>VMRM01000009.1:0-5360000 GCA_010277075.1 Poeciliopsis retropinna
TTAATTAAGTTTGCTATTGTTGCACTTTACCTAAAAGAAAAATATAAAAAAGAAAACATACTAACTACACAACCATGCTCCAACAGTTGGTCACAACAGGAATTGCTTTGTTACCGTTAAAATTATCTACAGCTTTTGTCCCTTGGTCCTAATGATGCTATCTGTTCACTAATGTTCACTAAAAGACAATACACCACTGGTAAATGATAAGCGTACTGATGATCAAAGTGAAGCATCAGTATGTGTTAAAGAAGATAATATCAGTCAGATCCTGATACTCAAAGCAATCAAAAATATATTTCTCAGAAAGGTCATTTCTCCTTTTCAGGGAGCTTAGACTGCATGAAAGGAATCATTGAAATATACTATGAAATATTTAATTTGCAGAATTCCGATAATAAAACTTCAATTGTGAATTGAAAGATTACATTGCAGCATCTAGACACAAAGGAATCAACTGTTATTTAGTAATCATACTATTTAAATGACAAAGAAGATCTGATCAGTAATAGCAGATCAAGCTCCATCTCAGTAGGATTATATTTCTACATTTCCAATTATTTACCATCATTTGTAATAAGGTGATGCCAACACCATGGATTCAACAGTGAGGAGTTTGTTCTAGTCATCTTAAAGAGTTAATGTTGTGCTGATTCTGAGTAACTGAGAATAACTCTTTATTCATTTCAGGGTGAATAAAGAGTAATAAAGAATAACTCTTTATTCATTTCAGAGTTATTCATTTTGTGATGGTTCTAGTCTCAGAAAGAGAGAGAGAAACAAAGAAAGAAGGCAGCAAATGTACACGTTGGCTCTGCAGGCTTCCCCTGAAAATATGGATAAACTCAGGCATTAGAGGGTAAAAGTAATTTGAAGCATATAAACAAGTCAAGTCAGACAAGTCAATGACATGGATGCAATCTGCATTTTTTAACTCGGATAACAACTTTTTTTTTACTGACTGAAGTAATACATTTAAATTGTTGCGCTGTTTGGTAAGTAGAATGGAAATGACCTTTTTTTGGAAATTGTCTTGAGATTATCTATTGTAAGTTAGCGATTTATAAATCAACTGAACTGAATTAAGAAAGGTTAGAATTTACCCAACTGTCTGAACTGAAGAGAAATGATGAGCAATGAAAGCAAAGATGGGTATTTTTTTGTAACCTCAAAAGTTTAATTTCATATTAAGTTTGTGAACGGGGGGGATGAGGGTCTTGTGACCGGAAATTAAAATCAATTAGTCACGGTCATTAATCACTCATCAATCACTCCATTAATTAAATTTTGACAGAATATTTTCCATATAGACTCTATTATGACCCATATTAATTCCGCCCATATGTCTCATTTAAATACTCCCAATTGTGTCATGTTAAATCCTCCAGTAAGACCCACATTAAATCTTCCAATATGACCTATATGAAATACTCCCATTTGTCTCATAATAAATCCTCAAATATGTCCCATGTTAAATCCTTCCATTTGTCCCATGTTTAATCCTCAAATTTGTCTCATGTTAAATTCACCAATTTGTCTTGTGTTAAAATCCCCCAAAATGACATATATTAAATCCTCCCATTTACCTCCTCTTAAATCCTTCAAATTATTGTAAAGAAGCACAATTTGGACAATATGTGAATTTTGACAACTGCATTCATTATTATCTGTGAAACAGCAAAGAAGCATTAGGTCTGGTTGTTTGAAACTTGAACCAAGTCAAATGCTCTGCCTTTTTTCAGTTTTGTATGTGAGTGTCAAAAAAGGCTTTATCTCAGCGAAAGAAGCACAATTTGGACAATGTGTGAATTTTGACAACTACATTCATTATTAAACCTTATTACTTGTGAAACAGCAAAGAAAGGCTGAGAAGCATTAGTTCTTGGTGTTTGACACTGCAACCAAGTCAAATATCTTTTTTTTTAGTTTTGTATGTGTGTCGAAAAAAGCTTTATCTCAGCGAAAGAAGCAAAATTTGGACAATATGTCAATTTTGACAACTACATTCATTATTTAGTCTTATTATCTGTGAAACAGCACAGAAGCATTAGGTTTGGTGGTTTTAAACTTGAACCGAGACAAAAGCTCTGCCTTTTTTCAGTTTTGTATGTGAGTGTCAAAAAATGCTTTATCTCAGCGAAAGAAGCACAATTTGGACAATATGTGAATTTTGACAACTACATTCATTATTTAGTCTTCTTATCTGTGAAACAGCACAGAAGCATTAGGTTTGGTGGTTTTAAACTTGAACCGAGACAAAAGCTCTGCCTTTTTTCAGTTTTGTATGTGAGTGTCAAAAAATGCTTTATCTCAGCGAAAGAAGCACAATTTGGACAATGTGTGAATTTTGACAACTACATTCATTATTTAGTCTTCTTATCTGTGAATCAGCAAAGAAGAATTAGGTCTGGTTGTTTTAAACTTGAACCAAGTCAAAGGCTGTGCCTTTTTTCAGTTTTGTATGTGAGTGTCAAAAAAAGCTTTATCTCAGCGAAAGAAGCACAATTTGGACAATATGTGAATTTTGACAACTACATTGTTCATTTAGTCTTCTTATCTGTGAATCAGCAGAGAAAGGCTGAGAAGCAATAGTTCTGGGTGTTTGAAACTGGAACCAAGTCAAATTTCTATAATTTTTAGTTTTGTATGTGAGTGTCGAAAAAAGCTTTATTTCAGCGAAAGAAGAACAATTTGGATAATATGTGAATTTTGACAACTGCATTCATTATTTAGTCTTCTTATCTGTGAATCAGCAAAGAAGAATTAGGTCTGGTTGTTTGAAACTTGAACCAAGTCAAAGGCTGTGCCTTTTTTCAGTTTTGTATGTGAGTGTCAAAAAATGCTTTATCTCAGCGAAAGAAGCACAATTTGGACAATGTGTGAATTTTGACAACTACATTCATTATTTAGTCTTCTTATCTGTGAATCAGCAAAGAAGAATTAGGTCTGGTTGTTTTAAACTTGAACCAAGTCAAAGGCTGTGCCTTTTTCAGTTTTGTATGTGAGTGTCAAAAAATGCTTAATCTCAGCGAAAGAAGCACAATTTGGACAATATGTGAATTTTGACAACCACATTCATTATTTAGTCTTCTTATCTGTGAATCAGCAGAGAAAGGCTGAGAAAAATTAGTTCTGGGTGTTTGAAACTGGAACCAAGTCAAAGGCTGTGCCTTTTTTCAGTTTTGTATGTGAGTGTCAAAAAAAGCTTTATCTCAGCGAAAGAAGCACAATTTGGACAATGTGTGAATTTTGACAACTACATTCATTATTTAGTCTTCTTATCTGTGAATCAGCAAAGAAGCAATAGTTCTGGGTGTTTGAAACTGGAACCAATTCAAATTTCTATTTTTTTTTAGTTTTGTATGTGAGTGTCAAAAAAAGCTTTATCTCAGCGAAAGAAGCACAATTTGGACATTGTGTGAATTTTGACAACTACATTCATTATTTAGTCTTCTTATCTGTGAATCAGCAGAGAAAGGCTGAGAAAAATTAGTTCTGGGTGTTTGAAACTGGAACCAAGTCAAATTTCTATTTTTTTTAAGTTTTGTATGTGAGTGTCAAAAAAAGCTTAATCTCAGCGAAAGAAGCACAATTTGGACAATGTGTGAATTTTGACAACTACATTCATTATTTAGTCTTCTTATCTGTGAATCAGCAGAGAAAGGCTGAGAAAAATTAGTTCTGGGTGTTTTAAACTTGAACCAAGTCAAAGGCTGTGCCTTTTTCAGTTTTGTATGTGAGTGTCAAAAAATGCTTAATCTCAGCGAAAGAAGCACAATTTGGACAATATGTGAATTTTGACAACCACATTCATTATTTAGTCTTCTTATCTGTGAATCAGCAGAGAAAGGCTGAGAAAAATTAGTTCTGGGTGTTTGAAACTGGAACCAAGTCAAAGGCTGTGCCTTTTTTCAGTTTTGTATGTGAGTGTCAAAAAAAGCTTTATCTCAGCGAAAGAAGCACAATTTGGACAATGTGTGAATTTTGACAACTACATTCATTATTTAGTCTTCTTATCTGTGAATCAGCAAAGAAGCAATAGTTCTGGGTGTTTGAAACTGGAACCAATTCAAATTTCTATTTTTTTTTAGTTTTGTATGTGAGTGTCAAAAAAAGCTTTATCTCAGCGAAAGAAGCACAATTTGGACAATATGTGAATTTTGACAACTACATTCATTATTTCGTCTTCTTATCTGTGAATCAGCAGAGAAAGGCTGAGAAAAATTAGTTCTGGGTGTTTGAAACTGGAACCAAGTCAAATTTCTATTTTTTTAGTTTTGTATGTGAGTGTCAAAAAAAGCTTTATCTCAGCGAAAGAAGCACAATTTGGACAATGTGTGAATTTTGACAACTACATTCATTATTTAGTCTTCTTATCTGTGAATCAGCAAAGAAGAATTAGGTCTGGTTGTTTGAAACTTGAACCAAGTCAAATTTCTATTTTTTTTAAGTTTTGTATGTGAGTGTCAAAAAAAGCTTTATCTCAGCGAAAGAAGCACAATTTGGACAATATGTGAATTTTGACAACTACATTATTCATTTAGTCTTCTTATCTGTGAATCAGCAGAGAAAGGCTGAGAAGCAATAGTTCTGGGTGTTTGAAACTGGAACCAAGTCAAATTTCTATTTTTTTTAGTTTTGTATGTGAGTGTCGAAAAAAGCTTTATCTCAGCGAAAGAAGCACAATTTGGACAATATGTGAATTTTGACAACTACATTCATTATTTAGTTTTCTATTCTGTGAATCAGCAGAGAAAGGCTGAGAAGCAATAGTTCTGGGTGTTTGAAACTGGAACCAAGTCATGCGTCAAACGACCAAAACTACTAATTTTCAGGTTTTTAATTATGTTTCAAAGATTAGATAGCTGAAAGTTTAATATACTGCTGATAATTCACATTTTTGTGTTTTCCTACTTATCTCGCTGAGAGAAAGCGTTTTTGATGACACTCATTTTTAACAAGATACAGCCATGAGAATTTGTTCATGCCTCAAACCACCAAAACTACTGATTTACAGCTGTTTAATTATGTTTCAAAGATTAGATAGCTGACATTTTAATATACTGTTGATAATTCACATTTGTGCAGTTTTACACTTATCTCACTGAGAAAATGCATTTTTGGTCTCACTCATTATTAACAAAACAAAGCTATTAGACTGTGTTTGTGTCTCAAACCACCAAAACTACTGCTTTTACGCTTTTTAATGATGTTTCAAAGATTAGATAGCTGAAAGTTTAATATACCGCGGATAATTCACATTTTTGCATTTTTCTATTTATCTCACTGAGAAAAAGCATTTGTGCTCTCACACTCATTTTTAAGAAAACACAGCCATTAGCCTTTGTTCATGTCTCAAACCACCAAAACTACTGATTTTCAGCTTTTAATGATGTTTCAATGATTAGCTAGCAGAAAGTTTAATATACTGCTAACAATTTACATTTTTGCATTTTTACACAATCTCACTGAGAAAAAGCATTTATGCTCTCACACTCATTTTTAACAAAACACAGCAAATAGACTTTGTTCATGCGTCAAACCAAAAAAACTACTGATTTACAGCTTTTTAATGATGTTTAAAAAATTAGCTAGCTGAAAGTTTAATATACTGCTGATAATTCACATATGCGCATTTTTACACTTATCTCACAGAGAAAAAGAGTTTTGGATCACATTCATTTTTAACAAGACAGAGCAATTAGACTTTTTTCATGCGTCAAACCACCAAAACTACTAATTTTCAGCTTTTTAATTATGTTTCAAAGATTAGATAGCTGAAAGTTTAATATTCTGCTGATAATTCACATTTTTGCATTTTCCTACTTGTCTCACTGAGAGAAAACGTTTTTGATGACACTCATTTTTAACAAGATACAGCCATGAGAATTTGTTCATGCCTTCAAACACCAAAACTACTGATTTTCAGCTTTTTAATTATGTTTCAAAGATTAGATAGCTGACATTTTAATATACTGCTGATAATTCAAACTTGTGCATTTTTACACTTATCTCACTGAGAAAATGCATTTTTTGTCTCCCTCATTATTAACAAAACCCAGCTATTAGACTTTGTTCATGTCTCAAACCACCAAAATTACTACTTTTCAGCTTTTTAATGATGTTTCAGAGATAAGACAGGTGAAAGTTTAATATTCTGCTGATAATTCACATATGTGCATTTTTGCACTTATCTCACAAAAAAAAAGTGTTTTTGGTCTATCACTCACTCTTTACAATCGACAGCCATTAGACTTTCTTCATGCTTCAAATCACCAAAACTACTGCTTTTCAGCTTTGTAATGATGTTTCAGAGATAAGATAGCTGAAAGTTTAATTTACTGCTGATGATTCAAATTTGTGCATTTTTGCACTTACCTCAATGAGAAAAAGCGTTTTTGGTCTATCTCTCACTCTTTACAATCGACAGCCATTAGACTTTCTTCATGCTTCAAATCACCAAAACTACTGCTTTTCAGCTTTTTAATGATGTTTCAGAGATTACAAAGCTGACAGTTTAATATAATGCTAAAAATTCAAACTTGGGCATTTTTACACTTATCTCACAGAGAAAAAGAGTTTTCGATTACATTCATTTTTAACAAGACAGAGCAATTAGACTTTGTTCATGTCTCAAAATACGAAACCTACTGCTTTTAAGCTTTTTACTGATGTTTCAAAGATTAGATTGCTGAAAGTTTAATATACCGCGGATAATTCACATTTTTGCATTTTAACACTTATCTGACTTGGAAAAAACGTCTTTGATCACATTCATTTTTAACAAGACACAGCCATAAGAATTTGTTCATGCTCCAAAATACCAAAACTACTGCTTTACAGCTTTTTAATAATGTTTCAAAGATTAGATAGCTGAAAGTTTAATATACCGCGGATAATTCACATTTTTGCATGTTTCTACTTATCTCACTGAGAAAAAGCATTTGTGCTCTCACACTCATTTTTAACAAACACAGCATTAGCCTTTGTATATGCTTCAACCCACTGCTTTACAGCTTTTGAAATTGTTTCAAAGATTAGATAACTGAACGTTTAATATACTGCGGATAATTTACATTTTTTCATTTTTACACTTATCTCACTGACAAAAAGCGTTTTTGATGACACTCATTTTTAACAAGATACAGCCATGAGAATTTGTTCATGCGTCAAACCACCAAAACTACTGCTTTACAGCTTTTTAGTGATGTTTCAAAGATTTGATAGCTGAAAGTTTAATATACTGCTGATAATTAACACATGTGCATTTTTACACTTATCTCACAGAGAAAAAGAGTTTTGGATCACATTCATTTTTAACAAGACAGAGCAATTAGACTTTGTTCATACGTCAAACCACCAAAACTACTAATTTTCAGCTTTTTAATGATGTTTCAAAGATTAGATAGCTGAAAGTTTAATATTCTGCTGATAATTCACATTTTTGCATTTTCCTACTTGTCTCACTGAGAGAAAGCGTTTTTGATGACGCTCATTTTTAACAAGATACAGCCATGAGAATTTGTTCATGCCTTCAAACACCAAAACTACTGATTTTCAGCTTTTTAATTATGTTTCAAAGATTAGATAGCTGAAAGTTTAATATACTGCTGATAATTCACATTTTTGCATTTTCCTACTTATCTCACTGAGAGAAAGCGTTTTTGATGACGCTCATTTTTAACAAGATACAGCCATGAGAATTTGTTCATGCTCCAAAATACCAAAGCTACTGCTTTAGAGTTTTTTAATGATGTTTCAAAGATTAGATAGCTGAAAGTTTAATATTCTGCTCATAATTCACATTTTTGCATTTTCCTACTTATCTCACTGAGAGAAAGCGTTTTTGATGACGCTCATTTTTAACAAGATACAGCCATGAGAATTTGTTCATGCCTTCAAACACCAAAACTACTGATTTAAAGCTTTTTAATGATGTTTCAAAGATTAGCTAGCTGAAAGTTTAATATACTGCTGATAATTCACATGTGAATTTTTACACTTATCTCACAGAGAAAAAGCATTTGTGCTCTCACACTCATTTTTAACAAAACACAGCCATTAGCCTTTGTATATGCTTCAACCCACCAAAACTTCTGCTTTTACAGCTTTTTAATGATGTTTCAAAGATTAGATTGAGGAAAGTTTAATATACCGCGGATAATTCACATTTTTGCATTTTTACACTTATCTGACTTGGAAAAAGCGTCTTTGATCACATTCATTTTTAACAAGACACAGCCATGAGAATTTGTTCATGCCTTCAAACACCAAAACTACTGATTTTCAGCTTTTTAATTATGTTTCAAAGATTAGATAGCTGAAAGTTTAATATACTGCTGATAATTCACATTTTTGCATTTTCCTACTTATCTCACTGAGAGAAAGCGTTTTTGATGACGCTCATTTTTAACAAGATACAGCCATGAGAATTTGTTCATGCTCCAAAACCAAAGCTACTGCTTTAGAGTTTTTAATGATGTTTCAAAGATTAGATAGCTGTGAAAGTTTAATATTCTGCTCATAATTCACATTTGTGCATTTTTACACTTATCTCACTGAGAAAAAGAATTGTGGTCACACTCATTTTAACAAAACACAGCCATTAGCCTTTGTATATGCTTCAACCCACCAAACTTCTGCTTTTACAGCTTTTTAATGATGTTTCAAAGATTAGATTGAGGAAAGAAGTTAATATACCGCGGATAATTCACATTTTTGCATTTTACACTTATCTGACTTGGAAAAAGCGTCTTGATCACATTCATTTTTAACAAGACACAGCCATAAGAATTGTTCATGCTCCAAAATACCAAAACTACTGCTTGACAGCTTTTTAATAATGTTTCAAAGATTAGATAGAGGAAAGTGTAATATACTGCTGATAATTCACATTTGTGCATTTTTACTTATCTCACTGAGAAAAAGAATTGTTGGTCACACTCATTTTTAACAAAACACAGCCATTAGCCTTTGTATATGCTTCAACCCACCAAACTTCTGCTTTTAAGCTTTTTATGATGTTTCAAAGATTAGATTGAGGAAAGTTTAATATACCGCGGATAATTCACATTTTTGCATTTTACACTTATCTGACTTGGAAAAAACGTCTTTGATCACATTCATTTAACAAGACACAGCCATAGAATTGTTCATGCTCCAAAATACCAAAACTACTGCTTTACAGCTTTTAATAATGTTTCAAAGATTAGATAGCTGAAAGTTTAATATACCGCGGATAATTCACATTTTTGCATGTTTCTACTTATCTCACTGAGAAAAAGCATTTGTGCTCTCACACTCATTTTTAACAAAACACAGCCATTAGCCTTTGTATATGCTTCAACCCACTGCTTTACAGCTTTTGAAATTGTTTCAAAGATTAGATAACTGAACGTTTAATATACTGCGGATAATTACATTTTCATTTTACACTTATCTCACTGACAAAAAGCGTTTTTGATGACACTCATTTTTAACAAGATACAGCCATGAGAATTTGTTCATGCGTCAAACCACCAAAACTACTGCTTTACAGCTTTTTAGTGATGTTTCAAAGATTTGATAGCTGAAAGTTTAATATACTGCTGATAATTAACACATGTGCATTTTTACACTTATCTCACAGAGAAAAAGAGTTTTGGATCACATTCATTTTTAACAAGACAGAGCAATTAGACTTTGTTCATACGTCAAACCACCAAAACTACTAATTTTCAGCTTTTTAATGATGTTTCAAAGATTAGATAGCTGAAAGTTTAATATTCTGCTGATAATTCACATTTTTGCATTTTCCTACTTGTCTCACTGAGAGAAAGCGTTTTTGATGACGCTCATTTTTAACAAGATACAGCCATGAGAATTTGTTCATGCCTTCAAACACCAAAACTACTGATTTTCAGCTTTTTAATATGTTTCAAAGATTAGATAGCTGAAAGTTTAATATACTGCTGATAATTCACATTTTTGCATTTTCCTACTTATCTCACTGAGAGAAAGCGTTTTTGATGACGCTCATTTTTAACAAGATACAGCCATGAGAATTTGTTCATGCTCCAAAATACCAAAGCTACTGCTTTAGAGTTTTTAATGATGTTTCAAAGATTAGATAGCTGAAAGTTTAATATCTGCTCATAATTCACATTTTTGCATTTTCTACTTATCTCACTGAGAGAAAAGCGTTTTTGATGACTCATTTTTAACAGATACAGCCATGAGAATTTGTTCATGCTTCAACCCACCAAAACTACTGATTTAAAGCTTTTTAATGATGTTTCAAAGATTAGCTAGCTGAAGTTTAATATACTGCTGATAATTCACATGTGAATTTTTACACTTATCTCACAGAGAAAAAGCATTTGTGCTCTCACACTCATTTTTAACAAAACACAGCCATTAGCCTTTGTATATGCTTCAACCCACCAAAACTTCTGCTTTTACAGCTTTTTAATGATGTTTCAAAGATTAGATTGAGGAAAGTTTAATATACCGCGGATAATTCACATTTTTGCATTTTTACACTTATCTGACTTGGAAAAAGCGTCTTTGATCACATTCATTTTTAACAAGACACAGCCATGAGAATTTGTTCATGCCTTCAAACACCAAAACTACTGATTTTCAGCTTTTTAATTATGTTTCAAAGATTAGATAGCTGAAAGTTTAATATACTGCTGATAATTCACATTTTTGCATTTTCCTACTTATCTCACTGAGAGAAAGCGTTTTTGATGACGCTCATTTTTAACAAGATACAGCCATGAGAATTTGTTCATGCTCCAAAATACCAAAGCTACTGCTTTAGAGTTTTTTAATGATGTTTCAAAGATTAGATAGCTGAAAGTTTAATATTCTGCTCATAATTCACATTTGTGCATTTTTACACTTATCTCACTGAGAAAAAGAATTGTTGGTCACACTCATTTTTAACAAAACACAGCCATTAGCCTTTGTATATGCTTCAACCCACCAAAACTTCTGCTTTTACAGCTTTTTAATGATGTTTCAAAGATTAGATTGAGGAAAGTTTAATATACTGCGGATAATTCACATTTTTGCATTTTTACACTTATCTGACTTGGAAAAAGCGTCTTTGATCACATTCATTTTTAACAAGACACAGCCATAAGAATTTGTTCATGCTCCAAAATACCAAAACTACTGCTTGACAGCTTTTTAATAATGTTTCAAAGATTAGATAGAGGAAAGTGTAATATACTGCTGATAATTCACATTTGTGCATTTTTACACTTATCTCACTGAGAAAAAGAATTGTTGGTCACACTCATTTTTAACAAAACACAGCCATTAGCCTTTGTATATGCTTCAACCCACCAAAACTTCTGCTTTTACAGCTTTTTAATGATGTTTCAAAGATTAGATTGAGGAAAGTTTAATATACCGCGGATAATTCACATTTTTGCATTTTTACACTTATCTGACTTGGAAAAAACGTCTTTGATCACATTCATTTTTAACAAGACACAGCCATAAGAATTTGTTCATGCTCCAAAATACCAAAACTACTGCTTTACAGCTTTTTAATAATGTTTCAAAGATTAGATAGCTGAAAGTTTAATATACCGCGGATAATTCACATTTTTGCATGTTTCTACTTATCTCACTGAGAAAAAGCATTTGTGCTCTCACACTCATTTTTAACAAAACACAGCCATTAGCCTTTGTATATGCTTCAACCCACTGCTTTACAGCTTTTGAAATTGTTTCAAAGATTAGATAACTGAACGTTTAATATACTGCGGATAATTTACATTTTTTCATTTTTACACTTATCTCACTGACAAAAAGCGTTTTTGATGACACTCATTTTTAACAAGATACAGCCATGAGAATTTGTTCATGCGTCAAACCACCAAAACTACTGCTTTACAGCTTTTTAGTGATGTTTCAAAGATTTGATAGCTGAAAGTTTAATATACTGCTGATAATTAACACATGTGCATTTTTACACTTATCTCACAGAGAAAAAGAGTTTTGGATCACATTCATTTTTAACAAGACAGAGCAATTAGACTTTGTTCATACGTCAAACCACCAAAACTACTAATTTTCAGCTTTTAATGGTTTCAAAGATTAGATAGCTGAAAGTTTAATATTCTGCTGATAATTCACATTTTTGCATTTTCCTACTTGTCTCACTGAGAGAAAGCGTTTTTGATGACGCTCATTTTTAACAAGATACAGCCATGAGAATTTGTTCATGCCTTCAAACACCAAAACTACTGATTTTCAGCTTTTTAATTATGTTTCAAAGATTAGATAGCTGAAAGTTTAATATACTGCTGATAATTCACATTTTTGCATTTTCCTACTTATCTCACTGAGAGAAAGCGTTTTTGATGACGCTCATTTTTAACAAGATACAGCCATGAGAATTTGTTCATGCTCCAAAATACCAAAGCTACTGCTTTAGAGTTTTTTAATGATGTTTCAAAGATTAGATAGCTGAAAGTTTAATATTCTGCTCATAATTCACATTTGTGCATTTTTACACTTATCTCACTGAGAAAAAGAATTGTTGGTCACACTCATTTTTAACAAAACACAGCCATTAGCCTTTGTATATGCTTCAACCCACCAAAATTCTGCTTTTACAGCTTTTTAATGATGTTTCAAAGAGAGAGGAAAGTTTAATATACCGCGGATAATTCACATTTTTGCATTTTTACACTTATCTGACTTGGAAAAAGCGTCTTTGATCACATTCATTTTTAACAAGACACAGCCATAAGAATTTGTTCATGCTCCAAAATACCAAAACTACTGCTTGACAGCTTTTTAATAATGTTTCAAAGATTAGATAGAGGAAAGTGTAATATACTGCTGATAATTCACATATGTGCATTTTTACACTTATCTCACAGAGAAAAAGAGTTTTCGATCACATTAATTTTTAACAAGACAGAGCAATTAGACTTTGTTCATGCCTTCAAACACCAAAACTACTGATTTAAAGCTTTTTAATTATGTTTCAAAGATTAGATAGCTGAAAGTTTAATATTCTGCTGATAATTCACATTTTTGCATTTTCCTACTTATCTCACTGAGAGAAAGCGTTTTTGATGACGCTCATTTTTAACAAGATACAGCCATGAGAATTTGTTCATGCCTTCAAACACCAAAACTACTGATTTAAAGCTTTTTAATGATGTTTCAAAGATTAGCTAGCTGAAAGTTTAATATACTGCTGATAATTCACATGTGAATTTTTACACTTATCTCACAGAGAAAAAGCATTTGTGCTCTCACACTCATTTTTAACAAAACACAGCCATTAGCCTTTGTATATGCTTCAACCCACCAAAACTACTGCTTTACAGCTTTTAAAATTGTTTCAAAGATTAGATAACTGAACGTTTAATATACTGCGGATAATTTACATTTTTTCATTTTTACACTTATCTCACTGAGAAAAAGCGTTTGTGCTCTGACACTCATTTTTAACAAATCAGCCATTTTTAGCCTTTGTATATGCTTCAAACCACCAAAACTACAGCTTTTACAGCTTTTTAATGATGTTTCAAAGATTAGATAGCTGAAAGTTTAATATACTGCTGATAATTCACATTTGTGCATTTTTACACTCATATCACTGAGAAAAAGCATAATTGATGACACTCATTTTTAACAAAACAAAGCCATTTGCCTTTGTATATGCTTCAACCCACCAAAACTACTGCTTTACAGCTTTTAAAATTGTTTCAAAGATTAGATAACTGAACGTTTAATATACTGCGGATAATTTACATTTTTGCATTTTTACACTTATCTCACTGAGAAAAAGCGTTTGTGCTCTGACACTCATTTTTAACAAAACACAGCAATTAGACTTTGTTCATGTCTCAAACCACCAAAGCTACTGCTTTTAAGCTTTTTATTGATGTTTTGAAGATTAGATAACTGAAAGTTTAATATACTGCGGATAATTCACATTTGTGCATTTTCCTACTCATCTCACTGAGAAAAAGCGTTTTTGATGACACTCATTTTTAACAAAACACAGCAATTAGACTTTATTCATGCGTCAAACCAAAAAAACTACTGATTTACAGCTTTTTAGTGATGTTTCACAGATTTGATAGCTGAAAGTTTAATATACTGCTGATAATTCACATTTGTACATTTTCACACTTATCTCACTGAGAAAAAGAATTGTTGGTCACACTCATTTTTAACAAAACACAGCCATTAGCCTTTGTATATGTTTCAACCCACCAAAACTTCTGCTTTTACAGCTTTTTAATTATGTTTCAAAGATTAGATAGAGGAAAGTTTAATATACTGCTGATAATTCACATATGTGCATTTTTACACTTATCTCACTGAGAGAAAGCGTTTTTGATGACGCTCATTTTTAACAAGATACAGCCATGAGAATTTGTTCATGCCTCAAACCACCAAAACTACTGATTTTCAGCTTTTTAATTATGTTTCAAAGATTAGATATCTGACATTTTAGTATACTGCTGATAATTCACATATGTGCATTTTTGCACTTATCTCACTGACAAAAAGCGTTTTTGGTCCATCACTCACTCTTTACAATAGACAGCCATTAGACTTTCTTCATGCTTCAAATCACCAAAACTACTGCTTTTCAGCTTTTAAATGATGTTTCAGAGATAAGACAGTTGAAAGTTTAATATTCTGCTGATAATTCACATTTGTGCATTTTTGCACTAATCTCACTGAGAAAAAGCATTTTTGGTCTATCACTCACTCTTTACAATCGACAGCCATTAGACTTTCTTCATGCTTCAAATCACCAAAACTACTGCTTTTCAGCTTTTTAATGGTGTTTCAGAGAGTAGATAGCTGAAAGTTTAATATTCTGCTGATAATTCACATTTCTGCATTTTTACACTTATCTCAGAGAGAAATAGAGTTTTCGATCACATTAATTTTTAACAAGACAGAGCAATTAGACTTTGTTCATGCGTCAAACCACCAAACCTACTGCTTTTACGCTTTTTACTGATGTTTCAAAGATTAGACAGCTGAAAGTTTAATATACTGCGGATAATTCACATTTTTGCATTTTTCTACTTATCTCACTGAGAAAAAGCATTTGTGCTCTCACACTCATTTTTAACAAACCACAGCCATTAGCCTTTGTATATGCTTCAACCCACCAAAACTACTGCTTTACAGCTATTAAAATTGTTTCAAAGATTAGATAGGTGAAAGTTTAATATACTGCTGATAATTCACATTTGTGCATTCTTACGCTTAACTGACTGAAAAAAAGTGTTTTTTGATCGCATTCATTTATAACAAGACATAGCCATGAGAATTTGTTCAAGTTCCAAAATACCATAACTACTGCTTTACATCTTTTTAATGATGTTTCAAAGATTAGATAGCTGAAAGTTTAATATACTGCTGATAATTCACATTTGTGCATTTTTACACTCACATCACTGAGAAAAAGCGTTTTTGATGACACTCATTTTTAACAAAACAAAGCCATTTGCCTTTGTATGTGCTTCAAACCACCAAAACTACTGCTTTACAGCTTTTAAAATTGTTTCAAAGATTAGATAGAGGAAAGTTTAATATACTGCTGATAATTCACATTTGTGCATTTTTACACTTATCTGATTGAGAAAAAACGTATTTGATCACACTCATTTTTTTACAAAACACAGCAATTAGACTTTGTTCATGCGTTAAACCACCAAAACTACCGCTTTACAGCTTTTTAATAATGTTTCAAAGATTAAATAGCTGAAAGTTTAATATTCTGCTGATAATTCACATATGTGTATTTTTACACTTATCTCACTGAGAAAAAGCATTTTTGGTCATACTCATTTTTAACAAAACACATCCATTACCCTTTGTATATGCTTCAAACAACCAAAATTACTGCTTTACAGCTTTTAAATGATGTTTCAAAGAATAGATAGCTGAAAGTTTAATGTGCTGATAATTCACATTTGTGCATTTTTACACTTATGTCACTGAGAAAATGCTTTTTTGGTCACACTCATTTTTAACAAGATACAGATATCAGACTTTGTTCATGCTTCAAACCACCAAAACTACTGCTTTACAGCTTTTTAATGATGTCTCATAGATTAGATAGCTGAAAATTTAATATACTGCTGATAATGGTTATATGGGAAGATTTAACATGAATCAATTGGGAGGATTTTATATGTATCATATTGGAGGATTTCACATGAGTCAAATGGGATAATTTAACATGAGACAAATGGGAGGATTTAATATGGGTTACATTGAAGGATTAAATATGAGACAAATGGAGGATTTAACATTTGACAAATGGGAGGATTTAAAATGAGACAAATGGGAGGATTTAATATTGGTTAATATGTTTCAAAGATTAGATGTGTCATCTAATCTTTGAAACATCTTTCAAAAGCTATAAAGTAGTAGTATTGGTGATTTAAAGCATGAACAAAGTGTGCTGGCCGTGTCTTGTGAGCTTGACCTAAAACGCATTTTCTCAGTGAGATATGTGTAAAAATGCACAAATGTGAATTATGAGCAGAATATGAAACTTTCAGCTATCTAATCTTTCAAACATTATTAAAATGCTGAAGAGCAGTAGTTTTGGTGGTTCAGTGAAGCATGAACAAAGTCTGATGGCTGTGTCTTGTTAAAAATGAGCGTGACCAAAAACGCATTTTCTCAGTGAGATTAGTGGGAAAATGCACATATGTGAATTATGAGCAGAATATTAAATTTTCAGCTATCTAATCTTTGAAACTTGTTTAAAAAGCTGTAAAGCAGTAGTTTTGGTGGTTTGAAGCATGAACAAAGTCTGATTGGCTGTGTCTTGTTAAAAATGAGTGTGAGACCTGAAACGCATTTTCTCCGTGAGATAAGTGGAAAAATGCACATATGTGAATTATCACCAGTATATTAAGTTTTCAGCTATCTAATCTTTAAAACTTGTTTAAAAAGCTGTAAAGCAGTAGTTTTGGTGGTTTGAAGCATGAACAAATTCTGATGGCTGTGTTTTGTTAAAGATGAGTGAGACCTAAAACGCATTTTCTCTATGAATATAAGTGGAAAAATTCATATATGTGAATTATCAGCAATATATTAACATTTCACATATCTAATCTTTGAAATATCTTTCAAGAGCTGTAAAGTTACTACTTGGTCATGTATTCTTAAAAATGAGCATGACCAAGAACGCTTTTTCTCTGTGAGATCAGTGGAAAAACGCACATATGTGAATTATCAGCAGTATATTAAATTTTCAGATAGCTAATCTTTGAAACATCTTTGAAAAGCTGTAAAGCAGTAGTATTGGTGGTGTGAAGCATGAACAATG
Organism: Poeciliopsis retropinna; assembly: GCA_010277075.1. Lineage (NCBI taxonomy): Eukaryota > Metazoa > Chordata > Actinopteri > Cyprinodontiformes > Poeciliidae > Poeciliopsis > Poeciliopsis retropinna. Next base: position 17,330 of record VMRM01000009.1, read on the forward strand.
TATGATATCTGTGTCTTGTAAAAACTTAATGAGACCAAAAATGCATTTTCTCAGTGTAAATATGCACATATGTGAATTATCAGCAATATATTAACTTTTCACATATCTAATCTTTGAAACTTCTTTCAAGAGCTGTAAAGTTACTACTTGGCAGTGTCTTGTTAAAAACGAGCATCACCAAAAACGCATTTTCTCAGTGAGATAAGTGGAAAAATGCACATATGTAAATTATCAGCAGTATATTAAGTTTTCAGCTATCTAATCTTTGAAACTTGTTTAAAAAGCTGTAAAGCAGTAGTTTTGGTGGTTTGAAGCATGAAGAAAGTCTAATGGTTGTGTCTTGTTACAAATGAGTGTGAGAGCACAAACACATTTTCTAAGTGAGATAAGTGGAAAAATGCATATATGTGAATTATCAGCAGTATATTAAACTTTCAGCTATCTAATCTTTGAAACTTGTTTAAAAAGCTGTAAAGCATTAGTTTTGGTGGTTTGATGCATGAACAAAGTCTGATATCTGTATCTTATTAAAAATGAGTGTGACCAAAAACGCATTTTCTCCGTGAGATATGTGGAAATATTCATATATGTGAATAATCAGCAGTATAATAAATTTTCTGATGTCTGATCTTTGAAACATCTTTCAAAAGCTGTAAAGTAGTATTTTTGGTGATTTGAAGCAAGAACAACGTGTGCTGGCCGTGTCTGTTAAAAATGAGTGTGACCAAAAACGCATTTTCTCACTGAGATAAATGGAAAAATTCATATTTGTGAATTATCAGCAATATATTAACTTTTCACATATCTAATCTTTGAAACGTCTTTCAAGAGCTGTAAAGTTACTACTTGGCAGTGTCTTGTTAAAAACGAGCATCACCAAAAACGCATTTTCTCAGTGAGATAAGTGTAAAAATGCACATATGTAATTCATCAGCAAGATAGTAAATTTTCAGTTATCTAATCTTTGAAACATCTTTCAAAAGCTGTAAATTAGTAGTTTTGGTGATTTGAAGCATGAACAAAGGTGCTTGCAGTGTCTTGTTAAAAATGAGTGAGACCTAAAACGCATTTTCTCAGTGAGATATGTGTAAAAATGCACAAATGTGAATTATCAGCAGTATATTAAACTTTCAGCTATCTAATCTTTGAAACATGTTTAAAAAGCTGTAAAGCAGTACTTTTGGTGGTTTGAAGCATGAACAAAGTCTAATGGCTGTGTCTTGTTACAAATAAGTGTGAGAGCACAAACGCATTTTCTAAGTGAGAAAAGTGGAAAAATGCATATATGTGAATTATCAGCAGTATATTAAACTTTCAGCTATCTAATCTTTGAATCATGGGACATATGGAAGGATTTCATATCGTTCATGTGGAAGGATTTAATATGAGGCAAATGGAAGGATTTAACATGAGACAAATGAGAGGATTTAATATGAGTCATATTAGAGGATTTAATATGGATCTTATTGGAGGACTTAACATGAGACAAATGGAGGATTTAACATGAGACAAATCGGAGGATTTGAAATGGGTCATGTTGGAAGATTTAATATGTGATTTAACATGAGACAATTGTGAGGATTTAATATGGGTCATATTAGAGGATTTAACATGAGACAAATGGAAAGATTTAACATGGTATATATATGTATATATATATATGTGACGATTTAACATGAGACAGACATGAGGATTTAACATGAGATAAATAGGAGGATTTAACATGGGACCTATGTGATGATTTAACATGAGACCTTTGCAAGTAATTAATACGGGTCACATTGAAGGATGGAATATAAGACAAATGGAGGATTTAACATGGGACAAATATGAGGATTTTATATCGGTCATGTGGGAGGATTTAATATGGATCTTATAGGAGGATTTAACAGGAGACATATGGGAGGACTTAACATGAGACAAATGGGAGGATTTAAAATGGGTCATGTTGCAGGATTTAATATGGGTTATATGGGAGGATTTAACATGAGACAAAAATTGGGATGATTTAACATGAGACCTATGGAAGGATTTAATAGGGGTCACATTGAAGAATTTAATATGAGACAAATGTGAGGATTTAATATGGATCTTATTGGAGGATTTAACACAGACAAATGGCAGGACTTAACATGAGACAAATGGAGGATTTAGCATGAGAAAAATGGGAGGATTTTACATTAGACAAATAGGAAGATTTAATATGGGTCATGTGGGAGGATTTAATATGAGACAAATGGGAGGATTTAACATGAGACAAATGGGAGGATTTAATATTGGTCAGAGTTGAGGATTTAACATGAGAAAAATGGGAGGATTTAATATGAGATAAATGGGAGGATTTAACATTAGACAAACGGGAAGATTTAATATGCGTCATAGTGGACTATTTAACATGAGACGTTTGGGAGAATTTCATGTGGGTCATATGGTAGGATTTAACATATGACATATTGGAGGATTTCACATTGGACATATGGGAGAATTTACAAGAGACAATTGGGAGGATTTAAAATGTGACAAAAGAAATTATTAAAAGGAAAAATGCAAAAAAAAAAAAGAGCATAAAAGATCTGAAAAGCAGTAGTTTTGGTGGTTTGAAGCATTAACAAAGTGTACTGGCTGTGTCTTGTTAAAAATAAGTGTGAGACCTAAAACGCATTTTCTCGATGAGATATGTGTAAAAATGCACAAATGTGAATTATCTGCAGTATATTAAACTTTCAGCTAACTAATCTTGGAAACATCATTAAAAAGCTGTAAAGCAGTAGTATTGGTGGTTTGAGGCATGAACAAAGTCTAATGGCTGTGTCTTGTTAAAAATGAGTGTGAGAGCACAAACGCATTTTCTAAGTGAGATAAGTGGAAAAATGCATATATGTGAATTATCAGCAGTATATTAAACTTTCAGCTATCTAATCTTTGAATCATGGGACATATGGAAGGATTTCATATCGTTCATGTGGGTGGATTTAATATGAGGCAAATAGGAGGATTTAACATGAGACAAACGGGAAGATTTAATATGGTTCATGTGGGAGGATTTAATATGGAATTTAACATGAGACAATTGTGAGGATTTCATATGGAGCATATTGGAGGATTTAACATGAGACAAATGAGAGGATTTAATATGGGTCATATTAGAGGATTTAACAATGAGACAAATGGGAAGATTTAACATGAGACAAATGGGAAGATTTAACATGAGACAAATGTGAGGATTTAACATTAGACAAATAGGAGGATTTTACATTTCACCCATGTGATGATTTAACATGAGACATATGGAAGTAATTAACATGGGTCACATTGAAAGATTTAATATGAGACAAATAGAGGATTTAACATGGGACAAATGTGAGGATTTAATATGGGTAATGTAGGAGGATTTAATATGGATCTTATTGGAGGATTTAACAGGAGACAAATGGGAGGACTTGACATGAGACAATGGAGGATTTGCCATGACACAAATGGAAGGACTCAATATCGTTAATGTGGGAGGATTTACCATGAGACAAATGGTGAGGATTTACCATGAGACAAATGGGAGGATTTAAAATGGGTCATGTTGCAGGATTTAATATGGGTTATATGTGAGGATTTAACATGAGATAATTGTGAGGATTTCATATGGATCATATTAGAGGATTTAACATGAGACAAAAATTGGGAGGATTTAACATGGGATCTATGGGATGATTTAACATGAGACCTATGGAAGGATTTAATAGGGGTCACATTGAAGAATTTAATATGAGACAAATGTGAGTATTTAATATGGATCTTATTGGAGGATTTAACAGATACAAATGGGAGGATTTAGCATGAGACAAATGGGAGGATTTAACATTAGACAAATGGGAAGATTTAATATGGGTCATGTGGGAGGATTTAATATGAGACAAATGGGAGGATTTAACATGAGACAAATGGGAGGATTTAATATTGGTCATAGTTGAGGATTTAATATGAGATAAATTGGAGGATTTAACATTAGACAAACAGGAAGTTTTAATATGCGTCATAGTGGACTATTTAACATGAGACAGTTGGGAGGATTTCATGTGGGTCATATGGTAGGATTTAACATATGATATATTACAGGACTTAACATGAGACAAATGAGAGGATTTAATATGGAACATTTGGGAGGATTTAATATGGGTTATATGGGAGGACTTAAAGTGAGACAAATGGATGATTTACCACGAGGCAAATGGGATGATTTAACATGAGACCTATGGAAGGATTTAACATAAAATATATTGCATGATTTCACATTGGACACATGGGAGGATTTTACGAGACAAATTGGAGGATTTAATAATGGTCATGTGACAGGATTTAATATGGGTCATATTGGAGGAATTAACATGAGACAAATGGGAGGATTTGACATATGACATATTGGAGGATTTCACATTGGACATATGGGAGGATTTACAGGAGACAATTGGGAGGATTTAACAAATGCAAATAAAAAGCATAAAAGATTTGAAAAGCAGTAGTTTTGGTGGTTTGAAGCATTAAAAAAGTGTACTGGCTGTGTCTTGTTAAAAATAAGTGTGAGGCCTAAAACTCATTTTCTCAATGAGATATGTGTAAAAAGATTAGATAGCAGAAAGTTTAATATACTGCTGATAATTCACATTTGTGCATTTTTACACATATCTCACTTAAAAAATCCGTTTTTGGTCACACTCATTTTTTACAAGAAACAGCAATTAGACTTTGTTCATACTTCAAATGATCAAAACTACTGCTTTTCAGCTTTTTGATGATGTTTCACAGATAAGATAGCTGAAAGTTTGATATACTGCTGATAATGCACATTTGTGCATTTTTACACTTATCTCACTGAGAAAATGCTTTTTTGGTCTATCACTCACTCTATACAATAGACATCCATTAGAGTTTGTTCATACTTCAAATCACCAAAACTACTGCTTTTCAGCTTTTTAATGATGTTTCAGAGATAAGATAGCTGAAAGTTTAATATCTTTCTGATAATTCACATTTGTGCATTTTTGCACTTCTCTCACTGAGAAAAAGCGTTTTTGGTCTATCACTCACTCTTTACAATAGACAGCCATTAGCCTTTTTATATGCTTCAAATCACCAAAACTACTGCTCATCAGCTTTTTAATGATGTTTCAGAGATAAGAAAGCTGAAAGTTTAATATAATGCTGATAATTCACATTTGTGCATTTTTGCACTTCTCTCACTGAGAAAAAGCGTTTTTGGTCTATCACTCACTCTTTACAATAGACATCCATTAGACTCTGTTCATGCTTCAAATCACCAAAACTACTGCTTTTCAGCTTTTCAGATTTTTGATGATTTTTCACAGATAAGATAGCTGAAAGTTTGATATACTGCTGATAATTCACATTTGTGCATTTTTACACTTATCTAACTGAGAAAATGCTTTTTGGTCTTCACCATTTACAAAAACAGCATTAGATTTGTTCATTCTCAAACCACCAAAACTATGCTTTTCAGCTTTTTAATGATGTTTCAGAGATAAGAAGCGAAAGTTTAATATTCTGATAATTCACATTTGTGCATTTTTGCACTTATCTCACTGAGAAAAAGCGTTTTTGGTCTATCACTCACTCTTTACAATAGACAGCCATTAGCCTTTTTATATGCTTCAAATCACCAAAACTACTGCTTTTCCGCTTTTTAATGATGTTTCAAGATAAGAAAGCTGAAAGTTTAATATAATGCTGATAATTCACATTTGTGCATTTTTGCACTTCTCTCACTGAGAAAAAGCGTTTTTGGTCTATCACTCACTCTTTACAATAGACATCCATTAGACTTGTTCATGCTTCAAATCACCAAAACTACTGCTTTTCAGCTTTTCAGATTTTTGATGATTTTTCACAGATAAGATAGCTGAAAGTTTAATTCTCTGATAATTCACATTTGTGCATTTTTCACTTATCATGAGAAAAAGCGTTTTTGTCTACACTCATTTTAACAAAACACATTAGACTTGTTCATGCTTCAAAAAAAACTATGCTTTTCGCTTTTTAATGATGTTTCAAGATAGAAAGCGAAAGTTTAATATAATGCTGATAATTCACATTTGTGCATTTTTCACTTATCTCACTGAGAAAAAGCTTTTTGGTCTATCACTCATTTTACAAAACAGCCATTAGACTTTGTTCATGTTCAAACACCAAAACTATGCTTTTCCGCTTTTTAATGATGTTTCAAAGATTAGAAAGCTGAAAGTTTAAATAATGCTGATAATTCACTTTGTGCATTTTGCACTTTCTCACTGAGAGAAAGCGTTTTTGGTCTATCACTCACTCTTTACAATAGACACCATTAGACTTTGTTCATGCTTCAAACACCAAAACTACTGCTTTTCGCTTTTAGATTTTAGTTAGAAAAAGCTGAAAGTTTAATATTTTCTGAAATTCACATTTTGCATTTTTGCACTTATCTCATGAGAAAAAGCGTTTTTGGTCTATCACTCACTCTTTACAATAGACACCATTAGCTTTTATGCTTCAAATAAAAAAACTACTGCTTTTCCGCTTTTAATGATGTTTCAAAGATTAGAAAGCTGAAAGTTTAATATAATGCTGATAATTCACATTTGTGCATTTTTGCACTTCTCTCACTGAGAAAAAGCGTTTTTGGTCTATCACTCACTCTTTACAATAGAAAGCCATTATCCTTTTTATATGCGTAAAATCACCAAAACTACTGCTTTTCAGCTTTTAATGATGTTTCAGAATAAGAAAGCTGAAAGTTTAATATAATGCTGAAATTCACATTTGTGCATTTTTCACTTTCTCACTGAGAAAAAGCTTTTGGTCTATCACTCATTTTACAAAAAAGCCATTAACTTTTTATGCTAAACACCAAAACTATGCTTTTCAGCTTTTTATGATGTTTCAAATAAGAAGCTGAAAGTTTAATATGCTGAAATTCACATTTGTGCATTTTTTGCACTTTCTCACTGAGAAAAGCTTTTTGGTCTATCACTCATTTTAACAAAACACATTAGACTTTGTTCATGCTTCAACCACCAAAACTACTGCTTTTCAGCTTTTTAATGATGTTTCAAAGATTAGAAAGCTGAAATTTAATATATGCTGATAATTCACATTTGTGCATTTTTCACTTTCTCACTGAGAAAAGCTTTTTGGTCTTCACTCATTTTACAAAACACCATTAGACTTTGTTCATGTTCAAACACCAAAACTATGCTTTTCAGCTTTTTATGATGTTTCAGAGATAAAAGCTGAAAGTTTATATATGCTGATAATTCAATTTGTGCATTTTTACACTTATCTCACTGAGAAAATGCATTTTTGTTCACTCATTATTACAAAACACATTAGACTTTGTTCATCTCAAACCACCAAAACTATGCTTTTCGCTTTTTAATGATGTTTCAAGATAAGAAGCTGAAAGTTTAATATAATGCTGATAATTCACATTTGTGCATTTTTCACTTTCTCACTGAAAAAGCTTTTTGGTCTATCACTCACTCTATACAATAGACATCCATTAGACTCTGTTCATCCTTCAAATCACCAAAACTACTGCTTTTCCGCTTTTTAATGATGTTTCAAAGATTAGAAGGCTGAAAGTTTAATATAATGCTGATACTTCACATTTGTGCATTTTTGCACTTATCTCACTGAGAAAAAGCGTTTTTGGTCTATCACTCACTCTTTAAATAGACACCATTAGCTTTTTATGCTTCAAATAAAAACTACTGCTTTTCCGCTTTTTATGATGTTTCAAAGATAAAAGCTGAAAGTTTAATATATGCTGATAATGCAATTTGTGCATTTTTACACTTATCTCACTGAGAAAATGCATTTTTGGTCTATCACTCATTATACAAAACACCTTAGACTTGTTCATTTCAAACACCAAAACTACTGCTTTTCCGCTTTATAATGATGTTTCAAAGATTAGAAGGCTGAAAGTTTAATATAATGCTGATACTTCACATTTGTGCATTTTTGCACTTCTCTCACTGACAAAAAGCGTTTTTGGTCTATCACTCACTCTTTACAATAGACATCCATTAGACTCTGTTCATGCTTCAAATCACCAAAACTACTGCTTTTCCGCTTTTTAATGATGTTTCAAAGATTAGAAAGCTGAAAGTTTAATATAATGCTGATAATTCACATTTGTGCATTTTTGCACTTATCTCACTGAGAAAAAGCGTTTTTGGTCTATCACTCACTCTTTAAAATAGACAGCCATTAGCCTTTTTATATGCTTCAAATAAAAAAAACTACTGCTTTTCCGCTTTTTAATGATGTTTCAAAGATTAGAAAGCTGAAAGTTTAATATAATGCTGATAATTCACATTTGTGCATTTTTGCACTTCTCTCACTGACAAAAAGCGTTTTTGGTCTATCACTCACTCTTTACAATAGAACCATTAACTTTTTTATGCTTAAATCACCAAAACTACTGCTTTTCCGCTTTTTATGATGTTTCAGAATAAGAAGCTGAAAGTTTAATATAATGCTGAAATTCACATTTGTGCATTTTTCACTTATCTCACTGAGAAAAAGCTTTTTGGTCTATCACTCATTATAAAAACACATTAGACTTTGTTCATCCTTAAACACCAAAACTATGCTTTTCCGCTTTTAATGATGTTTCAAAGATTAGAAAGCTGAAAGTTTAATATAATGCTGATATTCACATTTGTGCATTTTTGCACTTTCTCACTGAGAAAAAGCGTTTTTGGTCTATCACTCACTCTTTACAATAGACATCCATTAGACTTGTTCATGCTTCAAATCACCAAAACTACTGCTTTTCGCTTTTTAATGTTTCAAAGATAAGAAAGCTGAAAGTTTAATATATGCTGATAATTCACATTTGTGCATTTTTACACTTATCTCACTGAGAAAATGCTTTTTTGGTCTTCACTCATTTTACAAAACACCATTAGACTTTGTTCATGTTCAAACACCAAAACTATGCTTTTCAGCTTTTTATGATGTTTCAGAGATAAGAAGCTGAAAGTTTATATATGCTGATAATTCAATTTGTGCATTTTTACACTTATCTCACTGAGAAAATGCATTTTTTGTCTCACTCATTATTACAAAACACATTAGACTTTGTTCATTCTCAAACCACCAAAACTATGCTTTTCGCTTTTTAATGATGTTTCAAGATAGAAAGCTGAAAGTTTAATATAATGCTGATATTCACATTTGTGCATTTTTCACTTTCTCACTGAAAAAAGCTTTTTGGTCTATCACTCACTCTTTACAATAGACATCCATTAGACTTGTTCATCTTCAAATCACCAAAACTACTGCTTTTCCGCTTTTTAATGAGTTTCAAAGATTAGAAGGCTGAAAGTTTAATATAATGCTGATAATTCACATTTGTGCATTTTTGCCTTTCTCACTGAGAAAAAGCGTTTTTGGTCTATCACTCACTCTTTAAATAGACACCATTAGCTTTTTATGCTTCAAATAAAAACTACTGCTTTTCGCTTTTTATGATGTTTCAAGATAAGAAGCTGAAAGTTTATATATGCTGATAATCACATTTGTGCATTTTCACTTATCTCACTGAGAAAAAGCTTTTTGGTCTATCACTCATTTTACAAAACACATTAGACTTGTTCATGTTCAAACACCAAAACTATGCTTTTCGCTTTTTAATGATGTTTCAAAGATTAGAAAGCTGAAAGTTTAATAATGCTGATAATTCCATTTGTGCATTTTTCACTTATCTCACTGAGAAAAAGCGTTTTTGGTCTATCACTCACTCTTTACAATAGACACCATTAGACTTTGTTCATGCTTCAAATCACCAAAACTACTGCTTTTCGCTTTTTATGATGTTTCAAGATAAGAAGCTAAAGTTTAATATATGCTGATAATTCACATTTGTGCATTTTTGCACTTTCTCACTGAGAAAAAGCTTTTTGTCTCACTCATTTTAACAAAACACCATTAGACTTTGTTCATGCTCAAACACCAAAAATTTGCTTTTCAGCTTTTTAATGATGTTTCAGAGATAAGAAAGCTGAAAGTTTAATATAATGCTGATAATTCACATTTGTGCATTTTTCATTTCTCACTGAGAAAGCTTTTTGGTCTATCACTCACTCTTACAATAGAACCATTAACCTTTATTTCAAATCACCAAAACTACTGCTTTTCCGCTTTTAATGATGTTTCAAAATTAGAAGGCTGAAAGTTTAATATAATGCTGAATTCACATTTGTGCATTTTTCACTTTCTCACTGAGAAAAAGCTTTTTGGTCTATCACTCATTTTAAAAGACACCATTAGACTTTGTTCATGTTCAAACACCAAAACTATGCTTTTCAGCTTTTTATGATGTTTCAAGATAAGAAGCTGAAAGTTTAATATATGCTGATAATTCACATTTGTGCATTTTTACACTTATCTCACTGAGAAAATGCATTTTTGGTCTATCACTCACTCTTTACAATAGACATCCATTAGACTCTGTTCATCCTTCAAATCACCAAAACTACTGCTTTTCCGCTTTTTAATGATGTTTCAAAGATTAGAAAGCTGAAAGTTTAATATAATGCTGATAATTCACATTTGTGCATTTTTGCACTTCTCTCACTGAGAAAAGCGTTTTTGGTCTATCACTCATTATTAATAGAAACCATTAGACTTTGTTCATGTCTCAAACCACCAAAACTATTGCTTTTCAGCTTTTTAATGATGTTTCAGAGATAAGAAAGCTGAAAGTTTAATATAATGCTGATAATTCACATTTGTGCATTTTTGCACTTCTCTCACTGAGAAAAAGCGTTTTTGGTCTATCACTCACTCTTTACAATAGACATCCATTAGACTTTGTTCATGCTTCAAATCACCAAAACTACTGCTTTTCAGCTTTTTGATGATGTTTCAGAGATAAGATAGCTGAAAGTTTAATATAATGCTGATAATTCACATTTGTGCATTTTTGCACTTATCTCACTGAGAAAAAGCGTTTTTGGTCTTCACTCATTTTACAAAAAAGCCATTACCTTTTTATGCTAAACACCAAAACTATGCTTTTCAGCTTTTTATGATGTTTCAGAGATAAGAAGCTGAAAGTTTATATATTCTGATAATTCACATTTGTGCATTTTTACACTTATCTCACTGAGAAAATGCATTTTTTGGTCTCACTCATTATTAACAAAACACCATTAGACTTGTTCATGTCTCAAACCACCAAAACTATTGCTTTTCAGCTTTTTAATGATGTTTCAGAGATAAGACAGCTGAAAGTTTAATATAATGCTGATAATTCACATTTGTGCATTTTAGCACTTCTCTCACTGAGAAAAAGCGTTTTTGGTCTATCACTCACTCTTTACAATAGACATCCATTAGACTCTGTTCATCCTTCAAATCACCAAAACTACTGCTTTTCCGCTTTTTAATGATGTTTCAAAGATTAGAAAGCTGAAAGTTTAATATAATGCTGATAATTCACATTTGTGCATTTTTACACTTATCTCACTGAGAAAATGCATTTTTGGTCTATCACTCATTATTAATAGAAAACATCTTTTTCATGTTCAAACCACCAAAACTATTGCTTTTCGCTTTTTAATGATGTTTCAAGATAAGAAAGCTGAAAGTTTAATATAATGCTGATAATTCACATTTGTGCATTTTTCACTTTCTCACTGAGAAAAAGCTTTTTGGTCTATCACCACTCTTTAATAGACACCATTAGAATTTGTTCATGTTCAAACACCAAAACTATGCTTTTCAGCTTTTTATGATGTTTCAGAGATAAGATAGCTGAAAGTTTAATATAATGCTGATAATTCACATTTGTGCATTTTTGCAGTTCTCTCACTGAGAAAAAGCGTTTTTGGTCTATCACTCACTCTTTACAATAGACATCCATTAGAATTTGTTCATGCTTCAAATCACCAAAACTACTGCTTTTCAGCTTTTTGATGATGTTTCAGAGATAAGATAGCTGAAAGTTTAATATAATGCTGATAATTCACATTTGTGCATTTTTGCAGTTCTCTCACTGAGAAAAAGCGTTTTTGGTCTATCACTCACTCTTTATAATAGAAAGCCATTATCCTTTTTATATGCGTAAAATCACCAAAACTACTGCTTTTCAGCTTTTTGATGATGTTTCAGAGATAAGATAGCTGAAAGTTTAATATAACTGATAATTCACATTTGTGCATTTTTCATTTCTCACTGAAAAAGCTTTTTGGTCTTCACTCATTTTACAAAAAGCATTACCTTTTTTAATGCTAAAACACCAAAACTATGCTTTTCAGCTTTTTGATGATGTTTCAGAGATAAGATAGCTGAAAGTTTGATATCTTTCTGATAATTCACATTTGTGCATTTTTGCATTTATCTCACTGAGAAAAAGCGTTTTTGGTCTATCACTCACTCTTTACAATAGAAACCATTACTTTTTTAATCTAAATCACCAAAACTACTGCTTTTCGCTTTTTATGATGTTTCAAGATAAAAGCTGAAAGTTTATATCTTTCTGATAATTCACATTTGTGCATTTTTGCATTTATCTCACTGAGAAAATGCATTTTTTGTCTCACTCATTATTAACAGAACACAGCTATTAGACTTTGTTCATGTCTCAAACCACCAAAACTATTGCTTTTCAGCTTTTTAATGATGTTTCAGAGATAAGACAGCTGAAAGTTTAATATAATGCTGATAATTCACATTTGTGCATTTTAGCACTTCTCTCACTGAGAAAAAGCGTTTTTGGTCTATCACTCACTCTTTACAATAGACATCCATTAGACTTTGTTCATCCTTCAAATCACCAAAACTACTGCTTTTCAGCTTTTTGATGATGTTTCAGAGATAAGATAGCTGAAAGTTTATATATTCTGATAATTCACATTTGTGCATTTTTCATTTCTCACTGAGAAAAGCTTTTTTGTCTCACTCATTAAAAGAACACCATTAGACTTTGTTCATGCTCAAACCACCAAAACTATTGCTTTTCAGCTTTTTAATGATGTTTCAGAGATAAGAAGCTGAAAGTTTAAATAATGCTGATAATTCACATTTGTGCATTTTGCATTCTCTCACTGAGAAAAAGCGTTTTTGGTCTATCACTCACTCTTTAAATAGAACCATTAACTTTTATCCTTAAATCACCAAAACTACTGCTTTTCAGCTTTTTAATGATGTTTCAAAGATTAGAAAGCTGAAAGTTTAATATAATGCTGATAATTCACATTTGTGCATTTTTATACTTATCTCACTGAGAAAATGCATTTTTTGTCTCACTCATTATTATCAGAACACTGCTATTAGACTTTGTTCATGTCTCAAACCACCAAAACTATTGCTTTTCAGCCTTTTAATGATGTTTCAGGGATAAGAAAGCTGAAAGTTTAATATAATGCTGATAATTCACATTTGTGCATTTTTGCACTTCTCTCACTGAGAAAAAGCGTTTTTGGTCTATCACTCACTCTTTACAATAGACATCCATTAGACTCTGTTCATCCTTCAAATCACCAAAACTACTGCTTTTCAGCTTTTTGATGATGTTTCAGAGATAAGATAGCTGAAAGTTTGATATACTTCTGATAATTCACATTTGTGCATTTTTACACTTATCTCACTGAGAAAATGCATTTTTTGTCTCACTCATTATTAACAGAACACAGCTATTAGACTTTGTTCATGTCTCAAACCACCAAAACTATTGCTTTTCAGCTTTTAATGATGTTTCAGGGATAAGAAAGCTGAAAGTTTAATATCTTTCTGATAATTCACATTTGTGCATTTTTGCACTTCTCTCTCTGAGAAAAAGCGTTTTTGGTCTATCACTCACTCTTTACAATAGAAAGCCATTATCCTTTTTATATGCGTCAAATCACCAAAACTACTGCTTTTCCGCTTTTTAATGATGTTTCAAAGATTAGAAAGCTGAAAGTTTAATATAATGCTGATAATTCACATTTGTGTTTTTTAAACTTTCTCACTAGAAAAGCTTTTTTTTCACTCATTTTACAAAACTCATTAGACTTTGTTCATGCTCAAAACCAAAACTATTGCTTTTCAGCCTTTTAATGATGTTTCAGGGATAAGAAAGCTGAAAGTTTAATATAATGCTGATAATTCACATTTGTGCATTTTTCACTTTCTCACTGAGAAAAAGCTTTTTGGTCTATCACTCCTTTACAATAGACATCCATTAGATTGTTCATCCTTCAAATCACCAAAACTACTGCTTTTCAGCTTTTTATATTTTCAGAGATAAGATAGCTGAAAGTTTATATCTCTGATAATTCACATTTGTGCATTTTTCACTTTCTCCTGAGAAAAGCTTTTTGTCTCACTCATTTTCAGAAAGCATTAACTTTTATGTTCAAACCACCAAAACTTTTGCTTTTCAGCTTTTTAATGATGTTTCAGGGATAAGAAAGCTGAAAGTTTAATATCTTTCTGATAATTCAATTTGTCATTTTTCACTTTCTCCTGAGAAAAAGCGTTTTTGGTCTTCACTCACTCTTTACAATAGAAACCATTATTTTTTTAATGCTCAAATCACCAAAACTACTGCTTTTCCGCTTTTTAATGATTTTCAAAGATTAGAAAGCTGAAAGTTTAATATTCTGATAATTCACATTTGTGCATTTTTGCACTTCTCTCACTAAGAAAAAGCGTTTTTGGTCTATCACTCACTCTTTACAATAGACACCATTAGCTTTTTTATGCTTCAAATCACCAAAACTACTGCTTTTCAGCTTTTATGATGTTTCAAGATAAGAAGCTGAAAGTTTATATATGCTGATAATCACATTTGTGCATTTTTACACTTATCTCACTGAGAAAAGCATTTTTGGTCTATCACTCACTCTAACAATAGACATCCATTAGATTTTCATCTTCAAATCACCAAAACTACTGCTTTTCGCTTTTTAATTTTTCAAGATAAGAAGCTGAAAGTTTATATTTTCTGATAATTCACATTTGTGCATTTTTGCACTTCTCTCCTGAGAAAAAGGTTTTTGGTCTATCACTCACTCTTTACAATAGAAACCATTAACTTTTTATGCGTCAAATCACCAAAACTACTGCTTTTCAGCTTTTTAATGATGTTTCAAAGATTAGAAAGCTGAAAGTTTAATATACTGCTGATAATTCAAACTTGTTCATTTTTACACTTATCTCACTGAGAAAAAGCGTTTTTGGTCTGTCACTCACTCTATACAATAGACATCCATTAGTTTTGTTCATGCTTCAAATCACCAAAACTACTGCTTTTCGCTTTTAATGATTTTCAAGATAAGAAGCTGAAAGTTTAATATTTTCTGATAATTCACATTTGTGCATTTTTCACTTTCTCACTGAGAAAAAGCTTTTTGGTCTATCACTCATTTTAATAACAGCCATTAGCCTTTTTATGCTCAAACACCAAAACTATGCTTTCAGCTTTTTTGATGTTTCAAAGATTAGAAAGCTGAAAGGGTTATTATGCTGATAATTCACATTTGTGCATTTTTCACTTTCTCACTGAGAAAAAGCTTTTTGGTCTATCACTCACTCTTTAACAATAGACATCCATTAGACTTGTTTCCTTCAAATCACCAAAACTACTGCTTTTCCGCGTTTTAATGATGTTTCAAAGATTAGAAGGCTGAAAGTTTAATATAATGCTGATACTTCACATTTGTGCATTTTTGCAGTTCTCTCACTGAGAAAAAGCGTTTTTGGTCTATCACTCACTCTTTACAATAGAAAGCCATTATCCTTTTTATATGCGTAAAATCACCAAAACTACTGCTTTTCAGCTTTTTGATGATGTTTCAGAGATAAGATAGCTGAAAGTTTGATATACTGCTGATAATTCACATTTGTGCATTTTTACACTTATCTCACTGAGAAAATGCATTTTTGGTCTATCACTCATTATTAACAGAACACAGCTATTAGACTTTGTTCATGTCTCAAACCACCAAAACTATTGCTTTTCAGCTTTTTAATGATGTTTCAGAGATAAGAAAGCTGAAAGTTTAATATAATGCTGATAATTCACATTTGTGCATTTTTGCACTTCTCTCACTGAGAAAAAGCGTTTTTGGTCTATCACTCACTCTTTACAATAGACATCCATTAGACTTTGTTCATGCTTCAAATCACCAAAACTACTGCTTTTCGCTTTTTAATGATGTTTCAAGATAAGAAGCTGAAAGTTTAATATAATGCTGATAATTCACATTTGTGCATTTTTCATTTATCTCACTGAGAAAAAGCTTTTTGGTCTATCACTCATTTTAAATAGAAGCCATTACCTTTTTATGGTTAAAACACCAAAACTATGCTTTTCAGCTTTTTATGATGTTTCAGAGATAAGAAGCTGAAAGTTTATATATTCTGATAATTCACATTTGTGCATTTTTCACTTTCTCACTGAGAAAAGCTTTTTTTGTCTCACTCATTTTAACAAAACACATTAGATTTGTTCATGCTCAAACCACCAAAACTATGCTTTTCAGCTTTTTAATGATGTTTCAGAGATAAGACAGCTGAAAGTTTAATATAATGCTGATAATTCACATTTGTGCATTTTAGCACTTCTCTCACTGAGAAAAAGCGTTTTTGGTCTATCACTCACTCTTTACAATAGACATCCATTAGACTTGTTCATCCTTCAAATCACCAAAACTACTGCTTTTCGCTTTTTAATGATGTTTCAAGATTAAAAGCTGAAAGTTTAATATAATGCTGATAATTCACATTTGTGCATTTTTCATTTCTCACTGAGAAAAGCTTTTTGGTCTATCACTCATTTTATAAAAAGCATTAACTTTTTATTCTAAACCACCAAAACTATTGCTTTTCAGCTTTTTATGATGTTTCAGAGATAAGAAAGCTGAAAGTTTAATATTCTGATAATTCACTTTGTGCATTTTTGCATTTCTCACTGAGAAAAAGCGTTTTTGGTCTATCACTCACTCTTTACATAGAATCCATTAAATTTATATGCGTAAAATCACCAAAACTACTGCTTTTCAGCTTTTTGATGATGTTTCAGAGATAAGATAGCTGAAAGTTTAATATAATGCTGATAATTCACATTTGTGCATTTTTGCAGTTCTCTCACTGAGAAAAAGCGTTTTTGGTCTATCACTCACTCTTTACAATAGAAAGCCATTATCCTTTTTATATGCGTAAAATCACCAAAACTACTGCTTTTCAGCTTTTTGATGATGTTTCAGAGATAAGATAGCTGAAAGTTTGATATCTTTCTGATAATTCACATTTGTGCATTTTTGCATTTATCTCACTGAGAAAAAGCATTTTTGGTCTTCACTCATTTTATAAAGAAAGCCATTACCTTTTTATGCTAAAACACCAAAACTATGCTTTTCAGCTTTTTATGATGTTTCAGAGATAAGAAGCCGAAAGTTTAATATAATGCTGATAATTCACATTTGTGCATTTTGCATTCTCTCACTGAAAAAAGCGTTTTTGGTCTATCACTCACTCTTTACAATAGAAAGTCATTATCCTTTTTATATGCCTAAAATCACCAAAACTACTGCTTTTCAGCTTTTTGATGATGTTTCAGAGATAAGATAGCTGAAAGTTTGATATCTTTCTGATAATTCACATTTGTGCATTTTTCATTTATCTCACTGAGAAAAAGCTTTTTGGTCTTCACTCATTTTACAAAAAACATTACCTTTTTATTGCAAAACACCAAAACTATGCTTTTCAGCTTTTTATGATGTTTCAGAGATAAGAAGCTGAAAGTTTATATTTTCTGATTTCCATTTGGATTTTAAATTTTCTATGAGAAAAGGGTTTTTGGGCCCCTCTTTCAAAAGATTTAATTTATGGCAAAATTTTATTGGGATTTTTAATTTCAAGAAAAAAGGGAGGATTTAACAAAAAAAATTTTGGGGGAAATTTAATGAGAAAATGGGGGGAAATTGACTGGAAGATTTAAAGGGCATGGGGGGATTTAAATGAACAAATGGGGGGAAAAAAGGGGGAAATTTAAAATTTAATTTAAATTGGGGGGGTTTAATTAAAAATGGGGGAAAATGAGGGAAAAATGGAAAGGAATTTAAATTTTAAAAAGGGGAAATTTAAAACATAGAAAATAATTTAAATGGAAATTGGGAGAATTTCAAGGGAAAAGGAGGATTTAAATTGACAAAAAATTAGGAAATTGGGCAAAGATTTTAAAAAAATTGGGGTTTAATTACAAAAGGGAAATTTGGTTTTTAAAAAAAAAAAAAGAAATTTAAAAAATGAAAAAAAAGTTTAAAAATAAAAATGTAAAAGGGCGTTTTTTAAAAATAAGGGAACCTAAAAGCTTTTTAGAATATGGTAAAAAAGGAAATGAAAATTAAATTTGCTTTTTTAAAATTTAAAGCCAAAACTTTTTGGGGGAAAACATTTAAAAAGTTTCGGTTTTTTTAGAGACAAACAATTTCTGGGGTTTTTAAAATTTAATTAGAAAAAATTTAAAATTTAAAGGGTTTGGAAAGGATTTAATTGGAATTTTGGGATTTTAATTTAGGAAATTTGGAATTAAAAAAAAGGGAAATTTAAATTTTTAGGTTTTAAATAAAAAAAAAGGAAAATTTAAAAATGAGCAAAGGAGGATTTAAATGGAAAAAGGGGAATTTTTAAAAGGATTTAACATGAGAAAAAGGGTTTAAAAACCAATGGGAAAGATTTAAATTGGAAAAGGGGATTTAACATGGGACAAATGGAGGATTTTAAAATTTTAAAAGGAGGATTTAACAGAGCAAAAGGGAAAAAAGGGTTTAAACATGGAAAAAATAAATTTAACAAAAAAGGGAGGATTTAAAACCCAAATTGGGGAAAAAATGGGGAATTTAATTTTTTGGAGGTTTAACAGAAAATGGAGGTTTAAAAAAAGGGTTTCCAGAAAAAAAATTAAAATTTAAGGGATTTAAAATTTGGAAAGGGAAATTTAAAGGGGAATGGGAGGATTTAAAATTTATTGAGGATTTAAAAAAATTTAGGATTTAAAATGAGAAATGGGTGAGGAAACAAAAATGGGAAATTTAATAAATTTGGGAGGATTTAAACATGGGGACAAAAGGGGGATTTAAATGGGGGAAAAGGGGAAAAGGATTTAAATTTAGAAAAAGGGTTTTTATGGTAATTAATTTAAGGAAAGGGGGATTTTAAAAGGGGTAAATTTAAGGGGATTTAAATTTTAAAAAATGGGAGGGAAACAAGACACAGTTAATGCTGATGCTTTTCAGCTTTTTAATCGCTTTTTGTCACATGTTAAATCCTCCCATTTGTCTTGTTGTTAAATCCTCCCATTTGTCTCATGCTAAATCATCCCATATATTCCATGTTAAATCCTCCCATTTGTCTTATTGTACATCCTCCATTATGACCCATATTAAATCCTCCCATTTGTCTCATGTTAAATCCTACCATTGCCCCATCATTTGTCTCATGCTAAATCCTCCCATTTGTCTCATTTTAAATCCTCCCATTTGTCTCTTGTTAAATCCTGCCATTAATCCCATGTTAAATCCTGTATTTGTCTCATGTTAAATCCTGCCGTTTGTCTCATGTTAAATCCTCCAAAATGACCCATATTAAATCCTGCCAAATAGCTAATTTTAAATCCTCCCATTTGTCTCATGCTAAATCCTCCCATATATGCCATGTTAAATCCTGTATTTGTCTCATGCTAAATCCTCCCATATGCGTCATGTTAAATCCTCCCATTTGTCTCATGTTAAATCTTGCTATTAATCCCATGTTAAATCCTGTATTTGTCTCATTTTAAATCCTCCAAAATGACCTAGATTAGATATATCATATATTAAATACTCCCAAATGTCTCATGTTAAAACCTCCCATTTGTCTCATGCTAAATCCTCCCATATATGCCATGTTAAATCCTCCCATTTGTCTTATTGTAAATCCTACAATATGACCCATATTAAATCCCCCCATTTGTCTCATGTTAAATCCTCCCATTTGTCTCATGTTTAATCCTCCTATTTGTCTCAAGTTAAATCCTCAATATTGTCCAAATTCAACTTCTTTCGCTCAGATAAAGCTTTTTTTCACACTCAAATACAGATCTAAAAATAAACAAAAGCCTTTGACTTGTTTCCAGTTTCAAACAACCTGAACTAATGCTTCCTGCTCATTTTTAAACAATGCATCTTGATAATACACAGTTGCTTTACTTGAATGACTTTTCGTGCCTTTCCCATTTTGAGCAGCAGATAATGAGCATTTACATAAATTTTTAGGGATGTCAGTACTGTTATCAGTGATTTTGTTGTTTTAAATGCTTTGGTAGTAACAGAAATTTGTATGTTTCTTCCCACATCTTTGCTTTGTGGGACTAGTGAGTGTTTAGGGTTAGCTTTAAAGACTTTGTGTTTGCTCTCTTAAAGTCTGTGGCCTCAGAACAAGCACATACAAGAGAGTGGCTTAGGTTTTCTCATTTGATAGGTTGCCAGAACCTCCCTGAACATAACCTGCCCCAACAGATTCTGTTGCAAATGCGCTTGTAATTAACACTTTCCTGCTTTCTTTAAACCTCCAGACATACCAAAAAAGTGACTTCAGTTCTGTGCCGGTGTCCGGTCTATGTTGTGTACAGGCGCATTACTAAGCGTGGAAGGCAGCTGGGATTGCTAAAGAGAAAGAGAATCCATAAAAATGCGAGAAATCACTTTAAGGGGGGAGAGAAATGAATACCCAGCTGCTGTGTGCTATAGCCAAAAGACTTTGGTGGATTTATTCAAAGAAATACACTGTGTGGTGCAAAAGAGAAAGTAATAAAGGTATGTTTGCAATATGAAGCCAGCCATCAAAGGGGAAGAAGATGAGGCTATGAATGGATTTATAAAAGTGACACTAAACGACAGTCCTCAACACAGTGTCAGGTTGTGTGAGAATCGCCTGACGCATCCAGCGTTTCTGCTTCCCACAGGCTGCATGAGTGAAGCCATCGCTCAGAGGACTCTGAATGAGTCATAGCTGCTGACCTTTCTCATGTGGTTTTGTAATAAGTGGCGTTTCAGTGTTTCTTGGTTTACTGCAGCAGGCAGCCGAGGCTCTTTTGAGCATTTTGTGCCCTGGAATGAAAGTCCTTCACACACAGCTCAAGGAAGCGGATGGGGGCGAGCTGAAGCTCTGAAAGGAATGGTATGCTGAACTTTAGACAACAAAGCACAGTTTCAGCTCCCAACCCTTCTCTTTAAAAGATTTCAAGCTCTTGAGAGACACTAAGGCTCCTTATTCAGATTCTTGCTGATTGCTAAACTTAACAGTAAATTTCTTTTCTAGCCAGCTACTTTATAGCTCCTCAGACATTTTTAATTTTTTTTTTGGCTTACCTGAAATGGTTGGGACGACATACGCTGTACAATCATCTTAGGAAACGACATCCTTCTTCCCCTGAATATTGTACATTAAACTCCCTGCCAAAACATGATTACCTTTTCCTCCATTTGTAAATAAAACTTCCTTCTCAGTCTATGGGACAATACCTGCATTGTTCAAGCAGATCTCTCAAATAGAGCAAAAGTTAACACAATGAAAAACGTCCATTAATCTAACTTGGCAGGACCAGGGACAACCTGTGACATTTTACTGTGGAAACTCTCTGTGGGTGTTGGCCTGGCCAGTGTGGAGAGTGGCTGGCTGTCCAATCTTCCAAAACAGATGTGCTAACCAGAGTGATTCCTCCAGTTCTGCCCTGAAATAGGGAGCGCACACACAGTATTTCAGCTTCTGTTCAAGCTCAACACATGCTCTGATTTATTCTGCTGAACTACTCATTGGTGCCTTGACCCAGATAATTTCCTCATGTTTAATGTAACTTGTCATGTTTGTTTAGGAGAAGCAGCAAAAGAGTTTCATCAAAGACAGCTATGTCCTGGATTCTTGGAAAAGATGCCATAAAATTCTATGGAACCATATGTGTGAGCATAGTTGTTAAAAAACAAATGGAAATCACAAACTTTGGAACTTCAGGAAATACCTACTGCTGCTGGAGGAGAAGAGCCTCTACAGACAGGATGCTGTTCGGCAGAGACAGGAAAGTGGCGCAGGATGGGGAGATGCTCAGGAAAGCCGTGGGTGCTTTTGGTATTTGTAGGTTTTGCACATTCTAATGATGGGATTTCCCTCCCAGCCTGTATATTTAGCTCTACTGGATGTGTTCACACCACCAGGCAACAAGGCAAAGATTCTTTCCCAGCATCGCAGCGAACTTGATCCGCTTCCATTTATATGCAAAATGTGCGGTTCTCTTGGCTCCCGGTCAGCATAACTTGGACCTGGCTCAGTTACCCATCCGTCTCCCACTTCCACTGCTCCTGCTCCTCTGCCTCATCTCACTCCTTACATTCGGGGTTTAATCACAGAGTTTCTCAAACATATTCACATCCCTCAAACCTTTACACATTTTGTCCACTTACAAACACAAACTTTAGTCTTCCATCCATTTAGTTTCTGTACACCTCTGTCCCTAGTGGAGTCAGGTGGGGTACTGGTGCCTATCTCAAGTGAGACATTTCGGGGTACAAACTGGACAGGCCGCCAGTCCATTGCAGGGCATCACAGAAGCAGACAGGACAAACAACCATAGACATATACATACATACACACCTATGGAGAATTTTTAGAGACACACAGTTATGCCGGGAATCAAACCCAGAATGTTGCTGTAAGGCAACAGTGCTTCTAACTGTGCCACTGTACAGCCCAAACTTTAGTCTTTTTTCTCAGAATTTTATGTCCTGGGCCCAACTCAGCGAGAAACATAACTGTGAAGTGGGGAGGATTTTGTGAACAGAAACTTGAAAAGTGTGACTTGCATTTGACAACACTGAGAGATTTGGAAATATGCATCTACATCTACACACTCAAAGTTTTGTTTTTTACAAAATACCTCAAGCTCAGTTAGGGCATATGGGTCCATGAACAATTTATAAAGTTCTATCCCAGCTTTTCTATTGCATTTAGGCCTGGACTTTGACTGGGCCATTTTAACACATGGATTTGCTGTAATCCAAACCATCCCATTAATGCTGGGCTGGATGTGTAATCAACCTCTGCCCGCTTTCTGAATAAATGTCTTCCCATTTGCATAATACATTCCGACCTTGGGAATGTGGTGTTCATAATGAATATGGTTTTTAATTGGAGAGAGGAAGTAGGATAATGACAAGAGCAGCTTTTCTTACATGTTTGCTGTTTTCCTTTGAATGTGTGTTTCTATGTTTTCTTCTGAAGCATTTTGTATTACTCTGTTTATGAATAACCAAATAAACTTGCCTAACTTTCATGGCTTGTGTCAAACTACATTTGGGAATATTTATGTCCTTTCTTCAACTATGACTTTCATCTCATCACGCCTTCTTATAAATAGTTATTCTGTGGACAGTTTTTGATAAGTTTTTTCTCTGTTGATGTACCATAAGTGAAGTTTGTGGTTACAATATGACTAAGTGTAGACCAACTTCAAGGCCCTTTATGTCTTTGTTCTGTTCTTTCTCAAATCAGCACAAACAGACATCCTTAAATCCCACAAACTTGAAGAAAGGAGCAAAACGTTGGCAAATATAGGGCTGAGGAATTCACTTAACTTCCAGCAGTGGCATTCCACTGTGTAGTCAAAGTTTAAATAGGTAATTACAACTGGGCTGCTATTATGGGCCGAAGTTATAAGGCTTGTATTATAACCCATAAATTGAGCTGCTTATAAAGACCATTTTATGCTTTAACTCGTCCACAGGGCATGTTTTATTTTTCACTGTCCGTGTTATCTCACCCCCAATGTTAGGATTAATTAAATGTTGTAAACGCTTCCATTTTGCCCTCTTAGCTTTCTTTTTCTATTCTTGAAAGAGTTTTAGTTTCCATCATTTCTTGGAGCCCCAGCCGAAAGGCGCTCCTGCAGGTCACCGCTCAGTTCATAATGCCTCTCGGTTTTTGTGACAGTGGAGACAAGTTGCTGACATGAGGCTGTGCCTGGTGGAAACAGCTGAAAATGTCTGGATTTCAGTGCTGTGTCAAATGATAACATTAGGAGCTGCAGTTCAGCTACTTGCTGCCAGTCAGTTAGTCGTTTCACAGCTAATGCGACGCCTGGCAGGGAGGAACAGAGATACCTTATGAAAGTCATCACACCCCCAACCTTTCCACATTTTGTCACGCAAGCAATCACTAACTTCAATATATTTTAATAGGATTTTAGATAGTTTGACGCAAAGTTGTGAATGGTTGTTGAGCTAACAAGATTAATTTTTCTGCTTATCAGCAAAATAGTTTTCACAGTTTTTTGTTTACTTTTTCATAAAAAGAAGGTGAAATGTTTTGCGTGTCAAAGCAAAATCTTTTTGTTGGTAGAGTTGAGAAACTGCAGTACAAAATAAAATACAATTTCAAGATTAAATCAGACACTAAAGTATTGATCTTATCGGTGATATCAATCCAATACTGATACCAACTTGGTGGTGATATTCTGGATTGGTACTAAATTTACTAGTTTAGGGGTGTCAGATTGAAGGAGGTAAACAATACATTTTTATTTCTAATTGTAAAAACAGTCTAATCTATTCTTTCCACTTCATGATTACTGTGATGTTGTGTCGCCTAATGTAACAAATACTAAAGTTTATTTTTAAGGTGAAAATAATTGCAATTATGTGACATGCATAATTGCATGTCACATTTTTCATTTTAAGGTGAAAAATGTGACATGCACTGTGCCTCTCATGCACTAATGAGGCACAGTGCATGCAAAGCTGTTTTTCTTGTTTAGATGGACTGAGCCCTGCTGGGGTTTTCTGTCTACAGACTGCCAAAAATCAGGAAGAGAACTCCCATCTACAGTAATACAGTAAAAAATAAAGCATATGAAAAGTTTGTTCATCTAAAGAGGATGTGCAGAAAATCAAACAAGCCACAGAATAATAGGTGCTGCATGTCCAGCGGTAGCAGAGTGTGAATGGATTCTAGTGGAGCATGGCGTTCTGGGAGGACTCAATTTTAGCAGCACAGCACTAAACTAAAACTTTCAGTGATTGTTCACAGGCATACATTTTCATGGGCAACTAAATCTCTCTTTGGTAAGTACAAACACTGAACAAAAGGTGAGTCACCACCAACAATTATAATTACATGCTTGTACTTGTCTCCAGTAGTATCTGACAGCAGACAATTAGAATAAAACTCAGACAAAGCTCCCAAGTCACAGAGTGCGCTCTTCTGTTTGGAGGGTGTGTTTACTCTCAGCGTCTCACAGGAATAATGGAAGTATTTGGATAAGAGGAGCCCGGACTTTTACATATCTCACAAGGATTCCTCCATCCTCTCCCAACTATCTATCTCTTCCCACCAACATTTTGTTTGCATACAACACACAATGCAGAGCATACAATATGAATAGTTTCAATGCATCGTTAATGTCTCCTGAAAGTGGTTGAAAAAATGTGCGTGTGTGTGTGTTCTCCTTTCTGTTCAAATGAATAGTGTGCTGCTTTGCAGACTTTCTTTCTCAAGTGTTGAAACTTCATAAATCTTTGTAGTTTTTGTTTGCTTCTATCATGACAATGTAATGTTGTGCTTTGTTAACCTTATGGGTTAATTTTGTTCATCTTTTGGTTTAGATTATAGAGAAGAGTGATTAGATGCATATAAAATAAAGAAACCCATTTTCACATTTTCTCCTTAGCCCATAATGACAATCAAATTTAATCTATACTGTACATAAAAAAATAACAGGTAAAACTGATGAATGTGTCTGGCTGAAATCACTTCTTCAGTCTAATTAGATGACCGAAACTATTCCTGTTTCTGTTACCGCAGGAGAAAAGTGCACTTACTAACAAAGACAATGTTAGCTGCTTTGCGCTAACATTGTCTTGCATATTTGGAAATGGGTGAAAAGAAAATTGTAGCAGAAGCAACAGTTTTTGGGACAACAGTGAGAAGAAGATAAGAGTTTCAGGTCATAGCAAGCATGCTGGACATGTTTTTCTTCTTAACGAATGCGTCTACCATTCAGGTTCCTACCAATGCAGTGCTGCCAGTGTGGCTCTCTCCACACTGTGATTAGATGCATATAAAATCCTCCTTGAGGTAGAAGGACTGATAGCATTAGTGTGGTGCAAAGTCATTTTCTCCCTCCTTTCTTTGTGTCAGAAGCAGGAAAATTGTTTGCTTGGTAAAAGAAATTTGTGAGCTTTCCTGTGTCATGCCAATGATGATCCAATTCAATATGGATTGCCTTTCCAGGATTGTTTCTCATCCAGGAATTTGGGTTTCCTCATAATTCTGCCCAAGAATTCTCCCATGATTAAAGAAAGAGATTTAAACCCAGTAGAAAGAGCAACTTCTTTCAGAAATCTGTGCAGTTTGTTGATAATGTGGTTTCCAGCACGGCAGAGCAACATGCCATAATAACAAAGTAAAAATGAAGTGGCTAAAAGACAGGAACATCAAAAGTTATTTGACTTCTGAACAGGAAATGTCTCAGATCCTGATCCGACTGAGGATTATCAGGAAAAACTGGAGGAGGAGGGAGAAGCTCCTCAGGCTGACCTATTCTGTCAAGGACTACTAACAGGAATTAAATCAACCCAACTTTCAAAATAAAAGGAGCCTTTGACCAGAGTTCAGTGGTTGCACTCAGATTTGTCTCAGCTTAACAAACTTTACAAAGCCTTATTAGAAACTTTTCCCCCCCTTATTTTTAACATTTTGGACAACATTATCAAAAGACTGGGCCATAAACTGTGACTGAATATTTTTTTTTTTTTAATTAGAGAACAGATCAGAAGGATCCTTATTACTTTTCTCAGACCAAAGTTTTTAACTTTGAACCATCTGATCAAACTTTACTGAATCTGTTCCATAGAATGAAACAATAAAAGGTTAAGGTGGCAAAATGGCAAAATAGTTCTAATAATAAAGTATTAAAGTATAGGTTGTGATTGTGGCTTTATGTCACACTAGAAAACAAATGGATTAATTTAAGTTAGGATTAGCTTTCTGCATGCTAAGTTCGCTAACTATGTTAAACTTTCACACGTTGAGCAATTATTACTGATAAAAGTTACTAGAATAAGTCTTTTACTACATAAACTAGTGGACATCTTTATTATTGTTTTACATGTTTAACATTACTGCTTCAAATTTTGTATACAATTTTAATTATTTGCATCTCAAGCAGGTTTTCTTCAGATTTACAATTTTGTCATTCAGCCAATGAGTTGCTTCTAGCAGGAAATGAGACAGGTCTCTCATAAAGTATACAAAAATATAAAAAGTTTCATAATTGTGGAGAAAGATGGTCTGTTTTTATTTAGATTTTATTGTCATGTTGAAAATAACTAATATGCTCTCCTGCTGTGGGCAGGGGGTGATATCCTGGATTGTTGTAAATCTGAAAAACCTGACTGAAGGCGTTGGTATTGTATCACAGTCTGATGAAGATAATACTCTGAATTAATTTTATAATGAATATTCTTTGCACAATAATCTCCAGAGGTTCCACAGCATCCAGGTCACATTGAGATTAAAACTCATTTGGGCTTTAGAGATAGAGGGGAGGTATTATTGAGCTTTTGTGATGTTAATCAGCTGCTCCCTGTTACAAACCACCTTGTTGCTATGATAATGCATATTAACAAATGGCCAAAAGTAAGAAAGGTATCAGAAAAAATCCTTCCATCTGCACAGCATCCAAACCCAGAGAATTCAAAAAAACTATTGTTTCTGCTAGAAATTAGGGAATAAAGCTTTTACAAATTACAAAAAAATTCTGAATAAAATTAACAGAGCTGCTCCTACATGCTGCCGCCTTGTATCGATTGATTAATTGATGGAGTCTCTATCAGATTTAAGTTAGGAATCTGGCTGAACCCAAAAATGTTAGTATTACTTTCACCCAAAAGAAACATGTTAGTGAAAAAGACTTTAACCTGATCTCCTGTTGTTGCTGTTGTTGTTTCACAGTCAGTGTGATTGTAAGTAATAATATTTAGACTACAAAATATACATTCTTTGGACCAATTTGAAAGACAGCTCGTATATATTTTATTTTGAAAGTTGTTTCTGGGGAGCTCGTGCTCATCTCTTCGCGCTCTACAGCTGTGTTCTGTAAGAAAGAGAGAGGGAGAGAGAGACGGGCATTTGGGTCCAAACTTTTTGCGCACACGTATGTCTGAAATTTTGCCTTCAGTTTTTTAATTTAACCTCCGGAGCTAACTGATCATGCGCAGCGAAGAGGACCGATAAGAAGACAAAGTAAAGGCGCGCTGGATGTGACTCCCGTAAATTATGCGCCTGGCAGTGATTTACTGACAGGGAAGTGTGCGCCTCCGGGCTGTGGCCAATGTATATGGTTGAGGCTGGCAGACAGAAGGTCTGTGATATATTCTGCTTGAGGGGAACCGATTCACAGCTGTTGTGATGGATAGCCACATGTTAACATGGATGATGATGATGATGATGATGATGATGACGCAGAACTCCGCACCTAAAGGAGGTAACGAAACAGAAACTCAAGTTTGATTCTTTTAAAAAATATATATCATTGTTCTCCTTTATAATGTTGACTTTATTATTCCTGAACGAGTAAAAAAAAAAAAAAAAAAAAAAAGACTTAGCTGAATACTTAGATTTCACTTTCGTATTTAATTTAAAATAAAGTGATCAGTGATTTGTAACTTTTAGTCAGTGAACATAAATTGAGTTTAAATACATTAATGACACAATGATGTCTGTGACTCCTACCATTAGGAAGTAAAGCGCTCCACTTAATGGAGACACTTTCTGCTCTGTGGATCAGGGTGGGGTTGATATTACTCCACTGTTCTCACTGACATGGCATGGCTCCAGGTACAAGATTGAGAGTTGATGAAATCCCACCGCCTCAGGCAGAAGGGGGTTCCCAAACCAGAGGGCATCCAGGGACCACACAGACATGCAACGGATGGCCTCAGGGGCCCCGACAGGAATCAGATGTACACTTCTCAAAGTGTACATCTGAATCAGATGTACAGGAATCAGATGTACACTTCTCAAAGTGTACATCTGATTCCTGCTGTAACGCTCAGCGTTACAGCAGGAATCAGATGTACACTTCAGATTCAGATTCTCAATCAGATTCTCCCCTGCTGTAACGCTGAGGCGTTACAGCAGGGGAGAATAGAACAGTCCTGTGGGAGAAATTAACTCAAAAAGACAAATAAATTACAGGATTTAACCAACTCTTTCCATCCATTCCTTCATGTTTTCTAACTACAAGCAGGACTCGACTTTGATTTTTAGTAGTTTTAACGCTCGTCTTTTCTTTCCTAGCCAGGAATTGCCCACAGGTTGACAAATTTTAATTTCTAAACCAACATCAAAACAAGCATAATTCACTGGCAAAGGTTGTGCTGTGGTGCTACGACCATTAGCAGCTAAACTTAGCGGCTGTGACACTTGTGGCTTTCTTAATGAGACTGGATTTTTATAACTATGGTATTAATAAGTGGGATCTGATACTTTGCTGCTGCCATTAATAGAAACTAGATGAGATAACAAGCTTGCAGTAATTACACTTCATCAGTGTATAGTTGTACTATATATATAAAAACTTGTTCTCATAACAATCACATAAATTAATCTATTCTAATGGGATTTTTCTGAATTTAGCATAAGCTGAGTCAGATTGGATAATGGCATCTATAAACAGAATGTTGTTGCCACTGGGTTTATGTCTGAACCGCTGGAAACACATGGATGAATTTAAACCATTATTTTGGAGCTCTGGCTGCCTTTTCAGGATCACTGTCTTACTAGAATATTAATATATTTATATT
Organism: Poeciliopsis retropinna; assembly: GCA_010277075.1. NCBI lineage: Eukaryota > Metazoa > Chordata > Actinopteri > Cyprinodontiformes > Poeciliidae > Poeciliopsis > Poeciliopsis retropinna. The sequence goes on from VMRM01000009.1 coordinate 47,203, forward strand.
AATATTTCAGTTATGGTCGATGACTGACCTTTACTAAAATTATTTATATATTTCCATATCTTGTCAAATCTGTTTAAAAAAACAGCCACGCTGTTTACATTGCTTCTCTGCTTCAGTTAAACTCTTCAAACTTCATGCTGCATCACTGTCACATGCCCAGAAATAATAAACATCAGCAGCCTGCTCCAGAAACACAAACAGCAACAAGATGGAAATAAATATCAGCTCTTGATATCGGCCCAGTTTTATTCATTGGACCGATATGTTAAAAAAGAACTAATATCGGCCGATACCGATGTCTTTGCCGATTATATAGTTAATTCCTGTTAAACACAGGTGGATTCTTGCCAGCTTTATTTAGGGATATTAGAGTAAGTGGGGACTAACAACACAGGAAACACTTTTCCTGATTTTTGTTTGTTGAGAAAAAGAAAACTCAAATTTGATTATGTTTGTTTCATTTATGAAATTCACAGTACCCTTATTGTCTATGGGTCATATGTTTTGCTTTCCATATTTCCATTCATAGATATAATATAAAATCATGTAAAATATGAGAAAAAATTCATTTTAATAAGCATAACACTTCAATATAGTTCTGAAAATTTGACCTGACCACACCAGGTCACAGTTGTTTGCCTGATTTTTTTCTAAGTACTGCTATTGATAATAATGTAATGCTGATGTGTTAAAAATGCATTTTTATTAAAATTATCTAGAAAACTTATACCAATAGATAATTTTGCAAGATGCTCAACATTCCTAATTTTAAGTTTCTTTTTTTATGTTGGAGATCTCATAAAATTACAATTTTATTCTTTTAATATTTCTACTTTATTCTGGTAACAATATGACTTTATTCTCATAAATAAGTAAATAAATCATACCTCGGCTCTAATTGTCCCTTGTAGAGTTGACCTGTGTTGAAAATAGCTGAACAGCATGCCTGGAAACCAAGATGGCAGCATCGCTTTGAACTATGAAAACCCCAGAAATGCATTGATGGAAAAAAAAAAAAAAATCCAGATTTTCCAAAGATTAAATCTTCAAAAAACATAAATTCTATTAATCAATAAAAATGAACTTATTGGCCAGTGCTAATTAAAAGTCCACTGATATGTCTTGTGATTTTGTGATAACTGCTACCTGCATTAGCAACAGACAGTAAATGTTCTAGACAATATTGACTTCAGCAGATGAACCCACACCTGCATTAAGATGGAGGCTGTGCGGGTTGGTAAGAACCAGCACACAGGCTCCAAAGTCCAAACAAGAAGAGAGACATAAAGACGTCCTGAGCTGTGTGGGGGAATAAAGGTGTGGGTGTGGATGGAGGGCAAGAGGGAGAGGAAAAGCTGGAGCTGTGCTGCTTTCTTGGCCTTCAGCTCTAAAGTGGATCCAAAAAAAACAAAACTTGTGAAGACTTTTGTCTGAGCTTTCTTCTTATGAAATCAGATTAAATGTAATTGCTGTTTCTCTCACAGAATTTGTTTTTCTGAACCACTGGTCTGGCTGTTTTTCTTTGGATAAATGGCCATTATGAACATCTGCAGCCATTTCTCTCTGTTAGATTCAGCTCCTTACACTGTATATGTTTATATATGTGTATACATGTGTATATGTATGAATACATATGTCTACCCAGCATTCCTCTCTGTCTCTCACATGGACCTGCCCTCTTTCCTCTGCACTTCACTCCATTTCATGTCTTTTTTTCCCCCTACAGTTTTTCTTCACTCCCTTTTCCATAACTGTCCAGGAACTACTGTTCCGTTCATGTTTATGTCAACTTGTTTTGAAAAAAAATAAATAAATCACACTTTGCCTCCTTCCTTAGCTGCCTTTCATCCATCGGTGCCTGGGAAGTTTTTACTGGCTTTTTTGTTTGTTTTGAGTGCTGCTTATCTGCACATTAATTGGCCGGATTTGTGCCGCTGTGGTGTTGCTGCTGAAAATATTCCCCATAAGCTACGATCGCTGTAATAGACCGCGTTTTTCCAAGGAGCTTGGATTGTGAAAGGGAGGGTGTTCTGTGGCAGCCGATCATGGAAAAAATTGCGGGAGTGAGAAGGAATCTCAGTGGAGGTTTATGACTATATACATCATTTTTTTCCTCCACAGTGCTGAACTGCTGCGAGGGTGACGTCCTCTTTCTGCTGGACTCCTCAGGGAGCGTGACATCCTATGAGCACGCCCGCATGCTCTCCTTCCTGTCAGAGCTCCTGCTCCCCTTTTCTCTGGGACAGGATCAAGTGAGAGTAGGGCTACTGCAGGTGGGTACCAAGCCACGCCTGGAGTTTGGCTTCAACAGATACAGTACCCAAAGTGGCCTCCAGGGAGCTTTGACAAACATCCGACCCCTAAGGGGGGACACCAACACTGTGGATGCTCTCAAAATGGCTAAAGAGTGGGTGCTGCGCCCCGGGACGTCCGATGGGGCGAGGAAAGGGCTGCCCAGAGTACTAGTGTGGTTGACTGATGGGGTAAAGCCGGGGGACGTGATTGGACCGATGGCTGAGCTGCGGGAGGAGGGCGTGGCGTTGCTGGTGGTCTCAACAGGGCACAGCAATTACAAGGTCCTGAGGGAGGTTGTGACCCCTCCTGTGGAAAACCATCTGCACTTTGTGGACATTGACGACATGGGCATCATCACCAAAGACCTGCGTGATGCCATCATTGGTGAGATTGCTACTGAAGGGTGCTCTTCTACTTTAAAAGCTTCAAGTTCAGCTCTTTGGTTTTCTTCCATCTATGTAAACTGTTGCAGCACTGGCTGCCATGCTCCTAAACCAGTCTCAAACTGTATTCCTCGAGGGCCAGAGTCCTGCAACTTTCAGAGGTGTCTCTTGTCCTACACACAATAATTAAATAACTAACCTGCTTCACTAGCATACAGTCAGGCTCTACTGAGTCCTGCAGATTAGCTAATGTTGGAGCTAGGTGGCTGAAGCAGACAGAGGAGTGTTAGCAGATAGGCCCTTCGTTGTTATTGATCAATTACAAGGTCATCACTAGTCAATAAGTTAAATATAGGCTCATTTTCTATTTGACATTTGTATAAATATTTGCTGTTTGCAAACAAACGTGTCGCCCCTGTTTGTTATTAATGGAAATGTAGCTTTCTGATAGCAACTTTTTTTCTCAAATGTTTTATTTGAAGACTCCATTGAGTACCAAATATAACAAAAATATTTCCTCTAACTTCTTACAACAGCAGTTTCTAAGCTGCCTAGTGTTTTACTGGAAGAACAAACATATTTAGGACGCACAGAAAACTGTTATAAAATGTAATAACTAAGAACTTTACATAATTTTTCATTTCAAGTGAAAACTATAAGATTTTGCAAATGTCACAATTTGTTTTAAGTCTTATTTTTACTCCTAAATTTAACACAAAAAATAAAGGCCAAACAGGAAATGTTTGCATGTTAGGAGTGTTGCTGTTGCAACAGCAACAGGGAAGTTGCTGTTGCCAACTCAGCAACTTCCCTGCTATGTTTAGAACATTTCAGACAAAAGAAACTGGTATTGGCCAAAAACAGAATCGGCAGGTCAGGCTTTTTAAGGATCAGTAATCTGTGATCAGCCAGAAAACCGTAATCGGTTTTCACTAATAATTTTCCTCTAAATCATAGAAACATAGATATATCTTTTATTTTTGTGAATTACAAAAGAGCATCAAACTGTAACCTGTCAGCTGATGTGCTTGCTGACTGAAAATGTTTGAATGTTTGAATGTTTGAATTGAATTTTGCTGTATTTACTTGCTGACAACGTCTCAGAGATGATTGAGGGAAAATTTACAGATTTCAGTTGTTGGGGGATTATTTAGCTTTTACCAACATATAGAATGCTAAATATTGAATAAGTTATGTAAAAAGAAATTACTTTAAGTCCACTGAGATTTCAATAAAACCCAGCTGTAATGAGATTGTGGTTGAAATCATACAGGAAACATCTAAAGGAATTTTTATCAGAAGTGTCCTTTAAACAAAACATTTAACTGTTGTAGACAGATCTTTTATTTTTGGGTTGGCAGTAAGGCATGGTGCTCCTCCAGTGTAAGTCTAGACAGGATGCCAGGACACTATGAGACTCCTGCATGTTTGAGGCTCTCTGAAATGTGACCAGCTGATCTATTAATGGATTACTGTTTCAACTTCCCTTCCTATGTTCTCCAACACTGTGTCAGACATACATAAATACAGAGTTGGGAGTTTGGCCAATTCTCAGACTGCATTAGGTAACTGGCATATTACTTTGCAGAGCCCACTTTATAACAGTTTCTGTTGCATACAGAGGATATGATGCACAGCATAAATAAAACCTGTGTATAGTAGGCGAAATACAGTAATCCTTAATTAGCACCCAAAGATCTAAGCACGTATCAATGCTCTCTGTAGTTGTTTCATTGCAGACACGTTATTTCAAGTTGTCTTTTTGCAGGAGTTAAGAATCCAATTAGAAAGCAGAGCCTTTGTCTGTGGGAGGCTCTCTGAAGTCTGTACATATTTAGCTATCTGTTTTGCCACCTTCCCTGTTGACACTTAGGACACTTGACCAAATTACTCCTAGTCTCTAAACTAATCTGCAGTACCAATAAAATCTCCTGGTTTTGTCCCAAACAGAGATAATCAAAGCTGAGCGCCTTCATGTACGAGATGTGTCCACCAACTCGGCCTCTCTCCACTGGAGGCCCGTTCTGTCTGGTCTGTCGGGCCACTATGAGATTCGCTTTGGTGAAGTTTCAACTGGAGGCAGCGGTGCCGGCGATGGATCAGGGACCAGTCCGAGCACTGGTGGAAGCCAGTACCAGAGACTGATCCAGTCCGCGCAGCTGAATAGCACCATACTGACTGACCTAAAGCCAGACACCACCTATTCTGTGCGCCTCATTCCAGAGTCCAACGAAATAACATTTAACACACTCTCCACCACCTTCACAACAAAACCAGGTTAGATTGTTTCCCAGACTTTGTCCATAAACATGCACTATTATTTTCTGCTACTGTTGAGCTAAGGGTGCCTCCACACCAGCTTTGTTTAGTCTGCTTTAACTTAACTCTTGCTCGTTTGTCCAAACGGTTTGTTTGGGGAACCAACTGCGCAATTGAACTCTAACACGAACCAAAAAAGTGGACTTTGGTCCGCCTAAAAACCTTGGTCCACTCAAACATCTCCAAAAGCAGGAAGCGAACTATAGTGTATGGTATTCAGGGTAAATATAACCAAAAAAGTTGCAGGAAGGAGAAATATTCGTTGTCTTTTACTAAAGAGAAGTCCTTCAACTGCTGAAATCTGACGCTATTCTATTTTTGTTTAATTCTTGTGAAGAAGAAAGTTGAGCTCATGTCTTCATCTGAGATCTCTGAGTCATTTCCTTCTTTGATTCTTGGTGCAGCGCCCCCACAGCCAAGGGTAACAGGTTTTTCAAAGGTTTGGGTTGTTTGACTTAGTGCTGTGTGAAAGAAAACCAAATCAGATAAAAATTTAACAAATATTGTGATTTTTGACCTCAATAGAACCGAGTCTTCTGGACTATCTGGTGTGAAAACATCCTTAGAATGTTTTTTTGGACATCAGTCAGTATTTCTTACCTTTGAAAAAATGTGTCTACCATGGTCATTTTTTAATTTTATTTCTGTAGTGGTTGAGAGTCCAGCTGTTGTAACAGTTTCTGAGTCTGGAGAAACCAGTGTTCGGGTGAGCTGGGGCCCTCTTCAGCCAGACACTGTCACGAGTTACTACATTGAGTACTCCACCCTGCCCAGGGGCAATCTCCAGACCGTCACAGTGGGCCGAACACAGAACTCCACCCTGCTGAGAAACCTCCAGCCAGGGACAACATACCTGGTCACAGTGACAGCCCGGCATGCCTCAGGAAATCAGAAATCGATGTCAGTTAAAGTTTGCACTCAAGAAGGTGAGCATTGAGAAGATTTTGGGATTGAGTTTTCTCATGGTCTTTGGTACATATTATTAATAATAGCTTCGATTATTATTAATAATAGTTTGATTAATAGAAATTCCTGTTTCATCAAATTTAGTTCAGACTGTCCTTCATATCCTCATACTGCAGTCTCAAGTTCAGTCTCAAAATCGCTGCTTTCTGGTTATCCAACTTCTCCAATCTTTTTGGTATAAAGCCTGACTAACTGCTCTGAGCTTTCTGTGTCCAGTGACTCCGGCCCTGGACGACCTCCAACTCACCACCGTGGGAAGTACTTCAGTGCAGGTGGACTGGAGGGGCAGCGCAGCTGGTCTCAGGGGCTACTGGCTCACCTGGGAGGGGCAGCAAAGCTCAGCAGCCAACCAACGCTCCTCCCTCTACCTTCCACCCGATTCTCTGTCAACACGCCTCACACACCTCCCCCCTTATGCCAGAATTTGTGTGTCTCCCATTTACCGAATGGCGAGGGGGGATGGACTGTGTTGCACAGCACAGTTTCACTCAGGTGAGTCCAGAAAGACAAAGTTCAGTTGGGTTATGAAATTAGCGATGTGACAAGTGTGACATATGAAAGACGGAAAACAAACTAGTGCATTGTGAAGTGGAAGCAAACTAATAATAATAACAAAAAATAAACAGTTAGATAGATAGATAGATAGATAGATAGATAGATAGATAGATAGATAGATAGATAGATAGATAGATAGATAGATAGATAGATAGATAGATAGATAGATAGATAGATAGATAGATAGATAGATAGATAGATAGATAGATAGATAGATAGATAGATAGATAGATAGATTATCTGTGTGTCTATCTATTTATAGTATTATTTATATATATAGGGAGTAATTCTCCCTCAAGTGACAATATGTTAGATATGCATCTAAACACCCGTGTTTAGATGCCGACATGTTAAAGCTGTCAGCAAGTAGGAAAAATTGGTTGTTTTTTCCCCTTGATGATTATTTGAATTATCAAGGGTAGATAGATAGATGTATCTATCTACCCAATACTGTAGAGCAAACAAAGCTCTACTGCATTGTTTGTTTTTTATACACATAGCGTTTAAATATGATCTCAATTGGTTGTAAATGTTTCTCTTTCTCCTCTCAGATGCTTTGGGATATCGCTTCCAGTCGTAGCAGCCCTGTGCCACACACGCCTTACCAAAGAAGGAGGGAGGATAATGGGAAAGAATGCTGACTACCATTCTATAATTTTTTAGAGTGGCTCTCCCCCTCTGTGGACATGATCCAGAAGAGGTGTGGTTTGGCTCATGGAGCAAGTGCTTCATAAACCTGCCGCACATACTGACAGCAAAAATTTCAAATTCAAAGAAAAGTATTATCTCTGTCCGATCAGTTTGTCATCTGTAGATGATCTAAATTTCTTCGATCAAATGACACAAGCTTGCGATGTGGAATATTTCAGTGGCCTGTTTTTGCAGACCCAAAGCAGGGAAGGCTGGGAATGTTGATGGTTTCTCTGGGATGTTTTGCAGAAGAGCTTTACAACATGTGCACACCATGTGTCCAAATCTGCATTTTCTTTTATAACTCTTAACACCAAGGGAACATCTGATACACATTTACTATAAATAATGTTGTACTTAAATCATTTTTCTTGCTCAACACATGCTTTAAGACTTTCATTGAATGCTTGTATGTACTCTGGGGAGTGCAACAGGGTCACGTAAAAGTGAAGTTCTGAAATAACAGAATATTTCACATTGCTTTGTGCTTTAAACAAAACATTCACTCACTCTGGAACCAGACAGATGCTGTATATGAAACAGATGTGTGCAACTAAAAGTCACATTGAGTTGCTGTCTATATATTGGTCTATAATTCATATTTATTTATCAAGAACCGTATAGGAACTAATAACTTTGAGTCTTTATGGAGCTGCAGTTTGTTTTTTGACTGTTACTGTTTTACAGCTTGTGTTTGCTGCCCCCTACTGTAAAGTCGTGTAGTGGCTTACTGCAGATTTTCCCCTGCATTTATTTTTGTTGTCGTTGTTTTTCCATATAAAACCTCATACAAGGTTTCAATAAACTTACTTAAAACATATATATATGAATCCTGCAGTCCATTCTTAATGTTGTAGAATAGGTTAAATACTTAATGTTGAATATTACAATGTCTGGAACATATCTGTTTATAAGCTTACAAAAATTTTACAAGGTAACACAACTTTACAAGTGAGGACTCGCTAAGCCTATCCTAGACAAGGTTGGGAATTATCATTTATGTCAGGCTCGTTCAGAAGATGCTCAGGGATGTAAATAAATTTCTTGATTTGTATTTACAGCTTTGGCTTTGATTCTCAAACTTGAGCTCAAGTACGTCTGATTTTCACTGATCATTGGCTCAATTTCTCGGACGTAATTACCGGCAACAACCGTTAGGGGGCGTTAACCACACACCGGATCCTTCTTCCCCTTAAACCCGTCAAAGCTGCAATATCCGAGCCCTGACATTGCGAAGATGGAGGCTGTTATGGTTTAGACCAGGGCGCTACACGGAAAGCACAGACAGCGAGTTTCTGAGGCCTGTTATGACAACGTCCCCAGTTGGTCCAGGTAAAACAGACAACAATTACTCAGCTAATGAGCAAACGTTAGCACCATTGCAAAGTTAGCTTGCAGAAACGATAGCAAGCTAATGTCAACGAAGAGGCTAACGCAGCGAACGTTATCAAGGCTAGCTTCGGACAACTACAACGTAGTTTCAATTTAGTGGTATGTTTGTAACGAGAGATAATTGCTGGATATTGATGTTGATACCATTTTAACACATTCAAGAAAACGGTCTTGTGACATTTAAGCAAAGCACATTCAAGGTGCTTTGCTTGAATGTGCTAACTTTAGCTACAGCCATTTGTAAGATGAGGAAGATTTTTTTGATGCTGGCTAAAGCTAACAAGCTGCTCGGTGGAAGATCCGTTTCCTGGTTGTGATTCCTGTGCTTGGTAACTATCCTGGGTTTTTGACAATGACCATTTGGCCACTGTTCTTTCTAAAGTAAACGGACAAGTTGTTTTTTTATAGGTGCTAAACTATTTTAGTAGAAAGTGAGAAGCAAAGTAACAGCATTAATCATCCGGGCTGACTGACAGGTAATGTTCACAGGGAAGGGAGACATGAATGAGTGATTATAGACTTTTACACACACCCGTGGTGCTTTGCATTTGGTTGGGGCGTGCCAAAGACTTTGGTTTTTAGGAAGCCGCTCTTTCTTCATATCTTATGCCATAAGATTTGGCATATTGGATTGGATGCTTGTTTGCATCCAATTTTGCTCAATCATAAAATTTCCAATTTAAGAGTGATATCAACTCAGAGAAAAGTATTATGTAAACCTCTGTGGTGAAGCAGTAACTAAATAATAAGCCTGGTAGTGTGTCTGCTACAGCTGGCCTGTGTGTCTGCAGGCGGGAGGCAGGAGGTGTGAGGCAAGAGGACCAGACGCCAGCAGGATGTACTCGGAGTGGCGCTCACTGCAGCTGGTGGTGCAGAGTGACCAGGGTCACCTCAGCGTCCTGCACACCTACCCTCCCAGTGTGGGCACAGAGGTGGCAAATGCAGTGGTCAAGCCTCTGGGCACGGCAGTGAGCCCTGTGGCCACAGAAAACATCCTCAAATCAGACAAAGAGGTGAGAAAGCTGGCAGCTCTGGGAAACACTCAGCAGTCACTCGTGGCCTTTTATTTCTAAAAGTCTGCTCACCTTTTAGAGCTCTCTTTGACTCTCTCTCTCGCTCTCTCTCATAAATGCATGTTTTGTGGTTCAGTAGGAGTCTCTACAATAAACTCCTTAAACAATACAACTTAAAGTGAAATTAGGAAAATACTGATAGTCTTTTTTTACTTTCCAAACTGAAAAAATAGTTTTCTTACATCAGCCTGTCTATGTCGAAACTTTATTATAATTAGTGATGCATCGATCAGGCAATCAGGACAATTTTCCTTGCTCATCTCTGGGAGGGGATCAGTGGGTAAACAAGCAAAAAAGAAAAACAATGCTAATCAAACTGCATTGTCTTTGATACATTTTGTTTTGAGTTTAGTTAAAATCAGATAATTGTTAGTATTAGGACTTGATCTGTTTTTCTAGTTTTAATCTTAATATCTGTTCAGATTTTAAGATTAAAGAATTAGGACATCCTTATTAAATTCTTAATAATAAGAATTATTATTAAGAATTCTTAATTCTTACTAAGAATTAAGAATTCTTAATTAAGAATTAATTAATTAATTAATTATGATATTTATTAATTAAGTAATAAATATCTACTAATTTCTTCTGATCCTGATGTTTGTTCACCTTCAGTCTAACATTTTCCTATACGTTGGTTCCCTTTGTTTGGAGAGCGTATAACTAACTTCTGGGACAATCAGCTGTAATTTGTTAGGCTTTTTTATTTTTCATAATGTCATTGATGAGATAATAGTGTGTGCATAAAAAACTGAGGTGATATTGTTTCCCTCCTGATCTTACAAACCATTTAAATTCCGTTAGCTCAAATCATCTCAGACTCTCACGTCTTTAATTTAGAGATACTTTCTTAGCAGTTTTTCATATGAGTGATGCTATGTGCAGCATGTCTCTTCTGTATCTCCAGAAGGGAACTATTTGTGAGTCAGTGTTTAAATAAAATGCCTCTCAAACTGCTTGCACTATCGTTGTTTTTTTGAAGAATATCTTTGACTTGAGCCAATCTTGGGAATCTTGAAACTGGTTCTCAAATATGCAATTCAAATCAAGAGAACATTTTCAAGATTCATTTTTCCTTGATAGTACCAGCTGTCAGTTCCTTTCATTATCAAAAAGTCGTCTATGAATCAAGCAAAATATGCAATGTAGGAAATGACAAAAAGAGCAAAAATAATCAGTACCTATGAAGTCAGGCCTCTTTTGTAGCAGGATTAATAAACAGGTAGCATTGCTTGTAGAAAAGAGTTTCTCTTTAAATAGTTTCTTCCTCTGACTTCTCATATTGGTTTTTATTATTATGTCAGAAGCATTAATCAGAGAAATGAACAGATTTTGTTCTGTCTTCTAATGATTTTGTTCTATCTTCTAATGATTGAACAAAATATGGAGTCAAGTTGATTTGTGAAGAACATTTGAGCCACAAGCCAGTTCAAAGTGCTTTAAGCCATAAAAATAAGCAGTAACTAATTATGAAACAAGCAGATTTAGTCAAATGCCACCATCAAAATCATTGAGCAACTATACATCAAATATATTGATCAATGTTCCAAATATAAAACAAATGCAACTAAGCAGCTAGGTTTTGCTTTAAAGGCACTTCAGCTGTTTTTCAGTTTTCTGGAAGTTTGTTCCAGAGCTAGGGTGCATAGAAGCTGAATACTGCTTCTCTATTCTTTGTTCTGGTTCTGAGGCAGAGCAGAACTAGAAGACCTGATTGGTCTGGATGGTGAAATGACTAAACACGTTTCATGTATTGTGGTGCTAAACCACAGTGATTTAGTGATTTGTAATCTAACAAAAGTATTTTCCAACTAAAGACTAGTTGGAAAAGCCCCAAGTGGCTGATATCTGGAAATCTTCTGTTTCCCAGGTGAAGTGGACCATGGAGGTGCTGTGTTATGGCCTGACCCTGCCCTTAGAGGGCGACACTGTCAAGCTGTGTGTAGACGTGTACACAGACTGGATGATGGCGTTGGTGTCACCCAGGGACTCCATGCCCCAGTCTGTGGTGAAGGAACCCAATATGTACGTCCAGACCATCCTGCGACATCTCTACAACGTATTTGTCCCAAGGTAAGCACCCTCCTCTGTTTCCCTCATTTAATCTTTGCTTAGTAACAATTGTCTTTACCTGGATTATTGAACTTTATTAATTAGTCATTCGTAAATGAGGTAATATTTAAATTCACACTAATCTGATACCTATATCTGTACTGGTGCCGATATTGAAAACAATTCAATGTCAATGACAGTGTACCCGACCCATAAGGCTGATCTAATCGGTCTAGCTTTATGCTTTGTGCTCTGTGTGATGTCATGCTTTATTATTTATTTTACTTGTTTAGAATTCCTAATTGGTCTTTCTGAACCCTTTGAAAGAAGATTTGTTGCAATTTATTTTTATATGTTTGACCAAGATAGTAAATCTGTTGTTTTGGTCAGTTTTATTTTCTCTATCATTTATTTTCCATCGGCTGTTTTACTCCTAATTGCAGCTACTGAACAGTTGTTGTTTTTCCATGTGAACTTGTGAAGCTGTTGGTATGTTTCAATGTGCTGTATTAAATTAATTAGTAATTCAGTACATTCATTCATTTAAGTCACTTCACTTCTTTCTCTGTATTGGATCAGTATCAGCCAATACTAAACCTCAGGTATTGGTATCGAAAGTGAAAAAAGTGGATTGGTGCTTCTTTGCTAATACTTTGATTTGTGTGTTTCTTCCCGCAGGCCTGAGCAGCACAGTCTGAACCACATCAGGCTCTGCCAGCAGGTTCTGACGGCGGTCCAGAAGCTGGCACGAGAGTCTGTCTCCATGGTGAGGGAAACCTGGGAGGTGCTGCTGCTCTTCCTGCTACGTATCAACGACACCTTGCTTGCTCCTCCATCGGTTGGCGGTAAGCTACGCTCCAGCGTCTTCATTCATTTGTTCTTTGTGAGCACAAACTGTAACCTAGCTTTGCTTCTTCCTTTTAGTGGGCGTAGCAGAAAAACTGGCAGAGAAGCTGATGGCAGTTCTGTTTGAGGTGTGGCTTCTTGCGTGCGCCCGCTGCTTTCCCACGCCGCCATTTTGGAAGACCGCAAGGGAAATGCTGTCCAACTGGAGACATCATCCTCCTGTTGTAGAGCAGTGGAGCAGAGTAGCTTGCGCTCTAACTTCAAGGTAGGACTAAGAGGCAAGCAATAGAATGAGTTTGTGTGGTTTATTATTATTTATCTACTGTTAAAAAATACATATTTTTATTTCATAATCCAGGCTGCTGCGCTTTACTCACGGGCCATCATTCCCACCTTTTAAAGTTCCAGATGAAGATGCCAACTTGATTCCCATAGAGATGGACAATGACTGTGTGGCACAGACGTGGTATCGCTTTCTCCACATGATCGGGTGCATTTTACCTCCTTTGTATATTTTCATTCATCTAGAAAAATAACAGCTTTACCTGATTTGGATGTTAGTCTGTTTTTAAGGGGAAGTGAAAATTAGTTCCTCTAAAAATGTTTGAACTGTAACTATATGAATAGTTTAACCTTTTAGCTCTGAATGAATCCAACTGTCCCCCTGCCTTCTGGTTCATTCCTCCTCATACAGTCATTATCTCACTCGTCACATGTCCAGTTGTTTTTTTTTTTTTTATTGGGATCTATAAACTATGCACCTAATCTTGAGTATGCCTCACATCTCGTTTGTTTCAGCAACCCAGTGGATTTGAGCAATCCGGCCATAGTGAGCACCACTCCAAAGTTTCAAGAGCAGTTTTTGATCTCCAGTGGGATTCCTCATGAAGTAGTTCTGCACCCATGTTTGAAACAGCTACCCCAGATCTTCTTCAGGGCTATGAGGGGCATCAGCTGCCTCGTAGATGCATTCCTAGGTAAGACAATGCACAGACAAATGGCTCACATTGAAGCAGATCTGACATCAACAAAGGCCAAAAAAATGTCAGCTAAACGCTATAAAGGAACACAGTTCTTAACAGTGGAAATGTGTGGCTCATTCTTTATTAGTGTAAGATGTGGCTGTCATTACACACCGATTCTCACAAATCATATTGCAGTAGAAACTTACATTAGTAAGTTAGTAACTTACATTAGTATCTTTAGTGAACCCTCATTAGTTTAGCCATTGCTACACTAGTAGCATTATTAAAAAAAACAAGAAGAAAAATTATTGAGGTGTTACCATAGTAACTTGCAGTGGTTTGCAGCGTTAACTGAAGAGTCGGCCGTTCCAACCCTAAAGCACTAATCATAAACGTACGTTCTGCTAACGCTGAAGCAATACACCAACACAGTATTTAGCAGAAGCTAATACTAAAAGCTTCAATTAGATGATATCTGCCCTTGAAAGACTGTAACCCCTCAAGCACCAATTTAATTTGACATGAAAATTGACACATTCTATAATAACCTTAGGCATGGTATTTATGACATTCAGTTCTTCACTGTCTTTTTATTTTGTTTCTTGTTTGAAATAAAGTTATTGGGGAAAAGGGGAAATATCAAGAAGGGAAGCCGGCATTTAGCTGAGCAGCAGAAGTTTGCCCAGCAGTGGCAACTTGCTTTTTCTTTTTTTCCTTTTTTTTTCTTTTCCCAAAAGCATAATTGTCTTTAAACCACTTTGAAAAATGTAATTTCTTTCTTACCAACATGTTTTAAAATTCAAAGTTATGTTGAACAGAAAACACTACAAAAACAAGTGGTTTTATGGGAAGCTAACAAACAGACAAACAACAAACAGACCAAAACATTGACTTTATTTTGATCATGAAAGTAAATCTGAGCATTGCATTTTTTTTGCCCCTTCCTTTTTCTGATTTTGTCACGACCTCTCAGTGAGCTGAAGATGGAGGGTTCTAAACAATATCAGCCACATTTCAGGAGAAACATGTCAGCATGTACTTTTCTCTTCACACTGTAGGTGTCTCTGTTGAAAAGAGAGACGTACGCGAGAGGGCGTTCTCTTTTTGTCCCCTGCCACTCTCTCATGGTACACTCATCAGCTGACGCATCATTTAATGAGACATGATGGACATGTGGTTTGTTTTTTGCGGTGATCGTGTTAAAGGTCCAGTGTGTAGGATGTAGCAATAAAAATAAATAAATAAAATGACCAACAAAATGGAATATAGTTGCTCTGGAGCTTAGAGCTTTCTGGGCTGCTCTAGTACAAAAGAGAGTGATTTGATTATTTTATTTTAAAGCAAAATATTGACCTTCATGTTAATTTCTATAATATATATTGCATTTTTGCACCTAGGTTGGCCTTAACGTTGCACACTGGAACTTTAAGAACTGTAGTTTTTACTGCTAAGCAAACAGTAGCTCACAGATGGACTAAACTACCAGATCATCAACAGGGGACTACTATGGTCTCAAAATGTTAATCATTATCAGTGCATTTCCAATCTTGGTGATTCACATCTAACCCTTCTAACGCATGTCTACCAATGAAGATGGGCTTTGATTAAATCTCTTACCCCAAATCATTTTTTCTTTTCTCATCATTTGCCTGGATGCTGATTAGAGAGTGAACAAATTTTGCCTCCATGGTGACGCTGCCTTTTTATTTACAGGTATATCACGACCCCGGGCGGACAGTGCCCCGCCCACCCCAGTGAACAGATTGAGTATGTCTCCGCCCCCCTCCGTCGCCAACATTACACCCCCACACAGCCGCAAACAGCGGCATGCAGTGGTCACGAAAACCACCAGCAAGAGCTCAACTGTAAGTCTGACTGTTACATAAGGCCATAACGTACAGTTGGGTTACTCTAGGGGAGTCCCAAATAATTTGACCTTTTCTCACTCAACCATTACAACAGGAGACTGGAAAATGTTAAACAAAAGGTAGAAACAGGAGAAGATGCACTGCTTACTCAAATAGTCTAAAAATGGAAGCGGCAGAATCACAAGTAAAATATATTGGGTTGCGTTAGGCTATGAATAAAGTTAATTAGCCTGTTCAGGATCGGGCTGGGTCAGATTGGGTCTGTTTTGTTATAACCAATCTAAATTCTAACTAGAGGAAGCCTCATGATGAGCTGATCATTTGGTTCAGGTTTGTTGGAGAATCTGCAGCACTTTTTAGTTACAGTTTAGAAATTAAGGTTTGGAGTTTCATATGAGAGCACGTCTTGCATCTTTTAATTAGCATGTGGCTATTGGTGTCTTACAAGTGTTTTTGTTAGGGCACCTCCCACAAAGTTGTTTTTATCATTTATCTTTTTTTTTATTTTTATTTATTCATTACAGGGACAGAGCATATTGGTAGCATTTCTGTACTTAAGAAGGTACATTTTTCACTGTACGTAGTTACATGAACACAATAACAAATACAGTCCACTTAGTACAATAGATTATGAAGCTGAAATGCACATTACTATACAGACCTTGCAACCTTTGTTCTATGTTTCCGTGGCAGTACATGAGCTCAAATAGAACTTGTTGACATACTTGTTTTTGAACCAAAGATGTGAAATTATTAACAGTACAAAATTAAAACGTTTGTAGTCAAATCACAATTAACTTATTGCCTTAACCCTGACCTATAACTGTCATTTCAATATGTTTCAGTAAACAATGAGCCAATCCGACCCATGGGCAGCAGGAAGCCTGCTTCCCCGGTACTCGGCACAACTGGCCCCGACATCTCCAATGACTCTAAGATACATGTTTTCAGGAACAAAGAACACATACAAAACACCTCCAAAATATATTCACACATATATACACTTACACACACATATACACCACCGAAATAAAAAAATAAAGTAAAATAAGTAAAAATTAATAAGTAAGAAAAAAGGGGGAAAAAGAGAGAAAGCTGGGTGCGCAGGGAGGTTTACATTTCTACATTGAAGCAACAAACTCCATAAATGGTTGCCATTTAGAGTAGAATTTGTTCAAGTTTCCAGTTTTTGAATATCTAATTTTCTCCACTTTCAAAAAGGACATGACCTCATTTATCCACATTATGAGGTCATGTCCTCATAATGTGGATGGGGCTATCATTGATTTCCAGTTAAGGAGAAGGTGACGCCTCGCAATCACAGAGGTGAAAGCTATCACTTCTAACTCTCTTGCGGAGTATTGACTATATTGCTCCGGAAGACCAAAGATACCAGTATGGGCTGAATATCAATAGTTCTTGAAAGTACAACTGATATGATGTGAAAGTAATTTTTCCAGAAATTTGTGAGGGCTGAGCAGGTGAAAAACATATGTGCAAGATTGCAGGGTGAACTTCCACATCGGTTGCAAACATCCACCATATTTGGGGAGATTTGTGCTAGCCTAGTTTTTGAATAATGACATCTAAATACCACTTTGAACTGTATCAAACTCAGGCGGGCACATATAGAAGTTTTGTGAATGGCTGTCAGGGCTACCTCCCACCAATGCTCATCAAAAACCAGCCCCAGTTCACACTCCCAAGCCCTCTTAGTGTTCGTAGTTAGAAAGACATCATACGACTGAATTGAGTTATACATCTTTGAAATTAAAGACCTTTGCAAGGGTTTAAGTTGTATAAGTTCACCCCACGCCTGCTCGGGTGGCAGGTGAGGGAAGTTGGAAAATAAGGATTTTGTCCTTATCTGGAAGTATCTAAACATGGGAGGGTGGGAGATCGAATTCAGAAGCTAAATCAGTGAAAGAGCAAAACAACCCCTCCCTATAAAAATTCTTGAAACATTTTAGTCCCTTACTCTGCCACAAGGAGAAGGTCGGGTCAGTAATAGCGGGGGTAAACACTGGGTTTTTTAAAAGTGGGGTTGAGACTATGGAGCCTGTAAACTTAAACTGTTTCCTAAACTGAAACTATATTCTCAAAGTATCTACAACTATGGGGTTGTTGGTATGGCCAGAAGGATTTAAACAGGTTGGACCTATCAGTAAAGCCAAAAGTGAGGCTGAGGGACATGAATGTGCTTCTAGTTGGCACCAAGGTAAATCCACTGATTAGACCAGAAAACAATTTTAGTCAAGTTAGCTGCCCAGTAATACAATTGAAAATTGGGTAGGCAGAGGCCACCATAAAACTTACAGTTCTGAAGTATTTTTTTTGTCTTACTCTGGGTGTTTTACCACCCAGAGGTAAAACATAAAAAATGACGTATAGCTGAATCTAATGATTTTAAAAAAACTTCTTGGTAAAAATACAGGTAGACATATGAAGAGAAATAGAAGTTTTGGTAAGATGTTCATCTTAACAGTACTTATTCTCCCAATCAGAGAGAGTGGGAGGGACCCCCATTTTTGAAAGTCCTTTTTAATGTCCACAAAGAGTGGGAGAAAATTTTTAGAGTACAAAGACTTAAAAGATCTGGTTATGTTGACCCCAAGATACCGAAAACCCAAAGGGCACAGCTTAAAAGGAATATCAGATTGGGAGAGCTGCAGTGCTAATTGGTTAACAGGATAACATTCGCACAGCTTAAAAGGAATATCAGATTGGGAGAGCTGCAGCGCAAATTGGTTAACAGGATAACGTTCACTCTTGGCGACATTAACTTTATACCCTGAGAACTGGCCAAATCTGTGAAAGAACTTTACAATAGTAGGGCAGGTCCCTATTGGATCACTGATATGTAAAAGCAAATCATCTGCATATAATGATAGCCTTAATTCTGCATGACTCCTGATTATTCCATTAACACTGGGAGAGGTTCTCAGAAAAATACTCAAAGGCTCAATTGCAAGTGCAAACAAGAGGGGTGACAGAGGACAGCCCTGTCTACAACCTCTATTTAAAAAGAAGTATCTGGATCGGTTGTTATTGGTAATAATACGGGCACAGGGCAGTGTACACAGAAGGCGTATCCATGATATAAAAGTTTTCCCAATTCCAAATTTAGTTAAAACAACAAACGGGTAACTCATTCAACCCGATCGAACGCCTTTTCAGCATCGATTGATATGACAACCTCGGGTGCAACTGTCATTTATTCGAGTCTCCCTTGAATAAATGACATTTAGCAAGGTGCGAACATTGTAATACAGTTGACACCGCTTGATGAAGCCAGTCTGCTCTTTGGAGATAGTTTTTGGGAGAACTTGATCAAGTCTCTGGGCCAGGGCTTTTGCAAGAATTTTTGTATCCACATTCATTAAAGATATTGGCCTGTAGGAGGTACAGAGATCGGGATCCTTGTCCTTCTCTAAGAGAACACTAATAGAAGCCTGTTTTAGTGAGGGGGGAAGTGAACCGAATGATAGTGACTCAACAAAGACAGAATGAAGCAATGGGATAAGTTTGGCTTGGAAAGCTTTGAAAAACTCAACTGGGAACCTGTCTGGTCCCGGGGCCTTGTTATTTTGCATATTTTGTAAAGCGGCATTTAACTCCTGAACAGTCAAATCAGATTCTAGATGATCAATCAATTCTGAGTTTAAAGGGGAAAACTGAAGCTCATCCAGAAACTTATGCATATCAGTCAAATCTGGTGGGAGTTCACATTTATATAGGGATTCATAAAAAGATGAAAAAACCGAATTAATAGCTTGCAAGTCCTCCTGCAGGATTCCGGATCTATCTTTAATACGGGGTATTAAACGTGAAGCTGCTTGACGGCGTAATTGGTGAGCTAGCAATCTGCTGGGTTTGTCGCCATATTCATAGTACCTAGCACGAGAATGAAGCAAAAGACGCTCTGCCTCATTCGTTGTGATGAGGTCCAACTCAGTTTGTAAGACCAAGCGACGCTTTGAATGACTATCTGATGGGGTGTCTGCGAGCTCAGAAGTGAGCTTCTGAATGTTTGACCGCCTCAGTTTTCTCACATGTGCAGAGTATGAAATTATCTGGCCACGTAAATA
This sequence comes from Poeciliopsis retropinna, assembly GCA_010277075.1. Classification (NCBI taxonomy): domain Eukaryota; kingdom Metazoa; phylum Chordata; class Actinopteri; order Cyprinodontiformes; family Poeciliidae; genus Poeciliopsis; species Poeciliopsis retropinna. The sequence continues at coordinate 66,695 of VMRM01000009.1, forward strand.
AGCCTTCAGAGTCCCACAGGAGTGCTCTAGAGATTGGTTCAGTCATTAAAGGCAATGAAATCCTCTATTGCGTCCATAATAAATTTGTGAAATTTATCATCTGATAACAGTGAAGCGTTAATTCGCCATTGAGAGGGATAGAGAGGTCCAGGCGAAATCTGAAGATCAAAAGAGACAGGAGCATGATCCGAAATAATGATTGGGTGATATGTAACGGTTGATACTTTAGGCATAAGTTTAGCATCTACAAAAAAATAGTCTATACGTGAAAAGGTCTGATGAACATGTGAATAAAAAGAATACTGCCTTCTGCCTGGATTACAGGATCTCCAGGGGTCAACACAACCATTATTCAGTATGAAACTATGTAGGGTTTTAGCCATTAATGATTGGGTTAGGGCAGGTCTAGAACGGTCTAACTGAGGATCAATAGTACAGTTAATGTCCCCTCCAAAAATCAAAACACAATTATTCAAAGAAGGTAGAGTTTCGAACAACTTGTTCATGAAACAAGGATTATCAAAATTAGGAGCATATACATTAACCAGTAGGGTGGGTACATGGAATAGAGTACCTAACACTATCAAAAATTTGCCATCTCTGTCTGAGATGGTTTTGGTCAGTGTGAATGGTACAGATTTACCTATTAAAATGGCAACCCCTCTAGACTTTGAATTAAAACTAGAGTGAAGCACCTCTGCCACCCAAGGACACTTAAGTCTAAACTGGTCTTTATTTCTCATGTGGGTCTCCTGTAAAAAAGTAATGTCAGGTTTCAAATGCTTTAAATGAGAAAACACCCTACACCGCTTGACAGCACCCCCTAAGCCTCTAATATTCCAGGTGATAAATCTTACATTAGAGTTGTTCATATTAGCCATGTGAGATTTGAGTTAACACTGATGAGGCAACCTGGTTTCAAGGTACAAGGATAAGAAAGAAAGAGGACAAAAAAACAAAAGAAAAACAAAAAAAGAAATCAATACTTCTGAACAGACACATCCCACATTCCTCTTCCCTCCCCCAAATAGCACCTGCCACTATCCCATCCCCAAACGACGGGATACCAGTGCGGACTCCAAACGGAGTCATGAGCCGAAAGACTAAACTTATGGTTTTGTTCCTCATTTCACCCCAACTCAGTTGGAGGTCCTGCAAACATGTCACAACAGAATGTAGCAAAGAACTGAGAAGGTACATTACATCATCCAACCGTCCTATGCATTGGGCAGGCCCGGAACTAACAATATGAACGGCTCCACTCACATCAAATTAAACTACACAAAACCGAAGTGATTCAAATGTGCATTACAGCCAACATTGACAAAAGTCACTTTGGATACGCCGGTGAAAAAAGAAACTTGGCTGCAGCTATACTTACATTCAAGCCAGAATTTAGCAGTAAGGTAATAAAGCCTGTTTTATTTTATCTTGTGTATTCACGAAGGCAGTCGCCTCCACAGGTGAAGTAAACTCTCTCGTGACACCTCCTCTGGTGATGTGGAGACGAGCTGGATGCAGAAACCCAAACCGTATGTCCCGAATCTCTTTGAGCTGGCGTCTGACGTCATTGAAGGCTGCACGAGCTTTTGCGGTCTGAACAGTAAACTCAGGGAAGATGGAAATTGTGGAATCCCCCACCTTCACCCCCTGCTGGGCTCTGGCACGTCGTAGGATATCGGTGCAGTCTGTAAAATACTGTAAACGAGCGATGATGGGACGGGGCCACTCACCGGGCTTCGGCCTGGCTTGTAGAGATCGGTGTGCCCGGTCCACAACCGGTTCCTTTTCCAGGCCGAAGGCGTCTTTAAGCAGGGTGGAAATCATGTCTGCGCTGACTGGGTTGCGCTCCTCTGGTAGTCCTATGATTCTAATGTTATTACGGCGAGATCTAAGTCTTCGCATTTACTGTCGAGAGCGAGGACCTGTGCCGAAAGCCTTTCCAAATTGCTCTTGAGTGAAACCACATCATCAGTGCATGAAGACAGCCGTCCCTCTATTTCTGCCACAGTCACCCTTATTCCATCCACTTCCGACCGTATAGCAGCAATGCTAGCACTTAGCTCGGTCTTCACGCCGTGCAGCTCCGACTTAATCTGAGTCAGATTATTTGTCAACGCCATCTCCAATTCAGTCTTGAAAATGCCCACCATCTCTTCACGAAGTGCAATGAGGAGTTCAGCCTTAAAGTCCGGGGAACATACGTTCCGGGTTATGGAGGAATCTTCCGAAGGCGGTCGTCTACTAACTGGGCCCCGCGGTGGATCGGTCTCAGCAGGCTGAGGTGGGGACGCAGGCCTGGTCCACGAATTATACATATTTTTGGGCTTTGGAGGCATCTTGAGCTGTAGTGGAGTCGTTGTTAAGATTTAGCGGACAGGCAAAGCACACGAAAATGACCAAATGCACCTTATAAAAAATAAATTGCAGGAGCTCCCTCCAACACGTATTACTCCATCAGTCCCAAAACCGTAAGTCCTTTATCATTTATCTATATACAAGTTTGTAATTTAAAGGATTCAGAGGGCAATCTTGATAGGATGATTGATAGAGCTTCTGTTAAGCCCCAAATTATTCATCCCCTTTGCAAAGTTGGTTGTGAATATTTTAATTTTATTTTTCCAACATGTTTCCTCTGACCAGAAGTAGAATTAATATTTTTGAGTTCCCAGTTTTTAAGTTTTCACTTGAATCTGAAGGAGAAACTGAAGGGAGCTATATGTTAGAAAGGATTGCATCACCAAACACACTTCATCAGAAACCTGGTCAGCAAGTCATTTATAGCAGACTAACTTTGTTCAAATATGCGTGTGTTGGAGTTGGTACATTGGTCAGAGGGTTTTATAAAGATGCTAGAATGGTGGAGCAACGGTTCTTCTAAAACGTTAGTCTCCTAGAAATGTGCTTGCTGAATATTAAGTAAGTGGATGAACAGAAATTCACTCCAGATTTCAGACTTGGATCTAATTTTACTTCAACTTCACAGATGAAGGACTCCTTGTCCATATTACAAAATCACAATCTTTGAAGTTTTTGATTGTAACCTTACAGGTGAAAAGTTGAAAGTCTATGCTAACTTTTGTCTGGAGTTTTTGGGAATAAATTAACTTTCTTTTTTTTTTTCTATCTACAATGACCGTAATACACCGTTGTATTAATAAGATTATGTGTATCCTGCTTGTTGTTTTAATCTAGAGAAGTGTATGTTTAAAAATGAATGAGACATTCCTCTGTGTGGTCTGCCCCTTGCAGAGCAGCAGCAGTCAGCCAGCCAAAGCGTCCCAGCAGCAGCAGCCATCATCCTCTCCCACTCTGCTGTCCAGCCCCAACCAGAGCAGCTGGGAGGCCCGGCCCCTGCCAGCCCCAGCGAGGCCAAAGGTCAACAGCATCCTCCACCTGTTTGGCCAGTGGCTTTTCGACGCCGCTCTTGTTCACTGCAAGCTGCACAGCGGCATGAGCCGGGACCCCAGCATGACCGGTAAGCAGGGAGCCGGCGGGCCGTGGCACTTCCAGCTGATTGCATGGTATCAGTCTGTGTTTTATGTTGCTGTTCGTTCGTGCATTTATTTTTTCTGTTGTGGTGGTGTTCTGTTTTTATCGTGAGTTGTTGGGGTTTGTTTTCTTTCTTTCCTTCTTTTTTTCACCATGTCTCTGAATCTTTGTTGTTTCTGTGTGTGGAGGGCTTGGTTAGAAGCGGCCACGGATGAGATTTCTATCTGAGCCTGATCCATTTTGCATCAGACAGCTAATCTAAACCTGGCTAATGCTACAACTATATTCTACGGATTTGATTTACAGTGACGTACTGTGTTAAAAATCCTCAAAAGCACTTATTGCTTTTAGTTTTACTAAGTAATTTGGCTCATCATTGGTTCTCCTTATCTCTTCTTTTTGGTGTAATGTCCTGCACGTGTCTACCATGTCTGATATACTGTCCAATACTTTCAATGGGTCAAAAGTCATGTATCAAACACAACAACTAAAAAATACAATGAATTGATCCCAAAATATTGGCTCTGCTTTGATTTTTGTGTCTCTTCACTATTTCTGTTATCTTGCAGCCTCTTTTATCCAAATTCTCCTTTCTTATAAATCTTGTAAGTAGGAACGGCAGCTTCTTTTCCTCACTTGATTTGCGTTTCTTGACAAATCTTTCTGCTTTTCAGTTGAATTTTTCATGACCATTGTCATTACCACCATGGTTTCATGCCCCCCACTCCTTGTCATATATATATATATATATATATATAAATTAAAAAAGACCACTTTTCCAAAGGTGATTAAATGGATTTCACCTACTGACATTTGTTTCAACCATAATGTTGTCAGTTTGTTGACACCATTTCCCCATTTCAGTTTTTTTCTCTTTGTTTGAGTCATGCTAATCTATTATTGCGTTTCAGACCTTCCCTCTACTTCTGCATTAATGTTTTGGATTGTGTAATTTTTGTTTTAAATGTGTTCAGTTTGAGTTGTGATTTAAAAAAAAAAAAAAATTATTATTTGCTTGATGCCTCGGTGCATGAAGTGAATGATCTGTACTTTAGGTGACCGCCATTTTAACTGCGACATCACAAAAAGCTGACACAGGGATTTTGTTTTGCAACTTTGAATGACCCAGTTTAGCATGACTTGCACTACATGTAACACACAGACGTGCAGCTTGTATGGCAAACTCTTTGTGTCAGGTTTTCCTTCTTAAATGCTTTTAAAAGGAGTGTCTGTTTGGAGTCAATGTACTCTAGCTTTCCTTCTCTTATCTCATTAAATGTCGTCTTTTTTTTTTTTTTTTTGCTTTGATGTGTTGGATTCCTACGGATGGCTTTTTCCATTCGCCTTTAGTAGATCTGTTTGTGTTTGCCTGTCTCTAATAGCTGCATGCTTTTAAGAATGAACGCATTGCACCGGTCCTCTCATTCCCTATCCTCCTGCTCGCCGCAGCAATAGCCACTCAGATGGGCCTGGAGCTGAGGAGGAAAGGTTCCCAGATGTCCACAGACTCTATGGTGCCCAACCCACTGTTTGACATCAACGAGTTCCCCGAAAGCTACGAGGCAGGACGAGCCGAGGCCTGCGGGACGCTGTGCCGCATCTTTTGTAGCAAAAAAACCGGAGAGGATATTCTTCCTGTTTACCTGTCGAGGTAAGGAAACGCCTCAGCCTGAATGTGTGCTGCGTTCATATACAGTCTGTACAAGTTTGAAAGATTATGGAGGATTTTACTTTGGTTTGTATAAGTGTGATTTGATGGAATGTTTAGGCCAGATAAGGAGATTTTATTTAAATTACAAGAACATAATATTTTCAGAAGAACATAATAAAATCACTGTTTTAAGTTAAATTTTGTTTTGTGCAAGTGTTTTCAAATTACAACTTCATTCTTCTAATATTACAACTTTATTCTGGTAACATTTATTCTTGTATTATTTCTACTTTATTGTCATATGACTGTTTTTGTCGTATGATTATGACTTTATTCTGGTATAATGAGTTTATTCTTTATTCCTATAATATTGTGACTTTATTCTCATAATTACATTTTTGTAGTGTGGCACAAATGCCACACTACAAAAGGACAAAAAAAAAATCAATTGACATTTAATAAATGTAGCCACATCATATCTTATCTAAAAAATTAAACTAAGTTTTGGTTTATGGACTAAATTATAAACTACTCTTTTTGCATCCTGGTCTACTTAACACTCTGGTTGAACAGGATCAGAATGTGGTGGTAAATAAATAACTAAAACTGCTATTTTTCAGTTTTTACCAAGAAAAAAAAGACCTAAGATTAGAAACTAAACCTTAGAAATGAGGCATTTAATCTAAGATGCCTCATTTTTAGTTGATGCTTCTGACAACATCATATGTTATGAATTTTAATCTAAAACATATTTAATTTAGTTCAGATGTCTAAAAATTTTTACATGCATTTGCATATTTATTCAACCCCCATAATGGAGGATGTTCTGCTGTTCTTCACCTCTGTGCAGGTTCTACATGGTTCTGATTCAGGGTCTCCAGATTTCTGATTTTATCTGTAGACCTGTTCTGGCTTCTATCATCCTCAACTCTTCGTCTCTTTTTTGTACCGACCTGAAAGGCATCAATGTGGTGGTGCCCTATTTCATTGCTGCTCTGGAAACTATTGTACCAGACAGGTCAGACTCTACACCAGAAAATATTTGCTGTTTGTATCTACCTCTGATCTTACTCTAAATGTTCTATAGGATATTTTATATTCAACCTGGTTTTGTTTATTTTTTTTAGGGAGCTGTCAAAATTCAAAATGTATGTAAATCCTACAGACTTGAGGAGAGCTTCCATTAATATCCTTCTGGCCATGCTGCCTCTGCCACATCACTTTGGCAACATCAAATCTGAGGTAAACGCTCCACACTCTGCCCTCTGCTCTCTCTGGCACAGCTTTATTTATTCATTGGAAATGTATATTATTTTTTGTACAATTTTGACTTAATTGCTGCTTTGAACACGCTTTTTCAGCAGTTGGCCTTTTTTGAATCTGTATACTCAGGTTAACAATTACTCAATTAGTTGAAGATTATTTCAGTAATGACTTCATCACTATTAATCATTTCAGCCCTTGTTTTCATACAAGCTAGCAGAAATTGCTCTTCAACATGTGCCAATAAGATCTCTAATGTCGGTTTGTGTCCTTTAGGTTCTGTTGGAGGGAAAGTTCAACGAGGAGGACGGCTGGCCTCATGACCAGCCCATCTCCTTCCTGTCTCTGAGGCTGCGTCTCGTTAACGTCCTCATTGGAGCTCTGCAGACCGAGACCGATCCCACCAACACGCAACTAATCCTCGGTATCACGTCTTTCCAATTTCTATGTACATGGCTAACCTACACAATTATCTCTTGTTAACATTTTTATTTGTGTGTTGATTATTATTATTTTTCCATCCTTCTCAGGTGCAATGCTAAACATCGTCCAAGACTCTGCTCTGCTAGAGGCCATAGGAGCCCAGACCGAAACGGTAAGGCTCAGATGAGACCCGTTCTTTTTCTCTTCAACAACTGGTTTACTGCATTCGTCAAGATGGCCGCCGTCCCCTGTTTTTCAGGGCAGCATAGATGGAAGCCATGTGACGCTGAGAAGTCAGAGTCACAGTCGCACCAACAGTGGCATCAGCTTTAACAGCAGCGGAAGCACGGAGGCCACCAGCCCAGACTGTGAGCGTCCAGCACAGGCACTGCTCCGAGACTATGGTGAGACATGCAGCCATCAGTGTGTTAGCTGATCGGCCAGCTAACACACTGATGCTGCTCTTCATCAATGATGCTCACTGAGGCTCGCAGCACTGAACTAACATACCTGTTGTTTGTAGCTAACGTGGTTAAGGTGGTGTGCAGAGTTAAAAAGCGCTGGGTAAAATGTCTTTGTAGGTGATTCATTTGTTTGCTGTGTTCCAACAGTTTGAGCTGATTTTTCCAACTCTGTTTTTTTGACTGCTTGGAGTAATCTGATCTGATTAAATGTAGGGCTGCAATTAACGATTATCTTAGTGATCAATTCTTCTGATGATTAATCAATTAACCGCAAAAAAATTGGCACATTTTGCAAACTTTTCCTTTAACCAACTAAGCTTATTTTATACAATATTAGAAATATGTGGAAAAAATACTAATTAAATTTTTTTTTTTTTAAATTTCTCCCTGAATTTTGGGCCATAACTAACGATTATTTTCGTAATTGATTATTCTGACGATTAATCAATTAATTGGATTAAAAAGTTTTCACCGTCTGCAGATTTTTCATTTAACCAATTAAGTTTATTTTGTACAATACTAGAAATACATAACAAAACACAAATAAACCAGTAGTTTCTTTCTTAAAATTAGAAAATGAACATTTTATTGTCTAAATTGCATAAATAGCATTTCATTAGTGTATAGTTGATCATTTGTAGCAAACGAAGCATCTGCAGCTAACACATAATTCTAACATCAACGTGTGAAAAGCTTGGCCCTTTCTGCTCGACTCACCATGAATATAATGTAGGAAGGATCTTTTGGCTATATTTTGGAGTAACCACTTTATAATTGGGTAGCAAAAGGTTCGTGATGGATTTCTTTTATAAATTTGAACCAGATGAAGTCAAAACTTTGCCACTTGAGTTTTTTTGCAAATATTTTTTATTTTTTATTTTTAAATGGTGTATGGAAAATATAAAAATGTATTTTTTTGGCTTAATTTCTGTCCTATGTTCTTTAACAAAACTAAATTAGTTGACGATTATTTTAATAATCGATTCAATATGATTAATCCCTTATTAAAGGTTATGTAGAGATGATCTTTCTCTTACATGGCTGAGTGGTAAATTTTACTGGCTAGATGAATCTAACAGGTGGATTTGTAAATGTTTTAGATATTAACTAATGTATTTCACATTAACCAATAACAAATCTGCTCCTATTGCTCAGCCCTGTCTTTTTCTGTGTGTATTTTATATCTTTTCCCTAAGTTTACATTTGTAACGAATGCAGTGCAGTATTGAGATGTTGTTGCATGATGTTTTTCTTTTTGCTAAATGGGCCCTAAGTGTTTCTCCTGTCGGACCTTGTGGCGGTGTGGCTTTAACCCTTCATTGTTTCTGTTTCGCGGTGTTTGGTTTTTCGGGGTGTTTTATGGTTTAGCTCTTCCAGATACGGCTGCAGGCCTGCTGGTGCGCAGCATACACCTGGTCACACAGAGGCTCAATTCTCAGTGGAGACAAGACATGAGCATTTCTCTGGCTGCCCTGGAGCTGTTGGCAGGACTGGCCAAGGTAAGCACAAGCTTTTAATACATGTTACTGACGGTCAATCTCTCTGCTTCAGTAGCAGATGAACTTCTGTTCACACCTCTATGTGAGAACTTTAACTGAGGGCTTTGAGGGTTCCGCTGCAGAGCCATGCATGTTTATTTAAAAACAACTATTGGACAGTATTTCCAGCCTAACCAGTTGTTTGAGAAGCCTACAGGACAGTGGCATTTTCCACCATCACAAACATAGACATGGTGGGGTGTGTGAAACTACAGTTGCTTTGCTTTTCGGCAACAGATATTGAGACTGGGAGGTCTGATCCGAAATAAAGGATTGAAGAGTGGGAAAGTACCTAATGGCAACGATTAAGTATAGGGATGCTTTCTCTACTAAAGACCAGTTAGTGTCTAAGGCATCATGAGTCCTGAAATATTGGAGTGTTTTGAATTTAAAGACTGGGAGCTTCTTTCAGAAAACTGAAAATAACAAACATATAATGCAAAATCAAGCTGCTTCCATGGCCATATACCTCATCCCCAAAGTCTATAGTCAGTGTCATTACTGGCCTGCTTCATGTCTCTGTGTCTTCATCAGGTGAAGGTGGGAGTGGACTCTTCAGAGCGTAAACGTGCTGTCAGCTCCATCTGCGGCTACATTGTGTACCAGTGCAGCCGGCCGGCCCCTCTGCAGTCCAGAGACCTGCATTCCATGATTGTAGCTGCCTTCCAGTTTCTCTGTGTGTGGCTCACAGAGCACCCCAGCATGTTGGATGAGAAGGTGTGTTTAAAGACCCACTAAAAAAATTTTCATCTTTGCTCAGTCTAGATAGTCGGTGCTGAAGGTTTCTTGGACTCAAACACATTTCTGTTTGTCCGCCAGGATTGTTTGATGGAAGTGTTGGAGATTGTGGAACTGGGAATCTCTGGGAGCAAGTCTCGCCATGAACAGGAAGTGCGTCACAAAGTGGAGAAGGAGCACAATCCAGCTTCAATGAGGGTGAAGGACGCCGCTGAGGCCACGTTATCATGGTGAGATGTTCAGTATTTGTGCTGTTTTTAAACGCTCCACAGTAAGCGACCCTAACCCTACCCTGGAAATGAAATTATGAAAATGAAATGATGCATTGCTGTTGTCTCTTTCTAGGCTAACTTGTCAGCTGATTGTGATAGATTTTATGTGTACCATAACTGTCATTTCAGAAATGTTGTAAAGGACAGACCATAGAACAACTCATCAGGTTGACTTTGTAAAAGGCTTAAAAAAAGACAATAAAACTTTTCTTTTCTTTATGTAATCAAGTTTTTTTTGTTTGAATCCCCCAACACCAGCATCATGCAGGTGTTGGGGGCTTTCCCTTCTCCCAGCGGACCTGCGTCCACCTGCAGCCTGCTGAATGAAGACACTCTGATACGCTACGCCAGACTGAGTGCCACAGGACCCACTAACTTCCGCTACTTCGTCCTGGACAACTCTGTGATCCTTGCCATGCTGGAGCAACCTCTCGGCAATGAGCAGAGTCAGTGTTGCAGCATCATCCCCCGTCGTGTTATTACAAATGATTTGACCTGCTTTTATTTTAAAACATTATCGCTAAGATTAAAATGTTAGAGACTCACCGAGAATGAAACAGGTTACAGCTAGATCATCCCTGATTGTTTTCTGGCAGGATGAAAACTCAAAAATTCCAATGTTTTTTTTGTTTAGTAAAGACACCACACATAATAACTACCAGGCTGCACTGAAAGCTGTTTTCATTGCAAATGCTGTTTCTCAATAAAGAAGAATCAAAGCTAAGCTAGTCAGATGGAGGTGTTGAAAGTGTCATAAAATCTTTATAACATCAGTAATTATAATCAGTTATTGACCATTACAGTTGTATAATATCAGATATTAATATTGGTATCAGTAGAAAACTATCTTAAGAATTTGAATGGGGTTCTCCTCAAGTGATCAACCTGTTTTATTTTCTTCACTGACTAAATCATTTCTGTCCCTGTAGATCCCAGTCCGTCTGTGACCGTTTTGATCCGAGGAACAGCAGGACGACACGCCTGGACGATGCAGCTCTTCCATCAGCCAAGAGGGGCTCGTGCCAATCAAAGGGTTAGATCTCATCAGAAATGACTGTCAAACATCGGTGTCCATAGTAACACCAAGAACTCCAGTCTGAATCTGTCCACATTTCTCCTCCCATGGCAGATGTTTGTTCCTGAGAGCCGCCCGACGCCAAACGACGATGTGGGCATCAAGTACAACATAAAGCAGAGGCCCTTTCCAGAAGAGGTGGATAAGATCCCTCTGGTCAAAGCTGATGTCAGCATTCCAGACCTGGATGACATTGTTAGTAAGGAGGTACATTATTTGGATTGCTTCCTGTTTACAGTTTCATTCAAACTCTGCAGATCTGAAGAATAACTCTGGCTGAAAACCAGCATGAAGCTGATTCTTGATGTTTGTTACTGTACAAAATCAGGTGGGTTGTTTGGGCTATGAGGATGATTCAGCAGCCACAAGTTCACTGATCTGTAAATATGTAAGTTGTTGAAGAAAAACAAAATTCATTTTGGTGAAAAACAAACTGTTAAAGATAGTTGGGTTGGTGTAACTGGTTTCTGTGGTAATCCAGTTCTTCTTTAGCTTTCTGCAAGCCCATAATCAGTTGACATGTTACTATTTTGAGAAGATGTATATAGAGAAAGCTTCACAAGACCAGGATGAAGATTCATTTCACTGGATTTCTGTGCCACTTATTCTATTCATTTTACTGATATAGATGATGAAGGTTTTCATGCATATTAACCTGAGGATGAGGTCCCTGTCCTGGTTGTGGGAGTCTTACGGTGAAGGTTTAACCATCAGTCCATCCAATCAGCTGCCGGTTGCTCAACTCCTGTTTTTTTATTTTTTTTTATGTTTTACCACGTTTTCTCATTTCCAGCTAGAAATTCAGCACAGCAAGCTTCGCAGTCTGATGGCCAAGCAGATTGATTATGAGAACACTTTGGAGCGGCTCAGCGAGGAACTTTTAAAGTCCAAATCCTTCCCAGACCCTCAGACGGAGTGCAAACCTCCTCCGCCCTCGCAGGAGTTCCAGACAGCACGCCTCTTCCTCTCTCACTTTGGTTTTCTGTCTCTGGAAGCACTAAAGGTCCGTACAAACACGTTTGCCCTCCCTCTTTTGTACACTCTGCCGTTACTTGACCAGCTTAGCTGTACGCCTTCATGTCGCTTCTTTCAGGAACCCAACAACAGCCGTCTACCTCCTCATCTGATCGGCCTGGACTCATCCTTGCCAGGGTTTTTTGATGACGTCAGCTATCTGGATCTGCTGCCCTGCCGACCGTTTGACACTGTCTTTATTTTCTACGTGAGGGCGGGACAGAAAAGCAGCACTGAGGTAAAAAACAGACTTCCAGACTCTGCAGGTATTTACTGGCACCTTGAAGATGTGCAGTTTGAAATTGTATAAATGGGTTTTGACTTTAGTTGAAAATAAAATGGTTTACAACTTAAAGTTTGTTCTGAAATAAACTTCCAGAAAACTGTAAAACTCCAGAAACACTGAGTGACTAAAAACCCACTTGATTAGATCTGCCTTTGATTCCTCATAACTGGAACTTTACTGAATTTATTTGATGAATACTTGTTTGATGATTTTGTTGATGACATTTGACAAATTGTAATGTTTGTTGCTTGTTTTATGATTGTTGACTGTATTGTTTTAATGATGTTAAGTTTTTTGAACCAGGTGTTTATTGTATTATTTAACATGATCAAATTCTTATCATAAGCAGTTTGATTTACTGTTGTCAAAATAAATTCCAGTTAATGATGTTTAAAATTTCTGAAACTGATCATATTGTTCGTTAGTTTTATTATTTTCTCTCTTCACTCATTAAATACCAGTAAATATGATTGAATGCAGTTAATGTGTGTGTTAGTGAAATAAATCACACTTCTTTATAAATGTGTGTTTATCAAGATCAGTGTTAGAACTTTACGTCCATGTCGCCCAGCCTTGTTGCTGAAAATATGAAACACAAATGATCTAGACTTGAAAAGGGAGTTTAACTCTTCAATGTGGTTCTAGTTGGGCAGACAGATTTTTCTGTTTAGTCAGAACACCGTTGCCGTTTTTCACTCTGTTTGCAAAAATGATTTTCTGGTATGTTAGTGTGCATCTTCTTGGTGCTCAGATTTTGAGGAACGTGGAGTCATCATCTACTGTCCAGCCCCACTTCCTGGAGTTCTTGTTGTCTCTGGGCTGGCCTGTGGATGTGGGCCACCATCCGGGGTGGACGGGCCATCTGGATACCAGCTGGTCCCTGAACTCCTGCTTTGACAGAGCTGATCTGCAGTCAGGTTAGCTTATGACCAGTTCCAAACGTAGCAACGGATGCTGTTATCTTCACCAAATGACAGTTTTTGTTTTCGTCAGACGAATCAGCAAGCCCCGAGGACACGGGAGGTTCTGTGTTCAACGGAGAGAAGAAGGTTTTGTACTACGCTGATGCTCTCACAGAGATCGCCTTTGTTGTTCCCTCTTTAACAGAAAATTCAGGTTTGTGATTAAATCATTTTGCAATTTAATGTAGGTATGAAAAAATGAAATTTAGTTTGAGAACTTTACATTTTCATTGTCTGAGATCAAATCTATTCATTCCTAAAAATAGATTTATTTTTAGAGAATTACCTTTATGATTAGATTGTCACATCACAGCTGCAATTTCCATACAAGTCATTGAACATTTTGATTTTTGAATTACTGAGAGAACAATATACACTCATTGACAGACTAAAAATGGCCATTTGGCCTCCAGATCTCTTCATTTGAGTGTTTTAAATTGGATCTAAGATGGTTCAAATGCCAAACAATCCATAGAAATTTTTGTTTTCTGGAATTTTGTGAAACAAACTAAAAAGGATCTGCATTCAATCTGGAATTGTAATTTTTATTTTGTGACTGCATTGCAAAAACCCCAAATTTTAACTTGTACTTTTACCTAGTTTATAGTTCAAATATGTTAATACACTTAAAATAAAACTAAACAAACTAAAAAGTTTTCAGCAAGATAAATAGGCCTGTTTTAAATCAACAATTCTTGGAAACTGTTGATTTAAAACAACAATTTTCAAGAAACAGTCAGTGAAACACTAGTAGTTTCACTGGCAAATTATTTAACTTAATGATGGAAAAATATCTCAATATAAGTGAAAATACTGCCTGTAGAATTACTACTCCTTTTTAAAATCTATTTTCAAGACTTAAAACAAGCATTTATCCTGCTGAATTATATTTCCAGAAATATTAAGAAGATCTCTGAAGTAAAGGCGATCTTATTTCCACTGGAAATAAGATTACCATTACTGGAAAGGCTCAAAATCACAATTTAAAAATGATTAGGAACTAGGATTGTTACATGTGAAGTAATGAAAAACCAAGGTTGTTCAACTTGCCTGGGTTTTAATGTTCCAGAAGAGTCATCTGTGCACAGTGACTCCACAGTGGAGGCAGACACCAACACTGACCTCATACCTGGAAAGCAATCTAATCTCACACTGGAACTGTTCCCCAACCACTCTGAGAGCCTTGAGTCCGCTAAAAAGGTAGCTTTGCATTTTGTCTGACTAAACAGAACTTCTACGACAATGTCACAGAATATAATTTTGCTTTTTAATGTACTCATTGCCTAAACTTGCAAAGTTGTATTGCTGTTGCAGCTGAGTCCTTTGGAGAAGACAAAGAGGTCATCGACTGGAAAGTCTTACCCCCAGCTGGGCCCTGAGACCAAAGTGTTTGTGGTCTGGGTGGAGCGCTTTGATGATATCGGTATGCACACACAACTTCTAACTACAAAACTGTTTCATGTGGCCATACAATTTTTTGGATAAAACTGTTCAGGGTTCAGCAAAAATATCTGAAAGTGTTAAATACAACATGACTGTTGATGAACGCTTTGGGTTTATGGTCTGCAGAGAACTTCCCATTATCTGATCTGTTGGCGGAAACCAGCACAGGCCTGGAGGCTAGCATGAGCAACAGCACTTCCTGCAGGTATTCTGAGGTTACCACTGAAAGCGTTCTGCTTTCCACCAAGCACAACTCATCATCTTGTGATTTGGTTCAGATCAGGTGCAGAAAGGAAGGAAGAAAAAAAAAGAAACACTTGTTTTGCAAAACGGTACTTTAAACCTGCTGTGCAAAACAGGAAGAGTTCATATGATGTTTGTGCAAAGGTTGGCAGAGAAAAAAGAAGTGTGGCAGAGCAGTTTGTTGCGACAGTGAACAATGTTATCTATTGCTTTTAGAGAACTTCAGGTTTGACTTTACTTTATTATTTTAAAGAACGGTGTCAGAACATGTATTTTTTACTTTAGTTTTTTTTATTGTGTTTAATGTGAGTTTAGAATAAATTCTGCTGCTTTGAACTTTGTGCATAAAATCAAAACAAAGAAAGGTTAAAAAAAATTCTCTGTCATATTTGAAGAGGGTAACTTTTATAATCTTAAATTCATTTATCTAAAATTAATGCATTAAAACTGTTTTATATTCCATCCATCCATCCATTTTCTGTTCACCCTTCTCCCTAATGGGGTCGGGAGTTGCTGGTGCGGGGTATACCCTGGACAGGTTGCCAGCCTGTCACAGGGCAACACAGAAACAGACAGAACAAACAAACACACTCACACCTAGGGAGAATTTGGAAAGACCGTCATATTTTTGGACTGTGGGAGGAAGCCGGAGTACCCGGAGAAAACCCACGCATGCACAGGGAGAACATGCAAATGTGGCGCACAAGCCATTTTGATGGAATAGTTGTAGTAAATTAATGCTGCTTTGATGTTTATTAATACTGTTTTGGATTTTATTGTGTGTGGTATTTCTGAGTTGTGTCGCAGTTTGACGTGGTTGCGGATATATCATATCCCTCCGCCGTTGCTAGGTTGGAACGGGTGTGCTGTGTCTTTTTCTTTCTCTAACGGCTGTGTAGCGAGAACACTAACGGAGTTACTTTGTAACAATTATTAAATTAAAATGTTGCGGACTCAATCGCAAAAGCTCTTTTGATTGTTTGTCACCGCTACATTTTTGGCGAGCCAGAGCCAGGAGGAGTTTCAACAAAAAGTAACTAATCCAAACGAGACGAACCGAAGACGGAGGAGGAATTACCGATGGAGCAGCTTCAAGACGAAGTGAGCAGATCGCTGCTGATGTTAGAGAAGTCAGAGCTGATTTTAGTTTGTAAACACCTCAAGAGTGATGAACCTTCAGGAGGGTTTACTGGCCAGACTCGGCGTTTCCTCATCAGACTAGCAGAGACAAAACTGGACGACATCGGGAATGAGGAAGAACCGGAATCGTTTCAACAATTTCTCCAGAATTTAATCACCTTCACCTTGGACGCTGGAAGATGCCAGAACACCAGAACAGATACAATCTGACGAAGGTGAATTAAGCTTACTAAAAAGCAAGTACAAGGAATTACAGGAGGAACAAAACAAAGCCCGACAGTGGATTGAGGAGGAAATTGGGGGTTTAGAGAAAAAACTGAGCATGACGGTGCATATGGAGGAGACTGAGCCACACTGTGCTCCATCACCTCAAATACCAGAAGTGACCCTCAGGCGGGAGTTTCGGATTTGTGGGCAGATTGGAGACGCTGGTCAGCGGCATAAATTGTCCTATACGAGCCTGATAAACCAAATCGAATCTGGGCAGAGGAAAGGATATTCAGAGACTGAGATCCTGGAAGCAGTCATATGGGCCGTAAGCCCAGGGCTCCACCTGAGAGACATGCTGGAAATTAAAAGAGGACTGACAATGTCCACTCTGAAAATTATCCTAAGAAGTCATTTTAAAGTTGACTCTTCCTCTGACCTCCTTCATCAGCTGATGAACATTTCACAAGACCCAAAAGAATCTGCACAGAACTTTCTATTTAGAGCTATCGAACTGAAAGAAAAGATGCTCTGGAAATCAAAAGAAAAGGATGGAAGCGAACAATTCAGCCCAGAACTGATAAAAAGGAAATTTCTGCGTTCCATAGACACAGGACTGCTAAGCGATGCAGTAAAATTCCAACTAAAGCCTTACCTGACTAATCCTGCAGTATCAGATGAGGTCCTGATTGAGCGGGTGAGTGAAGCTCCAAACTTGGAGCAAGAAAGACAGAGAAAAGGCGCAGTGAGTAGGTTCCCAAAAATAAATGAACTCAGAGCTGAAGGATGCATAAATGAGTTTCAACCTCCTTCAATGGAAGAAGCTGTAACCAGAGGTGAGGTAGGGGACACAGTAATAACCAAAGATGTGCTGAGAGGGGCCAAGAAAAGTCGGAACACAGAACAGGAAGCAGGAACAACTAAACTCATCGAAGGACTGAAGGCTGAAATGTTAGAACTAAAGAAACTGGTGTTGGAAACAGTGGAGGTTACTAAGAAACATCAGTAACACGCTGGCCAGTAACACGCAGCTACAGCCGACCCAGAGGTTGCCCAGCCTGTCGAGAAGCACAGTCAGGGGAGATGTGTACTCACTGTTTTAAGTGTGGTCAAGGAGGACACCTCGCCAGAGGCTGCCGTCAGAACAGGGGACAGCAGGGAAACTAGACAGGGCTGCTGGGCCGGGACCCTCAGTAGCCCCACACAAAACACTCAGTCCCACCACAAACAAAACAGGCTCCAATACTGAACTTCCATCTACCCCAACAGCTCACTACATGAATCCATGGAGCAGACAGAAACTTCTGAACCTCATAGGTAAGAGATGCCTTGTTCATTGTCGGCTGGATGCCACTCCAGTAGAAGCGTTATAGGACACTGGTGCCCAGGCATGTCTCATTAATGAAGAATGGAGACAATTACAGTTACCACACCAGCCAGTCAGACCTCTGAATGAACTACTGGAGGTGGATACACTTATTGGGCTTGCAGCAAATCAGACACAAATTCCTTTTCTGGGCTGGGTGGAAGTGGAATTTAGACTGGGTAAAGATTCACTCTCGGCAGAACCCTTATTGGTACCTGTACTTGTGTCAAGTGACTCCAGTGTGGCACAACAGCCAATAATTGGCTACAATGTTATAGAGGAAGTGCTAGGAGATAAAACACTTAAACACAGGAAACCTGAAGTCATTCAAAATGTGTGTGGGGCCTTTGCTGTAACTGTCCAAACTGCACAGACAATGGTCAAACTAATTCAGACATCAGATAGTCAGGTTAATGTGGGTCTTGTGCACACAGGGAGAACTCACATCAAATTAACAGCTGGACAAACCACAGTCATCCGGGTTAAAGTTAAAGCTCAGTTCAGAGGAGAGGACCTTTTTGTTCCTTTGGAGGACTCTGTGCTGCCAGAAGGTGTCAGTGTTGAGGAGGGTTTCATAACAGTTCCTAAGGAAAGCTCAGGATTTGTCTCAATCCCAATTTCCAACACCAATAAGTATAATGTCACTCTACATCAGCGTGCAGCCCTGGGTCACCTAGAACCAGTAAAGACAGCTTATACTGTAAATGCACAACAGCTGAACATCACTGATGGTGAGCAACAAAAAGAACAAAGCTGGCTTTGTTCTTCACCCAGAACAAAGCCAGCTGCAGCACAGTTCCTGGTTACCAACAGTGAAGCAGAAAAACAGAAGCCAACACAGTGGGATCCTCCAGTTGACCTCAGCCACTTAACGGAAAGCCAAAGACAGACTGCGAGACAGATACTGAGAGAAGAGTGTCATGCTTTCGCCTATGATGAAGATGACATAGGTTTAATTCCCTCTTTGAAACTTCATATCACTCTGCATGACACCACTCCTGTGAAGAAAACATATATGTCAGTTCCCAAGCCATTACATCAGGAAGTAAAAGAATACCTTCAAGATCTGCTGAATAGAGGCTGGATAACTCAGTCACGTTCTCCATATGCATCATCAGTGGTGTGTGTGAGAAAGAAAGATGGGGCTCTGAGGTTGTGCTGTGACTACCGGGAATTAAACAGAAAATCTGTCCCTGACCGCCACCCCATTCCCCGAATCCAAGACATGCTGGATTCTCTAACTGGCAGCTCCTGGTTCTCTGTATTAGATCAGAGGAAGGCGTACCATCAGGGGTTTCTGGATGAGAAAAGTCAGCCCTTAACTGCTTTCATAACACCATGGGGTCTGTATCAGTGGATCAGAATCCCCTTTGGTTTGAGTGCTGCCCCAGCAGAGTTTCAAAGAAGCATGGAGGAATGCCTGATTGGTTTAAGGGATGTGATATGCCAGCCCTATCTGGATGACAATTTAGTTCACAGCCCAAGTTTTGAGGATCATCTCAACCACATGAGAACTGTGTTGCAAAGATACCAGAAGCATGGAGTGAAGCCAAAGAAGTGTGAGGTGTTCAAAAGAAAAGTGAGATTTCTGGGGCGTCTTGTCACTGGTGAGGGGTACACGATGGATCCGGCAGAAGTAGCACCAGTTCAAGCTTTGAAGGAGAGAACCCCCACAACTGTAGGAGATCTGAGAAAAATGCTGGGATTTCTCTCCTATTATCGAACATACATCCCAAACGTCTCCAGAGTAGCTAAGCCCCTCTACCAGCTTCTGGTCAGTTCACCTGAAAATCAACCTGAACATTCACCATCAGGAAAGCATAAGGACAGACGGAACATCAACACTGCAAGAAATAAAGGTAACCTTCCATCAAACACTCCCATTCACTGGACACAGAACCATCAAGAGACAATAAACACACTTATTGACAAACTCATTGAGCCTCTCATCCTTGGGTATCCAGATCTCACCCAACCATTTATTCTGCATGTTGATGCTTCCCAGGAAGGATTGGGAGCGGTTCTGTATCAAAGACAGAATAACAAAATGGTTGTCATCGGGTACGGATCAAGAACACTGACCCCACCTGAGAAAAATTATCACATGCATTTAGGAAAATTGGAATTCTTAGCACTTAAGTGGGCAATATGTAAAAGATTTAGGGATTATCTGTATCATGCACCTCACTTCACTGTATATACAGATAATAACCCCCTGACTTACATTCTCACCACAGCCAAGTTAAACGCCACAGGTGGGTGGCCCAACTTGCAGATTTCAATTTCACCATTAAATATCGACCAGGCAAACACAATACAGACGCAGATGGCCTCTCTCGCATGCCACTGGACATAAATGACTTATTGCAGCAATGTACAGAGGAGGTGACTCAGGATGTGATTAGTGCTTCAATTCAGGGAGTGACTGTGCTTCAAGATGCCCCATCTTTCTGGTTAACCACAGCTCACATCAACACACTGGACTTAGTAAGTGATGCATCTTCACCTTCATTGCCTGCCCCACTAACACCAGAACAGATCAGAGAAAGTCAAAAGAATGACCCTTTCATCAAGTGAGTCATGTATTATAAAAGCCAAGATCAATTCCCCCCCAGAGGAGTGGTGAAAACTGAGCCTGCAGATGTCAGGGTGCTCTTGAGGCAGTGGCAAAAACTGTATATCAGCGATGATGGGATCTTATACAGAAAAGCAAGAAATAAGTCTCAGCTAGTTTTGCCAAAAGAACACCATCTGTTAGTGTTTCAAGAATTACACAAAGAGATGGGTCATCTGGGAGTCGAAAGGACTCTGAATCTGATTTGAGACAGGTTTTACTGGGTCAGAATGCAGCAGGACACAGAACATTTTGTGACCCAAGTGTGTGAGTGTCTAAAGTCAAAACGACCACAGAGAGCAGCCAGCGCGCCACTGATGCCCATTGTGACAACACGTCCATTCGAACTGGTTTCAGTTGATTTTCTGCATCTAGAGGCCTGTAAGCAAGGTTACGAGTATATTCTGGTTATAATGGACCACTACTCTCGCTTTGCACAGGCCTACCCCACAAAAAACAAATCTGCAAAAACAGTGGTGGAAAAACTATTTGATGACTTTGCCCTTCGCTTCGGCTTCCCAGAAAAAATCTACCACGACATGGGGAAGGAATTTGAAAACCAGTTGATGGCTCAACTGCAGAGGTGTTGTCACGTGCGAGGGTCCCACACTTCCTGCTACCACCCACAAGGTAATGGACAAGTGGAGTGATTTAACAGAACCCTGCTGTCTATGCTCCGTACGCTCACAAGTGCGCAAAAGGCTGACTGGAAAAAGTCGTTGGGTAAGATGGTGCATGCATATAACTGCACCCGCAGTGACACCACAGGCTTTGCTCCGTACTATCTGCTCTATGGACGATCTCCACGTCTGCCGATAGATCTCCTGTTTAACATACAGCCGAATGAAACACAACAAAGCTATGCTGAGTATGTCAAAGATTGGCAAAGCAGGATGCAGCAGGCCTACGAGATCACAACCAAAACTGCCAGCAGTGAATCAAACAGAGGAAAAAAAGGATATGACAAAAGAGTTTATGGAGCTGACCTTCAGCCTGGGGGGGGGGTGTGCTTGTACGCAACTTATCAGAGAAAGGAGGTCCTGGTAAACTCGGATCCTTTTGGGAGGATAGAGTGCACATCATCACAAAAAGAAGAAGTGATATCAGCCCAGTGTATGAAGTAGTACCAGAAGGAGGTGGCAAAAGTTGTGTGCTGCATAGGAACCCCCTGCTTCCCTGTGACAGTCTTCCAATCGACAACTCAGCAATAGCCTCAAAAAGGACTAAAAAGACTAAGTCAAATACATCTCCATGTCATCATTGTCAACGAGAAGAAACTTCAGACAGTGAGAGGGATGAGGAAATGGAGCTAGTGTACCGGTTTCCTCCTGCTCAGCACAGTGGTCACCGAGCTGTCAGCTTAAACCCAGATGCTGAACCATTTACACCAGACCTACATGACCAAGACAACGCACCGGAAGTGAAGGAACCTCAGGCTACATGGATGGATGACATACCAGAGGAAGAAGATGGATGCCTAGACATGGAGCTGCACCAGGATCTTCCTGAGCTATCTGCAGAAACAGCTTCTGAGGAAGAAGAGGATCCAGCTGTCTCACCACCTACATCGAGCTACCCAAAGAGAGAGCGCCGCCATCCGAGGATAGTGACCTATAGTGCTTTGGGTGAGCCAACCATGGTGGAAGTAGGCATTAAAGAACTACCTGTAAGTATGAATCCAACTTGTAAAGAACTTTGGCGACCCTGGATAGCTCCAGGTGTTGAAGGACAGAGTTAAAGACACAATGTATATAGGTTCAAGAATTACATTGAGAAGAAAAAAGACTATGCATGAACTTTCCAAAGACAATGTATTGACTGTGCTTTCAAGACAAAAGACTGGTATCAGAACAGAAGAACTGTGGCTGAAATTAAGGTTCTGTTACGCTAGAGAGACGGTCTGAACAGATCTAGAAGTACTCCTAACTGGACATTTGTAATCTAAAGTGACAATGTCCCCCGTTAGTAGCGGACACTATTACAATAATATGAATGTCATGTAAAGTATCTTACTTATAACATTACTTCCAGTAAAAGGGTCAATAGGTGACGTTAAATGCTCGTTTAAATGTCAGAGGACATTTTTTTTTTTTTTTATGAGGGGGCGAGTGTGGCGCACAAGCCATTTTGATGGAATAGTTGCAGTAAATTAATGCTGTTTTGGATTTTATTGTGTGTGGTATTTCGGAGTTGTGTCACAGTTTGAAGTGGTTGCGGAGGGGAGTTCATATCCCTCCGCCGTTGCTAGGTGACGATGGTTGGAACGGGTGTGCTGTGTCTTTTACTTTCTCTAACGGCTGTGTAGCGAGAAGGCTAACGGAGTTACTTTGTTACTTTGTAACAATTATTAAATTAAAATGTTGCGGACTCAATCGCAAAAACTCGTTTGATTGTCACCGCTACACAAACTCTGTGCAGAAAGACCCCGGGCCGGGAATCGAACCCAGGACTTTCTTGCTGCAAGGCAACAATGCTACCAACTGTGCAGCCCTGTTTTATATTCATTAAAAAAAAAGTTGATCTTAAACATATTGATCACAGGTCTTAAATTTTGTCTTGGCAAAAATATTTAATCACATATTTTGTAATTTTTTTCTCTGAAGATTTTTCTGTCAAACAAAGGTTTGAGTTCCACACAGATGTCTGCATTGTGTTCTGTGATTCAAGGCTGTTGAGGCTACCGCTAGGTGCTAATGTACTATTACTAGCTAGCATGTTTAGCAAGTATGGCAATACGGAGGTTGAAGCTGTAGAAAACATAGCAATATATGTGATTTTCTTCTCTCCATTTCTGTCATGATAGAGGTATTAAATTTTATTCATATCGGTCTTAAAAAGCCTTGAATTTGAGTTGGAGTAGAGAAGAGCGTCGGTCTGAAAACAGGTGAACGAGTCACAAATTACACATTTAGTCTGTGTGTAGATTAAAGTTAAGCTAAGTTGGAGACCAACATGTATTTCAACACGCTTTTTGGTGAACTTGGGACAAGCCAAATGTAAAAAGGCTTCATAATACAAGCAAAAGTAAAAGTACATTTTTGTCTGCTTCAGTCTTTTTATTTTTTTTGTCCTTTATCCTTATTTCATAGGCATTTTGTCTTTTAGTTGAAATAGTCCTCATTCTCTGAAATTATTTGTTTTGTTGTATGAACTTTGTGTTCTTCATGGAGACGCAACTCATGGATTCCTGTTCTAATATCACTACGAAGAGGCAATCTGAAACCAACTTTACAGCCATTTTTCACTCATTTTGCCCATTTTAGAATTAAGCTAAGACATTTTAAATATATTTTACAAATAAATAATCAAAGATGACCATCGCAAGTGTATTTTATAAACGTACTCCTTCCTGGTCTTTGCTCCAGGTCAGGGCTGTTGGAAAAGGATGTTCCTCTGATCTTCATTCACCCGTTAAAGACGGGACTCTTCCGGATCCGGCTGCATGGAGCTGTGGGCAAATTTGGCATGGTGATCCCCCTGATGGATGGCATGGTGGTCAGCCGCCGGGCTCTAGGTAACACTGTGACAAGGGGCTGTGACTGGCCAACATGTGATAGCTGACTACTGGAAACTGTATGTTTAGTTCTTATTTAGTTGCTTTCATGAAAAGGTTAGGGCAGTTCTATGGGCCATACAACACATGTTCACTACATTGTTCTTGCTCCAAATCATTCTTAGATAATGAGACTTTAATTTATTCTGAGCTGTGTTAGTCACTTTAAATCTGCTGGTCACACCCCCTCAACTCAACATTTCCACTCAAATGTGAAAACTGCTACAAACAGATGCACGATTATACAGTTGTACATCTTTGACAAGCAGAGGTGGAGCCTGCTGCACAACAAAAATGCAGACAGTGGTTTCTGAATAGTAAGTCAACAACCAGCTTGGACGTGGTTGTTAGGTAACGGTGCAGTGTGACTCAACAATCAGGAGGTTTTTGGAATGGTTCATTTTCCAGACACCAAAAAACATAAGACTTTAAAAGTTGTATTTTAAGTCTCTCAATGGCATTTGTCCCACCTGAGCTGTTGTGGTGTTTACAGTTTCCTCAGATGTGTATAAAACTTTAAAAGCTAATAGAAAAATAGAATTTTGATGTGACAAAATTGTGACTTAGTTTTTCTTTCCTTTGGGTCTGCCTTTCAGGGTTTCTCGTGCGTCAGACAGTGATCAACGTGTGCCGACGGAAACGCCTGGAGAGCGACTTGTACAACCCGCCGCATGTGAGGCGAAAACAGAAAATCACTGAAATTGTGCAGCGCTACCGCAACAAACAACTGGAGCCTGAGTTCTACACCTCCCTCTTCCATGAGGTTGGAGATGGAAAGGCTCATCTCTAACCCCACTCCCTCCATCCTGTCCTAACACTGGCTCACACACACTCCTACCCTGAACCTCTACACAACATACAGTTGCGTTCACACATACATCCAAAAATCTTTATATTTATACTGTACTATTTTGTTATTTATATGAATACATATATCAACACTGTTTGCCTTTGACTCTGAGATCAAAGTGTCAGAAACCATGCCAAGATGAGGGAGAAACACCAACATTTCTGTATTCTAGCCGCTCACCGTGGCTCTGAATGATGGAGAGTCTAATAGTCACTGTCTCTGCTCATGTTTAGGTTCAGGTTTTGCAGCAAAGAAAAGGTTTGCTTGGTCTTTAACGCAATACGTCACTAACAATGTTGGCCTTTCTGAACTTGTAAAAAACGTTCTTTACACCTTTGTGATTATTACATGATTTTATGGAGTTTAGTAACATGAAATTGTGCCCAAATCTGTTATCATCAATCAAAAAAGATTTTTGTTTGGACTTTTGCCAAGGATAAAAACATTTAATTGACATGACTGTGTTTTTGCAAGACAAAGAACGTAAGGTTGACCCATAATCTTATCTCACCACTAACTACCCACATCTTATTTCTTGCTTAGCGCCAGTTACAGTCTTCCTCATGCAAACCTCACATTTGGCCTTTGGTCTGTCCATCAGTTTCCTCCCATTTTCTTGTGATCTTTTACTGAATGCGAATGTCATTTTTCATGCCCCCTGTGCTTCAAGCATGGCTCTCCTGTCACACAGCTGTCAGTACTGTGTGCGGCCATTTCTTTTTTTGCTCGTTCAGCCAGTCAGTCGACACTACATGAGGTCAGGGAGGTTTTAAGAGTTCTGAACGTGGCATTAAAAACTGAAAGTTGTCACTTTAAATGAATGAAATCTCAAGAGTACATTTTATTTTAAATTATCATCTCTTTTTTTTACTTCAAAATCTGTCAACAAAACGCCATTAGATTCTCAGTAGTGCTTTAGTTTACTGATAGAGCAGATACCATACTGAAACATTGCACAATGTGTCTCTTCTAATCAACATCTGTATGATGGTTTCTCCAGCCAAAGCACTAGCCGTAGCTCACAGTTGGATGACTACCAGTGCACACATCTTGAGTCAGCCTATGTGTGTAAAGGCTTAAGATTTCTGCACCATGCTATATAAACTTTGTCAGATTTGCTGATTTAAGCTGTATTTCTTTGAAAACCCTTAAAAAAAAAATCTAATTTCTGTTAAGTTTGAAGTTTTGGCCTACACAAATGTATGAACTTTAATTGCTTTATATTTCACTTGTATTTTTTCACTGTATCTTAGTTTTGATTAATGTCCTCTGACTGTCTGCCTGTAATAATGTGACTTTTATTTATCACAAAGATGGAACAGGGCAAAACACCTCTTAGTTTCTTTTTGATATATATTGGAAAGTCTTAATGCACTGAGCACATTTTAACTTTTTTTTTTTTTTTTGCAACCTTACATGTCTTTTTGTACTTTTTTGCATTTTGAAAGAAAATCCCTGCTGAAGGAAGAGTTTTATCTTGTGAAATATGAATGAAGAGGCTTTGTGGAGTTTTTAACCTATCATGTCTAATTGTGACTCATTTTTTATGACAGTGCTGTATGCACATGCCTTTTCTGGAAGGAAAGTTCATTAAATATGCTTCGAAGAAACTGCATACAATCAGTCAGACGTTCCTGTTACTCCTCGTTGTTGACTGTATTTAAGGACTTGCTATGTATAGAAGTGGAAGATTTGTAAATATATGGTAGCCTAAGGCATTCACAAGTTGTCTGTAGTGTTTCTCAGCTGAGGCGATGGAGGAAAACAATGTATGTACGTCTGCAGTTATGTGTGGGAGGAACACAATGGGTTTGAATGTAACATGCATCAATTAAAACTATTATTGACCTTTTAATTTCGCCCAGTCCTAATGTTGGATTCTGTTCTTGTGTGATTGAAGAAAATTCATTTTTCTGTTTTGGTTTTCACTTGTTGCTCCATACTGCCAGACAGCTGGCTGAAAGAAGGCTTTGACACTTTCTGCTATTCTATGAAACAAATGACACAAAAATATGTTTGGTCATAAAAAAAGAAGCCATCTAGCTTTCACGGTTACAAGTGAGCAGATTACCAAAGAAAGCATTTTAAAACTGTTAGCCAATTATGTGGGGCTTTATTCCAGTTTTATCCTGCATCAAAATCTAAATGTTATAGATGACGGTAAATGTAACTATTAGTCGGTATTTTTAAAGCCCCTTTCAAGACCTGAGATATATCTATGGGATTGAGGTCTGGGCTTGATTAGGCCAATCCAGAGCACCCAACTTGTTGTCTTTAGACATTAAATCATGTTTACTTACTCTTTGCCAAAAAAAAAGAAAAACTCAAGCTCAGTTTGATTAGAAGTTGAGTTGGCCTATAAAGCCCTAATGAGCTTCCAGAGGGAAGGAGACTGGAGAGCTTTAGCAGGTAGGCTAACTTTGAAGCCTAGGAGGCTTACTGGGGAAAAGTTGAGTTTTGAGAACAATGCAGTCTTTCCACGTATGCTCAACTGCATTCAGGTCTGGACTTCGACTGGGCCATTAAGACATGGATAGCCTTTGATCTATATTATTCCATAGCAGCTCAGGTTGGATGGTATACATTAGACCTATGTATACCACGTGATATGGGCTCTTTGCATGTGAGGGAAATGCAGCTTTCTTGTTTCCGCTTTGAGTTACAATGACAACTAGAAAAGATAAAGTCGTATTTCAGATGCAAATAAAGCGATATTATGAACATTGTCTTCCTAATATAATGGGCTTTTAAGTTTTCATATATCTATAAACGATCCTGAATTAAGAAGAAGATGGTTTGTTAATATTCGTCGCTACCACTTAAATTAAAGCTAACGCCGCACAGCAAAGTTTGCAGCCTTCACTCCGGAACAGCTTCTTCTGCCTAAAACTACCGGGCGAGATGGATGGTAAATAAAGGATCCGTTTCTGAGTTATTTCCATGGAACAACTTCTGTATTCAGCCGGAAAAAGCGAGTGTATGGGAACGAGTGAGCAGACCAGAGCCAGACAGCCGAGCAACTGATCCGCCTGTACTGCTGTAAACAGCGTCCTATTTGAGCTCTTCACAAGAAACATGCAAAAGTAATAAAAAGAAATAACCCGGAGACCTTAAGGAACACGGCCATACGTTTCAAAAAGCAACAACTTTTAACCTGAACAGTTAGCTGAACTAGAACTCTTGATACCTTGACCTTTTTTATTGTGGAAGTTTTTTGAGACTCAAAATACATAATAGTACAAAAAGATACAGTGTAATATGACCACTGCGAGGGGGTTACAAACATTAAGACAATGTGTCATAATAACATTACATAAATAGAGTGAAAAATGGCGCATAATGTAAACTAGCTGTTCTCTGGAGATAGTTTACAAGTCATGTCTAATACGCATGCGCATATGGTTCACGTCATAATGGATTATGACGTGAACCAGTATCAAAGGCAGCTTGCTGCTACGATTTAGTTTTAAGTAAACTTAGTTCCAAGAAGAGAGCAGAACGTCGTTTCTTGACGGAAACCTTTGAAGAAAAAAAAGAAAACGTTGAAAAATGGAAGAGTCAAACGGGCAAATGAACAGAAGCATCCACATTTCCATTGACAACCTGGAGGACATTATATTGCCCCGCCTGAATACTTTAACACCAGCACAGTGGACCTTGCTTTCACAGGGTCTGAGGGATTCACATATAACAGCCGTCATGGCTGACATACTTACCAACATTTTTCAACAATGTGTGGAAAATTCACTGACTGTCCTTGTGCCAATATTGGAAGATTGTATGACGAAGTGCATGAAGACTAAAATGCCAGATGAAAACATCAGTGTGCATTTGACCAACATGATTTCAACAGAAATGGCCATTGTCCTCGAGGTGTCTCCACCAGAAGAAGTCTGTGAGAGCAGCATGGAGTTGAACTCATTGATGGAACTCGAGGTCTCTGAAAAAGTAACGTCCATTGCAAATGGCATCAAGAGGACCTCTAGTTTTCCTGCAGAACCAGCAGTGTTTGCAAGTGGTTGCATTTCTAACTTGAGAAATTTTAACAAAATGGTTTCCAATGCAGTTCAGTGTCTTCGCAAACACATAAACAGAGTCAGCTCAAGATGCATCGAAAGATATTGGAGTGCATTCACAAAAAAGCGAACATCAGGCGTGTCTCCAGCAGAAGCAGAGACTGCTTTCGACCTTACAGAGAGAAGCGTTTCTCCTAGTGTGAAATCTCTCTATTCTGTGGCCTCAGTTAGCGAGAGCATTGCTGAAATCATAGAGAAATATTCCGATGACGCAGGCGATGCGAAAGGTGCAGAAGATGATGCAGGTTTTTGCCTAGATCATTTCGAAGTAAACAAGGTTGCAGATGGAATTAGCAAAACAATTATTGACGACCTTCATTACTGTAAGGCTGAAGATTCGGTTGGACATAAAGATCCATGTTGTTCGTGTGCTCCTCATTTTAATTTGAAAAGGATTGTTGGTGATATCAGAAACCTTTTCCGGTCAAAGGGCAAAACTGATACTGCTGGAAAGGAAGAAATAGTCAAAAAGCCACAATTTTCCAGATTTGCAAAGGATCAGTTCACCACCATGGAATCTTCTTTGGAGATCTCATTCAAGGACTCAAATGACACAAATGTGGTGAAACTGAAGCAAGATGTATATATGTCAGACACATTGGCTCGCCTCATGTTTCCTGGATGTGTCCCTGAAGATTCATCAGGGATGAAAACAGACCAAATTCCTAAACTGGATTTTCAGTCCATCAAACCTCAAATTGAGAGACTGTGTGCAGAATTCATGAAAAACCCACAGTTGAATGACAAGATCAAGCAGTTTTCCAAGGAACTGACAGATAAATTATATACTGATATCACCAGTAGCAATCATTATGACCTTCCTGTTCCTCCTGAAAACCTTTCAGAGTCTGTCCTCTCTAGCGAGAAAATAAGTGACATTTCTGGCCAAACAGAAATTTGCCCTGAAATCTTCTATGCCAGAACAGAAGACGAGGTGAGGAGATTTCTCCAAAACATTTTTCTTTGGGTCAAAAATGAAGAAATAAATTGCTTAAGTGAGAGTGACAGGGTGTCCAATGTGCTCTCGGAGATCAATGATCTCGTTGGACAAACACATGAGACCCAAATCCCCAACCTCATGTCTCCAGGAACTGAGAAGGATTCTATCCCAACCATTGAAAGAGAATTAAAAGAGGAGCCTGAATATCCTGTAAAAGCTGAAACCGACTCCTTGATTGATTCATTGTTTACAGCACCAGGGACTAGGTATGTCAGATTTGTTGAAGAAATCACTATCATTCCAATTCCAGCAATAAATGAAACCACAGAACAAAAGAAGAAAGAGCTGGAGGAATGTATGAAATGCTTTGCGATGAGAGCATTTTTGAACTGCTGGGAGAGAAATGGTGGGCCAGTGAGCACTACAGACATGAAGAGAATCTTGTCTTATCTGTCAGTGGAGATCATACAGGAAATCGCAGACTTTGAAGTCAGTAAGGACAATGACAAGGTTAATGTCTTTGTTACAGACCTCTACCGTGATCTGAAAAATCAGTTTGGCTCGATTAGAGACCTGTGGAAGGCTGCAACATCACTAGATGGCCATCCTCTGCAGGATGCCATATTGAAATATTTAAGAAAGCATTTTCCCATGACACGCAAAATGAGTTCAACTGAGAAGATCACTTCAACACTCACAGACATTTTTTGCTTCCTAAAATAGAGGATCTTGACCTGTCATTAGATCACAGACCACAAATGCAATCTCACAATCACAAAATTCAGAAATAATACAGGTATAATGCACTTGGATTGCAGATCAGAGTTTTCATTTCTGTTTATTATTTATGTTAGTTTCAAACTCATTCCTTTATTGATCTCCATTGGTGTTCATTTGTCTTCCATATGTTCCCTTCATTCTTTCAGCAACAGGTATTTGAAAGAGGTCCACCCCAAAGTGGAGGAGTTTCAGGATTTTCCTAGATAAGCAGAAGAAGATGAATGGATGGATGGAAGCATGGAAAGATCAACAAATTTAGAAAGGTCAGGGCATCACAGTCAAAATCCCAGCCTGGCTTTTTACATCTGAAGTCTTACAGGTTAGGTTTTCGTCGGGTTCTCCGGTTTTTCCTTTAAAAAACCATTCATGCGTTCCAATTCGGTATGCTAAATACCCAATTCACATTTCCTATATATAGAAATGGCCACTGTCTCCAGCTGCAGTCCTCAGGGACTGGTGTCCTGCAGCCTTTAGATGATCAAATTATAAGGTCATCAGCAGGACTCTGGATGCACATGATACATGCATTGATTAATCAAAAGTATGTATCAAATGTTGACTGGCATTCTTAAACCTAGACATATATTTAACTGCTTTCTCTGGACCTTATAGATTTATTTATACTTATATGAACATATCTCCATATCCATGCTTGTCATTTTAATTATTTATTTAATAATAGTCATATTTAAATTACTTGGCCATAACCGGCAGAAATTGCGCTACCCTGGGTCCTTAGGCAAGATCCTTTGAGCTACTGCCTACCTCATACCATGAGAGACAGTGAGATGCAAACCATGCCGGCTCAGACGTCGCCCGGCCAGACAAGGTCTGCGTCAGGTGCTGGGGAACCAGAGCACCTTGACGAACTGGAAAAAGATGGAAATGGGCGAGAGGTGAAAACTTGGATCGGAGAGGCTATATGGAAAGACTGTGGAAAGAATGGTTACTTTGACATCCCCAGTCTATACTAAGTGCTAAACAACTAGTAGCACAGTGTTCCAACATCCACAAACGGCAATTGCTGTCACAACTTGAGATTGACGAGGTACAACACAAATGCTACAGCAAAAAGGAGGAACCTGGATGTCAGGACAGGGGGGACTTAACTACATGGGTGACATCAAGCTGTACGCCAAGAGTGAGTGAGACATCGACTCACTGATCCACACCACCAGGATCTACAGCACGGACATTGGGATGTCATTCGGACTAGAGAATGACATCCAGTGTGGTCGGATGATCACAAAGAGGGAGAAGGTCATCCGCACAGAAGGGGTCTCACTCCCTGAAGGAACAACAGCAGACATAGAGGACAGTTACAAGTACCTGGGAATACCACAAGCAAATGGCAACCTCGAGGAGGTCACAAGGAAAAGAGCCACAGCCAAATACCTCCAACGAATAAGACAAGTCCTGAGAAGTCAGCTCAATGGCAAGAACAAGATCCATGCGATAAACAGCTATGCCTTGCCAGTAATCAGATACCCTGCAGGAATAATTAGCTGGTCAAAGGAGGAGATAAAGACCACGGATGTTAAGACTCAAAAACTACTAACAATGCATGGAGGGTTCCACCCCAAATCCAGCACCGTGAGAAGTTCCCTCCACGGTTACTGTACACGAGCCACAAAGAAGGAGGCAGAGGACTAGTGAGTGTGAGAACCACTGTCCAGGACAAAACATCCAAGATCCATACATACATCAGTGAATGTCTCAGGCAACGGGGAACAGAAGTTGAGGTGCCGGAGGTACCATCATGGGAGGACAAGCCTCTACATGGGATGTACCACCAGCAAATAACTGAAGTGGCTGATATCAGAAAGTCCTACCAATGGCTGGAAAAAGCTGGACTCAAGGACAGCACAGAGGCCCTCATCCTGGCCGCCCAGGAAAAGGCCCTAAACACCAGAGCAATAGAGGCCCAGATCTACCACACCAGACAAGACCCAAGGTGTAGGTTGTGCAAGAAGGCCCCTGAGACAGTCCAGCACATAACAGCAGGGTGCAAGATACTGGCAGAGAAAGCGTACATGGAACGACATAACCAAGTGGCAGGCATATTGTACAGAAACATCTGTGCAGAGTATGGACTGGAAGCCCCAGTCCATACCACCCAAAGGTGGTGGAGAATGTCCGAGCTAAGATCCTGTGGGACTTCCAGATCAAGACAGACAAAATGGTAAGGTCGAACCAACCGGACATTGTCGTAGTGGATAAACAACAGAGGAAAGCCGTTGTGGTGGATGTAGCAATACCAAGTGACGGCAACATCTGGAAAAAGGAGCATGAGAAACTGGAGAACTACCAGGGCCTCAGGGAGGAACTGGAGAGGGCCTGGAAGGTGAAGACCACAGTGGTGCCTGTGGTCATTGGGGCCCTCGGGGCAGTCACCCCCAAACTGGAGCAGTGGCTAAAACAGATCCCAGGAACAATATCAGACATCTCAGTCCAGAAATGTGCAGTCCTAGACACAGCCAAGATACTGCGCAGAACCCTCAAGCTCCCAGGCATCTGGTAGAGGACCCGAGCTCAGAGGATAGGAACCACCCATGGTGGCTGAGAAGGGAATTTTATATATAAAAAAAATTTCCCTTCTCACCCACCGCGGGTGGTTCTTATCTTATCCTTATCTTATATATATATATATATATATATATATATATATATATATATATATATATATATATATATATATATATATACATATATTATATATAGGGGAACACTTAAACAACACAATATAACTCCAAGTACACAATATAACTCCAAGTAAATCAAACTTCTGTGAAATCAAACTGTCCATCTAGGATGTGTTATTTGAGTGTTCCCTTTATTTCTTTGAGCAGTATATATATATATATATATATATATATATATATATATATATATATATTATATATATATATATATATATATTAATATATATATATTATATATATATATATATATACTACTTATGATTAAAGCAAAGCAAAGGAATATTTCCTATTTTACCAAATAGAAAAATAGAATGAATTGGACCTAATTTAATCTAATAAACAATCAATCTAAATAAATTATTTTCATGTCTACTTTAGATATTTTGAATAAACCTTGAATATATTGATTAAACTTCAAATATTGTCACCTTTTTAAAATGACAAGTAAATTTTTTCCAAAAGTAATTTTTTTGTCTACATCTTGTGGAAAAATTCAAAATTCCTTTTGTGTTAAGGTTAGGGAGAAGTGTGAAAGGACATTTTTGGTCATTATTTTATATTGCATAAACCTTGCTTATATTAAGTGAACATTGAATAGACTGAATGAAATATATATTCGGTGTTTATTTTATATATTCAAGATTCATTCCATAATTTAACTTTCAATAAATTCAGACTTTCATTCAGTATATTGAAAGGTCAATATATATTTAAAGTTTATTCAATAATAATATATATTTAAGTTTATTG
Source organism: Poeciliopsis retropinna (assembly GCA_010277075.1). Classification (NCBI taxonomy): domain Eukaryota; kingdom Metazoa; phylum Chordata; class Actinopteri; order Cyprinodontiformes; family Poeciliidae; genus Poeciliopsis; species Poeciliopsis retropinna. The sequence goes on from VMRM01000009.1 coordinate 100,537, forward strand.
AATAAACACTGAATATATTGAATGAAAGTTTGAATATTTCAAATGAACTCTGGATGTAATGGGTGCTTATTCGTTTCTGTGACAAGGCACTTTTCATATGAATTTTCAAGTACGGCCACTAGATGGCCCTTTTCCACAAAACATTCAAAAAGAGAATCTTCTAAATAAGCAAAAGGCATACACAATAATAAACAATGCTACAAACTGTCCTTTCTGGCTCTTACACTGGATGTGTTAAGTGAATGATGAATATATTAAATGAAAGTCAGAATATGTTGATTAAACCTTGTACATATGGATTAAACATGAAATATACTTAATGAAATCTTGATTATAGTAAATAAACCTTTAATATATTGAATAAACCTTGGATGCATTGAATAAACCCAGAATATATTACAGATTTTCTTCTCAACTACAATTGGGAAATCAATGACAAGAGACAATGAAATTCACATTTATTTCCTTTAGTGTAATTTGTTGACACACCATGGCATTGTGATACAATAAGCAGAACACAAATAAAAAATGGGAGCATGAGACCATCTCCTTAGGTAAAAACTATGACAAAAGTGCAGTATATTTTCCATCTCCATGCTGAGAAAAATAAATTCTCAATGGTGTAAAGTAATGGAGAGCCGGGTGAGAGGAAGTCCATCAGCAGCTTATTGTGGGTTGTAAACCACGTCTTGATGATGATGAAGGAGTGATGGAAACTGACATATCATCTGTCTCCTTTGTCTCTTCTTCTATTCTGACCCCGTCCAAATCCCCATCCTTCCATTGACAGAAATGTAACGTTCTTGATGGTTCAAGAGATTTAACTTTGAGCTATTTCGGTGGTTGAGCGCTTTACACATTTGCCTACATTGGAGAAACTTGGGATTCATCTGGGAGCAATTTATCACTTCAGGGCAGATTTATAAAAAGGTATCTGAAATGGATATAAATATGCTTGAGAATTTAAGACAACTTAATCAACCATTTTGCATATTTGAGATTTATGCACCAAACTTATTCTTAATGTTATGGAGGCCAAGACAAATAATCAAAGATCTGTAACAAATTTTGATCAGCATAAGCAATTGAAAATGTAGGAAAAAGCAGAGTTTGATACATTACTTTCATGGATGTACAAAAGCATGTGCAATGTGTTTGCAGAAATGAGAAAGTGCTTTTTTCTTTATTTTTTTTTATTATGTAAAGCACATTAATTTGTGTTGTTGCTGAAATGTGCTATGCAACTATATTTGCATTGCCCTGCCTTCTTTATGTACTGTATCGACCTAAAACAAATGCACCTTCAGTTAAATCCACCAGGGGGCGATTTTCTCCTAAATTTGTTAGGCCAGGCGGCCATCCCAAACGAAAAGAAAAGCTCAAGATTTACAATTTACATAATAATTTAAAAAGAATTAACACGTATTAGCATTTTCTCCATAAATTTAAAATATAATGACATACTAAATTGTATATTTAAGTCTCTGCTAAACAATTAATGTTTCCCTTTAAGGGTAGCAAAAATCGGATCTCAATTCTTGCTAAGGGTTCAGTAACTTTTTTTTTCTTTTACATTTTAGTAAATATTTAGATATTCTCTCGTGGGGTTGTTTTTTACACTTCAAATTTTGTTTCGGTTGTTAAAGTTAACTGATAATTAGTTTCACCAATCACACGGTGAATTTGTTCACCGTGTGATTGGACACGGTGTTAGTGTTGAGATACCAGGGTGTGACGCTAGTTTATTTACTCTGTTGTGTTTCTCCAGCTGCCTCAGAGGTAAAAGCTAAAGTGCAGCAGCAGACGGACATACAGCTGTGTGTGTGTCTGAGAGCTCATAGCGGTGGCTCCCCATCTCTTTCTCCTCCTCCTCTCCCGCAGCCTCGCTCGCTCTCAGCTGGTGTTGAGCTCGCTCTCTTTCTGCTTCTGGTTTGCTTACTTTTCGCCTGAACTTTACTTGCAGTGCGTATGCTGCCTCGAGCGTCACAGCTCTGCGAGAGGTTTTGGAGAACTTCCTTCGGCGAGATGAACTGAACCAGGTCTCCTGTCAGGAGTGCGGATACTTCAAACAGAAGACGAGTGTTTTATATTTTAACTATTTTTATTTTATTTTATTGAGAGATTTCTTCCTGTTTTCTCCATCATGGAAGAGGACGATGGGCATCATGAGAACGGGGTTCACATCGTGAAGGACTCGGACAGACAGCAGCGGCTCCGGCTCTGCGTTTTGAACGAAATACTCAACACAGAGCGGGACTATGTCCGGACGCTGCTCTTCCTTCAGTCGGTAAGTTTGACATTTATCACTCTCTCTAAATATCTGTCGCGCAGGATGCTAATATCCAATATCCTCTGTCTGCAACACAAAGCGGCACAAATTACTACCCACTTGGGGTGCAGCATTGACTACTCTTGACAGATGTGAATCCCATGTTATAGTTGGAACTCCGACACAGGTTAGGAGTTTGTTTTGAATCGTTAGACATGCACCCATCACGTCGTTTAAGGACCTGACCTCCCGATTCCAAATTTGTAAGATACATTTTTTCTAAGCGCTATAATATAGGGCTGGGTATTTATAGCATCGTTTATCATTTACTGCGATAAATTTCCTATCATAATAAGAATTTTGATATCGATATCAAGATAAGATTCAATGAACAATGTTTAAAATCCCTCAATGCTGTCAATTGCTGGGATTTTTAATTTCACAATTTTTCTTCAAGAGTATCAATGAAAACCCATACATTTCCAAGAGAAATACTTGTGTTTGTGGAGCTATGATTGCTGTGCCATTCAGACACCTAAAGGAGTAATAAATAGTTCATATCAACACTTTTATGATTATAACAATAGTACTATAAAATATTGTGATAAGTCCATATAGCCCAACCCTCCAATGAAACTCATAAATGAGAAAAATGCTTAAGTTAAACACATTGTCTCAAAGCATGTGTCTCTAATGTTAATGAAGCTAAACAGAGAATCATAAGTTCTCTGGTTGGCTACCTTTTTGTGCATTTAGTTAAACAGGAGGGGAAAAAAATCTGATTCTTTTACAATTGAATCAGAGAATTTCAGATTTAGATGTCTAGTTTACCAATGATATGAACAAAACTGCTGAAGTTGAACCTCTCCTTTGTGTGCTAAAGCTCAGGTCTGCTGAAAGGTGGCATGAATTCAAAGGGGCTTTGCAAAAGCAAAAAGATAGTCACAGTCATTGATTGAGCTGCAGCTCCACGCCTTCCCCAGACTTAGATAAGAAACTATTTTTTTCAGCCATTTCTTATTCAGTCATTGTTCAGGATCTCCTTTCTGAATGAACTGATTGGTCATTTGTTTATTATTTTTTTGCACGCTCCTATCAGCCTTAGGCAGTAGTTTGCTTCCCACCTGCAGGTGACTATTCAGCCCTTTGCTTTTTGCTGTAGTCTTGCAAAGCCTCAGTTACTTGTTCATTGTAGGTGGCGCCTGCCTCCAGCTGTGACCAGATTATGGATGTGTGGGCTGTATAAGACATATTTATTATAGTACAATGCTAATTGCTGAGGGGACATTCCCCTCTTTTACTGCCCCTCCCTACCTTTCCTCTCTGTAGAAAAAAAATCAGAGGTTAGGCTCAAATGCAAAGCCTAACCCTGGAGCAAATGGCCTATTCAGTTTCTGTCCTTTGGCTCCCTGCTGGTTGGAAGCCAAAGACTGGTTGTTACCATTCTTACCCTTAGAGATGTATTTATTAGCATCCAGATGATTCCTGGCTTTTTCCTGTTTTCATCGTCTGGTAGATATTTGTCAAGCTTGCCGTTGGTTCCCTCTTTCCTCTGTGCTGTCGCATGTTAAGGACTTCCTCAAAGTTCTGCTTGCCTGCAGAGCCACATCCTGTCACTCAGTACATGCATGATCGAAAAAAAAAAAAAACAGCCATGTGATGAAAACTTATTATCCCACTTTTACTTTTATAGCAGGTCATCTTTTGGAAATGTTGGATATTTTCTCTGGATGGACTCATCACCAGTTTAGACCCAGATCTGAACCTCATTGTAGCATAACACAGAATGAGGTTCAGTGTTACACCATATAAAAACCTTCCGGGCATTAGTGAAGTGGCTGGTGGGTTTCGTATGGCAGTGGTTGTGACATAATGTCTTGCTTTACCACCCTTCTGCCTCCTCCCAAGCGGGAGCAGAGGTTTGCCCCTACCTCTGTAGGGAAGGTTTGCTTCTCTGTGCTGTTGATAAGGGAGCTCAGCATTTTCAGTAAAACTAAAGTATGGATCCGGAACTGGGGTGGGGGTTACAGATCTCTGGACTGCAACACAATCAAGAGGCAGTGATAGGGGGATGACAACAAACTGAGCATAACATCAAATTGTTAGTTGTGTTTTTCTGATTCTGCACATTGTTTTTATCCCAAACCCAGATAAACTGTGAAACTCATTCCCCGTTTTGAGAGCTGCACAAGGAAACATCAGTGGAAATGGAGTTTGAGGTTTTTACTTCAGGGTTTATAAGCGCTGTCCTTCATGCTGAATGTTGGTGAAGTCCGTAAATGTGTAACTAAAATTGTGATGTGACTGACAGGGTTTCAGCTGCCTGCCTCCACATTTTTATTTTACTGTACCTCCATGAGCAACCCCTTAGAAAACGACATAAATCTCTGATTTTTCTGTAGAGTTCCTCTTAGCTTCTCCTTTTCTTCCTCTGATTGTTTTCCTTATTGCTGGGGAGATTTTGAGCATTTCCTTGTTGCAGATTGAACAGTATTTCAAAATAGACCTTTTATTTTCCTCTGACTTTGTGCTCTTTAACAAACTTTTGGACCCTTCACTGTTTCATCATCAGAATGACAGCACTGATTCTGAATAGGCCAGTTTCACATTCTCACAGGGCCAGATGACCTTTAGTAAATCTCTTGGTTCCAAACATTTAAAATGACCTAAATGTAATTGCTTTTAACCAAAAAGTTCTATGAAAGTTTTAGGATGTCATTACTGTAGACCTCCTCTTGTAGGTAGAGTTTTCTGTGGAGTGTAACTTTACACCGTCGTGGGATGGGAACTTTTAGTGTTTTTTTTTTAAGTGAAACAGAGGAAAACACAGTTTCACTGACACACTAAGTAGATAGTTATCCTGCTAGGGACCTCTCAGCTGTTCTGCATGTCTCTCATCCCCTGGCAGTTACCAACTCCAACAACCTCATCCAAACGTGCATGCAGGGATGTTGTGAGGTGAGGAAGGGGAAGGAAGGATGGAGCCAATGGGGATTAAAACGACTGTGCTTGCTCGGCATTATTGCTTAAAAATCTATTTCAGTCTTAGAGCAGAGTGGAGGACGTCTGATTTGAACATTTCCAAGTTTCTGCTGATAACTGCTGCTTTACTGCGCTATGTGCTCTCATGCTGATGTGTGAATTCAGCTTGATTGTGTTTTGGTGTGTGACTGTTGAAGTTTCAAAGTTTTTACCTGAAACCATTCTTGCAGTTTAAAGTGCGTTTAATGAGAGATATCTGTTTAGTCCACTTTAATTGAACTTTTGTTTGCCTGGAAAGTGATTTGTTTGGGGGAGATGTGAATTCTCAGATGAACTCTCCTAAAGAAATGAACTCTGGTCCTACAAACTTCGGTTTGAGTTTGGTTGAAGAGAACTCTGGTGCGGTTTGGATGTGTGTGTGAACACCAAGCAGACAGTAGATGTCGGATGCAGAAAAAAATCGATTCCTTGTCCTGGAAATCAATTCAAAATTCTCAAACACTGATTTTCTTGCTTAATTTTTTGGAAAATTTTGTTTTGAATAATTCTTTGATATGTTTCATTTTATATAGAGCCAGACAGCTAAGCTAACTTAAAGCTGGTCATTTAAGTTGCAGAATTATATGCAAAAGGTATTTTTGTAGTTTTTACCAACAAAAAGAAATCCTACAAACTAAAATCTGACGCTTCTCCAGTTTTGTTTGTATTGGGTGAAGAAGGAAGCTTTAACTAAATGTCTTGTTCAGAAGTTTTCATGTTGTTTCCTTCAGTGGTTCTTGGTGCAGCGCCCCCATAGGCGAGAAGATGAACAGTTTTTTCAATTAGTTTGGTTTGTTTGGGACAGTACAGTGTGAAAGTGAACTGCAGCAGCTGAAAATGTAACAAATGTTCCCAATCAATCAAACTGAGTCTACGGTAGATTTTAGAAGTATCATGAGTTTGTTAAACTGTCTTCCCATAGAATCTCATACCTGCTCACATCCATCTGCTGAAATAATTTTTTCATCTGCCTCTTGATGCATTTCTTGCGTTGTTTGGACAAGCAAACAGGATGACACGTGCCCAGGTCCGCACGCAAACACAAAGAGCCATCGGGCTGAAGCTAGAGGAAGACAGACATACAGGAAGTGGCTCAGAGCTTCCTCCACTAGCTGAAGCATGTGTCTGCTTCTTTCCTCTTTTGTTTTCTTTTTTTTTAAACCCCTTCTCTGTTTCACCACTCCTGCCCTCCCCACTCTGTGGGAAAGACCAGCATCAAATTTCTCTTGGCTGGAGAGTATAAATAGCTAAAGATTCTAACTCTCATCTTTGCCACAACCCTGGTGGTTTCAGCTCACTGCAGCACGGCTACAGTCAGATAAACACTGACGCATTCAACGGGATGGAAGAGTGACCTGTTGAGATTTAGCAGCAGGTACAGCAGCTACTTGGGCTTTGTGGCTTTTTTATTTTAACAAGGCTTTAAACTCTCTGCTTCTGAGCATAACCTGCAAATCAAACTGATTAACGGTTCAGCAAAACAACTCTTAACTTGGGACAATTCTGGTGCCTTGCAGTGAAAGTATTGCACCAGTCAAAGTCACTATAAAGGAGCGGGGATAATTGTCTGTTACAGCTTAATCTGGCTGTGCTTTTTATAGTCATGTGTGTTGATAAGCCATTTCTTTAAGGCATGAGACTGCAGTAGGAATTTTAAGAATTCAAGTTAACAAGTCTGAGCCACTGTTAGCCCCTAAGATATAATGTAAAAGCAAAAGAAAAAAAAAGATAAAGAAAAGAAAAACCCACCTAGCCTTCTCTTCTAGAGACTGTTGCAGATTCTTCCTGTGGTACAGTAGAAAGCCGCCGTTGGTTTGCTCAGTGAAACAGGTGGTGCTGTAAGAAGTCATCATCTCTTTATCAATCATCAGATAATACAGTGTGGAACAGAAGACAGTGAAGACATGTAGAAAAGCCTTCAGTGTTCTTCAGTGTGTTGACTGATGGGATGTGAGTTTGAAGATCTACTTTCTCAGGATGGCTCCAGTAATGCTGTGGAGAGTGGAATGGACAGCAGACAAATGGCGCTGTTTTTTCCTTCTCAAATGCAACCCGGAAAAATTTTTGACATTTTACCCTTTCTTCAGAAGAGCACAGTAAGAAAAGAAGTTCTGTTTGCAGGTTGCCACAAACCGCTTAGGAGACACAGCTGACACTTGAAGCAAGGCGCTCGGTCAGATGACACCAAACTGTACATTCCGACTGACATCCAGTTTGAGACACGGTGTGGTCAGCGTCATGCTTTGAGAATAATTTTTCTCATCAGAGACAAGAAAGCAGATTCGATTGCAGTGAAGATGGATGGAGCGAATGTTCACCTTTCACCTTAAACATGCAGCCAGAGCAACAGCTGCTTGGTTTAAAGCAACCTATATTCACGTGTTGAAATGGCCTAGTCAAAGTCGTTTTCACTTCTTTTAGTTTTATCTCATCAGTTGAATGAGAAGTAGATTTACCTAATTAAGTCTTGATGAGGTTGGAATGTCAGTTTTTATGATGTGTTTGTCTTAATCTATGATAACGTAATAAATCTGAACATCACTTGTTTTCCTCTGGTATTTGAATAGTTTTGTGTATAGACAGACTCTTAATTATTAGCTTCAATTTTACTGTCTCTGATTTCATTATTCATGATGGGTGCTGATGTTTTCTGGAGCTTATTTGCACCAGAACTTTTATTTTGAAGTGGCTTTACTGTGGTGACGCTCATAAAGTTTTGTGTGACACAAATACTTTAACTATGTCTGTAAAAACCTCCCACATGTTTATGGAGACTACAGTTTTGTCCCCACATCCATCTGTACCTTTAAGGAAGGAATGACCAGTATTGCAATGGGTATTTTTATTCTACTTGCCTGATATCAAGCCACTGCATGTGATTCATTATATTCTCTTTTGTCCCTGTGGCTCCAGAGGAATTAGAATATCAAATGACATGAGAAATATTTTAGTGGAAACTTAAACTGTCTTGTTTGCAACAATGGCTGCCCAGATCAGAAGCTGTGATAGTATTTGGGTCAGCTGCTTCAGCGTTTTCAAAGTTATAAAAACCTTTATTTTCCCACAACATAAAGAAGTTTAACCTGCTGCTTTTTGTCTTTTACTAATCAGAGAATGCTGTGTAATATCTTATCTGTAACATGCTTTCCCAAATTACCATTTTTGTGTTGTCCTGGGCCCTAATTCATCTCTTTGCCTCTACCTAATCTTCACGATTGTGCAGACTATTTATGTCTACCCGGTTGAATACCAGGTTGGGTTTGTTTGTTGGGATGTATTGACATTAATCTTTTAAAACATGATCCTGTGTCTTCCTCCTTGTGAGGGTCTGGTGTCGATGTGTGGTCCTCTGATGGCTCACTCATCGCCACACTGTGATTCAGTCTGTCAACCTTAAGTCTGTCTGTCAACCTTACATCTATCTGCACCAAAAACACACTTCCAAATCTCCAGATGGCCTTTGCAATCTGGTCCATAATGTTGTCTGCGAATTGCCACGTCACCTGTCAACAGGAAGCCACATTTATAGAGACTAAGGCAAACACGAGTCAAACCTTTTCTGTTGACACAATATATAAATTATAGCTTAAAGCAAATGGTAGAGTTTTAAAATCTGACATCAACGGATGAGTTCTCTTAACTCTGAATGATACCCAAACACCTGACATATAGATATTAAATAGCGTCATCAGCATATTTATGGTTTTGCATCAACACCATCATATGATGTTGCTGTGGGCTTGGTGAGGCATTGGCCTCAGAGAGGAACTCCCTGACTCAGTGTTCCTGTCCTTCCTCTGAGGTCCCGTCCTCCCTGCAACCCCCAGTGGGGTTTAGTTTCCGCCCATATGAGCCCCTCAAAGAACCTTGAAGCTTATAGTCCTTCAAAGCGGAAGTGAGCGAGATGAGGAGCAGAAAAGGGGGGAAAGAAAAAAACCTGGATGAGGCTCAAAGACGACTTTGTGTTTTGGCAATTGTGTCTGCCAAAAAGAGTTTCTCTTGGAAGACAGCTAGAGACTGGCTGGTGGGTGAAGGAGGAGCGGTGGGAGTTTGTTTTTTCCTTGGGAGGGGGCCTGAAGAGAGATGTGAATTACAGCTTCTGGGAGAAAGAGAAGTCTGCCATGGTTTGTTGGGGTCCCTCATTGTGGCAATGCCCCGGGCCTTTCTCGGGCTCTGTTGGTCTCCGGCTACAAAGAGGGGATTTCTTCAGTTATTTATTGGATTTCATGCCATGTTGGCCCCAAAGTGGCCCCATCCCCTCTGCAGAACTGCCCTGTCTCCCTCTGTGGTTGGTTACCCGAATCCTCCTTTTAAAAGAGAGATGCTTAATGGGTCATTGTTCTTGGCTTGTTGTTGTTTTCTCTTGCTTGAGGAAGGGAAGGGTAGAGAGTTTCAGGCTGGTGACCTGAGAACCACATAGAAAAGTCCTGGATCTGGGATTCAGTTGGAGGGCTGTTACTGAAGGTGTGGGAACCACAACAAATTGAAAAGGGGGCTCTCAGGGCCCGCTTGGAAAAAAAACCCCTGACAAGTGTTGGAGCTTGCTCTTGATATACAGGGTCTCTTGTGAGGTATGTGAATTGAACGATGGCTGAGCATTGTTGCTGAATGCTGATGTAGCCGCGAGTGAAAGGATTGGAAACATGGCCAAGTTTTATTCCTGCTGCCACCGTCTTCGCTCTCATCACACAGAACCAGAACCAGATAAATGGGAGAAAAAAAAACAACAACCAGCTTCTCTATTCAGAAAGTAAAGTAATAATGGAGAATTTTTTTTCCATTATGAGCAAAATGCTCCTAAACAGTCTTTTAGGATTCATTGTTCCATCAGATAAAAAAAAAACATACATTGCCTTTTGGCTATTTGCAATAAAAAATAAATTAATTACTGACATGATAAATTAAAACAAGCTCAATAATTTCCATTTGTATGATCTATTGTTTTTCTCTTTTCTCCCTTTCTACCAAAAAACTGGATGATGAAAGTCTTCAGTCTGATGCTTTGAGCAATTTTGTTTTTATAGAGACTTACATTATAATGTCATTATTGTTATAGTACTTGAAAACAGCAATGTTATTGCTTATCATAATAACTTCTGGGACAATTTATTGTCCAGCTAAATGTGTTATTGTGACAGGCATAATTACATTAAAGCTTCCAAAAGGCTTGGTTGAAATTTATTGGCAGATTCTTTTGAAAAATGTCACATTATAATGACATGATTTCAGAAAACCTTGTGCTGGAAATATAAAGATTGAGGAATATTGCGTTGGCAGTATGAGATATGAAACCTGTGATTCTAACACTAATTTCTTTACAATTACACCATTACAAGCTTCCTTGTTTAAACAGTGTAACACACATATATTAGTGTGTTACACAATGTTGCGCTCTGTGTTGTCCAGGTCTGGGTCAGATGGTATAAACAGGGAGAATATTTGTGACGCTGGGTGATCACCAGTCGAGTGACCTTCAAATATTCACTGTAGATTAACAATGAATGCTCTGCTTCTACCTGAGACCTGACTCTTCATAAACATCTCCTCCATTTTCCATACCGTAAACTCCAACAGCATGAGCTCTGTCTGAGTCTGAGTCCCATGTTGCAGCTTGACCCACTTTGACATTTCTTCACTTCTCTCTAGTTATTTCCCTGCTGGTTTCTGTTTTTTTTTTTTTTTTGTAATTACGACAGTGTAGAGTTCCTTGGGTTATGAAATCCATTGCAGTAATTAGGACTGAGGCTGATTTTAAGCCTTCTGAGAAGTTACCGTTTATTTTTAAGCATGTGTCTGTGTCTTTGTGGGTCCAATCCAAATCGAGGATTCTGGTCTGCCTGCAGGTGGACAGGTGGACAGACAGATAGAGAGACAGAGTCAGTCAGTCAGTCAGTCAGTAAAAAATAAAGAAAGAAGGAAAGAAAGAGAGAAAGAAAGAAAGAAGGACAGAGGCAGACAGGAAGCCAGCAGGGCTCCTCCTCTTCCCTGCCCGGTGAAGCGGACAGTACCCCACATCAACATATGGTCCATCTCTGTCTTCACACCTTATCGTCTAGCTCCCCCTGCCCATAATGACACTCTGGGTGCTTCTTAAATAAGAAAAAGCTTGAGGTCACGTATGCCTCAGGTTCAGTTGTGACTAGAAACCCACCGATCAAAGATTTGTGGTCTCAAGTTTTTATAGCTTTACAAATGTTTAACCATTTTTCTTGCCTTCTTGCTGTTTAGTGGTCAGTAACTTACAAAAGTAGCTTTTCAAACAGCTTTAGGAGCTTGTTTTTAGGTCAGTAATTCTTGAATATTGATTAAAAAAAGTTCTTGTTCCACTAACAGATTATTTCACCTGTAGCAAAACAATTTTCCCATGTTGTCAGTGGAATAATCTACAAGTGGAACTACAACTTTGTCATTAATATTTAGGAAATATAATTTAGAAATTATAACAAGTTCATACATCTTACTGAAAAGCTGCTTGTAAGTTATTTTTGTCTTATTTCAAGTGTAATAAGGTATTTGCACTAGAAATCAGACCAAAATACTTTCTAAGATTTAGTGGGGTTTTTTTGTCTTTGTTAACAAAGGTAGATAACCATTAAACAGTCTCTGACTTCCTAACTACTTAGCATGATTAGCTTGGTTAGCATTAAGTACTATAAACACGAGTGTCTGTGTGTGCATCTTTATCTTAGCTCTGATATTTGTTGTACTCTATACATTCTGGAATGTCCTGAAGTTTGCGTTGGCTCACTTTTCTTTCTGAACGTCAAATTAACATCTTTGGGTGACTTGCTCTAATTGTATGTAGCAGAAGCGAAGTGTTGTAGAATCTGAATTAATAGCCAGAATAACGTTTTCTTTAAATTGCTTCTCATGTCTTTGTTCTTCCTCTGACTTCATTTTTAAATGCCCTACATACATGAGCTAATGCTGAGTCTTCCCTCAGCAGGAGCATTCACACCACAGAGTGTTGTGGTTGGAACAATCTGGTAGCAGTAGGCATGCTGCCTTCACTGCCATGTTACCTGTGAGGTAGAGCACTTCCTGATCGTTGGTTAATTCCTCAAAAAAACAGTTTAGTGCTCAAACCTGCTTTCAAACCTGAGTTTGAATGCAAGCAAGTTAGAGGCCAGCCACATGTATCACTTCCTTTTAAGAAAAAGCCACACATCCTGTCCAAAAATGACATCTGGTTCTTTTGTGTTGAGAGGCAGTGCTTTGTTCTGTTGGCTGTTTGTCCTTCTTTCCCTGCCAAGTCAAACGGCTGATTCTTCACCCGAAAACCTCTTGTAGTTGATTTGCTGTCTTAATTTCATTTTAAACATCGACTTTTGTTCTTTGTGATTGCAATGTTTTCACTTCCTGTTTGCATGCCACACAAAAGGAGAGAAGTGTTCAAACCTCGTCTTTTGCATAATTCTATTTTTTTTCAGCTTTTGTTGCTCTTAAGTTGTTCCGGGACCCTGTAAGGAACCCCGACCTTGGTTCATCCAACTCAGGTGACTTGGCAGTGAGTGGCACCAGTCAGCTTCCACATGGCTGTGGAGACTGGTGCAGTTTTTGACATGTATCCTGTACCAGTGCATATGAAGCGTTTTAATCTGTTCCATTTAAAGAGTTTGGTTCCCAGAAAGCGTCTTGCATGATGCTGGGGATCATCGAAAGGCAGACTTTAAAAATGCAGAAATAGCTTCAATTGACCTCAATTGTGCAAACTCTAACCACACAAATGTGCCTCTCTTTGGTTTTAGTTCTTAATCTGCTGTGAGCCGGCTGATCACTGCCATTTACGTTTCCTGTGGGCCTCACAGTGACTTTACGCCAACCTTCTTTCTGAGCTGCACCTGATTGTTGGCTGTATGTTTTCCTCTTGCAGAATTGTAAACTGCAGTACTGGCTTCAGGAAAACCCGTTTTTGTTAGATAAAGTGTGAAAACACCCTTGTACAACAGTTTGTTCGGAAGGGGTGTGTGGGTTGTGAAAAGGGTAACAAAAGTTTTTGTGCTGCACAAAGGCAGCAAGGTTCCTTCTGGGAACTTGGAGTTGATTGGAACTGCACTTTGCTGTAGTGCAAGATCCTTTAAGTTGCATTTTTTATGTCTATATGTTTCAATCTTCCTCTCATTCTGACCTTTTACAACCACAGGTGAGTGTAGTTGTGAAGTGGAGCAGAAACATCTATTGTTTTGGTATTATGTTTTTTTTCGCAAATCAAAATCTTAAAAGATGTGTTGTGTTCGTTCACATCTCAGTCAACACTTTGTGGAGTTTTTGTGCAGTTACAGCAGCAAGTCTTTTGAGTAGGGCTGCACCGATTGCAGTTTTCTGACAGATACTGATTTTGGCTGATACAGTTGGTAACAGTGGCATGTCTATAGTTAACCGCACATATGGAGACGTGACCTGGTGGTCCGGTCTGTCCGTCAGCCCTCTCTCACAGCAGAACAACGAGTCAGTGGCTGGTTTTCAGAACTTTCTAGATAAGATTGGTTTCTCATTTAAATGCAGACCGATTGGTGATCCCCCAACAGTAAGGAAACCGGGTCGATTTATCAGTGCACCTTGATAAATCTTTACCATTTTTGTCCATCTGGAGGCTAAAATCTTTTCACATTCTTCTTTTCCAAGTTACTCAGGCTCAGATTGAATGAAGAGCGTTTGTTTACTGCAGTTTTCAAGTCTTGTAACAGATTCTTAATTGGATTTGGGTCTGCACCTGGGCCGTTCTATCTCATCATGGATATCTGATGTCAACATTGCATTGCAGCTTAGACTGTATGTTTTTCTGTTGTAATCTCTGCCAGGTTTTCTCCAGGATTATCCTTCATTCATGCTGACCTGCTTCGCCTGATGTGCTCTGACTGATGTACAGAGTTAGTTTTCTACCATAAATGAAGACCAGCATCTGCCTTTGTTACTTTTTATGTAGAGATGCAGAGAGAAAATTATATAGAGATAGTCTCCTTTTGTAAATAGGGTGACTTGTGAAGGTAGCGCTAGATTTTAGTGAAGAGCATCTGATTAGAAATGTTTTGATTTTTGAAAACAGTATGTTTTGTTCAGTCTCTGTCGGTGTGAGGGTTTGGATTTATTTGTGCTGTTAAGGAGAATGTTACATTTGGTTTCTGTTCAAGACTGATGGAGAGATTGCTGAGGATTTCAGAACTGGTAGATGTGAGTGTGCTCCGTGTCAGTTTGAAGTGTCTGCTTCCACTGCAGAGGATGCTGTACTTCCCTGGGTTCACCACAGTGACAGTCCTTGGTGTGTTCTGTGTATTTGCATTGTAATGGCAGCTGCTCTGCGGTCTAATAAGGAGCTTCATGGTTTTGTTACTCGTCTCCGGTGGGATTGCATCATGAGCAGTTTCCCCTCCCGACAGCACGACATCCCTTCCTGGCAAGAGACCATCATGTGCAATATCTCTGTTTTGCTGCAGCTGAGCCCCATCTGAACTCATCTGACTCATTAGTGTGAATCCCAGGGAATCAAAAAATGAATTTTTTGATTCTGACAAACTGTTATCGCGCTGATTAATACCTTTTCTTTTTTTAGCTTCTGGTAACAAGGTACCTTAGATATGCAATGTGAGCAGCAGGGGAGAAACAGCTGTAACATGCAAAGGTGCTTTCAGAAAAAGTTTGGATGCAGAAAAAAATATAAATAAAGCACAAAGGAACAATATATATATTAGCTTATTATTCTAATTCTAAACTGTAGCAGAATATATATATATATATTTTTTTAACCTAACCGCCATTAGTGTTGATGTCTTTGGAGCACAAACTTGCTGTAAAACCTGTTGAGAAGGAACCTGAAGGAGCATATCAACAAGAGTTTCCTTTGATTTTTCATCACTCAGCAGGAACTTTACTTACCACAACACTGAAGAGTGATGTAGTAAGCATGACTAATTGACAGACGGATTAGATGTCTGATGCTTTATCCAGCCAGTCGACTATCAGGGCTGATCAAAGTCAAAGAGAGTCACTTTTAAAATCACACCGATTCATGTACTCTGACTTTAGAAACAACTTGTTTGTTCTGTTTGAGGTAAAGCCTACCAAATAACATCTCCAAACATTAATATTTCCTGTTTTAAAAAATTATTACATCATCTGCCCTGCATCCAAATGAGATTTTAGTCACCTCTACCTGTGTTAACTGAGCAGATGGACCTCATTCAGAAGTAATTCAGGATGATGTGATTATTGAGAATGTTGTGGCACACTTTCTGTACTGATGACACCATGCTGATCTCAGAAAGGATGAAGAAAAGGTGGTTGCTTCAGATATGAAAGTAAACCATGGTCAATAAGTGGTGCCTCTAGAATGTTGATTAAACAGTAATTTTCTGTAGAAGGATATCCAGAGGGTATATGTCTGTTACACATGACTGTCCTCATCCCTAATAACTGCTAGGGATGAGGACTTTCTGCAAACACACAGCGATTTATATCGTTGTGTGTTTGCAGGATGGAGTTGTTCTTTAAATTCCAGTGATGCATAATTCAAGTTGAAAGCTCAATCACATCTGCTTCAGAGGCACTGGCAGAAAAACTTGCTTTGTTTTAGCTCTGTGTTTTCACCTGGACAGTCAATTTGTCAAGCCAGTCACACCCAGTTAACAAAAGTCGCACCAAATTTACGCTGTGGTGGGTTGTTACTGACAACCCATCATACGTCCAGCTGCAGATTTAGATGGTGGAGAAAGTCAGAAGAAATCAGGTTCCTGTCTCACTTCTTCAAAACATGACTGACGTTCCTGTTATCTCGGAAGGAAGTTGGCCTCTCTGCTGGTTATTACGCTCAAAAATAGATGAATATGAAAATGTGTCCTGACTGCAGTTTGACAGATCATGATGCTTTGCATTCTAGGTACAGGCCAAGCAGCGCCCATCAGATGTCACCGCCTTCCCAATTAAACCCAAAATAGCTTCTCTAGGGCCAGTTCAATATTGTTTATCACAACTATTTTCTCAAAATAAAGCAGTTCAGACTCTAGGAGTTAGTTTTTTATTTCCCAGATCATGCTGTCCTCTCTTGCTCGGCTGAGTTTACTGTCTTGGTGAGCAGTAAAAGCCTCCCAGCTTTCTCTCCAAACCAACCTGTGTGCTTTGTGATGGAACAATGAAGATAGACAACACAACCCTGGGTGAAATAAGGAACTCCCTGTTACTCTTTCCAACCAGCCTCCCTTCTGAATGCCACATCTGCATAACACATTTTCTTAAATTGTGACTCAAGAGATGCTTCACCTTGGACCTCACCATTTGTTCCAGTCTGAGTTTTTTCTCCTCATTCTGTGGGTCTCATGCTTTCTTCTGCTCCCACCGCTATGCCTGTCCTCTGTTTCTGACTGAATTCAAAGCTTGTTTCCTGCCTCTTCTCATCTCCTCTTTCACACCACTGACTCCAGCATATGGAAGTTGCCATATGGGAGATTTAATTTGCGTACCTCACAAGCACAATCAGCTCCCTCTCAAAGCCAGTCAAGAACATGACAACCTCTGCTTCCCTTTAATACTGCTCTTAATTAGTGGTCGCAGCTCATAGCTAAAGACACTTGCTTTTTATACGCAAGAAACATATGCAAAAGTTAGTAAAAGGAGTGAAACAAACCTTCCTTGAACTGCCCAGACTGAGAGGAAATTATACAGTTGATGCCTGACAGTCTGGTTTGCAAGATTCTATGTTTAGAGCAAATGTGTGATTACAAGAGTTGGTCTTTCATTACAGACGGTGACTTACTGGAACTTAGTAAGCAGGCTTTTAAGACGGAGTCTTGCAAAAAAAAAAAAATCAATACTTCTTTTTTCACACTTCACACTCAGCCGAGGTTCAGGGGGGTGGCTGAACTTCATCCAAATGAATTTTCTTGTAGAAAGGGATAAATACTAAAAAACTTGCATCCCTTACTGTTCGGTTTATATTTATTGTAATAAACATTAAGTTTCGTGTGAACGGTATAATGTTAATGTTATTTTCCTCAACTTGCACAATGAAAATGAAATGGATAGTTGAGATTTGTTTTCAAATAAAGTTCTTTGCAGAGTGATGATCAGCAGGTGTCTGTACGAAACTCATCATAGATTCTTCTTATAATCGAGTTTATGGACAGTCAAAGATGATTTCTACCCTCTTAAAACATCCAACAATGGGAGAAAAATCCATACTGGTTCATGAATGGGTATCAGAATCAGCTTTAATTGTCAAATGATGAGCATAATCTGAACCGAATTTATGTTTCACATTCCTACAGTGTGTAGACGTTTAATATAAATGTATAAACTTTAAAGATTATACAACTAAAAGTACAATATGTACATATATTTATATATACAGCCAATATATTTGTATATTGTTTTACTTATTAACCTTTTACATCTCCCTCACTTTTCCATTAGATTATTATTTTTTATAAATTTCTCTGACTATATTTGGCTCATTATCTTTAATGCTGCATCAGAAACACAGATTGCAAAGCAAAACAAAAAAGACCAATGTAACCGAATACCGCCACCAAAAATAGAATAACAGTGTATGGAAAACATAAAACAGCAATTGCTTAGATGTCCTCAGCGTTTTATTTTTTTGTTTACACAGTATTGATCAGAGTTATTAATGCATTGTTCTGGATTTCTCTAGATTTTGGGTTTATGAAACACCATCAAACTTTTTAGCAAATGTTCTGAAATGATATATTTATTTAAAACTGTGAAGCCCTCGAACAGATGTACCCCACTTTGATCTCATGTTGGTAAAACCACCAGTTTCCCATCATGAGTCCTTGTGGTTTAATGTCCTTTAATGTCAGAGTAACCAGAGATTTCGTCTGGCTGTGTTGAGCAAAACGTTACACAGCACTGTATTAAAATTTCCCAGAGGAAAATTTGTATTAAAATTTAAATTTTCCAAAATTAAAATTTGCTCTGTTGAGCTCGGGTCCTCTACCAGAGGCCTGGGAGCTTGAGGGTTCTGCGCAGTATCTTGGCTGTGCCTAGGACTGCACATTTCTGGACTGAGATGTCTGATATTGTTCCTGGGATCTGTTGTAGCTACTGCTCCAGTTTGGGGGTGACTGCCCCGATGGCCCCGATGACCACAGGCACCACTGTGGTCTTCACCTTCCAGGCCCTCTCCAGTTCCTCCCTGAGGCCCTGGTATTTCTCCAGTTTCTCGTGCTCCTTTTCCCTGATGTTGCAGTCACTTGGTATTGCTACATCCACCACAATGGCTTTCCTCTGTTGTTTATCCACCAGTTGGTTCGACCTTACCATTTTGTCTGTCTGGATCTGGAAATCCCACAGGATCTTAGCTCGGACATTCTCCACCACCTTTGGGGGTGTCCCCCACTTTGATCTCAGGGCTTCCAGTCCATATTCTGCACAGATGTTTCTGTACACTATGCCTGCCACTTGGTTATGTCGTTCCATGTACGCTTTCCCTGCCAGCATCTTGCACCCTGCTGTTATGTGCTGGACTGTCTCAGGGGCCTCCTTGCACAACCTACACCTTGGGTCTTGTCTGGTGTGGTAGATCTGGGCCTCTATTGCTCTGGTGTTTATGGCCTGTTCCTGGGCGGCCAGGATGAGGGCCTCTGTGCTGTCCTTGAGTCCAGCTTTTTTCAGCCATTGGTAGGTCTTTCTGATATCAACCACCTTGGTTATTTGCTGGTGGAACATCCCATGTAGGGGCTTGTCCTCCCATGATGGTACCTCCGGCACCTCAACTTCTGTTCCCCGTTGTCTGAGGCATTCACTGAGCACATTGTCTGGTGAGGCTTTGTCCCTGGTGTATCTATGGATCTTGGATGTTTCGTCCTGGACAATGGTTCTCACACTCCGTAGTCCTCTGCCTCCTTCCTTGCGGCTCGTGTACAGTCTCAGGGTGCTGGATTTGGGGTGGAACCCTCCATGCATTGTTAGTAGTTTTCGAGTCTTAACATCCGTGGCCTTTATCTCCTCCTTTGGCCAGCTAATTATTCCTGCAGGGTATCTGATTACTGGCAAGGCACAGCTGTTTATCGCACGGATCTTGTTCTTGCCATTGAGCTGACTTCTCAGGACTTGCCTTATTCGTTGGAGGTATTTGGCTGTGGCTCTTTTCCTTTTCCTTTCCTTGCTTACTCTTGGCCTACAGCTTGATGTCATCCATGTAGAGGAGGTGACTGATGTTGGCTCCATTCTTGAGTCGGTATCCGTAGCCAGTCTTCTTGATGATTTGGCTGAGAGCGGTTCAGGCCTATGTAGAACAGCAGCGGGGACAGAGCATCTCCTTGGCAAATGCCACATTTGATGGACACTTGTACAAGTGGTTTGCAGTTGGCTGCAAGGGTGGTTTTCCACAGCCCCATCGAGTTTGTAATGAAGGCTCTCAGAGTCCTGTTGATGTTGTACATCTCTAAGCATTCAATGATCCAAGTGTGCGGCATTGAGTCATAGGCTTTCTTGTAATCAATCCAAACCATGCACATGTTGGTGTGTTGGGTTTTGCAGTCTCAGGCAACTGTGTGGTCTGCAAGGAGTTGGTGTTTGGCTCCTCTGCTATTTACGGTGATGCCCTTCTGTGCCGTGCTCTTGATGCCTGACATGAGTTTCCAGGTTGTGGAGAGACAGGTTATTGGTCGGTAGTCCCATTTTGTAGCAGCTGGTTCATTTGGGCTGCCAGTCGCTCATGGAGGGCAGTGAGCTTCTTTAGCCAGTCAGCATGGATCATGTCAGGCCCTGGTGCTGTCCAGTTTTACACTTTAGCTGGTTGGGTGGAGAAGAGCCGGTTTATCCTTCTGGCTTCATTCTCCCTTGTGTATCTCTTTAGGCGACTGGCCAAGGCTTGGATCCTCTGTTTGGCAGTTTCGAGTGCTTAAGGGCATCTGGCTGTACTTCCTGGGTACTGGTCCTTTCATTGGAACTTCCCTCCTTGTCATCTTGATTTTGGTCTCTAGCCGTCTTTTCCATGGTGTCTGTCCAAGCTGTCTGTCTCTCATGGTTGCTCTTATAGCTAAGCAGCTCAAGGATCACTGATGCTGAGTTGTAAATCAGCTCAACCTGAGTCAGCTCAACACCATAACGGAAACCTCATTGGTTTCCGTTATGGTGTTGCTAGGGATTGTTCTCACTGCTGCATTCACATCTTCAATGAGGCTTTCTGATGGTACTTCACTCGGCCGTTGTAATTGGCGCCGAGGAGGTCTGGTTGTTATTTCGTGCCATGATCCTATCTCTCAGGTCAGCTGCAGCTTTATCCAGCTCCGATTCCTTCATTGGGGCTGCATACTCCCTCTCTGGGCGGGGATTCATAGTTAAGCCCCGCCCATCCTGACATCCAGGTTCCTCCTCTTTGCCGTAGCGTTTGTGTTGTACCTCGTCAATCTCAAGTTGTGACAGCAATTGCCGTTTGCGGATGTTGGAACACTGAGCTACTAGTTGTTTAGCACTTAGCGTAGACTGGGGATGTCGAAGTAACCATTGGTCCCTCAGTCTTTGCATATAGCCTCTCCGATTAGGGCTACTTGAGTAGTAGCATTCCAACAGATCCAAGTTTTCACCTCTCGCCCATTTCCGTCTTGTTCCAGTAGCCCATTTATCGTCAAGGTGCTCTGGTTCCCCAACACCTGACGCAGACCTTGTTTGGCCGGGCGACGGCTGAGCCGGCATATTTCCTTGCTTCTCAATGTCTC
This sequence comes from Poeciliopsis retropinna, assembly GCA_010277075.1. Classification (NCBI taxonomy): domain Eukaryota; kingdom Metazoa; phylum Chordata; class Actinopteri; order Cyprinodontiformes; family Poeciliidae; genus Poeciliopsis; species Poeciliopsis retropinna. The sequence goes on from VMRM01000009.1 coordinate 121,501, forward strand.
TCATGGTCTGAGGTAGGCAATAGCTCAAAGGGTCTTGCCTAAGGACCCAGACGGGATAGCGCAATTTTTTGCCTGTCAAACAGTGTGATGATGAAGAGAGAAATGAGAAAGATGGAAAAAAGAAACTCTTGGCAGATTCACTTCCTTTCTCTCCTTTTTTTTGTCATGTCCTGATTGGTAGATGTAAATACATATGCCTGCACAGGTAAAGCTCACCTTGATGTGATTCTATTGCAGCATCTTTCTGTAAAGATACTGTAACAGAAGCAGTCATTTTGTTCTGAAATATTATTGTGATTATATTATTGTAATTATTAATTAATTATTATTAATTATTAACTAACTAATAATTAATAATTATAACCCAAGTATCAACTTGGGTGCCTCAGATTCCTACTGTTAGTTTCTAGAGGAGGAAAGGTGTTGAACATATTTTTATTAAATGGATAGTTCTGTGTAACAATAGGAAAACAACTGAGAGATGACTTTCTGTAGATAAGCCTGTGTGTGTCTGTCTCTTTCTGCAGAGCCTCTGACAGAATCTGTTTGCACAATATCCATTTCCTTAAAAAATGAAAGCCATGCGCCTTACATCTGAAACAAGGAGTTTCCCCACTTGGACCTCCTGACTGCAGGAAGTTTGTCTTGTTTCGTTTTAGTGACCCAGACGCCTCTTGAGAGCCCCCATGTTTCTTCATTCACATTAAAGTAAATGTTCTGTTTTTAAGTATCTGTTTCTGTTTTCTCGTCAGGCATTTCTTCAGAGAATCAGGCAAATTCCAGATGACCAACAGTGTCTTTCACCTGAACATGTCAAGGTAAGCCCCCAAAAGCCCAACACAAACATACAATGCTTGAGATCTACCAACCGATTGGTCAGAAATCGGAATTAACCAATTTTTCATTGATCACCTGTGATTAGTAACCAGTAAGCCAAACTTAGATAATTAGATAATTTCTTATCCTATTCAAAGATTCATCCAAACTAAGAAGTTCTACTATTTCCCACTATATGTACATATATTTATATACAAATATAAATATATGCAGATAATAAGTATTAATCATCTGCATACACAATGATGCACTTTTTTGAATTTCTGAAACTTGAGAAAAAGAGGAATAAACAGGCATAATATTGTAATGTCTTCATGTTCTATCTGGTTTAAAAATCATAACATGTCTATGCACCTGCAGTACATTTTCAAAGATATTATAGTTCTTAAAAAAAGGGAATCAGTTTAAATAATGGACAGGTTAGCTGATTGGTATCAGTCATGAAAAGCTTAGTTGGTGCACATCTTAAGAAATATATCACAGTTCCCATGAGGCTTATTGTAATAAGTAATAAATCAATTGATCCCATAATAAATTATAACAGGCTCAATAATTTCCATTGACATACTTAACTGATTTTCTCTTTTCTCTCTTTCTACCAAAAACTGAATGATAAAAATCTTCAGTTTGGTGCTTTGGGCTCAACTATCTATTTTCTGGAACAAAAAGTTTTTTTTAATTATTTTTTTTATAAAGACTTAATAATTAATATTATTTGTTGTTTCTGTAATTTTGTGAATTTATTTTGGATATGTAAAATGCCTTAAAGTTCCAGTGTTAAATGTTTGTTAGAATTTAAAGTTTATTGGCCTTTAACAATGTGATCTTGCATTATTATGTAATGACCATTATATTATTTAAAAATGGTCTCAAAACAACAATATTATTGCTTATCTCAATAATTTCTGAGGGAATTTATCTAGTAACGTTTGTTATTGTGACAGGCCTCATTCTCACACATAAATCCTCTGAACAAACATTTAATATAGTCCATCTTATTTCCCTCTGTTCATCTCCCTTCCTTCACATCATCTTTTTTTAAAATTTTCCACACAGATTCTGTTTTCCAACATCGAGGACATCCTGGAGTTGCACAGAAAGGTGCTCTGTGCTGTGGAGGCCGGCTTGCAGCCTGAACCTCATCCTAACCACTCGCTGGGCCACTTGTTCCTGCAGTTCGTAAGTACACACAGAAAGCAGAGGACAGCAGAAGGCCATATGGATTGAGCTCGCATACATAAACTCTGCATTCAAAAGCACAAACATAAAATACAAACTTGTTTTCACCCTTAACCATAGATGCAGGGAAAATGTCTTTTTCCTTATCTCATAGCCCCACAAACAAAATCAGTTGCACAGATTCTTCATCATTTGGTGATTCTGTCTTCCTCTTTTGCTACTCCATCACTATCTGAAAGTCCAACACACACTAGCTCACCCACCACTTGCTGCTCCCCTGTGGATGAACTCATTTGGCCCCCAGGAACAAACAAAGAAGGGTCTGTGTCCAGGGAGGAAGACACGGTGTGTCACTCAGCCAGGGGGACAATGTTCCTGCTGGTAGTACTCAGGCTCCAACTCCTTCTTTCTCCCCTCCATTTGTCCATCTGATAATCTGTCACATGATTAGACCACTAAACAAGAATTTAACAGTATTCTCAGAAAAAAACTATCAATCCAAATAGACTATATGTTTGATAAAAGAGCCTGACTTCTCCAAATATAAAATTTTTTGTTTGTCTAATTTTAAGGTGACATAATAAACATAATAAAACTTTGTAAATCTTGAGCTTTGCTTTACTGGAACTCAGGTAAATCTCATATAATCTGTGTAGAAAATTTAAGAATTTAACATTTTAAAATAGAGGCATTGACTGCCTCCCAGATCTCTTAAAAATATAAAAGGTGTTTATGTTTTGTCAAGATGGGATCTTGTGAAACAGATGTCAGTTTTATCACCATTATTAGCTAATGGCTAGCAGAGCTGTTTGTTTTTTACTCGCGGTTCAGTATTCACAGATTCACCTCTTCACTGATTTTCATTTCTAAAATATTCAAAAGAAAAACTTGACATATATGTTAGTTTCTGCGTTAGCTCCCAGATGGTTTCTGCTTGTTGATGCATATTTAGTGTTTAATTAAACTATGAAAATATGCAGTTAAGCATTTTTATGGCAGGTATCAAGTAGTGTAGCGATCCTAAAACCCAGTAAATACAGAGTCCAATGTAAGTCCTAGAAGATTTTAAAATGGAGGAGGCTTCTTCATCAGCAAACTTGACATAGAGCCTCTAGCTTGTCACACAAGCTCACAACGACTCAATAACCACTTCCTGTCTTACTTCAAAATGAGACATGGATACAGGAAGTCAACCAGATTTGGGGGTCATACCATTAGCTTTGACTAAAACAACAACCAGATTGCGATTCAGGGAACAAATCTCGTTTTGAGGAGAAATATTTTGGTATTAATATAGATTTCAATCCACAAGCTCTTCTTACTTTCCTGGGTTATGAGCAGGTGAAGGTCTTGCAGTCTGAAGCTGATGGTTAGACATAAAATCAGGTTTTGTGGCTTTGCCACAAATGGCATTGTCCAGATTTTTACTTTTTCCATTCAGAATTGTAGTTTTCGCCAGAGCAGCTCTGTTCACATATCCATTACACTTCCATGAGCCTCGTCTCCTTCAGTGCTGAGTCCTTTTGGTCAATCGCCCGTCTGGCGCCCTTCGACCGTGGCCCTTGACCTCCACCAAAGGTCAACACCATGACTGGGATTTGATTAACCTCCTGCATTGTTCAACAGCCCCACAATGAGGGAAGAGAATTGGGAAGATTCAAAGCTATATAAAGTCGAATGCTGCTGAGATGGCTCAGAAGGAGGCAAATTTATTTCAAATTTATTTATTTATTTCAGCTTAAAACTCTTATTAACAATTTTCTTGTTAGCAAGGACTTTTTTAAACTTTATTTGTAAATACTTAGGAAAAGATAAAAACCCTTGCTTAAGGCTTGCATTATCTCCAGAATTACAGAACTGTGCAATTATAAAACAGATGATTCATGTCGAAGAGGCTTTTCACCATTGTTTGCTCCATTTTGGGCCATGTATATATAGTGAGGCTGAAAGAGGCAAACAGTCATGTCAGTCTACATTTTCTAAATTCCCCTAACTTTTCCCACTACACTCTGACTCGACACGTTTCACTCTGTGAGATCCCGTGCTCTCATCTGAGTCTCTAGTGACTAAGAATTTAAATACAGATTGTTTATCAAAGGAACAGCCGAAGCCTTTGAGTTATTCTTGGCATAAGTGAAGTCTTTCACAGTGGCCCTGAACTTCAGGAAGAACTGCAGAAATAGTTTTTGACCCCAGTGTCCTAAATAAGCTACTTTAAGGGCTTCTGAATCGACTGTGTAGTTGTCCTGATGCATGGAAGAGAAATACCTTAGAAAGGTTTCAGTTTTACTCAGGAACAAACCAATGAGCCTGATCAAAAACAAGATTTGAAGGACGGTTAAGTCTGGACCGGGTTACTACAAGTTCAGCAAGTCAGGATAGCTGTAATTACAGATTGGGTTAACAGTCCTGTGCATTATTATTATTATTATTATTATTATTATTATTATTGTTATTGTTATTCATTTATTTTATTCATGTTGCAACCACCATTTTTTCATTTTCTTATTTTTGGGGGATTTTATGTTTTTTGAGCAACACTATGTATGTATAGTGTTGTCCATAGTTGTGAATTGTAAAGAAAACTGTACATAATTTTTAAAAGCTAGGATCTTTAGGATCCCTACCAGAGGCATAAAGCCTCTGGTAGGGTCACCCAAGGCAGACAAGTTCTAGGTGAGGGACCAGATAAAGTGCAGCCCAAAGACCCCTATGACGAATAAGAAGTTTGGATTCCGTGTTCCCTCGCCCGGACGGGGGTCACTGGGGCCCCACCCTGGAGCCAGGCCTGGACGTGGGGCACGTCCGGCCGGGCTCAGCCTGAAGAGGAAACATGGGTCCCCCCTCCCATGGGCCCACCACCTGTGAGAAGGGCCAAAGGGGTCGGGTGCATTGTGAGATGGGTGGCAGCCGAGGGAGGGGGTCCTGGCAGTCTGATCCTAGGTTGCAAAAGCTCAGGCTCTTGGGACGTGGAATGTCACCTCTCTGGTGAAGAAGGAGCCGGAGCTAGTGCGTGAGGTTGAGAGGTTCCGGCTGGAAATAGTCGGTCTTGCCTTGAAGCATGGCTCTGGTTCTGGAACCAGTCTTCTTGAGAGGGGCTGGACATACTTGCACTCTGGAGTTGCCCATGGTGAGAGATGCTGGGCAGGAGTGGGCATACTTGTTGCTCCCCGTCTCTGTGCCTGTTCGTTGGGGTTTACCTCGGTGAACGAGAGGGTAGCCTCCCTCCGCCTATGGGTGGGGAGACGTGTTCTGACTGTCGTTTCTGCTTACGGGCCGAACAGCAGTTCAGATTACTCACCCTTTTTGGAGTCCTTAGATGGGGTACTGGAGAGTCCCCTCATGGGGACTCTCTCATTCTTCTGGGGGACTTCAGCGCTCACGTGGGAAATGTGAGACCTGGAGGGGCGTGGTTGGGAGGAACGCTCTCCCTGATCTGAACTCGAGCGGTGTTCTGTTGTTGGACTTCTGTGCTCGTCACGGATTTGCCATAACGAACACCATGTTCAGGCATAAGGGTGTCCATATGTGCACTTGGCATCAGGACACCCTAGGCCGCAGTTCAATGATTGACTTTGTCATCATTTCATTGGATCTGTGGCCGTATGTCTTGGACACTCGGGTAAAGAGAGGTGAGGAGCTGTCCTCCGACTACTACCTGGTGGAGTGTTGGCTCCGGTGGTGGAGGACGATGCCGGTCAGACCTGGCATGCCCAAAAGTCTTGTGAGGGTCTGCTGGGAACGTCTGGCGGAATCCCCTGTGAGACGGAGCTTTAACTCCCATCTCCGGCAGAACTTCAAACACGTCCCGGGGGAAGTGGGGGACATTGAGTCTGAGTGGACCATGTTTCCTGCCTCCATTGTCGAGGCGGCTTATCGGGGCTGTGGTCGCAAGGTTGTCGGTGCCTGTCGTGGCGGCAACCCTCGAACCCATTGGTGGACACCTTCGGTGAGGGATGCTGTCAGGCTGAAGAAGGAGTCCTATCGGGCCTTTTGGCCTGAGGGACTCCGGAAGCAGCTGATAGGTACTGGCAGGCGAAGTGGCATGCGGCTCTGGTGGTTGAGAGGGAAAGAGAGGACACTCTTTCCGAGGTTTGACTATCCGAGGTTTGGATAGTCAAACCTCGGATTCTGGAAGAGCAGTGTGGTTTACTTCCTGGTCGTGGAACACTGGACAAGCTCTACACCCTCAGCAGGGTCCTGGAGGGTGCATGGGAGTTCGCCCAACTGGTCTACATGTGTTTTGTGTACTTGGAGAAGGCATTCGACCGTGTCCCTCAGGGAGCTCTGTGGGGGGATTCTCCGGGAGTATGGGGTACCAGGCCCTTTGATACGGGCTGTCAGGTCCTTGTATGACCAGTGTCAGAGTCTGGTCCACAATGCCGGCATTAAGTACCGGTCCGTTGTGGTGAAGAGAGAGCTAAGCCAAAAAGCGAAGCTCTTGATTTACCGATCAATCTACGTTCCTACCCTCATCTATGGTCATGAGCTTTGGGTCATGACCGAAAGAACCAGATGTCGGATACAAGCGGCCGAAAAGGGTTTCCTCCGTAGGGTGGCTGGGACTGAGCTTCTCACCCTTAGACATAGGGTGAGAAGCTCGGTCATCAGGGAGGGACTCAGAGTAGAGCCGCTGCTCCTCCACATCGAGAGGAGCCAGTTGAGGTGGCTCGGGCATCTGGTCAGGATGCCTCCTGGACGGGTCCCTGGTGAGGTGTTCTGGGCACGTCCATCCGAGAGGAGGCCCCAGGAAAGACCCAGGACACGCTAGAGGGACTATGTTTCCCGGCTGGCCTGGGAACGACTTGGGGTTCCTCCGGAGGAGCTGGAAGAAATGATTGGGGAGAGGGAGGTTTGGGCCTCCCTTCTTAAGCTGCTATCCCTGCGACCCGACCCCGGATAAGCGGCAGATGATGCATGGATATGGAGATATGTATATATATATATATATATATATATATATATATATATATAGTATATATATATATATACATATATATATATATATATATATATATATATATATATACATATCTCCATATATAGCTGACAGGTCCTTAGGCAAGACCCTTTGAGCTACTGCCTCAGACCATGAGAGACATTGAGAAGCAAGGAAACAACAGGAAACAGCTCAGACGCCCGGCCAAACAAGGTCTGCGTCAGGTGTTGGGGAACCAGAGCACCTTGACGATAAACTTGGATATGTTGGAATGCTACTACTCAAGTAGCCCTAATCGGAGAAAAAAGACTGAGGGACCAATGGTTATTTCGACATCCCCAGTCTACACTAAGTGCTAAACAACTAGTAGCTCAGTGTTCCAACATCCGCAAACGGCAATTGCTGTCACAACTTGAGATTGACCAGGTACAACACAAATGCGTATGCATTTGAGGGAATATGCAGCCACAATGATGGAATCAGAGCTGAATAAAGCTGCAGCTGACCTGTGAGATAGGATCATGGCACGAATGACAACCAGACCTCCTCGGCGCCAATTACAACGGCTGAGTGAAGTACCATCAGAAAGCCTCATTGAAGATGTGAATGCAGCATTGAGAACGAGCCCTAGCAACACCATAACGGAAACCAATGAGCTGATCTACAACTCAGCATCAGTGATCCTTGAGCTGCTTGGCTATAAGAGCAACCATGAGAGACAGTACCCACCATGGAAAAGACGGCTAGAGACTAAAATCAAGGTGACAAGGAGGGAAGTGAGCCAACTATCAGAGCTATCAGAGCAACTATCACCCCTTTCATAGGGGTGCAATGAAAGGACCAGTACCCAGGAAGTACAGCCAGATGCCCATACCTGAAGCACTCGAAACTGCCAAACAGAGGATCCAAGCCTTGGCCAATCGCCTAAAGAGATACACAAGGGAGAATGAAGCCAGAAGGATAAACCGGCTCTTCTCCACCCAACCAGCTAAAGTGTACTCTCAATGGCAGGGTAATAACAGACCCACCAAGGCTGGAGACTGAACAATACTGGAAAGGCATATGGGAAAGGGAGGCGTCCCACAACAGCAATGCACAGTGGCTGATCTCTCTACGAGACGACCATAGCAACCTCCTTGAGCAAGCCCCGGTAACCATCACTGTGGCAGATGTCCAAGAAAGAGTCTCAGGTATGAAAAACCGGACTTCACCAGGGCCTGACATGATCCATGCCTACTGGCTAAAGAAACTCACTGCCCTCCATGAGCGACTGGCAGCCCAAATGAACCAGCTGCTACAAAATGGGACTCACCCTGAATGGTTAACTGAAGGGCGCACAATCCTGATCCAGAAGGACCCATCAAAGGGCTCAGTCCCACCCAACTACCGACCAATAACCTGTCTCTCCACAACCTGGAAGCTCATGTCAGGCATCATAGTGGCTAAGATAAGCAGACACATGGATAAATACATGAGCACGGCACGGAAGGGCATTGGCGTAAATAGCAGAGGAGCCAAACACCAACTCCTTGTAGACCACACAGTTGCCCGAGACTGCAAAACCTGACACACCAACCTGTGCACGGCTTGGATAGATTACAAGAAAGCCTATGACTCAATGCCGCACACTTGGATCATTGAATGCTTAGAGATGTACAACATCAACAGGACCCTGAGAGCCTTCATTGCAAACTCGATGGGGCTGTGGAAAACCACCCTTGAAGTCAACTGCATACCACTTGCACAAGTGTCCATCAAATGTGGCATATACCAAGGAGATGCTCTGTCCCCGCTGCTGTTCTGCATAGGCCTGAACCCCCTCAGCCAAATCATCAACAAAACTGGCTACGGATACCGACTAAAGAATGGAGCCAACATCAGTCACCTCCTCTACATGGGTGACATCAAGCTGTACGCCAAGAGTGAGCGAGACATCAACTCACTGATCCACACCACCAGGATCTACAGCACAGACATTGGGATGTTATTCGGACTAGAGAAGTGTGGTCGGATGGTCACAAAGAGAGGGAAGGTCATTCACACGGAAGGGGTCTAACTCCCAGAAGGAAAAATAGCAGACATAGAGGACAGTTACAAGTACCTGGGAATACCACAAGCAAATGGCAACCTCAATGAGGTCACAAGGAAAACAGCCACAGCCAAATACCTCCAATGAATAAGGCAAGTCCTGAGAAGCCAGCTCAATGGCAAGAACAAGATCCAGGCAATAAACAGCTACGCCTTGCCAGTAATCAGATACCCTGCATGAATAATTAGCTGGCCAAAGGAGGAGATAAAAGCCACAGATGTTAAGACACAAAAATTACTAACAATGCATGGAGGGTTCCACCCCAAATCCAGCACACTGAGACTGTACACGAGCCGCAAGGAAGGAGGCAGAGGACTAGTGAGTGTGAGAACCATTGTCCAGGACGAAACATCCAAGATCCATAGATACATCAGGATTAAAGCCTCATCAGACAATGTGCTCAGTGAATGTCTCAGACAATGGGGAACAGAAGTTGAGGTGCTGGAGGTACCTTCATGGGAGGACAAACCCCTACATGGTATGTACCACCGGCAAATAACGGAAGTGGCTGATATCAGAAAGTCCTACCAATGGCTGGAAAAAGCTGGACTCAAGGACAGCACAGAGGCCCTCATCCTGGCCGCCCAGGAACAGGCCATAAACACCAGAGCAATAGAGGCCCAGATCTACCACACCAGACAAGACCCAAGGTGTAGGTTGTGCAAGGAGGCCCCTGAGACAGTCCAGCACATAACAACAGGGTGCAAGATACTGGCAGGGAAAGAGTACATGGAACGACATAACCAAGTGGCAGGCATAGTGTACAGAAACATCTGTGCAGAATATGGACTGGAAGCCCCGAGATCAAAGTGGGGAACACCCCCAATGGTGGTGGAGAATGTCCGAGCTAAGATCCTGTGGGACTTCCAGATCCAGACAGACAAAATGGTAAGGTCGAACCAACCGGACATTGTCGTAGTGGATAAACAACAGAGGAAAGCCGTCGTGGTGGATGTAGCAATACAGAGTGACTGCCCCTGAAAAGTGACTGCTCAGGAAAAAGGAGCATGAGAAACTGGAGAAATACCAGGGCCTCAGGGAGGAACTGGAGAGGGCCTGGAAGGTGAAGACCACAGTGGTGCCTGTGGTCATCGGGGCCCTCGGGGCAGTCACCCCCAAACTGGAGCAGTGGCTACAACAGATCCCAGGAACAACATCAGACATCTCAGTCCAGAAATGTGCAGTTCTAGGCACAGCAAAGATACTGCGCAGAACCCTCAAGCTCCCAGGCCTCTCGTAGAGGACCCGAGCTCAGAGGATAAGAACCACCCGCGGTGGGTGAGAAGGGAATTTCTTTTTTTATACATATATATATATATATATACATATATATATATATATATATATATATATATATATATATATATATATATATATATATACATACATATGGCTCTTTGTTTCCAGGAATGTGTAGCGCTCATTCCAGTTGAGGCTTTAGCAACCTTTTATCGATCACACAACGTGTAGAAATACAGGCATGCATGAAACCTGAAACATGAAACTTTATTGTACCAACATTCATAGACGTCCTCTCTCCCACTTCTCTTTTTCTGTTTGCTGTATGTCATAAAGGAAATGAATAATCAACATCCCAAGATGTAGCACTTCCTCATTTTCATGTTAGGTGATGCATCATCCTATGCAACAAACCACCAACTGCAACGGATGTAGAATCTTTTGTCAGGCTGGCATTTAGATCCAGTTACAAGAAGAAATGCAACACCTGGTCCTGTGAAAACACGGTGCAGCTTTAGATGTATTATTCATGGGCGCAGTACAGGCTGAAGCTGAACACACAGCTGTTGCTGGTTAAAGCCCATTAAGTATATGTAGCTAGTAGGATGTGAAACTATGTGCAGAGTGGAGCCTAATCTTGACATGTAGAAACTGAAACTGTCATCTGAAACAGCCTTGTAAGTGAAATCTAAAACTACAGGAGCTTGGTTGCTGCTCTAAGCTTCAGCTGCATACTCTGTCCTGAAGAGTTTGATGGACACTATTTAAAAGCCACTATTTGCACTTACATTACAAATGTGCTCATATCTTTGTCTATAGTTTGCTAATGTAAAAAAAACAAAACTATTTTGTGGTGTTTCCATTAAATAAGAAATTAAATTGAAATCACGTGAATAACCTTGTTCTCGTGATAAATCATTAAAAACGATGGATGTAAACAGTTACATGAGATATATTCATAAATCAGCCATCTATCAGCCAATCAGAGGAGTCATCAGTGTCTTATTCAGGTGTTAGAGCAATAAGCCCCACCCACTTGGGAGCGGCTACATATGCACCGTTTTGGGAAAACTGTAGTTGGTAATTATGCAGAAGGATTATGGATTCAACTCGTTGGAATTACAAACAGAACTTTTAATGAACTGTGATGCTGAAAGCTCTGGTTGATTCAGCTGCACATTGTCTGAAAAACCTAAAAACTACAAAACACAAAATGAGTTTTTTTTGTATTGCCATGTTTCCATAAAGCAAATTTATTTTTTGTTATTTCAATTTGCACAACTCTATGGTCAATGCAAACACAGCTGCAGTCAAACATCTGAAGTGCAAAGATTGGAATATTTTTATGAAAAAGGGTAACTTCTGTTTAACAGCAATTTTTGATTTTATTTACTTTTCTTCCTACACAAAATTGATCTCATTAAGACTTTCTTATTTAAAATGCATATTTTCAAAATGATGCAAACAATCGCAGTCCAATGCAAACAGTATTTACTGCACACTGACAACGTCTGGCAGAAGATTCTGATCCAAAACGGCACTGAGAGCATCAGCTGTTATAATCTACACATGGTCTCTGACTGCCTTTAAGCAAACATTGATGAATCATTCTTTCCTGTTTGTAACAAATATATGTAACAGCGTCAGCACACGCCCACACACGCTTGATAAATATACACTGTTTATTAACCTGATGTCAAACTTTGATAAATGTAACATTAATGGCAGCCTGGATTGAGGGAACTCACACTATGTGTTTTAAAAAGAAAACTGTATTAATCACCCAACCAGAAAACCACAACAGCAAATTTAGAGCTGCGTCTGCCAACCCACAGCGACGTGGCAAAATGCTTCACATCTTGTAAACATGCTTAAATGCATGACTTGCATTAAGAGTGTGTGAATTTTGTATTTTGAGGTTTCCCAATACATTTTGTTCAAAAACTTATGTTAACATTTGGTGGTACACTTCAAGAAGTCAAAAGAAAAACAAAACATAAAAACAACATAACTAAACACGCCCTAGTCAAAGTGCAGACCAATTGAGGATTTCTAGAGAAACTTTAAGAAACTGCCTTCAGCATATGCTCTCCATCCAAGAGCATATGCTGTGGATGGAGACAAGAACACACAGCTGGTAGATATATATGTTTGAAGACTTGCAGCTGTAATTGCAGCTAATGGTGGCTGACTCACTTTTCATACTCTGATTTGTAAAACACTTTGAAAGCCTCAGCTCCTTTTCAGCCATTTACAGTTTGATTCTTTGAGTTGTAAACTAGCCGGTGAAATGTGTTGGGCAGACGTTTGAAAAGCTGCTTTTCTACTGTTTTCAGAAGCAGAGCTTCTCAGTTTACGGCGAGTACTGCAGTAACCATGAGAAGGCTTTGCGACTTCTGATGGAGCTCAACAAGATTCCCAACATACGGACCTTTCTACTGGTAAGATAAAATATATATCCTTTCTTTTCAAATCTTTTTTTGTTTGTTTATTCAGGGGTGAGACTGAGGTTTCTTTTTTGCATGTTTTTCTCCATTATAAAAATACATTAAAATTTGGGGTTGTAACCTCAGAGAAACTGTGAACACTTTTGTTAGACTCTGGATGACTTCAGAGCTGATTTTCCTCTGGGTAATTGTTTCTATATTCTTAAATGTTTTTCAGTTTTTTTTCCCTTTGACCTACATTTACTTAATATCCTGACTCCTTTCCGTGATCCTGCTTCATTTTCACCACTCCTATCACCTCCATTTCCATGTTAACACTTGAATAAAGGCCAGATACCATAACAAGGTCAGGAAGTTCTTCCTGCCTGGACAGGAAGCAACTATCATAAACGCCACTTTTGTGTATTGTTACACTTGTAGTGATTCCTCTGCCAGCTGCTTCCATGTTTTGACACCCAAACCTTTCGGGCACCGGACAATGAAGTTAAAATGGCGCTGGGGGGCCCAGGGCGGGGGGTCCCTGATTCCCTGGCAATGAAGTCATCCTGGGATCAGACAGCTGTGGATTGTTGTTAGCTGTTTCTGGACGGACCGTGAGCTCTGAACCCCCAACATCGCAGTCCGGCTGCTTTCATGATATCCAGGGGATCAAGGCTGATGCATCCGCTGGATTTTTAAAATGGTTTCGTTTTGCTCCTCTTGGGTGCAGATTACCAGCTGTGAACCAGTGTATGAATGCAGATGCTTCCAAAATAAAACCATTACTCAACGTCTGGCTGTGCATCAAGACGATTATCAGATGTGTTTATGTGTAGCAGAATTCTGCCAAATAAAATAAAACTGAAATCATGAAATAAACTCCATGTTGACCTGGCAGGGATCTTTGTAGTAGTACAGGAAGAAATATGTATTTTAACTGTCATCAGTGTCTCTTTTTGGATATTTCTGTAAATTGTCTTACTCAAGGAATTTCTTTTTTCAGTTGTGATGGGAGCTTTGAAATTGCACATCGAACTGAGAAGCTAATGGCATTGTGAGCTATGAGAGAAGTGAAGTTGAAAGAAAATTAGGTCAGAAGAATGAGTGGAGGGACTGGTGGCTTCAGGCTGGTGGATTACAAATACAAAGATGATGAGAGAGAAAAGGAAGTTTGTAGAAACTGGAGTAGGAATCAGGGTGTGCAGGGGAAAAATTTAAACAGCAGATGACTGAGAAATTAAAAAGGTTAGTTTGACTTTTTTCTTTAAGAAATGGTTTTACAACTCCATTCAGCTTCTCCAGCTGTGTTTGAAAGGAATTGCCATGTGATCACAATGCTTCAAAGTGATTTCCAGGCTTTCTTCCCCCTGGAGAACGGTTCAGTGGTTTATCTGATTTGGCTTTTTTGTGGTTTATCTGATTTGGTTTTTGATCGTCTTCTCCTCCACTAGCTGGTAGCACACCAACCAAGGCCACCGAAGTTCTGACCTTCATCCACTTCCAAAGAAGTAGAAGCTTCAGCCGGTTCTGGGGAAGAGTTTATTATTGCTCTGAGAAAAAAAATTATTTCATAGATTACCGTTTTGTTAAATGGTTCTGTGATTTTGTAAAAGTATTTTTCATCACTTTTGACGGAAGACAAGATTTTCTGAAGTTTAAATTTCTATCATAATTGTCACCATTTTTACAAAGTTGTGATAATAGCAGTGTCAGTAGTTATTGTGTTTGTCATAATTGCCAAAGATTTGTTTCTAATTTAAGAAAAGGCATTAAAGTGCAATAAAATACCAGAACACAGTTCCACTTGGCTCACTATCCAGTTTTCTACAGAACAGCTTATTCCTGACTTTCCCACACATCCACAATCAGATCCTGTAGTGCAGTGGTAGGCTATTGCTAGCATGTTTGCTCTTTGTTTTGACAATTGGGTTAATATGCAACTACAGTTAATTCTGCTCCAGCAAAAACTTACATTGTGGTTTTCCTGCTTCGTAAACTATTTGTTTTAAACATCATAACAGCTAATAATTAGTGTTTCAGCTGCTCTTTGCACAGCTTTCTTCTGTCCAGACAACTGTTGCTGACAGAGCAGGTCACGTGACACAAACAGGAAGTGAATCTCATTGTAAAAAGTAAAAAACAATTTGACAGAGGAACCCCAGACTGATAAGTTCAGCAGCATAATGCCACTATCCTGTCATCAGGTTCCGCAAGCTGCACACATAAATATAGAAAGTTAAAATAAAGTGTCTGGATTTAGCTCAGCTTAATCCAGGAATCAAAATAGTAGTCATTTCAAAACGCCTTGATCAGAACCTGAGTCCAGTTCTAATGACTGGATCAAGTTTAGCAAGCAGTTCTGATCAGTGCTGACAAAGTGTGATTGAGTGAATTGAGTTTATATTTACTGAAAATGACACAAATTTTATTAACATTTAATTGTATGGTAACGACAGAGGTTATTTCTAATTTTACTAAATTACTAAAAGTTGTGACATTTGTAGAATTGCTTTATACAGTTTCTGTATGATGCAGAAAGAAAACAATAAACATATTCAACATAATTTCACACTAACAACAGGAGTTGGCTTTTTGGTTCTAAAATTACATTTTACCTTTAGGTGTGAAAATCATGTCTCATAAAACAACATCCTTTTGAATAAAAACATAGATTTGAGCTGCTAAAGACTGGCTTCTTGACTGACTGATGCAAATGGGGTCTACAGCCAACTGAAACATGACAGCAGCAGCTAATTATTGTCGACAACTATAACTAATTAAAGCCTGCATACCCATGACAACTTCAAAGCACATCCCCAGAATCTTTAAATGCTATAAAACATATATTAGATCAGCGAGTCATCCCTAATTTCTTTTTCTGAAGGTTTGAAAGTCTAAAGACGGGGGTCGAGCCCGCGACGTCCGCGTAGAGGACTGGGGCCTCGAAGCGTGGGGTGTGCTAACCCCCTGCACCACCACAGCATGCCCCGGGCGATCTATTTTCAGCGTTAACCTTAAACTCATTTCCACCATAAACTTCCCCTGCCCTGGCAGAGATTTGTTAAAATCGACACAGGAAGGAACCAAGCTAGACTTTTGCATCCTATACGCAGAGCTGGACTCTTTTCCGGCACTCTTCTTCTTCTCTCACTTCTTTTGTTTATTCACATTAAATAATTATCTCATTGCTTCAATGCAAATCCAAAAAACACAAGTCTGAAATGTGTTTCTGTTTCTGTTTCCTGTGTAGCACTGTATGCTGTTGGGAGGAAAGAAGAGCACAGACATTCCCCTGGAGGGTTACCTTCTCACTCCCATCCAGAGGATCTGCAAGTATCCTCTCCTGCTCAAGGTATGGTCGCAGCTGCTGCAACAGGGCTGCAACAGCGCTGCACCATGCAGCATAGTCTGAAAACAAAAGGGTTATGTTTGAGTTCAGGTCATGACTCATTTGTAAACTTGGTTAGTTGGGCACATTTCTACCTAAGCCGTTGTGGTAGTTTTGGAGCTGAGGCTGGTAAAGGTCATGCTCCTAAATAACCTCCCTGAAACTCTCTTTTGTGCTTTTTTTTAGTGGATCTACTTAATACTCTGAACTTCCTCTTTCTGTGATATAGGAACTACTTAAAAGGACTCCTAAGAAGCATGCAGACTACCCTGCCGTGGAGGAGGCTCTGCAGGCTATGAAGGCCGTCTGCTCCAACATCAACGAGACCAAGAGGCAGATGGAGAAACTGGAGGCTCTGGAGCAGCTGCAGTCCCACATCGAAGGCTGGGAGGTGAGATCAAGAGTGGGCCAAGCCGCCACAACCGTAGAGGAAGGTTTGGACTGGAAGGGAATCTGAGATCTTTGAGATTTCAGACTCAGACTCAGACTCAGTCTCATAAATGCAACGCATGTTGCATTTATGACAGCTGTGGACTGTCAGAAGTTTCCAGATTCTATGGAAACTGAAGACAGAAATTAATTTTTAATAAAACCACAGCAAAGACAGCTAAAGATGAAAGACATTAACTACCACATCACTCCTCCACCTTTATAGCCGCAGTATTATGATGTTGTGCTTTTACCTAAAGCACAGCATTTTCACGCCTCCTTCATCCATCACGACAGGGCTCTTGTCTTAGGTGGCACAATTGGGGACAGTTCACCCACACAGGGAGGTGGATGGGGGATGCCAACAGGCTCACTGGCCATTTAGAAGAGTCTCGCGAAGCAGACCCCCATGTTTGAGGAGTTTATATGTGTCACCTTTACCTGAACATCCATTTGTCTCATTTCATTATTTAACACAAAGCCTGTCACAACAACACATTTTTCTGGACAATAAATTGGCCCAGGAATTATTGCAATAATCTATAATAATGTTGTTTTGAGACCATTTTCAAGTGAAAAGTACACCCTTTTATAGACCAGTTAACTTAAGTTTCTAACATTTAACAATGGAACTGAAGGACATTTTGAATATCCAAAAGAAATAAACAAAACACCTAAAACGGGAAATAAAATGAATTATGAAAGCTGTCCTTCAAAAAAGGACTAATTCAGACCAAAAGCAGCAGACTGAAAGAGCTGCAAGCAAATATGTAAAAATATGTCAGCTTTGGCCCCCATCGCTCTATATTTATTATTGATAATAGGAGGGATGCAGCTAACGATTATTTTAGCAATCGATAATTGTATCGCTTATTCTCCTGATTAATTGGATAAATAAATTGACACATTTTGCCAATTTTTCATTTCACCACTTAAGTGCATTTTATACAACATTAGAAATACTTTATAAAATACAAATAAACAAATAATCCATTTCCTTTTTAAGTGAGACAATAAACATTCTAATCTAAAATGCAGTAACAGCTTTCCTTTAGTGAACTCTTGATCATGTAGCACAGGATTCATCTGCTGCTGAAAAATATTTTTATCAACATGTGAAAAGACTTTCTCCTTATCAGTACACTGTAGGCCTTTACTGATTTTCAATTAACTGATTAATAACTGGATAGTTAAACATGCTTACTAAGAGATTATTTTTACACTATTTGAACTAGTTGAAGCTAAATTAAATGTTTTGGGTTCAACATTTTCAGATAAAGAAGGTTTTTCATCTTAATTTACATTTTGTACAGTGTTACCTAAGTTCTTTCATCAAAATGCCTTTATGAGTCTCTATGATCCAGATAACAATTACTTGATGACTATTTCAATAATCAATTAATCAGATTAATTGGTGTGAAACATATCACTGTATTGTAGGTACAGTATTTGCTAACCTACAGACTGGTAATGAAGAACAATGCTGTTCCTGAACCCAAAGAGCAGCGGAAGCATCAAGTTACATCAGATTTGTACAGAGAAGAGCCTCAGATAAACTCCAAATGTTCAGATTTTTGGTTTCTTTTCAACAGCAAAGATGAATCTTAGCATTTTACTCCAACCCTCAGCCTCTCTCTGCCCCACAGCATGCAGGCCCTGACCTAACTACATTAGCCATGCTCTCCTCTCCCCTCCTCAGCCTCTCTGGGAGCTTCGTCATCTCCAGCCATAATGGAGGACCAGTGGTGCCGATCAGGCCTCAAATGTGATGTATATGGGCAGCTTTACGCCCATCCGCTTTACATCTTAATGGGCCCAATCAAAGGAGTGGCTGCAGAATGCAAGACATGCATTCTTCTGTGCAAATGCATGCAGTTCCTTATTATAGGGCCTGGAGATCAATCCATTTGATTGATTTGTTCAGGGACAGCTAAAGGTGCTTAATTGAAGAGTAATCAGTTAAACTTGGTTAATCAATTTTATTGATTAACTGAATTTATTTGATGTGAAGATTTAATTAGAGAAAAATCTGTTCGGTATTTCAGTGATATCAGCACTCCCGTAGTGCACCATCTTGTTTGATAAGCGTGTTTAACAGATTTTAGTGTTATTTGTAATTTTTTTTTAAGAAATGAAAGCCAAAAATAATTTTGACTAAAATTGTAAATCGAATTTGGTATTATTTTATTAATATATATATATATATATATATATATATATATATATATATATATATATATATATATATATATATATATATATATATATATATATATAATATTATTATATATATATATATATATATATATATATATATATATAAATAAATTTTCTTTTTAAGGCGTATCGCCTAGCACATTAATATCTGGACGTAATGTGGTTAGACTTGAATTTGAATTGTTTTTCTGAGATGGAAGCACCCCACCCCACTTAGTGTTGACCTCAAATCAGAGAGAATAAGAAAGTTTTTTTTTTCTTAAAATAAAAGCTTTAAAAAACTCAATCTATCTGGAGAACAAACTAGAGTTATGGAGGCTGCAGGTCTACGTGACATGGTGGGGGTTAAGTCTGTCAGGAACAGGGCCAAACTGGGTGGGTGGGTGATGGTGTGCTGCAGAGTCCACACATGGAGGCGTTTAGTTCCAGATGAACTATTGGGAATGGAACATTTAACCACGAGTAATGACTTGTTTTTTATCCTGATTGTCCAACTGATTGGCAGCCTGGTTTTGACACCTTCAGTCGTTAGTTTGCACTTTTATGTGTTGAGCTAAATGCCTTCTGGTTTTGTTGACTTTTCAGTTCTGCAAGACAAAGTTTGTCATTCACATCTGGAGGGAACATGTTAATGAAGGCGCTGTTCAGGCTTTTGATGTGTGAAATCCATTTTCAGTCCACAGCTGAACATGTGGAAATGCTGAAAATGGCTTTCTAAAAATAATTTTCTCGCCTATTAACAGTAAACAGCTTTGCAGTTCAGCTTCCTTTAACCAACCTTTCTTTTTTTAAACACTAAGCTATAGTGATCCGGTAACTAAGAGTAATTTATGCCTTTAATTAAGAGAAATGTATTTGTCAAACTTCTCTTTCATGAAGTTTATGCAAATAATTTCATTCTAAAATGTTTTAACAGCAATCTCTCTCCACCCATCTGGTCTGGATTTGATGATGGTAACAGACTGCTGCTCTGCCTTTAACAGCTTGTGGTTAATTCGATAGTTTACAAGAAAAGGCTTTTATCTGAGAGTCAATCACATTCGGTGAAGGTGTGAGGCTGCACACCAGATTGTAGCTGCTGAGAGGCTTTAGCTACATCTTTTCAGTTTTCCTTTTTGCATGACAGAAGCAGAAAGCATCTAACCCCAAATTCACCTGCAGAAATTAGAGTCAGAAATATGCACTTCTGCTCAGTTTGCAGCATCATCTGTTATGTTTCCTGACATTTTGGAGATTGGTCGATACTCACACGAGAAACTGGTCTTCTCTAAGAGCGTCTAAAATCAGCCACTGTTTGCATTTGGTCTGCTGTGAGAGAAGCTTGACTATCCAACCCACCCACCAGGTCATGTCTGAACGTGTGTGATTAACAAGTTAACAATAATTTAATTTATTTAGGAGGGACAGTGCACATTAATTTATTATTTTTTTAAATGTGCCAGAAGTTTTTATCTTTCATTCCTGGACAATCAGAAATTTGGCTTGCTTAAAACAAACAAAGATTCTACAAGCAAGATTAAAATGACTCAACTACTAGCTCAATGTATCAATAAAAACAGTAAATACAAAACAAAAATACTACTTAAGAACCTAAGAAGTTACGTTTGCAATTTGCCACAATCCACAGAGGAGACTCAGCAAATTTTAAAAATGTTTTAAAAAGGTTTTCTGGTAAGATGAGATTGAACTCCAGTCTACATGCAAGACTAAAAATAGCATCAACCTCAGCAGGATTTAGTTTGTTTTTGTGAAGTGAGTAAATCTAAAATGTTGAAGTTTGTTTGACTCGTTCTGTAAAGCTCAGCTCTCAAAGCTAACAGTTCTTCTCTGGACTTCAAGTCTTTTTAACATTTCAGCTCTTCCTCAGTTGCTGTTATTTTTTTGGTTTGTTTTTTTCTAGTAAGAATTCTCATATCCTGAACAGTTAACATCTTAGTTTTGTCTATAAAAGCCAGCAGATGTTTTGGTGGGGTCGTTGTGTTTCTTATCATTGACAATAAGAATGTCAACAAGCTGCTCTTTGTGTCAAAGACTAATTTTGACATTGTTTTGTAGAGGTTGTGAAGTCTTTGGTTTGGAATGCACACAACCGAGTTGTGCTCAGATTAAACAAACTTCGGCTGCTGACAGTGAACTGGACAGTGTCGGATCCAATCTTCTATTTCAGTTTTTTATTTTTTTTCTTGTTTTTGTAGGGAACCAACCTGACGGATATCTGCACGGAGTTGCTCCTTCATGGAAATCTCCTGAAAATCTCTGCGGGCAACATCCAGGAACGCGTCTTCTTTCTGTTCGACAATCTTTTAGTTTACTGCAAAAGGAAGTCCAGGTAAGAAAAATAACATTGTGTTGGAGAAAATAAACAGGAAAGCAACCAAACTTGAGGAGCCGTAAAAATAAAAATGGTTAATTCCTATTAATGTGAACTCATTATTTACCATGTGAGAACCAAAACAAGCATACACCCTGTGCATTTGTAACTCTGTGGATGTCTGCATGTTTTCAGAGGGTTGTTTTAGTAGCGCATGGTGCTGGCATCAGCTGGTGTTTATTCTTCCGGAGCATAACCGCAGTGTTGTCCCCTCTCACAGAGTGTCTGGAAAGAAATCCACCAAGAGGACCAAGTCCATCAACGGGCCTCTCTATGTGTTCAGAGGCCGGATCAACACTGAGGTGATGGAAGTGGAAAACGTGGAAGACGGAACAGGTTTGTGTTTGTTGAGGATGCGTTAAACCAGTCTTTCAGCTCATTTCCTATTAAACACACTGAAAAAACACTGAATCTTACCAAATATTTTTGTTTCTAGTGCAAATATCATAGTGCTCTGAAGATAAGACCAAACAAACTTACAAGTAACTTTTCAGCAAGATGCAGGAATTGTTTTAATTCAATATTTCCTTTATATTTATGAATACGTCGTAGTTCCACTGACGTCATTATTTAACATGGAACACATATCTCATTATGAATTAAATAATTATCCAGTGTACTTTGTTTAATCAAAATGAAGAACTTATGTGCATAAAGAGGCAGCATTGTGTAAAAACAATTATTTTGAACTTTACATCATGTTATATTATTTTCTCATCAAAAACAATCCTGGAGTTTTGTTTGTGAAATCCTTTAATTTCCATGGCAACTATTCAGCTGTGTTAAACGCCTGTGTGTACCAAAGGCGCAGCTCCTCCTCTGAGCTGCAGCTTCTCAGCTTTAGCCTCTCAAAGCAGCCCCTCCCACTCAGCTCCTTCAGACTAGTCAGCAGCAATTGGCAAACATCTGGTGGAACTGCTGAGCTCATTATAGGAGCTACTGCTCAGAGCTGCTGGTAGAAATGTTGTTAAAAGGTTAATAGAGGAGCCATGTTGGGTTGACTTCCTCGAAGCGGAGCTTCTTTCTGGACAAAGACCCAATTTCAAGGCATTAAATTACAAAGTCAGATTTATTTTGTCATGTTTGACATACATGTATACAGCATTTTTATAAAAATTGAAGGTAACATAGTTACTTGGTTGGCCTATAAAATGGTACTATATGCCTGGAAAACACATAATGCTGCCCTTTAGAACTGTTAAAGGGGCTCATGTATCTTGATGAAAAGTTCAGGTATCTTAATGAAAAGTTCTTGAGATATTTAAAATGGGAACCAAACCAAAATTATTAAGTAAGATGTAATGTTTTTTTTTACAAATGAATATGAATTGACTATGTTTCTAGAAAGGAAGAAGATAAAACAAAAGCAACAGTTGCTCCTTTCAGTTCGTGCACTGTGCTCTCCCTTCTCATTTTCCATCTTGGTTCATGCAAGCTGTGCTGTTTTAGCCCACCGGTCTGATTTGAATCAGGGACTTGTTGACAGTTTGGGTGGAGTGCCATGCTTGCACCGCGTCCTGAACAGGATGTATCTTGTAAGTCATGTGCACCTTTAGATATCAGCTGCTGCGTAGCGGCCTTATGAATCCATGTGAATCTGAAGTGCAGAATCTCAGTAGCGGCTGATAAACCTATTGAGATTTGTGCTCCAGCTCAAGTTTGAGGAAGATTTGCAGCTCGTCTGTTTGCTGATATGGTCTCCCTTTTTTCTTCTGTTATTGTGGTTTGTCAGGGTTGGTGCAGTTTTTGTTCTCCAGTGTAGAAACACTTGATCTTCCGCTCACGTTTCCTCTTTTTTAATCTCTCGCTCTCTGTTTCTGTATTCGCTAAGCTGGCAGTGTATTTCTGCAAGCTCACATGACTGTTTTTTTTTTCTTTTTTTTGCCTTTATGTTAGCTGCTGGCTGTCATATTCTGGTTTCTGCAAGGGAAACCACAGAGAAAAACAAGTCCGGGGGTCCCACTTTCAGGTTATCTGATCACGGAGTGTGAACGTTGTGAAACACGGGTGTGACTGGAAACAGAAATGAAAATAGAGAACTTCACTTTCCACCTCATTTAATTTTTTTTTATTTGCCCAGATTGTGTTTGCTGATTCTTTTGGGGGATTTTTAGGGAATCTCTTTTCTCCGTTCTGCCAGATCACACAGCTCTGCTGCAGAAGCGGCTCCCCGCAGGGCCCAAAGTATCAAATCTATTTATACAACCTTTGAGCACGAGACTAATGCACCCCATTACCAGTGGCCATTAATTATTCAGAGGGCTGCTCACCTGCAGCTAAATGGATCAGAGCGGGGACAGATCCTCATGAGTCAGTGCTCTGTTACTGCTTTTATATTGTTGCCTGTTTATCTTCTTTATTAGATGTTTATGTTCAACTTTGACTTTATGCCTCTTCAGAGATGCGCTTAATGTCAGCAGTTTGATTTGTCACATTATTTTCTTTATGTAAAGCTGCAGGCGGTGTTTGTAGTTTGAATGCCAGTTGATGATTGTAAAACCAGGAGGTTCTTGGTGTGTTTTCATTCATTACACCTCCTGTTTTATAATGAAATATGAACTATCTGAATATTGCATTTTGGGCTGCACAGTGGCGCAGTTGGTAGCACTGTTGCCTTGCAGCAAGAACTTCATGGGTTTGATTCCCGGCCCGGGGTCTTTCTGCACGGAGTTTGCATGTTCTCCCTGTGCATGCGTGGGTTCTCTCCGGGTTCTCCGGCTTCCTCCCACAGTCCAAAAACATGACTGTCAGGTTAATTGGTCTTTCCAAATTCTCCCTAGGTGTGAGTGTGTATGGTTGTTTGTCCTGTTTGTTTCTGTGTTGCCCTGCGACAGACTGGCGACCTGTCCAGGGTGTACCCCGCCTCTCGCCCGGAACGCAGCTGGAGATCTACACCGGCAACTCCCGACCCCAATAGAGTCAAGGGTGACAGAAAATGGATGGATGGATGGATGGATATTGCATCTATTGTTGAAAACACATAATGCAGCCCCTTTAAATAAAGGTCTCTAGTGCAAAAAATTTAAAAATCTTATGAAAAAACTAGAAAGAGTTGTTAAAGAATAGACTTACAGCAGCTTGAAACGACCTGAATGTTATGTTGTAATCACATATGATGCTACTGGGATTAGATATTATTTACCAATACAAAGACATATGCTTTTCAAATGTTTTAAAAATCAGACCTGTTGTGCTCTCCAAATTTATTCCATCCAGTGTAAAATTACTATCTGCTGAATTCTGATTTAATATTTTAAATTATGACTGTTCCAGCGTTGTATATCTGAAAGTGAATGGTTTACCTGTAACATGCCTGTAGTCTGATGCATGTTCACCTCATGCTGCCACCTTCACGGGCCCCCACCATTTGTCACACCCCGCTCGTAGGCGATGACAAAAATGGGAGACAGACGAGTGGAACCATAGAAACAATAATTTATTTTGTTCAAAATGTGCTCTGGGAGAACTGCACAGCCAATCAAAGAAGCGTGGACCAATGCTGCCTGTTCCGGTCTGGTCCAGAGGCCAATCAAGCAGACAGGTGACTGACTGGATGTCAGTATATAACAACTTCCCAGTGCGTTGTATTAACAGCTCATCTACCTGCTTCCTGAAAAGAACAAAAAGAACAAACAAATAGCAGACTGGAGACATCTACTGGACAGGAGGGGATCATCACACTGTAACATGCCTGTAGTCTGATGCATGTTCACCTCAGGCTGCCACCTGTTAACAGCAGCGCTGGTTTTCTGCTGCACAGCCTTAACGTGTTACATTGATGGCTAAATACTTTTAAAGGATTGTTGAGATAATCTCGAGTTTTAACTTTTTCATATTCACCTCTTCTTCGATTAAATTCATTCATTCTTTTCTTTCCAGCCGACTATCACAGCAACAACTACACAGTGACTAATGGCTGGAAGATTCACAACACGGCTAAGAACAAGTGGTTCGTCTGCATGGCTAAAAATGCAGAGGACAAGCAGAAGTGGCTGGATGCCATATTGAGGGAACGGGAGCAAAGAGAGAGTGAGTAATACTTTTTTTTTCTTTAAAAATAGAATACATTTTTAATAGTACCTCCAGTTTTTATTTCTTGGTTTTGGCTCAGGAAGCAGATTTTAACCTCAGAGGCTTCAGAAGGAATGCTCTGGCTGTGATTAAACATTTATATCATCCAACTTTATTGTAGAGTTGGTGTTTACGCTCCTTTACCATCTGCTTTGGTTCTTTATTGTATTGGAAGTTTTTTTTTTTCAATATATTTTTGTAATGTTTAATTGTCAAATGTTTGCTTGTCATTTTTTCCAAAATCAATTATTTTCTCCTATCAGTGCAAATAGTAAACTTATTATTTTTGCTGTCACTTTAAAGCTTGAGTTGTAACACATGGTTTGGTGTTCATTAGCCGTGTCTTGCCTTTAATCAAGATCCCTTAAACGGTTTACAGAATGAAAGCTTGGGTCACATTTCAGTTTTGTTTGTTTTCTTGGTTCTCCATTATTGGTAGCGTGTAAAGATGGCTGCAAAACTCAATATTCAACAATCAAAATGTTTGAAAAAGCAGGTGTCTAGCTGATCATTGTTCTTTTTATCTGACACGTTTTTACAAACGGAGATGTTAAAAACAGAACCCATCTCAAATACCTGAAATAGAATAACAGTAGGCGTAGTTCTATAGTCACCGATCCATATGATCAGATAAGTAGAGGTTATCTAAAAATATTTTGGCTGTAGCACCACTGAAACATGTCAGTGGCATGAAGAAACCAATTGACAGTTGGTCCAGTGCCATCTGGCCTGTGAGCTTCACTTTAAATACTCTAAACATTTATATTGAATGGCTCTATCTTCCCATCTGACCATGAAACTTTACTCTACAAGGCATCTGGCTTGTGGATGTGGGCAGCTGCAAATTACAGTCAAGATTAAAGGTTTTGATTGGTGAATAGTACGTCTCCTGGTCAGAACCAGCTGCTCGGTTAATGCTGATGTTAAACTGGCTTTATTGAACTGGTGGGAACTGGTGTTTAGACAGTTCCCAGTTTACGATATGCTTAAGTTGTGGTGATTTCTTGTAACCATTTAAATCAGTTGAGTGTTGAACATAGTACACATACAACACTGATCCCAAATACACATGAACACTGGCATGACCTTCTTAAAGTCTCATTAAAAATTGTTGGGTTGATACTACGAAACCAAACAAAATAATTTATTTTGCCATTTTTGTTAAAAAGAGTGGTCAGATATTGAGCCAAAATTATGGCAGGATGTTGCCATAATCCTGCCATAATTTTGTCTAGCAGAAATGACAACCTGCAGTTTGATAACAACTGGATAAATGTATATATGATTTGAACCTGCTCAGTTTTGTTTCTGTATGAAATTTAAACTTGTACTCGCAGTTGTAAACACATTAGAAGAAAGAATAAAATCCCCTATAATATTCTTTATCTTCATGATTGTAAGCCATTTTTACAGCTCTGAGATCAGTGGTGTAAACTGATAACGTTGTTTCTCCTTTACTTGTTTTATCCTCCATCTTTTACCTCAGACTAAGTTCCCACCTGCTCTGGTCCTGCCATCTGTCTTGATTATGTTCTGGGTGTCGGCTGGTGCCAGAACTTTTGGCTACTTGATAACATTGATGCTAAAAATCAAAACTGGATCATCAAAGCTAATTAATTCAAAGGGCTCTGTTCTGCTTACAGTTTAGTTGGGAATAAACTAGCTTCATGCTAACATTAATACCAATGTTGGCATCACTGAAATTAGCTTTTTTTTTACGTTTAAATTTTTAAGCTAAATTTCCATTTAGTTGGCGGTAGCAGTGTTTGATCCCAGTGAAAGGAGTTCATAAAATCTGTAGAGTGCTGCAGCTCATGGTGTTGAGTTTCACTGTGGCGGAATCGACCTGAGGCTAACAGATGCCAGATCAGTCACACTGCCCAGTTTCTCCACTTGCTGCTCCTCTCTTACACTTTCTACCTCATACTTTACTTTCAGTGTACCTAACTCTTTACTCCTATCTGGATGGTAACAGTATAAGTTTTTAGTCCTAGCGCTGAGTATTTTCACCTTTAATTTTAAACGCGCTGTTACCTTTTAGGATAAACCGGAAGCTTTTTTGGAGCTCAGCTGAAAGCTCCATGAGTCTGACACATGGAGCTCATCTGAAAGTCTTTGGTGTTGCCAGCTGGGAGTGTTGTGTCTTATCAGCATGTGTGTGTGTGTGTGTGGGTGTGTGTGTGCGTGTGTGTGTGTGTGTGTGTCAGTGTGAGGGACAGCAGCTCAGTGAAAGTGTTTCTGGTTTTATCCTACACCCACAGGAAAATGAGGGCACCTTAAGACGAGCTGTGGCAGCTGGAACAGCAGGAGAGGCCCCAGTGTTCAGTAATACTTATTGTTTAAGTCCACTCCAGCTGCTGCCAAATGTAACATAACCCCGCTTCCATCAGCGGAGGTTGGTAATAGGCTCCGTAACTTATTGGAATGTTTCTTTCAGACTCCTACCTCAGCTTTCAGACCCAAAGTAGACTTTAAGTTTACGACTTCTTAATTTCCCCATCATCTATTACAGGTCCTCTGATCACAGGTTTGTAGTCTGTTCCAATCTTTGCTTTTTCCTGCTAAAACATGATTTCCATTTCTTCCTGATTATAAATATTTTTCTGACTTCTGGTTGAGTTAAAAATTTGACTGTCTGAAAAGTCCACAATTAAAAAAGATTTATGTATATTTCTCCAAACTTTCCCCAAGTTGCAGCCTTTTCTCTGTAGAAATAATTTCCTATTGAAAAACAAATATCAAATGTCATTTTTATAAGAAAGAGTATTGGTCAGCATTTCTGCTTTCTCCCGCATACTAAAACACACATTTATTTTTTGCTTTCAGCTCTTCAATTTAATATAAAATACAACTGAATTAAACTTAAAGAGAGAAGATCTGAGTTATTGTTGGATTGTCAAAGCATTAATTCATTTTCAGTAGCTTAACAAGCTTTGTGAACATTCATTAATTATAATTATATCAAATGCAGTGCAGAAGTGTGTGTATGCCAGAGAGAACGGTCATTGTGACGCAAATACAGCGTTAACATTTAATATCAGTTAGCATTGGTAAACTTTCAGAGCATAAAGTTATAATTTAATGAACTGTATCCAACCGTTCCTGGGTTGTAAGCAGCAGTTCTGTAGTCTGGAGTTGAGAAGCTTGATATGCCTCTAGAAGAAGTTAAGCAGATATGAAGTCCTTTTGACATGGAGTTCAATTGCTTGAATCACATAGCCCCTGAGTCCAGTTCAGAAGTTCATCACTAGCTAAACCCTTCAGATGCTGCAGTGTTTCACAGGGACCACAGTGGACTCCACTGCACAGTGCAGGAACAATGTCTAACAAGTAAAAACCTGGAAGCCGGATCAGAATTTTCCCCATGATCTCCTGAACCTCACTCAGCCTCACTCTGAAGTCTGTGGGATTTCCACCCTGCTTTGTTTCTGCTGGGCCTGCAAGATTGCTGTGGAAAAGGTGCTGGCCTATAACAGCACCATGAGGTGTGTTTGCCTTTTCCCTTTAGTATATTTAAATCAAGTTTGGATATCTGGATCTCCTGGATGTTGTTTTTGGCTCGTTCATATCTTTCCCCCATATTTACACCGACTCCACCCCATACAGAGTTATCCTCACCACCCCCTCGGACCCGGCTGAGGGTGAAATGTGAAAAACCTGTCTGGCTCACCTCTCACTTGTTTTCCAGGTCTGAAGTTGGGAATGGAGCGGGACGCCTACGTGATGATCGCTGAGAAGGGAGAGAAACTCTACCACATGATGATGACCAAGAACAGGCACCTGATCAAGGACCGTCGCAAGAAGCTCAGCATTGTGCCCAAGTGCTTCATGGGAAAGTGAGTGTTGGCGTTTCTGTCTGGTTTCTTTGCGTTCCAGGAATGTGACTGGAACATGGCGGTGTTCACATGGGGATCTTTACAAAACGTTACGTAAGATCAGCTAGCTTTCAATAGTCTCTCCCCCCAGAGTCCTGGCAGAACGCCTGCAGCACTTTATCCCAACATCTCCTTGTCCGTAATGAGGCCCCCCTGCCCCGAGTTATAAAAGGGCCTACTTGGTCCCTGCATCCTCATATTATCTGGCAAGCAGCAACGCATGGAGACTTTTATTGGACGAGGATGTTTAGCTGAGCTTTTTCAAGAGGCCATACAGACTCAACTTTCTCTAACTTGGTCTAAACTCATGAGAGGCTGTGAGATCCTGAACCAGCATAGAAATTCTCCCTGCTCCCAAACGGGGAAACAAAAACTCAAACGGAGAAGGATCACAAACAGGACAGATTCTACTGAAACGAAACAGGGACTCTGCTGGTATTAAGGACTCTGCCTCATGGAGGAGGCAGAGAAGTGAAGAATTCTTTAATTCTTCACTTAAAGGCAGAAAAATTCACCAAACTGGACTAACTTCTATTACAGCATCCTCCCATGATGTGAAACTAATATTGTTTTGATAATGTTTTCATATATTTTCAGGAGAATCTGGATGGTATCAATTTCTAATATAATTCCTTGTAAAAACATAAATTGCCCTGGACACTTCACATTTGGTTAGTTTAAAATCAGTTTTATATAGACAGAAGCAAATTTTCAGACTTCTATGTGAATGGTTTACATAGACAAGCCTTATGTGCAGAAGAACTCTGCTGTTCATGGATGGAGCCGTCTATAGAGGGTTTTTAACATTTATTCAGCAAAGGGAGCTGACAGGATTATCACAAAATCATAATGAGATGAAGAGAGCTAAGAAAAAGAAACCAAAACTAGTAATAATGTTTCAGTAACCTCAACGTCGGATAAACAGTGACAGTATCATACTGACTGCAGTCGCCTTGAAAACAATCAGATTCATACTAAATATGTCTGATTTAGTCTCACATATGAACGTGGCCCCAAACTGATTGTTATTTTGGGGGAACAAGTCAGCATTGTGCCGTTCAGACTGCAGTGGAAAAGTTGAATATGGGTAAAAAAAATCATTGCATTATGGTTGACTTCGTAAAGAGCATGATGCAGCCTGTCCACAGGCTGGATTATTTTCTTTACTCTGTAATGTTTTGTACCAAACCTCTCAGCTCATCTCAGAACAGCATTAAATTACAGATGACCTTCATCAATGTAATTTCTGTCCATCCTTATGGGTCTGATCCACCTTATTTTACCTGGCTCAGTGTTTCTTACCAATAAAGCCCCTCCCACGTGTCTCCAGCTGTCATGTCCTGCAGATGAATGCTCTCTTCATTATCTCTGCGTTTGTCTTTGTGACAAACGCACAAAAATTATAAGTGCAGCGTCAGTCCTTATTTCATTATGAGAGGCTGCCTGCTGGTTGGATAGCCACTGGTTGCCTTTGTAGCCTGATCCCATCAACTATCTGCTGTCCAAACTTACAAATGGCTGATTTTAAAATAATTTTATGACTTAAAATACTCTGTGAGGTTTAAAGCAGTAGCTTACCTTTTCATCTTGCCCCTATTTTTACATGCCATGAGATGTCTTCCAGCTAAAAACAGGTAAGTCTTCAGGTATTTGGGTTCATAATGGGGTTAGTTTGTGTCCCCTTCATCTTTTGGCTGCAGGTTTGTTTTTTGCCTCCAGTGAAGAGAAATGCTGTCTGTTCCTCTGAAACATTGCTAAATGTGAATTTTAGTCGATAAATTAGCTCTAAAAAGAAAGGCTCTGGTCCTGGCCTGATGCACACAGAAAATGGAGTTTGAGCAATTTAGTGTGGAAACATGGAGAAATGCCTCAGAAAGTTGAAAACATGCATATTGTCCAATTTACAGAAAAACCACAATTACTATGAGTAATAATAATAAGTTTTAAATCTTGCCCAGTTTTGTTATACTTCCAGTGTTACAACTGTCTTGATAATTCTCTTCAGTCTTTGCAGATGACTTTTGAAGTTTTTCTTTATGTTTTGAATGCTTTCCCCAAACTTTGATTCCCCTTGCAGTTGAGAGTTTATTGCTTTTTAGGGTTGATGAGGAACTTACTTTGACTTATGACTCATTGAAACATTAAAAAGTAGAAAATCCAAACAAAAACTGGTGTTGTTCCGACACATATCAGAAAACTTTAGAAAAACAGTTGAATGTTTCGGGACTTTAATTGCAAAACTGTCATTAAATATATATTTTAGATTAATCTAGAGCACCAATCAAAGTTAAAGACGAGTACTGATTCCTAGTTTTCTCTACAATTACAGCTTTAATGCTTCATATTTTGTCAAATGTAAAAAAAACAAAACAAACAACAACCCCATAACCATAAAGAGCAAACAAATCATTGCAGGTTTTTGGCAGAGCTAGCAGTTTTGAATTTAACAGAAATTAAGGGATTACAGAATTATTTCTATTTATGCTTTCAGTGCATAATGTGCTAAACTTTATATGATTATAAAACTGACAAAAAAAACTTAAGAACATGTTGCTTCATGATACATATGCAGATTAAATGTTTATTTTAGTGTCCCTAATGGCAGGAAAAAAGCCTTTTGATTTTTCTTTTTCCTTTTGCTTTTCAGAATGACTTAAGTAAATTAATTAAATAATATAATTATTATAATAATTATTATAAAATTATAATTTTATAATTTTATAAAATAATAATTTTATAAAATTATTTTTTTATAAAATTATTATAAAAATAATTTATATAGTGGTAAATCATTTTAACCATTATGATTAATGGTGTAAAATGCAGCTGAGAAACCTTTCTAACAAGCAGACAAAGGGATTTTACCAGCAATAATATGAATCCTAAAGACTTTTAGATATTGTTTGACAGCTTTAAATGTCTATTTAATCCCTAATATATTCTTTGTTCACAACTTTTCACTTTTTTTTATTTTTAAACTCATGAAAGCCTGGAGAAGTTCTGATCAGGATCCTTTAACAAGAAGTACCAGAGAAATATGTCTTTCT
The DNA here is from genome assembly GCA_010277075.1 of Poeciliopsis retropinna. Lineage (NCBI taxonomy): Eukaryota > Metazoa > Chordata > Actinopteri > Cyprinodontiformes > Poeciliidae > Poeciliopsis > Poeciliopsis retropinna. Next base: position 153,608 of record VMRM01000009.1, read on the forward strand.
GTTTTTTCTTGCAGGTTCAGCAGAATGAATTAACACAAGCTGGATAATCAACTTTATTTACTTTATCACTGCCTTCATCCCTCCCATCACATCCCTTCACTTGGCTCATCGTGCTCATAAAATCTGCTCCCGTTACATCTGGGTCCAAAATTAATTTGGCTCTTACATTACACACATACGCACATGCACCCCAACCCACTGGTGTTAAGTTATTCCTCCTGTCAACATCAGTTAAACCCCCTGAGTCAGAAATGAGCATGAAAATAGATTAGGCGATAAACAAATAATAAACCAAAAACAATTACCATTTTAAAAAAGTGAAAAACACATTCATACAAACATTTAAATCAAAATATATCAGAAAACACATGTACAGTCTGAACTGCAGATCCAAACACCCAGACAGCTTTTGGCTAATGTTGCTTCTTCAGGTTTACTGATGGCAGCTATAGATACAAATTGTCTCTCAGATTCCCTCTGATTGATTATCTGACAACGATGAAGAGAGGCGAAGGAGGAATAAACTCATTTTCTCCCTCAAACATTTGTTAGGCAACACCGCCTCAGAGACGAGATGAGAGCTTCAATACGGCAACACCTCCTTTCAGGGGTCCTATCTTTTAGCCCCCATCATTTGGCCCTGTCATTTAGCCACCATTGTTTGGCCCTTGATTAGCTGAATGCTGCAGGCGGCATCTGATGTGTTTTAAGTCACATTGGGATGCTACTGGCAAACCAGGCAGACTCTCTCCTGTTTGTTCCAGATGACAGACACTGAACTGACATCTCTAGTATTGAAAGACTCAAACTAGTAATTTCTCCACTTCATGGTTTTGAAGTGGTTTTGCAGTTTTGGTGATTAAACAATGAGCGGAGGATCAGTTTAAAGATAGCTGTCCTCATCGGTTCCTTTTCTCCTCCCTCAGCGAGTTTGTGTCGTGGCTGATTGAAAGTGGAGAGATCAGCAACGCCGATGAGGGAGTGAACCTGGGACAGGCCTTACTGGAAAATGGCATCATTCACCACGGTAATGTTTATCTATTCTTCTCTTCCCTTTGTTTTTCATTAATTCTATCTTCCTTTCTTTCTTTCTTTTCTTTCTTCCCCTTTACTTCTTTCTTTCCTACTTGCTACATAAAATCTTTGTTTTTTTCTTCCGACTATTCTTTGCCACTTGTGGTTCTCTTTGTGTGTGTGTGCGTGTGTGCATGCGTGTGTGTGAGAGAGATTTGTTTGTTTTAGTTTGACTCAGTTTTTATTGTTTCCCTGAGTCAGGATTTCAATTTCCTTTGATTTTCTCAATTATTATTATTTTTTTGTATCATTATTATTATTACTATTGACACTCTCGGGTTCTCCAGACTAAATTTTACTTCAACAATAAAAATTTACACACAACCACGCCTCATAAATAATGCATGAATGTATTTGTCCAGGATGTGCTGGAGTGGCACATTCTAAGTGCAATCCACTGTCACAGTTTAGACAAGGCGCTCTGGGGAAAGTTTGCTAAAGCCAATATTCATGTTCCCTAAAACCTGTGGAAACCCCCAGAGACTCTCACTGACGGCTCCTCATAGCCAAGAGATCCATGCCTTACAGGCAAAATCAATCCATCATTTTGGTCTCTTTAAAGGAATCTTTCCCTACATGTTGTAATATCAATAAAAGACAATCAGTCTCATTGACTTCTGCATTCAGTTACACGTTGGACTCATTGAAACACATGTTTGAACACCAACGTTTCCATTTCTGATGTCAGCTCTGTTCCAGATTCAACCCAGCGATGGTTTCCTATCCTCGATAACTCCCATATTTAACATGTTCCAAAAGACCATTTTCTGGTGCATTCCTTTGGTTGTATGGAGGGATTTCAAGTCTAGACTGAGGCAAAACCAGCAGCTTGTTTGAGTCAATGCCAGCTTGTTGTGGTGGAACGGATCTGCCTCTGTTTCTGTCGCGTCCTCGCCAATCGTTTTCTCATCTCACTGCGGCGGATGGTTTGTGAAAAGCAACTTGTTTTTGCTGTGTTCTGGCTTTATGAGAATTCACAGCTGTTTGCTTTGTTGAATATTTAAACATTATTATTTCTTCTTCAGATACAAATTTTACAACTGCAAATTTCCTTCTAATGTTTGGCCTAGTTTGTACCCTGAGGAAGTTGAATTTGTAAAGTGATTTGAAACAGAATATGTAAGCCTACATCTGGATCTAAAATCTAAAATAGAAGATACAAATAAATTATTCTATTTTCACTTTACTAATAACTCTTACTTTGCAGTTTCCTCACAAACTAGAGTCCCATGTCCCATTTTTGTATGCAGTACTCAGATTTATAGTCGCATCCGTAATTCATCTGGAAAAAGGAAATAAGACTCACTTTCAGGCAAACTACTGATTAAAACCAGAGACCTATAATAGCCATCATTTCATATTTTCAAGTCAAAACAAGCATATGACACAGGAACCTTATGCAGGGGATTCTGATTAGTCTCTTGGTAACTACAATCCAATCCATTTTTCTATTTGGCTGATCTTTCAGTGTCAGACAAACACCAGTTCAAGAATGAGCAGGTATTGTACCGCTTCCGCTATGATGACGGCACCTACAAGGCCCGCAGCGAACTGGAAGATATCATGTCAAAGGTAAATCGATTCTCTGCTCTGTCTGATGAAAGCAGCTGAAACAAAGAGGCTGCAGCCTGATTTCCAAGCTGTGGATATGTGTGGCATCACAACTTGAATATGAAGCTGTTGAAAACTGTTTATACTTTGTTTACATTTCAAACTGAAGATAGTTTCTGCCTGACAGAGCTGCCTGATATGTTCAGCTGCAGTGGTCACCGTGTGAGCAACATCACAATTACTATTACAATTATTATACAATTATTCCTGTAATATCATCACATTTCAGATGCCTCCAAACTTTGCCAATAATGTACTTGGCCAATTAAACACTGTCTTAATCCCCACAACTGATTAAAAACATTGTGATAATGGGGAACAATTAGGGGTGTAGAATATTTTGATTAATTGCAATTACAATTGTCATCAGAATGGTGATAATATACCTGCAGCCCTTTCTATCCTTTTCTTCCTCCTTGCCCTTGGACTTTTTTGCAAATAAATAATTCATCAGGAAACTAGAAAACAAAAGTAGAAATGGCAGACCCAAACAGTAACTTTCAGCAAATATTTGAAAGGTAAAAAGATCTGAAACACCACACAATTAACTTTCCTCTTTGTACTAAACATTGGTACCAGATTATGACTTTATCAGGGTCACACATTTATACTGTCTTTAAAAGATTTACTGAAGTAATTGTGAATAAACAACAAGTAATTTCCACCAAGTTAAAAGTTTAACGTTCTTTAATAAACAAAATAGATTATATTTGGTTATACTCTTCATCACAGAGTTAAATATTTTTAAACAATCAAACAGTAAAAACTCTTGTAAAAATATTTATGTCTTGATCTTAAAATGAGATAAAAATCATCCAGAGCCAAAGACAAAGCACAAAGTCTGAAGAAATATTCATGAAAACATGTTTGGCTCCATGGAAGCAAAATATAAATACATGGAGTAACACTAAAGATGTCTACAGTTACTTCATAGTTACAACACGAAACATGAAATACTAGTTAACTTGACAAATACTTTTTACAGTGATTCAATGAAGAAATTATCAGGTAGAGTTAAGACTTTATTTTGTCTTGTTAAAACCAGAATATAATTTTTTTTTTTTTTTTTTTTTTTATGTAGTAGATAATATGATTTCTGCCTTCTGAATGAAGACCGATTGTGGATGAATTGTTTCAGGGGGACGGCCTGTCTTGGCAGGTTTCAGTGATGTCATAACATAGAATGGTGTGACCTCAGGAAAACCTCTGAGGCTTTTATGAAATCTCTGGATTGACTTTGGGATTAAAGTAATTCCTAATGAGAAAACTTCCAAAAGCAGCTGGTTTTATTGGATTTAATTTAGCATTAGCAGAGGAGTAAATGCTACAATATAGTGGCATGCCACGCTCACAGGAAGCAATGCATCCTTTTCCTTTTGTTATTCATTACTTTAATATCATCAAATAGGAGTGGGCATTACAGTGTAATCATGATATTTTGTGATGCAGTTGTCATAACAATAAATGTGATGATAGAAACTATTTCATATTTTAGTTAACTATACGGCTGCAACTACATGATGCAGCAATCTTAACTCCACAAACCCAAATTAAAAACAAAACTATTTATAAAACCAGTCACATAATGAAGTATGATTTGTATAACCAAACTGCACATAGTAACTGCATTTAACCATATTTTCAAATTTGTTAATATTTATTGATATTGTCATTGATCAAGCAGTGGAGAAAACAGTAAAAATAACACTTCTTACAATACAGACATGTTGTTTTTATTAACTTAATTAATTGCTGTTTATTGAGACAATGTTTAATCAAAATTCTTATCTAAATTTATCGCAATAAATGATAAACAATATAAACGCCACCCCTTCTATCACGTAAAATCTGATTTTAATTACATTAAGGTTTGTGGTTGCTACGTGAAAATATTTGGTAAATTTCAGGGGTGTGATTACTTTTGCATGAAGCTGCAGAAGGTAACGATTATAGCATGGCACCAAAAATGCTGTTGAGAAAGCTTCTCCCTCACCGTGAGCTAATCTAAACGTTAGGAACAAATGTGTGTTGTAGACTCTGAATCAATAACCTGAGGGAAAATTGCTGCACTCCTCAGATCTTGCCTTGTGTTCATGTTAGTACATGTTCATCCAAGGCGTGTGCGACCTGTGACTCAGCAGCGCTGTGCTCCTCTTTTACAGGGCGTCAGGCTGTACTGCCGCCTCCACAGCCTCCACACACCCGTCATCAAGTAAGTACCTGCCCCCCTACTGCCATTCCCCCTCCCCTCCGATACCCTAATATTTCTGCCCTCCAAGTCCAGATGCATATTCATAGTCAGGGCTCACATTCACCCGGTTCAACACTTTTTCTGTAACCATTGAACAAACTGCTTTTCTTCCGGGAATGACAGGCTGCATGACCTCCAGGTTTATGTTGTTCTGTGACAGATTTTTTAAGACTTTAAATTAAAGAAGGTGCTTAAAGGAAGCATACACTGTAAGATAAGGACTTTTAATTTTTACTGAATAGGGGTATATGAATTACTTCAGTTCATTTCTAATTTGAAGTGCAAAAACAAATTTATTCCTTTTGTTTTTTTCCCTTGATTTCATATGTGTTAATACCATAATAAATTAATTTCTTCTTTATTTCTAAATAATTTCTGGTTCTGATTAGAATTATTTTAATATAAAAACTTCAATTAAATATTAAATGAGATACCTTGAAAGGTCTAATGACAATTTTATAGACTTAAAATTAGTCCTGAGAAAGTCTTTCCACACAAACCGCAGCCATCTTGTCTGCTATCGTTGGCTCCATCGCTCACCGTCTGATTGAAAAGCTCAGGCTGCAAACAAAGAGGACAAATCCTATTAACACACAAAGGCAGTTCCTCTGCCAGCCTGCGGTTATGTAACAGGGTCTTTCTGTTTTTAATCTGCACTGTTGCAGCAATTAAATAAAAGGTTTAGGTGATTTATTGATTAATGAATAATAATAATTATGAAGCCTCCTCCTGGCTTATTAAGCTTTCAGATTGATAAAGCTGATTCTAATTTAATTTGTCTAATAATGAAGTCTTCACTTATAAAATAATTACTTATGTTTTTTCCCCCTGCATTAAAGACTCCTTTGTTCAAATATGCACTTTTTAGATATTGCAATTAATGTTAATTTTAATTTTAGCAGCTTACAAGTAAAGTGAGACAAAATTTACCAGTTTCTAGTAATTAGCATGGTTAGCATAGCTAACTAGCTAAAGTTGTAGGCTCATTGTTAAAATGACCAAAAAATGTTTCTTAATTTAATTAATTTAATGATGAGCAGATTTTGAAAGCTCTAAAGGACAGAACAGAGAAACTTTATCAGCTGAAAGTCTGAACCTGAACAAAAGTCAGACGAACCAAAATGTAGCAGAGGCTACAGTTACCTTTTAAATAGTTTCTTACATCACTGCTTCCTTTTTTAGCGCTTCTGTCGTTTCACTTTCAGTGTTCATTAACATGACCTGGTAGTCTCTGGTATGTTCACTCTTCAAAAAAAAAAAGTTTTTTTGAGTTTCAGCCCAGCCAGTCACTGTTTACAGTCAACCAACCTGACTAATATCCAATATACGTGAACAGCTAATTTTTAAGTGCATTATTATTCTCTATTTTTGTTTGTTTTATTGTTTTGGTTGTTTAAACAATTCTTTTCTGAGCTACAAACGATGGCTGCAAACTGTCTGCTCTTTATATTACCATTGTAATAGCACTATGCAGGTGTGAAGAACTATTGCAAAATTTTGCAGACTGTGATATTTCAAGTGTCTTTAATATCTTTAATGGATATTAAAGGCACTAAAGAACATTAAAGATCTGTTGCTATGCACACTGAAACACAGCAGTGTATAGGAAGTTCACCATCGATCCAGAATGGATGTTGAGGTTTATTATACATTTGTTAGTAAACTTAGTCATAACAGTCAAGATAAAAATTAATGTGAGATTTTACTCCACCTGCTTTAAGAAATTATTGTTTTTCTTTTCATTGCTCCTTCAGGGACAGAGACCACCATCTAAAAACCTTTAAATCTGTTTTGCCTGCTTGCAAACTGGTGGACTGGTTAATCTCACAGGTAAGCGTCTTACACTTCAACAAAGCAACAAGAAGGTAATGGACTTAAATTGAGGTTAATTCAGTATAGTGTTGTGGAACAATGAAGGAGTTTCTTGCAGCAGAAGCAATGTGCCTCTAATAATGAGCTCATTGATTAGTTATCTTAACGTGTTTCTGCTATGAATGCTTACGGCGGTTTTCAAACATGGTTAGCCGTGGTGTTGCAGCTCCAGCCCGGCCTTTGGACTGACCTACTGACTGCGTCATTGGTTTGGTTTCCCAGGGAGACTGCTCCAACAGAGAGGATGCTGTGACACTGGGTGTGGGGCTCTGCAACAGTGGCTACATGCACCACGGTCAGTTCACTCTTCTACACACACACACACACATACATGCAGACCATTGCGGCCTCTTGTTTAACACAGTGAATCATTTTCCTATTGCACATCATCTCTTGTCCGCTGTGCGTCCTTCTCTTATGCAAGCACTTGAAATTCATTCAGAAGCATTTATGTTTCAAAGGTTGCCCAATAATCTCATCCCTGGTGCTGCTCTTCATTATCTGGTCCTGTATTTGCCCTCAGTCTGTTCTGCTGTCAACCTAAAACAATTCCATCTTCGCCTGCCTTTTATATTTCCATATTTGTTTGAAGAAACAGGTGGCATAAATTTGCATGGCCCATCTGATTTCTCACAGCCTAGTTGACTACAATATAGTGCAGTGGGTTTGGTTCCAGTCCAGAATGTTGAATGTAAACAGACCCTAACCAGAGCCGTCTGGATCAGACCCCTGAACCGTGACTGCTGCTTGGACCTCTAACTGACAGCTGTCGTATCTTGGAACGGTGCAAAGAAGAATAAATTGAGATGCTCTAAAGCATGAAGTGTCAGAATACTAAAGATGGAATATGATGAGAATAATTCCTCATTTCCTAACTCAAACTGAGCAATTTAAAACAAGGTCAATGTTGCTTATTCATATGACTGGGAAAAAAAAGTCTTTAGTCATCTGTCATTTCACCATATTTCACTACACTAAGGAGATTTAAGACTTCTCTGATTGTGGTTGTAATTGTTTGAACAACGTTTAGTGCTATTCTGCTTTATTTATGTCTGTGTCGGGGATTATCTGGACTCTAGTGCCGATTAAACAAGCAATCTCTGCTTTGCAGGAAAACATAGATCTTGTTGACTTAGTGGAGTTCACTGCCAGTTGGAAAGCAAACAGACAGGATGTAAGATTTACAGTCATCTATGCTACATGAAAATATTTGAATCCTTCCAATACCTTGCTCTACATCGGTGTCAATTACCACGGTGGTACATCTTGGTCTCCTTGCCTCCTGGCTCACTGCTGTCATAACTGTTTCACATTGTCCATGTTGTGTGGTGTACCTTCCATATATAATGATGTGAAAACTAGATGAAGCTGTGAATTTTTTCTCATTCTTCATCCATCTGAATCCTTAGTCTATCTGGGTTTAAAGTAAGCATTAATGTCAGCAAACACAGTTGGTCGATGAAGGCCCCAGAGGTTTGTAGGAGACAAACATTATCACAAAGAACAGAAACACAGCAGGAAGTTTTGGATAAGTTTAAAGCAGGATTAGATCATCTCATTCAGGTCTATTCAATCCATAAAATTAAAAATAGAAATGTTTACAACAACTGTAAGCCTACTAAGACATTACCTTCCACCAAAACTAACAAACAAAATCAGGAAAGTATTAAACAGAATCAGCTGGAGGACTGGTTGGTAATCTGTAGACACAACAAACATCAGATCTGCTCCACATAAAAATGGCTATTAGTGGAAAAGAGGCAAGACAAAACAGATGGTCATAAAAAGTGTTTACAGTTTTCCACAAGGAACACGGCAAACGTGTGGAAGAATACACTCTGGTCAAATGAGATCATAATGAAAAGTTTTGACTTAAATGTATACTGTTGGTGGAGGCAGCGTCAGCTAAATATGATATAATCTCAGATCCTCTGCGATTGCCATCTGTTTGAAGGTGTCACCTGTTCTGACCTTTCCCTGCCTTTCTGAAAGGCCTTGACCAATTTCCTCCCAATCGTTCGGTTCTTCTAACCTCCAATCAATTCACTTTCTCAAGACCTTAGTCAGCACATCTGCTGCTTTTTGCAGGTCTGTTGAAACTCTTTTTCTGTTCTTTTTTTTCTTTTCCTGTCCTTGTCTGTAATAAAAGCCTGAAGCCTGTTGGCCTTCAGACAGCTTAGCATGCAAAGTGAAAAACCCAAATACAGATTAAATTGACTGCAGCAGCCCCATGTGACAGGTTAAATGGATCCTGCATATAAATGACATTTGCAAATGTAAATATAATGTTTTGTGAACAGATTTCCCTCCAGCACAACCTGATCAGCAGCTTTAAACGGAAATGTAAATTAATTCAAAACTCCAGTCACTGTCTAAACTAGTGATGAATGGTGACTGTCCAACATTGGTAAGGTTCTGTCCAACATTGGTTTAGTTCTTAAAAACTAAATGATGCATCAAATACCTGGATAAAATAATCAAAAATGTATTGTTTCATATTCTAAAATAAGCTTAAGTGAGGTTGTTTTCACACTTGCACATGATTTCCAAATGTGTACAAATGTGTGTGTGTTTGTTTGTAATACCTTGTGGGGCCATTTCCACAACACATACTACGTTGTGGGGACCCACTGCTCCTTGTGGAAACGATGCCTGGTCACCACCAGGGGAATCGCTGTTTTTGGGTCAGGGGTTAGCTTTAGGACTAAGGTGTGAATTGAGTTTTGGTTTGGGTTAGGATTAGGTATGTAACCCTAATCCTAGTGTTAGGATTAGGGTAAGGTTTAGGCTTTTTAGAAATGAATGGAAGTCAATGGAAAGTCCCCACAAAGATAGGCACACAAATATGTGCATATTCGCTTGTATCTAGTAGTTTCTGGACCAGCGCTCCTTTCAGTTAAGTAGGTGATGTAAAGGTATTAAAGGCCCCAGCCTTTATGAGTCACAGGAAATAACTCATATTCATAAATGTTTTGTGTTGGAGTGCGGCCATTCTGACAGGGTGTGGTGTGAAGGTGTGTTTAGTTTGTCTTTGGGTGGAAGATGCTCTCCAAATCTCTGACAGCTTGCTACCTAAGTGCTCAGATTTGCTTGATTTAGTCACCTTAAAGGGCCAGAAGCCTGGAAACAAATTCAGTTACACTGAAATGTATTTCAGTGTGAAATGTATTTCACACGTGAACCAGAGAAAGTAGTTTAGTTTTCTAGAGGTGTGCTACATTGTTGTGTAATGCAGCTAATGCTGCTGTTCAGCATAAATTGGTACCCATGGAAACATCAGGCTCTTGGCTCAAAGCTGTAAAAAGAATCTGAACATATGAGTTTACAGCCCAATGAACTCTACAAGTGTCAAAAAACAGTTTTTGGTAGTGATTTTTTTTTTCTTCAGTAAAATGGGTCTAAATTTCTTGTAATTTTTCTTATGTCTCACTTCCAAAAACATACACATGAATTGGAGTAAAATGTAACACTTTATTGTTTTCTTATAATTGGATGAAAAAAAATTTCAAAGAAATGTTCACGGTTTTTTTTTTTTTTTACGGTTTTTTTTTTTTTTTTTTTTTTTTTTTTTACTAAAACTTCTGTAAATTTGATTTAATTTACTTCAGCTGCATAAATTATTTCACAGGTGGATCTGTGGTTTGCAAAAGTCTACAACCTTGTTTATAATATTTATAAAAGATTTATATATTTTATAATGCAAAGAAATTTGGCAAGGGACAAACAAATCCAAATTATTTCATGTTCCATCTTCATTTTCCCTGAAACTATAGCACCTGCTGTGATGCACTTGGAGTCTTCCAAGTTTTAGCTTTATTTTGTTAGGAAGATTATCAAAATAAAATGTTCAATTGCTGAGAAAAACTAAATTAGTGTTCATTTGTACACTTACTTCAGAAAACCTAGTGGGACTTCATAGAGCTTAACAAGATCTGTCATAATGGGAGTTTTAAGTTTCAAGCCCATATGCAGAACACTACACAAGGAAACGGTAAAATAAAGATATAATGAGTTTATTAGGGAAAACAGGAGACGGGAATGGAGACTCGGGTCTGGTCCGCAGAGGGGAACGTGTTCAGGAGACAATCGGCACACTACAGGAACAGAGCAGGCTGGTGAGTTCAGGGGTCATCGGAAATTAGAATGTTGAGATAAGAACTGGACAGATCTTACTTGTGGGTAACCGGAATGAGGCTCTGGGAAGGGTAACTGCAACGTCCGGGGTCTCAGTCTCACTGTGGGTCCAGACGGGTCTTGTGCATGTTGGCAGGGATCCAGGAAGCAACGGAGGAGTACGTCGGAGGGCGGACAGGTAGGCTCAACAGGGACAGAGGAGCGGCGCGACTGCCAGCCATGGGAATCCAGGAGGAACTTGTCACACGGAGAAGGTGAGTCTGGGAACTCGGGCAACCAGTGGGTACGTTCCATAGTGTCACGAGGAAAGGCGAGATCAGAAAGCCAGGAGGGATCAGCACTACGTGGATCCAGGGCATCACAAGGGATCACCTGAAGACAGGAAGAACAACAGGGAGTAATCACTAGCAGGTAGGTCAACGAGGAAACACAGAGACAAGCTCTAGGAGGCTCAGAGGTACCGTTACCGGCAAACATTCAGACGCCGAAGGACTGGCAGTCAGCTCCTCTTGAACCTGCCGCTGATGAGCTAAACTCGAATCAGGTGTGCTGGTGACGTCATCCACGCCCTCCGACGGAATGGATCTGGCACCATCTAGTGATGGAATAAAAGTGGTGCACGCACAAAACCCCATGAAGAAAACCTAAGAGCCCTGGAACATAACAGTACCTCCCCCCCCTAACGGTCGCCACCTGGCGGCCTAGAAGATCCATCTCTCATCTCTGGATGAGAGATAGATCCAATATAAAAGAACCCGGGACCCAAGAACGCTCCTCCGGACCATAGCCCTCCCAGTCGACGAGGTACTGCCATCCATGACCTCGCTGACGGGAGTCCACGATCCGGCAGACAGAGTAAGCGGGATGGCCATCAATGTCACGGGGGGCAGAAGGGGTTCGGCTGGAGGGCAGAGCGTGCTGGTTGGACGGGCTTGATCTGCGATATGTGGAAGGTGGGATGGATGCGGAGGGAGGCGGGTAAACGGAGACGGACAGCGGATGGGTTGATGATGGCTTCAATCTCGAAAGGACCAATGTAATGGGGAGAGAGTTTTCTAGACATGGATTTGAGGGGAATATCTCGGGAGGATAACCAGACCTGTTGACCGGGTGAGTAAGTGGGAACGGGAAGTCCTTCGCAGTCCGCCTGCCATTTAATCTGTTCTGCAGTGGGGGTGAGGTTGTGGATGGTGGTATTCCAAATTCTTTGGCAGCGGCGGATGTGGTGACGGACGGAGGTGACGGAAATGCTTTCGTCATCGGATGGGAGCAGTGGTGGTTGATAGCCTATGGATGCTTCAAATGGGGGTAAACCTGTGGCGGCAGAGATGTGGTAACTGTGAGCATACTCAACCCAAGGGATGAACTGGGACCAGTCGGAGAGATTGGAGGATGTAAAACAACGGAGGGTGGTCTTGAGGTCTTTTTTTTTTTTTTTTGAATGTTTTGACCTTTTATTGCTTTTGCTAATCAATCACAATTGGCATTGTTCTGGGAAAAAAACAACAAAACTAATAAAGTCACAGCTGATTTCTACAAAACAATGACAAATAAAAATATAAAACAGAAAATAAGTGATAGCACAAATATGCAACACCTTCAAGCCAATATTGTAGTTGTGTGATATACTTCAGCACTTTGGTTTGATCCAACAGGCAACAACGACTCAAGGACTCTGAACCCGATTATCAGTGAAAATATATATATTTTCAAGCTATCTGATTATGGCATTTGTCAAAATGTAGTTTTATTCATTGTTTGCTGTTTCTATGAAACTAGACAAATATAGACAAACGAGGCTCCTTTAAGGCACAATATTAGTCTTACTTGGAAAAAAACATGCATTATAAACCATTTTATTTATATTAACTTAATTATTATGTTACTGTAAAAACAATCTAATATAATGCAAAACAGAATTAGATCAAATTTTTTAAGTGTTTTCTCAAAATCTCTTTCAAATTGCTTTTCAACTGCAGTTCTACATCTTAAAATTTTTATTCCTACACTTTCTGAACAGCAAATTACAGAGCACCTTCATTCTTGAGGTTCACATTATGCCAACTCAATTATTCTTTATGAATAATTTTTGCTGTGTTTCCGTTGGTTGTGACATAATTAATGCATAAGATCAAATAGCCCACTGACAACAGATGAAGGTCATCAGTAGCCTCCAAATGTCCCTTGCCAGAAAATGCCCGCCCTGCAATGTGAAAGTATTGGATAGTAATATGTTATATTAAATTTTCTACATAATGACACATATCCTCTGAGCTACTGGTATGACTTTCATTTCTGTATGACATCTTTTGAGTTGGAAAAACAGGGCATGCAAATATCGGCAAATTCAGAATTTGCTTTGCCAAAATATACGTCTCCTGCTAACTCAGACAAGTAGAGTTAAGAAAGATGTAAGCTTTTATATATAATCACACCTGTCCTCTGAGCTACTGGTATGAGTTTCATATCAATGAGACAATATTTGGGGGAAATAGGCAGGGCATGCAGATATTGGCAAGCTAATAATTGCTTTGCCAAAAATAAAATTGATTAGATGGGGGCTGTCGGCTTCTATCTAACACTTCTGATAATGCCGACACTGCTATAAGAGCACTAATGATGTCATTCAAAATATTCATTGCCTCTGTGAGTCGCTGCAGCTCAGCAATTTTTCTGTCTTCAAAACCTGCCTTCTCCTCCCTGGGGTCCAATCAGAAACTGAAAATTTAAGTTAGCTTCCGCTGTAATCAAACTCTGTAAGATAATTGGATGCTAAGAGAGTTTGCAACTATGAGGGACCCATGGGGATCAGACTGACTGATGAACGAGTGCAGATTTCTCTGCAGATGCGACCAGAAGGAATTTGCGTGTCTGTTTTCAGACCTCACTGGGTGAAGTGATGTAATTTAAGTGGAGTCATGTAATTGAATTTATCATAAAGATTTGGCCTCAGTCAGTGGTTTGTGTCACTACGGAGAGAAAGTTAGATGCGTTCATCTGCTTTATATGTGACGGAATCTGAACTAAACAGTATTAACTAAACCGCACAAAAATGCAGCTAAATAGCCGACGTTGGTATAATTTGACGAGTAAAAACTTTTTTTATTTTTTTTTTATTTTATTTTTTTTTATAGATTTTCTACATAACAATGAACAACATACATAGACAATCAAGTCATATTTGAGACAGCACTTTGAAGAATAAGCACAAACTAATACATGACAAGACAAGAACAAAAAATAAAACAGAGCACATAGACAGAACCCACCAATTATTTCCATAAGTACTTGGATTAAAAAGTAGATAACTAAAAAATAAACAAACAGAGGTAACAGAAAGTAAATAAACTACATATTAGACAGAAAACAACTAAAATGGGCCACCTAAATGACTTAATGTAGTCTGTGCTACTAAAATTGTAATAAGACTTAGTTAAAGGGTATAAGTCATTACAACTGGGGAGGAAGGGGAGCACCATTCATGGGGTCACATCCAGCGTCAAAGACATGATATGTTCCAAAAACGGTGACCAGCTTCTTGAAAATGTGATTTCAGAGCCTTTGAGAGTATGCCTGATTTTTTCCAGTTTCATGAACGAAAGTGCATATTTTATCCAATGAGAATGTCTGGGTGGGAGAGGATTCTTCCAATGCATCAGTATGATACTTCTAGCCAGTAGCGTGAGGAAGGCCACAAGGTCAGCATGATGGGGCGACAGTAACTGGTTTTTGGGGAGAACCCCAAATAAAGCAGTGAGTGGAGAGCGCTGTATTGTGGTTGAGGTAATGACAGAAAGCGAGTCAAAAACAGACTTCCAAAATTGAGATAAGGAGGAACAGGTCCAAAACATATGACTCTCTGGGCCCAGACTACACTTCACACAGCTTGAATCCACGTCCGGAAAGATTCGAGCCAGTTTGCTTTTGGACCAGTGTACTCTATGAACGACTTTACACTGAATGATTCCGTGTCGGGCACAAATTGATGAGGTGTGAATGCGTTCTAGAATAGTTTGCCACATTTCATTATCAATCTCTATGTTAAGATCATCATAGCCTGTAGCTGAAGATGGCCAAGCCCAGGAGTCAGATTGGACATTAAGAGGTTGTATATTTTTGATATTGTACCCTTTGGAGTGGGACTAATTTCTAGCAGTTGATCAACCATATTGGAGGCAGGAATTATTGGAAAACCTGGAAAACGATGACTAATAAAGTCTCTAACTTGTAGAAATCTAAAAAAGTGGACAGCAGGTAGGTTAAAATTTGAAGATAATTGAGCAAATGAGGCAAAAGTACCATCTGGATATAGATCTTTCACAGAAGAAAGCCCATGGCTTTTCTACACTGAACACGTCCTATCAAAGAGTGAAGGTGGAAATAGAGGATTAGAATTTAGCGGTGATAAAAGAGGTATTCTCTGGATCCCAAAATGTTGCATAATTTGAGCCCATATTCTGAGGCAGTTCTTAACAATTATATTGTTAGTGTAAGTAGCAGGAGACTTTTCAGGAGGGAGGCATAGAAGGGAGTACAAGGAACCAGAGCTACATGAGGCCTCCTCTATTGCTAACCATTTGGGGGTCTCACAGCTCGCATTGCACCAGAATAACATTGTACGAATATTAACAGACCAATAATAGCATAAGAAATTTGGTGTGGCAAGCCCTCCCATTTCCTTACTTTTCTGCAGGATACTCTTTTGTATTCTAGGAGGTTTTTTGTTCCATATGAAGTGAAAAACTGAAGCATCAAGTGTCCTAAAGAAATTTTTTGGGATAAATACTGGCAAACTCTGAAAGAGGTATAAGTATAAGAATTTTGGCAAAACATTCATCTTAACACAACTGATCCTGCCTGCTAAAGAAAGTGGCAGCATGGACCAGCGCTGTAGGTCCTGGTTCAGCTGGTCAAGCAAGGGAGTAGAATTAACTTTAAAAAGTTGTGAATAATTCTTAGTCACATGGATTCCCAAGTACTTAAGTCCTTGCAGAGAGATCTTGAATGGTAAACTAGTGAGTGGGTAGGCTGTAGCCGCATCATTAATTGGAAATAATTCACTCTTATTAAAGTTCAGTTTATATCCAGATATTTGTCCAAACTTTTCAAGCAGGTCTAATACCAGGGGCATGGAAGTCTCTGGGTCTGAGAGAAAGAGTAAGAGGTCATCTGCATATAAAGAGACTTTATGGACTAGACCACCTCTTGTGATGCCGCACATGGGACTGAATCTAAGGGCTGCAGCTAAAGGCTCTATAGCAATTGCAAACAGAAGAGGGGAGAGTGGGCAGCCCTGACGGTTTTCCACGACCTAGTTGAAAATATTCTGAGTGGTCATTATTTGTGCGAACACTGGCTAATGGTGAAGTATATAACAGTTTTATCCAGGAAGTAAAGGAACAGCCAAACCCAAAACGTCGTAAGGTGTAAAACAAATAGGACCATTCTACTCTGTCGAAAGCCTTTTCGGCATCCATTGAGATAACCACTTCTGGGGTCTCAGCTGATGTAGGTGAATATATTATATTACTAATATTGTGAAAGGAGTGTCTGTTTTTAATTAAGCCTGTCTGGTCAGAGTTGATGATTTTGGGCATGATTACCTCCATACGTTTTGCCAAGATCTTTGCCAAGATCTTGACATCTGTACAGAGCAATGAAATTGGCCGGTAGTTGTTGCAGATTTGTGGATCTTTATCTTTCTTTAGGATAAGTGAGATAGTAGCTTGTCGCATTGTGAGAGGGAGAACTCCAACTTCATATGCTTCTTTAAACATGTTAAGCAGAAGAGGAGACAGTTTGTCTGAAAAGACCTTAATAAAATTCTGATGGAAAGCCATCAGGTCCAGGGCATTTTCCACTCTGCATTGATAATATAGCACTCTTGACCTCAGCAAGTGTAAAAGCCTTGTCTAAATCAGAGGCTGTTTCTGGATCAATTGTAGGGATAGTAAAACTATCAAAGAAACTTTCATAATGAGCTTGATCAGGTGAACACTCTGAGGTGTATAAAGCAGAATAGAAGTCTCTAAACTGATTTTTGACAATTTGCGGATTAACAGAAGTCCCATTGAAGGTGTTAATTTCAGCAATATGCTGGTTTGAAGCTCTCTGCCGGATCTGATGAGCAAGAATTTTGCTGGGCTTGTCACCAAACTCATAATAACCGTAACGGGTTTTTAATAATAGTGCCGCAGCTGCGTCAGAGGCTAGAGTGTCAAATTCAGCCTTTTTTATCAACAAGCTTTTTATAAGGTCTGGATCAGGGGACTCTGCACATTTTGTTTGAAGGTCAGATATAGCATTAGACAGGGAAAGACTTTTTTGTGTGATTGTTTTTCTAGAATATGCTGAGTAAGCTATTATCTCCCCCTGTAAATATGCCTTACATGCCTCCCAAACTGTTGCAGCAGATACATCTGGAGTAAGATTAGAGGAGACAAACAGATCTAAACAGTCATTCATATATTTGACAAAAGCAGGATCATTGAGTAAGACTGAATTAAAGCGCCACGGAGGCCATGAAGCAGATCTGCCCGGGAGAGAGAGAGATCCAAGATGACAGGAGCATGGTCCGAGATTACGATGGGATTATAGTGACATGACCTAACTGAGGAAAGCAGTTTGTTATCAAGAAGAAAGAAGTTAATTCTAGAGAAAGTAGAATGCACTGGGGAGAAAAAGGAAAAATTTCTGATGTTCGGGTTAAAATAACACCAAACGTCTGAGACTGCATATTGCTGCATAAATGTATATAGAACTTTGGAAGACTTAGAGACTGAATATGACTTGCTTGAGGAACAATCAAGTAAAGGGTCAAGGCAGCAGTTAAAGTCACCCCCAATGATGAGCTGGCTATTATTTAGGTCAGGAAGTGAGAAGAATTTTTTTTTTGAAAAAGTCCTCTTCGTCCCAGTTCGGACCATATATGTTTACTAATGTCAAATTGCTACTGCTAATTCTTCCCAGGAAAATAACATAACGGCCATTAGGGTCTGATATGACTTTGGTCACAGAAAGGGGAACAGATTTATGTATTAAGA
Organism: Poeciliopsis retropinna; assembly: GCA_010277075.1. Classification (NCBI taxonomy): domain Eukaryota; kingdom Metazoa; phylum Chordata; class Actinopteri; order Cyprinodontiformes; family Poeciliidae; genus Poeciliopsis; species Poeciliopsis retropinna. The sequence continues at coordinate 171,593 of VMRM01000009.1, forward strand.
TAGCAACCCCACGTGCCTTGCTATTAAATGATGAATGATGCACCTGGCCAACCCAACCACAGCGAAGCCTGAGCTGGTCTGAAAGTTTTAAGTGTGTTTCCTGTAAGAAAGCAATTTTTGTGTTTAAGTGTTTTAGGTGATTAAATACTTGTTTACGCTTTATAGGAGAGCTCAGCCCTTTCACATTCCAACTGACAAACCTTAAAGAATCCCCTGGTGCCAATGGGGCGTTAGTACTTGACATAATACCCTAGGTGTGATATATATGAAAATGACAGTGAGCTATGAACTGTAGCACATATGTAATGAGTAGCACCAATACATGCAGATAAGGAGGGCCCGCAAAACACACATACAAACAGAGGGAAGAGAAAACAGAAAGAAAGAAAAAAAAGAAAAGGTGCTGCAAAAGGCAGGCACCAAAACTCTGATAAAGCTATCAGCATATTTTAATACTTCCTTTTTCCTAAATTCCTAAATCCCAACTCCTAGCCACTGCATTATGGAAAAACAAACAGATTAGACTAAAACCCCTTAAACCTCCTTATAGCTTCAAATGATCAAGCTGTGTAATGTAAGTACAGTATTATTCACTAACAAATAGGCCCAACAAGCCACACTGAATTAAGAAAATAATAACACGCAATTGAAAAAAAAAGAAAAGAAACCAGAAACCAATGTTAAATTCCCAAGGCGACGTGGATTTAAAAAAAATATATTATTATTATTTATTTATTTATTTTTGTTTAAACCTGACCCAAATCCTGGACGAATTTAGCCGCATCCGCGGCCGACAGGAGCCACTTCCTATCTCCGTTCGGGAGTGTGATGCGCAACTTTGCAGGAAATAGCAACGCCGGCTTGTATCCCCGCTTGTACAGTTCAGTCATGGCACTACTGTATTCGCCGCGCTGCTTCACAACCTCTGGACTGTAGTCATCATAGAAGCGGGTCTTATGCCCTTGATAAGACAGTGCACCCCTCTTGCGGGCTTCGCGAATAATCAGGTCTTTCTCTTGGAATTTGTGGAAGCGCAGGATGACAGGGCGAGGACGGGATCCCGGGGCGGGCTTGGGGGCGAGGGTGCGGTGCGCTCGATCTATCTCAGGAGGGGAAGGGAGCGTGTCTTGACCGAAGACTTCAGGCAAAAGCTGAGAAAAAAACGAGGATGGCCGGGGACCTTCTATATCCTCTGGTAGACCAACAATGCGAATATTCTGGCGCCTACTGCGCCCCTCCAGATCCACCACTTTAGCTCTCAGCATTTCATTTTCTTTTTGAAGATTAGCACACACCTTCTCCACCTGCCCTAAGCGCGCGTCAGAAGCAGATGCATTATCTTCCAAAGAGCAAATACGCTGACCGTGGTCTGTCATAGTAGAGTTGATGCTGTCCAGTGTGGAGTTCAGAGACTCAAAAGACAATTTGAACTCCGCAGACAGGGCCTCTTTATGACTGCTAAGGAGCGAGCTAATGTCCGCCATTGTTATGCTAGCAGTAGTCGGGGGTGCGTCTTTTTCTCGTTCAGACGATTTTCCTTTGGCCTTAGACATGATAAAGTAAGTTTACGATAGATGATAACTACATAAAAGTAAATGACTGTAGTCTTTGCAAAGGAGATGGGGTTTCAAGGAAGTATATAAAGCACCAATGCAGCAGCAGTCCAAGCGAGCGTCTACTCGCATCCCAACCGGAAGTCCTGGTCTTGAGGTCTTGATTGAGGCGTTCTGTTTGGCCGTTGGACTGGGGATGAAAACCAGAAGTGAGTGAGACAGTAGTGTTTAATGCAGAACAGAAATTCGCCAAACCTGGGAGGTGAATTGTGGGCCTCGGTCCAAGAGTATGTCCTGGGGGATTCCGTGGAGTCGGAACACATGCTTCACCAGAAGCTGAGCGGTTTGGAAGGCAGAGGGCAGTTTGCGGAGTGGAACAAAATGGCAGGCTTTGGAGAAACGGTCAACTATAGACGGCGACTATAGTTGTCATGCCCTTAGAAGGAGGCAAACCAGTGACAAAATCTATGGCGTTGTGAGATCAGGGACGTTTTGGAATGGGAAGCGGTTGAAGGAGACCGGGCGGAGGTTGATGGGAGCAGATAGTGCAGGCCAGGACATACTCACGGACGTCTTTGTGGACTGACGGCCACCAGAACCTTCTATTAACCAGGGCGATGGCGCGGCTGACTCCAGGGTGACCTGAAAATTTGGTTGCGTGGATCCACTGGAGGAAACGGGTGCAGATGGAGGACGGGATGAATATCTTGTTAGGTGGACAGGAGTCTGGAGCCGGTTCGGACAGTTGTGCTTGCTTGATGATGTCTTCTATTTCCCAGGTCACTGTTCCCACTGTACAGCTGGGAGGTAGGATAGTAGCCGGGCAGTTGTCGGAATCATCGGGTGAATGGAGACATGAGAGAGCACGTCTCCAGGTTTTATGTTGTGGGAACCAGGGCGATAGGATATGGAGAGGTTGAAACGCGAAAAGAATAGTGACCAGCGAGACTGTTGGAGATTTAACCTTCTGGCGGATTGCAGATAGGACAGGTTCTTATGATCAGTCCAGACCAGCCCTGGGTGTTCCGCTCCCTCCAGTCAATGTCTCCATTCCTCCAAAGCCAACTTAATGGCCAGAAGTTCTCGATACCCCACGTCATAGTTTCTCTCAGGAGGGGTTAATCTGCGTGAGAAGAAGGCACAAGGATGAGTTTTATTGTCAAGAGATGAGATTTGTAATAATACTGCTCCTACTCCTGTATCTGAGGCATCGATCTCTACAATGAATTGTTTGGAGGGGTCTGGCTGGATGAGAATTGGTGCGTTGGCAAAGAGATGCTTGAGGCGAGTAAATGCAGCTTCCGCTTCAGGGGTCCAATGGAAAGAGATCTTAGAAGAGGTTAGGGCTGTAAGGGGTAAAGCAGTTTGGCTATAGTTGCGAATGAACCGGCGGTAGAAATTGGCAAATCCCAGGAAGCGTTGCAACTGCTTGCGAGTCTCAGGTGTCGGCCATTCCAGGACCGCCTGGATCTTTTCCTCTGTTGGCCTTACCTGTCCGCCCCCTAATACAAAGCCCAGAAAGGACACAGAGGTCTGGTGAAAATCACATTTTTCAGCTTTTACATACAGCTTGTTCTCCAGCAGCCGGTGCAGAACCTGATGGACGTGGTGTTTGTGCTCTTCCGTGGACTTAGAATAAATCAGAATGTCATCAAGGTACACAAATACAAAGACGTTCAGGAAATCTATGAGGACATTGTTAACTAGGGCCTAGAAAAACGCAGGTGCATTAGACAATCCAAATGGCATAACTAAATATTAAAAATGACCAATAGGTGTCTTGAACACAGTCTTCCATTCGTCTCCCTCGCGAATGCGAAGCAGATGGTAAGCATTTCTCAAATCTAATTTGGAGAAAATGGTGGCTCCATGAACCGGTTCAAATGCAGACGATAACAAAGGTAAGGGATATTTGTTTTTAACGGTGATGTTGTTTAACCCCCTGTAGTCAATGCAGGGTCTCAATGAGCCGTCTTTCTTACCCACGAAGAAGAATCTGGTTCCTAGGGGTGATGAAGATGGACGGATGATTCCAGCGGCGAGGGATTCCTTGATATATTCCTCCATAGTCTCTCTCTCTGGACAGGATATGTTATGTAGACGGCTCGAGGGCAAAGGGGCACCAGGGAGAAGGTCGATGGAACATTCATATGGACGATGTGGTGGTAAGGAAAGAGCCTTGGACTTACTGAATACTGCAGAGAGGTCGTGATATTCAGGAGGGATGGTGGACAGATCAACAGGGTCAGCCTCCTGCGGCTCCGCCGGTGGTGGACTGGAGGCACGGCTGAACGGAGACAACATGAATGACAGAAAGTGGCCCAGGATGTAACATGTCTATCTGACCAGTTAATTTGGGGATTATGTTGTTTTAGCCACTGGAACTCGAGAATTACGGGAGAGTTGGAGGTGGGAAAAACGAAAAAATTGAATATTATTGAACATTGAAGAAAAAACCCATTACATTTGTTCCGATCACCTGAGAATCTTTCAGGGACAGGAGGTCGGACGTCAGAAAATACAGGCTGGACTGTGGGTGCCGGATCCGGCACCAGCAGGAGCTGGAGTTGGGGTCTGAGGTAGACAATTTTGAAGAAATGTGGTTAAATCTGCTAAGCGTTGATTAGTTTCAGTTTGTAAGGTGTGGAGTTTTTTAATGCGGATTCGTGAGCCTGGATTATAGATTGTTGTTCGGTCAGAGTTCTTCGTATTGCGTCTGCTGGGCTGAGTTGTTGGCCTGAGTGTTCTGTCATAATGGGAGTTTAAGTTTCATGCCCATATGCAGAACACTAAACAAGGAAACGGTAAAATAAAGATATAATGAGTTTCTTAGGGAAAACAGGAGACGGGAATGGAGACTCGGGTCTGGTCCGCAGAGGGGGACGGGTTCAGCAGACAATCGGCACACTACAGGAACAGAGCAGGCTGGTGAGTTCAGGGGTCGTCGGAAATTAGAATGTTGAGATAAGAACTGGACAGATCTTACTTGTGGGTAACCGGAACGAGGCTCTGGGAAGGGTAACTGCAACGTCTGGGGTCTCAGTCTCACTGTGGGTCCAGACGGGTCTTGTGCGTGTTGGGAGGGATCCAGGAAGCAACGGAGGAGTACGTCGGAGGGCAGAAAGGTAGGCTCAGGTCAGCGGGGACAGAGGAGCGGCGCGACTGCCAGCCATGGGAATCCAGGAGGAACTTGTTGTCACACGGAGAAGGTGAGTCTGGGAACTCGGGCAACCAGTGGGTACGTTCCATAGCGTCACGAGGAACGGCGAGATCAGAAAGCCAGGAGGGATCAGCACTACGTGGATCCAGGGCGTCACGAGGGATCACTTGAAGACAGGAAGAACAACAGGGAGTAATCACTAGCAGGTAGGTCAACGAGGAAACACAGAGACAAGCTCTAGGAGGCTCAGAGGTACCGTTACTGGCAAACACTCAAGACGCTGAAGGACTGGCAGTCAGCTCCTCTTGAACCTGCTGCTGACGAGCTAAACTCGAATCAGGTGTGCTGGTGACGTCATCCACGCCCTCCGACGGAATGGATCTGGCACCATCTAGTGATGGAATAAAAGTGGTGCACGCACAAAACCCCACGAAGAAAACCTAAGAGCCCCGGAACATAACAAGTTCAGATCAGTAGTAACTTTGTACATGCTGCAGTATTCCTCAGGACGTATCAAAACATGTCACTGAAGAGCAATTAAATTATGAGGTGAAATTAACATAAAGCATTTTGTACATTAACCAACAATAAGATTTCGTTTAGATATTTTTGTCAGGATTTTGAATGTTTTTGTTGAATTCAGGCTGCTAAAAATGCTGGGCTTGAATTAGCATTAGCCGTGTGCACTCCCTTGTCTGAGGTGCACCATGTGTTAAAGCAACTCTCTACCCAAGTATGCTCTAAACATAGACACACGCACACATAGGCGCACGCACGCATGCATGCACACACAGCAGATATCTGTTTGTTCTCTCTGGAGCGTTACCCAGGCTGTTACCCAGATGTGTTTTGACTCCAGATGTTTCAGATGAGCATCATGGTTTTATGACCTAATTGACCAATGCCCTCTCTGTTTTGAAGTCTCCATGTTTCTACAGTACATCACATTTTAGAGCTTTTGGTTTTGCTGTAGATACAGCCAATAGAAACTGAGAAATGTGCATGCTGTCTGTTACTGTTTTTTTATACTCATGTGTGCTCCTCTTCCTTTTCATCCCTCAGTTTTGGAGAAGAGCGAGTTTAAAGATGACTCACAATTCTTCCGTTTCTATGCTGATGAAGAAATGGAGGGAACTGGCACCAAGAGCAAGCAGCTGCAGCGAAATGACTTCAAACTCATAGAAAACATCCTGGCCAAGTCCCTGGTGGTGAGCCTTCAGGATTTTACATTTACACACAAATTGTAGAAATTCTCTCTCTTGGCTCAGAAAAGCTGCTTCACAATGTGATATCTGCACCATCTGGAACATATATTGATGTATATGCTTATAATAAAATGACTGTGAACACATCTCAAGAACAATAAACCTGGCAGGCAGATGTTCCACTTCACCGCGTTTATCTTCTCCCGTATAAACACATATAACATTGTTTTAGTTGGAAACAATGAGGTTTCATGTATCTGAGGTAAAAACAGGCAACAGTTTCTTTCTTCAAACATTCAGCTACACTCCTCAGATAAAAGTGTGTATGTGTGTAATCACATTATCATCAGCTGCATTAGCCTGGGTGAATCCTCTGTTCCTTTGACTCTGAGAATACCATAAATCTGAGGCGGACAGAGACGAGTCCAAGCTAAGCAGCAGTACACACGGCCTGTATTTACCTACCTGTGTGTCTCAGAATGAAAGCAGCTGATCAGTGAAGGCTTCACAGATTTGTTAAGAGAATGCTGAACAAACAGAAAGACAAAGCAGTTATGTTAGAATTTTCAGAGTTTTTAACATCATATAAAACATATTAATTTACCAGGTGAAATGAGGTCAGCCAGCTTCTCCAGCAGACTGCTTTTATTCTAGAAGGTGCAGTAGAAAGGGACTTGTTTATCCAGCAGATTAAACAAGGCCTGGCCAGCGTCTCTTTCCACGTCCAATGTGGGAAGCAGTCGTGCTATCTGGCCTTCCATGAGAAGTGGAAATGGCTTTGACTTGATTAGCGGAACTGATCCCCCCTCTGCTCTTGCCCCGTTATTGAGGCGGAGTCCAGGAACTCTTTATTTACTGCGGTCATGTCCTATGATATAACAAAGGAGATCGCCATCTTATCAGGGCCGTGCAGCAGGAAGACAGCCCAGCAGCAGCAGACGCCAATGGAGGACGCTTAATGGGTTTTGACCATGACGTTCTCAATTCATGGTGGTGGTGGGAGGAGGGGGCGTGTACGACGAGGGGAGTCAAGAACATCATCGGATGTGAGATTCCTGACATGGGAGGAGAAAATCCCAAAAATCTCAAAGGATTTTATGTTTACATGTGCATTTATGCAGCTGTGACACTTTTTGGAAAAAGGGGGGAAACTTTAGCAAAAGTCCAGAAAAAAAATTTGTCACACAATGAAGCAGCATAAATTTTTCTGTCTGTGTGCCAGATTCACCCTGAGGAGGAAGGCTACGGCTTTGAGATTGAGGAGAAAAACAAAGCCATTGTGGTGAAATCTGTCACCAGGGGCTCACACGCAGAGGTAACTCACACACATGCAGAGGTAACACATACGCAGAGGTAAAGGACACATACACACACGCACGCACACGTTTGTGTGGTTACATGTGGGCGTGTCTACATGCCCACATGTAGTGTCTGTTCTGACGACTTTCCATTGACTTCCATTAATTTCTACAGCCTAAACCTTACCCTTATCCTAACCAAAACTCAATTCACACCTTAGTCCTAAATCTGAGCCCTGACCCAAAAACAGATGGCGAGTGCCTGGTGGCCGGGCTTTTACCCATGCAGTCCGGCCGGGCTCAGCCCGAAGAGGAAACATGGGTCCCCCCTCCCATGGGCCCACCACCAGTGAGAAGGGCTAAAGGGGTCGGGTGCATTCTGAGATGGGTGGCAAGCGGCAAGTGGGGGAGGGGGCCCTGGTGGATGCAGAAGTCCTAAAAAAGCTAATAAACCGGCGACCCGCCAGAACTGTGCACTGTAAAAAGCTCGGGCGGGATCTTAGAACAACGGCAGGTTCAAACTCCACTCATTCATTTTTAGCTCACAGTAAAAGCAAACTGGCCAATAAGATTTAGGCTTTGGCGTGCCCTTTGACCCCCACAGACTCACAGTGATGTGCGCTACATACAAGGTGTTTTAGCACAAAATATCTTTTTTCTTCTCTGGGGAAAGAGCCAGAGCTAGTGTGCGAGGTTGAGAGATTCCTGCTAGAAATAGTCGGTCTCACCTCGACGCATGGCTCAGGTTCTGGAACCAGTCTGCTTGAGAGGGGCTGGACATACTTGCACTCTGGAGTTGCCCATGGTGAGAGGTGCTGGGCAGGAGTGGGCATACTTGTTGCTCCCCGTCTCTGTGCCTGTTGGTTGGGGTTTACCTCCCTCTGCCTATGGGTGGGGAGACGGGTTCTGACTGTCGTTTCTGCTTACGGGCCGAACAGCAGTTCATATTACCCACCCTTGCAAGTGGGGGAGGGGGCCCTGGTGGATGCAGAAGTCCTAAAAAAGCTAATAAACCGGCGACCCGCCAGAACTGTGCACTGTAAAAAGCTCGGGCGGGATCTTAGAACAACGGCAGGTTCAAACTCCACTCATTCATTTTTAGCTCACAGTAAAAGCAAACTGGCCAATAAGATTTAGGCTTTGGCGTGCCCTTTGACCCCCACAGACTCACAGTGATGTGCGCTACATACAAGGTGTTTTAGCACAAAATATCTTTTTTCTTCTCTGGGGAAAGAGCCAGAGCTAGTGTGCGAGGTTGAGAGATTCCTGCTAGAAATAGTCGGTCTCACCTCGACGCATGGCTCAGGTTCTGGAACCAGTCTGCTTGAGAGGGGCTGGACATACTTGCACTCTGGAGTTGCCCATGGTGAGAGGTGCTGGGCAGGAGTGGGCATACTTGTTGCTCCCCGTCTCTGTGCCTGTTGGTTGGGGTTTACCTCCCTCTGCCTATGGGTGGGGAGACGGGTTCTGACTGTCGTTTCTGCTTACGGGCCGAACAGCAGTTCATATTACCCACCCTTTTTGGAGTCCTTAGAGGGGGTACTGGAGAGTCCCCTCATGGGGACTCTCTCATTCTTCTGGGGGACTTCAACGCTCACGTGGGAAATGTGAGACCTGGAGGGGCGTGGTTGGGAGGAATGCTCTCCCCGATCTGAACTCGAGCGGTGTTCTGTTGTTGGACTTCTGTGCTCATCACGGATTGTCCATAACGAACACCATGTTCAGGCATAAAGGTATCCATATGTGCACTTGGCACCAGGACACCCTAGGCCGCAGTTCAATGATCGACTTTGTCATCATTTCATCGGATCTGCGGCCGTCTGTCTTGGACACTCAGGTGAAGAGAGGTGCGGAGCTGTCCACCGATCACTACCTGGTGGTGAGTTGGCTCCGGTGTTGGGGGAGGATGCTGGTCAGACCTGGCATTCCCAGCAGGAGACATTCCCTCCTGCTGGGAATGTCTGTCAGAATCCCCTGTGAGACGGAGCTTTAACTCCCATCTCCGGCAGAACTTCGAACACATTCCGGGGATGTGGGGGACATTGAGTCTGAGTGGACCATGTTCCGTACCTCCTTTGTCGAGGCGGCTCTTCTTGGAGGAGACAGAAAACATGTGGAAAGAAGTCAGATGAGACCAAATCTGAAGTTTGTGGTTATGATTGAGACACAATGGGGCAAAAGTTTAAGGGTTTTAAGAAGATCCTTACAAGGTACTGCACACTGTTTATATCCTATAATCCAGTTTTACATTCTCTCTATCCTTTCAGCTGTCCTCTCCCTTACTTAACACCATGAAGCCTCCATGCTCCTCCATCTCCTTCCTTCTCCTTCCTCCTTCATCTTCCTCCTGCTCATCTGTTTTTAGCCCTCCATCCCCCCGCAGTAGCAGGATCACTGATTATGACTCGGCCTGTGTGCCAGAGGATACAATGAAGCTCAACTGATTCCCATGGGGCTCTGAAAAGGGCTGAGACACGCACGCACGCACGCCTGCACACGCACACACACACACACACACACACGCACATCAACGCATGCACGCACACACCCATCCCCCCACACACTGAGGTCTTTCACTATACAGTGCTATAATAGAAAGTCACGTGTAGTCCGGCTCCCATGCTGCGTAATCACTTACATCCTCTCCTCGTCCAAGGGGCCGCGGCTCCTCCCCGTCGCCATGGCATCCATGCCGGGCTGCAGTCCAGAATCGGGGTGTGTGGTTCGGTCCCGACCGGATCCATTCCTGGGACACTGGGCTCCCTCAGCGCCGTGGACAGAGGCGGCATTATTCTGACAACGTGATTGAAGATGTGAGAGACAAGAGTGTTGGATGACATGCAGCCATCTGAACGAACGACAGCCTGGAAAAGCAAAATGTGCAACTGTTACTGCGTTGTCGCATGCCTCCAATCTGCGTAAAGGTTAATTTGACCCGGCGAAGGTCATAGACTCAAAGAAGACGATCACACTGAAATCATGTAGGGTAGGGCCCAGCATTTTTCAGTTATCATGAAAACGTTCTCATCATGAAAAGACTTAATTTATTACTGTCATGATACATTTCAGTTATTGAAGGTAAATAAAAAAAATACTTTTTAAAGTAAGAGGCATCTTGAGGAGGCCTGTTGCAAATGGGAATATTTTTTCAAATCTGTTTGTGGTGCCATACAGTTACCAAAAATTGAGTGATAAGTTGTTGTTTTTTTAAAAAACCATAATACTTATTATTATCACAACACCACCATAAAATATTGCGATAGCATTCTTAGTCCATATTGCCACTCCTATTTATTCTGATTTTTAAAGCTGTGAGTTTGGTGTGGAAATGTGTGCAAATCCATCCAGCAGTAACCAGGTGTGCAGCACAATCATATCTATTAATCTTGACATGCACTTTCTGTATGAAAACACAACTTTCTCTACCTGTTTAGTCCTGCATACTTTGATTTTTGTCTCTTGTTTTCTGTTTGGTTCTGCTCCGCTCTTTTGACGCTCAACATGCTGAACACTGCAAAACATACTGCACTGCAAAACACAAAATCATAACCAACGTTTTTTGCTAATTTATAGTGAAAATATCTTCTTGCACTTGAAATAAGACAAAACTAGCTTACAGCAAATTTTTCTGCAAGATGAAGGAGCTTGTTTTTAGTCACGAACTCCTGAAAATTGATAAGAAAAAGAAAGTTTTAGTTCCCCTGATGGATTACTTTTAGCTTATAATGTGGGAAAAATGTTTTACTATAAGTGAAAAAAATCTGCCAGAGGATCAAAAAACACTCCCATATCTTCCAGAAAAGCTCCTAGTAAACTAGTTTTGTTTTAATTTTAATTTCAAGTTTAGACAGAGATTTTCACTAGAAACTAGACAAAAATATGTTTTGTGTTTTTGACTCTAGTCAGGCAAAAGCTTGCCTCACATGGAGGAAATGTTGTCACTTTTAGCTATTTTCCTTCAAAGCTGAGCTAACGATGAAGCTAACACGTTAACAGATATTCTTTGTGGTTATCTTTACCTTTTCCAATGTCTTAGCTTTATGTCTCAGCTCTTATAAATAAGACCTCAGCTGAGGTCTTGCTGTGGCAAGTTGTGTGTAAACTAAGTGTGGTTCATCTGAATCTCTTCTGGGCAACGGTGTGGAAGATACAGAGGAAAGCTGCAAGCTATAAATAAGAGCCTTCTGTCTCCTGTCTGTCCGTCTGTCCTCCCAGATGGCCGGCCTGCAGGTGGGCAGGAAGATTTACACTATCAACGAGGACCTGCTGTTCATCCGGCCCTTCTCTGAGGTGGAAGCCATGATCAACCAGGCCTTCTGCATTCGACGCTCTCTGCGGCTGCTGGTCGCCACCAAAGCCAAGGAGTGAGTGCCATGAATCAATCAGGTGAACATGTTAAGCAGACACCAAGCACAAGCTGTTCTGACTCATCCTTTTTCCTTGTCTAGGAGCGTGAAAATCCCTGACAAGCCAGAAAGCCTCTCCTTCAGGCTGTCTGGGTCAGAACCGCCACATGTCCACGCTGTGAGGAAAGGTGAGACCAGCTGGAGGAGACTAAGAGATACCAGACTGACCTTTTTTTGAGATGTGGGGGCAAAATGTAAGAGTGATGCAGATGCTGGTGGTGGGAACGAGACAAAATGTAAAAAAAATATGAAGGAGTAGGAAAACCTTAGAAAGTATTCCTACTCATGGGATTTATTTCAAAAGCTCTGAAGGTGCAGCCTTTATTTCCAACAAACGGTCGTTTAGATATAGTCGGATATCTAGGAAAATGAATAGATTTTTATGTAGTTTGGCCTTTCATCCACACAAATACTCTTTTTTATACCAATAAAAACAATTATTTATAAAAACTCATACCAAAGTGGAGATTTGAGTAAACTTTGTATTTTTGTTTGCATGTGTAAATGGGAAGACAGAGATTCCTAACCATTACAAAGTGAGACAAATAATGTGGCAGTATCTACTTCATCATTTGTTTTATTAGCTTTATGTTCTAATATGCTCTTTAAAAAATAGTTCAACGTGTTTATCTGTCCACACAAATGGTGTGTACGATATTACTTTTTTCAAATGACATGGCAGAGATATTTGTTTTTATAAAAAGCACAAGGCCTAAGACTTTGATCAAACACTTAATTTATGCATGAATTTACTTTTCTTTTGTTAAGTTAAGGAATGCCGTACTGTGGTTTCACTTTATTATGACTTCTCTGCTTTCACCTTGCGCTCTCTTCTCACTTCCCTACGTAACCTCTGGGTCTCTGTTAGTGATTGACCTTAATTTTTTTCCCAATAAACCAATGGTCCAGTATTTTCTCCTCTTAAACTGGGTCCAGAGTTGGCTGAGTCACTGGAAGTGAAGGCATCACTTGTATTTTTATATCATTGAAGAGAAATGATGGAGATGTTGATTGGACTTCCAGGCTGTGAAACCTCACGTGATGTCACTGAACATGTTCATTTGCTGCTTTCCTCTAAGTGCCACATCACAGATTTAGAACTGATATTTGAATTTATTCAACCAAATGCTTAATTTTGTTGCATCTTGTCACATTATAACCAGACACATCTGTGTAGTCCAGGTGGATTTTTGTGATAGACCAAGACAAAACAAGGCGTTATTGTGAAGTGAAATATGCTTTTTTTTCCCCCCTTCACCCTCCTTTTAGGCCTAAAAGATGTACTATGAAAGGTCACCTAATAAAATTTTTTAGTCTGTATAACTTCTGCAAGCTTTACGACCTTGCAGAAATCCACAGTTTATCTAATCTATTGGTGCAGAAAATAGTTGTTCACTCCATAAATCTGACCTTTAGTGTGCTTTATAGTAAAAACATGGTGGTGACAGCATAATGTTGTGGGAATGCTTTTCTTTAATGGGCAGTAATTGCAAATGGATGCCACAATTTTCAGATTTTTATTTGCTAACTTCTTAAAAATTATTTTCCTTCTGGTTTACAAATACAGATTACTTTTTGTGTCTCACATAAAATGAAATATGTTGATCTTTGTAGAAATAACTTTTCAAAATGTGAAAAAGTTAATCCGTTATGAATACTCAGGGAGAGATGGCATTAAAACACTTTTTTGTATGTCTGCTGTAACTCTGGTTCTGCCGCAATGCATTTTACATTCTGGTTTTGCTTTGACCTCCTGCAGGCTGGGAGGCGGCTGCAGCAGGGCTTCAGCCCGGCCAGGTCATCCTAAAGGTCAATGGCAACAACGTGAATTGCAGCAATCACCAGGAGGTCCTGGAGCACTTTAGTGCACATCACACACACCAGGAACCCCCGCAGGCAGTGAGGAGACATGCAACACCACTCTGTTCTTCACACGCACATGCTTTTTGGATTGTTTTTATTTTTATTTTGCAGAAGTTGTACTTTCATTGAGAAGAACTAAATTCTGGCCCGCTCTTTACTATTCCTAGTTATAGTAGAGATAGTAAATGAATCTACTTTCATTTGCATAATTTGCTAAAAGTGACAGTGTGAACCATGGTTTATGTGCAACAGTAAAATAAATGCTAAAGTAAGGCTTAGCACTTACTATTTTCTTAAATAGTAGGGGAGCTTTTTATCTGCCAGCTATTATGGCCTTTTCAATACCTTTTCAAGTTGAAGCCTTGAAGTTTTCAAGGCTTAGAAAATGTATTCTTTTTATTACTCAAACATCTATTCATTGTGGTAATAAGAGAAAAACTTTTCTGAGCCAACTGGATGTACATATTAAATATGAGGGGTCCCAGGACGGAACCTTAGGGTTCCCCATGTGACTTCTGAAGTTACCTGTTAACAAATACGTTAAATCAGTTAAAACCATCAGGTACAGAAGCATGGAGTTCTGCCCAGTTCTGGAACTGTAAAAGAAAACAGCTTTTCTTTTTCCATCAGAGTGAGGAATCTTCATCTGTTGCTCTTATTTTGGACAGCAATGTAAACACAGCGACACAAACATTTCCCTATACAATATTAGCCTAAGAGCAAAAGATCTGTTGTATTTTTAAACTTAATCTGCTCAACAATCTCTTACATAAATTATCAGTGTAATTACATTTTTTTACTCGTAGATGCCGTCTTGCCTGGATTCAAAAGGCATTGTAAGAACTTGTCTCTTCCATTGACTTTGCCAAATGTTTGGTTTAGATTCCTGCGCTCTGACTCACCATTAAAATCTTTCTTAAACTCTACAACGCGCGGCTGCTATCGCACACACATGCTGCTCTTTTCTGCCTGTTTTGACATTCCGGTTGCAGCACGTTGTGTCTCCAGGCGATATTTCACAAGGCTGCAGACAGCACTGAATGTCCTCCATATGCTGTAAAACGCTGCTTTGTTTAGGGTTTTTTCTTGTCTTTTCTGACTATTCCCTTCAGCTTTAGCGTACTGAACAGCCTGATCTGGTCTGTTTGGATCAGCCAACAGCAGGATAAATGATTAGATGTTATCAAATACTTTCATTCATTCAGGTCTGGCTCTTCTGTTGGAATGAAAACGTCCCCAAAGGGCACAAAAAACAGATTTTCTCCCTCCAATGTTGTGTAGTAGGCGTCACTCTATACCAGGGGTCTCAAACTCCAGTCCTCGAGGGCCACTGTCCTGCAGCTTTTAGATGTACCACAGGTACAAAAACGCTGGAATGAAATGGCTTAATTACCTCGTCCTTGTGTAGATCAGTTCTCCAGAGCCTTGCTAATGAGCTAATTATTCTATTCAGGTGTGCTGCAGCAGAGGCACATCTAAAAGCTGCAGGACACCGGCCCTCGAGGACTGGAGTTTGAGACTCCTGCTCTATATGGATCGATTCAAAAATGTCTCCAGTATAATTTTGTTTTAATCCAGTCTTTTAAATAAAGAAAAATCGGTATTATTCTTATTGCATCCCATTGCATCACCATTGGTAATTTGCTCCAGTTTTCATGGAGTGGATTGAGTTTAACGTCTGGACTCAGACAAATCCCATTCTCCCCAGACAGCTTTAATCTTTTAAAATCTATTTTTCATGCTAGTGTCAGTGGGTTTATCGCGCCTTTGAGGATGTGGAGGAACTCCAGAGACCAAGTGCTAGTGAGAAGGAGGAGAGTCCATTCAGGCCTTACCTAGTGGAGAATGGCTCCAATCATGAGGAGGGAACCACCACTAATGGAACAGGTGAAACATTTCCACCTTTATCACAGATTAAAATTTTTAATGGAGTTAATTCTGGTGTCTGTAATTGATAATCACATTTTAATAAAATACTATTTACAGTATTTTATTATAAGCAACATTCTCAATTCAAAAACCCCTTTTGCTGCTTTATTATGGAAGAAAGAGACATAGGAGCTCAACAGAGATATTTTTTTTTTTAATATGTTATTTAACATATTCAACCATCAGTTTGGTGCAAAGTGCTATTAGACCCATTCATACTTCAGCGTTCTCCAGCTACATGTTTAGCATTGAATAGCTTCTCTAATATGGGAAATCATTTTAGCTCAATTTGAACACAGCAATGGACTTTTCCATTAGATCGTTTTTTGGAAGCATAAACGAATCCTCAGTGACCCAAGAGAAGCAGCTTTGTCATCCATCACTGTTGTTTGTGGATACACACAGGATATGGCCTGTGTGTGTCAGATTTATGGACGTACCAGAAACATGCAAAAAAAAGGTTCCACTCAGAAGTTTTGTATGTTTAAAAAATTAAAAAGCAATTAATTTAACACATTAAAATCTATTAAATCTATTAAGTCATTTGAAATTAATGTGTTAAAGTTTTAGTTTTGCCCTAGTTAATTGGTGTTTTATTATTTTAGTGTATGACTGTTTATTTGAACTCAAGTTTTGGATCTTAATGCCTAGCCAAAGCACAGTGTCAGTCTGTAAGGGACTCAAAGTTGTGTTTGTCTAGAATCAGGGGATTCCTGTATTACAATAATTTTGAATCTTAGGTATTCAAGTATAATTGTATTTTTTATGTTAGATAATGTTTAAATAAATGGGATGTCTCTGAATGTGCAAAGTTAACCGGTGTAACATCGATCTTCAGACGACAGGCTCTGCAGACTTTCCCTGTCTGCTGATCTGCCCCTGGTCAGCCTGACGGTGGATAACGTCCACTTGGAGCATGGAGTGGTTTACGAATACGTAAGCACTGCTGGAATCAAGAGCCACGTCCTGGAGAAGGTGGTGGAGCCCAAAGGCTGCTTTGGCCTGATTGCTAAGGTAGCTAACAGAAGATTATTTCAGGCTTATGTTTTTCTCCATCTAGTGAAAAATTTGGTTTGGATCAGCTTGGAACTGATGGCATCAAATACTCTTTGTTACCATTCCGTGTCCTGTGGATTTCATCTCCACAGATCCTTGAGGCGTTTTCTGGTGATGACAGCCTCTTCGTACGTAACTGCAGCCAGCTCATCTCCCAGAGCAACCAAGTCGTTACCATGCCACAGTACGAGTTCAGACAAATCTGTGACACCAAGCTGGAGAGCGTCAAATGTCGCATCAGCAGCTATCAGGAGGTACTGAGTCACACGTTTGTTAGATTGGAAAGACATATTTAAAACCTGAAACGTTCCTAAACTTCTCAAAAATATAGATGAAATCCACTATGTTATTTTTGCTTCTTCCAAATGCACTTCAAATACACACAGGCTGTCCATCAACACATGTATCTAATCTTTTAAGACCAGAGACAACACAATGGCTCCTACAGTGGCATAAATGTTGCCTTTGGATCAATTAACGCTTTACCTAATTACCAGACTGATTCACCTCAAGATTCTCTTTTCATGTTTTTTCTCATTGTTTGCTACAGTTTGCTAAGGAGCTGAGGAACAAGGTGTGGCCGTCCTTCAGGCAGGCTGGTGTTCGCCCTCACCCGCTGGGCTGCATGGACTTTGTTCCCACAAATTGCCATGTCAACCTGATGCAGGTGTCGTACCCCAAAAGCACCACGTCTGCAGGCAGGACTTTCAGCATCCGCTTTGGTCGCAAAAACTCCCTTTATGGCATGGACCCAGACCAAGGTACTTCTGACACACACACATGCAGACTTAAAAAGTCTGAAATATACTCACATTCATGTGTATAAAAAAAGCCCTTGAATTATCTTAAATTCATTAAAAAAATGTAAGATGACCTTAAATACTTTAATCTCAGGTCTTAGCTGTTGGTGTGACACGACTATTTAATCTTGTATTTTCTATGTATCTTTTTCTTTTTTATGGGACTTTTCTATTGAAGTCACATGCAGACAACTGTTCTGACTTGAGGCAGTTGGGGCTACTGGTAGTTATCTGCTAATATAGCAGGTCGTTGCTAGCTACATAGCTATATCTCTAACTAGTTAGCAAAGAGATATAGCCCATTAATCTGACAAGGCTTTAACCTTAGTACAACCACACTAGTTTTTCAAAACAAAACTATTTGCTTGCATCTATCTTGGATAAGGGCAAACCTACCATCATTTGGCTGCCTGGTATTCATCTTCATCTTCGGACGTTAATTAATATCTTTAACTAAAGCATGAATGTGACCAGATCTGTAGTTAATTTCATATTTCTTCCTGAATAGTTTTTATGCTTAGCTTTTTTCTAATTGATTTCCTTTTGTACATTTCTGTCCCGAATTTCATTCTTACAAGTATTAGAAAGTCTTCAGTTTGAGTTGGTGAAACCTGCAGAAACCCTGACATACATTAAATAAAAGGAAGATTTTTAACTGTAGCACAACCACGGTGTCAATGATCTGTGACGATGGAGTTCAACTCCAGAGTTGGTGTTCATTTTTACCTATTACCATCTGTATCTCTTTAATTCCTGGGTAATGGAGAGGCGGACACCAACTACAGCTTCTCACTGTAACAGTATGACCACGAAGGATTCTCATTACAAATTAGATGAGTGGTTTGCTATTAGATCTCCATTAGCCTTCTACTATCTGCAGAGTATGAACATTACAAAAGAATGAATGATGTCAGTTTGAAGTTCTCTCATTGCTGCAAATGTAAAAATGAGAGGACGAACAAAACTTGGTGCCTAACCATAAAAATAACAAGGATCTTAGAAATCCTGTATGTCTGGAAGCAAAGCATCTGTCTTCAGCTAGCTACACTGATCAGTTTTGTCATGACAAAACATGGTATTAATCAGGAGTTTTTAAGTTGAACTGTTGAGATATGTCTGTTCTCAGCAAAGATGAAAATGCACCAAAGCTGTCTAGACAGCAGACTGTGCAGCAGCACTGGCTTTTTAGAGCATGGCTTGTCTTCATTCCTCTTTCAAGCCCCAGCTGCGAAGCAGATATTTGCCCAGCAGTCATCATCATCAGATTGCTCTGCGTCGTTTCTGATGCAGAATGATGGACCTTAGTTTTGCATTTTTTTTGTTTTTTTTAATATGTATATTTCCACATCTTTTCGCATTAAAACCTCAAACTTTAATCTATTTTGTTGGAGTTTTAATGCCCTGACATAAACCCCAGAGTAACCAATTGTGTTCAGAGCTCAGCCAATAAGTAAATAATCCAACTGTGTCTAATTTCATCTCAGCATAAATGCAGCTGTTCTCTGATGGTCAGAGAACATTAAGAAACTTTACACAGGTTATAAGTTATGAAACTATATCCTTTGACCTTTGACACTCATCAACTCATCATCCACTAGTGGAAATGATTTGCTATGAAAGCAAACCTAAGAAAACATGGCCATTAAGCCAGTCGCAACATATCAATTAATAAATTAATAATTAGTTATAGTTAATATAATATAAAAAATAATTTTCATTTGCATGATTATTTGTTTTTTCTTTTCTCTCTTTCTACCAGAAACTGGTTAAATTGATTAAAGTCTTCAGTTTTGTTTTTTTTTTGTCTCAAGTAGGCCGGGGGTTTTTTTAAGGACAGTTTTGTCTACAAAGACTTCCGAATTCATTTTATTGTTGCTTTGTTTATTTATTTTGGATATTAAAAATATATCCCAGTTACAATGATAAATGTTCATTAGAAATGAAAGCTTATTGATTTCTGAAGGAGTGTATTTGCATTATTATACCATTACCATTGTATTACTGAACAATGGTCTCAAAACAACAATATTTTCCTTGATCACTAAGCATGTTAGAAAGGCTAACATTTGCCTAAATCTAATTAATTAAATCAAATAAATCTAATTAAGAATATGTGGCAAGACTTCAAAATTAATAATTTATTATGGAGATGACCTGAGCTTTCACTATTTTTCCAAGAATAATGGGTGAATATTTCAGTCACTTCTTGTGTGAAGACATATAGCAATAGATTTAATGCTATAATTAAAACAAAATATTGATGGAGTATAGATAAAAATATTTTCCAGATTTTGGTTTAAGAAAATATGGTACATTTTCTTTGCAGTTATGCACTCCTTTGTTTAGGTCATTGAGGTTTATAATGCAACAACATAAAAAAAAAAGTTCAAGGACCAAGAAGTCTGTTGTTCTTTGGGAAAATAAAAAAAAATCTATGTAAATTAATATATATATTTGCAGGAGAAAAACATCAATTTCTTCAACATTTGAAACAAACTAACCCCACATGATAAAAGACAGATTGAATTTTGCTCAAACCCTCTTAAGGTTTGTTACACAAATTGACTCCGTCTGCAGTTCTTACATTTTTCAGCTAGCTGCTTAGTTTGACTTTTAGCACAAGTAAACAGTTTTGCATCCTGCTTTTTTCCTCCATAACAGTTGTGCTTTGTAAGTTGTTTTCCATTAAGAGGAAATGGAGACCAGACAGTGGTGTCACTTCGTATGTTTCCAACATCTGGTTTTCATATAACAGCCAGAGATGGAAGCTGCTCTTCATTCCAGCAGCCGCTTCGTGCACAGCATTGTCCATTTGTAACCGTCTTCTCACTGTCCTTCAGCTCAGCTCAACCCCATGTCGCACACCCAGCACTGTGTGACCAGCATGGGCGCTCCGTCTTGGAGCTGCTCTGGCCTGCAGGGGGGTGACACCGATGGCAGCGCGGAGGAGACTCCAGACGGAGGCCAGGGCATCCAGGGAGAAGGCGGGCTGAGCTTCCTGCTCAAACAGGAAGACACAGAGACACAGGATGCCTACATTCACCTGTACAGCCGCCTGGATGTTGCAGTAAGGGAGATGAAGCAATATGTTGCTCAAATAGACGTGTAAGTATAAGACCTGAATAGTTCTTAAAAAATTTCTTCAGTATTGTTTTGGTCAGATGCTTTCATCCAGCAGCATTTCTAAGACTCTGGAAAAGCATTAGGAAAGCAAATAAGAGGAAAAATATTGCAATTTTTCAGACTTAATCATCTCTCCCATTGTCTGAAAATTGTTGTGCTTGGTTTTGTTCTTGCTCTTTTCCCAACTTCTTCCTGCATTCCCTGTGCACTTTGTTGGGTCCTTCTTTCAGTTCTTGCTTGCTTGTGTTTATCCTTTCTGCCTTTCTTTCTTTCCTTCCTTTCCTTGTTTTTTCCTTTCTTGTTTGTTTTCTTTCTTCTTCTCCATGTTGTGTTTATTTATGTTTCCTGATCTCTGTCTTTCCTTCCTCCTCCTGTCTTTCTTTCTTGTGTCATCCTACCTCACTGTGCCCTTCTAGCCTTGCACCCTCGTGTCCTGTTTTTTCATTTCTTTTCTTTTATTTCCTTTCCTTTCCTTTCCTTTTCTTTCATTCTTTTCCTTTCCTTTCTTTTCCTTACCTTTTTTACCTTTCCCTCCTTTCCTTTTTTTGCCTTTCCTTTCCTTTCTTTTCTTTTAATTTCTTTTCCTTTCCTTTATTTTCCTTCCCTTTCCTTCCTTTTTCCTGTTTCATAGCTTTCTGAAAATAAGGATGGAATTGATCAAAAATACTCATATAATATTTGGATAAATGTCCATTAACTAGTTGCTGGGAAATCACTCACATTGTTCTAGCCACCAACAAACTTCTGAGAGAATTTCTGCTGGAAAATTGAAGGCTCTTCTTTGTAGATTTAAATAATTTGATTTAGATGGTTTAATACTGTTGTACAAGCTTAACTTTCCCAAACCAGCTTTGGGACCTTTGTCTTGTAGGAACAGCAGATTCCAGTTTCCACCATCTGACCATAAGTGTCTCCCTGAGATGAAAGGAAATTGGTTCAGATGTTTAGAAATTACTAAAACAGTCAAAATCCCACAAAGGCCCCAGCTTGTCATTAAGTGGAAGCTGCTGCATCTCAGTTTAGAGAAGTTTAACACCAGGAACCAAGCACTGCTCTTAAACTATATCTTTTGGGGTAGCTGCCATATTTGGTCTAATTTATGTACTTTGGATCAACATTTTGATATTATTTTTCTTCTTTTGCTCTTTCCTTTGGTTTGTTATTTTGTTTGTATTTTCTTTTAATTCATGTAAAGCACTTTGTATGGCCTTGTTGCTGAAGATGTGCTATATAAATAAATGTACCTTATCTGGTCTGACCAAAAATTTAGCTGTTTGGCTTCAGTGGTTAGATGTGTGTTTAAAAGAGGCTCAAAGTTAGAACACAATTTTACAAAGTGAGTGGCATAATGATGGAGGAAGTCTTCCATGTTTAGCTGATGAAATGTAGACAATTTCTCTGTAAATGGGTGTTCCAACACCAAAGTAATCGTAAACGGACAATAAATAGATAAAGCAGGGTAACGTTAGGCTCAACCTCAACCACATCCACATTCTGTCAGCTGAAACGTTGAGCCAAATTAAATTTATTTATATCCACAATAAATTTTACAATAAATTGTAAACTTTACACTAATTTTGTGTTTTTTGAAAATCATTAAAGTTGTTTATTGCATCATCCTTCCACTCTGAAAAAGGAACATACTTAAAATTCCAAAATGAATTACCTGTATGCACACAATGAGTGTATGTACACTTCTGACTGGAACATAAGAAAAAAATCGAGTGTAAAATCATTTTTGTTGTATTTCGTCATAAAATCTTCTATCATCTTGTTGCTCCTTTCAAATTTTTCCATTCCTCTGTTCTAGTTGTGAGCTGTGCATCATCATCATTTTTATCATCATCATCATCAACATCATCATCATCATCATCACCTGTTGGGTCACAGTTTACCGTCTGTCTGTAAAGAAACTAACCCATGCTGTTATCCCAGGCCACGCACTCTCAGGGCCATTTGGCGGCCGGCCCATTTTTCTGTCTGCCCTTTGCCTTGTTTACATAAGGGACATTCTTCAGCCCCAAAACATTTCTGGAGCAGACTCATAACAGGAACAGGGAGTGAGTCCAGAATAACATCCAGAGAAAGAGACGCACATTGTGTGTTTATGCCGAGGAAGGGGTGTGAAAGCGAGAATGAATAGATGTGTCTGTTTCACTTCGGAGTGTTTATTTAAACATAAATAACAGCACATTGCTCTGGTTTGGTAAGAGCAAACCAGAGCATTACCATTACGTTAGGCAAATGGTAATCATGTTACAAAACACAAAAAGTTTCTCATTGTTCTTGGTTCCGCAGCCTCCTGTCGTCGATCACTGAACCCACCCAGCTGGATGGGGAGGGCGGGGAGCCCCCTGCTGATGAGTCGGGTCAGCCTTTGGCCCCCTGCGAAGACGGCTGTGAGCAGGACAAAGCAGAGCCAGGCGGCATTAAAAAGGTTTGCTTTAAGGTGAACGAGGAGGACCAGGAGGACTCGGGGCATGACACCATGAGCTACAGGGATTCCTACAGGTGAGCTTCCTCTCTTTCCACCTAAAACTCACCAGTATTTCAACGAGATCACCATAAATCCTAGAAATGATAGCCTGTTAATAAAAAATTTATTAACAGTTTATATTGTTTATATTGTTAACACCTCTTATTTTTTCTTGAGCTACTACATCCATAAAATATAAACATTCAGATTCAGTTATTTCTAAGTTTTAATGCTTTTCATTTCTCTCCCCCCCCCCCCCCGTTGCAGGCTACAATTAGTCCCAGATGTTGGCATTCTGACTGGGAGCTAAAAATGACTTCAAAATAATTTGGTCAGGGCTGCTTATGTCATTTTGCTTGTTGTGAGTTAATTCAGCACTATGTGTGCGTGCATAGTGCACTGGGCCGAGCTCCACCGAGCCCCACCTTCTACACCACCCACTAAGATGCAGTTATTGGTTGTTGGTGTGGTGGCCACTGTGTAATACAGCCAAACTGTTTAGGGTGCGGCCCCCTCACCAGCTCTGTCATTAGAGCCAGCCCCGCCAAGTGAAACGTAGCCACCTCATTGTAATAAAATGCAAAGGAAAATGTAGCTGCTATGGGGAGTGCAATATGCACAAGCTCACACACACATATGCACACACAGAAGGTGTGTAAGGACAGAAAGGTAGCAGTAAATTAAGGCTCAGTAAAAGGGAACCAATTAAATGAAATGCACATAAATGTACTGCTGTGTTCAGAAGAGGCAATTAGTGGCAGACCACAAAAAACTCAAATGCAAACTAGAGACTTTCAGGTTTGATGCTGCTTCCCCTTTCCAAAATCACTGCTTTCAGTAGCAGGACTTTGTGGCAGACATTCAATTATACACACTTTTTACAAAGGGATGGACAAAGAAAGTGACATATCGATTAGGCCTGTTGTAATAAACAATAAATCAGTTGATCACAGAATAAAACTATTTTCTCTTTTTTTCTCTTTCTACCAAAAACTGAATGATGAAAGTTTTCAGTTTGCTCCTTTTGTCTCAGCTAGACATTTTTTGAAGCACAATTTTGTTTACACAGACTTCATAATTAATAGTTTTTTAAAAAATTTATTTTAGGTATTTAAAACATCTTCCAGATTCAGTGTTAAATGTTTATTATATATTAAATATTGATATTTGACAATGTGATCTTGCATTATTATTCCATCATTATATTACTTGAAAGTGGTCATAAAGTAACAATATTAACGTTTATTGCACTTACGTCTGGGGAAATTTATTGTACAGAAAAAATTTATTGTGACAGGCCAAATTTATGTGAAGTTTTTCTACAGGATCTTAAAAAGACAAATAAAGGATGTAATTCAGAGCTACTAGCCACAGCCTTTTATGATGGCCTTTCGGTAGTCATAAGAGTGGTGTGATGGTGATGCGCTTCGGTGACACAGAAGAGTTGAGAAACCCCGATTCATGCGAGCAGGAGAAAGTGTTTTATTCTAAACTCTGCATCCAGTTGTGACAGATTACAGTTCAGAGTGTCTGACGGGATTAATTCTCCTTAAATATTTTAAATGCCAAACATGATGTAATTCAGTTGGAATATCCGTCTTCAGATTGTTGAAATGCATTTATTGATGATGCGTCAGCCTTGGAAATATAATTGATTGCAGTGAGTTTGTGGCATTTTATGAGCATTTTGTCTTGGAAGAAAACAACACGATGCAACAGATCCAGTCTGTAAGATAAACAGAGGAGTAATGTCAAAGTGAAGCTGTTCCTCACTTTGTGTTGTACTCTCCTAACAGTTTTGGATCTGTAGATAAATTAATCTGTGTGTAGTCTATCTGACTACACACAGTCAGATAGACTACTGACTACTGAAAACAAACAGAACAAAACAGTTTTGTTTGTTTTGGGTTTACGTTCCAGGCAAACCTGCGACTAGAAACTGTAATTATCTCAGCGGCGCTCACACGTTTGGCTGCAGCTTTCTGAGGCTAAATTAGAAAAATTGCTTTGTGTGTGTTTCAGACTGTCACACACAGGAAGTGTGTGTGTGTGTGTGGGTGTGCGCCGCCCCAATACACTCCAAGTGCACATCCACATATCCAGATGGGAAACTCAACCAACATATATTAACTCTCCCCTGAGTTTTATTGCCTCTGCGGTTCCACTGGACAACCAGCACAAATACACACTCTGAGACACACATAAACCTCAGAATAACAAGGCAGGTGAATTCCTGACCCAGCTCCCCCGTTTTCTTTTTTCATCCAACCCCGCCTGATGCCAGAGGAAGACAAAGCCACAGTTGTCATTTTTGGACGTCATAATTGCTGGTCGGCCTTTTGTCCTGGTAACACAGGCTGTGAATCATTCAGAGCTCCTCTAAGGGGATTTCAGGAGCGTTCGCTTAACTCTATGCATAATTTGAGCTGCATAAATCCTCCACACACTCCCAGACATCATGTTGAATCATGTAACGTACGACCATAAATGCCTTATTTTACAGAACTGTCTTGGGAAGAATTGTGTGAGCAGAGCAAAGTATTGAGTTCATGCATCTAAACTGAAGGCCATAAGCTGTCTTAAATTAATTTAAAACAAATAAAAATTGGTCTTAGATATGTTAATCGAAGGACTGTTCAGTCTTATAGTTTTTTCCTTGCAGGACGTTCTGTGATTCCAGGTGGTCTGAAACTAGCTGCTAATATACCTTAGCTAGCTAGTTAGCTTTTTTTTTGCATCTATGAACGTATCACCAGCTGGTTGTTTTTACCACTGGCCTACTTCTGTTGCCAACAGGATCTCCTAATCATCCCCTATATTTACATGTTTTTTTCAGTCTTAAATTTAATTCAACATGGCATTAAAAAGCTCTTAGAAAGTCTTAAATTTGACTTGCTGAAACCTGTATGAGGTAGTTTTAAAGAAACCAGTTTATGTAAACTGTAAAAGCAGGAATGTATTTTTAGTAAAACTGTAAAACTCATACATAGTGATTCTATGTATGAGTCTAAAAATTGTTTTAGCATTTAATTATGCTTGCTCTCACCCTCTGTAAATGAAAAAACAGTCACATACAATCAGCGGGACGCATAATTATGAAACGCCGCCGTATAAATCCTCTGTGATTTAAGAGCGCTGCTTTATAGCACATATTTACTCGGTCATCTTCTGCTTTTTTGCATATTTCCAGTGAATGCAACAGCAACCGGGACTCAGTTCTGTCCTACACCAGTGTGCGAAGTAACAGTTCTTACCTTGGGAGTGATGAGATGGGATCAGGTAACGGAAAAGATCAAATCAGTCACAAATAGTCACAAAAGTAATTTTTATCATGATGTTAACTGGATGACAGAACAAAACAAACGACTTTCACATTCTAGAGAAAGTCAATATTTTATGGAAATTCCTCAGATTTGTTTCTTGTTTCCTGTTTATACAAACTTTAGATGCTAAGTGAGTGATGAAATAAGATTCATCAGAAACTTTTTATTTGTTTCCTCGATTCTTCGTTCTAAATGAAGAATGCAACATAAAAATGCTTAACCTTTGTTTCCTCTTTCTTGTCCTGAACCTTTTCTTTAACATCTTGTCGGGTTCAAAAGGAGACGAGTTGCCCTGTGACATGAGGATTTCCTCTGACAAGCAGGACAAGCTACATGGCTGCCTGGAGCACCTGTTCAACCAGGTGAGTTCCAGTTTTTGTGCATTATATTTTATAGATCTACGTTGACATTCAAAACAGAATCCAATCAACATGTGACAATCTAGAAATAATTACATTTTTAGTAGTTTTACATCTTTTCAGTTGGACTTTTGGAATCAAACCAACCCATTTACTTACTTATTTCTTCTATTCAGGATAATAATATTATTTCAAGTGGCATTGAGATTGAGCAGCTGCACTTCATTGACTCAATGTTTAAATGGTGCTAACACTATTTCTGCTTTGACAATCTTTCTCATTTTGATATTACAGTTGTGATGAAGTTTAAGGACAGTGGAAATGCAAAAGAGAACATTTAAAAAATCAAGTATAGATCATAAAAACATAGTATTCCATTACTTTCTTTCTCTTCTGTTTTTGTGACTTTCAGTCATCTTTAGATGTTTTCTTCCAGAACCTCTCTTCTACTTTGATGCCCTGATGTTCTCCATGACAGATAAAACAGAAAGAAGTGAAACGAGAAACACGCTGTTCTTAAACTCTGACTGATGTAATCAGTTACCCGGAGCAGCTAGCTGTGTCCTGTTCAGGCTCCTGATTGGCTGTTCCTTTGCCCCAGACCCCGCCCTCCCCCACATGCAGACATGTTTCAATGAAAGCCTGTCCATGTTTCAGGCTTTCACTGAAACATGGACTCTCTCCAAAAGATTCATTTGGTTTTTTTCATCTCGTTTTGTCAGTAGGAGACAACCAGTTTGGCTGCTGCAGTTTGTTCTGCAAACTGAGGCTTATAAAGGTGTTTGTGTAGAAATACAAAGCAGAAAACATTGAGTTTTCATACAGATGTTTTGATCCGTGGGGTTGAACGACTTCCTATTTTTTAAGGTCGACTACAACATGATAAAAGTCAAGTCAAAGTCGACTAGTCGCAGTGATGTCATAGAGACTTAAGCGCAAAACGCTTCACAGCAACTTGGAGGCTTAATCAGCAATATTCACAGAAAACATTGATAAAAAAACACTTTTACTAAGTCTATTATGCAAAATTAAAAGAACAAGAAACAGAACATTATCTCGGACTTCTTCACGAGCAGCGGAGAAAAATCCGAAAAGTTGCACAATGTCAGGTCTGACTTTTTTTTTCCAAACACCGGCTGATACTGATGATCTCTGGATAGCTGCACATACAGTCATAAATTATTACATTGATCACAATGGTGCTTTTGGAACATCACAAACCAAACTTATTATGAACGGATCCCATTTGGTTACAGTTGAATTCATCGCTGCCACCTGCTGCTCTTCCGCTGACTTGGCAGCGGCTCTCTCACTTGATGAACCAACATGCAGACGGCGGCAGAGATCGCCTCTATCAGATCCTCAGAGTGAAGGTTTTATAAGAGCAGAAAGCTGCCAGATTAGAAGCTTCAATAAGCATGGTGACGCCACTTGGATGAATAAAATAGTATTTTTTTAAAGAATATTTTCATGACTAGTTGCCTTTATTTGACAGCAATCTGACAGGAAGGGGGTAGGGAGAGGGCAGCGGGGGAGAGAGGCATGGGCCCAGCGAACTGAGGACAGGACTCAGTCTCCAGATTAAGGAGGTCTACTGTCTCTATGCAGGGCACCGCGCTGACCACTACACCACGCAGTGTCCTTATTCCAGTAGACCTGGCTGAAACTTTAGATTTCTCTTTGGGAAATTATTTACATTTTATACAATTTGAGCTGTCTGATGAACTCATCTAGTTTACTTTCTTTCGTTTTCTTGGGAAAATCTGTTTTGTCACATGATCGTGACTGGCCCTATAAAAAATTATTGCAAAAAATCGACTATTGTACTGGTCGAGTAGTTGGTACAACCCCTGATTCCATTGAACTTTTTGCAGGTTGAATCGATCAACTGTCTCCTCAAAGGATCTGTGATGACGAAGGCCTGTGAGGAGATCAAGTACTTTTACTCAGACCACAGTCAACCAGGTACGTATCCACCTTGTGACAGAGGAAATCTCATGCTGCTTCTTCCTTTAATGCGTTTTTTCCTTTGAACAGAGTTCCGCCAGACTGAAGACTGGACCGCCCGCAGTCGCTATGTTATCCACAAGAACATTCAGGAGGATCCCTGGAACATGCCCCACTCCATCAAGAACCTGGTGGAGAGCCTGCAGAGATTCGTGGACGGTGAGCTGAAGACAAGCTGCTGCTCTCATGTTCCCTCAGACTGTCAGCTGCTTCATCTCGCTTTCATTCTGCTCCCACAGACGGGAAGAACCAGCTTCTCCTAGCTCTGCTCAAATGCACAGGTTAGAGCAAAAACATGTTCAGAACCACACTTCTATAGATCATTATGGAAATTTAGAGAACACACGTCATGTGGCATTAAAGGTTACAGTCCAGCTTCACCTTATTGTTGCTTCCATGTCCAGACACATCTCTGCAGCTGCGGCGGGATGTGATCTTCTGCCAGGCGGCGGCCGGCGCCCTCTGCACGCTGGCAGAGCAGCTGCTGATGGCGTTACGCTCACGCTTCAACAACGCTGGAGAATACCAGGAAGACAGCAAGGAGACCAGCCGCAAGTGGCTGGAGCAGATATCTGTCATTGGCGTTCTACTGCACTTCCAATCCACACTTTCTCCATACCTAGTGAGTCCAGACATTCATATTTTTGTTCCAGAAACCACCAACTCCGGGCCAGATGTTAGAAAGGTCTTATTCTTCTAAATGTGGCCCTGCACAAACCCAATGAATTTTTCTAGATTAACAGGAAGTGGTGCATTATTGAAAAGGGAAATTAAAATGATACAAATTCTCAAATTGCTTTTAAAAGGCCTTCAGTTTTTGACTAATGCTGTTGGACTTCAGAGCTTTCATTCTGTCTGTCGTGTGGCAGAAAGCGGAGCGCACCATGCTGGAGGACACCAAGGCGGCGCTGCTGGACTTGGACAAAGTCAGTGTGTACTTCAGGCCGCTGGAAGACGAGTGTCTGGTCGCAAGTAAGAGACTTGATTGACAGAAACTGGCTTTTTGAAGCTAAATTTACCTGGAACAAGCAGCTGTCCAGTTTGACCAGCTTTAGGTTAGAGATGGGCATTTATTGTGAAAAAATTCTTATCATAATCAATGTTTTTTTTCCATAATATTTATTGTTATCACAGTGGTACTTGAGAATATCATGATAAAACTCGAAGATCCTTACTTTAGATAAAGATGTGCTTTTAGATTGGTATTGATCTCCAGATTTCACTGAATAAAGAATCCAAACTGATGCATCCTGACAGGCTCCTCCAAGACACAATGCAATATTTACACTTTCTTACATATTTATTCAAAAAGGTCATTTTAAATACTCATAAACACCTCCAGCATCCAAAGGTTTTGTGTGCCTTGTTGAAGAAATATTCATTTTGCAGCATTAAGAGGTGAAGTAGTAATTAGTAGTAGTAGTAGTAGTAGTAGGTGAAAGCATTTATTTTCCTGCACAGTTCTGCTTCCTGGTTGTTTAAAGTATTGTTCTGATGTTTATGAACCACCTGAGTAAAGCTGGGAATCAGCTATCAAAAGGCTGAGTTTTGCCTTTTAATAAATCTAGCCTCTGCGTTTACTGAAGGCGCCCGGCTTACTGGAAACCAACAGCAGATGACTCGCCTTGCATCACTCATCTTTTGAACAGCCGAGGCGTGGTCAGCGGAGATTGCAGTGGAAAAGGAAAAGCGCTTCAGGCACTTCCCATTTTAGCCGGCAAAGTTGCAGATTAAGCATAAATTTGCTCTCTGTACTCTGAACTGCAGGGAGAAACTGAAACTGTTCTGGCATCAAATCCTAAACATCACAGGCGTGAATATCTGCATCAGAGATGCAGTTATCCATGATGCTTTCACATAAAAATGTGTTTCACATAAAAAAATAAGTTTCTTGACTGCTACACTGCAAGTAGATAGTTTTTTTTGTGTAGGTTTTCTCCATTTATCTGGAGAAAACCTACATTTCTCTAGATAAACCTAAATAGACAATGATTGAATTTGTTGCACAAATTGCTTTTGTTAATAGTATCTTAAGATGCTATTAAGATTTTTTTCTTAATAGCTCCAACAGAAAGCTGGAAGCCATTGCTACTGACATGTCAGCCACAGATGATATGAGGTACTGTGTTGAACCTGCAGCACCGATTCCAATGACTATAACCTGCTCGGTTTCTGGTTCTGACTCAGTAAAGGTCACCTTTTAATTGTCATAGAGGTCACAGAGTCACTCATGTTAACATGTTAGAGGATCAGCACAAGTCTCCAGATTTTAGTAGCTTCATTTCCATCACAATGTTGATGTTCTGCTAATGTTGAAGAAACAGAATTTCACAATATATCAGAAACACAATTAAAATCATGTGAATAAGGTCAGCAGTAACATCCGGTTGTTGATCATGTGACTCACGTGAATCGAAAGTCTTTCCATCGCAATTTTGTGAAAATCAATTTCAAAAAGGCCAAAAAAAACACACACATCTCCTCCTAGCGTCAAAACTTTTATCAATTTTTATTCTTTTTTTTTCATAATTGTCATGTTTCCATTAAGGAAATTCACTTTTGAAATGTCAAACTGTACAGTTTTACGGTAAATTTTATGGAAGTGCAGCTCTTGCAATGTGACTACTAAGGAGAAATAAACCAAAATGTATGCTACAGAAAACAGATTCTCCACAGCAATGTTTGCATGAAAGATGTTCACATCTTTGTTTCATCCATTGTTTCATCTGGGAATTAAAACCTTGTGAATATCATGACCTGTAACAATGGCGTCTCATTACTTTCCCCCATGTGTTGCAGACACACCTGTATGTTACCAGGTGGAGGGCAGCCGCCAGGCTCTGAGGGTCACCATGTTCCTTGACAGTTGTCATTTCAGCGAGCTGCCAAGTCGGCTGCAGAATGGAGGCAGCCTGAAGCTCCACACTGTCTTGTTCTCCAGAGGTAAGGTGGGCCAGGTGGGCAGATTAAACGGACATTTCTTAGATTTAGACTGACGCATCGCTGTCAAGAGCAGCAGGAACATTTCCATTCTAAATCTGATTTTACCACTTTATAATAAATGTAACATTTTATTACACTGGCATAAATTTCACACTGAAAAATTAAAAAAAACAAAAAAACAAAAAAAAAACAACACTGTTTTAATTTCATTACATTGACTCAATTGAGGAGGAAATTCTGTTTTAATTCATGTTTACAAAAAAGAAGAAAACAGCACTCCCAATAATTTATTTTAAAATAAACATAACAGACTTTTATTTTTATTTTTGAATTTGTACTTCACCTTTTTAAGTTTCTGTGACTTCTAACTAGTAACATCATGCAGTTTCCTCTGACATAGCTCATAGTAAACATAAAAATCCCCAAGCTCACAGCTGGAGAATTACAACATAGAGAAACATCATGAGGAAATAAGTTAAACAAATTTAAGATTACAAAAAATAAAAAAACGCAGTGGAAAACTATTTCTCTTTCTCCTTTTGAGGTTGTACAGGTTCTAAAGTGAATGACCAGACATAGAAATACACAAAATAAACCTTGATCCTTAGTCACCTTCGTTCCCAAACGTTGCTAAATAAACATATGGGTTTGTGTTTTTCCCCACCTACATTTCTCCAGATAAACCTAAATAGGCCAAGATTGAATAAAAGCAATTTGTGCAACAAAATATGTATTTATGATTAGAGATGCACCAATCCACTTTTTTCACTTCTGATGTCGATATCTGAGGTTTAGTATCTGCTGATACCAATCCAATACAGGAATTCAGCTTAATTTACTTAAAATGTTTTTTTTTTAAACACATACATAAATGTACTGAATTACTAATATATGTGATTACTCTGCACCAGTACAGCATATTTAAATACACTAAATACACCAATACTTTCACAAGCTAACATGGAAAACAAGTTGAATTTGTTCACTGCAGTTAGCAGAATAACAGCCAATGGAAAATAAATTTAAAAAACTGAAACTGACTATAAACAAAAGGTTATACTATAAAAAATCTTTCTTTCAAATGGTTCAGAAAGAGCAATTAAGAATTCTAAATATAAAGTAAAGTAAATAATAAAGCATGACATCACTCTGAGCATAAAGTATAGAACTAGACTGAATAGATCTGGAGCATTGTTACTGATACTGGTCTATAATTGTTTTCAATATCAGGTCTAGTGCAGATATTGATATGATATCGGTGAATCTATTTATGATCAGACTTTTTATACACATTTACCAGTAAAACCAACAAAGCATATGTGATCTCTTTCAACTTGAAGAAACATTTATACTTTTAGTAACTATAAGGTAGAAAACCCTAAAACAAACTTCATATGAAGAAGCCATCTGAAATGGAAACCATTCATATACATTACAGCTCGACATTAAATCATTTAAAAAGCATCTTCCTCTCACACGTTCATCGGTTGATGGCTTCAGTCGTTTTATGGGTTTAGATTGAAGCTCTTTATTGGACGCTTCCACCTCTCAACTCTCCTGCTCTCCTTTTAGTTCTCCATCAGTGTCGATCAGTAGATATTCAGTCTGCCAAACAGCCGTTCATCTTCCATATGTAAGTGCCAGCTGCAGTGCTAATCCAATCAAACAGCTCTGATTCTTCCATGAGCTTCAAAGTGCGAAACAGCCCAGAGTCTCTGAGCTGGACACCACAGTGGGTAAACATCGCCATCTGCTGGAAAACAGATCTCACTGCAAGTTAGGGGGAAGTACGGAGCACCTTGGGGTTACAGCAACAGATGTTTCTATTTTTGGTTTTTCTGCTTAAAAAGTCAGAAGATTATGGCTTATTTTTAGCCTTTATGTGGCTTTTTAATTATCAGTGTCCCTGAAGTAGCATTGTTAAAAACTCAGATGCTTTGTTTCTCAGCGCTGGAACGTCCAGACGGCGCTTCCCCACAGGACAGCATGGACATGGAGGAGTTCCAGCAGCGAATCAACGCCGTGTCCCTAGAGAAGGTCAAGGCCTACTACCGCAGACTCAGGTACGCTCAGCTCAGATCACTCTGATGGAGCTCTTTCTGACAGAGCTCACTGTGATAGAACTCACTGTGATGGAGCTCACTGTGATGGAGCTCACTCTGACGGAGCTCACTTTGATGGAGCTCACTGTGATGGAGCGCTTTCTGATGGAGCTCTTTTTGACGCAGCTCTTTTTGACGCAGCTCACTCTGATGGAGCTCACTTTGATGGAGCTCACTCTGATGGAGCTCACATTGATGGAGCTCACTCTGATGGAGCTCACTTTGATGGAGCGCACTCTGATGGAGCTCACTTCGATGGAGCTCACTGTGATGGAGCTCACTGTGATGGAGTTCACTCTGACGGAGCTCACTGTGATGGAGCTCACTTTGATGGAGCTCACTCTGATGGAGCTCACTTTGATGGCGTTCTCATGCTGTTATTTCACAACACAAATTAAACGCAGCATATTTCTTTACTTTTTCAAATAACTTTAATAAGGCCTAATGTGTCATTATTTACCAAATGACACTTCATGTCAAAAATCATAAACATTCATAAAGACTCCTTCATGTTTATAACAGTTTATAACATGTCATATTTAAGACATTGTCATGTCAGTCTTATGCACACCCCTTCAAATAAAGTCTTACCTAATCTTTTAATTTTTCCAACATGTTTCTTCTAAATTAAAGCAATTTTCTGTAAGATTAGAATGCAGCTAAAATATACATTTCTTTTAAGGATTATAATCATCTTCACTAGGGGTGCCAACGAGTGTTGAGTGCTTTTCTTTTTAATATTCCTAAAGTGATATGATGTTTTCCGAATAAAACATGACATGAATTCCCAGAACCTGACTCATAATGCAGCATTAGAATTAGATGAACATGAATCATCTCTCTGTTTTCTACCTGACTCAGACAAACGAGTCATTTTCTAACTGCTTCTAACTCCAGTGTGTGTGTTTCCACAGGGCTTTCTATCTAGAGAAGTCCAACCTCCCCACTGACTCCAACTCCACTGCCATGAAAATTGACCAGGTAAATTCACTGCTGTACAGTACAATCCTCTGCAATCTGTCATCACAGTCAATTTTTATATCATGTTGTGACTGAATATAAATGCAAGCACAGATACTGGGCCTTGAAGTTAGAGACCTGCAGCCGAGCATTTCAAAAGTAAGAGCAACGATTTGTCTTCCTGTCCCCATGGAAACCACCTCACTCCCACTAGCTTATAAAGACGTCCTAATTAACTGACTAACCTGAACGCATCAGCATCCTGCTCCGATTTAATTCCAGCTTGACCTCTAGTTTTCTACACTGACTGTAGCTGAAATCAAATCTGTAGAGGATAATCTTAATTTAATCTAGACCTCTGTTTGTTAAATATGATGACTTTTGTTAACAATCCACATATTTATTTGTTCTTATAAGTCAGTTACTGCACAGCAGTTTGTATGGAAATCTGTAAATTTGGGGGGGGGTTTTACATTAATTTCTGATTTTTGTTTTACATTAGCTTTGATTGGCTCTGCTGCCTTTTTGTTCTTTTTTTGTGATATTGGTGATATTGTTGTTTTTATCTTGTTAATCTAGTAAAAATCAGAGACATTTTTATTTTATTTTTACTTTTAAGGACAGAATCAATGTTGTAATCTTTTACATAATTAATCTTTTCTCAGAAGATCTTAGAAAGTTTTTGATCAAGACATTGACTACTTTTTGGATCATTTTAATACATCTAAAGCAGCAGTTACAGTCATGATAAAATGAAAAAACACCTCAAAAATAACTCATTTCAGATACAGACAATCCTCTGAACACCAGTTTAAATCCAATCAAACCAGCTGTCTGTGTTCTGGGCCAAATCTAGAACAAATCTTCTTATAGGAATGTAAAAGATAAACACAATTTAGTCCAACTCCTCATAAAAATGTGTGTAATATTCATGAGCACAGGGATTTTAAATGAAGCAGTTGCATTATTCCTGTCTAAAAAAATATTAGAAGCATTGTATGGTGAAATATTGATGACACAATATTTCACCATATTCTGAAATATGGTGAAATATCAATATTTAAGCAGCCGATATTTAAGGCTGCTAAAATATCGTTTGCAGCCGTAGCGCCACATGGGCCTGTCAGTTGGCCAGAAATCGATCCATATATTTTTACTTCTGTCTGCACTTCAAAATGTCACAGAAAGCATTTTCACTGACAAGAACTGTAGGAAAAGCTGCTGGAACACACAACATGGCAGCATCTGGAACCTGACAGCAAAACCAGTCCAGGAGGATATTTGGCATGACAAAATTCATTCTCAGGAGACCAGAAATGAATTTGTACTAAAGAACAGTACTTGGATTTGAATGGTTGGATTGGCAGTTTTATATATCTGCAATTTTTGTTTGAACTTATTTTTTTGGTAAATGTCAATTTTGGACACTTCACCAAAAAGTCACTGACAAGAAAAAGAAAAAACAACAACCAAAGAGAAATGTTTGACCTTCAGAGAGCTTGAAGAATGTTTGATCAACAAAGAAGTGGCTCTTGGGTAGTAAAGGGTAAAGCACGGGTATGTCAGAGCTTTTGTACAGAACAATATCTTTAAACAAAGCAGTTTCGACATTGAGTTGACTTGCCAAGATGGCCTCCAGGTGAGACTTTATTGTGTCATTCTTTGACCCTGATTTCTCTTTCACAGTTGCTCAGACCCCTAAACACCCTGGATGACCTCTGTCGACTAATGCAGTCGTACGTCAATGTGCGTCCGAGCGCGCAGGGCCACCCGTCGGGCGTCAGCGTGCTGTGTGTGTCCTCCGAACTCTGTAACCGGCTGGGAGCCTGCCACATCACCATGTGTGGCACCGGCATGCAGAGGTCAGGCTGCTGCTGTGTTTCTGATTCTGCATAGTTCTAATATTTTTACAACAGACTGTAGACAGACGGTGATATGTAGACAATCCCCGAGCATCAGCTGCTCTGTCTGAATCCATCCTCAGATTACGGGTGTTGAAGTCTGACCTCATGTTGCTTTCAGATGTACCCTGAATGTGACCCTGGAGAAGGCGATGATCCTGGCCAGGAACCACGGCCTCCTGCCACGCTGCATCATGCAGACCATGGACATAATGAGGAAGCAGGTGAACCTCAGACAGGATTTAAGGAGTTATTATGCATCCCCTCTAATAAGATTTCTAATTATAATTAGGAATACAGCTAGAAAAGCTTTATGAAACCTTTAGATTTGTTTCTTTCCTAGCTTCAAATCTTGCTAAGTCTTTTTTTCTAGTTTCTAGTTCAAATATTTTAGTACACTTGAAATAAGACAAAATTACCTTAAAAGTAAGTTTTCACCAAGATAAATGTGCTTGCTATAAGTGAATAATTTGAACGCGATGTTCAAGTGTCCATTCAGCAGGGCGTCATGCAGAGGACTAACTCCGGTGACCTGGTCAGTGAGGACAGGGGTGGGATGGTGATGCAACAATGCTCTCATAACAGGAATAGTGTCCTGTTATGAGTGAAATCACTTATTTTAATGACTAATATTAGTGAATGTTTCTGGAACTTTCCTTTGGAACTGACAATGAACTGATTATGTTTCCCAAACAAACCAGGTACTTTGCTCATGTTCAGTTGTTACTTTCCAGAACTTGTCAGCTACTTTACTGGGATAAAATGAATGAAACGTTTTTACTTTACTGGTTACTTTCCTGGACATAGGAGGTACTCTCTCCAACATTTCAACGGTCGTCTCAGAAGCTTTCTGAACACAGTTCTTGTTTTCCCACAACTTACCCTGCACTACACCGTCCACAAGTCATTAAGCAGGTTTTTTTTTTTTCTGGACCTTTAAGAAATGGACAAAAGTTACTTTTCCCAAACTTTTTTTTGTGGAATTTTAAATCTACCTTCCCAAAATGTTTCCATTTTCTTTCATTAACTTTAATGGAACGTACTATTTATTTTTCTAGAACTTACACTGAACTTTAATGGGGCGTATTAAGGTAGTTTCCCTGAACTTAGAGGTTACTTTTAATATTTTAGGTTAATGTTATTTAAATATTGAATAAATTGTACTGTTTTGGTACATTTTTCATCCAGTACAGAGTGATATTAAGAAATATAAAATGTACCCTGAGGTTTCTCAGGGTACATTTGTGTTATTTCTTTGGTTCTATCAGGGGGCAAGAGTGGAGCTGTCTGCTAAAAACCTGAAGGTGATGGACCAGATGCCGCCATCAGCTCCA
Source organism: Poeciliopsis retropinna (assembly GCA_010277075.1). Lineage (NCBI taxonomy): Eukaryota > Metazoa > Chordata > Actinopteri > Cyprinodontiformes > Poeciliidae > Poeciliopsis > Poeciliopsis retropinna. The sequence continues at coordinate 209,391 of VMRM01000009.1, forward strand.
AGGTACGCCAACACTGCATAGCTCCACATTATGCAATCATCAGCCCATAATACCCATATATGGTCATCTGAAAGCTCCTTACTCTTTTTACAGGCTCTTCAAGTTGTGTTTGCCACCTTCAGATGGAGAACTGTGAGAGCGCTTCAGAGAATCTTCTCACAGGGAGGCGAAAGCAGAAGTGGAGGACATTAGGAGAGGATGAGTTTAATTCTCATCTCTTCCTCTCAGTTTGACGCTGCCAGTAAAACAAGGACCAAGCCGGTGTCTGCAGTACAAGCTAACAAAGTTCAGATCGTTCAGACAAACGATACAAAGGACAATGGACCAACTAAAGACAGACTCCTGCGCCTAGAGAGCCACAAACTGGCCACATATGCTTTGAGATTATCCTGGACAATATTCCTACGTCGGCCGTCTTCCGACATGAAGCTTACCTTACTTATTTAGAAGACAATGTTCTCATGGATCAGCTTGTGTTGTTAACTGGATTAACAAAACTACCTGACCAATGTCTTAAATAACCCACTTTGCCTTGGACTGCAAACTCCGGAGAGTTGCCCCTCGCTCTGTCCACATGCTCCAGTGTTCCCCAGTGCTCAGAGTTCTGACCACAAGTCAAGAAGAACATTTTAGCTATGCTGGTAGACACGGAAGTCCAAAAGGCAGACAGAGAGATGGAAGTAGGGACTGAGGGGCATGATGAATAAAAAGATGGCAGAAGGGGAGGAGGGGGCTGTTTTGAATTTTTTTCCAAGCCTGTTGCATGTGGTGACTGTGCAATTACTGTAGGTTTAGTTTAAGTACTGTATTGCTGCACAAAATGAAGGATAGCTATTTATTGTGTCCAGAAGGAGCGTTTTTATCGCTTACTTACTCAATATCAGGTATTAAAGAGTCTAAAAGCATTCCAGCCTACATATTGATCAGTATTTAAAGACCAATGGCATGCCATTTCACTTGTTTATTACATGTACCTGCTTGTGTTTCTTTTTATTTAATTGTGTGGAATTAAATTATGTCAGTAATTGTTTCATTAATAATCAGGGAATGTAAGAGATGGAGTAACTAAAGCTAGCTAATGCAAATCAGGTCAAAATGTAAAACAAAGAAACCAAGTCAAAACATTAAGTACTGATTCACTTAAAATATTAATATATTAATTAATCTAAATGTTGAAAGTTTGCCATGTATTTTCTGAAATCTGACTTTTAAATTGGCTCTTATGTTTGTTTGCTGTAGGTGTTCTGAAAGAAGCACAGTGATTGGTCCATTCAGTGTTACACAAAGTATTGTAATCAGTCTTAGGATGACAAAAACAAACAAAAGGGATTGTGTTGAGGATTGAAACACAGTAACAATAGTTTACTGGAGATTTTATTTTCTTGTAAATAAATACGTAACATTGTCAGAGCAGAAGATTGTGCAGTCGTTACAGAATAATGCTATAAATTATATTGGATTATTTTTATGGAAGTAATACAGTATATAAAACATATTTTGTATTGGTGATGTGCATTTGAAGAGACACAGCCTGCCTGTTTCCAGAATCACCGGATCTGCAGCTGGGGTTTTTGGTTGTTAAAAATGTTCTTCATCCAGCAACTCCTATGATTTGCTGCATTCTTTACGCTGGTTTCTCTTTACAGCCTGGTTCCATATTGACATGTTGTTATAATCTTGCCTTTTTACCTGGAGCTTGACTCATCCATCAGTTTACATGATCAGATGTGCAGATGTTTATGTCAACATATTTTCCTGTATGATCTCAGCTCTGTACCTGAGTAAAAACCATTCAGTGATCTTAAAGCAGTTTCTGTTAATGAATGCAACAGGTTGCTAATGAATGCAGCATGTTGGTGTATCTGGACAAGCATTTGTCTAATTCTGATGTTTTCTTTTGTATGTATACTTCTGCAATTTTATGTTTGTTGAAAATAACTGTACAAAGATATTCTTTTTGTTGAATCTTTCTAAAATTATTGTAAATGGAATCTTAACAAGTTAGTAAATAAAATGTTCTCGTCATGACAGTTTTTTTCTAGTGGAGCTCTGTCTCTGTTTTTCTTCAGTGTGTCCCACCCATTAATGTGTTGTCTTTAAACTAATACCCATTACTGAACTCTGAAGGGAATCAGGATCATTACATCGCTGCACTTACTTATATGATGGTGAGTGAATGCAGCTGGCCTGTGATGAGGTTTATTCTTTCACCTCTTCTGCTGAAGCATTTTCTATTCTCCCTGCCTATATTTTACATTATATGTTTAAAGTAGGTTAGTAGCAGATGGTTTATCAGTGCCATAAACCTGGGATGTGTTTTGTTTCCGTTGTTAAATAGTACTCTTTCCATTCAGTTATTTAATGGTTTTAATACCACAGATTCAATGGGTCTGATTGGGATTTCATGTTGTAGACCAACACAAAGTAGCACATATCAGAAAAAACTGATATGCTTTTCTGTTGTTGTTGTTTTTTTTTTTACAAATCTAAAAAGTGTGTCATGCATTTGTGATCATCTTCTTTTACTCTAATTCCCATACACAGCATCCATTTGCCTCCTGAAAGTCACAACATTACTAAAAAATAGATTAATCTCATCACAGGGTGTCAGCATGCACTTAAAAAAATCTTAAATTCACACATCTAAAGCTAATGCCTTGAAATCTCCATTGAAAAGGTAAACTGCCCTTAAATGTGTTAATCACATTTGGTGGTGGCGGGTTATTTAACATTGTGTTCTATGTAGTTAGTCTATTTTTTCTTGTGGAACATTCATTCATTCACTTCATTGTTTTGTGACTTGAGGCTGTTGAGGCTAACATAGGTTCTGGTTTCTGCAGTGGAAACGGAAGAACTAGAAATATTAGCTAGCTAAAACAAAAAAAATGAAATGTTATTTTCCATGCTCATCTTTCTAATTGGCTACCAGGAAAATTCTCCAAGCTGCTTTGCACCTCAAGCTAGCAAAACACAGCCAAGTAAAATCAGAAGGTATGAGGCAGCATTAATGGGAAACAACTAATTATTTAATAGAGAATAAAAATGAGGGGAAAAAAACTTGTTAAATATGTTTCTTTACACATTTAGTATTGTGTAAAGATACTAAATATGTATCTTCACACGTCCAGGGCCTGTAAAGATCCAACCCCCATTTGCATTATTTTCTATCTTTACCTACACAGGAACCTCTGTAATATGAAAATTATTTGGTTTCATTTACCAAGATTGCCTAATTAGACCAGTGAACTATATATGAGCCTTGATAACGTCTTAATATCATCATTAACGGGGCAGTTGCACAGAATCCCAATCCCAAAAAAGCTGATAAAATAAATTTTTGGTGACAATATTACGAAAATTGGATAAATGTATTTCTGTTTGAAGAGGACATAATTTTAAGCGTTTGCATGGACTTTTGTTTCATTGTTTCCAGTGAAATCCAGTCCTAATTTATCCTGACTTATAAACTTCTGGCATCCATTTCTCATAGCGTAGAAAGCTGCACATATGAATATTGCATAGCTGTGCATCATCATGAAAGCTTTATTGTGGCTCTCCTGGGCTGAAGTTGAGTGGAGAGAAGCCCGGGTTACATCAGCCTGTGTTTTTAAGACCAGAGCAGATACTTTTCACTAAAGTAGACTGACACCCGTTATTTCCTTCATGTTGACAACTTGTAATGATTTTGTTTTTGGTTTGTTTGTTTTGTTGACAATTTTCTGCATCGGCAACCAGAACAGAAAGCCCGATGGGTTTGAATTTACATCCTAATGCACGTCTTAGTTATTAAAGCCATTACTTCTAGTTTGATCATGACTGTATTTCATGTACATGCCTCCTGCTGTGCCCGTCCGGCTGCCGGAAGGGAAGAGAAGTAGACAAGACACACATTGGGTTTCTGCAGGGACCGACACGGTCCGCATCTAGCAGCAGCAGCAGCAGCAGCAGCAGCACACACCCCTCAGCCAGTGATGCATCTCCATGGCAAAGACACCGACAACTCCTCCTCAGAGTCGTCTCGACTTTAGGATGGTGCAGAAATCCCTCAACGGCGGGGTTTACCCAGCTGAAGCCGGAGAGAAAAAGCACAAAGTCGGCTTCGTCGGCTTGGACCCCGGCGCTCCGGAATCCACCAGGGACGGGGCGCTGCTCATTGCGGGCTCGGAGAGCACCAAGCGGGGTGGCATCCTCAGCAGACCCAGGTCCAGCATCTCCTGCGGGAGACCCAGACCGTCGAAGAAAAATGCCAGCTACCGGAAACTACAGAGTTTCCTCTACAACGCGCTGGAGAGACCGCGGGGATGGGCGTTCGTCTACCACGCTTATGTGTAAGTGCTGTTCCAGTTTTACTTGGCTTTTTAAAATGATTTTTGTGTCGGTTATCGCGGCCTTTCTGACTGATTCGGGGTGGGGGAAGCTTGGTGGAGTTTGGGGAGTCTATGGCGCATATCAGGTTAACTCCAGCCGCTGTTGTGGTCTGATCACCTGCAGTCAAGTCAGTCTGCGTGTCAGTCAGTCTGTCTGTTCGCTGTTTCAACCTCCAGTTCTGCTCCTTCATGCTGATTCTAACACATGTTGTCATGATGCGGCAGCTTTCAGCACCGCTCTGTGCGGACAGCTCCGGGCCGCCACGGTACTTTTGTCCGAACATCGCAGAGGTTCTGCTCCGGCATGACTCCACACTTATCCAGGGGCCGCTTTCTGCAGTCAAACTGAAGCTTTATGGGGTTTAAACGGAAACAAGAACTTTAGTTTTTGTCTTTGTGACTCAGGATAAAGGTAGTCTGGGTTTTTATTTCCTGTTTAGGGTTTGTTCTGATCACGAAGAAGACAGGGTTATTTATTTATTTATTTATTTATTTATTTATTTTACCTCCATTCAGTATTAGTGGCTTCTAAGTATAAGGGATTACAGTAAAAGAAACAAATGAACAAAATGGGTTATTTTGCACTGCAGGCAAAGAATCTGTGAAATGTTATTTTGAACAAAGAAAATAACTGATTAAGCAAACAGCTGTGAAAAAAAAAAAACATAAGGCAAAATTCTGCAAATTTTAGGTTCCTAGGTTGGATCTTGGCATAAGGAGCAAAGAAACTAAATCTTTCTCCTCATAGTTTAGATCGGCTGCTGAGAACATTTATTAGCTACCAGATCCCAGATTCCTGAGGTGACTAAATATTAGAAGTAGAAAAAAGAAACCAGTAATACGATTTAAAATTTGTAGTTTGACATGCAGAGTCAGAAGAGTTTTTATATAATGTTGTCTTATTTCCAGGTTGAAACCGCAAATTAGAGCTGCTGCTGGTTGATAAATTTTGACTGAACCATTACACAGTAATCTCACCTGCTGAAAGTGAAATCATCCACATATTTTTTCTTCTGTCAGATCTTTGCAAGTTTGTATTTGGCAGACGTACTAACAGACTTTAAGAAGCTGTTAAGGTTTAGGTATAATTAGTGGCATCTAGTTTTCTGGCATTTTAGTTCTGCAGCATTAAATCAAGCTGAGTTCTTGGTTCTTGATCAAAAAAAGTTTTTCCTTTCCTGCATTAAGCTCAAGGAAGCTTAATGAAAAAGATTATGAAAAAGCAAGAAGTTGTGCATCATCAGTGAAGTAATAATGATGTAATTAGAGAGAAGAGAGCCATGAGGAACCCCACATTAAATCCATAATGTTTGATTCCCTGCTTTCTAAATGGCAAGTGAAACAAAAACTCTGCCAAGTGAAATGAACATATTTACAGTAAAACCTCAGAATAAATTTTATGTTATCACATTCATTCAGTTCAGAACTGAGATCCAGTAAAATCAGCAGTGACGCTTTTCATGCATCACTGTCAGGGTTTAATAAACTTTAATAAGTTCAAAGTTTACAATTACATAAAAATAATCTCTAAGAGAAATAATGTCATACTTATTCAAAGCCTTTAAAGTCTGTGATCTGTTTTTTCTATTTAAATACATTTCTTTTGCTAGTTCATTTTCTGAAACAAAATGAGCAAGTAAACAACAAGTGGATGTTTTGCTAAAGATGTAGCACAATAATTTAAGATTAAACCTGTTAAAATAATCAGAAGAATTATAACATAATTCCTAATGCTTTTCATAATTAAAAATAAATATGTTTGAACTCTCTTTAATTTATAGACACCTAATATCTACATGTAGAAGCTTGAAAAGGTTTTCACACCTCCTCATATTTTGCATCTCAGCTCTTCAGCACTCAGTGTACTTTTAATTCATTTACAAACTCGTTTTTTCCAAATTAAAAGCTGAAAAATACAAAAATTCAAATTCACTAAGTACTCCTGCCCTGCTGCCATCACAGCGCTGTCTCCCAGATTTACTCACACTGAAATGCAGTTCAGCCAAACTCTGAACGTTTTCTTTACTTTTTTTTTTTTTTTTTATCTGGGAAGGACAGAAACTAAAACTCCACTTTCTGACTGAACAGAGCTGTGAAATTTATTTTGTATATTATGTTGCTTTATTGTCTCTTGTATTAATCTGTCCTCATGATGCTGTATCTTATTTGTTCTCTCTTTTTTATCTTCTACAAAAAACAACTATAGTTTATTTTCTTCCAATTCACAAACATGCATTACTTTAGTGGCCAATCACAAAATTTCATCATAAAATACATCAAAGTTTGTTTGTGATGTGAGAAAATATAAAAAGCTCCTGAGTGTCTTCATGTAGTTTAGACTACATTTACTGGTTTATACAGTGCTTAGATGACAACGTGTTTGGATTTATTTCAAAGCATCCGTCGCTTTTTGCTTTGGTCAGATACTGACCTGTTATCAGCAACCAGCAGAGAAAATGGCCACAGCAGCAATCATGCTCCACTGGGATCCTGGAGACTCAGCACACACACACACAGGCACACATGTCCACACACACGCGCGCACGCTAACACGCATGCATGCACATCCGAACGCACACGTGCACACACACAGTACTGGGGACTTTGAAATATGAAGGTATTTCTGCTCCAGTAGCAGCAAGCAGCTTTGCTCCGTGACAGACCAGCGCTGACTGGTGTTGTTCTTTGTTTGAATGTTATTGTTTCTGATGGGATTCAGGTGATTAGAATCTGATCTTACTGGTAAATGTAAATGAACAAAGCAGCGCTGTCACAAAGTGAAGCTCCACACAGAAAACATTCAATCTCAATCTTATTGCAAAGGATTTCTCCAGCAAACCATGACTTTGTGAATTTGTTTTATGAATTATTCATATCCGTCACACTTCATTTAATCTTCCGACTCGTTGCTTCAGCCCTGTTGATTTATAAAGCTATCATGTGGAGACATCAGTCACGTCTTTTCCACCCTTCTTTCTTTCCTCTGTCATGTAAAAGAAAAAGCTTTTGCCAAACTAAATGCAGCTTTGGACGACATCTGTTTTCTTATTTTAAAGTCTGTGACATCCCAGTATGTGGAGCATTGCTTTGGTACAAACTCCATTCTTGTTGCTTTGTGTGTCTGTAGCTTTTTCTTTTTTTTCTTTTGCTGTGTTTTGTTTTGTTTTCTGAGAGCCAGCCTCTTTTTCCTGCCAGGATGTAATACTGACTTTTCAAGGAGCAGCACCAAATATCAGGCATTGGGTTTTGTTTGATAAGCAGAGCTGTAGCACTGTTATTAATAACTCATGTTGTCAGCTTACGTACAAACTAATGGTAGCACTGCAGCATAACTAGCTGCCATGGGAAGTTAGAACAGGAGTTCTTTAAGTGTATTCTCACACTGTTTGGAAAAAAGTGGAATTGGTTTTTATTAATTTCTACAGTACAAACTGAAAAATACTTGTGTTTCCTGAGATATCTAGAGACTTTCCCCTTCTGAAATGTACAAATTTGTTCCTAGAATTCGGTTGCTTGGGCAGCTCTGAAACTGAAATCAAATGTTGTTTATAAATAAAAATTTAACAGAAGTTTTTCAAATTTATGTTGTATTTTTTGTAAACTAGTTAATCTTAGAATTCTTTTATAGTGTCACATAACCTGAAACAGAACTGATGTTTTTTAGATCAAATGCTAAAAGAAAAAGCACTGAAAAAGCTTTTTCTAACCTGAAAATCAAACTTCTTCAACATAAACAGGATAAAATCTCAAATCTCCAGAATGTTCTAAAAGCTGTTGGAAAAATTTGTAAATCTTGGTTTGGGAAAAAAAAAATTTTTTTAAACATAATTGCTTCAAGAGGTATACATAAGTTAGTGTGTTTGTTTTATGGTTATGCAGGAACCATTTTCAAAGATATTTCTCATTCCTCAAGCCTCCTGCTGAGGAATGAGATGATGTGTACTACACAGAGGCATCCTCAATGTCAGAATCAAAATCAGGTTTTATTGTCATCATACTGAAGCTCAATAAAGTTAGTTTCAGTTGCCCATTCAAAGGCAAGACAAATAAACACCATACCTGATGGGTAGTCGTGTTTCCCTTTAAATCTGTTGTGCGTTTACACATTTTCAGCCATCTTTCTGATCCTGTCTTGGCCAGTTTGTTTTGAAAAGTCATAGAAACTGTTTGCTCTGATAAGATTTATTTACTGAAACTGTCTGAAGTTATTTGTAAAGAAAGCCATGAGTTGTGTTACAGGTTAGAGGTCATGGTTGTTAAAGCTGATGCATTAAAGTTCATAAAGTTATAGTTTAGTAGAATCTGGATTCTAATTCTCCTCAGATTCTCCTCTGGAAATGTCTTCTACTGCATATTTTCCCTTCATTAGTACCAATTTAAGAGAAAACAAACTGTTCCACCGTCAGAAATCTGAATGTTTTTATATTCATATTCATCTGAATCTAAATCTTGTCCTTAATATTTTCTAGTAGTAATTTTTTTACTACCAAACATTACATTCATAAAAATTTGAAGGCTATATTTGCATCTGAAATCTCTCCAGTTCAGTTTCCTGCTCTGATATTCTTCCTGATTGCTGAGTGGGAGAGAAGCTTCAGCAGAACCAGATTATCTCAGGTCTTTATCAGAGCTCAATGGAAAAACATTATGGAAACAGATGGTAAGGAGGAGGCAAACTGAGACTGCAGTTTGTGATCAATCAGTGGCAGCAGAGTCACGTTGTGTTTAATCAATCTGGGAGGCAGATTGAGGACATGATCCAGTTTTGCTGAGCTGGCAATCTGAAGAAGAACTGAGGAAAGAAATATAGGCGAAGACCAACATGTGACAGATGTTGGCTGCCAAAGGCTGAGGATTTGATCAAGTGTCTGTTTCACAGGACAGAAGTCGGCTGTCAGGAGCTCTAGTCCTGACTGGGATGAAGTCCTGCTGCTCTGCTGGTCCTAATAAAAATAATGATTATTATATTATCTAGTCATTTTATTTAAAAATTCTAAACATTTAGTATTTTCTCAGTGCAAAAGTTGAGGATTAAAACTGATATATTCTTATGTATTTTATTTTATTTTTAGTGGTGGTGGGGGGGATTCTAGACTTTTCTAAGATTGGGAGTACAAAGCTCCCTGACCCCCATGGAATTTTTGCCCATGCTTTAAAATGGTTTTATCTGTTAAAAGAAAATGAATTCAGTCAGTTTTGTTGAATCATTTCTGTGTTATTACTGCTGTGTTATTTATGCAGAAATAATCCCTCAGAGAGTCATGAATTGACCACATACTGCTGCTGCATGTTTCTGTGTGTGGTCAGTGGGAATCTTCTCCATGTAGTCCTGCTGGGTTTGTTGCAGTCTAAATTTAGTGATAAGGCCGTTTGGCATCATTGTGCTCAGCATCACAGGTCGATGTTTCTTCATGTACAGCCCAGAAGGAAAAGCAAACTGTACAGCAACAACTGCCAGACCTCACATTCCTGAGGTCCGGACAACAAGTGGACGTTCATATATGGTGCAGCATTTTTTAGCTGAACGGAGGAATGAGGTGTTTTTATGTTTAAGTTCATTTTTGTTTGAAACATGATGTGAAATGTTAACTTAGAATTTATTGTTTCTTAAGCGAAACTGTGCTTGTAATGACATTAATGTTAATGAGATTTTTATTCATCAATCCATTTTCACACCAGCTCATCCTCTTCAGCAGCTTTACCCAATTCAGAAACTATAAAAAGCCATAAAAAGTTGGAATTTTCTGAACTGATAAAAACCTTTACTATATTATTCTTACTATACTAATGACACATTTCCAAAAAGGTGTTCTTAAATAGCATGTTTTAGAAACAAAATTCATTACTTAAGATACATTACTGTAATATGTTTTGGTCTTGCTTGCTGAAGTTACCATGGAGCTGAAATGCAAAATCCTCCAGCCGAGCTAGCATCCTGTGCTAATGCTAACACCCACTATAAAGATGCAATCGAAGCTTAATAAATAAGTAACTTAAGTAATGCAAAAACATAAAGTGTATAAACCTTAACACATTAAAAGCTATTTATGTGCTAAAAGCCAGACTAACTTTTTCCCTGGTCCTATGTCCTATGTGAAGCAGAGCAAGCTGCAGCTACAAACCCAACAGGGATTTGTCAAAGTGTATCTTTCTAGTTCACTTAAAATCGTTTTTCAGGACTTTGAGTTGACACTGCTTTCCACTTAATGATGACTCCAATCTTTTGGCGCTGTTCTCAGCTGACGGCAGCCTGATGAATAGTTGGGGTGTGTGGAGGAGCTGGAGGCACATTCTGTCCCTCTCCCCTATCCGCAGGCTTCCTCTTTAGCAGCTGCTGATGAACTTGGCAAGTCGAGGTAGAAACGATTTTCATCATTTAAGTGAAACGATTTTCATCGTTTCTACCTCGATGAAGTAGAAACGAGGTAGCCACATCTTCTGCTGCATTTCATAATGGCTTACTTCCTGCGACCAGTTGCAATTTATGTGTTTCACAAACTGAATGTTGATTTTTCTGTTGACTTTGTGAAATGTCTGCCTGGTGACAACATAGGTCCTCAGATAATGAGTATAATATATATTTACGGTATCACAAAGTGCAAGGCAGCAGTCTGACAGCTGCTATCACTATACAAAGCAGCGTTTGTGTTTAGTCACTATGAAGTCGCTATAGGGAGTACTGGAAATGGAAGGCTGTGTTTCCAGACTGCAAGACATAAAGTCAGGACCAGTAGACAACTCAAGGGATTCAGAGAATACACAGAAGCAAATTCAGTCAATTTAACACCACAAAGCTTTTATTGCCAAGCTTACTGTGCCTATTTCTTTAGCTGAATTTATAAGAATACCTTGAATGACACGGTTTGACAGACATACTATAGTAGTAGTATAGTATATTTCCTTATTTTATTTTATTATGTTTTTTAAGCAAAAATAAGGAAGTAAAAGCTTTGGGTAGATAATCAGATGATTTCACCTCACAGTTCCGGTCTTATATCTTTGCTGAAGCTTTCCTCTGTTTTATATATTTCAGATTCTGTTCATTTAATGTAGATAAACGTTTATTCATTTTATATTTTTAAAACTCACCCTGGTTGATATGATGTCATGGAAAGCACTGAAAAAAGTGAGAAAAGACCTGAAATTGAAAGAAAAGCTTAAAATAGACTGGATAAAGTTTGATAAATTAAATGTGCCTTTATATTTTTGTGTATTCTGCCTTTAATGTTAGAGAAGATGCATGGTGCCTATTTTAGCCTTATTGTTTTAATGAACAACAATAAGACCTTTATTATCACCAAAAGCTTAGAGGTTTACTAACTCCTTACCTATAGACTAATAACGACATCATATCTAACCAAGTTGTTGTTATTAGTTCACATGAATATGATACCATCTCAAAAACTACCAGGCGATCAGGCAACATTTTAAGTTGATTTGATCAGATCAGTGGAGATATTTGCAGAGTCAGAGAACAAAGCTAAAGGTTACATATCAGAAAATGAAGGACAAAAAGAAACTCTTCCGCACTAATGGCACACAAATCCAGTAACAGAGCCTTATGAGGAAAACACTACTTTTGGAGCCATGCTCACTACAGAAATCAAAAGCAGCAGCTGTTTCTCATTCTACACTAGTGACTGGATTTTCAACAAATCTTTCAAACATGATCATCACAGCCTCTCCTGGAGTTTAATTTATAAAATAGAAACAATTAATTGAAAACAGTGAGGGTTTTGATGCTGGAATCTCTTCTAGAAATTTATGTTGTATCTCTTGGTAGAAAGTATGAAAATAATTGCAAATATTTTCTTGTATCTGCTCATCTGATGAGTTTCTGGTGAGCTTTTGTAGAAAATCCCTTGAGCCGCCTTGTTGAAGCAAACTATGCTTCCTGTTGTTTAACTAACTAAGTCCTCTCTCTGTCACCTTTTGCAGCTTCTTCTTGGTCTTCTCCTGCCTTATCCTGTCAGTGTTTGCCACCATCAGAGAATATAAAGACAACTCAGAAAACGCTTTGTACATCTTGGTATGTGCCGCTTTGTGTTTTGACTCTTAGCTACAAAAACTTTCAAAGTCTAACTGCTGTAAATACTGTAAAATGCTGCTCCCTCCCTCACTTCTGAGTATGTTCTCTATTATGAAACCTATTATGCTTCCATTGAAGCATAATAGGTTCCATTATGGTTCCATATATATATATATATGCCGACCCACCGCCCCGTGTTGGATTTTGGGGCCCTCAGGGCAGTCACCCCCAAACTGGAGCAGTGGCTACAACAGATCCCAAGAACAACATCAGACATCTCAGTCCAGAAATGTGCAGTTCCAGGCACAGCCAAGATACTGCGCAGAACCCTCAAGCTCCCAGGCCTCTCGTAGAGGACCCGAGCTCAGAGGATGAGAGCCACCCACGGTGGGTGAGAAGGGAATTTTATATATATATATATCAAGTTGTGACGAATGAAGGAATCGGAGCTGAATAAGGCTGCAGCTGACCTGAGAGATAGGATCATGGCACGAATGACAACCAGACCTCCTCGGTGCCGATTACAACGGCTGAGTGAAGTACCATCAGAAAGTCTAATTGAAAATATGAATGCAGCATTGAGAACGAGCCCTAGCAACACCATAACGGAAACCAATGAGCTGATTTACAACTTAGCATCAGTGATCCTTGAGCTGCTTGGCTATAAGACCAACCATGAGAGACAGTACCCACCATGAAAAAGACGGCTAGAGACTAAAATCAAGGTGACAAGGAGGGAAGTGAGCCAACTATCAGAGCTCCATAGGGGTGCAATGAAAGGACCAGTACCCAGGAAGTACAGTCAGATGCCCATACCTGAAGCACTTGAAACTGCCAAACAGAGGATCCAAGCCTTGGCCAGTCGCCTAAAGAGATACACAAAGGAGAATGAAGCCAGAAGGATAAACCGGCTCTTCTCCACCCAACCAGCTAAAGTGTACTCTCAATGGCAGGGTAATAACAACAGAGCAGACCCACCAAGGCTGGAGACTGAACAATACTGGAAAGGCATATGGGAAAGGAAGGCGTCCCACAACAGCAATGCACAGTGGCTGATCTCTCTACGAGACAACCATAGCAACCTCCCTGAGCAAGCCCCGGTAACCATCACTGTGGCAGATGTCCAAGAAAGAGTCTCAGGTATGAAAAACTGGACTTCACCAGGGCCTGACATGATCCATGCCTACTGGCTAAAGAAGCTCACTGCCCTCCATGAGCGACTGGCAGCCCAAATGAACCAGCTGCTACAAAATGGGACTCACCCTGAATGGTTAACTGAAGGGTGCACAATCCTGATCCAGAAAGACCCATCAAAGGGCTCAGTCCCACCCAACTACCGACCAATAACCTGTCTCTCCACAACCTGGAAGCTCATGTCAGGCATCATAGCGGCTAAGATAAGCAATCACATGGATAAATACATGAGCACGGCACAGAAGGGCATTGGCATAAATAGCAGAGGAGCCAAACACCAACTCCTTGTAGACCACACACCCGAGACTGCAAAACCCGACACACCAACCTGTGCACGGCTTGGATAGATTACAAGAAAGCCTATGACTCAATGCCACACACTTGGATCATTGAATGCTTAGAGATGTACAACATCAACAGGACCCTGAGAGCCTTCATTGCAAACTCAATGGGGCTGTGGAAAACCACCCTTGAAGCCAACTGCAAACCACTTGCACAAGTGTCCATCAAATGTGGCATATACCAAGGAGATGCTCTACATGGATGACATCAAGCTGTACGCCAAGAGTGAGCGAGACATCGACTCACTGATCCACACCACCAGGATCTACAGCATGGACATTGGGATGTCATTTGGACATCCCAATGTCCGAATGACAATGAGAAGTGTGGTCGGATAGTCACAAAGGAAGGAAGGTTATCCACACAGAAGGGGTCTCACTTCCAGAAGGAACAATAGCAGACATAGAGGACAGTCACAAGTACCTGGGAATACCACAAGCAAATGGCAACCTCGATGAGGTCACAAGGAAAACGGCCACAGCCAAATACCTCCAACGAAAAAGGCAAGTCTTGAGAAGTTAGCTCAATGGCAAGAACAAGATCCATGCGATAAACAGCTATGCCTTGCCATTAATCAGATACCCTGCAGGAATAATTAGCTGGCCAAAGGAGGAGATAAAGGCCACGGATGTTAAGACTCGAAAACGACTAAAAATGCATGGAGGGTTCCACCCCAAATCCAGCACCCTGAGACTTACACAAGCCAGAAGGAGATGACTAGTGAGTGTGAGAACCACTGTCTAGGACGAAACATCCAAGATCCATAAATACATCAGGGACAAAGCCTCAACAGATAATGTGCTCAGTGAATGTCTCAGACAACAGGCAACAGAAGTTGAGGTGCCGGAGGTACCATCATGGGAGAACAAGCCCCTACATGGGATGTACGACCAGCAAATAACCGAAGTGGCTGATATCAGAAAGTCCTACTAATGGCTGGAAAAAGCTGGACTCAAGGACAGTACAGAGGCCCTCATCCTGGCCGCTCAGGAACAGGCCCTAAACACCAGATCCAGACAGACAAAATGGTAAGGGCAAACCAACCGGACATTGACGTAGTGAGGAAAGCCGTTGTGGTGGATGTAGCAAAACCAAATGACTGCAACATCAGAAAAAAGGAGCACGAGAAACTGGAGAAATACCAGGTCCTCAGGGAGGAACTGGAGAGGGCCTGGAAGGTGAAGACCACAGTGGTGCCTGTGGTCATCGGGGCCCTCGGAGCAGTCACCCCCAAACTGGAGCAGTGGCTACAACAGATCCCAGGAACAACATCAGACATCTCAGTCCAGAAATGTGCAGTCCTAGGTACAGCTAAGATACTGCGTAGAACCCTCAAGCTCCCAGGCCTCTGGTAGAGGACCCGAGCTCAGAGGATAAGAACCACCCACGGTGGGTGAGAAGGGCAATTTTAAAAAAATATAAAATATGTTAATTTCATTTTTTTTTTTATTCCACAAAATCATTCTTAGATATGGAGATGTTACTCTGCTCAGTTCTGCCTATTTTGAGCTCAATTGTACATATTTGAAAAGTGGAGCCTCCTGCACAATCAACAAGTGCAGCAAGTGGTTTGTGGATGGTAAACCTACAACAGAACATTTGTCTTTTCCATCAGCCATTGGACATAACTGTGAAACCAACTGACCAGCTGGGTTGTTAGGTTACAGGCAGGGCACGGCTGGGGTTGCTAGGTAACAACACAGTGTGACTCAACAATCGAGAGCTTTTTGAAACGGCTTATTTTCCAGGCATTAAAACTTATTACTAAAAAAAGACTTGATGCTTTTTTAATGCTCTTGGTCTGTTTTTAGAAGCAGTTGAGACCAAAATTGAAAAATAAAAACATGCAAAATGTAAATTTTGCTTAATAAATCCTCTTTAAATCCTTCTTAAAATGAAACATTATTCTATGAGTGTGGGAAACGGCCCTCTTTAACACTTCTTAAGAACTTGCAAATAAACTCAAACTGCTCCTAATCTTTTGATAATTACTTAACTGATTCAGCATTAAACTCTACAGCTAATTTTTCTTGTCATCTTTATATACTTCCTGCTGTTCCCTGGTTTTCATTTGCTTTACAGGAGATTGTGACCATTGTGGTTTTTGGAGTTGAGTACATTGTGCGGATATGGGCCGCTGGATGTTGCTGTCGCTACAGAGGATGGAGGGGGAGGTTAAAGTTCGCCAGAAAGCCTTTCTGTGTCATCGGTGAGGAAACAAGTTGTTTTGCCAATTATTTTACCCTGAACATAACTCAGACCTTTTGGTTTTTTATTTCAATGTTCCTCGCAATTAATCCTTGAAGAATGATCACAATAGTTTTTTGTTTTGTTTTATAGAAGAGGATTAATTATTATACACAGATATCATCTTGTGGTTGTCTCCTCAGACATAATGGTGCTGATCGCCTCTGTGTCGGTGCTGGCAGCCGGATCTCAGGGGAATGTCTTTGCCACCTCGGCCATCAGGAGTTTGAGATTCCTGCAGATCCTGCGTATGCTTCGGATGGACCGCCGTGGAGGCACCTGGAAGCTCCTTGGATCTGTCGTTTATGCCCATAGCAAGGTGAACTAGGCGTTAAAGCTGCAGTACGTAACTTTATAAAATGTTTTTTACATATTTGTTAAAACTGTCACCATGTCCTGATAGTTTGTTATGAGACAGGTAATCTGTGAAAACATTGATCTCCTCTACCTCCTCCTTGAGTTGCCATTGCAATCTAAAGAAATGCACCAAAAATAAACAATCAGATCCAGGTGGAGGGTCTTGGTGCTGTCACTCATTCTCATGTACTTGCTGCTCAATGTCCTAAAGGTGGAGAAACAACTCTTTATCCACTGACATCACTGGCCATGCTTCCTTAGCATTCACAACAGACTATGCTACCTGCAGCCTAGCAGAGAGCAAGAGGCTAAGGGGAGGGGAGATGAGCAGCCACATGAGATTGTAATTAACAGCGCTAAGACCCGCCTCCTGGCTCTGATTGGTTGTTTGGTCAGTTAGCACTGGGAGAAGGCTGAGGAGCTTGATTTTATTTTATTCTTTTTTTTTTTGTTTTACAGAGTAACAAACTGTCACGACATGGTGACAGTTTCAACAAATATGTAAAAATATATATATATTTTTTTACAGATGTTACATAATGCAGCTGTAAGTGTAAGTGCCAGGATTTGTTTTTATGTACTTTGTATTGAATTTAAAAGAAGCTGAGCAAAGAATGTTCTTCAAATGTAGTTTTGGGTTTCTGAAGAGAAGGCGTCGTTTCTCCAGATACTCATCAACTTATTTATCTCATCATGTTGAGAAAAGGTTTGTTAAATGAACACATTGTCTGGAAATAGTGGTTCAGATAACTAGATCTTTCCTTTGAACCCTGTCATATTGGGATTTGGGTCTGATTTTACAGTAATACTGGTTTTATTTTCTCAACATAAAGAGGGCAGCTGGTATTCAGAGGAGTTATGGACTAAACTAAACACCTGTGAATAGCTAACCCATGACTACTTGACTACCTTCAAAAAGTACTTACGACTGCCTATTTTAATGGTTCAAACACCAAATATACCGTAACATAAGTTAGCGTCAGCACATTCGCTAATACCTGTTGTCTTCCTTTTCTCCTGTCTTTGAGGTTCAGCCAATCAGTCTCCAAGGAAATGAATAGATTGGCTGCTTGGTAAATACCAGCCAAAAGCAGCACTGCACTGAGATATTTCAGTTTCCTAAACTGTATTTTCTTAAAAATTGCAAAAAGCAACTATGAATATGTAAGTTTTCTCCAAATAATTTGGAGTTGTGTTTTACAGAAACTTGTTGGTGAATTCCCAAATACAGAACTGTGAAATGATGGTTGCAGTCCACTATATTGGGGTACACCTTGTTTTACTGAGAATTATTGAAATACTTCATTAGTGAAATGTTTTTGCTCACATTGTTTATCAGTTAAATTATCTCATCATTTTAAAACAGCAAATTTGGTTTTGTAATGATGTTCTATTGGTCTTTTTAAACACATAAAATGGAAATAAACATAATTTAATCAGCTTGTATTTGGGAAATAATAAATCCATCTGGTTTTCCGACCTCCAGCTAGAAAACGCTCAGCTTGTGTGTGAGCATGTGTATCTGGTGAAGAAATCTGGAATTAAACTTACAATCTTTTTCTCTTGGTAACTGAACTTCTTTTGAGTTTTTAACTTTTTTTACTTTCTTACTGTCTTACAGCAAAAAGCCGCTGCATTCATTTGTGTCCACTCTGACACACAAAGTTCTGCTGTGGAGAGGAAACGTAGTTAATGTGCTTTCAGACCAGATGGTTGGCTTGCACTAACAGGCAGGATGCGTGTGACCAAGGGAAATAAATACATTTATAAAACACAACTTAGGGATTTGGGCTCACATCATTGTGTCCAATATTATTATGTGCTGATTGTTTTACCAGTCGACAGTAGCCTCCTGTCTTGATGCCACTTTATTGCTTTATGCCCCCTGATGCTCACTGTACTGTTTTCCCCTGCAGGAGCTCATCACAGCCTGGTATATTGGTTTCCTGTGCCTCATCCTGGCTTCCTTCTTGGTCTATTCTGTAGAAAAAGAGTCCAATGAGGAGTTTGAGACGTACGCTGATGCTTTGTGGTGGGGACTGGTAAGGCAGAATAACTGTGCTGTTGTTATAGCTAAATGGGGCCATGGTGTTTGTTCAAAAGAAAAAAGAATTTGAAACTGAAAAAATTTTGAAACAAAGAAATTGGAACTGAAAAGAAATGTTTTGAAACAGAAAAAATGTGAATGATGTTTTACTTTGAGATCTCTTGATCAATACACCTTAATTAGATTGCTATTTTTGTATTTTTATAATTTATTTCTCCTTTTTTCTGTCAGATCACACTCACCACTATTGGTTACGGTGACAAAGTTCCCAAAACGTGGAATGGACGCTTGCTGGGAGCTGCATTTAGCATGATAGGCGTGGCTTTCTTTGCCCTTCCTGCTGTGAGTGTGTTGGTTTGTGGGGAAAGCTTTAAACCCATACACTGACTGAGTTACTGTTGATGTGATGCTGCTGCTTTATGTCTTCATTAAAGACTGTAGATCTAGTTCTGTCAAAGGCATTTCTCTGGATGTGCGTTCATGAAGGTTGAATTTCTCCCCAGAGTAAATCACCTGCAGTTTCACTCATTTCAGTCCAGTACTTCAACTTTTTTAGTATGCAGTTACATTCTATTTGTTTTTTTGTTTGTTTGTTTGTTGTTGTTTTTTTTTATCAACATAGATCCTTTTTCTTGACTAGTGTTCCTTCTTAAACCTTTGGACTTTTACAGAACCAATTCATTTCAATTCTGCTTCAGTCTGCTTACACTGAAACAGACTGTGTGACTAAATTTACTAGGTACTGAAGGTCTGACATGTTTTTGAGGAGTATAGCTGATTATTTCAGGGTGTAACGTACTTTCTCTTTCAGATTAAACTATCTTTTTCTGATTAGGGCATCCTGGGCTCTGGCTTCGCCCTCAAAGTTCAGGAGCAGCACAGGCAGAAACACTTTGAGAAGCGGCGTAACCCTGCAGCAGGCCTCATCCAGGTATCGGTCAAAGAAAAACTTTGTCACAACATATTCAGACCAAATTCTGTTTTCTGCTTTCGGTTGAACGCTAAAGTAAAACTATTTCCCTGCAGGCCGCCTGGAGGTTTTATGCCACTAACCTCTCCCGTACAGATCTGCTGTGCACTTGGGATTTTTACGAGCAGACTGTCGCTGTTCCCATGTACAGGTAAGAGATGGCTTACAAGCACAGCTTGTTCAAGTTTCAAGTTTTTTGAAAATCTTATTGTTTTACTGTATCACATCCTGCTACCATTACTGGTGTTATAAGCACGGTAGAACGCAGACTATCCTTTTCTCATCCAGAGTTTTTCTGTGGGATCAGGTGTGGCTGTCTGATAGTCCAGCGGAGCCTTGGCAGAGATATCTGTCTGAAAGACATTTTAAAAGACAATTCTCCCAGCAGCCACTTTGAGAAATTAATTTGATGTCCAGTGCTGCAATGACTCAGCAAAAAAAGCATTCAACTTCACTTTCACACAACAGATTTATGACTTTCAAGGTGTGTTGGAAAGATCTTGTGCTGTTTCTCACCTTAAATCGTAATTTGAGGTGAAAGGGTGATGGTTAGTCAAAGATTTGATGTGATAAGCTTGAAAGGACCCTGAAGGCAAGCTCTAACGATTTTAAATTGGTTACACCATCTTGACAGAATGATGCAATCCTATTTCTGTGTTCCCAGAATCATCCCACCGCTGAATCAACTGGATCTGCTGAGGAATCTGAAAGGAAAGTCATTCAGGTAGGAATACGATTTATGTATCGTATATGTTAACCTGCCAGTCATGTTTCTGGACTGTGAGAAAAATGCATGAACAGTGACAACATGCTAACTCCATGCAGTAAACGCAGGCTGGGATTCAAACTCACAACCTTCTGGTTGCTAGGCAACAGTGCTACCAGCTATGCCAGAGAACGTGAATGTGTTTAAGCATTTCACCACTTCACCTGTGTGTCTATCAGTGAATGTGTAACTGGTAAAACTCATGCAGCTACTGCTGCCCCTGCTGGTTGCTATGTGTTTCATAGGAGACATAATTTATTCTGGAACATTTTGAAAATAATTACTTTATTATTTGTATTACTGATACAACATTTTCAGTAAGGTATGGAAATATTATTTTTGATTTTCATGGAAAGAATATGAATGCAGCTGGATGACTGGCAATTAATCTAATTATGATATTTGGCAAATTTTATGTTTACAAATGTAAATTTCTGTCATGATCACCCATTTATTTCTTTTACTTTATTTTATAGTTTTGGTTAACTATATCCGACTATGCTAATTACCTTTTTCCAAGAATACAAACCAAAATGCTGTAAGCAGATATGAATGTTGTACTCTTGGCATACTTTATTCCGTGTTTCGTTTTTTCTTTATATTTGTAAACAAAAAAATTCTTGCAGATCCACATGTTGTGCTGTTACTGCACGAAATACAATTTTCCTGGTCCAATAATTTATATCCTCTTCATTTGTTTTTTCATTTGCAGAGAAGCTGCAGCTGATAGTTTTGTGCCTTTTTTCTCCTTACAGGAAAGATTCTCAGGCAGAAACCTCACCCAGGTATGTGACATGATTCCTTCTTATTCTCCTCTTTCACCTTCCTTTGGCTTCACTTCAATTTGGCTCTTAGATGCTGCTGAGGCACTCTTCTGGGGGGAGAGTGTGCAAAGTATATCTGTGTTTGTGTGCATGGGGGTGTGTGCGTGTGGGTGTGTGTGTGTGTGTGTGTGTGTTGGACCTGATCGTGGCTGAGTGATAAGTGCCTCCTTCAAGAATGGTCTTGCTGCATTTGCTCTCTCGTTCAAAGATCAGCTCACTCTGGCCTCTCACAGCTTTATGAGATATTCACAGGGTGACCAGATCCCGACAAACTCACTGTGAGACTGTGTATGGAGGATGCGTAAGCAAGGCAAGGAAAATCTGAGAAAAATTTATCTAATAGTGCCACAGTGTGTTGGAGTTTGGCAATAACTTCAGCTGCTACTGCTGAAGTAGCAGTTGTGTTGTCAGTTATAGACAAATGGCATCATGGGTAATACATTTTTATCTGTAGTTTGAAAATAATTCTGAGCTCCTTTTATTGGGCTGTGGGGTCACTGCTGTCTGCTTGGCACCTTGTTGAATCTACCTGTTTACAAACTTATTTTGAAGAGAGGCAGAGTCAACTAGTAAAGACCTCTGGCTGTTGTCAGCTAGCTTCTTAGCTAGCTAACAAGAGTTTGTTACCAAAACATAGAAGACGTTCCCACCACTTCAAACTTTTTGATCTTGATAAAATAAAACCAGAGAAAAAGAAAAGATACAAATGATTTTTGAGCCTTTGTATGGAAGCCCTTTTCCACCACTCTGTTAAAAATAAATTATTATAATGAGATAGTACCTCAAAATAATGAGATAGTATCTCATTATAATGAGATAGTACCTCAAAATAATGAGATAGTATCTCAAAATAATGAGATGCTATCTCATTATAATGCGATTTTAATTTTTTTTTTAACAGCCCAAAACAGGCTTCCATAACTTTGCTATGCTCTCCCTTGAAAAAGAGATTCTTAATCCAATGGTATCTTCCCTGTAACTTCAGTTTTTATATAGTGAGAACTTGAGAACAAAATATTCCACAGTGATTACAGATTGTGTAAAATAGAGTTGGTTGGTTTCTGAAATCTCTGATCAGATGTGGGAATTTAATAACATCGCTAAAATCTCATTTTCTTCATATGAATGCGGTTCATCATCTCCCTTTAAGAGTGGGTGCAAAACACCTTATTTTAAAAAAATTAGCAAACAAAAACAAGAACGTGTGGCATGTATATGTATGCAGTCCTTTATAATCTGATACCCCTCAATAAATTCCCTTTTGTAAGTGTCGTCCTGCTGCGTTGCTTCTGAAAGGTGGACAATTTCTGAAATTGTAAGATAAGGTATTAAACTGTTTTTCAGTCTCACATAAGAGATAACCTGGCCACCCTAAATATTCACAAAAAAGCTGCTCTTCGACCCCACCCCTCCAGCTTCCAGCATTGCCTCAGCACTATTTCTTTGGATTACTTTAAGCGCTGCGCTTGAACTGTACATCACTGTTTTTGGTCAAGAAAACATGTGAAATAATTGACGATGTAGTAACACTTTATCATAGCTAACCCCTTAGTTAGATAATTCCAATTTTGTTGAAAACATAATTAAAAAAAACATAATGAAAACCATTTTTAAAAGGATAGTGAATTAAAATGAATTTTACACTGTTATAGTAAAGTGTTACTGGCATCATATTATGGCACACTCTGGTGTTTTTGTGACTGTCTCCACTGCTATTGTATCTTTTTGTGTCTCCTCTACTGCCCACCACTCCAGTAGTGAAAATGCACACAAAGACAGACTTTGTGGGTGCTGCCCAAGAACTCTTAGGTATAGTTGCTGCACAGATACTAATAAGCTGCACTGCAAGTTCTTGTGTTTCCTTTATTCCCCACCTTGTTTCCTTCTTTCTGTGAAAGAAAGCTAAACCGAGATGGCTCAATGATGAGTACACGTGTTTTTAGGTCAAGATTGGACTAGCTGATTACATCTATAAGGATGTAGAAGTTCTCTCAGCGATCTGCACATAAAAACCAAAAACTACTCTCCCTCAACCTTTCACATGTTTTCCCCCCCTCATAGAACATGCAGATATTCACCCCTTGTTTAGGTCCCTGTTGATTTATGGTTTTGTTTAGTAATGTCTTTATGCAGTTAATTTGCTTGCTGCCTTTTTTTGCCAGATGTGAAACTCTGTTCAGCAGGCAGTTGCACACTGCTGAGTGCCTAACAGCTCCAGAGTATCTGACAGAGCATACAGTATCAGGGTGATTTATTTTTAATTTTTGCATGATTAGTGTTCACTTGTTTTGTTTTGCGTAGAGTGAGACCACAGCTGCAACTTTGCTTCACATGCATGCCCGCTTGTAGCTTTCTTGCTGCTTGCCTGACTCACTCAATGCTCCACTATGCTCGTATGTGGACATGGCTCCTTCTGCTGTAGGACTTTGGCCTTTTTGAGTTTCTTCTGAGGTAAGAAAAATTATCGCAAGTGCTAATTTATCAAAGGTTTTGCAAAAAACAATATAAATACATTTTATATAGTATTTTTATTTGGGCATAATTTACAGCAATAAATCAGTCAGTCATTGAATATTCCTTCTTGTTACTTGCTCTGCATAGTCGGAAAGCCAGTCTGAAAGACAAGGTGTTTCCCAGTCCTTCCAAACCCCCCATAGTTAAGGGGAAAGCCCCCTCTCCAGGGGCAGAAGACGGCGCTGAAGCCAGCCCGAGCAAAGGCACCAAGAGCTGGAGCAGAGTCCGAGGTGGAGCCTCCCGCCAAAACTCAGATGGTAAGAAAACAAAATGCAGTAAAACTGAATAACAAAGAGTGCAGCTGAAATGAAGATAGCATGCATGATTTCCAGTGATTTTTATTTAGATCAGGGGACAAAAAGTTATTGGTACTTTTTATCTGTTAAGCGTGACCGATATATCATTATGAGACAATAAACTACAGGTTTACAAAATATATGGTCTGTTTGGTTGAAATGGTAATTTCGCTTCAATAGAATTTGAATTTGTAGAAACTGGTGATTTTCCAGACACGCAACATTTTATGAACTATGATGCTGTAAGAGCTGGTGGAGCCGGCTGCACGCTGTCTGAAAAACAAAAACAAAAACAACCTATCACTTCCTGTCGTCTTCTTCCTCATGGTTTTCCCCAGAAGTAACATTTGGCTGTTGATCACGTGCATTGTGATACGAAGAAAGTGTTTTGAGCTTACTGAAAAACATTTTATATATAAAAAAAGGTAATTGCCGTTTTCCCACAAAGCAAATTTATTTTCAGAATTTCAGTTTGCCCAGTTTCATGGTCAATGGAAACACAGCTACTGATGATGGAGGAACTGGTTCAGGTGAAGAACATGTGGAGGCCAGACAACACCAAACCAGCAAAACCACCAAACCACCAAATTCAGATGCTCCTTTGGTGCAATGAGTCATATTGAAACAGGAAAGTCCATCCCTGCCCTGACTTAAGAGGCATGAAACTGTCTAAAATGATGAAACATTAAAATTGTTCCTTGTAATGGAACCAAGTGGCCAACCCAACTTCTGAAAACAGCCCCTGATTACACTCCTCTCTGGACTTGATGTTGCACTTGACATATTGTATCCAGGGTTGTGTTGTTTACCTGACAACTGGTTCACCAAGGCTCAAAATGACTAAGGAGAGAGAGGTGTGATTTGTCATTTTACAGGTCATGTTTTGTTGTTTTATAGTCCAGCTGGAGTGTGCACTCTAAAACATCACTGCCCTTTTGATTGTAGTTAGTGATGAAACGTCTGGATGCTGGAACCACACTGAATTCCACTGAACTCCTGATCACAAGCCATTCTTTACCAAATGTTTGTAGGAGCAATGCTTGGGTGCTTTATTTTAAACAAGGGCAAGCGTATTAAGACCATTTCAATTCAATTATTTGGAGCGGTGTCTAATGCTTCTGGGGGTATTGTGCATCTTAGCATGCAGAGGCAGACAGAACAAAATGCAGTGGCTGGAAACGACATCTGGCCAAAGAGATAAAAACATATTCAGCAGAGTGACAAACCTCTTAGCAAAGCAAATTCAAATACAAATACAATGAACAGGTCAGTCAGACTCCATGTGTTGTTCAAAACTTAGAGGGTTGTATCCAATCATTGAAAATAAAATATAATCTATTTTATTGAGGAAAATAAAGGCATAGCATGACAGTTTTATCCCGTTCAGTCTAATAAGAATCTATTTCAGTCTAGCCAAGCATATGAGTGAGATAAAAGATAAAAGTCCTTCTTATCCAGATGAAAGATCTTTAAAATGGCTCAAGTTCAGAGTTCAAATCAAAAACAGCAACTAAACTGAATTCCTGGTTCATTGCTGTGGCAGTCACTGTTTCAGTGTTTCCATAACTGAGTAAAATGAGTTTTTTAGTCCTGTTATTGTTGTAGGTTCGTGTCATCATTCTCGATGGTTGACAGACGGTTGACAGACCAGGCCTGTGGTCATCATTTGTCCACCACAGCTTTGGACAAATATTACATAAAAATAACTATAAATTTAATGAAAAGCCCAGTTTTAACAGTTTTCTTGGTTTTGGTGAAATATCTGCTTTGAAAATCCATAACA
Organism: Poeciliopsis retropinna; assembly: GCA_010277075.1. Lineage (NCBI taxonomy): Eukaryota > Metazoa > Chordata > Actinopteri > Cyprinodontiformes > Poeciliidae > Poeciliopsis > Poeciliopsis retropinna. The sequence goes on from VMRM01000009.1 coordinate 235,127, forward strand.
GGAGAGCACCAATGGAACAAATATTGTTTTGTCATAAATCTGCAAACTACATCCTTGTCTTCATTTTCAGTAAATATTGAATGCAACATTCAATAAAATGCATTCGTTTTCTTACCAACTGATTGTTTTTTTTTTTTTTTTTTGTCATTTTCTTATAACCAATACAGTAACAACAAAAACAGTTTTGTTTTATTAAGTTATTATTACCTTAATAAGGCCAAAGACAGAGGCGTGGTAACGAGCCATTCATTTGATTCAGGTGTGTTGGAGAAGAAATGTTTCTAAAAGTAGACATCTGTTTGATGTGTTTCTCTGCTTCAGCTCACCTGAACCTGCTGATGGCAGATTAACAGGCTGAATCAGGAGCAGAGAAATGTCTAAAACATACAGGGCAACGCGCCCGGAGGAGCCTGTGGTCTAAATATCAACTCCAAACTGATCTAAATTAGTTTATGCTGAGAAATGGGCACATTGTTATGTTTCTCACCATTAACATTGACCTTTTTCATGTGGTTCTATTGTTGCATAATTTGTTAATCTAGGTGGAAATAAATTCAACTTTTTTGTCTTTTCTTGAACATAATAGAAGTTTATTATTTTTGAAATAAAAAAGTGTATTGTTTATTAATGATGTAATAATAATAATAATAATAATAATAATAATAATAATAATAATAATAACTCATATATTTGGATTTATTTTTCTTGTTTGAAGTATACCAAAGTTGTACTAAACTGGCATGTTAAAACATGAGTTCTTATGGTTTTATTTACATTTTTACTAGTATAGGTTACATTGTAAAACTTACGAAACTATTGAATGGACATGGAGAAAAACTACTGAGAGAATTTGTCATTTTAATGTATTTAATTTTTTTCCATTGAGCACTCTTACCGCCCCACTGGGCTTTCCGCCCTGAGAGTTCAGCCATGTCAGTTATCAGCAGTTCAGCGTTTTACCAGCTCAAACCAGGAAGCTGTGGACATGGCTAACGGATTAGATTATTCTGTTTGCTTAGATCTAAAACTCCATTAGAAAAAGTAATCTTCCTTTAAACTAGACATAAAATATTAATTATAGTATGATGGTCTATAATTTTTCAAGATTCATAGCCTCAGAAAAATGTTTTCCAATTATAGACTTAAATGGCTATTTGTTACACTTTACATCCATGCATCATCCAGCACACAAATCTAGAAAGTTTCTTCATCATCTCTTTACATTTTCTGTTGAACAGTTTGAACCAACTCTCATCAGCTGTATTTTCTTCTTTCACCTCATGACATGTTAAAGTGCTGATTGAAATGCAGGATGAAGACTTTGGACTGAAGAGTTCTCCAGGTTAGACAAGTCACTATGTCATGGCTTGAGTTTTTACCTCTGATTTAATCTGTAAGTTTCTTTAGTGTGCAATGTTTTGTACATTTTAACCAAACAGTTGATTGCCATAAGACAGAAGAGGCAATTTAAACCTGAATCAGAAACTATTTAGTGGATCCACATGCATCCATGTTTACAGCAGATTTGTCTACCATTGTCACCCAACTACAAAATCCATAACAAGTCTTTCCCCTCATGTCTCTCCTTTTTTTCTCTTTACAGCAATTGAAGGTTTAATAAGTAAGATATTGGAAGTATTTTTATTGGTTGGCTTCTACAGAGAAACAATATATATATATAAAAACAACAAGAAAGAATTTGGCTTTACCTGTTTCTGAGAAAACTGCATGCTGAAATTTGTTGACTTGACATGAACCCCTCTATAATTTTCTATTATGTTTATTTTCTCCTTGTTTTGACTGGAGGCTGTAAAGCATGAGTATATCTGAGAGCATGGTATGATTTTAATACCTCTACTCAATATTGGAAAACACACAAACAATTATGAAGCTTGTTTTTCTCCCTAGCAAACGGAGGCTAAGCTAACAGTGGGTTCAAGTCAAGCATTAAGACAGACTCACACAGATATGTTGTAGTCAAAAATCCTGCTTTATTTTGCATGAAAAAGGCCCATTTTCACCACAAAAGTTTCAACTTATTTCTGCAGTTAGGTCTTGACACCTTTATGACACCTTTAGCATGTGAAATCCCATGCTGACTGTGCTAATCCAATAATTGGATTCCAATAATCCAATGACTTGTCATCAAAGGTCTCAGTAGCTTCCTTTAGCTCTATCCTTCAATTCTGCTACACACAATCCTTTACTCTGTGGTTCTCCTCAAAGCTTGCTCATTGCATTTAAGCTAACTGGCTTAACACCAAAGTGTAACCTGTAAGGATAAAAGCAAGAGCCACGCTTTGCTTCTGTTGCTCGTAGTCCACATGCAAGAAAAGGCAAAAATAGTCCCTCTGTTTGTCTTTGCTTTCCAGAGGCGAGCCTCCCCGGAGAGGAAATCGGTGATGATAAGAGCTGCCACTGTGAGTTTTTCACCCAGGAATTACCTCCAGGACTCAAAGTTACTATTAGGGCTATTTGGTAAGGATTCTCTTTGCTTAGGATTTTATTTAGACTTTTTACTAACTAAACAGGCTAATAATAGTTGTGGTGGGATTAGATTAAAACAATTTTATTGAATTAAATGTAGGATCTGTAATTTATTAATCAGCAATTAATTGCATTTTAATCAAAAACCATATATTGACAAAGTAAGCAATGATTTCACTTTATTGACATATGAATAAAACAACAAAGATGTTTATTGTTTTTAATCTGTTATATTTAGGTTATTTAGCCATCAAATTAATTCTGTTACACCCATTCAGATTTCAGGAAGTGTGATCATTCATGTAACTTCTTTGAAAAAGTACTTCTTAGAAATGTGTGCTGTCGATGTTGACATTAGTGTTGGGGACATGTGCTGCTTCAACATGGTAGCATTGAGTATTTTATGCTTGAATAGTTTTGTAGGCCAGCTCCTACACAGTAACAGTCTTCTTCAGCATTCCAACAGATTGTCTTTTAAAGCAAAAATGAACCTCAGTGAGACAAGCGAAGCGGCTTTGTTTTCTCTGTTGTCTGCGGATGTCTCTGGTGTGACAGATTTACGGCCGTACTAGAAACAAGGGAATACTAGAGTTCTGCCTCTTCACTTTTGTACATAAAAATAAATGTGATTAATTTCATTTAAAATTTTTACATGTTAAAATGTATATGATTAATTGGTATATTAACACATTAGAGTCCTGGCCTTAAATATTAGACATTGGTAGATTCCTATCACCAGCCTGACGTCCTTCGCCGTTCAACGTTCTCCATCTAAAACCCAGTTTGAACCTGGTGGTCTCTGCTCTGATTAGTTTTTCTCATGTTTGAAATAAATGGCTTCTTCCAGTCCAAACACAAACAAAAGTCCAATCACACCTTTAAAGCTGGTCACGTTAAATACATTGATATTTTGAATAGCAAATAAATTCACGTGGTTTGTGAAAACAAGGTGTCATCCCCCACAGCGTCATGAAGTTTCTGGTGTCAAAGAGGAGGTTCAAGGAGAGTCTTCGGCCTTATGATGTGATGGATGTGATTGAGCAGTACTCTGCAGGCCACCTGGACATGCTGTGTCGCATTAAGAACCTGCAGTCCAGGCAAGTACATGTTTTACTCTGTGGGCTGCTTGGTGTGACCACGTTTGAAGTCTGGACTTCACAGCGGATACACACATGTTGTGATAAACATGCGCCATTGACCTGCCTGTTTCATTTGTCCAGCTACATGTGCTGTATTCAGATCTATATCTGCAGCTTTTATTCAGCACCACAGTACAGTCCACTCCTTCACAAAAGTATCCAGTGTAACATTGTCGTCTTTTTGTTTATCAGCCTCCTCAAAATCCTGAGGCCCCGAAGGTCTAACATCCACAAAAAATATATTCCAGCTGTGAAATGTATACACTTCATCCAAGTCAGACTCACTGTGTGTCCCTGTGGATGTGGGCGTGCGTGTGTGTGCGTGTGTGTGAGAGGAATATATTGAAATTTGTTCTTCATAGCTAATGTGATTCACATGTTGCTTCACTTTGCATTGCACTCATATCGTCTCTGTGTGCCTTGCCAGGATAGATATGATTGTGGGGCCCCCTCCCCCAACAACACCACGGCATAAGAGGTCCACTGAAGGTCCTAGGTTAGGTTAATAGACTGCACCTTTAGACCATTTATCAGCATTTACTCTCTGTGTACCATAGCTCAAATATTGGACAGTTACGTGCTGCATTATCATTTTGACTGATGAACCCCTTTTGAGCTTCATTACATTACCAGAATAACACATTTGAAGCTTTGTAAGATCAAATGTACATTTTTCTTTGTTATATTATACTGTTTTACAATCTGCCACCAATAAGAGAGAGATACAAACCAATTAGTTAAATCTAATACTTACATATGTTAATGAGCCACAGCCAATGGCCTCACTCAACAGGGGTTTGAAGTGCTAGATGCTTGTTCTCCCAACGGAGAGACAGATGAAGAGATTCCCCCCATAAGGATGCAATGGAAATGAAGCATGACCAGCACCACAGAGGCATGCCCAGTGATGCATTTTGGCCTCAGACTGAATATGTCTTGCAGGCTTTGTTCATACGTTGTCTCATGATGCATGGATCCACACATTTCATTGAAAGCTACTACTTTTTTAAAGTGCTGTAATTTACGTGGAGCTTGAAGGCAATTTTTTTCCCTCATTTTCTCATGTCAGACTCATGCACATCTTTGCATTTTAAAAAATTTTAATGGTAAACTTTTGAAGATTTCTGGCTTACATGGAAATGGTTGTTTTACCCCATCTGACTAAACGATTTTTTTAAACCCTAGAGTTGACCAGATTGTTGGTAAAGGCTCCAAAGTGGATGGAGAGGGAGCGGAGGACCAGAGCATGATGGGACGACTTGTCAAAGTGGAGAAACAGGTGGGCGTTTCCCAACTCTCTACCAGTTCAGAGACCGTCTAAACCAGGGGTGTCAAACTCCAGTCCTCTAGGGCCACTGTCCTGCAGTTTTTAGATGTGCCACAGGTGCAAAACACTGGAATGAACTGGCCTAATTTCCTCCTTCTTGTGTAGATCAGAAAAAGTGAGCCTTGCTAATAACCTAATTATTCTATTCAGGTGTGGTGCAGCAGAGGCACATCTAAAAGTTGCAGTGGCCCTCAAGGACTGGAGTTTGACACATGTGGTCTACACAGTTCCTTGTGAAAGTATTCATACCGTTTAAACTTCACTACATTCTGTTATATAATGCCGATAAACATTGCTAAGTCCAGCGGATTGTGTGACATACTAAAAATATGTTCAGTATTTATCATTTTAAAGAGGCAATATTATGTAAAGTTGACTCTTCTGAGCTTTTCATCATAATTTTATTCCCTCATTAAAAGCATACCTGGAGTCCATGTTTGAGAAATGCTTGAATCTCCCATGGCAACCATGCAGGGTTGCCTAAACGCTAGCTCCTACAAAGCACTGTAAAGCTCCTCCTTTGGGGAGCTTTACCCAGGCTTCCTCTTGCTCCACTTGGCTCCTCCAGACTAGCAGCAGCAGCACAATCAGCAGACACCTGGTGGAACTGCTCTGCTGATCTCATCATACGTGCTAGTTCTCCATGAAGCACTGGTAAAAACGTTAAAACTTTATGGAGGAATGTTTCTGTGATGATGTGGTGAAGGCGAGGTGTCAGAAAGAACAAGAGCTTCTTAAAGAGACAGAGGCACAATTACTCGGCATAGAATTATGAAGTCAAATATAAGTAATTTTTGGTATTTACAGCATTTTTGTAACTGAAGGTAACATAGGTGTGCCATTTTAGAGTATGGCATATTGCCCCTTTAAGAAGGTATTTGTTGGTTACCTTGTTCCAATTCTGAGTTGTAATATTTGTATTGTTTTTTTTCTTCTTACTGTAGGTTTTCTGCATGGACAGGAAACTTGATTTTCTGGTCAATGTGTATGTTCAGCGTATGGGCATCACTCATTCAGAAACAGAGGCCTTTTTTAACTCCAAGGAGCCGTACCCAGCACCACCTTACCACAGCCCGGAGGAGACCAAGGAAGAGAAGGATGAAGACGAGGCGACCAAGGTGGAAAAAAAAGCCAAGACGTGTTCTGCCTTGGCAGACGTTTCCCATTCTGATAGGTCTCTGGAAAAGAAAGATCCTTTACTCGGTCAGTCCGTGGTGCGGTCGGTTGGCACTCCATCTGACAGTAACAGCCGCCCCTCCACTTCCTGGCAGCACCAGCTGCAGCATCCCCTCAGCCAGCCTGCCTGGGGCAGCAGCATGGCCAACACCCCTTCGCCCGTCTTAGCCGCCGGCGACCAGTCACGCACCGTCTTCCGCCTGCCTCCGCCGCCCGCACCAGCACATGACAGGTCGTCCTCAGGCGCATGCGGGAGCGGCAGGGAGAGCAGCTCCCAGGGCAGGCGACGCCACAGGAAACACAGGTGTCAGCGCGACGCCACAGCCGTGGAGAGTGACATCTCCCTCTCCATCCCGTCTGTTGACCATGAGGAGCTGGAGCGTTCCTTCAGCGGGTTCAGCATCTCTCAGGCGAAAGAGGACTTCTTTGGGCCATCTTTCTTTGCGGGTTCAGGAGGAGGAGGCAGTGCAGCGGCTGAAGCTGTAGGCGGACACTCAATCTGCGCCAGGGTCCGACCGTTCATAGCCGAAGGGGAGTCAGATACTGACTCAGACCTGTACGCTCCGTCGCCGCTGTCCTTCACTGGAGATGTGTCCTGTGGTGAGAGGGGCTGGCTGGGATTGAAGTAGGCCAGAGGACTGCTCTGCCCAGGCTGGAGGTGACACATCAGTGCCAAGATGAGATCATCAGACCTCCTGTCCAACCAGCTTACCATCCACTATGATGATGTTTTAGACAATGGATTCATGAAAGGCTGCACATTATGACAGAGGTTATATTGCTACAAGTGATAGTCAGATAACCTTTAAAAAATCAGAGGTCATGTTTTCTCACTTTTTCTGTTAATAATCAAACTTTCACTAGCATTGATTACTGACAGTTGCTTCATATATTTTGTGGAACTTAAAATAATGGATAAACGTTGAGGCCCCATCAATACCAACACTGGCAGTTGAAATTTTTAATGTCCATTAGTGCTTTAACTCGATAGTTGGAGATTATCCCAACATCTTCCTCTATCCTCTCTAATATTTCTTCTTTATAAACTTCAAGTGGGATTCAAAACGTTGTAAGACTGAGAGCCAGTGTCAAAGCAAAGGATGGTTTGAATTTGAACATGTTAATGTTGATATTATTGCCTCCTGCTGGTACAACTGAGGTACTACATCTTTTTTGACTGAAAGCCCAGAACACAAATGCTGATTTTTTTTTTCATTAGTTCATAAAATTACGTGAAAAAGTGAAGACCAGAAGACCGATTGATGAACAATTTATTAGGTAATATATACCTTTTGCATTCTGATGATATATGAATATGATTTAGATTGTCAAAGTTTTTTAGAAGCTCATAACACCACCTTTTATGTTAAAAACATTTTGCATTTGAAAAAAAAATACTGAGAGTTTGTGTAATGCAAAGTTGTTAGCATAACATCCTGTAAACCTCTATATCTTTGAATGACTTGAGGTATTATGATGCCAAACCCGTTGTTATGGTAATTGGTTAGATTCTTGCAGCGTAAAAACAAATATGCTTGCTTACAACATGGTTAACTCAGCCTGCAGTAAAAAGAAAAAGACAACGAAGCAACTCCCCTTGAAGAAGTAATACCAATATTTGCACAGCGGTAAAACAGAGAACCTCCTGCATGGCATGTTAAATGGTTGATTTTAGGATTGTTAGGTAAACTATAAATCTAAGCAGCAGCAGCAGCAGCAGCAAAAAAAGTCACCTCAAATACATTGTTTTACTGTTCTGCAAAGGGGTGCATAAAACATGAAGTAAAACACTAAATGCATGCACGAGTGGTTTCAAGCTAGCGATTGTAATGCACCTGAAGGCTTTGCTTGATTTCCAATCATGCAAATGCTGCCCAAGCTTGCAAAATTCAAAAACCTACACTTTTTTGGGCAGACTTGAGTGCAATGTTGAATATAAGCCAAAAAAAGGGCTGAGTTTGATGCAGCTTGTAGATTTTTTTGGGTTTCACACCAAATACATCCTTGGAGTTGGATTGTGTAACCTTACTCAGACATGATGGTGTTTATCCTGAACTGTATTGATCTTTCCAGTAGATTTTCTCTTGCTATTTTGGTTCTGCAACAAAAAAAGGAAATGCAATAAAGAAGCAAACAGGGCAAATGAGAACCATCTTTAAACACTCAAGCCTTATTTTCAACCTGCTCCATTTTATAAATAAATCAATCATTTAATTTTTTAATGTTTTGTAAAAGAGGTGACAGTTGATCTTCAGTCAGTCTGATTTTAAAAACAGATTAAACATTTTCATTTCAATTCAGTTTAATCATGTAGCCTTTAATAATTTCTGTCATGAACAGCTCCTATTTGTTATAACCAACCCCCAACATTTTAACATTAATACTCTAACATGAAAATCATATTTTGACTGTTAGTACAAAATCCATATTTTACCAAAAGAAAAATAAAGACAGAAACCTGCAGGCATGTTTTTTTTTAATAGCAAATGAAGGTCTGGCCTCTAAAAAGTTTTAGAGGCCAGAGAACAGGTTCAAGTTCAACATGATGTAACTGCTGCACCTTCATCTTCTTCAAGAATAAAACTTTGTACATTACTGAAAAGTTTGAGTTTTATTGCTTCTGCTTTAAATATTTGAACGATAAATGCCTGTTCACAAGGACGTCTCCCTGGTGGAATAGCGGAAATATTTCACTAGATGGCGACAGAGAACATGACTTTTAACGGTACCTGCAGAGCAAAAGGTTTAACGACGAATAACATATATTGCTGCCAAGGAGCCGGACTCTGGCAGTATTTGAAAAACTCTTGTTTTCTGCAGACTGCTTGCACACAGCAGATAAATAAAATAAGAAACAACCCACCTTAGTGGTCTGGGACAGTTTATCCGTTCATTTCCTACAATACGCAACTCTTTGGGAATCAGCTTGCTGGAACTAAAATTAAATTTTCCGCTGTATTTTTACTGATTTAATTAAAGATACAGTAATGCTCTAGTGGATACAAAGATAATAATCTCTCCTCATTTTAGTAGTCGATTTTATTTTCTGCTTGACTGGTTCGTTGGTTAGAATACAATGTTTTCTAAAAGCATTCACACTTGAACTTTTTCCACATTTAGTCACATTACAAACTTCAGTATATTTTATGTAGTGCTGTCAATCGATTAAAATGTTTTAAAAATTATATTAATTGAATAATAGATATTTTTGTGACACGCATTTACTATGGATTAGAAGAAAAATTACGCTGAACTTAAAATCCCACAAACCGTTCAGTCCATCTTCCAAAAACTGACACAGTTTGGCACAAACTGAACAACATGAAGTGTTCATCCTGTTATCTGGTTTGTCCACTAAAGGACAAACTGTGCATATAAGCATTAATATTAATATTGTATTGGAAAACAAAACAACACCAGGATGATGTTTTTCTTTTTAATAATCCTGACAGGGACAGGTTCAGGAATCAACAGCAAAGGTTTAAAAGATGCCAGTTAAAAATTATAAATGATCCCTGTCATAGAAATAATATGATTCAAAATGTTTTTAATGAGATGCCACAGAAAGAGTTGACCAGAGTGATCTGTGACAGTACAAAATAACATAGCAATGCCCTACCCCTATTGCTGCACAATAGGGGTTTATTCTCAGGCCTCTGACTGAAAATAAATGTGTTTGTGATAACCCACACGGTTATCAATGCAAGAGGATTTTACATCTAACTCCAGCATAGGTAAACCTTCAGCACCTATATATGTAGCTGAAGGTGTGTGAGTGTGCGTGTGTGTGTTTGTGTTTTTAATCAGTGTTGTTATGCAGCGACATAACAACACTGTTATGTGTTGTTATGTCTTTCGGCCTTTCTGAGGCCGTCAGAAAGGCCTCAGCCTTTCTGACGGATGTGAAGGATAAGCAATCAATGAAACCATTACAGCCCTGACTACAATAGAAGTCTGAAAAAATATCCAGTGGAAACAGACTGACAGGATGCATGTTGATACAAACTCTGTGTTTTTTCCTACTGTTTTTTTTTTTTTAAAAAGCCAGTTTGTTCTGGCACCTAACCTCAGTTGTGACTTCTAAGATTGACTTTATGTTTCAACATTATCAAGCTGTGGTGAAAACATGTTTACTGAAAGACACCTTTTAGTCTTTCAGTTTAGAAACAGAAAGAATGCAAAACAAATGAGCTCAAATCAAACCGAGAGCTTTAAAAAACAATCTGCTTTTCCAGATGAGTGGAGGAAATTCTGGATGTCCTTGATTTTACTGGTGTTTGTTTTCAGCTCTGCTGGTTTCTTTCTGAATTTCTGAATGGTGTTGGATAAAAATCACCAATAAGTCGTCAGTGTCCATGGAGGGCGCACCCAGACAACTGACCTTCCTTCCCACTCAGCATCAGGGCCGGCACAGTCATTAGTGCTGGAAATAATATCGGCCAGCATATATCTCAATTACAGCCATTACACAGAGGCTGCATTTCAGAAAAAAGTCTCGAGAAGAGACAAGAAGCAATCTGTAATTCTTTACTGACATGTGACTATAGAGGAATAGGACTCTGTATATGGAGCTCTAAGTAATAAACATGAATTCATGCACATAGAATTACACTGTGACACATAGGAAACAGCTTCTATGAAACTGCCCTTTGATAAGAGGACCCAGCTCCTCTTTATCACACTTGCCCCTGTTACTTGAATTAGCTCCAGTGTATAAATGACAACAGTAGCTGTTCCTGCTAGCTGAAACCAACTATTGTCCTTGGGATTCATATCATCTCTTTGGAACAGAATCTCTGTTTCTTGACATCAATGACCGCTCCCTGCCATCAAGGACATCTACAGGAAGCGGTGTCTGAAAAGGGCCGGGAAAATCACCAAGGACTTCACTCACCCTGCACACACACTCTTCTCCCGCCTGCCCTCTGGGAAGCGTTACAGAAGCCTACAGACCAGAACCACCAGGCACCGGAACAGCTTCTTTCCCACAGCTGTCATGCTCCTGAACGCCTCCTGACACAAACTATAAGGACTGTACCCCCCATCCCTGGGCTGTTCCCCTCACACACATACATGATCTGTATACAATCTTTATATAATTTGTAAATTATTTATTTTGTATTATAAAACAATACATATACAATCCACTTCCTAATATTCCTGTATATTCCGTATAATCTGCGTAATCTGTATAATATGTACATGGCTCTCATATCTATATTTATACAAATATTTTATAGCACGTTATAATTACTCTCTGTTTATACACCTTATCTTTGTACACCTGTTTATAAATATTTATATCCTGTATAGCACTTCTGGATAGATGCAAACTACATTTCGTTGCTTGTACTTGTGACAGTGCAATGACAATAAAGTTGAATTCTATTCTATTCTAATTGGGGCCTGCCCATAGCAATGCATAAGCAATGCATTGCATGGCAGGCACCTATTGTTCTTCACCTAATAGAATGTTTCTTTATTATTGGGGCCTGCCCATAGCAATGCATAAGGAGAGCAGTGGCTCACTTGCGAAGCAAGTCTTGCTCAGCAAGACAGAGCATTAGCATTAGCATTTTACCTTCAATAAGGTATTAGCTATGTCTAAAACTTATTAGCCATGTTTTGTGTACTAAATGGAGTAAATGGAGTAGCAGACAACATGCTAGTGATGCCCCACATGCTACTGACAGTATTCAAGCTAACATTAGCATTTTGGCTAATGTTAGCGTATACACTTATTTTAACAGACCGAATGGTGCAAGTCCATGTTAGTGAACATTCTTGTGATTGTCCACATGCTACTTTGTACTGTTTTATCATTGATGCTAATGTTTAGCATCAGAACACTGGGTCCAATCCGACGGGCACACTTTGGCAGGCCCCAGTTAAATTTCTCCAGGAATTTTCTAGTAGATTATTTAGTATTCTTCCGTAGACCGGAATGCAGCTCGTACAGCTTCGTGCCCACCCACAAAAGCGGTATCAAAACGTGCGGCTTGATCCCGGCATTGGAGCTATTACTTTTATTGGGAATCGGAGTTACGATGGCGACGTAAAAAGCGAAAAACGAGTGTGACAGCTTCCCCCCTGCCCGTCCCGTCATGCACACAGAGGTTGGTTGAATTTTCTGTAATGAGTAGTTAATATAAATCAGCACAGTGAGCTCCCTACTGGTCCACTAGTTCTCTGCGTACACAGTAGAGCGCTGAACAGACTGTGTCTTACAAATAATTATTACAATCGGGCTTAACAATATATTTTTCTAACAGGTGTAATACATAGGTATAATACATCTTTAAAATTAATTTAATACAACTTGGTCTTTCTTTTATAATGAAACAAATAAGAAAAATAAACATAGGCGACAGTCAAAATGAACTACTAAACTGCTTAACAGCAACCTCTGGTGTTTCACAGAAAACAAAACTGGCCACGTCATGTCGTCATAGAAACAGGGAATAAACAAACTGACAGACTGGCAGTCACAGCAAACCGACATACATAAGACAAACTGACAAACTTAACTGAAAAAAAATTGACAAACATAACTGACAACATAAATTACTGATAAATAATGTAACATAATTACCTGTAATGAGTAGTTAATATAAATCAGCACAGTGAGCTTCCCTACTGGTCCACTAGTTCTCTGCGTACTGTAATAAAACTCCACGTTAGTCTTTGAGCACACCCACTATGACTGTTCAGAAAAGAACTGGATTTGGTGACTTACCACAGTAGAGCGCTGAACAGACTGTGTGGAATTTATAGTTTCTCCTCCTTTTTATAGGCAACCAGTAGGGGGCGCCAAAAACCACTCATCACATGGCAATTACAAAACATATTTTAGAGAATTTAATCTGTATCCACTACCCGTTACACGAGCAAAATTTCCAACTGCCGAAACTCAGAGTATAACTGACTCCAACTGCCGTTCTGCTTGAGTGAGAAATGTAGTAGATTTTTCACCCCAAAACAATTTTGAAATCGCCGTCACGTCCACAAATATCGCCCTATCGGTATCAAACTCAGTCATGACATCGATAGGAGTGCCTGCTCCGGTAAAATGTTTTCGAAATTTTGCTACGGCTTACGGTTTTCTGTCAAGGTGCTTCAGAGCAAAATCATGCGCCAGGGTAACTGACGCTCTCAGCTATTCATTTTCATACTTTTATGGAAAATTTCAGACCCCAGCGCACACCATTTTTCTCTCATGCTGCAATTACTGTGAGTGAACTTCAGATATGAATTGCGGTACTATCTAAGACGACAAATGACCCTCTAATATGCTTCAAACGGTTTTTGAATAGGTATCACGGTTCCCGAACGGGAAAGAGTTGTTTGGACTGCTTTTTCCAGTCGGGTGTCTCACAAAGATAGAACTCTTTCTCCACCTCTATCTCACACACACATGACAGTTGAGCTGCTCTTCAGAACTACAATGACTGAAGTTTAAGACTACAACATGGTGGAACACTCAGTGCCTACAGAAGAGGTCAGAGGTTAATGTAAAAACTACAACATGGCGGAACTGTCAGTTACAACAGAGGAGGAATGAGCTGGCCTTTAGAATTACTTGTGCTTTGGGCATCTTATAACTGATTTTATCCAATCATTGTTACACACATGATTAGTGTGGCAGTTTTAAATTAAGCTTAATAAAAATTTCAAAATAAAAGCCTTGACAATTGTTACATCAGATTATTGCTGTTTAGGGCATTTTGTAACTGATGTAACCCAATCACTGTTACTAATGGGATTAGATTGGACATTTAAAATCAGGCTTACTGAAAATTTCAAAATGAAAGCCTTAAGATCCCTCCCTGGCTACTGCTTTTTTTAGTCAAAATGACTGCCTCAAACTGATAGAATCCTGTCTCCCCCTGTCTGACTCACAGCTGCACAGGATCCATTACCATACCAACGGAACACAGCAGATTACATTGCAGCTTTCTTTAGCATTGATGCTAATGTTTAGCATCAGAACGCTGGGTCCAAACCGACGGGCACACTTTGGCAGGCCCCGGTTAAATTTCTTCAGGAATTTTCTAGTTCTATTCTATTCTATTCTTTACTTTGACTCTGCCTCTCAATGTCTGCATGTTATTTGAAGACTTATGCAATAGTAGCTATTCAGAATGAACACACAATTCAGCTTCATATTTCAACTATATATGACTTGCTACTTATGCTGCATTTCAGACACCTGGGAAATAATTTGTTCACTTTATAGTTCCAGGTGTTATGTGTGACATTGATTTTAGATGGACTCTTACATCTTGTAAAGTAAACATGTTTTCACCACAGCTTGATAATGTTGAAACATTAAGTCAACCTTCCTTCGAAGTGGGGTTAGATTAAATTAAATTACTGCCTCTACAAGTGACCGTGTTTTTTTTTGTTTGGACAGAGAAAAGGCAATGAAATGCACCTCTGCTTTCTTTTAACTAACTGTTTGCTAGCTTGTCTAGCGTTCTAATTTTTTTGCTCACTAAGAAGTGTAGGTAACTTGTCATTGAAAAAATCAGTTAGCATCTCCAATAGTTTTACATAGTGAAACAGGAACACTGTAGTTGAACGTTATGTCATTCCCATTCCCATTCAGAGTTTAACAAGCAGCTTCACCTCAGATGTCCACAGAGGAAGAACAGCCAAAAATTACATTCAACTAAGAATAGCACTACTTTTCCATATTTGAAAAAAGTAAACGTAGCCATCCAAGAAAGACAAAATGTATTTGGTCAAAAGATGACTGAAGTACTACTGATCAAATATATCAACCATTTGATATCTAAAAATTACATCATCAGTCAGACCAAAATAAAGTTACATGCAATTTTTGTTATTTTAATTATCAAAATGGAAATAATTGTTATAAGTAACCTAATTACAAAATAGCAAAATTAGGCAAAAAAACTATTTTCCAAATCAATTGTTTCATTGTAAAATGTATGAAACTAACAAAAACTACAGATATGTGTGTGTGCCTGTATGTGTGTGTGTGTAATCTTGAACAACTCATGTTCATGTTGTAGCTGTGTTCAATGACTGATAGCAAAACACGTTGAATGTCACCATAATGATCACTAGTGGCATTTGAATGACAAGTTAAGAGCCAAAGATGTGAAATGTTTATCTAAACTTGTAGGTAAAATCTGCAGACAGATAAAAGCTCTCAAGTGAGTGAAGCTTCAGTCTTTATGTCGTCCATGAAGCAAATCTGTCATATATTTGGAATTTTCACTCTGTCATCTCAAGCTTATATAAAAGCCGTGTAAAGAAGTCAAAACAGAGTCAGAGAAATATTTACCAGATTTATGTGTAATGTTCATAAGATACAGATTCCTGGAGATAAACCACAATTCAGGGACTCAAAGACTAATAGTCATGGTAGGTTGGCATTATTAAACATCAAAAATATATAATTTTCTTCATATGAGATTTGTTGTATCAATGATACAAATGTTTTAACAGAAAGAAGCCGATATTCAGGAAGTCAGAGATCATTTTGTGCTGTATTTGTGGTGGTTTAGTCTTGTTTCTGTAGAGATTTGTTTATTCCTGGTGACAAGATGAAAATCGAGGTGAGCTGGACTTTTTCTGTTCAAAGCAGAAAAAGTCAAAGCAGAGCACATGGAAAATAGTTTATTGAAATATGTATGTTTTAAACTGCAAAAAGGAAATTAACTAAAAATCTCAAAATCATTTTCAGGATTTGTTCTGACTTTTTTTTTTTTTCAAATTGATGCTAATAACGTACCAAGGTTTATTGAATGTTCTTTTCTGATAATAATAATAATAATCCTTTTGCTATCCAGTTCATATTCGGCATTAACTTTAAACTTATCAGTGTGAAATTTTGTCTCAAGCTTAATTTTAAAGAAGTCTGAATCAAACAGGTGACTGAAAAGGTAATTAGGTGGCAACAAATTAAAGCTGATAGATCTTCATTTCATCCTTTAATGTTGGTAATATTTCATGCCAATCATGATTACTGGACACTTCCAGAATTCTCTCTATTAATTAAAGATTGGTCAGGGCCATGCAGGAGACGTTCTGCAAAGTTTTAGTGGCATTCATGTTGTAGGACAGTCAAGATGTTTCTTAAATTTCTCAGAAAGAAACGCACGAGGAGAATTGGGCTGCATTCACACTGCAGTTTGAGGGTGCATTTTTTGTCAAATGAGCTGAAAGTGTCCCACATGCGCAGTAAAAGGTGCAATAACGTGAACATTCTCAGTGTTCTACCAACTGCCATAAAACAAAGTGCTCAGTGTTTGTAGAAATAAACATGGAGGTTAGCTTACATTTAAAGTTGTTGTTGACTGGAGCAGCATATTAAGAATTTAATTCTGATTATAGTCCAAAATGGTTGTTTTTCTTCCCGGTTGCATGTATCAGGTCGCAGAGTCACAGTGTCATTAGTCGAGTATCAGGGACACTCAGGTCGGATGAATGCGACCTGGACATTAGGTCATATTTCTGTTGGATACAGCAGGATTTGAGCATGCTGTCATCAGATATGTATCCAATATCCAAGTGGCCTGGATCGCATTCGAAAAGAACTCGACTTGTGTCTTGTCTCGACCTGCAGGTCGCATTACGTAAAAAAAAATCAGAATTGGGTCACATCACACTGCAGTATGAATGCAGCCTTAAGGTCTTTTGTTTGTTTGAACATGAGTGAACACTGGTAAGAAACATTATAATTGAACATTACATACAGAACATAAACTATGAATCCAAAACTTCAAGTCCAAAACCATTTGAAAAAACCAAGTCAAGCTAAACTGAATTCATTTTAGTACAAATGATCTTGGTTATTTACAAAGTCTTAAATACTATGATGATTTTCTTGGCCACTTGAAGGAGAAAAGAGTTGCTTACATATATACATGTTCCTGCTATATTCTATGAACAATTTAGTTTCTTCTTCTGTTGAGACAATTTTAACTGAACCTCTCATCCAGTTTTCCAGCAGCTTCAAGGTGAAGTGATGATATCCACCTCAAACTCTGTATCCATTGGCAACAAGATGTGCAACCCTGTTGATGCTTCACAATGGAAAGTGAAATAACTCACTCCATGTAGTTAGTTTCATACAGGCTTTCAGTGATCAAATGAATCAACAAAGAAATGTGTTTCCATTACAGTTGTGCAAAAATAAACCAATAAACCACCTCATAATAGAAACTGAAAAGTTTTTTCAAAGTTGGTATGTTTCCCTTATCAAATTCATTTTTGAAATGTCAGGTTGTCCTATTATATGATCAATGATTAGTGAGTTTTTTACTCGATGACTACTGGAGTAAAGATAGGCGGCACAGACAAAGCATGGCTCAACGCCCCAAGAAGACAGTGGAAGGAAAACTGCTTGAAACTGGGAAGCAGTAGATAAAAAAGAGAGATACTTTATTTTTAAACAGGAATTATGTCACAAAATAATATCATTGAGAAACAATGGGATGACTTTAAACAGTCTGACTCTCCTTTGAATATTTCAAAAATTCCAGCAATGAAACAATGCAACTCCCAACAGAAATGAACCTTGTGACATTCAGGAAGCTTGTTGAAAGACCACAGAGAAGGTGAGCAATAAAACATAAAATGGCTCAACATATGTATGTGTATCTATATATACACATACATACATATATTTAGTAGTTACATAGATAATTACATAGATATTTAGTAGTGTATAACTGATGTAGAAGGAAAAAGCATGCATGCTTTTTATAAATTTAGTTTTAAATTTATTTTTAAAATTTAGTTCTAAATTTAGTTTTAAAAAATTCATTTTTATAAATAAAATTCAGCTGGAGGTTAAATAGAATAATTGAAATCTAAACCTATGGCTCAATTAGAATGGCCCTGTCAAAGTGCAGATCTTGAACCCAATGGAGAATCTGTGGTAAAACTTTTAAAGGGATGTTCACAGATGTTTTCTGTCCTGTCTGATGGAACTAGAGTCTTTTTGAAAAGGATGAGAGAAGAGGCATCAGGAGACTGACTGCTCTTTGTTTTTATTTGACAGGGGGACAATAAAAACTCATGCACAAAAAGCAACCAGAAACGTGTAAATGTGAATGTGACCCTTGGTTTCATTCTCTTTTTCACTTCAGGTATAAAATAATTTATTGATTCCCTAATTATTGCCTCAGCAATTTGCCATCTTACATTAACAGCTTGGCTAAAGCTAAAAGGTCTTTGGTGACCTAGACGGAGATTGTGAAAAGAAAAAAAAGCATAATTAGCATATTTCTCAAACTTAACCTAAGCTGCTGTGCTTACAAAGTGAAACAGTATTTGTGGTTTAGGCATCTTCATTCTTCTTAAATTTAATTGGAGTAAATCATTGATATCATACTCAAAAATAGTAGGTAAATTGTAAATAAAGCTTTTAAATCAAGTTAACAACAACCACAACAAAAACCCTTCGGTTTTACATGTTACTGAGTTATTTTTAAATACCGAATTAAAGTCTTATCTGACATTTATTTGTAGTAAATTCTTAATATATAATCAAACTAGTACGTAAATTGTAAGTAAAGTTTTTTTTAAAAAAAAAAAAGCTAAAAGAAAGTTCTATCAGCGATAGGCTGCTGTGATCAGCAGCAGGAGGGACCTCCTGAAGCCACTCAATGGGGCTGATAACCACTAATAACGGCCATTCCATGGGTTAATAACATCTGAAGTGGGTGGTTTAGGTTCATTTCAGACATTGTGGCTTCAAAGGAAAAAGTAACGGCTTTATAGAGGGCAAAGAGGTTAATGCCTCTGTCCCGTGTAAAAATGGGAAGATGAATGTCAAAAAAAAAGTCAGCAGTTTCCAAGAAAAAAATTAGGAAAAGTGAATAAAGAAGCTGTGAAGGGGTGCAGCTCAAGGAAAAAAAGATATGAAGACATGAAAATGGACAAATTGAAGTAAAAAAAAACTTTTCCAACCCGACTATAACATCGGTAAGATTGCATTTAGAGGTTGCAGACAGGTCAAATTCTCTGCTTCCAGAGAGTCGATTGATGTAAACAGGCAGCTGCTGTGAAAAAAAAAAAAAAAACAGAACATCTGCAGGAAAGTCTGAGTGATTTTCTGTAAACGTTCATGGCACATTTCATAAACAAGATGAACAATAATTATAAAAAGAGCTCAGGGAATGCACTGAGCAAACTTTAACAAACAAGGAGTCATTAAAAATCCCAAAGCTTTGATAAAAAAACAAAACTGAAAATTTAAACAAACAGTGACACAGCACTGAAATGAGTTTCCTACACAACTCTACCAAAACAGGAACCAAGTTCTTTCTGTGCAGAATATTTCAGAGCTACTGGTGTCTCTGTAGAGCTGCTGCTGCAGAAAACCCACAGAAAAAAAGTTCTGCTCAGATTAGGAATCCAGCTCCAATAACTCCTAAACCAGAGCCACAAACACTTTGCTTGAGCATCCCTGCCAATCTTATGAAAAATATTTGCCTATTTGTTGAAACCATGTTGCGACAGTATGAGTCAAATAATCTGTGAAAAAATCAAGTTCCTCAGCCTTCTCCCAGTGCAAACCAGAATGAACCAATCAGAGCCAGGAGGCGGGTCTTAGCGCTCTTAATCATCCCCTTGCTCTCTGATAGACTATAGCTTCTTCCTACACAAGGCTGGTTAGCATAGCCACCAATGATGGCGGATAAACAGTTCTCTTGGAACAGTGAGTTGCTTCTCTGCTACTAGCACATTTAGCAGCATGTACATTGATTGACAGCACAAAGACTCTACCTCCTGCCTTTGATTACAGATTGAGGAAATCAATCTTTTCCCAGATTATCGGTTTCCCAGATTATCTGTTTCCCAGATTACCATGACGACATGTTGACATTTTATATAAAAGTTAGTGCAGCTTTAAGAACGCCGTGGCAACAGAAGAAGAGGAGTCTGCATAGGAAGTTTGTGTTGGAGCAGAATCCTCTCAAGGACATTTTGTTTTCACTCTTAATTTTGTTGGGCCTAAAATCTTCTGCTGTTTCAGAGGTCTTGCCACTCATTTATTTTCTGAGGAACTGGTCCCATTTCTAAATCTACAGTAATGGATGTACATAGATTACATTCTAATCTATCTTACACACTGTCTAAACAAGGTGAAATAATCAGTCAGCGTCATTTAACACTAGAATAAACAGAACTGCATTGGATTGTTTTTCAACATCATTTCAAGGTCTGAACTGATTATAACAGATCCAAGAGCCTGGCTCACAATCAGCAAATAAACACAAACCTAAATA
Source organism: Poeciliopsis retropinna (assembly GCA_010277075.1). Taxonomy (NCBI): domain Eukaryota; kingdom Metazoa; phylum Chordata; class Actinopteri; order Cyprinodontiformes; family Poeciliidae; genus Poeciliopsis; species Poeciliopsis retropinna. The sequence goes on from VMRM01000009.1 coordinate 255,526, forward strand.
ACACAAACAAATTGTCCTAAAGACTTAAGGTAGTCATAAAGAACATAAATTGTAATTAAATGGGAAATTTTTAGAGTTGCTGTAAAAAAAGAAAATATGAATATTTGAAAGAAACGGGCCCTTCTGGTACTTTAAAAATATGTTCTTATCATGTGCACCTGATGTGTTAATATGTCATTTTAGTCATTTTGGCAATGATCCACTGTGTTTTCAAATAAGTTTTTTAATAGTCACATATAAAAGCAATAACACTATTGATTATGATTTATTTATAATATACAGTTTTCTGTTGTTAAATATAATGGTTGCTCTTTTAGTAACTTTGAGTCAGTTTAGACGTAATAAACTTCAAGTTAAAGATTTCTGGAAGGTTAAGTAACATAACTTCAGTTCTAACAAAAATCTCATATATGAAATAAATTCATAAACTATATTTCTGAGTATTTCTGAGTTCCAGTGGTGCTGCTGTGGGTGTTTGGGAAGAACACGATAGTGATTCACAGGAAGCCTTGTAAGAACAATTATAGCTCATCTATCTTTAATATCCCATTCAGTTTCTCCTTCTCCTCCTACAGAGAGGTATTCACCTCTGTAATTATTATCCGAGCTGGTGTCTGCTTCAGAGAAATCAGATCTGTTGCCTTTTAAAAATGATTGATGTGGACAAGAAAATGCAAAGAAAACAAAAAGTATTTAGATTGTTTACTGTGCCTGTGGGTGAATACACGCATCTTCGTTAAAATATTGCTGCATATATGATAGTTTATAAGATAATTTCTTTGATTATGCCATGCATTAATTCTGGTTTCATTTCAAATACAGTGTCTTTCCTTTCCACTGGTCCTTAGTGGTTAGGCTCCGTGAGACTCCGTCTGCAGTTTATCCTGCTGCTGCTGTCGTCTAGAAATATAAATCTTTTTCCCCTTCAGTGAGAAAAAAAATAAGATCAATTTTGGAAAAAACGATAATTGACTATATCATACAGTGAAGTGACTTCATTATTTATTCACATATTGTTCTGAAAGTTGTCACTGGCACATTTGGGAGAGCGATTACGTTTACCTTTAATTAACACCACTACCGAAATTTTGAAATAAAATGTCATTAAACATTTAATACTTTTGCTTTTTAAAAACGTTTCTTGAAGGTAATGGTTTTGAAATAACTTTCAAAGTTTTAATTATAACTAAGAAGTTGTAGAAGTTTCTGCTGACTCACTTTTTGTTTTCTTGATGCCAACAGATAAAAAATAAATAAACTTTTATTTTTCCTATTTTGTCTGGTGAAGTTGTTTAGAAATGAAAATACATTAAATCAATTGTTTTATTGTAGTTTGCTTTCAAAGGTCACCAAGTGATCAACCCAGTTTTGGACAATCAGTAACATATAAGCTCCGGCCACTTTATTAGGCACATCTGTTTCAAATATATTTTGTTTTGACTGCACATTAACCAAATATATGATCAATGATCAAAATGATCAAAGATCAGTGATCAGTACAGTGATATTTAAGGCAGAATAGCCAATAATACAGTTATCATAACTTAGAACTTAGAATTGCTTTTTCATCTTGAACATGAACTGTTTATTAATTTTATGTTGTACATCTTATTTTAGTCGATTTATAACAATTTCACAATACTGTATTTTTTCCCATATTGTATTAAATTACAGTATAACATGTTCGTTGTGTATTTGTCTGGTCAGAGAGCTTCAGAAAGCTCATCAAATTTAAGCAGATTTTATCTGTCCATTCGTCTGTTAACCTCTGTTTATGTTTTTGGAGCACTGGTTCAGTTCAGTTGATGCTTTTGTTTTTGTTCTAACTCCTTATAAATAAATGTGACTGCAGCACTGAGAGGTTTGTGCAGCTCAAAAAGTCAGACAGTTTCCTGAGACAGATGTAATAAATAGTTCTTATAATCATATTTATCATTATCAAAAATAATAACAAAATATTGTAATAACATTTTAAATCCATCGCCCGGGCCTTCTTTTGATTAGCTGCTAAACAGTCTGATATTAAAATATAGTTTTTAAAAATATAGTTTTTTCTGTTCTATTTCTTCTCTGTAAATTTAGAAACTGGTTGTGAATGACCAACCTGACATGAAAATGTACATCTTCACGTTTGAACATTTGTATCTTTATTTTACATCATTTCCATCTATTTCTTTCCAATATTTCTGTAATATTGAAACAAATGTTGTGAAAACAAGCTGTTAGCAGCCATGTGACTTCCTCACCAACAGACTCCTGTCCTGACCTCCATCCCTGTTGGAAACATCTGGTGTTGTGGATCTACGTCTCACTTACAAGTCGATTGCTGTGAAGATCTATAAAGGATTACCTCTTGGCTGCTAAAGCTTTGATGATGGATCATAAATCCAGTTTATAAGAAGCTTCTGGTTCTAATGGAGTAACAAGACACAACTCTTTGCGGTCTGCGGGTCGGTACGTCTGTTGGTTGTTAGCCAAATATCTGACAGTATTTATGTAGACGTTTAGCTGCACTTTAATCTGTAATTATAATAAAGTTCATGTTTTTGTTCTTAACTCTCAATTTTTGGACAGAATTTTCTTTCCTTATAGGCTTAAGTTTTAAACTTAATTTCTCTTATTCCTCACATGTGTCACATATTGTGACATCCCTGTTGGAAACATCTGGTGTTTCCAACATGATATGATATTGTGACACATGTGACACACCTTTAATACTAAATAATCATTTTTGAAATCAAATGCAAAATAATACTTTTAAGAATTTGGCACCTTATAGAGATAATAAAAAAAACAGCTGTCCCTTTAATATAAACACTACTGAAACTATTTCCATCAAATTAAAAGGGCTACTGGATAAAATCCTGACAGCATGAGTGCCCAAGACTCATCAAATTAATTAGGAGTGTAAAGACCTGGAGCTGTGGTTGGGCAGCACTCTGAATTAAATGCATCACAGTCTCCATCAGCATGGCTAAAAATAGACCGATCAGGTAAAAAAAAAAAAAAAGAAGAAAAACCTTTGTCAGAAAGTGTTGCACAAATTTATTATGTAATCGTTTTGATGTTTAAGGAAGGTGGAGGAGCAGAGCAGATGGCCACCAGACCGAAGGTGATAACCTGAACACCAGGGGAGCAGGATTAGCCACTAAACACGCTCTGCTATTCCCCATTTAATTAAAGCTCCTTAAACTGGGTAATCCACATGCATTATGAAAGACTTATAATAATAGGTTAATCAAAGGACAGAATTTAAAAGGTGGTGTGTCATGTTCTGTGTTTTTCCGTGTGTTTATTTGAGTTTTATGTGACCTGAGTCTCCTCGTTGTCCTGTATTCCCCTTGATTGCCCCTAGGTGTGTCTCATCTCTGTGATTACCCTCTGTGTATTTTATCCCTCCTGTATCCTTTGTTAATCGTCGGGTCCTCGTCTCATTTTGCTGCATGTTGTCTTCACGATTGTATTCATTCGTTTACCCTGTTCGCTACCGGCTTTTAGCCCTGGTCTCTGCTCAGCCGTGCTGCCAAGTGTTTTTGGATGTTACATTTCTGGACTGTTTGTCATTAAACCATCTTCATTCAGCTTGCCTGGGTTTCCTAGTGTTTGCCTCACTACCTCCACATCACCATATCATAACATGGTGCCTTTTTCCCCATGCAAGCTTGGGTTCAGGTGATGTTTTAATTTATTTTCAATCTTTTTCTATTTCATTTGATCATTTTTACAAAGGATACAATGAGGAATATTAAAGTTTAGTTTGTCGGATTTCCAAACTGAAAAGTCGGTTTGTAAAAGGTGTCTCAAAAAATATTGAAACCTCCTCCACATTACAAAACAAAGCTGTTTGTTCAATTGTGACATGTGACTTGTGTCTCCAATGTACCTGTTACTACCGTAATAAAAAAGTCTGTGAATTAAGATCCACAGTGACTGTCGTTATTGAAGGTTTGGTCCCACAATGGTCAACCCCAAGGAAAAATTCATAATCAAAAACCAGGTAAACACAAACCTTACCAAAACAAACATTTAAGACTAGAGTAGCAGACGTACACAGAGAAAAACAAAATGAATTCCTCCATTTTGTGAGAGCAGCAGAAAGTGTCTGGCAGTTTCCTGGAGGTTGGATCCACTGGTGGCTCTGGTTCCACCTGGGACGTCCAGCTCAGAGTCAGAAGAACCACTCTGCTCCTACTTTCCGCCATTTCAACTGAAAAATGCATACAGTTTTTTTTACAATTTTATTTAAATAAGATAGAATTAAATCTCATGACTGTAGGTAGTGATGTGGTTTTTGTTCCTAAAGTTTAGTAAATATGATTACAGTCCCTGAACTGGGAATGAACTACTTCACTGTCATGAATAGCGGTTTGAGGTGGTGAGGCAGACGCTTGGAGACCCAGGTATGATGAAAAAAAACGTCATTTTAATGGTGATAATACAGTAATCTAAAAAACACAATCCACAGTAAGTCCATGGCCAGGCAGCACGGCTGAGCGGAAGCCAGGACTCAACACTGGTAGTAACTGGTCACATGGGTGGACAGAACAACAGGCTTGACAGAATGACGTAAAAAAAAACGATAAGGAACAAAGGCCTGAGGTGGGGTTAAATTCACAAGAGGTAATCAGGGAATGAGACACACCAGGGAAACAATCAAGGTGAAGACAGGACAACGAGGAGACTCAGGGACACAGAAAAAAACACAGAGAAAAACTCAAATCGTGACATTCACATCTTCTTGCACGTGGTGGGATGCCATGATTTTCTTTTGATTTTCCAGTCTGAGCTCAGCTGAGCTGCAGGAGCCTTACATGGTTTAGTGGGGAGGTTGGGCTGTTCAGGCTTTTCTCAGATCCAGGTCAGGTTAACCTGTCATTGTAGTTCATAGCATGGAGATCATTAATCACTTTAAATCTGACCCTCCTCTGATGCCAGTTTGACATTTTACACTCTAGAGGACCAGCCCTGTCTAGTCCAATCTTATCAAATTGTGGGTTGAACTCTGGTTTGTTTAGGAGGGTGTAAATGCATTTAAGAACTCTGATTTGGACCAAAAAGGTTACAAAGGTCTCACCTTGTGTCCCATGTTTACTGACAGAAAACATGTATTGAAGTGTAACAGCTGTGTAACAGTTGGTGGATGAAGGAGAAAGAATGAATTTAATGGTTGAAGCTTCATTTTCTAATCATAACTAACTTACCATCTCCAGCCTGAGCATGAACAAGCAGAATTATCTCATCTGTATAAATCATGCTGCGAAGCTGTTTTGGTTCTGTTTTTGTGACACAGTCCCAGATGACTAAGTTATTCTGGACGCTATTTACTTATTTATAACTGAGGCCGAATAAATCATATGGTAGACTGAAGATGACTCGTTGATGAATGTGCTCTAACTCTGAGTTCCTCGACTGAAGGACAGACGTTCAGGCTAATTGCTGAGCAGCAGGAGGATTTTATCTATGAACCAAACCATCACAGAGAGTTACCTGCTCTGGTCTTATTTTTCTATTGGACCAATCTACACAATATAAATTCTTCACACAAATCTGAAATCTTAGAAGTCGAAAACAGAAAAACAGAGCTGAGATGTTTCCACAGCTACAAAGCAACAAAGAGTTGTGTGAGCAAATATTTGACAAAAACAGAGAAATGATTTGTATCTTGTTTTCTAAAAGCAGAGCTGCAGCTTTGTTCAGCGACGTCTGCATAATATTCCAATAAAGCAGTGGAAGGTTTTGTTGATCAAAAATACAAATTCATCTTTTCTTTTTTTCCAACATTATCTTTATTGTGTTTTTCCCATTAATATACAGGACATAAGTGTGCTCTCACAACAAAGGAAAAGTCCAGGACAGTTAAATTTTTGTCCAACATTCAACTTGTCTTTCCTTGCACGCCGGATCTGTATGGAATATTTTACAGGAGCATTTGTTACATACAACATATATAAGAAAAGAAAAACAATACCCTCAACCCCCTGAGAAGAAACAACAATTACACAATAACGGTTTCTCTATTTTCCAGGAATTAGCCCAAATTGTTTTAGTATTGTATGTGGTTCAGAATATACATGCTTGAAGGTATAAATCAAAAGTAAAATAGTCAAGTACACAAATAAAACAGATTATTTTAGGACCCTGCATGGGATCAACCAAAACTATAACTCACTCCCAGCACCCCTCATATTCATGTTTTCAATATATTTCATAAAGGGACCCCAAATATTTTGAAATAGCAAAAGTTTCCCTTTTATAATGAAAGCAATCTTCTCCATTGGTAAGGTTGTGGATAATTCATTAACCCAGCTAATAAATTTTGGTTTACTGGTACTCTTCCATGAGAGTGCTATGACTCTCTTTGCAAGTAGTAAACATAAATCTGTGGCAGTAATAACCTTTCTTGTCACGTAATGTCTGTCAGGATATAAACCTAGAATGAACAATTTGGGGTCAAAAACTAGTTTTATACCCAGTATCGTCTCTAGAGCTTGTTTAATCTCCCTCCAGAATTGTTGAACTATCTTGCATTTCCAGATGCAATGGAAGAATGTTCCCTTCTCTTCTCCACATCTAATGCACAGGTCTGGAATGGCACCGTTGTACATATTAAGCTTTTCTGGCGTCACATATGTTCTCATTAGCCAATTATATTGTAATACTTTGAGGCGTGTATTGGTGGTTTGTGTTTGTGCTACAGCACATGCATTCTCCCAGTCCTCTGAAGGCAAGTTCTCCTGTAAATCCTCCCTCCAGGCATTGAGCCTCCATAAAGACGACTCAGAGGATCCCTCCATTAACATGCTATATAGTTTGGAGATAATTCCTTTTCCAAAGCAATCCTTCTTCATTTCAATTTCCAAGGTGGACAGTAGAGGAATGGATTCACATTGATTTTGAGAAGATCTAATAAAATTTCTCACTTGTAGATATTTAAAATAATGTTTACTTGGGATATCATACCTGGTCTTCAACTCTTCAAATGACATCACAACCCCATCCTCCGATTCCACAAGATTGCCTATTGTCTTTAAACCTTTTTCAGCCCATTTCCTAAAACCAGGATCTGCCCTGCCTGGAGGGAAAGAAAGGTTACCCCATATCGGACTGAAGCGTGATAGGGAGGAGATATTTCTTAAACTGATACCAAACCAAGATCATATTCCTAACTATAGGGTTTTTTGTCTTTTTTTCAGCATTCTGAATTTTGCTGAGAAAATGTACTGAGGTAAAGGGAGAGATAAAGAACAATTTTCAATATTCACTCAAGGCAAGAGACATTTATCTGTAAAATAATACATCATAGTCCTCAACTGAGCTGCCCAGTAGTACCAAAGTGGATTGGGGCACCTGAGGCCTCCTCTATCATATGGTAGATACAAAAGTGTTAAACGAAGCCTTGGCCGTCTATTATTCCACAGAAAACGTATGAAAATGTTTTTTAGGGCCGAAAATAAATTGGCAGGAGGTGGCAATGGGATGTTTTGAAACAAATACAAAAGTTTGGGCATCATATTGGATTTAAGGACGTTGATTTGTGCTATAAGTGACAAAGGTAGGTAGTTCCATCTATTCGAAGAGGCAGCAATTGAATCGATCATGGGGTTATAATTAACCGCAGCAATGTCATTTATATGTGGTACTATCCTGATCCCCAAATATGTAAAACAATCTACCTTTTTAAATTGGAAAGGATTCCTGACACTGTTTCTTTCTTTTGAATTAAGTAACATTAATGAAGATTTATCTTTATTTACTTTATATCCTGATATTCTTCCAAATATGTTTATTAGATCTACCAAGGCTGGAATAGAACCTTTCAGATTTTCCAAAAAAAGAATGACATCATCAGCAAATAAAGCAATTCTATGTTCCTGTTGGCCTACTGTCAAACCAGTTATGTTTTTATGAGACCGCACTGCAATGGCAAACGGTTCTATTGCTAGAATAAATAATAAAGGGGACAAGGGGCACCCTTGTCTACAACCTCGTTTAATTTTAAATGATTTAGATATAACGCCATTTGTTACTATTTCAGCGTAAGGCTCATTATATAAAAGTTTAACCCATTGACAGAAATGGTCCCCACATCCAAATCTTTTCAATATCTCAAATAAATAGGGCCATTCAACTCTATCAAAGGCCTTTTCAGCATCCAATGATAGCAAAGCGGTGTCTGTTTTTTCTTCCATATTATAAATGATATCAAGCACTCGTCTCACATTATGGAATCCCTGTCTTCCTACAATAAACCCATTTTGATCACAGGTAATTATTTCGGGCAATATTTTCTCTAATCTTCGAGCCAAAATTTTACAAAGAATCTTTAAATCGACAAATTCATCTTTTCTTAATAGTTTGCATTCATTCATTCATTCATTCATTAATTCGGAGACAGATAAGCCTAACGACCTCATAAAGCTGCTTCTAACGGGAGATCTTAAGCTTCTTATCCCGATCAAGGCATTTTAATATATTTGATCAACTTCTAAATTATTAACCAGCTTTAATAGTTCAGAGTCATCTTAAATGTAAAATAAAAATAACACCTCTTCTACCTTGTCTCCTGTCATAAAGGGACAGTATCATATAATTTCAGCCACTCAGGGCCATTTTATCAAGTTACCTTGTTTTACCTTAAGTTTTTATAAAAATGTGTATATAAAACCTGAAGGAAACTGTATCTTTTGCTGCCTTGAATTGGGCCTCTGTCTCTTTGAGAAGCTGCGACTCTTTCAGATGCTTCAGCACGACGTCATCACAATGCTTCTCATTATGCTGTTTAACTGTTTGGAGCGCCGAGTTTGTATAATTTATTTGCTCATTTTTTGCTAATTGATGTTCCCACTGGAGGAGCTGTTTGGGGGAGTCATGGAGGAGGAATAAATTAAAAAAACATTGTTTTTTATAATACTGCCTTTAATGTTAATATGAAAATGTCTTGAATTTGTCCCATTGAAACGAATGTTTATCATAACTTTTTATATACTGTTTAACAAATATAATTTTGATGCTGGTTGCAGCAGAGAGTCTGTTATTCTATGAGCTTCTTCACTGCTGGGCTTCTGTTCACGTTACGGTCAAAGACATCTTTGGGATTTCCCTAATTTATTGTGATTTATGATTTATCTTAATATATTTTCTCAAAGTTTGTTGTTGAGTTACTGTTGTGGCATCCAATTCTCCTTATTCCCATATTAAATATAATCATTTCTTAATTAGAAATATCTTACACCCCAGAATGATATAAATGCAGCTGATACTAACCAACAACATAACTTATAAAAAGCTGTCAATATAGAATAGTTATCCAGTTGGTACTTATTAGACTTTTTAGGTCTGATCTAAACTTATTTTTCTCTTCTCCTCTTGAAGCCCAGCTGAGCTCACGGACAGTCTGCTTGTTTAGTCTCTTCTGTGTTTTCCTCCACATAGGTCTAAACTGCAGATAATTTCTCTCCCTCATGCCATCTCCCTCCGTCTTCTTCTTCTTCAGTTTTTTTGTTTTTCTTCTTTTTTTTATTTCAGAGAATCATCAAATAATTTATATTTAACCAATAGAAGTATCGGTATCGGGACATCGCTAATGCAATTCTTGAACCTTTCTTTAATTTTTTTCTTCTCTTTGCTGCTGTTTTCATGACCACATCTGATAACTTGTGGACCAAACAGTATGTTTTCTGCAAATGACAACAAAGCCAGAGGAATTAAGATTCCTCAGGCTTACTCATGATCATGTGAGCTCTTTCACAAAGAAAAAGATTCATGAAAGAGAACGATGGATACCCATTCTGTTTCAAACAAACAAACAAAAAAATGCACATACAAATTTCTGCCTGTGTAAGCACATAGAGATTTACTTGTTAATCTCAGCTCTGTTTTGGCTCCATGTGTTTGAGTCTCTCTGAAATAATCTTCACCTTCTATTATTCTGCCTTGTGTTCAGAAACTTCTTCATTACACAAAGTCTTCTTTTCCCCAAATCCTCCTGTCAAAACTGCACGTATGAGTCGTGTGCAGCTGTCATGCCTGGGTGGAAAAAGCAACCGCAAGCAACTCAACAGAAAACAGAAGGAAAAACGTCTTTTGAGTATTATGCACCATATTCTGGTCTACTTAAGCTGCTACTGTTGAACTTTCCAACAAGCCTCTGTCTTCTTACTTTTCAGAAACTTTTCTGTATATGAATTCATTACCAGATGAACCAATTGAGGGAATTAAGAGTCGTGGTAAAATGTCATTTTCCAAATTAAGAGTTCAGTCAGCTTTGCAGTTGCTGCATTAGCAGGTGCAGCATCTCCTAAAAAAATTCTACTCTGTTAACTTGGATGCCACAAACACAAACTTCAATATATTTTAGAAATATAATATATATATATTGCGCTATCCCGTCTGGGTCCTTAGGCAAGACCCTTTGAGCTACTGCCTACCTCAGACCATGAGAGACATTGAGAAGCAAGGAAACATGCCGGCTCAGACGTCGCCCGGCCAAACAAGGTCTGCGTCAGGTGTTGGGGAACCAGAGCACCTTGACGATAAATGGGCTACTGGAACAAGACGGAAATGGGCGAGAGGTGAAAACTTGGATCTGTTGGAATGCTACTACTCAAGTAGCCCTAATCGGAGAGGCTATATGCAAAGACTGAGGGACCAATGGTTACTTCAACATCCCCAGTCTACACTAAGTGCTAAACAACTAGTAGCTCAGTGTTCCAACATCCGCAAACGGCAATTGCTGTCACAACTTGAGATTGACGAGGTACAACACAAATGCTACGGCAAGGAGGAACCTGGATGTCAGGATGGGCGGGGCTTAACTATGAGCCCCCGCCCAGAGAGGGAGTATGCAGCCACAATGAAGGAATCGGAGCTGAATAAGGCTGCAGCTGACCTGAGAGATAGGATCATGGCACGAATGACAACCAGACCTCCTCGGCGCCAATTACAACGGCCGAGTGAAGTACCATCAGAAAGCCTCATTGAAGATGTGAATGCAGCATTGAGAACGATCCCTAGCAACACCATAACGGAAACCAATGAGCTGATTTACAACTTAGCATCAGTGATCCTTGAGCTGCTTGGCTATAAGAGCAACCATGAGAGACAGTACCCACCATGGAAAAGACGGCTAGAGACTAAAATCAAGGTGACAAGGAGGGAAGTGAGCCAACTATCAGAGCTCCATAGGGGTGCAATGAAAGGACCAGTACCCAGGAAGTACAGCCAGATGCCCATACCTGAAGCACTTGAAACTGCCAGACAGAGGATCCAAGCCTTGGCCAGTCGCCTAAAGAGATACACAAAGGAGAATGAAGCCAGAAGGATAAACCGGCTCTTCTCCACCCAACCAGCTAAAGTGTACTCTCAATGGCAGGGTAATAACAACAGAGCAGACCCACCAAGGCTGGAGACTGAACAATACTGGAAAGGCATATGGGAAAGGGAGGCGTCCCACAACAGCAATGCACAGTGGCTGATCTCTCTACGAGACGACCATAGCAACCTCCCTGAGCAAGCCCCGGTAACCATCACTGTGGCAGATGTCCAAGAAAGAGTCTCAGGTATGAAAAACTGGACAGCACCAGGGCCTGACATGGGATGGACCACCGGCAAATAACTGAAGTGGCTGATATCAGAAAGTCCTACCAATGGCTGGAAAAAGCTGGACTCAAGGACAGCACAGAGGCCCTCATCCTGGCTGCCCAGGAACAGGCAATAAACACCAGAGCAATAGAGGCCCAGATCTACCACACCAGACAAGACCTAAGGTGTAGGTTGTGCAAGGAGGCCCCTGAGACAGTCCAGCACATACCAACAGGGTGCAAGATACTGGCAGGGAAAGAGTACATGGAACAACATAACCAAGTGGCAGGCATAGTGTAGAGAAACATCTGTGCAGAATATGGACTGGAAGCACCGAGATCAAAGTGGGGAACACCCCCAATGGTGGTGGAGAATGGCCGAGCTAAGATCCTGTGGGACTTCCAGATCCAGACAGACAAAATGGTAAGGTCGAACCAACCGGACATTGTCGTAGTGGATAAACAACAGAGGAAAGCCGTCGTGGTGGATGTAGCAATACCGAGTGACTGCAACATCAGGAAAAAGGAGCACGAGAAACTGGAGAAATACCAGGGCCTCAGGGAGGAACTGGAGAGGGCCTGGAAGGTGAAGACCACAGTGGTGCCTGTGGTCATCGGGGCCCTCGGGGCAGTCACCCCCAAACTGGAGCAGTGGCTACAACAGATCCCAGGAACAACATCAGACATCTCAGTCCAGAAATGTGCAGTTCTAGGCACAGCAAAGATACTGCACAGAACCCTCAAGCTCCCAGGCCTCTGGTAGAGGACCCGAGCTCAGAGGATAAGAACCACCCGCGGTGGGTGAGAAGGGAATTTTTTTTATATATATATATATATATATATATATATATATATATATATATATATATATATATATATATATATATATATAATATGACTCAAAAGAAATTTGGCTTTGAAATTTAAACCCTTGAAATTGGGCCTCTGTAGCTTTAAGAAGCACCTGTTCTTTCTTACCCTCCTCCTTCAGCATCTCATCACTACAGCCACATTTTTCCCACCCTTGCTTTGAGAAGCAGCTCTTATAATGACTCAGAAGTTCCACCAGGCAGCAATTAGCCAGCAGCTAGTTCTGCTGGCTTGTCTGAAGGAGCTGTGTGGGGATGATCTGTGAGGCAGGAGCATGGAAACTGCAGCTCCAAGGAGGAACTTTGTTGAAAAGGCGACGCTCAGTGAGACCAAGCATTTAGGCACCTCGAATGGTTGCCATGGACATAACAGGATTTTTCAACCAAGCATGAAAGAATTAAAGCAACACTTTGTTTTCTGATGAGGATCAAATGATATAACATGACGTAAATCAGAAAAAAAATCAATTTTACACAATACCCTCCATAAAAATACATTGAAGTACATTGTCAGGAAACTTACAAATAATGTGAATATTTTTTCTATATGCTCAGTTTCTACAGATATATGTTCAGCAGAAGCAGCTCTGTGGAGGCTTTACCTTTAGCAGCCTTGACAGTGAGTGATCCTGTCAGCTGCTGCACCATGGATACAGCTGAAAAGCAGATCAAGAAGACACAGAAGGACTCATGCACACACACCTACATACATGCCCAAACGCACACGCAAACGCAAACGCACACGTACACGCACATGCACCAATTTTCTTCCTCCCTTGGTCACCTTTAAGATGACGTTAGGAGGATTTTGAGCAACATAATACTGTTTGTTTTTCAGAAAAAAGATAAACAATATAAAAGGAATGACAACATAAAGTTGACACAGGAGGCAGAAAGGCAACATAATGAGTACACAGGCTGGCTAAGCTAAGCACACACTCCATGTACCCAAGTGTCACTTCAGTTATATCTGAGGAAGCTATTTGTGAGAAAGACAGAGATCAACAGACATTGTTCCCGAATGAGTCACCAGTACAGTTTGCCATCTGTGTTTCTTCTTCAAAGAATTTTTAGACAAACGTCTCACTTTGATGGGCGACTTACATCTTTCTGTAATTTAACGTTATGGGGTGAGATTGTGTTGCAGAGTTATACTGCCAATGACTAGACTGCCTGTTTGTTGTTCTTCTTAACTGTTTGGTGCAGAAAAATGGTTTAAAATCAATATATTAAAGCTGCGGTTAGTAGATTTTATTTAAAAATAATATTTTTTGTAATATGGTCATTATGTCAGTATAATTTAAGACAGATAATCTGTGAATAACCTGAGCTGATCTGCCTTCTCCCAGTTAACTGAATCATTACTGAGTCACAAACAACCAATAAGAGAGTAACTTGTTTACTTGCTATGTAATAACGACATAGCAAACTAAAGCCATTTGTAAACATATTTACAAGTTGCCTGTCATGTAAACTAAAAACATGAAGTAATATAGCAGCTTAATGAAAGCCAGGTATAAAATAAATTAAATTAAGCTTACCGTAATCTTTGATGTAATAAAACACATGAAACAAGACTTTCACAGGAAGGATGTATTTATAAGAAATCTGCAGAGTAAGCAAAATTTGATGATTTATGGGTAGCCCAGATAAACAGAACACTGGGAGTGGGGTATTTTACAGACTGTAATAGTAACTCAGATAATCTGTGAAAGAATCAAGCTCCTCCTCTCTGTTTCATATTATGCTGTTTTAACAAATATGGAAAAACATGTTTTTGTAAAAGTTACATACTGCAGCTTTAACTGTGTTTTCATGTTTCTTTATGTAATATGATATTGCATATAACCATTCACACACAAACCAAATTGTCTGATGGTGATATTACCCAACTAAAAATTGTCCAAATAGTTTGGATGTATTGTTTCTTTCTTTCCTTCTTAAAGAAAGTTTCTGTCATGTTTCTGTTTTAGAGTAAGAACGGGAAGCCCATGTTTGATCTGTTTTGCTCCGGCATTTTACTCATAATTTTGGTGCATTTATCCAAAAGGCAAAGATATAAAACTTTAGATAAGTGACCAATGTGATAACAAAGAATTCCTACATGGAAAAACTTTACAAAAAACTTATATTTTAGGAGAAAGACTTTCAGCATTCAAGATGTTGCATGAACTGACTACTAAATACATAAAAGAACAACAGAAAACATTTCCTCCATGTCCCCCAGGGGCCTCCACATCACACAACACTTTGTGTGTTTCTTTGTACAGTTCGGGCTGCTGTGAAGCAGAGTTTATGTCCAACACAGAGATGACAAACTGAACTTCAGATGTTGCGAAGGTGGATTTAGTTAAACTTAGCCAACTGAACTCAGGCTGAGTTTATAATCTGACCATCAGCAGGTTATGAGTTTATGTTTTCAGTTTTGAACTTGCCAACAGATTGAAAATGTAAAAATAAATAAATAAAAAAGTTTCACTGAATCTTTTCCTGCACAGAAAAATCTGACAGAAACCAGTTCTATCTTCAGATTTACAGATAATATCATTGAATCACATTTATACTTTGATTCAAATGACATTTTATTAGTATAACGTTTTTACAAATTATTTAATAAAACATCACTTTAGCTTTTTAATGATTGAGACCCTATTATAAGTTTAGTAGCTCACATTCTTAGTAGAAGAAAAGAAGCGTAAATTGCTGAACAAAACACCTTGAACATGTTATTGTTAAACCCAGGACAACTGTCATATCCATAGAGTTGTGTGCAGGTTGGTGTGTGTGTGTGTGTTGCCTGATTACAGTGTGTGTAATCAGAGCAGGTGTGTTTTCTCACAGCTGCTCCTTGTCAGTCCCCATACCTGAGCGATAATCAGACCTTTTGCAGTTTGTTCCTGAACCTTCCTAAATCTTGTGTGTTAAAGTCATAATAAAAATAAATTAGGTTAGGTACTTTCAAAGCAGTGTTCTTATTATATGACATATATTAGCATTTCATAGCTACATGGTCTCTTGACAACAGGCTGCAGGAGCTCAGAAAAAAAGCAAAATGCAGCAGATGACACACAGCAGCCTTGTTATTCTGATGGTTCTGGTCAAACTGAATGGATTGGTTTTGGGGCAGACAGACATTTTGGTAACATTCCTGTCACACAGCCCTGATGGAGACTTTTTCACCTTTTTTCTTCCGTGGCCACTTCCTGACATGATTTGAAACTGTGTTCCTGTCTGTTGATGTCTGCAGGTCGACAAGACACAAAAAATCCCAAAGCAATGAACATCGAGCAGCTGATGTGTCTTTAGTTTCAGGATGAGCTGTGAGGCTGAACACAGCAGGTTCTCAATAATCCATGCAAACATAAGTCTACTAGATACTCAAATAACAACCTCATTTATAGTTCTGGGGGCGGGGGGAAACGGTTCCAAATGCTGCCAATGCAATCATGCAGAAAAAAAACGTACACCGTATTGCTGAGACAAGGCTACAGAGGGAGAGCAGCAGCATGTATTGAACATGTGGTAGTGGACATGTCTATGGAAGCAGATCTTCAATGCTGAGAAGAAAAAACAATGACTTTAGAGAAGTAACTGCTTCTCCAGTTGAACAGCAACAAATCTGAAGTTATCATATTTGGATCTAAAAAGGACGATGTAGACAAGACACACAAAAAAAAGTCAGCACACAACTGACTGCTAGAATCTACTGACCAAATCTGGACCTTCAGATTCTCATAAAGATGGTTCCAAAGCTGGCCTTCTATCATCTGAAGAACATTTCCAGGATCAGAGGACTAAAGTATCAGTATCAGAGAAACTCATCCATGTTTATCTTTAGATGTATTGAATACTGCAGCAGAACCAGAACCAGAAATGGAGAGGCAGCATTCAGCTTCTATGCACCACAAATCTGGAACAAACTTCCAGAAAACTGCAAAACAGATGAGACACTGAGTTCCTTTAAATCCAGATTAAAAGCCCAGCTGTTCAGAACTGATTTTGATGGATAATAAATGGAACATAAAGAACATATTTTGTGTATGTGCTTGATGATTTGGTGATGACATTTGACAAAATGTAATGTTTAATGTTTGTTTCATGAAGAAGAGATGAATCAGGGTGTTGGAATGGCCTAGTGAAAGTCCAGCCATCAAGCTGTTATGAAATACTGTGGCTTTAAGATAGCTGTGGATAAATCAAAGTCTGAAGAAATGAAGTAATGTTATGAAGATATGCTTCACATCCACAAAGATGAGGCTAATAAACTCATACAGAAGGAACAAAGTCCCTACAGAATTATTGCTGCTAAAATGGAATCTATTAACTTCTTGAGTTCAAGTATTAGCTACTGACTAGTTATCATAGGATTACTTAGTTCTTCAAATCTGCAACTTAGCAGAATGTTTTTTTTAAGTTGTCAGAAGGTTTAGGGGTTAATAAAAGTGCAGCCACGGTTCAGGTTTTAAAGCAGTTTTGCTAATAAAAAAATCCGATCTGAGACGATGTCAACATGAAATATTACCTGACGTAAAAAATATTGTAGATTCAGATCACAGCTTCAGGAATTCAAAGCAGAGACATGTGCTTTCTGGATAAGGCATGTCATTCAGAAAACGCCACCGGACATAAAATAAGGCCCAGGAGTCCAGGGGGCCAAAGGTCAGGAAAATTCACCTGGCAGGGCATACAGTGTGAGGCCATCACGTTGGCTGGTGATGGATGAGCGAGCGTCTCACTACGAGCTCGAGTCTTTCAAAGACACTCAAGATCCTGGTGTCACTGTGTTGGACACCTGGGAACAACACGGTCCAAGACAAATTACCATGGCGCCACCTCACCTCCCACACACACACAGACACACACTGACACAGACACACACATCACCACCACAATACGTCTCAGAGATTTCCTCTGACTCTCTTGACATTTTGTAGGCGTCTTGTTATTTCGGCTCTGTTGACCGTTTGCCGTTCTAATTTATGCTCAACAGAAAAATTATGACAGAGAAGAGATTCAGTGTGAATGGAGCTGGAAGTAATGTTTTCAGAGTCATCCCAATAATCAACTGGATAGGAAACCAATCAATGTAATGGACATCAGCCAAAGTAATATCAGTTATTTACCTGCAGTGGTTCAGTCCTGGTGGACGGACGGATTGACGGATGGATGGTTGGATGGTTGGATGGATGGATGGTTGGATTTGCCATTTACTTCCTTAAAACCCCTTCCATAATACAATGGAAAATTGGCATGCTGGCGCTCATTTGCAGGTTAAGGGGTTTTAAAGCTGAGGTATGTACGTTTTATAATAGAAAATAAAAATAAAAACATGGTTTTGTGTATTAAAACCATTCTATTGCAGTTTGAGACAGATAATCTGTGATAAAACTTGTTCTCATTTTCTCAGTGTCCCATTCTACAGAAATAAACCTCAGTCATAACCAAGCAATAAGAGCCAGGAGGAGGGTTTCAGCATGGTCAATTTCCCTTGTGTATACCACTGAATGCTAAGGCTAGTTAGCATAGCAACCAATGACAGTGGATAAATGTTTTTCTTGTAGCAATAAGTTGTTTCTCTGTCATTAGCACATTTGTTTCTCAGGATCCTGAAGTTTTTTCAAACTGATTGATCTGAAACATTTCCTGGGACTTCACACCATACTCCCCCACACACAACAATATTCTCCAAGCAACACTTTCCCTGGACATTTCACATTTTTCACATCTTTCAGTTAAACCACTGAGGTGACACATGAAGCAAATATTTATCATTTCTTGTGTGAACAAAACTAGAAGTGTGGTTTTGGTTTGTGTAGCATCATAAAAGACAGATTTAAGAGTCCTGCTTCCCAAACATGAATTCTATAAACCATAAAAGAAGACATTAGAAAAGAGGAACATGTGTCCAGTTTCCATTTATAATCAAAGTGGAGGTGAGGGTCAGTTAGTGCATTACGACTTGTTGTGTACAGATTTTTGTGACGGACCTTTCTGTCACTAATGGAATTAAAACTGGCTAAGCTTCTGATCTGTATGGAGGCATCCTGGGAATTTTAATGCACAAGCGGCATCTGCTTGTGCATCATAACTGGCATGAAAACCAGTTATTCACCAAATAAAAATGATCAGACAAAAACCATTTTTGAAGCCTTTTATTCATATGAAATCATCACTTTCAATGACTCATAAACATGTAACCCTTTTCTTGGTGTAAATCTGTTGGGGAAACATATTCAAATGAGTTTCCTTTGTATTTTACTGTCTCCTTTTGGCGACGATGACTGACAATCAAAATAAAAGCTTAAAGGGGCAGGACCATGCAAAATTTACTTTTTTGAGCTTTACATCATGTTATAATAATATTCCATAATTGGAAACAAACCTGGAGTGTTGCTTTGATTCTTTCATGCATGTTTGAGAAGTCTTTTAATCTCCATAGCAACCATTAAGCTGTGCAAAATGCCTGGTTGGACATAGGCCCGCCTTCAAGGACAAAGCTCCTCCTTTGAACTGCAATTTCCAAGCTAATGAGTTTCCTATAATGGTCTCATTATAGATGCTGCTGCTTAGAGCAACACTGTATTTCCTGAACTGAATAATTTCTGCTTAGTCTGTGCATTTCCATGCAGTTGTGTGTTTTCCCACGAGGGGTTAGGGTAGGTAACTGTTTGTTTTTGTGGGTTTGTTTTTATTGAGCTGCTTTTAGTATGAAGGGTGCTTTATAATATACTGATTGATTGATTGATAAAACCCACTGTTATAGGATCAATAGAGGAGCCATATTGGGATGACTTCCAGAAGGTGGAGCTTCAGAAAGAACAGGAGTTTTTGAAGCGATAGAGGCCCAATTTCAAGGTGTTAAATCAGGAAGTAAAATTTATTTTAAACAATTTATATAACAACTAAAGGTAACATAGCTACTCGATTGTACTATAAAATTGCACTATGTGCCTGAAGAACACATGATACTGCCCTTTTAAAGCTAAATATGGTGCAAAGCAACATTTATTAATGTTATTTTTTTGACTTTATTCCCATTTTAAAGAAATTAATAAACTGAAACAATAGAAATGTTCAACAATTTTTTTACACAAGAGCAGATCACTTTCTTTAATCATAATTATGCCCTGACATTCATGTTATTTTATACTCAAATATGCAGGAAAAAGGAATCATTGTTTGCTTGAGCTGTTACTTGGGACTAAATTACTCAGAGTTCAAATCTAATCATCGTTGTTCGTCCACTGAAGTAGCTGAACCTGTCTCTTAGGAAAGAACAGTAGTAGCACACTTACGGCTGCTTCTTATTTCTCTCTTGTAAATATGGCGTGTCCCAGGTGTTTACATACTCACCGCCATGCAGATGGAAATCAGGAAGAGCAGTATTACATTTCTGGGAGATTCATTCTTCCTCCCTCTGGGCCACAATAAAACCTGAACATGTGAACACTGTCTGCCTCTTTAAATGACTGCTTTGTTTTCACTTACGACGAGTCTCTTTGTGCAGAGAGTGTGAAATCAAGCGATTTACCACATAATGTTGCATTCATAAGAGGATTCTGTTGTGTAGATTAATTAAAAGCTAATTAAACACCGCAGTGTAAATAGTGGCTGTGGCTGCGTTGGCTAAAACATTTGGTGGCTGTGGAGTTTACTCAGCCTTACATGAACATGGCTTAATCACAGAAAAACCAATTAAAGTTTTGTAGTTTAAAGGCCACCACTTTTTTACAGCAGGTTCACTACTGTTATCTCTAGCTTACCTTAAGCTTACGTTAAATTACTGTTTTTAAATCGTACTAATGCTTTTGATAGCTTCTCAACATTCTATTTATGCTTGTATATAGTTCTAAAGTATAAATACTATAATAAGTAAAAACGAGGAATTTGGTTTGTAAAGATTACTTCAGAGGAATAGAAGTTTTTGAAATTTGTTATTTTAAAAGGTTTTCTTCCTGAAAAGAAATGTTTTGTTAAACTGTAAAATCTTCATTTGGCTGTGATTTTACTGTTGTTGAAGTTCAAACTGTTCTCTTTGTATCCAAAATGAAAGTCAATCGGTTAACTTAGACGCTCTCTGCTCATAATGTTTCTACAGAACCAGACTGAAATTATATCAAACTACTGTGTAAGTAGGACTTTGGGTTTTCTGTGTTTGCCAGTTTTTATTCAAACATCCTGAATGTCAGTCAGACTCATTTTTCATTTTTAAAAGATTAAGAACTTTTTTGAGAGTCAGTTTGAAAGTTAAACTTCTCAGTTTTATTAAAAAGCATCTTTTTTGTACTCACCATGAGTCAAATAAAATGAATGTCTCCAAATACATTTTAATTGACAAACACTGATAGAAGAAAAGGACAAAATGAATACAGTGTTCACCCAGCAGTTTCTCTTACAAAGCCATGTAATTACATATTTTGCAGCTTTACAAATATTTTTTGTTCTTGCCTTTTTAAGTTCACTGAAAACATCCAACATGTTTTAATATCAGACAACGATAACCTACTTATACACAAAAAACAATTTTCAAATGATTAAGGTAGAAAGAGTTTTCCTAACAGTGGAAAAGTAATTACCAGCAAACCTGAGGCTTGATTCTGACCAACAAGTGGGACCATCGACTTGAGCAATGACCGACTGCTCCAACTGCAGGACTCTACCACCAAGATCCTCTATAGAAAGAACACTCACTCGGAACACGAAACTGAATCAAAACACCTGTATTATACATACATCATGGCAGAGTGCAGTCAGTCACCAATAACTGGAGGGACATGTTACCAGGGCGACAACGCAAAAACTGAACGTTTCTCCAAAACTGATGAAAAGAGACTGAAACTGATTCAGGAAGGCTGACAGGAGGCTGACAACAGCACTGAATCTCCAACACAGAGTCACTACCAAACAATTTCATAAAAATGCAATAAAATGTTCTTATCATGTTTATCGTTATCACAATATTAACACAAAACATCTTGATGAAATTTAGTCCATATTGCCTGCCTCTATTGAAACATCCCAGAGTCTGATATCCTCAGAATCTGATAGATTTTAAGAACTTTAGGAAACAGAGAGTAAAGATGTAATACAGAATAAAATTAAATCAAAATGTCCTTCAACAGAGTATTCATTTCTAGTTGTTGAAATACTCCCTGTTTTGAAAATGGCTGTATTTTTCAGAAAAACCTTGAATGTTGGACATTGGATCCAAAACAAAGCGTGCTTACCTGCTGAGCAGATGGCCTCCCCTTCCTCCCTCCTTCCCCCCCGGATGCTGCAGGTTGAAACCTGCACTGGCCAGCTTTCCTCAGCCCTGCAGTCTCATGGTCCACCTCCACCCAGATCTACCTCTGGTGGCTGCAGAATCCACACTCTGCTGCAGGGAAATGTTGTGTAAAATCCAACTCTGGTCTTCAAGTAAACATAGCAGAAAAAAAATATAACTGTGTGGTTAATATTTAAAGTCTGTCCCTTTAAGGCAGACTGTAAAGTCCTTTTATTCTAGGCAAACAGCACAGGAACAGCGGAGCGGGACTCGTGTTTTCAGCTGCTGTGACTGACAGCTGATCTCAGCAACCCGGTGGGCAATGTGTTTACGTATGCATTGGAGGATCCAGGTGTGTGTGTGAATCATTGTAAAACTTGAGGTTACAAAGTGAGAGCTGGACGGGTGAACCCAGAACCCCGGGCTGTTGAAGGGAGTTATCCTCTGCAGAGCGGCTCCAGCTGAATCACTCTGATCCGATCAATACACCAGGTACTTCACACACTTCAGAAACGCTGCGTTCCTCACATATGATTCAATCCCCCAGTGACTCCTGACTGGATGATTATGTCTGTTTTCACCTCCTACTGGGATTGTTGCAATACATATTATTCAACTGAATCTCATTTTAGATTGAAAATATTTGTTAATCTTTTTTTTTCTCCACACGACCTAAAGAAATTTGAGCTGAATGTCAAAGATATTCACATTCAGAAAATTCAATGTGTGAACTGCAGCTGGACTCATTGCATTTCATTAACAGACAACAATGTGTCGTTTTAGATACAAACGTAATCTTAGGACTGGGCGATATGGCTGACGATATAAGCATTTCATATCAGTAGACATTGATAATTACTGATTTGTTTTTTGTTTTAAATATCTGAAATGCTGCCAAACTATGACATATCTTTCCTATTTTATCCATTTTTCACTCCACATTGCTGTCTTTTCTTTTTAAATGGTTGTGAGGCACAATTTTAAACAGTTTTAAATTGTTGCTGCTTGTTGCTAGGCAACGAAAGCCTGAGTGAGTTATTTGATGCCACCAACCTAGCTTAGCTACCCATGAGAGGTTGAGCAGCTAAACCTTTCCTCTGCATACATTCCTCAGAATGTCGTGCAGTTGTGGATCAGTGAAATTATTGAATATTCTATCAGACATATTTTCTATTAATATTGATCACATCTAACGTATGTATGGTTATTGATTTATTGTAAAGCTCTACTTAATCTCATATTACACACTGCGGAAGCTCCACCAATGAAGATTTACGCACTTCTGAATTCTTAAAGTTGATCCACTTTTTGCTTGATTTATCTGATCCTTTTTTGAATTTTTATTATGCAATTGTGATCCAGTCTGCTGGTCTGCAGGTGCTGACCCAGGTCACTAGCTGCGTTTCAAAAACTTTATCAATGTTCAGCTATAAAATAAATAAATAAATAAATAATAATAATAATAATAATAAAAACACAATTCTGCAATTGCAGTGTTTCCATTAAATAAGAAACAATTACAGTCACTTATGAAAAACTTTGTGAAAACATACTGCACCATGATCTGCCAACTACTTCCTCTCGTGTTTTTCTTCGTGGTTTGTGTCAACGGCAACAACCAGTTGTTGATCATGTGACTCCTGTGACATGAAGATTTTTCCATTGCAGTTTTAATAAATAAACAAATTTTGATGCTGCCAAAAAAACAACAAAACAAAAACTCACTTCATTCAAAACTCACTTCATTCAAAACTCACTTCATTCAAAACTTAAATCAACATTTTTCATTTATTTTTGAAAGATCAAATTGCGTTTTGTACAACTGAATGGTTGCCGTGGTGATTGAAGGATTTCCAATATCAGTCCAGGTTGAATTATTAAGGTGACTGCTCAACAAAGTGACCCTGTGTCGGTGGCATCCTTGTTTTTAGAATCGCAGCACAGATGGTTCTTCTTATCTGAGTTTTTGTATGTGTGTGCCGACATGTGGGTGGAAGATAAATGAACGTGTCAACCAACAGGCTGGTTGGCCTATTTGTGCACCCTGGCCTTACAGCTAGAGTGAGATTTTCTCCTCAAGCCCCTCTGCTGTCCCATTTACAAATTCCTGCAAGACTCTCAGCCAAATAAACAGCAATTATCTCAGATATAGCAAACATATCTGCACAATAAAAGCCTTTATTTTGTGTGATCAGAGTTAGTTATCGCCAGAGAAAAGAAGACTTTAATTAAGAAATCAATGTGTGCACTGCGCTGTGGAGTGCACTTCACTCCGTGGGCATGCAGCGTATTGAAAGGAAGCGGATCTGACAAAAAAACACCTACGACAGCAAGAAAACTCTCCTCCCAGAACTCCTTTGTTTTTCTCAATCATGTAGTTGGAAAACGCAATCGCTCAGAAAGCTGTCTTCACGATCGAAACAAGGTTTCCTGTTTCCTTTGCAACATCAAAACATGTCCTGCTCCTATAGCTGAGGGAACATTAGAAAAAAAAAGTGCAATAAAAGTATAAACACGTACGAAAGCAAAAAGATGGCCATCCTTGGTGCTGAACTCTGCTGACGTGCTAAAAGAAAGCGAAATCACAACATATTTCCTCTGTTAACCCTTTAAAGGGACAATATTGTGTAAAATTAACTTTTTTAAGCTCTAGATTGTGTTATTATTCCTTCATCAGTCTTGCTTTGATTCTTTCATGCATGTCTGAGAAATTCTTTAATCTCCATGGCAACCATTCAGTTGCATAAAATGCCTAGTTGGACCGAGCTCTGCCTTCGAGAACAAAGCTCCTCCTGTGAGCTACAATTTTCAAGCTTCAGAGCTTCTCCCTCACAGAGCTCTCCTCCCCAGCGACTCTCACCATCAGCTCCTTGGATCCTCATTTTTAGAACAACTGAAGGTAATATATTTATGCGATTATGCTATAAATGGCACTATGTGCCTGGAACACACATAATACTGCCCCTTTAACAACTAGCTGAATGTTTGCCATGGGACATTAAATTTTTTGTTTGTTTGTTTTGCTATGATGAGGGATTGAGATTATAACGTGATGTAAAACTCAAAAAGTTGATTTTTATCAAATTAAGACCAGCATAGTAGTAAAACTGGCAGCAGGTGAGGTTCAGGTTGGGGTTAAAGTGGAGGAGGACTGGGAGGAATCAGAATAGAGAAGAACCTGAAGAGCACAGATGTGCTATGACTCACTTTCATTTTTTTTCTTTTTACCACACTGGACCTTGACAGGTAGCAAGCTGCACACATACAGTAACAGTCCTCACATACAGAAAACACTGCACAGCGCTCATGTATGTTGTATATTCTCATTAGGGATTTCAGTTTGGTTTTCCTCACCTTCATACCATCCAGTGGATGTCAGAAGACAGCCACCGAATAGAAAAAAAGCAAAGGAGAGGCAAAAAAAAAGAGAAGGAAAAGAAAAGGCAAGGGATGGATGGAGAAGGTGTATTTTTCTCTGAGAGAGAGGGGGAGGGGGACAAGGTGAGGAGGCGGAGAGATGAGAAGTGAGGGAGGGAATGATGTAGAAACAGAGGAGAAGGATGAGCTACACTTGGATGAAGGACTCCAGAAGAATGAGGAGAGACTTTTCAGAGTTAGCTTCAGAGAGGCTACTTCCATGGCTCTGGTCAGCTGTAAATATATGTATATATCTATAAAAACAACAAGCAGCTGCAGCGATGGACAGATGGAGCCCTGAGGATAACTGGACACTCACACACTGACACACTCACACAGATTTCTTTCTGTCTCGCCGGCTGTTGAAGCTGCTCTGCGGAGAGCTGACAGAGTTTTAAGCTGTTTAAGCCTCCAGGATGAGCGACCGCCGGGTCTGAAATCCAGAAGAAGTTAAGAGGAAAGTTCAGGGACACGACTAGAAACTGCTGGAGCCACAATGGAAATATACACCTGCCTGTGCTTGGTTTTCATTGCTGCAACTCCAAGAGGTAAGCTATTTCATTTCCTCAGCTGTATTATCCCTGATTTCCTGTGGTAATGTAGATTACTGTCCAAAAATATTAAATGGACAAACAAACAAACAAAAAAGAGAGGGAGAGAGAAAGGAGCTTTCTCATTGAATGAATCTTTGTATTGCATCACGTAATAACATATAACAGTATGGCTTTCTTTTTGTTGTTATATTTTGTAATTATATCACATAGTAAAATAATAATCACACCACACCATATCATATTACATCGCATGATATCCTGTTGTCTCATATTTCATTGCCACATCACAGAGTATCAAATTGTATCATATCAATGCATTATATCACATTATATTAAATCATACATCAGATTACATCAAATTACCTACCATCATATTGTTCTGTATCATAGTAAATCACTGTATTGGATTAGTATGTACATCATCACATTATTTTTGTATTATATCGCATCAGATTGCTTTATTGTGTCAAATTATATGCAGTCATATCACGAATATCGTATCAAATCAAATATCGTATTGTGTCAGGGAGTCCCATCATGCAGTATTGTATCACATATCACTTTGTATCATATCCTGTATCACATTGAACCAGATTGTATGTCATAGTATAATGTAATAACAGACATTTATTTTATATTGTATCATATTAAATGCTGTATTGTGTTGCACTGCTTCAAATAACCACATTAGATAGCTTTATATCACACTGTATCAGAATTATATTGTCATGTTTTTTAGCTTACACAATTTGGAAGTAGTGGATTTTTGCCTGAATCCAGGTGACCTAATCTGAGGAATGTGGAACAACTGGGAGAGGATATGCTGATAATAATTACTATTGTAATATACAATACTGAGATAGGCACAAAGGAAACTACAAACCAAGAGGGAAATTCACTAACACTAGAAGACGATGAACTAAAATACAGGACTTAAAGAGTTGAACCTGTACAACAAGACCTTTCTGACAATAATGAGCATAGAGAAATGAACTCCATATGGGAAGACATTTTAAATGAATTCAGAAGAGATCCAAATACAAAAATAGAAAACTAAAATAAAAACACTCAATGATCATAACATACTTCGCATTGTGTTTAATCATATCACTGTGTTTTAAATAGCATTGAATCATATTACATCACTTTGTTACTTTATTACTATCTGATAGTAATAAAGTACCATACTCTTATTACTGATAAAATATACTTATTTAGTTTAGATGACAATATTCAAAGTGGAATGCCTCAACAGAGAAAGCATAAAGCTGATTCTTTATAACTTGCTATTAATCAGGAAACAAATACAGCTTATGTTTCATTTTTCTTGACAGTGTACCCCGACTAATAAACAATTCAATATTCATGGATTCATCTGTGTGCAAATTTTTCCTCTGAATGTGACTCCCAATAATTCTCCAAAAACCCACATTCTTGTGAATTTTTTTGTAGCTCAAATCAAAAATATTAAAGAGAACATGTAACTTGGGAAGCTGAAACACCTGAACATAGCGTTACTTGATGCTTTTGGCTGGCGTTTGCAAAGCAGCCAATCCAGGACCAGCATTAGTTTTCTTAGTGCTGATTGAATGTAGAGCTAAGAATAGAAGTCAGAAGACCGTAAATGTTAGCCCTTAGATGGTTTCCACTGTGTACTAATGTATATTAAGGTATATTTGGTGTTTGAACCAATAAAATAGACAATTAAAAGCGTTTTTAGAAGGGTTTTCAAGTATTCAAGGTTTTTATGTGAATACCAATGTTTTCTATGCATTTTTGTCCCTAGTTAAAAGTGTAAAGAATATTTATATGTATCAAAAAGGCAGCAGGGGGACTTATCTTTCTGAAAAATTATATTCAACCCTTCTTTCAATCTTCTTCTAATCCAAGTCATCTTTTACAGTCCAGCTATTCATTAAGTGAGTAAGGGTTTTAGCACTGAACGCTAAAATCCCAATATGATTCATAATCTCTGACAAAAGCACAACCTTAGGAACACAAAACTGTCTACAGTTTTGGTTTTTAATTAGAAAAGGTCAACCACTATCGCTGGAGCTTTATTAAAAAATAAGCATTTGCCTTGCCCAGAAGTAATATGTCCTGTTTTGCTGCTGGTGCCACAGTGATCAGAGAGAGCGCAGATTTACAGAATGTCACAGCAAACAAATCTTGATCAGTCACACCCACACTGTCAAGACAGGAGCTCTCCTATCCAATTCCATTGGCTGCAAGGCAGCTTTGGAGTCATCTGGGACGTCACTTCTTTAATAAATACATCAACCCACATGCATAAGAAAAAAAACAAACATCAGTTTTCCATCAGAACATGCACAAACATTTCAAGGTTATCAGGCGTCTGGACTTCTCAAACAGACTCAGGTTCAAACAGCAATCGAAAGGTTGGGTTGTTGTGGAGAGGTGTGGGTAAAAAGACATATCAGTTTAATAAGGTATTGATCCAAATCCTTTCAAAATGGCAGAAGCCAGTCTTCAGCCAGCCAAAGGACAGTCCATCTAGTTTTGATTGAGTGGACAGCTGATGTGAATGAGGCACACCGATGGAAACACCTGTATCACGAATCTGGAAACACGAGTTAATACAAACGTCTTCATTCATGATGTTCGAACACGTCTGCTAAAATACATCCTGAAAGTATTCACACCCCTTAACTGTTTCAAGTTTGTTTTTTTTCCCACTTCCTGTTTTGTTTAAAATGGATCAAAGTCTATTTTTCTTTAACAGGACATGCGGTGTTATTATGTAAAATCAACTTTTTGTTATATTGTTATCAAAAACAAACCTGAGTGCAGTTAGCAAACACCTGGTGGCACCGCTGAACTTATCGTACGAACTGCTTCTCAGTCCCATGCTCCTAAGAACAGTTAGACAGAAAAATCTCCCTGAGCTCTGGCACAATTGATATTTTTGCATGATGAGTTCAAATAAAGAAAGTCAAGGCAACAAATATTGTCTTGACCTTCAGAGACCAGCAAAAAAACAAAAACAAGCAAACAAACAAAAAAAATCAAATAATTTCCAATGCTTTTTCAGTCAAAAGCAGAGGAGCTTTTGACTGAAACACTCATCCGTCCGCTTTTGCTTTTCCTGCCTGCCTTCCTTTTTCTCCTCTCATGTAACCACAGGCCACCTGTATAATAGAGGTCACCCTCCTTCCACATGACAGTCTGTGTTCTTCAGCAGAGCCACATCAGCTAAATTCAGAGGATGAATTGGTTGTAAAGGAAAAGCAATATGCATTTGAATCAATGTGAGATTAATCTATTTCAAGCATAAATATAAAAACAGAAACTCCTTGCAAGAAATTTGCACGTTTAGCAGAAAGAGTCAAAGTTTTCTCTATTGATTTTTAATGTCTTCTTTTTTTCCTTCAGCGTACTCCCAAGTTGGACCTCGTGCCCATGCTGAAGAGAGGCTTCTTCAGAATCTGTTTGCACATTACAATAAGCTCTCTCGGCCTGTGCAAAACACTTCAGACACAGTGCTGGTCCACTTCGGCTTGTCTATTGCTCAGCTAATTGATGTGGTGAGTGAAACCAAACAGCTGTGTTACAGTTCTTCTGGATGGTTTTCTGACTCCACATTTTCAAAACAGTTAAAGAGGCAATTTTATGTAAAATCAACATTACTGAGCTTTTCATTATTTTAGAATGTTATTCCATCATCAAAAACAAACCCAGAGCAATTCTTAGCTTCTCTCATGCATGTTTGAGAAATCCTTCATTTCCATGGACGATGCTCCTCCTCAAAGCTAAAGTTTCCAAGCAACTGGGCTTTCACCCACAGAACAGAGCATTCTGGGTAATTTAAAACAAAGCAAATGCACATGTTTAGCGCTGGCAGTAGAAACGACTTGAGGTCTTTTACTAAAGACCAGGGAAGAAAGTAGTTTTAAATTCTATGACGAAAATCATCAGAGACTCATTGTGCGAACCAAAACAAATAAAAACATTAATATTTTACTGTCCTATGGGCTACCTGTATGGATAATGCAGAAAATAGAAGCACTTCCCAATGTGGAAAAAAAAATGTTTTCTGTCATACAGGGTGGGAAGTAATAAGTTACATTTACATATATTGATGTACCGGTAATTACAATTTGTCTAATTTGTCCTTTGAGTTGTTTACAAAAAGGAACTTTTACTTTAACTTGAATTTGTTTTGAGTAAAGTTACTCTGTTTCATTTAATT
This sequence comes from Poeciliopsis retropinna, assembly GCA_010277075.1. Taxonomy (NCBI): domain Eukaryota; kingdom Metazoa; phylum Chordata; class Actinopteri; order Cyprinodontiformes; family Poeciliidae; genus Poeciliopsis; species Poeciliopsis retropinna. The sequence continues at coordinate 285,420 of VMRM01000009.1, forward strand.
TTTTTTGTAATAAGATCTCATGGTGTTGCATCGATGGGAAGACAGAGGAATAACAAAACCCCATCAAGGTTATTTCAAGTTAACTTCTGACAAAAAGAAAACATCTTGCTGTACATCAATTTAACTCTAAGTATGAGAAAGGCAACAGGTTTATCATACATTGTAAGCTTTAATATTTTAACAACAAATGTATCTGTCAATTCTATCAGGTACTTGTGATTATAATTTGTATTGATTAAACCTGAAAACAGAAAATCAGGCTTAGTTTGGAGTCGGTCATTTAAAACTATTAAATAGGAGTAACAAACAGCAGCTAACATAAGATATTGGAAATTAATATCCATTAAAATTACACATAATACTTTGTGTTGTTTTTTATTTATAAATGTGCTCATTTAAATAAAAACAGTTTGAGACCAATATGTTCTCATTTCCTTTGTGTTGAGCTGAACTTTGTTTTGCTCATCATAAAGTAACTGAAGGAAAATTTAATGGGGTACTAAGTTCAGAATTTTTTACTTTTTTTTAAAAATCAAAAATAACTAGTTTTATGCGAGTAGCTTACATTATTTACTCTTTCCACCTCTGCTGGCATGTATTAACAGTGATAAACAATTATATACTGTAGCATCTGCAGTAACTTTTTATCTTAAGACTATATTGGCTAAATTGTACTGGTAACATACATTCAAAAGCTCCATAGCTAATTAGCAGATTAGCTTCCACACTAAATCACCCTGCATTGGGGGGGTTTATGGTTTGCCATTATGTTCCTTCGAAGCATTAATCTATTTTTTCACTTGCGATCCTTCTGTTTATCCAGACTCATTACAGCCAACACGAACCGTCAACGAGAATGTAAAACACATTTTGAGACAGATCACTTATCAGCGGAAATGAAACCACAACAAAGGAGATTCCATTAGTTTCCACCCAATCAAATCCAGTTGCCAGATAATGCTTACACAAGCAGTAAATATTCACAGCTGTCATCCAAACAGATATCCAGTCACATTACTTCTTGCCAAAATATCTTGATTCACAGTTTCCAACACATCCATGTGTATTTTTTCATATATGCATGCAAAACAGTTGTATATATCCACACAATTTGCTTAAAAGACCTTATACATTATGCACCCTGCCTTAGTTTGGGGAAAAATTTCCTCTTTTTTGACATTTGGTTAGCTGACAGTGCTTGCTCCAATTGCCTGGTTGTGTCAACTCCAGCTGAGAAGTTGTCTTTTCCCAAGGAGTGTATTCGGTGACTGCCACGTCTTACAGGCTGCTGGGGAAGAGCTGGAGAAAGCAGTTTGCCAGAAAAGTAGCAGGGTGCTTCTGCAGGAAGCTGATATTTTCATTTTCTTGGTGTATTACACAATGAACCTCTGGAACTACTGATGTATTTATCTATGAAGAAAGTTTAATCTGCAATAACTACTTTTCTTTCTATTAAAAGGATGAGAAGAACCAAATGATGACAACAAACGTGTGGGTTAAGCAAGTAAGAGATGATAAGAGAACCAGATAAATGCTAATATAAAATTGCAATGCATGAACATAATGGATGTTTGTCTGCAGGAATGGAATGACTACAAACTCCGTTGGAACCCAGAGGAATATGAAAACGTCACATCAATACGCATCCCGTCAGAGATCATCTGGAGACCTGATATCGTCCTTTACAACAAGTCTGGATCAGTTTCAGCAGAAAACCTAGAACTACTCCTCTGTCATCATGTTCAAAATCATGCGTCAAGCCATTTCCAGATTTTGACGACTTAACTCCAAACAGATGGTGTCAAGGGAGGAAAATGTGATGGATTTCTTTCCTTGTCGTTTGTCCGTTTCACAAAGTAATTTGGTAGAAATGAATGCGAACCAGGTCAACTTTAATGGAAAAACTTTGAAAGTAATTGCACTGTTAGGAGTAAGGGATGAATTGTAATTGGCTGTGTCTAAGATGGCAGCAGCAGATATGGTGTCTGCGGTGAAACGGGTTAATTTGCTTCAAAATCAGGGAGGTTGACTAAATTAAAAAAAACTACTCCAGGAACCCTTTGTTGTTTACAGATAATTCTAGTTTTAATTGAGACAGCAGGGCAACCATTTTGAAGATTTTCTTCATAATATTTCAATCCTTATTTTAGTTTTAAAAAGCAATGGGGATGTCTCAGTCAGGAAAACTAAACACATATTCAACTAACTTCAAAATATATTTATTAAGATATTTGCTAAAACTGTCAATATGTTATAACACAGATAATTTGTGAAAAATATCAAGATCTTCTGCCTTTTCTCAGTGCTAATAGAACTAACCAATCAGAGCCAGGAGGCGGGTCTTTGCACCGAAGTCTATCGCTAGTTAGCATGGCCACAAATAACAACAAATAAACTGTTTTATTGCAACAGTAAATTACTTCTGTGCCATTAACACATTAAGCAGCATGTACATGAGAATGACTGACAGCGTTAAGACCCTCCCTCTGGCTCTGATTGGTTGTTTATGGTCGTGAGTGGTGTAATTTATCTACACTTAGCTACGCGAGTCACATGATCAATAACAAGATGTTACCTCTGGCGCATCTTGTTGAAGAAGAAGACAACAGGAAGTGGTTGGAGGAGGATGGCGATGATGGTGTAGCACGTTTTTTAATGGCTTATTGCATGAACAAACTTATTCATTTTCTGATCTGAAGTGTGTTTCTTGTTTAATGGAGATGCTGCGATTGCAAAATTATGTTTTTTGACTTTAGCAAAATATAGACAAAATTTTGCTCCCATTTGTAATGGAAATACAGATAAAGAATTTTAAGATAAAGAAATCCATCATACAGAGCACATCTTGCTGTGACTGAGATACCAGGAGACCAACAACTAATTTTTTTTATTTTTCATACTATAAAATGCTCTTATGCAGGATGAGCTGTTGCTTTCAAGCTTTGACAGATGTATTCTTCAGATGACTCAGATGATGAGGTAGATGTGCTCAGGTGTGGGATGGCAAATCTGCAATGAAAAGAAAGCTTCAGTGTCCACAAAGAGATTATCCAAATAAACTAAAGGGAGATAATTAAAGAAAGGAGAGTTGAGCAGCTGCTCCTCTGCCAGATCAAAGCTCTGTCATCAAAACAACATTCATGAATTATTTACTGATAACTTTTTTTTCTTTAGATGAGTTTTTTTGTGCATACTTATCAAACAACATAAATTTAAACCCAATATCTAAATTTGTGGTTTTATATTTTGTCATATGCATTAATAATTTCATTACAAACATCAATATATTATGTTGTTTATTGAACAGTAATAAATTTGTATTCACAATCACAGCAAATCCCATTTAAATGAATAAAAACAAATAAATAATTTTGCCATTATTTGGACCTATTGTATGAAATTTCAAATGTAACAATGTAGTTATTTCCATTATACTTTTTTTTTTAATCCAGTAGAGATGTGGTTGAGAATTGGTAAAATCTCAACCAATCCAAAATGCACTTTGACCAAAAGTTCCAGAAACAGTCAGCACAACGCACGCAATGTTTTATCATCATGGCAGAGATGTAAACGTCTTTCCTTTATTCCCCTCTCTTTTTCAGTGCAGACGGCGACTTTGCTGTGACTCACCTCACCAAAGCCCACCTGTTCTATGATGGTCAAATAAAATGGACGCCTCCAGCCATTTACAAGTCGTCATGCAGCATAGATGTCACATTTTTTCCCTTCGACCAGCAGAGCTGCAAGATGAAGTTTGGCTCCTGGACCTACGACCGAGCCAAGATCGACCTGATCAGCATGGCCAGCAATGTGGACCAGATGGACTACTGGGAGAGCGGCGAGTGGGTAATCATCAATGCAGTGGGCAAGTACAACACGAAAAAGTACGAGTGTTGTACGGAGATCTACGCGGATATCACTTACTACTTCATTATTCGGAGGCTTCCCTTGTTCTACACCATCAACCTGATCATCCCCTGTCTGCTCATCTCCTGTTTGACTGTTCTGGTCTTTTATTTGCCATCCCAGTGCGGAGAGAAGATCACCTTATGTATTTCAGTTCTACTGTCCCTAACCGTGTTCCTCTTGCTAATCACAGAGATTATCCCATCCACGTCACTGGTGATCCCCCTGATTGGCGAATACCTGCTGTTCACCATGGTCTTTGTCACACTCTCCATCATAATCACGGTCTTTGTGTTGAATGTGCATCACCGGTCGCCCAAAACTCATGGTATGCCTCATTGGGTGCGCAGAGTTTTCTTGGACTTGGTTCCTCGAGTCCTCTTCATGAAACGTCCGCCAGGAACAGCGAAGCAGCACTGCAAGAAGCTCATCGAGATGATGCACCGCCCGACCGTGATTTCCACAACAAATAACTCGCAGGCTTTTTGGATTGGTCTGGACACGGAGCTGAGACAGATGACGCAGACAGACAACATGCTCCCAAAAACTTCAACCGACAGTCCGAGAATCCTTGTTTACTCACCTTCTCCACCTTCTTTCTCCCAAGAAGACCACTGTAATGACCATTCTCTCAGCACCAACATCTTCCACAGATCAGCCTCTGCCAAATACTCGGTCCTCACAGAAAGGCATTCCCTACACGGACACAACTCTGCGACCATGTGCGCCTCTCAGTTGTCTTTGCCTCCGACTTTGCCTCTGGGTTCACTTCACAACTTGTCAAGTGAGCAGCCAAGTTCTCTGTCCCTCATCAGCCGTTCCCAAAGTGCGGAGCAAATGTGCAACCAGCACGATCAGGCTCCACAGACATCTGAGCATCTCTGCCGCTCACAGAGCTTCCAGTACTGCTGTCTGCATGACGATGGCTTACTGGGGTCTCCAAGGCAGCTGAAAAAAATGGTCTCTGAGGAGCACTTGGTCAAATCCCCAACAAGAGCACCAATCAAAGAAGCAAGTACCCAACAAGATACTCCTATTCCAGCAATTTCTCCAGCTATGCAACGAGCCATAGAGGGAGTTCAGTACATTGCAGACCATCTCAAAGCAGAGGATGCAGACTTTTCAGTAAGTTATAAGAATTTACTTTTCTTTTTAGAAACTCAAAAAACCTTGGTGATAAAACAAGCACTAAGGAGCAGAAAGAGCAAGTAACTTTAGCTCATAGTTAAGGTAGGGACCTTAGCAATAAGTTCCCCACCTTATTGTTATGCCTCAAGTAAACAAACCGTGACCAGATTTCACATAGAAATCATTGGCCATTTTTCCTTTTATCCCAAAGAGTCAGGCTTGTTTGTAATCTTTTCAATGTGGTTCTGATCATGGCATGTGAAAACTAATTTGTGGAAAGTAATTTGTGAAAGCCGAAAGCTGAAGGACAAATGAAAACGTGTGAGGCCTAACAAATTCTCTTCCACAGACAAACAACGTCTTTAAGTCTTTTATTAGAAAACAGAGGGGAAAAAAAATCCAGCAAAGCCACAACTCAGGGTCTGAGATATCCATTGTCTTCAGCTGCATGTGCTCTATGTCAACTTTTCAGCTGCCCTTAAGAAATCCACTTGTTGGTAAATTTTCTATGTATTTAACTGAAGAAACGGGAACAAAATTTGTCCTTGTGGCAAGCTGCTATAGAACAAATGGTTAAAGATCCCATTAGAAATTGGCTCTTTGTCCAAGTTTGTCCAGTTGACGTAAAACAGATGCTGTTTTACGTCAACTTAACACTTATTTTATATTTTCAGGCTCAGATGTCAAAGTGAAGTGGCTTAACAAACAAAATAAACATTCAATTGAAAATGGTCAGTGGACTGAAAATGGAATAGAATAGAATAGAACAGAACAGAATAGAATAGAACAGACTTTTTGTCCCCTACAGGAAATTTGTCATGTACTCCAGGGTGTATATTGCATTAATAGTAGCTGCACAAACATGTATATGTGCACATCATATACATAGCTAGAAACCTGAACAACATACATCACAGTTTAAAAACAACACAACCCAAAGTTCTCCTAACCTCCCAGCAACTTATGATCTGTTTAAAACTTTGATTCAAAATGTTTATGGAGATGAGTACAAAAGAATATTTAAAAGAGTTCAATTTAGTTTTTGGGATTTGTACCTTCTACTGGAGGGGAAGAGCTCATATTCCCCACACAGGATGTGGAATGGATCCAACAACACCCAAAGAGCAAGAAAGGCCCTAAGAAACCTTTAGAAACTTATTATAGTGAGCACTTTAAAAGATTATCAAAATATGTTGTTTTTTGGAAGCAAAATATATAGAAAAATGTTGGACAATGTGAACTCCAGTAAGTAATTTAGATCGAGGACATTAAGTGCTCTCTTTTAAAGACAAACTTTCTGTTTCTTTCTCCTTCAAACATCTTAAATGTGAGTTTACAGTGAAAGGTTATCTTCACTGCCTTCTACATTAGATATTAGATATATCTGAGTACACTATGATCCGAGAAAGGTAGAAGGATGCCCTCTCTGCAATGTAAAGTGAAAGACATCTGCTTGTAAACCAACCGAGACATTTTCAACAGAATTTAAAGACAAGCCGGTGTTTGCTGCTGAATTATCATTTCTGTGTCTCGTTTCTAACGCTACAAAAATGTCCATAATATATGTCTTCCAAATTATTTCTTCAGCATATGAAGGAGATATTTTATTAAAAATAATAAAATCAAACTCATGTTTTGACTTGAAAACTGCAGTGTTAAAGTGCAGTTTCATTTCATAACCAATGACATTCTGGATAGGGCATCCTTTCTATTTTTCCTCCAAATCTGCTTCCTTACTGCAGCAGATAATTTGTCCCATCCAGTTTATGCAGGTCAGCCTCAGTATAGCTGGTATCTGTAGGGGCTAGGGACCTCAATAGCCTGAATATACTCAAGACCTCCTCTAAGAACACTTGGGACTCCCCATTTATTTAGTTCAAGCAACAAATAAACCTTAACACACAATGGAAACTGTCTTCAGCATTTTCACAAAAGCTAACATCCACATTCTTCCTCAATCTTGGGGTTACAGCCAAACAGCGACAAGGGAAATGAATCATGCTCCTGGATAGGTCGCAGTGCAAACAACAACCATATTATACAGCTCGTAACAGATTTCAACCTTTCAGTGGTGAAATTTAATGAGATTTAACTGAGACTTCTTGTTTTATTTTAGCATTTGCTGTCTAGCATTTTTTTTTCTTGAAAGAATGCTGAATAATATTTTAAACATTCTAATGAGATGTTTCATTTTGCTAAACAAATAAGGACCATTTATAGTAACACACCAGTTTAGAAAATGTGTGAGTCCTTGCATTGATTTTTCTTTGTTTCCATTTGTTTTTTAGTGTGGCCTTTTCTAATATGTTATCTACGGAATTTTAATTAGCTAGCCACATATTAACATAATGCATAGACACCTGCACTCCATCCACATTTATTTTATGTTTACTTTTAGTTATTGGCTCTTGATATTTATCTCATATCCTCCTGTATAATATTCATGGAAAGCCTCACATATGAATTCATTCTAAATTTACTTTTTCTCAACACTTCCAAGTCTTATTATTTGGAAGTGATAAGACTGTTGATAGCTTCATAATTTATGAAGCTATTAAAACTTTGGTATTATTTTGAAGACATTCAAACTCAAACTCAGATTAGAGGAAAGAACAACTCATAAAAACTCACTAAAACCGACCCCAGATTAAGGATGTTGGATACTTTGGTAAGTACTTTCATTTTCTAAAACAAACCAAAGAAGAACTTCATTTGGAAGCAATAATGACAAAAATAAGGATCCTTTTATGGTAAGATTAGACTTTCATTCAGACTTCATAGCTGCTTAAAATTTTACCTTTTTGGCTTGAGTTTTATGGAGGAGCTATCAGTTGGCTTGTAAATGTACATCCAGCTCATGACAGAAAGCTATACATCAGAAGAATCTGTTACCACTGTACAGTGTTCTGGTATATAGATATATCACAACCTTTATGCTTGTCTGATACTAACACAGTCATAATATAACAAGCATTAAAAAGCATTTGACATGTTTTTACATGCTGACATAAGACGGCCAGGTGCAAAACAGACCAAAAAGCCTTAAATATTAATATTTAATCTAGCTAGCTACAAAACAGATGCTAATGTTAGAGCCATTAGAATCTGACCGTTACCTAACATAGCATTGTTCTTACTGTCCTGTACATTATCTGTCTCTTTATCACTCTTTTTTCCTACTAAGTACTCAATATATTGCCAGATAAATTATCTGAAAGTGACGGAGGTTTCTTCAATGACAAGTTTTTTTAGTTAACATCATCAGCAGAAGAGGACGACTCAAGAACTACTCCCTTTATAGCAGCAGACAGACAACAGAAGTTGAGCTTGAATCCCTCGCCTTCATATCAGAAGGAGTAACATATACTTACATCACCTAACAAAGTCCCATAATGACAGCAATTACAAAGCTCTTAGAGAGACAGACTCTCCTGGGAAATATTGTCTACTTCTAATGATGTAAGCTCCTATCCAACTCTGGTTATCAGTAGTCAGTACCGTCCTTGAAGTAGAGAAGCCTCTGATTGAAGCCAGTTAGAAGAAACAAAAACAGAGTATCTCAGCAGAGAGCTAAGAGAGCTGGGGGAACAGCTACAGCAAATAAACCTTAAATACAAATGTCCTATAGTGCTACCTCTTAGACATTTGTTCATTACTCACAGTCATTGTAAAAAGAAATCACATCCTCATTGAAAAAATTATTTTTACACATATATTTGGTTTTTGGGGGTGTACTTAGTTTCTTACTACTGTTTGATTTAGGCAGTATCTTTGATATGACCTAGCACTGTGACTTTCGGGAATCTGTAAAGTGTGGTTTTGTGCTTTTAAAGTTTGAGTTCAATAAAGAAACCAACCACTTTTCTGACACTAGCTTGTATGCAAACAACAAAACAAGTGAAAATTTGGTTTCAGTTGTTTTAGTTTAAAAAATGGATTTCAATTGAAATAGCAGCAAGTTGGGAAGGTTGAGTTTCAAAGTTTATTTCTACTCCCTGAAAATAACTTAAATTTAGAAAGCTAAAAATAGTTACCTTCATTTTATAATTAATGACCTGCTGTTGTTGATGGAACCACAAATGTAGCGCTCTGTCTAAACATCCTGATGGAGAAGGTCTAACCACCATTTTCGCTCAAACACACTTGAAGTTTGAAGTGTCCTACTTAAAGTCTACACTTTAATCCAGTTAAGATGAAGTAGGATGGCATTGAACTGGCGACTCATACTTAAAACGACAGTGATGCTGAATTAAAATATAACTCCAAAGAAAAGTGGTTCTAAACTTCACCACAATGATTTAAATGAACCAGTTGCTGTTATCACAAATGCTTGATACTAACTTTAGTTTTCAGGTTTTGGGGGTTAAAGTGTTTCTTCACATAGAGCTGGATTAGTTTGAAAAGTTTTTTTCCTTAAAAAAAATGGAACTTCATGCTAATAGTTTATTTGTATTTTCTGGTTATCTTTGTCTAATGGAATTTGTTTTTTATAAAATATTTAAAAATTGCAAAATTCAAATAAACAACAATCTCTATACATTTTCACGGCACTGTGGATAACATTTTTAAATTGTCCAGAAAAGTAAAAATTTAGTAATATAATTTGTAAAGACTTGGAAATGGAAGAATTAAAACTCAACTTTTTATCAGAATGTATATCTATACGCAGTAGTTAGGGTTAGGATGCAGCAGCTGCCTTTCCACTGACCATATAATTGTGTAGTTTGACGTTTCAAAAATAAACATGCTTAAAGGAAAATGTCAATTTTGAAAAAACTGTTTATTTGACCCTATCAAAATTGGTTTATTTTGCAAAACTGCAATTGAAAGTCTTTTTTGCATCACTCAAGTCTCATGATCAACAGCTGGATATTGCCACTGGTGAAACCCCGAAGAAGACGACAGGAAGTGGTTGGAGGATGGCGGGAGGCGTGTTTTTTATGACATAACACTTGAACAAATGTATTGATGTGGGATTTTAATTGCGTTTCTTATATTATGGAAGCACAGCAGCTGCAAAGTTGTGTTTGTTTGATGGAATATCGACAAGGTTTTTGTGTACATTTATAATGGAAACACAGCTGATGATGCAGCGGTGATAGGCTGCTTCCAATCCAGTTGCACTAGAAATCCGAGACAGGAAGAACAGATGGCTGACAGTGGAAAAAGCAGAAATACTACATTACAATGAACTACAGCTACAGGACGCCAGTCATAAAACAGCAGGATATCTATAATTTGACCGTGAATATTTCATGGCTAAGATTGAGTGACATTTAGAAGGAAGCGGCCTCTTGCTGAAAAACAGCATCATCTGTTCAAGACAGAACAATCAAAGATGAAAACTGCCAGCTGCTAAACAGAAAAATGATGTAGTGTCAAATTTGAAATATTTCTTTGTGTTTTTTTTTTTTTGTCCTTTCTGCCAGGTGAAGGAGGACTGGAAGTATGTGGCAATGGTCATTGACAGGATATTTCTCTGGATGTTTGTACTAGTATGTATTCTGGGATCTGTGGGACTCTTCCTCCCTCCCTGGCTGGCTGGGATGATCTAGCAGCTTTGAGGAACATGAGAGCTGACAGGACGACGGGCTTGTCGTTCTGTCAGGACGATAAACTTTTTTCTTTCTGTTTCGGGGAACTCCATGTCACAGTCTTTGCTCTTACCCTTTGTATTCAAAAAGTTACCCACTGAGGAACAAGATGGAATATCTATCACAGACCCCTGTGGGCACATACATTCTTTATGAGGGCAAAAGGTCAACAACGAAAATACACTTCAATGCCACTCCATCCTGACTCTGAGCTGCACAGCTCAAACTGTCATGCTGTGATAAAACGTCAAAAGCCGAATCCTGATACACCCGAAGACTCAACATTCAGATTGCTAATAATAGGATAATATGAGGTGGAAGATATCCCAACAATGCTAACATTGCAGTGTCTGGGTGGGACAGAGCTGACAATGAACTGATGTCATAAAATATTAATGAGATATCAATAAAGTAATGTTTCTGTGAAAATTTGTCTGATATGTTTTTTCTTGGGATGGATATTTTATTTGTTTTAGGTTGATGTGACTAATCTGATTTTAAATGTTGAATTGTGTCTGTTCTCTCAGGCTTCATAAGCATTCTGTCCTTTCATTAATAGCTGTATGCACAGATAAAAACATACACTGTTAGTATTTTCCTTGATGAGTATACATATGGACATGGTGGAGTGCCGTAATGTTTCAGTCAGGGTCTTCAATAGACGTCAACTCCACCTGAACAATACACACGTTGTGCAGGACAATGCAAAAATTATCCAACACACCAAGCAACAAGTATCCAATAATATACAAATAAATAAAAATATGCCAAAAAAGCAACAATGGAGCCCAACAATGCATATATCATTGCACTGATATGCAATGATTATGTGCACTGATATCATTGCAGGAAACAGGAAATTGTGCACATAATCGAACAGCTGGCAAATTAGCAAAACTTTTCAATGTTCCCCAGTTTTACCCAACATCAATTCATACTGGTCAAATAGCTTATGTGACTAATTTAAAGAAAAAACATTAAGTAAAATTTGTATTAGAATGTAATAGAAAAGTAACACTCACTCATACTTGTAATTACAATAAACATAGGCTGTTATGCTCAATGCTAGCTGTGTTAGTTACTTATAGTTAAAGACTTTAAATGCCTTTCAAAGTTCTTAGTGGTCTGGTCAGTGAATCCAGGTTTGGTGTGGATTTTCCATTTTTAGTAGACTAGAGTCTGCTCCACCAGGCTTTAATTTACACATCCTCATATTAAAATGGTTCCCATACATCAGCGTCTGGCTGTGCTGCCTGGAGAAAACCTCAGATTGGATTAAAAGCATGTAATGTTACACCCAAAGCTACGACCTCGATTCTGACCTGAACCAACAAACTATTGAATTTCCACTAGCTCAGCAGAGCAGCTACCATTGATCATTATGCAGATTTCACAGGAGGTACAAAATGGTAAATATCTCTATAAAAATACAGCGCATTGAACAAAGTTTGAGTAACTGCAGGGCTTTGTGATCTACAGAGAAAACATTAGATAACAGTTGGTAGTATGAAGTAGGAAGAACTTTTCTGTAACCTAAAAGCTTGGTTACAGAAAAACTCTTAGAGCCACAAATGTTACATGACCTTTTAAATGACAAGATAATTTAACAATAGAAAAAAAAATCCACCATGTTATGCAGATTATATCGATCAGTTATAATCGCTATGTTAAAGAACTTACGGTATCCTCTTTAATGTTTAAATAAACCTGTTCCAATATCCCATTCAGACATTTTTTATTGCGAATGGTTCTTGGCTAAAATGATACCAAATACCTTTTTTTAAAACCTCTGATTTCACATTTAGAATAAAATATAAAGAGGTAAATTAAATATGAAGATAGGTGTTTTTCACCAGCTTCCCTAAGAGAGGTGCGTAAAATGCTATGCAAGACACCATGTTATTAATTACAGCTAAAATGTCATGTTATTAAATTTAGAATTAAATAAAGAATTGGCCTTCAATGCTAATTTCATTTGTGACCTATGAAGATCATGTGCTTTTGGGCTCAGTAATTAATTTGGACATGGACAGACATTTTAATTTAATTATGGCCAAACCTAGTAATTAGAGATTCGGCCCACGAACACCAACACGATAATCCTACAAGCTGTTTCCTGAACAATTATTTCTCTGTGCACAGCATTACTGTGGGTAATGTGGGATCCTGACTGCACTGAATGTACAGTCATGATCAGAGAGACACCAACTTGCTGCTTCTGTCATGGCTGCTTAAACCTCAAGTTTGAATGAATGATTCTCATACTGAACAGGAGACTTTAAGGAATTATTTGAACAGTTCTTTTATCAATTGGAATTAGAATTGGAATTACGATGCACATTTAAAGTGGGAGTATTATGTAAAATTGACTTTTACATCATTTTCTATTGTTATTCCCTCATCCAAAACATACCTGGAGTGTTGCTTTGACTCTGTCATGCATGTTTGAGAAATAGTACTAATACTAATCTCCATGGTAACCATTCAGATGCAGACAATGAGCAGCATAACTGACCGCTAAGTCTTTGTGACCAAATAGCTCCACTTTACTGTCCTCTGATATGGGGGAATTTTTCTGCTATATTCCAAGAGCACACATGTTCAGTCTGAAAGCAAGAGTTCACAATTTTTACTTTATTACTTTTGCTAATTATAGCCAATACTGGGTTGTTTGCATACAACATGGAGTACATTAATGGAGATCTATCATGTAAGTGATAGTACACATACTAATGCTTACATTTTAACTTAAAGTAGCATTTCAGCAGGGCGTGCTGTGGTGGCACACCCCACACTTGGAGGCCCCAGTCTTCAACGCGGACATTGCGGGCTCAACTCCCAGCCCTGGCAACCCCCACCCCATGCGAACCCGCCCTCCCCACCATCAAAAATACAAGCCACTACCACCGCATAAACTCTTCAGAAAAAAAAGTAGCTTTTTAGCTCATTTTAATATAAATTTAACAAACTAAATGACTAAGCTGATGTCAGTCAGTCCATAGTGACAGTATGCTAAACTATGGTGGAGTTTGTGGTTGCATGTGACAAAATATGAAAAGATTTAATGAATATTAATGCTTTTGTAAGGCAGTGAATGCTTAAACATTGGTTGCTTAGTTAACCAGAGTGAACAAAAAGGAAGTAAAAAAAAAACGTAGTCTGGATTTCATTCCTCTTGAAAATGAAATCCAGATCTCAACGGGGTTTACCTGGTTAAATAAAGGAAATAAAATTCCTCCGAGTTTCACAGACAATTGGATTTTTGAGACGACCCATGCAAATTAAATGTACAATAAAGCTTCATTCGTAAAAGATAGATCTAGATCAGCCTGCACAGTCACAAACCAAACTCCACAGCCTTATAATACCTTCAGCTGAGCAGCTTAACTAGCCGGCCCAAATAATACGCCTGTCAGCAAGGCTTTCTAATCAATTCCCCCATCACGCCTCCTTAATCTCATAATGTTGGCCGTGATGAGCGCCGATTAACTGCGAAGACTTCCCTAATAGGTCAGCTGACAGATGTCTGCAGGAGTTGCATGGTGCATACAGATGACAGGGGGGATAGGGGAGTGTAAATCTGTACCCTTTCTTTTCCCTGCAAAACTTGAGGCTCATAAATGGGGAAGGCATGAAGCTCGGACCCTCCAGGGATCCCATTAAATCCACACACAAGGTGCATTTGGCCATTTTCTCCCACAATCAGCAAATTCCAAGTGATCCCCTCTGGTCACCAGCAGCCACCGTGCTGCCACTCATCAGAAACAGAGCACAAACACTCAGCTCCATTCACTCAACTAAAACTGTATCTCTTTGAGGTTGCTCTAACTTTAACATGAAGTTTGGTGTTATCTCTCTCCCTGCAGGGCTATTGAGATTGTTCAGATTTGCTGACGGCCATTAGTTTCTCCGGTAACTGTCCTTCATGGTCTCAAGCTATCCTCAGCTAACTTCAGTTGAGTTAGCCTTACCTGAGACTGTTGGGAAGAAATCCTTTGTGTTTTTCTAACTTTTTTTTTGCAGGGGCTGATGTAGAAATATTTACCTTGGGAGGCAAGGAAGTGGCAAGCGGTCTTAGCAGGGGGCGATGCTGGAACTCAGTGAAAAATGTGAAAATCCCACCCCCTGGATGTAAATAGAGGCAACAGAAAGTCCACAAAACACTAAACTTTTTATTGCATCACCATCTGCATTTCAACAAATGTGCGCAGATCTTTGTATTCTACTAATGCTGAAAAAAACAGAGTTTCTAAATTATGGTGTTTCTATTAAATAAGATCTGAAATGGAAATCACATGTAAATAAGCTCGTTCTCTCGATAAGACTTTAACAATAATGGCAGTGATGGATGTAAACACTGACATGAGAAATATTCAGAAATCAGCCATGGTGGTGCTAGTGCTTATTCAGGCATTAGAGCGATAAAAATATATGGAAGTAGTGCTACTTTAACTTCAGAAAAATTTTTTGGTGAATTAATGTTTAATTTGAAACATTAATTCAGAAGAATCTAACATTCTTCCGGACAAAAATGAATGTGGCTTTTATAAGTAAGATTTTAAGGACAAAAAATTGGAGGGGAATGAGGTGGAGTAAGGCTCTATTAGTGATGGCAGTTGTTTTCCTTTGTCCTCCTGATGTTTTGGCAGTAGTTGGCTTTATTCAGCAGTAATCTGACAGGAAGGTGGGAAAGACATGCAGCAAATATCTTTCGTTTCTATTCGATTCGAGTTGATTTCGGCAGCGCGACGTCGAGATCTGTAACCTCTGTATGCAATGCGTGTGTACTAACCAGTGGATGCCAGGATGGAAAAACGCGTGGGGTCGCGTGGTGGAGTGGTTAACGCCATAAGATCTGTGGTCCCTTCATACTGAATTACTGTTAAATAAAACCCACCAGCGCCGAAAACAGTTCCTTAAAAAATCTTCCCCTGGCATAAACCTTATATTCAGATTATGTAGATGGAGCAAATATAAAGATTTAAGAATGTGAATATTTGATCTGCAGCAGCAGTGTTAAGCCTTTTCAGAGACGTAGGAGACATTCAGCAGCCAACCTGCCTGGAGACAGTGTGTCAAGCTGCTGCCCAGATTTATTATTAAACAGGGAGGTTATTGGAGCTTCCCAGATGCCGTGTGTGCTATATAACGTCTGGGCATTGCTTTAAAGCAATGCATACTCCTGGCGATGGAATAGTAAAAACTCTGTAATACTCAGAAAATGGTACAAAGCTCCACAGCAGCCTCCAGTCAGAATCAGCTTCTCTTACATCTCACAGAAGTGGTATAAAGCACTAAAATACAGGTGAATGTTTATTAGTATGTTGCAAAAACATCCACCTTAAAGGACCCAACACCTTTTCCTGTTCTAACTGGATATTCCAATGCATTTTTAGGGGTTTAATAAAACACAAAGTAGTACACTGTTAAGTGAAAGGAAATGAATGCTAATTGAAATCTGTTAAAAGTTTTCATCCCCTTTTACTCTGATAGCACAAAAACAGCAGCCATTACCTTAAAGGGGCGGTAACATGTATTTTCCAGGGACTTGGTGCCATTTTATAGCACAATATAGTAATAAAACTGTTGGATATAAAAGAAATTTGACGCCTTGAAGTCGGGCCTCTGTCTCTAGAGAAGTTTCTTCACTTTAGATATAACAGCAGATTTTATCTGTTACCTTTTTCATGACATAATTACATTGAATTTACACAGCAGAGTGCTAATAATACTTATACTTTTTATATCATTTTCCTCTATGATCTTTTTATAAAAGTTTAAGTGAAATAATGTTTTTTTTTAATACGACTACAGATTTCTTATTATAGACATTTATCAAAATTATTTGCTTTTTGTTTTTAAAGCTCATGTGGCTCTGAAATGTTTTTGTAACTAAACTGAGGGTCAAAACAGCTCTTTGGGTTGTAAAGGTTGCAGACCCTGCACCTAGATGCACAATTTTTATGTTAAAACACAGCAGTGGCAACATCATGCTGTGAGGATGCTGAATACAGTTGCATACCACAATTAGTGAAGTTTTTAAACCCAAGTATTTTCTTTCCAGAATTAAACACTATTTTATGAACTTTGTTGTTGTGATGTCACAAAATGTGGGGCAAATGTTCAGCTGTGGTGTCAGAACCAAAAAAATAAAACAAGTCGTGACATGACAACTAAAAATTTATTTTTAACAACATTGTTAAATTTCCATAAACCATCCACAATAAACAACAACTAAAAAAAAAATTCCACTGCCAGCTAAAAGCCATGATGCTGGTAGCAAATCATCCAGAAGGAATCCTTTAAAAAACAATAAAAAAGAAAAGAAACAAGGCAGAGAAGTGACAATAAGTAGTGAATATGAGTTAATTAGAGGCCAGCAGCGCCTCCCTCTGACTGTGTAGTTAGAACTCTGTCATCTTCTTGTGTGTGTCTGCCTTCTTGTGCTCCCTCTGGATGGACAGCTCATGGGCTTTCTGCTGGGTCAGCAGGCGGCGGGCCGCTGACAGCTTCTCTTCCAGCTGCTTCACTCTGGATGAATCCCTTTGCACAAACACAAACAACAAATAGATGTGAAGGCGGACGGGGGAGATGACAAGTCAGGTTGGCTTTAACAGCACTGTTTCTTCACAAGATGTTCCCATCTTAGTTTCAGTTCACATTGTTCCCACAGTTCTTGTTTGGGAATATGCATTTATTACTTTGACTTGTTTCAAAACTTTTTCTGAAATATAATGGAACATTTTTTTCCTTTCCCAAAGGATTGGAAAATAATAAGATGGTGTATTAGGGCCATTGGAAATAGGGGAAAAAAAGAGGAGTGAATTTCAGCCAAAAAAATTCAAAAATGGTCAGATTAATTTCAGAAGTTTTCAAGAAAAATTCCCTGAAACTTTCATTTTGAAAAGTTAAAAATTTGCCAGAGAAAAAGATGTCAGAAATTGAACATTTTTAACTTCTGAAACTCCTGAAAGCTTTTTCTAGAAAATTTCTAGATTTAATCTAATAATTTCTGAGTTTTTTTTCTATCAAATTCAGAAGCACATTTGAGTGCTTCTGTAACTGAATACAGTGACAGTAACTTGAATAGGGCACGGTTCTTATTGTTTTCAGATTTTACAGAAGCAGATGGCGACTCTGTATTCAGTAGTATTCAGTACTAACCTGCCCATCTGTCTGCCGAGGGACTCGCTCAGTTTCTGGATCTCCCTCTGGGTCTGAGCCACCCTCTCTGCGGCCTGGAAGAGCTTCACATTCAGGCTCCTCTTGGTGCTTTCCCCGGCCCTGTAAGCCTCCACCCCGGTCACTCCCGCCGCCCCAGCAGCAGCAGCAGGATCTGAGCTCTTGTCTCCCAGCTTGTGGTTTAAAAAATCAAAGACGGTACGGTGCCCTCCGGTGGAGACTTTTGGCTTTCTGCGGCGCTTTGGCCAGCTGGTTTGAGAGCCATCTTGAGCAGCCCTGCTGTGGGTACGCCTCTGTGTCAGCTCGGCACATTGATCCAGAGACTTTCCCTTGGGCAGGACCATGGCCATCACCGGCTCCACCCGACCGTCCTGCAGCTTCCCTAGGCCTGGGGATGCAAAACAAGCTCTGAAATATTTGTTTCTGTGTTTGTATTTGTGTTTAAAAAAAATCAGCACAGGCACAATTTTGAAATAATTAAATAATCTGTTAATATTTTTATTAATATTTCAACTTTTCTATATGAAGTTGATCAGCGATTCTAGTAACTTCTAGTTCTGTTTCCTCAATTAAAAGTCACTCCTTTAGACGAACATTGAAAATGAGCTTTTTTATTATAAGGCTTAAACACAATGCATCTGGTTTACACCAGTGTGTTTGCATAGTCCAAATTAAATCAAGTCAAGTCAACTGTATAACACATTTCAGCAACAAGCCACCATAAAAGTGATAATACAGAAATTATTTATCAAATCTCATAATCAAAATCATCAAGCAAATACACAAATATGTTGATCAATGTTTCACTAACAACAAACCAAAGGTAACTCTAAACAGTTTTTATTTTGTTTAGAATCTATTGAAGTGTTTCAGCAGTTTTGCAGTTTTCTGGAGGTTTATTCCAGATTTGTGGTGCATAGAAGCTGAATGCTGCTAAATGCTGCTTCTCCAAGAACAACAACAACAACAACAACAGATCTTTAACAATAGAACAAATCTGAACGAACAGATCGACTCCAACAAGCTGCCACCATAAGCAACTCTAGAATCTAGGATTCTAGATTGTGATGTTCTGTTCTTGGGTTCAAACCCTGTTTAAAGTCCCTTTCAAATATTTTTCCTCTTATTGTTCAGCTACAGATTGACTTTAGTTTCATTGGCACCAAGACAGAATTTTACTTTCAAGCATGTTTTATATAAATTTTTTTGGACTGTGCCTGAAGGTCTTTTCATTTATTAAGCCTTATAAATGGATCAATGCTTATTGCAGATGAAGCCCATCTCTATACACTTGCATTGATGAATCTTTTGTCCCTGGGATCCCAGGCACACGCCGGAACGTTCCCCTCAGGTCTATGGAAAACTTTGAATCAAGTCACACAAAACGTCTTAAAAAGTAAAACTTCAATGAGCTGCAAATTTTTTACTACAAATTAAATTCAAGCAAATTACGCCAAATTGATATAATTTTGGAAAAACATATATATGCAATAATAATGCTGTCAGTGTTCTGACATGTTCAGAGTTATAGAACAGATATACATATATTTCAATTAATGAAGTTCAATTAATGAGTCTTCTGGCTGGAATGTGTTAATCTTTCTCACCTTTTCCAAACTCGTAGCCCATTTTGAGCATTAGTTTGGATCCAATGCCTCTGGTATGAGCCTCCCAGCCCCCGAAGCTAGCACTGCTCACTGTTTCAGATGATTCTGTGGCAGAGTCAAAAACTGACGAAAAATAACAGAAAAGGAAAGGTTGAAGCAAACGTTGACAGGTTCAATTTAAATAGTATACAGTGAACTCTCCCTATAACGCAGTGCACCTTTCACGGTCTCGCTACTTCTGAGATTTTTTGTGCGTTTTTTTTTTTTTTATTCCACAGTGCATTGTATTCTGCGTCCTGATTGGCTAAACAGTCTCTCCACTTCTTCTCTACCTGTGTGTCAATAACATTGCGGTTTAATATGTACACGTACGTAAAACAGCTTGCCAAATGTAAGTTTGCAAATTCTCTTGCAATTTCAAGTTTCTCTAAAACCCATAATGTAGACAAAACGCTCTGCACAGACAAGGCACTTGCGGTTGGGCCCAAAAGGCAGAGGAAGATGTTAACTATAGCAGAAAAGGTTCAACTTCTGGACATGCTACTCAAACATAATCGATGGTGGCATGTCGGTTTATTTGTCCAGAAGAAAAAAGAGCGACAACAAACTATAACTATGTTCTTCTCTCAAAAACACACCTGCACCGCGGGCTTCAGAAGAAAAAAAATGCTACAGAGCAGAGTCAGGATGCAGTGGCTCAGTCAGAAATACACGTGAGTCACTATTTGTCCTGCTGTACTTTACAGATTATTTTTTCATAATCATTTTTCATTTTCTCCTGTCCTAATCCAATGACTCGGAAAGCCTTCAGTTAGTTTTGATGATTAAAATTATTTTACAGTACAGTAGTTATTTGTAAAAAAACAAACAAAAAAAACCCAAAAAACTTTTATACAGTACTTTTATTTCTTAAACAAATGCTTGGGCCTGTAAAAAGGTTTTATTCTTTGGTTTCAATGTATTATGGAGTATTTCATTGTATAATAATTGCAAAAAAAAAATAAAGGTTACTACTTCATGGATTTTGCCTATCATGGGTTCTTTTTGGAACCCATGATAGGCATGGGTTTACTGTATTTGGTCTACACGTTATTGGCTTTTCTAAACCTTTCGCATATCCCACTGCATCTGCATCTCCAGCATCGTCTGAATCAGTGTCAGAGGAGAGCGGGTCGTCTTCCCTGAGGGGTGGGATGACCCCGTCGGCCTCGATGACGGCGTCTTTCATCAGTGAGTCAAACTTTACCGTGAAGAAACCACTGTCCATTTCTGACAGGAGAGAAAACATTACAAATCAATGAGATAACATGGTCTATGTGATACGTAACTTTGATAAAACATTTATTTTTCACATATTTGTTGAAACTGTTACGGTCCTGACAGTAGAATTTGAGACAGATAATCTGTGAAAAGAATCGTCCTTCTTTGGCTCCTCCTAGTGGTCAAACTGCCTTCAGCAGAAAGATGGTCCTGGTCAGAATTAACCAATCAGAGCCAGGAGGCGGATCTTAGAAGTGTCAATCACACTCACACTCACACTCTGTGTTGCCAGATTGAGCTTCTGCTGAATATGTTTGGCTGGAAAAAACAACTCTGGGGCAGGTTGTTAAAATTTGGGCTGCTTCTCAAACATTTGGCAAATTCATAGAAAAATTCTATCAACATATTTGAGGTTGTGTGGCAGAAAAGCACAAAACCTATGTGCTGTAATAAAATACCACGTTATTGGACTCATTTCATTAGTCCATTTATTTTTAAATGTCTAGAACAGGGTGCCCAAAGTCGGTCCTCGAGAGCCAACATCCGAGTGATAGTAACAACCTCCTCTGCAAGTCAATGTTCTCCTTAGGCCTTCTAAATGAGCCATCATTTGATGCAGGTGTGCTAAACTAGGGAGAGAACTAAAACATGCAGGATGCCAGCCCTCACTTTGGGCACACCGGTCTAGAATCTGTTGAACTAGTTAGTGACAATTCATTGTTTAATCAAGTGTCACTATGTAAAACAAAATGAAAAATAAACAAGTCCCAGTGCAGCTTCAGGATTTAAAAGGACAAAGCGCCTTATAGGAGTCCAAGAGTCAAGTGTTTTTTTTGTTTTTGTTTTGTTGTTTATTATGTGTCAACAGCAAAGAATTACCTTTTATCCTGGCCGGGTACCAGATGCCGTCCTCATGTCGAGCCAAGCAGGCAGAACCTTCTTCAAGGTTACTGAGGTCACAGTCCAAGAATTCCCGGAGCTCGGACACGTACACCACCTCCCCATGGGAAAACCTGTTAGGAAAATTATCTAAGTTCATTTACTTATGAGTTTATTTGAAAGGTTATGTTTTCATATTATTCTGTATGCTGTTTTATACTATTGACTCCTTTCTTTTGTTTTATACTCTTAACTGTTTTTCAGATGTTTTCTTGGGGGTTAGAAATGTTTTTACATGTGTGTGTTACCAACTGCTTTTGTCATGGGTTGCTTTGACCATCCATTGTCTGTGTTAGCAGCTACCTGTGACACTGATAATGGTCAGTATCCTGTCCTGGTAAGGGCATGACGACAGACGATTCCAGAACGTCTCCTGGGAATGTTTATTGGTCAACTGTTTGTGTGACTGTGTGAAAAAGCCAATCTCTTTGTTGTTAACATAATAAAAGGCAGTTGGGGACTGAGAGCCGGCGGAGTTGATCCCAGACAGTGTTTAACGGCGGTTCTCCGCGTCTGGCTCTCTCCCCTCTTCTGTAGAAGAGTAGTTTGTGTCTCTGGTTGATTCTTGCAGGTTGGGAAACGAAATAAACCCAACAAAACCTTCATCAGAAAACACCGGAGAAATGGAGTTATAGAAAAACTAATCCACTGAGGCTCCTGATCAAACTCATATTTAGGGAACAGAGTGGAATGGGGACAGAGAGTCAGACACCATTAATCTACAGGCAGATTAAAGAAATCCTTTCATAATTGTTTTTGTTTTCCTTTCAGAGATGTCGTCTCATCAGACGAAAATCAGCTTAAATCCAATTCATCCAGAGATGGAATAATTTTGTTCTGAATTTTTAGGCAAGTAAAATATTCTTGGTCTAATCTTGTCCCAGCTATGGGTGCTCAGTACAAAGCCTATGATAAATTAAAAGGGCTGAATAGTTTAATAGCGTATTACGGCCATTTTAGAAAGAAAAAAATGAGTAATGAGTAAATGAGTGAACTCATAAATTTTTAGATAAATCTAAAAATATTTTAAAGAAATAAAACATGGAAATTTAAAAGTTTGAAAAAATGAGAATTTGCTAGAAAAGACTCAGTGATTTTGAGATTAATTTGGGAAATGTTCTAGAAAAAATTTGAAAATTTCTGAGCTTCATAAGTCCAATTTTATTCAGAATGGGAGAATTAAGAAAATTTGTTCACATAAAATTAACTTTAAAACAGGTCACTAAAGGTTTTACCTGCAGTTCTCCTGAAAGCGACATTTGTCTTCCAGGTAGAAGGGACATGGCTTCATGGATTTCTGGGTGGGGTACACGAAAAGCACTCGGACCTGCGGCTCCTTTCCATCTGACGGCTCTGCCCCGACTACCATGGCGTTGTGGTACTCCAGCGTCCCCCAGGACGTCCTGTAGGGGGCTCTCACCTTGGTACCACTAAGCGCGTCCTCTCCCTCTTCGTCTTCCTCCTCTTCTCCATCTTCCTCTCTGCCTTCCTCGTCCTTCTCTCTGGAGTCGGAACCGCTGCCTGAACATTCTCCCAGTTCCGAGTAAAAAGCAGCGAACTCTGCGGTCAGGTTCCCATCGAACCTGGTGGTGTCAGTCGCCACCTCGCAGGTGTTCCCATGCGGCTCGGTACTGTCCTCCAAGCTGGCCAGCAGCCGGCTCTTTTTGACGGACACCAGACTGGCCTCTGTGAGTTCTATCAGCTGGCAGAGGTCCTCCTTCAGTTTGAGCAGGTCTGGCTGCTGGCTGGGGTCCAGGCCCGCAGACAGGGCTGTCTCCACCTGCTGCAGCTGAGCACCGTAGGCGGCGATGGCGGCCTCCAGGGTCGCTTCATCCATGCCGACAGCTTGGTACCGGGATGGGCAGGACAGGTCAGCATCAAACTGCGCCAACTGCAGAACAGGATGGAGGTTTAGCGATGATTTAGACAGGATCACAAACAGAATGTAGGGTGGGCATTTATCGTATCGTTTATGATGTATCTGGACCATTCCTTATAAGAATTTTGATTTTTCTTGACATTTACATTAAAAACAAAACTGACATTATTGGAAATGTTATTATTTTTACTGTTTTCTCAACTATTCCCTAAATATCAGTAAATTTGAAAATATGATTATAGTTACTGTGTGAAGCCTAGTGACATAAATCACTTGTTTAAATGGCGTCCTGAAGAAGCCTGTTTAAAATGGAAGCTTTTTTGATTGCAGTATTTGTGGAGCTTTGACTGCTATATCCTTAAAAAATATGTAATAAATAGTTTTTAATTTGTATCGTTATCACAACAGTGCAACAAAATAATGTGATAAAATTCCTAAGTCCATATTGCCTGCCCTTGTATGGATGGATGGATGGGTGGGTTGAAGGATGGATAAATGGAGTGATGTACAGACTAAATGGATGGACAGATGGACGGATTAAACACTTTTATCCACTTCATTTCTTTTAAAGCCTTCAGATGGTTCAAGCATCTTATAATCAGATCTTTATTATGTTCACAATGAGACACAAAGTGTTAGGAAAATTATCTAAGTTCATTTACTTATGAGTTTATTTGAAAGGTTATGTTTTCATATTATTCTGTATGCTGTTTTATACTATTGACTCCTTTCTTTTGTTTTATACTCTTAACTGTTTTTCAGATGTTTTCTTGGGGGTTAGACATGTTTTTACATGTGTGTGTTACCAACTGCTTTTGTCATGGGTTGCTTTGACCATCCATTGTCTGTGTTAGCAGCTACCTGTGAAACTGATAATGGTCAGTATCCTGTCCTGGTAAGGGCATGACGACAGACGATTCCAGAACGTCTCCTGGGAATGTTTATTGGTCAACTGTTTGTGTGACTGTGTGAAAAAGCCAATCTCTTTGTTGTTAACATAATAAAAGGCAGTTGGGGACTGAGAGCCGGCGGAGTTGATCCCAGACAGTGTTTAACGGCGGTTCTCCGCGTCTAGCTCTCTCCCCTCTTCTGTAGAAGAGTAGTTTGTGTCTCTGGTTGATTCTTGCAGGTTGGGAAACGAAATAAACCCAACACAAAGGGAATAAGGTCTGGAAGAACAAACATTTTTCAGTTTTTTTGTTTTCTATTTCCCTTTTTATCCAAACTTTATTCCGCAATTTTGGTTTATAATATTATAACATCCCCCACAGTGGTTTACTCCGTGGTAAACCACATCTTCACATCTTTTTGGTGTGAAGATGTACATCAAAAAGGTGTACGTCCTCCAGATTTACATATTTTCACTGCCAGTAAAAAGACACAAAGGTTAGTCTCATGTAAGGAGACATGCTTTGTGTTCTGACTGTGAATAAATTAAGCTCACTTATTGTGCCATAAAGTAAGCTACAGTCAAACGTTTTTACTGTTGCAGACTTGAGACTGAAACCAATTGAGATGTCGTTTTAACTGCTAGCCGTGTTTCCGGTTAGATTGGATCAATACTAGCTATAAAAGCACATTTATTCATTTATTACCTCAGTAAGTAGTCGGCTTCTCTGTCATCAGCTCTGGCTCCGGTAAAAGTAACAGCAACATGGTGGCTATTTTAATAAACACAGCCAGGCAAATAAGCTCTGGACAGGACAGACCGGGGTAATCTTAGGAAAAATGAGCAAAGGCTGGACTTCCGTTCAAACTGATGTTCTTTCACAATAAAATAAGGCCTTCGCGTTCCCTCGACAGTTACAGCCATTGGGAAGGTAAAAACTGAGTTAACTGCTTTTAAACAATTAGCACACGAGCCTGTTCTATTTCAAATGTGAGCTTTATTATTGAAGCTCTTTAATTTAAAAATCAAATAAAACTCTAGCGGTCATTAGGCAAAAGGTGGAGTACAATATGAACTAAGACAAAACAGATAAACACGGAAAAAACAGTCAAGCATACACACAACTACAGACCAATAAAGACGAGTCATATTTTTTGGACTTTTTGGAGGAAGCTGGAGTAGCTGGAGAGAACCCCTGCAAACAGATAGAGAATGAGCTCAGGTCAGGATTAGAGCTCAGGAATATTTTCTGTAAAACAACAGTATTACCAATTACCGTTGAGTCGGAATAATAATATTGATTGGGTCTGAACTGAACCTGTGTATCTTGGGAAGTACCTTTAAATGACATTTGTTTTAAATTAGCTTTTTGTTAACATTTGTCATGGAGGTACAGCAAGTATAGTTTCATCAATATCTAATTGTGAATTTGTATTTTTTATCAATAAACTAACATGCAAAGAATGCCAAACTGAATTGGTCACAGGTCAATCAAGCACTGTAGTCCAAGTATTAAATAAAAGAGTATCTAAATTAAGGCCTCCTCTGCAGTAGTAAATTAGCTGCCTAAATCAGAATAAGCCTAAGAAATACATTAAGGGAACTTCTTTATTTTGGGTTGTGATTTGCATAATAGTGATTGGGGGTAACATTAGAGCAGATGGAGTGTCCGTCCAGTGAAACTGTGGTTCTTCCTGGACCAGGAAGTGGAAGTCAATGGATGGCTGGTTGGAAATGAGTTACTTTATGCTCAAATCTAAATGAAACCATAAGGTAAATCAACAATCAGAAATCTGTTTTTAAATAGATTTTTAAATGTAATTATATTCTAATAATATATAGTGCATACATTTTTCTATTATATTCTGTTGTAGTAGTTTATAACATAGACGTAATATGTAATAGATAAAGTTTCCATTAGTAAAGAGTAAAGTTATATCTGTTTGAACTGGAATGATCTAATTCTGAAAAGGACCGGAAATTATTACTTACCGTCACAAATGTGCGTCACTGACGCAAAATGATGTCGGGAACCTTATCGAATACAGCGGTAACTTCGTCGGGTCGACTTGGCTTTCTTTCTTTCTTTCTTTTTTTTACTGTAGTTTAGTTTTTCAGTGACGTCTCAACGCAAGGCCTTACTGTTGCTGGCATGAAGGTAGGTTGTTATTTTCCACCGTGTCACCTTAGTATTGAAGCTGTTTAGCCTAGTTTAATCACTGAGGTGCGACATCACGTTTTACTAACACTGTTTTATTAGTGTTTTTAAAGCGTTTATTTTGATACTAAATCATGCAATTTAAGAATACAACCAACTTTACTAAGGTTTTTCTGTTTAAATCCAGTTAAGATTTACCAGCAGAGAAAAATATACGCTAATGCACTCATTACCATCAGCATAAATGCCTGTATTATAAGTAGGTAAACAGGATGGATGTACGACGGCGTGATGGGGCCATTATAAATAGAAAAAAAAAATGAAGTTTTTTTCTAGAAATTTTCTCGAAAAAACTTGAACATTTTTAGTTTGAAAAGTCGAAAATGTTTGACTTTCGAAACAAATTTTGTAGTTCTGACTTTCTTTCTGCAGGCAGCAAGCACAGTAAACATGCAGCGTGATAATTCCTCCATACTGTACAAGAATATAGCAATAATATAACATCTGCTTCTAATAGTATACCGTTATCAGAAGTCGAAAAATCAAAGTCAAATTTGTAAATTGGAGGAATAGAAATGCTGATTACTGAACGCCATGCGCAGAACTTGAACCAGTTACTTTAAAATATTTGGATTATTGGAATTAAACCAGAATTAAACATGAGTAATTATCATATACATAGATCTGTTTATTACCACTGGGTCCAATCCTTCACTGTCTGACTCTTCCTCTCAAGTAATGTTAAAGTCATTCTCTCTTTATAAACTATATGGCTCAAATAAATGTGTTGCAGTCCTTCAGTAGAACCAACTTTCTCTTTTTCATCACTTCAACTGGCTTCTTCCCCCAAAACAGCAGATTAATCGCTTCCTCCACTTCTGTGTATTTAAAATTTGGTTTGACTTACTCTCATTACATCACAAGATGGCACCGGTGTTTTGATGAAAACAGCACAAGACACAAAGGTGTTTATAGTAGTTTATGAGAAATATTTATTATTAAAAGCTTTTATGAAAGCATAGTAGTTAATCTTTTTAAATTATATATGTGATTTTATAGTATCAGTGCGACTTTAACCTGAAGAACACATTCATTAAAGTGAACAGAACTGAAGGTGTTGCTGCCTGTGCTCTCTTACAGAAGTGGATCTTGCTATGATGCCTCCAGCCATGTCTCAGATTAATGATCCGAAGATTGCCTTCGCTTACCTGCGCCCAGCCTGCGTCCTGCTCACTAAGGAGCCCACTGTGACCAATGTGGAGTCGTTGAGCGAGCAGCTGAAAGACATCAACGATACCTCGCTGCAGCAGCTGCAAGAGTATGTCCTCTTCCCCTTGCGCTTCGTCCTCAAAGTCCCGGGACAGAAGAAGGAAAAGATGGTGCAGTGTGTGGCCGAGGCAATGAGCTACGTTCTGGAGAGGACTTGTGTCCGGAGCTGGGACATGCTACGTGACGTCTTCTTTGAGCTCTGCTTCTGCCTCTGCTCCCCCACGGACCCGGGCCAACCTGCAGATACGTCAGAGGAGCTGAAATTCGCCGTGCTGCAGTGCCTGGATGCTCTGCTCCACGCCGCTTATGGCGACATAGTGTTCAGACTGTACGAACCCTCGATGCTGCCTGGACTGGGTGCTGCCGTGTCACTGCTGTTGGCTTTAGGAGAGAAGGACAAATCCAGAGAGATTCAGATGGCGGCCTTGAAGTGCCTCCTGTCTTTGATTCTTCATTGCAACTGCAACCAGGAGGATGTTGCCCCATTGTGGGATGAGCGATGTTCTGCAGGCAGCACCATGGCTTCCTTCTTACCTGGGGTCACTTCGGCTGCAGCGAGGATCATCACTGGAGATCTGAGGCAAGGTCATGCGGTTACTGTCAGGGCCATAAAGGTAAAAACACTTCAGTCTTCTTCAAAATAACATGAATCTCTTTCAAGAGTTGCAGTTTTCTGCACTATTGTTTGCACACCTCACATGAGTTTGCATCAGTTAATTCACACATATCTATTAAAATTGATTTATTTTCTTGAATTTAAGACAGATAAACATAAAATGTCAACAATGTTGGTTGTTTATGAAAGAGCACCAATAGCAACTGGTGTGCAGTGCTTTGCAAAAGTATTGATCCCTGTTCAACTGTATTAGTGCAGAAACAATTAATAGAATAAATCGCGATCAATTGATTAGTGAAATAATCATCAACTAATTTAATAATCGGTAACTGCAGCATAAGGAGTAAAAAAAGATTATGAAAGATACATATATACATTTTTCATCTTTGAAAAATAAGTTTTACCCAGAACTCCTCAAGTGACAGATTAAAATTCCTTAAAACATTTAAAGACTCTCTTTGCTGATCAAGTACATGTTGATGTTAAAAATATTTTCTGTCTCAGATGCATCTTTGCTACAAATGATTAAGCATTTGCTAGAAGAATGACATGTTTTTGGATTTTAGGCAATACAACAATTAATTCATTATTTAAAAATTGGAACTGAACTGTTGGTTCATTTTCTTTTATATTTCTAATAAATATATTAGAAATATATTTATTTTTAATATAATAAATATATTATTATATATATTTATAATATATATAGAACCACCTACAGCATAAAAAGCTGTAGGTGGTTCAATAAAAACATGGAGGATACATTCATTTTTTCATTTCTTTAATTCTTTATTCTTATTCTTTATTTTAGGAATAAGTAATTCCTAAAATAATGATTAGTTACAGCTCTAAACCTTATTCACTTTATATCATGTTACAGTGTAAATTTCAATGCAGTTTACTTGGAATTCATTACACAGACTAACACAAAGTAGCACTGCAGTTAACAGTTATTTTACTAATCAATTATTCTGACGATTAATCAAGTAATCTGATATTTCCATGTACTACTTTGCATTGCTCATGAATCACAATAATGTGCAAAGAAAATAGTAAAACTGTGAATAGTTTAAGGGTCATGAATACTGTTTACACCGTAGGAAAATAAAATTCCTGCTCTGGTTCAGGTGTGGTCTGGGTGTGTGGTTCTGGTCATGGAAGATGCCCAGCTGCAGCGCAGTGAGTCCTGCAGCACCGTGTCACCGGAGCTGGGGAGGATCGGCCAGCTGGTGGTGCAGCGGACGGCGGACTGGGTGAAGGCGTCGGCAGGGAAGCTGTGTGTGCTGCTGAAGAGGATCATCTCCTGCTCCTCTGCCCACCAGCACTGGAGGGTGAGGCTGGAGACGGTGGAGCTGGCTGACCGTCTGCTGGCAGCGTGCGGTCAGTCGCTGAAAGAGTGCCTGGGTCCACTGCTAGAAGCTCTGGTGGGAGCGATCAATGACGAAGACCCCAGAGTCAGACAGAGGTTTGTTGTAGTTTTTTTACTGAGTGGAAAAAGAATGAGAATGGCCCGACTAGAGCCCGATGTCTTTTTGTTCAGGTGTGAGGTCGCTCTGAGAGACGTGTCCCTGAGGAGTCAGAGCGCCCCTAGCAGTAAGAATCTGACTGACATCCTGTCTGAGAACCTCCACTCGTTAGCCACCTCCCTCCCCCGGCTGATGAGGACTGCCGACGACCAGAAGAAGCTGTTTGTCCTCAACGTGTTGCTTGGTTACCTGAAAGTCCTGGGACCACTTGTCTCTGTGGTGCTAAATTCTGCTGCACACCTGGACAGGATCTCTAAAGCGTTGATGCAGGTAACAATTTGGTTTAATATTTTGATACTCTTCAGAATTGAACTTATAAAGACGTAATATGTGGAGGTGATGCAAGGGGAAAGTTTTTGGTTCTGTTAAAACCTTTGGTGCACATCTCCCTCTTCAGCCCATTTTCTAATTGGTCAGAAGTCGTTTTGCAAGTCACAAATAAGTCCCAAGTCTTTCCACTCCAGTCCTGGGTGTCTCCGCATCCTTAAAAAATCTTAAATTAATTAATTAAGGCCTTAAAATAAATAAGACAAAATGTAAATTTGCCTTAAATATGCTCATCATAGGTCTTAAATCTAATTGTGGTAGGACTATTAACTATTTCTTCTCACTGAACCTTTCAAGAATTTTATTTATGCTAAATGTTTCACATGTTTAGCTTAAAATCTGTTTTCTGTGTGTAGTTGTAATGAAAATATCAATCAGTAACTTGGGTCTTTCTTTGTTCATGTTTTTTCTTTGCTCTTGAGTCACATTTCCTGAAATTTTATTTTAAATTATAGAATATTCCAATTTGTTTTTATCACCTCTCAGGTGCATCAGATTAGGTGTTTTTAATTAACTTTGCAGGTTTATCCAATTACAGAAAAAAATAAGTATTGAAAGAAGCTTGATTATTTAACGATAACTCATTTAGTTTTAGAAACATGTTGCATTTATTGCATTGGAACAATAAAATAAGAATAGCCTAAATGTCCAAAATGGAAACCGTTTAATTGATTTTAATACTAATTGTGTCTGTTGTTGAATGGATTGTTTCTGTGATCATTTGGACTGAAATTGAGATGGAAGATTTTTCCATAGCCCTATTACATGTGAATAAATCTATAAGTAGGACGGGATGAATTGGAGGAAGATGCATTTGTCTGGGAGAATTTCCCACAAGGTGGTGCTCTCATGTCAAGCTTTAATAAAGAACACAACCCATCAAATTCCCCCTATTTAAAGACAGAATGGTTCAAATGTATATGTGGATGACAATTTAAAAGACTGTTCTTAAGACTTAACATCATAAGAACTATGAGATGGTGACAGTCATATGACCTCTGTTTTTCTATTTCTATATTTTTCTTTATAGATGCATTTGAAGTCCATGTATTATTTTGAATGAATGCAGATGGAAAAAAAGCAGACTTGTTGAAAAAGCAAATGAGCAAAGTGTTAAAAAACCTTCACCTCACCATTTGCTCTCAATTTTAAATGCGTCACACCATCAAAAAAATGCTTATGTTAAACAAACACAAAAAGCCATTTTCAAATGATAATTTCATTTATTAAGAGGAAAAACTATCCAAACCAA
The DNA here is from genome assembly GCA_010277075.1 of Poeciliopsis retropinna. NCBI lineage: Eukaryota > Metazoa > Chordata > Actinopteri > Cyprinodontiformes > Poeciliidae > Poeciliopsis > Poeciliopsis retropinna. Next base: position 316,952 of record VMRM01000009.1, read on the forward strand.
CCAGGCGCTGGGTGCAAATTGATTTGCCCTTCTCACACAGTTTTGGTTCAGTCTCACTACCTGAGAAATTAGTTAAACAGAACCTGCCTGTTTTTTTCATACATCAGCTTGAATTGACAATTCATCCAGGAAGTCAAAAACAACCCAGAACAACTGCTGAACCTCTGCTGGCCTCACTTGCCTCAGTGAAGGTTAGTGTTCATAATTAAGCTCAATAAGAAAGATGCTGGACCAAAATGGCCTCCAGTTCCAAGGTGAAAGCGACTGCTGGCCGAAAACAAACACATCTTACATTTCTCAACAACAACCTGATGATCTATAAAACTTTTAGGAACGTTTTTTGTGGATTCACAAGACAAAATTAGATTTTTTAAAATAAGGTTTCTGCATCATTGTTTTGCTTTGAGCTCACCAGCTCAATAAACTAAAGTGAAGATTTAGGAATAGCCCAAAGTCTGGAGATAAAATCGGTCATTACATGAGCTCTAATGGACTTTCTGGTCTTTTCCTGGAGAAGTCTCAGTTTATCCTAAATGATTATAAAAATGTGTGTGCAGGTGTTGGAACTGGATGTGATGGATGTTCGTATTGTGGAGGAGCGGAGCTCCACTGATACCATAGAGAGCAGCTCTGGCTCATACCACTCCAACAGCGCTCACACTCAGAGGAAACACTTCCTGTTCTTCACCGACGACAAGATCTACTGCGTGCTCATGGAAATCTGCCGAACATTAGGTACTATTATACCACAGAGTAATATAAAAAATATATATAATACGAGAATAAAGTAATCAAATTACAAGAATAAAGTCATAATACTACAACAGTAAAGTTGTACAAGAATAATGTTGAAATAATACGAGAATAAAGTCATAATATTATATTACGATTTTATTCTTGTATTACACTAGTTCTACTGACTGTTGATCGTGGCTGTTGTTTGACAGCCACGATCAATTTAATCGTGGCTGTCAAACAACAGAAACAGCCAAATGTAATCAGTTTTGATCACTAATATGAAGCCAGGAGGCCTCGACGTTTTAGGACCAGATTAAAAGATTAAGTTCAGCTAAGTCCTGCTTTATTTATGCAGCACTTTCAGCAAAAACAAACGAAACTTAAATAAAACTTATTTTATCCTGTAAGTGTATTTTTGACCCATAAAAATTAGATAAACTCTACAGTAACTTCTGGTTCCTTTGTATAATTCTTGTTTCTGTCGGATGAAGAAAAAACGTCAATAATAAATGACAAATCCTGAACAAAAGCCACAAAGATGCACTTTACAACAATTTACCACAGTTCTGACATTTTTTAGCTGTTCTTCATCTACTTTTTCATTTTCCAGGTTACTATGGCAACATCTACCTTCTCACCGACCACCTGTTGGACTTGTATCGGCAGTCCTGTGTGTACAGGAAGCAGGCCGCCATGGTCCTAAATGAGCTGGTGGGCGGTGCCGCCGGCGTCTCGGTGGCAGTGCCGGCCAGCTGTTTGGACGGTGAGGACTGCCCGGCTCCCTCTGCCTCCAGGGAAGACCTGAAAGCAGTGGTGGTGTCTATTATGGAGGAGTACACCAGCCTGAACAACTGGCACCTGAAGACTGTGAGCGAGGAAACGGACATAGACCGTCAGGATCAGCAGGTGAGGCTTCCAGCAAAGAAAACTGATAACAAGATCAGCTGTTTCTAAATTGTTACTTACACAGTTAGTTTCTTATTTAGCTAAAGGAGAGAAAGAAAGATGGAGTGAACCAAAGTTTTCAGAGTACTTTTCAGGACTTCACTTACAGTAATTACTGACCAGAAGAACTTCAAGCTGAATTTGAACACTGATGGTACTGGAGTAAAATCATTCGTCACAGGTCAACTTGTCATTATTTTCAGCTGCTGAGTCCTTTTAATCTCCAGTCCATCTCCTGCGGTGACATCATCAGGAACACCTCAAATCCTCTTCATCAAGTTCCTTCTTCATTCGCCTGCCCTTTGACCCCACCGCCTACATCTGCCATCCACCAGCTGAACACCAACATCTGGCAGCTGTGCGTCCAGCTGGAGGGCGTGGCCTGCTTTGCCCAGGCGCTGCAGCGTGACTTCCGGCCGCTGCTGATGACAGCGCTCTACCCACTTCTGGAGAAGGCCGGCGATGAGTCGCTGCTGGTTAACCAGGTGGCGCTGGGTACCATGACGACGGTCAGCACGGCCTGTGGTTACGCCTCCCTGAAGGAGATGATCAGAGACAACTCTGACTACCTTCTCAATGACGTCTCATTGAACCTGCAGAGGCTTGGTCAACACCCACAGGTACAGATTCAGAGGAATACAATTATCAAGCATCAGTTCAGCCGTTCCTAACCCTGTGACGCCATTTTCCCATCCGACCGACCAGGCTCCGCGGGTATTAACAGTGATGCTGGCTCACTCTGACTGCAGCCTGCTGCCTCTTGTTGGGGACATCGTACAGGATGTTCTGATGGCTCTGGATTTCAGTCATGACCAGTCAGCCACTCTGTTTGGCTCTGTGCTACACGCACTCATGAAGGCACTGGGTAAGGAGATACCAGCTGATTACATCACATTCGTCTGTATTGCTAGGTTTTATTAAGAACTTCACAAGTCAATTCACTTTCAATTCACGATTTGCTTCAACATCGCTTTAAATACTTCAGTAAGGGTTCAGTAATAAGTAGTATTACCAGTTCTAGAGTTTTCATTTAAGCCTTTTTGTTCAATATTGGAAATACATTAAAAGATGAAAATAAACAAATAATTAATTTTTTTTTTTAAATGGTGCCTAAAATAAATAACATATTTAGTGAAAACCTGATCATTTGTAGCAATGGATGCAGCTAAAACATACTTCTAACAATACTTCCAGGTTCAAACCTCCACTTAGTGTATGGTTGATCTGATGACTGGCTTTTGGTTTAACCATTTAATAAATGTATTGCAAAATGTGCTTAATAGGAGATTTTTTAACCAGGTGAAGCTAGAACTGCAGCTTGATGAGTTGTGGGTAGAACATATTTACAAAAAGAGTTTATTTTTTTATCTTAAATGAAAATTCTCAAATTTTATGTATAGTTTTGGCTTAAGTGTTGCTTTGACTGTGTTGTTCATTTAAAAATGACCTTTTTTAGAGGTTCTATAGTTACCAATTATTCTATTATTAAATTAGTTGAAGATTATTTCAATAATCGATTCATTACAATTAATCCAATCCATTTACATATGGCTTATTTATTTGACGCAAACCCACTGGTTAGGGCAGTCCTTATTTTATCCACCTGTGCTGTTCTGTGCCATGCAGACCATTTCTTAGTTGTCATTTTGTGAATAAATAATCTGTTGTTGAATTAATACTAATGTCATTTTTTTCCCCTTTTAGCCAGCTGGTTCCCTCCGTCATGCTGTAGGACCAGTAAGCCTCCCAGTTCTAGGATTTCTGCTGAACTGGAAGATTTTGACATCTGCCAGTTCCTACTGGATTACCAAAAGCAGAAGGAATTGGCAGAGGCCATTGGGATTGAAGCGGATGAGATGGAGGACCTTGGTAATATTTAGGCATTACCACGCACAAACTGACATTGTTAAGGTTTTATTCATAAGACATGTGGTTTATATAAATGAATTTAGGTTAAAGAGGCTGGACTTAGGAAGCTTATTACAGCTAAAGCTAACTGTCCTTCCAGAGGTGCCTCCTCCTGCAGAGTGTGAGGAAGCTGATGATGGACCCGACGTGAAGGCACAACTCCCACCACACCTCAATATCGCGATAGATGTCATGAAGCGCTGCGTCCACCTGCTGTCTGAGCCCAGCCTCAGACTCCGGCTCAAGGTGACGGGTTAGCTGTGGAAGAAAAGTCCAATCATTCAGAGCTACCATCCTGCAACGTTTATCATTTATCGCTTTCCTTCAACTTAACATTTATGTACTGCTTTTTGTTATATCGTATACAATCTCCAGCAAGGCCCTGTAGATTTAGATTTCTCTTGATTTAGAAAAAGTAGGTCTCAAATGAAGGTAGAGCTCACTCTCTGTACTAAATGCTACTGTGGTGAGTAGACCAACAGTACATGTCCAGGTCACTTAATGTCCAGGTCACTTAATGATGGAGGTATTAATCTATGTGATCAGTATTACAGCTGATTCTAGGGCTGGACAATATGACTGACACGTGTTACAATGGAAAGGTTTCATATCGGTCAATATAGATAATTATTTATTAGTTTTAAATATCTGGAATGCCGGTGATGTGACCTTTCCTGTTTTATCCACTGTTTTTACAATTTTTAAATTTTTAAGCAGTTATGAGGCAGAGTGACAAAACATGAAACTACTCAGCAGGTTGTTGCTGAGTAGATGCTAATGTTCATTTTCGTCACTGCAAAACAAATACGAGGCGAGGCGCACTCTGCTACAAAAACAATGTTTGGTACTAAGAAGGTCAGGCAGTAGAGAGCCACATGCAGGATGAGAAGCACAAAAGCTGCTACCAGACATTTCACAGTTTTTGCTATGCTTGATTGTAATACAGCAGAATCCTTCCAATCATTCTTTATATTTATAGCTTTCTGGTCTTAAATTTTATTACATTTATTTTTGTAAATTTTAAAAAGGTCTTAGTCTTAAATTTTTCTTTCTGAAATCTGCAGATACATGTTATTGCCCAACTCTAACTGAACCTTAGCAAACTTTGATGAACACTCTCCTACCTTATAGAATGAAATCAACATAAGATGTCAGATAGGGTCAAAAGTTTTTGGTCTCTTAAATCTAGTGTTCATGGATAAACCACACCTATGCGTGGCCATAATATTTCTGACTGTTATTTGCTCTGTTCTCCTTCAAAAGGTTCTAGATGTGCTGGAGCTGTGTGTGTACGTGCTGAGTGAGAGGGAAGACGAGTTGCTACCCATGGCTCATCATTGCTGGCCGGCTCTGCTTCAGAGACTCACGGCTGATGACCCATTAGCAGTCCTCAGAGCCTTCAGGGTTGGTTTACAACTTAGCTTTACTCGACGTTATGATTGTCTGACGAGCTTTTTAAACATTGGAACAAAATGCAGTCAAAAGCATATCAGAAGAGAAATCTAACGTAAATTTTACACATAACAAGGACTGTAGACAAAGTGTGGATCACTTTGGGTAAAATTGTTAATACATTATTGAATTCTCTAAACTTAGGGTGGCAGCACATCCTTAAAAGGTCTTAAATTCAGCATATAAAATTAAGGCCTTACAATGTCTAAATTCATTAGAAAATTTTATTTGGCCTTAAATGTTAATGACAAGCTGTTATTGTGGAAGAACTATTTCATATTCTATAGTCTATGGAGATCACTTTTCTAAAAAGTAAAAGGTTTGCGTCAGATGAACGTCTTTATTACGATCTGTGACTCAAGGTGGTTGCGGCTACCGCTAACTAGCTGATAGTAAACACTTATTAGTGTAACTGGCTAGCTTTTTTGTGTCCATCATTGGTAAGTGTAAATTTATCACCAGCTGGCCGGTCAGCATTTGTCTTTGCCACTGGCTCTCTTCTATTGCAGTTTGTATGGTGCTACCTGCATTCGGCGCAAAAATCTTGGCGCTACTATATAAACTACGGAATTTTCTTCTGTAAATTTCTGTTGTGGCACAGATTTTAAAGTTCATCCATCGGGTTATTTACAAAGTCTTACATTTCAGTTGGTTGACCCTGCAGAAACCCTGAAGCTTTGTGGTTACCCTTAATAACTAGCATGATTTTAGAGGTAACACCTGTTTTCACGTAGCCTTTTCTAGTAATTTTTTTGTTTTTAATTGCTTTGAACTTAACAAATTAATTTTTAATTAATTTTAATTTTTAAAATAACAAACAGTTTCTTCACAATTAGGTGCTGTGTACGCTGGGTGAAACCTGCGGTGACTTCCTGCGAAGGAGGGTTTCTAAGGAAGTGCTACCCAAGCTGAGCTCCTCACTGGCGCGGCAGGCTCCGATGAGCGCCAAGGCCGGCCCGGTCTATACACATACTCTGGCCTACAAGCTGCAGCTGGCTGTGCTGCAGGGCCTGGGCCCACTGTGTCAGAGACTGGATCTGGGTAAGAGAAACCAGACACACCTGCAAAGGTAGTGCATGTCTGACATTTGACCTCTTTAGACCTGGATGGTTTTATTTTGTTTGTCTAAGACCTTCAAAAAATTGCCTGATTTCCGAAATTAAAAATTGTGAGATATTTATGAAGATTGATGGAGATCTCCTATCTGGGTATTTTATTCAGCTTGAATAAGTAAAAATTTCATTGCATGTTTTATGAGGCTATTTTCCTTATCTGTTTATTAATTTAATTAGATTTAGCACATTATTGTGCACTGTGTAGTTGTATTCTTGTACCATCACGTGGCAGTGTTGTATGTCACTGACAATTACAGCCTAACTTGTGCTTCTTCCTGTTTCTGTGCTAATATTTACTATATTAATCTGTAATTTAGTTTTTTCATGGGTAGAAATATCCACATGAGTTCATACAATCAAGACCACTAATGTTGAGAAGAAGGTCGGTGCTTTCGATCAGAGTCAGCATCCCCTCTGATTTCTAGATTAGCATGTTGTTTTATTTAAAAAAATGTAATTATAAATTCAATTTGCTCTCATGCATAAACCATAATGGAAAATCAGCAGTGAAAAAGCCTGGAGGCAGCGGAAGCGTTTGGGTTCAGCATATTGTAAAGATGACTTTGAAGATTCAAAGCCCCGCCAGCTGAACCAACAGGAAGCCAGTGAGTCCTTAGCTGCTCATGCAGTAACGCCCACTCGCAAGCGCCATTACACAGCAGTACAGCAAGAAACACTGCTAAATATGCAATCAGCAAACCAGGAAGCAGGACTATTTGACTTCTACGTCTGGTGATGCGTTTATCCTTTTTACTGAATTTAAGCCCAACTTTGAGCATATAAACTCAAAATATGCAGTAAAACTTGCTAATTTTGTAAGTAGCAGCTGAATTTTCATCTATGTATAATTACCAGCTTTAGAAATATACATTAAAGGTACAGTATGTTGTAACAGTATTCATAAGTATTGAAATTTTCTACATTTTGTCACATTACAACCACACATTTTATTGTCAGGTATTTTTTTAGAGTTGTGCACACTGGTAAGTCTTTAAAAAGTTAGAATATTATGAAAAAATTAAGCATGTTATGTCCAGCATTTCAGAAAGTCAGATTAATTAGATTCATTATACATACAGTGGGGCTGCACAGTGGCGCAGTTGGTAGCACTGTTGCCTTGCAGCAAGAAGGTCCTGAGTTCAATTCCCGGCCTGGGGTCCCCCTGCATGCCCTCCCCATGCATGCGTGGGCTCTCTCCGGGTTCCCCAGCTTCCTCCCATGGTCCAAAAACATGACTGTCAGGTTAATTGGTCTTTCCAAATTCTCCCTAGGTGTGAGTGTGTGTATGCATGGTTGTTTGTCCTGTTTGTTTCTGTGTTGCCCTGCGACAGGCTGGCAACCTGTCCAGGGTGTATCCCGCCTCTCGCCCGGAACATAGCTGGAGATAGGCACCAGCAACTCCCGACCCCATTACGGACAAGGGTGAAAGAAAATGGATGGATAGATGGATGGACATATACAGTGAGATATTTCAAGCATTTATTTCTTGACATTTTGATGATTATGGCTTACAGATAATGTAAACTCAAAATTCAGTGTCTCAGAAAACTTGGTTATTAGATAACATCAATTAAAAAAATATATTTTAAAAAGAAATTTCAGGCTGCTGAAAAGTATGTTCATTTCTGTGCACAATGTACTTACATGAATTAGTGCATCAGTGCGCTGTGGACTGGATGCGATCACCCTGTGGTTCAGCTGAGGTGTGGTGGAAACCCAGATTGCTTTGGTAGCTGCCTGGAGGTCAGCTGCCTTGTTGGGTCTGATGCTTCTTGTCTTCATGTTGACAGCAGCCCAGACATCTTCAACTGGGTCAAGGTCAGGAGAGTTTGGTAGTTTTCTGGCCAATCAAGAACAGGAACGCCATGGTCATTGGACCAGCTGGTTATCAGTGTGGGCAGTCGTCTCCAGTCTCAGCTGATTAAGTTTGAGTTTCTGAAATATTATACATTTCCTGAAACACTAAACTTCAGATTTCTATAAGCTGTAAGCCACAATCATCAAAATTCAAAGAAATTAGTTGCATAAAACATTTTCAGTCACCACATCCAGAACGTCTTCATATAAATCCATGGAAATTTTGTGGTTGTGACTTTGTGCAATGTGGAAATGCTTAAAGGGACGGACTATTTTTTAAAGGCCCTGCAGATTTTCAACTGATTTGAAGTCTTTTTAGAGAGAATGGAGGTTTGAAGCTGAGTGTGGATTTTCTGGCCTGCTCCGCTCCACAGTGGAGAAGTGAAACGGGTGATTAGGAGTGTTGCACCCTCTGTCTGAAACCCATCACTGACAGATGAGGAGTTAGCAGGCTGTGTCACACCGTGTCACAGAGTGTCTAATACCAGCTGTCTGGTCAGCTGGTATTAGATTTAACAGTGATGAGGTCTGCAGCAGAAATCAAATTTGTTTTATTTAAATTGTAGATTTTTCCCTCTGACTTTTGTTTTGAACAAATGAAATTTTTTCTAATATAACCTAATGTTTTCCCTTTTGCCTCATAACATTGTCTTATGAGCCTTTTCTGAATTGTACTCCACTGATCCGAAAACATCCTCGCCATTAAGCTTCTTTTAATCAGAAATTTATCCTTCAACCAGTAAGATGGTCATTCAACATAGAAAACATGCACCACCTGCCCTGACTTTGTTCTGATAGGCTGCTGTTTGAAGCCCATGTTAGCTATCAGGTACTGTTTAGCTTTGAAACAGGACTCATTCAGTTTGGAGCTGAAACATCCCAACAGCAGTGAAGCAGAACTGGTAGTCGAAGACAATATTTGCTTTTTACATGTTTTGATATGGTTAGCACTTCTACAAACAAAATGTGTCACTTTGACCATGAGGGCCACTGCTTAGTTCTAACTAACTGTTAACTGTTTTGAAAATGTGGAGTTGGCAGCTGCATAAAAGCAATCAAAATCAGCAATATGGAGAAAATAGAGAAAAAAGGAGAGAAAAACAAACGAATGGAAAATGTTCACTGGAAAGAAAACATATGGATGTAAACCGTTAACCAAACTGAAATTGTTAAAACAGACGGATGAATGAATGAACTCTCATATTTATTGACATATTGGCTTCATCAATATTAATCCATTAACTGGGTCTTCCAGTTGCCCCAAATTCTGACCCAGAAATCCAATATGGCTGCCTCAGGTACAAAATGTAGTGCTACTTGACAAACAACTTGTATCCACATACATAATCATACACAGTGTTAAATGTCATTAGTAGTTGATGAACTGTATTGCAGAAACTACTTACCTTTACCTTTATTGTAGGGTTAAAGGTCAAATCAAGTTGATTTGTACTTGACTTGACTTATACTTGAACACATTTCAGCAACAAGGCAGCTCAAAGTGCTTTACACCAAAAAAACATACTGTAACTAATTATGAAACAAGCAATAGACATTACATTTTGTCAAATACTATCATCAAAATCATCAAACAAATACACTAATCAAATATATTGATCAATGTTCCACTTACTGTTAATCAAATGCCTCTCTAACCAGCTGGGTTTGTAGAACTCAGTGTTTCAGCCGTTTTTCAGTTTTCTGGAAGTTTGTTCCAGATTTGTGGTGCATAGAAGCTGAATGCTGCTTCTCCATGTTTGGTTCTGCTCTTAATCAGAACCAGATCCAAAAGTCCTGATTGGTCTGAAAGGCTGATACAACAGATCTTTCATGTATTGTGTTTCTAAGCCGTTCAGTGATTCAATTTTTCTTTATCTTGCTCTGACATTCGTCCTTTAAGCCTGGAAAGCTGTTCATGTGCTCGAAGACTGACTTTGTAACAGTCTATGTGTCTCAGAAGGCTCAGGTCTGATCGCTACTCCCTGATTTGGGCTTGATCACTGGTTTAGTCGTAGCTAGTGACTTGCTCTCTGAGAACATCAATTAGTAAATGAAGTGGGGTTCCCAGAACCTTGGTTCATTTCATCAAGTTAAATAAAAAAGCGGTGTTATGCTCCAGAGCCTTACGATGGAAACTCAGCCTCTAACACACCCATTGGAGAGCGTTGTAAACCTCATTTAACTGGAACCATGTAAACATTGTCTTATCAGCCTGAGGAAAAAAAGGGCCATGCTTCTCCTGCTTGGCTTTCCTGCCTAGAACTTAATTCTGTTCCCCTGTTCTGTCAGAAGGAAAGAGATTTAGTGTCAGAGATGAAGAGAATGTGAAAGCAGAAGAGAAACAGTCAACGGCTGCAGCCTCACTCGTGTGAATACCGATTTGGCTGCCGCTTACCTCTGGGACACTCGCAGCAAGCCAATTACCAAGCCTTAGTCACAGCAAGGGAAAGACAGAACCACTGATTGACTGAAGCCAATGATACATTCCAACCCGGCTCAACTTTCAGCTGCATTTCCTCACCATCTAACAGCAGCCATCCTTTTTTAGTGCTGCTCACCCTATACAGCCTTGATTCAATGAAAGACTACAGGCTGAGTGTAAAAGGAAAAAAGAAAGGGGATAAAAGCAGTTGCTAAATAATCCTATTTAACTCTGAAATGTACGCTGTTGCTTTTATTCTTGACTCACATCGAGTAGGCATGTGCCAGCCAAGTGTGGACTGAATTGGTAAGGAGACAGACATGTTTTGAAATGAGGCTTGAAAGGCAGCCCAGTTTGCAGCTTAGGGAATTGGTAAATGTCTGCTGGGAAGGATGGAAAAGGAAAGAGAGAGAGAGGGACAAAATGGAGGGCAAAAGGCGATGAAAGAGTGGTGAGAAAGTCAAGTGGAGAGAGAAAGAGCAGAAGCTGGCAACGTTATGACAAATACTGCGAAATGACAGATAAGGGAATGGAGGCAGGTGCATCTGACTACATCAAAGTGCAAAAGAAGAAATGAAGATATGGGGAAGGAAATAGGAGAAACAGACACTTCCTTAAATGTGGAAGGGTATATGTGTGAGATCCAGCCTGAGGGAGATTTTTCCGCCACCACCTGAGCAGTTTTTCCTGAGCTCATTAGGAGAGAGCAAAGGTAAAGTCCAGGCTGGAGCTACGTTTTTATCCTCCTACCATGGTTCACCAACACTCTGGGAATGGAGCGGTTTGATCAGAACTTTGGAAAAGCCTTGCAGGCGTCGTGTTTGGGATGTTCAGTTTGGTGTTCACATGTTGGTATAAATGGTGTCTGTGTTTGGTTTTGCAGGCGAGGTGGACCTTGATATTGTTTCTGAAGCCTGTCTGCCCTACCTGAGCTGCAAACAGCCAATCAGGCTGCAGGAGGCCTGTCTGAGGTGAGACCTGCATGGAGGAGGGAAGTTGATTCTGCAGGAACGTATGTACTAGATTTAACTGTAGCACTGTCATTCCTGAAGAAAATATGGCAAAATGAAAGCACCAAATAAAACAATACTTTCAGAGTTAAAATCTGATGACTTAATGGTCTTTATAATAAAAGTCATACATTGTCTTGGAAGTTCACCTGGAAACTAATGCTAAAATGCTAGCTGCACTAACCATGCAAATCTTTGACATAAGATGTTAACAACACTTCACCCTATCGGATGTCGACCCTAAAGCTCTAATCAATGCTTCACTAATACTTTTATAAAGCACATACATAAATACAAGCCTGCCACTATAAATAAATGAATCACATGATAAATTAAAACAAGTTCAATAATTTGCATTTGCATGATTTATCATATTTTTATTTTCTTTCTTTCTACTAAAAACTGGATGATAAAAATCTTCAGTCTGTTGTTTTGGTCTCAACTACATAATTTTCTGAAGGACAATTTAATTTACTGGAACTTCGTAATTCATTTTATTTGTTGTTTTTGTTGTTATGCTTATTTATTTTGGACATTTAACATGTCTTCCTGTTCCAGTGTTTGTTGGAATTTAAAGTTTATGGATCTTTAAGAATGTGTTCTTCAAATATTATGCCCTCACCATTATAATATTTAAAAAACTGTGTATAAGCAACAATATTATCGTTTATGAGATTTCTGGGACAATTTATCGTCCAGCAAAATCTGTTATTGTGACCAGCTTCCATCAAGTATCTTGATGAAATTAAAACCTTTATTTTGTCTCTGTTAGATTTCCACCAGATTTTATTGATGTTAAACGATAGCTTTTCTCATTTGTGCATTTATTTTTGGTTTGAAACTCTCTCATGTTCACAGAGATGCAGCATTTCTTTTCTTTTAACTTTAATTTTATGAACACGAAGCAAAAAGAAATAATTTTTAGTGGTTACCGTCTGTTTTCTACAGCTCTATAAAAAACTGGGAAGATATGAAGCATTTTGTGACCTAACTGATCACATCAGTAATGCCATCATAAGACTTACAGTGACTTATGAAACAACTGTTTGTCTCAAAGCTGTTCAACATGTGAGCTGCACAATCAACATTAGCGCCACATTAAACAGAATGGCTTTGTCTCTCCTTCATAGCGTTTTCCGTCACTTAATCCAGCTGGATCCGGACAGCTTCTGGTTTACGCTGAACCAGATCCACTGCCCTTCATCTTACATGTCGCCCCCCCACCCTGACCTCCGACCCCTGCAGCTGGGTGGGACCGGCCGGCCCAGAGATGAATACTCAGACAACGTGCTGAAGCTGCTGGGGGAGGAGTTCGCCTCCGACTCAGACAGGTAGCCAGCTTTTCAACGAACTGGAAAAAAAAAGAACCTGATATGTTATGGTGTTAAATAAAAACATCATAACTTCTATGCCAACTCCCAAACCAGGAACAAAGCTGGCCTCTCTTTCCACTCCCTCAGAGGTCTGACTTTTCATCTGTCTGTCAGATGGGTGCATATTGAACATAAAAATAAAATGTTAATTTTCATGTCATTTCTTTATTGTTCAAAGAACTGACTGAATCATCCTGCTTGTTTTGAATAAATGAACAATTCATCCATATAAAATTGAAACTGTGGGTCTTTTTCTAGGTATAGAAATTTATCTTTCTGGTATGTATCTTATTATAAATCCAAGTTGCGACAGAGTGGCGACCTGTCCAGGGCGACCCTGCCTCTCACCCGGAACGCAGCTGGAGATAGGCACCAGCAATTCCCGACCCCATTAGTGACAAGGGTGAACAGATAATGGATGCATGGATGGATGGATGGATATAAATCCTAGTTCTACATATCCAAGTCAATAAGGAAAATACTTTTGCTGATAGTGACTGAGTCCCTCTTAAATTCAATAAATCTGTGTTTGTGTTTTAGGAGTTTTCAGTAAGTCAGAATATCATGAAAAAGTTAATACATATCTGGAATTAAATAATAATAATAAAAAAAACCCTTAATTTTGATTAATGAAAACACCCTAAATTCTCTTTTCCCAAAAATCTGTTTCATAAGACATGTTTTAAAAAAGAGCATTTTTCAATACAGAAATGTTAACTTATGGCCAACACAATCAAACACAAGACTAAACTGTCTTACAGCAGATAAAGATGATTGTTGAAGATGTCGGCTGTTCTCAGTGCTGTACTGAAATTATTTCCAGCTGCTGGTTTTTGGTACAAAAGGCCTTTTTCTTTCACCTGAATACACAGAGAACAGCTAAGCTCTGTCCTTTTCAGGACAACGTTGTGTAACGTGAACATCATGACACTGAAATCCAGCAGGGGTCAAAGGGTCATGTGTAAGGGAAGAAAACAGGAAGTCACCTCTGTTATCACATCCCCTCAGTGAGGCGAGCCCTGAAAGCTGCCTTCCTCCCTGCTCTGTAATCAATGTACATGTGCTGTGTCTGACGTGTGCGTGTTGGGGACAAGATGGTCACATGTTTTGTATTTAGCTGGCCCTGGCTTTAATGCTAGCGAGCGTGGCACAGCACCTCTTTATCTCCTCCTGTGCTGTTGCTATTTATCCTGCTGCCAATGCTGACAATAGCACCATTAGTCATCAGCTGCAGAGGGAGGGACGTGCTTTGCAGTCCCCATTAAACACAGTCAACAGCTTAACACTGTTTCTCCTTAAAGTGTGCAGACAGACACATGCAGAGAGCTGAAAGCAAAACCAAAGGTGACAAAGAAGAGAGAGGAAAAAAGTAGTTTTTCACATAAATAACCAGAGCCAATTTATTCTCGTTTCATATACAATTTATTTAATTTGATAAAGGCATACACTTAGCGTGAGACCAAACATTTGAGAAGAAATATACATGTTACCTCCTGTCCTCAACAGAGATCCATTTTTTTGTTTTTTGATGAAACATCAAACCAAAGTTTGAAAACCAAACGGTGGTTTGTTAAATCCGTTGTTCTGTCTGCACACAGACAGAACAACTCAGGAGCAGAAGTGCTGCTGTTTCTTTCAGTCGATACAGCAGAGGTAAGACTGCTTGTGGCCTTGGAGAGAAAAAGATTTTAAAAAGCAGAAACAGTTTTAGTGTTTTCGTATGTTTCTCTTTTTCATTGCCCAAGGGGTTTTCTAGCACATTAATACCCTGCATCTCAAAGCTGCAGTAGGTGACTTTTACACAAATATGTTTTTGACGTGTTTGTTAAAAAACATATTCATTGACCATAGAATTGTGCAAATTGGAATTCCGAAAATAAATTCACTTAATAGAAACAAACATATTTTTTGATAAGATTTTGAGCTAGCATGAGGTGGTTTTATGACTGGATCAAAGTCAGTGTATTCTGCAAATCTGCAATGGAAACACTTTGTTTTCCGCTTCACATGAGTTAGATGATCAACAACCGGGTTTTAGTACAGGTGGAAATGACAAAGAAGAAAACAGGAAGTGGTGGGAGGATGATGGCATGGCACTTTGTTAATGACTTATCGCGTGATTTTAATTGCGCTTCTTATTTAATGGAAACAACGTAATTTTGGAATTGTGTTTCTTTGAATTTAGTTGGATATTGTCAAAGTTTTGTTTACAATTGGAATGGAAATGCAGCTACTTTGTCCTGGACAGTGTAACATGAGACAGATAATCCACCTCTTCCCTGAGCTACTATTACTGACTCCAGAAATGCATGTCTCCAATCAGTGAGGAGGAGGGGCTTAGCGCTGTCAATCATTATTGTGTACACGCTGCCTAATGTGCTAGAGGCAGAGACATAACTTACCGTCTCAAAAACCTATTTATCTACCACACTAACTGTACTTCTGCAGGGAAAGATGAATTCAACTTTTTCACAAATTATCTGTGAAAAAGTTGATAAAAGGTCCATATTGCAGCTTTAATAGAGTCATCAGAATAAAATATTTCCTAGTAAGCATTGTTTTTCTGAGACTACACCAGAGTTGCAGCAGTCTGTGCTTTGCCAACACTCCACATCCAGAAGCTTGAGAAACGGTGAAAGGATACATCAGAGAGGAAAACCCCTTTCTGATCAGCAATGAAGAAAACCTCATTCTTCTGTCTGTACAGCACTTTAGGAGAGCAGGAACTCAAGGATGGCTTTTAAAAATGTCAAACTGACAAGACTTCAATAAATAAAGGAATAAAAACAGACAGAGTCCTTGACAAAAAATAAATAAATAAAACTCATATGTGACAAAAATTCCTTTGTGAATGTTGATTGAAAAAGATTTTTCTTAATAAAATTACTAAACATGCACTTACTTTATTTTTTGTAATATACAGTTTTATGTACAGAGTGGATTAGAGGCTTGTAGAGGATTGAGGCTTTTTTTATTATTACTATTATCAATGAGCACTGGGTGAGAGAATCAAGCTGGGAGAGAAATTGTTTACCCCATAAAACTGTGCCACTGTGCAAAAGCCTGACAGTTTCTCACATTTTTTCTGGTTTTAGCCACAAACTTCATGTTTTACAGGGATTTTATGTGATAAAAGTAGAGCAAAACTGCAATACTTGATAAGATTTTGTCTTTGTGCAGTGCATTTTCTTTAAAAATGAACACTTTTCAGATTTTCAAAAAAAAAAAAACTTGAAAACTACGTAGCATTTGTTTTGCACGTTGTGTTTTATATAAAATACAAAATAAAATAAAATGCACTGAAATTTGTGGTTACAATGTAGCAAATCTGATCATTTCAAGAGATACCTTTTGCAGGGTTATACATTAAAGTGAGATCACTGTCTGGTTTTATATTTATAGTCAATAATTGGAGGCATATTTAAATTGATTAATTTAGTAACTAAGGTTTAATTCTCTCCAGACTGGCAAAAAAACAGGAAACAGTTTAATTTGTTTGGACTTGCAGCAGAAGGTGGGGAGAAAAATTTCTTCTTTCTGAACTGTAAAGAGATTGTTGGGAAAATACCATTTGTAAAGTTTTATTATTATTATTTATTGAAATCTCCCCATTCTCTGTGAACTATTCAGGATCTGTCCTGGATCAGACAGAAAGTTCATTACTAATGAGTGCAGCGTCTACATCATCAACATCCATGAACACAAACACAGTAAAATAACTCAAGAGCTGAAGCCGAGACCAGAAAGAAATAAGCAGGTTTTTTATGTTGGACTTTCGAGGACTGTGTGAATAAAAGCACTTGGAATTGAACCAGTGAGAAAATATTCCACTTCCTGTTTGTCTTGGCGAATGGAGCGACAGTAAGGCAGTGGAAGGCGTGATCATGCCATTTACAGGATCTGGAGTACAAGCAACATATTATTTACTGGTTAATAGACAGACTAAAGTCTTTTCTTTTTTAGTAGGTTATCTAGTTGTGGATGCTGATATCAGAAACAGTAAAGCTGCCTAGATCTACCCCCCTACATCACTCCCCCCCTTGTTTACAGGCAGTTTACCTACAGGAACAAGTTCATCTAGACTTCTGCACAGCATCAACATAAATAAAACCATTCCCCCCTCACAGTTAACCCCCTGCGCTCGTTACAAGCCGTATTAGACGTTTCTATGGATTCTGGGTTTCTTCAGGCCTGCTCTGTGTGAGAGGGAAGCTGCTTTCTGTGATCAAACATCTGGTTTTGTGACCTCTGGCTTTACAGAGCGCAGCTCGGCTCGTTGGAGCAGTCACTGTGGTTATTGTCCGCACCGCTCCTCTTTATCTCCCTGGCGGCGTTGTGCTGCGGCCCGCCGCCGCCGTGACTGTGGCCGTGGTGGGGAGCCACCTGGGGCCCCTTGCCTTGCTCCAGGTGGGGCCCGTGCTTCTGGTGATGACCACTGCCATACGGCTCTGCATCAACGAACGCTGCCCCTGTCTTGATGTCGTCCCCGGTCTCGAAGTTGGCGTCCTGCTCAGGGCCAGCGGCGGCGGTGCTCTCTGGCACCACCTGGAGGTAGGCTCTGACGCGATGGCGGCGGGCGCCAGCCTCGTCGCTGAAGTCGATCACACGGCATTCATAGGTGCCTTCATCAGACGTTTTGACCCGGGAGAGGCGGAGCTTGTGGGAGATGTTGCTGCCCATGACCTTCACAACCTGGCAACGACAGAGGAAGAGTTTATCATGTTGCTGTTCAATTTATTATTGCTAATATTATTACTTCATTATTTTCAGCTTTTCTTCATTAGTAGTAGCATTGTTATTTTATTATGTTAGCACTGGGAGAAGACAGAAGCATTTTTTTTACATGTAATAATTTGATAATAATTTTATTCTAATATCTATTAACAATGGTTAATAGATAGATGTTATTGTGTCGGGGTTTGAACCGTTTCATGTTTGGACATTCAGACTGCTCCAAAGCTTTACCCCGCAAACAAACAGAAAGAGAAACTTTCCTTCCTCTGATCATTAATGTTGGAAAGTGATTACTCTGTGGCAGACTGGCGACCTGTCCAGGGTGACCCCGCCTCTCGCCCGGAACGTTAGTTAGAGACAGGCACCATCAGTTGTGTTGTGCAGAAGTCAGGTAGACATACAGCTGATAGTTCTACTGAATAGACTGTTAGAATTTGTATTATAACAAGAAAAAAGCAGCTAAGTAAAGAAAAACGAGTGGCCATCATTACTTTAAGAAATGAAGGTCAGTCCGAAAAATTGGGAAAACTTTGAAAGTGTCCCCAAGTGCAGTCGCAAAAACCATCAAGCGCTACAAAGAAACTGGCTCACATGAGGACCATCCCAGTACAGGAAGACCAAAAGTCACCTCTGCTGCGGAGGATAAGTTCATCCGAGTCACCAGCCTCAGAAATCGCAGGTCAACAGCAGCTCAGATTAGAGACCAGGTCAATGCCACACAGAGTTCTAGCAGCAGACACATCTCTAGAACAACTGTTAAGAGGAGACTGTGAATCAGTTTTCTGATTCACACAGTAGAATAGCTGCTAGGAAACCACTGCTAAGGACAGGCAACAAGCAGAAGAGACTTGTTTGGGCTAAAGAACACAAGGAATGGACATTAGACCAGTGGAAATCTGTGCTTTGGTCTGATGAGTCCAAACTTGAGACCTTTGGTTCCAACCACCGTGTCTTTGTGCGACACAGAAAAAAGGTGAACGGATGGACTCTACATGCCTGGTTCCCACCGTGAAGCATGGAGGAGGAGGTGTGATGATGTGGGGTTGCTTTACTGGTGACACTGTTGGGGATTTATTCAAAATTGAAGGCATACTGAATCAGCATGTCTACCACAGCATCTTGCAGCGGCATGCTATTCCATCTGGTTTGCGTTTAGTTGGACCATCATTTATTTTTCAACAGGACAATGACCCCAAACACACCTCCAGGCTGTGTAAGGGCTATTTGACCAAGAAGGTGAATAATGAGGTGCTGTGCCAGATGATCTGGCCTCCATAGTCACCGGACCTGAATCCAATCGAGATGGTTTGGGGTGAGCTGGACCGCAGAGTGAAGGCAAAGGGCCAACAAGTGCTAAGCATCTCTGGGAACTCCTTCAAGACTGTTGGAAGACCATTTCAGGTGACTACCTCTTGAAGCTCATCAAGAGAATGCCCCAAGTGTGCAAAGCAGTAATCAAAGCAAAAGGTTGATACTTTGAAGAACCTAGAATATAAGACATATTTTCAGACATTTTGTTTCACACATTTTTGTTAAGTATATAATTCCATATGTGTTAATTCACATATAGTTTTGATGCCTTCAGTGTGAATCTACAATTTTCATAGTCATGAAAATAAAGAAAACTCTTTGAATGAAAAGGTCTGTCCAAACTTTTGGTCTGTACTGTGTTTATTGGATTGAAAGACAAAAGGAAGACAGTTCAACATAAAAGCTTCAGGATGGCTTTGGGGCTGAAATCCTCCACATATAGTGAAAACACTCCACAGTGTCTTTTTCCCTGAGTTCATCACTCCCAGAGAGTCTATGGGACATCATTTGGGCATAAATACGACTCCCATTTATCACATACCTGTTCTCCTTACACTGCCTGTAGGTGTGCGTGTGTGTGTTCAGCGGCGGTCCCTGTGTTTGTGAACATGTTTGTGTCTTTACTTGCACGGATCTGTCTTATACATACTTCTTATACAAGAACTCATAACGAATGCTTTCACATTGACGTGGCCAGCTGTGTTTGACTCCATCTATACAACACACACACACACACACCCCCGCATGCACACACACCTACACACACCCCTACAGAGGCTGGTGCTTCTGTTATAGAGCCCCAGCAGCTTGTAGGTCTGGAAAAGGAGACAGGATTCATGTTTATGTTTGTGAATTCTTCTGAAAATTATATTAGAATATTTTTTTCACTTATGAAGCTCTGATTTTAAATCTAATCAGAATTTGGGGATACAAGTTATTGATAAATGAGTTAATTTAAAGTTAATCAATCTTATTGATAAACTAATGATTAATTGATAAGCAGCCATTTTCTTAAGAACTTGAGTTTTCATTCACATGAAAAGGCAAATCTGTCGTTCCATAACATACATGGGTTAAGTTTTTTATATGCTGAATTTTGAAAAATCATTAAATCCTAACCGTATGTTGTGTGGGCTATATTAAATACTGAGTAAACCGAAAATTGTTATCTCGTATTAATAAGCTTGGACATATTTATAAAATATAATGTTACATGAACTTTTCTGGTTGCTGAATAGATAAAAAGGATATTAAAATATGTGAAGCAGATTCATATATTTTAATATCCTGCTTTCATTGAAACTTAAGGAGCACATTGCATCCCAAACCAGAGTCTGGACCGCTTCTCTTTCCTGTTCTGGTATGGCCCCGCCATCTTCATTTCTGTATCAACTGAGGATGACCAGCAGCAGCCAAAATACCCAATTAAAAAAGGGCTAGATGGACGTTATTAGTTAATTGATTCAAACTGATTTTAATCTAATAAACAATTAATTGACAATTTATGGCAAATTAGTTAAATGTTTGCATCTTTAGCTTGAGTTTTGTCATCATGAAGTAAATTGATATTATCTAAATATAATTTGCTGTATATTAAATCAATCTATTGAAGTAATTTCCAGGTTCTGCTCAACATTTTTTCGACATAATGAGGCACTCTGGACTTTTCCCTCCTTTGAGGCGTCTCCCTGTCAGTGTTTGTCATTGGGATGCATTACTGTGCCCATTAAGGTAAGGAGGATTCTTAGAATCTGGACACCTCAGAAGGACTCTGAGCCGCCGTTGAGCAGCATCGATGCTGACACTCTGGTGATACGGTGAGTCTACACACACAGGATTGAGTGTCAGTGTGTGATCTGGAGCTGTACTGTGAGCCACGTGGAACTGAAAAACTGTGATAACACACACTGTGTAACACAAAGACAGATACCATGACCTGCTCAGGAAGCGCACTGACTCACACTGATCTTTGTAGCATCCTTCGGCGTTTCCTCCTCAGGAGACACCTTGGAAAAACAGCAGAATGTCAGAGAATCAACAGATTTAAATTTTAACTGATTACAGATGTCAATACTAGCAGTGAACCTCCTGTTTCGTTGGACAATTATTTGGTTAATTTTATAAATCTATCATTTTTCCAAACATATGGAGACTCCACTGAGAAGGCCTTCATCATAACATTACCCCGAGTTGAAATAATCTTTAGTCAACAGATTGTGTGCCTGAGTCTTTCAGAATATGCTGTGTTTATGTTTGTGAAGCTGCTGTGCTGAGCTGTTTATCCAGTTTCCTGTGATTATATTTATTAAAGATTAGTTTTATTGTCCTGGTTTGAAACTCATTGGGCTTTTAAAATGTAACACACATTTTCTTTTGTTTTGAGTGTCTGCATTTGAACCTGGAGTTAAGCAACCCGACAGGACAAGGGTAATGCCCAACGAAAATCTGTGACTTTGTGCAGTTTTTTTAAAGAAATTATTTCTATATATACTGCATACCTTTTAGATAAGTAATCCATAAAAGTTTGACTCTTGTGACTGAAAGGTACCCAAAAAAAATACAAAACAAAGCTCACTGTGGAAAGTGGTTTTGACTGGTACTTGACTATAATACATTTAAAACTTAGAGTGAAACATGGATCCATAATGTGGTGCAAATTGAGACTTTTAGCTGCTGCCATTCACTATGACATTTTTCTCATCTTATCAGTGAAATAATTAGTCAGTGGATAATCAGCCTGATGTGTATTTATTCCATGCTTTTTCAATATTAAGGAATTAAACAAATTTCTATGTCTTGCTGCAAAGTTATTTATGAATTAGTTTTGTATTATTTTAAGCATGCTTAGCCATTTGAACTAGAAACTAGACCAAAATTACTTGGTGTCGTGTTTTTTGCAGTTAAGTGCACAGATCAGTCAGAGTTCTTGTACCTCATTAGTTGTCCAGGGCTGCTGGTCCATCCACTCCAGGTGGTTCCTGATGTACCACCACTGGATCTCCAGTGAGTAGGATGGCGTTCTTGCTCCTCTGAAGGAACAGGCCATCTCCACATCCTGGCCTCTCTGGGCAGTCATGTCATGGGGAACCTCAGTAAACATGGCTGGGAACACAGAGAGCAGACATGGAAGGTGTCTATGAATAGATTCAGTCCAGAGAGGAAGGAGAACCTTAGTGAGTCAAGTTTAGGCCAAGGTAAATAAAATATAAATGCATATCTTTGTTATTGATTTGATCTAAATTGAACTCTATAACAAAACCAATTTTAAGAACAAGCTGAACAATCTTGTTGCCATATCAACCTTCAGACCAATCAGATCTCCAGCTTTTATGCACCACAAATCTGGAACACATTCCCAAAAACTGCACAACAGCTGAAACTTTAATTCATAATAACTGGAACATTAATCAATATATTGATCACTATATCTCATGTGTATTTATGATTTTGATGACGGCATTTGACAAAATGTAATGTTTATTGCTTGTTTCAATAATTAGTGACTATATGACATTTTTATGGTGTAAAGCTCTGAAATGATTTTTCAACTAAGTGTTTACTCAAACCAATTTTAAAAAAATCTTACTATCCTTACACATTCTGCTGCAATGGCCTATGTGCTGATACAAAGCAAGCCTTTTACTATCAATATAGCAATCGTTTCACTAATCTTTGTTAAAAAATATTACAGCTCTTAAATATTCCAGAACATAATCTCATAAATACAAAGATACAGATTAATGGAGAAACAAATTAATGTTCAAATTTGTAAAAAATCTATGCAAATATTTCTCATAAAGTATTGTAGCACAATTTTTACACTTTTTAAATTCATGATAACATATAAAAACATCAGTTGAAATGTTCAAATTTTATCCGTTTTAATTAGAAAGAAATCTTTGATTAGAAACTGAACACATTTTCAGCAAAGATAAATAAAATATTTACAGACATTAAAAAATCAGTCTTTTAATAAATTTGCTAAGTGTAAAAGTAGTGTGTAAGTGCATCTGCAGTGACTTCACACTGAAATGAAGCCTAGCGCAAATTCAAGCTGGGAGACTGTAACCAGCTTCTCGTCATCATCCAATCACCACACTTCCACCACAGCCAACCGGTGCCGGAGCGCCACTCCGCTCGAGCCAATCACCATGCAAGGATTCCTTCAAAAGGTCAAGCTACCCTCAGGTCCACCTGCTCTTCAGCCGAGCTTCGACCCCCGTTTTCCCCATCTCCACCTCCATCCAGGCAAACATCCTCCAGGCTCTCGCCGCGCTTCTTTATCTCCAGGCTCCGCTCCACCACCAGTATTCGGACCCGGGGGAAAGACTACTCTGAGCTTTGCCCGAGCCGATCTCCTGCTCGGGGTGATCCTAAGCACACACGTCTTCCGCCGGGTCCGACCGCCAAAGATCTTTGTACCATTAAAATCTTTCTAACTGCTACTTTTCTCTGTGTGAGTCTCTCCAGATTGAAATATGAAAGCTGTTATTTCCCTTTAGAACAAAAGCATTATTTACTGAACAGTTTCTGAGTATAGGAGGCCCAACTGTACAGAACACAATGAAAAAACACATTAACCATGATAAACCAGACCTTATCCAAATGAGACATATGTTTCACTGATGCATGTATGATTATTAAATAAAAGAATTACTAGAAATGATAAAAAACAATTATATGATACTTGGAGAGTGTGAAGCGGATAAACAGCACTAAACTCCTGAGACTAATGACTCATTGTTAACTAAATTAACGTGTCCTTCATACACCAACATTATTGTCATAATTGATATTTGGATTTTTCTTTTGCAAAGTGGAAACTGTGCAGCCAAGCAAACTATAAAGAGGCTTTAAAGATATTGACATTTATTTTACACTTAAAAGAGTTTAGCATGTAAAACGAAATATGATCACAAAGAAGGTTTCTATGTGAGATATTCTGATCTTAGATGAAATGTCACAAAAATTTTAGAAATAAAACGGAAAATGACTTGAGTGAAGGTTTTCAGCCTACCCTTTCAGACTCTAGAGGTTCCTCACCCTCAGCAGTGAAGAAAGGGCGCCGAGTCCAGTATCAAATGTCAAATAACTCAGAGGATCTGGGCCACGCTCCACGTCTGATTGGCAGGAATGCAACCAGCAGACTCCATGGAAATGTTAATTGTCCCGGAGCCGTAGGGATTCTCCTTAAGCAAGTTTTAAAACAAAAGGTTACCCGCTGTCTTACCATCTTAAATGGAAGAGAACAAAAGCGAGCACCAGCTTTTAAAACGGAAAAGCCAAATTCAAAGTACATGTAACATTTTTTCTCTGTGATTCTAGAATATTCCAGAGCTGTAAAAGTTTCCAATGTGCTTCTTTTAAACTGCTGAGTCAGGAATAAACTTTCACAACTGAGACCAGATCAAAACATTTCATTTCACATCTTTAAGAAAACATGGAAAAAAGTTCTGTTTGGGTCACAGCAGACAGAAAAAGGATTTTAATTTCAGGTAACTGACATTCTTCAGCCGCACATGTGGAGTTCCTCAAGCAGCCATCCTGGGTGCTGTCCGTTTCTCCCTTTGAATAACTAAACTGAGCGTAAAATGTTAAAGATTAATAGATACTAAAGTATCTATTAAACTCTTGAGAGGATATTAAATCAATAAAAATGTTGCAATCTTTGATAAATAAAAGAAGATATAATGTTAGTTTGGTGGAAGCGTGTCTCTGTTTTTACTGCTGTCAAAGAAGAGAAAAATAAAAACCACTAATGACTATACGACTATACATATTTCATTGGTATTTGATCTTAGTTGTGTTGAAAAACTAATTAGCTTGATTTTTTTTTTTTTTATGGAATTGGAATTTCACTTTCTTTGATGAATTTTTAGTAGTTTTTATTTTGTCCAATCAATTTTATCTATTGATTGACACAACCTGCATCTCAGTACTTTGGTCTGAGATGAGTCAGGAATTGGAATTTCACTTTCAGTCCAGTTCATTTGTAGATGAACTGGACTGAAGATCTGCAAAGATAAAAGGTCATATTTAGTGATGAATCCGATCTAATAGTTAAACTAAAAATAAATCTCTGAAGGTCGTTGGACGTTTTTTTTACCTGTCTCCAGTGGTAACCAAGCTTGTTAGATCAGGGGTGTCAAACTCAATTTCACCAAGAGCCACTTCAGCATATTTGCCACCCTCAACGGGCCACATTGATGGTATAAATCAGGAGTGCCCAAGTGCAGGCCTCCAGACTGCAACTTTTAGATGGATCCCTGCTAAAACACATCCCAGACAAAAGGTTGACTTCCCTCATTAGCAGCAACTCAGTTCTGCAGAGGCCTAGTGATGAGTCAATGATCCAGGAACGTAGCTAAAGTTGCAAAGTGCTAGGTCTGGAAAACTAGACTTGGGCACCCCTAGCATAAATGTATAAAAATACAATGTTAAAAATAAATTAAACAACACCTCATATTGTCAAATAACTCATTTTATGTATTCCAGTTTTAAATATTACATTTGAGTTTACATGGATGTAAAGTTACTGCTCAGTTTAAAAATTACAATACTTAAATTAGTGTTTAAAGGTAAGCAAGCAAATAATAAAAACAAGTTTTGATATTAACTCTCAACTTCATTCACAAAACCTTTTTGTTATTACACAACCAACATGTATTTTCACATAAGAACAAAACAATTAGGTGATGTTGCCTGTCCTTGAAGGCAAAACTGATCCCTCTTCACCCTGACATCAACTCACACACATCCTCATTCGCGTTCTGTAAATAAACACAAAACAAAACACAACCAAAATCAATAAACTATATGCATATTCTAGTATACCTAGCCTTGGTTTTACATTCATTCTATTTTAATTCAGTTAGTTCGTGCTTACCGATGTTTTATGGCCGGATGTCTGGCACCGTTTTCCCTTGGTCCGTTCGTTGAAGTCTGGTTTTAGTTCTTGTGCTGTGGCAATCCGCAAAACGGCGTGCAGGTTTTCGTCAGTAATGTGCGATCTGTGTTTGGTCTTGTTTAAATTCATTATTGAAAACATCTGTTTGCACAGATATGTGCTTCCAAACATGGACAAAACACGAGCTGCATGGAGTCGAAGCTGTGGCATCAAATCAGGGGGCAGTAGATGGTAAAGGTCCTCGATTGAAACATCACGGAACTTCGCTCTATTTATAACTTTTCTATCCTGTTGTCTCCTGATCCGTTCGGACTAACTGTGTTTTTAATTATTAAACAACTCCAACATGACATTCTTGGCAGTTTTGATAGTTTCTTAACCTTTGACCCTTGATTTTCAGTCATTGTAATGTGTCAATCCTGTGCCAAAAGGGTGCTGATTTTCCTTTTGATTCATGGACCATTGTCACCATATGATCCTGCATTATGGATCTGTCTTGTATTACAAGAACAGTACAAGCCTACAGTCATCCCCCCCTGTACATTGATCAAATCTGCGTCTATTTTTCATTTATTACACCTCAAACACACTAGCTATTGATCTGACATTACAGAAACAATGCCTCCAGGCTCTTTGGTGGAGAATATTCAAAGCTGAGCCACAGAAACTGCTGGGTGAGACACAGAACCTCTGAAATGATACCAAACAATGATATTATTTTTCTCCACAGAGCTGCAAGGAACGCAACACAATCAACAGGTAACATTTTGTTGGTCATCATGAGTCTATCTATCATGACTTACCGTGTTTTGCCAAAGTGTGAAAACCATTTGGACTTTTTCCACATTGTAATATCAAAATTCAATGTATTTTATTGGTATTTGGGGACAAATGTATAAAACAAGTGTATAATTGTGAACTGGAAGAAAAAAAAGTCAAATGATGACAAATTGATTTATGTACAGCTGTAAGTGAGACAAAATATAATGATGGACAGCAATTTTCAGATTTTACCACAGATTCTCAGTTGGATTTACGTCTAGACTTTGACTGGGCCATTCTTAAACAAGCATTGGCCTGTAGCTCTCACATTAACCCTTTTCAGTGCCCTTTACCCTGAAAGGGTCCATAAATTCCTTGGGATTTATGGCTATAAATTAAGATTTGTGAATAAAACATGAAAAACATAATGAATGTTCCTGGGATGTAAGTATTTGTGCAAAGTTTTGTAAGAGATGTTTGTCATCCAGGATTTTGTAAAAATCATAAATCCAGACCAGGGACCATGATTAATTGATTAATCATGATTAATCAATTAATTATGATTAATTGATTATTGAAATAATCATCAACTAATTTTGTGATCAATTAATCATTGGCTGAAGTACACAGAAACCAAAATTGGGCATTTGCTGAAAGAACAACTCAGTTTTGCACTCGGTACTGTAGAATAGATGAGCTCTGTTTGAGGAATGTACAGCACAACACATTATTACAGTCTGTTTAATTGCATTATCCATGGCTTCTCTACAAATCCATGCCTTCCTTTTTCACTCTGCTCTATCTGCCCTCAGTGTCTCCTATTAACGCCCAAATCTAACAGTCACAGAGTCGAAGCTGAAGCTATGAAACAGCTGCAGCCATTGGTCACTCTGAAGCATTATCACCATCCCAAAGTAACCAGTGGAAGGCTCTAAAACCAGTTAGGTGTTCAACTCGGTTACAATCTCAGAGAGGGCAGAAAAAGAGAAAAAACTGAAGTAATGACCATGTATTAAAGAGAGGAAGGCTTTGTGTGTTATATGAGATACTAATATACTGGCACAAAGAATTAAATTAGACTCAGTGTGTGTGTGTGTGTGTGGGGGGGGGGGGGGGGGTTGTATGTGTGTGTGGAGGAGGGGAGGCGGAGGACAATGTGTGAGGCAGTAGATAGCTGAAGGGGCAACGCTGATCCTTTATTTCTATTATAAACTCAATATGGTAATTACAGCCATGATAAGTGGCGTAGTCTTGCTTCAGCATACTTGAACTTTCATTGTACTCTCCGTTCCTAATTATCTACACACACAGAGTAGAAAGAGATCTAACTTTTTAGAATACTATCGTCTCAAAAAAGGAGAGAGGAAGTTTTCTATGCAGCTTAAAAAGGTCAAACTGGGAAGTTTATAAGACTACAGGGAATAATGATAACTCTGAAATTATTTTCTACTACAGGACCAACCTGAAGGTTTTGTGGATTTTATAGAACACAGTAGAAATAAAGTTGGTTTCAATTAGTCATGAAACCTTGAAATGAAGGAAAAAGACTTTAGCAATTAGACAAAGTAACTAATTATTTAGTTAACAAACAAAGTCAAACAAAATGGCAGCAAACTGTTTGAAACAGAAGATCCAATAAGCACAATGGAAGACGATAGACATCAAGTAGCAGAATGATCCAACAGATTTCAGTCCAGCAATGAACTGACACCAAGTTACAGGCATTAACATTCTAGTTTTTAGAGTGAAAGGGACAGAACAGGTTAAAGAAAATAAATCAATCATACCTGAAAGAGAGGACAGGAATCTGTTGGTCTGTTTTTATGGGAGAAAACTGAATCAGGCGAAGAGTTTCTATCGAAAGAGAGACTTAAACTCACAGCAGAGATGCACAGCAGAGATGGTCTGATGAGTCGGTTATGATGAAGGACTGGAGATAAACTACTTGGCAATGGGAAACCAAGTAGAATATGCTAAAATATTTCTAGCTATTTGTAACAACAACAACAAAAAAACAGAGTAGTGCTAGGAGTGATTGAATGTATGTTAGTTCACGCCCACACACACATGCACACAACCCATTTGCTCTCAGTTTGTAGGCTTTGCATGTTTCCATAATTCTAGATAAACAGGATGTGTTTAGTTATCCACAAGTTTGCACTGCGGTGTCCGTAATCGAGACATTTGGAACCTACTGGTAATTATGACAATAGTTCAAAGTGAACGACCATTAAAAATTAATCTCTGTTGTATTTTCTGAATGAGAAACACCGTCCAATAGGCATGTTCAAATGTGATCATGACTATCAGCACTTTGCCATGAGCTCTTATAACTCTGTAATTCTAATATTCTGATAGTGTTTTCTAAAATGCTCTCAATACAAGCGAGTCAGTGGAAGAACAATGATTTTATCTCCTGTTATCATTTTTCTTACTATTTTCTTTCTTTTAAGGGCTAATATTAGCACTTGAAGTTTATTAAATTTACACTCTACATACACCCCACACTAACCAATTTCACTCGGGAACATTCAGATTCCAGCTAAATACACATCAAATCCCATAAAACCCTGCTGTGCTATGCGCGAATTTAGAGTAAACAAACATGTTTGACGACTATCACTAAAAGAAACAGTAATAGTTTTGGACTTATTTAAAGTGATAAAAGATGTAACAAAAAGAAAAGGATCTGGATAAAAGAGCAGAGTGGTAGCTTTATTTGCTGCAATAGGAGATGGATGTAACTTATTTTGATCAAAAGTAAAAAAAATTGTGACTATTTTTCTCAGGCTTTTAATCTCAGAAAATTAATGACAGACTTACTTTTTTTCAGTGGCCACAATCTTCTCCCATAGTTTTTATACTTGTATGTATTCTACCAAATTACATCAGTGTGAAATGATGTTCAGTAAGAGAAAGAATCCATTTGTAGATCCACTGGGGCAGAAAGTGGATCTACACATTGAAATGGAGCCTAGGCGAAAAGAAGAAGATGAGGCCTGGTTGGAGCTACACGCCACCCTTCATTTAAACATTTCTAACGATAATACTGACAAGTGAGATGCTTCACTGGTGACCGAAAAAGAATCCACCTCTAAACCTCGGGAAACCTTGACAGGGAAGAAACAGCCATTTAAGCGTAAGCGTGTCAAGAAAACACCAGTAACATGGGAGAATAACAGCAATCAAAGGGAAATTATATAATTTGGAAATTGGGTGTATGAGCTAGGCCCAATAGCTCAAAAGATTTCTCCAGAAAACATTTCACTGGTGACCGAAAAATAATCCACCTCTGAAACAGTGGAGGGTGTGCATCAACCTTAGAAGACACAACCTTCCACTGAAGTTGTTGAAAACGGTTATAGTTCCGTGTCAGGAAAACAAGAGATGAGGCAGCTTTCGTAGAAAAGGGAACATGTACTCCACAGCTGGTCACTGAGAATGAATCCATCTCCAAAACACAGGAGACGGTGAGTCAACCAGGAAGCAAACAACCATTTAAGAGTAAGCATGTAGAGATATTATGGAAAACCTTCCCTGAGCCAGGCACTTCAGTGGATCTGATCTCATTTTCCATGGACAATTTGGAAAACAATGGAAGTTCTCTGCCAGAAAAACTAGATGATCTTGATCTTGCGTGGTATAAGTACACAAAAAGATTTTGGAAAGATTTTCCTGGGTCAGAACCCAGATTAGATCAAAACATTTTTTGTTGAAGATATTGAAATGGAGCCTAGGCGAAAATTCAAGCTGGGAAACTTGACCCAGCTTACACTCATCACTCAATCACCACGTCCTACTGCAGCCAATCAGGTCCGGAGCAACGCACCGCTTCAAGCCAATCGTCATCCAAGAACGCCTTCAAAAAGCCAAGCTACCGTGGGGTCGACCTGCTCGTCGGTGCGCTACGACCCACCTCCCCCCCATCTCCACCTCCGTCCTGACGGACGTCCTCCAGAATCCTTCCGCACCCAGCTCCACCACCCGTTTTCGGTCGCGGGGGAAGACTGTCCGAGCTCGACCGAGCTGATGTCCTACCCACTGTGATCCGTGACTCACAGTCTTCTGCCGGGCCCGAGCGCCAAAGAATTTGTATCATTAAATCTTCTAACTGCTTTTTCTTCTCTGTGTGAGTCTCTCCAGATTGCAATGCAAGATGTTTTAATCAAAGCAGGAGAAAACAGTACAATGTCTCACCTTGCCTGAACCAGACAACATCCAGGAGGATAATTTACCTGAGGTCTCCAACAATCAAAGTTGCTTTGAAGTTTCTTCTGAAATGCTGAATGATCAAAAGGAAAATACTGTGAAGTTCAGTGAAGCAGAACAGGACTCAACAACCAAAGAGAAACCTAACCAGGAAGGGGAAGAATTACAATCTGAAAATTCTAGAAGTTAGGAGTTGTAAATGGAAAATCTTTCTGAGCCTGAAACAGTCAACAATGTACAACTTCCTGGAGATGTAGATTAAATAAAAATGTCTCCCCTTATTGATCATAAACACAAGAAGTTATAATTATGAAGTCTCTGTAATCAAAATTGTCCTTCAAAAAAGGATTTAGTTTAAATTAAAGGAGCGGATTGAAACTGTTATCGTTCAGTTTTTGGTACAAAGACAGAATAGAGGAAAAACAATAAATGCAAATGAAAATTACTGAGCTCATTTTAATTTATCATGCTATTAATTAATTATTTGATTCATTGAGTATTGCCACATACCTAATTATGAATGTCTTCTTGTTTTGTTTTCCTAGAGATGCAATAATATGAAATTATGTCTCATTTCCAACATGTGTTATGAGTAAAGCCTTGACCTGAAAACATCAACGTCAGCTTATTTCTATTTTGATAACGACGGTAAAAAGTTTTTCTGCACTGAAAATAATTTATTCCTGCATTATCATTAAATATTTATATTTGGAGCAGAGGTGACATCACACAAAGTGTTGAATCTTATTGTTGACATTCTTGTCAACTTTCTGTTTTCTGTTATGGGTGGAGATGTACACAGAACAAATATAACTGAAGCCCGTGTTGTTTTTCTGTCACTTAATGGCCGTTTAAAGATGGCAGTGTCAACGATGAGAAAAGAGTTTCTTTTTTTAAGATAAAATACAAAATAATTTGATTTGACAACATGTTGTAAAAAATGCTGCTTCCTTTCTCCTCTGGGCTTCCCCTAACTTCATTTCACTTTACTGAAGATGAAAACAGCTTCAAATTTGCTTCTCCCAGTAACAACTTCCACACTCCAGACAGCATTAATTAAACATTTATTGGCTTTCTATCAGGTGGATCAAAACTGAAAAAATATTTTAAAAATCAGCTGATTTTTGACTCCGGTTAACTTCTTATATTGAATGCTTCAGCTTTTACTGTGAATTAGTACACGTCACACACATCAGCAAACTTTGTGTTTGCTGATATGGAGTGGAGCCTCGGATTCATCCAGCTTAGACTATGAAGCTGCCTTTGGTTGCTGTGGTTACAGTGTAATTATTCCAGATTTGTGTCTTTTCTTGAGTGTCTTTTTCATGATGTAAAATGTTCCCATCACTTTCCTCCGAGAAACTTCAAAGATTCTGCAGCTAGATTACATGAAAAGTTCTCTTCTAATGCTGTAGATTTTAATGTTTACATGTTTAATATTTATTTTTTAGGTCTCTATAATAAAGCTGACATTGCGATATGCTCGCAGGTGAACAGATGTATGTTCACCTTTCTATTTAAGCTGAAGCTGCTGCTGTTTTGGCCTGGATCCCAGCTGCTGGCCAGCCTTCCCACAGCGCAGGTCAAACTGTGTTTTTCCTTCTAATCAGATAGAAAAGGTTAAATGAGAACATGGCTTCCATAGCCGCCAGGTTGAAGCAGAACACCAAGGACAAGTCCTCTTTTTCTGCTTCCACATGTCAGAGTCGCCAGCTCCACACAAGAAATTATTTCTACATCATCACTTAGCAAAAAAGAAAGAAAAAAAGGTGGGAGTAGCAATCAGAGGAATAACAATGGCCTTACAGAAAAACAGTAGTTTGGGGATTAAACCACTTGAGGCATTAGAAATTAGAAGAGCAGCTGGGGATTTAATTTAAGGATTATCAATAGTTTATATTTAGAGTAAAAATCTGAATATTTACTCTGTTAACAACTGAATCCAAATGTTATTTTATGTTCTGGAAAAAAAAAGAAAAATCCCTTCCCAACTAAAATCCCATTAAAAATGTTTTAATCCATTTCTTTTTTACAAACAGCAGAGGAAGAGGCATCAAGAAAAAACATGTGCTGAGTTTAGCACTTCAGATGAAATGTAATCCTCCAACTCTTCAAACTAAGTTGGATATGTTAATTATTTAGCTTTTGGTAGTTCATGACAAATTTCATGAACTTTCACATTTGTCTCAGCTTTACCTGATTTGACCTCAGTTTGACTTACTGGATTTCTACTCTGGGGCAGATTGTTTTGTCACCCTCCAAAGTTTCACCCTTTTAAGAAATTGTATTTTACACAGGCATATTTTGTTTCATGGCATGTCTGCATTTTGATATGATACTGAGATAAAACAATTTCACCACAGTTTACACAAACATAGATCTCGTAGATGATAATGAGGATACCTGTCACACTAATCAATAAATCAATTAATAACATGATAAATTAAAATTAGCTCAATCATTTCCATTTGCATGATTTATTGTTTTTTTCTTTTCTCTTTTTCTACCATAAACTGGATGATACAAGTCTTCAGTTTGGTGTTTTGGACTTAACTAGCACATTTTGCTTTACAGAGACTTTACAGTTAATTTTGTTCATTTATTTGGGATATTTAAAAGGTCTCCCATTCACTGCGTTAAATAGAATGTGATCTTGTGTTATTATGCCGACCATGACCATTATATAAGTTTCAAATGTTCTTAAAACAGCAATATTATTGTTTATCACTATAACTTCTCTGGACAATTTATTGCCCAGCTAAATTAGTTATCATGAGTCCTGACTTCACAGATTAAGTCCGTCTGTCCGTCCATCCGTCCGTCCGTCCGTCCGTCCTTGTCCCTAGTGGGGTCAGGAGGTGCTAGTGCCTATCTCGAGCTAACGTTTAGGGCGAGAGGCAGGGTCATCCTGGACAGGTCGCCAGTCTGTTGCAGCAGATTAAGAACATTTTTTCTTAAATGAATCTAAAACCTTAGAACTGTCATTAGAGAAACCTTAAATCTGAAGATACGGTCTGAAGTGTGAGCCCCTCAGGGTTCCCACAGCGTCAGTCCATCTGGTCCAGTCTCCGCCCCGATCAGCTTCCTGTTCCTGTGGGTGTCACACATTTAATTTCTGTCCAAATTTGTGGATCATCTCCAGAAGAATAATTAGCGAGTAACAAGTCTCTCACATGGCTTCGTAACAAGTTTCATGCTCTGATTACGAGCTTGAACAGATCAGCTGTAAACAGCTGCCATCAGCCACACACAACCTGCCGGAAGCTTTAAGCTGAGCAAAAGATAAAACCGGCCTGAGTCAGCACAATCTACAGGACTGTTTGGTCTCCATGGAAAATGTTTTTTAAGTCTTGCCAATGAGAAATCAGAAATGAATGCAGAGTGGAAAGAAGCAGCTGGAATTCATAATGTCTGTTGCTTGGAATAAGAAAAACAAGTTAGTCAGCAGGTCGGATTCTTTTCATAATGCTGTGAAAAACATTGTTTTCCCATTCAGCAGCATTATGAAGTTCTGCCCCTCCCCTATCTGCTGCTAAGCTCAGCCACTGAGCTGTCAGAAAAAGACAGTTATCCATTCAGGTGATCAGTGTTTTCACCTCATGGATTAAAATATGAAGAATTTGATTTGATCAATTAATCACATTTGGTTTTTGAGGATTTAATTTTTGGAATATTTGGATTTTGAGAAATAAATGAGGACTGTTGAGCATCTTGTGAAGTCATACTTTAGTTCATAGATAAGGAAAACTTTTCCACATATCAAATTATTTTCAGTCATATCGACTATGAAACAATAAAGCAAATGAATATGTGGAGTTTGAAAAAAGAACCTCATGTCAGACTGAGATAACTATCAAATCTTTTTCTTCATTAAAAACACTTTTTTTGGTGACTTTAAGATGTTGTTCTGGTAAAACTGCATCTTTATTCTGCCCATATTATGACAATAATCTCGTAATTAAACCAAAATTCTTATAGTTTGGTAGTAGTAATCCTCTGTCGTACATCTCACTGGAGGGATGATTGAAATTAAAGCTGCTTTTTGAATATATTTTGTCACTTGAAATTTTTTTATTTCAAAGAAAATGGGAGAGAAAAAAAATTGGAAATCAGAACTGGAATGAAATCTACCCTGATAGAGCCGCAGTACAAATAACTGTGTCTTCTCTGTTTTTAAATAAGTGCAGTTTGATGATATTTTCCATCTTTTTGTGTAAAGTCTGAATTGTTCTATGACATTGTCACACCATAAAACTGTGGTCCTTCCCTTCGGGGCATAATACACTGAGAATGTAATATTAGAAAAATGCCTAGAGTGCCAAATCCTCCTTTTACCTCCAACATTCATGTACAACATGCAGCGCTCCGGCATGCAGCAGCCTTCTGAAGAGGACGCATCATTGTGTGATGTTTACGATGAAATCGCCCCGCAGGGTGTGTGTGGTCAGTGTAGCAGGACCTGAGCTAACTAGGCAGAAAACAGAGATGGATGACATGCAGGTTTAAACCGCCGTGTGTGAATGCCTCTGTGTTTATGAGCCGCCTGCTGCAGTTCCTGTCACATCCTGAACTGTTCACTGATTCAGCAGAGTTTCTAACCAACCAGCAGGAATGTGAAACGACAATTTCTGATGCGGAGCAAAGCGTTTTGTAAAGCGAGGAGCCTCAACAGAAGTTCATCTGTTGGCTTAGAAGGAGATTTGTGTGTTTCATCAGAAGGATAAAGAACAATGAGTTCACCTCCCATAGCAACAAGTGCTGGTCGTCAGGTAAAACCATCCATGATCCCAAAACAAAATAAAATAAAAAAAGGAGCGCAAAACCTTGTAGGTCTATTTTTTAACTTACATTTGTTCCTATTTTACCAAATATCAATAACATTAAAAGTAACTGGTGTGTGGATCCCAAAAAAACAAAGGAACAAGACTGGATCATTTTGGCTGATTATAAAAACATAAAGGCAAACAAATGGGAAATTATTATTATTATTATTATTATTATTATTATTATGCAGCTAGTTCACAATGCTGAGGGATGTTCTGACCCTAAATGATTGATATTAATGATTAACTTCCAACAGCTGTTGTTATTTTGTTTCTGATTTGATGTTGACCTACCTGCAGGAATGTGAAGGTAGGTCACATTGTGTGTTTCATCAGAACAATGAAACACAGATCCAAACCCATGATTTGATAGTAGTTTGAGGATCTAATGAATCTGATTTATTCTTAACAATCAAGGCATTTAAATTAAAATCACAGCGTTGGTGTTGTTGTCATTCAACCTGTGCTGTGCTCACATTTTCCCAGCTGCCAATTTAAAGCTGAGCAGAGTGAAGCTGACATTTTTATAATGTTCAAAAGAAATGTAAAATGTAAGTTTACTGGGCTTTTCCTGGTGGGAGGAGCTACAGCTGCCCACCAACAGCCCAAAATGGGTTGAAAATGTTAAAAGTTGACAGGAAATTTAAAATATGAATAATTATGTGTTACTGGAAGATGTTATTGACAGCACTTAGACACTAGCTATAGTCTTAAAAAGTGGTGTAGTATTATTATTTGCTGGTTTGTGACTGATCCTCTGGGGAGAAACTAGCCAGTTTACAAAGCAGAACAAGTTTAATCTGCAGGCTCCACACACAGGAAACACTGAAATTATCAAATTATCATGTCATTGCAAATCCATAAGTACACATGCTAATGTTAGCCTAGCACCTTGACAAAATACATTGAAACATTGCAAGGAGAAGCAAGATGTGACTTTGTTGAAAAGTGTGGCTTCAGTTGTCCAGTCAGATACATCTGTAGAAACAAACCTGAGCACATCTTACCTCAGATCGCCGGCCGGCTGGCCGCCGTTGGACCCATCACTGAGCCTGCCAACATGCTGAAGGAGGAAGCAGACGAGGACCTGCTGTTCGAGTGAAGCCCTCCCTGCAGTCCGACACTCATCATCATACTATTTATTCTGTGCCTCTCTGGCCGTGTTTATGTCTTCTCAGACAAGTGATGAAAGTATTTTTATTTTTAGATCTTTACAATAACATGAAAAACATCCTTTAAAAAACTTGTATAGGACATGTCAGGACATTCCAACAGATTTCTGAACCAACAGCAGCATTGAGGCAGAAACACTGGTTGGAAAAAAACATCTTTGTCAAGAAAAATATCCAGGATATCGTGGGCAGAGA
Source organism: Poeciliopsis retropinna (assembly GCA_010277075.1). Lineage (NCBI taxonomy): Eukaryota > Metazoa > Chordata > Actinopteri > Cyprinodontiformes > Poeciliidae > Poeciliopsis > Poeciliopsis retropinna. Next base: position 353,885 of record VMRM01000009.1, read on the forward strand.
GCTGAGTTGATTCTTATAGTAATCCTGATTTCAACACCCAGAATGTTTCATGTTTTCTGTGCTATGGTTAGCATACACAGTGTGCTAATCACAGCTAACTACAGACCGGAGCAGATTACTATCCTATCACAGTGAATATCTTCCACATTGGCAGTAGGCCTGTCACAACAACACATTTTGCTGGATGATAAGTTATCCCAGGAATTATTGTGGTAAACGATAATATTGTTGTTTTGAGACCATTTTCACAATTGGCAACAACACATTCTTAAAAAACAATATACCTTAAATTATAATGAGTATTTAACACTATAACTGGAAGACATTTTTAATATCCAAAATAAATAAAACAAAACAACAGAAACAGAAACAACAAATAAAATTAATTATAAGGTCTCCGTAAACAAAATTGTTCTAAAAACAAACAAACAAAAAAAAAAAAACAGATGTAGTTGAGACCAAATCAGCAGAATGAAAACTTTTATCATCCAGTTTTTGGTAAAGAAAAACAGAGAAAATGATAAATAATGCAAATGGAAATTATTGACCTCGTTTTGATTTATCATACCATTAATTGAGGTCGGCCTAACTGTACAAAATCACAGTTTACTTTGTAGACTATGTTTTATAGTCATAAAAAAGAAGCAGATCAAACAAAAACTCATATACCAATTTAAAAAAAATAAATACAAAAAAAAACATTTAAGTAATATGTTTTCTAGTTTTTGACATATTTCAGTGAATATGTAGGTAATTATTTATTGTAACTGTGACCCTTTCTGTCCGTCTTTACTGTAATTCAGGGCCACTCGCCACAATCTGCTCTGGTGATCCAGCAGATGGAAGCTGAAGTTGATCCTCAGCGCAGCTTATCGAAACAATCCACCACAAGTTCACACACACTGACAGAATTCATCCTTTTGGTGCAATGGGCTTTTTGTCAGCTCAGTGCAATTCATTATTGGCTTTCAGGAAATTAACAAAGATGTCAACCAGGTTGCTCGTTTCCTAGGTGACGAATGTAAAAATATTTGATTAAAATGTCATTAAAATACACGGACATGTTGCTGCCTGGTCTGTTCTGATTAAACACGCACACTGCTCTCATCTCTGCTGCATGTTGACTTGTTTCTCGCCTCCTGCTCTGAGTACAGAGCAGTTTGTCTCAACTGCTCTGTACTCAGCAGTTTAATCTCTCCACCAGCTTCTCCCTGAAGCCTTCATTTTCCTGCTTCCACTTTTAGTGGACAAAAACACAACAATTAAAACCGGTTGTGGAGCGATCAGTAACCGCGATGAGACATGGCTCACCCAAGATACAAAAACGATCAATAGAGTCATCTCCAAGGTGAATTTATAGACACCCAGAGAAAGCCACTGTACCGAGGAACAGCGTGTTTCAGGAGCCAGCACAGAATGCTAAGCAGCAATGCAGCCCTTTTCCTTTTTGTGTGTCAGAAAAGAAAACGTCTTCATACTGCGAAGCAAAGCAGAGTCCTCTTTTGGGTTTTAGCGTGCTATGCAGTGCTGCTCCAAAGAATAAAAGGAAAACAGCAAAGAGAGTGGCGGCAAAATGAAAAGCTGGGCCTGCAGGAAGCACAACGTGGGGCATCGCTCTTCTTCTGCCTCTTCAAAAAGCTGCCGCCTCCACCAGCCGATCCTCCTGGGTCACACAGCGGGGACACACTGGGAAAGAGACTGCAGATATCAGCTCCCTGTATCTAATCTTACCAGCCTCTCTAAAGGACCCAGGAGTATCCGCCGCAGCACAGACACGGCGGGCCGATAGGAGCTGACAGCTCCACCAGATAAAATAGCCCCAGGTGCAAAGTCAAGGTAGAAGTCCCCTGGTGGGCCCCACGAGACAGAGAAGCACATTCTTGTTTTAATTGGAATACAACATTGTTTTAAAGGTTTTATTGGCTCTAGTGGTCTTTATTCCATAGTGAATTGACAGGAAAATGGGTAATGAGAGAAAGGGGAAGACATTAGGCAAAGGTCACCAGGCCGGGAAACAAACCTGCGACGACCACGTCAATTACTTAGGCCTCCATATCTGGGTTGTGCTTAACCCCTGCACCACCACAGCATGACCAGAATACAACATTTTAATTAACAAAAAGTGCAAAACTTGTACTAAACTACAGATTGCATTGGGTTTGTACCGTTGAGGACGTTACGGCCTCTTTTCCACACTGTAAGTTACAGCAGGAAATCACTTCCTGCCTGTTGGCCTCCAGACAGCTGGTTCAGCAAACATGTGCTAATCTTCAACAAGCAGACACACACAAGCAAACATATGACAAGATTAAATAATGAACAAAGGAAGAGTAAATTCAGGAGTTTAAATTGGGCAAATTACACAGCGAGAAGCTGCCAGGAGAAAATGAAAGAGAAGATAGAATGCATCTACAAAGACAAATTAAAGTTTTATCCTTTTTTGTTCCCTGAAGAGCAGCTTCACCAGCCATGCTTCAGCGCTGAGCTTTTCTGAACTGCTTTGATGTTTCTGCAACATTAATGTTGCTGCAGTTTAGCTTTCCAACAGAGTGCAGTGCAGCAACTCAGTCATTAATTATTCTGGCAATTAATCGATTCATTGGATGAAATAATCGGTTTTGCACCACTTAAGTCTTTTTCATGCAATGTTAGAAATACAGTAAATAATGCACAGAAATAATTCAAGTTCATTTTAAATAAGAAAAGAAACATTTTATTGCTTAAAATGCAACTTTCCTTTAGTGAACACTTGATCATATGCAGCAAAGGATGCAACTAAAAAACACAAACGTCTAAAATCAACCTGTGGAACGTTCAGCTCTTTCTGTCATACTTCACACTGATACAGAATATGGTCAATCTGTCTGTTCTTTTTAGATAAACAAATTAATAACTGGACTCATATTAGGCAGAACCTCCTGCCTAATATGACATTATTTCTTCAAGTAAAATTTGAACAAGGTGAGGATAAATGTTTGCCACCTGAGGAGTTTTGGGTAAAACATATTTACAAATAAGTATTTTTCTTTATCTGAAATGTAAATATGTATATATTTGGCTTAATGTTCTTTCTTCAAATTTGTATTTATTTATTTTTTTTACTATTGACGATTATTTCAGTAAACAATTAATCAGAATTAATCAGAATTAATCAGGTTAATCGTTTCAGCCCCAGTTTCATTTGTTCACACATTTGCACTGGAGGAAAAGTCCAGCAGAGGTTGCAGTAACTGTCAGTACTTCTTAAGAAGCATAGATGCTGGGCCAGAACCTCCAACCCTTCCCATCCTGGCATGTCCAACCCGAGCTGACTGACCCGATCCTCTTAAAGTTACAGCAGGGAATGTCAGGAGCCTGCAGAGCTGCTTATCCGGTTCTACAAAGCCTTTGTCGAGACTGCTGCCCGCACATCCATCAAAGTCTGGTTAGGAAAAACTAGAAAAGCACAGCTGAGTAGTGCCAGGCTGGCAGAACGCTGGCCTGTTTCTGCATGCAGTACCGAACAGCAGCTCCAACCTACTGGAGTGAGGGAGAGGAAACCACCTGTAGCGCTTCTTCGTCGCACTGGCGACCATTTGAGGCAAAACATAAACACATATTATTGCATATGAATAAAATAAAATATATTCCAGTACAGACAAAACGAGAAGAGTCCTACTCATGCTGCGCACTGTTTAATTTTTTTAAATGTATTATTAATAAAGGACTTTACAAAAGTACCACATTTGTTCTTTTTTTACACTACAGCTACAAACATTGCTGTATTTTATTGGGATTTACTCCCAATAAAATAATGCACCAACAGAAAATGGTGCATTAAAGTTAACAGGTAGAAAAGAGACAAAACCTGAATAAATATAGTTAGAGCTGGAAGTTTTTCAGGATTTGTCCAATTTAGTTTGATAAGATTGAAATTTTACCACAACTTCTTTTCAAAAAAGATAAAACTCCATCAGATTGGATGAATAGTGATTTTCAAGTGTTTTCATGGATTCCTCAGTGGACGAAGGTCTAGACTTTGACTAGACCATTCAAAAACCATTCACGTTGCACTGATCCTACCATTCAAATCAAGTACCTCAATTGTTAAAATACCTCAAGAAAAATGTATCTGCCCCGAAGCTTCGTTAAATTAGATTTTATTATTTAGTGCACCAAGTTCCGGCCGTATCATTATTTGTGGTGGGCAGCTCTCTCACTTCCACCTATGCATTGTTGCTAAATGCTGGCAACATAACGTCAAATTTTCTGAGTCTTTATTGTTATTTGGTCGACTAATAAGCATTGTTAAATTGACTGGAGCAATGCTTGGACTAAGGCAGCCTTTTTCCTCCCATGGCTGCATGTTGACCACTTGAGAGATACAATTGCACTACACACTTTTCAGAGTTAGGTTTAGTTGTGAGAAAACATAAAAGCAATGTATGCTTTTAGAGCTCCAGTTCATTGTTTTAGGATTCAATTATTCTATCAATCATTCTGATGATTAATCAATTAATCAGATAGAGAAATTGGCATATTCTGCATATTTTTCATGTAACTTAAACCTTTTGTACAATATTAGAAATACAATAAAAAATACAGGTCAACAAATGATTCAATTCCTTTTTTAAAATAAATTAAAAAAAAACATTTTATGCTTGATTGTCTGTAGCAAAAGATAATAAAAATACAGAAAAGAGTTAATCTGTTTATTCTTGTTTTAACTCAAATGTTAAGTCAGGTTCTTGAAAGCAGTTTTTAACCAGGTGAAGTTAAAAGTTTTTCCACTAGGATTTCTGGGAAGAAAATGTTTACAGACACAGGGGTTTTCTATATCTTAAATGCAAAATGTATTTATATATAATTACTGCTCTACATTCTTCAGCAAATTTACTTTTTTGATACTATATATCTAGCTGATCGTTATTTCAATAATCAGTTAATCGCGATTAATCGTTTGAACCCAAATACATTTGACACAGCTCCTCACGGAAGCACTACTTTTAGTTGTTCAGTCGCCTCAGAGATCAATCGTATGGTAGTTCTTTAGAGTTCCATGGACTCCCGACGTCTATTCATGTAAACATTTAGAATTGATCTGGAGGAAAAGAGAAACTTCTTTTGACACACAAAATAACAGATGCTCTGCTCAGTGTGACCAAAGGCACTTTTTTCCCACCTTATGCAGATCTGCAGCCAAATGCTCCCCATTGTGGCTGCACTGTTAGAATCCAGAGCTTGGGAGAGTCTTTGTGTTCGATGCTGAAGGCATAAAGGCAGCAACAGGAAGAGGAGGGTGTGGAGGGTGGAGGGTGGAGGTAGACACTGGACATCTGGAACAGAGCCTCAGAGTCTGGCAGAGAGCAGAGATTCTCTTCCGCTCACATCACACTTCCTCCTGTTCCTCTCCTCCTCATCCCTCTCTTCCCTGCAGGTTGCTGTTGTGCGAGCGAGGCTCTCATGGGGCCTGCTGACAGCACGGATAAATAAGCGAACCAGCTTATTGGAAGCACACACAAACACACACCCACCCACACATATGCACGCACGCACACACCCACGCACACACACACCTGTCTGCACAGTCTTAACCCAAACCCAAATATATATTCCTATACACACTTATCCTCATTCAGAATAAGCTTGTTAAAAGGAAGCCTACAGTCTGAGGAGCTTTTATTGCACACACACGCACACACCCTGAGCTATAAACCCACATGAAGTTTGTCCATGGGGCTCCTTGCTCCCCGTTTCTTCTCTGTTTCTATTAAGGCTGACGTTGATGAATGACAGAGATTACGGGACAGACTGCCGCTTAGCCTCATCACAGAATGAATGTAATCAAACACAGAGACATGAGCAGCATTCAGGGGACAAGATGGAGGCATGAGATCTGACAGCTCCACTCAGGAGAAGCAGGTATCATAAATATGTTTATGTCGTTTTGCTGAACTTGCTCTATGGCTTTTAAAGGGGCAGTGTTATGTAAAAATACCTTTTGGAGCTTTACTTCATATTAGAATGTTATTCCCTCTTCAAAAACACACCTAAAGTTTTGCTTTGATCCTTTCATTGTGTTTGATAAATTCTTCAATCCCCATGGCAACCACTGAGCTGTGGAAAACATTTGGGTGGACCTAGCCCTGCCTTTGAGGTGCAGCTCCTCCTCTGAGCTGCAGTTTCCTCCTCCTGCCATGCCCCCACTCAGCTCCTTCAGACTAGCCACAATGAATTAGTTAAAGAGTGAAACGCTGGTAAAATCGTTGTTCAAGAGGTTAATCGAGGAGCCATGCTGGGATGACTTCCTGAACTAAAGAGTTTCTGAAAGACCAGGAGTTTCTTAAAGAGACAGAGGCCCAATTTCAAGGTTTTAAATCACAAAGTCAAATTTCTTTTAAGTCATATTTGATATAATATTGTTATAACATAGTTTTATGATTATACTATAAAATGATTCTATGTATCTGGAAAACACCTGACACTGCCCTTTTAAGCTTTAAATATGAAAATTACTGTTTGAAATGAACCACAAATCTGGAACAAACTTCCAGAAAAGTGCAAAGTTGCTGAAACACTGAGATCCTTTAAATCAAAACCCAACCTGGATAGAGTTGTCTTTCCAGGTGACAACTCTACAATATTCCACTTCATCAATATAAGTGGAATATTGATGAACATATTGTTTTATATTGATGTGCACTTGTTTGATGATTTTGATGATGACATTTGACAAAATGTTTATTGGTTGTTTCATAATTAATTGCTGGTTATGTTTTTATGGTGTGGTTTGGACTGCCTTGCTGCTGAACCATATAATACAGATGAACTGTCTGCAGGAACTAAGTCCTTCATTAACTTCACTGTTTAGCAACAATACCTTCTTCAATGTGGTGATTATTTGGTCCTGCAATAATCAGCAGCTTTGCTAGTAATTAATCACGCCTGATTGCTCTAATGTTGCCTTGAATACGATGAAAATGATTTACCCCTCTTCTCTGTGACAAACTGTGGATTAGGAAGATTATTATAAAACAATGCAAACTAACTCAGAGCACTTGTTTGTGAAAATTATTTATTTTATGATATAACAGGTGATAAAATAAGTGGGGATGTAGCTCCCAGTGGTAATAATGATTTTTCTCAGGGAAACAAAGTCTCCAGAAGACGAACCAAAAATCTAAAAGATTTTAAGGAAATAAAAGTGGTTTAACAATTAAAAGAAAAATGCATCGCTTGGTAGGTTCAACACACGGATTTCTGACTCTCAAATTAATTGTAAAGATATAAATCTGTTTACAGAAAACTGAGAGTCAGGGAAAAAGTTCTGCGGAAGTTTAAAGCAGAGTTGTTATAAATCTATCTTTAAAAAGTTCTCTGAGATGTTCAATCGTTAGAAATATTAAAAAAGCTCCGCAATGCAAAAACACAAAATCTTACCAAGTATTTTTAGTTCAGATTACAGAGTAAATATCTTAGAAATAAGACATAATTAACTCTGTAACTTTTCATGAATAAATGTTCCATTTTAAGAAGTCAAGAACTTCTTAATGAATTAATAAATGATGAAGAAGTTTCAGTTCCACTGGCTGATAATATCACTTATAAAACATTTTATAAGTAATAATATGCTAGTGGAACTAGCATCCAATCTGACTGAGGCCTAGCTGAGTCTCAAGAAGTAAAATTTTATTCAATTTACATTTTTACTCTGTACTCCATAAGATAGTGGTCTGTGTTAAATTACTTACTATAATTCCAATAAAATACAAAGAAGTTTGTGATTTCAATGTGACTTGTTGGGAGGTTCAGATATTCTTCCACTGTGAATCTGAGACTGCTGTTACATTCACTGGGATGACTTGTTCATCTACGTTAAAGAAAAATAATCTAGTGATTTCTAACATCCTAACAACATAAAACAAAACTACAGCCAAGATAAAACATTTAATATATAATCCCAAAGCGATGTACCTGCAGCTCATCCTTACCTCTATTTATATATGTAAAATTTATTTGGTGTAACATTCATGTGAACAAATGCACAGATAAATCTCACATCAAACTCTTAAGTTTTGATTAGGCCAGTTCTTTGTATCCTTTACAAAAAAAGCTCCAACACAATGTAAGACCAGAGAGTGGATTTTTACGTTAAGCTCATTAAAGCTGTCAAATATTAAGATTATTATGAGATCATTATGGTGGATGTCAGCCCCTCACCGAATAAAATCCTATTAATCTACATTTAATTTTCTTCTTTTGTTATAGCCTATAAGTAGCCTGGCACCTTTTTTTTAAATTGCCCTGTAAATCTGTATGATTTTGAAAACATTCCAAGAATAAACTACAGTTAAACAGTTGCTTATTATGTTATAATATTTGTAGAAGCTAAGAACAAAAACAGCTTGTTGAGATCATAAGGTATTAACTGTTCGGACAAAAAGAAATATCTCCAAACAGAGTGAGTGTGTTGTCAGGCTAAATGCCCTGATTATTACATCAACACAATGAAATATATCAACCTATAATTACATCACTAAAATCAGTTGGTCTTGTAAAGTTTTTAGGAACTTACAGGTCGCCCAGTCAAGCCTGTCTGGGCGACCTACATAACCCTCATATTCACCGTGTTCATCAGGAGAGGGCCTGCCTTCTGCAGCGTGATAGAGGCTTTGTTCCCTGAAATACTTTTCTGTCTCCCATCCGCGCCCCTGTAGGTCTGGGCCGTGGGCCACTGCCCTGCCAGCTCCCCCTGAAGCTTTGCCCCTGGTTCTTTGATAAAAAGTTTTAGTGTCGGTTCTTCAGCCGTATTCAGGTAGATGTATTTCTCATAACTGCAATGAAAACACTTTTTTGGGATCACATGATCATGTGATCAACCATGCTGAAATGCATTTAAGGAGGAAGAGACATCTGCAGTCCGTACTTCACAGCTGTTTGTGTCAAACCCAAAAAGAGAGCAAAATGCTGAGTCCTTCCATCCGACACTGAACACCCACAGCGGTCAACCTCCAAGTTGTACTTCTTGTTTGGTAGCTTTCCTCAGTTTAGCTGGCCTGGTTTTTAAAGAGTCCAACACAACATGCACAGTTGGAGCAGTGAAAATGCCTCCAGCAGCAGGACTGGACTCCTGCCAGCACTGTTCACTGCCCTGGACCCCATCCAATCACATGATGTTTGTTCTGACCAACTGGTTTTGTCTGTGTGAACTGGAAGGTGGAGAAACCGACCTACATCTGAATCACACTAACATCTTGTTGGAGATGTGATTGTCAAGTAGTTCTGGTGAAAATAATAAAAAAGAAACATTCCCAGTGTTTTGTGTGTTACAGAAAAGTCAATGTGATGTGTGGAAGTAGGCGGACAAACAGAGGAGTTGTGGCCGATGGCTGTGAACGTGGAGGGTCACAGCCGACTTTCAGCTTCACAGTTTATTGCTGGGCCCTATAGCAAAGCTAAGCATAATACTTAGTGAAATGTTAGTATTTCAGAGCATTGATTTAAAAATTAATATTTTGCCAAGTTTGCACAAACCATAAGGTGAAGGGCTGTCTTAATTCTCTACCGGCTTTTTCATTAATAATACAAATGTAACTTTCCCCACATTCCCAAAAGGTATTTAAGTCAAATATTACGAAGGCCTACTTTCCAGCACCTGTCCAAAATTTTAAATTAAATATTATTAATCAAATAGTTAATAATTTTCCTGAGTAGCAGCTGCCTGCTCTGCTGCTTTATCTTCCAAAATGTCTTGGCACATCGGTGACACTTCCAGCACATTAACATGTACAGAAAGAAAAACAGAAAAACACACCCTCTTCACACCCACCAAAGAGGAGGGTGTGAGAAGTGTGACACGCAACCCCAAAAAGAGAGGAGAAGACAAATAAAATAAACAAAGCGTGAGCGTGACTTTCACACAGCAGATTAAAAAAAAGAATAACAGCCGCGGAAAAGTGTCACATCTAATAGGAACACGAAATATCAAGCCTCCTCGGAGACGCGAGCTGTCGCACAGCAACCTCTCCCTCTAAAAACAGACTGAATGGCGTCTCAGCGGCGCTAATCACAGCTGACGGTGGGAATACAACTCCTCTGTTGTAATCTATTTGCAGCGGCAGCGTTTTGGAGCAGATTTCATTTGTGGCGTTTGTCTTCCTGAGACTACAGTTTGGGTCTGGCTAATGAGCTCCACGAACAGCGCGGCTCAGGACAACGGAGAGACGTGGCGGCTTATCGGAGGACAAGCGCGATAACATTTAACCCGGGAAGAGTGACATTTTCAAATGAGTCCTTTAAAAGTGTCTTTTTAAACAAATGAGACAGTGATTGTTCTGACACAGTGACACGCACCTGGACAATTCTGATGGCTTCCACCTAAATGAATACAGAGTCCTCCACTTTTACTGTAACCCTTAAACGGGCAGTATTATATAAAATCTGTAGTATCAGGCTATCGGTGGATAGGAACCTTTGTGCTGTATTGTGTTCGGCGGCGGAACAGAATAAAGGGAAACTTACTAAGATGAAGATGTCTCACGCGTGCTTCTGTGTAGCCTCAAGGTTATATTAAATATACATATCTGAGAATAGAACAAAATCTACTCTCTTTGAGCTTTATTTCAAGTTATAATGTTATCCACTCATCAAAAACACACCAGGAGTTTTGCTTTGATTCTGTTATGCATGTTTGAGAAATCCTTTTATCTCCATGGCAACCATTCAGCAGCGCAAAATGCCTGGGTGGACCTAGCTCTTTGAAACGTAGCTTCTCCTCTGAGCTGCAGTTATAAGCCTCCAAACTTCTGCCTCACAAATCAGCCCTCACTCACTCAGCTTCTTCATACTAGCCAGCAGACACCCGGTGGAACTGCTGCGCTCATTATAGGAGCCACTACTCAGTGTAAGCATTGGTAAAAACATTGTTAAAGGATTAAGAAAACAAGTCAAGAAATAAATCTGTAACAAAATAACACTAATTTCTAGCAGTAATCTTGAAATGAGTGTCTTTCAACTAGATCTTGAACAGGAATAGTAAATCAGAAAAACACCAACTTTCCTCAGTCCCCAGTTCTAAACCTCATAGTAAAACATGGGCAGCTGAGGAAAGGACAGAACAAGATAGGACTCAGGATTCCGGATCCCCTGGAAATCTGGATGAGCATAGGGCCAGTCAAAGTATTTACATTTGGCATGTCATTAATTGTCCACTGTCATTAACAGTAGTCAATTTTTGTCTACTGTTTTCCATTTAGCCATGTGGAAGTATTTCCACCAAGAAAATAAAAAGCATTTTGTTTTTCTGATGTTCCCATACCTCATACATGTACATTGCACATGTTTGAGTTGCTTTAAATTCACAGTGCCCTACTGCGTCAGGACAGGCTACCGTACTTTTGCTGTGACGTTAACATTTTGCTTTATTTCTTTTCTTACAGTGAAAAATCACTTTGCCAAAAGTGGTTTTTCACTTTTGGCAAAGTATGACTGACTGACCAGGAAGAAAATTTCAATGCTTTTGGGTGTGGTCAAATAATTAATCAGAAGTTGGTCTGGCACCACTTCCAGCATTCACTGGGCAGAGGGTGATAAATCTTCATGAGCACAGACAAAGAGTTTGCATTGTGTAGCAGGAGCTTAATTAGTGTTGTTGGTCATTTAGATACCAAGGTAAATTGTGCGGCAGTGGCACATATGTGTGGTATAAGAATAATGATGATGCAGTCAAATTTATCTACACAATTTTTGAATTCTTCTTCTAGCTGGTGATGAAATTGTGCATGCGACTTTAAACGATGTGTGGAAAGGTGACGCTGGACTGTTAATAGACAGACTGAATAATTAAATATCACAGTCAGCAATCACAATACAATTATATTGGTTGGAGGAGATATTTTACAGAAAATCAAAGCAGTGTAACTTATTTGATTCTCTTGGAGGGAATGTTTTATTTTCAGATCATATTAACACCATTTATTGTAAAAGCAGTTTGCAAAAGAAACTGTCATAACTGTCATAAAGCATTTTGAAATCCTGAATATGTTTAACGAGGATATAGTGGATGTAAAGCAAATGACCTCTACAGCAGGTGGAGGGAAAGTCCTGGGAGAGGAGATGAGGAAAGTCAGACTCGAAACAGAATGCTGACACTTGTTGGCTGCGGCCACAGCCATCCCTCCAGTCAAAAGCAGATATGCAACATATTCTCATGAGTAATCCCCTGTTGAAGGTTATAGCTGCAGCACTGAGCAGTTTCATGGCTAAAGTTTCCCTCTGGTGTCAATCGGGCTGGATATGCACCATGCGCTCATCAGTGATAGTGTGTCATGTTCAGGGCAATTGAGCTCCAACATCGAGTCCTCTCTGGCCGGGCGTCGCCATTCAGCGCTACATGGCCAGACGCAGGTAGAAGTTCACCAGAGGGACGGCTGAGCACGCCTCAGAGCTACAAAATATCCCAACACTTCTCAGCTTTAGGATCTTGTTTTTCTTTTAGGGTTTGGTTATGAAAGATAATTACACTTAGACATTTTTCTGGGTTTGATTTTTTTTTTGTCACACAAAGATGTTTCAAATCATCAAAGAATATTTATCTGATAAATTATATTATTCATAAAGGACAAAAATATCAAAACTAAGCTAGCTCTATGTAAAAAAGAGCCAGAAATCTTTGCACCATTTGTTTAATCATGAATGAAGTGTTTAATTACAGTTTTTCAGACATTCTGAAGGCTGAATAGATCAAGCTAGAAGCTAACCTCTGCTAATGGTAGTTTCTCTCTGGAAAATGTTCATTTAAGCCGGTGACTGAATATACTTTTAATAGTATTTTAAAGCTACACAGCAATACCAGTTGTTGGTATGACTGTTTTAATGATAACCATTTAAACCAGTCCTAATTGTATCCATAGTAGAGTTTAGATATAACACCGTATTAGAGCCATTGTATAAAAGAAGTTGTAAATTTCTGCCAAATACAACATTTTTTAGATAAAATCTCAGAAGTTTTCTAGAAAAAAAAGAAGAAAATTTCTGAGCTCCTAAAATTTTTGCTAAAAAAACCCCTCATCAATCTAAAAATGCTTGACTTTTGAAACTTTTTGAAATGCCAAGTTTTTTCTATCAATCAATCAATCAAATTTTATTTGTATAGCACATTTCAGCAGCAAGGCATTTCAAAGTGCTTTACATCATAACAAACATAAAAACACAAAGTCATGTAACATAGAATAAACAATCAAAACATTAATTTAGACGGCAGTCAAATTTATAACTTGTTATCCATTTATCTAAATATTTTACTTGGTGCAGATCTTGATCTTTGACATACGTTTGATTTTAGACTGTCTATTGGCTAATTTTTACTTATCCCTTTCCCTATCACGTCACAGAATTTAAGCGCCTGTTTTCGCTGTTTTACCATGGGTATTAGCCGGGGCCCGCTGCCCACAACAGAACAAGAAAATTTCTAAGATTAATATAAAAATTTCCACGGTTTTGGTGAAAATATTCTCTTGTTTATTTTTTTTCTATCTATAGTGGCCGTAATATAATGTTATAAATTATATAATAACTCATCAGTGATTTCTATTTCATAACCTGCAGTACATGTTAAATTAATGTGGGTTGTACAATACATTCCTTACTCCAACAATGGGGAATGCATTGATAATTAATGCTAACTGGCTAGCAATCTATTGACTCAGAGCAAATGTAGTGAACCAATGTCAGTTTTCAGCAGGGTCAGTGTCTGCAAAAAGTGAAAAATAAAACTAGAGGACACTTGAAATCTGTCAAGGTGGCAAACATCATCTGACATCTAAGCAACCATTAAAAATCCCACTGAGGAACCAGCTTTACCTCCATGCTGCTTTTTCAGCCTAGTGCCATCAGTGTGTGCCTTTGTACCTCCATTTTACTCTGCCCACAGGTATCAAGCTGTCCAACGCAGCGGCCTTTTGTAAATATCATGCAAGGCCTCAAAGACGGCTAAGAGCCTATTAGTTGGACATGAAAGACAGAATATATGAGTCTCTGGCAGCCGGCTAACGGAGGGAAGGAGAATGATTGGACTCAAGAGTCTCTATCTGTACTAATGTGTGTGTGTGTGTGAGCAACCCAGAAAAAAAAAAACACACTTAAACCTCTGTATGCTGGCTCATTTGGCTCATATTTTAGTAATTATAAAACCAACCACCAGCTGTAAAGTCATTCAAGAGCTCCAGTCGGACACAAGTGCACACAGGTCCGTTGTGCAGGAGAGAGGCTCTCCTCCACGCTGTAATTAGGCCTGGTCACTGCAGAAACGCTGTAATGGATAACCCTGTCTGAAAATGGCCAGAGGCAGCACACATTATTGAGCATGCTGTTGCTATGTACAGATGTGTGTGTGGGGGTGTGTGTGCGTGTGTGTGTGTGTGTGCAGAGGCAGAGAAAGGGCTTTTTGTCTCTCCACTCTTTGTTTTGTTTATTGTTGACTCTTTGGATTATGTGCACATTATTAAATGCAGAGCTACAAACCATGCGTCTTTCCACACGTCCAGATGTGACATATTTTTTTATGAGGATAGAAATATCAATGCAATTTAACACAGTTATTTAAATACCTGAGTTAACAGAATAACCTAAAAGCACTTTAGTGGAGCTAATTGTTTTAACGTTTTTTAACCACTAATGTTCAATAAAACTTAATATACATTCATAAGTTTCTAAGATTTTAACAGCATATTATTTAATATTTATATATTATTTAATACTTCTGAAGCTGCTACCCTTCCCCGGATACGCGGAAGAAGATGGATGGATGGATTATTTAAATAAAAATACCACAGTTTCATCATATTTACCCAAAAACATGCTACAAGATCTACTTACTAAAGATTAATAAAATAAAGACAGCTGCATTTTCTTTGAACATACAATCTAGCAAATTACAACTACAAAAATAAGTTTGCTTAAATGCCATTATGTATACTGGTAGATAGTGCTATTTCATAGCATAGTGAAGTTCCAACTTTGCATTGAAAGTGTCATCACTTTCAGTCATGAAAATGTTATCAAATATGATTTTTTTTTTTTTTTTTACTAATTCCTAATTTAATGACTTGAAATTGGTTCTCTGTCTCTTTGAAAACTACTGCTCTTTTTGAAGTTCCACCTTCAGGAAGTCATCACAACATGGCTCCTCTGTTAACCCTTCAACATTTTTCCCAGCGTTACTCTGAGCAGCAGTTCCTACAATGAGCTCAGCAGTTCCACCAGGTGTTTGCTCATTGCTGCTGGCTAGTCTGAAGGAGTTGAGTTGGAGAGGAGCTGCTCTGAGAGAGAAAAGCCCTGAAGCTTAGATACTGCATCTCAGAGGAGCTTCATCTCTGAGATGCAGGCATTTTTCACAGTTGAATGGTTGCTATGGAGAATAAAGGATTTCTCAAACATGCATTAAAGAGTCAAAGCAACACTTCAAGTATGTTTTTTTTGTTGAGGGAATAACATCATGATATGATGTAAAGCTTTAATGGAAACGCTGCAATTTTGAAAAAACTCACTTTTATTGATAAAAACGTTCTGTGCCAGCATGAGATGTTTTTTCAGCCGTATAGAAAATAGTACATTTAAAAAAACTGCAATGGAAACATTTTCTTTGCATCACATAAGTCACATGATGAACACATTTTCTACTGGAGGAAAAGAGAAAGTAGAGGAAGAGGTCGGAGCATTAAAATTGGTGGCGCATTTTAATGCGGCGATTTTAATGCATTAAAATGCATTAATACTGACACTGATTCGTGTCAGTTTTAATGTTCAGACATGAATCAGTCTGAGCAAACTGATTGTGTTTGATTTTAATTGTATTTCTCTTTTAATGGAAACACTTCTATTGCAAAATTGTGCTTTTTCAACATCAGCAGAATATCAAAACATTTTATTCACATTTGTCATAGAAAAACAGCTATTGGTTATGACAGTTACAATAATTTCATCTATAACATTTATTGACTGGTCATTTTGACACACAGTAAAGACATATGACCCACTTAATTTAGTAGTAAGACTGACATGACACAGTCATAAATATGACATAGCACCTGTCATAAACGTGATGGAGTCTTTATGAATGTCTTTGACTTTTGTTATGAAGTATCATTTGGAAAATTTGTAATGCAAAGTTGCTTTAAAAGTCCATTAAAAGTTCCAACTTTGCATTGAAAGTGTAATTATTTACCAAATAATTCAAAGTTGGGAATTTTAGTGGACTTTTAAAGCAACTTTTAAAGCAACTTTGCATTAAAAGTGCTATTTGCCAAATGACACTTCATGATAACAGTCATAAACATTCATGAAGACTCATTCATGTTCATAATAGCTATTATGTCATATTTATGACAATGTCATGTCAACTCTATGCACACCTCTTCAAATAAAGTGTTACCGGAAAATCTTAGCCGCTTTGTTGTGTTTGAGTCACCGTAACATGGAGTGGATGGTCAGTTCTGTTTTGTGAAGGTTTAAAGACATTTCCACAACAAAAATGGAAGACTTTTCAACAATGTGGTTTAGCATAAAGCATTAAAATAAAACACTCCTGTTCTTAAACAAATAGAATCCTGAAAGACCAAAATCTTCTTTGCAACATTGCTTCAACTTGTTGAGTTTTAATGTTGAGTAATAAGTTTCCTCCAGGCCCCAACAGAGCATTTCAATCACACTGTGGTCTTGACTTTGACTAGGCCAATAAGATCAATTAAGTTGAAGGGAAGGGTTGGGAGGAAACAGCATACATACCAAAAGCCTGACAAACTAGGAGCTGAATACACAATGTAACCTTTCTGAGCTTCACTTAAAACAGCTCTTAGGAAAATCATCAAAATGTAAATGCTTTTCTGATATGTGCCATATGAAAGGCGTAGCAGGAAACAAACACATCAAAGCAATCTGCAAAGTCATTTTCTCTCTTATGCCTGAAGTTGTGATGCCTGCTGATTGCGTGACGTTTTGATTTCAAAGGACTGACATAAAGGCCACTTCTTCTAGAACAAGTTTTACATCTTTGATAGCATGAGGTTATTAAGGCGTGTAATTGTGTTAGAATGACCTAACAAATACTTCATGTAGCAGGCTGTAAAGCAAAGCAAATGGTCAAATTATTTGAAATAGGTTAATAATAATGAACACTAAAGCTTTGTATGCATGTCTTACATTTTTATTTGATTATTTTCAAAAGAAATAAAGCCACTAAAACGAAATGCTGGGTCAAGAGGAGAATTTACAGTTATCCAATTTTCATCCAATCAGAATTTATCCAGCTCTGTTGCAGCTCTGTTTATCCAGCTCTTATCCAGCCTGTTACAGCCTGTAACTCCCCCACAGAAACACACAGGTTATGGTTATTAACTTGTGTACTTTAAGTAAGTAAGTACTTATTGGCCAAGAACCTTTTTTAATAACTATAACTACATTTTTTGGTGTTCACTTTACATTTTCGTTCAGGTAACGTAAAGTGGCAGAGCCAGAGAACTAACATTGGACCCGGCCAAGCTGGGACTGTTTCTAACTTTGGGGAGACCAACAACTGATGGTGCCAGAGCCATTTATTTGAAATGTAAATACCCTTACATTTCAAATAATTCACAGAAAACAAATATGTTTTCTTGAAGTGAATAAATCTACAACTATATTTATAAATATACTCTGTCTAAGCATATTTCACTGCTGTCACCAATTGTTTTGGAGGGGAACTGGCTTCAAAGACAACCTCCTGTGTTGTGTTTTATCAGACGTTGATTGAATTTTAGCACAATGTTTCAGACTTCTCTCTCAATCTTCTCTCTGAGACTTCTCTCTAAAAATCTAATAATAAACATTAAAATACAATCATTATGGAAGTGACAAATGGACTGGTATCCAGGAACTTCTTGAGTTTGAATCTCAACCTGATGACGACCTGTTCTCCCTAAACAAGCCTGGTGTTTCTCTAGATACTTCCTCCCAGTCTCCTAAAACATGCATGATGGGTTATTGGTCTTAATTGATTAACTAATCCCTGTTAACCCTCTCAGGCTCAAATTAAGTTGTAGTTGCAGGAAAAATCTGATATTTTCTGCAACATCTGCCTGGAGAGGGTTAAGAGGGAGCTGGTGAGTGCATGATGGTTGGTCTCTTGGTTACAACATGGCGATCGCTCCAGGATGAACCACATTAAACTGTATCTTATTTTTCACTCCAGATCCAACATCACCCATGCCTACTTTCAGGGGAACAATGGAACTTCACAAAATAACACAGCAGCATGCTGGAAGCTGAAGAGCTCTTGAGGCTGGAAGTGACTGATCGTGGACCATGAATGCATCACATTCCCCTCTTTCCCCATCTCCTTCCACCTCCTCCTCCTCTTTCCACTCTCAGTCAGGGTGCCAACAGATGATTCCTGCCAAGAGTCTCCCCGGGTGAAGTGTGTGGTGTCTCTCTTTCTTTCTGAGTCTGTTTGCGAGAGGCAACATTGGCAGTAAGTGTCTAATAGGAGTGAACATTCGAGTGTTCATGGCCAAACACTTCCCCCAACATCATCAGAGGGAGCATTGTATCCTGTTTTCTATCTCCTTAAAGCATGCACACACACCATTCTCAACATGCACCCATGCAAGAATAGACTTTACTAACAGAATACAAAGAGTTTGGATCCTCTGCCTCAAAGCTGCCTGAATCATCCCCCCACACACACATCCCCAAGTCTGATGATGAATCCCAGAGATGGATTTCAGTTCTTGAAGGACACTTAAGAGAAAGTGCAGCTTTGCACCAATATGCTGAAAGCTACCTGCAATAATTTTTTTCCCTTTAAAGTGTGTCCAACTCCCCCACAGAAACACACATCCACATACACCAACCCCGGCGCGACAATGGAGTGCTTTGAAACAAAAAAAAAAGCAAAGGACGAAAGCCACAGACGGCACTTGTGCAAAAAGACAGAGGAAGAGTCCTTGACTGCCAGCTGACCCTGCAGCTTGTTTGTGCCGGTTCTGAAGAAGGCTTTCTGACGGGTTCAGTTTTATTAGGTGACAGGCGAGAGATGGCAGAAGAGCTAAGAATGATGGAGGATACAAAAGGTCTGAGTCCACATTGTCAAGCAATGAGTATAACACGCGACCTGCTGCCATATTTCTGTACAGGTGCAGACTGATAAACGGTTGGTGTTGTTTCAGCTATTGTAAGAGTGAATTGTCTCCTCATACAAAGTCTCAACAGGCTGCAAAAACAGGACTGGAAGGACAATCAAAGGTGAAGGAAATGCATTCTTTATATGTCTTTACTTGCATATTTAGCCTGGCCATTGCCTTCCTATGCAGTTCTGCTCAATTCTAATCTCACTTCACTGCACCTGTGGATTCCTGTGGTAAATTTTTAACCAAGCCAATCAGCAAACTCAGAAAAAAAGCTCAGAAATTCTGAACAATGGCAATGAATAGCTGAGCTGTTTTAGAATTGTAGTCTGCCTGCTGTTTTAGCAATGGCAGCGCAGGAAGTGAGCAGAGTTCAGTCCATGTTGGCCATGCCTCAAAAAACTGAATTAACATTAATTCAGTGTTAACATTAACACTGTTAATGTTAATGTTGTTTGGCTAGGCTAGGAAAACTGCGATGAGCTTCTTAGTGTTGAACTGGTGCATTATCTGTGTCACGGCCAAATGTTAGAGAATGGGTAAAATTTTAGGAAAGTGATTATATAATTCTTGTTTTTCCATGTAAAATGTAACACATTCAATAATGATATAAGTCATAACTTTCATTTCAGTGTAGCTTTTGTTTCAAGAAAGCTACTTTAGTTAATAAATTTTACTCAAGAGTCCAAAACAAAATTGGGTAATTTCAGTACCGTACTGCTGAGTAGTTTCTGTGTACCTGCTGGTACAATCCTTTCTTTACTTGTTGAGAATAAATAATTATGTGTTTTCCTCTATCTCTTTTAGCTATTTGCATGCTCATGTATACCTGCACAAACATAGAACACACGGGCAAAGCTAACGCTAAAGGAAATGACACACCAGAGAACCCCATCTTTAGAGTGTAGTTTACATAGAGGCTAACAAAGGGAATTACAAACTGTTGTTTGATGCCATTTTGCTCTGTTAGCCCATAAGGACGGCATGAACAAATGGACCAGCTGTATTTTAGTGTTAATAAATGGAATTCATGAATTCAACTCACTGACTCTTCTTCAACCTTATACATGAAGAACCTAAGGAGAGGATAATTCTCTAAAGAATTTTTTCAGATTTTTATTGGTAAAAAAACCATATGTCAGATTCCGCTCTACTTCACAGTGATGCACTATTTTGACTTGTCTGTCACAAAGCTATCAGTATCCCAAATGTTTGCCTCAATCAAAGAGACGTGTCACCATCAGGCTTCAGCTGAATCCATACACACTTAAATATGCAGCTCTTAAAGACTGGACACTCCTGGCTGGCAGAAACAACTTAAATAATTACTTGGAAGTGTATGTTGTACCAAGACAGTTTTGCAAGAGACTAAATTATTCATATT
Organism: Poeciliopsis retropinna; assembly: GCA_010277075.1. Lineage (NCBI taxonomy): Eukaryota > Metazoa > Chordata > Actinopteri > Cyprinodontiformes > Poeciliidae > Poeciliopsis > Poeciliopsis retropinna. Next base: position 374,405 of record VMRM01000009.1, read on the forward strand.
TCCAGGAAAATCCAAGTAATTTACAAGCAAATCAGCCAGATTGATATAACGCTACACGCTAATAGTGTCAGAGTGGTGAAAAACTGCTGTTGCCTTTCCACATTTCAATAATAATAATAATAATAATAATAATAATAATAATAATAATAAAATTGTAGATGAGTCCTGAATTTTAGAGAGCAGAAAGTTATTCTGTAGTCTTTGGATGTACTGTGTTAAAATGACACAGTGTCGTGTTTAGTGAGTCAGGATCATTTTATCTGCTTATGTTAATCCCAGGGGAATAAAATACACTGGATGTCTTAGATTGTAGACTCATATTTGTAGGATGTTTGTATTTCTCTTTCAAGAAAAGTGTTTTTCTTTCGAATCTTATTAGTGAAGTTAGAGGAACAGCCATTTATAGAAACCAGTTTATAGGACTTCAGATGTTCAGGCACCTTCAGGTTAGCTGATTACACATTTTTATGCTTCCAAGCCTTAAATTAACAGTGAAAAAAATGTAGGTACCAGCAGCAAAATGACAGAAAAAAAGCATGCAGATTCACATAATGTAAAATCTAATTAAAAATAAGAAGAAATTAGATTATACAGTAAGGACAAATTTAAAAGATAACATAGAATATTGTACTTCTGTAATATAAAAATAGCTTGTATAACATAAAAATAGAATATGTTCATCTGAGCCAGATAATTTACAAAATGTACTGCTTCATATAAATATAAAGCTAAAGTGCTTCATATATATTGGTTCATAAAAAATATCAAACTATTTATAAGTCATAGAACAATAACAGAGAGTTTTAATTAAAGAACACTTTTATCATGTTCAACTAACATAATACTGTATAATTTTCTGCTTTCTTTACTGAGAAAATAGAGATGTACAGATCTGATATTAATATCTGATAATCTTGAAAAAAATGTCTGGATCGGATATCGGTGACAGTGTTCTCAATCCATGAGGCCAGATCTATTCAGTTTAATTCTATGCTTTGTGCTCTTTACTATTTATTTTACATTGGCTGTTCTGCTCCTAATTGCATTGACTGAACAAATAAAACTTGTGTTGTTTTTTGACTAAGCTAAAAAACATTAGAAGTGAGTTCAGCTGATTTTCTGCATCGACCGATATTTAACTTCAGATATCGGTATTGTTATTGGAAGTGAAAAAAGTGGATCGGTGCATCCCTATTAAAAACAATCCTATTAAAATATGCATGAATGAAAACAGTATATTGCAGTACTTAGAATGTAAGAATAGTAACAAAAATGTTGCTTGAGTTCTCTCAAATCTGAGATGCAGAGGCTTCCAGGTTCAAGTGCACTATTATCGAAAGAAGCATATGCAAACAAAAAGCAGCAGACGTGGAAAAGCTTGACTCTTAAGTCCGGAGACAACCAGGCTGTGGAGAAGAAAAGAAGCAGCTACTTTAATAATTTCCTTCCCTCGCGCTGTTTATTGCAGGCTGCCCTCCAGCACTTGTCTTCTCAGTGAGGAGTATATACTGAGGTCAAGACCTAAATAGATCGGCTCTACCTACCGCTGAGCGCCAACAAGCTCTAAACCTGTCATCCTGTCCCTCTCTCCCAACGCATCCTTCCTGTCTGCTCTGACAGTCACCTTCTTCCTCTATTTACGGATGCCAAGAGTCAGTCAGAGCGGGACAGATGGAGTGAATCACTAAAAGACATTTAGGCTGGAGCTCAAATTGGAAACACCATTTGGAAAATGTGGCTTTATTGACTTTGTAATATGTGGCTGTGGAATTGCTATCGGCTTCTAATTGTAGATGCAACAGGATTTTTATCACAAACACCTCAGGGGTTTGAATAAAACTTTAAACTATATTCTTCTTTAGGCAAATAATGAGTTTTCCCACAAGTGATCAAAACATGGTAATAATTTTCTTATGAGGAATGGGATTAAAAAGTGAACAATAATATTAGGGGAAACTTTTTTTGCAGGAACTTCTTTGCCAGTGTAAAATAAGCAGCTGGCCAATAATCAAGCAACACACACATTTTGTCTCACTTAATTTATTCAAACTCAACTAACGGTTATTGCCCTAAAAATGTTTGAGTTTTCAAACATCTTTCATGTTTGAAAACTCAATTAATCAAAACTACAAGTAACAATCCTTCCTTGAATATGAGTAAAACAACATATGTTACTGTTTAGACATTCATCCTTAAATGTCTAAAATCATCTTAGGATAAAATAAATGGATCCTCATCTTCAGATATTGGATGATAGGAGTTCATTTCTTTTTGGGATAAGATAAAGTATTTTTTAATTGAACTGAATCACCTTTTTACCCTGAACTGTAGCGCCACAAGGCATAGAAATACTGAGTTTGATTCTAGCTTAAGCGGCTACATGCTAATGCGGGTTAACAATGAACACATCAACCTCATAGCTTCAGGCATTTGCTCTTTTAGATTTACTCCATAAAAACCCACACAGTCATGTTTCCTATTCTGTAGAACTGGTGCTTTCTTAGAAATCTTATAATAAATCAACATACTGATGTGCTAACAAGCTACTTCAATTCTGTATCACAAAGACTCTTCAAATTCAAGCTTCTGAACAAATAAGTCTAATTTAAGAAAATAGCTAAAAACTGTAAGTAATATGATTTGTGTATTTTTTGCAGTGGTATATTAAACACAATAAAAGCTACCAGCAGCCACTGATTAGCTTAGCGTAGGGTGGATGAAAATATGTGTACTTCACAATCGATCAGTGGTGGAAGTGTTGATAAAAGTAAAGTGTTCATGTGAAAGAAGGCTGTAGCTGCTGTAAATCTGGAACTGTAATATGTTCATTTTCATGTAACTTTTTTGCTGTTTGTTTTGTTTGGCTGACCAAAGAACATGGCCGTGTTCTTCCATGTTGGATGCCACCCGTATGAGCATGAGTATTTACTTCTACAGTGATAAAGAGAGATGGTGCGGCACAGCCCGAGTTTATTTTCACTGAGGTCACCAAACCAGTGGGACTTTTTACAGTAGTTAAGGTTTGTTGTAACTCAAGAGGAGAAAGAGTTTTAGTTGCAGCTCCAACACTGGAATAGTTTTCCTCTACAAATCCGGCATCCTTCAGTAATAACTGTGTTTAAATCTTGTTTAAAGTCGCATTTCTACTTTGACTTTCTTCCTAGTCAAAGGGTAAAAGAGTCATTTTATTGGTATCCAGTCCCCCCTTTAATCTTTGTGTTTGTTTCTAACTTTGTTGTTTCTGTTCATTTCTGCTACTGTTATCCATTGCTTTCTATATACAATGCTGCTGTTTTTATGCTGCTTCATAAATAAATCTGATTGATTTGATTGTAAAAAATTTCCTTCTGCTGTTTGGATCATTGTTCATCATCAAATATGTTTTGGACGGTGTTTCTTTTTGAGTTTTCCAAGGCTGTTGTTCCTGGTGGAAGCAATGATGTGATAATATACAGAAGCCCACTGTCATGTCAGCATATCGCCCACCATCACACACGATGAACTGTAAGCGAGTGGGAGGAGAAGAGCTGCAGCCGGCCACATTTGGTGTTTTAATTCAGCAGAAGACACAAGTAAACTCCACAAGCTGCTTCATCTGCCAGTCTGACAGCAATGTTGCGTTGGCCATTGTTAAATATTTAATAGTCTAATAGAAGGATGATCCCACTGCCTCGTGGTTCCCGTTTAATTGTCGCCCCCTGCCTTCTCCAGATTCCACACCAGTTTTTAAATGGATAGAGATGGGGGTTAGAATGAGCTTAACCACAGCAGACTGTAGCTGTATCTGTGCCAGATTTAAACTCAGACATCCATCTACTCAATCCTTCTCCAATAGCACTACAGTCTGAAGGAGCAGCCATGCTTGAAGCCTTTAAAGCGGCTGAGACAGCCAGTGAGGATTCACTGAATGAGTAAATTAGAAAAAATGGTTCAAATTCAATCAAATCCGGGAGCCGGGGCACTGCTGGTTTTTCTGGTGATGGGGGTCAAGATGGTGAAGAAATAAAACTCAGGCTTTGGTTTATTTGCCGGTAATGTCTTTTTTCAACATACCTTTGAGTAATCTGTGATAGAAATTTATTAACCTTCAATACTGCTACAGTATGATGTGTACAAAAGTGTTTAAGAAAACTGTTATGAACATTATGTGAGTTTTTGTTTTTCAGATTTGTTAAGTCTACCCATCACCTGCTAATCATGGTGTTTGTCCTGGATATCAATCATTGGAGGAGAGAGAGCAATTAACCAACAGTCAGGATTTTGGATTGTGGAAGGAAAGAAAAAAGACCAACACATGCACATGGAGAATATGCAAACTCCATGCAGAAATAAATCATAATCTATTTATTTTCTTTAATAATTATGTTTTCAGATTTGAAGCTGTTCCAAAGCAAAGATAGATAACTCATCACTGCTGGAACTGCAGTCTACTGAGATGCTTTTAAATAATAACTTTTTTAATGTATGTGTTTCACAAAACATCCTCACTGCCCAGAGTTAGATAAATATGTGGCTCATAAAAGTTCCTTAAAATTACAACTACATTTGCTGCATATTCAGCAGTGGCCTCGTTCATTCTGCATGTTGGAATTTGATTGGCTATAACATCCTGAGTGCAGATCTCTGCAGGTCAAGGCTACTTTTTCACGAGACTGCTGTCTGGAAACTGATGCCGTTTTTAGATGTCAGTTGGAGAAAAGCTCCACGTTTAGAATACGCCCTATGACAGCTGTAGTTGTCATGCCAGGCCACAGGATGGCACTGTAATTTAAGTATGTTGTTGAAATGTGCATACGATTTTGACTTTAAGTTTCCACTGGGGGTAAATACTTTATTGTAGCTATTTTCTGAGTTATGGAGAACAACAAGCATATTTCCTAATTGAATATCATGCCCCCACTCTGTTCATTTTTGAAGAATAAAAACAGACCTTGTATTACATAGCCTATTTATGTTTCGGGAAAAACAGAAAATCACGGACAGATAAAAATGTTGAAACCAATTTCAAATATGCACCAGTTTTGCCCCTTATTTTTGGCACAGGTCATTCTGCTTAAAACAGTGATTTCTTAATGTTTTTTTTATGGAATAACTAAGTAAATTTAAGGTTGAATTTTTTCAACATTTTTCTGTGTTATTTTCAGTCCTTTACCAGAAATGTCAGTCATAGCGGACGTGGTTGTAGTTTTTAGTTTTTTTCTTACAAACTTTGGGCCTTCTGCTGGTAAAATGGCTTATTTACCCTTCACTGAATACTTAAAGCAATTGATTGGCTGGAATAATTGCCTCTCTTGCTCCTAATTAGGAGTTAATTGAAAAGTATCAATGAGTAAAACAGCACCAGAGCAGACGTAGATTGGAAACGCACACCAAGAATTTCTAATTGATATTCTTTTTATCTTATTTCTTTTCTTTTTGTTTGTTCTTTGCTGATTTCTGCTCCAATGGGTGGAGTGAGAGTGAAGAAAGAGGAAGATTAATTATGACCCTCAGGTACTTGGAAACAAGCAAGGCGGGCCAGAATTGTAAGACAGCTTTAGAAAAGCAGATGAGAGTTTCCCCATTTCTCAGCAAAGCCCTTAAATTCATGAGGGCAATGTGAGTCAAAGTGAGATCACCCACAGGTTAGATTCTTCTCATAACAGAAAGAAAAATAGAGTAATTCGTCTGCAAATAATAAAGTTGTTATTTGATTTCTTGAGCATCTGTCTTACCATTTCAGCTCTGCGAGTTATTTAAGCAGAATCCATCAGAAAAATCTGATTTGCCTTAACTCAACACAACACTAATATGCTCCATTCTTTGTTAATTAATGCAGCACAAGGCCATTTAGTGTTTCAATTAAGAATTGGGAATTACTCTACATGAATCTGGTAAAGCACTTGAATTTAAAATCTCTTGTTGGTCTCCTCTTTTCTTGCTTTCTGCCCCAAGGACAATACAAAAACAAGTGTAGACGCACCAGCTCATTTCCATAAAAATCCCCCACACAGCTCTAAAATATCTCCTCACACAGACAAACACATCATTCAGCTTGAAGAAAAAAAAAAGAAACACCACAGACGCAAATCCTTTATGTCACAGATGCAAAGACATGCTCCGAGATATTATTCATATGGATTCATGTGGAAGCAGCATTATGAATACTCAATTTTTTTAAAAGTGAAAGAAAGAGAAATCAAGAAACGATTAATCGCTGAGAAGAAGGAAAAATGTAAAGAATGCTGGGATCAGCAAGGATTTGGTCATTCTTTGTTCCGTGAGACTGATGCTGATTTGTACACAGTGACCATCAGATTTATGGAGATAAAGATGATGTTCAATGTCTTTTAATGTCTGCTGCAATAAGTTGAAAAGCCTGACAAACAGACAGGAAACATCAGAACGAAGCCAGGACGTCCAAAAGAAGACAACTGTAAAAACACTACGGCTCCCAGTTTAAACCAACTGGATCATTTCCTCTCCAGCTGAGCAAACTGGGAAACATACTAGCTAACTTGTTCACTTTATGAGCCCAGCTGGTTTTAGGAAGGGAAACGATGTGGGAAAATAGTCTGAATGTATTAATCCATTCATCCATTTTCTGTTCACCCTTCTCCCTAATGGTGTCGGGAGGTGCTGGTGCCTATCTCCAGCTAACGTTCCAGGCGAGAGGTGGGGTACACCCTGGACAGGTCGCCAGTCTGTCGCAGGGCGACACAGAAACAGACAGGACAAACAACCATGCACACACACTCACACCTAGGGAGAATTTGGAAAGACCAAGTAACCCCACAGTCATGTTTTTGGACTGTGGGAGGAAGCCAGAGAACCCGGAGAGAAGACTGGCTGAAGACACTGTTTTTCCAAAACAGTCTCATGTACAGGATGGACATGGTTAGCCATAACTTTATTGATTTTATAAAATATCCCTATTTCATCAATACAGAACAGAACAAGCCTTCTTCATCCCCGATACCATGCCACTGTATTTATAAAGCACTAAAAGCCACTATAAACCTGAGCAGAATGCTGTACAGTGTTAAAATAATGAATTAATACAACAAATGGTGGGCTCTGGTAGTGCTGGGTAATAAAGTAATTACAGTATTTTAGTGTGGAACAACAAGAAACAATTAATAATAAAGATAGGTTTTAAAATTCAATAACAGATGATACATGTGGCCTATTAGGCTGCCCTCCGTTAGGTTAGTGTTTTACTAGATGGATCTTGTAGTGAAACATATTTGCAATTCTAGGGCTGCAGAAAGCAGCTGAAACACCAGTCATCATAGCCAAGCACTAAGTTTATCTTTATCTGCACACAGAACTGAAACAATTTACAAAACTGGAATTATCAAATTATCTCATCAAAATGAAAACTGGCTAGCGTTAGCAAAGGTCAGCAACAGCATGATGACAGTTTACTGCAGCCGTGTGTGTAAAGTCAAACATCTTTAGGAAACTTAAGATTATTCTGCAGAAACATTGTTATTTCTACTGGAAATTTGAAATGTTTGAGTTTATTGAGCTCTTATTCCACTTTCAATCATTCCTAAAAATAAATAAAATCAACTTCCTGCTGTTCCAGTATATCTCTTCCTCTGCTGTTTTAAGTTATTTTAATGACATGAACAAATAATATCTGATTTTCATTATATACAATATAATTTTTACAGTTAGTCATATAAACCAACTTAAAGCTTCCTGTCGTACATCACTGTGTATCACACTCTGCTTCATAATTTGTTTTAAGACAGTTTTTTCCCCCATCATCCTCGTCGAATTCCACAAATCCACTCTCCCTCTTGCTACTTACTTATACACTAAAACTTATCTCCTTTTTTACATTTTGTAAAAAAGTTTGAAACTTGCCCTCATTGCTACCCTGAAGCAAAGGAAGCAAAGAGAAGCCAGAGGGTTTACTCTGCCTGCCTCTCCGCTGTGTCCAAGAACAAACACCAGAGGCCATTTAGGAAAAGCTCCTGGCTGGGGAGAAGGAGGCACATTGGAACAGTTTACAGATTTCTGTGAAAGCACTAATACAGAATATTATAACATCAGTCCATCAGCCGCTGATAGGACAGGAAGGAGAAAACAAAATCATCTCCATGCCAACTGCATCAGGATGGACAAGAACAAACCACAAGGGGCTGAAATCCTCTGGGACTTACAGGTTGCTGCAGTCCCTCCGTAAAAAACATAAAAAATTAATAAAACTTACTTTCTGTATGCATGACATAAAAATTTTCATTTTAGCTTCAGTAACAGGAAACACTCATTTGCATCAGTTGCATGTAATCAGCAGCAACCTTTGAAGCCTGTGCTCTTTGTCTGCCTCCTCCGCCGGTGAGCAGATGGCAGTCAGTACCTGTGCCAGACTCTCCTCTCCTCTCTGCTCTCACAGGGAAAGAGTGAGGAAAAGGGACACGTAACACATACCGTTTCCAGAGATGCGGTTCTCCAGGTCTCGGTGTTCAGCCTGCCTCGTGGAGACACTAAGTTGCAGATACAGTCCCAGGTAATGTAAACTCCCCAGCAGCAGCCTGAACGCTCCCATTTCTCCGCTGTTTTCTCTTCTTTTCAGCCTTTTTTCTCTTCACATTGGGTAAAGTGCTTGACGAAGATTTTCTTTTTCTTTTATGTTTAGTTTATTTATCTTTTCCAATTCCAAGTGAGCAGTTCCTTCTGAGCAGTGTGGGGGAATTAAGAGAAAAGAAAAAAGTCTGCGTGATGTTCTCTGCCAGCTGCCCGACTAAACTGACTCACTGTCGGCTCTACATGCGGCGGAGGGAGACCGCTCCCTCTACAGGAAGTGCCACGGCTTGCAGCGGGGAATATCAATTATGAGAGGAGGGATATTAAAACCCGCTGTCTTTCTTGAGCTTGAAACTTGATCTTTTATTTTGGGAATGTGCTTTTATGAGACAGAAAAGGTTACTTTGCATTCTATAAAGTAATCTAAACAGATAATTATGTAATCTGTGTTTGATTACATAATAAAGTAATCAAAACATTACTTTATTATGTAATGTGCTAATATTACAATTCATAGAAATGCAGTCCACCAATGGCAGTCAGAAACAGCCCTCCTCCTGGCAGTAAGAGCAAGGAAGAGGGTCTTAGTGCTGTCAATCAATCTCATGTTCACGCTGATGCTCATTGTGCTAATGGCTGCGTCGGAGAAACAATTTACCCTAAAACATAAACTGTTTATCTGTCATCATCGGTGGCTGTGCTAACTAGCCTGCTCACTGACATTGGAAAGAAGCTATAGCCTGGTGCAGAACAAGGGGAAGTTGTAAGCAGCCTACACAGGCCTGATTGACAGCGCTAAGACTCTCCACACACAAGGAGGCAGAGGAGCTGTTTTCTTCTCAGATTATCTGTCACATACTTTACTGTCAAGACATGGTGACAAGTTTAACTAAAAATTAAAAAACAGTTTTCTAAAAGTTAAACTGCAGCTTTAAAAGTAATAGTAGAATGCTGTGACAGTGTTAAAGGTTCACATATAAATAGCATTTTTAAAATTATTTTTAACAGTCATGAGAAAACTGGAGATTTCCTCCTGCTAGAAGGGAGTTTTTACTCTCTACTGTTGCCCTGTGCTTACTAAGGATGGTGGGTTGCATCAACTGCTTTTTACTTTCTACTTTATGCATTTTCTGCTATTTCTATCGAGTCTGTATGTGCAGTAATATAACTTAATACAATTAAACTGAGTATTACTCAATAAGAATATTACTATTACATTCAACTAAGCTGTATCAAGCTAGGGTTGTACATTATTGGAAATAAAATGTGACTTTCTTTATGTAGCTTTCTGATTGAAATTCATGAGCTGAATTTTCTTCTAAACTCAGCAGGATGTTTCTCTGTCCAAGGTGCTGAAAATCAGACCAGGTGACTGAGGAACAAAGGATGTAATCTAAGAAACAACTTCTGTTACAACCAGTATTACTACACAGTGAAATATTGAATACAAATATATTTTCTTTCTTGGACAAATTAGAAGGAAACATTTTTTGTATAAAAGGAAATTTTTACACAAGGTTTATTGCCAAATTTGTTTGGCAATAAACCTTATACTGTTCCAGATTATTTTCCTTTAAATGCCATATTTGTGACAAAACACATCTATGCAGCAGCAGAGCATAAGGTTTGCATATCCTGCTGTTGAATATTGATTGTGTCTTTACTGACAGACAATACAAGTTTGAAGAGCCAAGACATATTCACAGTTTATTAATCTAGCACTTAGTGGTGCAACAACCATAGTCTGGCACGTCCTGTTTACACACACACACACACACACACACATACATACATGCCACACCTGCAAAACAGCTAGCTAGTCTGGATCACCAGCGGTTGCTGATATTTGGCACCAAACCAAATGTGGATGATTTAAGGAGAGAGTAAACAAACTTTCTAGCAGTATGAGATCCATCCCAATTCTCATGATGGGTGTAAAAGATAACAGAAAAAGCCCTCAGTAGTTGTTTCATGGTGCAAATGAACAGGAACAGTGTTGAAGGAAACCTTCGCACAGCTAAGAGCCATGTGTAGATTAATGAAAGCTAAAGCACTGAGATAACAACAATATGCAAACTCTTCTTGAGCCTTTGTCTAATTAAAATAATCTGGTTGTGGAGGGCCTTTGTGCAGACAGAGGAAAGATCAATCTGTGGGTGAACGATGAGAAGTGGAGGCAACCTGACATCATCCAACCACTCTGATTCACCACTGTATTGATGATGAGGTTGAAAAGAAAAAAAAAAAAAGCAAAGAGGAATTGGATCAATACTGAACTCTCCAGGCAGACCCATCTCTCTGTCCAGGCCTGGTGAATTATCAGAAGCAGTTCAGAGCTTTCTGTCTACCACGAGGTTTCAACAAACAGGTAAACATTTCCTTCATGTTGAGAGCATGTTGCAGTAAACAGTCAAACTCCAAGCGAGGCGTTGTTCAAATGTCTGGTTCCAACTGCAAGCTGTCGCTCTCTGCATGTTTAACTGAGTTAAAATGACTCTGTCTGCATTGGTGGCAAACAATTCAGGATCTTCCTTCTGTGTGTGGAGCATTTGGGTCCTGTGATGGCCAAACCCACGTAATATTTTTTATTTTCATTTTTGGGTATTTAGTTTAGTCAAACTAGCTGTACTGTTGTTTGTTTGCAATTGTATTCTGTTTAGTTTCCCCTATTGTGTCTTAATTGGTCTGATCAGCCAGTATATTATGTGTCATTTCTTTGTTAGGTCAGTAATGTTTGCTTGTGCAGCCAGTTTGTTTGCATTTTTGCTATAGTTCAGTTTAGTTTTTTTGACCTTTTTTATGAGGTCAGATGATCTTTTGTCATTTATAAATATTTGGTTTAAAATAAGAAACCCTGTTTTTCTAATGTTGCCTCTGACTCTTCCTGTTTCTCAACTCGGTCCATCACAGTTCCAGTAGCTCTGTAAAACAAAGCAAAACAAAACAAAAAACAACATACAATTTCAGAAGTTTGGTGCAGTCTGACATTCCCAAGACATCCTCCAGTTCAACACAGGAAGTACAGAGAGAACTAAAATCAAAATGTTAAACCATCACCGCTCAAAATCCTGTCCCATTATCAGAAACGGCTTCTCTTCTGTGGGAAACAAAGCGAAAGGATTCAAAACAGTAAGAATAAATGACCTGCACATGATAGTTATCCTTCTATTTCACGTTGATTAACAAATGATGGTTCATTTGCCCCTGCAGTGGTCATTAGAGCCATGTTCAGCAGGACAATCAGTGGAGACGGATGCGTCTCTCCAGCAGAGTTAGAGCGAGTCTGCAGCAGCTGAGCTCTGCAGCTGGACTGCTACGCAGCAGCTACAAACAGCTGCTCCAGGCTGATCATCATTTACTACGTCTGTGTGTTTAAATTAATGTTAGGATACAATGATGCCAGGAAGAAATGAAGTTTGTCAGAGCTGGAACTGCTGTTTTGGTTTCAGGGAAGAGGAAACTCTCCTGGAAGGGACCTTAGAGCTAAAAATAAAACAAATAATCTAATAATCCATTATTTGGGTATAGAGCATTGCCACTCTAACTTCACATAAAACATGTTTTTACAGGAGGGCAGATGTTTTCTTATAAGCTGTTTGATAATTTGATCATACTAACACTTAAGTTGCTAATCAGCAATAAACACAAATTAGTCTAATACTAAAGCTGTTCATTTACATGTAAGGAAGCAATATTCAGCATCTTTAACTTCATCCTTCAATGTTTATTTATACATTTTATTAAGAAAAAAAGTGGCAAAATACCTGAATCAAGATCATAGGTGTTAATTATACAGATGTGTACTATGTTGGTAAAACATAGTACACATATGTGTTATGTGTACTATGTTTCTTATGTTCTTATGTTCTTAACCTCATTTTTGGAGGTTAAGAACAACCTCACTTTGCAAAATGCAACATTTAATAATAGTATATTTGCTTTGCATGTCTATTTAAAACAGGATTGCTCTCAGAAATGAGACCTTATTTTGTCTCAGTTAGATTTAGCTGTAAATAAGTACAATGAAATAAGGAGAAAAAACATAGAGTTATTTTTTTAATTAGATTCCCTGTGACACAGTTCATAGCCCCCTGTAATCCTCCCTTTTGCTATAGCATAAAAACGAAGCCTGAATGTTCTGTTTTGACATTCACCAGCTCACATAATGAGAGTAAAGTTGGTTCAGATATGGGAACACTGAACCCCATCAGTTCTTTTACTCTGTGACGTCACGTTTCAAAATGGCTGCCTCTTATCAACAGTAGCAGGTTGTTTATGTTTACTTTGCAAAACACAGAAGTAAGAGTGTGTCTAAAATTAATGTCACACATAGCACCTTCAACTCCAGACTGAAGAAATTAGAAGTGGCTTAAGTTTATTGAATGTAAAGCTTAAAACTATATTCACAAAAAAGTATTGTGTTCTGTTTATGGGTGTCGCCATGTTGAAATCTTCTCCAACTGTCAAGTGCAAAAGCCTGCAGAAGTCCACTTTAAAGATACACCATATAACGTTTATAAAAAATTGTCTTTTTTTTACATATTTGCTAAAGCTCGCTATGTTGTGAGAATATATGACAGATAATATGTGAAAAAAAACTCTGCATGAGCCGCTGTTTCATGCTTACCCTTTATTCAATAAAAATCCAAATAGATTCATTTTTTCTGAAAAGCTCCAGCAGTTTAAAAAAATTACACTTAAGGTTTTGTTACTTAAAGTGACATCAAAACTTTATTTTGATATCACTGCTAAGCAAAGTTGCCATGTAAATAGTAAGGATTACTATGGAGACCTGATGATGCTAAGCTGCCACTTTTGAGTTTTGTAGATTTTTTTTAAAAACTCCCTCACAGAGTTTTAAAAAAATCTACAGAGTGGGAAGATACATATGGGTCCTGGTCCAACGCAGTGTCAAGTGGCTAAAAGAAATGGACTTCTGTGTTGCATCATATTTTTACCCCAGGAGATGGAAAGCTACAGTATGTAACTATTATAAGAAAATATATATTTTCTTTATATTTGTTGAAACTCTCATTACATAGTGAAAAGTATAATATGTGACAAATAATTTGTGAATAAAAAAGGGGGGAGCTGCTCAGTCTTGTCCCGGTGCAAACTAGAAACAACCAATCAGAGCCAGGAGGCGGGTCTTAGCGTAGTTAGTCGCTCTTACTATGCAACAGCTTCTTCCTGATAGGAATGAATGCTAAAACAAGTTAGCATGACCACTTATGATGGTGGCTCAGTGGTTTTCCTGTAACAGTGAATTGTTTCTTCGCCATTAGCATATATTGACTGTGCATCTACAAATTTGATTGACAGCACTAGGACCCTCCTCCTGCCTCTGATTGGTTGTTTTTGGTTGGGCGCTGCATTTCTTCAGAAGGCACCAGGGAGGAGTTTGAAGACTTCAATGTTTTCACAGATTATCTGTCTCCTAATGACACAATATGGTGACAGTTTTAACAAACATGTTCCAAACTACAACTGTAACACAGGTTTTATTTACTCACTGAGTAAGTGAGTAAATAAAATAAATGTACTCAAGATAAAAAATGTTTTCAGTCCTAGGTTGTGCCATAAAAGATAATTTTTTGAAGAATTATTAAACAACTTCTAACAACTTTTGTGGGTCTATAGATGGGTGAAAGACAGAAGAAAACCTGAAAAAGCTGAACTTCAGATTCTGTAAAACCCAAACTTCTGATTTGTACACCCTCTACTGCTGCTCTCCCTGTCCTCACCATCAGCTCTAACACACCGTCTCCTTGTCCCGACCAGAGAGGCGAGCCCAGTAGCACTGTGGTACACTGTTTGCACTCAGTCATTTGGAAAATACAATTATTCCCCTTCCCCTCGGCTGTGAAATTGCTGTATGACTGCTGTTAAATACGCCGCAGTCATAATCACTGATAAGAGATGTGCAGGGCCGCGCCTCCACCGCCGACATGGTACGCAGCTACCCCCCGTCACCCTCACATCTTGTTACTGAGCGATATTAGAGTTGCTGAAAACACTTAGGAGAGGGAGCAGATGTGACATCTGTTGATGTGTTGCCCCGTTCCTCCCAGCTCCACCAATTGCTGCCAGGAATCCTAGTCTGCAGAGGATATCATGCTAAATGAGAGCCTAATACGGATGAGGCATAAATAAAAGGTTGGTTTCACTACAGTTTTAAGAAGTTTAGTGTAAAGAGCCACAAAATGAAGCTTTGTATGGACAACTTAGGGCAACTTTCTGAAGCATTACCTCCCATGGTGAGGGCATCTGCTCCATTATGCTGCTGGAGTCATTCTGTCTGGTTTCACACCGGCTTGTCCTTTGAAACACATGTCGCTCAAAATTTGCCTGGACTGATCGCCTTCGTTCTGTGAGGAAATATTTCAGTGGCCTCATCCAGTCCGCTGCTGTTCAGGGAACATGAAGTGGAGTCGAACTTTTCGATGAGCGAGAAAATGAAACATATGCTCCAAACTGATTCCAGCAAAAATATGTCCACTAAAAACAAGAAGGGATTTTAAAGATGATTTTGGGTGTCTCTTAAGAATTGGATTTCTTAAGAGACGTGCCAACAAATCAGTTTGACCTTGTGACAGCAATGTTTTCAAATCAGTCAATGCACTTTCATCAAGACCCACTGATGTGCAATAAAAACACTCTTCAGTGTGAATGGTGTTACTGTGGGAGGCATAAACTGAGTTAGTTTTGGTTAGAGGCAACACAGAACATCGGAAATTATTTTAAAGGGCCGGTACCTTGTGTTTTCCTGCCACATTGTATCATTTTACAGTAAAATCAAGCAACTTTGTCTCCTTCAGTATATATAAAATATGACTTAAAAGAAATTTGACTTTGCAATTTAATGCCTATAAATCTGTTTCATTATAACATGGCTCTTCTATTAACCCTTTAGCAACATTTTTATCATTTTACTGAGCAGCAGCTCCTATAATGAGCTCAGCAGTTCCACCAGCTGTTCGCTAATTGCTGCTGGTTAGTCTGAAGGAGTTGAGTGGGGGGGTCCTGGGGAGGGCTTCGTCCTTGAAGGCGGAGCGAGGTGCACCCATTGCGTTTTCCACAGCTGAATGGTTGTCATGGAGAAGTATTTTTCAAACTTGCATGAAAGAATCAAAGCAACTCTCCAGGTACATAACACTGTAACACAATGTAAAGCCAAAAGTTACATTTACATTTCACTGCTCCTCAGGTCCACTTTAAAAACCTGAGTTAAGCTGTTTACAGACAACAAATAATATGGAAATTATTGAAAAAAAAAAACACTTTAAGAAACATACTTTTTTAATTTGCAAACAGGACAGCCAATAACTTTAGAAACTGAAAACATTTTCCTTACACAATTTTCTGAGAAAAGGAAACTCTACACATTAAGAGAGCAGAAACTTTAACTTTTCCACTGTCAGTGCAGATATTTGCAGCCAAATGGAAATAAATACTAACATCTTTGGTGTTGTTTTACTTTTATGACAAAAACAACAACAAAAAAAAAACCTTTAAAATCTCCTCTTATTACAGTGTAATGTGAAGAGCTTAGTGTCTACAGAGGTGAACTATTCCATCTGGATCCTCCTTTCCGGTTGTGGTAATGAGTCTTTTTCTGCTACGCCGGGTCAGAAAGTCAAGCATCAGATGAGGAGCTGTAGCACTGGCTGCTTATTTGTGTCAGCAGTGAAGCAGCAGCCCTGTGCACTCTGATAAAATCAAATCTCATCTTTATATACTTGGTAAAATGTCTTCTACAGGCTTTCTGGCACTAAAAATATATGGTAAAACAAGTAAGTGGTTCACATCTATATAAATATTCTGATTCCACTGATTTTTAATGAAAAACTAATTAAAATGTTTTTTTTTTGTTTCAAAGCATAAAAACAGGAATGATCTAATAGAATCTGGTACATAAAATGGAGAGAATAACTGGATTTGTTTGTATGCAGCTGTACTGTAACACACCTCCACAGCTGAGATCTATCTGTGGGTTCCTGAGAACCAAAGAAAAAAATCAGCACAAGAAGGTTGAATTTCAGAAAGGATTCTCATGCCGCCACTTCCTGTGCAACAGTAATCAACGGGGGAGGGGTGAGGGTGTAATGAGATTGGTGCGCGCAGCAGACCGCCATCAGGACGCCACGCACGTCTCAGTCTGTAAACCGTGACATTAACGAAACAAGCTCCACAAAACGAGGCAGGGGGTTTAATACCAAAATGTTTTATTAGAAAATAGTTTACAGCTAAATTCCAAAACAAACAGAGCAGAGCGGGTTAAATAGGATTTAATTTATCTGTTGCAATCTCCTGTTGGATTTCTGTTCCAGCAAACCAATTTAACTGAATAAAACTTTAAATTATTATTTTACTAGAGCGGACTGGGTTTGCCTTACTTGGAGAGTGGAAGTAAATGATTCAGGTAAGAATACAGAGGGAGTCTTAAGGTACTTCATTTCTGTACTATCAAAACAAACCAGCATTTATTATTATTATTATTATTAGAAGTTTGTATTTTGGTTTCAGTGAAGTTTCAACTGAAATAAAACTGTGTTTTGGTGAAGGGTTTCTGTGCCTTTATGAGGAATAAAAGACTAAAAGTTGTCTGCTAGGTCCATGATCCTCTTCCTCTCTGCCTCTTTGAACTCGTCACTCTTTCCATCTCCGATGCTCTCTGCGTACTCTGCAAAAGACCAAAAAAAAAACCTGGGATTAGTTGGTTTGGCAGCACAGGCTCTGCAGGTGGACTTTCAATCAGAACATCTCTAAGACCAGAAAAACTGACGGACCCGCTCTGCACACCGAGCTGAAGAATGGCCAGGATTTAAAAAATGTGAAGATCCCAGACTTTGAGGTTAGACTTCTGCAGACAGATCTGTCGTGACTTGATTGTAAAATACAAGGAGGCAGAGATGAAAGCTTTTATTCTTTTAACGTTCTAAGAAATCAGAGAGTTGAACAGCGAATAAATCAAGTTGTGATTTGATAATAAGGTGTTTATATATAAAAAAACAAAAAAAATTCTTCACAGTTCTTCCATAACCAAGTGAAAAACAATGTTTAGACTTTTCATTCCTGTAACTCTGAGTTATACCGATATAATCAACTCCAACATAATGAAGACACATCAAATCCTATTTAAATGATTCTGAAGTGTGTGTCACTTTTAATGTAGTTTCGTTATGAATAGTGTATGTGTGTGTGTAACGGGATGAAGGGTGAGGAATACTACTTAATAGTATGAGTGTTGCTTTGGATGTGTTTCCATTCTGAATAGTGCGTCTAATGGTGTCAAATTCAGCATCATATTCTATAACTCTTTCTGTGATGTCACATTATGTCTAACTTTTTTCCATCTCTGAATGTGATGACATAAAGTCCTGACATTTACAAAGTACATTCCAAAAATGATTAATATCATGTAAATATTCAATGTTTTGGTCAGTAACTTCAGAAAGTACAACTCAGATTGTAGAATTAAAATGAAATGAAGCTCAAAGATAATAAAAGCCACTATTTAGTTTCTTGGAAACTTTGTATAGTACAAACACCAATTTAATCAATTAAAAAAAATACATTCTTAAAGAATAAATGTTGTGGTCATATGACCTCCATAATCATAGGGTAGACTGCTGTCCATTCACACAAAGCCTCAACAGGTCACTGCTGAAGAAGCTGCTTTTTGAAAAAGTAATTAGATCACTTTTATTGTTTTAGTGCTAATGGGTCATGGAAAGCTCTAAAGTCATTTCCAAGAGAGACTTCGGGTCTACAAACAAAATTTAAGTTTTAAATTGTAAAGTTTTTGCTTAGATTTTGTTTGGTGAAAACAACCAATGAGAAATTGGGCAGTAAATTAAAATACTAAAATTTTAAATATTTAAAATAAAAGTATTTCTAGGAAGAAAAAAAAGTCATTTTGATTCATTAAAAATAATTAGGTGATTAAAATATATGATAACTTATCAATATGACAAAAAATAGTTTGGAATGAAGCAGAATTAAAATAATAAAAATAACCAGCTGACTTAATGTTTTACTTCACAAAGGGAATACAAAGAAGAATCAAGGTCATGCTCTATTAATCAGTCAGTTATTAATATTAATTATTAAAAACGAGGAATAGCTGATTCCTCATTTTGTCTTTTTCAGACACCAAAGTGACATCTTACTGCCGCTTCCTTTAATAAAACAGCAGCGCGCAGTTTGTCAGAAGTCTGAGAATGAATCACCTGCAGGCAAATAAAGATCAGATTAAAAATTTAGATGGAGGTACAAAAAAAATGTTTTTCAATTTGTGTTCTTGTATTTGTTTTGTGCCTCTGCCACTTTAACTTTGAACAAATTCATTCTGGAGTATACTTGAAAGCAAACTTGAACTGACCACAGGAGGGTCTCTGAGGCAATTCCTCTATTTGACATTCCAGCAGTTACTAAAGATCTTCAAATAACAACAAATTTGTATTTTTTACAGAGGTAGATCAGTTCCTGAAGCTTCAATTTGGGTAATTTAAACACTTTCATATTTTGTGCCATTAAGAAAAGGAGCAAAACTAATACATAGCATCTTTCTGTGAATATTTCATCTGTTTATTGTTCTGCGTCTGAACTTTCTTCCCTGTTAGCATACCTTACCTCAGCATAACCACATCCTGACTGTCATTCTAAAACCCAGAAACAGGTCCTGCTACATTCTGCAGTGCTGCTGAACATTTCCACTGTTTTCTTCATTTTGTGTTTCTGCCTCCCACACAAGGCCTTTGAGACCGCTCGACGGTCGATTTGTGAGTCTAATGTGCAGAAAGAGGAAGTTGCAGCTGCCGCAGCCCCGGTGGAATCCGCGCATCCGCTCTGCCTCTGAAGGAGGGATTACACATTAAGCCCAGAGACAGAGAGATGGAAGAAGAAAAAAAACTGTTTTTCTCTGGGAGACACTGCAGAGACAATAGAATAAAGGGAGCTTTCCTGACTAAAGCCAGCAGGGTTTAGGAGAACGAGGAATGGCTGTCATTTTCTGTTTTTTTTCGCCCTGCAGGCAGAGATGCTTTTTTACATTGCAAGGCTGTAAATAAAAGATAATAGCATATGAAATGGGACTAAGAAAAGACTTTATAGATATTGGGAACAAATAATACTGGGCTTTTTTTTTTTTAACGTTAAAGAAAGTTCAATGAAATATTCACTGCAGCAACTGTATTTCAGACTATTTCAAAGGTGGCAAAGGTGGAGGAAACTCACTTTTCTATCTGTGATCTCGTTTGCTTGGTCACCAACTACCATAGATCAAGTTGAGGACATTGATCTACTGGTCAATCTCTTTACCAATCAGATCGACCAACAAGAATCTATTTTAACTGTATTTTTGGTCATGAAATAAATGACTGGCTAACTTCTTTTCAGTGGTATCATTTCAGAAAGTCCAGCTTAACTCACAAGGTTGCTTGAAAAGAACGCCTGCTTGATCATTGAAGATCTAATGGTGTAAGATTCAGCTGCTCCAAAGACGACCTGCAACATCTAAAAATGTCCAATGAATACCAAGACGTCCCAATCTAGGAAGTTCTCTGCTAATTTTGCTTCTATTTGCGCAGAACTCACTGTATTGGACACAGCAAAAGCTGAGCATCAGCATGGAGAGCGAGGTGAAAATTTGTAGGCAAAGACAGAAATTCTGCAGGAACTACAGGAATGGACAGCAGAAAATGGGTTCAATTGTTTTCCTCTGATGAATCCCACTTTTGATCATTTGGACAAGGGAGAAAAGTTGAGTTGTGAGTTGCATCATCACTGCATCAGAAACTGAAACATCCTGGATGATGCACATAGAAAGAGCTTAGTCAAAGTTCTGCCCCCAAACTCTGACACAAATAAAGTGTGGGATCAAAATGTCGTCAAAGAGCAGCTTCTTCCAACAACCTAGAAGCAACTCGGTCATAACTGATGAATTTTCCAGTATGAGGGAGCATTGTATGAAAATGCAAAACGGCAATGTTAAGTGACAACAAAATAGTGAATCTGTAGAGTTGCAGTCAGAAAACTCCTTAGATAACCTGTGAATGCCTTCCAAAATGCCCTGCTCCCAAACCAGCCCTGTTTAGTTCACTTTGGTCAAACTCCAGTCCATTTGTCTATGAAATCCGGTTTATGTGAATATGCAACAAACTCTGATACGGACCAAAACAGAGTTTGCTGTTTTGGTCCACCTGAAAACCTCGGTCTAGGGTTAGTTTGAAGTGAACTCTGGTCCAAAAGCAGGAAGAGGACTATAACACAGAGCATTCTGGGTAAATACAACCAAGACAAACAGGCGTGTCTAGCACTAATGGGAGAAATGGTTCATGTTTTTTTCCCAACGACAGAGAAATCAACCTCTAAAATCTGAAGCCACTCTATTTTTTTTGCATTTCATTAAGAAGGAAGTTGAACTTGTGTCTTCTTCTGAGGTTTTCATGTTTCTCTCAGAGGTTCTTGGTGCAGCACCCCCACAGGTAAACGATTTGGTTCCTTTGACACAATGCAGTGTGAAAGAAAACCACAGCAGCTGATGGATCAAATGTTGCAATTTTGGTCCCCAATTGAACAGAGTCTACCATACTGTCAGATATGAATATCAGTCAGGATTTAATCCAGCATATGAGAGTAACATGACAGCTGGGAGAAACAGTGCTGTGACTTTTCAATTAATTGGATGCAGTTGCTAGTAAAAATTTCAAATCTGATACAAATCTGTCAATACAATACCAAGTGACCATAAATATAAAAAAGTCAAACATTTCTGTCACTTCCTAAACGTTTTTCCATGACTGTGGAAAAAATGTAATTTCCATTCAAACTGGACTAAACTGTAGAATCTTTATCTTAACCCTGTAGAACCCAGACTGACTCAATCACTGGCGACTGCTCATCGTTACTGTCGAATATCACTATTCTGCCTAAAATAAAACATATACTTTTTTCTTGGATACATTTTTTCCCCACATAGGCAGTAAAATGACATTTAAAGAGTTAGGCTCCAATTGGAGTAATTGGAGGTTTTAATTTCAAGCATAACCTTTAAAAAAGCAGCAAAAAAAAAACAGGAAGCAGAGCTGCTGGGAACGTGATGGGCTTCCTGAGAAGTTCTCAGGTCAGAAGGCAAACAGTGACAGCCACCAACGCCAGAAGACAGAGGTCGCTGTATCATTGACTGTTCAGAGGAGAATTGAATTTTGACCTGCCACCATAATCAAAACTAAGTTATGAAAGTAGAGGCAGCAGTACTTAAATGAACAGTCCTGAAGGGTTGGACTAAAGGGTCACTGGAAAAAAAAAAAAAAAATCAGGTTTACATATCACATAACTACATACATATGTGATTACTTTTTAATATCACATTTTGACTAAAATTAACATGTTTTGTTAATGATTCTTCTATTAAATTTCTTCCAGTGGAGGATGGCTTAGTGTAATGCTGGTCTTGCTCACATTAGCTTCATCGTGAATGTAAGGGTTATAAATATCCATAATTATACATTAGTATTAGAAATGAATAGACTTGTGTCAGAGCATTTTTTAAGTTTCAACTTGTGGAAAATATATTTTTTTAACTTTGTATTTACTGTAAAACCGTGAAAAATTGTAGAGACCTTCTTTTTTTTACATCAACAAGAAATGAACTATGTTTTAAATAGATGCTCATTTCATGTATCAATCAGTTTTATTTTAATAGTACATTCCCGCAACAACGCAGTTCAAAGTGCCACAAAAACTCATATGGCCATCAATTTAAACACAAACATGACATTTCATTGAGTGCCACAATCAATATACGTCATATATGTTGGTTCCATTAATTGTGTTTTAAAGGCATCTCTAAACTGGTGGGTTTCGGCTGTTGAATACCAACAACGTAATTAACGAATGTAATTGAGAAATTTGTTATTGATTTGAATTTTGACATAGATTTGACAGACTTGGAATTCAAAGTCACAATTTGTTTTTCTGTTTTTTTTCTTCAGATCAAATTTCATATGGATTTGAGCCCATGAGCATGCAACACCAGCCTAAAAATGGCTGAACTTTAAGGCTGACTGATCCCTAAATGTAGCAAAAGGGACAGAAGGAGAGAGAGTCGATAAAATCTTGAGGATCCACAGCATCTTGCAGGCGCCCGCCTGTCACTGTGAACCCGTTTCTGTGTCTCTGTGTCTATGAAAGGCTCTGCAGTCAGCCATACGCAGAGGAAGGTCAGAGACTACGACTCTTCAACTTTCCGCCAAGGCTTTTCTTCGATGCGCCACTGCTCTCTCCCTGCTGTCACCACGGCAACACGGTTGAGGACAATGCAGCGCTGAGCGTTGCCATTACTCAGGTCAGTGACTAGGACTGATCCGCCACGAATATGAGCGGGATCACTTCCAGGAAGGGGACGCGGTGCGGGGGCTTTGACTGCGGCTGCAGGTGGACCAACACAAGTCATTCAAAACACAGACATGCAAGAATGAAGCTGCACCAACACACCTACAGCAGGGACAGTAACTAGAGACGATGGGGTGGGAGAGTATTGAGAACTATGAGCTATGAAGTCAAATTCTGTTTGTGCTTTTAAGAAACAGATTCTCTGAAAAATAACAGAATAAGATCTTTAAAGTACAACCATTAGACATTGTAGTTAAATACAAAAGGTACTATCTGAAATACTTTTGTCAAAGGTAAAATCAGATTTACATTTCATAAACTGGTCTAAAATGGAAAAAACTTTTGTTATGAGGCTGTTTCACATTTCCTCAGTTTCCTTGAAGACATTAATTCAGAAAGCATCAATTCATAAAAATATCAAAACTTTGAGGCAAAAATGACACAAAACAGGCCATAGCAAGATACTTCCACCATCATGCCTTCAGAAGTTGTTCCGCACAGCTTATGAAGGCAAACAACTTGTCTTTTTTTTTTTTTTTCAATTGGTTCCTCTTGATCCACTTTTCTGTTTGAAACCAGAACTGCTTTCAGTGGTACTTTGTAGGTTTCCCTGCCTTTTAATAAACGGTATGGCTTTAAAAGATTTAGTCCTTTTTTCAGCCCGATGAGTTGAAACATTATTAGGCCTGTCACCATAACAAATTTCGCTGGATGATAAATTGTCCCAGAAATTATTGCGATAAATGATATTGTTGTTTTGAGACCATTTTTAAGTAGTGTATTGACAATCATGCAATTTTGTTCTCTTTCAAAAGACCAATAAAACTTTCATTTTGTACAGGACTTGAACACTTGAACTGGAAGACATTTTAAATATCCAAA
Source organism: Poeciliopsis retropinna (assembly GCA_010277075.1). NCBI lineage: Eukaryota > Metazoa > Chordata > Actinopteri > Cyprinodontiformes > Poeciliidae > Poeciliopsis > Poeciliopsis retropinna. Next base: position 398,201 of record VMRM01000009.1, read on the forward strand.
ATTACAAAGCAACAACCAAAAACAATAAAACATAAATAAAAACCACTTAAGCCCACTGCACAATTTTTTTTTTTTTTTTTGTCTCAGGTTTTGAAAATTGGCCGACAATTCTAAAATCATTTACTGTGAACTGGGCTTTACCAACCATAAATAAAACAAATTATGAAGTCTCTGCAAACATTTTTAATTGATTAAATATGTTTTGCCAGAAGCTTAAATATTATTCATCATTTCTTTCTGAAATTTCCATTTCATGAATTGTGAATGGAAAACTTTGACACACTGGTGGGATACACACAGTAAATACTTTGAAGACATTTTACACAAATATTATACAGTGATCTCCGGCCTACTCACTGTTATTTTTCTGTGGATTGTATCTCCATATTATTCCCAGAAAATTGGACATTTTTTCCAAAGATTTTCTAAAATACTTGGGAAATAAAGTAGCTTCAAATGAATAGACTTGTGTCAGAGCATTTTTTAAGTTTCAACTTGTGGAAATCAAGTGGTGTAATAAGTAGTAAATCAATGCTACTTATTACACCACTTTGCAGTGAAAACTAAGTCTGAAGTTTTTGTAACTCGAGTCAAAGCCTTAAACTCTGGTCAGTATCTCTAAACAATGACGATAAAAAAGACTGATAAATAGAAAGGAAGAACTTTAAGTAACTCAGTTGTAAGAAACTGTGAAGCTTTGCAGGGTGAAAAGAATCATATGCAACATAACATGTTTCTGTCACCATCCTGTCAAAAGCTCAGTTCAGACTCTGAACTTCAGCATAATTGATGTGTGAGATGAACTGTTACATTGAATCTCCGTAACTGTCAGCCTTCAATATGCTAAGTTTGTGCCATTAAAGCCTAACCTCACAGGAAGCTATTCTCATCCTCAGAAGAAGAAACTCAGGGAAACAGTCTCATATGATCTAAAACGCCACGCCGGGATTTTATGCCATCACCTGGAGCTGACCCGTCTTCTTTCTGGGGTGCAGCTTTGAAATTGGTAAGTGAAGGCATTAAGGGTCAAAACGGCTCTGTTGGTGGCACACTTTGCATGTGCTTAACCTTTCCCTGCAATTTCAAGTTGACCAGGTAGGTCACTTGAAATGGGAAAAGTCTGCACACGTTGGCCTTCTAGAAAGGCTGAGAACTCACACTGCGAGCCGGAAAAGCAGAAATATATTCAAACGATCAGATGCTCTGGTTCTTAGCTGGTATAGATGCAGACAGATTAATCTTTTTCACTTCTGATACCGATATCTAAGGTTTAGTATCGATATCTGATACAGAAAAACAACTGGACTTAAAATGTTTCTTTTTAAATGTGTTTCAAGACACACACAAATATGTACTGAATTACAAATGTACTTGATACTCTGCTCCAATACAGTACACTGAAATAAACCAGTAGCTTCACAAGCTAACATGTAAAAACAATTTTAATTTGATCAGTCAGTGTGATTAGAGTAGAACAGCCAATGGAAAATAAATAATAAAGAAATTGACAAAAACAATAGGTTGATTACCTTCGTAAAATGGTTCAAAAATAGCAATTAGGAATTCTAAATATCTCTGACGTCACTCAGAGAACAAAGCATAGAATTAGACTAATAGATCTGTTCTTATGGATTGGGCACATTGTCAACAAAATCAGTTCCAGAACTTTTTTCAATATCAGCACAGATACAGATATTGATATCTGATGGATGCATCTCCAAATATTTTGAACTATTTTTAAAATTATGATTGAATTATTTTCTGACATGAGGGAATTTTAAAATGACTTCTAGTCAGAAATTAGTTTTCTCCAATTATACCAACACCTCTTGAACTCTGCAGAAGTGGCAGCGCTTGATTTAAAATAAAATATTTGCACAACTGAACATGTCATCAGCGATATTCTCTATATCGGACAGATGAGAATGACATCATAATTTCTTGATATTGAAACGTTTACTATTGAAACGATCCCTCGTTTCAATAGGGATCTGAATGAATTGCCTACTGAATGAATTGCCTACACTAGAAAAAAAGGTCAGGAGTGAAAATATAAATATGTAATTAATACAATGAAAACCCATTTATACACCCAAGTGAAAACATTGTGCGGACAAGCCAGGCCCAAGTGTATGCTAATATGCAGATGAACACTGAAGTGATGACAACAGGTTTCTTGTGTGTGTGCGCAAACACGGTGCTGCTCTGAGGACTGGAGAGGCGCCACGCTCGCTGGCGAGTGTGACGGATGACTCCATCTACTGCGTTTACACGCCGCAAAGGCCGGAGGGTGTGTGTGAGCGTAGCGTCGTCCTCAAGCTGTACCCGGCGATTAAACAGGAAGGATGGATGTCGCGTAGGGACAAAAACAACACACCTGCTTCTACATCTTTTCAAATGCAAACACACACCAAATATGGCAGGACAGGGAATCTTAAAGCAGAAAGCAGTCTGTTTCGCTACCACACAGAGGATGTGATTACACTGCAGTGCAAATATACATGCCAGGAAGTGTCTGAGTGTGGAGTTTTATCATCTGAATGCCGGCAATGTGGATAAAAACCAATAAGCACTCCTGCCTGGATGTATTTTACTGTGTTTACTAGCATTACATCTTTATTTTTCCATCTGTATCTTATATACTGTAAGCATTTCAGTTCTGCCTCAGTGATACACTCCATCTGTGAGGTCTTTATACACACACAAGATGTGTACTGCATGGCTACATCTGAGAGTATAAAAATGTATACGGCACCCTGCAAATGTATTTTCATTCTTTAAAAAGTATGGTATGGATTTTAAAGTTGAAACATCAGATTAATCTGGATTATTTGATAATAAAGATTATAAAGATTATCATCAACTGATGTAGAAATCATGTAGAAATTGTAGAAATCATTAACTTGAACATAAAGGCACAAAAAAAAGTCAATTTCATGAAAGAACACCACAATCAGAGCTGAAATAAGTCAAAATTGTAACATTATAAACATTTTGGACCCTTATTTGTCCATAAAGCTGTCCAAACCATAACTTGATGTGTTTTGGCTGGTTCAAATTATAAAAAAAAATTCTACTAGATACCGTTTATGGCCCAATTATTGCAATATTTGGGACATAAAAGGTTAAGAGGCTTCCTTTGTTCTAAATGAACACTTTTGGCTTTTACTGAAAATTGTATTAGAGATATTTCCTTTGTTTTAATTCTTAGCTGACATTTTGACATCTTTGCCATAATTGGGTCAACAGATCACCTTTACACAGTATTGAAGTTAAGTCAAGCAGAAAAGCTCCTGAGCTTTTCACATCATGTTAGAAATTCATCCTTTACTACAAATGATCAAACGTTCATTAAAGGCATGTTTTTATTGGATTTCAGGCAGTAAATGTTCTTATAAATGACTTGAATTATGTGTTTATTTTCATTTATTTATATTTGATTAATCATCAGAATAGTTTATTACTAAAGTAATTGATAGCTGCAGCCCTAAAATGAAGCAATTATAGCAATTATATGTTGATATTATTGGTTATCGGTGCAAAGAAAGGAAATAGTCTAACATTGTTCTGCGGCTTTTCAGTAGACATGCAGAAATTTCCATGACATCATAACTTAACATAATTTAATGCTAAAGGAGGGAATTCTTACAGGGGTAAAGGTATGAGGAATTGCCCTCAGAGACAGCGTGATCATCACTGAGAAAAACACTGCTTTGGAAGCATCTCTATATGTTTGAGTGACTTTAGAAAACAGAGTGAAAACAAAACTGAAACACTTAATTAGTGAAAGAGACACTCTGAAAATCTTTCTACAACTGGCTAGCAGACACTAAGGTGTACTCACCCCTCATGATGTGGCGGACTACTTTGACCGAGCCTCCTCTTATGTTGAGAATCTGATGAACTCGCTGCTGCAGCTAGAAGAAAGAAAAAACGAAAACAACATTATTGTTTTTAAGGAATTAAAAAAAAAATGTATCTGTTTTCTGAGTTAAGCTGCTTTAGCCTCTGCAGCTTGCTTGGTACAGAAAAAATGAACAGTAGCTTCCAGGTCTGTCTATTTATGATTGACTGCTAGCTGCTAGCATAAAAGCTAGTGTTGCTCACACTCCCACATTCAATATCTGGTGAGGCGAAGCATCTCCCTTACTGGAAATCTTCAGAAGCCATATCAAAACATTAAAGTATTGACATGCAATACTGGTAACTTAGAAATACTGGTCGTTTAGTTTTCATAAATGCAAATAAAGTGACCCTGTCTTCCTGCATTTTGTTTAGTTCTCTATTAACTTCCTGTCTGACATGCATTGCACAGATGTAAAAAAATTTTGATATCGACTGATAAAAATTATAATAGGCTATAAAAATTATAATAGGATATAGGAAATTCCATATCACAAATGACAAAATTTAAATTAATTTGAAAATGTCAGTATATTTACACCAACATGTCATGGAAGAGTTTCATTGGCACAACCAACATTCTGAGCCCAGAATTAATTTTCCTAACCAGTGTGGCACCATTTAAAGTAACATAAGCCATCTTTACAATGATATAAAATTTATTTCCAAAAAGCACAGTTACAATAAGGAAACAACTGAGCAAGCACAAATGTCCTTACTTTTTTGTGTTATTGATATAATATTAATCCAGCTGACATTCAGTATTCAGTCAGTATTTTTATTACATATATTTTAAGTTCTCATTTCATCTATAAATTGCTCCAATAGACCAGAATCTTGTTCCTTGAATAGATTAGGATATGTCTATGTGCTATACAATACATGTTCAATACAATTTTTGTGTTGAACGTTAGATTTCTTAGAAATCTAAGAAATCATTCTTAGATTTCATAGGCAATATGAAGAATGCTTTTTTTTTTTTTTTTTGCATAAAATCATTCTTAGATAAATAGCTTTCAGTTTGCTCAGTTCTGCTTATTTTGAGCTCCTTTCAGATTGAGCCGTTTTAGGGCCTCCTGTCTCTTTAAATCCAAATAAGCTACTGCTGGCCACCCCACCCCCAACTCACTGTTTACACTTGCACCTGAAATTCCTGCAAACAGATGTGCAACTATGCAATTGTACATCTTTGAAAAGCAGAAGTGGAACCTCCTGCACAACCAATAAGAATGCAGCAAGTGGTTTCTAGATGATAAGCCAACCACAAAACACTTGTCTTTGACGTGGTAAAGTGCAGTAAAACCACCTGGAGCTCAGCTGGGGTTGCTGGGCAACAGCGCAGTGCCCACTGGTTGTGACTCAACAATAAGGAAACTTTTGAAACTTTCAGAATTTTCAGACACCAGTAAACATCAACTTATTGCTAAAAAACAGCTGAATAGTTTTTTTTAAGCGCTGAGCCGTTTTTATAAGCAGTTGAAACTCAAATAGAAGAATATAAATTCTGCATAATCGGCCCCCTTTAAAATAAAAATCTAAATATTTAAGCAATGTGTGCCGTCTTTTTGAATGTGTGAAATATGCTGGATCGGTGTGATTTGCCTCCAAATCTGAGGCCGTGGTCTTGAGCCGGAAAAGGGGAGAGTGCCTTCTCCGGGTCGGGGGGATGTTCTGCCTCAAGTAGAGGAGTTCAAGTACCTTGGGATCCGTCGTGGTGAAGAAAGGGCTGAGCCACACAGCGAAGCTCTCGATTTACCGGTCGATCTACGTTCCTATCCTCATCTATGGTCATGACCGAACGAACGAGATCTTGGATACAAGTGGCCGAAATGGGTTTCCTCCGTAGGGTGGCCGGGCTCTCCCTTAGAGATAGGGTGAGAAGCTCGGTCATCCGGGAGGGACTCAGAGTAGAGCTGCTGCTCCTCCACATCAAGAGGAGCCAGTTGAGGTGGCTCGGGCATCTGGTCAGGATGCCTCCTGGACGCCTGCACGTCCCACCGGGAGGAGGCCCCGGGGAAGACCCAGGACACGCTGGAGGGACTGTATCTCCCGGCTGGCCTGGGAAAGCCTTGGGGTTCCCCCAGAGGAGCTAGAAGAAGTGGCTGGGGAGAGGGAGGTCTGGGGCTCCCTTCTTAAGCTGCTACTCCCCAGCCCCCGACCCGACTCCGGATAAGCGGAAGACGATGGATGGATGGATGGATGGATGGATGGATGGATGGATGGATAGATGGATGGATGGGTGTGAATTGCACCTCCTGACACAAAAAGTGAGCAGAACTGCTTCTTCAATTTCACTTCAATGACACGCACCAACAGATCAATCGAACTAATAAAACACAGAGGCTTGGTTAATATCAGACCAACTGTTGGTCTAATAAAGAAGAATTAAAGAATTTAATGATTTTTACTTTACTTTAAAAAGCATAAAATAAATATGGATCAACGTATAAAAAAAAAGTTTCATAAACAAAAGTAGCAATTACTGAGTTCAGTTAGTTCTGATTAGGTGTGAGATGTGTGAGCTAATTGAGTAAAATAACCATACAAACAATCTGATGGCTGTCCGCTTCCACAGGCCCCGTGATCGAAAGCCTTAATGATGATCGATTGGTGAGAGAACTCATTTAAAAGCCAGATAGTGTGTGTGCGTTTGTACCTGTGAGACCCCTGAGCTGCTGATCTCCACCATAATATAGCACAGCAGCTGCAGAACAAACAGTCCAGCATCTAGACGGCGAAGGTAGAACTCATCCTCCATGCTGTCGTCCAGGATCTCCCCCCGACGGACCATCTCCTGCAAACGCAGCCAGTACAACACACATCAGGGTGGAGATTTGTTGTTTTTTTTCTTTCAAAAAGATGTCAATAAATCTCCATTTGCTGTTCATTTGGTGGGACGTTTTAGCAAAAAGACAAATCTGGATTAATTTAGATGTGGTTTACAAGCCTTTTCTACAACTCCATTTTTCACAGTTTAACAGATGCAGAATCAATAGATTTTACAGAAAAATACCAAAAAAAAAAAGGACCTGACTAACATGTATAGGCATCATTGCATAGTTATTCATCTCAACAGTGCTGTCAGTATGCCAATAGTACAATGCTGCCAATAAGCGTGCAGTCCACATTAATCATCATTAGAGACTAAAAGGTAAATCTGAGAATGGAGAGGCTGAGACCTGCTGGAGTGGCACACCAGCTGTCAGACGGCTAAAGGGACAGTAGCATGGGTTTTCCAGGCATACAAAATCCTTTCACAGCACAATCAACCAATTGTGTTACCTTCAGTTATAAAAATTTTAAGTAATAAAATATGACTTAAGACATGTCTTCATCAATGTATGCCTTGAAATTGGGTCTCTGTCTCTTTAAGAAGCTCCTGCTCTTTCTGAAACTCCTATTAATCATTTACGTTTTTACCTACATTTCACTGAGAAGTACCTCATGTAATGAGGGTTTTGTGTTAATAGTTACAAAAATTTGGAGGTGCATGATGAGGCATCATAATTTGGAAATAAAAGCGCGTGAAGCCAGTTGGCAGGAGACGGGACAGTGCAACTGGAGCAGATTCCCAGCCACCTAGTTCAATGGGTCAACTATAAACCTAGCTTGACCCGTCTTTACTGTCACCAGTGTTTAAAAAGCTTATTTAAAATAAACAAACTGTGCTTAGCCTGCTGGGTGGGTGGGTCGGGTGGGGGGGTTATTCTCTTTGGGTCATTTCACCTCTTTTGAGTATCTCGGAATTGAGGTTAAAGGCTACAAAAAAACTTTGACACTAACAAAACTCCAACATACGTGGAAAATTTCTTTACTGACTTGAATGAGCTTCTATCTATCATATGCATTGATTATGATTGTTTAATAATTGTCTGTGATTTCAACATTCATGTGGACAACCCCCAAGACAGAGGGGCAAAAAAGCTCTCTAATATTTTAGAAAATTTTGGTCTAACACAACATGTCAAACAAGCAACACACACTCAAGGACACACACTGGACCTGGTTATCAGTAAGGGTGTGAATGTTTCCAATGTCTCTGTAACTGATGTCGCAACTGTCGGATCACTTTGCTGAAAGTTCTTTATCCTTTAACCCACTTGGACAAACAGCTACCATCACAAAACGTTCTTTCACAGAAAACACAGCAGAAACATTTAATCAAATCTACTCTTCTTCCTTGCTCTTAAGCTGTAATGATGTAGATAAGTTGGTAGATGATTTTCAGTTTAAAGTTTCAGATATGATTGATTCCATTGCCCCAATTAAAGTAAAGGTTGTGTCTGGTAGGAAGAAATCTGCATGGAGAAATGCACAAACAGTTCAATCTGCACGACAACTCTGCCGTAGGGCCGAACGAAAATGGTGTAAAACTGAACTTCACGTTCATTATGACATCTATAAAGAAGGACTACGTAACTATCACTCAACACTAAAACATGCAAAGGAGGCTTTCTTTGCAGATGTCATAAACAAAAACATTAACAATGCTCGAGCTTTATTTGCAACAGTTGACAGGCTCACAAACCTTCCTATGACGTTACCAACTGAATTCCAATCTGATGCCGCCTGTAACAAGTTTTCCAGCTTCTTTTCAGAGAAAATTAAAAAAAATCAGAGGATTAATCTGCACATCAACTCTAAAGTCAGGACCAATGCTGTATCCAAACAAAACAAATACAGAAAAAATGACCCAATTTCAACTACTTAATTATAAAATCCTAGAAGAAATTATAAGACAATTAAGCTCCAGTTCCTGCTGTCTGGATGTCCTACCCACACATTTCTTTTAAAAAGTACTGCCTGTTATTGCTAATGATCTGATCCAAATAGTAAACTCATCACTCACATGAGTGAAAACAGGCTTTGAAAACAGCAGTTATCAAACCACTGATAAAAAAGAACAATCTGGACAAATCACTACTGCAGAATTACAGGCCAATCTCCAACCTCCCATTCATCAGCAAAGTTATTGAAAAAACTGTGTGTAAACAATTAAATAGTTTCCTAACAATAACCAATTGCTTTGACTCCTTCCAATCTGGTTTTTGTGCTCACCACAGCATAGAAACTGCCCTCGTAAAAGTATTCAATGACATCCATATAAATACGGACTGTGGGAGAACCACAGTCCTCAGGTTGGACCTCAGTGCAGCTTTTGACACAGTCGACCACGACATATTATTGAATCAACTGAAGAGTTGGGTCGGACTCTCTGGTTCAGTCCTCAACTGGTTTGAATCTTACATTAAGAATAGGGATTTCTTTGTTTCAATTGGAAACTTCTCCTCAAAGAAGTCAAAGGTCACATGTGGGTACCCCAAGGTTCAATCCTAGGACCCCTCTTATTCAATATTTATATGCTCCCACTAGCTCAGGTTATAACAGGAAATAATATTAGCTACCATAACTATGCAGATGATACACAGCTCTACATTACGATGTCACCAGGTGACTCTGAGCCCATCTTATCACTGAATAAATGCTTAGAACAGATAAATGTGTGGATGTGTCAAAACTTTCTCCAGCTGAACAGAAACAAAACTGAAGTCATTATTTTTGGACCTAAAGAGGAACGATCTATAATCAATGCACAGATTCAGTTATTACAACTAAAAACTAGGGATCAGGCCTGAAACCTGGGAGTAGTGATGGACTCTGACTTGAACGTTCAGAGCTACATAAAGACAGTTACAAAGTTGGCCTTCTATCACCTGAAGAACATCTCCAGGATTAGAGGATTAATGTCTCAGCCAGATCTAGAGACCTCTCAAGTCTTCTGGTTCTGGTCTGCTCTGCATCCCCAGAACCAGAACCAAACTAGGAGAAGCAGCATTCAGCATCTATGCACCAAAAATTTGGAACAAACTTACAGAAAACTGTAAAACAGCTGAAACACTTAGTTCCTTTAAATCTCGACTAAAAACCCACCTGTTTAGAATTGTATTTGAAATGTAATCAATTAAAAATTTAATGATGGAACTTGACTTAATGTAATGTTTTGATTGTTTATTCTGTGTTGCATGACTTTGTGTTTTTGTGTTTGTTATGATGTAAAGCACTTTCAAATGCCTTGCTGCTGAAATGTGCTATACAAATAAAATTTGATTTGATTTGATTTGATAAATGAGTAAATATTAGATGCCAGAGTACATGTGAATGCAGAGTGTTATGGTGATTATCATCATGATGATGATCATTGCCTTTTGGTTATTCATGCAGCACTGAGCAAAAACACATTTTATGCAGAAGATTTAAAAATTTAATTTCCAGTCATTTTCAGTGCCAGTATAAGGTAACACAGAGAGAAGTGTAGCACTTTAGAACTACAAGGCAGAACCTGCTGTCGAGAAACCCCCCCCCATACATTTCACTTTTTATTTTCCAAACATAAGTACAAGAGTTTTATTATTAAAATAAATTAAATTATTATTTCTCAAGGGAGAAATAATAATTTAATTATTATTTTAGAGATTAAAATTCTCTTTTATAAGAGAATACTAGCCAAGACTTAGAAGACTGTGAGGTATAAAGCTGTTGACAAAACTGCAATTATTGTGACTAATTAATGACAAAACCTACAAAACAAATCAATTTCATCATATGTGATCAATAATTTGAACAATTATAGATTTAAATCAGTGTGATTCCACAGATTGGTCCTTATTTAGGATCTTTCTCAATGTTGTAAATTATGTCAGAGTACGAATCAAACCAAAATAATCTCATTTTTTTCTTTATTCTTTTTAATAGTGTGTTCTTAGAGTAAACAAAGATCATGCAATTGAAATGCCAGTTCTCAAAGAAGCATATCCATAACCCATGATGTTTAGAATTACAATTACAACAATGCCACTAAACATAATCAAAACATCAGAGGACTCCTTCATGAACAATGAATTCATTCTTAAACAGATCTAATCTTTCCACAGTGCAGATGTTCTGATACAAAAACTGCAATAATATTCTGGGGGAAAAAAAAAAATCCTTTCTTCCTTTGTGGTTCTTCTTTTCTCATGGGTTACTAAAACGCACCGATCCGATATCAATATCAATATCTACATCAGTCCTGACAGTGTTTTTACCTGTTAGCTTGTGAAGTTATAGATTTATTTTAGTGAGCTGTACTGGTGCAGAGTTATCACATAAATTTCAAAACAGAAGCATTTGAAGTCAATTTCACAGATTTTCTATATCGGATTGGTATCGACTGATATTAAACCCCAGACATCAGTATCAGAGGAGAAAAAAGTGGATTGTGCATCTCTCTGAGACACTGTATAATACAGCACATTATGATCTTTGAGGGGACGATAATAAAAACAGTAAAACTCTGGGTGGATCACATTTGTTCAGCTGGGAGATCCATATTTGTGGGGTTCAGGTTTAAAAATTTTATTTTTAAATAATTTTATTCTAACTAACCCACTTTGAACAACTCTGCAAAAGAAAAAGCTAGTGTCAGCTTCTTTTAATTATTAGCAAAACAATGGAAGCAATTATAGAAAAAATTGTTAATAAGGCCAATAAATGAGAGACATTTATCTTGCACCTCTGGGTACAGCAGTGGCCTCAAGTTCTGTGTTATGACAAAGAACACCAATATCATTTTGTAAAATAGTTTCACATCTGTGCCTGGTTGCCTGATAAGGATGCACACAAAATGAATTAATGCCATGTGAACATAAAATTGCTTTCTTTTCCCATCCATTAGAAACACTCAAGTCCATCTCAGTAGTTTGTGGCGAAATTGGAAAACTGTAACTGATTTAAAAGCAGTTAAGGAATAATGCATCCATGTAATCACAGAGGACGATGTACAGACCAGACAAAGACACATGCTCTGGTCAGTTTCTTTCAATATTTTTCAAAATGAAAATCTACATGAATGTAAGCATTTTCTAATAATCACTTTCCATAATTTAAGCTTTCTTAAAAATAGTTTTAAGAAACTTATGTTTTCTTTACCATATTTTGTTACGATTTACTCCTAAAAATCTCTTCTTTTTTCCAGACAGAGGTTATACACACCACAGGGATAACTGGAATACATGTTTTTTTACTTATAAAAAGTATCTGCCCTGAAAGCAATAAAAACATATTAAGTAGGTCTATCACATTAAGAAAACTGCTAGATGATAAACTATCTCCGATTATTGCGATAAATAATAACACTGGGTTTTTTTTTCAGACTATTTTTAAGTAACACATTGGTAATGGCATAATAATGCAAGACGACATTCTCACAGATCAATAAACTTTAAATACTAATGAATATTTATCACCGGAACAGGAAGACATTTAAAATATCCAAAATAAACAATCGAAACAGAAACAACAAATAAACTGGATTATGAAGTCTCTCTAAACTACAATGTCCTTCAAAACAAGAGACAATGTAGTTTTGATCTGGTGTTCAATCTGATAAAACACCAGACTGAAGACTTTTATCATCCAAAGAGGGAAAAAAGATTTAAAAAAAAAACAAACAAAAAAAAAAAAACAAGAAATCCCACAAATTGAAATTGTTGAACTTGTTTTCATTAATCAATGAATTAATTTATTGCTTGTTGCAGCAGTCTGAGTATTTACTAAAAAATTCTATAAAATGTTCCTGCCGAAGCTCCGTCACTAACTGAACCTCCAAATGAGCTTTTGCTCCCTGACTTCACGATGCCATCAGCAGTCGATGCTGTAAATGATTTGGCCAATGGAACGCATCTTAAAATAGCCAATCATCAGTGTGAATAATTGTTCAGCTGATAGGCGTGTGGAGCACGGATGATATGCCAGAAACGATAAGATGATATAATGAAGGACTGAAAAGGACAGATCTGATGGCAATTATTGGGTCTATTGAGGCTTTAGTATGAGCAGATGTCTGGACAAAAGGAGTCTGAGCTGCAGAATGAAGGAAAACTTCAAGATCCCCAACGGGATTCTGTCAAGTGCTTAGCTGTGTGTGCCTTACGTGCAGCAGATATAAGCTTAACCTGACAAAAGTATCCGATGCTTTTTTTTTTTAAACCACATTTGCAACATATTTTATTGGGATTTTATCAAATATACCAACAGAAAGAAGCACATTGTGGAATGTATATATACTGTTTAACTTTCAGAAAAGTAACCCTTAAAATACAGTGCAACTAAACGTCTCCAGAAGCCAAAATTCAGGCAGGAGGATCTAATAAAAACACAGTTACACTCAAATTCCAGCCTTTATGGAAGAATGATGACAAAAAACCCCATAAGTCCTTTTGCCACAAGTCAAGGAGCTGAATACAAATGTGTGCCCCACTTGTCGTTTCTATAAAAATGTGAAAACCATGACCCATTTTAGTTCCACTTTACAGCTAGAATCTGCTTTGTGTTGGTCTATTAGATAAAACACCACAAAAATTCATGGAAGGGTCGAACATGGAGGGACTGGCAGCCAGGAATTAAACAGTGACCCAAAACACTCATAAGAATGACTGGCAGGAGCCGATGTTTCTGAATCTAACACGTTAGGTTACCGCAGAAACCAGCTGCTCTGTTGCCCTCTGCTCAACAGAGACTTTTACCACCCAAAGATGCTCTTTGGATGCATCTTGGCATTTTATGCCCTTCCTTCTTTTCCGAGAAGGAAAAGTAGGAAAAACATTTCCAAACAAGACATTATGACAAAACGACTGCCGCGTTCTTTAGGGAGCCTCGCTCTAATAGAACGGAGACAAGATGTCCAAAACGAGATGGCACGAGCCAGACCTTAAAATCTCCATGCGGATGAGGAGATTTTCTGAGCGATGACAAGTGCATTAAATATTCATTATCATGAGCAAAGAGGAAGAGGACGTGTGGGATATTGAAACAGAAGCTGACGTCGCCACACTCGTTAAAGCCACAGAGTTTTGTCCACTCGTGAATTCTGACAATGGGGCCAAATATCTTTTATGTGTCGGCACGGCCCCTGGGGCTGACGCCGGACAGAGGAAGCGGAGAAAGAAAAACGTGTAGAAAAGAGGGATCGGACAAGTAAATTACTGCAACCTCAGGGGAGCCCTGCAGCCCTGCTACAGTACAGACAAAGTAATAAGCAGTGATTTTCAGTCTCAGTCCCTTTACTGTAACGCAGCTGCACTCTGCCGCTGTGTTTTTGGGATGGAGTGTGTATGATTTATGGCAGGCTGTGTGTAACTTTTTAAGCCATTTATTAGTATATATGCAGGTGCGTAAAACATGTAAGCAACCAACATTTATTGGTTTATATTCCTGTGGTTTCTTTGTGCTGCGATGTTTGAATAGGGATTTCTGTAAACATTTTTTGCTAAACCCACACACTGTGGGAATGAGCATGAGTAAGATATATTGTCTTTGTAAGGCTTAAGCAAAAGCAGGAAAGTGAAGCTGGATGGCCTTATTATGAACCGGTGGCACGCAGGATGAAGCTGAAGTCAAGTTTAGAGAAAATAAGTGAAACTCAGAGACCCAGAGGCAACATGCTGATTTCTTGTTGCGACAGAGAGAAAATGAACAGCCTCGCTCTCTTGGGAGAACATCAATTATGGTTTGTTCCACAAAGTGGGGCAAAGCAAAAAACAACAGGATTCTGGGAGGGGAGAAACTCACAAATAAAAACACGCTCAATCTGTTATTATCTGTCCAGATATTAGCATGTTTTACAGTAGAAACAGTCTCACTAATCAGTAGTTTTGACAGGGCCTAAATAAATCAGACATGGCCCAAGCCCATAGATATTGTGTCATGAGCCGACCTGACTGATTAACTTTAATTATGGCCCAAAGCCCAAAGAAAACCCGACTATTATTTCAATTATAATTTAATGCTGACTTTCATTTCCAGACTACCATCCAAGTAAGGAGCGTAACTTCTCCTGTTTTTAGCTTTTATTTAATGAGTTCCATTTTGTCTGTAGTTGTGACCGCAGTGTTCTCTGCTCGTTACAGTCTGATTAACTTCAGTAATCACTTCATTTCCTCAACAGGTTAAACTATCTACTCATCTATTTGTGGTAAATTAACACCACTTTGTCTTGTGAATCCTGGTTAGGTTTTTCCTGTGATGAATGTAGGTTTATTAAACACACCACACAAACCTGAACTCGACCATCAAGCTAATAATTCTGACCTGACTCAGCCTGAGTCTCAGCTCAGGTTCAGGCCATAAATCTAAACTCTAATCAGTAGCATGATGTTGTCGGTTTTAGATGGATTCTTTTAATGCTCATTTGTGTGTGTATGGCAAACTAGTTTATACTTTAATTCTGCCTGGATGATACAGAACAACACTCCTTCCCTACTGCTTATGTGATCTTCCTGTTTTCTTTAAGCGTGAAAATGTTTTTTATACCTTCTGCAATATTTCTTATAAGAAATAACACAAACCACAGGAGTAATTCTCTAAATTTAGCAATCTTGAGCCCAAGGACAGTGCTGAGTCCTGATTTAGGGATCAATACTCCACAAAGCAGTGAAGAAGTAAAAAATCTTCTTCTGTCAGAATCAGATTTATTTGCAGTTTGTGCACACAAATCTGACTTCGGTTCCACTTTATCAAAAAAAATTAAGCATTAAGCAGGGAAACATTCTTTGTTCCTAAGCTTCCAATAGTTTCATTAGTCAGTTTGATTATTTAATGACAAATAACTTGCTGTTAAGTTTGTACTTTTGCTTAGTTTCTAGCTGCAGCACAGGTTGCATTATGCTGCACTCAAGTACTGTTCGCAAACTACATAATCCATAGTGAAGTAGCTTTAAAATATTTATCTCATTGTTATTAAAATGTGGATATTTCAGGTTTGCTCAACTTGTCCTATGCATTATATTTATTTTTTGTTTTCTTGTGATAATGTAATAGTTTTTATTTTAAAAATTTTCAAAAATGTTGTAAACAAAATGAATTATTCATTGACATGTTGTAAAAATACAAAGTTTCTTTTTTGCACAAGACAAAATACTGAGCCTAAGAGTAAACACTGAAAATTAAATGAAACCCTAAAACAATGAATGGACTGGTTTAAGAACAGAAAATTTTAAAACCAGGAAAGACTGAAAACTTTTATGAATGAAAGAATAACCACAACAAATCTGTGAAACAGAATTAAAGATGGAGATCATAGCTGCAACTCAAAGAAGATTTCATGGCATAAACAGAGCTAATTTATTTTTAGAATAACTATAAATAGCTCATCTAGGTGCAAAAAACAGAATCAGAATTGTTCTGTTTCTAACTATCAGCAAACCTAATCTAGGCCATTCTGATTAATATTAAACAACAATCTGAGTGAATAACTAGTGGGATAGCACACTGATGTATTTTTGCAGTATTGAGGTCAGCCTGAGACATGTTTTGCTGAGTTTCCTCAATCTCAGAAGAGTTGTTAGCAACAAACAGAAAAAAAGGAAAAGGTTAGGAGGGGGAAATGTGACGACAGTGGAAAGCAGGGCCAATAGCAGAAAAAGACAACAAAGAGAAAACTGAAAGATTTATACACGAGGAGATCAAACACCTTAAAGTTTGCATGGAAAATGACAGGAACAAGTCACAGAAGAAACAAAGTGGAAGAGGGGCATACTAGAAGAAGTAATAGAAAAGAAATATTGAGGAGGAGGAAGACTGGGATATTATTCCAAGAGGGGAAAGTAACTTGAAGGTAAAGGGGATGAGAAGGATAAAGGGAGGGTAGAGGAAAAGAGATACCAAGGTGGGACTAAAATAAGCAGCTTATTAAAGACGCAGAGAAAGAGCATCAGCAGCTTTTCCTCTGCTAACCTCCTGAGAAATCTGGGAATAATATGTTGCAGAGTAAAAAAAAAAAAAAATTTGCTTACCGCTTCTTAAAAACAGGCTTAACTAGGGAAAACCAAAAAGGCAGGGCGCAGAGAGATAAAGCGCTGCTGCTGACGGCAGCCGATTCGGGCCGAGGCACGGGACAGAACTGGGTTGGCATCTTTATCAGCTTATTTAAAGGAATGTGGCATTTAGTGAAGGGTTTGGTTCACACCAACTTAAAATATCATGATGCAGATGTTGCAGCCTGCGGAGCGGGGAGAGAAATGGCGGCACTCTACTGAGGCCAGTGGACAGCACAGAACAGTTATCCCTCTGTGACACAATAAATAATTTACCACAATACAATACTGACTTTTTAATGCTTTATAAAGCTAGCTGATAAAGTAGGACAATGCAAAAACCTAAACTGGTGGTCACACTTTAAGATGAATAACTTACAATTTGCAAAATAGTATTTATATCTTACTTACTTTAATGCCATCATGAAAAGCTGAAATTAAAGATTAAACTTTATTTGAAGCTTCTCTACGTGACTTAAATAGGTCTCAGATTTTTCTATATTTTTATTGTTTGTGCTACAGCAAAACCTCTGATATATACATTACATTAAATACAAACATATATAGTTTGAGAAATGAAGCTTCAAGAAAATGAAGCTGAATCATTCCAATCTGCGTAGCCAATGCATTATTTAACTGCTTGATTTTATTTTGACAGAAAGTAAGGCCGCAATCTGTAACTTTTATTTTAAAAAAATATGGGTTTTGTGCATTTTTGCTAAAGCTATCACTATGTTGAGGCAGATATAAATAATCTGTGGAAAAACTACCAACCAGAGCCAGGGGGAGGGCCTTAACACTACCAATCATTCTTGTGTACATGATACTCACACCCTAGTTACAACTGGTTCACCACAATAGATTCAGCCATGAATCTATTGCAAGCCAGTTAGCATGGCCACTGATGACGGCAGATTGCATCACTTACTGAGTGGTACATTTCTGCAGATGACAGCAGGATCACTGAGTGGTGGTGGAGATCATTTTTTTTTCACAAATTATCTGTTTCATAACATACTGTAAATGCTTAGTGACAGTTTTAACAAATACGTAAAAAGAACAAAAAATTGAAAACAGTCTGAAAGTAGGATTTCGTGTCTTTTGTTCTCAAAACATTTAATAGTTTTGTTAACATTTAAATTTTAACAGCAGAAATTAATATCTTTCTTCTGAAAACTTGTAACGCTTCTCAGGGGCACCAGATAGGCGGGAAAGTTTGAATTAACAGAGGAAGTAAATTTGGATCATCTCTCCCTTGATTGTCTTCAAGGGACAGCAACCCGCCTATGCAAACTGGAAATGTTTGGCGGCTCCATAGGGAGGTCAGCATCCCCTCTTCATCTCTGTTTCACCTTCTCCACTAAACACTCTACTCTCTCTATTATCTTCATATTCATCTGGTGCTAGTAGTTAACCAGCCTTTCATGCTGCTGTTAAGCTGAATCAGATTGATAAAATATTAGGACTATTACATCCAAAGTCATTTTTTTGGAATGACGCAAAGAGCAGAAACGATAAAAATGTGTTTCTGTTTCTTTTTGCTTTGTGTGTGTCTGGCTGTAAACTGCGGTGGTTTATAGAAATGTGGTTTTAAAGATAGCAGCACATGCGGACACCGCTCCTTATCACCAGGTTATCGTGAACAACCCCTCTGTCTCCATCCCACAGGCAGAGGCGAGAGAGCGACAGAGGGAAACGGGGAGAGAGAAAAGAGAAAGAAAAAAACAGAGGGGGAGGAGAGGAGAATGTCAAACTGTCTGGCCTTTTCTTGGCAATCTTACCACACTGTCTGTCTGAGAAATTAATCTTCTGTCATCTTTAGATAGGAATCTCTCACTTAGCTGTCTTCACCCACGCCTCCTTCCACTTTGCTGTTCCCCTTTCACTCTAACTGTATCACTTATTTTCTTTTAATTTATTTTTTTCCACATTTCACCCACCTCCTCCAGTATTTACAGTGTTTCTGCGACTTTCTTTTGGTCTCTCTACATTACTTGAGAGAAGAACCTCTTTTATCACTTTGTGCACTCCTGTTCTCTGCCTGGACACTTTTCCTCCATCATACTGTCCGATTTCCACAGAGACACTTATGAAACATTTCATTCTTCTGAAAATTGTCATATGACATTTACTTGAAATTAATTTCATAACATTGTTTGCATCTATAATGTACTTCTGAAGCTTTAATTGAATCAATAATGAATAAATGATGACAAAACATGGAAAATAACTCAGGTTAGTTCTCATTTGTGGACGTCTGCAGGTGATATGATTTGCAGAAGTATTCACAACCGTGTAAACTCCTCCAGAAACCAAGGGAAGTCTCATTTACAGCATGTTAAACCCAAACATGTGGAAGAAGCAGAGCAACACTCCACATGAGGGAACAAAATAACATAATGTAAAGCTAAAAAAGTCAATTTCATGATGCTGCCCCTTTTATTAAGGCCATCATTTTTCTCCAACCTCTCAGTTTGCAGAACTTTGTGTGGCTCTTCTGCAAACACATCCTAATAAAATACATTAAGTTTGAGGTTGTAATGCCTCAAAATGTGATAAGGGAAACAATTGAAAAAAACACTACAAATAACAGCTACAACAAAGTCCCTGAACTTGTTTTCATGGAACTAATGACAGCTTTATTCTTCTCCTTTAATCTTCTAAGTAAAGAGATTTTTATGTGAATCCGTCACTTCACAGATTCAACATGAAAACATCAAAAGTCAACAGAAAGACTAGATCAGTAAGGAGGGAGGATAAAAAGATGGCTCTTACATGTTTCTCCCCTTCGATCCTCTTATCAGCCTGTTGAACAGCCTCCAGGTATTTAAAATACAACTCCATCAGTCGATCAACCTGGAGATACAATGAGGAAGCATTGGAAGGAGGAACGGTGACATAGAAAGCAAAGAACAGGAGGGAAAACAAGATGAAACAAAATAGACTCATCATATAATCAAAAAAGTGCTTAAATTGTGTAAAAAGGTGGCTGGTTAAAAAGTCTCTCCAAATAAATTAAGATAAAATTAAAGCTTGCAGCCTGAATAATGTGAACTGTTGGTTCTTCTGCCAAGTCTTTCACCAGGAGCCCTTAGAAGTAGTTTTGACTCTGGTTTTACTTGAGATGGTCACATTAAGTCTCTGGTTCGATCATGTGTTTATTATTTTTAAAATATTGCTAAGCTTAGTATGGTAGAGTATCTTTTAGCATTTATTGTGAAAACGTCCTTATTACAATAACAGTTCTGGCTCATCCTTGTCGATAATGATAATTAATGGTTGCTGGGGTCTATGCCAGCTGAACTTTACACTGACATGGCATTTCAGTCCATGGTCTTCTTTTCATGAACAAAATGCTCAACCTGTCTCAGACTGGAAGAGAGGAAAGTCTTTCCATTGTTATTTGATAGATTTGGGCTCAAGCTAGGCTGAGGAAGATGATTACCCCGAGCAGCGAAAGTGCTGCAAAGGCCTATTGTAATTTAAAAGTTTCTTATTATCATTATTGTTATTTTTCTTACCCCCAAATGGATTGGCTTTTTGGGGGATTTATCATATTCAAAAACTTCCCATAGTTGGTGAACGCGTCAAGATTGCGAAAAATGTACATATTTTAAGGTCGAAGCAAAAATCGCAAAAGAAACGGCAACCTAGCAATTTTAAAAATACCCTCTACATTGACCTTAGTTTATCGTACAGACATGAAATTTGGCACACCAAGATACACAGTAAAGTCTCTTGCACCCATGGTCTTCACCACATTTGTCAAACTCCAGTCCTTGAGGATTAGTATCCTGCAGTTTTTAGATGTCTTAATTACCTCCTTCTCGTATAGATAAGTTCTCCAGAGCCTTGCTAATGACCTAATTATTCTATTCAGGTGTACAAGTTGCAGGAGTCCGGCCCTTGAGGACTGGAGTTTGACACGCCTGGTCTACACCAAACAGGAAGTCGGAAATTTTAAATTGAAGATCCGATTTTGACCCCATTTTGGCTGTTAACAGCCTCAGCATTTGATCAAACTCCTCCTAGGGATTTTGATCAATCGTCTTCAAACATATATCTTCTTAATGCATCAGCTGATTTGCACCACTTTATGGCAGATGCTGCCAAACGCATCGATGTGCATCGCCGTGCATCGCCTTTTGTACGGGTGGGGGAGCTGCTCGGAAGCATCTGTGGTGGCCAGCAGGCGACGGTGCTGGACCCCCTGCCGTCGCCATTAGGCCTGAGTGGCGCTGAGTTGCGAGGGCCCTCCGAGGCTGCTTGCAGCTTTAATTTAATTTTGTTCTCCAAGCTATTCTTGAGTAAAATTATTTTTGGGTCATTACCATCAACCTATGACTTAAGACCTGTGACTGAGCTTTCTGACAGTGAGCTGTGTATTTTATTCCAGGGTGGCTTTGTACTCTTAACACTTCATTGTGCTCTAAACAGACTCAATGTTCTTGATAAATACAGGAAAGAAACTCCAAAATAAATGAGTTTTTCCATCTGAATGTTTCAATTTAGCATCTTTTTAGGATCAAGCTAAATGGCAGTCAATGTGGCTCCATATAATAAAAATAAACATTAAGCTGCCTGTTGTTACCTTTAACAAGAATAAGCTTGTTTTTGAGTTTCATGTGGGCGCACCACCTGAAGTTGTTTTAAACAAAACGAATAGCTGATAAAAGATTAAAAGGCACAATTCACATTAGTTAAACTACTTGCTCAAAAGTGGACAATAATCCAAGGAGACATACTAGTCACTTTAGAGGTACAAACAAATCTTTTCAGACCATTTCAACATGGTTACTCTCAAAAGTAGCCATGTTGAACCTAAAATGCACTAAAACCTTTAATAATGAGCTTAATGTGACCTTCTCTAATCTTTTGAATAGACAAACAATATTTCTGTACACCGGCCTGTCATGATAAATTATCCAAGAAGTCAAGAAGTTATTGTGATAAAACGATAATATTGTTGTTTTCTAGTAATATAATGGAAGTGGCATAATAATGCAAGAATACATTAAATGGTGATTACATGCTCCTGCTTAAACATCCTACTTTCATGACAAAATATCTTTGTGGCGATAAGTTTTTACTTTTTCCAGAAATTTACCTTAACTTAATGTGAATAGTGTAATTTTCATAAATGATGCACAAATTATTGCCTGACTCAATTAAATTTGATTGCTTAACCATATACTTATATACATGCAGATTTACATTTTCAACGGAATCAAATTTTAATATAAAAAGAGCCTGGACACATCTGTCTCTTTCAGAAGTCACATTAATGGAATATTTTCCATATTTGACCGGTTATTTGTTTTAAATGACCGGAAAATTTGAAGCCCGTCGGTCATTTGATAGGTTATAATTAACACCCCTGATTGGTGCACATGGGCATACATTGTAGACTTTAAGCAAATATTTCATTGCAGAGGAAACTAAAATCAATCAATAAAAATCCTACCTGAATACCATCTCATGGACACTGAACTAAATGCATCTTTCTGACACTGTCTGACATTGTCAGACTGGGAGCTGACAGCATGTTGAAGAGTTATGGACCAGACACTGGCACGTTTAATTCCAGTCTCCATTAAATACAGAACAGAGACAACTAAAGAGAATGCAATATTGTGTTAATCCATTTCTATTCTAAATAGAGGAGCCAGGAGTTTATATTGAGGAAATAAATAAAGGTGCAGAAATTAATTACAGTGTACTGTGCATGCGTAACATGCGCAGTACACAACCAATGTGGACGCTGCTCCACCACTGCAAAGACTTAAATCTAACTCACCCTGCAGTTTTAACAAATGGAGCTGGAAGACATTACCCTCCTACACCCAGAAGGAGAGTGAAGCTCAGAAACACGGCAGACGGAACATCTGTCCGTTTCGGGGAAGCAAAACCACGCAAAAAAAAAAAAAAAATCCTCGTAAAAGCACACGCCTGGACCGGGCACAAGGTAAAAAATAAAACCAGTTCAATTGATTAGTTTGGATCAGACAGGTCCAAATGTCCAATGAACTACCACTGACTTCTCTGCAGAAGTGACCAGGAGGAATTTGTGAGGCTGTGAGTTTAGACCTCAGTGGGTGACGTACTGGTAATTTAAGTGGAGTCATTTAATTTATTTATTTAAGTTATTCGGGCCAAAGTCAGTGGTTTTTGTCACAGAGAAAAAGTTACCGTAGACGCGTTCATCTGCTTTATGTGTGATGAGGTCTGGATTCACGGTTCGTCTAGGTTATTATTAACTAAACTACACAAAATTGCAGCTAAATATCAATATGATTGTAATTTGACGGGTAAAAATAGTACATGACCGATTTTTTTTAATGCTGTCGGTCAAATGACAGAGAACAAAAAAGTCTAGTGCGACCTCTGGTCTATCTGCAATAAAATGGTTAAACTCAATAAAATTGTTGAATGGAGCAGAGAGACAAATTTCACTAAAGCTTTCAGTGCAACAAAAGTAAATAAGAACTTTGTTTGAATTTCAATGAATAGAAGTGAGTCCAAAAAAATACACTGCTCAAAAAAATAAAGGGAACACTCAAATAACACATCCTAGATGGACAGTTTGATTTCACAGAAGTTTGATTTACTTGGAGTTATATTGTGTTGTTTAAGTGTTCCCTTTATTTTTTTGAGCAGTATATATAAGGAGTAAGGATGAAAAATGCTTAAAAATAAGTCAAAAAAAGCCAAAAGAAACAGGAGAACAGCCAACCTTTTCACAGTCGTTTTCTGTAAACTTGTTGAGGAGTCTGGTTCTCTGCTGGGACTTGAGGTTTCTCAGCATGGAAGCGATGACGGAGCAGACGTGTTCTGAGGAAGAGTTAAAGTAACCCTGTGAACAACAAGCATCTCAAGTCCCACCAACAGAGTATGGAGGCTAATTACAACTAAAAACACAGTAGATTACAGAGAAATGAGCACACAACACAAAAGTGCTTGAACTTTAAATCTACATATGTTTCAATTCTGACCAAATAAAAAAAGGGAAAGCACATTACAAACTAAAGCCCTGAGAAAAAGCAACCTGATTAGCATCGGATCATTTGAAATTACAGCACAGAGCTAGCTTGGAGCAAGAGCAGAAGAAAATGTAAATGAAATTTTGGAAATCAATTTTCATTTCGGAGCCTGCTGGAACATGTGTAGCAGTTTTGGCAGAGGCTGAATGACGTTTCTTGTGGTGATAGAAATATGCCTATGGCAGCTTTCGGGCCATTTAAGGCGCATAAGATCTACAGACATGTTAATTGACTAAATTAGCAACACAAACATAATGAAACCCCCTGTTACTCAGGCTCAAGAAGGATCATATTCACATCTCTTTTTAGTCACTGGCTCCCGGAGCAGTTGGCAATCATAGCACAATATTTCTCCAAGATACTGAATGGAAATGTGGTGCACACACTAGGAAAGCAGTCAGAGGATGTCATTGTAAAAATCTCTGGATATATACAAAGCGAAGGTAGAAAAATGTAATTGGACTTTATCAATAAGAGGTCAATATTCTCTCTCAATGAGGCTTTTCAGTTGCTAAGCAACAGGAGTGCATGAATCAATCCCGTTTCTGTGGTTTAAAAGGGGGTCTTGTTTGCTGTCAGCTTCCTTTGTGCAATCCCCCCGTGACCCGCAGCGTCTTTACTCACAGGACATGAGAGCTGAGAATACTAAAGACTGTAACACCTGCCGCCATCAGTAGGTTCAGAAGACACAAAGATCCATCAAGAGTAAGAGTGTGAGTAGAAACAGAGGAGAAAGTGCACTGGAACGATATACAATACAGCAGTCAGGAGGATTTAAAAGCACAAACCTGAGGTAAAAACATGAAATAAACATCAGAAAAACTTACCTACTGGGACATATGCAATAAATTCATCAGACAAAAGCCTACAGTTTTGTGAAATGAGTCATCCAAAATCTAATAATGCTGTTTAAGCTCCAAAGAATGCAGGTTTCATATTTAATGGGAAAACTGGGAATCCACCGATCCACTTTTTCAGCACCGATACCAATATATGAGGTTTAGTATCGACTGATATTTATCTGATACAGAAAATTAGCTGAACTGACTTTAAAAAAAAGTAAATTTTTTAAACACAGAAGAAAATGTACCAAATTACTAATTTATTTGATAATTGTGCACCAGTGAAGCTCACTGAAACCCACCAACAGCTTCACAAGCTAACATGGAAAAACAACTTTAATTTGATGAGTCAGTGCATTTAGGAGAATAACAGCCAATGAAAAATAAATAATAAAGAAACTGATAAAATCAATAGATTTACTACCTCAAACATGTAAAAACTGCAACAAACATTTTTTCAAAAGGGTCAGAAGAGCAATAAGGAAACCTAAACATAATGTAAAATAAATAAATAAGACATAATGTCGCTCAGAGCACAAAGCACAGAGTAAAACTGAATAGATCTGCACTTATGAATAGGTTACATTGTCACAAAGCCTGATCTGGAATTTTTTTCAATATCAGGACCAATACATTTTGGATCAGGCATCTCTAGTGAAAACTAAAATATAATTGAATTGACTGCAGGGTTTATAATTAATCACATGCAATTAATTGCATTTTAATCATATATTTATTATTATATTGACAAATATATGGATAAGACAGCAATATTTTCAATTCAAATGGCATTTTTTCTGCTATATTATTAAATAAATAGACACATGAGCTCAACAGCAAAGATTTGTATTGCTTATGTTCTATTATTTAAGTTATTCAACCATCTGAACCAATGGAAAGTTGCGGGTGTGATTCCAGCTGCAATGTTTTATTGTGCACACAATGACCGAATGTCAATGACCGAATGTCATTCTTAGACATTCGGTCTAGGAAAATCCTGAGTGGATGACAAGATTAGAAAGAACACCATAAGTTCCGTCTAATTATCATTTAAATTGTTCGATCCAAAAATAAATACGGTGCATTCCACTATATTTTTAACTTTAATTGGTGAGATTATTTTATTGCATCAAATAACCTTTGATAAAAATCACTCAACACAACATGTTGGGACATCTGCTATCTGATCAACATGTGAAGAGGTCACATTTTGGTAATCAATTGATTCCAACACAGATACTTGATGGAAATTAAAATGACATTCACAGATTTTGCAGTTCCATCCATTTTGATTTTTTACAATAAGAAAGCTTAAACATGGGGCATATTTAGATGTTTAGATTTTAGCCTGGTACATCTTATATGTTTTCTTATGCAGATAATTCCTAATAGTACAGAGTGTTTTGTTCAAAACAAAACACTTTATACCAAGCTATAGTGTGATTGTAATATACCAAATTATATGTTGAACTAGTACCACAATTTGCGATGGATTGGCGACCTGTCCAGGATGACCCCGCCTCTTGCCCGAAATGTATGGAGATGGGCACCAGCACCCCCCTCAGCCCCACTAGGGACAAGGGCGTAAGAAAATAGATGGATATTACCACTATCTTAGGTAAAAATAAACAGATTTGAAGCTTGAACAAATGATGTAAACCTACCGCAGCACACTACTCTCTATATACTGAAAAACATAAGATTTCCAGACCAAACTGGCAAATAAACTCTACTTGGCTCAAGAAAACTCTCAAAACAAACAAGATGAACTGCACTGGTCCAACAGTAGAAATAACTACTGTATCGCTTTTGATCAATTTTTGGCATTAACTAGAAACTAAGAATTCCCCTCATATAGGACAATAAATGCACCAGCCAATAGAATGTCGTGTGATCCATTTATTTGAGTTTATTAAATAGGAGATAAAGAGGCAACAGCCCCTCCCTCACCCGGCAAGGATAAAACATGTATAAATAATGAATCATTTGCATCATTTGAAGACTCAAATGATGCATAAACGGAGCCAATCTTGACATTTCTTCACTTTATGTTGTTACTTTATGCTTAAAAACTGTTACTGAAGCATATTTTCTTTACATTTTATGTAATGGCACATTATGTAATAATGTAATAAAATTGGGCGTTAAAATGCAATTTTATTAAAATTACATGATGTAATTATTGATGCAAAATGTAATAAAATTCTTGAACACATTTTGAATCATTCTGGCTGTGAGTCTGAAAATGTAAATAAATAACTAAAAGTTCAGCTTTTATTGATCAAAGTTTCAATTTAAATGCACATTGGACGTACAACATGATCGTTAGAAGCATTATAATAATAATGTGGCGCATTATCACATAATGTGCCACATTATTACATTATCCTTTCTAAAAAAAAAAAAGCATTACCCCAGCATTTTGTATTAAATGTAATGTTATTACATATGTGGCAGAAAGTATTGCAGAATGAGCTCAAGGGTTTCGCGCCAGTTATTACATAAAGTTTTATTGATGTTTTATTTCATTCTGAAACCTGATTTTATTAAACTATTACACATTGTGGTATTATTATATATTGCACAGTCTATGGATGTTTACATTTTAGCCCCTGGTAACTCTCTTGTAAAAAGTCTCAATCTCAAGGTCATCTCAGATACTGTTTAGGAATCTTTTTGACAGCAAGACGGGAAAAAGGTGATTTGGTTGTGAATAGGTCAGCCTGGTGAAAGGGCCCCTTATTTTACTGTAGAACATGATCTTTCTTGTACAAAGAGACAAGGAGGCAGGCTGCCATTTCCAAAAGGACACTACTTTATCAACTTGATCCAACTGGTAATTGATGTCAGCACCTCCTTGCCCCGCTCAGGAGGGCTATCGATCGCTGGCTGCAGAACGTTCTCTCCAAAGACCTGAAAACGCCACAGAAACTGCTCCTCTGAGGTTTGTGAAGCAGTGGAAGCATGAGTGGGTTGTGGGCACCAAAGAGGAAACCTAAGCTGGATAAAACGGCTTCTTCACCTTTCTAAAGCAAGACAGCAGGTCAATAGTCTTTCACGATAAATTATAATAGGAAAACCACAAACTATTGCTATACTTTAAGAGTGCTCACTGGTTTCAATGCAGAACAAATTCCAGATTTCCAGAAAATGGCAAAATTAAACCAAAAAATTATTTATTGAAATTGGTTTGTATTAAGCGGTAATAAAAAAGTAATGTAGTTGAAGCTGATATGGTACAGCAAGGTGAATAAAGTAGTACAGATTAAATGACTCAGTCGCAACGTAGTGATCACAAAGGCAACTTACTCATTTATTAACCAACTGATTAATAAACAGATCTTACAGTACTGCTGGGGAAACGCTTTTATGTCACCAATAAGACTGTGAGGGATTTGTGTTTTAATTATAATATAAATAAAGCAAGAAAAATGTGTTTTTCTTCAGTGCACAAAAAAAACAAAAAAACATTCTTGGCCTAAAATTCAGATTTTTTTAAAATGAAATTATCAGTTTGAAAACAGCAGAAGTGAAAAAGACTGCTGTAAAAATAGTTGATTTTTTCCTCCTAAATATTCAATCCAAACCTTTTCATGCACAAACTTAAAATATGCACAAGAATATGAAACCACGGGAGAGATTCCTATTGGACTTGTCTAATCTGAGTTTGAATTAGTTCAAACTCAGATTTTTACCTTTGGTTTAGCTGTTTAACCTGTTTCACAAGGTGGAAATTAAATGATAAAATCTACCATTACTCCTGGTGCATGATGTGTTGTGATTTGGTAGGATGCTTAAAGTTTTAACAAACTTGGAGCTTGTTATAGAACTGGAGCTGGTGCAAAGAGCACGCTGTGCTTTAGAGACATTTTAGTTTTGAAAAGGTGAAAATACAAGACAGATCTTGGTTGTGTGTTATGTGCAAACATTTAGAGCAGTGGAAGTGGTATTGGACCATTGCACTAATGACACCAAGTGAGGATTAAACTCTGGAGCGCTACAGGGGAGCAACAATTAGCTTCAGCTCCAACATAAACTCCTTATTTTATTCTGTTGGACTTTCAAAGCATCACCGATAAGCACAAAGTCTAAAAGACGTTGTCAGTCTGTTGGAGGACTCTCATACAAGAAAACACTATTTAGGAACTAGAAAATAACTACATGCCGCTTGCTTCTAATTGAAAGTGAAAATGACAGCACAACATACTTTCTCATTAATTTAGGGTCGATAATTTTTTGACTCTTTGGGGGCTCCCATGGAGAACTGAAATTTCATTCCCACATGTATACTTGATCACAAATGTAGATCAGGAATATGGATCAATGCACTATTTAGTTGTAAGAATGCACTGATAAATCAGCCCTGATTTCCTTAAGTATGGGAGATAAATGACTGGACAATTTTTGGATGAGAAAACAATCTTAACCATGCTCTCTCCACAAAGCTCTGGAAATAAGCCACTGTCACCTTCTCTCTGAAAAATGGCCGACTAACAGACCCGCTCAATGCGTCACGTCTCTGGTTAACTATGGTCACCACTGCCGCCAACTTACTAATTTTGTTGCTATATTTAACAACTTTTTAGCCAAAATCTGAATTTTAATGTCAGTTCTTTTTTAAAGATCTGTGATTGACCAGAAAACTGATAGACAAAACTAAAATGTCTCTGTTCATAACCAGATATGGTTATGAACAAATTCATAGGTTAGTTCAAACACCAACAAGTAATCTGAACTATCAATCCACATGAAACAGCATTTATAACAAGTTTAGTCTTATAGTTTGTATGCACACACTCTCATTCTGCACTGCAATCCAGCAATGAATGCATGAGAGGAAGATGAAAAACAGACATTTTAAGGCATAACATCCAGACACTGAGCTGACTGCGGCTGTAGGAGACAAACCCGTTTTTTTGCTGGCCCAGTTTCTTAATAGATATAAGTAAGATATAACATCTGGACCAAACCTGGTCTGGCAATAGAACAGCTCTAGTGAAAATAAATATTTTATTTCTAAAGAAGAAAATATTGTAGTCTGGTCTACAGTTGCAAACACAATTGGCTTTAAACATTGTTTAAGAAAAATGAAAATGCCTCAGTCTTCTTAACAAAATTTACATTCCCTTAGTGTTCCCTAAGTTTAAATATTCTTAGGAAATAAAAAGTAGATTGCAAATATATTCCAGCCTGAGTAATGTGCTACTTCAAAAACCAACCGTACATGACATATAGCTCATAATATAACAGTTTGAGCTAATAAACTCATGTTTCCAGCTGAGGGAATCATTTCTTCTAACTATTCTGCACAGAATATTAAGCATTTCAAAATTGAACACATAAATTTTGAAATGCCCCAGCATATTTCATTCATATGAAACATGATGAATCCTCACAGCAGGGAACCTTTAAGCTTGAACAAGATGGTAATAAGATGCATCTTTACACAAGCATCAAACAACAAAGCCTTCCTTCTAAACAAACTTATAAAAGGATTACATGATACAACTCTGTCAACAAAGATTAAAATCAAATTTGCATCATGTAGAATGTTACTTATCTGAATCTGTGGTAAAAGGCAATCAGTCTTGGAAGGCAACAATTAAGTGAGGGATGTGTTGATTAGTTTTTGATTGAACTGCGTGATTAATTTTTCATTATTAAATTCAGATCACCATGTTTCCCTACTAAAGTAAAATACCCAACAATGTAAGGAGAGGGCCAAAAGTATTCATACCCATCGACCTTTTTGTATTTTGCCACATTACAACCAACAAATTCATTGGACTGTATTTTTTCCCACGCTTTGAACCATGCGACTTGTAGACTGGTGCGGCTTTTCTGTGGATTTTTCTTCAACCACCAGGGGGCTCTTTTGCAGGAAGTGAATCACTGGCAGTCAAAATTGGAAATAAAGAAGAAAGTGCTAATTTTCATTTAGAACAAGCACATGCTAGCAGCAGGCACAACGGAGAAATTTCTTCAAACTCATACCCCCTCGTCATGGAAACAACACAATGTGTTCATGTGATGCAGATTTTAAGTTTAAGGCTATCGATCTGACAGTACAGATCGTCCTTAATAGCAAATTCATGAAGGACGCAGCAAATCAAGAGCAGTGGAGATACCAGCAGCTTATCTCCGCCCCACTCAGAGGGAGGTACAATGTAAATAAGCTAGTGCTGCTCATATATGTACGTTTCCAGTGTTTTTTTGTTTTTTTTACTTTGTGGGTGTGGCTTATAGTGAGGTGCGCTCCAATAGTCTGGAAAATACAATACTTTGGGATTTATTTGACGACTGAAGAGGAAAGAAACTGAAACATGGTTTTCGTTTCTTCTAGCGAATAAAAATATTCAATCCAGGTTATTCCATTCACTGATAATAGAAGATGTAGCCAAACTGCAAACCTAATAAGTCAGGCAACGACATCATTAGTCAGTGAGGAAGTCGAGAGCTCAAGATAACTCGTGAAGAGCTGCAGAGATCCATAGATCAGGAGCTTTGCCCTCGAAGGTGGGGCTAGGTCCAACCAGGCGATTTGCCCAGCTGAACGGTTGCCATGGAGATTATAGGCTTTCTCAAACATGCATGAAAGAATCAGTAGGTATGTTTTAGTGACAGAACAACATTATAACATAATGTAAAGCTCAACAAAGTGGATTTTTACATCATACTGCTCCTTTAAAAGGAGAAGAAATAAAACAACAAAACTGCTTCTTTAATTTCTCTTATAACTTCATGATGAACCTGCAACCTTTGCTTTTATTTGCAGGAGCAGCACGACGAGCCAATTTAACAGAGACATTATGTTTTCATTAGAAGGGCCTTTCCTTTCCCTTTCAATGCAAATACTCAAAGGAATTGCAACAGTTTTAAAACATGACACTTTGTCTAACACAGGTCTCTGTCTGCCTGCATGCCTTACTCATTACTTATTTTATAGCATTCATTAGAAAAAGAAAGGTCACAAAACAGGCATCTGCAGCTTGTTTGTGTGGAATTAAAATCACATCAAGCACAAAGCCCTCTGTGGCCTCACTCCCCACCAACAGCAGCAGCGAACACGCACGCAGCTAAACAAATAAACCTCTTTCTGAGTCAGACTTGGAGATGGAACTATGACTATTGTGCCTCGCCATGTAAATTAGTTGTTTACTTCTGTTCCCTCGAACACTCGCTCGCATCATTAGCCGCCTAAATATTACAACCGGCTGGCACCAATTTCCATCACACAATCTCATTTCAGTGGTAATGACAAAGTACATACACCAATAAACAGAGACCCCAGAAACAAGCAGCAGAATTATGACAGGAATACTCACGAGCCACTGAATGTAATTTGTCGTTTTGTTTTTTGTTTTTTTTCCTTTTTCTTCTTTCTACATATATTCTCTGTATTAATTATGCTCCATTTATGCTAATCTGGCCTGGTGATCTCAGGTCATTTGGAACAAAACCGTTTCAGAGAGGACTTTGCAGGGATCAATCTTTGCACTGAGGTTTATGCTACAGAGCAAGTAAATGGATACGAAAGAAAGACGAGACTAAAGGGGGAAGGACTTAGAGGTCCCTGCCTACTAATTACTTTTGTTAAAAGCTTACAATAGTTAATTAATCTACAGTGTTATTGTGTTATTCAGAAGAACCCCTTGATTAATGACATTTTCAATTAGTAGGCTTATAGAGAGGGATGGTTAACTCAGTATGATTTGCATTTTGACAGTTATCTCATTACACCTATAGCACTTTGACAAACCAGCAGAGACGTGATTTTAAATCCTATACTGGTTAAATTGCTAATTGCAGAGAACGTAAAATAATAGCCAGTAATACGAATACTTGAAGTGCTCATAATTATTAGAACAGTGATAGAACCTTACTAAATAATTACGCCATACTGATCGAGATACTGAGATTACAACTAAAGAAATTAAATTTTTTTGCTTTCACAGACAAACTGAAAGGTTCACAAAATGACCACATTCTAACTGGTTTGGAATAAATTTGCCCCATGTACTGTAGTATTTACAGTTAAAGTAATTATTGTAATGGCATATTTGAGTTGGAAGTCATCATTTAACTTAAACTTTTTATCTGAGCACAGTGATATTACTATTTTTGAATCCGGTCTGTATGTGTTACTCTGCACTGTTTGAGTGCCGAGATGTTAATAATGTGACTGTTTTGTTGCAGTGCCTTCATGGTCTAGACCACTGGTACTGCAAATGTACTCCTTCACAAATGGTGCCAACTAACACACTGGATTTAAAGTAATTTTTGACCAGTTCTTAAGACTGTATTTGGGCTTGCCTTCCAGAGGATGTGTGCACTTCACTGTGGGTGGATTTCCAAATCTCCTGCCTGCCAACAGCTGCCTTGGCAGAGCCTTCAGCACATACAACAGGCAAAAGGTTTTCACTGCCAGGCAGGGTTATCTTCCATACTGTTCCTCTTGCTGCTTAACGGGTTCAAAGGTTAATTCATTGAGTCTCTGGGTGATAAGCGACACAAAGGCAGACAATTTGTTTTCCTCTGCAGAGCTAAGAAACCTCGCCAGATGGATGAAACTTAATTAACACGGACAAGAAAGAGGGGAAAGCCTTTTGTGTTTTGAATGTACTCAAACAAACAAACAAAAACCCTAAGATGAAGAAGATTCTACCTATTTTTATTTTCTTCTAGTTTGCACCTCCAATTTCTCACTACAAAATGAGAGATCAGAGGAGCACAGGCAGGAAAGACAGTCTAGATTGGACTGGCATCAAACCGACAGGTGGAAGAGGGAGCTAACTGAAACGTGATGGAGCGAGTGACTGCAGAAAAAGGGCCGGACATCATATTGCAGTGAAGATGGAGATAAGTGAAGATGCAGATAAATTAATGCATAGCTTTATCTTGTTTACTCATTTCACTTTTCAGATTGTATTTAGTGATTTCAATCGATTAAAAAGAATGTGTCTGAATAACAACATTAATCACTAAGCTTAACTTTGTAAACTTAGAACGTATAAAGCAAATTTCTAAAAATGCCTAAGACAATCTTTTATTATTAGGATAATTCACCATTGTAATAAGTAATCTACAAACTATCCTGGTTTTATCCAAAACTTTAAATGTTGTGTTAATGGACAATAGACATGAACCACAGGAACCAAAGACAAGACTAAAACTTGGGATTGCCACATGGAGGTCTATAGGCTCTGCATACAAGGAGTCCTTCTAACCGCTGTATCTTTTAAAGCAAAATTTGCCTCTAAACTCACCAGTCTGACTCTCCTTGTTCATCTTTTCACTCGTGTTTGTAACTACAATGCTGACCGCAGTACAAGACTGTGGTTGCCATGCTGTGAATGAGGTAACCCTCTGCAGCAGAGGAGTTTTTAGGTCAAAATAGGTAACGCCATTATTCTGCATTATGAAATGATAACACATTAAGCTTTTTAGATTGATTGCATGTGTTAACTTGTTAACACTGAGAGCCCTACTTATATTTTAGATATTCCACTATCAACAAGAGCAATTCTTGTTGATAGTGCAATATCAACAAGATATATAGGAGGCTGTAGATATAAGATCTGTTAGGTGTTACAACACGACCAAAACCCTGAACAACTGATTAAAGGCCCGACAGATTCATGCTTTCCCAGAATCCTACTCAACAATTTGCATAGTACTCTCAGTTCTCATGTCTAAGGCCACAGCAGTGGTAAAATAAGTAGGAGTGTAACATGCAATATATTAATCAGATACCTAGATGTTTAAAATGACAAAAGAATCTTTACACATCCTTCATTGTACATTTTAAAGTCTACTTTATAACGACATTTAACTCTTGGTGCTCTTTGTTCAAATATCCTTCTTTAAACTTGAGATGTTGATATCACATTAGGGCTGTTGTAAATGAAAATTTTAGTAATTGAGTAATTATCAATTATTCTTACAATTAATAGAGTAATTGGATAAAAAAAAAATTATAAGATAAAATATTGATGAATTTGGCATAACACCAGTGTTACTATCGGATGTCAATATCAGTCCAGTTTTTCATGTTTGAGCATCCCTAACAGTTACTTCTTTTGTAGTTTTGTAACAATAGTAACTCACTTTACTTAAACAGAAAAGTTATCCAAAAATTTGAAATTATATTTAATTTAACTTACTTACAATCACTTCCTTCCAACTTGCTCCATTACTGTCTCAAATCAACAACACATTTTCTGCCATACAACTGCATTTTTTCTTTTCTGACATTTCTGTAAGGCTAAAACATGGTTGTGTGTGAAAACCCCAGTAGATCAGTCTCAACTCACTCAGGCCCATCTAACTATGTTTGAAGTTGTTTAAATCCCTTTTCTACCCCAATCTGAGGCTCAATTTAAAAGTTCACAAGTCATCTTCACTACGTCAACATGCAAACCGAACTGAGGCGGTGCTAAACCAAAAAAAATAAATAAATAATAATAAAAAAATTAAAAAAACACACTCAAACTTTACCCTAGAGGTTGCAAAACTTATGTTGAATGGAAACTTTAACTGTCATTTCAGGTTAAACATTTATTAAAAACCTAACAGAGAATATGCTATCATTAAAACAGTGAAATGTATTAAATCGAAAAGATTAAAATATTCGGCTTCAGGATTCCCCACTGATGAAATATGCGATTCAATACCAGAGATCAAGGTCTGAGCTCATTAAAAATTTATGTATGATTAATTTCGAACACACATAAAAATTTTATGTGAAAATTGTGAAATAAAGTTATTTCACAATTTTATGTGAAATAATAAGAACATAAGACAGAATGTATGAAGTGTTGCGGTCCTGTAGATTTAGACAAAGCGCAGAGTGCTTTCATATTTAAATGGAAATAAAAGGCAGTCAAGCTTCCTTGACTGCACAAGACAGAGTTTATTTGAGTTTTCACTGTTACTGCATTTAAATATCAGAAAGAGATGTGATGAAAACTGCAGTGGTTGTATGAAATGTTTCACAATTGACTGGTTAGAGCACCTAATTATGACCTGTTGCAGGATTTCTGGGCAGCTACTGAGAATCCACTCATTTTAGTCAGGGTTTGTTCACTTTTCCCACAGAAACATTCAAGCACTTTTGAAGCATTTTTAAGTTTTCAAACTATTCCAGCACTATACTCTAAAGATGAAACAATAGCAAAGAATTAAAAGAGATAATGCCTTATGTCTTATACGCCCTACAGTAAGGACAACGTCAACTACAACAAAACAAAATTTAATGTTTTGAAATGTCTCTCCCACACCCCCAATATGGACAGGTCGGAGAACAAAAGACTATTTTTACAAAGAAAATCCCCCAATTTCAATAACATTGTTTAATGTACAATATAAGCTAACATTTATTTAAATTACACAGATCAATAAGCCATTAGGAATAATAAATGTCCATTGCACTGAAACAATCCAAACAAATAGTGTTGAGATAAATGCTAAAACACAATATCCAAGCAAGGTTACAAAAAAAATCTCTAAGTAAAGTTCTCGCTACGTTTTCTGTCATTTAACAAGTAGAAAGAATGTTGGTAATTTTAACAACCTAAAACAATAAGTTTATTCTAATTTAACTTCAAACAGTGAGAAAAAAAATTGTCTCTTTTTATTATATGTATGAAAATATCTGATTTCAACTGTAAATGTTCTCCAAATTTAGGTTTTCACTCAAGTATTACATTACATTTTATTACAAATGGTGTAGCTTTAATAGCAATCATTTTTAAGGACTTTAAACAGAAACCAAACACTTTTCATACCTTGAAAATATCCAATGGAAATTCAAGCATTTTCAAGGATTTCAAGCACCTTCACAAACCCTGCTCAGTGGCACGCTGCTCTTTTTGAGACTCAATTTTTAAAGTTTTTTTCCTCTTATTTTATTGATGCCTCAGAAAACAGAGTGTTGCATAAGAGAAGAAATACGGACTCAGTCATACACAGAACTCTAGATGACCCAGAGAAAAAATGGCAGCCTTCGCCATTTTACCCAGCGGGTCATGCTGTTTGAAGAGGTCACAGCTGGGCTGCAGCTGCGGCCCTTGTAAAGAAATACTGCCACATTGTGTAATTACTGACTGACCTTCATGCTCTTTCTCTGAAGTACCGGTTTTCTTCATCTTCTTTGGGGTTTTCATAAAAAGTGGAAAGATGGTCCGCAAGCCCAGGACATCCACAAATTTATGGCAGTTATCCGCTCCCTCGGGCCCAATCATAGCATGGTCCAGAACCTTCAGAGCACTTGTTCTAGACATTTTCTTCTCTCTGCGGAGAAGATGACATCAAAAAAGTATATTAGTAAAAGTTCTAAAGTAAGTCTGAACTGGTAGAAAATGTACAGTTTAACAATCAGCTCCAGTCATGTGCTCTTGGTTCAGTCATAATAACAATAGATTTTTATATAATGGAACCAATAACAGAGATGTCGATATTTAATATAATCTAGTAAAAACCATGAAAAAGTGTAGATCCTTAACATATACTGCTGTGTAAAATTGCACTGTAGTAGCTACAGGTAATCTCAAAACTATTCATACCCCCAGCAGATTAAGATTTAGAAACAACATTCATTCAACCAAGATGTTGAGATTCTGACAGGCACGTATCAAAAGAAAATAATTCAATTCATTTCAGGGATGCAAGCAAATAATCAGCTTACAATATATTGTTGATTAATTCTTTATTAGAATAAATTTAGTTCCGATCTATTAATAATGGAACTTAGAACTTCTGTCAGTGTTGTAGTTGGGTTGCCAGCCAGCAGAGAGTATCACTGGTCATCATTAAGCAGAGCCAGTTGACACAGATATAAAGATGGCAGGCCATAATAGAAAGGGGAAGAGAAACAGTCGAAATAAAGTCTGTTATGGGATACAAAATGCACTTCATGCAGCTCCGTTTTGAAATATAAACACTCAACCAGCTCCTTAAGATATTACCTTTTTTGTGCTGATTCAACCAAGCCAAACATTTTTCCTAGAAACTCTTCTGTTTTCCAAACTTAAGACTAAATAAAATTACACACATGTAAATTTTTTAGGACTAAGTAGAATCCTTGCAAATACCAGCTGTTGATCATTTTCAGGTTTTACAAAGTGTCCCATTGACCTTGCCTTCATTTTATACATAAACCTTTGGGGGTTTTAAAGGTTATGTTCAGTGCTTTTTATTAACTCATCATGACACCAACATCAGGCAAACAAATATCCTGCAGAACAATCACTCAACCATTTCCAGCATCAATGCCGTGCGGTGGAAAGAAGAAACAACCTTTCTTTAGTCTGTTTACATCTCCCACTCTAGCCTACACATCCTCTAAGGAAATGCAGCTGTCTGTCTGAGTGTCATTTCCCCCATTTCCACCAATGACAGATGACAGAGTTTATCTCAGAGGAGGGACACATATTTCAGGCAGTTGTGTCTGGTTTTGCAGACAGACACGTTGCAGATGATGGACGGCTGGGGTGGGCAAGCATGGAAGCCTTAGCTTCCATGTGGAAACATGGAAGCTAAGGCAACTCAGTCTCCAGATAAAAAATATAAAGTAACATAACTATTTGGAGGCAAGAATTTGATTAAAGTTATTGGCCATGTGAGTATGACAGGAGGCAAATATGTGTTTATACTGTCGCAGATTATAGAGACTACATAAAATAAAAAGACATCCTGCAACTGTAAAAAGATTACTATACAGTTTCACAGCATACATATCAGCAAAAATTACTTTAATATTTGTTACAGTTCAACATTTCCACAAAATGTGTAGTAATTCAATGCAAAATATATAGTTTCATCACGAGAAGAGGGTTTTTCCTCTAAGAATCATCGACTGTTTTGGACTTGACCACAGAAACAAATCAAGCAGCCTTGGTAAATAAACAAAATAAGTTCTGGGAAACTTCATAGTCAAAACAGGCCTTAAAAAGTTGTGCTGTTTTTAATGTGCTAATATTTACAGTTGGCTTGTTTGGCCCAGATGGCTGAACCAAACCAAATCTAACTCCAACAAATCCAACACCCAAGCTTAACTTAAAACATCTCCTCAAAACAACCATTAAGTCATAAAAGTCCATCGTTGAACATTATGGTCTTCCTCACGTCACCTGAGATTTAAACAAATACTTGGTAAGTTTTAATTGTCCTAATTTATTTGAAAAAAAAAAAAAAGAAGCTTCTGTTCCATCTGAACTATACATGCAGTAGATAGTCTAAAATCACTTTTTTGTTATATTTGATCCATTTGCTCTCTTTTATTTTCTTTTGACATGAAATTTATATTTATTAAAATTATAGGTAACATTTTTCCCTAGAAGTTTCTATACCTAACTAATATTTTTCTCGCAATTGTTTTACATTTTATGGAAAATAATTACTCATACTTCAAATAAGAGCAAATATATTGATGAGAAATAGACATTTTAATAGGTGTCATTACTTGAATTAAAGGAAATTACTTTGGTTGTCTTTTTTGTTTTAAAATTTTGTGTTAATATGATGCCATAACACTGACAATTTTAAAGTTATTATTCAGGGAAGCTCATGTCCCATGTCCCTGATTACAGCGATAGGTCCAACATTAACCATAAATGCTGGGCCATTTTTGTTGGCTAAATTCTATCGAGTCAACAAAAATGATTATGTTCTAGTTTTAAACGATAGGGCTGATTCTGCCATAACGAGTTATTGATCCCCGTCTTAAATGTGTGTGTCTAGTGATCATCAGAGCTCAGGTGTAGAAGCTGTGAAGGTTTCATAAATGCATGTGGTGAGTCTACTTGAGAATTTAAGGTCAGCTCTCTGCCACTCTCATCCAATCAATCAAAAGTTAGCAGAGTGCAGCAAGGCAGTAGAGTAGAACTAGAAAATTCCTGAAGAAATTTAACCGGGGCCTGCCAAAGTGTGCCTGTCGGTTTGGACCCAGCTTTCTGATGCTAAAAATAAGCATAAATGCTAATTAATTAAGCTTTGCTAAAAAATTAAAGTAGCATGTGGAGAATCACAAGAATTGACTAACATGGATTTGCACCATTCAGCATGTTAAAATTATTGCACAAGCTAAAATTTGCCAAAATGCTAATGTTAGCCTAAATGCTGTCAGCAGCATGTGGGGTATCATTAGAATGTTGACTTACATTAATTTCCTACATTAAGTCCTAAACATGGCTAATAAGTAAGAAAAATAGCTAAAATGCTTATTTTAGGGAAAAGGCTACTACTAATGCACTGCCTTGCTGGGTAAAGCAGCACACTAACATAAGAGGTAATACCTAAGATTTTATCTTTACCCAGGAGCTAAAGATAATGCAAGAATATTAATATAGGCTAATGTTAGTGCACCGCCTATGGCAGTGCACTATCCTGAGAGAAATATTAAGGCTTTTATTTTGAAATTTTCAGTAAGCTTCATT
Source organism: Poeciliopsis retropinna (assembly GCA_010277075.1). Lineage (NCBI taxonomy): Eukaryota > Metazoa > Chordata > Actinopteri > Cyprinodontiformes > Poeciliidae > Poeciliopsis > Poeciliopsis retropinna. Next base: position 438,271 of record VMRM01000009.1, read on the forward strand.
TTAAATTGCAACAGTAATCCCATGTGTAACAGTGATTGGGTTAAATCAGTTATATATTGCCAAAAACACAAGTAGTTCTAAATGTCAGCTCAGTCCTCCTCAGTAGTAACAGACAGTTCCACCATGTTCTAGTTCTAACCTTCAGTCATTGTAGTTCTAAAGAGCAGCTCAACTGTCATGTGAGTGAGACACACAGGGAGAGACAGAATTCTAACTGTTTGAAGGAGTTAGTTTTTCTGAACAAAACAGTCTGAACAACTTCTTCTTGTTAAGGATCCGTAAGAGCGATCCGAAAACCGTTTGAAACATACAGTATGAGTGCCATTTCTTGTCTCAGATAATACCGCAATTTATATCTGTAGCTCTTGCTACACTATACTGAGAGAAAAAGATAAAGGCCTGAGAGGAATATTCAGGCTTTTATTTTGAAATTTTCAGTAAGCTTTATTTTAAAGAACTACACTAAGTATAGCCCTTAGACATTGTACATTGTACCTCACTGCAGCAAACAGAAAGGGGCGGGATTGGACCACTGTCAGTCTCGTACCTTATTTGGAAATGGGACCATTGCACTCCGGAAGTAAAGGGGGTGCTGTTTCCTATATTATTCACGGTGTCCGGTTTTTATTTTCGTTTGAAATCTGTGATATTCATCTTTATGAAGGAGTTTCACTCTCAACATGTACATGAACTTCTCTCTTTTATTTACTCAGCGCAGCTCACAGATTTTAACAAACGGTGTACTTCTAACTTAGTCGCATCTTTTCGGGCCTACTACTGCCTCTAGTGGCATGAGGGTGGTAACACAATTAATCTAATTACATTACTAAATCAGAGTACCACATAGTCTTTATTACTTACTATTAATTTTGGCATTACTGGAACCATAAAATATAAATTCCCTCACAAAAGAACATACCTTTTAATTTTCTTAAGGAAGTAGAGCTAATTAAACGAGATAAACAAGACCTGAAAGTGGTTCCAGTTTCACTTAATGGCCAGCTTGTTGAAACTGTGGCAAATTGTAAATTCCTTGTGTCGTTCCTGGACAGTCAGCTCAACTTTACTGAAAACATTGTATCTTCAAGAACTGTTCTCAGAGACTCTATCTTTTAAGAAGATATAGTGATCATGGGGTTATCCAACTTGATGTTGTGTTAAGATGTTAAAACTTAACATTCTAACTTGAATGTTGAATTCTAACTTGAACTTAAAACAACATTATAACTCAAGTTTTAAATGTTGTTTAACATTTGAACATCATTAAATGTTGTTTAAATGTTAAACAACATTTAACATTTAAATGTGAACAAATGTTTAAATTTAACATAAACCTCCTCGGCTGGTTAGGTCACATGAGATGCAGACTAACAATCTTTTAAAAATACTTTCTATGGCAGGTATAACAGCAGGTATGCTGAGACAGAGGCAGGTATGTCTCAACTGTTTGCTGAAAGAAAATGAAAGACGGCAAGAAATATTTTAGCAGAGAGCATCCATCCTCGTTTTTTGTCAGTTTGAACCTCTGAGCTCATGAAGGTGTTACTGTAGTCCTCTGGCAACTATGAACATCTATTAGAAGTCATTTATTAACAGTGCAATAATTATCCTCAACCAAACTAAATGATAACATTTACCTATAGCTTGCTAAGTGTTTTGCTCTACAAATTGTTGATAATGTGATTCTATGAATACGATTTTTCTACTGTTTTAGAGTCGAAGGAATTTTGTTCCTCTTTTGCACCATGGCATCTCAACTTATTTATTTTTGAACCCAAAGATAAAGCGGAATGCTATACAGTCCTTAAATGTATTCATTTAATACACAAAATATAGAAAACCTGAAGCTTCCCAGATGGTGTTTGGAGTAATAACAAATCTGAAAAATGGTTTAAAGCATCAGTTTCTACATGTATAATGGGGAGACTGAACGGCTCCTGCTGGAAGGATAAAACAAATTAACATCCTATCTGTCGCTTTACTTCTACTAGAGAAAAAATGGAGAATGAATAAATGTAGCATTAATCTGTGTGTGATGCAGTTAGCATTTCATCCAATCTACTGTTTTACCAGATTAAGCCAGAAGAGGAGCAGTATTAGAAATCAGAGTTTTGTGGACATGCAGCCACAAAGTACAAACATGAAAATGTTAGATGGTTCTGAGGTTCTGGTGATGTGTTCCTACACACACCACAGTCTTACCTGAGCATGAGGTTCATTAGCTGGAGTCCTTCTCCTTTGAGGAACCGGTCCCTATTGGAGGACAGCATGAGGCAGGAACAGAGAGCATCAAAGAGGTTTTCCATCATCTCCTGCTCCTCGGCTGTGTTTGGGTTGTGACGTTTAAACACCTGGGAGATGAACCAAAGAAAAGCCCTTTAAAGGAAACGGGCCTGATTTTGGAAACATATTAAAATGCTTAACATGTTTCTGATAATAATTGAAGAATATTTGGGCACATTTACAAAGAAAAACTGAGAATCAATTCAAAAAGTCTTAATAATAATAATATTGTTAATAGTAAAAGTAATAATAATAATAATAATAATAATAAAACGCTTTTAAAAGAAGAAGAAATCACTGTAGTTTTATATAGGACATAATTGTGAAACAATGCAGATTCTTTTGTCTGAAAAGTTGCCAAATATAGTGACAGAAATGGAGTGACTATTAACCAACATTAATTTGAAAATGGTGGTTAAAACCATTTTCAAATTAAGAATTGGACAATAATCCAAAATTCAGGAAATCAGGGGTGGTTTATTGTCCACGCCTAATTTGCAATGAGCCCCTTTTAATTCAATCCCTCTACATAAAATCTCAGGTGGGGAAATGCCACACTTTTCAGATCATTTAATTTTTGTTTTTTTAATATTTCTTTTTTAAAAAAGTGTACCAATCCTATTGCAAAGCACTGTATTACACTGATTAGTCATCATTATGCTCCATAAACACACTGATATGTTTGATGTGTTGATTAGAATCAAGTACACAGTTAAACAAGATCAGCAACAGTAAGCCTAACCAGGGAAAACAACACTGAAGATCAAAGGTCAAAGAAAAAAACGGCTAAAAGTCTTACAGAGAGCTGCTGCAGTAATACATCAATGCCATCCATTTCCCCCAGAAGTTCTCTGGTAGCTGAGGGAAAAGTAAAATAAGTAAGAGATTATAATCAAAATGGAGGTAAAGATTAAAAATAAGTTTAAAAAGTTTTATTTATTGCAAAACACAAACGTGAAAAGGAGGAGAAAATAACAGACTTGATTCAAAAATGCAAGCTGAAACATTTATATTTTTAATTTCCCATTTCCACTTTGACAACTGTCCTTTAAGTCACATGTAACAGCAAGAGATGATAATTAGATGCAAATTAGGATTTCAAGAAGCCAAAGTGTCACTTTTATGTAAAATGGGGTGATTTGCCTAGTTCTTACCTCAGACAAACACAAATTAATCATGGCACGTTATCTGTGACAACGGGTCTTTATTCAGGTTTTTTTTTTAGACGTTGATTTTTTTCTTTATGGGTCCTGACTGCAGAGAAGGCAGCTAATAACTGAGATAGCAGGAGTAAAGTAAAGGGAAGCTGGTGTAAAAAGAGACGCATCTCCAAATGCAAATCGATATGGATTAGGAAGCCGATCATCCAGTTGCTGTCTGTGGCCACCCAGAAAGACGGTGGAAAACATAAAAGATAATGTGAAATAAAAAAATACTGGAAGGAAATGAGATTTATAAGGAAGGGAGGAAAAAATTCAAAGGAATATAAATAGGAGGAGTGATAATGGCAACATGTAATGAGGGGAAAAAGGAAGGAGGGAAATGACACAATAAAGGGATGCTGACAGAGAATGCATCAGCATAAGAAAAATAATAAGAGGGAATAATAATTCTGAGAGGTTCAAAAACAGAGCAGAACTTTTACAGAGAAAGACTTACTGTCATTATTCTGCAGCAAGATGGCCAGAATCTCACTGCAGTACAGCTTGTTAGCATCAAACGGCATCTTAGCCTAGGGGTGGGGGGATGAAAGAAAAAAGAGAGAGAAAAAATGAGAGAGGGAGACAAATAGAGAAAAGAGTAAAAGAGAAAAAGAAAGAGGGAGAAGAAAAAAGAAGAAAGAAGAGAGAAAGAGAAAAAAATAAATAGAAAGTGGGAAAGAAAAAAGGTATTGAAAAAAAGATTCAAAGTTTGAAAGAAAAATAGAAAAAATAAAAAGAAACAGAAAAATAAAATGTGAAAAAGAGAGAAAAAAAACAACAATAAGGGAAAAGAAGGGAAAAAAAAAGAAAACAAGGGAAAAGGTCAAACAGGACATGTATTTAGCGGTCTAGCTGAGAGGCTCGGATCTCCAAACTGCCCAGGTTTTCCACATGAAGCTCTGCAGCTTGCAGCCTGAAGCAGCGCTGCTGCCTCACACGTCGTCATATGAAGCAGAGCCACAGCGCTTCCAAATAAATCTACAGACTCATTTATTTCAATCACAATAAACAACAGAGTGAAAACGGAAAAAACTAACGACCTTCGAATCAACACAATATCAGAATTGGAGGCAGTTTGAGATAACTATATAGCTATAACTGACAAAAAAATTTCATTACATCTTAATAGTTATAAAACTTGCTTTATGAAGCAATCAAATTATCATTTCTAAGCTTACACAGTGCAATGTTCACACCAGCAGAGAAGTGTTTAACAGCTAAAACCTCATCTAACTGATTTACATAATCTTTTATCAAATTTATCTAATGAAACCTTTTATTGCAGGAAGACACAAAACCACTAAGCTTTAATCCATCTTCATGATTTGAATTTGATTTTTAATTAAAGTCTAACATACCTAGACTGCATAAAAATTTAAATCTGTACTGAAGATTCACATGACTTTAGTTTTGCATTTCACTGTAAAAGTACAAAATGTTACTAAGGAATTCTGGCTTAGTTCCTAGTGCAAATATCTCAGTACACTTGAAGTAATAATGTAAATAAACTGAACAATGTTACTGTGTTTTAATTATTCCTTTTCATTTTACCACTGGCATTTTCATTATTCATGCAAATACATCAATTACTTCAAATAAGGGATCTTCACTTATCCTGGTTACCGTATTGATCCCACTGGTGATGTCTTCACCTACATCTAGTGACTGCCAAACAATCATATAAAACTAAATAGAAACTAAAGGCACAAAAAAGCTAAAAAGTAGCAGATCAAGTAGAAATGTATAATAATAAAATTTTTTAAAGATAAAAACAAACTGAAAAGTGAATTTAAAATGAACTTCTATGTTTGTTGGGTAGGTTTCTAAGCACGTATCATATCATAAAAATATGAAATTACAATGCTATTGCTGAAAATACTATAGAGATGTGATGGGCATTGCTGACAGCTAGAATCACACATTGTTAATATGCAGAGAGCAATCTCTTGTCAAATCCTGTGTCAAGCAGTACATTCCTATTGTGATATGCTGCATAGTATTGCATAGGTGTAGGGCAACTCTATGTCTAAGATAAAACAAGGCACCTTACTACATTTTAGTAAAGTACATACTGGATGGGAAAGTTTTTCCTACGTAGGCTGTCCAAACAGTCGACTGGTGTCAGAGCGTCAAATTCTTACCTTGATTCTCTTCAGCAGCCACTGCATGAGTCCCTGCTGAGCTGCTTCAGTGCACAGGCCAGGTCTGAACTCTGCCATGTTTTCAGTAATAGCTACAGAGATTGAAAAAAATAATAAAAATCGGTCATGGAACATTATATCTGCATTATGTCTTTTCTAGGTTTGTATATTGAGGAAGCCATTTTGTTTTAAACAATTAATTTAAAAATCTCTCTCTCCATTCATCTCCTATGAATTTGAGCGATGAGGCAAAAGTCTGCTGTCCAGCGTAATTCCTGCATGTGAAACTTTGAGCTCATACATGCAGGTGTACACACAGGGCTAGCAACGCAACACAAGAAAGTTTTAAATGTTCAACTTTTATTGCCGTCTGCTGTCGCGGAACACTTTAACCTTCTGCTGTTGTTCATCGATTCCTGTGTGTCGAGTCCAAAACAAGCTGTTGTGAATGCTTGTTTTGGACTCACATTCACCTATTACTATATCCACAGGAATAGGTAGTTCAATTAATCTGTATTTTGTGATATTAAAGCTTTAGGATTTTCAGATTAATGGCATGTGTTGAAGTTGACAGCCACAGTACAAGTAATAATAATAATAATAATAATAATAATAATAATAATAATAATAATAATAACAGTACATGTGAGATTGGTTTGGCAGTGGAAGTGTAAATAGTTTTGTGTGCGCTGTGAGATATTTTTACCTGATGTTCACAGTACAGGCTGCAGCCTGTTAACAAAAAGAGCTTCCAGAGAAAAGATGGATGGAAACTACAATCTGAAATTCCAGATCAATCCTGATCTTATTAAGCGGATCGAGTATCAGTTGGGTGTGACTAATCTACATCAAATCTGATTTTTCTCTCTGTGCTTTTCCCTCAACTTATCTTATAATTTTTTTCTTTCCAAAGACCTATCTCTGCAATTCATCCCTTCATCAGAGCAAATGGAAGCTCTGATGAAGAAAGAGAAAGAGAGAAAAAGAGAGAGAGAGAGGGTTTTGGAAGAATGGAGAAAACGAAGAAAGGAATGAGCAGAAGAGCAAAGTGGAGGAGAACAAGGTGGTAGACAAGTCAAAGATGAGGGATGAGAAACAGAGGGATGTTAGAACTGAGTGAGGAGCAGAACAGCAATACGGGGGAAAAAAACAGCAACATCTGGAGAGATGGGCTACAGATGATAGAGAAATGATGGAGAAACAACAACGGAAGAGGCGATAGAGCGCAGGGGTGCAGAGGGAGGAAGACCAAGGCTCTTTATCAGGGATTCAAACAGAGCAGACAGCATCCTGGAGGAAAGCAGGCCCAGAACAGAAAGCAGCCAAGGCAGACAAAAGGCTTATTCAAGCTTGGAGAGCTCCCTTGATAACTTTCTCTCTCTCTTTTACACACACACATGCATACACATAACTTCAGAGGATGTGCGAGTGTTGCTCCCACGATGAATGCCACAAACACACACACACACACACACACCTAGCAGCCCTTCTGACACACAGTCTCAATCTGGCAACAAAGAAAGAGAAATCGTCTCGACGGACTCATTCAACACAAAAAACAGCTGAGGGGCAGAAAAGTCGGATCCATGTGAGGTTAAACATAGAGGCCAGGACTTTTACAGTCTCCTACTGTCCGCCTCATGTCGCTTTTAATGCTATCGAATGAACCAAATGAATGACTTTTAGGAGACTGCAGAAGTATATAGAAAAGAACAGATAACTTGACCACAAGGTCCTACACTGTCCCTACTGGTCATCTGCATTTAGCTGTTGTTAAAGGATTTGCACAGGTTTTCCCAAACCTGAACCTCGGGACGCAGAACGACAGACCTTACATTGGTCAATATTCAAACAACCAGTCACCAAAAGCTCACCAGTAAGCCCTCATTAAAGCTGCAGTATATAACTTTTATTTGTTTTTTAAATATTTGTTAAAACTGTCATCCTTGTGATAGTTTCTTACAAAACACATAATCTGTGGAACCGATTTCACCAACTTTATTGATTACCATAATCAAATTTTTGGGAAGGTTTAATTGTTGGAAAAGGAATTATTTTTCTGGATTTCTTTTTTCTCCAATAAACTCCTTGGATTTCCACAGTTCAGAGTGATGTCATCATGCCCAGGGCTGCCATCTTTTTTGACAAACATGTTTTACAGCTTTTATGAATTTGGTCAACACTAATAAATATAGCTTAATACAAAATATAGGCTTTATAAAAATAAAGTCATAATGTTACAAGAAAACAGTCGTAGAATATGAGAATAAAGCCATATGACAAGGTCGGAATAATACAGGAATTAAGTAGTAATTTTTACATTTTAAAGTTTTTTTTTTCATTAAAATAACATTTGTCTTATAACTTGAAGACATTCTTCTGTTAAAATTGTATCTTTATTATTTCAATATTATAATTATCTACTCATACTTGCTTGAACTACAAATATTCATGCATCCTGGTCCAAATACTCAAACTCACAGAAGGGACGACTGACATAAAAGCTACTTTAGAAAATATTTTTGGTCATTTGTAAATGTCTTTTTTGCAGAAGAAACCTAAAGAAAGATGATTCAAATCAGAAATCGAGTGCGGCTTAAAAAAAAGAAGTAAAAATCTTTTTATTTTTAAGCTATATTGCCCAGCCCTAAAAACACACTAAGCACCTTTTTGTTGTTTGAAATTAGTAGAAAAATTAATTTTGCACCGACTGCTCACACATACAGTGTGTCGCCACCTCTGAAATAAAGGACAACTAACTGCAGAAAGACTTTGGCTGTTAAAATTTTTTATCTGGCACAGGAGGCCTTTACTTGCAGCAGATTAGACAGTAAATGTGTAGAGAGAAAAGGAGGGAAGCCATTCATCAAAGGTTCCAGAGTTGAGAACCTATAAATATCACCCCGACAAATACCTATTTTGGGTCCTGTTAGTTACGGCTCCAAATTCACCTAATTTTACCTAATTGATACCAATTACATGAAATTGGTATCAACAGGTGAAAGAATCAGAATTAAGTCAAAATATCCACACATTCCTATAAGCTGTAGGCAGTTCTCTCAGTTTTATGGCTAGACTTTGTTGTAAGAAGAATGTTGCCTTTTAGGACCGACAGGAACTCACACAGCTGGATTGTGGAGAGGGATTTCAACAATGAGAAACTGTGAAGTCCTAATTCCAAATGTTCATTTAGTCAATCGTATTTTCACAATATTCTCTTTTTCAACCCTAACGTTTGAAAGCAAAAACTTTTTTAATATTTACACCAGTTATCAGCAGCGGGACATGCTGCTAAACCTCAAGAATACCCATTAGGTTTGTGTAACCCTGCTGTGTGACAGTAAAAAGGATCCACGAGGGCTTCCTGTCAGCCCTCTCCCCAAATGGCAGCTGCTTAAAGACACAACTCTTTCTAGCATTTCTGTATTAAACAAGGTCAAACCTATCAATTGTTCAGAATATTCAAGCAAGCTATTTTTATCCATTAAACTGGAGTCACTGCAGAACTTGCGGGGTGCAGTGAATGCCCCAGATTTCTCACAGACATGTGTTTCAGGTTTGATATCTAAAATTACCACATACCATCTAAAAAGCTTTTATCCTTCTCATATGAATGTCACATATGAACTTACTTACATTTATTTAAAACTTCAAAATGTAATTGATTTCAGCAGAAAAGGTTAAAAAGAGGATGATTGAGGAAAGGCTATTGCTAACTATAAGGAACAATGCAGGAGTATGACAATGTCCAAGGAGATATCAAGTATTTTAAAGAGATAGTACTGTGTGGAGATTTCTTATTTTACAGGAAAATAGCAAACAAATACAGGGTGGAGTACCAAGGTAAAACCCAAAAAGGCAACACAAAATCTCCATGGAAACAAAAAGCCCAGCTAATGTGCAAAAACTGTAGTGCAGGAAGGGAGAAAGAGTACATCACTGCAGTGTTGTGCAAAATATATTCTGAGCTCAAATACGGAGTCGTACAGCATAGGCTGAACACAAGAAAAACATCTAGAACATAAATAAAATATGTAATGATGAATAAAACAGAATCACTGCAGCAACTGGACAGGCTCTGTTAAAATTTGTTACATTTCTCATCTCTGCAATTCTGCTCAAAACTTTATCGATGTTTGTGCAGCCTGTCTGTGTAATTTTTAAAGTAAACTAAAGAAAGAAAAGAAAAATCAATAATCCAACATGAACCCCAGTAAACATGTTCCTTAGCTGTTAAACAGTATTTTACAGTATGGGATAATAAATCTCAGGTAAAGCTGGAGTTCCACACTGACATAAATTTGGGTACACATGGACTGCAGGACTTCATCATATCCCATACTCATGTTCAGATTGGCATACTCACGTCTGATAAATAAGAGCCAATCTGAATAATATGATGGACCTCAATAGGAACCCATAGGGGGAAAAAAGGTGTATTCTTTTCAGAACTGTAAATATGAAAAAAAAAAAACTAAATCTGAAATGGTTCCGCAAATAAAACTTTATATAGTATAGAAAAACAGTAAATCAACATAATGCAATGTCCCTGATAAAAACAGATATGGTAATGGATTGAGTTAGCTAATCCTAACCCATTAGTTTTGCTATTGAAGCTGTTGTTGCTAAGAAATTCTTTATGTAATAAAATGTTTTTAATTTTGTCAGTAATTTGGACATATTCTATAAAGTGTTGTTCAAACTTTACAGTGTAGACAGATTCACCACACATTCACAAATGCAAACATATATATATATATATATATATATATATATATATATATATATATATATATATATCACACGTCACTGATATCAGCGATATCATATGAGCTGACAGGATAGCTCAATGGATAAGTCATCAGTCTTTCACTTGGAGGACCCGGGTTCGAATCCAGGCCGAAACCGGACCCTGTCTGGGTCCTTAGGCAAGGCCCAAAACTGCTACTCGAAACTGCCAAACAGAGGATCCTTGGCCAAGGGAGAATGAAGCCAGAAGGATAAACCGGCTCTTAAAGTGTACTCTCAATGGCAGGGTAATAACAACAGAGCAGACCCACCAAGTGAGACTGAACAATACTGGAAAGGCATATGGCGTCCCACAACAGCAATACACAGTGGCTGATCTCTCTACGAGACGACCATAGCAACCTCCCTGAGCAAGCCCCAGTAACCATCAATGTGGCAGATGTCCAAGAAAGATGAAAAACTGGACAGCACCAGGTACTGGCTAAAGAAGCTCTATCAGCCCTCCATGAGTGACTGGCAGCCCAAATGAACCAGCTGAAAAATGGGACTCACCCTGAAGGGCGCACAATCCTGATCCAGAAGGACCCATCAAAGGGCTCAGTCCCACCCAACTACCGACCAATAACCTGTCTCTCCACAACCTGGAAGCTCATGTCATGGATAAATACATGAGTACGGCACAGAAGGGCATTGGCGTAAATAGCAGAGGAGCCAAACACCAACTCCTTGTAGACCACACAGTTGCCCGAGACTGCAAAACCCGACAAACCAACCTGTGCACGGCTTGGATAGATTACAAGAAAGCCTATGACTCAATGCCACACACTTGGATCATGTACAACATAAACAGGACCCTGAGAGCCTTCATTGCAAACTCGATGGGGCTGTGGAAAACCACCCTTGAAGCCAACTGCAAACCACTTGCACAAGTGTCCATCAAATGTGGCATATACCAAGGAGATGCTCTGTCCCCGCTGCTGTTCTGCATAGGCCTGAACCCCCTCAGCCAAATCATCAGCAAGACTGGCTACGGATACCGACTAAAGAATGGAGCCAACATCAGTCACCTCCTCTACATGGATGACATCAAGCTGTACGCCAAGAGTGAGCGAGACATCGACTCACTGATCCACACCACCAGGATCTACAGCACAGACATTGGGATGTCATTCGGACTAGAGAAGTGTGGTCGGATGGTCACAAAGAGAGGGAAGGTCATTCGCACGGAAGGGGTCTCACTCCCAGAAGGAACAATAACAGACATAGAGGACAGGGAATACCACAAGCAAATGGCAACATCGATGAGGTCACAAGGAAAGCAGCCACAGCCAAATACCTCCAACGAATAAGGCAAGTCTTGAGAAGCCAGCTCAATGGCAAGAACAAGATCCAGGCAATAAACAGCTACGCCTTGCCAGTAATCAGATACCCTGCAGGAATAATTAGTTGGCCAAAGGAGGAGATACAAGCCACAGATGTTAAGACACGAAAATTACTAACAATGCATGGAGGGTTCCACCCCAAATACAGCACCCTGAGACTGTACACGAGCCGCAAGGAAGGAGGCAGAGGACTAGTGAGTGTGAGAACCACTGTCCAGGACGAAACATCCAAGATCCATAGATACATCAGGGACAAAGCCTTATCAGACAATGTGCTCAGTGAATGTCTCAGACAATGGGGAACAGAAGTTGAGGTGCTGGAGGTACCATCATGGGAGGACAAACCCCTACATGGGATGGACCACCGGCAAATAACTGAAGTGGCTGATATCAGAAAGTCCTACCAATGGCTAGAAAAAGCTGGACTCAAGGACAGCACAGAGGCCCTCATCCTGGCCGCCCAGGAACAGGCCATAAACACCAGAGCAATAGAGGCCCAGATCTACCACATCAGACAAGACCCAAGGTGTAGGTTGTGCAAGGAGGCCCCTGAGACAGTCCAGCACATAACAACAGGGTGCAAGATACTGGCAGGGAAAGAGTACATGGAACAACATAACCAAGTGGCAGGCATAGTGTACAGAAACATCTGTGCAGAATATGGACTGGAAGCCCCGAGATCAAAGTGGGGAAGACCCCCAAAGGTGGTGGAGAATGGCCGAGCTAAGATCCTGTGGGACTTCCAGATCCAGACAGACAAAATGGTAAGGTCGAACCAACCGGACATTGTCGTAGTGGATAAACAACAGAGGAAAGCCGTTGTGGTGGATGTAGCAATACCGAGTGACTGCAACATCAGGAAAAAGGAGCACAAGAAACTGGAGAAATACCAGGGCCTCACGGAGGAACTGGAGAGGGCCCGGAAGGTGAAGACCACAGTGGTGCCTGTGGTCATCGGGGCCCTCGGGGCAGTCACCCCCAAACTGGAGCAGTGGCTATAACAGATCCCAGGAACAACATCAGACATCTCAGTCCAGAAATGTGCAGTTCTAGGCACAGCAAAGATACTGCGCAGAACCCTCAAGCTCCCAGGCCTCTGGTAGAGGACCCGAGCTCAGAGGATAAGAACCACCCGCGGTGGGTGAGAAGGGAATTTTTTTTACGTCACTGATATCAGTGGCATGCGGTGAGGTTCATAGCTGGTGAGGCACTGACGTCATCAGAATCAGATTTGCAAATAGATGCTTCGATTGAAAGTCCCCTTGAGAAAACTGTTTTAGTGTCGAAATGTAGTCATCCATGTTGAAAGTCGGAATAGGCGAGAGGAAAAAAATAATCTCCATCTCTAATAATCTATCACTGCACTTGACTTGCTTACCGTATCGTTTAGCCTAGCTCGCTATCACTCTGCAGTTTGGAGTGACAAGAGGAATGTCTGGGATCTTGAGCGCCCCCTGCCATGAGGCAAGAGAACTGCCTGCCTCACCTCCAACCTGTTCTCTGCCATTTATAATCGCTCAGCACACGAAACACGTTACACAAACACAATTGGTGACAAAAAGCACATTATATACATAAGCTAAATTATTGAAAATCAGTTCACATATTAAATATGTATAAACCATTTTATTGACGCCGTACAGCAACATGCTCTCTCCGCTTAGCAGCCAGCGCAGTTAGCCAGGGGTTGCGCAATCCAAGGTAAGGCTGAGCTCGCTGCTGCCTCACCGGCATCGCTTCCAAGCATTTGAATGGTAAATTAAGAAAATTCAGCGATCTTGAAGAAAGAATAATCGAAATTGGTGAAGCTACATGAAAATAAATATTTTTTTTAGTACAAACCACCGGATGAATATAACAATTTAAATTATTTTATTATTATATGTTTTCTTTCTTTCCATGATGGCAGGTGAGGCACTGCCTGAGAAAATAGTCCACAAAAGTCTCCAGCAATCCAGCATTGCCTGCCTCTGAAAACCTCAGAAATTTCCAGAATTATTTCTCACAATGTTTTCATTGTAATTTCTGTTTTTTTTTAATTTTTCTTCTCTTTTTTTGCCATTTTAGATAGTAGTTGCCAGAAATTTGCCCAAAAACTGATCAACATGTGGCAGGAGGAAGCTGGAATCAAACCTACAACCTTTCAATTGCAAGACAACCACTCTACCACCGCACCAGTCGCACCAGGATATAAACATTGGTAGAAACATAAAGGGGAAATCTGGTGGAATATGGTATTGTTAAACTATATATATAACTATATATTTAAATAACTTATTAAATCCTTGTTTTTAACTCACTGACTTAACTTTTTTTAATTAAGAATTTTTTTGGTTTTGTTTTTTGTATTTGTTGCACTTTCAGTATCTTTACATTGTCAATGTAGTGCAAAACTCTGTAATGTTCTGAACACTTTACAAAACACATTTACAAATGTTTGTAGCTTTTCTGATTGTTTCTGATATCCTGCTGCTGAAATAATTGCTCTCTGGAGACAATGAGTTGAGAATTGCAGCAATTTCTGCATTTGTTGCTATATTACAAGATGACAAAAGTTGCTTGTTTACTGTAGAAGAACTTTTCTTACCAAGTGTGTTGTAGATGCCATCAGCCTCTTCTTTTACTTGTTCATCAAGCCGCTCCATATTCTGCACCAGCAAGGCCACCACCTGACCCTCTAGCTGCACACAAAAAGTTAAGACTTTTTTACAGCAATATAACAGAAAAGAAATTCAAAAATCAAAATACAGATTTTGCAGATGTAATTTTTACAGGTCATAAATCACAATTTTATTTCTGTGTAGATGTAACCAGGTATAATTTAGAAAAGCAATGCTGCTGTTGCGATAGCTAGACAAAATATTCTGCTCAGACGGAAAGACCATTCCCGCATGGTCTTGAACGTGGATCCAGCACGTTCCTAACTTACATCTTAAACAGAAGCGTAATTTTTAAAACATCTCTAGTGTAAGAGGTTACGGTGACTCTTCCAAGAGTTTTATAGATCTAAAAATAACCCAGCTCCAGCTGCATGTGAAAGTGGAAGTCATTTGTATTTGAGGGAATGGTGTGAAAGTGACACATCAGGCTTTAATTCAGCAAAGAGTTTAGATTTTAGATTACAACAAGCGACAAGATGAAGCTGGAAGACGCTAAAAAGCTAAAAACAAGAGAAGTTACAACGCTTACTTAAACGGTGATCAAAAAACAAAAGCAGTAAAATCGTAAATAAAATAATATGCTGGGTTTACCATGGTTAGAGCTAATTAGTCAGGTCGAATTGGGTTAAACTCTATTTTAGCACCTCAGTAACTGAATTGCAGCTCCAATTTACAATATTTGGAAGTGAGTGTTCATCAGTCCTCTTTTTAAAATACAAAGCATGGCATTCACACTGTTAAATTCTGTTTAAATACCAATCTGCTCGAGTGCTGTTTCTTTGTTACACTTCAGTTTTTAATTATGTAGTCCGCTGATTATTTTTATGTTAAAATAAAAAAAAAAAAACTAAATATGAAATTTAATCATTGATCTCTTTCAAAAAGAAAAATTAAGTCGTCTGAACAAAGTGTAAATGTAGCTAAGAATATTATTCTGAACTGATTTTATTTTGTTAATTAATCATTTGTATGACTGGAATTTCAAAATTATTTATAAATTTTCCTGAATGCCCCTTAATTTAAAATAAAAAAACTCTCCCTTCTTAAAGAGAAGGCAGAGCGCAGTTGACAGTCTTCGGGGCAGATTTTACGATTCTCTATAGAGTCTTCCTCTGTGCTGCTGTGCAGCTGGGGAACCACACACAAAGACAATAGCAGGTGATGCTGTCAATAGAGCATCAATAGAAGGACACCAGCAGTTTGTGAGAAATATTGTTCCTTCTGAGGACTCACAGGAAATAGAATCTCTGCTGCCCTTTCTTTACCGGTTCTGCTGTGTTTACGTCCCAGACCAGGTTATCCACGATATGAACTCCCAGGAAACAGAAGTTTGACACCCTCTCCGCTGGATCTCCGCGGATGTTTAGCGGTTGAATGTTTGTTTTACTTCTCCTAAAATCCACTATGATCTCCTTGGTTTTGGCTGTGTTTAGGATCAGGTTGTTGTCTGTGCACCATGCTGTCAGTCCCTCCACCTCATTCTTGTAGGAACTGCAGCACAGGGAAACCATCAGGTCCCGCTGCCTTTCTTGGGTTGACAGTCTGTAGCGAGCATCTCACCTCATATTCCTCCACCTTGAGGACAGAAGTACTTGGTTGCACCGCTTCATTCAGGCAGCTGCCATTGGAGGCTTCAACTCAAAACAAGCGAAGAAGTGGTTCAACTTCTCCGCTAGTGAGATGTCGTATTCGGCTGCTCCATGATTGGTTCTGTAGTTGGTATTGTGCTGGATTCCCATCCAAACCTGCCTGCTGTTGTCCAGATCCTCTTCAATCCTCCTCTTGTAGTCCCTTTTAGCTTTCCTGATCCCTCTCTTTGGATTGCTTCGTGCTACGCTGTAGAGAACCTTGTTCCCAGACATGAAAGCAGCGTTCCTATCTCTAAGCAGCCATTGGACTTCTCTGGTCATCCATGCCTTTTTGTTTGGGAAGATCCGGATAAGTTTTTTCAATCTAACATTGTCAGTGCAGGTCTTGATGTAACAAAGAACACTGTCAGTGAATAATTCTAGGTCTGTATGTTCTAAAATGTCCCAGCTTGCTCTTTCAAAACAATCCTTCAGCTTCAGAAAGGCCAGCTTGTGATTGTTCTTATGATGCTATGATCAGATTTCCTCAGGGGGTTATATGCAGAAATCAAAAACAGTAAAATGTGATCAGACTGCATCAGGTATTGGTAACTGTTTGGCTCTATTACCCAATTTGATGTTAGAGTAGATCTTATCCAATGAGTCTTCTGGTAGCGCACTTTACATGTTGATGGAATTTAGGGAGCACTACCTTTAAGTTGACATGATTAAAATCTCCACCAATAATGAAAACTGCATCTGGATAGCAGCTCTGTTGGTTATTAATGCCGTTATACAATTTACTCAAACCGAACTTGCATTGGCAGAGGGCGGAATGTACACAACAGTGATCACTATTATAGTGAACTCTCTAAGTAGATATAAGGGTCTGCATTTCAGAATCATATACTCCAAGTCAGGGGAACACTGGCTATCCACAGTCACAGTGTCTGTACACAAGGTGGTGTTGATATACACACAGACTCCGCTTACTTACTGTAGCGGCGGTTCATGTTTAGGCAAGAGGTGGTTCCATCATTAAGTGCAGCATCCAAGGTAATACCTCCAGAAACACAGGAAAAGTGCAGAACCGCTGTACCTCAGTGCATCGCCAAATAACAGAGATTTTACATTTTAAGGTTGAGGGGGAGGCAGGAGGACATTTGGACATTCTCAGGGCAGATGTGACAGGAAGCAATTGTTATCAGTCAAGTTGAGATTGGAGACTTATAACCAAACAAAGATTGTGGATTGCCAGCGGGTGGGATAAAAGTACTATTACAGATGAAAGAGGATGGACAGCCAAAGCAGATTTATACGCCACAGAGACCGCCCTGAATCATTTTGATTTATCTTATCAAGGGTAACACCTGGCCTTCTGGCAGCAAGGACACCGCAGCTGCAGGCACTACAGCAGCACAGAGGAGACAAATGGAATCAACCAACCAACCTCACTGCCCTCAAACGGCATCCCTTCGAAGAAGCTGTAAAGAACAGTGAGGTTGTGGGTGCTCCGTTGGGCTCTAAGCTCCTGTACATGTTTTATAAGTCCATTGTGTCTACTGTTATATTCTACGCAATTGTTTGTTGGGGAGGCAATGCAAAGAAGAGAGACACACAGAGATTGAACCGCCTCATCTGCAGAGCTGGCTCTGTGGTCGGTGTGAGCCTGGAGTTTGTGGAGACGGTGGTGGAACAGAGAACACTGTCTAAACTCAGTTTAGACAGTCCTGGAGAACACCAGCCATCCCCTGCACACTGTTTTCTCCAACCAGAGGAGCTCCCTCCGTGACAGGTTCCTCTCACTGGGTTGTTCAACTGAGAGGATTAAAAACTCCTTTGTCCCATGGGGCATTAGGTTTTACAATGCTGTTATTTCTGGGAAGGTAAAGGGAAGGAGATGGGTAACTAGTTTCTTTTTAACATATTTAAGCACTTTACTAGACCTTTTCTTTTTTTTAGTGGTAATGTATTTATTATATTTTGTGTACTTTTTTATGGATGTCTCCAGTTGTACGATCTCCATGATGTGTGGATGTGAACTCATGTGTGAGCAACAGACAACCTTAATTTCCCTACGGGATTAATAAAGTTTAACCTAACCTAACCTAAATGGACTGCATTTATATTACACCTCCACCTGGAGAGGCTGGCAAAACAAGCTGAGCTTCTGACTCACCTAGCAGTAGGAAACAAACCAATTTAGTCACACAAAATCTTTTCAGCCAGAAATGTTGATCTACTGTCTAATTATTAGTTATTATGTTTGATCAAGGTTAGTTAACTGAACAAAACATTCAGTACAGAGAAAACAAAAAACTGAAATTGTGCAAGCATTTTTATTAACTGAAATAAATAGAAACTTTATTTGTTAAGGAAAAACTAAAACTACGGTAACTAAAACTATATTGTGTGTTGATAAAACAAACTAAAATATACAGAAATTTTTGTGTTAATGAATCTATTTCATAGCCTTTTAAACTGATGTGAGACTGACTTTATCCCCTCCACGCAGACAGATTAAGTCAGCTGTCAGGAAATTACGGACTCCACAATCCTCCTGGTGGCGCTAACGCTAGTCTGTAAAATGACGACAACACAAGTTGGGCAAAAACACCAGTCAGCTGGCTGTTAAACAATAACTGAATCATTTTTTTATTCAATGTTATCTTCTGCGATTCATGACCCAATTTATATATACATAATAACAATAGAATACTTTGACCATTTTGAATTATTCGCCTGAAGGTTAAGCAAAGTATGAAAAAACTAAAACTAGTACTATAACTAAAAGAACCTCGACCTAAACAATATCAAACTAATAACCAATAAATACTAGCAAAAACACAATAAAAACCAATTAAAACGGACAGAATTAGACTAAAAATCCCAACAAAATAAAACTAAACTATTTTGGAAAATCCAAATGCATTAGAACCCTGGTTTTGACAGGCAACCAGAAAGTCAGCAGAAAACATGACATGACCGATAGACCAAGCGCCCTCATTTAGGTAGCAGTCACATGTCAGTGACACAACAACCAGGATTTAGAACAACTACAATAATAATTTTATGATCTTCAAAAAAATAGTTTAGTGCAGAAAGTGCACCATTAAAAGTCAGAAAATAACCAACATCTCCATGTGCAAACTCCAGTAACTCAGAGCTAACAGAATACTTGCAGAAGAAAAGTGTTCAACCTCACAGCTCAGACCTGTCAGCAAGCAGACTTAAGGGGTCAGTCCCCGCAGTAACAAACAAGACAGCAAATATTAGATGAAAAGCTGCAGTGCCCCCACCACCTCCTTCCTCCGTGAAAAGGCAGAACTGAACATTATTGCAGTTTGACCTTTGTG
Organism: Poeciliopsis retropinna; assembly: GCA_010277075.1. Lineage (NCBI taxonomy): Eukaryota > Metazoa > Chordata > Actinopteri > Cyprinodontiformes > Poeciliidae > Poeciliopsis > Poeciliopsis retropinna. Next base: position 457,612 of record VMRM01000009.1, read on the forward strand.
TGAAAACATAATGGGATATCAACAATATTGATGCTTTTATTGAGTGGGAATCTGCTTGGTTCACATCCAGACTGAAGTCAAATAAGCAAGAGGAGCTAAAAATACTGTTTTATTGTAAAAAAAAAAAAAAAAAAAAAGACTAGAGCCATATTAAAGCATCAAAAAGTTATATATAAAAAGTAGCTTAAGACTTCAACCACAAAGTTTAAACTAAAAAAAACATTTTAATGTCAATAAGAGCCAATAGAAGTTCTATTTTGTATTCACTAATGATGACCAAGTAATCTATTTTTCTCTGCCTAGTTTGGATCCAAAAGCACAGAAACTTAAGTATTGATCCACTGAGAGTCGAGTGATCAATAACAAAGACTGATGTCAATTTTGAACTCACCAGGGCATCAATGAGGACTTCGGCTCCCTCTTCACTCTCATGGAGTGTGTCGATATCTGTCAGCTCCTGCAGCAGGTCCACCACTGCTATGGCAACATGTGGTTGACGTTTAGAAAAATAAAGACTATTACAACACGTTTTCATCATTATATTTGTGGGGAAGATAAAAATGATTACATTAAAATGAACATTTAAAGCTGTCCTTCAAATAAGAAAACCAATATATCTGGGAACTTCAAAAGGATCCAAATGGTTAATCAATAAATGTAGCGATTGATCAGGTCTAAATCCCTGCTTGACACAACAAAATGCTTTGGAAGTGTTAAAAAGTGATGCCACACTCAGATATGGAGGAAAATCCTCTAAAAATGATGTATATGAAACAAAATTATATTATTGATGTCAGTTTTCCTTATTAGTGCATGCCAATGTGCAATCTGAATTATTTCCACATTTCCCCCGGCACACCCCTGTCATTTCTCCTTGCTACACTAAAGATTTCCTGAGGCATAGCTAAACAACCAATCGTGTGTGGTTGTTAGGGGAAAACAAAAAAATATTTGGCCAATCAGTATTGTTGAATTTAACGTCTTTGGGTTGCTGCATTTTTCCAAAAAATAAAATATAAACGAAATTTCCTCCACGCTAGAGAAAATGCAGGAAAGTTTTGGATCGCTATGGTGATGAAGCTGACAATGGTGACAACGGCAGCCAAGAAAAAGTTTAATTCTCCGTCTTCAATGATAACATGGAGGATTTTCCGCGTAGCTGCTAAGCTACAACTCTGGCTCCTCAGCATGTTTTATTACTTTTAACCTCCATACTGCTTTACTCTTTTTTGTTACTTACTTTTTGTTTATCAGCTGCTGTCATTTGTTCTTTGCTAATAATCAGTTACGAACTGGGATTTATTTGATGCTTATGGTCTAGAAATACATGTTACTGCCCCTATGGTGATGCAGTTTCTATTTTTTTTTTTTTGGTGTCTCTTGTTAAATGTTTTCAACCATTAATAACAAAACTGCAACTGCAACTTATTTTGAGATTCCTAGTAACATCTGGAGACTACCATTAGATGAATTGTGAAACACCAGTTATACTACATGGCTATCTGTCTACAAACCAATAACTTTTAAGAGTTCATCTTCTATAAGTCTTTCAGATGTTTAAGAACATTTGACTCCCTCATCACATCTCTGATCTCTGAAGGTTTCTTCGTCAGTATTTTAATTGGTCTTTGGTTTGGGTTTGAACTGGGCCACAGCAGCATCTCGACTCTTTTCCTTTACAGCCACATACACTTGTTCTCATTATTCTGTTTCACAATCGCACTCAGCCAGGCTTTAGGTGTCGATTGGACAGTGTCACATATATGAATGACTTTAGCTTCAGCTGCATGGTATTCAGGCCTGGTAGCGGCACCACAAGCTGAAATTATCACTCCTTCATTTCATTGCATGACAGCTGGAATGAGGAGTTTGCACCTGTAGTGTATGCTAGTCTTGATTTTCACCAAAAGTGGAGCTATTTCACTCAAATTCTGTTTCACAAACAGGTTTGTCCTGGAAATGCTTTGACTGTATAAGAAATCTTATGACTACATAAACTAGGGATGCATTGATTTTGCTCTCTTTCAGAAGAAGAAATAAGAATTGCATTAAGGTTTTTTTTTCTTCAAGTCTTTGTCCTGTTACCATTCGTTCAAACTGAAAACATCAAATAAAATACAGTATTCTTTTAAATAGCTTCTTCCATTCTCACACTTTGCCTGGTTTAATTTTTTTAGCTCCGGATGCATCCTTTGCTACAAATGATCAAGCATTCACTAAAGGAATGCTATTTCATGACATTTTAGGCCACATTTATTTTATTTAAAAATGTATTTATCTGTATTTTTCTATCTGGTTTGTATAAAATTAGCTTATGTGCTTACACGAAAAATCGGCAGAATCTGTCAATAGAGCAATAACAGCAGCCCTAATTGTGATGTGTTAAATATCATTAAATCGCAAATACTCTCTTGTATCCTGATTTGTAAAAAGCTTAGAGATAACAGCTGGGACTGTAACTGTGACAGACAAATTTTCTTCAGAAATCAATGGAGCTTAACGACCCGGAAGGAAGACGATAAAAACCGAGATGTTCTTCAATAGGTATTCAGAAGGATATCAGTGTTTTCATGGCTCAGGAGGCCCAGCAGTGAGTGGACAGCGTTTAGCTCCACCAGCAAGTGGTAGAGATCCGGCATCGTCGCGATTACATGCATTTCCTGGATGATGTCGTTCAGGTCCAGCTCTGACTCCATAAACCTGATCAAAAACAAAAGAAAATGTGCTACCAAATGCTTTTGATTCTGTCCAAATGGTTCATATTACACATTAACTTGCAAAGAAACGAAGTGTGTGACAGTGAAGTGAACCAAAATGCATCATTGGTGATAATCTTACTTCTCTGGATTGTCTGGAAACTTTATCCTCAGCTCCTGGTTTTTGTATGACCTTTTCTCAAAGGTCAGAATCATTTTCTTCACTGAGCTCTCGTCAACCGGCTCTGCCTGTTTGATTAGTGCAGAAGTGAGAAAGAAAAGATGGGGAAAAAAAGACCATGGAGGGAAAGAAAAAAAAAAGGCTTTTATTGAAGCAGCTGTTGCAATAGCAAAGGAGCCATCAGGGTGACCTTAATTATGTGAGAGGAGCACAGGTTTTTTTCCCTCTATCTGTGGGATATTTCACTGAAAAAGGGAATCCATTTAACCTCCTGATGGCTTAAAAGCCATAAATTGCTGGGCAGATAATGACCAGTTAGGACATTTCAACTGACTGACATTATGGAACACTGCGGCTCTTGGCTCTGAGTACCTCTTGACAGTGGGAATCTTTGAAAAGGCTGCAGAGTGGGATTATAGGAACCTAATTATAGAGGTGGCAGTTTTCAAATGTCCTACACATGATGATGGCATCGGTGACACCAGAAACTCTCCTGGCTGAACCATTTCCTTTTCCTTGTGGTTGTTTCAGTAACTTTTTAGGTCTCACCTGAAAAACGAGCCAAACTAATACATATAAAAGTTGGATTGTATTGCAAATAAAATAGTGGTATTGTTCAGGGTTTCACACAGACAAATTTTTTTAAATAGATAAATTAAACAACAGGTATATCTCCAAACCTCAGGCTTTCTATGCATTTTTCATGAGTAAACTGCAGATTTTTTCAGAGCTCTCTGCTCTGGAAAAATCTGTCCTATTTTAAAAGTCAGAAATACTCAAGTTAACTAAGAGTTTACAGCAGATACATGTAAAGAGGTCAGTTATTACATAAACAGACAATAAAGAAGGATGTACTGACAGTAGGTGGATAAAGAAGTGGGCTGACAGACGGACACACCAACTAGCAAAATACGGCAAAGAAAGAAGTTTAAAAATACATTTTCTTCTTCATATTTATTTGAGATTGAGGAAAATACTCTTAAATTCAATATTTTCTTCCAGACTCTGTAGGAAACCTCCAATAATAAGTACATACAGTGGGGGAGTATTTGATACACCACTGAGTTTCCCCACTTACAAAGAATGAAGAGGTCTGCAATTCTCACTGCAGGTACACCTCAACTGTGAGAGACAAAATATTTAAAAAAGATAGTAATTTCCTGCTTAAAATAATAATAACAATAATAATTTTTTTTTTAAATCACACATTTTATTGCATGGAATAAGTGAGGTAACAATCTCAAGTAAAGTGGAGGATAGAAAAGGTTTCTCAAAGCTGAACTAATAGGACTTTGAGAGCCAGAGTTCTTGCTGGTTGCTAGGCAATCAAATACTTATTTCACTATATAAAATGCTAGCCAACTGTTTAAAAAATAATGTAAAGTGATTTTCTGAATTATTTTTACATTTTGTCTTAAGTTGAGGTGTTCCTACAAAGAAAATTACAGAACTTTTTATTCTTTCTAAGTAGGAAAACCTGAAAAACCAGCATCCGCTTCTTATTTCCCTGTTGTGTTTTGGATCTGATTGAATCCTATTACTTATAAGCATGAACAACACACACAGACATTACCTAAACACACACACATTATCCAAACACAAAGTACTAGAACCACAAAGCTCCTGTGTTTAAATATGTACAGCTAAAATGATACAAATAGACAATGTCTGAATAATGTAGCTTAATAACCACAGTTCTAGTCTAAATAAGTTATTTTTAAACTGCATCATAAATTGTTTAAAAAAAGAAAAACTATTTGTGCACAAATTCAATCAAATGACAGAAAAATCTTTATTGTCTTTATTATGTGGTGAACTGAATTAAGCCAGCAGTTGATTTTCTAATGTACTTCTAGCTCAGACAGTAAGAACAATTATTTATTATCAAATAAGCCACATCAAATGATTATCAAATGTCTACTATTGATTTATTTAATATGAGACATTTAAATGTTGTGTTGACTTTAACATACTCATGTGGAGAAGGTTATGGAATCAGTATGAGTTTCTGCTGATCCAGGAAGATTAAAGAACAGAGGAACCGACCTTTAGATTTAAAATTTCCCAGTAAACATTTAATCTTTAAACTTACAAGTGAAAAGTGCTGGTTACAAAATTACAATTTATTGATCTTTTAAAAAGCAAAAACTGGTATTATTATGTGACAGTCAATATGTCCCTACAAAATGGTCTTAAAACAATATTAGCATTTATCACAATAACTACTGGGACAATATATTGTCCAGCAAGATACATATGTTATCGTGATAGGCCAGCTTGAGGAATGACTTGAGAAAGTAGAGTCATTCAAAATTACACAGTTTATCCCTTATGAGTACTGAATCATGAGTAGTTACTGTGTTTCACCAGGACAATTATTACGATCACAAAATATCTGTGTTTGGTGTGATGGAGAAAAGCAGAAGATAATAAACAAGAAAAAATACCAGAAGTTTGAGACTATTTCAAACTAATGATGCACCAATCAATCGCCTATTAATCGGAAATGTATTTCTTAACGCTAACAGGTTTGATGATGACAAAACTTATTTTTTATGTCCAATGCATTAAATGTATAGTGCAACAGATGTGTTGTTTCACTTTGCTTTACATATGAATTTTGTCAAATAATAGTAATATTTGTAATACTGAAATAGTAATTTTGCTCACCTCTGGTTCTTCCCCATCCTGGTCCATCAGTTTCTCTAAGATCATCTTCCTGTCTCCAGTCGACTCTTCAGTTTCTTTCATTTCAGCTCCTCCCTCTCCTCCTCCCACCTCCCTGAACCTGGCTGCCTCCCTTGATCCCACACCTTTCTGCTGCTTCCCTCCTCTGGAATTGTCGTCTCCTCCTGTAGCTCCTCCATCCTCTCCTCTCGGGCGCTTGGCTCCTCTATCAGGCTGAAGGAGAACAACATTTAAAGTTACATTTATTATTTTATGCTACTACTAAGACGTTTCTTTCTGACTGGAATCCCGTTATTGGCAACCAAACACTTCTTATTGCAGACAAGTCTGTCACGTGTCTCCACTGGTATTTTCGTCCATTTAACTTTTCTCTATGATGAGCTTCAAGTAGGCCTGACCCGATAGGACTCCGTACTGGACAATAAATCTTCCCTGAAATTATTGCGATAAACAATAATGTCGTTCTGAGATCATTTTCTAGTAACATAATGGCATAGTTATGCAAGAATACATTCTGAAAGATCCATAAACTTAAAAATTCTAATGAACGTTTAACAATGGAACTGGAAGACATTTTAAATATCCAAAATAAATAAACAACAAGTAAAATGATAATCGTTATTATTTAAATAATAATATAAAGTCTCTATGAACAAAATCGGCCTTCAAAAAAGGTGATAGCAAACTTTCTGTCATCCAACTTTTGGTTAAAGAGGACAAGAGAAAAACAATAAATCAGGCAAATGGAAATTATTGAGTTTGTTTTAATTCATCAAGCAATTAGCAGGAAATAGCAGCTTGTCACAAAACAGTACTATGAGAGAAAACTCCAGTTTTATTTATACAACACATCGACTTTTTCTCTGTTTACTTCCATCTTGTACCTGAAAGTCAAACGTTCGTTAACATGGTTTCTCTTGCTACTAAAGTATTTTCATAGGGATCCACAATATCTCTGCAAGTAACATGTTACCGGCCAATGTTAGTTATTCTACATATTGACACCAGAAATAAGTGTGGGCCTATATTAAAAACCAATACTCTTTTTCCATCTTGTTTACACTGCAAATACTCCATAGAAAATGACAAATAATCTGCTGTCAAATGACATATGAATTGACAGGGATATTCTGCTACTTGTAGTTATGAAATTAGAGCAATTCTAGAGTTTTAAAACGGGCAACAATTGCCCTTTATTGACGCTTCACAAATCAGAAAAAAGTTCCACAAATTCCAAACATGGTTTTAAATGTTCTGCTATTAGAGCAGAATAATCCAGTCCAGGTTTGAAGAGTCTAGGTGTTGTAGTTTTTTAACTCGAGTAGATTAAACATGCTGAAGGCAGTAAAAATTAGGTGGAATCGCCCTTTAGCAATTTCCCGAATCGTAAACGAATTTCAGCTTCGCGTTCTGATCTATTTATCAGTCACATGTAAAGCGAAGGGAAAAACACCGTGAAACAGCTGAAGGAGAACAGCTGATTTCTTTGAAACTCACTCAGAGAGAGAAGTCTGGATAGACTACTCCAAAGAGTTGGAAGAAAGAGTATAAAATATTAGCAGTGTGTCAACACTTTATACAATTATGTATATTTGTCGACATGACAGAAAAAAACGATTTGGGTTTTAATATTAGACATGCACACATGATATGTAAAGAAAAGGACGAAAATAACGATTCTAAATAGTAGTCTGCTCTCTGGTTTGTTATTGCAAAGCTGTTACCTGAAACAGTTCAAGTGGATACGGTCACTAAACAAAATTTCATCCACTATAAAGACGAGTGAATACCTGGTAGTTCAGGAGCTCTCCAACATCCATTGTTACCTGGTTGCGTCCCTGTACCGTAATATAACCGCGTTTTAATGTGAATTTCTACACCACTAGCCCTCCAGCTAACAACAAGCTACCATCTGAAACATGCCTGCTGTAAAGCGCCACTGTGTTTTCACATTTTGTCGTAAACTGCTTTCTATGTCGTAAAGCGCTGCGAATAAGCTTAATTTTTGTTGTTCCTGGGTAGGCAAAGATCTAAACCCAGTAAATTAATTATTTGCTCAAAGTCAATGTCTTGCTTAGCTAGTTTTCAAAGTGGAAAATCAGCAAGTCGTCAAGATCTTTTAGATAAAGTTAGTTATTTTCTTTATAGCATAAAAAAAACCTTAATTTCAACTATCATAGGATACAAGTGTAATGAAAAAGCAGAAATGATCATGTCTTCTCCAGTCATTTGCCTCGACTGGATAAGCAGTAAAGGCAAATTAAATTAAACCTATGGTCCCATCAAGGAGAACAGAAATTAAAACAGTTATTAAAGCTGGACTATAGAGGGGAGACTAAGGCATAAATACAAAAAGAGGCAATTGTAAGAAGTAAAGATATAATGAACAGGCAAGAGGAAGTAAAGATAACTAGGCTGAGGAATGGGCACACAAGTCTAAATAATGATTTAAATGTTATAAGGAAAAATCTATCAGGGGTTTGTCCACATTGTGGAGAAATATAAGGAATTGAACATGCTTTTATACATTGTAATGGAGTGGGTAACGGGAATTTCAGTAACCATAATATATTAGGGAAGTCTCTGTCACAGCGCTCATGAAGTATTTAAAGGACACAAATTAGCTGAGAGAATTTAATTTCTTTTTTATTATTATATTATTATTATATTATATTATATTATATTATATAAAGAAGAAGAAAAAGAAGGTGTGACTATATGTCAAGCCAGGCTTGAGTAATTCAAGTAAATGCAAGTCCACAAATTTCTTCACTTCCTAATAAATTTGCATTTATTTCCAAATAAAATACATAAGTTTGTGCATGTGGCATGAAAAGGACAGTGTAAGGCACTGTGGTTTGGTTGGTCAAAGTGTCTGTGTAGTAAACAGGAGATCCTTAGTTTAAGTCTCAGCAGGGCCTTTGACTTAATAATTTGTTTTACTGCTTGTGGCCTGTCTTTTGATGGTTTTGAGCTGCATTTACATTAACAGTTGAACAGGAAATTGTTCCTTCAAAGCAAAAGCATCAGAACTCAAACAGAAAGTTAATCATAGTTAAAATCAAGGGTGATATAGACAGGGAAGAAAAATGTTCTTGTATTTAATTTTGACCTGGTGTGTTTGTTCTGTATAAATGCCAATCAATTGTGTTATAAAAAAAGTAACATGAATGAATCCTCTGTCAGATTCACATGTTACAAAATTGAGTTTCATTCTTCATGAATAAACAAGTTCATGAGACTGAACTTGTTTATTTGAGTATATAACAGGTACAGTTATGACATTTTTAGTTAGGAACAGTTTGGAAATGTATATTTTGGGTTAGTTACGAGCTAAACTAGCATAACTCCCTTTTGGAGCTCATTAGGGCTTTATGGGAGAGGGGTCTCCAATTTTTGGTTGTTTTGTCGGCATGCAGCGTTTTTTAGCCACAAATAACTGCATGCTTGATTAAAGTACACCTACTGGTAAACTATTTGTTTTAAATCTCCTCATATGTCACATATCCAAAAGAAATATGACATATGTCCAGCATTTAAACAGATTTATTAAGACAAAGGCACTATTGGGGTTTAACATAGGATCTCCTGTTTACTCGCAGGTGCTTTAACTAAGCCAAAGCGCCTCGTAAATGCTGAAATGATCATGACTCTAAATGTCAGCACACATGCAAAACAGTCATTAAATATAAGCAGCAATGGTGAAATTTCTTCTAAAACACTGCAGTTTTGAAGAATCCAGGATTTTCTAGGTACAAGTCAGGTGTTTTCACCCTCTCAGAGACAGATCCTTGTCTAGCTACCGACTTTCTGTTATAAATTGCCTTGTGATGTGATTTTGATGAAACCTACAGCACTGGCTCAAACATGATAAGATGTATTGCAAAGTCAAACCGAAAAGGTTTCTTGCAATTGTGTTGTGAAATTTCAGATGGATAAAAATACGAAACCAACAGCACAGTGACCAGGATTAACGTCCTCTACTGATCTGCCTCTTTTCTAAAGATTTTATCCATACATGTTAAGGAGCAAAGGCACTGCTGGGATTTGAACCAAGGATCTCCTGGTTACAGACACTTTGACCAACTAAGCCACAGCACCTTGTACATGCTGAAAAGATCATTTTTCTAAGTGTCATAATTGCTGGTGCTGATTTCCAGCTATGTTCTGGGCAAGAGGCAGGGTACACCCTGGACAGGTTGCCAGTCTGTCACAGGGCAACACAGAAACAAATCTGGGCTAGGAATTGAACCCAGAACCTTCTTGCTGCAAGGCAACAGTGCTACCTACTGCGCCACTGTGCAACCCCCATAGTACATATACAACAAATTGATTTCAAAATCCACACAATATTAACAACAGTAATAATAATATTTCTTCTAAGAACCATTAGGCATTGCAGGCTGTTGAAACCCGAATCTTCTTTGGACGATCCAGGGTTTTTTGACCTTCTCAGATGAAAAGAGCTGTGAAGCTACCATATAAGTGTAGGAACCTGCTTTGTCATGTTATTCTAAAGAGCTAAGCATTGACTCAAGCCTGATAACATGGACTGCAAAGTCAAACCTACAAAGTTTCAGGTTATGAAGTTGTGAAATTTGCAATGGGTAGAAATTCAAAATTAACATTGAAGTGTTTTTTTTTTCATTACAAAATCTGTCACTTATCCAAAGAAACATCCAGCATTAAATCCTGGTCCAGTGGGTTCAATTTTGCTCTATTCATGACTGTAGAAATTTATATATGCGGATGTCTTACTATTCCAGACAAGCAGAAAATCACCTTTTCAATGAGCATCATCAGGAAATGTATGAGTGGAGACTCCTCTGGTGCCATTCTAGTCTCTGGGCAGTGATCTGTGACGGTATAACAATAGAAACAACATTCAAAAGGAAGGCCGTTGGCAAGCAGTGAAGCTTGACATCTGACCACATAAAATGAAAAGCACTCCATTATGGGAAACAGAGAATGTGAAAGCAGACAAATGCAAAAGATGAGTAATGAAAAATGAAAAAGTGTGTGGAATAAGCATCCTGAAAGCAGCAGAACTATGGTTGCACCCAAAACTGACAGGAATTTTTTGGGGAATATTTTAGTTTTTTGCAAAGTTTAATTTGCACAAGAGCACATGAAACAGTTAAGTTGAACTTATATGCAAATTGAAAACCAAGTACTACTCAAAATTTCTCAACCCACTGAATAATATTTTTCAGAACAGTTTATACCAGTTTTGGACTTCCTGATAGTAAAGTATGACAGACTTTGGAATGCAACAGAATAGTGGAATCGTTTTTCTACTTCACTATGGGACCAGATCCAACTAAACCTAATGGTGTTTCGGGAATAACAGATGAAACCCCTTGAAATTTGCTTAACAAATTACATATCTGGACAAATATAGTGCCAAGATTCTTTGCTTTTTTCCTTTTTTTTTAACAGCATTCCAATTTAATGTCACCCAGAATTAGTGACAGACCTATCAGCTTGTTTCTCAGAAGATGTCATCCAAAGATGCGCTTTATTAACAAAGTGCAAAGATAAATTTTTCTTTTGGGTAATCTAATTTTTTTTAAATTGTAAAACAGACAGAAAGTTTTTTTCTCATGTTGCCATAATGGGGTATTTGTGTGGAAATTCGAGGGGAAAGATTAATTTATTATAATTTGGAGTAAGACTGTAACATAAAAGGTGAAAAACTACGGAGCCCCCTCGGAGACATAGAAATTTTTTTTCTTTCGCGTTCCCTTGCAATACTTTTGCGTTCCCTCGCAATACTGTACTGATTAGTTATGCGGCATAATTGAATACTGTAAACCTTTCTTACGGTGGCCGTCGTACTTTCTGCTTTAATACAAGGTTATATGAGGTTTTTCCATGAATGTGAATATCTCTTTGTGAAATATCTGAAGTTTTACATCTTTCTCTTTAGGATAGAAAAGCACTAAAACCTATGATATAAACAGAAACGTTCCGTAAGTAGGAAATAAATAAAAATACATCCTAATTTGGACTATTTCTGAGTTGTTATTGTGGGATAATTAGTCATCATCAGTTTTGATTGTGTCTCTGTTGTGTTCGTATTCTAAATAGTTTAAAGGGCTGCTTTCAGTGCCGTTCCATCTTAAGCATGCAGTAAATACATCGATTTTCAATAAGTGTTTTGCACCAAACAGTTAATAATAATAAACAGGTTTTCACTGAGGCTCCGTGGAGCCATATGAATGAAATAAGTAATTATTGACATGACAGCAGCACACGGCTTTGACAGGGGTGTGTGTCGATGTGGGCGTGACTGTTACTAAGTTTGAATGGGAAGATCACTATCCTGCTGGCTTGGTGTGCGTGAGGAAGCGGTGAGCGCAGCGGTCAGTCCTTGCAAAGTTTGGAGCCTGATAATCAAAATGCAATAAATCGATAATTGTGACAGAACAAAGAAATGGTTTGGAGTTGATTGATACACAGACAGATGAGATTCCCCGAGTTATCAGTGCGGCCCTCTACCACCGTTAGTTTGCCGTGTTTTAGAATAATAAAAAGTGTTGATTATTATTAAGTCTTTGGTGCAAAAAATTGAAAATCGATTTATTTACTGCATGTTTATGTCTGTTAATGTTGAGATGGAGCTTCACATGACAGCAGCCTTTTAAACCATTCAAACTACGAACACAACAGAGACACAATCAAAACTGACAGATGACTGATGAGCCCGCGATAGATATTTCACAAAGAGATATTAACATTCATGGAAAAACCTCACATAACCTTCTATTAAAGCAGAAAGTACGGCGGCCACCGTAAGAAAGGCTTACAGTATTCAATTATGCCGCATAACTGATCAGTACAGTATTGCGAGGGGACGCAAAAGTATTGCGAGGGAATGCAAAAGGTTTTGCAAGGGAACGCAAAAAAAAAAACAAATTCCCCATGTCCCCTAGGGGGCTCTGTAAAAAACAGTGAGTAGGTGTTAGAAAGATGAAATCATGAGACCATGTCATCGCCTTATTGCTGTTTTTTATATGTTTAATGCCTTCTTCTATTTCTCTCACACCCCATTTAACTTCACTTTCCAAATGTGCACACTGTTGTCTTAAAATTACCGTAACTTGTCCTTTAGATGTAAATGAACTGGTGATTCTTGACTTGATTTTAGTTTGCTCTTCTGTGTTGGACCAACAGTTTGTGTACCTGCTGATCAGCTTCTAAAATGTAGAGATAAACATTCCACCATATCCCATATGAAGTGCTCCCATATGTCCCTATATTAAATCCACCCATATGTCCCATGTTAAATCCAACCATATGTCCCCATATTAAATCCAACCATATGTCCCCATATTAAATCCACCCATATGTCCCATATTAAGTGCTCCCATATGTCCTTTGGATGAGCCACTCTTTGCCTGAGAGTGTTGCTGGGTTTAAAATGAGCTGCAATGTTATCCTTTGAAAATAGCCGTATATTTTCTGGGATACTACAACATGTTGTCATGATTGCTTTTGCTCTCCTGTTTGGTACTTCCAAACTCCCCTCTGTCATTTCCATTCAATCCAATGTAGATTTACTCAGTTTCCCCTCCAGTCAGCCAATGGGAAGTGGTCATGTGGTATTTTTATTCTTATTGCTCTCCTTGTGAAGAGAAGTAGTGATGATATTCACCTGTCAACTTTTATTTATTTATTTTCAAAATATTCATCTACTGTGACACTTTCCTGTTTCTCAGTGAACAGAATTTGAAGTAATAATTTACTGATGCTGGATTTGTCTCCATCCTTTTGTGTTTAAAAAGTTTTTTTTTCATTTAGTCAGTTTTTTGTTGGGTGGTCCTGTTACTGCAATCCATTTCAACATGTTCAGAACTAAACAATTGACTTTTTTCTGTTCCAATAAAACCATCCAAGGCTGTCATGTTTCTTTGCAGTCCATCACAATGTATCATTTGCGTTTCAAAGGGACAAATTTAAACATGTTAATTAATAATACCCACCACAGCATTACAAATGTGTTCCTTCTCCTTCTATTGGTTCATTTCAGTTAGAGTCACCATACAGCAGCACTGGAAATGAAAATTTACAAATCCAGAATAGAATCTTCACGTTGTTCTTATTTATAAACTACACTGCTCAAAAAAATAAAGGGAACACTCAAATAGCACATCCTAGATGGACAGTTTGATTTCACAGAAGTTTGATTTACTTGAAGTTATATTGTGTTGTTTAAGTGTTCCCTTTATTTTTTTGAGCAGCATATTTAGCATTGGAGCACAGCTAACCACCACATTAAATTTGAAAAGTAACAACTTAAAACTCCAAAGATCAACTGCTTAAAAAAAAAACTTAAACTTATTTATTTTAATTCAGTTGATTGATTATGGATATGTGAAAACATCAGCAATTATTATTGCAATATGTTTTAAAACAGCAACAACAGCAATATGTGCGTGTTGTTGCTGTTGAAGTCACATAAGTGAATACTAGTGTGTGTTGGGGTACATGCTGGCTGACACACATAGGCCAACATCTACAACATTCACCCCCCCAAGTGTCAATGCTAACTGTCTCCTGAATCGTTTTTTTCTGCTAACATCCAAGCATAAAGCTCTGTTTGATCAATATGAATAAATACCCAGCAGCAGAAGTCTGGAAGCCTATTTATCACAAATCTGCTTTGATTTGACAGATTGATGAACAGGTCCCTTAAAGTGGCAAGAGTTTTTCAAAAGCAAATGTCTGTCTAATGAAATCACAACATTGTTTCCCAAAAGAATAAAACAGGCATGACACTGTGGGATCTTTTCCCACTGAATGGCAAACCATTTGCTTTGAAATGACTCAATTTCACAGAAGCAGAGAGTGCAGATTACATTAAATCATAAGGTAAGCGTGATTGTGATCATTCAAAAGAGAACAACCCACATCCCCTAAAAGTCAGGGTGGCAGGGTTGTTGTTTTGTATTTTTTTATGAAAACTGACAGAAATGGTGGAAGATGATGTGGAACAATTGTCATTTTCTTTCTCTTTAAAACAAGAGACCCAAGCAAATTATTTTCTGATTTTTGGATAAGATTTGGATAACAAAAGTGAAAGACCTTTGAAGTCACTGGCTAAAGGTCTATAAGGGGGTAGATACTTTTTCACTGTTTTTGTCCTCCAAAGAGGAGGAAACCTAGCATCCAACTTACCCAATGATGAGGAAATGTTGAATTTTCATTCCTTGGCCGGGTATATTTATTTTCTGTATCAAAGCATGTATTTATTTAGATTAGGTTAATTCTCAACTGAACATGTGCGTGTTGTTGCATTCAAACATATCTCCGGAACACACTACAGCTTAACGCAAGCACTGAAAATGTATGAGTAAAAAACATAAAACTGATACAAAATAGTAGGGGTGACAGCATGACATGACAGCAGGTGGTTTCTACCATGAGATAATGAACAGATTAGCAGCTCTATATCAGTCAGCATGAGAAATAACCTGGGTTTCAGCAAGGCCTTATTGAAGAAAGCAGGGATTATATCAGTATCACAGCAGAAACTGAGAAGAATAGCATTAGGTAAGTGAGACAGACCAAAGGCTGTGAGCAAACCACATCTTTGCATTTTTCTACTAATTCTACTAATTTGATTTAACATTTCAAATTAGTAGCTCCTGGTCAGGATTGTTACATAAATCCTTAAATACTAATAAACAAGCTTTATTAACAGGTTTTCATTCAGTTTATTTTTAATTTATTGCATTTAGTTAAACTTTGAACCTTAAACCTTATGTTTGAATTACTAGATATCAGACATCTCAATCAATTATTCTCTTTATGAATCCATCCTCTATTCCTACTACACTCCATCCACTCCTTGAAGTTTTTCTTTCAGAGATGGCATGTAAGAAAACAGCACTCACTCTCTCCCAGGGAGAGTCTCTTTATCTCTCCACAACACACGTTTCCACACACATAATCGCATCCGCACTAATCAGACATCCGATAGAGGGATTAGCTCTGCCGAATGTTTTTTTTTTTTTTCTAATTTAAGATCAGTGCTGTACAACCTCAAATCTGTAAATTTCCTGTAAGCATTTTGGAAAAGCCCACCGATAAGGAAAGAATTCAGACGAAGCAGCAGAAAGTATTGGAAGTTGAACGGTGTAAGAACTTCTGTCCTGTTCGTTAGCATGTTTTAGATGGACAACATCCTTTTGCCTGAGAAGCAACATCCATCTCTGATCAACATTATAAGAAAGGATGTATCTGGATGAGCCAATAAAATGAAATGTTTACTGTAGGTTCCTGTGGGACGCAAAGGACAGAATCTGCATTTAAGGTGAAGGGAAGAGAAATCCAATTTCATTGCTTATACTGCCGTCGCATTTTAATGTCAGCTGTAAATGAACTGCTGCTGAATCACATGAAGAAGCCAACTGGATGTGAGATGAATGCTAAGGAGCCACCAGGAGCGATTATTATCCCCGTCACAACACAAAGTGGCTGGGTTACATCTTCAGGGCCGTGACAAAGACTCATCCTGTAATTAACAAGCTCAATAATCAGTTCTGTGACTATATCAACTTGTTTGTAAGACCACTGTCGCCACGGGCAACAGCAGGTCGGGCTGCATATCTTGCGCAGCAGTTTCACCTGCAGTTTGTAGCTGATCGCCCAAATCAAATAAGGTTAAAGGCAACCAGCTCCTGGTGTGTAATGGGAGTGTGTCTGTGTGTCACTCTGTCAGTCGACCTCTCGGTGTAATCTCTTCCTGCGGTGCTCGGCACGCAGTGAACCTCAGGCAACCGGCCTCTCTCTGTACAGGTCTGATCCCAGCAACCTGTGAAGTCAGATGTAGACGGAGAATCATGAACCACATCAGAATGCTAAAGAGGCCAATGAATGCTTGATAAGAACAGAGCGGAATGAAGAGGGTCTGTGCACCACAACATAAACAGAATATATGTATTTTTAAATGCATGCACACTTTTACACCATAAAAATCCAGAACCTGCCAGGGACGTTTGTTTTTATCACCCTTATTATTTATTTATTTTTATCACCCTTATAGAATTATCACCCTTATTTTATGCCCCAGGGTCTCCTGTTGAAGGGGCAGTATTATATGTTTTCCAGGCACATTCTGTCATTTTGCAGCATAATCAAGTAACTATGTTACCTTCAAGTGTATTAAAAATACTTCATATATCAAGTATAACTTAGAAAAAATTTACCATCATAATTTTGCACCTTGAAATTGGGCCTCTATCTCTTTAAAAACTCCCGATCTTTCTGAAACTCCACCGTCAGAAGGTCATCACAACTATTTAACAACGCTTTTACAAGCATTGCTCTGAGCAGTAGGTCCTATAATGAACATTTGCTAACCACCGCTGTCTAGTCTGAAGGAGCTGCAGGGGAGAACTGCTCTTTAGGTAGAAACTTGACAGGAAACTGCTGCTCTGAGGAGGAGCACCACCTTCAAGGCGGTCAAGCTGCTAATCAAGGTCAACCCAGCCATTTTGCGCAGATCAATGGTTGCCATAGAGACTAAACATAAACATGAAAAGTAAAAATAATTTACACCTTGAACAACTGTTTCACAAAAAATGACATATGTCCAAATATTGTAGACAGTGTTTTGATCATTCAATAGAAATTTCCTACCAAATATCATTACAAGACTGAAGAACAGAGTTCAGTCTCTAACTGGGTAAAAACCAAGAAGAGTATTAGCACTAGAAATGCCATAATATTACAACGCAGGGTTTGACCAGCTTAAATCGCATAGAATAGCAGGAGTTAGAACGGAGATGCTGAACATCTCAATTATTAATTTGTTTGGAAGATTCATGACAGAGAAACAGAAGTTTGGGGATTAAAGGCCAGTTCTCAGTATTGCGGCCGGCTTATGTGGCTCATTGGTTCTCAAAGGTGTCTGGGACTTTAATGCAAATGAGCTTGAAGCTAATGAGCACCAAAGTCCAAATAATGAATACTTGGCTAGTAGTGGTCTGGTGAACTTGATTTGATCTGTCCTCTTAGTTTCAGTGAGTCAGGTCTATGAGATGTGTGTATCTTTAGCTGAAAAACACACACACCTGTGTTTAAAGATTCAGCATACAGCAGCAGCTACTTAAAATCACTATTTGATAATCATTCAGAACTATCACATACATGTTTTTATTTATTCTTATAAATGGCCTAAAAAATGTAAAACATTTCACAGCAACATTTTTGCAATTTAATTGTGAATTATCTCACTCACACAGTGTATAAGCAATTGCATAATCCATTCATCCATCAATCAATCGACATTTTTCATCTGTACTCAGCAGTCCAGATGAAAAATGTCTGCCCAGGATTTTGTCTGAAAAAAAAAAACCCAAACAAACAAAAAACATTGTAGATTATGATTTGAATACTCTGCTGAACTAAATGAATTTAGCAAAGATGAGCATGCCAAAATTCATTCATATATATTTAGAAGACATTATTATTATTATTATTATTATTTATTATTATTATTATATTATTATTATACTGATGTCAGTTGTCACAATCAAAGGTGATATAGACAGATATAAGGTTGTGGGCATTTAATTTTTGGAAAGATATCAGGTTGGCTTGGATATTTTTTATCTTAATAAATGAAACCATTTTTTAAAAAGTGATGTTTATATTTAAATGGGTTCTATTCATTTGTTTTTAAAATTAGTTTGAGAAAAAGAAGAAATCTGCATGGCAAAAATACTTAACCAAGGTTGTGAGGGTTTTATCCTTTCAAAAAAGCTCTTGAAGTTTAGCTATGAGAGGTTGTTGCATATTTCTTCTCCTATGTGGCTTACTTCTTCTGACATTACCCAAATATGAGAGTTTGTTTACTGACAAAAAAAGAAAGAGCAGGGTTTTGAAACAACTGAGATACTGCTGTGCCCCGTGGACGCAGTGAGCAGATTGGAAAAGGGAAGGTTAATGAGATTTTCTCAAAGTGTCCGTCCAGTGGTTTGAAGTCAGATTAAATTGACACATGCTGATTAAAATTAATTGACCTGTGAAATGAGTGTGTCCCACAACGGGTAGTGATTGATAGGTATCACAGTAGGTCGAGAAAGGATGAGGCAGAATTTTTATAAAACAAAAATTAGCATAGTTTGCGTAGGATAAAAATGCTGAAAGATTGTACTTATATAGTCCTGCCCAGAGGCCATAGGTCATCACTTAAAACATCTCAATTTTCATTGTGTTGAAGTTTGTAGTTCTCATTAGTTACACTTTGAGGCCCATGACTGAAATCAAGAAAAAGATTGAAGGAAAAAAAAAAAGAGTGAACACAAGTCAGTCCAAGTTTACCTAAAATTATGGATGATAAATTAGAGGGATAAAGTTGACTTTTTTTTAGCTTTCCATCCAACCATCCATCCATCCATCCATCCATCTATATACTTCCGCTTATCCGGGTTGGGGAGCAGCTTAAGAAGGGAGGCCCAGACGTCCCTCTAAACAGCCACTTTTTCCAGCTGTTCCGAGAAATATGGTCTCTTCAGCGTGTTCTGGGTTTTCCCCGGGGCCTCCTCCTGGATGAACTTGCCCTGAAGACCTCACCAGGAATGTGTCCAGGAAGCATCCTGACCAGATGCCCGAGCCAGCTCAACTGGCTCCTCTCGATGTGAAGGAGCAGCGGCTCTACTCTGACACCCTCCTGGATGACCAAGTTTCCCACCCTATCTTTAGAGGAGAGCCCAGACATCCTTTACCCCACTTCTGGAGCTTGTATCTGCAACCACTTTCTTTTGGCCATGACCCAAAGCCCAGGACCATAAACGAGGGTAGGAATGTAGATCGACCGGTAAATCAAGAGCTTTGACTTAGCTCTCTTTTCACCATGCTGAACCTGCTTTACTGCAGACGCTGCGCCAATCCGCCTGTCAATCTCCTGCTCCCTTCTTCCCTCATTCGTGAACAAGATCCCAAGATACTTGAACTCCTCCACTTGGGGCAGGACACCCCCCTCTACCCAGAGAAGGCACTCTACCCTTTTCCGGCTCAAGACCATGGCCTCGGATTTGGAGGCACTGATCCTCATCCTGACCGCTTCACACATGGCTGCGAACCGCTCCATCGAGAGCTGCAGATCATGACTTGATGGACCACATCATTCGCATAAAGGAGAGATGTAATCCTAAGGCCACCAAAACGCCTCATCATCTTGGCTGCACCTAGAAATTCTGTCCATGAAAGTAATGAACAGAATTGGTGACAAAGGACAGCCCTGGCAGAGTCCAAACTCTCACTGGAAACGAATCTGACTTATTGCCAGCAATGCGGACCAGACTCTGACACCGGTCATACAGGGACGTGACAGCCCATATCAAAGGGCTCAGTACCCCTTAGTCCTGGAGAACCCCCCAGATGGCTCCCCGAGGGACACAGTCGAACGCCTTCTTCAAGTCCACAAAACACATGTAGACCAGTTGGGCAAACTTCTACACATCCTCCAGGACCCTGCTGAGGGTGTAGAGCTGGTCCAATGTTCCACGACCAGGACGAAAACCACACTGCTCTTCCTGAATCCAAGGTTCCACTATCCGACGAACCCTTTCTGCAGAACCTCTGAATAGACCTTGCAGAGAGGCTTAAGAGTGTGACCCCCTGTAATTGGACCACACCCTCTGGTCCCCCTTTTTGAACAGGGGGACCACCACCCCAGCCTGCCAATCCAGGCGAACTGCTCCTGATGTCCATGCAATATTGAAGAGTCGCATGACCTAACACAACCCTTACAACATCCAGAGCCTTAAGGAACTCAGGACGAATTTCACTCCCGGGGGCCTGCCACCGAGGAGCTTTTTAATCACGTTGGCAACCTCATCCCCAGAGATTGGAGAGCCCAACCCAGAGTCCCCAGGCTCCGCTTCCTCAAAGAAAGGCATGTTGGTGGGATTGAGGAGGTCTTTGAAGTATTCTGCCCACCAGCCCACAATGACCTGAGTCGTGGTCAGCAGCACACCATCCCCACTGTAAACAGTGTTGGTGCTATACTGCTTCCCTCTCCTGAGACGCTGGATGATGGACCATCATGAGCTTTCCATCATGTTAAAATGTTATTCCCTCATCAAAACCATACCTGCAGTGTTGCCTTGATTCTTTCATGCATGCTTGAGAAACTCTGTAATCTGCCATGGCAACCATTCAGCTGTGCAAAACGCCTGGGTGAACGCATCTCCTCAACACACAGCTCCCCTTTCCAAGGATTACCCCACTCAGCTCCTTCGACTAGCAAGCAGCAATTGGTGGAACTGCCTTCTGGAACCAGTCCACCTGCTTTCTGATTGACTGCTCTGCACTGGCTGCGCACCTCCATGTGACAAACCTAATCAACAATCAAATCTTATTTGTATAGCACATTTCAGCAACAATGCATTTCAAAGTGCTCTACATAATAAAAACACACATATGGCTCACTCAACCACCCACAATATGTATTCATATCTTCACGGGGACTTTACATTGACTTCCATTCATTTCTCATTAATTTCTGTACCATAACTCTGATCATCACCCTGACCCTAAATTCATTTCACACATTAATCCTAAAGCTAACCACTTCCAATCTATGCCGGACCATAATCATAGGATCTGGCATAGATTCATGCGCTAAACCTAACCCTTCACCTAAAAACCGAACTTCTTATAGGGTCCCATCAGGCCAGTAGTATTTGTTGGAAAAATTGGCCTTGCAAGCTGAGAAACGCTAAAACACACACACACACACACACACGCATACACACCCCCACACCAATATTCCATATGGTTGAAGATCATCCCAACATTGGTAACTATCAGATTAATGTGGCCTGTCTACTTTGATGCTGGATGTAATCGTGATTTAATAAAGTCAATTAGGATTCGGTATTGAGATTTCTTTTGTAAAGCAAATCTGCCCTGGTACATGAACGCAACCAGCTTCTTTATGTTGTGCACAAAATGCTGCAACAGCACATGAAAAATATTAACAAAAATAAAATAAAAGTCTTGTTCCGTCTCTTCAACTTTAATATAAACTCTCATAAATTACAGAGATTGTTCTTTTGCTAAGAAGGAAGAAAACTCAGAAACCACAAGAGAATAAATGCTAATTTCCCCATGGAGACCCTAACAAAAATCCATAAAACAAAAATGTAAATATACCATTTTTGCAATTTCCGTCTTACTAAAGTGTCTAAAAAGGGGTTCTCTGAGATGTAAATATGATGTGGCACAAAGGACCATTTTTGTCTGCCTCTCTTCAAAATGGGAAAACAAGTCAAGTTTATTTAAATAGTACCCTTCAGCAACAAGGCAATTCAAAGTGTGTTACACCATAAACCATCCTACAGTCGTCAGTTATGTTTAAGCAATAAACACTTCGTCAAATGTCATCAAAATAATCAAGAAAATATACATCAAATAGTTTGATCAATGTTCCTATTATTAATCAGCAGCACCACCAGGTGAGTTTTAGCTTTGATTAAAATGAATTCAGTGTTTTGGGAGTTTTGTGATTTTCTGGAAGTTTGTTCCTGATTTGTGATGCATAGCAGCTGAAAGCTGCTTCTCCATGTTTGGTTCTGGTGATATAGAACCAGAACCAGAACCAGACCACAAGAAAAATCAAAGAACAGGCTCTTCAAGTAAGGGAGATGTATGTTCATTTTCCCAAGTAGGAGTAATAATAAAGTTTAAAGCAAGTCATACTCTGGGGGAAAAAGGAGGATTAGTTTATGACCCAATTTCATGAGGGAGATCGGGAGTTGCTGGTGCCTATCTCCAGCTGTGTTCTGGGCGAGAGGCGGGGGCACCCTGGACAGGTCGCCAGTCTGTCGCAGGGCAACACAGAAACAGATAGGACAAACAACCGTGCACGCAGAATTTGGAAAGACCAATTGACCTAACAGTCATGCTTTTGGACTGTGCGAGGAAGCTGGAGAACCCGGAGAGAACCCATGCATGCACAGGGAGAATATGCAAACACTGTGCAGAGAGACCCCAGGCCCTCTCTCTTTTTTTCCTCTGAGCTTGGGTCCTCTACCAGAGGCCTGGGATCTTGAGGGTTATGTGAAGTGTCTTGGCTGTGCCTAGGACTACACATTTCTGGACTGAGATGTCTGATGTTGTTCCTGGGATCTGTTGTAGCCACTGCTGTTCGCCCTTACCATTTTGTCTGTCTGGATCTGGAAGTCCCACAGGATCTTAGCTCGGACATTCTCCACCATCTTTGGGGTATTTATATATATATATATATATATATATATATATATATATATATGGGGTGTGTGTGTGTGTGTGTGTGTGTGTGTAGGTGTGCATGGGCATGTGCACAAGAGTGCATGTGTGTGAGAAACTCTCTGTTGGAGAACTGCAACAGAGTGGTATCTTGGTATCTTGGTGTCACCAAGTCTTCATAACAACAAGTTATTTTAAGACTTTTGAAAACATCTCCATCAGGAGGAGTACAGTATGTTTTATATAATCAGGTCATTCTGGAAGTTTGTTTCAGTCTCACTCACATCAGGACACAGTGTAAGGTGCAGCCTGGGCTTGTCAGTAAGTGTATTTCTATAAACCTATTTAGAGCGAAATAATGTCTGCAAATGTATTTACTGCACTTGTTCTGCTTTTGAATTGACATCCTGGTCAATATACTGGACTTTGGCAAATATTTACAAACATATATGTCATTTTAAAAACATTAAAAAAAAAACAGAATATAAAGTAAATGATAGCATAAAGATGTATTTATTTCAAACAAATGCTTGCTTTTATGTATCAGGTTGGCATTGGCCAGTGCTAAACGTTCTATATAGGGATTGGAAGTAAAAAAGTAAAATGGATCGGTGCAGTCAAAACCAAAACAAATGTATTATAACACAAATAAATATATTTTTCCACAGGTCTTAATTTCTGATTTTAAATCTAAACAGTTTACAGTGACCACCACATATGTGTTCTTTTGGAGTCAGATGTATGAAAGCATTTTGCTATTAAACCTCATTATTTTCTGCAGTCTTAAAGGTGAAACTGTCTGCTTTCTCCTTTTTGTTAAATCCCTTTGTATTCATGCCTGAAGCTAAACCAGTCGTCATGCCACAGATGGATCATTTGTACAAATAGTGGACAGCAGTCGATAGTCAGTAGTGTTGGACTAATTCACATTCAGTTCAAACCGATAGAAAGTGTAATTGAACAGCTATTAAGACAGTAATAAGAAAACCGTTTCAAATTAAGTGAACAGAAACTGTGTCTGATATTTATCCAGTGATGGAGAAACAGCTTGTCGAAGTGTCGATGGAATCCATCAGAATGAATCGTAACTGTTTAATTAGTCTGATCACACAAAAATATTGCTCTCTGCTGAAATGAATGGCCAGATCCTGAGCCTAACGATGCTACAAACCTTCCTAGGAGCAGAGATATAAAAATCAATGTTCCTTGCATTCGGCAAGGCCATGCCTCACAAACATAACTAGAATGCTGATGGTATTAGCACAGTCCAGTGAGTTGGCATTATAGCTGCGAGGCCATGATCACGATGTGGTAGATGGATTGTAGCATAGAACATCATGCTTGGAAAGGTTTTAGAAGCCATTTTCAGCTGAAGGATGTGCAGCCTGACGGAGAAAGGATTAGGGTACTGGCACTTGCTTTTGACCTTCAACCATTTCAAACTAAATCTGTATTGCCATTAACATACAAGTATAATTACCTGTAAAGTTACACAGTTGAAAATTAACAGCAATAATGTGAGTTATTGTCATAAGAGGGAAAGACAGGGGTTCATTTTTCAAAGTTATATTTTCAACAGGTTATTTATTCATTTATAAACGTCGTAGTCTCAAATAGCAAGCTTTGACTCATTTTGCATTAAAAAAAGAGAGGCACTTGAAAGTTTATGCATATCTTCAATTCATTTAAGTTGAGAATATGCATATTCAGGGCTGCACAGTGGCGCAGCTGGTAGCACTGTTGCCTTGCAGCAAGAAGGTACTGGGTTCGATTCCGGCCCGCGGTCTTTCTGCACGGAGTTTGCATGTTCTTCCTGTGCATGCATGGGTTCTCTCCGGGTTCTCCGGCTTCCTCCCTCCCACAGTCCAAAAACATGACTGTCAGGTTAATTGGTCTTTCTAAATTCTCCCTAGGTATGTGTGTGTGCGTGGTTGTTTGTCCTGTTTGTTTCTGTGTTGCCCTGCGACAGACTGGCGACCTGTCCAGGGTGTACCCCGCCTCTCGCCCAGAACGCAGCTGGAGATCTGCACCAGCAATTCCCGACCCCAATAGAGACAAGGGTGACAGAAAATGGATGGATGGATATGCATATTCAAACTAAAGATAAGTTTGTTAAGTATCAAACTTAGCTTGAGTTGGGGGGAAGACGGGGAGTGCAGAACAAAGTTTCAGTTTATTGTACGTGTAATTACTTTCAAACGCACAATTTGTCATTGACCGGTGTTACCCATCATGTAACCTTTCAAAATTCAGGTTTACCGAATTACTTTATAACTGATTTTATGACAGGATGAAAAAACAGCTACCAAAGCCAGTCAGTCATGTAAATGATGGTGCTGTTTGAAGCAGTTTGCCATCATGGCTCAATGTCAGTTATCTGTTTAGGAGTAACTGGAATGAAATCAATTATCAATATAAGCTATTCTGCAACGGATTGAATTTTCTGTTCACAAACCTTGTGTTTCTGGAAGACTTTTGTTGTGGTTCTAAAATTATCTACCATCCCACTCACCTTCTACCCGCTACTCTGCCCCCTCTTTCATTTCCATCCTTCCTCGTCTTGCATCTTGACACTCCCCTTTATTACTTTCGTCCCTTGCTTGTTTTTCCTTCTCCATCTATCTGCCTTTCCGCCTCTCCGAGGCCTGACTGATGGTGTGTTTAGGCGAGGCAGACGGATGGTGGGTGAGGGATTGCCCTTGCCAGCCTCTGACACCGGGCCCCATTCAGGGCAGGAAAATGATCGATGTTAAATCTAATTTTAAACACCCCCGGTTTGACTCTGGCAGACAGAAAGAAAGTGGAGGCTAGCGTCTGGCAGTGCAGCTGGAGCGACCTGATAAGGTGTATGTTTAAGTCTATACCTGCATGGCGCTGTCAGCCCACTTCAAAGAGGTGGTGTGAGGTGGTGGAGACATCTGGGACAGACAACTTAAAGGACGGGGGACTGGGATGGGAATACTATCCAATCAAATAGCACAAAGATAAACACAGGAAGCAAACAATAAAAAAGAGAAAAATTCCAGCTGTTTACAATCTGGTTTATCACCTAGAAATTATTTGATTTGTTCATATCCCCTTAAAATGTGTGTATCATGGATATGGTGGGGTAAATACTCTTTAAAGGGGCAGTTTTATATGTTTTCCAGTGCCACTTTACAGCACAACGAAGTAACTATGTTAACTTCAGTTATTATAAATATGCTATATATTAAATATGATTCAAGAGAAATTTGACTTTGTAATCTAAAGCCTTGAAATTGGGCCTCTGTTTCTTTAAAAACTCCTGCTCTTTCTGAAACTTTGCCTTCGTAAAATCATCACAACACGACTCCTCTGTTAACCCTTTAACTATGGTTTTTTTGGTTTTTTTTTTTTTTACCAGTGTTGCTCTGTGAAGTAGGTCTTCTATGAAGACCTGAGCTCAGCAGATTTGCACTGCTGAGCTCAGGAGCAGGTAGGTGATTGCTACCTGCTGCTGGCTAGTCTGAAGGAGTTGAATGGGGGAGTCGCGGGTTGCTCTGTAAGGGGGGAGCTTGGAAACTGCTGCCCTCAAACATGAAGTAAAGCTCAAAAAGGTTGATTTTTCATAGTACTGCCCCTCCAAATGATCAAAGTTTTCAAAGTAAAAGTTCACATATCTGTCCAATCTTTGATTTATCTCCAGAAAAGAAAGTGATTTTGTTGTCAAATAAGCCTTTGTTAATTGGATGCATATCATATGGAATACTAAGTGTCTTATTTGGTTTTATGACAAAATATTAGATTGTGTTAAAATCCTGAGTAGATAAGTGTTAATGAACACAACAGTGTTCCATGTTGCCAAAACATGCATGTTTTAAATAATACAGTAACTCTATTTCTTCCTGGCTGATCTAAAATCAGCCATGACTTCTATTACTAATGGAAAAATATCTATCTAAAATACTAACTAACTGACCAGTAACTTGTCAAAAATAAAGGATAAATTGGAGGATTTTAAGAACATTTTAAACACATTTGATTCACTTGATCACTTAAGTGACTGAAATAAAATTAAACTGACAAAAAGTAACATCAACAAGTGTATCTGCTTGCTGTTTGATTCAAATGTATTGTTTCCAAGCATCTCTCCTTAAAGATATGTAACTCAACTTGATGATGATTTACGGCTGGCCGGCCGACGTGATTAAAACACAACACAAAGTAAGATAGCATTACCAGTGGCTGTTGCATGGCAACTGTAGTGACGTCTCTTCCCATCTGTCCATCAGTTGACCTATGCAGTTTTCTCCAGCACTTTATTCTTTGCACTCATGTTCTGTATTTCATTTATTTTCATGACAGACATGGAAAGCAGGACTGCTCTAGCTGCAGCTCTTTGGAGCAGCGTTGCTTCTTCACTAATTTCAATGCGTTAAATATCAAATAAATTTTAAGTCACTTTTGACGTAGACAAATTTTTTATAACAACTGAGCATGACAATGCGAATTTATAGCACAATCAAGTAACTATGTGCCTGGAAATGTTTTCTAAACAAACAGTTTCCAGAGCTATGGAAAAAAAACTTTAATCTGCACATAATGTTTCTGTCAAAATATTCAGGCTCAGATTTTGCTGCAGCAATGTTGCTTTTCAAACTCCTGCACTGTGAATCAAATCCTCCCAGGTCCCAAAGGAGGATCATATCAAACAAACAGCAGGTTAAACAGTACGGTGTGGATCATATGCTGTAGCAAAAACACAACATGGAACAATGCAAATAATGAAAAGTGTTTCCGATACTTTCTCTTTTTGTTTTGAAAGCTTGCAAAATACCAGCTTTAAATGCTCCGTCTTGTCAGACACATAATATACCAGTTAAGCAGCCTCCCGGCCCAGCAGTTGAAGGCCTGTAAATTGTTGATCAGTGGCTTGGCAAAGGCAGGGTAAATTGATTCCAGGAGAATCCTCCAGGACCGAGGCTGTCTCTACAAAGGCCAAATATACAGCCCTACATTAGAATGAGATGGGGGGGGGGGGGCTTAGCAGAGAGCAGTCAGGTAAAGGTGCAGGAGGAGAGCCGCATAGAGACGAGGGAAGACATCAGTGTTTGAGAGAGTCACAAAGGAGGAGAGAGCGAGAACAGCTGAAGAATGAATGCGAATGTGAGAAACAAGCTGAGCCAAAAAGGTGACAGAAGGAGCTAGCGTTTACGAGTTCATGAGCATGTTCTTTGTAAGCATGTTACAAAAAACAAGATTTGTTAGGATCAACAAGAAGTAGCACTTGCAATTTACATTGTTTATACAGTTTCATAGTTTTGTTCTCTTTCATAACATTCCTGCCAACAACATTCTTGTTAGTATCTTCCTTTCTGACAAAATGAAAAGCAAGAATCTTTACTGCAGCGGGGAAAGTTACTAAGTTCAAAAATCGATCCACCATCCACAAAGGGGAGCGGCAGATTCCAAGGGCTGAAATACTCATGATAGTGCATGCAATAATCAAACAGATTTTTCCAGATGGCTGTAATGTTATTTTAATAATAAATATACTTATCAATAAACATTAAGTCTTCTACGACAGTGTAGAACAGCTAACTTGTAGATTTCACCGCATAAACCACAGATCAAAACAGTTTTAAAAATGTTTCAATCTTTTACACACAGATCCTCTCACACGATGCCGTTTTTTCTCAGATAGTATTGTACAAGTTCATCCCTTTACTCATTTCACATGTTTGTGTATCTGCCTTCAGTTTCAAGAAAACAGGAAGAAATTATTATGTGAAATAATGCTCCTGCATTGTCCTCCTGCAGCTATGACAATAATACTGCACATAATGTAGTTGTGATGTAAACAGCAATGACCAAATCACACTATTTTATCTTACGCTATGCAACAGACACTTCAGTCAACACCAACTGCAAGCAAAACTGCTGGCATGACATACATACAATAGCAGAATAGAATAGAATAGAATAGAATAGAATAGAATAGAATAGAATAATCCATTATTGTCCACCAGTGTGAAAATGTAGATGTTCCAGAAGAAAGTTAAAGATAAACAGCAGCATCCCTATTCAAATTATGTTACGTATATAAACAGAAAAGGAACATCAGAGTTTGCAGTAAAGGCTGATATAGTAAAAGAAAAATGTTGTACAGTGATTAAAATAACTTATTTTTTGGATGAAACATGCAAATTGAGTAGGGTCGCTTAAAAATGAGCAATATGTGTATTTATATTTGTGCTAAAAACAACAAAAAATATTTACAAGAAAGGAAAAAAATACTTCAAAGATAAGCAAAGATGTCAAATTTTATTGAGTGCATTGATAGTTATAAAGACATACAGCTGCTGGGAGGAAGGACCCGGGATAAGGTGGCTTTATGAACGCATGATGCAGCATTGATATTGATAATATACATATTTATTAAATACAACATTCTTTTCTTTCAGTCCACATTTTGTCATAAAATATTTTTCTTAATCTAATGTAATATTACAATCTTAAAAGCCAGGCTTTCATTGGAAATATTATCATAATTAACAGAAACAAAGATTTTAAAACCATTTGTGTGTAATTAGTCTACATAATGGTAAATTGAGTTACTGAAATCAACCTTTCAATAATATTCTGGTTTATTGAATGTGACTGTTGGCTCAGTCCAGTTAGAGTGTTGTTTAATGTCTAGATTGAAAGCTCTGCTCAGGTGAAAAACAAAACGTTAAAGTTTTTAGAAACTCATATCATAAAAACTCACATTTTTGCATGTTTGTGCACAGCATTAGTTATAAGTGTATATGCTTGTATAGTGTTTAACATTTAAATTTCTACTTAGAACTCTGCAGCGCTTTACCAAAGAGAACTCTAGATCAGTGTAAACACAGTTCAAAATCTTTCAGTTTTTAACTCACTCTTATATGAGTCACTCTTTATTTATCTTTAAATAAATATCAGACCAATAAAACCTCTGAAGGCATTGGGACTTTTGTCATTACTTTACTTTGCTGTAAAGCCAAACAGAAACTAAATTCATCAAACAAAAGTTTAGAATGTTATTTCTGCTCCCCCAATGTAATTTATCACATTTAGGGAAGCTGTCACCAGTTAAGTGGATTGCCAGTAATTGTGGCTGTGACATTACTAAGCAGAACCGACCAAACCAGCTCATCGGGGAGGGGTTTGAAATAGAGGGTAGCAATCTCTTTATCCCTCAGCAGAGAATTAAAGCTGACAATCTCTGTTTCTTAGCTCGGCTTGGCTCTATTTTCTGTAAGAGAGTTTTTCTTTCCTTTTTGATTCCCAGCTTGAGTACATCTATTTCACATACAGCTGAGGCCAGATATTTATATTTTCTCACACTGTCTGAGATTAACACAAATATTCCTGTTTTAGGATTACGTAAAGTATTCAGGTTAGTATGACTGCCTTTTGAACAGTTTGACTTGAATGTTCTGTTCTTCTTCTCTTGCTGTAATTTTTGGCCCATTCCTCCTAACAGAACTGAAATCTCACTGTAAAAACACAAATTCTTATGAAGTATTTTGGTCTGCAAATATCTTAGCGCACTTGAAATAAAAAAAACTAACTCACAAGTACATTTTCGGTAAGATATAGATGCTTGTTTTAAGTAAATAATTCCTTAGTATTGATGAAGAAATACAAGTTCCACTGGCAGATTATTTCACCATTGGACAAATATCTTGTTGTAAGTTAAATAATCTGCTAGTGGACCTAGTACTTTTAAAAAATCAACATTAATCAACATGTTAAAAAATTAAGATACAGGAGAATTAAATCAAGCTCCTGTATCTTCTTGAAAAGCTACTTGTAAGTTAGTTTTGTCTTATATCAAGTGTAAAATTTTTGAAGTAGAAACTACTTCATCCTTTGAAATGATAACATCATACCTGAAGGTGCCTGAATGTGCCGTGTTTACCTGTTTAAACAAGTTCACACAAACATAAATAAGAAGAAGTCAAACCACTGTGCTGTTCAGGAAACAAGAATAGCCGAGTTGTAGTTGCACAATGTTTTGGTGCAAAATGTGTCTATCAGTCCAAGGCCTTGCAATGTATTAAGAATATAAAAATGCATTACATACAGTGCATGCAAATATATACTTTGAGTCTAAGTATTTTAGTGAAAAGACAACATTTAAGTGTAAATCTATCAAGATTTTGAACGTTTTTTGAAACTTTTTTCTGGACCATTTGGACCACTCTAATCACACGAATAGCTGCTCACCAGCACTAAGAGTCAACCAGATAGGAACGCCTTCATTGAGATGTGAACGGCGAGCTGCATTTCTAAAAAATTTGGGGCCAATTACCAGGCTTAAACTGAGCCAGCTGGGACAAATTGCTTGCTACTTTTAATACTTAAAACAGCTGTCAGGACATCAATGCTGTGCCAAGTGGGAAGAGGAGAAAAAAAAGAAAAAGCAGAGAGAGAATGTTTTGGGTTTGTGCCATTGATTGGAATTACAGATTTGTTTGTGTGGGTGTGGGCATGCGTGTGTGTGTTTCAAGCTACCTGACTGCAGCTCTCTAAATTCAATCTAATTCCCCAATGTCATTATGCTGGCATTGTGAGTGGATTTTCTCTGCTGTTTTCTCACAGTTGGTGTATGTGTGTCTTTCTTTGTTCAAAGTATATGTTGTTAACAAAGTTGTAGTGATTCTGTGTCTCGGCTAACTTTGAAAAAAAGGAAGAAAACTTTATTTCTTTCCTCACATCCATCATTCATTAAAACTTTGTATTACATTTGTGTCTGCGGCTTACATTTGGCAAAGGCAGCGTGACCACTCTAAAATCAGTAGCAGGAGGTTCCTGGAAAATGACTGCCATTTGAGCTTCACATAAAAATCCCATTGCACCGGCACTATTATAAAAAGAAATGCTCTCCACTTTAAAAAGGCGAGATATGCGATGGCACATATGGCGCACTCCAGATCACACCGATACAGAGGCAAAGGGCTCACTTTCAGTCCGCCCAATATGGCTTGATTTACCTGCAGCCGTTTTAAAAAAAAAGGAGAGGACAATATTCTTCCTGATGTGAATTGAAAAGCACTAGAGGAGAAAATCATTTCATCACTCCACCTATGATGGTATCATTGTGGGAGATAGAATTGACTGCTCCACGTTTGTGTGTCAGTCAGTCATTTCAGTGAATTCACAGAGGATAAATGATTACGTTTGTTAGGACGGAGCTCTGAGCTGAACTGACTGAAACCCATCAATCACAGGGCATCGCCTCTCTATCTGCATTCATACAGACTTTGCACCAAATGCACAGGATCAGCGCATTGCTTTGATAGTGAGCTGTGGGACATTGTGCAAAATTCATGTTTTCTGTGCTTTCAGTGTGCATGGTTTAAACAGGAATTCAATCTCAGTTCATCTGAGGGCCGGCACATGAGCAACCACATCTAGGCATAGAAGCTTTCTGTATTTTCTAACTCTGGGAGAATTTAATGCTCCACATTAGGACCAAACCTGTGACTGAGGTGCAAATAGCTGACCAGATTAGGAGAACTTTTGGTGTTACTGTTAAAAACTTACCAAGAACCTGTGGATTGTTTCTATGTAACTTCAAAGTTATTTTCTTGTGTTCCACTGAGTAACCTGCAAGTTCTACTAAAAGCAACCCTGTATGCTAAGCACAAGTAGCCTGTTACCTAACAAAGTACATGTATTATGCACTTTGTTTTTAGAAGACAATATTACTCAGAATTATATTATAATGGAGCAATACTTGTAAATGAAAAACCCATTCATTTACAAGCAGCACTCTGCTCAATTCAGCATTTCACCACTAGGCGACACTGTGAGTATCCATCCATTTTCTTCCGCCCTTGCCCCTAATGGGGTCGGGAGTTGCTGGTGCCGATCTGCAGCTACCTTCCGGACGAGAGACAGGGTACACCCTGGACAGGTCGCCAGTCTGTCGCAGGGAAACACAGAAACAAGCAGGACAAACAACCATGCACACACACCTAGGGAGAATTTGGAAAGATCAATTAACCTGACAGTCATGTTTTTGGACTGTGGGAGGGAGGACCCGGAGAGAACCCACGCACGCACAGTGAGAACATGCAAACTCCATGCAGAAAGACCCCGGGCTGGGAATCGAACCCAGAACCTTCTTGCTGCAAGGCAACAGTGCTACCAACTGTGCATCCACCCACTGTGAGTAAGTCTGGATATATTTGTAGGGGCTGGATTAATATGATATTCAATTTACTGCGGATCATATATGTGTAAATTAGACCCAGACATATGGTAAGACATGTGATTTTGCCCAAAGTCTCAGTACTGGAGACCAAAAGCACCATCACTAGTTATAGTTTCGTATTGATGAAGACAAGAATGTCAGACATTGACCTTCCAAAGTAAAACACTGACTTCCTGTTCCCAGGAGGCAGAATTTAGGTGATACCAGCATTTCACCATTGAAGGTTTTGTGCCGCTCTGACTTTCTTTGAAGGAGTTAATACAATTTCATTATTCTTATCAAAATTTAAGTTCTGGCCACGCCCCAAAGAGATGGGGCGTGGACTCAGAATTTTAATAACTACACATACCACGTGCCTTTTGAGCAAACTCATTAAACTACAAGATGGTCGATCAAAACCTAGAGATTTCAACCAAAACTGATTAGATTTAAAAAAAAATTTAATTTGAATTTGCAAAAATTGATAATTTAATCCAAAATGGCTGACTTCTTGTCTGTTGCTTGCCATAGAACATGGATGCAAGAGTTTGTGTTGATCTTGGTAAGTTTTATGAGTGTAGCAAGTTTTATACTTTTACAATAAGAAAACTCAATGACAAGATTGTTGCAACTTTTGAAATACTTAATATTTCTCAACCTGTTGTGTGAGTTGTCTTGAGACTCTGTAGCAGTTCTAGTTTTGTATGATTAAAGAAAACACGGTCACATATTTTTAAGTTGTTCAATAAATTACAGTGAAATGAGTGATTTAGAAACAGGATGTTGGATAAAATGGACAGAGACGAGTGGTCTGACGTTTCTGTATAAAAGAAAATCATCTACATTGTAATTGCTTTTTCACTACGGCCATGTTCCTTCATGATTTACTCCATTTATAAAGTAATCCATCATTCTCAATATGTCATTGCAAAATACATTTTAATGACAACTTGTGGGGAGGACAGTTTCACTTTACCTCAGAATGGCAGCAAATTAAGGCCACACCAGCAACTTCTTCAGCTTTTTATTTGAACATACTCACTACTTTCTTTCTGACAGACATGGAATATTCAATCTCTGCAGAACATTCTCTCTGATGTTTCTGAACATAACTTATGTTATGTTCAGCAAATATTGCAGTAGGCCATTTAGAGCAACAATATTCTTGCTGTGATGTCTCTCTCTGCTTGTTCCACCAGTTAAGTGATATTGTGATTTAACATGTTTGGCATATTTCTACAGATACCTGGGAAATCAGATGAACAAGTGAAATAATGTCTGTTACCTTGGCTAATGTGGCTAACACTGTTCCCAAACTCACCCTGATGTACCACAAGTGCTGTTTTCAAGGCTTAGTGAAAGCTTTAACCCCTTCCCGTTCCCTTTGTAGTGTTAAAAACACTACAAAAACACTACTAGGTAACGTTACCTAGTTACCTTGCATACAAGGTAATGTACGCAAGGTAATGCTTGCATGCTTGTACAAGTACTCACTCATATCCAAGGTAACAAGTAAGCACTAGTTACCTTGTGATTTCTAACCAAATGCAAATCCATGCAAACAAGTTTCTCCTATGAGAGGTTACTGCTACAATTGTAGAATTATGTTATCATTAAGTTAGAACCTGTCTATCAGCATAAAGTAGACATTAAGGATATAAAAAATAACTCATCATGTCATAATGTACAGAGAAAAAAAACGGAAATAGATAAGCCTGAATTGTGTGAACCGTTATGGAGAAAACATGAAGAACCTTCCTAGGAGCGGCCAGCCTGACAAAATACTGCAGGAATCTATTGACGACGCAATCAGGAAGTCAAAACAGAAGCCAGAACATCTAAAGCTGTGCCTCAGTGTGACAGTACTTGTTCCAATAATAATAATAATAAAGACTGGGCAAAATGGCATCAGTGAGAGAGATCTGAGGTGAAAACCAGTTATGGGGTTAAGGCTGGTTGGTTTGGATTGACTTAGGAAAATTTTTGAAAAAACAAATAAAAGAAATATGTAAAGGGACTAATGTCTGCTTTGATGTGCTCTTCTCTCAGCAGCTGTGTCATTAAAAAATTGTAGAAGTGTACCAGGCTCTGAGCAAACAGTTCAACGGATCAGGCTTGCACCAGTCCTTTCAACACACAGAGAGCCTTCAGAATTGTTTGACTTGAACATGGTTGATATTTTCCTACATGGCCTCTTCATTTACATAAGTCTGTTTGAGCAAACAAAGTTTTAACTTATCTGCCAGATAAATGCAGGCTAAAATAAACTGTTTATTGAAGTAAGAGAGATTTAGAAACCTTTTGATTGACTCCAGGTTGTGTTTATTTTAAGTTAGAGTCTGCCGTTCTACTGCCATGTTGATTTTATAGGGTTGAACATTTTGTCTCAAGGACATTGTTGGAGCCAGCTTTTTTAAAGTTCTTTATATAAAAATCATTTAGTGTCCAGGAGCGGTTATAGACAAGGGCCAACAGGGGCCATCACACATTTTGAGATAATTTTAAATCAATTTCTAATGCTGATATGCGCTGGTACAGAAACTAATTGAACCCATCTCATTTTTTTTATCTACATAGTTTTACTTTGATAATTAAAACTAAAGGTGTTTGTCAAGACTCTAAGTTTTAGGTTGGTATGTCATTTTTCTGCTTTTCTGTTTAATCAGTTATGTTGTAGTTCACTTTTGTTTAGCCCTTCTTGGTCATGTTAGCTCCATTATTTGACTTGTCATGTTCTTGTTTTTCTTATTTCAGTCTCTCATAGTGTTTCTAGTGTAATTTATTTCATTACTCTAGGGCAAGTTATTATTTAGTGTCAGAATTTAGTGATTCTAATTAGGTTTATTTCTCTTTCTGGTCCTTTTGATTTTTGTTCCTCAGTTCTTGTTGAATTTGTTCTGTGTCTGTTCTGCATTTTCTTTTTGTGTTCCTGTTCATCATGCTTGCTTCTTCTTGGTTGTTCTTGTTGTTGGAATTGTTTCATGCTCTCTTGTGAAGCCTGGCTCCTGCTCCGCTTCTCACACCTGTAATCAATCAGCTCATCAGCCCTGCTCCATTGTTCTTGCCACCATCTCCTACTATTTAAACTCCTCTCTTTCTAATACTAGTTTGTCTTGTCACTTTGTCCTGTTACTCATCACCCTGTTCTCTTCTCCCTGGTTCCTGTGGTCTTCTTGAATCCCGGTTTGGTTTGTTTGGATTTTGTTTGCTGGAGTTCTTGAATTTTTTTGTAATGCTGATTAAATTCATCATTATCACACTACCACGTCTCCTGCCTGCTGCTATTAGGTTCACCTTCACCACTTCATCATGACAGTGTTTTACTTTTAGCTTCAGCCATGTTGACATAGAATTAGATTTCATCTGACAGATAAATGGTCTGCAACTGCAAATGGCTCTTTGGCTTTCTTAATAAATTCAAACAATATATTGCCCTGTTTCTTTATAAATGTTTTTAGTCAAGTGCCCTCTATAAAACACTAGCCTCCCGCTCCTGGTAAATTTGGTTGAGAACTGTCGTTCTCACTGTGGTCTTGAAACAGTTTCACCCAAACAGCTTTTTTGACACATTCTATTCAGTTCAGGAGACTTCAAAACCTAGAATTGTCTGACATGTTCTTACTCATTCATCATAATATTCTTCTGATAAGTTATAAAGGCTCAGTGACAACAGTGGGTGAACTGAGGTGGTAAATTCTGACATTATGTATCAACAGCTCAGCTAACATGATAAATGACCTGGTGGAGAAGAAAAAAGCTTGCCAGACAAGAAACCCAGTGGAATCCAAATCAGCTACTACTCCAGAAATCCAGTTTGATTTTTACAGTCTTCCAGAAGACTGTGCTGCTGCAACAGCAGAAACAACCTCAGTCAATACTTAGTTGAACCACTTGCTGATGTAAACCTTGAAAGGTTCATCTGTTCTTCTTTCTTCCTATCAAGCTCGATCTGATTGGATGGATAATTTTGAATTCATGTCTCAAACTCTGAATTGAATTGAGCCAGGCCATTTCAACATATTTGAAATTCTACTCAACAACAGTTTTCCTTTTCCTGCTGAATAAAACAAAATCCTCACAGCATGGTGCTGCCCCCACCATGTTTCACTATTGGGATTTTTTTTTAATCATATAGCATTTTACATAGTAAACACATTTGATCTCGTCTGACCAGGGCACATGCATGTTTGCAGTGTTGATTTGTTTTTTTTATACTTAAAATGAATTACAAACAGGTGGACATTTTACTGAAATATCCTCCATTAAAATGAGTCCCATAGACATTTTAAAACAGAGGAGCAGTCAATGCAAATTAACAGAGCTAAAAAAGAAAAACACTTTTTAAATCCTGAATGAATTTCTTAATAAAAAGAAATTCCAATTACCTCCCATGAGTTTGTAGAGTGTAAAAATCAACCAATTCCCGGGCTATTTTATTTTTTCCTCCTTTGTAAGTCTAAATTCTTTTTTCTTATGGTGACTATTGGCAGAAAATTAAACAAAATATTCCCTCTCTTTATGTAGACTAACTCTCACTCACTCTCTACCCCACAGCCCCCCGCTCTCCTTTTTTCTCTTGCTTGTATCGAAATGCGTGCAGCGTGAAATTAAAGTCAATGCATTTCTGACTCTGAAATAAATTTGCCCTTCTGATGAGGTTGGAGTTGCTCCAAAGCTTTGCAATGTAACACTCTTTACACTTATTTTCCTTCATGGTAGAATTATCACTGCTTATTATTACTTGGAATACATGACTCTTTCTTCTGGGCATGTATGAAATGCAGCTTGCTGAGCTGTTTTGGAAGTTCATTAAATGTTTCTGTACTTGTACGAAGCCCGTGTCTTGAAGGATCCCTGTAACATGGATCTTTAAGCTTACAGTTTAAAGGCCTTTTAATAATTCTGAATGAAAAATCAAGATTAAGAGGGTAAGTTAAAAATGTAGTATGCTGTATTTACTGGTCAGAATCACCTAAACCAGGGATTACAAATACCAGTGAGAGCCAGTAGCTGCGTTTCCATTACAAATATATGCAAAACTGCCAATATTCTGCTTCTTAAGCTGGATAACAAAGTATACAAATTATCTATAGATTCTGAGGGTGGATTTTAAGTTTTCTAATGATGTAAAAGAAATAGAAATAAAGAACATATGGTCACTGAATGTTAGCCTAATTGTGAAATAAACAAAGTGTGTGACAAGCTAATGAAGTGTGGTATGTTAATCAGTCTTGAGTTCATTTACTCTATAATCAAGCTGAATTCAAACTCAAAGTTTACCATTTTAACTCCACCAAAAGTGCTACTTGAAGCATGAGGTGACTACTTTATGACTTTCACTAGTATATTTATCAGAAAAAACAAAAGTCACCAGCGATTCAGAAATTAGTGGCTTTTATCTTTTTCTTAATGGATTCTTAATGTTGAACAAGTGGTGTTTTTATTAAATAAGAAACAAAATTAAAATGACACATGAATAAGTTTGTACACACAATAAGTCGTTGAAAAACATGCCTTGTCTTCATCCTCCTACCACTTCATCATTTCCACCAGTAGTAATATCTGGTTGTTAATCACATGACTTGTGTGATGCAAAAAAAATTTCACATTGCAGTTTTCTGAAAGACACCAAGAATTTTTTTTATCAAAAAATGTAAGTTTTTTTCAAAATTAATGTTTCCATTAAGCAAATTTATTTTTATAAATCTAATTTTCCCAATTATATGGTCAAAAGAAACAAAGCAAGAGTCATGCGAATTTTACCTGTGTCCTTCCTCCAAACACCTGAATCACTTACCTCTTCAGCATGCTATGTTATCCAGAGTGTTGCTAATGACTTAATTATATGATTAAGTATCGACGGATCTAAAAGCTGAAAACGCGGGTTCCAAAGCACTTTTGATGTCGTTTAAATGGTTAACTGAACTCACAGCTGATTAACATACCACACTTCATTAGATTGTCACACACTTTTTTTTTTATTGATTTAAGGTAATTAGGTTAACGTCCAGTGACCATATGTTCATTATTTTTATTTCTATGTTTTATGTTGTGAGGAAGCTTAGAATCCACTCTCGCAATCTGTAAATAATTTGTGGATAACAAACTGGAGCTGGCTGTTCGCAGCAATTTTAATCATTGTCTTACAATCCAATGATCCCCACAAAGTAGAAGTGCTCTTTGAATACCTACTTCTGAGTGAAAGATAGGATCAATGACATAGTAATCATTGTCAAAGTATGTCTTTTCATTTCATCCACTCCAAATCTATAGAAATCTAGAAATCTAGCATCAGAGGTTGTGCTGTATGTGGTCATGAAATTTCAATAAATATCTAAATCAGAAGGTCGCTCAGGTCACAATCTCTTATATTTAATAGAATCACTTGAAACCAACAGGGATCAGAACAATCAATGGAAAAAAGGTGGAAAACAACATCTCCAAAACATAAAATATACTTAAGTAGAAATTGGACCAACGTATATTATTTCAAACAACCAACAGGAATAAACTCTCACCCAGAGGTTGACTACCAATTACATTACTAACAAAGTCTTTTTGTTTCAGTAAATCAGATATGAAATACTAAAACAAAGATAAGGAATACTCAAGATGGCTGCCATCCACAGCTTAAAAAGCAACAAGAAGGACACAAGTGGTGAGCCTGACTTGGAAAAAAAAGAATGAAATCAAACTTTTGTGCCTTAACAAGGCCACATTGGCAGATCTTCACAAGGTTCTTGTCCTTTTTTATTTGGAAATCATGGGTGAGTCGATGTAACCATGTCCTGCTGAAACAAAATGACTTTAGACTGGACTAAAAGTGTAACTGACCATTTAACCCATAGGGTGGTAAGACTGCTTTTGTTGGCTTTTTAAAACTGACTGTTTTTTGAAAACCAAAGGGAGATTAAAAAAAAAATACTCCCAGTAAAGTCAGATATATTTATTTATTTTTTTGTGAATGGCAGCCTTTTAAATTCAATACAAGAGAACATAAGGGACGGTCAGCAGTCAGGTTTATTCATGACTCTGTCCCCTGCAGTCTTTTGGGGTTGCTTACTGTTCCACAGACAAATGGCTGTCACTGAAACCTCTTTAGTCTCATCTTATTCAGACAAGCTGCCAATGGGTGATCTTGAAAGCTGGAGAGAGAACCAGGGCTAAAAATCTAAGATTATTTTCTCTTAAATCTTCAATGAGTGTAGCTCACAGAGCAGCCCTCTAGCATCATGGGGTGATTATTCATTCACCGGTCCATTTCTCTCCTGGCTGAGGCTGCTCCCAGTCCAGGCATACTAATCAACTGCAGCTCCAATTGACTGATTAAGTCATGTCTCCTAGAGCCAAAATGACTGACCAACTCATTAAACCATGACATATATATTCTGGGAGCAAATGGCTGATTGCAAACTAATTTTACTGACCATAACAGTTCTTTTCTCTTTTCTTGTGGTTTAATGTTATGGTAATAAGGAGCAGTTGTGTTTAGGCATTTGAAAAGGGAGTGGATGCTTTTTTTCCATATTTTGTCACTTTACAATTACAAAGTTGATACATCTCCATAAAGTAGTGCTAAATGTGAAATAAAAAAAGAATACATACAAAGTGTAGTACACATCATGCAGATGCTAATATTAAATTAAAATATGGTGATTAGCACCTAGGAGTAATAAGTTATTGTCAGACGATCTAACAGTATGGCCCAGGAAGAATTATGGTTGCATTTAAAATGCATGAAACAGTGAAATGATGCAAAAACTGATTTGTATTGACGTTTGAGAAGTTATTAACAATATAAACAAAAAGATATGTTACTAATTAATGAACTGGTTCAATATCTTAATACAGACTTCTAGAGATTGATGATCAGATGTTCCAAAAAATTTCCATATATTAATATTGATCCGACCCAAAGAGTAGAACTCTGGTTTAGTTAAACCATCAATCAGTTCAAGAATCAAAGACCTGATTAAGTCTTTAGCAGTCTTTCCTGTTCGAGCCTCCCACCACACAGAAGAAGGTTCAATGGATCTACCTCCAAGTTGTGTTTTACTTTTTTAATACCTGGCAATATCAAAATCATTAATACCATGTGTGGGTTCTCTCAGGGTACTCCAGCTTCCTCCCACAGTCCAAAAACAAGACTGTCAGGTTAATTGGTCTCTCTAAATTCTGCCTAGGTGTGAATGTGCGTGTGTGCACGGTGGTTTGTCCTGTCTGTCTCTGTGTTGCCCTGCAACAGACTGGTGACCTGTCGAGGGAGACCCCACCTCTCGCCCAGAACGTTAGCTGGAGATAGGCACCAGCACCTCCCGACCCCACTAGGGACAAGGGTGTACAGAAAATGGATGGATGGATAAATAAAAAAAACATTACTATATATTGACAGTCTGCAGGTAAATGATTCACTTAATTGTTTGCCATAATAGAGCGAGAGATGGTGTGCACTGAGGTCTGAAATTTTTCACAAAAGGATAAAAATGAATGGCTGGGAGCCTGAGTTTACCCTGTGACTCTCTGAAGAACGGTGACAGAAAACCGTCAGCCCTAGAGACATTTCAAAAAGATTTTATGGAAGCAGACATTTGGTGAGATGACAGAGTTTTGTACAAATGTTCTGTAAAAATGTTCAGGGGTACAAAAATCCACTGTTTGTTTATTGTCATTGTTTATTGTATTATTGTTGTTTGTTTGTTGTTTAATGTTGTTGTTTACTACTATTGTTTATTATTGTTGTTTAATGTTGATGTTTATTGTTTGTTTTTTATTGTTGTTTACTGTTGTTCTTTGCTGTTATTATTGTTTTTTGTTTGTTGTTGTTTATTGTTGTGTGTTTGTTGTTGGCTATTATTTTTATTCTTATAATTGTTAGTAGTAGTATAGTGTGGTAGCATCAGTGTGTAAAGGATATGTTGCTTCAGAACAAAAATGGCCTCTGGTTTTTTGTAATTATTATTTTACCTGTTTGTTTTAGAGTAGCGTTTTGCCTGTGGGATGCTCTGCCAGACACACAGACATGGAAGCAGCCATGCATTCAACACACGCAGGCAGTCGCCCTGTCCCTCGACTCCGATCCCACAGACTCACACCAAAACCCACACTGATCAATACTGAAAGACAAAGTGGTCAAGTAGCAATTCAGCCAAACGGCAAACAAATAGGCGGCCTGACCGCTGTACCTCCGGCAGCTGTGAGAAACATCATAACGCGGTATTAGCCAGTGCTGCTAATGAGCTATTATAGAAGTGACCTTGGGGACAAAATCATTACCAGGTGACAATGGACGCCAGACAGAAGCTGGGTTCATTACCATATTTATCAGCAGCACCTTTATTGCAGCCCACTGGGGGTCCTGGTGTCTGTGTGTGTTTGGTATGTGATTGAAAGCACCAGATGCAGCACTAGAAATATTGAGACCATTACAGTCCTGTAAAGAATTATTAGTTGCTTCAAACATCTTCAGTTAGAATTTATATGTGTTTTAAAAGCCCAAAACGTTTGGGAAAGTTCATTTAGCCTCACAGAATCCGGCTCTCGGAGAGAGGCTCTTTACCTGTGGCCCACATCAGTTTGAGAATGGACAGTCCACAGTCATCCCATCTGTTCAGACTAATCAATCAAATACCCATTGATCAAACTCATTCCTTCTCTCTATCCTCTCTCTCTTGCATTAGCTTTAGCAAAGAAATTTAGAAACTTTTGCTGCTCGGGTTGCAAGACAAACACAGGAGCAATCTGAGAGCACTTACTAAACTTTTCAAAATGTTCATTAAAAAAAGGAAGAGAGGTAATCTAGAGAAGCAAGTGAATGAAAGCAAGGTAATGAGCAAAGAGAGGGAGGTGCAGATCTACATTTGGTGTCCAGCAAATAATAGTCAGCAGACATGCTTGTTTTTCAACTGCTTATGTTGAGAGACTGATATGAAAACCATGGAGAGCTCGTTGAGCACTTTGTGTCCATTACATGCGCAGCTCTAGCAGAATAACATTTTAAATTACAGATCTGAGACAGAATGGAAATGATCTTCTTTCTCCTCTATCACTTCTGGAGCAGCAGGAAAGTTGTGCTCCCCCATCGTGAACAACTTTATTTGTCAGACCTCCCACTCACAGCAAGAAAAATAACCACAAACACCTCAATGTTGTTTCAGTTGAAATAAATTGACAAATTCACACCAGATGCCAGGAATAACCCAAATTCAGCACAAATTAGTCCACAAATAAAGTTGTGTGATTGATGTTTTGATGGTATTAAGTAAAATCTACTTTTTTGAGCTTTACATCATGTTATAATGTTGTTACCTGCCTGAAGTGTTGCCTTGATTCTTTCAGGAATGTGGGAGAATGTGTGTGTGAATCTCCACAGAGAGCTTCAGTTTATGGCCAAGCTTCCGCCTCACGAGAAGCCTTTCCCCAAGACTCCTTCACTCAGCTCCTCCAGACTGGTGTCAGCAGCTATTATCAAACATCTGGTGAAATTATGAGTCTGCTGATTTTATCATGTAAGCTGCTTCTCTGTCAAGTTCTCCTAAGAACAGTAAACGGCATAATGAGAAGCATTGTTGTGATTAGGAGCTCTGTGATGAAGGTGGAGTCTCGGAAAGAGTAGGAGTTTCTTAAAGAGACAGCCTAATTTCAAGGTGTCCATTTATAACCTAACAACTGAAGGTACCATAATTAGGTGACTGTGCTGAAAAATGGCACACTTTGCCTGGGAAATACATAATATTACCCCTTTAAGAAGCTTGTGTAATGGAAATTTCTGCACTGTAATGTCAATTTGGAGTAAATGAGGCATTATTGAATGAAAGTGAGTTTTCCTCAAGACAAATTATGTCAATGAGATGCCGAACAGAGATTGTTAGTTGAGTGAAGGACTTTTATAGCCAGATCTCTGAGCCTTGAACCACAGCT
Organism: Poeciliopsis retropinna; assembly: GCA_010277075.1. Taxonomy (NCBI): domain Eukaryota; kingdom Metazoa; phylum Chordata; class Actinopteri; order Cyprinodontiformes; family Poeciliidae; genus Poeciliopsis; species Poeciliopsis retropinna. The sequence continues at coordinate 501,527 of VMRM01000009.1, forward strand.
TAATACATTAGAAGCAAGAATCCTCAAAGCTTTTAACTCACTCCAAATAGTAATTACATGGTGATGGACTAATAATTTATGTGTACCTTCAAATGCATCAACGGTAACTCGAAAGACAAAGCAAATCAGGTGAAGAGAACAGAGTTTAAACACCACTGAGACTCAAGAGCGTTAAGAAATGGTATGAAGGAAGGAGGGATGACAGGAAGGTGTTGAGAAGAGGAAAAAGTGATCAAGATTAACATGGGAGCCGTAATGAAGAGCAGATAGACAAGAGGCGTGAAAATTAGCAGACACAAAGGAGGTAGGGGAGGAGAGTTAAATGAGAAAGGAAAGATGAACATGGACTGTAAACAAAGCTGATAGGAAGAAGTGAGAAAAACTCAAGCTGACAGGTAAAAGTGGGGAAGAAAGAGAGGAATTTGAAAGATTTGAGGGGGTTGAGGTTTGTTCGAAGAGAGGAGCTCTGGAGGGAGGGCTGGGCAAAGAAGAGGGATGGAGCAACGGATGAGGAGAAAGAGGCCGTGACGGGGAGCCATTAATAATTTATGATAGCCTCAGCTTTTCAAAGTAACGCAGCGGTCCCGCTCCCTGCGTTCCCCTGACGTTTAATTTGTCTGAAAATCAGCGAGTGTGGAGCCTGATTATTGTCTCCCGTCTGCTGACGCATCGGCCTCAATCTCTCCGCCACCGAGACGAGATCACAAGATGTTAGATGAACACACACACACATCCACACGCACACACACACATCAAATCTGGAAACCTTGGAGTCAAAGCGATCCTTGTCTGAAAGTCATAATGGGACAACAGCTCCCAAAAGCAAACAACTTTAATAAACCTCTCAGGTTGCCTGGATTTGCAATTACGGACTAATCTGTTTTATTCTCCCATTGAGAGCCAAGATGTGGCCAGAAATGAATCCATGTTTTGCTTGAGAATACTATAAGTTTTCCACTGACCCCTTGTAATGTCAGAAAAGAGTTAATAGAAAACCAGCAGTATTTACATTGAAAAATAAAACTGTAATCTTGGCATTAGTGATAAGAAAACCAGAGATCATCCCACTTCCGCATGCTGGAGATTTTAGTTTAACAGTAACAAGAAATAAAGTTACCTTTAAAATTAATCACACAAGTGAGAGAGATGAGACAGAAAGAGCAGGTTTCCTGAAAAAAGTAAGTTTCCAGCCTGCAAATGTATAAAAATAGGAGACTATTCCTTGTTTCAAAGCATGGAAGTTTTAAAGGATGAAATCTAAACATTTTGAGTAATTAGATAACATTTAAAGTAAAGTACATATATTAATATTGGTTTACTTATAACAGTACTTACACTTACACTTGTGGGGAACACAAGTAAAACAAGTAACTGTAACTTTGGTATCAACTAATTACAATAATAGATTATTCTTGGTCTCTTTTCAGAACATCTGTAATAATCCACATTATGATTACAATAAGAGTAATAAGTTACAGTTATCATAAAGTTATAAATGAATGCTAAATCAAAGAATCTAAAAGGGTTATGAATGTGATTTTCACATTGAACTTGAAATGGTATAAAACATATAACTGCAATTAAAGATCACTGATGATGTGTTGGCGGTAGATAGTAGGTGAAAGGTTAGAGGTAAAAGAACTAACGGGAGAGCAGAGATGACCAATGCCTTATTTGTAGATAGAATGTTGAGCAGCCCTGAGACATTAGCATAGACATCAGGACATAATGTCTCTAAGACAGTGATGGATATGAGATCATCTGTCCAAGCAGTTAGCCAATGAAATAAGCACAGCTAGTAAGTGCATAAGTGCTAGCCAATGCAAATGCACCAAAACGGTGGATGAATCCTATAAAAGGTGAGCGCAAAAGAAGAATCTTTGGTTGGATCCTCCAGGCAGCTTCGAGCCAAAATCGAGATGGACAAAGAACTCTACAGCTGAAGAAGAGCCGGGGCCACAGAGCCGAAGACTGTCCTGTGCATGGGGACCAATCTGTCAGGCCCACAACATGTGGCATTAAATTGCACTTCTCTAATCAGCTGGGTTCAGACCCCAAAGACAAAGATGAAGACCAAGGAAAAGATGAAGATCAAAACAAAGACCAAGGCAAAGATAAAGACGCAAGTTCTGTGTGCCCTCACCATCGATGCAGAGATGAAAACTTATCAGACAAACAGAGATCCCTGCCTTCCACAATCAACCTCCTGCTCCTGCTGCAACACCGTCTTCATCATCAAGCCAGTTCTGGGGTTCGAAACACCATACTTCGTCCGTCTCTCTCAAAGGTTCCCTTTTTAGTTCTTAGTATCAGTGTTAGGGAAAGATAGGCTAGATGACTGATTTTACTTATTTGATTATTTATGCTACTTAATTAAGCTGTACTGACCCTTGCAAATTGCTTTACTAATAAAATATTTAGCATAAAAAAATCTAAAAGACGTTGAGGTGACTCATTCAATTAATGAGTCACCTCAAAGTTCTTTGAGGGTAGTAAAATAGCTATGATGTTTGATTCTGGGGAAGAAAGAGTATAAAATGTTTTATAGGTTGCTTTAGCCCAAATATAAAACAACATCCTTGGGACTCGCCCGAGTCACTAAAACCAACCTGGTTCGGTAACAAGTGCAAGTTGTAAAAAAAAGAGAAGGAGTGACCGTTAACAGGTGTGCTCTGTGAAACTAGTTGGCTGTAGGCTGCTCAGTCTGACTAATTCACAGGGGGTAGAAGGGTGGGACATCTGGATGTAAGCTGTCAGAAACCTTTCTCGATGCCAGCTTAAACAGAGTTTACTTCAGTTCCAGACTTCAAATCCCAACTGATTTAGGAAACTCAATTTACCCGTTAGACGGATAGCTGGTAGCACATCTCCCCTCTCAGAAGAGGAAGTAGAGACTGAGAGACTAGAGTGAAGTAATGGAGGGAGAGGATATCGGGGGGTGCCCGCAACAACAGTGATAACAGAGCAGAAGTTTGGCATTTAATACTATTTATATTGTTGTATTTTTTGACACTGTACAGTGATTGTATATAAAGTATGTGGGGATCTTAGGATTTTAGACTGTTTCATTAAGTCACCTGATCAGAGATGGAAACTAACTTAAAGGGGCAGCATTATGTTTTCCAACCACATAGTCCTATTTTGTAGAGTGACCAAGTAACTGTTACCTTCAGGTATGATAGAAATGTCAAATATGACTTAATCTTTTTTTCTTTGTAATTTAACATCTTGAAACTCGACCTCTGTCTCTTTAAAAACTCAGGCTCTCTCAACATGGCTCTTCTATTAACCCTTTACGAACCATTTTATCAGCGTTTCACTGAGCAGTAGCCAGCATGTGCGCAGTTCCACCAGGTGTTTGCTAATTGCTGCTAGTCTGAAGGGTAAATGCTGAGTGCGTAAATGCTGCTCTGTGACGCGGAAGTTTGGAAATTGCAGCTCTGAGGAGGAGCCAGCAATTTTTGCACAGCTGAATAGTTGCTATGGAGATTAAAGGATTTCTCAAACATGCATCACAGATTCATGCCAACACTCCAGATTTGTTTTTGATGTAGGAATAACATTATAACATGATGTAAAGCTAAAAAAAAGAGATGATTTTACATAATACTACCCACTTAACCTAAATCTAGTGCAAAGCATCTTTTATTTTCACACTCTGTCCCTGTCCCTGTTTCAAATAAACTAATAAACTAAACTAAAAAAATGTGATGCGCCTTTTTCTGAAATAAAACTAAGAAGTCCCTGCAATAACTTAAAAAATATGTCAAAATTCAAGCATATCTGTGAACTATTAAAAATTGGAGCAACAAAACTTAAAAAAAAAAAAAACAAACAAACATCTCCTTAGTTGCATTCTTCATATCAAACTCCATCTTTTGGTTGGGGACGCAGCAAGACCACTACTCTTTCGTTGTTTTTATTCATTTGTTTTACAGCCCTGCTTCTCAGTGTAATCAAGAATGTCAAAGAGAAACCATTAATTATACATGCAGAAGTAAGTTGAGGAATCACACAAAGTGGCACCGAGGACTTGAATAATTTAATTCAAGACTTCACAGAGGAAGCACTTATTCATTAGGCGGAGAAGCCTGTCGCATTACAGGTTGGATTACAAGAAATGTAGGATTTATTGATTTTAATCAAGTCTTATTATGATGCGTAAGCTATGCATTGACATATTGGTATCAAGGAGGTTGAAATTGCTGAGTGGCCAAAGGCTGCCTATCATGTTGATTAAAATGGTTTCTCTCTTGGCTGACTGGACCTGGGCTGCATGTCATTCTGGTTTTTGTTGCTGTCTTGACATATAGACTAGTTCTAAAATAACAGATTTAAATAAACGACAAGTAGAATGAAGGCCTCTGTATTTGAAATTTTAGGGAATAGTGACATCTAGCTGTAAAAAATTTAAATTGTTACATCAACCAAAATATTCAAGTTTGCCTCTGAAAGATTTTGATTTAGTTATTTTTATAAAGTTTGTTTATACCTGGAAAATACTTTTTTGTTTTTATTTGCATTTGCACAAAAATAGCATCTTAAAAATTGTTTATATTATTTTCTTAATCAAGTCAAAAATCTTTATTGGCATTACAGCAACCAAATGTTTTTAGTAAATGCTAAGCACCTTTTGTCTGAATCTTTGAGGATTTATCTCCAAGTCTTAGAGGTTGGAAAGCCTCTTTGCCATCACCCTGTCCACAGTTTCTCTCTGGTTGGAGTAAGGACTCATCAGTTTGAAAATATGTGGAATTACCCTCCATGTGAAACAGTCTGAAATATGTGGAAATAGAAAACTGAGAAGAGAAAATAACAGAATTTAAAGATTTAATTTGAATTTATTAAGTATTCCATTCATCCATTTTACGAATTTATACGAGTGTGACTACATTAAAATAATAATAAAAAAACAAACATGCTCAGCACACTCCCACCTCAATAAAAATAAAAAATAAAATAAAAAAACCTTGCAAATGAAAAGAGTACCGCCACTTTTTTTGGCTTCATTCTTGAACTGGCCAATTCTTTTTTGACCTGGTGACTGAAGTGGAAACACGAGGATAAGCAAGCAAGAAAGACTGCTGTGCTGTAAACCTTAACCCATCTAAAACAGCTTAAACTCAAAATAAAACCTTTGAAGTAAAAATGCAAAGATTATTTCATATTTACTACTCAAACCCAACGAATAGAACCAAACTTCAGAGTAAAATCTGAACTTTTCCTTTAAGAGTTTGTTCTTCTGCCGGCTTGTTAACCTTTACGGTTGATTTGATACTTCTTGATGTCTGGGGTATTTATAGTCACTTGTAACATCCCCCTTTGACTGCACACTATTAGAGTTCTGTTTCAAAATTGTGTAGGGATAAAATTTTTAAAAATTACTCATTTGAATTAGGCAGTGCCTTGTATTTCTATGGTAACATAGAAATACATCTGAGCATCAATGATCCATTCATTATTCGAATGACTTATTTTATCAGTGGATTGCATGCCATATATCTTGTGTTATGTTATAAAAATGCTACACAAATACAATTTTTATACAAATATTTAAAATATTCTAATTAAGTGAATTTAGACGTTCACATTTTGGTTTGAGTTGAGCTTGGTAAAATAGATTCATAATTATGGAATCTTGGAAACAGTGATGTAGTTGTTGTTGTGTGACAAAGTAGCTACTAGTTCCATGTGAAGTGGCCTTGATGGACACTTTCTTCTCTATCTCCTTGCCTGGCTTAAGGAGACCCACCCTGGGGGACAGAAAGGAGAAACTTAATCTTCCAATTTCAATTCAAACAGAGAGTGTTTATCTCCAGAGCCCCAAAACGCTCCAGAGGTTCAGGTTGCATTTCATTTAAGTAAAATTTTTACAAAATTACCCAAATTGTTGGAGGCTAGAAGAGCACAGGACTCATTTATTAAATTTTACAAATGAGTTTAACTTACAAAGTTAAATTATGAACATTTTTATTTGTAAGTGTGTAAAACTGTTAAAGCTCCAAACTACATTCAGTTGTAATTACAGGGAGAGGTAGTTCTATAAAGTATTGTTTTATAATTTTTAATAGTAAAAAAAATGCAAAATATCCATATACCTTTCCTTGCATTTATATTTATGCTCTATTTTGTGTTGATATACAAAATACATTGGCGTGTGTAGTGACAAAATGTGGAGAAATTTAGGAGGTATGAATGTTTTACTAAGACACTACTACTGAGAGCAAAGGGCTAAAGAAAACACAAACTGCTCAATTGTTTAACGTTGGACAATTTCACATTCCTTCCTTCTTTTAAGGAAGGAATGTCATCTTTAACGCCCTCTACTGCCCTAGGTTATCTATTACATGGTTTTTGCCTATGAACAAAGACCTTCCTACTTGTTATTAATTCTTCTAGTAGTTTGATGTCTCATGTTCATGCTTTTATTTTGAAGTGCTTTCTTTTATTTTGAAGGACGCTTGTGCCATTTCTTTTCTTCTTCTTGACATTCGTCAGTTGATCTCTTTTCTGTTTATTGAGAGAAAAGAGATCATGAATGTAAGTAGTGATATTAGTCATGTGACATGAATAGGTGGATGTTAATTATCACTTATGGCAGAGATGAATAGCTGCCAGTATAATTAAGGTGCCTGCACGTTTTGACTTTGAGAAGATTGTCATTGGAAAGCATTGGACTATGAGATTTGGTTTAGAAAAATAATACAATGTAGTTATTTGACGATATGTGTTGAGTGTGTTATATCCTTAAATCTTACCAATACAATCAGAAGTAATTGTAATTCCCAAGTCATCACTGGCATTTACCTTCAACAGAAAGAGACACATTACCTAATGTTCTGTAGAACTGACAAGCAACTTGTTAGAGAATGTGATTTGGTGATATGTTGCTATATTTACTGGCACATATTTGTACATTAGAATCCATTATTGTTAATAATAGGGTAGTTGTTATAGCTTACCATGGCACAGATGACCAGAGAGAGGTCAACAGGGTTTTCTTGTGAGATGTAGTCTTCGTGGCTGTTGTTTTGGTGCTCTGGGCTGACTTGCAGTAGCGCCAGACATGCCTCCAGAACTCCCGGCTCATACTTCTCAAATCCTTATTATATAATTTTCTGCTAATAAGGTTTTGAATCTTTTCATACAGTAGGCTTTTTGTTGTGTTTCCCACCTAACCAAACGACCAGGGCCGACTCTGAACATTTTGACAACTGCCCATGTACACTAGTCCATAATCACTCTTGAAATACTCCTCTATGCTTGCCTTCTGTGGCATGTATACCGGATCATCTGAAATTCAGTAGCAGGAGAGAGGGGCATCTTCAACAAAATAAAAGCAAAGGTGGGAAAGAGATTTGGAAGAATAATGTGGACTCACCTCTCAGCCAAGGATTGCACAGCAGCACAAAAGTTCCAACTTCATAAGTTTGTGCTGGAATTGTCTCTATTTGGACCACGAGCTGATAAGACTCCCACCGAAGACAGAACCGTCTTCAGTGGGAGATTGTACCTTCTGTTATCAGTCTAAGATTGGGGCATGACACTAAAATGGAATAGTGTCAGCAGGAATATTAACTATGTCGCATTTTGTACCTGTAGTAGTTGGAAGTTAGCAGGGTTAGTAGAAACTAAATATCTCCATAGAGCTGGGCTATCAATATTCTAATTAAGATTTAATATTTAGACATCTTTATTTTTGGTTGAAGCAAATACGTTCTCTTCAAATTACATTGATGTTATGAAGCAGAGCATAAATTCATAGAATAACTTGCAAAAAATAAGCTTAGTTACATCTGATTCACAGCATATACTCACCTAGTGTTGAGTAATGCTTGTTGCTTGAAGTCCATGATCTGTAGGACTCACAACTGAGTGAAAGAATGACGAGCATGCGTCACCTCTTCTCTTATTGACCCCTCCCTTTACCATCTTTGTTTTTGTGACTGCACCTCAACCAATGGATGAGAGGCAGAGTATGATGGAGTTCATAGTAACGCTTTTACAAGCCTGTGTTATTATGTACATCTCAGAGTTTCCTCCAGAAAACCAGCTACTCCCAGTGGTAGAGGCCCGCTATGTTTCTGTGTTAAACGCTAAAAGTTACAAAAACATGCAGATGAACAAGAAGGCCGCATAATTCGGATTCAACACCATGGGAAGCCAACAGGCACGCCCAGTTCAACGGGTCAACTATAAACCTAGCTTAATCCGTTTTTACTGTCATTGGTGTATAAAAAAACCTATTTAAAATAAACAAACAAAACTTAGCCTGGTGGGGGGAGTAAAGACTGGTGGTTTGCCAGGCTGATACACTGGGGGGAGCTTCAGTTTAATCCTATGAGTAAAAAAAATGAGTTGGACAGATGTTGCAGAAAGGAAAGCATACATTTTCAAAGGAGGCTGATGTGGACAAAATAAAAGTTTAAACCTTTATGTCATTATTATTATTCCGACAGCTTTAACCTGTATTAAAGCTGGAAACGTTAACACAGGTAGATCTCGTATTGCATGCATGCATTTCCAGATTGCAGTCAAAATTAAACTGTACTTCTTAGTCCTTATCTGTCATGGATTCTCTACTAAATTTAGGTCTGGACTTTGACTGGGCCATTCAAACACACAAATGTTAATTTGTTTGATAAATCACCACATTTTCAATGTGCTCCTAGAAATGCCGTAAAGAGGCTGGGCTCTTAACAGCCTGAAGATGACGGCTCAGGGATTGTCATGACTTTCAAAATTATCTTCAGAAAAGTGTTGACACATCAAAGGCGACTCATTCTGTAAATATTATAAACTAACTTTTTTTATTTGGACCCGTCACCTGTACATGATGTAATTCACCAGATATTTGAATTTGAAAAGACTGCAATTAATTTTTGTTGGTGTAAACACAATAATGTGTTTAATAATCATCTTGGTGATCTGATCTTATATACAGATTCATTCATGTTAGTCATCGACATAACAGAAGCAGTGACATAATGTAGCTTCTATATGGTGTGTGACAGTCAATGTGCATTTACATTCTACATTAATCTTTCATGCAGATTATTGGTTTACTTTTGTTTTTGTTTCCTAAAAACATTAATGCTAAAAGATTAAACCTTCATTTACTGTATTACCCACACTAAGAAAATACAATAAACAAAAACTATGAAAAATGATAAAGAGAAGCAAAAATAAAAACACCCAAAATGTGACAAATCACTGAAAAATCTTACTGAATTTGATAGGACCAATATCTAGTTTATCCAAAAAAAAAAAAAAAAAAAAAAGAAGCCTCTGGTTTTGACGGACTTTTTAAAAGTCTTGATAGAACAAAATTTATATCACATTAAAACTAAAATATATTGTTTTAAATAAGAAAGGTAACAGAAAAACAGTAAGACTGCTTGGGATTTTGAGAAGTCATCTAGAAGAAACTGGGAGAAAAAAGGAATCATAGTGAGTAACTTTATGCCTTTTAAGTGTTATTGATGAGAAAAACATATTTTTAGATCTCATTATAACAAGATCAAAAATTCACCTCATTATAACCAGAAAGTTTCTGATTTAACAAGTTTTGACTTTCTCATTATTTTCTCAATATAACAAGATTGCTCCTGAATTTACAATTATTTATAATTTCTAAGCAATTTCCATTTTGAAAATAGTTTGTTTTATTACAATATTTCCAGCTGCTAATGAATAATAAATGAATGCAAACTAAGCAGAACTGTGTAATGCACATAAGAGATGGTGCAAACAGGTCAGATCAAAATAGTCAACTTTTATTTGTGTCAAAAACATTGACATGGAGAATTTGATACAAAAGGGCACTGAAACTAATCTGTAACTCTGGAAACACACACACACACACACACACAGGCACACACGCAGCAATGAGTACGCTGTTGCATGAGTCTGGTTCCCATTACATAGCACACTGCAATATTTATTAGTAAAGACTGAAATAATAATAGTTCTTCTTTTGTCCTCATTTGTATACCAAACTGATTTTGTCAGAAAATAAAAAATCTAATAACATATAGTGTTATAAAAATCGGATTGAAAGTCCTTTTTCCGAATAACCTGTCACATCCCTGACCCAGTATTTTTTTTAAAAAGCCATTTATAATCGTTCTCACATAATGCAAGCCACTGATTTCTCCAACTGCAACACAATTGATTTTTTAAAAAGTTTAAAAGGTGCAAACTTTATTGAACACCACCTGCACACCACACATTCTTTCACCACAACACAAGCACACAACAATCACCACTTTACCTCACCAAGGCACTGCCTTCGTCCTGCAGAGAAAAACACATGAATCACACGGAGGGGCGGCGTCGCCAACTCTACAGTTCACCTGCCGCTCAGTTTTAGGCCAAACAGACAAATTCCTAATAGTTACATGTTATAGACTGGATTTTAAGATAAAATATATTAGTGATAAAAATTTTACACTTGAAAAGAAGTTTGAAGCATGAAACGGAAAAAAATGGCTCATTTCAGATTAGAAATTCTACTTGTGACAAATATTTTTGTTTCAAACCAATTTTACAATTCAAGCGTGAAGTAATAAACGTTTATCAATAAAGAAAATAAAACTTTCCATCTTTCTAAAGTTATATTTTACCTTGTTTAGGAGTCATTAACCAATCCCATGGCACTCAGAGGTGGTGGGTAAATGTGGAGAAATGCAGTATTATCATTTAAATAGGACGGGGAAAAAATATTCAGTTATAAATATGCACAAAACAAGGTGGAGATTTACAAAATTGTCACAATTGGGGGGATAATATTTGAAATAAAGTTTCTACCAGCCAGATGTTATGAAATTTACCTGTACCTTTATCCCTCCTAAACCATTTTCCAGAACAAAAAATAAATATAAACACAAACACCCACACACATCAAAGACCAATGCTTAAGAAAGCAAAAAATTAAAAAATGGTTAGCTTACATAACTTAAGACAAAGATTTTACATGTACAACATTGCATGAGAAACAACTGATATATCGAAGAAATGCCTTATTGCTGATCTAAACTGAAAGCAGACAGTTTCTCCAAACTTTGTACTCAAATATGAAGATGCAGTTTGATGCAATTGAAGTGGAAAAAACCATGAATAAAGGGTTTCAGTCAAGATGAAGACGACTGACTCCCTTCTACCTGATAGTTAACTGATTTAAGGCATGATCAATACTGAACCGATCTGAAGTGCATTTACTGAAAAACAACAAGATATCCTCGTTTCTGCTTTCCTTTTTCCCCAAATCTAAAACTTCTACCTAATCTTTCCTAATACCTGCAACAACGCAGAGTGATCCACAGCCCACTGTGTAAACTTTGAGATTTAGATTAAAGCTCCATGTCTTCCACCAGGTGAGCGTCTAACATCTGAATATTCTGCTAGACATGTAAAGGAAAATAAAACACACAAAACCCTTTTTGAAATACACCTGTTCACAAGTTTGAGTTAAGACTTCACTCTGCTCCAAACACCTGAGACTGCGGCTGAACACTGTGAGGACTGAGTGATTCCCATCAGGATTAACTGCTTCTCAAAGCCGCAGCAGTCTGCACACATGGAAACAAACTTCTTGGCATCGCTGGTAAAAAAAACAAAAAAAAAACCTTACTTAAACCTTTTATTGCAGCAGCATAATGTCATCTAAAAAAAAAAAAAAAAGAACCCTGCCATTAACTTCAGAGAATTTATTATGTAGAGGAAAAAGTAGTTTTTTTTAACATAATCTTTTGTTTTCAATTCATACATTCCTATTATGTTTTGACACTAGTATGTGCCATAGTGAGAAGGATGGTCCAGAAGAGCAGAAATATCTCCAAAGCTCATTGTTCAGATAACAGGAGCACTTGGAGTCACCAAGTCGTCATAACAACAATTATATGCCGTTCAACCAGCTGTTTGGGAGAAATGTCTTTCAGTGACAAGAGCTATGAAGTTTGCTAAAATTCTTCTTGAATTTAATCTGGAAATGTTTGGTTTGGTCGGATGAGACCGAAACCCATTTCAGATCATAGTTCAATAAACGAGAGACCCTGAGCAACCCATTGTCATTTCACATTCAGAGAAGAGATCACAAACAATCCTGTATGTGGTTTAACAGTATGCTGCTGGGATTACTGAACCAAAGAGGCAGTATTACCTTTCAGGGTTCATCTGATCGGTATGCATCACATCTCAACGGGGGTTTCTCCTCTCTTTCTTCAAACACACTGTTTAAATGCACACAGTGCTTGAAATGCAACCCCTTGTCCCATCTGAGCACCAAAACATTTGATCAAAAAAAAAAAAAGTTGTTTCAAGATTGGAAATTGCACATTTATTTTCTAGATGTCAAATTGTACAATATGGTAAATGGAAACGTAGCTAGTGATTCGTGTCCTAATTGCCACATTTACGACCTTAGCAACCATATTGTTGTGGGAGTTCTGACGACAGCTACTTTCTAAACTGTTCAGAATCTTTTTGGATGAAGCTTTATGGATGAAAGGTGAAAGAGCAGAAGAAGACCAGAAGTTGAATTTCCCACTGAGGAAACTTAGCAACTTCGACTGCCCCTAGTTACAGCTTGTAAGACGGACTTTGCATTTCAATATGGCCACTCCTCACATCTACAGTAGTGAGATGTGATGGAAAGATGTTTACAGAACACAGGTGGAAGAATGCATCTAAATCAATGTTACATATAGAGCCTAGAATGATGCAATGAAGAAATTTAAAATGGTGTTTATGGAAAGTAAAGCTTAAAATGTTTGTCAGAGCTAATGCAATGGATGGGTGTCGTCATGTTAAATTTCAGACTTCTTAACTAGAATGCAATTATTTCTTAACAAAATAAAGATCTTGTTTTTCTAAACTTTTCAGTTTTGAGATTATGCCACAGGAATAAAGGATGAATTGATTTTGGGTCTTTTTGAACCTCTTTTTACCAGGATGCTAAGAAATTCTTCCTCATCTGTCGCCGCTTGGTTTCCCCACACACCAACACTGTTTCTCCTCTAGAGAAGTCCTCAAAACTGAAATTCTAAGAAAGATGATTCTTGCATGTAATCAGAGAAGAATACTTCAGGAAGAGTGACTAAACACTCTTAGACACAACATGATCTGGTTTTGCAGGATTCCAGTGTTTGGAGAATCTTGTGATCAACTTGTGCTTCCCTGCTGATTCTCATTCTGAAAACCTCCGGGATGCTTTCTAATAGCAGGCCATTAATCTTCCCTTGACAGTCAAAACTCCTCAACCTGAAGGCCTTTAAGTGAAACACTGAGGCAATCTCAAACATCTGGAATCAGTGTTAAGAGAACAAAATCCCAAGCGTCATGCTGCTGCACATCCAAACTCCAATCCCCCTCTGCCCAATGTCAACTTGGATAATACATCCTAAACCAACAACGTGGTACAAAATATCAAAATAAACTTATATAAATAATTTAAATAGCCATATTAAAGCTGAAATCCTGGTCAAAATTTTAAAAAATAGCCAGAAAGATTTGCTCACATTGGTATATACAATTAAGGGCAAATTTGAGATTTCATAACTAGTCAATTTCCCAGAGCCCAAAGGGAAGGAAAACTAAGATTCGACTGTGAAATGTTAGTTCACAGCTTTCCTTCAGCGGAAAGGTAAAGTCCTACATTGGGAACAATTTAAGTCGTGCTTTTCTTCCATCTACCCGTCGCCCAAAACGTGGGACAAGTCGTCAAAGTCACAGTCAAACAGTTCACTGATTCCTTCATGGTCCTCCAGTCCAAAGTGGTAGTCGTGTCTGTAGGGAGGGGACAGGTTGATGAAACTGTCCAATGGCAGAGGAAGGCCTTCTCCGTTCAGGAGGTCCGAGGATGAGAGAGGCGACAAGTCGAAGTGGCTGATGTCCCCCAGGCTGGAGAACAGGTCTCCCCCCAGGAGAGATTCTGTTGACGAAAGTGAGAGGTATGAAACAAAAAGGACAATGGCGCGGGAACTCAGCCAACCACTAAAGACGTTACAGTTATGTTGAAGCACTGTGGTGAAACTGGTCGTTCCTGCTGAGTGATTGATCAACTTCTGAGATAACCAAACATGTCAAAAGAAAAAAAAAAACAAGAAAAAAATTCTGTCAAACGTGTGATGTAAGCACAGTCAGTAACATTGTTGCACATCATTGTTATCTAATAAAATGTATTGGTATTGGTAGACTTGGTATTCTTGTTATCCAAAGTGAAGAAAATGAATAAATCCAATTGGGTAGCTTTCAGTCTGTCCAGCTAGATCTTGTTGTTTTGCTTTATTCCACTTTTGGTTTGGCTTCATGTCAATTTCAAATATTTTCTGAATTTTTTATTCCTTCTCTAAATACTTATTGTATTTTCCTGACAATAAGTCTCTCTGCAATATAAATCTCACAAGTTAAAAAATGTGACAAAAAAGAAAAACAGCAAAACAAAATAACAGTGACTTTATTACTGTTATTTACTATTACTATATGGTACTTCCTCATGGAAATGCCTTATCTTCCTTGTAGAAGATAAGGTACTTGTTGTTTTGGTTCTCATCACTCTTATACAGTTTCCTCTCCTTAGTTCAGCCATGTTGACTTTGCTGTCAGTCTTCATCTTTTTGTGTGCGAGAAATGCCTGAGTGTGAACTCTCACCTGCGTCCCCACCAAGCACCAGCGGTGAAGCCTCCTGTTGGGAGGCCACCGTTACCGTGGATGAGGTGGATGCTGGAGAAGACATGCCCACGTCCAGCGCCGCTGCTCCGGTTCGGGCCGGCGGTGGCGCCGGCTCAATGGGTGCCGTGGGGGGTGGTTTGTGGGAGGGATCGGAGGTGCTTTGAGATGGGCTGCCTCCCGTCACGGGGCTGCACACGCCTGAGCTGTCCTCTGGACAGAGGAAGACGTCTATGGGACCCTGCGTGCTCCTGAGCGACACCTGGTAGCCCTAGGAGAGATGGACGACATGAAGGAGCGCTGCTCAGTCAGGAGGAGCTGATGCACTTCAGCTCCATCACAAACAAGTCCAAATTTTGTCAATATTCCACTAATGTTGAAAAAAATACAACTTTGCAATTGCTGGGTTTCTACTAAATAAGAAACAAAATTACAACTCACAGGTGAAGAAGTTTGTTCACACCACTTGTGAAGCTTTGATCGACAAACAGTAAATTTTTTTTTAATTGGTGCTTTTCCATTAAGCAAATTTATGTTCAAAATGTCAAACTGTTAAATTATAGGGTGAACGGAAACGCAGCTACTGAGGCGGGTTTCCTCTGCCCTCACCTCGCTAGGCTCTGTGACTTGCATCTGGGTCTCTGGAGGAGCTCTGACCACCATGACCAGCTGGTCTGGGGAGTCGAATGACTGCCGCAGGTCCTGACAGCGCACGTAGCCCAGCCTGCTGGACGCATCTGTTAAAGAGTTAACCCTTCAGTTTGCAGGTTGAGATAGTTTACAGTCTTGTTTTCTGATTGTTGCAGTCTAAAATGACTAACGCTTTATCTTTAGCACCACATGGTCGCACAAAAAAATTTCGAATTTGCTGCATACAACCATAAGAAAGACAGGATTTTAACTTGGTGTTTAAATTGCAAATTACATTTCCAAGTTCCTTCTTCTACCTTATGCAAATAAAATCACCTCCTGTGTTGTTACAGTGCAAAGGAAGAACTCCATATTAGTCATTCAAGTTAACATGGACCGTATAAGCAAACCATACAGAACATTTCAAAAGAAAAGAGGCATGTATTACTGTTTATCATTAGGCATGCTTTACCTTTCAAGAGATGCCTTTAACGTAATTAGTTGAAAATTGTCTCAAAACAACATTATTATTTATCTCAATAATTTCTGGAACTGTCTATTGACCAGCTAAATGTGTTGTTGTGACAGGCCTAAGTATGAATATTTCTGCAGGTGTACAACTGTCCAACCAATTGATGAATCAAACCCGGTCACTCTGAATGCATTCACTAGAAGCAGTAAAAGGATATTTCTTGTTCTGTGGTTCCTCAGTGAGCAGCCGCAGCTGCAGGGTGCATTTAGAGATGAGTTCGTCCAGCTGCTCCTCGGCCTCAGTCAGGTCACACACCTCCCTCTGCAGCTCCTTGTGCCGGCACACCAGGCTGGCATCGATGCGGTTGCCGCTGCAGAACAACAGTTGGGTTAAAACTGAAAAGTTACCCCAGCAGTCTGATTTGCTCTCACACTCACAGCCACTGGATGTTGTTCTTGGACTTCTTGGAGATGAGCTGGATTCCCTCCAGGACATTAGTGATGTCATAGATGCGTCTCTTCTGGACATCCAGAACCTGGGAGGCCCAGTTCAGATCCACCACGCCGTCGGCCGACTGCGACAGCAGGTTCAGGAAGCGCTTGGTGGTCAGGTTTAAGGACGTGTCGTATCGGGACTTCTCCGTTGAGCTTCGAGGAACTTTGCAGAAAAAAAACAAAAACATCTGGGTTTACATTTTCTGTAGAATTCAAATTCATTCAAAAAAATCCCAAAGGGAAATTAAACGTTGCAGGAACTGATATTAATTTAAGTTAATAAATTATCAGAATGTCCTGTCCACATTCTGATAGTGATGTGGACAGGAAGGATCTCCTGTACCAGTCTGTGTTGTAGAGAATTTAAAGAAGCCTCTGATGTTTCTAAGAAGAGGGAAGTCTCATAAAGAGGATGCTCAGGATTAACAAACGCTCCTGGTTTATCAAATGTTCTGCAAATAGAACCTCCATTTTAGGGCTCCCGCTCTCGAGTTCAACATTTTGCAAAATCCTCTTCCAAAGTATTCCACCCCATTTAATCTGTTCAAACATTCACCTATTTGTTTAATTATTAAACACAAAGTAGGACACAACTATGATGAGGAAGAAAAATTTGCCTCCATTGTCCTGACTCCGCTAATAAAATCCAGGGCAACGGATTGCCTACAGAAGTCATGTAATTACCAATAACATCCTCATTTCATCTCAGTATAAATCCAGCTGTTCTGTGAAGGCCTCTGAGGAAACCGTGATTAAACAGCAAGATGAAGATTAAGAACGTTTTTACATCTGATAGTCCAGAAAAATCGGTTTGATTTGGAACCAAAATTATAACATTATAATAATAATAAAATAAACCGAAGTGTTTGGAAAGCTGTTCCTCCTCTGTCCTGTGGGAGTGCTGCACCAAGAATCACTGATGGAAACGACATAAAAACCTCCAAAGAAGAAACTGAGAACAACTTCTTTTATTACAAAAAGAAAAAAAAATGGAGTGATGTCAAATTTTAGCTGTTGTCGGATTTTTCTTTTGTCTTTGGCTATAGACTGACTAGCTAGACTGATGTGTTTGTTTTGATTGTATTTACCCAGAATTCCCTGTACTATACTCAGCTTCCTGCTTTTGGAGCAGCCTAAAAAAGAGCAGAGGAGTTAAAGCAGATATCTGAAGGAGCAGTGCTCAGGCCATCATCCAAGAATGGAAACAGTATCGCACAACTACAAAAACAAAGAAGAATAAATAAATAAATCTCTTCAGGGGACAAAACAAATGGAAGATGATGTCTGGATATTCTTCTCCAGCAGAGACAGGAAGTGAAATGCAGGCAGCTGGGACAAAGTCAAACAAGATAAAACAACAGGAGCTTCTTTCAGCGTCGGCCTTTGGGTTTCATTGAAACAGGTTCCTCTTTGGCTGCGTTGTGGAGGAACAATGTCGCTTCACTGCAGTTTTAACACAAAGCCAGACAATCTGATCAGCACAATTGTTTTCCACTCCTGACATGGTGCAGGAGTAAAGGCCAGGATAGTACTGAGATCCAGCCTTACAGGCCAACATTGCACACTGAGGAAACAGAGGAAGAGCGCCTCATTACTTCTGACTCAGGGATTGTAGACTCATCCTGTTTGGCATGAAGGAAATGGCCAATTAGAAATAAACAAATGACCATAAAACTGCAAATAGTTGAACTGAAAAAAAAGGTCTACTGGTAAGTCAGAGAAGTAGGAGCCGTTGTTGAAAGACGCCCAAAGAGCCATCGACAATATCTGTGTATTCTGCTAGTATACACAGCTATTTTATTAATGTTTTTTTGACATTAGTATTCTGCTAATGTAAAAAGAGCAATTTCGCAATTGCGCTGTTTCCTTTAAATAAGAAAAAATCACATATAAAGAAGTTTGTTCACGTGGCAAGTCATTAAAAAAAAACATGCTGCATCATCATCCTCCAACTTCAACTAGTGTGTTATATGGTTAAGTGGACAATATGATTATGTCACAGATCAAAAGGTAATAACTAAGCTTTTACAAAATCTAAAAAAAAAAAAAAAAAAAAGTACTTCAATTTATAAAAACAATTTACAGCTTCCAGGTGTTCCAGGTGATTTGTTGTGTATAAGTCATCTACATGCAACAGAAAACATTAAGAGATGTTTCATCTACAAAGTGGAAAAACTTTAACACTGCTTTATTTGCAGGTAAGGCTGCCCTCTTGATCCAGGCTGTCTCAGATTAGGTTCTATTTGAGTGATCTTTCACTAAGCAATGTTCTGATCATACTGGGCTGTGATTGCTCTCTCTGTTTAATTCTGTGTGTTACTCATTAAGTCCATTTATGTTTTTTCCCCTTTCATGAGTGTCAAGTTTCATATAAAATCAAGTTTATTATCCATTATAACCCAACAATGATCAAAGTACTGAAAATGTTTGAACCATTTCTTTAAATCCCATTTCCTAAGCATCTTTATTTTGCCGTTTTTGTTTTCAGTCATGTAGATCTGGGCTTTGACTTGACTATTCTATCATGTAAATAAGCTTTAATCTGACTGGCTACACAGAATTACTTCCCACTGTACACAGTCACAAATCACACCGCACTTTTTCCTGTCTGCTTATATATTATTAGCATGTGTGAATTTTAGAAATTTTGTTCCCTGTTATGACTTTTCAGTCTATCTGTACGACTCGGAACTTGAAATTGGCCCTAGGGGAGAAATAAAGTTATTTCATCTGAACTGACGTCCCTTCATCGACTGTGACCAGCTTCCTGTTTCCACGGTAGAAAAGCACATGATGCAGCCACCACAGTGATTCACCATCTCTGCAGTATTCCTTCTTCACCATTAAAAAAAGTTCCAGTTATATGTTTGTCATCTTCCCTATCTGTCTTGTGGCAAATTACAAAAAGGATTTCTTAGGACTTTCTTTCCTGCCCGTTTTTAACAGTCAGATTTGTGGATAGCTTCACTAAACTGCATTCCTGTCAGGAGATTCTCACATCCGGACAGCAGTCATGTCCTGACAGGGTTGATTTACTCCATACTTCCATGTTAGGATGACATAGGATTTGTGTTTTTATTAGGCCTGTCACAATAAGCAATAAATCAATGAATCACAGGATAAATTAAACTGAATTCAGTCATTTCCATTTACATGATCTATTGTTTTTCTCTTTTCTCTCTTTCTACCAAAAACTGGAGGAAAACTTTTAACTGGATGATAAAAGCCTTCAGTATGGTACTTTGGTCTCAACTAGTCCTTTTCTGAAGGACAATTTTGATTACAGAAACTTTATAGTCCATTTTATTTATTGTTTCTGTTTTATTTATTTTAAACATTTAGAATTTCTTCCAGTTCCAGTGTTGGATGTTTGTTAGAATTTAAAGTGTATTGATTTCTGTAAAGTTTATTGATCTTTATTTAAAGTTTATTGTTTTTTATTGTAAAGTTTATTTAAAGTTTATTGATCTATACTGTAAATTTTATTGATCTTTATTGTAAATTTTATTTAACTCTCCTCAGCAAAAGTATGTTATAATTTAAAGCCCATTTCTTGTTTTGGTGATGCTATTTGTTTTCTAACAAACCTCTGAGGCCTTCACAGAACAGCTGAATTTATACTTTCAGCATTTCATTAGTGCAGTCTGAAGTTATACTAAAGCATTTTCTTACTCTGCTCTGTTCTAATACAAAAA
Organism: Poeciliopsis retropinna; assembly: GCA_010277075.1. Classification (NCBI taxonomy): domain Eukaryota; kingdom Metazoa; phylum Chordata; class Actinopteri; order Cyprinodontiformes; family Poeciliidae; genus Poeciliopsis; species Poeciliopsis retropinna. The sequence continues at coordinate 521,486 of VMRM01000009.1, forward strand.
GAGAAAACTTTTTTTGAAATTTGCACTCGTTTTATTTAACTGAGACATTGTTCTAACTACTTGTATTGTGTTTGAAAGTTGGTTTATTTTCATAAAAACATTTCTTTCTTGTAAATGAGATCTTGCATCTCAATGAACAAAGATCAAATAAATTGCACACAATCAGGCATAACTTGCTATTTAGAAAGCAATGCTTGTGTTGTGTTTTTTGAGTAAAAGGAGGTCAACACATTTTTATTACCCATATCATATTTTTATGTTCATCATATGAAACCTTGACACAATGTGTCATAGTTTATGGTTGCACTGTGAGTAGAAGTTTGAGGGTGAGGGGTGTGAAAACTTGCATGTCACTGGACGTGATCTGAATGCAGAGAACGCCATTAGTACCTTTAACTACTGAACCTGGCAGAAAACAATGGAGGACATTTTAAGTAAAGCAGCAGCTGCTGCAACAACAACAAAGGTTGGAAGCACAATAACACATGCTTCCAACGTGTGTGTGTTGGAAGCACTCGCATAGATGAATACCTCCTGCTCTGAGTTTTTTTTTTTTTTAAATGCATCTACCTCTAGGCGGAGCAGGTGTGGAGGGCGGCACTTGGCCTGTGGCTGGTCGCGTGGTGCTGACATACTGATGGTCACTGTCCAGGTCCAACTTCCTCTTTACCTGACCACAGGCAGATGGAGGAAAGAACATGTTACAACGGAGGTTTATTACATCGTATTAGATGATGTAGAGGTGTTGCATTATGGGAGAATGCAGATGTGCAAAACAAAATGCCTTCAAGCAACAGATGTTGAGGTTCAGGAAGAGCTCTGCTGCACTGCAGAACATCTGAAAGCCCTCGTTTAACCACTTCCCGTGTTGCTCTTTCACTCTCTCTCTCACCCCGCCCTCCCCTCCTCTCCCTGTCCCTCATTCTTCTCACCGGAGGTCTCCCCAGAACCGGTCGCCTCTTGTCCTGGGCCCCTCCATCGGCGGGGCCTTGCGGTGTGGCGAAGAGCAAGATCTCCCCTGTGCTGGTCGGAGCGACAGCCGGGTGGAGCCCCTCGTTGCTGGGGCTGGTGATGATCACTATCTGATGCTCCTCACCCAGGTCTATGGTCCCAGAGTTCAGCAGCGTCTCAAAATCCGCCAGCAGATCCTCCGACGTTTGCCCTGTTATCAGAGTTTCTGACATGGTGGCCCTCACTGGACTCTGGGCGTGCTGAGATGCCGTGCTGTGAAAGAGGACCAACACCTACTGGCATTTGCAGTATCCCATGAATGTTATGGTGCAAAATGGGCAATCTTTTCAGGGGTGTGTGCTCTAAGAGGAGTTAGAGCATTTTCTCAAAAGCAAAGCTCCTTTTTTCTTTAAGTTGTTGACCTAGTCACTTAAATCTAAATTAGAAATACTGATTTGATCAATCAAATGTAGATCAGAGGTGAAACTGAAAAACAGGATGTTCTGCCAAACAGGAAAATTGGCAACTTAGAATCGTTGCTTAATCGCATAATCCGCACCGCGCCTACAGACTCAAAGGCAGAAATGTTATTAAAAAGATTTTAAAAATGTTATGGTGGAGGTAATGATCGCTGGTTATGAATGAGCCGGCTCAGGAGCGAGCAGATCTTTTGTTTTCGAGCCTCCTGTCAGCAGAGTTCGGCCGCGGCCTGGCCACTGTGATGCCCTGCTAACAAGCTAACTTATAGCTCAACAACAAAGACTCACACAAGTTCACTAAATGAGCCGGGCAGCAGTTAAGTGAGCTATTAACCACCTTACAGCGACATTATTTAATTTTATCTTGAAATCAGAGCTCAGATATTTAGCTAAAGAAACTTTAGGGTAGCCTACAGAAGTTAGCTTATCAGCATAAAATATCTACAGACCAAAACTCATCGCCACGCGCCGAAATCATCTTTGTCTGCATATTTGTGAAACCAGGCGTAAGTCTCGATGAAAGTACAAGATTTAAGTTGCGTATAGATGTATAGGGTGAGTTAGCATGTTAGCTTTAGCCGCATAATCTTCATTCCCCTCGTTTTGTTGGGGCACGCAGGAAGCAGTCCGACAAAACATGCAAAAAATAACGCGAAATGAAAGAGCCAAAATCTACGTTCATTCATCAAACCGGTAGCTTGAGGTCCTCGGGTCTCTCACCCTGGGTGCGGCCGATCTGTAAAAGTGTCCTCGCGACCCAGATTTCGGCCGTTTTTGTTGTTATTGTCCCAGCTGATCGACATCCAAACAAGCTGTTGGTCGGTTTTCGCGCGAAATCTTTTTTGCCGCGAAACCTGCACGTGGAGAGAAAGGCCGAACCCCATTGGTCCACGCGAGGCTGGTTGGCTCTGATTGGTGAGAACAGCTGCCTGTCATGTGCACGAGCACAGATTCTTCGATTGGAAGGTGCATTCATGTTCAGCGAAGAAAATCATTCGCAATCAACATTTATTCAATAAAATGGCTAAATACACGAAATTTCAGTTAATTTGCTACTTCTGTAACTTACATCAACCTTCAAATACCAAATTTGCTATCATGGCTGAGACTGAGCTTAAAAATCCAGCACCTCTCATTATTTTCTATGTATTTTTTATACAGGTACTTAATACATATTTATTATTAGCTATTACACTTTGTAACTTAAGTAAAACACACCCCCGCCCCGCAATAACTTAGTTATACTTGCATTTTCCGTGAAGCCTTCATGTTTAAAATGCTTTTCTCACGTTTTCTTGACTTCTGTGCATTTACACCAAGCAGCAGGCATTGCTAGTAGAGCGCCTATTACACAAAAGGAGAACTTCAAGATGGCGCAGGCAATATTTGAGGTGCTCGAAGGTAGTAATATTCCTTTTATTGTTGCATAACCATAAAGACAGTCGTGCGTTTGAGGATATTTTTGAGAAATATATTTTGTAGTCTTTATGTAAATCAGAAAAACATGTCTGTATCTCAGTTGGACGTTTATTATTGTAGAGAACAGCAAAACTCTGAAAGTGTAAATGTAAACAACCAAGCAGATGTGAAATATTTCCCCGTTTTTAATCCAGCCATTTTCTATCAATCGCAATTTGACGCGATATTCGTTTCCCTCGCTGTCACAAGTCTCCTAAGTTGTTTCAAGCTTCGATTTTAGGCCTGATGTATTTAGGATTTCATATTAATATTGAACCCATGTACAACTTGTAACCATGGTACAAAACCTCAGTGGTTGGAGACGTAAACACAGAAAGCTCAACATTTTGTAGAAATGATGTTTTCTTTGCACAACTAAATCATTTTTAACTCTAGAACCTGTTCACATTTTTTTCACATCATAACCACCAACAACTTTGATATATTTTGTAGTGATTTTTGTGTGATGGACAAAGTAGTGCCTAAATGTAACTGAAGTGTTATGGAAAATAATACACAGTTTTTTAATCTCTTCATAATAATAATAATAACAACAATAAAAACCTCTGGAAAATATGGCATACATTTGTATTCTGATCGCCTTACTCAGATACCCCTAAATAACATGTGGTGCAACCAACTGCTTTCAGAATTGCCTTATTAATAAGTAGAGGATCAAAACTACTGCTCTATATTTCAGAACACACATCATCTTATGAAAACAACTACTTTTGTCACAGTGACCTCATCTCCATCTCTATCTTCCTCAGGCATGGACAACCAGACTGTGCTGGCAGTTCAGTCACTGCTGGATGGTCAAGGCGGAGTTCCTGACCCAAACAGCCAAAATGTCTCAGCGACACCGGCCATCCAGCCCATGGGTATGTGAGATCACTCACCACAGAAAACTCAAGTTTTGGTCAGAAGATTTTAAAAATGTAAACAGAAAAAGGCAATTTCACAGCTTTGTGGCCTCTAGTCGCACCTCTAGTGTGGCCTCTTTTTATTTGTATGTTTTGAATTGAATTCAAAGCTGGACGGGGTTTGAATGTTTGGATACTCATACAAACATTAATATAATTGATTGTACAAAGTGCTGTCCACATTTACCATGTTTTCTAAATTCTAACTGATTGAAGGTTCTACAGATGAAAAAAACAACAACAGAAAAGTGGAATTGGAAGGGAGTTTGAGCACTGTGTGTAAAAAAGATAATTAAACTTAAGAGGATAATCTGTATCGAAATGTTAAAAAATGTTGGAAAAAAATTTCTGGAAAATACCTTTGTAAATGATTTTTTCCCCTAATTCTGCAGATTATGTTCTTTTCTTTTAAAAAAAGATAGTTTGGGGAGAAATATATTGATAATGGCATAGAAATGCAATTTTGCCATTTTAAGACTAATAAACTTAAATTTAGTAAATAACATCCCATGCAGGAAGATATTTTAAATATTCAAAATAAAGCACAACAAACAAAATTAATAAATAAAATATAGATAAAAATAACATAACAGAAACCATAAATAAAGTAAATTGTGAAATGTCTGTAAACAAATTTGCCCTCAAAAAATATAAATCATCAGAATGGAAATCATTGGGTGATTAATTGATTTACTGCTTGCTGAATGGAGCTCAGGAAGGAGTTACTACAAATGTCCCATTAGATCAGGAGAACATATGCAGGAATTCACTGCTTGGAGTGATGAACCGGCTTGTATGAAATATTCTGTTTGCTCTCGTTTTCATCTGCAGTCATCCATTAAGCAGGATTTTTTTTCCCACTAATAATAACCGGACTGGTTGTTTTTAATCATCCTGCAGATGACGAAGACGTGTTCCTGTGTGGAAAGTGTAAGAAACAGTTCAACTCTCTGCCTGCCTTCATGACGCACAAGAGGGAGCAGTGCCAGTCTGGCACCCCCTCCCTATCCACCGTGTCCCTGGCCTCCACCAACGCCTACGCGCCGGTCCCGTCAGTCGGCTCCGTACCCCAAACTGCCGCCAACAGACAGGTGAGGACATAGCGGTGGGAGCTGATTGGTGTGTAGAGTTGCTGATGGCTCATGTGGGGTGTACTGTAACTGGAACGATGTGTTTTGGTCAGTTGTGATCAATACTGAGCTTTGTGGCAACAGACTTTCCAGCTGAGTTCAACTTAATATGAACAATAAGTATGTGGGAAAAGAATCTGTGATGTTGTAGGCCCGTTTCCTTTTTGTTAAGGAATATCAGTGGAAACTAAGAGATTGCACAGCATACGAACGGCTCAAATCTGATTGTCTATTCACTTTGCTTGCAGTAATTCCTTCTCCTGAGCAAGTATGTGTTGACAGTGAAGGGGAACAATTATCGTGTTGTTGTTTTAAAAATAGAGATACTTGGAAAAAAACATATACATATTAGTTCTTTATTAAAACATATATTAGCTCCAAATTTGGATTCTTTCAGACTGATTTATTAATAGATTTGAGACCGATAAATATTTGATGCGACTGATACATCAGTGCTGTAATCTGGTTACAGTGGTTTTTAAAGTAGTGCCCTCAGAAAACTGGCAGATATTAAAAAAAAAGCTATTTTCTTTTTAATCAGAAAATGTTAATATTTTAATATGTTAATATTAAAATCTAATCTGTTTTTCAATCATAACTGCAAAATATAAGTTAAAATAATTTATTGTAATGTTATTTGCCATGTTCATCTTTCTGATCGGCTACCAGTCAAATTTATCAAACTAGCATGAAATCAGAAGGTCTGAGGTAGCATTTATGCTAAACGAAGGTAATAATTATTGAACAGAGAATAAAAATGAGAAGAAAACCCAGAGGTTTTAAAGTTGGTGTTTCTCTACATATTTAATGGCACAAAAAGAAAATGGTTCTTAGCTAATGCTAGCCGAGAACCTAGTGGTATTTGGATAAGCCCATTATCAAATCTGCAACAAAATGCTAAAAATCTACTAAAAATAGTAGATTCAACTACAGGCTTTCTGTAGTTGTTTAAATTCCTTCTATCCTGCTCGGCCATCAGGTATCCACCTATATAACAGTCCCTCCGTCTCCTCTGACTCACACTCTGGTGCAAGGCAACGTGCTGGTCAGCGACGACGTCCTCATGTCGGCCATCTCTGCCTTCACCTCCATCGACCAGCCCATGGCCGCCATGCAGACGCCCATACAGGTACTTCCAGGAGCTGCTTTGCTCCAACTGAACACATTCTTCAGATGTTTTGTTGTTATTACAGAGCAACCTGAGCATGCACACAGCGGGGGTTTCGTATCTTCAGCACCATCACCACCACCACCATCATCATCATCAGCAGCAGCATCAGCAGCAGACTTCCCACCCTCTTCCCTCTAGCCAGGCACCGGCCCCCGCCCTGCCAGCTGGGCAGTCCACCCAGCAGCCCCTCTCCTCCCAGGTGCCAGTGAGCCACAGCAACTCGGTGGTGCAGGTGTACAGTACGATGCCCCACATGGCAGGCTCTGCTGCTGCCACAGTGGCAGGTGGTGCTGGTGGTGCAGCAGAGATCCATACATTAGGCCTGCCAGCTTTCCACCCTGTTCAGGTGAGTTCCTCCACCTCTCTGATTCCTACTGCAGTTCTCAATATCTCACACACCATCCAATTCCAGTTCCCGTGTTTATTTACTTGTTTCCTTCTCACTGGGTGCCCGGCCAGTGCGTGGAGGGCCAGCCGTTCAGCAGCAGTCCCGTCTACAGCCCCGGGAAGCAGGGCAGCAAAGCAAAGAGCTGCAGCCACATGGGCAGCATGGCGGAGCTGAGCGACTTCGAAAAGGTCATCATACCCAAACAGCCCCGGAGCAGCAAGAAGACAACGGAAGGAGCAGCAGGTGATGGCTTACTAGAGTCACCTTTTGTCTCTTAACAACTACTTTATGTATGCAAAGATGGGCAGAGTAGCCAAAATGTGTATCACTGCTTCAACATACTTTTACTCAATTAAAAGTAAAAAAGTAACAATCCAAGAAATGTTTTCACTTTTTGTTTTTTGAAATGTTTACTCAAGTACAGATCAGTAACTGATCAGAACATCAATTACTTAATAGTTAAGAACTACATCAGAAAATGGACCAAAATATAAAGTTATGTGGAAATTTTGGTATTTTAAGAATCATAATAAAAATCAGTTTATGTGAATATAAAACTGATGGAACTTTAAATAAAACTGCAGGTGTGTGTGTGCGGAGAATGTTTATTTAAAAATAGCGTGTTCTTAATTTTTGTGACGTTCCTTACAGTGTGTAGAGAATCCAGACATTTTACCCAATCAAGAACACAGATACTTTATAAGAAAATTAGTCAAGAGTATAAAAAACAGCAGAGTAAAAATACTCCAAGACATAAATTTTTTCCAAACATTTCAAACCGTTACTCGAGTAAATGTAACTGAGTAAATTTAACTAGTTGCTACAATATGGAGCACTGTTTGTTTTTAAAGGCATCAATCGAAGACGTCAGTTGACTGTGAATATATATTATTGTGATTTTACTATAAAAATATTGACATCAGACTTGGTGGTTTTCCAACCCCCAGAGTGTTTTTAAAGACATGTTATAATTAAATCAGTCACTCATATTCACACACATTCACATACACCTTCACACACGCATTTACATGTCGATGATGTGTGAACGTGTGTGAATGCAGCTGTGTTTGTAGCCACAGCTGCAGTAATGTTAGTGTTTAGCTGTGAAGTGAAGGAAATGATGCCTGGTTTTCTAGAGTTTTTGCAAATCATTGATTTGCAAAATTGATTTGTTTTCAGCTGATTTCCCTCTTTTTAACATTTCATTGATCCCAAAGGGAAATGAAATCTTCACATCAACTCTGGCCAGCTTCAGGATTCAGGATCAGACCAGAGATGTGGACTTGACATGTTAGGTTATAAAACATTCAAGGGTTTGTAGTGTTAGACATCTGTAGGTACAGCTTGGGCCAAATATAATTGTGCTGTGGGCCAAATTGGGTTGCAGGGCCATAGTTTGATACCCGCATTTTAAATCCTCTAAAATGCTCTGTAACATGACAGTGGCTCAAAATATACCAGTGAACCCACCAATGAAAGGAAACATGGACAGCTACAAGAAGATATTCAGCCAAAAGTGTAAGACGAGCTTTAGACCTGTCACCATAACAAATTTATACTTATCTAATTAGAAATTGTCCCAGAAATTATTGTGATAAATTATATTTTTGTTTTCGGATCATTTTTAAGTAATATATTGATAATGGCAAAATAATGTAAGTTTGTCCTCTCAAGACTAATGAACTGGAAGACATTTTAATTATCCAATTAAAAACCCCGCAAACAATTGAAACCATGAAGAAAATAGATTATGAAGTCTCTGTTAACAAAATTACACTTCAAAAAATATGAATCAGAATGGAAATGATCAAGCTCTTAATTTACTAAGCAATTCATTGATTTTTTGCTTATTGAGCTAAATTATTGCGACAGGTTTGAAAAAGGCAAAAGTTAAGTTCTCCTAACTTTTGCCTTTTTCCACAGATAAAAAAAAAATCACATGAATATTTTGTAAAAACAAACTGAATACTAAATATTCAGTTCCAATATGTGTACAAGTTACAGATAAATCACCATCTGTCTCTAATATTACTAGAATAAACAATCAACTATTCAAGGTATTGATGCAAAGCAGAAGTGCCAATCAGGTTGAAAATGTCTGGACTATGATGCTGATTATGATATGTACATATATATATTGTCTATTTTAGATTCATACATTTTATTATTAATTATTAATTATTATTAATTATTTATTTTGTTGCAATTTTGAGCCTTGCAACAAAATTTTGCTCAAAATGTAGATTTTAAATGACAGTAAAATCTATAATTCTAGTTCTGAGTTTCTCTCCTCAGCAGATCACCTGAAGGGAAAAGGTCCGAAGCTGAAGTGTAATTTCTGCGATAAGTTTTTCTCTAAAAACTTTGACCTCCAGCAGCACATCAGAAGGTGAGCAGCATAAAATGGACTTTACCCATCGACTGATTCCAGTGTAGATGGAGGAGAATCAACCCCTGGTCTGTTTTCTGCCTGCAGCCACACAGGAGAGAAACCGTTCCAGTGCATCGTCTGTGGGCGGGCCTTCGCCCAGAAGTCCAATGTGAAGAAACACATGCAGACTCACAAGGTGGACTGTCTGTTTTTGTTTTTCTAGAGGTGAATTTTAAGATGAATGAAGCAAATAGGTAAATGTGCAGAAAACAAAAACGATTCTACAGGGAATCACAGTTCTTCGGCCTGGAATTCGGTTCAAAATGCTCAAATCAATTTGAGTCTCCTTAATTGAGACTCAAATTGTCTCAATTACAAAAATACAAATATTTTTGTATCTGAACATAAGAGAATTGTTTTAGATAAATGTTGTACTTGTTTCCTCTTGCCAGTCACATCATTTGAACTCTTGACCGTTTGAAAAGAAAAACTGGTTTCTGAATTAAATATTGTATCTGAACCCTAAAAATTGGAATCAACTCAAAATCACAAAACACAGAGATTCACATCTGTGTGAACGAGCGCCCCCTGCTGTCCTGACTATCCAGGTGTGGCCAATGAGCGTGGCGAACACCGTGTCCCGGCTGCCCATCACAGTGAAGGTGGTTCCCGTTTCATTCATCGAGGAAGAACGGATGGCGGAACGGCAGAAACAAGGCGACACGGACCAAGCAGAACCAGAGCCGGTCCAAACAGGTGAGCTTCATTTTCAGGGCATCAAAACTAACTCCAGATTCACAGCCTGTACAGAGAGCTCACTTCCTGTTTGCAGAGGAACCACGGGGGGAGGCAGCGACGGAAGTTGGACTTGGTCCGACAGCCAGCCAAGGGGAAGACGCCCAGGACGGTCACACTCGCTCCATGTCCGACCAGAACCAGCAGGGCGGCGCTCAAACAAAGCAGATCGTTGTGATAGACAGCGCCTACCAGTGCCAGTTCTGCACCTGCAAGTTCAAGACCTACTTCCAGCTCAAGTCTCACCTGACCCAGCACAAAGGCGAACAGGTGAGGCAGGAGAAAATATGTATATTTTTTGTCCCTCGCCAAATTATATAAACCTTTCGGAAATATCACGAATAAGGCTACAAACCTTTATAAATTGTAGATCCACATTACCTGTGTAGAGTCTGACGCATCTGGGGACAATTACAGCAAATGTACAGAGGTTTTGAGAAATCAAATCCCTCGGTGTTTACCTATGGCACAGGTTGGCACCTTCTACAAGTCTGGTTATTTCTGTTTTTTGATAGAAGTATAAAATTGCAAACATGAACAAGGAATGCAAAAGACACATATTTTTGTACAATAATCTTAACATGCTCATAAAGGAGTAGGAAGAAGTAAGAAACTTATGAACTCCTGCCCCATAAACTCACAAAGTATTTTCAGATGGATCCTCATTATTAAAAAAAAATAAGAAAATGACATAGGTCAATTAATTTTATATGTGTAAAATGGCTTGTTTTTTATTTTTATTTTTCTTTATTGAATTATAACAAAACAATAAGAAATTTTTATATTTGACTCCAATGTAAGTTTATATTTTGAAAATTCAGTGTAAAACAACAAAAGAATTAAACAAATTTAGGCACATTTTATGTGTAAAATGTGCCTTTTTTAAATTAAAACTACCAAAATCTGTACATTTTTGGCACCATCAATGTCTTTTTGATTAAGTGTTCCTGGTTACTATGGTCTGACCTGCAGCTTCTAGCCAACAGTCTAACATTTCCATGGTTACTAAATATGTCTGTATGTCTGTGTCTATGTTGAGGGAGGTGCAGTAATGAGGGAACAAAGTTCAAATCCGTCTCTTGTTCAGAGGTTTGGGGCTTAACAAGCAGAGAGAAATATTTTGTTTTTCTGTTCTAAGCAGCTGAAGTCTGAAGAAATCTCATTCAAGATCACATAAAAAAATCTAGAAATTGATACAAAAGTGAAGAAATTTAGTTTGCTTTTTAATCTTTTGTACAAGTTCCAGTGCACATAAGTAATGGGGATTGAGCAGATTGGGACTAAAGTTGCGTCAGACATGTAGCCACTCTGACTGCTTGATGTGTGTTTTCCTGCAGGTGTATAAATGTGTGTTGAAGAGCTGCTCCCTGACCTTCCAGAAGCTGGACCTCTTCCTGGAACACATCCGGACGCACCAGGAGCAGCTGACGTACCGCTGCCACCTCTGCAGCAAGGTCTTCCCCTCCCTGTTTGAGCTGGGAGTCCACCAGTACTCCCACTGCTTCTGCCCACAGCAGAACACACGCAAGGAGACGAGTGTGTTCAGGTCAGGGCCGCCACTCCTCCTGCAGGATGCTCCTTCTGACACATCAGCTTCAGTAAACATTTGGAATAAATGTCTATATCTAGTTTTTTTACTATATTTAAAAATTCTCTGTGTGTCACTGCAGGTGTGTGAAATGTCAGAGCAGATATTCAACCCAGGAAGCTTTGGAGCAACACCTGCTGACTGCCTCTCACAGCTTCCCTTGCCCTCACTGTCAGAAGGTACGCCTCTCACCATCACGTATCTGAGGCTCAGAGTGATACAAATGAAATGAATTTCTACAACCAAAAACGGCTAAAGCTAATAAATAATTTCTATCAGTTTGGAGGTTATGCTTCCTGCTCTATGATGTGGTCATGTTCTCATGAAAAGAAGCGTTTCAGATGTTATCTAATCTACTCATAACACATAAATGACATGATTACAGTTAGATGACAATACAGCTCAGCTGTAGAAAAGACAGACTTTTCTATAGCTGCTTATGTTTGGGCAAGAGAGAATCAGGAACAGGAAAGTTTTTTAAACACCATTTCATTCTGAGTCTTGAGTTCCTTATTATGTCACTGGGTGTTGCTATAGTGATTAAAGCTACTCTTGATTTTTTATCACCATAGTCTCTCACTTTTAGCTGGAAATGTCTGGATAAGCTCTGATCTGCTTGCCGTCTCTCTGTTCATCATCAGGTCTTCCCATGTGAGAGATACTTCCGGCGCCACCTGCCCACTCATGGCGTTGGAGGAAGATTTAAGTGTCAGATCTGCAAGAAGGCCTTCAAGACTGAGCATTACCTCAAGCTGCACACTCGCATTCACTCAGGTCTGAAATTTAACGGAAGTTTTTTCCAACTCAGATCTAAAATGTGCAGTTTCAGTTTGTAGAGTTAAGTCAAAGAAATTGTGTGAACCTTGAATCCAACGAAAGATGAGTTTTATTCTGTTTCCAGGTGAGAAACCGTACAAATGTTCCCTCTGTGAGGCGACGTTCAACAGAAAGGACAAAGTGAAGAGACACATGCTGATCCACGAGCCTTTTAAGAAATACAAATGTCCCTTCAGGTGAGGCTCCTGAAGGAGGACGAGTGAAAAAGTTTCTAACTCCTTCCCCTGACCCGAACTATGTAACTATAGCTCAGATACTTTTATTTTTTTTTACACATTTTTGTGTCTACTCTGCCTTATTTCCTTTCTCAGGACACATGTGGGCTGCACCAAGGAATTCAACAGACCAGACAAACTGAAAGCCCACATCCTGTCACATTCTGGTGAGAAAACAACGACCCATCTGTTGTCTGAAGATCTTCCTAGTTTACACACAAGCTTCTGGCACAATTCTGCCAGGATATCTGACCACTCTTCTTACCACATTGAGTGGAGTCCATTTATCCATTGCTTTCCAGACAGTGCTTTAATCTTTGTGGTCAAACAGCTCATCTTTGCCTCATCGGGTGTTCAAAATGCAGTCGAGCTCAAAGTGTTGAGTTCATACATTTTGTAATGATCAAACATGAAGCTTGTTAACTGTGTTGCTGTGGGGGAACTTGATACATGACATCAATGGTGGAAACCACTTATTAGAAAATTAGCTACAGTAACCCTCAAGTACTAAAGAAGAAGCTAAGTGTGCTAAGCTTTTTCAAAGTTAGCAAAAATGTTAAATGGAAAATTTCGTTCTGCGTTAGTGACTGCAGTAGTAGTCATGCAGTGTGTCCACCACTGCATGACATAAAACCAAATATTAGTGCAGATGTAATTACTTCTTTGACCTCATGTTAATATTGCTTAATATAAAAATATTACAGGTTTTACGATCTCAAATTTTAGATGCTTTAAGATCATTATGAATGGAATTTACTTGGCTGGATGAAGTTTGGTGAGGAAATTTGCACTTTCTAAAATTAAATTAATATCCATAATGACCATATTGAAGCCCAACTTACTTTTTTAAAATGAATTTAAGACATTTTAAGGGCTTAATTTTAGATAGATGAATTTAAGACTTAAGACTCTATATAGATGTGCAGACACCCAGAGAAAATCTATATTAAATTCAAACCTGTGCTCCTTATTCTTGGTGTTAAAGTTGACAAAAGTTGAGATTGTGTAAATTTCTCGCATCTGAACATATTCTAGGATTTTTTTTTTTGTATTTGCTCTTTTTGTAACCAGCTCTCCTCTCTGCCAGGTATCAAACCCTACAAGTGTCTGTTCTGTCAGAAGGCTTTCAGCCGCAGGGCTCACATGCTGGAGCATCAGCAGTCCCACACAGACAACTACAGGTTCAGGTGCTCCACATGCAACAAGGGATTCACCAGACAGAGCTACTACAGAGACCACAAATGTCCCACAGTGGAAGAAAGGATAGGAGCAGAGGAGAGGACAGAGGAGAACGAGGAGGCCAATGAGGCTGCAGGAGTATCAGCGGTTGAGGAGCAGGAAGGAGAGCGCAACGGGAGGAGAAGCAGGTACACGAGGATTTCCAAACGCTTGCAGACTGATGGAGAGGAGGCAGAGGAAGAGGACGGCTCCGATGGAGACCAAGAGACAGCAGAAACACAGCTGGGGGACGAAGAGGGGACGGATGGAGGCTGCCATGCTGCCATGGCTACCACCGAGGGACAGGCTGTGAGAGGGGCAGAGGAACATGGTGGCATGGAAACCAGTGGCGAGCTGCAGACACAGACTGGGACCAATGCCCACAACAGTTCACAGAGGCAACCATGTTTGTAGTCCAAACCTGCCTCTGTTTAAACTGTTTCCTGTACTGGGAAATGACATTTGTTTTATATTAAAACAGTTACATTGTTCAGATGTTTTATGATTATTTCCCCCAGAGTTTTGTATAGAGCAGTGGTTCTTAAACTGGGTTCGACGGAACCCCAGTGGTTCGATGAGTCGGTCTCAGGGGTTCAGCGGAGCCTCTGCACGGAGGTAAAGACACACTTGTGTAAAGTCGTGATGACGCGCCCCGTTTGGCCATCACTTGCTGCAGAGGATCACGTGACATTGCTTGGCCAATCAGTACTGCGGGGAATTTAGTGAACGCAGTAGTTAACGGCTGTCATAGTTGCACATCGTGTGGTTTTTTTCTCAGTATTTTAATCCATACTAAACATGTTGAGCAAAAAAAAAAAAAAAAAGTGGACGAATATGTACAACATGGATTCATGTGTGTCATACAATAGAATGGGAGTCACAGTCCCATCTGCATGATATGCAATGCCTTGTTGAACAATTCTTGTCTCCACTGGCAAAACTAAGGGAACGCTTCTTGAAGTTGCATGGAGATGGGGAAAAGTAAAAAAGTATTTTGTGGATTCAGAATGACAAAAAAACTAATTAAATTTCAAATTTTAAAAATTTAAGTTATTAAAGAATTTTAAATTCTAAAAAAAATTTAAAAATAATCCACATTTATTTTTAATGAGTAAAATAGCAAGAAAAATTTGGGGGGCTGAAATTCTTTTATGGGGCCAAAATATTTTTTTGGGGCCAGAATAAAGTAATATCGTAATTTTTTGTGAGTTCATGCAATATGTTGGTTTTGTTCTTTGAGCAAGGTGATGTTCATGCACGGGTCATTTTGTGCACCATTAAAAAAAGCATATACCTTTGTCTTGAATTTGGAAAAAAAATCAATCACTAAAGAAGGGTTCAGTGAATGTGCATATGAAACCGGTGGGTTCAGTACCTCAAAAAAAGTTAAGAACCACTGGTATAAAATATAATTAAAATTAACTCATGCCAGTATTTCAGCTTTCAGGTTTTTTTTAATCTGCAGGGGGTAAACGCAAACATTTACCTTCATCAGAACGCCAAAAACAGGATGTTTTGAGTTCATTTATTAATGTGACAATTCCTATGTTACACATCTTTCATGTACATAAGCAGTTAGAGAGAAAAGAAAATAGAGCATTGCCTTAAACTTCTTATTTAAAATCTTTAGAAACTTTGTTATGAACACCATTTACAGCTTCTCATCCTGTACAGGAGTGACAGTGATTCAGCTGGATTAACCAGGATTCTAGAAAATATTTATACAAATACGAGCATCTCTATTTTTATTTCCATATCTGCTCGTTTACAACGTTCCAGGGTTTCTATTGTGAAAAATTTTAAAATGAGCACAACTTGACCTTTGATTCTCATACATTCATTACTTTCATACAGTTGTTCTCTTAACTAAAATTACCAATAAATCTTCCCACTGCAGTTTCTCCTAGACATTTCTGATCAATGTATTTATTTATTTCAATAGGAGAATGAATCAATCTGATCAGAGAAAATGATTTTACCACATGACCAACTGTTTCTGCTGGCTGGGAGCTTGAGGGGGGAAAGACTAAAAACAAACAATTCATCTTGAATCCAAAGTTCATCAGTTAGTTTCCTCTGCTGGTTCAGTGTGTGACTACACAGTTTAAACAGACAGTCTTCACAACATGAGGTTTCATTTCATTACATAATCTTCCTCAGCTTCAACACTTGGTGAGGAAAAATGTTTTTGGTGATAAAAAAAAAAGCCATTACTTTCTGGAGTGCTGGAGTTTTAGCACTCCAGATTTATTGGAACCCAGGACAAAAATATGTAAAAAGCCTCAAAATAAATTCAGCTTTCATTGCAGTAAAATATTCCTCAAAAAGAATCAGAAAACTTGACCTTTAATCTTTGTACATGGTTTCAGCTTATATCCAATGTTCAATTTTCATTTATGAAATTACAATTGGTTTTCTTAAGCATTTGTTTTAAAATGCTGTAACACAAGCATTTTTAAATTTACACTTTGCTTTCAAATGACAACAGATTTTAAGTTTTCTAACTGTTATTGAAAAAGATTTATTTTAAAAGCTGCTTCACACATCTTTGCCAGGAGTACTCATTAATGCAGTTATGACAAAATATATTATTTTTCAGACAGAACAAGCTATAAATGACAGGCGTACAGAGAGAGGCAAGATTTAAATTTCCTCAGTTATTGCTGACTTTTGATAACATTTGCATCCCTTCCTTTTTGAGGTCTGTTGTGAAAGATGTCAAAATAAGGCAAGAAAACACTTGTTCATGTTTCAAATGCTACATGATTAAAAGAGACAACCAGGTTGCAACAAAAATGCCTCATAGGATTACATTTTATTTGGTTTGATGCAGCATTGGCCTTCTTCTGGTCTTCTGGGGATTTTTAAGTAATTGGTTTAATTAAGACTATTTCTGTACATTAAAAGACCAAAAAGGTAATTAAAGCTGTTAAGAACGTTAAGATTCTTTCAGAATACTCTAATCCATATTGTCCTATTACAGATCACAGTGTGCAGACTCCGGCCCTATAAAACTAGAGCCAGTTAAATGGTTTTTATAACATTTGCCACCACCATTAAAAAAAAATAATGGAGGTTACAACACTGTTCACAATCATTCATCGATTCACAGACTCAAAATACGACATAATCCAGAGCGCAAACAAAAGCAAGGAATCCCAAATCACTGAAGCACCAAGATTGTCTGTTATTGAAGCTTTTGAAAGTCATTAATGTTAACTTGAGATTCATTTAAATCATTAGTTCAGACTCAGATTAGAAAGCCACTTGTTTTGGGGGAATTTAGCCAAGTTGAAAACTTAAAGCCACGCCTCTACACCTCAGATTATGCCCTGCGCTCAGGAGTTTTCTCTTGTTGACATGACAACCGCGTTTGGAAGGCAGCCTTCGGATTTTGGTTTTCAACGAATACGAAATTCTGCTCCCACTCACAAAGCCATGAGAGGTTTGCTGTGAGATAACTCCACATGATGGCAGCCATCTCACCAGCTGGTGAGCTGCATGCAGACAAGCGTCACCTCTTCTAAACACCTGCTGGTTCTGCAGCCTGGCGCTCCCTGATTTAAACATCGACAGAGTTTTTCCCACTTCGTCTCCCTCTTTCATTCCTGTCCGAATCCTTCCGTCTCCTCGATGGCGAACATCAGCTTCTCCTTGAGTTGTTCATAGCTCTTATAGGGCGGCAAGTCCAATCTGTTGAAGCTGCAGCACAAAAATAAACACATTAGAGAGTTGAAGAACAAATGTTTTCTCAACATCATAATCACTTTAAGCATCCCAGAAGGAGAACAGTTGTGTGTCTGATGTTGGTTCTTTTTGTTACTCACCATGTGTGACTTCTGGGCAACCAGTTTTCCTTTCCCACCTTCTCAATGCAGAACTTCTGTGGCCCGTTGCTCCCTGAAAGGAGGGACACTCATCAGTTTGAATCTTCTTTTGTCCCCATGTTTGTTTGTTTTTTTAAATTTAATGTCATATGGGTTTAACCATTTGGTTGAGGGATGAGTATTTATCGTATTGTTATCACTTATCATGATAAATGTAATAATAAATCTCAATTAATGATGTTTATAAAAAAAAAAAAAACTATTGTTGTATCGTTAGTTTTACTGTTTTCTCCACTGTTGAAAGACGGTGGAGAAAAACACGTCAATAGAAAAACAATTAAATGTTTTTACTGTGAGCAGTATTTGTGTTCGTGGCGTGGGGCTGTAACAGCTGTGACAGTCACAAGTAAAAAATAATTCTTATTGTCATGTTTGTTGTTACCACAATACCACAAAATATCGTGATAGAAATTTGAGGCATTAAATTGAAGTGTAATTTAATTCAACTGTGAAGGCATATCTTAAGACATACATTTGGGCCTACAAACATTTAATATTCATTTAAATAATCCTGAGAAACTCAAACAATATAAATAAACAACAAAACTGAAGTAAATAACCTTTTAAAAATGTCTGTACAATGTAAAAGAAATCCTACCTCTGGTTAGAAACAAATAATTTCCCCCATTATTTAATTTAATTCAAAACGGCTAAAATCTCACCCAGCTGGATTACATTAGGGGTGCATGATGAGAGCGTTGATCAGGGTTTTAGTCCTTGAAGCACCTTGAAAATGACAATATTTATTCTGCTGACCCAAATGGTACACCTTATAATACTAAGATCAATTTTACCTTTTTTTTTCCATTTTCACTTTTTTTAAACCTTTAACAGCTTCAGACCAATCCAGATATGTAAAGCTTTTCATATTTTTAAAATCTTTTTTGTTTTTATTTTCAAAAAGACAAAAACGGAAAAAAACAAAACAAAACAAAAAAAAACAATGTGCAGGATGTTCCAAAAAGTAAACTACAAAGTGGAATATTTTTGATGTGGGTGTTTCAACCAAGACCAGGTTGAAAATTAATAACATGGATTGTTATGCATTATTTTTGGAGCAATGAGAGACACTCTTTACCATCAGAATAATTTTTTCTCCTCACAAAATAAAAGTAAAGAAAATCCAAAAATTTGTTTGATTCTTTCAGAAATAAAATTGTAGGTTATGGTGAACAAGCAGAGGAAATAGAAAACAATTGTATGAAATGGCAAAGAGGGAAAAAAAAAATTATACTGGAAATAAACTATGCACTTTAATATTCTTAAAACTAAATTATTTTACAGTGCAGTGAAGAAGAACATAATACAGTTAAATACTTGTTTGTATTTATTTAAATACTTGTAATTAGTAAAGCAAATACAAAATGTTTAGAAGAAAAATATAAAGAAAATGACAATCCTGTGTGTTTTAAAGAGCTGATTCCAATGAAGGACAAAGACCAGGAGTAGAGTTAGTTTTAATAGGTTCTATAAAAGAACTGGTTTGGCTTTCCATAGCCAGAGAACTTGGTCTGTGCAGAGGCATTATGTCAACATTTTAGGAAACGAGACGGTGAGCTCAAGTTATTCCAGGGTCAGGGTCACAAATGTGTTAAAGCTGACCAACTGTTATCTTTTTCAGATAGAATGCATATATGATATATGTGAAAAAAATTCAAGTGTCAAGTGAAATATTTTAATGAGAGGATTAATTACCCATAAGGTTGGCGAAGCCTCCCACAGGCAGACGACAAGTGCCTGTTACAAACTGCAGCAGCCTCATCCGCTTCTCGTTGTCCATCTCCTTCATCAACTGCAGACAGAAATACTGATATTAGAAGTTCAAGAAAATATCAACAGCAATGGCAGATTGAAACAGATTACCTAAACAAGAGTTCACTGACTAAATTACTCTAAGTGATGAAAACAATTTTATTATGGCTGAACTTAATGAAAAACATTTTACAGAAAATCTTCACTGTAAAATTAACTTGTGCTGCTTCAAAGACGAGCAAAAAGTAAAACTTTGTCTTTCTGATAAGTCAGATCAGTAAATGCATCGAAGTGCATCACTGATGCAGTGGTGCATCAGTGCTACCACGTCACCATGACAGTCTTCGATTAGAAAGTAGTTAAAAACAAAAAATCTTCATTGTTTGCTATTTTCAGGATTGATGAGATGAAAGCTAGAGGAAACAGAAACATGTATATAAAGATGTATATGAAGTATCACCTTTTTTCTCACATTTCCACTTTTATCCATCATAAAACATCCAACATTATTTTCCTCCAAGTAATCCTGATTCTCCTTCATAGCTGGAAAAAACGATTTTGAGGAGAAGTGCATTTTTCCGACAGTTTGTCACAAAACTCCAGGAGCGCGAACCACACTTGCATCAATTTTGTTATAACCGTCTCTGTTTTAAATTAGCAAAACCATTTAGTGAAAACTAATATCCAACCGTTTCCCACCGACCTGCCAGAACCAGACAATCTGTTTGCTGGTCCGAGTGTAGTGTCTGTAGATGGTGTTGTTCTGCCAGTCCCCCAGATCCAGTTCCTGCATGCCACACAGCATGACCTGTACAAGGACAAGAACTCATCCTAAAGCCTGCGCCTTGTTGTGTTTTCTGAATCGCTCATTATGTAAACAAGTTTGTGTTTCAGCTTCACCTCGAGCTCTTTAGCATCAAAATACTGCAGGTACTGCTGAGGGAGGATCTCATTGAAGCCCTCAAAGAACGCCTGTGTCTGTTCTTCCACTCCTCTGGATAGCCGCCACTCTGCTACCAACCTGTAGGGGGTAGCAGAGAGGTAAACACAACACAACACAGAGCCTAACAGAGGAAAAGAAAAACCCACTTGATGTACTCCTCCTTGTTTTCCTCAGTAACTTGGATGTCTCCCCCGCCTTCTTTAAGCTCATGGGTGGATATTTCTCCGAGCATTTCTTTATCAACTGAGAAGAACATTTCCAATCCACACTCCTCGATGTTATTGTCCCTGAAATGAGATAAAACACGTTTGCCACGGTGGTATCACTGCTCGCTTTTACACTCCACTGCTATCAGACGCTTTACAATGTGACAAACCAGATAAGTTTCTAAGACAAATTGTCGGAACAACGAAAAGTTGGAATCTGGTTGTGTGGACCAAGATGGTGCATTAAGGCCGTTGTACATACAAAAAAAAAATCTATATAAATTTCTGCCACAAAAGACTTTTTGAGATCTCAGACATTTCTGAGTTTGAAAAATTTTAAATTTGCTAGAAAAAAAAAAGAATCAAAGTTTGACATCAATCACAGAAAATTTCTAGAAAAGTGAAAATTTCTGAGTTTAAAAAGTCAAAGACTTTCGACTTCTTTTGGGAGAGTCTCATGTTATTGAATGATTCAACCAAAACCATTTCTGAGTTCAAATTAACAAATTATTTCATATCTAAGTTGCTTTTCCAATACAACCACAATTCTATCTGACTTCAAGTTGAAGACGTCGGTCATTTAGACATCTTAAGATACTGACTTGTACTTAATTTGTCTTATTAATCTTAAAAGCTAAAATGATATTATTACACTCACCTAATCCATATGAGGGAGTTATAAAACTCAAGATCTATTGACTCCAGATCGTTGAGTGTCAAAGGTTTGTTGAGCATCCGTTTGTAAAATGGCAGAGAGAAACCAGTGTCGATGAACTTGCCATGGAAAAGAGCCTGAGGGATAAAAACAATGGAATATTACTTTTTATTTTTTACAGCAGACCTCTTCAACTATTCCGAAAGTTATTTTTTATGCCATGATGAAAAGAAACTAACCATTGCAATGAATCGTCCAATGAACCTGAAATACTTGAGGTGGTCGGGGTTGATATCTGAAGCAGGGTTGATTTGGAGACCGTAGTTATCTTTACCAGCGTATTCAAACAGGCAGTACATGGGGTTCAAAACCTCATGAGACAACAAGAAGAACCACTCCCTACAGGAAAGGACAGAGAGGGACAAGTCCAACAAGGGCTTTTGTTAAGACTCCTTCCAATCACTGGTGGAAATCGGAGAGATGAAACAAAAAGTCAAACTTAAGCGCTTCTTAAAGCTTCTGAGACAATAACAACAGAGTTAGCATAGCTCATCATCAAATGATGAAAAATCTAAAGGAAGAAGTGGCAAGAATTAAGTTCTTAATCTCCTCATCTTACCTGGAAACGCCTCCGTAGTCAAGGCCTTCCTCTCCTGGGAAGATAATCCAAAGCCTCCTTCTCAAATCCTGAGGGTTAATGCTCATTATCTAAAATAGACAAAATATAAATCAATACAACTCACAATGACTTGTTCAATGATCATTGGTCGGAATTATATCATTCCTCTTAATTGGCTGATGGTATGGCCGAGCTGACGCAAACACAGCAGCCCTTCAAGCTGTCCTATACAACCGCATCTGAGACATTTTTTTTTAAATAAAATGTTTAGAGTTTACCATTTTAGCTAATTAAAGGTCATTTCAGCAAAACAGCAGCTCTGGTTAATTCCACTTGAACACTTTGTCAGATTGAATTCATTGCAAACCAACCTGCTGGAAAGAATCCTCAAAGAGGTTTTTCCTTGTTACTGTGATTTTAACATGCTGAGGCAAAGACAGTTGCTGGAAAAAAAAAAGAAAGAATATTCAGCATCTTATTTACAGATTATTCTTCCATATTAGTGGGATGAAATCTACTCATCCCCATCTCAACACTGCAGTAACTTAATGACAAAGTATAACTTATAAACCCTTATCATTTAGTAATATCCCATACAGAAGTACTTCTGAGTGGAATAGACAAAAATAGCATCAATCTGACTCTTACCTGGCACCAGAATTTGAAATACTGAACTTTGGCTTTGAAGTCTCGAACATAAGTGATCCGTGGTCCATTTTCACTATGGACAATAATAATAATAATGTTATTATATCACATGTCAGTGTGTATTAAACATAAAAATAGTTATAAACATAACAGTGTTGTGTAAGCACTTGTTGTTGATGCCGCAGAATAATAAAGATATTTTTATTTAAAACTGTTTAGAGCAGGAGTCATTAGGTAGGGGGCGACCTGCTCAGGTTTCTGGCTCAGGATTTTTGCAGTTTATGTCAGCTTATTTAATCATTCTGTGGTTTTACCAAACCTGTTTGGCCACAATATGAAACACATAACAGTCATAAATACACCTGCTTCCAGCTCATGAGTGTCAATGTAACTAAAAAAAAGGCAAAAAAAAAAAAAAAGGAGTAGAGATGGGCAATTATACAGTTTTTAGTTATCACTTTAAATAAACACAAATTAGAAGTAATTGTGGTCCATTATGTGCTGTGTAGTGACAACTCAATGTTTCTGGTGACCTGAAAAATTCAATAACCTATAAATTCCTTTTTGATTCTTTAGTTTGTTTTTATCAGAGCAAATTAGTGTGGATTTGAATAATGATTACTATTGGTTTTACCTGTCAAGTTGTCAACACGTGCCAAATCTTAAATATCAACCGTTTTTCAGCGTTACTTTTCCTTCGATGCACTAAATTAATAATTAAATAAAATCTGGAGATGTAGGTAGCAGAATTGTTGTACAGCAGCAGCACAGCTAGCATATTAAAGAATTGTCTTTTTGCCTTCCAGCATTGGACGCATGCTCAAAATTTTCAGATGTCACAAAATAATATGCAACATGTCTAAAGTGTGTATCTACATGCAGTGAATTGGTCTGACATCTTCTACAGAGCAATATAAAACATTTTGTCTTAAATCTTTTGGTATTTTCCTTTAGCTAGCCTGGTTGTGCTCTTGATGAATACGAAAGCTTACATTTTTTAGGGGGGAATGGAAAGTAATGAGGAAGAAAACCTACAGAGAGGATTTCCCCGTGCGAGGGTCAATGTAGGTGGTCGTTCTCCTGTTGTGGTCTACAAAATAAGGAATGCCATCCACGGTGAATCTCATCTCCCATCCTTCAGGAAGTGGCTTCTCGTTCAGTAATCTGAAAAAAAGAATTGTTTAAAGAGGTTTTCAGGAAAACAAAACCAAAAGACCGGGCTGAACTCCCTCTCTTACCCCTGCGTTCGAGGGTCCTCCCACTGAGTTGAGCGGGTCTGGTGATGGACAAAGTAAACTCTTCCGTTGCCATCTGTCCTCTTTTCTGAAGGGATAGGAAACATATCTGCATGCATTCATTTGCTCCTGCTGCAAGTTGTCATCTTAAACTACATAAACTAAATGCAAACAGACTTTTAAAAAGTAATATTTATTAAGAATCATTAATTTTACCAATTATATCAACCAATTTAGATGTAGTAGATGCAGTGGTTCCCAACTTTTTTTTTTATCACTGCGGACCAGTCAAGCCTTGGCAATTTTATTTCGGCCTCGGAAGGGAGGGGTGTCACATGAAACAATTAAGTTTTTTGCCCTGATTTTTCCCTTACGACAACCTTAGAATGCTCCGAGTTCTGAGATTGACACTGCAATAATCGTAACCGATCATTGCGCTGTGTTTGGTGTGTTACGTAAATTGTCAGGATCCCTCCAATCTAGAATCGGACATATTCAACATAGTTTTGGCCCTTTTATCGCAGCGTGTGGGGTTTTCCCTGACTGGGAGCAAGAACAGCCTGTTGAATGTGACATGTAGACAATCAGAAAGCTCAGTGATGTAAAAGCATGGAGGGGAATCCCAAAAAGCCGACATGGCGCAACAGAAAACCCAGTTTAACACATAGTGCAGCAAATGGAGCGGTGGCTCCGCAGTCTTTTATCCAAAGTTTTTTTCTTTTTGTTACATCTTTTATCGCTTAAAATGAGTCCACAAACTATCACTTCTACTGTATTGCTTCTACATTGTCAGACATGTTTGATTATTCTAAATTCACATATGGTATGTTGGGAGTTTTAAAGGATTTTCTTCAGGAAATGAGATGTTGGTGAGTGGAATCGGTTCTTGTGGTGTGTTGCTCCTGCCTTGTGGCTGGACACACGAACCGATCCAACCTGTTGGACTTTTATCGGCTCTGTGGTCACAAAGGTTTGGAAAACCAGCCGACAATCCTAAAATCATGTCTTTTGAACCAGACCTAAAACTCACAAGCGCTACTCCTCTCAACCACTGCCCTAACGCTCGCTGACTCTGGTTGCTATGGTAACATTTACACATCCCTTCAAAATAAGATACAAATACACCACAAAAACAGACATTTTACATTAATAAAAAATTTAACTCAGATAAGGACGAATCACTGGGAGCCTTGAGCTTGTTTCTCTTCAACAAGATGTTCCCATCTGGGAATGATGAGAGACAACGACACCCAAAGTGTGTTGCTTATGCACAGGGTGCTTGGTAGGTAAGTAGCAAAGCAGTTTGAAGTCCACATTGCCTCATTAGCGAGCTGGTATTCAGATCATCATACGCTGTCAGAATAGCATACATGCAGTGAGTACACGTGCCTGCGCATTCAGAGGTCTGACCTTCAGATGACTTGTCAGTTCAGCATACATGACAAGTCCCACCAAAATAAGTCAATAAACTGTTTTCAATGATAACTAGGTAGATATACATGCACTGTCGTGGTTTAAAAGTCTATTTAAAGCAGGGTCTAGCTAAAGCTGCAGCCAACTACAACACACTCCTATGTAAAACTCACCTCCCTGTTGCTTGATGATGGTCTGAATAGTTAGCTGCTGAGTCAGGATGTCACAACTGTTTATAACAAAGTGTATGACAATCTATGTCATGTTTCTATGTTGCTGATTAAATAAAACCATATGGTAATGACAGTGTATACTTGACTGATAGATATAGACGTCACTTTGTGCTAAGCGTATGACGATCTGACGGTGTATGCTGATCTGAATCATTAATTTTACCAATTAAAATTAATGTGGAAATTAATGTGGAAATCACCTACCGGGATAAATCCATTCTCACGTCTCTTCTCTGGGCCTTTTCCCTTTGCAAAGAAACTTTCCAAAGACATCTGTTTCTTACTCAATTTGCTGCTTGTGGGCTCAATGTTAGGATGCAAGATGTAACCGAGAGAATCCGGCTAAAGGATTTTCAAAATAAAAGATACTCCAAACTCAGAATACATAAAACAGAAATATTTAATTATTTCTTGTGCAGCCCGGTACCAATTGGTCCACGGACCGGTATGCGTCCCGGGGATTGGGGATGACTGGTCTAATGTATAAAACATGACTGAAAAGCCCAGCTTTTTAAGCCACACGTCTATGTGATTACTATATTACTGTACAATTATGCATGAATTAGGTTTTATATGTACACATAGAAACATAAATTAAACTTTCTGGGCTCAGTTTCAGATATCTAAATATTTCTGACTGGCCATTCTTAATATCTGTTCTTTCATTTCCATCAAAACACTTTGAATCACTAAGAGCATGAATGATGCTTTTCAAATAAACCTATCTTGACTTCCTTAAAAGGATCTGGGCTGTACACTGAATTTAACTTTACAACCTGTTATGATGGGTCAATGTTCATGTGCCTGATCCATTGAAGGTCTGCGGCGCCTTTAATGATCTTACCCCATCCAGCAGGCAGAGGGCCGAGAGGATCAAACTCTTTATTCTGAGGAGCTGCTGCCTGGTCTTGAACCTTCAAGGACAAATTTTGACATATAACAAAAAAACAAAACTTAATTTTACTAAAACTAGGTAAAATTGTAATCAAGAACAAAAGTTTCCAGGGTTCCGTTTGATTCTATGACACAAATTTATGTTCAGTTACTAAGGACTGGATCAAAATCTTGTCCAGATATCTGTTTGAGATAAACAAAGAATAGAGAGGCATGACAAGATGTGGAAATATATTTATGTAATTTAAGTTGCTCCATTGTATTGGTGAAGTAGAAGTGGTTTGAGGAAGTGTAGAGATTTCCAGATCAAATCTTTATTAAATTAAATGCTGCCCACAGAATCACAGACGCTGAATATCTTTGCTGCACATTTTTCTTCTTTAAGTCACAAGTTGTCTGAATTCACCGTTTTTGTATTTAGAAATATTTTAGATATGGATGTACATTAAAAAATGTATCCATAACAAATTTCGCTTGGTTCACACTACACAAAGCTCTTGATACCAGTTTAACGTCTTTAAGGTGCTTTTTTTCTTTATGAAACTCCTCACAACATGGTTCCTTTATTAACCCTTTAACATTTTGAAAAAAAAACAACAAAAAAACAAAGCTTGGCAGGAAAAAAAATGCTTTTCTCCCATTGAGGGTTTTTGTTTCTTAAGAAAAAAAAAAAACCTCCACATTCCCCCACTCTCCCATCACAAGTTAAGGAGGAAGTCTTACCCCATAGATGAACCTCTGGTTGAACTGCTGCATGGCACCCTGCAGCTGGCTCTGCTGGTGTTGCCACTGTTCGTAGTTACGCACTGATTCTACCGTGGGCCGCTGCCATGTGGTGGTTCGCGTGATATGATCAACAAAGTAGACACGGCCCATCTGGTCAAAACGACGCTCCCACCTTCAGACACGCAAAATTTCTTTTAAATTTAATTTCTGCAACACTTGGAGAAAATAAAAAATTGTTGCTATATGAAGAAATAGGAAGAAAAAAGGTAAAAGCTGAAAGCTGTATCCATTTTCAACCAATTTAGACCTAAATTAAATCTAAAACACATTCTGAATCTGAACTTAACAGATCTGACACCCTTGATTTTATTCATGAATTGTACTGATTTGTGATTTCCACATCTAGATATGGAAATCATAAAATCATCTTTTATTCCAGCAGCATTGCCATCTCCCACGAGAACATTTAGAAATGTACAATCTTTAATTTTAGTACCTTTTCTCAAACTGTTGCGCCACCATTAACTAAGAATTACTGCTTTGAGATTTTTTTTTCTTCCCATTAAATAAATGTACTCAGAAAAAAGGTAAAATTTTTCAAGCTGAGCATTAAAAGATATCTTGATTTTTTTAAAGGTTTATTTTACACATCTTTATCTGTTTCTTTGAAACCTGTTACATATGCATTTTAACCTGAATCACACTAATAATTTCACTCCCAATAATTTGTCTTGTGCATCACAATAATTGTTATTGACAGCAGCTAATATCGCAAGTTCATAGAAATCACCAGAGCAACGCGAAGAAGAAACTTTTCCCTCAAATGTGAACCTATGCAAGCTGACTTTGTAGAGATATTAAAAATAAGAACTGTAATACTGCAATACTGATATATCCATATTTAAAGCCATCAGTCTTAAGAAATGAAGTTATACCCTGGAGGGAGTGGCTCGGGACGTTCCCATGTTGTTCTCTTTTCAATGTGATCCACGTAATACAACCTGCCATTCTGATCCACCCTCTGCTCCCATCTATAGGACAAACAGGTAAAAAAAATAAATAAATCAAACATACAAGACAGCATTTAAAATGGCAAAAATTTCCCATAATTCATGTGTGGCAAAGCTATGCTAAAAGTTTAAGCTTTTATTTTGCTCTTCCAACTACATCACAAGAGCCTGAAGAAAAGATTCAATGGTTTCAGAAATTAATATTCATGCCCCAAATCGATCTAGATTCACACCGGTTTTGTTTGGCTAAAAAAGACGGCACAATTTCCTAACGTCGTCTCTCCGAATGACTCATTAATTTCTCTTCCTGTATTTTCTGCTAACGCAGCTTTTTCGTGCACCGCAGACTGCAGCATAAGAACCGACCCAGGAGGCAACGGTCCAACGTTGGCGTATGGTGCTCTGGGAGGAAGGGAAGGTGTGGTCGGCTGTCTCGTCGCTGCGCCTCCGGTTGTGGAGGCGGGCATGGAGCTCCTATTTGAGGACGTCGATGGGCTTGAGTCCGGAGCAGATGACGGTCCTGGGGTCCGCACTGGTGTATCAGAGGCTGCCTGGCCCTGGCTAGCCTCTGTGGGAGCCATCCCATTGGTAGAAGATGCTGAGGGGGGAAAAAAAAAACCCCACAAAATGTTACTATAAAGTGACAAAACCAACTGGGTCAAAGCACCTCCAAAATGGCAGCTCTTGTGGTGCAGATATCAGGATCCATCAACGTGGGGAACTGGAACCAGGCCCAAGCATAACTAAGGCTGTTTTCACACCTGATAGTCCAGAAGACTCTCACATTTGTTTCATTTTCATCTGGTGTGGTTTGCTTTCACACAGCTCTCAGTCAAATGATCCAAACCCCTTGAACAAGCTGCTCCCCCTCTCACCTGTGGTAGTGCTGCACCAAGAAGTGACATGACAACTTTATAAGTGCAACTCTCTTCTTCATTAAATGCAATCAAAATTGAAGTGGCCTCAAGAGTTTAGCAGTTGTAGGATTTCTCTTTTGTCTTTGTAGGAATGACAGGGAGCCATTTCTCCCATTAGTGCAAGACTCGTGTGTTTGTTTTTGTTTTGTAACAAACGCACATCTGACAGATGAAGTGCTGTAGTTTCAACTGTTGTAAGACAGTAACGTTGTGATGAGATTGTCCAGCTCCAGACATGCCAGGGTGCCCATGCCAGTCAAAATTTGATGCCTGTATTTTTCCTGTCTCAGTGGATAAGAATGGTTTAAACCAGGAGTGGGCAATTCCAGGCCTCAAAGGCCGGTCTCCTGAAACTTTTTGATATGTTCTACTTCAACACACCTGAGTCGAATAATGAGGTACTAGAACTCTGGGTACTAGAAGGTAGCAGAACTCTGGAGAACTTGTCTGCATTTAGGACATGATTCAGCTATTTGATTCAGCTGTGTTGGACCAGGGAGACATCTAAGAGTTGCAGGACACTGGCCCTCGAGGACCAGGATTGCCCACCCCTGATTTAAACTGATAACGCAGTTGTTAAAAACACTGCTGAGTTTTGGCCTAACTGCCAGGACACTCTCATGGTAAATGTTTGACGTTGACAGGATGTCATACTCTGTTGAGTGGCAAACATTTGAACTTTGGTCCTTTAAAAGTGTCTCAAACAGGTTCCCAAATATATGTCTTTGTAAAAGCCCATTTTAGATCAAACTACCTCTGCATTATGTCAACGGGTTGTGAATGCGATCAGCTGATCAGCTGGGGAGAGGTCAAAGTTCTCCCACCACTGTTTCCTATCTGATTTACCCCTTGGGAAATCATCACATAGCTGTAAAAGCCATGAGTGTGACGTCAAACATAAAAATAAAAAAAAATAAAAAAAAGCTGTAGCTCCTGAGCCAGCGGTACTGACGAAGCAGAGCTACTTTATGATCCTCCTGAAAACTATGTTGTTCAGCAGAATCTGATGCAGATAAGTTAAGCTTGACACGTAGCAAACCGGCTGGTTCTGGAAACACCGACGAGATCAGAGGATTAATAACAAGGCATGGTGTAATGAAGCATAACAGATTTGTAACAATTATTGCAACTACTGCCAAAATAATATAGCATTTTTTTGCTCATTATAATATCAAATTTACTTGTTCTTATTTAGAATTTTCACATTTTTCTTTTAGAAAATATAGAAAAAACATTGCCTAGATTTACCATTTTGCTTGATAGAATAATATAAATTTTTTGGCAGCCATCTACTTAACATGCCATGTGTAGATTGCAAATAAACTGATTAAACAAAATATAAATTGCTGAGATAAAATATTTAAACATAAATACTGCTAAATTACCACATTCTAGATTTAGATTACAATCCAAATCTAAATTATTCTATTAATATATTTAAATCCATGTCAAATTCTCATCAACTAATTAAACATACCTTAATAAAACAACCAGAGCCCCACAATATGTTAAATCACAAGTGACATTTAAGGCTATGTTCACACAGCAGGTCTTGAAGCTCAAGTCAGAGTTTTTGCTGATATTTTTCTCCTGGTCGTTCATACTACTAATTAAATGCAACAACAATCAGACTTCTGTGTGATTGGTAACAGGTTATTGGTAATCTGTTATATTGTGTAAGTACAGTCTGGGACGGTTTCAAGTCCCACCTGGTGAAGATGTTGGTCTGCGGGGTGTCGGGGGAGGAGGCCTGGAGGGTCTGGGTGGTCGGGTGGGCCGTCCTCCCACTGATGGAGACCCTTTGCTGCTCACTGTCCTCCGGGTGCTGGGAGAGGATCTATGATCGGTGTCCACAGCTGGAGAGCTGTCTCGACTTGACCTGTCCAGAAAAAAAACCCCAAAGACAGACCAAATAAATCTAGAGATGTCCATCAACCAGTTCATTCACTTCATATAACACAAATTTACAGATTCTCCTACATTTCATATACATGAGTGAAAAAGGAGCAGGAAGAAGATAAATGTTGTGGAAACCTGCCCCTTTCTCAATAATTATAAAATACAGTTTCATGGTCACATGCGTTAAACTAATTTGCAAATAGTTTATCATTCTCTCAAAAGTGTATCTTTTTTTTTTCCTATAAAGTGTTTTGAAATATTTATAGTAGAACATTTTACAACTCCTCATCCAAAATATTTATAATTTTACTCCACGCACCAAAATGCCCATTTGCTTTAAAGTAATATGCACAATTTTACTTTAGAACTCTTATTTCCTTCAGTTATTTCTGATACTTGTGCATAAGACAAAGAAATAAATGAAATTAGTAAATTAATAGACATAATCGCTTTCCAACTTTAAACAAATAAATATCTTACTTTAAAGATATTTGACTGAATAAAATGATGTGCCACTAATGGGCCTTTATTATCTACCTTATGGCAGGATCCCCATTGTGTTGTGATGATTCTCCATTAGATATACCTAAAAAAAAACAACAAACAAACAAAAAGACAAATCTAAAATCTGCTGCCAACCATATAATCTCCATTATTAGTAAGAACTGAAATGGTTTAATTTAAATCCAGGTTGCTTACTGTAGTGGTCGGCGTCTGCTGAGGCAAACATTTCTGGGTCCACCGTCATTCCATCCAGACAGACGGACAGGTCCCCAACCACGTCTGAGTGCTCTCTGTCAGTGTGCAGCTGGAGTGACTGAACCACATCGGAAACTACAGAGACAACACATCTGCATTTGAAATACACTGTAAAACCTTACCGATGCAAAACGGTGAGATAAAGTGCATACGAACGTCATAAATCACCATAACATCTGGACAACAGATACACATGAACTATGGCAAATAAATGAGAGGAACAATACAAAAAACTAATTAAGGGCTGCCTCTGCCTAGGAGGATTGTTATTGTTGCAAGGTCAATCAGGAGATCGTTTGTAAAGTACCCAAAGAAGATGGATCATCTGGACTAAAAGCTTTTCTGACAAACGTGAGTTTTTCTGCTTTGACATGGAACATCAATCAGTATATAATTTGCACCACAAGTTAACCATCAGCACTGCTGAAATCAGTGCTGGTTCCAGCACTGCAAAAGACAAGGCAGACTTCTCAATGATTAAGATATCAGAAATGATAATGACTACAGCCTGAAATTCAAACTACTTTTTACTGCTGGATTAGTTTCCAAAACTACTCAACTTGTCACCAAGAGATGCAGCTGCAACATACAAAAAGCATAGACATAAGACCCAGCTTCAGCTACGAGCACAGGGAAAGAAGAACTATTTCAGAAAAACTGGTGTGAATCTTTCGCATTCCTTATGAACTATGCAGTTTAATTTCACATACTATAGCAGTGAGGAAAGGCCAAGCATTTCACTACAAACTGATAAAAAAAACATTTTCTGTTTATACAATCTGATCTCAAATGCTCCAAAAAGCTTTGTAGGCCTGAGAAAGCACAACACTCGACACTGAAAAAGTATTCAGAGACCTTCAGCTTTTGCATATTCTATCAAATAAGTTTTTCAAAAATAGACCTGCAAAATAGTACCTCATTTTGATTAGGTTAGTTGACATTAAAGTAGTTTTTATAAACTGAATCTGAAAAATATATGCTTTTGTATTCTGACCTTTATTGCTACCAAACAGTTTCAAATCTTTTGAGGTGCATCTCCAGCAACTTTGAAATTTTACAGCAGACATCTTTGTCCATTCTTCTTACCAAAACATCTTCAGTTTAGTCAGGTTGGATACAAAGCATGTGTGAACTAGGCCTGTTGCAATAAATCAATAAACCACATAATAAATTAAAACGAGCTCAATACTTTTCATTTGCTTGACTGTTTTCTCGTGTCTTTCAACCAAAAACTAGATGACAAGTCATCCAGACTGGTGCTTTGGCCCAATGAGATCTGTTTTGAAGGACAGTTTTGCTTACTGAGACTTCATAACTCATTTTAATTGTTGTTTCTGTATATTTATTTTAGATATTTAAAATGTCTTGCATTTTTCCAGTGTTAATATTTATTAGACTTTAAAGTTTATTGATCTTTGAGAATGTGTTCTTGCATTATTATGCCATTACCACTATATTACTTGAAAATCTTTTCAAAACAACAATACTATCTTTTATCACAATAACTCTGGGACAATTTATCACCCAGCAGAATCTTGACAGGCCGAGTGTGAACATCACTATTCAAAGGTTTCAAGTTTCACAATCTGATTTTTTTTTTTAGATTTAGGTGTGGACTATAACAAAATGCATGCTTAATTGTCAAGAGCGGGTGTACTGCATGTTTCAGACGCATCTCTGCTCCAGAACAGGCAAGTTGCTTCCTCAGGTGTGTAGAGCTCAGGTGAGGCGAACCATGAGACGGCGTACCCAGCCTCTTCCTAAACTGTCGGTGTTCATCTTAACAGCAACTGGCAGTCATACATGGCTTATAGTAACTTATGAGGGTTTCATAACCAGATGAGTGCAGGGCATTAAATGTTTTGACAGCTGTTTGCATTCCAACTACTCACTTTTCATGTCGTTGGACTTGAGAGTCTCGCTGATGTCCAGCATGGCCATACCTAAAAACACGTCTGCCTTCAAGGTCTGGTGGCTCCACACACGAAACACCAGTTTGCTGAACGGAGTCACAATCCTGTTGAGGCAAAATGTTTTAATAAATCCAGAGAAATACAGAAACAAAGCTTCTGCTTTTTAGAGACCCTCATGGTCCTTGTATCATTTTCTTTAGTATAAAGATACATTTTTATGGCATCCAGGATGCTTGTCTGCACAAATGTATTGATATGAGGCCTCAGGTAAAACATATTGCAGGTGATTATTTAGCTGGATCATCTAAAGCATCTCCATACATATTCCTCTGGCTAATAGTCAAACTATTCAAGGACATACAGTGTCTATAATTAACACCATGACAGCTGTTTGACCAGCACCAGGAAAATACATTGTGAATACATGGCTCCAATTACCTCCCTTAGTATATACATGCTTCTCTTGTTAAGGCTCTAAAAGGAACTGTAGAAGAGCACTTTATTAAATATATTGAAAAACTGAGGTCTGTTTGGCACCATGTATTGTTTAAAACTTAAGGCTAGACATGCAAAATAAACAAAACATTTTGACACAGAATTTGTCTATTTCTAATATAAAGAGCTCAACATTTTCAAAATTCTTTTAAAACATAAAAAATAAAGTTCAATAGGAATTTGTGTCAAGTATGTCAACAGTGGATTGGACATCTCATGATTTGAAATCCTTTTCCCACTTAAATCATTCTGTAATAAAGTGGAACTGCAATGCTTTGTCTGAATTCCTCATTATCACTCCAGTCCATTTTATTCCTGTTCTGAGGATTTTCTGAGAGAAACTCGTTTTTGTGCCGTCCCTTTAAATGCAAAAGGTGCATTTCCGGCCCCGCCCACCTCCAGATCACAAGGCATTTCACTCTACCCCTCTCAGCCATTTTTTGTAGTTTGCTAGTAGAGATGTGATTAAAGTTTTATTCCCATAAAGATGTTTGTTCCCAAGAAGTTGTTTGCTATAGTTAAAACTATGCTTTGTTTTTCATAACAAAGGTGTCATTACAGTCCTGCAAAGAAACATTTGAGGACTTTGACCCAGCAGCACCAAAATTTCCATAAAACTCTGAGCTCATAATTTTGTTTCAGAAAAAAAAACAAACTAATCCATAGAAAATTGCTGTTTTTCAGTCAAACATGGAAATGGCTTAAAAACAGTTTTCAAGAATTGCAGACCTGTTTTCAGAAACACCTCATTGGTAATATTTAAGCCTTCAAGGTGAATAATGTGCAAGGTATGATGCACTGCCTCCTAAAGCTGAGTGAATCCAAAACATAACGCGCAAATTTTTCACTGACTAGTTACTGAAGTGAAGTCCTGGTGATATCTGTGAAACAATGTCATGAGTCTTCAGTTATGCTGACTTACACAGTGAGCGGCTGTTTCCATTTAGGACTGTGAGTGTTGTTGCATTTCTCTGTTTTCTTGGATTGCCCGTCGACTGTCACTTCCACATAAGGACTGGGAGCAAACCAGTTCTTCTTGTTTTCTTTCAGTTTTGCTGATAGCACTGAAACAAATAGAGGAGGCGTCAAAGAACAGTGTCACTAGCAGGAAATAGAAATAAAAAAGGATAAGGAGCTAAAAGGAAAAAGCAAACACGACCAATCCAAGAGTGAAAAACTGAAACATGGAGTTATATTTTGTGGTATAAATTTTTATCTTAATCAATGCTTTCCCCACTATTGTAGTATGTTTGCATTATCTGCGGGGTTGTGCTGGGTTGCAAATACAAGGCAGGTTTTACAGTGAGCTTAAGTAAACAAAACAGACTGTCGGATTTAAAGCCAGAGTAAAGTCTAATTCAACTACACAGCTCTACATGCTTACTGGTTCCAGTAATAAAGACTTGTGGATAATATAACCTCAATGAAAACATTCACATTCACATAAGGAGGAAAAAACTTCCATTTCAAACAAAATTTCTTTTTACACCGGAGTTGTAATTATTAGTTGTTCCCAATAAACAAATATTATTCATTTTTCTAAATTTGTCCAAGTGTAGAGGACATTTTAATTACACAGCAAACAAGTTTAGTGTACACTTGCCTTAGTACACTTGTAATGTGACAAAGCAAACTTACAAGTAACCTTTCAGCAAAACGTAAGATCTTGTTTTAAGTCAATATATTTTTTAATATTCATAAAAAAGTACTTGTTTTCAAGAATTTTTTTTCATACTGTCAGTGAAATAATCTGCCAGTGAAACCAGAACTTTTTCATCAATATTAAGGAATTATTGACAACCTTCTATAACTTGCTAAAGTTATGCAAATTAGTTTTGTCCCATTTCAAATGTATTAAGGTATTTACACTAAAAACTAGGCAAAGTACTTGGAAAGATTTTTTGTTTTTACAGTGTAGTAAAGCATCCCAGGGTATAAATGACACTGAAGAGCCTTTAATTTCCTATTCAAAACAGGAAACACAAGTGAGCATACTATTTAAGTAAACCAGACATGCGTTAGTCTTCAGAAATCAAGAAATGGCTCATTTTAACCTGTCCATTTCTAGAGTAAGAGCAATAAAAAAAACAAACAAGCAACTAACAAAATGATGACCAAAGATTAACCAACACAAGTGTGGAGGTTGTTGTACTCCACAACTACAATACAGACATGTAGAAGTACTTGGACATTACTCAGAACAACAACAATTAGTGCTGACATTATTGTATGTACAGTGGATTCCAAAGTCCATTAACAAAGAGAAGTGGACTCTATTTACTTTGGTCCAAAGTTAGTGGGTGTTTCAGACTTGTTATCTGTGAGAAACAGTCATGCTGCAGTTTCATCACCTTGTGCTTCTTCAGACAAAAATCTGAAAACTGATAAAGCTCATAGTTCAACCACCACTCTTTTTCCTTCCTGCACCTAATTCCACCTAAAACCAAGTGTTAAAACTTACCAGTGATCTGTAGCTGTGCCTTCGGTGGGTACCCATTGGAGGTGCTTGACTTGATGACTCCACTGGCCATGACATAGGGCTGAGAAGAGGGCCTGAAGGGAAGAGAACAAATCATTAAAGATGGAAATCAAGCAGTTTCCGCTAGGTTTGGGTCAATTCATGCCTTTGACAATTCAGATTTCACAACTAGCTACAATTTATTATATGTATACACTCCATTTCATGCTTATGTAGTTAATTACTGTATATCAGATAAATTATTTTTATTGTTATGATTTTTTTTTTTGCTCAAATTAGAATTCATCAGACGTTACTGACCGAAAACTTTAGATTAATTAATTTAATGTAATTGTGATCCCCTTTTTGGTTCAGTCGCCTCTTATAAGATTCGAAAAACAAAGCCCTCCTGTCGCAATAAGCAATAATGCATTACCTGCATGATAAATTAAAATGATCTCTATAATTTCCATTTGCATTAATTGTTTTTCTTGTTTCTCTCTCTCTCTTTGTACCAAAAACTGGATGATGATAGTCTTCAGTCTGCTGCTTTGGTCTCAACTGGATCTTTTTTTTGTTTGAAGGGCAATTTATTTGTCATTTTTGTTTATTTTAGAAATTTAATTTGTCTTCCAGTTCCACTGTTAAATGTTCATTAGAGTTTAAACTTTATGAGGCTTTGAGAATATGTTGTTTTACCTTTAGATTACTTGAAACATTCTCAAAAACACCAATATTATCATTCATCCAAATATCATTTGGGAGAATTTATCATCCAGTAAATTTTGGTGTCTTGACAGGCCTCATCTCAGATTCAGGAAAAAGAAACATTAAAAATACATTTTCATTCCTCTTCCTGGTGTTAAAATTCACAGACCGTATGATTGTAGACACATATTTGGTTATTATATTTCCCCCCCAGAATCTCTAACAGCATTAACAGAAAGTAGAAATCCAAAACACAGAGGCATATTTAAAACACAAATAACTAGAAGAGTTACCAGTCAGGCCTTCATGTGAATAGAATGCAAGTTTCATTTTTGCGAATGATAACAAGAGGGCAAAGGCCAACATAAACTATCTTTATGCTTTAAGCGTTAAACTCAAACAAACCTGAGTCTAAGAATGAATTAGTCTGAACTGTGAAAGAATATCATTTATAGATGTCTTACACTGAGGTGGAGTTAGCAGTATGCAGACAGATACTAATTTCTCCTTATCCTTGAGGTTTGATATAGACAGTTTTATTCAAACTCTGGTTTGTTTGCCCAGAAAGTCTAGTTCATTTGGGGAGATGTAAATGAATAAACTCTGATGCAGAACAAAAAAAGCAAACTATGGTCCACCTACAAACCTAGATCTAGATCTGATTGAGGTGAACTCTGGTGTGGTTCAAATGCATATGTGATGCTAAGCAGGCAGGAGTCAGCTCCAAAACCAGGAAACAAATTATAACGCAGGGCATTCATGAATGATGTGAATATTCCATGTCATAGCAACAACAACAACAACAAAAAAAGACACAACAAATCCCAAGGAATCAGGACACATGTGCACAAGAACCAGATCCTGCAATCTGTCCTTGAATCTGGTTTATTACCTTGGAGTGGCTCTGAATAATGCATGGTCCAAGCTCCAGCTCGTCAGAAATGCACGCCGGAGAAACTGAGCAGCTCCTAGCTAAACTTTCACTCCGACCATGGCTTTGATCTTAGTCAATAATTCATTGCAACAGCTGACATTGAAGCTCCAGAAGGATAGCTTTGGTCTGCCTGGGTGTTTGCTGAATTTTAAACTTAAGATGTCTACGGAGGCAACACTGAAGTGTCGACATGTTTGAAACTCTCAAACATGACAGCAGAGACTCCACAAACCAACTCAAATCGCAGATCGGTGACCACATCCAAACGTGTTTGTACTGCACCACGTTCCACCGACTCATGTTGAAAATAAAAACTATTATGTCACAATGTTCCTAATTGCCTTCAGCTCGGCATTTCTCACAGTCCTGCCTCTGGAGCGCCTGAAGTCGAGTGTTTGCCGAGTCTATTGCTATTTACGCTGCAGTAACCATGTCATTAGGCCAGCTGACTGTTACTGGGTAAACCGTTCCCTGACAACAAAACTACCTAACCTCCAATTGGGCCAGAGTGAGACTTTCACTTTACAATGACAACCATGAGTAAAAATATCACCTTTTTTACTATCATGA
Organism: Poeciliopsis retropinna; assembly: GCA_010277075.1. NCBI lineage: Eukaryota > Metazoa > Chordata > Actinopteri > Cyprinodontiformes > Poeciliidae > Poeciliopsis > Poeciliopsis retropinna. The sequence goes on from VMRM01000009.1 coordinate 559,884, forward strand.
TATAATTGCTTTGAAATAGAGAAGAGACAGCAATTCCTACTTGAGCTAAATTTCATAGTCTAAGTGCAGACAAAAAAACTCTTACATTTGGGAAAAATATTCCTACTTTATTGATGGAAGAAATTATTGTCTTGATAATTATAGACCAATGTAATTTCTTCTGTCAATAGCTTTGAGGACTTTTCATTTATTTAGTGACAATCAGCCTGAGTAACTAGAAATCCATCATTTGTGTTATTTGAATCGTATCAGATCAGTATTGGTCCATACTATGCCTCACATATTGGTATTGATATTGGAAGTGAAAAGAGTGGATCAGTGCATCCGTATGAGAGAAAGCCAAAGAAAGCTTCTTTACTTGATCTGAGGCTAATGGAAAACAGACCTTCCGACTCAGACAGTCACCACGTTTTACACAGTGACCGCCAAGAGCTTCCTCACTGCCTCTCTGTCTGGTTTTAAACAGCAGGCCTGAGGACAAACGGAATCGAACAGCATGGTGAGCTGCCGAACTGCTGAGAGAATCTCTGGTACCTTGCTGCTGCCTCTGCAGGACTTGTGTGCTCACAGCTACATTCAGACAGAGCACACAGCTACAGAAAAGACTCCATTCATCCACACTTCTGCCTGCTCACACTAACTCACTCTGGAAAAGATTCAAAAGGATAAAAAAAAACAAAAAAAAACAACAATGGGACTGTTTAATAGCCTTTTGTGCACAGAAATAAGACTATGATGAAACAAGATATATATTTTTTCTTTTAGCATTCTATCATACTTATCAATTAGGACATGTATTTAGTTAATCATAAAACATCCAAATGTTTTAAGAAATTCTTAGGGGTTTGTTATATAGCAAACAGGTCAGGGAGAAATTTGTAACATTTAAAAAACAGGTTATGATGTAAAATAATTTTCCAAGCTTTAAACATTTCACATAGGCATAAATCCTGGGGGTAGGGGAGGTCTGGACCTCCCCAATCTTGGAAAAGTCTAGAATTGTCCCCTCAAAAAAATTATTGAAGAAACATTTGCATTTAAATAATATCAATATGAAAAGGCAAAGGAAACAAAAAACAGAAAAAAAGAATACATTTTTAGGTCTCCCCGGCCATTATTAGAACAATGGTTCAGTCTAAAATCTAGGAGGAGCAACAGCAGTGCTGCAAACGGTACAGGCTCAGAGCTTCTGAAGTGGGGAGTTACCTGTTTGTTGTGGCTCTGCATCATAAATAAAATACCCTCCAGTAAGTAAACACTTATAGCAAAAGATTTGTAAACATTTTATTTATTTCACTGCTCAGCGGGAAGAAACACATTAACAATAAAAATCTGACTGCAGTTTGTTATTTCATTACTTTAACTGAATCATGATAAGCTGCCTTATTAGCAAACTGCTACACTGCTTTCATAGACTTAAGCTTTTTTGTTAAAGGTAGCAAAGATCTCATTCATATTTAGCTCTTTAACTTTTAGCTAAATTAGAAGAGTTTGAAACGGGAAGGAGGGGCTGAGCAAGTTGACCCAGCTCTGCGTGTGGGAGACAAGAACAGAAGAGAACAGCTAGAAACTGACAAAAAATTATGCCTTTATTTCTCACTGTCTTCAACACAGAGCCTTTAAAATCACAAAATAAAATCTGAATATTTTTCTATATAAACTCTTGTGCTTTAAGTGATATCTTTAAATTATGATACTCCCCAGATATTCATTTCTATCTACCAGTATTATTTGTTCTCAGTTACCCTGGAGATGCCAAAACTAAGAAAAGGTTTAAAAATAAAGCAACTTAAGTTATAATTTAAATAGGTCATAACTTATACTGGAAGCCATTTTATTAAATCAACGTTTATGAGGAATTTTATTAACAGGAGTAACTCACTAAAGCATTTATAACCTTACATTTTTGTAAAGGTGTAGCAGAGATTAGATCAGTCAGACTGAACAAAACTCATATGGAAGCAACTTTTGAATTTTAGTTTTACTTCTCCGTAGGCTGCTTACTGAGAATAAAACATGTTTGATGTGCATTACTAGTCATTTTAGGTCCTGCAGTTTGAATGTGATTTAAAAACTTTGTATACCAGATTTTACGTTACATTTCAATGGAACCTCACCAACCCCCCGCCCCAAAATTGCTCGAGAAATTTTCATGTTTATGAAAATCCCCCCAATAATGAGATGGGATTTGATAGCACCATCTGAAAATAGAGTATGGTAGAACTAATGTCCACCTAAGGAGAACATTCAATCAGAAACACCACAACAAAGGGCTCTTGATAATAACACGCAATAAAAGCATATTAATATTTAATGGAGGAATGGAAAATGACGATATCAATGATAAAGACTGGCTTTTGAAATAAATATGGAGGAAGTGATCTATTAGTCAGTACATAGGGCCACAATTTTTTTTCAAGATGGAGAAAGGATTTATCATTTTCTGCTTGTACTGGAACAAATTTGAACACCTAAGTGGGTTTCAACACATTATTGGTTGATAAAGTTGAATTTCACCACTAATTCACAAAGTCCCACAATGCCTAAGAGAAGTTTGTGTTTAGTTTCAGTCAACTTTTGAAAAGTAATAAGATATTAATAACGATTCATTCAATTCTGAAAGCGTGGCCATTAGAAAGCCATTGTCAAAAAAGTGTGACAAAATAGTTCAATGGCATTATTACTACTGCCTTGGTGAACGTAATTAGCCAGCTGTATAATGGCTGTACAGCTCATTAAGTGACGCAGTAGCAAGTGTGGTTGACACTTTCCTTGTAAATGGAAAACATTTCTGACAGCTGGGTTTTACGAAATTAATGGGTTTACTTTATTCGTTCTTATTTGTAAAAGTTAAAGAATATCCAACTACACAAAGGTTTCAAATCACGAAGGAAACACTTGCTACTTACTCGAGCCTCCACAAGCCTTTTCTGGCACCCTAGCGTAATAAACATGACAAACATTACATAACTTGCTCGAACTGGGAATGTGCTAACAAATGTAGCCGAGCACCGGGAACAATAAGTCCCGCTCGGAGAGTAAAACAAGAAGCTGTCACTGTGAGCAGCTGTATTTTCTGGGCTAGTGTAGTTGCTGTGTACGTGTTGAACGTCAGCAATTCTTCAGGTTTGACAACCTGATGCCGTATCAGCCTAAGAGCCTGCTGGCCTGTTTCATCATGGCAGAATGAAAAGCCCAAACTACGGAGTCTCTAAAACCAAACCACCTTACCGAGACAAACAGGCTTTAGTCTTACCGAGAACCAAATGGAGGTTTGAAGGATGTTTTTGGCGGCGCTGGAACGTCCTCCCAGCCCTGGTCCGACTGGATGTTTGGGTTTCTGTCGGGGTGTCTCACTCAGAGGAAGAAGAAACTTCCACCATCTTCGTGAGCTCTCGTCACGTGATCGAAACAAGGTGGGGCGCATGTTAGTCACCCCCCTTCGCTCTATGATTGGATCAGATAGTAGACCGATTGGACCAATGAGCAATTAGTAAACATGCTGACGCATTTACGACTCCATTTCGCACCTGTTAAACAATTTAATGTGCGGCGTATAAGTATTTTTATTTGTCAAGTATTTTATTTCTTTACAGAATTAAGTTGTCATAAAAGCATAAGTCCCAAATAGGATTGAATTTGTCTATTGTTTTAAGAAAAATATATTTCATGTATATAGATTACGTTAAAATTAAGAGTTATTTTGATTTAGTCATATTTTATGGATTTATTTGTGCAAATGGGAATCATAACGAAAAATAAGTTGATATAGCCTACAATGTACTGTAAGAACAAGCTTTCAGAAAATATTATTATGAGAATTTTTATTCAGAAATATTTATGTCTTATTTGTAATTCTGAATTACAAAAAACACTGGATTTAGTATGAAATGTTTAGGTATAAAAATTGTGGGTGCTAATGGCTGACGGTTCGAATAGGCTTGTAGTCCGCTATAGCCAGGGGAAATCATTTCAAATAGTCAACATAGGTGAATCTCTAAGACGGAGTAAACATTAACGATCGTTTCGTTCAAAGGTATGGTGAAGGGGATGAATTATCAGAAGACCCTCGTTGTTTGCATATAAATTGGTCAAATATTTTTGTGGAGCCCAAATTCTTAATGATACAACAGGTTAAAAAAAAGTACACCCTAAACAACGTTAATCGACCTTTTTAATGCAGTTTTTAATCAGATTATTTTCACCTAAAAAGAAAGTGAACGCGTTAACACTTCATTTAACTACATTGAATTAAGTTTTTATTCTCTAAATTATTCTAATCAATTCCTTGGGTACGCACCATTTTGTCAACAAGAAAGTAGAGCGAGTGCTGGCCAAGCGGAGTTGGCACACCTTTCAAAGAGCGCATGAATATGATGATCCACTCAGCTCGTCCAAGAAGGATCTGCCCGGTGCCACCATCTGCCCATCGAGAATCTGCCATCAGTTTCCAAAAATACTGCAGAATAAAATAGAAGAATATATTTTCTTGATCTACAGTGAGCAAATACAAGTGTGTCATACATGTTCAAACTAAGGTAAGAAATACAGAAAGAGAAAAAGAATCAGAGACTGTAATATAAGGGCAAATTCACAACATAAGAAAAACTAATACACAGTTAACACTACAGCTAATATTAGTAACGGTAATAAAATCAATAAAATGGTGATGTAATTTTGCACAAACTAAACAATTAATTAGATTAAAATCAGAATAAAGATAATGAGTTATTTCAGCAAAACAACACATACATATGCATTATTTAATTTAATAATATTGTTTGTATTAGTATGACTTTGTAAATGCACGCACACGCACCCACACGTACACACACACACACACGCACACACACGCTCATACACACACACACTTGCAGGTAATTTCTGACCGGCATTGTGCTAATTTAAGAGGAAAAACTTTCGTTCCGCTTTTGACCGGGTCATACGCCGGCGAGCTATTAAGGAACAAGTCCAGCAATAAAATTTCCAACCATCCAATTTAGCCAGCAGATGGCGCTGTTTTGCTGGACATGAGGCAACAAGACTCCACAATAGTTCTCTTTATGAATGCCTCTCCGGTACGTGTTCTATAGTTAAAATTGGTTGATTTACAGTGAAGTCCATATTTATCACCTAAAATAAATTAGAATCCGATGTTAATACTACCGAGGTTTTAAACAAAAATTTAAATCGCTGTTTCTTTTATTTTGAAAGTCCCGGCAGGACGGGGGCACGTGATGTCGGCTGACTTGACAGCTGCAGTTCGGCCTGTGGGCTTGGTCAGAGTTGTTAGAGAGAAGGAATGAGACGCTTTCCAGCTCGGGTCATGCGAGCACGGGAGGAAACTAAGATTTGACATCTCAATCAAAAAAGGGTAAGTCACGAATCTTAACTTTAGATAGGTTTTACGGAATTACTTCTGTTTTATGACTGAATGAGGCATCAGGTGAAAGTACAGTAGTGTTATTAAAAACGTAGTACTCTTACACAGCTCAAAGTTGAATACTTGTCTTTTTTATATTAAACAGAAAAGGCTGGCAATGCATTTAAAAACAAAAATATAATATTGTGGCAAATGCAGCATTATGTAGCAACTAAACATTTAATATCAATCAATCAAACAAATAATACGATGCACATTCTAAGTTCCTATTTGAAACCTAATAGCAGTGTGTTTAAGATGTGGTCACATTAAGTCAGTTATTGTAACTGCTTCTCTTGTCATAAAGGATACGAAGGTTGATGCAAGTGTTTTTGTCTGTTTTTACTGTTGCTTAAAGAGCTGCTGTTGCAGAGGTAGATTGCTTTATCTAAGTAATGAGAGGAAACACTGTTACGCTCTATTAAATCACTGCCGTCCTTGTTGTCAAATGTAATGTCAGGATTACTCTGAGCTTGCTGGTGCTGACTTAGGACTCGCCCTTCATCTACACTGCTTCACATTAATGGACATCAAAAATACTTTACTAACCCCAAAGGAAAATGCTGATGTAACTCATATCATCCAAGATAGTCATTGTGTATGAAGGATTCCACGTATAATAGCAGTCTGTGTTACAGCTGATCTCAAGATGCCCGTGACTGACAAGTCAGTAGGATCGTCTGTAATCTTGTTCATTTAGGCTTGGAGGGGTTTATGTTTAAATGATATCAGTAATGAGCAAACACCTGAAGATAAAGTACTGTTAAAAATCCTTAAACATATTTATGTGCTATGGTGCACATAAATCTGTGCATCCTAACATATTTATTCTGTTTTGGCTTTTTTGTTACCAAGGAATGTCTAAGATCATCAAGCAAATTTTAGAAACAGACAGAGATGAATAGTTTGTTTGTTTTTTAAACTAAAATGACCATCCGCACCAGGTTGGCATGATGTGAAAAAGTAATTGAACCTTAAAACTGGTTGTGACACATTAAGCTTTTGCAAGAACCGGATATGGGTTTGTTACATCGCTCTGTTTTTGCAGAATTAATTAATCTCTATTGAGGGACGTTCAAGCATGTGCTGCCTGGTTAAAGTCATGGAAAATAATCTTCTTTCACTAGGAGATGATTATCTGAGTGAGATTCATGAACTGGTGCATGGACTTTTTCCATTACAATTTTCAGGCGGAGAGCAGAATTTATTATTCCCTAACATCCTGGTTCTTGCTGGGGTTCTATTACATTTTTCACAAGGATGGTTTGGATATTATTCTCAAGTCTCTTGATTGGAAGCAGAAGAGCTCAAACCTCTCTGGTTTTAAAGACTTTTTACTGGTTCCTGATCATTTTAAATTTCATTTTGGATTTAATGTTCAGGGCAAAAAGGAAATAAATAAAAAGTAAATCTGTTTGTTAAGATTTTGTTCATGCCACTGTACATCGGCTTTGGCTTTTTTAAGAAAGATTAAAGACATTATATTCGGGAATTTTTCTGTCATAATCCAACAGCACACATTTTCAGTCTGAAAACAGGATTTCTTGTCTTTTGTTCTCAAAACTTTTAATACTTTTGCTTACATTTTTATTTTGAAAGCAGGACTTCGTGTGTGCTCTTGGATTATGGCATAAAAATTCCCCCATAACATTGCAGTTAAAGAAAGTTGCTTTGTTTCACATTAAATCTGCTGACAGCGTAAAAGGAGAACAGCCAGATGCAAACTAGAATAATTTCAATTGCTCCCAGCAGCCTAGAAGAGCTTGCAAAAGCTTTTGTTGTTTTTCCCTCAAATAATTTGCATTTCTCCTGGGTTATTTTCATGCATGTTAGCAATCACTACACCACCACCTGCAGACTGGTTGGTTTTGCTTTAAAGGTAATTTCCAGTGGTGCATTTTCTTGTTACTCTAAAATATACACCAACACAAAAAAGATTGGTTATGAAGTATGAATTTCTCCTGTGGTAATTCACAAAATAGAAAGTTTGTCAAAAGTTCACAGGAGGGAAAAGAGAAGGTCATCTGCCTATGTATTTAGATTGATGACATCACGAGAGCCCTAGGAATTGAACTGCTCTGCTAGCATGAGATAAACTCCCTTCATTTTTTTTCATTCAAATAGAGATGCTTTGGTTGCATTTTTTATGTTTATTTATAAAGACAATTGGGGGCATATATGACATGTTCTATGATTCAAAGATAGGGAGAATCATGTACAGTACAGACCAAAAATTTGGACACACCTTCTCATTCAATGAGTTTCCATTATTTTCATGACTATTGCCATTGTAGGTTCACACTGAAGGCATCAAAACTATGAATTAACACATGTGGAAATATGTACTAAACAAAAAAGTGTAAAACAACTGAAAATACGCCTTATACTGTAGTTTCTTCAAAGTATCAACCTTTTGCTTTGATTACTGCTTTGCACACTTGGGGCATTCTCTTGATGAGCTTCAAGAGGTAGTCACCTGAAACGGTTTTCACTTCACAGGTGTGGCCTGTCAGGTTAATAAGTGGGATTTCTTGCCTGCTAGGGACAGGCAACAAGCAGAAGAGACTTGTTTGGGCTAAAGAACACAAGGAATGGACATTAGACCAGTGAAAATCTGTGCTTTGGTCTGATGAGTCCAAATTTGAGATCTTTGGTTCCAACCACCGTGTCTTTGTGCGACACAGAAAAAAGGTGAACAGATGGACTCTACATGCCTGGTTCCCACCGTGAAGCATGGAGGAGGAGGTGTGATGATGTGGGGTTGCTTTACTGGTGACACTGTTGGGGATTTATTCAAAATTGAAGGCATACTGAACCAGGATGTCTACCACAGCATCTTGCAGCGGCATGCTATTCCATCCGGTTTGCGTTTAGTTGGACCATCATTTATCTTTCAACAGGACAATGACCCCAAACACACCTCCAGGCTGTGTAAGGGCTATTTGACCAAGAAGGAGAATGATGAGGTGCTGCGCCAGATGACCTGGCCTCCACAGTCACCGGACCGGAATCCAAGATGGTTTGGGGTGAGCTGGACCGCAGAGTGAAGGCAAAGGGCCAACAAGTGCTAAGCATCTCTGGGAACTCCTTCAAGACTGTTGGAAGACCATTTCAGTGACTACCTCTTGAAGCTCATCAAGAGAATGCCACGAGTGTGCAAAGCAGTAATCAAAGCAAAAGGTCTCTACTTTGAATAACCTAGAATATAAGACATATTTTCAGTTGTTTCACACATTTTTGTTAAGTATATAATTGCACATGTGTTAATTCATAGTTTTGATGTCTTCAGTGTGAATCTACAATTTTCATAGTCATGAAAATAAAGAAAACTCTTTTAATGAAAAGGTGTGTCCGAACTTTTGGTCTGTATTGTAATTCTTTCATGTTTTGTTGGACTCAAAATTACTTCCTGTATCAAAGAACCTTAACCATTAGGTTTTTTTCTTTCTTGAATAAAAAAAGCATGAGTCGGTCACAATCTAAGTCGGTCAGACCTAAAAAAAAAAAAAAAAAGATGTCACCATTGGCACAAGCAAAACCTGAAAGCAACATTTCTAGGTATGCTGAGACAGATTTCAACACAGAACCTGAAACATTTGAGTTGCAAAGGGAGTTAACTTTGTTTATTTGAGCCAGAGTTTGACTTTAATGGCACCCAAGTCATGACTGATGTTGTCATGGATGGCGAAGCTGATGCAGTTATTGACAGGAATGATGCTGATGGTAAAGGCTCCACTACAGAAGAATGTTTGGTTGATGAATGATAAACACATCTATCAGACTGTATGTTTTTTTTGAATAGCTGGTCTTGAAATGATTATAGAGGATCTTTTTAGTTAATCTGGCCCTTTCCATCCAACCTTTGGTCTTCTTCACAAACAGCTTCCATGTGTTCTGCTTCCAGGCTTCCCTGAAATCCCTGTGTTTCCTACATAAAAACATTTTCCCCTCACTGTTAAAGAAGGAATTTGATGGAAAACATAAAAAAAAAAAAAAAAAAAAAAAAATTAAAATCATTTTTTCTTAGTCTTCACAATCATGGACAGGTTGGATTTTCAGAGAAAGCCACAAGGAAATACTTTGTTTGTGCTGTATGTGTATGTGATACAATGTAGAAAGGTTCAAAGGTTCAAACTCATGCAAGCCGATCTTACAGAAAGGTGTGTGTGGTACCGTAAAGGACATAAGGCAATGTTTGATTAATTTATTGTTGGTAAATTTTTCTTATTTGTTTCAGTGCCATTAATTATACCAACAATTATGCAGTTTTGCATAATTGTTGGTATAATAATTATGCATGTGTGGCTGTAAACATTGAGTTGTTGGGTGTGGCCAGGAACATCTTATTTGGATTTAAAGTGACAGAGGTCCTAAGACGGCTCATCCTCAGAGGAGCTCAAAAAAACTGAAATCTTATTATCTTAGAATGATTTTTGTAAAAACGTAATGAACATGTCTGGGTAGGCCTACTACCCTGGCCTTTTCAAGGAGCTACAGTTGGTCATCTTTAAAGCAGATTTTTGTCCCTAAAACCAACAGGAGTTGTTTCCTGTTTAATACTCACATTCAAGACATTGATCTTAGAGCAGCTTGACTTTTAAACACCTCCCCCTCTTCCCTGAATGATACAGGCTGACTCCGCACACGCTCGTGGGAAACTTCCACCCCCTCACCCGCCGAGTGTCCCTTTGACTGGAACGGCCTGCTCTTGCCAGGAAGCTATCAGTGTATTAATAGGTGTTTTGGCCACTTTGATTCCAACTATCCCCCCGCTTCCATGACTTGCTGTCCAGTTTTCATAACACAAGCAACAACCTGTTCTAGTCATTAACATGACTGAGATTCACTGGATGTAAATCTCAGCTGATTTCTTACAGTTTGACCACAAAGACCGTCCCCTGTTTTACCTCTTTGTCTTTAATGTTTTGTGCATTTTCTATGTTTCTGTGATTATTGTCCTAACTCTGATGTCTTTTTACCCACTTGAATGTTTTTCTTGCAGAATCTTCCAATTTGTTTATGTTGCAAATTTCACATCCAGCTACTAACAACCACCTTATGTTTGTTTATCTTCTTCAAAGAAGATAAAGTAACTTTGATGTTAGCTATTTCCACTAACATCAATGTGCAGCCATAATTTTGGTGGGACTGTTTAATGTAGGGCTGAAGCGATTAGTCGTGTCAATTGTGAGAATCAAATATTGAAATAACAGTCAAAACATTTAGTGTTTATGTGTAAAAAGACTAAAAATAAGCCATTTGCTGAAAGGATAAAACTGTCAGAGCAGCAAAAACTGTACAAAAGTACATTTTTGCATTTAAGATAAAAAAAACCCCAAAACATTCTTTTTCTGTAAATATGCTCAACTCAGAACAGATTGATCGATTTCTTAAAGGATAAATACCTGCAGCCCTAGTTTAATGTTGAAGGAACGACGCATGCAAGTCGCCTCACCTCCAACCCCAATACAAAACGTGAAATAAGTACAAATATCTGTAAAATACACAGAATCAGTTATTGTGGCACACTGAAAACTAACCTAACTATACTAACTCTTTTAGTATTTAGATCATCTTAATGTTTTCATTCAGGGGCTCAACAACAGGCGCCTTGTTCAGGAAAAATACCTCTGGCTCATCTACTTACATTACTCACATAACTGGCACCCCCCACCAGTTATGTGAATTCACTTCTGTAAATTCTTCTTTTGCAGAAGAATTTACAGATTCGCAACAACATATTTTTGTCTCTCTTTGGCTTGTATTCCTGCAGTTTTTATAAATGACTGTCATATTTCAATCATGAAACTAGAACAACTACACCTGAAGGAAAATGGGGTAAATTGCTCTCTTCTGTGTGATGACCATGTTTGCACCATTATCATTATTTGTGAATGAGGCAGTGAGACTGCACTGATTGTGTAAATTGGACAGAGAAATGCAGCAGCTGCTACATGTGGCTCAGTGATATTGGATGGCGGCTCCTCTCCGCTGCTATTACTCATTGTTGTGACAGACGAAAGGTTGAAGTCATTTGATGTGAGTCTACAATATCTGTTTTTGTAGTCAGGATGTAATTGTTGTGATTTGTAAAAAGGGAAAATCTGTTTGAAGGGACATGAATTGACATAAATAGGAAAGTTTAAGTTAACTTCCTTAAAGTTAAATTAAGGAAGTTAAATTAAAGTTCATTAAGTTAACCAAAAAATTCAAAAGTAACACAATAATGCATGCAGGCTGCATTAAAAGCTAAAATTTAAAATTTGACAAAAACTCAACGTGGAGCCGGCAAGATAAAAAGGACCAACAATTGAAATATATTTGGAATATATTGCACTGTGTTACATCTGATTAACAAGCTGGTGTAACATCTTCTCATGTCCATTTATTGATTCCGGAGAATTACTCTGACAGTCACTGCTTTTATTATTTACTTACTTGCCTGAAAAACCATTGTCAAATGAACCCAGGGTGTGTGTGCGTACGTGCGTGCGTGTGTGTGTGTGTGTATGTTTTTTCTTTTAATCTCAGATCTCCACGTTGGCTTCACCTTCCCTATTTGACAACTTTTTCATTGTTCCTTTGTGTGTATGTAACAATGGCTTATTTTTAACTGGCTGGATTCTTTAGAAGTGGAGAGCTGAGAAGTGGCAGGAAGTGGTCTTCTCAACCTTCGTCCTTCCTTTGCCTTTCCTCACATAAGAAGATTGTGTGAGTAGATATTCTGAAATTGATAAAATGGAAATGAAATGCGTAATAGTAGTGCTCTACAGGATACATGTGGCCAAAAACTAAAGCACACACATATTGCATCTTTCCAACTTCACAAGGACTTTGCTATGACTTCCATTCATATTTTATTCATTTCTATTAGCTAACTCTGAACCTTAAACTTACCCTAACCATTACTGAGAGATGTCTGACCAGAAATCTAACATAAACTTGATTCACGCCTTAGTCCTAACTGCTAACCCAAAAACAGCTCTTCTTTTAATAGGGCCCAGACTGTGGGCCCCGTGGGGAGTGACATGTCCTCACAATGTTTTCTAATATTTGTGAGAGAAATTAGCCTTACTGGGTGAGAAATGCTAAAACATTAGCATACAAGGTCAAGGAGATCGTGGCAGAAATCAGAAAAATCAGTTAATGTCAGAAAAATTCCCAAGTAAATTCTAGGTTTACTTGGGAAATGAGAGGAAATTACTTCTTTTACAGGTTTGTGAAAGAGACGGTGACTCCAGTTTCAAATTCATGCTTATTAGCCATAAAAAAACAACATTTTCAAACTCAATCAAATTAAAATTGTGCCAGATTGATTCTCTGATCATCTGGAAAAACTATTTTTATTAATAACTATTGGCAACAACTTATGGACAAACAGTTGTGTGCAGATGTGTGTTTCCTGTTCTGGGGCCTTGCAATGTGACATCAGCTTACTTTATCTAGGAAGAAAGTGAGACAAAACCTCGGCTGCACAGCTTTACTTAACTGATTTATCAATAATAAATGTGTCTGCTGCAAAGGTAGCAAAGGTAATAAAAATTATCTGGAAACTGGATCCATGTAAAAATGTGAAGGTGTTTGGTCTGTTCCATGTGTAGATAAAGTGAAGTCCAAAACCTCGCACAGATTTGCATTTAGTTTTAATCAACCAAGAAGTTTGTTTGACAGGAAATGAAGACAGGTATTTATCTAAAGATGACAAAAGTAATATGAAATCAGTTTTAATTTTGAAATAATTAATTTATTTAGTTTTAATTCACACTTAGTTATGTATGTAAAATTATTTACACCCTTGGTGATAATGATAGCACAGTATTTGCTTGCCAAAACGCTCTTTGCATGTTTACATTGATTTATCTTTTGTGACGATCCCCAAATGTTGGAGGTTGGAAAACCTCCTTGCAATCACTCTGATCCCTCGCTTCCTCTTTTGTTTGCCTTTTGGTTTCAAGTTTGGGAATCTAGCTGGGCCAGTTCAAAAGTTTAGTATTTAGGATGCACCAATGTGAAAATTTAGGCTAATATTGGTATCTGATATTAATATGATGGGGAAAAAGTTGTTTTTTAATATCGGCCCTGTTTTATTTATCAAACCGATATGATTAATATCGTCCGATACCGACGTTAGGATTAATTGTGCAACCCTAATTAATATTACTACCAGCCCAAGGAAACATGTTAGTAAGAATAAAATATTACTTTAAATTTGAATCTGTGACTTTTAAAAAATTAAAGTCAGATATTTATTTTGTTTTTCTAAAAGAAGAATGAAATGAATTAGAATGAGTACCGATATGCCATTGAAATGACTCTGGTCTCAGTTTAACCAGCAGTTTTGTTGCTATCTATTGTTTTCCACTTTGTTTATGGGTTTTTATCTTATATCTTTCAAACACTGCTATCAGCAGCACACCATTCTTCAATTGTTCTTCTAAGAAGTGTTTGTGTTAGTTATCTTAAAAGGAACTTACTTTTATAATGTGGTCATTTGTTCCCTTTTTGTTGTCGATCATCGCAGAATAAGTATTTCAGACTGTGACTTTTTTTTGTTTAGTCCCTCACACACATCTGTTTGATGTTTTCTCACATTAAGTGCAATGACTTCATTCCAGCTGTACAAAAAAAGAAATAAGTTTATTTTATCTGCTGCCACTTTCCAAAATCCAGTTATAAACATTAATAAATAAATTTTAAATGCAAAGAATAGAATACAATTTTTTAATGATTCTGTTAAAAATAACCTGAAGGGTTTGGATGAAATTCTGGTTTACAGCACTGGGAAAAAAATACTCCCCATGTCAATTCTACTGTTTGGTGGAACAAGACCAAAATATTTTGTGTATTTCAATTAAAATTGGAGACTAATGCCAGATGTTTTTGTTAAAAGATGGCTGTCAGAAATCAGTTGTGTGTTTTTGTACAATTGAGGTTGTGATCAGGTCATTTTTTATTTTGCTATGATGTATAAAATAATAGACTTGGAAGAGGCTGAGCTCTCTCTTTCCCAGGACTTCAAGTCTCAGAGGCAAGCATCTGCAGTCAATTTTACTGCAGGGCACCAGGGACAGCAAAGCTAATTCTGGAATAGCAACATAACAATGTTTGGGTTTCTCGTCACCCCAACCAGTGACCCTTTAGTTTTAGATATAGACATGTGTATATCTATAAACATTTATAAACATGTCTTTATAAATCAGATAACACACACACACACACAGGTTAAAGCAGTGTAATCATTTGATCTACAGTCATGTGTTTGGGCTGTGGGAGGAACCTGGAGAGAGCCCAGGCTCTCTCCAGGTTCCTAACATGAACGGAGAAATCATGAATATTCCATGCAGAAAGACCCCAGGCCAGGCATTACTGTTATCAGATGGGATTCATATTCAGGTTCTGGTCAAATTATGCACATGTCTGCAGGACCCTGAAGGTCTGGGCAAGAGGTCATGTGATATTTTTCCTGGTTAGCATAATGGGTCCCCCCTGTACTAGAAGAACAAAAAAGAAAACCTGCAGTACTACTTCTGGGGTAATTTTGGTGCCATTCAGAGCTGATGCACCTGAAGTGATCTGTTAGATATGGTTGCTGACTTCAGCAACCATATCTGAAGTACTGTTAAATACTTATTTAACATACCCATTGCTGCTGACTGCTTAGCCTTGATTTTGTATTTGAAAAACTATTTAAACACCAGTACTAATCTCTTCCTAAGAGATTCTGCTGGCCAGAACTGAGCCAGCTGAAAATGTAGCAGATTTTGCTCCCAAGTCAAACCGAGTCTACCGGACCATCAGGTGTGAAACACCCTAAGTGGTGATTACCATCTGATTGACCGATGCTCCGTAGGCTATGTCCCTATGAAGTACATCAACAGTGTTAAAATTTGATTGTTAATTTAAGTTGTTACTGACGAGCCGTAAACTGTTTATTGGAGGATTACAGTTCATATCTTATTATCAATTACCTTCTTATCACCGTTTCTGTCTTCTCATTGAGCGTTGCTATAAAGCGTTATCTTTGTTCTGTTTTAGCTGATACTAATGCAGCGAAAAGGAAAATTACTCTGGATTAGAAATGAAAATCCACTCGACTCATAAAATATGGATACACTACGGCCAGTTTCCTAACAAGCATTACCTCAAAATACAGGAATGCAGTGAGTCAATGCTCGGCTGTCTCCTCTCCCATCTCGCGGTCCTGTCATATGTTCTGCTGATTAAATTTGCCTCCACCCACACGTTATACACTGTTTATATGAAATGATCATTATTCGACAACATCTATGATGCATTCTGGGAACTATTGAGGATCATATTTAATTTGGAAGGAGAGGCAGCTTGAAAATAAGTGGGCAAAAATGACTAACTTGATTTTGATTTTTTTTTAAAAGAAGTTTTTCTGGCTTTTTAAAAGAAGTTTTTCTGGCTTTCTGAATCATTTTCAACACAACCAAATGTAACTCTGAATTAATAATGAGCCCAGTTAGATTTAAAAACTTAATTAATTTAAAATCAATACATTTAATGAGTTCCTTCAGCTGCTGGGGTCGAGGTAGCAGACTGATTCATTTCCTCTCCAGATTCGGTTCAGGGGTTCAGAATGCAAAGGGAGGCTGAGATTAAATTTGATCCGGCTTATTTTGAATTCCAGAAACTCATATGTGTATCCTGAAGGGAGGAAGCTGTTTTTGTCATGAAGAATATGAGTCATGTCATAGTTCATTTGACCTCCTTTGTCTTATGTGTGTGTGTTCGTCTGGAAGGTTTTCAGTGGTTTCTGGTCCGGTTCATTGGCTTTAATGGGAAACCAAACAAAGTTTTGCAGGGCCTGCTCAACGCTCCAAAACAAACCTTCAGCTGAGCTTTTAGGAAGAACGGCATATGCATATTCTGTGTATATGTACAGAGCATCTGAATAAATTTTGAATATAATTGAAAAGTTTATTGTTTTGATAACTCAGTTCAATCATAAAACATATAGATTAATTTCACACAGTCTTTATTTCTTTTAAATGTGATGTTTATATGCTAATTCAAAACAAGATGTTTAAGACCTCAATATTACATCAGACACAGGCCTGTCACAATAACAACCTTTTCCAGATGATAAATTGTCCCAGAAGTTATTGCGATAAACAATATTATTGTTATTTTGAGACCATTTTCAAGTAATATAGCGGTAATGGCATAGTAATGCAAGAACGCATTCTCAAAGATCAATAAACTTTAAAGTCTAATGAAAATTTAACACCAGAACTGGAAGATATTTTAAATATCTAAAATAAATAAAATTGTGACCAAAGCAGCAGATTGACATCCAATTTTTAGTAGAAAAGAAAAATTATAAATCATGCAAATGGAAATTATTGAGCTCATTTTAGTTTATCTCGCAATTAATTGACTTATTGTTTATTGCAAACTATTTTGTTAGATTACAGGTTTTGTCATGGTTTCGTAGTTTCAGAAACTAAAACCATCTTTATTAGATTTAGCAAAGAAGAGTGGTTGGTATATTCAAACATTATTCCAGAATATTATCCTGCTTTTTCCAATCTGAAGCAAGTTCTGATTCATATTTGGGATTATGAACCTGTTGAACATAAATAGTTCTTCTATTTCATTTCTCAATCTATGTTTATTATGACATTGTTCTCAGGCTTAAAAGCCTTTATTCTTTCAAACATAGTTTTTGTCCTTGTGGTCAAATAACTTAACATTTGCCCTTCCATAAAAATGTTTCTCTGAATTTTTACTTTCACTGAATCTTTTCAGCTGTTGTTCTGGTTAATATTCAGTCTGTTCCAAACAGCAATGGGTCCTTTTTAACACGGCTTCCTATTTAACAGGTAAAAATAGCAAAAAACAAAAGCTAAGTAACTTACTTAGAAGATTCTGGAAAGGTCAAGATCCAGAGAAAGTCATTGTTCATTCTGAGCATTTCTATTCACACTTCACTATAATTACAGCCTTGTATGTATGCCCATTTTTTGGATTTAGTAAAGCATTTTTATTAGTTAGAAAACTAATAAAATAAAATAAAATAAATAACTATCTAGTTATTTATTCGAGAAATCAAAGTATCAAAAAGTTCTTCAAACTCTCTGGGATATTTAATAACATTGTTTTTCACAAACTTGAAAGATTAAAATTATTTCATTTTCTGAAATGTCTCATTTTTGCAAATGTTGGCAGAAATATTTTTTTTCACTTAAGAGGAAGTGAAGTTTAACAACATTAGGAAAGCTATTCACACACTTTTTAGAATTCGGCTTTTAATTTTCTTCACTGTGATTCAAGATGCGACTAAAACAAAAGACATTTAAAAACCTAGCTTCACTTAGGAATTAACACAAGACTTAATTCTTGAATATTTTGTTTAGCAATCAGCATACTGCTAATGCTTTTCTGCTATTGCTGATGTTTTATTCTCCATGTGTGATTCCATGTGGCAAATTGATGCAGGATTTTTGTTTTCAGTTCCAGATTTGCATTCCAGTTTGACAGTAACTGCCTCCAGACCTTCTAAACACTTCAGAGAAAGAAGTCAGAACTCCTTTAAAGGAAAATGTTCCACTTCGCAGGAATCATCAACATGGATACCAACAATAGCATTTATAAATCATTTGCTTTGGTACTATTTAGAAGTAGGCAGACATTTTGTTTGCTTGTGGTGCTTAAAGTGACCCAGCCAGTAAGTGTTCAGAGGACAAATATGTATCTTGTTTAATCTGTAGCAGAGTCGTGGTGCTATCGTGGCTGAGCTCAGTTTAAAAGAATGGTCTTTTTAGAGGAAGCGGCAGCAAAATCATATTTCTTAATAAGCTGAGATACCAACAAACATGGAGGAGCAGTATATGCTTAAAGCAAATTTTGCATAGCCAAAGCAGCATGACGATGTGGTGACAAATACATCAACTGCGTCTTATTCAGTTTTTATTTCTGTAGCGCCCTCCAACACAATATATTCTATGAACTATCAAGATAAAAACAGTTTTAAAGGTACTCACCCAACACATTTATTCACAAATAGAACATCATAACAACAGTTTAACGCAATGCTGGTAGTGTGATGGTCTGCAGTTGCTGTGTTGCCTCAGGTTCTGGACAACTTTCTGGGTTTGATTGTGGATTTAAGCACCTGTATTTGATGTTTTGTGTATTTTTGGCCTGAGAGTGTGACTCTGACACTGGATAGTTAGCGCACCAGTTTGTAAAGAAAATTTACAACCAGAAAACTGAAAGGATTTTATTCAGAAATACTGTAAGAGAATTTTTCAGTTACAACAAAGGGCAGATTGAGCTGATTGTTGTTTCCTGCTAATGGTGCTTCTTGTCAACTCACCTTTGACCCTTCCTTCTTCATGTCGTTCTGAGGATCACAGGTCTGATTTGTTACGCATGCAGATATACACACAGCATGCTGGTCTATGCAGCATTAATTTGTGACACATCCCTGAGCTAACATCAACACCAACACTGGAAGCAGAGGGAGATACCAGTCGGTTCAAGTATGTTTTCACACTTTTCGAATGCAAACATCCTACAAATAACAACTCTTTTATGCATTATTTATTCGTTAAATTTTTCATAATGTAGGGTTAAGCTTTTTCACCATCCAGCTCAACAAGTGAATAAAATTGTATTTTTGAAAACCATATCTTGGTCCAAACTCATTCAAATTTTAATATGTTAATTCTTTTTGTTCCTGTCTATTTAGAAGTGTATTGGTTTTAATTTATCATGTGATTAATTGCTTATTGCAACAGGCCTATTGCGAGCTGCCTTGAGAGAGTTTTATTTGATAACAGAGTTATCAGGTTAATAGTGAATATTTTTGCTTTTGACCCCTTTTAATAAATTTCTTTTCAGTAGGACAAAGAAAGGCATAAAACAAAAGCTTTTCAAACTAAAGCGAAATCCCAAATAACTGCTTGGTTTACAGATTGATTGCACACAGCATTTATTGGTGACATTCAATCAGAGTGGCAGCTGCCAAATTGAAACAATCATGTTACAGCGTTGTTGCTTTGGTTTGTGATGTCTTAACCATCGGTACATGTCTCTGTGTGCGTGAAGAGCGCTCATTGTTTGCTTCTTGATGAATGGACTTGCAAATCATAATGTTTGTATTACTGTGTGTGTAACAGTCATAGTGAAGGAAAGTCGAACTCAGTTCATGGGGAAAACATATCATTGTACAATTCTTGATGCAATGCCGCCTCCCAAAAACATTGAGTCTTGTGTTAAATGGTTTGGCAGCCGTTATTGCTTCTGCTCGGCCCTGTTAGCAACACATACTGTGTCACTTCATTTAGTTTTAACCTCCTGTTTTATTGTTCATATAGTTTAAACATTCTTCCTTTTAACTTAAGTCTCTTATTAATTGGAAGATTACCAAAAACATCTCTCAAAGTTGGATGTATATTGATTTATTAGACATTTTACCCAATCCACAACAAAGATTTATTAAAGCGGGCAGTATTGTTTTCCAACCACATAGTGCCATTTTACACCTCAGTCAAGTAACCATGTTAATTTCACTGGTTTAAAAAATAATTTTTAACGCCTTGAAATTGGGCTTCTTTCTCTTTAAAAACTCCTGTTCTTTCTGATGCTCCGCCTCCAGGAAGTCATCCCAACATGGCTCCTCTATTAACTCTTAACAATGTTTTTACTAGTGCTGCTCTGAGCAGCAGCTCCAATAATGAGCTCAGCAGTTCCATCAGATATTTGCTAATTGCTGCTGGCTAGTGTGAAGGAGTTGAATGAGAACAGCTCTGATTTTCATGTTGTCATAACTGATGTAAAATTATTCTTTATTAACTCCTAAATCCAAATTCACAGTGGCTGGGAAATCCTGTTTACCCTGACAGAACGTGTCAAGTTGCACATTGGTTTATAGACTCTGCCGGAGAGGCGGACAGGGGAGTTCATTAATGCTGAAACCATTTAAGGGAATTTGCTGCCCTTTTGCCCAGTAATAATAATAAACACACATCTGTTTCTGTGACCCTGAGGGGACAGCAGAGATGAATGACTGCAAGAGCACGAACTTCCTGTCCTCATAGATGAGAAAATGCATGTAATGTAAATAAAAGTGCAGTGTTATCTTTAAACTAAAAGCATCACAATATGTCTGGGGATTACTTTACAGTTAATAAGTCCACTCAAATTATATACATTTTTCCTTTATTAGAAAAGAAAATGAAGTTTATCTTGTAGTTGAAACAATTATTGCTCAATTTGCTGACTATGTTCTTAACGTGAAGTGTTGCTTCTCCCTCCTTTAGAGACATGTGGATGAGCCTCATTCTCTCACTCATGGCTGCCTTGGCGCTGGCCACAGAGGTGAGTGCAGCTCACTGTAATGCTTTTATGTCTGAACATGGGACTTAACAGCTGTGTTTAATGGTAAAGATAATGTTTTTGGTTACGCTATACCCAGGTCTCCATCCCTCAGGATGTGGGCTCACTGGATCCATCTGAAAAGCCAGCAGACGAGGCAGATTTCAGTTATGATGACTTATCTTTCCTATATGGACCTTCCAGACCTCAGATCTTATTCGCTCAGTATGAATGTTACCTGAAGATAATTCACGAGCCACTTCGCACAGATGAAGGTGAGGTCATCATTTGGCCATTTGTCCTTGACAGCATTGTTTGCAGGATTTTTTTTTTTTTTTGTGGAAAGCAAATCTGGGCCATATCAGACAGAAAAATCTGCTTAAAGGCAGAGAAAAATAAAAGAAACATATTAATTTTATGAAATAAGTGATAGGTTTAATATCTACATTTTTGTTTGTGTTTTAAAGCTTCAGTATCTTACTTTGCCAAAAATTTGGGAGTTACTTTTTTCATGCCATGACCATATAGTATGAGACAGGCAATCTGTGAAAAAGTTTAGCTTCTCTGCCTTCTCCTAATGCTCCCAAGGCTAACTGGAAACAACCAGTCACAGCCAGGAGGTGGGTCTTAGTGCTGTCAATAACAATCTTGTGTAATACTGCTCAGCCCCCTGCCCTCCACTCTCTGATACCTCTACAGCTTTTCACTATCAACAGATCTTTTTGTGAATGCTAGGCTAGTCAGTATAGCCACCGAGGACAGTGGCTAAACGGTTTTCTTGTAACAATAAATTGTTTCTCCAGCATTCGCACATTTAGCAGCGAGGACATGACGTTGCTAAATCCCCTCCTCCTGGTTCTGATTGGTTGTTTTTGGACAGGAGTATTTCATTTCTTCAGATGGCAATAATGGCTCATGGTTGGGTTCCAAATAAAGGCACCAAGAGAGTTATCTACTGGGTGTCTTTATTTAATTTTATTGCTTTCAGTCGTTCTAACAAAACTTCACTTGCAAAGTTCTGAACTGTCTCTTATTTTGAGGCAGTAAAGTGTAAAATATTGTTTGGATGAAATAAAGCGAAAGATAGTTACATGTAGTAAGAAAGCTATAGATGTTGAAGATAAGATTTAAGTTGTAGAAAATGCCTTCTGTCAAGGTCATTTGTGTTTTATACCTATTCTTTTACTTTCTTAAAGGAATTTGTTTTGTGTGATTTTATGAGATGAGACTAAGGCTTCAGTTTGGAAAAATATCAATCTGATGTTTGAATATTTGAAAAATGTGTGGCTTGTTTAATCCAAAGAGAGATGTAGTTCGGTAAAGAACCCTAACACACACACTGATGCACCACAAGCTCCAGAAACAGATGCATAATATATATATATTTTTTTTTATTTAATTTTGATTCTGTCTAGTTTAATTTGGTTATCTACTAAAGCATGAGATGATGCTAAGACAAGAGGAACTGTAACAAAATCTATGACATGAGTCACACAGACCCACATCTAAGTGCTTAATATCAAAGATCTTAAAAATCTGCAAGACCATACACTGATAGTGTAATGATTACTGATAAGGAAACCAGGGAGCAGAAAGTGAAACCAACAAATAAAAACTTGACTCAAGAGTAAGGGGGAAAAAAACAACAAAAAACCCCCCCAGAAACCTGGATGTAAGACAAAGTACCAAAATGGAACACAGGACAATATTGAAAACAAATAATTATGACAAAGACTCTCACTTTCATTGACCGGGGCAGTAGCCCAGGGCCACAATTATTTTGGAAAGGTGAAGGGGCTCAAGACTTTTTTTTAATTTAAAGCGGTCATCTGAACGAAAGGAAACTTGCATTTTGTCTCTTTCTCAGTGCCCTTTTCTCCTGTTCATTGCCTTTCAAATGTTATGTTGTGTAGTGTTTCTCAACATGCCTCTGTGCAATTTAGCACTGGCAGGTTTCCGTCCATTGTTGACAAGCTTTAAGTGGGTGGGGATCTTTAACAGACCATTGTTACAGAGAGCATTTATATTAATTTTCCTGTTCATTTTTGATATGACTGCTCTTTTGGCATAGTTGTAAATCTAACCATTCTTGTCATTTCCAGATTAGTCCAATATTAGCTTCAAGTTTTTCAGTGCTCAGTTTGTTTGAATCACCCTGGCTCTGAAAGGAGAACATATCACTTCAGTACTCTACAGTTAAGATTTGAATTATCCCTTAAGTGGCCACCTTCAATTAAAACATTTTCAAACATGACATCAACCCCTTTCTGTCTTTTTGTCATGAGAGGTAACCAGGACTCAAAGGCAAGCAACTACAGACACCAAAAAACAGTGTTAACAAATTTATTTAATTAAATACTATGGAGAGAGGATGGAGAGGCGTTGATCTGCGGCAGCAGGGAGGAACCGGGCCAGAGGAGGAACTGAGAAAAGGGGAGCGGTTAGACAGGGGAGTAATGAAGGGAAAGAAGGCGTAACCTGGTGACGGCTTACGGTCTGAGGTTTGAGATGAGTGGGGATGAGTACATGGGTTTCCCGGTAGTTGGTGCAGTATGGGGTTTCCAAGTGGAGGAACTCCAACAGGAGAATGAGGGTGGACAGGCAGCAGCCGGGTGGTGGTCGTAGAGGTATCCAGGGCAAGGCCTAGCGGAGCAGCAAGGATCAGGTAATTCAGCACCAGAGAAAGGTCAGAGCAGGATCACTGTGAAGCGGAACCATCTGGCATCAGCCTCCAGGAAGCTGCTCCTATTTAAGCTCCTTGCTGATTGGCGATGATGAGCCCCAGCTGGATCCCATCAGCCTGCCACCCTGTAAATGTAGAGAAACCACACCCCTGCAGAACCCAACACTTTTACATTAAGTGTGCCTTGAGACTAGACAGTCCATTTCACATTTAATATGAAATTTGTTCTGAATATATAAAGGCTTTGGGTGAAAATGTTATTTTGAATTTTTTCTTATCTAATTCAACCTTCACTCATAAAAATAAAAAATTCTAGCTTCAGGTGATGGAAAGTAACGCTGGCATCACCATGTTTCACTGGGGAAATGTGTTTTTAGTTTTTGTTTGGTTCTTGTGCCATAAATCCCATTTGAAATTATGGCCCAAAAGGGAAAGTTTGGAAAATATTAACCAGGACTGGTCTCTCAACCTAGTTGTTATTCCCAATATGTAGAAAATAACTATAAATTACCTTAAAAATGGCTGGACAAATAAACATTGACTGTCTTCACTGTATTACAGTGTCTACAGTGATGCAGTTCTGCAATGGTTTTGAGCCTTTAATCTGTCTGTCAGTTATTGTTCTCTTCACTTTATTTTGTGTTTTCCATGTGTTTAGGTTGTTTTTAATACAACGTTATTTGTATTTAAAAAGCCACTGTTCTGACTCACATCTACACTGCTGTTGTTTCAGTTCTCGATGTCTTGTTCTCTGCAGGCCCTTTCTGTAACCGTACATGGGACGGTTGGTTGTGTTGGGACGACTCGGCGCCGGGGACTTCTACGCAGATGTGTCCTTCATACTTTATGGACTTTGACCCCGAAGGTAAGGCCTTCATAAGCTTTGCATACATGTGTATTAAAGCTTGTTTTGTTTTGCATTTATCTTAGTTTTATGGGTATCATGCTTCCTGCAAAAGCAATAACTACACTTTAAGTACACATTGCTGTTGACTGTGTGAGTTTTTCCTCATTTTTTTTTACAAAAGAAACAGCTACCAAAATTTGCAATTCTGATGGCCAGTGGTTCCAGCATCCAGCGAGTAAAAGAGTCTGGACTAACTACACACTGTGTTCAATAAAGAACGACAGAGTCAAGGTAATGCCCGTTGTGCCTTGGGCGGTTGCCATTGTTGCCCATATCAAGAACCGCCGCTGGTTGAAACTATATTAATCCATCTATATTCATGATTCCAGATGAGAAATTTGTGTAAAGTAGATGGCCCTCCTTTTCCTGCCCTACTAACATGTTATAATAGAGACTATGCAAACTCTCCCAGTTAAATCCATGCTTTTTTTTGCCTTGTTGCTAGGTTAAAAGTTATGTTGTGCAACTGTGTAGTTTAACTTTGACCAAACCTTTATTTTGTCTTGCAGTTTGCGTTCAGTCTCTATTACCTGATAATGGCCGGTCATGGCATATCCATCGTTTCTTTAATTATAAGTTTGATCATCTTCTCCTATTTAAAGTAAGTCTAAATTGTCTGATCCAATTTAACATCCAATTGTTGTGTATATTTGTTTTAATGACTTTAAACAACTAAATAAATGTCACAGAGAAAAATTCAGATTCTGTCTTTAAAAATATAATTAATCTGATTGCTTTCATCTTCTCTGTAATATGTTTTTCTTTTTTAGAAGTCTTAGCTGTCAGAGGATCTCTCTCCACAAAAACATGTTCATCTCTTTCATCTTCAACTCTGTGTTTACCATGTGGTGGCTTTCAATAAGCTTCGGCAGAAGTCGAATCATGAGTGCCTACCCTGTGAGTTGATGAATTGCTTCATTTCATTACACCTACAAATTTGACTTTAATTGATTAGAAAAAAAACATAGTTGCATACATTATGTAAGCTGGACTTATTGGTGTTTATAGAAGAGGTGCTAATTCATAGATTTCTGTTGTACTTGCTCTGATTTTAGTGGGCTTGTGTTTTCTATCAGTGAAAAAATGTTTGAATTTTCTACCATCAGGTCAGCTGCAAGATTCTGGCTATTTTGGTTCTGTATACGTATACTTGCAACTTCTTCTGGATGCTGTGTGAGGGCATCTATCTCCACACGCTCATCATAGTGGCTGTCTTTGTGGGGGAACAGCAGCTGTTTTGGTACTATGTCCTGGGATGGGGTAAGTCTGGACGTTCTGGTTGTCTACAGCTGTTTCAGATCCACTTCTTTGCATTAAATGTAAGATGTCACAGACAACTATCTTAAATAATTGATTGATCAAGGCTTTAAGAAGGGCAGAAGCATTGCATGTCTCTAATTTGACTATGCTGGTTGCTAGGAGACTGAGTTGTTTTTTTACACTACAGTTTGCTTTCCAAAGAATTTTAAGGCAAAATGTGTTTGAATAAGAATGCATTTAGCTGCTTTTTAAGTTATTTCAGACTCTAAAGACAACCTACATACAAATAAAGCTATTTCCATAGTCGGAGTTCAATCGTCTGAAAAGTTTTACATGAGCTTCGAGGAACTATGTGTAAATTTTGGTTTGACAACCAGAGGGCTCAGAATGATAAAACCTCATGTTGCTTTTATTATTCAGTTTTAAAGGAAGGCGCTTGACCATGCAGGGCCATAAAATGAATCACTCACATCACTGTAAGTAGTGATGTGAGCTTTTCTGTTTGATCCAGTTAAAACACTGCTGCAGAATTTTGGACCAAACGAAGGCCATCAAGAGTTTCTTTTCATGTGAAAAGTGTGTTAGTCTTACATTAGTCTTGTCGAGAGGATATAACAGCATGAATAACTGTCTGAGGTTCCCATTTTTACACCAGCCTTCATAGTCTTGTCTCAAATGACAAAAAGCAGACAACCTTACCTTCTTGTTTTGTCTTCTGGCTACTAACTTTAAGTCCATTGAAATGTTGCGAGGTGTTTGAACATCACTGCTTGGCAATCAAATCCTCTTGGGTTTTTAAGTTTACCAACAGTCCTTGTAAGTTTTCCATCTCATGTTTATAATAAGGATGATAAAGCAGAAAAAGCTGCCATCTTGTGGTTCTGTCACACACTCCAGAACACTTGGTAAGTCTTACAGTACATTTGTTTGTGCCTTAGCACACTTAATTCAGGAGAATCAGCAAAAATAAAAGTTTTTTGGGCTCATCCATGATGCCAAGAGCAGAAAGACTCTATCAAAAAATCAACAAGACAAAAGCAGAACACCCTGGAGGTGGTAGCATCCAGCATACAAAGTTTTTGATTGGTTCACACAAATGTCTGGAAACTAGTGAAGATGGAAAACTCCAGTGGTAGATCACATCAATCATCAGTAGGCTCAGTAACCTGCTGTATAGGCAAGTCACGGATTATCTGAAGATAATCCTGTTTTTATTAAAAGACCTAGGACTTCTCTTTTCAAAGGAACATTCTGCCCCAGGAAGAGATTGAGGATCATTTGTCTCTCTTACCATGACCTGAGTAAAAGGGAATTTATTCTCAGCAAGTCCTTCTCCAGAAGACATCGACCAAAATTCAACCGAATTGTTTTCTGGGAAATGGTGTGAGAACAATGTGTTTCTCTGGGGTGTTCTCTGGTTGAGGTGCTTTACTTTCTATAGTGACTATTAGAAAAGGAAGAAGGCTTTTACAACTATAAAAGTTTATCTGGACCTATTGAAGGTATTACCATGAAAACTCTCTGTTCTGCTCCCAGTCTTGTCCATAGCTAAGAGGGTGAATGCCTGTGATCTCCATCAGTTTACACTGGCGAACCAATGTGCGGTTGAGGTCCAGTGCTGCTTAGTGTCTAAAGCGATAGTCTTACTGTGAAATAGATGTTCACCTGTGGAAGTACAAGCTTTCCATCCACCTTTGTTAGAGGTTTAATTGCTGTTGGGGCCTACCTCATGCCTGGATCAGGATGACTGCCAGGTGGATCATTTTTCCCATAGTGAACCACTGAGTGACGTTAGAAAGAAATGGGTTAATGAATTTAATCTCTGGTTCTTAGATAACAGAGGGAGGTGTCACCACTCTTGCCTTGTTAAATGAGCACGTTGGACATGACGCGCAGGGAGGGGTCGATTGGCTAAGATGGTGCAGTGGAGCCCCAACCAAGACTCAACCTGTCACAGCTGTTTTTCAAGCTAACATGTTTCTATATTTAAACACCTCACTCTGTTATCAAAGCACCACAGATTACATAAGTAAGGCAAGGTTTTGCAAGCGACACACACGACTGACATAACTAGCTATGCAAAATGCTAGCCACATGGCTCACTGGGGGAGTAGCTAACATAATTACAAACAGTAGAGCAACAACAGAGTGAGTGGAGTCAGGGACTCTGATAGCAATTTTTAGAACATACCTTGATCAGAACCCCAATCTGATTCTTAGGATTGTATACGGATATTAATAAAATAGAATGAATAACACCGGACTGAATAGAAATGATTTATTTAAACAGGATTCCATTTACAGAATTTAAAACATACAGCCTCTGAAGATTAGCATAAAAGGAATGGAGAGAGTTCACTTCAGACTTCCAGTACAGTGAAGACAGACAAGACAGACACGTCATCTGCAGAAATACTGCGATGACTCAGAAGTCGTCGGGTGTATCAGAGATGGTTAAGAAGCTGAGAACAGAGAGAGCTGTGGACGGCTTTGTGCCATGGTGTGGGAACAACCGTCGTATTCTGAAAGTGAACAAACTAAATGATATGATTGTAGATTTAAGGGGAACAGGAATAGGTCAAACACTATTTCCATCATAGGAGGAAAAATGTAAGAAGTGGATGAGTATAAACACCTCCATATGCACCTAGACAACAAACTGGCCTGGATACGCAACAGTGAAGCATGTTGATCTTCTGTTGCTCTGTAGAAAGCGTAATCTCTTCTGTAGTCATCTGCAGCCTCAGAAAGAAGCTGAACAAGTTGAACACTGGCTCTGTTCTGGAGACTGTTCTGGTCCCTATTTTCTTCCTGGCAACTGCAAAGAATTACTGTTCAAATCCTCCTCAAGACTTTCCAAACATCAATTCACAACTGTGAGGAAAAAAAACTAAGCACTGAAGTTCACACTTAATTCAAGACTTCCTGTTTCAGGAAGTTAAACTCTCCTGAAACAGTTCAGAGAACCATCTTAATATCAACCTGTAAGGATTTAGTAATATTGTTTAGCTAAACTGAAACTTAAGGGAAAGTTTAGTATTCACTCTCAGATCTTGGCAGGATGTGATGAAGAATAATAGAAGAGAAACTTAAAAGTACATTTTATTGAAACATTTGTCTAACATCACATACGTAAGGAGGCTCAGTTTTTTCAACCTGCTTGACTGACAGTGGTGAGAGGTTAAAGCAGCGGCAGGAACAGACTTCTCATCACGGGAGCCATGAAGATGAATACAAGTAAACATGGACTATATAAATATTTTATACTTCCCAAAACTGCACTTCACACCAGCTCTACATTTACATTAGCAGTTATTACACATAAAGACCTGGACTACCTTTGGTGCATCAAGAGCATACATTTTCAACATCATTCAGCACAAAGATGTAACCTTGGTGGTCAAGTATGCCTCTACTTGTATACGTGTCTCTTCAGACGCTCTCTGGTTCCACACTTACCAGTTTTTCCTTCACGTGACTGTTGCTTTTGAAATGCTGGGGGTATGTTACTGAAAAGCACTGTGTGTTTCTCCTTTTAACCAGCTTTTGGAATCAATGCACATGGAAATCAGCTTCACTTATCAGATTTATTTAAATGGAAGGCTGATATAACTCAGTTTAAACAATTGTTTAAATAAACAATTGCCAAAATAGAACCTGAGACACTAATTTATAGAATAGTAAAGTCAATGTTTTGAAAGGGTCAGTGTTTCCTCTTCACTTTTTAATCTACATTAAGCTACTGAGCAACTAACCTGAGTTATTATAACTTCCAGCAGCTTCTAAAGGGATTGGTGGGATGATATATTTCTTATGTTTGTGGGTTTTTTTCTGTGTTCATAGTTTTTCCCCTCATTCCTGCCATTACATATGCTGTTGCTCGTGCATTCTACCATAATGACTGGTGAGTGTCCTTTTCTTCCTGTGGTCTGTTTCATTTTATTGACTGAATTATGATCAAGGCCACCCCAAAATGTCATATTTTATCACAAGTCATAATGCCTCAGATATCACAAGTTATGTGGGAGCGTGCCATTGGCATGTTGGATGCAGGGACCAGAGCAGTAGCTGCACGGCTCTATGTCCATTATCGGACCATTGGCCGCTTAAGAGTTCTTTTCCAACAGACTGGCACTACTGCAAATCGACCTCCTCCTCGTCGGCCACATGTGACCACTCCAGCAAAAGATCGCCACATCCGGCTCGTCCATCTTCCGGATCGGCTAAGACCAACGACACACACAGTTGATGAGACTACTGTTCTGCACAACAGACGCATCACACCTCAGACTGTCTGTAACAAGAAGCCAACCTGCATGCTCGGCAAATTCCTCAACCTGACCTCTGTCATGTTCAAAGGACTGTCAATCCGCTACAAATGACTGAACCACTATGTTATCAATGCTGATATAAAGATCACTAATAGTTGAAAATATACTATAAGTTTTTCTATATATTGTGTAACCCAGATGTTCATATTTGACATGGGGCGTTTATATTTTCGTTCAGTGTAATAAGAATTACAACAAGATTGATCTCCTTTTGAGAGCAATTAAGTATTTTGTATTTATATTAATTGGGTTCTACAACCGTCATCTGAGCTGACGGAACGGTCTTTTCTGTAAATGTATCAAGCTGCAGAGCTTTACCTAACATGCTAGCTATGTTTTCTCCAGGTGTTGGATCGGTTCACACTCCCATCTCCTCTTCATAATTCATGGGCCCATTCATGCTGCACTCTTTGTAAGTAGTTATCAGTGTTTTCCTACATATTTTCAAGCATTTCCTTTACTTGTTTTATCATATAAACACTGGTCAGAAAGTGTTGGAGCTACGTGACCTTTGTTTGAAATTGATGGAAAACGATTTAGGCATTTCAATAGTTTTTCCATTTTTTCAAATCAAGAGTTCAATGAAACAAAGGCCAGACATCACCTGGACCACTGGGCTTAATGCATCTTGATTTTTACTGAAGCGATATTGTGTTTTGATGGATTAATATTCATTATGTAAGCCCAGGGCTATGTACTAACCTCTGGAAAGGTTGACTGCTGAAGGAGTTAAAAACAACAAAGACTTCTGTACTATTTTTGACACCAGAGATTCCATAATCTGTTGGACATAATCCAATAGAGGTTGTTATTCTACAATGAATGTTTGTAGTTACACTTGTATCTTTTTGTCATTTCACTTGTATTGTCTTCCGTCCACCCAATCAGGTAAACCTTTTCTTTCTCCTGAACGTCATCCGAGTTCTCATTACCAAGCTGAGGAAGACTCACTGCGCTGAGTCTACCGCCTACATGAAGGCGGTGAGAGCCACGCTCATCCTGATCCCTCTGCTGGGAGTTCAGCACATCCTCATGACCAGGATGCCAGACATAAATGAACACAGAGTCATTTACGTCATTTTGACTGTCCTTTCCCACTTCCAGGTACACACGTGTGATTTTTAAGCTACTTTTCAGAGTTACAATCTCTTGCAAAAGTATTAAAATCTCATCAACCTTTTCATATTTTGTTGCCGTATGTTTGCAAACTTTAGTGTCTCATGAGGGATTTTACAGGATTCACCCCTCTGGATGTCAATAAATCAATTATAGTCAATAAAATTTGGGGGTTGGGGGCTTGACAAACAAATTACAAAAAAACCCCAAAAACAACAACAACCAAGAAACAAAAAACTTTTAATGTCAAAATGAAAACTAGTTTCTGGGACAAAAACAAACAAAAAAACCCAATTAATTCCAGATTTGCAAGGCTGATCAAGACAGATCCACACAGACTTTGTGCCAAAGGTGCATCAACTATACATTTTTATTTGAAGGGGGTGAATATTTATCCAATCACTTATTTTATGTTAAGTGTTTCTATTTAATTGTCATTACTTTTGTAGAAATAATGACAATTATTCATTATTGTCATTATATGTCACTTTTTGGTCAAAATGACAAATTTTGTTGATTATGACTGATTTATAAAAGCAATAAAATTAAACATTTAGTAAATTTAATAAAACACAAAGGAGGCTGTAATGGACAGAAAATGATAAATGATTTTCAAGATAGGGATACGCAGTGACAAATCTGGTATCATCATTGCCAGGGACTCAACTTTGACCTTTCTGAGGTCAGTTATATGCAGACACATCATGGACTTGGCTCTGGTGGGGATCACATCATTTAGGCATAAGCAAACAGCTGTGAAATACAGAAATACCCACAATAGTGATTTTTTTCCTTATACCATTATTTTGGCACCCCCTGTAGCGCAGCGCAGGCCCCCTGTGGCACATCATGCATATCCTCTTTTTGTGCCATCGATCATTGCCTTGGAGCAAAAATGACTTTTTCTGCAGGGATTTTGACACATACCTGCAGGAATAAACAGACAAATGAGAACAGAATTGGACTTTTGTCAGAATCCAGATCTCTCTGGTGGAGACATTCCCAAAAGGAGACTAAATACAAATATACATAAATTCAAAGAAAATATGTTAAAATTTGAGGCAATAATACAAGCCATTGTGGTCAAAAAAATTTATAAGATTTTTAAAAGGTCTATGCTAAACTTTATTAAATAAACAAAATAAATAAACCCTTATCTTTCATCAAGCACAGACCTCTAAAATAACTGAACCTATCTTAATCAAATATGTATCAAATCCTTTACTTCTAAAGGAGCAAACAAATATATTTCCCTGAGCTTGTTAATCTGTAGAAAATTACACCAAACATGTTTAATGCGGTTTATGTCATGAGTACTGAGTACTTTTAATAATTAATTAGCTTTTTCATGTGTTTTTTGCACTAATATGATAACCTTATTTGTATCTATTATGAATTGTTTCATAAACTGTCTCTTATTTTGTAGGGACTCCTTGTGTCAATTGTTCTCTGTTTCTGCAATGCAGAGGTATGTTGATCTATCTATCTATTTCAACCTTATCCAATTCTGTGAAAAAAATTATTCAACTTTATCAAATAGAAAATAAGAATTAAATTACCTATAATCTTTTTACTTAATTTACTTTTATTCTTTATGTGTATTTCTGTATGTCTGCATGTTGTTCAAGATTTTAAAAAATGGTTTTCAAGAAAAGAAAATCATATTTAATGCATTTTGCCATGGCAACCCTTGTTGCTTTCTTACTGGAATTGAATTAATTTTATCATTTGAATGTTTATATTGTATATTCTTTCCAGAAGAACATAAAATCTTGATAAGTATTAACAAATCCTAATTTCCACTGCATTTTTAAGCAGACAAGTATTTTTTTAAAACTCCTGCTACAGTAAAGGCATTTGAAAGCAGTTTTTCATAAAACAGGAATATGCAGAATAAATATGTAAAGTATTATTTAAAAATCCCCTCTAAAGTTCTTCAGTTGCAGATAGTCCTAAAACAACATTTACTGTTGCCATAGGGTTAGGGTGCACTGAGTTCATATTTTACATACTCTCACTTAGTTAACACATCTTTTACCACCTCAAGAGTTCCCCAGCACGCTTCCACAAAGCTGGGTGTCATCAGATTCAGAGGGTTTCCCAAACTAAATTTTTTAAGTTTTACAACATGGCTGTTTAAAACTGCAATCCAGAAATGTGTTTGAATTCATGTGCAGGCCCAAACAGCGCTGCGCAGGAAGTGGGTTCAGTGGAAGATCGCCTGGGGGAAAACGGGTTTGGGAGAAACTCCGTTCGTCAGCCATCACTTCAACTGTCACACTACCTCCTCCATCATGGAGACCAGCCGTGCCACTGGCAGCGCCGAGGTGCCTGCCGACGTGCCCGCCGAGGTGCCCGCCGCGGCGCAGTCTCAGCAACAGACGGAAACCTGTCAACTCATGCCTGAGGGGCAGCAAAAGACAGGATAAGGATGTACAAACCAAGACCTGACCTGTGACCTCAGAAGCAGGTCACAGGTCAGTTGTTGTTGTGTCCAACAACTAAAGCACCCAACATCTGAAAAAAAGAAACTAAAAACTTATTTACAAAGTAAATGGAAAGTGATTGCTTTGTATGTACATAAATGATATTGTATGAACAACCTGATATTTTACACCAGTCAAGAACTTGTAGGAAGACATTTATCATTGTGCCATTGTATTGTTTCTGTGCATTTTAATAGGCAGTGCATCATTTTTTTTTTCCTTCTTGTTTTTAACTAAAGGTTAGTTAACCTTTACTACACTTGGAAATGCTACTACAAAATTGTGCATTGTGCAGATTGTG
This sequence comes from Poeciliopsis retropinna, assembly GCA_010277075.1. Taxonomy (NCBI): domain Eukaryota; kingdom Metazoa; phylum Chordata; class Actinopteri; order Cyprinodontiformes; family Poeciliidae; genus Poeciliopsis; species Poeciliopsis retropinna. Next base: position 593,738 of record VMRM01000009.1, read on the forward strand.
CATTCTGTAGCCTTAAGGAGCTTTTACACTGTCTGGCGTAAGTATTTTGAACTATTCACATTTTCCTATGTTACAACCCGAATCCTCAGTGAATTTTACGTGACGGATCAGCACAAAGTAGTCCTTAATTGTGTATAAAACACATCAAACTGTGTAGTACCAGCATGAGAAAATGTGAAAAGGTTCAAGGGAATACAAAAGTCCCATTTTTATCTCAAGGTATTTTCACTTCAAACAATGCTCTGCTTTACTTTCAGTAACTGTAAAAAAAAAAAAAAACATGAATGGCAACTTGGAAATGTAAATTAGATATTTTTTATCTGAAGTCTTTAACTTGGACAGCAAACTGAGTAACAAAAGCCAATTTTTACCATAAACTGAGACAGTTTAGTCTCAATTTCGTATGTGAGTCAAGTTGAACTTTTAACTGAATGTGCTTACAACAAGTAGGCTCTGTTGTCAACACAATAAGTCTTATTCATAGCATATCCTGGAACACCATAGCTAGAGTTAAAGTGCAAACCCACAATACTTGCTTGATTTACCAACACATACAGTTTATATAATCTCATAAATGTTTCTGTATTGCTGTAAAAAAAACTAAATTTGATGCAAGTCTTTTATTCTAAAAATAAACCTCACAGCATTTTTGTCAATGTATAGTTTTTTCTTTTTTAATTTTTACTTCAGTCACTGCAAAGTTTATGTATATGTGTTATAATATTTCAGATCCCTTTAAATGTTGATACTATGCTATGTTTGCTGCAAAATATTTTTCTACAAATTCAAAAAATATACAATTATGTGACACCCGTGGAGTTTTACTGTCATACATTTTCCATGTTTCATGCTGTATGTACACTTGCAGTACTACTACTCTTTACAGACTTTATTGTAAAACTACAGAAGTTTTAACAGGTTTTCTGTCATTGTAAGTCAGATGCATAAACAGTTTGCAAAAAATCTAATCTTTCCAGTGTAGATAAAAGCAGGGAGCACAGATGGGGTATATAGAGCACAACAGCTGCGAATGAAAGCGTTGTGTGATGCAGCCTATCAGGTCACTTCCGTCAGAGCTGGTCAGCCGAGAAACAGACTTGAGAAACATTCCAAAATAAAAAATAATATCCAAAGAAAAATCAGTATCATGTTGCTTGATGTTTATATTTTAAAACTGTCATTAATGTGTGGAAATAAAGTTATAAATTTAAATCTACATTCTCTATAGAATTTAGATATGGGAAAAAGAGGACATAGATTAAGGACGATTTTGTGTCCACTGAAACAATTTTGTACTGATTTCAAATCAAAACGCAACTTCAAGGCAGCGCAAAAGGATGAGGTCCCACCGAGATTTGAACTCGGATCGCTGGATTCAAAGTCCAGAGTGCTAACCATTACACCATGGGACCAGATGATAATACACACGCGACTTCTAAGACCATATACACCCACACATATATGTATTAAATGAATATATGTCTAATATATTGAGGTAGTAAATCAATTTACGAAGACATTACACCACATGACTAGTATTTTGACAGTACACGTCACATGATGCCACGTATCCTTAAAGCAGCTCAGCTAATAGCAAGTTATGCTACGATTTATACAGCGACACTCCTCTGTCTGCTTCGTGTACTCAGAATTTGGAGACTAATTGCTGAAGATACCTGCTCTTAAACCTGTTAAATACTTTTTCTAAGCACCAGTAGAGGAAGTATGAACGGACAACGTTTTTAATTGGTTTATTTCAGCATTTAACTCCGGTGGCAGTGGTGTACCTAGCTTCAGTCGAACAGCAAAAGCGAATTGTAGGTTAATCATAAAGGAAAACAAAGGTCCCATTAGCTACTTAAGATATACCTTCAGCAATGTTCTGCATACAGCTACTTATCTCAGAGTGTCGGTTGTCACCATTTTGTGAAGGACTTGCTCGTGTTAATGCAGTTACACTATTTGCCTCCAGGGGGCAGCAGATGCTTTTATATTAGTGTGCATTAAATCAAAGATGTAAAATTTTGACCCTCACAATGGCTGTGTGATTTGAGGCTCTTACAGTGTGAAGTGGACTATCACTGGCAAAAACTTTTAAGTGTGTATGAATATTGTATAAAACTGTTGAGGAAAATATCACTAAAACATGTCAAGAATATATTTACCAAAGCTACAGTAATAATATACCGAAAATAAAAGTTTTTCTATAAAAGCAGCAGGAAGTGATGGCAATAATCTGTTCCTCAAGATCCTCTAATAGTTTTATTCTCATTTTTGAGGTCTAAAAACATAGAAAAGCATTGCCACATTATTGTCATTATTAATTAAACAAAGATAGGTCAGAAATTAAAAACTAATTACACAGTTTAATTAAAAGCCTTGCAGAACCATCTTCACCAGCAGTACCTCTCAGAAGTTATGCTCTCTATAACTTAATCAGTCTCTTAAATTTTAGTGCAGATTTTTGACTTGCTGCACTACCAATATCTCTTTATTTCATTGAAGTTTGTAGTTTCTTGCGTATTCCATTTTAATCACAATGCATCCTTCCATTCTGTAGAAGTCAAATTTCAGATCGCTTCACATTTGTCTCTAGAACACTTTGATACATAGAGGAGTTTATGGTCAACTCTGGGTGTTCTGATAAGCCTTCTATGCTGCTTTGCAAATCTAACTCATGTAACCACATAGAGTAACATTTTGGGTGTGTATGTTTGGACAAACTCCTTGGTAGATTGAGAACTATATTTTCCCTTTGTCAGGAATCTGTTCTACAATAGGATAATGGACTTAATTGGCCTAATTAGGTTCATGCACACAGGTGTGCTTTAGTTAGCAGCTCCTTCCTGCTTTAATTTCCCTCTTAAATCCTGTGAAAGCTGCAAGGATGCACTTTGTTGTTTCCACACGTAAATAGGCCATTTTACCTTAATTGTTGAGTAAAGAATAATGGACAGTGTGAAATACATTGAGTGTGTTTTCTAAAATTTGAATAACTTTAGAACCAGTGGATTGTTATTTTCTGATGTGAAAAAACTCACGCTTTTAAGTTATGATGTGCTTCCTTTTAGGTATTTTTGTATAGATAGTGTGTATATTGCAGCACTTATTGATAAATTAAAGCTAGATATCTACTTTCTTTTCTGCAGTGCACTCCAAGAAGTGTGACTCTTCATGCTCTGGTGAATAATCCCAGACTGTAGCTGCAGACAGGCTTGTCCTCTACGGCTCCATTCAGCTATTGTTTAACTCAGAGGAGCTGCGAGGACACATTAACCTAATGTCCCACAGCTTAGCCTGTACTAACAGCTTAAAGCGTCCACACTCTCGTCTGTGTCATCACAATCCCTGACACGTGAGGAGACCCCTCCCACCTGACCTGACGCCCCCTTGGGCCAGCAAACAATGCATGCACATGCACATATAATTAAGAAGACAATGAGATTATGTGAGGACACGCATGTACTCATGTTTAACCAGCACAGAGGAAAATCAATAATGTGCTGGACTTTGAGAAGAAGAATCATGCATCATGTTAAAGCTAGAGTTACCTAAACGATGAAGTTAGATTTTTTTCACACATTGAGGAAAAGAAAATTAAGACATTTGCTTTTCTTCTTCACTACCTGACTTTAAATTAGACTAGACCTTTGCGTTCAGTCAGGATTACTCAAAATATTTAATTTTGCTTAAAGTAGTTGGAGAGATACATCTTTTTAAAATTCAGAAGTTAACATAATTTGAAATGAATATGCTGTTAACTTAACTTGGAAAGCCCATCCTCTAATTTAATGGGTTTGTCAGCATCACAACATCTGATTTAAATGTGCTTCCTGATGTCCAGGGGCGATCCTAGCCTGTTTGGTGCCAATATGCTCCACGCATCATTTTAGGTTATCATGTATCATCATGAACACATTCAAAATTACTTTTAATATTTTATTTGAAAAAATGTGAAAGAAACTAGAATACTACAAACTCTCATAAAGTAAACAATGCAAATACAAAACAAAAAACAACAACAAAAAAATAAATAAATAAATTGCACCAATGGTCAAAAATTTACAAAATTTTGTCTTACTAGTTACATTTTTATCAAGACAATTGTCACTGCACAACTGTCAATTAACTGCTAATTGTATTAGACAGTTTACACTATTACACTTCAAGAAACAAATTAAATTGCAAAGCTGTTGTAAAAATCTCATATTTTTTGTTAAATAAGTAATTGTAACAGCTATGGGCTACGCAGCTAACTGCGGCTACAAAAGCAGCATCAGAAAAGTGGTCTTTTAAGGAGTCTGAGGTGTGAATAAAAACAAGAAACAGTACCTTTAGTTTTGGTGCATATATTAAGTGATTTGTATAAAAACAAACAATTACAACAGTACAGTGAGACACGAGATAATTGACTCAGAATAAATTAATATCCAAAAATCATAAAGTCCATAATCCTTTTTGTTTCTAGCTCGCCATCTTCAGATCCAGACGAGGATCTGATCCATCAGGAGGAAAAAAAAAAAAACCCGACCTAAAAGGTCAGAAAACCCATTAAGGTTTTTATCAAAAACAATTTGTACATAGTACAACAAAATTAAATTTAAGCATTTAATTTATATACGTTAAATGCAAATGCACAAAGATTCCCAATAATTATACATAAACATTTCAACAATCAGGTTAAAGTAACCATAATTCAAATAAAGTAAAACAAAAATTATAAAAAAAATAAATAAATAAATTATCAAATACTCAAGAGGTGAGAGAAAGGAAAAAATAAATAAAAAATATTTGCGCAATATCAAACTTAAGTGTAGCTACTTCTGATCAATTTCATTTTAACTTCCTGCCTCAAAATCCATGTAAACGTGTCAGAACACGCACAAAATTCAGCAACGAGTTACCTTCTCAGAGAGAGTGGGGCACTGAGCCACAACCAGCCGCGACAGGATCCCGGTGACGGCCAGGTAAGCCGTGCCAATAATTCTAATAAAACAACGCTCCAATGAGCAATCGAGCAAATTCACATATAAAAGCAATAATGCTATCAAATAAACCACCAGGCAATCAAATCAATGTATTCAAAGATTTGGTGCGTTTGCGAAGAAAACGCCAACAACAAGCCACAATCACAGTGGAACAGCTGAGAATGTTTAAACTGCGCGCTGGAGGGGGCTTTAAATAAGCTGGCACAGTTTGGAACAACCCAGGAAGTAGACCGCAAAAATAAAAGTCTTTGACTAATTGCGGGTTACAGGTTCCCCCCCTAAACTCATGTGCGGCCTCGCACATGCAACCGGCTGGTGACACACCACACCGTCACATGATGTAGAGGTCTCATCCAGTTCCAGAGCAGATGTAAAAGCTGTGCTGAGTCCATGAAACAGACTTGGATGCTCTGCAGAAGTGGATGCCCAAGTTTTGAATACTGCAGACGAACTGGTGGCTGACGTGTTCGCGTAGAGACTCGGACAGGTAATTCAGGATCTGGGCTGGAGAGTTTTGCAGCAGAAGAATCACTTAACATGCTGGATTTTCCGGGAGAGGATGCAGATTCTGAGTGCGGGGAAACAGGTCCTACTCGAGAGGAGGAATTTTCCTCAAGAGGCTCTGAGTCAGCAGAATCTGCTTCCTCTTCAGCTCTTTGTTCCATATCCCGTTCAGCAAAAAGTTCAGGTCCAAACTCCACTTCCTGTTCCTCATCAACCTTTTCTTCCAAAGAGCTCTGGGGATGCTGGCCAGGCGGATCCACAGGCGCAGGAGTGATAGATGCAGGGGCAGGTAAGTGAACCTCAGTTGTAACTCTGGTGAGATAGGGACTGAAATAATCAGGTAAGAACAGTTCTTCATTTTCAGGATTTGGAAGATCAACTTTTTCTGAAGTCACAGGTATAATTGCAGTTGGTTGCTTTACCTGTTCTGGTTTGGAGGCTGGGGACAAATAGCCACAAGGCAACAGCAGGTCACGGTGGAGGGTCCTAATGGGACGATCTTTGCCTTCTGGTGTAACTGTGTATACTGGAGAGTACCGGCTTTCTTCTGAACAATATACACATCTGATTCCCACCGGTCTGCGAGCTTGTGCTTGCCTCGTAGTTTGACATTTCTAACCAGAACTCTATCTCCAATGGAGAGTTCGGCAGCTGTGACTTGCTTGTCAAATCTGAGTTTGTTCTTCCACATAACTTTCTCAGAATTTTCAGTTGCAATCTTATAACTTTCTTTAAGGTGTGACTTGAGCTTTTCAACATACTGTGAATGAGAGATGGATAATTTTTCAGACACAGGCAGTCCAAAAGCTAAGTCAACAGGGAGGCGGGGTTTGCCGACCAAACATCAGTTCATATGGGGAATATCCAGTGACATCATTTCGGGTGCAGTTGTAAGCGTGCACCAATGGCTTCACAAAATCTTTCCAATGAATTTTATCTTCTTCATGGAGAGTTCCCAACATATTTAAAAGTGTTCTGTTGAATCGCTCCACAGGATTACCACGGGGATGGTAAGGTGTGGTCCTAATCTTTTGGATTCCTGTGATCTGACAGAGCTCTTTGATAGTATGAGATTCAAAATCAGTCCCTTGGTCACTATGGAGACGCTCCGGCATTCCATAATGGACAAGGTAATTTTCCCATAATGCTTTTGCTACTGTTTTGGCTCTTTGGTTTGGGGTTGGCACCGCAACAGCATATTTTGTAAAATGATCAGTTATCACTAGAACATTTTTGGTGTTGCTCCGGTCTGGTTCTATTGAAAGAAAGTCCATACAGACAAGCTCGAGTGGTCTTGAGGTTTTAATATTGACAAGTGGGGCAGCTTTCTCAGGTTGTGCTTTTCTCCGAATGCATCTCTCACAGTTCTTAAGTTTGTTACAAACATCAACTGCCATTCGTGGCCAGAAGAACCGTGATCTGACAAGGTCCAGCGTTCTTTCAGTACCCAAATGGCCCATCTGGTCATGAAGCTGGTTGAGAACCTCAGCCCGCCATTCCTCTGGAAGTACAAGTTGGTAAGTAAGCTCACCTCCAATATTCCTTCTCCTGACAGAACATTATTATGGAGCTCCAAGCGTGCAAGCTCTCGCAGAAGTAATGGCAGATCAGGGAGCTGTTCCCGTAGATTTGGCGGCGGGTTTTCCCCTCGTGCCAACTGAGCGATGACGTGCTGAATGACTGGATCAGCTCTTTGTTTGTCAGCAATTTCACCTTCAGAGAAAGATGGGACAACAGGTGAAGAGAACTGTACATCATTAACAAAACTGTCTGGTAAACTGTCAGTGTTAATGGAGAGAGTTTGCACAAGAGCAACAACCTGGTCCAGGTTGGAAGAGCTGTACACCAGTTGCCTGTCACATATGGCTTGGACTGAATGCTGGTCAATAGAAATACAGGCGGGATGTTCCAGATGCTGTTCAGTGAACTTCAATATTCTTTCTTTCTCCTTCAGAGACAAAGGATCCGCCACCTGCTCAGCATGAGGTCGCCGAGAAAGACCATCAGCATCCGCATTTAACCTGCCAGCCCGATAAATGATCTTAAAAGTAAAAGTTGAAAGAGCAGAAAGCCATCTGTAGCTTGTAGCATCCAATTTAGCAGAAGTTAGCAAATATGTCAACGGGTTGCTATCTGTAACCACAGTGAAATTGGATCCATACAGGTAGTCATAGAATTTTTCTGTAACTGCCCATTTGAGGGCCAAAAACTCCAATTTATGAGCAGGATATCGACTTTCACTGCAGGTCAGACCTCTGCTGGCATATGCAATCACCCTGTTCCGCCCATCATGTTCTTGGTACAAAACTGCACCAAGGCCAGTAAGCTAGCATCTGTGTGTAAATGTAGGATTTACCTGGGTCTGCAAATGCAAGAACTGGTGCTGTACTGAGCTTCTGGATTACCCTTCAAAGGCCTGCTGGCAAGCTGTTGTCCACCGAGAAACAAAGGGTTCTTTGGGGTCAAAGTAATGTTGCAACTTCTACGTTTTGATTTTTTCTGACAGGGTGGAACCAGCTGTTACTCATTGAGGGTTTAACCACTGATGAGTATCCTTCAACAAACCGACGGAATACCCTGCAAAACCAAGGAATGATCTGAGCTCTTTTAGATTTGAGGAACTGGCCAAGATGTTAGTGGGAAATCTTGTCTGGATCCGTCTCCACTCCATCACTTGAAACCACTGTCCAAGGTAGCGAACAGATGTCTGAAAGAAACACACTTTTCAACTGACAGCTTCAATCCAAATTCTTTCAGGCGTTGAAGAACTTTCTTCAGCCGGGTTCATGCTCCTCTAAAGTTGGTGCAAACACTATTAAGTCATCAATAAAAACAAGCACTTCTTTTAAATTCATGTCTCCCATGCACCGCTCCATGAGGCGTTGGAAGGTGCTAGGAGCATTTGTCACCCCTTGAGGCATGCGGTTAAATTCGTAAAATCCAAGTGGACAGACAAATGCAGTTTATTTTTGTCTGATTCATTCATCTCAATCTGGTAGTAACCAATTTTAAATCCAGTGTGGAGAACCATGTTGAGCCAGACAGTGCTGAAAATGTATCCTCTAGCTTTGGCAAAGCATACGCATCCCTGATAGTCTGTGCATTCAACTTCCTGTAATCAATACAGAGCCGTACTGCACCATTTTTCTTCCGCACCACAACTAGGGGGAAGCAAAGGGTGAGTTGGATTCACGATAACAAGACTGCAACAGTTCCTGAATATGCTTACGCACAGCATCCACATCAAGGGGTGAATGGGTCTTGGTCGCGTTTAAAAGCAGTGGGATCCAAGAGCTTGATCTCATGCTTGACCTTATCTGTACGACCAAAATCAAGATCATGCTTTGAAAAAACATCTGACATACTGTTGAGCAGGGTTGTTATACGTTGCTTCCACTCTGTTGAGAGCAACAAGTCTCCAAAGTTGTAGTTCAACTTAGTTGTCTTTGGTTCTGAACTATGGGAAGGCTGATGTACACTCTGCTCTTTGTGAAGAATGGTCTGAATGGTACTGACTTCAGCGATGGCTGCTCTAGCTGGAATCACAATATCATGGTCAGATTCATTAGTGATCACCACTGGTAACAAAACAGGCTGTACAGGAGGTAGATCAAAAAGACTAGATTTTACCATCAAGCCACCAGTAAAGAAAAGAGGTTGGATGCTGAATAATTACTTCTCTTTCACCTTGCAGTAATGGGCATTGAGAAGAGCATCCAACACAGCAGTCTTCTGAGCAGGAACAACCTGTGGGATGGATGACTGCATTTTTAAAATGCCATGATAGTCATCAGTTGTTAGTTTATGCCTTAACTCCAAAATTTTATGCATGCTCTGTATCCAAAAGGCACAGGATGGAACTCAGAATGTGACTGGCAGCACTGCTCATATACAACATCCAAAGTATTGGTGCCAATCAGAATAGGGGGTTGTGCTGATCGCAGGTCTGGAACCACCAAGGCCAAGGTGTTTATGTCCATCTCTTCTCCTATAAACGCAGGAGGAAATGTTAAACAGAGTTCCCATATCCAATATAAGGCACCCTCTGACCATTTGCACCTTCTATCTCCAAAAGACATCTATGGTTTTATTAGGTGATCTGATAGATGGATGTTATAGAAGGACCGTGAAATTGTGGTGACTTGAGACCTGTGTCTAACAGGCAATGAAATTTGATCCCTTTAATCTTCACTTCACCAGTACTTCTTGTGCCTACCAATCCTTTAGGTAATGGGAAATATGAAGGTGAGCTGTGCTATGGGGACATTCACTGGTTGCAGCTCCCACTTGTCCCTCATAAGAACTGCCTCTAGTTTGTTGGCTCACTTTTCCCCAGGACTGCTGTTTATGCTTAAGCTGACGCCTTTTTCTTCAACCAGGCTGGAATTTGGCTGACTCGAACAGTTGGGAGCAATATGACCATCCTGTCCACACTTAAAGCAGAACCAAGGCTTTGGCCTACTACTGGCTTTGCAGGTTTTGGTTTCTGTTTTTTCAGCTGATTTTCTGGTCTAACAGAATTGGAGTCCTTAGACAGCAGAGCTGACATTTGACTCTGCAGCTTCAACATTTGCTTCCTTAAATCTTCAATAACACTTGAATTTGATTGATGGTCACATGAGCATGCACTGGTAGTGTGAGCTTGTACATTAACACGTTGCTTAACTGAGGAATATGCTTTTTCATCAACATCTCTTTTGCCAACTGTCTGTCTTCTTCTGTTCTAATGTTAATAAAACTCTGAGAAGGGAGGTGGTTGGTCTTTTTTCTTATCTAGTTGCAGTTTGTTTATCATACTGTTATCCCAACAACCTCTACAAAAGTTTTAACAAATATTTGTCCATTTCAGTTGCGGGAATCCCCCCACGCTTCACCATTATGCTGAGAGCCAACTGGAGTTCTGCAAATAGGAAGATGGTCGTTCCCCATGGTCCTGAAGCGTATTTAAAATTTTGCAAACAACTCTTCTCCATCCTCGACAGTGGCATATGCGAATCAAGTACCTGCAAAAAGTTGCAGGGAGGGCATCAGGCCCCAAACCCCTCACTAGGTCAGCAGCTGGAGGGAGTAAACCCTCCAAAATGCTCCTTGCAACATATAAAGGTGCAAGACTTGGATCTGCATTTAAAGTTCTATTTGAGACCTCCAGGATTCATAATCTGCCTCATGCTGAGGTTTTGGAAGTCTTCCTGAAAAGGTGCGTAATCTAAATGAAGACAGAGGTTGACGATTTACATCATCTCTGCGCACAATGTGTTCAACTACAACTCTCTGGATGCCAGGAGGGTTCAGATCATTCCCCGAGAGGGAAATTCTCGGCCCCCCATTCATAACGGATTTGGTGGAGTTTTGATCCCTGCTGGTAGGTGGTGGATTGATCTGATTGGTTTGAGGGAGGAGTAGATGGCTGAGTCTGACTGGACTCTCTTTCAGCAGTAAATACTTCAACAATCTCCTCTTCATCACCTTCCCCTTCATCATCCTCATCAAGCTCCCCTCCGGTCGCCGCTATTCCTAAATGAGCACTTATTTGTTCAAAAACTCCTTTCAAAACATCATCAAATGATTGTCCACTCTGCTGGGCGATACGTTTCAGTTCATGGAGGTAATCAGGAGGTAGGGTCGTGTCCACTGTGGCTGTGGCAGGGCACTCTCTTGAAAGTAATTTAACAACAAAGATAACATCTTCCGCAGTCTGAGATGGATAAACATATGGTAAAAGCGATTTTAGCTTTTCCAAATCTGCAGAATTAATAAATTCGACGGCCGGTTTTTATAAAATGGACTCTCACGTGCAGTAACAGAAAAAACCTTAACTGCACCATAACTGCGTAAATTATTGATGATCTCGTCATCTGCTTGAGTGTTCGTTACACCACTAATGATGACAGAATTAGCAACATTGATACCAATTTCATCAAAGAAATCCATCTTTCAATACAAAACACATTCACCAAACATTCACAGTATCAGACTCCTGGCTAGCTTGCCATTTATGTAACAGCTATGGGCTACGCAGCTAACTGCGGCTACAAAAGCAGCATCAGAAAAGTGGTCTTTTAAGGAGTCTGAGGTGTGAATAAAAACAAGAAACAGTACCTTTAGTTTTGGTGCATATATTAAGTGATTTGTATAAAAACAAACAATTACAACAGTACAGTGAGACACGAGATAATTGACTCAGAATAAATTAATATCCAAAAATCATAAAGTCCATAATCCTTTTTGTTTCTAGCTCGCCATCTTCAGATCCAGACGAGGATCTGATCCATCAGGAGGAAAAAAAAAAAACCCGACCTAAAAGGTCAGAAAACCCATTAAGTGTTTTTATCAAAAACAATTATGTACATAGTACAACAAAATTAAATTTAAGCATTTAATTTATATACGTTAAATGCAAATGCACAACTAGATTCCCAATATTATACATAAACATTTCAACAATCAGGTTAAAGTAACCATAATTCAAATAAAGTAAAACAAAAATTATAAAAATAAATAAATAAATAAAATTATCAAATACTCAAGCAGAGTGAGAGAAAGGAAAAAAAATAAATAAAAAAATATATTGCGAATATCAAACTTAAGTGTAGTACATTCTGATCAATTTCATTTTAACTTCACTGCCTCAAAATCCATGTAAAGTGTCAGAACACGCACAAAATTCAGCAACGAGTTACCTTCTCAGAGAGAGTGGGGACTGAGCCACAACCAGCCGCGACAGGATCCCGGTGACGGTCCAGGTAAGCCGTGCCAATAATTCTAATAAAACAACGCTCCAATGAGCAACGAGCAAAATTTCACATATAAAAGCAATAATGCTATCAAAAAACTCACCAGGCAATCAAATCAATGTATTCAAAGATTTGGGTGCGTTTGCGAAAAAACGCCAACAACAAGCCACAATCACAGTGGAACAGCTGAGAATGTTTAAACTGCGCGCTGGAGGCGGGCTTTAAATAAGCGGCACAGTTTGGAACAACCCAGGAAAACCGCAAAAAAAAAGTCTTTGACTAATTGCGGGTTACATAATTTTCAAGCAAGATAGGCTTACAAATTGAACTGCACACTGTTTAATGGTGTAACAGCTCATGCCACCCTAGAGGAGAAGTCGCCCTGGGCAGCTGCCCATATTGTCTGTACCACAAGCGCTACTGCTTTTGTCATATTATGAAAATAATTTAGAGAAACCAGGAAAACATCTATAGATCCCCACAAGTCTGGTTCAATCTCCTCACATCTGAAGGTGTCAACATTCATCAACAACATTTAACAGTTAGAAAAGGTTTTGGTTCACAGATGTAAGGTAACATTTATTCTTGTTCAATGATACAAAATAAGAAATAATTAGTTATTGGAGTTTTTATAAAGCATTTATGAATATCTGGTTTCAACTGCATACATTTTGAGAATCATAATGTAAAAACTGTATGATGTATAAAAAAGATTCAAACTTGTCTGAATCTTGTGCATATATTGTATATTTAAACCCATTCATTCAGACTTTCAAGCTTTTCTGCCTTCTCTTCCTGTAATCCCTGTCTGTCTTATTTAGGCTAAATCCTAATTTGGTATTTATCCAAATTCTGTCCTGACTGGAGTTGGTCAAAAACAGCACAGACATGGTAGAGTATTTGGGACTCCAGTAATTCTAAGAGCTTGACCAGAAAAAAAGATTAAAATATTAAACTTGTAGTCTTTTTTGCTTTGAGCTGGAGGAAATTCTGACCAATCCACTCAGATATTGTGTACACACTGACACTATACCAGGATGGTCAAGTGGCGATGCAGAAATTTACCCGCTTCTCCTTGCAGGGTTGCAGATTTATGCAATCCAGTATCGTAACACAGCATGTCTGTGGTCTGATCTTTGATATTCTAAAATGACTTAGAGTTGACACCAAGTTCACAAAACCACAGAATACAGATTCTACTAGATTGTAATATAAAGATGAAGCCAGAATTACCAAACCAAGCTAAAATCTACATATGTGAAAAACATGTGAAATCCTAGTTCCTTAATATACCTGAAACTCCATTAACTGGCCCTGCAAATGCTTCTCTAAAAGATTATCCAGATTTTTTACCAAAACACGAAAGCTTTTTCAGTACTTTTGGTAGTGTAATGTTGCACTATGTAGCATAAATGCTACATTATGCAATAACCTGTATTCCTTGGGTTTAATAAACAAGTGGAGTACAACATGATCCTTTTTACAATGTGTGACTGATCAAGAAATTTAAAGAAAGAACACTTCAAAAGAAAATGTAAAACTGTAGGAGGGAAAATTAGGATAATGGGTCTACTTGACTTCAGCTGTCCTTCACAGCTGTATTCAAAGGAGAAGGTGAAGACCAAACATTTAAGAGGCTTGTTAAATGCATTAAGTGAGTCATTACTGAGCATATTAAAAAAAAGAGATTATTAACCGTTCTTTGTTCAGCTTTCTAAGTTCTAGGTGAATGTAATTCTGCTAGTGAAAACAGGAACAATGCTTCCTAGTTTGAAGGTTATCACCTAGCTTCCAGGCCAATGACTCTGAGTCAGCTCAACTACACTCCTTAACTGAACTCCAGGCAGAGCCTTTCTCACGGAGAATTTGTTTGTTCTCCTCTTAAATATAGAACAAATTAAAATATCGTCACTATTGAGTATAAATTGAACTATTTCTGAACTGAACTATTTCCAAAAGATTCTGGAGCATGCAGATTGCATACCACGTGAGGTTAGTAATGTAAAGCTCCAAGAAGCATTTTCAGTTTCAAAGACGTTGTGTCATGGAGTGGTGGAGTCGAGGTGGTGAGGTAGACACCGGAGAACCAGGATGAAGTGAATAAATGATTTTAATGGAAAATAGTTTATAAACAAGCACACAGTCCATATACAAGGCAGCACTGCTGAGCTGAGTCCAGAGCTCGACACAGGTAGCACAAGTTAAATAAAGGACTGGAACACACATGCGACAGTAGCCGAGGACCCAACGCACACAGGTGGAATTAAATACACTGAGGGTAATCAAAGAAACAAGACACACCTGGGAGTAATCAAGGGGAGACAGGACAACAGGAAGAGCACAGAGGACACAGAACACAGAACTCAAAATAAATACACAGAAAAATTACAGAACACAACACATTGACTTTGCAGGGAAATGATTTGCTTCCAAAGAAAAACAAGGCAGGACCATGATCGCCATTGATCGTCACTATCAGGGGGATTTGAGCTTTATGAAAGTTTAATTCATAATCAAGAAGAGCAGAAAGACTCATGGAGACGTGAAGGAGCCGTGTAGAGCATGCTAATGCTGAGCAGCTTAGAAAACACTGAGCAGATGGTCCTGAGTTTTCAAAAGAAGAAATTCTGAAATGACAACACCTCAGATGGCAAACTTTATTTTCTCTGCCTTTATCATAGACTAAGAAGTTTAATCACTATCAAATAATTCAAAGGAGTGAAAACCCTAACTCTACTTGGTTGCATTGTATTATATTTATATTAGATTTAAAACAGTAGCCTGGAATGAGAACTTTCTCAAACCAGGCTTGGTATATCAGTTTAAAAGGCTGCTCTTCCTGCCAATGATCACTGAACATCTGACGTTTTGGTGATCGTCACCTTCTTAAAATAATGGTCAAAGAAAAGAAAACACAACCACTTTTTAGAGGCTTTATTGCCTTTAGCAGCCTTTATTTGAGAGTGTGTATACAAGAAAGTGGGTAATGAGAAGAACGAGGTAAGACATGCAGGCAAAGGTCATCAGACTGGGACTAGAACCTATGACATCCTGTTGAGGCTTCACACATGGGTTGTACTTTACCTCTGCACTACCACAGCACCCCACAACCTCTTCTTTGCCAAAAGATGAATTTGGTAAAAGTAAATAAGTAAATAAATAAAAAATCACTTTTTTCTTGCTCCCTAAAGCCAAAAATGTGTATTATAGGTTAATTGGTTGGCTTATATTGTCATTTGGTGTGAGTGTGTATAGATAGTTTTTCATGTTGTGTGTCACTTGAGTTACCCCATGACTCACTGAAAATCTGCTTAGCTTTTACCCCACTAACCCTTGGAGATTGACCTCCTCTGACCCAGCAGGGTTAAGCTGGTGAAGAAAATTGATAAAATGAAATTTAAAGAGCAGAATAAAAAAATATGGTGTTTGATACGCTATACGGTTTGAGTATAAATAAAATCCTGACTATTTAAGACCCGAAACTGTCCTGATATTTTAACTACATAACTCGAGTCTTGAATTTTCATCTAAATGATTGCTTCTGTACCAAAAATTGGCCTTGGCTTATCCAAGAGGGGCAGGGCTATAATGTATATTTTCCAGCTACTTAGTGACATTTTAATAGCAAAATCAAGTAACTATGTTACTTTCAGTTGGTACATGAATGCTACACATATCAAATGTGACTTAAAAGAAATTTGAGTTTGCAATTCAACGTTTTGAAATTGGGCCTCTTCTCTTCTCTTTAAGAAGCTCCTGGTCTTTCTGAAACTCCACCTCGAGGAAGTCATTGCAGCAATGTTTCTCCATTAACTCTGCAACACTCGTTCTCAGGAGGGTTGCACTGAGAAGTAGTTCCTCTGCTGAGGTCAGCAGATGCACAGTTGCAGCAGGTGTTTACTAACTGCTGCTGCCACTAGTCTGGAGGAGCTGAGTGGGGGATTTGCGGGAGAGAGGTGCTCTGTACTGAAGAAGCGTGACTTGAGATTGCAGCTCTGAGGAGGTCAGAGCAAGCCCTTACATAATCGAAATGGCTGCCACAAGAGATTTAAGAATTTCTCAAACATGCATGCAAAAAGTCAAGGCGACACTCCAAGTATGTTTTTTTCATGAGGGAATAATCTTATAATCTTGAGCTCAAAAAAGTTGATTTTACATAACACTGTCCCTTTAATGACATCAGTCCTTAGTAGTGTAACAAAGTAGGTTTCATTAACAGTATAGGATTAAATAAATACTTGCAATCTATTTCAACTTATTTGTGGAGTCTGAGAGGACCAATGAGTTCCCTTGAATTTAGCATGACAGATTTGGCATAGTTTACATACCTTCTCTCACTTTTTAGATTTACAACCTTTAGTAATGTCATGTGTTTATTTGGCTTGCCTACACAGAGAGGCAACCTAAAGGGAAAAAAAAAAAAAAAAGACTTCAGGAACTAGAACACACTTGCACTGTTACAGCATGTTTTGCACAGTTGATTGGAGTCTCCTGAGTCCGCCTCCTGCAAAAGCTAAACATGTCACAAGATTTTCATCACAGTCCTTGCGAGACTTGAGCTGTCTAAATGTGGTAGGTTGGGTTTGGTTTCACTGGAATGAGAATTACAGGGGACAGGTCCGGCATTCCCACCTGATAGTGTTTGTTATGGGCTGAAGGGTTTATTTTGGTGGTGAAATCAGACACCGAACACACCAAAAAGCCTTTGAATTGTTTTAGTCGGCCTTGAAAGAATTATTTTCAGCTTCTAGCTTTATTGAAACGGGATAATTTGACCATTTCTTAAATAGAGGTGTTAACTGATACGTAATAGTCGGTAATGTTAAAATTGGCGGCTCGCAGAGTCCGTTTTTGCAGCAGCGTCTCACTGGGACGGCATTTGGACTGACCTTAGGAGAACCTGGACCTATCAGGTTTCAGCAGAAGTTTTTAAATAAGTCACAGAGAAAAATAAGGAAAGAGGCAGAGCTGAGCTGAGCGAGGTGTGCTCCATGCATTAAGAAAATCTGCCCTATGAAGCTACATTACATCTTGGAGAGATTACCTCCTCATTGCACCCTCATGTCAGCCTCCAGGTGTGCTTCATGAGATTCCCTGATGTTTTTATTTCAGACAGTTTGCACGCACACAGCCTCATTCCTGGGAAGATGACTCACATTGAGATTGAGGATGTTTGATGGTTGGTGTGTGCCAGCAGTGCTGCTGGTAGTGCAGGTGATGCAGGAAAGAGGAAATGCAGCTGTTGTATCACACATAGGAAACTATGTTTCCCATGTCCATTAGTTATTGTTAACTTATATTTGTTATCTGTAATATTTCAGATTAGGGCTGCAACTAACAATTATTTTGCTCATCAATTATTCTGATGCCTAATTGATCGATTGGATAAGAAAATGGGCCTTTTTGCAAATTTTTTATTTTACCACTTCAGTTTACTTTATACACTATTAGAAATAAATTAAAAGATGCAAATAAATGATTCAATTTTATTCTTATTATAAGAAAATAAACATTTTATTGATTAAAATGTAACAAAAGCATTTCTTTACTAAATGCGCTTAATAATTAATAGATTGACTCATTTTTGCATTACTGATTAATTATTAATTAATTACAGAAATTGAGTAAGACGAAGTAAGGAAAGTGACAAAGAAGTTTTTTATTATACAAATACAAATGTAACATATTTTTTCTACAGTTTTGACATAATTACAAGGTGTTGTTTATTCAGCAAATAGCCATTTCTGAGTTTGTCCAGTTAATGATTAATCAATTACTAAATTAGTTGATTGTTTTAATAATCAATTAATTCGATTAATTGCTTCAAACCTAGCTGAGATTTTGTTCCTATATATAGACAAATATATATGCAGCCAATCAGTGATGATAAAAAAGACCTTGGAGGTTGCCAATAAAGTAAAGTTTGTTTTTGAAACTGTTTTTCTTTTAAAATGTGTGATTTAGTGAAGCTTATGAAGATATTTTGGCATTGAATAGAAAAGTGAGTGTTTTTTTTTCCCTTAAGGTTAAAATTATATATTTTTAAACAAGCATAATGGTTTAAGAATATTACAATGAAAAAGTAAAAAAAATGCCTTTTTATGTTGTAAGAAAAACAAAAAGATAATATTAATCATATCAAGATCAAAAATAAAAACAATATATTTTATCTAATTCTTTTTTACTATTTAACCTTCTTGTAGAGTTAAATAGAAGTTGTTTTGTGTGTGTTTTTTTTTACATTATTATAACCTACATCAGCATCTTTTCATGTCATCATAAAAGATAAAAATAAAAGTAAAGCTTCTATGAGCCTACTCTGTTGTTGATCTGAATCCCTTGGTACGTGTCATACCACCAGATTGGTGCTTTGGCCCAGGGAACTGCATGCTCTGCTTTGTTTGTGTTTATCACATCACATGCTGTGACTGGACCCAGCAACCTGACTTCAACCAGCCGGGTAACAGGAGGATCATCTCAGTAGTGCACTCGGCTTCAGATTAGCACCCTTTAACACCTGCTCTCCTCACACCTTGGACATATAATCTCCCTTGATCTTATTTTGAACCTGTTCTCTCTTTCTAATTATGTCTTCCAGATGTCTTCCCTGTTGCTAAGCGCGTCCAGAGGATCTTGCAAAGTTAGGTTTCCTCTTGCTTTTCTTTTATGTCATAATAATCTCCAATAAACCAGATATATAAACAATGACGTATTCAGCCCCTGAGCTGTGACTAACTTTTTCCTCTGTCCTCTTCTTCTATACTAGTTGGCATGGATGGCTCCTTCACCGCTGCTCTGTCATGTCTGATCAAGTCATCAAGAATCCCTGCTTTGCACCTTCAGGACTCTGCTGAGGGTAACCCTGCCGACTTCCAAAAAGGAGACAGAGGCAGAGGATAGCAAGCCAAAGCCGGCCTGACATCCTCAGCTGCAGTGAACCTTCACCACCCTCTTATTTTCTCTAATAACTGCTGTCTCATCACTGCTATGCTACCACATAATGCTACATAACCGATTTGTCTCTTTAAATGTTAGTGTATTGACAACTCAATCTGAAGAACATATTCTTCCTTATCAAGTTACCTTAACCCCACCTCTCCTCACCTTCATCACTATCAACCAGGCTACTCAACCCACCCACCTGGAGTCTTCCTTCACATCACTGACTCTGTGCCATGTATGTTCAGATCCCACCTTTCGGACAAATGGCAGTTCCTCCTGCCAACTCCATCCCACAACGTTCCTCAGGACTGTGTGCTTGGACCCCAACTTTTCCTGTCCTACTTTCTTCCTGCTGACCTCATCTTTCATCTGCGCTTCCATTTCAGATAAACCAGAATACCTACATCTCCACCAAATCAATAATATTCTCAATGGAACTTGCTCTGTTTTCTCAAAACATATCAGGCTAATCAGTGACTAACCTTTTTGCTGGTACATCTGCTATGGCCACCACCAGGAAAACGTTTAAAATAAAACTACTAGATTAAATTATAAAAACAAATTATGTATCTCATATATATATATGTTATTACAATCAATCAATCAACCAAGTTGATTGATTGATTGATGTTGCACTTTGCAACATGTTGCCATGTTGCACTTTTCAGCAACATGGCAGTCCGTAATGCTTTACATTGTGAAAACAAAGTGAAACATCGGAAATACATCATAGAGTCAACAGTTATGAAAGCCAATAACAGACATTTTGATTTGTCAAGTGTCATCATCAAATTCATCAGTACACATTAAATATGTTGGTCCATTTATTATGGTTGAAAAGCAACTCTCAGCCTAGTTACAGCATAAAGTTTTATGGTGCAGCAGACATTTATGATATTTTGTGGTAAAATCCTGCTGGATTGTCTTTTTGTGTCTTTTCCTTGTTTTTCTTCAATGTTTTATGAGTTAGGACTAGAAACTGGAAAAAAATAATTAAGCCAAACCAGACATCAGAAATATTAGAGTGTATTGTTTTTATTCAATTGGAATCTAATGAAATAATAAATACTCCTGCTCGAGCTACGTCCTGTTCTAGATGACCTACTCAGCATCATTTAACAAAAAGGGAAACTAAGACTTATTGTAGATTTATAGTTAAACACATTAATTCTTATTTAATGAATGAATCTTAGATCATTTAAGAATTCTTGTAAATGACTCTGAACATTTAAATTAGAAAAAGATGATTATTTATACTCAAAAGGACTTTTGAAATGTATTGACAGAGACCCAGTCCAATTTACCCATACTTCCAAAACACTGCTATCTCTTGGTTTTGGGAGATCATCTGTATGATAACAAGTTCATATGATCAAAACAAAATATTTTAAAGCTAGAATAAAGCTAAATCATCTTAATTTTCTCAGTTTATATGCGTTTGCCAAATAAATCATTCTGGAGTGGAGTTTGAGCAAAAGAAATTGCACAGAAAAAGAAGTAAACAAACTGCTTTCCACTCTGGATCTGATCGGCAGGTAAAATGCTTAAAGAGCCCAAGAACTTTCCAGTTCAGTGAATGCATAAGCATAAAAAGAAGAAGAAGAAAAAAAAAACAACCCTGAGCTTTTCTAACAAACTGAATCAGCGCATAAAACTGTTATTGGGCTGGCTCAGTCTGTTGTCTTCCATGACACTGCAGCGTTTGTTTTTTGTTGTTGTTTTATTACCAGATCCTGAAGGCTGAACTTTTGTTTTACAAAAACACAAAAACACTCTGCAGTGAAACATCTCTTTATATCTCTGTGGCCAGAGATATAAATGATCATGTTAGAGATATTAGTTTTATTTTTGCCCCAGAAAATGTTCCCCAAAAGCTAAGTACTAATGGGGGCAGCACAGGAACCTGAGAAATCCCCAGTCTCCCAGGGACTGTTCCAATAAACCCCACCTCCACTGATGATTATATCCAACTGCTTCATTACTTTAATGGGACTCATTAATGAGCAAGTAAAATTACCAACATTTACATTAACAGCTCACTGGTTATGTGTGGGTGCATGTACGTGCAGGCGTGTGCGTGTGCATGTGTGTGTGTGTGTATGAGAGAGAAAGAGAAAGACTCCGATGTGCAACTTGACTGGCATTTTAACACATGCATGTTGTTTGATGTAAACCACATAATTGTAGCTCTGGCTTCAGGTTGCTGTCCTGCTGGAAAGTGAACCTCCTCCTAGCTTCGAAGTCTTTTTTCCCAGTCTCTGATGTGTTTTCTTCCGGGATTACCTGTATTGAGCTCCATCCATCCTCCAACTGAAAAACATCCCCACAGCATGATGTCTCCATTACCATGCTTTGTGGTGGAAGTGTGTTCAGGGCAAGGTACGGAGTTGGTTTTCCACCATGAAGGCGGAGTTTCAGAAAGAGAAAAAGCTTCTTAAAGAGACAGAGGCCCAATTTCAAGGTGTTAAATTAGAAAGTCACATTTGTTTCAGTCATATATCACATATGTAGCATTTTCATAACAACTGAAGGTAACATAGTGACTTGATTATGCTATAAAATGGCACTATGTGCCTGTAAAACATTAATAATGCCCCTTTAATCCTGAGGATTCAACTTTTTAGTGAAGCTCAGTCATAAAAGCAATTAAAATAAATCTATATTTGGAACAAGATGACTTTTTCTTAGAAAAATGTATTTTTAGAAATGGATCATTTGAACGGCTCTTTGATGTGAACCTGAAGGCTCAGTTCCCTTCAAAGAGCCACAAATCTCATCAAGATAACCGTCAAGTTGATCATTTTGGTTTACATATGAATTGTCTTTTGCCCTGTTGTTTGATTAAAATACCTTGAAATGTAGATACTGTATGTCCACAATATTATGGACACCAAGTATCTACATTTATTTGGTACAAATAGACAGGCATCATCTGATGCCAAAGTGAAGTGGATTTGCTAAGTGCACCAGAATGAGCCTTTTTATTGGGTCCCACAAGTGTTGGAGTTAATGGAAGAAAATTGTAACCATGTGTAATTTTTCCAAATTAGGCAAACTGTTGTAATCTAAGTCATATGTTAGGCCCTTTTAGGCCTGAAACACATTAAGCATGTATATCATGAAATCATTAAATATTGTTCATTTCACACAAAAACATTAAATATCACACATGAAAGACAGTCCCATAGAAATGCTTGCCTGTGACTCAGTTTGGTCTGAATCTTTTTCAGCCTCACTAAATGTATTTTGTGTCACATGCAGGAACAGACCTAATCTTAGAAACAACTACATTTTAAAATGTCACAAAGTTCTCAGCACAAGACAGATGCTCAACACATGGCTTTGTCAGCCATTAATCAAATCAGTGCAGTGTTTGCCAGCAGTTCATTTCTATCGTCTGTCATTCCTGAGTTGGCCTTAAAATTCTACAAATTGTTAATTGAAACGAGAATTTATAGAAGCCGTAGGGCATCATTTTCAATTAATTCAATTAAAATTACTATCAGGCTACTTTCCACAAAGCTACTTTAGTAGTTTACTTTCTGACCCTACAAAGTAATTCTGGGAACTTAGAGTTTACTTTTTAGGACTATACAGATTTATAAAGTCACTTTCAGCCTGGAACATTCCGAAAACTAAATATTTTCTTCTGAAAGTTAAAAGTTACTTTGCAGAACATCCAAGGTATTTTCATGAATAAGGCTATATTATAGCACTGCAAAGACCCATAGCGGTGACTGTCAGTCACCCCTCCATGTGGCGATAGTCATCCCTCCTCCTTCCTTGCTCTCTGCTGCGCTGCAGCTGGCACAGCCTGCCATGAATGCTAATGCTAATTAGGAGAAGGCAGGGAGGCAGAATTTTGCTGATGTGACATTGCAGTGTAAGACGTTCATAACACTTTGTATCTTTAGGTTTTAAGATTCCATCCATCCATCCATCCATCCATTTTCTGAACACCCTTGACCCTATAGGGGTCAGGAGGGGTGCTGGTGCCTATCTCCAGCAAACGTTTCGGGCAAGAGGCGGGGTCACCCTGGACAGGTCGTCAGTTTGTCGCAGGGCGGTTTTAGAATTTCTTACCTGTTAATTCCACAAAGTGCCAATGTAAGTTCTGAAAATATTGATTTCTAGAAAATAGACTATAAATTCCAAAACCTTAATATATATTGGTCTTTGTATTTTACAGAAAACGTTGTAAAATATTATTCTTGTGATTTGCAATCGTAAAATAAATGTAAACAAAGTAATTTCTGTAATTTAGTATTTAAAAAGGTCCCAATTTTCTGTCATATTTTTTTTGTACATAAATATTTTGGTTAGTTTTAGATGTTTTTGTCCTTTTGGTCCTTTAAAAAAAAATCATTCAAATGCGCCATGGTGCATTTTGTCTGCTCAGTTCGGGAGTCTCGCTCCAAAAAAAAAAGAACGCTGTTCAAACACCACTGTAACACAAACACTCTTCATTCATTCATTCCTGTGGAGCAGGAAGACCTCTAAATCTGTCTGAAGCTGTTTTTACTCTCAGACTCCCTCCAGGTGGGACACCTCTGACAAAACCCACAGGCTGCACTGATGAAAACTCCCACAGACAGACTTGCAGTGTAAGCAAGCACTCCTAAGAGTGAGCTGAACATTACCAGCCCAGTAAATAGGTCTTCCACTCCACAATAAATTAAATGTATTTGTATTGTTGGCCTTTATGTTGTAGAAGAAGAGAGAGAAAATAAAGGAACTACAGATGGACATGGATAAGAAGGGGTTTGGAAAAAGCCGAATCTTAGAGATTGCTTTGAAGGTCAGCTGCAACAGGAGTACATTCAGGGCCACTGAGATAACTGACTGGTGAGCTTGAGAACATACGATAACTCCTGTATAACAGTAACCTTTCAGGCTGCAGGATACAGAACCGTCATGCCTCACTGCTATCAGTGTGCTATCTGTAACAATGGCTGTGGTAAAACGCCTCGTTCTTTAGACTCTTTAGGTAGACAGACAACCGATACAAATGTTGCTCATGACAAATAATGCTCCACACTGCAGCTTAGTTATGTAGAACAAACACAAACCAGTCATTTGGTTTACAGTTTCATCTGGGTTTTCAACACTGTTTCAATGCTGTGAGGAAACTGAAAAATCCCCTCAAAAACAAAGGCGAGACATGACAGGATGGTAATTTACAGGAACACAAAACTTCAAGAGAAAGTTATTGACACTTTTGGTCTACAATCAAAAATTATCAAGACCTGTCTTTCTGATGGCCAGTACAGAATTATGATTTATTTGGTGCTAGCCTCGTCAGTGCCTTCCTGTGCAATTCTGTTTGAATAAAGTCTCACTTCCAGCACAGTCCGGGCTTGCTCCCCTTCACTTGGATTCCCTCTGGTAGAATTTCTACAAGGCCAAACGACGAACAGAAGAAGTTGTGAATGATGACGTTGAACTTCTGCACTGTTTTAAACTTGTGGAAGCTAATACTGAGTACAGTTTGAAAGAAAACTATTTTCAAAAAGAAAGATGAGGCAGTATAAATAGGTAAGGAGCCGTTTCAAAAGAAACCAAATCTCCTTCAGTTTCATGTCGAGGCATGTCTGAGGTTTTTCGTCCTTGGGGAGTAGGAGGAAACACGCTTAAACAAGTTTAACATTTTGAAATGGCAGGTTCTGTTACACTGGATTTGGAAGTCTCAGCGTTAAGGTACAAAGATACATTCTCTATATATAAACACAAAAACTGAAATCTTAGTGAAGTTAGCTCTGTTAACCTAGCTAACTGCTAATGTAAGAATGTCAATATCAATTTATTTATAAAGCAATTTAAAGGCAGCTATTATCTGCACCAAACCGAATTGTATTGTTAATACAACAGATAAAAAGATATCAAATGTTGTTCAAAATGTCAAATCTGTAGTCATTTTAGTTTTGTCTTTGAAATATTCATAAAAATATGTTTTACATCAAACATGCTTACATATTTTGGATCCTGATCTTATAATTTCTTATATTATAGGTTTTTAATGGGAGATGGATAAAAAAAAAAAACATAGGCAGCTCAAAGTTTTGTATATAAAACTGAGACTGGAAAACAGACATGAAATAAATTTCTAAATGTGTTCCAGGCAGTGATGGACGGATGGATGTTGTAAAATCTTCTTTCCTCTGCCCTCCACCTGGAGAAAAATACTGTCTCTTTTGAAATATTCCTCTTTTTATCTGTTTATAAGGTCTTGGTATGAAATGCAAGTGGTTTGCTAACAGAAGAGAAGTGTCAGTGGTCTTATTTTAGCACTTTAAAGACCTGCCTGACCACACACTGGGCCCTGTGCTCTTCATCTGTAAATGGTCCACGTATGAGCAGTCACTGACCAAAACCCACAATTAATGTCCAAATTTCAACTGGGATTAAAGATTTTATTTTTTTTTTACACTCCCAAATTGCAAGCCGGCAGTGTTTCCTGGCGAGGGGAGGAAAAACCTCGGCAGAATTTTTACGACACAGTAACTTTCCACTGAAATCCAGACTTAATGACGCATCTTTGAGGCTTCCTGAGACAGGGATGGTGACCCCCCTGCAACTATTCCAGGAAATTAGATTAGTCACTAATTGCTAACTTGACTGAAAGTCATCTTTTCACTCTGTTTAAATAATTATGGCTCCCAGATGAAGAACATTCATAACCTTTTTTGGCTGGTGAGTTTTGTCAGGAACTGAATGTAATGACACCACCTCAAAGGACATTTGGTTTCTCCTTTAGTTCCTGCTTAACATGTCACCGTAAAGCCCAAAGATTTCAAAAAAAATATATGGGCTCTGTCAAAGACAGTGCTATTAATGGGTTTCCTTAGGCAATTGACCACAGCTAATAAACCTTCAAAGGGCATTTAGGATGTTAGTGAGCGAGAACAAGTGCATCTGTAACAACTGCACTGTTTCTGTTTTCCTGTTCTCGTTGTTTCCCTGGGCAACCCAGAACAGTCATCATCAACACCTGCGTCTCGCCCCTCAGTCACCTCCAGCAGTGAAACATGCAGACGTGTCGTCGCCTCTTCTTCAACTTGCTCTGTGTCGCCACAGTTGTACTCATTATTATAGTTGGTTCTTTGCTCCTTGTTGAAATCCCTTTGTGTTTTTGAACCATGTCCTAATTTCATCCCGCCTGTAGCCACACCCTCCTCGACTATACCCCCCAACACCCACTCCCTCCTCCCTTTGGGTCACTGGCCTCCGACTGCATCATTCATCTCTAAACCGAAGCTTAGTCTCCCCATAAATCTTTAAAGCTTTCCTCGATCTGAGCTCTGAGTTTGAACACTACTTCTGACTACTTCTGATGGCTGTTCACAGTGGAGCCTAAGTATTCAAGGTCCTGTGGGGAACTCCATTTATTTTGAACAAATAATAAATTAAGGGTTTGAGAAAGTAAACAAAGACTGGCTTTGTAGTGACTGTAGCAGCGTAAAATGAGATTTAAGTGGATGAGTCATTCCTCACTGGTTCTTTACTAAATCATCTGTTATTTGTAGAGAGTTTAGCAAGCTCTTTTATGCCTGTGCGATACTCACAAAAGAAACCATTTGGTGAAAATCTTCAGGTAATATAATGGAAAGGAGAGTACAATTCTACCAAAATTCTTCAGAACTATTAATAAGGAGCAATTTTAAAAGAGAACGCCTGTTTCAGTGGAACTAAAAAGACTGACCAGAAAAGAGAAGGCCTCAGCACAGAGCCTTGCAAAAATACATCCTTGAACTTTTTCACATTTTGTCACACTGCATCTACAAACTCTGAAGTATTTTGCAGTCATTTTATGTAACAGACAAACATAAAGTAATAAAAATGGGGTAAAAATAAAACATTTTATGCAACAACATTTTTAAAAGTACAATCATTGCTTGTAAGAGAGGTCGCTGGTATATAGCTTTTCAGTATGAATACTCTGTATGGCACAACAGCAACTTTACCAAGACATGGCTGTTTAAATGAATGGAAACCTGGTAAAGGGAGCATCAATCAGAGCATCAGTCTCACTGTAGCTCTGGAGAAACCAAAGAGAAGAATCTGTTGACAGGGTAAGTATTATTTACATGGCCCTAATGGAAAAGTGGAAAGAAGAAGGCCATTGTTGAAAGAAACCAATAAGAAATCCTGTTTTCAGCTTGCTACAAGGCCTTTAGGAAACAAAGAATAAAAACATTTAGAACAGTCAGACAACACCAAAACCTAACCTCTCTGGCCCACATACAAAACACGACGCTTGGTTCCAAAGTAACTTTGAAAGAACACTTAAAGCATCATCTTTGCTGTAAAACATGGTGGAGGTACCATCATGGTGTGGGAATCTTGACTTTAGTTGAAATTTGGAAGTAATTCAGAGTTGATCTGAAAATGGATAGAGCTAAATCCAAGGGAAGTCCTGGAAGGAAACCTGTTAGTACAGATGGTTTCAAACTTTAATCCTGCTGGTTCTGGAACTTTGGTTGGAGTTTAATTCTTTTGGGTTTTGTCTGCAAAAGACAAATGAATGGTTACATGAAAGCGTATTCATGTCAGTCAGACAATGTAAATACAAATCTGTGGCACGATGTACTGTTCTAATATTCTCCACCCAGTCTGACAATGGTTGACCTATTTTACAAAGAATAAAATGTCTGTCTGCATGAAGAAAGTTGCAGTGGTAATAACAGTGAAAGGTGATTTTACGGGGGAGTAAATGAAGGAGGATAAATAGTAAATATCAAGCCTTGCCTATACCAATAAAATACATTAAAGTTTGAGATGGCAATGTGACAAAATGTGAAAAAAATCAATAACTATGACTATTTTTCCAAGTCGGTATTGTATTTAGATTTTGTCATTGTATAAATTCACTTTTGGGTGTTGTCTTGTTTTCTCCCTCTGCTCTTTCCCTTTAAACCTTTTTCCTCCACCTTTGTCCATTTCTTTTTTCTGTTTTGCTTCTGTGTCTATTACATTTGAAATAAACCCAAACCATTTTCTAATAAAGTTTCATACGTATATCGGAAGTGGTGCATCAAACAGAAAGCACTAATGCTCCACTTGTGAAGGTAAATCTGATGGGCTTCACATTGACACTGCCAGGAAGGAAATAATAAAAACAAATTACAATTCTTTATAAAAGATAAATTTGTGGGCACTATTTTGTATTGATCTATCCCATAAAATCCCAATTAATCACCTGGTTAGCCTGTGGGTGCAACATGACCAAAAATTCATAAATATACAGTATTTGCTGTATGATCAACATTGTTCCTGTTCATTTATTTAAAAAGGGATGATGTACATGATATAATATGCTAGTTTTCATCTGTAGTCCCTCAGGGTACAATCAATAAAAACACAATATTCTACTGTCCATTACACACAAGTTAAGCTTTATCCATCAAAAAGAGAATAATAATAACAATGAATAAGAAGTTTTTTTTTTAATCTAAAAAACATATCAGGTTACAAATTTAAAAAGAATAAAAACCCATATAGCACAAAAGTTCACCACAATACAAGCCATTCATATTAAAAGCAGAATTAATAATATTTGATTGTCTAAGAGCCATAATTTAGTAGAAAAAGATTTAATGGACTCTTTCAGTCCATTCAGTTCTGTGTTTTTGTGTACTTTTCCAAGTGTATGCCTTTATTATTATTAATGCATGTAACAAATCCGGTGAGCACAGACACTCGTAGTTAAACATTGACTCCAGCCAAGTCCTGTAACTAACATTAATGTACAAAATGGTCCTTAGCAACTGCAGCGCGTTTACAATACAGACTGAATCGGTTCTCATCAAACATTAACAAATGCAGCGCTCATTATTTTATTACTTTATAGCTCTAAATAACTTTTCCTTGCAGTTGGAATTTTAAGGACGTGAACACTCAGTCACAGTCTGACCAAGCTTGCTTTATAGCTGTCTGTCACTCATATACTAACACACACACACACACACACACGCATGCACACCTCCACCCACACACACACACACACATACACACACATACACATATACACAACTCCCATCTCTCCTCTCACATGAAAGATTTAGCCCCAGTATGCCAGGGAGCTGATTGCTCTGGCGGCCACAACAGTACTTGGCCGCCTTTTTCTGCCTCATGTCCTTTCAAAACTACAGGTTTAAAAAATTCAAGCAGAATCACACTGAATTGCAGCAGAACATAAAGAGTGATGTAAATATCAAACCAGGATTTAAAGGGCCAGCTGCGAATGGGGCCCCTCTACTATCTAAACAAGGACTCCACATGCTTGACTGTAAGGAAAAAACTTTTGTTTTTCATGTTTTTTAATGCTGTTTTTTCTCATGGAACAAATGTGATTCACTTCTTGGTTTGAAGAGCGAGCTTTAGTCAGATGGTGTTGGCACTCCAGTGTATAATTTTCTATGTATAACCCGGCCTCTGAGGAATAACGATCCGAGCTGTTGTTTACGTTTTTCTCCCGCTCTGTTTTCAACATGCAATAAATGCAAGCAGGAAGACATGCATCTGTGCAAACTGTGAACATGTGTATCTATACGCATACCTTACATTCTTCAGCCATCACAGCTGGGAAACCCTCTACTTATATAAGTCTGGCCTATACCTCTTTGGACCCACTTCCCCTGCTCCGTGTTTTCCCTCCGGGGGAAATTAAGCGGGCTATCAGAGGAAGGTGCAAATCTGGATAAGCTCCCGATTTGCACCTGTTGACTTGGGAATGAAAATCAAAACAACCTGTGTTCCACGTGTGTCCAAACGCGTGGATACAAGAAGCAATCATACCTGACTTGTATGCATGGAAATGTGCACGTACCTTCCCGCATGGAGCAAAACCCGCCAGATGTTTGCGATGTCACGAGCTTTGTGATGGTTTTAACTATCAGGGTTGTGCGCTCTCAGGATGTTGTGATCAGATTCACATGGCTCTGCTAATGAATAGACTAACAAGTGTGTTCGAAAATAAGATTATGCAGGGGAAAGGTTTTTGGCACATAACCATGCAAAATTCATCAAAGCTCCACAGAGACAGCTCAGCCTATGGATGTTCAAGAGGAGTAACCTTTTACAAATATGAACATACTGTAATTTGTATATTTTAGCAGAAACAACCTCAGAGAATGTATGTAAATCTTTATTTACTGAAAATCTTCCGGTGGGAGATGTTTATGCAATCTTCTTCATTTTAAGACACATTTCAAGTAAAGAGCAATTAGTAATTTATTGGTTATTTCAGAATGGATTGTTATAAAACATAGAACTTTGGTCAAAATAATAGCAACCCACCATCACCATAACCAGATCTGTCATTAATTTTCTACATTGTAAAGATGTAGTAGATGACTAGAAAACCAACAGATTCAGCAGTTGTGTCCCTCGTGGTGCCGATTCTCTGTAATTCAGTTAAAAAATGATCTCTTTATCCCAAAGAGAATTTCTTTTGTGGAAAGTGATGTCATTCTAGTGCTTTCAAAGATGGTGATGCTGTGAGCAGCTATGTAGCAGTCAGTCTTGCAGCAAATCTGAAGAAGCCTCTGATTGAAGACACTTTTTCTGTTAGTATATTTATCAGATGACAAAGGATTTCTGTTGAAAAAAAAAATTGATTCTGTTTTAGAAGAAACTCATGAAATATACTATTTGTATTTGTATTATTTGTATTTTTACACCTAATCATTTTTTTAAATTCCATTCTAGATAACAAGGATAGGATATGGGACACTTTATTTAAACCACGTTTATAATTAATGAGTCCTCTGCTTTTGCAAACCTGACTGAATGTTTGTGATTGCATTCAACATAAAATTATAATTAAAGCTACTAGCTGGGACCTTATGTATTTGTTTCTGGTACGTCAGTAAATCTGATGCAAAAGCAAAAACAACAGCGACTGATAACAGCTTCTCTGGTCTCACTGAGGTTTGATTTTTGCTTTAAAAACTGATCTGATAAGATGCTGGAAAAGACTATTGTTGTGTTCATGTTGCGTTAAAAGGAGTTAGCCTGAATGTGAAGCTGTGAAAAACTATAATAGCATGTCAATGCTAATGTCAGTGTCCACAGTCCACATTTCAGAAGAAGTAATTTTTCAAATAAGCTATGAATAAAACCCAGAAATTGGAATAGGTATAATATCACTTTCCATTGATCTGATAGTTAAATAACAAAAATGTGACATCAAAAACAATAAATGCCTGTTGTATAGCTCATGTGACTGTTAAATAATTCTACAACAAAAAGTGTTTTTCAAGTAATTACAGATTCTCCAATTTAGCTGATAATTTTTCTTTTATAGCAGTTTTCTGTTACATTAAGTTTTAAATGTTGTTTTCAGTGTAGAGAGTGGCTGACCTGTAAAACTCTGTTTTGAGTTCAATTTAATCACTTATATAGCCAAAAGTGTAGCCTATAGGAAGAATATTTATCATAATTATTCTAGATTGTTTTTATATATGAGGAGAAACATATTGAACGAAAAATGCTCTTCTACAAATACTTTCCCATTGGGGCCATTGATAATAAAGATAAACAGCAGCGATAGGTCAGTGTCAGACAGGTTCAAGCCAAGTGTCCTTCTCCAGACCATCTGGTAGTTTCCAGCTGTGCAAAACAAGTGTAGGGAAGTTTTATGCAATTTTACTGTAAACTGGAATCAGTTCAACAAGAACAAGAAATTTAAAAGAAAAAAACTAAATTATATCAGCAAATATCAGGAATTTTTACCAATGGCTGCATCGCTATCACACTACAGGAGCATTACTCCTGTAGTGAGGCAAGAACTGGGCAGTGAGGAATGTGATGTAGGGGAAACGATGGAGGAAGATGGAAGAGCTCAGGTCAGCCAAGGGTTGGCTGGCTGGTTGGGGACTTGTCGGTGTTTCCAGACACACAGAATCATTTAAAGCTGTGATCTGCACTTCCTCCTCTCTATTTCCCACTGAGGCAGAGGTCACAGGGGATCAGAGGGAGAGAGAGGCGCGCAGGAATGAAAGGCGAGACGGCAAAGAGACGCAGCATTGTTATTCCTTTTAAAGAATGCTGAAGGACTACATGTAAGGACGTGGGGGGGTGGGGTAGTGGAGGCCATTGAAATTGCTTTGAATTTAGGTTCATTTTGAAACATTCTCATCATTGCAACATTCAGGTAGCTTCCAAATGTCCTACATTTTACTCCAGAGAGCAGAAAAGCCTTCTATAATTAGGTTTGCTGCGTGGACTGAAGAGAGAAGACAGGCAGAGAGTGTGCAGAGCTGCAAGAAAACGAGGCAACAAAGGAGGACACAGGACACCAGAGAGGGAGGGCTGGGTGGGTGTTGTGCAACAGCTTGACATTGACCAGGGTTGTCAAATGATGACGCGGCACTCCCATTGTCTCATGTGTCTGTAGTGTAACCCCCCTCCTGTCCTTTCCATCTCTCTCAATTAGAGCCACACACACTTCTAGTCCCGTCTCCTCACATAAGTCAGAACAATGTGGTCGACTGAGTCATCTTTATTGACATTGTAGATTTTATGAGACGATTGTCAACTCAGTGTGCGTCTGAGGCAAAACAAACAGCAACAAAGGTGGATGATCTAAGACAACAAGTGCAGATTTTACAATCGAGAATATGACGAATATATTGAGATAGAAACGTAGTAGTAAGATCATACAAAATCAGGAAAGTAATAAAGTATTCAAGTGTTAAAATTCACATAATTCACAGTTTTGCTTCTTCTTTGTGGAAGAGCCGAGAAAGTTATTGTTGTTTTCAATAATACTGTTACTGCTCTTAATAAAGATGTGTTAGTGAATGTGTATGCTTCAATATATTTTAGACTGTGTATATTATAAACTACTAACTAAAACAGATGCTACCCAGTAGTGCAAAAAGTGGAACGCATTGGGCGCCACGGTAGAATGGGCGCCAACAAAACATATTTCTCCTCTGCATTTCCTGTATTTAGCAGCTATTTGTGTAAGAGTAAATAGGCCTGTTACAATAACAAAGTTTGCTTGACGATAAACATTGTTGTTTTGAGACGGTTTTTGTTGGGAACCAAGTTTTTGGTTTCTTTGTGGGTTGTTTTCTGTTTTGCCTGCTGCTTCCCCCTTCATCCACTAGATGGTGACTAGAGGCTGCACACCTTGGAGGGCGTGCCCGCTGACTCTGTCAACACACCTGTGTTTCATCACTCTATCCTACTAGACTAGTATATGAGGAGCAGGCTGCCAGCACTTCAACGCCTGAATGTTTGCTAGTTATGGTACTCTGCGCCCCTCCGAGCTAGCTCTCTGAGTTTTCTCTGAAGATTACTTTTAGTAATTTATCTTTGTTGCCTCTCTCTCTCAGGTGTTTCCTTGTGACACCTTAGAAATTCCACCGTAAAACCTAATACTTTACTTTCTGGATTTTCCTCCCTCGTGACGCTGTGGATTGTTACCCACTGGTTGCCCGAGTACCTTCTCCACCCTTGCAGATTTCCAATAAACCGTTCCTCGACTCCCAGCTGGCAGTCAGTTCACTTCTCTGTTCCTCCATACCTGAGCTTACCTATGCGCCCTCCACTGCAGCCTTTACATCACCAACAAGAACTCTCTCTGTCAAGACCACCCCCCTGGAATCCGGACCACTTCAAGGACACCCACACAGAGACCATACCCTGGAAACCACTGTATTACGAAATAGAAATAAAAACCACTTACAACCAAAACCATAAATAAAACTGATTATGATACCTTAAAAAATACTATTCAGAATGGAAATTATGAAGCTCATTTTAATTGATCATGCTATTAGACTATTGCGACAGGCTTATGTGTGAATAATATGATTAATGACAACATTTAGTTAACATTAGTTATACTGAACCATAGAATTGCACAAATTGAAATTCCGAAAATTTTCTAAATGGTAGTATGGCAATTTCGAAAACAATAATTTTTTGATGAAAAGTTTCACATTAGGAAAGTCACATGATCAACAATCAGATGTTACTAATGACTGAAGCAAAGAAAAACAACACAGGAAGTGGTAGGAGGATGAGGGTTGTTTTTTGGGGGGTTGTTTACAGAACCCCTAGAGTATTAGAAGCTTGTAGCTCCAACTCTTGAATAAGACACAGATGTCTCCTCTGATTGGCTGATAGATGATGAGATGTGTATTTTTTATAATTGCATCTTAATTGATGAATTTTTCTCTCTCTTTTTTGAGCTGCAATTGAATATAACTTCTGTTTGCTTATTTGTTACACAATTGGTAGAACTAGAAATAAGCATCATGTCCATCTTTCATTTTCTTCCTCATTAGTTTGAAGATAAATAATTGTACTCTGTTTAGATCTTGACTTATGAAACATATTTGTGAAGGACTGTAATTGTTTTGGGGTTTTTTTTTTTACTGAAAACTACTCTCCACAGATGCTTTGCCAGGGCATGGTAGATTTATATTTGTGTTGTTCTGTGCAGATGACTGTATTCAGTCCCACTGGAAGAGCCTTACACAGCGAGCAACCGCTCTCCAAACCAGCCATTTCACATTAAATACTTCCTGAAGAGCTGAAACGAGTGGACATAATCCATCAAATATATTCTGGACTCTGCCAAGGTGGTGTGACACACAGTAAGCTGGTGGATACTTTGGACTGTATTTTCAAGTAGCAATAAAGAATATGCAAAGAGAAGAAATTTTCTGATTGGCTCAAACTACTGACATGAAGACAGAAGCAGACAAGAAAAAACAAAACGATAAAAGTTTTAACTGCACAGAAAATACGTCGTAAACGTCTTACTGTCTTGGGAAATATGTCATGAATAGTGGTTTCTTGAAAAGGGGAAGGTGTAAAAATGTCAGAAGAACACTTGTTTTGACGTTTTTAAAGTGGAGGAAAAAAAATAAATAAATAAAATGAAATTGGGCAAAAAAATGGTTAGAAATAGACTGCAAAGTGGGTTCTTGTAGGTTATCTTTTTATTGTTTTCAGCTTCAACCTTTTTGTTTATTTTGGTTCCTGCTGCTTAAAAGGAACTGAACACTTACAGCGGAACGTGGTTTATCAGCTGAACATCTGATAAGAGCTAGTTTTCTGCTAGTACTGGAATGAGCAAAAACAAATGACAGATCTAAACCTTGAACATTCATTTAATTCAACTCAAAAACTAATTCCCAAATAGAAATTAAATTTTCAATGGCAAGCTAATTTTTTAGATTAACCATGAGAATCTTGTAAAGATTTCAAGGTTTTTTAATGAGGTTTTTTGATTACATGAACTATTCCATTAAAGTCAAATGCATTTATGAGGCCCATTGAAAGCAAAAGTTGACCAGAAGGCTCCACAAATCATAAAAAGTCAAAAAAAAAGGTACCACGCAGACAAAAAAAGCATCAGTTTACTTAAATTTACAAAACAGAAAACAAGACACATATTAAAGAAGTTTAATAATCCCTGCAGATGAGAGCGGTTCTAATCTGCAGGTATAGTTTATTTCAGAGTTTTCTTTGTTTCCACCATATTACAAGAAGCAGTAGTTCAGCAGAGCTAATCAGAATATGAAGAGTTAATAAAGCAAGCTACTGGCCCATATAAAGATTTAAAAGCAAATAATAAAATCTTACAATTGACTCTCAAACGCACAGGCAGCCACTAATGTCAGTACCGTGATCTCACTTTCATATTCCATTAAAATGTTTAGCTGGATCAACTGTGACACTCCGACGCCAACATAAAGACCAATTTAAAAGTCTGGGCTGAATGTAATGAAGGCAGCTAGAGAGGAAAGAGGTAGACTGACCACAGTGATCATTCTTAATCACACAGGAAAACAAAAGCTAGGAGGATTTGTCTATTTGTAAAAGATGAAATTGTCCAGAGGTGGAGGAGCTTCTGACAAAGGGACAAGATATTACTGGTTGAAAGTTCTAAAATACACTACATCTTCCTTGTCTTTGATTTCAGACAGTTTTATGCCATCGCATAGTAGCCTCCTCTAAACACTCAACATAAAAAATGACTTTCAAAAGAGGTCCTGGCATCACATAGTGAGTGTCATACACATTGCGATAAATTCTACATACTACGGCCATTGTAGACAAAAAAAGGGAGTAAATTTCTTCTTCTTCTTCAAAAAAGAAAAACTCAGTAATTTTGAGATCTAAAATTTTCTAGAAAAAACTTTTCAAAAGTTGAAAATGTTTGACTTTTGAAAAGAAAATTCCACATTTTTTTCTGGAAAATTTCTGAGATTAATCTCAAAACTTTTTATTTTTTTAGCAGAAATGTACTGCTTTTGTTTGATTTCTATCAACAATGAACGTAATGAGCAGTTGTATAATTCTGATGGTGTGCTTTAACAATTAACATTTGAGCACTAGGAGAACAAAAAGAACTGGTCCAACAGTTGAGACATGAGGGACGCCATTAGAGAGGCCAGCATTTGAGGACAATGGGTCGCTCCATCTGCCTGCAGCTCCTCAAATAAGCATGTCGCTATTTAGGTCCTGTAATCCTGACAGTATGGCATAACCAAGGATACAATGATCTACCATATCAAAAGCAGAACTGAGGTCCAAGAAGCAGTGAAATGGCAAAATTCCTGGAGTCAATAAAAGATAAACGATTCTTTTTTGATGTGAAAGACGTAATGGGTTCTCTACAGCAGCGTGGAAAAAAGAGGCAAATAAAAGGCAATTTTATGGGTCTAAAATTGGATAAAACTATTGGGTCAAAATTATGCTTTCACTATAAAGAAAGAGATAAAACTGAATTATTGAATTTCAAAATGACTGTTTTCAATCAAGTTGATAGTAATAAAAACAACACAAATCTATTTGAAAGCTTAAAAAAAAACTCCACCCACTCTAAACAAAAATAAAACAAAACCCCCTCCCCGCACAAAAATTGCCCTTCCTTCCAGTTGACCGATATGCCAACGTGTTTCATGTGTTTCATGACTGAGAATCTGTTGTTTTATTTGATCTGAGACAAAACCTGTCTCACAGAGATGCAAAAGTCATCTAGAAAAGTTAAAGACTCCAGATTTGTATCCTGGTTAGAATTTTTTTATGGGAGACTGACATTTTATTACACCACTCGACTCAAGTAGCAATTTTACTGTAATAGAAAGTCGTCTGTCGTTCCAACTGTGAGCCTGATCCTCCCATGCCCCCTTCACCCCTGCGTATTTACAGCCCAGTCGGTTTTATCCTCCCATTTCACCCAATCACCACTTCCCTTCAGACCTTTAATTACATTTCCTTTGTGTGTAATTGTTTTTTGTGCGTAAAGAAACCTTTTTTTTTTTTTTCTCATTGTCTCTTTTTTTCTTCTCTCGCAGCCTCCTGACGCGCCGCTCTCCACCAGGGGAGTCAGTGTTGATATAATAGTGTCTGCAGCAGCAAACGCTTTCTCTTCCTGAATACGCTGTAAAAATAAAAAAAAAGAAAAAAAAAAAGAAAGAGAAAAAACTATTCTCTGATCAAGATTTTAACTCATATGTTAAGCAAAATATAATAAAACTAATAAGTAATAACTTTGTGGCAGCTGTTTATTGAAATCTGAAATTCAACTTTTTGGTGTATTTATTTATTTGTTTATTTATTTATTTATTAACCCGTTAGTGGTTACAAATCTTCCTGGGTCCATCTGATAAAACCTTAAAAATATTCATAAGAAGCATGAGACCATTTCAACATTAACATACAATGTGCACAAGGTCAGTGAGACGTCTTCCAAATTACACAAATCTCGATTTACAAAAATATACTATTTTGAGAAATTAAAGTGTTCTTTTAAAATCTCTGATGTTTTAATTTTTAAAATTTCATTCCTGAATTGCTTGTCTTAGCACAGTGTGCAATTCATTTTGTTTCACAATTAATTTTATGTTACAAAATTAATTGTGAATTTATTGAATTGACACAAAATTAAATTAATTGAATTTTGTGTCACAAACTTAAATCAATTTTGTGACTCAAAATTAATTCTGTCACAATTGTGACACAAATACACAATGATTATGTGAATTCTGGTAAAATTATTATGTTTCTGATCAGAATAAATAAGCTTTTCATAAAATGTTTCTGATCTCCCTGTTAGAAGTCAAATTTACTAAATTAAATGAAATAATTTTATTATGATAATTTTTTTGTCAGTAAAATTAACCAGCTATGTTATGTTATTGAAAATGTAAAGTTCCAGTTTCATTAAATGACTTCAGATTTGTCTGTTAGTTTTTCATACATAAATTTGCATTTGACATTGGTTATTGTCCATATCTGAAATTAACTTGGATTTTTAAGCTGTCGCATATTGTTTTTTTTTTATTATTATTTGAATACAATGCTTAATGCTGGTTAATTCTAAATTATTTAAATATACAGTTTACACTGTGATAATGAGGAATTTGATAATCATGTTTTCATAGAGATTTTTCTTTATTATTTTAGGATTTTTAAATATCATTTATCTCTATATGACTGTTTGATTATAATTAAATTACTAGAAGTAAAAGGTGTAAATTAATTAACTTTAACCCAAATTTAAAAATGTAGTCAGATTTAATTAATAACCTTGGTTGAAATGAGTTGCCTCAATTTTATTGAGCAGATTTGGGGTATTTTTGTATAGTGTGTTATTGCATCTTTCGCCTGCCTACATGGTGAATGAGTGTTTAGAAAAGAAACAGCTGATCAATGAAGCAATTTAAGCTGTGGCTGAAGTCAGCTGATGGTCCAATATGAGTTTTCTGAAAAGCTCATATTTTTTGAAAAACATCTGAAAACCCGTTTTTCTGAGATTACTGCAGAAACGCAGAGCAGCGCAAAAGGTTTGAAGATCATGTCAATTTGTTGCTGGATTGAAGCCATTTCTCCAGGGTGTACAGATTCTGTTGATGCAAAGTAATTCAATTAAATGTGGCTTCAAAGGACTTGTGATTTATTGCTTTGTAACTGTTTACACAGAAACCCCCCTGCAACTTCTCTTGGAGCTTGCTGTAAATGCCACAAGTCTTAAATAGTAGAGAATGCATCCTGGCACTTCAAGAACTTTACTGTCAAACCTCAATCAGCTCACATAGGCAACATTTACCTGAGTTTTTTTCCAACCAAGTATATAATTATGATGTTCATTAATCAGTGCTGCTACACTTCTATGAATACATGATCTGCCCCACTTTCTAAATTCCTGCTTTCTGAGTGGAAAGAATGCAGCGGCTTTTTTGAACATTGGTCAAGTTTATTGATGTTGGAATGCTAAGAGGCTTTCTTTTTAACAGCGCTTCACAAACTTTCTCGACCACTGAAAGTGCAGTGACTACAAGCCGCATTCGCCCACTGCTTCCTTTAGGAAAAACTTTTCTGCTCCCTACTCAGATGATCACTGCTTAAAATGGGCTCCAGGGAAGTCTTATCTTTTACACTGCCCTCACCTGCAAACAGAGTTCTCGAAGTTTTATTTCTTTTGATAAATTGTCCGGCTCCAATCAAAATCTGTGTCAGTTGAAATTTCACGTGATGGACCAGACATAAAGTGCACACCATGGTTCATATGACAGGAAAATAATATGTGGCTTTAAACAATTTTTGCAAATAAAATGTAAATTTGAATTCAGTAAAATCCAATGAAACTGCATCAGAATCCTCAAAATGATGGACTTATTTTTGCAACAGATGGAATGACTGTGAACTCCTGGAGTCAAAGAACAGACACAACAATAAAACATTTTCCAAACAATAAATAGGCTACGTCAGGATTCAAGCTACAGTAAGTACAATTGTATCACTAAACTTCACATAATGATCAGATTTTTATAGGGGCAGTATTATGTTAAATCCACTTTTCTTTTTTTTTTTAGCTTTATGTCATGTCATAATATTATTTCTTCATCAAAAAATACTTGGAGTGTTGTTTTGATTCTTCCATGCTTACTTGAGAAAGGCTTTAACCGAAAGCAGCCCCTCCACTGAGTAGCAGTTTCCAAGTTTCTGAGCTTATACCTCACAGAGCAATTGACCCACTCAGCTCCTTCAGACTAGCTGGCAACAATGAGCAAACATCTCAGAGCAATGCTGGTAAAACCATTTTTAAAGGGTTAACAGAGGAGCGATGTTGTGATGACCTCATCATCGCAACATGGTGAAGTTCCAGAAAGAGAAGAAGCTTCTTAAAAAGACAGAGACCCAATTTCAAGGCGATAAATTAGGAAGTAAAATTTATTTTAAGTTATACTTGATATATATAGCATTTCTATAACAACCAAGGGTAAGATAGTTATTTGATTATGCTATAAACAGCAGTATGTGGCTGGAAAATATATAACACTTTCAGATATTGACATTTATTGCTGCCTTTGTGAAACCAACAGTTGGAGAAAAAATTATAAAAGTAATGAAACTAACAATAGATTTAGTATTTGAAGTTACAAATATTATTACGTAGGTTAACATAGATTAACATAATTCTTAGAATGGTAAAAGAAAATTGTATAATATTGTTAAACATTATGATAACTGCCCATCTATTCTGAGTTTTGATCAGGAGAAACCAAAATGGAACTACAGCAAATTGGAACTCTGACTGAACCTCTGACTGAAGACCCTCTGACTTTCTAACAGTCTCATGAAGAAGATGCTCAGAGTTGTCCATAATATCAACAAGAAGAATGGGGGAAATTAAGTCTCTAATTGCATAAACATGGCAGAGATATTCTCCAAAATATTTACAGCTGTAATTGTAGCCAAATGTGGTTTACAAGAATTAGCTTAGGGGGCACACTTTTCTGAATATATGATTTTTATTGCATTTTACAACTACAAAATCTTTATTGTTGTTGGTTCATCATATTAAATTTTGTTAAAATGTGGTAGAGTTTGAAAAATATTCAAGGTGTTTGCACCTTTCTATCAGGTAATGAGTTGGTTATTTAATTACCATTCTGTGTGCATCTTGTAGAAATCCATTCCACATGCAGACGACACTGCAGTAAATCCTTCAGCTACACATGTGACTGTGATTCAAAACTATATTTGTCAAAAGCTGCTCTGTATTTTAAGACTATATTTCAACCCTTTTTTGAACCTTGTTCTCTATCTATCCAGGTCAAAACAGACGTGTATTTTTCAGGAGTTTCTCTCCGGTTTTTGCCGTCGCTATGGTTTTTCTGATGTTTGCATGCAGCAGAGAGATTCAGTGTGAGGACTGCATTCATTCCCACTGAAATGCAGCCATGTTTGAGAGCCAGCGAGCGGGCCACGGAGAACTCAGGCCTGCTCGCAACTATTTGCTTTTCCAGCTGTTTCCTCGAATCACCCAGCGAGTTGGAAAGAAGAAGGCGGTGGTT
Organism: Poeciliopsis retropinna; assembly: GCA_010277075.1. Classification (NCBI taxonomy): domain Eukaryota; kingdom Metazoa; phylum Chordata; class Actinopteri; order Cyprinodontiformes; family Poeciliidae; genus Poeciliopsis; species Poeciliopsis retropinna. The sequence goes on from VMRM01000009.1 coordinate 635,234, forward strand.
TTTGGAGTCGGGCTTTGGAGCGAGATGGAGAGATTCATAGTTCTAGGAAGGAAGCTAGTGAGGGAAAATAGAGCTGTAGAGAAAGTGTGTGTTTGAGTGTGTGTACAGTCAGACTGCCTCCTCTTTCTGTTGTTGGAAACACTCCACGACAGCGAAATCATCTCAAACACCCAAAACGCTCTCTGTTTTTGTTTTTATGTTTTATGTACATAGAACCATAGAGAAAAATGAAGTCGCCCCCATTCCCTCCATCTGCGCATGCACCCCAAACAGAAACACGCCCATGTGCCCCTCATATATAGACCGATCTGCCTTTCAGACACAAAGCCACAAGGGATGGCCTAGATTCCAGCACATGTACACACAAGCAGGCTGCAAGGAAAAACATCGAGCTCAGACACACACACACACACACACACACACCCCTATATGTATGTACACACACGCGCACACAGCCCTGCATAACAAGTAGTCTGAAATCACAAAGAAAACATTTCGAAACACTTCCACAAATGCTATTTCTGCTTTCTGTAATTAAATAACTTTTATTTTGACTGGCAAATATTACATAGATGTAACTGTCTTGGATTAATGCTCATCTTTAACAAAAACCACGCATGCTAATTAACGTCCATTCTGTCGTACATGATTAACATAATAAAGAACATGACAGCTGCAAAGGGGCCAGAAACAAGTCAATCTGCAAATCTGCTGTCTCACCCCAGAGCTCCGACATTCCTGTCATGAAAGAGCGCTGCTGTTCCACAACAATGGGAATCTTTTAAAAAAAAGAAGAAAGATGTGTGAACAAACCGTTCTCTCACATGGTTGTCATTCCTCATGAATGGTTGCGCAGTCATACATGCCGTTTTAATTTTACGGGACCAGGTGTGAGTGCCAGACAGATTCTGGTCAGAGGCGATAGAAATTATATTCTGAAGGTCTAAAAATCATGTCAAGCTTTTAGAGATTTTAATTGGAAAGGACTGTTGTGACAAAAAAAAAAAAAAGAAAAAAACATAATTGCTTATATTGTAGCAATTACTTTTTCAAGCTTTCTTTTTTATTGTGTAAAAAGCAAATTCAAGGTTTCAAAATAACTCCATGAAAACCGTAAAACAGATCTTACCGTTAAAACCAGAGACGTACATGGACTGTATAAAAATAATCCACATAACCTTTTTGTCTGACATTTAGTCATTTTCAGTGTTTACTACTGAAGTTCAATTAGCAATACTGAAATATTTATACTCTACTTGCTGCCACAATTGTGAGATATGATTTTGTTTTTCTTTACTTAAAGGCTTAAAAATTATTTAGTTATTTGTGAGAGTAGCTAATTAACCATTATTTCAACTCTTTGTCTTTGTATTTATTTACACAAATCTGGCTTTTTACGTTGCAATTGGAATATTGGCTTCTTCCTTTCTGTGTGACCTTACACAGGATTCCGATGTGGAATCGATGGTTAATAATACATTTTTAGTATTTTTCTTTTTCTATCTTTTGGTTTTACAATAAATAATAACATCAAACGTTAACAAAAGAGAATAAACACATCTCTTTCATCAAAGAAATGTGACAAAAGATGTCTCACATCTCAACACATTGACTATTAATGTGTTGAACTCCACATTAATAGTAAGTGAAGAGAAGAAGGCCAGTTTCCAACCTCAAAAACAAACAATAATGAAAACAACAACAAAAAATATTTATCATTCTGTTGTGGAAATTCTGTACTTTTAAACAGGTTTTATGTGCAAATATAGAAAACTGTCAAAATTTGTCTGTTTTTGTTACTATGATGATAATAGTAAAAATAGTAATAATTTAAATATTTTATCTTTTTTGGCTAATGTTCGATATACTGTGATGTGAAATGGAAGCAGTGTAAATATGTGTTGCCTTCAGATGCATCCACTAGTTTTGATTCATTGAGCTGAAATGTTGAGAACTATCTACATCACTACTCCTTTATCTGGGATTTCCCAGACTGTTTAAATGAATTTTACAAAGGCAATATAATAGTCCTTCTCTCATTTATTTTCTATCTAGAAAATACTAATAAATGTGGTAATCTTAACTAACCTAAAACAGGTAAGTTAAGTCTTTATTTAATGTAGTGACTTTAAATTAGATGACATTGATTTAATGAGACATTAAATTATCGAAAAGAAATAAAAGAAAAAGAACTACGTCTTTTTATAGATTGGGTGTACAAATCTGGTTACATACATGGTCTTTCCGACTCATTTCAATCATTGCTTCATTTTAATGAAGAAAATTGTACAATACTTACAGGTCCCCTCTTGTAGCTTCTTTCTTTTGTTACAAATTGATATAATTTATTTTAAAAGACTAACAAAAGAGGGGATTCTTAATGCTGGCTGCCCTTTAATCCCTCTGGAGAAGCGTTATGACTACATGGGAGGAATCACTACTAATTACAAAGCGGGTAACGTGATGATTGATGGGCTTTCATATGATCTTGCAGGGTGACACACTGAGCCCTATCATTCCCGCTGAACTCCTCCACTATCCTCCACTACAAAGACAAATTGGGTCTGCTGTGTCTCAATGTATGCACCATGGACAGCCTAATTGGTTGCTAAGAGGGTTTCTCTGCTAACCTGTCCTGCTTTCAGCATGTGGAATCTGTGCTATCGGTTACCACTACTGTAGTTTCAAGTACAAAAAGGCCAGAGAGACACAGATAAGCATGCTGGAACTTTCATATATTATGGATAGGTAAAGTATCAATAATTCATTGTGAGAAATATAGCATCACATAGCATGCTTAATAGTAAAATGGAAAGTAAGAGCACTATATATGTGTCCCCTGTTTTTTAATTACCTAAACTTTGTGTGGCATAAAGTATTAACTGTGTTTTTGCAAAAAGAATTCACACTGCTTGATTTGTTTTTCATTTTCCATCAGGTTATAACCACACACTTGATTGTGATTTCTTGGTGAGACATTTGAACCCTCCCACCCCCCCAAAAAACACAGTAAAAAACCAAATTAAAGTTCGCCACAACCTATGTGAAAGATACAAAAAGCTTGTGGTGAAACCAAACTTACCTGTAAATATATGCTAATTACAACACTTGTCCTCAGAAAGTCTTTCCAAACAATATGTCTCAAAACTATTAGGAAGTGAAATGATAGAAAAAATGTAAAATAATAAAACATGACATTGTCAACATTGCACATTCTCTTAAAAACATACCATCCCCACTGTGAAACAAGGTGGTGGCAGTATCATGTTATGGGAATGCAAAGAACATCCCCTGATAAACCTCCTGAGCTATAATGGAGCGGTATAGAGAATGTGCAAAATACAAACTCATAAGATAAGACTTTAAAATTGTCATTCCCAGATGTTTTTTAACAAGTCTGACTGAGTTTGAGTTATTTTGAGATGTTTTTCTATCTCTTTTAGGTCAAATCTGATAAAGACTTAAGGTGAGTAGAAAAGTTAAGAAACAGAGTAATGCAATGTTTGTCTTCAAAAAGATGGTTAAAAGCATAAAAGGATTTGAAAACGTCCCCAATTTTTAACATATAGTTTAAGCTATTAAACATCCTAAAGTATTTAAAGCACATAGAGACCGTTAGGCAATCACTTTCTCACGAAGAAATAAGAATGTAGGTTAGATATATACATTTTGAATGTATGTGCTCTAGCAGGCTATCCAGTACGTCACGACACACCCCTATATAGTGGGAACGACCAAAAATCTCAGAATTTAATTGGCAGGCGTATCCGCCAATGGGAGTGCACGCCATTCCAGAGTGGTGTGCTGTGATTGGATACAGGGGAGAATAATATATATGTATAGATATGCCTGACTGGGAAATGGTGGGGGCGGGACTATGTAGAAGTGCTGTCCATCTGTGGCGATACAGATTAAAAAAATTGGACTGACGGAGTGTAAGCTAACGTTGTTCTTCGCGTGAACTAATGTAAGTTTTTTTACACTTTCTTAAAGCTGGGCTCTGTTGGCTGCAGAGTAAGGCGTCTTATCGCTGTCGTGGCACTGTAGTTAACGCACCCTGTCGTTTCGTGTTGCAGAGAAGTGCCTAGAAGCACAGGGGCTGCTGCTGGTGAGGCCAGCAAAGTGTGCAGCCGCTGTTAACGTTAGCTGTTGTTATTGGTCTCCGGCCGCGTGCAGTATTTGTGATATAACGATGTCACGAGCGCTTCTCCCCGTTCCCTTCTGTCAAGGCGGGGAAAAGCGCCCCGCAGCCGCCGCGCATCTGTAACATTTACACACAGCTTGGGATAATTTCGGGGGACATTTTCAACATACCATTGCTGGTAGCTGAACTCAGCTTTTCTCTTTCTTTTTGGCTGCTAGCTTATCTCTGCGACTGCATTGTTGCTCTGTCTTGGTTCTGTGTATGTGCGCGCAGAGGGGGGAAGGATGAAAAAAGAAACTCCTTTTAAAATGTAGCAAATAAATATGGCCGTGCGTCCTGGCACATGGACAATTCTTCTCGCAACCGGACTTAATTCGTGTCGCAAATGGATACGTCTGTGTAGCCTGCTGCTAAACAAGATTTTCTCCCACTCGTGTGTTTGTGTCACACCGCTGTTATGGTTTCACTCTCTTCATTTTTTTTTTACTCAAAATTGCGCAGTGAGCGAGGGTAGCCAGCAGCAGGCAATTATAGCAACAACTTGGAAGTTTTGGTTGAATGAAAGTGTTGTATGGGTGAGCGTGTGTCCCACATGACCCTTAACAATTCGCGAAAGCTCCAAAAACCTCATTCCCGGAGTGGGTTTCTGTTGTTGTTGTGTTTTGCGGCTAATGATCCAACAAAGCAACCAGTGGGTGGTCAGATTTACACAGTCACGTTAAAGGTACGCTGTGCCCGTGCACGAAATAACGGGACGTCAGCATCCCCATCCCCCACCATCTCTGACCACAAGGTAGCCCTTCCTAATTCATCTCTTCTTTCCTGTCTTTTGACAGACTTGCTTTGAAACGGAGGGAAACGTTTTTTCTGCTAAGCGCGAGGAAGTTGCTGAAAAACCTTGCCTTCAGCTTAATTGTTTTGGGAAATTCGGCGACCTGGCTTCAACAATTGGGCCCCCCTTTGGAACTCCACAAAGTGAAGGTTGATATGCCACATCAGGTAAGAACAAACTCCCTCTCTCCTTAGTGACACTTAAACGCACCACTGACTTTTTTTTTCGTCATGCTGTGTGTGTAACAAGCTGCATTTTGCAGCACTTTGCTTTGTGTTTACACAGAGACGTCATGGTACTCTACATTACAGATCCATCTAGCATTTTGGCTCGAAGCTAGCCTTGTTCTCTCCTTGTGTGTGTGTGTGTGTGTTATTGTTATAGACAGATGCATCCCTCCACATTCCACATGTGTATGTCTGCTTGCCCGCAGCAGGAACTGGTGTGCAAACCTCCTTAAATCCAAATACGCAATTGGATAAAAAATAAAAAAATAAAATAAAAAAAGGAATCAAGGCTATCAGATTTTTGTAGTCCGAGATGTTTTTGCAGATGGTTGAAATATGGTTGTATAAATTTTACGTGGTGTGTAAATTCAACCTTTCTCATTCCTGGATGTTTTCTGTCTTCTGTGAGACTGCAATAAAATACAACAAGACAGAGTATCATAAAGGCTGGAGTAGAGATGGAGATAGAGAAGCTAATGTAGAGTTAAGGTATGAATATTTGCATAAGAAAAAGCATTTTTTTGTGGGTGTTTTATTAGGATTTTATGTGACAGGCCAACACATAGTAGCCATTCTTGTTGAGCAAAAAGAACAGGTATGCTTTGTTGTTAAATTATTCTCCAAATAAAGTATGAGAAATGTGACACCTATATTTATATTTACTCTGGCTATATTTACTCTTAGCTTCAATACTTTGCATAAATCACCTTTTGCTTCAGTTTCAGTACTTTCAGGGGGATTATGTATTTGCTCTGCATGTGTAAAGGTTCAATGTTTTTTCTATACTATTTGCAAAAAAACTAATTTAAATTGGATAGAAAGCACTTCTCTTTTTAGTATTTTTGAAGTGTTGCCAAAGATTATTATACAGATATAGATCCGAACTGTGACCGATTTTAACAAGTGAACATGCATAACTGTAGATGTATATTTTTGGTTGTTCTCCTGTGGGAAGGTGACCCTTTTCCCCGGTCTCAAGTCTTATAGCCATGAACAAGTTTTCCTCCAGGAGCACCATATTTTTAGTTTTTTTGTTTTGTTGTCAGGATGGTGTGTTCAAGGTGATGTGCAGTGTTGGTTTTTATATTTAATACAGAAAGTTGTATTTTGGCCTTATTTGATCAGTTCAACTAATTTCTACTGTGGTAAACAACAAGACTTTCAACAATAACTTTTTTCTTACCGCTCTCATACCGGCTAAATATGTGGTATTAACAACCCTTCTTGCAGCAATTAAGACTTTTTGATTAAATTCAAACTGGTAAATAGTAGCATTTTATTAACCTTAGAAATGGTTAAATATTCCATCCATCCATAAACTGTCTATACCTGCTTATGGCAAATGGTTTTATTGCATGCAACAGATATATTATAATATTTCACCCAAATAGTCCTTTGCCATTATCATATTGGTACCCCTCTTTTTGAATTCCTATAATTCCCTTAAAATGCAGTAATCTTTAAAAAGCAGGTTTTGGGTGGAACATCTTTGTTGATTCAATTTAATGTTCACCCAGACTTTGATTATCACATATGTTCTGGAGTAGAGATACACAAGATACTCAATAACAATTCATCACAGTATCAATGTTTGTAATATTGTAATCACAATATTGCAAAAAAGGAAAAAAGTTGGTCAAACCTAATACAAAGAAACACCAGAATATATAACAATAATGGTAAAAATGTAATATTTTCTTAATATCTTGTAGGTCTGTTTTGGAAGTACATATGGTGAGCCTTTATATGAGGCCGTAATCGTCCACCCCTTGCCCTGTTCTTTTTTTTTTTTTTTTTTTTTGCTTAGCTGGATTTATACTTTAACAATCTTCCAACCTTGCAGTGCCAGTGTAACCATGGCTTTACAAAAATATGTTTTAATTTTAAGATAAAGCAGTGATATTTGTCCAAATTATGACTTTATGGCACAGTGGTATGTTTGCTTGATTTCACCTTATTCTTGGACATTGTGATCATACTTGATTGCTGCTGTCGCTCTGTTCTGAGTAAACACACAACCAGCAGTTTAGCTCACTCACCAGTTACCTTTCCCTGTTTTACATGTTTGAACTTTTTTGGTACACTTTGTCATATTTCCAGCTTTATAACTCTGTGTCTTGGACCAAGTAAATGATAAATTTATAGAAGTTCAGGCAGTTGGAAGGTATCGAACGTTAGTTACCATTTTATCACTTTTGATTGGCATTGACTGTAGCTTGTTACAATTTTTCTGGATGATAAAATCTTCCAGAAATTATTGCGATAAATTGTGATGTAGTTGTTTGAGACCATTTGCAACTGATGTAAATAAAAATGGCATGTTTATATGGGTGCATGCACTCAAAAAAAATTTATTTCTAAAACGCATTTACCACTTACACTGTAAGACATTTTAAATATCCTAAATAAACAACCAAAAATAACAATAATTAAAATGTATTATGGTGTCACCATAACCAAAATTACATTTTGAAAAATAATAATCATTCAGCTTAGATGGGGAAAACAGGCAAAAGTGGCAGGTATTTCAAAAACGAACTACTCTGTACAGAGTGTCACATTTTTCAAAATGGCGGCATTACAGTGACATTAAAGTATTTAACAACTGTTGTCCAAATAGCCAGGCTCATTTTTATTTATTATGCAATTAATTGATTAATTGCTTGTTGTGACAGGCCTAGTTGACTCTTATCATTTACAGATTCTACTCTCCCACCTATTTCACTTTAAGCTGCAGAGGCAGTGAGCTGTTTAGCACTGTAGGTACATTATAAAATGGGAACAGGTGTGGAGAGTCGTCAAGATGAAGCAGAATTGCTTTTTAAATGAATGTACACACACTTGTGTGAATTCCTTCAGGGCTACACACACTTTTTTTTTGTTGTGCGTTAGTTTTCCAGTAGCTTTCAGGAGTTTGAAGAAAAACTTCTATTTGACCAAGTAATTTGTGCCATCTTTCATAATTTCTATATGTTTTCTTACATATACTTGAAAGAGTTGTTGCAGTTGCAGCTGTTGTTTAGACATGAGCTGAATGAAAAGCTGTGGAGGCACCTTGAGGTCACTCTGCAATGAACAAATGTCTGCCAATTTTCTTTTCTTCAAGCAGTTTTAAAAGAAATAGTTGACCAAAATGTGTGACTGTACCAGTGAAATTTTCTACTGTGAGAAAGGATGTGTTAAGTTCAATTCAATTCAACTCGGTTAAATTTAAAAAAAATATTTTAATGGAATTAAAGTCGGACTGTTGTAAACTAATATTTTACTAATCGAGTAATCTAATGATTAATCGAGTAATCGGATAATACAAAAAGGTAAAATAAAACACTGGCAAATCTAACAGAACAGCAATGTTACTGTCACAATTTTTTACATTTGAGCTTCCCTAACAATAACTTTTTTGTATTTTAGAAAATTAACCTATAACAATAATAGCTCACTTTCTAAGTCAACCTGAAGAAAAGTTATACAAGAATCTGAAGTTATATTCAATTTAATAATAAAAAGACAGGCTCACAAATACGCTTATAAAAAAATGTCTATTGTCCAGCTTTTCGTTTATGCGTTCATCTTCAGTCAATTTAATAGATGAACTCTCACCTTGTCCAGATATTTATAGCTTTTGTGTTTATGTTAGCGATGGGATTTGAGACCTTCATTAATCGCACACAGAAGCTCATCTACCAGCTACGTGCCGCCACGGTGTGCTCCGCCACCCATTTGTTATGACTGGAATTATACGAAATAAATTTTCTGGTTCGTCCGTAAAGTTACACTTACATTAATCCGCTCGCCATGTTCAGTCTATCCGCTCACCTGTATAAATACACCTGCAGCAGCGCTCTTCTCCTCTGTTCTTGTCCTACTTTATGCAACTGGTATGGTAAAGTAGCCTTTTTAATCTTGGGTGCATTTTTAATTCCTTTTAATTCCAAATAGAGCACTATTTGTGTTCAACAGGCTCCATATGGTGAAAAGCTAAAAATACTTTGGAAAACATAAAACATTTTTATTGTTACTGCAATAAATTCTAAAAAAATATTGTAATAACCTTTGAGTGATAATAGCCCATCCCTAACTTTTGATGTTTAAAGGTGATTTTTTTTTTTTTAAAGCTGGGCTTCATTTTTCTCATCGCCAGATTTTTTGTTTAATAAATGATGATCATGTGGACCATGATTGTCAGTTCATTATGTTCAAGAAAACAAATAAAGACGATAAAAGAATCGTACTCTGCTAAGGTTTCAGTGGTCTGATTACCATATCTTGTGTTATAATTCCAGAGAACCCTTTTATTACGATGACGTGGACTTTCACCCTTCAGCTCTCCTCAGCCCCCCCAGGCCTCCTAAGCCATTTCTCCCCTCCCTGTAGCCCCACTTCCCGCCAGGCTTTGGCATGTTCAGGACAGCTCAAGCCAAGTCCACCATAACCCTGGCCTCTTGTTTCTGCGGTCCGTGCCTCACATAGTGGATCCTGCCAGTTGATGCTTCCCCTTGAGACTTGAGAGACAGACTTCATATTCAGAAACATTCTTCATGGTTAAAAATGAATATGCAGTTGCCAGTTCACAATAGTTTTAGAGAAATGAGTGATAACAGTTGTCAATATTCAGTAATAGTTTGCTGCTACTTGATGCCAAGAGGCATTGTGGTTTTGTTTTAATCTGACCACTTCATTATTGGAGTCTAAGCTAGCATTAATATTGAGTAAATATGTATTTGACACATGGAATATCAATGAAGCTGAAAAATCTGACCCACTTTTGCTACTTAATTTATGCACCACTGAAAATGATTAAAAACCAGTAAGGGTTCCAGTTGAAATGCTTTCCACTACTTTAATTCTTGCCTGTAAAGCTGAAGGCCACCGTTAGGAGACGGAGGGAGATGAAACAGATTTTATCCTCTCTGGTCTCTCTTCCATAGATTCAAACTAGTCATTAGTCACAAGGTTTCAAAAAGTTAGTGTCAAAACAAATTAAATATTTCCTACCTTTCTGTAGTTTCTTCTACTGGGATATCAGAAAATGTGAGTTGAGTTGTCTCCAGTTGAATGGAGCATAGAGCAGGGGAATGCTGCCTCTCCGTTAGCCGGTCGCTGCACATTGCATGATAGCTGGCTGAAAGAGAACCACTACATTTTCCCTTTGCTTACTAGAAAGACAAATGTGACTGCTTGCAAATACATCCCAAATGAGAGTTGTTATTTGGAAATTAAAACAAACTCACTCGTCACTTATTAAAGATGGGTGATAAGTGCAAAACACTTTAGAAATGTAAGTGCAAATGGAAAGCACAAAAATCACTCGAAAGCAACATTTTGCACATAATTATTCTATATTTTGTTAAGTGTATGGATCAAAATTATGTCACTGATGTTAAGAATTCAACATGTGTGTCCACACGTCATTAAAAAGTCTCAAATTCATTTACCTAAAATTCAATCCTTAAATTGTCTCACATTCGTTAATGACCAACTGCTGGTCTTAATCTCAGGTCTTAAACTTTGTCGTGGCAGGTCTATTTAATGTCATTCTACATAGTTTTTTTTTTCTCCTGGGACATGTCTCTCTGGCAGAAGTTTGAGCTACGTGCAGAAATGTTCACTCACTGTGACTCAAGGCAGTTAAGACTAGTGGCAACAAGCTGGTAATATTAGTTAGATAATGAGCTAGCTGATCTGTGTGCTTTTTGAAAAGGACAAAGCTGCTGCAGGAATGTTTTAAATTTGAGTTAGACCAGGTTAAACCCGGTTGTAAGTATAATAATGGATCTAATTACCAGTTTACACAGCACCTGGGACATTTTTTTTAATCCACAGAAACATTCTTCAGTGCTACCATGTTAGGAACATCGGTATTTAGAAATATGCTTTTAAATCAACTCATTTGTCCCTTTGTTACAAAACAACTCAGATGCTCTACTGTCCTCCTTCATTTTTTTCAGTGTACTGGGGATACCAGCCAGTTTCCCTGAATGTTTCAAACATAACACATCACTCCCTGTGTGGTATTTTATTTTTTTGATGAAACAGACACCAGGTGTTCGCAGTAGCAAAACATGGAAGGGTTCAAAAGCTGTCTAAAATGGGAAGAATAACTCGAGAACAACACTGAGAAAAGACTCTGCTGTGGTACTTGCATGTCTAATTACTTTCCTTTTTTTTGCCTTTCCTTTCTTCCCATAAATCCCAATCTCCTTCTCCCTCCTTCATGTGAATGTGCTAAACAGGAGCTAATGGGTTCCTTATGAGAAGTAACTGTGTAGCTCCAGCATAAGTGTAGTAGGAGCTTTGGTCTTGTGGCTGATGTGATTAGATCTGCTCGAATCCCCTAAGGTGCTTGATGAGATGAATGTCAGTAAAGGCTCACTCCACCGTTTAAGGTCACCGATTGAAACATGTGTGCTTCCCATGGAGTTACAAGCTTTCGGAGCTCCACATCTGAATAAACTGTGGTGGTAAACACTGGCCTAGATCTCAAGGTTTGTGCAAAACGTTTGCGCAAAGCCCAGTGTTACCGTGCCAGGGGTAGGTGCTCAGTTCTCAGCAGGCAAAGCTGCATCTGCTGCTTGGATAAAAGAGAACTCGCTGAGACATGGAGAAACCGCTCAGAAATGCAGAGTTTCTGAGTTTTTATTTGACTTGTTGAAATTCACAATTAATCTATTTATGTAAAACACATTAAGACAGAAGAAGGCCTTACATTTTTCTTTATTTTCTTTTTTATTTTTAGTTAGTGACACAAATCAAATTAAAGCCAAAGAGATGAACTATAAAAAGTGTAACACTAAGTGGATCCACATTGTGGTAGATTGAGTCAGTGAATCTTGGTATTAAAGGTCAAAGTAGAATTCATTTTGCACTAAAATTTCAAATTATTTCCACATATATTGTTTGACAATATTTTCCTATTTATTCCAGTCTTTGAAGAAAGTAAGTTTATCTTTAAATTAATTGTGAAGGTTATTTTTCACCCTTACTTGCATACATTTATTGTATATTTTGTGATAACACAACCACTACTGACGGTAGCCTGATAGGAAACATAGTTAATGTTTAAAAGTCTTGTGCTGTCTTTAGCTTTTGATACCACGTGCAATAATTTCTCAATGATGTTTTAATCAATAGTGATCCAACATCTTTAGGACATGTTAGAATTTCTTCACCATAATTTCTTCTTTAAAAACATTACAGTTTTTCTTCGCGGATCCTCTGTCCGCTTATGAAGGCCAATTGATGACAGATTGTGTGCTTTTTTTTCTGCCCTGGAAGGCTAATGCAGCAGTGTTAGGGAATAACATCATGCAGAAAAATTAGGCTCCTGGTGAGCCAGACATTTTCCAGACGGTATACGTTTAAAATTGGACTTTACTTTTCAGCGTACATACTTTCATCAGCTTACAGAAGCTCTTACCCATCACAAAGCACAAGAGCAGAGGTCTGAAGTTATGTCATTCTCAAAAACGTGGGTAGGAGAGCAAAGCCGGGAAAGAGACATGGCCTTTCTGTGCCTGTGGGTCACAGAAAGGCCAATCGGCCCGATTCATTTCTTCATTACTTGTTTGCCAAAGTGACTTAAAATTAAACAGGATAAATCAGGGCTTAACTATAAAACAGCTTAAATTCTTAGTGCGCAGTCATTTTTTCCTTTGTAGAAGTTAGTGTACAAATTACTAGATGAATCCTGAGGAAATGGGCTTTGTATGAGGCGCTATATAAAACACAGAGGCTAAGCACTTTGTATTGCCTTGTTGATGAAAATGTGCTATATAAACAAAAGTCCCTTTACCTTTAATGATTATCAGTTTGATTGGTTGTCATTAGTGATCGATGTGGATGCTGAAAAATGAAATTGTTTTACGATCAACAAAACTCTGTGGTGTGGAAATTCAGTTTCAGAGAACACACAGAAATGTAGTTGGCTGTTTAAAAGGAAACAGATTTTATATTTAGGCTGTGACTTGGAGCAAAGCTTTAGCAGATAACAGAAAGGTAGAAGGTGTTCCAGCAAAGCTGCACTGTTTGTCCTTTCAAGCTATCAACCTGTGTTTGCTAAGGAAAATTCATGGTTTGGAAATGTTGGGACTATGTGGACAATTTCACATATAAGGTAATTTATTTTCCTTACAAAGACTTCTGTTTACTTAGTTAAGCTAACTATACTAATAATGCTAATAGTATTTTAGCATACTGCGAGTAAAATGTGAAAACCTTTCTTCTTTCCTGTTCATTTAAGCCCTTAACAAGAAACTGGATTGACCAAAATTGAGAGCTTTGTCCAAGTTTTTATTTTTCTTTATATCAGTGTAAGCTATCACAGTATAACCAGGGGAAGCTGCTGCACCACTGACTTTGTAATGGAGCCAATAGCACACCTACCTTTATGTGAGTCACAGGTACAACTTTGTGTCAGTTGCTAAAATTCATAATATTTAGTTTGATTTCAGTAACGCCCGATGGCTTGTCGGGTCACACATCAAACACACCACTTTAACCAGTCACGCCCCTGCTATCCCACAATCGCATTTTTGTGTGTGTGTGAGCACAAACTAGCATGGCACTGATCCACCACTGTTTTAGCAACATGGGAATTAGCAAACAAACACCGAAGGCAGCAGGTTTATGAAATCATTTTTGTGTTTTTACAAATTTGGTGCAACTTGTTTGAGAAAGTTATTCCCTCTTCCCACAAAAAACATTGACAAATGACCAGCTGGATTGTGCCTGTACAAATGCAGGCTGAATATGATTTCTAGCTATTCCCTTTGCCTAGTTATCATTGTCAATTAGAGGATTTTAAAAATTTTAACTGATCTACTTGCTGTTTTTTTTTCCCCCCTCAGTAAGGTACTCAGTACAACATTTTGTGACATTTATACACCCTTCAGGTCCTGTAGTTCTGTATAAGCTTTTGTCCTCATCTTGTGTTTACAATGTGCTTAACAACCACTGCTATTTTAACACCACCACAAGGAGAATCTTAACAACATGGAAAGCACCGAGCTCCTCCAAAAAGTTAATGGGAAAAGCAGAATTGATGATGTGACTCAAGTTAGATTTAAAATTAGTAACAAATGGGGATCAATGTTTCTTTTTCTTATTTTTTTTTGTTACTAAATCAAACCAAACATAAAGCTTTATTCACTGCTGTTATTACCTTTAAATAAAATATGGCTTTCTTAGTTAAAAAGGTGAAAATCTGAGACGACTGAAACTGCTGTTTATGTTGTCTTAAAAACCTCTCCAAAACTTTGAACTTTGGTATTTGGTAAAACTATTTATCAGCATTTTGCAAGCAGGTGACAGCCATTTTTGTTGTTTTTTAAACTTTGACTCGAGTCTTTTGATGCAGATTGAAGTCAATATTTGGAAAAGTATATGAACTTTGATTTCAGGGTTTTGTTTTTTTTTTTAGAAAAAAGAAAGCGATTGGGGTAAACAAAATTCATACTTCATTTATGATTTTCAAAAATATATGCAAAGATTTGCTGGTAATAAATTTACATCCAACAGTAAAACTTCTTTAAAAATAGGATAAAATCAGAATCAGTTTTACTGGCTAACATTGTGTGCACAAGCAAAAACATATAAAACTCTATGTAGACATATGTGCAGTATAATAATCTTTTTATTTCTTAAGGAAAAAAGAGGAAATTAAGAAGATATGCTTATTTTAAAATTGTTTTATAGTCCCCATAATGATTAATGCTTACGCATTTCTAATACTTTAATGTATATTGCCATGTGAAATGTACATATTTCTTTCTTGCCAGTGCAACAGGGTTTTTATTTGGGAATGGATTAAGCTTAATGCTTCAACAACATGGACCCTAAAAAGAGGGCTGTCAATAATGTCATGTGATTTTCAGTTTTTCCTGCGTTCTTCAAAGAGCCGTGTTCCCATCTTTTGGCCGTTGTACAGACTTGCCCCGCTTTGAGAGGGCTACTTAAAACGCTCTCAAAGACTCAGCTTCTGTCCTCCTTCTAGCTGCTCTTTCTGTGTCTGTGGAGGCCCAGTGTAAGGGGCTGTGTGTGAACTGCTTACCATTCCCCTCAACCTTTTTTTTTTCTTTAGCCTTCATTCCTTATTTCATTTTTTTCTGGTACTGCTGCAGTGCAGAAAAGGAAGAGACAAGCCCACTGATGGAGATTGGTTGTAGCATAACAGGCCCCCACAGAAATCTCCACCCATGTCATCCTGTTTGTGGAACAATTAGTCTTGCCATTTGTGCATGCCGAGGTGCACTGCTGCAGTCATTCTTTACATGCAGTTAGTCAGTATCCTCTGTTTCCTAATGTACTTCCTACTTACTCCTCATTTGTTTCTTCATGCTAATTTACACATATTCAAACATCTGATGGATCCTGTGAAAGAAAGCTGAAGCTAAACATTAAATCTCAACTTCCTCCTTTTATTTTGGCCTGTTTTATGTTTACATTTGCAGGACATATTTGATCATCTTTAGTTGTCACAACTGGGACAAAATATCTCCTGCCTCCCTTCTCTTTGCTTAGCTTGGATTTGTCAATCTACTGCGGTGTTCAAACCTATGCATTTTTGTTTGGTCTGTGTGATTGTACAAACCAAAAGTATCTATCTGTGGGATTATAAGAGGAACATACATGAGTAAGTCATTTATGTTTTATTTGGTCCACCCCAATAAATGAGGCATTAAGTACCTTTGAAATACAGATATCCTGATGTCTTTTTCTGGTTTCTACTCTTCATCATTTAAGAATATGCCAATGTGCCTTTTTTTTTTTAAATCTAATATTAGAAATACATTATTAGATGCAGATAAATAAATTCCTTTTCTTAAAGTTTTTATTGCCTAAAATGCAATGACAGCATTCATTACCTGAGCACTTGATCATTTGTAGCAAAAATGCTTCCAACATCTACGTGTGAAAAGTTCATCGCTTTCTGATTGACTTAACATGAATACAGTGTGAGACTGATCTGTTGATTGCTTTGTGGATTAACTGATTGATTGGATAAAGTGCTAAATAAGAGATTTCTTTTAACAGAATTTGAACCAGGCTAAGCGATGCATATTGAGGAAAAACATCTCAAAACGTGTTCATTATTAATTCCTCAGGCCATCATTAATTCCTATGTTATCCCAGTGTTTTTCTGGCTGCTTTCTTAGCGTTGGCTTCCCCTATCCGGACTCACCCCCCCCCCCCCCACACACACACACCCACACACCCACACACACCACACCCCCACACACACACCCCCACACACGCACACACACACCCCCACACACACACACACACACACACACACACCTGCCTTCTTCTCTTTCTCCCTTTCTCTGTATGAAACACTGCCTCTTCATGGACATTTCCACTCCTTACCAGGCAGCAGCAGCTAATCTGAAGTCTTCATCAATCTTTCCCTGGTCATGTCTATCTCATCATCCTCCTCCAACGATAATAAATCCCCTGAATTGCTATTTCTCCCTCCTTCTCCTACTGAATCTGCTCCAGCAGCCAAAATTTGTGTGGTAATTAACATATCGGTTAGTTTGACACATTTTTCTGAATGGGCTTATGCGCTTTTTTGCTTTTGTTGTTGTAGTTTTTCTGACCATCCCCGTCTTGTGTCTGCTTACTTTTCTCACTTTTCCAGGACTCCACGTGTGTGTGTGTGTGTGTGTGTGTGTGTGTGTGAAATAACGCTTTTTATAGCCTCAGAGGGGAGGGGCGGGCCAAGGAGGACTGAAGGATTTCATTGGATAAGCCCAATGTCTGTCAATAAAATCATACAATGGGCTGTTGTGGTCATAAACATTTTATTTAATATACTATTTTTTGTTAAATTATAACAATCCACATGTGCAGACTGATGTATGTGCATCAGTCTGGACTCCAGACGGTCAGGGCCTCCCCTGGACAGAAGTTCAAACTGAAAGCAGCCTTTTTTTTCTTTTCTGTTCAATGAGGTGTTTTGCTCCAATTTACATGCCACTTCATATTTTTACCCGCATTTGGCCAGTGGCAAGTGCTAATTTCCACCCCTGGTTTGATTACTGAATTTGTTATTTCAATAATCGATTCATCACAATTACTCAGATTATTTAATTGCATTCAGAAAATAAATTATTTTTCTGCTATGCAAACGTGTTGCTTTGTTTTGATGTAGTGACATTTAACAAGTAGTGTTTCCTCTTTACAGACAGGGAGCTGCAGCAGACAGAGCATTCTTTCTTATTTTTAAATCTAATATTAGAAATACATTATTAGATGCAGATAAATACATTCCTTTTCTTAAAGTTTTTATTGCCTAAGTTTTTATTTCTATTTTTACAATATTGTTAATGTGAATATTGTAAAGATAGAAAATCAAAACGATTCTTAATAAAAACTGAGATTTGTTCGATCAACAGCGTAAATAGATGGTCTAGAAAACAGTTTAACTAAGATCTGAACATTTATATTTGTATATCATATTACCTATCAGAGTATTTTACTTGTAATATCAAACACTGTAAAAACTGTGATTTTACATTACATGCGATTTTTGCAACAAGATTCAATTTGAAGAATTTTTTTACAAAACCAAATAAAAATCTTTGGAACTTTTGATCTCATTTCTTTATAATGTTTTTGTCATGCTTGGATGGTCCAAATCTTTGTTTAAATGTTTTGATGCAATTTAATACGTGAACATTTTCCCTGTCATTTTAATTTCAGCTTGGTTACAGATTTGTCTTTGAGGGATTTGTATTATCACTGCAAAACCTTTTTCGTATCCACAACACTGACTGTTCTTGGTGGAGACATCAGCGGGCTGAGTTTGTTTAAATTGTTAGATGCAATTTAAACAAATCAAGAACATTAGGTAGGGCACTGCATATTTAGGCATCTATTATTCCCCATAGTTACCAATAAAACAAAAGATGGTAACAAACTAAAATTGATAGTAATCACTGCTTTTCACAAAATTCTAAAAGCTTATTAAAATGATTGTGTGCTGAATGCATGGGTGGGCTCTTTACATCTCATTTGACATTTTGTGTGTTATCTCAGGTTATTAATGCCTTCATGTGTCTGTATGTCAGTCAACACATTTTTACTGTAATATGTGGTTAGCTACTGCCTGCGAATTGGTACTAAAAGCTGAATTGCATGTTTATAAGAGGTCGGATGGAGAACACGTAAGCAAACATGGGGTTACCAGGCACCAAATATAGTTTAGTTAAGGTTTAATTTGAAGCTGCCCTGAATTGTAAGACTTGGTGAAATGCAGTATTTGCCAACATGTTTTGTGTGTTGTTAGTGGTCATGTGGCTGAAGTTGCATAGAAAGGAAACAAGCTGTCATCGTTCATAATTGCTTACCGCCTAGAGCTGCTGTTGGGCGTTGTCATCTGCACTGATTTTTTTTCTTTTTTTCTTTCCCTGACATAAGAATGTGGGAAAACAATGACTCTTCTCTCCCTTTTCTTTATTCTTTTTTAACTTAAGATATTTTATTAGGCGCCTCTCCTTGTTAGGTATATGACTTTCAGTCTTTGGTTTATCTCCCCTCTGCTTTGTCATTTAACAGAGGTGTTTTGAAGATTACAACGCACTCACATAAAATTACATCCAGCAAGAAGCCTCAAAGCTATGGCAGCATGAAGAATACTATGTTTGCTGTGTTTTTTGCCACCAATTTTGAACCACAATATCTTTTTAGAAATTGTGGTTTAAACTTCCGGTTTTTAAAGATGTTTTATGAATGACTCAACACTTACCAACAGCTTACACACCATGTATTTTACGTTCATAGTTGTATTGCTTCATTTAAAATGAAAAAAAAAAAAAAATTCAAGGTATCAGTGAGTAAAACTGTCTGGGAGAAATGGTCAAACTAAGTTTCTCTACTTGGACAGGTTGTATTAAAAGCTTGGACATTTACACTGCTTTAATAAAGTTTTCATGGCCCTTGAATTTGGTAATTGTTTTATGTTAAAACCACAAATCTCAATGTGTATTATTGTGATTATATGTGATAGACAAACACAAAGCAGTGCACAATTGTGAAGGAACTCCTTTCAGACAGAAATCTGAATAGACTGGGGCACATTTGTATTCAGCACACCTTTCTTTACCACAGTTGATGCTGTTACAGCTGCAAGTCTTTTGGGGGTTATGTCTGAGATGTTTGAAGCTTGGGCTACTGTTTTATAACATAACCCTGCTTTTAAGTTCTGTGGCCTGTAATGTTCTCAAACAAGCCTGTGGAAATTTCCCTGAACATCTGGATTTGGACGTAGACTAAACTGGACACAGGTGGAGTAAAGGAGGCTGAATACAAATGCACATATGTTGATTTATATATCTAAATGTTTAAAGCCATGCATCATTATCATTTTACTTCAGTTTGGTGATGCAGATCACACCTCTTTATGTGACTGGTGTCCTAAAGTATTGTATTACAAAAAGGGACTGTTTTTCAGGAGCAGTTTTTGTGTTAGTGGGGCTATGATGTCTGTGACACACAGGTACATCTAAACAGTTGCCTCAAAAAGAAGCAATAAATAGTTGTTGTACTGTCATCATAGTACAACAAAATATTGAGATAAAACTTGACGTCCATATTGTCTACCTAAACATTAGAGTGATGGCAATGAGCCCTTCCAACCTGAAAGATTTGAAACTCATAATCAAAGGCAAGTCATCAATATCAGTACAGACATACAGTGAATTCATTAAAAGGGTATAATTAACCTTCAACATAGCAATTTTGTCAAAGTATACATAATAATAATAATAATAATAATAATAATAATAATGAAAATATTATTTTTGCTTTTTTTACTTTTTTCTTTTTTGACAAATGTACATCGTCTTTTCCTTTGGGGAAGCTGCCTGTATATTTTTCTATCACAAACTTCTTGGACGAATGAAAATATTTCAATAACTTAATCTACTGAGTATATAAACAATTTTGGGTCTAAAAATATTTTCAATATTTACAAAGATGCAAAAAGTAATACATTTCTTCCTCTTCTTCACTTCTGATATGCTACATTCCTGAGAAATTTTTTTTTAAAATTAATTCACGTAAAATCTCACCCAGAGGCCTGGAAGTCTCGGGGTGAGACACAATGTTGCAACAAATGATTTCACTCATTTCCACGGCCTTTTCTTAGCTGGCTGTAATCGGAAGCAGTCCTCAGTAAAACACAGGTCATTGGGTTGAACTGGCATGAATGACAAAAACTCCATTTTGGAGGAAGAAAATATACTCACAGAGCCATGTTTGAAACTTGAAAGTAGCTTTGAAATAGATTTTTATATGCAGCAGATATTGAGTATTTGTACAGTGCTATTGTGCAATTTTATTTTGCATAGTTGAGCTGAAATATAGCAGTGACCTGGAGACTGACAGCATTTAAGGGCTTTTCCATATTTGTATTGGGTAAACTGTGTAAAGTTCGGGTGCCCTTTAATTATGCATAGTTCTGAGTTTTATGTGACTGCAGCGGGGCAATAATATTCAACAAGCACCAAAAGCAACAAATGTGTTTTTCTTTCTTCCTGTTGTGGCCTAACGTGGAATGCTTCAGACTGCTTATGCTAAGCTGCCAGACCTCAGATCATCTGAACATGATTTTCACTCACAGAAAAGGAAAAGAACAGCTTTACTTCTGTAATATTTGTCCTTCTTAGTTACAAAAGGATCATCTTAAAGTTTATAAGACATAAATCTGTTATTTACAAAGCATAAACATCAATCTAGCCAGTGTTTCTGTCAGACAGACTTACTGCACTCGGTACTACAAGCCAATCAGAGTTGGGCGTACCAGGGAGGTAAGCTAAATTAATTCCCTAAAAACAGGAAACAAATCTGTGTGTACCTGTGTGAGGGAAACTGTGTTTTTTTAAAACATTGTTCAAGGATTTAAGTACTAGTTGTCTGTAAAATCTTATAATATTTAGGGCTTTGTGCTTTTTGTGTCATTTTGGGATTTGCCACAAAGTTACACAATTTAGTTATGTCTGTTCTGTCTGTTCTCTATAGAGTTTAGTTCCTGTTCCCTTTTCAGGACTTTTGTTTGGCTTTACTTGACTTTATCTCAGATTCCCAGATGGGTAAATTCTGTCAGTCTGCAGTTGAGTTAGCACAAAAATCTGTTTGTGTGAGATGGAGTGAAGATTGGATTTTGTGAGTCTGTGAAGGGAACTGACCGGAATCAGCATCAATTGCGGTCAAACAAATGTGTTGGAATTTTTTGACGTGGATCTGAAATGGTTGAGTAGTGTGAACTGATCTCTGACCCAACTCAAATGCAAGTTACCAATAGCTAAAAAGAGGCTGGTTCAAATCCAGATTCTTAAACAGGCAGAGCGTCAAATGTAAGGTATCTTCCATGATGTCAGAGACTCGTAGTAACTCTACTAGTAGCTCAGGAGTTAAACTTAACCAAGTAGATTGACCTTCACGACACAAATTGAGTTTGAGGACAATTATTTCTACACGGTCAAACTTGTAAAGGTTGGTGCTGTTTCATAAGCTGACCGACAGTGCACAGCAATAGGTGGAGAGAGGGGTTTATGTGGAGCATTAAGTTACTGTGATCCCCCCATGCAGCTTGCTGTAACACCTGTCACTCCAAAAAGACCTCAAAGTGTGGGAACATTTTTTACAGTTTTAATACAATGCATTTTTTAAAAGATTTGCCTTGATTCCAATAACTGGCCAATTCCTACCCCAGTCAAAGTGTTGACCTAGCCTTCTGATGATTAACTATAAATTAGTATCACCTGCACAATCATTCAATATCTGTCAGAATATAGTTCTCAGAGTTAGACGTCCCAGGAAACATCCCAATACTCAAGTAGATCTGCTGTGAGAAAGCTCACAAATGTTTCTTTTGTGAAACATTTGTTAACTTTAAGTCCAAGTTTTGTCATGAGATTTTTTTATTTTATCACGATAACGATAAAGGTAACAATGAGAACTATTAATTACTTCTTTTTAGGTAGCTATATTACTGCAACTGTGTGTCACAGTAATCATAGCCCTACAAACACAAATATTGCTCTTGAAAAAAACATTTATAATACACTTTTTCAGGGTACCAGTCACATAAAGTGTGATTTCTGTCTCTAAACTGCACGCAGTAACTGCGTTCAATCATATTTTGAAATTTATTAATATTAATTTATGGAACAAACAGTGGAGAAAATGGTAAAAATAAAAATCCTGACAATAAGGAGAGTTTTTAAATCAAAACTTTATCATGACAATAAATTTATCACAATAAATGTTATCAATTCAATAAATACCCACCCCTAACACAGAATCATGGCAATTCAGGCTGTGCTAATGGTTGCATATATAATGTACATAAAGAATGTCTTTTGTTGGTTCAAATACCTCTCAACACAGGCTCTCAATATTCTAAACAGCAACACTTAGTTATATTTGTTGACGTTGAATTATATGTGGAATTCTTTGGCCATATGTTTTGTTTAATTATTTTTCATTTATTTCACGGAAAAAATTTAATTTAGTTACCATGTTTTGATGGATTTTTGCTTAAAATTTCAATCAAAAAATCCAATCAGATGTTCTCTTTTAAGAAGATAAGAAGCAGCAACTGTGAGGAGAGAAGACGACTCCAGCTTATAAATAAGTCAATCTTATAAATAAGTCGATCTGAAATGAGTTCAGATCAATTCACAACTTTGCACTTTCCCAGTAGCCTCAGCGTGACTCCAACAGCAAACAGCAGACAGTAATTGTGAGGCTGCTGATGTTGTTTTCAGGTTATCTGGAAACAGAGGGGTAACATTCTTGCATTTGAAACAGAATTTTGTGAATTTTCTTTCCCTGTAGTCTCAATCTTTTTTGATAAAAAAAATTGCCTTGTCATGCTTTTAATTTGAGTCCTGCCTGTTGTGACCATGACTATAAAGTTAGGTATGCGGCCTCATTCTGATTAACATACTTCCATTTGATTCCATGGCATCATCTGCAAAGACAGAGCTGCTGAAAAAAGAGGAAAGCGGTTTTGTTTTGAAAGGATTTATTGTTGTTTACCCATATAAAACAAGCAACCAACTCAACAGCCGCAACAACTTAAACAGGGGACATGATTTATGTCCCTTCAGACTCCCATCTTCTCCCATGCGCTGTCAGTCGGCTGCGGTTTTGCCGTTTTGCGCATGTACTTATTTCTCAGACGACCTCATGTCTGGCGGAATAGAGTGGGAAGGCAGAGAAAGGCGATGTCCGAGGTGACGGATGCTTCACTCCGTCCCTCCCTCCTTCCCTCCGGCCCACTTGTTTACAGTTTTTCTGGTCGTAAAATGGTCGAAAGCTGTCACTCAGAATCCACAGTCTGCTTTCACATGTGGCAAATCAGACTGCCTCTTTGAAATACAGCCATCACAGTTTGACAGACATGCTCCTAAACGTCTCTCCAAGCACTAGCTGGTCAGATCTTTTCTTTTTTTAATTATTTTTATTGAACAGTTCTGTTTTAAGTGATATGTTTGTAAAGCAACAGAGACTGTGTCAATCTGCTTTAATTTAGTTTTTCTTCTCACAATAAAAAGAAGCCAGAAACACATTTGGGGTTTCTCTGAGTCCATCAGAAACTCCTGACAGCCAATTAGAGAGGAGATAGCTATCCTCTTGTGTGTGTTTTGACTTCTGGCTGTCTGACACAAGCCCTACGATGACTGTTTCAGCTCTGACTCTGAATAAAAGCTCAGGAAACATTTTAAATTGATTCTGTCTTCTCACCAGGAGCGGGCTGTGTACGCATTGCTGAACTGCTGCGTCATAGTTGCATGTGTGTATTCATACTGCTGACCCTTCTTTTGTTTCCGTGCTGTAGTTCCTCTCCTGCCTGCAGTCTTTTTTTTTTCTTTTTCTTTTAACAGAGCAGTAGTTTCTCAATCTGCAGCTGAAATGGCTGGAAAAGTAAAGACCAGAAAGTACAAGAAATGAAGTTTGTCTTTGAAATCTAGTGAAAACCAGATTAACGCTGCTTTAATGTCAGAATTTTGTAGGTTATTTTAACCAAACATTCTGCAGATGCAGCAGTCAGGTTGATTAAGGCAGACTTACAAATTTAGCTCTGCTCATTTAAATTTAAATCTACATAAATGTATCTATTTTAAGCCATGTAACACATCAACAAGTAACAACTGTGCTGCAGATTTTGTAATAGTTTTTAAATCCAACAGAAAAGAAAGACATTACAAGATTATCCCATTTATGCAACAACACATTACTCCCTTCAAATCAAGTTTCATTTAAATTAACAGTAGAACATGATGAGTGTATGGAATGAAAACATTGAAAAAGTGTTGACTTGCATGCATTCTTTTTTCCTGTTTTCATTAGTTTCT
Source organism: Poeciliopsis retropinna (assembly GCA_010277075.1). Taxonomy (NCBI): domain Eukaryota; kingdom Metazoa; phylum Chordata; class Actinopteri; order Cyprinodontiformes; family Poeciliidae; genus Poeciliopsis; species Poeciliopsis retropinna. The sequence continues at coordinate 659,801 of VMRM01000009.1, forward strand.
GTTTATTTCTATTTTCTGTTTAATTTTGCAACTTTTGCAAATTCTTTCTTTTTTATTTAGTTAAAACAAAGTTAATGTGGATAGTTTGTCAGTAAAATGATTGAATTTAATATTCTGGCTTTGAATCGCTACAGTGAATTCTGAACTGGAAAGTTTTTTATTTCATGTAAATGCACATTGTGACCTTTATCCCCCAAACCACAAACACACAAACTTTGTTACAAGTGATTTGATTTATTTTCTTTACTCTGCTCATCATTTGAACTTTATTTAAAAAAAAAAAAAAAGATTCTATAACTTTAATATCTGTTTCAAAATATGACAAAATGGACATAATTTATCTTGCATTGATTTTGTGATCAACAGCCAAAAAAATGGAAATATTTATTATTTTCACATCCCTCCTCTGGCGTTGAGCTGTGCCCAGCCATTTATTTATTATGAAAATAGCAATTTATAATTCTCAACAGATTTTGTTTGCAATAAACTACAACCACAAAGTTAAGTGAAAAGTAAATAAAGTTCTTTTTTTGTCACTCAAACATCTTCAATTTTTAGGTATGTGTTTTCAGGTTTTATATTTTATTTCATTATTTAATTAGAATGCTTAAGAACAAACAGTAACCTCTTTTCATTATAAATTTCATATTTTTTGTAAAATGTAAAAGTTCTTTTGAATTATTTATTCACCAAAATTGTAAAGTTACTATTATGTTATGCTAATTTGACCTTATTCTATTTTAAAATTCAGCTGAGCTGTTGCAGAAGTCCAGAAACTTCTGTTTGAATCACTGAGACTGTAGAACAAAATGAGCTCCCGCTTCATCGGCCAGTCATATAGACCTTTAAGATGTTTCCTCCACCAATGTTTTTATTTTCTTCCAGCTTTCGAAGTCTAATTTTAATCAAACGTCATAACGTCCCTTAAATCAGTTCTGGTTTGACCCAGACAGATTTGTTTGTCAGTCCCGTGGGTTCTGGGAATCGAAGGCGAGCGCGCCGAACCGACTGTTGGTGTCTCCGTTGTCGTTGGAGATCAGCCGTGTTTTTAGGTACGGGATGTGCCGGAGCAGTTAACTAGTTGAGAGGAAAGTAGAACGCAAGCGATGGAGGGATGGAGCGAGAGATGAGTCATTTTCTCTGTCAGACACTGTTGTTTTCCACTAAGCCCTGTTATTTTCACTTGTAAGTGGATGCCAGGTAGTGGGTGGAAAAAGCTTAACCTTTTTTTTCCTCGTTTTTTTTTTTTTTTGTTTTTGTTTTCAGATTTTTTGTAATTTTATAATGGGGCAGAGTGTGGCTTAAGTTGAAGCTTTTCCATATACTTGTCCCAATGTAACCTTGTGCTCGCTCTTTATATAGATCTGAACATCTGAATTTGGACTGCGAAGTAACTCCAGCTTTAGATCTGGATTGGTAGTTTATGTTGAAGCTTTTTTGCTGACATCTTAATTTGTGAGGAATGTTTGAGTCAGTTTTAATTTAATATGTATATATGCGTAATTTTGTCCTAATTGCTCAAGTCAATATTTCACTATATACTTTTTAGGTGACAGTCAAAAAAAAAAAAAATTCTCAGTTATATCTGATAATAATTTGTAATTTGAAAACACATAACTTCCTATTAGAATATTTTAAACACCAATCATATCTCATTATGCATTACTATGCTCAATGGAAACCATCATAGCACTACAACAAAAGCTAATATTTACAGTCCTCCTTACTTCTGCTCCTTGGGGTCAGCCAATCAGCATAAGGGAAAATAAATGGCACTCTGTGATTGGCTGCTTTGCAAACACCACCCAATAGTATGTCAGGTAGCATCGCATTCATTCATCGCCGTTTCCTCAGCTGCATTTTCTTTCAAATATTTTAGATGAGTGCTACGACAAACAGTTTATCCAATAATATTTGAAGTTGTTTTATACTGAAAAATTTGCAAATACTGAAATGTGAATGGGGGCGGGGGTCTCCATTGCACATTGTTGCTTTGTAACAAAAAGGCTAATTAGATTTTAATTGTGAGGATAAATAAGAATAAAAATGTTTGCACACCTTTCTGATTTAATGTAATTGCATATTTCTGAACATTTATTTCCACTGCGCATAGGTTTGATCCCACTAGAGTTTAAAAAAACTCCCAGACGGTGAAGAGCTTAACAATGGTCACTTTTAACCACATCTTTGTTGGTATTTGTCTATCTGCCCATTTAAATCCATTGCAAATCTGTTTCCTGCCACAAAACACTGTAATAGGCCTGTGGTATTTAACAGGGACTTCCTTGTGTTCTGTGCTGAAAATACAGCCACAAGTACTCCTAGTTGTGAACGGGTATCTGGGATAAGTCGGTGCTCCTCGTCTGTTCATGTGTGAATCCAGATCTGATTCTCTTGACATTCTCTGGTGCTTTATGGGCAAAAGCTGCTCAGGTCTAAAGTTAGATTTGAAGGTGTTCTTTCAGGAGTCAGTTGGCTGCCTATTGAGGTGGAAGTGAGCATTTCTTCTTACAGGGAAGCTATTGCCTGGCTGCTGCAAAGGGCCCTCTTCTTTTCTGTGCTGATTCTGAGCCAGCCTTTCTCTACGGAAGCCTTTGTAGGGAGAAGTTTTTTTTTTTTTTTTCCATTTAAACACATATTTCTGATGAAAAGGTATAATCAGTGGTATTGTGTAACCAAATACACAGCTGGACCTTTAGTTTTTAGTATGTGCTAAGCTTACAGTTGTTAACATGACTGCATGGTAAACTGGTATTGTATTTTGCCCATTGATATCTACAAAAGTGGATAGTAATGAGTTGTTTTTGTTGTTTCAAATTAATTATGCATACTTAACACCTTTTGTTGCATCAGCTTTTAAAACCTATTCATTTTGTCAGAATATACACAAGTTCGTAAAGTGCTTGAAATGCTTGAATTTCAATTGCGTGTTTTTAAGGTTTGCAAAGTTCTTGATTTCTGCATAAAGTCCTTGAAAGTGCTTGAGATTCAAACTGCACAGTTTTACAGACAGTTGCTTAAAACCCTAAATTTAGAAAGTGTTATTTATAGTTGCATATTTTCATACACCAAATAAAAAAACAGATTTTCTTCCCTCACTATCTGAAGTTAAATTAGACTAAATGTTTCCTGTTTTAGGTCAGTTAAACTTACCTAAGTTTTGTCTGTTCTCAAAATTCAGGAAATCTTAATGAGAAAGAAGGTAATTTATAATATCTTAATTTATTTAGATAATTTTAATAATGAATATTTATTATTCCTAATGGCTCAGGGACTCATTGATCATTTTATAAGTTACACTTTAAACAACAGCTTTTTTTTTTTTAAATTACTGTTTTGCTCTTAAACCACTCAGGTGTGAGAGAAACACTTCAGAACATGACCTTTTTGTAGTTTGCCTAGTCCCTGCTCTAGATTTCACAATACTACCACAAAAATATTACTAACAATAATAGTGAATAGCATTGAATTAAAACTGTCTTTATTTAACTTAATATTTAATATTTAGTATTATTTTTTTTGAAAACTTGCCCACAAATACATGACAAGTTCTTAAATTTTACTGTGGAAAAGTGTGCAAACTGTATAAAATTAGTATCTTTTTATTCCTTTGATAGGCTTTTGCAGAAGAACATTGTTGCATGTCTTTGTTTTTGTGTCATTTGGAGATGTGACCTTTTAAAAGCCAATGTGCTGCTGCAACCATTGTGCATTTAGAGCACTTCCACTGCAGGACATTTACAGTCAGAAATGCAGACTGCATTCATTTATGTGAAGAACATTCCAGACTGTCTGAAGCGTTAATCTTCAACAAGCTTATTTGTAGCCAGATGCATGAAAAGAACACATTTTCTTTTAAAATATGGATTCTTCTTCTCATATATAAGCAGATCAAAAGTCAGAGTCTTAAACATTCAGGCTTACTGACATAGAGGAAGTGTACAGAAACTTAAAGTCAGCTGCCAACTCATTTAGAATGATGAAGCATACGTTGAAATTAGCAGTGGGTTGTCTGGACTTGGTAAAGGATTATTGCAGAGGTGGTAGGCTTGAAGAACTTGCCCATCCTTAAATCTTGACGCAATTCTACTTGAAATAATATTTATCTAGGATGGCATTCATTTACTATCTGCTAGACCTTGTTTGGATAGCAGACATCCATTTTTAATGCCTTTCTGTTTACATCTCAAGCTTGTTGTGGCAAATCCGAAAGTGATACTTGACTCCCACTTACTCACATGCGAAGCCGTCTCGGGTTTCTGGAGTATAGCGATCAAGTTTCTTCCTACAGAGTGATACAAACTTAGTGACCCACTCTGGTCAATACGACCTCGTATTTTGGGGTTTTTAAACTCTTCTCCATTTGTATCCAATCACAGAGTATTATTTTATTTGTATATATAAGTAACAACAATCAATCAATATTGATTGACGGCAATGTCAGTTTTAACTGAAATTTTGAGGAAGAGCAACTGACATTATCTTGAAAACATCTGCCCTCTTCTCTTTAAGCAAGAGGCCCTTCTCACCAAGTGCCAGGTCCTTCTCCTTTTGAAGTCTTCCTTTATTAGCGTGCCAAGCCACATCAGGGAATGTGAAAGGGTCTGTTTTCAAGTAAAGACGAAAGATCCTTCACTTCATCATATTCCGACACGCAAAATAAAACATGTCGCCGTCATCATTTCCTGTTTTATATTTATTTTCAACATAAATTCTGGGTTTTATGGTGCTTTGCTGAAGTGCTTTTGTGACATAAGAACTTCTTTCACATTTTTTCCTGTTACAACCACCAACATCTTTGTATTGACATTGGGATTTTCTAGAAAAATCAAACAAGATGCCATTTGCATTTTGCCATAAGGGATGTTGGGGACACAACCACATAAAGGAAGGTATGCCACAGAGGGTGATATAAGCTGCTGCTGCGGCTTATATACCATAATAAGGGAATCTTCAAAACGCATCTGAATTATTACATGTTATTGTCATTTAAATCCAACATATGTTAATATTTGGGTCGTTTTCATAGGCTTAACTAAAAATGTTTTCAACTTAATCTCCTCTGTTGCCTCTACTTCGGACTGTAGTCTCTAGTTTTTCTTCACTCCTGAGAGCAGTGCAGCGCAGAATAGTTAGCTTCGCAGACAGTCAGGAGCCAGCAGGGTTGCTTTTTCAAAATAAAGTACATTTTAACGTTTCATATTTAAATTTGTTTCAAACTCTAATTATGGTTCAGATCAGTTTGCAAATGCTATCTATATGTAAATACATACATCTGATATGCTTTACAATGTTTTAATGTATAAGGAAAAAACCAACCATTTATTTGGCTGTGGCGTTGCGTCATGATCATGTACAGGAAACTGCAATCCAAACAATGTGTAGAGTAAAACCAACACTGCATATCACCCTGAACGCTTCCCTATGTTGAAATGTGTGGGTGGTAATCTCATGACGTAGGGACACTTTTCTTCTCCAAGGTTGGACCTGGAAGCAGGAGATTTATGGATGAGAATATTGGGGAACCCTGGAGGGAAATAGGAGTTGAGTCTCAGCTGGAAGTTCACCTTCCACCAGAAAAACCCTCAACATGCAACTAGAGCTTCTGTGGAGTGGCTTCAGTTTGAGTTGGTGAACCATTATTTTAGTTATCGAGCACCCTATCAATTATTTTGATGACTAATAAAAAAAATTGATAGAATATAATGTTGGTAAATACAGCCACAACATCAATATTGACCCAAACGTTGATATTTCTGCTCCCCTAATAAGTCATGATAACAAATTATGCTGAATGATGAATTGTCCTAGAAGTTATTGCAATAAATATTTAGTTTAAGTAATGGTGGCATAATGCAGGAACACATTCATTAAGATCAATACATTTTAATTTCTAATGAACATTTAGCAGACATCTTAAATGTTCAAATTAATAAACAAAGCAACAGAAATGACAAATAATTAATTTTGAAGTCTTTGTAAACAAAATTGTCCTTCATAAAAATTATTAGTTGAGACTAAAGCACCAGACTGAAGACTTTTGTCATCCAGTTTTTAGTAGAAAGAGAGAAAAGTGAAAAATAAGCAATGGAAATTATTGAGCTTGTTTTTAATTTATTATGCAATTGATTTGTTGCTTAATGCAACAGGCTAATCCTAACAATTACCCTTCTGTAGCAATAAATATTGTTGCATTTAATTTTCTTTAGAAACAATAACTTTTATTGTTGCATTTTCATTTTCTTCAGAAAATTAAAATGCAACAATAAAAGTTATTTTTTAAATCAATCTGGACAGAAATTACACATAAATTTGAATTAATATTCAATATGATCAGCAGCAGTCCCACAAAGACACTTTATAGACAGTTTCCCTATTAATCTTCAGTCAGTTTAATAGATAACCTCTCAGCTTTTGTGTCCATGTGAGCAGCGAATCTTTGGCACCTTTGTCACACACAGAAACACGTCAGCTAAACACGCCACGGTGCGCGCTCCGCCAACCATTTCTTGTGACGGGAATGGTATGAAAGTTTCCAGTCCATCTGTAAAGCTACACCAGAGACAAAGGCTGTCATATTCCATGTGTCATGCCAGCTGCTGTAAGCATGCTTATTGGTCCCCCACAAAACTACGGAAACCTGGACATGTCTAGGGAAAAGTGGACGGTTGGTCACCCTATGCTATCTATGCTAACAGCACTTAGGATTTATTGACATCTCATTGGTGATAGCATTGCGCAACACAGATATTTATGTGGCTAGAACACATCATGTCACAGTAGAACATAATTTGACAAAGCTTTGAGGCAGATAATTTGCCTTGAATGTCTGTGACATTCAAGTCACATTCAAAAAATTATAGGAATCAAGGTACTCGAATCATTTGATGAATCGTTACAGTCCTAGCTTCAATCAAAGGACAGTCATATTATAGAATAGCCCAGTCAAAGTTCAGTCCAGTTGAGGAACGTGACTCATCAAAGAAGAATGGACAAAATTTTATTCATAGTTGGTAAATGGGCACCCTCAAAGTCTTTAGTAGATGTAATTACAGGAAAGACATTCTACAACGTCTTGACTTTAAGGGTCTGACTACAGATGCACACCACACTTTTTAGACATTTTTTAGTGGATGTATGTATCATTTCCTTCAACTTCATAATTATTCAATACTTTTTGTTAGTTTTTCACATTAAAAATTCACCGGCGTTTATGGCAGTAAAGTGAAGTGGAAAAAAAAGATTGAATACTTTTGTGAGGAACTTTAAGACAATTTCTCTGTTGCTTTTCTTTTTTTTCCCCAAGTTATATGATACATAATAAATATATGTAAGTTATATATATTTGATGAAATTTGCTTACAGCACACTTCAACTTCGTACTTGTATGGGTGCGTCGAGTCAGTGTATTGATTTACACCTGCATACTTGGCAGCGTAGGCGAGCTAGGAGGCGTCCCTTCACACTGCTGCTGCTGCAGACATTAAACTGTTCCTCGGCCTAATGTTCCCATTTCAACCGTTCTTCCTGCATAACAAAAGAGCTGCCAGCTTCACAGACTCATCTTGTGAAAAACAGATCAAGTTCAACTGTTTGAACAACAGAAAAAAAGCAGAGGAAAACATTGTTTGGTTTTGGCTTGTGTGTGATTTTTATTGTCATGTTTATATGTCCTTAGGAGCATACCGTTCTCCAGGCATATTAAGTGTTAGGATACAGCCGTTAATTGTGGAAAACACTGTTTCTGGGGGGAATCTAGCAGCGTGTGACCATTCCTCTCTGCTCAATTCACCGCATGGTCTCTTAACACCTGGAAGCAATACTCAGAGGAATTCACCTTTTTACCTTTAGAGAGGATGAGTGTGGATATGAGCTACACAGCATACCGGGAGGACTTAGCCTTCTCTTTCAGAAAACGCTAAGCTTTCAAGCGGGGAGAGGATGGGGGCTGGACTTCAAATTTCAAGTCACATTCAGAAAATTACAGGAACTACGAGGCAGTAATTCTAGTTATTCAGATGCCCACGTCTCTGCGGCCGCCTGCATGCTCAGTGGTGATGAGAGACGGATGATCTCCTGCAGACAGCTTGATGGATCAAACCAAAACATCAGCATTTCAACAGAAATGCAAAAAAGCTGCATATTGCTGGAAGGGTATGTTTGTCTTTTATGTCTTAGATGTCTGTTTTGCTTTAAATTATCTGTTTTTGTCTCTACGCAAAAGAGTTGCTGTTAGTGATGAAGCCTCAGTTTTCCAAAGTTAAGGTCCTGAATGGAGGCCAACATGCGGGTCCAGGCAGAGTGGGGCTAATCCACTGCAAATATTGTAATTGCAAAGCACTATGTGACATAACTAAATATATCTTCTGCTTCCTCTCTGGTGAATTTAAACTACAACTTCGTTTTTAAAACATCATGCAGGTCTCTCTGGAGAAGTGGTTATATATTCCTCTGAGGAGGAAGATCTAGCCGGGGGATAGGTAATTTGAAAAACTTTTATTAGGTGACTCTTGTTTCTACTAGTTGTTCTGCTCTCATAATTCCCTGCCTTTTATTTCAAGAACTAACACGAAATGCTATTAAATTTTTATTTTATATTTTACTGACTCTAATTAGAGAAAAATTATACAGATATTATGATTTCACTGCAGCCACAAGATCCCACTTGTTAGAAGTTTGCACAATGCAGTGACTCTGTCATGCAAGCAGATGAAAAAGATTTTATGCTTAATGACTGGCTTTGGTATAAAAGTATATTTATCCATGTTTTAGGGTCTTGGCAAAGCAATGTTTGCCAAATTTCAAGTCACATTCAGAAAATTGGCCATAATCTGTTGTTTTATTTTTGAATTAAGTTACTTAAAGCAGAATCATTATATCAACGTAAGTGTGTGCAGTTTTGCTGCAATGCCAAGTTTTACAACTGCAAAGTTATCCTGATATGATACTGCTCTAAAATGAAGTGAACTTTGTGCTGCAAAAAGGATGACAGTTTTTTTTCCTCACCTTTATATTTTACTTCCTGTTCCGCTCTCTGCTCCGAAGTTGTCAATGAACCTTGTGGTTGCCGTTTATCCTCCTTAACAGTTTGGCGTTTCTCCAAGAAGTAAATGAAGATTTGATCTGAGTCATTATCACTCCCACTGACTTCTAGAGAAACGACTGCAATAAAAATGTAAATTAATTTAGCGTACACCTGAGATCACTTGCATCTGCAAGATAAGAATAAAAATATCAAGATGGGACCGTAGTGCTAAATGTCAGTCCTGTTAAGTTTTCACATCTTTAGTACATTCCCATCACTTAGCACAAACCAACAGGGCAGTTTGTTAACACTTAATGGCCGGTGTGTGGTGTGTTACTCACCTTTATGCCATCTGAACTGATGTTTAAATGAGTAAATATCTCATGTATGACAGCAAGTGAATGCAGTGCATAATGATCCATAGTGACTACTTAGCCCCATGGTGGAAATACACCCAAGGAATGATCTAGACAGACTAAAAGGTTCCAGCACATTAATTTCCGATGACGTACATCTTGTTCTTTTTGCACAAGATGTACTCTCACTGAAATATCTTTTAAGTAGTTCTTGTAGTACATCAAGTCCTTTTTGATAAGTCTTTTATGGCAATAAAAAGCCTTTAACTTTATAAAATTACCTAGAAAAATGTGATTTTCAGAAAAGAGTAAGATCTCAGGATTTGATAACTGTGTTAACTAAACTATGCCTATTCTTAGTGGCACTGGACTACATTACCGTACTAGACCTTTGTCACAATATCAGCAGTTCTTATTGCCTTCTGCTGATATGGAGACCAGCCTTCTTATTTCAGATTGTTCCTCATTTAAAATGTAAGCAAAAATCAGTTTTATTAAGATGCCTCTGTAATCTAACTTGTTATGATGCCTCTGTAGAGTACAGCAATTTACTTGCATAAGATACTGGAGTTGACACTGACATGCAGTAAACTGCTGATGAAACTCAGCAGCAAGTGGAAAATTACTAAATGACAAAGACTACAAACGACATGCTTGTCAAGGGAGTTAAATATGATAAGTTAGCATTTGAATGTTCAGTAATATTTTATTAGAAATGGTGTAAAAATGTATGTTTCATTGGCAAAGACATGATTAAAAACTCAACTAGTTTGTCATTTTAATCATATCTATGCAAGACTAAAATCATTCACTCTGTTCAGTTAAATACATGAATTAAATAATCCGACAGTTGTTGTGGTGTTATAACACACGCACACACACACCCGCACACACACATACACACACACACACACATGCACACAACCACAGACCACACAGGAACTGCTTAGACGCCCTCGGTAGCCTGGAAAAAAAACAACAAAACAAAACAAAAAAATAAGCCTTTCCCTTTTAGTTCTACATGATTTACAGCTGGAAATAACAGCAAGAAAAACAACTTCATTTAGAGCTTTATTTTCAGCAACTTTAAAATGTTAAAAGATTTTTATCCAGTCAGTATAAAAATGGTGAGTCATTTTTTTAATTACTTTGGTATGATTTTAAAACAAATTCGCAACTGAATGAGATGCTTTCAGCATCTCAGACATTAACGTCTAGGGAAATGTTGATATAAAATCTTATCAAAAAAAAAAGACAATTTTTCTGTGCATATCCAGTCCTCACCTCCATCTGTCTGCGCTGTCTTTCAGACCATAGTTTACCCCAGCAGGGATCTGGTCCCAATTACAACCTGGTTTAATGTGTTATTTGTTTCACTTGGACCACGTTCAGAGAGCCATTGTGCCCCTGGCAAAACCTGCCTCAGAAACAATGGCCAATTTAAATGACATAATGTCTAAGCTGCTATCAGATAATGCGACCCACTCAACTACTTGGCCAGGGCCACATTGTGTACGTTGTAGGAAAAGCTGTATGCATTGTGTCCATAACATAACACTATGATACATTGGAGGTTTTTGAATGAATGGGCAAGAATAGTTTGACCAAGTTGTAGTTTCTTTTAGATGAGAATAAGTTCAGTTCTTGGTAACAGAGCAATACAGTTCATCAGAGCACAATGGGACAATGCAGGAACAGGAACATAAACATGAGTACACAAAGAAGTAACAGCCATGGGAGAGCTGCCTAACTGTACGTATCCTTTTTTCTTTCTTTCCTTCTTTTTCCAGTACACATTTTGTTTCGGTGTAAACAGGAAGTCTGTGAATTGCCTTTAAGAAGTATCTTTAGTGATACTTCTTAAAAAAAACTCTGTAATACCATGTTAATTATCTCGGTGGTTAATGTTCCTTATAATAAAACATGGTGACGTGTTTTGTGGAACCTGTGGTGAAAGCTGAAATGTTTTAGGTCCTGTGTGTTGGATTCGCTGTAGTTGTAAATGTAGACTGTAGCTAAATGAATAGTCCTCAACACACCCTGATGGTAGCCATGGGGATTGGTTTGGCCATTATGAGGTGCTTTTGAAACAAGGGTATAGCTTTTAAGATACAGGCTATAATTCCCTTTTTATGTTGCCATAAAAATGATAGACTTTAATGTAAAACAATATTCCTTCAACTGCTGTTTGAGGTGGGGCAAAAATAAGTTTGAAAAGATTTTCGCTACAAAACACATTTTGAAGCGAATGTACATTTAAGGTTGTGAAGTTATGCAGTTACTGGAAAAAAAGTGAAATGTTAGAGTTGAAAAATTCATGAAACCTCTTGTTTTTCTTTTTAAATAAATAAGTGGGTATATGAAATCACAACACAGCTGAAGTTCTTTTGTTGTTACGCTGTACCCATCTTTCCAAGTATTCTAGGATGTTGAAAAACGTGTTATGTCGGTGTAAATTGGAGGAAAGCTGGGTTTAGTTTGTGGAACATCAAGTCCTGTCATGCCTTTCAAATGTGTTACTATTTTGGATGTGCCTCTGTTCTGAATAGGGTGGGTGTCATGGGAACATGTCTAGTAGATTTTAGAATCCTTACTTTTGCTGCTACGTCATTCTAAAGTTTAATTCAGATTCTTTTCATTCTTAAGGCTCAACATTCATGTCAAGCCCTGGTTTGCCTCTGTTCTCCTGGCTCTTTCACTGAGTTGTTGCTTTGAAATTTATAAGGTGGTCTGTTAAATGGTAAATTAACTAAATTTATAGAGCACTTTTTTAATCATTTTGACCACTCAAAGGGCTTCTCAGTGGAGCCACATTCACTCAGTTGCACTTAAAAAACATTTGCACATTTATAGGCTAATAACAAAGTTTAACTTGGGGTTAAAGGACTTGCCTTAATTCGACCGGAAGCTGGAGTTTACACCTTCTGTCACTGTTATTAAATATATCTGAACATGTTGTGAGGAGCTGCTCTTCGTAATGAACATAGGTGTTCTTCAAAGTCAAATGTTTACATTCTGAATAGCTCTTCAAACAGAATCCCTTCACATCAGTGTTTGTCTGGGTTATTTGGGTCTTGGCTGTCGTTCTAGCCCTCCGTGCATGACACAGCACATGAATCAGCTGACGCTCCCTTTGGCCTTGTTCACATACTCTATTTTAGCAGCACTTGGTGAGGATATATTGATTCTCATCTGTCATCATGCATTAAAAAAAGAAACATATTTTTTAGTGCTAATATATATATATAAAACAAGTATATATAAATATTGTTTTCTTTTTGCTGTTTTGTGTCTTTTCTCCTGATGAAGCAACTTTGTTGCTTTCTTTAGTTTATTGTTTTCTCTTCACATGCCTTTTTTCTGATCTTTGTTTTCTATCCTTTTCCTGCTTCAGTCTTTCACCTCTCCTCCTTTTTCACTTTTTCCTTTCATTACTTAGCTTTGGCTTTAATTTTTTTTCATTACTTCATTCCTTTCTTTACAAGCTCCTCTCTGTCTCTCCATGTTGCTCCTCCCTCTCCGTCTCTCTGACCATGTGCCAATAGCCTGACGGCCAGTTAGTTTTTATCCTCTCCCTAGAAAACAAGGTCTAAAGTTCAAAGCTGTTGCTTTAAATTGCAGGAGAGGGAGAGGGCAACACAGAGGGAACCAAAACTTTGGCACAGATTTGAATCTTCTTCTGAATTGTCTAATCACACATTTATTTATTACCTCAGTCTGAGCATTATTCACTAAATATAGAGGTTCTCAGATGGTCATTTTTAGCTAATTTAAACTGATATTTTCAGCAAATAACCTTGAACTGAGGTTGTCATGTATTTGGTGAAAGTTATTTGTTGCTCTGAGTATTTTGAACTCAGAGCAACAAAAACTCAGAGAAACAAATAACAAATATTTTGAACATATTCTGTACAGTTCTCATATACAGGTCTGAATTGCCATCACTAGTGAGGCCAATAAGTGAACTTTGACCCTTCACTTTTTCTTAAAGGCGTAGTTTTTTTGTTTTTTTTTCTCTGTTTTGGGTACAAAATGAAGTCATCTGCCACATAGTGTCAATACCGACCAAGCATAATTTTGCACCCACAGTGGAACAACTTTATTTTCACCAAAAACAATTTTATCAGCCATTTTAAAGTAATTTTCTAAAATGTTTTTGTAGTCTGCTGCGTGGAAATGGATTATGTGGCTTATATAATATGAAGCAGCAGGAAGTTTGTCTTTTTCTTTTGGTGTAATCCTGGGTCACGATCTCTTATACTTTGTGAGAATCAACAAGCCCTAACAGATCGATTTAAAAATCTTCTGAAATCCTAATAAAATTCAAAACATTTGGTCATTTTTATGATGTTCCCCTTAGCTTATATAAATCCCTGAAAAGTGCCAGTTGTTGTGAAAAGGTTCCAAGCCCTTCCCAGCAAGTCTGTCCTTGGCCAAGTCTTTTCCCATTCACTTCCCTCTTCATGCCTCAACAGCTGTGGACAAGTTAGCTATTATGATTTACAATTTTTGTTTATTTATATTTTATTCATTTATTTGCATTAACTTTCAGGGGTCAGGTTTGGACTTGTGCAGAAGCCGTGGTCACAATACAATGCTGAAAACGCAGCCAGAGGGTTTTACTTTGATCATAGTTTTCAGTTTTATCGTGATCATTATCCATGAAGCTGTTTGTGTGATTACTGCCTGTTGGCAGTATTAAACCAAAAATGTAAACAAAATTTATTTAAAATCCAATTTGTAATAAAATGTCCCAAAATATTCTCAGATGGCCACAACTGTATCTCAAAATACTTTTTTAATATCCAAAAAATAATCTAAATACTCTGATTTTCAGGGATAAAAGGTAAAGAAATGTGCCTAATTTCAAGGTGGTTATTACGTCAGAGTTTTAAGATTAATGCTGAGCTGCAGTGGCAAATTTTGAGGCATATCATAAGATGGAGTACTACATTTAATATGATTGAAGGAACATATTGTGAAAATCTAAGCTCAGTACATAAATTTAAATAAATTGAGACCAACATGAGTATGAAATGAGGGAACAAATTGGTGAAAAGTTTGCTGAATTTGAGCTGATTGAACAATACCAATATAAATTTACCTTTGTCTCTCCATCAGTAATAAACTGTAATGTTCCCAAACAGCAGGCTTTACTGAGAATGTGGTACCTTTTAGTTTTGCAAATTTATTTAGTGCAAATGTGACAAACTGCATAAATAAATGTGTTTCCACACCCATAAAATAAAAGGAGGAATCATTTTTGTCTTTCTTGTTCTTTATTTATATTATATTTTGTTAAATGCTGTGAAACTGTTTTTTTTTTTAATGGTTGTCACAACCTGGCAATGTCATACCAGCCCATATGTCTAGTCATCTTATGTCTGTGTGTATATATTCGTGAGCGAACGTTCATTCAGCTGTGAATAAGGCAAGTGCCTACCTGTGTTTATCCCAGCTCTGCCTGTTGCAGACCCTGTGATTATAGCGCCTGTATAAAACTACCTCCCACTAAGTTGTACATACTGGCACACAACATTTACAATTAGCAGCATCATAAGCACTTTCCCTGCTGGCGAGTGGGTGTGTGCAAGGACGATAAAAAGCTTTTCTGGTTTAGCCAAGTGTTCAGTTCATTGTGCGCTTCACTAAGAGGAGCTTTGGGCCGGAAAACAGTGGACAGAATGTGGTCCAACCCATTGCGGGTCTTTGCTTGACATGAGCAAACTACTACAGTTCTCATATTGAAAAGACTATGTTGATTGGCTTATATTTGCTTTTTACATATTAGGGATGCACCAGTCCACGTTTTTCACTTCTGATACCGATACGATATCTGAGGTTTAGTATCAGCTGATACCCATCCAGTACAGAGAAACAGTGCGGATCTGACTTAAAATTATTATTATTTTTAATACAGACATAAATGAACTGAAGTACACATTTACTTGAAAACTCTGCACTTAAACACATCAAAAGCTTCACAAGCAAACATGTAAGAACAACTTTAATTTGATCAGTAAGTGCTATTTGGAATAGAGCAGCCAATGGATAATAATAAATAAACTGAAACTGACTAAAACAATAGATTTACTGCCTTTGTCAAACATTTAAAGATAAACTCCAACAAAACGTCTTTCAAATGCTTCAGAAAAAGGATTTAGGCGTTATAAATACAATGTAAAATAAATAATAAAGCATGACATCGCTCAGAGCAAAAGTATAGAATTAGACTGAATAGATTGGATCCAGCTCATTGTCACTGAAACCCGATCTAGACTATATTTCAGTATCAGCACTGATACCGATATTAATATCAGATAGGTGCATCAATATTACATATGATTGGTTTTTATGTTTTGATTAATTTATTTGTGAACTCTGACCTTTATTTACACAAATAAGATGAAAATGAAATGAAAGACAGAGCTGCCCTGGTTTAACTAGTCTGTCCACAGTAGTTAAGTATTTTTGCCAGTTAACTTTGAGCAGGAGCACGCGTGTGTGTAGGTGTGTGTCAAGGGGTGTGACATGTGCCAGCCAATCCCATCAGTTGCCCTCTGTAACACACAGCTGCTGCCAAGTGGAATTGTCCTGTGATGCCGACACACATGGCTGCACAAAACAATGCCTTTTTCTCTTTGCTGGCCTCAGGCTCATTTTTCTGCGCACACACATCCGGTTGAATCAAATGCCATTTGGTGTTTTGAGATCTCATCGATAACAGTGTTGAAAACCTACTTGAGCCAGAGATTAATGTCTGAGTTTGCTGCTGTAAAGATTTTAAACCTTGCGTGCTGGTTTGCAATTAAGGAGAAGTGAGTCGGCTGACTCTTCTCCAGGTTTTTATTAGGAACATCGGAGCAGGGAGTACAGGTTCAAGCAAGGGCCAGTCCTCGGCAGGAAACAGGCAATGTTCTAACATTCAGACCTGGTTATACACCTGAAAATGACGTCAAGAGAGATAAACATAGTGTGATAGTTTTGTGATTATTTTCCTCTCTATCACTGATATGTAGCATCTGCTGTATCCCGGTCCAGTCTGTCCCAGCAGGCTGCTTCTGTCTAAACCATTAAGTCCCGGCTCGGCATCCAGGCCTCCCTGTTGGGTTACCATTTTTCTACCTTAGCGCTGCCTGTTGTGGTTTGCAGTTTTCTTAGTTTGTGTAAAACACTTATTCAACCTCATAGCTGGTTTTGTTAAATTTTAGAATAATATCTATGATATTACTTGTCTTAATCTTGGCTTTTTAATTCAAACTGTTATGATTAATTGTGCCAAATACTTTCTTTTTGAATTGACAGATTTTTTTATTTTTTTTTATTTTACATGTAAAACTCTAGAAGTTTTCCAAGTAATTTTTTTCCCTAAGAAACAGTTGTGGTCTTAAACTACGATAGATTGTTTAAATTCATATTGAAAATCTGTAGAATAATTTTGAGAACATATTGGTGTAGAATACTAATGTCCAGCTACAACCAAGCTGGTATAATTGTCATGAATAATGTACAGGGTTTCCCCCAGAAATCCTGCTAAGCCTGGTGATAGGGGCAGCCAGAGCAGTCCCAATGATTTAAATGTAGTTTCCCCTTCACAAGGACTAACTCGACTCACAAGTACATAAATGAATTAATTTTCATAATTCATGAGTTACAATATTTAAGCTGAATTCAAACTTCCAGCATGAATTTGTTTAATTATTCAGTTTTTTTGTTTTTTTTTGCGATAGTATTTTAACCATTCTTTCACACTACTTTTAGTCTCATGTAAAACTTTATTAGCGGTCACTTCAAAACCACAAGATCTGAGCTCCATTAAAATAAACCTTAGTTATCTAACATTATTAGACATAACCAGCCCTCAAAAATTAAACCCATTTGCTGTGTTATTCTGATTATTCTTACCCGTAGAATTGTTAGAAACCACAAAAGGTTTTTCTCCCACATGTATTTTTACCACTGGGACTGCACAGTTTATTAGAAATATAAAGTGTTTGCAATATTAATAGTGCACAGGGCAATCTGGAATGCATTTCTGTTGGATACTATAATCCAGCAGGGTTCATAAGTTCACACTTTGCATGCCAGTGTGATATTTTAGATGTTGGGTACCTACACTTGACATATGTTAGTGACCAAGATGCTAAAGGTTACAAGGACTGTTGGGAGCACATATAAGAAAGATGAGGGGGACAAATATGGATTTACTGCTGCTTATGTAGTTATTTCAGTACCTGCCAATATTAGATCAATCACATTCCTCCATTACTGTAGAGGGCTGGCTATGTATGAGCCTGGCAACTCAATGATTTGAATTGTGTATTTTTATTATTATTACAAAAAGTGTCTTCAAACAAGAAATAAATGGGATGGTTAATATTTATGTGTTGACTCTGAAGGCAGAACATTAAATAAGAAAAGATCAATACACTGTTATTGCAGAAGCACAACAGAATGTCTAGAAACTTTATTAGATTTTGTTCCACTTCAAATTTTCACTTGTTTTTAAGTGTTTGTGCTGTGTTTTTTCCCCCTAGTTATATTAAATTGGCTTTTGCTCTGCAAAAACACCAAATAGTTGAATGACAAAAAAACCCATGACAAAATAAATGCAGGAAATGAGCTCACCCAAATTATCTTCCATTTGTGTCTCGTTTGTGGTTATCCAGTGTTTAACTTTCATTTCTTGTGGCCTCACACACATCATATAAATAAACAGCTCTTCTTTCCACACAAAGACATTTCTGACAGATACGTTTTATTCGCTGGAATCTCTGAGATCTACCTAAGCTGCTACTTTATTGTACTCTACTGGACTCCAGGCTGTGAGTTGGGTGTTTGAGAGGCCCACTTTCAGGCAGCTGGTGGGAAAAGTACATCATGTTCCCTGTTGTACCACCCATGGAGCGGTCTGTTTGCTCCTGTATTACCCTGCTGCACTAATATTAATGCACAACACAACCACTTCAGCTTACTTTTGAGTCTCATGTGAGGCTATGAACAGACTTTTATATAAAGCTTAAGGTTTTGTTGAAAACCAGAACAACCTAAGCTAAAAGAATGAACATTCTTGTTTACGTAGACAACACAGAAGCTAATAAGCTTGCTGTGCTTTTAGGAGGTGGAGTCTTGAGTTTTGTGGTGATTCTGATACATTGAAAAGTATTTTGGAATAACAGGCATGTCACATGTTGCAATAATTCATGTTAATCTGTTTTTATTGAAACATTTTACGCTGATATAGCATCTTATACAAGCAATTAGTGCAGTTTACATCATAAGCATCACTGAAACAATAGTGTCTCTGTGTATAGACTATGGAGAGAATGTAAAGTCAAACGTTATCTAAGATTTTGAGAAAGTTGCCAATATTCACAAATCTTGTATTTTCCATCGCAGAGATTGAAAGCTCAAAAGAACAAAACAGCAGTTTGCTTGAATATTTAGCAACAAAATGAATGCTTCAAAGATACTCACTGCTGTCAAAATGCAAACAAACAGACACATTTACATTTGCCCAAATTGTCACACTTCTTCCGGCAGAGGCACTCAGACGCTCCCTTGCAGTTGCGCACCCAAAACAGTTAGGTTCTGTTGGAAGTTTTAAATTTCACTAGCATGGTAAATACATCCAGAAAAACAAAAGAATAACAGTGACCTTTTTTAGCTGACAAGACAAATAAAAATGTTGTGCGGAGATACTTTCTCTAGGAGGCAGAGAGATGCATAAACTAAATACAGCGCGATGTTACATGCTGCCTGCGCTAACGCTACAAGCTAGTGCGATGGCATTGATGTTTGAAAGCAACTTAAAAAGGTCAGTAAAACTCCTGCATCTGTAGCAGTGCAGCAGTAAACCTTCCGGATCATAATAAGCTAGCATTTCAATCTAAGTATTGGCTTCAGGAAATGTGAAGTTCAGAACCACTGAATGCTGCTTTCTACAGCGGTACGAAACAATGCAGGAAAACGTCAGGCAGCTAGCAGCTCAGTCAGCTGCTTAATGGTTAAACAGCTAAACAAACCAGTGCACCGCCTCCATTACTCCTGTGTGTAATTGTAAAGGCTTCGGAAGCTAATAATAACACGTTATGGGGGAACCAGAATGAAGCTGACAATTAGAGCAGAAAAAGTAGGAACTTGTTGCAACTTACCCTGTAGCTGCAGACATTCATTGAAGACACATTCAGCACCAGAAAGACAGAAATTGCACAGCATACATTACCATGGATGAGACTCTTTGTTTACATTGTATGTTTTGTTTTTCTTGGGGACTGAATTGTCCCTGACTTATTTATTTGTCCTAATTAAGGAAGGTAAAATGTTGTCTTATTCCATTTAATAATTTATCTGTACCTTCAAAATAAAATTTGCCGCAATATCAAAAATTATTAACATTTATTTATTATTTTATTGAGTTATAAGGTTTAGTATGATGGCAACCCTAGTTCACACTCTGTTTGAACAGAGTGTGAATTGTTTAATTAAACAATTAAACAATTGTTTAATTAAACAATAAACAATTAAACAATTGTTTAATTGTTGTTGTGGAAAAGAAACCTGCCACTTTTTGCGATGGGAAAAGATGCAAACAAAAGATTCCACTTTCCAAAATGCAATGCTTTATTGTTTCCCAGACAGGAAAAGAATCTTCTTTCCTGCCACTTTCACCACAAGATCAGCCCCCTCAATGAAGTAAGGGTCTGGCAGATGGGAGGTGTTTGCCTGCATTAGTTCAAGAAGACTGGTGGAGAAGACTGGTTGCAGTGGTGGGAATTTAGATCCTTTGTAAAAAAAAAAAAAACATGAAACAAAAAGTGTAAATTAAATTAGTGCTTTTAAAATAGCTTTATGAAAAAGTCCAGGTCAGATTTTTCTTCTCTTCCTTTACATCAGACCTCTTAATCCTGTGTTTTTCCTATAGTAAATATCCACTTATGTTAATTAACAACGCATGCTCGTTGTTTCTCATTAGCATGGATAAATGCTTTTTCCCATCCCAGTAAAAACCCTGAAGACATTGGGAATGCAGGAGGGAAATCACACAGAGATTTCTTGTGAAATGTTTGAGACAATTCATAGCATTTGTTTACAGTGAAGCAACTTATGTGGAATGTTTTTTTCTTCTTCAGAGTTTAAATAAAAAGTTTGAAAAATCTCCACCTAAAAATGTGTTTTGAAGGATTTGTTGATACTGAGAGATAAATAATAGCATGAACAGGTAGAAGTGCACAGTTATTAACCAGGTTAAATAATGTTTGTTAGGAGAAAACAAGACAGAAAACATATATATAAGCATATCTAACACACTGCTTTTCTTTTTTTATATACTCAACTTTGTTTTTGTGCCTGCATCAGCAGTGACCCTCTCACTGAGTAATTGGAGCCACAACGCTGAAACAGGATCTGTGGGGTGAACAGGTTCATTTAACAAAACAAGTTTTCTTAAGCAATATAAACAGCCATCTCTGGAGAAACATATAACTACCAATGGAGGAACATTAGGCACACAGTTAGCTATTCACTTGACATATTTAGCTTTATATTCCAAATGACATTTTAAACTCAACCAAGAGGTTTACTTCTGAAAAAAACATAAACATTGTGAGAGAGGAGTATTACTTAAGAATTTAGATTTTTAAGTAAAATGACACGTATAAACGGATTTATCCCCTTACTAATATGCAGTAAAATATGAAACATTTATACAGTGCAGCATCCAACCTTATTTTACAATCTAATACCTGCTTGTTGCATGTTTCCTTGATCAAGTCTGGAGTCTGACACCAAATTTTTAATACTATTTCCAACTTCAAACTTAAATCTACCAGGGGCCTGGATAATTATGGGCTTAACTGTTTTTCAGTGGCAAAGAGAAGAAAACTTATTGTTATATCAAAGGAGATATATGACCTTCACAAGTAAGCCTGCCCCAACATGCAATAAATCAATTAACCACATGAGAAATTAAAACAAGCTTGGTAATTTACATTTGATTATTTTTTTGTGTTTTTCTACCAAATGCTAGGTGCAAAAAGTTTTCAGTTCGTTGCTATAGTCTCAACTAGACCCTATTTTTGAAGGGCAGTTTTGTTTACAGACTTCAGTATTTACTTTATTTGTAGTTTCAATGGTTTTCTTTATTTTGTATATTTAAATTGTCTCCCAGTTCCAGTATTAAATGTTCTTTAGAAATTAAAAATTGTTGATCTTAAAGAGTGTGTAGTTGTGTTATTATGCCATTGCCAGTATATTACTGGCAATGGCACTGAAAATGGTCTCAAAACAACAAAATTATTGTTTATTGGAATAACTACTACTGACAATTTGTCACCAACAAAATTTATCATGACAAGCCTGCTCATAAGTTATGGAATGGATCCCCTGTGCTTCAGTGAGCTAATGATTTTTATTTTGCCTTTAAGCATCTTTATTGCTTGAGCCGATGTCTTTAAATGCTGTGCATGATCAAAAACTCCAAACCAGCGATCGCATTGCCCTTAAATCAAGACAAAGCTGCACATTTCCAGGTATTATGCTGTTAACTGTGTTGTTTATTCCACTTTCCTTGAAGAGCGTTATCTGTATCTTGTGCATAGTGAGTTTTCCAGATTCCACAGTTTTATCTGTGTGCACCAGCAGTCTGGAGATGGTTTTACAGTGACAGCTGGTTATCATGTCGTATTAATGGCTTTAAGATGTGAGCTGCGTTATCTGACACCACAAGCTGAAAAACATGCAAACTAGAACAACTTTATTTAACCGTGTTACTAGCACATATGAGTGCATGGTTTTTAAAAAATGAACTGCTATGTCTTGCTGTTTGTTTTTTCTGAGAAATCATCTCTATAGTGAACCAAAATATTCCCGATATCAAACTGAATTCTGCTCTGTTATTAGAAATGGGCACAACTCTCCTCTGTCGCTTCTTGCTTCAGACAAGTTTCTTTCCTCATTCATCAGAGGCTAACATATTTGCACCAACTGTTATTTTTGTAAATATTTCCTACTTGGCAGTCTGGCCTCAATCTGTTGCTCCTTGATAGTTTTAAATAGGTTTAGAAAACAACTACAAGGTCTTAAACACTTAACCTGAAATGGGCACAGTTTTATTGTTTATGTTTCAGATGTAAACATATCTGAGTTGACCAATAGAACAATGAAACTGTTTTTTTTTTCTTGGTGTAAAACACACATTGTTTTTGAAAAACCAGTGCTATGGAATATTTAGTATCTTTGATGTTAAAAATACATATCAAAAGTGGGCAAAATATGTTAGACATGCAGAATTTGAATTCATGCCAGATGACAGATAAAATCTGACCAGATGTTTCATTCAGACAGTCCTTTGCAGTTACAGTATTGGATAATTTCAGAAATTGTAAATCTCTATTGTGTGACTAGATACATTCAGACTTTTCTCAAGGAGGCTGTGCATTTGACAAATCCTCCAAAGTCATAAACTGATTAAAAAAATAGTTGGATATCAAATGAGCTTCTGAGTATTGCATAATAATTGATGACTTGATAGAAAAAACTGAAATGCTTTAACTATGGAAACTTCAAATTATTAACAACTCCCAGTTGTTTCTTTTCTCACGTGAATAAAATTATTTTTGCTGTGCTTTATGCCCCTTTATACCACATATTTATCTTGAGTTTAATATTTATTGCTCTGTAAGAAAAAGTTGGTGTATTGTAATGAATATTTATATGGATGTTGATGCTTTCATTTACTCTCCCATTCAAGCATAAACACTGAATTAAAGAGCAATAAACGTACAGCTGACATCTGTTCATCTGACAAGCTTCAGCCAATTCAGTATTTTGTTTGGCTCACTGTAAATGTGATGTTAGCTCAGTCCTGGTATCATCCATATTCAAGCAAACATTGAATTTAAAGAAACAAAAGGGAAAGACATTTTCTAAATACACTAAGGAATGTGAGCTTTTCTGCAGTCCTGACACGTATACACCTGCTTTCTTTCTGAAATTGTCAGACTTTCAAACTAAAGTGATGAGGAAGATGAGTGATGACAGACAGACCAGATTCTCTAATAATAGAACAGAAGCATCGCTTTGCTAGAAGGATACGGCAACAAAGACACAAACCTGGCTGCTTCAAGCTCTCTCTTCTTTTTACCGCTGCTTAAAAATAATAGCAGCACTTTTTACCAAGCAGTGTTAAAATGTATAATAGGAAAGATTTATCCAGTAATCAGAAAATAGAGAGAGTAACGCAGAAGAGGTCTGGCTCTCATATTTAGTTTATTTGCTCTGTTAATGAAAGTGCATGTTGTGGATTTTGTTTTCACAGAACTGTTTACGCTCATCTTCCCCCATTTTACCATCTGCATGGTTTTAATTATTCACCTGGTGCTGCACCAGTAAACAAGCAAGTTTTTGTCACATGATGACGAACAGTGCACCTTCTGTGTTTTACTCACGGCCACATCTGCCTGCCAAATGACACTTGTGTTTCATCATCGCTCTGTGCATGACTTCAAATCACTGCAACCACCAACTCAGAAGTCATATACCTTACAGTAATATGTCCTGATTAAATGTTAGTGAGAGGAGGTTCACGCTTCCTTGGTCAGGTGGATTTTCTGTTTTTCACATTTCACTAACCACAATCTGATCGCTGAATCTGATTGTACTCATATTCATCACCTAATTTTCTGTCATCTTCCTCACATATTTCTTACTTTCCCCTTACATGCTCATCAGCAGTAGCTGCTCCTTGTGTCTTTGTCCTTGTTTGACTTAATCCAAGTCTCACTTCTGAGACCGTCTGCATACCACTGGCTACACTGTATAGCCACGTGACTCCTGCTTTGGTGAAATCCATCGCATGCCCCCCGTCCCCTCTCCTGTCTTACTTTGTTCTCATTAAGTGCCCATGTGAGAGGTCGTATGAGGACGTGTCCCCTCTCAGTGAACCACCGTGGAAACGCGGTTCACAGAATAACCCTTTATTATGGTCAGACTACAGAGGACCTTTCCTTTATGATTATAATTGTTTCACCTTTTATTATCTTCACAATAGCAGTAGTAAAGCAATGTTTATTAGGAGTGGGTGATATATATAAAACATTAAATACAGCTTTCCCTGCTAGTCATTTCTGTCTCTTAATGGCTGTTTAAAGCAACATGGCAAGGTAAAATTATTGAAACAGTTTTGAAAGTTCTAAAAAAAAAATTATAACACTGAAACCAGCAATAGAAACAAACACCGTCACTGCTTCAATAGACCAAACCTGGCCGAACATGTCAATGTGCCTGTTGCAATGAGCAATTAATCAATTTATTGCAAAATAAATTAAAATGAGCACAGTTATTTCCATTTTGGTTAATAAATTTTAGGAAAAAATTGTTTACAGTCACAAAATCTGTTTTATTTATTATTTTGGTGGCGTGTGGTTTTTATTTTTGTTTTATTTGTTGTGTTTTCTTTTGGATATTTAAAATATCTTCCAGTTCCAGTGTTGATGTGTTATTTACAAAATAAAATGTTATTGGCCTTTCTGAAGGTGAACTTGCATTATTATGCAGTTGTCAATATGTTACTTGAAAATTGTCTCAAAACAACAATATTAGCATTTATCTAAATTTCTTTATAGTTCATCGGCCAGTAAAATTTGTATTGTGACATGTGAATGAGTTCCACCAACTTATAATGTCTGCAGATTTAAATGGAAGATATTTTTCGTCCCTGATCTCAATGTTGGTGCTTTTATGTTGATACCCAAAAGCTGCATTTAAGGTTTTTACTTCATTTTAAAGTCGGAACTTCCTCTGTTGCGCTGTGTTGTAATACAGATGGTTTGTTACGCTCGCTGGCAGCACTATGTTAGAAAACAATTGACCAACCTTCTTCCGACTTTACATTGTACAGTAGCATTTTGGATAATCTGATGAAAAACTGAATCTGAAGAGTTTGAATGATTTATGCTTACTGTAAAATGACAAACTAAAAAACATTAACTATTAGTTGATAACAATGCAAAGTTGGTGTCTGTTTGATAGTATCTGATTGTCCAAGCTAAATTAATAATGAATTTTTCTCCCTTTTTCAGGGTTTTTGATGGTACTTGATCTTCACTAGTTTAAAATCTAAAATAAAATCCTTACATAGATCAAACCTGAACTGAATATTTTTTACACTTAACAAAAATTTCTTAGAACAAAGCTGGACATTTAGAAAACCTGTATTCTATTTTTGAGAATATTTAAAATGTATACTCATTTTCTGATGGGCTGGTCCTCATGTTCATAATTCTTCCTGCTTTATAAGGCATTCCCTTTACATCACTTCCATATATATTGGTAATCGAATTACCCAAAAATAAAGTTGCTTCCTCCATATGCCGTCAACTTCTGTTTAATAAGTTTCTAGAGCTTACAAAAAAACAGACCAAAAGATTAGACATTCTAAAATCTAACTTTGGGCAACAGAACTAACTCAGTCACCATATTTCTGCATCTAGACTCTTGATGATGTTCCCCAATAAAGCTCAGGGTCCTATAGTGGAGGTTGAACACAGTTTCACGGTGGTATGTGCTTTTCCACTGCTGTTTATTTCATAGAATGTGTCCAGATGGTGTATGTGTGGAAAAAAATCTCACAGTGGAGAACTGGCAGCAATAAACCAACTGGCTGTTGCACAATATTTGGCGAAGGACCCTATTTCTGTCAGTAAATTATTTTTTTTCTGCCAATGACCGTCATTTCACAGTTTTCTCAATTGTGTGAGTAGGTGTGTGTGTGTCTGCGCAGTTGACTGACTCATCCAGCTCATAGCTGCAAGACGCAGTGTGTGGCTGTCCGTCCCTTTTGCTAAATATGCTAATAGCCCAACACCTGTTTGGATAAAAAGGGAACATGCACATCTCCCCTGTCAATCGCCCAGAATCCCACTCCGCGAAGGGAACACAGCTAAACAAGTTGATTCTTTACGTTGAATCTGTAGTTTGGAGGGGGTCCCTGGATGCGAGCTCATGGTGAATGTTTCTTCTGTTCCTGTCGGTTTTCTATCTTCTTAGATTCATTAGATTCACTCCAAAGCAAAGACATCATTCTTTAAACTTTGTGTCTTTTCCCTCTCTCCACTCAGTGATGGAGCCCATGACGGTGACAACGTCAGTGGTTGGACCCGATGAGTTCGACCGCAACGCCCCGCGGATCTGCGGCGTGTGTGGGGACAAGGCCACCGGCTTCCACTTCAATGCCATGACCTGCGAGGGCTGCAAGGGCTTTTTTAGGTGCGTTTGGGGATTTTCAATGTCACATTTTCATATTTCATGTAATCTTGGTAGATTATTTGCAATCTGTCATCTTAATAAACAAAAGCACAGCCTTTTAAATAAATGTTTTTAAGTCTCAGGTTCCATTTCTAAGTTTTTATAATGTACTTAGTTTTTCACAAACTTGGACCTGGTAAAGACCAGAACATGTATATGTTAAAACCCTGGAAATGACAAAGGGTTGTGTTTCCATTTAAGCTTATTTCTCAGTGACATTTTAATGCAACTGATCTGTTTGCTTTTGGTCATCGTAATTTACCAATAGCCATAATGAGGTCAGCTGAATTTTACTCTATTATTTCATTACCTTCCTAAAATAATGACCTATGTCTTTTTTTTTTTACCTTTATGATCTGGCAAAAATAAGTGGTGATTTTATTTTAGTTTTTTATTTTTTGGCCATGTCACATAGTTAGGACATTTTATTTTAGAAAGGTAACAATATCTAGGTTGAATTGGACTCAATTAGGGCTGAAACAATTAATTGAATTAATTATGAATAATCCTCAACTAACTTAGTAATCAATTAATCATTAACTGAAATATACAAACTCAAAAAGACAATTTCCTAAAAAAACAACAACAAACAAACAAACAAACAAACAAAAAAAAAACATAGTCAGCGCTGTAATTAAGCTGTACAAAATGTATATACATTTTACACTGAAGATAAACACACCTCTGCCTGTAAATATGTAAATTCCTAAAACTTCTCAAGTGGCTTTTTTATATTCACTAGATTGAAATTCACTAAAAGGCTGTTATTGCATTTTAGGCAAAAAAAGAAAGAAAAAATGTAATTACTATTTGCATCTCTTAGTGTATTTCTATTATGGTATAAAAAGCCTTAAAGAGTTAAATGAAAAATTTGTTTAATGTGCCAATTTCTTTATCAGATTATTTGGTTAATCGTCAGAATAATTGATAGATTAATCAATTTACTAAAATAATTCTTAGGTGCAATCCAAGACTGAATGTATTTTCCTGCTAATCTGACTGAATAGTTTTATTACACTAATTTTATTTCAAGTTTGGATTGATTTGTATTCCTTAGAACTCAATTTAAATTAGAACAATTTGTCTTCTAAAATGCTTTAAAATGGCAGTTATTTTAAGCTTAGAAGTTTAACTGAAAGACCGAATTAAGTCTCTATGGAGTTTTTATCATACTGTTTCTAAAAATGCACCAATCCGGGTTTTCCTGGTTGAGAACAATTTGCTGGTTGTCCTCAGATCTGAATCTGATTATTAATTTTTTTAAGGACTATATCCCATAAAAAGTTCTAGTTTTGATTTACAGCAATAAATTAAAGCAATGATAACAAGATTGATCACATCAGCTCATCAAAGAACCGTCATATGATTTTTATTCAGCCAAAAAAAGTGCGTTGCACAACCTGTTCTTGTTTGCCTTGTTAACAGGCTGGACAGTTGTTGCAATTAGTTTTCAGTATTTGACCTACAGATCAAAGATGATTATTGATTCTAACAGAATCTGTGTAGTTATAGTTTTAATACCACTGCCAATAACAATTTTTTTTTTCTGGACATCCTTAAGTTTAAGTTTCCTAAGTTAGAATGAAATAAATATTTCTGTATTTTTTTAGTTAATGGGTCATGCTCCTCTTGACTATGTTGGTGTTGCTTGCCTGCACATTAGCAGAGGACTCTGTGAATAAGTCACTAATGCATGTGTGCTGTTTTGAGGTGGAGGTTCATAATGACTTCATTTCATGTGACTATGTGTGGCTTGTTTTAGTGCTTTCAGAAATGTATTCATTATTCATTCGAGCCACTAATCCCTGCCACTAACTCAAGTGTGAGGGATGAAAACATACTTCAACAGATCTGTGATTTTAAAAATACATTTACAGCACAATTTAATCCTGTTATTTTAACTAATGTGAAGTTCTCTTGTACCTCTAAAATTGCAACTATTAAAAAAATAATTATTGTTCTTTTTGTTCAGTAACAAGATTTATTTTGCATTCATACAGACGCAGCATGAAGCGCAAAGCCTCCTTCACCTGTCCGTTCAACGGGAGCTGCACCATCACAAAAGACAACCGGCGCCACTGCCAAGCATGCCGTCTTAAACGCTGCATCGACATCGGCATGATGAAAGAATGTGAGTATGGCGATCTTTCTGCTGAAGACGTCCTCCCACGGTGGGAAGTTGGAGGTGGGGGCAGGGGAGTGAGGCTACAGGAAACAGGACATGACGATAATAAAGCTTTGTTTCCTCTTTGAATTTATTATGATTGATATAAACTTGCCGCATCAAACTATGTCATAGAAATGTAAAAATGTATTCAAGTTACGTTGGGACTTGGGATTACGTTGAGCTGTTCTTCAAATCTGTCTGTGTGATTGGATCAGTCTGTCCAGGCGAGCAGAATAGACTCGTAAAGTTTGTTAGTTCACTGCTACCAGAGCAGGGAGTGAAGTGGAAACTGGATCAGTCAAGGAAAACATTAGCAAAACAGGTTTCATTCATAACCAACTGTATAAAATTCAATTTTTTTACACTTAGACCAAATTCATAATCAATGCGCCTCAAAGGCGGGGCTAGGTCCAACCAGGCGTTTTGCACAGCTGAACGGTTGTGATGGAGGTTAAATGATTTCTAAGTCATGCATGAAAGAGTCAGGCCAGCACTCCAGATATATGATGTAAAAAAGTCAGGATTGCATAATACTGCCCCTTTAAATATATGGACAAAAATTCAGTGTTATGTTGAGACGTTAAACTCTGTCACATAAATAAATCTTCAGCTGACTTATTTTAACTTTGAAGGCATGATGTAATCTCTCTGCCTCAGCTTGGAATTCCTCTGATGTAATATTCTTTTATTCATCTGAGTTACAGTAGAGCAGCTGCTCTGATGCCACATAACGCTTATCTCAAAAAGCACAGCCACAGCCGTCTATATATAAAATACACTTTTTTTGAAAATTATTTCAAGTCTTTTATTCAGTGTGAGTTATGCGTGCAACAACCCAGGGAAGAGAAACTACGATTCTATTTCAAAAAGAGAAGTTTTATGACTTATTTGTGTAATTTTAAACTTTTCTCACAAGGGGATAATCAGTAAAAAGCAAAAAGCAACCTGACTTGCAAGAGAAACAGGAGGCAGTGGAATCAATGGTTTAGTGAAAACCGATCTGATTTGCAGCGAGGAAATAGGTAATAGAGTTTACGGTCCATATGCATTAGGTTGGTAGTACCATATGGCAAATTCAGTCATGGGTCAAAAAGTAACTTCATACAATTAGTGTTTTTCATCTCACTTTTATCCAAACAGATGGTCGTTACGAGTCACAAAAACAGCATTGTGCCAGTTTTTGAAAAGCAGCTTGTTTCCAGTTTGCTCTTAACCTTGTTGATTATGCATAGAGACCACCAGGCATGGGTGTAACGCAAGAACTAGACAACATGAGGAGAATGAGGAGAAACAATGTATCCTAAATCCCCTGGCCCCTGCCCCAGAGTGACATCTTGTCACGACGGATTTATGAAGACTAACATTGATCGGTGGGTTTACACTGCAAGGGACAAATGATCTCCTTATCCAACATTTATTACAGCTTCAGGACTACATCCAAGCCAACTGAAAATAAACAAAGACTTTCTTTATTTGGGGATAATTGTCCATTTGAGTTATCGTCAGCTGTTACTTGCCAGCAGGAAATGCTACCTACAGGAGCACATCAGCAGATGTTTAGCTAGTAGGAATTGACAAGAAAAGTTCAAGAAAGGGGTTGGAAGTGAGGGAGACGGGAAGTAGGAAGGTATCAGAAAGGAGTTGCAGATGTTTCACAAAGTTTAAGTTTTTATTCACAACAACAGAACACACTGATGGAGCATGTATTTTCTTGTTTGAAGAAAATGGTGCTGCATCAAACTCTTTCAGCTGCTGTTATGACTACAAACTGCTATGTTGTGAAATGTTTCATTGAGGAAAGTTGGGCCTTGAGTGAGTGAAGCACATTGACATAATGAAACTGTTTCTTTGTTTTTAGAGTCTTTGTTTTAATACAGAGTGATTTAGTTTGCCAGGTATGTGTTCGGTTTAGCCTATTATTATTATTATTATTATTGACATCTACTATTTTCAGAAGTTGGCACCTCCATTAATCACTATAGAAATTTAAAAGGAAGATTAACAGGCGGATTATTCAAGATGAACAGGGATGGAGACTTTTTAGCTCTGATGCTGTTAGCCCAACATATGATGGCAGAAAAGATTACACAAAGAATCTTGAAGGAGCTAATCTTAATGTTAGAAGCTGCAGCATTTATAATGTTCTTCAACATTCATGTTTATAAGTTGCAATAAATAATGTTGGTTTATGTTTCCCAGCATAGTTAGTAGCTTGATTATGTAGAAATAAGCTTTTCTGACTTAATTTATTTTTTAAAGAGTTGTTAAAATCTCTTTCTTACTTCACTGTCATGAGATAGTTACAGTTTTAACAAATATGTTAAATAATGTTTTTTAATAAAAACTTTAAGATGCTTCCCTAAGTTTCTATCATGCAAGTTTTTAAAGCATCTTAATTTTTCTTTTAATATATCAAAGGATCATTTGATTTGACAATACTACCCACAAGTATCCTACATGCAGTCAGCCTTTTAACATTCCCTTTAGTGAAACAAATTTATTTTCCAGTTGAGTGTCTTGAGTGCAACCACACCACATACGTTGCATTTATTTTACAGCAGGTCATTAATCTTCCCAAATATGGTCAATAAATTCTGTTTTTGTAATGCATATTACAAATATTAAACCCCACTTCAACTACTTTCTAAAATAGCAGCCCAATCTGAAGAGGTGCTCCCACTTCGAAGGCGGTTTACTCTGACAAATTACTCTTCCTAGATGGTTTTTCGAGTGTGCTACCTGGTTGCGATTTTGCAGAGATGCATATGGCATCGTTTGTGCAGCTGTGAGCCAGTCGGATTGAAGCCTCCCTTCCACAGGCATGTAATCAGTCAAGAGTCCTACTTAGTGAGAGGAGCATTGTGAAGGTGTGGATAACGGCGCAACAACGTTGTTTTTCTGCTCATGATCTGCCCCATCTGGTATTTTTTTCCCTGAAAGGGAGACTGATCCAGGCTCATACATACTGCGGGCACTCAGTCCACAGGGTTGCAAATGTTTGAGCTACATGTGGTCGGCCGCAGAGGGTCCTGAAGGAACCTCGCAGACTGGGACACATGACAAGGTTTACGTCACACAGGCACTGCGGTCGAGCAGACGTGGACATCATGAATTCCCTTTAAGGGTCTTCGTTATTCAGGTGCTAATTTATTGGTGGAAAGTAAAGTGAATAGATCCCTTTTGTTTCACATCGATGGTACGTCTTTGTGGGTGCATATAAGAAATCCTGTGTTGTGTTTCACATACGAATGCACTCTGATTAGTTGTGTGTGGAGGTGGGTGTTTTTGCTTGCCCTCTCTCGGCTCTGCCAGCTGAGCTCTTAGTAAACACCCTGTCCTTATTTGACACAGGTTAGAGAGATGCCAGGAAAAGACCTCCCCACATGTGTGTTTGTGTGTGTGCAAGTTGCAATATTTGTGAACAAGATTAAATTACAAGAGAGTTTTTGAAACATTTTAGACCACAGATGATTGAATCCCCATGTTTAGCTAAAGCCCTTCAAGTGGCTCCCTAATTCCTCATCCCCTGTCTGAATCTTTTTTTTTTTTTGGCAACATTTACATCTATCTAGTGAAATCGACAGATTTTCAGGCAGCTTTGGCTGAAAACATGACATGGTGTATGATTTTCTTTTTTTTAAAACAAAATGAGAAGATGTGATGACAAGTTTTGGGGAAAGCTTGAGTGGCTTCTGAAATGGTAACGTATTATATGGAGTATAACACTGTTCAGAGGACATACTTTGCCAATCCATGTACCTAAAAGAAGTGCCTCATAAAACATACAAGCACCTTTTCTCACACTAAAACCACAAACTTAAATGTTTTTATTAGGATTTTATGTGAACACAAAGTACTCCCAAATTTTGACGTAGAAGAAAAATGATTCATGTTTTTGGAAAATGTGGTGTACTTATTCTTCTTTGCTAAAGTAGCTCAGTCAGATTGGGTGGAGAGCATCTAAGAGAAATTTTTCAGTTCTGTCACAGATTTACAAGAAGGTTCAGATCTGGACTTTGACTGGGTCATTCTAGCACATGATGTTAAAAGGTTTCCTCTAAGGATTGTCCTGTATACCACTCCATCCATCTTCTCATCAACAGCGTCTCTGTTGCTGCTGAAGGAAATCATCCCCACATCATGATTGTGGTGGTGTTTTCAGACAATGTGCAGTTTTAGTTTTCCACCACAAAAATGTAATTTTGTTCTCATTTTCCACATGTTTGTTCTGTCCCCTTCATGGTCTGTGGCTACAAAAGAGATTTCCTAAATCTTCCTTTTAGCAATGGCTTTCTTGCTACTCTTTCACAATTGCTAGGTCTGTACCATCCTCATCAGTCTCTGGATAATGATGTCCTTTACTATTTCAATGAAAGACACTGTGCGGTGGCTCTACAAGGGTTCTCTGTCATTGGGTCTTTTAGCATCTTTTTACATCCAACATCTTTGGCTTTGGAAGATATGACCTGATATAAACCTGATTTGTTTCGTTTGCTTGACATCAATCATGCTCTTTCCATTCCAGATGAATTTAGATGGTACCCTGAGATGTTCAAAACTCTGGATATTGCTATGTACCCCAACTATATCCTTAGACTTCTATACACCTCTCACAGTGACCTGTCTGCTTTGTTCCTTGGTGTTTGAGTTAAATATTGCTATGTTAAAAAAATGTCATTTTGCTCTCTAAACGATGGAAGCCATTTTGTGCTTGCAGTAAAAGCCAATCAATAGGGGAAGTAACAAGGAACACATGAGCTGATGATTACATTCAGAAATATTGTGATCTTTTGATAAGCAATTTTGCATCACATGCAGAATGTATAGGTTTCTTGATGTCTGACCGACCTGAATTTAACTGCTTGAAAGCACAAGCCTGGGGCATTAGCGTGGACAAATTGGCTACACAACAAATGGTTCTTGACATATATCACATTAAATCCAAAGGTTAGCAGCCTCCATTGTGTTAAACTGGTTGGCTGGTTGGTTAATGTGTAAGCCCACAGCAAACCTCTCTCTCCTTTCCAGGGCTTCTCTGCCTTTGCATCTCTTATCAACATTTCTGGCTTTGGAAGTGTTGACCAAAACCTCATTTTTTTTTATTTTATTTTATTCTTCTATCCATGTGTGCTTTTATTCCATTCCTTTGTTTTGATGCTTTTTATTGCCATGCCAGGCACAACATCACTACATCCAGTCAGCTACTTTTAAAATGCCAACTTACTGTCTTTTGGTGAACTGCTGAGTATTTTGCCAAAGCACTGTTGGGTGGTCAAGATGTTCCTTTCAAGGTTCTTTTGTGAACTCCGTCTTTAATGATGCCTCCAGTTCTCCGACTTGGCAAGGGAAGAAATTGTCCAATCAGGTTCCAGTCTGAGAATAGCTGCTTTGATCTCCCATGCCAAACTCTGAACCAAACTCTGCCTATTCACAATTACTCCCTGCGTACTTGAATGTCCTTACCACAAGGGGTGAGGCTTGGCTGTCTGGTTCTGGCTGGGGAGTAGAAGGACACTGGAGTGCACCCAAAGCCTAATTAATGACAGGGGCTTAATAAAAATAAAAGCCTAGTTAATCCTGTTTAGCAGAATAATTTCTTTGCTTTTCTGGGCCTTGTGACTAAAATTGCTTCAGTATTTGCAATGAAAAGTATTGAAAATCCAATAGATTGAGTAAATTGATCCTTTAGCATTTTCAAACATCTGCCAGGTAGAACAGGTCAGAAGCTGAAGTAGATAGGTGTCTGCTCCTAGGATGGATCTGCTTGTAGATTCTTTTGGGCCTTAAAAGGTTGTTTTTGAGTGTTTGTGAATTAGGGAGTAGGTTAGTAGTAGAATGAGGGAAGTCTATCACTGTGTTTAAATGTTTGACAGGCGCTGGGCCCAGAAGTCCAATCATTTACAGTCTTGTCTACCGCACCCCCACCTTTTATTGATGAATAAACAAGAAACAATATCTTACATCCTTTATCTAGAAGAGATTAAGAGGTCTTCTAACTGAGCTAATTACCATAAAACAAAGCTTGAGCTCTCCTTTTGTCATAAACTGCCTATATTTTTCTGTTTATCTTTTGCTGCCAAAAAGGCAGGTTTGCCAGCATATTTCTGCATGTTGTGACCCCATCTCTCTGGGCCCGGGTCATAACAGCTTGGCTGCTTTAATCTGTCTGGGAGTCGTGCTGTCTGTCAGTCTGTCTTTGCTGCATAGTTGAGAACCTCGTGGCTAATTGTTTACTGTGGCAAAGAATCAAGAGATTAATATGAGTCTTGGCATTCAGGCGCAGTGCATCGCTGTAACAGTCGGAACACACTTCTATGTGGATTTCAAGGGGATTAACTGTAAAAATATTCATGCTTTGTGCCTTCAGTGTTGTTTTGTAGTTGGGCACTGAAACAGAAAGATGCAATAGTGTGTGTCCGTGTTTTATTAGCAGCAATTATTTAGTTTATCAGATTGTTTGTTTCCAGGGGAGAGGCTTCAGCACAAAATATTGTTTTTTTCTCTCCCTGGGGTTCACAGAAAGATTCTTCTGTCGCTAGTAGTAAACAAAGCCATGCATTCATGGAGTTGCAGATTTATTTTATTTTGGTTACATATTTTTTGACAGATATGTTTTGGAAAAATTAAAAACTGAAAGATGCATCTATCTTCACCTGAAGTCCCATAAAACCCACACAGGCTGCTTGAGGTGGGTTACCTGCGAAACAGCTAAAGAAGCATGCTGCACTTTTTGGTTAATTTTTTTCTTGCCCTGCCTACATGTAGAAATTACCTCCTTTACCTTGTTTGAATTTAAGGTGAGCTGATTGTTCCCACTGTATCACTAACCCAGTTCTCAGGAGTCAGCACATTTCAACAAGAGGCAGTTAAAAATGCTTTACATCACAAAAACACACAACGCAGGCACTAATTATGGAACGAGAAATAAACATTGCATCAAGCAAATACACTTTAAATATGTTGATCAATTTACCAATTACTATGAATCAAGGCAACTCTTTGCCTTTCATTCAAATCTAATTTTTGATTTTAGTTTAGCTAAAAAGTTAGCTAAATTTCTTAGCGAAAGTTTTTAGCTAAAAACTTCAGCTGAGTTTTTAGCCTTTTATTTAAAGGAACTCAAGTGTCTCAGCAGTTTTGCAGTTTTCTAGAAGTTTGTTCCAGATTTGTGGTGCATAGAAATTGAAGGTACTTCAATTTCTGAGTGGTGAGTGGTGTGTCATTGCAGGGCAGGTGCATCATGCTAAAAACTCAAAAGAACAGGATCATGAACTGAAAAATTGACTCACAGCAGAAACAAAACTTGAGATGCACAACCTGATACCGTAATAGAAACAGAAACCTGCATTCAAATGTTCTAGGTCAAGGCTGCAGGTTATCTCCTTCACTGTAAAATGTCCTGGATTATATAATAGAATTTGCACAATTACTCAGTTTTTTCATCCCCCCTCAGTAATGCTGACTGTCTACCTTTACAGTCTGTAAGAATGGTAGAGGTACTTTAGAGATAATAATGTGGTGAACCACTTATTATGGCACTGCAGTTTTTGTATTCAGAGATCTCACATTCCATTTGAAGAGTAAACCTTGGCAAGCAATGATTTAAACTTCCTCCTCCTTGTTTTCTGGCTGCCGTCCTACATCCACAACGTCTGCACTCCAGTTCTTTGGGTGTCGGTTCAGAAGCAGAGGGGTTTGAGATCTCAATCACAAACTATTATGCTGCCATTTATTCATGGCATATGAGCAGGAAGAAGAATGACTGGGGGATCCCAACATCCATCCTCCAAAAAGTTGTTTTTCAGGAAAGAAGCAAAACTACAAAAGTAATGCTGAACACGGAAGGATATCACAGGGTTTGTACAGATGCTTAAAATCCTTGAAAATGATTACATTTCAATTGGATACTTTAAATGTTTGGAAAGTGCTTGATTTCTGTATACAATAGGCTGCACAGTTTTGTAATAAAGTGCAATCTAGCGATTGATTCAGAGCATAAACTTGGAAAGCGCTGTTTACAGTTGAAACCAGATGTTTAAAGATAATTAAAAAACACATACACATTTTTTTTTATCACTGTTTGAAGTTAAATAAGACCCAATTTCTCTTTGTTTTAGGTCAGTTAGAATTCCCCAAATTATTTCTAATTGCTTAAAGCCAGAAAACTTAGCAAGAACATTTTTAAGAAATTTTTTGTAGCTTTATCTCAACAGTCAGTTTTATAGAATTTGTGTAAGAAAGACATTTCCAGACATAACATTTTTAGATTTTATTTTACTTGTAGAATGTACAATACTAACACAAGATGTTGTTAATAATAGTAATAAATGATATAAAATAGTGAATTAAAACTGTCCTTTTAGTTCATTTGTTTTGTTTTTATCTACAATGTGGTGCTGAAAAAAGTTGAAAATTGAAAATGCTTGAATTTTACTGTGGGACAAATGTACGGACACAGTTATTACATTGAAGGAGTGAAGGGGTTGAATTTGTTTTTAACTGACCTTAAAGTACAAATGTGTCATATTGCTGCTTACACTGACTCTAAGTGCAAATGGTATATTTTTAAATAACGTCTTAGAAATGTATATTCAACAGTATTCTGAAAATGTGGAGTTACTTCATTGCTTCTGACCTGTCCCTCCATCTATCTGCCTGTTGCAGTCATACTGACAGATGAGGAAGTGCAGAGGAAAAGGGAAATGATAATGAAGAGGAAAGAAGAGGAGGCAGCCCGGGAGGCGCAGAGGCCACGTCTGAACGAGGAGCAGGCGCGGATGATCTCCAGCTTGGTGGAAGCTCACCACAAGACCTACGATGCCTCCTATTCTGATTTTTCACGCTTCAGGGTTAGTCCGCTTCAAATTCTGATATCCTTCTATCCAATCAGCACTCAACTGAAACAATGAATAAACCTTTTCACATTATATCAGTTCATGTAGAGCTGAAACAATTCATTGTGATGAAAAGACTATTGAAATAATCGTAAAATGGCATGTATAGACTTTAAAAAAAAGTCAGTTTCTGGAAGAACAACACCGTAAGAGCAATAATTAAGCCAGAAAAGTAAATAAAATGTAAGCAGTTTTGTTTAAAATAAATAATAAAAAAAACATTTTGTACATATATTCTACACAGGACTCCTCAAATGACAGTTTTGGCTTCACCCGGTTCAAATCTTGTAAATGAATCTGCTATTCTTTATTTTTGCTATTCAATTATTAATCAGTTAATAAAAAAATAATAACAATCAGATTAGCCTCATACTGTATTGATGTTAAGTCAAGTAGAAAGGGATGAATTTTTCGCATGTTGATGGTAAGTGTTTTTATAGCTCCTACAAATGATCAAGTGTTCACTACACCAATGCTATTTTATTGTCTTTATGTAAGAATATGGTGTTTTTCTTACTTAAAACAGGAATTGAATTATCTATCTCTATCTTTTTGTACATTTCTAATATGGTTTAAAAAATAATTAAGTGGTTAAATGAAAATTTAATTTAAAATTTTTTTACAGAAACTTCATAATTCATTTTATTCTTTGTTTCTGTTATGTTTATTTAATTTAGATATTTAAAATGTTTTCCGGTTCCAGTGCTGAATGTTCAGTAGAATTTAAAGTGTATTGATCTTTCAGAATGTGTTTTTTGATTACTATGTCATTACCATTATATTACTTGAAAATGGTCTCAAAACAACAATATTATCATTTGTCGCAATAACTTCTGGGACAATTTATTGTTCAGCAAAATTTGTTATCGTGACAGGCCTGTCTCTGTCATATAAATTAAAGGTTGTGACTGTAAAAAATGTGTAAATGTTCAATAGGTCCTGATTGCTTTTGCAATGCATTGTGCATCACTGTATTTGTATTTGAGACATTATGACTGCTGCTGTCATCATCTCTACCAGTAGCACACGTTACCAAGAGATGTGCAATATTTTCCTAACTACATCAGATAACAGTTTCCTAGCGGCATGCTACAACAGTAATAATAACCAGAGCGAATGAGAGGGAGAGTACAGAATAGCTAGAAAGTCTCACAGGCTCTTTGATTTATTAGTGTCAAGTATGATTGTATCACCAGGCGCTCTGCAGGCAGCCACAGGCACACTCTAATCAAGTAGCAGATGAATGAGGTTTCTGAATATTGAGTTGCAGGTGTTGCGTTAAACTAGGAGTGAACCGCAGGCTTTCAAGAAGAAGTAGTCAAGTTATCCACACAAGAAAAAAAAATTCTTGGCAGCGGATCTCAACATTGTGAGGGAACTAAGAGGGAATTAGAAAGGATCTAAAGTGCTTGTTTGAGATAAATAAAATAAATCTTTTGGTAACAGGTAGTCAGATTTCTTTACATAAGTAGACCTGAAGTTAATCCTTAAACAAGCAAAAGAAAAGGCCATCATGCATCTCTATTACAGACGTACATAGCAGCGTCTCAGCTCCAGGCAGTTCAGGTGAAAGCTGCTCCTCTCACTGTCTCATATATTCAATGTCTCATTCATTCATGTGCCCAAGCTTCCACATTGCTCATACTTTCAGAGGTCAAAGGTCTCTTAATTAGGAGAATAACATGATTTATGTTTTCACTGCTTAAAGGGGCAGTATTATGTGTTAGTGCCATTTTATAGCACAATCAAGTTACAATATTAACTTCAGTTGTTAAAGAAAATGCCATAAATATCAACTATGACTTGAAAGAAAAATTTACTTTGTAATTTAGCACCTTGAAAGTGTGAGCTAAATTACTTTAAAAACTCCTTTTCTTTCTGAAACTTCGCCTTCAGGAAGTCATCACAACATGGTTCTTCTATTAACCCTTTAAAAACATTTTTACTAGCGTTTCACTGACAAAAAGCTCCTATAATGAGCTGAGCTGATGTGTACTTCCACCAGGTGTTTGCTAATTACTGCTGGCTAGTCTGAAGGAGCTGATTGAGAGAATCGTGGGGGAGGAGTTCTTTGTAATGCAGAAACTCTAAAGCTTGGAGACTGCAGCTCCAAGGAGATCCACCCACATTACACATTAGCCAGCTGAATGGTTAACGTGAGTAAAAGCCAGTATCAGAGTACTCAAATGTTTGATAGGATAAGGTTTAGTGCGAACATCCTTTTAAATTATGACTCAGATTGAGAGGCAGGAGAAGCTGCTCTGAGAATATTAATGTCTGTTCTCTCTGCATGTTTGCAGCCTCCAGTGCGTGACGGCCCGGTAACACGCAGCGCCAGCAGAGCCGCCTCCCTTCACTCGCTGTCTGACGCCTCCTCTGATTCATTCAATCACTCACCTGGTGAGATACAGGATGACTCATTCACTTCTGCACTGCTTCTTCTCATTCACCATTCAGGGTTAACATCACCAAGGTCCAAACTCGACTCTTTAGATTCAGCATCGCTGTCAGCCTGCAGGCAGAGGTTGAATTGATCAAAGCTACTCTTGTTCATTCAAGAGTAGCTTTTGTTCAGGTTTTAGTTTTAATGGATTTAAAGAACATAAACAAAATCTGTTTAGAACAACTTTAGAAAAAGTTATGATTCCAGTCTCCAGTTGCATCACTTTTCCTCTGTTATCTAGTTATATCTTATATTTTACCAGCGTTTCACTGACAAAAAGCTCCTATAATGAGCTGAGCTGATGTGTACTTCCACCAGGTGTTTGCTAATTACTGCTGGCTAGTCTGAAGGAGCTGATTGAGAGAGTCGTGGTTATTAAAGCTTATCAAAATCCTTATTGCTACTTTGTTGCCTTCCTCATCATATTCTTGCTTCAAATCCTTCTCAATCTCTTGGAGCAGAATCTGTGGACACCAAGATGAACTTCAGCAACCTGCTGATGATGTACCAGGATGGAGCAAGCAGTCCTGACTCCTGCGAGGAGGACACCAAACTGTCCATGCTGCCCCACCTCGCCGACCTGGTCTCCTACAGCATCCAGAAAGTCATTGGATTTGCCAAGATGATACCAGGATTCAGGTATGAAAATGAAGGATTGTTTTTTGTTAGTTTTTTTAGGCAGACCCGGTGAAGACTCTGTTGTGGTAATGCGACTGGATGAGTTTGTCTAGGTCTTGGTGGGAGATTAGTCCTTTAATCCTGGACATGTTCAGGTACTGAATTGCTGACTTTGTAATCGTCGTTATGTGACCCTGAATGATCAGGTCATCATCACTACATCTGGGCTTTGGGGCTGATCTCTAGTTTCTAGCTGTAAGATCTCAAACTGTTTGTTGACTCTGGCTCGTTCCTCTTTGGGTCCAAAGATAATAACTTCAGTTTTGTTTCTGTTCAGCTGGAGGAAGTTGCAGTATTGCACTTTTTATTATGAAGATAAAAAGTTTCAAGTAGGCAAAGATTTGCAGCTTTTGCATTACTTCTACAAACATAGACAAACGTTTTTCATAATTTGTCATTGAAAGTCAAATAGTTGACCAGTTAGGTGATTCAAATAATGAGTATATCTGAAATACATCTTGAGATTTTGCAGACTGCCCGAAGTGAGTGAATGACTTTTGACAGCAGAAACTCCTCACAAACCACAAGGATCACCATGTAACAGTGTTGCTTCCTGCTGTTTTGTTCCGGTTCTGATTTATCTTCTTGTAAAATTTGCCACATGAAAGCAGCAGCATGCACACACAGCAACCTGAATGAGGTTTCCACCTACACAAAGAACACAGTGATCGGCTGCCCACACGTATGCAGGACATTAATGGGAGAGGTGAAAACAAACAAGCTGTTCCAAGAATACACTCAAAACTGGCTGTGGTTAAAAGCTGAGCTGAACCATATAAAAAAAGAATCACACAAAGAAAGGCACACCAAAAAAACAGTGGATTTAGAGATGCTATGTTACAGTTGATTTTGTGTCTGAACACTGGGTTCTGTTTTGACCAGATATTCTGAAGTATTGCCATTTTAAAGTCAACACCGAGGGGCTCCAGGTTATTATTTAAAATTAAGTACTTTTAATAAAGATTAGCACCACAATTATACTATTTTGTTCTAATCAAGCTCACAGTTTTACTTTTGATCTCCAAAATGTTTACATTTGTGATGGTAGGGAAGAAAGTTCTTTTGTCTAAAGTTTGCTTTTGTGACATTTCTCATTCTCATTTTTTGGCCAATTATCTTCAAAAGTAAAGTGTAAGTTTAAAATGCATACCAATACTGTAGCACCGGTGATTATTATTATATTTTTGTTAAAACAATTTTTCTTGTTTAAAACTATTTAAAAATAGATTTTTTCTTAATGTTTTAGTAAGAGATTCACCTCTTTACCAGGCATGTCAATACAGTTGATAAAAGAAATTTGCATACCCTAAATAATAAGACACATGCCTTTTTTCATACATAAAATCGGAATAAGCTTTTCCTGTCTTAGGTCAATTAGGATTCCCATGTTTTTTCTATTTGAATAAAGCCATAAAAAATGTCTTAAAATTATCTCTCTCATTATTCTGGCATTTAGCAAATAGAAAGAAATTGGTCATCTTAATTGTCATAAAATGGAAAATTTATTCTGATTTTACATAAAATCTTAAGGTTTATCAGCA
Organism: Poeciliopsis retropinna; assembly: GCA_010277075.1. Lineage (NCBI taxonomy): Eukaryota > Metazoa > Chordata > Actinopteri > Cyprinodontiformes > Poeciliidae > Poeciliopsis > Poeciliopsis retropinna. The sequence goes on from VMRM01000009.1 coordinate 702,209, forward strand.
TCAGATTGTACAGAAACAACAAAATGTTTCTTTTTATATAGTGTACAGGAACTCCCCCAGAAAACTTGCAAAGCCCGGTGGTCGGGGCGCCGAGGCGGTCCACTGTGCTTTTGTAAGCATTCCTAAATATCTTTAGGAATAAATCTGCTCTGCCAGTGAAACGCTCAGAGCAACAGATGCTTGCAATCCGGCTTTAAAAATTAAAAAAAAAAAATTAAGTGATTATTTTTATTTTTTTTATTATTATTTTCCTAAAAACATAAACAAGCAAGCTTTAGCCTGGCAGTGAGGCCAGTGAAGCATTGCAGGCCACCAGGCTCATAATACACTGGGGAAATCCTTGTTTCAACTGCGTATGTGACTGTCCCTGCAGATGAATTAATTTTTCCTGCATATAATTTAACATATTCAAAGCTGGAGCTGTGTTAAATTTGGGGATAAAATAAAGTCCCAAGACTTCAAACAGTAGCTGCATTTGTTCAGAAAACAATCACAAATACACTGTTTATCAAATCTTCAACCACAATGAATTTATTTCCAGGCATCCGCCTTTTTTCTTTCACAAATGAAGAACGAGCCGAACGTTCAGTAAACATATGACTCAGCCAGCGTACATGCTGTACCTTCATCTGCTCCACGTAGACACAGAAACACACTCAAACACGCTCTTGTTTGTAAGTGGTTAAGTAGAACTTTCAGGGCTGTTATCTCTTTAATGGATCTCATTGTGGCTGGAATAATGTGATGAGTGTGCCTTGAATCGGAACATTGTGAGAACATTTAGATACTTTCTTCACAGAAAGGTTGAGTGAAATTTCTTCCCTCTGAATGTTAAAACCCTCTAAATGTCACCGTAATTTGATTTTCTTTTTTCCTTGCTCTTTGGCCCAACTTAACTACAGGTTTAAGTATTTAGTCATATATTTATTAATATAATGTTTCATTTTTCCTAATTTATTTTAATTTATTTTTAAATTCTGAAAATTACATCAGTTTGTAATTTTATATATAAAATGTATTCCTTACATTTCCCCAACTGTGATTTCAGACCCCTGCTATCGGCTTTGCATATATGCATGTACAGCATTACAAAATAGCTACTGATATTTACATAATCTTTGTCTGTTTTTTGTAGAACGCTCAGAAAGCTTAAAACTACAGTAAGCAATTTTTATGAACAATGATTTAAAAAAAATATTTGTTAAAACTGTCACCATGTTGTGACAGTTATATGTAAAGAAACATTGGTCTTAGTGGAGGGTCTCAGTGCTGCCAATAATGCTTCTGTATGTTCTGCTCAATTTGCTGATAAACAACTTACTGTTCCAAGAAAAAAGTTTATCCGCCACTATGCTAACTAGCCTTAGCATTTGTGGCAGGCTATGTTGTGGTGAACCAGCACAGAACAAAAGGGACCCTATGAGCAGCATGTACACAGGATTAATTGACAGCACTAACACCCTGTGCTTGGTTGTTTCTGATCATGTGATGTATTTCTGCAGATGGCAGTAGGATCACTAGGAGGAAGACCTTGATTTGTTTTCACAGATTATCTGTCTGATACTACACTGCCACAACAGACAGTTTTAAACCAAACTGTTTATAAAAGTTACATACTGCACCTTTTAAGTATGAATACATGCTACATAAATGAAATTAGTATATAATCACTTGTTGCAGCTCAAGCTGCAGTTTTGTGCTTTAATATTTGAGTTTCTAGTGTTACTGTTTTCTGTATAAAGCATCAACCAAATAAATTTGGCACTAAAAAAAACTAGGTTGATTTCCCTTGAAGGGCCCCACCTTTCTAAGGAAAACACATTAGTGGGTTAGGAAGCAGAGCTGACCATGTGGGTTGCACCCAGATCCTCTCTGCCAATACCAAATAGATTTATATAGCTATAAGATTTACTTTCATGCTTACAACAAAAACATTAACAATTAACACCTTAATTTTTGTGCTGAGTATGTGATTAGTAGACGCAGTTTTATTTGACAGAACATCATTTATTGAATGAGGCCTGAGTATTTGGGCCTGTAGGAGTTTTTTTTCTTGGTATCATTCAGTTATGGGATAAATTTCTTGATTTTTGTATTAAATGACCAAGAAGCAAACTCAATCCTATGAGTTTTACGAGTTATAATAGTGTAGCTGAGCTTCTCAAAACAAACTTCTTGTTTAGGTTTTTTTCTTCCTTTTTGCTTCATTTGCACCTGTTGTTTGGTTTGCAGAGAACTGACCGCAGAGGACCAGATTGCTCTGTTGAAGTCAAGTGCCATTGAGATCATCATGCTCCGCTCAAACCAGTCGTTCAGCCTGGAGGATATGTCCTGGAGCTGCGGTGGACCTGACTTTAAATACTGCATCAATGATGTCACAAAAGGTGCTTTTCACCTTTTCATCGCTGTCCATGAGAAGTGAATGATGTTCACCCAGCTACTGGGAGTTACTTATTTTTACTGCTATTCATGTGCTGTCTTTTGATAATAGTTAAATAGATTGAGGGTCATTTTATTAGAAGCATTTCTTTTCATAAAGGCTGCTGTATCAAGAAATCTGTCAAAACTACAGAGGCTCAGGGAGAAACTCTGGGATAGAAAAGTGTTCATTGTTGGAGTTGATGTGACAGATAAGATTAAATTTCTCTAATCTCATATAAGAGCCCACTCACACGTTGCTTCTCTACCCCCTGCTGGACTCACACTGAGGGTTTTTGACTTCAGGTATTTTCATGGAACTTGTAAAACAACCACGAGTTCACTCGGTGTTCCCTATTACACACAGAACAAGACGCTGTGCTCTCCACAATGACTTTCTGTTTTAAAAAACAGCCCAGATTCTTGTTTGAAAGAATTGTAATGTTTCTCTGTTTTAAAGTAACAAAGAGCAACTAATTTCTACAGCAATAACTATGATTTTTCTTTCTGTTGTTTATTTTTTGTCTGCAGCCGGCCACACCCTGGAGCTGCTGGAGCCGCTGGTGAAGTTCCAAGTTGGTCTGAAGAAGCTCAATCTGCATGAAGAGGAGCATGTGCTGCTCATGGCCATCTGCCTGCTGTCTCCAGGTGCTGCTGCCGTTTTAGATGAGGCCTTTTTATTCAGCAGGGTGATTGGGGGGGTCTGGGTTGTCACGAGGTTTACCAAAAGCTGACGTGTTGTCACAGCACGTCTCAGGATTTGGTTTAGTGTCAGCTTTGCTGTTTGACCTACATTCGCCCAAAAAAATGGAGAGTACATGATGCTTCCAGATGCAGCTGAGACTAATTTTCTGGAAAACAGCTGTATCTGTTCAGCATGTGATAATATGGCAATAGCTGATGTTGGTCATCTTTAACATCAAAAACAGATATAAAACTTGACTTTGTGCTTTGGTTGAGGCTGGAGACCTAGTCTACTCTACAGGCCGATAACATAACAGCTGAAGGAGGAGCTTCAGTTACAATATTACCAAAATAAAGCTTTGGTAATATTACAAGAACAAAGTTGTAATAAGAAAATAAAGTCACTATATTAACAGAATAGTTATAATACCTGGAGAAGTTGTATGACCACATGTCATCATTTTATGACAATTTAGTCATAACAATATAAGAAAAAGTCATATTACCATAAAGTTGAAATAACAAAAGACTAAACCCATAATTTTACCTGAATATTATTGTAATATTAAAAGAATGAAGTAGTAATTTTATTATAACTCCAACACAAAAAATAATACATTTAAATGAGGAAAGTTGAGCATCTTGTGAAGTTATGCTTTGGTATGTTAATATTTTAACACATCAGTATCAGGACTTTGAGATGATTGTGCAAACATCTGTTTCTAAGAAAGAGATGGACTAGATCTGCTGATCAGGTCAGATTTTCATAACTCAATCAAAGCTTTGCTTTTATTGCAATTGCTTTTTACAACTTTCTCCTGGTAATATTAACTTTTTTGTCATAATCTGAATCTGACCCCAATACTCTTTCATCTGCTATGTGTTGTTGGTCTACAACATAAAATCTGTAGAACCTAAATTGATCTTTGTGAATGGAAGGTGACAAAATTAGACCCTTTCTGGTTCTCTCCATTACAGACCGGCCCGGCGTTCAGGACCACGCCCGCATAGAGCAGCTGCAGGACCGTCTGTCGGAGGCCTTGCAGGCCTACATCCGGGTCAACCACCCGGGCGGACGCCTCCTCTACGCCAAGATGATCCAGAAACTGGCCGACCTGCGCAGCCTGAACGAGGAGCACTCCAAGCAGTACCGTTCGCTATCTTTCCAGCCCGAGCACAGCATGCAGCTCACCCCGCTGGTGCTGGAAGTGTTCGGGAGCGAGGTGTCATAGCTGAGGAGGAGGAGAGGAAGGAATCTTTTTTTTTTTCTTTTTTTTCCCCCCTTTTACACAGACTCATTAAGCACAGGATGATTAGTAAACTCCGCTGCCTTCTCCTCAACTCAGAACGAAGGCTTTCACAACCCCCACACCCTGGCTCTCCGGACGCTCGGGAGGAGGCGGATAATCACATCTTCCCCTCTGTCTACACCTCTTTCGTTACTCCTGGCTTGCAAGAACCAAACATCAGCCATAACTGGATATCTGGATTCATAGAATAGAAGTCTGCTGCTGGATCACCAGAATCTCAAACTTTGTTTTCGTTTTGTTTTGTTGTCTTTCCCCCACAAATATCTTGCTCGTTTTCATCCTTTCCACAACTGTGGAATCCAAATGTTTTCCATCACTGGAATCTACTCCTTGTAACACTTTCTGAAAGTGAAGACAGCTTGATAGATGTCATTTCCCTCTCATCATCATCCTCCTCCTCATCATCATCATAACTTTCCCACACATTCACATAGCAACAACAGCACTCAGATTTGCATCTTTTACTCATCCCTCAGCGATGGACTCTTATGTAAATAACTATGAACTTTTGTTGGCTTATAAATTCTAACAACAAAATCATCCAAAAAATATTGAGCGAGCTGACAGGGAGTAGAAACACTTTTGGGTCACAACGGTAGTTGAGCGATCTTTAAATTCTGTGTTATGTGAAAGAAGAAATCTTACATATTCAAAACATTATGAAGCCAAATCTGTCTGCAGAAATCTTTTAGTTTGAGAATGATGGTGCACTTTGTGAAGAAAAAAACAAGAGGATGCTGGGTAGTCAGATGGAAGGAGGTTTTACATTTGTAAAAAAAAAAAAAAGTAACAAAAGAAGAATGTATGTATAATTCTACATAGTTAAATATGATAAGCATAAGATGTAGAAGTCAAACATTAACTAATGTTTGACTTGTACTGTATATAGACAGAAAAACTTCTGAGAATGCTTAATTATAAAAGTAATAATAAAGAGGATGTTAAGGCCTCTCCTCAGATATGTGTATATGCAACATGTACACACATGCACTGAGATGTGCTATGAGGAGTCGCTCTATTTTTGCTAAACGTGTACAGCGTGCAAGAGTATCGATGGACCACAAGGGGGTGTGTGCGCAGGCTCTGACTGAATCACAACAAACGCTCTTTGTTGTGCTCTTCTATTTTTTTTTTGGACCTGTGAAGTTTGTAGGCTGACATACACAAAGATAATTTCCTGTTTTGTGGATGGGTATTTTTTCAGAAAAAAAAGGAAAAAAAAACAAAAAAAAAATCTAGTCGTTGGGCTGGTTGGATTGCTGCTAAGACAGAGCTTAGATAGTTGGACAGAAACCAGCTGCCAGCTGTTGCCTCAGGGAAAGTTTGTCTGACGATAATGTGTATTCGGGTTTTTACAGCGTGCGTGTGTGTGTTTGGCGTAAGCTTACAATCATGAGAGGGAGATTTTGAGAGTTTTTGGAGCTCAAGGCATCACTGTGATTTGTAATCATACTGAATAACAGCAAAAGGAAGCTAACAGATTAACGTTTCTGGAAGAAAAAACAAACAAAATTCTCCATTTGAGAAACAAAAAATTATGAAATTATTTCACATGGTCAGATTGTCTTTAAGAGAATATATATAATACATTTTTAGATGCACAATCATTCGTATTAAATTAGTAGAAGCCTTAAATTGAATGTTTATAAGGATAAAGCAAACATTCTAGAGCAGTGGTTCTTAAACATTTCTTAACTGTAAATATTCTGCAATAAAACTGAAAAATGAACAAAAAGTTCACCTCATGTTAGAATTCAAAATGAGGAAAGTCTGCGTTCTCTCACAATTCAAATTATGGTTGTGAGTGAGTGACGCAGCAATCACAGCCCCACAAATATTGTTCTTGATAAATGCATTTATTCATATTTCCAGATTTACTGATGCTTATCTATATTCTCAGTGAACAAACGGAAGAAAAATTATGAAAATACTAATTCTGACAATAGGGACAGTTTTAGAGGTTATTAAACATTATTAATTTGAATTCATCAAGACAACATTAAATTAAAATCTTATAAGAAGTTTATCACAATTAATGATAAACGATATGATAAATGCCCACCCTTCTAGATGGCGACAAAGTGCCCTCCAATTGAATTTTGGAATCATGTGTTACATGTGCATCAGCAAACATTACACATTTCGTTTCATAAATACTACTAAAAATTGTTAGTTTTGCGAAAGCTAGCCGAAGTGCTAGCACCGGTACTTGGTTTGAGAACCACGGCTCTAGAGGAGTAGCAGACTGTAATCGCGAAAGGCAGAGACACAAACATGAAAAGGACTTTTACATGGATGGAAAAAGTTCAGCCTCCTACCTTTTTGTTGTCACATTTATGTCATTTCAATACCAGCTGCATAAGCAAAGGTAGTTTTTATCACTACATATCATATTGTTTCTGTTGATATGGCGCATGCTCACACCTCATGCAGGCCTGGATCACCCCCTTGTGGAAAAAAAAAATTTGTAAATACCACTTTCTTAGTCTGTACATAGACGCTGATGTAGGTAAATTACTAAGAGGAGTAAGTCGTTAACGGGAAGGTGCTTTGGAGATACTAGGCTATATGCAATTAGAGAAACTCTTACTGTGTATTCAACTTTGAGTGGACAGAGCTGCTTAATATGACCGACTTAATGAGTTATGTCACATATAATATTGTATTATGAATATTTTGGAGGGCTAGGATCAGCTTCCATCTAATGCCACATATGAGCTTTTGATGTAATCCTTTAAAAAAGGGATGGAAATAAAAAATTATCTTAATTTAAAATGAATTGAATATTCCCATAATACTATAATCACCAAAAGCGACTCAGTAAGTTCTCATTATTAGGCGACTTTTTGTCCATTCCAAGAATTCTGGATGTACGTCTTTCCTCTCTTGTTCAATCAATAAGCTTTCGATGATATATATATATACATAGTACTTTCATTTGGGTAATTATCTGATTTCTTCTGTTTGTCAAGATTGTTGATTTGCATCCTACTGCAATGCTTGCGCTCTGCTTTCTGCTCGGGAGCATTGTTGAATGAAACCGGGATAACCAGCGTGTGTGGATCTATGGAGCCTATCCCAAGTATTTTAACTCAACAAGGAAAAGCAAAAACGTTTGCTCATTCATGTCATCATCTGTAAGAACTGCAGTCCACATATGCATCATCTTTTTTCAGGAGCTAACTTCTCAAACCGCCAAGTGATCATCAATAACACTGCCTCAACTGGTTGGGTACGAGACGTATCTGACTACTAGCTACGGCATGCCTCTTTGGTCATCAACTAGCCATGTTACCATCTGGCTGGTTGATAAACTAGCCTCTTTGTTCATCAACCAGCCATGTTACCATCTCTTTGTCTTTTTTGTCATCGTCTTCAACAGCCAGTTACAACAACTTTTCTCTGGATAGCTTTAAGTTAGCAGCCAACCAAGCTCCGCTCTGGAAATCCATGACACACCCAAGGATGGAGGTCCTGGGATTTGAAAGAGCGCCGTCAGTTTGGACCTCAACAAGACTGTGTAGAATTTGTACAAAGGTCATACAAGATCAAGTGTTTTTAAACTGCAAAGGCGTAGGGACTCGCTGTACAAGCAGAGCGCTTAAGAGACTGACCGATGGACAGATGTCGCGTCTACTGTCTCGAGTTGGGACGTTGTCATGCTTTGTACTCCGTGACTCAAGGTTCTGATTTTTTTTTAACAAATTGTGGTTTGTTTGGTAACGATAGTTGTATAAAGACTTTTTACATTCAGCATCTACATCACAGAATGCAGGACAGGGTGACAGGGGGGAGAATCTGCAGTTTTAGGGGTATAGTGTGATGCATCAGTTATATCTGGATCAAATTTAGAGGTCTACACTCCTTGGACAAAAATCTTCTTGTAGTTTTCACACCATTTTATAGCAGATTTGTAGATCTGATATGTTGGTGCCCGCAAATTAATTGAAGTCTCTCCCCTCCTGTAGCCCTCGTCCCCCTCGAACCAGGTCAGCAGCTCCACCTCAGTAGCCTTATTTACAAAGACCTCACTAAGCTGGAAACATTTAACAAATACCTCAGTGATTTACAGTATAGACTTTTCACAATAGCCTTTAAAGGGAACCAAACATAAACTTCTACCACACACACACACAGACACATCACAACTCTCTCCTCAGAAACCTTCTGTGTTTTCAACCTCAAGTCGACTGCAGACTCTAAAGCAGTTATTGCATAACGAGGGACATCCGGTAGAATTTGTTAGTCAGTATCCAAGTGGATCCCAATGTTTCTAAATGTTAATGCTCTGCTTTCCCTCCTCTTCTTGGTTTGTCTCTGTCCGTGTTCTGCTGAGCTTCGGCACCGCGTTTAACCAAAAATACTACCTCTCCTGTCTGCACATATAAATATATATTTTTGGGGGAGTTGCAGCATGATTGTGTAATATAGAACATAAGTTTTTATTTTAACAACAATCTAGAGGTTTTTATGTTTGTATATTTACAGTAGAGTTTTTTTCTTTTTTAATGCTGGATTATTTTTCTTTTCAAATTTTTTAATTTTTTTTTTTTTTTTACCTCAAATCGCTACAAATCTTAAATCTGCAGAACTTTAACTCCCCCTTCTGGCTGATAGATGAATTACAAGGAAGATATATGTGACATACAGCCAACAATTTCACTGCTTTTATTCATGCTATAACTCATAATTTTTATTGCAATACTTTTAGGCTCAGATCGTTATATATTGGTATGGATATGCAACACTTACAAATTTATTTATTGTGCATTTAAAAGTAAAAAAAATGAAATACATCAAAGAGTTGCATCATTCCATAAGAAGTCTTAGACAGTACACACTGTATTAATTTGTTTTTATTTTTTGCATGATTATTTTACAGAGCAGATTCAACATGCATGTTCATTACTCCAGCTTTAATGTCATTGAAAGGGGGCCGTTCTTGCACCACTTTCTCACTGACTGAAGTGTGTAAATGCATGATTAAACTCCCTGCATGGTAACTTAAGCTTCAGTCACATAGCAACTTAAAGCACAGGTAATTGTTGGATCCTCATGTGTGACAAGATGGGATCTATTTTGACTCAAAAATCAAAACTCTTGGAGGTAATTGGACCTGTAGAACAGAAACGGCTCTCTGGATCTCACTGCACCTGCTTTTAAACAACCGTCGGTTGCCATAGTAGCGTCAGTGGATCGGCCGGGAAAACAATGCAGAGCAGAACCCTGTAGTGTTCTCTGACAGATATGCCTGAGAAAAATACTCGTGCCATACATAAAATGCTTTAATTTCTGTTGAGCTGTTTATAAAGTGTTATTTTTGAACATATGCAGCTGCACTTATTAGCACCCTTGGTAAGCAAGGGGAAAATGAGCTAAAATAAGTTTGTCTTTCAACCCTCCCATTATTGCGATGCTCAGGGGAGCGGCACATGTGACAGTGAGACAGTGAGGAGGCAGAAGCAGTTATCCCATCACACCGTCAGTTCTAGAAACCACAACAACAACCAAAACACTTATGTCGCTCGGGGGTTCAGCGCACAGCAAAAAGCTTGTGGGGTCCAACTGACCCCATAAGCTTTGGGTCAATTGAGACTGCAGGAGGGTTTTGTTTAACGCAGAAGCATTATCTCACAATGAAGAAGGAAGAAAGTTCAAACAAGTCATTTAAAAGGCCCACATTAGAAAAAAATAAGGATACTAATAACAGAAAAACATGTTTATGCATATTTATGCCCCAGGGAAACAGAAAGACATAAACTCACATCTTCTTAAAAAAAAAAGCTAAGTATCAATAAACGTTTCCACCTGTGATAAAATAAATTTCTCCGATTAAAAAATTGACCAATAAAAAAGTTCAGAGGGATTCTGCAGCTGCAAAAAAAGCAGACTACAGGCTTTGAACATCTGCCAGGGGTGCCACTAAATACGGTGAGCTCTGTAGATGAAGTAGGTTACATATATAACTATAAAAGACGCAAGAGTAGATGATTTCTTCAAAAGCTACTAAACTAACAGCTGGATTGCTGTTGCATGAAAACCACCTTTGTGCAGCTTGTGCCAAAACGTTTAGCTCAGCTGAAGCGTTGAGCTGATTTGATTTGACGTTTGTTAGTGTCACAGATAAGGAGAGCTGTAGACTTTTCTCTCGCTGATGCCGCTCAGCCAGCTGGTTGAGAACTGAACATTGGGATCCTGATTTAGTTCTTCAACACCAAAAGTAGCTTTTCTTTTGTTTTGCTTTGTTTTTGCAGCCAGACACACACACACACACACCCCTACACACACACCCCCACACACACACTTTCACAGCTATAGTGCAGCCTATCACGCTCAGTGCTCTGCCTTCTGTCGCTCACCTCTAACTGATTCTGATTGGCTGATTTAGTTGGTGCCGTGAGTCCATTTGAAGACAACCAGGCCACTTTGTTGCTTGAAGAGTTTTTTTTTTGTTTGTTTGTTTTTCCCCTTTTTGTGACTAAGATATATTGCCAGCTTCATTTAAGTCAAAATTTAGCACCTCAAACTGCACTGTGAAAAAGGATCCAACCCTTACAGATTTCCTTGATTTTTGCTTGTTTTGTCTCACCTAAATGTTTAAAGTCATCAGGTTCAGACTTTAACTAGGCCACACCAAGTTCTTCATTTTGGGGTGGACTTTCTGGTGTTGTCCTGCTGTATGATTTCAAGATGTGCTTAAACTTAAAAAAATTGAATTTGATAGTTGGACACCCTGTTTCAGCGGAATCCATCTTGTTCCTGACGAAACAAAGCAACCCCAGACCATTGTTCTCTCACCACCATGGGCTGTTATTCTCAAATTCGGTTTCATAGATTTGTGCCCACATTTTCCTAAAGTTTTACTGTTTTTCAGATCAAGGGATATTTTCCTAAAAGTCTTGGGACTAATATGTTCCTTTTGATAAGCCGTGGTTTGGAGTTGAAATGCCCCCACGTCGGCCATCTTTGCCTTGTTTCTGTTTTGGTGTTGAATCATGAACACTGACCTTGACTGAGGTCAGTGAGCCCTTCAGCTGTTGCTCTGGGAAGTTTTGTGACCTTGTGGATGAGTTGTTGATGAGTAATTCTGTTGCTTCCTGGGAAGCTTCACCACTCTCCATGTTTTCACTGTTTGTCTACAGTGATTCTCAGTGCGGTTTCTGAAATCCCAAAACTTTACAAATGGGTTTGTAAATATTCCCAGACAGATGGACGTCAATGACCCTGAGTTTCTAGATCTTGCATCCCTGTTTGTTGCTATTTGACGTCATTCAGCCTAGTTTGTGTTGTCAGTCAGGTACGAGGTGAGTGAGTTTTTGATCATACAGCTAATCCGAGTTGGGTGCTGATAATGAATCCAAACCTACAGGGTTTGTATGGGTGCTTCAAATCCTTGAAAATGCTTGAATTTCAATTAGGTGTTTTCAACATGTGGAAAGTACTTGATTTTTGTACAAAGTCCTTAAAAGTGCTTCTGCGCAGTTTTGATCTGTGTAACAACTTTATTGAAACTGTTGAATTATTGTTTTGTTCTCAGATCAGTCAGGTGTGTGAAAGATACATTTCAAAACATCAAATTTTGTTTCATTTTAGCTTACTACTCATTGAAACTGTCTTCTTTAGTTCATTTGTATAAGTTTGGAAGTTTACCTTTAAAATGCTTGAAAAGTGCTTGAATTTTGGGAAAATGTACAAACCCTGAGCCTAGTTTTTGTGGTCAATCGGGTGATTCGTTCAGCAGGATAAATATTTGTTAAATGGTTCTTCATTCAAGGCCTGGGTGATTTGGATAAGTTTTTACCCTTAATAAGTCAGTTTGAGCACTACATTTCATATTTCCTCAGGTTATCTTTGTCTGATGTAACAAGCTGTTCATGTAAAACAGTGATGCCATTTTGAGCCATATCAAAATTGTGAATGTCCTTAAAATATTAATAATTAGCAGTCTCTGCATTTGATGACTACTTCTTAAGATTAAATAATATTGAACATATTTTAACATTAACAAAATAACTGCTTTGATCATCTGATGGATTGCATTCCAAAACTTATGACCAAAAACATTTAAGTATGCCAAAAAGAAGACATCTTTAAGGGGCGTGTCCTTTTTTCATTGCGCTGTAGCTTCAAGTGGATCTCACGTTTTTCAACCTTTTTGATTCAAAGTGTTTGAACTAAAACTTGTTTGACCTTGAGAAGAGCAGCTGCATACAAAGTCACTGTTTCCTTCCTGTTAGCTGATTGTTATGCTCTGACTACGTTTCTCTGCTACCTCTTTAAATATGCGCTTGCTTGCTCACACACACACATACACTTTCACACCTGCACTTCAATACTGACTGAAGCAGACAGTGAACACACACTCATTCAGACAAACACACATGTGTGCACTTCTTGTTCCCTCACCAGCAGTTTTTTGCCAATAATGCACTTGTGTTTTTTTTCTAGTAAAATGTTCTGCAAAACATATGAAGTCTGAGAAGTGATTAATCAGCTTATGTATCTCTTTTTCTTGCTGTTTTTTATTATTATTATTATTAGCAAATCTATATAATAATACTTGGTTTGGACAAGTGATTTAACGTAAATTGAATTGTAAATCATGTACATTTCAAAAAGCTTCATGTCTTTTTCAAAGGAAACACAGAATTGCACATTGTGCTCAGCTCAGTTTTACCTTGGTGTGCCTAAAACCCACAGCCTTATTTTGGGACTATATCAGGGGTTTTCAACCAGAATTCAAAACGTTCTGTATCGTCTTTTTCTCTCTTTCTCTCTCTTCATATCCACACGTATGTTAGTTTGTAACAAGCCAAACGTAGCTCTCATGGAGGCACATTCCCATCACAGGGATGTGCTCAGTCTTGGTTTATGATGGCTGGGATTCCCCTTTATTTATTCCCCTTCTGAGGAAACATCCGACTACACGTCAGTCAGATAACCTAAAAAGAAAATACGACTTGTTGTTCTGATGTAGCAAAGTGTAATAAAATTCAGAGTTCTTATGTGATTTGACTTAATTTAAGCTTGTTTGTACAAATGTCCTGTAAACAGACCTGTCCTAATAATTCTGTGTGCGATAAGCAATTGTTTTAAGTCAGAGTTTATTTAATGAAGAGTCCCAAGATAAGTATCTTTATCCACCACACTTGCACATACCACCATGCAGTAAAAGTCACCAGACCGTAGTGCTTCTAGTTGAAATCAGAACCCACTGCTGCCATGGTGATGCTGTTGATGACCTCATCAATAGCCATATAGAAACAAAATAGTGTTATACAAGAAGTACCTTAATCAGTGTATCTATTTTTGCTTAAATCACCACCTGTCTGGTTTTTTTTTTGTTTCTACTTTTATTTATTTTGGTGTTGCTCCTTTTGCTCCCTTCATTTATAAGCAGATTCTTTTGATTACCATTATTGTACGTACTAAAATATTAATAATGTTTCTTTTTTTTTGGGGTGGGGGGGTCACAAATAAAACAGCTGTACATAATGATGCAAACCCAACCTGGATCTGTTTGACTTTTTTTGTTGTTTTTTATTTTGCATTTTTGGATATGCAAAACTGGTAGAGATGTCTAAATAAATGCACAATTCACTTTCACTTATAAAAAAAAAACTTTGAAAATAATATTTTAATTCTACAACAGTATGGTCTACCACATGGAGTCCCTGACTTAGTTTCAGGGCTTGGTGAGATGGATTTTCATGAATTCTTTCAACAATCTACTCAGAGCCCAGAATGTAATTTTGTTTTTTTTTATTTGTATTTTCATTCTGTTATTTAATATTATGAATATTTTAATATCTGCAATAAGGAAGTCCCTCTGAACAAGTAAAGACCATAAGCATTTACCCATATCATCAGACTTGAGCTAAAACCCACTGCAGTTGTATATTTTGACCAGCAGAGGTCGACAAGATGTCACTAGATCAGGGGTCTCAAACTCCAGTCCTCGAGGGCCGGTGTCCTGCAACTTTTACATGTGCCTCTGCTGCAGCACACCTGAATAGAATAATTAGGTCATTAAGGCTCTGGAGATCTTATCTACACATGGAGGAGGAAATTAAGCCATTTCATTCCAGCGTTTTGTACCTATGGTACATCTAAAAACTGCCCTCGAGAGCTGGAGTTTGAGACCCCTGCACTAGATGTATAAATTATCATTTACTAATTTATTTTGGAGGGGCCACCATGATAAACATGACCTGTCACAGTTTTTGGAACATAACCTTCAGCATCATCAAGTATCACTTCACTGTATTTATTTGTGCCTTAAACATCCTGGTGGAAATATAAAATGTAAAAATTTGTCCATCTGTTTGAATTGCACATGCAGTTAAAGCATGTGCACCTGTTGCATAGTGGGCGTCTGCAACAGTTACAATCCAGTACACACGCATATATATATTTACATATATATATACTGGTATATATAACTTGATAAATATAATGTAAAGTAAATGTTTCGATTTTTAGGCTTAAACATTAAGAAAAACTCATTTCTTTTGCTGGAGAGGATTTTTTTTTTGTTCTCTCCTGCAAAAAAAGTAAATCCAAAATAAGGTTTCCGGTACTTTTGGTTACATTTTGTTGACTTCAATGCAATTGTTTCATGAAAAAACTGAACGGACCAACAACCTGCATATTATGCAGTATTAGTATTTAATTTTTTTTAAAACACAAATTATTAATAGCTGATAGTTGAAGAGCCAAAGCTGGCAAAAATGTAAGAAATGTTATAACTACTTATAACATTTCTTACAAAAATTAGACTACTTGCTAACTTTCAGTAAAATACTGCATGCTTATTTTTTGTTGAACAGATTAAAAAAAACAAAAAGAGATGTACTTCCTAACTTGCTGTTTTTTTTAGCTTTGTTTTGGTTGTTGTTTTTTTCCTCTGCTGACTCAGCACACAATGTGTTGTGTTCTTGTGAGTTTATGCCACTAGATGGGACTACAACACACCACAAAGTAAAATGCGACCTGGTAGGCTATTCTCCATTAAAAAACTCTTCATGTTACCACAGGTTTATGTTTTCACAATACAAGACCAAAAGCTGACACACTGTAAATGAAATGTGGTTCACGACTTAGTGTGAACCACATTAAAGCTGCGGTATTACTTATTTCCCAGGCATATAGTGCTACTTTATTGCACAATCAAGTAACCATGGTACCTTCAGTTGTTATGAAATTCTGTATATATCAAAAATTACTTAAAATAAAATTGACATTACATCATAGCGTATCTGAGGCCTTGAAATTGACCTCTATCTCATTCAGAAACTCCTACTCTTCCTGACGCTCCCCCTTCAGCATGTCATCACAACAATGATGACATGGTGTCCGTTGATGCCGTCTACGACTGTTCTTTGAACTCAGTAGACATGCAGTTCCACCAGGTGTTTGATAATTGCTGCCGGATTGAAACTCCAAGGTGGAGCTTTGTAAGAGCAAGCGTTTAGGCACCCCAGAATGGTTGCCATGGGAGATTCAAGGATATCTCAAGAATGCATGAAAGAATCAAAGCAACACTCCAGGTAAATTTTTGATTGTGACATTACAACCCAATATATGGCTCAAAAAAGACAATTTTGCATTATACCCTTAAGCCTTTTTTGTCGTCATGAATCATTTGTTTGAGAATGTTTCTTTTCAACTTGTAGATAAGATAGTTTTTCTTGTCCAAAACTCTCTTCTGGAAAAAAATGTGAATCAGTTAATTTAGGATTAGCTGGTCTTGAATGTTGGTCCACTAACATATCAACATATTAACATTTCTTGTGTGGGAACTACACTACATTTGCTTTTCTTTTGATGTTTTGTCTTATCTGCAGATAAGACTGCAGCTGTGGCACGATGAGAGGAGAGTCTGTCTGACATGATGCACAGAGAAAGAAACAAAAGCTGGAGAAAGTAGTGCAGCCGAATGAGCACCAGTAATTTCACATCTTCCTGATGGCCACTTCACTCAAACTCGTTCACATTTTGTGACACTACAACCACATGTTTCAAGAATCAAGTAAGCCCTCAGAGTTTTTTTTTTCCAAATCTCCCTTCATATCTGGGTCCGACAACACTGACAGATGCACTCAGTCTGTTTCTCACTTCCAGTCCTCACGCCCCCCCAGTCCTGCATGTTTTAGGTGTTTCCCTTCTGCCACACACCTGGATTGAATCTGAGTGATTAACAGCTTCTGCAGTATTTGATGGTCATGCGATCATTTGAATCAGCTGTCCTGGAATAACTGCACATCTAAAACATGCAGAGCAGGGGGGTCTGAGGACTAGAATTGAGAAGCACTGGTCTAATGAGAGTCATCCAAAGATCATTAGAATAGCCTGATCCATGTGACACAGCAGAAGATACTTCACATCCACAACTTCTTGGAAAGAGACGCAAAAGTCTGGAAAATGACTTTTGTATGTCAATCAAAAGTTTGGAAAATGGGAGACAGATGAGAAAAGGGCCAACACTGATTGACCAATCAGGTTCCAGAAAGCTGATCGGTGACTCTGTATATTTAAACTGATCACCCATGAGAATAATTAGAAAAGAAAAAGGTTTTTGGCTTCCATCGCTGCAGCTCTATGCGCCTTTGTTTATGCGGTTCCTCATGGTTGGACAACCTCATTCTCAAGCTTGAAATAAACTCCAGGAAAGCCGCTACGAGTACTCCCACAGTGCTGCCCTCTTAGCGGTTTTCGTAATAACAGTTTCTCCCCATGTTAATTTTTCCTCTCACCACCAACCACATGCTAATGGCGTGAGCCTGATTGGCTATTATCTCCCTGGTTTTCACGGCTTATGCGTAAGAAGTCTCTGAGAGCTACGGACAAGACAGAAGCAAAAAGCCACAGATGCTGCTGCTACATTTCTGCTTAATTACCACATGCAGCCATGTTGGGAAACAGCAGACATGCAGCGGTAGGAGCATGCACACACCAACATAAATAAATGTTATTGGCAGCTCTGCGAAGCTTACTTAGTCACATCCTGCTCACGGTGACTGTTTTGATGCTCTTTACTGGAATATGAATGTGTCGTAACACTGCAATGAATCAGGACTTTAGACAATGCCTTAATGCCAAAATTGAAGATCGCTTACTGCCCAGGGGTAAAAATATAAAGGAACAAACATGTTGAATTGTTAATGTTGAGGACCCACCAGAGCCACGTGGAGAAGAAGAGCTGAACTGCCCACAGTGAAAAGAGTTGTAGAAACTCTGAATCCCAGAATACACGGCATTCTTCCCTTTTCATAATGTACTCCTTGTAAGGAGGAGTTATCCCTCAATTCTGGAGTTTTATGTAGCAACAGGTAATAAAAGCTAAGTCAAGAATGGTTTAAGGGTTTCAGAAACCCTCATTGTGATTATTATTTGTGGTCTGATGAAACTAAAGTATTTGGGTATGATGACCATTCTTACATTTGGAGGAGAAAGAGAGCTGTTTCCACCATTCAAACTATGAAGTATGGAAGTGGCAGCATTATGAACTAGTACACTTCATAAATTAAATGCCTCCATGAGGAAAGAACCTTATGTTAAAATATTGAAGCAACATCTGAAGACATCAGCCAGGAAATAAAAGCTTGGGCACAGATTGGTCATCCAAACAGACATTAACCCTAAGTATACAGCCAGTGGTGGAAAGTAACTAAGTACAATTACATCGTTACTGTACTTAAGTACAATTTTCGTGTATCTGTGCTTTACTTAAGTATATTTAATAATGGATACTTTCGACTTTTACGCCACTACTTTTTACATTAAGTGCAAGTTCTGTGGACATGATGTTAGCAAAGTTAGCTGTACAGAGACGCATATGTTGAGTGAGAATTATCACGGTGCTCCTTCTGCTTGATTACTTCTTGCGCCTTGGACAGTGTTCATACTTGAGCATTGTTCACCATTAATACATTGTTTTAATTGTAATAGTGCAGACAGTTGTGAAATATTGATCTTGGTTTTGACTTGGTCTCGTGTTTGGTGGTCTTGACAACAACACTGCTACATGGCTCCTTGGTTGCATGTCCTCCCCTACCTTCTTTCCATCCCCTTTCTATTGGATTTCTTTCAAAATAAATGCCACTGTGGCAAAAAAGTGAAGTTCATGCTATGTTCAGGAGACGAGATATTTCTATCCGTGAAATTATGATGCATAGAATCACATATCTGAGTCTAAACTATGTTACAGAGCGTAAACACAATAAAAAATGTGCTTTATCTATGGCATTATAAATTAAAATGACACATTTCTGATGTATTAAAATTATATATGATAGGTACACTTAATGATATTGTATTAGCAATTAGGTAAAGTATTCTGCAAGTACTTTTATTTTTAATACTTAAGTAATTTTAAAAGCAAGTACTTTTTCACTTTTACTCAAGTAAAAATGTTAATGTGGTACTTTTACTTAAGTACATTTTTGAGTACTTTCTCCACCACTGCATACAGCCAAAGCCGCAACAAAGTGGCTTCATGACGAAAAAGTCAGTCTACTGACTAAAGTCCTGATCTCCTGTCCTGAGAAGTTGTGGGAAGACTTGAAATCTGAGGTGGCCTAAAGAATGGGCTCAGTTCCACCAGTTCTGTTAGGGCCAGAACTCTAGTAAACTATTGTGAGAAGGTTGTGAAAGAAAAACCTAAAAGGTTTGACCCAAGTCATACAGCTTAAAAGATCTTGAGACTGACCAAATGTTTTGAATATGAGGAAAGTTGCAAAAAAAGCTCTAAAAAATTTCTCCTTAAGTTTTCTGCCATTTAAGCAAATGGAAAAAAATATTTGGGTAATTGTAACTAAGCTAGAATTACCCAAATGTTGGTTCACTAACATCTGGGTAAGAAAAAGATGATCAGATTTAACTTAAGAAAATGAAAAAGAAAATGTCTTTGTGTTTTTACATTCCATTTATGTACATATCTGGTTTTAATTGTAAGTAATTGAAGTACTTGAATAATAAAGAATTCAGACTTAAACCACCAAATGAACTCAGATCAATACATGTAGTGTAGAAGAGTTGTAGAATTAGCTGTAATCTAATAATTAAGTAGATCTTTTCAGAACTTATGGTGTGTTACACTGAAGTACTTACAACTGGCTGATAGTGTCACCCTAAAAGCATGCTGCACAAAAAAAGATGGGGCCAACCTGTAGGTGGCCCCATCTCTTGGTCTGACCCCAGAAGGGAGGAACCTCCTGTATTTCTTTCTTGTCTCATTTTCACATAACTATTTCCCAGTTGTGTGCAGCTTTTCCCAGGAGGAGGAGTGTTTCTGTGAATAAGATTCTTGTGTCTCCAAGCCAAGTGTTGGACAGCCAGCTGTTGCGGCAGACAAATGTAGAATGAGCTGGGAGTCTCCAACATGGCTTTTAGAGGTCTGTTCAGGGTTTCTCATTGTTGATAAAAGTCATACGCATAATCTTTCACAGTCGGATGTAAGTGAAAGATACTATCCTTCATTCTGTAAGCAAAAATTGAAACTCAGACTACATTTACATTCTGAAACACAAAGGTTTAAAAGATCTAAAAGAGGGTTTTACTCCACCCTACATAAATGTTCTACGGGACTTACCGGTCAAGTTTGTTTGTATTTTAGGCTTGCATATTTCCTCACAAGATAATACTTACCTTCTATTTTCTCATTTTCATACACACTAAAAAAAGGGAGTCCTCTGGATTAGGAGTAGGCTTTTGTCCCCATATGGCATATTGGTCTTTGGAGAAGGAACATCAAAGAAGGTCCTCAATAAGTATCATAAACCAGCAAGCGCACACACACAAAATGTCCTTATATCTTCACGGGGACTTCGCATTGACTTCCATTCATGTTTCATTCATTTTTACAGCCTAACCCTAAACCTAACCATGACCTCAATTCACACCTTAGTCCTAAACCTAACCTCTAACCCCAAAACTTCTCCTCATGGAGACCAGACTTTCGTCCCCACAGGGAGCAGTCGGGCCCCACAATGTATGTGCTAGAAAAATGGTGTCTACTGTATCAAATACAAAACTACACATATGTGTGTGCACGCAAACACTCAGGAACAAAGAAGAAAATTATGCACAGCAACATCACCATGCAATTGTTTTAACTGCTCAAAAGGATGTTTCATGTAAAGAAAATTTAATTATTACAAATGTCTGTTGTCACGGAATAATTGTGACTTTATACTTCATGTTATCTGCTATCCTGTGTGTGTGGAAAACAGGTTGTCATGGCTGTTGCTTTATGCTGCTGATAATTACGATGCTGCAGAATTAATTCAGGACTCTTCAGGTTCCTCAATGGTGATATTTCACGACAGATAATCATCTAAACTTCTACTGTTTCTCAATTGTTTTGCATAACACAGCTTGAACTTCTTTTTCTAATTTTTTTATGACTAACAATGTATTTTCACTACTTTGGCTAAATTGTTACACAAAAATACATCCTTGAAACTGTGAAAAAGCTGCCTTGCTTAGAGCAAATAGGAATGACTTTAGTTGGATCAGCTAACTTACAAGAAATTAAAGGGAAAAAAACGATGGGATAACGCGAAGGTGAATGTGGAAGACGATGTAAACATTGAGGAAAAAAGAGCAGTGAAGTGTTGAGTGAAAACAGGCGGGTGGGGCTCTTTAAGCCAGAAGGGGTTACAGTGAAGGGCGGGGACTCTGAGAGGTTGTGGTAACATTACTGACGCACATGTGAAGCACGAAGGGAAAGAGGAATCTCTGGCTGGACTGTCCCCAAACCTCGAGACAAGGTCAGAAAGCCACTGGCGACAAGAGGAAAAACCATCCAGGCAAACATGGTGGTGTAGCACTAATAGTAGGAATAATTGCAGTCAAAATGGCGAGAATCGACGACGGGCCTGTGACTGGAGGGAGATGACCATGAGGAGCTGCTCTCTGACTTCTTCTTGGAGAAGTTTTTTTCTCCTCTCTTTGAGGAACAACCCTCTTTTCTTGCTGTTCAGGGTGTTTTTATCTAGCTGTGGTTGACACTTTCACTGATCATTTCGATTGTTCTGCTTTTTATTATGCAGGCGAGACAAATGCATTTTCATCCAGACCATATTTTCTAATAACAAACCCAACACAAGTAGAAAAGTGTGAGTGTTTGTATTTCAATGCAGGCATGTGACTAAATGGCTCTCTGCATATGAAGGTGTAGTCAAAAAAGACAGTCTTACAGTGTGCGTGCGTGCGAGTGTGTGTTCTGGCCAGCTGGAGCGTGGGAATGCGGTGAGGGATTTCTGTGGTATTTTTAATGTTTGTTATTAAGTATTACCACAGGGGACCGGGACCAAACCCCAGACACTCCTCCTCAGGCTGTTACTCTGCCCTCTTTCTCTCCTCCTCCTCCTCTTCATCCACACCCTCGAATAATAATGGAACTGAACCAGCTCATCAGCAAGTCTAAATAAATCTGACACTTAAAGAAGCCAAAGTCAAAATAACCAGAGTGTCATGGTGACCTCCGAGTGCATCTAAATAAACCAAAAATCACAAACAGCAGGTCAGGTGATTTTCAGCTCTTTGCAAGTGGATTCATGCCCTGATTTTATTCACATTTTGCCACATGGCAACCACTGTTTTAGACCAAAAGGTGTGCTTGTTTTTAATATATACACAAATAAAAATCTGAGGTGTGTTGTAGATTTATTTAGCCCTCTTTTTACCCAAATACCCAAAGGAATTCTTTCCTTAAATTGCATTATGTGTTGTCCAGCCTCATTTTATAGCACAATTAAGTAACTATGTTACCTTCAGTGTTTGATAAAAATATTGTATTTATGAAACTTTTTCACTGTATTCTATTAAATACTTATTGTCTGTATTAACTTTATTGACTGTTCTTTGACTAAATCACAAGTGTTGATCAGAGCTAGCATTAGCTTGTGCAAACCACTTAGGGGTCAATGATAGCTTGAATGAGCAGTTTTTATTTTGTCCTGTGGGAGACGTTCAGTGGCAGTGTAGGTCAAAATGGCTGAATGTAAAGATGATGGCTCTTGTCTCTTTTTTTAACACAACAAACTGAGCCACATATTTTCACTCACTGTTTGGCTAAAACTGTCCAGTTTCAGTCGCAAGAACATAAACCAAACATTTGGGTTAAAAAAAAGCAAAACAATAACCCACAATTTGTTGGAGTGCAAAACCACTGAAATTACAGACAGAAAAGATTCTGTATGTGGACTTCATTGAAGAAGTTGAGCAGAAACTGTGAGTCCGGGCCAGATGGTGGACAGAATGCAGCACACAAAGATCAATGATGAAAACAGACATTGAAGGGAGGTAAAAATGTAATATTTTGTTATAAATGTGACATTTCAGCTCAGTCTGGGTGCTGCCTTTCCAACTCTGCCAGGGTTAGAAGCACTTTGGAAGTTTGCATGATGTGGGTGGTAACTTGGTTTCTGGATTTTCCCAGGATATTTGTTGAGGTCATTATGGTTTTGAATTTATTGGTCTTGTTTCATGTTCTGTATTCTTGGTGTTCTTTCCTTTGTCTTTCTTAGTTAATTTGTGTTACTTTTGCATTCTACTCACTCCTGAGTTTGAGTCATGAAGATACAATGTATTTACATGATGTTTAATGGGGGTTGGCAAACAAAAGGAACAAGGACCCAGAAGATGGGGAAGATGTTAATTGTTACGGTGTGCTAAACAATCACCAAGGACTAGGAAGCTTCTTCTGCATTCTTTTAGATTGAAGTTTCATCAGATGCCTCCATCTGGATTGAGATATCAAGTCAGAACCTGAACAGAAGGAGAAATATCCTTGACTGGAGTCTCACCTGTTGACTCTATGGAGCGAGGACAAGTGGAACATCTATGCTAAAGGCATTGCTGTTTCTTCTTATGTGAACCTCAGCTACCCATCTAAAAGTATTTTTATTGCTGCTCTAAAAGACACAATAAAAGGAGAGTTTATTTTTATTCTTTCACCATTGAAAGAGAAACAAATGACCTGTAGAGGGCGCTGCATGTGTCTTGGGGGCCAGCATTATAAAAGCAAATTTAACAAAATTGGTCAGCAGTTTTATTCCATTTACTTTTCAATCTTTCAGTTTCCTAAATTTCTTCACACTTAAATGCTTGAGTCCTGTGAATCATAGTAAGAGTGAAAGTGAGCCAAAAAAGCTGTACAGTTAGCGATGATGAGTTGTAGTCATAAAAGCAGGCAGGGGAGGACTGAGAAGAGTCAGAGACGTTTTTATCACGATAAGCAACGTAAACAGCTCGGGTATTTGGTGTCTCAGATCCTCCCTTCTTTACACATTTAACATGTCTACAATCCAGGCATGATGCAAAAATTAAACTGAGTCATTGGAGCTCAGGAGGTCAACGTCTTCTCTGCTTCTTTGGAAATAATATTCTAATAGTTTCCACAAAAAGGATTTCTTGGCTAACAAAAAAAATCCCCCACATTTTTGGGGTTTTTACATCATACTCTACATACAAGAGATGGTTCTGAAGCCAAAAATTATATTTAAATCTGGTAAATGTGAGAGTTTTACTAGGCAAGGTTAATTTCAAGGTTTGAAATGGTTCCTTGCATAAGAAAGTTTATGGTTTTGAGGTGTATTTTACTGCAAAATGTCCTGAACTGTAGCGTACTCTCTTGTCAGAAAAGAAAAGTTTAGGTTTAGGGTGGAGGAGACAGATGGAGGGATTCATACCAGGGAGTAAATATCACATTTGTTTTTTCAACCAATTGCAAATCTCATTCCCTCCCCCCTTCTTTTTCTCCAGCTGAGCTCTGACATCATTTAACACCATCTAAATTCTGTTTTGAAAGATCAAGCCTGCCTCAATGAGCCGCTGTCCTGGCAGGAAAGCCTTCGTGTGTTTGTCTTAAAGTTCAGGGTTTATTTCCTGTCAAAGCAGAAATGTAACAGATCAGAGGTCATGTTAACATAAAACAAAGAAACAAACAAAAAGAAAAACCACTACAGGGACGCCTATTTTTAGATTTAGAGTGCCTTGCAAAAGTAGTCACACCCCTTGAACTTTTCTGCAATTTGTCATGTTGCAGTCCCACACCTGGGTGCAGTTTATTGGGAATTTATGTGATAAAACCAGCACAAAGCAGCGTATTAATATGAGGTGGGAGGAAAATTATGCATGTTTTTTTTTTTTATTTCCATCTCCATGTAAAAGTCTAAAAAGTTTGGGGAGTTTGTATTCAAACCCTTTTTTACTCTGGTACCCCTAAATAAAATCCAGTGCAACCAATTGCCTTCAAATGTCAGAGGTTTGTGAGGGAACACTGGTGAATAATGCATTACGTTGTTATTCAAAAAAATGTTAAACTTAATGCCAACGCTAAGTATACTGACAATGTTTCTGAAAGATTTCCACAAGGCACAAGTATTGTTTTTAGTTACATATTACAATTATAAAAACATTGAATTTTTAATCGCTAGGTCAAGTTAACTTCTTTGCACCTAACATACCTAATTTTATTGCATTTTACTCATTATACACTAAACATCATAATATTTTCTAGGTTTTAGTCAATTATTGAAATCTGTGGCCAATGTTTCTACAAAGTATGTATTTAGATGCACTGAATATAAATGTATGTTAAAGTTTTTTTATTATTTTTTAAATTGATTTTCATAACTTTATGTAAACATCAACAAAAAGAAAGAAAAACAACCCACCCCAAATCAACAAGGAGCACTGCAGTGTCCACATAAAAACAACAACAACAAAAAAAAAACATACATACAGCCCACATACACAAAATACAGACAGACATTCTGAGGCAAAGTTCCTTCATTTCTATTTTTGTTCTGTTCTATTTTTGTTCAGTTCTTTGAGTATTTGGTTTTTGGTTTAGATCCATTCCCTTGTGTCTTGTTCAGATCCTGAAGATTTGGTTAAAATTAGTGAGCTCCCATGTATTCTGTTGATTATTCTGATCTGGTTACCATGGCGTCACCAATGACCTCCCAGCTCTTACCAGCCAGTTTGTCTCTTTCATTCCTCCTTGGATCTGCACAGCCATGCTTGCTGTTTTTGCTGTTTTGGACTGAATTGACATGGCATGGATACATTAAATACTTTATAGTTATTTATTGTTAGTTAGCCATGTCTGCACACACAAACATGACAACTTTATGCCAGTGTTTCAAAGAAAACCTCAACATTTTATGTAGGGACAAAATGTGAAGAAGGTCAAGGAGTATGAATATTTTTGCAGAATGTTGAAGCCCAACTTGAAGTTCTCATCTGCTCAACAGAAAAGTATGACAGGAGGTTTTCTCCCTCCTTCTGGCAAAGTTTCCCGTAACTCGTCAGTATAAAGGCATTTACGGTATGTCTCCTAAGATGTTAACGAGGTAAACTTTTAAGTGCTCAATCCAAAAGTCTCAAGTTGTGTCACAAACTTTTGACATCCACCCTGTTTTTCTTTTTTTCTTCATGTCTCCCCCTTCCATCTGTCTACCACTCTTTGTTCTCCTCATCTCCAAACTCCTGCGTTTTCCCCCCATCCTCCTCCGCCCTCCCGTCTTTTCTTTTTTAAAAGCATGTGAGAAGCGCAATCATGGAGACTCCAAGCCTTTCTGCACAGGCACCCAAATTTATCCTTGCGGTTTTCCGTGTGTTTATTTTGGGCTTTTCTTTGGGGACGACATATCTGCGGGAAAAGCAAACGGCCCGGAGCGGGTGCTTTCCCTCTGGGGATCATCGAGGCGGGGGTAAAAATAGGAAAGACTTTTTTTTTCTTTTTTTTGTGAAGGGGGGCAATGGAATTAAGGACTGGAGAGCGTCTCCCCAGAGTCTCCTTCTGTAAAAAGACGATCACTCATTTATTTCTTTGTTTATCTTCTCTGCTTTTCCTCTTTCTAGACTAGCAGCTATGTGAAAACAACAAGATTGGTCTTTTTTTAGACACAATAATAATGTTCTCTCCCATCTGTTGTTCCTCTTTTTTTATTGCTATAATTTTCTAGCATAATTAGCCCTAAGAAAATCACATAATTACACAAATCCTTAAAGATTAAACAAATCATGTTGCCGCTTCCTCCATTCCTTCTTTCTCTGCCTCTTGTATGGAAATCTCCTCCACAGGGTGCATCGTTCTTTGTCATCTCTTTCTAAAATACTTCTGCTCTTTCCCTCGTCCCATTTCTGTTGTTATTATTGTTGTTTATATTTTTTGTCTTTTTTTTCTTGCTGGTAACCTGGATGGCTTTCGTAAGCTGTGTGTGTGGATTGGGGAAAATATTCTGGGATAGGAAATAAAAACCTCCTCCGCTCTGACTTCTCGGTTTGACCCTTGTTTAACATGCTGTCTGCT
This sequence comes from Poeciliopsis retropinna, assembly GCA_010277075.1. Classification (NCBI taxonomy): domain Eukaryota; kingdom Metazoa; phylum Chordata; class Actinopteri; order Cyprinodontiformes; family Poeciliidae; genus Poeciliopsis; species Poeciliopsis retropinna. The sequence goes on from VMRM01000009.1 coordinate 728,948, forward strand.
ATGGCCATCCACCGCCGCTGCTGCTGCATTCATGGAAGTTTCTCCATGAAGAAAGTGGCGCCTCACTCAGGTTACATCAGCGGGGATAGTCGGTAAGCAAATTATTTTCTTCAGCCAGAATCAAAAAAATAAATCCTGGCAAGATAGATTTCTCCAGTTGTGGACATTGGCAGTCGCCCAGTTGTTATTAAGATGAAGTGGGTTCCTCCTGAAAAGACCTTTAACCTTTGTATGTTTGTTTTCTAAAAAGCAGCAGAGTTAGATTTTATTTTTTATTTCAATGTGTTGTGGAAACTTGGCTGGACATAATCAACACCACCTGCCTCACCCCAAAATCTAAATTTCATGTTAATTGATATTTTTAACATTTCTGCTATTTAAAAATTCAAGAATATTGCCTTTAATTAAATAAATATGATGCTATTTCCTCCTTTTATTGTGAAATTTTCCTCTGCATTTTATTGGGAGAGACTGTTTGCAAAAATATTTTTGATTTTAATTTAATTCAATTAAAAAAATACTGAACCAATCAGAGCAAGGAGGAGCATCTTAGCGCTGTGAATCACCTTTGGTGGCTAACCTTAGCATTCCTGGTGGGCTCCAGTGTGATGAACCATCTGCCGTATAGTAGAGAGAAAGAAGCAGGTTGTGAGCAGCGTGTAAAAGAGGATGATTGACAGCGCTAAGACCTTCCTCCTGACTCTGATTGGTTGTTTCTCACTGAGTGGTCAATTTCTGTAGATGATAGCAGGTCCATAGAGACGGTTTTAACTAATAGGTAAAAAAACATATTTTTAATAAAAGTTAACACATTGCTGCTAGAAACCTCTTTGCCCGGATTTGGATCCTTCAAATTTTAAATGAGACTATGTTACACTTGGCTGAAATTGATGAAATGGAAATATTCCATAAATTAAAAAAACAACAACATTCAATTATGTTTTAATATATGACACTGAATTCTTAAAAAAAAAAAAAAAAAAACTTTGGGAAAAACTAAAATAAAAGTGTTTAATTTGCCTAATTACTTTGGAACCAATAAAGACAGAATGAGCTCCTTATAAACTAATGTGCAATGATGATACAAATAAAGTTTTATTAGTGCTAAAAGTTTATAAAAATTGTTTTTTCCCCTCATCTCTTGTTGCTTTTTCCTTTAACATGTGCATATAGAGAAGTGCAGACAACATATTTAGCTGGAAGCAAATAACGGATGTATGTGGTTAACAGCTGTTGGTATCCTTTCATCAGCAAATAATAGTGACGCAAAAGCAGCGATACATGTTGGGCCACAGTGAGGAAGGAGTTGGAGTTGTGAAATCCTCAGTTTAAATATGCAAACTGTGTGAATATAGTTATAGAAGTAGAGTTCCTGATTTCCTGAAAGGTAGATTATATATTTAATGCATAAGCGTTACATGTTGCCAAATGCGGTTATGATCCAGTTCCCGTTTTTATTTGGGCTATGCATCACTTTGTGAGCTGCATTCAGTCCTACTCTACTGGGTGTGACCAGGTCTCTGCAAGCTGCCATCACCAACTAATAAGAAGCATCTGCACATGCACCAACACAAACTAACTTTTTAGGAGTATTTTAACACTGTGTGTGTGTGTGTGTGTGCGTGGGTGTGTGTGGAAGTGTGTGTGTGTTTGCTCACACTGACACACAGAAAAATTGGAAACAGAAACTAAGAATTTAACAAAATGAAAGAGGCAAAGTGGTGTTCATAGAGGTTTTTATTGAATCAGACGAGCTTCACCAGAACTGCAAGATAAATATTCAATTTTTCTATCAGTGCATCAAACATATAGTCTGGAACTTTTATTTATCCATCCATCCATTTTCTTTTCACCCTTGTCCCCAATGGGGTCGGGAAATGCTGGTGCCGATCTCCAGCTGCGTTCCGGGCGAGAGGTCGGGTCACCTGGACAGGTCGCCAGTCTGTCGCAGGGAACTTTTATTTATATCTAACATTATGCAACAGGATACAAACTCTTACTGGCGATGAGTAGTTATGTCTCCAACTTCATCACCACTTGTGTTACTTTATGCTAATTAGTACATTTTATGAATGTTTTAATAAATGTTTCATAATTCCTGGAGTTTGTTTAATTATATTTCTGTGAAGAGCCCATATTTGTAACATTAAACAGTTTAAATTTAACAGTAATAGTTTGCAATATGTAGACTGCCACAAGAGAAAAAAAACTGGTTTCATTTTCAAAGTCATATGATAATTATGTTATTTATTCATTTATGAATGTCACAGTTTCAAGCTAAACATTTAGATTATAAACTAAATATTAACAGTCCAGTGACTGTTAAATTTCCACTATAGATTGCCTTTGTTTTGTTGGACAGCTTGGAAAATCTTATCAATATTAGCCATAAAGAACCTATATGAATTAATTAGTCACATTTAATCCTTACTACATACATGGGTAATATATTAAATTCTGGGCTCTGTTTAACGACGGGTAGCTTTTTAAAACCTCATATTAAATTTTGGTCCTAGTTTGTTGGAATTCAGTTAATGCCCCTGATCGAAAGGGAAATGACTTCATCAGACCTTTGCGGTGCCTGGGGAGAGAGAAAAGGGGCGGGGGGCCCGTTGCAGTGCAGTATTTATTTTACTTCGCCTGTGCGAGAGTTAAAAATGGAATTTTTCAGCTACATAAAACACTTCCTGTTTTGATGACTCTCTCCCTAAGCTCTGGCTCAGATAAATAGTCCCATAGCTCCACATAATGATAGTCTCAAACACACCAAACTTGTGTGTGCGTGGGTTTGTATGTACCTCAAATGGGAACACATAGGTGTCGCTGTGCGTTTTCTTAGCCAGTCCTCATGCTGGTGGAGGGGATTTTCCTCATTAATGTTATTACCTGTGCATCTGTGCTCTGAGTGAACACACGTGTTACCACAAGAACAGGAAGACAGCCCTGCGCCTCATTTCAAAGCTTCCTCAGGACCGATGCTTTAATGAGACTGCACTCATTTTCACAACGCTTAAAGCGTTAGACTTTTTCAGACTGCAAGTTTGGGTTCCGGGTCAGTGAGACCCCTGTGGGTAGCCGAGTGGTTCTGTCCCCCCAGTAAAACAACACGAAGGCAGCAGTCACAAGAACACACTACCATACATGCATGGAAAACAACACACATCATTTATCAGACACAGCAGGAAGGCAACTCTATTGGCTCAATGACCAAAATGAAAACAATAAATAGTGAAACATGTGGTCTATCACCAAATAAAAATATGCAAAAACACTAGTAACTGACCAAAACATGTGTTTAAGATAGTCTTTCTTTTAACACTTGCCTAAAACAGGTTTGAAAAAGGTTGCTGGGTTTTGCACGTTGGAGCCAAAAAGACACTGCGAATGCGAGTTTTTTGACAGAAGTAACAGGGGCACATTTTCTGTCACTCGTCTGACATTCCCTGTATGTGTTGCCCCAAAGTTAAAAATGTGTTTCTCTGTGGTGGCACAGGATTAAAGCACAACCCACCTATGGAAGCCTTAGTCCTGGACGCGGCTGTCACAGGTTCGAGTTCCAGCCTGATGACCTATATCACATGTCTTCCCCCTCTCTTTACACTCTTTCCTGTCTGACCACACTCAAATAAAGGCCATTGGAGCAAAATAAAACTCAAAATATGTTCCTATACTTTCATAAGATGAGGGAAACTACTTTTTTCTTCTGATCGTTTCTTCTCTTTGGGTTTTCTCCACACATGCCACAGATCCAGCAATCACATTCTCTAGTACTTATTCTCTAGGTCAATCATCTTATTACATCTATGTTAAAATCCTGTTGCAACCCTGTCTCCTACACATTCTTAAATCATTTGAGTTTTTGTCTTGCCAACAATTTGTCTTCTATTAATGTAGACTTTAGTTTTCCTTTTAAGGTTTTGCTTCTGCAGTTAGGTTCTCTACATAGCTGTGTTTCCATTATTAATGTGTGCAAAACTTTGTCGATATTTTGCTAATGTTCAAACTATGCATTTTCAGTGTTTCTATAAGAAATTCAGTTAAAATCACACATGAACAAGTTTGTTCACACAATAAGTCACTAAAAACCATACAGCACCATCATCTTCCTACCACTTCCTGTTGATTTCTTCATCTTCTTAGCCAGTAGTAATATCTGGTTGTTGATCACCTGACTCATGTGATATGAAAAAAGCCTTTCCATTGCAGTTATTTGTAATACACAAATTTTGATATAACTGAAAAACATTGCACATTTTTTCAATCAAAAACATTTTTTTTTTAATAGGCATGTTTCGATAAAGCAGATTTATTTTCATAATTCGAATTTGTGCAATAATATGTGGAAAGCTAACGTCAACTCTAAGCTACAACCGTGGCTAAAAGTTTAATCTCTGAGTTTAATCTTTGTTCGCAGCTATGGTTGAACGGGTTGGTCCATTGCCCAAAACCAGCTAGTAAGGGATGATTGAAAAAGTAGCAGTGGCTAGATTATATTAAACAACATTTGGTAACAACTTTTATAGAGGAATTTGTATCAGCTAGAAATAAGTTAACTGGCCTGTCCTGAATGATCAGAACAGGCCACCAGAGATGACGAATAAATGGTTTTTCTGTAACGGTAAGCTGTTTTACTGCCATTAGCGCATTTACCACAGAGTATATGAGGTGAGTGACAACAATAAGCCCCTCCTCTGGGCTCTGATTGGTTGCTTTCGGTCAGCAGCAGTTCATTTCTTCAGACAGCAATAGTAGCTCATGACTAGAGATTGAGGAACTTAATCTCTTCACAGATTATCTGTCTAATAACATTCGGTCACTGTCATGACGAGACATTACCAGGACACGAAGGCAAGCAACAACTACGAATACCCAATGCAGTTTAACAGATTTATTGAATTGTTAAGTGCAATGGAGAGAGGATGGAGAGGCACTGATCTGTGGCAGCAGGGACAAACCGGGCCAGAGGAGGAACTGAGAAAAGGTGAGCGGTTAAACAGGGGAGTAAATGAAGAGAATGATGGTGTAACCTGGTGATGAGCAGAGGATTGAGGTGAGCAGAGGTGGGCATATAGGTTTCCCAGTAGTGGTGCAGTTGTGGGGGCTTCCAGGTGGAGTCTGAGGGTGGACAGGGAGCAGCTGGGTGGTGGTCAAGGAGGTATCCAGGGGCAAAGTCTAGCGGAGCAGCTATGATCAGGTAATCCAGGTAGGTATGAGCACCAGAGAGCGGTCGGAGCTGGTTCTATGAGGAAGGAATAGATAGGAGAGGAGTCAGAAACAAGTTTAAAACGCAGCACTGAGTGCTAGACTGTACCACTGTTGAAGCGGAACCATCTGGCGTCTGCCTCTGGGAAACCACTCCTATTTAAGGCCCTGGATAACTAGAAATGAAGGGCTTGTTCTGAGAAACATGAAACACTAGATGGACACGGAAATGAGAAGGCAACTTAAGGCGGACTGCAGATGGGCTAATGATAGTTTCAATAATTAACGGATCCAGAAACCTGAGCGATAACTTGTGAGAACATGATTTTAGTGGGAAGTTTTTAGATGATAGGCAAGTGAGAAAGTGGGAGCAGGAACCCTCTGCCTACCTGCAAGACACTTACTTTGGCCAGAAGTTCTTTGAAGGGCAGCCTTAGTCTGGTTCCAAATATGCTGACAGTTCTGACTGATGGAATGATAGTATCTGGGATGGATGTAGGCAGAAGGGATAGTTGAAATCTTTGTGAGGCCTCAAATGGAGATAACCCAGATGCAGATGAGATCTGCATCTCATCTGTATCTGGGTGGCGTACTCCACCCATGGTAAGTGGACACTCCACGAGGTGGGATTAGAGGCACACAGACAGCGCCCTCTGCCTATCTGCAAGACGCTTACTTTGGCCAGAAGTTCTTTGAAGGGTGCTTTCTGGTTCTTGGTTAAGATGTTCGCACTGTCCATTGGTTTGTGGATGGAACACTGAAGACAAGCAACGTTGAGCATCGAACACAGAACAGAAGTCCCGCCAGACCTGAGAAGTGAACTGAGGCCCTCTGTCAGAGACAATCTCACTGGGGATGCGATGAAGGCAAAATACATGGCAGAACAGAGGTTTGGTGGTCTCGGTGAGGAGTTTGGTGAGGGCAACCAGATGACAAGCATTAGAAAAACGATCTATGATGGTGAGGATGGCACTCTTCTGTTTGGATATGGGGAGACCGGTGACAAAATCCAGGGAGATGTGGGACCAAGGACGGCTAGGAATGGACAGTGGTTATAAAAGACCAGAAGGTGGGCATTGTGATGTCTTGTTTCTAGCACAAGTGGAACAGGCAGAGACATAGTCAATGACATCTTTATTAAGTGATATTCACCAGAAGTATCGACGAATAAAGCCTATTGTACAGTTGATACAAGGATGCCCGGAGAAACCTGATAAGCGTGCCCAATGGATGGCACAAGCCCAGATAGAAGTTGGGGGGACATCCTCCTGGGTCTGGATCAGTGGTTAGAGCCTCCTGGATGGCTCTCTCCAAGTCTCTGGTGAGAGACCCAATGGTGCAGGTGGCTGGAAGTATGGCTCCAGAGGTCTCAGAAGGGTCATCTGGGGAGTGGAGTCTGGAGAGGGCATCTGGCTTGGTGTTCTTGGAACCAGGGCATTAGGGGATGTTGAGGTTGAAGCGGTAGAAGAAGAGAGACCAACGATACTGGTTGTTTGGTGGAAGACAGAGTAGTGAGAGGAGTTGGGATGACACTGAAATTCCGGATGGAAAGGTGGTAAAAGTTAGCGAACCCCAGAAAGTGCTGGAGTTGCTTTCTGGAGTTCCGGACAGGCTACTCCTCTATATCCTTGATCTTAGCTGGGTCCGTCTTCACCTGTCCATCCTCAAACACATAGCAGAGGAAAGTGATGGAAGAAACATGGAACTAACACTTCTCAGCCTTGACGAAGAGCCGGTTCTCCCACAACCTTTTAAGGACCAACCTGACATGCTTGCGGTGTTCATCCAGACTGTTGGAGAAGATGAGAATATTGTCAAGGTAGACAAAAAACAAAAAACATTGAGAGATATCGGTTTTGAATGCAGTTTTCTATTAGTCACCCTCTCGAATTTGGATAAGATAATAGGCATTGCACAGCTCGAGCTTGGAGAAGATGGAGACTTGGTGAACTGGTTCAAAAACTGAGGACAAGAGAGGGAGAGAATATTCATTACAGTGATTTGGTTGAGCTCTCTATAATCGATACTCTGACAGAGTATTATCTTTTTTAGACACAGAGAAGAATCCTGCACCAAAGGGGGGAAGAAGAGTGACGAATGAGACCTGCTGTAAGGGAGTCATTTATGTACAGTTCCTTTGTTTGCCTCTCTTGCTTAAAGATATTAAACAAATGGCTGGAAGAAAGTGGGGCTCCAGGAAGAAGGTCTATACAGCAGTCATAAGGGTGATGAGGAGGGAGAGATTGGGCGATATCTTTACTGAATACCCGCAGGAGGTCATGGTATTCTTTAGGAACGTTAGTTAGATCAGGTTCAGATCTCTGAACTCAGCCGGGCTCTGCCTAACTGCTTGGGTTCTGTTAAAATAAATATGATAAAAAAGCATATGAATGTCACATACAGCAACTTTAAATGTTGGTTTCTGACTTGGGAAACCAAATACCCCCTGGTGGTTCAAAGTTCACTTTGCCAGAGACTGTAAATGACAGAGCTCCAGCCCTTCGCTGATGTCTGTAAGTTACAAAATTAAGTTGTTCAGTTTACTTCTTGAAGAGTTTATGGCTTGGTGGGTCTCATAAAACAGTGCTGAGGTAAGTAAATAGAGCGTCACACTTGTGCATCCAAACTTATATTGAATTTCTTGGGATTTAACGTTAGCATGCTAGCGAACTGTGCTAATAGCTAGCTGGTTTACATTTTAGTTAGCATTATGCTAACGTCCACATGTACAGTACAGTTGAGTTGTCTTTTTGTGTATGCTTATGTTATTCTACAGAGAATGGTTGAGTTGAGACAGAATTACAATTAAGATGTTTGTAAAACAATACACTAAAGTGCTTTATTTGTCTAGTTATTTCAGTTTTACAGAAAGTTAAAAAATATTATTTTAATGCAGTTTTTGTGCATATCTGTTTTCAATCATGTATAACAATAGATCAAGTAATATGACTGAAAGTTCCTAAAATCTTTAGAATATTGTTAATATTCATGTCATCTTCAGCAAAACTACATTATTTTTTGATACTTTACACATAAAAATTAACATGGAAAAAAGACAAATAGTTTCAGAAAAGCAGAACGCCGCAGCTGTTAGTTGATAGGAACTTTATGATGTGAATTGAGTGAAATTACAGGTGTTTCCATCTACAAAGAGCATGCTCTTGCTCAGACTTCCACCCACTTAGCTGTAAAACCACGAGCCCACCGCGATGTAGACGCTCAGTTTAGAACTGTGGGGTGAACAAAGTTTGTGGCATGGCTGCGAACTGCTCTCATTATCGGCATATTTGACTCTGCACACACACTATATGCAAAAAAGCAAAAAAAAAACCAAAAAAAACACACACATTTAAAGAGATAGGTTAAATATTTCACTTCTCACATATTGCATCTCTTGTCATTCTGGGCTAAAATGTTTCTGTCTTTTCACACATATATTCTCACAGCTCTCCCTATGACATTTTCCTCTGTCCACCCTCTCTACACATCCACCCACGCAAAGAAATACACACAATCCCTCCTCCTTTTCCCTCCCTCATCTCTAATCCCTGCAGCTGTTGCTCTTACTCACACCGCTGCCTCCTCCAGACAAAACCTTGTGTGTGTGTGTGTGTATGTGCTTGTGTTTTTGGGGACGGGGCAGGATGCTTTCTGAGTGAAACAGGAGGCTCAAAAACTGACTGTCGAAGGCGCAATGTAGATGATTTGGAGGGTGAGACAGAGTTGTGGGAGAAAATAAAATATCCCCCTCAAGTTTCCCCCCGAGGGAGCCTCGGTCTTCCCTCTCTCTCCCAGATCCATTGTGTTCTCTCTTCACCTCCTTCCTCTGTGCATCCATCTCCACATCCTCAGGGTTTCTGCGTTCGGATATCACAAATCTCTCAGCTGCATCTGGCGCCAACGTGAATGTCAAGCGGAGACTTGGCTAGGCGCAAGTTATAGCTAAATATAAAACAGGGATATTACATCTTTCCGAAATGGTTGAGGTTTTGGACTGAATTCCTTTTAGTGGTATCGAAACCAAATGCGCTGACAAAAACGGTTTGTTTTCGTGTCAAAGTTAACGTTGGTGTAAGAATTCGCTTTCCATGCTCTGCTCATCAGTTTTGGGTCAGGAAAAACATCTGGTGAACTTTTAGACTCCTGCAGCCCAAAAAGATGGAGATGTCTTTCAAGGTTTAAGTTAACAAAAAGTCCTGATCATCGAGCACAAAGTTTTGTTTAAACTGAGCCAATTCAGACTGTTGATGTTTGTTTACTTTATCTACTCCAATGATCATAACTGGACACCAATCAAATCAATAACTCCCATCCAGTTAGTGATTTGTTACCTGCATATCAGTGAATTTAACTGATATGCCGGTAGCTCTCCGTCCTCTTCCATTCACTTTTTGCTCTTCACTTATCTTCCATACTGCTGCGATAAGTGACCTGGTACAATAATCTTAGTTCTGAGAGCCTCATCTTGAAATCTCTGAGCATTCAAGTTTTGTCTGGTTTTGACTGGGTTGGATGTGGCAATTTCCAGCAGACTACGGGGCAAGCACTTCTTTCTTCTTCTGCATTCGAGTCATGATGATCTCAATTCCCTTGACTGTTCATATGTTGGTACTTGATTGTTTTTGGTTTGGTTTGGTCCTGAAGTTGTTTATTCCAGGGTTACAGTTGAAGACAACACAATCTAAGAGTTCACCCACACCAGACAAGTTTAGTCCGTTTTAATCAAACTCAAGTTTGTTTGCCTAGAAAGTCTGGTTTGTTTGAGGAGGTGTGAATGCAAATCGCACTCTGATCTGGACCGAAAAAGGGAAATTTGGTCTGTCTAAATCTAGGACTGGGTTTGGTAGCAGTGCGGTTTGTGCACTGGTGCAGTTTGAATGCATATGTGAATCCCAAGCAAATCAGAGACCTCTTTAAGAGCAGGAAGAGTACTATAGCACAGGGCATTCTGGGTAACTACAACCAAAACAAATGCTTGAGTCTAGTGTTGAGAAATGGCTCATGGTCTTTTGGCAAAGACAAAAGAAAAATCTTTCAAGTGTTAAAATTTGATGCCATTTTGTTTACATTTGGTGAATGTAAACTCAGTGTCTGCTTCTGTGGTTTTCCATGTCATTTCCTTCAGTTGTTTTTGGTGCAGCACCATCACAGGCAAGGAGGGGATCAGGTTTTCAAAGGGTTTGATTTGTTTGACATAATGAAGTAGGTAAGTGAAGCGCACCAGCTGAAAATGTAACAAATGGACAATTAGGTATGAAAAACTTCTTAAGAGGTGTGCCGATCGATCGGCCGCCAATCATCAGCGGCAGTTTTCCAGGAAAAAGTGTATGATCGGTGATGGACAATCACGGTCTTGTGTTGCCGATCACCAAAACCGATCACCAGTATCTCACTTCACAGCCTGCGTGTGCAGCTTATCTTTTCTTTCCTTCACACTGTGCAAGCGCGCAGCAACAATTCCTAACCGGTGCCCTCAGAGTGAATGGACAAGTTTGTGTTGCGGTGGAAAATTACCTCGGGGGTGAAGCACGTCAAAATGCATAAACACAATTAATCTAATACAACATTTAAAAAACAAGCACTTGATGGAGTCTGGCTATATCAAGGCTCACTGCTGGAAAAAAAGAGATCTGGAGTGAACAGGTGGCAAGTAAAACAATTGCCAACATTCACCCGGAAAGCATGACGGTCAGAAAACTAAACAAATAACTTGAAAAACGATCTTGATGACTATTATGCATGTTATGTCTAAATTAGGTGAATTTATTGCCAGATCATTTTTACATTTTGCCAGATCACATAGTAGCATTTATACCTAACGTGAAAAGTTAACAGCCAATCCAGGTCATCGGCAGTGATGGGTGATCGGCAGTGATCGATCTCAGGGACGGTCGGAATTGGAATCGGCAGCAAAAAACCTGATCAGAACATACCTAGACGGTGGTCCCACACCCACACACACTAAAGATGGTTTCAGAATGCATTGAACCTCCTGAAGTTATTAGGTTTAAAAACTGCTTCCTTCTGAATCAAATGTAGCTGGAAAGCTGTCTGCATCTCGTTTCACAATCTCTATTACAGCACACACACACACACACACACACACACACACAGACAGTGGGCTGTTAACATCACCATCAACAGGTCCACATGATGTTTCTGTGAAATCAGTGAAAAGTATTTGCTCCCAACTTACCACAATTCAGATTCACCTTAGCTGGTTTTTGTCATGTCCTACTAAAATCAGTCCTGGAATCAGCTTATCAGTCACAGTTTTTAATCCAATAGCAGGGCCAGAATTGAATTAATGCTTTTCAAATATTAGTTTTTTTCTCTACCAGTGGCCACATGGTCAGGAGTTGATTGATTACCATGATGATGTACTATCTTTATTAAAAATAGTTGTATATGTGCATTCTCATGTGAGTGGTTTCTCTTGTGGGTCATGACTCAAATTCACTCATCAGGCCGATGATATCGGTTATAGCTGTTAATTTGTCACAGATAGGTGTGAATGGTTAAATGTCAGCTTCCTGCTGTGGCTTTTGACTGAAAATTTTCATAATGTCTTGTTGTTTTTGGTAGACTTAACTTAGGCATACTATTTTATCATGAGGAGAAAGAGAGAATGATTCTACTACTGTAAAACATGCTCTTATGCTTCCTCATGTACCTAAAACTAGAGGTGCTGTTTGCCATTACAGCCAAGATTCTCCAATTAAAAGCTCTTGAGGGCCACAAAAGTCATTAAAATTAAAATTTTAAAATTTGCCGCAGTTGAGAAAAGAGCTATGAAACAATAGTCAATTTTTTTTTTTTTTAAAAGCAATTTGTAGACCATTATAGATCCATCATGCAAAACATAATGATTGGGCTCTCACATCAAGCTACCATGTGGGTAGCTGATACTTGTCAAACAGAACCTAGAGAGTTCAACTGGATGGCTTCACGTCTTCTATTCTTACTATTTTAAATGGTGTACCACAGGGCTCAGTTCTTGGTCCACTTTTATTCTCTATTTATGAGAATTGTGTGACAATTTGTCAAATGCTTTTTATTATTTTTATGCAGATGATTTAGTTATTTATTGCTATTCTTCATTACTATCACAGGCAATACAGTATATGCAGTCTGCTTTCAGTGTAATTTAAACCCACTTACAAACTCTGAAGTTGGTTTTGAATGTGGATAAGAAAAGCAGTGGTTTTTTCACACTCTAAAAAACTACCAGAAATTCCTCTATTGCTTACCACTGCTGTAGATGCACAATTTGAGTTTGTCAGTAATTACAAATATCTCGGCTTTATTCTTGATAAAGAGCTTTCTTTTAAAAATCACAAAGCTAATTTGTTACGAACATTGAAAATGACGATTGTGTTTTATTACTGAAACGGATCTTGTTTCTCTCTCAAAGCTAGAAGTAAATTGGTAGCAGCAACAATCCTGCCACTTCTGGATTATGGAGACATTTTATATATGAATGCTTTGACCAAATGTCTTCAATCATTGAATACTGAGTATCATTATGCTTTAAGGTTTATAACCGGTAGCAGACGTCTTACACATCAATGTGAGTTGTATGCAAAAGCTGAATGGCCTCCTTTAAGCGTTCGGAGAAACAATCGCCTGATGATCCTGATTTATAAATCTCTACTTGGCCTAACTTCAGCATATTTAAGCTCTCTCTTACATAGATTTGTTATTTCCACTTCTTTACGCTCTAATGACATTTTTTTCTGCATGTTCCATGTGTTCGAACTGAAAAGGAGAATCAAGCATTCAGTGTGATGGCTCCTATAGCCTGGAATCAGTATAGTTAGTATAGATTTGAAGAAGTGTTTCAGCTGTTTTGCAGTTTTCTGGAAGTTTGTTTCAGATTTGTGATGCATAGAAGCTGAATGCTACTTCTCTATGTTTGATTCTGGTTCTTGGGATTTAGAGCAGATCAGAATGTCTTATTGATTTATTCATTTTTTAAATTAGGCAGTTTTTTTTATTTTTTATTAGACAGTGTTGCAGTAATCGGGATGATTACTGCAATGGAATAAATACATGAGTTGCTCTTCATAAAACATAAAAAGAAAAAAAAAAGAAAAGGACTCAACAGCATCAAATTCACACCTCAGAAAACAAGATTAAAACAATCTAATAAATTAATGAAAATGAAAAAAGTGATCATTCATGCATTTCAAAGATAAACAGATGACTTTTTATTAGCTTATTATTCGTCCTTTAATCTTGCAAACTTTCTCCAGGTGGTGGAAGGCCGACTTTGTAACTGTCTTCATGTGACTTTATGTGGATGCTCAGCGATAAATGAGGATTAGTTTGTGTTGCTTCTAAAACTTTTTTATTTTAAGATTCTGTCAGTGAAAATTTCGTCCTGTAGGATAAATCGGGTGTCTGGCTGCTTCAGCTGCCTGTGATTGTGAGCCAAAGTGGCTGTATTTTAGAACTGAGGTCAAAATTACTCAGAGGGCCACAAACTAGATACTTTTAGACAGAGTGAGACACAGTTTTATGCTGCCTTCCCATTATGCCACTGATTTTCCTTTTCATCAGTCATCAAATCATCACCTTATTAGCATTTAAACTGGTACTGGAGTGATTATATTCCCATAACTCCAGTTATTCCCATAACTCAAGTTATTCCCATAACTGGAGTGATTACATTCCCATAGCTGGGAAAGGAGCTTAAGCTCAAAATGTAATTTTTGACCTTAATTGTGAATATGAGCAATGTTTTGTTGGAGAAAAGGTTTTTTTTATTTTTTATTTTTTATGATTTCATCAAGAAATAAATGGTGTATTAGTAGCGACGAGGGAACAAATGACAGCTGTGGATTTGGACACATCCCTCTCCTCATAATTCACTCTGTCCATCAGACATTTATTTTTACTGCGGCAGCTTTAAATCCGTGATGATCTCAGCTCTGTGTCTCTCGGTGTGTGTTGTGCCCAGTGTGGTTTGCAGTGAAGAAAAAGACATGACCCTCGCTGGAAGGCTCCTGCCTGAGAGGCCAGAACCGCAGCACTTAACCCCGACTTGCACACACAGAGTCCTCGCCACATTTATTCACTGCAAAAAAAAAAAAAAAAAATCCCCAACATATGGATACCATAAATTCAAACAGACCTATAAATTCCTGTGCCACTCATTTGAGTTTTTAGGTTGAGTCGTTATGACTCCTTTGGGTTTGACACTCGTTTTAATAAGAAGCTAAAACCATAATTCCTGCTCAAAAACGACAGCCGCCCGTTTATATCGTCAATGACATTGACGAGCTATACAAAAATATTCGTACCCTTTAAATTCTTCCACATTTTGTCACCTTATGGCCACTAACTTCTGTGTTTTATTGGGATTTTATGTGATAGAAAATAAGCAGCAAAACATAATGTAGCACACAACCGTAAAATGAAAGGAAAATGACACATGGAGTTAAAAAATGCTCAGAAATAAAATTCTGAAAGATCCAGCCTGCATTTGTATTTAGCCTCCTCTACTCTATCGCTCATAATCAGGTCAGCCAGCTGCAGGTCATTGTTCCAAACCTTTATGGACTCAGATTTTGAGCAGTTATTTACAGTTTATTGTAAATAAAACAATTCTTGATAAATTTATGGGGGTTATTTCTGCATGAGGTCAGAAGTTAGAGAAACCTAACTCTGTACATAAACCTGAACAAACCCTATCTATGGAGCATTGAAATCAATTTATGTTTCTCCTGACAGGTGCTCACCAGCTAATCAAACACCACTTATCAATAATCACTAAATACACACCTGAAAACATAACACCGTAACGGCCTGAATGTTCTGTTTGTGTGGGAAATGTTTGCAAAATTTTTTTTCCTCTTTTTTTTTTTTTTGGTTTTGGTGTTCCTGATCCACTTGAATATGATCTCCGTGCTGTCGGCTAAAAGAGGTGTGGCTAGCCGCTTTTTCCTGACTGAATTTCAAAATGGCGATGGCCATAAAAATGAATAAGACGCTAAAACCGTAATTCCTGCCCAAGAAGCTAGTGAGAGCTTTAGCTCTCACTGTCGACAGTAAAGCTATAGTGAGCTTCACTAGTGAGCGCTATAGCTTTACTTTCCATAAGCAAACACTACTTTTAATTTGTTCAGTTTAGAGTTGTGGGTACTAGATGTAACATTGATTTTAGACGCTATTTTACATGCTTGTCTGGTAAAATAAACACGTCTCCACTTCAGTTTACTACTGGTGATGCGAGGAGTTGCCATATTGAAACACATAGTGGGCCATAAAAGTCACAACTGGGGATATGTTACAGTTCGACCAGTAAGACACAAGGACAAAGACATATATATAAAAAAAATATTTTCTATTCATTTTTCAAAAAAAATCTTAACAAACGATTTTCAACAACAAATCTAAAAAATATAGCAAAATGGGCCCAAAGGAAATCATCAACTAAGGCAAACCTAACTCAGGATAACAAACCAAAACTGATGATTCAAATAAACATAGGGTGTTTATTAAATGTGTGAACCCATAATAGTAAACAACCTAATGGAATAACCACCACGAAATGAGGGAAGTTATAAATATATTGTGTGAAAATTCTAAATATATTATGTGAAATCGTTTAAATAAATATTAACACTGGGGAAAAGATGGAGGAACCTCCACAGGATAGTTGCTCCCAGTTTCTCAATGGGAAATCCAACTTCGGAGGGTGTTCCAGTTGATTCTATTTCAACAGGGAAGTTGGAATTTCCTAGTTCTGAGTACAACTGAAAAGCAACCAAAGACAAAGACCTGACAATAATGTAAGAAAATACATTCTAATGTAAAAGCAACCGAACACAAGATTAAACTAGGAATAATTCAGTTTTATAGCAACGCATCTATACATCTATACAGAGAATAGAACAGGGCAAGACCTGTGCAAATGTAAATAGTAGGAAAATTCTGAAAACACAAAAGAAAGAAAAACCCAAACATCCAAAGATTGTGACAAAGGGTGTGAATATTTTTGCAGGTCCAACACTTGATCAGAGGCAAGAGAAAAGCTGCATATTCCAGTGATTTGTAGAAAAAGTACTTTCAATTTGTCCAAAAATACACTTTGAATTTGGATACTTTCAGATCAGATCAGGTAAACTTTGTCCCCAAGGGGTCATTTGCGTTGCAGACAGCAAGGACAACCTCTGTAGGACTGAATAAAAAATATGAACAACATTTGATGTTCTAGGAATCCTCCCAGCTAAACAGAACCAAGAAGCACTTATTCAGAAACATTTTCAGGCATAGCTTCCTAAATGATGCGGTCTTTCAGCGAGTGCTAATAAAACAAAATGACAAAACAATGTGTGTTGCTTCGAGTTGGGTAGGAAGTGAATGAGTGAGTGCTGGGAAGCCAGGGAGTATTATATGTCATCAAACACTAACATTCTTTAAGTAGGTCAAGTAGAGCCTTTTCCATAAACTTACTGATGTAATGCTGACCAGCAAAACAGCAGCAGCTGCTTTAGTCTGGGGGGCTGGACCCCAGGTTCCCTTTCCTTTCCTTTTTTTCCTGTTTCTTTTCTTTTCTTTTCTTTCCTTTTCTCCTCTTTTCTTTTTTTTCCTTTCTGTCTTCATTATTGTGGCAGATCAGAATGAATTTCTGCTGTACAAAACTCACTAGCTGTAGGATGATTGCATTTTTATTTCCGAGTTTAGATAGCACATTAATATTTAGCAGGATATATCTGAGTGTTCTTTTTCATAGATATTTTTTACATTTTAATTATTAGTATAATGTTTTTGATGGACCAATGTAAAATTGTACATAAGTTTAACATGAAGGAAAGATTGATTATATTTTCCTCAAATGTTATGATTTGTATTCAGCCCTTCGAGTCAATAAGTTCTCCAGGTGATATACATCCAAGCTCAATTTATCACACATTGTCAACTGGACGTAGATTTGGACTTTGACTGACCCATTCGAAAGAAAAAAATACTTTGATCTAAACCTTTCAGCATGTATTTTTATTGTCCTTGGTGAATCTCTGGCCCATTCTAAAGTCCTTTGCAGCCTCTAACAGATATTCTTCCAGTAGGATTACCCTGCATGATAACCTCTATGCAGAGAGGTTAACAGAGTATCAGTGTGTTGCACATCAGTTTGTTTGATGTGCAGTGTTAGTATCTTCTTTGGAACTTTGCATTTAGAATAATAAAAAAAATCAACATTTTGGATAATCTTGATCTGAGCAAAGAATGTTCTTCCAAGTTTGTTTTGGTCCGTCACATGGTGGTATGTGAAGGTGAGAAAATTCAAAGGGTATGGATACTTTCTCCATTTGTTCTGACAGCAGGACATGTTATTGAGGCTGAGCAGGTGAAGCTGGCAACCAAAACAGAGGAGATGAGGTGGGAAAGCACAACACAACACATTCACCCACACCACCTGGAGACAACTTTCCATGAATGTTTGCAGGAGACAAGAGAGACTGAACAGTGTGACAGCAAAGGTGTGGGACGGATTATTTGGTTAGGAATAAAGAATTTAAAAACTAATTTCTCTTTGTAGTTGCGTAGATGGCAGAAAAGTCGCTAGTCTGATTTCCAGTTGTGTTCTAGTTAGATGAAGCAATGTCAGCTGGAGGAGCTGAAAAATTACATTAATGGAAACTTCGCATCTGCGTTTTGCGTGTGCGCCCCAGATATGTAGCTAACCCTCCGGAACCAGAGCGACCTCACCCTCTGTTTCAGTCAGTTTAATAGCAAACACATTTTTTTTCCTCTTGCAACACACACACACACCCCTACACTCCCTGACCCTCCACCCCCCCAAACACACACACACACACGCATGCAGTCTGCTTATGTTTGCCATGCATTTGACAGTGATGCACTGTACAGTTTTATTTGGCCAAAATGAAACTCAGATGTGTTGAAAGAGCCAGATAAACAACCTGCAGCCGGCCAGGCTGTGCATCAGGAAGCTTTACACAGTCATAGGAAAAGTCTGGTGTTCTGTCGTGCTTTTTTAATATAAAACATTGATTTTCATTAAATTAAATCAGTATGTTCCTTTCACTGTGTGGGACACAAGGCAACATATGGCCAGCTTGTGTTTGGGTGAGATCTACCAGAATCAAGACTTGCAACCTTTTCTTGGTCCTCTATCCGTTGTTAAGAATCAAGTAAACACAAAAGGCCAAAGAACATTAACATTTTCTTGATAAAATTTGCATCATATAGAATCAAAGTTTCTCCAGAGGATCTGAGAGAAAGGACCATAACGTAAGGAGAGGGCTCACACGTGTGGGAATTGTGACTGTGTTGGATGATGATCCCTGGTGCATCCGGTCCATCTGGTACGTCTTTCAGTTTAACTTCACAGCAGACATCTTTGTCTTATTGGAACAACGATCCTTAAGGGTATCGATCTACTGCACACCACTCATCTTCTTCTTAAGAAAAAACAGAGTGAGTTGCCTGGCAATTTGCTGTCAACCTCTTCACCTGAGCAACAACCTGTCTATCATCGCCATCATTCTCTCCAGCGATTCCATCATCACTTCCTTCATCATCATCTCCTAAACAGTTATCATCATCATTTCCAGTGGCGCAGGGTTCCTATGTAGGAAAAAAAACAAGTGTGAAAAAATATTTGCATTCCACGACGTCATTCCAAATTATTATCATTTGAGCCTGAGCCTAACCCTCCAAAAATGTAAGAAAGGGGATATACTGGATGGCATTTAAATCTGAAGCGTTTGCTCACCAACAGCACAAATAAATCTCGCATATATACTTGACATTATATATCAAATAATGTCAAGTAATAAAGGAAACATTCATTCAAAGTCAAATGCAGGTTGCATCAAAATAAACAATCCTGTGTTATTAAATCAAAACTTCCTGAGAGCATGGCTAGCTAATTAATGCTGGTTCTGATTGGTTGTTTCTGATAGAGCGGAGTAAGACAGATAGAATTATTTCTCATCTTTATGTTAGGACATAGCAAAAGTTTGAATACATATCTAAAATCTTTTTTGTTGTTGTTTCAGTTACATGCTGCAGCTTTAAGCAGACGTCCGGTGTGAGAGTTAACTGCTGGGTGGAGGCTGAGCAGTGCTCCGTCTGTCAAATATTACTACCAGCAGTGTGTAGCGGCGGTCCAATAGCAAGAGCAGAACCAGCGTCTCACACCGCTAAGTCGTCGACTTAAATTATTTTCGGGTTATTTGTTTAGTTTTCTGACCATCATGCTGTTTCAAGTAAGGGTTAATGGTTGTGCGATGCTTTACCTGCTGTGTGACCACTCTGGATGTCTTTTTTTCCTGCAGTGAGCCTCCATGTAGCCACACTCTATCCAGTGCTTGTTTTATAAATGTCATATTATAAATATTGTAAATGTTTATAACATTATAAATATCACAAATATTTATAATAATATTTATATTATAAATAAATAATTTATTTATTATAAAATAAATAATATTTTAGAACATATAAGATTTGTTGTGTTGATGCATTTTGACGTGCTTCGCCGCCGAGGTAATTTTCCTTTGCAACATGCAAACGTCCCCATTTACTTTCAGCGCGTTAAAGTTTCACACCATATTCCTTAGGATTATTTGCTGCGCGCTTGTGCAGTGTGAAGAAAAGAGGCGATGAGCTGCACACGCAGGCTGCAAAGTGAGATAAGTGATTGGTTTTGGTGATCATGATCGGCGATCACCAATCAAACACTTTTTCACAGATTATGATTGGTGGTTGAAAATCAGTATTAGTGATTCAATTAGAAATAGAATCACTAATACTTACAGACTGTATTTGATTTCCAGGTGATAGTCAAATATCTGACAAACAACATCAGACTGAGTGAGAATAATCATACACTACAGAACTCATACATTCATACAATGCGAGCCGGTTCTTAAGCAAACATCTTCCTCTAACTTCTTGTTCACTCTGATACACATTCTCAAAGACACACAAAGGTCGACCTCCAGGGCAGGAAATTGAATTAGTGGAGTGTATTACAGCTCCTTGTGAGTGTAATCAGTGCAGGCTGAGGATACAGGGCCATTGTAAGTCACTGTGGTCGGAGCTTAGACAGCCAGAAACCACTGGGGAAAGCTGCCCTTATCAGTAGACATGGTTATAGCTGTTTGTGGGTGGGTAGTGGAAGGTATGTGTGGAAGTCATGACTGCTCAGGGAATGTGTGAGTTCATGCTTGAAGTGATGTTTGGGTGAGCCTGAGGGAGACACAAATCTGAATGAAAATGTGCAAAACAGTTAAAAACTATTTTTGAATTTTTTTTCCTACAGAGGCACAGAAATGTACTGAAGCCCATTGAGTTGATGCCATTGATTATTTAATTATTTTCCCTGGAAAGGTTGCGGTTCTTGTGATAACAACAAAGGATTTTGAAATCACATTAAAATATGAGTTTCTTCTTTATCAAAGATAAGTTCAGTCATACTACTCCCAATTAAACTGAAAATATCACATCATGGAACACCAAACAACACGTTGCAGATGCTTAACTTCACATGTGTAACGTGAAGTTAAGCATTTACATAGTCACAGTCGGACTTTTACATAGTCTAAAAATTTTGACTTTTAATAAGAAATTTCTAATGTTTTTTGGGAGGATGGACTGTTAATACTGCAACAGACTGTCGACCAGTCCAGGGTGACCCCGCCTCGCCCGGAACGTTAGCTGGAGATAGGCACCAGCACCTCCTGACCCCACTAGGGACAAGGATGTTAGAAAATGGATGGATGGATGGATGGATGGATGGATGGATGGATGGATGGATGGATGGATGGACTGTTAATACAACAAACAACTTAAAGGCTTTTCAGAAGTGAAAATTGGAAGCACAGGTTTGAATTTATTGTTGATTTTCTCCACTATATAAAGGCTCAAATGTGTTTATAATTATGACTGTAAATTTGACCACTCATGGGTATGGATGTAAAGCACAGCTGGGAAATTTTTCATAGGGTTAATGTCAGGGCTATCCAGAGGCTTATTTTTTTATGTTGCTTAATATTGACAAAACAAACTGTGCCCACGTTTTAAAAATCTCATCCATACTGTCACCTTTTAAGCTAGTTGAAAGGAAATCAGATATGATGTCCAGAAACAGTATCATGACGTTAGCTTATCAAAAATTGGAAGATGCTGGAATACCAGCGTCACTGTCCACAGTGAAACAAGTTTGCCATAAACAGGGACTGAAAGTGTGATAATCAAGGAAGAACTTCCTACTCAAACATTCAACTCTTCAAGTTGGACTGACGTTTGCATCTGCCCACGTGGACAACCCAAATGCCCTTTTGATGAAAAATGTTTTGGCCAGATGAGACATGGAATAAACTATTTGACCAGTTTTTGCGGAAAATATTTGAAAGAAAAAGGAACTAAAATACTTTGGTGCCATCGTACTTAATATGCTATTGACTGGTGTTAGCAAAATCCAGCCAATTCAGGAGTGCCATTGATTTTGCTTGGTGTTGATTTGCTGTACCCTGAAGAGTGGTGATAAGGAAGCCAGTGGAAAAGATGAAAGTGCTGGTATTGCCAGTGGATGTTAGTTTTTGTGGTAGCAGCATGATGGTTTCCACTTAGCATATTAGTGCATGTTAAGGTATACTTGGTGTTTGAATTATTAAAATGGGCAGTTATCAGCGTTTTTAGGGGGAGGACTTAAGTATTCACAAATTTTAGCTCTTCACAGGCAGCTGTGGTCGCCATGGATACCAGGGATTCACTGTAATCAAACTTCAAATCAACAGGTAGAAAGGGATGAACACAAATGGTTGTTTTATTTGGCAATAATCCCAAACACTCATCAAAGCCTGGATGAAACAGGCTAGCAGGAACCTTCTGAAATGGCCCCAACCTTCACCCCTTTATAAATGCACATTCTAAGCTTCAAATCCAGCCAAATAACCAAAATTATATCCTTCTTGAAAAATATTTCAGTTATCCATTGCATGCTTCTGTAGGATTGCCTCAACTTGTCACACTTGTGAACCTAACACCAGCACTTTCATCTTTTGATTAACACTTAAACAGTTATATTTTTTTTCTTGAAATGGTAGTTACCACTGAATGTTTCCAGTGGTAACAACAGTGGGAATAAGAATAACCTCCTGGATGTTTCCAGTATCATTGTTGAGCACAGACTGCAAACTCTGTTTTCCACTGCGGATGTCATTGTTTTTTCGCTGTCTGTTAATTATTTTTGTGCTGGTATTTAGCCTCCTTCTGATATAGTGTTTCCTGCTATTGTCTTTTTCTACCAGGCTGGCTGTCTCTGGACCTGTGCCAGCCAGTCCCTCCTACCTTAACACAAACACACACACACATGCACGCACGCACACACACACACGCCAACACACACTCATGACTGTGAGCACACATACTCTTTGCTCTCCCTGTTCTTTTTCTCTACCTCCTCTTGGCACATGAGAGAAAACACAAGAAGTCAGTGATACAGCAAACCAGCTTGGAGTGTGTGTGTGTGTGTGTGTTTGTGTGTGTGTAAGGAAGGGAGGGAGGGAGAGAGAGTCCACCCGTCTTTTCAGAGGTTAATCTCTTTCTCTCTCTCTCCCTCTCTCTCTCCCTCTCTCTCTTTCTCTCTCGTTTACTCCGTGCCTCAGTCTCTCCCTCTTTGCCTTTTGTTGCGGCCCCTCACTTTCTCAACACTTGGCCAGAGGGAACTGATACTGCGCCTGGACCACTGTGAATGTCTTGTTTGAGTGCCTTGTCTTCACTCCAGAGCTTTGTGGATTGAACTGTGCGTGAACATGACTGATGAGACTTCATAGCACACTCCCCACGATGCGCAACGCAAACTGGTAAGGCAAGAAACTGGGAAATCTGTCAGATTTGACGTTTGTGCCGCTATCTGGAGAGGAGCAAAAGATGCAAAATACCTCTCTTTCCATCTCTCTCCCTTCTTTTCCTTTGCTTTGGCCGGTTGGAGTTACTCAAGTTACCGGCTTCCTCCTGTTGTTATGAGCCCTGCGGTTTGTGTGCAGCTCTTAGGGCGCTCCCACGCTCCCCCAAAGATAAAGATAGGAAGGAAAACAGCGACAAGCATTTCACAACTCCACAAGAAGTGGGAGATGCACGCTTGGTTTTTAACCCCCACATCTAGTATGGGATGTTCTTTTCTGTGCAAATGTAACTTTAACATTTGTAAATAATGTTTGTCACATTTTGCATGCCTCTTTGGCTGTTTTTTTTATATGTGTGTGTGTGTATTCTGGACAAAACCTTCCTCTTTTCCTCCGAGGTGGTGGAGAGGCCGAGGTGGTGAGAAAATTGGAAACAGAGCCACCCACAGTGGAAGTGAGTCAGCCCAGCATTTAGTGGCGTGTTGACTTTGGAAATGGCAGAGATTGAGGTGGAGGGGGGGTCCATGTGTTTGAGGGCTAGGAGGGTAAAAATATATATAGTGTCAGAAGAAAAGTGATCCATTAAGTGTCTATTTGTTCACATTTTTTTGCTGAGTGGTCTACAAACTCTTGAGTTGCAAGCGATGGACAGAAGAAAGAGAAGGGAGGAGAAGAAGTGGAAGCCAGGGGCT
This sequence comes from Poeciliopsis retropinna, assembly GCA_010277075.1. Classification (NCBI taxonomy): domain Eukaryota; kingdom Metazoa; phylum Chordata; class Actinopteri; order Cyprinodontiformes; family Poeciliidae; genus Poeciliopsis; species Poeciliopsis retropinna. The sequence goes on from VMRM01000009.1 coordinate 752,730, forward strand.
GTTTGTAAAGGGAGGGAGCGGCCTGTGTCCATCTGGGACAATCCCCAAGTGCTGAAAGCTTCCCCACCCTGATCCCAAACATCTCTTCCCCTCTCCTCTTCTGTCGATGTCTTCCTAGTTTACTCTCTTTTCATTCTTCATAATAATCTACACAATGATACATTTCCTTTGTTTCTGCAAAATGGATCCAGATTCCAGCAGTGCTTGTTTCAATTTCACCGTTGTGGTCACACAGTGCTTCTTTCTCAACTCACCTTGTGGGTAAGCATTCACTCCACTTTCTACCAACACAAAACAAATGTTCATTTCAGAGTGCAATGAATGCAAAAGAAATGTGAGTGGGAGCAGAAAAAACTGCTGTAAGAGGGAACAGAAAAAACTTTAACATATCTTAGAATTTATGCAGATATTTTTAAAGATCAGGCAGAGGTCTTCAATTTGACTTTTAAGCCATCAAAACAACTTTATCTTCATCCATTTTTTGAAAACATAAGTTGCATGTATTCAGTTACTTTCCCAATGATGCATCTAGTAAAAACCAAGCTGCAAACATGGACCAGGCGTCCAGGCTTGGACTGCAGAATACTTTTGAGTTACAGAGGAGTTCATGATGGATTTAAAATCTGTAAATACTGAGTTCCTGTGGCCATTAAGTGTAGTTCAAATAATTTTGGTTATCTAGTAACAATTTACAACACATGCTACCTCAAGGCGGCTTATAAGACAAACAAATTCTATTTACTTGCATAACTAGATTATGAGCTCAGTCCTGTCATATCAAATCCCAGTTGAGTTATGTCTATTCCAGTCTGACCCCAAAAACTACACAATGCAGAAAAACTCCTTGCATAATGCCAAGGGGTAAAAACATTGTCTGGATAAGGAAGGCCACTTGGTTGCATTGAGTTTACCAATAATACATCTGGTTGTTGATCACATGACTCATGATTTGAAGAGAGTGTTTCTATTGCAGTTTTGTGAAAAATACACAAATTTTGATATGGCCAAAAACCACTTCATCCTTTCAAGAGTTTTTCGACATAAAACCTTTTTTTTTTTTTTTTCAAAAACTGCTGGGTTTCCATGAAACAAATGTATTTTTAAATGTCAAATTGCACAATTTTAAGCTTAGCGAAAAAGCCACTGTTTAGAAGAGTGATTGCTTCTTTAATTGCCGTCATTTATTTGTTCTTGGCTTTGGGCTAGCACACACCTGAATGCTCCAGACCAGCAAATCGATAAGTCTGTAATAGAAGACTGATATAGGGGCTGATGACCTGACTGCTACGTACCTTCCTAATCCCTCTAAAAACACACATCATGCGCAAGTTTTCACACTTGCGCATAATGTGTCTTTAGCACGTTTTTGTTCCCTTGATGTCGTATTTATCTTTTTTAAAGACCTGGCAAGAGATCATAGATTGTTTTAACCAAATTTTGCAACAGCTCAAGTCCTCTGAAGTCCTATTGTTATGTAGGGAAGTGTCAATGATGTCAAGCAAATTAAAATCCAAATAGAATGGCGTGCATTTTTTTTATTTTTTATTGAACCCCATGTACTCTGTTAAATTCTCCCCCAGCCCCCCAAAATCCAATAATTTTACCACTTATTGTGTGTAATTGAATCTCTGTCGAGATCCAGCTTTTCTGTGAAGGCTTCTGAGGTTTGTTAGAGAATATTATAGAACAGAAAACATCACGAAGATCAGGGAACACAGCAGACAGGCCAGTGGTGGTGAAGTTAAAAGCAGGATTATGTCATAATTCCATAGGAAAGCTATTAATTGTGTGCTTCCTCATGGAAAATTGGCAAGAAAAATATATTGTTAAAGAAAACAATGTGTCAGAAAATTAACATTGCATTCTGACTGAACACACTGCTCCTACAGAAACATGGTGGTGGCAGCAGCATGTGAGGGATGTTTTTCTTTAGACAGACATGATGTTGAGGTTTGATAGAAAGTTGAATGGAGGTAAATAAAGAAAATGCAAGAAAACATATTTCTCTAAGATGTAATTTTTACATGATAGTCAAAGTCCAGATCTAAATGCATTTGGTGCTTTTGTACTTTGTTTTTGTTTTATCTTGGCCAGGATATACTTAAAATAGATGAACTGTCTCCATGGATTTCCTTCCTGAAGAAATAAAGATAATCTGTGGAAAAGGTTGGAAATTGATGTCTAATTTGTCTGAGTTTAGACTAAATTTCGAAGACGAAATAGCAAACATTTCACATCTTATAAAAATAAAATTAAAAAGGAAAAAAGAAAACGTATTTTCCTCCATTTTAAAATACACTCTACTTTATGTTGCTCTATCACTTCACATCCGAATGAAAAGCTTTTGCTGTAACATTATTATGAAAACGTTTGAGGTTATACAAGACGTTTGAAAGGCATTTATGTAAAAATAAACTAACAAGTAAATGAAAGGAACAAAAAGCAACACCTACTTCTATAGATGTTTTTATTTCCTTATTTCCAAACAAAAGTAGAGAAAAAAAAATCCAAACCTTGACTGCCTCTTCAGTCCCCTCTCTTTGTCGAGCTTGCTTGACCTCCCTCTCAGCTCCTCTTCCTCCTCCTCTTCCTCTTCTCTGCCTTCCTCCTTCCACTCAGCCTGTGTGTCCATAGCGATAAGGGGACATCAACGGTAGCACTTCCTCTTGCCACAGGAAGCAGGAAGTGTTGCTTTTCCACCACAGCCCCTCTGGACAAACGCTGCACTCCGTCCACCTCACACACGCACATCCACGCACACACAAGCACCTCTGCTCTGACACTGACTTCAGTATGTCGTTTCTCCACTGAACTTTTTTTTTTTTATGGGAAAGCACCTGGGAAGCAGGACACTTTATGCCTCTTTGACCTCTGGGTTTGGCTCTCAGGTCAGAGGATGATTGGCTAATTATTTCTCTAATCACAGAGTATGTTTTGTTTCTGCCCACTTTGGTCACAGAGGCCACGGGTGGCGCTATTGAGCTTAGAAAAACACAAACAACCATTCAGTACCTACTTTCCAGTTTGCAGCTTGGATGAATTATCTGTGGATCAAGGAAGCAACAAACTGGCACAACAGATGATAGGATACATTATATTAGTATTCATTTTTCTTTATGACTGGTGATGTCCAAAATTTGCTGACATTTTTTCTTACTAAATAATTCTAAAATAATCTTTCCACTATATGACATCTGTGGTTGGAAAACAAGGATAATTACGATGTGAGCATCATATGTAGGGATTTTATTAGAATGGAATAAGGAAAAAATTCACAAGCAAGGGGTATAATCTTTTGGCGTGCGTGTTTTGTGTTTTTCTATTTTTCTGCTGTGTAGCTTATGAGGTCATTTATCAGACAGGGAAAGAAAAAATGGTCAAAATAAGTGCAAGTGGTGGATTTCCCTGCGTTTACTGCCTTGTATAGCTGTCATTTTAAAGTGAAAAACTGAAGTTTTTGGGACCTCATGTGATAGACCAACACAGAGAAACACAGAAAGAATTTTTTTTTAACAAATCAAAATCAGTAAAAGTTTGCATTTGGCCCCTTTTACTCTGATACTACTAAATAAAAATAAAAACGCTGTATTACACTGTAATTTCTAGTTTAATGCAGAGTTCTGTGAAGGTCTTGTAATTTTACTAAAGTATATCAGTAAATAAACAGCATCATAAAAGAAAAGTTCTAGAGCAAAGTTTAATATGTTTGGACAATGTGTAAAATAATAGTCATGCAAAATGAGCAGCCATGTGCATTAATCCTACACTGCAAAAGCATAAAATCTTACAAAGTAATTTTGTGTAGTTTCCAGTGACAATATCTTAGTATTTTTGAAATAAGACAAAACTGACTTACAAATAACTCTTCAGTAAGATAGGAGCTCGTTTTAGATCAATCATTCCCTAATATTGATTAAATAGTTTTTTGGAAGTGAAATATTCTGCCAATGTAACAAGACATTTTTCCAATATTATTAATTTTAATTAATTTTAATGTTGTGTTGAAGAAAAATGATTAGATGAACAGATATAAGTTCATATATCTGTTCATCTATTCATTTTTCTTCAACAGTAAGGATTTACTGACATATAACAAGCCCATATGTCTTGCTGAAAAGCTACTTGTAAGTTAGTTTTGTTTTATTTCAAGTGCACAAATACATTTTCAAAAGAAACTTTACCAAAAATACTTGGAAATATTTTGTGTTTATGCATTTTAAAGATTTGCCCATGTCATTACATCCAATAGGCTGAAGCTGCTTTCCAATCAGAGCCACTCTGTTTAATAAACCTAAGAGAAAACAAAGATGACAACAAAGCCTGCGAGGAGACTGAGATTTGAGGTGATTAGGAAATATTGGAGATGTGAGCCTAAACTACGGTCAGGTCAGGAGTCAAGAGGGGTCAGAAAAGGCCCTGCAGTTCAACTTAGAACAGGATATCCTGTGAGGAAAAGTCATCTGTCTCTCTTTCTCCCTCATACGCTCTCTGAAGTTTCCCACAGAGGGCACAGCAGCAAGGAGAAGTGTAAGCTTTCACTAAAAGCCCTGGAGAAAACCCAAGTTCATCATTCATCAGTGACAGATAGTAGACACAGATGTGCCATTCTCCATCTCCTAATAAACTTGTAGTGTGGAATAAAAGCTTTTTATAGTGTGTAATTTAAGCACTAAGATGTTTTATGCTGTTACTATCCACTTGTATCATCAGCAGCCAAGGCAAATTTTCCTGCTAGTTTATCTTCCTGCATCTTATCTTAGCCAGACAGGCTGTGTGTGAAGATTATGAATCATCCCTGTTTTATTAGAATCATAGTCAAACATAACATTGATATTATCTGGCTGAGAGCTAAGAAAACAGTTGAGTTGAAAAATGATCCCAGAACCACTCCTGTGTTTTTTCATTTTTTTTTAAAATCTAGCTGCTTCAGATCTCTGAACAGGAACGGGACTCCGCCCAATGCTATCAGTTGCATATCTGTTGCTTTTCCAAAGATGCAATCACAACAAAGTTATTCAATCTCTTGCAACACCAAATAATCACAGAGCTATAGTAATGGGTGGAAGATATTTTTTTCATTGTGCATATAACAGGAACATTCTAAGATTAAATACCTTCTGCTTTATTTGCTTGGAAATAACATTCTTCTGCCAGACTGGTAGATATAAACCTGTAGACCTAGTCAGAAAGACTCATTGCAAACCCCAATTGATCTCCATGGCAACCAGTCAGCTGTGCAAAATGCTTGGGTGGACCTAGCCCCGCCTTTGAGATGCAGCTCTTCTTCTGAGTTACAGCTTCCAAACCTCTGAGCTTCTGCCTCACAGAACAGCTCTCCCCCGTAGCTCCACCATTCAGCTCCTGCAGACTAACCAGCAACAATTAGCAAACAGCTGGTGGAACTACACATTTTCTGAACTAATCTGAGCTGCTTCACATTGCAAAGCAGGTAAAAACTTTGGTAAAGGGTTAATAGAGAAGCCATGTTATGATGACTTCCTGAAGGCGGAGCTTCAGAAAGAGCAGGAGTTTTTAAGAGAGAGACCCAATTTCAAGTCATTAAATTACTAAGTAAGATTTCTTTTAAGTCCTATTTGACCTAAGTAACTATTCTTTTAAGTCATATTTGACATCAAGTAACAATTTTTTGCATAGCTACTTGATACTCGTATAAAATGGCAAATGTGTGCCTGGAAAGTACATTATACTGCACCTTTAAAAAAATCTGAACTAGATTTAAATGAGTGATATCAACTGAATCACACTCATTCATTTGTTTTCACAAGATGAACTCTTACAACAACAGTTAAGTATTTATGGATGGCATCATTCAATAATTAGCTTATGAATTCCATCTTCTCGTCTGCCAGTTGCCAGAAATTCACATTCACCCTTATGATGTTTGAAAAGTGGCCAGTTGAGGCTTTTAAAGCTCTACGGAGTGAACCTCTGTAAATAACATCCTCAAAGACAAAGTCTGTGGTGTAATCTGGGCTTAGTCAGATACAAAGTTCGGAAGCGACAGGATGTTTTACTTTAATTCAGGACAAACCATCTGGTGAATCAGGAGGAACTCGTCAGTGTTTTAATGAACACGGCCCGCTGGTGTTTACAGACTTCGCTTGGTTGTTTGTATCTCTCACTTCCAGCATCATTCACAAAATTCCAATCTGCGTTTCACACAAACACCAACTGATGTGTGAAACAGCATTTTCCAACTGAGATCGGAAATTTTAAGACATCTGTTAACAGGGAAAACCAGCTGATGGGATCCATTCAAACCTTCTCCCTAAGTTTGGGTTTAGTTTGGTGCTAAACCCAAACTTCAGTTCAGCTTGGGTTTAGCACCATCCTTGTTTTGACACCAGAACTGCTTTGATGGAAAACCCCTACATATGTCACCGCATGTTCATTAGCATAGTGTGTGAAATTGTCTCAGCCGAGACATTATGAATAGACCAAGTCTAAAAACAGCTTATCATTTATGAAAGAAAAACTAATGCAGCAACTATTCTGCACTCTAAATGAAACAGTATTTTATTTTGGACATACTCCAAAATAACACTTTTATGGTAATACACAGACATTTCAACCTGCTGTAGTGGCTTTTATTTGAAACAGAATCACACACACACACACAAAAAAATAATTTTAAAAGTTTGATTACAATTTTTTTTATTGAATTATTTTTGTTTTTATTTTTAAAAATTAAAGAATTTTGAATTCTTTAATATTAACCTTAATTTTAATTAATTAAAATGCTACAGTGTCTCTGAAAAGTGTATACCCTCCTGTTGAAATGATGTCATGTTTTTGTAATATAGAAAAATTATTATGTATAAACATCAAAAATTCTAGAAATATTGTTGGAATGCGTCAATTTCCACTGAACTCGGGGTGCTGTGGTGGCGTAGGGGTTAAAAGCACAACCCAGCTATGGAGGCCTTAGTCCTCGATGCTGTCTTGCAGGTTCAATTCCTGGCCTGGTGACCTTTGCCCTATGTCTTCCCCCTTGTCTCTTTACCCACTTTCCTGTCAATTCACTATCAAATAAAGACCACTAGAGCCAATAAAACCTTAAAAGAATTTCAACTGAACTAAATAAACCATAGTCTGCTATAAGATTATAGCAGACTATGATTATCTTTTATTTTGATATAACAAGACATTTTCCCAAGTTATAAATGAAATAATCTGCCAACAGAACTATTACTTTTCCATCAATATTAAGGAAATATTTACTCTGACCAAGGCTCTATGTTTTGATCAAATGTGACATGTAAATTTATTTTGCTGTATTTCAACTTACTAAGATATTTACACTGCAGACTAGACCTAAAATACTTGGTAAGAGTTTGTGTTTTTGCAGTATAAATAAGTATTAAACCTTTACCGATAAACTTCAGCAGGAGAAGTTCAACATTTCCCCCCCATGGTCTTCTGCTCAAATTTGAACAAAGGCTGCAATTGGGTTTGTTTAAATGACTCCCTGAAGGATGACAGGTTGCAAAAACTGCATTGTAAACACTCTACTTGTGAGTCCATGTGACTTTGTGTTGCTTCACTTGCAGCCTAATTAAGCTTCCTGAATCCAAACAAACTCACAACTTTGTCACCAAGAAACAACAAACCCCTAGAATTGGATGGTATTGTGGAAAAGTAGCGCTCCAGTACCCTCCAACTATCTCCACATTTTCAAACACATTTTGATAATGCATCATCAGTTTTATTGTGTCAACTGAACATGCTTCCAACAAGTAATTTTTCCCCTTCAGTGAGACGCTGAATTTCCCCTGGTGCAACGGTTCTGGCTGAATACTTGTTAGTCTCTCCATCGTTTAGTCATGTTTGCTGTTCTCACATTCATGTGCTCTTCGGTAAGGTGACATTTTCCATAGAGGAACATTAACTTATCTCTTTTTTTTATTTCCTACTGTAGGGTTTTATCATGACAAAGGTGAAAACAGAAGTAGACAGAGAGTGCAGGATTGAAAACGAGAGAAGAGGAATGAGTTTAGAGCTATTTTTAGGCCTGTCTGGGTGTTTCCTAGTCATACGCTCACGCTTCTCAGGGTTGTTGTTGTTCAGATTGGTGGGTGTTATAAAGGTTGACTTTTGATGCGATTAGAATATTGAGAGTTTCTCTTTGCATGGGTGTCTGCTGCCGATATATCCGGGATTTTCTTGTGGTTGCCAGGGCTTCCTGCTTTGTTTTGGCCAACTTAAAAGCTGTAAATAACCCGAGGGCGTAAAAGATCTGCAGCCTTTCATTACCCACTCGTTTTTTTCTCTGCTGTGGACGTTGAGCCTGAGTTCACTCACAGTTTAACTGATTTTTTTTAACAGGTTCAAATTAGCTCAAAATGAACAACACTTTGAAATAAAAATAATAAGCGTTTTTCAAATTTGTTATCACCAAAATTCTCTTTTGAGATGAACAATTTAGGTGGATTTTGATTAAAAAAATAAAAAAGAGATAAACATTTCTTTCTCTGAACTTCTGAGCGTTGTTAAGAGGTGATGATATGGTTGTAAAGTTGTGGAAAATGTCTGTCAGCGACTTGCTGTTTTTCTGTGCACGTCATCGGGGCCTTCTGTGGGGCTAATCTCTTCAAAGTCACACACCATAGGAACAGCTTGAACACACTAAAGAATGCACAGCCTGTTTAGGAACATGTCTGTTTTTTGACTACTCTTTAAATATTGTTTTTTTTAGTCATTGATTTAAAGATCTGCACAGAATCAGAAATGTGACTAAATCCTCCAATGGCTTCCGATTTTCGTAGTTTTCAATTAAACGCTTATATATCTGACAGCTCTCACAAGTAAAAACAAAAATCTCTGATGGGGAAAAACTGAAATTTTCAAAAAGTGCTATGATGTTCCCATTTCATACATTATGATTTATGGAAAGACAAAACAAATAGAGATAAATTATTAATCATCTCTGTTTTTGACTATCAGCCTATGTGACCACTGATTGTAAATTACCATTTGTGTGCAACCAAGAGTTTTTACAAGTATTATCTTCACTCTAATCCTTTTATCCACCAGGTACAAAACTTCATTTATTTATTGGTGCAATATTACAGTACAATCAATACAATGCAATACTATCTTATTTATAAATCACTTTAAAGCTGCAGTATATAACATTTACAAAAATATTTTTTTTTCCACATTAATTTAAACTGCCATTATGTTGTGCAGTATGTTTTAAGAGTGTTGTTAAAAAATGGATCTCCTCCCTGTGCCTCTATTGCTTTATGAAAAAATACACCAATCCCGGTCAAAAACAACCAATCAGAACCAGGGGGAAGGTCTTAGCGCTGTCAATCCACCTTATGCTAATGGAGTAAAAAATGGAGTAAAAATGATTTCCTGCATTTTCATGCAGGAAATCTCTTTATCCCCAGTCATTAGTGGCACGCTAACTAGCTATGTTGTGGTCAACCAGTTGTAGCTTAGCAAAGAGCAAACGGAAAGGGTGAACATGGAAGTGATTGACAGCACTAAGGGTTTCAGGCAGCAGCAGAAATTTGTGATGGTTTGTGTAACATCTGCACCAATCAGGCCTTTCCTGGCCTGTACCAATTTCAGATTTTTATAGATGTCTGACTTCCTGATCTTCATTTACTTTCTCGGCACTTATAAACTTGTGTATAAACTGTTAAATGTCACAAATAACAGGTAAAAAGGGAGGAAATGGATACAAGTCCAACGAGAAAGGATGTAGTTTTAGCAGCTCAGGGAGGAGGTGGAGGATATTAATGTTTTCACAGATTGTCTCATATTAAACCATCACGATGGTGACAGTTTTAAAAAGTATGCAAAGGACATTTTCTAAAGGTTACATGAAGCAGCTTTAAAAGGGCAGTCAGGATAGCAGCTACACTCTGCAGTTGAACAGTGCTGAAGAAGAGTTTGAACTTTTCTTCATTTGACCTGTTGATCAAGTGAAACTGTTAGATTTTGATCTCTGGGTTGAACATCACAAGCTTGTAGCGACATGAACTCATTTACAGCAGCATGAGCTGCAGGTCAGGCTATGATAACCTCAGCAACCAGCTTCAAACATGTGTTGCTTTGCACTGCGAGGCTGCTGTTTAGGCTGATGTCTAAATCAGTGTTGTTACTACAAATCTTATGCTTTTACAGAAATTATACGCTTTATGGCAGGATAATGCCTGAAATTTTAAATCCCTTCACTCCAGAGTTTTATTTTGCGGCTTCAGCACATTTTCAGGGAGACCGGACCCGTGATGTGTAAACGTGTAATCTTCCTTAATAGCAGCATTATGCACACTTGTTACTTTAAGCAGACCTGTAGCCTCTGCAGCTTTCATCAGCTAGCTGAGGCAGACCTAAACAAAAGAAGAAAAAAATCTTCTCTTTCTTGAAAGTGAAAAATTTTCCAGTGCTGACATTACCAGAAACTAAGTACACTGCAAAATGCAGAGTGATACCAAGTATTTTTGTCTAGTTTCTAGTGAAAATGTTAGTACACTTGAAATAAGATAAAACTAATTTACAAGTAACTGTCCAGCAAGTAGAAACTTGTTTTAAGTCAACCCTTAATATTGATTAAAAAATGCAAGTTCCATTGGCAGATAAGTTGATGGGAATAATGTTTTGTTAAAAGTTAAATAATCTACCTGTGGAACTTTTTATCAATATTAAGGAATTGTTTACTAAAAAGAATCTCCTATCTTATTGAAAAGTTACTTGTAAATGAGTTTGGTCTTATTTCAAGTGTACTAAGATATTTGCACTAGACACTAGACTAAAATTTCATAGCAAGATTTTGTGTTTTGCTGTGTAACGCACACCCGATTCCGTCTTTCAGGCAGAGACTCAAATATGTAAACACACACGTGTATGTGGATGTCCATCAGCACAGAAAACACAAACATGCAGAGAGTACACGTTTTTCCTCTTTCCAAATATTTTCCAGGCTTATTATTTTTATCTTCTTTGCTCTTGTGTTTACTTAGCCCAGCAGAGATAAGAAACCTCTTCCTTGTTTCTATCTCTCTCTCCCTGACTTCATCATGTCGTTGTCCTCTGGATTCCCCGGCTCCTTCCCTTCTTCCTTTTCTCTCTCCTGGTTTCTTGTTCGTGCTCTCCTCCCTGGCTGCTCCCCCTCTCATCTACTCTTTCCTCTCTCTTCGTCTCTCATGCTGCATTCTTTGCATTCCTTCTGGCTTCTTAAGAGGAAGGACCCCGCTGGCAGACCAAGGCCAAACATTATTACAGTTCTCTCCCCCCCCCCATCTGATCCCTCCTCTTCTTTTCCTCTGTGACCTTTCATTCTCTTGCATTTGTGTTAATTCCATTTTTTCCAGACATTTGCTTCAGGAAAGTATCAGCCGTTCACCAAAACTTCTATCTTCCCTAATTACAAGAAATTAGAGGTCTTATCATTCAACGTTACATAAAAAGAGGCTACTTCACGTTTACTCAAGTAAAACATGAAACCTGGCCTTGTAACGTCTTATGATGGCATATGAATGTGAGACAGAGTAAAGTCTCAGCTTTCCAGTTTTCTACAGTCTTCTTGTTGTCAGTTGTTGTGTCGAAGCTGAAGCACATCTCTGCAGGTGGGAGGCAACTTTGTAGCACACAGTTGACCACATCCTGGCCCATATAGTACCGAAAAAAAGCACTGCGTACGTCAGACTGGCTGTTTTTAACTGTATCACTTCATTTTAATTTACATCTGAAGGATGACTGATCAGGTTTCTTACCCTGCAGTTTTTCTTTGCACAAGCTGACATTGCTTCAGTTTTGGACCGTTTTCTCCTTATCAATACCTCTCCCCCTCGTTCCATATTTGGTAACATTTTGGCAGCCATGTATTTATTTTATTGATGTGATTTACATATTGTAAGCAGTGCTTGAATGTTAAGAGGATGGAAAATAATTCAATGCATTCCCTGCATTTTGTTCTTTCAAATGTCTTTTTATTAATTCTTAGCAATAGATATGGTACAAAATCGTAGTGATCATTTATTTTAGCAGATTTTAACCCACAAATAATTTTCCAGACAGCAGACATATACAGAGACACACACATTTTACTAAAATGAGGTCAAATACATTTGCACAAGTTCCACACATTTAAAACAAAAATTAAAATTTGAAACTTGTGGCGTATGTTTTTAGTCATTTTTACCTTGAAGATCTCTTCTCTTTGTTTAGCTCCATCTGTCTTCACATCATGTATGACCGGGTTTCCTGTTCCACAGGATTATAGAACAGAATAGAATAGAATAGAATATGTATACTTTATTGATTCCCAAGGGGAAATAGCTTATTCATTGACAAGCTTCTCCCTCTGAGGTATTAAATATCAATAATGCATGACATAAACATATGAGATAAAGTTTATGAAACATGTACACACCTAAGAGTGATGAGAGAGTTCTAAATGACTGATTATATGTAAACAAATAAATAACAAGCATGCAAATATATTAATCAACAAAATATATATATAAAAATGGGGTGCAGAAAAAATGTGAATTAATTAGCTCAGACCTGGGAATTATAAAGCCTAATGGCTGCAGGCAGAAATGATTTTCTGCGGCACTCTGTGGTGCACTTTGATAAAATGAGTCTCTGGCTGAAGGTGCTCCAGTATCCAGCATGTCAGGACATGCAGTAGATGAGACATGGAGTGGATGATCCTGTCTAAGATTCAGGTAATCCTTCTCTCTGACACCACTGTCAAAGAGTCCAGTTCCCCTTCAACATCTTTGCTGGCCTTCCGGATCAGTTTGTTCAGTCTGTCGGTGTCCACCTTCAATCTGCTGCACAAGCACTCCACAGCACACAGGATGGCATTGGCAACCACAGACTTACAGAACTTTCTGAGCAAAGTCTGGCAGATGTTGAAGGACCTCAGCCGCCCCAGAAAGTAGAGGCAACTTTGGCCCTTCCTGTACACAGCATCAGTGTTCTTAACCCAGTCAAGTTTTTTGTTAATGTGGAAAGCCAGATGTTTATAATTCTCCATAATGTCCACACTGACCCCCTGAATAGTAACAAGGGTCGGCGGCATCCTGATCCTCCTCCTCAGATTCACCACAAGTTCCTTGGTCTTTGTCACATTGAGCTGCAGGTGGTTCAGCCCACACCATGTGACAAAGTTGTCCACAGTAGCCCTTTATTCAGTCTCATCACCCTTACTGATACAACCATCCACACCTGAGTCGTCTGACAACTTCTGGAGATGACAGGTGCAACAGCTGAAGTTGAATGTATAGAGCATGAAGAGGAAGGCAGAGAGGATAGTCCCTTGTGGAGCTCCTGTATTGCTGACACACAGCAATGATGCGTTCGGTGTGATGTTGAGCGTTAGTTTTCCAACACACATAATGACTTCAAAAAGTTCCATAAAGGTCAGGTATGTGGAGCACATGACTAATAGTTCCCTCTCACTCCTCCAGACTTACTGGCTTCTTGCTGATATGATTAATGTTCCCCTGTCCGGCCTGTCGGGTTATTTGGACAGCCAAACAAGCGTGCTAGTTGCCAAACAAACATGCTAGTTTCACGCTAGCAGGACTAATGTCTCGTGGTCTTTTAGACCAGACAAAATAGAAATCATAAAACCACTAAAATCTGTTGCCATTCCAGTTTTGGTTACATTTCATGAAGAAGTTTGTTGCGTTCTTAGTGTAGCACCACCACAGGTGAGGAGGAGAAACAGTTTTTTTTAAACTAGTTTGGTTGGTTTGACACAATGCAGCGCCAACGCGAACCGCAGGAGCTGAAAATGTAACAAATGCTGTAATTTTGGTCTCCAATGGAACAGAGTCTACTGGACCATCAAGTGCTAAATCACCCTAAATTACACAAAAGATGAACCTATAAAGATATTTTTTTACACAGGCATATCAGAGTATGGGTTCCAAATACAACATTTATGCTGCAGTTCAGATTTTTTGCAAGCACAAAGAAAATGATGGTTTTCTTTCCAAATCACTTCTTGTTGGTAGTGATGCTGGTTTATGACAAAAGGAATTCCAAAGAGACGCATAGAGTTTGTGATACAAAGTGTGAAAAATCTTATAGTGGGCCTGTATTGACAGTGATCAGACACAGAGTGGGCTCAGACAGAAGGTGGGGGAAGACCTGCAGTTAGGATGGTACAGTCAGAAACCAAACCCCAGACCGCTTTCTAGGACCTCCGTAAATCGGGGTGCCCATCCAACACAAGCTCCCCCAGGTTTCTGCACTATTTTTTGACAGGAAAACATTTACCATTTTTCCCTATGCAGTCATTCATCTAGCATAAAATTATGCAATATTCTGATAAGTTTTTGTAGTTTCTTGGGTGAAAAAGAACACTAAGTGTCCTGTATGTCAGTCTTCTTGTCCAAGAAATAACCTTTTCTAGCTGTTGTTTATGGAAAACAGCAACTGACCAGTGCTGGATGGTGTGTGTGTGTGTGTGTGTGTGTGTGTGTGAGAGAGAGAGTGTGAGGATGTATACCTCGCTCCCTGTAGGCGGATGCCTGCTGTGCTGCTTTTCTGTCACCCTGTGGTTTTTGTTATTTTTGGCTTCAAACCGGATGTGATTCAGACTGCATGGTAGATTGTGTAATTCAATGGACTAACCACATACACACATGTGTGCGCACGCACACGCATACACACCATAAACATATATTGTTGCACACACAAACAGATAAAACACACACGGAGAGAGAGAGGACTCTCTCATACACTGTTGCATAGCTTTGTACACCCACACACACTCACACACACAGGCACACTGAGGGTTTCTGGGAACGGCCTTGGGTCCCCCCCTCATCGAACAGGGGGTTCGATGAGGCACCCCGAGCGGACGGTGCAACAGCACCAGCATAAGACAGACACACGCTTCTTGGTTTCAGTATTGGTCTGAAGCATCACTTGATGACCCGACTGACGCGAAGATCGGAAAAAAGGATAAACGCATGCAGATGCTAGCACTCTGTGGAAACTCGCGGACGGTTAAAAGTGGGGAAAAACATTCACAAGTGCGAGTGAAACTCTTATAAAAGGTCAGATTCTCATCCATCGAAATGAAGAGAAAAAAAACAAACAAACACGCACCTCAAGAACAAAGCACACAAGGATGCAAGATTAAATGTGAAGACAATCTCTAAAGACATTTTTACGCTTATTTTGCATCTGCAAACTTAACTCAATGCGGTTGTCATTAATCCTTGTTAAATTAAAACAAAGCTCTTATTTTGTGGCTTATTTCCTGTCGAGTGATGTGTTCTAAATGTGATTACATTTCCTAGATTCACATTTAAGCAACACATTTTGCAGGATCTTGTTGACCACATTTCAGTGTGTTCACTCGCTCATTGTCCGTAACTGCTGCGAGCAAAACTGCCGTCTGATTCTTGGAAGACCGAGACGGTACATAGGCATTGCGTCAATTTTTTTGCCGCAACCCGTGCATGGTGACTGTGAGTGCGTGTGCTCGAGTGTGTTAGCGCTGACAGGATGCTCCACTTCCTCAAGCAGGGGCCGCCAAACTTGCTCTGCGGGGGCGTCTGACAACGGCAAATACAGATTTGTTCTGAGCGCAGAATTAACGATGTTTGCTGGTGTCAAACTGCCGGACCAGTTCTCAGTCCATTCACACCCATGGCATCCAGCCTGTCACTGTTACGAACCAAACAGTAACAGATTGAGAGAGCCCTTTTTATTCAAACTGCAGAGAAAATAACTGTTAACTGCAATCAAGTTTAACAGATGTAGCTTTGCTGCAAAGCAACTTACTGCATCAACCTGCAAAAAAACATCATAGATGTTGATATTCAAAGTGTAATAAAACCTAAAACTTGCCTGTATTGTAAAAACATCCTCCCATAATATAAAATCTGTTTAAGGATTAGCTGGTAAATACTAACCAAACACATATAAGTCACATGACCACTGATCTCTACTTGGATTCCACTGAATCAGAGATCTTGAACTCCAATCCCAGGGTCCAGTGCCCATTACCTTTCACATGTATCCCTGATCAAACCCCTGAATCAAATGAATCAATCACTTCCTCAGCATGTAGTTCAGTTCTATGGTCTGCTAAAAGCAAATATCTGTTTCAGGTTTGTTGCAGCTGAGTTAAGTTAATCTGCTGGAGTTTAAGACCTCTGCACTAAATAATTTAACTACCAAATCTACTGAGCAAAAAATATTTGATTTATGTGATTTAAGTGAACTTATAGGCTAAGCCAACAAAACAATACTCTAAATAAAAATGCTATTTTTAAAAAATAAAGAATTGGCTCATACAGCCATGATTAAGGAGACGTGGTGGTGCCTGAGTAAACATCGCTGATGAATGCAATTATAATCATGACATTCACTATTCCTGTTTTTGATCAGTAAACTGTACAAAAAAAAAAATAATTAAAAAATGCTAGGACATCATCATCATCATCATCATCATCATCATCATCATCATCAATAATAATGATGATGATATAACACATTATTATTATTATTATTATTATTATTATTATTATTATTATTATTATTATTATTAAAATAGCATATCTTTATTAGCTAATCTTTATTGTCATTATATTATTAGCTTTAATACATTTACGGAGACCCAACATATGACGTTATTGGACATTTCTTTTACAGTTCTGGTTCCTACAAACCTTCATTATGTTTTTCTCCACAGATCATCCGTCCAACAGAGTTAAAGTACTTTGGTGGGTTTAGTTTCGCCACAGCCCTGTAATTAACTTCAGAACTGTACAGATTAAGCTTTAATTTGACCATATGAGCAAATTAGGTGCAGTTTTAACCCTAAACAATGTAATGCTGCATGTGTTGTTTAGTTCTGAGAAATCATTGAGCCATATGGGGAAAAGAAAAAAGGTTGTTAGGTTGTCTTTGGGCAAGCAGCACTTCGGTGTGTGAATGAATGAATATGGCATAAATGAATGCTATGAGTGGTCAGTATAAAATATCACTAAATAATACAGAGGTTCAGTCCTCTTGTAGATTGGAAGACTTTTTTACTTCACCTTTCTGCATCTGCTATTGGTGACGATTCAGTAAAAATAATTGTTAACTCAGTCATAAGCATAAACCAAAGATTCTGATGGGATATGAGCAGGAGTGAAAAGATCATGGCTTTACAGTACATAGTCATGTATTGTAAAGCCATAATTACATAATCTGATACTGCATATCAGATTATGTAATTTAACTAATATTTTAAACAAACGACAATTATTCCTACAGCTGCTGAAATGTGGTATAACATTGATTACTTCAGTTACAGTAATCAATGTTTTATTTTCGTATATATATTTTTTGACACACAGATTTGAAAAAAAACCCAAACAAATTCATTCAATTTATTAACATCGATATTTTATCCAACATATACAATTATACAGTGAAATTAATGCAGCCTTCACCAAGATATAAAGTCACATTACATAAAAAAGAAAAACAATAACAAAAGCAATATTTAATTGCTGTGTTATATTATGTATATATGTTGTATCATTAGAAAAATAAATTGCAATTCATTACATTAGATTTTAAAATTGACCTTCTTCTATAGCTTAAAAATGAAGTTACAATGTTGAGCACGAGATTCCGGTGTATTGTTTTTTATCTTCTATCATAATCTACAATTTTGACCCATTTCTGATTAAAGCTCTTGGCTACAGTCATTACTGGCAGGAAGTCAAAAATATAAAAGGAAGCCAAATGAGGTTAAATATGTGTTTAGTTTCCTGAGAAGTTATTTGCAGACCTTTATGGGTCTATTTTGCAGAGAATTTCTTTACCCAATGCATCCTTGGCGACCACAGAAGATTGTTTAGTTTTTTGTTAGTAGTTTCTGACAATTATATAGAATAAAACAAATTAATAAAAAAACTTTAAAGTAATATGTTAGCAAACAGTAGTGTAAACATTTTAACATCTGAGGCATAATCAGAGAAATATCTCTCTGTATTTTATCTAATATACAAAACATGTTTTAAAAGTTTAATTACTTTTGTCTTTTTGTATTAAATATGCTTTCCAACATCCTGTCTCTTTATGAGCTTTGGTTTAGAAATTTGGAGAGTTGCCGTTATTTTAAAATACTAAATTTTAATGGAGCCAAAAGTAACTGTTCTAACATCAAATCAGCTGATTTGATGCATAAGTTTTGACATGAATCGGTGGGAGGAGCTAAACATTAGGGTGATGCCAATGAGATCTTTTAACCAGAAAGTTCATCACCAAACATTTATGATCAAAATGAATTTGAATCTGGGTGCTATCATGGCGACACCCAGAGATATTTAAACCTGCTAGGAGTAAAAATATTTTGGGGATTCTGTTGTCTCTAGAAAAAAATGACTGTTTGGGCGTTTTATGTTTGTTTCTGAACATTGATTGGACCTAAATATCAGATTTTGACATCGGAAAACATCTTTTCTTGCTTTTGTCATCGGTGCGCCGCCCTAAGACTTGTAGCAGTCCCCAACTTTCTGGTGGACATTTAAAGTAGAACATTTCAAAGTTTTCGTCAGCAGATGGTGCTACAGGGTTGGGGGTCACTAAAGTCCCACCTCACATTCTGTGAGCACAGAAGTGCCGTGGAGTCCAGTCTCTCAGCGCACTGTTCGGGGCCCACATGTGCGCGCAGGGAAAAACAATAGTCTTTAAAGTCCTGTGTGTGAAGTCGAGGCTATTTTTGGTGGGGCCCGCCTCGCCTGCTATTTCTGTCAACGGGAGAGCGCCGCGCTGCGCGGGGGTGGGGAGGAGCACAGGGGGGGGAGGGCGCAGCCCTGGAGGGGCCGGACTTTCTTCTCCGCAACTTGTCTCAGTTAAGTCCCCCTTTCAGTTCCTCTTATACTGCCGACTCCACCGACACCAGCTGATCTCTCCATCACTTCGCCTTAGATTCCTAACGCTTCCCCGGGATGTAAACGGACTTGCGTTTCGGCTCTACAACTGACTCGATATTTGTACAGGATTATTTCCATAGTGTGTGGACTTCCATCAAGTGGCTTGTTTCTGCTTTTTTACGCACAAGGTAGGAGGCAACTCCGGTTTAACGCTCTGATGAGAACTATGTGTTTAGAGTGTCACAGGTCTGCGGTTGTGCCTGTAAAAGTAGATGAGCTTTTGTCGCTGCCTCCGCTGGTTTTTTGCTTTGTTTTTATTGTTTATGAGCGCACCACGTAGCGCAACGATTTCCACCAATCAACTGCTTTTCCTGAGCTCTCTACCTTCTCAAGGTAGTGCAACATGTTGCTTTTGGTTCAGCTTGGCTCACAGGTCACTCGATCCCTTTATTATAGTAAGGGGTCATGCAAATAGTATCAGAGTTAAAAAAAAAAAGGCACTTTTACGCAAAACTGCCGTTGAGACAGCGTAAATCACTGAGGATATGCTCGAACTTTTGCTTTCCGTTATGTATAAAAAAAAAAAAAACATAAATAAACTTTGAACTTAGCCATTTGCCTTTACATCAGTATCTTAAGACTTTTTTCAGTTTGAAGTTTGTTAAGTCAGTTTAGCCCTGCAGCAACTCGTCCAACAGGGAGGATCTTAGCGTTTCAGAGAAGCAGGTGCAGTGCGCCCTCATTTTATAGGATTCATATTTGTTTTTCATCCAGATATGGGCCAAATATCAGAACTGTGCATCGCAAGAGCAGCTCACTGTGCCCAGCTGCACATGCCCTACCATTATGGAATCTCCTATTGTGCAAAACAAACCCTAGATCACTTAGAGTTGTGGAGTAACAATACGTTCAGCTCAGGAGACCAGAAGTTACACCATAGCGTGCTGTAACGTTACAAAAAAATCATTGAAAATGATCTTTGTGTGTTTGTCTCTATTGTGTTGAAATTTACATTTACTAATATATTAAAGTGAAGTTTGATTAATATTAGTATTTTAGATTCCGAGCAACATTTTGTTAGCCTGGCCATTGCCTTCCTGCACTATTCCACCTGATTTATATCTCATTTACAGCACGGTCTGGCTTTTCTCCCATTCACTTTGATTCCCTCAAGCAGAATTTCCGGGCCAATCAGCAAACAGAAGAAGTTGTGAATGACGACGCCCAGGCTAGTACTGCAAAATCCTGCATGATAACACTGAGAAAAAAATACCACACTTTTATTTTATTAAATGTATTAACACACCAAAACATCAGAGCAACATATAAGTGTTTTGAAATACGACACAATAAATAGCAATTATTCCTGTATATTGAGTTTTGCAGTCTCTTGTACATTAAAATGTATTTGTTGTTATTTTGAGGCAAAAGTAAAAATACAGAAAAAAAAAATCACCCCATATAGTTTTGATGAGTTTGTTTGAAAAGAATATTGTAACTTTTTGTTGTTTTACTCTTCATACAAACAATCTTTTGTTTGCTAAAATAGTCAGGCGATTTGCTCAGGTACATCCTGCTGAGCAGACAACAGTGTTAGCTTTACTGAGAGGTGGATATCATTACTGTTCATGCTTTTGGCTACTAGAAATACACATGTTGATGGTTTTTCCTTCTTAGAGAAAGTGTAGTATCCTTCCTTTAGCCAGCTAATCTACAAGTGAGAGTCTCTTTCTTCACTCTGGCACATTCTCTTGTTTTAATGAAAAAGACTTTTAACCATGCATAGCTCTGGAGGACAGAAAATCATGGTGGTTTGGAAACCACTGGTAACCATCTCAAGCCAAGTCTTGACTTATTAAACCTCTAAATTAGCCTCTTAGTTTTGCGGTGACAGAAAGCTATAAGGCAAATGCTAACGTTAGTCTCTAAGAGTTCAACAATTCAAAAATTACAAAGGTTTCCTTTGTCCTCTCAAAAGCAAGCTTTGTTCTTCTGCCGGACAAGAAGTGTTTAGTAATGGATTTTGTCAAGACAGCAACTCAAGAACTACTTACTTTTATTCTTCATGTGAAAGCCAACAAGTCACACATGGAGCTCATAGTGATTGCTTTCAACAAAGTTGCATAATAAAAGCAACTAGATGTCACCTAGAAAGACAGATTTCACTTTGATGAGAAATATTGGGGTGTTGCCAGATCTTTACATGGTCACGTTTCGTCAGACTTTCTTGACTTTTAATGAGTTGAAGGAGGGATGCTGCTGTTCTCACAGTTTATTTCTCTTCTTTTATTTTCAGATGGATTCAGGCCCTCTGGGAAGACTGTAGAAACAAACAGGACACCATACTTCACCACAGTGACAGGTTGGACTTTTAACCTTTAAAGGACAATGTACTAAATGCAGACTCTAACCTAATAAGTAGTTGTGTTGCGGGCTGGTAAAATTCTCCGTAAACCAATGAAAGGTAGGCCACAGCCCTCAGCGGCGGAACCTTAATGTGAAAAAATGCTGCCAGTCTGCAGTCAGGCCCTTGGGACATCTTGTCATGTTTAACAGTGTTTTTATTTTGAGGCGTGTACACAAGCATTACATCGTTTGGGTGACAGCAGTTTTTCCAACATGATCTAAGCTTCATGCTTCTGTAAGTCGTGCTGTAAAAAGCTCAGAACAGGTGTTGGCCTAGTTGGAAAGATGCAGTTTGCTAAGTAGAATTTTCTGTCTGTTTGGTTGATGTGTGGGTTTTTACCACAGGTTGTTTTTCAGGCCTCAGACTCTTAAAAACGTAGGTGTGAAAGTTATATTTAAGATGGGATCAAATTAGAAAGTTTGAAGCTGCTTTTAGTTTAAAAGGTTGAGTTTTAATTGTCTCGGTGGACATGTACAATGCATCTTTACAATTTTTAAAATTTCTTTTCCAGGTTTTCTTACTTCAAAAAAACCCCTAAAAATATTTCTGTGTACCTTAGATAAAGCATAAGACCAACCCTAACCTTCACCACCAGAAAACATCCCCAAGCACAAGTGACCCCTTAGTCAGGGGAAACATTGATCTGAGAATTACATTTAAGAAAGCTTTACTGTCTTTTAATTTTAAAGTTGGGTAAGCATGCTAATTGATATGCTAAGTGACAAGCTAATAAACATGAGCATTAAAAGTTAACTGCATTGTTTTTCTTTGTATTTTATTCATTTAAGCAATAAAGAAACACTTTCGGTCACAAGCTGTTTGTAGGTTTAACAGGATACAAAAAGTGCAAATAAATTGTTATCACTTCAACTCTCACCTTGTTTTAAACACATAGCAGTCATATTAGATTTTGAGTCTAGGGTTGGGGAGAAATTTAGTTTTAAACTTGTAACTTGGAAATTTCAAATTCTGTGTAAAATGAAACACAAAATTGGACTTTTCAAATAGACATCTAGATCCTGTTGTACCACTGTTTCCAAATGTCTGTCAGTAACTGTAATGTTTCCTAAAATGGTCTTAGTTAGAAAAAGATTATAAACCATTTTCCTACAGAATTTCTTACAAAGCAGTTCTTCCTTTTTTAGCTTCTGGATGTTAGACATTGAACAATTCAGGACTTCCCACAGAGATATCTTTGTGATATCTCTTATCTCAAGAGACACCTAGTTCTACAACAGAATACGATACTAAGATGATAACCATCAAATTTTCCTGCCATGATAGCAGCTCCTCTTCGCTCCATGGCAAATATTTCCTCCATGCTTCCTTCTCGGATTCAGGGACTCCAGAGGCAGCGCAGCAGCTTGACTTCACTTTTTTTCACTTCACCTCAAATCAGCGGATCAAAAATTTGATCCAATGCTCCACCCATGAAGAAACGAGTCACCCGGTTGTTTCTTTGTGTCCCTGCCTTTTACTTTAGATTAGTTTTCTTTTCTGTGAAGCACGCCTGTGTGATCACACTGTGTAGGATTACAATACATGTCCCTGAATTGAAGCTGGCTCTCACTGTGCCAGGCTCCACTGACTGTACACTAACCCAGGACCCACTCTGCGTGTGCGTGCGTGTGTGTGTCTGTGGAAAAACCCGGTGAGGTCATGACTGTGGCTGTAGAGTCTGGTTACATGTATGTTGTCCATGCAGGGCAACGGACACAAGGACCTTTATTGCCTTTGTCTGATTTTTTAAAATATTTATTTCTCTTTTCTATGTTAACAAAAATGCACAGTCACATCTATCTGTAAGGTTTTAGACCCTTGTGGCTTTAAGCAGTTGAATGTGGAAGCAGTGTGAGTCTAGACGTGTTTGACATGAGAAACCACCATTTCACTAATTACTAAGGCTTAGAGAACTGTTCTAACCCAACAGACTGCATCCAAATACTTTCAGATTACCAGGAGAACATCCTGTTTGTACCACAATGTCTTAGTTCCTCTGAAGGAATGCTAGTCTTTATTTTTTCCATGCCTGAAAAAGAACCAAAGGTCTGTTTAGTTGATGTAAAGCTTTTCAACTGCTAAAACTTAAGTGCTAAACATGGTGGATTTTAAAATGCTGTGGTCCATTTCCTTTTTCTTTTCTTTAGAAACATGCTGTCATATTTCATAAATATGAATATTTTTGAAGAGTGAAATTAGTTCATTTGTTTCAATTACCCAATTCAAGTTTTTGTAAGTTATGATGATTTTCTGCGAAAGAAAAACAACATTTAGGATTAAAATATTACATTGGAATAATACAGTTAATATGACAAATAGAATATTACAGCAATAAAAAATAGTTTTTAATCAAGAAATATGGGCCCAATGAAAAGTATGTTTAATACCTGTTTAAAGGTTTTTATTTTGAAAATGTTCTTTTAATTTACCAAACGAGCCTTATCTGAGTGCATATTTTAATTTATAGAGTCGGATTGAAGACACAAATGATGTGTGATGCATGTATTTCACATTAAGTGTTACATTAAGGAAATTTAGCATTGCCTTTAGCATCCCTTCAGTAAGACAGCAGATTTTCTGCAAATTGTTATTTTGTAGTTGTAGCTCTGTGTCTGTGAACTCTATAGTTGGGATTGATTTTTAAAATCTCCATTGTCTGAACGACATAGTTTGAACAATGAATTAGACTTTTATGCCATGTAAGCTTGTAGATTTTGTACCATTGCAGGCCTATTAATATAAATATCTTTTAACAGACTAATGGAAAAAAATCCTAAAATCTTTAATATAACCTCTCCACAGTAAAATCCAAAATTAATCTTGAACTTTTTGTTTTACATGTCCCCCTGTTTCCTTTTTTTCTTTCCTTTTGGTTCACAAAACCAGAGTGTGAAAAGCTTCAGGGACAGATAACAACAGGACCGATTGTAATAGCTGCAGTTGAGATCACGTATCTTCTGGTTGTGGTTTCCAAATACTTTGGTCAGCTGATGGTGCTTGTTCCTGCTGCATTGTAGAGACAAAGGAGGAAGAGTTATTTCAGGCCTTACACTGCAATCATAAAACAGAAAGAGAAAGAATAATTAAAGATGTCAAAAAGGTTATTTAAAGACATTGTACAAAGTAGGGTACTTTCAGTCTTTAAGTTGGTTAGTAATCATCCTTAACTACACAGTTTCAATATTTTCTAAATGTTTTTTTGAGGCAAGCCAATATGATTTCCAATTAACTGATTACTGACAGTACACTGTTTTTTTGTTTTTTTTTAGTTGAAGGCGTCTGTGTTTCCAACATGGTCCATCATCTGTAACCTAGAGTTTTAGAAGTCAGATCCTGAATAAATATAACTCTGAATTTAGCACATTCTTGAAGGTGCAATGAAAGTTTTAAATTGCTAAATCACCTTCAATTGACGGTGTTTCAGTCCGATTCTCAAAACAAAGAGCGCTCTGAATACTTTCCCCCTCCAGTTTATACTCTGGTTACCCATAAAGACTTCACAAAACCCCATTTAAAATACACTAATCATCCCTTTAAGTAGAACATAAAAAGCTTGGTGAAAACAAAAGAAAGTTCTGTTAATCTTTTTTCATTCTGTGTTCTTTTAAAATAAGTAACCTGACCACACTTTAACTTTAAATCAACAGACTTGGCGGCCTTTCAGTGAACAGCTAATATATCACTACGGCATTTTCTGGGAGCTGGGGGTCAGTGGTTCGATTAGCACTTAATTGTACTTTCTCAAATTTCCCCTGTGAAAAGTGTTTTTTTGTGGCTTTTATTTGGAGGGGTGGGGGGATACTTAATAGGATAACGTCATTAAGTTGTAGTAGTTTCCACCCAAAAATTGATTGGCTTCATCATTCTGATTTAACAGCCACATCAGCTTCTGCAGAGGCATTAAAGTAATATTTAACCATGGGGACTCTTAAAGCTAGCTGCAGTGCACAGTCAAGCTGCGCCCCAGTTGTGGTAGTAATGCTAGTAATAGTAGATGGCGTTGAAGAAGGGGGTGGCTATTTTTGCCCTGCTGAACAAATGGCTCAATTGTCCTGCCTCTAGGTGCATAAAATCACTTGATATGTCAGGGGTAATGTTATATAATACTCTCAGCGGGGCCCCACAGGACTGTGCGTGGGCGTGAGTGTGTGTGTATGGAGTCATCTAATAGTTTTATTTCTCTTCGGTGTATGTGTGTGTGTGTGTATGGCTGGACATATTAGCTGTATTGTGGTGTAAATGGGATAAGGAGACTAAGTCCATGCGGTGTGACCTGAGGTAACCCCGTCCGTAAGATTTTATTAGCGTGTCAAATCAATTTATGTGGCATAAACCTTTGAGCTGACGGCTTCTTGCTGTGGTCAGCTGGGAATCTGTTCTGTTACTGGCCTCCACCCACCGTCTGGATCCCCCTCAACACGCCCTGCTGCCCCCTTCCCCTTTGTCTTTCTCTGCCTTTTTCACAAGCACATGCATGTTGACACACTTGATCCGTTTGAAATTCACTCAAGTCAATGGGATTATTTTTGCCAAGAATTTATTCTTGTGGCATTTGGTGTTGGTGAGGGTTGTGGGTGGTCGGAGGAATAACCTTTTAATTTCCACCTCAGTGCCACCCTTCTTCCTCTTTGGTTAAAAAAAATTATTTTTTTTAGCTTCAAGAAATTGTTCTTTAAATGACATTGGGGAATAAACCCAAAGTACAGTAGCAACCAATGCCAATTGTTCAGCCCCTGTTGTATGTTTTTACTCACTTTTGCATGCTAGGAATGCTTCTCATCTTGTTCACAGATGAGACAAAAATCCGTTACCTGACTCTGTAGAGACCCGTGCTGCTCACATACCAGTCTGGCCTTAGTCACAAGTTTTCCAAAGCAGAGCCCTCATTGTATCCTGATATTGTCTGGCCTAAAGCACAGGACAGAGTAATGATTCAGCTCACATTCAGTCCAGATCAGCGAGGTGGCTGACACTGACCTCGGATCGGATGGCTTGCTGTGGGCTCGGATGTAACAGGATCTCCTTTCATCCGGCCAGACTCCTGAATTTACATGTGACTGCGAGTGTGTGCATGTGAGTGATGGATTGTCTCAAGTCAGGCTTACAGCTTCAGGCTTGGTCAGACAACTGCAAAATAAACATGAATAAACAATTCATGTTTATTTACTGGGATTACTTAGTGTGGGACATTATGTTAGTACTAGTGCCAATGATGGAGCATTATTTTTCAAGTACTTTCATTCTGATTGTGCAGAAATGTATACCTTAGAGAAATATCTGGCTCATTTTTAATGTCTGGCTTCTCTTTGCTGTGTGACTAACTACATGTTCATCTTTGAGAGAACATTTAAACAGTAACAACATGTAAAAAATATGACTTCAAAATAAGGTATTTTGTTCTGGGATCTTAAAATGTCTGCTTCTTTCATCAGCATGTCTTTTTGCTTTGAGATTTGGGTCATCTCTGGACATTTTATAGGCTCTGCTATTAATCTGCTGTTACAAGTCATGTTTTGTGATGTTCCAAATAAATGAGCAATTAAAACTAAAAATTTATAAAAATGTCTAGTTAGATAACCTAATGTTTGCTGTAAGTGATATCAACAGTTGTGTTTTCTTCTTCATTCTCTTCCTGACAAAAACTAAGAGCATTCTACATTTCTTCTTCTTCAACCTTAAACAACAGAAGCTGAACTGCAAGATGAACTACTCTTGCTACCAGCATCAAAGTACATTCATTGTGTTGATAATAATTATTTGCAGTAATTCAGTCATTTTCTGATCCTCCTTTGAGACAAAGTTTTATGACTTTGCTCCACATTACATCTTAAGGACCCTTGTGGGAGTATGACACAATAAGAATCATGGAGTAGATAATCACTGCACGTCGAGTTTTACTTTTATAAGGGGGTTTAATGATGTAATCTTTATGTCATATTTTTCTCTCTGAATATTGTGTCTTAGGGTTCATTTGGCTGTTTTAGCTACAACTCAAGACATTTTGAATGTATCAAGTGTTGGTTTGTTTTTAAGCCCTTGAACTAATTTTATACAAATATCTTACCCCAGTAGTGCAATTTCTCAGTCCTTTAAAACAAATACTGAATTTGTAAGCATATAACGTGGATTCAGCAGAACAGAAGCCTTTTTTGTCTTTTCCTTTTCGTTTGGCCGCGCCGTCCATGTGTCTGTGTCTGTATTCATCCCTGACCAGAGTACAAATTATGTGCAGGAATGCTAATGTCTTCTTCCTTTGTTGTCCTGGCAGACTGTCGAGTGTGACGGCGCATATTCATGAACCTTTTATTTTCCTGGAAGACGTTAACCTTTATTAAGAAAAGGACATAGATTAAGAAAAAGAACTGAAAAATAGCTAAAATGGAAAAGAAGGTAAAAAGAGTTAGAGCCACATAGAATTACAAATTATTTATTCGTTTTTGCCATTAAGAGTTTTAAAGAAAACTCACAAGAATGTAAATAAGACACGTAGACCAATGTCAAAGTTTGTCAACGAAATCCCACTTCCCACATTCGAGCTCTCCAGCTCACAATTGTTTTGTAATCGTACCAGGAACCAAACCAGTTCCGGTGTGGCAGGCGGCCAACTCAACATGTTGCACTCACACCAAAATATCTCAGAGTGAAAAGGTCATGCCTTCAATATTGTGTCCTAAAATCTTTCTTCTCATTTGGAAAGCAGATACTTCCATCTCACATTGTATTTCTGTGCAGACAGATCTGGTGGTTTTGCTTATTTGTTTGAAACTTTTACTGTACTATGACTCAATACAACAACCAACACTTTAAAAGTGTAAAGGAGCTGGAGAGAGGGCGCTTTATGTCACTTTGTGGAGAGAAATCAAACTATATTCTGCCACTAGTGCTCTAGAGGCTTCAGGAGGATTAGCACACATTTTCTCTCATTCTTATCAGCAGCAAAACTTAAGTAGACTGCTGTTTCTTTAAGCTACCAGTCTTTCATCCGCACTCTGTTCCACTGTTGTCTTCATGACTCACTGTTTTGATAACCTTGCTAGATCATTTGATTCATGTCAAATAAATTTCCTTTGTTGTGTGTCGCAGAGTGCTTGTGAGAACAGCTTTGAGCAACAGCTGTGCAGTTGGATTCGCATCTGTTTGTCTGGCCCGCCTTTGTGCGGCTAACAGGTATTCCACGTTTGTGTGACTTGGACTGATAAGGTGGAGTGAGATGTTTGTGAACAGATAAAAGGGAAGAAGTGGGGTTCCCATTGAATGAGCTGCTGTTGAGAGGTTTTGTCTGTTTAGAGAAATGTGGAGAATGCGTTTGATGTTGGAGCGAACCGAAGTGAGAGAAAGTTGGAGAAATGGACAATCACTTGATGCGGGATTTAGATTATTTAGACTTTTTAAAATGTTTTATGTTAGCACACGGTAATGGGATCAGTGATAGCGGCATGTATCTCCTTTGTTGTGGTGGAAGTACATAATTATTTGCACCAATGTGGAACTATAAATATTAAGGATGTGATAACACATCCAGTTCATATACTGGGAAAAGATTATGACATTATTTTTCAGAAACACTTTTCTTTTTTGCAAATAACAGCTTCACAAAACACAGACTGCGTTTTCAAAAAGATCAAGACTTGGTACAAAATAATCCAGTCCACATTTTGCTTGTCTGTAAATTTCTTTTCCATTTAAATTTGTCTAATTCAACCATGATCCTAATGCTTTTTAGCATGATAAAGATTTTTTGAAATCTCAAAGTGCAGTGTAAAATCATCCAGTCCAGATCTGAACGCTCTGATTTGATTTGTAACTGGAGAGAATCAAATGCAGTCCAGACTCACTGTTAGAAAGCCCCTGATACTTGTTAGCAGTTAGCCAGTGGCAATTTTCATGGAGCATGAACAATACATTTGAATCATGTTCTCCCAAGTGTTAGTCACTACGTTTCCATCCAACTGTCATGCAAATTTTGAGTGAACCTTTAGAATGTCGCAAAAAAGAAAATGTGAATTAGGTGCTTTTTCTTCAACCAGATACACAAAGCCGATTTTGTCAGCGGTCGATCTCTACGTATGTCTGTAGTAAACAGTTACAAGTTCGCTATGCCAGAATTAGTTCGGCAAAGATGTTTCCATCTCAATGCTAGTGCATTAACTCTTTTTGGGAAAAGCCAAAAATCACTTTTTTTGTGAAATTGATGAAGTTTTTTTAATTTTGCCAAACGTTGATGGAAGTGTGTCTCTTGTTTCCTTTTTACTCTACTACTAATAGCAAGAGTTTTGCTTTTAAGTAAGACATTTTTTAACCGTTTTGATTTAGTCCACAGACATTGTTTTTCAAGATCATGTATTTCCTCTTCACTGCTGATTAAAATTAGGCAGACAGTTTCTATCTTGTCCAGACTTGACTCCTGCAATTTACAACAACTGTTAGAGGCCAGGCACACCAACCCTCCCAGCCCCCTCAGGGCCTGCCTCTCTGAGTTCTGGAGTAGATTTCAGGACTTTATTACTTGTTTTTAAACGGTCAGACCCCTGGCTGTTTACCTGACCTCTTAACCTTTCATGTACCAACTTGCTGCCTGGGATCTTTTGGTGTGTCACTGATTTATAGCCTGTCCCAAACATGATTGGGTTGCTGCTATTTGGCTTCACATGCTAAGGAATGCTCCTTTGAATGATCTCAGACAGTCAGATAAAGTGGCCATTTTTAAATTCTAATATTTCCATGGGACTTTTTAACTATCAAATAGCTGCTATATTATTTATCAGTTATTTCAAGTCATCATTTATTACTCATGCAAAATCTTTGCCATACAAAATCACTCTATAAATAAAAATTGTTTTATATACCTTGCAGTTTAAAGCCTTGAAAACAGCAATAGTTGGACTAATTACTGTGTCTGCAAGGTTTCTCCTAGAAAACCTCCTAAGCTCAGTGGTAGAGGAGCTAAGGCAGTCCGACAGCAGCCCACCATGTTTTGTTTGTTAAAAAATGTTAAGACACAAATTTTCTGAGGTGCATCATAATTTGGAAATGATAGCATGTACGGCCAACATCAGGTGCAGGTGCAGGGACGGCATAAATTGGTGCACATCCTCTCGCGCCCAGTTCATTGCATCAACTGTAAACCTAGCTTAATCCATTTTCACTGTCAGACATGTATTTAAAACCCTTATTAAAAATAAACAAAACACTCTTAGCCTGATGGGGGTGCAAGTAAAGCCTGGTGGCCTGCCAGGGAGATGGCACACCAAGGAATGTACTTTCTTTAGTAGGTTAGCCATAACGCTTAAAAAAGAACAAAAACAAAAAGGAAAAAAAAAAAAATAGAAAATGTAATACAATATTGTACAAAGCTGTAATATGACATGACTTGAGTTTATGATATAGTACAACATATAATATCTGAAGTTACCCTGTCAGCATCTAACTTAATTTTGAACAGAGAGCTGTGTTTATATTATTTTCTTTGAAGTAAATAATTAGATTAAAAATGAAAGAAGTAAAAGTAGCTTCAACAGTTTGATAGGTTGAAAAACACACACATAAAATGTACTTAGACCAACAAAAAGACAGTTAGTGAATTAATATATATTGACTGCAAAAACCACACAAAAAATGTGTGAACATGACTTTTTATTTTTTGAGGCTTTGACAACACCGCAACATTTTGTGATTTTTCAGGATCATCTGAGACGAACACTGGTGATGTGATGGGTGGTTTTGCTTCTTTCTTGTGTATACGGCCTGTGTTTCCACCAGCCATCGATCTCTTACAGGATCCAGAACAACTCCTGTGGTTTGGGTTAACCTCTCTCAGGAGTAGGGAGATTGTTTTTGCTTCGGTCCATCATTTTTCCTGACATGATTCTGGTCTGCAGTGATCCCAGTGAAAGAAGAACTGAGTATCTAACAGTACTGCTCAGTTCCTGAGTTTTCCTCATGCCCAGAATAATGATCAGTTTTGAGCATAAGTCAAATAAAACATCTTTGTTTTGTCGTTGTGGTTAATCCCTATTGATTCCAACCAGTTTTTACATTCTAAACAATCTCGGTGAATTAAATCAATTCCCTCTTTGTTTGGCAATTTTCAGAATCAAGCATCAGATGGACATGCTTTGATGGAATTTAAATCTAGAATTCAGAGTTTATTGCTGCATAGGTCTTGATTAGAAGACCTATGGACCTATACTGAATGAGGCTCTTTAGACGTGGGAGTTTTGGGAACTGCAGCCATTTGTCCAACCGGACTGCACCCCTGGGGTTCTCTCTGCGAATGACAGACTGCAATGATTGTTGTTTCAGGGCTTTCAGCTCTAGTTGAATTGCAACACTGAGTGGAGAATGACAGAATGACAGACATCCATTTGTTTATGCAGTGTGTGAGCATAGCCTGCATGTGAGTTATGTAAATACATCTATTATTGGCATGTTGGTGGAATGTTAAAGTGTCTAAGATGCAGCCGAACAGGATGTTGTAACTTATGATGATTGCTCGTTTACAACATAATGTCTTTCTAAGAGTCTCGATTGGGGTGTCAACCTCAAAGCACTCACTTTCATATTCAGAGCTGATAACTTGACCTTATTTTATTAGAGGAAATTATATGCTTTCAGCAGCTAGATACCACTTTGCAAAACTGTCACTTTGGTCAAAAATATTATGTAATCTTGTTCTTCTTGTAGCATCTGTAGGATATGATCCTAATCTATTCCTTTCCCTCTTCAGATACGAGAGGAAGATCATCTCCTGGATTCAGCTGTTGTACTGACTAAGCAACTGAAACAAGGTAAGAAAACAACCTATGCATTTAAGGAAGTATTTTTACTCTGATTTAGTTTCTCCTACCTTTCTTCTTGTCTTGACATTTACTCAGTCAGTTGGTCACAAAAAGTGGAAAAAGAAGATATATTTCCAACAGATCAGATTGTTGGATCTGTTGGAAAGTGTGCTGCAACTTTGATTTTGGGGGATTTTATTTATTTATTTATCCATTTTCTTTTCACCCTTCTCCCTAATGGGGTCGGGAGTTGCTGGTGTCTATCTCCAGCTGCATTCTGGACGAGAGGCGGGGTCACCCTGGACACGTCACCAGTCTGTCGCAGTTATTTATTTATTTAGTCAGATAAACCAATCATTAGATTTGACAGACTGTATCTAACAATTCCACATCTGCTTTAAGTCCTGTTACTTTTGATTGGATCTTCAGGTGTTTTTGCATGTCTATGAAATTTCCACGATTATTGAATTTACTTACAACTGCTTGAGTTGGTGTTGTAACATTTTGCAGTTGTTTGAATTAAAACAACTGCAAAATGTTGTTTTAAAATTTTGCAGTTGTGCGGTTGTGAAAACTGGGTGGTCGAAATGTTTTGTGTTTTTTTCCCACCAGTACTGTTCCAGTGTAACACCAGCTGGTGGTATTAAGAGCAGAAAGTGATCATTAACAAAGCTGCTTGCAATAAATTAAGCTTAAAATAATGTTCATGAATGCTGTCCTACTTAATGTTTCGAAATACATTGACAATGTAACTGGTGATAATAAAACCAACAGTTGAAGATCTGGCTATTAGTAAGTGTAAAGTTGAATATTTACTTCTGCCTTAGAGGAAGTCAGAAGTTTTAAATTTGCAGCATTTTTGGCTGTTCATCTCTAAAAGCTGCACCTTGCAAAACTGGTTCTTTGTTCAGCTCCAGCAAATACTTGAAATATGTAGAGATGGCGGCAGCTTTTAGGTACCAGAGTCAGCGTTCCTGCAGTGGAAAAACAATAAACTTATTGTGGCTTAGCACTGCAATGGATTTGGTTTTAGTCAGGATTTTAGATGCAGTGGAGCCTGTTGTGTACTTAAAAACACTGTATGTTGAGAAACATTAATAGAAACATTAATGGTGATGTCATCACTATGATGATCTATGATGATCTTGACATTTTGTGCAGAACAGTGTTCATTTGTATTCTATGCACTGTTGTAGGCTTTTACGTATATGTTTTCAAATCTTTTTATAGCCAAACTAAACCCAATGAAAACTTTTGGCAAAAATTATTTTTATGTAAGATATAAAACATTAACAGACATCATTTGTTTGCATACTTACTGGAAGTGTGTTTTACTGAAAGAGGGAATTTCCAAGGAATGTTTTTATTTTTCCAGGGTATGTCTTACTTTCACTTAGGTAGGTGAGATGGTTGCCAGGATCAAAGTACACCAAGGTTTAAAAAAGTTTCAAAACCACCAAAATTTTCCAGAACATCTATGATGCGGACAGACTATGCAGTCCCCGTTTTTCACCCGTTGCCGTCACTCCAGATTAACTGGCTGAGAAATGGCTGTGTAGTTTTCCTTGCTAACAGAAACCCATATTTCATTGTGGTGAAAAACAGAGTCATGGTGTGAAACAAATGAATTCCACCTTTTACTCTTGGCTGCGTGACGCTTTTTTAAAACTAAAATAAGCCGTGGGCACCCGACTAAACAGTGAGGATCAGTTTGTTAAATGTCCTGTGCAACAAGCCCATTGTTGTAAACATGTAAAATAAACATGAAAACTCCTGCTAAGTTTAGCAGATGTTAATTCATTTTTTTTTTAAATATATTTATACATGACATTGTTTTAGAACCATATATGTTAATTTTCTGTTTGAAATAAAAAAAACAATTAGATCATTTGGTCAAGAGTTTTGTGTAGATGCCATTAAAAACATTAAAAACAAAGATTTATTTCAAACTTAAAGAGACAACAATGACAGGATTATTTGGACACTAAAAGACGAACAAAATCAGAAAATCAAAATTATTTCAAACTTTTCATCTGATATTTTTCAGTTGATCCAGAGCAGCTGCATCTTCATGTTTTCAGGATTTTGGTCATAAGCAAATCCCAAAAACCTAATGTCGTTTTAGAAAAAAATACCCAGAATGCATTTCACAAAACGTTAAGGCCACATCAGTTATTTTTCTGTCATCAGGTTGTGAGTTCAATTCTCACTCCCCCATCACATGTCTAGACATACAACGACACAATCTGTGTGTCATTGTCTGAGCCTCTGATGTTGAGACTGTGATTGGGAAAATGCGACTTTTGGAAATTGGTGGTTGTTGTGAATAAGAAAGCTCACAACCAGCTAAATCCATCATTAGGGGAGAGAATGTATTGTATTGTTTATCATTTATTGTGATAAATTTCTTATCATGATAAGAATTTTGATTTACTGTTGTCACAAAAAATTCTAGTTAATGTTTGAAACCCATGAAGTGTTCTTATTTTTGTCATTGTTTCTTCAATGAAAGTATCAATAAATGTCGATACATTTTAAAATATGTGTGCAGTTTAGCCATGCAAATTACACTTCTTTGTATTACTGGTTTCCAAAAGGAGTGTATTACAAATGGGAATGTTTTTCCATGTTGGTGTGTCTGTGATTGCTGTCATGCGGTAGAATCATATAGTCCCTAAGAAAGAACCAATAAGTAGTTGTTATTGTCACATTTCTTGCGATCATAATTCTACCGCAAAATATCATGATAAACCTCTAAGCCCCATTCATTCACCCTGCTTATCATTAATGAAATTCTTGTTAAAGTTTTGAATCCACATCTGATTTTGAGCAGGGTGACAAATTTCCGTTTTGTCCTTGACTGGAACAGAAAATCAGAACCTCCTTAAAAAGCAGTCTGGAGAGCCAGATACCGTCCAGAGACACGTGGATGATTTAGGTTCCTCTGGTGTCCTCACTTAACACTGTGTTTAGTTCTCAGTCAAGAGCACAGTCCTCATCTATCTGTCGTCGTAACACACACACACACACACACGCACACACACACACCCCCATAAACACACAGGCGCACACACACACGAGCCATGAAGTAGTTCTGAAGACTGTTGACAGCAGCACACACCACCATTTTACCACTTGAGTTTGTACCAGCAAAGTAGGGGCATATATATAGAAATAGTTTGGCAACAGTTGAAGGCAGGCAGATACACACTAATGCCAACACACACGCACACGCACACACACGCATACACACGCATACACACGCATACACACAGTTAGACCAGCTGCTATGGGAAGACGAGAGGGATTTGAATGGGAGTGACAGCTGCGGATTCCTCAGGATGAAGGAGGAAGAGAGAGAGATGAGAAAGCAGCGGAAAGCACAAAAAGCAGATAACTCACAGATTTGTGAGGAGTGATTGTGTCAGAGAAGGGTGAGCGACTTCTGGAGAGCTTGGGGAAAAGAAATGGGTCCGGCTAAAGAACTCTGAGGCTGGAAGATGAAGTTACTCGATAAGCATAAAACAGGACTTTAATCAAACAGTAAAAGCTCTTCTGACATCAAAGTTCCTTCAATTTTAAAAACAGTTTTATTTTGCCTCAATAGATTTCTGTGCATTCCTTACAAAATATCCATACCTGTTGGACTTTTCTCAATTTGTCATGAGTTTGTTGGGGTTTTGTGTGACAGACTAAAAAACACTTTTGATACAGTCCATCTAAGCGCCTGTATCCAATCCAGACTTTGTAGAAGTATCTCTTCTGCAGCTAAAGCACAAGGCCTCTAACGCTTGGATGTTTTGATGTAAACTGTTTCAGCTCTGCCTGCGTATTTAGGCCCATTGTTCTGCTGAAACTTAAACCTCAGCCTCGGTCTCAAGTATTAAAGCTTCTACTGGTATTTTTTACATTATTACTCCATATTTAGCTAAATCCATTCTGCCCTGTAAACAAATTCTCGCTCTGCAGCTTCAGAGTTACAGTTTCTGGATGGCTTTGTTCTTGTGCCATACTCTTTCAAAGTTTCAGGTAATTGTGTTATTGTTTTATAAGTAGGACTGTCAACATTAATGCGTTACCACATGCGATTAATCTAAAATGTTTAACATGTTAATGTTAAATAATGCAGATGACCTATTTTGACCTAAAAGCTGCAGAGGGTTACCTACTTCGTAGCAGCGCGCTACG
The DNA here is from genome assembly GCA_010277075.1 of Poeciliopsis retropinna. Classification (NCBI taxonomy): domain Eukaryota; kingdom Metazoa; phylum Chordata; class Actinopteri; order Cyprinodontiformes; family Poeciliidae; genus Poeciliopsis; species Poeciliopsis retropinna. Next base: position 788,981 of record VMRM01000009.1, read on the forward strand.
TGGTCTAGTACTGCAGTCCGAGTCACAAACCAGAGTAAAAAGATGAGCGAAGAGAGTCAGACTAATGGCAGCACTATTTATTTTCTTTAAACTTCTCCACAATTTTATCTCTGACTCTCTTTTGTGTTCCTTGGTCTCTATGATTCTGCTCGTTCATGACAGAGCTCATTGTTATCATTTAGGGGTATCAGAGTAAAGGAGAGCTGAAATACACAGCATGACTTTTTTTTTTAAAAAGAAATTTCATTATTTTCAATTTTCTTTATCTTCACATTTATCTATTTTTTTTTTTCCGCCATGTAAAAAATCACAAAATTCATTCCAGTCTGTGGTTTGTAGTGAAAGAAAAATGTGAAGAAGTTCAAACTATATGAATAATTTCACAAGGCACAGTGAGGATTGGGAAATTTTGAGGAATCTGGCCTGGTGTTTACTGGTAGTATGAGCAGCAGTCCTGATGACAAAGGGAGTGCAGGCCGACAGAGTAAACGAACATGTGATCCCAACTGTCAGTATTAGACTATTCATAGAAATCCTGTGTTGCACAAGGCCGATTTAGCAACAGGGTGGATTTCATTTTTTTTTTTTTTTTATGTGTATACACCCAAAACTTTATAGTCAGTTTAAAAAAATCCCCTTTCCCACCATTCACTACCTTTAGCTCTGAGAATAAAACCTACTGCGTTGACAAATCGACAGGTCTGATCCATAAATCTTATTGGAGAACGCGACTCACAAGCGAGTGTGCATTTTTTACACCGTGTAATAAGAAGGTCTTATATAAATAAATCAGGAAAATCTAATAGGCTTTGCTACTGAGAAAAAAACCCATCAACAATACAAAAAAATAAAAAATAATTATTCCTGCAGCCAGTGTGAGTCATGACTGATTTCTGCAGAAATAGCAAACCACAACACTTCCCTAAAGCTGCAATAAGCAAAATCAGTAACAATCTATAACAATGCCACCAAGAAATATTTTCAACGATTTTTTTTTTTTTACCTTTGATCCCCAAGTGCTTTTTTTTTTTTTTTTTTTTTTTTTAGAAAAAACAAAAATCTGAATCCATGTAGTCTGAAGAGCATGTGGAATAAATGAGGCACGGCCTAACAGGGTTGTCAATAGCTTACTTAGTAGTTTTCCATGTTCCTATAATGGATGTGTTAGTAAGCAAGTGTGTGTTTGTCGCATTAGCCCGTTGCCTTCGGGCCGCGTTTAGTCATTAATCAGAGTCATTAAATGATGTCAGAGTTGTCTGCTTTTCAGTCATACTCTTAGCGTCGGGGCACTGATTTCCTTTGTTTAATGGAGGGGTCGGAGGTGGGGGGATGCTGTAATTCTTAACAATGCTCCAGTTGGTGGTGACTTTACTGATAATAGAGTTCACGGCCACTGTGCTCAAAAGCACTGCAGCAGCAGCAGTGGCAGTGGCCACTGCGTCACAACTGCTAGGAAGGGAGATGGGAGGAAATGGGAGTCTAAACTGAGCACTCAAACAGGAAGCCACCCCGGTTCTCTCATTGTTGAGCTTTTATAGACTCAACTTCCTGTCGAGTGTACGGCTGGTGTCACCATAGCTACCATCCCTGCTGTTAATGAGATGGTCACTTCAAAGATGGCTGAGTGAAAGTCGCGAATGGTTAAAAAAAACAAAAAAACAAAGAAAAAACAGTTTAGAAAGAAAACCCTTTTTATGTTAGTCTGGTCAGTTATTCCTCTCATTGAGGTTTTCTTTTTTTGTAGTCTTAATAACATGCTCCATTTATCTGACTGCTCCATTTTAAGCTGGGAGCAAGAGAAATGAGCGAATCAAACAGCTTGTTGTTGGACAGAGTCGAGCAATGGTTGCAGAAATCGAGAGAAGCAGGGAGTGAAGGGTAAGAAAGGGAAGGAGTTAAAGAAAAAAAGAGGATGTGGCCAGCAGTAAAAGATGACTGGAGGGGAGTAGAGCTCTCTGTCTAATTATAGGTCCTGCTGTGAGCTGGCTGAGGCAGAAGTGCTACTGGGGGTTTTACACTGCCGGATATTTACATGACAAACACGGGTATGTGCCTTTTGACTTTGAATTTGGAGATTACGACGTGCGCGTTTATGTGCATTTTCTTTTTTAGGATTTTTACAGCTTTGGAGAAAGACATACAACAAGTTGAAGAAGTCTTCCAGGAATTTGAAGGGTTGTTGCTGTGTGTTTGGCATAAGCCTTATAAGCCTTCTGAAGGTATGGAGAGAAGAAACGTAGCTGTCAGCTGTCATTCTCATCTGCTGCATTTGATGTTAAAACAAAAGCAGCAGATTTATGCAGTGAGAGAACAGAGAGCAGCGCCAGATGTTTGTGGAAACTCTGTGACAACTTTGGAAACTGGACCTGCACTTCATATCACATCCAAGATCCTCCATCACTCAAACTCCAACTAAAACCAGAGATGTGTAGATCAAAAAGATTAGTTGTGGATTGCTTTTACTCTGGTTTCTAGTCGTTAGTTAGAGGTGCACTTAATATAAAGTGCATACCTAAAGGCAAAGTGAGGTGGATGGTACATATCAACCAAAGCAAAGTCTGATCATACAGTAAGTACACTGTAAAAAAAAACACAGAAAATGTTCTGGTAATTTTCTGCCAACTTTTTCTGTGTTTCTTTATGGTTAGTTATACAAACATTTCCATAAACTCTAAACCAGATTTTTCCCGTAATTTAACAGCTTTTCATGTTAAAATTACTCACAAACTAAAATTTTTCATATTTATTACAGCAAATTTCCTGTATATTTACAAACATTTCTAGTACTTGAAAACACTTGTTTTCTTATTTTTGCAGTGCTCACAAACAGTTCTCTTAAAATGTACATTTTAAAATATTTTTGTCATCCAAATCATTCAAGTATTTTAAATAACCAGCTAAGTTTTTGGACTTTATGAGGAAGCCAGACTGCACAGGGAGAACATCCACTGGCTAACCAGCTAAGCTCCTCTTCCTGCAAGGCAGTAGCTCCCACATGATGGCAGAATCTGAAAATTTCTTTTGACTAGATTTCCTCCTGTGTTTGGTCATGCAGCATTTAAAATAGGAGCAGAGGCAGCGGCAACGAGAAAGAACAGTCAGTAGCTGTGTTTTTATTAACCATGAAATTGCTCAAATTGGAATTACAAAAATAAATTCGCTTAATACAAACTCTGCAATGTTGAAAAAACTTGTGTTTTTCAATATAAAGTTTTCCGCCACTGTAGCACATCTGCTCAAGAACAACACGAACACCAACAGTAGAAATGGTAAATAATATATGTACTGCTAACATGCCTTAAAAACAATAACTTTATTTTATGTTTCCATTGACTTTAAAGTAAAACCACTGAACAAACGGTCAATCTCTTGAATCTCTTTCCCTCATTAACAACTTCCACACTGAGGAGTGTTGTTGCTGCCTGTTAGCAGTTAGTCATAGTGTGTGCACTGACTTATTGGATTTTTGCATTTCCAACTGGAGGGTTAACTAGTGAGCAGACAGAAAACCTTGCAGTTTCATTCACAATTGAATTGACAGACAGTAGAAGTCGATGCAGAGCAGCTTTTTATGACTGGAAATGTAAGGAAGGATTTATGGCATGTCCAGGGTGTGCTCAGACCACTTGCCCAATGAGAGAGAGGCAAGAACAAGAGCTATAGACACTGGATAAATGGATGGACGGACGGACGGATGGACGGGCGGATAGATGGATGGTACTTCTGAGTTTTTAAGTGTGCCACTTCACCCTACGCTCCAGTAGCAGTTGGGACTTCTTCCCTTCAGACATAGATGTGAAACATGTAGGGGTTTGAGGATGTAAATATGTTTTTCCTTTTTTATTTTTTTATTCAATACATTGCAATTATTTTTTAAACGCATAATATTTTTTATTTTTTTTATTTTTCCAGAATAATGCCGAGGGAGAACATGCCCCCAACAGGAAAAGCAAATGTAATCATTTTCAGTTGGCTTTCTTTTACTTCTGTCGTGACATATGTTGCATCATCTGCAGAAGTTAAATTGCACTTTCAGCACAAAGTTCAAATTTGACTTTGCTAAATGAGGAAATGGACAATAGTGAGAATTTGATGAGCTGCACTGTTGAGATGCTTAGTGGCAGCTATTTCTGTTCAGCTTCAGACTGCAGTGAGAGATTTTCTAGTGTCTTGCTATAAATGTGCTTTTACTTAAAAATTATGTAATGCTAATGGACTTCTTTGTGCTTCATTAGTTTTATTTAGTTTTATTTTATTTTGACATTTGCATATCATCAGCTGTGTCCTCGCCCTTCCTAAGTCAGCCGTATTCTTGGTACCAGAGAACAAGCAACAAATATCACACAGTTGGTCTGAAACATACACACACCCCTAATATAATACCAGATTGTTTTGATATAAAAAACACACCATGATAAGTCATTTCAAGCCTTTTAAAACATTGATCCTGTTCAATCCATTTGAAAAACCACCAAATATGTCAGAAGGAAAAATATCTTTTAAAGCCTGTTACATAAGGGGTTCACACCCATTTTAAAGCAACCATTGATTCAGTTTCATCATTCAGATTTAGTTCTGGCTCATTTTCTGGCTCATTGTTTTGCTCATTTAGATTTATGCTTTATCCTCAGTTACATCAAAAGAAAATTAACCCCAGAGCATAATCCTGCCACTACCATGCTTTACTGAGCACTCAGTGTTTTTCTTGTAAAATTTGACCCAAAGATTTGATTTTATAAAGTTACTACTCATACCTTTTTATCTTTTCCGTTTTCCACCTTAAATGGGCCTCATTTGCATTCATTTTTTTATTTTTTGCATGCTGACTCAAACACTCCAAAAGTAATGAGATATTCATCTACTGAAAGTAGCTGTTGGGGATGAGTGATTGAGCCACAGGCGTTCCTGTACAGTGAGAACGGGCGGCCATGTTGCGACTATATTTGGACATGTGACAAAACCAGAGGAGCTTTCAGCTCTGTGCATCGTGACTTTGTTTTCTAAACCTGGTCAGACTATCCCGAGAGTCATCTCTGTCAGCACAAGAGAGATTCACTAACATGCAGGTAGCCAAAGATTGCTGAGCAACTTGCTTTTCTTGTCTTTTTACTGCCCTCTCCCTTCGCTTCAAGCTCAGCAGTTTGTATTTTTTTCCTTACTCTGTTTTGCACAAATTAAGCTGTTCTGCCATGAGGCATTGTGCTCTGACAGAAATACAACATTAGGAATTAGAGCAGTTGTGAAGTCAAGAGACATAAGGTGAAACACATTTCATGTTTGGATTCAGCTCTGGACTTTACCTGTTTCTTAAAGTTAAGTCAAGCCGATTTGTTAAGCACATTTCAGCAACAAGGGAGTTCAAAGTGTTTTACTCCATAAAAACATAATAAAGTAAACAATTATGAAACTGCAACTATTACATTTTGTTAGATGCATTCACCAAGCAAATATACATCAAACATGTTGATCAATTTTCCACTTATTATGAATCAAAGGAAGCTCTAAACAGGTGGGGTTTTAGCCTTGATTTTCAGGACCAATGTTCAGCAGATTAGCATTTTTGTGGAAATTGGAACAAAATATGTGCTGCATAAAAACTGCGCTTTAATGAGATGAACAAGGTTCTACAACAGCTGCATCACAACCCTGAACATGTAAAATGCCAACTGTTGTTGTTAGGAATGATGCGTTCGGGGTCATAGGTCAGGTTAGATCCATACTTCAGTGTTTTCACAAGAAGCATTTTTGTTGTCAACATGAACATGTGAGGGGAAAGTCTTCACAGCTTAAAATAAAATCAACTTGTTTATGGTTTCCTAGGACATAGAAGGTTAAAAAGTTCCAGGTTTTTAAAGGAATGGTTCCCCTGTGGACGGGCCCTCAGAGCTCTGCATGGCTCTGTGTCCCCTACACGGCGTGTGGCAAACTGGCAAATGGGATTTTTTTTCAACAAAACTTGGAAAAATATGTGTCATCTGTCACCTGCCATCTGCATCATACGGCAACACCTTCCCACTCTCTGAGAACAAAAATAATCCAATGAGACAGAAAGAGCGACTATTGCACACTCTGACCCAACCTGTAAAACCAGTCCAGATTAAACTGTGCACTGGCTTAAAATAAAGTACAAACAGCTGGGAGGAATCAAAGGAGAGGCATTACCTTTACAACTGTGTGGGAGCGACTATCTCAGACAAACACACCTGTGTTTCATTTGGCCCGGCTGGAAAACACTTGCCTAATCTGCCCAACAAATCAGCACATTCCCAACGGTCCTGCACTACCAGGCAAATGGTGTCTTCACTGCTGCCATGGCGATTTCCATAATATCATGCATTGTTACCCTCACAAACTGTTGTAGCTTTTGTAGCTCCTTTATGTGTGTGTCTCTGTAGATTCAACTGGAGCTTTGGAGTTCAGAGCCTTATGTTGCATTATGTTCTGTTTGCGCTCACCAAATCCTCTGTTTGTTCTTCTGACAATAGAAATAAAATAACGTTATAGTGAGATTACCAGGAGTCACTGTGACGCTGACTGTCAGGTCCACATTCCCCCCCCCCAGTTCTTCCAGCACCATGTTCATCTCAATGGGTATTTTAAAGCTGTAAAATAATGTGCAATTAAAGAAAAACAGAACTCAAATTATAGTTTAATCGACTGAAGTAAAATAATTTCTTTCAGCAAAAGAAAATCATCCAGATCAAAAATCTGATCAATTTAAGCGTCCCATCTGTGTGTTTAAAGTCAGATATGTGACTTTTTTCTTGTTCAGATTTTCTCTGTGTTTTATTCCAGCATGTCTTTTTGCAGGAGTTTGCTTTTGAAAAAAACAAAACATCAAATAAGTCTAGACAACAATATTTTCACAGATACGTGATCAATATCAATAGATATGTCTGATAGAATATTCAATATGTTCAAAATGTAGAATATTAACTGAACTCCAGCACATAACCACACAACATTCTGGGAGATGTAGGCGGGGGAGCTAAACTAGGTTGGTGACGTCAATTAACTCACTCAATCTTTGGTTACCTAGCAACAACCTGTTGCAAGTAACTTGCACAGCAGCAGTTTTATGTTTTGTCATAACTTTCCCTCATAACTCCTTAAATATGCTGGTGCCTATCTCCAGCAAACGTTTTGGGTGAGAGGCAGGGTTACCCCAGACTGGTCGCCAGTCTGTCGCAGGGCAGCAGCAAACATAATCAATAATTATCAATAATTATTGATATTGACTGATATGAAATGCTTAAGTTTTTTATCCCTATATGCAAATCAGGTGAACTCCACACAAGAGAAAACTGAAGTTGTGATTCTAAAGCAGCATATCATCCTGCAGAAACTTGATATGCTCCTGCAGCATGACATGGAGTTGCCTAGTGAAAGCCTGCAGAGAGAGGTCATGTGGATTCAGGAGTTTACAGCCAGTCTGTGAGCGAAGGGTCACATTGTAAACATGCGAACTCAAACTGTATTTTCATACAAAACCTTTAGTCCGTCTGCAGGACCAGAGTTAATTATGGGTCAAGTCATTCATCAGCCAAACAGTCAGAAAGATTTCAGAAAGTTTGAGCTAATCCAAACCCAGCTATTGAAAAGTTTAAAAGAAACATTTGGGTTCAGTTGAGATGCATTCTGTTTGTGGGAAATGCTTCCAAATGAAGCTAATCAGTAAAAATATCCATCATTTAGTCACATTGGACTTCATATCTAAGTTACAGGTGTCAACATTAATGCATTAAAACATACAGTTGATCTGAAATTGTGAACACCTGTTTATTACATAATGCAGATTAACTGAACAACCTGTTATGACTAACAGCCTCTCTGCTACAGAGGGTTTCCTAGTTCACAGTAGCGTGAAAGGTTTTCCATTATAGCAGACATAAACACAAGTTTAACATTTTCCAACTTGTTGCGATGTAGCACGGTACAGGTATGAGCTGGATGGGTATTTGCTCATTTAGCCCATATTTTGATGCCAGGGTGACATCAGAAAGGGGCGAGGCACCCGAGTACTAGAAAATAAAATATATGTTATCTGTCAGTTATTCCCTGAATAAGTTTCCTAAATTGTTTGCAAGTTTCCCTTAATTGCTGTTGAGTGCTGGGAGACTGACTAACCTGCTTTCTGCAACAAAAAATCCCATAAAAAGCAGATGATTGTTTGTATATTGGAGTGCAGCGGAAGGTTGGGCTTGGCTTGTGGTTCAAGCTTACAAAGTTAGTTCATACTGATTACTCATAGTGCTAGAGTGTGATTATTCTGATTAAATTTTAAAATCAGTTGACAGAACTAATCCAGTTAGAAACACTTAGTTATCAGATTCATTTGTGTTTCAGAGAATCTGTGGTGACATCACCGTGTGCTTCTGCGGTTTCCCCAAATTTCAGGACAGGAGAGCAAGAAGCAGAAACAGACTCACCGTTTCATTCTTCCATTTCCTTTTATAAGCATGTTCTCTCTAAGAGAATCAGTTATTATTCCCCGAGAATAATAACTTTATTGTTTCTGGATGTCATTGGAGAAAAACAAATGCTCCCAGCGCTCTGCGATGGTGTGAATGTGTGTCTCTTGCCATAAGACCCGCTGTCATTCCAGCCGGAGTCTGCATCCGGGCTGTGTTTGTACTTCCTAATATGGAGGAGCACCGACCTGCATGCAGTCATTCACACACACTCACACACACACTATGCATGCAGTAGATCAACCCAAACAGAGATTTTGAGACAGTCGCTTTCATTTCACTGTATTTCCGCTGCGCCTGCTGGCAGCGGACCAGACTTCTTTATGAGTGACATTTACTTCTCCAGAAGCAGCGAAATGATGTCAGACGAAGTTATTTTTAATAACTGTGAAAGTGCGTGTGCGTATGTGTGTGTGCTTGAAAGTTTGGTTTCACCGTCAGGCAGGTTTGAGCAATCAGTGTCTGCTCCAGCCTGTTTCAGTGTTTGTGTGGCTCATGAGAATGTGTAGATGCATCTGTTTATGAGTGGGGTGTGGGTTTTTGGAATGTTTACAAAGGTTTGCTCACAATTTATTCAGGTGAATGTAAAAATGATGGAAGTGGTGTGAAATAGTGAGTGGATGGAGGAATGACCGTCACTTTTGTGTGTTTATTCTTGTTCGCTCCTGGTGCAGCTTATGTGATGGTGTTTACAGCTGCTCCTGCTCTGAGTCACTTTTTTTTTTTTTCTGTGCATCGGGAACATCTCTGTGTGTCATGGACAGAAACTGCCTTCCCTCACCTCCCACTCTGCCTTTTCCCAAGCTCTTTCCTTCCTTGATCCTGCATTTAGTGCTGGTTGAGGCGATATTTCCCAGTGACTCAGCCATGCTATGCAAATAGCCCCGACTGCATGCAAAGGGCATGGAAATGTGCAGAGTGCAGCAGCCAAACTAAGCTTATTACACTGCAAAAACATAAAAACTTAAGTATTTTTGTCTAGTTTCTACTGTAAACATATTAGTACACTTGAAATAAGAGAAAACTAGCTTAAAAGTCCAGCCAGATATAGGAGCTTGTTTTAAGTCAACACATCTTTAATATTGATAAAAATTGTAGTGCAAATTATTTCACTCAAAATGATAAATGAAATAATGTGCTTGTGGAACTACTATTTTAAAATAAATATTATGAAATAATTGACTTAAAACAAGCTCCCATGTTTTGCTGAAAAGTTCCTTCCTTGTAGTTTAGTTTTGTCTGATTTTAAGTGTAAGATATTAGCACTAGAAACTAGACAAACATACTTCAGATTCTGTTTTAGCAGTGAATGTAATTTTTCACTTTAATTCTGTATTACTGTAGTTATAAGGAACCTTAACAGCTGGTGCCAGTAAACTTTACAAAATAGGTTTTCAGCAGCTATTAAGAGGAAGTCTCCTGTTGAGTATTGCACCATAAATCAACTGTAACTGTGATACGGTAAAAAGTGCATAGCCCAGAATATTCATATCTTCTGCATTGTTGCTAATTTGTGCAACGCATTTTTATTTGAATCTGTCGAGGTTTTTTTATTACTGCTGCAGTAACTAGATCTCATGTTTAAATATAGTTATCATAAAGCGGTTTGCTTGTTGTCGATTTGGAACCAAATGATCTGCAGGCTGCTCCTCTGGGAACAACGCCAACTGCAAGTTTGTGTGATTCTGATCTAGGAAGTGGATGTTTGACAAAAAAAAAAAAAAATAGATAAGGGATTCCCAGGTAAAAACTGGTCAGTTTTTTAAATATCCTTCTTAATTATATTTGTTTGCTGAAAAAGGAAAATGAAACCACAAAGCTGAAGTTTTTATGTTTGTTTTGGACACATCTCAGTTTTTACAAAGTTTTTTCTCATGGTTTTGCTTAAAAGCCCCAAATTCTAACATTTTTTTATGTCTAAATTTTCAAAATATTTAATTTTATTCAAATAATTTAGAGTTTAAAAGTATTTACTCTTTCCAGGTTTTAGACTGCAGAACATTCAGTTTATATATAATAAAGACTAGAGTTATGTAGTGGGAAATTTACATCAAAGTTTAAATCCAACATGGCTGCCACACGTGTAACACATGGCAATAGTCACAAGCACCAACTTCTGATCATTTGTATCTGAAACAATAATTGGCACACAATTTTATTGGAACGTTCAAATGGAATCTAGAGAATTCATCATTATTGGTTTGGAATGCTAATGCTAGTTAGCCGGGTCTCGAAGCAGAACAAACAGTAGATTCCTCTTGTTTTCTGACTTTATGTTGAAACATTATTGAATCCAAGAGTTCCAATTTTACCTAAAGATTAGATAAAACACTGCTTTCTATTACTACTTCTCTGATATGTCTATAATGCTTCTTTTTATCAGAGACTTGTTCTATGTATTGGATGTTGTTAGTGTGGAGGATTATTGACGCCCTCCATGCTCTTTCTGTTGTCCGTCTCTTCCAGGTTTTTCCAGCGCTCTGTCAGTGTCCTGTGCCGCATTCCTTCCCATGGACCTCCGGGTGGGAGAGCGGGGGACCCCGCTGCACCAGCCACTGCTCCTCACACCCTTCTCCCCACAAGGCCGCAGCACCTTCTCCCAGCAGCAGCAGCTGCATCAGCAAATCAGGGTAAAGATCACTGCAATGCCAAGAATTCTTGACCAATCAACGGCTGCGTGAGTTTAAAACAGAAAAACAGAAAGGAAAAATATTCTTTCAGGATGTTACATTCTTCAGAATGTCCATCCATCCATCCATCCATTGAACTTTGGGGGGAAAAAAAGGAAAATATGGAATTTTAAAATTAAAAAATGTGTTGTAACTCTGAAAAGCATAGACAGACAAACTTCCTCAAAGTAACAATCCAACTTTATTCTTCGTCCCATCATTCTTGTCTAACATGCGTGTGTGTTTTCGACTGTAGTTTAACATGGAGCAGAGAAGACGGGAGCAGGAGCACCATGAGAAACATCAGGAACTGCAACAGCTAATGCACAAAGACAGAAGCCAGCAAAGTGAGTCTGTACACACACACACACACACTCTCTCTCTCTCTCCCTAAACCCTTTACTTTAATGATATGTTTCTGCAAGCTTAAATTAAGGTTCCAAACTGCCGTTCTTCATCTGATCTTTAAAAATAAGCATTTCTCAAAGTGCTAATCGTGGCCGTAGAGGAAAGTCCCCACAGGAGATCTGTGGCTTTGAATAGTGACAGAACTGCGTCACTTCACTTCTCAGAGCTGTTTGCTTTGAAACAACGGCTAAATATAACCTGACAAGTGGAGCTACACTAGGGGAGTTAAATATAGAGTTGGGTCTGGACGCATAAAGTCACTGGGTCAATATTGACTAGATCGCTCCTAGCACCTGCTGTCACCTGTGTGTGCACACATCTGCTTTCGCACCGAAAACACACCCGAATGACAGCAAACACACTCACAGAAAAGTCTGACTCTCAAACACACGTATGGAAAGTGTGCTTTTGTTGGCTGAATCCGTTGTTTTTTTAACACTTTTTCTTGATGTGACTAATTATATTCTGACGTAAAACACTAACATGAGTCATGTGTATTGGGCTGCTTACTTTATGCTGTAATTCTTCCATCTGTATGTTGTTTGTGCGTGCGTGCGTGTGTGTAACTGGTCGCTGTTGTCGATCTGCAGGCGCTGTGGCGAGTTCGGCGGTGAAACAGAAACTCCAGGAGGTGATTCTCAAGAAGCAGAAACAGGCGGCGCTTGAAAGAACAAACTCAAACGCCTTGAATGCACATCCTGTACCCTACAGGTGACGAAATCACTCTCAAATTATTTATTGTGCTGCATTTGTTCTCACCGACTTATCTCTGCCACGAAAAAAAAATCTTAAATCCTGAAATAGTTCTAACATAGAGTTGGTGTAAAAAGAAAACTACAGGGTTTCACTTCCGGGTTAACACATTAATAAAATTATAAAAATAATCGGTCCAAACATATATACATATATTATGCATACATACAAAATGTATTTTTTTCAAAATATATTTATACATAATATATTATGATTACATCACACATATATACATAATATATTTTTTACAAATTGATCTTTGGTTTTTTGGTATTTATTACTTGAATATGATGTCATTTATTACTGTAGGCCTGTAGTCCCCCCCCAGCCTCCAGTCTCATCTCCACCACAACCTCCATCTGACGGCCTGGAGGGGACGCCGCTGCGCAGAGCAGGTAACACACCAGCTTACATGTCCCATGTTCTAAATAACCAATAAAATCTTTCGAGGATGTATGAGATTACGAAGTGAAATAGTTAAAGTCAATAAAAAAAGAAAAAAAATACAGAGATCAAGAGTTCAGCAGCAATTTGACTCTACATAATAAAGTCAGATTGATCAACTACTTAATTATAAATTTCTAACCTCTAGAGAAAGTGGTGAGATTTTAACAACATAGATTTGAAAGTAAAACTTTCTTTGCTATTTCAGAGCAGATTAAAATTCTCACTGAAAGAAATAGAGCATAGGCTCAGATGACAGTGGATAAACGGGAGACCGTTTATCCACTGTCAGTCATTTCCTTCAGCACATTTAGCAGTGTGTTCACAAGATTGATTGACAGCGCTAAGATCCTCGTCCTGACGCTCATTGTTTTTGACCAGCATTTCTCCAGTTAGCAATAATAGCACAGGGAGTTGGAGAAGCTTGATATTTTTGACAAATTATCTGTATGATGCCATGCTGTTATGACAGGGAGGCAGTTTTAAGAAATATGGTAAAAGCATATTTTTGTAAAAGCTACATACTACACACAGCTTTAACGACTTGCTCTTGTCCAATTTGTCAGCGTCAGAGCCCAACCTGAAGGTGAAGCACAAGCTGAAGAACCACCTGAAAACAAGAAAGAGTCCGCTCACCCGCAAGGAAAGCGCCCCGCCCACCATCAAGCAGCGAACGTCGGACGTGCTCGGTAAACCCCACACAGGCAAAGCAGCAGAGGGAGCGCATCATGCCACATTGCCGCTCTAATCTGCAAGTTTGATGAAGATTTGTTTATTTTATAACTGATAATCAGATCTCCAACTCAGCTGCTGTGTGCTTGTGTGTGTGTTTCCCCAGACTCTTCCCCCAGCAGCAGCAGCACTCCGGTTTCTGGCTGTAGTTCTCCTAATGACAGTCTGCCCAATGAGAATGGACTGCTGCCCTCTGCAGGCGGGCCTCTGCATGAGGTTAGCAAAAAAAATTATCAAAAAAATCAAACATTCTCAATGATTTACACCAAGCTGCTGCGTCTTTAGGGTTTTGACAGATTTGATAGGAAAGTTATTCAGAGATATGCCAATATTTTAAGTTGCTGATAGAAGAAGAAGAAAAACTAAAATATGAAGATGATTTAATAAGCCTTTATGGAACAAAGCTGTCCATAAAGACAAAGACTTTTTAAAAAATTAGGATAAATCTATGACCCATTAATTAAAATCTTATCACAAAAATGTCATATACAACATTTTATTAAAAGTATTCATCTTTTAATAATCAAGCTTCTTACTTTTCCCTTTAATTTTATGGGACTGTGACCTGTAAACACTGAAGCAGACCTTAATGAACCTATATCTGCTTTTAATTGCAATACTTAAAACTCAGCTGAATACAGAGTTTAAAAAAAAAGAGTGATCTAATTTTTGTTTTTCTTGCTGAAAATGGACTAAATATTTTTCAATTTTTTACAGCTGACTCTAAAATAAATTTTGAATGTGGCAGCCTTTTATTTTTATAAATAAGGAAAATATGACGTTTTGGATACACAAAGCTTTACACATTCCTTTCCTATAAAAATATTTTTTATTTGTTTATTCATTTATTTTATGCTAGGTTTACTCTTTAAAGAAATATATTACTTTGTGAATATAATTTTTAAAAGATGTTGGAGGTTTTGGGTCCACAATTGCTGTCTTGTTGAGGGTTTTGGTCAATGTTACAAAAAGCTTGAGCATCACAGATCTAAAATCTTCACACAGGCTCATTTTTAAGTGACAAAGCCAGAAAAAAAAAAAAAAAAGAAAACATGCTTTGATCGAGGTGAGAAGCTGCTCTGCAAACATTAACTTTGTCAGGACTTTGAGTAATGACATGTTTAAAGCAGCGACACAGGAGCTTGTTTGTCAGCTGGTTGCGCATAATTCATTTAATCACAGAAAGTCAGCCTCTGTTACACCTGCCTCGCTGTTTGAGTCATGGGATGCCGTGTCGGGTGTCGGGTTGGTTAAATCAGAGACCAACGTTTTCATCAGTCTGCACTGCCAGTCCTCAGACTACTGAATACTAACTACTGAACAATTCTGGAGATATTGTCAGGACAAACTGTCCGGCTTGTGAACAGATAAAAAATAAAGTAAATGCTTTTTTATGAAATGTTCAAAGTAAATATATTAATCACGTTAAAAAAAGTGTTGAGTTGATGTTGGTTACTTTAGCAGTACCTGTTTGGTGTTGCCAGGCTCAGAAGTTGCTGCTCAGAGATGGGACCTTGTCTAACTTCACCATCCAGAATCCATCCACTCTGCCCACCATCACACTGGGACTGCCAGTCAACCCCAGGGTAAGCGCATGTTTGGTTCATGTAACCTTTATTCAGATTTCCTCCTTTTATTATTTATTGCAATAAATTTCTTAAAATGATACGATTTATTTTGATTTATTATTATCACAATGAATTCCAGTTAATTAATGTTCAAAACTGTCAGCATTGTCAGGATTGTTAGTTTTACTATTTTAAACATTGTTTTTTTTTTTTTAATGAAAGTATGTATAAATGTCAATACAGTTTAAAATATGTGTGCTGTTATGTGATCAGAATCATAAAGTTCCCTAAGAAAGAAGCAATAAATCGTTATTATCACATTTATCGTAACCATAACAGTACCACAAATTATTGTGATAAAACTTGAAGTCCATATATGCCAACCCTAACAGGACCTTCCACAGATAAGTTGGAGATCGAAAAGGATGACTGTGTGCGAAGGACGAATGTGTAGGAAAGTACAGTGGAGGATCTATAGTTCTGTGGGCCTGTTTTTCTACCAGTCCTCCTTGAAAAAGCTTCAGATGTAACTTTTATAAACAACATGTCTTTCACATATTTGTTAAACCTGCATCATAACAGTATGAAACAGATAATCGGTCCTCCAAATGTTAATGCCATCTGTAGAAATGCACCACTCCGAATCAGAAACAACCAATCAGAGCGAGGAGGAGGGTGTTAGAGCTGTCAATCATTCTTATGTATGCTACATGTGCTAATGGTGGGAAACCATTTAGCATTCATCTGCTGACATCAAGGCCATGCTAACTAGCATCAGCGTTCACAACAGGCACTGGTGTGGTGAACCAGCTGTAGTGTAGCAGAGATCAGGGGGGAAGGTCAGAGTAGCATATACACAACCTTGATTGCATCACGAAGACCCTCCTACTTTCTCTAATTGGTTGTTAGAGAAAGTAGCTCTCTATAAAAGAGCTCCATCTTTTATAGATTATCTGTCTCATATTATACTGTCACAACATGGTGATAATTTTAACAAATGTGTAAAAAAAAAAAACAATATGCTTTTTTATTAAATGTTCATAATTCAGCTTTATGTATACCCATGTTTCCAAAGAGACTTTGAAACAAAAATAGATGTATATTTGTTTTGGTGTCCTCTGCTCATGGTTTTTAATAGGATAATTCAAAACATATGGCTTAATAAATATAGTCAGAGATTCCCCTCTCTGTGTTTTCCAACTTATTGCAGGTTTTGCAGCTCAGGTGATTTAGTAAAAACGTAACTCTAATTTTTTACAGTGTACCATTCATAGCTGAATTACTTTTTTTTTTTAACTTATTCTGGGATGTTAATAAATGTGGAGGATGTTGTGTTCATGTGTGTTGGCTGTGCAGCAGTAAAGCCCGTCCTTAAACTGTCATTGAAAATCTCATTGTAGTTCATAAATACATATGAAACTTAACTTTTCTAATTGAAAAGGGAAGTTGACGGGTTGACGCGAGCGTTGTTGACGTTGTTAAACTTTTTAACTTTTTTTTTTCTTTTTTAATCAGCTCATTGTTGCATGCTTTATGATCTAGTCAGTTTTTACTGACTAGATCATGGACGGCTGCATCGTGGTGGAGTCTGTCCTGTTGGGGCAGGTGCAGCTCCAGGCGGTGCTGAACTCCAGGTTTTCATTCTGTGTTTCAGGCTGAGGTGGAGCTCTCCTCCCTGAAGGTCAGCCGTATTCCTGTGGTCGCTGCCGGGGGCTCGCCTGTCTTCCTGCCGCTCAGCAGAGACGACCAGGCGGGCCAGATGAACCCACACCTCCCTGTCATCATCCTGGAGCCTTCCGGACTCATGCATACTCTGGGTGGTGAGGCACCACACACACTCACACACACCTATTTGGTGACACCTCTGGTAAAGATGTTTAGATTCCTTAAAAACTAGTTACTGTAACAGTTAATTTAAAAATGTCGTGTTGTTGTTCATGTGACCTGGTTCTGTTCTGGGAACAGTTCTCTGCGGCCTTTTGATGCTTTCATGAGTTATCTTGTTTTTGTTCGGCTCAGTGTTTATGTCTTCAGTGGTAACAGGTTCCTGCAAAAATATAGAGTTTCACTGCAGTATTTTCCTGGGTTGGATCGTTATGAAGAAAGAAACATATTAGTTATTCTTACTCCATATTTGTTTGTTGTCTCTTTTTTTTGTTTTTCCTCCATCCCTCATGTCTTTTGCTGCTGTTCTTACTTCTTTCCTTCTTTCCTTTTGTTGTTTTACCTCCATTACATCTCTGCTCCTCCTTCTTTCTTTCTGCCTTTCTTTTTCTTTCTCTCTTTCTTTCTTACTTCCTTCCCTCCTTCTCTACCTCTTTCCTTCTTTTCTTCCTGTTTCTCTAAATCAAGCCCACTGTAGAATCATCCACCATAATTTCATAGTGAACATTACTATTTAATATATTAAAGTGAACATAAAGTTCACAAACTCAGGATAGGTAAGAGTACAAAATAAGGAAAGATTTTCATGGGAACTAGTTTGCACTTTTTCTCTCATCTTTCTCAAGCAACTTCTCGGCATATGGCTAGCGTTTGATAGTTGTCATGGTGACTCATCACCTTCAAGATGCACCTCAATGCTGCCGTTCTCTTCCTGTCTTCCTGTTCATACTTTCTTTTTCTCCAACAGTTTAGTTTCTGAGCTGAGCAGCTGCTCCTGTATCCCTGACATGCAGATCAGCAGTACATCTGCAGCACTTTAACTCTGGGCTAAATATGAATCTTTCATGCATTTTTAATGTGAAGCCATGTTTCTAAAATAAGAGATCATTTTTATTTTAAGGCTTTTTACACATCAGTCCCAGGGCTGCTTAAATATTAGTCTGTATCTTTATTTCATAAACTTCCTCAAACGCATCTCAAGCTGCATGGCTTTGCAATCTCAGATGCAGAAGTCGCATAATAAATGAGCTATTTTATTCTTACTTCTGGTTCCATTTTTAACTTGTGATTCTATGATTTGTAAATAGACTGTTTTACAAAGTTTCACTTTCTGACAAGTTAGAGCACCACCAACTGATTACTTTTGTACAGCTGGATTAATACACCCATCTTAAAATTCTTTAAACTGAATTAATAGGTTGTCAGATTATATGCTGTAAAATTCATGAAGTAATCTGGTTCTGTAGGTGCAGTTTTGCACATATATGTGCTAATCTGATCCATATTTCATAAATTTGTCATTTTCTTCTCTCCACTTGCCTCTCAGCAGTGCCGGGCCTCGACCCCGTCCCTTTGCAGTTCGCGCCGCAGTTAGACCGGCTGTCTCCAGGGGGCGTTCCGACCCACAAGCCGCTGAGCAGAACCCGTTCAGAACCCCTTCCCCAGAGCCAGCGGGCCCTCCACAACCATCTCCTCCATCAGCAGCACAACGCGCAGCTGCTGGAGAGGCTCAAGCAGCAGACACATCTGGGAAAGGTACCGACACATTCTGAGCCACGTTTCATAAAATCTGTCCAAGAAAAAAACACAAAGTCCTACCAAGTAGTTTGGTCTGGTTTCTAGTGCAAACATCTCATTACAGATGAAACAAGACAAAACTAACTTAGAAGTAGCTTTTCAGCTAGAAATGTGAGCTTGTTTTAAGTTAATAATTCATAATATTGATGAAAATGTTTTAGTTATACGTGAAATAATTTGCCTGTGGAACTGTATTTTTCACTACTATCAAGTAATTATTGAAACTAGAAACTAGACTGATAGAATTTTGTGGTTTTGCAGGACCTTACCCTGAATTATTTTATGTTTTATAAACCACAGAGTTCAGTGTTTTTATTTGTATATGTGGCATGTTTATGGTTACTTAAAGTGGAGTGAAAAGAAGATATGTTTTAAATAAAAATATATTTGAGTTAATATATTCAGCCTTTTCTGAGTCTGTGGTCTGTAGAACCATGTTCTGCTGCAGTTTTAGAGCTTTTTGATGCTTCCTCTGCAAAATAGTTCAGAATCTATCAGATTGGGAGGAATAGTGTCTCTGAACAGCAGTTTTTCTTTGTAAAAAATATATATTTCATAGCTTTTGAAATTTTTACTTTAAAATAAAAAGATTTGTAATGCTTCTAAACTTTGACTGAAAGTATTGATAAATCTTTATACATACGAGTTTAAATCATGCTTTTGTTGGGGTTTAACAGACTTATTATATGTGTTTGCATATAGAGTTTCTGCAGTTTTCATCAACTCAAATTTCATACTTTTTTAAGACAATTATGAATGAAATCTAAGACCTGCACCATGTCAGGAATATACAAAAGAAACAGCCCTAAACATTCAGTGAGAAGTGCTGTGCTGTGTTGTGTATGCTTTTTAAAAATAGTAAGCAACGTTCAGGATGTTCTGACAGTTTTAAGGTTTCAGTTTTAAATCTGTGCACCTCAGTTTCAGTTTCATATGTAGTTTCACTGCTATGTTTTTAGCACTACGGCGATGACTCCAATGTGACACTTGATTTGAAAAAAAATATACATATATATTTATATATATATATATAAATCCAGTTACATTATTATCAGTAGTACATTAGACGTGTACTTTCCCACAAAAATGTGATTCAGTTTTCCCCTTTGTCTCTTAATTCATCATCTTTTGCACATCCTGAATGATCTCGGTGTTCCATCTGCCTGCAGCTGATGTCCAAGTCCAGTGAGAAGCCCAGACTACATCAGATCCCTTCTGAGGATATGGATTCTGAGGATGGCGGTGGAGCTTCACCCACGGAGACGAGCTACCAGAGCAGAGTGCGAGCGGAGTCACTGAGGGAGGCGGAGCCAACCGGATCCAAAGCCCACGAAGAGCAAATCAACCTACAGCATGCGCTCATACTCAACCAGGTTCGGGGGGAAAAAGTCACAAACATTCCTCCACAGAGAGTTCAGAAGAAGCAGGCAGATCATCTGCTGTTTATCTTTATTCCTCTAGATGGCGGCATAACTCTTTAAAAAGCAGATTCTCTGTCATGCCTCTCCTTGACGCTGCTCTGTGTCTTTCCCTCCATCCAGTCGTTGCTATATGAACAGCAGAAGCAGCTGCAGCAGATGCATCAGCAGATGGAAACCCTGGTAGTGCCTGTGTTCCGCGGCGGCGGGCCGGCCTGCGGGTCTGGCGTCCATCGGGCGCTGTCACGTACACGCTCGTTGCCGGCCTCCACCTCGCTCACTCCGCCTGAGAACACCTTGAGCCTGACGGCGCAGGACACGGTCAGCAAACCCCGCTTCACCACCGGTGAGTCGCGTGTCCCAAAGGTGACGACGTAAATATGAGGACACGAATTTCATTTCTTTTCGGCAGGGATGTCACTAGGTTTTAAGGAAAAGAGGGGCTCAGCCCCCAGGAGGCAAACTGGATGTGAGCAAACATAGCAGGAAAGTTCAACATTTCTCAAACAGCAACAAAACGGACAAATTCCACTTTTAAAGTAAAGTTCAGGGTAATAAAAACATCTTCTACAACAACATATGACTGGAAATAACCAATCACTATAATAAAATAATTTCCTAGCAAACATTGGTAAGAATGTCATGTTTTCAAGCAATACAGTCCAAATTTTCCACTAACCCCACAGACTGTTATTCTATGAATTAAAATAATATTAGACTTGAAAATAATTGTTTATTTAATAATATATAATCATATTGAGGTGGCTGTTGTTTCAACCTTCCAGACCTTTCAGGTCTTCCGGTTCTATAGAAGTAGCATTCAGCTTCTAAGTTCCACTATTCTGGAACAAACATCCAGAAAACTGAAAGACAACCGAAACATTGAGTTTCTTTAAATCTAGACTAAAAACCCACCTGCTTAGAGTTGCTTTTGAATCATAATAAGTTAAACATTGACCAACATGTTTGTTACTGGTTTTCTCATTTGGTTTTTATCACTTTTTATTTTGTGTTTTTAAGCTGTAAAGCACTTTGACCTGAAATTAGATACTCACATAAAGTTGATTGATATTTTAACTCATATTCTGGCCACAGTATAGTAAATTTGTTGGCAGGTAGGATACATGTAAGCCTGTCATAATAAGCGAAAAAATCAGTTGATCACATGATAAATCAAAGTTAGCTCAATAATTTCCAGTCACATAATTGTTTATTTTCCTTATGAGTCTCACTCACTTCCAAAGAGACTGGATGACAAAAGGCATCACTCTGGTGCTTAACTGGCAGTTTTGGTTGTTTTTCGTAATTATTAATACTTTTAAGAAGAATGATTTTGTTTATTGAGACTTTATAATCCATTTTATTAATGCTTTCCATTGTGAGTGACTTTATTATTATTTTATTTATTGTTTTGTTTATTTTGTTTGTTTATTTGAGATATTTAAAAATTTTCCAGTTCTAGTGTTGTTTAGAAATGAAAGTTTATTGATCTTTGACAGAGTGTACTTAACATCGCAGTATCGGTTTTGTTTTTTTTTTCTTTTTTTGCAATATTTCTGGAGCAATTGATTGTCCAGCAAGTTATTGTGACAGGCCCAAATTTACTACTGCACACATTAAATTTGCTTTTACGTGTTTAAATGAGTTTGTATTTCAGTTTGCTGTTCTGGTGCAGAATCATAACTCAGTACATTTTTGTCTGTGTTAGAAGAAAACCCAAAACATTTTAACATTGGTGTCAGAAATCAAATGCATCCCTATTTGGAACACCTTCAATTAGCAAAATATCTGAATATTTATTTTTTAAAACATCAGACAGTGTAGATTTAAATATAAGATTATTTTAAAAATATAATAATATATGTTTTTTTTTTTTAAATCTTTTGCACAGTGATCAGATTTTGGATATGAGCGTTTTGAACATGTTACTGGATATTAAATATTATTTTGTTGTCTCTTTTTTTCCCTTCAGGGCTGGTTTATGACTCTCAGATGCTAAAACACCAATGCACATGTGGAGACAACAGCAGTCATCCAGAGCATGCTGGGAGAATACAGAGCATCTGGTCACGACTGCAAGAGAGAGGCCTGAGAGGGCAGTGTGAGGTAAAACACACACGCATACTCACAGTTAGCATTTAAGGAATGACTTTGCATGTTACTGTGTACAAATTTTTGTGTTCTACCACTTTCCCTTCCTTGTAGGATTTAAATGTAAATCTGCAGAGTTTTCAGAGAAGCCTTCATGTTTTGCTCTTGCAGAGTATTCGCGGTCGGAAGGCCAACCTGGAAGAGCTGCAGTCGGTCCACACGGAGCGCCACGTGTTGCTTTACGGCACAAACCCCCTCAACAGGCTGAAACTGGACAACCGCAAACTGGCTGGTGGGTCACGCCCTGCGCCGATAGATCCAAACGTTTTATAAATGTGTTCTCTACTCAGAGCCATCGGACCTACATTGAAGATAAAACACGCTAAAAATAGGTTCAACTGTTTCTGTTTCACAGGAATCCTCTCACAAAGGATGTTTGTCATGTTGCCATGTGGCGGAGTCGGGGTAAGAGGAAACGCTCATCTTATAGTGGAAGCTGCTTAATACGTCCAGATTGTTGTTTTGATGAAAGGTGACATTGTTTTAGAGAAAGATGGAAAAAATGAGCACAAGAAGGATGACAGGAAAGACATCAAAGAGAGAAAGAAAGCAAGTAGACTTGGTCCTCTTGCGATTCGACAGCCTGTGTCGAATCGTGACAGATCGGACTAATGAAAGCAGCATGCCCGTGACCAGGGATGAAGAATATGCTTTGGATTTTTACTGTCAGCCAGATGGACAGAAAAGAAGGAGAAAAACAAAACTAGAATTATGGAATGTGGAAAATATAAAATGATGACATTAAAAGCATTTTGTGTGAAGTTATTATGAGTAGCATTCACTTTGCCTGAAGATGTGGTAGCTTGTTAGGAAGTGGGAAAAAAAATTCCTCATAGTGTTGTTTATATTATTTTAGCAACTTAAAACAAAACAAAAATGTTAACTTCTACTTCAAAGAGTAGCTCAGGGTTGTTCAAAGTGTGGTCTAGGGGCCATTTGTGGCTCCTGTATTGCTTTTGCGCTGCCCCCCAACTGCAGTTTGACCATCAGTAACTGCGGTTACTGATGCAGATGGAGACTTTGATTATTGACAAATTGAAATCCTTTTGTAACAGCGAATCTAGGAAGGACAAAATAAAGTATTGACCTTTTTGTAACTGCACTTTGGTCTCGTTTTTTAATTTGATTTTAAATATGTATTTTTTTACTTGAAAGCAGACTATGGTGTACCCAAATGAGGTTTTTTTGACCAAGTTCAAGGAATTGAACTCTGCTAAATTTTCAAAAGGGTGACTAAAAATATTGTTTTAGGTGCAGAGAATAAACAAAAAGCGATTTTCCATTCCAGAAAAAATAGAAAACAGTAAACCTCCAAAATATCTATGTATTTGAGGCTTTTTTTTTTAAAGAAGGGAAACATGAAACCTTATTTGTGTTTTGATCTACAGTAATTTTCTACTATTCTACTACGTTTATGAGGTCTTCTGGTCATAGAGGAGTGTGTGTCTAAATGTTGATATGTTTGTTGTGATGGACAGGTGGACAATGACACCATCTGGAATGAGTCACATACTTCCACGGCGTCACGCATGGCGGCGGGCAGCGTCGTTGAGCTGTCATTCAGGGTGGCCAAAGGAGAGCTCAAGGTCAGAAACCAGAGAGCAGCCGTACTAAACCGTTAGCTGAAGTCGGATAAAAATGTTTCCTTCAGTAACAATTAACCCTGAAACTTGATGTACTCACAGTGAAGTACATCTACAACCCAGATTAAGGCACGGGTAACCTGCCCTGCAATGTATTTTTTCTGTTTGTTGAACATAAAATAACTACAGCAGAAGAATAAGCAGGAGGAAGCAGCACTTACAGTTCAATCAGAATCAGTGTCCTTCAGTGTAAAATGAGTCTTCTAATTTGGACGGATGATATAAAATTAACATTTTATTGCCTTTTGGCCTAGTTTTAATATGTACGCTGTTATGGAAGCAAAGTAGAGAAAATAATAGTTTAAGCACAAAAATTAACAATCGTAGCCATTTATTTTTATCATCAGAAGTCACATCAGCATTATAGTTTTTTCCATTAAGGATACGATAGATGCCCGTTTTTAATTTCAACATATATTAATTTACTTCTTTGCAGGAACTAGGTTGTTTAGTGGAAGAACAAGTTTGTCATTGGTAGAAAGAATCACATCTGTTTTTGCCATGACTACTTCAGGTGACCTTTACTGTTCATAACAGATTTGTTTTACTGTTGGCAGTAAAGAATATTAAAGATGGAAAACTAAAACAAATCATTTAATAGTAGACTTGTTATGGCAGGGTAAAATGCAGCATGCTAACAGTAGCGTCATAATTAATGAGTCGCATGTTAACACGTCTTTATCTGCTGCACAGAACGGCTTTGCTGTGGTCAGACCGCCAGGACATCACGCCGACCCCTCCAACCCGATGTGAGTGTGTATATATGCTCTGTGTTTTATACAACCACAGTAAATGTACTTTTCTTTTTTTTTGTTTCTCTTGTCGTTTTTGTCAGCACCACTCTTTCTTTTGTTGTTTGTTTGTGGCTTTCTGTCTCTGAAAACCTTTTTGGAATACTCTGATGTGTTTTGAGACTATTTTGAACAACTTTTCCTTTGCAAATACTATAAAACCGTTTCTTAGTAATGGAAGCTTGACAAAACAATAGAAACCAATGCAATAAACATTTAGGTAATATTTTGAGAAACGTGTCTGTGATCAGAATTTGTGTTCAGAATTTACAGAAGTGAAATGTAAGATATTACTAATTTTAAGATATTGCTAATTTCAAGACGACCTTATGACAACAGTCCAACTAATTTAGGCTTAGAATATTCCATAAAAATATGGAAATTAGATATATCCATCTTTTTATGCATTTTAGGCTTTATGCTTGGCTTTAAAACCAACAAAGCATAATTTATTTCTTTAATTTTGAATCTTTTCTTGATCTGATCCAGTTTTACATTTCGATCAAGAAAAAGTTATATATTTAATTTCGTTAATTTTCCAATAAAACTGATTCTGATTCTATACTATTTATTACTAACAGCACCTTAATAAAAGATGTTGTTATTAAGGTGTTTTAATTTTTTAAAATTTTCTCAGAATTAAAAATTCTGAGAAAAAAGTTTCTGAGACTGAATTCAGAATTCTGAGGGGAAGAAAGTCAGAATTTGAGGAAAATATTACAATTTTGAGAAAAAAAATAAGTAAAAGAAGTGAGTATTGTAAGAGAAAAGTAAAAATCTGAGAAAAGGTTTGATGCTTTCATTTGATGAAAGCATCTAATGCTTTCATCATATGAATTATAAAAATAATCAAACCAGCAAAAGGTAATAGTAACACAAATTAGTTTATAATTGTAAGATTTTCTATTCTTACTAAACTTGTTATTTTTCATGTTTTTATTTAGCTTTTAATTTTCTGTGTTTGTCTTTTAGGGGTTTCTGTTATTTTAACTCTGTTGCCATAGCTGCCAAGCAGCTTCAGCAGAAGCTCAATGTCAGCAAGATCCTCATCGTCGACTGGGTGAGACTCTGTCAGCAAAGCCTTAATAAAAATTCATATCCTGTCTGTGTTTTATTTATTTAATTAGTGGATATTCTTTCTATAGGACGTTCACCATGGTAACGGCACCCAGGAGGTGTTCTACAATGACCCCAGCGTTCTGTACATTTCACTTCATCGCTACGATGACGCAAACTTCTTCCCTGGCAGCGGTTCACCAACTGAGGTTGGGTGAAAATCGGTCGTATCTTTAGTGAAAAGCGAAGCCTCAGAGGAACACTGGGTCTGACTCTGTATTCTGGGTTTTAGGTCGGTTCTGGAGCCGGTGAAGGCTTCAATGTGAACATAGCCTGGACGGGAGGCTTGGAGCCGCCCATGGGAGACGCTGAGTACCTTGCTGCGTTCAGGTACAAGTGGCTCCTTCTCCTTGTTTCACCGCAACTCACTGAAACAAGGGACATTTATCTCAGTTAATTGGTTTGACATTTTTATTGATTAGCACTAGAATAATCCACACAAGCCTTAATTAGAAAATTTCCCCTCGTTTCCTTCACACCGAGCCACAACAAACAGCCTGGCTGATCAGCGTCTCGGCTGCACATTGTCTCTGACGCACTTCTGGCGTAATTCAAAATCTTTGTCATTTGGAGAGCATGTGTTGGCTGCTCCCTGGTTTTTCCAGCA
Source organism: Poeciliopsis retropinna (assembly GCA_010277075.1). Lineage (NCBI taxonomy): Eukaryota > Metazoa > Chordata > Actinopteri > Cyprinodontiformes > Poeciliidae > Poeciliopsis > Poeciliopsis retropinna. Next base: position 815,214 of record VMRM01000009.1, read on the forward strand.
GCCTCAGATGTTTTACTGTAACTACTCTCCAGGTCTCGTTTTTGATAGACTGCGGATGTCTGACTTCCTGGTGGTGGGTTGGGTAATTGTCATTGGAGGGTGTTTAGCACCAATAAAGATTCAGTCTTGTGGTCGTTTTGGTCGTCTGCGATATTAAACCTGGAGGAAACGCAGGGAAACTGTGTGGTTGTGGGAAAAAGGGTCACAACGAAGAGTTGACAGACGCACACGTGCCTACTTGTTTTCACATAGAAACAAACCAAATCCATGTTTCTATGATTCTTCTAAGGAATGGATCAAAATTCATAGAAAACAGTTGAATGTCTGCTGACGATCTTCTTGAAATGTGTCGATCCTTCAGATGTAATAGCTTTGATATTACTCTTAAAGCTAGTTTTAAGAAAAAATGAACTGTATTCTGTTAAGACTGACATTGTGTACTATGAACCTGACCTCAGGCGTTTCCGCTGACTGCACCGGTAGAAAGACAGAGATTTTCAGTGTGAGGGCGTTCTCACTCTAGGGTGTTTCTGAGACAAACAGATCACATTTAATGGCAATAAACAATAAGTGTCCAGTTTTTAGTCACGTTGCATGTTATTGTTCACATCCAGAAATTATGCACATGGGCATCACGGCAGAGGGCAAAAAGCCAATTTTTTAACATGTAACTGCGCTGCCTCTGTAGAACAATTTTGTTACCTAAATGAAAACTGTACATGTGGCTATCACTAATTTATTGCAGTGTCCCACAGCAAATGGACGTATAACTCAAATCCACTCGTATTCTTTTTTTCTCGTTCTCTTGGTCGGATGTGCTACACATAGGCCTGTTACCACAGCAACCAACTGACAAAAGTTTCACTGGCATATCAGTGACATAAACATTTACTGCACAAAGAGCAGAAAAATCTGTTACAGTATTTTCAGGCTCTACATTTATTTTGCAATTATTAATAAGTGATGGTATAAACACAGCTGTGGCTGATTAGCTAATTTAAACACCTGTTCTTCTGATGTTCTGCTAGAGAATAGAGTTGTGGCTCACTTTTATTTTAATTGAAAAGAAACTGAATTCAGCAGCACCTCTACATGTTAAGGTTGTCAAAGTCAAGCTAGCATAATTGACCTACTTCCCTCTCCCTCACTATTTTTTTAATTACAACTTTGTATTGACTTGTGAAATTGTGATACCGTTGGACGTAGTTTTCCATTTGTCGTAGTGTTGACAATTAGCAGCAACACATTGTGTCCGTTTTTCTTTTATATATGATGCACACATTTAAGATTTAGCGCGTTATATTGACGACTTAACCAGTGCTAGCTAAACATCATCAGTGAGCAGCTTTTTGTCCTCCTGTTGGAGGATGGACTTCCACCCCAGGCTCAACCTTGTGGCCTCAAACAGGTTTCCTCCTGAATTTAGTTTATAGCATTTTATCATAACAAACATAGATATAGTTTAAGATTTTAAGATATGCATTCTGATCTTCAAAGTATATTTATTGTGTTAGGCCCAAACAAGGTCCTTTCAAGTCCCACCACTCTTCACCACCACTTCTTAGAGCCGGTTTGTAGCACACACAATGCTTTCAAGCATTTTATGGTTTGAATGAAAAAAAAATCTTTACCGGAATGTGTTTTACGAGGATAGGTTTGTGTGCGTTCATGCTTGAAAGAGGCTGCTTTGCTGCATTTTCACCATATCCCCGCACTCCTACCTCTCCACCCCCTCAGTTTCCATCACGCCAAGCCTAGCCAAGAACCGGCACGTTCCCCCTCTTCCTGTCCTCTCTTCTTATTGATCTTTAATAAGCATCCCCTCCTCTCCTTTAACCTCACCCCGCCCTGTTCCCATCAGGATGCCTGTAGTTACGCGCTCCGGGGGGACCGTGCTAGTTTTTAATGGGCCTGCAGAGGAGGTGGGGTTGGTTTTTTTGCGGTTTACTGTTGTTTACGAGAGTGAGTGAAGAGTGGGCTCATGCTCTTTGCTTCAAGGAATCCTTGTGGGAATCAAAACCTTTCTGTGTTTGTGCAATTTGCGTTTATGTTTCTATGCAAATTCTGAAACTCGTTTGTACTTTTTGACTCTTTGCATCCTTTCAGCTCACGTTGTCCGTTTGCACGGTGGTACGAAGGGGAGGGAGGTCTACTTAGACCCCAGGCAGAATAATGAAAGTAAATGGATCCCAGATGGACTGCTTTTCCTCTCTCTCTCGTTCTGTGTCCAATGACGTGAAGAGAGTGACAAGCCTCTAATGGGAAACAGACCCGCACTCCGCGGCTTTGAACTTCACCGACCTGCAGCGTGGGGCTGCATTAGTCGAGCCTCTTTCCACCTCTTAGCCGATGCGGTTTTTTAATATTATTTTTTTTCTCGTAACAACAACAGCGTTGTGGAAATATGCATCGTGCATAAGAGCTGACAGCAAACCCACTCCGTCAAGTGGACCTGTCTCACTTGAGGCACTGCAGCTCTTCCAACAGAGAAACAATAGTCCTTTGTCAACGCAGTTTGAACTGCTGAGTTTGGGATCTGCCACAGTTTGTGTCACTTGTCAAGTTAATGAGTCTTTAGACTGGATCATAAGTATTTGTTATCTTTAAGAGGCTGTCCAGGTAAAATGCTGACAAACCAGAAGATATAGCTTCATTTGTATGTCTATTAGACCATTATTTACAGTTGAGCTGACTTACAGTTGAAGAGGCTCATTGTAGCTGTAGCTTTTTAATTAGGCTCATAATAACTCCTTTAATGTTTATATCTTTCATTCTTAAATTGTTCTCCCACAACACTTCACTTTAATCTAAAGCCTTATTAACACTGAGCGGTACAACATGAGTCGAATCCGTACGGGGTTACAGTAGTTTGGATTTTTTCATCATAGTTTAGTTTTATTTCATTGTGGGCTTTTTTTTTGTCTTACATAGATAGCTTTAATTAGTTTTTAGAGTGTGTTTGCTAGTTTTTCTTAGTTATTTTAGTTAAATAAAATAATAATAATAATAATAATAGTTAAATAAAATAAATAAAGTAATAGTTTCAGTTTCTTCATACTTTGCTTTATTTTTAGGTGCAGAATTCAAGAATGTCTAAGGATTATGGAGTGCCATAATTTGCCAACAGCTGACGTAAACTGCTGGTGCAGGGGAAAGAAAATCTGTTTCACATCAGATTTGATGTCAAATTTATTAGTCAAAAGACTAATAAATGGACTGATAAACAAGAAAATGAAGAATATTATATCTATAACTTTTGTGTGTTTTGGCTCATTTTATAAATCCATTCATCCATCCATCATCTGTTCACCCATGTCCCTAGTGGGGTCGGGAGGTGCTGGTGTCTATCTCCAGCTACGTTCCGGGCGAGAGGCGGGGTCACCCTGGATAGGTCGCCAGTCTGTTGCAGGGCAACACAGAAACAAACAACCATGCACACACACTCACACCTAGGGAGAATTTGGAAAGACAGTTAATTGACATGACTGTCAATTAACCTGACGGTCATGTTTTTGGACTGTGGGAGGAATCCGGAGTACCCAGAGAGAACCAATGCATGCACAGGGAGAACATGCAACTCTGTGCAGAAAGATTCGATTCCCAGGCCGGGAATCAAACCCAGGACCTTCTTGTTGCAAGGCAACAGTGCTACCAACTGCGCCACTGTGCAGCCCCCTCATTTTATAAATGCACAATATAATTCCAGTTAGTGATAGTTCTTCCCTATTGATTAACATTGTTATTCATTTCAGTTAACAAAAATGTGGTCTGGCATATTCAGGAGAGTATTTCTGCCACCATTGGAGGACAGGTAGACGGAGGATGGAAGTTAAATATACACAGTAAAAGTAGTTTATTATGTGAATTGTCCTTAAGGCCATCTAGTTTAAAACTCCTAACCAGCAAAAACATGATGTTTTTTTTTCAACTTCCTGTATCTTCACACCTCTTTATGTAATAGCAGCACCACATGCTGGTAAAAACAAAAACTACAACCAGTAGGTAGAATCAAAGCAAAACAGGATTTACAAAGTACATGTCACAGATGCTCTGTTTTCATATGAATTTACAACTGAATGCTGTGATAGGGGGCGCTACTTTGTCTTTTTCAACAGACAAGCAAATAGAGTACAGACCTGGGCCGTACCGCTCAGTGGATACGAGGCGTAAATGTTAGAAGTACATAAAAGTACTGCAGTAGTTACTCCTGTTTTGCCTTTATTTGAAAAGATTGACTGTTTCAAGAAAGTAATGATTCCTCTATTATTTTTATCTTCTACCTTGTAGAACATCTGTCTATTCTTAAGACTAGACAAATATACTCACAGAAGTGGTCACACCCATGAGCTTTAAGGTCTTTTATTGGTATTCTGTGGAATACCAGTGCATGATAGTGAACCTGTCCAAAGATAATTGTGTGTTTGCAGTAAAGGAGGTACTTAGATGCTTTCTAAAAAATTTTTATGATGAGTGTGGCTTGTATTCATGAGTTAGCACTTTGTTAAAATCACATTTTGCTGCTGTTGCAGCTGCAAGAGGCAGAAAAGCTGGCGGGACCACGTTTCACCATGGGGATGCTGTGTTTATTGTAATGTGCATTGTTAGTTAGGAAACGCTTTCAACCTTCTCTTGCATAAACACCACATTTGTGAAGTGCACAATTAAGTTGTTTTGTTTATGCTGGCTTCATATTACACATGTGCACTTGGATTAAGTAATAAAGTGGCTTCTAAAGTCAGTTTGTTGCACAAATATTTTATTTAAAGATATTAAAGTTAAGGATGCTCTGAATAAATGAATGATGAACATAGATTTATTAAATTTTGATGAACATTTTGATAAAATTTTCTTTCCACTTTAGAAATATGCTCTACTTTGTGATGATCAAGGCGAAACACATTGAAGGTTGTGATCATAATGAGACAAAATGTAAAGGTAAAATTAGGCCTGTTTCAATAAACAGTAAATTAACTGATCACATGAAAACTTTAAATGAGTTCAATAATTTCAATTCACATGATTTCTGTTTTTCTCTATCGTCTCTTTCTTCTATATACTGGATGGTAAAAGTCTTCAGTTTGGTGCTTTGGTCTCAACTTGCCCTTTTTCTGAATAACAACTTCATTTAGAGACTTCATAATTCATTTCATTTGTTGTTTCTGTTGTTGTTTATTTATTTTGGATATTTAAAATGTCTTCCAGTTCCAGTGTTAAATGATCATTAGAATTTAAAGTTTATGGATCTTTGAGAATGTGTTCTTGCATTATTATGACATTACTATTATAATAATTGAAAATGGTACCAAAACAACAATGTCATTGTTTATTGTAATAACGTCAATTTATCATCAAGCAAAATTGGTTATCGTTACAGGCCTAGGTAGAATTCCTTATTCCTATGATTCCTTTAGTAAAAATGACTCTGATAGTACACTAATATTACATAGAAACAACAATGCAATCAAACAACATGGTGCAAATATTGTATTTACTTTTTATTAGTTGAAAAGACCAAAAATAAAATCATGCATCCTCAAATTCCTTAGAACAGGATTTAATGTTGAAGTTAGGAACCTTTTGGGTTGGTGTCTTTGCTCCATGAAAGATGATGGATCACCTGTTTGTGTCCCTGCAGGTCTGTGGTGATGCCCATCGCCCAGGAATTCTCTCCAGATGTGGTTTTGGTGTCGGCCGGGTTCGACGCAGCTGAGGGGAACCCTGCTCCTCTGGGCGGGTACAAAGTCTCTGCCAAGTGTAAGCACAGCTCTCCAACCATAGCTAGAGTGTGGTCTTGTCTTCTTTGAAACTTTAATTGCCTGATATTTATTACAGTCCTTGGGATAAAATTGATAGTTGGGCCTCGTGTCTAGTGTGGAGCAAAGAGCAGGATCACATCTCACCTCATTTATTATGTGGTTATTTCATAGTTCATCTTTGTTGCTATGCCACAATGTATGAAACGTACATTTTTATTAATAACTTTTGAGACATGGTGGTAACATTAATTAAGAAAGATTCATGCAAACATGAAAGCTCTGAGCCAGGTGTACTTTCTATGGGAAACTAAAGAGGCAGTATTATGGGAAGTTGACTTTTTTAAGCTTAAACATCATGTTAAAATGTTATTCCCTTGTCAAAAACATACCTCTTAATCTCCATGGCAATCATTAAGCTTTAAAAAAAAAAAAAAAACACCTGTCAGCTCCTTCAGACTAGCCAGCTGCAATTAGCAAACCACCACTGAGCTCATTAAGTACTTCTAAGAAACACTGGTAAAAACGTTGTTGTGATGACTTCCTGAAGACAGAGTTTTAGTCTCTGTCTCTTCTTAAAGAGACAGAGGCCTAATTTAAAGGCATTACATTACTGTGTCATATTTCTTTTATAACAACTGAAGATAACAGAGCTACGTAACTGTGCTACAAACTGATTCTATGTTGTTGGAAAACACTTGAAGTTGCCCCTTCCATTGCAACTTTGGCTTTGTCACTGTTTCCGTAACATTTTTTGTCGTTGTTGATGTTGTAACTGCAGGTCACCTGCCAGCCTTACTGCTCCTCATGTTTGAACTAAGCCATTCCTCCTGTGAATGTTTCTGTGTTTGCTTCAGGCTTTGGCTTCCTGACCCGCCAGCTCATGTCCCTCGCTGGAGGCCGTCTGATTCTGGCCCTTGAGGGAGGTCATGACCTCACAGCCATCTGTGACGCATCTGAAGCCTGCGTCAGTGAACTACTAGGTATACAGGTAAGGCATAGTGGGTAATTAAATTTTTTAAAAGTAACTAAGTTATGTCCTAGAACTACATTTTTAGGTCTAGTGCAGTGATGTAAGTATGCTGCTATTTTCTCTGATTTAACAGATTTTTTTTTTCTGTCGTGGCTTTGACTGTGTCTTGCAGGACGAAATGCCAGAGGATGTTCTGCTCCAAAAACCCAACGCCAATGCAGTGCGCTCCCTCCAGACTGTGATAGAAATACAAAGTGAGCAGCAGCAACACTTTAACTTATCCACTCTCTGCCTTTTTCTTGCATTAGCAATTAACACCTGTGCCTTGGTTTAAAGCAGGAGTGTTCAAAGTGAGGCCTGGGGGCAACTACGGTCCCTGACCTGATTTTAAAAAATTAATAAACTAGGACATACAGAGTTAAATCTACCTTTAAGATGTTAGCTTCAGCACAAAGTGATCATCCTTTTCCAAGATTTCTGCTTTCCTTCAAAATTGATGCTAATTATGGCTGTATCTCCTCATTGACTTACACTACAACATTTACATTGGTGCAACCCAAAACTGCTGTTAATTGTTGTTTTAAAATGTCTCTCAATACAACAAGTCTTTTCAAATAATGACTAACCTAGAACCTGTGTTTATTGCTCAGAATAGACAACATAATTTTTTTTCAGATTTCTTCAATTAAACCTGAAACACGAAGAGTGAATTCTTCAAGTCATCAACTTGACGTAATCTGCTGAGTTTCCCTTCATAGAAACTTTTTAATAACCTACTTTGAATAATTGATTGAGCTTACTGTTTAATAACGAGGATCAACTGGAATGTATGTGTGATTAAATTTAAAGGACTTTGTTATAAAGTGCCATGCGATGGCATTTGTTACGAATTGGCTGAATTTGAATCGTTACATGAACTGATAAGCAAACTGGATGACTTTCACTTAATAAGGAAGACCCATTTGAAGTTTTGGATCTACAATCCCACTCCTACAAAAGAAAATCTGATTAGTTTATTTCTTTAATTGAAATAATTCATGCTTTGTTTACTAGAAAAAATCTAAATTTTTCTTGATTTTTGTTTTTAAAAATGATATTTTTGAGTACTTTTGAGCTGACAATTTTGACAAAAAGTTTGGGCACTTCTGCTATAAAGGATGAATTAACACTGATGAGGTGTGTGCATGTGTGTGTGTGTGTGTGCTGCAGGTCAGTACTGGCAGAGTGTGAAGGCCCACAGTGGATTGGTGGGCAGGTCGTACGCTGCCGCTCAGAGTAAGGACTGCGAGGAGACGGACACCGTAAACGCTTTGGCCTCGCTCTCTGTGGGAGTCATCTCCAACAAGAGGTACACTTTCCTCCCAACGCACCAAAAACACACTCACACACAATGCTATCCGACTAACACAGGCTCCTTCCCTCCAGGCTCCTGGACGAGCCGATGGATCACGAAAGCAACTCCATGTAGGAAAACTTGCAGAAATTCAAGAAAAAAAGAAAAAAAAAACGTGCCTCACCAACCTCGGGTTCTCCATGGCGCTGTCTGGGTTTTTTGCAATGCCACTGAGCCCATCCCCTTTTCCCCCACACCAGTTAGCCTTCTTCACATTCAACCACACCAGCCGACACACAAGATCTAACCTCAGATCTGGTAACCACTTGTAGCACTACCTGCAGCTGAGAAACCTTGGGAAACCTCACCAAAGAGCAATACAAGTCCACTCTGACAGACTCCTCATCTCTCCTGACTGACAGCCACTCAAAGAGCTACGGGAGACAAAAAAAGAAATAAACAGATTTGGAGATCAGTTGAGATTCTCCTTGAAGCACTGTGTACCAGCAGCTGATTTGACGCCTTATCTTCACTCCTGTGTTTTTTTTTTTTTTTTGGGTTTTTTTTGTGAAGCCCCAGCATCAGGTTTCACAGTGAGGAGTACTTCACATGTGAGAGCTGGAGCAAACGATGACCAAAGGGGACGATGAACAGACACACCGTGTCGGACGCCCAACGGGTCAACACACAACAGCATCACAACGAAGACGGCGACAAAGAGAAACGTGCTGAGACAGTTTAACCACTAGACCATGACGGTAAAGAACTCAAGGAAAGAGAGTGAATGAAGACACAAAATGGACAACTGTGGTTTTAGGAAAAAAAGGACAATTGTCCTTTGTTGTTTTATTGCACTGTTGAGTCCTTAATGTGAACCATAAGAAATTCCAAAGCTCTGGGATCACACAATTCCTCTTTGTAGTTTTGTTTTTTTTCCGAAGATCTGGATAGAATAGTGTTTGTTATATTGTTTCCAAATTTCTCACTCTTTTTATACTGGCCGAAATACTGTAGAGTTGTATTTCCTGCCAACTAAACCATAAAAGTAGGCGAGGATATCTTTTTTTCACTGCTGTTCAGCGTCTTACTCTGTCTTGCATACAGACATAAAACTCATTCCAACATGTACAAAGCAAAGATGAACTATTATTTTACCACTAGTATTGACTGCTATATGCTGATGTTTTATTTTTGAGACTAAAGGCGTGATCATTCCACCCTGGCACCACTGAAGACTATTGTATTGTTCTATATAAGCAGTACTGTTGAAGCACTTATTATGACTAGAGATGCACCAATCAGATTCCTGTGGCCAATTTCTGATATCCAGTGTTATGTAAAGATCCCACCTGCTAATGTCAACGTGACCCAATTCCACTTTCTGGTTAAAACCTCTTTTTTTTATTTTGAAATATTTTGTGCATTCAGTGCAGCAAAGCAAGACAAAATCAGCAAAAGCAAGCAGACATGCTGCTTGCAAGATCTAAAGGAGCAACCACAGAAACCCAAAAAATGAAAGCATAGTGTTGATATGACATTGCTCACGTTGGGGCCATAAATAAACCACTAAAGTCTTTAAACAAAGGGTTATATAAGATGATACTGAAATGAAATATGGAGGCATAAACTTTGTAGATGAGGTTCTGTGAAACAATGAACCAGAAAAGCATCAACACCTTCCGTCAATCTGTACGGTCAACGCCGGGTGTTTCCTGGAGTTAAGGACCATGAATACCTGAGACGCCCTTTAAACATGCATATAGCTGCCTATTTTAATAATTGAAACGTCAAATCTATCGTAATATACATTGTATAATATACACTGGAAACCGTCTTAGAAGCTAATATTGGAGTCCTCCTTATTTCCATCCTTTAGGGTTTCACCCAATTAGCATCACAAAAAATAAATGCAACTCCTGGGTTCGCTGTTATACAAAAAACAAAACAAAACAAAAACAATTTCAGCTTCCAAAACTTAATCTTCTTTTGAATATGTTGAGTATTATATTCTTTTGAGGAAAAAAATTGTATTTAGCTTTGGATGATGCCGCAGGAGGACCTCTTTATCACGCCTGGAGGACAGTGAACTTCGAGAACCTGTAATTAAAAGCCTGCATGGGTCAGAGAACACTTGCTGTAATTTGGGCTTTTTACTATTTTAAAACAATGACGAAATCATTTCAGAATTGTTATTTAGCTTTTAGATCATGTATTAGCAATTAGCATGACTATCATTGGTAAACAATCAATCCTATTTTTTTTCTATTTTTTATTTTTATTTCCTTTATTTAACCAGGTAAACCCTGTTGAGATCTGGATCTCATTTTCAAGAGGGACCTGGGCAGAACTCTAAGCCTAGTTCCTGTCAAGCAACTCCTACTACTTTTGTGCTTCATTTTACTTAAATTGTAAGCACTTCACAGAGACCAGGATTCTACTCTTAAGAAACAACTTCCACACCAAAGAGAGTTGTAGTTAGCACCAGTTGTGGTGGGGGGGATCAAGCTGAATTTCGGACGATTCCAGCCACAAGCCGATTTTTCGGTGCATCTCTAAACACGACCCAAAGAAAAATCTGCCTTAAAGCATCCTGCTGCTGGCAGGGGGCGTACTGTATGGAAGTGACATGAGAACAGGTCTAATTTTGGAACATGATATTCTAACTTTTGGACTAAGGCTCATGTCACATATGCAGTCTTTTCTCAACTTTTTGCTTGTGACTATAATGACTCACTCTGTTCAGATTTGTTTTAAGGAACGAGTCTCGTTTTAATTAAGAAAAACAATTTTTGTTTGTTGTTTCCAAACACCGGGTTTGGATGAGTCGTGCTAATGTTGTTTTAGACAAGAAAAAAAAATGTTGGTAGTTGTATCTCCATGTGAGAATCTTCTGTGTATTTGTAGCAACTCCTCTTATCAAACAGCTACGATTTACCACAGAAGCTGATGGTGAGCAATCCGATCTTTCAGGACTTTGCATTCCAATATCTATGGAAAGCAAGATTGTGTTTGTTAGTGTTGTAAAACGGAGATTGTCAAACTTTGTTCTATGCATCCTACATTACACCGGGTTTGGATGAGTCGTGCTAATGTTGTTTTAGACAAGAGCTGTGGTTGGCTGCGTGTAATTTCTGGATGAAAATGGTTCAAACTTCTCATACTTCTAGACACTAACCTCCTAAAACTTATACTAATTAAAAGCAAATGTGGCTTCATAGTTTCTCTTTGCAATTAGTTTTTTACTCAGAAATTCTAAACTTTAATCTTCTCTCACAATTTGACAGTATACTCAGAGTATTGTTTTTTTTTTTTTTTACCTCCTTCCGTGTTTAAAGATGAAGGAGACTTGAACTGAAGGAAATATGGGTTTGTCACTCAGAAAACTCTCCCGGCCTTTTTTACAATCAAACCCTGCAGATTTTCTTCCCAGCAAAGGTTGGACTTTTTCTGCAGAACTGAGACACACGTCTGTTTTCTGTCATGGCGAGTCTGGTTGGAATTTGTTCCTAATTTTCTCAGTGGGAGGTGTCAGCATTGAAACAAAGCGCTGTGTCTGTCTCATCAGCAGCAGCTGCATGCGTGTCGTCTGTGAGGCAAAATGTTGTCTGTGATTGTGTGTGCACTTCTCTCATGTGTTTTGTGCATGCGTTGTCAAGTATTAAAGTGTCCGAGTGCGTCCGTCGATTACTGTAAATGACCTCTGTATGATAGTTCCCCCTTATATTTGTCTTACGAAGAGGCCGGTTCTGCCTCAGCTCTTCATTCCTTTCATTACTGATGTAATTTGTACATTCTTCTTGAAGGAAGATGCTGTAAATAGAAACTGAGACCAAAATACACGTCACACGTGTGCCTTGACGCATTCAGTAGCATGTGTATTGGTAGTTTTTAAACTAACTGGACTTACAGTAACTTTGTATCTCAAAACATGACATTGAAATCTTTGTTTCATTCTTACTTAACTTGTATTTTTCATTCACATTTCCTACCATGTGTATGTATAGAAAGATTGTCTATTTTATACTTTTTGCCTTTTCTTCTTGATTAAAAAAATTCTCTGCTCTAAGGCTTGTTTTTGTCTTTAATTCTTGTACAAACATGCAATATGCTCTTTTGCTTGACTTACTGCTTTGACTTAGACTGTAAAGTTTACAGTGTAAACTATAACACTGTATTTAATCTTGAAAAAGATTACTGATTATAAATTGACTTTGGTCAAGATTTGGTAACACTTGATGTCCAGTGAATTTTTAGGGGTATGGTCAATTAGTAAAATTAAGTGGATTTTTAAATTTTATTTTATTTTATTTTTAAATAGTTATACTAAGCACTGGATTGAAATGCATTGAGGGCCTTTTGAGGTAAAAACATTTTAAAAATTAACTTACTTAATTTGAAGTTATATGAAAGGGCATAAAACAGTCAGAATTGGGATAATCATAATCCCACAATGTGGAATTATGATTATTATTATTAATGCCAGCAGCAGCTAACAACTTTTTTGTCACAATAATTAGTTTTAAGATGTTTAAACTGAAAAGCTTCATTCATGCAGTCATCAAGACTGAGCCTCTTTCAGAGCTCAGTCTTATCTGCTAAGAAACATCTTAGCAGATATTTCTTTGCATACATAAAACTACGAGTGAGTTGTTTGTTCATCCTCATTACCACCCTATTGTGTTTGTTTTACTGGAAAAAGTGAGCAACTGATCACTGCTTTCTGTATTTTCTGTCAAAGTTTGAGTAGAAGAAACAAATAAAAAGCAGGAGCCAGGAACCGTTTCAATCTTGTAATTTCTTATATAGATAGTTTAAAGTTTAAAAAAAGTGCCTTTAGAAATCTTTGGGGTTTATCTACATGTACCAAAATTAGGAGAACTAATTAGGTCTTACAGTGTAAAAGTTTTAAATTGAGTTAAAAAAAATATGAAATTTTCAGCAGAGTCAAAAGCTTAACTCTTTTGATCTTTACTTTATCACTATTACATTGTAATATTGTGCTCCATCATGTTGAAACAGTCCCTGACCATTGGAAACGGTTGTTTTTGGAGGATGTTTTGATCCCTCTCTTTATTGATGTCAGCATTTTTTGGGGTAGAAGTGGGAGTCAGCCGTCTCCGTTGGATGAGAAGCAGTGTGACAGATGCGTTGCATCATGACACTCCCTGATTTTCCAAAATGTCCAAACCAATCAGAAGGAGGATTTATTTCTTTAAACCAAACAATTTTACACCTGCTTGTTAGTGTTCATCCAACTTTGCACTGGTGGGGAGCTCTCAGTAGAATTTTTTTTTTCTTGTAAAACCTATTCCCTGCCAGCGAGCTTTTTAAAGATCTTAGGAGAAAAACAATAGCAGCAGTTTTTTCTTCAGAGGTGTATACTGCTGACATCTACGCCTCTTGTACATATAATCTGCTAATTAGATTGCTAGAGATTTTAGTTGGACTCTTTTGTAGCTCCATCTGTGATGTGACTGAAAGAAAATAAGCAAACTTTGTGTCACAAAATCCAATTCAAATGATATTTTTTGCTTGAAAATAAACTTTTTAAGCCCCGCAAAACCCTATTCAGCAGTGTGTTATCACGATGAACAGTAACCTAGAAACAATAACTGTCAGCAGAAAAACTCTAAACTACATAGTCTGCAAGTTTTTTATACCACTGCCAAAACTCTTTGGACACGAATATAAATTCCTTACAGCAAAAATGTTGTATTACTTAAACTGAGATGGCTGCAGTTTTTTATCACCTCTCATAATGAAATATAGTTAAAACAAAAAGGTGGACTGAAAATAAATGTCCTTGATGCAGAAATGTTGCATTCAAATTAGAAACTTTAAATTTATGATTGTTAAAACTTTTACAACACAAAACACATAGCTACTTTCATATGTCTATTGCAGAATCCTTTGTAACTTTATTATTATTATTAGTTTCTAGTCTCGTCACTCTCAAAATTCAGTTTTTGTAAAAGTGTCGGAAATCAACCAGCAGGTCACTGCTGCTTCAATGAAAACATATAATGTAAGAATAACATATACTCAGGACCAAACAGGCTATAAATGTTCGGCAAGCTGTAATTGCACACTACCTTGTTCTTTTGCAGAGTTATTAACTGTTCGTGATTGACCAGGCAAAGGCACCGGGACCTCGTTAAAAAAAGAGACCAGGAGAAGGAGAGTGGCCCGGGAACAGAGGGAGACAGTTTAACAAGAGAGGCAGGAGACAGAGAGGGCGTGGCGGCCGAATAAATCTTTGCAGCATTAATTGTCAGAGAAAAGAAGTGCAGAAGATTGTTGAGGATTATTTTCACCAAGCAGTTTTAAAAGGGTAGGTTATTTTGAATTCAAAACTCCAAATGAAAGTATTACATCTTTTAGACATAAATAATATAATTTGGACAACAAAATACATCTTCAATGTAGCACACTTTTAATATAGCGTTCCTTGACTTAGTGATCAATTCTTAGGTCAAAGTATGAATGTTGAATATGGCTAATACTAGTTTATGCTAACTAGCAGCTTGACAGCTAATGTTAGCTTTAGTCAGTGGTTTCCAAAGATTTTCTGGGCCCCCTTATGGATTACAATAAAATCCCCTCCAAAACAGAAAAAAACAAATGTAACTGGGCACACACATATCGTTCAACCAGACATAAATCTAAACACATATTTTGTTTTTCAAACTCCACAGAAGTTTAATTCTCACTTCAGGTTGCAACAAAACACACTACAAACCATCTTTACAGTGAAACACTTTTGTGTAACTGTTTTTTATTTTCATTCATCCATACCGCTCCCCTGCTCCCCAGGGTGTGCGCCCCACACTTTGGGAACCACTGGCTTAAGTGAACCAGGTTTTCTATTGTGAATTGAAGTCATAAATACATCGCACTAGCATAAAAAAAAAAAAAAAAGGCAAAATGTTATGGAAGGAACACAAATATGGATTTTTAGAATCTGTAAATTATACAAAAGGTGCTGTTCTATATATTCAAGAATGAATATGAAAAGTTTTAATTCACGCAAATCCTGTTTAGAGGTAACCCAGATACAAATGGGGCCAAACCATCTGCAAATCTGAAAAGGAAATTCCCAAACAATTTGTTTGAACAAATATATATATATATATTTGGCATCTTCTAATATGCCAAAGACCTTAAGCCTTCTGAGACCATACTGGACTAAGTGCAGAGCTAAAAAAATTACAATTATTCATCTCAGTTGGAAACATTTCCTTGTGACAAATGACAGGTTGCTGATCTTTTTGCAAGCTGGCACTGAAGTAAGAAGTGGTTTGTCAGGTTTGTCATGGGTTTGTTTTGGAAGCTAACAACTTCCTGCTAATTTCTCTTTGTACTTCTCTTGTTAAAATAAAAGCAACAGTAAGAATAAAAACCATGGCGCTTCAGTGGAGCAAAAAAGTGAACTTTACTCTGGTTTAAAGTATCTTTAAACAAATACTGCAGAGGTATTTTTAGAACCTAATAGATGAAGAACATGCAATTTGCAGGGAATGCGTACATGCAAACGGCTACACCTATGCACACGTCCACGTTTGTGTGCATAAATCAGCTCTCACCTCCTCCATCACTCCCCATGGTTTATGCTAAGCCCAGTGGGGAGCCACATCAGCCTCCCCTTTGATGATGACACACATGATTAATGGCTGTAAAAAGACTGTTTGTTTTCATTACGCCTCCTCGTCAGCGAGCTGTAGCTGTATCAGAGATTCGTGCCATGCAAGCTAAATTTGAGCCAGAACTGTAGGAAAATATTTCAACAGGAGTTTCTCTTTAGAACCAGGAGAAAACACAAAGGGGCTTGGTTTTGTTTTAAAAGAGGCAACTGCCCATGGCTACATTTTCCACTGTTACTCCAGTTCTGAGGTGGCCAAGGGATTTCAAGGGCTGGAAAATTAAAAGTTGAAAGGATTTGGGTAAGGCAAAGATCCAGGATCAGTTTTAAGAGTTTCATCTAAACCCTACAGCTGCTAGGTTTTATATATCTCACACAAATTTCCTCTTCCTAACCCAAGATATAGCAGACATACAGAAAAATACTCAACATAAAGTTTAAATTAGGCTTGTGGTATGTATGCCTGATGGATGCAGTGATAAAATGAAGGAAGAGCAGCTGATTCAAATAGCATTTTGACTTCAGATCCAAAGAAAACAAATAGATTAAAAGACCTAAAATGATTTCTTCTCATGTGGAGGAAAGTTTGTAGAGATAGTTTTTGAACTTTTTCAATGAAGATCAGTTTTCTAAACTTAATTAGAAACAATGTAAACAGAATACACATTCATACAGAGGTCTTACTTTGAGTATGTTCTAGTGTCCCTCTCCCAACAGTCAGTTGAAACATTTAAATAACAGTCCAGAAGCTGTCTGATTCACAAACCTGAAGAAGTTCAAGGCTAACGTGGCTTACAGACAGCCCTCACCATCGCTGGGCTTTTAAAAGTCAAAAGGAAGTCTGCAAAGGAAACTCTCTTTATGTTTGAATGCTTCCCTGTGAACTTTGTTGACCTATCAGACCCCGCTAGTGACCTGCAGACATGGTTGACCATGCCCCTTCCATCCTCCACACAGAGAAGGCATAGCTCAGTCTCTCATGTGCCAGGTAGTTGCACCCGGCAAGCTTGTTGTCCATCTCGTTGCTTTGCAGAACTTGGTATAGAAAGTCAATATAGCGGGATGCCAACTTGAGAGTCTGAATTTTGCTCAGTTTGTCCGAGGGAAGCGTTGGAATGATCTTGCGCAGCGAGGCAAATGCTTCGTTCAGCGACTGAGTCCGCTGGCGCTCGCGGATGTTGGCGATGGCCCGCTGAGCGTGTGGGTCCTCGAGGGCTGGGAGTCCTCCAGGACTGTGACCCGGCAGGGGAGAAAGCGAGGGGCTGGAAGAAGGCGGCCGATGCTGAGGGCTCTGTTTGAGTTTTTTGGGGCCTGTTGAGGTGAATATCTGAATGTTGTCCTCTGGTTTGACTTTGTTGTCCGTTGAGGTAGGGGTGAGTGGAGTAAGGTGATCCTCTGTGTGTGAACCAATCTGACGTTTACGTCCGGTAATGCCTGGAGTGGCTACAACAACAGGACAGGCGTTAGAAAGTTGTCTTGCCAGCTTCTCTTTGGGAACCACCCTTCCTTTAGGGTGATCATCTCTGGACAGTTCATCCTCTCTCATACTTTGATACACTTTTCTTCCCCTTTAGTTCTTTCAATTGCTCTATGTGCTCCGCTCTTGTGCTTACCTAGTTTTTTCAAGTGTATTGTCTTTTTTCTCTGTTCTGTTCTTCTTGAGATCCTTCCTTTGCTTCTCTGCTTTGTCTTTCTTCTGCTGTTGTCCTTTTGCTTACAGCTTCTCCCTGGGGAATATTTAATCAAGCCAAAATGGAAGAGCAAGCACTCAGTGTCATCTCCTTCATCCACACATGTGAAAACCCGACAATGATCTCTTCCAGTCTCTGTAAGCATGCATAATGAGGCACAAACTCTCTCACGTCATTCTCCTGAAGCAGCATGTGAAACAAGAGCATAGTGAGTGTACATTTTTAAAGTCAGGCAACTGTGAATGTTTCAGCTCCCCTCCCACTCAGTTCCCTGATTGGCCTGAAATGGATTTTGGGACAGTGAAGCTTCAGGATGCAAGAGGAGTGAGTCCTAACTGATTGGTCCAGTCGAAGCGACGAGGCGGAGAGAGAGATCTGTTGTGCAGCCAACCAGATCTAAATGTTGTGACGTTTGCCTCCTTGTCCCAGAAGTTGCTCAAGTTTATAGGTTCCAGATTTTCTCCAAAGCAAGGCATTGCCCTGCCCCCTCTCTCACTGAGACTTCACAACTCAGCACCAACATCGATGGGCTTTTAAAAGTCAAAAGGAAATCTGCAAAGGAATCTTTCTTTATGTTTGAAACTGCACAAAATTCAAATACACTATCCTCCAACATCGAGCTTTCTGGCTTTATAAACAACAGAATAGACCGATTTTGTACACAAAATCACAAAGAAGGTGAAATTTAAAGACACTGAAAATGACTTTTTTATTCCCCATCTTCCCCAGGTTGTGTGAAATATCACAGTTATAACTTATTGTAATCTAGATATGATTTTTTCTTGAAACCCACAAGGTCCAACTTGTGGTATCTACAATATTTACCAGATAAAAGGTTAATGTTATGTTGAATATTCTGGTGTCACAATTCTTGGATTACTGGCTTCCTGTGGGTAATTTATGCTTCATTTTTTGTGCCGTCTTAGTTCTGTCAGTGAGGTTTGTTGTCATCGATTCTTGTTTTCCTCATCATAAATATTATTAGATTTTTTTAATATAATCTTCTGCTGTGTTTTTACTTCAGTTCAGGTATTGTCGTACTCTGTTTAGTGCTCTGTATTAATTATTGCTCGGAAAGTCTTGCCATACTAGTTAATTCCTCCGTATTTAGATTCTTAGTTTATTCTTGCAATTTGTTCTTTGTGAAAGTAGCTTCTTTAGTTTGTTATTAGAGTTTCTTGCCTTATTGTTAAACCTTCTTTATATGGAGGAATTTTCCTGGCATAATCCAAAAGCACACATGTTCAGTCTGAAAACAGGATTTCATGTCTTTTATTCTCAAAACTTTGAATAATTTTGCTTACATTGTTATTTTGGAAGCAGGACTTCATGTATTTCTTCTCAAAACTTGTACTCAAAACTTCTCCTCGTGTTCAGACATAGTCTCTGCTCGGAATCTCTGCTCGCTTACGAAACATTTTCATATTGGACTTTAAACTTGGCCTTGACAGGAACAGCTGGGCAGGATAAAGCTGACCGTTTTTATCTATTATATTATTATTACTTTTAAAACAATTTTTTATTGTTTTTTTTTTTAGAATATACGAATAAATATTAGGCTTGAACTGAGTTAAAAAAACAAAAAAACAAATGAAATGGAAAATAAACAATAAGAAGATATTTTCTACCAATGAGCTTCGTATCTAAAGCTCAAACATTCTTCTGTTTTTATAATCATGCTGCATCTGCAGTAAACAGTTTGATCTGAAATATGTCACCTTCATCAATTAATACTTGTGGTTAATAGTAGTTCATCTCAATTTACAACGTTTCCATACACACAAAACAGAGTCTGAAACTGGTCTGAAACATAATTTTCCACAGATCTGTGATCTAGAAAAAACAAACGTGACAGGAGAATGTATAGACCCTCATGCAAACTCTGAGCCATGTATACGCTCGTTTTGGAGACTTTACAATTTGACGCCTTTGTGTCTTTAAGAAGATATAGCTCTTAAACACATCCATCTATCCATCCATTTCCTTACACCCTTGTCCCTAGTGGGGTCCGGAGGGCTGCAGGTGCCTATTTCCAGCGAGACATTTTGGGTGAGATGCGGGGTCACCGTGGACAGGTCGCCAGTCCATCACAGGCCTTCAGCACATCATCACTATACTCATCATTTAACCTGGAGGGGACAATGGCTTCTCCCTCAGGCGCTGGACCCTAATACCGCTCATACCACTGCGAAGCATGTCGTTGGCCTCCTAAAATGCTTGTGGCAGTGTGTAGCTTTATTCAAATCTGTCATGTGTAACTTGTCGCAGCACCGCTTTGGATACCAACATTTTGTTTTGTTTTTTTTTAGCTCTCCACTTCACTTATACCGAGTTCTATCTTGTGAATTTTTTTTCTTTTCTTTCCTCTCTGTGTTGCCATTGATGACCATGAAGCAACACTTACCTCCTGGCTCATTTAAATACACCTTCGCATTCGCATTGGCTATTTATGGTTGAATGCAGGTGTGTAGGGAGCAGAAGTTAAGGCGGTAACTTGCTGCTGTCCGGTGTATGTTTGCATGACTTTGTAAATCTGGCTGTTGTTTTTGTTTGGCGTATGTCATTTTTTGACTTTTGGAGGTACACACATTTCACATAGTTTTCTAAATGTGATCCTGGAGCATTACTTTAGCCATCTGTGAGCAAGACACAGCCAATATCGCAGACATTTCATCAATGCAAAAAGGTAAAGTATGGGCTACATAATAAGATATACAAGGGACTCAAAAAGACAGATAAAGAAATAGGTGGTTGTAAACAATGTCCATATTAAACGGCGAGACTGAGGGTCATTGCGCGAAACAGAAACCCTGTAAATTCTAGACAGTAACAGGTACCATGGAATTGCAAAAAATCAGTGAGGGACGACGAAGTCCCTGAGTGAAATTCCATGAAAGAGGTGCACAGAGCCTTGAAAGGCTGTTAACACCGTTGTAAACTGCGTGATTGTGAGCATGAGTGGGAATAAAAATACCAATAGGCATTTTGTTCCATATAACACAGTAAACCTTTTGTGGATGCAAAGGCAAGAACCCTCCACTTGATGACTTTGTGTTTTTGTGTTTGTTATGACGTAAAGCACTTTGAAATGCCTTGCTGCTGAAATGTGCTGTACAAACCTACACTTCTATCATCTTCTCTGTACAAAAATTCCAAACCTCCTCTGTAAAACTGCTTTCTCTGGCAAGCGATGCTGCTCACAGACGAAGGTCGCAGACAGCCTGCTGTGGGTACATGCGGACACAACACCTCCTGCAAATGCTAAAACTGTAAACCCCAGTCTTCTAAGGCACCTCAGGTACATCAAACTGGTCTATTACTGCTGCAG
The DNA here is from genome assembly GCA_010277075.1 of Poeciliopsis retropinna. Taxonomy (NCBI): domain Eukaryota; kingdom Metazoa; phylum Chordata; class Actinopteri; order Cyprinodontiformes; family Poeciliidae; genus Poeciliopsis; species Poeciliopsis retropinna. The sequence continues at coordinate 835,931 of VMRM01000009.1, forward strand.
CTGCAGCCAGAGATACCCCTGCTGCTACTGAAATCCCCACAAGAATGCCTAAGGAAGGACCCGGGCCTAGGACATGCAAAACTGACTGTACAATGTCTAAGGCTCCAACCAACGCCATAGAACCACCCCAGATTTTAAACGCTCCACCACTTTTCCAAGATTCAAATAAAACCACTCCTTTTTACAGCTACCATTATGTGGACAGTTAAAACTCCAACAAAAGGCCCCCCACTACAACACCGTGTACTGCTTAACGACAGCAAAGTAATGATTGGTTGGTTTGCAACATTAAACATACTTGTAATGAAAAAATGCCAGTGAAATAGATGCAAGCAACAGAGAACCTTTTTTCTTTCCTGTCAGTGCAAGAATACTCTGCACTGCCAGGTATTCAGTGCAGAGTATTCCTTAGGATGACATAAGAAAAACAAAAGGGCACGTTTTGATTTTGTTGACGCAAGAAATAAAGATGAAATAAACACATTTATAGGGAAGTCTAATGGTGCAACAATAAATGCACAAACTAGGGATTTCGCTCCAGTAACAACCCACACTTTCATAGTGTAACTGGAAATAAATGTTAGAGAACGCTCCAGTCCCAGATCCAGGTCGCTCCCAGCAGCAGTGACAACCGCCATGCACACCGAACCTGCCAAAGTAAGAGCTTCTCCATGTTCTGTTTTACCCCACTTTATAATACCCAGCTTGTATGTTTCTAATCCAGTAAAGATGCCTGGTGGTAATAACCACAATGAGGAAAACGCAGTGAATTCTACCATCAGCAGAGACACAAAAATGTTATTCTTGTCATCACTAGTGTTTATTGGTGAAATCAGATGCCCTCCACGTTCCAAAAGGACCTGATTGTACTTTATGAAGATTTCCAACTGGTTCATCATCTCCAGAGAATGAAGCAGAAAGATTGCTGTCTGTCCCAGAGACACACCTCCTGACATCATCCCAATGCAGAGGATGGTAATTAAAGATGCCTGTTTTGAGGACAAGAGGCTGACTTAGTGCCAATTATTTTTATGGGTACAGCTGACCACAAGCCAGTGTGTCAAAACCTGAGTAATACTTCAATAGACATACACCATCTCACATTTTTAACTTTCTTGAGGAGAACCAAGAGGGCAGTTCAATTTGTCTGTCAAACAAACAAATCCCTTTCAGTCACATTATCATATTCATTAGAAGAAAAATCTTTTTAAGTTGCAAATAATTAGCAGACTTTCTTAAATATGTTTACCTGTTAAAGTTGATGATTTCTGTTGTTTCATCTGGTCTCTGCAAAAACTCTGTGCTTTGATCAAATAAAATATTAGACAAACATAGAGAGATAACTTAATTATCCTTAATTTACCTTATCCTTACCCAAAAAACCGGAGGTTCTGCGTTGTATCTGCACAAGTCGTCGAGGCGGACTCAGCCCCAGACCCTGTGAAGCTCTCTGAGTTGTTCTGTCTTGAAGCATTTGAATAAATCTGAATGTAATTCTGCTGTCTTTTTATCCTTAATTATCCTTTGTTTGGTGTCTCCATAGCTAAAAAAAAAAAAAAAATGGTGATATGTACATTTCCAGTAAAACAGTCTTAATCTAGATCTGAGTTAAATATACATAATTTAGAGTGTCTAGTCAAATTTCTCATTTCTCTTAAACTTTTAAAAGTTAGATTAGAGTGCAGAGAAAATGGCATTCTAATGGTCACTTCCATAAAGATTTTCATAGGATTAAATAAAGAAGGAAATACAGTCAATGTAAAAAAAAACATCTATTGTGTCTCAATATGGTGTACAGCAGCCAAGATATTATTATTAGGGTGATTTAGGCCCATTTTGCATTGCACGGACCGACTGGCTTCAAAGTTAGGTCTGGCGTTTTTGCATTAGTACTTCCAGTACGGTCCCACTCCGCTCCCTGGAACCCTAAGACAGGAAATGATACAAATCAGGGGTGTCCATGCTGTACCTATTTTCAACCCTTGGAATGACGTTGTGCCATCCTTGACTGCAACCAATATAAAAATGTCAATGGCAGAAGTTTGGTGTGCCAGTACAAATGACTGATTCAAATGGATAGTTTTTTTTTTAGAATATTTTCTAAGGACAAGGTTTACTCTGGCAGATAAATTTGCACACATTGACCATGTTTTTGTTTTCCATTCATTTCTTTTCAATAATGGGACTCTTGGCTCATAGTGAACTCCATCAGGACATGTGACTCACCATCTGCTAAGTGGGCTTTGCTGGCAGGGTCCTGCGCCTTCAGTATCATGGTGTTCTCAAGCTGAGTGAACAAGGGGCAGGCTGGCAAAGAGAGGTAACGTCTATGGTCTCTGGGCAATTCTTTTTGATGCATCTGCCTCGGCTGATTCTGTTGTTCATGTAGCAATGACTGTGCAGGAAAGACTCAGAGCATCGTAAAGTCATGGCAACATCTGTTCATTCAGTTCTAGTTTTCTGTATTTGGTGAGTAGCTGCGTGGACAGTTTGGTATTAAGCACAGAATGTACTTTTAAAGAGTTATGTCGCCCTCTACAGGTCTAAATATAAACAGCAGATGATCCACCTGCTTCTTCTAAACTCTCTGAATGAAAGTTTGTGATTTTTCAACCTAATTTGAAGAAACAAGTAAAGTTGTGCAAATACGCATAAAATTAATAACATAACCAGACAAAACAATGCAGCTCTGGTAGATGTTTTCCAGTTAGGAGCTCACGTGTTTACAGAGGAACTCAGTGTACTGTCGCTTCCTGAACAAGCAGCTGCGCATTCAAATTCAGAAAAAAAAAAAGAAAAAAAGACTTAACAGTGCTCTCTGCTGGTAAAACTAAGGTAAAAAAAAAACTGCTGCAAAAAAGTAGAAAAGTAGAATCAGAATCAAAACATGAATGCAAAATTGATTTAAAACATTGTACTCTGTTTCAGTCATTTCAGATGTCGCTTGATAATTACTGTTTGGTGTTTCGGGTATCCTGAGTTATCTCTCAGCCAGCCTTCAGAGCAGGCTTCAGGTTGGAAGCTGCCATCTGTAGCTGCTGACACACATGCACACACACGCACACCCACGCACGCACACACCCCTACACACACACACACACACATACACTGGGTCTGCAGAAGTTGGCATGCCTTTATTAATTTAAACATTTGTTTAGATAATTTGATCTGGATGTTTCTGGGGCTCTTGTGGGAACATTTGTCTGTTTGGTAGGTGGCTTCATTGAGGCCACCCAACATGTGGAAAGGACATCTGTTCTGGTAAACTCATTTGCTCTCCACCCCACTATATTTTCAAAGGGATTTAGAGCAGAGGAACACACAAAATTATCCAAATGAGACAGGTTGGAAGAAGTCTGTTCTGGGTCAGGCAGTATGAACAACAGGACTGTCCTGCTCACAAACCCAGTTGTCACTGTACAGATAATATAGCAGGGGGTCGTTTTATGGGGTTCCACACACTCAGTCATGGTTTGAGCTGCCTGCACAACCTGAAACTCCAGAAGAATCTGGATATAGACAGTCATTAAGGCTGTCATATGGCACCTATTCTCTTCAGAGAACATACATTTCTTTGACTTTTCAGTGTCTCAGCGTTTAAAGACAAAACAATTCCTCTCAAGATGTTTCTGTTCTCTCAGATGCCATTTATGATGACACAACAGAGTCAATATCAGAAAGATGTTAATTTTGGTCAAAATTAGCTTGACTAATTTTCATGGACACCCAATCATGTCTTGTGACTGTTTTAAGGTAATCCATGTTTGGGTCTACCATTGATTTTTTTGACACCAACTGTCCTTCTATGTTCAAACTCTGCAGCGATGGGTGATTGTGAGGCCTTCTTTGTGAAGCTCAACAATCCTGCCACATTCAAAGACAGAAGCCATTTTGTGTTCAGCATCATCAGGACACAAGAAGATGAATCAAAATCAGAATATGACTTTAGTTGGAGTTGAAATACAGTTTTCGAGATTTCCCACCAGCGTTCGGTGCCTGTTCTTTGTTCCTGAATTTTGCAGCATGGCATGTGAATACTTGTCATTCCTTTCTGTGCTGATCAGATGTGATTCTCCATTCTCGTCTCATCTGGTCATAAAACTCTGTCCAGAATGCATTTGGCTTGTCCATTTATGCATCTGCAAATGACACTCAAGCTTATAGATGTTGACCCTGGAACAAGCGCCTCTTTCAAGATTTGTCTTCCTTTTACTCCATGTTGATGATAAACTTGCTTAGACGGGGAGGAATTGCAGTACTGCTTCAGCAACTTTCAGTTCACAATAGACTTCAACTTTGATGCTTCTCAGATTGTTGAATGTCCTAACTGATTTACTGTTCATCAGAGGCAAAATCTGAATAAGATGACTTGAACTCTGACATGACCAACTCTGGACAACAAATAACAGATAAGACTGTGTATCCTCTGACATAGCACCTTAATGGAGAGGATAAACGAAGTCAATCTCACAATTCAGTTCAAAGTCAGACTTTAATTAGGTCAAATGACTATTAGCCTGGAATGTGCACACAACAAGAATCTTCAAGACTGACAGACATGAGGGCAGTTCAGAAAGAACGCTTAAGGAGGAGGAAACAATGAGAGCAGGGTGGAGTTCATAAACAGGTGGAAATACAAGGACAGACTGACTGGAATAGAGAAAACAAACAGGCCATGCTCACAGGGTGGACAACTTAAGAGACTGAATTCAAAAAATCCGTAAAGTCCTGAGTCGTCATGCAGTCATTACAGAGAAAATATGGACAACACGGCTGACTTAGATCAGAGCACAACCAGGTTGTTGTATTTTGGAAAAATTAACTTAATGGATCAAAGGTTAATAAATTAACCCAGAAGTTACATGCATCACTACCATGCTATAATATTTGTAATGTAATAAATTCTTGTGCAGTTTTGACTTATTTCTGAATTATATTTTTATTGTAGATATAGCAGAAAGATCATTTGATGGACTCAATATTTTTGTTTGGTCAGAATATTTAGAATTATATATATCCTATAATGACAAAAGTATTCACTTATCTAGTTGAATAGTTTTATAAACTTGAGTGACATCCAAAACTTGATCCACGGGGTTTAATATGAACAGTGGCATAGTTCTGTATTCATCAAACATTACAATAAGTATAATACACCAAGGAGAGTGCTGTTGTCCTGGAAACAGCATAGAATAGAATAGAAATATTGTTTATTGTCCCAGAATGGGGACATTTGTGTGCAACAGCAGCAAATAGATAGAATAATATAAAATATATATTACCTGAATAAACATACTGTAATTTCAACATACATAAATGTAGCTATAAAAATACTCCAGTCCAGAGGAATGTGCAACTAAGATGGTTCGTTTAAAAATATGTACAAAATGCCAAACTCAGACTTTGTGTAGTTTGATCAACATTGAATTTATTTCCTCATTAGAAACAAACTCAAACAGAATGTTAAAATCACAGATGCAGAGAAAAATAGACTAATATCCAAATACAGCACTGCTACTGTCTGTGGCTTTTGACCAGCCCCAAATGCCAAGAGTCTTTATAATGGCTTTCATGCAATAACACACTGTGTATTGTGTCAAAACAAGTTCACCTAATCTCTCTGGTGTGATTCTGTGGTGCATTAAAGTAGAACTCACACGGGAATTTTCATAAATAAAAAGACCTCCAAAGTGATTAAAGCAGCAAATGTTGGCAGTGTCTTATTCAGAAGGCCTGAAACGACACTGACCATTTTCAAATGTCTTGTACTGTTGCATAGTTTTAACAAACTTTAGTTTGAAAGGAAAAAATGATATACAGTATGTGTAAAAATCTGGTTTCAACTGTACATACATGTAAGCATATTGAGGACTATAGATGCACAACATCTTTTACTAAGCTGTATATGATTTATATTTCGGCAACGTATTCCTGCAACATGACCTCCAACCAAAGGTTGGTAGAGCAGCTAGAGGTTGAGCCCATGTAAGAGTACTCCATCATGTAAAGTTTTTTCGTAAAAAATCTTACCAAATGTTATTACATTTAACTAGTTACTCTGTCTACAAAACACAGAAATAATTTCTGGAAGACATGTCCAGATATTTTGAGTCAGATGAACCATCACCAAGTTGGATGAACTTGATGAAATTTTTGCAGTGCCAAAAAGTTCAGCAAGTGGTAAAGTTTTATTTCACCACTTTTCTCTTTTCTGCAAACCATGTGTGAGAGAAAATTCCCAGCATCTCATGAGAGTGAATGACATTTCAACTTATCATTTCCTGTAAAGGCTTGAACTGCCTGATCAACCGGGTGTCTGGTTCACAGAGGAAGGTGTGCCAGAAAATAATAATAATAAAAAAAACACTCAAAGGAATGCCCAGGAGTTAGATAATGAATAATAGCATGTAATTAATCAACAAATAAAAGACTCACAACAAAACAGTCATAAACAATATACATGTCAATGTCATTGCCCTTGCAGACTCTGTGTACCTGCTGTTCTGCACATCACCGAGTGGAATGAGGCATGTCAGCTGAAATGTACACCCATGGCCCTATATTTATTGTTTTCGTCAAACACAGAAGAAAAGGAACAAGAAGAGTTTGGCTACAAGTTGGCAATAAGTTGCCTCTTATTTTGGAAACAGTTGCAGTCGGCCCTCTGAAACAGTCAGATTACTAATTTTAGGGAAAGAATTTTCATCTTCACTGAAAGACTTGACACTTTTCTCAACATTTGACTTCGGTCTCAAATGGAAACTTTGATACCATCTTTTTTTCTCCCTTATCTTGTTTGTCGCAATGTTTACAGTAAACAAGGAATTTGCAGAGGATGTGACTTTCCTCATACATAAAATACGAACTTCCCCTTTTTTCTGTGTATCAACATGGAAGCAATAACAGCTGCTTTTTTCTCATCAAGAAAATATAAAGTTTCCAAATACATTTAATGAATTTTGATGAAGATTTTCTTTTTTGCTCAGTATGTTGTGTTTTAATTGAGCCAGCTTAGAAAGATACAAGGGCATTCCTGAAGCTGGATGTACTTGTTCTTACATCACTGCTTTAAAATCACAGCTGGTGGTTTCCAGAAAGAAGAATTGTGGACATTTCCTTTAAAAAAAAGTCCTATGGATTTTGGCAGGGTATTTTCCCATCAACAGTATAGCAGTCAATGCCTGGTAGTCGATACTGACTACCAGGCATCATAGATGACTCTGGAATGTTGCTGTGCAAACAAGTTTGGCACCTCCTACTTCTCACTTCGATAAGAACTGGCAGCACTGTTTCTTGTTTGCACTTTGCTGTACCTGTCTCTCCACCTGTGGATTCTCTTAATGAGAAATAAGGATAAGATACTAGTTTCTCACTTGGATGGATGAAAGGTTTTTGTCAAGAAGAGAGACAAAAACAAAGAAAGAAACGACGACCAGAAGAGAAAAACAACTGTAATTCTTTTCAACCTTCAGTATGTTTTTATCAAAGCAAGAGGATCAGCTTGCCCAGGAGCTGAGCTGTCCCATCTGTCTTCAGCTCTACAACGATCCAGTTGTTCTACCCTGTGGGCACAACTACTGTCGAGCTTGTATCTCCAAATCTGCTGACTCCACAGACAGCGGCAAAGAACCTTTACGCTGCCCAGAGTGCCGCGAGGCCTATCATGGCGTCGATACCCTGCAGAAAAATTTCAAACTTTCCAACATTGTCGAGGGTTTCCAAGCTTCTTCCCAAAACATTTATGAAGAGGTTCTGGATGTGATCAAACCAGCGAACCCAGAGGCGGACGATGTCATTTTCTGTGACCAATGCATAGATGACAAGACTCCGGCGGTGAAGACCTGTCTGAAGTGTGAGGTGTCGTTGTGCTTCAGGCATCTCCAGAAGCACAACGAGAGGGAGTCCTTCAAGATTCACTCTCTAGTGGAACCTCTGAAGGATTTGGGGAGCATGGCCTGCCTCATTCATAACCTTCCACTTGAGTACTTTTGTTCTAATGACATGAAGTCTCTGTGCATCACATGTTTGGAAGACCATAACGAGAACCACGACGTCCTCACCATCAGTGTGGCAGAAGAGGAGATGAGACGAGCCTTGGAGAGCCGTAACAAGGTAGTTTTGGACCCAACACAGGCTTACATTTACTGTGTTTAGGATGCAAGAACTAGCAGATTTACACAAGACAACATATTTATTATGATGTACAGGTGGCAAATAAAAGAAAGGGCAATGTGAAGTTTTTTATAGTGTTCTAAGGACATTACCCTCAGTTCAGTGGTAAACACATTAGTTTTTTAATTCTACTGACTACTCTGGATTTTCTATCAGATTGCTGAGTTGGAATGACAAGAATATTCTGGGCAGAGATAAAAACAGGGACGCATGGCCTCTATGAAGTTAGGGAAACAACTCCTGGTCCCAATATGGTTCACATGCAGTGTTTTGTAAAACATGACTGAGAACAATGCAAAAGTAGACACAAGAGATTATCGTTGATGAGAACAGTATGATCACTTCTGACAAGTCATGCACAGTTCTAGATTCTGCATGACTGCCTTAAAAATGCCAATTGCTCTTAATCTTTATTCAGTGAAGAAGAAACACATCTATTAGAGGATACCTAGAAAAGGACATCATGTACATTCTTGGACTTGTTCTATGCTGTGCAAGAAAGTTGCATCCTGTTTTTCCAGGTTCTCTTTCTGTCCATACAAGGTAAATGCCAACACATTAACTGCATGTCTGCAGGTGGTTTCCAGCCGACTGCAACTGACAGAGTGCCTCCTTCAGAAGACACAAGAGGACCAGGGAGCCTCCGAGGCTGTTAGAGATAAAATGGTCAACAAGGCAGTCTCACTTATGGACAGTATGGCTGCAATAGTTGACAGGTAAGGCCCTGTATATTGATAGAAGCTTAAAATGGTGCTACTGTAGGACTATTTAAATGTTGCACAAAAGCACAATACCAATGCTCCATTGGTATAAATTGGGGACTATCTACTTGTTGCCAAAGAATCATTGAACTTAGTGACTATAAGAAATGAGCACTGTAATGGAGGCATCTACCAACATGGATTCCAGTTGTGTGAATCCCATATGAAATTTCTTCACTGCCAGCTTTTCTAGCAAGGAGTACAGAAAATATATGCTTTCAGAATAAAAGCCAACAGCTTTCAGATATGGTCAAACCAAAGTTGTACAAGTTTTACTGACCAAATGATGATGACATCCTCATGGTGAATTTAAAATACAGCAGGCACTCACCTCAATAATACATGTCTTAAAGTTATGTACAGGGTGAGAACCCATAAACAGGCTGAAAACAAATCTCACAGTCTTTTGAAGAAACTCATTTACAAAACTTTGAGTAGCTATTTTCTGCCTTCTGGTGTTGGCTAGCTGTGCTGAAGCACTGATAACAATAACCCGTTAGCAAACAGGAACAACTGGTGATTTGGTTTCAGTTGAGTTATTTTTAGCACAGTCCTGCTCTGCAACAGTACTAGAGCTTATATACTTTTTTAGCATTATATAGTCATGCTTGTAAATATCAATGTATTTTCATATATAAATGAAAATATATGTAAAACAAAATAGTAAACTGCATCCTCGGCACTTTTTACTCTTCCATAAGCTCAAATTAAAATTATAAACTTTTACATGGTGAAGAAGCATGATGATTCCTGCAATAGTTGACAGGTAAGGATTTCAGGATTTCAGTTAATCAAAATTACTTTTGAACTATTAATGACTTTTTAAACTAATACATAAATGCAAGACTAAAACATTTTTAGGACAGCGTTTGTGTATCAGCTTGCAGTATGTTCTGGAGAGATGGCCTTTTGCTTTCACTTTAAAATTTCCGGTGAGTACATCTAGTCTTTAGCTTCTGGTAATAACTTGAGTAGCAGGTTTAACAAGTGACTTTTGTAGAAAGAAATGCTCACCCGTCTTGCCACTTCACTAATTTGGGTAATGACAGTGATACAGTGATCCTCCCATAAACCTTTTATTAGTTAATTCAGCAGACAGTAATAGGGAGGATTTAGTTTCTTGATTTAAAAACTTTCATACATCAGGTGGTACAATAATGTCAGAATGTTGGTGTCCAGCTGAAAAGCATGCCAGTTTTCACTGAGTTTTTCTTTTAAGACACTATTGTAAAGTGAAAATGACAACCTGTTGGTGACATGAAATGAAACGTGTTGTTTTCAGGTTCAGGGAGCGACTGCGTTTGCTTTTGGAGGAGGAGAGAGGGCAGCGGCGCAAAAGCTGGCAGCTTGGAGTGAGTGCACTGGAGGAGCAGCAGCAGCAGTTGCAGGAGGCCGAGATGTGTGCATCCGAGGCGCTCAGCGAGACAGACACATGCACCTTCATACACAGGTACAAACATAATCTGTACTACTTTTTACTGAATGATTCTTACAGTGCCTTGGAAAAATATTGGTACTCCTAGAATGTTTTTATGTGATCTGCCCTTTGTAGAAAAATATGATGTATGGAGGAAAACAAACACTGCACATGACTGAGCACATCATCACCGTGAAACATTGTGGTGGCAGCATCATACTATTGGAATGGAATTTTTTTAGCAGGGACAAATAAGGTTGATGGGAAGATGGAAAGTGGTAAATGAAGGCAAACCTGTAAGAAAACTTGATTTGATACAGAGGCGGAGATTTGTATTGTGGCTGAATGAAACATGCAGCCACAACAGCAATGTATCATATTAGATTAATATAGACTTGAAAATTATGGTTCCATCTCTTCTGACTGAACTTGGTTTATTGTACTGGGAAGAATTGTTAAGATTCCAGTCTTTAAATGTGCAAAGCTGGGAGAGACAAACTTCAAAATGCTTGTACAATTTAGTTGGATATGCTCTGAAAAATAGTTTTACTTGCAAAAAGAGATGTCTATGTGTGCATTTATTAAAAGTCTAAGGTTTTCATGCATATTTTCATTTGCATTATGACTGGATATGAAATAATTTTCTCCTTTTTTTTTTGCTCATCAGATTCATGATGATTGAACAGAAACTGAGAGATGCTGCCACAGGCAGTCTTCCCAGCACGATTCCCTCAAAGGCCGTCCTGAACACCAAGCGTCTCCAAACAGACCTCAAAACCAACGACTTCTGCACAGAAATGGTCCGTCTCCTTGACACCCTTCACATCCTGCTCAATCCTCTGGAGGTCACCTTCAACGTCTGCACTGCCCACCCCAGCTTGTTGGTGTCCAACGACTTGCACACAGTCAGATACACCAGCTCCAAGCAGTCCTACGTAGAGCACCCGGAGCGCTTCCTGAGTGTACCTCAGATCCTGTGCAGCCAGGGTTTTTCCCAAGGCACGCATATCTGGGTGGCAGAAATGGGCAGCAACTGCATGTGGTCCCTTGGTGCGTGCTACAAGAGCATCCCTCGCCGTGGAGACCACAGTCGCCTGGGGCACAACTTGGTGTCCTGGAGACTACAGTGGAAAAACGGCAAGCTAACAGCGTGCTCTTCATCTAGCAGTGCTGCATTGGGGGAGACATTCCAACATCCATCTAAGATTGAGGTTGTGCTTGACTATGAAGGTGGAACCCTGTCCTTCCACACCATCAAATCACGCAGAGAACACCTTTACACCTTTAAGACTGCGTTTAAAGAGCCAGTTTACCCAGCTTTTAGTATCCATTCAAATACATCCGATTCTTGGATCACTCTACAAAGTCAGATGTGACACCAACATTTAGTCTGTAACTTTCCCTGTGCATAGATATGTCTTGGGTATTCCTGTTTTTAGATCTTTATTCACACGTTTGTTCTTACCAAGTTTGTTTAAATGTTGACATGTAAGTAAGTAAAGTAGTCCAGGCTTTCTCCCAGAAACTCGTCAACCAAAACTAAGTGTCAGAAACTGGAGGATTATGTTTTACTTTTTTATGAAAACACTAACCATGGCCTGCCTCAAAAGTGTGGTTTTGTATTCCTACTTTTCACCATCACAGATAATCTACTGCCATTGTCTTAGATTTATACCAAGCAGTTGGTGGATCATGGTGTGATGATTAATTAATGACTTATTGTGTGAACAAATTTATTCACTTGATTTTAATTGTGTTTCTTATTTAATGGAAACACTGTAATTGTAAAATTGCATTACTTCGACATTAGCAGAATATTGACAAAGTTTTGCACATCTTTGTAATGGAAACAACATACTTCATTCCAGATTAACATCAAATTATTCACTAAGGTGTTTTTTTCTCACCTGCACATCAACATTTCTCTACAGTCAGCTAATGACAACTGACTGTAACAGAGAGGTTGAGCTATGCCTTTGTTACAGCCTGGCTGGATTACTGCAGTCTCTGTTGGAGACTTCCAACAGAGTCCTGGACCATATCCAGCAGGTCCAAAGCTCAGCCGCTAGTCGACTAACACACACTAAGCCTTACCAACATATCACCCACTGTCTCCCAAATCTTCACCGGCTGCCTGCCAGATACCACATCACTGACAAGATTTTCTCACCTGCAAATCCCTCAGTGTCCGAGGCCGTGGGCACTTGTCAGTCCTTCTTCAACCAAACACACTAAGTCAGACACAACAGTCCTGTGTGTCATGGTTTTATTTTCTGTCGCTTGCACCAACCTCTCTCCCATCTGCGTTACTAGGTGCTCTTCAAAATGTTGTTTGACTTTACTCCTTGGGTTTAATTCTACTCTATGTAAAATGTCCCTGAGTTTCTTGAAATTCACTATGTAGATCGTAGGTATCATTGTTCTTATTACTATACAGTTAATATAAAATGGCATGACTAAGCTGACATTATTTAGCATTTTATTTAATCATAAAAGATGATTTGTGATTGGTTTACAAAAGCAGTCATGATTAGGGTGTTTTTGTGGAGTACATGCATTATGACACAGGTGTTTTATATTTCCTATATTATTGTTTTAACATCGACCAGATTTCCTTTATGTGATGTCGTTGCTTTAAGGTAAGTGCATTTGATTTTATTTTTTATTTTCCATACAGTAAACACGAGACCGCTGAGATTTGGCATGAGGGATGTTTTGTGTTTAGGGTACAAATAAATTATTTGACACACAAAGTTTGTAATGGTTGTGTCTTGTCACTGTCTTTGCCACTGTTGCATAGAATGTATTGTCACATTCTGAGCCAGCCTGAGCTGGCTAACACCCAAAGATTAAAACTTTGGGTGTGTTGATCCCATGGCAAGGATGAGGCCAAAAGAACCACAATTAGAATTTACAGCTGGTTTTCTTAATTGATTCAACTCCTATCTTTACTTAAGTTTTACATGATTTACAGATTCAAGAACCAACGTATGCGATCACATATCTGTCTTAGTCCTTACACAACCTTGTGCTGGCCCTGGTGACATGTATCTTTTGCATAATTGAATTGTGACCAGGTCTAAAAAAATAAAAATAAATAAATAAATGAAAATTTTGTATTTGTTTTTTTTCTGAAACATGTAAAATTAATTACTTTGTAAATATGTACAGTCAGAAACTTTATTTAACTAGTCCATTGGTAGTAGAAAATGTTTCAGGTTGGTTACACAAATACAGTTGGAAATACATGTTAAAAAATCTGTGTGGGAAACTCAGACATAATTGAGCAGCCGAGTTCAGCAACTGATGACTGATACACTCCAGTAAAAGTTAACAGTGTAAGTTTTTGATTAAAAAGATACATTTAAAAAAGGAAATTTCAAAACCATTAGGTCATCAAACAAATTAAATGTTCCATAGTTTTGATTAGCTTAGATGGAACTAAGCTAATCAAAGCCTCCGAATGAGATTCAACATCAGGACCTCATACAACGTTTGGCCGCCCATGACCATGTGCAGGCTTTGGATGAATGAACTGCCAGTGGGGTTGCCAGGTTTAGATATAATCCCGTAAATATAAAACAGTAATTTTACTCAATGAATTTTATCTGTCGGCAGCTTGAAAAAAAAAAGCAAACAAAAAACAAATATGTTTCAATGTAATTATTCGTTAGTCGCTTCTTTGGGTTGATTCATTTGTGGGAATCCATCCTCCAGGTTTTAAACGCCACACAGAACGGAGGATATAATACAGAAACCTGGCAACCCGTACTCCCATCTGTCACACATTCTGTCATTGAGCAGGACATAAACATTGTTTCATGATAGCACCAATCTTCAGCTAACAGCTAATAAGTAAGGTAAAAGGGGAAAGCAGGAGGCATGGGCTCGGGGGAGAGTACGACCAGGAAAGTATCCTTCGGCGTGGATGATGAAGACAGAGTCAGGATTCTCCGCGGGATAAAGGTAATGCTAATTTAGCTAGCGTCCGAAAAGTCATGCTGACGATAGTTTAATGCTGGCCAGCTGGAAACTTGCGGCTCCAGAGCACATACACAACAAACCTTCAGACTGTGGGGAACGTCAGGTGTACCACCTGTGAAGGAGGATGGAGGTGGTGGAGCAGGTTGATTCACGAGCCCTGGAGAGTCGCTTTTTCTTTTCGCCAGACTTCATTGGATACAAGAGGGCCGTAGCAGTTCAATGCAATTATTCGTAAACTAATTAACGTAGCCGATGGCCAATTCAATGTGGAAATATGTAAGACATTTAGATAACATCGGCTTAAAAACTTTCTGTCTAGACTAATATGCTTTACTTTCTTATGACATCTTATTATTTTGAGCGTTGTAGTATATTTACCATTTATGATGCGAAATGAACGTAAAGTACGGCCGCTATTGTAGATGAACTTGCGTGCTGCATTGCTGCTTTGTCATGAATTCATCAGAAAAGTAAATGTCATAATTCCAGTCTGTTTTGTATTTCTTTTGAGGTCTTAAAATGCTGAGTTTTTGAATGGAGTTTGGTGAAAGGCTTAATGCATAGCAGTGTTGCATTCGAGGGCGAGTTTGCGTGTCGGAATTTTACATTATCATTAACCAGACATAAGAAAGGACGGGATATTTTTGTGGTTATGGCAAGACGTTTGGACAATGTAAAATGTGCCATTTGTCCTTTTTGTAGCTTTGCGTGTCCATATTCATGGTTTAAACCTTTCTTTTGGCTTACCAAATGAAACTCAATATTTCACGTGTTCCAGTCATATTTATGCAAGACTTATTTCAGAATTTAGACTGACGACACACTGGAATTAAAAGATTGTAACTTTTTCAGGAGTTCAGTTTTCTTAAGTTGCCCAAAAATGTCTGTCAAGAGCTAAAAGTCACAGTGATAACTCTGTTTGCCATCTCTGGCTGCACATTCAGATTTAATGAGTCATAGAGCGTGTCAGTGAATGGTCCTGCCCTCTGCGGTTTTATGTGTAGCTATGTTTAACCGTTTCCCATAGAAACATCCAAACGGTTGTATTAGTGGATCCTGGTCCTGTATTTACAGATTTAAGTTGCTCTGACCCGTTTCTCTTGAATAAATCTGCACCAAATATTGTGTATTATTGTTCCATATTATTGCCGATTGATTAAGATATAAAATGTTGGTAGACTGTCAGTTTATATGTTCCATAAGCAGCTTCTAAATGCCTCCTCTTTCCCCCTGGCAGCTGTCAGAGGATGTTCTCCAGAGGATGAGAGGAGTGGCTAACATTCCTCCAGAATCCTCATCTTCAGCCACAAGTCCTCAGAAAGAAAAAGGTAAAAGTTTGACTTTAACTGGTCGTTAGCAAAAGATCATATCTGAACTTTACTCTCTTGTTGATGTTGGACTTTAACATGAAAAACCTCAGAGCGTTCCAATCATTTCTAATTATAGCATGAAGAAGCATAGTGTATCAGTAATGAAACCCTGAAAACACACACACACGCTTGGTATGGAGGAGCGATTGCTACAAAGTGCAATTGGCTGGCTTCCTCAGATCAATATTTTTTGTTTCAGCAATTAGCATTTTATTATCAACTGCAACATCTGGATTGATTCAAACACAATTTAGACCACATTGTTTTGAAAGTGCCATGTAATAAATTTGTAATCTGCTGTGAATTTTTAAATATTTTGACATTTTTAAATTGAATTCAAACATTTTTTGACCCAATGCTGTCGCCTGCTTTGGTCCTTCATGCATTGCACTGTTTATAGGATGAACCATTTCTGTTCTCCTTTTTCTTTTTTCTTGTCTGATGAAGTGCTAAATGCAGCGACTAAATCACTAATTTGGCAGCAGTGGGGTGACTCTTATTAACCATGCGTGCACAGTTGTCACCTTTTAGACCTTCTTTTGGCCTTCTCTGCTTCTCTGGTTTGTCAGTCAGCTTTATCGGTGCACCTCTACTAGAGAGAATTCATTATAGCCCATTCTTTTGTATGTCATTTTGTACATTTAAAGTTGCATTCCTGCTGGAAAGTGAATCTCTGCCTCAGTTTCAAGTTATTTACTTCCAAGTCCAAACTTTTTGTCCTGCAGGCCAAAATTGTCATGTCAAAACGACTCTTGGACCAGAAAAAGAATCTGAAACTTCAAAAAAGCCAGTCATATTTATAATATGAATTATGAATATGAATTATAAATATGAATTATGCTCTTAAACATGTAGAATTCAGTCTTTGAAGCTTAAGGCACATCAGAGAAAGTACTGCATTGCTGAATTGTCACCGTTTCTCATATAAAATGTTTGGCTTTGCGACCAGGTGTCTCTCGCAGTGCCAGCTCAGCCTCTCAGGCCCAGCAGAGCCCCCCTCGCCGGGCCCCACCCAGTGGCAAGTCTGGGAAGACATTCGCTAAAGATGAACAGAGAAGGTGGGTAAGAGGGTCAAATCCAAAACCCATTAGTTCCTGGTACACAAATGCAGCATTGATGATCACATTTAGCTTTATGTATTGTTACTACCTCACTTATTAATTGCCTAGAGGAGATAATAAAGTCTTCTAGATAGTCTGCAGTCAATAACATTTGACAAGACAATTTTTCTTGTCGTATGTTATTGAGGCTCAAACTCAATTCAGGCTGAGTTTGAGCCTCCTGTTACAAATGAAATAATCTGCCAATGGAACTAGTTCTTTTTCATCAATAATAAGGAGTTATTTAATCCTATCTTATTTTACTCCTTTATCTGGCTGGAAAGTAACTTAGTTTTGTCTTATTTTAACTGTACTAGGATATTTGCATTAGAAACTAGACCAACAATCCTTGCTAAGATTTTCTGTTTGCAGTGTATCTAATGTTATTGACATTTTCTGCTCCTTGGTAAATTATTGAAATAGCTTTATTGCCTGTCACTTGTCACTGGTCAGCTGTATGTAGTGGGAAAATTGATAGGGGTACAGATGTCAAATGCAGACGAGAACAATATGGTATATTTCTATCTTTAAACCAATCTGGACAAATAATTGGGGAAAGGAATAATATCCAATTTGTGGCTATGCATATAAAACTTGATCACTTTAGAATTATCTTTCATTCATTCAGAGTAAAATGTTATAGTTACACCTTTGAAAAAGCTCACAAATGGCCAGATCTGTGAATATTTGACGTGCGGAGACATCTCAAGCATTTGAGTGTAACAATAATGGTCAGGATTAAACACTCGTCAGGTAGTAAGAAAATGGAGCCTTTTCTGTAATAATTTATGATTTATGTTGTAATGTTTTTTAGGTATGAGCAGCAGCAGACGATACTGAAGGATGAGCTGGCCAAGATGGCGGAAAGAGAGAGGGAGGCAGCGAGAGAGGAGCTGGTTAAAACCATGAGCCGAGAACGACAACAAGCACGAAAGGAAGCAGAGAAGGCCAAAGAATTGGTACAAACATACATAGAGATACACACGTGCGCGCACGCGCACACACACGCACATATGCGCACACACGCACCCATACACATGCACGTGCACGCACGCACACAGTCACACTCACACATCAAACTCACAATGTGTCTCTCTTTGTTGGACACACCTTCTCAATCAAATCACAGTACCCAAAGCCAATCCTCTTGAGAAATCTTTCCCTTAGTGAAATCTGTCTTAGAATAATTCCTTACTCAGAAGATAAAAGAATTAGAACATTTTACACAGATCCTCTCTATACAGTCAGGCTGAGTTTGAGCCTTTTATTTTTTCCTAAAAGTTTTGTTGGCTCTAGTGGCCTTTATTTGAAAGTAGTTCAACAGGAAAGAGGGCAATGAGAGAGAGGGAAGACATGTGGCAAATTTCACCAGGCTGGTAATTGAACATGCGACTATCGCCACGAGGACTAAGGTCTCCATACATGGGTCGTGGTTTGTCCCTGCGCCACCACAACATGTTAAAATGTATTATTTTCTTTCGTCTTCATTGTTCTGCACTACTTTTTTTTGCCTTATTCCGTAAAACACCATGCAGTTAAATTAAAAATACTTCTATAATCCCAGAAAAATATTAAGTTAATCAGATTTCACAATGATTGCGATAATCTGTGTGTTTTTTCAGTTTCTATAGAAACAACAGTTTCAGTTCTGAGAAAAACTTAAGAAGCAGAAGGTACTTGTTGTCTTTTCTGTTGCAACCATCAAAACTTCCCATTGATATTAATTCTGCAGCATTTTAAGATTTACATGTAAAGTGCATTATGAATAAAATGTTATAATTAATATGAAATTATAACATCACCACATTCAGTTGGAAATGACTATTTGTGAATGTGATGGATTTCATCCTAGACCAATCACAGGGGTAACCTGTAGGGGGAGCTGTTGTCTTTCATTTGCAGGAATGTGTTTTTAGTTTTTGTTCTCCTTTTTCTTTTTCATTTTTTTTGTCTCTGAAGATTCAAGGTTTTACAAGAGTTCAGTTGTGTAACTGTTTAAAAAAAAAAAAACTAATTAACTTGAGTATCTGTTAGTCGGAAGAGATATGTTTTTGTGTAGTCAAGTCATGATTCAGTTTGCTGGATTTTTTTTTCTTTTTTTGCTCCAGCCAAATCGCAAGTTGGAGTGTTTTGTACTGACACAAATTGCTTCTCGGGTTTGCATTTGTAATTTTCATGGTGATACTCGCTCTGCCTCACTCTTCCCTTCTTATCCTCACCTATTACCTCCCTGTTTCTTTTCTATCTCCTCCTCTTCACCGTGTTCTGCCTCCCTCATCTTCTTGCTTTTCTGTCTTTCTTTCTCTCAGCTCCCCCCCACCACCTCCATCCTCCATCTCCTTCTGTCTTTTTTTTTTCTGTTTTCTATCCCAGCCCATCACTCTCTCCTTTCTGCCCTGGAGACAGTATTATCAGCGAAGTACACGCGGTAAATTGCACCCTGAGAGTTTCCTGGGGTTGCAGATAGGAGTGGGGCAGCCTTGGAATTATAGTTGTGGAAAGGGGAGAGCTTGTTGTACACACCAGTTGGTGCCTTCATGTGACTCTCTCGCTCCCCTACTTCCACCCCCACCCTCTGTGTTGAGACGTGCCGTTGTGCCCGTCTTATCTCCACTCCAACATACTCCTACTTCTAATAAAAAGCCTGCTGCAGGGATGGCGTGAGCAGAATGACCGGTTGTGCGGGACTGGACGGCCTTATGCTAAGGGCTCCTTGTAATTACTTTGTCCTGTGCCATGAATGCATATATGAAATGTGGGTAGATTGTTTTTTTTCTTTCATATTTTTTAGCAACTTTTTTTATGAAGTCAGTAGCAGATCAGAAAGCATTTATCCTCTGGAGATCCAGTTTCACAAATCGGATCCTTTAAATCCAAGACAAAGTCACAAGAAAGTATAATTTTTTTTTTCTCTTCCAGAATTTCAAGAACAAAATTGCATCATTATGTTCTTCCAAATCCTGATTTTGAAGTTCTTGGAACTTGGTCTTGGGTTATAATCCGCACAGAAGCTTTTTCCATGTGTGCTGTACGAGAACAACAGGAGAGAACCGATGAAAACTTCTAAGTAGTTCTGCACTAGAGGTTTTATGAAGTATGAAATGTCTTGGTCAGAAAGACAAAATTTGTCTGTGAGTGGTATTTATTTATTTGTTTGTTGTTTTTCTTTTCTCTTTAGAAGAGCTAAAATTACCACGCATTCAGGAAGTATGCTGTGCTTCCCTTTTTCCACATTTTATGTTCATGCTATAAATTGTGTTAAATTCACCTGTTTCCTCAAAATTGTAAAAAAAACAAAAAAACAAAACAAAAAAAAAACAATTTACACATAAATATATCCCATTATTTTAGTGATGTGTAACTTGCTGAATGCTTCCTTAACATTTAAATCCATTCATGAGAGAATGGACTTTTCTCTCAGACTTTTACACGAGAAGCTTCAGTCAGACTTTTCTGTCCAGTTTCCAAAGTGTGTTCAGTGTTTTATTAGCCTGTCATGGGCCAGTTACTTGTTTTAAGGTTTACCACAGCTTTAAGAACTTGCCATCTTAAAAACCTTAAAAATGTTCTGTGTTGTAGCTCCTGTGGTTTATAAAATCCTAGAGAAGGTTCTGGAGGTTGGAGCAGTCACCGGTCTGTTCCCCGTCTCGGCCCAGTGACACTCATTTCTCGTTCACACAAAAAGCAGCTGTTTTCTGAGAGCTAAGTTATCCTGCTTACTTCCGTTATTGTCATTACACTCCTCTATAGGTAAAGTTGGCATGCTAAAATCCTAGCAGGGTACAGGCTAGCCAGCAAAGCCTGACTAATTAGCCTGCTAATGTTAGCTTTCAGTGTTGCTCTGTGAACAACAGTGTTAACAATCGGCTGATATAGTTAGTCACAGAAACTGGACATTTTACTCAAGGATATCATAACTCATGCCTAACATTAGCAGTTGGTGCAGCAGCTAGCATTATAAGCCAGAATGGTCTTTATGTGTTCCCTAGAGAATGTGGGCACCTTGTGCAGAGATCCCCTAAAGACTGCCAACATTTCTAAATCTATCATGTTTCATAAGTAATCACTGTGCAGTAGACCCTATTTAAAGGCTATGTGGGAACTAGAGAGCTAATCCTAAATTTGCATGTAGATTTTTGACAGTATGTAGAGCAAGCTAAACTGCTGAGTCTAAATGGGGTTCTAACTTAGACGTCATTATATGACGTTAACATGTCCCACATACACAAAACTAATTTTGTAGAGCCACAATAGCCACAATAAGTCAAAAAAAACCATGATGCTGTAATAGTGAAAAATGATAATGTATTTACATACCGCTGAATGAAAACAATTGTCACTTTAAACTTGCGTGTCATTAAATTATTTAGCTGTAGAACAGGCAGCAAACTCACAACAGGCAGTTTATCAGTATGACAAGATTCAACATTCAGCCTGTTTTCAAAAAATGAAAAGTCATAAAAGTGTTTCTTGTCCAGTATAAATCATAATTTTATAAAAGGAAAAACATTTTCTCACAAACCAGACATTTGCAAAATGAAAAATACATATAAGTTGTTTTAAATATACATTATTATAGCAATTATGAAATACCCTGATCATGTAGGAAAGATGATCTGAAATGAGTAAGTCATTAATTTCAGTTCTAGCTCATTTCACAGTTTTTTATTATTTAGTATTTTTTGTCCTGGCTAAGACAAGCCTACACCTAAATTTGTGATAAACATCTTAAAATATATGTCAAGAAAAAGACGGCTTTGAACCATCTATCCAATATTAAGACATATCTACTCTGTCAACATTTAAAGACTTTAAAGTGTTGCCATATTTTCAGTGAAACAGGGAAAAGTTTCAATGAGACTGACCATATGGGAAGATTGGAAACACGAGCTTCCAGATGATTGAGTATTTACTATATAACTGGGTGGAAGAAGGATTTAAGGATGAAAAAGATGTGACTGAACATTTTGTGAAGAGTCGGAACGAAGAATATAGAGGAGGCGAGAATGAATGGGATTGAAAGAGGAGATGGCACGCTTTTCCTCAAAAGAAGGGAATGAACCAATGGATGAATAAGAAGTCTTTAAAAGTGATTTAACGTTTCCCGAAGGATCACGAGGAGGTGGAAGAGATTAGCGACAACGGGCGCCTGAAAAGGGAACGGAGTACCTATTTGTAACGATTCTTTAGGCAATTGGATTTCTAAAGGAAGAGGGTATTGCTATATGATTAAAAGGAAATTTGCAAGATGATTAAACATTTTTCACCATTAGGAGTTGCCGGAAAAGACTGACAGGAAGGAAGGGGGAGAAGGAGCCGGATTGATGCAGCAAAATCTGAAGCATCAGACAAATAACATGAAAAGGATGAAAGGAAAGAGACTGACTGAATAAAATGACAGATGGTATAAATGACAGAAAAAACCCAAAAAGTTAGCTTCCACTTATTAACAGATGTGGATGAGGGAGCAAAATGGAATATTATTATTAAATATTATATAAATTTAAAACACCTCTTTTTAAAGTCTCTTTGGGATGTAATCAAAAATGTAAATCTCTGGTAAGGATTTAATTAGCCCCTGTATTTCTTCAGATCTAAAATGGCTAAGATTTGGCATATGCATGTCACATCTGCTGCACACGATGAGGACATTACTCGAGATTTTCAAGGAGATTTTCTCTGTTTAAAACTCAGACATTTAGTTTTGATGTGGTCCTGACTGTTGAATTCAGATTGTTAATCTGAAGCCTTCAGAATGGTGATTGGAATTAGGAGTCTGATAAGGGATTAAAAGAGATCTCAAAAGAATTTGATCCAGATCTGTTTTGTCCTTTTTTGTAGTAAGCAAACTCTTTCTACATGTTTCTCTTTCTGACTCAAAGTCAGTATAGTCTTAAGGCATTGATAATGAAAGTTATCAAACGCTTTTTGAATGATCAAAGCAGGTGGATGTGGCCAAGCCTGAGAATCTGACTTCTCACCATGCTAGATGAAACTGTTGAAACTTCCACACACAAGATTGTAGCTGACAAACCTTCTGTCAAGATGAAGTTGAGTGATGACTGACTGGGCCGGGTGGGCGCATTGAGTTTTGATATCTCACCATTCCTAAATGGTTGGCTCTAAACATGAGCCATTTGCAACAAACAGAATAAGAATATTTGTCAACTTAAAGTTAGATCAGATAAATGGGACTGCACTACACTGTGTTCCAAATTATTATGCAAATTGGATTTAAGTGTCAAAAACCATAAAAAGTTTTTGAACTTTTCATGATTCAAAAAGAAAATTTGTACCTTCAGTAGCAAAATCATCTTCATTCGTGTCAATGCATCATCTCATGCTGCAAGGAATACCACTGTGTCTTTGGCTGATATGAGCTTGAAAGGGGAGAAACTCATGGTGTGGTCACCATCCTCCTCTGACCTCTGACCCTATTGAGAACCTTTGGAGTTTCCTCAAGCAGAAGATCTGAGGGTGGAATGCAGGTCATATCAAAACAGCAGTTCTGGGAAGATATTCTGACAACCTGCAAAGAAATTCAAGCTGAAACTATCCACAAACTCACAAGTTCAATGGATGCAAGAATTGTACAGGTGATGCCAAAGAAGGGGTCTTCAAAAATCAAAGCTATTTTTGATTCAAATAGCTTTTGATTTTAGTACATGTGACCACTCAATGCTGCACCTTCAAAGAATGACGTTTTGCAGTTCTTTATAATCCATAAAATGTTGAGAAAATCTGCTGTGCATAATAATTTGGAACAGTGCATTTTGAGTTTTTAATTTTTGAAAAAGTAGAATTTGAGTTATACTGTAATAGTTCATGACTTGAAAATTATACTGACCATAATTTGCATTGACCATTTAGGAAAATCTGAGAAAATATCACTTGCATAATAATTTGGAACATGGTGTGTAGATTGAATCAACTGTGCTGCTTAGAATATTTATTATTGCCATGCACCTTCCTGATGCATCAGATACACACCAAGCCTATATGGTAACTTGATGACATTGCCCATAGGTTGAGCTTAAGTAAAAAAAAATAAAATAAAATCACATATTTCTGTGATGACAGTCTGTATATGTTTCAAACCATCTAAAAGATGATAATTCCAACTGCATGGAGTCTTCAATAATCCTTCACCACAGAATAGCAGGTGACTACAACTTCCTTCAGAAAGGTTGGATTTTAACTGAACTGAACATAATTTCAAAGTTTTATTTTAATTGCTGCCTAGTGGCTACATACATGAACAGCGTAATGCTCCCTAAATGAATAGAAGTCGCAATGAGAAAAATTCAAAGCCGGGGTGGCTTCTAGAGCAGGAGCTCCTCAGTGCTGCTTGACTTGTTCATGTCTTTTGTTCAGTGAATAAAACTGGGATAATTTTTGTTGTCAACTGATTCTAAAGTTCTTCTTTAGATTCAGTTGAATGTTGAATGGGCAGAATCTTAATACAGTGTATTATTGTATCCACATGACATTCTGTCAATAAAATGTTTTTTGTTTTTTGGGTAAGAAACTTAAGAAAGGGAATAAGTAGCAAAGATTTGAATTCACCCAGAGACAGACCCCTGTTACTTCTCTATGTTTTCTTGTACTTCCTTGTGATATTGAAAAGCAAGCCAAACAGTTTATCCTTGAGTGCTTGAATAAAAATGAGAGGTGAGGGGAGAGAGAAGAAGCTACAGGTGACTCAGTTCTTTCCGTCCCTTGGTGAATGGGCCCTGCTCTGAGTCACAAGTCAGAGAGCCAGACAATGATGCGAGGCGTATACTATTTACTGGCTTCCTCTCTTCTTCTCTCCATCACTTCTTCCTGTCTTTTGTTGTATCCGCGTTGAAATGCCCGATCCTTTCATTCCTCCGTCCTTTTGTGCATCATGAGCCAAGGACCTCTCCCACCGTGCGGCTTCCCAGAATGCTCTTTGTTAATGGCAAATCTTTTGCAGATTAATTTCAGAATGAGAGCAGGGAATAAGAGAATGAGAAGAAAGGAGGCAAGCTGAAGAGAAGGACTAAGAAGGATTTTCTCTTTTTTTCCAGTGTGTTAATGGCCTTTTGGCGCCTGTTGAAAGCAAAAGAAGGTTATAAGTCACATTAGCATATGGTAAATTTCTCTCTCTGTTCTCGCCGAACAATTAGGAAGCCTATTTTATTAACTGCCCTTTACCTTTCTTCAGATGGAGCTTCAGCTAATAAAAAATGTCATCCATGCCTTTTTATGTTTTTGAACTCGTTTTGTCAAGCATAATTATATGAACTGCAACTTCTCGTTAAAAAGTCCATTTAGGATTCTTCAGTTGTTGAATGAAGCTATAGCTTTTTAGCTTTTTCAAATAATAATTTAATGGTTAAATAACAATTTAACAAAGCAAGTTCACTAATTGAGTTCAAGCCTGGTTTAGGGTTTTTTGGATTAGTAGGCTTGACATTTTTATTAACCCTAACCATAGCTGAAAATTGTGGAGTGCCTTTAGTTGACACCAGATGGCAGCAAAACCACATCCCAGTCTTTTTTTCTATTCTTCCCTTTCCTTCCAATGCTTCCCTCTGTTCTGATCATGTATGTTATCAGGTGAAAAATAAAGCCTGAAATGTTGCTGGAACGTATTAATGTCTTTTCCATCACCTTACCCTGTGCAGTAACCTTTTATTGCCTCAATTGCTTTCATTCTATTGTAATTGGTCTTGGACTGACACAGTGTCATGTAACTTTGTGTCATAATGTTCAGTGACATAAAATAGATGCTGGTGTTTTTTGTCTCACCTACGCTCTTACGGCTTGTGAGAGTACTGCTGTATTGTTACACAGGAAGTAATTAGGCCCATTTGCAGCAGTTGATTGAGGAGGTTTTCAGTCTTCACAGTGGGCGCCTTTGAATTTCTAGACTTTGTATTTTAGTTTCTATGCAGCTATTAATTAGTCTTAAAATTATACAGAATCATGGGCTATTAAAGTTGGGCTGAGACGAGATGAACAACAAGACATGAAACATTACATATTTTATTTTCAGGTTAATCAGCGCAGAGTTTGTTTAATATTGATACAGAGTGTCTATAAATGACACCTTTTTGCCTCAGAAAGTTCAGAGCTAGTTATCTGTGCAATGCATGCTTGTATGGATTACTTTGGTTTTCACCTTGCTTTCTTCTGAACACGTGCAACTATTGTTTGAGATGCTGTTTGTCCAATTATCTTGTTGACTTGTAAAGCAACAGTAAGTTGTACTTAAAACACTTAGCAGGATACTTCTCTGCCATAATGGTAACACCTCAGTAACGGATCATTATTATGACTTTTGTTTCAAAAGTCAAAAGTCTTAAAACATAAGTTTTAAGGAGCTACTCTTCTAATTTCCTACTGCAAGTTAGAAATAGGAAGTTAATTCCAAACTAATTGTAATTTTAGTACAAACTAATATTAGTAGCTGCAGTACTAATATTAGTTTGTAGATGCACAATATTACTTTATATTTAGTTTTATTTTTTTATCAAGTTTTTGCTGCTGCTTGTGTACAATTTTCTATGTGCAGAGGAATCATGCTTGGACCTGTTTAATCCTGACCCATGTTATGTCTAGTTCTTCAGTTTTTAACCTAATATTTATATTTTAAAAGTTCAAAAAACAAACAGACCTTTATATGCATTAATGCACACAACGAAAACCATTTTGGCTCTACACCAGAAGCTAAAATCCACAGTCTTCCTTACCTTCGCTCTTGGGGTTTTGACCAATCAGCAGAAGGAAGATGCATGGCAGTCTTAGATTGATTACAACAGCTTCCCAAGCTGCGTTTTTCTTCACATATTTTATATACCTTCAACAAAAATTTCTGCTAATACTGATGAGCAAATGGACAAGGGTCTAATGTTTGAACTGTATCATTGTGGCCTTTGCTTGATCTGTCCCAGCCTTGTAGTTATCATTTCTGTTCAACAAAGGCCTTTACTCTGTTCCTGCTGTTAAATTGGGTTTCTCTAGTGGTGATTCTACTTTCAAGTTAGCTTGCTCTCCGTTTGCCAGCCAGCCTCTGTGAAATGAGCCAGATGTTTCCTCTGATTGGACAAACATTCATCTTGTGTTTTTACCTGAAATCAAATAATCAGTTAAAGATTCTCCTGCTGATGGAGCGACATTGTTGTGTCTCCCTAACACTCTAGAGAAACTCATTCAGTCTCTGGTTGTGAAACAGCTGCATTGAGACGCACACACACATGCACACACACACACGCACACCCACACAGAATTGATACAAACAGAGACAGATGGGACACACTTCATTATAGCATTACATATGAGCTGGTGAATTGCTTGATGTTTTATCATGTACTCCTCAGACTGCTTATTTAGTGCGACATATGGCAACACTCTACTATTATGCCGTTTAGGTGAGTGAAAAAAAGGTCAGACGAGCCGTGTAAAGCACATGTGTTCTGCTTTCATGTCAGTCAAGAATATTTAAACACACTAGAGTAATTGAAACTGTTTATGCATGCAATACAAAGGAAACTACTAACAAGTATGTCATTTTACAACCGGGGAAACTTTAGGAGAAAAAATATTTATCTCAAATAAAATTGCAGTGTTTTTCTTTTAAAAAAAGCTTTTATTTAAAACAGAAAAGCAACCACTATTCCTACTGCTGCCATAAATCTATTGGTTTTTATAGTTGTAATAATCATTTATGTTTCTGATATTGCTATTAGTATTACTGTAAGTGTTTGTCCTACGGGTTATTATACATTTTGCTAGCAGGCTAATATTAGCTGGCTAATTAGTCAAACTATCTGCTCAGTGAGCTCTCAGTCAGCTGCTTGGCAGAGAGCATTTACACATTAAGACTGATTGTGTTTCTTGTGATCAGAAAAATATTCTTAATAGTCCAGTGTGTATTCTGTACACTGGTCGCTCAAGTAATTTCTTTGTCATCTCTTTAAAAGCAGTTTATACTGTAGGAGCAGCATGACAGAAAAATTTGGACATTTTGACAATGAAATATTTAAAGACTCATGCCTAATTTCACAAGTCTCATAATATTGATTTAATGAATTTGAAAGGACAATTGTGACACATGAACTAGCTGGTTGGTATCTGCTAATGACACAAGAGTTATTATCTGCCCCAGTTTACTGGTGCTAATCTGAAGGATTAGTTTTTATGGAACCTTTTTAATCATTTTAGGTTGAAAATCGTAATTATTTTTTACGTGGTGAAACCTGAACTGGCTAATTAGATCTTTCTAGACGGAATAAAAATTCTTGAAAACACACTTTGACATTTACAAAACCAAAAAATAATATATTGGTGAAAACCAATATATTGGTGAAAAAAGAAAGAACTTCAGTCCTTTTTATTTTTGGCATTTGGGCCTCCTGTAGAATATTACATCCTGTTTATAGATTAGTTAAAACTGAGACACCTGTATTAGTAAAAATCTTCCATCTTGAGGTTTGTTAGATTTCGACCAAAATATTGGTAAAATCTCATCTTGCTTTGTTAAAAACCCAATATCTCGTCTAATGAACAGGATGCATCATTACATCCCTGTTACATAATAATTACTCACCCCTTAAAATAATGCAGATTTTTCCAGGCCCATTTCAACATACTGATTCAGGAGTGTTGTGCCAGACATTTCTGAGAACAACCCACAGAATGGATCCCGATTGACCGATTTTGCTGCTATGTCCATTTTAAGCCAAGGATTTGGTTGCACAACTAATCTTTTTTTCTTCTTAAGGATAGCTTAGACAGAACTGAAACAGATAGCACATACTTACAGGCATATAATTGGGAGAAAAAATAAGTACGGAAAGTCAAGTGTGATAAAGAGGAGAAAAAGAGCCTGATAAGACTTGGGGAAGGAAGGGAAATGTTGAAGCTTGGATGAAGAGATGGCAGCAGTGGCATTGAAGCAAATAGCATGAAGAAGGTGAATGACTGGCTGGATGGATGAGGAGGAAGTGGAGGAGGTGAAGAAGGCTGTGGTAGCAGATAAGCTTGCTGTTGTATCAGTAATTGTAATCTGCAGAAGCTGACATGGGTTTGCATGTAAAGCCATTAGGGTGACTGTGTGCACAAAAGCTTGTTTTCTACAACTGCAACATCTGATAGGGAGGTGAGACGACCTGAAACGTAGAAAAGGAAGGCAGACAGCAGGGGAATTTTGATCTTGGTTTAAGTTTTAAATTGACATATTAAGAAAAAAAAAATTGAAAGATAACTCTTTACGGTTCAGTTTTTTTTTCATTCCAGTATGTGAACTTAAAGAAAGCGTGCATTTTTTTACTTGTCTACATGTTTGTATCATTGTGCGCTTCATCTCTGCAGATGAAGAGCAGTAAAAGACAGGAACTGTACGGATGAATAGGAGGAGGAGCAGGAAGGAAGGAGGAGGAGAAGAGGCCGGTGGCCCATTTTATCCCACTGTGTTTTCTGTGTAGCTGCCTGGCTGTAATTATCAGTTCGATTATTATTGAGTGCTAATTCACTGCCTCGCCGGGAGCTATGTGTTAAATAAATGCAGCCGAGTAAATAGATAGTGGGGCAGAAAGATGCAGTGGGAGAACAGACTGCCGCTGCTATCAGATGGCATCACAGCACACAAACTAGCCACAGGGGAAGACAGAGATTTATTGGTGTATATTAATATGTGTCTGTCCCAGGCCGTACTCACAAGCCAAAAACATTAGCGTTCTGTGGCCATGCGATGTGCTGATGATCCGTTGGACAGTTTAACATTAACGTACTGATGCTTTCGTCATCAGTTCCTTCTGGACTGGATCTAGTATTTGGCCCTCCGTAGCTGATATCCCTGTAGCATGTACCCGGCAGACACACAGACTAACAACTCAACCATCCACCATCTGTTGTCCCTACAGCTCAATCTCAAAACTGCTGCATAGTATGCCTGTTGTAGATATGAATTTCTGCAAAAAGATTGGTTTTGCCTTTCTGAATTCATTATGTTTTTATCTTTAGTTGGTCTTTTATTAAAAAAAAAGGCCAAAAACTCTTGCTGCAAACAGCTTACAAGGCCTTAACCAAATTGCCAAATGAATCTCAGTCTTATTGTGTTACTCAGTATTTATTAATAGAAATGCTTACATTTTTGGTCAAGTTTTGAGGGAACAGTTGCTGCATAACAGGGTTTCTGCTGTTTTAAACAAAGACAAAGAAATTACACACTTAATATTTCACCCTGTCTGAAGTTTGACTACAATTGCAATCTCCGGTGAATGTAGATATTTAGCCTAAACTTGAGATTTTTTTTTCTTTTTAGAAAGACTTCCAGCATTTCAAAATCCCTGTTATTCAGTGACTGAGGTTTGAAGCTCCAAAGGATAAAACAGAGCAATTTGGTTGTACTCCTTTTGTCCTTCTTGTTGTCTCCTCAAAATGTCTCGATCTGTCTCCTCAAGTCACAGCAAATGCAGTGTTCTAGTATATAAAAGTGATTTGAGAGCTTTGTAACTGAACAGTCAACATTCAAAAATTATTTAGATGAAAATCATCAATTTTAGGTCCCCAGCCTGCCTGGTGAAAACCGGTTCCTTGTTCTATGCTATTTGTTTCGTTCAGACGGTCTGGGCCTTTCGCTACTGAGAAACTTCACCCAGTCCCTAACGTTTGCCTGTGATGTGTGTTATGTGCAGGTTCGATCCTATGAAGCTTAAAGGAAATTCCCTCACTGTAAACAACCATTCTCCACTGTGAAGAGAGAAATGTCGATCTGACCGAGGTGGCTGCTAATGTTAATGGCTGCTAATGTTAATTCAGTATCGGGAAGCGTGACCAACACAGGCTGACGGCTTTGTTCACTTCCCCTGCCGCCATTGGTAAAGCAACAGGCAAACAAAACAGCATAGAAAATCAACGTCGTCGTTGTAATCTTCTCCAGTTTGCTGTTTGGCTCGGTTGAAATTCTATCAGTGAAAACCAGTTTAATGGGAGAAAGCCCAGACTGTGCTGTGAAGCGAGATTTGAATCAAGTGGAATTGCACAGAAACACAATGGCTAGGCTAGTCACCAGCTAATTTCTCTGTGCTTCTCTGGAAAACTCTGGAAACGGACAAGTAGGGACACTTTCTGGTGCAAGCTTTACACCTTCCTTAATGCCTTATTATAATTTAGTGGAAGCATTACAGCATTGCAGCGTTTTTCCTTTTCGGTAATGAAAATTATGACATTGTACCTTGTCTGTTGGAAACAACAAATAGATTTGCTTTAAAATTTACAGCTTGATGGCATTTCTATATTTATTTTTTTTATTATTTGTCATTGGGCAAAACACAATGTGAAGCATCAGAACAGTTGTTCTACACAACTTACCTCCAATCTTATGGATAGGTAAACCTGTTCAGGTAACCCTCCTCCGGTGTTATCATGTCACAGTTAATAAACTGCATGGCGAAGACTCTGGAGACTGATGTCAACATCTCAGAGAGGTTGCTCGGGCCACGCTATCGTGCAGCTGGTGCAGCTGGTGGCATGACATTTAGATAGCTGCAGCCAAATCAGCGGGAGCAAGGAATGACCAAGCAGCGCTGACACACGTCCCACCAACTCCTTCCACATCTAACTGAGGATGTGCCCCAATATTATTCCCTTATTATTCCCAAAGGATTCACATACTTTGAAAAAAGCATAGTAAATGTTTTACTCATACTTTTGGACATCATTTTTGACTGTATTTTTTTTTTTAATGGTATTGATAAAGGGGAAGTGTGCATGTATTAATATATATATAAAGTATGACTTAAAAGAAATCCAACTTTTTTGGGCTTCTGTCTCTTTAAAAACTCTGGCTCCAGGGAGTAATCATAACATGACTTCTTTTACAATTGTTGCTCTGAGAAGTAGCTCCTACAATGACCTCAGCAGATAAGCAGTTCTGCCAGGTGTTTGCTAATTGCTGCTGGCTAGTCTGAAGGAGCTGAGTGGGGGAGTCATGGTGGAGGACTGAACTGTCAGGAGGAAACTTGGAAACTGCAGCTCAGATGAGGATCTTTTTGGATGAAGATTTTTTTATATACCACTGACCCTTTAATTATTTATCAGCTCACGAGTTAGGGTTAGTTTTTTTTAACATTTTTTTATTTTTTATAGATTTTTGTTTATTTGCTGCATAGGGTAGGTGTTCCTCATGGGGCCACTGTGGGGTCTCCGTAATTCTTTGCAGTTTTTGTCTTGTTTATTATAAAACCAGAATATTTCCAGATAACAAGTGAGCAGATTTAGTTTAGCTGACAGATGCTTTAACAGATCCTGCTCCCACATGCTCTCCCTTCTCCCTTGATTCTAATTCTTCTTCTGTCTTCCTTTTGTCATTTTTTTCACTGTTTGATATTTGTTACCGGTTAGACATGTCTCCCGTTATCCTTCGTCGTTTTCATTCTGACTTTCTTTCACTCACTCTCGCTTGATTTTTGTGTTTCACACTTTTGCACATTTTCCTCCCCGTCTCCGGCTCCTAAATAGATGCTTCAGACCTCCAGCTGTGCACTGAATTGATTCATATGCAGAAGAAGCCTAAAGAGGGAAGGATATATGGTAATGCATTTCTGAGCTAATCTGTTGTTTAGCTCATGGCTACTAGCTTGTATTTAATTGGACTTCATGTTAATAACATGAAGTTGCTTTGCTGTTCAGTTTCTTATATAATTTGTCATCTTAATTTAAAGTTATTTTTTTCCACCTTGTTTTTTTTTTTTTTTTTTTGCACGTAACCTATGAGGCTTTATTTTTCAATAATTTAGAAGAAAATTCAAGCAAGAAAAGTCATTTTATACCCAGTGTGACAGCAGCGCTAGTCTGATTACTTGTGTAAAGCCTGCGTGAGGTTAGAATTGCGATGTGGTTTGAGGCAAAACAAAAATGGATCCTACTTTTTTTTGTTTTTGTGTGTTCTGCTTTGTGATTTAATATCTCGGCAAATTGCTTTGCTTTGTGGTTGGATTGAGTAAAATAAGCTTATTATGAGTTTGATATCACAATAATAATAAAAAAAAACATTCAAAATAACAAATACCCCACTCTATCACTCAGTGAGATTAAAATTTCTCTGTGGATAGTTAAAAGCTGAGTTGTTAAAAGAGCTGTGAAACTTATTTTTTTTTAGATTATTACTTCAGTGGGTTGCAATAAGATAAAACGCTATTTATCAATACTGTATATCAAAACAACACCAAAGGGAATTAAAAACTTTCTTCATGCTCAAATGTTGACGGAGTCTCATTAAAAAATACTTTAACAACACTGACCTTTCCCTCAACTGGATGTGTTGTTGTATAATCTGTCCATTCAGCCACTGTCCTGAATCACTTATCCATAATTAAAATTAAATCAATCCTAATCTCTATCCTAATCTCTAGCCAGCTCTACATAGACCACTGTTTGAAATTTTACAATATTGCGAAATCAAAAGTATATATATAAAGAAATCTAAATTCTGTCATTGTAAAGTAACAAAAAAAGGAAAAATCTATTTGCTAGATTTTCTTAAAGTATATTGAAAATGTTAACTACAATCTTTTTGCACCGTTATAGTCATAGTATTGTATTAATGACATTTTTTTCTGTTCTTTTCTATCATAAAATAAAATATGTCTGGATGTATCAAGCTCAGCAGATACACTAACAACTGCAAGAAAATGTAGCAATTTTACCATAATTACCACATTGTGGTATAATGGGGCAATTGTGGTAGCTTTTTCTGGATGATTTCTGAGTTTTTTGGCAGAAATGTACTCCTTTATTTTCTACATACAATAGCCCTAGTATGCCATCATAGATTTGAGCATGTAAGTCCAGGATGTCCTCCGCCGCGTGTTGGTGTGTTTACGTGGTGTGATGCGTTGTGTGTAAAGTCACGCCTGGCCGGCCGTTATCTACCACAGACTCGCAGGTCCCTGAAGGGACAGAAGAGGACTCATCTGATTCACTTGCAATTTCTTCTGTGACTGCAAATTAAAACTGGACCAACATAGACGGACGCAGATAGGAAGGGAAGTTTTTAATGCCCCTGCCCCCCACTTTAATTAAATCTGCTCTTTTTCTGCCTAATCCCCACCAAACAGATACTTTTTCCAGCACCTTAAATGAACAAAAAAAAGCAATTTGAGCTTCTTCTCAGTTTTAACTTGCAGCAGCTGCCTCGAACATCAGAAGCGCTCTTGCTCTTTGCCGCACTTATGTTTATGAAACACAAACGATTGGCGCCGATTTGATTTGCCGTTCATCAGCTCTGATGATGATGAATCTCGCTCTGTGTGTGTGTTGTGTGTGGTTGTGCGTGTAGACAGCCCTCACCTCAGTTGCTCAGCTCTGCCGTTGCTGCTGCCTTTCAGTGCCACTGTGTTCGCCGTAACACTAGAGCTTTCTAAATATTGATTGGCATTAATTTCCTCTGAGTACCAGATGTGCAACTTTTAGTACGTTAGGGTACTTCAAACAGTGACAGCCTGTCTGTACAAGAGATGCTGTGTGAAGTTATTATGTTTTCCTCTATATGGACTTTTCAGTTGTGATTGAAAACAAGTTAAAAGAAAAAAAAAAAAAAACCCAAAGCATTCAGTGTTGATGATGAGACTTTGCAGGCACACTGGACTGTTCAGAAAGTTATTTATACTCCTTAACGGTACAGTTTTATGTGGAATGTAGCTGTAATTGTGCTGATGATTTGCCCATTTTTCTTTTCAAACTAGTTCCAACTCTGTCAGATAGGAATGAGACTTTGCTGCACATTTCCATTTTCAATTAGGTCTTGACTTTGATATGAAAATACATTAAAATGCCATGACTTAAACCACTATAAATTGCAATTCTGGTTGTAAATAGGGCTGCACCAAAAGCCAATTAGTAATCTTTAAAAAAGTGATTTTGGCTGATGCATTTTTCTTTTGTGCTGAATAAAGTCAGAAAGTCACAAATTTAGCAACAGTGGGGTGACGACTGCTAACCGTGTGACCCAGTGAGCACCTGTGTCAGTCGGTTCTCTCTCGGAGGTGCGGGGGCGAGAACAGTGAGGAAAACAAAACATAAAGAAAATAGTTCATTTTTATAACATGATTTGGGTCATTTTTTCAAATTAAAAATAAATGAATTCAATCAGATATACATGCACAACAGTATGCTTTTGCGTACTTAGATGTGTTGCTGTTTACTGTGAAATTAAAAAGAGTGAAAAAACATAGTCAGAAAAACATTTTGTATTGTACCTAATATTTGTAATTGTAAAAAAAAATAATTTGTCTGTATTAATGTTGTCCTAATCAAAAATAAGAAGTCTTTATCTACATCAACCTAAGCTGAGGTGGGCCATATTTGTATTGGTGATTGGATCTTAATTATGGGTATTGGATTAAATAGAGCAGAAATTAAATGCATACCAAGAGTTTCTAGTTTATTTTTACATATGTACATACATACATATATATATATATTATATATATATATATATATATATATATATATATATATATATATATATATATATATATATGAAGTTGGAGAAAAATCCTTTTCCTCCAACTTCACAGGATTGGTTTATCACATTATTTTGCAATAAAATATATGAAGATTTCTTTTTCTAGCATGCTGAAGTGTTCAAAAATTAAACAACATTAAAGCACTAAAGTCTGATCTTTTGATGGAATTGTGATGAAATGTATTTCACTTTTTCTTTTTTCTAACATTTGTCTTGCATGTTTAAGGAGTGTAAACTAGATCACAATCAGTGTAACAAAAGCTCCCAATTTGATGTTGTTTACACACATCAAATAATTCAGATAGATTTCCTCAATGCAATCACCTTCTTCTACAATCAGTGCTTTGTCGACGCAGGACAGCGGGGCTAATGTGGAAACTCGAAGTTAAATTGTTTTGCAAAGCAACAAAAGCTCCACAGTAAATCCCTTCTGTAATCGCAACTTTTTAAACTAAAAAATAAAAGGTCATATACAAAAACAGCCAGAAATTACCACATGATATTCTTTACATATGTCCACAGCCTGTTTTGTTTCTGATCCTGTCACACTCACTGTAAGAACAGGAAAACCAGTCCATGGGAGGACTAAAGCTGTTTTCTATTTTGCTGGATAGGTTGGCATGTTTGAAAATGGGTCTTATGCAAATTTTTGAGCAAAACAGCAGAACGCTTTTTGTGAAACATTATGCTTGGTCACATCTATGAAGTATGCGTATCAGATATGATGTCTGGAAACTGGATAAACTGGGTTAAAATGACACATTGCAAATGCCTGAAGGTGACCTAACTGTCTTGGGCTGACCGTTCAAACCCTTTCAAACCATCAATAGGTGCTCAGAATTAATCAAACATTTATCAGTAAATCAACTGGACACCTGTCATGCCAACCACCACATTAATAAGAACACTAGAATGTTTCTCCAGCACACGTCTGGATAAATATTCCAGATTATGTAGTCTATAATTCTAATTTCCCTTGTATTGTATTGACTATGCACAACCCAAAAACTGAAATGTGTTGCATGCAGCTTCCTCTCACTGCTGTTCTTTGCTCTTTCTCTACCACCGTTTGTAGTCTGCAGATGAGATGGAGGCCATGGTAAGCTTTATGATAGTCCTGCTCTGTTGGCCTTTTCATGCCTCAGCCTTCTTTTGTTTCTCATCGTCCTTTTCAACATGTCGGGGGCTAGACGGGCAAAAAAATATAAAAAACAGCAACAAAGAAACTTTTTTTCATAATACGCTTATTGTAGTAATTGTTAATGATTTCTGTTGGAATGAAAATCCCAACATCGAGAGGAGTAAAGTATCTAGAATTTGGAGCATATTTGGGTAAAATTTACTTAATGACTGAGATTCAAATCAGGTTCAATTGGAATCAAATGAAGCCCCTCACTGCTTTTATTTCTTCCTATCCATTTTTCATGCTTATTTTGTTTGACCTTGCTCTTTTCATGGCTTCTTGCAACATTTCCAAGTATGTCTCCATATTGCATGTGTACACTTAAGACTCTTTAAAAAATCAAATTTTCCCTTCCTTGTCAAGTGCATGTCCTGCATGCTTCTTGAATGTTTATCAGCATTCTTTTACAGATGTGCTTGCTTTTGTGAATCTATGTGTTCCTTTTCAGCGCAACAGGGTGATTGTAGCGCGCATCCACCCACTAACCCGCACTAAATAGATGTGTAGAGATGCACTGACTGAGACGGAGGCGGAAAAAGCAAACTTGTGATTTGAAGGTTATGGCATTTTTTTCCCTTTGTGATGCGTACATTTCCAGCGTGTGGTCATGCTGTGGAGTCCAACCTCTGAGAAGTCATTGACCATACATAATCTGTTGGAAACTTTGAATTCAACAAAATGCTGGATGGAAATAAAAAGTGCATTATCGCAAGACCTTTTTAAGAGATGTTGAAGTAGGATTTTTAAAACCAGCGGAGACATGAAAGGAAACAATGTTAACTCCTTTAATCCAGTGTTAATCCGCTGCTGTGTATAAATATCTGCCTGGACACAGACCACACTGGTATTCAAATCACATTGTTTTGTGGTAAAGGCCAGTTGTGAATATGAAACATTTAATACAGGATATTGCATGGATTGGCCTCTCTGAACGTCTCTTGTTGCTTTGGCTTGATGCTAAAACTATCGTAGTAAAGGTAAAAACATACTTATGGCATTTCTTCTACCTTATCAGATTTTCCTACCATAGCACATCTAGATAGCTATGTCTAGACAGCTGTGTCTATCGAGTGATGCTATCTTAGGAAGCTGCTAGATCACCTGTTGAGGCTTGTGAATGGTGCAGTTACATCTCCTTGTCCCGCTAGTTGCCACGGAGATGAATATAAATTACTTTGCAGGCTGACCTTCTTGGTGTTATTGCTTCATGCAACAGGGCTGCCTCTATCAACCTGGATTTACACACATTCATTCATTTTTAAGAGTGGATGACAAGGAAGACCATCCATGTTAATTTCTGCTGTAGTTCTAGGACAGTTTCCATGGTGTGCATTAATGTACATTAGGGTTTGTGTGCATTAATGTACATTAGGGTTTGTGTGCATTAATGTACATTAGGGTTTATTTGGGTTTTGAACTATTATAATAGTCAGTCTGCTGTAATTCTGTCCTATT
Source organism: Poeciliopsis retropinna (assembly GCA_010277075.1). Taxonomy (NCBI): domain Eukaryota; kingdom Metazoa; phylum Chordata; class Actinopteri; order Cyprinodontiformes; family Poeciliidae; genus Poeciliopsis; species Poeciliopsis retropinna. Next base: position 873,869 of record VMRM01000009.1, read on the forward strand.
ATCATCTTGGTTCTGGAACAGGCAGTGTTAGTGTGTAGAAACACTACATTAGTGGAGGATCTATGATCTATGGCCTGATTTTCTTTCAAAGGTTTATTAGTGCATGCAAACATAAAACCTGGAAATACAAATTTGATTGATTCTGTCAGAAAACTGAAATGTTTGTCCCAGGGTGTTTCAGCAGATTAATGACAGGATATGACACAAAATCAACCGTCTTCCAGCCTTCAATCATCTCACAGTGTTTCGGAAAGGATCTCTCACAGGATCTTTGGAAAGTTACATTGTTTGATTTAGAAAACATTTATTAAAAAAGAACAATTGAGAGTTGTGAAATTGTATTCCAGCGTTACACTATGTTTCTAACAACAATTTATTGAATATTAAATCAGCAAAATAAATGAAATGAAAACAAAACAAAACTATATTGTATTTTGAACCAACTGCATGATACCCACATGACCTTTTCCAATGCCTTTTCAGCTGACCGCTCTGTCTCTGTGTGTATTCTGCTTGCAGGTTCAGCAGCTCCAGAAGAAAGACTTGCAGCTGAAAGCGCTGGATGCCTTCTACAAGGAGCAGCTGGCTCAGCTGGAGCAGAGGGTACGACATTCACACGAGCCGCACACGTTTCACAGACCTGCAGAAACCTGCCTCGTTCAAAAGCGTTCACAGAAACCCCGGCTTGCTGTGCTGAGCAGCAGACCGCAGAAGAACACCGAAAATCTGGACAGGAAGAGCGGTTTCACATGTGCACATTCCAACAGATGCATGATCAACTGTAGTCACATAAACCCAAGGTCAAGCAGGCTTTTTGCATTTATGTGTGCAAACATACTTGCATGTGTAATGATTTAAAGGATTCATGCAAATTTTCTGTACAGCATTATCATGACAAAACATCTGATGTATTGCTTGTAGCCTTCCCAGTGGGAATGTTGAGCTATAAGCTGCACCTGCAGGTTTCTCCACAGCATACATAATAATAAGCTTTATCTCCATTAAAGATGATTTTGTGCAGCAAAGAAAGTTAAAGCGATAAATAAAATGGTCTGAAACGTCCCTCGCCCCAACATGAAAAACTATTGTAGAGTACGTTTAAACAAGCTTGTTCACAAAATAGGTTCCCAACTAAACATTACATAGAAGAAGTAACTCCCTCAGGCCATACCGGTGCGATTCAACAGGTAGCAAAGATTGAAGCCAGCCGGAGCATCTCCAGAGAGCCTTTACAAGACCTTCCATTTCCTTTCATCTTCCGTTTGACATTTGCCGGGTAGAAAAGGTGCAGTTTCAAGTCAAGTCTCAGTCTCACCAGGCGCCATGCGGAGAACCTTTACAAGGTGCTCTCCAGGGAAAGCTGTCTTCCATTTCTCAAATAGAAAAGACCTTTAAAGCACATTATATGGAAAACCTAAATATTGTGTTCTGTTTACCCTGGTTCATTCAGGCCTGTTCAAGCAGAGTAAATGGAAAGTCTTTGTTCTAATCAGCCAGCTGTCTTTGGGCAGACTCCTTAACTTCAGTACACCAGTTAATTTTTTTAGCTACCTTAGAATAAGGTTGCATTCAACCAGCCCTGTTTAGTCCACATTAATTGAACGCAGGTTGGTTTGCTTACAAAGTCTGGTTGGTTTGGAGAGGAGTGAGTTCACCATTGAACTCTGATGAGGACGGAAAAAGCAAACTCCTAGGTCTCTGTTTGGTTGAAGTGAACTCTGGTGCAGTTTTTATTCATATGTGGAAGCAAATGGACTGGAGACCACTCCAAAAGCAGAAAGCGAACTACAGCACAGGGCATCTGGGTCATTAGAGCCAAAATAAATGCATGAGTCTCACACTGCAGGGAGGAATGGCTGGTCTTTTACCACAGACAAAAGAGAAATCCCACAACCGCTAAAATCTGACTCCACTTCTGTTTACATTTTGTGAGGAAGAAAGTTGCGCTCAGTGTCTTGTTCAGATATTTTTGTGTTGTTTCCTTCGGTGGTTCTTGTTGCAGCGCCACCACAGGAGAGGAGGTGAACAGGTTTTTCAAAGGGTTTGGATCATTTGACAGTGCAGCGTGAAAAAGAACCACACCAACTTAAAAATGCAACAAATGTTTCAATTTTGGCTCCCCACTGAATCAAGTTTACTGGACTATCATGTGTGAAAACTCCCTAAAATACAAAAATCACCAAGGACTTTAGGCGGTTTTAAAACTGTATTTGTGTAACTGTTAAATCTAGAGGCAAAAGATCTGGTTTTCATTAGCCATAAAATTGAAAAATTGAAATTACAAAAATAATTTTGCTTCATAGAAACAAGGCAATTTCTAAAAAATGTTTTGGTAAAGTTTTGTTGAGCGGCTGGTGGTGTGGAAAACATAGACCACAAGTCACTGTAGCTTGACAAGACGTGGAAAGAAAAATGTCCTCCTTTTGCCACATCACATCCATGCTTATGCAAAGGCAGAGTCACATGCAGGTCTTCGGAGTCATGCGGGCGGCTATTTGTGTTCATCTCATTAGTAACAGGTTGGATTTGGAGAGTGAGTCAGTGGCTGGCAGGCTGGCATACGGGTGGCACAAGCTGTGTTTGCTATAGAGCTCAGGATGTTTGCAGACAGACATCTCTGTGTGGCTGTGTGTGACTGTGTGTGTTAAGATGGAGTGAAATGTTATTTGCATAAATACTGTGTACTCAGGTGCACATGTACAGTATGGGCAGATTCATGTATTGCTCTGAGCACTTAGTTTGTTTGCAGTCATGGACTCCTTCACTCAAAATGCAGCCCAGTTGGTCCTGGACACTTCATGGTGAAGGCATTTTGATTTTATTGAAAATATATCAGCTCAGGTTAAAAACAATGTAAAATCTGTACCACCATAATCAAAGACAGTGTATGCTCTGTACTGATAGCTGCATTGCAGGCATGGGACTTTTTCTGATAAAAATAAAATATATATAATACGACAATGGTTTCATTACCCCCAAAAAGTAGTAAATTGATTCCAGTCCATATATCTGCTGCAGGATGGGCTGGCGCCCGTCCCCAATGGTAACTGATCGAGAGTCAGTGTCCACACCAGACAGGTTGGCAGCCCGTCACTTTGCATCATCACAACACCACTGCAAACAACCAATGCACACATGTATCTGTTCCTTAGGGAAGTTTAGAGTAACCAATAAAGCTAACTGGTGAGAACCTGCAAGATGAAAATGCCTACATTTTACCACCACTTCCAATTTTTTTGTATTGATTATATTTTAATCTTAGCCAATTCACAGATTACAAAAAGTTAGGAATGAAAAGTTAGGAGTGAAATGGTACTTTCAACCTCTCGAGTAGAACTGTAACAATTTAATTCAATTATTATTTTTATTATTAAATTTAATACAATTTCAGATTTTTGTGTAATTTTTGTCGACTGAAAAAATTAGCTGTTATTGCTGCAGGTCAGTTTTCTAAGCTACAAAAAGGTAATTGCTAGGGATACAAAAATATGAAAAATTTGGGCGGATATTGATATCCAATATTAATACTGCTATTATGGAAGACTTTACCAATGTTTTATTTTATTGTTATTTTTTAAATATTCATCAGAATAATCAATAATGACTCAATTACTAAAATAATCATTTACAACAGCCCTACTGTTGAGCAACAGAGGTCTGTCTTGGATTACCAATCAGATAAAGCATGTCTCTTTTAAATTTCTTATTCCTGATTTTCTCGTGCACTGGTGTTTTCATGAGTTTTCGACATTTTCTAACTTCCAGGCCCCACCATTTAATATCTAATTCCTCCTTTTTTTTTTTTCTCCTGTTTCTCTCACTGGTGGTCTTGCTGTCTTTCTGACTCTTTCGCACACACTCCTGTCATAATGGAGCGTATTTTGAAGCTTGTGGAAATAGAGCGTACAGAAAGAGATAATAATCCTCCTCCAAGTCTGACAGGTTGCTTGACAGGCTGTCAGGAAGGCCTCTTCGAAGAGCACTGGAAATATCTGCACACTAAACACACATCCACTGCTTTCTTCCAAATCAAACGCAGTGGCACTCCTTTTATTTGTGGCCAGGCAGTGAGGGGGCTGGTGGGGATTCCGGCATGGAAAGGTGCAGACACTTCCCTATTGTTGAGCTTCCAACATTTGGGAGGTTGTTGTATTAACTTCCATTCTGTTCCAGCAGACGTCTTATGCTAACCTTAAATCATGTCTTCATTATAAAACGAAGAGATATACACTTTGGCAGCTTATCCTCCCATGCAAAATAGAAAAATTTAGTGCACATCCTCATATGAATGTATATATTTATGCATATACTGATGACATATTGCAGATATTGTGTGATCCCGACAAGATGGAGACATTCTGGCCTTTTGATCAATACCTTGAGTTCCCCCCAGTCCCCCTCCAATGTACCATATTAAAACTTGACTTTTCTGCTGTGCTGCACTTTCTTATGGAAATGTACCCACTCTGGGCCTTATGCACACCAAGTCAAAGTTGAACGCTTTCATCCCGTAAAAAGCTATCTGCTCAATATGCTGCACCGAAAGCTTCGGATCTGCTTATTAGTTTAGCTTGTTAGCAGCGTTTCCACCGAGGCTGCACCCCATCTGGAGATGAAGATATGAGTTTCATAATAAGTTAATGGTACTAAACATTGCAGAGCTGCCGCTGACATTCCTGTTGCCTCATTATTTTGTCCTGGGCTAAAGAAGTACTTGTGCATTCCTCAAATGGTGGTAAACACCCACAGTGAAGTCTCTACAGCAGCATTTATTAAAGTCTGAAGAGTCCAGAAGAAGGTGCTGAGAGACAAAAAAAAAAGCACTTGAAAATTATTTTGATGATAATGTGAAGTTGTACAAAAAATACCTTTCCCAATTTTGTCTGCTATGTTATGATGTACTTAGACATACCGTTCAGGCATAACATTATGACCGTGATGGAAAGTGAGTGACACTTATCTCTTCATCTCAGCATCTGTTAGTCAGTGCAGCAGCTACAAGTCATGATGGCCAAACTAATAACTACCTCTTCTGGCTGCTTCAAGTCTGCAGCGTTGTTGTTCATTTCATCAAATCATCAACTTTGTGGACTTAGTTCCACCCAAGCGTTTTGCCCAACTGAATGGTTGCCATGGAGATTAAGATTTCAACACTCCAGATATGTTTATGATAAAGGAATAACTTTATAATATGATGTAAATCTAAAAAAAAGTTCATCTTACATAATAGTGGCCCTTTAAAAGCATACCAACCTCTGGATGCGGATTCTTTTCCGTACATAGTAGCTTACTTGTTAGTGGGCCGTCTTCTCCATGGTTACTATTGATTAGACACATACCTTATTCATAAGGCAATATTTGTTTGCTTACTTTAGTTAGTAAGTAAGTATGGGGATTTTTACTAGTAATCTTACATAGTAAACATGTTCACTGTAAATCTTACACAGAGGGCTGCCAGTCCTGATGCCTGCTATCCATCGGCATAGCTTTCCTCATCAAAAGGTTTACAATAAAATGACAAGTTTGGTTTGAACAGTAAACCGCACAGCACGCTATGACAATATTTACGGTATCAAACGTTGACCGGCATCAAAAGCTGTTTTGACGCCGGTCATGGCTTTCTGAAGAGTGCGGCATGACATGCAAAGGGCCAGTAGGATGAAGAAGTTTTCCAGCCTCTCTTCCCCATTCTGATGCTCCCTTTGAGCTTCAACAACTTGTTTTCACCAAGCCTCGGCACCTGAATGGACCGAGTTGCTAAAGTGTTGCTTGATGAGTGCAGATGTTTACATGACCTTGAATAGCTACAGTACTTTTGATAACACGGTGCAAACATATCGCACAGGACGCAAAACAACATAATGCCACAAGCATGTAGTGTGCAAACATCGGCCCACGTAGAGGCCAGGGTCGAAGTGAAAAATTCCTTTTGTGTTGTTCAGTGAGCGCTGCTGTTGCAGTCAGGTCAAGCAGAGAAAAGGAGGGTGTTTGGGGGTTAAAGCCTCTACACACCTTTACAACGGTTTCTGAAGGACCAAAGAATGTGTGCATATGTATGTGAGAGGGAGAGATTGAGGAAGAACACTGACAGAAGAGTGAGCGAAATGAGACCTTGAGAGGTTTTGGATCTGCCTGAAAAGAATCATTTGTTCAATCTGAAGTTTTCTCCAAGGTTTCATCATGAATCTATTCATTTATTGGTTTTTGTTCTTCCATAAGCTTTTATATTAGGACCCTCATTAGTATTCCTCTGTTACCTGTGTGATGGGCTTTATTCTGTTTGATTGGTATGTCTTTTTACAGTAATTACGGCAATTTTTGATGAATTCCTAACATTATTAGAAATTAACCGAAGAAACAAATATGTCTAATTGGTTTAGAAACCGGGGGAACCGCCAGAGTTCCCCATGTATAATATTTGAGAGGCGTGCTCCTGTAGGTGTAGGTTGGTTGCAAACATGTGTAGACAGCTGGTGAAAATTATTGCTTGCAATCATAATCAGTGGGGAAGCAGAAATCTGTTTGGCTATTGATGGCTGATGAATGCAAAGTACAGCTGCTTCCACCTTTTCACATCTAACGAGCTTCTTGACTCCCTGTGTCAGCTTTGTTCTTCTCTGGCTCTACGCACTTGTTTATAATATTCCACGCCTTTGAATTCCCCTCCTTTTAAAAAAAAGTCTTAGCTGTTAATCAGTCTTTTAAAGATGCTCCACTTATTAGCGTCTTTTTGTTTTTCCCCAAAGTACGTCAAAAACCACAACATTGTCACGTAGTCTGGAGTTTGAAAGGGAAACGGATAAATGAATACCTTATGGGACTGCTGCAATGCTAAAGCTAACTTTCGTGTTGAAAGACAACATCGTATAGGAGAACAATGACACTTTAGAAAAGGGTAAGGGTGGAGTTTATTCATTTGTTTTTAGGGATAAAAGAAGCAAAGAAATACATGAACAAACATTTCACACTACTTACAGTATACAGTATATAACGGTTAAATGTTGTGCTTAAATTTGACAATAATGGGGTGTAGGTAGAATATTATTTTTAGTCGATGCATCAAGGCAAGACGTTTTAGTTTTAAGCACTTTATTGATCAAAATGCCTCTAACTTAGCTAAATCTTAGTGTCAACTAGCATTTAGCCAAGTAATCCAGCTCCCCATGCTGCATTTGCATTTGAATATTTTAGATATTCTTTCTGAAAAAAACAATAGCCAAATTTTTCCTGATAATTTAAAGTTACGTTCCACAGAAAAATCTGTGAATAGATGAATCTGCCAATACTAAACCACAAATAGACAGAGTTAATTGAGTTGTATAAGCATTTCATGCAGCTACATAGTAACTGGGTTGTAACACTTCAAAGTGCAAAACAAGAAACAAGATTAAGAAGCAAAAAACACAGTAAGAAGTTTACTGAAAAAGATGTTAAGCAAGGCCAGGATGTCAAAACAAAACTAAGTGTTCAGAGAAAGACACAATGCTACATCTCAGAAGACCCTTAAAGACCACAAATATTTCATTCATTGCTTTTTTTGTCTTAAGTCATAACATGGCCTGAAATTGATGCAGGTGTTTAGAGTGTAGGATCCATAGTATCAATGTTTGGACCAGGTAAGTAAAGTTTATTTATAAAGTGCTTTTCACAAACATAAAATCACAAAGCGTTGTACAATAAAAATCAACCTTAAAACCATGCAAAACATAAAACCAACTTAAGAAAAACAGTAAAATCAAGAGATAAAAGCCTTGGACAATAAAAATGTACTGTGGAACAGACCTTCAGCTACTTTAGACAGGCGTCTGTTTTAGTACATTATCAAGTATCTAGTTACTTAGCACACAGATGCAGCTGTGTGTTGCATAATGGTGAACATTCACATTGTACCTCCTTGTGGTTATGTTCTGAATCAACAAAAGAAGTAGTCTGAGCACAGAGCCCTGAGGTGCTCCTGGAGTAACTTAAAAACAAGAAGGACACCTATGAATGATTTACATGAATCAACTCAAGTTTGCCTTTAGTTAAAATCTGGTGAAGTTTATCTAATATAATCTCCGCCATAAAACATTTTAATCTTTTACCAGCACAGAAATCTTTTTATTTTACATGGATTTTTTCATTAATATTTTCACATATCACATTTATTAATTCAATTTCAACCCATATCTTTTACTTTGTCTCCTCTTTCTTTTATAATACCTGCCTTGCAGTGCTTTCAGTTTTATTTTTTCTCCATATTTTTTTTTTTCCAAGATGGTGCAGTTTGCTGGGTAAATATTTGGGGGGGATGCTGCGTGTTGAAAGGCCTAAGCTCGGGGGATCTGCAGAGGAGAGGCTGCAGTTGTTGTGGATTAGCTGATTGTTTTTTCATAATACCACTGAAGGCATGCACAACTTTTGGTCCTCATCAGACAGACTGCAAAGGCAGAAATCTTGATTTTTCTGCAAAAAAAATAAAAAATGTATGAGTAATGCAGCTTATCAGTGCTGAGATTTTGTTTTACAGCTAGGGACTGGAATTGCAAAGTCTTATTCAGGTTACATGTAGAAATCTTCAACATTCTGTTAGTTTTATGATAAAGAAATACTATTAAGTTGAGTTGTTTTGGTCTGTAGCCTGGAATGAGAAAAATGGAATAGAGATCAAAGAAAGCAGCTGTGGAAATGAGTGAAAGCAAGGGAATTATAAGACAAAAAAAAATGTGAGTTGTTTTTAAAAAGGGTGAATATTTCATCTGATATGTTTTTAATGTTGTCTACTGGGTAAACACTTCCACTTCAGGGGCTCCATCTGCACGAATCGACAAAAAAATGTGATGCGTTTATTTCCCTTCTTCATGTTCAAAAGGCAAACAAATGCATCTCTCTAATAATCTGACTAAATCTTTTTCTTTTTGTCTCCTTTTGTTGTTTTGGCAAAAATCTCTGTAGAACTTTGAGAGATTCAAGGAGAGTAAAGATCAATTCCACCAAGCTGCCTCCGTGACAGAAGCAAGCTTCAGGTGAGATGTGCACACAAATCATCCAAAATGCTCTCGCTTTTCCCGAGTCATCATTTCAACAGAGAAAGTTTGACAAATATGTCTGAGTATGCACACACTCATTCCTGCCTATGTGCACTTTAACAACCACAAATCCAATTTGTAGCTACAAAAGCTGTGAAATATTATAACCTGCAGCCTTTGGAAACACTCTACCAACTTCCACATGCAGAATTGCATTAACCCAACAGACAATGAATAGTGTGAGGCAGCTGTTTTTTGGTTTTTTTTTTTTTTTTTTGTCTTACCTACTTAAATGTTTACAGTCTCTGGAGCAAACTAACCCGTGTAATAAATGTTTTAATTGGATGCTTTAATTAAACAGAATTCAACAATAGCCTGTTTCACTATCCTCACTTCTCACTCTGGAAGTGTAATGAGCCACAGCCAGAAAAAAGATACCTAATTATTGCCACTGCAGAGTGTACAACACACAAATTTAATTGGCATTAGAGACCAGACCTTGACTTGCCGTTAAACGACAAGAGCCCTCAAAATGAAAAAAGCCAAAAAGCTGAAGTCCTCAGAGAAACTACAAGGAAGTGTTCTTGTCCCTGAGGGCAGGCTTTTCTGCTTTTGGGTTAATTTTTCACTTTATATTAATGAAGTTCTCCCCATGATGCTGAGCAGAGATGATTTTTAATTTCTTTCTGTTTAAATGTTTTATTCTTTTTTATTTGCTGTGACTTTGAGTGCTCTTTATTTAGTTGTTTCCATCTTTCTTAATAGAAAAGTATGAAACAATAGAAAGTCCCGTATATGCACTACACACAAAAAGCTCAGGATATTTGGCTTAAAACTTATGGAATTACATTTATGGAGAAAATAAAGACGTTATGTTAAATTATATTAGCATAAAAGTTCAACTTTTAAGGAGAAGCATACAATTAGGATTTCCTGAAAGTTCAAACAATGTAACTGGAAGAAAAGCCTTCAATGGCGGAGGGTATCCCTCCATTATTGCTGTCAATGCCTCTATTGCATGCTGTTCATATATGGCACCCCACTTTTCTTGAAGGGCAAAAATGTCACAACTCAGAGACAACAAATATACCACAAATAAACATCTATGTTATGAAACTCCTGTAGCTCCTGCCTAAATATCTGAGTCGCGTAACCTCATTCACTCACTTCTGAACGTTGAGTGCTTGAAGCTGCTCCAACCTTTTTTCTGAATAACTCAACTACTTATTATCTGACAACTGGGAGGCATTTAGTGTTGGAGCGTTGAACTTTCAGCCCAACACGGTCAAACACTCATTTGACAGCAAAAAGTAACTTCCTCTGTCTCTATGCAGATAAAATTTTACATTCTTCTTTTCAGTGGACATGCAATGTATGAAATGGAAATTTAATAGAAACATAGAAGTTAAGTTTTTGTTTTTCAAAGTCCTTTATAGTTTTTACATAATTAAAAGTAAGTCTTGTATTGGAAACTATTGTGCTCTTATGTTAAAAACAGCAGATCTTTTTCAGTTGTCACAGTCACCAGCCTTTTCCTTGTAACACAGAACATTGGTCAGACAAATAGTCCATTATTTTACTCCTGGAAATGCAAGTATACATTCTTTACAGATCCCACTGTAAATGAGCATGATCCATTTTCCACTAGTTTGACAGCAGAGCAACATTAGATACATATATGATAGCTCAACAGTCTGCCAGGCACCTTGAACATTGTGATGCATTTTGTCCAGGTTTTGTCACCGAGCAGAGCCTTCAGCTAAAGTGTATAATTCTGGTCCTATGTATTACTGAATATTCCTCAGACACATGAATCAAATAGTTGCTCAGACTACCACGAGGTTCTGTGTATGACCCATACATTTAAATCAAGTGTGTTTACAATAAAAAAATATGTAAAACACTGACCGAACACGCCTCATTAGTTTTCACCATTTATACCAATGCTTTGCCTCTATTTTCTAGTAAGCAAGTCTGTGCTGTGTGGCAATTCACTAATATCGTTGCAGTAGAAACTGTGCTCTCTTGAACAGTAAGTTTGAGTGAGTTGCATGTTTGTGTGGACACTTTCATCTATGTGCTGAGTAGAGAACAAGGTTTGCAACTCGCTGTGCTCAGAATGTCAAAAACCAGTGGAGCTTAACTTGAACAGCTACAGTAGCATTTCCAACCTTTCTTTTTCTGACTTTCTGTACATTTCTTCCTTGCTTCACCTTACAAACTAGCAACTTATTTTTGGCTTTGAATTTCTAAAAATTCAAAGTTGAGAAGTTATTGTGCACTGATTATTAGGTATTTAGACCAGAGCTATAGTAAGATCTTAATGCAGTCGATGGGTCTGCACTGATCTTTACACAGGTTAATTTTCATTATCTACGTTTCCTATCATGAGTTTCTTGGTTTTAGTCAAGCAGATTGAAATGTTTTGAAAAATTTGCCCTTTAGCAGTGGTGTGTATATTTTATTCTGAATTATTTTTATCTATTTTACTCTGATTAATTGAGATGGAAATGTGGTTTTGATGCAGAGACTAAATTGTTTTCATTACTGTAAGTTGTTTAAAATATAAGGATCAAAATAAATAAAGTATTTTCTCAACATTTAATACAATAAAATAATATGGGATTCCCAAACTTTTGCATGCCAGGGCCTTCCAAACAGCATTAGCGTCTGGCTGGGGCCCTTCTTTACAAACCAACAGAGAAAGAAACATCAACTTTTACAATATTTTTTCTATTTTTATGCTGTATTCTCAATAATTATTACATTTGTTTATCATAAATGCTTCCTCACCTTTGATTTTAGCTGACCATGCCACGCTTGCTTGAAGAGCAGAGCAGCTTGATAAATTCGACTGGCAGCCAATCAAAAGGATATACATGATATCAAATACAGATTTTATTATTAAAAACTGATATTTTCTGATTAAAAATTGTTAGTTTTTTGTTTTTATATACTTTATTTATCTTCTTCCCTTTTCCTGGTGGCCCTAACAACCTACTCAGTGCCTCTAAAGCAACATGTACAAATTGCCTAGTCACCCACTGCTGACTGAACCAAATACCTTAAAATCAAACTAACACCATAGAAAAATAATAATAAATACATTTTAGAAATTGAGTTTGTGGTAGTTTTGCCATTTGACACAACAACCATTAATCCCTGAAAGACCTGGTGCAGAATGTTCTTTCCCTAAGAAATGTCTGTCATGTGAAGATGACAAAGTATATCTAGCTGTTGATTTACAAAATTAAAGGAATTGACTTGCCCAATTCCTGTTGCCTTTCTAGTCTAGATATATGTTGGATGGGAATGTGTCAGGAGGAAATCTTTCTCTCCAGAGCATAAAGCATTAGAATGAGGCCAAGATGAGTCGGGCAGATGCCCATGTCAGACTGGCCAGGTTATCATCCTAACTAGACCAGCTGTCTGTTATAGTGGTGTTGGAGCAAGGCTTAATGGCAGCCTTTGTCAGATAGACTCCCAGCCTCTGTCAAGGATACGATTGTGCAGCAGTAGCTCTACAGACACTGCAAACATCGGCAAGCTAAATCAACAGCCCTGGTTAAAAAATGCCTTCTACTTATGATTCAATCTAACAACATGCTTCAGTTATATATTTTGAAGGAAATTTTGAGTTACGGTTTCCTGAGTGGGATCTTGTATGCTGAATTGTAACAATTTTCTGTTTGTTTCTTTGTGTTTGTTTGTTTGTTTGCTTTTTATGTATTTTGGAGTCAAAATGTTGCAGTTTTATGCCAAACATCTGAGCCTGTCACTTCATCCATCCAAATCAGTTTCTGCAGACATAAAACATAAATAAGGGATCCATTGTTTTACTAGTTTATGTAACTGAAAGCAAACATTCTTGTTACATTATATACTACCAGCTCCTTCAGCGTAGTGCATCTTAACAATGCATCTGTACTGAGGTCTTGTGTTTACTTTATGAGCTGAGTGTGATTTATTCTCCTCAGCTCTGGAAACAACTCCCAGAAAACCTAAGATGTTCACTAATGGCTGATTTCTTTGAGTCAGAGCTGAAAATATTATTGTGTTTCTTTCTAAGAGAACATCCATGCCTATTTAAAATGGTGTAAAACTTTGTGGGAGGATATATTGTGGTTTGGTTAAACCAAGCTTATCGTTATTAAAACACAGCATCATAAAGGGATAACCAAAGTAAAAAAAAACTGTAATAGAAGCATCATCACAATCTGGGGTTCAGATGGAACTGGGAGCTCAGAAAACGTTGAGCCCCCTGAAAATGATGAAATTAGCAAAAGTTACAAATACATTTTGCCAGCACAAGTTCCCACAAGAAGGATTTTGCAAATATTTTCAAGTCAACATATGGGATGTTAATAGATGGTACCTAAGAAGTAGATTTTAGGCTTATGACCCGGGCCTGACCCAAACCTGACCTGACATTTGTGTGAGGCCAAAATTAGTTGCTTTATGGTCAGATTAGGTCAAACTTGGGCTTCTGCGGTGGATTTATTAAGACTAGAAAATGAACAGCACAGAGAAAATTAAGCAGGAATGCACAGTATAAAGTTATGTTAACCTACTTATACATATATAGAGGAGTAGAGAGTTTATCCTTTTGAAGAACTAAAGAAATTAAGGTGCAGAAGTTAATTAGACTGTAACAAGCACAGCGCACTGCGCAAAACACATGCAGCTGCGCCCTGTTCTGCTCCTATCAGTCACACATCCCAGAAGATTTGCACCTGACTCACCCTGCAGGGGCAAAAAGGAGATGGAAGAAGTTACAAAACAAAACTGAATTATCCAAAAAGTTACACTGCTTACTCAAATTATAGCCTGAAAACAAAGGCAGTAAAATCTTAATAAAAATATATGTCTGTTTTACTTTGGACTCTGACCTCTTATTAAAGTTAGTTGGGTTTCATCAGGCTCAGACACAATGTTTGTGGGTTAGGGTCAGGTTGGATGGTTTTTTAGGCTGAATTTAAACTTTACAGTAAAGACTATGAAATTGAGTCACTTGTTGTTTCATTAAAGCGTTAACTTAAGGGTCTGCACCTTATGCTATCAGGTTATTTCAACTGTTCTGTTTCCTTTATTCTTTCCCCAAATTATTGTTTTGTGAAAAAAAACTGTCTAAAATTATTAGACCAATTTTTAAGCCCAAAGGCCTGTAAACATCCGTAAGGTTGTGTGGGGTACAAGTTTGCTTTCATGCGCACACAGTTTGGATAATCTATATTTAATTGAATTTTAAAGGTAGAATAATGATCCTTGAAAGTTGCTCTCAACAATTCATCTTTTTGGAAAATTACCAGTAACTCTTTCTGGTCTTTCCTCATGTCAGTGGAGAGAATACAAAAAACAAATCATTAGAACATGATTTGTTTTGTTAAATGCAAGCCCGTTCATTCATCTCAGCCGTTGTTGTGACCTCCTCGTATACGTTTACAAGAGGCAAAGTGAAGTCTGAGCACCAGTATATAGAAGACCCTCTTTCCCTGGCTATGGATGTGATAAGTACGGAGGGATGGTAGAGGATGATTGAAGGAGTGTACAGATACAAGATAGAGGAGGAGAGGATGTGTACCTTCAGTCAATTGAAAAGCTGTCAAGGTGCAGGTGCATACAAGGTACAAGCTGAAGATAAGAAGCAACCCTTTCTCTCTAGCTGTTTTCTACTTCACCTTTCCTGCACTCCCTCTTGTTAACATCTCTCCCTTTCTCTTTTTCACCAGAGCACAGGGATTAATCAGACCAGTAATGGTAAAGCAGTCTGCTCGGGAATCCTGAGTGTCTAGCATGTCAAAAGTCAATTCCTGCCTCAGTAGATAAGACAGAGCCTGTTTTCTTGCTATATGGTTTTATATTTGGATCCATTTAGTAGTTTGTACATCTTGGCTTTTACAAATCAGTTCAAAATGTCACATTCTTTAATATTTGGCAAATCGAAATAAAAAAAAAACAAAAAACATCTGCCATAAATTTGAAATTTGACTTTTGTAAAAGTTAAATTTAAAAGTAATCAATCTAAGGTCAGAGCCAACAGGTAATTAACCCAGTTTAACAAGATGCTAAATCTGTCAAAGTGTAATTAGTCAATTCACACACTTCAGTAATGCCATGAAGAAAGAAAATAGCAGTAAAAAGTAGGTCTGTCGCGATAAACAATAAATCAATTAATCGAACGATAAATTAAAACTATCGACTTCATTTCAATTATCGGCTTTATCGTTTCTTCCGGCCATTTTCTCTTCTGTTGATGACGCTGAATGAAAAAAGGCTCAACTCCGGTGCTTCCACTGACCCTCCCTTCCTCAGTTTCTTAGTGCAAGTCCCACCGCAAGTACACGATCTTAGAGCTGTCGGCCCATTTTCAAAACTTGAGAAAACCACACATTAGCCGACAGAAATCGTAGGTATAATGGTTCGATCGGGTTATACCTATCGAATATAGGTATGAGAGGTTGGAGAAGGAGTTAGCAATGGCGGTTAGCCACTCTAACTCAAAACAGCAGGACGCACTGTTGAAGTATTCCACGCTTTCACTTTATTTCGCTTCGCACATTTAAAGCCAGATCTCCACGGTACTAAGATTATAGCCTCATACACAAGAAAAGTAACGATAGTTTACCGCTCCGCACCTCATCATCACCGATGATCTCCTCTACAACAAGAGTTCTCACTCCGCACAATAATACAACTAACGAAAAAGGGAAAATGCGCCCCCTTGTGGTGATACCTAATCATCTCTAGGAACCAAGCAGTATAATGACCGTTGCATGGTGTCCAATAATGGGCGCAAAATAATGGCTACAGGCCAGTTAACTCATTTTAAAAACAGGCATTAATCAATGCTTTACTACAATCTACCTGCAATGCATGTGGCTAGTGTCAGTCCTGACTGAATGAAAATAATTATGACCTATTTATGTCATGTTAACGAAGAACAGCTGAAAAGTTACCAGATTTACAGGGCGATATAGTGTACAGACTTCATAATCTGCACTCTTTTGGTTGACTGCAGTATTTATTTCCACTTTGGCTTTATGTTGTTTAGTTTTTATCCAAGTACATTTTTTGTTGATAGAGACTGAGAATCCATTTTATTTTTGTTTTTGGTTGCTTTGTTCATCAGTTCCAGTGTTGAGTGTTCTTTTGAAAATAAAGTGTATCTATCTTTGGCATGCATTATTACATCATTTCCATTAAATCAGTGTAAAAAGGTCTTCAAACAATATTATCGTTTATCGCAATAATTTTTGAGACAATTAATCGCTCAGCAAAATTTGGTATCGTGCCATGCCTAGTAAAAAGTAATTATTTGTAATTCATTGTTATCCCTTTTTAATTAAAAGTGCAATGTCAACAAAGCAGAGATTAAAAAATACAGAACAAGATTTTCAGGTCAATGGTTAAATACAGTGAAACATTCAGGTGACATTTGATTTCAAAGAAAAATGGCTTGGTTACAATTAAATGAAGGGACTTATCAGTGTGTGAATCCAACAAGGACATTACTATCTATAATAAATATTAGTGCTGAAATGTGAGTATTTTCTCAGCAGCAGTACAGGAGGCACTATATTCACCTGCTGCCAGTTCATATTATGGACAGGCGAAGAGTCTTGCTTTTTTTATCAGGAGAACAGATCATCTCTCCGTGTTCTGTCTGATTCTTTGTCAGTAAGAGAGTTGAGTCCAAATTTTTATATCTGCAAATCTCCCTAAAGAATACATGGATATACATTATTGTCTGACTAGAGATGGCTAGTGATGTGTAATGACTGTGTATGATTTAGGGTAGTTTCAGCAGACTTTTTTTGTGTCTTTTTTAATTTCCTGAAATGACACCATAGAACAAAACAATCTAAGCAACTTCTACAGAGATAAAGAAGTGAAAAGTTTATTAAAATGATTGAAATGTTACAGAACCAACACATCCTTATAATAGTTGGGCTTATATTAGAGATCAGCCTACCTTAATCCGTCTGCACACACCATGCAGCAGGATGCAGCGTTTTCAGCTGATCCCATCCGAGGTTCTGCTTGTAGTTCAGGGAGAGTTTCATATTTTTTATTATCTTTTACTTGCAGAATCTCCATGATTTTCACTCAGTCAGCTTGTATCCTTTCAGAACCACTGTTTCCCAAGTTTAGATTTAAGATTTGGGTCAGAAACTGGGTTCAGCATGTATGTGCCGTTTCACTTTAAGCAACGAGAGTTTAAAGAACTAAAGAAAAAATGTGACTTTTCTTTTGGTGAACAGTATTGTGTATGTTTTCTTGCTCTTTTAACACTGGCCTAAATCTGTATGGATTTACTCAAAGATACCAAGCAGATTAATTTCACCTGAAATTAGTAGTAGAGGAGGAGAAACAGCATGGTGTTAAAATTCTATGTCAAACTTTTTTTTATTCTACTTTTCATCTAAGCCAGGGGTGCCCACAGTGGGTACTGGAGGGCCGGCATCCTGCATGTTTTTCTTCTTTCCCTGCTTTAAGGCACCAAATGATGGCTCATTAAAAGGCCTAAGAAGAACATGGACTTGCTGAAAAGGTTTACTACCACCAGAAAACATGCAGAATGACGGCCCTCAACGACCAACTTTGGCCCCCCCCTGATCTAAGCAGTGAGACTTTTTTGTATTAGTTTGAAGTAGTCTTGATAAATCAATCAGCAGTCTTTCTCTAGGTTTTTCAAGTTTTTTTTACTGGCTTTTTATTCACTCATTTGTAATTTCACAGCGGACAAAGAAGTGTGAGCCATAAAAATTGCCTTTGTGTGTCAATAAGATCTGAAAATTGGGCCTTCACAAAATCTATGCAAAGACCTGAGACAGAACCTGAGTGCCTCTGCTGCTTTGTAGATGTCAAGTCCTGGGTGTTAAGGTGTCAGCTGTCAAACCGTCTCTCAAACACACACGCACAAAAAAACCATACTCAGCAGTACTAGTGTTATATACTTCTGTAAGCGGAGCAGACATGGATTGTTTCAAGCCCTGTAACACATACAGTACATACCCACAGGAGCAAAGTAGGCTGGTGTGAACTGAAACTGTGAGCAAGGCAGCAGCACTGTATGACTGCTGCAGTCATACAGTGTGTGAGGACAGACACAAAACACAGACTGGCAGATCCTAGTTTTAACTGACTGGTGAACTGGGCTTTAACAATATGAAAATGAGTCTGAGTTGTATAAATTTGTTGCATTTTAAGAGCCTAATAAATATTAGTTAGCATTAGCAAAACTGAATTATCCATAAGTCCAGTTATTGTTGCCTAACATGGTCTACTGTGTTGGTGTTTAAACTTAGGTTGAACCCTTTGAGTTGTTTTAGTGTGAAATAAATCACACACTAACAAATTTATGTGTTGAGATTAGAAACACCCTACATTTTTGAACCCTCCTGAGGTCTTAAGAGATGAGGTCAGTTAAACTCTGAGCTTTTTACCGGCAAGGTCACAATGGGTGCGTTTTTACAAGGTTTTTTGTGTGGTTTTGGGAACTGATGGTCTGACAGGACAACCCTCGTGGCTTCCCTGCTGTCCCACCGTGACATTTGCACCCCTCTTCTGAGCATCATTCTAACACTGCAGGAGAGTTAAAATGATTAAAATTACAGTATTTCCAATTTAGCTGCTGCTTTTACAGAACATGTTGAATAATCCAAGCATTAATTGGATGCAGTACAACTATTTAATTTAGGAAACAAAAATCCTATGTTGTAGAATAATAATGGTAATTATATTGCTAAAAATTCTTTGTACAGCTCTTTTTAGCCAGCTGAACAGTATTTACTCAAAGCTTTCACAAGTTGGACGCATACAGAGATGCACCTTTAACTGTTTCTGCTTGCGCAGTCTCTCTGTAGACTGAGTCCGCTCTTCTCTTCAGCTCATCCCACAGGTGTTTGACAAGATTTAAGTCAGGAAACTGACATGGTCATGACAAAAGGTCCATTTTATGTCTGGTAAGTTATTTCTATATGCCATAGATTTTGTATATTATCCTTCTGATAGAGTCGACCCATTTTCAGTTTTCTGCTGGAGTCTACCAGACATTCATGACTCCATACTATCTAACAAGTTTTTCCACATATTCAGACCTTGTCTCATGCCAAACCTGACTAGAGCGTCGGTTGCTCATTTGACCAAAGTACAATTTTCCACTGGTTGCTATGGTGAGCCGAGGAGGCCACTGTTTGCCACGGCTCTCTAATAGGGAGCTTTTGAGATGTTTCTATCTCTCTTACACTCCTGCTCACTATGTGTGGTGAGAAGATAATTGTCCTGGACCTGCAGCTAAAAGAAATGGGCCTCTGTGTCATCGCTTATTTATACCCCAGGGAAACAGAAAGTCACGGCCGACAAATTCAGAGTTGTTTGGGGAACCAGTAATTGCTCCACCCGTGATTGTTTTGATTCGGAACAATTATTTTCCTCGTTGAAGAAATGTACTCAAATTAAAGTTTGAATTCCTCAGTGCAAGATTGAGCTACTGTAATAAAAACTGAATATCCATATCTTTACTAGGGCTTCCCAATCACAACAAGCAATAAATCAATTAATTTCATAATGAATTAAAACAAGGTCAATAATTTCCATCTGCAAGATTTATTGTTTTTCTCTTTTCTCTCTTTCTACCAAAAACTGGAGGATAAAAGCCTTCAATCTGCTATTTTGGTCTCAAATAGATTTTTGTAAATTTTGTTTACAGAAACTCTGTAGTTTATTTTATTTATTTTATTTTTTTAATTTTAGATATTTAAAATGTCTTCCACTTTTAAAGGTTCTTTAGAATTTAAAGTTTATTGATCTTTGAGAATGTTCTAGAATTATGTCACCATTTTATTAGTTGAAAATGTTCTCAAAACAAATATATTGTCATTCATCGCAATAACTTCTGGGACAATTTATCGTCCAGCAAATTCAGAAATGTACTATTATTGCTGTTAAACATGTTTAAATCATCTAATTGTCGATCTGCTTGGTGCATGAGTTGAGCTTTTTCTACCCTTTTCTTTCATTAATGTTCCACAGTCTGATTAGAATATAAAATTAAAATATAAAGCCACAAGCCCAAATTTGTAGCCTGTCACAGTCATAAAATAATTCTGAAATTGTCTTTTCTCTGTTTGCCTTTTGTGTGGGTCTGACTCTTTGAGATGTTAATAAGATTTTCTAATTACTCTAAAACACAGTGCAGATTCCTGTTCTCTGTAGTTGAAAGGACAGAAATAAAATGATGCGTGGGGAAAAACAGAGCTTTATATGTTTAGCCAGAGCCATTAAGGGAGACACAAAAGCATCACTCTTCATCCGTAGCTTGACTCAGAGGCGATAAAAGCATCTTCCTTATCAGCCTTGTAGCCTTGCCATATGACTTTGTAGTTTGCTGCGTGTTTCTGTGTCTTCTCTTTTCTCCATTTTGGCTTCATTCATTTCATTTCCATCTTATTTTTTTTCCTCTCGGTTTTTGGTCCAGAAGTCTGAGGCCTCGTCTGTTCCGCCCACTACCGTCTTCTCCGTCGGCGATTAAACATAAAGAACCGCGCCATTAATTAAGCAACTAATCTTGCTGTTTATGTTTTGTCATATTTGCTGCTTACAGATGTGTGGAGAGCTCCCTCCCCTCCAAATAACGAATGCTTCCTCACGCATTAAAACATTTAACAGTCACGGCTCTGTACGCCACTCAGCTGAGAGGGGAAAAAAAGAAACCCTCGCCACATCCAGCTCGCTTTTTATTATTTATTTCTGCAAGCGCCTCAGTTAATACTGTTGATTTAAAGCCTCACCTTCAATTTGGTGTAGCATGTGGACAGAGCTTTAGCTTTTTTGCTGCAGCTGAACCAATTTTCTGCTTCAAGCGCCTTTAATAAACCTCGTTGCACTATCAGGAGGCTTCAGCTTCCCTGATGAAGGCCATTTATTTCAAATTAAAGGAGAGTTCCTTATCTTCTGTGGACTCAAATAGAGGGGGGGGGGTGTGGAGGAGATAAAGACGGCGTGCTTTGGTGTCGCACTGTCTGTGTAGTTAATGCGGTGACCAGGAAGGAGGAGGCGAGTTGGAAAAGCAAAAAAGACCCAAGTTGGAGGGAAGACAAAAAATAAAAGTGAAGGAAGGAAGATTAAACTGGAGAAGCATAAAGGAGAAGCATTTGTGTGAATCTGATAGGCTGTCATCTTTTTTAAAACAATTATTTAAGGAATGCCATTGGATCCTTTGTTCTTGCATTCTCTGTCGCTTTATCTCATTTGGTTTTTTTTCATGTTTCTCTCATCATTTACGTGTATTTTTCCTCTTTAAACGTTGCCACCCAGATAAACTCTGTTATTGCTAGCGTCCGTACAGATATAGGCACGCTGTAATTGAAATAACTGAGGTCAGTTCTCCTCCACAGTCAAAAGCAAAATGAGTCTTTAATGTAGCTTTCAATTAAACGTGCCGTTAAACGCTCCACTCAGAGCAGATGTGTGTGTGCGAGGAGTAAAGCATTAACACGTTGCCACATAAAGTGTGTGTGTGATTTTTGATGTCTAAAGTGTGATGGTGTGTGTATTCGTGCGCGTGCCTCCCTGTACCTGTGTGGGCGTACGCAGCTCGTTTGTCTCTACTTCAATCAGTCAGAATCTATTACAGCAAGACGAGGCAGCAAAGCCCGTCATCCTTAACACTCACACAGATAGACAGCCAGAGAAAAAAAATATAATACAGCCCACATATCAAATTAAGCTCAGCTAATTCAATCTCTCAGAGCTCACTTTTCTGCTGTATTTGATCAGAATGAGCCTACCCACTCAATTAAGTGTGATTTAGAGCTAATTGTGTGATTTACAGTGAAGCACGTACTATCCACCCCATTCATTGTCAAACAGGTTCCCATCGGTGGAGACGTGACTTGTTTTTCATCTTTCTTTTATCATTTTTTTGTATTTAAACACTTCAGTTCTCAGCAAACCTTTTTTTTATAGTATCTTGAAGAATTGTCACACCAAAAGAAGTGAGATTAAACATGCTTTAAAAACTGAGTGTGGGTTGACATTTAAAAATGAATCATAACAGATCCTAAATATCTTTTTAAAAAAACCATAGAAACCATTTGTATCACAGGTGTGAGTGGTGACCATAACTTGGTAACATTAAGCCATGCTTAGTGTTATGATGGCTTAATCCTAACATTAAACCATGTTAGGATTGATGTTAGGATGTTGGGATTCTAACATTAATCCTAATGTTATAATTAATGGAGGGCATACTTCTGCTAATGCTGCATTTTCATTTAGCGCTTTTTCTAACTTTGGATACATTTAGCGTACTAAAGTTTCCCTAATTTAATGTTTCCACATAAATTCAGTTGAAAACAGTTTGTCGTTTTAGTTGAAGTTTTGGTTGTCACCGTTTAAGAGAACCAAAAACTCCAAGAAATATTGGTACAAATATTTACCTTACATATATATATATATATATAATATATATATATATAATATATATATATATATATTATATTTTTTTTTTTTTTTCACATTTTACAAGCACAATGTATTTTTAGGTTTTATTCAGATTTTAACAAACCAACCCAAAGCATCAGGAACATGACTTGCAATTTCCTATAAATAAAAACCTCAAATGTGGGGCAAACGTACGTATTCACCTTTACTCAAAAAATATACACTGATAAATCATTTTAAGAATTTTTTAAGTAGTCAGATGTTTATTCATGCTCTTATTTTGAAGGGGTGAAGACTGTTTACGTTGCAACTCCATTTCCTCTCCTCGTGATTAGAACATGTAAATTGTATGTTAAAATGAAATTGGGGCTTGAGGGTAGTCTGTCAAGCGATTAGCGCTAGTTGTAATGATTAATCCAGCTGACAAGACAACACTGGGTTCACAATGAGACAAGACAGTGTCTGTGGGAAAACTACTAAAATCCTTCTGTTGTTTTCTCAGTTAAAAGTTTGCAGTTTTCAACTTGTTTAAAAAAAATCATATTAATGTAAAATAACCCAGTCTGTGATTGATTAGTCCATGTTATGTGATTTCATTTATCTGAGTAGAATCAGTTTGCAAATAATAATTGTTGTTTAAGACGCCAAACCGACCTTAACTCTTACCCACTTTCTGTAAACGGTTGATTATAAAACAATTACAGCTCTTTGCAGAAAACCTTGAAATTTCAGCACCTTTTGAAGACACTGAAGATGGGATTCTAATATTGGATGCTCTGAATATTAGATTCCTTGACTGTGATTGAGATTTAAACATTGAAATCAGTATTTTAGAAACTGAATAACCCTAAATTGACTTGAGGTAGGCAGTAATTTATCAAATAATATCCAATAGTGGTGATGAAAAGTCATTTGAGTTGGTAGGAACGATGTCTCACTGCAGTCGAGTTGCTATGTCTGCCCCTTCCAACTGCACATATCAGACAGAGGCCATAAAGTCCACAGCTCATTCCTGCAGCTTTACTGGTTTATGTTACAGCAGTCACATTTATGTACAGGAGAGAAAATGTAGTTCTTTGTCTCTCTAAACATAAATCCGTCTCTGTGTTTTTGTCTCTGTGTTTTTTTTCTGCAGGTCTCGTAACACATCTCCTGTGTGTCCTGGCCTGCAGGCTCAGATTTTATCCTGCTACAAGGACAACAAAGACCAGACCTTAAAATGTTCAGACTTGGCTAAAGAATACATGCAGTGTATAAATTCTGCAAAGAAGGTGAGATTTTTTTTCTCTAAATCTGGAAGGGGTAGAAATAGGAATCTTCAAAGGAGGATATAGAATATGACTATATCTGCATCGACGGTGTATTCATCATTTGTGTGAGCTCGTTTAGGTTGATTTGCTTTTATGACGTCTCTTTTGCAAATAAATTCCTTTATCCTTCTTTAATAAGTTAAAAGAAATGGGATGACAAGAATAAAAATGTTTCCAGTGGCACCTTAATGAACTTTTGGGGAACTTTTTGGTGTTCTTTTTTTAGTTCAGACACATTTTCCTGTGTGCTTTCCAACAATATCCCTGAGAAGTGAAAGACTGCGAGGGATAATAATTGCTGTCAGAGTGCTTGGGAAATGTCATTGATAACAGCTTGCAGAGCGAATATCTGATGTGAAAATACAAAACCAAAGTTTCCTCAGCAGAATCTGTACTTTTAGTCATGAGAATGACAGCTTTTCAGAATGTCAGCGTTGCTTTAAGGTAAGTTCACCTTGTCACCAGAGAGCTAATTTTGGGAAAACTTGGGGAATCACAAGAAGGCAGATTCAGAAAAACAAAACAATAAACCCCAGATAGTGTTATTCTGTCTTTTGATAAATTCTGAATATGATCTTAACTCCATTAGAATTGCAGTGAGTATGTTTCCAGTGGGACCTTGAAATTTCAGTACATTTTGTGAGCTTTGGGACTGAAGCAAATGTAATGATGGTTGCAGCAATAATAACTTCAGTTTCTACATTTGAACTGTATAACGATATTAAATCAAATTGCTTGTGCTCTATATTATTTGAGTACAAATGTGATTTTGTAATAAGAATGCCTGATTATGTGCCTTGCTGTTTGATATTTTGGCATATTTAATCTTTTTAATCTCTAAACTTTATTTCTCATTTAGAGATCAGGAAGTCATTCTCAAGCTCCAGAAATGATTCCTTTTTGCTTAATATTTCAGCTACAAATACCTTTTGTTGATTATATTAGGAGTTATGCTTTGTGAAAGTATTGACACCACCTGAACATTTTGTCAATTTCCAAAACAAACCCCAATATATATTCTTGGGGTTTTTTGTGGTATTTGTACACGAAGTAGAGCAAAATTGTCACAAAGAAAAATTAAACAATTTCCAAATTTGTAACACGTATAAAATATTACAATCAATACTTGGTAGAAACGCCTTTTATTGCCGTTATGGCTATGTCCACGCAGCAGGGAAACATTCCCACCACTCAGGGCTCTGACCACGCATCCAACCAGACAGAAGTTGCAGTCAATTCTCCACAGAATGGCCATTAGTTGATCTTTCTTTTCATTAGCTGCCCTCGTGCTAGGATTTTGTGACAGTTGCTGAACAAACTTTAAAATCGGTCCATAGATGGCAGCATCCATAATTACTTAGATGCACAGACAAATCCTCACTTTACCTGTCCATTAAAACCGCTTTTGTTCTTTGTGGTCAACCAATAAGCAATTAATTTTAAGCATCAAGGGAAACCAAATAGGATTAGCTACAGTATGCATGCTTTTATTAGCACTGATGTCTTTTCAGCTGCTTTTTTTCTTGCATGGTCTGAAATGGTGTTAGAACCGCTGCTTTATTCTTCATCTGCAGATAAATGAAGTTTGTTCCCAACTGCAGCAGATTAAAATTCCCGTGAACTCAAAGAGAGAATGAGAGGAGAGTGATGAGAAACTGAAAGAGTATTGGTATCCTGCACTTCTAAGGCTTCTGCTGTAAAGGCATTTTGAAGCTATAGCTGCTTATCATGTCAGATAACAAGAAGTGAAAAAAAAGAAAGAAAAACACTACTACAGTTGATCAGGGAGAATGTGTGTATATGTGTGTTTGTTGTGTGAGAATAGCTTGATTCATTGCTGCGTGTTTTACCCCGCACAGCTGGGACTTTCATCTTGATTGGCCCCGGAGGCACATTGCTAACTTTCACTCCTGTCGGTGGGAAACTTTTGAAACTTCTTCCTGATTATGCGCCTTTAAACGCTGTTGCTGGTAGTTTGGTTCATACTTACAACTTTTCCTCCTGTGTAGAAGCAGATTCTGGATAGAGCGGCGCAGGATTAGGGAAAGGTGCAGTAGTTTTTCTGAATGCTAGACTCAAATTAGTCAATTGTGTAGCCAACCTGATGGGAAAAATAATATTATTTTATTCTCAAAAAAGATTTTATTGAAAACCTTGATGTCTTTCTTTGGTAACTTAGTGACTTTAATTTCTTAATGACTTCACCACTTTACCTTCTTATATGCATAAATTAAGATGTTGAGTCCACAGTTAAGATCCGATTGCTCAACATGTTGGCAGTATTACGTCTTTTCCAGTTTATAACGATCAAGCAACTGTTACCTTCAGGTGTTATAAAACTTCTGTATACATCCAACCTTTCAGACATAGCTTTACGTTTGCATCTTTTAAGTCATAAAAGACATTTGACTTCACAGTTTGGCTCTTTGAAATGGGGCCTGTTTCACTCTTTGTGAAATAAACAGGCTCTTTCTTGATGGCTCAAAACTTTTTTTTTCAAAACTTTTTTGTTTTTATATTGTTTAAGCTAAGTTAAACAATAACTTAGCTTATTGTTTAAGCTTGGTGTTGTATGATCACACAACACCAATCTTTCTTTTCTCAAACAAGAAAGATTTTTTTTTTCTTTTTCTATGTGTTAAATGGATAAAAGAGAACTTAACTAGAACATAAATCAGTCCTGTTTCTTTTTTGTCATTCCAAGGAATCGACTGTGATGTGTTTTGATCAGTGTCACAGCGGGTCAGTGGACAGGCCTCATATCACAGATGTCTCCCTGCTAGGTTATGCAGCCATCTTCCTACACTCACGCATCCAGACACACATGTGCGTGTGTGTGTGTGATAGTCTGCTTAAATGCATGTGAGTTTGATGAAAAACGAGGGGAGGATTCCACGGAGCCGGCGGAGTGGAAGCAAATAACCTCTAGTCATTATTCGCTGGGAAGCGCATCTCGACATGCTCACCGCTACGCGGAATGCAAACATGCTGCCCAGACGCTCGGCGGGTTTCTGTAGTCATTTATCTACGCTCTCGGAGGTGAACATATTCACAAAACGCACCGAATTTCTACAGTCACTGTGGGATTCTTAAGACATTTAGTGTCAGACTTAGAAACAGCCAGGTTGTGATCAGTTTCAGAGACTTGGTTTACAGCAGAGCAAATAGATGAAGGAAATGAGGCGCACTGACATGGGGAAGAATAAAAAGCTGTGGGAGAAGTTTGGAAAAATCAATTGGGAGACAATAGAGTGAAAATAAGTGGGAAAAAATATAACGAGGAAATGAACTGCATTCCATCATTCAGTAGCTTTTAGATCCATCTTCATAAGGAGCCGTTTGAAATAAATGTGATCTTTATGGAATCGGAAGTAAAAAAAATAAGTGTATTGTGCATCCCAGGTAAAATCTGATTTGCTTTGTAAAAACTCACAAATTGAGAGATGGCGTGTTCAGCACCATGCAAGTTTTGAAAGAAGAAAATGAGGGGAAAAGCAAAAGCAAGAGATAAGTAATTACTCTCCAACATCCAGAGAGACAAGTGGAGCCTCAGCAAGGCCAGGCTTTGGTCAACTCAAGGTTCACACCTCCAGAAACGTCAAATGCCGTTATTTTCCTCCTTAAGCAGGGCCAACCGCTGAGACACATGCACATGTTCACATTTATATCCAAAGTCTTGCTGAGGGTTACACAGGTGTAGCAGGCTTTGGTCTAATACCCTGGGAGTTACTCCTGAAGTTAAAGCTGCCCATCAGACCGAGGAGGAGGGGGGAAATAAACAGAGCCACACAGAGAGAAGAGAGAGAGACAATCAGAGAGCAGAAAAACATTTCAGTTAAAAACAGCAGAGGGATCCAGATGGAGATTTAGAAACACTTCTTCATTTGTGCATCTGGCTCTTTTCCCACTTGGAGAAAATCACAGAAGTCACTTCTTATTCAGTTTGAAGTTTTACTATACATTTTTCTCTGACAGAATGGCGCATTTTAATTAAACCATAAAGTAATAGTTTTAGGGATTTTTTCAGTTCCTCACAAAGCCCAAAATTTTAATGAAATTCAGTGTATGTGGATATTTGTGGCCGCATACATTTTAAGACACAGGGGACAGCAGTCAACTTTGTTCTGGGAAACAAACATGGATTTTAGAAACCGACCAAAGCCAGCATAAAATAGCTAGCTAAATAATTATCCAAAAGCAGGACAAATTGTGTCTTCTGGTTGCTGATGAAACTGAGATCAGGAAGTAGGATTGTTGAAGTTATGTTTTTTTCCCCCTTTTGGTGATTTGTTAATAAAATTATGTAGGAGCTACCAGGCCAGGTTTCATTATACTGATGATATTCATAATGGGAGGATACCAGTTTTTGGAACCTTTATTAAGTCGTAGAATAGGCAGGCATTAGCCGCTGAAGCTTAGCTGGGAATAGATGTTTTAAAAACCTTGTTAACACTTACACATGAAGTTTAAACCAGATACTTCAACAGAAAAAATAACCTTTCTCTCACTAAGCCAGACAAATCTGTTCTTGCTTTAGGATGGTTAGGAAGTTAACACTATTTGTTTAATGCCAGTTTTCAAACTTGCAATCTTCCTAATTTTTCTTCAGAAGTGATTTTGGTCATTATGACTGAACACTTTAATTTCTATTTCATCAAACCATTGCGCATGTCTCAAAATTAAGGTATCTGTGAACTGTAGTCAGTGAGTGGGATTTCATGTTGGTAGAAGGTTTGTTTCTCTTTGGGAAAACGTCACAGACTCAATAGCTTCACTTAGGATCTTTACAAGGTCAAACAATCTTCTGTATGAAGGTCCAGTATGATTTAAAGGTGCATCGATTACAGTTTTCTGCTTCAAAAGCCTAACCTGGCGAATCTGATTTTGGCAAATACTTTTTCTTTTTTTTTTTTTTTTTTCCAATATAAGTGACACTGTCAGGTGTTAAAGGTCAGTGCTCCAATCTTGTTTCACTGTAAACTTATCAAGCATAACTGCAATATTCATATTGGATATTGATATCAGCCCAAAATTTCATACTGAACCTGCAGACCACTGGGGGACACTGCAGGTTCAGGGACCACTGTTTGAGAAAGATTGAGATAGAGCGGTCTTGGATTAAACTTCTCCAGTTTCTTCACCACACACACATTCAGCTCTCCTGCTGAACTACTGCACCTTTATTCTTTATTTTTTATTTTTCTCACTTTATTATGAGGCTTTGGACGGGAAGTGTCATCATCTTCTTTTCGGTAGCTGTAACAAATATCATCTGGTTGTTTGGCGGCCATTTTCTGTGTTGTGCTTGGTGTATTTTTATAAGGCTCTGTGTTAAGACACCTGAAAATGGTGGCTAAAAATAATTGCTTCATCAACTTTTGATGAGGGTATATTCAGACAGAGACTCTGTTGACAGCCTGACAATAAATATGTTTCTGTAGCCTCAGTCTGAATGTTGGCTGATTTTTAGCAAGGCCAGTGAATCACAGTGGAGTGCTATAAAATCTAATATTGATTTTTTTCTGTAGGTTTTTTTGGTTGTTGTTTTTCTATTTTCTTTAATGTCAGTGGTATTGCTGATTGAACAAAGATCACAACAGCTCAGTCACTCCACTGGTATATATCAGTACCGATAAGCAAGGATAGAAACACAAAGGCGATGTGGAGGATAAGTAACTGGATTATTGAAGAGTATAAGACAAACATAAAACCAAAATTCAGTGGTTATAGTGGTAGATGAAAGGCTTTTAGAGAAACACTAAAAGTGGTGGAGAAGGGAGAAAGACAAAGAAAGGTTTCATAGCATTAAGCCAAAGCCAAAGAGCACAATAAAGAAGAAACAATTAGCTGTAGGTGAAAGCTGAAATGAAGTGCTGACAGGTGGAACCTGGAAATTGGTTCAAAGAAACAGATATTTTAATAGACTTCATCTAAAGGCAGAGCAAGAGGGTGAAAAAGCAATAAAAAGCGGTACTTGTTATGAGTACTTAGAAGTGAAATAGTACAAAACATAAATGATAAAAAGAATATAATGGATAAAAGAGACCAAAGGGCAAAATGCGAGCAGGCAGAGGCGGGAAAAGAAGATGAGGGCAAACAAAAATAAAATAAAAAAATGTCAGAAAAATGGAAGATAAACATGGTGATGAGGAGCAGCTTGAGCAGGAGGAAGAGTATAAAGAACAGTTAGAGACAGAAAGAGAGAGATGAATTAAAGAATAGGTAGAGGTGAAGCATATGTCTTTTTTTTACTTTTTGTTTTTAGGTACGTTCTGATTTAATATGCCTATTTTTAAAGAACTTATAGTTAGGTTTAGTTAAAAAGAGTCATTGGGGTTAGAGATGCACTGATCCACTTTTTTCACTTCCAATACCAATGCAGATATCATCGGCCCATACCGATTCGATATAGAAAAAAGTTCTGAATAGTCTTACAAAAACACTGATATAAATGTACTGAATGTATTTGATAACTCTGCATAGGTACAGCACACTGAAATACACCAACAACTTCACAAGTTTGGTCAGACATGTAAAAACAACTTTAATACAGACAAATACAGATATTAATATTGGTCTACTGTGTTTCATCACTCAGTAAACAAGAGGCTGCAATTTCACAAACTTAAAAAGCCAAATCTTATTTAATTGCCTTTCGTCTTCATGGATATAACCGTGACTAAAGAGATCAGGTTGGTATAAAGCAAGCTTTTATTGGTAAATCACATCATAGTGTGGAAAGTTTAAGGAAATTAACATTCAGAGAATGGTAGAGCAGAAACATACGTTAGCTCTCACACTTTTCAAACTTGACATTGAGTTTTTCCACTTGCTCCAGAGCCCATCTTGTACCCCATCCTGAACGCATCATCCAAGCATCGCTTGGTGAAAAAATAGCTTTAGTTTATAAATTTGCTAAATAGCAAATTTGGCGTCTCTGCTGAATTTTAAAATGTTTAGTGGCACTTAGCTTCCTGTAAATAAAGTTTTCCCCTACCAATTATAAATAATGTTTATATTCATGCTCTTATTTTGAAGTGGACTGTTTACGCAGCAGTTCCATTTCCTTTACTGACGTTCTTAGGCCTGTCGCGATAAACAATAAATCAATTAATCGAACGATAAATTAAAACTATCGACTTCATTTCAATTATCGGCTTTATCATTTCTTCCGGCCATTTTCTCTTTCTATTGATGACACTGAATGAAAAAAGGCTCAACTCCGGTGCTTTCACTGACCCTCCCTTCCTCAGTTTCTTAGTGCAAGTCCCAGCGCAAGTACACGATCTTAGAGCTGTCGGCCCATTTTCAAACTTGAGAAAACCACACATTAGCCGACAGAAATCGTAGGTATAACGGTTCGATCGGGTTCTATTGTGCCGTGTGGTTGTGACGGTGCGGTGAGAGGTTGGAGAAGGAGTTAGCAATGGCGGTTAGCCACTCTAACCCAAAACAGCAGGACGCACTGTACATTTTTTGTTGATAGAGACTGAGAATCCATTTTATTTTTGTTTTTGGTTGTTTTGTTTATCAGTTCCAGTGTTGAGTGTTCTTTTGAAAATAAAGTGTATCTATCTTTGGCATGCATTATTACATCATTTCCATTAAATCAGTGTAAAAAGGTCTTCAAACAATATTATTGTTTATCGCAATAATTCTTGAGACAATTAATCGCTCAGCAAAATTTGGTATCGTGACAGGCCTAGATGTTCTTTGTTTCAAAGTAAATTATTGAGGATGTGGCAAATATACAACAAATGTTCACAGAATTTTGTGAACCGACACAAATGTAAGTCTTTTCTTTTGCAGAGCTGGTGGAGATGTACCCCAAAGTAACCTGTTATTTTAGAAGCAAAAGCAACTCTCCCACCCAACTCTGTCACATAATATTCCCAGTAAAAGTACATTAAAGTTTGTGCTTATAATGTGTCAAAATGTGAAAGAGTACAGGGGGTGTGAATACTTGAATACTTTCGCATAGGGAGAAGGGTTAGAGGTAGGCCCAGGATAAAAAGACATGTAGAGGAACAGCAGTAGACAGTCGGCCCCTCTGCGGTCGACACTAATGAAGAAGAATGAGGGGCCTCTGCTGCTGGTTGGACCTGCTGCTGTCCGCACACGTACGCACACACAAATTTTCCCTTATGTACACCTCAAGTTTTGACACAAAACTTGAGCTAACGTACAACTAGCTGAACTCCACTCACCTCGTATTGCTGCGCATGAATAAATATTACAAAGTGTCTGGGAGCTTCATGAAAGTAGGCCTAATTATAAACCAGATTTGTCTTAGTTGTTCAGAGAGAAGTCAAAACGTGTTCAGAGGAGTCCAACTTCCTGCTCCCAAATTGGTTTAGGTTGCTTTAATTGGGGCTAAAACCTCAGAACCATATCTGGGTTTTTTGGGTTTTTTTTTTTTCTTTTTGCAGAGTACGTTTTTTGTTTTTTTTTTTTTTTTTCAGTCACTATACAGCAGAGCATAGTGTGGTTTTTATCTTTAGACTTTCCACTGGTAACATTGAGCCATTAAGACTCCAGAAAAACTACAGTAATAAAATGTTAAAACTACATTCTGTAGGCTGTTTTTACTTATTTTTATTTTCTTTGCAAAAATGTTTGAATTGATTATATTTTTGATTTTGTTTACATTTATATCACTGGCATGCTCTCTGTTAGAAGTCTGTGTGAACCTTGGACTCTGCAACAGCAAAAAACTGAAAAAGAGGGAATACATACTTTATCCCAGTTGGCTTTTTTAAAAATAAAAATGGATACATGATAGACACTTTATCTATTTTTTTCCCTCAAATTGTTGTGTTGTATAGTATAATTCAGTGAAAAATCTGGCGATATGACTCCAGTCAGCTATGACTGCGCCACATTACCCCAGAGGAGCTGAACAAAAAGCAGATAAAAACAATGATGGGCAAATATGGGATGCCAGGATTCCCCTATATAAAAAGCAATAAATGTGACAAACTTCTGTAGATTCTTAATGACTACAGATATACCACAAAGCCCTGATGTTTAATTGGGGAGGTAAGTTCCATTTTTTTCCTCTCTCTTCCCACTATTTCTTGTTTGCTGCTTTCCACTGCAGGCTGAAATTGGCCTGCTAATGAAAGGGATAACAAACAGAACAAAAAGGGAAGAGTTGTTTCCTGCATGCAATTCTCCTGCTTGCCTTCATCTCTTAATCTGTTGCTGCCCTCCGAAAATGACAAAATATTTGTAGTCCTACTCGTTGTATTCATGCATTTTCTTTTGCATTGCAGCACGAATCATCAAAGTAATTTTATTTGCATTTTCTTATAGATCGTCACAATGTAGCAGCAAACAACTGTATACCTGGTCAAATTGAAGTATTTGTGCATTCCTGTAGATTTACATTAAAATAAGCTTTTTTTTTTTGTCATTTTAACAAGAAGTTTCTCCTGTTGTTAATAATATCAATGCTTTAGACAATATTTTGGAGCTCTAATCTGACAAAGAATCTTGAAAGAAACTTTGTAGTTTACTCCAGAGAAGCTGAAAAACAAGAAGCAAAGAGAACTTCCAGCCTCAAAGACTCGGATGTCAATACCAAAAAACATTTCGAAATACCAGAATTGTTCAAAAAGCTGGCCAGCAGATGGGTAAATGTTAATTGCAAGGCATTCTCCCAAACTTATTAAATTTCAGTCAATTATCTTAAAATGGAAAAGGTATCGGGAACTGGAAACCAAACAGTCATTCATCAAAACTAGCCAGCCTTTTCAGAAGAGGATTAAGATGTTTTCACATCTGATAGTCCTGTAGACTCGGTTCTGTTGGGGACCAAAATTGCAACATTTGTTACATTTTCAGCTGTTGGCTTTCAGACTGCACTGAGTCAAATGAACCAAACAGTTAGAAAAGCCTTTTCTCTCTCATTCGCGCAAGACACATAGATGTGTTTCAGTTGTATTTACCCAGAATGCTGTAGTCTGGCTCAGGCTTTTGGATTAGTTTCTGGTCCGCTTGGCGTTCACATGCATTCAAACCGCACCAGAGTTCACTTCAACCGAACCCAGACCGAGGTTTGTAAGCAGACAAGAGTTAGCTTTTTTTGATCTGCATCAGAGTCCATTTACACAAAACGAACCAGGCTTTCTGGAGCAACAAACTAGATTTTGATTAAAGCGGACCAAACAGAGCTGGTGTGAATACACCTTCGATGAAACAAACAGAAAAACACTCTGGGGGAGCTCTGTAGCTGAGGTGTGAGAAACTGTTAACAGGACAACTGTTAGTCATGCACTCTACAAATCTGGCCTTTTTATGGAAGAATGGCAACAAGAAAGTCATTTTTGAAAGATAACTGTAAGAACAGCCTTTAAAGTTTGTCACAAGTCATTCAGGGGACACAGAAGAGACGTAGGAGATCAAAAATAAAATTCTTTGACCTACTTGGAAACGACCGTGTCTGTCGGAAAACGGACACCGTACATCATCCTGAACACGTTGTTCAGCAGTTTTTTTTTGTTTGTTTTTTTTACAGGGACAGGGAAAATGTTCATGAGTGGATGATGGATGAAGCTAAATACAAAGCAAGCCTGCAGGGAAAGTTGTTAAAGGCCAAAAAAGACTTTAAACTGGGGCGGAGGTCTACCTCCTGACAGGACAGTTGGCATAAACCTGTAGTCACTGCCACAATGGAATGGTTTACATAAAATGATTTTCATATTTTAGAATAATCTTGTCAAAGTCCAGACAAATCTGGGATAAAACTTTGTGTACTTTGCAAATCAACTAGTTATTTTAAGAAGCACTGAATTAGAGAACTAAGTTTTATTCTCTATTCTTTAATAGAGAATAAAATAGTTTTCTATTTTATTTAATAGGGAACTATTAAATAAAATAGTTCTCTATTTTATTTAATGGAATTAAATAAAGTTTAATTCTATTTTCCCATTCAGCTAAATACCAAAAATTTTAGATATATAACAAAAGCAAACAAGTCATTAAATATTCCATCCAAGCAACAGTTTGCAGTTCATCAATACTGTCCATATTGATGAAAAAACATAATTTGAACGTCTACTCTAGAGTCTCGTTCTCACAGCTGGAGTGAGAGTGAGGTGTGTTCGGGTAGAATGCACAGAACGCCAGACGTGAGTAAAATGTGCTCTGGAACATGTTGTGTTTAGTTTACCTTGAGGATTTCAGAGCAGGCTCATTGATTGCTGCTTGATACGTTTAGCTGCATCCACAGTATTAACGAGCAAAACAACCTAGTCCTTGGAGAATATGGTGAAGAAGCAATTCTTGTTCACAGGAAGTGTGTTTCTGTAAAACCACCTTGGCACATTCTGGTGATGGTCAGTACTTCTGTCCAGTTAGTTGATCAACCTGATCAACTCAAATAATTGACAAACCCAGAGAATATCTCAGTTCCTACATTAAGTCTGTGGTAAACATTTCTGGAAAATGTCTTGATTGAGAGACAAAAACTATTTTCATTCTACAAAGAAGTTGATATCTGAGCTGAAATGACAAACATGTCTCTAAATCTGCCAGAGATGTGAGATCTTGTTACATGTCATATTGGTTATCCACTTTATTTTGGGTGTATGAACAATCCCTCTGAGGCATAACAAGCCTTCAGATGGTGAGTTTCCATGATGTTTTTTTTTTTGGTAAAAGTCTTTGTATGTACACTGTCAGTACTTTAAGTGACATAACGTTTTTGCTCATCGTCTGAAGTCCAACCTTTTTAACTTTTCTTTGTTGCTGCAATCAAAAGAATTCATGTCATTAAGCTTTCCAGCAAGTAGGATTTATTTCATATTTTATCAAACCTCTACTTGAACACATTGATCACAATCCAAGGTGCACAAATCAAATCAAACTGAAAACCCTGGTTTGTTTGTGCCATGCCACACTCCACGGCTCGTTAGTCAGCAGCACAGTAAGCTTAGACCTCTGATTGGGACAGTTTAGCCATAGCAAGTGATTTTTTTTCTTCTTCTGCTAGGAACCATGCTGAGCCCTTCCCATTGAAGGTCTACACACTTTATGCAGTGATCAGAAGGATAAAATTTCTGCCTTCAAATCCAATCAGAGTAACATGATTTATTCTTTTTATTTTATTTTTTTGACCACGGTTGATTTTTTTTTTTGTTTTCCAAACTGAATTTTGCACTTGTTGACTTAAAAAAATAAAATAAAAATCAGCGTTGCTGACAGTCATGGACTTTTGAGGGAGGGAAACAAAAACATGCTGCAGATAGCAAATTGCCTATTAGTGATCTTTCCCAGTGTCTCACTGTGGAGCATTTTTATCCTTTCAATTTTTCAATAACTTGTTTAATTTATCAATTGCAGTCAATGTTTTTGGCTCTAATTATCGACTTTGTCAAACCGTAACACAAAATCAAAACCTTGACTTCTGATTGTTGTTGCTTCTCATGACTATGAGCTGTCTTAAATATGGTAGATCAAAGTGATTGGAGGCTTTCCTGGGATTAGGAAGAAATGGACATGCCCACACGCAGAGGCCTGCCATTGTGTTAGCTATCAAATAATCAACATAACACATTAAATCTTGAATGTACATGTAATATGAAAACGGGTCACAGTGCCCTGCTAAAAACTCTACATAGGCTGCATTGGCTAGAACATAAGTTAAAACTATCCATCTCACACCTGGATAGGTGTGAGATGGATTTTATGTAGATTTTTTGTAGATTTTTTTACACCTGTTAATATTGTAAGGGACACATTTAAAAGTATTCTTACCTCACTGCTCAGGATTCGTTTGAAAGTTTCAATACTTTGTCAAGTTTAGTGCTCTTTAGTTGCCTTTTTCAAGCTTTTTTATTGAGATGTTTTGACAGTTCCTCTCCTCGTACCATCACCTTGTATTTACCTCCTTTCTCTGTTCAAAACTCTATTTTTGCTCTTGGTCTTTGTCTTTCTTCCTGTATTCTGTTTTGTCTCTTGTTTGACTTTTTCCATATCCCTTCTCCTTCTCTCTCTTTTTTGTATGTTTTTCATTTTTCCTCCCCCTTCTCTGCAGTTGACTTATTGATTTTATTTTCATACTGTTGGTAGTTGTTCCCCTTGTCATAAACTATCAGTGTTGCCTCCTTTCATGCTGGCATTGATCACTGTGCAGCCAATCACAACCAATCTCCACAAGGCATCATTATCTGCTCTTACTGTTTCTCCTTTGTTGCTTATCTGTCTTGCATTGTCTGCTCTGTGGAGTATATTTTTCAATCGGGCAATTCAAAGGTTTAGCGAAATAACAGGGCTGTTATAACAAATAAATGTTGTTATTTCTGTCCCCTTCTTTTGTCTTGTTTTTTTAGGTTAGGTCCTTGTGTTTTGTCACGATGTGTCATTGCATGAAATTACAACTTTTATATAAAAACTTTAGTAAAAAAATCTGTTCCTTTGTTTGCCCATCTGTCCATCTTTTGTGAGATTGACTTTAGCTGAGATTCAAAAACCTTTCTCTACTCTTCATCAGAATTATTTAAATCATTCCTGAATCATCCCCAAACCAGCTGTGAAATATTTTATGTTTCTAGACCACTTCCAACTAAAAAACCCTCTACAGGAGGGCTTTCTGCCCATTTCTTAAACTACTTTAACTGGCACCTTTCCAGTAACTGACAACTCTACACTGAGCTGCTAACAAACAGATAATCACCTGAATAAGAGTCCAACCATCCTGCGGAGGCAGCTTAGTTCAGCTTATGTTGTTCATAATTTGATCCTTTAGAGAATACCTGCATCTCATGGCAATAGGTGAGTTCTAGATGTAAAGAAATAATGCAGCGTCTGCATTATCCTGATGACAAAAAACGGTAAAGCAAAGGAATGAATGTCAGAAAAACGTAAAAGAATTCAGATATATCTTAAGATTTTACACGTGTCAAACCAGTCTTCAAGAATTATTCAAACTCAGACGTACCACCGATATACGGAAACCCTAAAAGGCAAATTAATGTATTTATTTTTATGCAGAAACCCATTTTGTTTAATCAAAACGAATGGGATGAAAGCAAATCAAAAAACTGACCAAAACAAATTTGTTCAAATGTTTATCTGCACGTGAACATTTTTTTTATAATTTTAGTCCTTTTATTTCTGTATTTATTTTACTGAGGAGTGAGCAAAACAATCTAGGGACATACAAAATACTTACCAACTGTACTTTTCCTTTAAGTCTTTTCGTACAATTATAAGTATCAGCCCCATCCACTGATTGTTATAAAAAAAAATCTTAAGGCATTTCTTCTTAGCATATTTTTTGGTTCACTTTCTAAGATAGACAATCTCTCTGTTATTCAACTTTTTAAATAATTTTTATCCACTGTAATTGCTTGTTTTGTGATTTGGGCATTTGTAGCCCTTTGAGATTTCAACATAACAATATAGTAAAATTTCACTATCTTTTCAACACCCTGAAAAAAAACACTACTGACTTCAAATTTAAAGTTTTTTAATATAACCTCAGCTTTATTTATCAGTATCGGCCGATACCGATGTTGGTGCCGATATATTGTGCCATCATAAATATGTCAAATAAAATTGATGCTTAAAAAAATTAGATATTTTTTTTTACTATTTTCATAGCACATAGGCAATCTTTTTAAACAGTTCTGAAACTAACCAAGAATACTTGCTTAGACTGACTTCATAGATGTTTCAGGATGGCTGAACTTCTCCATTAACTTAATGTACTGTTAAATGCAGCCGAGCTTCGAGTGTCAGAAGTCACACTTAACTGAGAATATGGAAATGAAAAGTGTTAATAAAGGTGAGGAACAATGCACATCTTAAAGCGGGTGTTATTAAATATATTTAGTAATGATAGAATGAAGTCATTTGAACAACCTACAGCAAGCCATGCCAATCTATTTTTTTTCATACCTGATGTGTAAGCATCTTTTTTTTTTCAGTGTGAAGATATTGCTAACTTTTTGAACTTTTTCCACTTTGAAAGTTGAAATAATTTTCACTTTTTCTTTGTTCGTCCTCTCTCTCTCTCTCTTGTTGCTTTTGTCACTGCTCTTTGGTTCTCGATCGAACACGAAGTTGAATTCCAGCCTACAGTTTCTCTCTCCAGTCTCAGAAAAAAATCAGAGGTTTCCATGTTGACAACTCCTCCCCCACAGGAGGATTGTTATCCTCCAGCCTTTGTGCCCTCTCGCTTGCCGTACGCTGACCTTTCTGAGTTCTGCCAATCTATCGGCTCGCGCCAGCCGGACCCCCTGCTCCGCACCCCCTCGGTGTCTCTTCCAGCAGGGGCTCTTGGGAACAATTCGCCAACGCCCTGTACTGTGTTGTATTGAAAGCGACCTCAACTATATAAGGAATTGACACATCTTTTTTTTTACCTTTTATTTTTTATTTTTTTTTGGCTTTTGGGGCTCACTCTAGTCACTGTTTCACCATCCCACCCCCTGTGCGTTCTCAGGAAGAACTTTTGTGGAACCCGGACCACCAGCCGGGATAAGAGAGGAAAGCAGCAGGGCTTTTAGGTGGGTTTTTCTCTGGCTTTTGTTGCCTTCAAACAGCCACAACATTATCGAAACAGTCCACTTTCCACCAGCCTCTTTTGTATCCCGTTGTCAGTCAATCCGTCTGTCCCTCCCAGCTTCTTTTTTTTTTTTTGACGATTTGAAGCATGATTTTTCTTTGTGATTGCTTTCCAATTCACACGCAGTACTCCCAAGGAGATCAATTTTGTGTGTGTGTGTATGTGGTTTCCCTTTTCTTTTCTGGCCTTTTTGTAAATAAATAAATATCAGTGTGCTATTGTTTGTTCCTTACAGCTATGTTGACAGGTTCTCTTTCATGTGGAACTTTGGAAAAAAAAATTCTAGAGCCATGCTGTGGCTTTTTAAGTGTTTTTATCTTGCAGATTTTTCAAAAGGTGGCTTGGTTTTTGTGTTTTTATTAGCCAAATGTTGAATTCACAGGGTCTCCATCACTTCCTTCCTTCATTTTTTTTTTTTTTTTTTGCATTTCTATCCAAGGCATCTGCTACAGTTATTCAACCTTGTGATTTGTAAAATCACTAAACTGCACACAGTAACTGCATTTAATAATATTTTCAAATTTATTGATGATTATTGATACTCATCGAATAAACAGGGAAGAAATATGGAGAAAATAGAAATCTAGACAATACAGACAGTTTATTTTGAAATCATTCAGAAATATTCAGTCTTTTTATTATCACAAAAAAACTTGACATTTTAACCCAGTTGTGCAGACCTTTTAGAGCTATTGTAGGACTGAACTTTGACTAGGCCATTGTAACACAAATATACTTTGTTCCAGTTCTATTGTAGCTCTGATTGGATGTTTAGGGTCTTTAATTCACAGAGGATTAATGTTAATACCAAGTAAAAATAGCTTTTCACTCAAAAGATGTCTGTTCTTATTTCCCTTCGTGTTGTTCTGGTTCCTGCCTTCTCCACCAAAGTGTGAACTTGCCGATAGTCGAACCCTAACAGGAACTTTGTTAGTGCGTGTTGTCCTCCATCTCCATCCCTCCATCCCTCAGCAGTGGATTGGTCAGGTCTATCAACCGCAGAACCTCAGCTCATCACCTGGGAGTTCCAATTGCCTGCCAGTCATCAGATAAAATGGATTTCCAATTGAGTCAAGGCTCCCAAGCTGGATTCTGCAGAATGGAGGTGGTGGTGGTTGGTGGGGGATTTGGGGGGTGACTTCTTCTGCTCCCCTGCCTTTACCGACTTC
Organism: Poeciliopsis retropinna; assembly: GCA_010277075.1. Lineage (NCBI taxonomy): Eukaryota > Metazoa > Chordata > Actinopteri > Cyprinodontiformes > Poeciliidae > Poeciliopsis > Poeciliopsis retropinna. The sequence continues at coordinate 914,376 of VMRM01000009.1, forward strand.
TTGCTAGTTATTTGTTTTTCTCTTTCTTTCTCTGCGCTGATCGCCCTCTGTCCCGCTTCTCCTCTCTGCAGCCCCTGCAGTGTAGTGTGTTGATCTGTTGGCCAGAGCCGCATGAAATGGAAACAGCCTCATTGTAAGAAAGTCGCATCCAAACCGCTGAAGTACGCTGTAACCGCGGTAATTTTTCACGGCCGGTGGCCGCTTCAACTCGCAAGTTTTCACCTAATACAGAAAAACAAATGTGAAAGAGCAGAAAGGTACTTTCATCCAGGATGGCACGTTTTATTTTGTATTCTCTATAACTCTGTAAATATATATTTACATATATATTAATCACACAAGAGCTGACTAATCACTATTAATCACTCCCTTGAAAGGAAAAAATGCACATTATCAAAAACACATTCAAGGAAATCTTTTTTTGTCTCAAACTAAACATTTCAGTTGTCCAGGTTTTTATATTTAGGAAGGTTAAAAAAAAAGTCATTTTGTTTCAACTTAACTCAACTTAACTTAGAAATATTAACTATACACTATATCTGAGTGGAAGGATAATTCACCTTTGGAAAAAGTGATCTACTTTATGGCGCTAGTGGCATTTAGTTGACAGTAATCTGACAGAAAGACAAGCGACAAAGATACCAACGACAGAATTTAAAACTCGGGACGCTGCCCTTTTAACTGCCAACTAGGTAACCCACAGCAGGAGAGAAGGTAATAATGCCATTAATCTGTGTCATGTAACATTAGTACATTAAGCGTTTTAGATGAATCACATGCGTTCTAACATTTGGTGATATATTTGAACATAAACAGAAACAAAACTTGCAAACGTTTTCAAACTTGCTGTAATGGACACTTGCCATCCATTGTTTCTCTAAAGAATGATTGAAAAATGTCAGCAAACCTGGTAGAGACAGACTGAGAGCTGTAACTGAAACAAAAAGCATGATTGAGAGCAGCTAAATACAAACTTTTCGTTTGTAGAGAATTGAAAACTTTTTCTCTTTTCTTCTGCTTTTGACTTGGCGCCGCTCTGTGTTGGTCCGTCACACAAGATCCTGACAAAATCCATCGATGTTTGTGGTTTTAATGTGACAGTGTGAAGAAAGTTGACCTGTTCTTTTGCAAGAGACTTTGTGTTCAATTCACTTTGATTTCACATTTTCACTGTGATTACTACTGAAGAGAACTAGTTGCATTTTTGTTTATTGGTCTAAACATAATTAAGCTAAAAGTCCAGTCTGTTCCCTGGGTGTTATTTGTATTATTGCATTTGATCTTCATAAGATCAGTGAGCTGTTAAAAAGGAAACATAACAGGGAGGAGAATGAGAGGTGAGACAGTAAAACAGGAGGTTTAAAAGAGTTAAGCTGTATTGATCACTGTGTGGTTTTAATGATTTCTGTAACACAGTTGGAGGATCTCAGAGTTAAAGCTGTGTTTTATCTACACAGAGGTTCCACCACACTGTGTTATCTGTTTTAACAGGACGCCACACAAAACACTGAAAATCTTTTGATTTTTTCTGGAATCTGGAAAATCAATAATACATTTCTAGATTTTCTGAGTTTTAAATAATAATCTTTTATAATACTTTCTCAAATATTCCTAATCTTGCAGTACAGAGGGCTAAAAGTTACACAATAAATATAAATAATTAAACAACTATTTATTGTTATTTATGATGATTAATCAAATTAGTTGATTCTAATTATGTAATTCATACAGATAGTGCTGTATAAATGCAACAATTAATGTGTTTAATAAATATACAATTAATCTAATTGTGTTGAAACATTTAGAATCCCTAAAGTATTTATAGAAATGTTTGGTGTATTAGGAAGTAGTTATCAGGTATACTTGACCTAACTACTTCAATCAATCAGATCCTAACATCTGATTGGCTGCTCAGCAACTCAACTGAAAACTAACACAGCAGGGTTAGCCCCGCCCACCTACTTTGAACAAAGCATGTTCATGTTTCATTTTTCAACCAAAGAAATATGGTTGAAAAATGAACAAATTAAATACTTACATATTTTCACATATATTTGGTATATAATAGGCAGTTTTCAAATTTTATTTTTATTAGTCATTGATTAGTATATGGATGTATTTGTTAAATGTTTTAATTTTTACATTTGTGTAGGTACTGTATGTGTTGATAAACTTTGCCACTTTTGGCCTTCAGAAAACATAATCACAAACCAAATCTATTTTGATCAAGTATCAGTTATTGGAATTTCACTTTCAGAGCAAATAAAAGTGCAAATATTTTTGCTTTGAATATCAAAATGAATAATAACAATAACTTGGTCTCTGATACCTTCATATTTAATCAGTGATTGTTTTTTCACACCGGTTGAAAAAAAGTGTCTAAACAGTCTTCCTGAATATGACTGTATTCATTTGACGTATGTTTATGTTTTAACACGGGAGCAGCCGTCATAACGTGTGTTAAACCTGATGATATACCTGACAGAATTTCATCTACGTGTGAAAAACACTGGAGGCAAAGTGAAAACCTGCAGCCTGTCTGCTTCATCATTCGCTGTGTTTCTTTGCTGGAAATGTTTTCTTTACTGAGATCTTCCACCATAACCATGAACCGTCAGGTTAAACATTGTTTCTATTCAAAGCCTCCATCTAATTTATATGGATCTATAGATATAAAGAGATGTTCCCATTGACAGCCTGCCAGCCCCTAGAAACCAGCCTTTTCCTCATATTTTCAAACTCTTTTTCCTTCTGAATAAATCACTGCTCTAAAAATACATCATCCAGCTCCAGTTCTACATTTTGATAGGCTGCTCCTAAAGTTTGTATGGTTGGATGTTTCCATGGTGCTATAGCTCCTGTCACACCGGCTACTTATATAGAAAGCGTTTCTCAGAATCACTCTCCCATTTTCGAACAAAGCCATTGTTCGTTTCAGAGATCCTGGTCGTTTTGATGGAAGGAGTTGGATTATGTTGTCAAAGTGAACAAGTTGTCATAGTATGTGTTACTTTTAGACTTTAAAAGTAACACATAGGTGAAGCCTTACATTTTAAAGGCTTCACCATCAGCTGAAATGCACCGCCTTGCAAAAGTCTTTTCCCCTTCACAGCCAGAGATATTATTGGTTTCTTTTGGGATTTTCTGATGTAGACCAACACTAGTCATTTAAAAATGTATAACAAAGTCAGTTGCTGAACAAATACAATAAGGTTTGATTATGGTTGTTTATTTTCTTTTATGAGTTTGTCTGCAGACTCAGCTGGAATTCATTGGAGATATGTTTAAAAAAAGAGTACAGGAAAGATTGTATTTTTGGGTTTGATTAATTTTCTCTGATTTTGTGTGGGGTTTTTTTAATATGTGCATATAACGGTTAAGAATGGCCTAAATTGTTATGAGAAGCTGTATTTTTTTGTTCTTATGTTGGTTAATTTAACTTGACCTAAATAAATCACTATATATATATATATATATATTATATATATATATATATATATATATATGTAGATAGTTCGATCTATATCTGTAGATCTAGATATATGCAAATTCCCTCTGTCAGCATTGGTTTTCTTCTTCACCTCTCTACCATTGTTGTCTGCTTTGGGGATCTAATATGTTGACGGTTTTTTCTCCCACCTGAGCAGTTTATCTCTGCAGCTCCTCGAGTGTTTCCATGGAGCTGGAATGTGATTGTATTGTATTTGAGGATAAATTAATTAAAACTCTTGTTTGTCTATCATATAAAACTCAATTAAAACGGAGCGAATTGAAAATATGTAGGAACGTCTGAGTACTGTAAAACCTTTCCTCTGAGTTGTGATTTTAAAACGCTCTGAAGTGTTAGTGAGGATTCCTTCTCTCCATTACTGAGATAATCTCTACCTTTACTAAGTCTGACCTTTCAGATGTGGCCAGTTAAAGGTGAAAAAGTGTGAATGGAAAAGTCACAACCATTCCCCCTGAGAGCATCTTAAAGGTCAGATGGTGTTGTAGGGTTGCAACAACTCTAACTTTCTTTTTTCCCCATTTTCTCCCGTAGAACCTGCTGGTCAACCATGGATGAAGAGTGGGAGAAAGAAGAAGAAGAAGAAAAGTTTATCCCATGGAAACTTTTTCATTAGCCACTACGAGTAGCGTTCGCTTTGCTCCTGCTTGGACTACGAGAGATGATTTGCTTTTAGCATGCCTTGTCCATAAACTTTTATTATGCTATTTATCTACAGTATCATGTGTTCCAGCACTGCACTGCTCTGCTGCAGAGAAGCTTTAAAATGATGGTGTGTGTTTGCTTGGTGGTGCAGGGATACGTTCAGGGTCACTCCTCCGTCTGCCAAAGCGAGGAGTCAGTTCACGTCCAAACCTCTGCTGCTTCTGAAGTCATGAAAGGAAGAGGGGGGCGGGGGACCAGATGTGTGCGCTGAATGCAGTGTGTAGGAATCATGTTTTGAGCTTGATCTGAGAGAAGAGAAGATTTTTGCTTTCGAGTTTCATGATTTTGTATTGTTCCAATAACATGGGAGAACGCTCAGGTAATCCTGGAATCAACTTTACGTGTCATACATGTGATTGAGTAGACAAGCTTATTAAACCATTCATATCATTTGACTGACTGACATATTTTTTCTTTCCAAACTGCAAAACCAACCTGTTTGTCTTTTGTGACCATAAATTGTCAAAAATGTTTATGTATTTATTCCAAACAAGTTTACAAAAAGTAAACTTAAGAAAAAGAAAACAAGTGTTAACTGAGGGCTGCGATGACAACATTGTCTCAACTTGTGATGCCACATTATGTGATTACATTATATAAGGCTGCACAGTGGCACAGTTGGTAGCACTGTTGTCTTGCAGCAAGAAGGTCCTGGGTTCGATTCCTGGCCTGGGGTCTTTCTGCACAGAGTTTGCATGTTCTCCCTGTGCATGCCTGGGTTCTCTCCGGGTTCTCCGGCTTCCTCTCACAGTCCAAAAACATGACTGTAATTCTCCCTAGGTGTAAGTGTGTGTATGCATGGCCATTTGTTCTGTTTGTTTCTGTGTTGCCCTGATGACCTGTCCAGGGTGAACCCCGCCTCTCGCCTGGAACACAGCTGGAGATCGACACCAGCATCTCCCGACCCCATGAGGGAGAAGGTTGAACATATAACAGATGGTTATACAGTATATAACAATGTCATAAAATCAGGCTTCAAAATGTAAGACTACATTTTAAAAACAGTATAACGTATTAATCGATGCAAAATGTAATAAAACCCTGGGACGCCCAAGCACTAACCCCTGTGGTACCCCATAATTAATTGTGGTAATAGCATTATTACATTTTGTGCAAATTATTACAAAATGCAGAAGTTCACCATTTTTATATAATAAAAACAGAAATGATAATGTAGAATGCAGCACAAAATGTGATAAAATATCACAAACAGTTTTGTATCCATCCTAGTCATCATACTTGTATTGACATGTTGTTTGTTCTATATGCATTTAATGAAAACTTTGGTCAATAAATAAAAAAACTTGTATTTGCGTCTTCAGACTCACAGCCAGAACCCTCCATATTTATCTCCATGTCATTCAAAACGCGTTCAAGAATTTTATTATATTTCGCGCCGATATTACATAGTAGGGTTTTTAATTATGATTTATTACATATTAAAGCTTGATTTTATTACATTTTTACATATTGTGGCATTGATAAAACCTGTATCTTTGAGTAAGAGGATGAACACCAGGGCAGTCTTGGCTGGGCAGGAGCCTCAGCAGCCAGTAAGAACAATCCATCTTCGGGTGAGAAAACACCCACTGCTACCTGCAGGACTGATTTCATCCGTTGTCCTTTTGTTAAATCATCAGTGAAATAATTTGTAATTTATTTACAAAATCTTATCTCATGTATTCCACCTTCTGACTTTCTTCCTCCTCCTTTTTTTCCCATCTGGCCTGTTTTACATGGGGACAGAAGGGGTTGAAGGATGTAACATTTTTGAGTGTGGTGATGCACTAGAGGAGCAGAGGGTACTGATGAAACCCTGATGAAGATCCTGCTGAATTATTGGCATTGTGCATGTCTGCAGTGCCCTGATTGCTTCAGCTCACACAGGAAATACTGAAAGTTATGCATAGAATCCAAGGTTTGTGCTTTGAATTTTGTGAGCTACTCTGTTAATTACAAATTCTTTAAGTGCAAAATGAAATTATTTTTTCCTGGTACATGTATTTGAAAAGTCTTTTGGGTTTTTTCCCCCCCAATTTCAGAAGAAGTCTCAAATCTATGAAATAAGTTATTTGAGACTTTTATCAGTACATGTGATCCAGCCTACCTAAATTCCAGAACTGCAATAGATTTGGCATATTAAGCATTTGATTCAGCATCCAGAAATCTCAGTAAATGCTGCGAATGACTTTGAAAATTTATAAAGTGTTGAACATAAACTGTACAAAAGTCTGGTTAGTAACTTTAAAACCATTATAGAGTTGTTTCCGTTTACAGTGATGGGAAAATTATGTATTTACCAGGCATCAGTTTTCATTTCAGCATGAAGACGAGGAACAAAAGAAATCTGTGATAGAGGCAAATTACAGGTTAATTAAGCCGACCTGTAAGTAGAGAAAAAAAAAAAAAAGAGTTGTTTGAAATTTCACCTGGCTGCCCTGAGGAACCTTTGACCCAGATGATTAGACTTGTTGCTGCTGTCATTAATAAATCTGAAACTAGTCTTGTTGAGACTTTTATATAAATGCAAAGCTTCGAATGCATGTGGGCTGTTCATTATCATAACCCATTCTTTAGTATTCTGTAGAATTGTGTTGCTCATGGTGGCAGCAGGTTGGAGAAAGTTAGGTCTGATTTATCTTTTTTTTTTTTTTTGGTCAAGGCGTTGTGTGTACGTGCATGGGTGTGTGTGTGTGTTGGATATTAATTCTCTGATTTTAGATGCTGTGCAGCTGGAAGGTTTTTTTTGCTCTTATTTTTTATTTTTTTAAATTTTGGACAGTTGTTATGTCGTGTAACCATGGCAACAGAGTGCTATTTTTACAACTGGGAGCAACTGGTATTTGGATGATTGAATTTCAACATTTAATTTCGTTTTGTGATTCAAGTATTTTTGAACTGAAATGAACTGAACATGATTAAAGCTGAAGTTTTATCAGTTCAATTCAGTTTATTTATGTTTTACCAAACTACAGTAAATGTCATCTCAAAGCGATTTCCAATTCATTCCATCACATTAAGATGTAATTACATACAGTGCATTGGAATGTCATGTTATTTTAAAAGTCGCCTGAGTGTCATTGCTGACCCTGCCCATTTACTTCAGCCGTCTACTGAAGGCTGCTTCAGTAGCAGGACGAAGCACCATGATGAAAGGATGAAATTAACTCAAACTGATTTATCGAGCACAACATAACACCAATGATTCCGCTGAACTCGTCTGTCCTCCAGTTGTCACTCTAATGAACCAACTTTGGGATGTGATTCAGCAGGTTTTCATCATGGATGTGCTGCTGCTGAAAAGTTTAGCAGCAACTACATGATGCTGTCATTTCCCAGAATAATATCTGAGAGGAATGTCTCTGACATCCTGTGAAACCTTCGTCAGGAGCAATTAGAGAAATAGGGTTCAACATTACTAGTGTAACCTCATAAAAATGCCGCTCAGTGCCTAATAAACACAACTGGCCTGAGCACTAAACCCTGTGGTACCCCACAACTGACTGTGGTGTATCATGAAGGTGGTTCATTGACGTGAACAAAATTTAAACTGTTTGTTTGTGACGTTGCGCTCTCCAGAAAGCGTCCCTCTTTGACAGTTGATAACAACTGTCCCGGTGGAGAAAATATCCTACCTCTGCAAAACTTGTCAAAAAACAGACACTTTGTTGCCTAATATCACCTTTAATCTACCAACCTTCACTGTACACTGTGGAATTTATATAAAAAACTATGTAAAATCACAACATAAAAATATTGTGAACTGTCAAAGAATTTTTTCCTCAAAGTGTAGTTATTTCCAAGGTGCCATGCAAACAGACAAGGATGCAAAGCAAACGTGTCACTTTATTGTAAACCTTTTGATGAGGAAAGAAGGTGGTGATGGATGGCAGCCCTCAGTGTAAGACGATTAACTTTCATAAACTTCATAAGATGCGGTCAAACACTATTTGGGAGAAGGCACACATCTAAATGTTAGTAACCATGGAGAAAATGCCCCACCACCATGGAGCCATTCATGCACAAAAAAAACTCATATGTAGATTTTTGTATGCTTTTTGATGTGGTGTAAGGGGGAAATTACACGTATGGCATGGTGGAGAAAATCATGTGATGTGAATTCAGGCAAAATCTGTGATTTGTTTAAATCAGCAAACACATAAGAGGGGAAAACTTTGTTTTTAAGTTAACTATTTCCAGCTTTGATAACTAGTCGTCAACGAGCCCTAACTAGACGTTCTACTTCCATAGACAAATGATCTTGACTTGAACAAGTAGAAGTCACAGTAACATCGACAAAAAACAACTTTAGGAAACAACCCCAGTGTTCAATACTCCCATCACTTCCGAAATCTGTCATGACGCCTCGACATTATGACGTCATTTCGAAGCGTCTATATAAGCCTCCAACAGATTGTGATGCTTTCACACCAGGAAAAAGAACATTGTTGTTACCCAGCAAGACTTCAGGTATGAGCAAAGATTATTAACATTAATAATGAGAAATTTGAATCAGAGTTCAGTAAAAGTTAGTTTGCTAAAGATTTTTTTTTTCTCACTCTGCACAAAATGAAACAGTGGTGATTTTGTGGTGTCTTTGTCCTTTAGGGTTACGGTTTTTTGTTGTTGTTGTTGTTGTATGTTTTTTTTTTTCAACAAAATAAAGCTTGTTTTAGAAAAGAATAAGAGCAGTGATGAAGTGAAACTGAATGGACTGATTAACCGAACCGTTTGAATGGAGAGGCTGCGGACGTCCGCTGAGAGCAACAACGAGACGCACCCAGGTGTGCAATAATGTTCTTGATTGACTAAATGTAACAAGTTGGACTCACATTTTTATCCAGCTAAATGTCGTTTTTCTTTGAATTGTAGCTTTAAAAACCGTCCTGAGCTCGTGGTAATTGGCTTGGAGCGAAGAGTTGTGCCGCTACACACACACACACACCACACACACACACACACACACACACACGCCGTCATTTGCGGCCAATCTGAATGAAAGAAACGACACATTGGAGGGAGAGGGGCCGAGGGGGGATGCGGTCACGCAGATGTTGCCACGGTAACAGCGGCGAGTTCGGGCTGGGAGCTGCACGGCAGCAGGTTTGAAAGGAGAGGCGAGGAGGACGACGGCCGCCGCATTCAAATGTGTCCTCGCGCTCTCCCTGTTGATCCCATGTCATACCCAATTACCGCCGCGGCTCGGAGGAGGAGGAGGGAGCGCGAGGAATACAGAGGAGACCGGAGCATTCAGGTGCCGAGGCACACCTTTCACAGAGATGCCGCAGTGTGTGCGTGTTTGCGGGTGCGTGTTGAGGTTAACACCCACGCCTGTCATTACTTGTTTAACTAGGCGAAGGTTGTGCCAAATATCTCTCTGTCTGCAGCTTGAAGGAAAATCTGTGTAAAGCTGGTGAAGGTTTAACAATCTGATGGAAATGTTTGGAGGAGAAGGTGTCTGGATGGAACACACACACACACACAATGCACACCTCTTTGTTGCTCTGCAGCTGTTAAGAGTTTTGAGAGTCATGTTTGATTAAAACATTTTCTTTTAATGACAGGAGAAGAAAACTCTCAGTTATTTATTTAACCTTAGATGATGAGAAAAGGCCTGCAGGATTGTTGACCAAGGCCCAGCATGTTCATGCCTCTATCCACAGTAGAGGCATTAACAAGAAGTTTGTTTCCAAAAGAATCTGAGGCTAATGTTTTTATTTACACTTCTTTAAAAATTGCTAAAAATGTATTTACCTTCTCAATAATAAATGTAAGTTTTTTTGTTTTTTTTACTGGAGTTACAGTATCTATATAATTCTATATCTTTGCATGTTTCCACTGATGTTTTATGTTTGATGATGAGATCCAAGTCTTTGAGGTTCAAAGGCCTCCTCACCATCACCCTAATCTTTAGCTCCTACCACAGATTCTCTGTGATTATAGTCAGGATTCAAACTAGGCCTCATCTTAACATTAATAACATTTCCAGAGAAAGCATTTTGGTCAAATTTAAAGATTACTTTTTCTTCATTTCCCACAATCTGAATCTGAACTAGCTAGCTTGATGAGCTAGTTGGACACCAAGCCGCTTTCTTCTCCACCAGAGCAGCCAGCTGTCAGTCTTTGCGACTCGTTGCCCTGACTCTAAGCTTTTCGACTTGAACAGTGTTTACTGCAGAACAGTTTGCTGCGAGTTGGTGCATCACTGAGTTCGTGTTGTTGGTTGTAAAAATGTATCATTGGTTCGGACCTCCACTTTGAATCCACTTCAAGTACGCACAAACCTCCAAGGAGATAAGTACAACCAACTGTGTTGGAGGAAACATGAAACTGCTACTGCGCATGTTAAACAACAAAGTATTGCTTAGCTAACCAAAGAGTGAGTTATTGAGCTACAAACCTTTCTTAACTGGGCTAAAGCCTTTTCTCTGCCTACATCCCCAGAGTGCAGCCTGGTTCTGGGTCAAAGATCAGTGAAATGATCAAAATTCAATCTGACTTATTTTCTTTTGACTTTGATCATGTGTCTATATTGATAGATGTTGTAAGTATTTTATTGCCCATCCCTGCTACACATACTGCCACTGCTACTAACGCCTTAGTAGTCTTAGGGTCTACATATATCGGGGTCTTGTCTGCAGTATTCTGAGTGCTACTATGGTTTGCTATGGTGAAGAAAGCTTTGGGCCAACACATGAACGGTGAGTTGGATGATGACTGTAGTCAGGTTAGCTGGAGGAAGAGTTGCTGATTGTAGCCAGATGAGACTACATGAGACTACATCTGGCCACAAATTTTTGAAGATTTTCCAGACGCTGGGAGAACCGAGAGAGAATCTAGAACAGAAGTTACCTGCCTGACAGAAGACAATGAATGGATGGGAGGAACTGTTATTCATCATGATTATTTCTGCTGTTTGTTTGTGTTTCTCACCTTTTCCAATCTCCTTACCTCCCAGTTTTATCTTAGTTTCTGGTTTTTGTCTTTATATTTATTTTGCATATATAGCTAATTTGATTTCTAGCTAATATTTAGCTCTTAGGGAAATGTTCATTTGCACAGAAATGTCCAACTGCAATGATGTTTACTTAATGTCTACTCTCTGTTCTTACACTGCTAGTTTGTAGATCCTAATTCTTATTTAGTTTATTTATTATTTACTGTCATACTTTTTATTTCGATCTTTATTTCTGCATGCATTCTTTTTACTTCAGTTCTCTCTCTCTCTCTTTGCTCTAATTTTTTTCTGCATCACAACAAACCTAGTCAAATTCCTTATGTGTAAAAATATTTAGCCAGTGTATTTGATTCTGATACTGAAATTTGATAAAACAATTTTCACTGTTCACCACTCTGGTTCCTATTGGACTTGGAATACATTCACTTTGACAGCAGGATCTAATCAGACTCAATGTTACCTGAAACCATGTTGGGTACCAATCTGGAAAGCATCACAGCATCATAAAACAGATTATCATGTCAAATCTGATTCTGTTTAGTGTGAAAACAGACTTCAAACTCCATGTACTGATGTAAAACTAAACTATTTACTAAAACAGTTTAACCAGCTCATTTGGGGATTTAAGAAACTGAATTTGTTACTTTTGATTTTGATATAGGATCACAAGTCTGATTTGTTTCTCTCTCTCGATGTGTGTGTGTGTGTGCGTACATCCATCCCCACTCTTCAAAAATCCACGAGTTTACCCTCACTCAGACACTCATACGAATTTGCCACAAGGGAAATCAATGAGAGTTTCTGCTGCCTCTCCTCTACATCAGATTATCAGAAACATTGACATCTATTAGCCCAACACTCCATCTGTTCAGCACTTCTGTCTCAATCTGTGTCCATCCTTTGCAAAGGCTTCCCCAACTACATTGCTCCACCGATTAAAGACTTCTCTGTCTGTAATGCCACTAAAGAAAGGAGGAAAGGTGGCTGGGATGAGGGGAGAAGCAGAAATACAGTGGTCAGGAGAGAACGGTGTGCTTAACCCCGGCTGCTGCACAGAGCCAGCAAAATGTTCAGCGAGAGGATGATTTAATCCCTCTGTAGTAACCCGGATTAATCCTCTGATTTCTCACCGCCTTGCTCTTCTCTGCGAGCCTCGCTGTCGATTTCTCTCCCTCTCATCCCTTTCTTATCCTCTCTTTCTCTTGCTTTAATTCATCTGGTAGAGAGTGGCTTAATGCTGTTAAATGTGGCGACTTCCCTTTATCTGTGCGTTGTCATTATTCTCTCTTAGGGACAAAGGATTCCTATAGTGAAGCTTCCTGGCAGAGCGACCGTTCAGGCGTCAGTGTTCATTCACTGCATGCAGCTGAGGCTCAGCGTCACGCTTCATTGCTGTCAATTAACCAGTTAACATGCGGGGAGTTTGGAGACATACAATGAATGTTCAAGTTTTCATCTTAAACATCATGAAGTCATTTTTGTTATGTTCTTTAAAAAGCACTGATCAACATCAGAAGTAGTTTTTGATATAGACAACATGGCTCACCGCCCAGGGCGTCAGTCTCTCAGGAAATGGTATAAGGACCCTGGAAAAATTATGTTAATTAGTCTCAAAATGTTGTTTTGAAAAATTTTTTATATAACTCTCCGTACGTCCAGACAATGATGATTGGAGATTGTAAGAAAATTTGATGCAAATGGCAAATCCTGCTGAATTTGGTTTTTTATTCAAGATTCTTTTGAGTGGCAAATGTTTTTATTTATTTATTTATTTTTTTAAATCTCAGATAAAACTGTAATTTAGCTCGTAATGACTTGAATTTATTTACAATAATTAAAAATGTTGTATTTTATTATTTGTTTTAGTACTAAGCATATTATAAATTTAGTAAAAATTGTTAATTTAAATATAGCACTGGAAAAACACAGTTTAGGTGTTAAGTGTCCAAATTAGATGTGTGTAGTACTGCATATTTTGATATCGATCCAATACTAAGTAAATATTGAGTAAATATATCCTTTGTCCCGGTATTGGTATTGTCCCGATACCAATAATTATATAAATGTCATCAAACTTTTGATCTTTTGCCGTTTTTGTGTTTTTTTTTTCTTTTGAATAATTTTGTTAGAACCTATGATGGCATTTACATAAAATATGTAGCTGTCTACAAAATAATATATTATCATGTAAATAATGACATATTTACATGATAAACAGAAAACACAGACAAACAGAACAATTTTGTATGTTTTCTAGATAAACACAGCAAATAAATAGCTTTTGAGAGCAAATCAAAACAAAAATCTTTTTTACAGTAGAGTTGAGAAACTGATCAAAACTAATATTTCCAGAGGAAATATGAAACTAAAATATTGGTCTTACCGTGCTAGTATCGATCCAATACTGATACACTCTTGGTATTAATATTATCAATATTTTGGATTGATCTTCCTGTCTCTGATTTACGTAACTGAGTAAATCTTTGACCACTCGATGGCGACAAAGTGGATCCAATACCATTATTGCTTTGTGTAAAATATGCATGTACAGGAACTAGTGGTACGCCACCTTGGCTGTTGGGTGGTTTGAGACTAATTCATGAAAATCTACAATGAGTAACTCATCTATTTACTTATGAACAAATAAACATTTTGTTGCCTTTTTTGGCATCAGGAACACTTTACAGTAAGACCAGTGCGAAGATAATGTAACCAACAAAAAATCAACTTGGACCAAAATAAATAAACTAATGTAAATACTCTATTGGCATCTTAATATCCTGATTGTAGCATTTTGGTTAATCCAAAAGCATGAATGAATCTGAAAACATCTGCAAGACGTTTGGGGAACCTGCTGAGGCAAAATGTCACAGTTTGGTTTGAACAAAAGTCATGTTTTATTTCCTAGGTTGTACAACTTTTTCTGACTCACTGGGATGCTGGTGAGGGACATTATGTCCTCAAGTCTGTCACAATCTGATCAGGGGCATCTGAGATGGTCTTTGTCACACGCAGGCAGACAGACGGACTGATGACTGGAGACACACTGCCGGTGCAGCAGCCTTGTTAAATTTGAACAAACTGACTCCAGCTCACCTGGTGTCAGACGATTTGCCCTCACAGTCACTGTCACGTTGCTCACTATACATGAAATTCACCTTGTTAGGCAATTCAGATTTGCTGTGTCCTTATTATTCCGACCTAGATTTTTCAGGTATTAAAAAAAAAAAGTCAACAGGAGAAAAGTCACATTATCAAACAGGCTTGTTAAATCTGAACCAGTTGCGAATGTCTGGGTTGCGGTGCATTCCCACTGGAGCCACGTGCTCCAGCGCAGAACACCAGCAGATTGCCCCACATGCATTTAGATCACTTTTGGGTTCACAGAACGGTAACAAGTTGGGTTCTTTTCCTAAAATTATACAACTGTTGAATGTGTTCTTTAAACTAGTCAACTTTTTATTGGTTTCTTAATTTACACCAGCAATAAAAACACTGCGAACAAAGTCATAATGGCATATTTGAAAGCATTTAGTTTTCATATGAGGTTGTTAATTTGCAATTGTTTAACATATTTTTTACATTGAGTAAGAAAAACATTTAAAATAGATTTTGTTGTTCTGAGAAAAAGCACTGTAACATAGAGACTTGTAAAGATTTAGACATTAAAGTTTATTTTTAAAAATTCAGCATGAAATGATTATAATTACAACATTCTGGGGCTTTTTACTGCTTTGATGTCTTTCACTCTTAAATAACGAAAGGCAAAGACCCTGCATTTATGTAGGAGTTTTCAACACTTGGGTTGCATAAGCAATATTTATGCTTTCAGACGACACCTGAATGCATCGTCGCACATTTTACTTCAAATATTTAAAGGCTAATCTGGAGGAGCTGTGCATTAACTTATTATGAATATAGTTAATGGAGTGTTGGTTCTTACTCTTCACCATTTAATATCCAAGCATTTCCAACTGTCGTATTATCTTTCCTGGATAATGCACCAAAACTGTTGATTTGCTCTAAATATTTTAGCACTTATATTTAGTGGAATGAACTCCTTTTATGAAGTAGCAACTAGTGACAAATATTGCATATTTTCTGATGTTGTTGTTCCAATTTTTCTCAGCAAATATGAAGTGATGCTGTGGTGCCTCCCATAAAGCAGAAGATGCTTTTAACCATCTTCAAACTCTTGAATGAGTTTTGCCACTAACACAGTTTTCCTTTCCACTTCCATCAACATGATTGGATCTGTTTGATAAAAACAGCAGGTTTTTACCAAACAGATCATCAGTTTTAACTATAAGTTGGTTGGCCATACTGTATAACATAACCCCATGGTTTCTGTTTTTCTTACTTTTTAATTTTTGGAGAAAATATGTGAATAATCAAATTTATTTGATTATTCACATATTTTTATATTTTAAATTTTTATATATATATAGATTATAATTAAATTGTTGACAGATTTCTTGATTCATGTCCTATTGCTCCCCAAAAATTGTGTTTTGAAGCATCAAGTAATTCTATGAGAGAGGAGGATATAAAATGCTGTATGAGTCAGGCTCCAGCTGCTTTTCCAGCTCCTTTTACCTTGCAGACAGTGGAGCTAATGGAAACAGTGTCTCCTGATTAACTCCCAGAAAATGTTTTTTCTTGAGGCAATAACAACTGTTCTCATTAACGCCACGCAATTAAAGCCTGACAAGTTACTTAGAATGCTGCCTGATCATGAAGATGTGAGGTTTATGATGCCGTGTTTTAAAGTAAAGCACAAAAAGGCTTAATGTGCCTTTTTGTGCTTTACAAGTCATCAGAAATATTCAGCTGATGACTTGGATAGTAAGTAGAAAACAGTAGGTGTTTATTTTCAAGTAGGCATTTATTGTATCATGATAAATCATATTGTTTATCTTTTTTTTTCTACTGTTTTTTCATTGAGAGCATCAATAAATATTGATGCTCTCAATTGATGCTCAGTAAAGTTATAAATATGAATGAACTGTGAGCAGTTTAGTCATACAAATCACACTTCCTATTGTCCAAAAAAAGCATATTACAGATTTTTTTTCCAAGAGCTTTATTAGTGGCCCTCTGTAAAAAAAAAAAAAAAAAAAAAAAAAAAAAAACACATTCCTTATTGTTACTTTTATTGTTATCACAAAAGTGCTATAATAAAATATTGTGATTAAACTTTATGTCCATATCCATGCCCACCCTTACTATGAATAAGGTTAAAATGAATGTTAAAAGCATAACAATGAATTATTAGACTTATTTTAAATGTTTTCTACCAGTAAGTTGAAGCTTTCTTTACGACATGAGCCCAAAGTCAGGAAGCCCTCTGCCTGAGTCTTTAGTAAAGTACTGAATATTTGGACTTAGCTCATCTAGCTGAAAGGTTCAGCACACCTCCATCACGCTCTGCGACGCATGGATTACTGCCAGATCAATAGAAGATGGCCGTATACAAGTAGTTCTCACACACTGTAATCTTTATCAGACTGAAGCGAAGAGGAGTGTGTTTTATGCATTTTTTTCCCTTCAACACTGTGCAAACGCCTCAGGAATTCCTCTATTTGTTTCTATGCTTTATGAAGCTTGCAGTAATAATGTTTCGAGGTAACACAGTCTATTCGTTCAGTCGCCTGTTATGGGGACAAACAAATGCTCAATGTCAAAAACTCCCAGGAATTTTCATCATGGTGTGTCTCGCCCCACGAGGCACGGCGAAATCCTTGGCTTGTGCAACACTTCTGTCAGAGAAGCTCATGCTCTGATTGTGTGACCCCGCGTCCGGCGGGGACAGCTGATCGCCGCTTCATCCACTTTATCCTTGTGAGCTGCTCTCTCCCGGAGATATTGAGACACGGTCCGATAATTCTGCCATGACTCTGCTGGGCTGTCCGAGGCGGAACGAAAAAATAAACCTTGGCTTTCTCTGAAGACCGACAGGTAACCGCTGGTGCCTCGCCCAGGTGTTCACAACCCAATAAGTTTACATTGCAGCTACAACCCTCAGTGTGTTGCTTCAAAACATAACAGTCCAATAAAATACAAGGTAGAGCATGGATTTCCAGGGTTTTAACAAGTTTTTTAAATTAAACTGAAAATTAAAATAAAAATAATTTTGACTTTGATGCCCCCAAAGTCAAAAAGTCAAAGTATGTGATTGTTCAAACAATCACATACGTAAGTCACCAATGTATTGATCGGAGTCGCCCTGTGACAGCATTCCACAGTGCTCTCTTAAAGGGACAGTATTATGTATTTTCCAGTAAAGATGCAGAAAAAAATAATAAATACATTTTATGGAAAAATCATAATTTTTACTGGGAGTTCTGAATCGATTCAAAAGGCTCAAAGATTGATTCCAGTCTGTTTTGTTTTTTGCAAAATTTGTTTTTAATTAAAAGTTGTTTGTTTATATCTCTCTTTCTCTTGTCATTCGCATAATTTAAATAGAATCTCTGAGTGGAAAACTGGTTTATAATCAAAAATCATTTCTGAATTGAATTGATTGGAACTGAATTGAATCCTGTTCCGATCTTTGTGATCGGAACAGGATTCACATCTCTATTTTCCAGGCACAAACTCTTTAATTACTATGTTTTGTTCTGTTGTTCTCAAAATGCTGAACATATCAAATACAACCTAAGGAAAATCTGACTTTGTAATTTAACGTCTTGAAGTTGGGCCTCTGTGTCTTTAAGGAGCTCTGCTCTTTCTGGCACTTCGCCTTCAGGAAGTCGTCACAATAATCCTCCATCTAAAGTTTCACTAAGAACCTCGTATAATAAACTCAATAGAGTTCATTGGACTCTATTGAGCACCAGTCAAACTCTATTGAATTGGAGCAGCAAACACTAGTCCCACCAGTTGTTTGCTGATTGTTGCTCCCGCTAGTCTGAAGGAGCTGAGGGGGTGGAGGGTGTGGTTGTTTGTGAGGCATGTTTTCCATTCAAACTGTGTGTTCTACGACTTTGTATTTTTGTGTGTGTTTTTATGATCCAAAGCACTTTGTACTGCTTTGTTGCTAAAATGTACAAATAAACTTGATTGATTGATTTTGGGGTGGAGACTACACGTCTCTAGAAAGATGTTGCCATGGGAGATTAAAGGATTTTGCAATTATGCATGAAAGAATCAAACCAAAATTCCACATATGACAACAACTTTATAATATGATGTAAAGGCAAAAAAAGGGGTGATTTTACATACTAATGGTCCAGTTAAAGTATTCTTTTTTCAAAGTATTTGGTGGGTCTTTACTCAACAGTAGATGCTACCACTGAGCCATCTGGTGCCACCAGAGTTTACATATTTGAGTTGAAATGAGAATCTGTAGCAAGAGTTGGAAGTGGATTTTTTACAGAAGCTTTCTATCCAAACTCGGCTCATTATTTAGCAAAAATAATTGGCAAAGATTTAGACTCCAGATGTGTAGCTGGGAGAGACGTACTCTGAGGCTCTACATCTACAAAGTGTATTCTCATTGGGCTGACTAGAACTATGCGCCACAATTTTAAAGTATTTATATTGTATTTTATGTAAAGCATATACTATATTCACTGTCTTCCAACCTCAGAGTACTGCATGCACTGGTTTGTGTTGACTTATTTAAATGACAATAAAATACACTGAGGTTTTTGTTGTGACAAAATGGGGAAAACTCAAAGTTTTTAACTGAATCTCGTCTTGAAGAGGGGAAGAAAAATCAGCCTTTGAGTCTTGACAAGCAGACAAGCAACAAAAGGCTTTAAAAATCAAGTCTGTGTTAGTGAAAGACAACACTGGAGCACATCTACAGCAATGAGGTTTCACAAGCTTACCTTTGATCCTAATATTCATCTAATTCAATAATTTTAATGAGAAACCCCAAAAAATGAGCACAGGGAAAAATGTGAGAGCGGGCTCTGGGCTGAAGACTTCCTGTTGCTTTTTGCTTATTATTCAGTCAGAACCATTAAGGACAATTTTTGATGTGAATCACCTGAATAAGTTGCCAGGGGCGTTAAAATAAAACCAGTATGATATCACATCAGTTGCTACCAGCAACCAGACAGATGAATTAATCCAGTCTTAAAAAATGAAAGTTAGGACTGCAGGTGGGAGAGAATGAAGATGTTTCTCACATCTGAACAGACGTGCAGTAGATTCCATTGCATGCCCTCGTGTTTCTTAATGTGTCTTTTAAAAGGACCTTCCTTCATATGATAGGGGTTTAAAGCTCAGTTTGTGATTTTCTCTGTCTGCTCCTCATTGGCTACATTCCCACATCAGGTAAATGCGACTCAAAGCCACTTCTTTTTGCCCATATGCAACAAATTTCCAACTTTTTCACCGCTGTCTAAACGGACCAGTTCAGATCTTTTCACCTAAAAAATAAATCCACTTCCATAAATAAAAAAAAATAATAATAATTGAAGTTATTTTGTAGCTCTAAAGGATTAGATTTGATGGTTTAATGCATGTTTTTGCTGATTCAAGTCAATTTAAAATGGGTTTAAAAAAAAAAAATCAGATAGATGGATGAATGGATGGATGGGCAAACAGACAGATGGGGAATCTTTTATTTTATTATTAGTAGAAGAAAATCTTAAATTTGAATCTGTATGATAAATAATATTGCACGGTGAAATAAAACACAGAGTCTAGAGGAACATTGAGTCTGCTTAGCTGCATCATAAAAATAAATAAATAATAATAAAAAAAACAAATCAAAATTTAACGTTGAGCCAGTAGCTAAAATCACTATTTATTTGCTGGCAGCCAGTCTCAAGCTCCCTCAAACTGCCTTGCGGACATATCATTATTTACCCAATTATAAGGCAACACTGAATTTTTTATGTCTATATCCACAGTTTCTGTTTAAAGATGTAGGACACAGTATCAGACTCACCTCCACCAATGGTCTTTTGATTAGGAGAGAAGAAGCTGAGATCATGTTCAGAGCAAAGCCAGCTGTTTATTCCTCACTTGTTCTTCCAGTCATTATATAAACTTTCACACTCATTCTGAGGTTTTTATATTTGAACTTTTGAACAAGCTAATGCAAGTTTATGTCACTGTTGTTCCAGCTGTTTGTTGTGTATAAAGATGGGTTTTAGTCAGTGATAAGAATCATGGATGGAAAAATGAACCTCAACAATCAACAAACAGAAAACAACAGATTGTTTACGTCTGTGTTTGTTGCATGTCATGAAAATGTCTGGAATTACCTTAAATGCTAAGGTTAGCTACATTTCTGACAGTAGTAGAATGTGGGTTATCTGTAGCATTCTTAGTATCACTTCATTTCATAGGCAAAGAACAAATATATGAGCTAACCTTAACTAAGTTTAGCTAAAATTACGTCAATATTGTGTGAGCTATCACCAGCAGGTTGACTAACATTGACTCGCTCCATGCAATGCTAACATTAGCATTCATATTGAAATTAGTTAGAATCAGGCTCGGCAGCATTGGGGGGCATTGTCCGCCCACAGATGGAATTATGGAACAAACATTTATTCACAGTTCTAAACATATTTCTGGTGTTTTTACTCATTTTTCCTCCACTCCCTCCTACAGCATCCATTACAGCAACAGGCACAGGGCAGATCATGGAGAACATCCTTTAGAAACATCCAGTGACTTCCTGGAGTCAGCTTTAAGATTTTAGATCATGGATCTTTATGAAGTGATGGTTTGAACTTCTCTCTTCTCCTTCATCTCTTTGGTCTTCTGGGATTTGGGGTCAAAGTTCAGCTAATCAGCTGCGTCAAGTGGTAAAAACAATACCTTTAATTAAACACACATTTTAACTGTCTGTTTTCTTAGCTAAACTCATCAATACAAAATAAGACTTCAATACTGTCTAGTATTGACACTATTGTGTAACAATTGCATTTTCAAAGTCGTATCACTTTTAAATAAATCTAAAGGGGAAAAAAGTCCAAAGTAACTGGATTGTCACTGTTCTTATGAGCATAAGTTGGTATTGATATTAAAATAAAAATCAGGAAAGTTGGCCAAAAAGAGACAGTGATGCAGTAGAGGAAATTTGGAGCTGCAGAATAGACGATTTATACTTCTAACAGGTAGTATAGGTACGCCATGGTGGGAAATAGAAAACCTGTCTGTTTAGGTTTTTATTATTTGCAATGAGGAAATGATATCATGACACACACGCGCACACGCACACTACACACACACCCACACACACACGCATGGTGTCCTATAATCCTTTCCTCCAACACACAGAAGCTGTAGGAACAGATAAATGTACCAGCTTTTGCTTTAATCTATTCAAACAGTTAATCGTGTTAGGCTATACTTTGTTGAAGTCTTATTTCAGACAAATATTGCAATATTAAATTTCAGGCTTAAGCAGCCCTCTGGGAAGAATGGCTCTGTAATTTCCACCCTGGCCTTCTAAATTTGTGTGGGCTGACTTAATTGGAGTTAAGTCTTATCAAAACCTTGTAGTATTCTTCGAGCCTAACTAGAGGTTGCTATGGCAACGTGCCAGCAGGCAACAGCGGTTGCAGGAATAGGAAAAACATCCACGAAGCCGGAGACACGGGATAGACTTCTGAAACTTGTTAATGAGCTGGATTTTTTTTTCTTTGTAAACAAATTTAAAGCTGGCAGAACACAAATGTGTGTCTGTTATTCTTAGTTTTTTTTTTTATGAATACAAAATTTACCAAATAGACTCTTGAATAGCTGAATAACCACATACTCAAACCCTTTTCTATTCAGGATCCCTGAGAGAACTTTTTTTTATGACTCCAAAGCAACTTGTTCAAACCAAACCTTCCACGTAAGCCAGGAAATATGAAGCAAAACTCAACAGATAATTTCTGCCTTCAACACATGGTGCAGGGCTGCGATTTTCCACTGGAGAACTTTTTTGAGCTAACAGCAAAGAGCTGTGTTGGGGTTTTGTTTTTTTTTGTTTTTTTTTCTCACTCAGAGGCTCGGTTTTTACCAAACATCACGTTGCACTTTGTAGTTAGATCCTGCAGCTCATATCAGATCTGTAGGCACACAACTCCACTACAGAGCTTTGAAGAAATCTGAGCAAAAGCAGAGAGAAAAACTTTTTTTTTTTTTTTTTTTCCCTACGGTGAATTACCCAGAGCTGTGATGTAGCTTTAAATTAGTTTTGTATGAAAGTACAGTAAGTTTCTGTCCACTGCTAAATTATGGAGGATTTTCCACCACATCCTACACCTGGGATCTCATCACTTGCTTTCCCTAGTTTAGCTCTTCTGCTCCTTTTGCTTCCATGTTTAAAAAAATGTCATGCAGAGAGATCATGTCTCTTTTAACTGAAAAGCTGCTTTACGTACAACATTAACATCATTCTGAGTTAAAAACGTAGAAGTATATCTAAGTAAATCTTTGTTTGTTTGAAAGCTAAATGTGGCTTATATTTAAAGGGGCAGTATTGTGTATTTTAACAGCACATAAGAATATAAAATATACATATAAAAGCAAAAATACTGTCTGTATTGAGTATTTCTTAAAAGAAATTTGCCTTCACAATTTAGCACCTTGAAAATGGGGCTCTGTCTCTTAAGACGCTTCTGCTCTTTCTGACACTTCACCTTCTGGAAGTCATCACAACATTTCTCCATCAAGCCTTGAACAAGGAGTGTTGCACTTAGAAGTAGATCGTATAATACATTCAGCAGATACTTGCTAATTTCTGCCTGCTAGTCTGGAGGAGCTGAGTGGTAGAGTTGGGGGGAGGGTGCTCTGCGTGACAGAAGCTCAGATGGAGACTTTATTGAAGTAAGCAGAGCTTTGTGAGAGCAAGTGTTTAGGCACCCCAAAATGGTTGCCATGGGAGATTCAAGGATTTCTCAAACATGCATGAAAGAATCAAAGCAAGATTCAAGGTATGTTTTTCATGAGGGAATAATTAAATTACATTATTAAAACTTTACATCATTAGCCAATGATGTTAAGCTCCATTTTAAGTCCATTTTTATATACTAGACCTCCTATAACAGCACAATCTCTGCATGAATATTTATACCCTTTAAATGTCTCCATGTTATCTAGTTGCACCTATAAACTCCAGTGTATTATTGGGGGCTTGTCTGGTTTTCTTGTGAAGTTAAACAAGAGCAAAATGGATCCCCAGCAGCATGATTCTGCCACCACCGACTGTGGGTCTGGTTTTTAGAGTGATTCAAAGTGTCAGTTTTCTATCACAGTGTTTTACATAAATGTCAAATATTGGTTTCATCTTACTGGAGCAACTTCTGTTACATATTTAATGTTTTCCTTTCATGGCTTGTGTCAAATTAAAGCTTTCCCTCAACAATGCTTCCTACTTGGAATTTTTAGATAAAGGACACGCAGAGCAGCTACATTGATATTAATTCAATTACACACAGGTGAACTTACTTTACCAACTACGTGACATAAAAGTAATTTGTTGCTCTGAATTTTATTTGGGGGTTTACTATGAAAAACATAATAATAAGTTGATGCATGTCACATCATATTACATGTAAAAATAATTGTGAAAATCATCTATCATTTCCCTTTCACTCACATTACATGAATATTTCTGCAAGATGCTGCAGATGATGTTAGGATGGAGTTAATAATTTGGTTTTGGCCTTGAATGTGGCTCCACTGTGTAAAAGCCGCGCTGTGCAGGCTTTTAGTGTGGGAACAATAGATGGCAGCCTTGGCTTCACTTTCCAGCTCAGACATGAGCCTCCCTGCTGGCCTGATTGGGAGCATGCAGAGCTGCACTGTTTCATAAATGTCACATGTTTAAATGCGAACTATTTAAAAAGTGGTATATATTAATCTATTTTTTCACAATCACAAAAACATAATCTGTGAATTGGTCTGTTATTTTTAATTGCATGCAAGATTTTCACTGGAGTTTTCATAAATTCATCATGTTTGCTCACGCAGCATCATAAAAATTATGTGACCTACTGTAAGAAAAAAATCCCCTCTGCTCACTTACATGCAATGAGATTGAAAATATGAAAGCTGGAGGTAGGATGGACCAATAACAGGAGAGGCTGAAGAAATGAAATGGGAACCCTTCAGTGAGATAAAGAAAGGTAAAGAAAGAACAAATGAACAGCGATGCTGGAAAAAAAATGGCAAAGAAAAGATTACAAGTATACAAATATTACATTTTTTTTGTTCATTTGTTGGAAATGAAGATAAAAATTACAAAGAAGAAAACGGAATGATGGATTGAGAGAGAAAAAATAAAACAGGAATTGCGAAGGGCTGGGAGTTGGAAATTAAAAGCAGAAGAGCAGAAGTAATAACTGAGAGTAAACACAAGCTAAGAACAAATGTAATGGAGAGCGCGGGGAATGCAGTAAATACAAGGCACAGGAAAGACAAGAAAATCACAAACGGAGACGAAAAGAAGAAAAGGAATAACTAAAGAGGAGGTGAACATGTAAAATTCATGCAAAAGTGTAAAAAAAATAAGCAGAACAAAGCAAATGAGATGCTTCAAAGAGACTGGGAGCGGGGCGGGGTCAAGGGTCAGATTCATGTGTAAATTCATAAAAAAAACACACAATGTTTCTGCAGACATGGGTCCTCTTAGTAAAAACCCATTAGTTCTCAGTGCAGTGTGCAAATCATAATGGACTTTTTTAGATTATGAAGCTGTGCAAACGCTGGCTCTGTTCTGATACGGTAGGAGAAACTTTTTAATTCATTTTTCCTAATCAATCATGTAAATTGTCTAAGTAAATTCTTAGAATGGTGACAGTCAGTCACCATTCGAATTTGAATTCTAATTTGAATATGAAATAATACAAAATCATGTATTTTTGCAGTTTTTGCACATTTCTTGTTCATCAGACACAGTGGATGGAATACTCTTAGTATTCATCAGCCATGGTCCCTTTCATTAATAAGGAATTATAAGAGCCAATTAGTGAATTATCTGTTGTGAAAAAAAATACATCTACTTTACAATATTGTTTATTTAATTAGATATGTTTAAATGAACGATTTCATGGATGCAGTGTTTAATTAACGTGAAGAGTGTTTTGTAGTTCGATCACTCAGTGGTGCTGGAATCCTGATTATGTTATGATCATGCAATTTAATGTAATGGAACAGGTTTATGACCTGCAGGCCTTAACTTTTTTAACGATTATTAAATTATCAGCTATATTACATATTTCCAGAGATTCTCTTCAAATGTGGATGGACAGTCGGGTTCAAAACTTCATTGGAGAGAAGAGTGTTCATAAGAATCTGGGAGGTAATTATTACCTGATCATTTTGACAGAACAGCTTTTTTTATGGACAATAATTCCTGCAAAAAACTAAACATAGCTGCACATTTTTAAATTGTGAATCATAAACTGTGAATATACAGTAACATCTAAAGTTATGATGACAATATAATATCCAGAAATGGCTTTTAGCGTCGATTTGAGTAGGGTTGATTTTCTTTCCAACTGAACTCTCATTGTTTTAATGTAGGAGATGTGAACCGATAATTCATCTGTTGTTTTATGCACTCAAGAGTAAAGAAGGTGAAAAATGAATTGAGTATGAAGGGATCACATAGAAGTAAAGATAAAAAGAAAAAAAGTATGAAACATTCTAATAGCACAGTTTTTATATAGAGGTAAACCTTGAAAAAGCTGAGAGAGAGAAAGTTGTGGTTGTATAAAAATTAGATATGGAACATTTACAAGGACTTCTCCTTTCAGTACTTTGTGCTTCTTCTTACCAACACTGAAGCACTTAATTGTCTCCTTTAACATTTCATGTGGATGAAGGATACAGAAAGCATGACCTTTGACCTCTGCTCCAGGAAGCACTAGCATGAGGTGGTTTTTCAGCCGTATCAAAATTGGTTTATTTGACCATGTTGCAATGGAAACACCTTTTCCACATCACATGAGTCACATGGCCAATAACCGGATGCTGCCACTGGAGCAAACCACAAAGAAGACAACAGGAAGTAGCTGGAGGACGATGTCATTATTTTTAATGACTTATCACATGAACAAACTTATTCATGTGGGATTTTAGTAATATAGTTTTGCATTATTTGTTTTATTATTATTGTTTTGTGTTTGGGAATGTGGCTTCCAATCAACCACACTCAGAAACGTACACATTCAAACACCGACAGGCAGATCAGTAGGCAACTCAGGATTAAGTGCCTTGCCCAGGGGTACATTGACAGGTGGCTTTGCAAGACCACTCCTCTCTCCAGTAAACCATGACTGCCATAGTGTGCTAGCATCTAATGGTTAGAGACGGAGTGACCCCAGGATGAAACTCTTCTGCAGTTCTCAGTGAGTTTTGGAGCTTTTTGACCGTCTTTAAAGGAGAACTATTAAAGGAAAACTTACTTTTTGCTTGTTTTGGAAGATTCCATTTGGCTCTCAACTGCTTCTAAAAACAACACAAGTGCTTAAAACAAAACCAGCCTTTGTTTGGATATACATTAAGTTGTTTTTGGTGTTAGTTAGCAATCCCAGTCCCGCCTGTTACCTAGCAACCCAAACAGAGCTCCAGCGACTTTGGTCAGCTGGTTTAGCTGCTTCTTGCGCTATTTTGCTGTTGACTTACCCTCGAGGAACCACTGGCTGCGCAGGAGCCTCTACTAATGCATTTCAAAGGTGTCTGGTTGTATAACTGCACATCTTTTTACAGGGTAAATGTTGCGTTGGGGGTTCATTTAGATTTAAGGTGACAGAGGTCCTAAAACAGCTCATTCTGAAAGGAGCTGAAAAAAATCAAAACTGAGCAGACTGAAATCTCATTATCTAAGAATCATTTTGTGCAAAAAATATAATGAAAATGTTTGTATAGACCATAAATCTATTCTAACTTGTTAAAGAACTTGTTAAAATCAGATGTATAGGGTTTCTGTGCATCTAATTTGAAAGAAACATTTGAGTAAAAGGAAAGCTGAAGAAGAAAAAGGAGAGGTGATGCAGGAGAAAGAACAGGAGGAGCAGGAGTAGTGACACCCAAAGGGAGGTGAAGCAGGAAACCCAGAGGACCATGGGAGGAAACAGCAGATGCCAGCTATACAACCGCGCACCACTAATCTGTGTTTGTCATGCTCCACATATGAAACACCAAGCGATGACCGCTGTGATTCACTACTGCTGGCAACAAACCAGCCACTGGCAACTCTGCGTGCACGCGTGCGTGTGTGTGCGAGTGTGTGCGTGTGTTTGACTTTCCATTCAGAGCAGAGAGTTCCTTTTAGCAGCAGATTTGCTCTGACGTGATTCACGATGACCTGCCTCCGGGCTGGCAACGAGGGACGCACACGCAGACACTTAGAACGCTTTGAGTCGCCAGAATGAAATTCGATTTACACTTTGCATCTGAATTCAGCGGGAATGTGAAGCCGCTCGGGGTGACGCTGCGTGGCACACCGGCTCAACTGATAAGAAAATGAGGAAAAGTGTCTCAAACCCACACTTTTTTGTGTGTGTGAAACTCTGTCACCAGAGCAGTGCATGGGCGACTTTGGCCTTGTGCCTTCTGTGTGAGCATCAAAAGGTCTAACACAGTCACACGCATGCACACACACACAGGCCCAAACGCAGGAAGAAAGAGAGATAGAAAGGGCGAGAGAGAGGAACACACAGCCGTCATTTTCTATCCATGTCTACAGCAATGGACCCCAAGCCACCCAGCCAAGTAGTCACTAATGGAGGCTTGATTGACAGATGGGGACACACAAACCATAACTGTGACTCACCTTTTCAAAGCCTTATGTGTCCATGTGTGAGCATGGATAACCCCTTCTTTCTAATGGAGTTGGTGGCTGCAGGTACAGATGAAAAAAACGGAAGAACATCAGTGGAAAAATGTGACGACTCGCATAGCAACTGGATTCATACTGAAGCGTGGAATAATCTGCTTGTGCATTAGTGTAAATTAAGATGTCTGGCATGTTGTGTATCTTATTGCTCCTTTAATATTTCCTTAATTATCCCACTTATTCTGAAATAAAAGTATCTTATTAGGATTTTATGCCGAGGAGGAGAAAGTACTCCAACACCTTATCCAAGTAAAAGTATCAAGAGACAAAATGTACTTGAGTAAATGAAAGTACTTGCTTTTAAAAATACTTTGCCCTCACAGATTACTTCTGTGATTACTGGACTTGTGATTCTGTGCATCAGGACACATTTAAAAATACTTTAACGATCCAAAAGGAAAACTGAATTAAAGAATGAATTACTACAGTCTGGTGTGACAGGCAGACTCAAATGGCACTGTGTAAAATAAGAAAGGGGTGATTAATCCTTCGATTGTGCCTTTCAATGTTTTTATTTATTTTTTTGATTTTTAAAACTATGCATTTCCAGGCCCGTAATGCCATTTTATAGCACAATCAAGTACATTTGCTACATTGTTTTTCTAAAAATGCTTCATAGAAAATATGGAAAGAAAACTGAAGGAAGGAAGAAACATGGCTTTAAAGAAATTTCACTTTTTAATTTAATGGCTTGAAATTAGGGCTCTGTCTCTTAAAAAAAAAAAAAAATCCTGCTCTTTCTGAATCTCTACCTTTAGGAAGTCATCACAACATTGCTCCTCTACTAACTCTTTAACAACATTTTTACCAGTGTTTCACTGAGAAGTAACTTGCATAATGATCTCAGCTGATGTGCAGTTTCTCCAGGTTTTTGCTAATTGCTACAGGCTAGTCTGATGGAGCTGAGTGGGGGAGTTCTGGGGAAGAGCAGCTCTGCAACGTGGCAGCTCACCAGCTTGGAAACTGCAGCTCAGAGGAGGAGCTGGGCCTCGAAGGCGGGGCTAGATTCACCCAGGTGTTTTCCACTGCTGAACGGTTAGCATGGACATTAAAGGATTTCCTAGACATGCATGAAAGAATCAAACCAAAAATCCAGGTTTGCTTTTGATGAGAGAATAAATAGAGCAAAACCAATGTGTTATAAACACATTCGATTAAAAGTTGTCAGCCTGACAAATGGGACATCAAACACAACCAACAGGAAATGTTTCTGTTTTGTCATTAACTCCACAGTTACAAAATACTGTAGATTTAATCGCTCTAATGAGTCAAGAATACTTGGATTTACTAGTATTCTAGTTTCAAGACGTGGACCTCAAAGTCGTCCTTTGAACAGATTAACTTGAATTGATTACTTTCAAATTAACAGTTGAAAATATGACATGACATGAATGTAACGTGTGATGCAATATTGTCAAAATGTATTGAAGTAGAAAGTACACATTCTTAATATAAGATATAACACAATACCTGTAGTTTGTTACATCTCACCACTAATTTTACATGGCAGACAGAACCAAAGTATCAATAAACTTGGTTAGTGTTAGTAAATTATACATTCCTAACTTTATCACTATCAAAACCATGTGTTTTTAGGAAGACCTTCTGTGTTTGATGCTGGATGTACATTGAGAGACTAATATTTTCATGCAATTTTTTTTTTTTCATTTCTTGGAATTAACTTTGTTTCATTCTTTAACTCTCGATGCTTCACTTTCAAATCACGCCCCAGACTATCAGGAACAGTTTGGAATTCACTCAGTCTGTATCATGTTGCTGCTGCTCACCTGCCTCTGCTCCTGCTGATTGCTCCCACCTGTGCTGCTGTCTATATAAACTCCTGCTCTCCGCTCAGTCAAGCGGATCTCCAATCAAGGAGATCTGCTGTTAAAACTTAGTCCAAGTTTCAGGCCATGGCTGAATTCCTGATCAAGGTTCTGGTCCATGTCTGCTCAATGTACCAGAACCTTGAGTACTTCGCTTTAGATGTTTTTGGATCTGCCCTGTTACCAACATGGTCTGTTTACCTGACTACTGAGCTTTAGATTAGACCACCCACACTGGGTCCTGGAGGGCCGGCCTCCTGCATGTTTTTGTTCTCACTCTGGTGGTACTAACAACCTCCTCAACATGTCGATGTTCTCCTGAGGCCTCTAATGAACCATAATTTGATCCAGGTGTGTTAAACCAGAGAGAGAATGAAAACATGCAGGATGCTGGACCTCTAGGACCCACTTTGGGCACCACTGGATTAGACCAAGCCATCATCCACCCCCCCCTGCCCTCCGGTGAGATCCAATCACTGGATTACTACATTACTGGTTTCCAGCATATATAGTGGTTTTACCTTTAGATGGTCCTGTGGGTGATATAGTCCCTGGTGAAAGAAAAGGATATTAACCAATTCTGTTAGAACCATGAGGCTCCACTTTTTTTTTTTTTCTTTTGCTCTAGTTGCCTTTATTTGATAGTGGACAGAAAAAGTCAACAAGCAGGTGGGTGTGTTGTTTCTGAGTGGAGAAGTAGCAAAGAATAAGGAAGCAGTCAAACAGTTTTTTTCAGAGAAAAATATCAGCCGATATCGAAGAGTGACACCTGTATGTGACAGAGTGGATAATAAATGCTACAGCCCCCATTGGAACCTCCAGCTGCCTCTTGCTGTGCTGCTCTACTACACCACTGTGAACCAGAACAGGAGTTCACGCTGAAGTCCTAGAGGACTTCAGCTTTGGAGCAGAGGAGGAACTCCCCTGTGTGTCTCCAAACCAAGTCCTGGAGGTTCAACAGGAGCTGCATCGAGGACTTAAAGGCCTCCATTTATGGGTCACACGTGTCACCACCGTGCCCAGAGGCTCCACATTAATCAAGGTCCAAATCTCCAAAGAGGGTCACCAGGGAAACCACCTTTGTCAGGTAATCATCCTCTTTCTGATTACGCACTTCTTCCCAATTAATCTGCCGGTTACTTACCAGTCCATCTCCTTTACGAAGTCTGATTAGAAATGCAGGACGCTGTTCATGACCAACTTGCATGTATTTGTCAATAAAAACCAAACACCAGGTTCCTCATGCATAAAGCGTATGGCATAAACAGGCATTTGCAGATCTTTTTTATTTATTTTTATTTACATTTTTTTTTCTTTAAAATGTAATTTTATTTTGTGAGGTGACATTATGTATCCTCAAAGCACCTTTTAAATAAAACATACATTGATTATTATTATAAATACTTGTACTGCTTTGAACAAGTACGTTGCCATGGTTATTGCTTCACGTGGTGGCAGACTTCCGGGTGTTTATACTAATTTACATATGCATTTATGGGTGGCGCCAGGGCGGACCAGCAGCTGCGCTCAACTTCCCGCAAATTAGGATTTAAAAAGGAAAGGTGCACGGCCACATGTGTGCGGACGGCTTTATAAATCTGATTTATTTATTTATTTATTATTTTGTGCGCGACACTTTTCAAAATTTTTTTGTACGCAAAGTTTTAGTGTAGAAACTGCGCACTCTTTTATGCATGAGGCCCCTGGTCCTTACAGAAAAGCTTTAGTTCACACGAGAACATTTGTTGTTTGTCCTGAAGCTCATTTGGTCAAACTGCAATGATTTTACAGTCATAATCATTGTCAGGTCTCATATTGCTTATTTTCTGTGGGTGCACTCAGGTGATTTTAGCTTAAAGTCTAATATCCCATACATGTGAAAGCCAATAGTAAAAGCAGTTTTTGTCAAAAACTGATTTACTGGGTTGCAGATGTTGCAGACCATTAAATCTACAGACCAAACCAGATGTGTGCTCCTGGAATGAAAGCTTTCCTTCCAACCCCCCGCTGTGCTCTATTAAAACACTGCTGGCTCTGAAAGCAAGTGACCCACTGAGCCACATAAATGCATCAAAATAGCAGCATCAGTAATAACACTGCAGCAGGCGAAACAAGAGCGAGATTGTTTCTGCCTCTGATTCCCGTAACAGGGTATTTAGCAGCGGTTGGGATTTTGATTTTAGCAAACGGCCAAATCCTGAGCCGACCTTTTCCCAGGCACAAAAGATTTCCCCCTGACCAGCCCTGTCAAGTGACAGGCTGTCACCGGATTACGTATGATCCTAATTGGCATTAAGCATTAAGGCCCGCATTAATCTTACACACGTCCCCCATTAGGCTGCAGAGGCAGCGCCGCGTACAGATGGACCTGCTGCCAGTCTTTGTAGGCTGCGACTCCTGCAGCCTCCGGCCACTTCCCTAATCAGTGAGCTCTCGGCAGGTGTTTCCTACCTCCATTCGACTTTAAACGCCTGCTGTCATGCCGGTGAATGAATAAAAAAAACATGAATTTTATGCACTTACACTTGCTCCGTAATGAATGGAGGCATCACTGAGGTTTTCTTGGCCACGGGTTCAAATAAAAGTTGCAGAAAGTCTAAGCTACAGCAAGACTGTTTCTTTAGTTCATGTCTATCAGAGGCGATGGAAGAACAGCAGTCATCTTTTATTCACCAGTCCACAGCAGATTTTTGATGTGAGAGTTGCACAAAGGTGGAGAGAGAAGACTCTGCATCTCAAAGAAAGATGTTTCTGGCTTCTAGTGAGAGTTCATTCAAAAGGGCCCAGGGCAAATGTACTGAAATCTGAGACAAACAAACAAACACAAACAAAGAAAACCCCACAGTGTTTAAGGATGAAAACACAAAATGATTGGAGAGATGGTAGAATTTATCTGGCTGCAGCAGAGTATTCATTTTTTATTTTTACATTTTGTCACATTACAACCATCTATTGTAACATACATTTGTGTTATTGATCAACATGGTGAAGCACATAGGTGTGAATCTGATGAGATAAGATGCATGTTTTTTTTCACACTTTAAAAAATGAAAAACTTAAGTGTGGCATGTGTTTGTTTTGAGCCTCCCCAAGTCAGTACTTTGTAGAACCTTTTGTTCTGATTTCAGCTCCAACTCTGTTATGTCTCTACTAGATTTATCACACCTAAAAACTGTTTTATTTAGTTTTTTGATTCAAGTTCAGATTGGATGGTATGTAGGCAATTCTAGCATAAAACTCTTATTCTTGTAGAAAGTCATAAAAACAGCAACATTTGTACCATTTTTCACACCTGGAATCGTTTCTAATGGCAAAACTATGGAATGGACTAGAAAGCAGTTTCAGATTATTTTCCTCTTTAAGGTGCAGCTGAATAATCAAAATTAGATGTTTAAAATTAAATCTGTGGGTTGGATGTGTCTCACGGGGTTGACATGCAACTTTACCTGCAACACTATAAGTGCACAAAACAGCGTTTTCATAGGTCCTTCCTTCCACTAGTTGTTAAAATCT
Source organism: Poeciliopsis retropinna (assembly GCA_010277075.1). Lineage (NCBI taxonomy): Eukaryota > Metazoa > Chordata > Actinopteri > Cyprinodontiformes > Poeciliidae > Poeciliopsis > Poeciliopsis retropinna. The sequence continues at coordinate 947,690 of VMRM01000009.1, forward strand.
ATAACTATCACTGCTCCCCACAAACTCTGGCTCCGTTTACATGAACCATTTGTCTGGGAACTGCCTGAATTTTTGGATGTTGATTCGGAAAACGTTCCACATTTAGGTAACACTGCAGAGACACCTTGAGTCAGCTGTAGTTGTTATGCCAGGCCATGAGATGGCGTTGTGACTTGTTGTTGAATGCACGTGAACTTTTGTCCCTCAGAGGTGTGAACGCAACAAAATGATTGAATCGATTCTGAAGCGAACTGTACAACTTGGCTTTCCCTTTCTGGTGTGCCGCCATCTTTAATTCTGCATCAACTGGATGATCAGTGGCGCCCTCTTCTGGATAGCGGTCAAACTACAACACTGAAAGAAGATATAATCAGACATTAATTAAACACACTGGAACTCATTTAAATTTAATAAGCCATTAATAGACAATTATTCGTAGGTTGATTAATTTTTTGCATCTCTATTTGGTAGGTTTTTGGTCTGTGTTCGAAGCTTGGAATATTCTTTTGAAATACTTGATGTCCTTTTCCTTCCTCTTGATACCTATGCTGTTTTTAGCACAAGTTCCACAAAGAGTACCTTTAACTAAAGGTGTGTAATGGGTATAAATACTTTGCAAGGTCACCTAATTGTATTAATAATGAAGCATTGACCTGCAATGTTCCAATCAGGCATCGGCTTGTCTGAAGACAAGAGGAAGAGTTTATTCTTACTCCTTTTTGTGAGTATTCTTCTCCTGACAGATTTGTTTGATAAGGCCTCAGAGCGACATCACCACCAGTGTCGTCCGCGCCCCGGTGTGATCTGACAAAAGTCCAGCTAGTGGCTATGATTAACTTGAATTGATTACTCTTTTGCTCTTGAGCAGCCTAATAACGCATCCTCTTGTTTTGGCCTCACAGCTGCTGTTGTTTGTCTTGGCATGTGGCTGTTGGAGGTTGACGACGAAAGCTCAGCTGTGAGCTTTCCAGGGTGTCATTGTCACAATCAGATGCATGATCGTTTTCAAACCCAGACTTCAGCTGGTTTCTGGGCAGAAAGACTGGGAAACAACACAGAGACTCAAATTTATGCAGCGATCATACTAGTTGTGACCAAGAACTTTTTCTTTCTTGGCATTTATGGAAACTTCCAAAATCTCCTGAAAAATATTCTTTCTACTAAACTTGCTGCAGTTTTTTTTTTTTTTTTTTACATGCGTTTCACTCCATCCCCACTTCCTTTCAGCCTGTTCCTGCACTGTGCTTATGGTCACTCTGGTGTAAATGAAAGCATTGTTCCAGAAGGGGCAAGGCTGGCTTTGCAGAGAGGATTATCTGTCGGTGTTGAGCTGTGGGATTCAGTTTCTTCTGGCGCATGAGCCGGTCAGCGAGCTGAATCACTAAGCTTGTTATTATTGTTTTGGGAGAGGGAGTTCTTAGGGAAAAAAGCTGAAGAAAGAAGGAACTGAGATGGGCTAACTGGGAAAGGGAAGAGAGGGAAAAAGCTAGGAAAATACATAATAAACTAAAATTTGTTGAGGCACAGTTGCACTCTGTGGTTTTGTATGCATTTGTGATGTTTTAATGTAATTGGAAGAAAAGACAAGGATGAAGTAACAAAGGAGGGATAGAAAATCACTGCATCTGCAGAAACTGCTGTCAGACACATGTTTTAATGGGGAGCAGGAAAAAATGCTGAAACACGATTTCTAAGAGTGGAAAGAGAAACCTGAGGAAAATGCTCAGCGATCCCCTCAGATGCTCAAACTGTCTGTCACAGTGATGACTACATGACTCCTTGAAAGGGTAAAAACTTCATAAGAGCTGATTTTATGTCCAATCTGATTTATAAATACTAAAAGATTCCAAATTATTTAATAGAATAATAATCTTAGGGTACATTCACACCACTCTGGTTTAGTTTGCGTTAATGGAACTCTGGCTCATTTTCTGAGAGAGTCCAGTTTGATGCGGACTTGAACCCTGATGTGGTTCGAATGCACATGTGAACACCAAGTGAAGCAGAGACCACTCCAAAGGCAGAAAATGGGAAATAAACAGACATGTGTATGTAGTGCTTGCAGGATAAATGGTTCATGGTCTTTTGTCAAAGACAAAAGAGAAACCCTACAACTGCTAAAACAGAGGTTTTGGTGTTGTTTCCTTCAGGGGTTCTTGATGCAGTGCCCCCACAGGCAAGGAGGGGAACAGGCTTTTCTAAGGGTAACAGCATAGTGTAAAAATGATCTACAGCAGCTGGAAATCTAACAAATGTTGCAACTTTGGTCCCAATCAAACCAAATCTCGCAAACTGTCAGGTATGGATATATACTTTAATGGCCTTGGAGTATATAAAGTTTCGAATTTGCAGAAAGTAAGAAAACATGTTCTGGTAATCCTAGCCAACATAAACAGAAAAAGTTCATAACAGTCAAGATGATGTATGTTTTTTTAATATTGTGTATGGAAATGTCTGACAGCATTCCAAGAAAGAGTTAATAGAATTTCACATTTTTTTAGTTCAAAGAGCTGCATGCTAACTAATCTATTAGTCTTCAATGGACACGTTTGAACAGTTGGAACAATTTATCTGTTTACACAAGCAGATTTTTAACTCATAAGCTGTTACTTACAGTTTTATTTACACAGCCTTGTTCATAACAGCTACACGGATTGAAAGTCACAGATGCCCCGTTTCATATTTGCAAGGGATTATAGCCTCACTGCCAGTTACTGTGAGTTTTTAACGAGAGATTTATGTTGTTATATAGAAGTCTTGAGAAAAAAACTAAAAAAAAAAAAAAAAACAAGATAAAATAGTTATTTGAGAAGCTGAAAGATTTTCAGTGTTGGTAGATACTGCAGTGGCATTGATTGTATGATCTCTGGATCTTTTTGGTGTTTTCAGTTCAGCTTGTTTTCAATACAAGTACACATTTTGACCTGATTCTGATAAATATATATATATATATAGATATATATGTATATATATCTATATATATATATATGCGTTTGGTGGAAATATGTTTAGCATATGACCGTGACAGAGAAACAATAACTTTCCACAGGCCTGTCCATCCAGTGAACACTGACAGCTAATCCCTTATTGCCAAAATGACTCATTTGATCTATTAACCACCAATTTTAGGGAACTTTAATAAACTATTTTCACACAGCTTTCTATCTGACCATGTGTGTTGACATGTTGACAACAAAAGCATGTTATGGAGGTCTAAATGTGGAATTTTTTCTTCTGAACTTTTTGTTCTGTTCTGTCTTCAAAGTACATGTAAAAGTTTCTATGTGTTTCCAGTTTGAATAATCCATGTGTTTTGGAATCAAGGGTGTGAAATTCACTGTTCAACTGTTGGGATCTTCTTGGTTTTGTTGACAATCAGGTAGGTAATGTCATTTTACTTTGTTTCAGGGTTACCATTACCCAAGGTTAGTGACATTCAATCAACACAAAGGAGAATTTGTGTAAGAGTGTTGCATAAGAGTAAATAATACCACTGGAATATTTAAATATTAGAACAGTATAAAATGTATAAAATACACATGTGCAATATAATTAGATCCATGTTGAACTGCTACGCCTTAAACTCGGATCTGACATCAAATCCGAGTTCTGGCTTCCCAGGTAACTGGAACACAGCACGAAATGGCAACTTTTCTATACATCTGGTTCCACCACCAATTTTTAATTTTTCATGCTCTCCTCTATAATGGAAATAGCTTTTTTTTTTTTCTTACTCCAGCTGCTTGTCTAAAGTTAGTGGTATTATGTCCTTGAGGCATAAAAAGGAAGCCAAAAGACATAATGTACTAATGGTTACATGTGAGACATACTGGCTATAGGTACACCTGCTTTGCCTGGAAGCACTTTATATCCCCATTATTAATTCCCTATAGCCAGCACTTCCAGCACCAGGATAGAATGACAGTAATGAGCCCAACATGTCAAATATTTCTTTTGCTACAAGTTCTTTTTAAAACTAACCACATTTCTAACAACAAAAAAGTGCAAAATGATCAAGCTTGGATACTTTGGAGGGCAAATTTCATGCATTTTCAGATCCGCACAGACTATATTTAAAACCTCCAGCGATAAGGAGATCACGTTTACGTCATTCAAGATTTTGGTTTGTGGTCTTTCAATCTACGGCATCAGTGCCCGCGCGTCATCTGTTGTTTACATCTCATCTGTTCACGGCTTGTGAAGACAAGAAAACCATGGTCGACATCAGGCAGTTTGGCTGCTTGTTTTTCCGAGCCGCTCACTAAAAGCAAATTTAACTCACGGGGATAACTACGGATAAAAACTGGCAGTAGGATTTAACTAAAAACCCACACTCCACCATGCTGTTCACTCACGCAACTTGTTCCATCATAAGTCTGACAAATGAATCTATTTGTGGGGCTGGAGTCTCCGAAAGATCCCCATCACAACTGCTATTACAGCTTGTGTGTGTTTGTGGAAGCTTACGTTATTTTAAAAAACGGCATGACGAAAATGTTGTCGATGTCATGGATAAGGTTTTACATTTGTTACAAAGACGGTTTTCAGTTTCAGTGTTGGTTAATGTCTTACTGGGATTGTATCACTGTAAAAAGCAGATTCTGCTCCAGACAAGGATCAGGGCCCAGGTACAAACATTGTACAAACATTGCACATGGGCCCTGACATGTTAAAAAGTAATAAAGTCCTCTAACATTTGTACACTGCACTGATATATCTGTGGCTTAACATTTATGACTTTAACTACTCGACATGTTTGAAAGTCTAATTAAAATGAGTGGACATTTGAAATCCTGTTTTATTTATTCATTCAGAGCTGAGATGGACTTTTTCTTTTGCATTTGCAGATATTCATTTGAGCATGTTAATTATCTTATGTTTGCTCTTTATGTTTAACATTCTCAGTCTCGACATCAGATACTTTTATCCAGACGACTTTCATCGGGAGGAACATTTAAACTCTGCTTAATAAGAAACTAGAAAACGTAAAGCTAAAAACAAATATATGCTCTCCTTCTGAAAAGATATAACCTTTTATTGATATTTATCATAAACCTGCATCGAAGAGCCATCTCTGAGCAGCATACGAAGATGTAGAACATGTAGCCTTCCCAAAGGATTTAAAGACAACTTGATGTATGTAAAGTTCTGAACTTGAAGAAAGTAGTAAAACATTTATATGAAAAAGCTTCTCTTCTTATTCTATTTAGAAAATGGAAATCATTTTGATACTCAAAGGGACCTCAAAGGAAAAAAAGGTCAGTCTGACTTAAAAAGAGTGATTTAAGAAAACCATATTTGGTCTTAAATTGATTGAATACAATTTTTATGTATGTTTTCCTTTTTGTGAAAAAAAAAAAGAATTGTTTTGGCTTTCAAAGCTTCATAATATATATAAAAAGTTCCATCCTAAACTGGGCAGCAAGCCTAATTCCAGTCAGTGTTTCAGCTGGGAAACACTTAAACTAACATTCAATTAAATGTTTGCAATAAAGAGAGCCAGGTGGACTGTCTTGCAAGGATTGCTGTTAAAGAAAAGCATGCAGCCATTTTTGCTTTGCCTGACCCTAGCCATGCACGGCGTTAGCTGCTAAGGATACTACAGCTAAAACGCCAAAGAGAAAGCTTAGCTTTACTGTGAAGGCAAAAATGTCCATCAAACATCAGGATGGTCTTCTGAGAAATGAACCACAGAGTTATGATGTCACCGTTGGTTAGCTTGCAGAACTACCATGTGTAATGCTAACAGCACAGCTTCCTGATGCAACCCATGTGCTGGGTTAGTTCTCATCGCAATGGGCCTTTTCACAATTCTGCTATGAATAAAGAATGGGATCAAAATGGCCTCAGAGAGTGAGTTCTGCCAACAATCCAGACACAATTTGAGGATCATTTGTGTATTTTCCAGCTTCATAGAGTACTGTGGCAAAATTATATCAAAATAACTCAGGGATCATATCTGAAATGTTGCTGCAGCTGTAAAAACAAAAAACAAACAAAAAAAAAAAACAGTGTGAAGAGATTTCTCAAAATGCTGGTGAATGAACAGATGTCCAAAAAAAAACAGTAATGAGACATGAAGGCTTCAGAATCGGTTAGAGAGAAAAGTAAAACTATAAATTTGACTAAGTGCATACACTCTATGGGTTCACTAATAAAACACGATGAAAATTGTCGTTCTATTGATCCTTGGCTGAGAGGATTCAACATTTTTCATTGGCGAAAGTCATATGCTCGATACTGCTGCTCAACCTTCAAATGAACATCTCTTTACTAATGTGGCACCATTTGAAGGGAAATAAACAAGCCCGTCAATAGTGTATGATTTACCGTCAAGGAACATTCATACAGCAAAGAAACAATGAACAATTATTATTACTCCTTAAATCAGTAGAACTTACAAACTACTATGAAACTTACAATTGAGAGAGTTTCGGTGTTGGAACAGGAAGTTAAGGGTATAATCAACTACTGAGCTGTGATAGGAATAAGTTAGAAAGTTAACTTTTTTTCATGGAGTTTTTAGTCTTAATCAAAAACCAGTTCTTATTTGTTTCTATTAACATTGGAGGACAAATTAGATGAGGAAATAATCTTAATGTTTGAATTTTACTAGTTTATTTGAATACAGTGCTCTGTCAGATATTTGTGCTTTTTTCTGTAGAATGTAACTCAAAAGTATCTGCAGAAAATGTGTGCAGTTGTGGATTTTTTTTGAAAATGCAGCTTGGACATCTAAGCTACATAGGCCCAATGTTACTTCACATGCTATTGGCTGATGTTGCAAAGCTGCAATCCTGGAGCTGCAATTATTGGCTGCCCACCTGTTGAGTTGCTTTTCATTGATAAAATCTGGAGCAAAGATAAATTTTAGTCTCTATTTTGTCTCTTTTTTTCAATTTAATGATGAAATTAGAGAAAATGTAATGTTTGTTTTCTTGTTTACTGTTTTATAGTTTTATTATGTTGCTGAAATATGCTATCCAAATAAACTTGCATTGCCTTACTAACAGAGCCATAACTTTATGTATGTCTATGGCTGATCTGTAATTAATATGTAATTAATAGCACAGAATGAATCCCATCCATATAAATATTTATCACAAAGTGGTTTTAGTCTTTTTATCCACCGGTCCAACAAACTGGGAGAAATAACAGGGAAAAGGTTGAAAAAAATACAATTCTGCAGCATAATTCATGCACACTTCGTGTGTGCGGATTAGCCACTCGCACAGCTTGTTGATTCTTCTTCCCATCTCTCCATCCCATCAGTGTTTCGACCGAGACTCCTTCAACTACTCCACTCTGCTGACACTGATGGTTTCACTGTGTACATCCAACCCACTCAGGCTGAAAACTCGACCTGGCATTCCCCTGGAGCTGGATTGGATTCGGGGGAGATGGAGCACTCTGGCTCTGACAGGCAGCTCCAGAACCTTATTCATGACACAGTCGAATCAAGAAAAGCATTGGCTGAAAAATTAACTGCTGGGAGACTTTCAGGAATTTTTGAACCAGCTGGTTTCGGGGTTGGTTATGTTAGTATGCAAAATCACCTTCCGAGGCTCACTGTTGGTTTTGTCACACAACTGTGGGCTTTGAGCAAACATTCAGAGGTTATGATTAAGCAAAAGCTACATAGTAATTACAAATATTCTAATTTTAACAACATATTTAAAAAGAAAAGCAAACAAATCTTGTCTGTAACAGATGGTGACATCTAATCTACAAATTCTGAAAATTTATGGAAAGATTTTCTGCCAAAGCACATCTTAGATTCTTCACCATGTCTTTAGTCAGTAATACAGAATCTCTGTCTTTTCTGATGTTTTAGAGTGTTAGATGTTTATCTGTCAAACGGAAGTCAACAGTTTCCAGGAAATCTAATTACTTTGACTCATAGTTCCACATTCAACAAAGTCATTACCAAACCCAGCGTTCCATGTAATCTCCACTTTCCATCGTGACAAATGAAAAAGTCTCACATTGAGTGTGCTTATTGCTGTATTCATGGGCACATTATCCATGCAACAAAGCAAGAAAGACACTAATAGCTTTATGTGGCACATCATTTATGCACAATGCAGCCTAATCTTGTATAATCCACCAGTTAATTGTTTCTGTAACACTATAAATCCTGAAACACAAAAGGAGTCTATATAACCACACATGATGCTGCATGTTGATGTGTTTTCTTATAATTCTAGAGGTTTTATGGGGGATCTTTAGCAGAATGTGTTTATGGTGAGGTCCACCACACCTGATATCCATCATTAATCACTGTAGTGATTTAGTAGAACTCTTTTTATAGGCGACCAGTTACAGCATACTGAAACTGACAAAATGACCACATGTGTTTCACCTAATAACTACACTGGTCATTTTACATTCTTTATTTACTCTACATTACAGGATCAAATGTTTTTGGATACTTTTAAATATTAGATCAATTAACCGAATTGGCCCTGATTTTCTTATTTTAGGTGATGAAGCGATACTTGCATGTGAAACCAGACTTATCTGATTGTCAACAAATCCAAAATGGAGTTTATTACAAACATTTAATTCTTGGTGATGTACTACTAGTATATTTGCCACTACATTAGTTTGAACTAAAACAAGTTTTAGTTTAAAATTAGATGGAAACGTCTGAAACTCTTGTATCAGTCAAAGTCACGAATGTAACATAAGTACTCAATATGAGATTTCCAATAAACCTGTGTGAAGATTCATGTACTTTTCGGCACCCCCTGGTGGCTTGGAGCACATCATCTAGTTCAGCTGTGTGATGCTTTATATGAAAAGAAAGAGTGCAGTTTGGGTTAGCAAGAGATCTTTAATGTTCACATTTATGTAAACATCAAACAGGCATATAGTGGATATTTTTTACTGCAAGAACTGAGAGATTATAAAATCTGTATAAAGCTGCCATGTAAACCTGTAGTTTCCTATTTACACCCTAATTCTGTGTTCATGCCACCTGTGATGCGTCTGTAAGGTGGCTCACCTCAACCTCTGTCATATTTTTCATGTTTTCTTTCTTCTTTAGCTCCATCAGTTATTTTTTCTTTTTTTTTTTTAACCCCTTGTCCTCTTCTCCTGCATCCTCCCCCGTTCCCCGTTCTCTCTGGTATTAATCAAAACATCTCCATCTTGCCACAGGGGAAATCTCTATCGCAGCTCTTCACTTCATCTTGAATTAATGCAGGATGTCAGAGAAGGATGAGAAATTCCGAGCCGCCACGAATGGATAGTCAAGTCACGGAATAAGGATACAGAGAGATGGAGACAGTCAATTTTGCACATTAAGAATTTACAGTATTCTCCAGGTAGAACGGTGGTCTGCCATAAACGCACATACGTGCAATTCAGCTTTAACTGTTCTACATAATGACATAGTGAGCACGGCCTGTACTTAAATTCATGTGTTTTTTTAAATTATATTCAATTAAGGTGGACAGGTGAAAGATTTATATTATAAAAGATATATATTTTGTGGTAATATTGTGATAACAATAAAAGTGACAATAACTATTATCTATTTATTTATTCTTACAAAAAAGTAACAGTCATTCAGTTACTTTTCAGGTAACTGTATAACTGTGACTCCATGTCAGAGAATTTGTGCCTCACAAGCACAAATACTCCTGAAAAACATCCCCATTTGTAACGTGCTTCATTAGGACACGAGTCACAGAAAAAGCATGTAATTTGTGTCACTACATTCACACAGTAACTGCATGAAACTATTTCTCTAATATTTACTGATCTTTTTTACACAAACAGTGGAGAAAACAGTGAAACAAACAATCCTGACAATACAGGTAAGTTTTGGGGGGTTAAACATAATTAATTGGACATTATGGTGATAATTCTGAATTCTTATCATATTTAGAAAATTTTTCAAATCAAATAAAAAATGCCTGCCCATAAAGTAGGTCATTTTTTTTTTTTTTTTTGGTCAAGCTAAAAATTCTTCTGCTTCTCGTTTCAGAAATACAATAAATATTCTAAATTCCCAAACTTTATTTTAAATAAACTGTTGTCAGTGTTACATGTCCTAGTCCAGATTTTTTCCCTTACATAATAAATTAACATGGTCCAAAGAAGCACTGGAAATGATCCCTTTGTGTGTATTCACAAACACAGAACATTAAAAAATATATATCTGTTGAATTTAGAATGATAATTCTAAGTGGTTTGGATGTAGTCCAATGTAGTCCAGACTGATTAACTGTCAACTATCCCTTTAGCAGAGAGAAAATGCTAACTTTAGCATCCTTAGCAGAAAATGCTAACTTTAGCATCCTTAGCAGCTAACTGTTAGCCAGTCTTGGTACTCTCCAAGCTGTCCCGATATCTCGCTGCTGAAGGGGAAGCGCTTTGGAAATGTTTCTCAAACCAATTGCTTGATGTCTACAATAAGTCACCAGCCTTCAGAGGGGTAGAGTTTACCAACTATTTTTAGATGGAAAACTGATATTAGTTCACGAGTTTGTTAAATAAGTGATCAAATTTTAATTTTATTATTTAAATGCAACTGAATCTCTTCCATTCCCATATTTATTTCATGCAGAGCTGATTATTGATTATTGGTTTTGCATATTTCAGTCCACCTGACTGAAGTTGCCCCTCTCCTTGAAAATGTTTGTTGCTTTGACCTTCCACAGATTCAGCACAACTCTACCACCAATTTTAGACCTTGATGTTTTGGAGTGTAAAACAGAACTGATAGACGAAGACTAAACTAGGCGTACAAAAGCATAAAAATCATGTATTGAAACTTAAAGGGGCAGTGTGATGTAAAATTGTCTTTGAGCTTTACTTCATGTTGTAATGTTCATCAAAAACATACCTGGAGGGTTGCCTTGATTCTTTTTGCATGTTGAGAAATCTTTTAATCTCCTGTGGCAACCATTCAGGATGAAAAATGTGAGGTGTTGCATTTTCAGCTCGGCTCCCCCTGACATTGTACCCCTCTCCTGTGGCTTCCACACTCAGCTCCTTCAGACTAGCAGCAGCAATTAACAAGCACCTGGTGGAACTCCAAATCTGCCGAACTTATCATACAGACCACCTAGTAAAAGAATGGCTGTTAATGGGATGATGGAGAAATGTTGAGATGACTTCTTAAAGGCAGAGATTCAGAAAGAACAGGAGCTTCTTAAAGAGGCAGAGGCTTAATTTCAAGGCATTAAATTACAATGTCAAATTTCTTTTAAGTCATATTTGATATATGCAATGTTTTTAATAACAAATGAAGGTAACAGTTACTTGTTTTGTGCCTGGAAAATGCACAATACTGTCTCTCTTTAAATTGGACAGCCATGTAGCAAATATTGTTAAACAGTCTTCATTCTGGGTTGAATAAACTCCAGCAGTTCTTTGTTCAGAAATGATCACTTCATAGCCCAGGCCACAATTTCCCAAAGGTTACTCCATTTCTGTTTGCATTCCATAATTCATCTGAGGAGGAATCCACTTCAGTACCTCAAACACACAAAGAATATAAGATAGAAAACTCCATTATTTTAGGATTCTGTTGATGTTGCAGCTTGTGCTGTATTGCTGCAGGCTGTAGCTTGAAGGCTTTTGCTTGCTGTCTGTCTGCAGCTCCCATAGGCTGGAGGCAAGCTTGACCCACATCATCATAAACAGAAGATGAATAATGAATGCACAGACAGCCAGGTAGCCGTCCGCAGAGACAACCTTTGCACCTGTCAGCCAGTCTGAACCATCGTGTATCTATAGCCACCATAACAACAACTTGATCAGAAATTCAACCTGTCGCCACAAGGCTGAAAATCAGCCCTGCAATGACACTATGATGCAATTTGCAAGCCATTTCTTGAAAAGTCAGGAAAAAAGTCTTAATGTCCACCTCTGTCGTCATTCACTCCTCCTGTGTCCCTTGCTTCTTTTCTTCCTCTTCACTTGTTTGCATTATTCCCCCCTCATAACTCACCACCACCGACCTCAAGCCACACAGCCAGTCAGAGCGTCCGTCCTCCCCTCTCTTCTTCATCTGCATTGTGTAAAAAGGGCAGGCCTGTCAGAATAGTTTAGCCACAAAGCGTTGTTTTCTCCAAGGCGCAGACAGGGTGAGCTGACCCCAGCTGTGTATTTACTGTCAGGAGAAAGAGGGAAGCGATTCATACAAGAATGATCTAAAAGCAGAGTCTGACTTTTCTTTAACTCTTGGATTTTTACGCGACGTGATACAATGATGGATGGAAAAGAAATATACTTTAAGAATCACCTAACAGAACTAATGTAATGTAATGTAAATGTTTTTGCTCTAACATTAATGGGAAACTCATCACTGCCGTAAGCTAGAATCAGTCTTGTGTTCCTTCATCTCAGGAGCTATGTAAATCGAGTTAACAGTCAGACAGCATTTTTACAGATACCTGGGTTGAATAGGGGTGCATTCACACCAGCCTTGTTTAGTCTACTTTATTCAAACTCTAGTGCAGTTGGGTAGAAAGTCTGGTTCGTTGATGGAGGTGTGAATGCTCAAGCGAACTCTGATGCGGTTCAAAACTGTGAATTCTGGTCCACTTCAACCCAACCAAGACTTAGATTTTTAGGTGAGTGCGAGTCTAGTGCTAGCGGGCCAAATGGCTCATGGTATTTAGTCAAAGACTAAAGACAAATCCTATAATATCTAAAATCTGATGCTTCTCCATTTTTGTTCATATTTTGTGAAAAAGGAAGTTGTCTTCTCTGGAGGTTTATGTGTTGTGCAGTGCCACCACAGGAGAGGTGGGGGGGCATGTTCTTCAGTTTGGGTCATTTGATGCAGGGCAATGTGAACTGCAGCAGCTAAAAATGTAACAAATGTTGCAATTTTGGTCCCAATCAAACCAAATTTACCAGAGTACCAGGTGTGAAAAGTCTCTAAATGTTGGTGCCGTGTGACTATTTTGATGTTATAATGCTGGTCAATAGCATGTGGTAGCACCTTTTTCACCAGTGTTGTGATTAACTTTTTTCTGATAAGTTCACCTTTCATGAAATAAGGCAAATGTATTTAGATGACATAATTAGTAATTTATTGATAAACAGTTATCCAGCATTTCAGATTTTTTTTTTTCTTGCTAAAATAATGGAATAATGGAACTGCAGTGATGAAAAGTAACACGCGTGGTGCAAAAACGGCACAGTTCTCTGTCTGGTGTGCAATTGATTCAGTGCACCAGGGCGTGCCAGGGCGCTAACCCAAGCTCAAGTCAAGCACATCCTGGTTAAATTGCATAACAGGCTGAGCTGCCTTTTGGGCAAATTAAGCCCCTCTGTCGTCCTACTGCTGACTGCCCCAATCCTTCGCTGCCTTGTTCACACTGTATCTCTTTGTATTTTTCTCACAGTTTCTCTCTGTCTCTCATCCTCCCGCCCTAATGCTCTCTCCATTGCGTCTTCCCTGCTTGTACAGTATGTACTCGCACAAGTGAGGGGAGCCAAGCCAGCCTGGGCAGGCCCGTCTGCTTGCGTTGATAGTAAAGGCTTTAATAAAAACACCGTTTGGGGGGATGAGAATTGAATTTCATACTTGGACGAGCCGACACTACATGTGTTTCTTTTAAATGAAGAAAGGAGAGAGCGGGAGCGAGAGAGAGAACGGCCAATAGGAGATAGGCCGAGGCTTTTTCCCGTTTCTGCTCACGGTCTTGCTTCCCTCAGCCGAATCGAGTGCCTGCTGTTTCACGGGGAGCCGGAGGGAACATCTGGCTTGTCAGTCAATCAAACGATTTGGTGTCTTCAGACTATGACAGTCAGGCTGGTATTGTAGCTCTGGCCTCTTACTCTGAAAGAAACAACCAGATTCAGTTGAGAGATTTCTTTTCAGTTCTTTAGATTAAACTGTATTTGGTAAACTTAAAGGTCAGTTTGTCGCTTTTACAACTTTTCCAATTAGTTTTTGTTCCAGTTTGTTGTTCATGATGGTTGCATTCATTTCCATAATCTAAAACATAGAAATGTATGTGTGGATGAAAAATGACAAGCACAAGTCAGCTGAAAGACAGATATGGTATTTAGATTGCCAAACTGTGCCTTCAGTATATAACACAATAGATACCCAAAACCAAAGTAGTAAAAGCAAAATCCCAGCCAGAATATAATATTACTTAGTGAAAATGTATTGGGTGGTATATATACAAGCTATAATGCGAAACATGAGGCAGAAGAAGTGGAAGTTAAAAAATGGAACATCATCTTATTTCTCAAAACCATTTGTGTTCATTTTGTCAAGTGTAAGATGTTATTTGGAGAAAAACAACTTGATCTTCAGCTTCTTGGAGGAACATTAAGTTAGTAACTTTAAGTTGCTGAACGGCATCATGAAAAAGAAGCTGCAGCTTCTACCACCTCTCATCAGCATAGATCATCTGAAAGAAAATGCCAAACTTCTGATAAGAGCTGAGAAAAAAGAATGAGGAAAAATCAAAATAAACAGCATACTGGCTTCTGTCAAACTAAACCTGCAGCATTTGGAGGGGATGGTGTAGGTGGTTCTGAGTTCTTCTCTTTCATGACTTGGTTGGTTCATCCCTTTGACCAAATGTTGCATTTGTTTAATTATCCTAAAAGTGTTTTGAGAGGGATTACTTTCAGTAAAATAGATGAAATTTCTACTCTTCATCCAATTCCTTCAACAGAGCTCACCAGCATTTCCTGTTCAGATATCTTATTCAGCAGCAACAATAAGTCTGTTCAACACATTTGCATTAACAAGGTTCTTTATTTTAAGGGAGCTGTTGATGTCCAATTTACAACTGCAGTGCAGTACTTCATATTCTCTGTTAGCCCTGAGACTGACTATCAATCTGCCCAGGTGTGACCCCCTCCACACCTCTACTGACTGCTGCAGATGGACATTCTGTCCCTGAACAGGTATAAACAGTGGCTGCAATGTCAGACATTGAATGGCATCACTGCCAATGTCACTCATCCCCTGACACCATTGAAGCTTGATTGGCAGGATGTATGAAGAAGATTTTAATCAAATGCATCACAATTAATAAGTGTAAGAAGAGGAATGGAGTTGAAATGTTGAAGCTATTGAGTTCGTTAAATTATCAGGGAACAGTACTAGTCGCCACAGAATTGTTTGACTTCTACGTTTACTTAGTTGAATATTTCTGAGAAACTGTTTGCAAGAATCCTGCTGAAGTGGGTAATTTGCATAAAAAGAAGAACACTTTAAAAATTAATAATGGAACTTTTCTTCCAAGAAGATGGATCCTCTTGTATTTTTTTAAAAGGGGAGAAAATCAACCTTTTCTTTTGGCCATCAGGTCTTTCTACCTTCAGTCCACCTCTTGTATTTTACTGTTATTATTATTATTTATAGAAGGTTAACATTGATTTATGAATAAGTTGACTTTTAAGAAGTCTTCCAAAGTTGATGCTTGAACTTTCACAGACATGTTCAGAAGGTTCACAATTAAAGTTTGTAAGCTATGCACAGAAACAGCTCATACGGTGATAAATATAAAACCAAGTGGTACGGCAATACCACTTAATGCAGCCGGTATGCTTAAGTGGACAACTCTATGTAGTGACATGAGTCTTTATATTAACCAAAAACCATTGCAGTTTATTTGGAAATAATATGATCACTTTGGGTATTAATGTGCTAAATACCACAAAATGTCATAATAAAATTAATCTCTATTCATGGACTTAAGGAATAGATGTAACCAAACCCTGGTCTGGTGATGTTTTACTATTCAGTCAATAAATATGACAGTAGTGGAGATTAACCTGAAACAAGGAGATATGTGGTAGTGTCTGCTGGTTTTCATAAAACTGAACACGATGTTTGAACCAGATCATTTCTGCCTTAAATCCAGTTTAATTATCCCAATTTGTAATTAAGCCCAGAAAATGATGAAATGTTTTTTTTTGTCATCTGTTTGTCTCTGATTACCTTAATTTACATCAACCCAGAAGATTAATATTAGGTATAAATAAATAAATAATGTTTTTCTGCTCTAGTAGAAGTGCCTGGTTGTGACTCTGTTCTCGTATACTTAATCAAAATCAGCCTTTATTGTTGTTGTACAGAAGCATAATAACATTTGGTTTAGTGCAGCCTATTCAAAGAAGAAAAAAGACAAACAAGCAACATAATACATGGGTGAACAGGTTTATACTCCAGAGTGGCACACAGGAAGTTACCTGAAGCGAACTTAAAAACGCCACATAAGATGTTGGAGGTAAGTTGAGTTAATTTTGCGCTGTATATTTAATTTAATACAGTGATATCCATATGGTGATTACTATGAAGCTACATCTAATATAAACAGATTAGTGAGAGCCATTAAAAGCCCAAAGAAGAACATGCAAACTCCAGACAGGCCAGGATTTGAGCCCAGGACCTTGTTGTTGCTAGACAACAGTACTACAGCAGGGAAAAGTAGCTACAATATAAACTTGAGATATTTTTTTTTTTTTTTTTTTTTTTTTTTTGCTAATGAGAAATTGAAAAGTAGAAATTTGGAAGTTAACTCAAAAGATTTTATCAAGTTTCCACAGAATATGTTTATTACTGTTTTTAATGTACGTGTTTGTTATAGTCCCACATAATACTTAATGAAAATGGGAAACAGTAGACAATAGAACTCTAATGATGAAATCCATTGTCATTAATCAGATGGTAATATCACTAGAAGTCAAGTTAGTTTTTTCTTTGTCATTTTGAGTTTTATTTTCTTTCTGATTTATTGACAGAATCAACTTAATTAAGCCTAATCTACTTTCCCAACTTAGTTTTTCCAGTTAGACTGTGAAGATATATTTTCCCATCTGTCTTGTGATTATCTGCTGCTGTAGGAAAACATACAGCTTTGGTCACAAGTGGGTAGTTGTTTCAATAAACAAAAAAACAAAAAAAAACCAAAACTTGATTTGTCTCTGTGTCATTTCCATTTTGAGTTCTTTGGGAAAATCCATTTCCAAGGCATGTTCACTAGAATGACTGTCAAAACCGTTCTTTACCTCCGCAGATCCTGCCGCCGGCTGTTGTTGCAATTCTGCAGAAGGAAAATGGAGAGCAGAAAGCAGATTGTTACTGCTGCGGGTGCAATGTCAGCAGAATGGTAAAACCCCAGAGTTACACCAAATTAAATTTGACAAATTTATTTATTTATTTATTTTTCTTTTTTTAACCACTTATTGAAACCGGTCGAAGTCAAAGTAAACATGACATGGCCTTCAAACCCCTTTGACACATGCAGCGTTGATCTTCTTAATATATTTGACTTGAGCGCTCTGCAGAAAGTGTTGCTTGGCTTCTGACACCTCACACTGGTAACACAGCCAAGTTTTCTTGTTTTCAGCACTAGCTTTAAAGCAAAATGCAAAGCAGATGCAAACCGAACGCAGCAGGAGGACGCACAGAATTGAATAAGAATGCTGCGGAAGCTTTTCGAAACATATTCACATACTCAAATGACAAGATGCACAATTTCAAATACAGGAAGAAAATGTTTTCTGTTTGAACAATGACTTTGCAAAAGGTCCAAGGACGTCGGAAAGTTATGTTTGATGGCTTTACCTCCTTTTATTGTTATAGAGGCCTATTAGGAACATAAGCAAATTTATTGAGTAACTTCAGCTATTTCATAGGTGCAATGAAGTATGCAAAATGTAACTAAATTAACAACTGAGAAAGTTTAATGATAAAGCCTTACTTGAGGCATGGCCCAAATCTGACTGTATAAATGGAGCTTCTTCAGATTTTCATAAGATTCTTCATTTTATCACAACACTTCTGTCAGTTGAAGTTCCAGGCTTTAAATCTCTTTGCTCAGATTGTTAACATTGCTAAAATAAATTACATGAGGTTCATTTAATTACAGGGACGGCATTGCAAAAACCTAAAAATTCATCATGATACTTTAAGGTAGCTGTAGGTATGTCCGTAAACTGTTTAGCAAGTGTGATTTGTTTTTTTCTTTTCTCTGTGCAAAAAGCCTAACCATGTTTCTTAATAGGGGAGTAATATGTGTTTTCCAGGCACATAGAGCTGTTTTGTAGTACAAATAACTGTCACCTTCAGTTAAAAAAAATGCTGCATATATCAAATATGATTTGAAAGAATTAACTTTGTAATTTAAAGCCTCTGTCTCTTTAAGAATCTCCTGTTCTGAAACTCCGCCTTCAGGAAGTCATCACAACATGGCTCCTCTGTACATAGGAACCATGTTTTGTAGCATTTTCATTACTACTCAAGGCAACAGTTACTTGATTGTGATACAAAATGACACCATGTGCCTGGAAAATACATTATTGCCTCTTTAAATTGTAGGATGATGAGATGAAAATCGTACTGTTTAAAAAACAGAATCCACTGTCGGGGATATACGGAGCCCCATAGGTGACATGGGTAATTTTTTTTTTTTTTCTTTTGCATTACCTCGCAAAAGTATTGCATTCCCTTGCAATGTACTGATTAGTTAATGTGGCATAACTGAATACTGTAAGCCTTTCTTATCATACTTTCTGCTATAAAAAGGCTTTCGTGAAGTTTTTCCATGTATGTTAATATGTCTTGAAATATCTGAAGTTTTACATCTTTTTCTTTTGGATAGAAATGCACCACAAACCTATGACATAAACAGAAGCTTTCAGTAAGTAGGAAAGAAAAAATACAGCCAAACTATTTGGACTATTTCTGAGTTATCACTGGGTAATCAGTCATCTGACGGTTTTGATTGTCTCTTGTGTTGGTCTGAATGGTTCAAAGGTTGTTTTTATGTGCAGTTCTATCTCAACCTTACACAAATAGACAAACAAGCAGTAAATAAATTGATTTTCAGTTTAAATGTGAAATTTTAAATTGACATTTGTGACTGTATACAAAACAGACCAGCAGAAGACCATCATATTGCAAGGGAATGCAAAAGTTTTGCGAGGGAACTCAAAAGAGAAATTTATGGAGAAAAGAATCAATAATAACATTCCCAAGCTCCTTAATGCCACATTTGAAAAGGCTACCAAAGCTTAATCTCAATATATTCTTCTTAAAAACCTTCTGAATTACTATATTTTTCTCTCTTCAGCATATTTGTGTTGTGTAGCAATCAAAAAGCTCCTCACTTTAAGCTTGTTGGGTGTACACACACACACACACACACACACACACACACACACACCCACACACACAGCATTCACAGATTCTGACGTCCAGGTCGCGGTTTACTGTGGGGAAAAAATTAATAGCTGTCACATCACGTTATAATTTAAAAAGTTAAAAATGTCCAAAGAGGAAGGAGAGGACAGAAGGGAGGCGAGAGAAAAATGTTTTCAAACACAAACAAGAGTGAGTGATTGCGCAAAGCAAAGGAAGAAAGAGGAAACTAGTGACAAATTGCAAATGCTCTCTAGCAGCTCTGAGTGACAGGCCAATCATCTTGCTCGCACATCTCGAGGCGATGCCTGGCTGACTGTTATTAATTGAAATGTGATTGGGGGATAGGGGGTGGAGGATGCTCACATCTAATCCACATCAGAGCAATTAATGAAGCACTCACTCCTCTCCTCTCTTCTCCTGCCGCCGCCGCCGATGCTTCCATTGGTGGACTAAGAATTAGAAAAGGAAGGAGAAATAATTGAAAGGGAATTATTCCAAGAGGCAAGCTGGGGGGCAAGTGGTGAAATTGGGTGAAAACTGGGATTAATTTCTGCAACAATTCACAGGGGTTGCCCTTCGGGGGATATTATTATTTATTTCTTTCTCTCTCAGATTCCCAAAGAGATTTTAGTGGCTAAAATCTCACAACTCCCAATCATTCCTTAAATATCCAGGGGGAAACTGAGGCAAGGACAGGAAGAGTGCACAGAGAGAGAGAGGGTTTAGTTTCTTTCGTTTCCTCCTTTGTCAGGTTTAAAATAGGCAGTTTTGGAAGATGAGTCAGTTTCAGGTCACTAAACAGGGTCAGACTTTCCTCTTAATGTATCTGCTTGTTAACGTAGGAGTTGGGGCTGAGCTTTAGTAAGTCCCGCTGCTGTTTGGGGTGTAATCATTTACGTTACGGAGTCGCAGAGGTGTTTGATATGCAGAGTGGAAGTCAAAGGAGATTGACAGAGATGGCTGATACACATCCTGAGAGAATCTCACCTGCTCGTCACGGACGTGCATGTCAATGAGTTTGGCTTTTAATAGTTTTAAAGTTTTTTCCAGGATGGAATGATGATCCAACAAACAATTTAACGAACAACAACAACAACAAAAAACCCCTCAAGATATGGGTGAGCAGTTTTACAATATTTAAATACTAATGGAAAGCATGTGGCATAAATCATCTCTAGCAACTTTAACACATTTGTAAAATTGTATGTAACTAACAAGGTTATTATAGTGAACGGAAACTAACAAATTAACAAAGACTGAAACTGAGAAGACATTTTCATGAACTGTACTTTATGGGGAAAACTAACTGGAACCATATTGTGTGTTTATAAGACTAAGACATGCTGAAATGTTTTAGTCTTAAGACATTTCAATTTTTGTAAAATTGCAAACTCAGTCAAAAATGTGCAAGTCAGACTTTCCTGACAAATTTAGCTTTTTCAAAACGAAAGTATTCTGAGTGAAAGTAGCTGATGAGCAAATTCCATCATAATACAATCATTTGCAATCACTCAAACTGTAATGAGAGGGCTTGGTCATCCTAATTAGTAGATTTACTGATTAGTTTTATTATATATATAAAAACTAGTATTAATTTTTAAAATTATATATTTTTCTGGTTGGCACCAACATCCTCCACCTCAGAACAAGAAGCATTTGTTTTGGCCCTTAAAACACTGAGCCAGACAAAAAGTTTATTGTGAATAGGAACAGAAGTCAAAATACACCACTGAGAATTTCTTTAAGAGCTTTGGTTAAAACTGCGATGAAACATCACAGATCACTTGGAAAAAAGTGAAGGTTTTAGTGCTCTGTTTAAAACCACAATCTTTTTGTGCATAACAGAAACTCCTGTGAAATTTAAGAGGTTTGTTCAAAAGTAATGGAAGAGGACATTTCTTGAATACTTGGCAAGGTTACAAGGGCTCTGTTAGCTTTATATGACAAAAAAAAAAAAAATGTTTTATGAAGGATTTTCTTTCAACCTATAAAGTTTGTTTTTATTGTTTAAAACAGTTAAAATCTTCAAGAAAGAGAAGCATTCAAGCTCTTCTAACTTCTTGTGTTTTTTTTTTTTATCAAATTACAGCCACAAACTTTAGTATTATTGGGAAGCAAATATGTTTCTTTAACAACTGAGTTCTGAATACATTTGTTCACATATTTCATTTTCAGTGTCCCCATCACAGCATTTAAAAAAAAAAAAAGCTAACTGTACCTTTGGCTTTCTTTTAACAATTTTTTTTTTTTGTTTCAAATATTGAAAAAAATTCAACATCTACTTGTCAAATATGTGTTGCTTTGTGAAGGTTCAAAAAGAAAAAAAAAAAAAAAAAAAAAAACAAAAGTTCCCTTTTCCTAGATTTGGGCTCTGGGAACATAGAATTAATTATGACTAACGTAACACCAGATTCTCCACGTCTAAAGCTGCAACACTTTTGAAGAGGATTGGAAACATAAAGTAGCAGGAGGAGGAGATGTATGTGGGGGGAGAGTAAATCTAAAGTGTTCTCCACAATCTTTTACAGTCGAGAAGTCACCAGAAGAGTTCATGTCACAGACTGCTTGAAAAATGTGACACCTCCTCCGGAGAAATGAACAGTCTCCTTCAGCAACACACGTTCTCCTCCCATAGTCCTCGATGAAAATTTATATCCATTCATATCCTGATAAACCTCATTAAACCTGGAGATAATCATATATCGCGCCGCATCGCTCCCATACAGTGCGGTTGGTTTCTCACTCAGCTGTTCTCCTTCTGCTGTGATGGAAATCGATAGCATCTTTTTTACATTAGGACATTGCACAGCTCATGAATATGCCCCCAGAATGCCAAAAATAAAATGAAAACACAAGCGCTTATTTGCAAGTATGACCTTGCTGTCAAATCGCCTCCTGTCAAAATGCGGAACAGCAGCGGCTGTACGTCTGCTGGAGGAGAAACTGTCGATAGGTGGAGACTTCCTGATGGCCCCGTCTGTAAGAGGCAGGCATGAAATTAAGAATGCAGACCAGAACGCAGGGGGATGTTTTGGATTAATCCCAAGGAATGATCGAAGAATAAAAAAGAAAAAGAAATCAATGGCCTTAATGTTGCCATCTTGGCTGCGATGTACACTGACAAAGCAGCCTGTTAGAAGAGGCTAAGAGGTGACGCTTGAGTTGAAGCAAACTAAAAAAAAGAAGAATGTATTTTCCTGTTGGCGTTGGCTTTGTAGCATCGATTCGAGATGTCACGGAAGGCGATTTAGACAAAGGCTAAATATTGTGCAGAAGACTTTAATAACCGTATTGCCCCTTCTTTTCATTTTCATCTCGTCCAGTTCCATTTCCAGAGAATATTGGTAATGTCTCCCCACTCATAACCCCCCACTCTCCGCTACCCCCAAACCAACAAACACCAGGAACTTTCTCATATCTTTGCTCTCTTCGGAGTCTCTCTTAGACACACGACATCCAAAATGCTCACCGTTTTATCTTTCTGCAAGGATTTCTGCAAGAAGAAAATATAATGCAGCTCAGCCTTCATATGTCTAGAACTGTTAGGTCTTGTCCTCTTTGCACCTCATTTCAGCTCCTTTTTGATTCTCCTATTTTTAATCTTTAATTCCGATAAAATTCTGCTTCACTGGTGTAAGAGGAAGAATTATTTGGAAAGGGTGAACTGAGGTAAGTGCCCAGAAATGAAGGATATAAACTCAGACACAGCTTCAAAAGCCTCTTTTCACTTGCTTCCTTTTTGTCCGCCTCCCTGTCAATAATTTCTCGAATGTAAACAATAAGAAGACATTTTACTTTTAAGTCAGCTTTAGAAATGAAATCTAATTACTTTGATCTTCTATTCCACTTACATGTTTCCTTTATTTTGATTTAGGCAAAGGCTAATTAACCTTAACCTTAAACTTATTGTTTACATAAGTTTAAGGTTAAAAGGGTAAAAACAGTCAGTAGGTAGTCACAATAGTAGCTACGAATCACCCATTATATGTTTAGCAACATCAATGTTTTCAAAAACATATACTAAATAACTCAAGTAAATCATTAGTTTCCTAAATGACCGACATGTTACAAAAAAAACAACAACAACCATAGCATCAAAATGTACAAAGGTGCATCAACTTCCTGAAGCTACATAAGCTAGCTTGATTTGAAATATAGTGCTAACCTTATTTAGATTATTTTGTCAAAGTTGTAATTTTACTCGAAGTCATGCTTTTAGGAATTAAAATTGATAGTTTTCTGAGGAAACCCATCAAATTGCTAAAAACAAAGAAACGCAGATGTTAATACTTTTAGAGTTAATACTCTTTCTTCAGTTAATACTGAAGAACAATAAAAACGTAAAGGAGCTCCTGTAGTGGCTTCATGGAGGAGAGACATCCAGCTGAGCAGACAGGCTCATAACCAGTCTTCAATCTGTAGGACTAAAGGGAGCACACACAGTTAGTCGCAGAGATTTCACATGACTAATTCCCTACTTAGCAGGATTTGACTCTAACTCTAAAAGCATTGATTTAACACACTTTCTCATGTCTAATCGTCCCATTCTCTTGATCACAGAAAATCTTTCTCAGAGAGTTCATTTATGATTTAGGAGAACATTTGATTTCAGTATTGGTACTTGTTCCTTTCCTTTCAGTTGCTTTCCTTGTGTGCTTTTTTAGACTGAAAATGCTACGCTCTAATTTTTACAGTTTTCCATACTCTACATTATAGCTCTTGCTGATTTGAAATACCTTTGAAAAACGTTAATGTTTATTTGACAGGAAATAAAAGTTGGAGGATGTCCAACCCGCAAATTTTCCTGCATGAAACAAGTGAATCATCTTTATACAAAAATAGCATTCACTAAAACCATGTGCATTATTGAAAGCTGGTTTCCATTGACCACATAATTGTTCAAGTTGACATTTCACAAATAAATTGACTTAATGTAAACGCGACAATTTCAAAAAACTCGGCTGTCAATGATAAGTGTTGTCTCTAGGATGTGTTGTTTTTTTTTTTTTTTTAAGTATCAAAATTGGTTTATTTCACTAACCTGCAATGGAATCCCTTTTTCACATTACAAACAATCAGATGTTGCCACTGGTACAAACCATGAAGAACAAGACAGGAAGTAGTTGGAGGATAAAGTTTGTTATGTTTTTTAGTGGCTTATCGCATGAACAAATTTATTTACTTGTGATTGTAATCAGGTGATGAAATAGAAATATAGCAATTATGTCTTGTGGACAATAGAGGAATCAGTGGGATCAGTTTCAAACCTCTTTTTTGAGTTTTGAAACGCTGGCCTGTTAGCGTAGGCAAAGTTTTGCACACATTTGGAATGGAAACACAGCTGATGAGGCTGGTGGTGTTTTCCCTGTTGTCTCATTTTCTTCTGCAATTGTTGACTTCTTCGTAAATAACCACCTGCTGCAAACATGGCAACACTTTAAAATGTCATAAAATAACATTTTTATAGACCGCAGCAAGGCTTTTTGAGATTATGGTGGTTTTAATGTAGTAGAAGTCTACTTTAGTATTGAACTAGACTGATCAGGGTTTAATGAAGACACTAAGAGGGTTAAAATATCTGATGAGAAATGAACTGCAATTGAACAAACATTTCTATTTTTTCACTTCTCATGCGTCTCCATCCCATTCCTGCTTTTCTCCATTTCCTTCTAATCTTCTTCTACTCCCCATTTTTGTTCTTATATTTGCGAATAATTCATACCTGTAGATATTTTTATGTTTATCCCTCGGCTCTTCCTTGGTATCACTCTCCCTACTGCCTCCCACTTTTCTCTCTATTCTCCCCTCTCCCCATCATACATCTTTCAGATATTCCGACTTAGGTCCTTTCCCTCTCGTTATTTTTTCCCTCTTTCTCTCATTTTCTTTTTCCACATAGCCTTCTTATCTCCCCCCCACCCTTTTTCCTGTATCCCCTCCCGCCCCCATCCTTCTATCTCCAGGTCTCACCAGTCGTTTATGCCTTCTCGCTGAGTGCTATTACAGCATCACTTTGCATTTAGATAACCATCGCCTCGCCACCCCAAATTGGTCCGGAGCAGGAGGAGGGGGATAAAGAGACAGGGAGAAGGAGCATTATTACATGAGGAAAAGGAGCAGTGAGAGATCGGGGATGGTATTGAACTGCTTGCTGAATCCTTCCAGAAGAAATAATTGCACATGTTGGAGGCCAGATGGACCCAAACATGAGGGAAATTTCATTCGAAAAGAAACTTCACCATGACCAGTTCATGGTTGTTGTTTTTGCTGAATATTTCATTTGTTGCTCAATCAGCCATAGCTTTGGTAGCAAAGCAGACCACTGATATTTGTAGAGCGAAACATTTTTCAACGCAAAGACTGTAAACTCAGTTCTTTTCTAACATGTTTTTTTCCAGATTCATGAAGACAAGCCCTCAGGAATCCGAGGGCTTATAAAAGTACGTAACTTCTATAAGTGACATAGTTATAGAAGTATATAACTATATTTTTTACACATACATTTTTTTTACATATTTGTTCAAACTGTTAAAACTAACATTACAGTATAATCTGAGATAGATAATCTGTCAAAGAAAACTTACAACTTTTGCCCTGTCCCAGTGCTATTATTGCCGTCTGAAGAAATGCAATGCTTCCGGTCGAAAACAGCCAAGGAGGAGGGTCTTATGCTGTCAATCAGCCTTGTGTGCTGCTAAATGTGCTAATGGTGGAGAAACAATTTACCGTTTATCTGTCGTTATCTATGGCTATGCTAACTAGCCTTAGCACTCCTGGCAGACTATCAGGCAGAAGCTGTGGCGTAGCCAATAATCTGTAATTTTTTCCCCGCTGACTATCTGCCTCATACCATCCTTTTACAACATAGTAACAGTTTTAAAAAATATGTAAAAAAGCATTTTAATTTTTAGGAGACAGTTTTGAGCTGGTGCAGCATGCGGAACCGATGTGGCTGTTGGGGCCTCAGCTTGTACAATTTCTGAGTATTTTGTGTAATTAATAGAGAGAGAGAAGAAGAAAACACACAAGATAAGGTCAACAGAAGTTCATCTGGCCTTCTGTTGTCACTGAATCTAAACATGTAATCAAACTCTGCAAGGAAGTAAAATGTGTTGGCTGATAGATTTAAGGTGGACAAATCCTGTGAATATCAACTACTTTAAAATGTTACTTTCTAATTAGCTTGGACCAATATATAAATTAGGAAAATATATGACCTTTTCTCCCAGGGGATGTTGAAAAGTGGACCGCCATTCCTCCAGCTGAATAAGAAGTCTTAAATTGATTATGACCAGCACCTCTAATTTAGAAAAGATCTGCCCTACAGACAGAGCAGTGCGTACATTTACTGCTCAAGTTTTGTTTTTAATCCACCTTGGCTACTTTTGCCTCACTTTTACAGTGAAAATGTTTTGGGAATCCTTTTAAAAGTCCTGCAACAGTTTTGATTGGTTATTCACCCACAGGCTCAGACTTGTGTAAGAATAGAATCACCTGAAACATTAGCAATGGAAGTGACATCTGTGACCATGCTACTTAGAGAGGGCAAATAAACCCATTAAGCTTTTCTATACCCTGCTGGGACACATTTCTGATACCTTAAATGTGTTTTTGGAGCGGGTGGGGATGAGTAATCATCCATAAAGAGCATGCATGTGGAGATCAGTAAATCTTTTGAGAATTTCCTGATCCAGCACAATAACAGGTGACAGTGGTCCTTTGCACAGCTGAGTGTCCACTATCGAGTTATGGACTGTCCACCAGTTGAGC
The DNA here is from genome assembly GCA_010277075.1 of Poeciliopsis retropinna. Classification (NCBI taxonomy): domain Eukaryota; kingdom Metazoa; phylum Chordata; class Actinopteri; order Cyprinodontiformes; family Poeciliidae; genus Poeciliopsis; species Poeciliopsis retropinna. The sequence continues at coordinate 974,601 of VMRM01000009.1, forward strand.
CCTGATATCAAACTGAGTTTATTTGTATAGAAGATTTGAGAGACAAGGCAGTTCAAATGCTTTAAGTCATAAAAACATCATACAGTAACTGATAATGGAACGCTAATGTCAGATCACATCAAAATCATAAATCACATATATTATGGTTAATTTAACCTGATTATTGAAATGTTTGCCTCACTTTTAAAGTGAAAATGTTTTGGGAATCCTTTTATAAGTCCTGCAACAGTTTTGATAATAATATTATTATTATTAGAAATAATGATAATAATTATTATTTCTAATAATGATTAAATTATTAGAAATTTAATAATTGCATTTGCATTTAATATGAATAAACCAAATGCCTAAATTTAATACTTATTTCCTTTGTATGTTTGTACATAAATGTTTTTGGATAAAACACTTAATGGATTTTTCTGACCTTTGATATTGTTTTTTTTTTTTTTTTTCTCGTTGGATCAGATCCTCATCTGGATCTGAAGATGGCGAGTTAGAAAAAGAACAATGGACTTTATGATTTTGGAAATAATTTATTCTGAGTCAATTATCTTGTCTCTCACTGTGCTGCTGTAATTATATATGTTTCTTCAAATCATTTAATATACATGAACCAAAACTAAAAGCACTGCCTCCTGCTTTCAGTCACACCTCAGGCTCCTTAAAGGAAACTCTTCTGATGCTGCTTTTGTAGCCGCAGTTTGCTGCCTAGCCCATTAGTATTACAACTTATTTGTCATTCGGTGTCTGTATTTTTCCACTTCGTTTGTAGTTCCTCTGCCTCTAGTTTAGTTCCCTTTTTGTTCATTATTCACCTTCTTTCTGTATAGTTTAACAAAAGTGAAATTTTAAAAAATAAAACACGTAAAATACTGAATATGGCGTTTCATAGTAAAAACATAAATTGGTTCTTTGGGTGGTATTTCAACATATCTAGTGTATAGATATTGCAGTGTGTGCCTGCAAAACACCATACTGTCCCTTTAATCTTAAAATGATCTCACATTTATTTTACAAGTCCAGGAAGCAGGGAAGTATATTGTTGAGAGGAGCTGAGGACGATGTCTGAGGTAAATGATGCCTATTCCTCATGGTGGGGCGATGGGGTACACAGGCATTTACTTTGACTATATGTGAGACCTGAGAAATAAATACTGAAGGGTGGACAGGCAAGAGACAGCAGAGTTGAAACAGAAAGTTGGAGGTATAGGAGTTTGTTGCAGGTTCTGATTTGTGGTCCAAAGATCAGGTTGTTTTCATTTGGCTCAGTACAAGATGAACAAGGAGACTTGGAACTCGGCGTAAACCTCAAGCTATGGGTTGACATCACCAGGTGTGGCAACCATCAGATTAAAAAAGGAAACTTTGGGAAAGTATTTAGGTTGATCCTGCGGAGGATTTAAAGCGTTCCGGGTGACCTCCACTTCACCCCATGATCCACCTGTGAGGTAGAGTAAAGCCTCTTTTCGTACTGAGCATCATGTGAACCCTCAGAGTTAGTCGCCTCATATTTCCCCTACTGCCAGTGAATGCAAAGCTGAAGGGCTGTATGGTTATGGGGTCATATATTGTTCAAAGAAAGTAGCACAGAGACGTTGTGATGTTACAGACTTCTAGCAACAACTCCTATTTTGTGCGATTTGTTTGAAACAAGCCAAACCAAAGACCGTCTCCATGGCGCTCTCTTTGACTTCTATTTATTGGCGTTTCTCTCCAGCTCACACGTACAGTTTCAAAGGTTGAAATCGCCCAGTTAGCCGTAACATCAGCTGCCTCCCCTGCTGCTCATCACTGGCCTGGCTGTAATTACAGACGCCTCCAGAAAAGACAAAAGGAGGAAGCGCGAAGGAAGCGTGGCCTTTTTTCGCCCTGTGTGTGTGTGTGTTTCTGTGTGTGTGCGTGGTTACACCTGTGCTGTGAGCGTGGGTGTGCAACACGCATGAGATAGAGATCAAGCAGGGACAAAGCAGAAGCACAGACGCCTGGTCATCTTTTGAGCTGCAGCAGTAAAAACGCCCACTTTCCCTTTCTTTCTTATGTCGCTCTGATTTGCCAACGTCCTCTCTGCATGCACTCTTTCTGCAACTTTTTTATTCCCTTTCAGCCTATGTCTTCCATCTTTTTCCTTTGGTCTTTATAATTGCAGCTGCATTTGGAGCAGATGAATCAAACATCACAAAAATATTCAGGATTTTGTCATTGATCAAAGACAAAAAGAGAGGTAGGCTTGACACGCGGACACACAGGCCTCAACTCTGAAACAAAAGTTAAAGGAAGTTGATTTTATGTCAAGAAAGGCTCTACTCTCATCACCCTCTCTCTCTCTTTCTGCAAGAAAAAGGAAAAAAAAAAAAAAGATCTGCAGCAGAAAAACAGTTTTTATTTTAACGGCTAATTAGCTTCTTTTGCAGGCAGCTCTCTCTGTGGAGATTTTAATTATGATTTGGCATCGGTTGGCGATTGTAAAATGAAATGGACGTTGTTGATCAAGGCTCTGTTGGAAGGTGGCTCAGATGGAGGAAGATAGAAGCCAAACACGAAAATGAAGGAGAGAGATTGTGAAGCGAGTGGAAAACGTTTTCATTCACACTATGCTCGACTGCTCGCTGACGAGCCGTGCACAATGAGAGCCGCGTTGGTGAGCAGAACCACTCAGAGGTTCTGAATTTATACTTAAGCCCGAAGAAACAGGAACATTTCTTTTTTGTATTTCTTTCTACTTGCAAGAAAAAAATTGCTGTTTTCATTTTTAGTTCCAATTGATGACCTAATCATGGAAATGCTGGGTTAGTTTTGTAGCTCATCTGCTGGGCAAAAGCCATTGGGTTGCTTGTTGGATCAAAAGTCTTGACTCTGCAGTTGGGACAGGAATTCACTGGTTTATGATGAATTCTGTAACTTTATTAATTCTGGTCTCTGATTGGGTAGATTTGATATCCAAATGTGTACCATATCGCTTGGTAAAATTAAGATTAGTGACCCGCAGATATCAAACGTTCCCTCTGATAAACATGGCAAGTAAAAACGGATATTCTAACAGTTTTAATGAGAATGTTCTTCTTTTTTTAGAATTATTATTTTTTTAACTTTACCTTAAAGGTCTTTATGAAATAAGACTAGCTGGCTTATAATAAAGAAGGCAACAGTTAATATTTTGAGAAAATGTTTGATTTTTTTAATGTTATTTAAAAGGTGGATTAGGTTACTCTGTCAGAGAAACTGTTGGAAGATTATTATATCTCTACAACAAATAGTATTGGATGTACAACCTTTATTGAAAAAGGGAAAAAAAAGAGACGAAAACGACAGTCTTTCAAATTATTTTAATTTTATTTAATTTGATCTAAATACATCACATTTATAATGTAACATATTCCCATTTGAAAAAAATAAATAAATAAGAAAAAGTCAAAGATAATTCATCCGATTTTTAAACAGAAGTTGGTTGATACTTTGACCTATAGACATAAACTCCTTATATTTATGCTGACCCCTGCTTTTCCAGGACATCGTTCACAAGAGGGCGCTCGCATCTCGGTAGCATTTTAGCTGGCGCAGCATTAGCTGAAATGCTACTGGTGTAACTGTGATAGCAACAGCGACCTGCTAGGAATGTGTTCTGGCGAGATACAAGTACCAGTTCACATGTAGTAATTTCAAAAATGACTGTAATTTAAGAGTTAAATTAACGCTTCTTGTTAAAGGGTTAACCCAGCGAGGCTGATTCTTCAAATGTAAATAGCGATGGAGGAGGAGAGAGAACAATGCTAAATGTTTGAAAAGCACTGTGAATATTTTTTTCAAAATGTTACATGTAAAGTTTTGGTTTTAACTAGATGAGGTGAGTTATCTTCTGTTTTAACACTAATGTATGGATATACACTAAAAATAAAATGGTCAGAAATGGAAAATACTGTTTTAAATCATACAGTCTGTATCTTTGCATTATCTAAGAGTTTTTGATTAATGAAACCACTCTGAATCAGTATATGTTAACACACATTTGCAATATAATATTTATTCTTAAGGGAGGTGGCAAACTGTGACCAATGCATGAAACATATCCAACCTTAAGATGCACCTTTGATGACATACTGAGTCTGAAAATCCAATCTGGACGATGAACCCTGAGACCCCGGCGATGCCACATTTTAAAACCAGGAAGAAAAAAAAGGAGAAAATCTTGGGACTTTGCAAGAAAGGATGTTCACACAAGCAGACGCATGCACATGAGCATGCACACATGCAGTAATCGGAGCTGCGATGTATCATCTGTGTAACCACATCCTCTTCCTCAGTGTAGAGAGAAGAGAACGTGACACCACCATTGTCCTGGATGAAAAACTCCCCAGTCATCACTAATATGGGAAGGAATATCAGCATTTAATATTCACAAGGGGACCGCAAAGGTCAAAGTCCGGGCCAAGGAGGGAGGAGAAGCTGGAAAAAAAATAATCTTGTGTTTGTATAGAAATGCTGCGGCTCGAGCACACAGCAGGAGTCCGTCCTCCTCTCCAGGTTTGAGATTACCTCTCTGAATCCACACAGCCCCGTTTTGCTGGAGTCTCTGATTTATAATTGCTTTGTTTGTAAATCGGATTGGTCATTAAAATATTTAATTACCTGCGCATTGCAGCAAGACGGTTCCAGAGCTGGTCGGAGATTCCATATTTCTGCATGGCCAATCAGTTTGTGCATCTGAAGCTTTAGCACTTTGGTGGTGAAACAAGGTCACACCTTGATGACCTCAAACATTGTAAAACATGGTTTGAATGAATAGGTTGATCAGACACGGTTCATTCATTTGCACTTGATACTAGAGATGTTTTCAAATGTGCACTTAAAATTCAACTATACCAATTTAGATGGCATTAAGGATGATTATCTGTAAGTTATGCAGGTTGTCTCACAGAGCTGGCCCCCAGGCCAGCACAGTCCCAGGACCTTCATAAAGAAAAAGCCTTCTTTTGAATTTCCTCCAAATGTTTCTAAACATCGCCTTGAAAATAATTTAGTTTTAAGAATTAAAGATAAACTGTAGATTTATTTGTATTCTGTGAGGCTATAGCTGCTGAGCGTTGGACTTAAGCGGAGATGCCGGTGAGCAAGCAGTGTTTTGTGGACAATTAAATCACCTTATATCCTGGTGATGTCTCCTATAAGCCGGTGCAAACCAACAGTCAAACACTGTGTGTCTGTTTCTTACGAGCAACAGAAACATTAATTTGGTAATGTGGATAATGTTGCATATGCAGGAAGAAAATTCAGATATTCCTTTTTTAATGTAAGCTCCTAAGAATTTTTTTTTTTTCCCCGTTACATTCATGGCCTGAAAAACAATAAAAGTCATCTTGCTCTAAATGAGACATGGCCGACCGCAAATGTTTGATGAGGTAAAAGACAAGGCCAGCACTGCTGATGGAGATGATTTGTTGAGTTTCAACGAGGGAAGCTGACCTTCAGCATTAAATGCTACTGAAAAGAAGCAGGCGCACACAGAGCGGGCATGATCACGAGCACCGAGCTGCACATATTTTTCTGTTCAAGCAGAGCTTTAGAAATGTTTCTCATTTTGTCATGTTGAAAGTGAAGACTTCAAAATATTTTGTTGGAATTTATAAAATAAACACAAAGAAGTGGAAAGAAACTCACATGACTTTTAAAATGTTTTGTGGATAAAACTCTTTAAAGTGTGGCAAGTATTTGTATTTACCCTCCTTGAGTCTTTCTGTCCCAGTTGAAGACAGGCATCATGCCAATACAATACACCTTGTTTCACTGTGGGAAACAAGGTGTATTGATGGTGATGCGCTGCAGTTTTCCACAGCACAGTGTTTTTCTGAAACCAAAACTGGCCTGACCTTCTGGCCAAGGTGTGGCTTTCCTTCAACGATATTTTCCCCTTACAGTTTCTTCATAAACCATATTTGTGCAGAGTAAAGCCAACAGTTCTAATTGTCATGACAGATTATCCTACCTGAGCAGTAGAGCTGTGGATTTTATTGCCAATTGACTGTAATGTGTACATTTCTGTGTAGATATGGGCCTTAAATTCCATTTATCGTGATTCTTAAATGTGACTTGGTGGAGCCTGTAGGTGGGAATATCAGAGCACATGGGTCTGAATGCCTGAATAAATCACAGTGGGTTGAATTATTATGTAGAATCACAATGAAATAGATTTGCAATTTGTGGTTGCAACATGACAAACTAGAAAAAGGTCAAGGGGTACGTATAATTTTGCAACGTGCTGTTAATGACCATGTATTTATACTTTTACTGTAAAAGCAGAAGCTCAAACCGCCTGGGCCCTGAAAAGTATGATGTAAAAACAACACAAGAGGCAAAGAAAACAAAGAGTGAACAGGGGCACATATCTGCGCTCTGTGAGATGACAGGTGCAATCAGTCAAGCTGAACGGGAGCATCTTCAATCACAGACCCTGATTGTTGTCAGACAGCCTAAAACCGGAGTACAAGGAGAGGATAAGGAGCTCAAGAGCCGCAGACTGAAACGGGTCCAATGCTGCCACCAATGCGCGCCTGGCAGAAGTGCGACGTGCAACCCCCGATGTAACGCACCGCATCCACTGGGGGGCGCATGTTCACTAAACTCTCCATCTCTCTCTCTCTCTGCTGGTTCCCTCTTCATCCGTATGTAGCAGGGGGATGCCGGAGTCCAACCGCAGCTCCTGTCTCATTCATGCTGAGCGCTGCTCTCCTGTGCGCACGGATCTGCAGAGCTGAGCTTTTTGAACCGCCGCTGCTGCTGCTGCTCTCTGACGAGCCGAGCGGGAATGGAAACGTCTTCAGCTGCAACTCTGACATCCTAAAGAAAAGAAGAAATGATGCCAAGCAGGGATAATACAAAACACGGCTTGATAAGTAAGTACAGGCAAACTTTCCCCACCCTCTACTTTTTTTTGTTTTTTAAATAAATTTCTCCATTCCTTACCACCTCTGACCAAACCTCTGGTCTCTCCTTATGTTATTTTTTTTCCCCCCGAAAAAAAATAACATGTTGTCACCTGGACCAACATGCACTACTCCGACGGAACATCTTTCCCTTTTTTAATTTTTAATTTTTATATTTTTAACATTTTGCACTTTGTCTCTCTGAGCGAGCAGCTCCGGCTTGTCTCTGCGCACACGGGGCGAAAAGCAGCCAGTAACGCTGGAAGGTTGCGGATCTTCCACAGGACTGACTGAACATTTCCAGTTTTGTTTTAACTGGAATTTCGCAAGTTGTTTGCAGGAGGCGGAGGGGGTCTCTCTCGTTAATTTTGCTCTCAGGTCACTGCGGAATTTGTATGCAAAGTGGATGCGTATTAATATGGAGTTGTCGGGCTTGTTTAGTGTCAGTTTGGTGCATCGAAGTAGTTGTGTGCTTTGCTGAATAAATGGAAATTCACTCAAGGCATCCAGCCAACTTTGAAACCCTAAAATTAATTCTCTGTTTTGTTTGCAGAGGCGCTGCTAAGGTGAGGGGCAGGCAGGGTGACCACCCCTATGAATTTATGTCACGTACTGGGATGAACTGGGAATTTCATCATTAATTATATGTCTCCTCCACATCACAGGTATATGTAGAGAAGATATACCTCCACATATATCTCCTCCACATCCATTATTTTTTTTCCCTCCCATTTTTTTTTTAAATTTCTCGAGACGCATCGACTGTAAGGTGTAAGATGTTTTTAAGTTTGCTCTGGGAAGTGATGTTAAACTACCTGCTGAGCTTCCTTTAGAAATGACAAAATTTGGCTTGAGTCTTTGAACCTAAACATTAGTTTCAACGTGTTCTAGTATATTTATTTCATATTCATTTTTTGGTGTAATCTTTGTAGGTCACGGCATCATATTAAAATTGGCTTAAACCCTGATTTATTTAATTTACTCTGTTAATTTAGTTTTTACTTTGTGTAGCATTTTAAATTCCTCATTCTCCTCTGGCGCCCACCACCCCATATACAACCTTCACCATTGTAAAAAAAGCTTTTCATGTTGAATTATCTGTGCCCCCCGCAGCCCTTTAATCAACCACCCCTTTGTAAACTTTTTGGCGGCACCCCTGTTTATGTGTTCAGGAGTCTGGGACACTCTGGAATTGTGTGTGTGTGTGTGTGCATGTGTGCATGTTGCGCATTTATATGAACCAAGTTTTTATATCTTTATGGGGACCTGTGTGTGTGCGTGTGTATGTCTGTGTGTGTGTTTGCTGCCCCTCATCCACCCACATCTAAACATTTTGCCATCATTCGGAAGTCGCATCAACATGCGCTGACAGTTTTGTGTCACCTTATGAATTTTTGACTTGTGTGATGTGCGTAGGTGCGGGCTGATTTGGAAAGACTATACGGGCAACGAGCCACTGGTCTGACTGCCAAGCACACAGAAAAAAAAGAGGAGGAGGAATGAAAAATATATATATCTTTAGGTGGTATGTTTGTAGGGAGAGGGAAAAATGGAAAACCTTCCCTTTCGTATTCTGAACATACCTACTCATCCTCCACTCCCCACCCCCTCGTCTCTTTCTACTTCCATCCCTCTTGGGGTTTGAGCTCAGGAGGATGAGTGAGAGTGAGCTGATGTGGAGGAGATGCAATGCAAGGACATGTGAGAATTATTTTATTATTATTTTTTTTTAAAGTACATGTGTCATAATGACACAGTTGCCCTGGGACTCCTTGATAAGGCAGAATCCTTGAGCATCACCTCCACTTTGGAGCCGAGGCGTGACACCCGGAGCGACTGCGTTTGTTGTTGCGCCGACGACACCGTGACCGCAGGGAACATTTGAGTTGCTGTTGCACCTGTGAGCGCAGAGAGGAGGGATTTTTTTTTTTTTAATAGAGGTTTTCAACCTCTAATGAGTCAATGTCGGACTCGGGCAACAGCGGTGAGCTGTACACCCTCTGAGCTGCCTTTAACCCAATTACCTAGTTTATTCTCGGAGTCTTGTATTATTCATTTGTTCTTAGAACATAGAAGCTCCTCTTCTTGCTGTGCTCTGATCAATCTTTTAATGTGCTATGTAGATATGTGGGTGCTGTATCTAATTTCCGTCAAAGGGACTTCAAGTTTGCCGCTTCCCATGCACATATGAAGCGTGCAAATTATTAAAAGTGAATATAGTGCAACTAAAACAGTTCAGCTAAAGCTCAGCTGTTTTTTTTTTTCAATGTTTAAATGTTGTTTTATTGAAGATTTCTTTAGCTAAATATACGTGTTGGATTGGACAAACCACCTTGCCACATTTGGGAATCTTTTATTTAGGCTAAAGCAAGTGTGTGCATGCATGTGTACGGGGGGTTCAGGTGGTGTAGCGGGGGTCTCCGCCCCGGCTGAGATCAGAGCCACAGAGAATCGACACAAACGCCGCTGCTCCTCGCCCAGAGAGGCTGCAACAAACAAAGACGCGGGGAGGCAGAGGAGGCAGCACAGATATACAATAGAACACGTCAATAAAAGCGCTTTAAGTTTATTTAGTCTGATAAACGCCCACAGGAGGCGTGCACCGCCATAACCGCTGCTACAGGACGGAATGAAACCAACATTAAACCGAGAGCTTTTTATGCATGGCACTTTCAGAAATCTATGTTTAAGTACTGTTTAGAGGCCCGGAGGGAAGTGAAGTGCCGACCCAGCAATGTGAGAGCCAAGTTCTCTCCTGATGAGCTGGTGCTGTTGACGATGGGCTGGAAGGTACTTTGGTGTTTCACAACGAAACGTGAGCATAGTCTGATTTAGCTGCTGTTGGAATCTGATTATTTTGCAGAAGAGCTGTTCTCAGATTACATTGGACTTTTTCTTTATAAAATAGATGTAGTAAAGTTGCTTAATGTTAGGTTTCCCTGCATGAATGCATATTTGATTATAAACTCAAGTTACATTTGGTTTGATATGCATATATTAGTAAGCTCTGTGACTGGCTATTATATTCAGATACTGGTGATTTGAAGTACGGGAAGAAAATGGAAAAGTAGCTTTAAAGTTGAAACAAAAATATATTTAAAATTAAAACAAACATTTTAAGCTTATGTTAATATCCATTCTTTTGAATTAAATTTTTAGGCCTTTTTGCACATGCAGAATCTACGTCATGCAGATCTTTTAGTGTTCTGCATGAATACTGGGAATAGTCTAACACCGAGGGTTACAACTACACCTTATTGAAGTATTTTCTGTTCTGGGTAATAATCAAAGGGGATTGATATCATATTGGTCCACTTTCTGCAGCAAAAGCAGCTGTTCTTTGTCGGCTCACCAATCACTGCAGAAGCACAAAATACTTTTCATCTAGTTTCTTGTACAAATATCTTGGTGAGGAAATAAAACTAAGCTAACTCGCATACAGCTTTTCATATTGTTTTTAAGTCAGTAATTTCTTAATAATGATGAAAATGTACCAGTTCCTCTGGCATAATGTGGGAAAAGTCTGCCAGTGGAACTTTTTTTATTCAACATTATGGAATTATTGACTTAAAATAAGTTTCTAGGTTTAGGTAAGTATTTCAGTTAATCACAGAGCTAGATGTAGGTATCTAGGTATGTAGTTTTATGCAACTAAACAGACTAATACATAACTTAAGATTTTTTTTTTATAGCTAGACTTGTGGATATGAGAGAAAATACATGTTTTAATCTCATTTTGACAGACATAGAGAGATGATATCCTGTTGCAATAACCTTAACACTTCTAGTATGCAGTGTTCTTTAGAACTTAAAGCCACTTTTTTCCGAGTGACCCTGTAAGCAGTTTGTGTCTGAGGCAGATGGAGGATTGAGTAGAAGAGGATAGCAACAAGCTACAGAGGTAGAGCTGCTTTCAAGCTGCTGGCACCTTTTTGATCCAGCTCCCTGGCTGAAAGGCCACAGCAGATCAAACGGGGCAGGTCGACTCAAACAGTTCACCTTGTAAAGGGAAAAGACGGTTTCGATGGGGCACAGATGTGACGGGCCGCCACGGACGGAGGCGACGTGCCACCTTGATCTCTAACCGTCGCTTCGTTAGCTAATGAAGGATCGTATTTAGCACCTGCTTTAGGAACTTTCATGGCGAGGCAGAGGCCATGTGGGCGGGTGGCTCCTCATCCGAGTCCAAGCAGAGGAGAGATATTTCTGCCGTTTTGTCAGCAATTAAAAGAATTTCTTCAACCCAATTTTCCTCTGCTTCTGTGGAGCGCACAGCTTGTGTTTAGTGTCCCAATTGGCCAATTTCTGCCGTATGTTCTGTGCTGTCTGAGCAGCTGAGACAGAAAAATAATCAGTTTCTATACTGCATATATCCGACTGAGTGCGTGTGTGTATGAGTGTATGCCTGACCTATATCTCAATAAGTAAGTAGAAAAAAAGAATCCCTGAATGTCCTGTTTTTGCAGCATAAGTTAAGACAGCTTGTCTTGTTTGTTGCATATAAACACATACACACACGTCTTCTTTATACACTTGTTCCCTTCCTGTACATCCAAAGTCAGAATTGCATCATTCTTTATTTTTTTTGCACATAGGTTTTAGATGCCGATCTCTCTTCTACTTTCTACACTTCCAGTTGGATGTTCTGTCGGAAGTTAACAGAAAAAAACCCTCTTTTTGCTGCACTTTCATTATGAGTTCACAAAGGGTCGCCTAAGTTAGATTTGCTGCATCAAAAGCTCTAACTACAGTTGTATAAGTCCAATGCTGTGATTCCATCTGGAATTTTCCACACCAGGCCTGATCTGAACCTCTCCATTGGATTTCCACTTGTCCTGCTGGATGGTGAAACTTTTTATTTTTATTTTTTTAAGGTTTTGTTGGCCCTGGTGGCCACTATTTGAAAGTGGTCAGACAGGAAAGTGAGTAACGAGAGAGGGGGAAAACATGTGGCAAAGATCATCAGGCCGGGAATCAAACCTGCAACAGTCGTGGGCTGTGCTTAACCACCACAACAACCATAGAAGGTGAAACTTTTGACAGGTTAGCTTCCATTATTGCCTTGTGTTTCACTCAGCCAATCTTTCTGTCCACTTTTCAAACCACTTCCTGGTCCATTGTTAGCATTAGGTTTTTCATTTGCCTAGGAGAAAATATCCCAAATAAAATACATAGAGGTTTTTGGTTATAACATGGGAAATACATGCTAAATGTTACAAGGTATGAATACATTTGCAAGGCAATGTGTACTATGAAGACCATTACACCATACCCATTTTGTGCCTGCTGCAGGGATTAATTTTAACATGCTTCATTTGCTCTGGGAGGCTGCAGTCTAAGAGAGAGCAAACTTTTTGAATGTTTGGAAGTAGCCTAGTCAAAGTCCCACATTACACCTTGTGAAAAATGTTAAATTTCCCCCAATTCTTTCAAAGGAAATCACAAAAGGATTTGACCTGAGAGTGAAGCTTGCCCTTGCTTCTGAAAGAGCTGCAATATGCTCCAAGAAAATAATTTTATTCCATAGCGAGACCAGAGATTTAAAGACAATGGGATTTTTTTTTTCCCTGTGTCAAAGTGGAGAAGAAATGACCATGAAGAGGAATTGGAGAGGTCCGTGAAGGTGAAAGGATTTGTGAAAAGCGGTAATATATGGATTGTGTGCTGTCTTTGCTTGCTGCCAGAGCACAATGAAGAAAGGAGGTGAAGTGACCAGATGAAGAGGCTGGAGAAATTGCAACATTGGAAGGGTGAAGAGGTTAAATGGAAGGGTAGTGTTAGATGTGACTCTACAACCTTTTTTTGGCTTTTAGTTTTGGTGAATGTTTGCAGCATCATAAAGATGAAGACCAAAATGAAAATCCAAAATGTGGGTAAATTCTTACTAAGATTTACCCACATTGGTTCCTATGGCTAACCAGATTTTTGACAAGTCATGACAAAATCATCTTCATTGCATTTGTAAGCCTCAAAAAACAGTAAATAATGGGCCAGATTTAAAAACGTTTTTCCTTTTGATATATTAGCTTTGAAGACTTTTTTTTTTCTTTATCTTTTCATCGAGCCATTTTAACGCAAAAACGTTTACCTTCATGTAAAGTAACAGATATTTAAAATCTACCAACTCAGGAGACTGTTCAGCTTAATGGTGCGTTCACACCAAACACGTTTTGAACATCGGGGGCATCTGGTTTACATTAAAAGTCTATGTGGAGGTGCGTCGAGTGCTGCGCGGTTTGAAGCGTTTGTATCCATTAGCATTGAGCCCAGCTGCATTTTATTTGAACATCTAAGATGCAACCAGTAAAGAAAACAGGGTGAAACCAGTAGAGGATAGAAGAAAACATGTCAGGTTAACAAAATGATAAGTGGAAGAACAAAAGAGGATAAAAAAGAGTTAAGGGGACAGTTTGTTCTACCTTCATAATGAAAGGAAAAGGTTTTATTTTTATTATTATACTGTATACAGGAAGAAACAAAGGTAAGGAAATATATTGTAGTGTAATATTTTTACATTTTCATACACATTCCAGCCAGTTGGGACCTTACAGTTTCTACAATACATCATTTTGGCTCAGGAACTCCCCATTTATGGAAATGTAATCAATCTAAAGTTCTTTAAGTATTTGATAAGGGACTTATACAATGCAAGCATCCATTTTTTTTCTTTCTTGCTTGGTGTCTGGTGTATTCTTTTGTGAATAAGAGTTTGATTTAAGCGTTCTGGTATGTTCAGTCTTGAATAACCTGTGCTGGAACTTAGCTATAAATCAAGAGCCCATCTTTTTGTTACCAGTGTTTTGGATAACTTTCCAGGATGACTAATTGTGATCGCTAATGAATAAAACACACAGCCCTAAAAGCTGTGACAAATCTAAAACCTATGTGGATAAGCAAGGAAAGTACACAGGAGGGCACAAAGTACTTATAACTAAGGAATATGTCAGTGTATTTGCCAGGCTGCTGACAAAACCAATTTACCAGCTGCTGAAAAATATCAGGTAAGCAGGCGATGTCATCGATTTAATGTTTTAACCATTTTCAGAGATCCCTGTTGGCTCTGCTGGGAGGAGGCCGCAGTAAAACGACAGGCAGGAACGCTGAGTCAGCTCCTATAGTGACACTCCCCTAATCATCACACACATGCTTCTGCGCACACACATCTCATTTTGTTGAGTGCTTAGTCATATAGTGTGTGGGGGTGTGTATGTGTGTGTGTGGGTGTGGTGTGTGTGTGTGTGTGTGTGTGTGTGTGTGTGTGTGTGTGTGTATGAATGGGGGAGTTACTATAATGTTTTGCCAATGACTGCGTTCAGAAATAGGATCAGAGAGCCATATGTGATGCATATTGTTTTCCATGATCAGAGGCATTTCTCTCAGGTTTAGCGCTTTGCTGAAGGATGTAGCAGCTGCTGTTCTAATGAAACATCTGCAGAATAAGCAGATGTAATTTATTTTAGCCCATTTGATTGTTTTGGATTGTGATCAGCTAATTGATTTTGCAACAAACTGGCCGTCGATGGGGTTAGCGGGTCAGGACAATCGAGCTTCGGGAAGGGGTAGAGTGCAGGACTCAGTGGCAGATGTCTGGGTTTTGCTTTGCTTTTATAGGTTTAGTGTAACTGTTGGAGTACCTATAAGTGAAGATCTGTCAGTCCAGCTTCAGTGTCCTCCTCTTTGTATTCATCTGGACTCTGCAGGATGGGGGAGCCTCACAAGACACAGGATTGCTGCAGTTCTGATATAAATGCTTCCACTCATCAATAAAGCAAATCGCTGGGTCAAAAACATACTCAAATCCTTTTAAGCCAACAAAATCTTCTCTTTTTCAGAACAGCAGTGCTAAGGCATTTCTCTAACCATCTAAAAGCTCCCCTATGAGCAGCATAAACCTCTCACTCTTACCATGCATAGTTGCTGTGTTTAGTCTTGTAGAGGTTTTAGCCTGGATCACCAAAGATGCAAGATGCTAGTGGCTTTGCTGGAAGCCTACACCTCTCAGATTGACAATCATTTTTCCATTGTATTCATGTAGAAGTGGATTTTTTTTGTTGCTAATATATGAAAAATGTGAACTGCACCAATGTTCATTTTGCTTTAAAATAGCTCGACCTTCTTTTGCACCAGTTCTTTCTGCTCAGCTCATAATACAAAGAGTTAATGACGGCTCATATCCAGGGAGGCTAAAAATTCATATTTTAAAGGTTGATCTTGCGTCTTTTTAGTTCTTAAAGCAAAACTGGAATTGGCAACAACAAAAAATACTCATCAAAAAACTTGAGATGAGAAATTGTTCACAAAATTCTCTTAATTTACCCAAATACCTCCTCTGAAGACAAGAGCTTCAGAGGAAGTATTTTGGCTTATGCTCTAAATTTTCTTGCATTTATCCATATCAGGTCCTCTTGTACAACAAGTCACAAACTAATTCCATGTTGTGCTGTATGTGGACACTAAAACACTCCAGGTTTAGTGTAGAATTCAGGCTAATGTGAATGCAAAGCAACATCAGTCCAACCCATGTAAGCCATAATGTTGTAAATCTTCAGGATGTTTGTCTGCAGAGTGCCGGTCACCACAGTTTTACAGGTGGCATGGTAAATGGTCCACACTTATACAGAGCGTTTTAAGCTCCATCCATGTACTACAAACCACTGTACAAGGTGTTTCTCATTCACCCACTTTTACAGGGCTTTGTTTTATGTTTTAGTATATTTTTATATGCATATTTCCATTGTGGTTCTCTGAACCTTTATCGCTAGGAACTTAATTACC
This sequence comes from Poeciliopsis retropinna, assembly GCA_010277075.1. Lineage (NCBI taxonomy): Eukaryota > Metazoa > Chordata > Actinopteri > Cyprinodontiformes > Poeciliidae > Poeciliopsis > Poeciliopsis retropinna. The sequence goes on from VMRM01000009.1 coordinate 990,290, forward strand.
CCGAACCCTCGTTCTCTAGAGGGTTGTTTGTGGCGTTCGTCTTCCTGCGCTGTGATATTTATGTAAATTATGTCTGCTGATGCTGAGAGGGTCACCCGACTCGCTGCACCTGTACAGTAGTGGCTTTCCGAGTGTGAGAGGAAAAAAGTCTCGGTGTAAAGGTTTATTAAAAACCCTGTTTCTACCACAAAGATTGTCAGAAGAGAAACGTCTCTCTCTTGTTTCTGATAATCAAAATATGTCAGATTGTGTTTTAAATGAAATAAAGCAGACTGTAATTCAAATTAGATCATGTTATGTTACAAATTTTTCATTTAATAATTGAGAAACAAAGTTATAACGGACATGTGTAAGTTAATTTTACAGACACATTTGTATTTAGGTTTGAGTAGATTACAATCCGCTGTTCTGCTGCAAGGACATTTTTTCCTAAGTCTTGAGAGCATGACTTGTTTCATCATAATTGGGATATTGTCTATTTGTAATGACTGTCCAGTCATTGTCGTTTGTCACACCCTGTGTGCTGAGCCCATTACCACTGATACACGCAAAAAAGCTAGCAAGAGTAGCTTGCCAGGGTCGCTACAACGGGACACGGCAGCAACATAAGTTGGACATTTTCCAATTTTCTTGTGCTGGGTTTCAAGCCCGCGTATCGTAATTTTTTCTATTGATTAACATACAGCAGGATCCCACTGCCATACCGTATAATTCTAGTTTTTTTTTCTTTCTTAAAATTGATTCAAGGTGACAATAAAAAGGTTTTTAAACGTCTTGAATTCGACTTACTGCTACCCTGACGTTGCACGCTGATTCTCACCTAACAGAAGTTTAGGGAGCCCAATTAACCTAACAGTTGTGTTTTTGGACTGTGGGTGGAAGTGGGCGTTCCCTGGAGAGAACATTCAGACCCATGCAGAAAAAGCCCTCGGCGGGGATCAAACGCTGCAAGGGACCATCAACCAGCAATTCCAGATTTAAAAAAGTCAAAGGTTTTAAGAGTCAAATAACTTCAGGGAGCTCTGGTTCTTCTGCGACTCTATTCACGAACCCGCTTCCACTCAGTTTCCTCATCCGTTTTGCCGATTAGACTCTGTGTTTGACTGTTTTATTCCTCCCGTCTCTCTCCGACTAGTACTGTTGGTTTTACAGATCTCAGCAGACCGACTTGTGGAGGCTTCGCTGCAGGCAGCTCCTTCTCCTTAATGAGAGAAATGGAGCAGTTCCTCGCATTCATACACTTCCACACACACTGTGTGTGCGTGTGTGTGTGTGTGTGTGTGTGTGTGTGGGCTTCAAAGCTCTATGTGTCTTACTGCATGCAGTGAGAGTTTGTGTTTGTGGTTTTGGTGAAATTGCTCGTGTGTGTTTAAGTCAGCATGTTTTGTGTGTGAGTGCAGCCAGGAGGTTTGTTTTTGAGCATTAGTGTATGCGTGTGTGTGTTTTTCATGCCTTACCCCTGCACTCACCGTTTTGAATTCTTTCCTCTTGTGAAACCGAGGAAGCGGTGCTGTGTATGTGGCGCTTCGACACAACATTTCATTTTTGCGCTGTGTGCTGATGTAGTCGGCTGTGTTCTCCTGCAGGAATCCAGCTTCATCTTTCATTCTCCCACTTCATGCATGCCTGCATCCGAGTCTTTTTCTCTACACTTTTAATCTGTAGTTCCCATGTGCGTCTTAACTAATAGGGAAAAAAAACAACAAAAAAAACGCTTCCGTAATTAGTTTTGTTACACGCAATCTGTGTTGAAGAAAGACATGACGAGATATTTGGCTGTGGCTGAGCACTCAGAGTGTGAAAGTCAATGGATGCAGGGAATTGTTGCTTTTTTCACATTATATAGAGAAAGAGCCGCCTGGAGCAAAGCCTCCTTCAGTCAGTCTGCGGAGATCTATAAAACCAACAGTACTTGCCAGAGACAGGTATTGGAGGGGAAAACCTCTCATATAATGTGTATAGATTTCAGAACCAGATGCAGAAACTGAATCAGAAGTGGTATATATTCAGAAGGAACCAATAATTTATAAATGATTGAAAAAGATGACATTGGGGAATCTTAAATGTGAATTACGACCTTCAGTGGAGTGGCTTTATTTTTTTTAGCTTTTCCATGTGTTAATTATTTGGACAATTTGTCATTTTCAATTTTTTTAACTTTTGTACATGGCTTTTTCAGGAATGAAAAGAAGCAACCTGTTACAGAAGGATTTGTACAGACGGAATCGTTTTTTATCATGTCAGGTATACACTGCAGCTTGAATCTGTCTTGTTGTATCATATTTTATAAAAGTCAACTGGTCCAAACAGAAATTAGTTCTGAAAATGATTCAAATGAAAATGTAATGTGAATCACCAATGTGAGCCATTGATGAGATTCGAGTATTTTATGAATTTTTTTATCATAATAATTTATCTAAATACTTCCAAGAGAAATACACTGATGGTGAGTGGATAAGCACATTGGTGTGAAATGAACTTTATAGGTGTGACATGTTGAAGGGGAAAATTCATTTTTTGTTGGACAAATGATTGGTGTAGTTTTCTACGTTGAAATAGAAACATTTTATCACGTCACACGAGTCACATGATCGACAACCAGAAGTTGACATTGGTGCAAACCGTGATGAAGAAATCAGGAAGTAGTTGATGATGATAGTGTGTCATGTTGTTTTAGTGAATTATCATGTGAACAAACTTATTCACCTGTAATTTGAACTGCATTTCTTTTTTAATGGAATCATCGCAATTGTGAAAATGTTTGTTTTTAACAGAATATTGACAACATTTTGCACACATTTGTAATGAAAATACACACTATAGACTTGTAATTTTACAGAATATTTTACACTTGCTGTCTGAAACGTGTGGCAAATATTTGTGCCACACATCAAACAGAAAGTCAAACTAATAATACATAAAAAAGATTAATACCATAAATGGAAACAAACGGCTTGAATTGATCTATTATCCAAAGTGTTTTTCTCTAATTGACGACACATAATTAGGATTTTGATTAAAAGTCAATCTCCACAGGCCTTAAAAGAAACACCTCTCATCCCAGTTAGGGAGTTGTTTCACCAGCTTTAGGTTCGGTACATCCGTGTTGGTGTCGGCGTGTGCGAAGGGTCTGTTCAAACTCTTGTTTGATGTTCGGCCACCTCTTCTGCGGGGATTACTCTGGAGGCTGCGGCAGGAGAGAGGGGAGCCATAAAAGCTTGAAAAGAGTGTGAATTGACCATAAAGCTCTGCCACTCTGAAGGGATTAGCAGGGGTTAAACTGCAGCGCTCGATAAAAAACTGTCATTTTCTCTGTCACACACTTAGCTCGCTGCTTTGTAGGCATGAATCAGAGACAGAGATGTAGAAATACCTACGTTCCAGTTTCTGTTCAGATGTAGAAATTTGTGGTTATGCCTATCATGGATGTTTGCATATTTGTACTTGAGGCTAGGGCTCTGTTTACAGCTTTATCTAATAATGCAAAATGTGCTTTAAGTTTTCCTTTTCAAAGAGTGGCTCCGTCTCCCGTCCTTCCCTCCAGTTTTTGAGGCACAGTTCGAGTTCTGGAAATGATTAAAGCGCCAGACAGTCCAATCAGATAAGGCTGCCGCAGCGGCCACAGAGGGTCAATGGTAAGGGTGAGAGGTCAAATTCCTTCCTCTCTGGTCGGGACTGTTCTTCACACTGTTGCACTGTAAACTGTCACAGATGTGTGCACCAAATCCAAAACTTAACGCACTTTAGCGCACCCAAGTAATCGTTGCAAGACGCATTGGGTGATGTCATCCTCCTGCAATCTTCTTGTCATTGTCCGTTTTCATATTTTTTCAACAATGGAAGACAGAAAAGGGGCGGGGGTTGTTGGGGCGGAGTTTTTGTTGCTGCAGCTGTGTGTTTTTCAACCAAACGTAGATTTGCCAGGCTAAGCTACGACATGGTTTTAATGGAGAAACAAAATTTTCCTATTTCAGCGTTTCTCGCACTTTCTCTTCACGCTTGGAGTCCCGGCGCATTTTTTCCACATTCTGCAGGCCTGGAAAAAGAGGCTACAAGAGCAGAGCAGAAGCTTTAACACCCACACACACACTTCTAAACACACATACATGCATAGTCGCAGCTCTTTTTTATTCCAGCTGTAGATTGACTTCTTAATACAGACACATTCAAACATGCATCAATTCTTCTGTCGGCTTGGTACGTTTTGCCTCATCGTGCTTTCGCAACAGACCATACATGTCATGCAGCCAGATCGCTGACAGTGGTATGTTGATTATACGCCGCAGCTATAGCCACTGATGTCTTGTTTATATGAAACATGCGCCTGCTGGCGAAAGACTATGTCAGCTCCAATAACACGGTGAAGGAGATTACTACTTGAATGCAGCGGGTATATCAACTCAAACATCTGGCTCCCTCTCCGCCAGAGTGTGTGAGTTGCAAAAGCGAGCGTTACTTTACTCCAGAGGACCTTTAGGAAAAGCAAGCAGGGCTAATGCAGCGGGAGCGGGGCGGCGGAGCCAGATTAACAGATTTTATCACTGGAAATAGGACTGGTTTTTGCAATCCACAGAGCTTTCCTCTTGTTTTTAACACACAAACACACGCACGCACACGCGGGCATAATTAGTACTCCTGCACAGTTATTGTTTTTCCTTCGATGCTGATATATACTGTTTAATGAAAATAAAATTTGGTGGAACTTATTAGATATTGGTGTTTGAAACCGTTTGTGGTTATAATTGTCTTCCTTTGTTACAAGATTAGATTTTGTTTGCAATTCAGTTTTTTTGAACTTTTAATCAATCAGTCAAGTTTATTTGTAGAGCACACGTATCATAAAAATGCAAAAGAAAATGTAATGAAAACAACATACAAGTGACAATTGAGAAACCAGTGACAGATACATTTTGAAGAGAGAAACTCAGTGTTTCAGCTGTTTTGTAGTTTTCTGGAAGTTTGTTGTAGATATGTGGCACATAGACGCTGAATGCTGCTTAGACAGTTGGATGTGAAATGGGACAAAATGAACCTGCTTTCCTGAATGAAACCAGCCTGCAATTATTATCAGATGTAATCAAAACAAACAATACATAACCAGAAAGATGTCTGTCCAGATTTTTTTCTTAGGATTTATGTGGGTTTTTTTTTTTTATTAGAACTGCTCTTTTTTTTTAATTCTTCTAAAATTAAAAACCTGCTCAGACACAACGTTCCTTTTTTTATGTGCTTACCCCTTAGAGTGGACATATTGTTACATGAGGCTATTTCTGTTTCCTTCTGTTAAATCTTTAATAAAAATCTCCCAACAAAATACAACTCTGGCTACCTGACAGAAGTATATTTAGACCAAACCAGAATCCTTCCACATGAGTGAAGAAAAAAAAAATACTCAACTAAATGTGTTAACACTTTCCTGGTGTTCTATGATGAGAGGGGAAAAAAGCTTATGGAGTGAGAGAAAAACAAGTAAACAAACCGAGCCAGCTAAATAGTTTGTCAGTGCCAAGCTCAGAGAACTGAGAAAAATGCATCATGATTAAAAATGGTCCAAAAGATTTGAAATTTGGGATGGGAGGCTTTGACGAAAGCTATCACTTCTGTCTCTGGCATCGGCAAAAGATCGACTTCATGCACCGAAGGTGGCCTCCTGCTCTGTACCAGAACATCCTGGCGAAATGAACAGCTTGTTTTTACAGACTGCAGGTTCTGAAACAGGCAACGGTATTAGAAGGCAGCCATTTTTCTCCGTCTAAATGATTTTAGATAGTTCCAGACTATCTTAGTTTCCAGCATATTTATATTTCTGAACAAGCCAGCAGCTCGGTGAACTGAATGTGCCTCATAACCTTTTCTTCAATGGCTTTGATTAATACTAGGAGGGTCAACTGTAAAGACTAGTCACCACGATAACTCAAAGTTTATGGTCTGCTTCTTGCAGCCTTTCCTACTTTTTTAGTCTAGTATTATGGCCTAAAGTTGTGGTTGTTTGGCTTGAGGCTTAGCAGCTCAGTAACAACCTTCCCCATTTATGGCTTCTGTAAGGCTGTATCTTTAACTCAAATTGGCTTCTTCGCTTCAGCGACTTGGATGAGGTGATGAGTCCTGTCATCGACTCTGAAGTGTCAGAGACCAACTCAGAAATGGTTCTCATCATATGTTTTATTCGGACTGGGTGCTTTTGGTAGGACAGAGAGTCGATACCAGAAGTGAAAAGATGTCCTGAAGTTTGATGGAAACATTCTTTCTTGGGTGGGTATTGTTGTGCTGTTTTATTTCTGCTTTAGGGTTGGAAAATATTTTGGAAAACAATGATAGCTTTTGGCATGTGTTGCTTTTCTTCTCAACTGGGACATGTTAGTTGCCAATACCATAACATTTCTACAATTTAAGATCCTTTTACTGAAATGTGTGACTGACTTTTCAGTTAAAGGATTGATTTAATGTAGTTGAAACTGTTAGATGTGTTAAAAATCTGGCTTAATATTGCCACAGTGATGATGTTTTACATGTGCCATGGCCATTTTGGTTTGGAGTTGTTGAAGAAACTCACACTTTCAAGTCAGAAGTCTGACTTCAGTATGTTTTTTGGTGATGTTCATGACATCTAACTTAAGTGTTCATTCCAAAATGTTCAAAGTAAAGGTATTTCCAAGTATACCCAGTACATATAAAGAGCTACTTGTATCTTATAAATGTATTAATCAAAACAGTTAAATTTATAATAATAATATTATAATGCTGTCAAATGCATTTTATTTGACAAGCACCTTTCGAAACACCCAAAGACACTTTACAACATTAAAATCAGAAATTATCCAACAGTATAGATGTTTGTTGTGATTTTTTAGGTAAAGCATTACATATTGTGAAACTTTTTTTTTTTTTTTTTTTTTTTTTTTTAAGTCACATGGTTCAGATATTTTGAAATCTTACCTGGTGAAAAAGGATAGTTAGAAGTTAAATACATTCTTGTATGGACTGATGGCAAACTGCCTGTTTCGGATTTTTGTTTGGACTTTGTGTCAGTCGTGCAGCAGCAATGGAGAGTTCAGGTTTCTGCCTTGTCCAGGTTTTAGAGTTGTTTAAAAATAACCCGAAGGATGCAACTAAGAATTAACTTTACACTAATATTAGCACTGATTTCCTTAATTTTGCAAGATCTGCAATTGGCTAATATTTGTCTGAGAAATCAACTTTACGTATCGATCTAGCTCTGCAAGGTCTGAAAATCCTCCACTGTCCCGTTTTGCTCTGCTGTTAGAGATGACTGACTGACAGAGCCCCCCACCAGGTCACGACTGCAATTGTGTGCCCCCTTGTTGCTATATTTAGCTACTTTAAATACAAAAAATTGGTATATGCCAAAATCGGAATTGGCACGTCAGATCTTTTAAAGATTGGTGATTTCCATAAAGTCACCAATTATAGCCCATTTGCTACTACTGAGTGTATTTTTTATTTTCGGAGTAGGATATGTCAATAAATATACTCATTTTCCACTAAATATTCTACCCAGATATAGCAACTCTTCTTCTAGTAGATCTCTGATCAGGCTAAAAAAAAAATACAACTTTACAACCACAAAGGAGACCAAACGGCTCATCAGAATTGACTGGAAACAACCTTGTGAACTCCTCTGATAATCTCCTCCCAGCGTCCTCTGGGGGGGGGGTGGTTGTGTCCCCCAGGTTAAGGGGAACGCAACATGTTTACAGTATTAGATTGCTGCCTTCGAAGCTGATCCACTGAGACACTCTCCGTCTCTGTCCGTTTGTGTCCCCCTGCCGGGCTTTTCTATGCTCTCACGCCCTTTCTGACCCTCGGGCCCTGGGGTGTCCCATCCGCATGCCTGAAGGAAAAGAAAAAGCACAGAGCTGCAGTATCACGAAGGATACGGACTGTAACATGGGATCACCTAATATTTGTCCAGCAGCAGCAGGTTGTCATCTTGTGGGTGAATAAAATCAGTAATCCTGTTATTTCACTCTTAATACTGTTTTCATTTTCAAATGGATTCAGTGTGTGATCCATGCTGAGAGGTCAACATTAGGGAAACCCATACCATGTCTGTTTTTTCTACTCTTTTCAGCAGCTACAGTTACTTCTAAAAACATCTTTAGAGAGCATTTAGCTTTGACTCCAAGTTGGATAATCCTACCCTGTTATGAAACAAAGTTATCACATATGAGTATTTAACTGGATTTGTAATCACCGAATAAAAAACAGTAATATTCTTGTTTTTTTAACAAAACAATAAAACGTCAGCATTTGACCAAAATTGTCTTCTGAGGCAGTTATTTCATTCTGATTGAAGGAAAACCCTAAAGAGACGCCGGTTCCAAAACGTAGCCACTCGGACGGCTAACATATGCTGCCACTTATTTATGAGCCCCTTAAGGTGCAGGCCTGCCAAAATCTACACTGAGATTCTGCGCCTGGGTGAAATATTGCTTTAAGGTTAACAAGAGCAAATCATGCACATCTCTAGATGCATTAGGAAAACTCAACAAGCTGCAGGAGTGACCTTCCAGTCCTCACAGATGAGTCAGTGAGTGGCTGGACGGTCTGGGTTAAAGAACAAGAGCAACTTCAAAGCGAGATGGTTGAGAAGTGAAATGTGTGTCAGCAGAAGGTGATTCATTTGTTCAAGTCTTCATGGTTCTTCACAGGAAATAAATGTATCTGAAATGGAAAGTCGCAGGATGTGGAAACTTAATGTTCATGTCTGGAGATGAAGCCATCAGAAATTGTGTATGAAATTGTAATGTTGTCTAGACCAACACTGGACTTAGTTTTACATATATATACTTATTTAGATTTTTGCAATGTTTTTGTTTAAAAAGAGATCCATTAGCATTGATATCGACGCATGTTAGTCATTTCAGATGTCTATGGTTTCCGTCGCATTGCTGGTTGTGTGTGTTTGGTCTTATGGTATTTGCTACAGCATGTGACAATAACTGAAGCAGAAAAGCAGAGTCAGCGTTATGTTTGTTTGTTCACTGTCGAAAGTATCAGCAAATATCAGTTATTGCTCATAACATAATGTTGGATAATAGTATCAGCCTCAACTGTCACATCGGTGTGTCCCTAGTATAAAGTAGTGTTTCATTTTCTTGGCCAAAGTCAAGAAATGCATAAAAAGGAATATAAAAAACATGCTACGACGTAACCAGCAGTTGAATTATGATGAACGCTAAAGTTTTAGTTCACTCCACTGCAAACATGGCACACTAAATAAAAACAGTAATAGCATACTCTGTAGCTTGATATGAGCTCATATTACAAAGATTTATTCTGTGAATTGTTTTAAAAACAGGACAAAGTGGTGAGACATGTTGCTGAGTGAAACTCTGAAACGCTTTCTCCATTTGGCTCAGACACTGAGAAACGTTCAGCGAATGAAATGCCAACAAAGTTTACAAATAATCCGTTGAAGAAGTGTAGATGTGTAACATCCACTAAATGCACTACATCCAACAGATACAAACATTTTTGGTTCAACTTGTTTTGTATTTAAATGGTAAACAAAAGATGCTGCAAAAAACATTTTTTTAAATATTCAAATGAGTCAAGGTGAATCCTTTCAGCCTTGGGTTTGATCAAATGAGTATAATTTCGCATTCTTAGTCTTAGATCAGTCTTGATATGGTAATTTCCTATTTTCAGATTCGAATATAAGTCTGTAATTTTCAGCTAAATCGGCAGAGGGATCGACAAGAGTTCAAATCTAGCAGATTATCAACATTAGCTGTGAACACCGATATGACAAGCCTTGAACTGCACATGAACCAAGCATCTGTCAGTTGTTTAGCTTTCCTACATGTCAGTAACACTACTGTGGTGTTTAATTGGCCCTTGTAGTAAAATGTTTCCTTCACTTCCCTACAGGAAGTTCAGAGGTCAGGTTCATCAGCAGAGCAGCTAAGTCACTGGAATGGACTCGTTTTCCAGCATCTCTATCTTTCTTTTAGATCCCCCCTGGTGAGAATTCATCACCCATTCAGTTCCTCTTTTGTCTTGTCCTATTAATATATCTTAGGACGGAGAGGTCAGGGTTACGTTTCTTTACCTGTACTTCTTTTACCAATGGAAAATTACAATGACAAGCGCTATCCCTCACTACCGCAGAGCTTTGGCCTGGCAGCAGAGCTGGAATGCTGTCTGGACCGTGATGTGATAATCAGAACCAGACTCAGGCAAACCAGGACCTCATCCAATCACAATCAACCCAGCAAGACACTTCAGGAATTTCTTCTCTTCCTCTGTGACTAGAGCCTCACGCCAAAAAGACGTAGGTTCTGCTTTGGTTTGGAAAAATCATGCACCTCCAATGTTTTTAATCTCGCACCTGGAGTCGCCCCCGATGGGAAAAACAAATTAGTCTCTGGATTGTCGTTTGTCAATGTTTTGTCAGAGAAGAGGTCTGTTGTGGATTTGTTGTCAAACTAGATTAAAATGAGCTGTGTGTGTGCGTGTGCGTGTGTGTGTGTTCGCAAATTATTAACTGGAAGGCTGAAGTGTTGAGAGAGATGGAGACGTGAAAAGAAAATAAAACACACTCTTTTTTTTTTTTTTTCAAATTGTGAAAGAAAAAAAAAAGAGTGGCAATGTGAGGAAGATTTTCACCGTGTCAACACATCGTCCCAGTTCTCCCTTTAGGGTCATGCCAACCTTATGGGGACCACTTTAAAATGATCTCTGTGGACTCTGTTCATACACAGAAACTCACTTCTATGTGTTGAAGGAATTCATTTTGGTTCCTTGTTTTTCTTTTCTTTTGGATTTTCTTAACCAGAACAAATAAGTTACAAGATCTGATTAGCTTCTCTGATCACAATCGTTTATTCAAGCCAGTCCCATTAAAGCAACATGCATAGGGGGTGGCTGATTTGCATTAAGCATTAATTTCATTCTTTTGATACTGGAGGAAGATGTTGTTTGTATGAATATTAGACTACATCTCCCAACAGCATCTCTCCTTGGTGAAATCCTGGCAGTCAGCCCACAAAGAGTGTAGTTCTAGTATATCTGTGAAAAAAAGCCCTTTGAGTTCATTTAAGCAAACGTGTCAGTATTCATTAAGCAAATGTGTTCGTACTGGTGTGAAAATAAATCAGAATGCCACACTGGGATCACTTCAGGTTAAGAACTTGACAGCTGTGAAGTGAAGTTTAGTATTCATTCACACCGGTTCTGTTTAGTTCATTTTAATCAAACTTTTTGTTGGCCTAGAAAGGCTGCCTCATTTGGAGCGGTGTGAATGTGGAATCAAACTCTTAGGCCAACATAAGCAGCTAACTGCAGCCTAACACTCAGGTCTCAGTTTGGTCGAAGTGAACTCTGGTGTGGTTTGAAATCATATCTGAATGCCAAGAGAGCTTGAACTTGAAACCGCTCCAAATCAGGAAGTGTACTGAAGGACAGAGCATTCTGGGTACATACAACCAAAACAAAGATGTGAGTGTAGCGCGAGCGGTAGAAAGGAGTCAGGGTTTGTTCACAAAAACAAAAGAGAAATCGTACAACTGCTACAATCTGACACGACTCCACTTCTTTCTTGAAGTTTGCGAAAAAGGAAGTTTCACTTGTCTTCTTCAGAGGTTTTGGGATTGTTTCTTTCAATGGTTCTTGGTGCAGCGCCACTGCAGGCGACAGGGTTCGGTACATTTGACACAGTGGAGGCTGAAAGTGAACATGGAATGGGACTTTGATATGGACTTAGAATTTTATTGCAATATTTTGTGGTACTATTGTGATAATTATAGAAATTATGATAAAAAACCCTTAATATTTTGGTAACTCTAGGACTGTGAATGCATAGCTTATTGGCACGAACACAAATATTGTTCTTGAAAAACATTCCCATTTGCAATAAGCTAATTCAGCCCACCACTTAATTAAAAAAAAGTGATTTATATGGCTTACCTGCACATATTAACTACATTTCATCATATTCTTGAATTTTTGATGCTCTAGTGGAACAAACTGTGCAGAAAGTAGTAATATGACATTTCCATTCATCCATTTGTCCATTTAGTTTTTTTATTTACCATCATTTACTGAAAATGTTCATGACAAAATTCTTATATATATATATATTTTTTAACAAGAAATAATAAATGATACAATAAATGCCGTAGCCTGTTGCAGATATTAAAAGGAGATTTTGCATAAGAACCTGTGGGAAAAAATCGACTAAAATTACCATTTCTTGTTGCAATCAAAAATCTTTTTATTTGGTGTAGTAAGAGCCACAGGGGAGGGGTCAAAGTGGCAAGGCTATAGGCTAGATTGTTCACTTTTTGTTTCCCTTTAATAGACTCACCATGAGTGACTGGACTGGACCGTGTCTCATCCTTTTAGTTACTTCTCTCTGAAGTGGAGAAGAGAGATTTGGACGTAACGGGAGCAGGAGAAGTGTGAGAGGGTTAAACACTGTGGATTTAGATGAGCTCTGCCTCAATCTGATCTGAACGGTTGCATGCACTTTAATAAGCACTTTAAATTATATTAAAGATGCAAATGTAGCCTTTATGGGGGGGAGATTGATATGCATGGAGGAAACGCACGCGCGTCTTTGCCTAAGTGTGTATAACACTTAATCAGGCTCCTCTGTTCATTAGTTCAGTGTAATTGTGTTAGCAGTGTTGCTGGCAGGGCGGGAAAGAAAATATCTGTGTGTAAAGGTCACATCAGAGAGGAAATGACATGAGGATAGATGACATACGTGGGAGGCTCACACACATCCCCACCATCGCACAGCGACACACTCACACATAAACACAAAATGCAGCTCTCAGATTAGGACGGCTCCGCTCGCATTTCTGAGCATGTGTTCGGTTATCTTTCGTTCCCTTAAGCTATAGCTTCATGTGTGCGTGCAGAACGTGTGTGTAGGTCTGCGTAGGTGTTTGAGTGGTTCATTCGAGTGGCAGCATTTAATCAAGTGTGTTATTCCTTCCCTTTTTTAAGCTCTGAATATAAAATGTTGGCTGCACAGGGAGCTGGGCCCATAGGATTTTGGGTAATAGTTTGGGTTCATTTATAAAATCAGACGAGATTTGTTCTAATTATGAGATTTAAAGAAATGTAAGTTCAGACAGACAGGAGGAGATGTACAAATAGCAACACAAACGGCAGCAGAGGAACATTTTAATTGTCTCTTAATACCAGTTAGGCTCACGTTTTTTCCTGCCTTTCTGCGTGTGTAGGTGTTGAACATATCTCCTTAGTGCAAGAGTGCCTGGAATACTGGAATGGATTGTTGACTTTGGACTTATCCAGGACTCCTGCAATGCATTTGCATGGCCACAAGCAGCTTACAAAAACCCACCCAAAAAACCTTTCAAACTGCAAAATGGCATCCTCTGAAGCCAAACTGAAGTGTTGGGAAATAGGTTTTTGACGGATTTTTTTTCTGCTGTTGCTCCACTTCTATGCATATTGAAAAAGAGACAACAGAACTCAGTCCAGCTCATTTAACAACATTGGGATGTTGGTACAACGATTTTATTAGACAAAGTCAAGAACATTGAGCGCATAAAATTCTCGTGGAGACTCTCATGAGGATGACACAAATCTACCTGTAGGCGTTTTAGACAAGTTACATTTTTGTGTCACTCCCCTATAAAATGAATGCAATGCAATTTGAAATATGTTACATTCAACCATCTAGCAACCAAATAGCAAAAACCTGCAATATTTGACACCCACTCCACAAACTGCTTGCAACTGCAGATTTTAATAGCTCCATTTTGCACTAATGCGCAAACCATTTTGGCACTAAAACCTCTTGTCCATCAGCACCAAGGAAAATGAATGTCACTCCTGGTTTCTCTGCTTTGCAAACACCAGTTTTATGAATGTGGACACAATGTTAAGTAACATTGTGTCCACATATTTTGGCTCTTGAACTGCATTTTTTTCTGAATATTTTGGAAAGTTTGGTAGTGAAACTTGAAACTGTTGCTGCACAAGTTACTCAACAGGTTGTTGTTCGGTAACCAGAGTTAGTAAGTTAGTTGATGGCACTGCCCTTTCTGTGAGAATTAAAGTGTTTGACTGTGACTGAAGTCAGATCTTTGTATGTTATCTTGATTCTAAGCAGATCCATTCTAAACACGTCAAGAAATTAATAATTTGTTTGTAATAGTTTGTCAGCTTTCTGTTTGGCATCCTGGAGACATCCAGAATAGAGTGATCCATATACTTTTTTTTTTTTTTTTTTTTTTTTTACATGAAATGACATTTTGGAGCTGCTATAAGCAGTGGCTGTCAAAAACAAAGAGATGAGGTAAGACGCTTCATTGCTTAATAGTCACCATATTAAATCTGAACGAGAAAAACGGAGCAATGATGAAGACAAGGACAAGCAGGTTGTCATGAAGAACCCGGAGGATTGATGTGAATCAACTCTACGTCGTTTCCTCATCTTCTCATATTATTTCATGTCAGGTTAGTCTACGTTTCTGTTACTGTCACTTCCTGATAGAAGTGGTGATTTATCGGGTTTGTTTTGGACGTCTCCTGACCAGCGCTTCACTGATACTTTTACAGACGTGAGCTTGCTGTCTATATATGAAACATATGCTGATTTAGGAAAATGTCACACAGTTTTGCAAGAATATCTAGACAGTACCTGTCAACTATATCATTTTAGGCAGGCTGAACTCATGCTTACAGATGATTTATAGGTTTTCCAAATAAAAAGCCTGTGGCTGGTTTCTTTTTTTAAGTGACAGTAAATAGTTCTTATTAACTGCATGTTTTCCTTTGTACAGCCTGCTGACACATTTCTTCCCCAAACTAGCCGCCAACCGGCTGTGAGCTTCACTGAACGCAGATTGGATAAACAAACCATTACTAGTGATCTGGAGCCAATTTTAACTAAAGCTAGCCAGATAAAGAAAAGTTTGTATCAAAGAGTTTTTGCGAATTTAGAACATTGGAGTAATTTAAATGATTGGAATGGAGGGAAGTAAATTGATTTGGAAATTTGGACCTACTTATCTGGATATTATATGGATATGGGAGCTGTTTATTTTCTAAAGTTCCTTAAGATGAGCTTTATTATGAATTGAAAGCATACAAATTTCATTAATTCGCTTTCTTGTGAGATGGTTTCGCCATCGTTTGCCAGCTTTTCATCAAAAGTGGTCAAAGCAAAAGTTAATGATGCATTTGAAAAAGTTTAATACAGTGAACCCTTCCTATAATGCGGTTCACAGCCTCGCTGCTTCGCTTATTTTTTTGTTTGGTGTTTTTTTCTCAGTGCATTGTGTTCTGCGTCCTGATTGGCTAAACAGTCTCCACGCTTCTTCTCTAAACACCATGACGAGCCAATAACGTTATGGCATTTAAATATACGTAATACAGCTTGGCAAATTTTGGCAAATATTTTTGCCCAGAAGAAAAAAGAGCAACAGAAAGTACCGATAACTATGTTCTCTCAAAAAAACACACCTGCACCAAAGGCTTCAGAAGAAAAAGAGACTGCAGAGCGGAGTCAGGCCGCAGCGTCACAGTCAGAGGCACAGTGAAATACGCGAGTCACAATCTGTCCTACTGTACTTTGTATTGCTGATTAAAATGATTATTTTACTCTAGTTATTTGTAAGAAAGCGTTACATTTGTTTAAAAAAAATGCTTGGGCCTGAAAACAGGTTTTGTTCTTTGGTTTCAGTGTCGAGTATTTAATTATGCTGTATAATAATTGTAAACATATAAAGGTAAGTACTTCATGGATTTCGCCTGTCACTGGTTCTTTTTGGAATGCAACCCCCGCGAAAAACCAGGGTTCACTGTACAGATAAAAACCGAGTCACCTATAAAAATCCCATCAAATATGGGCTGGGAAAAACCACCTAGAATTTATCACAAACTTTTTTCTTGCATTTACTTTCTTTTTTGGAACATGATAAAGATTCAAACTATGGTTTCGGAGTTGCCAGTGCTACCATGGATATAATTAGGAAATTACCAAAGTTTACTGGCATTTGGCTCAAAGGTGCTATTAATTTTACAGTCAAGTAAATAGCCAGGAGGCTTAAAAATGGAAATGATCTACAGTGTAGCCGGACCACATGTGGAGATTTTTCATTGTTGGTCAGAAGGAACCAACTCAAGGTGATTTAATTACTTTTAGTTTCTTCTTTGAGCCAAAATGCACAAAAAATACTTTTTTTTCTGCCAAGAAAATAAGATGTTCGACATCTTGGTGTCAAATACAAGCATTTTGTAGAAAATAAACATGTAAAAAAAACATCTAGTACCTACATATTGTTTCAGTTCATATTTTCGTATCCAGGGACTGGTTTGAAAAACATGAAAACACAAACCTAAGCACAACAAAACAAGTCAGACTTAAATATGCAACAACTGTTGGTTTTCAATAAAATCACATCATGGGTCAGTGTTATCTAAGCAAAGGATAAATCAGTTAGCACTCTGGCAAAAAAGTTACAAATGTATGTAAACCTGAAGAAAAAGATTCTTGACCAAAAATATAAACAAAAATGCTTTAGTGTCATCATGGAGGAATGACTGTTTATGTCTGTTTCAGTCACTGCAGATACTCTCATAAACACAAGGTGCCACTGGAACGGGAATGATGGCAGAAGGGTTAAAAACAAATGGTGAAAACATGTAAATCTCTCTTTTCATGACTGATATGAATTTTGTTTCAGTTACAATTATTAACAATCATTAAAACACTGTAATTAATTTTGGATAACATTCTCAACCTTAATTCCAAATTACATCTGAAACCTCCAACTTTTCAAACGACTCTTTTTTGTTTTTATGAAATGTATGTCCTGGCATGTGTTAGATTCCAGCACAGCTCTTCTTTTAATTTTCTTAAACTGCAGAATTAATAACTTATTACTAATGGCCATTTGCTTAGTAATTTATCAAATTACTGTGATTGATTACCTAAGAATTAAGGACATCAATTTGTAATTGAATTGCATTATTATTGGATCCAGTTTGACTCTCTTTTTCTGGGTTGGATGAACTGGAAGTGGTGACTGAAATAAATTGGATTGAATCCAATCAGATGTAATTCGATTCAGATTAAGCCTCGTGGTATTATCTATTTAACTGTATATAATGGGCTTCAAGATGGCTTTTTGTTGCTACTTTTGGCTGCTAATTGAATTGAACTAAACTGAATTTTATGAGCAGTTTTGTGTAACGCAGCTTGAGAAAATAGCTCCACATGTAAAATCACTTGCATGATCTTTGTGAATAATAATTTTGTTTTCCCACTGCATCACCATTGAGGAACCATTCATTTCCATGTTTATAGGGATATTTCTGTATTTATATACACAAAGCCTTTTTTTTTTTTTTTTGCTGGCTGCATTCACACAGATTGACTGTGTGCTAAATGATGAGGTTGTTCCTTCCTCATTCTTTTCTTCTCCATCTCTCTTTAGCCTTCTCTTCGCTCTTCTTTTAATTTTCTTAAACTGCAAAATTGCTCTTGTGTGGTGGGCAGCCATTTTCGATTATCCACGCCAAATCTTCTGATAAAGTACTGTTTCTGGGCCTATTCAGGCACTCAAAGCCCTTCTAAATGGCTGTAGCTGCAGGGTCTCTCTTTAGAAACCAACACAAACACACATGCACTCAATTGCTGTGATTTCAGCAACCACCATGGGAATGACGTGACTGAACAGTCATTTTGGTTTCCTGAGGTTTGTCAGCACATTCAAATAGCTTTGCTTTACCTCCTTCTGTCTCTACAAGCTCAAATCTTTAGAATTTTTTGATGAAACATTTAGTAATAGTGCTATTTTCATATCTTAGGCAATAGATATGCCTCAGATATCTATTATTTTAGGATAGCAGACGAAGGGGAAGGTTCAAATACTACAGGTTAAAAAAAACAAAAACATATCATGTTCTGTCAGTTGTGTACTCAGTGAATTTTCTTCAGCATATTTGCAAATTAATGGGTGTTGCATGCCCCTGTGTTGAGTTGTTGCCACCTTTTTGCATGGCATGGCTGTCTTGGAGGTCAATGAAGCCCTAAATTCACTGACCCTGAAGTACAACAGACAAGATCCTGTGGTATCTTGTCTGTTGTAGCAGCAGCATCTGGGTTATAATTTTAGCTGCATTAAACTGGGAAAGCTGAAGATTTCCAAAAACAGGTATTCAATGTATAGTGAAAATTGTTTAGGCCATTTGCAATATTTTTAACCTACAGCGCTAATTATTTTGTTGGTGATTTCAGTAAACAGATGGTTTTCCTGTTACTATGGTGAAGTAACAGGGAACCATATGACTGGATTCTGAAGCGTGTTGCATAAAGCTGAAGCTGAAAAGTTGTTTTCTCCTGACCCGTTTGTATTTACATCAACTGTCTGGATTCAGTTTGAATGTAGATACAGTAGTGCATCTATGTTCTAGTGTTTTATTCCGAATGGTAAGTGTGGATTTAGTTCAGGAGATAAATCTCAACCTGAAGTTTTTTTATTTATTTATTTGGTTCTTATTCTCCTTATTATTCTTTAGAAGTCTGGATTCATGCAGCTAGTAATTGAATCCTACTGACTCTGGTCAGCAGGTGTTTTTAGTGATAAAGTAGAACAAGCTCCATGTTTATTTGGGACCAGATGGGAGTCATGTTTACCAGAATGAGTTCAGAGGATGATTATTTTATGTCAGCTCTTAGAGTAAGAAGATTATTTTCCTATTTTCAGAAAAAAAAAAATTCTTTTAGAAATTAGGTTCCTCTTCAACAAATAAGTTTTTGTTATTCACTTCAGATGATCTGGCCTGCTGGAGGGCTCCAGAAAACCCCCCTCAAATAAACACCCCAGTTTTGTTTGTTTGCACTTGTGGAAAAGTACTTTGAATCACTGCTCTGCTTTAACTCCTTCACCTTTTATTCAGGGAAAAGTACTAGACAAGCAGAAGTGGGCCAAACACCACACACAAAAGTTAGGTACAAGTTGATGGATCTAAACATCTGGAACAACACAGAGGCGGTGACACACTCACACCGTGACACTGATCAAATTTGCTGTTGACATTTCTACAGACAAAGAATCCAATAACTTTTGTAAACATTTGAATATCATTGTGGTGTTCTTGTAGTTTGTAGTGTTGTTTTTCTGTTCCAATAGATGACATTTTAGTCAGCGGCACACTGGACCTAAATCAAAGATCGTACTGTAGAAAATGTGTAACTGTACAATAACTTAGCATAATCCACACGCCTCTGTGTGGAGGCTCTCAAAAAGCATTCCAAACCACTGATGTAATTACAGTCCGTTTTTCTTTTTTTGCATTCAACTGTTTCTTTTTTCTGAAGAGATTCCACCTTCAAAATGTAAATTGTTAGAGATATTAGGTTGGAAACCTACAACAAATGCCTAGACAGCAAATTAGGTCAACCTCCTGAACATTTTTGGTTGAAAATATGTGGTAAGGTGGTGGTATTATGTAAAGTTGACATGTTTGAGCTTTACATCATGTTATAATGTTATTCCCTCATCAAAAACACACCTGGAGTGCTTGATTCTGTCATGCATGTTTGAGAACTCCTGTTATCTCCCGTGGCAACCACTGATCTCCTTCAGACTAGCCAGCAGCAACTTGGTGGAACTGAGCATCTGTTGAGCTCATTATAAGAGCTACTTCTCAGAGCAAAGCTGGTAAAAGTTTGTTAAAGGGTTAATAGAGGAACCAGGTTTTGATGACTAACTGAAGGAAGACTTTCAGAAATAGTAGGAGTTCTTCAGTAAGAGACAGAGGCACATTTCGAAAGAGTTTAATTACAAAATCAAATTTCTTTAAGTCTTATTTGATATGACATTTTTAAAACAACTGAAAGTAAGATAGTTACTTGATTGTGCTATAAAATGACACTATGTCCCTGGAAAACACATAATACTGACCTTTTAATTGTCCAAATTCCTGCAGGCTAAAATCTGTATTTAAGATTTGTCTAAATTGAATTTGAACTCGAAGTGGATGCCCAGATCTGAACTGATAATAGATTATATTTCCTCAAACTCTGAGCCTCTGAACTACCAGTCTATTGCTCCTGTCACTGTTTAAGTGTGAAATAAATCTGGTTAAATCTTTTTTTTCCCCCTAACCAATAAAAATTCTTACCATAATAAGAAATTCTGATAACATAAATCATACAATAAGTACCCAAGCCTATATTAGATATATTAATTTTGCAGCAGTCTGAGTAATGGTTGCTTTAGATGGTATTTCTTTCTTGTTAGAAATAAAAGAATATGATAGAAAAGAAATTCGATCAGGTTATTTTCTAAATTTATGCATAAAAGCCACACAACTAGCAGTTTTTGTTCACTTCTGATATTTATTTTAAGTTATTATAACAGATTTATTCTTCCTCAGGAGGCAGCATTTGTGCTGCTTTCCTTTGACAAAACTCTAAATGGGTTTTAGTCTTTATGACCTTTTCCACCTTCAGGTAAGTTAAAATAAATCATACTTTCTGTCCTAAAAATCCATCTTTAGTCTATACATTTGACTTGACCAAAGTTTTGCAATAACTGTAAATATATTGTGGAATGGAGTGGTGGCTTTCTTCTCCTTGATACAATTACAGTTTGTTGTCCTTTGTTGCATGTGAATGGAAATATGCATCAGATTAAACGTTCCATCTGAAAATTCCTTAAACCTTTTCCACTGTGGAGTGTGTTACAGAGGAGACTCAGTCAGATTAGCAATAATTAAGGTTCATCTACTCGCCTCTGTTCGCTGTGATGTTTTTTTTCTCAGGATGGCTGAGCTGCTGTGTGAGCTTTGAAAATGAGCTCATGTGTGCAGTGTGTGCATTCTGTCTTTATGGTTGGCAATGTGTGTGTCCTTCTTATTTGTTACTTGGTGGGACCACAGGTAGTTATTTGATACTAAATGCTGTGAGGCCTGGTGTGTGTGCGTGCATGTATGTGTGTGTATTTGGATCATTTGAATACTCTGCTGGCCAGGCAGTGTGTCCACGCAGCTGTCTGTGGGGTCAGTGTGTCAGCTGTGGAATGCGACTGCCAGTGAACCACTGTGTCCCGCTGCATGGTGCTGCTGCAACCCACATGTCCTCACACAAACACTGGACCACAGACCTGATACTTTCCACATCACACACTTACTTCACATGCATTTTTACCTTCTCTTGTCCCATTCAGACAACTGAAGCATTTCTTTCCATGAATTCTGGCTGGAAATGCCCGTGTTTGGTCAGATGAGGCTGCGCTGTATAGTTACAGGGGTTACAGGTGGATTTGAACTGAAGCAAATGAGAATTTGTTGCTGTATTTCCATTACAATTTTGTTGATATTCAGGTATTGTCAAAAAAAAAAAAAAAAACAACAAAAAACACTATTTCGCAATTGCAGTTTTGCTATTAAATACGAAATACAGTTCAAATTTCATCAACAAGTTTGTAGATGGGAAAAGTCAACAAGACAAACAGTCAATCAGTTCCTACTGATTGAAAAACATCTGCCTGGGTCTCTAATCAGCATTTCTTGGGCAACTTTTTCAAATAGAAATATGTAATCTTAAGCATTTTCTGCAAAGTGATTTCCCAAAAACTTTATTGTCCTCATGTTTGTTCATGTACTTAATAGGATAAATACATAAAGAAATCTATTTGGAAAGTTTTTTCCTGTCATCTGTGAACCTGAAGAAAAAACCTGAATCACAAATCTTTTCTCTAGTTTTTTTCAAAACAAGAGCTGGGTGTGAGTGGACAGCTGTCTGCAGCATTAGCCCACATCAATATTATGCCTTTTGAAAAATAGATTTCAAATAGAAATCTCCTCACATTCAAGCATGTGTCTGCCTTCTGGCCCTTGTCTCATGTCTTCCTGTCCTCTGTCCTGATCTGACCTGAACTGGGACTAATGTTTCCGCCATCTGCTACGAGACGCCTGGACCTAAAAAGTGAACTGAACATCTCAGATCCAGAACACATGCCTGGTGCAGATGTTTGCCTCGCCTGGAGCTAAAGAATCTGTTGAATGCACAGCAGTCTTTTGGAAAGCTGACATCAGTTACTTACAGTCATTCCATCTTTAGATTAAAGGTGCTTTGTGCTAAAATTAAATTACACATCATGTAAGTTTTTTTAATGCTTGGTCATTTTTAGTGATCAGCATCGCTAGCCTGGTTAATTCACTTTCACGTTTCTTTTCTTGGTCATAGACTCTTGTCAGTATAACCTTTATTTTTATTGGTCGGTCATCCGCCAGGCTGAAAATCTTCTAATTCCAGCCATTAACGGTTTTCTACTGATCTTTGAAGTATGCCTTTATTATTAAATTCATACCATCAATCCCAAGTGGAAGGATATGCCTTCACATTTTTTGTCGTCTCAAAAAAAAAGGAGGCAAAAACATGTTTACTTGTACATCTGACTTAATTGCTAACATGCCATTTTTTAAGGTTAAAGTCTTGATTAGATGTAAATTGACTGCTTCAAAGGTCACCTGCCAACGGGTTTAAAGTTCACATAAATTCTACCTTTGGTGCAAGGTGTAAAAAAAAAAAACTTGATCTTTAAGAGTAAGTTGTAAGTGTTGTGACTTGATTATGCAAGTGATTATTCGCAGGAATTCATCCCTCCAGGGTCGCTTGCTTTAATCAACAGGGTAACCAAAGTAGGTCAAAGTTTCAAGTAGTTTAATCCACTTCCTGTCGCCATTGATTTCACTCTTCTCCGCCGTTTGTGTAGGAGACTGGTGGGCAAACCTGAAAAAAGTGTCAGTATGAATTCATATCTTTAGCTTTACTTGTTATTTGTTTTGACTTTAAGTATATGTATTATTGCACAGAGTTGATGTTTTGGTTAATGTGCCTAGACATGCTTCTGTTTGTGTTTGGGTAGAAAACAAGAATTGAAATTTCAAGGATGCACATTTGCATCTAGACCAATGCAGTGAGGCCAGCAGGCATGTGAGCTAAATGCTAAGGAAGTGGTGTGTATACATTTGCCTAAGTGTTTGGCCAGGATCTGTGGTTGTGCGGGCAACTGATATGCCAACAGCAATAACTCAACTCAGGGCGAACCTGAATGTGACAGTCGTTTCATCCGACGTGGCAGGCGGACTTCAAACACAGAAACCTAAATGGGCTCAATTGAGCACCAAAGTTTCAAAGTGATCATTCATAGGACAATGTAAAATCTTGACCAGTTTGCAGGAGCTAGTTTGTCCCGTTCTACGGCTAGAGTTGGCTGCAGATAATGTTATAATGACGATTTAGGTTTTTTGTGTGTTCTTTTTCATATAACACATTTTTTGTCTCATTGAACACTCAGTCCCATAAACAGACTGTATAGCACAATTTTTAACGTTGGAGCTCATCGCCCTAATTCAGGGCTGCCAGCCAGGTGTAACTGGTCGCTACTCCACTTTCTCTTGGGTGTCATTTTAAAACATTAAGCTTCCTAATTTTGGCAGTTCTAAAAGTGCAATCTCTTCAAAACCTAATATTTACATATAGCATATAATATAATTTTATAAAAAATGCTTTTTAAGTAAGATATTGTGAGATTGTGAGGCTGTTTTATGACTAAACAAGGGCATCTTTCTGTGTACTAAGATGGAAATTTGTTCCCATTAGAATATCCTGTCCCAATTATTTTTGGTCTGATTTTCTTTTATCATTTATTTCTCCATAGTCACTGTTCTACAAATTTCTTTACAAATAAAGAACATTTTTCTCCTTTTGATCTAATTTTGTTGTTCAAAGAAAGACTTTTAAATCACTACCTTGTTTCTCTGTTCTTGGATGTCTTCTTCACTCCTCTCATCTATTTGTCCTAGTTTAGTCAAACAGCTGTTGACATCACAGATCAGTTTCACTGGTTATTAAGTCCATATTGCTACCAAGTCCATTCTTCATGCTATTTATAGCATTTCTGCAGTAGATCAGAAAACCATGAGAACGGAAAGTGGCAAGAATAGCTTCATTTTCATGTCTTTTATCAACCAATACAAGTATTTCATCCATTTTCCTTTCTCTGTTGTGGATAATGCTTTGATTTACAGGAATACATTCAGTCTGTTTATTTTATGTCTCTAGATTTCAAGCATAGCTTCTGTTGAGGTAAATTTAATCTCGTGT
The DNA here is from genome assembly GCA_010277075.1 of Poeciliopsis retropinna. Taxonomy (NCBI): domain Eukaryota; kingdom Metazoa; phylum Chordata; class Actinopteri; order Cyprinodontiformes; family Poeciliidae; genus Poeciliopsis; species Poeciliopsis retropinna. Next base: position 1,014,417 of record VMRM01000009.1, read on the forward strand.
ACTCGTTTGAATTGGTTTTGGACAGCACACTGTACGTCTGTGTTGCATGCTTTCAGTGTGAGGGTCTGAGACAGCAACAGTGGCCGGATTGTCCTGATGGGACGGGCAGCAGCATCGTCATCAGGGCCACTGTAATCAGGGCCGGCCAGGAGATGAAAGACACTATTGACTGGGAGGAAAGTGTCTGAGAGGAGAGGGAGAGAGAGGAATGTAATGAAAGGAAGAATAAGGAGCAGAAATTGGAGACGAGAATAGTTTGCTGACCAAACGCTATTATGATACAAGCCTTTCCCTCGTGATCTGAACCTAGCTGTGCATGCACCACTGAAGTAATATAGAGCATTAGCCTCTGCTATATTCAGCAGAGGCTAATGTTACTGACAAGCTGTAACAAGGCTTCAAAAATACATTTTTTTCTCAAAATTTGCTTATTTTATTTTTTTAACTTTTTCTTACTTAGGAGAGCAATGGAATGAGCAGCGTTTACTATTTTTACTTAAAGTTGTCAAACAGAGATAATCTCATTCTGGCCTACTGTATAGTTGGGTTCTTCAGCTGATACATTAAATGGATGTGAAATGTTTGGTGGAAGAACTTAACAAAAATATAAAACCACCACCAAATAAAGGTTTAGCAGTACTTCCAAACTAAATGTACAAGATGCACAGATTCTTGTCCCTTTATTGACATTTCGGTTTGTTTTGAGTTGCTTTTAAGACCTTGAAAAGTTGACGTTATCTAAATGGTTAGTGGAATTAACTATTACTAGAGGTTAACTGCTAATAATGTTGTCCTTCAATAGACTCTTTGCTATGCCAACAGGCAGACTACAGCTTGGTTTGAAAACATAGTTAAAGAATTAAGGAGCTAAATCAAAATATAAAATTATGACCAGATAAGAGTTCAGTAATGCTTGTATACTAATTATCATTGATGTACAGATTCTTGTTACTTTTTGGTTTAGATTGCAGCGCTAGTAAGAGCCTGAAAAATTAATGCTAGCTATTTACTAGCTGTTAATAATACTCTCCTTCAAAAGACTCTGTTATACCAACAGACATGCTAACAGTCATGCTAACTCTGTTTAACATAATTATGCTAAATAGAGTGATGAATAGTGTCCCAGTTGCTGGTGGCTAAACTATAATATATTGTGAATATTTTAAAAGTTTTGAAACTGAGATTAAAGGAATCTTGGTCTTACAAACCATCATTTCCATGTTGCAACATAGTGTGTTTTTAAAACATTAATGGAAATTAATGGTAATATATTAAATTATCTGTGTTTCTCAGACTTTACCACTTCTATTTTGCCAAGAAGTGTTAACTTCCAACACTGTCAACTTCAGCAACATCCACTGTCCTCATCACAGAGTATAAAAGACTCAAGAAGGTGTTGGTGCTTTAGCATGTGGAAGAGCCAAGCTGGTTTTCAAGACCTTACCTGTCCTCAACTGCATTTTAAGAGCCTGCCCAGCCTACCGTCTTCCTATCAGATAAGAGGATATTGAAAATGAGTGAATGGATGGTTGTAATAAGAAATGGATGGATGGTTCATCTCTCTTTCTTTTTGTTAGCTTTCATAGCAATCTGTTTTCACCATCTCCACTGCCTTTATATTCTGCTGGTGTGAAGCCAAGTAGCTTTCACTTTTGTCCCTCTCACTGTTATTTCTTTACTTTATCAGTTTGGATGGTTTTCTCCAGTACTCTTTTGTTATTTAAAAAAGTGACTGAATTCTTTTATTTCCACCCATTGTCTGTACACTCTTGTACCTAGAAGGGTGCTGGTGCCTATCTCCTGCAAACATTTTGGGTGAGAGGCAGGGCAACACAGAGACAGACAGGACAAACCACCATACACATTCACACCAAAGGAGAATTTAGCAAGACCAATCAACCTGACAGTCTTTGTGCATGAAGTTTGCATGTTTTCCATTTTCAAAGGGAGAACATGCAAACTGCATGCAGAAAGACCCTGGGGCAGGAATTGAACCCAGTACCTTCTTAATGCAAGTCAACAGTGCTACCAACTGCACCACTGTGCAGCCCTTTTGTTGCTACTCCTAAGTAAATATAAGTTTGGTTCTATACACTATCCCACTTGCAAGTTTTGGAGAGTTAGCTGATCTTCCAATTCTTCACGTTGTGTTCTCATGCTTTCTATTTACTTTAAAAGTGGAGATGTGAGGTTTTCATTTTTCTTTTGGAAACATTAGATTCCAACATTTAGGTTTTTACTTACATTACATATTCTGCACAATAAGGCAAATAAATAAAATAAATACATTTACAACAAACTGACACATGTGGCTAAGACTGACCATAAAGAAAATCTTTACTTTTTTTCAATTCAGTGGCCATTGAATTGAAAATAAACCTGTTGAAAGCTGCCAAACAACTGTATCTTAAAAGGATTATGCAGTTAAAGTGAGTTTGTGTGCAATTCTTGTTAGTAATAAATTATGTTACCTAAAAGTTGTCGTATTGTATTGAGTTTAAGGAAAGCGAGAAAAAAAATAAATACAAAAATTGGTGGGAAGCCAAGATGGCGGTCAGTTAGAAAGTTCACAGAAGCGTTGTCACACAAGAACCACATATTGCAGACAACTGTGGTCCTCAAACACCAACTGATCTGCAACAACATCGTAAAGAAGAATCACAATTTTCCAACATAAAACGGGTTCAGTTAACTATGTCTGTTCACTTTTTCAACTGAATCTTTTAATACCTTTAAGCTGTCAATACACAGAGAATCACGGTTTTACTCAGTCTTAAAAAAAACAAAAACAATTCTCAAGGAGTAGAGAAGTCAATAAAATAAATCCAGCGGTCTCTTCTATTGTCACACTTATTTTTAGATTTATTTCTTCACCCAGGCCTTGTCTTTAAATCCTGGGTGAGTTTGGACCGACACTTGCCTCATCCTTTTTATTGCTGAGTAATTCTGATTAGTTCTCTAAATATCCAAAAGAAGAGTGCATGAAAATAATTTAAATCTTTGTTAACATTTTACTTTGTTTCTCTCAGGGCTGGTGGCAGGCATGGCTGAGGATCAAGGGATGAGGATATAAAATCTCCACCAGAGAAAGGAGGATAAAAGAGAACAGGAAGATTACTACTTTGAGACTTTTTTTCTACTTTTACATCATTATACCCTGCAGTCGTATAAGACACCGACTGACCCTTAACGGAGTACCCTCTCAAAAACATACTCCCACTTCCCTCCCCTCACCACCATGTCCTCACACCTTAATCCACCCCTTCTCATCTTCCCCTTGCTCTTCCTTCTCCTCTCCCTCCCTAAGACCTCCACATCTACCACTCCCCCCACCTCTTCTCTCCTGTCCTTCTCTCCGCCGGAAGGTGGTCTCACACATTTGGTGGTCCACAACAAAACCGGAGAGGTCTACCTGGGTGCTGTCAACTGGATCTACAAGCTGTCTGGCAACCTCACCAAGCTGCGGAGCCACGTCACCGGGCCCGTCACTGACAACCCTCGCTGTTACCCTCCTCCTGGTGTCCAGTCCTGCCCACATGAGCTAGTGCAGACTTCTAATGTCAATAAACTCCTGCTACTCGATGCTGCCCACAACCGCTTAATTGCGTGTGGGAGTACTTCCCAGGGAATATGCCAGTTCCTGCGTCTGGATGATTTATTTAAGCTCGGTGAGCCACACCACCGTAAAGAGCATTATCTATCCAGCGTTGCAGAGGCGGGCACCATGTCTGGTGTGGTAATCCCCCCTGACATCTTTGGCGGGGGCGGCAAGCTCTTCGTCGGCACCCCCATCGACGGAAAATCGGAATACTTTCCTACACTGTCGAGTCGCAAGCTGATGTCGAACGAGGAGAACGCCGACATGTTCAGCTTTGTGTACCAGGACGAATTTGTATCTTCGCAGCTTAAGATTCCCTCCGACACCCTGTCCAAGTTCCCGGCATTTGACATCTACTACATCTACGGCTTCAACAGTGAACAGTTTGTCTATTATCTCACCTTACAACTTGACACCCAGCTCACCTCGCCAGATGCGAGCAGCGAACAGTTCTTCACCTCCAAGATTGTCCGCCTGTGTGTCGACTGACCCCAAGTTCTACTCGTATGTCGAATTCCCCATTGGCTGCACTAAGGACGGAGTGGAGTACCGCTTGGTTCAGGATGCCTATCTGGCCCGACCAGGAACCCGCTTAGCACGTTCTCTTGGTATTCGAGAGCACGAGGAGGTTCTGTTCACTGTATTCGCCCAAGGTCAGAAGAACAGAGCCAAGCCGCCCAAGGAGTCGGCTTTGTGTTTGTTCACAATGAGGCAGATAAAGGAAAAGATTAAAGAGAGGATTCAGTCGTGCTACAAAGGAGAGGGAAAACTCTCCCTGCCCTGGCTGCTCAACAAGGAGCTGGCCTGCATCAACTCGGTGAGTGTTCAAGACAGTATTTCCCAGAAGTGTTTCTGTGATCTGAATATAGATTGCATGCTCATCCATACCCATACAGATTGTGGTAGGAATTTATCCAGTCTGCAGTCAGCAGCTCAAAGCAGGCTGAACTGCATCACTGTTGCGTTTCACAGATTCTTCCTTCCTTTTGGTCGGTCAAAGATTTGCATGGCTTGCTGTCCACTTTGACCAGATGATGGTTCAAAATAAGGTATATTTGTAAAATGAGGCTGTTGTGGTGTTTTTCTGGATGTCTCTTGGTATAAGGAAAAAGTAGAGATTGACCCAAAGACTGATAATATTTCCAAATCCACTATGTTCCTTGAAAAATAGCAGTTAAAAACTCAAACTCAAAACTTTGTTCAACCTTCCTATTGGCAAGAGTATGGATGCATGACAAATCGCCACTGTTGGCCACTAAATAAAACTGGGCCGATATTAACCACCGAAATTTGTTTCCATCTAGTTGGAAAATATTGTTTTTTGGCCATAGCAGCAATGTTTATATCGGGTATCGATTTGGGCCCAGAATTTCATATTTGTACATCTCTAGCTAAAAGTCTTGCTCTCTCTCCTTGTCACTCATTCACAGCCTATATAAACCATAGACAGACAAATGACAAATAATACATTTTCTTTTTAAAAAACTTCTACATCTCACTTCAGTATGTTAAGGTCCTCCCTCATAAAAACAGTCACCAACTTTGAGTTGTCTTCGTCCATTAACAACTTCCACACCAAAGAAGGTTGTTACTTCAACTTGGTAGAAGCTCTTATCTATGGTGCATTCACTGATTGGAAAAAGATTGCTGTTTCAAAGATGAAAATCATTCATTTGTTTCCCAGTGCATGTATGAACAAGAGTTTTTGGCATTATTAATATTTAATAAATAAAAAGCATAAAAATAATTTTGTTAAAAATCACCAGATGAACTATTTGTTACAGTAGGATGGCATCGGAAAATTCTTTACAGATTATATTTCAAAGCTAAAGGCAGCACCAGTTCGCCAGAGGAGCATGTTTCCTCTAATCAGCTCAAGGCATACGATGTATTTACATTAAATTGAAACATTTCCAGTCTGACTGCCATACGGACAGGAAAAAAATTGAAAGACGCTTCCAGATTCAGAACTAAGTTAACTAAATCAGACTAAATTGACTCCTGCTTGTGATGTACTGCATGATTATAAGAAACATTTATTAGCACTGACATTAACAAGACCCAGATGGATGAAAGTATAATTTCCTTCCTGATTCTGGTTTTCAGTGTAGTCCAGATATCTCTCTGCTCTCTGGCTCTGTGGAACGTTGTGTCCCTATATAATTTGATCTGAAGTTGATGACGGCTTGTCAATGCTTTTATTCAGCTTTCTTAGGGGTGTCTGTGAGTGAAGTTAGTATTTGTGTGTTTCACTTGCTCCTGTCACTGGCGCGTAACACACACTCTCAGCCCCAGTATGGTCATGAATAATTCACCTGGTCTCACCCTCCGTTATTCAGTCGGTGCTCCATAACAACCTGCCATAAATCTCTGGACTACTCCACACCTCTCTGCCTCATATCCTCTTGCTTTCTCTGCTATTCTATTTTCTATTTCTCTCCTATCTTTTACTCCAGTCCCATCATTTCCATGGAGAATTCTTTCATTTTGCTAACCTCAAGCTTCCTGGGCTTCTTATTTCCTCAGTTGCTTTCTTGCTCTGCTTTTAAATGTTGTCTTTAAGGTTTTAACTTTTAGCCTATTTCTTGTTTGGTCTTCTTTTGCTGCTTCTGTCTAAATCTCCCTCAAGACTTTGATTCTCTCTCGCTTTCTTTCCAACTTCTCCCCAGCTTTTTTTTGAAGTGATTGTGTTTGCAAATTGTTGTGTAAAATTTGTGCAAACTTTGTTGACCTACATTTTGTTTTGAACTTTTACTCAATAATCCATGGCTGATTGTTTCCCTGGCAGTAAACGTGATGTGACACAGACTCCCATTTCTCTTAGCTACTATTCAAAAAGTATAGCAGATGTCTTGAGAGTTTTATAATTCAGGTTATGACCCTTCCATCCGATATTTACCGTCATTCGTTATAACTAATCAATCGAATAAACCTGGAACTGAGACAAACAAGTCTGGAGTTTGTCTTTCCAATAGATACAGTGAGGAAGATATTTAGGAAGGTAAGAATAATCTCCAGTGCTCACAATTTCAATAGTCGTATTATGGGCCTTACCAAGTCTCCACAACATTTTTATTTAAAGCTTCTTTACCAGAGCTGCCAATAATTGTAGAAGGTCATTATAGTTAGTTTGGGGTCTTATTAGCTTCTCTGTTTTGGGCACTATTCCCATTAGAGATAGCGTGGTAAAACCAGTTATTTGGTTTTACATTTTGCTTCATGGTTTTACATTTTGCTTCAATAGTCAAGAAGTCTATTGACTTCTTGACTATTGACTTCTCAATAGTCAAGAAGTCAAGTAACTTCTTGACTATTGAGAAGTTACTGCTTGCTGGAGGTTTGGACCGTGTTTGAAGTTTGAAACGATTGGATCTGATTTTGCTAATGTTTGGCCGTGACATTTGTAAAGCCTCACCTACGCTGGAACTTGTGTACATGGTCATCAACTCTGTGGGATGTATGACCATATGCAAACAAAAAATGTCTTAAACATTCTTCTTGCTCAGACTTTAATTGTTCAACATTTGGAAGCATGGCCAACACAAACTGAATGACTTTGTTCACTTCCTCTGCTGCCATTGCCAAACTAAAACCACATTTAGACCATAATTTGAAAACAACGCAGAGAATTGTCATCTTTCACAACTCCGCTTTGCGTTATTGGCCTGGTTAAAATTCTACCTTAAAAATCAAACTGAATGGGCAAAATCCCAGATGGAGAACTAACGGGGGATGAGAATCAAATGGAATTGTGTAGGAAGGTAATGGTCAGGGTAATTGAGTGAGAACACAAAATAAGCAATAGCTTCTACATTTAGGTGATTATTATATGTTTTGTGAACTAGTAAAACTAAAACCACCATCTTGAAAATCAGTGGTGTTTTCTCATTGCAATTTTGTGTTCTTAAATATCTGTCACACAAATGCAATTACCTACTAATTTATTATTTCAAACAATTAATGGAGCGTCTCTGACACTTACCCCCTGACATTATCCAAACCCAATGTGGCCTTGTACGATGACTTGTACTGCATATGCATGTCATTATGCTAATGAGCGTACAGATATATACGGTATGACTGTCCTTTCTGGCCATCTGTCGTTCTGCCTGCGATCGATCAAGGTCGAGTCAACGGCACTTGCTCCAGGATGTCACCGTGATGAATTTATGATCTGGTCGTACAGGCTTGTTCAATGTATCCTGACGAGAGCGGTGACAGCTCGTTGCTCTTGCACCAGCGTCATGTGGACACTGTTCTACCGGCTCAGTTTGAGAGACATACTGGAATCAGAGAGGGAACAGTCGGACATTTCTTTTTACTCCAACGCTGTTAAACTTTTAACGTCACCTGAGAGGATCTTTGGTGGAATGAGATTGTTGCTTAACAAGCCAGGTGACAAATGATTATGCTATAAATCATGCATCTTGTTCTAACAAGAGATCTTATGCCACCATCAAAACATATATATATATATATATATATATATATATATATATATATATATATATATATATATATATATATCAAGTGGTATAGTGTTTTATCTTCACCACTAAACTATACTTTGCATTTTATGTTCATCTGTTATATAATGTTGTATAAATGAGGTTTAAGTGTGTAAATGAAAATTTTGTAGATTGTGCCATTCCTTTTGTATGATTAATCATCACAATAATCTATTACTTAAGAGCAAAATAATGTTTAGTTGCAGTCCTAAATGTGTTCCCTTGTTCTTGCAAATCTATTCAGATTTCAAGCACTGATTCATTTTTGTGTTTTTAGTTTAGACCAGTGTTTCTCAATTCCAGTCCTCATGCCCCCCTGCCCTACATGTTTTAGGTGTTTCCCTTATGCCACACACCTGGATTGAATATGTGGGTGATTAACAGGCTTCTGTACCATTTGATGGTCATGCAATCATTTGGATCAGCTGTTCTGGAATAGAGGTACATCTAAAACATGCAGAGCAGGGGGGCCTGAGGACTGGAATTGAGAAACACTGGTTTAGACCGAGCTTGAAATAAAAAATTCCAGAAATCTGTGTGTGTGTGCCCTCCATAGCTGCGGTTATATTTCTTACGTCTCAAGATTTACCTGTACTGACATATCAGACATTTTAAGAGACATTGCAAAATTTCAGAAAAGAAATCTCACAACAGTAAGTCAGGATAAAAGTTTTTCATGCCATGTACCAACTGCATACATTCTGTTGTGATGCTGTAAACTCATATGTTAGTTTTTTTTATATTAACTAATCACTTGAGCTTTTTCCTCTTTTTAAGAGCGATACATCTGTCACTTCTCTCACTTAAAGGTACAAACTTTCCAGAAGTTGTGCCCCCGTTGTTTTTTGGCGGGTTTTTTTGTTGCCATGATTTTAAGCTGTGGTGGGTGTGTCCAGAGCTCCACATCTAACCCTGCACAAATTTATACCCGCTCATTATCAGGAAGGGACCAGAGCTGGTCTTGTGGGAATTAAACTGAGTGGTGGGTGACCTTCTCTGCTTTGGGCCACCGTCCAACCCTACAGCGCAGCGTGCAGGCCGACCCTCCGAAGCTACGGCCTTAGCATGGCTAATGAGACTGATTCAGATGGAGAGAGAGATAGAGGAAGCTATCTATCAGTGTGTGTGCACGTGTGGGGCCATGTGTGTGTGTGTGTGTGTGTGTGTGTGTGTGTGTGTTTAGGTCCTACTTTATCTCATTGGTACTGTGATTTTTCTCTATGAGTGCTCATTGGTATGTTTTATTTTGTCCACTTGTTATTCTTGCTTGCAGAAACTTGCTGAAAACAATAGGACAAAAGACTCAAGTGATAATAATGAGAGTGCGCTCGCCTGAGGATGCACTGTTGGCAAAAACACAAGTTACATGTCACACCGGAGCAAACAGATGCTTATGCAGTTATTCCCCCATTTCACAGCCCACACCAAAATGAGTGAACCTCTCGCAATCACTTCTTATGAATTTGTCGGAGACTGGTAGTGTTTATTAATATTTATCCCCATTGATCACCGCTGGCCATGATTATAGTCTATTTCTGTGACATTTTCTATCCTGTCCTCCAGAGATCTGGAGACTTTGTGAATTTTTCTCTCTCTCTTTCCGTCTCTTTCTCCCCAACATCGTAGCTCTGGTCATATCGGTTCCATGGATCACCCAGATTGCATCATGGTTTTGTCATGCTGTGTTTGAGAATATTCATGCTCTAATGGCTGTTCTTGCATCAGGCCTGGCAATATTAACCTTAATAATGGAAACCAGCTGTCAGTAATGCATTCCTGACTGGAGGATTGGTCATACACATTTTAGTTTGTTTTTTTGGATGTTGTAAAAAGCCTTGTGGTTGGAGTACCGTGTTGTCAGGGTATTTGGAGGAGATATAAGGCAGATCTGCAAGACACGTCTAAACAAATTACAGCAAAAATAGTTCAGAGTTACTAGAATTTTATAAGATCAAACAACATTTTAATTCAGTGAGAATCATTGGTAAAAAAAAAAAAAACACAAAATGTGCGTAAAACATCTAGTCAAAGGCAATGGGGTTTCAAGAAAGTTTTCATCGATGTGTCCACATTGCAAAAACACAAAATCTTATCAAATATTTTTGTTCTGCTGTGAATATTTTAATACACTTGAAATAAAATAAAACTAACTCAGAAGTAACTTTTCGGCAATAATCAGGAGCTTGATTTAAGTCAATAATTCATTAAAATTCATTTAAAAAAAAAGTACCAGTTCCACTAGCAGAATATTTCATGTAAAAAAATCTTCTCATATGTGAAATATTCTATAAGTGTAACTGGTACTTTTTCAACGATATTAAGCATTTATTGTCTTAAAACATCACATATTTCTTGTTGAAAAGTTACTTGTAACTTAATTTCATCTTATTTCAAGTGTACTAAGATATATAAGATATTCACACAAGAAACTAGATCAAAAATACTTGGTAAGATTCTGTGGTGTTGCTGTACAGAACAAACCAGGAAAAAGGTAAGGGTGGCACAACTTAAAAAAAAAACAAAAAAAACCTAAAACAGCAAAGTCTTGATTGGAAAAAAAAAACTTTACCTCTGTATGCCTTTGCATGAAATAAACGTGATTCTCTGCGAGGAGCCGTGGTCCCCCTTTGGCCAGGTTTTGGGATCACCACTGGTCAAAGGGTTTAAAAATTTCTTATTTTTAATTTTAAAAAAATGCAAGATGCATACAGAAGGTTATTCCATGCAGTGAAACATGGCCATTTTAAAATAGAGAGATATAATGTTCTATGTAAAAATAAAACCCTGAGGCGTTTACATAAATGTACTAAAGATGTCAGGGTGGGACGTCATGTGAGGAGACAAAAATAATCACCAGAAGTTTAGATGTAACAAGAAGAAAAAAAATGTAAATATTTAACTCACAGCTAAGAATCATTTTATGTAGAAAACATAATTAGAAAGTTGTTCCCTACTGTAAATAGAGTCTTTAAAACCAGACCCAACCTAAATGGTGCATTTTTTTGTCTTCTCACAGACTAGAAATCTTAGTCATGTTTTAAACATGACTAAGATTGTTTATTATATAAGACTTTCTGACTCAGAGACTTTGGGGGAGAATTTTACTATTATTATTATTATTAGTAGTAGTAGTAGCAGTAGTATAGCACACTGATAAATAATGTACCTTCTACACAAAATTGCTGTCAAATACTTTCTACAAGATGCCCAAAGTGGTGTTTTTTCCCCCCATGTCCCTTCTGCCTTGTGTGACATTTTGATGCATTACACAGCAAAATGTCTCACAAATCAAAGGCATTTCAGTGATTTAAGCTGCAGAGCTCACCCATATGTTTTTCTTGTAATTTTTGTTTTCCTCTGAGTGCTTTTTTTAGCTTCAGGCGGCTACATTTGACATCTAGAAAGCCTCCTAATTAACAATGCGCTCACAATTGGAAGATTTCTTAAATCCAGCAGATTGAGCGGTGCTTATAAACTTAGGTTTTTTTTATAAACAGTGGTGTTCATTGTTAGCCAGAGCACATGACAGAATAGATTAATGACCGCTAAAAGGCCCAAGAGAGGGTGGGTTTGTTGCGGATTTGGAGTGTTTTGCAGCTTGTGGCTGCTTTAGCCTTTAAGCTGTATGACTTGGATCCTAAGTGACCTTTTTCTCCCAGAAAACCACCAGCAGTCTGAAAGAAATCTGAGTTGGCAAAAACAAAATAACAGCAAAAGAAGAAGAAGAAGAAAAAAAAAAGATATCCCTCAGTTTGAGAACTTCCGCTGCACATTTAGAACGAATCCTACTTGTTTCTCAAAGTTATCTTGAATTACACCTGGAATAGCAGTTTTGCTTAAACCTAATCTTTGCTTGTCAAGTATAATTAATGATTTCCCAAGACCTCTTCTACGGAGGAACAATGTTACGAAAGGGTAATTTATATTTCTTTTCAGCTGTTTAAGTAGGTCAAAAAGCCAACTGCATGCTTTACAAAAGGCCACTGGTCGTTCTGGACACAAATCTTTGCTGCACACTCACAAACCGCTGACCTGCAGTGTCTAATGAAGAGTATAATTATTTATTGATGCACATTTATGCTGCATTGTGCTCTGAGGTTAGTTTCATGAGATCTGTGCGTATTTGTGCAAACCGACGCATTCATTAATGTATATTTGTTGATTTAATTATTCATATTTGCGTATTTCTGCAAAGATGTGTGTTTTTTAACTGTGGGTCTTTTCTTTCCTTTCTTTGTTTGGGTTTCTCTTCTCAGCAGAAAATTCCAAACCGGATTTTAATATCTTGTTTTTCAGATATGAATGCACAAGTAACCATGGATGCCTAAGCAAACATAAAAATGGTGAAGATTTGTTTTAAGTAAGGTAAAATATCCATTACAGTGTCTTGTTGGAGTCTCAGAAGTGTTATCAAGAAAGGAAGGTGAAGATAAAACACTCAAATGTCTTGTTTGAAGTGAGTTTCTGTAGTTGCAGCACAGACAGAACCCAACAAAAATATTCAGCCATATTCCGCTATGTCTTTTTTTGATTTTATATGTTGGACTCCACCTTCAGGAAGTCATCATAACATGGCTCATCACAACATGGTTTACCAACTTTAAACTTCCCAGACATTTAGCACAGCTGGATGGTTGCCATGGAGATTAAAGAATTTCTGAAGTATGAATAAGAATTCAATGCTATACTCCAGGTGTGTTTCTCATGAGAGTTAGCATTATAGCTAGAATACTCTCTCCATCTTGGCTTTTCTACCTCATGGCCACACAGATTTGAAGAAGAGCAGCTAAAGCAAACTGGGAGGTTTAGCTGTGCTTTGCTAGCAGCTGATGATATTACTGACACGTTACTTTGAAATATTGTTTCTGCTGCCTGGAAATTGATCAGTTATTCATATGACAGTCATGAAACTGTCATGTAGAAACAGTTTTGAGTCAGAGATTCTTTCAGATTTCTTGCCAGACTGACTGCTACTGGAGATACTTCCTGCCCACAACATCACCAAACAATGACTTTGTGAAGATTCTTGGACTATGAGTTACAGCAAAACTTACTTTCTCTTTGGGACAAATGAACTGAGCTGAACTCAAACCAGCTTCTCCTTTCTTGCTGAAAAAAGCCCCACAGCATTACTCCATTACTACCCTGGTTACTGGTGGGGATGGATGTTGTTATAAACCTCCATACTTTGGTTTGTTGTTTTTTTTGACCTAACAACTCCTGCATTACAATAAGAAACTGTAATGCCGTTTACATTAGTGGATCTGATCCAGTGAAAGTCAACAGTTCACCTGTTCAACTCCAAGTCTGCCAAGAGCAAAGTGAGAATTTGGCTTGGCGATTCCTCATGATGGATGTTCTCTTTGGGAAACAAAGGAAAGGTCAGTAAAACTCTGGGACTTGGAGCCATAATGGAGCTACTTTGATGAAACCCACCTTTTAAACCGACTGATTCACTTTTTACATTGCATAATTGCTGCAGACATTTTTTTTTTTTTTTTTTTGTCAAACGTAATTTTGAGGGACCGTGTGTTTGCGTTCCAGCGTCTGTCTCTGGGCCCAGCAGCGCAGCTTTTTGCAGGCTCTCATATGCGAGTGAGTTTCTGTAGAGATGTGTAATAATTGGATTTTAGCTGTCAGAGGAGGCTTTAGTTCAGATTAGACAGAGTACAGTATGCTGGACTTAGACTGATAGAGTGGCTCAGAGAACATCATCTTGTTAAACAGGAAGCTCAATCTGGCAAACTCCAGCTTTGGTTTGGTAAATGTTGGCTGAAGTGATGCAGATGGTTTTTTTTTTCTCAAATAACCGTTAATGCTATCAGGGTGTTTGCTTGGATGTTTTTGGTGGGAAAATAAAGTCTTTTAAGCCACTTTAGACATCCCTGAACATAACTCCTTTTTTGTTTTGACTAATTCCTTTTTTGCGCTTAACACAAAATTATTTTACTGCAAAAATCACATTGCTTTATATGGACCACATATCTGCCTATATTTGTGTTTTTACCCATTTAGTAGGTGTCAGGTTATAAACAGACATTTTCAGACTAATATGTTTACCTGATTGTATATTTTTAAACTGCAGCTTTAGGTGAAATCAATACTTCATGCGGGCTACATGATTAAAAAGAACATAGTCGTGGGCCAAGAGAAAAAAAGAAAAGAAAATCCCAATATTAAATTACCCAGGTAATTTCCTTTTAACTGGGTAACACAGCTGTTCTACAGGTGGCGCTAAACATACAGCGCTTTACAAAAAAAGTAAACCAGGAGAGTAGAAGAAGAAAAACCATTACAAGAACATCTGTTTTGAAAAATATGCTGAGTGAAGTGGTTTATTGATCTTCCTTAGTAGTTTATAAAGATATAAAAACAGTCACATTTCACATGGTTAATCACTTTAACAATTCTTTTGTTCTTTTGAGGAAACAGTTGACAAACCAGCTCACTATCGCCACCTGTGAGGTTGTAGTGAAAACTGCATACATCTAAGTGGAATGATGGTCCAGACTCAAAACTAGCATGATCGTAGGTATTGAAATCAAGTGCCTAAAATTCATTACAATTTCAATGCCAAGCTGCATTACTTTACTAACATTTGATTCAACCAAATCAGGAAACCAATATAGAAAATACTTAACACAGGAATTTTCCCACCATCCAGTAAAGTCACGTTGTTATATTTACCTTTTAAATCTTACATTTAACAAATAAAAGCTGTTGCTCTGAAAATGTGCATCACTGTTTTGAAATGGCAGGAAAAAAAGGAAACAAAACAAAAACGGACCCAAAAGACCAGAGCTTTCACATATGGAATTAGCTCAGCTAACGCAGAGGCTTTTCTGGGGTGAAACAAGCCGCCGTCCTGCTGTACCACATTAACCTATAAGACCAACTGATGCTGCAGTGTTGGAGCAGAGCCCTCTCTATTCTCACAGATCTCCGTCACCATTTCTCTCTTTCTCTCTCTCTCTGTGGAATTGCTCCACTTTGTATGTTTTGTTTTACTGCACACCTTGGAAACGGGGAAATTATGACCCAGAAACGCATCCCCGCGGGGCTTGGTCTTGACAACTGCGTTTGCCGTGCTTTGGAAACTCACTGCAGTGTAGCACTTAAACCAGTAGGGTGCATGTTCATGATCCAGCGGCTTCATTTAAACTCTGCAATTAAAGCAATTATCCCAAAAGAGTGTTGGAGGTGTTTTAAAGTATATTGACTGTAGCAAATTGCTGAGCTTCTCGGATCCGCATTTTAAACAGAATTGCTTAAAAACCCACAAGACGTAGTCTCAGTTGAGACAAAATGTTTTTTGAGGAATAAGTGATTTACACATCAGGTTCAGTCTAAGTTCAGTTGTTTTTTGTTTTTTTTTCTATAAAACACTGACAATGATTTTATCTCAAAAGCAGTTGGACATTTATGTATTTTGTCATGTTGTACTTGCAATTTGTTGTGTGATTTTGTCAGATACTTTTACATAGCATGGTGGACAACTATTAAAATAAGAAAGAATGATGCATAGGAATTGTCTTTACAGATTGAGGAGTAAATTTGCTTTCAGCAGGAAACCAATACTTTGTAGAACAATCAACAATTTTTGGCTGCAATCACTGCTGAAAGAAGCCAAGATGCCCTTTTGGGCTTTTTTATTTTTATTTACCAGCTTTGTGAATCTAAAATGGGAAATATTTGTGCATTCTTTTGTTGAAACTGGGTCAAGTTTTGTCAGGTTGGATGGAAAGGCCTGATATAAGTATGTTTTGAGATAAAGTCTTTCAGTTGTTCCTGCTGAACGGTGAACCTCCAGCCCACTGTTTTAAGCCCTGAAAGGTTTTTTCTTCCAATCTTTCAGTTTCTGATAAACTTTTATCACTTTCCTTCTTCCTGTTGAAGTAAAACATCCCCCTGACATAATCTCTCTTAATTCATGTGGACTTGTTAAGGGTGAAAAAAATGTTAATTTCTCTGCTCAGTTTTTCTGTCAGTTGCTTTTCTTAATTTTTTCCCTTTGCATAGGAATGAGTGCCATGGGAAAACAGTTTCTCTGTTTTAAAGGGATAAATAATAATACACGCATTAATACACAGAAAATAATCAAGATTTTTCTTTTTTATATTCTTAGTCTTACCAGGATAGATTAATTGTGCTGAAGATTTTTTGCCCCTATTTGGATATTCTTTAGAAAACAGTTACAGGTGAATTTTTTTGGATCATGTCTTTATGGCCGTTGAGGAACAGAGCTGCTTTACGGCTCCATTCACATGGAAATAAGCTTAATCAACATGGGAACATTTCCTGAAATGTTTCTAATCATTTCAGGACACCAGGTGGCTCAGAGGTAGAGCAAGTGCAACATGTACAGAGGCTGGAGTCCTCAACGCAGCCTGTCTACTGTATGTCCTTTCCTACACATCTGCCCTTCTTCCTGTCAAACTAAATAATAAACAAAATTTACTAGTGACAATTAAACCTTTAAAAAAAAAAGAAATGTTTTATACACATGGCCAAAGCGCAATTTCTTTATCCCTGCAGACCTGTAAGTGGTGCTAAACATGTCTCCACACGGGGCTGGCGGTAAACACAAGGAAACAAGACTAGCAAACAAAAATCAGAACTGTAATCTTTTGTATTGAGTGAGTTGCATCAGTTGCAGCACAACTACAAACACAATTCTCCATCATTCTTGTGGTTGTTGATGCATTTGGAGTTATTAGTCAGGTTAATGTTAGTCTGAGTTTTAACAAAAGAGCGTTTCCACTCATCTTAGAAAAAGAAACCTGAATGATGTTAGGTAGGAATATCTTGTTGTTAGGTTGTTTGTGCTTTAGGATGCAGCAGGTTTGTTTCTGTTGTTGAGTCTTATTTACTTGTTAGGTTAATTAGCATACAGCTAAATTAATTCTACTGTAGATATTGTAGCTGCTTTGGAACCACTATCTCTTCTCAGAGTTTTCACACAATGCTCACCCATTACAAATAAGGTTTCTCAAATTATGTTTTATGTGAGCTATGGTTCACATTTGTTATGAGTCATAGCAGTGGTATGTTCACAAAGGTCTAACTACAGCACAAATGTTGATCTCTCATCCCAACAGTTCTTTGACTCTGACCTTAGAGGTTGAAGTGTCTCCGTCTCCTTTGCCTTCAGCTTTTCCTTCAACCGGAGCACACATCTCTCTGCTGCCAGGCTCTGTTTTGAAATGTCTCAACTGAGCCAGAACAGCAGATGCCAAAGCAGTGGAATTTCTTTCTTTTGCTACTAAGTAAAATCGAATATTTTCCAAAAACAGCATTAGGACCAATGATGTCTGGTTTTCCAACAGAGAACCAGACACGGAGTAAGATGCCAAATGTGGCACATGCGGTTCAAAAAACACATACTTAAGCTGTTTGAAATGTAAGCAAAATAGTTCGGCTTAGATTATGCCACAATGTTCCGAAAGGCCCCTCAAAAATATTTGTACCACTTAAACTTTTACACATTTGCAATTTGTTGTACTGGATTTAATTTTTGTGTATCAGCCTGAAAAGGATTAAATGGAATCCACGCAGTTTTTAATTTTATTTCTATTTTATTACAGAATTGTTTTCCTTCATTTACCTTGTGTTTAGATTTGAACTCTTTTGCAAAGCATGATGATTCTTTAGAGTACCTGAGTTTATTTGAGCAGTGCTAACCTGCAGGAATCGGTATTGCTTGAACACTTGTTTACACACTTTGCTTCACCCTCTTTATCGAAGAGTTGCTCTTTTATAATTGGCCCCAGTGCTCCGGTATAGCTGCTCATCTTAACCTTTCTTACTGGTTCTCTACTTCGGTTATTGGCATAAAAAGCAAATTGTGACAAATTATTCCTTCGCCATCCAAAGCTTTTTCAATTAGATTAGCTTTCGGTGCTCGTTTTTGCGTGACTGTGACAGCACGCGTGGGCGTGAGATGCTCATGATTTGGTGGCTTTAATACAAATACCCAACCCACTGTGTGCGTGTGGCTCAAGTCCTTCCTGCCTCATGCACAGAACTTCCAATACCACACCAAGATGTTTGTTTGTGTGTGTGTGTGTGCATGTGTGTGTGTGTTTGGCTTTAAATGTTTCAGTCTTTTAGACATGTTCGAAATCCCTACTGCAGCCTCTCTTTATTACCACACCAACACCACGACGTCTTTCTTGTTTGGTCGCCATGTGCACGTTTCAAACACACATCCATGCACTCATTAACGACCAATTAGACAGCAGATATTGGCTCAGTAGGGGAATGAGAAGGCCAAACGTGGTTGTTCTCCCCCTTCGACGCCAAGTCCCAACAAATACTTGGATGCTGGCCAGGGTGGAGTATTTGCGTGTTATTGACTTGCCTTTCCCATATGTGACGGTCTGAGCTCGTTTTGGCTGAACTTACATTATTAAATGCATTTTTTTCCTTACTGTGCAAAGTGTTGTTGTTGGTTGCGTCAGCCATCCGGGAGGCCTCGACACAGCTCTCACTTCGACATTATCGTTCACACATGGGAGGGACACGGGCTATGTTTAACACACACACACACAAACATGCTCGCCGGATTCTCCGTGGGATTGGGCCGATGTGTTTGTAGCAGCGTTGGATGAGAGATGCTTGAGGCGTTTGTCTCTCCGGAGAGCGTGTTGATGACATCTCTCGCTCTCTTTCTCCCAACTCTATGTTTACCTCAGTTACTCTCTAGAACAGGGGCCATTCTGTCTTCTTCTCTCTGTTTTGTTAATTATTTGTTAATTGTGTTCTCTGCCAATTAATCAAAAGTTAAAAGTTTATGTGTATAACACATTTCAGGTAGTTCAAAGAACTTTACACAATTAAAAACATAGTAGTCACCAACTGTAAAACAAGCAAAAGAAAAAAAAATAAAAATTTTAAATGCCATCATCAAAATCATCATACAGTCACTTCATGAGTGAAGACGGTACATACAGACGAGTTCATACATCGTCAACTGGACAAAGTGACCTGCGGCAAACAAATACGCCAAGAAAAATCTAAGAGAAACTGGTGGCCCAGGGATGCACATTGAAAATAACATCATAGAAGCATCGAGAGCTCGCATCAAACTCATTTTCCTACATTCCCACCCATGATCCTGCCCAAGATCATGTCCAACATCAGTGTTTGACCTCACAAATGCACATCTTGAAGAATAGTTCAATAATACCGTTATTACATTACTATACCTTGTGGAAGAAACCTTTAGGCTGGAGAGAAAATGTGTGTGCACATCAATTGTATAGACTTGCCAAAGAATCACAAAAACATTAGGATCTGGACTTTGACAGGGCCATTCTAACACATAAAATGGGTAGTAATCCTCAGCACACAGCCAGAGAGGTTCCTGTCAGGAGACATGAGAGGCCAGAATTTTAGCAAACTCCTGTGAGAAGCTTGTGGAAGCAAAACATTTGACCCAAATCATACAGTTCAAAGGCAATGCTATAGAATGTTGAGAAAATGTATGTACATGTACATGCTTTGTATTTATACATTAATAAATCTCTGATTCTCTGTCTGGCTTTTTCCAAATCTAAATAATTTTCATAATTAACTAAATTAAAACAAATTTGTTCCTAACTTGTGTATATAATGTCAGTTGAAAGGAACTGCAGTCAAAATACCTGGGAAATGATAATCGGTGCAGAACAAGATGAGCATCTGGTTTTATGCACCATTATATTTTCAAAAAACTGCTCTTCATCGAACAGCGGCATATGGGATTTGAACATTATTATAATACTTCTTAGAAAAAAAATGTATTCTGTACAGAATATGTAAGTCCTTTGAAAATAATTGCCACAGTTCTGTTTAATATATTCATTTAATTACTGCCTCGTTTTCCTCTGAGACTTCACTTTGTATTTCAAATGAAATCAGTCGACCTGTAACTGTAGAAATAGGCCAAACTAAACTTAATCTGGTTAATCTAAATATCCCTTTGGGGTCTCATCATTTTGTACTCTGTGTGTCCCCTGCACACAAAAACATCCTTTTTGTAGAGGATGATGAGCCAAAATTATTTTCCCAATTTTGTTCATGAAGACTATTACTTTATGAACAAAGTAATAGTTTGTTCATGAAGTAACAAACTATTACTTCATGAATAGTTTGTTACTAAAAGGATTTTTGTATTTTCCATCAGTAGTTCGTAGTGCAGCGCCTCCACAGGCCAGGAGGGGAACAGGTTTCCAATGGGTTTGGGTTTGAAACACTGCTGTATGAAAACGAACCGTAGCAGGTGAAAATGTAACAAACGTTGCAATTTTTGTCATGTTAGTCGCCTTGAGATGAATTAAGGTGAATCAAGTTATTTACTTTTCTCTGCTGTTCAACCATTTTTCCCCTTTAGTTGTTTTGACCAATGCACATTAGAGTGAAACGACTGAAGCCTGCAAACAGCTGATATTAAAAAGGGGAAAGCACATGACAAACAGAAGGAACAGATCTGTTTTATAACAACTCTGTGTGTTTGTGTGGTTTAGTGGTTGATGGCTGCACAGCTAGCGGCGGTTAAAATGGCAGCATGTCCTTTCCAGCGCTGCATAGTTTTAAAACCACAGTTTGGCTCTTGAGCCTCTTTGGTTAATGGGTAGTTCTCTAGCTCAATCCATGCTCTCTTTTGCCCTCTCTCGCTCTTTCTGGCTCGAGGCTCATTAGTGGCTACAACAGTGTTGTTGACCTCGCAGCCCTCAACTATGTCTCCCCTCTCTATCTTCCCTCTACTCGTCCCTTTTCTCCGCCCGCGACCTTTCATTTCCCCTCGTTTGAGTTGCCCCACTCTTTCCCTCATCACCCCATCATCCTTCTTCCAGCCCGACTTGGCAGCAGTTTTTATGTGGAAGAGCATGCGTGCTGCCCTAGGCCAGTCGGCTTCTGTGTACAGTCGAGGTCTTTGGTAGGGACAACACTGGGGACCCTGTCCTTGTCTAACTCGCTGGAAATAGAGCAAAGGTGTGAGTGTGTGTGTGTGTGTGTGTGTACAGCCCATAATGTTATGTACATTGTTCTGGAGTAATAATATTAATAGCATGGCCACGGGTTCAGTAGGGCATCAGGGACACACTACACAAAGACTTTAAAGACTACATAATAAAAGGCTGCAGCACAGTGCCTTGCAGGGTATTCATACCCTCTGAACGTTTTCCCATTTTGTCAGCCACAAACATGAGTGTGTTATATTAGGGTTTTTATGCGATAGACCAATACAAAGTCATGCATTTAACTGTTGTGGTGTTGAAGGAAGCTTTAGTGTTGGTTTTATTTATTTATTTTATTTTTTCAATCAAAATAATTTTAAAAAGTGTTAACTTGTTGTCAGGATGTCTGTGCATCCTTACAAAGTCTTAAGAGGTCTTAAATTCATGTGTCTAAAATTACGGCTTAAGGAATGTCTTAACTTTATTCTAAAAAATGCAAGTTGACTTAAAATATGTGTATCACAGGTCTTAAATTTTGTCATAACAGGACTAAATAACCTATACGTTTGAAGGTTATATGTAGTTCAGACATCGGGTAGGCAACAGCCAAACACTAAATACACCATGTTAAAGTACATTAATGTTGTACTTCCTGCCATTTATATATATATATATATATATATATATATATATATATATATATATATATATTATGATAATGCATATATCTTGGTCTTAAATATTCTTTATGATGAAAAAGGTCTGGTATGTTTAAAAGGTCTTAAATTTGAGTTGGCACATTTCAGCAACAAGGCAGTTCAAAGGGCTTTATGTTCAAAAACACAAACATAAAAATCAAAGTATAGCATACAGACATAAACTTGAAAAACCAGTAACAAACATTACATTTTGTTGACTCATCAAAATAATCAATGCACATCAAATTTGTTGCTCAATGTTCCAGTGATTAAGCTTGAAATCAACTCTAAACATGGATTTTTAGCCTTAATTTAAAGGAACTCGATGTTCTGAATACTTTCGCGAGATCACTTCGGATTTTGTACCAGGCAGAGTGAAACCATTAGATCAAGAAAAATATATCTACTATATATATATATATATATATATATATATATATATATATATATATATATATATATATATATATATTTTTTTTTTTTTTGTAAAAAAAATAAAAAAATAAAAAATAATTTTTATTTTTTATTTTTGTGTGTGTGCATATATATATAAGTGTATATGTACATATATAAAACTAAATAAAAGGCACCAATGAAAGCAACGTCTGTATAACTTGATAGCTTTTATTTGAGTTGTGCAGCTGGTGATTAGAGGATGATTTATTTAAGCAATAAAATCTAGCCCTGATATGACGAACATCTGATTTTTACAGTCGGGCGTCTGGACTGTGACAAATGGAGGACAAATGACCACCAGCTTATTAAACGTCCGGTTTTATGGTATCAGACCGAGAACCGAACGTCTCTGACATATTGCTATTGGCAGCTGAAAACTAAAAGCCCTGATCTCTTGTTCATAACCTTAACAGTTCTTTTTCTTTTTCTTCTTTTTATTACGCGCTCCTGTTGGGGTTAGTTAGCATTTTTAGGTCCTTTAAGTCCGTCACAGACCGGTGGCAGGGGAAAAAAAAAACCCCGCCATCAACGAGTAGCTGCGGAGGCATGATAAAAGAGGCAGACTGTCGGAATTACATGTCTACAAGGCAAACAACAGCTAGCAGATGTCGGGCCTGTGTGAGGCCACATTTGTCTGCAGTGAAAACACGTCGACTGAACGCTCCGCTGTGCCTCAATCTGAGCTGTTGACTCTATGGTAATGATGCAAGTCAAGCTAAACATAACAAACCATTAGCGTCCTCAGCATGCCAACAACAGCACTGGGGAAGACAGTGATCTCACTCCGGTGCGTGTCCGCGTGTGCGCTCGTTGGCCGTATACCCCGGGAATGCAGATTGGTTTACAAGTACGAGCGCTGCTGCATAAATCAAACCTGCCTTCACCACACTGCTGTAAACCGCTATCTTAAACAGTTTGCAGTCACAAAATATTTCTTTGGTTTCATTTCTTCATTGCGGTGCTGCCTTTGGGGGAAGGAAGGAAGGAAGGAAAGAAGAAAGGAAGGAAGGAAGGAGGGAAGGAAGGAAGGAAGGAAGTTGTTTTCTGATAAAACCAGGCAACGATTCGACCGAGAGGGTATCTTGTTCCTGAGTTCGGTCGGATGACCTGCAAAGGAGGATGCAGTTAGAAATCGAGAATTATCTGCGATCATGCTTGTGACTTTAGAGAAGGAAGAAAACATGGCCTGAAAGAGCTCTTGGCAGAAATAAAAGAGTACCTTCCAACTCCCTCCGGGGATAGACACGATTTCCCACCAGCCACTTCCTGCGAGCCTTCGAGGAAAAAAAGGGAAGATGTGAGAGACATATTTCAAGGCAGAGACGGGAAATAAGAGCAGGGTTGAGGTGAAAGTGGGCTGGATGGAGGAAATGACTGAAATGAATGAGTGAAGATCTGGTCCTTATCAGAGGAAGTGAAGGGAAACCTCAGAAAGGCCGGAGTTCACACTATCACCGATCCCTGGCAGCCTCTTCCTCTTTCCTTCTCTTCACGCCGGGTCTCTGCCTTTGTCCCTCTCTTGACTTGATTTTCCCTTCTAATTTCCTCCTCTCCAGCTTGTCATATCTGCCTCCATCATCTCTGCGCCACCTCCCGTGTTCTTGTTTTTCTCCGTGTCCTCCTTTCCTCCTCTCAAATTACTCGGCAAGCAGTTCCCAAATTGAGAACATGTTTATGTAAATCATACAAAAGGCAGATTCGTTGTGAGTGTGTGTTGCAGCTCTCTCCCTCCCTCCCTCTTTCTCTCTTTCTCCTTGTCTCACTCACTTTGTCACTTCGAGTCTTTGTTCAGCTAAGTTAAACTTTGCGGCGTGTCGGGCTGCCTTTGAAAGTCTGGTGGAAGGCAGACAACGTCCGCCACAGGCGTTTTCGCAACCCTTTCTCTTTTTTTCCTCCGCTTCGCCCGCTCGCACACAAACACACACTTTCCCTGACAGCTCTGCTGTTTTGAAGGGGTGTGGTGATTGATTAGTCTCTATGGAGACGATACGTCTTGTAATGAACAAGAGAAAGCTGGCATGTTAATTTGTTTAGTGTGGGCGGCTTCAGTCGTGTTTGTGTGTGTGTGTTTTCCTTTGGCGCATGTTTCTGTGCGCATGTAAAGAATTTACACGTGTATATGTACATCACTCACCTGTTAAAAACATTTTCTTTCATGTTTCTTTTTTTTTTTTTGCATTGTAAGCTCATGTAGTAAAAGTATACACGTTGTGTGACATTACCACCACAAAGCAGCATGTGGTAATGAAAAACAAAGTAACCTAAAACATGTTAGTTTTATGTGTAAGTCACACATGGATCTGAATTAATGAAATAAACGAACCATTTGAAAGTCACCTTTTTAAACTACAGTGAGAATCACTGTAAACAGCTGGTTGTTCTGAACTTTATATGCTCATTAAGTCTTTCAAACAAATTAGGTAAAATAAAATGTGATAAATTGAATGAGTTGTAATTCAAACATTTATGGTATTAATTTGACAGTCTGGGGGAAAAAAAATAGTTTCCTTCTCAAGATCTAAAGATAAAAGTTTAAACACTTTGCAGACCACACACATGCTGGACACATACATGATAGCTTTTTTTCTGACCCGAGACCTGAGGTCAGCCATGAGGATTCTCTTTGTTTGTATTCGTCTGGTCCTGTCCTGTTGAGGATGAGCCAAACCACAAAGTGACAGATGTGCTCGGGACAGATTCAGTTATGGCACGAGTCCAAGGGGTGGACATTTTTTTTAAACTACACATTTTAAAGTTTTAGGCTTAATGTACCACATTATCATGCAGTTAAACAGGCCTAACTTGTAATTTTCTTTTGCTGTTTTAGTCACTTAAAAGTTTCTTCTCTTCTTGTTGCCTTCAGCCTTCAGCCTTAGGTATTTCAGCCCATTGGACTGGAAACACAAAAACCCAACATACCTTTTTTCAAAATATGAGTTATTATATAAAGTGACCCAAATGACACTTTACAGTAACAGTCACCCAACATTCACCCAACTCGTTGTACCTCGTGTCTAATTTCAGTGTAACATGTCCCATGTTCCAGTTGTAATGCTGAAAAGCAACAAATGGATGAATCTATCAATATACTTTATTAGTTCCCAGGACAAAGCTAAGTACTACTAGCCAGAGCTGAGTAATAACTATTTCATTTACTTGAGTAACATTTAGGAAAAAAAATTACTTAATATTTTCATTTCACTCTTTTTTTAAATTTTGTTTGAGTAATATTATTATGAATTATTGTCTTGAGTAAAATTTCTTGATACTGTATCCATTGTGTTTAACTTCACTGAATGAAGTGGTAACACATTTTAACCAAAGGTGTGTGAGGCAGACCTACAGTATCGCTTTCTTAACATTTCTGTTGCTTAAGTA
Source organism: Poeciliopsis retropinna (assembly GCA_010277075.1). NCBI lineage: Eukaryota > Metazoa > Chordata > Actinopteri > Cyprinodontiformes > Poeciliidae > Poeciliopsis > Poeciliopsis retropinna. The sequence goes on from VMRM01000009.1 coordinate 1,039,996, forward strand.
TGAAATGTTAAATCAGATGTTCTAATCAGTTACTTGAGTTTGATGTATTAATAAATCTTTTTTACTACTGAGTACCGCCTAATTATTCAGTCTTATTGTGCAAAGAAAGAAGCATATTACGAGCATTTCATAGCCAGTTTGTGATTTGTTAATGATTTTATCAGAGATGGAGTATAAACGTTCTTGAACTGAAAGTTTAAGAAAGTCTGCAGTTATCATGCAGATCCAATAACTGATCTATCTGATCTTGAGTGCTTGTATATAGTAAATAAGCCACGTGAGAACAGGAATTAGATGGTAAATTAGATGGAGAAGTAAAGCAGTCCTAGTTTTTCAACGTGTCTCATCCAGAGGTGTTCAAGCTATACAGTGAATCAATGGGTGGTGTTGTCCTGCTAGATGAAATTGTCACTCTGTACCACGCAAAAATCTGGGGAAAAAGTCAGTGCCCAACAGATGCAAGAAGTCATAATGCAGAGAAAAAACTCATTTGTACTGTAAGACATGTAAAATCCAGCTGTGCTTTGTGCCACCCTGAAACTGCTTCAAGGGAGTTCATCAAAAATGAGAGATTATATGAAAATACTCAGCAAGCAGATGCTTTGTCAACTGTTTGGTAACTGTGTAATCCGTTTACATTACTACAAATTAGAACATGCCAACGCATTTCAAAGTTCAATGACACATTACTAAAGTCAAAAATACATTTTGTATTATATATTCTCTATTCAGACAGGCACACTGATAAATAAAAAGGCAGACATCCAGTTTAAAAGGTTGAAGTCATATCGAATTAGATATTACATAAAACTCTATGGGAAAACGTATAGAGGTTTTCAAGACATTCTACGCTCATTTAGTCGAGATGTCCATTACAATGGATATTTTAAAAAAAATGTATTAAAACATGAGATAGGAAAGATGTCTCTTTCTTCCCTTTATTTGTAAGCTTAAATCAGATGAGTACATTTTTTTTCGTCCACCACAAAAAAATCAGGTTTGAAGGAGTTAAACACTGAAGGAACAAGTTTGCATATAAAATAAATGTGACCCCCTTTTGATGACACAACAACTGTGAATAAACAGTTTTGAAAAAGTCCTGTATTGAATCATTCCATTGCCTTTTTGGTAGTTTAAGTTTAGCAACCAATAGAACCACAAGGATCTTTGAAAGTTGACATGTAAAAATAGTAATTCTACTGTAGAAAATGATATTCATACCCAAAGAACAGCAAAACACAAAAGAGACTTGACAAATCGGTGGTGAGAGGCTGCAGATGATCTCCTTCAGGGATTTCAGGGGAACCTCCAGGTCTGCAGGGATGATGCATGATGTCAATGACCTGCCTGTTATACACTCACACACACGCATGCAATTTATGCATAAATCATGTGTGACACATCAGCATCGTAATGAGCATGTACAGGACACTCTGATTACGATATGCTAATTTGACCTATAATTTACTTCCTGTCCTTCCTCCTGGCCGTAGGCCAGCCCTCCATCTTTGTTCTGGTTTGCCTCTTCAAGTTTCCAAAGCAGCCTGAGTTAAAAAAACATATATATATTACCACAATGTACTTTGTATACACTCTCGAGGCTGAATGACGTAATTATGCTTGATCGTTAACTTCTTAAAATCATTAAACTTCTTGTTATACGACTCTGTGGTTTCCACACTGCCCTTTACTAACTGCTAAAAGATTCATGTTTGTGTGGTTTTTTTTCTGCTGATTGCCTTTTATTCATAGAATAAAGTTTTCCAGTGAGACGCAGTAGATGTGCATTAACTTCGTGCAGCCTGTTGTACGTTTTCTAACTGCTTTGTCTTCCTGTGTGTCTGTTTACACAACAGCCGCTGCAGATAGACGACAACTTCTGTGGCCAGGACTTCAACCAGCCTCTCGGAGGTACAAAAGCCATCGAAGGATTTCCGCTTTACGTGGACAAAGATGACGGCATGACCTCTGTGGCGGCGTACGACTACAGAGGAAACACCGTGGCATTTACCGGCACTCGCAGTGGTCGCATAAAGAAGGTAAGCGACCGGGAGTTTAAGGGATTCCATGTCAGAAGATGAATGGTCCAGAGTGGTAGAACAATCAAGGGAATGGCAGGAACAGCAACGGAGATTTGTGACCAAAATGCGTGTTGCTGTGGTTTGTGCTGTTAATGGTATTTTATGTTTGTTCCCTCCACAAATGGCTTTTTATCCCCTTTTTTACTGTCATTGAAAGATTTTGCAGTTGCATATAGACTTGCCAAAAGCACGACAGGCATCTAGCTCTTCAGATGGAAGTTTTCTCCTGCAGAGCAAGGTTGAGTCGGTGTGCGTTTGTGTCTCTTTTTTTGGGTGGGGAGAGAGAGATTTGTGGAGTGGAACTTATGCTGCTAGACATACTGGAGCTGTGTGGGTTTTATCTCTCTGAGTGCTGTAGTCACAGAATTTTCAAAAGCCAGTAAGGGTTTTTTTTCTGTTTTTTTTTTTTTTTTTTGTCTTTTTCTTTTTTAGTGGCTGTAAGGTGGGTGCAGATGTCTTTTTTTTATGTGTCTCTTGAGCAGCACAGGTGAGAGAAGCTCATGCCTTGTTTTGAGCCTGTTTGTTTGCTGAAATGAGCTGCCTCAATCACAGGCAAGCAGTAATTTCTCTCTCATGTTCCACACACACAGATCATGCGGTCCCTCTGGGTTTTACAATATGTGTGGGCTTCCTCGAGTGCTAGTGTTGAGTAGACTGCACTGCATGTGTGCCAATCAGCTGCTCCTTCATCTGAACTCCGACTGAGGCGCATTATGTTTTTATTTTCCATTCTTTTTCTCCGTCCTCAGCAGGACACAGCATATGTGTCTCTGTGTCAGTAATATGCTTCAGAAAGTATAAAACTGTCAGCGCAGGATAAAAGGAATTGAATAAATAAATAAAAAATAAATCACAAAGGCAAATTCATTTTTCAGTATTTACCCTTTAAAAGGTTTCTGACGATGCTCCCCAGAAGGTTTTAGTGCTTGTTCTGGCAGAGATCATTAGTTAATACTCAAGTAGCTCTTTTTCAGCTCACAACACATATTCATGCAGATAACTTTGTTGAAATAATAATATCATTTATTATTGCATAAAATAATCATGTTTAGCTAATTTACTGGTGGCAAAAATAGTGCCAGTCTAAAAATATAAGGAGATGGAGGTCACGAGTTCTCTATAGGAAACATTAAATGTGTAACAATCATAAACATAGACGTGTGGAATTTGTTACATTTTACAGTGAGTCTAACTGGACCAGTGGGTTTTGGTCTGACGAGCCTTTTTTGTTTAGCTTTTTGTTTGCAAGCACCCCAAGTGGGGTTGTGTGGAAAGGAAAGGAAAACATAAAGAAAACACCTCATGACTTTTAAGTAAAGTGGGGGATCTGTAATGCTGTGGGCCCTTTTCCATAGGTCTGGGAACCTGTTAGAATCATGTGACAAATCAACAAAAAAATGATTCAACAGACACCGAATCAGCCTAACTGATAGAAACAACCTGAATGATATACTGAAAAAAACAGGAACATAAAAAACAAGTGAACCGAGAACAAATGGAAGTTGAATTATCACCAATGATGGTAATTCACATACAAAAATACATATTTCTAACTTTTCACTGATTTTAAATGAAAGTTTTTCAGTGTGAGATTTTGCTAATGGAATAAAAGAAACATTTATTGCACGGTTGTAGTATCTGCTTAAGTTGTAGATAAAATTTCCTCTGCAGCTAATCGACAACCTTTTGCAGTTCAGCATTTCAGTTGTCGACTCCTTTCTCGTCGGCTAAAATAACATGCTCAGGCAGACGCACGCATGCCATCTTAGCGCAGCATCCTGTCTCCCAGGTTCTGCCAAGTCGACTGAAACCTGGCCCGCCAGTCCTTGCGGCTGACCCCTGGACCATGTCTGTGACTCGCGTGCGCGCAGACACATGATTTGTGTGTCTGTCGAGAGCGACGAGGTCAGCAGATCCTGGATGATATCCCGCCCATCCGATTCCCATTTCCCTTCTGCCGGCACATCTTCCCTGCGCTTCGGGAGACGGGAGAGGGAGGAAGGTGAACGGTGAGGTGGAGGCGGACGGTGAGCTCGCAACAAATCAATGAGATGCTGCAGTGAAATGCAGTTGTCTGTATGAGCTGGAGGAACGGCAAAATGGCAATTACTATAAATCAACAGCAGTTTCAGCTACAAGCACTTTGTTAAGCTCTTCCATTTCTTGTTGCCATGATTAGTTCGCTTTAAATGAGTTTTTCTGAAATTGATTGGACATGAATTAAATGCCTCCAACTTGCCTTGGATAAAACAAAGTTTTGGAGTGGATGGGGGTGGGGCACTAAAAATGGAAGGAAACTGGGATTAGAAAGGATAAAGTGAAGCTGAAGCGCATGGTTACAGGCGGTGGAGTTTTATTGCTACTCATTAGAAGTTAAACTGTGCTCCTGGCCTAATGAAATGTAAAGCTGCATTGTATTGATGTCGACACACACACGTACACACACACACGCACACACTCTGATACTCATTAGGATTCCTGCAATGGGACTGTTGCAAACTGTGTGTTTGCTTGCACAGACACGTCTCGCCTTCTAGACTTTCTGTATTGATTGATCCATGAATATATAATCACTAATGTCGAACTTAAATCCACGCAGTCCATTGGAAAAGTGTAGGTTTCTTCGTCTGGCGGCGTGTGTGTGTGTGTGTGTGTGTGTGTGTGTGTGTGTGTTAGGGTGAGAGCTCTGCTGGAAGATATTGTAAATCTGCACAGGATGACTAATCCCAATGTCATGACTGACTAAGCACATGGCATATACAGTAGGAGCAGAATACAGCGTAACATCTCCATTACTGCTGGGCTAATGGCTTTCTTTCTCTAGAAGTTTGGACTGAGCTAACATCATGTTATTAGAGGCTGTTCTCCAGTTTTCACTTTATATGAAATAAGAATTGTAATAAAGTCTTGTTATAAAGAAGGAGAGTTAGCTCAGACAGCGTTACAATTTCCATCTAGAATTTCTCAGCCATTTGACAGTGTTTTGGTAGTACGTGAAGAATTGTAAAAAAAAAAAAAAAGTCCGTAATTCCTCGTCTCATCGGATGAACTTTCCACATTCATCTTGCCTGCGGAAACAAAAGCAGGACAGTGGAAGCTGATTTATTTCCACAAAATATCAACATTGCAATCTGAGAACATTTCTGTTGAAATCGTGGTCACAGACCTCTGACCGATTGCACAACATACCTCACATAGAAAACAATAAAAGCCGCAGATAAACAAATAATTCTCTTCCTTTTTTAATAACACAATAAACATTATATTGCCTATAATGCAACAAAGCAATCCTTTAGTAAATCTGAACCAGGTGAAACTCAACTTACTAGAGTTGGGGGGTTGTGGTTAAAACCCATTTACTAAGATTTTTTTGTATCTCAAATGCAAAATGTAAATATATTTTGTAGACTTTTGGCTTAATTACTGCTCTATTTTGTTTTTTTAACAAAATGGCCTTTTTTAGTCTGTGTATTATAATTAACGATTAATCAATTACTAAATTAGTTGTCGATTTGTCAACTAAACCAGTTAATCTGTGATTAATCAGATTAATTGAGATTAATTGGATTAATAGTTTCAGCCTTAATCTCTTCATAATGGTTTTATATACAGTGTTGAAAGGTAATTGTACGGAGGCAGAAATATGTGATTGCATTGTCTGGACTTCAATGAAATATGAAGAAAAACTCATATACAGCATGTATTTTGGACCTCAAGTAGCAATATGTATAGTATGAGACACAGGGTGTGTAATATGTAATTTGCTTGGAGCTCTTGGGTATAACATTCACCAATGTACAGAAGGTTATTGTATGTTGGTTCTGATTATGGAAGCCTCTCCTTTATTTCCATACAGTGTCTGCCAGAACTATCCAGAGTCTGCTGTTATTATGTCTTTGTACTTCAAAGTCACATAATGAAATTTTTCTTCAGGAGGTCACAGTGCTGTTCTTTGTCAGCTGACACGGTGAACATTGGGGAACCGACTTTTTGACGGTATAAAATTCACCATAGACCGTCTTCTTACCTGATTGCCAGAAACGTCCCAAAAATCCAACGTGAAAACCTGGAAATCCTTTTGTTCCCCCCATTCCGTCTCGTCTTTTGTCTACCTGGGAGAACAAGGTACTCCCGCCGCATCAAGAGAGATGAAAAGAAACACTCAACAGCCTGAAGTGTTTCCAGATTTTAGAAGCAAAAGAAAAGGGATAAGCAGGGCAGATTGAAAGAAAGAGGGGGAAAAAGGGGAGATTTACTCTCGGCAGTGTACAGGTGTGTTTGCGTGTCAGCGCGCGCGTGTGTGTGTGTGTGTGGTGGGTGAAATAGAGGTATGGTTTCATGTCATTTCATCATTTCCCTGCTAGCAGTAAATCCAATTACTTTTCCTTCTCCTTTCTATCTTGTAAGATAGGCTGAGTGACAGGACTGATTGGAGTACAGCGCTGCTGAGGTAACCGTGCCAACTGGTTGACTGACACAACACTGGCACTTAACTGGCTTCATACAAAGAGACAGGAGAACCTGGTTAGACTGGAGGCTGTCTATGAGCTGTTGAGGGGGACCGCAGGTTCACTCGTCCCTCCTAAAGATGATCTAATTCACTCTTTGGCAACAGACTCAACATGTTTTGTTTTGCTTTAGCATGATAGCACTGAATTGCTCCACTGTGTGTTATCATGTCCTCCCTGTTTCAACTCCGTATTTCTTACTAACTACTCTCCAATCCCTGAATAGTAGTTAGACTTTAGAGCCGGGGAGGGTATTGAGTGACGATGGCACTTTAGACTTTTACTCTCTGGTGTTCATTACACCAGTGTGTGTGTATGTTCACACTGCACTTGTATTTATTTGAGTGAAAGACTTTACAAATTACACCTCGGAAGATTTATTTTGGGGTTATCTACTGTTCTTAATTCTGTAAAGTATTTTCTGTCCTTAAAGTATTCTCTTAATGAAATCCGTTGTAGCTGCATTTACTCCAAGTTCACTGATAATAGTAATAATATCCCAATACACACTTAAGGAAATGGTTGTAACTGATCACAATGTGAGGAATACAGCATATATATATATATATATATATATATATATATATATATATATATTTTTTTTTTTTTTTAGGTTCTCCACTTATATATATATAAGTGGAGAACCTAAAAATTTCTGTCTAACTTTATCATTGTGTTCTATCACAGTGATTATTAGAGGCCATGGAGGTGAAACAATGTTATGACCAAGGTTAGGAATAAATTTTCTAGATTTAACACTAATATATCAGAACAGGGAAGGTTCAGAGACGGGGAGGAATCTAAGCAGTGTCTGTATCGACTCCTCACATCCCAGTGAATAAGACTTCCCTGGATCCTTTCCTAGAGTTTGAGACGGCCATGGATCTATGGGGCTCTGCGAGCGCAGCAGTAAAACTTGCTGTCAGAATGATTAAGGCTAATCAGGAAACATGGGAAGGGAGGTAATTTAGCATGTGAATGCTAATTAGCGCTAGCATTTAGACTGGCAGACGATGATTGAAGCTGCGCATCGGCTGCCTGCGCTGGTTATACGGCAGAAAAATACCCAGCAGGCTGTCGGGTGGGGGGAATGATTGATAATCTTTGTGTCGAGCTGCTGCCTGTTTCCCTGTTTATGTGTAAATGAGTGTGAAATATTGTTTCACTTGCCCTCCGATGTTAACACGTAATGCGCAGATGAGCTCAACACCTGAACACTCTAATTTCATCCCCATCCCATTAGCTAGAACTTAGTGAAATAATGTCCAATTTGTTTCCAATAACGCTCAGCAGGCTTCTCAAAAAGCTCCTTTTCATATTTGCACATTTTTCCATCTTCTGCTCAAAAAGATATTAGCAGATATTAGTGCTTCTGAAATTACAGTTTGTAGCTGCTGTGATGTGCATGAATATATACGACGAGTGTGAGGGAATGGCTGTTTTAGAGCTGCTGTGTTATAGCCTCTATAAATGCATGTGTTTGAAGCTGCTATAAGAGCCTTTTGAGTGCAGACCAGTGTGTAAATCCTACAGAGGTAAAATTACTGCTTTGAGCAGTGCTGGTGTTTGAGTGAATTATTAGCCTGCTCTCTCCCCTACTACTCTTCTGCTCTCCTTGTCTTTGAGCCTTGCAGTTTTCACGTCTGCGACGACTCTCCGCTCCCCAACACTCATATGTCACCTTCAACTCCCTCTCTCTCCTGAGTTACTTGGGTTTGATGCCTACAAATCTGCCTCCCGAGAGACTTTCTCGCCTCATTTATGAGAGAGTCGTGTGTGTGGCAAACTGTCCTTCTCTCTTGAACTGAGTTTTCGAATCTTGTCCATCCATTAGAGCATTACGGCACATCAACCTGCTAAAAAAAAGTAATTTTATGCTTTTTGTGAAACCAAGTGAGATAAAGTGGTACAGGAAAGAATATGAAAGGAAAAAGGAACTATATATAATAAGGGTACACAGCAGACTGGTGATATTTGCAGTGTTTAGGCTCCACAGTCACACTGAATCGCTAAAATGCGAAAATAAATCGTAAAATGGTAACAGCTGTCTATTTTAATAGTTCAAACACAATATATTAATACAAACAGTTGAAATGAAGAAGCTGATGTCATCAATCTTCCTTATCACCACACTTTGGGTGTATCCAATTAGTGCTTAGGAAGCAAAATGAGGCCACTGGATTGGCTGCTTCGTAAATGCCAGCTAATAGTATGTCAAGTAGCATTGTGGCTAGGTATTTCTGCTTCCCAAACTAGTTATAAGCCACGCCCCTTTAATTACCAGTCAAGTGACATGAAAACTCTCACTGTGCCCCATCTTGATAGGGAACAGTATCGCCGTACGACGTAAAATGACAAATGCTGTTGCCTGTTTTGTCATTTGAAATGGACAAAACATTTCAGAAAAGGGAACAACTATACAAGGTGTACTATAAGTACCTATACAAGGTGTATAGGTACTATATGGAAATCATAATATTATGATTTTTTTTTTTAGGAAAATAAGTTTCACAAATTGCATTGTAAAGAATCTGTCAAGATATCCTCACAAATGTAAATAACTCTTGATCTTAAAACCTTTTTGTGCAATTACTGACATCTGGGGATGTTTCTCAATATTTTGTGACATATGTTGTGATAACGACAAAAGTGACGTTAGAAAAGCACAAATTCCTGGTAGACTTTGTTTGCGCTGAATGTATGCAGTCAAAGCTCCCACAAACACAAACACTAAAAAAAAAAAAATTAAAAAAAAAGGTTATTTTCACAGTTTAGCAATAAACTGTGTGCAATTTATTGCACATAGCTACTGCGTTGAATGCATTTTTTGAATTTATTGATATTTATTGCTGCTTTCATGGAATAAGCTCTGGGGAACTTAATTAAAGTAACAATTTCACTGGAATTCATATTGTTACGATAAATTCAAATTCTTATTACAGTACATTTTCACCATCACAACAAAATAATTGTCAATACCTATTGAAATGACATGTCAAAACTGTTTTTGTCTATTTTGTGTTGTGATCATGACACTCTCCTGTCAGAGATGTTCTCTAAATACCCAGGGGAAGATTTGTATTCCTCAAGGTGACAGATTGCCAGATTTATAATAAACTAGATTGTGATGTTTGAAGCGAGTAAAGCAAGAGGCAGAATTGTTTGTGTAAAAGTTTTATGTGACTGTATAATATGATGGTTGTGACCTGATTTATTATCATTTTAGCAGAAAAAATGATAATAACTGGATATACATTTCACATATCCAGGGAAATGTGCACTGAATAAAATTACAAATAAGGCACCAAGGGACTTTATCTTTGTATATCCATCACAAGGTACATTGATAGTTTCATGTATTTAAATTCCTTGGCAGTGTAAATTTGATAAAAGCAGACGTATAGAACAAAGATATTGTGATGGCGTAAAATAGTCCGATACAGAAACAAGCTGCCCTCTGAGGCGGTGGCTGATATAAAGCTGGCCTCATCACTTATTAGAGGCAGCTGTGCCTAATGTGCCATTGTGGTCGTGGGTTCTATTCCCATGTGGGCTATCACTTCATGTGTATTATTACCCCCGTGTCCTTGAGCAGGGCATTATCTCGGCTGTCCCTCTGGACGAACGCGGCTCGGTTTTAATGGACGGGCGATGTGCGTGGAAACCTAGATGGATATATTAGCGAGCTAATGAATCTTTGATAAGTGGGAAAGCTTTGCGTATGTCAAGAGACGAGCGGAAAGATCACAGCTAAGCCCATCAGCTGAAAGATGGCTTTAATTCGCACAAAACCCTTGAAGTCTTTGACATTGGCAGCGCCATTGTCGGGCAAAGTGATGTGGAGAAAAGGGAACAAATTTTACCCAGATGAATGAAAATGTAGGAGTTTATGACTCATTATCAACAGAATAGATTTCCTTTTTAATGTGCTTTCCTAAAAGTAGAGGTTAGACACTAACACGGCTCGAAATAATAAACGCTTCAGCCGCCAAACTGGGTGTATCCCTTCTTGGATTGGTTTGGATTTCTGACCTTTTTTTCCATTTTCCATCATGTTAATCCGCCACACTGCCTTCCAGGAAGAGCTTCTCCAATCATGAAGTCATTCACATGTAGCTGCTGGATGAATGCCGCGACTGTGTGGAGGAAGGTCTCCAACACTGAAGGGGTGGGGAAAAAAACCCCAGAGTTAGCCTCTCGACCCAAGAAATCCAAGCCCTCTCACCCCAAGCAGTCTGCTTTAGTGTAAGCACCGACTCGCAGCATCCCAAGATCAGGTTATGTGAGGTCACGGATCCAGACAAACAGAGGCACACACACATCGTTCGGAAGTTCGGCAGCAGCCAGCTCCATGGTCAGACAGCTGTTGTCGCTGACGACCAGCGTCAGGTGCCAGTGGCCCGATTCAAGTTGGCTAACCTCCCCACATCCCATGTGTCTTGCACAGATACAGGGGTGGGACAATGGGTGGACATGTGTCCCCCCGTCTCTGGCGGGCATCTGGAGAACAACTGGCATGTCGGGGGCTGCGCTTGAACACATTGGATTTGTGTCGACCAAAAGATGCAAGTCACCAAATGTGTGTAGGACGCTTAAATTTAGCATTTAGCAAAGACTGCTCCCTTGAATTACGTGCGTTTCACTTTTAATTACATGGCTGGGGATAGATTGTGATGTTTGGGTGTAATATACGTGTGTGCTTGTCTCCATTATGCTAATATGGCTTAGATGTATGGCAAAACACAGCCTGCGTGGGCGTGTGTGTATGCGTGTGCACGTGATTAAAGGGACGGATTATTTCAGTGTGTAAGATGGAGGTGTGTGTTCGTCACTCCTAGAGGTATAAATCCTCAGATTATAGGGAATGTCGCCCTCTCTGCAGGATGTCGGTATGTGGGATCGCCGTGATTAGTGTGTGCCATGTTTAGTGTAGGAAGTAATGTACGTTTACGTACTACAGCAGCTGTGCTTTCTTCATGTAGACTCGGAAAGGCCCACCTGATGCCAGGGCAGCTGCTGCACAAACAGCCCCTCTGCACTCATGCACACAAACAGTGCCAGGAGAGATTTTTTTTTTTTTTTTTTCCTTTTGGGGTACAAGTGTGTGTTTGCTGCAAAGAGGAAGAGAAAGGGGCAGCTGCAGTGTAAAGCCTTCATCAACTGTTCCTCTAGACTGCCCCATCTGTCCAGACATTAATACACACACTCACTCCCATACACTAATACGTACACACGGGTCCGTCTGTTGTCTTATCAGTCACACATGGCGCACTTCACACTCAATGGGCCTTGTCACGACAAAGATGCGTATTATCTGATGTCTTGTGTGAGGAAAATCTGCGTGTCAACTGCGTCTGACACCATGAAACACCATTCGGGGTGTTTCATGGAAGCAGCATCCACCCATCCACCCATCCACCCATCCATCCATCCATGGGACAGTTATTAGAGCTGAGGCCAAGAGGACAGAGGAAACTAGAGCAAGCTGTTTTAGCATTAACTTAACTACAGCTACAGCATTTATGGTGCTGCTAGTTGACAGGTATGGCCAAACAGGTAATCATTTACTAAGAATTGTAGATCTCTTACTAGTCAGTTACTAGTCAACACATGAATTCATGAGGATCAGAGAATGCAACTGCCTGCAAATATCTAAAATCCATGAATGCCCAATATCACTTTTGGAATTGCTTAGAAAAGCCTATTTTAATGGTTCATTTCCCATATTTACCTTAATGTGCATTAATACGAACAGTGGAAACCATCAGGTGCTACTGGACAAGCTAACATCTACGATCTTCTTTATTTTTGCCCTTGGCTCTCCGCGGGGTCCACCTTTCTTTGTGTTTTGTCTCTTATGAATTCAATAATTCATTTAGCTGTTGTAATGGAGCTAGTAGCACCAGAATCTCCAACTTGTCAACTAGGCTTTTGCAGTTATCCTACAAAGTCACAATTTCCTTAATTAGTTAACTAATTAGAATCACTTGTTCGGAGATTTACATCTGTTTAGATTTTTAGCTGCTCTAGTGAAGCATTTGGAACATAAAAACTTAAACCATTCAGCGGTAATTCAGAAAACTGGGGCAGCTATTAGGTATCTTGTTCCAGTTAATTAATTATATTTTTTTTCAACTCTTACTGAAGTAGTGACAGCATAAAAATGATCAATTTATTTTACTGAATAACATACTTGGCTCGAAATTATTTCATTTTCAGTAGTTAGCAGTTTGTACTATTTATGTTCTACTTGTCAGTTTCTATTTAGATGAATGGCTGTATTTCAAATTACATTGTAAACCCAGATTTAGTGATTGGTCTAGTTTATCAAAATGAATTCATGACTTTCTTTAATGATACTTTTAGCAAATATCTACATTTTGAACTCTATTTACCCAGACAAAGGTGGATAATTTGACTCAAAGTCTATCTCTACTTTGTGCTTTCTTCCCCTAGTCATTGTCATAACCTTAATATCTCTTAATGTGTTTTTGTCCAACTTCATGTCAGCTCACCAGCCAGGCACAAGGTCGGCTCAGCCGTCGTATGCTAATGACGGAGAGATGCAGACGGAGACCCTGAAAGCTGCTTTGCGGTTAAGGAGACGTAATGAAATGGATCGTAAGAAGGTTGACACCGAGAGACAGTGTGTGTCTCCGTGAGTGAGAGCATTGTCCCTGATGATGTTTATAATATTGATTGCCTGCTCTCAAGAAGCTGCCTGATTTTTGATTTGGGCACTTCTGAGCATTGTGATTGCAGCACGAACATCTAATGCCTTGAGTGGCCTCTGCAATCAAGGACAATGACCCTTAACTCCATGCATCCCCTCTCTTGCCCACACACTGGTTCTTTTTCGCAGGCGCTCTGTTTCACACAGGCTGAGTTGTCTGTATTTTTCAACTTTTACTAATGTAGGTTCTTAGGAAGTCAACAAGGGCAGAGAAAACTAGACTTTTGTCCTCCTCCCTTTGGTTGGACTTCAACAAGCTACTAGGTAAAGTTTGAGCTGACACATAGATTTGTATGTTTTTCTCAGTCTTTTTTTTTTTTTTTTTTTAACAAATCCTTATTTGGATTGAATATGTTTTACAGCTTGTTGTTGTGTTGGATCTCTAAGAGCCATGATATGCTGTCTTCATGGTGTGAATTAGATGTGTAAATTTCCAACGCTGTTAAACAAATTTGCCATGAAATGAACCTCCCAGCTGCCCTTTATATGAAAGCCACTCAAGAAGATACAAAGTGGGGAGAAAAGTAAATGTTTTAATGAATTCATTTTACAGTTTTTCTTTAGATCTATTTCTGTCAGGGTTTCAGGTTAACCTTTTAAACTTTTAAACAAGTAGCAATAAATAAGATTAATATCTGGTTTCTTAATGGTGACTGAGTCCCACTGTAAAAATGGTACATAGTGTGAGAGTTTTTAAGTGCAGTGTTTTTCAAGGGATTATTATGTAATGGCTAATGCAGAACCCAGGGTTTGAGGTTATGAAGCAAAGGAACGACAATTTGAAATTTCATTAAGCGGAGCTTCAGTGAAAGATTCATATCAAAACACAGAATAAACATGCTAACATTAGCTTAGTAGTTCAAAAACTGTCTCACATGAAACCTGTCAGCAGAAACAAGATTTTAGTAGATTTTAGCAAGACTGTAGCTGACTGGGCTGAGTCACGTTACCTTTCAAAACAAAAGGTTGTTGGGTACTGATAAAAAAAAATGGTGCATTTAGAAAAATACCTCACTGTTTAATGAGGGAGGGATGAAATATTGTTGAAATGTATTGAGTATTGGTATCGACAGAGTTTTCAAACTTGTCATTGATTTTAATGACTTATTATTAAATTATATATTTATATATATATCCATCCATCCATCCATTTTCTTTCACCCTTGTCCCTAATGGGGTCGGGAGTTGCTGGTGCCGATCTCCAGCTACGTTCCGGATGTATATATATATATATATATATATATATATATATATATTGCATAGTCAGAGGCCTATGCAATTATAGGCATAGGCATATATATGCAATTATATATGCCTAATTCCAGGTTACATGCTGGTTGTCTTGCTGCATTGCCTAACTGTTGTACCATTTGTATTTATTTATTTGGTGACTAAATGTAAGCACATTTGATGGGTAAACAATATAAACAACACATCAGCGTTTCGTCATCATCACAGTTTTCCATTGAGATGTCATGTTGGAGGAAACCATTCCAGGCCTGTCTGTGTGTAACATTTCCTGTTCCTAAGTTGGTTTTCTATGATGTCCACTGCTGATAAAACCTCATGGTGTCACCATTCTGTGACTTATTTATTTACTTACCTTCCTTCTCCTTCATTTTCTCCCACTCTTTATTGCATCATTTCTGCAGTTCTCCTCCTTCTGTGCAAACTGATCAAGCACATGATCTTTGCAGAGGTGAAAATGTATTAAGTTAGACTTTTTTGTTATTATTGTGCAAATAACTTTGTGTTTCTCAACTGGGGGCTTACATGTGTATTAGGTGGACAAATAGGCAAACAGATGAGCAACCGGAGAGGAAATATATCCACACTGATAGCAGTATAAAAAGGGAAGGACAAAGACCTGATGTTATTCAGCCATCTGGTGTGTGTGAGAGAGTGTGTGTGTGTGTGAATCTATATGTGTGTTCGTACCTCTATTGTATCTGTATACTGTAGAGAGAATGACTTAGATTACCAAGACTGATATCAAAGTCACACTCTAGGACACGCTCCAACTGCCAGCACTTGGAGCGCACACACACACACACACACACACACGTGCACCCCCACACGCACCCTGTGTGTCTCTGCAGCCCTTTGCTTTTTCCTGGGAAGCATACAAAGCACTCAGCTGCTGTGTGTGTGTGTGAAGGTTCCCCCTCTAATTGAAGTGTACAGTGACTTGGCAGGCTGCCTGATGTTAGGAGTCATATGGAGGGACAATAGAAGAAAGGAAGAGTGCACAGAGAAGGGGGCATAAAAAGGGAGGGATGAGACAGAGAGAAAACTGATGGGAGGAGAGCAGAAAAAGATGGAAAGAATGAGTGGAGGAGGATGGAGAATGAAAAATCCAATGATGTCTGAAAATATATTTGTAAATGGCTCTGTTATCTGATCCTAATGGACAAAATTAAACACTTATGAAGATATATGGCTGTTGTAGGCTTTGTCCAAGTAAAACCAATAGCGCTGTTTGTATAATAAAGTCGTGATGATGTGGTTTTTCTTGAATTCAAACCACAGAAGTTTATTATCATGCTGTTCCTGCAGCTTAAGGTCCTTTAATGAGATGTAGTTTTCTTAGTCATGTGGAGTGAAACCCTTCTCCCCCACCTGTTGCTGTGAGTTTTCAGTCAGCTGTGTATCATAAACAAATGACGGGCTTTCCTGATTATCTTTTCTGCTTGTCATAGAAGCTTAAAATATGGTCTGTTTAGCAAAGAACACAAATAATTGTAGCTTTTCACCCAGATAAAATCACTCATAACCTTTTATATAGGAAACCTAAAAGTCATGCTGTGTCCAGACCCTACTGTATGCAGGTGTACTGTAAAGCAACACTCTTCAGTATGGATGCTGCTACAAAGTCAAAAAGACTAGAGCCTATCAGGTTTTGCTATCAGTTAGGCTTTTAAAAACAAAATAAGAGGAAGAGAAACCCAAAAAGCTGCAAAGGGTTGAGCGAGAGCAAGATTTCCATAAATAACAGAAAGGTTGCACAATGTGCTGCGCTTTATCCATTTGAGATTCAAAATTCTATCTATGATGGAACATGAACATGTCAGAAGATTAGCTTTTGTTTCAAGTACTAGAAAAATCCATGTTTTACAGTGACTGCTCTCACACACAGTGTGGCGTCACCTCCACTCCTAACAAATAATAAATCAGTAATGGCTGCTGTTTGTGAAAAGGCTAAAGCAATGTATTTTCAACAATATTGATATATGTTTTAATATTTCTTAAAGAGACTAATTTGATCAAAACTTAACAAAAAAAAAATACTGGATATAAAATCAAGCCACATTACAAACAATTGTGTAATGTGGTGTTTGTTGGGCATGTCAAGTATTGAAGTACATTATTTAGCACGGTTTTTAAAAGAGATATCTCAATATTAATGTATGCTAAGCTAAGACAGTTGAGACCTAATTTAAGTTAAATATCTCCCATAGTGTGACATACCGTACTTATTTTTATCTGCTGCAGTGTTCACTGATAGAAACTCAGGAAGAGAACAAAAGTGAGCAGCCGTGGTTACAGCTGTACAGCACTGACGCAGAACGATCAACTGATGAGCCAGAGCGCCGAGGTTAATCCATCAGATTACAGCAGATTACAATGCATGAGGGATGTCTGAATGGAAGATTAGAACAGAGAGATGATGGACGGAATAATTGGATGGATGGACTGTGGAGAGCGATAGACGGTGAAGGATAATGTGATAAATATGAGAGCTTTCTATCAGGTTTAACCGATGGAGTAGTTGTACTTTACATAAATATTCCAGTTCTAGTTTAGATTGGATATAGGGTTTTTAGTATTGTTTTTAAAATAGATTTCCATTAGCTAGATTAGAGTAAATAAGTAATCCCAGTGAGCATGCAGTAAGCCATTTAGTGAATCACCTGAATCTACAAAAAAAAAAAAAAAAAGAGTTTACTCGAGATGCTTTCTTATTGCTATAATGCACAACGAATGAAGACGGAGAACAGAAGTAGAAAGAAATTGAAATACAATTTCTTTGGGTGAGTTGCCTTTAAAACAGGCAGGGAAAACAGATGGTTGAAGTGAACTCTGGGACAGTTCAAATGCATGTGATCGGAAACCGCTCCAAAAGCAGGAAGTGGACTTCGGTGTAGGGCCTTCTGGGTAAATGCATCCACAATATTTTCTTCAGTGGTTCTTGGCGCAGCGCTGCCACAGGCAAGGAGGTGAACAGGTTTTTTTTCGCCAAGCTCCTGAGAGAGACCCGCTCTTTCACAAGTGTTTATGGAAGCAGTATGCATGCTAGGTGCTGCTGGTTTATTCACCTGAGGCAACAAAAGTGTTTGGAACACCTGAATGCAGTGATGAGGAGGGGCGAGTGAGTCCTTTTGTCAACATGGTGTGTATTAATAGGGTATTTCATCATATTTCCATTAAACATTCTAATTTCACCTGCCGGTGCTACATCTAGTTAACATTTCAGATCACATAGCCAAAAAGGAAAAACAGAAAGCATGAGGCAATGATGGAGTTAGTCACGTTGACTGATCAAAAGAGGTGGAGGAGGGAGCAGAGAAAAGGGAAGGGAGGGGGACTGGAGGAGAGAGGCCTCTCCACATCCTCCTATATCTGTCCAAACAGCTTTCATGCCAGCTAAGAGTCTTGCCATTTCTGTTTTTTTTTTTCGTTTCTCTCCTTCCTTTTTTGTCATCCTCTCCCTGCCAGATTGCTGACAGAATTTGGAAAAAGGGATTAGAGAGGACAGATGCATGGAGATGGACAGATAACAGCTTTTGGAACACGATCGGCTTGAAAACTTTAGGAGTTGTTGTTGCAGCTCGGATGTTTGTGCAGCCGTTCAGGTCTATGTAGCATTTGGTATAATAATGATAACGGGCCAACCCAGGTGTTTGTGACACTGGAACACCTGTTTTGATCTAACTGGCATTGACCTGCTGCTCCTAGAACCGATTCTACCCCCAGTAGCATCACAAGCTTTAGGATTTGCTCACATTTGGGTGGAAGTGAATTAGTCCAGTTGAGTGTTTCTGGACGATAAGGTCCAGTTACCAATGGTGATAAGGTCTGGCTTGCTGCTGCAGTTCCTTTGGCAGGAAGGAGGCGGGTAGGGACGAGGTTGGGGTTCTATGCCGGCCAATCAAGTATGTCCTTACTAAACAGGAAGGAAAGTCGAAGTTTTGGAGGTGCAAACTGTGGCGAATTGACTTGAATGTTTCTTTCTTTAAACACAGATTGGCTCTGATTTTACACATTTAGGGATAATAAATGTAGCTAAAATTGAAAAAAGTGAAATTTGGAAAAAAAAAAAAAAAAAAAAAAAAAAATATATATATATATATATATATATATATATATATATATATATATATATATATACATACATAAAGACTACATAACAAATTTCATAAGGCTCTGCTTTTTTCATGTCTGGCCACAGATTAACAACTAGACTTTGGCTAGGCCATTTGTATACATGGATGTGCTTTGATTCAAATCGTTCTATTCAGCACTAGCTGTTTTTGTTTTTTGCAGCTTCCTCTGCCAGGATTGTCCGTTGTTCTCCTAGATTTATCTTGCAATTAAATATCACAACATAGGACTGGGCATTTATTGTATTGCTTAGCATTTATCGGGGTGAATTTTGATTTATTGTTATCACAAAGAAATTAGGTTAGTGTAAAAACAGGGACTAAAATGTCAATTTGTTTCTACAGTAGCATAAAAACGTCAGTAAATTTATATGAAGAAGCATGAAGAAATGTTTTTCAAAAGCAGCATTTCTATTTCTAGCACCATGAATGAAGTAATACAGTTTTTTTTGTCATCACTTTTATTGTCACCACAGTACTAAAACATAGTGCAATAAAATTCTAGGTTCATATCGCTCACTTTTAACACACAGACATTTTTTGTCAAAATATTTGAAAAATGTAGAAAAACAATTTTTTATTCCTATGTTTGAGCAATTAATATCTCTGTAAATCACTTTACAGTAAAGATCATTTTTGCCAACTCACTTTCAGCCGAGGAGGCAAAAATGGAACGGAGCAGATCAAACACGTGCGCTCCAAAGGCCTGTGGAGCGGGTTCAGAAGGCAGAGCGCTTTACATTAGGGAACCCACAGAGAGCTTGGAACATGGAGGTCGAAGGTCAACAGCGAGGAAGTTTAATAAAGAAAGAGAGGGAGGACGACTCGGGGTAAAGGGGAGGACATTTGATGGATTGTTTCCTGTCTGTGTGCCTCCCTGCTCTCTCCATTCCCTCATCTCCTCCTCACTGCATGATTGCTCTGTCTGCGCCGCGGTTTTAAGCGGCTGTTTATTAGGGAGTGTGTGTTCGAGGAAGCGTGTTAAATAAAGAGGAAAGTGCTCAGTCTCGATCCCTTACAGTTTTACCAGTCTGACCATGCTGCTTTGCAACTTCTTTCTAGCTCATCTGAAGCGATATGCAAGAACAAGACATAGTTCCAACACAGAGAAGAACACGGCGGTAAAATCATTGGAAAAACACGTAGAGGGCAAATCAAACAATGTAGCCTGCCACTGTTTGCAATTTGTGTCTGCTCTGAGTCAATCTTTGTCTCACTCTCCTTTTCTGTCTCTGTCTCCTCTGGGGTAAAGCGGCTATTCAACACATTCCTTTGTTTACCCTTCTAATTGGAAGATGTCGAGCTGTAGCGCCGCAGCCTTTTATGGCATCGCAAGTCTGATCACACACACACACTCTCACATGCACGCATGGTGTAATCTAGCACAGCAGCTCTGAGAAAGGAACAAAAAGACAGAAGACAAAAAAGATCAAATTATCAGCTACATTTAATTACCCACAACTAGACAGACACAATAACAAAGCTAAATCCAAATATTCCTGGGTTCACATGCAAGAGAGATAGAGAGAGAAAGAGGGAGGGCACAGGAATTTAGACTTTCTCTCTCTGTCTGCTGTGCAGCAGGGAGGTTTTTCCTTCCTTCCTTCTTTTTCTTTTTCCTTTTTTTTTTTTTTTTTTGAAGGCATTGCTGCAGAGTAAAGTGATGACTGCTTATCGGATTAGGGATCGCCGGATAATAAATACCCTTGTTTGATTTCTCCACCCATACTCCTTAAACATGATTACTGCTTTCTGTTACCGCCAGCATCACATTAAAGCTCGCTGCACGGCGGCACTGCCATTTGCATAATGTTTATAGAGATGGTAAGAAGCGATGGCTGCAGAGAGGATGGATGCCGAGGAATGCATTCAGCTGTCACTCTTCCTCCATCTTTCCTCGTCCTTTATGCCGTTTGTTGCTGTTTCCTATTGACTTTGCTGTGGCTTTATGGCAGAAGGCTGCTCTCCTTTTGGCTGGTTTGGAATATGTTCATTGTTATTCTCGCTCATATATTTATTGCTATTCCTAACCTATCCCTAACAGATATTGTAAAATACAACAGAATTCAATGAACACATAGTATTTCATTTTTTCAGTGTCATTTAGCAAAATTTCAGTCTGGTATCGTAAGAAGCTGCATTTCCATTCCATAATCGCACATCTTGACATTTCGAAATTGAATCCCCTTAACAGAAACATGCAAATTTTCTTAGTTTTTTTTTATTTTTAAAAGAATTTGCCTCTAGGATTAGGTAGTGTTTTTTTTTTTTGGGCCATGTCAAAGTTTGTTTACTTATCAAATCTGCAGTGAAAATATTTTTTTCCACCTCAAGGAAGTCACGTGACCAACAACAAGATGTTGCCACTGGCACAAACCATGACGAAGAAGAAGAAGACAGCAGGAAGTAGTTGGAGGATGATGCTGCTGCATGTTATTTTTCATGACTTATCGCATGAACAGACTTATTCATGCCTGATTTTGATTGCATTTGTTATTTAATGGAAACAGCAGAATTGTGATTTTTTTTTTTTACATTAGTGGAATAATGACAAAGATTTGCACATAATGGAAGTGCAGCTAGAGATGCTAACATCTTTCATTTATGAGTCATTAACATTATCACAAGTTGAATTATACTGAAATATCAACTGGTGACCAAATTCAATCATTTTCAGCTCTACATTACATCTGTTTTCAGCCAAGCTACTATAATGTTTTACAAAATGAGACAATCATTGAAACATCTGATAGCTGTTGATTGTTAATTTTCCATAACCCATGTCATAGACATCAGAATAATGCCATCAACTGGAGTAAAAGTTAAACTTTTGCTTTATTTTTCACGGTTGGGCAAATTTACGGCACAGTGAGACCCCGAGTGGGGGTTAGGGACCAAAGCTAACTAGATAAAATCTACAAATACTCGAGACCCCCTCCAGAAATCTTTATAAGGGCCTATTTTAGTAGGTTAATTGCCAAATTGACCTTAGTTTGCAAAAGCCAGCCAATGGCATGTCAGGTATACTCTTCTTGGGAAGCAGGTCTTTCAACTTCCCAAGCCACATTTCCTTCCCAATATTTTAGATTTTCTCTTCAGAAAAATTTGTGAAAGGTGGATTTTCTGCAGATAATTTAGAGTTACATTCCACAGAAATATATGAATACTGAGTATTGGCAATGGTCCTCTATAATTCCCAAAGCATCTTGGTAAAATGTCTTAAATTACTCCGACTGAAGTGTTCTGTCTGAAAACTCTTTATTGCTCGGCACAGAAAGCTCCGTCCCCTTCTTCCCTCCACATTCTGCCATAACGTCTGCTGAAGTGGTGAGACTTCTTTGCTGTCAGATATCTAAGATCTTAACTGCATAAAAATTGAATAAATTCCAAAAATTTGCAGGAAATAACTCAGAAGTCAAAGCAGAGCCAAACAAGACTTGAAAGGCGAAGCGTTCTAAAATGTCAGAAGGCAGAGAAGAATCTGATGCGGTAAGATTTGTAATTCCACCAAGATGCAAATGTCAATGTTTCTCACATTTCCCTGAGAAAAACACAGTTTTCAGAGTGATACAGTCACTTTATCTTCAGCAAAACTCAACCCAATACTTTTGAGAACCACTCTTTCAATCATACTTCAAATCCTTATTGCGACAGTAAACCAAAAATGTTACTGAAATTATCTTTTAGCTCTGTTATGGATTTAACAACTATGCTTCTAATAGTTACATTGCTAATACAGGAATACCAATTAATTATTCAGTTGGTAATTTAAGATATTGTTTGTTGATTACTAATTTGTGGCTAATTTTTTGAAACTACTAAAACATTTTTTTTTTGTATTTTTGTTCTGTTACATACACCGGCCACAGATCAGCTCATGTGAACTTGGCCTGTTCAGTTCTGCAGACATCTAGTCCTGATTCATCTGATTGAACAGAGGCCTTTAGGTGACAGTAGAGCTGTCAGTGTTCCTGCGCACCAGATCATCAACATGCGAGTGCACATTATCTGCGAGTGAAAATGTCTCTGTTCTCCATTTTGCCCATGTAGGAGCGTAATAACCACTTTTTGAACCGATGACCCTGAGCTGAACTTCCCTTGTCTCTTATTCAGAGAGCATCCGTACAGAGCCTGCCAGCAGCAAGTTAATAACAGCTGGAACGCTTGTTGGATTTTTCTTTCTCCTCCTCCCCCCAAAAAAGCTCTTGTGCACTCCCAAATACAGTAAGTGCACATAAAATCCAACCCCCCACCTCCACCCTCTCCAGCCCCCGGCACAAACTGTAAGGCAACCCTGTCTAGACAGACATCAGCCCCATCTCTCTCTGTCTACGGAGAAACAAAAAGTCATTGGAAGATGTATGACCGACTCAGTGAGTGATTGTAACACCCTAATCTAAGTTTGTTGAAAGATTTATTTGAGGATTTAATTAGACAACCTCAAGCTAATAAAGTCAGTCGGCTGAAAGTTGATTTAATTGAGTTTGATTCCTTTTTTTTTCTTCTAAAAACACATTGAGGACTGATTGTATTAACCCACTTAATATCCTGATCCTTTCCCATCTCAGGTTTTTGTCAAATAAATGAGTTTTGATTTCAGTCACATAGCAAGCCAAGTAAAAAGAGAATACCAATGCAAGAGACGAGGGAAGACAGACATCAGGTCAGAGTGAAAAAAAAAGACAGACTCTGCTGTCAACTTCCTCCAGGGAGGCAAAGGTCTCCATTATAATTCAGTTGTTGTCTTGCATTTTACTTTGATGTCCAACGTTTGGGGCTTTTTTTTGCCACTGACTTAAAATGCCTAGAAGAGTATGACTTTGTTTGTTTGAAATGCACAATAAGCTGACCTTTGGGTACTCCCAGACCATCTGTGAAACCAGCTTCGGTTTGATATTTTTTCTGTATTTTTAGTTGAGATATATGACATTTTTCAACTTCTTGAACTTAAATGTTGACAGATGATGAAAAGCACATCAATGGCTTTCTGATTTGACCAATGGTGGAAATAAAAATAAATGCTCCAATGTGTACAGAGTGGTAGATCGGAGGCAGAACATATTACTTAGTCACTCAAAAATATAGCTATTACTTGTGTTCTAACCACAAAGACAATATAAGTAAAAAAAAATGATTTAATTAATTAAAGGAAATGTTATCCAGACCAATCGTCGCTGCTGCCTGAACATGATACTGTAACTGGTTGCTTCACCCTTTGTAGCAACAGCTACCACCCACAGTGGAGTGGTCTCTTGCACAGACAGCTTGTTCAACATCATATCAAAGCATCAGAATAAATTCAGAACTTTGACTAGGCCTCTGCAAACCATCTTATTTTGTTGGTTGTGTATTTTTAATCATTCAGAGGTCGAATCTCTTTTATGCTTTGGATCAATGTCCTACTGCGTAATCAAAGTGAGTTTATGCTAAGGTCAAACATTGACCAAGGATTTTATGATAGGATTGCTAGTTGTATTAATTAGGGTAGGTCATCGAGGTTCATGCCAACTTTCTGTGCATTGTTCTACCCCTGATATTGGAATAATATCTTCCACAAACTGCTCGTGATGCCATTCTGGAACATTTTATGAGGGGCTACTGTCTTTATCCGACTTGTTTACTTCAGCTTTGAATAACGTTTAGACGCGTTCTCATTTGTCTTGATTAGTTTAGGTTGAGGTGAAGCTGTCAGTCCACCTGCCTTTAACAGTATTAATAGATGTGCGTTATTACAGACAGAAGATGTTGCAGAAGAATAAACACATTCTCTGCTCGTTGTCGTACAAGTGTGTATAAAAAGTGTGACGTTTAGAGATCAGCACAAAATGACTTTTCTTCACATTTCTGGCACAGAACGAGAGACACAAAAGCCAGAATCCACGGATCATAGGTTTAAATCCAAAAAGTCAACAACTCTTTCAAGAACTTACAAATTGGCAGCCACCAAATAAAGCTGTTTGATCTCTATAGGCAATTGCTGCATTGAACCACAGTCATTATGAATTCCAGATCTGCAGCAAGCAGTTCTACGAGCACGCTTTAAAGTCAGTCACGTCATTAGGAACCTTTTATGAGTTTCAGTTTAAAGAAAGAACATAGATTATTTAGGGGTACACTCAAAATCATTATAATTATATTGGTGATTAAATTATATTTAGATTTTTTTAAAGTGTGAAGCATATTAATAGATATAAACAATATAAAAGTGACAAAGTTTCTGGAAAAACCTCTGAAATTATTTTACTGCTGTAGACAAAAAAAAAACAACAACAAAAAAAAAAACTTCAAAGCATTAAAGTATCATCAGTGGGAGCTATACTGGAGAAATGTGTTACATTGATTTTACTAGCACATGTAACAGCAGAAATAGCTTTTGATATAAGTGATTCTTGAGAAGTGAGACAAAATGGGTTTAAATTTCCCTCCCAAAATGTAATTATTCAAATATGACAAATAATGTTTTGGAAATGTAAAGATACTAAGATGCAGGCTCTCAGTTGCAACATTTTTTTTTTTTTTTTTTGAAAATTACATTTTTAATGGACCTGACCAAGAATTAGTGCTGCACATCTGGTTGTACAGCTGCATTTCAGTGAGAAGGTTTTGGTTTCAAATCCTGTCCTGGAGTTGACATGCGTCCTGTGGATGCATGTGTTGTCTCTTTGGCTTCCTTCCAGTCGCAAAACATAACTGCTGAGTTAAATGGCCTTTCTGAATTATCTTTTGGTGTGAATGTGTGTGTGTGCACATGGTTGTCTGTCCTGTGTGTTTTTGTGCTGCCCTGCAATGCATTGATGGCCTGCCCAGCGTAAAACCCATAGATAGATAGATAGATAGATAGATAGATAGATAGATAGAAAGGCACAATCCATTTTCCTTGGAATCCTGGAACCTTTTAAGAGTCACAAAATTAAGAAAGCTGCACAGGTACAAATATATCTTCATTGCATTCTGTCAGCTGAACTCCTGTAAGTTTATTACCCCCTTTTACTGTGGATTCCTTTTCCAAGGTAAGCATATACATTAATGTCATTCTCTAAGTCTTTGATTTTATTGATGGATGCTACTTGGGGAATTGCTATTTAATGTGTTGGTCGTACATTGACAGTATACTAAGTGCTGTTAGAGTTTATAGCACCAATAACTCACCGTTTTAAACTAAACAATGTAAAGACTTTAAACCCTCTACATCTGGTGTTCATTTTCCCAACAAAATGAACTGTGTCTAAAATTCTGAATAAAAAGAAGAAATTGATCACCTTTCAAGATCAAATTCTGCCAAATCAAAAGTTGGCTTCAGTGTTGTACGTTTACAGACCCCTGAATCTCTCCCCAGATTGGAAAGCTCAGTCTAATCGGATTGAGCTTTCCAGAGTCCGTACATAAATCTTTCTCCAAATATTTCCTAATGAATCCGTTTAAAGAAGTTGAGACAAGAGAACTCTGCGTGAAGCGGAGCCTGCTAGGCCACAGCGTTGTTTATGCCAGTTTATGTTTGTTTGGCGAACGTGAACTCATCAACCCTTTCGCTAACATGATTACCCCCCTCCCAAGCCATGTGGGCCAAGAGTTAACACACACAGAAACACTTTGAGATGTACACACAGACCGAGCCAGGCCACACACTCCTCTGAACGCACTGGCTTCTCAGACCCCGACAGAAACAGACAGCACCAAAATATCACTTCAGGGTTCCCATGTCAACACTAGCAGATGCAACATTAATTCAATCCGGCCGTGAAAGCCACCAAGCGGAATGGATGTGAGCGAGGGCGAGCATGTTGGAGCTGCTCTGGCCGTTTGAGCCTAAACCTGAACAGACTGAGAGGTTTCCTGGAGATCAATTCCAAACTGAGGGAGTTTTCAGAAGAAGTGCAATTTTCTTTAAGTAAATTTTCATTTCAAAATTCTGTATTATAAGCATATTCAAGTAGTGCTGAAAGGATTAATCGGATTCATTGTGAATAATTGATTATTGACATAAGTGATTGACAAAAGTGATTTTGTAGCTGAGTAATTGTTAACTGCTTTATGTATACACAGTCAAAAAAGGCCATAAAATGAAGAAAATAAATGGTGTTCAGAGTAGTAATGGAGCCACAAAAATATATACATGTTGCATTTAAGATAAAAACACATTTGTCTGTACATAGTTTTAGCCAAACTCTTGAAGTGGTCTAGTTTTAGCTTTACTTAGTTCAGATTTACTAAAGGAACGCCGAGGAATTGTATGATAGGCAATAAAATGTTTCTTTTCCTAATTTAAAAAAGGAACTGAATTATTTGTTTTTGTATCTTTTAATATATTTCCAATATTGTATAAAAAAAAGGTTGTAGAATGTGCCAACTATTTGGTCTGATTAATCAATTAATTGCCAGAATAATTGATAATCAGTTACTAAAATAATCACTGGTTACATTCAAGCTACTTGGCAGCTAACTTTTAGAGGTTAAACCTTTAATCTATGTGTATCCTGTTCATCCTCCCTGCCATCAATCTGTCACAACATAACACCTTTTCTTTTCAGCCAAAGGCGTCCAACCTGTTCTTGGCGCCCCGTTCGGTTAATGTTGACAGTTTTTAAGTTGCAGATGGAGTAGCTGTGGTGGGTGATGACGAATTGTTTACCTCCTGTATGGATGACCTTCTTAAGTTCAAAAGCAGTGTCCTGTTGTTTTAGGGTGTGTGGATAAAAGATGCATACTGTGCCAGGTTTAGGAGGTTGCTGAACAGCTTCCAGTTATTCTGTAATTCCTTAGACAATGACAGTTTTCTGAAACAGGAACCAGGAATTAAATGTGTGAGTCTGTTAGGTAATCTCTAGAATGAGAGATGTTCAGGTAATCAGTGTTTTTGTTAAGCAGAGAGTCTGTGGAGGGAGCTAAAGATTAGGGTGAAGGCAGGGAGGCTTTCCAATCTCAGAGACTTGAACGTAATTAGATAAACTCTAAATACTTGTGGAAACATGTAAAAACCTGCTGCAACTATTGCAGTGTTTCATTGCTGTAATGTCAATAAAGGTTACTGAGAAGAATATTTTTTAATGTGTTTTTTTTTTTTTTTTTTTGGTAAAATGTAAATAATTACAGATGTTTTAAGTCAATCATTCAAGAAGGAGAAATAAAGTTGCAGTTCTGGCTAGGGACGAAACAATTAATGGCTTTAATCGATTATTGAAATAATTGTCAACTAATTTAGTAATTGCATAGTTTTTAAACTGGTGTATACAGACTCAAAAATAATCATCAGCTCAGCCCTACACTGTATTGAGAAGTCAAGCAGAAAGTGTTGAACTTTTCACATGTTCATTTTTACGTATGTTTTAGCTCTAGACATATATTTTGCTATAAATGATTAACATATGCTAAAATAATGCTGTTATTGCATTTTAGGCAATAAAAATGTTTCTTTTCACGTTTAAAAAATCAATTGTATTATCTGCTTATTATTATTCTGTATTTTTAATATTGTATAAAGTAAGCTGGTTGAATGAAAAATGCACCAAGTTTGATCTAATTACACAATGAGTCGTCAGAATGATCAATACAATAGTCGATTACTATAATAATCATTATCTGCAGCCTGAATTCTGTTAATGTCATAATGAGAAATGTGATGTCATCTTTAGTCCAGCTGTTCAGACAGCTGTTTAGCATGAAGGTTTGATGTTCTGTGCATTCCTAGGTTCTCTCACTCCAACTTCCCACAACTCAAAACCATTACTGCTAATTGGAGTCTCTAAATTATCTTCAGGTTTGATATTTTTTAATTGTATCTCCAAATCCATTCACCATGAATTAACGCTGTAAAAAAAACAAAAAAACAAAAAGAAACTCAACACAAGACACTTTCAGATTTTCCAACCTCCACAGTCGCTCTTCTCTTTCTTGAGTCCCGTGTCTCTGTGGAATCTGAAACTGCTTTCATATTTGCAGAAGAAGCTTTCCATGACCTGTGAAAGAGAAACTCATTTTCGGTCTCTGTTTGTCCATCTAATGTGCGAAACAGAGACAGAGGCGGGGGCTGAAGCCGACTAAACTCGGCGCGCAATGACAATTCTGTCAATAAGTAGAAAGGAGACGTGTAAAATGTCCCTGGGTGGACATGTTCGAATCAAAAATACTTCAGCTGGTGTTTGTCCTCTGTGACATTTTCAAGAAAAACATGCCTGCAAAGAAAGCGACTTGTGGTTAGGTTTAAAGTCTGGTGAATCACACAGTAGTTTTAATGTGACTGTTTCGGTTAGCTAGTGACACTTTTGGAGCGTACGGTGTGCCATGTTCTCTAATCCATCTCCATCCTTTTGGTGTCATTTGCAGTAAGAAGTGCTGCACTGTGCAATCTGGCTGACATTAAGCATATCCTGCCATTCAGCCCTCATCTTTACCTCCCTGACTCATAGCTCACTGTGACACAATCTGTCTCCTGCTTTCTTTTTCAAAGCTCTTCATCCAGGAAAGGATTTTGCTTTCACTTTTCTCTATTATACTTTGCCTTAATGCCACTGTACATGTTTTATAGCTGCTCAACAACTGCAGTCAGATTCCACTTGTATTGACATTGAAAAAGCAGCAATGCTTTCGCTGCACATGTCAAATTAGGTTGTAGAGCCTAAAAGGTCAAATGACACCCAGATAAAGATGTCTACTGATGTGTAGGTGTGGTTTCAGACTGGGCGGGCTGTATTAATGGGGTGAACTAAGCCTTCCTTTTTTGATATCTTGTTTAGGCTGTTCAGGGGACACCGCTGTGTTAGCAGAGATTGGGGACCCAAAGACCCCCTAATAGCAGAAGTACCTTTTTTATTGGTCCAAACACCAAATATACCTTAATATGCATCAATACACACAGTGGAAAACAGTCTGTCACGCCTCCTGAATATAATATCCACGGCCTTCCTTAATTCTGTCTGATCTTTGGGGAACAGCCAATCAGCCCCAAGGAAAGTAAATATTTTGCCTTCTCTCGCTGCATTTTCTTTCCCATATTTTAGATTGGCTCAATGAAAAAATCCCAGAATAGGCAAATTTTTACATGAAGGATTTAGTTACGTTCCACAGACAGATCCACAAATGGGTTATAATGAACCACAAATAGGCAGCGGCCACCGTATTTGGATGAGCGCTGCAGATTAAGAACGTCTAATATTCTACTGATTATAATGGGATAAAACAACAGGACTAGTTTAAATATCTTTAAGAAATCTCTATTGAAATCAAGTGTTTTGGAGGGAATGTTTCTCATACTGAGGTGTTGTCCTGAAATGCCAACATCCCATTTGAAAGTTATTCTAAATACATGAGACTTCAGCAGCAAATGACAATACAGACAGGAAATTTATAAATCAGAAACAAAGTCAAAATGGAGGTCATTCGAAAAAAACTTTGTTTGGCTGCATGTTTCAAACTTACTTATGAAACAACTGCTATGGTCTAAGCCCACAGCAATATGGAGAACATTCATTACACTCAACATGATGATGCATTAACATGTGAATATAATTTCCTGATGTTGAATTGAGAAGCTTTACAAAGTTGGGTTTGCCTGAACCCACCCCCTCTGTTCTGACTGGGCCCTAAATGTGCACCGAGGCAAGTTTTGCCTGAGGAAAATGTGACTTCATCTCCTATCCCTCCCTCGTGTTGGCTGTTCTTTTTGCCCGGTCTGTGAGGGATTTGGAAGGGGCCGCGGGGTGCCAGGGAGCAGGGCAAATCAACATGTGCCGGGGCAACAGAAGGTGTGTGGGTTCCTCTGTTTCTGTGTGCGTGTGTACAGGCGCTAATCTTCTACCAAGGGGGTTCCACCAAGATTAGTATAATCAGGGGCTTGTGTGAACCCCCCCCTTCCTACCCCTGCTGCGCTTCATCTCCCCCTTATCCCATCCTCCTCTCTGCGCCGCTCAGCCCACCATCCACCTCCTCATGCCTCTATCCCCGCAGCCTCCTTCACCACCTTCATCTTTTGAGCCATCCGTCTCATCCCTCTATCCTTCTCTCAATCTCTTTAGCACCGCTCTGTTCCATTTCTCACCCCACCTCACCCCATTCATCCCCCCATCGACCTCATCCTCTTACGCTCATCCTTATCGCTGCCCTCTACATTGTCGGCATTTAGCCGAGCGTTTCGGACTTACAAGCTCCTGCCTGGGTGGACTAAAGTTCTGACACACTGCTTGTCAAACGTTAGACGTCCCATTTGTGTTACAACAAAGTTCCTGCAGAGAAAATCTAGGCAACAGCAAATAGTCTAAGTCGTCAGAAGGAGAGAGGCAATGAGGTATAGGGTTAAAGGTGGCGAAATTGCACAGTGCAACAAATGATAATTTAAAAACTTTCAACCTCTTGCAGAAAATACACTTTTTACTAAGACGTGCAGCCAAGCATAAGATCATGTAGGAGTTTGGCTTCGGCTGCGTCCGATTTAAAGTTCTCTGTCACTCCCTCTGTTTTCAGCCCTTTGTCTGTGTAGATCTCCTCAAATGCTCTGTTTTATCCCATCCTGTCATCCATTTATCTTCTTCCCCTGTCATCCACCGCCTAAAATCAGCACTGGATCCTCAATACAGCAACTCAACACTTCTCACAGAGAGTCTTGTCTACTTATCTTCACCTTTTCTTGAGGTGAAGATAAGTAGCCTCTTTCGCCAGATTAAAACGTAGGAAGACGAGGGTTGTCACATCCGCCGCAGCTCCATGCTGTCACACGCGGATGTGTGTGTAGAACCAGATGTAAACACAAAGTGTCAAATTTGACGTGTTAGTCTTACAACTGGTTGCAAACTAAACATGACATTAAGGCAATATTAAAGCAATATTTGGTGTGGAAAAAACAGCTAGTTGACGTAGATACTGAAGAAGCTTCTGACAGTTTTAAAATGTTTATTTGGTAGCATGTTAAATACTTAGCACAAAAAAAGAAATGGTGATAAAATAACAGGCAAGAATCTTTACAGTAGGCACCATAACCCAATAACGAGCTAACCATTAGCTGGTAACAATGACAGCTTCCAGGATGGTCTTAGAATGATCAGAGCTCAACTGAATTAATGCACACAGCGGAAATTCAATACATCTCCAATTCAAGAATTAATTATTCTAATTTTGCCCCTTTAAAATTGAACAGTAAATCCTCAGTGTATTGTCCAGAGAAGTCGTGTCTAAAATTTTTACAAAAATCACCAACACCAAAAGCCATACTTGTTTTAAAAAACTGAAAATACAATGTCAACTTATTGTAAATTCTATTGTTTCTATGATAAATTCAACATGCAATATTTTACTTTTCAGCCTTTTGCCTTATAAAGAAAATAAACGGTACAGTTTTCTAACTTTATAGGTTGAATTTGTTTATTTTGTGGGTCTACAAAATGTTTTTATTCCACCCCCAGCAGCAAAGCATAGAACTTTCTGTGAAAATCCATGTTGTGTTTAGTCCAGTTTAACTGACATGCAAAAACAACCGACCCAAAATAAAAAGTAATGCTGGATTTCAAACATTATTTTGGGTATTCTGTATCATAAAACATTCAACTAATGATCTTTGGTGAATTGACCTTTTTAGTGCTTAGAGTAAATGTCAGTTTATTGACTTGTAATAGTCCTTTTATTCAGCCAAAAGGTCAGTTTGTAACTGTAGAATATATCTTCATCTCTAAAAACAGCAACAAAGAACATTCTGCCGTAAAGCCAAAAAAATTTTAAAAAATAATAATAATAATAAAATAAATCACCTTAAAAATTTTTGTCCAACTGAGAAATTATGAATTTTTCTTTTTTTTTGCCAAATTTTTAATAGAACCCAACTTTGTAAAGGTTAATTAAGCCTGTGTATGTGTCAAATCGGTTGATTTTTGGTATATAGATAATTGGGAAAAGTCTCTAACAGACTATTGGATAATTTATACAACATCTCTAATTCTCAAATAGTTCAAACCAAAAAAGCAGCGAGCAAAACGGGCAATAGCGCAAACAATCACATATATCTTCATTCTGTTGAACTACATATCGTTTCCTCTCATGAACTGAATGTTAAACCATGACACACACAGAAAGATTGAATCAAAGACACTCTACTGAAGGGAATCAGTCGTTGCTGGTTTACAGGAGATACTGAGCCTGACCTTTGGAAACCGAGAAAAAGTGTGAAGATGAACGCTGTAGTGTTCACCCCACAAATGCTAATATGTTTTAACTTAAATTCACATGTGTAATAAAAAAAAAAAGTCTGCTGTCGTTTAGCTAAAACACAAGGAGCCACATCAAGAAAAGTCTCCTTAGTTTTCTGGCAGCTGCAACAACGGAGAACAAAATTAGGATTCCACGGTCGCACAAGGCTCCCTCGCTGTTGTTTGTGCTCCTTGTTAGCATAGGTGGCCAGTTTTCAGTTTTTAAACATACTGCACAGGATGAGGAGAAATGTTTCCTTCGCAGCTTCTTTGGCCTTCGAAATTGTGAGAAAATTCACTAAAGTCAGATTCTCAAAGCGATACATCACCTTTCTGGGTTTCTCCTTTCCTCTGTTTCTCCTCCTCCTCTCCAACTTTGCCATTTGACTGAGTATTTGTGTGCTCATGCACTTATGCCCATTTTCCTTTGAGAGGGTCAAAGCCACGCATTATTCCCAAGTGAAGCCCTCACACGTTTTCACATGCAGATCAGCCACATAAGCCTCTCCCCGGAGGCTTTCACATGGACCTGCTATAGTTTTCAACTTCCCAACAAAACCCACTTGTCCCGTATAGTCGTCTCACCAGCCACCGGCCTCCTTTCTGTGAATGCAGCACCCCTTTGGCTTCTCTAGCTGTTGACTCGGCTGACAGTCTAAGAAACGCTGTTTACTCTGATTGAATGAAACATTCAACAAAACAGGCAAATTTGCTCCCAAATCAGGTTTTTGGGAGCAAATTTACATTCATATAGTAACAGAAAATGTGTTCAATACCAACAAGATGCAGGTATGGATCAGGCAGAGATTTTTCTTTTGAATAAATCCTTGTACACTGACAAAAAGTCCATGACACCACTTTGTGGTTCAAGTGAACTTGACTTGAAGTTCAAGTCAAGTTGAACTTGACTTGAACTTCAACTTCAGAACTTAAAATTTGCTTTTTAAGTTCTGTTTTAAAATGGATACTAAACACTAAAGGTTCCTGGTAACAGTCTGTTTAACGATGAAGATGCATTCTTTGGTTTCTGGGTAAAAAAAAAAACCCAAACAAAAACATCAAATGCAGTAAACGGGGACTACTCAGAGGTTTATGAATTAGTGTCACGTAACAATGTGTAGTTTTAATTACAGACTTCTATTAAAGTCAATAAATTACCTGTAATAACACTCTTGGGGTTCTCCATGTATAAGTTACTACATTCTGAAAAACGTCATAGTTTCTTCCTAGTAACTTTAATGACTTTAAGTGTTTTTCCCACTTGGACTAACTTTAAATTTTAGCCTCTAGAAGCAACTAACTTTTCTTTAGGTAAACATGAGGACCCCCAAGAGCATTGCTACAGGTAACTGATTGTCTTTTGTAGCCTCTTGAAAGAACCTCAGAACATCTGATCTGTCCCTTTGACATTTTTTTAAAAATCCATATCCTTTCAAAAAATTGGAAAATAATTGAAATGCCCATTTATTTCTGGAAGTTAATCACTAAAATCACACAGTTGGATGTTTAAAAGCTTCTATTTCTGTTAATTATGTTTCTTTTTCGCTTACAATTAATGAAAACATGACATTTAAAATTATAATATCAGACCACTTACAAAACGTTGATGAAAAATACCTGCTTTAAAGTTGCCCGTTTTCAGAAGGTTCTTTTAATCTGGCATTTAAGCCTCATTGGAGCACATATTATAAATTCATTGAAAACGACTGTACAATTTATTAGGATGTTTCTCCATATTATTTTTTTATTCAGAGACTTTGTATATTAGCCTTGATTTAAGGGTAGTCAGCTGCGCGTACATCTAGTGATACTTGAGCGTAAAAATATTCCAAATTGAATCAAAGACTTAAAAAGAGCAAATTATGTTGAACAAAAATTTCTGGGGACTTCTTTTTGTATATGGTCAAAGATTAATACACTCCCTAATATACTGAAGCCTGCAGACGTTTAAGTTTTCCTTTCTTCATCAGCATGCAAAACAAATGGTTTATTGCCAGAAGTGAAATCTGTTGCTTAGCAACGTGATCCTATTGACCATTAGCTCTTGTCTCTGTACGTCTATGAATGTGTGTTTATGCGTCATTGTTGTGATCTGCATTGTGTGAAGGGACTCTTAAGCTTAACATCGGCTAACTCTGCTTTTATTGCACTATATCCCAACAAAGGCTCGTGATAATAGACACAAAGGAAGTATATAATGCACTGCTGACTGCGGAAACCCACACACAAAGGAACACATGCATAATTAATCTGAATGAGAGGGTAAAACCACTTGCTTTAGTGGTGTTTGCTTGTCAGTCATATCTGTGTTTCCACCAGGCTTATTGGTTAAAAGGAGGAAGGGAAAGCATGAAGTCAGTGACTCAGGAAGTACTAACTAATAATAAAAGCCAATAAACAAAATAGTTTCCCCAAACCGGTCAAGAGCTTTGCCTTAGTTTAGAAAATGTGCCACCAATGATGCTTTGATAGCCATTTCCCCCCAACTTCCTCATTAAAGTTCTGCATCCGAACCGTCCTTCCAGAAATATAATTGAAAGTAGGGAGAAAGGCAAATGTTGCTTTAATCTCATTTGCAGGAGAACAATAGGCCTGGGAGCACACTAAATTCATAAAAGTGGCTTTAATGCAATAAAGTTTAATGAGGTAATTTGTGACAAAGCGAGACGGTGGAAGTGTCCTGTCATGTGCAAGGATACACGCACACACACACACACACACACCTACACACACCAGGAGGGATGATGCACAGCAGGAAAGTAAAAGTTGTCACAATGAATATTTATGACGTGGGTAAAATTAGGTCAAACACGGGCTGTATGAAGCAGACTGTCGCACCTGGTTGGTTGGTTGGTTTATGGGTGGTGCTCCATCAGTGCTGAGTCATGCTGGAGGTTTTTAAAGTGGGAGTTTTAAACTTTGTAGTGCAGCCAAAGGATTGCTATGCAGCCTCATGTATTAGTGATGCAATGAAAACACAGATTCTGACTCTCAACATTAAGGAATTAAAACGTTTTGCGTTAAGATGCACCAATCAAAAGTTCCTGTTCAGATTCCATCCATTCATTTTCTAACACCCTTGTTCCTTGTGGGGTTGGGAGTGGTGCCGGTGCACATCTCCAGCTAACGTTGTTTGTCCTGTCCTGTCTGTCTCTGTGTTGCCCTGGCGACCTGTCCAGGGTCTACCCCGCCTCTCGCCCAGAACGTAAGCTGGTCAGTTTCCAAATACCAAATTAAAGTGACTCTTACTTTGTTTTCACAAACAATAACCAGCAATCAAAAAATAATCTCTCTACTCTACTTGCTGTAAGCACTTGCTAGTGTTTTTTTAGATTTCAAATTGTTAAAGCGTTTTATGCATTCAAAATCTTTTTTTAAGTAATTTTACCTTTATTAGGTATTTCCATTCTTTGAATTATTCTTTAATTTTGCTGCTGTTGCACCTAAATTTCCCCACTGAGTCACAGTAAAGGTTATTTCTATTTTATTTTTTTCTGGTCTTTTGGCACTCAGTTTATCTACACTAGCCAAGGCACTCAAACACTTTATGACACCCTGGCAGGACCTCCTGACAGCAATTTCATTATGAATGAAATAAAACTGAAGACAGAAATTAAATGCTATAAATAATTCTCTTTACTCACATTTTATAACCCACTTTCCAAAGCTCCAAGGTTGGACTGCTGGCACTGGATTTGTATGTTTTTGCAGTTACAAGAGTCCATGTTTGAGTTTTTTTTTTTTTTTTTTCTGTTTACAAAATTGTTGCAGTTTGATTGGCGCTCCCCTTGAGAAGATTAATCGGAATTATTACAAGACTCTTCGGAAACACAGCTTCTTCTTTGTGTCCAACGCTCAGCCTCGTTCAACGCACCCCGTCAGTCAGCAGAGCTGAACAGGAGAGAGGGATAAAGGTGAAGAGGGACGAGGGAAAAGTGAGCGAGCGATTAAAGGCAGACAGATGGATGAGACGGAAGATGGAAGCGAGAGGGCAGCGGAGCCAGGAGAGAGGAAGAAACGCTGGATGGTGGTGCTGGGGAGCGGATGAGAAATATGACAGAAGGAACCAGGTGCTGGAAATGAGGAAAAGAAAAGTGAGGACAGAAAGAGGAGTGGGGGATGGGGATGGGGGGCGATGTATGTTAAGTAGAAGAACAGAGGAGAAGAGAGAAAAGTGGTGTTCGATTCAAGCGTGCTTGTACAGCGACGATATAAAGGCTCCCGGTTCCTGCCAGGTCCCCATCGATTACAGGTCACTGCAGGCTAAAAGGAGCTGCTGCTCAAACTCCATCTCCCACAATCCATTTTAAAGCCTCAGGCAGCAACCACACCAACCCCAGGTAGTACAACCAACCTCTCCACAGATGATGTTTAATTATTGAAGTCAGCTGCATTAATATTTTGGCCATAATCTGGCATCATTAATTTTCCTTTCTAAATCAATAAAATGCTTCTGTATAGAGATTCACCGATCAGATATTAGGGGTCGGCTTCCAATCACTGGGTTTTCTAAACTTTTTTTTTTTCTGCCAATACTAATTTCAGCCTATTTCAAGTTGTGTTAAGAACTCAAATAAATGGATAACACTGAATATTATTTTGTAAGGTTCCTCAGCGTTAATTATTTATATCTGGCTCTAAGCAGATGTGACACCTTGTGTATGTGTGAGAGGAGAAACCGTAAAAGGCCAATAGATTTGGAGTTGGAGACATTTTAATCTGTTTATCATGCAGTATTATTAGTTAGCATAAGTGTTTTGTCTTCCCCTGAGTATATAGACCTATACCTCTGAGATTTTCAAAACTGTTTTAATATTTACAAATCTGCAAAGAAACAGAAAAAGGACAGCACAGGATCCTTAAAAAGTCTTTAATTCGAGTACCTAAAATGAAAGTCTTAAAATTTCTTAAGTTCATTTCAAATAGGGAGCTGGCCTCTCATATTTTAATCACAGGTCTTGTGTATTTTTTCCTGCAGGACTTTTCTGACATGAAGAAATTTGAGTTGCACTCAGACATATTTTTTTCTATTTAAAGTTTTTATTGGCTCTAGTGGTGTTTATTTAGTAGTGAGGCCTCTTTATATGGGTCCCAAACATCCTTATGTTTGTGTTCTGTGACTCGAAATGTGAAGAGGTGGAGATCCACTGTGCATTGAAATGTAACGTTAATGGTAGTAATATTTACACCACCATTGTTTTTGGAGACTAAAAACGTCACAGCATCCCAACTACCATTCCATGAGCTACAGGATGAGAGAGTAAACATTCATGTTTGACAGTAATATAAATTTGGCAACTGTTTTACTGCCAAGCAGGAAATGGCCAAAGAAAAAAGAGGGAAACACAAAGCAAAGGTTCCACAGTCGGCTTTCAAATCCCCTGGACTATTAACCTCCATAAAGGAGGGACCAGCTTTTCCACTACGCCATACACTGCCCTGGCAACCATTTTTAAAGAATCTTTCTTTTTGTTATCGCACCCTAGATATCAAAGTCGCTCTCTGTTTATTAAACAGAACTGGACATGAGAAGTAATTTGAAATATGTCCCCTG
This sequence comes from Poeciliopsis retropinna, assembly GCA_010277075.1. Lineage (NCBI taxonomy): Eukaryota > Metazoa > Chordata > Actinopteri > Cyprinodontiformes > Poeciliidae > Poeciliopsis > Poeciliopsis retropinna. Next base: position 1,078,418 of record VMRM01000009.1, read on the forward strand.
TTCCAGACCAGCCAGTCCTCCAGGCACCATTAGCTAACCGACGAGGTGAGGATGAGTGACATTATTTCAGCAGAGGTGAATCACTCTGTCGCCGGGTCCAGAGGGGTTAACATTCCTTTCAGCTGGGGAATGGGACCAGGAAAAAGAGAGACATGCTGTTGTTCCAGTAAAGCCTGAGGTCAGGGTAGGTGTGTACAGTGAACTGTAATAAAGGATGCTCGCTGAAAGGAGTCACGGTCTCTGGACGGTACTTGCGTGGCGTTTGTGTGCAGTTTGCCGGTTCATGTTGCGTTTATGGGTGTGACGCTGAGAACTCTTCCTAGCCGTTAATGAGCTCCATCCACATGGATGTCCGTTCCTCTGTGGGACACCCCACAGGTCAAGCTGCTTTTGTTGACATCAGTAATTAATATCTGACACTTCCTCCAGTCTTTGAATTTAATCTTTTAATACAGAAAATGACTGAACACCCAAAAAAAAAAAAAAAAAAAAGATCTTTGCTGTCGATGAAATATCTTGATAACCATGTTATAATTATGCTGCCTACAGCTTCAATCTCAATCACATCCTTTTATTTTAATTAAAAATAATGGTGCCATTAGATCAACATATTTTAAACGTTCTGTTTTCATGACTGAATAGAGTCTTATCACCTTCCCGTTAGCCTCAATTGTACTTTAGGTTCTTATCTTGTCTAGATGAAATGCTAAATAAATGTACATGTGCAAACCCAACTGATTAACCTTGGCATGTTGACATTGCCGGTGTGACCACTTTAGCATGCTGAAGCAATTAGCTCAGAGCTCCACTGGGAATTAAAGTCGACTCTCATCCAGACTGATTGTCATGGCTCAACAGTATCAATAATGTTGTTGTTTTTCTGTTCGTTCATTAGTTCCTCTATGTGGTGCATTGCAGAAATATGAAAATCCTTTACTATCATGCTGGAAATAAAGAAGCCAGGATAATGAACTCTTCATTTGTGAAACTTGCTGACAGGTTTGAACCTTTGCTGTTTGTGATGCATTTACTCCACATGTCTCAGTGCTAAATAGTTGTATTTTATACTCACCTTTTACAGCATTTCACCAGGTATTATAATAGGATTTAGGTTTGATTGTTATTATTCCAGTGTATACTACACTAAAATGTATCAATTATTCGTATCAGAATAAAATAGACATTCAAGCAACAAACAAGTGGAAAGTTACTTTGAGTGTTTTTAATCTTGACATACCAGCAGAAGGCACATGATGTAATCTGAGTAGACTTTAAATATTTTTTTGCATTCACAGTTATGGTTAGGGTTGGCAATTTGGTGTTATTGCTCCATTGCTTATTACACCAGAGAAAACCGCAAGTAACGTAACAGGCAGGAATGGACAACTATCACATGGTTGGTCTTTATTTTAGGGGGGGGAAGCAATAATTACAGCAGACCATAACTGATTATGTTTTGTGACTATATTTCTACTATTTCTTTCCCAGTAAATGCTGAATTCATGTTTTAAAATGTCACTGACTTAAGCACCAGCCTCCACAATGCTGCAAGGATGTGCTAGAATAGACAATGCATAGATGGGTGGAACTACAGTTTTTCTACTATCCAGTTTTTTCCTCTTAGCAGTTATGAAATATGACCAATTATGACTCCTGATCAAACCAAAAGTGACTCTAAGTGACCTCTGACTGACAGAAATTGCTCATCAGAGCCACATAACTTTGTTACTTTAGAGAAGACAGATACAGACGACAGGTGTTGGTTTCAAAGCAATTGCTAAAAGGTCTGGTGTGAAAAAGATCAAGACCACTAAAGTACACCATTTAAAATTGGGAAAATAAAAAGCATGCATCTACTACTGTCAATTCATTTTAATTTTTATTTTAAAATGCTGTTTAGATAAAGATTCAACACTTGACCCTTTTTGAGAAAACTTCCTGCTGCAAAGCATCTTCTGTCACTTGCTTTACACCAGGAACACAACGGCACATTAGTGTTCACTTCCTCTTCCACTAATGATGGTATTAGCTGCAGTGGCAGCTCAGGCACATTTCAGCCCTTGCTTGGTCTGTGGTATTCTGATATTCTCTTGTTGAAATTGTGGTTTGGTCCTTCTTAGGAATTTACTCTCATTTGATATTTGTCTAATTCCCACCCCTTCCTGTGTTGCATTATTCCATGCAGTCGAAGGAATCTCTGGCAACTTCTCTGGCAATTCTGCAAAAGAACTTTAAACCTCAGTAATGATGCGACATGGGATGTCTCATGTACATTTTTGAAATGATGAGTTACAACCAAGCTTTACCTTGATATCTGTAACTTTTCCATGGCAAGTGGTCAGGTTGTTCCAAACACATTTGACTTTTCCTGTCCAATTTTGCGTTCTACAGCCACCCACACAGAACTCGTCCTTGTATATGAAGTGACACTAATGGAGCATTCCATAATCTGCTTCATTCATCTCTCAGTAATGGGCTGTGCTATCAATCCAGATTAAGTGTAGGTGGAGGGAGGGGAGAGCTCTCCGAGGGATGTGTCTGTAGTCACCCTTGTCTTAGCAATCCCTCATAAGACGTGCGAGTAATAACCCTTTCAGCAGCATAATCTCTGTCGAGATGAGACGGGTTTCAGCCAGCCTTGACCCAACTGACACCGTTGCTGATGATGATGTCACGAGCTCACGTAGATGTCTTGTCTTGAAATGTGTGTATGTGTGTGTTTTCCTGAGATGACTGATCATGAGTAGAGGTCAAAACCGTGATCTCATCTGTCTCTCTCAGCGAGCTGATTGAATCGAATGACCGGAGCGATGCCGGGGAGGGGAACCTCGTGCCTGAGCGTTTCTCATTATTTGGTGGCAAATGCGAAGCATGTGCTCAGGTGATTCTCTTGTTTGTTAGCCAAACATAGTCGGAGGTTTCGGCATCATTCTGGCTTCCTGTATTAATGAGCGTGCTCCGGCGAGGACTGCCAGCGTTGCCAGGCGGCCCGCTCTCAGCGGCTGCTTTTTCATCTTCAGAATAATGGAAAATACAAAGACTTTCACTTCCTCTATCTTTTTTTCACATTATTACAGCAGGTGCTTTTTTGGCATGATGCTAGGACTCCATACCTTGCTGACACAGACTGTGACAAAAATGAAATTGCATTCATTACAGAGCAACATATCGCACCCATAATGATTACTGCTTCACTTTCCCCTTCATTCCCCTTCACTCCACACACACACGGCTACAGGAAGCACACGCTGATTTTGTCTTATCCGTTCTCATTTTATTTTTCTCTGCTGTAATTGCGAAACAGCTTGTTTTCCTTGCGCGGCCTGTTGTGCCGGTTTGCTTGCCGTGTTTTTCCGGATAAAGGGTCAGTTTAGTTTCCGCTCTGCTGTCTCTTGTTTCTGTTCGCCCGTCTTAATAAGCGAGCTGTTGTGAAGAGGACCAGCGATCCGTGACCTGCGTGCTCACCTTTCAGTTTGAAGTGCAGCGTTTACCCAACTTTTCAGGCCCAACATAGCTTTTTTTTTTTTTTTTTTTTGTAATGCAGCTCTTGTACGATATGTCAAGTCAAGTTGCTGGCTGTTTTTACTTGTTGTAGGACTGGGTATTGTCTGTGCAAAACAGGAACCATTTTAAAGGAGAAGCTTGCAAAATTTCTCTTAAAAATAAATTAAATGAGTTAACTTGATAATATAGCACAGGTCAAATGTGACTGACTGAATTGATAATATAAACATGCATGTTTGAATTTTAGTGTTGTAAGCAACAATATCAGAACCGTTTTATAGTTTGTCAAACTGCTTCCCAAAATTAGGAAGCAACAAAAAATATTTCTGCAACTTAAGATCTTCTTGGTCTAAAATAAGTAGGACACTTGATTGTCAACCAAATCTTGATCTTTTTTTAAAACTATAATCATCTTCTCTTTATTCAGACTCCTCCCCCTTCCTTTTCTCCTCTCCTAATTGATCATAATCATCTAACATATCCTACACTGATGAAAACCAGGTTGTTGCCTTATTTTTTGTCTTTTCACTCATCGTATTTTTCCTTCCTCCCACAAGTCCCACGAGGCTGAGAGCCGACCTCATTCAAGTCTTTGAGTTTGGTTTTAATCACCATGTGTGCCGTTGCTATTGATGGGAAGAAAGAATAGACTAAAACTTTGCTCCTTCTTTTATTTAGACTGTCACAGAGGGCCTGATGCAGGATGTATTATTCATGCTGACACAAATATACTACAATTTTTGCGTTTAGGGCTCAGCTGTCATAATTTAGGCAGTTTGCAGCAGCTTTGCTTTCCAGCAATATTGGTGAATGTGCTATTTTTATGATTCTGGAAAGTTGATGTTGTAGCTCACTATAAAAATTCCAGGCAAATACATATATAACAATGTGAACAAACAAAGCTTTTCCAAATCTGCTTTTATTCCTCATCTTGAAGCGATTTTGTGTTTTTTTCCAGCATTCATGCTCTGGTAGAACTCACATAATGAAATGCAGTAATATAGCACTTCTCCATCGAAGAAAAGTGAAGTTAAGAACGACAACGACTGCATTGTTTCTCGCAGCAGCTGTGATCGGTTAGGGGACAGAGACATTTTGTAATTGCATGTGTGTATGTGTGCGTTTCACTGGCGTCCTTGTGGTGCCAGTGTGACTGCAGGATGGTCGCACCTCACTAATCATGACATCATGGTTTCCGTTGGGCTGTTTCCATCTTTTCTCACCCTGTCCTCTGCCTTTCTTTCTCCTGTCTCTCTCATTTGTCTTTAGCGGTGCAAAACTTTCTGTCTTGGTAGGACAACATGTCCTGTTGTCCTCAGAATAAACTGGTTTCTTTTTTTTCTCTGTTACTTTGAAATTAGCAGACCTTACCTCTTGGATTTTTTTTAAAGAAGAAAGAAAAACACCCTGTAGCTGCGCAGCCTGCTAAGGTCAAAGGTGCAAAAGGAAAACTTAGAAAGCAAATGGTCTAGAAAACAACACAAAAGTAAAAGACCTGGTGAAAATAAGGGACTGATGGAGGGATAAGAGCCTTTGGAGCTGGGATTCTGGGTTTTAGTACTTGGCAAAGTGCACACACAGAGGCCCACCCACAAGAAAAAAAAAATATATATATTTTTTTTCTTCATGGCCCCATTCCTTCCAAACTCACCACATGGAGCTTCTGAGGCTTACATAAAACCACATTTATTATATACATGCACAAGTACACAGTTTAACAAGCAAATTATCTTCCTTGCATAATCTTGCCCCAATAAAAAACCCTCTAAAAAGCCACAGTAAAAAGCTTCTAAAACCTCCCACACATGTAGGGTAATTGAAATCAGAAAGTAACTTCACTCTTTGTAAATATCATTAAAGAATACATTTTGCCATTGTCGTAACAGTGGGACAAAATAAGTTGACGGTACAGGAGTTTGAGATGAAAATTCCCTGGGCTCCGAGCTTTTTCTGTGGTGTGAAAGACAGTTAGCCTCAGGATCGTTCTTTTTTTCAGTTGACCAGACACAGCTAACACCGTGTCTGCGTCAGGATGGAGGTGGTGGAAGGATCTGAGGGCTACGAAATTCAGAAAAAAATGGACTATTTACATGTATTCTTACTGCTGTTTTTTGATTGACATTATTGCACATGGTAGTTTTTCTGAAATATACCATAAATATACTAATTGCCTGGCAGCATCTCGCATGTATTCATCTAGACTAAGGGCCTGTTTGAAGCCTCAGCTGAACATCATATTGGGAAAGACATGAGAGTTACATGAGTGACTATGGCACTGTTGTTGTTACCAGCTCAGACCAGACAGGCTCTTGGGTTTACAGAGAATGGTCCAACATTAGGGAAGATATTAATTCAGGGACACGTCTGTGGATGATAACGTATTGTTGTTCAAGACAATAGAAAGGCAACAGAAGCCGTAGTCGTTACAACCAAACCATGCAGAATCTTCTATCTCTAAAGTGGCTGGTGAGTTTTTCAAGTCTGAAATAGATCGTTCTGCCGAGTGACGGCTCAACCCTGCCTTTTGTGAATTCATACCCACCACCGGGGCGTTACATACGTTAGATCCAAATCTTTGTTCAAAATCTGTCATATTTCTAGAGAGTTCAAATGAAGATAAGAACCAAATATTTGTGAATGAGAGTTTAGCTTTTATACGACTGCAGCTGTTTTTCTACTCACCGTATAATTGCGCAATTTGACATTTCATGAAGAAATTTGCTTAATGCAAACATGCAGATTTCTTCTTTTGATAAAAAGTTTTGGTAATAGGTCATATCAGAATTGCTTAACTTCAAAAAACTGCAATGAAAACATTTTTGCAATAGATGAGCCACATAATCAAAGACTGGATGTTGCCACTGGTCCAAACCACAAAGAAGACAACAGGAAGTAGTTTCAGGGTCATGGAAAGTAATGTGTTTTAATGACTTATTGCATGAGCAGACATATTCACATTTTATTTTCCTGTATACAATAAGTTTTATTATATGTTTTGTACCCATTTGTAATAAAAACACAGTGAATATCCATCACTGGACATTCATTGAGCCATCCATCCATTCATTGTTTCCCACTTATCCAAGATCTGGTCACAGGGGCAGCAGATCCAGGAGGCAACCTCAGTTATTCCTTTATCAGCTAGAAACAGCTTCAGCTTATTCTGGGGGGTCACAAGGTTTCAAGGACATCTGGAATAAGTAGTCCTTTCATCGAGTTCAGGGTTTTCCCTGGCATCTGTTCTCTGTGTAATGTACCCATAAAACCTCTAAAAGGATCCTGATCAGATACCCAAACTAGATCCTCAACCTAGCTCTAAGCCTCAGTCCAGGCACCTTTGGGACAAAACTCAACTCATACACTTGTATGTAAGATCTCGTTCTTTCAATCACAATCCCTGTCTAGTTGAGGTTGGGAATGCAGAAGGGCCGGTAAAATCAACCACACAACAGACCGGAAGAGTACCGACATTACTGCAGACGAAGCCCCAATCCGATTCGTCTGACCATCTCCCGTTTCGTCCTGCAGTCACTCGTGAACAAGACGCCTAGATACCCACAAAGCTAGAAAGCAATAGGAACATGAGTTTAAAATGGTTTGTTTGTGGGGACCAAATGGAGGTAATAAAACCCGACACAGCGACATGCGGGCAAAGCATAAAACAAGAACATTGGAGAAGGCCTAACTGACCCAGAAACATTCAAGTTAAAATTACAATAACTTTGTTTTGCTTCTGTGATCTACAAACTCAAGCTTAAAAATGTAAACAAAGTCATTACAATGTCGTAAGACGAGCACCACACCCCCTTGTCCAAGCAGATGGTAATACTAAATAACATGGTTTCGTCTGAGAAAGGCTTAATTGTGTCAAAAAATAGAGACTGCCTAATCCTTCTATGTTTTTATTTTTAGAAGAAAAGCTGTCCTGAAGAATATGTTGCATTCTTTCCCTCATGCAATCATTAATTCATGCTGGTTGCTTTTCCTCATCTTACCCTTTAGCCCCACGCCATCATCCATTTATTCATCCAGATCTCATTAGAACCTAATGAAAGATCAAATTGGTGCTGTCGCCACCTCTATAATTGCGGTGACTAGAAATATATACTGCTGATTGGTTGATTGGCAGAAGATGCTTCTAAGTCCTGGTCACAAACCTCACGCAACTTTCTTCTGCTCATTAATTCCTTCTGCCTGTCATAACCCCCACTTTTGTCCGCTATTCTCCTTTCCCATCTAAACAAATACATATGTGCCGAAGGAAAGAGAGAGAGAGGGAGACAAAGACTGTAATCAAGGATAAAGAGGAGGTAAACTAAAACAAGCAGGATGACAGATTGCCAGCACAAAAAGCAAAGAATAAGCGGGGGCAGAAGGGAATTGTAAAGAGGAGTTTGTCAGGGAAGAGAGGTTGATATAAACAAAACTGCATTTCCTTATTTTTGGAATTCTCCTCCGATCTATCCCCCAGGAATGCTGGCGGGTTTACCTGGGCTTCCAGGCTGTATAGATTGAGTATTAATAGAAAGGATGGAACTATTCATTGCTTCTGGTAAAGTGGTCTCATGCATGCAGGAGTTGCATTTATAGCCAACCACTATCTACAGTGTGGCTCAGTACATAAAATGCTGCAGAAAACTATGCTGGTGGACCTCTGGGTACAATCGAGAGTGTAAACAAAAATCAATATCGCCACAAAATATTTTCCTTCAAGAATGTAGCATGTGCCGTTGGATGATACTTGCTAGAATATTCTTTATGAATTGACTTAATAAAGATTTTATCCTCTCAGAAAGGCTGTTAGAGGTTGGTAAGCAGCATTCTGCACTCATAAAAAGCCCTACTTTTGGTTTTAGTGTGTGTTTTACAGACCAGACTCTGCTTTGTTGTGGCTGTGGTACCATTCGCTGCCTGATACAATAAAGCCCTTAAAGATTCTATGAGACAGGGTCGGAAACTCGATCAGTTCATTTAGTTACATAAGTAGAATGATTGAAGCATGATGGCAGGAGGTAAAAAGGGTAAGCTGGCGGTGGCTTGTGTACGAGTGTGTGTGTTACAGCCTAGCACTTTAACGAGATTAACAGTCATGGGAATGGCTCTGCATGAGTTTGGCCCTGTGGGATAACTGGTTTGGAGCGCTCATTGTTCCCATGATTCTTGCATTATGGCTGGATTGATGAAAGCTGTCAAGTTTGTAAGGATCCACCTACCAGAGCTTTGGAGCCTGTTGGAGAGTAGAGTTTTACTATTTTAAAAAAAGTAATCAACACAGAGTTAATAATTTGTATTCCCTTCAGTTTCTTATTAGTGACAAGCAAGAGTGGTGCCAAAAAGGTTCCAAATGGTGATTTTCTGTTAGTCTGGTAGTCTTCTGGGTCCCAAGCTAGTCTTTGTTAAATTTAAAATATTTGTTAGGCTTTCTTGTTCCACTGGCAGATTATTTCACTTATTGGTCATACTTTTTCATCAATATTAAGGAATTGACTTAAAACAAGCTCCTATTTCTTGCTGAAAAGTTACTTGTAAGTTAGTTTTCTAAATTTATTTTTGTAGCACATCTCAGCACCACAGCAGTTCAAAGTGCTTTACATCATAAAAACACAAAAACAAAAAAAACAAAGAAACATCATACAGCCACGAGTTGAGAATTCAGTAGCAAACATTAGATTTTGTCAAATCAAAATCATCAGTTCCCATTAGATGTGTTGGTTAATGTTCTAATGATTATGGGTCCAAATCTCCTCCAAACCTTGATTTAAAGGAACTCAGAGTTTCTCCATGTTTGGTTCTGGTTCTGGATGCAGAGCAGACCAGAACCAGAAGACCTGAGAGGTCTGGAAGGTCGATACAACAGCAGCAGATCTTTATTTCAATTTGTTCAAGATATTTACACTAAACACTATCAAAAATACTTGGTAAGATTTTGTAAGTAAACAATCAACCAACATTACTGGAAAATCCGTTCTTCTCATTTCAGTATTATTCTCTGTCAGTTCGGTTCTGGAAGCAAAACATCAAGAAATAGAGTCAAACAAAATTTGACAGTCAGTTTCAACCCATTTCCCAAGCAGGACGTACTCAGAGATGGTGCCAGGGGAAAGTGCTTCCTCACTTTCTGTTCCAAAACAGAGCTGTGAGGTTTTGTGAAGAACTGACAGTTAGAGCATCATTTTGAGATGCTTTGAGATGTTGAGCTCTTCACCTCTTTGTGAGTTGTACTTGTTGGTCAGCTGAAACTGACCAGTGCATCACTGGTTAAAGTCTTGCTGTGTTATCTTGTAATGAATTTGTTGTTTTTAGTTTTTGTTTTTTCTCTTTTGGGTTCTGCCGTTCTCTTTTTGTCCCATTTGAATGTTTTAATGTATAAATGAACGTCGGTGAAGGTGACGTTTACAGCTTTATTTGTCGTGCTGACATGAATATGCAACAGTCATTCTCAGAATATTTTTAACCTCTTTTTTTTGGTCCAGTTATTTCTGCTACCAAGAATTTAGTTTCTTTGAAAATCAAAAATAATACATTTTCACTTACATTTACAGACTGAAAGAGGGGACATTTTGATGTACAGTATCTTTTTTTGGGAAGTTTGCAGTCTAGGCATATGATGTATTTATGTATGAGTGAGTTTTTTACACATCTAAATCTTTTCAGAAATGAGTATTTCTTTTAATTCTGTGTTAACCGTTCATCCAGTTTAGCTACCGTGAAGCTTTGTGCCATGACTACACTATATATCTGCATCTCACCTGGTTTTAGTTACAGATTGGACCAGAGTCCGATTACAGCTCTTCTTGCACTCATCACATTAATGGACTGTAACTCTATCACACACTTGCATGCACTTGCACATGTTAGTAATGAATAGACACAAGTTAAAAGCCATGTGAGACCCGAGGAACGGTTATGTATCTACAAATGAGTTGAATAAATGTACAAACGAATATGAGTACCTCCACATTTATTGCTCTGTTACACTTATATACACTCACTCTTAATTAGAATAGGGCTTGTTCTGCAGATACAGCTCAACCTCTGGAGGTTTCCCACATTTTGTAACAACAAGAAATATTAATGTGTTGTATTGGGATTTAATATGCATAATTGTGAAGTGAAAAGAAAATTATTTGTGTCTTTCAAAAAATAAAATCTAAGGAAGCCAACTCTATTAATTAGTTAACAGAGCCCTGCTGTGTGTTAATTATTATAATGAGTAAAACAGTATGCTGTGGAGACCTCAGAGTTTGCAGAGAACATTAGTGAACGACTTCATGAAGACCAACACACACAGCAGACCGGTCAGGGAAAGGTTAGTGAGAGGTTTTAAGAGGGTTTGGGCTATAAAACAATGGTGTCTCTTGAATCCATCGTACAAACAATGGAAGGAGTATGTTACAACTCAGTCTGGCCACTGCCTTTCTACTCAATTTCAATCAGTTGTCATCTGCCCCGTCTCATTTATCATGTTGAATTTCAACCTGACCAATCAGCAAACAGAAGGAGAAGTTCTGAACGATGACATGGATTTTCTGCACTGTTTTAGAAATGTAATCTGCCTGTGGTTGTAGTTTGGCAACGTCAGCGGAGGAAACAAAGTTATTTACTCCACTTTGGCCATCCTTCAAAAATATTGAGCAATAAAAGAGGAATGTTTGAGACATTTTATTTCTGGCAAAGATGCTGTGGCCCCACTCCCTGCTGTGTTGTTTACAGTGCATCCAATTTCTGGTAAGCTTCATCAACTTGGCGCATTACCTGCATCACAGCCAAACATTGGCGATTGGGTATGTTCAGATTTAACCGTTTAAAATGTCGACAGAGTCCACGCCTCCAGTGAGTCATTGTTTCTTAATTGCCAGGTGTCCAGACCCTAATGCTGTTCCTGATTGGATGGGGGACACAAATGTTAGCTTTCCCATTCTAGAAAAATATGTTCCTGTTTGGGCTAAAAGATTTAGAAATATCTATACAATGCCCAGAATTATGACTCGGTCTTGTTGAACCATGTTGTGTTCATGCTCAGAGGGAAGAGCTGATTTTCTACAGAACCTCTTTTTCTTCTGGTGGTTTTCGTGTTTTTGGGAAAGAAATGGCGTAAGAGGGTGTGTGGTCGGATTCCAGTGTGAAAAAAAGCCATGGGGAGAGTGAGACTGTGTGTGCGTGTGTGTGTGTGTGTTTATGTGCGTATTGGCAGTTCGTTTTATCCACCACAAACCTCAAACCCCTTTTTCTCCTTTCTTTTTTTGAAAAGAAAAAAAATATATTTTGTTGATTTGGTCTTTCCTTGTAAATAGATCTGGCTTTTTCTGCCAAAACTTTTGCCATCTTTTTTTTTTTTCCAATCTTTGTCACCCTCTTTGAGTCAAATATTTCAGAATTATAAACAATATCTGTTGATTTTATCACCTTCTTATATTTTCAGAATAATTTCAGATATTCTACATCATCAAAAGTAGACCTTCTTCTTCTTTTTTTTTTTTTTTTTACCTCACAGGCCTTTCTACATACTTTTTTTTCTCCCACTACTGCTGCTACTCCAGCTATCTCTTCTACCGGGACACCTCTGTACAGATGCCACCAGGGGAGTGTGTTATTGTCTCCCACCGTATGGCTGTTTTAAATGGCAATTTGAAGCACCGCTGGCTCTATAATTAGCTGTGAGCTCCCACAGGAGAGGGGGAAAAAAAAGTGGCTTATCGTTTCTCCTTTATAATTACAGATCCAAACAGGGCGACAGAGGCACACATAATCAGACACAAGTGCAGACAGATGCAAAGACATTGGGAAAAGATTCCTGTAGCACATTTAGAGTTATTTACCACCTGCATGAAAGCCCTAAAGCTTTTTTTAAGCTCAGTTTAAGCTACTTTCTGTCTGTTTTGCTATAGGAAGTGACATTTGCTTTTCCTGATTTCTGGAGCTCCCTTTGGCATCCTTTGGAAAAGTAGCAGTGTCAAAGTTCGGATTCTAGATGAAACATTTCCCTTTTTCAAGGATTCAGTGATATTTTATTGTCATACCACCTACCTAGCTCATGAATTCACCACACAGAAAAATAAATAAATAAATAAACAATAAAGTAATTTAAGTGATAAATATAAAGTATTGTGTTTTTATAAATAACCTAGGAGGACTGGTGTCCTAAAGAAGCATTTTACAAATGCGTATCAACAGCAGTGTTTGTGTTCTCGGGGATGCTGTGCCAGGCAATCACAGTCATAGGTTTACCTAAAAATGAAGTAATAAATAGCTCTAATCGTCACTTCTGCCTTTATCACAATAGTACCACGTAATATTGTGACGAAACCTTCAACCCTTAGAATCAAGACCTTGAGGTTTGGTATCTTCCTGCACTGTTAGGAGCTACCAATCAGTCTCACAGTTGTTGTCAGTCAAAAACAAAATCAATTTCTTGGTTGTTTTAATACTTGCGGTCCTAAATAGTCTGTCTTGTTATCAGTAGGATTGACGCTGGCTTTAAAATAACAGAGGTGTGGTTGCTCCTTGCTAAATAGCTCTAAGCCATGCTGAGCTCCAAACTCTGTCTCCAAGCAAACCACATTTCACTCATCTTCAGTCAGTCAACTTGGGCAGCTAATATCTTTTATGTCATGATCCCATCATATGTAAAGACTGGAAATAAATGACCGTTGTTTAACTTCTTTTTGTAGGCAATGACAAAACATGTTATCACTTTTAAACTAAATACAGTAATGAAATCAGATGAGACCACTTGGCTAAAAGACAGAGGCTTATTTACTGTATCTACTTTGTTTAGCAAGTGATGGTCTAGAAGCCATCATTCACACCATCCTATAATTTCCAGGTTGCCACTTTTTTCACAAACTTTGAACACTGCAGCTTAAGCTGTGACTTTGGGAAGGCTGGGCTGCTGCGTGATGACAAGGACAGCACAGCGACAGCGGCAACCGAAACGTGTGTGAGGCTGTTCAACTCAGACCCAAGAGGAAGCAAAATTAGTGGTTTTAGTGTCCTGGAGGAAAATTAAGTTAGCAGTCAATAACTTTTCCTGGTAGGCTACTGTATTTATTTTTTAAGGCCGCCATGTTAGAGGCACTGTTCTGAAAAATTCTTAATGCTACATGTTTTGTGAAGGGTACCAGTATGTATTTCATTAAAAGTTAAATATTTTTGTGTAGATATCTCGTTACAACCTGGACACCGGTGGCTTATAGAGAGGTGCATCCTATAGGTTAGGTTGGAAGTTAATGAGTGTGTCTTATATAGTTGTGCTCAAAAAGTCTGGAAATTACAATATTTGGTGCCTGAAATATGTTCCAGGATTCTCTAGGTAGCCATAAAGATTCTTTTCATCAGAAACAAACAGTTTTGTGCACTGTAAAAACAATGAAAATTAACCTTTTGTATTAGTAGGCTGTTACCTACATATTAGTTTTCTATATTCTTGATTTTATGTTTGTGTCTTTGTAAAGCACTTTGTGATGTTAATGTGTGTGAAAGGTGCTATTTAAGTGAATTTTACTTCCAGGAGCTAAGAAGCGACTGATGTCTTTTTGTCCAAAGAGAAAAGACGTAGTGAATATAATGACTGGTGTGACTCACAGTCTTGCCAATCTGTGGTTATTTCCAAGGAAAGCTGAAACAGGTTTTGTGATGTGTTGCTCCCTGTAACGCTGAGTGAAAATGGGCTTAGGAGGAATTGGGGGGGAAGAAAAAACTGGAATGAGTCTGTTTCCATTCTTTATCCCAGAATGGAAACAGCACAGTTGTTGCATTCTTGTTACCTTACCCAGGTCTAATTAATAATTCAACCCACCTCTGTCCTCCTGATTGCCTTTCCTTTATGTACCATCACCTCCCAAACAAACCAGAGTAAACAAATAAAGACATACAATTTCAGCACAAGCAGTTCTCAGTACCGATTCACTTGTTCTCCAAACGCTGTCTGCGTACATAATAGCTATTAAAGAAAAAAAATAAATAAATAACGCTGTTTCTGACGGAGACATGGAGGGTTGTATCACCGGCTCAAACGCCGCGTTTGTGTTTGCGTGTTTCCCCGTGATAAGCTCATGGCCTTTGAAGTAAGGCTGTCCAAGATATGTCACTCTCATCTCTCCCCTCTGTCTCTCTCTCCTCCTCGCTGCGCATCCAAGAATTAATTTGCGGTGGCAACAGGCCAGGGGAGGAGAGAAAAGAGGCAGGGGAAAAAAAAAAAGACACATTCATCATTTGTTCAGTAAATGCTCGCCCTGTGACCGCGCTGTGACATTGTTTTCTTTATTTGGTTCATTCGGGCCAGCAGCTGATAATTTATACGAGCTACCTCTTTAATAATGAGCCTTTGCCTTTCCAAGGTGGAGCGTGCTGTTGTCTGTACACACACACGCACACACCCCCACCCCCACCCCCACCCCCACACACACACGCACACACACACACAGAGACATTGCGTCAACACTGAGGTCTCGACCGCTCTCTGTCAAACTCAACATATATACACGCATTCATGGCACTGATGGAGTATCCCCGCCTCCTCCTGCTGCTTGTTTGTTGTGTGTGTGGTGCTGGTTTCATCCTTGAAATTCCTTTCGTTTTTACCCACACTCCTCTGTTTACCTTCAACGTAACACTGGGTTGCTCCTCGAGGCCCTGCACCTCTCTGCTCTTGACAAATTGATCTAGTTTAGTACCAGTAGCATCACTGCTCTCAGCTGGACGCAACAACACACACACACACGCGCACCCACACACGCCCTCGCACCTACACACGCGCCGCTGGGCCGCACAATGCGCGAGCATGTTCTGCTTGGCTGCTCATGTGTGTCAGCTGAGCTGGAACATCAAGGGGGCTGTGGGGGGAGGTGGGGGTGGAGGGTTGGAAGGCAAAGAGAGTCGGACAAGTTGAGGAGAGAGAGTGGACAGATGGATGTAGAGCAGTGAAGGGAAACAAAAGAGAAATGCGATTGTTTCCCAAAGCTCTGAGGAGGGTCGCGGCGGCGCCAAATCAGATACAGCGGTGGGAGTGAGACGACATGTCGATGCAAATACAGGAGCTGCAAACACTCATCACATACAGATTTGTCCTCACTTGTCCTCATCTCTGTAGCCGTCCAGATAAAAATGGTGGGAAGCATAAAGACAATCACTTACAAAAAACCAGTTAAAATTTGTTGTAAGAGCGCATCCTTCTTTCCGGAACAGAGTCTCTCTGCTGTAGAGTCACAAGGAAACTACTCGCTTATGCAGAGGATCCATTTACCATAAATACAAGCAAAGTTTCGGTTGAGTATAAAGAACAGCTGGGTTGATTTTTTTGACTTGGTAAGAAATATGCCTGTTGCCAGATGACCTTATTCTTCAGGTTGCTTTTCGGAAACAGCGGAAAAGGTATTGTACTCTTCCACACAGAATAATATACTACCTTTGATTGTTGTAATAGTCTGAACTGAAATCTACCAATTTGAAAATTGTTGCCCTTTTGGCCATGTCTTTTTTTGTTAGCTTTTCGCCAGGTGAGCCACTAGTTCAAGTTGTCCTACAAGACAACTGCTTTGATATCACAATTCTAAACCTTGATACAACATGAAATATTTTCTATGTGTAGCAAATGTTTTATTGTGTTTTTTCACAGCTCTGTCATCCTGAGAATACTAACCAAAGCAAATCTTAAAAAGTACAAAAAATTCTCACCACTGGATCAGGAAACAATCCCATGACTTGTGAAGCAAGTATTAGACTACATAGTTCCTGAATTCCTGCATTAGCAGGATGTGCTGCATTGATAATGCTAGCTTGTACATAAACAGGAGGATTGAATGGAAATTCAGTTTTGGCTGTGATATTCATTCCACTACTTATTAAAGCTATCATAAAATAACACAAGATTGCAGACAGGTGACTCATGTCAACCGGTGCCTTTACCGCACATTGTTGAAGTACGATAAAATAGAATTGGTATTAGACTTTTGTCAGCAATAACGTTAACATCTCTGGAAATATTTTTGGCTTTGTTCTTGTGCAGCAAATATTTGTTTGCCTCAAAGCCTCAGCCATATTTTTCAAATCACAACTTCACAATTCATGACAGCTAAAATTAAAAGGCCCCAGTTCAATTTATATGCCTTCTTAGTGACAGATTAACAAGCACTAGAATTCAGAGCATCAGCATTCTGATTGTGGTCAAAGTTGTTTTTGGCCCAAAAAAGAATAAACAGATGTAGCTCATGTTTTCTTTGACACCATTTAGAAAAAGTCTTGAAAAATAACATTGAAAATTACACAGTTGTGTTTTCTCACATTGAGTGCAGAATTATTTCTAAAAAAAATCTTCCATTGCCAAAGTCAGACAGTTAAAGATTCATGAGTAAAAGTCTTTTCTTGGCAATAACCCATTTTACATTTGTAAAGCAGGTGGCGTTGCAGTGTTTCTCAATTCCGGTCCTCACGCCCCCCTGCCCTACATGTTTTAGGTGTTTCCCTTATGCCACACACCTGGATTGAATATGTGGGAGATTAACAGGCTTCTGTAGCACTTGATGATCATGCAATCATTTGAATCAGCTGTTCTGGAATAGAGGTACATCTAAAACATGCAGAGCAGGGGGGGCAGAGGACTGGAATTGAGAAACGCTGCGTTAAATGAAGATTGTCGTCTTTTGCTAAATATCCATGTCGTGCTGAAAGGGTCTCAGTGACTTCAGGTGAATGAAGTTTGCTCAGTTGTCATGGAGATGGATGATTGTTAGCAGGCTCCTCTGAGAAGTTTCATTTCAGTTTTTGTTGTTAGAGCAGCCTCTCAGTGGTAACCAGCAGACATTAGCCAAGTTAGTCTTATTTTCTAGTTAGTTTTATGTGAATATTTAAAGGAGTCAGTTCATTTTTAACTGATGTTCTGTAAAGTTATGAGTAACAGCTCCTTACTTAATTCATATTCTCCATATTGTTGTGTTAGAAAATACTTTTACCAACTCTCTCAGCTTAATGTCACAAATCCACCGGCCACAGATACACATTATTTCACTGTTTACTTAACCTTCTGCAAAGCAGCTCTGAAACTCTGGCAATAATCGACAACACGAGGGCAACATTTCTCATGAGTATCACCTTCAACAAAATTTCTCTTTCCTTTTTTCACCTCTGTGTTAATGGAAATCGAAAGGCACTGCACTTTGTCAAGAATTTAGCACTTGAACTTGTGCGACTCGTCCGTTGTGGGTGAAAGATTTGAAAACTGTTAGCAAGGTGATGCAAAATGCAACATTTTACTTCGACAGCTAGTACACAGACCTATGAGAATGCACCAGATTTCTGCACAGAATCAAAATAATAATAGTCTGTATCTTGTGTCCACCAATCATGAGAGCCTTGGTATCAACCTGTGCCGACACAAACACAAGCCACTCAACTGTGTGTGTGTGTGTGTGTGCGCGAGTGTGTGTCATTAGCTTCACATTGGCCACTCCTAGCAGAATCTGCCTCGGGGAGGAATGGAGAGCCGCTGCTTTAACGCACAGTCAGACCTAGTTATGTCAGAAGCATTCTCAGGGGTAGCAAGGCGAGCGACGGTGGGACCGAACAGAGAGAATGGCAAAGAAACCGCTAAAAAACCCACTTCAACAGGTAATTTAACACGGTCCTAAATCACAAATGTCTGGGGTGATTCCAGCCGATTCCGATGGAAATCAGCTCATTTAGAGATTATCAGCAAAAGAGCCGTCATTTTCTTTAACACCTACTGAGGGATCTGCGTCACCTCGCTTTGTAATGGTTTGACTTAATGCCGAATTAAAATCCCTTTTATGGACTCTGACCCATACAATTTCTTGGTTCTTTTTTTAAGAAATTAAACTTCATTTTATGCCAAATTATGTGCGGGCAATTTTTTTCCCACTGTTTGCCCGGAGGAGAAATATTGTGAAATTACAGTTAAAATAACGGCAAAAGGTAAGTGACGAAAGAGATAAAAGAGATGGAAAGCAAAGGAACAAAAGCAGCAAAGAGAATTCTGAATGAGCCTGCCGACTGCTCCAAGTACTCGTTGGAGTCTGGTTATCGTAGGAGGAGGCAGGGAAGGGAAACTGTGTGTGTGTGTATTCTGCAAGAAGACCTGCAGGAGCTATGCAAAGGAGCAGCTCAAGTCCATCATGTGTGTAAAAGATTAAAGGGGCATTACACTCACAGGTGCTCGTGCGTTGGTGCCACACCAGTCAAGAAAACCGGCAGAAAGACTTTTGTTCCCCGACTCTGTGTCTGACAAGAGCTGTTCAGGTACAGCTCTGTTGGAAGGGTGTGAGTATGTGTGTGCGTGTGGTTTTCTCTGCTTGAATATTTAAAACCAAATCAACGCCTTTCGCAAATATCTTTGAGTTATGGAATTTTATTTGTTTTAGAAAGTACATCCTGTCTGGGAGCAATGCAACGCCAATTCAACTTTCCCCAAAGGTCTGTGTGTTCAAAAACAAATCCTAACATTACTAAAGGAGCTGAGAAAGCATGTCGGAGGCCGAGAAGACAAACACATTTCAAGCTATTGTCAAGTGTTGACCTCTGAGAATTGTTTTAATGACTGTATCTAATTGCATTTTCTTCTTTAGCTACTCCTGTCAACTTCTCGGCGGAAGGGGAATTTAAAGAAAAGAACACAATACAATGCCGCTCAAAACAAGTGTCACGAGAACTCTTAACATGTCACTGTATTATTCAGCCATTGTTTGAATCTTTTTCTTTTCCTTTCACAATGCATTTCTTTACATGAGTAGGAGTATTTCATTTGTCAAGGTAATGGTTTCTGGACAGACAGCAATACAGCTAAATGACTGGAAAAAAAGCGTTAACACCTTGGAGATTAGTTATTTGGTTGGGTGATTAATTGATAAAAGCAAGGTTCATAAAATGTTGAACTTTTCTATTTTGCATTATTTTCTGGTAATTTAGCTGCTTTGCATCTGTCCAAACTTAGTTAGATGGATTCAGCTGAGAAAAACATTGAAATACCTGTGTCCAGCTTGGACAGCTGGAGTGAGGTGTTTGTGTTTGTCTCCAAAATATTGGAGTGTGGATTGTAGCCAGACTGTTCAATCTATGAACCTCATCTATGAGAAAACCCCAGAGGTCATCAGGCTTGCTTAGATCTAACTTTACAAATCTATACTGCTGTGCTCTATTGGGAGAAGAGATGCTTTTTCCAGGCACCTAGTTTGTGTACTAGACCAAATATTATGAGATCTAGTGAGTAAAAATCCGGGATATTGTTCATCAAAGTACTATTTAGTTGATACGATGCGACTTACTAGTGAAGGTGCAATCTGTTAATATGACCTTTGGGTTTGACGGTGTTAGTTTAAAATGCACAAGTTGTGTCTATTCCTTAACTTCCTTAAACTAAAAGGTTGTTTCACAAATTTTAAATGTTTATTTGATCATCTGTAGCTCACAGTGTGAAGGAAGTTATTCTTCAGGCTGTGCTTTAAAACATCAAACAGAGATGTTTGAAAGCAGTTTGTAAAAACGCCAAATAAGAATTTTTGGTTTTCCCTCAAAATTTTGCTAAAATGTTCTCTTTTGAACTCAACAGTTTATCGTTACATCCCCATAGGCAACACCCCTTACTGCCTTAGCCTCCTCAGACAATCTTATTCCTTTTATGGTTTTTGTCATCTCCATGAGTTTGGCCAATATTTGAAGTGAACATGATGCAGTGATTGATGCAGAACTGTTGCATTATTGTCTTGTAACCCTTTACCAGTCTGAAGTCAAGCATATTGTCCCTCTGGACTGGGTCCTGATGTCTACCTCTAACCCTCATTCCCTAAACATTTAGCTATAGAAAGGTCATAATTGGTGCTGACTGGTTATTTGGGTCATTAAAATTCTAACTTTAAAGTTTCCTGTTTTGATTGTTAGGACCAGTTGATTATTTTTATAGTTGTACTGATAAGTGAGCTGTGAAAAAAGGCCTGCTTCTATTTACAAGCATTTATTGCAGATGCACCAAAGCCCAACACCAGCTTCACACAAGCACCACAGAGAACAACAGAAGTTTGATCCAATTACAATCTGACCTCTGCTAAGGTGTCGTTGCTCTTGGATACTTCCAGAAGTATTACTTTAAAGTGCTCAGTTTGGACTGTCTGAACTTACTCTACCAAACATTGGCACTGTTCTTCTCACCTGAGCCAACTATTGTTAGCTCTTAGCAAAACAGCTTTATAGAGGCGTGCTGTCATTGACCAGCTGTCTGGCTGTCACTCCATATGTGGGTTGGTGTGTGTGTGTGTGTCACTGGGGGCCAGCTTCCTGTTGTGAGAGCAGCGGTGCGACAAAAGAATGATGATTAATTTCACTCCTAGTAACCTGTCGCGCTGATGTGGCTCGGCGGAGCCGCACGTGTGTGTGTGTTTGAAAAATGTAGACTGTGTAGTCAGCAGGTGCGCTCTGATACCTTGGATGCCCTCCAGTCAGGGTCAGACAGACACATAAGTAGGGACTGTGCCATATATATACTGCATATACCCCGCCTACCTCCTCCTTCCCTCTGCTCCTTTTTCTCTGTCTGATGGTATTAAACTGAAATCCTTTTTTCGAAACCAAACCTTGCTTTCAAATGTGTTACCTCTCTATGGTTCTGTGTGCATGTGAACGAGTCATCTCAGCAAAGGACACTAAAATCAATTTCATTAAGGATCACAAATACAATGAGCAGTTAGCACACGCTCATACACACGCTATATCTACCGTAGATTTCATTAAGAAGATGCCTCCCCCTCTTCCCTTTCAGCCCTCCATCATAAAACAATGCCTTGAACATTTAGGGCATATCTTTATTACTTGTCCTCAGGTGACTTTTGTTCCATTGATCTCAATAGAAAACGCTCAAAACTGCTACAAGCTTTCATCCCCTTTTCCACGTTTTTCTGACATATCCTTCGCATCTGTCTTTTTCCCTCCTTTTTTTCTCAAGTTGTGAAATTAATTACATGTTGAACAGCTAAGGCTGGACAGGACACTGCTCTGTCTGGACAATCACACACACACACACACACACACACACACAAACTCTAGAGGGATGAGGTGGACGTCTGTGGAGGAGGCAGAGGGGGGTAAGGAAGGTCTAGAAGTCAGGGCAGCAAAGAAAAACCTTGGAATGGAAAGGCGAGCTTTGAAGTGAAGCAATTAAGGAGAAATTTAAAAAAGTTGCTCTGTAGAAAATGACAGAGACGACACAGTTTGAAAAAGGGCTAGTAAACATGGGAATAAAACCTTGGATAGCAAAACTCAAAAAAACATATTTGTGCCATAGAAGCACACAGCAATTAAAGGAGAAAGGTTAATTAAGCAACGATTGGTTGCTTTAAAAAAAAGTCTATGTGGTTCTGACAAAGTGGTGCAGTTAATGGTGTGTGATTGTTTTCTGTCGGACTATCTGACCTAAAATTGTGACCGGTGTTTGAACCCAGACCGTTTTTAATTTGCTGTCTTTTATTGCCTCTGTCCTCCACTGCACACACAATTCTAATACCCCTCCTGCCTCTGCCTCTCCTTACTGCCCCCACAACCATCCGAAAGGCCCTCAGTACATGAGGGCGTCGCTATTTCTGTTGGCGTGATACGTTACGCTATTTAATAAACCAGCTTTACATTAGCCGTTTTTTTTCATCACCATTGGGCAATGTCAGGAGGCAAGTGCTTATTAATACCTGCCAGTCGTATAAATTGGGCTGATGGAAAAGGTCTCACGGAGGTGATATTCCAATGACCCCACTCATCTGTTTCTTAAATCTGACCAAACAGCAGCTGGGCATTTTTCCTTTGGAGGTGGATTCAACTGCTTTAATTGAACTTCAGTGTGTTTGCCTCGGCAGTCTGGTCTGTTTGGGAAGGCGTAAACTCTGCCCCATCTACAAACCTGCGTCTCAGCATGATTGAAGTTAACTCTGGTGCAGTTCGACTGCATATGTTAACATGTGCAGTGTTAACATATGCACCTTGTCTCCAAGCAGACCGGAGACCAGAACAAACCCATGTGTCGAGCGCTAGCAGTAGAAATGAGAAGAGAAATGCAACGACCACTAGAATTTGACAACTCTCTATTTTTGTTTATATTTATATTTCTATGGTGGTGATGATGGTAGGAGTTTGATTACCGCTCTGTCCGCCTCTGTCATTGTGACCTTGGGATAGACACTGAATCTGCTATGCTTGCTGGCGGTGGAATGGCAGCCCCCGTAGAAAAAGTACTATATAAGTACAGGCCATTTAACATTTCTTTTTTTGTTATTTCTCTATGTGTTATGGAATAAAAACATATTCCATATGTCTTTGGTGTAAATGTATAGAAATAAAACCTAAATTTGGAAATGCCCAGAAAAATCTAGAGGTTGTTTTTCTCAAGAAATACACATGAAGCACGGAGGAATGAGTGAGTTTTCATCAGACTCGGTGTGTGCATAGTGTAGCATGATGATAGTTAACACTGTTATCATTGATACATTTGTGTAGCATTTACATACATTTGGCAGTAGTGACACCTCTGTATGGTACAGAAATGTAACTTCCATTGCTCATAACATGCTGGAGAATTGTTTCTTATATTATTGAAATGCAAAGCAAATACCTGATAGTGTGCTGGGAATATACAGCTTTGCTCTATTACCAAATCTGTTGTGGATATTAGTCTTCAGAATTGGAAACTGTTGGATTTATTAGGCTAAATATCTTTCAAGTGATGTTCTAAATATAATTGGATCTTATTCCATAAATGACTTCAGCAAAAACTGGCTTTTCAGACACACTTTCTGAAACTTCTGTCCTGTATAACAGAATGAGCTCATAAGGAGTGTCATCGCAAGAATAATGAGTGTTCAGCCGACCAAAAACGACAGCACCGAAAGTCCTTTTGCCGTGTCTGAATCACACCGGGTTGTGTTGATGTAAATGTCACTGGAATGATTGTTGTCAGTCATGTCTGTGTCTCTAACTCAATGAGAGCGAACTAGCCTTGAAGAATTGAGACAACCAAAAGGTGAGGTGCTATATGACTCAAGCAGGATGTCTCTCCAAAGACGAAACATGGGACAAAACCTGGAAAGAAGTCACCTCTAACTTTTGTGCTGATTCTAATTTTTGTACAGTGGCATAGCCACGGGCTTGATCTGAAGGTTAGAGAACAACGGATGTGGGCTTTGTACAAAAACACATTTCTCAGCAAACTTTATACCGCAGTTTGGAAACTATGTCTCAGAAGAGCACCGTCTTTTCATCCTCTACTGACTGACTGCTTTAAAATGCCATTTTCTTATTTTTTTGTGTTGTAAAACTAATTGATTGATGGATAATTAGAATGCAAATAGCAGCAATTATGTTCGGCACACTCATCGGAGCAGCACCGCTGAGCGAAACCGAAATACGTCTGATTGTCCTCCTTCAAAGAGGTAAACTAATCAGTAAAAAGGCAGTGTTTTAATGACTCATAAGCTTTCAGTGACTTCAAAGCTGTAAGCTTTATGCTTCCTTTTTTCCTGGGCTAATAATCATCATGGGAGCAGTTACAAAAGCATATTTAATAAGCACTTTTAAAGCAGGTAGTCTTTTTTTTTTTTTTTTTCATAGCAGAGTTGCTTTCATCTTTCAGGCTGGTTAATACATTTCAGAAGGTGAAACTTAAATTTAAAAAAAAAAAAAAAGTTCCACATGGCCCAGTGTTATTCTCCCTTTGTGCTTTATGGGCTTGAATTCAGTTTGCAGAGACCACACAAAGAACTTGTGGAATTCATTAAGCTTCTACCGTTGGCATTTCAGCTTTTTAAGCAGATGGCATTTCAATACTGGAATGTGAAAGTGAACTTAATTAAGTCTCAACATAATAATTATGCATGGACCAATTGGGATTATAAAGGTGTACCAAGGTTCTAAAAGGTTAAGTTTCACAACCACCAAAGTTTCCCCTCAGTCCTTCATAAAACCACAGAAAGGACCCATGAGTTTCTACAAAAGATGATCTATGTGTGAAAAACACAGATAGTTTGGGGTAAAAACTAAAAGAACTTTGAGCTTGTTGGTGATTTGTTTTAAGTTAAAACAAATATGTTACATCGTTTTTCTACTGATATGTAAAGCTGATTTTGAAAAACTAACACTCTGTTTAGAAAGCTTTCACAAATCACAAACAGTACTCTAACATAAGTCAGGTAGCATAGAATAATTGAGTCAGATTTGACCAGTTTGTATATTGCTTGTCAAACTATTGCAGCGTTAAAAACTCCACTCAGATTTTTCTTTGTTTTTTTTTTTTCTTTTGCATATTAAGAATAAACGTTTCAGAAATCTCAAATTATGTTTCAAAGAATCCATATATATATATATATATATATATATATATATATATATATATATATATATATATATATATATATAACCTTTAATAAACTAATGAAATGAAATCCAGTCTTATTAAAAACTGAAACCTGCTGGCTTAGTGCCAAAATTTAGATACAAACAGATGCTCTGTTGCCTTTTTTCAAGATGCCTCCATTTTAAACAATAAGTTATTGGTGAAACCTTTGTCATAGCTGTTATAACGAACAAAATTCAAGAACTACTTAAGTTTGATGCTAGAAAACCAGCTGGTTTGTTAGCATCAAATGGCATAATGACAGATAAAGTCCCAGAATGACCACAAATGGATACTTAGTATGACAACCTTGACTCACTATCACCAGCTTTCATGCCATATAATTGTTTTACTCCCCATTTTATTTTTTTGATTCTTTTTAATATCTTAAAGCTGTGTATAGGGCCCTGTTGAAGACAAATTTCTGTTTTCTTCTGCTTGACAAATAGTTTTTCTTTTCTAATGTTGTGCTACAATGGTGTTTTATTCAAGCGTATCATACCAATTTCATAGCAGCACATGCCCAAAAGCGACGCAGCAAAAGTCTCTTCATGATGTGATTACAAATTACAATATTTCAGTTCAGGTGTCCAAAGTTATCTCTGGTGAAGCTGCCCGCTCTATAAGAAGCTTCCAGAGGGCAGAGGCTGGATAAGGAGAGCAGGAACCTGCAGGCGAAAAGACAAGATGAAAATTCACAGTCACCTGCCTCGTACCAAAGTCCCTTCTGTGCTAGCTGACCTGAATCCCCCTCCAAATGCCCTCTGCCCCGAGCTGTGGGGCAGAGCACGCTCTCTGTTTTCCCCTCTCTCTCTCTCATTCCATCACAGTCCGTCACTCATCATAAATGATACAGCAGCCCTCGGCATGTAGCAGTGTGAGAACAGCCACACAGTGTGTGTTTTTTTTTTTTTCTCGTCTCTTTTCTCTATATTCCTGACAGCGAGAGAGAGAGAAAGCTAGAAAAATCATCAGAGCCATAAAAACCAAAGGCACAAAAGGTCACACTCACTTCATGTCAATAAAACTTTTCAGTATGTTTGTGTGTCTTTATGTGGAGGCAGGTGGGGTGGCTGCTAAAACAAATGACCTTTGGTTAGTAACTCCAATTCATTGACTTTTTACACGCGTGGGCTCACACACAGACAGGAAGAAACGTACAAACCTGAACGTCTGGAATTACAGATTGCAAAAGACGTATTGGATTCTGTAGTTGGTTTGCATTTATCCTATAAATGCCACTCGTTGGATGCACCTTCACTGCCCTTTATTCCTGCCCTTCATTCATGTAGTATTGTGAATAATATCCTATATGACAACATGACCAATATGGCACATATTTTCCTAATATCAGCATTAAAGTTGTGAAAGTTCTTTCCATCTTGATAATTGCTTCTCTTAAGAAAGAAGACCCAGACGATAATGAAAGCCTGGTGGCTAATGAACTACCTGTTTAGAGGAAGAGCAAAGTAACTCTGGTCTTGTTTCTCACCCAAGCTAACCAAACCCAGAGCCGAAACCTGACATAAAGGGATATAACAGAGAGAAAAACGTAGAAGGCTCCTCACAAGTGATGGATGAGCAGATGGAGGGAGAGAAATAAGAAACAGAAACATCCAAAGGAAACCAGAAGATCTACTCAATGCTTTTGGAACATGCATGTTATGCCCTCCCTCATAACTCTGAGGTATTGCCAGTGGATTCAGCGTTGGCAAACAGCTTTGAAAAATACATCATTTAGTTCTGTAGTTGTGCTGCACTCAGTGAATCAACCTAAAAGACTGGCTCACTGGAAATTCAGAAACTTACTGGGTTGTATTGAAATGCTGAAATATTTTGTGTTACTTTTGTGACTTTTACATGTTGAAAAGTAAAAGTAGTTACTTTAGAAGAATGAAAAATGTCGTACAATTTGTTGTTTGATCACCAGCTGGAGGGTGGCGCAGTTGGCAGTCTTGCATCATAGACTGACTGGATGGGAAGAATGGATATATTTTTTATCTCCAAAGTTGTGAATAAAGTCAATAACAAAATGCTAAATAGAGAAATTATTCAGTAGAAAAACAATCAAGAAGTTACCGCCTTCATTTATCTGTAGTTACGTGGGGAAAAAAGACAAACTGGAAGCAGTTTATTTGGTGTAAATCAATGAGACAATCCAATGAAGCTAAGCATTATTAAACCTCTTTCCAGCCTCATAATTGTTTTGCATTCCCTTCTTCTTTTCCAGATCCTGGTGAACTCCATTTCCCAGCCTGCCTTGTTGTATGAGAATGTGATGGTGAGCGATGGGAACCCCATCCTGAGAGATCTGCTCTTCAGTCCAGATCATCAGTTTTTGTACGCTCTCACTGATAAACAGGTAGGAGAGGCATATAGATCAGCACTCCAATGATCTACAGTGCAGCCAAGCAATGTTAGTCTATTATGCAGTCTATTGTTGCCAATGACAGCCCAGACTAAATAATGACTGAATATCAATGATCATCGATCTGCGTGGCAGTAACAGGGAATGGGTACAGATTCTCATCCGTTCAAATCTGTGAGCATATGTCTGTCTGGTTTACAAAAAGGTGCAAACACAATCTCTTTATCAATATACCTCAGATGCTGCTTTACAGGCTTTTATAGCTACTATGTCGAGTGTGTAGTAGAAGATACACAACTTTTTTTGCAAATGTGTAGCAGAATATAGGTGAGGCAGAATGAGAAAATGAAGATGGTGGAAGATTAAAAAAATCACTTGGGAAGCGAGCAATCAAGCTAATTACATTCATACACTTTGTGGGTCCTTAGAAAAACACACAGGCTCATGTTACTCTTGTTATATTTTGAAACCTTTAATAATAGATCACATTAGTAGCTATTCTTGTTAACTTTAAACATGTTAACATGTCAAATGGTTATAAGTTGAAAGTAATTATAACCCACGTACAAAAATTAATAGTCTCGACTATCAAAAATATTGAGTACATTTGTGTTATTTAGTCTTTCGTTTCGACATAAACTGAATTGAAAATTTGGGCCAATATATTATGATATATTGGTTATATTAACCAATATTAATACTGCTGCTATGACCAGTAACTGATATTTACCATTATTACATGTATTCTATGTATTTCACTACCCTTTCAGTGAAAAACATTTTTAAATTTTCCCCTTGTAGTTGCCATGACGAGTAGATATTTACAAGTTAAGACTTTGAACTTGACAGATGACTCTTAAGGAGCACCTTTCCTTTCAGAAATGACTTAATTGTATAAATGTAGTTTGTTTCATTTGGCCTCATTTTTCTCCATATCTGTTTGTACTTCCAACTCAACTTTGTGATAACCTTTCTGGTAAAAATATGTGTCACATTTGAGTTTACTTTGATTAGCCCCCTTTACTATTCCAATTCTTTCAGATATTGCTAAAATTCAAACGAGCTAAAATGTAGGAAGTACAAAATACTTGGAACTTTTCAACGTGGTACAGCCTGAAAAGGCACCAACACCATCTATGTTCAATTTTATCGGCGATTAAAACAACTAACTACCCTTATAGGTGCTCTAGAAAAGTAGAATTTAAGGCAGAATAACTGCAGGATGCAGGATGAATCATTTTGTCATGTCATATCGCATCAAGTCACATTTGCACTAATTATTAAAAAGGGTCAGCCAGGGCCACACTCCTGTGCAGAAAAACAACTACAGACAAACATACATGTACACATTGTTCCATATTCCTTCACTTACAAGGGAAGAACTAGTTCCTTCCTTGTAACATTTTTAATATTATTATCATAACTTTGATGTGGTTTAGAAGCAGCTATTTGATACCAAGACACAGTCCGATTCAGTAAAGTCCTTGCAATATGATTACATTACAGGGATTTCAATCACTTTACCTTTGAAGTAAAGTGACACACAGTTGATCAAGTTTACACAGGTTTCTGTATCCAGCGTAAATATCTCTACAGTGACATTCCAGCCACTGCAGTATCCAGATATTTTATCCTGACAGGACGTGTCTGTAGGACATTCTTGTGTCTTCATATCTCCTCTCAAACTATTTTTCTGGTATTTTGAAAAGCCAGGTTTTTGAAGTATGTCTGTCACTTTAAATGTGTCCCTATTAGTTGATCTGTATCTGGTTTAAGGGTGCCAAATTCACAGAGTCCTGTTGTGTCAGGACTGAAATGTTATCTTTTGGTCTATCTTTCACACTCACTTTAAAAGATGAAGACTGCATGTAGAAATGAATCATATATATGGACATATAGATTGTTTGCTGAATTATTCATAAAGTTGGTCAAATCATCAGATTCATTTTCAGTTTTAAGCAACCTACATACTGAAGTTAGTGAATCTTTATCAGTGTGGAGATGAAGTAATTGGGTGTGAGTTGTAACATTTTATTAGCATCTCCTGAAAGATTATGAGCAGTCTGGGCAATCCAGCAATTAAATCCTGCATGCTACAATATCATTAAGTAGTAAGACAATGCTGGAGCATGAGTTTTCTATTGCATCTTGTGGTCCTACACACATGAAGTGAAAGTGATGCGATAGGGTATAACATCAGTCTGACTTAGCAGATACAGCTGTAGTCTTGTTGGTTCTCCTGGAAATGTTTTTATGCGGACTGGTTTGGTTAATGCCAACATGTATACTCAGATTTAATGGAACTCAATTGTAACATATTTCAGGAGGGACCTGAATCTGGACTCAGGTATGACCCAGACCTAAAGCTACTGTGATTGGAGCCATGATCTGTCTGTTTACATAATTAATCATTTCCATCTTAAATATTAGATCTATTACTTAATCCTTAGTCTCAGGGATTTCTCATTTAAAATGCTGACTTCATTGGTATAATATGCTTAAAATCCTGCTGCTGTGGAATCTGTGTTATCTTCAGATGCCTTCAGAGTTTTGCTAGTGTATTCAGCACTTTGAGTCTTCTCTATGACTCTCTTATCTCCAAACGCTTAATGACCTCGATGTGATAACCTTAAATGAGACTTCCACAGTATGTAGACAGTGTTGTGTAATTTACCAGCGATTAGGCTTAATTGACTTTCATGTGTCTCAATGAGAACAGAGTGGAGGTGGAGTGTAATTTGATAAAAATGGAGGCCATCACTGTTGATGTGATGTAGAAAACTGAAACTACCATCATGGAGTCAAAGAATCTGAAGAATTAAAGTCGGATAGAAATGCCTCAGCACTCAGTATGGAAAAGTATGAAATTTAATTCATGTATGTGTCTAAAAGTTGCATTATCCATCCATCTGAGTAAATGAACATCTTATTCTAATAAAGCATGTTTTTGACAAGAAAGTCATACAGAAACTGTGAGTAAGACACATAGGTTACATATGCTTTATGTTTTACATTTAATGTTATTAATCTGTAGAGATAATTTCAATTGGTATAACACCTGGTTGAATCAGAGCCGTGCAGCTTATTGCCATGATAGAAGAAGTCCACGCGTTATGAAAAGATTTTCCTTTTCATAACTGTCCCTTTCCTTTGAATCTTCATTAAAGATGACTGCTATTGCCACCAGAAAGTCGTTTTCAATTATTAAAGCCAGTGTTTTATATTTGATGAGCAGTGATATGTCCCCTACATGCCTCCTCATGTTAGTTCAGTTCAAGGATGGAGGTCTTCTGCCGGGAGAGAGGCCTCCTAGTTTCCTAATCAACATGAATTTACATCTTTATCGATGCAGAATGTCCATGTTAATTCCTCATCTTAAAATAACAACAAACACGGGATGAGTTCTGATCAAATTTTAGCCAGTATTATGATCAAGGAGATGTGAGTTCAAAGCTTTCTTTTAGATCTATAATTTCCCCAGTTGTTTGATAACAAGTATTAATAAAGTTCTGAAAAAAAAAAAAGAAAAAGAAAAGAAAAAAAAAACATGAAATGAAATTAAGATGCATTTATACTGTGACATCACCCATAATACCTTTCTAACGTTTTAGTGAGAGTGATTTCAGAAAATCCCAAATTGTGTTTTATAAAATTGGTATTTGGTGTTTAAATGGTCTGTTCAGTTCAAACCCATTTGGTTTAAATTTGTTCAAAGTATTTTAGCTTTTAAACTAAAGATGCTACCCACAATGATTATATTGTGGGTAGCATTTTATATATATATATATATATATATATATATATATATATATATATATATATAGTCACTTGATGACGTTATACTAGTACTTTGTAAGCCTGACTCTACTTTGATCTTTGATGACAAATACTCTGGTGTTTATAATATGTAAGCTCTAAAACAAGCTTCTACTACTTTCTCACCCTAGCTACTGTTACTTTTACGTTGTCAAGAGTTGCATAAAAATTTGAAATTAGCTCATCAGCTGATTCTCTGTCAGCCAACATCTCCTTTGCACTAGTTATTTTTCCTTTGAGCTTTACATTTTCAAATCCGTCTCGCCTCTCTGTTCGTCAGAATCGCACTAACCTAGAGATGAGCTTTTTGAGGAGCAGATAATAACCTTTTACTTTCAGGTTGTTAGTGTTGACTATATTCACAGTCCAGGCTCAGGGACTGAGGTAGAGGAAGAGTACAGATGGAGAGTGCTAGTGTGTGAGAGCTGAGAAGGTGGGAAAAAATAATTGGTCTCTGCGACATGCTCTGCTATTTTCTCAAACTCTTTCTGCCTAATATTTGCAAAATTGGATCTATACATGTGTTTGTTTCAGATTGGAGAGAGTTTATAGAGACTTTAGATGTAATGTCCCTTCAGTAGTCATATTCTCATAATGTGGACTTGAAGTAATAAAGACCAAAGTTAATGGTGGCCTGTATATGGGCCAAGACATGTACCTGGATTATAGACTTTGGATTATTATTTATTTTATTTTTTTCTGAAGCTATCA
Source organism: Poeciliopsis retropinna (assembly GCA_010277075.1). Lineage (NCBI taxonomy): Eukaryota > Metazoa > Chordata > Actinopteri > Cyprinodontiformes > Poeciliidae > Poeciliopsis > Poeciliopsis retropinna. The sequence continues at coordinate 1,110,190 of VMRM01000009.1, forward strand.
TTTGTATTATTTCATCACAGACTTTGGCTTAAATTTACTGTGCTATTAAGATTACAAAATGTGTTACTTGGTTGTTTGTTTGTCTAAAACTTCTAGCTTGTTGCAAGTTTTAAAATAGCTCCTTTAAAAAAAAGTTTGATATGTGACATTACTCAGCTACCCAAAAATATGACTGCCCTCTTTTGTCTTTTCAAAGAAAATCGTAATTTAGTGGTAATACTGACATACTCCATAATGACTGTCACAGTGAAATGGTCTTGCCCCGTCCTGTTAAGGTGTTCCAGATCTTTCACTACATGGTCGCTTGAGATATTCACTAAGTAACTTTGCAAAACTTTGAATGAAATACGTTTATCAGATAAATTTATGAGACATGATACAAGCGAAATATTTGAAATCTATAAAACATATTAAAACGATAAAATAGCATTTTGGCTTTCACATCATGCTGGTTGACGTTTTCCTCACATGCATAAACAATCACAGGTGTCTTGTTTGTCAGGCCCTTCTTCTTCCCGCCATTGTCATTCCTCCATATTTTATTTTTTTTTTTGATGTTGAATAATAGAAATGCCAAGTGATGAGAGTTCTAGCATCAAGAGCCCAATTCCCCAGCTTGACAGAGCAATTTACCTTTTCCCATATTCACTTGGCCGTAATTAAATGTGGTGCATTGAACTCCAGCACACAGACCACATATCAAAACGGGCAGTGTGGACTCACATCTGAGCTTGCACAGACAGGAGTAGGAAAACATAAAACTGATTCAGTGCAAGATGAGGGTTTTCGATTAGCGCTCCATAGATTTATTCACGCCCTTGGTTGTGTGTGTGCGTGTGCATGTGTATGTGTGTGTTGTACATAAAGTCCTGCGCTGGCACATTTTCTCACTGTTTTTTTTTTTTTTTTTTTTTTTTTTTTCTTACTACGTATCTCGGTCTGCCGCCATCTTTTTATCTCAGCGTCTCCCCAATGATATCTCATTATTTTCTGTGTTCATAAAAGTGAACAATGGCACTAAATCACTTTTATCATTGCTGTTTTTTTACAGTTTCATGTTCAAATTGTTCCACTCTAATAAAAAAAAAAAGAAAAAAAAAAGAAGAGATTTCTCCTCCTGTCATGGCTCTCGGTTGTTGATGTCACAGAGTGGGAAATATTTCTGTTATCCCGGTGGATGACATCACCTAATTGCCTTAAAGCAAGTGACTAAGTGGATTACAGCTCATAATCTATTGATTTCTACTGTACCTTTGTACCACATGTCGTCTTTATCATGTTATTACAAGTCTTACTTCTAACACGCAGCTATTAGACAACCTTTTTTTCCTTATTGGTTCCCCAGATAATGAGCTGCTCTCTCGCATTACAGACTAAAAGAGCCCTAGGTCCTTTGCCATTTTTGAATCCAAATCATATACAGAAGGTCATGTCTCAGATCTCATCGTCTTGTAGCGGTTATGACTGCAGAGTTGCACTTCTGAACTCCGAGAGCAAGGTCAAGCATTTCTACTTGTAAAACAGCCTTTGTAAGGTGACCCGCCAGCAGCAAACAGCCTCGTTCGGTGTGAGGGGTGGCGGCTCGGGAAAACTGGCATAATGGTCCGATGATGTACCTCCGTGTATTGATTTAGCTACTATACAGAAATGTACTGTACTGAACGGTGGAGAAACCCTACCCCTGGCACCACATCAGAGAGGGTTCATATTAAATTCAGTCAGCATTTACTGTACTTGGAGGTCAGCGAGAAGAGACCGCCGCGCACTGCCTTTAAAGCAGCTTCTTTGGTGTTTGTCCAACTATGAAGTTCCTTAAAAAATGTTGGTGACTGGGGAGGATAATGAGGAGAGGATAGAAGAAATACTTCTGTCAGCAAGTTTCCGAGTTCCTAACATCTTAGGATTTACATTTGGGGCAAGTTAATATTTGTTGGTTAAAGTCACTTGAGCATTTCTGAATCTTGAGAGGTATTCTTCCATTCCACTGTCATCTCACCTGGTGTTTTAGCATCGTCGTCTTTAAGATTCAGAACGTGAGCTGCATAACGTGACTGGATTTTTTTCCCAGTGCTTTAACTATTTATAGCAGGTCAAACCATGAGCTTCATATCAACTCCCACAAGAAACTTAGGGATATAAAGGCGTAAGAGCCAAAGTGATGCTTCCACTGAGGGTGATTAGAGAATTTCCGTCTCACTTTAAGATTGCGCTTCAGCTGTTGATAAACCAAGTGAGAACAAGGCAGCTTCTCATCAATCTGTATTAGGAGTGACCTCATGGAAATTCATAATAAGATAACAGAAATACAGATTCCAGAACTGCTCATTGATTCCCGTTTCTTTACTTTGGCTTTGCTATTTCTTTCTATTTCTATTTCTTGGAAATATTTTTGCTATTTCAAAGGTTTTATTGGCTCTAGAGGCCTTTATTTCATAGTGAATTGACAGGAAAGTGGGTATTGAAAGAAGGGAGAAGACATGTAGCGAAGGTCGCCAGGCCGGGAATCGAACCTGTGACAACTGCATCGAGGACAGAGGCCTCCATCTGTGGGCTGTACTGTAATTTAGTGTAAGAGGAATTTAGCCCAGCTTTATTTGAAAGGAACCGATTCAGTGATTTGTCCAGAGTTTGAAAAATCCAAATGAAATTAAATGGACACTAGAAAACCTTCATGTATCATCAAACTAAACACTCAAAAGCTGTGATGTATTTTATCAATACGACATTTAGTCTACATAAATTTCAGCTTGCGTACTTCTTTTTTGTCGATCAGGGCTACTTCTAGATTTGTTGGCTAGAAATTTTAAGTAGAGGGAATATGTTTATTCCTTTGTCAGATGTTTCGTCAGTTGTCTTCCATCTCCCACAGTCTGCTTCCTCCAGGATTGTGTCTGTTGGTGGTTTCATGTGATCTCTGGCCTCATTTGGAGTTTTTCACGACAGTATAGGCCATAGAAAAAGTACAGAGAGGACAAAAATTTGTCCTTTCTTTTTTGGAAATGAACAGTGAGTTTTAAGTTGATAAATCAGTTAGAGCCCATATTTATCTGCTAACATACATTATCTGTACCATTGAGAACCCCATTACTCTGTGTGTGTGTGTGTGTGTGTGTGTGTGTAGCCTCAGTTGCAATTGACTGCTTCATTTTTTTTTAGTTGCTAAAACCACCTTAAGGTCGAGTACTTCAACCCAGTGTGTTACCACAAATTGCACATCTGCTCTGTGTTGATGCTAACATGGTTGCATCTGAACTAAACTCGCTGGTGGAATAAGCCATCCATCAGCCTGTTGTGTTGTGATAGCACCTTATATTCGCCACCATATTATACAGATGGGACAATTACACCCAACTCACAGCTCCAGCTAGCCGTGGTGGAAAAGGGGGCCCCATATGTGGAATGAAACATCAGTTGCAATTACATTTGTGTGTCTTTCTCATCTATCCTTCTCTGTACACCTCCCATCCTCCTCCTTCCTCCCACTCCCCACCCTCCCTCCTCTCATCTGCCAGTAGGCAAATTAAGAGCCTCTCTATCGTGACCCAAATGAGAGAGGCTCATTTGTAGCTGTTATTTATTTGTAATAAACTCCCCTCATCATCTCCTCTGCTCTCTTGCTCTTGTTTTCCTGCACTGTGAAAATGTGGTAAAACCAAAAAAAAAAAATAGAAGAAATAAATTGGAATTGCATTGGAGGGTTATTTTCATCCACAAACACTGTCCATTATCACCTGAAAGCCAAAATGAATGGTTAAATGGACACCTCCCTTTGGCCCCCTCTCTGGTATCATGATCTCATTCTTTGTGTCTTTCTCTACCTTCTGCTGTAATTTTCCTGTCCTTTTCCCATCCACCTCCCTCCCCTGTCTATAGATGGATGCCCTCCCCCATTCCCCGCCCCCCTTCCACCACCATAAATGGGCCAGGGATGAAAATGCCATATTTAATATAAATAGGTGCTGCTCACTTACAGTTCCGTCACAAACACAGACGCTGTGCCACCCAGAGTGAGACAAAGAGTCTTTGGCCGAGCATCTCCCACTTACCCTCCCCATTATCTGTTTTCTAAAACTCAATAATTTAACTTTTCCCTTGGAATATATCATCCAGCCTGCTATCACAAAGCTCCACTGAATAAACTTCTTTCTCTGGCTATTGTGCTTGAGAGCAGGAAGCGGGTTTTTTTTTTCTTTCTTTCTTTTTTGTTGTTCTCCCTACTACATTCCCCCCACCCTCTCTTTATCAGATGGGGTGTATTACTAGCATAGTATTTGTACAGCCACAAATAATGACTGCAATTTGCTGCCATTTGGTGTTCTGTAAGAGGCTCGTGCCTACTGATGGCTGCATTATGATGGCCTTCAGACACCGGTTACTATTACCATGCAATGAATTCGCTATAAGGCTTTGTGTTCACCTGTACATTAGCGTGAACCAGAGAACCTGAGGATCCAGGAACTGAGGGTAAAATGGAGGGAATGTGGCAAGTATTGTGTGAGAGCTCTTCTATGTTTTGACTTTCAAAAGCATAATGGGTTGAATAATTTAGAACAGTAGCTCCTCGGTGGAGTAGTGGAGTATGTTTGTCCAATCACTCAGGTCCGTTTTTGCTAGTGAATCATTTGCTTTTTTGAAGGGGCAGTATTATGTAAAATCACATTTTTTGAGCTGTTATAATGTTAATCAAAAACATACCTGGAGTGTTGATTTGATTCTTACATGCCTGTTTGAGAAATGATTTCATCTCCATGGCAACCGGCTGTGCAAAACACCTGGGTGGACCGAGCGCCGACTTCTGCTCCCGAGTTTCCAAGCTTCCTTCTCAGAGAGCAGCCCTTCACACGACTCCGCCACTCTGCTCCTTCAGACTAGCTAACAACAATTAGCTAACACCTGGTGGAACTGCACACCTGCTAGGCTCACTGTAGGACATACTTTTCATTTGGTAAAATGAAAATGATTAATTTCCTGAAGGCGAGTGTGAGAAAGAGCAGGAGTTTTTAAAGAGACCGAGGCCTGATGTCAAGGCTTTAAACACTGAAGTCAAATTTCTTTTAAGTCACATACAGCATTTTTATAAAAACTGAACATAACATAGATACTTAATTGGGGTATAAAATGGCACCATGTGCCTGGAAAACATAATACTACCCCTTTAAGAATGACTAATCTGAAAAAGGAAGTAGGACTCCTGTCTTTTTCGGAGGTTTTTGTGTCATTTCCTTCAGTAGTTCTTGGTTTTTGGCAAAGGGGTGAACACATTTTTCAATTAGTTTGGTTAGTCTGCCTGAAAGCAAACTGCACTAGCAGAAAATGTAACAAATGTTGCAATTTTGGTCAACTTGGTCTACTGGACTATCAGGAATGAAAAATCCTTAAGTACAGAACCAAGAAACATTATTTACCACTTATGGTAATGGGAAGCAGAAATGTAAATGGAAGTTCAAACAAAACACATTGATTCATAATAATTTTCTACCGCTAGCTAGTTAGCATTAGCATTGCAATTAGCACTGATACAATCTTGAATAATACACACATACGTTTGCCATATATTGAAAAAAAAAATTGCAATGTGTTTGGTCAGTTATGCAATGATTGTGTAAAAACATGTGATGAAAACAGAATAATTTATTCTTTGAAGTGTGGCAGGTTGAATAAAATAGTTTGTTGTGGTATTTTCCCCATGAAGGTTTCTGAAAGCATCCGCCTGCAGCTGCTATTAGAATGCAGACTGACTCCAACTAATCTCGTGTGCCTCCTGCTTCTGCTGTGCTATTGATTTCATACTTCACCTAAATGAAACAGCCAGACGCGTGTGTGCACACGAACATCACGCCTCATCTGTGTGTGAATGTGCGCTCGGTGGTCAGTGATGTATTTAAGAATTTAACAGATGCCCCAGAAAACTTGTCTGAAAGTCTGTTTTTGGGGCCAAGGAGTAGCCTTCCTGCTGGCGTCAGTTCCTGTGTGTGAGTTTGCCTGAGGCAGCGCTCTGTCTGCCAATCCACCTGTCACTGGCTAATCGCATCCAAATATAGATTTACCATATGGATACTGATGCACTTGATGTTTTGAATTGTAAACTGGGTGCATAAAACCTTTTTCCTCATAGGTATGACTTTAAAATTTTAGAGAGGTTACTAAAGGGTTCATTATTTGGACCCGTTAGCAATTTAGAGTTTCCTGAAAGTGCCATAAAACTGAAGTTCTTTTGAATTTCTTGCTTTGCACAGGTCTGTTAAATGATACCTGCAAGGATCAGTTTCTCTGGGCTTCCTAAAGATAAATTTTGTCCCACTGATGCTAAAATATGCATTCAGGTGTCTTTTGTCGACAAATCCATTTAGCTGTACTGTTTGACATCATCAAAGTTTAGATTTGTTCTCATTCATGCCAGAAAACGGCTTTTGAAATGAGTCTGTGTTCAAACAGGGTAGTCACTGATGTTTATCTTAACGGTATCAAGTACAGTAGCTCATTGTTTTCAGATGCTTTGACTTTATTCATGTTCATATTGAGTCGCTTTCAGAAATGTGTTGGGCTGAGGAAAGATAAGACAATTATAGAAAGTGAGTTGAGGTTTAAATTTCTGTTTTAAAAAAAAAAGCTATATGAACTTTAAAAGGAAGCCAACATTTAAAATGCATTTTGCTGCAAAGCTGGTCTTCACTGCTGTTTACGTGATTTACTTTTATGTGACAAACCAACACTCAACACTTCCAAAAGACTATTTAAAACGAAATGTTAATTAAACTCGACACTGAAGAGGCAAAGACATAATGTATTAGAACCAGCTGTGACCTTTTGTTTTTACATTTTCTTCCAGGTGACCCGCGTGCCGGTGGAGAGCTGTGAGCAGTACGCATCCTGTAGAGACTGTCTGGGATCAGGAGACCCTCACTGTGGCTGGTGTGTGCTACACAACATGTGAGTACTTGCACACAGTGAAGCTGCTTTTGAAGTTTAATTCGCCCGGTTTGTGTTGATTAAACCAGACGGTGCAGTAGCTCTCTGGAACGATCTTCTTTATCTCTCCTATCTTTTTTTTCTTATTAGCATAAACCTGTCTTCCTTTGAGGGGCTTCATGGATGTCTGACTCGTCAGATCGTTAAGAAATTTATGTTTTAAAGCTTCAAAATACTTTGCAGCATTCCCTCTTGAAAGAGCCTATGTACTGTCCGTGGGCCTGGCCCTTAGTGTTAGGCCTTGATAAGGTTTTACGTTTAGATGTAGTCCCTTTATTAAACGTTGATGTTTTAGTCGCATGGTCTGACAAAGAACTGTCCAAAAATACCTAAAAGGTGCTACATTTAGGCTGAGCATATAAAACCTGAACACTTCTAACATCAGGCAGGTAAGACGCGTGTCATCGATTTACTGTTTGGTTTATATCGTCTTACTCTTTTATGGTTCAGTTAGCCTCCCTTTCTGTTTCATTTTTCAGGATTTTAAAGATCAGGAAAGCCTAATTTTTCTCTTTTGTAATTATGTTCAGTAAAATCTTCCATCAATAAATTGCCCGGGCCGTGCTAATTTTTTTAACTAAGTGTAATTGAAAATGTTCTGTCTTCCAAGAGCTCTATTTATCACAGAATCCAAAAATAAATGAAAAGGGGGATACTTCCCCTTCACAAAGTCTGTATCTGCGGTATTTAGAGATAATGGATGAGTTGCTCCATCTTGATGAAGGCTGACTGATGAGCTGCTGTCAGTCATCTCTAGCAAGTACGGTTTTCTTTTCTCCTGTGCTGTACTTGGACTTTTCCTGCTGCAATAATAAGCAACACTTAGATGTAGAGTACTTTCAATTTTAGTTGACCTGGTTACACATGCTAATACTATTGGCATTCATAAAATGCTTCAACAAAGTGCTAATGCACTAGGTGTTTACATTTTCTTTCATTGCAACAGCAAAAGCAATATATTTTAATCAGATTTAGCACAATAAGCCAGACAAAGAGGTGCATAGTTCTGAAGCTGGAGGAAAATAAAACATTTTTGCCAAAAATAATTGGAAGAAATATGAGATCTCTCTTTAAAAATCTGCTGTTAAAAGAAGAACTAATTTTGACATATTTCACAGTAGCTTGAGAAATGTGTAATTATTACCCAAAAATACACAGGAAGCATATTTGTGTGCCTAACTAACCTCAGCTACAAAAGTCAAGTGTTTGGATAATTATATACTTGAATCCTTCCATTTTGATTTGTAATTTCTGCCCATTGAAGCAGTACCCAGATTTGCTGGTTTTATTTGTTTAATTTATCCAAGCAAACGCAGTACTTGCAATGAATACTCTGATTGGATGGAAATAAAACATGTCTGTGATTGGCTCATCATGTGGTTCATTGACATAGACCTTCTCAAGCTGTGAGAACAGAGCAGTCAGAACAAAAGTTTGTCAGAGTTGACGTACCACAAATGAATTGTTCACATAGATATACGCTCACTGCGCTTTTAGGTTGGGGGCATAAAAAAAAACAAAAAAAAACATCCTTAATATCAGCAGCCAGTGTGAAGTTTCAAGGAGCAACAGGAGGAGAGGTGCAAGCCTGGAGTTCACTACGGAGAGACTCAGATGTGTTACAGCTGAGGTGCATCTAAAGGCTGAACTGTGGGTGGAGAGCCTGCTTTAGACCGAAGCAGAGGTTTACTTTAACTAATAAATTACACACAGGTGGACTCTTTACCTCTTAAAACTTCTGTAGTTGGTTGGATTTTGATTTTACTTTGGAGTCTTAGAGTAAAAAATGACAAACTCTAAAGTTTGCAACATTTTTCATATTTCTACTTGTCCTGGATCCTAAACTGGAGGACAAACAGTTACCTCCCCTTCTCCAGTCAACAAATGAGATGAAGGATGACTGAGCAGCTGCTGTCAGTCATTTATGACATGTATTGTATTCACTCTTTCATTCTGTGCTTGTTCCTGGTGTGTTACACAGTAATTCAGATTTTAGTGTACGGCTGACATTTCATTACACTTGAACCTTACACATACCGCCACTGTAAGCATTCATACATATTTTAGTTTTGCTTCGGCTCCTGCAGATCTGCACAGCTATTGAAAAAGTGCTGATTTGGTTCACACGGCACCATTTAACATGACATATTCTAGTAATTGCTGGGCTCAGCTTTTTAAATGCGAGTTATTTTGTATGCGCTTCCCTAATTTATTTCTAATTTCCATGCATCTCTGCACACACTAATCAACAGACCCCCCGTCTGTAACTCAGTTTTTTTTTTTTTTTTTTAAGTAAATACACCGGATCAATAATTTTGTGATATCCGCAGCACTAAACAACTGGGATGTGATGTGCATGGCTTTATAAATGGCAACAATTTATGCGTCCCAGTTGAGAAAGGAGCTCTGTCATTAGCAGGAGCTAATGTTTTTACTTGTTTTCATCAACAAGTAAAGTAAAATAAGCTGTTAATGTGAGATTAAAGGGGATATCAGAATATGATGCTGAGGATCTTTGTTAAAGAGATGTGTGGGATCATCTCCTGTGATAGGTGTTCGAGGAGGGATCGCTGCGAGCGAGCAGAGGAGCCGCAGCGTTTCACCACCAGAGTGGAGCAGTGCGTCCATCTGTCCGTCCACCCGGAGACCGTCTCGGTCACCATGTCAGAGGTGCAGGTACGCAGTCCTGTCACGTTTTTATGTATTTTCAGATGTTTGGGGCTGTTTTTGTGTGTCGGTAAAGCTGGAGAAGGGGGAGACATACAGGGGAAAGGATATAAAATGATATTAGATAAAGCTTGTTGATGTGTTATCACAAGCAATCAGTTCAGGCCGGCGCCGAAACCTGATATCGGAGCAGCATTTTTCTGCTTCGGGGGCATCAGTAATGAAGTGTATTGATTGAAATTTCTGCTCTAGCTCATCTTTTCTGATTTCTGTCCTGCTTCCTAGTTGGTGCTTCAGGCGCAGAACGTGCCCAGTCTGTCTGCGGGAGTGAACTGCTCCTTTGAGGACTACGTGGAGACGGAAGGACGCATCTACAGTGGACGGATCTTCTGCCTGTCTCCCTCTACCAAAGAAATTGCTCCCATAACGCGAGACCAGGGTAACTCATTGGGTTTTTTTTTGGCTTAAATAATTTGTAAATACTTAATAAGGAAACTTATTAATTGTTTATTACCTCATATAAACTGTTCTGGTCAAAATGATTTATTTAGATTTTGTTTCACAGTGTTCCTTTTCACATTTCTGTTGCAATTTAAGGCTCCTGACAGCCGTGACCATTTTTTGTCTTCTGCCTTCTCCTTCAAGTTAATATCAGTAGAAATCTGCAAAATTTGGCTGGTATCGCTGGGTCTTAAATCCTTCAGGACTCCACTATTGTTCTGTTGTGTTAACACTATTGCATTTATAGCTTTCATTTTAGCTCCATACTATGTTTTAGTGCTTGAAGTAAATATCACTCCATCTTTGACTGACTGAGTTGGATTATCCAAAAAAGGTCTAAGTAGACGGACAAGAGTTGGAGCGCTGCTGTGCTTTATTTGCTCAAGAAATTTGAGTAATTGAACTTCAAAGGCTTTTATTTCTAAAAGAACAAAACATTTCTAAAGCCACTGCTATTAGTGTGTGGCATGCTTTAAGATTGCACAAGATTTTGATTAATATAGCTCCATATTAAAGTACCTCTTGATACTGGATGTCATTCCTGTTGGGTCATGATAATTAAATGCAGGGATAATGTAAAAAAAAAAACTGTCAAATGTGTTGTGTTTCCTTCTAGGTGACCAACGTATAATAAGATTGTATCTGAAGTCCAAAGAGACAGGAAAGAAGTTTGCCAGTGTTTTGTTCGTCTTCTACAACTGCAGCGTCCACCAGTCGTAAGTCAGCCGCTCATAAACGCAAAACAGAACAAAAACCTAACTGTGCATTGCATTTGATCCAAATTAAATAGCAAAAGAACAGATTAACTCATGTCACAGTAATATTAAACATCCATGCACAGCAGTGACAAGCACGAATAAGTGAAAGTGCTTGCTTGCTGAAAGCAGCGGTGCTAAAATGCTGGCTGACAAGTAACTCTTATTTTAATGGGGAGAAGAGAGGACGGCTCGCAACCTGTGCCTCTTCGGTATTCAATGTTCACAAGCTTTTAACAAATCAATTAGTTAATTACATCTCGGGCAAATAAGGGAGTACTGGTGAGTGAAATAATAAATCGAATCCCATCCATGCAAGGGCTAGAAGAGCAGCCAAGCTTAGGAGCCCAGAACTCATCATTTACGCTGTTTGGAAGTGATTTATTCCTAATTTTAGTAAAGGAATACCACTTTGCTTTTCAACACTGATTTCAAAGCAGTTTTTTTTTTTTTTGTCTGAATCTGTTATTTGAAGAGTAAATAGGAAGTCTTAAAATACTTTTCCAGTTTAAAGTTGTTCTTTGTGTCTCCCAGTAATGCATTTGCCATCTTTAGTCCATGGATCTTTACATATCTGTTTTAGTCATGTATGTAGAGAGAAACTCCCATACCTACTGAAAGTTGTGGGTTTAAATCCAGCTTATTTGATTGGATAAATGTGGCACAATATACAACACGTTGAGTTGTCAATTTCACCAGAAATCTCTATACAAATAAAGTAAATTTCAGTTAAAAAAAAAAAAAATCTGTCTGAAAACAATTCTGACTTCAGAATATTGTGACCGACGGTATGAAAGAGCCTGAAGCAGAGATGGATTTAAGCAGCACCGTTTATTGAATAGATCCTGTGTGGAATCATGTAAGGTGAGTGGGAGGCTTCGAAGCGTCTCCAAGGACAGTTTGAACTGAGTTTGTGAAACTAATTGAGAATCCTCAGTATGCCTTGAGTTGACTCACTGTTATGTTTAGCTGTGTGTGTGCGTGCACATGCATGTGTCAGATGACCGGGATGGATCTGAGCGCCGGGCCTGAACAAAACCTCTCAGGTCTTCAGTTTTCCTGTTTGTGCTTTTTAAAATTTAATTGTTACAATATATCGTCAGCACAACCTTTGCCGGTTTGGATATAATATTTGGTCTGCTGTACTTTATCAGGACTTCATTCACACTTTAGATGCCAGTGATGAGTTTGTTCCGCTTGTAGGTTTTTGTAGTTGTAAGGCTAAGGGCTGGAGTGGAAATTGTAATGATGGAAACAATAAAGTCATGCAAACGCAGTTGTTGTAATCTATATATGCATTGTAACATTCAGAAATAGTATCAGAATAATATTTTCCTGATATCTTGCAGCCTTAGTTCCATCTAGACTTTGTGGGATCTTCTGCTTCTTGATGTTTTCACGAAACCTTTTTGTGCGTTTGCTACATATGGTGGATATCTTACTCTATGTGAAAAAAACCCAAAAAAACAATCAATTTAGTCAGTAAAGTTAACAAATTCCATCATTAATTCACAAACACATTCTATTACAACACTTACTAACATGAATGAAAAAGAAGCAGGAAGAGCAAAAGCTCTTGGAAAAAGAAAAAAAAAAAAACAAAACAAACAAACTACCTCTTCCTCAATAATCACAGAACCAGTTTTCATGGCCATATGCATTAAATTAATAATATAAGTTGCAAACAATATATAATTCTCCTTATAATTAACTAATTAAATGTATACTACTTAATAAATCTTTTGTCTTTCAAAGTGTTTTGAATAGATGTAGAGCACTTGTGCTCGATTTTGGTGCACAGATTTCAGTAAGTTTACCAGAAATTGTGAATTATTCACTTTTGTGTTTCTTCTCTTTGTCACTGTCATTGTGTGTACAATTGTGTTCAATTCAGATTGACTTTTTATCTCAAAGCAAAATTAAACGTCGTAATTAATGTCATTTTTAAAGAGTCAATTTTTCTCATCGCAACAGTCAGTGTTGCAATGAATCTGGAGAGGCCTCTGACTGAAGACACAGTTGATGTGTAACATTCTCGTGACTTGCTAACAGATCTCAATCTATGTTGCTGTTTATCCCCTTTGAAATGTTTTCAGTGAATTATTTCTTTATTTTAAGCAGTAAATAATGTAGCCTTTTATTAACTCGCTGACCAGTAGTGGTCAGTAACATGTAGGGGAGGGGCAGCAGTGAATTTCTGCTCCTGCAACATCATCAGTATCTCATTAAACAACTTTAAATCAAAGGGTTGATCTGATAAAATGTTAGCTTGATACCAGTTGGTGGCTGGTAAATTGCCTGTCTGTTATTACCTAAAACTGCTATGGTGTCATCCTGTATGTACATTTCTAATTTTCACATTTGTTAGTGTTTCCTTTTTTCTAGGTTGCTTCCGAGTTGAACATTAGTCCAAACAGATAGAGAGCATTTGTCAGAGTTCCTGTCAGATCATGGGCTCTAATAGATTCTGACAACAAGCAGTTTTTACAAAGCTGACAGCTTCTTTGCAGCATTAGCATTCTCCCAAATGAATGGTTGAAATAACCCTGACAAGATCTTACCAGCAACAGCTCTTATGTTAATTTATTCATGACTTGCCTTTCTTTTTTTTTCCTTTGAGATTTGACTGATGCTCTTTTTAATTATGACATCTTGTTGCACCCACCTATTTTCCTTCACTTTTATTTAGTTTTTCTTGACACTTCTAGCTGGAAAATTGGGGCTGATTCCAACAAATCGACCCTTAGTAATTGCAAATCCGCAGCTTTTGCTGCAGTGAACTGACAAACCAACAGAGCAGCTGACGAACCAACAGAGCAGCAAAGAGATAAACCAACCAATCAGGAGCAAGCCCCTAAATGTCCTGTCTTGTTAAATACAGGTTAAATTAAAAAAGCGAGTGTGATTTACAGCCCAGGGATTTGGACAACCTTCACTCTTCCACCTGGCACAGACTCCCACCATTCATTAAGCAACCAGGAGTGGGTTTCATAAAACAAAATAATACTACTTATCACCTGTAGAGGGCGCCCTTTTTATCTGATCTCCTGCCAGGGTGTCCATGCTTTATAAAAAGTTTTAAATTTAGATGTCTAAATCAAGACCTTAAAATGTCTAAACTTTTTAAAAAAGATTAAGTTGGCCTTAAATATGTTAATATCAGCTCTTAAATTCTGTCCTGACAGGAGTTTTTACTGTAATTATTATTTTTTTTTTTTTCTGGGGGGAATTTTCTGTCAGGCAAAAGTTTGAGTCTTAATTGCATTCCGTGACTGGGATTGCTGGTGGATACTGGTAACTAGCTACTGATATAGCTAGCTAACAAAGGCATATTAGTCTTTGATTATAAATACAGTGACTAATATAAGGGTAAATTGTATGCAGTCAGCATTAAATCCAGCCAACTAGCAAGCTGCCTCCATCATCGATAACTACAAATATATCTCCAGTTGGCTGGAAGACATTGCCGGACTTTTTCCACACTAATTTGTTTGAACTTTTCCGAAGTGATAGCTTGCTGGTATTTGCTCTCCAAGTTCAAATGATGAAATAAGTTCATTCTTTATTATGAACCCCATACATTAAGGGAAATTATTTATGTTTGACCCTTTGTATCAATTTTAGACTTGTTTTGTGTTTTTGCATTGAACCAAATTGAATTTTAAGATTTGAAAGATTTAAGCTGTTATTTGTTGCGTCTCTTCCACACAACACTTCGGTCATCCCATCATCCTCTGATCTCACTGCTTCTCTCCTTCACGTCCTTTTTTTTTCTTCTTGCCTCTTGTTCATCAGGCCCATTTATTGCTTGAGATCTGCTCTCGGCCCTGCATACATCTGCATAGTAAAAGGCCGTTAATTAGCTCTGGCTGTGTGGCAATGGTCATAATGGAGTGGGCTTGGAGAGGGAGAGCTCACCTGGGCCACTTCTCCAGCCTGTATTTTCTGTTATTCTGTTTTTTGCTCAAGTGTTTATCTATTTACACAGTGGCAATGTACGACATTTCAATAATGTTTTTAAAAGGAGAAATGCCTGGTAAGAGGTGATAGCAAAACATGCTAATTTCCACCTGCCGCCCCTGGACTGACTGATTTAATAGAGTTTGATTGAACAGATCATGAATTGGTGAAAAACCAGTTTATTCATACATGTCAGTTCATTATTCAAATCTCACTTAAACCAAACAAACTTCAAACCAACAGACTATTCGCAAAACAGTTTCTTTACCTTCATCAATAAAGGCAGCCGATCTTAACATCCATATATTATTAGCCAAATCTACAAATATTTCCTGACCAGAACATGTCAGAATTTAATTTGGCAAACTGTTCAAGTGACTCTTCGCGGTGAAAGATATGTTTTTGTAAAAGCAGTCGTACGTTTTGGGATGATACACTCACCTGTAGAGGGCACCCTTCTTATCTGATCTCAGAAAGACAAACCTTTGTAAAGGCGGAGTCACAAGGGCGTAATGAGTTTTATTAACTCAACAAATGTTTGCCTAAAATATCAGATTTTCAGAGTTAAAAGAAAAGATTTAGAAAGAATGTCGGTGATAATATTGTCAGGATTTCTTGCCATGTGTCTTTAACACACTCTTATATGTTGATTCAAGAGGTTTTAAAATTGTTTTGCTTCCCTGTGACCGGCTAGTAAAAAAATATAACAAAACATGTGAAAAAACCAGGCATTTAGATAAATCTGGGAATCCTCAGTAGTAAGAGATCCACATGTATACTTAAATTTTAAAGACTGAGCTTTTTGGACATGATTTTCAAAGATTAAGTTTAGATCCAAAGCCATGCCTAACTAGATAAAATCCTCAACATTTTTAATTTTATCTGAATACTTTTAAATTTTCCTTGTATCGTTAAAAAAAATAAATAAATAAAAAAATAAAAGAAAAACATTTATTTATTTAAATGTTTTTTGTTTGTTTTTTAATAAATAAAACATTTATTTAATGTTTTACTGGATTTTTACAGGCAATAAGTGACTCAATTCAGTTCAATTGTTAACCTCAAGACCACTTCTCTTGCATTTTCCTTTGAGCAAACCGAACAGAGCCATCTGCACATGTAACAATATGTTAACACGTAACTGTTAATGTTTGGTCTTTTTTCTTGTTAAAACCTGTGCAGGACGCACTGAAGTAACTGCAAAGGGAAAACATTCATCAATATCTGTGCCTGTCTGCTTTTTCGTGGGTGTGCATTTCTGCTGTGCCCCCCACCCACTTTGCCGCTTAAATAGGCTTGCTGCTGTTTAAGCCTTTGATGTCGGGCCCCCTCAGGAGTCTGTAGCAAAGCTACAGTGCAGCAGCTTTAATATAAGCCAACGTTTTACACACCACTCCCCTAATGCCGTCACCTTTGACCTTGAAATCTTTGACCCTGCCTGTTGGAGGCCGAGGCGCAGGAGTCGCAGTGGTTCAGATGGCTGGTAATGGATCTGTCCTGGTGGGTGTGGAGCAGGTTGAGAGGCTTTACAGCATCAGCACTGATGCACAAACAGAGCAGCCCAAAGGTTGGCGGCCCAGACGGGCTTGTGCGTGTCTTCGCATGGCTTGCCCGAAGGTACGCATGATGCAAAAAAAAAAAAAACCCACCACCGGCTTCACCGGCTCCTGCATCCTCTTTAAGCGAACGCACAAACAGGTGCTCACACAGTCAGAGGCAACAAATGGAGACAGGAGGCGCAGACTTGGCACAGCAGATTATGCCTGGAGCTATTTACATACGCTTTTAACAATATTAGGCATTTGCATTAAAAAAGAGATTTGGAATAGTTTAATTGAGCATGCGGGAGAGAGGAATAATGCATCTTTAAAGAGAGGGATTGAAGCGAACGGGCGGGATGGTGCTGGAGGGGAGAGTGGAGCATTGAAGAAAACCCACATTCCCCGAGTGCTGGAGAGGCATGAAGAGGGAAGGAGAAATATAAAGCAGTGTTAGCAAACAAGACGGAGATTGTGCGTTATTGTGTGGCGGGATAATGCGTCCCACACAGCTGAAAGGTTAGCGACCGCCTCCCCCCCCACTCAGCTTCAGGCCACCATGACCATTTCAATATGAAAGGAGCAGTGAAAGGAGGTACTCAGCGGATGGGATCGGCCCACACTCCAGCCCGCAGGAGCCGCTCTCATTTCCAGGCGATTCCGCCACCTTCCTTCTCCTCCCTTGTTCATCAACTTTTGGACTCATTATGTGCAACACTGTTTAGGCTCATCTTTGTTTAGTGATTACCCATCCATTAGTTGATGGTGTTGATTTCTCTGGCGTTGCTGCATGGTCCAATTTTCAATGAAGGCGTCCCGTTTTTAATTAAACTGAGAGTTGAGACTCACCGACTCGCTGCTTTTGGACATTGCCCTGACAATCTCCGATAATATCGAGTAATGAGTCTGAGCCACCCCGCTGAGAATCTAAACTTCTCATTTGGTTCCTGGGCTGCATAACCTAATGATGTATGCATCGCTCTGTTGCTGCTCTCTGTGTAGCAGTACTGGATAAAACTCAAAAGGGATTTATTTGCCAATCAAGCTGAAAAGCTTATTTAGACTACAAGGTATAGCGTCCTGCAAAAGGGTTTATTTACTGTTTTTTTTTTTTTTTTATGTAATGTGACAGTACATCAGTAATACACAATAGTAAAGGGAACGGAAAAATATTCATAATCGCTTTTCATTTTTAATTTAATACAAATAAATGATGAAAAGAGCAGCGTACTCATGTATTCAACCCTTTTTACCTTGATGCCCCTGAATAAACTCCAATGCACCAGGCCATAAACCAGGTACGGGACACAGCAAACATCTTGAACATCTAGATCTACTTCCAAAATGCTGTTTGTCCTGTACAAGATTAAATTTATGTATGCAAAATTAAGGTCTTAAAATGTCTTCAATTAATTTTAAAATGTACGATAGCCTTAATTACATAACAATATAATACAATAAATGTTGTCATACTTACTCATACTTTTTTTTCTCATGGGACATTTCAGTCAGATTAATATTTGTCACCCTCAAACATCATTATTGCATTTTTTGGGGTTGTGCTACCGACAACTAGCTGCTAGTATAACCTGGCTAGCTGGCTAGCTCTGTTGCGTCTCACATGGGAAAAGAGTAAATTTATCGCCGGTTGGCTGGACGACATTCGCCATTGGTTCGCTTCTGACACCAACCAATACGGTGCTATGTTCATTGTGTGCTAACACTAACACTGACACTGCTGCTCTATAAAATATGCATTTCTGTCATGACGCTGGTTTTAAATCATACCGATAAAAGGTTTTAAATTTGAATTTTAAAACTTGCAGAAGTCCTGCTGTAAATCACAGGTCCTGTTTACAGAAGCGTTTTCCTTTGATTACGTGACACAAATCTACACGCTGAGGGCGCAAGCGCAAAATGATGTGACTGATTTTGAATATTTTCGATTGGCATTTACATGGCTATTATTCAGATTTTTGTCTGCCCAAAACTCTGTGACCAGGTAAGACAGGTGTAATGTTTGTAACAAAACATTTACATTTCACTATCCTGCTGGTTTTGTGTAAACAGGGTGTTAAAATTCCACAGTATCCCCACTGTTACCTTCCTTAAGCATGGCTTTGGAAGCTTAATGGAGTTGTTGAGGATACAGGTGGAGGTAAATACAGGGCAATTCTGAATGAAAAGCTTTTAGAGGTTGCAAATAACTTCACTGGAGCAAAGGCTCACCTTTCAGCAGAATAACAATTCTAACAGCTGCAATTGAAGAGCTTATCTCAAGGCATATTCACATTTTAGAAGGTCCCAGTCAAAGTCCAGGTCTAAATCCAATTGAGTCAGATTGCTGTTTATAGACCAACACTTTCAGGTCTGATTGAGCTTGCAAAGAGAAATGGTCAAATGTCAGTCTGTAGATGTGTGTAGCTGGTGCAGACGTGTCCCAAAAGGACGTTCTGCAGAGTATCGACCCAGACGGACTGAGCTCTCCTTGTTAGGACAAAATTGCAGCCTGATTTGTGACTTCATCAACACTCGCCAGATTTAATTGAGGATATGATTGTTGACTCCCTCCATACATGCTTTCGCTTGCTTGCATATCAACAGCTTTGTTCCATCGATCTGGCCTCACAAGAACAAAAGCTTAGAGGAGATGAAAAGGCATTTGACCCAGCTCTGTTGCTGGGCCTTGCTAAACAGCAGGCGATTTTTATTGACTACATTGCAGCAGCAGCACAACCACTTACCCCAAGTCTGTTGTCCAGGCATTGACATCTCTACTGTAAGACAAGTCTCAACCGGCCAGGTGACCCAGAGGAATGCTTGGATGTCAATGCAAGTGACAGCTTGTGTGTGTAAGTTTGTCTCCCCATATAAGTGTTTGTGTGTGGCTTTTAGAGGCGTGAGCATACATCGCGTGCCTGTGAATGTGCACGCACGCGTGCCCGCAACAAGAAATCAATGAACCCCGGGGTTAATAGCAAGGAGGAACTGACTCACGAGCTCTGCTAACAAACATCGGACTGTTAGCATAACCTCAGCCCACCTCGCTCCCTGTGGAAATCCACTGACATTGATTAGAAACCTCAGACTGCAGTTGAGACTGGTTTCACTAGCTTATCTCTGACTATGTAAAGCCCTCTGCCATGAGCCCATCACTCCACTGCAAGCAAATTAGGAGTTAACCCTCACAAAAATCTGAATAAACCAAGGACGTAGAGGAAGGCAGGGCGAGGTCTAGAGTGAAATTCAGTTTGAGGACGTCCTTTCAGGCGTCTGGCGAGTTCAGCGGTTGTCCTCCAGTTGAGTTTAAAACTCTCCAAGACTTATGACTATGAAGTTTTCTCATGTGGCTTGTCAGTCATACCATTCTATATTAAGGAACAAAAGATTGCAATATTGTGATGGAGTTCTGTCTAAATTACGTTTACATGCATTTTCTGGTAAACAATCTTTCACATAGTAAACATTTGATTTTTACTTTTGCAAAATTTGCCAACCATAAATTTCTTGTGACGAAGCGGATAAGCAGTAATTCAAAAGAGCTTATGTTAACTTTCATAATAATGTTAGTTTATTGTGTTCCAAAAGCACATTTTTGATCGATGTAATAATTTGTGCAGCAATCCAAAATGAGCATATACCCGATCATCACTACCTGCCATTGTTTGAAAAATAAATAAATAAATCAGATTCAACTTAACAGACCACATCTCTGCTCCGCTGCTGATGAAGATGTCTGGGATGTTATGTTATTTATTTTTATAATTCTCCATAATACACCATGTCAATATTTGTGTGACTATAGCTAATAAAGCCAGCTGCCGTGAAGCATTTTTGCGTACTCACACAGCATTTTTGGTGTGACATCACTGCGACAACTCTGTCGACTTTTATCATGTTGATGTCAACTTTAAAACGATATTAGATCATGTAACTCCTGTTTTCAACCTTATCAGCCTGGTGTCACATGAAAACCAGTTCAATGTGAACACTGTTGCCACTGGGTGGTTTAATGTGTCAAAAAATGATCTTTGCGTGGCGGACATCCGCTTTCAATCCATATAGAGTACCGTATAGAGTACAGTAGGCAGGAACCTCCAAAACATGGACTCCCATGTTTTGTAAGTGAGCACAGAGTCTTAGCAGAGACGAAGTGTGAGCGTTAGGAGAAGTTTTGAGTGCAAGCGTTACAAGTTTTAAGAAGGAAATAAAGTCCTGTTTTCAAAATGAAAATGTAAGCAGAAGCATTATTAGTTTTGAGAACAAAAGACATGAACTCCTGTATTTAGACTGAAAATGTGTGCTCATATAGTATCGCAGGAAAATTCCACCAAATGAGCAGAGAGTTTTACAAGTGAAGATTTGCTCCAAGCAGAGACCAAGTGTGATCATGAGGGCAAGTTCTGAGTTCAATCATTACAAGTTTTGAGAAGAAAGACATGAAGTCCTGCTTTCAAAATATAAATGTAAGCAAAAGTATTAAAAGCGTATTTTCTGGTAACGAATTGAAACGAAGTAAACATTTGATTTTACTTTTGTAAATTTTACCTGCTGTAAGGTTCTTCTGTCTAAGCAGATAAGTATTATTTCAAAAGCACTTTTGTTTTATAAACAGAGTGTTGAGACATTTCAAAAGAGCGGAGGAATTCTTATAACAAAACAAAAAATATAAAATCCTGCTTTCGGACTGAACATGGGTGCTCTTGGATTAGAATTCCCATACAGCATCAGCACATTAGTGTGGATGTTTGTACACCACGACCTTCAACTTGTGGAAAGGAGTTTTTTTTCAGGGTGGATGAAGACTTAAAGCACTTTTTAATATAAAGGTATGATCAGGAAACAGCCTTACAGATTAAACAACAAAAGTACGGAGTGTAGTATTTTTAATAATAATGGGTTGGGGTTTTGTTGTTAAAGGATGTCAAGTTGGTTGAATTTTCACAGCATTCTGCTTCTGTTAACCCAACATATCATAGAGTTTTTATTTCCTGTTAAACTGTAGCATGTTTTAAGTCAGGCTTGGCCTTTTATGGAAATAGAGGAGGACATGCTCCAGTTTAAGAAGTATTTTGAACTTCTACTTCACAGTTTATGTTGGAGCCACAAACATAAACAACCCTTCTCTGCCAAATAATGTGGAGTTCCAAAATAGGGTTGGAATGTCACTCCACATCCTAACATGATGTGTCCACCCTGGGTATATCTGTTCAACATCATTTTTTGAAAAAAGTGAATCTGGGGAAGACTGAAAGGTCGAGGTTCAGGGTGAAATACTGGAAACAAGCCTTCTTGGTCATGTTTTTATATCTAAAGATTCAGTTATGTTGTGTTTCCAATGAAGCTAATAAAGAAACACTCTTTCTTACATTTTGGTCTTTATTCTGTCACATTTGAAAACTGGTGCAAGCAAACAAGTTGCTTATTTACCAAGCCTACAGGAACAACATTTGCTTCCTGTTTTTCATATCAGTTAACTCGTGTTCTCTTTGGATGCCCTTTTAGTGATGCGGAGGGAGACTCAGTAGCCTTTTAGTGGATCTAATCTACAGAACATTGATTGTGGGTGGTGTTGGACGACTGACTGAGCGCTCTGGCAGGGCCAGCTAATTAAACATTTGATTTCTTGACCCAGTTTAATCCCATTTTGTTTTAGTGTGATGTAAAAGCTAGAAAACAACATCCTGCTTAAACTAGAAATAGGATGAAACAAGGAAAAGTCGAAGACTTTTTCAAAAGCAGGCTTGCTTTTTTGTCACTCTTCACGTTCGCATGTTGAATGATTGTGTGTTCTCTAATATATGACTAAGATTAGGAAGAGGGAGGCTGTGTTTCTTCAAGCAGGAGCCACATGATTGACAGAAAGCAGAAAGTAATTTAGTCCAGTGCTGATAAGAACATACTTGCAAAAGATGTGATCAAGCAGAGAAAATGTTGTTTTCCTATTACGTACTATCATCTCCCTCCTCTTAAATGTCTGACACTGAGTAAATTAAAAACTTTAACTAGTCATTTTATTCCTGCACAGTATTTTCTTCCATTCCACCATGATAGCCTTGTTTTTGTCTTCTAATCCATCTTTGAATGTGTATATATTCATTTTGCCTCCTCAACTCTGAATGAATAAAGAGAGAGAGAGAGAAAAAAAAAAGTTATATAAAAACAGGCTTATCTTAGTCTGCCAGCTTAGTTCTCACTAAGCCTCCAAGCATGGAGAATAAGAAGGAGGGAGTGTTGCTCTGGCTCTGGCTGCTCTCTCTCTCTCTCTCAGCTGTTTTCAGCATCCGCTTTGGCCCGCCTGACAGCTGGAATAAAATCTTAATGCCAGAGACCGTAGTTACATTTGTTTTTCCAATGTGATTTATGGAGATTTCACCATAAACATTTGATGCTGTAGAAGTTTTTTTTTTTTTTTTCTCAGGCTGTCAGAGTTTGATATAAGCCCCCAGACTTTTTGGGTTTTGTTCGTTTCTGCTCCGTTTCTGGATTTCATTGATATGTTGATTATCAATAGGAGATTATTGAATTAAGAATTTGGTGCAACAGGGTTTTCAGAGCTGAGATGTCTGTTCATTTAGGGAATGTTTCAGAAGTGCCAAGCGTTTTCTAGTGCTCTGGCTGTGATAAAAATGCAACTCACAAGTAATTCAACTGAGTTTGTGATTGGTAGGTTAGGTTGCTAAGGCAGGTTGGAATATCACACCACACCCTAACATGCTGTGTCCATCCTGAGTATACCTGTACTCACATTCCCCATATGGCAGATACTGCAGTTATGCTCCAACCAGCATTTGAGGAAGTGCCATAACGTTTTGTCTAGGCATCTCCTGCGATTTTTAGGGATTTCTTTTAGCATTTTGCAGTCTGCTCTGAACTCACCTAGACCTGAACCTGTTTTCAGTCATTTTGATTGTCCTCCATTTGGCAATTAGATCCACAAATGGTGTTATAAACAAGGTTATTACATTTACCTAAAGCAAACAAAATAACAATAACTGAAATTAAGAAAACACTTAACAAAAATAATTAAAAAAACATAATTAATGGGTAAAAATACAGCCATATTGTCTGTTTATAAACCTAACTAAAACATACTGAAATTATAGATACAACATCTTTTGGTTTTGTGTTCATGAATTTATTTATTAGCCACTTATATGAGCCTGCGAAATCCCGACAGCAAAAATTGGGAGAAGTCGTTTGTTCTCTTAGTACATTTTTTATAATGGGATCTTCTATTGAGTATTCATTACCTCATTTATGTACACATAAC
Organism: Poeciliopsis retropinna; assembly: GCA_010277075.1. Classification (NCBI taxonomy): domain Eukaryota; kingdom Metazoa; phylum Chordata; class Actinopteri; order Cyprinodontiformes; family Poeciliidae; genus Poeciliopsis; species Poeciliopsis retropinna. Next base: position 1,133,853 of record VMRM01000009.1, read on the forward strand.
CACAATACACTGATCTTTTTGAATTGAAAAAGTGTGAAAGAACTAAAACTACTGTTATAAATAAAAACTAAACTGAAACTAAACAAAATTTAACCAATAACTAATAAAACTCTAGCAAATGTACTATAAACTAATTCAAACTAACTGAATTAGACAAAATGTCACAATGAAATAAAACTAAACTTTAATGAAAAATCCAAAACTATTATATAACCCTTGTCATGACTGGTTTCATGTTTGAGACCTCTATAAAGCCTTTATAAGCTGCTACAATCTTCTTTGCTGGAAAACTTGTAGAGCTCTCTATATTCAACCATGCTGTTCCGTTTCACTTCAACAGTCAGGAGCACAGAAGGACAAACTTCCTTCAGAAGAATTATCATCAATAATAACATCTTGTGCTCCAGATGTGATTTGCCTTGTCGTGATTTCAACCAGTTTAAGTTGGAGTAAATATGGGGACGTCCAAATGAAAAGTGATTGGTTCAGGCACAAAGCCACACCCAGATGCTGGCAGGTTAACGGTAAGGTGAGGATGTCTGACAGTTGCTTTTAGTAATTCTACTTAAATTAGTAAAGTCCTTTTGGTCCTTCTGCAGCCTCATGAAACCTCATCAGTTTATTTTTCCCTCCTCACACTGTCGACTTTTTCTTTTTTTTTTATTTGTTCTTCCATTTTCTAAGTACGAAAAAAGTTCAGATTACATAATTTACACATTCAGCAATACACAGTAAGCCCAACAGAATAAACCTTCATAGAGGCAAATAAGGTGATGAACAAAGACATCTGGAATGAACAGTGATGTACATAATTACCAAAAAAAACAAGAACGTGGTTAAAAACCTTGGGTTTTAGCTCTTAATTACACTGTTGCTTTACAAAGGTGGGCTCCTCTAACCTCTCCCTCCTCCTGTTTGTCTCAAATTCTCGATTGCTTCCAGGTGCCTGTCCTGCGTCAACGCCAACTTCCCCTGCCACTGGTGCAAATACCGCCACATGTGCACACAGAACGCCAGCGACTGCTCCTTCCAGGAGGGCCGGGTCAACACGTCCAAGGTGAGCGTTGGCGTCAGCACACACAGTTAGCCACGTTAAGCAACACGTGAACACATTTCCAAGAATGAATAGCATGCATGCACATCTGCACACATACATATGCGGGTGTGCATAGCAACCCTAGCGGTGTAGCTGGGAGCCGCGCGGCGCCTGAATGTGTGTGCGTGTGTGTGTGCGTGTGTGTGTGTGTGATGGGGTGAATTAGTGCTGCTGTGAGTGGCCCAGCAGCAGCTGTTGCACTCTAAGCAGCGCTAGATTTATTCACTTATAAACAAGTCGGGGTGAATGGGTATGCAAATGGAAGCATGTGCTCGTCGTCCCAAATGTTATATTTGCATGAAAGCCCCTCATCCACTCGTGGGGCCCGGGTCTTTGTCAAGTTCTCTGACTCTCCCTGGTGTGCGCACAAACATGGTAGACATTCATGGTACATGAAGAAAATATCTCAAATATTCTCTGTAAAACTGTCTTTTTTTAAAAAAAAATAATGGACCGTCTCATTACTGTATGCTACATATTTTTCCCCAAAACTTTCTATGGCATTTCCTTCATTTTCTTGTGACTTGTCAGATTTTTTTTCCCCCCCTTCTTCTCCTTTTGTGCTGCATGGATGCCAACACTCTCAGCTATTCATTCGCTGCTGCCACTTTTCTCTTGGTTTTTCACTCACTTCCATCTTTGTTTTTGGAAGAAAACTGAGATGTTGAAAGGGTATAATCAGGAAAAACATGCTGCTCGGTGCACTCAGCACCGAGCAGCATGGGTGGGTGTGAAGCAGGTGTGTGTGGGTCTGTGTTGTATGTGGCTCTCGGGTTGGAGGCTCTAGGAATTTCCTGTTGTTTTTGTGTTTGGTGTATGATTTCTTGTGTGCATTGAGTTTAATTTAAAGCATCTCTAGCAAATATTCCAGTGGCTTTCAGATATGCAGACATAGATAAGGATGTTGTCACCTCTGGTAAAAGATTTGTAAAAACCTCAAAATAACTCCTATCTCTCAAAGCAGCAGCAGTGTCGCTCTGAAACACAGAAACAAACTACAGGTTTTCTAGGAGTTAGGGAGGGATCTGCAACCTCTGGCTTCAGAGCCACCTGTGGATCTTTCACAATGGCACTTAGTAACTTTGGTTAAAAAAATAAACAAAACAAAAACAGCTAATATTTGTAAGCTTAGGTATAATAATAAATGCAAGTTTTTAACAGTTTTTCAGTTTGTTCCTTCAGTATTTGCTTTGAATTTCCACAGAGAATGTCACAAAACTCACTATTAATATGTTTTTAGTAGAGTAGCTTTTATTTTTACTACCGATGCCGATATCTGAGGTTTAGTATCGGCCAATACTGATCCGTTACAGAAAAGCAGCTGAACTGTTTTTTTAAACACAGACATAAACTGAATTACAAATAGATTTGATAATTCTGCACGAGGAGAGATGATGTGAATGCTCTGCCATGCATTCACACCCTCACAGATACCTGAAATTTTCTTTTTTAATCCTAATCTTTATCATTATCACAATAGTTCCACAAAGTATCGCAATACAATTCTTAGTCCCTATCACCCACCCTTATTTTGTGGGCTACAGTGGGTAGAGTTGCAATCAGAAGGTTGTAGGTGTGACTCCAGCTTCGACTTGTCACTTAACCCCAATTTGCAACTTATTTTAAGATGGGATTTTTTTTTCTCCTCCTTTGAATAAATTTCTTCAAATTAAAAGCTGCGCGCCTTTAAAATGTTCGGTGTCATAAAAAATAAAAATTGCCAATACATTTCTTGCTCCTGTATAAGAGCAAAAGCATCTGGCTGCAGTTTAAAGTGTTTAGGAGAGTTAAGTCTGAGAGCAGAGGAAGAAACAGTAAACAGGAAGTCGTTCTCGTCCCACAGCCACGGACAGATCACTGTTATTGACGCGGCAGACAGCGAGGAGACAACTCCGGGCTTCCGATGCATCCTCCTGCTCTCTGTCATTGAATAGGTAGTATTTTGAAGCCACGCATATGCTCACTTTGGCCAACAGCACTAGTTTTGTCACACATTTATCTCCTCCAGTCTCGATTTTGTTCCAATTTGCCAGTTCGTAGCCTCCGCTGAAGGCAATATTGCCCATCACCGCTGCCTGCAAAAGTTTCCCCCTGTGTCATTAGCAGTCAGTTGCCGGAGTGATTGAATTCACAGTACACTGGTTATATTCCCAAAGGCATTTGTCATATTTCTCGAGGCTGACTTCACTTCATATCTGATAAAACTCATAGCATCTGTGAAAATGCGGCGTTGGTAAACTCGCCAGATTCCTTTCCTTCTCCGCACACATGTAAAAAGATAACTAGTTGTTTTTTTGTTTTTTTTTGTGGGGAAAGAGGGGGGGGGGAGGCGGGGTTACCATTTTTGAGGTAAATATAATTCTCCACTGTCACTTCATGGATTTGTAAATGTATATAAATCAGCTCTTTTGTGACAGCAGATAAACAGAGAAGCACATTAGAGGCGACCAGGCAGAAAATTGCCAGAGTTGGAGAAACACTTGAGAAGGCCATCAACGGGAAAAAGGCACATAAACACAAACAATGAGAGAAACAAACACCGGCACAAACAAACAACAGAGGGAAACAGATTTGCCGTGCTCCAGTGAATCCCAGCATTGGGAGCCGGTGGAGCCGATTGGGCTGCGGCCGTAGCCCCCCTGGGGCCCTGAGGGTGGATTCAGATGACTTTATTTAGATTCAAGGAAATAGGGAAAAAAGGCAATATTAAAAAACCAGCAGAAAACCTAATAGAAAAACCGGTTTGTTTGCATGTTTTATTTTGAGGTTGCAGCCTGCCTTCTTATTCTGCTGCTGCTGATTGCATTTTGCCCGCCTGTTAATTAAGGCGTTCATTCATTTTGTATGTTGTTTTGTCACTCAGGATGTTTGATGTCCCACAAATAAATTAATGAGGAATGTGATTGACAGCAGAGATGGAAACTGACTCTCAAATAATCTCCTCTTATTTGAGCTTTATTATTTATTTTTTTTTTTTCCCATTTTTACTTTGTTAGTGTAGATTCTCACTCACCCAGGACATGATAACCTTGAGGGTTTTAAATGAAGGCATCTGGGTTTCTCTTGTCATTTTGAAGACCTTTCACCTTTGTTCCAAGAAGCTTCTTAAGTTCTGGAACTTCAGGTTGGAAATATCAGACAAATAATGAGGTGATTGTTATCACTAATAAACCCAACAAGCTCACATAAACTCCTGTCCCTAACCCTTATTCAGTTCCCAGTTAGTGTCTTTAACCCCAACAGTCCTAACAAGACGCCAACGATGCCAACATGTGCATTGTTTCAGTCTGAAGTGATGAGTTTCTGGGTAGCTGCCTGGGGAGACAAGCCAAGGCTGCACTGTCGGTGTTAGAAAGATGAAACCAGAGGCCACCTCCTCTGTTCCAGGTTGGTTTTATGCTCCACATAGAGCCTTTCGCCGTCTAAAATGTGAATCTTATTGTTTTCAAACGAGTGTCATTTTATCACTTCGCATCGAATCCCACCCAAAAAATGAATTTGTCGAGATCACTGCAAGAAGTGGGTATCCATTGTATGTGATGCCCATGGGCGCCAAGATGTAGTTTAAGTATTTTCTCTGCTGCTTATTTAGTGAGAGAATACCTACTCTCAATTAATTTGAAAATATGATTAAATACAGTCACTGTGAGCAGTTTAGTGACATAAATCACACTTTTTTTTTTTTTTTTTTAATATGACTGGTGTCTTAAAAAAATGGGAATGTTTTTCTGCGGCATTATTTGTGTTTGTGGGGCTATGATTGTTGTCATGTAGTCACAGCCAGGCCTGTCACAATAACAACATTTGCTGAGCGGTTAATTGTCTCAAATTATTGTGATAAACGATAATATTGTTTGAAGACCTTTTTACGCTGATTTAATGGAAATGCATGCAATTTCCTGCCAAAGATACATACGCTTTATTTTCAAATGAACACAACACTGGAACTGATGAACAAAATAAAGTAAACAACCAAAAATAAAATGGATTCTCAGTTTACATTAACAAAGAAATTGCTAGAATAAAAACCAAACAACATAAAGCCAAAGTGGAAATAAATACTGCATTCAACCAAAAAGAGTGCAGATTATGAAGTCTGCCCTTCAGTAATCATTAGATTTAAACAGAGAAGATGGACACATCGACTACCTGATGCAGTAGTTCACATACACAGTTCTTTGCCCTGATTTTTCCCTGACGGCAATCTTAGAACGTTGGACTGATCATCAAGCGTGTGGTGTATTACGGTAGATTGTCTTGGCCGCTCCGATCTAAATCAGGGGTTTTCCCCGACTGGGAACGTTAACGCAGCCTGTTTAATGTGACAGGCAGCCAATCAGAAAGCACGGATTCTCCTCCGAGCTTTCTGAGGGGGAATTACGGAGGGAATCCTGAGCAGTCGACGGCAGACATTGGAGATGATGTGTGGAAACAACATTAATGTTTATTCAATATTTCGTGCAAAGAGTATAGAAATGACAAGGAGAGGAGTTGAAGCGAAATCACTACCGCAGTTGATAAACCCGGTAACGTTTCAGCTGTTCTTCGTTAACGTGACATAAATAGGTTATAATAATTTTCATTCAGTCAGGACTGACACTAGCCACATGCATTGCAGGTAGATTGTAGTAAAGCATTGATTAATGTCTGGTTTTACAATTAGTTAAATGAACTTGTATCCATTATTTTGTGCCCATTGTTGGACACAGCACGATCAAACCCGATCAAACCGCGACACCTAGGATTTCTGTCGGCTAATGTGTGGTCTCTCAGGTTTTGAAAATGGAATAATAATTCAGAATAATATCTCTAAATATTTTGGGAAAAAAAAAAATTCGGTTCACGTCGCCCATCCCTACCCCTCCGTCTTGTTGCAAAAGGTGGCTCTTGATTTTGAAGTCACATCACACCTTAGAGTCCAATCTCTCTCTTTTTTTTTTTTTTTCAGTCCAGCAGCAGCGACATTAAAAATACAGATTTTTAAACAACGTTTTGGTGAAATTAAATTGTTTTCTGTTTGTTTTTATCTAATTGTGTTTGCAGAAATTGCAGCTCATTGATGGATGTTTCTCTCGGTGTGATGTATTCATTAAGACAACGCCTGAGTGAAGTCATCCGAATCTGTCAAAGGAAGTGCTCATTACAAGCCAGAGCCGGTTCTGCATCAGCCGCTCCGAAACAGTTTAGTTAACCGTCGAGGCGCTGACCTTTTCAGAATGCGAAAGCACATCGCGCCCTCTAAGACTCAGCCTATAGTGTGAACTGACTTCCTAGCCGTCCTCCTCCTCCTTTTGTCTTGCTCCTCTCCCTTCTTTCTATGCTGATCAGACTTTGCCTTCCTCCTTTCTTTTCCTCCTGTCTTTCAAATATATTTGCTCTTTCCTCCAGCCTGGCCTTCTTGCACTTAAACGAATTACGTTGATGTACTTGCTGCTGCACAGAGGTGTGCACCAGCAGCTTTGTAGTCCTGCCTCATTAATTACCATTAGCATGCTGCTTTAAACTCCAGATGTACACAGGATGAATAAAGATACGCAGATCAGTGATAGCTTTCGTGCCACTAATTAGAGAATGCATCAACTTGACGACGGAGCCGATCAGACGGTCATACGTTGCTGTCGAAGGACAGCAGCGCACCGAAACACACGAAATGATCAGCTCACGTCATCAAAACCCCTGACTGGTGAAGTTAATAGCACTGATTAATGTTCTGCTGGAAGCGGCATGTTACTTCAACACGTCTCTGCTAACACTTAACAGGCCGGTCACACATTCCCTAACGGCAGCAGGCAAGTGATACGCCCAGTTACACAGCATGAACCGCTCCGGAACATTTCTCTACGGAACACGCAGAGGAACCCACGGCTTTTCTTCCAGGATTGCTCTGTGTTTAACTCTGATCAGCACACGATTCATAGCGGTGAGAATGTGTGTTCAAGATGACTCGGTGTTAATTCCCACTTTCTTGTGTTTGCTACACAACTTATAAACTGCAAATATGATGCCTTATGGCTGCCTTTCAACCATTTTCTTCTTACCGCTCCTCTGTGAAGGCCAGATTTGTAGAGCCGAATTCAATTCAAAAGTATTTTATTTCTTCTTTTCGTTCGGCTTCTTCTCTTTAAGTGTTGCCAAGGCGAGTCATCCGTCTCCATGTAACCCTATCTTCCGTATCTTCTTCTCTCACACCAACTACCTTCATGTCCTCTTTCTCTCCATCCATAAATTTCCTCTTTGGTCTTCCTCTGGGTCTCTTGCTTGGCAGGTCCATCCTCTGCATCCTTCTTTTAGTGTATTATCTGTCTCTCCTCTGTAGATGTGGTTTTTACCAATAGCTGCTGATCCAGCTCCTTTGCTGTCGCTGCTTCTTTTTAAATCTCTTTTTGTGCATTTAGTTAGAAATCTGGGCAGAGAGGCAATGGAATTGGGTTTGGTTGGACTGGACTTCAATTGGGGGTATCAGAGTAAAAAGGGCTGACTTTTACTTAATTATTCACTATTTTGTGTTGGTCTAGCGGGTAAAAATCCCGTCAAACCATGAGAATCTTTCTACACCTGTATGTCAGGTAGGTAAGCGTGATGTTCCAGTGGATCAGTGTTTACAGATAAGCAAATACTCGTACGTAATGCCAGAAGAAAAGCCTTGGATCTCTCCAGCTCATCTTATTTTCCCTGTTTGATCCGCAGCCCACTGAGTCCCTCTCCTTTTGTTAAATGGCTCCCTCATTCCCTCAACAAGTCAATTAGCTGGAGCCAGACACTCTCTCCTTTTGTCTCTCAGCTATGGGTGTCAGAGTTACAGCTGTCTCTTCATTGTTTCAGATTGCCGGGACTCGGGCTGTTGATACGCAGCTTGGAGCGGCCCCGGCTTTGGAAGCTCTTAAGCTGGAACTGGCACATATCAGGCTTCCCCTTCTCCCTCTGGGTCTTTCTGGCTGGGGGAAGCTGCTTGCCACTGATAGGCTCAACCTTTATTGTGTGTGTGCGTGTGTGTAAACATGCTTATACACAATTTAATTATTCATAGTGTATTAAAGCTTAAAGATGCCTCTCTGATCATTGCCCTGCTTAATGGAGAGCGACAGCAGAGATGAGAAGCAAAAGGTATCTGTGGTGTTGCTTTAGCTGTTAAAGAAGGAGCACTTTACCGTAAACCACAGTGTTACACTGTTAACAGAGTTTATATTACAACAACCCTGTTCCTTTGCTCTATTTAAAATACCTTGTTAGAGAGTATTGATGAAAACTACCCTAGTCTCAAGTCTTTTGTAGTTGCTTACAGGTTTCCTGTTTAGCCTGGTAAAAACCAGGCTGTTGTTCTATGCGTCGCTTCATCCGCAGGGTCTGGACCCTCAGATCTTGAGAAATCATTGCTTCCTGGAGGAGTGGACTCTGTTGAAGTTTGAAGCCATTGGATCTGATTTTACTGAATTGCTAATGTTTGGCCGTGTTGTATGTATGTAATGCACAAGCAGAAATACGTAGGAAGGCAAGAGTTAGTGTGTTTTCACAACTTAATAGTCTGGCAGTTCAATTGGGGACCAACATTTGTTTGATTTTCAACTGATGCAGTTCTCTTTCCCACTGTACTTTATCAAACAAACTGAAGCCTTTGAGCAACCTGTTTCCCCCCTTGGTTGCAGTGGCACTGCACCAAGAACCACTGAAGTAAACAACATGAAAACCTCTGAAGAAAACAGAGTGCAACTTTCTTTTTCAGGAAATGTAAAAAAAATAATAATAAAGTGGTGTTAGATTTCAACAGTTGGAGATTTCTCTTTTGTTTATGCCAAAAGACTACTTGTGCTATTTCTTGGGCTATTCTTAGATTTGAACCTTTGTTTATTTTGTATTTACCCAAAATGCCCTGCACTACGGTCTACTTCCTGCTTTTGGAGATATCTCCCATCCACTTGGCATTCGCATGTGCACTTGAACCACATCAGAGTTCACTTCAACCGAACTGAGACCTAAGTTTGTAGGCAAACACATTTTGCTATTTTGTTCCGCAACAGAGTTCCATTCACATCTCCCCAAATGAGCCAGACTGTCTAAGCAAACAAACTGGATTTCAATTAAACAGACTAAACAGGGGTGATGTGAATGAACCCCGAAATCCACGACCACCTTTATATGTGAGAATCTTGAGTAATGTGATGTCCATGCCTATATTTTGCCACAAGTTATTTGCATGCAGACCCAGTTCTGTTTTGGTCTCATTTGATCCAGGCACCTTCTTCCACATGTCCACTGCGTCCCTTAACCCTCACTCTGCATGAAAGCCAAGTAACTTCTCTGCTCCTTGGCCTTCGTGCTGCTGTTTTTTTGGCATGAACCTGACTTGATGCCTGATTCATCTGTTTTCTCTCTCCATAAAGTTCTACAAAAGATCCAGTTTTACATGAGCTTATATTAGTTGTATTACCAGCTGTATTATGACAAGATCTCAGACTGGGCAGTACATAAGTTCAAAACATTTTGAGAGTACTTGTCATTGAAACTTGGATCTATTAGGTCTGCTGATTTTAGGAAAAACCTGCAGGATGAAAGCAGGAGAGGAAGGTTTAAAAAATAATTTGTGGAGGAGGGAAAAGTAGGGGGCAGGTGGTGGCCAGTTGGAGGAAGATGAATTGAGGACAGCTGTGTTGGATGGGTGGAAATCATTAACACGAAGCGAGAGAAAAGGCAGCACTTGTCAATTAAAGGAGGAGCGGAGGAGGATGCATGAGATGTTTAACCATTCGCGAGATGAAAGGATACTTGAGTGTCATGACTCTAACCGTGCCTTGTGTCTCCATAATATCTACTCGATAATTCCATATCATTATCTAATGTTATCTGTCCGGGCTTTAATCTTGTCTTTAAGCCCGGCTTCTGAAAAGCGTTTGATTATGGCATAGATTTACATTGCATTTTTCAGAACTTGCTTTTGTCTGCAGAACATGAAACACAATCAATGTTAGTGATGAAGTTGCCCTGGATTTTCGGTGTCTTTTCCTTGTTTCTTATTGGTATCCATAGTATTTGGTTTTGCCTTACCGCCAGCCAGTTTTACCCTATAAAACTTCCCTTATGTTGCTGTGAAGTTCAATGTATTTCATTGGGATTTCACTTCATAAACCAGCGCAACCTGGAAAAAATAATATAGTATTGTACGACAAAGTAAATCTGGTGCCCTGGTTTGCTCCGTTGTTAGACCAGGCACACACCATGTGCAGAAGCTATAGATTGTCCAGGGTTTGATTTCTGTTCTCATAAAAAAGTTGGTTGCATGAGTCTTTCTATTTCTTAAAATCCCAGTAAAATACATTGAAATGTGTTGTTACAATCTTTATTAAACCAGGATAAGGCTCCTTGAGATCCGAGATCTATTTTACATAAGTGTCTTGACAACAATACAGCTGAAGTAAAGCAAAATGTGAAAAGGTTTTCTTTGCAAGCCACCATCTAGAACACATACAGGAATAAATTGTGAACTCAGTCGTACAAACCTTTGCCAATATTTATTGAGTTTACTGACCTTTACTCCTTCCCCCAATGCACTTGCTGAATAATTCTCACCCCAGCTCTTTCGTTGTTCCTAATGCACACAAGTAATCACATGTGGAAAATTGGTTTTAAGACTTCTGTTGTTGCTCACTGTCTCATTGGGTAAATTAAATGACCATTAAACAGTTGAGCGTTGTGAAGGGGAACATTTAGCTAAAATGCCTTCCCTTCTGTCTAATTTCTTTCCTGTGGTTGTGTTGAGGTCTTTAATTCATAAGTGGAAAAAAGATAAATATAACTGGACGGTTTTTAGTTCCTGACTATTCAGCCAAATCCACACAAACCGAGAACTTGACTTACTTATGTTGCTACATATAAACAATAATTCTGTATATTCTGCTTGATGGTTTATCAGTTGAAAAATCCTGCCATGTCTTACATAGCCTGCTGCATTAAGGTAAGCCACATTTAAAGCTTGTGTCCATGTGTACCTTTGTGGCTGAACGGTCATTGTGGCGAGTTCATAAATGTGTCTTTAAGAAATTATAAGAATATTTTTTTGTTCTCTGTACTGAGTGGTCATTATACAAAGTGAGCATAGGTGACATCACGGCTGTGTGAAAGGGAACAAAATATAGTTTTACTACAATATTAAAATAATAAATGGATGAGGTTTAACATCTTATACGAGCAGTTAGCATAATTAGCATGGCTAGCTTCTGAAAAGCAGCAATCTTCCTTAAATCTTAAAGAAATGTGATTCTCAGTTTAACACTTGAGATTTCAAGTAGCATAAAAAAATGACAGAAGAGCTTTTAGCTCTAAAGGTGCGATTTTGCTGTAATCAGTTTAGCCTTTATGTAATTCATGTCACTGATATAAAGCTAGATACTTGCAGTGTTTTTCATTTGGTAAGAAACCAAAGAATGTGGTCAACTCAACATTGTAGCATCTAGCTATGGTACATTCACTGATTGGATTTTAGGGCCAGAACAGCCAAAAAATGGACAAATCCAACCCCAAGTTTTTTTTTTTTTTTCTTTGTTTATCTCTATACAAAACCAAGATATGAAGAGGAGAGGATATGTATCTTTTTTCCCAAATTTTTTTAGCAGTTTATACAAACAGCTTGAACATTCTGCAAAGTATGACAGCAGTAATAGTATTACTTAGACATTGTGTTCAGGCCAAAAGACATTTGGATCCAATATTATTTGTTTGGGAATTATTACATCTTTTACCTCTTTCCAAAAACAGCATAATTCGCCTACGATGCCACATACAGTGAACCAGAGTTCCTCTGTCTTCTGTACATTTTGGATACACATAAGGTTTCTCCCTGTTATACCTGTTGAGGTCCACTGGTGTTATGTAAACCCACATTAACCATTTGAATTGGGTCATTTTAGGAGCTGTGTTGATAGAGCTGTTGTTGGTCAGTTTGCATGCTGTTTGCCAATCTTCCTCAAATAACTCTTAGCAATAAATCTACCTTTCAAGCCTTAAGTCTGAAATGAGGTTCTTCTGTTATGTGTAACATCATTGAGTGATAAAACTCTGCTATGATTCCTTTCTTCAAACTGTCCTTTGTTAACATCTTTTCTAAAGTTATCTTGGCAGGTTATGTTAGCTCATTATTTTGACTTGTACTTCTGAAGTTGAAGATATTTAAAGAAGTGCTTCTTATCTAGGTGGAATTTATGCTATAGATCCTGAAAGCTCATTAGTATGTCTAAGTCTGCTACATAAAGATTTGTAGTCCTTTGTCTTTCTATGCTCCAGAACAGTTCTGCCTGGTACAAAACATTGGTTACCCCATACTGGACTGAACAGAGACAGTTTGGCTTATTTAAAATTTATTTTACATCTCTCCACATTCTTATATTTTTAAGAAGTGGGTCCTTAGTCTGTTTATTGAATTTGAATATAAATATGAAGGGAGAGTCAATTATAAATCCTGAGTCTCCATGTCAGTCCCATGTGGAGAATGATTACTGGAATAAAACATCATAGACCTCAATTGCACAGCATAGCAATACAAATGAAAATTTGGGCACTTCAAGCCACCACGGTCATAAGAAAGGTTGAGTAAGGACTGAAGATATGTATCTTTGCTCTCAGAATTTGAAGACTCTTGTTTTCTAAAAGCAATATCATTTCCAGGTTAACTGACATTGCTAATCATGGGACATTTTGACATGAAGAATGGCAAGATTTTAACTCCAAATTCCCAGCTTTATTACCTTGTTATGCATCAGTAGATGTAAGCTACACTCTAAATTCAACAGGCACCCAATAGTCTGCCATCTCTTTATATTTATTGCCCATTTCTACACATTTTCCTTTGCAGTTTCACTTGTTTTTCAAGCATGAGGAAGTGGTAATATGTTTCCCCAGTTAAATTCTATAAACATTATGTATTCAGCTTTGTAATTTTTTTAAGAGTGAATTTTAAAAATTCTTCAGATTAAGCTGTAATGAAGTCAGTCTGTTTTTATTCATGCATCTCCAGTATATAATGGCATAAAGCCTTTATCTTTACCGCTTCAGCTATCTCCATATTCCCCACAGGAAAGGGCTGTAAGTGGGTGGACACTCCAAAAGGCTTCCAGCGCAGTTCAAAGTGCCTTTCATTGAACAGAAGAGTCCCCATTCTGCTGCGGTGGGGTGCCTGCCCTCCTTCCACCTGAGACTACGACTAGGAACTTAGTTGAAAAGTTTTCTTGTTGAACTGAAGCACAGGGGATGAGTCAAAACACAAAGATGAAACACGTTTTGTAATGGAGTGTTTTTTTGGGGGGGTCCCTGTTAAATTTTCTTGCAAGTTAGTATAGTATGTATGAGTTTGCTTTGTCTGGTGACTTTTAAGCTTTCCAAACCATTTTCAGAACTGATTAAGAAGGTGAAAGTCACAACCTCATGCCCTTGACTGTGAAAGTTTGAGCATTCATCACTGGCTTTTACACTGACCTTGAAAAGGTTGCCTGACTCCAAGCTGGGTCACAGAAGTCTCTTGTTATTCCCTGGGTCGTGATTTAAAATAGATTGTAGGACTCCTTATGGATAGTTCCCGTGTGGCAATGAACACTTTGCCATTCTCCAAAGCTATAAAACAAAATTCATCAAATTTTGAATCTGCAGGCCAAAAGAAAAAGAGCACAACACTTCACCTAGACAGGTAGTTCTGGATAACTTCTTATCAGACATGTATCCACTGTTACCCTCTGAACTACACACACTCACACACACACACACACACAGGTATTTTAGGAGCAGCTATTGATCGGGTAGCTGACTCTTATCGTCTACATCCTCCTCTTTGACCATCCGGACCTGATAGCATCCCAACAGATAGCTACACTATCACACTTATCCATCAGCGATAACATTCAGGACACAACTATTCTAATGGACTCTTTTGATAAAGGGCTTTGTTGTCAGTCTAGTAGATATCTCACTAAAAGCAGTTTTTTTTTTTACTGTTTTCATAAACTACGAGAGCACCAGCCACTGGATCTGGACTTGAATTTCAGAATTGAGTTGAACTCAAGTCACAAAGACAAAGAATTCAACTTCTGAGACCTGACATAGACTCAAAGTGTTGGATTTGTCTTAAGCTAAACCTCTTTTCATTTATCAAGTCTATCTAGCTAATGCTTCGGTTCGAGCCAAGTTGTGCCTTAATGACATTGTTCTTAAATTAGATTTTGTTTTTTTTTTTGTTTTGCTTGCTTAGGTAAAAAAGAAAAAGTTGAAAAAGAGAAAAAACCTGTTAAGAATCTTTGTGTGTACCGTTGCATGAATTGTCTCCCCGTAGATTGAGTGGTGAGACCTGCTGGGATTTACTGCATGATCCGCTGTACATCTGGTATGTGAGAGTGTGTTACCTCCTGTTAAATTTATTCTCTAAGGGCATAACTGTATTAGCGTGTCCAACTGAGATATTGCTGAACGGATTACTCTCCTTCTTCTACTGGGACGTTTGGTCATCATATCAGCGTCTCTTCTGTGTGTGGGGAGAAGAAAACCGGTCAATGGGGTCTCGCCCCCTTCTTTCTGAAACGCTCCATTGGTCTGTGACTTTAATCCGTTGGGACCATCCACACCGCGTTGACCCCCTCTCTCACCTCCTGTAATACACACACAGACAGACACACACGGACCTCCTCATCCATCATACTCTGAGGCTGACTGTGCCTCGGTGAGGTGGCCCCGTCGGCGACAGCCAGCAGCCAATCGGGGAACTCGCCTCATGTGTGACATCGCTGTCAGTGTAGCGTTTTCATCGTGATGAAAATCAAGAAGAAGAAGAAGAAGGGGGGGAAAAAAAGCAGACAGACACAAATAAAAATCTGGTGTGTGTCAGAGCTAAACAGAAATCAAACAATTGTCATTGTTTTCCACTTTTTTTGTCTTTGACATGAATTAACTCTCTTTTTTGTTTTCTTTTACAAATAAATTCTCCGCTGCAGCTTCACAAACGCGGTCCTGGTTCTGGGAGAGTAAATGCAGGCCTCCCATTATTTTTTTTCTCTTGTTCGCACAACCAGAGGAAGAGGATAAGAGAATGGGGGAATGAAGGGAAAAGAGAAGTGATTTAGGGCACGAAGACTGAGGAGGAGAGGAAAAGTCGATATGAAAATGCAGCAGGGTGTCCTAGTCAGCTGGAGTTCATGACTGCAGGCGTTGCAGTGGTTAAATAAACCACAGGGCAGGTAGAGACCAGAGGGGGGCGAGAGGAGATCAAATGTTAGGAAGATGTGTACACACATCTTTCCACTTAGATTGGAAAACTGTGTAGTTTTTAAGTAGTGCATGTGAAACCCTCAGGTGTTCTGTTACATAACCACCGACTGTATCCTGAACTTCCTGTCCAAGAAAACGTGAAGAAACTTTGGCTCCTTTAGGTGACACAGGATATACAGCGGATCTCAAAAGTCTATGCACTTTGATTAAAAAGCCCAGGTTTTCTCATATATACAAAATGAGACTGATTAGTAATTTGTTAATTTCTACCTTGAATTCACCAACAATCATGTACAGTGTTGACTTCTGAACTAGCAGATTTGTTGGAGTTAATGCAGTCTTTATTTGGTAGTTGGTCTATCAGAATCCCAGGCCTTGACCTTACCTTGCAACAGTTCGCCTCTCCTGGAGACCCCAAAGGATTTTTCCTCAGAATTATTTTGACATTATTTGAAAATGTAAGAGTTCTTATTGTAAAGCGTACATCATTTGTAAAAATTCTTCATCTTCAGCTTTCTAGGCACCTGAAACTTTGGGTCAAACTGGGTGGTATTTGGGATCGCTGACAAATTTCAACCACTTTGAGCCAAAACAAAGTTCTATGTAAAGAAAAATGACCACAGAACAGGATGCCAGCATGTTTCAGTGTTCCCATGATGTTCTGTTAGTGATGTATGGAGGTGTTGTCATGCCAAATACAGCTTTAGAAATGATATCAAAAAGTTCACGTTAACTTTCAGCATCTCATAAGTGGCTCTAGGAGATTAACCGAAGCAAAAGATGTTTTCTTTGGAGAAGGATTTTATCCTGTAACTACTCATTATCCTGGAAACATGGAGACTATGGAAAGTCATCACCTTTTGAACACATTCAGGGCTTGTTGGACATTTATGTAACACTCACAGTGTTGTTGTTAACTTCTAAGCATTCAAGAGGAGGTCTTATTGAAATTTGTTTACCTTCTTGCAAATCAAATTCTAGTTTGAGCTAAAGATTGAGAAAATGTAAATACAATTTTAGATGTATAAAAGCTCTTAGGTGTAAACTCAAGAAAAGTGAATGTTAAATTGCAATTAAAAATGTTCTTCAAAAACGTTTTCAGTTGAATTACACAGAAAACATGTCACACTAAAGGTAGAAATAATGTTTTGAAATATTGTTTCATTGTGTCATTTATTTTACTCTTTATCTTTCCGTTTTCACATGGATGTGTGTATTTTAAGATCTTGCGTATGTTTCCCAAATCACCTAAATCCCCCGTTCAAGTTCAGTGGAGTTGTTTGTCTGTTTTTTACTCAAACGTTGCTGAAAACTCTGAATGCCAACCCCTACAATGCAAAGTCTACAGCATTGATGTCTGCTTTGCACTGTGGATTGTAGCAAGGCCATCACGGCAACAAATAACACGACAATTGTGATTGATCCACTCGCTATGCGTTTAAAAGGCACTCGGTTTTCCTTTGTGGAACACAAACGCACACATGTATCGGGCTGTCATCGAATCAGGTTTGCTGACAAGGCCAACACAATAAAATGTGTTGTTTTTTTCTAGCAACCACTTTCTCGATTTAAAAGCTAAGCCAATCGTGGCAATGCAATACGAAGCCTGTTTGTATTGTCTCTGATAAATTCTCCCGTCTTTTCTGTGTGGCAGAAGATTTAATAATTGTTGAGTGTTTTTTTGGCCTTCCACAAACATTAAGTTATTATTTTTTTATTGCACCTTTGTAACTCTTAATGCGATGGTATAAATTTCAAAATGATGCAGAAGCACATTTTTGACTGACATAAGTCAGCAATAAAATGTTCATTCATTCAAACACTTACATAGGCCTGTCGCAATAAGCAATATATAAATTAATCACATAATAAATTAAAACAAGCTTGATCATTTACATTTGCTTGATTGTTTCTCTCATTTCTCTCTCACTTTCTACCAAAGTGACGACAAGAGTCTTCGGTCTGGTACATGTTTTTAAACTAGATACTTTTTTGAAGGACAATTTTGTTTCCAAATACTTCCATGTCCATTTTATTGGATGTTTCAAGTGTTTTGTTGATTTATTTTGGATGTCTTAAAGTTCCAGTGTTGAATTTTTGTTAGAAATTAAAGTATATTGATCTTTGAGGGTGTAGTTCCATTATTATCCCATTAGCATTATGTGTCTTGAAGATGGTGTCAAAGCAATAATGTTACTCATTGCAATAACTTCTGGGGCAAATAATCGTCCAGCAAAATTTATTGTGACAGACTTACTCTGCCAACATATTCACTGACAGTTGTTTAACACTCAATAACTATTTCTACCAGAAGCCATACAGTTGTATATAAGTGAACACATTAACCTTATGTTGATATTCTAGCTGTTTCTCCAATTTGGAACACAGCAACTCAGACTTCTGAGTACTTTTACCCTGACACAGCCGTCACTATTAAAACAACGCGTCAGCATTTTCCTCTTTTAAATGTAATATTTTTCCTGAACAAAAATTGTGGTAAATTAAAAATTAAATTACAACTAAATTTAAACATGTTAGGTTATTATTAATATAAGTTTTCTTTTCTGGTTTGTTAACAAAATCAAATTGATGTTCGTAACCTGCGTAACCTGTTAATAATAATAATAGTTCAAATTCATCCCAACATTTGCTAACGTCAATTCTGGATTCGACTCGCTTTTTTTCTGTTGTAGTTTTCCAACTCAATTGCTTCAATATCAATAGATTTTAGGGAATCAAATCTTTTCTGAATCTATAATAAATAATGCAGCATAGTGCAGTGGCTACCCAGGCAGACAGTGGTAGAAACTGCTAGAAACCCTAATAGAGATTTAACAGCAGCAGTTCGGAAGAGAGGCTCAGACTAATTTCTTTCTGAAGGCTTACCTTCCTCTCCTTTGATCACAGCATCTGTGTGTTTGGCCCCAAGGCTACTGTAAAACACTCCACAGGCCCCAGCACTAGTTTACAGCTCAAAGCCAGAGGGCAAGATTTAGCTCCGGATTGGTGTCAGAGTGTGTTGGTGTGTCTGTGTGTGTCTTTTAGTGTGAGATGTTCAGTTTGTGTGGGTATTATGTGCATTTTTTTTTATTATTATTTGTTGCAGGCCAGTTGCAACAAAACATTTTTTTTTTTTTTATAGATAAAGGCAAACCTCACTTTAATAATCTAGTGCAAGGATTTCAAGAACTTAGTCTTTTCTAGAGAAGTTTCTAGAGTGCCTCACAAATGAATCCATGTCTCTTTTCACATCTTCTCACAATTTTTAGCAGATTTGGCATATTTCCTTTCTTTTACAATTCCACTTGATTCTCATCTTCCTTCAGTGCTTCGTCTGAGATTTCTCTCATTGAGCTCAATTTCTCTAGTAGAATTTCCACTCTGGTAGATTTTTCAATCAGCAATCAGGAGAAGCTGTGAAGACTGTTTTATAATTGGAGACTGTCTAAGAGTGTAGTTTGGCAATGGCAGCAGAGGAAATGAACAAAGCCGTTGAGTCTGTGTTGGCCGTGCTTCCACATATTGAGCAATTGAAGTCAAAGAAAGAGGAATGTTTAAGACATTCCATTGCTGACAGATTTCTTTCTGATCACTTCCTGTAAACTACAAAGTTTACAGGATTCCTGCTAAACTTTGGAGCAGGAGTTGAGCTTCCTCCACTATGCAACTTGTTTATTTATAGTGGAGCAATATTATGTTCAAGTATTGCCACTCTTATTCTACCCACCTCTATCTCTGGAAGGCGATGATGTGCTTCCAATATAATCTCTGTTATTTATTGTATTCACAGGTAAAACGGGTGCTGTTTATTTGAATTCAGCTTCCTGATTACTTCTTTTTTATATAACCGTGTGGCTATTTGTGAAGGATACGTTAAAATTTGATTAAGGAATTTTTCACAATAAACAATGCAATAAATTCCCACTCTATCACATTTTCCATAAATTCCAGATTTGTGGCGCGCATGACTAACAAAATCTCATCTCCACTGATCTTTAAATCCCAGTGATATAATTTCAGATTTTAATGAGGCATTTCCTCTTGCTGATCTGAAGTTGTACAGATCGGTATCCAGGCGCAACCAGTGGCAGAATTCCAGGTATGGATCTAAAGAACGTCCTGGGGAGAAGGAAAAAGAAAGGGGAATGCATCTACCGTTATCCCAGTAGAAAGGATCAAACGGAAGGTGAAAGTAGGGGTAAAAACAGGGATGCTACAAAGAATGTAGAAAAGATCAATTGTGAACTGCAGGAAGAGCGAAAAGAGTGGAGAGAGAAAAGAGGCATTAGAGGATTCCCCCAGGTAAAGGAGATTGTTGTGTCTCATTGTGTTGAGCCGCTCCGCTATCTGATGCAGACTCAGCTCTGACACCTGTCACCACTCCTAATGAAACAGCTCCCACAATCCTCTGCTGCTGAATCTTTTGTTCGCTCCCTGCCTCCTTTGTGTGCTGCCTTCTCTTTCTCTTTCAGGGGTTTGTTCAGTGGTGTCTTTTCTGCAATACATGTAAGCCCAATGTGAGGGATGTGTTTAAGTGCAATCACGTTCTTCAAAGGAATGCCACCGTGATTCAGGTGCATCTATATTTTATGTGCAGAGCCCATAAATTGATCTGACCGTAAGTTTTTGCAGTCGCTTTCAAAATTGGATGCTTAGTTTTGGCAAAACTCCCAATTATTAGGGATCCCTCAAACTCTAAAAACTAGTAACAAGCTCTTTTCTTTTGCATTAGCCCATCTTATTGATTTTTTTTTAATTCACTGTTGGAGTTATCAATGTGACTGAAGAAAAACGCATGCATGACTTTCTCTATATCTTGGATCGACATAAGTTATTGTTTGAACGTTTTTCATGTGATATAAGGCTGAGTTTGTAACTGTCTATGTGTCTCTGAAGGTTCAGGTCACTTTAGTAGTAAACTATGTGACTCATGGTGATTCAAAATCAATTTAAAAATGATTTACGTATGCAAAAGAGAAATGAAAAGTTATTAGTCGTATCATCCATCTTCTGTTCACCCTTGTCCCTAATGGGGTCAGGAGTTGCTAGTTCCTATCTCCAGCTGCGTTCCGGGCGAGAGGCGGGGTACACCCTGGCAACACAGAAACAAACAGGACAAACAACCAGACACACTCAAACCTCAGAATGTGTTTGGAAATTTGGAAAGACCAATTAACCTGACAGTCATGTTTTTGGACTGTGGGAGGAACCCGGAGTACCTGGACAGAGCCCACGCATGCACAGGGAGAACATGCAAACTCCGTGCAGAAAGACCCTGGGCTGGGAATTGAACCCAGGACCTTCTTGCTGCAAGGCAACAGTGGTACCAACTGCGCCACCGTGCAGCCCTCGTATTAGCCAAATATCTTTAAAAAGTTTTGCCATTGAGCTGAAGAAGCCTCTGATTTAAAGGTAGCAGCTCGATTTTTTGGGGGGGCAGCATAGATAATATTGCATAGAAACATGTCCTGACCATCAGTTATTGGCAACCACTGCTGATCCCCATCATTTTTTTTTGCTTCTCCTCATTAAATCTGTTTCTGGTCGGAAAGCCAGGCAGAGACATGTTCTTTATGATCGATGGAAGATATGATTTGAACTTTAGCTTTTGAGATGCAAATCAGCTGCTCCCTGTTGTGAAAACACCTTGTTGCCACGGTTACGCATCATAACAACCATCAAAAAAAACGTCGAAGCACACAGCATCCAAAAACAGAGGGAGCAATCATCCAAACAATATCTCCAATATTCTGCCTGCATGTTCATTTATTTTGTAAAAACATGTAACGGTTCTCCATCATTATGGGATTGATCCGTGCTCCTCTGTACATTTATTTTTCTTCCATCCCGGCTGATGCCTTCAGGGAGTCCGTTGTGTTTTGTTTTTTGTTTTTTGTTTTTCTTTACCTTCCTTTTATTCCTTATATTTCCTTCAGCTCATCTTTTTGTTATTTTCCTAAGATTAGAATCGGCTCGTGAGCATTCTGACAGCATCTGCGACTGCTTAAAATTTTGTCTGTCAGCCTCACTGACTAACAGTCTGCTTCACTGAGCTTCCTGGCATTGATTCGATCTCTTATCAATTTTCTTTCCTCCTACTTTGTGAGGAAAAGAATATCAGCGTTTTTGGAGAGGAGCTCACAGAAAGTTATTTTACTTCACAAGTTTTTAGTTGCGATAACGATAGCTGACCTGTTTTAATGGTTACCCTGGTGACAGTTGTAGTTGTAGTATTTCTGCTTAATTTACTATGTAGAATCAGTCACGGAACATTCACAATATTTACAGAAAATAATTTTTCAGAGGAAAAATTCAACAGAGATCCTTTTCTGTGGCGTCTGGTAGGTGAAAGGAATATTCTAGAGTGAGTGGTTGAAAATCATCCAAAATGCTATGAAATGGGAGAGTGGCTTACTGGTTTTGAGATATGGTGGAGTTGAAGGTATTTGACTAACCCTGGTGTTGAGTACGACGGAAATGTCTTAAGAGGAGTGTGCTCCAAAGATGGTGGGCCGAGTAGGTGAATCCTAGATCCAGGAGTAGGATGAACTAAGAGTTGGTTGAATGGCAAATCCGCCCTTGACAAGTGTGTTGAGGATACATTTCAAGAAACATTTAGGATTTTGCTACGGCGGGTTTGTCAAATAAGTCCACAGAGGAAAAGTCAATTTTTAACCTGTTAACATGATTGGGATTAGCGTTCAGTGTGGTAGTTACTGTTGCTTAGGTAACTGAACATAAATATCTAAAGCAAGGGTACAGGAAAAACTCTATAAAAAAAAAAAAAACACAAGTAGGTTTGAGTGGCTGAATGTTACCGGTGACATTAACCGTTTGGCGACGAGTCGTCATTGTGCAGAGTCTCAACCTCCCATCACTCAAATGATGGTCAGACACCAAGGAGGTGGAGAAGGGTCAGGGATGCTGTTGTCAGATCGTCAGTTCCTGAAACTACTCACATACACACAAAAAAACTCACAGAATCAGAGTAAAAAAATGATGGAGTCCAAATGACTCCATCTCTTAAATCCCCAGTGATGTTGATGAACAGGTCAGCAAAAAGCTTTGCATCAGAGATCTTCTATAGAAGAAAAACTCACACTCCCCTAAAAAACACACACACTGGATTGTGAGAATTACTGTTTTGAGTTTTCTAGAATTACCATTTTAAAATGGAAATTTTTAAAACCCCTTAATTTGGGGAATAACCCCTTACTCCATCCATCCATCCATCCATCTCTCAAATTAAGTATCTGAGATTTTAAACAGAGGTATTTTTTAAATAATAATAATAATAATAATAAATAAATAAAAAAAATATTGCTGCAGTTTCTCAATTAGTTGTCACATGGTATGAAGACTTATGGAAAAGAGTAAAAGAGCTTTTTGACTGGTGTTATGCCATCCTCTCAGCATTTTCCTTTTCTATTAGACTCACATTTTTTTTCTGACTGTATGGATAGAACTGTTGGTATGGCTCCGCTCTGCTTCCCTGTTGCTTGCATAGCATTCTGCTGTCTGAGATTTATCTTTGATACAAATGTTTGCTATCGCAATAGGACAATTACACTGTGCTTGATGGTGTTTGAAGTGGGATTAGTTGTTTCATTTGCTTTTTAATATTTATACATCCTAACAATTTACAGCATCCTTGTATCGCTGTCGAGGTTAATCTGGAGGGTAGAAACTACTTGTTTCTGATTCATTGTTTTTACACGTTTAGAGTTCAGAGAAAGTAAAACAGGTTAAATCTTGTACCCTGGTATGATATCTGAAGATTGAAGAGTTTTCAACTGCGACCCAAAGAAGCTTCTTCAATCTTGACTGAGTTAAATCTTATTTTGAGAAGCATTCTAAAAAACACCTGTTTTTTTTTTTTTTTCCCTTTGTCTTTTATTTTAGCTTAGGCAAAAAAACCAACATTTCCCTGCCTCAATTAACATAGTAAAATATGTTGTCTTGGCCAATTTGCTCTTGGTTGAAAAGCATCAAGAAGGTGGCTGTTTAAAGTGCTGAACTCTCAGTTATCTCACTTTAATCCATTAAACAGTGCTACAGTGCAGTATGGTAGGAGATGCTGCCGTGGGCTGCCGATTTGGTGCACACAAAAGGAATAAGAATATGCTGTGGTGGGTTTCTTTAAGCCAAAACCTGCCTAATATCCATAAAAGCCTCATTAATATGGCAACAGGATTCTCTTTCCAAATTGGCTTTTACTCCTTTTTTTTTTTTTTTTTTTTTTAACCAGTCGCTGCTACATTCAATATTCAGAGTTGAATTAAAAAAAAAAAAGAAAAATGATCTGATCCTCCTGAGAGATGATCATTTGTAAGAAAGGGTTTTAGGCTGGTTGGTGTCGGCCAGAGAACAAAGGAAGCTGGAATGGCGCTGAATTAGCGTCCAGTGTGGTAGAACGCTGTTGGGAACGGAAAAGAAAACGGATCATCATAATGGACGCAAGGGAATTTATCCAAATTGTGCTGCCAAAGGCATTTTTAGTCACTTTTAAATCTGCATATTTTTTCTATGGATTGAAGCAATGATGATATATTGTTTTCTTCTTGCTTCGCTTCATGCTAGCATTCAGGTTAAGTAATGATTCATGGACATGAGCCGCATGTTTTTCTTTTTCTAATGAGTTTGTATTGCAAAATGCAATCCCTTTATACAAAAGACAAAAGTTAGCTCCAGGAATTAGCTTCTTTAATCTTCTGCTGCCTTCCCAGCAGAGCTGCATTAAGTTCAGAGTGGAGCCACCTACTGGTAGGGAAGAGCTCTGCAAAACTTACATTGTCATTTCAACAATTTAATTTAGTGTGATCGTCTTGATAAAATGTAATTTCTGAACTGATATCTTAAGTATGACATGTTGGTCAAACCCAGAGCTGTGTACAATTTTGTAGTATTTTGATTTGACACATGATGTTCTGCACAATTTTGTATTTGGGGACTTTTGCACTCTTCTTTTCTGTCCATCTGGCTTTTTAAGCTATTTTACTGCTTTAGTTACTGTTTAGAAACAAAATTGTTATTTCTTTCACAACAGGCTATACAGGTTATTTATGATGAAGGGAAAACTAATGTGTAATGTGTACTTTGCCGGAGTACATTTTCAGCAAAAAAAAAACTCTAAAGTTTCTAGATAAATTCCACATTTATATAAGAAAGAGAAACTTGTCTGTGTATAAAAGTCATGCATTTAAAACACTAAGATGCTCTCTGCAACTGCAAAGTCAGAACTTTGCACTAAAACAGAAAACTAGAAATGGTAAATTCATGAGGTTTTATCTGGAAATGTACCATTTTTTAAAATCTTTTCATCAAAAAAAAATTGTATGTTTTTTTTTTTTTTTTTTTGTAAATATATGAACATGATCTAGAAATTCCCGACTTTTGGTGGAAGTTGCTTTTTTTTTTTTTTTCTTGATCCACAATGTCCCTGATACTTTGTTGTATTTTGATGAGAGTAACAAAGTTTACATTTCCCATGTATGAGCATAATCTAGAAAAAAACTCAGCTTAGTTCTGATATGTTGCCTATGATCGCTTTTATACTGGATTGTGGCTCATTGCAGTTGAATTAAAAAAATGCCTTCTTTATCCAGTTACAAATCAATTTTCCTGCTTCAGTCATGCCACGCCACCTCACATTATATCATACAGTACTATAGTTTATTGTTTTATATTATATGCTGTAAGCTCATACTGTATTATGGTGTTGCATCATATATTGCGTTCTATTCCTTTGTACCATTGTAATACACCATAGAGGATGATACTATGTTTCACATTATATTGTGACGTATTATGTTTTATATTGTATCACTGTGTTTTACATCATATTGTGTTGCACTTCGCATATTTTCAGGACCATAGAGCACACACACACACACACTATATATATATATATATATATATATATATATATATATATATGTTTGTCTTTATTCACGTTTTCTCTCTTCGTATTTTTCCTCCAGGACTGCCCTCAGATCCTGCCCTCCACTCAGATCTACATTCCAGCCGGGGTAATGAGGCCGATCACCCTGCTGGCTCAGAACCTGCCCCAGCCTCAGTCTGGACAGCAGAACTACGAGTGCATCTTTCACATCCAGGGCAGCACGCACAGCGTCCCGGCGCTGAGGTTCAACAGCTCCAGCATCCAGTGTCAGAAAACCACGGTAAGATCAGCGTGAAAACTCACACACATTCCAGGGAGTCATGAGTTTTTGTGTGTTTTGTGTTGCTGTCGCCGTTGTAGAAGTCGTCATTTCCTGAGGTCCAGTCAGGACGCGAGGCGTTTTACCGATTCCAGTTCTGAGCTAACGTAGCACACGACTGGTCCAGCGTGGAACCAAGCAGAAAAAAGCGTTGTGGGGGGGGGATGTGTGGCTTTGGCAGCGCCGCCAAGCTCCTTTCCATCAGCTTGTCCCACACCTGTCAGCTGCTGCGCCTCATTTAGCTGACTTCTGCATTACCACAGGTTCGCATTGCTGATTTGCGACCTCCCAGCGCTTCTGAACTCCACAAAAGGAAAGATCGAGCACCGGGCGCTGTGATACTTGAATTCTTTCTGCCTCTGATGTTGGACGGTGACTCAAAAATAGTTCATGGGCATATCATTGAAGTTGATTTCCAGATCATAATGATGGCTCCTGCAGTTCTTTTGTGCTTCAGAGAGGTAAATCATGCATATTTAGTCGCTCGCCTTCCTGTAATTGCTTCACGGAAGTGATTGTGCTTTTAGGTTTGACTTTTAGGGTTGTTATTACCAGTTTTTTTGGCAGATTTGTCCTTTAATGACATGCCTGCTCTGAAGCCTTTTGAATATTGAATGAGCTGTAAAAACAGTAAGTGCTGTTCATCAAGCTGAATATTTAAATAGCATGGTTCTAAAGGAATTCTGGCCTTTACTCTCATTACTTTGAATGACATTTCTATTCCTTAGGCAAAGTAAGACACAGACTTTTTGTTAGTTCTGGTGTTCTTCTCAGGCATTAATCAAACGCCTTCTAAGAAAAAAAGAGTACAGCACTGTGAAAAAGTTTCCATTGTGATTTTATGTGATAGACAAACACAAAGTAGAGCACGACTCTAAAATTATAATGACACATCGGTTCCAAAGGTTTCAGAATTTAAAATCTGAAACGTTTTGAACGCCTGGGTTTTCATTCTCCTTCACTATGACTGTAAGAGTGTAACCAGTAGGTTTCAGACAGTGGTGGGTACCGCTAACTACAACATAAAAACTAGTCCCACTATCTCTAAAGTGCTGTACCAATATGGTGTATAGCGAAAGCTAATGCTAGTGTGCTAAATTCAACCATGTTGAAACATGTCAAATTTGTAACTACACACCTTACTGAATGTTTACGCTTCAGAAAGTGATTCTTTAAAAAACCTCAAACTACGGTTTGAGTTTAGTAGCTGTTGAGCATCACTAAATTTACACGTTTGCAGAATAAACGTCAACCAAACGTCAAACAGTCAATAACCACAATGTTCAACCACAAGTTTACCAAACAGCCAAGTAATTTAGCACTTTAAAATTCATTGTTCAATCGTTACAAATGTAGTAAAGTTCACTGCTACCAGCTACTGCTAAAAGATATGGACCGGTCAAGTGTAGCACGTTTGCGTTTTTGCTAACTCAAAAAAAGGTAATTTGAAAATAATTGGAGGTAAATACAGGGCAATCATTCGATGGCATGTTAAGGCCTTTATAGACAGAAAAAAGAGTAAATTTCTGCCAATAAAATTTTTATTTCTGAGATGAATCTCAGAATTTTTTTAGAAAATAGCTTGTGTTTCAAAATTTGTCAAAATTAGAAATTCCAAATTTTCGAAACTCAAAAATGTAATTTTTTTTTCTAAAATATTTCTGAACTTAATTTTAAGCTTTTGAGTTTTTTCTAGCAAATTTACAACTTTTCAAAGTCAAACATTTCTTTCATTTTTCTTTGGAGAAAATTTTGATATTGTTTTGCCTGAAATTTACTTTATTTTCTGTCTACAATGCCATCATACAATCACAAGAGTATAAAACGGACCAGTCTAAGTAGACATTGACAGTCTTTCAGAAGAGTTGCTATGAAAATTGGCTCCCTTTCAAACTGTCTTAAAAATATTTTGTAGGTCTATTACATAAAATTCCAATAAAATACATGTTTTGTGGTGTGTTTAATGAACACTTGTTCCTGCCTCTCTATGCCTTTAACAGTGCAGATTGAAGAAGCTCCTCCCACATCACCAGAACCAACACTGCAGTTAGTTTTGGAGCGCGGTGCAGGTTTTCATTCCCAGTCTTATGATAGACTCTGATACATTCATTACTACACCTCTGCTACTGCTGATGCTGTAGGAAAGAGCCAGAGACCTGCTTCTGCAGAACTAAAGACAAAACCAGATGAATTCATACACAAAAAACACACACACACACACACGCGCGAACACACTCCTGCATTCAATTCTTCATTCCTCAGTGCACATCAATCTTTTATAAAATCCCAGCGTTATCTCTGCAAGAGTCAAGGAAAATAGGAAACGCACGGGTCTCAACACAACTTTGCAGCTGTTGATTGAGGTAGATACCAGAGGCTGAGCTAGGTGGAGTGAGAAAACCCCCATCTCGCCCCCCATCCCCGCCTGTCTGCTCGTCAGGTGGGACTGTGATAGGATCCAATTAGAGGGAGCTGTAGATAAAATGATGATGAATTGCAGCAGTGTGGTAGACTGACGGACACAGATACACGTGCACACAAAGATAGACTCGTATAAGGTGGTAAAAAAAAAAAAAAAAAAAAAACGGTACAAGGAAGCAAAATAGACAAAGAGAGTGGAGGAGAAGGTGGGGGATTAGGTGGAAACGATGACAGTGCTGAATAGAAATGGATGGAGGCAAAAAAAGAGAGGACAGGCCCAAGTTCAACAAGCAAACAGGGGAAAACAAACAAACAAATGAGGGAGAAACAGATGGAGGTGGGAAGTTTTTCCTGGAATAAAATGGATGGGGAAAGAAAAAGCAGGAGGGGGGGAATGGCTGGAATGGGGGGACAGCCTGGTTTGGGTAGGAAGTTGTTCAACCGTGCAACGCTGCTTTGATAAAACACTCATTTCTCTTGGACTCTCAACAGGCGACAACAAATTTATCAGCAACACTAATGAAAACATGAAAAAAAAAAAAAAAAACCTAAAATATAATCCCAGTTCAGTGCTGTAGCATCTCACACTGTAATACATGGTACAATCAAATATTTAATTTGAGTTCATTTCTTCAGCGGAGGAAAAAGAAAATCCAATTTAAGACATAAGCTAATTCAGTAGCTGATAAGTAAATCTCTCTAAAAAACATTTTTTATGTGTACTGTACTGCATTAAGGTGATCTGAGTGCAGCCTGAGGGTGTAAAAAAAAGACGTTACACACTGGTGTGTTTCTTCTAGCCACTCACCACCAGGCTAAAGGAGACACCATACTTATCTTACCACCAGCCACAGCTTATTGTGGTCTCCAAGTCTCTTCAACCCTAAAACTGAATCTCAAAAATCCCTGTAGTTTTTTTTGAGAGTTCTGTGAGAAAAAGCCATGAAATGCCATGAAAACATAAACCTCTCGCAAACTTGGCTGGGACTTTGATTTCAGATGAGACTAACATCAGTCTGGTGATATTTTAGACTCATGTGAGCTTTAAATAGAACAAAATGGGATGTGGTCAATACAGAGCATTACACTTTGTTTAATTGCATTTTTGCTATTAAGCCATAAATGAAGTAGACTTAATATAGTAACTGATGTTAACTAAGGCATGATGAAAATTAGCAACATGTAGCATAATTAGAGATAAAGACAAGTAAGTATTCTGTGACTCCAGGCAGTTAGCGGTAACTAACTACTTATATACTCTTTCTAGCTAGCTTTTTTTTTTTTTTTTTTTTTTGCATTAATCACAGGTTGACTATACTAATTTTTGTCATTGGCTCACTTACTACATGCAATTGTTTGCTATGCTGAAACATTCCTGATATTTGTTTTTTCAGACTGTGTGTCCTAAATTAACATCTTTAATTGTCATTAAAAATGTCTTAAAAAGTCCAAAATTCTGAAACTTGAAGAAAACCTGTAGTTCCACAAAGAAGACGTAGCAATTCTGAACAAAAACAAGATTAATTAAAAGAAAAAAAAATCAAAAGTAAAAAAAAAGAGACTTTTCTTTGCAGGTTTGTCTCCATTAAAGCCTCCAACAACATTCATAATCATCTAAACTATAAATCTGAAATAATCAGTGCTCCTAGTAATTTTCTTTTTTTTTTTTTTTTTGGTATGCCAGGAGATTTATTTATGCTCTTTCTTTATTCACTACGTTACAGAGACAAAAGTCAAAATGTGGTTCTAGTCCAAACAGAAGCTGCAGAGGATCAATAGATGGAAATCCATCTGCGATTGTGAAGCGCCACTCCGGCCACCATTGTGTTCGCTATTCTCAGCAGGGCGGAGTGAGTTTATGTATTATGGCTCGCCTGCGACTCTTGGGTAGTCGAGGGTAATAAATCACAGGGAAAATTAGCCAGCAGTGGATGTACACTCATCCGTTCAATCTTACTGTCTCTTTGTGCATTATTTAGCCCCTCACCAAACAGTGAAACATTGAACTTGCTAAGTCAGATACACCAGGGAGCTGCAGAACGCATCGATGCAGAGACGAGAGAGAGTGTGTTCACGAGACGTACACAGGACACAGGCGGGCTGCGGGGGATACCTCTGCTTTTTTTTTTTTTTTTTTTTTTTTCCACAAACACACACACCTCCACCCACGCACACACACACACACGCATGCATTTTCTCCCCAGGGGTTTGGAAGCCCAAAATGAAACAGACATATGGAGATTCTCCACATGATCTTCTTCCTAATCATGTGGAGCAGACAGAGACTGTAGCATCAGCAACGACCAAGAATTTGCTTTACATGATTTATTGCACTGACACACATAGATAGACCTAGTGTGTGTGAAACTATGCTTGTGTGTGTTTGTGTTAACTTCCTGCTGCAAGTCCATGCATCTGGCACTCTCTGGCACAGCCAATTTGGAAAGATGAATGCCTCTGGGTGTGCGCGTATGTGAGTGTCTGAAAACATATCTTAATCGACTGGTGTCAGGCAGGAATCTGGGATTCACTTTGGGATTCATAATGATTTATTTTGAAGGGTCTAATGATGACACATATTCAGTTATTTAAAAATAAAACAAACAAAAAGAGATTATTTTGGATTTGTTTTTTTTCCTAATCCACAGGTTCAGAGTATACATACAGGCTTGAATTTATCATACTGTGGATTCCAAATAAGATTTGGATAAATGTCTTTCAGCAAGAAGCTTTCTTAGAAAGTAGATGGTCTTTGGTCATCAGCAGCCAAGTTCAGGCTGAACATTTCGCCGTTTCCTGCTGTGTCAGCAATCTTGATTTTTTTTTTTCATTTTCAGTGCAGTTAAAAGATTTGGAGGAAGTCCTCTGCCTCCGTTTTTATAGCTGAAACTATTCACACCCACAGCATGATGCTACCTTCACCATACTTGAGAGCTTATAATGTGTTGAAAGTCTCACCTTGATTGGTCCATTAATACTTCACCATTGAGGTCATAAATCTTAATCTGTGTCTGGTCTGAACATAAAACATCTGCCATTGGCATTTGGCTTCTCCCTGAGGAAAAATACACTCATTTAGCTAGTAGCAAGTTTGTCTTTGCATTGGTGTCCCAACAAAAATAACATAACACAATAAAATTGGAGCTTTTAGAAAGCCTTAGCTTCAAATCTACTAAAAATCTATATTTAAAAGTCTGGTCTGTGCCATCGAACCAAGCAATTTAAATATTAATAGTAATAAAGATCAATTATGCCAGAGTTGTGTGTGTGCGTGTGTGTGTGTGTGTGTGTGTGTGTATTTGAGGCTGTAGTTTCAGAGCCCTTGGCTTATAGCAAATCTATAATGAATTCATACCCAATTCTTAGTTTTAAAAATCATTAACGTTGTCTCCTATTTTTGGATAAAAATAGTTTAAATGCAAAGTAAACCCACATATAACTTTATAAAATCAGTAACTTTACAGACAGCCCTTAGCATCCTCTTAATCAGACTGCTATACAACAACAGAATATTTCAAGTCAGAGGCTTCTCCAGATGCACTGGAAAACAGTCTGCTACAGGAGCTCCTTCCTGGCCACATCCATCAGCATCTGCAGGAGCAAAACGTGGTTAATATGAGTTTCAACAACAGGTGGTTTTCTTTTGGGATTAATAAACTATTCTTGAAAACTTCTGAAGCAAACTTAGCAGTGAACAATAATTTTAAAATAGATTGGAAATGAGAATAATCCCCAGATTGTGAGAAAGATGCAGCTTAATTAGAGCTCTGAACTCTGGAAAAGTTTTTTTTTAATCCAGCCATGAATTTGTAATATTTGTTAATATGTGACAGAAACTAACAATGAGGCAGTTTTACATTGTTTGTTTGTTTTTTGCATTGTTTGTTTATCCAGCCTCTGTTGAACTGAGTAGAGACAGGATGAAATGAGGGACTTCCATGCTGTATATGTGTGCTAGTGGCGTATTTTAACACACACAGACGCGCACACGCACTCTGGTATCCTTCAACATGACTAATTACTCCAGGATGACCCGCACACGGACGCGCAGCTCGACGTGCGCAGCTGCTGGTTTTTCTGCCTCCTCTGGCCTCGCCTGCCAGCTGCTCTGTTTTGTTAACATCGGCACTTTTTAGACGCTTAGGCATATATGTGTATACACACACACACACACCATAACCATATCTATTCATACAGTCCATGGAGACACGCAGTCCGTGGAGACGATTCATGTAGCGGGAGAATAAACGAGTGCAGGAGCAGATAACGAATGAACCCAAGCCAGGCTGCTGTGTTACTGTAATGAGGCCAGGGATGGCTTTGTGCTCACCTTGTACTTTCTGCACCTCCTCCCCTCCCTCTCTTTTTTTACCCTCTTGTCACCTCACCTCCCTCTCTTGTCCCCTCCCCATCCTCGCTCCATCCCCCGTGGTTACACTCCGTCTCCTCCCGCTGCCATTGTGCTTTTTCTTTTCCTTTTTACTAGTTTTCCTCGTTCTTTTGGCGCCCGTCTTTCCCCTTTTGCTTTTCCTGACTCTGTTCCTAATACAACTCCTCTCACTTCCTTCTCATCTGCACTGGCGCTATCCTCCATGTTCATCCACACAACTTTCTTGAGGCGTCCTCCTCCCCTTTTCTCTCCTCCTCTCGCCTCCCTAGGGGGCCCACACTATGAGTTGTCTCAGGTAGATTAATTACATGCAGTGACATAAAGGAGCTGGCCAGAGGCTTCAGTAATGAGTCTGATTACTCATTTCCAGCAGCTCTGGGGGCTCTGGGGAGGGAAGTCAGGACAGTAGGCCAGTAGAGGGGTGTCTCAGTACGACTTTAACCTACAGGGCTTCACCAGTACCGGGTTTGACACCACTTTAAGAGCAAAGGTACATTAGAAGTCACTGACTTGCCAAAAACTTTGGAACTTAGTAAGAGAAAGAGTCACAATTAGAATATGCAGTCCTTAAGTTATTCATTTAAAGGAGCTAGTGTCATTTTATAGCACAATCAAGTAAATATGTTACTTTAGTTTGCATTATATATATATATATATATATAATGTTTTTCAGATATGACTATAACAAATTTTACTACCTGATTTAACGTCTTGAAATTGGGCCTTTGTTTCTTTAAAAACTCCTTCTTTTTCCTTCTCTTTCTGAAACTCCACCTCCAGGAAGTCATCAATCACAGCATGGCTCCCTTGGAGCTGAGAAGTAGTTCAGCCGATGTGCAGTTCTACAAGGTTTTTGCTAATTGCTGCTGGCTAGTCTGAAGGAGCTGAGTGGGGGAGGAGCTCCTCTGTGAGGCGAAGCTTGGAAACTGCAGCTCTGAGGAGGAGCTGCACTTCGAAGGCGGAGCTTGGTCCAATCAGGCATTTTACACCGCTGAATGGTTGCCATGGAGATTAATGTATTTCTCCAGACATGCATGAAAGAGTCACAGCAACATTCTAGGTGTGTTTTTGATGAGGGAATAACATTATAACATGAACAAAAATAAAGATAAAAAATATCAAGTTTCCATAATACTGCCCCTTAAAGAGAAGCAGCAAAAGCAAATGCGGTGGATTAGCTGTGATGCCCAACAACTGATGATATCATCCAGAACATGTTGATAAAATAAGTTATTAGGGTGTTATGCAACTGTCACAGTAACAGTCTTCAGCCAGAGGCATTTTTTGATTGGTTCAAGACTGACTGCTACTGCAGGTCCTTCCTGCCCACACCATGGACCCCTGATTGGTGATACGCACCTTCTGTGGTGAGTGTCTGATATCACCACAAGTTAAATCAACACATTTTTGTTGCACATTTCTTCAGTTTTTGTTGATTTTAATTACTTGAAATTTTAAGTTTTGATTAAATAATTGAAAATAAATCATAGTAAAAGTGTCAGAAAAACAACCACATTAGTGTCCTAATCTTCTTACGTGATGCAATCATTGCTTCATAAAAACGAGACATATTGCTGTTGTATTTTCAACATGACACTTTTAGGGAAGATGTCTTCCCTAAAAATGTCTCAAATTCGGGAAAATTGAATTACTTGACCAAACAAGTAAACATACCTTTACTGGTTTCTCTTTTACTTTGTTCTTCTTTACTTTGCTTCCAATCATATTATTTCCTGTAATCAAGAGTCTAGAGTGAGACTAAAATAAAATGAAAAACATATCAGAACGATGGAACATTTGTTGTCATTTGTCTTTAAATGAGAATTTTATTATCCAGACTTTTTTCAGAAAGTTACTTTTTGATTGTGACTCTCAAAACATCAATGACATAAAGCTCAAATGAATTCATTTCCATACATACATGCGAGTTAGTTTGATTGCAAATCATTTATTAATTGGATGTAATTAGTTGAGCTCGTCTCATCATTACATGAGCCTGAAGAAAATCACAGAGATATTTTTTTATGTTCATACAGAAAATAACATGAGATGTTCGGTGAACTCCTAAACAGTAGTAGAAGTAAAAAGGCTGTTGGGCTTTTTGTGTGTAAGCAAATGCTTTGGTCTTGTAAACTGAGCACCCTGCCCACGCTTTGGAATCTAATTAGAGTCAGATTTTACATTTCACAGGGCAGAAGAATATTAGTAGTTGAGAAAGAAAAGTCAGTTTATTAATGAAAGATTTAAATGAATGCTCCACTGACTGCTTTTCTCAAGTTGCTTCATTCATTTATCAGATACAATTTGACATGAACAGGAAGTGTTTCATTAGCACTACTATCAGTCAGTTGATTCACTACTCTGGCTCACATTGAATTATCGTTGCACATATGGTGGAAATTTTTACAAAATCCAGTGCAAATGGTGACGATCCCTAGAGAGTGAAAAAAAAAAAACCCATCAAATTTGATGTTTGATTTGTCTGATATATTAAATGTTATGTAAGTTTTAGCTAATTCCCCATAGTCTGTTTTGGGAAAACAAAATTACATCAATTTAGAATTTTAATTTAAATATGTATGCATGATCTTTCACCAGCTCAGAACACTTATGTTATTATTTCTAAAAAAATTATTACATTTTGTTTATGTATGACTTGTCATTTTGTAGTTTTTTAGACATGTTTAAATTCTGAAATTGTATCTATTAATTTTTGTTGGACAACAAATTGCAAATTTTATCTGTTCTTATTTTTTATGAAAATTTTTGTATAACATCCTTCATAAAAAATAACAACAAATAAGTATTCCTGAGTCAAAACATTCAGCTAAAAAAACCAGTGGCTAATAGTTTTATAATATTTTGTATTCACCAAAAGAATTGTGATTAGCAAGAAATGCTAATGCTAACAACTCTAAAGCTGCTGCTCAGTATCTTCCTGTCATGCCTAAGGAAGTCATTTTCAGTTTTTTAAATAATGTTCTTTTTAATAAATTCTTGGTCTTCCCAAAAATGTTGTTTCGTTTTCATGAAGGCTAGCATTGATGCATTTGTTGCGTAAACGCTACACACTCTTAGGACACTTTTATTGTTTTTCGCAATTCCCCAAATATTTGTCATTTTATCAAAAGTTGAAAATACCACTAATATTCCTTCACTTTATTTACAAAGAAACAAAGCATTACACAAGAAGAATCCAGTCTAATGCTAATGTTAGCTCAATAAAAAAAGTGACTCTAGCTACGGTTTGTGTGTTTCTAGTTCTGATATGTTCATAAAGAAGTTTATCAAGTGGTTTCAAACTTCTAGGCTGCTCTCCACCTTTTCTTATTTCCCCGATTGTGTCTTCCTTTCTCTTCTTGGGTTCCATCATTAACATCAGCGTCCAACTTTTCCTGTTTCTCTTCATGGAAAGTGAGTGAGACAGCGGGTGACGCCCTGTGTCACAGTGTGGTTTGTCCCGGCATTTTAAACCATGTGACAGCATGAATAAAGCATGATGCGGTGGCCAGCATGGTGGGCAGGGACTGACAGGGGGAACAAGCTCAGCCAGTGTTTTGGTGAAGGCAGACAAGTTGAAATCCTGAAAGTTTAATGGGGGCCATGCCACAAAGATGGAGGAGTAGAGAAGAAGAAGTGGTGTGTGTGGGGGAAAGCGGGAGGGTCTTGTGGTTTTGCTAGGCTGCTGTACACACAGCACTTGCCAGTGGGATGCAAAAGTGACGCTAATAATGTCAACAGCCTACCTCGTGTGTGATGGATCATGGTCACAATGTACTAGTGGGAAGGGAAAGAGTTTAATCAGCTTCTTTGTAATCTTTGTTAAATCCTTATCTTAAGAAGCTGTTGACCTCCCAGAATCATGTGGTTTAATTGGTCTGTGGTCTTCTCATCTTCTTCATGTCTCAACAGAGGGCCACACTCCCACAGTGACTCCTCACAATGTCTCTCTTCTCTTTCCCACTTCTTTCCCCTCATCGTGATAGCTTCACGCTAACTTTTCTCTTTGCCCCACATCTTTTTCAGGAATAGCAGACTTTGTTTTAGTTGTCGGATGCTCTGACCGAGAGAAACCGATATTCTTTAAATAAAGTAGTTAGGCACACATATTGGATTGAGATCTGGAGTCTCATCAAAGGATTCATACTGAAAGTGTACATATGCCTAATTGGCAAAAATAGCTTTCAGCAAAAAAAAAAAAAAAGAAAAGGTCCTGTGAAAAGGTCCTTTAGTCGTTTAAGCACTAAAGGACTAAAACCAGGATGATAGAGAACATCACCCAGTTCTAAAGTCCTTCCTCTGAGAGAATTGACTTTAAAATACTGTTAGTAGTTTAGAAATCAGCGATTAGCTTTTGACCACAGTGCATTAAATATCTGCTGTTGTCGTATCAACCGTCCTGACCTCTCAGGGCTTCTGAGAACATTAGTAGATCAATGTTTATGGTAACATTGATCAACATATTTGATAAATGATGATTTCGATGATGGCAATTGATAAAATGTAATGTTTTGTTCTTGTTGGATAATTTGTGACTGTATGATGTTTTTATGATGTAAAGCAATTTGAACTGTCTCGTTGATGAAATGTTCTGTACAAGTACACTTGATGTGACTATGAACTGCTTTCTAGAAGTTCAAGTTGTATCAGGAGTTGACGTGTGTGCGTGTGTGTGTGTGTGTGTGTGTGTGTGTGGGTGAGTGTGTCCCATACGGGATGGTCGAGCTCCGTCTACCAAATCCAGTGTGTCAGTGAGCAAATTGGAAATGCCAATTTCACTTTCCTCTGCTCTGCATCTTATCTGTCTTTTTCCCCCTCATCCCACCACTTAGCTTGTGCTTAAACGACTAAAGGACCTTTTCACACACATCACCGTTCGATTTCTGGCTGCCTCCACACCTCTGCTGCGCCCTCATCCTTCCACCCCGTCTTGTCTTCGTCAACGTCCCGTCTCGTCTCGCCGCTTCCTCCGTTTCCATCCGTTTCCAGTTCTCCGAGCCCGTTCGGCCGTAGCCCGCATTTTCAGCGTATTTATGGAACATGTCTGTTTGGAAGATTTGGATTTATGCGTGTGCGTGTTCTTGGGGCTATGTCGCAGGCATCTGCGAAGAGCGGCCCTGCCTGAATCACTATGCAAATGAAACAATTTCTCCCAGAGTTTGCCCAATTTGCATTGGATCCCATCATGAATCACCAATTTCTCTCACACTCTTTGTGTCTGTTCTTTTTTTTTCTGTTCACAGTACGATTATGAGGGCGGCGCCATCAGCGACCTGCCGGTTGACCTCTCTGTGGTGTGGAACGGAAACTTTGTCATTGACAACCCGTTCAACATTCAAGGTAAGAGAACAGTTCTTGTTCCTACCTTTCCTCTTTGTTTCTTTTTCTTTTGTTTTTTCCTCTGTGAAAGACACAACCATTTGTTTGCTCACAATAAAGTTTCGCCAAGCAACATCGGCACATAACGCTTCCCCTTTCATCGGAACTCTGTAATTTCATGTTTGACAGCCATCAGCAAGAAAGGTGAAAGTGTGGCGTTTGTTTAGGAAAATCACTATTCTCGTCTCTGGGGATATGGGAAGAGCGGAGGGAGTGATTGATGGATGGTGATGATAACAAAAACCCAACACTGAAATTAATAGGGATAGATGTTAGACAGCAAGATAAACAAATAGGGTAAACCAACAGGATGGAGGAAAAAGAGAGCAGCGACGGGTGTGTGACAGGTTGATGAATGCACTGAGTAATGGCAGGGGGTAGATGTGAATAAAAAGGGATGATAAAGGGAAAAAAACCAGAAGCGACACAGAGGGATGGTATTTATTATTTTAATCACTATTTGTGCATGAAGTGGAAAACAATTACAAATTGTAAATTCTTCATCAAGTGCAATACATTGGGAGGTGGAGGCTAATGATTTTAGACGTCCCATTACACAAGATAATGCGAGTCTCACTCTCGACCGTGTCAAACAGTCCCGTTTTCTGAATGCGCGTGGATTAACTAACCGTTTCTAATCTGGTAACTTCTGCTTCTGTTCCCTCCTAAAATGACATATGAGGAGATTTTCATCACTTCCCGTTGCGTTACGGTTGACCTCGTTTTGGTACGATGGTAACAGATGAGCAGTTTGGTTACAGAATGCATACTCAGCATTCATGGTTCTTTTCATAGTTACTATGATTTATTATGATTTATTGTCATATAAAGTACGAAAAGGACACATTCAAATGGTGTTTCATTTATTCAGGCTACCCAAAGCTAGTCATTGTAGTTAATCATTGGTTCAGTTCCCCTGTCTAACCCCAGACCTGGAGAATCATGAGGTGGAACATGTTTGACAACATGAAGTAAGCCAACAGCATCCTCAACCAGAAGCACATGAATGCCCCAAGCATTTTCCTGTTTTTCTACTTTAATACTTTAAACTGTTTAATATCCCTTGTTTAAGTTAAACCTTTTAGCAGATAACTAAACTTCTGGGTCAAAACCTTCAGAGTGAGCCCAGATCATGAAGCTCCTACCGCCATCGTTTTCTGTGGACAGGGTGTGTCCTTTGAGTTATGTGTAGTCGTCTTCTCATGCTAAGCACAACATTTTAAATTGTGGCCCAATTTCAAACGTGTTCTGGTCGTTTCCTCAGACCTTAACACATTTCTCCACTGGCTTTTAGAAGATTATAGCAGAGACTGAATGTTTTCTTTGTAAGGAAAGGACTTCGGTCTTCCTTTTGATCTTTGCAAATTATTTATCTAAAGGTCTACACACTTATGCAACCAGGTTATTGCACCTTCTTTTTATCTTTTGCATATTTCCTCTGTTATGATTCTAACATAATCCCTCGGCTTTGTTACAACACACAACTGATATTTTGCAATGAGCTCGGTTCACACCGGTGAGTTCTGAGGACTTAAACAGGAGATTAGAAGAGATTATTTCTCTTTCTAAACCTTCACATTTTCCCCATTGTGATGGTTAAAATTCAATGCAGTAATTAATGTTAAAGGTTTAATAATCTTTGAAAATATGCTTTATGAAATTGTACTCACTCATACAAAGCTCATAAAGAGCCTTTCCTCTGTTCTCCTCCTCCTCTCTCCATCCTCTGTTAATCCCTCCTCACTCCATCCTCGTCTCTTTTTTTTCCTCCCGAATCAGAGCTGCGTTATCCGTTTCGGGGCAGAGCCGCTCAGAGCCAGCCCGGCTTTGCCCCGGTGTAAAGTGGAGATGTAAATGTTAATTAAATCATTCATTTGGTCCAGATTAATTAGTGTCGCACTACTTTTAAGCCGAACCATAGCTAATCAGATTAGGGCCAAACTGAGGGCCGAGGCAGGCAGATGGGTACGGGAGAAGCCCGCTTTGAAGTCCGACCGCCGAACGTCTGCTGAATGAGGAGGAGGAGGAGGATGGAGATTCATTTTTGTTTTTCCATCTTAACCTCAGATCTTTTTATCTGCTGTGATGGTAAAGAAGAAGAAAAAAAAATTTCTGCCTGCAGGTGCTGGCAATGTTGCTTTACCTGGAATAATTATGATTCCAATTAGCAGATTATACATAAATCAGAAATGCTAAGCATCCACTGGTAGTTTTTGCTGCTTGTTTGTCTCTCTCCACGCTTTGCCCTGCTGACTACTCACTCCTCATCTGAAGTCTCTCTGCCTGGTTTTTCTTCGTACTTTTTCTGGCGCCAACTCCTCTGATTCTCCGGGCCTCGGAGGGAGTCGCATCACATTTGAATTCATAACAATCCTGGTTTCTGTTTTGTTAACAAGTGGAGCTAAAATTTGTCCTCCTCTTCCCGGCTTCCTTTCATCTCCCACTCGGCTCCTAAGGTGCTAGAGGTTTATTTTATTTATTATCTATTTATTCATTCATTTTCTACTTTTAATTACTTTTCTCCAGTCTGCCGTGTTGGTGCAGTTTCTAATTTAATTTAACTTTTTTTTTTTAATGTAACTAATCATCAATCCCATTGCCATTAGCAAGCATTACCTGTTGAATTAATTTCACTGGTATCCCTCCTGGTGACTCTTTTTTTTTTTTTTTAACATGACTTTTTATCAGTAGAAACAGAACTTACTTCTTGTTTTAGCCTCAAAGTGGTAATCATCAACTAAACATGTGTTTACACTTTTTTGCAACTTAGCAAATGAATACGTTCCGAGTTTATCAAAATGTTCAAAACATAATTTTATCTTCTTGAAAATAGGCTTCATTGGCCCTTTAAATTGTTCTACATAGATATAGTATGTGCCATTTCAAAGTTTAGTACACATTGAAACAATTTGCTATTTTTTAAAGGCAGTCTGTCTTTAAACCTGTTTCAAAATAACTCCTGTGACGTCTGCTGTTTTAAAGCTTTCATTCTGCAGATGCTACATTTCAGTCGTTTTTTTTTTGTTTTTTTTTTCTGTCTCTCTCTCATGCAGCCCACCTGTACAAGTGTAGGGCGTTACGAGACAGCTGTGGGATGTGCCTGAAAGCTGACCCCAGGTTTGAATGCGGTTGGTGTGTCCAAGATAAGAAGTGCTCCCTGAGGCAAGAGTGTACGGGCGGAGGGAACTCCAACGTGCCTCTGCAGCTGGCTGAAGGTGGGGGGTGGATGCACGCCACATCTGGAAACAGCCGTTGCACTCACCCCAAGATTACCAAGGTAAGGGAGTGTGGGTGTTTGCATATGTTTCTCATGGCTGCATTCGAGGAAGATGAAGCCTCTCACTATAATTTGACAAGTCTCCTTATGTATGTGAGCATTCATGAGGATGGTGGGGGTTGTTTCATTTCTACGTGTGAATTATTAATAGTAGTATGAGTGACTTGTGTTTTAACACAATGTCAATTTAGGCAGTCTTTCTAAAATGCCATTCATTCTTATTATGTGCTAA
Organism: Poeciliopsis retropinna; assembly: GCA_010277075.1. Lineage (NCBI taxonomy): Eukaryota > Metazoa > Chordata > Actinopteri > Cyprinodontiformes > Poeciliidae > Poeciliopsis > Poeciliopsis retropinna. The sequence continues at coordinate 1,175,103 of VMRM01000009.1, forward strand.
TTCAACGCTGTGTGTTGTGTATTATTTGCAATATTTGTAAAACACTGCGTCCACCGGCCGTTTCCTGAAGAACACCTGGGGTGCATTCACACCAGTCATGTTTATTCTTCTTTAATCAAACTCTAGTTCACTTGCCTAGAATGTCTGGTGCAATTTGGGGATGTAGCAATGCGAACTCTGATTCAGACCAAAATAGCAAACTCTGGTTCACTTGGATCCTAGATCTTGGTGCAGCTGAAAAAATTTGCTGTCAAATGAAAACTGTTTACAACTCGTTTTTGAAAACCTTTCTACCCTTTCATCTACTGTTCTCATTCTGCATTTTGTCCTAAAACCGGTGGGTTCAAAAACTCTTAAATTTTTGTGAACCAGTGGGCTGCCCAGTTCTCTTTAAAGAGAACAAATACAACGAATCCATGCTCCACTAAAACTGGATCTTTAGTAGACCTTTATGGAGAGAGAAAACAGATGAATCAGGCATCAAGTCAGGTTCGTAAAAGTGAACAGCAGCATGAAGGCCAAGGGACAGAGAAGTTACTTCATGCAGGGTGAGGTTAAGGGACACAGCGGACATGTGGAAGAAGGTGTCTGGGTCAGATGAGACCAAAACAGAACTGGGTCTGCATACAAAATAACTTGTGGCAAAAATATCACATTACTCACCATTCTCACATATAAACATGGTAGTGGATCTAGGTGTGCATTCACATCACCCTGAATGCACACCTTGTGCTTCTTTTTGGTCTGCTTGAATCAAACTCTAGTTTACTTGCCTAGAATGTCTGGTTCATTTGGGAAATGTGAATCTAACTGTGTTCTGAAACAAAAAAGAAAGCTCTGCTCCACCCACAAACCTTGGTTTCTGTTTGTTTAGAGTGAACTCTGATGTGGTTTGAATGTATATGTGAACACCAACCAGACCAGAACAAGAAGCAGACTATAGCGCAGGGCATTCTGGGTAAATACAACCTAAACAAATATGCAATTGCAGCTGTAAGTGGTGAAATGGCTTATTATCTTTAGCCAAAGACAAAAGAAAAATTCTACAACAGCTAAAATCTGATGTCACTTCGTTTCTGTTTACATCTCATGGAGGAGGAAGTTGAGCTCTGCATCTTCTTCAGAGGTCTTCATGCTCAGGTTTGCTTGGTTTCACCTAATGCAGTGTGAAATGAACCACACCAACTGAAAATGTAACAAATGTTGCCACTTTGATCCCCAATTGAACCGAGCTGAAACCAGAAGTTTTCATATGACAAAAAAAAAAAAAAAAAAAAAAGACATGCACCTTTTTTCTCACTGTTTTGGGTCAGTTAGAATTACCAAAATTATTTCTATCTGCTAAATTCCCAAATAATAAGTGTGAGAATATGTCAGAGATTTCTTTAATAATCCAAAATTTACATACATGTCCTCAGTATTTCAGTAGTTGTTAGCATTGTTTTTGATCTGTACAACTTGGGTCAAGCATTTTGGATTTCCTTCTTAAAAGCTTCTCACAATAGTTTGCTGGAGTTCTGGCCCATTCTGAGTCGGGTTTGTAGGTCTCCTCTCTCGCTCCCTGATCCCTCTGCAATCTTTCCACAAATCCTCCAGAGAGTTTTGGAATGACCATGCCACAAAACATTGACTTCATTGTTGTATACTCTTACTGTCATTGACCATCTGGAAGATCTCTCAAATGCCATCAACCAGCTACTGTTAAAATACACAATTCTGTTCACAATGGCTCTACTTCTGAAAATCTAAAATTCACTGCAAAGAAAAGCTTCCCGTCTGTTTCTGAGCACCACATCTTCGTCTTGTCGGCTCATGAAGACTGTAATGTCACCTGTGGAGATCCAAGGCTTGGGAATCTTGAAAGGACGTTGCATCAGCTCCCTTTGTTGAAGTCCCTGTGGTCACAAAAGCCCTACGTGTCCTGAACCCAGAATGAAAGCTGCTCTATTTTAATGTGCTGCTATTATAACACTCATATTAGTTGGGACCTTGTGCCTGCCCTTGGCACAGATTACATGCAGTTACATCAAACTGCTCCTCTGGAGGCAGCCTCATAAAAAACTTTGTTTGGGTTTGATTTCATTTTTTATTTTTTATTTTAACTGTCTTTCATGTGTGTTTTTGTGCAACACTCCTGGAACTCAGGTTTATTGAAGTCTTTTATTTTCTTTCTTTCTTTTTGTTTGTGGATTGTTTTCCTTCATGTCTTTGTCCCTGTTATGACTTTCAGTATGAATTTACAGAAGAGCACAAAAAGAAGTCGAAATGAGAAAAACTTTACTGGCCATCACATGTCTACATCACATGTAGTACTCTTCTTCATAACTTCAGTATCACAACTTTTCACTGTCTAATTTATATAAACATAGTGTATAATAAGTTACCTATTTAATGGACTAAATTAGGGATGAAATCTCACTATCCATGTTAGCCTGGTCTGGGGTCCAGGCTAAATTTGAAAAGATTAGTCAGTTAATCTGTTTCGGGCCTTTGTGGTTTAAGTGAAGTTTTGCAATAAGACTAATAGTTGACAGTAACCAACATAAGCCTTTTTTATCTTGTTGAACTGAAAACTGGGAAAAGAACAATCTACTTGTTTATTACAACCAGGCATAATCTCTATTTTAATTTGACTCAATGAAGTCAGATTATAATTGCGGTACAACAAAACCTAAAGATTTGTTTTGCTGAAAAGTTGCTTTGAATGTCATACATGCTAATGGCCAGTGTTTCAGCTGCTCTCTGTGCAGCTCTTCTCTCTGTCATATGAATGTAATTGTGGCAGGAGAAAAACACAGATTTGGATGACCTACAGTACAGTAGTACAGTAAATATGGAATCTAGCATAGCTTCTGTATCTTACAAACACTCGTGTTCCTCCTCTCTGTGGTCCTCGTTCAGATAATGGTGGAAATCCCTTTAAAAGCGTGGTGGTTATTTCTCTTCCTGTGTTGCCTGCCTGTCTGTCTGAGGCGCTGCCAGTGTTTATGTGTCCCAGGGCTCGGTGGCTAGCTGATGTTGTGTTTTGTGGTGTCACAGCGTCTTCCTTACAAACCCATCTGGAGCCCCCGACTCCACCCCCGCCCCCGACATCTGTTGTCCATATTTGCACCCTGGAGCTTGATGGCCACTCGCTCTGGTCAGTGTTTACCAGCTATTGTGTTTGTGGAACCAGAGTGCTGAGGCTGTGCTGGCGCCTGAGGTTCCAAAGTGAGTCAGCTTCCAAATACTGGGGCAGAATTTTCCACCGCGATTCCCCTTGCCTGAGCCTTGGTATTTTCACTTAGTTCCTTCCATTCTGGGGTTTTTTTTTGCTTGTTTTTCATGGAAAGAATCCATTTTTTGTACCTTGATCATCATCATCATCATCATCATCATCATCATCATCATCATCTCATTCAGTCAATGCTGAGCGTATTTATCATACACACTTTATCTGTCCATTCTCTACATCTATTGACTCCTGCATGGGTTTGCAGTGTATTGCTGCCAAAGGTAATGTTTTCTTTTCTTCTCTCCTCCAGAGAAAAGATTTTACAGTGAGGTTTTTCAGCTCTTGTAAAATTCACTCAATAATTAGCTGTTCATAATCATTTTTAAAGGCCTGTGTATCCATACATGGTGCTTTTCTTCTTTTTATGTGATCATAGCCTGTTTTGAAAGGGAACTGATACTATAAGTTTGTTGAAACATGGGATTATTCTCTCGTTTACATCAGTAGTGCCCCCAGAAAGCCAGTAGCCAGAGTAGACAGAAATCATATATATATATATATATATATATATATATATATATATATATATATATATATATATATATATATATTACTTTATGCTATGTTGAAAAGAGATAAAAATCCTTCTCTCATTACGTTCCAGGATTGGAGCATGGTATTCATTTTCACGATAAAATAAAAGTTTTCTTGAAATAAAAGGTATTTTTCCAACGTTTTTAATTTAAGGTTATTCTACTCTATGATTTTTTTTAATTTATTGTTTTACACTTCTGCCAAAAGATGTGAGGGTGTTTTAAAAAAAAAAAAAAAAAAAAAAAAAACATTAATTTTACCTTTACTTTCATCATAGTGTATGAAAGAGTATTAGGGCCATAATAATATTTTTTAACTTTTTCTCAGAAATCTGACTTTTTTTTCTAACAATTGACTTTAAATACAAAATTCTGACTTCAGTTTGTTGAGATCAAAAATCAGAATTCAAAGAAAAATGTCAGAATTATGTTTTTTCTTTTTTTTCTGTTGAAAAAAAAATATTTCTTTTCTTTAGTGGCCCTAATTCTACTGTGTACTTCTAGATATCTTTTGCTACACATTTAAAATATTTAAACATTATCATGGAAAAGGATTTCAATTTTACCTTAGGTTGAAAACTGATTAAATAATTTCACTCCCTCTGTAAAGAACTTGCCTTTTGCTTCTTAACAAGGCAATTAACCTCCAGCTGCTGCTGATGGTTTGTTGAAGAGCCAACATTGCTTGACTCGTTTTTTTTTCTAATTTTGGATCTCAGCTGGCTTTTTCTTCTCAAATCTTCACAAGTTTTTCTTTGGAGAAACACATTCCAGTCCACGGTTCACCAGCTCTGGTTGGTTTGGTTTTCTCGGATCTAAAAAAGATTCTATGCTGCTCAGCCAAGTACAGCAGCAGAACAGGGCACTGGGACGATTACACATAATTACCTCATAATGCTCGTTAGGGGCTGGGTTTGTGCATGCAAGCTATTGCAGAAATTGTGTGTTTGTGCGTGTTCGTGACAAGCGCCGTTCATCAGTCACCATATTTGTTTTGTCACACCACACCTGTCCCCGTTACGCACCATAATCTGGCTAGATAAATCACATTATGGTCCGTCGATGCAACTGAGCGCCACGCCACCACAGCCCTCTCGATGAAGCCAAGGCGCTGTAATAAGTTTCAATCAAACTGAGATGACGGCAGCTTTATTCTGTGTGTTGGTGAACCCTTTTTTTTCTATTTTGCACTTTGTTTTTGTTTTTTTCGCTGTCAAATAGGTGATTTTTCTTCATTAAAAACAGTGTGTACCTACAGTATCTGATGCTTTGCCAGTTTTGTTTGTTTGAGTGGAAAAGAACTGTTCAAAACGTGCATCCAGTTCCTCCATAACTAAAGCTGCACTGATCCAATATGCAATATTGGATCCAATATCCAATGCACTGATATATTAATAGCTGTATCAGTACCCGTATTGACAACATTTCTTTTTTGGGTATTGGTCATAATATTTCCAATGCGTAGGCGCATATCCATTCAGTCTAATTCTATACATTCTGCTTGAAGCCTGTCATCTTGTGTATTTTATATTATTTTTAGAAATTCCTAAATGCTCTTTTGAACCGTTTGAAAGAAAATTAGTTCCAGATAATGTTTTTACATGTTTGACCGAAATACTCAACCTGTTGTTTCTGTCCGTTTATTTCTTTTACATTGGCTGCTAAACTCCTAATTGCACTGACTACTCAAATTAAAGCTGTTTTTACATGTTTGATTAAGCTTGTGAAGCTTTGGTGTACCCCTGTGTGCTGAACTGGTGCAGACTCATCAAATAAATTTGTAATTCTCTAGATTTGTGTTTGTGTTTAAAAAATGAATGAATCGAATCAGTTCAAGACTGTATTTTTTTTACCAAACTTCAGATATTTATATCGGAATCAGAAGTGAAATAAATGGATCGGCGCTCCTTCATTCTTTCTCGTGTCTCTCTCATACCTCTCTGTTGATCTAGTTGTTCCCGGAAACCGGACCTCGTCAAGGGGGCACCAGGTTGACGATCTGGGGGGAAAACCTGGGCCTACAGTTCCGAGACATCCAGATGGGAGTGGTCTTGGGAAAGGTTCCCTGCGTGCCCATCGAACAGGAATATGTCAGCGCTGAGAGGCAAGTCAGAGAACCTCAAGTGTTTATTTCTGGATTGTTTAAAATGATAATTAAAATCCTCCTGAAGTGTAAAACTACATAATTTAGTTAAGTATTTTTTTATTAATCGCATTTTTTTTTTTTTTTTTTTTCGCTTTCACTTTAATTTAATAGTGTAAATATATCCCCAACCATTCAATGACTTTTACTCAAAATCAGACTTTTTTTAACTGTTTTAAATTTAATTAAAAACAGCCGGGAGAAAGAATGAACAATGACCAGTTCTTGTTGCTAAGCTACAAGATTTTTTTTTTTTTTTTTTTTCTGGACAAAAGCAAAAAAACAATCCAAAAAAATAAAGAATGGCATAACTTTCTTTGCATAAAGCTTTTTTGGGGGCAAGTTCCATATGAATTAAAGATTCCATTTCTTCACCAATCAGATAACTTTGTTCATCAGATTAAAATATTACATCTTTCTGCATTTTCTTCTGCTAAAAATGTCTGATTTTTGTGATCCTCTGCCACTAGGGCGAAAGTTTTGGACACCTCTTGGAGGACATAAAATGACCAGAGCAGATCACATTGATAATTATGTGCACAGCTTTCAACGGGTGACAACCAATCAGTTAAAATTGTATTAACAGTTGGGAAAAAAAAAAAAACGAAACAAAACAAAAAAACAGGTAAAACAAAAACATACATTTGTACCATTGAATATGTTTTCACCTTATTTCACATTAAAACCAATGACCGGTATGTGCGTTATTTCTATGTTTTATGATAACAGATGATCTGAAATAAAAGGGAAACAAATTTTTCAAAATACAGTTAAAGAAATGTTTGACAAACTCCTTTCACCCCGGGAATTTAATCTATTCATATTCAGCTGTGTGAAATCTAATTTTACTATAAATCTAGTTTTCTGTGAAGGTTTGTTTCAGGATCTTGTTGTTGCGCACAAACAGCATCATGAAGACAAAGGAATACTTCTCATTTCAGTTCAATTCAGTTTCAGTTCATAGTCACTCAACATGTGTCTACATTTAAGCTTTTGGTAGATTATGCTAAATTTTTATGTCATGTTGTACATCAAAATGCTATGTGTGGATAAAAACTGACACCGGACACTGCCTCCATGGTGAGACATGGTGGTGGCAGCATCATGCTGTGGGGATACTTAAAAAAAAACAAAAAAAAAAACAGGCACCTTCACTTTCCAGCAGGATGCCAACACTAACAACAATGTTGACATCAATGCTTTAGAATAAAGACTGTTCATATTGTTAGGCTGGTTCCAGGAAGACTGAGTAAAAGTGCAGGCCACACTTTTCAGATCTTCATTTGCAAAACATTATTGAAAACTGTATATCTTTATTTTCTTCCTGTTAAAATTCATGCTGCACTTCTGTTGAACATTCAAATGAATTTGCAATAAAACAAACTCGTTTGTGGTTGTAATATGTCAAGAGTTAAACTGCTTTGAGACTTTTTTAGAAATGCTAACTGTAGAATTACACTCCAGAAACGAGTGAAAAATGTTCCTGCCTCACTCTGGAACTGTGTTGAAAAGTGGCACAGGTTTGTGTTTCTCCGTTACTCACTGCCTTTGCTCCGTGCTTTTTATATTTCTCATCCTTCTGTCCTGACATTTACTCCTCTGCAGGGTCCTACGCGGCTGAGGAATTGAGTTCACGCAGATCAAACAATCTCCCTGAAGTGCAGTTAGTCGGGAAATGATGCATGTTGAGATAGAGGGCGTCTCAATTCAAATATCTCACACGCATCCGTTATTCTGCGCATTATTCTTGTCGCCTTGGAACTGCTTTCACGTTTGGTTCATGCATTGCTCTTTTCCACTCTTCCAGCATCACTTAGATTCAGATTAGGATCCAATCTTATGGAGTCCTTGCCGAACTGCAACCCCTGCTGTGGGTGTAACAGTCAGTCCTTTCGCTTGAATGTTGTTACTTTGACTTTTTGAAGCAACTGTTTAATGCTACCTAACTTTGTCCCTCTGCAGAATCGTTTGTCTTCTGAACGATGCCACTGGCTACCGGGTTCAAGAAGCTCAGGTGGAGGTGTGTGTGAGAGCCTGCGTCAATGACTACAGAGCTCTGTCACCGAGGCCCTTCACCTTTGTGGTAAGAAAAATCTTCCAGGGAGCATTTATGATGTTATTTGTTCAGAAATATTTCTGAGCTGAATTAAAATTTCTACTCAGCTCTGCTCATAAAAGTGCCGCTGAAATGGGCTTCAAGTTTCTCATTACGATGGTTTAATGATTCAGTCACATATTTTATGCCTCTGTTTGCACTTTGTGTATGTATGAAAATGCTTTAATGTTTTAAAGCCTTGATTAAAACAGAGCAATGTATTAAGGGCAAAATGGCTAACTTCCATGTGTTTATGATATAAAATTAATTTTAACAAGTTTTATATCTTGTTATAACCAAGGTTATTATTGTTAACAAAAACCAATGAAAGAATGAAAACAAAAATAAAACCAAACATTTTTGTTACTCGGAATAAAAATAAAAACAACAAGTGTAATGACTAAAATTAACCAAATCATTCATTTGCCTTAAATAACATTGCTCTAAAATAACTGTTATATATATATATATATATATATATATATATATATATATATATATATATATATATATATATATATATATATATATATATATATATATATATCCGAGTCTGTCTGTGACATGTAATCCAAGAAAAGACTCAAATTACAACTGAAATTAAGCATCTTCAAACCTAACCCTAAGCTAAAATATAACTTAAAAAAATCTAAAGTCATAATTAATGAAAATGAACACCATTCAAAAACTGCAAAACTTTGAAAAGCTTTGTCATGATGAGATACAAAATATTGTTAAAGCAAGAAAGTGTCTGAATGAAACAAATGTATTCCTGACTTTTGGCAGTAAAATACTTCCATACTGATTGGTCACGCGTCGACTTTCCGGTTTTCCTTTCATCCAGACTCCATACTTCACTCGTATCCAGCCGTCTCAGGGACCCATTTCGGGCGGGACCCGGGTCACCATTGAGGGAAGCTACCTCAACGCAGGCAGCTTCGTTTCTGTCAGCATCGGACCACAACCCTGCCATTTTAAGAGGTAAGACACACTTTTGTGTTTTTTTTTTTTTTACTTAATGTTTTCTTTAATTGAAATTCTTTTTTTTTTTTAATTATTATCCCTATATTATTTAAAAAATGGCCTAAAGCAATTTCCATCTGATTCGCTAAAACTGAATAAACGGCAGGTGATACAGAGAACACACCAAACACCACATTTGCATAATGTTTCACCGTTTGAAGATTTGTTCATGTGTACCTTTAACATGTTATTATCATAAATATGTTACAAAGACATGTAAGCATGTAATCAGTGTGTGAGGTTAGGCTGGATTTAATTTTGTGTGTGTGTGTGTGTGTATGCGATGACATTTTTTCGACACAGAGTGTGTGTCCTCGTTGCTCTCTCGACACACTCCATCTCTTTGTACAAACTCACACAAGCTTTCCCCTTAATCTACTGGATGGAGGAAGAAAAGCAAAAAAAAAAAAGAAATCCAAACTATAACCACAGTTGCTTGCATGTCAAATTCATGGATTAGCCTCCCGTAGCTAATCTCTATTGAAGCCAGCGTATGCTTGCTTTGATGTCACAGCAGCCACTTCTGTGCGGCAGCCTCCTCGCAGTAATCCCACAGACTCTACTTCACAACAACTGTTCCCTCACCTCGACTCTATCTTTATCTGTCACACACTAACCGTGGGACAGTGTTTGTGGCATCTTGTGAAGATTGCTGGGACAATTTTTTTTTTTTTTCTTCTTCTTTTTTTTGTCTTTCCCTCTCTGGCTTTTTTTTTCTCAATGGAGTTGCTATGGTTACAGACCAATGTTGAAGACTCTCCATCCTGTTTTTTTTTTTTTTTATTTCTCACACACATTCGTCTTCCCTCTGCAGCCGCCATAGTGTACAGAGACGTGGTAATGTCTGCAACACTACATCAAAGTGTGCATATACACTTTAAGGCATCCTTATAGATTACACACACTGCTCCCGTGAAATCATGACCCAGAAAAGCAGCCACCACTCAACTGTGCTAAATACATACTAGATCATGTAGCTTCTGAAGACTGTATTTAAGACTGCGATTCAAAATGTTATTTTGCCTATGGGACAAAAATGGATTGAGATATACTTACGAGCACATATAAACTAACTGTTAATGCCTTGGTAAGAGCAGAAAAATAACAGGGACAGAAATCAGTTAACAAAACTTTGGCTTCTTTACATCTTTGTATTAGCGGCCTAAATATGTTAACAGAGCCACAAACATCTGTTGTGTTCTACAACTTGTTCTATATTTTGCTTCATGTCTGCACCCTAAGCTATTGAGAAGCCATTGCCTGCTGGAGGTGTGGACTTTGCTAAAGTTATAAACGATTGCATCTGATTTTACCCAGTTGCTAAGATTTGGCCATGATCTATGTGATACGCTATCTATGCTACGAAGCTTACTGGAAGTTGTGTGGGCTGTTAACAACCCTGCAGAGAGTAGGGTCACCACATTTTTGTTGTAAGAAAATGGTCCAACTTTAAACTGTATCTCACTCCTAAATCAACTTGTTTTTTTGTTTGTTTGTTTTTTTGCTGATAAATTATCTACATAGGTTGTTCAATGTTCTATATTTACGTTTCTGTGTAAATATTAACATTTTTGTGTAAATTTGTTTAGTTCTGCATAGGGACTAAACACATTTGATTAAAACAGTATGTCAGTCAGCCTCACGTTCAGGGAGAAAATAATCTCACTCAGTCACATGACGTCGCTTTGTGGCGACTCTGGAGTTGGTTCAGCGAGCGAAGCACTGACGGGAGATGACAGTCAACTGGAATTGTGTAGAAAGGCAATGACAGGGTGCAGGGCAACACGTCCAGGAGGACAACTCAAACATCACTCTCCTCAGGAACTCAGTTCGGACTGGAAGGTGTTTCCTTAATAGAAACACTATTCTATCCATGAGACTTCCTAATCGGAAGCCTCAGCCACCTCAATTGACTTCTTATGACACATTCAGACTGTCAGTCTGTCAGTCAGACGTCTCTAATGGCAGAACACAAGAGGAAAATGGTTGATTTTTAGACCTCAGTGGATAAGATGTGCTTAACATAAAAGGTTTGGCCGAAAATCTCCTAAAATTAGAAAAGTCTGGACCGATTTATTGGTCGGCGGAGATATCTGTACACTCCTATTGCTGATGGATGGACCTGTCACGATAACAAATTTTGCTGGACCATTAATGGTGTGCTTCCTGGCACACAAAAAAAAAAAAAAAAAAATAATAAAAAATTAAAAAAGGGCATTAGGGCCATCAGGGATGCCCTCCGTGCCCCTAGACCACGAGCTTAACAGGTAACAGTCTCCCGTCACTGATGCGGTGACAGGAGCGTTGCTCCCTCTCTATTCTTTTCTGTGGAGGTGACAGTGAGGTGACAGTCATTTGTCCTCATACAGTTGAGCGGACAGCGTAATTCCTGCTTGTGAAAGTTATGATTAGCTTTGGTCTATCTTGCCCCATGGAGGAAATCTGATGTTTTTAGCTCCCTCTGTGTTGAGCCGTTACAAAGGAAACGAGAGGGGAGAAGCTTTTTGCCATCCAGTCTCTTAGGTAGAAAAAGAGAGAACATGGCGAAAACAAACAAATTTATCTCCCTGATTGTCTTATCTACCTCATTCTAATGTATTGTGTGATTAATTGATTAGGTAATTGATTTATTGTTTATTGCAACATGCCTGCTGCTGGATGAATGGATGATTACATTTTCATTTGAAACTACATTTTTCAGTAATAACATATACTAAAAATCTTATCCAGGATTAGGAGAACTGCCTTCTAATATTACATATGAATCTGTGGGGTTTCTGGTTCCTGTGTGGATCTGATGGTAACCAGTCGTAACGTGCAGCCTGCGCTGGGGAAGAAAAACAACTACGCTCAACCATCAGGACGAAAAGTTGGCACACAATAATATTGAATGTGAAAATAGTTCTGTTTGTTTAAAATCCCACTGGCTCCAGTCATTTAAATGCATGGAGAACTGATCACACTGCAGACAGAAATTAAGTAAACAAACTGGCATTAACGTCAAGGGAAAATTCAGACATCTGTGAGACAGATGTTAAAATCAAGATATAGACTAAGAAGGGTTTCTTAAAACAGTTTAGTGGCTCCACACTCTCACTGCTGTCTTTAATGTATCTTGTCTGTCTTTGGCTCACACTTTGTTTCAATCATTGCAAACCAGGAACCATCATACTGAAATGACAGCTCAACTTTTAAAAGTCTCAATACACATGTCTGAATAAACATTTTGAGCTGGAATTCTTTGTGCTTTTTTTTTTTTTTAACAAAAACTAAACGTAGAAAAATAAAGCTTTACGTCGACTTCTTCAATAGTGTTCAAGTAGAAACAGGATTTAAATAGCGCTGGAATGTCGTCTGCTAGGTTCAAGCGACGCTTGGAAAGATCACCACTCTGATTGAGTTTTAGCCAATAGACTGTGCCAAACGTTAATTTATTTTACTCGATTCTTAATAATTGCCATCTAGTGATCAAACAGTGTAACAACAAGTGATTTCAAAAAGTGTGTTTTTTGTTTTTTTTTCTTTTGGTAGAAGTCCTTATGGATGTAATAATCTGTTTCTGAGTCATGACACAAATACGACAGAACGATTCAAACTATTATTTAGATGTACCACTACGCCTCATTTGTATTTTTTAATAAATTACAACTTTTATTGGTTTCTTGGCTGTTTTGACATGAGTTTTGGACAGCCCATGTGATTTATCTTAAGTGCCTAGAGTGTAAAATAACCTTCCTTAATGGTTTGTTTTATCTTCCCGATTCAGGAGAAATGCACGAGAGATTGTGTGCATTACTCCAGCTGTACTTTCACCAAGTAGTTCATCAGTCCTGGTGGACATCGATGACGCTGAGCTCCGGAACCCAGAGGTCAGATTTAACTACACTGAAGACCCTACGGTTCTGAAAATTGAGCCCGACTGGAGCATCGCCAGGTAAGCCACGATACTGCGACATTACGTCACTGAGCTCAACCACAAACTTTGAGTTAGTTCTTATTATGAGAACTAACTCATTCGGTTTGCTAATAGATCAGCTTAAGTAACAGTTTTGAGAAGCAATACTTTGATTTGCTCCAGCGATAAATCTTCCTTTGAGAATCAATCCCAGCACATAAATTGTGCTCAAAAGCAGTGACATAAATGTTCTCGTTTTACCTGGATTTCGGGTCCAGAAGGATCCCAGGAGGAATACAGGCTGAGGAAAGTTGTTGGCTGTTTTTATACTGTGTGTGCGCACGTTTGTTCATGTGTCAGAAGAAGTTTGTTGAAAACATTTTGGAAGCCATCTGAGTCGGGTTAAGTGCTGCGTGAGAACACTGGCAGCATGTTTAGATGGAGGTAAACCAATGGTGGCTTTAGAGATTTCTGTTTCTTTTTTTTTTTTTTTTTTTTATGTTTTTAGGAAACAGTTGAGCAAGAGTGGTTGTGGAAGCAATTATTTCTTCCTTTATTACAAAATCCTTCAAAAACTTTTTGACATAAATACCTCTGTGACAGCTCATTTCCTTCTCGCTACTTTTGGAAAAGTCGAAAACCTTTCATCCTCCTTATAGTTACTTATCAGCACATTCTAGCAGAGCTTGTTAGGGAAAAGTGTCGAAGCCTTCTCTATTAGCCCAGTAGAACTGGCCAAGGATCAGATGAGGCTCAGTTTTTTTTCCCTGACCACCCACTGTGAGCCTGTGTGGGTTTGTTTGTGTGTCAGCTCAAAAACAAGGTTCTACTTTAAGAGGCTCCGGAATGACGATTTCTATAAAAAATAGCAGGTTTATACGCAAGTACACAAACCCTTTACGAGCATTAATCGTATTATTGCGCAAATCAGAATTTCTAATTTGAATCTGCTTAATGGAAGCACACCAGTTTCCAAAAAAACTCACATTTTCCAATAAAAGGTTTTTGCCATAGAATGAGCTCTATTATACTTAAGATATTAATTTACAAAGTATTATTTGTATTATTTCATTTAGGCATAACCGCAATTATGGGAAAGCAATTTCTATCTACGAAATGTATCAGCTCGAAGGTTGGCAAATAACGAGAAACAATAGGGAGTAAGTCCAGAGATAAAAAGCCGAGGGAAAAGGAGGAACTCTAACAGCATTAGACCTTCACAGGCTATCTCTGGGAGTTTATTCTGATTGTCTTGTTGTCTGTTCCCTCAAGCATGCACCTAAGCTAAAGAGACTCACTTAGACAAAGAGGAGAGAAACTGGGACAGAGGGACTCTGCACAAATATCCATCAAGCTGAGGAGGAAAGAAGAAGGGTGGGAATGATCTAAAGGACAGCTCGGCATTTAAGACATGCAGCCTGCCAGTTCCTCTGATGCATTTGTTGCAGTAAAGTAAACATCCAGTCTAAAAGTCTGTTCATCTAAGTAAATCCTTGGCTTTCTTGTTAATTGCTTTTCTTATGCACTGTTTTTTTTTTTCTTTTAGGTTTTCATGTTCTTTTTATGTCAAGTTAAGTTTATTCTGATGCACCACAGTGTTTCTGTAAGCTATGGCAGTTATTTGCTTTGTCCCTGAGAAAATTAAATAGACATAAAAAACATATGTATATCATTACACAATAATAATTCATGTTAATTATCAAGATACAAAAACTCTATTTTATTACTTTCCACAACTTGTAGGTGTGTCTTTCAGAAAATATTTGACCCTTGGCCAAGAGGTTCATTTGTGAAGTCAGACATTGACATTCATGGTAGAGTTTATCTATGAAGTTGAGGTCAGGACTCAGCAGGACAATCAAGTTCTTCCAACACCAAACTCAATAATTTTGTATGTTTTATGTAGTAGTGCTCAGTCATGTTGGAACTAGAAGTGGACAAAACTTTTCCCAGAACACTGGAACTTGAAAATGTCCCTGATGTTGTGGAAAGTTGAAGCTTTTTTTTATTTATTTATTTTTATTGGTTTAAATAATAGAACTGCAGAGGAAGGAGTAGGAGATTTAAAGTATAATTTCACTTTTGGTTTCACCTCTTCAACAGTGCCATTGGAGCCGTTTGGACGTTTTAGTGGCTCCAAACCTTTTGTCATGTGGACCAAAAGTAGTTGCGGGCCAAAAAAAAAAAAAGTCAAGCAAATAAAGTTGTCCAATCTTATTTCTGACACACAGGAAATGTTTTATGTAATTGAACTAATTTATTATCAGAATAAGAACAGGATTTAGGTAATCTACTTGCTATTTGTAGCCAAGTTTAAAAAATCAGGTAGAAGCTGATTTGAGTGCAGGATTATGCCTGCTTATCTGGATTAATATGGTTCTACTTATTATTAAAAAAAAAAAAAAATGCTTATAAAAAGACAAACATTTGTGTTTTACTTATCATTTTCCATTGTCAGAACATTTTGTGGGTAGTAATTTTACCCTGACTACAGATAAAAAGCATCAATCCTGTGCTGTACTGGTTCAATTTGCAGCCATTTTTATTCCAGTTGGGGGCTGCAAAAAATCAGGCCAAGGGCCACAAATGGGCCCTTGGACTGAACACCCTGTTTTCTTGTAGCCTTTTTCTAACTTACTTAGACTCATCCATCTCTACCTTATTTGAATGGCAACTTTTCTTGTTTCCCACTTTGAAAAATAGTTGCGTTGTCTGTATCACTTAATGCACATTACCCCAATGAAATAGTTGCATTTTCAATTGTAATTTCTTGACAGAATTGTTACCTAATAAAGTTAGATATCAATAACTTTATTAAAAACACTTAAGCATAGGATTTGTTACAATCCTTGACACAAAAATGACACAATTGTGCTTTCCCAGAGCACAATTTTGCTCTGGGGAAGCACAATTTATGTTTTCTCCTACAAATTATGTTATTTTTAAGTTATTTAAGTGCCCAAAGGTCTGTATTATCATTATTATTGTTGTTGTTTCTTATATTATGAGGGTTGTTTTTGTGAACAACCCTCACACAAAAAATCCACTCATCGGTAAAGACTGGCTGAAACCGAAAACCAACATGAGTGTTGAAATTTCAGCAGTCATATCTTAAAAATAACAGAGGATAAATGCTGTTCTCCTTGGCAAAGAATAATAGAGGTAATGCCAGCAGAGAAACACTCTGAGAAGCTTAGAAGAATAGTCAGGCTAGAGTCTAATATCTAGCTACAACGTGAGAGACAGTGTACCTACCTTTATCACTTACTCCTGTCAAACCCTTGCATTACCGTTTGCAGCTATTCTAAGCCTGGTTGGATTAGAGTGGGAGATGAATGTCTTCTGTAAGCCTGCCAGACTCCCAGTCCAAGATATTAAGAGCTTCTGTCTCTGCTTCCTCTCAAATCATTTCCTCTGCTGTTAGTGCCTCTGCACCAAGTCATTTGGGATAAGTGTCAGATTAATGCTGAGTAAGAAAAGAGACCTGCATATAGAAGAAGTCAGTGGTAATGCATGGGAAGGTGATGTACTCTTCAGTCCTTGTACTGTGGAAGGGTGACTAAGGTTTGCTTCTGTGACTGGCATCGCTCCACCGCAGAATTGAAATGTCTGTTGCAATCGCCTTGATAATGACTCCTTCGGGGAGTTCTGGTATTCCCGTCATTTAGCAGCCATTCAGATAATCACTTGTAAAACACATAGAGCTATGTGTGCAGAATTTCATAATGAATTTGCTTGGGGGAGGAATACATTTGATTGGGGTAACTTGGTCATTTAGAATTCTGACTTTATTGCCATTGGTGGTAGCATTGCTGCTGACGTGTAGAGTCACCACGGCATGGAAAATACAAGGTTAAAACTATTTGGAGAGTACCAGGAACAGCAGTGTCATGGTTGCGTTCACAGCAAAAAAGGTTTTTCAGATTTTATATCATTTCTTTACTTTTAAAAAGCCTTGGAGATCACAGTGAGTGTGACACAGTGGTCATCAAAAGAACAACTGAAAAATGGCTGCGACAGACTGGCGACCTGTTCAGGGTGACCCCGCTTCTTGCTCGGAACGTTAGCTGGAGATAGGCACCAGCAACTCCTGACCCCACGAGAGACAAGCGTGAAAGAAAATGGATGGATGGAACTGAAAGATGGTGTGTTTGTGTGGGACTCACTGTTGTTAGCTTTGTTGCCTTGCAGCAAATGGTTCTAAGGGGTGCTAGGTGGCTCAGTTGGTAGAGTGTGCACCACATTCAAAGGCTGTAATCCTCAACTTGGTTGTCCTGGGTTTTATTCCCAGTCTTGGGCCATTTGCTGCATGTCTTCCTCCTGTCTCTCCACACAGTTCCCTGGTTGAACCCCAGTGTGTTACCAGAAGTATCCTAATTCTTAGTACCATAGATTCAACAATCTGAAATATTCCCCAGAGATTGACAAGAAACTATCACTCACTTGCTTCTAGTTTAAGATCTGGTGACTTTGGAGGAGATTTAAGTAAAAATGAACTCACCCTAAAGTTTAAGAAACCAGTTTTTGATGGTTTGAGTTCTGACATGGTGGGTTACCCTGTAGGAACTAAACATCAGAGAGTACAGATACAGTGTGGTCATGAAGGGACGGTCATGAACAATTCTCAGGTAAGCTGTAGTGTTAAAATAATGCTCACCTGAGGTTCAAGAGACCCAAAATGGGTCAAGAAACTCCCTACGATACCAATTACACCACCACTGTGAACAAGACCACCTCCACCACTGTGGACAGGGTGGATCAGTGTGTTCCTGTTGCCTACTCCAAATTCAGGCCTTAACGTCTGAATGTTGGAGCAGAAGTGGAGATGCTTCAAATTCAGAGATGATAGTCTCGCTTTTTAAATTTTTTTTAATTTTGCCTTTGTACCATCTTAAACCGGGGAAACTATTCCTGTATGAACTCGGCATCATCCATGCTGGTACCTCACTGGACCATTTTTTAGACCGTTCTTGAGAGGTGATGGTACATGAAAACCCCAGTTAATTAGTTGTTTCTAATGTATCTTAAATCACTAACATGCCTTTTTCAAAGTTCCATAAGTATCTATTATGATGCTCATTTTACGTTGAGATGCTCATATCTATTGAGTTGCTACCATGTTATTGGCTGATTCACTGCAGTTGTTAACCAATTGACAAGGTACACATAATGAAGTGGGAGTTGAGTGCAGTCTCATCTTCCATTTTATTACTCAAAGTTTGTTGACGACGATAGTCCTGAACGGCACCATTATCGCTTCAATGTTTTCAAAAGCCGTCCTGTGTTTATGGCCTCTTCAAGATTTTATTTCAAGCTTTTATGTGATAGAGACTAAAGCTTATTTCCCAGAAGGGAGTGAGAAAACTGCAGAAAGACTCATGATAGGGAATCTTCTTGGCTATATTTCACTGTGGCACAAATAGCCCAGCAGCAGAGAAAAGTAGTGATCCTTCCACAGAAAACTGACTCAGAGGCTAGAACCGACACTGTAAAACAAAGACTGTGTCAAGAGGTTGAGACGTCTTTAAAGAACACATCATAAATCTAATTTAAGTTTAGTAAAAAGACTCCCTTTGAGTTGCAGAGTCTCCTGTGATAAAGCCTTTACTTTTCCTATGAACCTTGTGATCTTGCCTCTGAGTCTATTAATCATTTTTGAATGCACAACATGTCATCTGAGTGAATTGGAGCTATTTTTCAGTGAGAAAGTAAAAAATCCTCACTAGTTTGACCCACACAAAGAATCTTTTAACAAACAAAACATCCGTTTAAAATTATCAGGCACTTGTCATCAAAGGAGAAACCCAGAAGTGATGATGTGTGTACAAGAGTCGACATCACACAGTCCAAATAAATACACATACCACCGTTTGTGCCTGGAAATTGTATTTGTCACAATTTTTAGAATGTACTTTAACCATATTACTGAACCAGAGTAGACTTTTTGCAACAAAACAATTAGCAACAAAACAATCTCCTGTATCTTGAAATGAAAGTAGTTATATTTCAGCAGATTGAAGCAAGATGCAAAGAAAATGTTTCCTGTAAGGCCAAGGTTTCTTTGTCATTTCCTGTTGTTTTTCTCCTTCAACAGTGGGGGAACCCCACTCACAGTGAGTGGGACCAACCTAGCAACCATCCGAGAACCGAAGATCAGGGCCAAATACGGGCAGGCCGAGTCTTTTCATGTGAGTCTGGCATCAGCGACACAAATGTTTTTCAAAGCCGACCTTGAATGAACAAACTCATAATTTAGCTCATAATTTTGTTACACAAGTGAATTAAGGTACTTCCATATAGATTACAAACCCACTAAAGTATGCAGCAATTCCATCACTCATGTTTTTTGATAAAAGATTTTGTGCTAAGATGAGACGGATTTTCAGCTCTGTCAAAATAGATGTATTTTGCAAAACAGCAATTGAAACAGATTTTCTCACATCACGAGTCAAGTGATCGACAGCCGGATGTTACTACTGGTGAAAACCACAAAGAAGTTGACAGAAAATGGTAGGAGGATAATGATTCGTATTTCTGTAAATTTTTCAACTATAATTTGGAACAGCTTAAATCTATCACGGCCATGATTTTTAATGACATATTGCATCACATAGTTTGTTCATGTGTGATTTCATTTCCACTGTAATTGCAAAATTGTGTTTTTTTACATAAGCAGAATACCAAAAAAGATTTGTATAGGAAATGCAGCAAAAGTCTCCAGTAGGGGCCACAAGTAGGGGCTGCCAACTGCCCATTCCACACGCATGGGAGGAATAAAATGTTTTCAAAACCCAATTGATGGATAAGTATACGTTTATCTGGTGCCTGCAACATCTCTCCATCCCACCCTCCACCTGTTCTGGTGCTGCCCTGGGCAACTGCCCATATGGGCCATCACTGTTGCAAACCAAGGACAATTTACGTAAAGCGTGAGAGTGGAAGAATACAACTCAAAGCCTCTTAAATCCCAATGCAACAAAGAAAAATGTCACGTCTTAATGTCAGCAAAACGTGAAAAAGTTCAAGGAGTGCGAAAACTTTTAAAAAGCACTGTAGAGATAATCTATAGAGAACCTTCACAAAAACTTTGATGATTGTGGCTAATAGTTGTCAGGGCTGAGAAATGAACTTTAAACAACTCTGAAGCACTTCAACCTGCAGCAGAAGATGGGACTTATTGATGCAGACAGCCTCCACAATGCTTCCCACACAGTCTTTCTGTTAAAGTGCTTCTTTGCACTTAAAGGACAATGCTGATGGTATTCAATGTTGAACGTCATTCACAACTAATCACACGTACATTTCTCAGCATCTGTCAAACAGCTGCGGCCCTTTTCACTACGTTCCATGACAATATAACGATTAGCTGACAAAACCTTTCTGCTCTTTTTATACATAACTTCAGCTTCGGCTGTTCTAATCAGGGCCACATAGAACAGCTTCTTCACTGTAAGCAAAAAAAAAACAAAAACACAATGTAAGTGTTTTGTGAAATTTGTCAACAACACACAAGCAACAGGAGCACAGGTCTTAAAGCAGAATTGTGTGTTGACGTGAGGCTGGTCGTGACATCTTGTATTCATGTATTCTCCAAAGCAATGATGTAAATACTCCCAGGTACAAGCAAGGGAGCAGAGCTCATTGTCCATTATTAACAGTTGATCATAAATTTGCAACCAATTTCCATTTCCAATGGGTTCAACGGCGCCACAGTTTCACAGGGCATTGCCTTTCAAAAAGGATTGGTTATTATACCCAACAGATTCATTTTAGCAGAAAATTACAGCCTGCATGTTGATTCCAAGTGTTTTGTAAAGAAGCCAGGGCTGCTTGCTTTTTTTTTTGGTTGTTGGAGCATTTTAAAAAATAGACTCAAATTGAATATTTACAACCGCAACCAGTTTCAGTGTGAATCTTATTTTTGCCCAGAACTGCACCGTTTACAACAACTCTGTGATGGTGTGCCTCGCTCCGTCGGTGGCGGATTCCGAGCTGGGCTTTTCCGACACCGGCACCGGCCCGGACGAGATCGGCTTCTACATGGACAACGTGAACTCTCTGGTGGTGGTCAACGAGACGTTCAGCTACTACCCAGACCCCATCTTTGAGCCGCTGAGTCCGTCCGGCGTGCTGGAGCTCAAACCCACATCACCGCTAATACTGAAGGTCAGAAATGCACCAAAATTCACTTCCATGGATCTTTATTACTAGACAGTTGAGATTTTATCCACAGATTTCACATTAAACTGTCGAGGTAAAAGGTTTTTCCAAAAAGATTTGAACAATACAGTTCAAACTCATAAAATAGTTTCATTAATCCCAAGGAGTAATGAAATGTTGTTATAACTCGTATTATATAAATTTACTGTTGATGACTGTTGGCAGGAAGAACCTCCTGCAGCAGTATGGTAGCAGTAGTTACGGTGGTTCAGAAGAAGCCTCTGACTGAAAACTCTCTGTTGTTGCATAAACTTGTCATGAAAGGAGACAACAATGTCACAGAAGAATGTATATCTTACATATAAATGTTGTCATTTCTAGATTTATTTTATTTTACCTGCAACAGTAACCCTTGTATATATGTGTGTGTATGTAGATTTTCCAAATTTTTTCTGTGTTCTCTGATAGCCAAGCAACAACATTTAGTTTCGTGTTTTTGTCCAATGACAACAAAGTAAGTCTAAGTAATTTTCCAAAGCAGCTCTGAAGATGAGGTCATTCACTGGGACTTTTCTTGTGCCAATCCAGGAACAGCATTCCCTTTTCTTGGAGCTGATTGGTTGTCTCTCCAAGACTGGAAATAAGGAAGAACTTCCATGTCAGCTTCTACGGGAGAGCCAAGACAGTTTCCACTAGGCCAATTAATGCATATTAAATGGACAGTATTATATAAAATTTGCTATTTTCAGCTTTACATCATGTTAGAATGTTATTCCCGTCTCAAAAACATAAAAGGAGTGTTTTGATTCTTCCATGAACTCCAGATTGACAGTATTAGCTTGACTAAAACTTCTTTTTTGCTGTTTTTGCTTTTAATAGGATTCTGATACATAAAAAAAACCTGTCTCTTTATACTGCTGCTGTCGATGGGCGTTTTTCAAAACATAATATTTCTTTTAAAAATCACACATATATTGAACATTTTCTGTAATACAAACTGCGAAACACACACACTAATGTTTTTTTTTTTCTTTCTTTATAAGATGGATTGGAAAAAAAAGCTCTTAAGTGTGTTTACAAGGTCCCTTAGGGGAGAGAAAAGAAAAAGTCTTTTTAATTCATAAATGGAAGCTGAAAGCAAATGCCCACACCTTCCAAGGCCAGCTTGTGTCCTTCAACCACTTCCCTGAATGCAGTTCTGCTCCGCAGCCTGAAGGCCTCTTAAACAGCAGCCTTTTCAATTTGTGTAATTAATTTGTAGTGCTACAAGGGCAGCGTGGAAGCACGCAAGTCTGCGTTCTGGGAGATTTGGATTATATTGGTTTTCAGTTTCATTAACAGAAAATGAACATGAGTAAGAAAAATTAATTGGTCATTTTTGAGCAGCGTGTGGGTCTGTGTATTATCTCTCCGTGTTCACCTGAAACGTTGGGCCAAGGCGGGTTTAAAGCAGATAGATGGATGTGTTTGACGATTTATGTAGAGTAATCCACAAAACCATTTTTATTCCTCAGACTTTTCTACTTTATGGTGACGTTACAAACTGTTTTTTTTATATTTTATTAGACCGACCAACATACATTAAAGGTAAAATGTATGTTCCCTTTAATGTAATGCAGCAAAAGCTGCAAAACCTTTTTCTGTGCCAGGTTTCTACATCTGGAGATTAGCATTTTCTACCTCTGACTCTTGACACAGATTCGGAACTGGATTCAATTTGAGACTTTGACTGAGATTTTAATATATAAATATACCTGAACAATTCTGTTCTTTCTCTGGACAAAATGCATACAGAAATGAGTTTTTGTAACAATTTGGAACAGTTTAATATAATATACTCATAATTAGCCAAATACCCTCTCTTAATACCTACATCAGGCCCAGTTTCCCTTTCTCCCCCTGCAGTACAGCTTTGTCTTTATGTCTTTAAAATCATGCTTATAAAAACTAACTACTTATTTGTCCAGAAGGCTTCAAATTAAATAGTAACTCACCAACAACATATAATTGCAAATATTATCTTAGGTCCCTGAAAAACTTAGTCAAAGTCCTGCATCAAAAATCCCTTGGCTCCCTCTGCAGCCACACAGAAGTTGAACTTAAGGCTCATGAGACTTCATCATGTTATTATTCAAGTAAAAGTAAAACTACTCTTAAATGTATATATTTTTTTCTAATATTTTACTCCAGTAACCCGCCTCTACAGACAAGATGTGAATCCCATGACAGCACAGAATAAGTCCAAAAGTAGAGTTGTTAGAAAATGCACCTGTGTGCAGAATGAAGAGAGATCTTCATTTAGAGAACAAGTTATTTAGAAGTAGTTTTGTCTGTTATCTTACTCTTGGCAGTCATTCAAAACATTTGTCAACAAAACCATGATGACACATAATCGTCATAAATCATTGCCAACTCAGACCTAATGCCTGAAGTCCCATAAATGCCACATACAGAAGAAAAAGCACTCAGAAAGACGCTATCAAAGAGTTCAAGAAGTTGAACATTTTTTTTATTTTGACAGATAAGATGAAGGACATTTATACTTATCTTTTCTTAGAAGAGATACGACAGTAAATAGTTTTTAAGCATTTTTGTTTGACTATATTTACATTCTGGAGATTTCACATACTGCCACTACTTTGCCCCTTGATGTAAACTTTTGTAGAAGACCCAAATTGACTAAAATGACAAGTGAGCACATAAATAATTTCACTTCTAGAGCACAAAAAAATTCTGTACACAGACATTTTTTATAGTATAGAACAATTTAAAATGTATTTATTTTTGAAGTGGTTTCACAGTCGTCCAGAACGCTGCATCTGCGTTGAATTCCCCTCTTTAATGCGTTTATCTTCTCGATAGATAAAGAATTATAGAGATAAAACAGGATAGATAAAGAGTCATCACAGACTGTGTTACGCAGCTTATTTCCATGAAGAGACTGAAAGCAGCGTAACCGTTGTAATTTATTTCTTAAAAGATCATTTATTTGCAAAGAGCTTCCCGGTAATTGCCAAATCTCCTGCTTGGCTTGTTGGCGGAACTGCTTACCCAGTGGAAGCGCTGATGGGATGGACAAAAATGCAATTTGGAGAGATGGGATGTGGCGGTAGTTGGTGAAGAGAGAGAGAGAGGGGGGAGGATTTGCCTGCCACGCAATTAATTTCTCATTTTTAGTTTTTTTTTTTTTTTTTGAGGGGGAGCGAACACATCCTTTTGATCCTGTTGTTTCTTGAGCGTTTCCTGTGTCCCCATGTGTGTTTTGGAGAGTTTGTGTGCGGCAACAGCTCAGTATGTGGCAATAACTCAATGGCTTGTGTGGTTTTTGAAGATGCGTGCAGGGTGGTTGTGTGCGTGGGTGTGTGTGTGCGTGCGTGCGTGTGTGTGATTGTGAGATGGAATAGGATGCATGTTTACAGGGTTGCGGAGCAGGGCTGGGTGGCAGCAGCCTGCAGAGACGATGGGATTGGAAAAAGGAGTCTGCCTCTGCGTCCCACTGCTAAGTCAGCGGGAGACATAGCAGCTATCTCCTCGCTCTCCGTCTCCATCTAACTCACTAACTCCGATTCCATGCTCACTACCTTTCTTCTTTACTCAGAGCAAAGTCTGTTCCTCTCTGTTCATCTTTTTTTCTCTCGCCTATCCAATCATCTGTTCCTCCTGATGGTTCCTTCCAACATTTCCAAATGGTTTTCTTCTCTTTGCAGTCATCTCTCCCTCTTACTGTTTTTGTTTTTCTGTTTTTGGCTTGACAAAACTAACTGTAAATCCTCCATTGCTGTCAATGTTTGGGTAAAGTTACATTTAATTATTTGGAAAATATGTGTTTGAATGAAGCTCTAAAACAACAAAAAAAACTAACTTTAAGGGTTTTTCATTTTCCATAATAGAATTTAGAACTGCATTTTTCTTTGATATATTCCATCAATCAGGAAACTCATTTTAATTTCAAGCCACAATATGTCCTCAAAGAGCTGACTGAAGCACAAAACGATTTATAAAATTACCCATTAACAAACTGTTAAAATATAAATAGTCGTCTCTGCATTCTATGAGAACATCTTGAAATAAAATTATATCGAACATCTCTCCACCTTGATGTAATCTTGACAGAATACAGATAAAACTACAGTGATTTGACAATTATTGTGTGATTTGACAAAATGTTATTTTGTCAAATCACACAATAATTACACAATAGCAATATTGTGATTCTAGAGTCTCGAGGGCCTCATAAATACTTCTGGCAGGCCTAATTGGGACCCTGAACCCTGAGTTTGACACTTGATTTAATGTTAATTTTATTTTATTTATTTTTTTTATTTTATTTTATATTTATACCAAACATAATTCAAAGTGTTTACAAAATATCAAGTGCATACTCCAGATGATAAGACCAAAAATATATTTAAATAATTATAGAAAAGTAAACATTTGGTAAAATGCAAATACAATTTTACAGTTACAAGAAAGCTCAAGGAGACAACTATGATTTCAGTCCTGATTAAAGGAAACAAATGCTTCTGCACATAAGAAGCTAAATGCTGCCTCCCTGACTTTAGTTCTGGTACTACTGATACTAGTCCAGTTACTGATACTAGTCCAGTTATTGATACTAGTCCAGTTATTGATACTAGTCCAGTTACTGATACTGGTCCAGTTACTGATACTGGTCCAGACAGATAAAAAGAAACTTTATCAACCCCTTTCCTTCAGGGAAACTGTCATTTCTGTGTACCATACAGCTCTCTTAGATATACATCTTACTCTTAGGTGATTCATACCATACAAGAAATCTCAGATACATTCAGACTGCCTGGTCATTCATTTTCTTCAGGAAAAGCAAGGCTTTGTAACCACTCTTTTTACAGACAGGAAGTCGGTACATTGCTTTAAAATTAATCCCAATTATCCTGGTGTTAGGTAGATCTCTGGTAACAGCACGTTAAATCCTATTCCAAATCTGCTCATGTTTATAATGTACCTCTGTGTTGCTTTTTGATATAATAGTTCCTTATTTCAGCTTCCACATTTATTCTTGCTCGACTGCAATAAATACTCACTTCTTGCAATAATCCTCCACGAACTTCATCATTGTTTCAGTTAAAAACTATCTCTTTGCTTTTTGAAATAAGTCCTATATATTTGACCAGTTTTTATTTTTTATCGTTGGAATTTATTAACAGAAGAATATAGAGAATTCTGTCCTGGAAATGAGATTGAAAAGAGCTGTTATGCTGTCAGTGATTTGTTTTATTGAGTGGAACAAGACAGAGAATTATATCATTAACAAGAAAATACTAGTCATCATAAAGTCTTATTGTTCACCAGAAACTAGGCTTAGAGGTGAAAGTGAGTACAATTTTACAGTTGTAAGAACCTGCGGTAAAAAGGAACCGCAGGTTCAAACTGAGCATTTTCCCTCAGTTTGTAGCTCAGTAAAAAAACTTAATAACCTTAAATATGTTCACCTTTCACAAATGTCCCAGTTAAAGTACGCCGTTGACAAACGGGCTGCGTTCTGCTCCTGACTCTCTCCCTTCTGTGTGTTTAGGGTCGTAACCTGATCCCAGCGGCGCCGGGTAACAGTCGCCTGAACTACACGGTGCTGATTGGAGAGACTCCCTGCGTCCTGACCCTGTCTGAGAGCCAGCTGCTGTGCGAATGGCCCAACCTCACCGGACAACACAAAGTCACGGTGAGTCCACAACTCTCTGTCACCATCAAAAACACTCTTTTTCGCTGTTTTTATTTAATTACTTTTTTGTTTAGTTTTTTTTTTTTTTCCATTTCTGCCTTCTGCCGCACTCAAACAACTAAAATGCAACAGTTATCTGTTTTTGTGTTATTGCTTTGTAGCAGCATGCAGATACTCAACAGCAACTACATAAAACCTGCTCCACTATCACGCAAACAAACTAATAACTGACAGATAAAACATACTTTATTTTCTAGTTCATGGTTGCCCCGACCCTTTCTGATGCCGCCCTGGGCAAATGCCCAAATAGCCTATATCATAACCGACTCTGTACTCACCTTTTCAATAAATGTTTTAATGTCTCAAACCAAACATGTCTGAACATTCTCAGTTTTCCAGGTTTTTATATGCAGGAAGGTTTAAAGAAAGTCATTTTGTTTCATACATATCATTTAGAGATTTCTCTCTCCATTCATTTCTATGGAATTCAGCACAAAAAAAAACAAAAACAAAGAGAAATGTTCAGCTTTTGCTGTCTTGGAAAACTCTTTCTTATGTCTCATCATCTATTGCTGCCTGTGTGTCAAGTCCATAATGTGCTGCAGGGAAAGAGGTAACCCTCCACAGGAGAGAGGCTTTCAAGTCAATATAGTAGTTCAATTAATCTCCATCTATGTAATATTGACGCTTTGACATTTTCAGTTTAATCACATACGTTAACGCATTAACGTTGACAGCACTTCTAAATATTCTTTGCAACTCATAAAATGCTCAATATCCTCAACTTTCCACACATTATTTTCAGTTAAATGAACCTCCATTACCATGTAAGCTGACCATTTACCCTCTTTACGTCACAAGATTCCACTTCCTGATAAATCTGGAAACGTTCCGCTCAGTCTCACCTCACCATGTTTTGTCGTTGAGGTATATAAATAATCCCATGTGTCTTTTTGAAACGATTCCTTCTGACAGATTCAGGATATGCTCTGCTGCGCTCGCGCTGCAAGGCTGCTGTTAAATATGCTGCGCTTAATTAACACATTGATCCTCATTGGCTTCCAGGCAACCTGTTGCTGAAAATAAGTTCACTTTAGTCACAGGAGATAGAAACTTGATAAATGCTTTTTTTCTTTCCTTTTCTTTTTTTTTTTTTTTTCGTTGAACATTTAAAGTTCAGGATCTGCAGGAAGTTTAATACTGAGTTTGATCAGTTAAGTGGATAAGGAACTCATTTAACTGTTCTTGAAATAGTCTCTGCTCAGAACCTCTGGAGACAGGTTCAGAGCCATGTTTCTTTTTTTATCCACTGGGGCATCTTGTCTTCTTCAGCAGTGCAGCCATCAGCAGTTCTCTGCTGCGGATGCTGCTGCTTTTTTACATTGGAAGCTTCCTTAATGCCCCTTTTCTCTGCTTTTTTTTATGAGCTTCATTTAAGTATGATGATGGAGACATTTACTTATACACGGAATATAATGTGACTAACCTTCAGTAAATCTCCAGCCAGACACTTCTCCACCCACCCTGCACTCTAATAAGACTTCACATCTGGACCAGCACTTAAAGTGATAGTTCACATTTTCTGACAGAGCTTTTATTTAAAGTGTTGTAAACAATGGATCGCACCTAAAGACAGAGTTCTATGTGCTTTTCCAAGCAAACCTGTTCATTTGCTTTAAGTTCCTTCCTCTCATTTTTTTCTCCACAAACTTCAATGGTTTTTACCTGATAGACCAATAAAAGGAAAACCAGATGAACGTACAGATCAGTGTTCATGTTTTGCAATAGATTGCCTAAACCTAGGTCTAAGGTCAGTTGAAGTGAACTCCAGTGCGGTTCGAATGCATATGTGACCAGAGACCTGGTTCAAAAGCAGGAAGTGGGCTGTAACACAGGGTATTCTGGGTAAATACAGCCAAGACAAACATGCATGTCTTGTGATAGAGAAAGAAATGGTTTGTGGTCTTTTACCAACGACAAAATTGAAATTCTACAACTGCTAAAATGTGGCAGCACTCCATTTGTTTACATTTCATGAAGAAGGAAGTTTTACTCAGTGTCTTCAGAGGTTTTTGTGTTGTTTCACTCAGTGGTTCTTGGTGTAGCGCCCCCACAGTTGAGGGTGGTGACAGGTCTTTTGGAAAGGTTTAGTTTTTTTGAGACAGTGCAGTATGAAGATGAACCGTACCAGTTCAAAATGTGATAAATTTTGCTATTTTAGTTCCCAGTTGAACTGAGTCTACTGGACTCTCATATCTGCAGATATTCTTAGACGTCTGTTAGTGCCATTCTAAGTAACTATATATACAGTTATTTATAGTTGTGTGAATTAGGGGGAATCTGTGACTAAAACTTAACCTATTTGTTGTTTTTCAATAGTTATCGTTTGTAAAAATCATTCAGTCCCAAAATAACAGTTCAGATGAATCAATAAAAGGTATTCATACCTACTTGTAAGTGTTTGCAACTGTATGAAGTGGCATTTTGACATTCCCTTAATGTCTGAAATTTACAATGCTGTGGAAATAGCCTTGTGGAAATGTCAGGCTTAAAAGTACCGTTCAGCTTTGCTTGTCTCAAGCTGTCTGCAGTACTGCGACTACACTCCCTGATTCACTCTGACTGAAGCAGACCTTGGAAATCACCGAGTTCCCCTTAGGAGCGTCTGCGCCAGTGAAGGTCAAACCTCATCCTGGTGACATGGCGCTCAGTGTGAATACATTTGGATTCCTCTTTTTAAATATCCCAAAAGTGCACTCAGTCAGCTCCCAGTTCTCCTTCCACAGCTTTTAAACTTATTACCAGTGTCCTCTCACAGTCATCTCACTATATCTTTATGACATTTACTCCATGCTAGCTACAGTCAATAAACCTAGAAAGCCACTGACAGCGCATCCGTGTAATTCAATATGATAGCTCTCAATGCAACCAGCCAGCTCCAAGGTGGATCTCTCAAAGTTTTTCACACCCCCCCACTTTCCTGCTTTTTGAACGAAATGTCATGTTAAATATCGGAGCGATGCGATATGTCGGAGGGGGTGGTGGAATTCTTTCGTGTGACAATAGCCGTGGAAAAAAATAGAGCTGTCTGTTCCTATTTGCTCTTCTGTGTGTGGGCGTGCGTGTGTGTGAGTACAACTACATACCCTGTGTTTATGGCTTGCCTTTGGTGCGTGTATGTGTGTGTGTGTGTGTGTGTGAGCACTCTGGTCTTTGTGGTGTATGTTGTGCAGGACACAGCTGTAGCAAAACATTATTCCCTGTACACAATGACCTACATACAGGGGACCCCAATGGGCGTCAATACATACTGGCCCCAGGTTTGTGTTGTGTGTGTATGTGCCGGTGCACTGTAAGAAATGTTGCATGTGTATCAGCATGTCTTTGTGCATGCCCTCAGATGTTCAGCTGTGTGTTGGCAGCTGTGTGCCTCCCTTGAGTTTTTGAAGAAACTTGTTTGTTGTTTTGGCCTTCAGCTTTTTAAGTTCCTCTGCCAGTCCTTCAGTCTGTCAGTCGAATAAAAATAGACGAGCTACGAAAATATATCAACGCCTCCATGTTACTTTACCTCTTCTGAATTCATGTCATGGTCACCTAATTGGTTTCCTCAACCATACCAGTGCCCCGATTTTAGATTGCTACCTTACACTCTTATTGTTAGGGGAAAGGTGAGGATCCCACCCTCAATCCAACCTTTTTCCTATCGATGAATGCACAGTATATTTGTTCTACAAGGTCACCTCTACAATAATGTAATTTAAGAAGGGAACCATATGACCTTTGACTTGTCATGGAAGTCTGCAGCTGATTTAGGCTGCAAGAGGGGAAACAGGACTTTTGCAGATCACTGGAAGACTGAATATATTTTTATATGCTACAGATCAGTGGTTCTCAGTCTTGGTTATTCTGAAGCACCTGTCCGGCTTCAGGTGTTTCTCTGGTGCCGCATGCCCGACTTAAACAATTTAACCATTAACAGAGTTCTTTTGAGGAAGTAATATAATAATTTTTAATCATCAGGTTTTTTGTACTTGATAAACTTCTAAAACATTGGTTTGAGGTCAAGGTATTATGAACCAGTTTTTCACAGCTTTAGACTTACATTCGGTAACTGTGCAGAGGTAGTAGAAACGTACCACAAAAACGTGACCATCCATTTGTTTGGCATGGTTTTACGAAAGAAGTTACATCAGGAGCTGCAGCAGTGAGTAGCCTGGGAAAGGACAAGACAAAAGAGATGCAGGATGAAGTGCTTAATCACAATCCAACAGTTTTTTGTAGAACTTGTTTGGCCCTGATTTGTAAGGTTCCCAGGTAGGGAACAGAGTCCTGCCCCAAGTGGACAGTTTTAAGGGTTTTACTGTCTTTTTCCCTTATTGTTTATCAATGAGGGAAAATAGAGTGGTATTGATAGATGGATTGATACATTATCTGCAGTGATGCTGTGCCGGAGACCTCTCCAATTACATCCCCACCCTCATTTATGGTCAACTGTTCTGGGTAGTTACCAAAAGAACAAGTGTCACCCTCATGGCATCTGTGCTCTCCCTTAGAAATAGGGTGGCTTGAACTTCTGGCCAGGATGGCTTCTGGACACTTCCCTTGTGAGGTGTTTCATGTACATCCCACCAGGAGGAAACCCAGTGGAAGATCCAGGACATGCTGGACTGTTTCTCATCTGGCCTGGGGATCTGGCCTTGGGATTCCCCCAGAAGAACTGGTCTCTGAACAGGGAAGATGGGCTTCTCAGCACAGATTGGTTACTAGATCCCAGATTAGGCAAAAGATAATGGATAAATGGAATGGATGGTGAAAAATGAGCAACCAATTTGATCTTTTTTCAAAGTTGCTCACTTTGTAGAACACAGAAGGCAAATTTTGGACTTTCTTTGGGAACTCGGTCTGTTAGTTTCTCTCAAGACACAATTCCTATCAACACAGACTATTAGTTGCCAAGTCCTAAAAGACCATTCTAATTGCCTTTGCTACTGCAAATTTAATTTGTAGCTATTGATTATATTGATATTGATGTAACGGCTTCTTACTTTCAGTCTTTTATATTCAGACTTTGTTAATGTCAACATGAAAGTGCTCTTACAAGAACTTCAAAGCTTATAATCACACTTCATTTGAATCGGTTATCAACCCCCTTGGGGGATATCTTGATTTGATGGATTCCAGTGACACACTGTGCATATATAAATGTAGTTAGTCAGAGAAAAAAAAACATCAGATGTGTTTGACTTTCCATAATTACCACGACTCCTTGGGGAGAGATTTAAATGCTGGTGATTACTTTGTTTGATTACTTATGCTGTGTGTGAATATATGCAAAGCCTATATGTGTGTGTGTGTATGTCCTGAATGGGTAATCTTTTATGACGTTATTATGACATTAATGTCTGTTTCGTCCTGTACCACACTGCTTTATCCTTGTCCATATGCCCATCATTCACATTCTGACCTAAATCAGTTAAAGTTGACAGTGATGGACGAGAACATTAACAAGAAAACATCTAACCCAAATACAGAGCCGTCACAGACAGCTACCTAGGAGAGTACTGGCCAAGTTTTGAAATCTTCATTATCAAAGCCCTCTGAAGTTGCTCCTCTGCCCCCCGGAGGCAGGAATCGAAAAGCTTTCCTACAAGAAATGTTCACAACGATGGAGGTGATGTAAGCCTTCGCAGCGCAAGCCTGTCAGAAATATCTATTTAGCGTGACGACACAACAAATAAAAATTTAATGACCTTTGCTTTAGAGATCGGCTTGGCCAGTTTCTCTCTCATCAGATCAACAACTTTTGATCCTTTCAGACAACTTTGTCTGATCTCAAACAGGTGCTGTTGCAGAAATGGGCCATGTTTTTCTCTCTCATTCTCTCTCTCCATGGATGATGCTAGTAGAAAATCAAAGTGGGTGGTGGAACATGTCTGCACAGAAATATCCTAGCTCTCAGTGATTGTAGTTGAGCTGCCTTTGAGCAAAGCCATAAACTCTTTGGTCAAGCAGTTCAGTTAGGAACAAGCAGAGGAACTACAATAAATCATAGCAGTGCAGGTGACTGTTTTAATGTTGAAATGAATATAAAGGTGGGTCCACATAAGAGTTGAAGATTTAGGGCCTTTTCACATCTGATAGTCCGGTGGACTGGGTTTGATTGGGGACCAAAATTTCAACATCTTACATTTTCAGATGGTATGGTTCTCTTTCACACTGCACTGTGTCAAACGTAATTGAAAAAAATTTTTTTATCTCCTGGCCTGTGGTGTCACTGTAGGGAGAACCACTGAAGGAAACATGATAACCTCTGAAGAAGACCAGTTCAACTTCCTTCTTTAAAATGGAAACGATTAGATTGGTGTCAGACTTCAGCGGCCTTTACTTTTGTCATTGGTAAAAGACTACAAACTATTTCTCCCTCTATCTCAAGACATGCATGTTTGTTTTGGTTATATTTACCCAGAGTGCTATAGTCCACTTTCTGTTTGTGGAGGGATCTCCGAGCCAGACTTCCCTCCAACTAAACTGAAACCTAGGCTTTTTGGCAGACCAGAGTTGCCGCCTCAGAGTTTGATTGCACTTTCAAACATCCCCAAAAATCCAGTTTGCTTGAAGTGGTCTTAACAGGGCTGGTGTGAATGCACTGTAACTCTAATAGGGTTTTCTAAATAATACACACAAGACCAAATATAGCTAAACTTAACAACACTTCAAGCACACAACTGTTCTCACCATCAATGCACTTCTTGCATAATTCCGAACCATTCTGTGTGGCGACATTTTTAGAGTTAATTTAAATTGGCTCAAATTTGACTAAGTCAAACTTTCAGAACTTTTATCTGTTCAAAAATGACCTTTAATATGTGTTTCAATGTTGAAAAACAAAACTGTGTCCAACCTTTCTGTTTGTAGTTGTTTATTTTAAGTGAAATTTAAAACATTTGGTCTTAGCACAACCCACGTATGGATGCCTTTGTCCTCGACGCGGCCATCATGGGGTCGACTCCCGGCCCCGGCGACATTTCCCGCATGTCTTCCTCTTTCTCTCTGTCCCCTCTTACCTGTCAGCCTACTTTCAAAAAATACGCGCCACTAGAGCCAACAAAAACCCTCGGAGAAAAAATAAATAAATAAATAAAACAAACAAAAAAAATCTTGCATGTTTTGCTTTGTGTCAGTATTGACAAAATGATGCCACTACCGTGCTAGACAATTGGTTCAGTTCCTTTGCATTGGAATGCATAACTTCAAGAGTTACAGTGGTCGCTGTGATCAAATGGCTCAAGTTTTGTCTGACCATAGAGGTGTCCTTCACATGACATGTTGGCTGCCAATTACAGTAGGTAAAGTGGGTCAAAAGTGTCAATTTTGGAGCATGTTCTTTTATCTACTGACTGAGTCAGAGGGTATGGAGCAAAACATTGGTGTTCTGACAGTTTTTAGTTTAGAACTAGAATAGAGTCTGGTGGTTCCTTCACTTACTGACCAATGTCTTTCCTTCAGAAGGTTGACATTTTGGGTCTGACCATCAGACCCAGATGGTCAGACCCAGATGACCCAGATGGTCAGACCCAGATACCCAGATGGTCAAAATACCATCTTTGGTATTTTGACAAGACAAAAATCCTCAACATCAGAAGTTGTTTTAACATGGACAAAATACTGTAAGTTCAAAATACTGCATTTCAAATTCAGGTCCACTATTAGCAAGCAAGCAACCAGTTTACATAAACAATTGTACTGGAATCTTTTGATTACTACAGTAAGTCAGTGGACAAGTTGCACCTCTCCAAAGACATTTCATTAAATATCAGTTGAGGTGAATGTACAGTTGAAACCAAAAGTTTACATACTTTGAATAAAGACGCATTCAACTTTATTTCCCACTGTTTGAAGTTAAGTCAGACCAAAGACCTCTTGCTTTTGGTTCATTAGAATTACCAAAATAATTTCTGTATGCATCTCTGTGAATCTTGAAGGATCTCAATCTCGCCCTACCCTGTTTTTGTGTTTAGATCCGTGCTGGTGGATTTGAATACTCCCCAGGAACTCTTCACATCTACTCAGACAGTCTCCTCACCCTTCCCGCCATCATTGGTATTGGAGGGGGCGGTGGCCTGCTCCTCTTGGTGATCATCGCTGTTCTGATAGCCTACAAGAGGAAGTCGAGGGACGCGGACCGCACCCTGAAGCGCCTCCAGCTCCAAATGGACAACCTGGAGTCACGAGTGGCCCTGGAGTGTA
The DNA here is from genome assembly GCA_010277075.1 of Poeciliopsis retropinna. NCBI lineage: Eukaryota > Metazoa > Chordata > Actinopteri > Cyprinodontiformes > Poeciliidae > Poeciliopsis > Poeciliopsis retropinna. Next base: position 1,210,171 of record VMRM01000009.1, read on the forward strand.
AAGAAGGTGGGTGCTCTTCGAGCAAAGCAAATCCATTGCCGGTGACACTGATTTAAGTATTTAAGCTTTCATTGTTGGTAGAATAGAACAATTTTAAGATATTTTTCTAAACATGACTTTCATAGGGTTGCTTTACAGCTAAGCACAGCGTTGACATTTATGAAAGTGAATGATTCTGGAGAGAAGTGGAGATGCAATCAATTACTCTTGGATACTGTTAACATCACTACCAGCATCTTTAGGGTACGCATGCTGAGTTAAAAGCATAAACTGCCAATGTTGAGTTGTGGTGAATAAACTATTTAACTTGTGATTTTCTATAACATTTATACAGCAGTTCAGAGTCACTCACTTTTTGGCTAGCGGTGTGATTTGTTTACGTTTTTGATCAAGTTAATTGATGTCAGTTGTCTAATGGAGCTCCAAATACCTTTTTTATATCGTCATAAACATTAATAACATCAGTACAGGATGTTATTAATGTACTGATTAATAACAGGAATATTTCCTGTTCAATAAACAGGAAATGTACTTTTCGGCTGTTTATTGAGAGATTTACAGATCGCACATGGCAGTCTGGTAGTGGGACTCAAAGACTTTCTGTTCAGAAAACATGCAGTTGTAAAATTATTAGTTGTGGAATTACCGTGTCAGCTGTGATCAACCCACAGTTCATACGATTTCCACAGCACTCTCTGAGAGCTTTAACATCTCTGCCTCTAAAATCTAAATAAGGTTTGGGCATCGGGGGATGTGAACGTCAATTCAGCCAACGCTCAGATTGTTTGTGAATTGTGTCTCACAGATCTCCACTTTAAGGGAACTTCTTACATCAGGAACACATCAAAAATGTCACACATACTTCAAAGACATCACAAGACTTGATGTTCCACGAAATCTCCTTCAGTTCCTCATGTTGAGACCCACAGAAGATGCTTTTAATAAAAACCAGCCTTTCTGGAAAGACAGGGAAGAAAGTCACTGCAGCCTTTTCATTACATGTAAATGTTTTAGATCATCAAACTAATGTTTATATCTAAGAAAACCAAAGTAAATTCACAAGGCCGCTTTCAAATTACATTTTATTTATAAATGGAGAAAGCCATCCAACCCAGCATGGACCTGTATGCAAAAGTAATTGCCCCCTAAACTTAATCGCTAGTTCCTCCACGCTGCCACCAGGAGGTTTTCATAACTGGCAGTGAGTCTCGTATTTTGCTCTGAATACATTTTGACCATATGTTCTTTGCATATTCACTTTTTTTCATTTAAAATGGAAGGTTTTTAAGCTTGAATGACCAAATAAAATTCAGACCACTGAAGACTTGCATTTTATTTTTGCTTTTTTTTTTTAACATTCATAAGGCTTTAGATCATTATCCTGCTGCTTAACTGTAGTGAATTTGAGCTTATGAACCAGATTTTCTTGATCAGAATTTACTGGTTGAAAGAATTTCTGGTTCCATTGAGAAAGACAAATCATCTGGGTGCTAGTTGCTCCATACCATTGAGTAACACCACAGAGCTTTTGTTGGTATAAAGTTATTTTTCTGAAAGGCTGTGTTATTTTATCATCAAATGTAACAGGAATCACACGTTCCAAAAAATAAAATATACCCAAAAAAGGTCTTACAAGACTTTAAGATGTTTCCCACTTTGTAGGTGGGCTTTCATTTCATTTTCATTTTAGTGAGAAAAATGAAAATGTGTGAACGTATCCAAAGTTGAGCCATTAACTTTGGATACGTTCACACTAAACTCCCTTAGTCCCTGAAGGAAATGATATCAGCTGTTCTGTTGATGTTGTTCTAGCTTCATTTGTGGCCTGCTTCTTGAGTCCTTGACGTGACTTTGGAGTAGTTCTGAGGGTTCACCTTTCTTCTATGTATTTTCATTTGTAGATAGAAGCTCTGATTAGGGTTGACTGGAGTCTGAGAAGATGAGAAAGCTTTGTAAACCATTAGTTGTTGAAGTTTCATTAGACTGGTGTGTGATGGGTTGCTACGTGGTCAATTATTTAGGGTTAAGGACATGAGTTTTAGAGAGGCCCTTTATGTGTGAGTGTGAGTGACTGACTATAAGGCATGGTGCTGTAGGTGTTTACACACTTAATGCCACAAACACACAAAGCCAAGGCACAAAGTTCTAACATGATCACACCTCAGTCTTGACACAGAGTCATAACTCTTAACAGCAGTCAGACGTGTCAAACAAAAGCTGTCAGATGTTTTGAGTCAAAGCCCTTGATTTTTCAGAGCAACACTTCCACATACCCTGACAGAGGTGACATTTCCCTCAACGTGTCCTGACCTCGTTGGAGTGCCTCAGTATAAGATGTCACTCGTGAAAAACATGCAATGTATGAATCAACAGCCAGTTTTGTGCAGGAGATGAAGCATGGCCCGATTCCCACCCATCCCCAAGCACTCCGCCCCGCCTGCTGCACGCCCATCTGGCCCACAGAGAGGAAGAGGCGCGTGTGGGCGGAGTAGCAGATGAAGTGGGCGGTCCACCATGCGTGTGATAGCTAATGGTGAGGTGTGTGTGTGTGTGTGGGTGTGTGTGTGTTTGGTTGTGCTCTAAAAAATCTGCAGAGAGAAGAAGTGGATGTTTGGTTCAGTCATCCATGTAAAGCAGACATCACGACAAATACTTTATCTATTGTCTGCTGTTAATGGATACTTACACATTGGAAGTCATGGTGGAGTGATACTTGTGAAACAGCTTATGGTAAAGCTGTTTTACTTATGGTAAAAGCTGTTTCACAACTTTTACCATAAGTTGTGAAACAGCTTATGGTAAAGCTGTTTCACAAGTCAAAATAATTTTTTTAAAACAATTTTAGGATTAGAGCATTGTTTGCCTCATACCTGGGCTGTTTACTTTTCACCTAAATTGACTAGGGCCGAGACTTTAACAATTTAATTTTCATGGATGAATTAAAACATTTTAACGCAATCAATCACTATATTTTATTTTTTTAAATTGAAAAAAGTTCGGGACAGAACTTTTGTACTCGTGTGTTTCTGGTACGCCTGTAAATATGACCGACCAGGAGTGTTTTGGCTAAAAACACTTAATTGGATTTATGGAAAGTTTGGTCTTCAAAAAAGCAAGAGCAGTAGAACAAGCCAAGTTTAATTCCTGGCTGCCACAAGATTAATTAGTTTATAATTATCCAGTCAGTCAGATTGGCTATGTTCAGAGACATGTTTAGCAATTTTTTTTTTCTTTCTTTCTTTTCTACATAATCTGTCTGTGGGTTAAAGGAAGGAAATTTTAATTTAGACCTTCATGTTTGCTGCTTCCATGCTTTTTTTTTTCCTTGTATTCACTTCTTATTCATTGGACAGGTTTTGCTGTTGCTCCCTCTTTCATGACATATTTCTCTTGCAGTTATTGTCTAAAAAAACAAAACAAAAAACAAAAACTAACTTCTGTTCCTCTCAATAACATTCCATCTTCAGACTTTTTTCTGTCTGCCACTCTCATGTCTGTGAAATCCTAATCTTGCTTTTCTATTTTCTTTTCTGCTTTTTTTTTTCTTTTACGTCACTCCTCCTTTATCATCTTAGCTTCCTCTCATTTCTTTCGTCTCTCTGGCGGACCAAACAGTCCAATAACAGCTGGAGGAAATTATGCATGAAAACTCATCCGTTGCTCTCTTTAATAATTATCCAGTCATGCAATTAATTGACTTTCCTTTTCAGGAACTTGTTTTTTCTGTCTCTTGCTTTTGCCTCTTCTCTCCACCTGAGCCATCACTTCTTGTTCATTTCAAAGATTTTCATTTCCCACTTCCATTTTTTTTCCTGCCTTCTTTTTATAGACCTTTGCAGAGATTGCTGTTATTAAAAAATATTCATTTTTTTAGATGTAACTTCAACATTTCTGCATGCTTTTATGGAAAATTGAAGTTAATACAAATATGTTTTGAGAATAAATTGCTTCCATTATTTACAGGTGAGGATGAAATTTAGCAATTTACATCGTAGTAGACCTCTAGAAGTCTAAAGATGTGCATACTTTTGCCACATCTTGCAGTCATCTATTCACAGATATATTCCTTTGTTAAATACTTGAAATACTTTCTTACTCAATAATGTGATATAACAATTTTTTATGATCTGTCCACTCATTCTTTTCTGTTTCTTCTTCGTTAAGTGTCCATCTGAACATTGTTCTTCATCTTTGTTGACATTCATTTCTTTATTTGTTTTCCCCAGTTTAATTCTTTTGCCGCCTTTCTTTCTGTCTTAACTACTGTTGACTAATGGCCACAAGTGCCTTTAAAGGTATTCTGAGAAAGACCCAGGTTGGATTGAAATGTCAGTAAATGAGTCATTCTGACTCAAAATCTCTTGTCAGCACCCTTCCTCTATGTAAGCATTTAGAAGAAATAGAAACAGAAGAAATTCCAGCAGGCTAATCTTGTATATAAAATTAAGTGACAGCTGCAGTCAAAAATAAAACAGTTTATAATTGTTCTTATGATCTGTGTCTTGTTAAATCAGTAACATTCAGAATAACATAAGTTTATTGCATTGATTTAATGTACAGAATGCAGAGAAATAAGTGATTAGCTTGCATTGCTAATGTAGCTAGCATGGATGCTAAGTATGTGACTGGTCATGACGAAACCAGAAACAAGTCTTCCCAGGTGCGATTTGAGCTCGTTACAGGTTTTGAAAGTGTGGATTTTAAGATTTCTAATGATGTCAAAGGCATGGAAATAAAATAAAAAAATAAAATAAAATGAACAGTTTGTCACAGTACATCTATTCAAGGAAAACTCAATGTGCTAGAGCGACTCATCTTTTCAGCTGTTGTTGTTGAGGAGCTCAACGTCACAATTACATCGACTTTATTATCTTGCAGATGGTGAGTTTCTCCTGTACTGAAGGCAGTGGTACCTTACCAGAGTTTAAGAACAAATAAAGTTACGATGTTAAAACTGAACCTCTGGTACTCCATCTTTACCCATCAGCCATTCTTTTGTTGTGCAGCTTTCGCTGAGCTCCAGACGGACATCCATGAACTGACACAGGAACTGGACGGCGCAGGGATTCCCTTTTTGGACTACCGCACATACGCAATGAGAGTCCTGTTCCCTGGAATTGAGGATCACCCTGTGCTTAAGGAGATGGAGGTACGGGTCAGTACACCATCAGCCAAATTTTATACTGAAACAAACTAACAACCGACTTGACAGAACCTACAGCTAGCAGCCAATGCTAATCCACTAACACTGCCTCTAAGTGTTTCTGAAGTTGTTTTTAATACTCTTAAAGTCTCCCTCTGGCTTTTCCACTTAATTCCTCTTTTGCCATCATCCCATGATGGGCTTTCATCAAAGGGAGGTTTTGAAAAAAGCCTGACACTAAAAAGAGCCCAAGATGTGTTTACCTTAAAGCAATCACATAACCTATATTTTACCTACTTTGCCTTTTATGTGTTTATCCCCATCACATTCAATGCAAATAACTTTTCAAGAGCCCTGGTGTCATCTTTAGCCGAGTCTCACAGGAACATTTTCTTCAGTTTTTATTTTTTAATTTTTTTATTATAATTATTTTAGATAGAGTTCTAAACTTGTGATTCATTTACATAAAATCCCATAAAAAAATCACAAGCAAAAAATAAAATTGCTTAGGAAATAGAAATATGAAAGTAGTAGAGAAGGAAATTAAGAGGTTACTAGGACTGCTGCCTGCCTGCCTGCATCACTGCTGAGTTTCTAATTGAATTTTTGCATCCACCTTCTGAGTACAGCTGAATGACGATAGTCAAGCTCATATTTACACACCTTTCACCATCCAGACCAGCGGAAGTAGAATTAATAGTACGTCTCCAAAAACTGCTCTCCACCAGAGCTAAAAAAAACCCCAAAGCCACGTTTGTAATCAGCAGAATCATTAAGATGTAGAATCCGGTCCTGCTCTGTTGGCTTTGATTGGAGCGCCAACTTTTTGGAGTAAAGGAATAATTTGTTTGACCTTTAACAGCTTCATTTAATCACTCTAATCCAGACAGTGGATTTTCTTTGGAAAGGGAAGCTCTCTGGGTGGTCTTTGAGCTGTTATTTTTTTTTACCTTTTCTATTCATTCTTTGTGATTCAGCTTTAGCTTTATTTAAACAGAAAGACCCCCACTGCCCTGTAAGTTTCACTGGTTTTCAGCTTAAAACTTTAAACTTTTAAACAAATATGTCAGAGTAAAACTGAGGAATTTTGACAGGTTTTTGACACCAAATGCAGATGAAATGACATTAAAGAAGAAACCCCCTTTATATATATATATATATATATATATATATATATATATATATATATATATATATATATATATATATATATATATATTCTGCTGTTGCTTCAGTGGGCTTACAACTTGAACTTCAGATGTTTCTGTATAATTCATTTGGTCCATATTGTGATCAACATGGTAAGATCACAACTGCATTTTTTTTAGGTGTGACAAAGTGCTGATACTATAAGACTTGGTATGTGTAGAATACTCCTCAACAGGCACCTCAGCTGCACACACACCTAAAGCAGTTTGACAGGATTTTGTGGTAGTGCTCTACATAGTCATAGGAATGTCCTCTTCCTGGTGACTTCACTGTTGCCTCCGAACAGTTTGAATACGAAGCAGCCTAAAGTACAAAAGAATGAATTGTTAAAAAGGCAAAAATTATCCTACTCCCTTTTTCTTACATGTACTCTTCACTGCAGGTGGGTGCTTTCTCAGTCTGGTGAGCTATAAAGTCTCATATTATTTATTCACGTAAGCCACTCAAAGACGCCTCTCAAATGCTTCAATTATTTACTCCTTATGAGTGTTATTAGTCACAAGTAAGAGAAACTGTACAAAACCAAATTACAACCTTCGAAACGGATCAAGATGTCAACCACTGACATGATCGGTCATTAACCAAACTCCCTAAAGCATGAGTGCACCCTTTAATTTAAAGGTCAGGTAGGCATTGAGCAAAAGGGTGCTCCCTTGTTTTATTGCTGCGTCTAGACTTTATTCTTTGTCCCTCTGTATTTCCCCCCAGGCTTGACCGTATAATCCAATGGCCTGGGTAAACCAGTGCTCTTCTCTTTATTGCTCTGTGTGGCCACTCTCTATCCTAAGTTGAGCAGACAAACCGCACACATTGACAGGAGACCCAGATGTCCTCACATATGTGGACATAAAGCTGGAATCAGCCTTAAAATCAGGTGAAAACTCAGTGCTGTATGTACACGCATCCCTCTTCTGTCTTTGCCTTATCTCAGTCTTTTTTTTTTTTTTTTTTTTTCTTTTACTGTTAGACCCATCACTCTCAGCTTCCCCCCCCCCCCCCCCCCCCCCCCCCCGGAGGCCTGGGAATCTCATTTAGCACTTTACAGAGAGGTCCAGACACTTTATTATGGCATGTCTGAAGAGCGGAGGAACAGAAAGCACAAGTGGGGGGAAACGAATGAAAAGAGAATAAGTGTTAGGGTGTGTCAAAGGTAAAAAGAAACTCACCAACGAAGAATTGGATCAATTCAATATGAGTCGAAGGATGTATACAAAAACTAGGAATGAGAGTGAGAGGGAGAATTAGAGCAGTGAAGGAGGGTATCTTCATGGGGTTTAGTGTGTTGTTAAGTAGTGACAGGTGCCAGCCAGGGGAACAAGCAGGGTGCACCTCTGTCACCAACAATGACACACATATAATCCTGCCATGCCCTGATGTGCCTTCCTGTTTACACTTTTCTCAATTTCCTGCTTCTCTCTGAGTTTGACAGAAATGCTTTTCAGGTGGAAACTAGGCCAGATAGACACTTAGACATAGTTCAACATTTTTTTTTGAAATGAGGTTTGTCTTCAGGGCTGTAGATTGTACCGATGCTTCCAATTGTCATGCAAATGTTGAGCCTATGTTTCAAAATGTCACAAAAAATAAGGTGCAAGTTAAGGCTTGATTTCCTTGACTGGTGTGGAGCGAATGACGCAGACTACTTAATTACGTAAATGGCATTAATTGTAATAAAACAAGATGTAAAGGTTGCCTAGACCACAAATATCAGAAAAATGGATAGAGACTTCTGACCAGGAGGTTTGGACTTATACATTTTTCAGTTTCTTACCACTGGTAAGGCATTGACACACCAGTAGTTGGGAGCATTCCACCATTTCCATCCCATCCAAGAGTGCCGCTTGCTGGCCACCCCAGGCAGAGCGCCCTGCCCTCCGTTCTGGAGCTTTGGACTGCGGCCAGTTTGCTACATCAGAACTTATTCAGCAAATGTTTCCATTTCCCTCTTTGGTGTGTTAACTCTTTTTCAGAAAAGCCAAAAACCACCTCAACGCATAAAAACGTTTTGTTTTTTTTTCCGAAATGGAAGTCATTTTGAATTTTCTCATTTCCTTCAACGTTTTCTGATTTAAGGATGATTCAAACTACACCTTTAAAAAATGTTAATGGGAAATTACCTGCTGTAAATCTGGAAAGCATCTGTTGATTATGGTGCATCAAAACAATCAGACCATCCACTCCAGTTGCATCCGGTCAGTGGATTACTTTCCGAGTCAGACATGGTCTGTTCAGGCGTTGAGATGCAGCAACTTGAAAGAGACTTATGCTGTCTTTGTCCTTTCTGTCAGCCCATGGCAGTCATGACCTCACATGTTCTTTTTTTATTGCACTTGGGTTGCTGTTCTATGAAACCTCACCTCTGAGCCCAGACCCTTGTTTAATGCCACCTAACCTGAAGTACCCCCAAACCTCAGACCTTCATCTGACAAATACCTTGAGAAATTTTAGTTGAGTTTACCAGATTCATTTTAAGGAATTGTACCTTGTAGGTGCATGATTAATTGCTTGTTACATTGAATATTACTGTTATGAATCAGACATGTTTGATGTTGAAATGAGAGCTTAGATTGAGCCAACCTACTGTAGGGTTGCCACTGATCTTGACTAACATATGGAGAAAGGAACCCTGAAGAACCCTTTCCATCTTGCTTACTGTCTGTTCAACTTCAAATCTATTAGAACTTGTACCGAAAGATTTATGAACAGTTTTGGTGAGCATAAAACTCACCAAAAACAATGTGCAGCAATTATTTTGCACAATACAAATGATGACTATAAGAGTATGTTGACACTAACGTTTAATTAAATGAATGATGATTCAATTAGGAGAATAAACAGTTTAGCGTTTCCTCTCTCATGCAATGAAAAATCTGTAGCTGTAAACGTTTCATGAAAGGGCCTCCAGCTAAACAACTGAGTCGAAATTAAAGTTGATCTGATCAAATTTAAGATGAAATCCTTTCAGTATACTACAGACAGACACGCAGACAGGCCAGATGGTTTAAATGCACATGGCTCTCTGGCAAAGGCGACAATTAAAAATTCTTGTTTCATTGATTTTTCAACTGGAGAAAGGTCCAAGGCTTTCGCCCCCCTCATGTCAAGCACACAATCGTGTTAGATTGTCTGTTAAAATCGTTTGACATCAAGCACATCACACGGCAGCACAGCAGGAGGAGGAGTAGCCAATCAGCCTCAGCTTAGTGCTTAACAAGACAGTATTGGGTCTCGGCACAAGCTAAAGAAATGCCTGGTTTCTGATGTGTTTGTTTGCATGTGTTAGTCTTTCTCCAGTCATCTTTGAAAAACTCTTTAAAAAAATCTAGTTTTCTTTACATTTCTTTCATGAAATTGTTTTGTTGTGCCTTTACATAGTCGGCTGTATTTGCTTGTTTGTTGCATCATTACACTTCAGTGTAGTACAACTTGAAACTCCTCCAGTTTTGCTGAATTAAGACAATTCTTTAAGAGAAACAGACCAGAACTCCTCCAGCGCAACCTAAAATAGTTACTGCTTGTTATCGCAAATGCTTGATGGAGGTTTTGCCATTACGGATGTCAGCACCAGTCATTAGGTTGAAGGTTAATATCATGTTTCATATCATCTCAGGTTGGTTTGTATCGATTTAGTTCCCCTTAAAAAAATAATTAATCATTTTAAGATTTCCACTTTAACTCCAGTTATCCAGGTTATCAAAATGTGCTTGATGTGTGGAAAATTAAACTGTGACCAAAAAAAAAACAGCAAAAGACAAAAGCTGAAGATTTTGGCAAGAGAGCAAACACTTTTCATGCTGTTATACTAACAGATTAGAAATAGACTCTCACACTGAGATTGATTCTAAAGGAGCTCAGACGTGAAATGGATCAGGAGGTTTGAATCTTTAAAGGCCTGGACCATCAAATCGGCCTAATAAAAGAACGGGAACAAGTTTATTGATGGAAGATGTCATTTTACTTCCATTAGACACTGTTGTCATGCTGTCCATCTGTCACTGTGCTTTTATTCAGGTCCAAGCCAATGTTGAGAAGGCGCTCACGCTGTTTGGCCAGCTCTTGACCAAGAAGCACTTCCTGCTGACATTCATACGGACACTTGAGGCTCAAAGGTCTTTTTTTATTGGTTTAATTCATATAAATAATTTGTTGTGTATTTTCATGTATTTAAATGAATTTAACAGATTCTTTTTAGGGAATCAAAGCTTGTAGTTGCATATTTAATTGCTTGTTATTCTGGATTTTAATGTTATTAAAAAAAAAAAAAAAAAGCCCCACAATATTACAAACAGTAATGGTTGTGTTTGGTCATAAATTAGACCACAAAAGACTAAATTTATGATGAAAAAAGTTGCAAATATGAACAATTCAGCAATGCTAAATTAGCTGGAAAATCCCCCTTTGTGCACCGTTTAAGATTAAATAGGCATTAATATTTAAAACGAAACCTTTAGATAAATTGTGCATTTTTGAATTCATAAGAAAGCTTCCAGTGGGAGACAATAAACGGCCGTTAAAGCGTGTGGGCTGTTCTGATGCGTTGCCAGGTCGTTTTCGATGCGGGATCGAGGCAACGTGGCATCTCTGATCATGACGGCCCTGCAGGGGGAGATGGAGTACGCCACAGGGGTCCTGAAACAACTGCTGTCTGATCTGATAGACAGAAACCTGGAGAGCAAAAATCACCCCAAACTGCTGCTAAGGAGGTGAGAAAGGAGAGCTTTGGATGGCTTAAACTCCACTGCTTTACTTTCCTTCTGTACAAGTTTTACTGGAAAACTTTACATAGGATGCCAGTTTGATTGGCTTTTATTAAAAGTGTTGTCAGAATCATCTGTTCAGTTTAAATTAGTATGTATTTAATTTCAAACTTTTTTTAGAGACATTTTAGCAATTGGCTCAGAAACATTTTAAATGCAAACACAAACACTTGATATATTTAAAATGTAAATAAAAATGCATGATCTTTAAAGTTCCTCACTTAACACCACTGGCCCTGTTGGGGAAAAACAGACACCATGGTGTGAATGGCTCTGCGGCTTTGAGGATTTTCAGGACAATGAAATAATAAAATGCCACACAAATTACATCAAAAAATAATAATTTATGTTTACTGGCATATCATGATGAATTTGCAGGTGATTTCTTAGAGCACATTTTACCTTTCGAACCTTGCTTTGCCTTTTGGATTGTGTTTCATCATCATATCTGGAAACTCACCAAAGCTGCTATGTATGTCCAGAAACAAAACCTCGGTCTGATCATTTCCTGTTTTGCTCTTTTTTTTTCATGTTAGAACGGAGTCTGTTGCTGAAAAGATGCTAACCAACTGGTTTACTTTCCTCCTGTACAAGTTCCTCAAGGTGAGACATTAATCTTTAGCATAACTGAGTATATTCATTGAACCATATAATCTAATCTTGTTTATATGGTTTATTGTTCAGACAGCCTAGTATTATGGCTCAGTTTAGCGTGTTAGCTTGGGCACCTTGACTTAATGCACAGCATGCAGATAGAATTGAAATGTTTTTCACAAGCAGTTGAAGGCTTTGTTTACCCTGTGTACTTCATAAACAGTGAAAAAAGTTGATAAAGACATACATTTTTGGCTGCTTCCTTTATATTTGTGTCATGTGACCTGCTCAGCCAGCGCTCAGTTTCCCCTCAGGCTGACAGCTGTGTGGGAGAAACCTTGAGCTCTGCACGCAGCCATGACACTAGAGGTTAAAAAGTATAATATTCAAAGCAAAGCACCAAGTTTATGAAACAGGTAAACAACTTTTCTTCCAAGTTTTATCCTCTGGTACGATTCACTGGAACAGCAAGTAAACATTTGACAAGCGGGATCATCAAAGAGTGATATCAAAACACAGAAGACGCAATCTAGTGTAAGCATGGTACTGCAGAAAACTTCACACGCAAATATCAGCAGAAGTGACACGCAGATCTACTGAAAAGTTTGTAGCTCTACTGGATGGAAACAAAAAACCCAGGAGAGTTTTACTTGAATTTTGTCAGAACATTTTGACATCTTTCTGAGACCAGGTTAGCATTCATGCTCAAGCAGAGAAGACTCTAAATAACTAACATTCGATCCATGTGCTGTTATTCTTTATCTGTATAAAAACTATTTTGAAAAAAACACAAAATGCCTACTAGATTTTAAGAGCTTAGCAAAAGTGTGAATTAGCCTAAATATATTTTTCTTCAGCTTTGTGTTGGTGCAGTAGCTGCATGGCACTGGTTGCACTGCCATCACTCTTGTGTTAATGCTGCTAAATGTGCTGAAGGCAGAGAAACAACTCACAGTTTCAGGAAAACTGTTTTTTTCCACCATCATTGTTGTCCATGCTAATTAGCTTTGGTATTCATTGCAACCTCTGTTGCTGTGAAGCAGCTGGAGGTTGGGAGCATTACATACATGAGCATGATTGACGATGCTAAGATCATCCTCCTGGCTCTGATTGTTTTTTTCTGACTAAGCAGTGTATTTAATCAGATGAGAGCAGGTACACATAGAGAAGGTAGAGGAGCTCAATTAGGCTTGTCTGTGTTGTGTGGTGGTGTGTGTGGGTGTGTGTGTGTGTGTAAGTGTGTGTGTACGTGTGCAGGAACAGATTAATATTTTACCCTTTAACTGCCATGAGGACACTGATATCCTCATGGACCCATTGACTTGCATGTAAGTGCTTTTGGGGCAACAGTTAAAGTGTTAACTAAATTTGTACAAATTTCCCATTTAACTATTCAGTTTCACTGTTTTTTAGATGAGAGGATGCATAGATTTTGTAATACCTGGAATTCAGAAAAAACTGGGATATAATGCAATAAACAGCATTCCACTTTAAGTCAAATGTTTTGTTTTTGCCAAGAGACAATCCCTTCTTTCCTAACTTTGCCCCCTTGTCTCACACGTCCTCTTCACTGATCTTCTTTTCTTTTTTCTTTTTTTTTTGTTTTAGCTCACATCTTCTCCTCCTCTGATCTCTCTTTCATCTCTGTCTTTCTTTTGTCATTATTGAGCTGTCAGTCTCGTCTCTCCCTTAAGGTCATTTGCCTCTCCAGAGGGTGTGGGATGTGGCACACTGCTGTCCTCCTGCCTTCATCTTTGTCTTCTTTCTTTCTTTGTGGCTTGATTAAAAAAAAAAAAAAAAAAAAACCTCAATAAAAACACATCCAGGATAAGAATTTTTTTTTTTTAATTTATTTCAAAATCTGAAGAGAACATTAAATTTCATACATTATTTTTAAAGATTTGTTTTGAAAAGATTGAAACATTTACATGAAGATAATTCTGAGTTTTAAAACACATGATACTTGGAACCTAAATTTCTCACATATTTTTATGTCTTCTAAATAACAAATCATCAAACTTCTGGCATATTTCAATTCATTTAACACTAACATTCCATATATGTAAATCTTAATGTAAAAATCTCAATTTAAAAAGAGTGGTTGCTGTAACCTTGAAAATGTACCACTGACATGTTTAAGGAAGCTTGATAAAAGTCAGGCAGTGTGCAGGCCAGAGCTGAGTGTTGTGGAGGAGCGTAACACCCCGGTGTCTTCAGCAGCTGCCTGCTTAATTGGCCCTGATGCTAACGAGCTTCTTGAAGCTCATGTAGATGGAACGAGGGAGGAAGAGGCCGAGGACAAGAAAAGGTTGAAGGTGGGCACTACTGCTGGTGGTTAGAGGAAAGATGAATTTAAGAGGGCATCGTCATCAGATGTTAGGAAGACAGGAAAAGGGAATTGAGGAAGGAGAGGAAGGCAGCAGATCTGACCGGACTGGACTTCGAAATGACAAGTGTTTGATCATTAAAGTTTGTTTTTGAAATAATTGTCATTCATATGTAAACGTTTTCTCTCTAGAAGAATTCTCAACCCTTTTTTTAACATTTTGTGAAATTAGAACATTTTTAAATGTATTTTATAGAGATTTTATAGGACAGACCAACATAAACCTGAGACATAAAAAGAAAATAATAAATGTTTTTACTTATTTTTCTAAATCTGAAAAGTGTGTCACGCACTTTAGATTTAGCTATTTTTAACCTGATACCCCTAAATAAAATCCAGTTAAACCTCATGCACAATAAAGAACAAATAATTCATCACATGATTAAAACAAGTATATTTAATATATATATATTTATAATTAAATTTAATATATAATATATATATATATATATATATGATTGAAAGATAAAATCTTCAGTTCCAGTGCCAAATGTTTGTTAGAAATTAAAGTGTATTGATCTTTGAGAAAGTGTCGTTGCATTATTATGCCATTACCAAGATGTTACTTGACAGTGGTCTCAAAACAACATTATTGTTTTGCACAATAACTTCTTTTTATCTCGAACAGACAAAAAGTAAAAACAAGAAAACATTTCAACAAATTATCACGCCATATTGACATGTAATTTTACATGACCTGTTTGAAAAGGAGCAGGTAGAAAACACATGATCTTATGATTTCCTCGCTCAGGCTTCCCTGTTAATCAAGTCAGCATAGAGTTATTAATACATTTGCAACTGAAGTAGAGTTACATTTTCTTTTCATTTTTAAAAGTAAAGAGTGAATACAAGAGATGAAGAAGTGGATGACAAAAATGGAACGACAGTAGGACATTGTGGACTGATGTTAAAGGGGGAAAAGTGGAAATGTGTGTGTTGGAGAAAAGAAACAAGTTATCGAGGATGCTTGAAGGTGAGATGGAAAAAAATGTGTACTTTCCCTCCTTGTTCTCATCTGAAGCAAAACACACACACACACGCGTGCGCGCAGCCAGTCTGAAGTATTTCCCCAAGCAGCGCACAGTCAGTCATTAAACTCTTGTCAGGATGAGTGTTGGCCGTGATGTGTCCTCCTTCTTCCATCTAAACCGCTGCTCCATCAGCTGGGGGACTTTTCCTCAGGCCCAAGTGATGACTAATGACACTATTGATTGGCAAGTGTCTCTGATGGAGGGAGGAGGGTACGAAGCCTACTTACAGTGTGACATCTGTGTCTGCTAGCAAATGCTCAACAGCTTTTAGTCGAGTCCAGAGGGAACAGAGTTTACGTAACACAACCTTATCATTCACATTTCAAGACAAAGTCAAATGCAAAGCCTTTTCAAGGATCTGTGGATAATTTTGGACGGGTAACACAAATATTCAAGATTCCCTTTGAACAACAGCAGTCCTGGATCATCTCTTATGGTTGTACCACACACATTTTCCATTAGCGCATCCTGAAGTCTTAATATGTTTTATATTTATTAGGATAAATGTAAGTTGGCCTTAAATACATTAATCAGGTCTTAAAGTTTGTCATGCCAGGACTATTTAATCTCCTATATTTTATGTAATTTATTTTTCTCATGGATTATTAATTAGATATTCCTAAAACAGCAATCACCTCTTGACCTCATAATTCAAACACAATTTTTAATTGTGTCTTTAACAAAATTAAAAACAGGTTTTGCTCCTTTTACAGCAGGAAATTCCAGGTGTTCAAGTACTCCAGCAAAATGTTTACCTCAAGTATTTTTTTTTTTTCCCTTTCATCCTGAATTAAAGATTTTATTTCCCTTCTCTTAAAAGTCTAGAAATGATTCCAGCTTGGGGAAAAACCCATTCTGCCTGAGCTGAGATAACTCTGATATCCTTGTGCCTCCTCCCTCACCAGGAGTGCGCCGGCGAGCCTCTATTCATGCTGTACTGTGCCATCAAGCAGCAGATGGAGAAGGGACCCATTGATGCCATCACAGGAGAAGCCCGCTACTCCCTCAGCGAGGACAAACTCATCAGGCAACAGATTGACTACAAAACATTGGTCAGTAAACTTCCTGCGTCTCGGGGCCTGTTCGGTCTCAGTCACTTGACGGGTTACTGAGCTTTAGTCACACTAATCAGCTGTCTGACTGCAGAAGACTGCTTCCCTGATTAGTGAGGAGTATGCCCATGGTAAACGTGGCACTTCAGCACCAGTGCTGTTTGGTGTGGGGATGTGATCTGGCTACGAAGTGACTCATCTTCTGCCCAGTGCTAACTATGTTGTCTATCAAAACAAAGCACTTATAGTTTGGACTGGAAACACAATGAGGCACATGAGGTTCCTCTGTAGTTGTTTTGGTCGACACTCAAGTGTGAATGTTGAGTTATTTTGGATCCAGTCGGTCCAAGCAGACCGGGAGTTCAACCAAGGTTTGAAGTGGCTGCTGCATAGGTGTAAAAATGCTGTCAGGTACCTTCACATCCACCTGAACAACCATACAAACCTCTCAACAGCTGGCTGTTAGCATGAAGCACTCCTGATTAGGCCCAGTACTCATGTGTTTGTAACCATATGCTTTCTGCCCTGTTGTTTTTTTCTGCCAGACGCTGCACTGTGTTAACCCGGAGAATGAAAATGCCTCAGAGGTGACTGTCAAGTGTCTGAACTGTGACACCATCACTCAGGTCAAGGAGAAGTTGCTTGATGCCGTGTACAAAGGCAGCCCTTACTCGCAAAGGCCAAAGGCGTCTGATATGGACCTTGGTAAGCCAGGCGGTTCTGTCAGCAATAAGAATAAAGTTGTATTAATCTATCTTAACTTTCCCAGTTCACATATTCAATAAGGATTTCAAACTTAATGAACTATTGATGGTATTTTGTGACTTGTGGGAAGAAAATGTCCATCGTTGCACTAATTTTGTTCAACTCACGTAAAGAACAGTTGCACTCACCAGCCACTTTATTAGGTACACCTTGACAGTACCAGTTTGGACTAATTTGCTTTCAGAACTTCCTCAGTTATTTGTAGCAAAGATTCGATTAGAAACGTTCCTCAGAGATTTGGATCCATGCTGATATGTTGTCTTTGAATTCTTGCTGCAAATCCATTGTGAAAGTCTCCTGTTTTACCCTATAGCAACGAGACTGAGAGATAGTGACTGGACAGGGCAGCAGAGTCCAGTGAACCCAATGTCATATGCAGGAAGCATGTCCCTGGGGTAGTAGCCGTCAGCTGATGCTTTTACTTTGAAAGTAAAGAGACGGAAATAGTCAGCAATAATACTGAGGTAGCACTGATAATTAAATGGAGCTCAGTTGATACTAAGTGGCCCAGGGCTGGCTGAGCTACACCTTCACACCACCATAACCAGCCTGGAGGCAATATTGCGGCACCTGGTCATTTGTGCCTGATATGTTTGAACTCGGCACAGATCGCGCTCCACCGTTCACTCAAACTTGTTGATCTGGAAGGTGCCGATTTCCCTTTATATCTTTATATAAAGATGGTATTTATATAAACCATCTTCTCTTTGCTTCCAACTTCTTTTTCCTCTTCAAAAGAATGGCGTCAAGGTCGGATGGCCAGAATCATTCTGCAGGACGAAGACGTCACGACCAAGATCGACAATGACTGGAAAAGACTCAACACACTAGCTCACTATCAGGTAAGCAAACGCACAACAAGCACAAATAAACACAAACCACTGAAAGAGATTCACGAGGCAGGTGTGTGTGCGTGTGTGTGTGTGTTTTTGCCGTGCAGGTAACAGATGGCTCAGTCATCGCCCTGGTGCCAAAGCAGAACTCTGCGTACAACATCTCCAACTCCTCCACCTTCACAAAGAGCCTCAGCAGATACGGTGCGGCTCGCTTTCTTTTCTCAGCTCCATTCCATTTAAATCATTCCATCAATGATTTCTCTCTCTGCCTCTCGTCCCGCCACAAGTCTGAGCTCTCTTTCATCCACTCTTTGTTTGTCAGGGTCGTGATTGGGACCCATTTTTTTCTTACCTCCCCACCCCGCTTGAGCGAATGGCAATCCTTTATATCCATTGCCATCAGCCCAGGCCAAGGCTATTCCATGGCTATTGCCAAAGCAGTCCATAAATGACGGGCATTAAAGCAGACACCTCGCTCTCTGGCTGACAGAGTGAAAAAGAGAAAGGACACCTGGAAGTCACAGAGATAGAGGCCCAAGCATTGTAAGCTTCAGTGGAAAATCAAATTATTTACAGAATAAATTACCCTGTGGAAACAAACCAAGAAAAACCCCTTATCTGGTGCAGAGTGGGTTTTGTTAACCCTTGCACCAACCACCTTTACCGAAAGCTTAACATTTAGGCTGGAAGCTCTAATATCAGTTGACACTGATGTTAGTGCCACTTTATGGTGCACACCTGCTATATGGTATAGTTATATTGTAATTACTTAAGGCTCTGTTTTTGTTTGAACATGACAATCTGGTTGTGCTTGTGGAAGGAGATGTTCATGTGAGGGGGAAATAATCGGCCAGCCACGGTCACGATGAGTTTAGAGTTAAATCCTGCTGACAAAAGCAGGTACACCACCCAGTCTTTCACTTTTCTATCCCATGTTGTTCTATTACGCCCCCTCTTACCCTCTTCTCTCCTGACCTTTTAGTTTCTCTTTCCATTTAGCCGGCCACCCACCTCTCCCTGTCAGCTCCTCCACTGTTTCAGCTCTTCTTCTCACGCACTTTTCCTTTCTCAAGCAACAAAAGTGATTGTGGCACATATCGGCTTCTGCCTTCCTGCTTTCTGGCCCCGGGAGCAACAACTACTGAGCAGATAATCATAATCGTGTTCCTCTGTTCACCCCACCTCTGCAGCAGCACCCGACACACACACACACTTTTCTATCGTAGAAGAAACCATTGCAGATAGCTCACTGCTTCACTCTAATCAGCTTTGACACTCACACTATAAATAATGAAACAGACACAGAGGCTAGAGGAGAAAAAAAAAATGAGTGAGAAATATTGAAGGAAGACTGTGATTCTGTTGAAATCACCATCCTCTGAGCAATATCTTTTTGTTTTTTTTTCAGCATAACATTGTTCAAAGAAGAACTAACACGTTCCTGGTAGATCATCTTTTCTGTTGATTGCCTGTTCAGAGAGCATGCTGAGGACGGCCAGCAGTCCGGACAGCCTGCGGTCCAGAACGCCGATGATCACGCCAGACCTGGAGAGCGGCACCAAACTGTGGCATTTGGTGAAGAACCACGACCACTCGGACCAGAGGGAAGGGGACCGAGGGAGCAAGATGGTCTCTGAGATTTACCTGACCAGGCTGCTGGCCACGAAGGTAAGATGCAGACAGGCGGGAACATAACCTGAAACCGTTCAACTATAACTAATTTCATTAATATCGGTTTTAGGAGAACATGATGCACCTCACATGTTTCCTTACATCATCCATGTAACAGGGTTCTGGTCTTAGATTTAAATCCAGTAGGAACATTTGTTGCATAGAACCAGAGTGACATGGCTGAAACACCGTCTCATGCGAGCACAAAACCTTTGTAGCAAATGCTTTTATTTTATTTATTTTTTTTAATTAAGATGCATCAATTAATCAAATTTATTTTCAAAATTTCAATTTGCGCAATTATATATTCAGTGGAAACCCAGGTTCTGAGTGTCAATGTCAAATGTTTTTATATAGTACATTTAAATACAACAACGAAATCAACAAGAACAAAAAAAAAATAATAATAAAAAGAAATGTAATTACAGAAAACCATAACCAAACAGATTTAATGAAACTCAGATTGAATTCAAATTAAAGACCAATTTAAAGAAATTAGTTTTCAGGAGAGACTTAAAAACTCTGCAGTACAAATATGAAGGGGCAGCGATGGGAACATTTTTAAAAACATTTGTTTAAAGGTTAAGGAGAACAGTTAAATAATTAAGTTCCAAATCATTTAAAATTTTAAAAGTAAGTAAAAGAATCTTACTTTTCCTGTGAAAATGATTACAAAACTGAAAACTGGCTGCTGAATTTCTTCAACAATACTGTTTTTGTGGAAATGTAGATAAATTCCCAAGATACATAATTTAAGTTTGAAATTTCTTCTCTCTGTGGGAATCTTTCAGCATGTGTCTCCATATGTCCCTCGCCGTCTCCCAGTTCTCCATCTCTTATTTAATTGTAGACAGGGGAAGGTAAACAGAGCAATGGGCAGCAGTTACAACAGAGCCAGCCCTTCAATTTCCACTGGCAATAAGAGAAACAGATTAATAAAGGCTGGGCTTGGGGTGCAGGGAGGTTGATACTGAGGATGTCAGGAGACAAGCAATTTGTTAGGGAATTGAAGATCTTGTCATGCATGATGAAAATAAAAAAAAAAACAGATTGGTAAATTCAATTGAAAAGCAAATCTCATCCCTGTCCTCTCAACATCACCATCTTTCTGTGGCGAGCAGCCTGGGCATATTGTCTCTGCAGATCCCAGCACTTTTATTCCTGTTTGGGAAAGAAATTCTATTTTTTTTTTTTTTTTTTTTGTAGTTGCAAATGCTACTCAACTTTTGCTGATGGATTCTCCAAAAGGCAAAAGCTTTTTTAAGCTTAATTATTTAAGTTAAATTTAACTTTTGTATGCTGGGAGTCTATTAAATATGAAATATTTGTCAGTCTAATTTGAACTAAACCTGCTGCCACATTGTATCATATTATTAATCATGTTCACATACATAAAAATACTCATGTCTGGGTTTAAATGAAAAGGATGGAAGCCTTTCTAAAACAAATCCCTTCACATCTATGAAACGTGTGTGTGTGTGATTGTAATTGGCCCTCAGTACACACATAGCATGTGAATTTAGATCAAATATGTAACATTCACTGTGTTCTGTTACATCCTGGATGGGGTATGTTACTTTAGCTATTATGTGAACACCTGGGGTTAAAAGTTCAGTGTCCTGTTGACGGTGTAGGACCGCCCTCAAGAGCTCAAATAAACATTAGTTAATTATTGAAAAGATTGTTTTCCTCACTGAGATGAGTGAGTCTTCATCATCGCAGACAGAGACTCTGCATAATGTAGCATGAGCTCAAGGAACATTACTGTTGCTTATTGTGGCAGGTGCAGGCAGATACAATGCTGATACATGACTCTGCATATTCCATGGAGTCAGATGGATGCAAAGTAATGTGAAATAATTATAAGATTCCACACATCACTGAGCCAGTCAGGTTGGAAATGGAACTATATTATTGATAAGGTCTTTAGTTTTGCCTTTTTTTTCAAAATGCTCTCTGAGCTAAAGGTTGAGTTGATACGTTAAATATTAAACCTGAGCAGAAGACAAGTAACAGAAATGTTTTTAAAAAAAAACCCTTTCCAATAAAACAAAGGTCAGAAGGATTAACAAGGCGACACCATCTGTTTTAAAATGTCACAGAGCTTGTCAGACATGAGCACCCAGTTTCTGCTCTTTAGCTCTTCATTTCAAACGCTAATACCAAACACCTCTGAGCCATTTAGGCCACTAATCTGTGTGTGAAACACAGTTACTCAGTGCTCAAGGTTCAAACGGCAAATTAACTCAACTGAGACTGAAAAAAAGTACAACCACTGGCAAAACGGTGGGAAATTCTGATTGTTGAAGGATGGCTGGTTTTATGGATGATGTATAATGCACATTGTAGCTCAAAAAATGTAATTAATTGCAGTACTAGTGGGGAAAGGCTTAGAATCAATAAATGAGGAGAAGGAATTAATGGTGTTCAAATGTAATTGTTAATTTCAGAACGTTGAAAACTGTTGACTCTGGCTGATTGGCAGGAAATGTAGAGCCAAGAAGAGAGCTGTCAGGTCAAACAAAGGATTATGAAAATTAAAAAAGTTTTGAGAACTGAAACATCCTGCAAAAAATGTATATTTTTTGTAGTTCGTGATTAAATCTCTCTAGAGATAATCTAAGTTTCCACAGACACGTCTCTTTGTTTAACTGTCCATGTTCATTTTTTCTTTCAGGGTACATTACAGAAGTTTGTGGATGACTTGTTTGAGACCATCTTCAGCACGGCTCACAGAGGCAGCGCCCTGCCGCTGGCCATCAAGTACATGTTCGACTTTCTGGACGAGCAAGCCGACAAGCACTCCATCACAGACTACGACGTACGGCACACCTGGAAGAGCAACTGGTGAGAAACGGGGCTGGTTGTTTCTTTTGGACTGGAAGCCATGAAAAAAAAAGGGTCAATGCTAAAAATGCCCTCTAATTGGGTTAAGTTTATTAAAATAAATTCCAGCGGAAGAAAAGCTGTCTCTTAGAGGTGTAGAATATAATGCTGTAGACATTCTTTGGCCGAGCCATTAAAGTAAAACACCTCCGACGCCGTTGGGTAATCTTTTCTCCAAACTGCTGGAACTCTGATTGTGTGCTTTGGTCAGATGAGATTCATTTCTTTTGCTCATATTACTCACTGCAACCACAATCTCTCTGTGAACAGTTTACAACCTCAAAAAAAGAATGTAGACGTCAAACAGCAGGGAACTGCTTACAGGAGGAATACCGGACACCACTGAAGTTATTCAGAGATGGTAGCCGTCAGCATTATCTCAAGGTCGTAACAAGAAGAAGGAAGCTAATAAAAACAAACAGAACCAATAGTAATGGCTTTCTGTGGAGCATTGACTGCATTTCCTGAAGAGAAGTCCGTTTGGATCACCTTCACTTATGTTGTCTCGCGTGAGACAACATAAGATGCTAGTCTTGTAGACTATAATGCAATGAATTCTGGCTGTAAAAACCACCACTTGCTCCAAGTGATTCAACTACATGTTTTGAGTTTGTTTTTTTTTTTGTTTTTTTTACCGAATGACTCGATTTTTCTTGGGTTCATGTTTTGGATAAACCTGGAACCTGAACGTTGTTTCGGTGTGCTCTGCTCTGCTGCCTCCAGTCTTCCTCTGCGGTTCTGGGTGAATGTGATCAAGAATCCTCAGTTTGTGTTCGACATCCATAAAAACAGCATCACAGACGCCTGCCTGTCCGTCGTGGCTCAGACCTTCATGGACTCGTGTTCGACGTCTGAGCACAAACTGGGGAAAGACTCGCCTTCAAATAAGCTCCTCTACGCTAAAGACATCCCCAACTACAAGAGCTGGGTGGAGAGGTACGTCCAAGGTGAACCTGTACAAAACTAGCCTCAAACATACTAAATCTGACCAGCAACAAATCTACAGCCCTGAAGTCAAAGTGGAAAATATATCCATTTTGCTGCTGGAAGGTAGGAAAATGAGGCTGAGCTATAAGATCAAAGTTAATTACACTATTAAGCAGCTGTAAGATTAGAACAACATTATAGGTTGAACTCTAGCTGCTGCAGGCATTTAAAGCATAAATACATAGTTGAATTAAATTAGGGCAAAGGAATTATGTGCTGTAATTACTGCTGCCTTACTCCTGGCTTATTAATATAGATTACAGCGTTTTCAGGGAGCCTAAAGTATCAGTAAAAGCTGCGCTGCTTGAATTCTGCTCTGTAAGCAACAAGTAAGGACAAAAACATTGAAATCTCTTCACTTCTGTGGCCTACTTACCTTTAATTCAGCTTCAGAATGAGCAAAGGCAACTTTTCAGGAATCAAGTTGGATTTAAGCATCGTTGAATCATGCGCTCATAGTGGAAGAGATGGAGTTTTTAGTTTTTGTTTTTTGCCATTCCACCAATGTCAGGTTTTCATCTCCAGATGGTAAATACTAAACTTGCGTCATCTATTTCTTTCTTTCAAATGTGTCTGACGGGCTTTACATGTTCTCTACCAGGTTTACATGTTTGAACACCAAACCCATCCGTCCTGTTTACTGATATAAACACATTATTTCTAGTGTCCTATTGAATCTTTTTCAGGAGCAATGTTTATACTTGATATGACTGCAGTCACAGCCATACAGTTAGCTAAAAACAAAGTGATGCACATTTCTTATTGTCACTTTTATTGTTATCACAATATTACCGCAAAGTATGGTGGTAAAATATCCAAAAGTTGATATCGCTCACTCCTATTTCCATTACTTCTATTTTATGCTATAGTTTAACTCAGTGGTCTTGGTTACATTAGAGATCCCCCGATCTTTTCAAATAAATTCATCTCTGAGCACGTTTTGTATTTGAAGTTTTTCATCCAGCTTGACTTTTGCACAACCTCATGTTGCTTTCCTTCCTTCTGTTTCACTTTTGAGGAAGTCACAGAGAGCCGAGCTCCGGATGACGGCAAACATAACTCTGCTTGACCTCTCTTCTAGATATTACTCGGATATTTCCCGCATGCCAGCAATCAGCGATCAGGACATGAGTGCCTACTTAGCGGAGCAGTCGCGCCTGCACCTCGACCAGTTCAACAGCATGTCTGCTCTGCATGAGATCTACACCTACATCATCAAATACAAAGACGAGGTGAGCGCCCTCTGAGTACGGAGAGCGAAGCATAATGAGCCGCTGGATGGATGGACTGTGCCTTCACTTGTCTTGAGTAACACCATGAGGTCATTTTAATTCAATTACGCTGATAAGCAATCTGCATGGGTGCAGTCTGGAAGGTATTAGCGCCATTAGGATGCACATTAAGGCGTGAGCTCAACACATTATGAACCTAATGAAGCTTTAAAGAATTTATCTTTTTTTTTTTCTTTGTTCAAAATTTCTAGAAAATAACACCTGCTGCCAGAGGACAAAAACTAAATTAAACCAGATTTTTATTATTATTATTTTTTTTTTATTTTTTTTTTTTATAAATGTACTTTTTTGCAGCGTATGCTAAGATGATACCATTATGTCCTGTGTTACCATAACGCTCTGAGGCAGAAGAAGGAAATGAAGACTAGGCCGTGTGAGCATCATTAGAGAAACACTGTTTTTAACTAATTAAATGTGACGGATGTGTCATGAGAGTAAAGATCTGTTTAAAGACCGTAATTTGAACTGGCACATTCCAACTATATTTTTCTTTAATATTATCATAAAAAAAGCTTTACTGTTTACTAGAGTCTGTCAGATTCGTCTGACGTTTGTTTATATCAATAAATATTTTATTCTGCTAATGATGTCTCCTTATTCAAATGTAATTTATTTTTCGCAGTGAAGACATTTATATTATCCCAGCTAATGTATTATAAAACAGCTTTATATTAGCCTCTATGTTTTGAACATTTTAATGATAGTATTAATTATTCCGGGTCAAACGATACGACTTCCTGCTGGATTCGTTTTGGCCAATATTATTTTCTTTACTGCTTTACTTTAATGAAACCTTTTATTTCCAAAATAACCGTGTTTATTCCCAGGTTCACAAGAAAGGATTTACAAAATTAAAAAAAAGAAATATTTATGATAAAAACAACTCTGTCTCTAAGGGATGTTAAAGGCAGAAGAAGCAGGGCTGGTGGTATGGGTGGGCATTGGGGGGCTTGGTCGCCCTGGACTTTAAGCTGTTTATCTTTTTATTTTTAATGTTTTTTTTTCTCTGTTTTGTGTTTAAATAAAAAACGAGCTTTATGTTTTCACTTTGCACTTTAGAAGCAGCCCAAGTCTCACCCTGTTGGTCTTTTTTAGAGGAAATTGATACATCTCAGCTGCCGAGTTTATCGTGAATAAAACTCTTCTTCTTTGGTGACTTCAGTCATTTCCAATATCTTTATGTTTTTTTGTTTTTTTAAAAAAAAAAACAAACAAACAAAAAGACAACTGTGTATGTTAAATTTAGACAAAAATCAAACTCTGTGGATGCTTAATTATTCCTTCTTTACCTTTTCAAATTTAGCTTTTAAAAACACTAAAACAAAAAAAAAAAAAAAATTGTTATTTCCATTTTGGCAAACAAAACTCACATGAATTAAACACATTGTTGGAGTTGCTGTTGTTTTCAGGTTATTAACCTCCACTGATCATGTAGGACAAAATCAACAGTCACTAAATGCTTTATCCAGATACAACAAACTAAATCTACACTTTAACTACCGCTATATTTGTATCTTCCTGTTGCATGTGTGTGTGTGTGGGTGGGTGTGTGTGTGTGTGTGTGTTTGAGAAGCAGGCCGCTCCCTCCTCTCTGTTGGTTTATAGCAGCAGTATTACAGTAGTTACTCTGCCTGGTTGCAGCTGGCTGCATTCAAACCAACTGCTCCCCGTCATTACAGCCTATTATCCAGATGTAGGCAGCTGCACGGTGCCGTCGCCTCCAACACGTGCCCTGACCTTACAGCCATACGCACACACCCCCACACACACACACCCACACACACACACACAGACACACACGCTAACATGCAAAGATGTGCCGAAAATGTTCACATGCACTTGCTAATGCGCTTCCACACATCATTAGGAAATCGTAGACATTCGCAGCAGCTCCTCCTCTTCCTGGGAAAACGACCCGTTGGATAGATCAACACGCTGCTGTATGCATGCTCTCAGTGGCAATTAATATGCAATTACACAGGTTCTGTGGGTCCTCACCCCCTGAACCCTCCGACCCTGCCAGCGTTGTCGTCAACGATGTAATTGCAACTGAAAACGTGCAAATGGAACCGAGTGTCATCTGCAGTACGCAGACTTCATGTAGCTTTTTGCAGGTTTCTAATCAGCGGCTGTGCTCATGGTAACGCTCTGCCTTGTTTTGCCTGCAGATCCTGTCGGCGCTCCAGAAGGATGAGCAGTCCCGCAGGCAGCGGCTACGTGGCAAGCTAGAGCAGGTCATTGACACAATGGCCCTGGCCAGCTGAGGGCCGGCCAATCAGACACCTCAACTAGTGCAGAACTTGGCTTAACCCACACGCCTTCCCCTCTCCACGTCTGACATCCATTTCCATTCACAATGTTTTGAAATCTGTTGTCACCATGCTCGCAGACCGCTCCTCCCTCCCACAGTGGTGGGAATGAGGCTGGAGGGAGACGGGCGACGCAGCAGCATGCCGGAGGGACAGCAGGATGTTTGGTCACCACATTTTAACTTTCTTCTCTGAGCCGCAATTCTTACTCTGATCAGCCAAATCAAATGCAACTCCTTGCCTCAGCTAATGTGGACCTGAGTTTCAACAGGTGAGCAGGAAAAAAAGACTGGTTTAGCTGGAGCTGGAACCCCTGCGGGGAAGGTACAGGCCACCACTTGGTATCTTTCCACTGCCACGGCAACGGTTCAGACTGAGTCATCGAAAATCCAGGAGATTTCATCGCTCTACTTGATCCCCTTGCCCCCTCCGTCGGGGGCAAGGGAGACGAAACAATCAGGGAATCTGCAGAATGGCGGCGGGAAATCCCGGCAGAGATTTACTTAGACGTTTCAGGAAGCCAGAAACGATGGGGACGGAGGACTGACCCGAGAACGTCCCCCGTTTCCGGTTTGGACTCTCCACGTCTCTGTCGGCGCAAAAAACTAAAGAACAACAAAAAAACAAAACATGCCTCTGAAGTCCAACAAAAGAGTTCCCGTTACGCTACATTTAATTTGTCATTGCATCCGATTCTTTTCTCTCCCCAGTGCTGTGCCACTTGTGTTACTGCTGAATTTGCACAACAAAAGCTAAATCAAAAGAGAGAAGAGGATATATGATTAAATATATATATATAGATATATAAATACAACCTTTTGTTTTTAAAACGAATCAAAAAGTTGAACTTTTTTTTCCTCCATTTCAATGTACAAAAGATGTTTCAGAAAATTTGATATTTCCTAGATGAAAAAAACAAAAACAAAAAAGATTATGAAAACACAAGGAAAAAGTCGTCTTGTGCCATGTTTTACTTTGAATGTCGTTTAGTGCAAAGAGACTTCTTTTTGTTAGATAAAATGTGATAATTTGATCATGTTGTCATGCTTAGTGACTGAGAGTTTTAAAAACAGGTAAACGGCAGAAATATAAGAATATATTACAGACGCTCTCTATGTTACCTGAGTCCTTGGCGGCCGTCGTGTGCTGTGGCTCCGAGGATTGTAAAAAGACAAACGATGTCTGGAAGCCACCGATGAGCCAAACCAACCTACAGAGCTTTTGTGTTTGCTTTTTTTGTTTGTTTTTTTTTTTTAGAGAAACCAAATAGATCAGGATCAGCTGTTTCAGATTGGTGTTGAAGGTTCGCCTCATGCTGTGCCGTAGACCTGGAGGCAGCAGGTGGGGATCTACGCAGTGTAACTTCTAGGTCTTGTTTTCTAGACCTCCTCTCTCGTCTGAAGCGATTTATGGGCCCGCGCCCGCTCCACTGAACGATAGTTTCGCTGTGCAGAGAAAAGTGAATCAGTTTTATCAAAGTCCGCAGTAAAGCCTGTAAAAGCTTAAAAGGCCCTTTTTCTTTTTCCCAACTGTGAATGTGGTTTTTCAAAAAGATAATGAAATGTAGCTTGAAATATGTGAGTGTTTTTGTACAAGTTGAAGGCCTTTTTCTTTACGTTTTCTGTAGTTTTTATAGAGGTAAAAAGAACTTTTTTAAAAAAAATCATCTTGATATTTTTCCTTGCACAGTTTGCTGGAGCACATTAACTTTCAGTGCTTTGAAAGTCATTTTGTTGGTTTGCATCTCGTTCTGCTTCAGGTTCTTCAGAGGGATGGGGAACAGAGGGAAAGGGTTGAAACTGTTCACAAAGTTCAAACATAACAAACTCAGCCATCCGTCCACATCAACATGTTACATACAGACGATTCAAATCACAAAATTAGGTCCCACAAATATGTTAATTTTACTGGACTTTTTACAGTTGTTAGCACCTCTGGTAAAAGTGTGTAAAAGGCTTTAAAGGAGATTCATCTTTTATTGCAGTAAGGTGGTCTCACATTCATTTTTTGGAGGGAAAGTCTATTTTTGTTTCCAGCATATAATGTTATGTGTTGGGAATAACAAATAATTCCCAACAGTTATGTATGTGTAATGTTTTAACTCTCCACTTGGGATTCACCTGGGTGAAATCTTCACTCTGAATCCCGTTAAAAAACTAACCAAAAAGATTATTTACACAATTAAATTCAACAATTAAACACTTTCCCAGCCGAGAAAAAAAGGACATCGCTGTGTGGACGGGAATCTGAGATCATTCTACTGCAATAAAAATGGATCTTTTGAAATGGTTTTTACTTATCTTTTTCAGTGATAGTGGAGGACACTATGAACGAACCTGTGGAGTAAATAAAGCTCAATTCTTCTGCTGAGCAGTACTTCTTCAAAAGAAAGCGATATTAATACCTCAAAAACTAATGTTTTCTTCCACTTCTGCAGTGCTTCCTGCATATTTATTACCCTTGAAAATATGTTTCATCCGAGTCCTCCAGGGGCATAAGGCAGAAACTTGTGTTTGCTTTTAGTAACATCAAACCAGAACTGAGACTTTCTTAAGAATCAAGTTTGTATAGTCCTGTCTGTCTCCCACCAATAGTGGGTTTGGTCACCTGGAAAAGCACACGAGTGCATTTTATGTCTTGTAGTGATCAATTTGATATGCAGCAGCTGGAAAATCGAAAAATCTACAAATGGACATTGACATTTGCAACGAGGTTTAAAACCACGTCGCAAATTTGATTACGTTTTATCCGCATGTTTGCGCCAATTCAAAGTGATAAAACGAGTTTGCTCGTTCCACTGCTGCGGATGCAGAAGATACAGACTGAAAAGCGTGACCACAAAAAAAAAAAAAAAATCTCCAGACGCTGTGAGACACTTCCTGTGTGATAATTGTTCAGTCACAGCTGCTTTACAACAGGAAGCCAACACGTGTTCATTTGACACAAACAGTGATTTCCACCCTTGGGAAAGTTTGTGGTCACCTGCTTGTATGTTTGAGCAAGATGAAGGCAAAAGATGAAATTTAAACATAAATGTGTCTACAGCGTGTCGGGTTGCAGACAGCTGCTGATGACGGCTTATTAGTACCAAAATGTCACAATATGCTTTGTTCAATCTGCATAAATCCACATGAATTTCACTTCTGTGTTGTACGGTTTAGAACATCAGTAAATGCTCATTCATTCCAGCAAGATTGGTTTTTACCTTTTCTTTTTTTTTCTTTTTTTTTTTTTTAACTTGTACACCCATTCCACAAAACTGGATTCATACAGCTGCTTTCAGCTACATAACAGAGTTCAACTACATTATCTCAGCTATTCTCTATATTTTCTCAAAACACCTTAGAGACCTAGTGTTCATCTTCTGCTGAGCCTGCCATGAACCTGAAGGACTCTGTTTTTATCTGATAACCTGGATGTTTGTCCGGACACATGGAATCGTTCTGTATGGGCTTTGATACTTGAACCATTGACTTACAGGGTAAAAAAAAACAAAAAACGAAACATGCAGAGCGAGCCGACCAAAGCTTACAGTCATCCACACCAGGAAAGCAACCATGAGAGGTAGTCGACATCAAAACGTCTGATTTTCAGTTCTTCCACGAAGCAATTTTCAGTGTTTTGGATTTCTGAATGATTTAAAATGCTTAATGTTTCTTCCTTTTTCTAGAAGTTTGGTCAAACTTAAGCATTATTACTTCCGTGTACAGATATTCATTGAGTAATGAAACCATCTCGGGATGTGAACCATATCATTGATATTCACTTGTTCTTTAGATGAAAAATGCTATAAATTGTTTTCAAAATCTTGAAACGCTACTTAGGTTTACCCTTGATCTCCTTTGTGGGCAGTAAAAAAAAGTGATGTTTTTGTTTACCTACTCTGCGTCTTGTTCTCTGCTTCATATTGAGTTTAGGTAAAAGATTAAAAAAAAAAAAAAAAAACTCATCTGAGGCACAGGAAGTTGCTTTGAAGACCATAGTACCTTTTCATGTTTGATTTCTTCACATCTGTTTGGGTCATTGTTCTTTTTTGAGAAAAAGAAATTCTAAAAAAAAAAGGACTGAGGGAGTTGGTCTCTTGATAGCAACAACTTTCAATGTGCCTTGTTGGCTTGGTACAGTGTTGCTTCAAACAGCATAAAGGAAATGATTTCTTTTTTTTATCTCTCAGAAAAAAGAAAAGAGGAAACAGACAAATAATTTTAATGTGTGAAATTACCAACACAGTTCTCAAATGTATAGTTTTTAACATAAAGAATAATTTTCTTATTTAAAAAGACAAAGGTACAGAAAGGTGAAAGCGAACAATGAACGACACCTAGCTTACAGCCTAATTATATATATATATATATAATTAGCTTACAGCCTAATTATATATATATATATATATATATATATATATATATATATATATATATATATATATATATTATTACTGCTCAAAAAAATAAAGGGAACACTCAAATAACACATCCTAGATGGACAGTTTGATTTCACAGAAGTTTGATTTACTTGGAGTTATATTGTGTTATTTGAGTGTTCCCTTTATTTTTGTGAGCAGTATATATAAGGGGCCAAAAATACTCCTAAAACTAGTAATGTTTTTTTTATTTTTATTTTTTTTTTTACATTAAGCTGAAAAAAAAAAAAGTGTGGTTTTATAAAGTTAAGACACTGAACAGTTTGTTTCTGTTCAATCAAAACTAGTCTTAAAGATAATTTTACCACATTACTCAGACCACAAGAGGAAAAAAGTTCTGCTGATATCAACACAGCTGCCACATAAACGTGTTCTGTTTGCAAGAGGAGGTTTAGTTTCGTGACCAGCTGAACTAAAAGCAAGCGTTCATTAAGCGAGCGCGGTCCGAGCTCTGTTCAGGTTTCGTATTAAACATTTAGGGGTCGCTTGTTTTTTATGTGCAAAGGTAGGGACAGATCAGAAGCATCGATACAGATTGAAATAAAACAGGTGAAACAGATCATATAAAACATATTTTAGCTAGCAAATGAGAGCAAAAACGCAAAGATGCAAGAAATCCAATCCAAATCTAGCAACATGTTTGAAGCCTTTTTTCGAACAAAATTGTTGTTTTGTGTTTTTATTATTACTATTATTATTATCATTATTATAAACAATGAACTCTTTTCCTGCTCGCAGGGCCAGCTACTTGGCTAACGAAATGACCTTTGAAGAGATAAAGCTAAGATAGCACTTTAAAAATCCACTTGGCTCTAAATCCCAAATGTAAAAGCTGATTCTTGATTAATAGTAGTGAAATCTATCAACTAATCTTTCTACTATAAATATACAGTACTTATACTAACTCCAACATGGGTAATAGTTTTTCTAATTCTAAGCCATTAAAGCTATTTCTCTGTTTCTGACAACGGATAATTTATTTTTGCACATTTTGAAAGTGCATTAAAAAGCAGCTGTTAAATTGATTTTAAGATTGGGTTGAGCCCTCCGGTGTGACACTCCTGACCCCCCCAAAAAAACCTCGCAGGTTTCTCATTCCTTCACTTCCAGTGTTCCGGCTTCCTCGCCAATGCTTCAGAGACACAGCAGAGAATGTTAAACACCTCTCACAGATTAAAGACAAGCGACACAGAAAGGATAAAAAATAAAAAAATACCTTAGAGTTTTAATACTTTATGAATTATATCTTTTTAAGAGCTTCAGATTTGAAGCTGCTGTGACAGGTTTTGGCTGTTTCACACCTGTGTAAATATCCTGCTCTTTCCTATTTTGCAGATTTATTACTTGTATATAGACACGCATCAAGGAGAGATTAAACATGTTTTTTGCTAAATCTGGATCGTCTAATGTTTTTCTTATTCCCATTCCTCATCCCTAAAATACCCTTAGAGTTGTGGGTTTTAAAGTTTGAACAACTTTTCGGTTTATCTGGTGTGCTTGTCACAAGAAAACTTGTGAAGGAAAGATCAAAAGCAGCACACATGGGACTTAATACCACATTATTAAAGTGTGTAGACCATTTTTTTCACACTAGTAATGCTAAGGAAGACATTAAGAATGATGAGAAGAAATGTCAAGCTAGCCTGCCGTAAGCCTCCACCAACATCATAGTAAAACATCTTAATAGGTTGAGGAAAGAAGCTGTAAAGCTTAGTTTCTAGAGGATTTGCATCCATTCAGAGCTTCTTTACATGGTATGAAAAGCCACACATCTTCTGTTTCAGGTGAGCTAGGATAACAAAAACTATATTCCCCAAATGTCAAAAAGGTGTGTGATTGTTTTTAGATATATATATATATATTTTAATGACTATACATTTAAAAAGTCATATAAACATCCTTCCTGTCTGGTAAACTTTTAACTGTATGACTATTGAATGGTTGGATGTTTTGGCTGTCCTTCCACAAGCTTCATGTAACAGTTTGCTTGAATTTTGGCTCATTACCCCAGACCTACAGTAATTGGGTCATTACTGTAGGCCAAGTTGCTCACACAGCATTTAAGCTCAACCATAAAACTTTTCCATGGGACAAAGATTATGGCTCTGTGATGGTCATTGTAAGTCATCAACTTTGTGGTCCAATGAGGGTCTTTCTCCATTTAAAAGTCCCATTTGTTCATGAACTCTAATTGGGGCCTGCCCAAAGCAATGCATAGGGAGAGCAGTGACTGACTTGCGAACTCATTAGGACTACAAAAATGCATCACTGTAGTTCTAACGATGGCAGAACCCTCAGTTAACAAAGAGGGCTTACCTGCCATTTCAGACTTCTTGCTGTTCTGGCCAGTATAGAACGGTTTGTACTATTTGTGTTTTGGGCATTTTATAACTGATTGTTACACATGGGATTAGGGTGGCTATTTAAAATGAGGTTTAATGAAAATTTCAAATTAAAAGCCTTGACCATTTTTACATCAGGTAATTGCTCTTTTGGATATTCTGTGACTGGTTTAAACAAACTACTGTTACACATTAATGTTCATGCTAATGTTTAGCACAAACATTAGCATTTCACTGCCCCCCATTAGTCAGTTTTCTAATGTAGGGTTTAGGTTTTCTGGAGCACTTCTGTCTTTTCGACAGCTTCGACTTCCTAAGGGAATATATTTAGTTAAATTGTCATTATAGACTTTTCATTGGTTCATCTTTCATAAAAAACTGGAGATTTTCAGAGTTTAGTTACACATATAGAACGCATTTTACCATTTTTCCTTTTCTATAATCCTACATTTAACCACTAATGCTTCAGGTGACTTGTCTGAAATCTTCAAAAATTTGGAGGATAATTGATCCAGATGAAACACATAAAGTTCTCATTCTTTTTTGTGTTCTTGTCTCTCCCATTTCAGAGCAATTGATACAAAAACAAATCAAGTTGCGTTCTCTCCACATGTCAGAGGTTGTCCGGTACTCTGTTGAGGAATGTCATATTTAAGCTGATTAGACCTTCCCTCGGGCAGACGAGGATTTGGCAGGTAACCCATCAATTCAATTAAAAAGTCCATTATGGAAACATAAAGCGGAGAGAGACTCAGTTGTCCAGGGAGAATCTGACTGGGGCAGACGTCTCACTCGTCTTTGTTTGGAATGAGACTGACCTCTCTTCACCGTCCTTAGCACTTTCCTTCAATTAATTTGTCTCTTTGAGTCGAGGAGCATATTTTGACTCCAGTCTTTTATTTATTCACTCTGTGAGGAGAGATTTCAAGCCATCACATTCTAGCTTTTCTAATTATTTATCTGCTTTTGTCCAGTTTTCTTTTTTCTGTCTTCTCTCTTCAGAGGGACAGAGAGTTTCAATCAAAGTGGCACCCGAGAGTTTTTATTAGACTTTCTTTTCCTCTTCACCTCTTTCCCCCCTTTCTCTCCTTTAACATGCCTTTTGCATAATTTTTAGATTCCCTGCTGCAGGACTTGTCACAGTAGGCAGAGCACAGCAGCGTTCAGATAAAGCTACTGGTCCCACAAGCTCACGAACACAGCAGACACCACCTCCTGCTGCCTGTCTGGCTCTGCGTTCAAATATCTCAGAGCATCAGATTACCGTGTTTGAACTGTGCTCCATGTGAAAAATCACTGCTCCCTTTATTTTATTTTCCTCTTTCCCTCTGTCTCCTCTCTCTTTTGCCTGGAGGCTGTTCTGGCTATTCAATCACCCCGACCGCTCTCAACACAAACACTCAGCTCTCCTCCAAGATGCACCCGACACACTATAAACGACAAAGTCACATTGGCTTGAGTCCCACGCCGGTCGCTCTCAGCTGGAGAGTAACCGAGATAAGGCTTCTCTCTTTTCATCAAGAGAGGAGGAGAGAGTTAAAAAGGGGAAGGACGGATCAAATGGAAAACAAGAGGAGAGAGAAATATAGAAATGGAAAGCTCAAGTGTGAGTTGACTTTGGTTGGTCTCAGAGGGAGGTTTGTGCAGGGATGGATGGGGGGAGGAGAGACAGTTAATACTGTCTGGCTGAGCTTTCGCTCGTTGTTTTAGCAATCTCATTCTCAGTCTTCATGAAGCTCCAATAAGTGACGACCAGCAGGGGAAATAAGATGATGGAGCGGAACCAGAGCCACAGACAGTCACATCTGCCCCAGCGGCTTCCTCTCTGTCAGAGCCAAGCTGAATGCAGGGCTAAACTGTGACTGAGTTGGGTCTGTGACAGGACGCCAACTTATACATGTAGTGAAGTGTGCACATACACAGACTGCTAGGCACCAGGCTTTTCACTTAGGAACTAAGTGAAAAAGTCTAATGCTGTTAGTAACAGGATCATTTTAGATGCTAGGAATAGGTTTGATAGATGACATGTTCTATAGAAATGTCCATGTGCTTGGTGTCTTTGATAAGTGAGTTTATTTGTGACGTTAGAAGGCAGATTTGTCTGTAAGTGTACAATAAATCATGTTTTTAAAGGCAAACATTTTGAACAGCAGATATCTGCCTTCCAGGTTCATCATTCCACATTACATTTCATAAATAAATTTAAGTTATTTAAATCAATACTATTGTGGGACTCGAGTGGTCAATTTTATAATTAGTCTGCAGAATTGTCAACAGAGTCTCACTCAGGGTGATAAAAATGTACAATCATTTATTTAAGAAGATAAATGGTTAAAAGAAGGCATAGGCAGTCCTTGACGGAAAAGTCGATAAACAAGTCTATGAGAGAGTCTTAGTTGGCCCAAAGGGGGTGGGGGCGCGGTCCTCTACTGCCAACCCGTCCGGCTTGGTCCGACCGATCCTCCCAGCGAAACCTCAGCGGCGATCCAGCAACTC
Source organism: Poeciliopsis retropinna (assembly GCA_010277075.1). Taxonomy (NCBI): domain Eukaryota; kingdom Metazoa; phylum Chordata; class Actinopteri; order Cyprinodontiformes; family Poeciliidae; genus Poeciliopsis; species Poeciliopsis retropinna. The sequence goes on from VMRM01000009.1 coordinate 1,246,350, forward strand.
CCGCTCCTACAGTCGGCCGCGCGCTCCTCAACGGCGACCAGATAGGTCGTACTCCTTGGGCCAGTCCTCCGTCTCCAACCCTCCGGTCCACCTCCACCTTCCTGCAACCAACACCTGTAGCCAGCCCGGTCCGTCTGCCGCTCTCAGTAGCCGTCTCACGCCGATGACTTTTTCTTCCCTCCTAATCTGCACACAACTTGATTAGATGCAGATCACCTGTGTCGCTGCAGTGGGGCGTATGCGGCACGTGACCTTAAAACAATCAAAAACATGCAACACAACAACCCAAAATAATCTAGAAAAATAACAAACTTCAAAATATACAGTCCAAACAATATAAGAATCATAAATCTAACTCAAAAAAGAAAACAAGGTCACATTACCACACTATGTTTATGATGAGGTGATTGTACTTAACAGCACTGAGGGTGATCAATCAAAATTGCCATGATTCATCATGATTGATGATTTTAGGACTATTTTAGACTATTGTAGTCCTAAAACTAAAATAGTACATCCTGGTTTAAAGACAAGTGGGACACACTTTAGTAATTAGCTTACATCTCGATCAATGTTACTCAAATAGTCAAAGCTATTTTAAGCTCATTTCATCAGTAATAATATTACTGGATCAATGACACTGTAAAGATCTCAGTCCCTCATACTCTTCCTTTCCATAACAGTGAAAGACATTTAGTTGTATCCAGAAGTTTTGCAGGTCATTTTTACTGTTGCTGATATGAACTTGATAAGATATGCTTCAGTGTGACTCCAGTTGTTCTGTTCAGAAACTTAGCACTGAGTTTTTTCTCACCGTAACATTTAACTGCATATGTTTCACCTGCAGTTTCTACAGTCCAGGTCACATGACGAGGACAGGATCTGCTGCAGCTGCTCTCTCTCTCTGAACATCAGCTGAAAGGGATCGGGTTTAGACTCTACGCAGAGATCCACGGTCGGATTAATGAAACACTGTGTGTTAGCTTTTACACACAGCAACAATAAACCAACACCAATGGACCAAGAGTTTAGTTATGTCTGCCAAAATGATTCAACACATTATAAAACTGTGGACACAGAGAGAGTTTTATATTTATTTATAACCACTGAAGAGTTTGAATGAAACAGTTTCATTTTATGCAGACATTTTTTTCTTTATGAAGCTATTTGCTTAACAATGCTGTTAACCAGAAGATTAGCCTGGTAACCAGCCCCTTGTTCTACACTTCACCACCTTCAGAGGGTCTGAACCATGGGCTAGCAAACAGTGTAATACATATGCACATTTCGTCCTCAGATTGAGTGGGCGTAATGTTAATATTTACAACTTTTATTCTATTAAATAAGCAAAGACTTGCTTCTTTTTACATATTTCATATTGCACTAATGTCAGATTTCCACAGAGAGAAGTAGACATGGACACATGCATAAAAATTACATTTTGCCCATGGACTCTCTGGCAGTTACTGCCAAGAAAGAAAAAGCTATTTCCTAAGACTGAACACATTAAAAATTGACTCTCATTCCAACAGGCCACATCAATGAAATCCAGAATAGCACCCACAAGGAAGTTCCTGTAATACTTGAGGTCTGATTGTAAGTGCTTTGCTGGCAGGCGACGAATGGCAGCCCACTGAGGCCAATGAAAATCAAATGCGGTGTTAGGAATTCAGCTTGTAACTGAGCTCAAGCTATTTCCAACCAGCCTGAACCCCCTGCCTGCTCCGCTCCTCGCCAGCCCTGCAGGAGCTCTCTTCACCTGTCCTCTTACTGGTCACCGAGCCGCACTCGCACTTTCATCTGTTTCAGTCACAGCGGGGTGGACGGATGCTGTTGGAAAGTTGACAGAAAGGAACAAACGTGACTGGACAAACCAGTCATCTTACCCCTTCAATACCACCCAAACTCACTTACCTCTTCCTATCCGGCTGTCGCTCTTCCACCTTTTATCTCCTTCAACTTCTTATCCGGTCCCTTCCTTTCTTGAAGCCTCTCTCCTCACCAGGCTCTCTCTTACACCGTATCATGTATGAGTTGGCCGCAGGCTGCGCTGCAGAGAGCTTGAGGACTCATCTGGTATTGAGCGAGGCTATAGACCGGCTTCTGAAAAAAGGCCCTATTGTACTTTGGTGTGGAAGGTTTTCCAACAAATATCAGATGAAAATATATTTTCAGCTAAATAGCTGAAAGATAAAAACTTGATGGGGTCGAAATAATGAAGATTCACTTGAAGCAGGGAGAAGGAGACTAAACTGATCCGCGGTATTAAAAGATCCAATCAAAATCAAAATCCAACAGAATTTTATTGATATAAGCAGAAGGGTGAAATGTGTCTCATCGGGTTAGATATTCTGGTGTAAACTTTGGTCAATGCCAATGTTATCAGTTAGCCTTTTATATGACCAGTTGGGTAGTTTAAGTTTATGAAAAGTGCTATTTTATAACATAATCAAGAAAAGGCTTAAAGCTGATCACTGATGTATGGATTATAATTACCTTAAATAAAATGATACAAACCAGAAATAAGTTTCAAACAATTTTCTTATTGAAATTACATGAATTAATAGTTATTCTAAACCTTTTAACTGTCAAATTTGTATTAAATCATATGAAGAACAACTGTACAGAATATCTTAGAACTTCTCTGCTTCTCTCTTCTGGAGGTAAGAGAACATTTGATGAAAACAACGAAAACCTCGTTGAGACAAAAAAACACTGTCATAATGCAAATTATTCAACACAATAGCTGTTAAAATGTAATGTTCAGAAGTAATAGACACAACAGTTGACTTGATATTTCTACATGCTGTCTCACAGCTCTCTATGCTGCCAGGTGGACCGATAAACTGGCTACAAGGTGTTAATTAATTTATCCTGGACTGAGTTGGACTGCTGAGTAGTTTGATCTTTTTGCACTCTCTCCATCAAACATTCATACAACATGCTTAAAGTGAAGGGCTGACTCAAATTAACTTTTAATTTAAATTTAGAGTTGAGAGAAGGATAGTGTGGAATCCAAACCAGGAGGAAGTTTGAGTCTTGACTATGTTTGAACTCTGTTTCTGTTCTCCCAAATATTCACATGAATATTAAACAGATGCTGGGATTTGGTGGATTTTTTTGGGGTACAGAAGATCTTTTGATTCTCACTTTCTCTGGTTGATTGAAACATTAGTTTTCTATTTGCATCACATTTCTGAGAGTTTGTTTCCTGAATAAGATGCTTAATGTAGACCAGACAATTTACAGCTATTTTAAAATATGACTAATATGTCCTTTCTACTTCCCATTTAAAGTACTGGACAGCTTGACCGAATGTTGCATCAAAAGTTCCTGGGTAACTATCAATAAAATCCTAAATATTCTGCCATCTAGAAAAAAGATTCAGCTGTTTTAGTTTAGTTTTAATGATGTTGCCAAAGACATAGCATAAAGAATACTGGATCTTAATTGATAAGTTAGGAAGTTGACTTTGGATTTTTTACTGGCTAGTTAACCTAACCTGGTACAGATGTGTTGGAAACATTATAAATGTCACTGCTTTATGCAGTAATATAGTTCCACATAAAAATAATGAGCAAACCAAACTTTTAATTGGAAAACTTTTTGCACTTAGGATGCTGACCCACTGTTTATTATCTTACTACTATGTTAGCATGTCTGAACACATCTTAATGCTCACCTTGGGTTAAATATGAAGAAACAAAGCACCTTAAGTGGAACATCATGTTCTATCTGTGACTTAATGTTGCTGACAGGGCCGGATTTAGAATGAAGTGGGTGTTGGTGCCTTCATTCATTGTCCCGTTTGACTATGAACTGATCTATTAATAATGTGTCCTCTGGACCTAGTGTCACACTGTTCCCCAAAAAAGTATGATAACTTCATAATCTTCAAATATGAGTATTTGAAGATTATTATTTGTATTGCACATTTCAGCAACAAGGCAAAGTACTTTACATAATCCAAACATAAAAACATCATAAACACATACAGTCAATTGTAAAAACCAGTAACAGCCATTCATTTTGTCAAGTGCCATTGTTAAAATCCCAATCATGTTCATCAACATCCTAATCTACTAATACAACTCACCTTTTGGGCCACCCCCACAAATTGGCACCCCGGGCTACTGCCATTGTAAGTTGTACATTCTGTTCCAGGTTGTTTGAGATGCAGCCATTTTAAAAAACCTGGTTTACAGAATACATTGCCTTTTCTCTATGGTTTTGTTCTTTACACAAAAAGTCGGTCAGTGTGTCAGATTTAGGCTCCAACTATTTCATGAGTAGAGGTGAGTGAATCTTTGTCGGTGCAGACAGAGTGTGTGCATAGCATAGCATGACATTTAGTCATGTTATCAGGCCAGATTTTGAGGAGCAGTTGCATCCGTTCTGCAGCAATGGCTGATAAATGTGGCAAACATGGCTTCTCCTAGTCTGCTAAGCAGACTAGGAGAAGCCATGTTTGCTTCCTAGAGCTTATACCATTGAATCTTTTAACATGTTGCATAAACCTGGAATGAGTGTGATGGGGTAATTTCCTCTAATTAAAATTCACAAGGTTGGAGCTCACACTGGGAGGGATCTTTGACTATTCCTGTCTCAATGAACCCAAGAAAAGACAAACAGTGAGTTAGGACACAGAAGCGCTGTATGTGTTTGCTGATTATAATGGTTCCAGTCCCAGTCCATCTCTGTTACCAGAGGAGTTCAGCTGATGTTGTATCTCTGCTTCATAAATTTAACACAGGTTCACCTTACTGTTGAACTCCTTCTCCAAGAAAGCAGAATTCCCTCTCCTTCCATTTTTCATGTTCTATCCATCTTCATTAGATTCATAGTCAGTCACTGTCGATTCCTTCTCTGCGGTTGCTGTACATGTACAAGCTTTCATCACACGCATAGAGAAAGCACAAGACGGTCCCAGAACAAAGACATACCTGCAATCGTATTTTCCTTTGACTGAGGTGGTCCTGATTGACGGTTCTTTCTTTTTTCTTTTTTTTTTTTATCCATCAGCGCCACTGCACAGTTCCAACATAATCAAGGTTTCGTCAGTAAAAGGCAGCTGCATGTAGTTGAGGGCAGCAGAGAGTCTGGGAAGTATCTTCCTCTGCATACAGACATGATTTGGTTTGCTCTGATAAGGTCAAAGCATTCAGACTGTTTTTATGTCTCTGTGATTGCAAAGCAAACACTTCAGAGTCTCATCCAATGGGGACTAACACGCTGTTTTCTGGAAAACAGGTGGTGGAATCAAGTAAATGATGGATGCAGATGTCAGAGTTTCTGAAGCAAAATAATAGTTTTGTTTTTTTGTACCATGTGAAGGAATATGAATGTTCCCTCTCTGATCGATTTGATCATTTCTTGTGCTTTCCTCCTTCAACTTCTTCATAAGTTTTACTGGAATTTTATTAATAGACCAACACAAGGAAGCTAATAATTGAGAAGTGGATTTGTAAATTTTTTACAAATCAGTGTATTTGTAGTCAGTACCCTTTGCTTAAATACCCCACAATTTTAATTTATGTTAACCATCAGTTGCTGCTGTTCTGTTTCCGGCCTTAACGGTTGACTTAGAACCAGCATCATGAAGACCAAGGAACAGAGCAGAGAGCTGTGGAGAATTTAAAGCATAGTTAGGACATACACACTATCCCAATCTTTGAGTCTCTTATAGGACACTGTTTATTCCGTCATGTGACGATGAAAACCAAGTAAAACCTGCCTGTCCACCCAAACTGATCTATGTAGAGGACATTTAAGAGATTGACAGGTCAGGAGGGAGAATCAGTTGAAAGTAAAACTATGCTAAATAATGTTAACCTGGTTAAAAAAAAAAAAGAAAAAAACAGCTACACTTTGCTTCGTCCAGAGGGTCTGGACCCTTGGCTCTTGGGAAGCGAGTGCTTGCTGGAGGCGTGGACTCTGTTCAAGTTTGAAACAACTGGATCTGATTTTACCCAATCACTGCAGTTTGGCTATGATGTATGTGAAGTTTGCTGGAAATGCTGTAAACAATCATGCCCCACTGTGAAGCGAAAAGTGACGAGCCAAATGAACGTCTTCGCCAGAAATTAAATGCCTTAAACATTCCTCTAGCTCCGACATGCTGAATATCTGTGGCCGACACAGACTGAATGGCTTCTCTCACCGCCACCGTCCAACATTTAGATTAATGGGTCTCCAGTAATGAATATGGATATGAATTGTTAGTTCTGTTTCTCTCAGTTGATTGATTAGTGGTCTGTATGGGATGGATCCATTCATTTGAGATTGCACACACAATGCTGGTCTTCAAACAACACTTCAAATGAAAACTCAAAATCAAGATTATCTTCACGCTAATGACAGGAGTATTTAAACTTCTGACCTTGACTCGATATGCAGGGAAGCTTTGAATTATTTATCTTGAGATGCTGCGAGCAGAGTTCCAACAGTTACAGCCTGAAGATCAGCACAGACCGAAGGAGAATGTTGTTAGACATGCCTTCATTGCACCAGACAAGGTCAGAGCACCAAGGGTCTGTATATGTCGCATTGATTATCAGACACTCGGCGTAAGAGCAAGCAAACCAGTTTAACAGAGCCATGGACTGCAAACTACACAAATAGAGACAGACAGCAGAGACACTGCTTGGTACTTAGCAGACAGGTGTGGCTGTCAAATACTGTGGCTAAAGACAGTAAGTCTGATGGACACGATGCCAGCCAGGCACAGTAAACATGGAGGAGGCATTTCTTCCTTACCTTGCAGTCGCTGCAAACATGGAGGTAGACAGACCGTGTTGGATGATTTGAGTGAATTCAAAAACATTCGAAAAGGCATGAAAACGTAAACTACAGTTTGAAGTGTTTGTGAAAAGATTTGGGTTTTTTTTTCAAATGTTTTCAGGGAAGTAAACTGAATAAAATGTTTCTTAAATAGTGGGAGAGCAATGGGAAGTCACATTCATCGTCAGCAACTCAGTCTTTGCATAAAATAAAAATCTTCACATCTGAAGGAAAGACAGAAGTTGGAAAAGGCAAAACTGAAGAAGTCTCCTCCTCGTCCGGCTAACCTATCAGACCTTGTCTATCAAAGGTGGTTTCACAGTCTATACTGCATCTTTAGTTAAAAATATAACTTATTTATAATACTCAAAGTGGATCTTGATAAGTATATCCTGAGCATAGATAAATAAAAGGTTTCATACCTATGAAATCAACAATCTATTTGAGAAATCAAGAGCAAACAATATTTTTTGATGTTTTTGCAGCATTGTGACCCTCTTATTGACATAAGCACTGAACACAAACTGGTGAAAAACTAAATATCTTTATTTCACACTTATTGCAGATGCCCAGGTCACACACACTATTGCTGTATTTGTGAAAAAAGCTTTACGAAAAAAGCTTTTTGTCAAGTGTATCATCTTGTCTCATAAGCTGGATGTTGTTGCAAACCTGCATAAGCGCAAACAATCTTCATTATTTTATTGAGCACCTCTCAAACCTCCAAAAACTGTGCAAGTAATAATGCAGCTGATAAATATAAAGGAGAAATTCTACCTTTTTTCCTGGAGTCTTCCTTTCTTTACCTTAAATCAGGGTAAAGAAAGTAAAACCTGCCTTACGTAAGGGATTGTTGTAAAAATATAACATCAGTATCAATTTATTATTGTCCCTGTCTGGGAATTTACAGGTCATGAGCAGCACAGTCATCCTGACTGTGTCATGTGCTCATTAGCATTTTGAGCACGTATACAGAAAAGCTAAACCCACACTACAGTTTGAAGTATTGCCTAAAAATAATGGTGCCTCAACTCCAAAACACAGGATATGCATATGTATAAAGAGTTTCTGTACGTGCGGCGTGCGTGTGGAAAGACACTGACTCACTGCCTCTCCCTTCAGCCTGGAGCCAAATAGTCTGTACTGGCAGCATCAAGTATACCAAAACAGAGCAAAAATCAAACAAATATATAAAGGCAGTGATGCATACGGTGCCTTGTTACTGCTTAGTCAGGTCAAACCCACGACAGAGACAGACAGTAGATGAAGAAGTAGCAGCTGACTGTCACCGCTACCTGTTTGGCGCACAGCGTCTTCATGCCGGATTGTTGTGCAGCAGAGATTTTAGCTCTGGTGCTCAAAACGCAAGAACTTACTGAATCTGAAAAAAAAAAAAAAAAAGGCTGAGAAATGAAGACAAACAGCATACTCAACAGCAGCGCATTTAATTATTCATTGTGCGGCACCATACGCTGATGATGTTTTACACACAAAGTCCATTAGGCTGAGCCGTCTCAACATGCATTTAAAAGGAATCTTAATGTATATTTAGTTGACAGAAACACAAATAACGTGTTTTTTTTTTTTTGGGGGGGGGGTTTCGTCAGGGACTCAGGACGTGACAGCAGGGCATGGACTGCAGTGTTATCCCATCGCAGTGTTTGTAAAAACACAAATAGTTGAACATGTTGACATATTTCAATATTGTCCAATGAAAAACAAATTGACTTTGACCAACCTCTTATATCGGCCGATATATATATATATATATGTATATATATATATATATCGGCGATATAGAGGTGGTCAAAGTCATTTGTTTATATATATATATATATATATATATATATATATATATATATACATATATATATATATATATATATATTTGACATGAGGAAAAAGCATAAACCTGAATAAGTAACTGCAAACATTTGGCTAACTAAACATTTTTTTCCCTCCACATTGGGCGTAACAGATACACTGTTGTGGAAAAATATTGGTCCATTTCAAGACATTTTGAGGTTTGGATCTAAACCATTGGCTGCAGCTCTGTCTGCAGGGTTTTGGTTCTGTTCTGCTCCAGTCTCAGGTCTTTTGCAGCCTCTAACAGGTCTTCTTCCAGGTTTGCGGTGTATTTAGCTCCATCCGTCTTCCTGTCAACTGCGAGCAGCTTTCCTCTCTCTGGTGAGGGAAAACATCCCCACAGCAGTTTCATTTTTATTTTATCTAACTAGAGCACCTTTCTACACGTTTGCTGTGTCTCCTGGATTATGGCAAACTACAAGCAAGACTTTTTATGACTTTCTTCTTGGCACTCATTCGTAAAGTCCAGATTTATGGAGTCCATGACTAAGGTGTTCTGTAGACAGATTCTCCAACTGTGCTGTTGGATCTCTGAAGTTCCTCCAAAGATGCTAAAAACTAAAATTTAGCAACCATTATTTGGAATAAACTTTTAAGTTCCTTTTTTTTTCTTCTTTTTACATATTTATAATATCTTAAATGGAAAATGTTAGCAAATAACTCACTGTATTTTTCACAGGTATGAGCTATTTTATTTTAATAATATGCAATTAATAATTAACTGACTGGTAATAAAATGTAGGAGCAGTAATTTCTTATAATAATACGACTTTGTCCCTCATACACACAGGAACACGTCTACAGTGTAAAGGACTCTGTCTTTTTCCTGTTTCTTCTTGATGACAAATATCCTGCAAGGTGTCGTTGTTTTACTTTTTGTAAAATGTAAATATGTTGATAAAAAACACTGCAAGTAACTTATTTATTTATTTATTTCATTTTATTTTTTTACCTTCCTTACAATTCCGCCCAAAGTTCACTATTGGAAAAGTACGGCTAATTTTTTTCTTGGTTCTTTACTGTCGTTTCTTGATCTTCTGGTTTCCTCCCAATTTTCATTTTGCTTACAGAGAAAGCAATTTGATGCTTTTGTTTTAAAAAAACAAGAAAAACTGTGAACCAAACTTGTAAGTCATGTTAAAGTTAAAATTTCAGTAAGAGACCAAAAACTGTAACAACTTGTACAGTAGAAGTTGTTACAGTTACAGACAAACATTTATAATATACTTTTTACCCTACTGCAGTCATTGCATAACTTTTTTTTTTCTTAAACTGATGAACAATGTGTTCTGATGTGTGCGGCGTGTCCAAACCGTTCTGAAGCTGGATCCTGATGATAACAGCTCTTTCTATATGTTAGCTTCAAAGCAAAGGTGTGTGAATTGAGAGGCTAAAAAGAAAGAAATCATGTCAAAAACAGAATGTATTTCAGTATATCAGTGAAACCTGCAGACAGCATGAGCGCAGTGTCCACACACACACACACACACACACACACACACCCAAACAGGCCTAATGAAGTGAGCTGCAGGCTATAAAAGGCAGAGGGAGGCTGGATGGTTGAGCGCGAGTCCAGACAGCGAAAGTTGCAGAGTTCAGAAAACCCCGTCTCTGCTCTTTCTCTGCAGCCTTCGCTCCAGCAAACTGACACCACAACCTCCATGCATTTTTCATGACCTGTGTTGGCTGACGAGCTCTCTCAGCCTCCCTCGCTCCCTCCCTCTCCTCCATCCTCTTCGCACAAACAGAATCTCGCACGCCCCACCACACATTCTTTCACTCTCAAACTGAGCTATCTCCTGAAAGCCTCAAAAACCATCAGTCTCACCAATTCGCTCCCTAATTCAGAATGGCGTTTCATTCAGAGCGACAGCGAGGGCAGAGGAGATACTGAAGTGGATGAAAGAGAGGAGAAAATGAGAGTGAATGAAGCTAAAAAGGAGCTCGGCAAAGCATGACGTTCTGCATTTAGTTTATCGATAATAGCTGCTACGCTGCTATTTTCCCAAACAGTAGCATTATGCATGTAGAGGGATTGTGGGATAAGAGACATTATCCCGTTAGACCTGATTGTAAAATATTTTCATCTGTTATATTTGGCCCCATGTAAGATATCTAACAAATTAAAATATAGGTTTTTCTATGAAAGAGTAGCATAATATTAAAATGGAAGTAACGTGATATGAGGGTCTGTCAACAGGGTGTATGCACATCCTTAAAATGTCTTAAATTAATGTTAAATAAATTCATGGCCTTAAATAAGCAAACTTTTATTGTGGCAAGATTAATTAATCTTATATATTCTATGTAGTTTTTTTTCTCCATGAACTTTTCTATCAGGCAAAGTTGTAAGTCGCACACAAACATCTTTGTGTTGTGACTCGAGTTGGTTGAGACTATCGTTAACTAGCTGCTAATATGCTAGCTAGCATATAGCTAGCTAATATGCTAACATATTAGCATACAGTTACGTAATAACTAGCTGTATTACGTAACTAATACGGCTAGTTACATAACTAATACATAACTAGTAGTGATGGTGAGATGAAGCCTCATGAGGCATTGAACCACTTGAGCCAACTGGTTCGAGAAAGGGTTCATTTCTTGAAGCTTCATGTGCACACGAAACCACCTACTGGCCAGGTGTATAATCACAGCCAGCTGTATCTTAATACATGTGATGCATTGAATTTTTGTCTATTATGGCTCTTGGGAATGACTTCACAAAAGGTGGAGGACGAAATCATTTGTCTACATAAATTATGTATACACATATGTGTATAATAAAATATTGTTTGAATGTATTCTCTGTGTGTAATTTTTCCCAAAATAGTAGTGTCATGTAATATGGCATGTTGTGTAATAATGTTTTTCTGTGACTCTAGAAAATTGGCATGGGCTTAATCAGGCAGAGGACAGTGAAAGTGCTTGTGGAACTAGGGAGGGGGCAGTGAATAGGCTAATGCTTGTGTAACTTGGATGATTTCATGCATTTTTATTAAGAAACAACAATTTCTCCACAGTTTTTGGTTTCAAACGATTTCTCTTTTTTGACACTACTTCTCCTGCCTTTGAAAAGACACGCTCACATGGCACAGATGATGCCGGGGTGCATAAATAAATAAGTGCAAGTTTGTACAGATTGGGGTACAGTGACCGATGATTAGCCCAGTACTCCAGGGGGTTCTCCAGCCTGCTTATGTTTGCCTCTGACAGGTAGCGCTGGACCTCTACGGTGGCATCTGCTGACACATTTTGAGTCCTCTTTGCCTCCATAGGGGAAATCCTCCTTTTTCTCGCCAGCTCCATCCTACTCCTATCCTGTCCTCACGCTCCTAAATCTCCTATCTATCTATCTCTCTCCTAAACTCTCCAAACACCAAACTAACTGTCTCAAACTAAATAACCACTATCCAAACTCTGCTATCCAAACTATCAAAACTCTATCCACTCTCTCAACTGACCGCAACTCGCCTACAACAACCCACATCTTGAATGGAGCCTGTGGGGTTTATAAAGCTGTCAAACTCCGCACCAAAATCTGAGCCACTTCCCGAAGCAGTCACGTGGTACAGCCCGGCAGCGAGGCTTCGGACGTCATCGTTTTCGGCTCCTCCCCTAAATGAAGCAAGCCTCGATACGCGCTTTACGGAAACGTCCCCTCCATTACTCGACACACGCCTCGAAGCCTCGGCACATCACGTAACATCACTAATAACTAGCCGTATTAGTTACGGCTAGTTACGGAACTAGCCGTAACTAATACCATAGTTACGGCTAGGGTATTGGTTATTACCCTAGCTGTAACTTGCTAGGGTAATAACTAATAATATACCCTAATATAGAGTATATTAGATAATAAGGTATATTACCCTATAAAAGAATGGCTGGCTAACTAGCTGGGCTAGGGTATGACAGGGTATGTTAGCCTTCACATATGGATTTGAATGGTACCAGAGCTCATATCCTCTAAACCAAGACGTAGGTTTTTAAGTGGACCAGATTTCACATTCACACCTCCACAAACAAACCTGACTGTCTTGACAAATAGACTGCACTTCACTTAAAGCAGAAAAGAAGAATCCACGGATTTTTGTCTCTAGATGTACCAAGCTGTCAGAGAAATATCCTAAACTCACCTTCAACAAAATGTAGATGTTCTGTAAAGCATTGAACGCAAATGTTTTATTTGTGAAAACATTTGTCAACCGTATTTCATTTTCCTCCACTACATGCATGCAGGCAAGTGTTGGTCCATTGCAAATAACCCCGTTGCAACACATTGAATACTTTAGCATGACGCTGTAAAACGGTTTAAAAGTAAACGTTGGAGTAAAAACTAGTTTTGAATTCTGCAAAACTTCTGATCTGTGAATCAAATCACACAAACAGGACACTGATAACAAGCAGACATGGATTCTAGTCCTGATTACATCAATTATCATTCCTACGCCTGAAGTGATTGTAATCAACAGCATCGGTCATCAAGGACAAACAGAGTGACTTCAGTAGCAACATGTTAAGGTCAAAATCAGAGACAGGATAATTAGTTTGCTATCCAGAAAGTGTTTACCATTTGACCCACAATGCACTGCTACATCCACATTAACATGGACGTTATTGGTTACTTCATTTGCTTATCTGCATGAATGAGCTCACCCTTAATAGAGAAGCATAGTTCAAAAATATTTATCTCTATGATTCAATATGCAGAACAGCTTCCAAAAATACATTTTGAGTAGTTTGTTTTAATAATCCAAACCAATTGTTTAGTGTGGAACATATAAAACTTCTTTTTTTCTGAATGCATCCTAAAATTGATGAAGTACTAAACTGGCAGCTTGAATCAATTCTCTCAACCATATTTTGCTGTTAAAAAGAACTGTCCAATCCTTCATATATGTTGGCTATTAGTTGTAATTATGAAGATTATCTGTGTTGTTAATCCCATAAAAATATGCCATGTTAGCAACTTGCAAAGTAAAAATATTTTAAATATTTTGTTTCTGCTTGTATCTTTCTGCTGTGCAGTTGGCAACAGCACAGCACTGAGCTGCAGCCTGAACAGCAGACTTCAACTCTCGCCATTCCTCAAGTAGACACTGAAGCATTAACATCATCTCCAGGAGATGTTCAAGAATTTCAGGCTTCGGTTACACAAAAAACAGACTGGCAGTAATTTATTTATTATGTGGAGTAGCCCAGATAATTCCTATCCCGTGCAAATAAGGATAAACTCAACATCCATTTCAAACATAAAGAAACAAATAGAAGTTCAGAAAATGGCTCTTGAGACTCCTCTTCTAAACTTTAATCTCTACCAGCTCATTCTGAGCACATCTTGTGCTCTTCCTCTTCATACGTCCAGCCCCTCTACTCTTCCCGCTCTCGTCTGATCAAGGGTCAGCTTGCAGTGTCTCCATTAGTCACGTCTCATTTCTTCTCTGCCACCCTGCTGTGATTCAGGGTCAGGGACTGCCCAACAGCCATTTTCCCTCCTCGTTGGAGCCTGGGTGTTCTGGCTGACCTGGCCTCTTATCTCGGTTAAAGCAGACACTCGCTGGTGGTGGTCCTCTCATCGTCTATCAGCCTCTCCACTCTACCTGCTGCGAACAGCTCACACACACACACACAGGCACCCACGCATGCAGGTGAGCTTATCTCCCCATACACACACATGCATATTTCTCTGTGGGGCAAAACTTTCTACCTGCATAGGATGTAAAAGTGAAACCTGGATTCTAGTCATTGTAATTTCTGTTCACTTCAGCTAATCACAAATCCCATAAAAGCAAAGACACACACAGTGGGTACGGGTTTCAATGACTGAGAGGGTCAAGTAGCAAAACGCACACTGCAGAACGCGATACGCCAGGCTCCACAGACCCAGATGGCTGGGTTTTTTGTGCTCACTTCAGCTTGTATTATAAATTAAACTGCATTGTTCCTGCTTCGCCGGCTTGTTAAAGCTGCATGTGAGAGTTCACTGAGGACACAGCAAATCCATACTGTGGCACATGCCCCAGTAAAAAATGGTTAGGTGACACAAGTACTACAGGCAATGAATTTTGCTGTCAGACTTTTCTTTACCCTGAGAAGAAAAGCTGAAGCTTTTTGCCACTGGTCAGCAGTTTGCGCTTGACATAAGCTCATTATTCTATGATTCAAAGTTGTCTGATTATCACTTGTTTCCTCTTTGTTTTTTCATTCCAAGAATGGTTTGAAAAAAAGTGTGAACCTCAGACTCTGACAACAGATTACTAGTGATGGGACACAATTTAAAGCAATTATCTACTTAATTAGTGCCTTTGCAGTTATTAATCACATTTTCATCAAATAGTATTTGGCACAATAAGCTTTTATGAGTGTAATAAATTATGGGTAGTGACTTAATCAATAAATAGACACATAAAGTGTGCATTGGGATGGAATTTCTAGCTTTAGTGCATAGAAGAATGAGTGGCTTTGCTTTCATGCTATGGTTCATCCATAGCATGATGAACCAAACTACCATCAAGCCATCAGCAAACTCCCTGGACTCTCAGCTCCTTTAATAAATCTGTTTCAGTAAAACATTTCCGGTTTAAATCAAAAATATTTGAGCGTAAGTAAACCAGCAACTTCATTGTGTTGTCCGGTAGACTTGGTTCGACCGGGGACCAGAATTGCAACATTTCTGACATTTTCAGATGGTCAGTTCACTTTCACTCTGCACTGTGTCAAACAAACCAAATCCTTTGAAGAACCTGTTCCCTCCATCACCAGTGGTGGCGCTGCACCAGAAAACACTGAAGGAAATGACGTAGAAACCTCTGAAGAGGACATGAGCTGAGTTTTCATAACAAATGCGCTCAAATCTTTGTTTACATTCTGCTAGTGTCAGAAAAACAATTGCAGTGTTTCCATTAAATAGGAAGAAAACATGACGGCAAAGGATGTAACAGTTACATAATATATATATTAATAATTCAGCCATGGTGAAACGCTCATCATGTATCATCAAAAACAAACCATCATTATCCTACAAATTTCCTTTCATCTTCTTTGCAGTTTATGTGAAATACGCTAATTTTGATTTAGCCGAAAAAAAACAAACTTACTTTTGTTTTGGTTGTATTTACCCAGAATACCCTGCACTGTAGTCTTTAGTTTTGGGTCGCACCAAAGTTCGATTATGCATTCACACCTCCTCAAACGAACCGGACTTTTTAGGGAAACACAGTAATAGAGTTTGATTAAAGCGGACTAAATGGGGCTGGTGTAAATGAAGTCTTACGCTTTATGCCTTTTTAAGTCCTGCAACTGTTTTAGGGGGAAAAGTACATCTGTTTTACAGAAAATGGTGTCTGTCACTTCGATATTCAATAGTGTTTTTCTCTCACCAAACAACCTAAAATGGAGTCATGAACAATTTTAAATTTACTTGGAGGTTATCCTTTTCTCACTTAACGTATGATGTGTGTGTGATCTTGAACTACCTTGTTACCTTCCATTTATATTGAATCAGCTATTTTTGAAGCCAAGCGGTCTTATCTGTCTTACCTTGTATCCTGTAACTTTTAGTTATACTGTTCTTATATTTTATATTAAAAAAATAATTTTGAAAGAAGAAGAAAAACAAAAAACCTCAGTCAATTGCCTACAGAGCGTGCAGCCCATGGGGCAGAACCAAGCTAAATCCATAAACACATCTTACGCCAACGCCAAGTGCTTTTAGGTTTGACTGTTTTAATCAATAGCTCAACCTTGGTTAATTTTAACCTTTCACACTCTAATCTTGAATGTAATAGTGGCTTCAGGGTAATTTGGGGCTGAGCACCTTGTGTATAAATGATGGCACTGCATTAGCCATTGGCCGCAGAATGACAGGGAATCAATACGGAGGACATATTTGAAATTCAAAAGGATATTTATCTTTATCACTCATGATTAAGGTGAGTGCAAAGTTGAAATTTAACTCCAACGGTATCATTCTTTTAAGCCTCATCTATTGTGAAACGTGTCTTTACTACGAGGAATTACTTGCTAATATTTTCACCCACAATTTCCTTTCTAACTTGAGTTTTGTGCAGGACCTTCACGATACGGGCTGCGTACAAGAAACAAGTTGTCCTGACTATCGTATGGGAGAGCGAGGCAAAGTGCAGCCTTGAAATAATCCTCCAGCTATTCCCACATCAGCTAAACTCTGCTGTAATATAGAGTGCATGTGTTGGAGAAACATGGAAGACCTTCTATGTATGATTGAACAAAGCTGGCCGATTCTGAATTTAATGTGTAAGTGTACATATGTGGAGTTGCTTTCAATAAGCCATTTTCCTGCATTCCTCTATGTCTCCTGTCAGGATGTGAGATTTACATTTCAGAAGGTAAATAAAAAAGGGATAGGAAAATAATTCTTTTAAAGCGCCATCTCATAAACAATCCTTCACATCTCCTTCAAGTAATTGGCCACTGGAAAGCTTTAAGCTGGGAACACACCACACCCAGTTGCCACAGATTGTGTTAACAATCAAGATTTTCACACTAACAGACTGGGTTTCGTTTTTCACAACTGAAAAAGAGTGAGGGGCACAGATTACAGGATCAGCCACCCCAGTGGTGGATGATCCTGGGTAAGAATCCAACGAAGTTCTTAGTTGGGCTAAGAAAGAAGAATTTCGTTCTTAGCCCAACTAAGAACTCAATTCTTAGTCGATAGGTTTCCCATCCTTTGTTGATTTCCAGGAGTTTGACATAATTGAAATTGTTTTACAGAATTGGATCTAAACTGTAAACATTGTAAGCTAAGAAGTCACTGCAATGCAGCGTGACAGAAATGAGGGAGGATATGACTAACATGCAAATTTATGTTCTGTGCATCATGACTCCAACATAAACACATTCATCTGCGAAATAGTACAAGCTAATTTGGTTCCTAATTTATCATTTGGATCCGACGGATAAGTGGTTCAGGTAACAATTTTGCTAATACAGGTCAAAATAAAACTGAGACGTAGACATTCTCAGAGCTATAAAGACACATTTTATTTGCCCTGCGGCACATAAAGGGGGGAATTAGATGTGCCATGGAGACATCTAGGACACCGCAAAGCACCAATTTTCACAGGCCAACATGAGATGGCGAACAATTACAGAGATGTTTATCACTTATCGTTTATCACTATGAAATTTCTGGCACTTCCATAATCACAACAAGTCAGGGCCATTCTGTATTCACTCCTTCAAAAAGCAGCTTTCGTTCCAGGCAAATTGAAATTATGGTGTGCTGTTATTGAAAAGGCCAGGACTGGAGAAACTTCTGCAATCAAACTGTCAGCACTCCCATTTCTGTCTCCGGGTGTGTAATAGTATGGACACTTGCTATTGCGTTTGATATTCAGCACGTAAGGTTAGTCAAAACAAGCTCAAATTCCATCAGCAAACACCATGTATGTGGGTTTTATTTCAATGGGACAAAGAGCAAAAGTGCTAGTTGTTTATTTTGCTTTAAAATAAAATCAAAAGTTTTAGGGTAGCCACAAAATTGTGCCTGTAGCCCAAATAACTTTTAGCGGAGGTTTTGTGAATTAAGTGTTTTCAAAAGCTTTGTCAATTAAAGTTGATAAGTGGTACTGAATACTTCTTTTCACCCTGCCACTGAAGAGGCCTTGTGATTTGGCGCCTTGACCCACCTGGTGAGCACCCGTACCTAAACTGGGCCAGCAGGCAGCCGCAGCGCCACATTTCGAAACTGCTGTGTTCATTTATCAGCTGAAATTGAGAAAACATTTTTGCTATCTGAACTAGAAAAACTGTAATTAATGCGGGAAAACTATAAATAATTGGAAACATATAATGGATTTATGAAACAAACGCTGCTCTGACTCATTTAACGACAATCAGAATGTATTAAAGGAAACCCAACATTCAATTCAAAAATACTTTACACAAGGAAGTTAAATGTTCAGTTCATGTTTCATAGTTTGTCCTGCAGTGGGCGTCGGCTGAGCTGGTGCTGCTAGTAACTCCATCCACTTTGCCTGTTTTTCACTGTGATTTAAGTCAGTGCTTTTAACTCAGTTTCTCTACTGACTTGACCTTTTGTTGCAGCTGTTTTTGTCTCCATTCAGCCTTTAAAATCAGCTGAGTGAAACTGTTTCTGTAATAGATAAAGCCCAGAGGAGTTTCTACTGTATTTAACTTTCTGTTCTCCACCATGTAAAGAACTCCTGCACCAGCTCTTCTGCTGCTCTTTAATAGACCTGATGGAGTGAGTCAATGTCAGTCAACATACTGGTGATAGCCCGTGTGTAATTGTAACATTTTAGCTAATATTAGTGTTTTAGCAACCTAAATATTACATGTTTTCTTCACATTACATGTAGCATGTTGTTGTAAGACAACATGCAAATGCTAGTCTGCATGCTAATAGTATTTTACCTAGCTTTAACTTTTCAGCTAGTTGTAATTTTTATGTCTTTATTTCTCTCTGTATAGATTATGTTACTGTAGGTCAACAGGGCTGGATGATATCACTTGTTTTTTTTGTTTGTTTTTTTTAAGCTAGTTTTAGCTTTTTAGCACATTTTAGCATTTACATGTTGTTTTTTTTTTGTTGTTTACACTGTAATGTCCCACCCCAACCATCACTGATGATAACTAATGTAAATGTAAATTAGATATGACTAAAAAAATCAATTATATGTAATTGATTTTTTTATATCAATTAGATATAAAAAATCTAATTGATTCAATACTACATCAACTAGATAACAAGGTCAGGAAAAATTTTAATTTAAAAAAAAAAAATCATAACTTAGGAAATGAAAGTATAGATAAGCTACGCTAGCTTGACATACAGATGTGCTAATTGTGCTGTGGAATTAATAAACCACTGCTGTGTTCATACAATAACTTGTTAATAATGACAAAAATAAACATTAATACTGAAAACAAAATGCTGTAAGACATTGAATGTTCTGTTCTTCATGTGGGAAACGTTTGAATCCTGATACATCAGTGGAGCTTTTGTCAGTCAGTTTCTATGGCTATTTGACTGCCATTGTTGTGTGCAGGCACCAAGTTTGTTGATGTAAACAATAACATGCAATGTGTCTTTACGTAAACACTAATTTGACGTATGCTTCTCCAAACATAGTCAGTAGTTGTATACTGTTCATTGCCATAAAAATTAAGCACATTTGATACTTTGTAACGTCGCATATCTGAATCCAAGGCAGGCAAATGTCCAAATTTTCTTTTTACCAACTCACCTCACATGCTAAGCAACGTTAGAAAATGCAGAAAACGTTCTAAGCAACATTTGGGCTTCAACAGGATGAAGATAGCTAGAAATAATGACTTAAACCCTTTATTCAGTAATCCTCATTCTTTCTTTGTTTCTCTTCCTCCTACTCCCACCTCTTCATCTCATTTTTCATTTGCATGGTTACTGTCATCCCCAATTCAGAGTACATTGGGCTGCTTTTAATTACAGCATCTGTGTTGACAGGAAAGAAAAAGGGATGTTATTAATGTCTGGTCTAAAGTGGGAGAGGTCCCAGAGCACAAATATTTCCAGTGTGCTTTTTGTTTTAATTAATTAACAGAAACCAGGCAGGAAGACAATTGGATCGTGTGAAAAGTGAGTGGATTAAGATGATTAGGATCCAGAGCTAAGTTCATGTGTGTGTTGGTGCAGGTTTCTCCACTTAATGACATTTTTGAGTTAAAAAACTATCATTCACTCACACACTGCTGTAAGTGCTGGGAAAATCTAATATCTCAGTATTTTTTGTTATATCACCATACACAATATTTATCAGAATATTTTTAAAATGATCTCCATTGTTATTTTAAACTATATAGCATGTAACATGAAACAGACCATTCATGTTTTCCTTAATTTGTTCACAAAATCAGAATAAATTTAAATATTTTATTGTAGCCATAAGTTGCTCAAAGATGTTTTTCACTATTGAAATTACTACCACTGCGTCTTTCTGTGGTCAGCACTAGACCTTTAATAAATAAGACCACAGCAGCGCAACAAAAAGAAAATCACCAAGCACGAATCCACAAGGAAACAGCTGAAAACTGAAATGGAGCTCTTTAGTGGTTTTAACATAAAAATGACAAAATTAAAAAAAAAATAAAAAAATCCTGAATGAGTCCAGATTAAAGAAACAAAATCTTAAATGACTATAAAATCGCCAGACCCACAAGTCACAGGTATTGAACTATTTTCACTTTGCCTATTTCAAACAACATGTTCTGTTATGACACAAAAAACAGGCGATCAACATTAAATTTAGCCAGCTTTGTCAAAAACAAAGCCTTTGTTGACTAATTTCCTGCTTTACCCTGTTATCTAGAAAAACCCTGAGACACTCGGACCAGTCAAAGGTTGATGCACAGGTTCTAGTTGATCTTTAAGTTTAAAAATGTTTTTTTGTGTGTGTGTGATAAGCTCTTAATAAATCCAATTAAAAATGATATTTAATGGCTACAGCACAATATTAAGGCCTTGTTAAAGTTGCTACAGCTATATACATTTTTAGAGTCGGGAATAGAACAGAGCATAAAGGATGGACAGATGGAAGGAGATCTTGCCAGAGAAGCAAAACATTTTAAATTGATGATGTGACATATTCCTCTTGCTGTTTGTTCCGCTTCTAACTGAAACAAGACAACTTCTTGCTCTAACATATGCGGCTCTATACTCCTGCGTTGTATGCTGATCTGCAGCTGAGCTGAATTTGCTGTGCTGCTTGCAAAAAAGTTTTAGAGATTACTGAAACTGCTGAATCCCCAAAGTGTGCAGTATGGGACGACTTGTACATTGTGCAAGGCCTAATTTATTACTCATGAATCCAATAAATACTAAACTTTAGCTTGCCCTGACGGCTGCAGAGTTTCCAAAGGTGAACTTTTGGTATGTGTGGCTGACTCTGGCTTGATCACCTGTTGGGTAAAAACATGTACAGTTACGGTTGATCTGTTCATTTTGACTGTTTAACATTTCAGGAACTTATGAAATAAATGTTAATATATATTTATGAAAATATTCTTGTCTTCACCGGATTCTAGAACTGTTTAAAGTTCATCTCAAGTTGAGTTATTCTTTTTTTTCTTTTGCAGCAGTTGGTTGTAGCATATTCTGAATGCTACAGTTGTTGCTTCAGAGACCTGCTGACATGCTGCAGGAAAAAGCAGAAACCTTCTATCTCAGTGGACATGCTTTGGAAAACGTCATCAGCTAAATCAGATATTGATTTTGAATGTATCTTGAGTTAGTTAAATCATCAGATTCAAAACTTTGAACATGCCCTTCACAGGTAGATTTAAAGAAACTTTCCCGTCACATCAAACTAAATTGGAAATCTTACTTTTCACAGCAAATCAGCTATAATTGCAAGGCAAAAACCGCTCTGCTGTACTTGAATGGAAAGAAACTGAATGGGTGAAAGAAACCTTTTTTTTCTTTCGCACCATTTCCTTTCCCAGTGTTGTCTTGGCCCTCCTTCGGTTGGCGCTTGTTTGGACTTTGTTATTGTTTCTTTATGTAACGCCACTGAGCCAGAGAAAGAACGGCCCGGCCGAACAGCACAACAATACGATGATGGATGAGGCCGGCCGGCATAATTATGTGAAGACCAACAGGTAAGCGGAGCGCGCAGGCGGAGCGCGGCGGCCTGCCTGGGGATGATAGCGCAGATCCCACTCTGTTTTTGTTTCGTTGAGTTGTGCTGCGAGGCTGGCAGAATATCACTGGGACACACACACACACACACACACACACAAAGCATCCAAAGCATTTCCTCAGATGCACCACTCAGACACAAAGATGTCTTATAAATGCTAAAACATACTTCACACGCCGTTTCCGCTGCTGTTCCTTATTTTTGAATGCTACTCGGGCAATTTTGCCTGTGATAAACAGCTCAGAACGCAGTGAGTCAACCCAGAGCAGAGGAAAGATGCCACAACAAGGTCCCCCCCCACCACCACCACTCCTCACTTGAGAGTATTACAGAATTATTGTCGCAGACGAAAGCTAACAGAGACAGACAGATTGAGGTCGTTACACAAGAGAAGCAGATGAGAGAGAAGGAAGATGAAAAGGCTTTGGGGGAGCATTCCTGCTGGTTCCATGTAGTGTTGCGGAAGAAAGAGTTAGGCGGAGGTGATTGAAGGAGGAGGGACAAGAGGAGAGTGAGGTTTTCTTTAAAAAAAAAAGACAAAATGCTGTAAACTGTTTGAGACCAAAACATGGCGGTTTGAAGGGAAATGTGTGGTGAAGAAAATGGAAGAAATGGGTCTTCATTTTCCAACTCAAGGCTGTACCATCAATGCCCTCTGTTTCAAACTTAAAGAACTTCTTGTGTCTTGATGGAAAATCAGAGTAAATCATTGTGACAGTGCTTTCATTCAATGCTGTGGAAAATATTCATATTGCTTCTTATTAAATTTGGATGACCGTGTGTTTAAAATTCAGAAAACCACCAGTTTGTGTTGCACCAAATGTTGCCAATGCTAGTAATATCAGGCATAGACACAAATACTTAGATGTTTCATTGAATGCTGAGTCCTACGTTACGTTGCCGCCATCACAAATGTGACAATAGAGCGATCAGAGATCCATGTGCTGCGTGGATTTGTTTCAATCAATTTGCAGTAAAAATTGGATCCATTGGCATTACCTTTCCCAAGTAAAAGTTTAGTCTTAGAATGTAGAGAGCAACAGACCATAAAAATGACCCAAATCAAGTTGGGAAAAAATGTACCTGCTTGGCACTCTCCAGACAAACAGTGATGCCGTTTACCACTCACAAAAACAAGGTAATTGACAAGATTCAGATAGTTCAAGTAACACAGCTGCAAACACATGAAAACACAATAATGACCAAAATACAGTGGTGTCATAATTTATTGATTTTAAAAAAAATAATAAATAAATATGTGAGTAGATGCAAAATGTATAAATCTTGTGCGTATGTGTCGCCTGGATTTTTCCATTCCTTTTCATGTGTGGCATGCAACATGATTCCACGCAATCAATTTTCAAAGCGGTGGTGGACTTCCTCTGTGATTTCACAGTTGAATGTTAGAGATGTTTTAGTGGTCCGTTCGTTTTTGCTCTCCCAATTAGCTCTGTTAAACTGGCAAAGTTTAACCTACTAGATCCTTTTATTTTGACATGATAATGTGAGGAACACGGAAGCCCGACTCAGAGAAGTCAAAAATGGGGCCTGACTACTTTTTCCGTGGAATTTTACGATTCATGTATGTGGTGCGATTACTTAGGGTGTTAATGTGTTAACATAAAATAGCCAATTAAACCATAGGGCCGACTATATACTAAGACTCAGCGACTGCAGCATAACTTAAAGTAAAGCAGAACAAAAACACACTGTTTTTTTCTTTGCTGATGTAAAAGTGTGACACCCTCTTCCTGTAAAAGAATCAACTGCTCAGTGAAGATATGTTAAAACCTAAGAAACCAAACAGAACTTGCTTTGATTCTGTGTTTTAGAGAAGCTTATTTTTCTGACTTCAGAAGTACAAATCCATTCTCTAAAGCACAAAGAGAGAAAGCCTTTTCTGAATGAAACCCTTGAAGACTTGAGGTAAAAACATAATAGTAAAAAGACACAACAAAAAGGACCCTGGATGACCTCGATTTCCCAGCCTCACTCCACCCAAACTTCCTTTGACCCCAATGTCATTGTACTTTAGTACACTATCTTTTTTTTTTTTTTTTACGCCATTCTTCTCTTTTTGTGCGACTTTGTGGACCTGCAGGACAAGGTTGTTGCATAGTGCAGTGCAGTTCATCATCATGCATATGTTCATACACTAATCTAACTGCGCCATAACAAATGAGCTGATTATCTACACCTTGTCTCCGCGTGGGGGTGAAGGGGCCGCGAGTGGGTGCGCGTCATTGTGTGCGAGACAGAGACAGAATAGGCGAAGTGAACAGGTGCAGAACGGGGTACAGGAACCCCATACATCATACTGTAGCAGAAATATGCATCGTCCATATACCTTACCCCCACAACACCACCTCTCAGTGGAGAACCGTCTATACCCAGCAACCTCCCTGTGCCCCCAAATGCCTCGAAATACATGCTTCACACAAATCTATAGACACACACACTCGCAAAGACTGCCACCCCAAGAGCTCGACCTACATTGTATGTCCTCCTACCTCACATCTGACTATTCATCACCACATGGCAACCGTCCCCCATGGGGAGCAGGAGAATAGGGGGGCTTGTTTTTTGGGGGAGAAACAGGGGACAGAGCAGGGCACACTATATACTGCAGGACAGGGTGTCCTTTCCTCCTCTTTAAGATCAGACTCTTCAACATCAGCACCGCTATGCAAAGGTCTTGGTAGAGCTGTGAAGTTGCGTCATAAATGACTTCCACAAGAAGCTGCAGGTGCATAGCAGGGAAACTCAAGACCATAGACGACCCTGTCGCCATTTCACGATGTCTGAATAAAGAAGAACATTTCTTACTGACACTTCTAATGTGAGATAACAAGGGTGTTGCACACTTTATATTCAGACATTACTTCAAGCATTTTGATAGTGTGTTCAGGCTGAACGTGACTTGAGGGTCAGGGACATCCGGTTTCCATGCAGAGTATATGGTGGACATGGGTCTAGGGTTAGGGTTGTGTTTTCAGATTGAGCGTTCGATACCTGTAAAGCGCGTCCAAAGTGGCAGATGCAAGAGCTGGAGAATCTGAACTATTGCATTTAATAAATATACTTACAAAATCACTTTATATTTCATAAAATTTTGCATTTGTAACTCCACAATGGAAAAAGGTTGAGCAGGATTAATATTTTTGGAGGGCTCAGAGATTACCTTCAGACGTTCACAAGTTTTCTCTCTGTGCTCTTTTATTTCATCAGTTTTTGTCTGAAGAAAATAAATATATTGCAGAAGAGGTTTCACTTTAATTTCAATGTTACAAAATCAACTTTATGTTCTGTCTATGGAGATTTAATGGACACTGGCAAAGTTTAACAGTGAGCTCTAGTAGATCCTTATAAAATAAAATCAAAGTATTATATTTTAAGCCCATCATTATTTCATGTAAAAAAAGGCAGACAATGGGAAATCAGTTTTTTTTTTTTTTTTTTTTTTTTTTAAGATATAGCATATCTCTGGCACACTAAACCAATCATTTTGGGGGTATTTGCTGGGCACTGTGATTGCACTGGTCTTGACTGATTGCACTGATTGGATAGTCTGAAGATGATCACACGTAATCATTCTTTAGAACGAGAGCTAAAATTCTTGATGTAAGAAAAAAAAAATTAAGCTCTAAATGTAGACAAAAGTACTTTATTTGGGAACACTAAATAAAGAAGCGACTAAAGTTTAAATAAGAATAAGATGCGTTGATGTTCCTTTGTACTTTGATCTAAGACATGAGTAAAAAATGGGCACTTGGGCAGATGTGGCTCAGTTGCAGGGTGGTCATCTGTGGTTTGAAGACCAGGAATTGAATCCTCAGTTCAGCTACATAAGTTTGAATTAAGTCAGTTTAGACTATACAGGTAGCTATTTCAAAGCCAGTTGAAGACATGTTTCTTGGTCTCTTTCTTTGGCTGTGAAGCAGCAGGTACTTTACAATCACTTGCCATTCACACCAAACACAACCAAGTCATTTCTACTAATCAAATGAATTATCCCTTTAGTTTTACAGTACTCTTCTGAGACAATTATTTCATCCCCCGCTCTGTCACTTTGCAATGTGCTACTAATTTATGTGTTCCTTTTGAATTTCTAGTTGTAGTTAGAGTCTAAATGTATCTGAGTGCCTCTTAATGCTGCTGGTAACCTCAGGTCAGGACTGATCTGTCTTGAAGTGTTTTAACACCTGATAGTCCAGGAGACTTGGTTTGATTGGGGACAAAAACTGAAACATTTGTTACATTTTCAACTGGAAATGTAACAAATGTTGCACCAAGAACCACTAAAGGAGCAATACAAAATCCTCTGAAGAAGACAATGAGCTCAACTTCTTTATAAAATGTAAACAAAAATGGAGTGCCACCATTATTTTGGCAGTTGAAGGATTTTTCTTTTGTCTTTGGTAAAAGACCACAAACCACTGCTCCTGCTGGCAGTTTGTTTTGCTTGGATTTACCCAGAATGCCCTGCAATGTAGTCTGCTTCCACCTTTTTAGTGCTCTCCGGTCTGCTTGGTATTCACATATGCTTTCTAACTGCAGAAGAGTTCATTTCAACTGAATCAAATTCTAGCTTTGTAAGGCAGACCAGAGTTTGCTTTTTTGGTCTGCATCAAATTTTGAGTATACATTCACACTTCTAACTGGACTTTCGAGGCAAACTTACAAGATTTCAATTGATTGTGCTAAACAGGAGTGGTGTGAATGCGTCCTTAAAGTTGGCTCGGTTGGATTTCAAGTTAACATCAAAACCTTAGATCTTGTTCCCACACAAGGTCACATGGTTCTTGCTCCACTTTGACTTGAACCTTAGTGACCAGCAGGTTATGTGAGTCCCTAAGCTGGTTTTCCTGGCTGATGGATTTTACTTTAGTCAATGGCTTACTTTCAGATTTGATGTTGTTAGCTGTGATGCAAAGAAAGAATAGTTTGAAAGTCAGACAAAGAGGCCTTTGGCAAGTAGGAAGATGGCAACAGGCAAAACAAACTCTTTTGGGATTCTGAAAATAGCATCTCTATAAAACTATTCAACTTCTGTTCTTATCCAGGACTTTGCTTTAAGTGTGATTTCTGTCTTCTGTATGATTTGTTAGTTTTACATCCAGTGTTGCTAGCTTTGAAAGTTGAAAGGCTTGAGATAAACAGTCCTAGTCCAAGACATTTAAGATGACTTCTAAAACCTTTCTTATCTTCACTCATTGTTGACATGAAAGGGAGCTGGTACCACTAAAGTGATTTTCCTCTGGTAAAATCCACTGAAATACATGACAGGCTACGTTTTTCCCTTTGTTCACCAATGTACAAGCATCTTCTCTACCATAACCCTAAATGGCATTAGTCCTGCTTGTGTGGGTTCCCATAATAGCCAACTGTGTCCCTCCAAGCTCCCCATTTATCCAGCCTTCAAAATAGATTTCTCTGACTAAAAGAGGACGGACTTTTCAGATTCCTTATACAATCCATGCCTCTCATTTTACCCTCTAGATGTCGGGAGAAAAGATCACCAGAGGATATTTTAATTGCTTTGCCCCCATCATATTCATCAGCATGCCTTCCCCCACACCAAAAGGAACCTGGAGGGGCTATTTCATAATTCTGGGAGGACTGAGGATTCTCTCTTGGGATGGGACACATCTGGGATGGACTTTAGAAAGATGAAATCTGACAGAGATTGGTGTTTGTATAAGATCGGATTGAATGGATTGTTCTTCAGACCTTCGTACTGAGTATGAAGGAGAATGGAAATGATTCAAATCCACAGGGAGCTGGTGAATCTGAGGGTATTATGATATTGGGACTTGGCCAATTGGAAAAAAAAAATAGGTGAAACAAAAAAAAAAGAAACATGTGGCAGGCAATGCCTGCAATATAAATGTTTAACATGCTTGTTTTTTTTTTCTTCTAGTTCTAGTATATGTAACCATTTTTGGAAACAAAAAACATTTCTTTCTTTAAACAAAAAAGTTTTTTTTTTTTTTTTTACAAATTTGAATTGATTCAGTTCTGAAGCCTGATTTTGGTGAGCCCAGCTACTGCACACATCAACCAGTGAATTCAATTGGTTTTCTGACTGATGAGCATGAGAGTGATGACAGTACTAAGACCAGGCCAGTCATGATAAGATATTTTGCTGAGCAATTAATTGTCTCAAAAACGCTTACAATAAGCAATAATATTGTTTAAACCATTTTAAAGTGATGTAATGGTAATGACATAATAATGCGAGCAAAATAATATACACTTTATTTCCAAAGAAAACACTTAACACTGGAACTGATAAACAAAATAAAACAACCAAAAGCAACAATAAAACAGACTTTCAGTCTTCAAAAAATGCACTTAAATAAAAACTAAACACAACATTGTTTAGTTTTTAACATTGCAGGTCAAACAACCAAAGTGGAAATAAAAACTACATTCAGCCAAAAGATTACAGATTATAAAAAAATTAAAATGAGGTCGATAATTTTTATTCATGACGTGATTAATTGATTTATTGTTTATTGCGACAGGCCGAACTGAGACCCTCCTCCTGGCTCTGATTGGCTGTTTGTGCGGTTTGTACTGGGAGCACTGGGAGTACGCAGAGGAGCTTGATTTTTTTTCCCCCCAGATTACCTGTCTTGTACTGTCTCAACAAAATAATTTTAACAAAAACATGTGATTTTTTTTTTTTTTTTTTTTTAATCAAACTTGTAAATGTTATAAAACAAGCACTTTAATTGGCATATAAATATTATAAATTAGATTTTTTTGGGAAAATAAAGTACTTTAAATAATTATGTTTGCTTAACATTCCCACCACTTGGAAATAAGCAATAAGTGTCCAAAGTTTCGGCTGATTTTATTTTGTTTTAATTGAGATTTTAGTGGTGCCATTTTTAAAATTTTTTTTTTTTTTTTTTACCATTTCATGAGAATAAGGATGAAAAAAAACGGGGGGGAGGAGGATATAATTGAGCAAGGGTGGGGAAATGACAGTAAGGAGGGGTGGAGGGAATGAGACGTGGAGGAGGCTTGGGGACTCCCAAAGGTGGCGTCCCAAATGCAGGGAAGCCTCAGAGGACGCTCTGGTGATTGCCTGACCTTCCCACTTTCTTCATACCGTTCAAGGGCAGAGTATGTGTTAGTGTGTGTTGGTATGTGCATGTGTGTATGTGTGTTTCATGCTGACATCCATGTGGTATTTGTACGGTCTCTGTCTGTCCAATTAGCACCAGCTGGAACAGTCTGAACATTTTTAGCGCGTGTGTGTGCGCGTGTGTGTGTGTGCTACATCAGCCTGTATGTGCTAATAATTCACATCTGCAAAATTTTGGAGACAAACCTTTTTTCATTCACACACTCTAACAGATCCTGTTTATTTTAGCAAACCGACGTCTCATGAATATTTCAGCGGCTTGCACCTTGAGGCAGACGACTCCACCAGCGAGGAGGGGGGAGAGTAAAACTCATTAAAACATGGGGTATAACAGAGGAGCAGCAGATTATCCCTCATTATGCAGCATTAATCGTCTATAATCTGCTTTTAATCCAATATCTTTACCTTACTCAATTAATGAGCCATACGTCAAGACTGGATTAGAGGGCAAACACTGGCTGCTAGAGATCTCAGCAGAGAGGAAGTCAAAGTAAGAGACGACACGACGAGCAGAAGAAGGAGATTATCATCCTCTCAGCCGCACTGCCCGAAAACAGTTGAAGTCAAGAGACAGCTGCAAGTCGAGACACTTCTGCACAAGATTGTTCTGTGGCAGTTTAACATTTAACAGCAGATTTAAACAGTTATGCGAAACGACTGACCATGGAGCTGTCACAAAGAGACTCAAAAGAATTGGTGTTTAGACATAAAACTAAATAAGCAACTTATTTAGTTAAATGGTTAAATGTTCTGTAAAAAAATTTGCTGCATAATGTTTTTGGTTTGTTAACATTGATAGGTCAGAAAACAATATGGCAGTAGCTTTACGCAGGAAGTCATTTTCCATTTGTCCAATATATAGTCGATAGCTGTTGGATGTTTGAATCTTATGCAGATTCTCTTCATGGTTTTTGGGAACGTGATTTATATATCTATTTTAAAAACTAAGTGATAATAGTTGTGTCATATCTGTAGAATTGGGGAGTATATGATTAGGATAGGGAACTTGTAAACCGATCAATTCAGCGAGACTGAAGATGTGTGTTTTGGTGCACCAGGACATTGATTTACTGAAATGTTTCTGCCTGTCCTTCCTGTTTGTCGGATATCTTCTTGTTTTGTCTTCGTGCTCTGCCTGTGGTCCGGCCCACACAGCCTGTTTTGCAGCAGGTGAAGTGATTCACAGGCTAGATGAGATGTAGCTCGAGTGTTGACAGGAGAGCTGGCAGGGAAGCCGACTGAGAGAAGATGGTGAGATGAATATTTCCAAGAGTCACACACTTCTGTTTAATCTGAAACTGGAAAAAACTTTTCACTTTTTAAAATTTTTTAAAACGTAGCATTTTACTTTACTACGCGAGTATATGGTTTGGTCAAATTGTCTCTAAAGAAGGCCACATTTTTACCGTTCTTACAGTTTTGAAGGTTTGTTCATTGACAAGCAAGAGCAGATCCTTGGCAGACAGAGAGAACTGACTGAACCGTTTCTTCCTCCTCTTTGATCCGACTCTTCCTCTCCTGCCTGTTTACTTCCCTGAACTTTGTCATCTCTATTTCTGCTGATGAACCACAAATGTATGAAACGGAGCAGGAGCAGCCAGGTGAGTGTGCCACTACTGTCACTATGGAGACACAGGTAGCAACTTTTATTTAGCATTTTTCCACGCACACACCAACTCACAGCTGATGCGCACATGAAAGTATTGCATTGTGATTATGAATACGTCAATCGGATAATGAATAGTTAAGAAAATATTTATACCATTTTCCAAAATAATTTCATGATTTTATTGCTGTTGAGAAGGAATGGAGCGACTCAGATCGACGGCAAAGATGAACACACTTCTTTAATCTCACAGCTGTGATCACAATCAGACAAAGAGTTGTGAACTAGTAGCAAAGGAAAAAACTGTATTTAATTATTGATGAAACAACCAACCGGCTTTGGGATTTTCTACTAACTTTTGCCTTGTCCATTTTGCAAACCAGGAGGATTTGAGAGTGCCATAACTGCTGACAGCTGACATAAACTTCTTGTATAAAAAAGTAAAATAAAATCATCTTCAGTTCGAAAGGCTAGTGAATACATTTATAAACACAAAAACAAAGGGTATTAGATCTCTACTTGTATGTTTTAGTTGGTTTTATAAACGCTATAGTTCCAGTAAGTTAAACTTTTTTGTTTGTTTTTGGGTTTTTTTCCATTATGTACTGCTCTTAGTTTCAGTAAATGAAAAAGGTTTCTTAACTTCAGTGGTCATTATTTAGTTAGTTTTAGGGAACTATAACAAACTTGGCTACATCCATCTCATGAGACGAGGCAGTACTTGATCCTGACGCCCCATCCACACAGGAATGTTTTTCTTTTTGTTTTTTTTTTTTACAACAGCTTGATGGTTTTAAAAACACCTGGGTTCGTACCAGACTTACACCAGAAATATTTTCATACACACAGAACCCAAAATGCTATTTAACTCCCCCAGACCTGCAGATGGTAAGAGTACAAAGAATAAATCCTGGCATCCAAAATTAACTTTCTTTTCTTAACTGGCCAATGTGTTTTATAATCCTAGTAAATTTCCACCATTCTGTTTTTTGTTGTTTCTCTCCACACACGCATCTTCACACACAACTTAGGAGTTATTTTATGTTGACCAGGAGTTATATTTAATATGTTAAATTATATGCCTGCATATGCTATTTGTGCTGAGGAAGGTTTCGCTTTCTATGCAAACACAGAAGTCTTAAAGTTGTCACTTTAGGTGTAGCAATGAGACTCTAATCACACACCCTAACTTCTTTTGTCCAATCTTTCTCTGCTCTTATTTGCTCTATGGCAGGCAATGGTAGCCAGCAGAGCAGAGAAATTGCCTGTTATCAAGAAGGTCGATTCTTCATGGAGTTCCATAAATTGCTTTGTATTGATACCCTGTCAGACCCAGGATTCCTATGTTAGCGCCCAGACCTGCCCCTGGTGAACCGACCGTCCCAAACACCAGCCAAGCCCCTGTCCCGTTTTCAGTCGTCAATAAATCACAGAAATGTCAATGGCATCATTGGAGACAAGTCGTTGAATCATGTTTGTTGCAAAGCATAAATTTAAGCATAAATATAAATTTCAGTTCTGCAAACAAAACGTAAAAGAATTAAATAAAGGAGGCAGTAGATTATTTAGATGGACATCAGTAGTGTGACCCTTGACAGCTCCAGTACCTAAAACCTTGTGGGAGGCATTTCATCAAAATCCATCATATTAGGCTGACACCTCTGGTGGGAGCCAGGCCTCACACTACCTACAAGAGGTGTGATGGATGAGCTTGTGAAACACCCACGAAGTGATAGAAAGGAGATGATTCTGGTCAGTTTTGTTACTGTATGCCATCTTTGATGGATCTTGCATGTCAGGAAATTTTTCTCGGCAAAAACAAAGTGCACGAGAATGGATGCTGTTGAAAAGCTGACTGCATTAATGTTACTTTTATTGTTGTGGAAGCTGTGGCAAGGAGAGTTCAGCTGAAAAAAGTTTGATGTGTATCAGGTGATATTGCTCATTGTTTGTGAAATGTCGGACACTACGCCATAAAGCAGCCTTTGTTTTCTTCTTCCATTCTCCACCTGCCCTCACACAAAGTTCTATCATCTTACATACAGCTTTGAAAAGTTAGGAATACATATTTTTCTATTTGTTGGAACTACAAATATGCAGGTAAAATACTCATTGGGGAAAGCAACTTTCTCTAGATGCGATTGCTCGCCTTTCAATCAGGTAGTGCCTCCATGGAATTCTGAGTCTGGCTTAGGATCTTCTTCACCTGGAGACATGCCTGAAAGACCTCCAACATGGAGGCATCCTGGAGTAGCACCTAAAGTTAAAAAAAAAAAACATCTTCAGCCTGAAGTGTTTTTGTGACGGTGAAAGCAATAAAAATCATGACATATTGTTTGACATTTGTTAAAAAAATCGTCTTTAAAAAATTGCAAGCAGCTGCTTTTCCCAGCACCACAAACAAGCAAACTTCAAGTAACAATGGCCACCATTAATATTTATGCAATATGCAAAAGTAAACTACATACCAGAGAATTATTTGTGCACATTATGTTGTTTCAAAATAAAAAAAGCAGCGTACAATGAAGAGAGTAACCATCTTACTCTCATAACATACAAACAACTGAGCTTATAGCAACACTATATATCCATGTAAAATAAAGAGCTCTTCATGAAAAAGTATGAAATGCAGAGCAGTTGAACAGTATCATCTAATTCAGCAAACTGTTTTACTAATACTAATAACTGATGTAACACCTGCAAACTGTAACTTTACAAGATAAAGTAACACAAAGGATGTCGTCACATCAGACCTGTTTATTCTGCTTTAATCAAACTCTACTCTGTTTGCCTTTAAAGTCTTATTTGTTTGGGGATGTGTGAACGTGTAATCAGACCAAAAAAGAAAATTCTAGGTCTTGGTTTAGTTGTAGTAAATTGTGGTGCAGTTTTTATGCGGGTGCAAGTGACTGGGAGACCGCTGCTAAAGTAGGAAGTGAGCAATAGTCTAGGACATTCTGGGTAAGTACAACCAGAACACACACGAGAGTCTAGCGCTAGCAGGAGCAATGACATAAGAAAAATCCTGCAACCACTAAAATCTGATGCCCCTCCAATTCGTATATATTTTGTGAAAAAGGAAGTTGCGCTCATGTCTTCTTCATGTCGGCTCCTTCAGTTCTTTTTTGCAGTGCCACCACAGGGGACAGGTTCGTTTGACGCAGTGCAGTGTGAAAGCAAACCGCACCAACTGAAAATGTAACAAATGTTGCAAATTTGGTTGCCAATGTAAGAGAGTCTACTGGATTATGAGGTGTGAAAAAACCCCTAAGAGTTGGACATAAAGTCTACTTAGAGCAAATCACATTTTAGCAATCTGTGCTCCTTTTCTCATGAGCCTCAGATCATCCTGTTTGTTTTCTGCAGCATTTTTATACATTTACTTTTCTATGAAGGTGATAAATCCAAAGCCTTCCTGCCCAGCTGATGAGGGGAATGCCGAACATGTGGAGTGGTTTGATGAGTGGCTCTCTGCATCATTCTCCCACTGCTTTTCCCCCCAATAAACAATGGGACTGCATCCAAACATCTCTCTGCTCTCCAACCGCTATGCAGCTCAGCAGTGGACTCCATGTTGTGTGTGTGTGTGTATGTGTCTGTTTTTGTGCCATTTCATAATGCATTTTGTGAGTGTGTGAGCATTTAGAAGTCAGGGTCTGAATTAGAAAGATGGATTTAAAGAGGGGTAGCTGAATGGACTAAAAGAACAAAACGTGTTTTGAAAGGAGACCCATTGGGAAACGACACAAAGAGCTTTACATGTCTCGTAAGTTACGGGCACACACACACACACACATACCAGCTGGCCCATTCCTCTCACTTTCTACACCGCTCTGAGTGTGTGTTGTCTGTCTTCTGTGAAGTGCAGTGAGCCCAGGTGGTTCAGTCAGATCCAAAGGACACCCTGGAGAGATGCCCACTATCTCCTGCTCCTCTTCCTCCTCCTCGTCAGAGATCCAAGGACCTGCTGCTGAAATTATGGAGAGGACGGGAGCTTGGAATAAAGATGGGGTAAAATAGAAAAAAAAAAAAAAAATGTTTTGATGCTGGAATAAATGAATGTGGGTGAAAATGTGTTTGTCCCATGTGAAGAGTGTGATGGGAAAGGATTGAAAATGGTCAAGGAAGGAAAAGCGAGCGTCTCTTTGATGTTCTCAATTGATCTCCTTTTCTCTTACCTGCACTCTCGCCCTTCTGCTTTCAAACTCCACATTACCATGACACAAAAATAAAAAGCACTATGGAGCACACAGGTAAGATCAGAGCTTTTGTAGAGGAATAGAGAAAGGAAGACAAAATATATAATGAAAAAAATGTTGCTTTTTCTCTAATATTATTTATGCAGGAAATCTGGAACTTCCTTTTCACTTTTTCCTAGTATTTACATAGCCTGGCCATCGCCTTCCTGTGTAACGCCGCTCTGAAGAACCGACTCACATCCAGCACAGTCTGGACTTTCTCCCCTTGGATTCTCTCTGGTAGATTTTCTATCTGGCCAATCAGCAAACTGAAGGAAAAAATGTGAACGATGACATTGATTTCTTAGAATTGTAGTTTGCCTGGAGTTTTAGCGATGGCAGCGGAGGACGTCAACAAAGATGTTCAGACTGTTTGTCCTTCCTTATATTGAATCAACAGCCTCGGCAATTCTCCCTTCGCAGCGGAGAACGATTATTTACGGCGCAGGTGATTTCAGTAAAGCTCATAGTGTCAAACGGTCACATTACGCACGTCATGGGCAAACGTTAGAGATTGAGTAAAAGAATCCACGCCTCCAGCTAGCAATCATTTCTCAACAGCTGAGAGACCAGATGCCCTGAACGAAGTGTAGGGTAGAACAGGGGGCCATATATAATATATATGTATAAATATTATATATAAGCATATATAATATTTATTTTTTATTTTTTAATATGTACTAATTTTGTAGGACAATTAATTTTCCCAGTAATTATAGCAATAATATAAGTGTTACTTTCTAATATCTTTTTGATATTGATAATGATGTAACAATGTACGTTCATTGTCTCAAAGACCAATAAACTTTAATCTTGAACACTTAACACATAAAACAACCAAACACACACAAGAAAAATAGAAACAAATTTTATTTTTCTGAGTGTGGCCTCAATACTCTGTTGTAGTAAACATCTTTGAAAATTATATTTTCAATTTTATTTAATGGTATCAGAGTAAATACATGCTACACTTTATAGATTTTTATGTGTAAAAGCCATGGATTATTGTTTTGCTTCTTAGACTTGGACTTACTTTATTGTCATTGTTCAAAGAAACGTAAGTCAAATTGGCAATGAAATGTCATCACATGGCCACCAGAGCACACACAGAAGCACAAGTGTGCCTTTAATTACGTAATAAACAAATAGTAATGTTAAATATATATAACTTAATATTTTCAAGCAGTCTTAGACGGTTTTAGTGATGGATTGTTGAGCAGTCTGGTGGCCAGTGGGAGACAGCTATTTCTGATCTCAACAATTCTGCAGTGGATGCTACAGAATCTTCTACCAGATTCCAACCGGATGAACAGACCATGAAGAGGATGGGTGGAGTCAGAGAGGACCTGATTTGCTCTGGCTAATCAGCATCTGTGTGCAATGCTATGGACGGGGGTGGAGACCCAATGATCCTCTCTGCTGTCTTCACCAGTCTTCACAGGGATTTCCAGTCTGAGGCGTTGCAGCTCCCAGACCAGATGGAGATACTGCTGGTCAGCAGGCTCTCAATGGTTCCTCTGTAGAAGAGGATGGGAGGTGGGAGGGAAGCCCTTCTCATTCGTCTCAGAAAGTGCAGGCGCTGCTGTGCCTTTTTCACCAGCGAAGTGATGTGAGGTGTTCAGCTGAGTTTGTTTGCAATGTGAACTCCTAGGAACTTAGTGCTGCTAACCATCTCCACTGCTTTGTCGTTAATGAGGAGTGGTGTGTGGTTCGGTCGAGACCTTCTGAAGTCGATGTTAAGGAGCAAGTTGTTTCTTTTGCGCCGGTCCACAAGATGTTGTAGCTCTTTTCCATAGTTCTCTTCATTGTGGTCGTTGGTGTATGAGATTGAACCCATTGAATTGGTGACTGTAATGTAACAAAATGAGAAAAAAGCTCAAAAGACCCTTTGTAAGGCTCCTCATTATGATATGGCCTCACTGTGAGCATTTTTCTTCTTGAGCTGTACCTCTGGGACATCAGCAGCGCCTCTTCGTTGTTCCGAAGCGACTTTGGCATCAGGCAGCTGTTGAGTTGCATATGATGCAGAAAGGCCTCTCATGAATTTCAAGCATGACTTGAGTGTTTTTCATCATTCTGTGATTATGTTGTGAAAAGTTTGAGCCTTTGTAATCAAACTCTCTAAGCCAATTTCCACTCCTCTTCAGAAAAACTCCCAGAAAACGACGGGATGATGAGAAAAATAAAAGCATGCAAGCCCATTTAGCGCGCCTCCTGTGCTATTTGTGGCATAAATACGTCTTTTCCATATGGTGATACGCTGATAGTGAGCTGCAGCCTGAGCTGTGGTCCACCTCTATTTGTAAAGGTCAACGTCTTTACTTTAAAGAAATGCCCTTCTGCTTTGAGCTGCCAAGGAATCGAGAAAGCCAGAGGAAAGGGGGGGAGGAGGTTGGGGTGGAGGGCAGAAAAAAAAAAAAAAAAACATTTCCCCCAATACAAAGTGCTGCTATTATTCATGTGGAGTGTTGAAATATACTCCTTGAAGGTGTGTGGTGTGTACTCTCATGGGGACCCAGCTGGAGTCAACTCCATTTTCAGTCCCGTTGAAGAGAGTGGCGTCTCGCTGAGTTAGAGAGCGGCCGAGAGGCTGCGAGGCGGCGCCGGCACACAGGTGTTAAATGCTAAACTGGTAATACCTGCCAAACATGCATGCAGATGCAAACACGCTGTGTAAAAGAACGAGTGCGCTTGCATTTGTTAAACCTTACTCAGGGAGAACGCGGATACAAACTAAGCATACCAAAGTCACATAAACCAGACCATGCATGACTCAGATCAGATGTTTTTGACAGTCAAGACAGCTGAAATGTTTTATATCAAACTTGTTCCACTGTCCTATGTGGTCGTGCAAATATGGATGCAATGAACAGTTTTTTTCATTGTTACTTTGTTTTTTTTAACCGATGAATTAATGATACAAAGTAGCAACCAAACTATATGACAGATTTTGACTCAATCATGTTTGACAGTAGTACAGCTGTCACCATGTGGTCCGTAATGCATCATGATATCATAATGCAGCTTCCATGTAATGTTTAAGTGATGTTAATGTGTAAGTGGCTAGCAATCTATATACATTTCTCTGGTTGCAAACGAACAGACTAGATATCATGATACTAATGCATTATGTAATATTATTAATGTATATTACATATAATATTATAGTAAAATAGTATATTATATATAATAATATATGTATATATAATATACATATATATATTATACATATATATATATATCATCTTATGAAAGTTACCTGCTGCAGTTTTGAAAAAAATCGGAGTTGTTTCTTTCATAGTTATAAATTTATAACCCACCATGTTAAATCACAATTATTGAATTAATCTTAAATGTAGGTGTCCCAGGTGTATGAATAATTTTACCCTTAAATGTCCAACCTATGTTTAGATTACGTAAAACGTGAAAAGGAAGTTAAGAAGTACGCACATGTTGCTTTTTCTGTAGCTTCAAATCAATCTGATATTGTAATTCTTCATGTTCAAGTGAAACCATTCTAAAATATCTTTCTCTAATACCCTATAATCAGGAGGTTATAACCATTCACTTCCCACACTCAGTGAAGCGCACATTAACAGCTCCCATCATTCCTGTCCTCCACACAGCTCTCCCGCTGGGCGCTGTCAATGTGAAAGCAGGACGAATGAGACATGAGGAAGGTGGAGATGTGCGAAAGGGACGCTCAGTCGTACCTGCTGTTCAGCTGCGCGCGCGCTCATGTGTTTCTCGATTTGTGTGTTTGCGCCTCTTAGCCCTGCCTGCTCGGCCAGAATTGTCGGCCATCTTGTTTGTCTGCGTGTTTGTGTGCATGCATTTTGACAGAATCTTCATATTGCCAGGAAAATGTCTCTCCAGAGACCAGCAGCATGTCTTCACTCTTCTCTGAATGTGTCAGAATGTTGTTTCCTCCAAGCAAAGTGATGACATCCTGTCAGTGATTCAGACTGCCTGTTAGTGGCGGATGGTGGTTGAGGCCTGGTATGAAGGATAAAATTATGAACAAAAAAGAATATCGAGGCATCCATGGGTCATGCTGATCCCAAAAAAATCCTTCAGAGATTCCCATATAGGGGATTAATGGGAAATTTTGTTTGACCAAAACATGACTTTAATATACTTTTATGGTATTAATAATTATTTTGTGTATATAGACACACATATATATACACACACATATGATTAAATACACAATGATTAAATAACATTACCTTAAGACCTTGTACACACAGTGTACAGCTGTGTATTTATGAAAACAAATATTTCCCCCAAATCTTTAAAATAATATATTGTACACGGGATCATTTTCAAAAACGTTTCCATCCACATGAACCGACACAAACACGCCACCGGTTGTTGTTTTAAATGTGCAAAGCCCACAGGGGGCAGCGTAGCGCAAAGTTAAGACCTATGTCTGCCAATCAGAATCCTTCAAAATCACGACTTCCTGCTTGGCATGAAATACTAATATGTACAATAATTATTCATTTCTGCCATGAAATGTATAAGACCAACTGCCTGACACCAGTTCACTAATACACTGTAAGTAGTTGTACTGTTGTTTCTTGTGTTAGCTTATCCAATGAATTAATTTGGGAGTGCCAAATCGATTGAGGCCTTTCATTTTGAGCATCAAACTTCTAATATCACAAATCCCCCAGCATTTGGCTGGTTCTTATGGTTTGTGGATCATGTCTCACATAGCATGTTCTCTCATTTCAATTATTGATGAAAGGGCCGCGTCGAAAAACACCTCCATACTTCTGCTGCATACGAAATTAAGGCTGCGTTGCAAGCTTCATAGGAAATGAAGTTGTACTAGATAAGTGCGGTGAAAATGAAGAAGCTGACACAAAGTGAAATACCACTGTAATTATTGAAGTCAGGCTTTATCTGCAGAGGGTGATGGTAGAACCCAGAGGGAGAAAACAGACAGAGATTTCAAACTGAAAAGAGCGGTAATGAAACAAATGTAGAAAGCCTTTTGCAGAGGAGCTGACAAACAAAATATGTTCTGTTTTCCACCCAGCGTAATGGAGTTTTCCTAAGTTGTCTAAAAGTGAATAGCTGCACTCATAAAAAACACAGATTCTTGCAGCGAATAATAAGGTTTTCAATATGATCTCAACATTTCACAATTCCCCTTTGACTGCTCCATCTGTCGTTGTAGGCAGCCAGATTGTTCTTCCTAAAAGGAAATTTTTTTGTCTGTTGTTGACTTGGGTTCTTCAGCAACACGAGTTTACTACTGAAGTATAAAAAATAGATATGAAATATCCTTTCTGTGGTACAGGAGGTTTGGAAGTCTAACCTATTTTTTTTTTGTAATGTAATCTTAAAATATTTCAAATGTTTCATTAGTTAATAAAAGACTCGTTCTACTTTAAGCAGGAAATCCTTCTGTGTTCTTCCCAATTTAAACCTCGTGGTTTTGTTGCTTTTTTAACTGCTGCATATGGAGACAGAAACAACAGATTTGTGGTTCTGTGATGGATATTTTTCTATTCTATTGCTTTAGTTCAACTAGTTCTACCGTGTTCATGTGCTACATGCTTATGAAGGTACTCTGCTTTGAGCACAAATCACTCTCGCTCCTTTCTGTTCATCTGATATTTAACCAATTTGAGCGGTAGCAAAACCAGGCTAACTGTGTTTTACGACAATTCTGTTGAATCATTGTCAGAACTTTAAGGTGCCACAGA
Organism: Poeciliopsis retropinna; assembly: GCA_010277075.1. NCBI lineage: Eukaryota > Metazoa > Chordata > Actinopteri > Cyprinodontiformes > Poeciliidae > Poeciliopsis > Poeciliopsis retropinna. The sequence continues at coordinate 1,287,401 of VMRM01000009.1, forward strand.
CAGTGGAAGATCCCACCTCAAATCACTTATTAATAATCACAAAATAAACATCAAGCCTCAAAACATAAAACTGGAACACAATGAATGTTTGCTGGATTTCTTTTGGTGTTTAATTCTGATACTCTAGCGGAGTTGTTGTCTGTCAGTTGCTACGGCAACGGGTCTGCGTGTAGCATAGCCGACAAAGAACCAGAAATGTGAGTAAATGAAAAAGTACTGACATTGGCATCCTTGAGTCTTGAAGTGGATTCGATTGATTTTCAGGGCAGTTGTATAGACCATATATAAATCACTTTCATCTCCAGATGGTCAGACGATCATTAAATATGGAAAAAGACGTTAAAACTTGAAGGTGACTTCATAACTCACATCTCACTCTGTCTTAATGTGGTTTTAGTTTTTACCCTCCATTCTCATGCAAACAAGGACGCATTATAAATGATACACATGCAGACATACCAGTCACACACATAGTGTGGCAGGACTTTAACCCACATGAGACACATTTCTAGGCCTCACGTAGTGAGATACTGATGTAGCATCAATAATGTGATGCATGTTAGAAAAGAGACCACAACCAAACAACGAACAAACGGCACAATGAAGCTAAACAGTTGAGCACAAGAAGTAAGTCCTGCCAGAGTGAAATAAATGTAATGTTCAGAAATAGCTGCTCCTTAAGGTCCACAGCAACACCAAAAATGTGAGCTGGAGAAGTTGGGAGAAGTAACAAACGTGTTATTTCATTGGAACTGGTTTCAGATATGATTTGTTTCAGCGATCTTATCCGTGGGGACACAAAGAACTTTTCATTTACAACAATGGGAAAATGTCATGTTTTAAGTCAAATAAATATGTTAGTGGAAGTAGTCCTTCTATGTCTTACTGTTAGTTTTGTACTATTTCAAGGATCCTCCAAACATTCTGTCTTGATTAAGCTTCAAAATTAAGCTGAAAATCTTAATAACTGAGAGGCAAACTGTGCAGGAGCTAAAATGATTTTTGGGAGAATATTTAGCGCAGCGCATTTAGAAAACACAGACACTATTTCCACTTGTTATTTCATAGGTATTACAGATTTTTACTAGACTAAAACAGTTTTACTTTTTTTTTTTTGCAGAAAATCTGGAGCTTGAACCTCAAAACTTAAAACTTACTTAAAATCACACACATAAAGTGCCTACACGTAAAATTCTATTTTACGTGTTTACGGCTTTAAATAGGATATAGGAATATAGGAATATTCCTTGCCTATAACATTTGAGACAAAAAGATATGACCCTATGCATGACAAAGGAACAACAAAAGACAAAAGATAAGTTTGTCTTCATTGTTTGGAATTAGTTCATTCCTAATTTCTATCCAAATCATTAACGTTCTGTCAGTGATGCAGACATCTTCATGCAGGGATGTTGAAGTTGAACCCTTCCCATTTAATCTCCCTCTCTTCTCTCAGTGTGTTTTCAAATGTTGGCTCTGTGTCATTTGTAATGATAAAGTCAGTAAGTTGTACAGTGTTGTATGTAATGCAGAGTTCATCCTTCTTGTGCTGTTAAGTTACCATGAGACCAATAGCAGCTGCTATCACAGACAAACCGTATCTCAGTCAGCCTGTTGTAGATTTTTCTCCAAGATTTGAAACATGTTGACTTTATTTAGAGAAAGATGAGAATTTCTGAGAAAAACTGTGAAAAAAAAAAGGCATAGTATGACAGATGTTGGAGTGAAATAAAAGGTGCTTCTGCTGTGATGGGCAGCTTTAACCCTTCGATTTTGAAAGGTATTTTCCAAATGACAAAATAACTTTTTCCCTCCCGATTGTGTTCTCTGTAGTGCCGTTTTTACCCTCGGTCTTGATCACGCTTCTCTCACCGCTCACAGAGACTGGTTGGGTTGGCAGCCGTCAGGAGCGAAATCTGAGTGGGCAGAGAAATGGGAAGGGGCAGAGGCCAAAACAACACCAATCTGATCCAAGAGCTGCCGCTGCCAAGGTGAGTAGTCAGTCAGGAAGATAGGGAGCAATAAATGTAAATATAGAAAGGGATTTGACACATCCTCGCAAAATGTCACATTCTTGAGCGTTAGCTTTCCTGGTCCGCTGTGAGGTGAGCATCGCTCACTAGAAGAAAATAAAAAGCATGATTCAAACAAATAAAAAAAATTGACATGACAAGCTAAATCTGAGCATGAATTTTTAATGGTGGAAGAACTTCAAATGTTACATCCCTTCTTTGGTTAAAATTATGAGGGTCCGTTTAGGACAAAAACTATGTTTTGTCTCTCACACACCTGTAAAGACTCAAACACACAAAAAAATATAACAATTGCACATAAACACTACTAAAATATCGCACACCCACACACACACACACAAAGCATACAGACATATTATTCTGAATGATAGGTTGAAAATGTATGCATGCGTTTGTGTGTGTGTGAATTAACACTAGTCTGAATGAATGAATGAATGAATGAATGAATGAATGAATGAATGAATGAATGAATGAATGAATGGGGATGAGACTTGAATTTGTCTTAGTGAGAGTGTGAGACTTAATGTTTTTTGTTGTCTGGAAAATGACCTGTTACAAAAATATCCGGAATGTAATCAGCAGGATCTGCCTCTCACATAGCAACCCCAAGCTGAGCTCCAGTACATTTGGTCAGCTGGTTTCGCTGCTGTGTGCTTTATAATGTCTGCTGGAAAAGACAAGTGATTTGTTGTTCACCTGCCATCTGGAAACCACTTACTGCATTCTTGTTGGATGTGGCATTATATAATTGCGGGTCTGTTTGGAGGCATTTTCAGTGCCAGAAGTGTAAACGTTGTGGCAGGCAGCAGCTTTTTAGACTGGAAATAAGCTGCTACTGGGGTGGAAAACGAACACTGTAAATCCTCTGATATTATATATGATGGTGGCAGCATAATGCAGTGACGATACGTTTCCTTTGTAGTGACAAAGAATTTGGTTGTAAAGTTTGACTGGCCCAGTCAAAGTACGTACTTGACTCTAAATAAGAATCTATAAAAATCCTGTTCATAAACTATATCCTTCCTGTCTGACTGAGCTCCATCAATTTTAAAAGTAAAATGTTTTCACAGTTATGGCACTTCCTCATGTTAGTCAAAAAAAAAAAAAAGAAAGAAATTGAAAAACTGAAGTTTTGATTGTGATGTGACAAAATGTGAAAAGGTTCATGAGGATTTCAAATAGTTGTGAAGACACTGTGACTCGTAGTATTCATGACAATGTCAATTTTCACACCAAGCTGATGTAAAACAGGAAATTTAAAAAAAAGCAGAAGACATAATGAGGAAAAGAAACATGTGATGTGAACTTATGTACCGTAGTTATAAAAATAAAATCTCTCCAAATAGACGCCGAGCCCCAGGAGAGATTCCATCTACATGAATCTTGAGATCTAGCGTGTAATTAACAGAAAGCTTTAGCACAATTAGCTGCCTTGTTAGACTGCATTGATGCTAATTGTGTTACTTCTCTTACAATGCTAATGCAGAAAAATATAAAACTAATTTTAATATAAAGTACACAAGATACATTTTCCCACCCACACACTATATTACTTATTAGTTTTATTTTTTCTCTCCCAAGTAAAAATATTAACTTATGCAACACACTGTGTAGTCTGTTATACTTATGAGTTATAAGTGAACGAAGTTTGAAGGTTATTTATACACTGTTCAATATCTAGATAGCAGAAACCAATATGGATACTTATTTTTTTCTCTCAACATTAACTTTTTCAAACTTTTTTTTTTTTTGCCAACTTCTTTTATGAAGTGCGACAGCTTCGATCGCCTGGAGAATTTCTGTGTGCTCAGAGTATCAAGGTTATCTGTCTGGTACAAACAAAACTCTGGAGGCGTCCACCCACTGCTACCATCCTCTGAAAAGGAAAGCGAGTTCCAACTACTGTCGAGTTTAAATTGGCCGAGTGGAAAAACTTTTCAAATCTGACTCCTCGGACCTCTTACACCTTCCACTGCGCCAGAGTTATTGTTATTAGTATTATATTTTAATCAATGTAGCAGGACCTTCAAAGCTTTTAAAAATAAAGCGTACAGATGGGTGAAATGCATCCATGTTTTTCAGAGACAATTAGCGTGCAATTCGGAACAGAAGGAAGTTTTAAAATGCGGATGTTCAAACTTTATATCTACTTTCAATAGTGAAGTGATGTTGTTTTCAAATATTAATTCACTTCTTTGCCTCTTTAGTGGAAAAACTTTCTCTGGCCTAAATTGTTTTTATTTGTCTTTCCATATGGCATGAGACATCGTTATAGCTTGTGCTTCAGTTGATTATTTAAAGGAATTTCTCTTCAAATGACATAAATTATATTTTATATGTACATCTGATACCTAATACTTAGAAAGCATGAAGGGCAACATGATTCCAACCTTTAGAAAGTATAAGTTTAAATTCATGCTAATTTCAAAAATGTTGTTTCTCTTAGTGGAAATGACAAAAAGTTATGTTTTTGTTGTTATTTATGCTTTGCTGCTAACTGAAAAGCTAGTTGCCTAACCTTAAAGCACTAATCATATTAATCCTGTTAACACAAATGCACGACACCAACACTGCATTTATCAGAAGCTAATGCTAAAGCATTAAGGCGCTGACTTTAATTCAAATGATCTTCCCCTGAAAGACTTTAACCCTCCAGCACCATTTTAACTTTGACAATAAAAGTTGCATGTTATATAATATTAATTAAATATTCATGTATGTTTATATCTTGCTTTCTATTGTCGATGTTTTATTTTGTTCCTGTATGTTTCTTGTTTAAATACATTTTGGGGCAAAAAAAAGTGAGAACCTGAGGGAGGCAACGAGTCTTCACCCACCAATAGCAGGAATATAAACTTCTTGAAGTTTTCTACAGTTTATAACCAAAACTGCAACAAAGATGTTAAAATTACCGTTTACAATTTAGCCTGAAAAGTTAGTTTAGGTGTAGCTAAGTGCGCTAAATGTTTTAATTGCTCTGCTATTAGCGCGTTGGCGGAAGTGAGCCCACTACTGCATGTTGAAAATGATTTACATCCTTAGCTACAATTTCTATAAGATTGAGGATCCCACATTCACTGGCCGAAAGAATTGTGTACAGCCATGGACAGCACTTTTAAAAAGACTGGTTCTGTGTCCCAGAGAAAACATGCAATAAACCTCAAGAAGAAACCACACAACCTTGTGAAAATGCTGGCTGAACCTGGCAAGAGTATCATTATCCACAGAGAAATAAGTCATGTATTGGCATCCTTAAGTCTACACAACAGTTTTAGTTTTATAGGGTGTCTTCCATTTGGAAGAAAAAGGAGCATAAAGTTTTCTTCAATCTGTGAGGTGGGTGCAGACCCTCAGTAAAGCACAATCACGTTCTCTTACTCCAAACATATCGTTGCCTTGTGACGGCTGGATGACATGGGCCGGCCGCGCTGGACGGGGGCATGAAAGAGATTCACACGTTCCATTCAGGGACCAAAAATGGCCTCAGAATTGTGTGAATGTGTGTTTTAACTTTTAGAGAGTGAGAGCCAAAAAAAAAACAATACTTGGTGTCCAGTGAAGCGTGTTGAATTTCATTTCCAGTTTTAACTGGCTTCAGGACGTGCCTGTTTATGTGAAATAAAAGGAAATGTGTAGCCAAAAATTAAAAAACAAACAAAAAAACTGCTAAAACTGTGTATTCTATTGTTAAGACAATGGTGCCGGATGGACTGTGGTTTGGGTGTATGTTATGGGCAGATGGACGCTCGGACGAAGGCAGGTGGGGCGCCAGACAGACATTCTGGAGGGAGCGGCGGCGCTTCGCAGCCCTGAACCCCTCGTCACAGCCCCTCATGGGACACGATGCCACCTCCTTCCCGCCCTCCACTCCCCATGATTCACCCACGTGTAAACAGACCCACACTCATACAAACATTTGTGGGCTCGTGGTTTGGGTGCAGAACTGTGGAAAGGCACTCGCTGCCATCTGTTGTGTAGACTTAAGGATTTCCCTGCTGGAGCACAGCAGAAGTTCCCAAGAGGGAAACAATAAAAGAAGAGATGAACGAGGAACTTCTTTTTTTTTCTTTTCTTTACTTAACTTTTCTTTTGTTCGTATGTGAAAGCACCAGAGCTGATGTTTTTATTCTTCTGTTCAAAATGCTTGACATGAGACAAAATGATTTTATCATGCTACCCTACAAAACGTCGTGAAAAGCAGAAACGTGATAGCAGGAGGTGCCGAAGGGATAGAACACAAACCCAAGGAAACTTTTAACCCTGTGATGCCTGAAGTATTGACTATACAGTGTTCCATGAGTGGGTCTTTTTGGACCCATGTTGAAATCAATGTGTTTTTATGCTACTTTTGTCATTTTGATTCAAATAATGTTTAATATGATACTTTCTGCTGTTTTATTTTACACAAGAATTATTTCACGTTTGAAATATTTTCATTTTTCACTTCTTTAAAGCATTTTTAGAAGAAACTGTTGAACATTTGTGATGATTTGTAGAACATTTTTAAAACGAAAGGACAACAGCAATTTCTTCTTCGGTGTACCTGGGGTCAGGTTGTGGGGTCAGCAGCCTCAGTAGGGATGCCCACAGTTTGATGAGGGTTGGAACTTTGACGGGTAAATCAAAAGCTTCCCTTTTTGACTCAGCGCTCTCTTCACCTCGGCAGACCGGTACAGCGCCGGCTTCACTGCAGATGCTGCGCAAATCTGTCATTTTGGACCCACTCATGGAAGAATGGGGTAGTAATATAAGACATGCTATTTCTTAAAATGTATAAAAGGTAAATTAAAAATTTGAAATGCATCATATCAACAACATGTTTGCTGAGGAATGCCTGGAATTTGAAGTGATGAAAACTTTTCTTTACAAAAGATTATCTCACCAGGCCCAAAAGGACCCACTTATGCATTAGAGCGTTAAACATGAGAACAAGTGATCAAGGTGTAGTAATTAAAGAAAAACCCCAAAATGTTCCCATATTTGTTGCAAACTTTGTTCAACATTAGAGAAGGGATTCTGTTTGAACAGTTGTAGACTTGTATGTTTTTTTTTAAAAAAGCAATGTTTAATTTAGTCTTTTACTTTGAAATGGCAACAAAGTGACTCCTATTCTTTGCTTTAATGAATACTCAGTGCTTGACTTTGATATTTTTGGCCATAATCATTTTTTATTTAAACAGAATATAATGAAAAATGTAGATTTTAATGTCTCAAGATGTGTAAAGACTGTCACACTGCACTGGTTCAGAAACAGTTATTTTCATTGTAATGAATAAATGAAAGAAAAAAAAAAGCAGTAAAACATGATTTCACTGCACTTTAATTTGTTCGAGCAGTGTGCTGCTGCTCTGCTCAGTTGCTCAATAGAAATGCTTTCCTACATTTCAAAATGTTCATTTTGAAAGGCAGAATTTTGAAATTTATTTCAAAATGTTGGTAATAAAAAATATCGAAATATTGGTAATAAAAAATGCACCAGAGTTCACGTCAACCCAACCAAGACCTGGGTTTGCAGGCGGACCGGAATTGGCTAAGGGAGGCATCAAAGTTAAATCACACCTCCACAAAACAAACTAAAAATGTCATGTTGTGTAATGCTTACACAATTTTATTCAGTAACAAAAAGAGATTTAAAAAAAATAAGGAAAATCACATCTATACAGAGAAGAAGTGTGCCAGACATAATAATCCAGGAAATTCCTCTCTATGCAAACACACCAACACAAACGACACACGAGTTCATCAATTTGCCGTTTAAGTAGTCGCTGTATTTAAAAACTTCTCCATGAACTATCTGGAGGCTGCTGCCACCTCAACTCTTCTGTTGATGCCACTGGGCATAGTGGAAGTAACTGGTCATGTTCTTGTCTCTGGCACCAATTCAGAGCTAAAACAAAGAAATGAAAAAAGTCACCGTGTGCAGAGGCTTTGTTCTCTGCTGCTGCAGGTTGTTAAAATGCAACGTGATTAGTTAGCTGCTCTGGTCGGCTCTCTGCTTTGAATTGATTATGTTGTTGCATCAATAAAAAATTACCGTCAATTCTGTGAGCTGCAGTATCTTTGAATGAATTGTTTTTTTTTTGTTTTTTTTTTATAATTCACCACCTCCTGCCTGGTCTTCTGAAAATCATTAGGAGGATTCATTAAACAAATACAGGCAGCATGCAAGTATTTAGCTTTGTTCTAAACAATTGCATTAAATTGCTCAAACCTCAAGTTGTTTCTGGTTCAAATCAGGTCCGATTTGAGACAAAAGAACCAGACGATCTGGTAATGGGCTGTTTGAAACACCAAGTGGTTTCCTCCTCCCACTCTTTCAAAACTCTTTGGGATAATTTAATAAACTGTGCTAACGAAAATGATTTTATTGTTTTCAACAAAGTGGCTGAAGTATGAACACTGTTTGCTAGGTGATGAAATGAACTATTCAGGTCATATAAAAATCAATTGCATTCGAACTTTAAACATGACTAAGTTTATGCTAATCAGAGAATAATTCCTCACCATTTCCTGGTGACTATCTGAGTCACTTTTCTCATCATTATTGGTGACAATAACAAGGTTGATTCATTTACAAGGCTATACATTTTATTCATATTAAATAAAATAAAATAAAAAAGTTTACTGGTTTCAACAAAGTAACACAAAGCCCTAAAAGGCACAAGAGTAGTAAAATACTCTGACGTTATTTATCTGATCATAGCAGCCTTTGAATCTGTGCGATTCTAAGTGGCTGCAATGCATTCACTTGCAATTTTACGATGTTTTTCTTGCTAAGACCACGATGCTAGTCTATTTTTACAATCATTTTTAAGAGAAATCAGAGGAATAATGCAAACATGGCAACAGCTTAAAGATTTAAATGTGCACAAAATGATGAGACATTTTGAGATTGGAGGGGTGTCAGTATAATAAAAGTCCAGTTTGTTTCTGATCATTTGATCTGGAACCACAGGGATTGTCTATAGCAAGGAGAGTTATTACTTGCATGTGACATTTTAATACAAACAAAAATCTCTGTCAAACCTTAAAGAGTAAGGTTTCAAAGGTTTGCGTTCCAAAACTTTTTTTTTTTTTACTGATTTAAAAAAAAAATAATATATATGAAAACTTACATTTAAAAACAATAAATTAGGTTTTCATGGATGAGACTTCAAGTTATCAGTAAAGATTTATGATTTAAATTTACAGATTGTTTCTTTTAGGTTACAAAATAAAGTTTCTGGATCCTCGGCCTCCCTGAGGAAATTAACAGCAGCGTCTTTTACAAGCTTCCAGCGATTTCCTTCTGGTTTTTGTTCCCACTCTACCCAAATAAACTCAGATACAAATGGCTTCAAACATTGGCAACACAAGAGTGCACTAAGCAAAAGAAGGATGAAAATGTTTAAACCAGCACTGACATACACACTGCTGTTCAGCTGGATGCAGGGTGAGAGTTTCACAGCAGCTTCACTAAAGTTCCAGCACAACTTCTTTGTTCCACTGTCAGCACATTTCTTTACAGCAGAAGACAGGACAGCCAGAGGGCTGTCAGCTGCTTCATTAGGGATCTCAGCACATCCAATTACACAGTTACAACTGTTTGGTTAAGGGACAGAGAGGCTTGAGAGGAAGAAAATGAGAAAAAGAAAATGACAGAAGAGTAAAAGGCTGCGATAGCAATAACTACGGAAAGTAAGAAGAAAAATCCTCCTTTTATATATGAAAAAACATCTGACTTTGTCATCCGGTATGTGGAGAATAAGCAACCTTGATTCATTGATAGTCTTAAACATTGTTGATATTTCAAGGTAATCACATACATGCCTGCATAGTGTCTGTACAGTGAGTTGTATCACTTGTATGGTATGCTTCAGTTCATACTTCATCCCATCTTACTTCTTTCTGCTGCAGTATGACCTTTGAAACATAAAAAAATTATATATATATTATCAATACCATACAGTAAATGTACAGTAAACTATGCATTTACTGTACAAGGGTTAAAATACTTACTTAGTATTAGTACTTAGTACTTACTTACTTAGAGAAAATGATTTTGAAGAAACTTCTAGACATCCTAAATAAAAGCTTTCTATATTGATCTATGTTGTAGAAACAGGATACATTAATTTTTATTATTATGTATGTATTAGAGATGTTCTGAGAGACAAACAGAAGTTGCATTTCCTTTACAAACGTGTGCAAATCTTTGTCAGTATTGCATTAATGTAGAAAAAAACACACTTTCACAATTGTGGTTATTTCCATTACAAAAGAAACACATGTTACATCCCATGTGGATAAGTTTGTTCATGTGATAAGTTATCAAAACCCACGCCGCTCCATCATCCTTCAGCTACTCGTTTGTCGTTTTCACCAGTAGTAACGTCCAGTAGTTGATCATGTGACTTGTGGTGATGCAAAAAAAAGTCTTTCTATTGCACCTCATCCTAAAGTCCAAACTATTCATTGAAAAACATGTTTTGTTGTGTTTTGTTTTCTTAAAATATGGGGTTTTCTCTTGAGCAAATTCATTTTCACAGTTCCAACGTAAACAGTTTTAAGGTCCAGTTAGTGTCTCTTCTTTAGGTAAACATTTTAAAGAGAAAAATCAGAAAATACTTTATTAATCCCCCACAGGATAATTCCAGGTCTCTGGTAGCAACATACTCATATAGAGATAAGTAAAAGATAAAAAAAAAAACACTAGACATGGTGTCAAGTCATAAATGTACGAATGCAGCATCTGCTTGACAGGAAGAACAGTAATCATTTATCTTTTTGCATAATTGTAAGTAAATTCAGGCAGAACGCAACCTGAATCAATCTGTGTGACAGAAAGTTATAGTTTATCTTTTTTTTTTTTCTAATGGACCAACTGAAAACAATGTCTACTGTGTAAGAACGCCTGCTTTTATGTTGTTGGGGAAAAAAAATCCTAGTGTGATTATATATATATATATTTTTTTCACAAGGTAATGGCTGCCCTTGAGCTCCGATGCTTTCTTCATAAGAGCTTGGTTTTATAATCCAACCGTTTTATTTTTCATGAGTAATTTCTTCTCTGTTTTTATTAACCTCTGGTTTGGAAACAAACCCTCAGCTCAGAGTATGTCAATGTCACATTCTACAAGAGTGCTCGAAGTTTTTGGAGTTTATGTTATTAGCAGATCTGTTTGGTTGTGGTGCAGAAAATGTCTCACAGGAAACAACTGCAAATATGTGCAGCGGAGATGAGGCTTGTGCACATCCACCTTATTCATGTGACCCATGACCTTTTTGTGGGAATTATGTTTGAGACTTGGGGCTAAACATTCTTACATGTCTCACAGAACAATTGCTAATTTAGACATTGTACCAACTTTTTTGCTACAATGCTGCCTTTTTTATGCCTGTACAAAAGTAAATTAGATTTTTGAAGGCAAACATAAAATTTTACAAAACATGATCCTTGGCATGTGTTTTTAAGATGCACCAAAAAGCACCACATATGCCACTGTATCTCTGGGCTCATTTGAGTCAAATCTGCAGCAAAAGTCTCCAAAGGATTAAAATGGACAAACTGAAACTGGCATAGTGTCTTTTTACATACACTACCAGCGTGATATGTAATGGTAAAATATGAAACGGAGATAAAATGACAATTTTACCTTGAGGTTAGAGCACTAACCACATCATCCTGTCTCATTTTAACATTTACAAAGTACTGACAAAGCATATTTAAGTTTGATGTGTCATGCTGTTAAATGGAAAGCTAATCTATGTTTCATCAAAATAAACTAGATATTTTCTGGTCATAATCTCTCGACAGCCACAGTTTCAATTGTTACTGTTTTTTTATTTTTATTTATTTATTTATTTATTTTTACATTTGGTCTAATTACATTAAATCATTTGGTAAGAAACAATAATCCAATTTTGGAAAGAAGTCGATCCAGAAACAATAATCCATCTTAATATAATCAAGACTATGTCATAAAATTCACTCTTGATTTTGTGAACGTTTATCGTCCTCACACTCGTGGACTCTCGTTGACGGCAGCGTCCACAGGTCAGCACTGCGACTGGGCCGGTGAAACAATACCAGAATGTGTTTCCAATCCAGGTTGGCACCTGCTGCTGGCAGAGTGCCTCACCTGGCCGGGACAACAGAGGCAGGCAGCCCAAATACCCCAACACCCCACAGTTGTTCTGTCTCGCATTTCCAGCCAGTTGATTAGCATAGACGCTTTGATATGAAGAAGAACACACTCTGTGGTACCGCAGTCCCGGCCTCTCAGCTGTCTGCTGCAGCCCGGTTCAAATCCTTTTATTTGCCACAATGGAGAGAGACGGGTGTGGGACTCAACATGGCACAAAGTATTATGGAGGTATTTGTTATTTATGAGTCAGGTATTTTGTTTTATGCTGTGTAATTATAATTCTGACAAATGTATAATTTAATACTATTATTCAAATTTCATCATGAATGCAGCCAATGTTTGAGCTCACGTTTATATTTGTCAGAAAAAAAATAGCCAAAAGTTTCAAAAGGTCACAAAGTTTTTTTGTTTTTTTTTTCACTTAAAATTGGTTTTCACACAGCGCTGCTGTTCATGATACTCTGCTAATGGAAATTCACACAGTTCTTTGCATAATTCTATTTTTTATGAGCTTGTTGCTGTTGCAAAAATATTCCATCACATTCAGTATTAATAATGACACGAGGAGCCGCGTCTCTTACTCTCAGTGTGGCGTAAAGGAAGGATGTTGGAGCTTATAAACTCTGCATAACGCCGCGGTTTCTGAGCGCTCTTCCCCAGCCCTCCTGGTCTTTAGCAGGAGAAGCACATTTATAGCAAAGAATTCAAGAATTCTCTGACCTGACCAAGTTATCTGATTTTAATATCTGCCAGCAACAATGTTTTCTAAGACAGAACATTTTTACTGGTTGAAGGGTGTTTTTCTCCAAGCACTGCATCTGTTTTAGCTTCATATGTTATAACATAATCTAAAAAAAGAAACACTGAGAAGAGTTTTTACCAAACTTTGTCATAGTGAATTCTTCGGAACTGTTTTTAGCTTTTCTATGGAAAATTTGAAATGCTCCTACTTCATTTGACAATCTGCTGCTAACATTTCTAAATATAGCAATCAAATTTAAATCTCAGAAGAAAACAAAGTTACATTCTTTGTTCCAGTTAGCCTCATTTTACTTAAAATATTAACAGATAAACAAACACATCTTGCATTTCTTGTTTTGTTTTTTTTTACTCTAAGACATTGATGAGACATTCTGCACCACTGAAAAATGAAATAATTAGAACTAAACATCTACATTTTTGGAGAGTCAATGATTTGATTATTATTTCTGTGCTTCTTAGTTTTTAAAGTTTAAAACTGCAACAGACTCAACGCGTCTTTTTCGTTTGCTACCATAACTTTTAACAGAATAAAGTATTTTTCTCATTCTAATCAACCTCTTTTTAACTTTTGTCACAAATCAGGATTTATCGCTAAGTGTGCTTCCATTGACTGTCTATCTGTTCAAACTGGAATTGGTGTTCAGAAACACTCACAGCTTTAAATGAAAGTTTTTTGTTTTTTTTTCACTACCGTGGTGGATTTTTGGAAGTATCAAAATTTGTGTATTTTGCAAAACTGCAAAAGGGAATCAAAACTGTGTTTTTGATTCCTTTCTCAAAATGTTTACACAAAGAAATTGCAATGGTACTGTAACATTTTGGGTATTTGTCCAAAAAACATCAGAAAATATTATATTTTCTTTAACTTACGATTATGAAAAGTAAATTTGCATAATGAAAACATGGCAGTATGAAAAGAACTCATGCATAAGTGACATGATCAACAACCGGATGTTACTACTGGCGAAAAAGACAAATGAGACAGCAACGGGTCGTAGGAGGATGATGGAGCGGCATGATATTTAGTAACTTATAACCTGAACAAATTTGTTCACATGTTTTTTTAATTGTGTTTCTTATTTAATGGAAACACTACAACACATCCTAGTGGAATATCAATAAAGTTTCACATGCACTTGTAACAGAAAGGCGTCTACTGTTGCTTATAATTTATTGCAACGCTGACCTGCAGCTGGGCTGCAGTGGATAAGTGAAATCAGACCGAATTGAAGAAAGCCAGCATTTTAAAATCACTTAGAACGAAGAGGCTGTTTCATTAGCAGACACCACACTGTAGGAGGGCTTCTTTCAGGTTCCCCGTTGATTCACCTCCCATGTAAGGCAATAAAACCTTGTTTACCATGAAAGTGCTTCCTGTCCTTTTCTATGATTCTGGATGTGATTAAATCTACATGAATGACAGAATAAACAACACAACCGCCGGCATCATTACGGCAATCTCTGCCTGTGTTCTCATCCTTAAATCTGAGCTCCAGCAGAGACTGTCGTCTCCTTAATTATTTGGCAAACAAACAACTTGCTTGTCATTCTGTCGCAGTCGATCTCTTCATTTCCCTTTTTCAACATTCCTGGCCTCGCTGGCAGATTGCAGAATGATACAACGTTTCAGTCAATTTGGACCGTGTGCGTGCGCATGTGTGTGCGATCTGTGTGAAGACTGGGGGTGGGCTGTAGGTTTAGTTGTCATGCCAACGTTTACATCAAGTGTCTGAAGTGTGTGTGTGAGGATTTGTCTCCCGGAGGTAATAACTGATGGCATTAATAATAATATTTTTTATATAATATTTTATCTTTCATTATTATAATTATTAGTAGTATTTCATTAGTTGGAATTTTCATAGATCTATAACATTTCTTGGTACTTTCATTCTGAAGAGACAATAACACACCTGTTCAATACAAAACCTGGTTAGCACAAGAAAACCAAAAACATGACCATATATATTTTTTTTCCCACTCAGTAGGTGTATAATAACTTTTTCCATTGGTAGTGAATCAGATCACGACGTTTAAAGCTCTGTTTCTACCTTTAATCATCTAAAAGGAGTTTAAAACGTGAAGAAGTATCTACAATAAGAAGTAACTGAGCCATTTGTATTGCTCTGTGGGTATCAACACATGTCTGAGTCTGATTCAGCTGGTGTAGGTCAGAACCCTGGAGTAAAGCAACACTGTGCTTCCAGATGGGACTGTAAGTCACTGCAGCCTCTTGTTTTCCAATCCAACATACAAGAAAAGGAAGAGGTCACATTCACCCAAAATGGCTATCTTTCCTCTCATCCTGCTCTAGTGTAGCCAGTCATGTGAAAAAAAAAAGATACAGTTTTCAATGAATTCAACAGTAAACAGGAGAAAGGATAAAGCTCTTGGCACAAAACCTTTTTGGAGAAAAGGACGGTTGTGGGAAAAAGCTGTCCAGATGGAGTTTATTTTTAATTGAAGAACAGACGGCCACTCTGTTTTTTCACTTTAACATCTTCACACACGGTGTAAATCCTAATGCCCACTTCCACATCCCACAGCATCAAGCAGTCCACACACCAGGTGCCTGGGACATTTGTGGAAACTAGAATATTAACAAAGGATCTGTATTTGTCGTGGCTACGGTCCTGGGCAAAAGGGGGAAAAAAAACACAAAAAAACCAATTATACTGCAAAAGTATAATTTTTTATACTCCTCATGTGGTTATGTGATACCATATTTCCATATAGTAAATGTTTTTCATTTGTTCAATTCGATAATGTGTGACATTTAACAGAAAACCAGTCAAACAAACATCAAAACCAAAGAAGGTGAAATTACAATGGACTATTATGGACATGCTAAGAAAATAAAACAAAATAATAAAATTGCAACAATAAAGTCATTTAAATTGTAAGAATAAAGCTATAATACAAGAATAAAGTTCAAATACAAGAATAGCCATGGCATTATAATGTCATAATATTATGACTAATTCTACAATAAGACCTTATTCTCATGTTACTACAACTATTCTCATTATTTAAAATTTATTCTCGTAATATTATAACTTTATTTTCCTATTAATTTGGCTTTATTTCTTGTAATTGTTTTCTTTATTCTCATAATTATCTTTCTTTTCTTGTTACTATAGCCCTAATACTATATTTCATTTCATCAAAAACTACACGTCATCTGTTGCATATCTTGCGTTACATAATTTATCACCATATCTTGTAGTTGGTGTAAACTGAAGCAAGTTGTGTTTGTGCCAATTTTGCATTGCCGGATCGTCAGGAAGTTTCACTAACTGCACTATGATAAATAAATGCATCCACCACAGTGGCAGCTCTTTGGTGTTTGTTCTCTGCGTGGGACATGCAGAGAACCTTCTTCTTAAATGACCAGGAGCCAAAACACATGCATACTTATGAGTATGTAAATGACTGCTGACATGCAAAGGAATCTCGTCATGACTGCCAGTGAGTCACGGTTTGATTTCATCATGGAGGTCAAGGATGATGATTCACTTTGGTGGTGGAAGAACTTGGCATGTCATTCATAAATGACTTTAAGCAGCTTGTTCTCAGAAGAGTGACAACCTTCTTTATACACGTAAAGAATTTTTTTAAAGACACGTGTGGGAAAGTTAGTTCATGTGATAGCTTTTTTTACACATCTACTAGCAAGAGAATAAGTCGTTACTGCTTTATTGATACAATCGTAATAGAACAGTGGCTCCATCAGGATTTTTGTCACATTGCAGCCAATGCCCGCCATGTCTGTGAGGTGGAAGCACAGAAACTGCAGCTCAGAGGAGAAGCTATGCCTTGAAGGCGGGGCTAGGTCCAACCCAGGCATTTTGCACAGTTGAATGGTTGCCATGGAGATTAAAGGATTTCTCAAACGTGCTTGAATGATTCAAAGTAATACTCCAGGTATGTTTTTGATGAGGGAATAACATTGATGTAAAGTTAAAGTCAATTTTACATAATACTGCCCCGTTAATTAAACTGTGTTCATCACTGCTCCAGTGACTCCACAGTTAGGACTTTTGTCCTCTGTTAAAATCACCAAATTATGGCATTCCCCATGTACTAAGGCAAACTTCCCTTCGCAGAGCTCCACATGGACTCCAAGCGGACATTGGCACAAACATAGATTTTTACGACCGCATACTCCCTGTCGCACACGTAACAGGTCGGCAGGAAACTGTGTTCACATCGGACCGCTCTATATGCGACACTGAGCCGATAATGTTCAGCTGGCGCGAATAGTTGCAAGGATGTGCATCAGCCAGACTGCCTCTCTGCGCCGCACTAAACGGGTGTGCAGTGCCTGGCCTGGTAGTTCATCAAACTTGCAACCATCTATTCAGAAATGGATGGTTTAAAGAGAAGAGTATGCAGCCGGTACGCTGGACTGTGACATCTCAACAGTCCTCACAGCTAACAAAATACACACAGTACGCCTGAGTATGTGGGAGCCTTTAGGCTGAGAAACAACATCTCAAGCTTTGAAAAGTAGGAAGAATTTGGTACTCATATTACAACTAACAGGCCATGTAATTATAGAATCAATCAGGCAGCCAATAGACTCATGGTAACTCTGGAGGAGCTCTATGGATCTACTGCTCACGTGGAATAATCTGTTGACAGAGCAACTGGAAGCCACATACTCTGGTAATTCTTTCCTTCAGGGAGTTTATCTGAAGAAGACTTTGTGTAGTCTATCATATGGACTCATATTACAAAACAGAAGTTACAGGTTGGAAAATGACAAAATGTCTCAGTGTTAAAGTAGTAAACAGGCATTTGCTAGCCATTGTGTGAAACCAGTCTACAGTCATTCAGGTAATCTTCGTTTTTTTTTTCTAAATATACAAAAAAACATTTGAAAAGCAAAATATATGATTACAAGGATGAGTTAAATGTTTTTTGGCAAAACCCTTTAAATGTGAGTAGCAGTAGCCTATTTTATTTCATCCCGGGGCCATCCAGAGAGCGGGGCCCGTAGACGCCGTTTTTCCTGTTTACTACTTAAGAGTCAAGGCGGCATTTCAGCCGCTCCCCCACGTGGTGTTGATTATTCATATCAACTCTGTGGAACAAGGGAGGAAAAAAAAGTCAAGGAAAACGGCGCTGTGATGAAAGAGGGCGAAATATTGAGATTAGAGGAGGGGAATATTGGAACGGAATGAAAATAATATACAGTGAGAGTAAATGTGTGGAGTGTGACAGAAAGAAAAACACAGCTGTAGGATTAGAAGAGAGAAAGTGTACAAAGGAAGTGGAGGAGAAATGTACCTGCCAGCTCTGTGCCGCCCATCCTCAGGCCATCTGCTTCCCTACATCAAGGGCTTTGCATTGATTAGCATGCCATTACACCCTTCAGATGGGGTGTGTCCTTTGTGTTCATTTATACAAGCCTTGGTGTTTAAGTGTGTGCTGTCATACATTTTGCGCGGGTGTGATGCATCGGGTGTGTGTGCCCATTGGTGTCTGACTGTGCCAGTTCTGTGTGATCTTGCGGGACTTGTTTGGCCATAATTACACCGGTGCATTGAGGGTTTCCTGATGAATGCCAGAGGGAGGGCAGGTTGAGGGTCTGAGAGGAATAAGCAGGGTTACAGACCAAGCAGGTTTCCCCCTGAGACTTGACCCTGATTATGGCTTGACATGTGAAAGAATGGCACAGTGGGGCTGCTCAGGACAGATTTTAATGACTACGAAAACTAAGAGGTCGCCTTCCATGCCGAATATGGTAAAGGTAAAGAAAACAAGGGGAAATTTTCTTAATTAAATACTTTTGCAAAAATCTGGCACAAATCCGGAGTGGTCAGGCTTTTCCACATGGAGTTTTGACCCGTGACAGATGTTGGAAGTCAGAGCCTGCGATTGTTTTCCCAAATTGTTTTTGCCAGAACAGCCACGACGTCTTCTTGTTCTAGTAGACATTATTTGTCTATGAAAGTAGCACGCCTAGTCGGGTCCATAGCCATTCATATTTACAAATGTAAATTCAACTCCATGCACAAGCTGTACATGTAGCTTTGATGGGACTGATTTAGTTTTTAGAGCAAGTGTGCTCTAAAGTGTGCATCGTCCTTCGTCAGTCGATGCACAGGAGAGAAGGCTGTAAAAAGTGAATTTACTAACTTATGTAGAAGAGGTAAAGCACTTTAAATTTGGTGAGGTTTACAGTCAGAGCTGCTGTGTGTGTTTATTTATATTACAAGTCTACTGAAATTTAGGGTTAATCTGATATTGTCTTTCTTTTTTAGTCTTTGATTATTATGCATAAGGGCTCTAGCATCATTAGAGGCAGAAATGGTTCCTGGTGTTTTATAAGACAAAAAGTAAATCCTACAACCACTACAATCTGGCACTGACATTTTGTTGACATTTTCTGAAGAAGAACATTGCACTCAGTGTCTTCTTCTGAGGTTTTTGGGTTGTTTCCATGAACCATGTTTCAATTTTGGTCCCCAATCAAACCGAATCTACCAGACTATCAGGTATGAAAACAACCCTAAAGCAGTGCAGGCCTCTTTATTTGTTTTGCAGCTGGATGCAAATAGCTAACCTGAACATCTGTATATAATAACAAAAGGCAACAGTTGACAGCACAGCACAGCTTCCTAGTAAATGTTGTGATAGATACTTCTGTATTCCATTTCTTTGGATATTTAATAATGCAGACGACAGAAATACAGTCAAATATTTCTGTCGTCTGTTATTGTTAATACACAACAAGGCCTTTTGTGTGGTTTTTGTGGCGGGATGAGAAGTCGAGCTCTGGTGCAGCAGTAACCACTCCCAGATACACACGCGGTTGGCAGAAGGACACAGCGCCAGCTGCAGTTGATCCTTCTCAAACCAACAGGATCTGAGCAGCAGGCCTGTGATCTCTTTCATGTGAGAACATGGCCACACACACACACACACACACACACACACACGGAAAGTGGTTGTGTGGGATACCTTTACAAGCTATGCTGTCAGGTCGTCCCATACTCCATGCATATGAAGCCTGGACAGGGGAGGAACAGACACATACGTGGGACATATTGATTTCTTAGTTGTCTTCGCAGCCAGAGGGAAACATAAAATACTGTATTGGGAAAGAATAAAGGCAAAAATGATGAAAGCAAAACAGATAAAAACATCGTTTTTAACAACAAATCCTAAAGTTGTTTCTTAGTGAGTGGGCCTGAGCATTACATTCATATGTCTGGAAGCTAGCAGGGTGAAGGCGACGGGTCACAAACAGATCCACGTTTCAGAGACTTGCTAAAGTCACTTTGTATTCAAAGTGTTTTGACGGCGCCGGCTAAACCTGGAACTTTTCCCCAATCAACATCCGAAAATAACAGCAGCTTCCAGACAGCAGAGACTGGCTGCATTTAATAATTAAATCTATGTGTAAACAATGTGTAGCTGTTCTGTTTCTATCCTCCTAGGTTTATTAAGAAACAGAAGAAGCAGCACCATGAAGTCTAAGAAACAGCTGACAAGTCAGTGAGAAAATAGTAAAAACTTTTGAAACAAGATTAGATTAGAAAACAATATTCTGAGTCTGGAATGTCTCACAGACCTCAGTTCAGTCTGTTCTCAGACAACGCAGAGAGCGGCACAACTATATTACCTACCAAGACCTAAAGTGACAGCATGGACAAGCAGAGCATAAATCAGAAAGGAGCAAATCGGTTCAGGTGACAGAGATTGTCAAGTGGACAGCTGTTCCTCATGTACTACACAAATCTGACCTTCATAGGAGAGTGGCAAGAAATCATTATCGAAAGAAATCCAAAAGTCACAGCTGAACTTTTTTTTTTATCTTCTGTGTGTGTATGAAGGGGTAAAAAAGAGATGAAATATTATCAGATTTGTATTTGTGGAAAAGAGCTTACATGTAATGATCAGACTCCAATGGACTATATTCATGTTTGTGGTTGTAGAGAAAAAAAAATAAATAAAAAATTCAAGGGAAATTACTATTTCAAGGTGCTGTAGAGTATATTTAGGTGAACTTTAATCAATTTTCTGATGCTGACTTTCGGTCACTCAAAGTCACAGACTCAATTCAAACAAATCTCAGAGATTAATGAGCTGAACATGGAGAAAAAGGCCAAACTAGACGGGGTGACATTTGGCAAATAACCGACTCCTTTAATGACATCAGTATGGGCACTGACACAGATCAACAGGCTTTGATGTTGGTGATCCAGTTGTAAAAATCACATATTTAAAATGACCTCACTGGGTTCAAAAAGGGAGTCAAAATCATTAAAGATCACACACACACACACATGCACACACACTGTGCGACCTCAGTCAGCTGATGCCTCAGACTTTATCTGAAGCCTCGAGGATTCTTCGTCTTTTGATATTCATACCCCACGCTTCAAGTTTAACGATCGCGAATGCGGCTTAACCAGAAGGTATGATCAGACGAGAAGACCTGCAAACATAATGATGAGCTTCACCAGGCGCAGATCGGTCCACAAGCTAATAAAAACGCCTCGTGCTAAACAGTTACTATTGATTAAGTCTTAGCCTTTAAATTAATTGTTGTTATAAGATCAATCTTAATTTTATCTGGAGATGTCGGCTCCTGCACCTTCATCAGTGCTCCGTATGGTAATTTTCTTTGTTTGGATTAAAGCAAAGAATATTAAAGAATACAAAGAATATGTTAGGAATTTACAGAATGTAGTCACTAGAAATTGTTCAGTTTGCTGGTCAGAGAAATTTCACTGCATTATAAATATTGTGATTTACACTTAAAGCTGTATGGTACACCTCCTTAATCAGTTAACAGGGATGGCAATTCAGCCAATCGCACGACAGTGATGCATTGCATTAACTAGATGTAATGGGGGTGTCTTGCTGATGTTCGTATTAAACAACACAAAGGAGAAGAGAGAATTTAGGTGACTTTGAATTGTTCGGTCCACCAATAGCGCAAACTCACAAATATTTGAGACCCTCTTTTAAAAACGTTGCATCTCCAAAACCAGAACTAAACAGGGAGAAGCAGCATCCAACTTCTATGCACCACAAATCTGTAGCAAATTTCCAAAAAACGGAAAAACTGCTGAAACACTGAGTTCCTTTAAAACCAGGCTAAAATCCCCAGCTGTTTAGAGTTAACTTTGATTCCTAATAATGGAACATTGACAAACACTTATTATGTTTTGATGTTGTAAAGCACTTTGAACTGCCTTGTTGCTGAAATTGCTATGCCTAGCAACTTGCCTTGGTCTGGGGTGCAGCCAATCAGAAACTATTAACAAGAATTACTCTCCTGGATTGGCTGCTGTGCAAACATTAGCCAAGAGCCTGTTAAGTAGCGTTGCATCTTGGTATTTCAATTTACTTTTTAATATTTTAGATATGCTTGCCTGAAAAATCTTCAAAAAGGTGGATTTACTCTGAATAATTTGAAACTATGCTTCACAGAACAATCCACGTATATTTTTGTGTATTGTGTTAAATATTCAAATAGTCTGGCCAACAACTGCCATAAACAATATGAAACCATATAGTGTATGAAGGTAGTGTTATAATGTTGTGAGTGATATATTCTTGGCACACTTTGGTCTCCTTAGCATTTGAATGCAACACCTTACCCAAATACAGTCGAACATTTTAAAGTGTATCCATGTTTGACAGGAGGTGGCTACTTTCTGCAGGATAATGCGTCACCAAGCAGAAGTCATCTCAAACTTATTTTATGAACTTGACATTGACTTTACTGTATTCATGTGACTTCCACAGTGACCAGGTGACAATGCAGGACTGCACCCTTGGGATGTGGTGGAATAGGATGATTTGCACCAGCGAAAATAAAACCATGATGGCGACATGAACCCATCATGTCTGTACGGACCCAGATTTCTGATAAATGTTTTAATGACGTTAAACCTACGATACAAAAGCTTAAGGCACTTCAGCTTAAGTAAAGTAAAGTAAATAGAGGCCAATGCAGTTATAGGAAGCTGTACCTAATAAAATGGCTGGCAGAGACAGACAACCATATCGATAAAGCTCATAATGGCATTGGCTGTGATTTTCAAAAGCACTTAAACAAGAAGTACTGTGGAAACTAAAATATGCCACCATAAAGTAGGAGCACTACCATTTTGTTAGGCAGGTCCAGTGAAGTCTCTATAGAATCTTACTGCAGTAAAAGAAATCTTTTATAGAAGATGTCAAACAGTTCTAAAAGTTTTGTAGCACTACTGTTTTCCAACATCTTTATGAGCTTCTTAACCTGTTGGGGTACAATGGTCAGAGTGTACTGTATTATGTCACTTTTATATGTTTCAGGTTGCAAAACTAATTTTAATACCATACAAAAATATCCAAGAAATAACAAATGGAGTTTGTAATGGATGATTTTATATATTAAATGAAAAACACTATCCAACCCAATTTGACCTTAAGTGAAAAAAATATTTTCCTCTACATCTAGTAACTAGTAAAAGTGCTTAAATTCTTTTAATTTTTTTATGTGTTGCTTTAAGAGATTGTTTAGCCTGGATCATGTTGTCAGGTAAATCCTGTTAAATTCATTTCGTAATTGTTCAGGTTCTGACAGCCATCGGTTGAATCTAGAGAATTTAGCATGATAGTTATTGTTTTTTTCACATAAAAGTCACCATTAGTGATGCTTTTTTTTTCTCTCTCTCTCTCTTTTTTTCCCCTATTTCTCCTGTTTAGGTTATTGTGACAACTGCACTACATAAAATTTGACTTTTTTCCTGAATTGTATGTCCTTGTTTAAAACCCCAAAGAAGCAATGACACCAACCATGTTCATGGGTGGCTCCTTGCTTTGCATTCACTTAGAATAGGCAGTTTGCTTATCGCCAATGGATGCATTCCTTTTCATGATGCTCATTTAATGTGCTCATTAAATGTCCCCAGACTGCATCAAAATGTGACCCGAGAGGTCCAGGCCACAACACGTTGCATTTTTAGTTGTATTCTTATGATCAAATGTCCTGGGAAACATGGCAGCATCAAGCAGGAATGTTCTCTAAAGGGATAATCGTGTAAAACAATGTTGACAAGACTTCATTTCATAACAGTATATGTAAGAATACATCGTAGGACTGCTTTTGTGATGACCGAGTTGTGATTTGTTCAGTCTGGATGGGATTAATGATCAGCCTGTTTGTGACCTTTTCATGGACAAAGTATTAATTGGACAAAGAATGCAGACCGCTCTCCTGTAAAGGTGACAAGTTTTATTTACAAAAAGAATGGATAAGGTAATTGTGAGTTTTTGTCAGACTTGGCTTTGAGATCAGATTCTAACAAGTGAGTAACTGGGAGGCAAACAGGAAACAATGTGGAAACAGAAAGTGAAGGCTCAACCACCAGAGGTGATTTTCAGGGAGATTCTGTATGGAAAGTATCTCCCTGAAAATTATCTCTCAGGAAACTATATTGTTTATGAGTTGTAACTGTTCAGCTTATGGGGGATTGTTCCTCCCGCAGGACAATAGAAGAAGACCTTATGCACTGGGAAATGGAAATGATGATGTAACAAAACGCTGGCAGTGAGGGAAGTAGGTGAATACACAAGTCTTTCTCACAGAATGAGCTGCGGCGCAATCAGGTGGTGATTGATGGAGGAGGCAAGAGACTTTCTATCTTGATAAAGTTGGCGGAGGCATGCAATAATAATAATAATAATAATAATAATGGAGAAACTGGGTTCAATTCAAATGACTGGCTTTTGTTTTGTTTTTGTTTGTTTTTTTTACAATGCGATCAGCTTTATTGGAAGTGGATGGAAAACAGTGCACTGATGTACGACTTCCGGTCAAAACCGTGTGCAGAGACCGATCACAGTGGTGCTCCATTTTGTCCTTCATGCAAAATTAAACTTTGCGTATCTATCATAAGCATTATGAACTGCCTCATAATGAGCAGTTCATAAGGCAGTTCATGACGAGAATTTCATTTGACAGTGTACATGGAGAAAGTTTAATAGCCACATAACAGAAAAACACATGCACACAATGAAAAGTCAAGTTTTAAACCTATCGTGGTCATGAGTATGGACTGAGCACTCAGGTCTTTGGAGTCAAAAATGGTGGGGTGGGGGGGGCTGTCCTTAGTGAATACTGCATGTCACAAGGGTTAAATACCACCTTAAGGAACAATAGAATTGAAAGTGAAGGCAATTAGCAAATCAATAGCTGTTCAGAGCCAGTGGTTTCTTGGGAGGTTAAACATCATCATTGTAGTAAAGGGGCTGGCATCAGTGTCTTTTTTTCCTCTTTCCTCCTCTCTTTCTCCCACTTCTCATTGTTTTTTCTTCCCTGTTGCTAGCACTAATTAGCAATAAAATGCAGCTCTCCAAAAGCACTTCACTGGAAAATGGAACATTGATTTTATTTATGTTTGTATCAAGTAGGTTTATAAAATATTAAGTTGGGTAAAAATACTGCCAATTGATCGGGCCGACAAAGAAGAAAGAGGTTTGACAATCTAAATTATAAAGTGGAGGTTGTTCCTCCTAAAACTTTTACATAAAGGCTTTTAATCTATCACTCTGAATGCTCTGAAGCTGAGATTTCTTTAAAGAGCACATTGATTTCTCAAAGTAATTGCACACATTCCAAGTCTTGCAATAGAGAAAGAACACAAAGAGGGCTCTCAGAATGTTCAGATGTTGCAAAGCTTGACAAAAGGAGGCGTTCAACTTTTGATAAAGACGTCTACAAAAGGTACTAAGAGTAAAAAAAAAAAAAGAAAAAAAAAAGACCTTTCTATGAACACGTGTGTTCTTTTAGAAGTGAGTACTGCCATCAAACCAACAATAAGAGATTCAAATATTCAAGTTCAGAAAAACCTCACCTTTTAGGTTCAAATATTGTTCACATACAACCACATTGGTGATTTACATCCTGTCCACTGCCTGTCAGATTATGATCTGAGAACAATGCTTTGTACCTGAAAGCAAAGGGAATGCAGTGTGTACCTGTCACTTGCCTTGGTCATACCTGACAGACCACTGGGATGTTGGGCTGATGGTGCGACTCTTTGAGGATGCCGCCGGGTGAACGTTTTGGTCGACACCTCATCCATCTCTGCCTCACCTAGCCACCTGAGCCTGGCCTTAACAAGCAGATGGGGGGGGAATCAGGAAATGGGAGTGGGACACGAGGGGACTGGTGACAGAACGGAAGAGGACAGGTGTATAAAAAATGACAAAGAATGAGGGGAAGTATAAAACAAAAAGATTCCATTGGTAATTGGTGAAAGAGAAACACAAAAGGAGGAGAGAAATACTGCAGATTAACGGGGAAAAGTGTAAAAGACTGAAAGCAAAGTTGCGGTCAGCATGTCTGATTCAAGAGCTGTCATTATATTGTAGTTCCCCCAGGAATTTCACATTCAAAGGAGCGAAGGTGACCTGTGGTGCTCAGGCAGTGGAACATACCAACTGTCAATTAACGTGTGCTCACTGGAGCTGTGGCAAGTTCAGTTAATGGGACCACCATGGTTTGGATGATGTGAAAGCTCCCCTTGGATTTCAAGTTATAGGATTTTAAGGTTAAATGTTGGGTTTCACCCACAGACATACGCTACGTCACAATAGAAAGAGAGTTTTATGATAAAAAAAGAGAGGTGTAACTAAAATTATGTTTGTGAATGCATATACCTGTCTGTAAAGCCTTACTTACACAGTGACTATAGTGTGGCATGTATTGTTTTCACGGGTAAAAGATTCAACAGATGTAGTCAACAAGTTATACAGAAAACCAAAAAAAGGCTTATGAATTTAACATATTTACATTATATATATAGTAAACAAATGGTGTGAAAAAGGCACATAGGACACATCCTCCTTCATCTGACTTTATGCCAAGTTTCCAGGCAAGAGATCTGATGGAATCACCATTCCAGTCCACCAATCAAACTGTTATATTTTGTCTTTTTATGTTCATAGATAAAACGAAGACAAGGTGAATAAAAAGCAGAGTGTAACACTCAAGTAGCTTAAAAGTGGCTAAGATCTCTGGTTGTGTTAAACTCTTAGTTCAGTTTCTGGATTAATAGGAAGCAGAGTTCTCAGCAAAATCAAAACAGCTAAATATTGTTGGACTTAAACAGCAATCAGTCTAAAGATTCACATTTAAAAAGAATCACAAACTCAAGACCAGTTTAAAAAATAAGAAGGCAGTATGGCTCAATGGAAGTAGAATAGAAAGAAATGAGACATTGTCATGTACAAGAAAGCAACAAAATCATAATAAAATAATAAACAAGAACCAGAACTACATTCAATATCAATTCAAATGAGCTCCACAACACTGAACAGATCGCTAGACAAAGAAATACTAGAAAATGACAACCTAAAAAGTACAAAAAGAAAACATAACCTTGTTACAATGGAACTGAACAAAGTAATAAAACAAACATATTATAAATCACAGTAAATTAATATAGTAATAAGAGATGTCTACTCAAATCCATGTAGTTATTTTTGTATTCATTGAAGAGCTCTGATACTACAGGAGGTGATACCAGCGTGATGAAAGATTTCTTTTAACAGACAGTGTCCTGTTAGCCTGTGCATAAATGCTCTAACCCAGTCAGGAATTGGTGCATTCCTAATGCTGCCTTCCATTTTCAGTCTCCAAGTGTTTGGTATTCTTCATCTGAATCTCAACAAGCCTTTTGAAAGTCTTACCATGTTAACTTTCCAAAGTTGCAAGGCTTCATTCATCAGCTCACCAGTGCATCCATCAATATCTCCCACTAATGTCCAGAGCCCTGTAGAAAACAGCTCTGCTCACTCTTTTTGAACTTCTCAACTTATGGAGTAGTAACTCACAACTGTGCAATGAAAATCAATGCTTCTATAGAGCTGCACCTATAGAAACTTACTGAACTACCATATGAATCATTGAGCATCTTTTCAGACTTCATGGTTTGCTTTATTTATAGTTTAACACAGTGTGTGCTGATGACTCCAGGTCAGTCACTATTTCCAAGGACATTGCCTCCTTCTTTAAAGTATTATCCCCAAAACCCAGGTCCCTAAAAAGCCTTACCTCTGTCATTAATGAATATTAACTGGATTAATTTCCCCACACTTGCTGCTCCACATACTTAATAAACAGCAGAGAAGCAGTGGTGGCTGCTGAGATGTGGTCGATAAAGCTCTTTGAGAAGAAGTGAGTCTAGTGGTGTGTGGGGAAGCTTGAGACCCTACGTCTCTCAAACTATGGTCGATTGTCAGGTTATCCTTGATCCAGTTGGTGGTTGAGGCCTCTACCTGTATCTGCTGGAGTTTTCAACAAAGCAAATCAGGCTACATTGTGCGTAAGGCACTGGGAGACATTGAAGAACAGGGTTGCCTGCTTTGCACAGCCAGCGTTGTTTGCAACAGGTGCTGCAAAAGCTCACAGAGCTGCTTTGCACAGGCCTTCAGGACTGTTGGACTGACACCATCTGGACCTGTAGCTGCTTTGGCTGGAAAGCCAAGAGATGTTGGAGTCTGCGATATAATCCTTCTGTCACGATTCGGTGAAATACCTATTAATGCACTGCCTGTACTTTGACTGGCTCCTTGTTTGCTCTTAAAGTTCATCCAGTTTGCTTGCCAAAGAATTCTGGGTATCCACCACAATCAGTGGATGAGCTGGTATAGACTTTCTCCTTCTCTCTCTCCTCTTTGGTCCTGCACATTCACCTTTTCAAATCATCTGGGAATTTGGGCTGTAGTCAAGGCATTACTTGAGCTTTTGAGTTGCTAACCAGCGACTCCCTATCATAAAATAACCACACTTTTTCAGTTTGGTTACATATCATTTGTCCAAAAGTAAAAAAGGTAAACAAACCCTTCCAGCTGCCCACCATCCCAAACCATCCAAAAAACTAATGCCTCAGTCAGAAAAAGGTGGAATACTTTTTATTTTGAAAAAGTGTTGCTTTAGCCTTAGACATCGCCTATTGATGCTATTTTCACCTTGTCTTTTGTTGTTCTTAAATTGTGGCCTCACTTAAGACAAATGAGGGTTGCAGATCTTTAAAACATTGTTCTGGGTTATTTTGTTGACTTTCTGGATACGTCATCAATGTACTGTTGGGGCAATTTTGGTCAGCAGCCACTGCTTGTAAAGTTGACCACATTTTTCTAATTTTTTCAATGGTTTTCATTGTGGTTGACTGGAGCCCCAAAGTTTTGAAAAATAGTTTTCTAACCCTTCACAGACTTAGAAATGTCAGAGTTTTATCTTTTTTATTGACTTTGTATGATTGGTGTTTTGCTTTTTGAGATGTTTAAACCTACTTCAAGTTGTCAGACATCACTTAATACCAACAGCTTTAAATAGAACTGATATTTTGTGGTTATTCACAGTTAATTCATGATTTAAAGAGGGGGAATGTTTTTTTTGTTGTTTTTTTTCATGTAATACCTGCGTAGAATTGTCCTTTTTAAAATTATCACTGCTTATAACTGGTTCTAAACTGCTTTTTGCATTTTGTCTGGGTAAATTTGTCTGATTCAAAACATAATTTGATCATAAGGTGTTTAAAACAAAAGCAAAAAACATAAGAAATGTGTGAGGCAGCTAGTTTTGTTGTTGTTGTTGTTTACAGAATAGAGATGTGATAATGCACCACATTTCAGCGCTAAGGATGCAATGCAAGCATATCAACAAAACTACATATTAATTCACATTTAACTTTTTCTCATTGTGAGTCAAAACGCTGCAGAAATGCCTCCTCTTGTTCTTTGTTTATACCATTTTTTTTGTTTGTTGGTTTCAGTAAGAGCTTATCACAAAGCTTCACAAAGTCTGGATTACATTGCAGGTGTAGCTTTTATTTTAAACTTTTAGGTGTGCCTTCACTGTGAGCTGTGCTTCTTTGTGAATAATGGACACAAATGTGGTTCTTTCTGTTACAGAACTGTTAAAAAAGAAAAATCAAGAATGAGTGAAATAAATAGCTGAAAAGGAGGGAGAGCAACATGATGGTAAACACACAGCCTGGAGCTCATTAAAAGAGTCTCTCAGTGGGCTCAGTAGCAGCAGCAGACTTGGATTCAGGGTAGCCCTTGTCCTCCTGGCTCTGTACTAAACAGCCTAATTAGACTTAGATTCTCTTCTGCTCCCTAATGATAGCTCTTCACAGACACAAGAAAAAAAAAATAAACAGCATGTTGGGAACCTTGGTTTAATGCACATGCATTGCTTTCCCCTCTCTCACATCAATAATGACAGTTTATGCACTTGATTCTCCGGTTGTATTTGTAATTGTGTGGGGATTTGGCAGTTCATCTGGTAGCGCTTGTTATTTTCTGTCGTTGTAATAGACAGCAAATTGAAAAATGCTGGTTCACAAAAAAAAACAACAACAAACAAACAAAAAAAACTGCTATATTTGTTTGACCGTGGTGGCATTATAAATAACTTGCAGCACGAAAGAATGAAGAAAAAAAAGTAACAGTTTTAAAGTGAAGTCTTAGTGGCTGCAGCCTTCTGTGGTTTATGAAAACGAAAACCATCGAAAAATTGGATCAACAGAGGTAATAATGTACTAAATCCCTGATCATGTGATCTTATCTGAAATATGAGAGGCCATTAAATGTATGCAAAAAAGACTGTGTGAGCATATGTTTTTGATTCAATTACAAGTCTATTTTATTTGCCAATTCACAACTAGAGACATTAGAGACAAAATATTTATACACAGAAATGCATTATATGTCAAATAAATCCAGTCATCGAGGCTTGATTGATCCTATTTATCATATAATATAGTCAAAATCAGTTTAATATATCAACCTTGTAAACTGCTTTTTTGTTTTAACTGGAGATAGAGATAATGTGATTTCAGAAATGATCTTATAGATTTAACTTGACTTTACTCGGGTTTCAGTGATTATAATGGAGAAGTTCAAATAATTCATTTGAAACAGCAGGCTTCATCAACATGTATGAGATTTCAAAGTATTGGATATTTCTCTGATGCAAGATAGATACAATATATGTAGATATAAACTTTATAGTGACCCTGTATTAACTCTGGAGTCCCTCAGGGTTCTGTGTTTAAAATGATTATTTATGCAAACAGTGCAAACGGTAAGAACTTTACTGACATCTGTCTGACTGCCATTTTCATATTGGTTGTTTAAATGTGCATCATCTAAGAAGGAAAAATGTTTAACTGCAACCCGACTGAGATGAGCTGCAGAGGTCAGCTGCTCAGGTGGGAGATCAAAACTTTTGTTTTGCAAAAATGGGCAGAACGTTCCTTAAAATGTGTTTCTGCAGTACTAAGTATTGACTCAAATGGACTGTATACCGTACTTTCAAAAGTATGGTACATTTAAAAAAAAAAAAAAAAAAATATATATATATATATATATATATATATATATATATATATATATATATATATATATAATAGTTTATTACTCTTTTACTCTCTCCATTAACACTTGTACAAGTATTTTTATAGTCTCAGTTTCTCAGTATTTCCTCTGTGTGCTCGGGTAGGCAAGCTACAACATTTTTTACTGTCATGTTTTTGTGCGATGACAATAAAGTAAGTCTGAGTCTATTGCATGTAGCAGATGGAATAAAAGGAAAAGGATGTCAGAAACATGGAAAAGGTCAAGTTGTTATGAAATCCTATAGCAGGCAGGTATCTATGCAAAGATTTGACTGAATTTTATTCACATAACAGCCATCTTATAGCCATTTTTTTTACCATTCTGAGATAAAGTGTTAATGTTTTCACGAGATCCATCTGGTGTCCCCATTTCTGCTTCTTTATCCCTCCCTTAGCACTGTAAACCAAGAGGCAAACATAAAAAACTAGAGTAATCAGGTTTATAAACTGGATCCATTTAATTTTATGGGCGTCCATTAAAAAGAGCACATTTCCATACAGAGCAGAGTGGATTCCTTGCGTTTGCATTCAACGCATTATAACAAAGCCCAACTCTTCTCGAATTTTAGATGACATGGCAGGGTTTACTGAAATAACAGACTGCGCCGCTTTTTACGCCAAGCGTTCAAACATCAGACAAGTTGCCAGTTAGTCAACCAAAACCTGCAGTCTTTCGGTCCTCCTTCACATCTGAGGATCAATCATAGGACACTTAGTCATTGAATAAATAATTGGTTTTTGAACAACAGTAAGAGGTTTTTAAAAAAAAACAAAAAAAAAACAGCTCACACTAAAATCATAATGTATTTTTAGGAACGCACAGACACACACTGGCCACTCGATTAGAAGCAACTGTTCATCTTCTTGTAAAAACAACCAGTGAATCAACTGCCGCTTTAACTCGATGCATTTATGTGTCTACACCTGGTGAAGACAACTTGCTGAAGTTCTAACTGAGCATCACAATGAGGAAGAAAGGAAATTTAAGTGACTTTTAGTTTGGCGTAGTTGTAGAATCTGGAAGTTTGCTCCAGATTTGTGAAGCTGAATGCTGCTTCTAGTTTTGGGGATGCAGACCAGACCAGAACCTGAACCAACTGTTGATACAACAGCAGCAGATCTTACATGTATTATGGAGCTAAGCCATAATACATTGCCAGTGATTTCACTGGCCGGTGATTTCTAAACTACTAACAATATTTTAAAGTATATTCTCTCAGTAGAAGAACTTCACAAATGAAGTCATGTGCTCCATGTGCTCATCTTCCTGGTTTTAGTCAGAACGCCAGCAGCAGCGTTCTGGATCAGCTGCAGCTAGACCATTGATTTGTTGATTTGTGAAGACGCTGCTCAAGTACACAATATGACTAAACATAAACGCGTGGATGAGTTTCTCTAGGTCTTTAAGGGGCATTAGTCCTTTAATCTTGGGGATGTTTTTCAGGTGATAGAAAGCCGACTTTGTGACTGTCTTTATGTGGCTCTGAAGGTTCAGGTCAGAGTCCATCACCACACCCTGGTTTAAAGCCTGATGTTTCCAGCTGTAGTAACCGAAGCTGTGTGTTGATCATTCCTCTGTAGGTCCAGAACCAGCAAGGTGAACAAAACAAGTTGGCCCGTTAGACAACATTGTGTATGCAACTTGTGGGCAGTCAGACACCATATTGTTGGTGCTAATTCGACCCATTGCCAGGATGGTGGACCTGGTGTTGTTCTGGTTCTGATCCACTTTTATCATGCAAAAACAAGTTTAAGTGAGGGGTTTAAAGTTTGTGTTGACTAACTCTGCAGCTATAAGGTTGGACCCCCAAACTGCTGGTGTTTCAGTGCCACCTGTGGGAGGGCCTGTTACCACGGTAACCAAGTTAATGTTTAAGAAGTAATTGCTGCTTTCCACACCAGCAGTATATAATTTTGATCCATTATGTGCTATGAGGGCCATGAAAGAGGCTGGGCAAATTTCACGTATTTGTTTGAGAATAGAGGTTTTTACCTCCTCGTTATCTACAGGTGCAAGGAATTTTACAGCATGCTTTATATTTATTAATGAAAAAAAGAACTTAATATGTATTTAGGTACTTAATTCATATATTCCCTATTGATGTCAATATAATTTTTGTAATTTTTTTTGTGTGTGTACCAAGGGATGGGATCATTAAATTAGAGTTTATGTTAAATTCATACAAATGTTTAAACTGTTCCATCTAACTTGATCCTAATAGAGCAAAAACTATGTTTAAAGTATTTTAAAACAACTAAATATCACATGTAATGTCAAACTTGACACATGAGCTTCTATTTGACATTTGATATAGTCATACAAAAGTCGATATTAAGGCATAACATTGCAAAGTTATATATCTTAAGTTAAGTTTTGATATATACTTTTTCATTACAACTAAAGGTAGCAGACCTACTTGATTGTTCTACACCATGACACTAACTGGGAAATACATACCACTAATTAGAAAAAATAAACTTTCAAAAAATATATAATTTTTCCTTCCTAGTCAGAGAAATCGATGCTACATTTTCTTGTATCATTCATATGAAAATATCAAATTTGCCTGTCTATCTTCTAGTTGCTCATATATTTTAAATAAACTACTCATCCTCACCACACCACTAACATAACCTTTTTGAAGAGAGTAATATGAACGTGTAGAGAAAGAGGGAACGAGAAAAGTGGACAATCAGCTAACAGGGTTTGTTGAAACAGAGCTAGCTGGGGGCAACAGAGGCGGTGGGGTGGTGAGAGGGTTGTGAGGGGGGACTGAAGGGGCTATAAACACACGATAAACACTGGACCCCCACAGGGGACACAGGAAAAACGAGCGCTGCTACTCCCGCTGCATGCAACGTCTATTGGCTGTGGAAACAAATCCCAACAACCCAGGCCACACGTGTTAACGCCGACCGGCGCCTCACGGAGAAGCAGATCCCAGGATGCATCACTCCGCCGCGCCGTCTCTCGCTGACATGCGGGATTAGAGCGATCTGCTGTGATTAAGCTGCGACCAGAGAAGTTCAAGCAGGGTTTTGTGATAGTTTAATTCATGGGCGAAGAGACGGGTTTAAAAAAGATTGCAGAGTGTGGTCGATTAAGCTCATTAGGCGTTTTGAAGAGGGCAGCCTCTCTCACATCTCTTCCCCCCTTTTTCTGCCTGCAATCAGATCCGGAATGAAAAAGGGAATTAATTAGGAAGAAAAGGCTCCCGCCGTCCAGGGCTGAGACTCTGGAGTTTGTCTCTTTCAGGCCTGATGGTGAGCACAGAACAGTTCATCACTCCACAGCAAATTTACTCATTAAAGAAACTTTTCAGTTTGCATTTGCATAAAAAAAAAGATTTCTGTCCCAGTTAAAGCTGCTCAAATATGTTACAAAAGATAATTAGGTGCCTTCATCACACCTTTCACACATAAGGTAAAATTTTCTTCTTCCATTAAAGTTAGCGTGTTGTAGCTCGCTAGTTAGCCAGAAATGAGCAGAATATTTTGCCAAGGCCTAAAAATTCTAAAAATCAATTAAGGATGTTCAAAGTGCTTTACATTGTAAGAACAAAATAAAAATGTATCAACTGAGATTACTTTATTTTGTTGAGTGCTATCATCAGTATCATCAATACGCATCCAAGTAATAGTTTGGATGTTTATTCATTTATTATGATTCAAAATCCACCAGGTGGGGTTACAGCCCTTATTTAAAGGAACTCAGTGTTTCGGCTGTTTTTCAGTTTTCTGGAAGTTTGTTCCAGATTTGTGGTGCTTAGAAGCTGAATGCTGTTTGACTATTATCCTGTCCTGCTCTGCATCCCCAGAACCAGAAGAGCTGAAGTCTGGAAGGTCGATACAGCAGCAGCAGCAAACTTTTATGCCTTTCAGTCATTTACAAACTAACAGTATTTTAAAGTTTATCTCTGAGCTCCAGGCTTAAAAAATGAACTGATTAAACTTGTTTGCATGTTTACCAGGCCATGACGTCTTTAAATGTCAGAGAAAGGAATCGGGCTGCAACAAAGTCTAATTTCTAACAGGTCCTGTCACATGGTTTCCCGCCTCTCTTTTTTAATATTGCTAATGTCTTTTTTCTAATTGGACGTAATATAACCATTTTTCAGGTGGCCCGATCAGAAACGTGGATTAAATATGGAAATAATTGAAGGCAGCTAAAAATGTGGTCGATGACTAGATATCAAGGCTCAGACTGGAACAAAGGGAAACATTGTCACATGGCATCCAGTTTTTGGCAAAATGTTATCCCCTCAAAACCTTTACTGTAGCATCAGCGAGTGGTTTTACTAAATTACAAAAGCTCAAAATAATTCAGTCATATGCTGATATCAAAACATCCATCGTGACTGCCGTTGATTTGCCGCTTTTCTGGCTTTTCGTGAAATTAATCAGTCTGATGTTCTTATTAAAATCCAATAAATTTGTCAATTAGCACTATGATATTATTCTTGTGGATTTTGCTATTATATAATCTAAAATATATATTTTTCCTAAGTAAAAAAATGAGTTTCATTCTCTAATTTTTGCATAGTACGGATGTTGGTCTCTTCTGCATGTCCTCCCGTAAAATCAGGGAAATGACATCAAGGCTTCAGGTAAAGCCAAAGGATTCAGGGATCAGTGCTGCCCTGTTCTGGTATTTACATCCCAAACCATCTGAGAATTCTCCAGATGAAGGACAACAATATTCAATGCTGTTAATTATCTAACATGAATCCATGAAGGATAGTTCATAATTTATTATAATTTTTTATTTTTTTTCTCAGAAGCATCTGGAACTGCAGCGAACAATCACCACATATTTAAAAGGTTCTTAGGTGTTTTTTTTGTTTGTTTTTTTTTCAAATGGAGCTGTTTAAAACATGTTCCCTTATTTGATCCAAAAAGAAATATTTTAGATTTTTTCAACTTAGACTAATATGGCTTATTGTATTTTGAGCATTCTTCTAATGGAAGTGTTTAGGAAATGTGTATAAAATTGTGCACAAATTGCATATTAGAACAGCTTTTAATATATGACTGTTGTCCTGTTTTATCATTATTTGTTATTCTGTTTTTTTTTAATGTGCTATTCATGTAAGAATTCTACTTGTATGATTCTTTGATGCACCTAGTGCTCTGTTTGTAATTTTACTTGATTCCTGTAAATTGTCCGTTTTTAGGAAAGCACTTAATTATTATTATTATTAAAAGTAGCTACGGGATGTAAATTGTCCGGTGCCATTCTGCTGTCATGAGGTGTAATATTTTTAGTTTATTTCAGAATAAAACCAGTTGCTTTAAAGCTGTGTAGAAGTTACAAAATTCCTAAGGCTGGGAAAATACAATACAAATAACAATAATCATCACAATACCTCTTCTGGTTCACTTTTGTTTCTTGTGTTATAAATATTATTTTTTTAATCAGTTCCAGGTTGAGGTTCCTATGGATCCTTCTATTGAAGGGACATTCTGCTCTTTCTAAAGTTTAACAAGCTGATATTCATGTTATTTAATCAGGTTATCCGCTCCTTTAGCTAGCCTGCAGTCTGCAGCTGTCAACACAATGTTGTTTTCATACCAACCGTACTCTTCCAAACACCATTACCTGAATAGCATCAATCAGCAGCTCTTCCCAAACAGATGGCTTTCGCTCTTCCATTTTTAAACCAAGAAATGAAGAGAGCCACACTGAACCAAAACAGGCAGGAAACTCCTTCTGCAGCTTCCTCTGGACTTTTAACTGTAGAAATGAAATGTTCCATGGACAATTGACAAACTCGGTTTATTAGCATGTTTAAAGAATCTGTGTGGTTTAACTGTAAGATCATAGACTCAAGGATCAGATGCCACATAGAAAGGTGAACATATGCTTTTTTTTACTCAAAGCTGCATTTCTTGCTGCAGTAGTGGAAACCAGGCAGAACTTAGTTTTTCCTGTTGTATTCTAACAATGACTGTTGACTGTTTTTTTTTTCCTTTCATCCAGCCGTTATTCAGTTGTCTGAGCCGATCTGACATGCAGCATTTCCACAAATCAATATTTGTTATTCTGTCTAATTTTCAACAGTCTTGAAAATTAGTTACTAATCAAAATACAAATAAAAGGAACGCGGGCACTGACCATGCTGAGATTTTCTGTAATGTTATAGATAGATTTTCCTTGATGTTCATTTGAGATTTCTTCATTTAGCTTTTTAGCACAGCAGTCTCTTGGTAATGGAGGCAAAATGAAGTTAGACAATTTTTAGAAAAAGGTAAAAGGTGGAAGTGGGAGGTGTACTTTTAGCAGATTATCTTAACCCTCCTACAGTTTTAAGAGATGTTCTTATTTGGACCTTACAAGTTTTGTAATCTGCCTGTCACACAAGCCCCACATGTGCTTTTACAATCTTTTTTCTGTTTGGGAACTGACCGTCTGACGGGTCAACCCCAGCCGGTTGCCCTGCTATCTGACCATCATTTACTGTGCTGAGAGCACATCTTACCAGTACCAGGTTGCACCACTTCTTATCTTCAGTACCTCTTTATTTCAAAGAAACTTTCTACTGAGATTTTGATCCGTATTCACATGATGACATCACCCAGATGCTACTAATATGTTTGTAGTTTGAAATTACATTTTATCATAGTGAAAAATTATGTACATTTGTACGGTTCTTCACTAAATAGCTACCATCACAATAACAATAATACTAAAGAAAAAAAAAAACTTAAAATCTGGGTGAATGTGTAACGAAGGCAATAGGGTGTTAAGCGAAACAACGTAAAAACGTAGAGAGGATAAGGAACGGGCCCTTTTAAACTGCAACATTGTCCAATAAAAGAGTGGAAGAGGATGTGCTTCTGAAAGTGTAAAGGCATGCTCTTGCGTTTGTGTGAACTTTCTGGCAGTTATCTAGAAGTTTGGACATGATGAACTTATTTGCAAGTGGTGGTCTGATGGTTGTCCATGTATGAAGGAGCAAGTGTAGAAAAAACGGTTCACGATCATGTGACTGTAGCCGCTCGGCTTCAGGTGAAGGATGTGGGAGCATTCAGAGAGGCAGAGTGTGGTGTAAGCATCAGGGCTGCTGCTGCAGCCTTCTGCTGTAAGCTTCGGCATATTGGGCACTGAGAGACGGTTTTCCGCATGTGCTGGTTGTAGAAAGTGCTTAATATATTTTCTATATTCTCAAACCTCTGATTTCAACATAACATGTTTGTTCACACAACTAAACACTCAGCTCAGTCTCTTTGCAAACCCGAGATCTTTTTTTCTTCTGTTGCTCGTTTAGAACTTTAGCCAGTTCTCTTCACCATGGCCAGATGCCTAAGTGGTTTGTACTGCTGTTGTGTAATTGGCCTGTTTACAATTTGTCTTTAAAATCTCCAATAAATTGGCCTGTAGGTGTATTTTCCTCAAAGTGGATTAGGATGTCAGGGTCTATTTTATGATTGAATGCTGTTCTGAATTTAACAACAAACGTACAGAAAGACAGTGTTTGGGATTCAGTCCTGGCATTCTGCAGTCTCAACTGTAGGGCCACAATCAATGTACGACTTAATTTACGTCCCTCATTAAAAGTAATTACACTCTCATCTTCAAGATAAAGCCTCACATTTGAAATGTATGCATGAACATCTTGTGTTTACTGTAGTGCGTTACTCCACCAGCTGTGGAAAGCCGAGGCAGCTTTAAAGCAGCATTACTTTCATGTCAACAATTTATTAGAGCATCTTATCACCGGTAAAGAAAGACAATTATCTTTAATGTTGTAGTTATTAACCAACAGGAGTAATTGGCTTCGAT
This sequence comes from Poeciliopsis retropinna, assembly GCA_010277075.1. NCBI lineage: Eukaryota > Metazoa > Chordata > Actinopteri > Cyprinodontiformes > Poeciliidae > Poeciliopsis > Poeciliopsis retropinna. The sequence continues at coordinate 1,326,522 of VMRM01000009.1, forward strand.
ACCTCAGCAGATGCTCAAAGCTCCACAGTCAAATAAAAGCTTGTTCTTGTTCTGTTTTTGATGTCGAGCTCTTCCGCTTTTGTCTTGTTACTCCACTTTTAATTGACTCCACCCTCAGTGCTGCTGAGCCAGATGTTTGGGATATATACACGGCATTGGGAAGAATTCATCTGCACACAACTGGATTCATATATCACCATATCCCTGGTTACATCCAAGAGGACTGAAAAGGTCCACTTAGGTTTTCCAGGGACTGGATCTGGACAACCCGTGGCACCTTAGTGTCCTGTAAGATGTAAAGGCCAAAAAACTAAACATAGCTGATATTCATATCACCACTATTGAGCAAAGTGAACACACTCCAGTGCTCCATTTTGTTTTGTTTTTTTAAAGAAAATTAACAGTAACTCATCAGAAGAGCTGCTGTAACCCTCAGTGGTCCATTACTTATGAACGCTGATGTTTGTGATATATTATTTATTCAGTAAACACATTTCAAATGCAGAGCCGTTTGCAGAATTTCTCTGCAAGCTGTTGGAAAGTATAAAGACATGCTTTGGGGAAAAAATGCCTTTCATCACGTAATGTGCTTTTTGTTGTTGATGTTTCTTTCCCCTGATGCATTAGGAGGAAAAAAAACTAAAAAAGGTGCAAGGAATGAATTTATACATTACAATGATGGACACTGTTTTTGTTCTCAAATGGTGACGAACCTGTAGAGGGTTTAGATTTTGGTAAAAAATGAATCTTGCCTTAACGGCCCTATGCCCTATTCTGACACGAAATTCTATGTTTTAGTTTGTTTTATCGACCTTATTCCTGGCTGTGGCTTATCTGTGTTTGAAACCTGCAGCAGAAAACATTAGAGTGAAACTCTTTGCTTTGATAACAAACTGAAAGCAGTTTCAACAATCACTCATGGACACGTCTAAACTCCAGAGATGCTGTCAGGATTACATGTTGCACTGTTCACCAGAGGCTTCAGCAGGAGTGAGTTAAACGTGCACTCCAAGTGAAACACAATTGTTCCTGTGATTACTGGATTATCTCCCATAAGTTGCAAACAGACGAGGAATCAAGATGAAGGTCTTCACTGAAAGTTCTGCTGTGGGCAAAAAAAAAAAAAAGATAAATTATGATCAATAATAATTCATCAGTGTATTCTTTCCTTCCCTGCCTGCTTTTTCAATACAAATAAAAGTGTTAGAGACAACGGAGTATTAGGGACATACAAAGAAATGATGAAAAGAATTATCACAAAAATAGTTCTAAAATTATGAATGAAGTGATCTTATGTGAATAAGTTCATAAAATATAAAAAATATAGAAATATAGAAATAGCCGGATTGTTATGAGGATAAAATCAAAAATAAAGTTATAAAATTACAAGAATGAAGTTGAAATAATGCAAGAATAAAGCCGGAATAATATGAAAGTTAATATTTGACTTTATTGTGATATTACGACTTTGTCGCAAAACTGTAACTTTATTCTTGAAACTGCTTGTTTACACGATAATGCTGAAAAACCAGTTGACAGAACTAGGGGAATCATGGGAGGTAAATGTTCTTTATTTTTGTTGTTAAAATGCTATTGATGTTATTCTGATTACAATTAACCAAATGTCTTACAGATAGAAGCAATCCAAAAACCTTATAGCTATTTTAGTTCCTTCACATTTGCTGACAGCTAATCCTGTATGACAGTAAACATATTGTTTCACATTGATTAGCAAAATTTCTTCTTGTGAAGAAAAAATAATGAAACACCAAGCAATGCTTCAAATTGCTCTTCATGCAAATCAATAGTCATTACACAGTATTTCGGTCTGCCGTTGTGTCTATTGGCAGATCATGTCTCAGTCGGTTTTGTTCAGCTGTATTGTTTTGTTATCAGCACAGACAACAGGTTTTTCTCTGCATTTACAGAGAAACTTTATGAAAGACTTTATTCTTCCAGCTTCATACATTCAGACAAGATGATACATGGTTTAGGGAATGATGATATTTAACCAGAGAATGCCCCTTTTTTGTTTACTTTAATATAAAAAAAAAGGTCTTACAAACTGTGATTTAATGACATTTGCAATCAGTGTCTGTCATTGATTTGCCCAAATATTGAACTTTCTATCCTTGTCTACTTCCAAAGTGTTTATTCTGGACAAATGTCGTTTCACGAATCTGTACAATATAGAAGTGCAATTTCAGAATGACTTTTCTGGACTTTTTAAGTTTCATTACACATTTAATCATGATTTGAGATGAATACAAGTTTAAAGAACACATGTTCAATTACATTTAAAGCTGCACTATGTAACTTTTACAAAAATATATTTTTTTATATATTTGTTGAGATTGTCAATACAGAATATCAGAGCCATGCTAAGAAAATAAATAAATAAATAAATAAAAGAATAGAGTTATAGTACTGCAAGATAGGTTTAATTCTCATAATATTATGACATTATCCTCATACAACTTTTTTTAATTTTTATTTTTCATAACATTTTGAATGACACACAACAACATTATGTGTTCTGGAGATGTACAACTTTATTGTTGTAATACTAAAACTTTATTCATTTTTATGTCTTTATTCTTGTCATTTTGACTTTATTCTCAAGATTTTATGGCGATTATCAAAATTGTATTCTGTTCTTTTTTCTCACAATGCTCTTAATGTATTGCAAAATCAGTTTTCCTGTTCACAATCTCCCTGTTTCACTGTTAGTGGCTGTTTTTGACTGTCAGGGCGGGGCCGGCCTGGCGGGGCCAGTCTGGCCCTGCCCGCCACGGAGAGCGGACCGTCTTCTCCTGCTTCCCATTCATCAGCATCAGAGCCAGTGGAGGATACAGTCACATTGTAATTACCTCTAATTACCTCGTCTAAAGAACGACACATATCACAAATCCGCACGCACACAAACACTCACATTCCACAACATGTAATCATGCAGCAAACACCATAATAGTTTTTTTTTTTTTTGTATGAAAATCCCATAATGATAGAGAAAATTATAACAATTATTTTTATTTTCCCTCCCAGCTGCTCCCCCCCAGGTCCTTTTGTAGCATGTTTAGAAAAATGTGATTTCATATTGAGGTGGGTACAAAGCAAAATGATTGTCTCAGTCATGATGGAGGTGTCTCAGAATATGAGTATGTAGAATAAGACCAAACAAGAGACCTTTGTATGTCTGCAGTCTTCTCTTTGTGCAGATTCTCTATTCTTATTCTTATCAGCTGCGCAAACACATTCAGGTGAAAAGCGGAAAACCAGGGAAGAGTGAAGCACACGCTGCACATATGCTCATGTTTACGCAAATTATCACACACTTGGACAAATTATATTTATAAATGCTTGTACTTTCATACTTGCGCCGCTTTTTGAACATCAAACTCCTATTCAGTGTTTTGTTTACAATGAAGATTGTATGTAATTATGTTGAAATGTTATTTCTATTAGAGTTCAGAAACCCATTTAAAAGCAAAAAGGACAAAATGACTTCCCACAACAACACACATCTGAAAGCAAAGACCGAAGAGAACACACAGGCATAGACGAGGAAGAGATATTCATTGACACCCACACACTCTCTTGCACACACACGCACACACACGCCTTTTCAACTAAAATCTAACCAGACTTTTGAAGATCTTAACCTCAGGCTGTTGCCTTGGTAACCTTTTCTTTAGGAATACAAATTTCCACAGAGCACCCAGAACTAAAGATGAAAAAGAAAAAAACAAAATGAATATCTAAAACTGAATTTAAAAAAAGAGTATTACAGAAATGTTACTACTTTAATTCTTCACTTCCATCTAAATTACTTCTGTAATAGAGATCTCTCTGGTTGCTGGGCGACTCGCCGCCATTTTGAGTTCTTTAACAAGCTGATCAAACTTCACTGAGCCTCTTTCAGAGACTAAAGACTAAGATGATTATGGTAATAATATGAACAATTACAATAACATGTGTACAGTGTTTTATTTATTTTATTTCATACTGGAGAAAAGGTTTGCTACATGCTAAGTGGTTAGCATAAGCCAGCTGTGTTCAACATTCACACTTTCAATGTTGACATGAATTTGGTTTGGAGAACAACATGACAGACTGTCCGGCTGTTGTTTTTTTTTTTCTTTTTTAATGTCCTCTTCCTCTGGTCTCAAAAATGCCTCTCTTTCCATGTTTGTTTCTTCTCTTGGTTTCTTAGCAATCTGACGTCTCCTTATCCTACACATCTTTTAGCCAGTGTCACAGGCAGAAGTATCCCCCCATGTGTTCATGCAAAGCTACTCTGTCGATGAGCAGAAATCCAAACACTAATCCCAAGTGCACTTTCAAGGGTCTAAGTGTTTTGTTCCATTGTGGCGGTTTGCCTGCACAGACCTTGTGATGCTTGTATCTGTTTGTCTGAGTGCTTTCAGTGAAGCATCCCAGCAGATACCTCACCACACCCTAAAACCTTCACTTGGCATGTTTGATAGTTTGTGGAGTTTGTTTCTGTACCAAGAAATAGAAATTCTAAAGAGCTTTCAATCATGTGACAGAAGAAGAAAAACTCAATAAGCCTGCAATAAGAAGCACAGTTGTTGAATAAAATCACAAGCATTTCACCTTCGCTCTCATCTGTTACGTTGAATATATTCCTCAATAAATTGTTTCAAGGGTTGTAGCCTCTGTACACGGTGCAGGTTCTATGCCAACTGAACCACCCAGAGACCTACATGTATTTTGTAATAGTTTTGTCACATTTTGACCTTCTTACAAGCACTCCTCTATAAAACCCTAAAGTATTTATTTTTAAATATGATTTAATGACCTTCTATGATTATACCAAAAGTTGTAGCATGGCTATGTTTGATGGTCAATATAGTTAACAGGCATCTCAGACAGGAAACATCAGCATTTATGTAAATGTTTCACAAAAAAACAGCTTAAATAGTTTGTCTGCCGTTGTTGTTGCTGTTTGGGGGGGCGATGGCACGATGAAGTTTATGAATCCCTGGGCTGGACAATGAATCTTGAACAATGACTGTGTCAAACTAAGTGTATGATCACAACCAGAGGTTTGGTGATTTATCATTTACAGAACCTGAGTGATGATGCTCTTACCGTTTGCCTCCGGGGATGATGACTCTCGAAGCGTTAACACTTCCCTAACCGCATTAGTTCCTGTTTCCCACTTCCTGTTCACCGTCGCTTCCCTTTCGTCTCCTCTCCTCTTCAGTCGTCCCAAAATGAGATGAAGCGATGGACTCCTCCATTACAAGATTGCTATCAGGGGAGTGGCTAATGGGAACAGATAAGGCTCCATCAGTTCGCCAAACCATTATCATTTCTTATTGTGACAAAATCTCATTTGACTGTGTTTTAATTAAACTCCTTCTGGCTTAGAGAAAAAGGCCGCCTCACATTCAGCAGGGCTGAACCCGGGGCAGTGCGGCGTTTCATTTGGCTCAGGTAACTTTTAATCATTCTGCCAGAGCAGCACAAACCTCAACCTCCACTGTGATATGTAGGCAGCTTATTAGAGTCCACTCTTTTTCTCGCCGCCCTGACTTGATCTTTTTTAAAGAAAACGTGGAGAAAAAGCTCATCTGTTTCAAGGCCTGCTGCACCATGTGGTATGAAGAGAAAATGTGTGGAAGATGGAGAAAGAGAAATAAAGAGTGGTTCAGTGGAGCATACAAGTAAAAGTAGCTTTAATCATCCCTCCCCCTTTCCAAAGCCATACAGACTCACACTTAAGTTTTATAACAAACACTCCCACCTCCACTGTTCTGGAACTGTCAGGCTGCAAAGAAAGTCCTTGGAAGACAAAACATACTCCTGGTAAGAAGAAAACAAAGAAGAACATTGCTTTTACGATAAAAAAATTAAAAGAGAAAGGACTGAAAGACAAGAAAGGGTAAATATCGAGGAGATAAAATTCAAGAAATAGCAGATATTGCGAAACTTGAGGATCTAAGGACATGGAAGTTCACCCCCTATCTGCAGAGCTGTCCGGGTGTGCCGGCACCGTGGTTGGGATGTACAGTACCCAGCACAGGGAGGGACAGTGAATCTCCCTCAATGACACCAAAGCTGGGGAGCTTTGATTGAGGATGAAGCAGCTCGCATCACAAAACCTCCTGCTGGTAGAAATCAAGAGCTGCACAAAGTGAGAAAAACAGCTTTGATCTGGCCGCCCTTCCCCACATCCTTCTCCCTCGTCTCTTTCATGACTCTTCATCCTTCTGCCTCTCTCCTGCTCTCTTTATCTTCAACCTTTTCTTGCTAAAGAAAACTCCGTCCAACTCTGATTCACATGTATGTTGTCAATTTTCAAGAAGCATTTTTGTCTCTAAAGCTGTGTCTCACTGCAACAAATACTTGCATGTCTGAAAAGACTTTTTACTTGGGAACAAATGTGACTAAATGAAGAATGTTTGGGAAACTTTAAATGTTTGGCAAGTGTTTGGTTAAAGGACCTCATGAAAATTATATAACCAAATGAAACTGTTAGCAGTTTGTGATAACAGGGAAATATTTATGGTCCTTATGTTCTGATGATTGACACCTTAATGTTGGGACAGGGCTCAAGTGGAGGAGTTTAAGGCCCAAACCACCTCAGATCTGTTTTGACATCTGATCCAATAGAAAATTAAGTGGGATGATGTACGCAACAATTAGAGCATTTTAAAGTCAATGGAGTCTCGCAGACCGCTATTCCCTGTGACCACTTCTCTGACTGTTTGACCAAGACGTCTATCTTGGTTGGAGTTTCACAGCAAACTGACAGGAATGTCATGATTGAGACAGGAAGTGAGACATGGGGGACAAGTAAAATGCATCTGCTTTGGGGAATTACAGCAAAGATTAAAGCTGCTGGCCGGGTTTCCGGTACATAGTTTTGTGAGTCCAGTGGTCCAAAGAGGGAATGTTGTGTCAGATCTTGTGTCATGTCTGTTTGGGTTGTGAAAATTGGACTCCAGCGGTGTGGTTTGGACCTCAGTCTTTCGCAGGATAGACAGAAAGATAGAGGCCCTTTGCAGTAAGACTTGGTCTAGTTTTATTCTCCGGTGTTGGGGGTGAATCCAACTGGTCTAGGGTTTAGGGTGTTTCAAGTGAAGATATTGATTATGGGGATTCAGTGGGATTATGAGTGACCTAACAATGGCTGAAAAACCAGAGAAGAGGTAGCCACAATATTAGGGATTATTATGTAAATCAGTGTGAGAGCTTTGATATGGCACTGAGCCTAACAGGGCTTTTGAAAACCCACAATATACTAACAGAGCTGAGGATTAGCAGCTTGGTTATCCTGTTGTGTTGCCTACCTGCATTTTGTTTTAAAGGCTTTGGAAAACATAGACACTATATCATTCAGTTTGATTGGCCAACAAATTTTATTGTCCCAATGCCCCTGAGAAATGCTACAGAGTCCCTGAGGTAGCCCATGTGTCCTCATTTTAAATTAGACATGGCATTGTTGTAGCTGTACAGTCAAGGACTGCCAACATCTGACAGCTTGCCATTGACTGACATCACAGACTTCCCACATCACTGATCTGTAATGCCACAACAGTGCTCGACAAATTGAGCTCTGTGATTTTGATGTAACACAACATGCCATAATTGATAATTCAGCTATTTCCTGAAACTCAATGTTTTTCGGAAGCTGGAAATATTAAGAGTTCAAACTGAACTTAAGCGTGCGCTCAAAAGGCTGTTGGCTCTCGTTGGAAAGATCAAAGGTGTGAAATAACTCATTCTGCTACTGCTGTCAATGGGTTTATTAGCCTGGCGCCACTGAGATGTCTCCTTCATTAGCCTCAGTAAAATGTCAATCATTGGGTGTGAGTGTGAATCAGCAGCCCTACTAAGCAGACACATAGGAAGCCTCTGAAGCCCAGGGACTGATCATTCGCAGCGCATCAGACATCAGGTGGGCATTAATGATGGAGAAGGAGAGGAGGGGCCCTTAAAGCATGCATTACTGAGTGGGTATGAAAGTGTTTTTTTTTTTTTTGTTTTTTTGCTTGCACCACAGAAGCAGACTGAGGGTTAGCAGGAGTTGCTGTCAGTATGTTTGTGTTTATCACTGTTTGCACCGGATTTTGCTGCACATTTTAGCTTTAATAATCTAATTCAATTATTTGTATATTATCGTCCAATCAAGGCATGCTTTCCTGTGTTTTTAGCATTTGTATAATGCATAGATATCATATGTTTACATACTTGAGAGTTTCATTTGTTGTATACTCAGCTTTGGCGCTACTGAGTAGCACAAAAACTTCAGTTTTTTCTCAAAATTGGCATTTCCATTAGGCAAATTTATTTTCGCAAATCCACATTGCAAAATTATATGGTCAACGGGAACGCAACTGTTGACGTTACTGGCTGAGACAGACTGCATATTTAGAGAGGAATGTCTACATTTACAGTCGAGCAACATGCAAGATTGATTTCTAGAAAACTCGTATGGAACTAGCCTGGCCGTCGCCTTCCTGGGCAATTCTGCCTGAAAAAATATATCTCTTCCAGCACAGTCTGGTCTTCCTCCCCTTGACTTGGATTCTCTCGCATCGATTTATGACCGGGCCAATCAGCAAACAGAAATATGTTGTGAATGGTAACGTTGAATTTCTGAGCCATTTTAGAATTGTAGTCCGCCTCTCATTTTCGCAGTGGCAGTGAAGGAAGTGAACAAAGCCGTCCAGTCCGTGTTGGTCATGCTCACAAACAGTGAATTAACATGAACAGTTAAGTTTGGCAATAATTTCTGCAGTTGTTTACAGCGGTTGTTTCAGATGGTTGTTTACAGCGCAGGTGATTTCCAGTAAACTTCAGAGTGTCAAACTGGTACATTCTATATGTCATGGATAAAATTTAAAATCTTAGTAGAGCCCACGCCTCCAGGAAGGAATTGATTTTACCAGGCTAATGGAACTTGTCTCAGAAAAAAACCTTAGACAATTTTTTTAATATATATCTATATTGAGAAAACCAAGACAATAAAACAAAGAATATATGGAAAAAAAAAGACAAAAATAAATACAAAGGACAAAGCGAGTAATCATTAGACCGAAGAGATAGAGAGGGGGCATAAGACTGCTGGAGGAGCCCGGAGCCTGACCGTTTGGTGCCTTATAGGTCATCAACAAAACTTTATAATCAATTTTCAGTGAAGGGCAGAAAATTATGTCTAGACCGTTTAGTTAGCATACGAGCCAGGCCTCATCAACACCAACATATAAAAGCCGCAATAATCCAATTGGGATGTAACAAAAGCATGGATCATCTGAAATAGTGTGGCATATAATTTCCCTTTAGACAAATGTCTCAGTTTAAAAAAAGGGCTACTGTTCAAATCTATTTGAACGAAAAAAAAAAACAAGCCTCTTTTATAAGGTGGATACAAGACGCACACAACTAAACTTTATTTCAGAGATTTACTATAAATAGTGGTAGGTGTGAAGACAAGAAAATAGTTAAATTGAATCACAGTGATTAAGCTAAGTTGTACTTTGCACCCTGACCTATTCAACAATGTACATCTTTGTAGATTTTGTCTGTGAAAAGAAACCAAATGACCACAGATTTGCCTATTCCAATAATTATTTTAAAAAGGCATATCTAAAATATTCAAAAGAAACTGCAGTTAATTGTGATTACATAAAATAGCTGGGCACAATGTTACTTTATACATAATTGTTTTCTTTACATGGATCAGTCTGTAAATACTAACGTCTGCAGTGGTGAAGATGGTTTCTGCTGTGGGTATTAATGCATTTTAAATGCTTTATTAATTTTTTCTTACATTTTCCACTACATTTTTGTCTTAGGTACGTTTGCAAAATAAACAGAAATTTCTGTCACTATACAGAAAAAAATATATATCAGTCTTATTTTTTATTTATTTTTTTTACATCTGAAAAATGTGGAGATTCAAAGCTGCTGGGATGAATTTTAGTGGTAGATCATAAATAATAAATAGCAAATAATCTTTTTAACCACTTCACAAAACAAATTTTTGTAGCAAATATTTTTAAATCAAATGCAACTATTTGTTGTTGTTTTTTTTAGGATTTTGTAGTATGACAATAGTCAGGTTAATTGTTGGAAGTCACACAAAATATAGCATTGATATGGAGAACATTTCTGACAGGCTCAGTAGGTGAGCTGGTTGTTGCTACTCGGTCGTCCAGAAGGAGAAAATATCAATCTGCTTATAAGATTAGATTTACTTTTTAAAGTACATAAACTCAACGGAACTGAATTATTTTTTCAAACAAATATAGTTAGTGGGGTTAATAGTAATTATATTAAAACCAACTGCAATTAATGAAGAGGGAAAAAACACAGTAAACAGATACCTTTCAACTCAAAGCCATTAAGAAACAATCTCATTGTGATTCAAACAGTTAAGCATAGAAGCTAAATATATATATATATAAAAAAAGATTTAATTGCAAAACATTCAAGTCCTTTCGGAAAAAATCAATGTAGCACTGACATCTCCTTGTTTACACATGGCATTAGACGTTTAAGAAAAATGCTGAAATTCTTAAATATTGTTGTTGTATTTCTAATCTAAGATGAAGGCTGAGAAAAAGAAATTCATTTTGAAAATATTCATGATATTCCTAGAAACAAAGACCTACAAGAATAAGATAATATTTTGAAAATAGTATTAGTGTTATGTAAATAGTCACATGACAAAAAGTCGAAACAAAACCAGAAAAAAAAAACTTACAGTACCAGAATAAGCATAAAACTAAAAATCAGTCGTATATGAGGAGAATGTGTCCTGAAATTGTGTTTGTTGGTGGAGGATGGAGGCATGGTGAACCCAGGTTGAGGTGGAAAAAAATATGGTTTCAATGAAATCCAAAAAGAGTACAAGGTAAAGGCAGCACAGGTGAGCAAGAAGAAGGAGCTCTGACACCGGTAGCAACTGGTAATCGCAGAACACGAATAGAACAAGGCAGACAGGAACTAACTAACTAACTATATATATATTTACTTGGAGTTATATTGTGTTGTTTAAGTGTTCCCTTTATTTTTTTGAGCAGTATATATCATAGCAAACTTACATCTACAGTATATATAGAATATGACTTAAAATAAATTTTACTTTAGAATTTAACGCCTTGAAATTGGGCCTCTGTCTCTTTAAAAATTTCTGCTCTTTCTGAAACTTTGCCTTCCGGCAACATGTTAACACTTTAGCAACATTTTTACCAGTGTTTAAAGTAGCTCCTATGATGAGCTCAGCTGTTCCCAAGTTCCACCAGGTGTTTGCTAATTGTTGCAGGCTAGTCTGAAGGAGCTGAGTGGGGAGTCCTGGGGGAGAGCTGTTGTATGAGGTGGATATTTGGAAGCTTGGAAACTGCAGCTCCGAGGAAGAGCTCAGAGCGAGATCCACCCAGGCGTTTAGCCCAGCTGAATGGTTGCCCAGGAGATTAAATGATTTCTCAAACATGCAAGAACGAGTCAAGGCAACACTTCAGCAATACACCATAAACTTGTTGAGCTGGTCACGTCAGATCTTGATAATTTATCAAAGCTTTGTTGTCATTAAAACAACTTTTTTTTCCTTGTAATTTCATCACTTTATTCTAATTTCAAAATAAAATCTCAGTCTGGCCCTAATCCTCTACTATATATATGACACTCCGTCACAATTATCAGCCTCAATGGGCTAAATGTTACACTAAAGAGGTGTCTGTTTTAAAAGCATGGTTGTAGTGTGACTGTTCTATGCCACTGTAAAAAACAAAAAAGTCTAGAAAACAGAAGGATAAGAAGTCATCCTCTGACATCTTTAATGTCACAGAACCAGACCGCCATTGTGACGCCTCACCTCTGAGAATGCAAACAGTTTGGACGAGTTTTGTCATATTCTGAAGTAGATCCTGAACATTTCCAGGAGAACTGATTAAAGTGATGTCTGTGCTGGCGATCGGTGTTAAACATTCTGATCAAGCTTAAAAAGGTTATCAGATATTGACCGTCCCGAGAGCTGACATTTCCCGCTCAAAGCCCAGTCAGCGAGTTAACGTGTGAGAGAGCAGCGGCATATTTATCAGCCATCCTCTGTACTCGAAGCAAGCCGGAACCACGTTTCAGTCCTTCATGCTGCTTTCTTGTGTCATAGCATCCATACTTTCCTGTTCTTTATGTTGTTTGCTTTGTCTTTGCTTCTGTTTTATTCCACATCATTTAACAAGCCACAATTTACAGAGCTCAGGTTGAAGACCTTGATTTTGAAAAAGCTTCGCACAGGCAGATGTGCTCACACTGTCCCTTTGCTGTTGCTAGGAAACAAGTCATAGAAGACGTAATGTAATTAGCTAATCTAAGGAGAAAATAGACAAACTTAGCATCTATTTCAGCTGCAGTGTGACACTTATTTTCTCACCTTGCGTATGTGTGCTGAAGTATCAGTCGCTGGAACAACTGCAGGAAACTTTTTTTTTTTTGTACAATCAAAGTTGTTTTTGAACGAAGTAAAATGCGGTCCTTTTTACCTTGGAGCCCCATCAAAGCGTGGTCATTTTTTGCCTCAGAGTGCAGGTGCTTCCTCAATAAAAGCGGAGCCACATAAGTGGATAAATGAGAGGTGCCAGGAGCACAAAAGCAGAATGCAAAGTGCTTCAAACTCATTCAAAACAACTACAAAACACCCTACCCCAACCCCTCGCCCCCTCCCGGTTCCCCCTACCGGTGATAGAAATGCATCATGTGTGATTATAGCCTGGAGGCACAACATGCCAAATCAAACCTAATTGTGGCAAAGAGGACATTCATGTCATAGCTCTAGCAATATTGCAACCCTTGATTTCAGAAAATGCATGTCATCAAAGCGCTTTTGGCTCTCCGAAAGTAAAAACGGCATGTTTAATTTAGTGAAAATGGTAAAAACGGTGAAATAATGGGCTTAGGGTGGTATCTATTTCTAAAGAGCTGGGTATCTGAGCATTTTCAGCTTCAGGAAAATGGAGCCATCCCTCTTTTTGATCCTGAGGAGTTTTTGCTAAGAGCTGCTTGTTTTCTAAAGCAGACTTTTTTCGTCCATTTATCAAGAAAAGCAGCAGAAGTCCGTAAAAGTTTTGAGCATTTTCCCCAGTGCTTGTCAGGCTTCGTTGAGCTCAATGCAGGAAAATATCTCTCACTACTATAATTATATACTGTATATCCATAAGGTGCTGCCAGGTACAATCTCTTCACTTCCATTCAGTCTCATTGCTCCTATAGCAACATCCACAGAGGGAAAGTTGCTTCATAAAAGCAACTTTCCCTTTTTTGCTTCATAAAAAAATGTTTCAAAATCCCATTTTATTTTTCCTTTTAATTACAAAACAGTAAGCAGTTCCTAGCATGCTAACAAAGGTTCGTCTTATGTGATAATGTACAAGGATAATGATTCTAAATCTTTTTCCACTTATTGTACCAATATGTGTGTTTTGTGTGGACTGGTGGGTTTGTGCCTCTGGTAAGGCACAAAGCTCCAACTCTCCATATTGAAGGGGGCCCCTCTTTTTGAATGCGTGCTAGCTTGTAACGTCTATTATCATTTTCTTGCAGCCCTGTGTAACCTCAACATCTGACAAAATTATGCCATGCATGACCAGCATGGCATAGATTTAACTCGCTCCAAATCTATATATGGAAAAATATTTATTATTATTATTTTTAAATAGTCAACATTACTGCTGTCTAACTGAGAATGTTAGCCTTGTTACCTTTCACATTTTTGGCTAAATTCAAGTAAATTCAAACACAATCCTCTCAGAACAGCTACAACCAGCATTGGTCATAACATTTTTTTTTTTCTTGTTCTTAGTGACATCTACAACAATAATTACATCTTTGCTCGAAAATGAGAGCAATCGGTCAGGTCCCCAAGTCTATCTAATCTTTCACCTGACATTTTCCTGTCACCCCATAAAACGAGCAGAGCATGTGGCGCTATAGCTTTTCCAGACTGCGAGCCCTGACATTTTCCCGGTGTGCTCAAGCAGTTTTTAATACAAATCTGCCTATTCTGGCCTCAGGGGTGACGTTTGATTCGGATTTGATGTGATCTCAACATCCCTCGGCAGCGTGTGAACTTACCTGAGATGGACCATAAAGAGTCGGAGAGTGGAGACGATTTGCCTTGCGCTCCCTTCTTTCTTTTTTCTGCAAAGGATAAGACACCGAGAGAGCGTCGAAGGAGAGAAATGGCGCCGAAAGAGAAAGTGGCGACGATGGACTTCGAGAAGACACGACAAGGAGGGACGGAAACAGAAAAACGACAGACGAGCGGGCAGAAGTTTCGGCAGAGACAGAGATGAAAACTCAAGGATGAAGGCTTTCAAGAAGAGAGAGTGTGGGTGGAGTTGGAGATCTGAGGCGACGTATCAAAGTAGGGGTGAAGTGCAGGAATGATTAAGAAAGGGAGGATGAATTGAAAGCGGCAATTAAGAGTATAAGAGATGGAGGTGCAGAAGGCAAAGCAGCTGCGCTACTTGTCTGCTGTGTTAAAACAGCACAGAAGCTTGTACCTTTTAAGATCTACATTATAGTTCCTAACCTTTATTTAGCCTCTCTGTACATCTACAGGCTTCAGATGTTAGTCACTGTCCCTGGAAACGCTGAGTGCCTCGCTTACAGCGCTCTCTCTGTAGTCAGTTCAATCATCCTCTAGAGTACAAGGTCGCCCGCATTGAAATAATAATAAAAATAATAATAATAATAATTCAGTCCGATTTAATATATCCACATTTTTGTTCTTCCAATATGATTATACATACAAAAAGGGTGTGAATTCCTGTGAGCAATGCCCAGACGTGACAAAGTCAAGTTTAACACTGTCATAATAAAAAGCCTTTCATACCGGTGGATGAAAATTCACTCTCAGGATTTGTTTTTGAACTTGTTTTGTCAGAAATCATAAAAGGAACATTATTAACTTTTTTAATCTAACAGAAAGAATAGCGGCTTTTTAGATTTCAATGCTATTTTGCTTGCTTCAATGCTTGTGAGATTAGGACACCTGAATGACTGCAGGGTCATGTCAAATATTATGATTTAGCGGTGGAGCCAGAGGCATGTGAAAGCTAAACTCAAAAGTAAACGTTGCTCAAACATTTGTAATCATTTTGTGTTTTAAAAAGTGGAGATGTTGAGGAAAATGCTACCTGCTAGAGAAGACTGAAGAGGCAAAATGACAGACTTAAGTCAAAGTCTTCATATTAATGCAGAAGCTGACATTAGCGCTACATGCATCACTCTTACATGTTTGCATGCGAGAACTCTAATTCTGGAGTCTATCACATGGCTTTATCATATGAGAATCCTAACTGTGTGAAAAGTTACTTTTGAGCAGATTTATCCTACTTTGCCTGACAATGCACAGATATGTAAAAAAAGAACAAATCAGATTGATTCCTACTGTACACATTCAGTTTTCAAGTGTTTCAGGAACCGCTTCTTTGAAAGAAAGCTTCTTTTGAAATGTGGGACGTTTGGGACGTCTGGGCTTGCCGATGTTTGTTTGTTGCTAATATAATTCATGTTTTACATGTCTAAATGTTCTGGTTTGTTAAAGAAGTCAAAGATTTCCTCAAGTTATGGCTCAATGCAGAAAAAAAAACTGGGACAACTGGCTGTTTATAAGGATGGCCGGGAATATCTGCTGGAGGAAGCGAAAAATACATGAAAATCCTGGAAGCATCAGAGAATTTTCCTCAATTATATCAATTCGAGATAATCAGATGGAATCAATATTTTTTGTTAAAATGGCCTGCCATACAGCCATAGCTTCTGTGGTCAACCCACCAGTGCCATGACTGCATACTGACCAAAAACAATGGGAAATTGTCCCTTTGTGGTTCAAACATCAAACCAGCCCACTGGGAAACGTCCCGGTAATCCCGATTAGCCCATCTGGTTCTGACTGTATGGCAGCTTCTTCACTTTTGCAAGGAAAAAGGCAGAGAGCAAAAAAACATAGCTGTATAATCATAAAATGTATGGTATCTGGTATGTGAAGCAGCACACGATCTGACAAATAATAAAGCTTTCCCTTAATTAAATAAACTCCATTCCAATCGCCAAGGCAACTAATCCAATGTGACATCTTGGTAACACCTTGACCTCTTGTTTCTTTCTTCTTCTCTGCCTACCTGGCTGTGTCAAGCTGTCACTCATAAACCAATCACAAGCTAACATCTCCCTCCTCTGGTCTTCTGTCACCTTTGACCCTGTCCGTGAACTTGGGTCTCCTCCAATAAGGCTTGATGTCAGATCGACTCACTCATCTGTGGCTGCAGATAGAGCCGCCAATCATCTTGGATAATCAGAAATGGGCTGACCCTGAGGCGACCCGGCCTCGCAGACGGCTGACAGCATGAGAGGCACTCAAGTGGAACTTGCGGGGTATTTTCACAGTCTCCCTGCACACCTCTGCACTAAACTCACTCCCACACTCACAGCACTATAGGAGTGCAGACACTGCATCAGTAGAGCTAGGACGTTTTTTGTGTTTTTCCACACAAACACAAAAAAAAAAAAAAATCAACAAAAATGGCCCACAACAGTTTTTGCTACATCAAAGTAGATCTAGTCCTAGTTTACCATCTATGCTTCTGATTTTCTTATATTTGTCAAAAAGCAACCAGAGATATTTTAATCATGTTCTTTAACAATTTAAAGTAAAACTGACCCATTTATTGGAAAGCAGCGAGTTTGTTTTGTTCTTTTGTTCTGTAGTGAAGAAGTTGGAACGCCATGGTCTTCAGTCACTATCTACGTTTCTATTAGAGATGTGTGCAAATCTTTGTTGTTATTCCGCTAATCAAAATGTGTTTTGCTAAAACACATTTTTTGCAATTGCAGTGTTTTCATGAAATAAGAAATTAAATCAAACTTATTCATGTGGTAAGTCATTAAAAGTCAAAGGCAGCAACAGATGTAAGCAGTTATATGAGATATGTTCATAATTCATCCATGCTGCTAGCGTTCATCATCTATCAGCCATCAGAGGAGACGTCGGCGTCTTATTCAGGCATTACTGTGACAAACCCATAACTTGTTAGCGGCTTCGTAGGTGATGTTTAGTGGAAATTGTAGTCGGCCATTTTACAGAAAAGCTATAAATTCAATATGTCAGAATGACACACAACATTTTATGAACAGTGTGAATCTGTGAGAGTTCTGGTGGAGCCAGCTGCACATTGTCCGAAAAAAACTACCCCACAGAAAAAGCATCCTCCTACTACTTCCTGTCATCTTCTTTATAGTTTTAGCTAGTAGGAACATCCAGCGGTTGTTCACATGACTGCTGTGATGCGAAAAAATTTGTTTCCATTGCAGTTTTGCAAAGTACATTGATTTTGATAGGGATGAAAAACCACTACATCCTAGCACAAAAAACAGAAACAAATTTATTTTTGTCATTTCAATTTGCGCATTTCTGGTATAGTAACCACAAGGCTAAGAGACTCTGAGGGGACAGTCACACACACAGGTAATACTGACAACTGAGCTCATGTCACACAGGCTTTGAGGTTTTTCCTCTCACGTACAGTGAGAGGAAAAATAATCCCTAGAAACTTTAGTGAAAAACCTCCCAATTTGTGGCGCATCTATGGTGAGACATGTTGTCTGATGAATATCAGTAATATGGGGGTAATTTTTCTCTGGCAGAAATAGAAAGTGTAACAGCATGATCCAGCCAGCCTCATCGGTCTGAATCTCTATCAGCTGTCATCGATTCCAACACTCAGACCCAGAACACATGTCAAACAGGGTGAGCTAATAACCCAGAGCCAAATTCATTAAAAGGCCTTGAATACACACTAACAGTGGGAGACGTCTGACCTCAAACAGGGTGTTTCTTCTGCAGTCTGAACTGTCAGTTTCTATCAATACCCATCGTAGCATTAACGGCTGGAGCTAATGTCCAACCACAAACTTTAGGAGATCAGGCAGGTATATGTCTCGGTCCAAAGCAGTTTCTCAGCTACAACAGTTGTTGTCATATCACCACTTCCTTGGCAGCTGCAGCAAGATTTGGCTTGTAACTTGCCGTGTAACAGGCGGCAGGAAAAGCAAGTGTAAGCTGAATAAAGGTTTGGTGAAAGGCTGCATTGTTAGTATTCAGCCTTCAGTGACGTGTTGGGCAGATTGTTCAATCCTCCCCAAATTTATCTGCCATGACCTGATGCGCAGAGAGATGGGGTGTAGAAGGTAGAATAAAAATTTGACCTAAAAACTGAAGTGAGGCATTCAGACAGAACAGAAGTATCAAAGGAAAATCAAACTCAGGAGGCTCTGGATGTCACGTTAGTTTCTCGTAGCTGAAAAGTCACACTTGAAACTTGAAGTAAATACTGTTGGTGTGGATGTTATAGTACAGATTTACAAAAGTATTCCTTTTTTTACCTTTCAGGTGTTTTCTCGTGGTTTTTTTTAAGTGTAAACTTCCCATTTACACTTGAAAAGAAAAGATGAGAGAAAGAAAAAGGTGATGCAGAGAGTAAGGCCAGAGTGGATATCAAAAGCCTGCACACACTTTGAAAGGTCATTACCTACCAGGCTTTAAATGAAAGCCTGTCTGGTCACATTTATTTACTTTCACCTGCTGACTTGTGTACAACAGTTAACAGAGTTTGTTGTATAACTAAAAACTGTATCATACTGGTTTTCTTTTTTTTTTTTTTTTTTTACATTTTCTCTATTTCCTCTGTATTTAATCAGACTGTTTTCTTTTAAAACGTTAAAGATTTGTACGGTTGCACATGAGTTATTTGACATAAAAATAATTATTGCATAGTGTTTAACTGCAGTCACTGTTGTACTTTATACTGTTATACAGTATAAAATACAGAATCTTTCTGTGATTAGTTGTTAGACATTAGTTGTTTTCTCCAGATAAAGAGATGATTGTCTTTTCCTGGAAGCGCATGATCAATTAATTGGTGTTCTCAAAATCTTGCCAAGAAACGACTCAAGATAAAATCTCAGATAGTGGAGAACCTGGGATTGATCAACGCATCAGATTTTGTCTTTCGTTGAGGTCTAACACAGGAATCACTACAGTCTTTTTGCCTTGGTAAAAAGGAAAAAGACAAACCACAGTGTTGTGGAGCTTACGTTTTGTTTGCTCAACCTTCCATCCCCCTCAAAGTTCTCCTCAAACCCCAGGAGGCAAAGCAGGAAGTCCTGTAGTTTGACTTTCTTTTAATTCCCAGTGGGGACAAATATTTTTTTTACCCTTTGAAAGAAGGTTTGATACCAAGTCATTTTTCGTGACAATCGTTTCTCTTGTTCCACATCCAGAAGGAGTTTCTTACTTGCTGGTACACTTGGTAGTTCAGCCACGCAATTTTTTTATTTATTTCTTTGTCTTTCTCTCAGTATTCTTCCTTTCCAAGTCCAAGACTTGCTATTGCTGGTTCCTGTGAGTGAGGCTGAAGATGAAAGTTTCATTTTGTCTCAGGCAGTTTATCGACTCATTTCCTTTCTGCTCCATCTCCTCTGCTTCCACTGAAGATGAGTTCCTCCACTTTTTGGCAAACAAGCAGTCACCTTGTCGAGTAATATGAACTGAGGGTTTCTCTTCAACAAGGAGCCTTTATCTACCAATGTCTTCATCTACTACATTTATTACAACAAAGACATCAAAAGCCAGTCTGGTTCTGATTATTATGTATTAAAACTCTTATCTATCTATCTATCTATCTATCTATCTATCTATCTATCTATCTATCTATCTATCTATCTATCTATCTATCTATCTATCTATCTATCTATCTATCTATCTATCTATCTATCTATCTGCAGTGTCAAAAAGATGGAATCAGCCTCTGGTTTTGGTAATGTTGGAGATGTAAACATTGTATTTTGTAGGCCTGAAAAAAATGGCCTACAAAACCAGTAGAAAGGAGAATTGTTAGAAATTGTTTCAAAGCTTCGGTTGAAAATAATACCTGTGGAATTTATTCCACAGAAATAATAAATAACCCTTTCAGTTCAATCCACATAGTCCATATTTTATGAACAAGTTAAGGATTCAAGATAAACTGATTCATTATAACACACAGTCAGAAACATTAGCGTAATTGGCATGATTGCTTTCCCCGCACACCCACAGCCTAAACCTTCGACACTCTTCTGCAAGCGGTCCTATCGGACAAAATCTATGCCAGCAACACAGATAACGTCTTTGTCTGACTCTCTTCCCCTTTCCGCCTATTGAAGTAATTTCATGCATATTCGCAAAGGCTAATGTTCTGGCATGTACCCTAAAGGACTCCGTGGTTTTAATGTCTGTTGGTGGTGGAGGGAAGCCTGAGTGCGCCATTGCTGTTGGTGAGCTTCCACAACAAACAGCATACATGACAATGGTGATGAAGTTTGAACTTGAGGCAGCTGGTTGACTGCTGGGTCTGGAAGGTTTCAGGAGTACAAGTCTTGCTAGTCCAGATTATACTGGGAGAGGTAATTGGTTTCAAATTTTCCTCTTAGTCTGATGGGAAAGTTGTTCACTTACAATAAAACTAAATGCATTAAATAACATTACATTGTACCACATTGGAGATTATAACCTTAATTAAATGTCATGTGAGAAATTGTAGCGAATGAGGGTTATATGTGGATATATAAGAGGTTATAATGAGTGCCTTGTGTTTTATTCATTGGTCTACAGCTGCTGCTGACATACATCAGAATGCTGTTTCAGGTGTCTCTTAGTAACTGCACTTGAATCAGTGCTTAAAAACAACTTTTTTTTTTATTTCTGTGGCTTTATTTTATTCAAAATGGCTGGCTTCTGTCATATTTCAAGTAAAATGTATCTTGCACTTTTATTTTTTCATCTTGCCTAATATTTTGCCATTAAATTTCCATTAAATAAGAAACGCAATTGAAATCACATGTGAATATGGTTGTTCACATGATGAGTCACAAAAAAAAAAAACGCTGTGATCCTCTGACTACTTCCTGTCACGTTTCTCTTTGCAGTTTCAGCATGTAACTTGTGTGACGTGAGAAAATGTTTCCATTTTATATTTGCAAAATAAACCAATTTTGATACAGCCAGATAAAACATTTTGGTCCTCATAGGACCAAAATGTTTTATCAGAAATGAGAGTTTTTTTCTCAAAATTGCCACGTTTCCATTAAGAAAATGCATTTTCCAAATGTCAAATTGCACAATTATATAATGGAAACACAACTACTATTTTGAAAGTTGGTGCATTTTCAAACTGCACTTGTGAAATAAATACAAATGCAGTTTTTTTGAGATGAAGGTTTTATTTTGAGTCACACTTCCTGTTTTAATAAAGTTGTGTGTAGACAAGGATGATGATGTTTTAAAATGAAGTCTGTACAATTCACTTACAATTGAAGTTAATACATTCACGGAATGCAATGTTAGTAATTGTAAAACATTTTAGGTAATAATTACAATCTTATGTTTAACAAAGAAGCAGAGGTTTTTCCACTAACAGACATATTGCCAGAGTTTTTAATGGAGGAAAAACAAAACAGTGATTTAGTCTTCACATATGAAACAGGTCAAATAAAAGCAAAGTGTTTGTCAGAGAGCCTACAATCACTGCTTATTTGCAGTGAAAGCCACTCTGCAGTAATGTGGCCTTCAAAGTGTGCTGTCGTTTCTTTCTGCACATAATGAATCATAAAATACCGACATACAAACAGAATCAAAAATATATATATATTTTCTTTTACAGAAATGTGTTATCTGCTGTTGGCATAGCAACAAACTTAACCCTAAAAGTAAGAAGTGCACCACTTTGTTTAAACTCCTGCTGTTACAGAAAGAAAAACACTTGTTTTAAAATATCATCATAACACAAGCTTTTCAATTGCTTTATGTAGACATATACAGTCAAGATCTGCACAATTTCTTTATATTTCCCCCAGGGTGCAGACAGTATTTGAACCAATGCACTTGTTTGGATTAATACCACATTTTATTACGGTTAGAAAATGGATGAATAAATGGCTATTCAAACGTCAGATGAGAAATGTCACAAAACCTCTCGAGACCAAATGTGAGTAAACAAACATGGCTGATTGGGAAGAAGCAATGATGATTGTCTGTGGACTATTTTTAACGGATAAAATACCAATAAAAACACATTTCTGATGTCCACCGGACTTCCTGATGTACCATTGACTTTGTTTTGTGATTGGCTGTACAAAACAACATTTGTCCTTCTATGCAACTTCTATGCTTTGCTTAGAAGTTGAAGCAAAGGCATGAACCGATTATCAAGATCCCATGTTTTTTCTGCTGCTTTCTCTATTGCAGCAGAACCCTGGTCCCAACCCTGGTCCTCAAGGCACACGGCCCTGCATGTTTTAGGTATTTTCTTGCTTCAGTCCAGCTGATTTCAATTGATGGCTGATTAACAGGCGTTTGTTGAACTGCATTCAGTTGAATCAGGGACATTAAAGCAGGGAAACCTCTAAAACATACAGGACAGTGTGCCTTGAGGACCAGGGTTGGGAAACGCTGCTGTATTGGACCACATGATGTTGTTCCCAAATTTTCAAGATTAGCATAAAGATAATTTAATTTCTACTTCTGTTTGGGAACAGAGGTTCTGTGAGTTCCGACAGAACTCATAGAGTCCACTATGTCGGAGTGGACATTTGAAAGATTGAGTGGATCTTTCAAAATGTAAACTTATGAGTAGAAGTTATTCTAGTACAAGTCAGAAGTGAGTCTTTAGTGTTTTCACCCAAGTCTCAAGTCAAGTCCCAACCAAAAACATAAAAGTTCTAAGGTCAGTCCAAACTCAAGGCATGTCGAGTCGAAGTTCTTAACTTCCAATTTCAAGTCATTTGAGCACATATATAATGTCATCAGAGTAATATATATATATATATATATATATATATATATATATATATATAATGTTACAAAGTGACTTTGTTTGACGAAGTAAACTTCAACACTGAACACCATTTACATAGAAGTCCATAGTTATTTCATTCACGCTTAAACTTCTAAAATATTTACAATCCCTTTAAGGTTGCACTTAAAATATTACTTTTTAATAATTCCCACTGTTTGTCATTTGACCAGAGACACTATAGCTTTATTATGCCGGGTCAGGCTGGATGCCTTCACTTTTATTTACTCCAATTGATCCTAAATCCTGTTATAGAAGATATCAACCTGGATTTTTCTCCCCTTTAAATGCATTTTTTTCAATAATGTTTTTTTTTTTTGACTTTGTGTTTTCTGTATTTTTATCCTTTTGTGGCTCCAACCATTTGCCCATCCTCTCTGAGTCTGGTTCTCCTGAAGGTCTCTTCTTTTACAAAGTTGCTCCTCTTAAATATTACCCACCACTCCATATAAACCAAAAAAAGGGCATAAAATTAAACTGGTTTCCTAAGCTAAACTACCAGGGCAGATGAACTGTGTTTAATAAGTTCAGTTTATCTGCCATGTGATAATTTTTTTGCTGGTGATACAATAAAAAAAACACCCTCCTCTATATGGATCAGAACCAACCTTTAGGGTAGTTTTACAACCTTGAGGAACAATGGATAGTTTTCCTAAGAAGAGTCCTCTGAATTGACAGACGACATCGGTGTCAGCATGTCAATAAATATTGATTTGTCCCGCCCGCCTCCTCACAGAACCTCAGCAGTCTCTGTGCTCCGGTGTTGGGAGTTGTGTTGAGAAGTTATAAGAAAAATGATCTGCGAGGTTAACATGCCCTTGAAATAGAGATATGTGTTTGTTAAAGTATTTTCACAAAGTTTAGCTGAATGGAGGGGGGTTGGTCTGACTGCTGTTGACTGTGAAGTTGTGAAAACTAATTTAGTTAAGCAGTCAACACAGGGTGCTACTTTTTCAAAAAATAATCTTTTTTTTTGAGTAAGTTTCAGTTTGCTGGAATAGATTTTATATGCATTCAACTTTTTTGCATTTTGTCACATTACGACCACAAGCCAGGACTGATTCCATCAGAGTTTGATGCGGAAGACTAATAAGAAACTAAATTTTTGCTGCGTTTTCATTTACCATAAAACCTCACAAATTGACATTTCAAAGATAAAACTTCTTAAGGGAAACACCAATTTCAAAAAAAAATTTCAAAAAACAGTTTTGGCGTTATCATGAGGTTTTTCATCATAATGCCATAATCATAATGGGTTTTTTTGTAAAATTGGAAATGGATACTTTTTTTTTTTTTTTTTTGCATCAAACCGTCAACAACCAAATGTTCCCACTGGAAGTTGATGGAGGATGATGGTACATGGTGTTAATTGTATGAACAAACTTATTCACAGGTGATTTTAGTTGTGTTTCTTATACAATGCAAACATTGCAATTGCAAAATTGTGTTTTTTAGACATTGGTGGAATATTGGCAAAGTTTTGCGCACATTTGTAACAGAAAAGCAGCTACTGCAGAATAACGTTACAGCTGAATATGGCTTTCAACTTTTTTGCTTGTAAAATAAAAAAATCCCAGAAGGTCTCATCTGACCAGAACACATTCTTCTGTTTATTTGCTGGATGATGTCAAATTCATTTTATTTGATGTGACCAAAGATTTCTTTCCAAATGGTTATCACAGTTTGGTCTAACGTTAAAATGGTACAACACCAAACACATTTTCAGTTTAAATGCTTTTTTTTTTCCATCACAAACTTATACAGCTGCACAAAAACCAAGTCTGTGCAAAATAAATAATGTTTTCTGTGAACAACAATTTATCAAGCTTTCATTCTGTATTCGAGATCTTTCTATTTCCAATTGATGCTCATTTTTTTACCTTTTCAAACCAGAAAATGATGAGCAATATTCAGTGAATACGTTCAAAAGTTGGTATTTTTCCTCTACACATTCAAGAAAAAGTTTGTTCAGAGAAAATTCAACTTAAATAAAGATAATCTGTTTCTTTATGTCTTGTTGGTCTGTCTATCCCACGAAACAACAACACAGCTTACAGGTGGATGACCCAGATCGTACAAAAAAAAGGAAACCAGAAATTGGAAAGCTGACAATAGAGAAGAAGGGAATAAAAGATTTCTGTGTGGAAGAGGAACATTTGTGACGAGATGGGGGAGAAAAAAAAATCAATGTGCTTCACAAAAGTGCATCATGGGTGGGAAGAGAAGTGGACAGAGGTTTGCAGAAATGGCTCGGGTGGAGATGAAATAGTGTAAGAGGAGGAATAGCGTAGCTGTGTGAAGAAAATGAGAGGCACCGACCATGTCTGATGAAAAGATAGATGGTAGGGAGTCCCGTGAGGGAAAGTCGTAAAGAGTGGTAAAACCTTGGGTGAAGTAATAAGGGCAGCAGGGAAACTTTCCAAAGTAAGGAAAGGAGGCCCGGGCGAGATAAGGGCCCACAAAAACTACAGCTTGCTTTGATCGGTCGCCGTAGCAACATCAACAGTCCAAAGCAACTGCAATGGTTTTGAGTGACTCAAGACAAAATGGCATAAAAATTGTGACATTTCATCTTCGCTCTGCATGTGTTCCAGTAGTGCAAAACTTTGTCAGTCTTCTGTTATTGTTGAAAAACCACAATGTTGCAAATGTGATGTTTCTATTAAACAAGAATTAAAATCACACGTGTTTAAGTTTGTTCATGTGATAACGCATTAAAAACGTGCTGCACATGGAATTATTTTCTGTAGTTGGAGGAAGTAGTTGGGTACAGGAACTAATCTTTGTCCTTCTCTCTGGGAACAACATCTGGCTGTTGATCATGTGATGCAAAAAATTGCTTCCACTTCAAGTTTTGTGAAATAAGCCAATTTGGACACGGCCAAAACCTTCCATCAAAAAGGTTTTTGAAAAATGGGTTTGTTTCCATTAAGTAAATTTATTTGACATGTTAAACTTCCCAGTTATATTGTCAATAGAAACACAGCTAATGAAATCATCTTGGTGGGAATATTCACATTTGATCTCTTCTAGTTTTGTTCCACTAGAACTTTTTTTTCCAGAGCACCAACCAGTCAACAAGTGAAGAACTCTGACCTGAGCCTTCAGAGACACATAAAGGTAGTTACAAAGTCAGGCTTTTATCACCTGAACAACATTTCCATGATTAAAGGACTAATGTCTCAGCAAGATCTGGAGAAACTCATCCATGTATTTATCTTTTGTTGCATTGATTACTGCACCAGTGTCTTTACAGGTCTGTCTAAAAATCTGAGAGCTGCAGCTGATCTAGAACGCTGCTGCTGGCAGGAGGATAGAAAACTGCAAAACAGCTGAAACACTCAGACAGTCAGACTGCAAAACTATAAAATCATCATGTATTGATCATTTTCATGATGACATTTGACAAAATGTAACGCTCATTTTATGTTTTACAATTGGTTTTAAAGTACTTTGGCTGAAATATTCTGAACAAATATACTTTAACTTGAACTACAGTGAAAAATAGAGTGTTTTTTATTGTCTATAAAATTGAATAAACTTCACACTTGAAGTGAACATTTTTAGATGGTCCCAGACCTTTTATTAAAGGCAGATTTTTTGAAGGAGTGTGCAGGAGTTTACTTGGCTACTGAGCTTTGTTTATTCATCTCCTACACACTGATATTAAACTACATGTGTGAATTGTCTCCTTTTTGTTTCCAAACATCTAAAAATGTCCCTTTAAACACAGTTCATAAACAGTTACACAAATGTTTTTGAACAAGACAGGCAACAACCAAATCCGACTCCAACTAGTGCCTTGATTTGAAAAAAATCACAATCCCAGCTCCGGGCATCAGGCGGTTGTTTTAATTTGGCTTGCTGTCTCTTCAGGCTAAAACACTTGTATGCCCAGATCTCTCACTTTGTGTAAAAAAAAAAAAAAAAAAAAAAAAAAAAAATGAAAGAGTTTCTTCCAAACAAGACAGCTGTCGGTAGACGAGCAAAAAAAATGCCCCAGGATTGTGTTTGTCTTCATCGTTTTGGGATTTGGCATTGACTTTATAAGGAAATGTGTTTTATCCAGTTTTACTCGGACTTATCTTAAGATCCTGAGTCTTTATGTCATTGGTAGTCTTATTTGTTTAGAGGCTAGAAAACAATTACTTTCAATAAAGAGCACAGTTTTAAATAAACAAGATAAAACCCTCCACCAAACAACTGTGAGATACCATTAAGGAAAGTCTAAATTCTTAATAATAAGCTGGTGATGAAGCCGATCGGGTTTGAATTGTTTTGACGCGACTCGCCCTCTCGGACCAGACACCATTATTGCCCATATCCTCTTCTCTGACAGGCTCGGCCCAACACGTCATGTTACATAGCAATACATTGTTAAAAGCGCTTTCCGAGCCGGATCGAATAGGACGGAATGTTGTAAATTACATAACCCTGAGCGGAGGACCCTGTGGCACACCCGTTGCATATATAGATCCACACATGTGGAGACAAAGACGCGGCAAAAGGTCAGCGAGATCCCCCCAATTACTGCCAGTCATTACTCAGAGCGGGGGACAGAGGGGAGCGTAGGACGACACCGTGGTTCTCAGAGAGGACAGCTGGTGGTGAAATGATAATAATGGTTGGATAAATAATTTGTCTTTCTCGCCACCGCTCACCCTCCTTCTTCTTCACATTCTGCTTTTCTCACTTGAGCCCTTTTGCTGTCATCTTCTCCGTTTTTTTTTTTTTTTTTTTCCAAGCCGAAGAGGAGGAGGAAGAGGAGAAGTACGAGCCGGGGCACCAGCATTGTCCCCGCACCACCTTTTTCTCCTCTCTCATTTATTTCAATTTGTCATGCTTATCTCTCCTCCTTCAGTCTGAGAGAGGTTGGAGGAGAGGCAGAAGGTGCATAGACCATACGAAGGGGGCACATTGGGAAAATACGGAGAAATGGGTGCAGAAATTGGTATCTGCACTCTTGCCATAATGAAACATTTAGATGCAGGCGCAGCTATGCCTCTGCATTAATGACTGGTGATGAGGGCCTTCAGAAAGGATGGAGTGAAGTAAAGGAGGGTTCGGAGTGCTGGGTATTTGGAGCATTTCACCCTAATAACCTTTTAAATCCAGGTCAGGCTGGAATACCTTCACATAATCAGTGCTACCACCTTTCCTCAATCATCGCTTGAAAAGGGTTTGCAGTGTTCGCACTGAGAAACGTGTCTCGCTTGGGTAAAAACTTCAGAACGCCGTGCGCGAATTGTCTTCTATTTTTTAACGGCAGGAATGGATATTGACATTTTTCATCCCAGTCATGATTTGGCTGTTCGCAAACTTGCTTTTAAATTGTTCCTCAGTGTAAACGGTAGCAGTCACCCTCCAGTGACAAAGTGGCTTTGGCTCTGCTAGTAAATGATGATTTACCACTTGGGTGGAGTGTTAGGATTTCATGTAGGAAAAAAGAAAAGGAAACAGGCTCTACATCATCTGCTCAACGGAAGTCCTTGAACATAAAAGAGCAAAGAAAAAGTGGAAGTTAAACAAATGTTGGCTGCAGACGCAGACCCGTCCCACAGGCCTTATGGGGTCTGGGCTCAGTTTGCGGCGCTTGTTTCACAGCTCAGATGTGGCAAATTTTAAATGAGGCCGTTTATAAAACACTGGCATAAATATGAGGGCAAAATGTGAGCCATTCGAGAGCTTTGTTCTTTTTAAAATGATCTTCTGTTAATGTTCGAGGCACTTGGTGGATTTCCAACAATCCCACAGACATGAGTGTGCCGGCCGTGGATCTGCCCTCAACACTTGTCACTTCAGATCTGTCGCATAACGCGAGCCGTCGTTGCTTGGAGGCTTTGTGTTATTATTTAGCACTGCCCAGTAACTGACTGTGACACTCGGAGAGAAAGGCATACCCTTATGCAGTTCTTTAAATGCATGAGATTGGATCACACAAAAGTTAACACTGCAGATGCTAACCAGGTTTTTAGATGTGGTGATAAAGATTCCAAGATGGCAGCACTGCCTTTTATTTGTAAAGCAGCTAAAGTGAGTAACATTTCCTAAGTGCAGAACAAGCATCTGCACAGAGTAGCAAGAGAAAATATTTTCAGTTTATTGCTTTTGACTTCTGAATAATAGTTATGTATGTTATGAATATATCACTGTCTCTACTCCGTCTCTTTTATCTGCTTGCATGTAGGCAAGGCGATTTTATTTACATAGCGCATTTTCAGCAACAAGGCAGTTCAAAGTGCACACACACCAACACACACCTACACACAGTGGGTGACTATTTCTGTCTACAATGTGGGGATGTGGGGACATTTTCTGATCCCCACGAGGGGAACTGCTGTTCTGGGGTGGGGATTAGGTTTAGGACTAGGTGTGAACTGAGTTTTTGGGTTAAGGGTTAGAGTAAGGATTAGACTGCAGAAAATGAATGGAAGTCACAAGAGACGGAAACACAACTGTGTGTAGGTGTGTGTGTGTGTGTGTTTTCCTTCTGAACTTGTGCTCAGCTTTCAAAGATTTTAATTAAGGATTTAACAAGTGGGCAATTACTTGTTTCCCCTGTGGACCAGGTTTGTTTGGCTTTTTTCCCCCCCTTTAATCAATAAAATCATGAGATGTATCATTACAATTTGTTTGATGATCTGAAAATTTTTTGTGTGACAAAAAATATAACTTTTTTATTCCTTTGTACCTCAAACTATTTTCAATAAAACACTAATTTCAACACATGAATGAAGGTTGCGACAGGTTTTATTATGTAATGTATCATTTTACATGCCAAGCTGTCAAAATCTGACGGAAATGTTCGACTCAAACATAGGATTTTATAAGGACATGTAAGTTTAAAAAGACAAAACATTATGATGAAGTGAAAAGAAGCAGTCTAGATGTTGCATTAGAACTGGTAAATGACGAACACATACGAAGCCCAGGGTTTAACATGTGCATAGTGAGCAACTGACAGTTCATTGTCTTGCTCGAGGTCACACTTCCAGTTTGGAATGATTGATCATCAAACGAACATCCTTGCGACTGAGACCCCAACATCTCCTTTTATTCTGTTTTTTCAATTCCTGTGACATTGTGTACAAAAAAAAAAAACGGACAAAAATATAACAAATTTCCTTTTAAAAGTTTTTTTTTTTTTCATATGGAATTTAAAGTTGTACATTTTGTTGTTGTTTTTAAACAAGATAAAAAAAGAAAATAGTTTCATTAGCAGCAAATATTGTTGAAGTCTAGACAGGATTTCCGGTAACCATGATTCATCAGAAGTGAAACAGAAGAGATGAAAACACTGAGTGAAAACTGCTATAAGAAATGCCCAACAACGCATCAATGTTGCTCAAGTAAATTGGTTTCTTTTTTTTCTTTTTTTATTTAATGAATGCCTTTTTAACTTCTTCTACTTCTTCTTTTGTCATCCTGAGAGACAACTATCTGTACGCGTATGGCTCCCAGAGCCCGACGCCCTGCATAACTCTTCCCCGTCTGACACTGTACTGTCATATCCTGCCGAGGCTTCATTAATTCCCCATCCCGGAATCAATGACTTGCCTTTGTAACAGATTTGCAGTCTCAGGCACTTTCTTTCTTGCTCTCTCTCTTTACGTCTTTCACTCTCCCTTCCTCTCAGTGGTTCAACCTCAAGGGAAGAGATGTGAAGATGAATGACAACAAGGTCATTTTACCACAAGCAGAAATGTCCGGCATGTGATAGAAAGCACACATTTTTTGTGTGAACGCTTACAAGCTTCTGTACGTGGAGTTAAACTACAACCAACTTGGATTCTTGTGGAATATATGACAATACGTCTAGTACTGTTGGTTTTGTGCCGGTATTAAAAATGTGTGGTTTTGTGTGTCATGTGCTGCCATGTCTGTTTGCATGCATTGAGTGTGACATCTCGGCAAATAGTGCCGTAGCCCTAGAACCCTCTCTGACACTCTATGTTACTGTCATTCGCCGGAAATCTGAAAGGGGCAAGGTTTTTCCAGAAATATTCCATGACCTTTACACTAAAATGTCACTTTTATTTTGGGTCAGGTGATTACTTTGTGGGCTACAGCTCTACCTGTGACATTTTCCCCTTTTACTTAATAATTATGGGTAAGTTCTTGACCTAAACTGTAGTCTGATATATAAACTAAATATATTTTTTTCAATCTATTACAGTTTTAATTTTTTTTTTTTTTCTTAAGCAAGTTCAAAATGTGTTCAAGGTACAGATTTACATTGTGACACCCAATATTAAAATCCCCAAACACCTGTTCCTTAATCCTCCAGTGGTCTTAAGAGAGGCAATTAGACCATATGTTTTTTACTCTGTGCGCAGCCCATTGAGATTACAATGACTCCATGTGCGCTTTTTCAAGGTTGTTTTTTTTGTGTGGTTTGGGGAACTGACGGTCTGACAGGACAACCCCCTACTTCCCTGCTGTTAGACTGTGACATTTGCCATGCTGCTCCTGAGCATTGTGCTAAGACTGCAGGAGAGTTAACAAATGTTTCTCAGGAAAGTTATACAGTAAATTTTTACTTTCGTTTTTAAAGAATCTTGTTGTTCTGTCAGCTCATTTCTCAGTAATCCGAAAGGAAAGGGGGTGAAAGAAGGGAAGCAACACATAAGGCAAAGGACCAGAGGACAGAGTTTGTATGATGTAATAACCCTTGAATGTTTTCACATTTCATCACACTACCAGCAATGACAGCTGTACTGCCTTATTCTGAGTCAGGCCCAGAATACAGACCACACCCAGTAAAGGTTAAATGAGTTTTATTTATTTTTTTATTAGAAAACCAAAATTGCAAGATGGTTGGAAACGTCTTGGGTTCAGTTTTCAGATCAGTGTTTGTCAAAAAGACAAGGGTGAGTGACTGGCAGCTCAAACAGAAGTCTTGCGTCAGCAGGATGTGGTGGCTTACCGGCAGAAGTCCTCTGGAATCTTCGACTTCAGCAAACTTGAATCCTGGAGGTTGCAACTGTTGAGGATTGGCATGCTGTCCTTTTACTGGGGGTTGTTTCACCCGCAGGACAGATAGAGAGGTGAACTATACATGCAGAAATCCAGAAAAGATGTAGTTGGGGAGGATGGAGGCTACAGTAACAGGGAAAGTTTATGAAAACTCTTTGTTGGTCAAACAAATATATAACAGGAGTGTCCATATTCTGGTACCTCCGTTTTCTGTTTAACCCTTTCTTTTCTGTTAGAATCACCACTTATCTTGACCCTGCCTACTTTTTACTGATATCTTCCCATATAAAAAGTTCTTATGGGAAGATAGATGGATCTAAATTCAGAACAATATTTGAAGACAACCTATACTGTAAACATACAGCCGGCGCTTTGATAGGACGGTTTAGATCAGAATGAGGCCTAATCAAAGTTTAGTTCTAAATCCACTTGAGAACCTGTGAATAGTGAAAAATATTTATTTCCATAAGCCACAGTATGTTAGGCTGGCAATGCTTCCAAAAATGTATTTAATTAGATTCTTCTAAGGATACAACTAATTAAAAACTCTTTAATTCAGTATATATCTGTAATAACATCACAGCATTATTGCAAATTACATAATTTCTCCAGAGAACAGAAACAAAAAGAACATTCCCATGTTTAATTCCTGCTTAAGTTAATAGAATTAGGATGTGAGCAGACAGGCCATTATCTCAGAGTCTAATAAATCCCACCTGTTTGTTAACCAACAGCCCCATTACCTTACCGCCACCCCAGAGCCGATTTATCTGCAACCACTGTTATGTCACTGCATCTGCAAACGCCGGTGTGAAGTGATAATGAAATATCACATTCTTCCTCCTTTTTTTCAAAACTGTTTGCCCACTCCTCCTTCTATCCCACTTAGAGGGGGACATTTAAGAGCAAAGCATGACAGCGGGACCCCAGAGTTATCAGTCAAAACCGGAGGGAGCGACACTGAGGTGGGACCCCGTCTCTTGTTTGACCCTGCTGTTTGTCAGGAGACTCAATCAATGCGTAATTACCTCAGATGAGTATAATAAAAAACAATGCCACGAGCCTTTTCAAGGTTACCCCCCCTCAGCCCATCACAACTCTGTTATTTATAAATATGGAATGGTTGTAAATGCGGCTGGCGAGCTGGATGGCGGTAACGGCTGATGGACGTGATATATTTCCAATTTGCACTGTAGAGATCTCAGTAGACAGGTCGATGCGGCTAAGAGCTGCTCTCACTGCGGCTAATAATGCTGATAATGAAGGTTCGTGCTCGAGTCTGGCTCTCAGGTAAAACAGATAAGAACCTTGAATTCGTTCGACCACATTGAATATGTCAGCAGTTCCAGTGATTCGCTGATATTTCATCCACTCTCTACATGGAAATGTGAAAGAGTAATGAAGGGAAAGGGATACAATAAATTCTCAAAATTTCCTGAATCATTTTTGTTAATATTTTACTCAGCTCAACAATAATTCTGTTTAAATTAGTGTTTGTGATGACTTGTTATAATAAAAATGGACCGGTTGCTAGCAATAAACTGATTGCAAATCTATTTGCTACCAGCCAGAGTTTGTTTGTCCATTCAGATTTGGGGTAGTTATCTCCAATAGTAGCCATGTTTCCATTAGAAGTCCTTGTGGAAAACACTAAATAAACAATAAAATTAAAATGACTATTAAATAAGCTTGTTCACATGATATGTTTTTGAAATCATAGCAGTGTCACTGTCATTTCATGTAATATGAAATATTACACCGTGGCGCTAGTGCCCTTCATTTATCAACCAATCAGAGGAGACGTCTGTGTTTCATTCAGGGTTTGGAGCGGAGGTCCTCGACCTACGTGAAGCTGACACCCCATCTACGTCAAAAAATCCAGCAAACAGTCTGATTGGTTAGTGCTCCGTTTGTGCAGGTTTGTGCCGTTAAAATTGTCGTTTGTGCAGCTTTGGTTTCAGAGATATTAAAAATTATTTTTTAGGTCATCCAGAGTTCACCATCCCCCCATATCGCTCCAAAACAAACCAAAGTGGGCTGGATCGTTAGTGCTCCGTTTGTGCAGGTTTGTGCCGTTGAAATTTTCGTTTGTGCAGCTTTCGTTGTTGAGATATTAAAAGTTATCATATTTTCAGATTATGTCATCTCCTCCACCCCCTTTCTTGCTCCAAAACAAACAAAAATATTCACCTCCCCGTTGGGGAGGGCTAGGTTTTGCCGCTGTCCCTTATGAGATATTACATAATTTTGTTTCAGATTACAACTCACTACACCTCAATTGTTGACTGTGGCCTGCACTGGACATAACCACAAAGCAAGCAGTTATAAGTTTCATATGTTATTGTGTAAGTTAAGTTCTGCAGATTTTCAGCTGTTGTACAATGTACTTTCCTTTGTTTTGAACTTCAATAAAGATTTCGAAAAAGAACAAATGACACTCTTTACAGAAGCCTTTGATATCAATGTACTTATTATTGACCGTTGGATAAACTTTTGCTCTTTGGAAAACTAAAGTACATGCGTGTTTAAATTTTTTCCACAACAGATCATTGATGATAAGTCCAAGTGCCAGGTTTTAAAATGGTGTAGTTCCTTTTGCCAGATGATGAAAACTGGTCGTTGTATTCAACAGTTTCAGGTATAAACTTAACCCTTCTTCAAATGGAACTTCAAGCTGAAAATCTGAAAGTTCTCCAGAAGAAGTGGTGCCGGAGTCAAACTCTGTGTCCACAGGGCTTTCAGTATCACTTTCTTGAGCATTTATTTCCAATGTTGCCCAGATTTTGTCTGTTCATTTTCACGAAAGTGTATAGGGCTTTTGCAGAGATTTTATTTTCCAACTGCTGACTGAGCTCTGTCCAGACAGCGGCAGCTGGAGTGGCTATATTGCCGTTTTCTAGGATCCTCTTTGGACTTGCAGAGAACTGCAAAAAGAGCCTCGTCACGGATGGCTGTCGAGGCATCTAGTTAAAAAATGAAAAGGCTTTGATTAGTATTAGCTCAAAGTGATAATTCTGGCCTACATAATTTAAAAAAGACACAAATCATTGATATTTTAGCATTGTCAATTACAAAACTCTAACTTAAAAAGTTATGTTGGCTTCACCATTTTCATTTCTACTATTTAAGCTAATTTACTATATTGTATATATATGCAAGAATGCATTGTTACTAGTCTGAATTGGCAATTTAATTACATCTTAATTTCCCTTTGGAATAAATTATTTTTGAATTGAATTCAGAAGATGTGCCCTTTAAGGGTCATGATTAAATATAAATTTAAAGGCTTATAGACAGTGCCTCACTATCTGTCAATACTTGAAATATAAGTTGTGAATTTTAAATGCATATGTAAGCTTTCCATAACTAAATATCTGCTTTTATGGGTGGATTGCACTGAGTGAATATTTTATAAAACCTGAGGATTAGTTTACAGTTTACTTACCTTGTTTGAAAATCAAAATCAGAGGGTTAAAAATTCCAAAGATTTCCTTTTCAAAACGATTTCTTTCAGACTGCAAGCAGAAATTTTACATCGGTTGAAATTACACTTGCTATTCCACAAAAACGAGGGAAGGTGGGGGAGGGGGACTCAGTACAGTGTAGGTGGAGCCAAGCTTACATAGCCACAACTACGTAAAAGTTGCCGAAACATGTTATGTATTTTTAAAAATCCTAGAAGCCCATGCACATACATTTTATGTTAGAAATTGTATTAAATGAAACTCATTTGAATTAAAATATATTTACTAAATATTAAGTAGGCTACATTACTTGGATGAACTTTGTTGAACCAATGAAGCTGCCGTGCACTTCCGGTTTTACCAGGCTGAAAAATTAATTTGCTCAAGCAATTAGCATGTTTGCTATGGATTTTTAAAAAATCCTTTTTAAATGCATAATCAGCAGACATCAACAATGTGAATATAATTGTTCAGATCACCTCCGAAACCAAAGCACAGTTGAACAGTCATACAACTTACACACATTACATTATGGTCCTGGCTGCATGTCCTCTATTGACAGGATTTAATTTGTGGAGAGCTATAGGTGAAAAAAATTACTATCTAAAAACATTTATTAAAATGAACATT
Organism: Poeciliopsis retropinna; assembly: GCA_010277075.1. Lineage (NCBI taxonomy): Eukaryota > Metazoa > Chordata > Actinopteri > Cyprinodontiformes > Poeciliidae > Poeciliopsis > Poeciliopsis retropinna. The sequence goes on from VMRM01000009.1 coordinate 1,362,517, forward strand.
TTTCTTTTTCGAAATCTTTATTGAATTCAAAACAAAGGAAAGTACATTGTACAACACTGAAAATCTGCAGAACTTAACTTACACAATAACATATGAAACTTATAACTGCTTGCTTTGTGGTTATGTCCAGGCAGGCCACAGTCAACAATTGAGGTGTATGAGTTGTAATCTGAAACAAAATTATGTAATATCTCATAAGGGACAGCGGCAAAACCTAGCCCTCCCCAACGGGGAGGTGAATTTTTGTTTGTTTTGGAGCAAGAAAGGGGGGGGGAGATGACATAATCTGAAAAATGATAACTTTTAATATCTCAACAACGAAAGCTGCACAAACGAAAATTTCAACGGCACAAACCTGCACAAACGGAGCACTAACGATCCAGCCCACTTTGGTTTGTTTTGGAGCGATATGGGGGGATGGTGACGTAATCAGCCAAAATTATAACTTTTAATATCTCAACGACGAAAGCTGCACAAACGAAAATTTCAACGGCACAAACCTGCACAAACCTAGCACTAACGATCCAGACCACTTTGGTTTGTTTTGGAGCGATATGGGGGGATGGTGACGTCATCGGCCAAAATATAACTTTTAATATCTCGAAAACCAAAGCTGCACAAACGACAGTTTTAACGGCACAAACCTGCACAAACGAGCACTAAAAAGTAGCCCACTTTGGTTTGTTTTGGAGCGATATGGGGGGATGGTGACGTCATCGGCCAAAATTATAACTTTTAATATCTCAACAACGAAAGCTGCACAAACGAAAATTTCAACGGCACAAACCTGCACAAACGGAGCACTAACGATCCAGCCCACTTTGGTTTGTTTTGGAGCGATATGGGGGGATGGTGAACTCTGGATGACCTAAAAAATAATTTTTAATATCTCTGAAACCAAAGCTGCACAAACGACAATTTTAACGGCACAAACCTGCACAAACGGAGCACTAACCAATCAGACTGTTTGCTGGATTTTTTGACGTAGATGGGGTGTCAGCTTCACGTAGGTTTGCTCGATGACCCCAAGTGCCCTTTTGGTCTTTTTTTTTTTTTTCTGATTTCTGACACATGTACTACAATTATTATTATTATTAATTTATTTATTTATTTTTACTTTGCAAGAAAAACAACACAATAAGCCCTCTGGTCACATTGTTACCTTTAACCTTTTGCCCGTGATACACGATGCACTTGCCTCTCGCACAGTGAGATAAGGCGGCTAACTGCGGAGCTCAAGGTAGTGAACGTTCCAGATTACAGAACCGTTTTTTGGTGAATTAAAAAAAAAAAAAAAAAAAATTGGTGAAAAAAACTGGAGTCGGCTTGCTACTAGTCAGATAACGGAAAACGTTGAATGTTGTATCGTTTCTCCTTCAGCACGGAGGAGCGCTTTAAGCAGAGAGGTAATGGCGGAGGGAAATATAGGGCGCTCTCTAAGACTGCCTTTCTTTGAAGATCTACTGAGCGGAAGGAGACAGCCTGGTGAGGAAAAGCTGTTCTTATCTATCGATTCACTATTTTTATCATACAGACATTAGGCTGTTGTTGTTGTGCTATGAGCTAGCTGCTAGCTAATGACTTTGCTAGCAAAGCAAGATAACTAAAAAGCTTTCCTGTATCGTTAATGATAGCAGTCATTCTTCTGTATTACTTATGCAATTGGGGCACATCGCCCGTCCAAAACCTATCATCTCCATAATGGATATATGTCCGATTTTCTAATTTTCTTTGGTGCATGATGTACATTGCATTTATTCTAGTGTTAGGTAAATGTATATTGAAGGAGAATAGTACTAAAATAAAAGTACTATTTTAATTCATTTAGAATTCAAAATAACTCATCCTGAACGATCATGATAGATATAATGTATGTAATAATCAAACTGCTTCTGTCCAACAAAAGCGTGTCATTAATGAAGGGACAAACATAAACTTTTATTTGCACACATCAGAAATCTTTGGTTTTGATTTTATGCTCTGCTCAGGACGTCATGTGAGAATCGCATGCAAAACTTTGAATAGCAAGCAAAAATTTCTGACATGCGCAAATAAGTTTGTTTGTTTTGCAAAAAAATGTTGAAGTCATGAGATAAAAATTTGTGATTTCAATTTCAAAAATTTTTTTGAAGCTAAACATTTTGTTGTTTAAAAAAATGTTACAATTCAAAATGTCTTGATCACAATTTTATATTATTTAATTGAGGTTAGTATTTTAATTGAATAATTGTGAAACAAATTGAACTCCATAGGAGAGGTCTCATTTTCTCTGAAATTAATATTATGCTGTGCTATGGACTGAAAAACATATTGGTTTAAACACAAGAGTAAAGAATTGGTAGTGTGGTTTAATATAGTGTTCTGATCATAATTCATTATGTTTTGCTTTTTTCAGTTCAAAGATGCCAAGTAAAGACAGATGTCAGAAACAAAAAAGAAAGGATCTGCTAGAAGCAGCCAAAGGTAGTGTGTTGTTGAACAACTGGGTCAGAACGAGTACCGCAGGTAAGAAGAAAAAAAAGTAAATGTTCTTACCATCATCAACCTGCAGTTTTTGGTAGTGAACACTTATTTAATATTACAAGGCAGCTATTATGCTTTTATTTTGTTAAGATGTACCAAATCTAGGTGTAGAATAATGACGTTTCTTGCTCCCAGATGGACAGAAGGAAAATGATAGCTCAGAGAAGGAGACAAAAAAGCAGTGAATAACAGAGGAAGAAAGGAAAGAAGAGGGAGAACAGTCAGAAATAAACACAATGGGAGAAAACACAGAGCAACAAGTCACAAAATACACTAAGACTCAAATAGAGTAGGCTTTTGTCATAGTGACATGCATAAATTAAATTTTTGCTTTTGTTTTTGTTTTTTTTCTGCAGTGCCACATTAAAGTTTGATGCAGCTCTGCTTTTCTGAATGGACCGTCTTCATCTCCACTGCAAGTACAGCAAACCAGGCAGATGTTCTTTTTTATAGATTACAGTTCACTAAAAGGTTGCGTTGTGCCCTTGTTTACAGTTTTAACAGTGTAATTCTGTAAAGACAAAATATGTCTGGTGGTCCAGCTCTGATTTACATATTTTGCTAAATTACGGGTTTGAATATTGTAATACTTTCTTATAACAAAATAGACCTGCAGAAAGAAATTACTAATAAAATATTTCACATATGTATAGTTGTATGTTCTATGTACAGATTTTCCTTAGCTTTGATTGTATGTCTCACAATTTTGTAATTTATCATTGTTCATTAAACTCTGAAAGCTGTGTGACTTTGTTAATATTCTGTCCTAAAATGCGATTAGATGTGCCCTTTTTTTTTGAGCACCTGCCCCCTTAGTGGTCTCTGCACGGCCCTGCTTGGGAGTGGACATGTGCACCGTTTTGGGGAAATTGTAGTCAGGGATTTCACAGGAGAGCTTTGGATTCAACATTTCATAATGGCGCATGACTTTTTTATGAATGGTGTGAAGCTGTGAGCGCTCTGGTGGAGCCAGCTGCACATTGTCAGAAAAAACAAAAAAACAAATCATCATCCTTCATCCACTTCCTGCGTCGTCTTTGTTCTTTTCACAAGTAGTAACATTTGACTGTTTAGTACTAAACCTCAGATACTAATTTGAGGTTTAGTATCAGCCAATACAATATTTGTATTGGAGTCAAAATTGAAAATTGTGGATCGGTGCATTCCTACAATGAGAGCTTTATGATGTAAAGCACTTTGAAATGCCTTATTGGTGAAAGATGCTATACAAATCAAATTTGATTGACTGACTTATAGAAGTTACCAAGTTCATCAGATGTTCTGCTAAATCTTCTGGAAATCATCTGTTGCAAACCACTTTTACTCGTCTGCCCATGCGGAGTTGGAGGCAAACTTCTATTAGGAAAGACTTCTAAACTTGTCACATCCGAAACATAAAATGAAAAATGTCAAATACCAAAAGAAAACAACATCAAGCAGACTTCCTTACACGGTTATTGAAGATGCACATTACTGAACAGTTGACAGTTGGTCTCAAACATAAATATTAAATACATATCTAAGCAAATACAGACAGCATTATTTGCATAACCTCTATTAGAGATGTGTTTATCTACAAGATTTAAGTACCAAAACCTCCCACTCTGTAGATGTCTCCGCTTTTGTACTCATTTCTCCCTTCCTGCCACCATTTCATTCCCTTACAACTTTCCTTCTGTGTGCCTACTGTTTCGTCCTTGACTACAAAAGCACTAGCACCATTTTGACACAACCAAAAAGTGACAAGGTTCTTCTTTTATGTCATTGGACAGAATTAATGCTCTCATGCATAGAAGTAGCTACTTTTTTTTAATCCAAGTCATCTTTAAGGGTAAAAGTGCTGTCAGGAAAGAAAAAAAGAGCTTAATTAAAATTGACTTATGAGATACTGCACTACCATATGAGAAAAAATATTCAGTTATAACATGTCACATCTCTCATACCCTACTTAGAGAACAGCTCACTTATGATCCAAGCCTACTTAGAGAATACAGAAATACTCCTCACTATCCATCATCCCATTTAATCCTTGTCTTCATCCTCCTTTGGCTGCCAAGCTCCTCATTCACTGGAACAGACTCTAATTCTAAGGTATCTATCAACTGTCTCCTCCACGGTTAGTCACAGTGAGTCAGCCTCTTTCATCAACCTCTCTGTGGGATCCAGCTCCCCTGCTCCTCCTCATCACTCCAACTCCTTTCACCATCACCTGATGCCCCCTCAGGGAACCGTGTCAATTCCAAACCCATAAGGGGGGGTGGCTTGACACGGGCCTCAGAGGACTGCCTGCTCCCCTTTGCTCCCCCTTGCTCGATGGAGGATGAAATTAGGCTGCAATGGACCGTCCATAGCAGAGGGGTCACTCAAGACAACTAGGCAGTCGTGCTTGACCAGCACTTCACCGTAAACACCGCCGCTACAAACTACTCCCCTCATTCACCCTCGCTTAGCCCCTCCCCCCTTCCCCTCCTAACCTCCAACTCTCCTCACATCAAACTTGCCTTTTTGCCCCACAGCTTAAAGCCATTTAACCCCTACTATGGGGCAGAACAGCCAGGGTCCAGGAGTGGCAGATAGGTTTATGCTGGGTTATAAAACCTTGGTGTTTAAGCCAAACTTGTTTGGGTTTTCCAAGTAGTGTGTGTGTGTGACGGCTATTCTCAGCTTGAAGGGGACCTAAATTACACTCTGCAGGCCAGAAAATACTGCGTTGATTGCACTGTTAAGCGTTTTGGTCTCCTTACCTTACATTTCCAAGCAGATTTATTACCTTTCATTTCTAAATATAGCTGTTGTCTAGTGGGCATTCACAACGTTTTAGCCAAATAGGTTTCCACTTATTTCTCGTTGAATATATATGACAGTGTGGGAATGAAACAAACAAACAAAAAAAAACCTTTTGCAATGTTTGAAACGCCAAGCTTCAGGCATGCATATGGTAATTGCTTGCACTTGGAGTCCAACACATCCCCAGTCTCGTCACCATTCTCCCCCACCCCCGAAGAAAAACATGGATGCAGTCTTTTATGGACATCTGAGTCAGAAGTCCCCAAAGTTAAAGGCGCAATTACTGCGAGTGTCTATTAAAGGGTGCATAAAAGATGGGAGAGCAGGATTCGCCTCTATACCAGACACATAAAAAAAAAGCAGGAATTGGAGAAAGAGGTGTGAACTCCCATCTTGGAGGAAAGGAGTACAATTACACCGAGGCTTTAAAGGACAAGGTAAGAGCTAGTCTTTAGAGTCTATTTGCCCCAGAATGAGCTTGGGAACAGTTAGGCAAGAGAGGAGTGTGGTGCATTATGGGAAGCTTCAAGCTATATTATTGTCATTTCCTCTTCCTTAGAGTGCATACACCTGGATTTGTCCCTATGTTAAGAAATAGCTTATAGCATTTTAGAGTCCTACACATTTTTTCACACACCTTAAGGGGTTTTCACCTTTTATCACTAACTTCAAGCCTTAATGTATTATCACGGGATTATATGGGATCAAACAACACAGAATAATGGGACATAAAACACTTCTTTCTTTCTTTTTTCTTTCTTTGCTTCTTTGTATCTTTTTTCTTTCTTTCTTTCTTTTTATGAGATATGATATGTGACTATTGTGAGTATTTTGTAGAACCAATTTTAGGATCTGGCTGGTGGTGGGCACACTTCTGTGGGTCCAGCTCTATGGGAGAAATTACTTGATCTCTTTTACAAATTACAAGAAATCCAACTGCCATTTTTATTTACAATTTGTGAACAATGAAGTTGCGCTCATGTCTTTGGTGGTTTTTGTGTCGTTTCCTTCAGTGGTTCTGGGAGCGGCGCCCTCACAGGTGAGGAGGTGAAGAGGTTTTTCAAAAAGTTTGATTTGACAAACTTCAGTGTGAAAGAGAACTGCACCAGCTGAAAATGGAACAAATGTTGCAGTTTTCAGTCCCAATCAAACCCAGACTATAGCTGTGAAAACGCCCTAAATCATAGTTTTGTCTTTATCATTTTCACCATTAAGAATATAATGTTACATATCATCCTTCCACATGAAATTTTTACCATTTTCCTAAAACCCGTGATCATCATCTTTATTAAATGGGTTGGCATAGGAACAAGAAACACACAAGAAGTCAAAGAGAAATACCTTGATTTTATGTGTACTTACATGGAGGCAACAAGTTGTTATTACTTTGAGGAGACTACACGGTTAAAAAGTCACCTTTAAGAGAGATTTCTCCTGAAATGTCAGGGCCTTCCAGAGGGACCTTTATGGAAGGTGTTTCTTCAAAAGCAATATCTCTAGTAAACATCTAAGCAAAAGCTGTCAATCTGCTCCAGCCATCAGTACCTGCAGAATGATTATGACTGCTGTTCAGGAACTGCCCTTTTCCTCATTCCAGCTGAGAAATGCTGTTGTGTTGAGCTAAAATGCTGCTCATTATACTGAGACAAAACTAAATTGTCAACCTTGTCCACAGTGAATGGACCTCCAAGTATAATTACACTGCTCCACATTATGTTAATTTTTTAAAAATTGTTAGGAGATTGAAGCCATTGTGTTGTGTTGCAGAGATTTACACCTGATGTCTTCCATAATCTTCCCAGTAGTTCACAGTTTATAAGTGCAGAGAGCTAAGCTTTCGTTTCGTTTGCTTTGTGTTATGAAAAATGTGAAGCATGATCATGCTTCAGATGAAAAGATGTTTGACATAGGCACCATGTATCTCCATGAAGTTATAGTTAAACATTGCCTACAAACATGTTGCACCATGACATCATGCATACCAAACAATGTCCTGGGCAAACAACCGCTAGCTGACAATGACTACCATTGGTTTTAGCTAAGTTGTCAACATAATGCGCTAAATCTTAAATTTACGTGTGATGTCTAAAAAGGAAAGGGACAGAGTGCTTTGATGATGATTGTCAACACTATGACAAGATAACAAGATCAGGAAAAAGTTTTAATTAAAAAAATAGCTAGGGGAAGGGAAGTAGGTCAGTCATGCTAGCTTGACTATGACAATCTTAATATGTAGATGTGCTGCAGAATTCAACGCGTTTTAGTTCAGTTAAAAAAACCAAAGGCACTCTAACTCTCTGACAGATCATCATAAAACAGATGGTTAAATCAATCCCAGCTGTGTTCAGATGATCACTTATTAATAACTGCAAAATAAACACCAAGCCTCAAAACATAAAACTGTAAAGAACTGAAAGTTTGTTCTTTTTTGTGGGAAATCTTTGCTTGTTTTTTGGTATTGAATCCTGATCTACTAGTGGAGCTGTTGTCTGTCAGCTCCAGACAGACAGACCATTACACACAGACACATGGTCTGTGTCTGTGTGTAATGAAGATGACACAGAGTGAGAAAAAATAAAAATATGAGTGGTTTTGACTTGTTTCTGCCTCTGTCATTTTCCCTTTGCTGTGGTGAACTGCACTAAATGAATCATGCCTACATATCCAGGTTTCATTTAGCGATCAAAATTTTTCGTTAACACAGCTATGGACATCATGTAAAAGAATCATCCTTTTGACCTCCAGTGTTGTGCAAAAGTACCTGCCAGTGTATCTATATATTTAGCAAGTTTATGTTTTATGTCTTGTGCATGAGTAGGTGGAGCTCACATTTTTGAGAACAATGCTGCGTTTAAAATGTGGAGCATGGAGAGAACCTGGTTTACCTTAACGTCATTTAAATACGCTCTGTTTGGAGGTGAATGAAAGACTTAACTGGCATCCTTTAGTAGCAGCAAAACCCAGTTATAGGATACACAATAATAATAAAAATGACTTCAGAATCCTTTGCTCAATAGATTAAAGCTATATTAGTGGCTATAACAATTCTACTTATTGCTCCTTTAAATTGCTCTGTTTGTGGGTGAGAGTGCAGTGAAGGATCTCATCATTCCTACGGTCTCACTAATGGTGGGTTGAGGAAGGGACTGCTGACGACTGCTAGAGTTTAGCTGATAAGTCCGACCGGAGCACGATAAGAGCTGTAGTATGAAGGGTGAGGGGCCACTGTAGACTACTGCAAACATAAGAAGGCGAAAATAAAGAGAAGAAAAGGAAGGGGGAAAATTTCTCACTATTATGTATTTCACGCCAGACTGAGCATTTGACATATCCAATTTCTAACCCGAGACACTTACTGTGTTTTTGTGTAGCTCAAAGGGGTTATAAAGGAGGTTACGGGCATTACAGATCAGTGTGTATGTGTGTATTTGTCTGCACTCAAAGCAGCAGAGTTGAAGATAAAAAAAAAAAAAAAAAGCATTCTTTTTTTGTATTGAATATGTTGTTTAAATATGCTTGCTGAATTTTAAACGCTGCTTTCCCCCAGAAGGAGGTGTTTTATTTCCTATTGGAGCTCTTTATGTATTTGTGTGTGTTTTCACAGAAAAGAAATGATCACTTCACATTTGTTACCCTCTGGGGAGAGCCAGTGCAATGCCTGCATGCACGCACACACACACACACACACACACACACACTCAAAAACCCTCCTCCTGTAGCCCCTCCTGAGGCGCTTTAGCTCTTCCATCACCATTATAAGCTTTTAAAGACAGAGTGAGTCATAGACCACCGAACAGAGCGCAAAGAGGTTCTTCTATAGTTTTTACTTTTAAAAAAATGTACGTGAATTTCATTAGTGTTTAACCACAACTATTACCGTAACTAAGATCTGACTAATTGCTCTACCTGGTTTCCACCTCTTCAGTTGTTCCTTGAACTTCCACCAACATGAAGGAGGATAACAGAAATATCAAAACGCAAAAGAAAACCCAGAGTTGGCATGCTAAACAGCAAAAAGAAAAAAGAAAACACAAAATAGGACAGTGTCAACAAAATGAAAAACAATTTGTCATTAAAGCTGCAGTGTGTAACTTTTACAAAAACAAAAAAAAACATTTTTTTTTCAGAATTGGTAAAACTATAAACATATAGAGATGGTATAATATAAGACAGATGAAAGGTGGATCTCCTCCTCCTCCCTGAGCTGCTATTGCTATCTGAAGAAATGCATCGCTCCCAACCAATCACAGCCAGAAGGAGAGTTACAGAAAACGGTTTATCTGCTGTCATTGCTGGCCGTACTATCTATCATTAGCTTTCAATGGCAGGCTATGTTGTGGTGAACCAGCTATGGTGTAGTAGAGAACAAGGGGGAGGATATGAGCAGCGTATACACCGGAATTATGGACAGCACCAAGACCCTCCTCCAGGCTCTGATTGGTTGTTTCTGACTGAGCTGTGTATTTCTACACTTAGCACTGTGCAAAGATCTTATATCTTATCTGTCTTATATTATGCTGTTATGACATAATAATTTTAGCAAGTATGTAACAAAACATACATTTATAAAAAAATGACACACTGCAGCTTTATTTAAATAAGCCACAGCGCAGGAGCAAGTCGACTTGTGACACAAAAAGAAGGAAAAATTGATGTTTTAAATTAGTCTAGTTGAGAGTTGGAGTTAATGTCATTGAAATGTTTCTCAATTGACCTAAAATCATTCTGGAATGGACCAAAGCAGCAATGGGCATGGCTCATAGCCTGTTACAGTAATGGCAGATGTTCACAGCCAGCTGACGAGATGAAGAGATCACTTCTTTACAGAGCCATGTTGGGTTGGGTTGTTTTCTCATTTAATAAATACAAATATTGTTCAAATCATCTGTTTCCTTATTGAAGCATTATTTTTGATCATTTAAAAAAATATTTACATGTGACAAAAAACCACAAGAATAAAAAATCTGCAAGATTGCAAAAACCTATTCATCTCACTTCCGGGTAATGAAAACTAGAAAAAAAACTCTTGATGTGTTTCTTTAACTGTAGTTGTACATTCAGTGTCTTTTTTTTTGCTTTCTTTCTGCTTTGGATTCATTTGCTTTCCTAAAGCTGACCTTGTGGCTCACCAGCCTCATTGTCATAATTACCATCATCACAATCACTATTATCTTAATTGGCCTTATCTGCTCATTAGCTACTCGTTAGCTAATTGACTCAGAGAATATCCCTGCTAACGCGTTGCAGGGCGACACAAAAGGCAACAGACGGAGATCAAGAGCAGACATCTGCCTGTTGAGGGAAGAAGGAAAAAAAAAAAAGTGCAGCGAGCCTCGGCTCATCTGTCACAGTAATGACTGTCTCAACAACTGTACGCAGCGATGGAGAGGGAGAGCCATCGCTGCCGCTGCTAGCGCCACGGCTACACACTGGGACGCGCTCCTTCCACTTGTTCTTGTATTACATGCACACTGATACTTATACGGATCATATAGGAATGAAAGGATCCAGATTACATACACACACACACACACATACATGGGCACACACGCCGACTCACTCAGCTGAGTTTCTGTGTGTCAAAAAGCCAATTAAGAGACATTCAAAGGCTTGGAAAGAAATACTGCAATTAGGTTAAAGCGAGCTGTGGAGAAAGCAGAGCAAATCCTACAAACTATCCAAGCTATCATATATTCAGGCTCATTAAAGTTTTCAGCTTTTCTTGTAATAACAGGGAGATTATTTAAAGTAAACTGTTTTTTTTCTCTGCCATATCTCAAATTCTTAAAAGGGCTTTTCCCTTACATGCTCCCTAAAGTAAAACAAATGTTTATCTTTTTTTTCCTCCGAAATCCATTTGTGTTTTTGCTAGGTTGGTATTTTGACACCCTTCTAATGATCATTTTCTTTTTGTTACTGTTCAACTATTTCCTTCTGATTGTCGTTGCTTCCTCTTTATGTTTGCTTTAAATTTTGTCTCTGCGTTAGCTCTCTCTCTGGCACTGTGTGTAGCTTTAGGGTTCGGGTGGTGTCACTGGTAATAGGGTCCCATGGGCCCTTTCTACACTATAGCTGGGTTCTGAGAACTGTCTGCATAATATGAAGAGATGGGGGATAATCTCATGCCCTACTTTGGAAAAGGTTTGCTTTTGTGTGTGTGTGTTCTTGTATGCAATATATTGTGAGGAAGATACCCAACTTCCTCACCATTGGACATGGGTGACCCATGTCACCCATGACCCTGGGTGACATGGGTCCCCAGAACGTGACCCATGTCACGTTCTGGGGACCGACTGCCCCTCATAAAACCCAAAGCCCGGACCACATAAGAAGACGTGCAGTTTTAGGTGTGGGGTTAGGTTTAGGAGGAAGGTGTGAACTGAGTTAAGGTTTGTTATGTACTGGTAATGGTTAAGGTTAGGGTATGGAAATGAATGAAAGAAAGTCAATCAAAAGTCCCTGTGACGATAGAAATACACACTATGGCGTGTGTGTGTGTGTGTGATCTTGTATTCAGTACATTATGGGGGACCACATTAACACACATCACATTGTGGGGACTGACTGCTCCTTATGGGACCCAAAGGAGTGTTGTTTTGGTGTTAGAGGTGTTTAAAGACTATTATTTTATTTAATCTTTGATTTACCAGATAAAACATTAAAACAAAACAGAAAAATAAATAAAAAAACAATTATATTCATAATGAATCAGCATACAATGTTACACACACTACTGTGCGTATATATATATATATATATATATATATATATATATATATATATATATATATATATATATATATATATATATATAATATAGAATAAAAGAATCTACAGACAGTCCACAAATGCCCAGTGCCATAGTATGTATTGGTATATTGTGACCTGGATGCATGGACCTTCACCAGCTTTGAATGCAGAGATGTTTCCAAATGTTTGTCTGGCACTGTATATTCAAACACACACACACACATTTTGTTTGCACTGGGACTTAGTTGAAGTTAGCTGCTGGCTTTGTTTTTCTTTTCCAATAATAAAGGCAAACAGAGGATGCACATAAAGAGAGACTGGCACAGAAATTTTCAGAAGGAGAGTCTCAGCTAATTCCCCCAATGTCTTGTTACAGTAACCTTAAAATGGGCATTTCTCAAATTATTTGTAATAGGAGACAAAACTGCAAATAATTTAGTTAGCCGTAAGCTTGTGCTGGTAGCTGAGAAACAAGCCGCACCAAATGTGAAAACTTATGTGACCTTTTAGAACTGGTGTTCTAAAACCATGGGATCAATTGGTTTAATGTGTCTCTATTTTTTCAAAAGCTAACTAGATTAACAACACATGCTATAGGTTGTATGTAAACACTGTTAATATAAAAATTTCACACACAGTGATAATCATATCACTTCATGAACCCAGGTTGTTTAAATCAATTTGAACCACTCAAAACTTGACCTGTTTCAGGCACAAATGGACACAAGGGTTGAGTAGTAAATTCAGTACAGGCTGGTATTTACTGAGGGATCACCTCTTTCATAGTCAGACAGGCCACGGTTCAGCACCAGGGAATCCATAATTCAGGTCAGACAGACAGAGGGTCAAAAGCCAGGAGGTCCAAATCCAGTGGGGTAGGTCAGGATCAGGGACAGGAAGGGCAACTGGACAGAAAGGTGGAGACAGAGACTACCGGTTTGTTTAGGGAGTTGTGACCATGCAATTAAACTTCGATGTGGACTAAAAAAGTGACTTCTTGTGCCGTTTGAATTTGTATGTGAATGCCAAGTGGACCAGAGACTGAACCAAAAGTAGAAAGCAGACTGTAGCACAAGGCATTTTTGATAATTATTGTTGCAGGTCTAGAGTTAGCAGGGGAAATGGCTTGTGGCCTTTTACCAAAAACAAAAGAAAAATCCTACAATGCCTAACACTAACACTACAATGCCTAAAATCTGACACTACTCCATTTTTGTTTGCATTTTGTGAAGAAAAACTTTGTGCTCAGTATCTTCTTCAGATGTTTTAACGTCCAGTTGAAGACGTAACAAACATTGCAATTTTGGTCCCCAACTGAACCGAGTCTGGACTAGAATCTCCCTTAGAGTGGGTCAGCATTCATGGTAACAGGAACAGACAACCGCCCAAACATTTGCTCAATATTACAGGTTCCCCTGTGAATATTTGCTGTTACTGCAGTACATTAATGTTCATAATCTTTCAATGGAATCAAAATGAATCAAAATTATAATTTAATGTAGCCTTATGACATAGAGCTGTGTTCATAAAACAGTGTTTCAACTTGTCCAGCAATCTATTAGTCCTAAAATGTAATTAAGTGTAACTTGCGTTACGTTACATTAATAAATCAGATGTCAGTATCTCATGAAGTGATAACAATTTTTGAGAAAACTTGTCATCAATTTATCTCATAAATAAATTTCATATAAATGTATTTATCTCAAATAAATAAATGTATTATTTATTTGAGATAAATAAATCTCAAATTCTACGTTGAGATAATTCTGCAACATAGAATTTGATTCTACCTGGCACATCAGTCACTTCAGGGTTTTTTTGAAAATTCTTGATTTCCATGTTATGCAGAGGAAGAGTCCAAAAAAGAGACATAAAAAATAATGTCCTGGGGACTCAACCAGAATATAAGAGCTACGGAGTCTCAGAAGGGGCAACAGTCCTGAGGGTCAGGTAGGTTTCCTCAGGGGGAAAGTCTTATCTGACGCTTGTCACAAGGACAAGCCAAAAGAAATAATTGGAATCAGATCCTTTTTTTTCCTCTTCCCTTAAATTTTCTTGCTCTTTATTGTCGATGAAACCCCCCTGCTCACTCCCACAACACACACGCACACACACACACACACCCCCACACACGCGCACACCTCTTCTGTACTTTTATCTAGACGCACACTGTGTCCTGAAGTCTGCAAAAGCCTTTGCCATCACATCTCTCAATATCTTATCTTCAAGTTAAACGCCCACGGCTGGCATTTTAAGACGACACGTACCGACCGCGCATACACAGATAACCACCGATACAACTCTCTGTCACACACACAATGGCCCACACACAAGCTGTGAGCGTGTGCACGTGTGAAAGTGGGCGAATAAAAGGAAGCCTATTTGTTGTCCTTGGTGTGATGCTTGGCGTGTTCGGCAGGCACGCACGTCGGTTTGTATCTTTGAGAGACAGTGAGAGTGCATGCATTGTATCTGAGCCATTATGTCAAGATATACATTTCTGGGTGTTATTTCTGGGCATTTGACTGGTGCTAGTGATGGTAAGCACTGATTATACAGTAATGTCAGGAAACCAGCAGGCAGCCTGGTTTTAGCCACAGCGGGAGGTTGCACCATCATGGCCATTATAGCCGCCTCAGTTTCACACGGAGAAATATGCCAGCTCCGGACAAAAGGGTGTCTTTTCAGCAGTTGGTTTCAGTCGGATTGTACCTCAGGCTGGCTGTAAACAGCATGCCGTTGCTGTTTTTAATTGCTAGGTTGAGTTGCGGATAAAACACCTCTCCATAAAAGTGCTGGTCATTTTGCAGAGACTCTGTTAAACACAGATTTGTGTTAACTGACTCGCATTTAAAAGGGTGACTTTCCAGAAATCAAATAACAGCTCTTTGACTTTGGTGCTTTTCCAGCCATGCCGAGCGTTTCAGTTCCATTTCATGAGACTTTTTTTTTTTGTTTTGTTTTGTTTTGTTTTGCGGCTGCAGTGACCTTGAGAGCTCAACCGAAGAGAATACAAGCAAACAGTTGAAAGCATCTCAGCAATATACCTAAAAGAACAAAAAGGAAAAAAAAAAAATCTTTACTTGCTGAATATAGTGGCATGCAAAAGTGACACTGCAGTTTTTACTGATTTGTAACACTTTAGTGCTCAGAGAATCAGACAGCTTGAGTAAAAATCAGATATCAAATACTTTTCAAATGATGATTTTGGCTGTCAATACGAAGCTTGTCTCTTTGTGAAAAAGTAATCCCTCAATATATTTTTAGTCTGTGACCGTTCACTTCCTCCACTGAAAAGCTGTAACCTCATATACGTACAGAAAATAATAAATGCTTCTGTATTGGATGTTCTCGACTCTATCTCAAAAACAATTTTGTTTCAATTTCCTCTCAAATCATCCTTTTTTTTAACCTTGTTATTTAGAAATATGTACAAATCATACTAAGTTATTAAAGTATTTTATAGATACTTATAAACTTTGTCTAAATTCTGTCCTAGGTTTATACAAGGTAAGTCAAAGGAAAAACTACAAAAACACCTAAAAGTCAGAAGTTTGATGAAATATCAAATTTAAATAAAACATATCAGTATCGGTATCAGTAATACTTGCCAAATGCTTACTTATCGATACCAAAATATTAAATATCGTAGGACTGGGCGATAAACCAAAAATCGACTGACACTGAAATTAATTAAATCAAGGGGGGATTAATTATCATTATCAAGGTGAACAATTCAGTATATCATGATATTGATTTTAGGCCATACAAGATTTTGCGCCGTACAATATCGCACATTTCTAATGGGAGGTCTGGCTGTATGATTCCACCTGTTCAACTGATAGGCCTGTTCACAGTTCCACCAGGTGTTTGCTAATTTCTGCTGGTTAGTCTGAAGGATCTGAGGAAACTTGGAAAGTTGGAAGGCTGGAAACTGCAGCTCCGAGGATGAGCTTCATCGGTCAAGGTGGTTCTCAGCTGTATGGTTGCCACGGGAAATTCAAGGTTTTTTCAAACGTATGAAAAAAATTTAAGCGACACTCCATATATGTATTTGGTGACTGTATGACCTTATAATTTGATGTAAAGTTAAACAAAAGTCAAATTTTCATCAAACTGCCCCTTTAAGACTTGCCGTTAAAATCCATCCAAAGTGATTATTAGATCTCAGTCATCTGCTCTAGTGAGAACAGTGTGCAAGTATTTCAGCCGGCGATGTAGTTTATGTAAAAGCCGATGTAAAGCAGGTGTTTCTTAAGACAAAACGTGAGACGAAGGAGGATAGCTACAAGCTGCTCACGCACCAACGTATATTGAAATTAAGCATTCTTGAAGGCTTGTGTTTGTGGTTGAGCAGTCTAACAGCTTTCAGGATGCGGCCCTTAATGGGCTCTGCGCTGCACAGCAGCTTCGTCCTGCCACCCGCTTCTTCACCCTCACTGATTCTTCATTAAACGTCGTTCACACGACGAATTGCGCCGCGATAGGAGATCAACCTTCATCCTGTTTTCGGTATTTGTCATTATCCGCTCTGCTGCTCGCCGGCCCGTACTTCTCTCCAATGTTTGTCCATTCAAAGAACAGAACCAAAAGGGCTCGGCTGCATAGAGGCAATTAGAGCCTCAGAGTTGAGAATTTTTCAAAGTTTAACTTTTTCCCTTGGAAAGGTTTGTTTTCAAAGTTGTTTTTTGTTTTGTTTTTTTCTTTGAGAAAACTATATTTGAAAGACCAAAGAGCATCCAGCAGCATGGGAAGAGACACAGGCTCTAAGAAATTCTCTGCTTAATGTTTTAAGTCACCGAGATGTTGGGGAGAGGGTTGGAGCAGAACAGAGAGCCCTGCAGCAGAGGAGAGGAGACGGCTGGAGCTGGTCATTAATAGTCAACCAGGATATATTGCTGGGGGATTTCAGACCATGGAGGCAGCTTGATAATTCAATCTGTCAAGCGCACGCTACAAGCTAGGCCAATTAACTGGAGAGGAGGCAGGCCTGACCCCAGCATCCCTCCCTCCCCTTTCCTTTCTCGCTCATTCCTTCGCCGTTTGCAACATTCCCTGTCGTGTATAAGAGCAACATCTGCGCCGGTTAAACTGTCACATCGGAGAGAACAGAAACCTGCGTCGATCGGCGCATGTCGTGTTGTTTCCTTCCGCCGTAACCGTGTCTGCGTCCGCGGACAGATGGGACAAACAACCGTTGCTGCTAATGGACGGCTAATTGCAAACACTTGACAGCCGAGAGAGAGAGAGAGAGCTTTTTGACAAATGAAACCTGGCTTTTTATTCTCTTTCTCTTGTTAATTCATACATTTTTCATTGTTTTTTTTTTTGTTTGTTTTTTTGCTTGTTTGTTTCTACACCTGTTGTCTCCCACCTCTCACTGTAAGAGGAGCAGAACAGAAGATTAAAGGTCCTCTCAACACCTCCGGACACAGACCTGTTTCCTTTTTTTCAGATGTTTTGGCAGCCTCCCAGTGTTTCAAGGTATTTTTTCTGATGATGTTAAAGGAAACACTCTGAAAAGCCACACAAAATGTTTATACCCCTTGACCTTTTTCCAAGTTTGTATTCAGTCCCTTTAAGTATGAATCCTTGAATAAACTCCAGGCAACCAATTGAAAGCTTTGTGGTTTTGGAGGACTCCAACCCAGGAAGGAGGCAGGAAGGTTCATGTTGGATTTGCGCTTCTGCAAAAAATTAGAAACTTGGGAAGGGAGGTAAAAATCTACACAAGGATACATTTGAACAGCAGCAGAGGTCACTCTGCAGAGTTCGAGTAAAGGAGACAAAACAAGGCATTCTGGGTAAATACAAGAAAAAAACAAAGTGCAGTTTGAAATGACATGTAGTCAGATGCCAAAAGCAGACGTTTCTTTGTTTCATTTACAACTACCAAAATATTTAAATGTGTTTACATTGTAATACGTTTACAACGTAAACAAATTTACACTGTAAATTTGTTAACAATGTAAATACATTTTTAACAAATTTTTGTTTACATTGTAAACAATGTTTTTTCAAAGGGTTGACTCAGTGCAGGGAGAGTCAAAGCTCACTAGCTGAATGTAACTGAGTCTACTTTACTATCAGATGTAAAAACACCCTGAGATAGTTCAGATCAAAACATGTTTTAAAATGGCCTAGTCAAAACCTTGGACCTAATTCACCTGAGACATGACTAGAAAACTGCTGCGTAAGCAAAACTCTCCAGGTATTTTGAAAGAATAGCTGCCAAAAGATTTTAGTGTGTTTATCGGTGGACCAGTTAGAGACTATAAATGCATCAGACCATGAATTTGATCAAACTGAATGTATAAATATGGGAAAAATTTCACATTCTTGTGTATAAAGTTAAAATCTTCACAAAAAACTTTACAAAAAACAGTTTGTTTTGTTAATGTAAAGTTCAAAAGTGTGAGAATTTTTTCTTCCGAACTAAAAAAGGCAGAGATTGAAACGCATCTCATGTGTCTGGTCCAGTCATGACGGACACATGAAGCGAGGAAGGTCAATGTGAAGCGTGATATCAAATCGTCATGGTGATCAGCTAACCATTAGCTTGACTTGGCCGTTAATTTTTAATTTTTTAATTTTTTTTTTGTAGGTGAATCACTTGCAAAAAAAAAAAAAAAAAAAAAAAGCTGAAATTGTTTCACAAATACCAAGAGCTCTCTCCTTTTATTTACTGAAATGTTTTCCGTGTGAGGGGAGGAGGCAGGTGGACTCAAAGCTCCCAATGTTTCATCTGTAATTTTCTTCAAATAACATCCGTCAAATGACAATCATTTCTTCAAAGGACAAAAGGGAGAGACGGCGTTCTGAAACCCAGCTCAGGTAACACCTACAGAGAGGCATTTTGCCTATCAAGTGACTGTTAAAAGGCTTTCGGTATCATTAGAATTCTGAATGTTGGCATTCCAATTAGAGGCAATCCTGCTCTGTCAGGCGCTACAGTTCGCTGTTGAACCTCATGCAGGTTTGCTCTGCATGTGTGAGAGTGTGTGTGGGTGTGTGTGTGTGTGTTTGAGTCCTTGTATATTTAATGTCGCTTTCTTTTTTTTCTGTCTTTTAGCAGCTGCACAGCCATCCATCACGCTTGCTGCAGGGCGAAAAAAAAAAAAAAAAAAAAAAAAGCAGGTTGTCTGTGCATATTGCATGGCTGTGAAATCCAGCACATAATAATATCCCGTTTTGAAGACTTGCTTTGATAGTCCTCCACCAAAAGATGAGTCTCCAAAGAATTATTCGGATAAGTGCAAGCAGGCTTCATGGAACTGAACTCTAACTTTCTGTGAAGGGGGTTAGATGTAAAGTCTTGCATCAAAGCGCTTGGGAAGAAGCTTCAGCACTTCTTCCGACCATTAAAAAAAAAAAAAAAAATAGCGAGTTTTGCAGGAACTCTTTCTTCAGAGGAGTCCAGAGAGCAGCAGCAGCAGGTGGGGTGGGCAACAGAGAGAACAGGAAACCGATTGGCTTAGACAAAGAGGGAGAAAAGCAGGAGACTGGAGAGTTATGTGGAAATCTGGATTCACTTTATTAGGAGCTGCTGCCTGACTGAATGTGACTTTTTCAGGTTAGCACAAAGAAACTTTTCACCTTTTACTGTGAATTACACATCCATGTAATTTATTG
The DNA here is from genome assembly GCA_010277075.1 of Poeciliopsis retropinna. Taxonomy (NCBI): domain Eukaryota; kingdom Metazoa; phylum Chordata; class Actinopteri; order Cyprinodontiformes; family Poeciliidae; genus Poeciliopsis; species Poeciliopsis retropinna. Next base: position 1,382,209 of record VMRM01000009.1, read on the forward strand.
GAGTTTAATTTAATTTTGTGACGGTTAAAATTAACCGGTTAAAATTAACGGTTAAAATTAACCTAAATAAAATTGCACATATATACATCATTTTAAGATTGTTTTTAACAATACTTGAAAATGTGGCATGAAATTAGATCCTCTTGCATTTTTTCTGCTTTTGCTTTTAAGTCAGACTTAAATGTTATGTATAATTGAATCCAATTATACATAACATTTAAAACGTTAAATATTTAATTCAATTCAAAAAATTTTTTTTTAACCTGAAGGGGCATTAAATGTTGTTGGTACTCATGTTATCCAAGTATCCTCAAGCATTCACTGGCTGTGTTTCCATTATGGGCACAAATTCTGTCAATGTTCTGCGAACGTCAAAAAAAAAAAAAAAAAACGCATTTCATAATTGCGGTGTTTCCAGGAAATAAGGCAATTAAAATGACTCTTGAATACATTTGTTCACACAATAACAAGCCGCACCTTGCAACTACTTCCTGTCATCTTCTTGGTGGTTTGCACCAGTAACATCCTGCTGCTGACCATGTGACTTGTGTGATGTGAAAAAAATCACTTCCATTGCAGTTTGGCTAAATAAACCGATTTCAATACGGCCAATAAACTACCTCATTCAAACAGCAAATGTTTTTTGAAATGACTGTTTATTCATTAAGCAAATTTCTTTTTAAAATGTTAAATTTCACAATTATATGATGAATGGAAAAGTTCTGGATGCTGATGCTGTGAGCAGGAAGGGTTGTTACTAACAGTCAATATCGTGACACGTCTGGTGCATCCTCTGACAGAAGACTATGGCTGACATTCTGACATATCAATATCCAGGCAGCAGAGACAATATTTCACAGTATCATGTCCTGGAAAGCACAACCAGTTGCTGGGCAGAACGGCTAATCCGGTATTGGAAATAGAAAAAACATTGATAGATGCAGCCCTAATTATGATTTCAGTTATAAAGACATGATAGCAATTCACACCAACCAAATACACCATGGCAGCAACAACTCTCATCAACCATCTGTGATAACTGGCAACAAGTCTGTTTTATTTCAGCCAAACTGTTTTTTTAAAGCATATGTGGTCTGTGTTATGGTCATGGCGCACCTGACAGCACATGTTCTTTTTCTAAAATAATGTTAAGTTTTATTCCATAACGTGACACACAGCTTTCACAAAGTTCTACTTTTGTCTTGTCAGAGTGCACAGTAACTTTGCTTTAAACACAGTAACAGTAACAGTAACATGCTCATTCTCATTCTTACTGCTGAGTCATGACCTCTGACCTTACAGTGAATGAAGTACGCCTTAAATTTCCAAATGCAGCCATGCTGTTAATGTTTTTAACCTGAGCCTCGGAGCGTTGATGCCGTTTGTTCACAGTGAGACGGCAGTGCTACTATTGTTTGATCATTAAAGTTTTATGACATGTTTGCCTTTGCTCCGACTTACAAATCTTGTGAGTGTCAATTAGCGGCAGCAGTTCCAGAAGCCCTGCCAGCTAGAAAACAAACCTTTGTCTATTTCTTTTTGCTCCGACTTCAGACAGAGGAGGATTAAAGCTACTCGTAGAAGACAAAGGGAGGAACACATGTTGAATTTGCATGGCAAACATTCCTGACATTTCTGATTTGTTTATCATGCTCCAACCCTGTCAACTGCTCTTTGACAACTTTGCAAGAACTGCATTTAGACCCCATTTACTGTTGTTCTAATATAGAAGAGAGGTGACAAATGTTTGATGTCGAAAAGGTGATCAAAAATGTTCCGTTGCGTTTGCTTTTAACATCCAGCTAAAATTAGACGTAAAGTTAAATAAACGATTCGTGAAGATACGAGATGGTGAGGTGGTAACTGAGCTTCTACTCACTTTTCTATCTTTTTCTCTAAATGTAGCTTTTCCTGTTAACCATAAAATTGCACAATTTCACATTTTGAAAATAAATTTGCTTAATAGTAACACACCTATTTTAAAAAACTATTTTTTTTTCATGAGGTGGTTTTTAGGTCATATAGGGATTGTTTATTTTTGCAAAGCTCTAATGGAAACATTTTCTTTACTTCACGAGGCGCATGATCAACAACCGGATGTTGCAAGTGGCACAAACCATGAAGAAGAATATGACAGGAAGTAGCTGGAGGATCATGGCACGGCATGTTTTTTTATGATTTATCATTTTCAAGTGCGATTTTATTTTTATTTAATGGCAATAGCGCAATTGCAGAATTGTGTTTTTTCAACAGTAGTAGAATACTGCGCATATTTGTAAAGGAAACACAGCTGTGTCCATCAAGACAAAAGGAATTGTGAAAAAGTTTGTCTTCATCTCCAAAACTAGATTGTGAATATTCTGAAACACAGTGATCCTTTAATTACTATGGTGATCTAAGGAACTTGTGTTGTGGTCGTTCTTTGGTCTCCTCAGCTTTTCATTGAAACTGCAAACTTCTGTGGCTAAAGAAGGTAAAGGTCTTGAGCTTCTTGGGGATTTGATCAATTCCATATTAAAGGGTCTCAATGACGTCTAACCCCTTGTGGCGTACTTCATCCAGAACAATTTGCACAAATATCAGAGAAACTATTTTAAACATGAAAAACCAGCACTGAGCAAAGGAGATGATCTCAGATTTCATCTTCCTAAAACCTGCAGGTCTGACTCATCTCTCCAGGCAGTTTTTTCTGCAGTGCCCACTTTGGGACATGTGACCAAAACAACTCACATGGCATAGTTAGGAACATGTTTGGATCATCAAGCAACAACGACCCAAACATGGAGCATCGAGGGTGCAGCCAGACTCCCACATGCCCCATTAATGGCTTCCTGTCAGTGTGACTGTTCTATGTACAACTTAATAAGCCTGTTTGTAACCAGGTTAAAAAAAGAAAATAAAAAAAGAGAAACGCAAGTAAAAATTTAATGATGTTAGTTTAATGTCTTTTTTCCACAACATTAAAAAATATAAATAGATTTTATCTTTAATTTTCCTCATAAATATGTATTAAAAAGTTCTAAAAATCTTTAAAAACTGTAAAATAGGCATTTACTGATTGTTTTTACTAATGGATTGGGCAACCAATAGCTGGCGTGGTCTGTTATTACATCAGCCAATGGGGTTGATTGTCCCGCCCCTTTAACTACAGGCTGAGATTCTGCTCAGAACGCGTCAGACACGAACTCACAGCTGATCGTCGTTTTCGTTAAAGCCTGAAAGAGCTTGTAAAATCTGGATAATTGGTAAGAAAAACAATATTAGTATAAATTTGCAAAATATATAATTGAAAATAGTATTTTTTTTTTTTTTTATCTCTGAAAGTTTCCTTTGAGAGCGGCTGAGACCGGGAAAAATAATCCCGGTTAGCGTCATACACCGTCAGTGCATCGGTGAGTGACCGCACGCGCTCGGCAGTTGGCTCAGGAAATTGGTGAAAATTGGCAAAAATACGTAATATTTGATCAAATTTAATAAAAATAAAATTGTATAATAAGATTTTGTATTATTATTGTTGTGTATATCATATTTTTTCTGTGTAGTTGTACTTATTTTTCTTTTAGTATATGTCCTAATAATTCAACGGTTCTATTTCAGTTAAGTGCTTTTCCGTTGGCTTTATCAGAAATTTATAGTGTTGTAAATGTACTGGCATTTTTAGATTGAAATATATTATTGTTATTGTTGTTGTTGTTGTTGTTATTATTATATTATTTTCCTTTACCACATATTAAGCTAATTTCTTTAGTTTTTACTGATGTGTGGGAAACATTGTATAAAATGACAATTGTTGTAAAACTTGACAAGAAAGACGAGTAATAATGGAAGATCTCTGAATTATAACATTATTTATTGAAACATGGTATTGGCATCTTATATGCTAAGATGTTTTACTTTGGCCTTGTTCCAGGTCAGGTTTTTTTTTTTCTCCCCATGTTATGGTGCACTTCTGGCCTGGAGTGCCCAGAGACGCCAAGACCGCTTCTTCTGAATTTGGATGGCGAGCCCCAGCCCAGAGAACCCAGCGATATGGTAGATAGAGACCCGACTGGTCACTATCCTTGAAATATTGAAGAATTGACTGACACATTGGAAGAGACTAGACAAACACCGAATTGACTGACACATTGAAAGGACTGTTTTTTATTTTATTTTATTTTCTGTTTTAAAAAAAGAAAACCCGCAATTTGGTTTAATTGTACATGTGGATCCACAATTGTTTATATTATTAAATTTTATTCTTTCTTGTTAACACTTTGTACACTCCGTTGTTGTACACTCTTAGGCTCCCGAGAATTTAGAATCTTTTGATCAGGCCCAACTTTTTTTTTTCTTTCATAGTATTAGTATTAGTCAGAAGTAAATTGATTCACCTGCCCTTTACTATTATCAGGTGAATTTAAAGTAACTTTCCTTGTGGGTTACATGTTACTTCCAGAAACAGAAGAAGCGATGAAAGGCAAATCAAAGAAGTCCACCGGTGAAAAGCACTTAAGGTTTCTTGCTAAAGTGAAATCTGTCTTACGTAGCGCTATCCAGCATCTGTCAGCACATGACTTTATGATGCTGTGAAAACAAGTTTGCCCCTTCATAAATTTCTTCTAGTTTTGCTTTTTTGCTTCTACAAGTGACTCCAAAATGTTTGTTTGCTTTTTCTTCATTTTAAGCCATTTTTGAGATATTTTGGCCTGCTCTTGTTGGAACGCTTGCTTCCCTTTAGATGGTTTATTGTCTATAAAATGCATTTGTGGTTTGCAGCTACTGCTTCCATCAAAAGCTGTTTGCCATTGGTAGAGAAGGTGTGGCAAGAATTTTAACATATGTACTCATCGCCGCTGTTCAACTCACAAATGTAATTTCCCTTAAAAATGTGTCACCTTTATAGGAGAGATAAGCAGGTTTTCAATGTTATTAGAATGATTGTTACAGCAAACTAAGAAATGTAACCAAACAAATCTAGCATTTTTGTAGAGCACTAATGCAACGTCGGTGGTTTAGCTTTTGCTTCTGTAGGCCTGGTTGAGTCATATTTAACTCTAGTAAATAGATAATGAATTAAAACCTTGCGTAGTGGGGGGTTGGGAAAACACACCGAGCTGTCAGTCATGTTCTTGAGCCGAATGGCAAATTTAACGGGTTGCATTGTATTTCTCTGAGTCTGGCAAAAACCTTTGAGACTATTAAAATCTAAAACGTCTATAATCCCAATGTTCAGATCCTTAAAAAAAAATGTCTTGGAAAAAAAAGGCAGCCACATCCATTCAAGCTTGGCAACAATCACTATTATTCTTCTACACAGCTGTTGAAAGCTGGTCCATTGTACAGCAATGAGATATCACTTTAATTTAAAAGAAAAGAAGCAAAGAAGACAGTGTGGGCTCTGATGTTTTCTCTTGGCGTCCATTGTGTCTTGGGAGCTAATAAAAATGAGACTGCTGTGCAGTAACAGCCTCAACAGCAGAACACTGTCCCCACCACATACACACACACACAACATTTTATTTTTTTTTTATTGGCTCAATAAGGGAGGACTAAGAGCATGGCGGAAGCTGTTTTCTGTCTGTGAGTGCTGGAGCCAAAAATCAAACACGGACACACTGGCTTTAGCTTCTCTGGAGGATTTTGCAGAACCAAACACCACTGTGATATAATTACCAACTGCCACCTGAGATACAAGTGTGGGTACACATGTATGCATGTGTCATTGTGGATAAGATATTTATTTATTTTTTTTTTGGTTGTGCAGTAGCTAGCTTTTGAGGTAAAACGGCAAAAAGTATAGCAGGAGTTCTGTTGGTTTGGAACGCCGCTGTTGGGAAGCGTTAGTCTGCGTCAGATCATGAAGGTGGATCCAGAAAAAATCCAAGACCCCTAACATCTGAGGGATGGAATAAACACATTGCCCTGAGAAACAGCCCCGAAGAGAAACTCCAGCTATCTTCCGTCTGACAGCTCTCAGGGAAGCTGTAGGTAACAAATCAAACAAGAAAGTTGAAGCCCCCAAAACATTTAAACGGGAGGGAAGAACTGTTTCACAATGGTTCTCGCCTTATCTCCCTTCAAACACCTGCCATGTCGGCTGCTACTTATCCTCTGATTACAGCTGTAGCCATTTTGCTGTAATTCGATGTAAAAAAAAAAAAATATTCCTGGATTAAATAAATATTGTAAGACGCAGACTGAGAGTCAGAGGGGGCGGAGAGAGAGAGAACGTGTAGTGAAATATTCAAGAGAAATATGCTGTGGGAACATGGTGTTCTGAGATTGGAATAAATAAGTAGACAAGTTGCACGGAGAAGAAGAAGAAGAAGAAAAAGCAAAAGTCAAAAGAAGGTTTGATGTGGTGTCTAGTTGGGAGTTTGGACTTTTTCTCTTGAACTGTTTCACGGCAAACTTTCAAACAAGGTCGTATAAACTCGCACGGTGCGCAGCTCATGAACAGTTTCAGTGCATTTTACAGTAAATCTGTTACATCCAGGTCCAACAAGTATGAGGCTCAGATACAGTCAGACTACTTTGAAATGAATGCCCTCGTGTTGCCTTACAGCACATCTCTTATTGTAGCACACACAATTTTATCATGACGTCAGAGTTCTAGTAAAAATTTTGTCATCCCAAACACAGTATAAATTCACTATTTGGTGAATTTATGCATCTTATAAAGTGCATCTTAAATATTAAGCACACTTACTAGAGTACTTATACATATATATATATATATATATATATATATATATATATATATATATATATATATATATATATATAATATATATAATATATATATATATATATAATATATATATATATATATAATATTATATATATAATATCTATATATATATATATATATATCTATATAGATATATCTATATATATATTATATATATATATATATATATATATAATCTATATATAATGTGATGATATATCATACACATATCTATGATAATATATATATAGCATATCTATGAGAGGGTATATATATATACTATTATATAGACATAGAAATATATATATAATTATGTGATTTGTGTGGTGTGTGTGTCCATACACACACATGGCATATTGTATATAGCAACAGGTGGAGGAGGGTCAGCATTGCAGTACTTTATGGATAGAGCCAAAGAAAAGGTTTATGATGAAACAGTTTGAGGGAAGAATTTCTGTGGTTTATTAATACGACAGCCACATGAAGAATCTCGCAAAACTCAACTTACAGGGTCGCACATAACTTCCACGTTCATGACGAGGTCAGTGAGGTTCAATCAGCATCATCATAATCTGTCAGCATCTTCATGCAAATATGAAGTAGTACAGAAATCCTGCAGAGAACCATTTGCTTTAAACACTGCCATTCAAGTTGATTCTCAAGACGAATCTGACCAGCAGGGGGCCCTCTAGTTGGAGGATGAAAAGTCTGCTGATTAGTTTGAAGACATGGAAACCTCTTTTTTTTTTTTTTTTTGCAACACAGTAGAAGTTGGACTTTTTCTGGCACTGACACGAGTCTGAGCCGAACGCTATCTTCTCAAGTATCAGTCCATGACATTTCTTATTTCTTTCAATGGAATCCTAGACAAGCACTGGAAAATATTCCACACATTCCACACCATACAATTGTAGATACACTAAACAAATTATTATTATTTTTATTATTCGTCATCCTTTGAGGTCATATGTATTAAAAAAGTGTAAGATTGTTTTTGATTTTTAATAGGAGTTCAATCAAATCTTTTTTTGTTAATGCAGCGATGTTTTTCTTATCACTATTAAAGCAAGACATGGAGATAGAGAGGGATGTGTGATATTTGATTGTGATAGCTTTAATACAGGGGATATGACACTTTGATAATGAAACACAGCGCAAAGTGACTGTGAAAGTAACACAAATTAAATCAGGCATTTCATTTTTAATCTTCTGGCGCCCGTCAGATCGGCAGCAAATTACAACGTCTAAGTTTCTCTGCTCTTGCCCATCAGTCAGTCAGTGTTGCTTCATCCTTTTTGCTCCTGTTATCTAACCCCCTGTCACTCATTATTTCATCCCCCCCTTACAGAACCTTTCAGTCAGTACGACGTAATACACTGGCAGCAGTACAGAGCTGTCTCTGCAGCAGGTAGAGGGGGTGGTGTGATGAAAGGCCAAGCAAACAGATAGCAATGCTGCCCTCTGCTGGTCATATGAATGAGTACTATCATTTCCACAATGAGTATTTTTTTTAAGAAATGGAAGAACCTTAAAAAGTTTTTAGCTTGAAATCTGGCTAATTTCTTTATTTTAGCCCCAGCTCTAATTTAATGGAAAGATTTATTAAAACTAAGGAGGAAGATAAAAAACCCCAAAAAACAAACAAACAAAAAAAACAGACAAATCCGTTTTGTCTCGACAGTGTTATAACAAGTTGGTAAATTCATCCTTTGCTTGCTTATCGTCTGTGTTGTATTCACAATTCGTTTGCTACCACAGCCTGAGGCAAGATGCTGTTTCAAGTCAAACCTCTTATCAAGATGACTGACAGGAGTCAGAACGGGCACTTGACCAGGCGAGAGGGAATAGGGAAGAGCTGGATTTGCAGCAGGCTCCCTCAAGGCGAAATAAAGTGGCTTCAGTGCCAATTTTCACTTGTCCAAAACCTCTATTTTCAAGACTGTGGCTTTTTACCATTTGAAGCATTAAATGTGTGGTTGCTTAGAAAGCAATCACACATAATGGAATAAATAGAGTCTACATATCTTTACTAAGGAGTTCCTGTCTGAGATATGGGTAAACAATCACAATGTTTTACTTTTACTGATTATTGGTAAGTACAGAATGACTTAAAGTGTGTCAAGGTTTGATTGTTAATCACTAAATATGCTGTGTCTGAGTGTGCAACAGGCATGATTTCAACTATTAAAGCAACACAACTGAAAACCATATTTTGACGAGTCAATGTTAAAAACATATAGACCCGATTCTGTGTCCGAATCAATATCAATGTCAAATTTATTTATATAGCACTTTAAAAACAGGCGTAAAACTGCATCAAAGTGCTGTACAAGAACGATAATACAATAAGTTGAGAAACTTATTTCTCAACTTATTGTATCAATTAATACCATTGATACAATGGTATCAATGGTTTTGATACCATTGTATCAGGCCTCAAATGAATGCCAAAGAATAAAAATGAGTTTTAAGAAGTGATTTAAAATGATCTAATCTGGAAAGGTAGATTATTCCAGAGAATAGGAGCAACAACAGAGAAAGCCTGATGTGTTTTTCTCTTAAGTTGAGTCCGAGGAACTCAAATAATCAGATAGCAGCTGATTATTTGATCGTAAAGTTCTGGACACAGAATAAAATTTCAAAAGATTAGGAGGAGCTAACCCAATTAAAACTTTGTAAGTTGTTAAAAGAATCTTAAAATCTATTCGATCAGAAACAGGCAGCCAGTGTAAGGAGGCCTGTACCGCTTCCTGGTTCTTGTAAGAAGCGGGGCTGCTGCATTCTGGATCACTTGAAGAGGATGCATCTGGGATTTATTCATACCTTTAGATAAATCAAGAAAAACTGACTGGTCTGAAGGTCTAAGCTTAGGCTTGAAATTAAGTCATTTATAAGGATCCAAAAATATTTACAGTGAATGAATCAAAATGCAAAACATTAAACATAAATTCAACTTAAATACAAAACATATAGTTTTACTGTACTGGTGGATATTTTAACCTTGTGTCATTGACAATCCAAGTAATAGAACAGGCTGTGCTCTAACAAGATGGTTGCTGTGGACATCCTAAAGTAGGAAGTGCTAAACAACTATATATATATATATATATATATATATATATTTGTGGAAATGAAGAAGAAATCTGTTTTGCTTAATATCTGGGTTAGCCTTGAGAGAGTTTCTGTTTTTTGTGCGTACAAATCAATCCAGATGTATGGAACTGTGTGTACTCAAGAATCCAATCACATTCCATTTGTACAGAAAGTGTGAAATTGAGTGCACATGATGGAATGCCAGACTCCTCCCTTTACACTCGCTCATCTACATATGCACATAGATGTAAATATGACCTGCTTCATATCTATATGTGGGAAGAAGAGAGCGGTGCAAAGGCTGTTAAAGAGGGGAGAAGTGGGAAAACTGAACTGAAAACGTGTCGTGTTTTAAAGGCAAAGTCAGACTCTTTTATATATTTCAAAATTATACGCCATCTACACAGTTTACACACAACTTTGTTATTAATGGCATGTGTTTATTGATCCAACTACTTTATAATATGGAAAACTGGACAACATAAGAAGTGATTAAGATGTAAAGATTAACAATATACCAATGTATATCTCAGAGGACTTACAATTTCCCCCAATACAAATTAACCTTTTTAAGTGTCTTAGATGCTGTTTCTAATCAAAAATCTATCAACGACACAGAATTAGGCTTGTGCTGAATTGCTTTGATAAATTCAAGATCCACTTTCTTTTAGCCTCATTTTGATGTGTGGCAATAGAAAAGGTTGATGTAAACAGCAACATTCGAAATAACTTCCAAGATTTTTCAAAAAAAAAAATTATGTTAGCTTGAGATGATTTGTTTTTTTGTTTTTTTTTTGCTTTTGCTTTTCTGGTAAGAGTTAGGATGCTGAAGCGGAGATGGAAACACATTTGCCTACTGAACATTTACCTCACATGACTGATTGGCTATTTCCGCTATCGACGTGCATCTCTAGCCAACACTGTCCGATTTGATGACAACTACAACCTGCCAAATAGTAACCTTCTATAAATTACATATATATATATATATATATATATATATATATATATATATATATATATATATATATATATATATATATATATATATATATTTGTTTTAATAGTATTTGTAGATACTCAGGTATAATTGTAACCATGGGGAATAATCTTTTTATATGTATATATATATATCCATTTTTCTAATATGTATTGTCCATGTTAGTATGCAACCTCTGCGTTAACGTCTGACAATGTTCGATTGTCGATTTGAGATGGAAACACCCGATTTAAGTTTTTTTTCCTTTTCTTAAAAAAGTAGCTCAAAATTTGAGCTAATTTTGAGCTAAAATGCTCATAATTAACTCATTTGTTGTCATTTTTTAAAACTTGTTCCTCAAACATAGATGGTGAGAAGAAGAGGAAGAAAAAAATATTTTGCAAGACTTATAACTTGTTTCCTGTCTCCTACAGACAAGGTTTGTTTGTTTGTTAACAATCTAGGCATTCATTTTACAACTGAATAGATTCTTAATCACACATTACTAATCTGTGCAGCAAGTGGCTCATCGTGCCAACCCCACGTTTTCTTTTGTTTGCTAAATCGTCTAGAAGTCCCGTGGATAATAACATGGACCATTACTCCGGTCACAATGAGGAATCACATCCTTGCTCAGAATCTCATAACCTGATGGTGGCAACTCACTATTGATTTCTTTCATAACCCACCCTACACGCCTCGCCTTCCCTCTCCCACTCCTTCCCTCGCTGTCTCGACCCGCTGCGCTCTTCGTCACCCACAAACTGGGCCCACCTCACCTGTGCCCTTAAAGAGTAATTACTCCCTCCTTTATTTTCTCCTGCGTAGCTCCATATCGGAGCACTCATCTCTGACAGCGGTGCAGCTCAAATTAAATTCCATCATCTGATAATGAAAGTCATTAGGTCCTGCTGGAGCCTTATGGAAAGCCAAACAAAGCCTAGCGGAGTCCATGTAATAACCCCAGGAAGGGACAACCGCTTAAGAGAGAGAGAGACAGATGGACAGGCTTCCTGGATGCATGGCCCCATTTACTAATTCATGGTATCTATAGACACAGCGTGACATCACACACAAGATCCCGCCCCCATCTCCCTGCTGGAGGACAGAAAGCTGCTCCCTGACATTGACTACATTGGTTTTAGCTGTCAATGTAATGTAGTAAATCTTACATGATCTCTAAAAGAAAAGGGGATGCAATGTGTTGTTATTAATTGTTAACACTATGACAACTAGAAAAAAAACAATAGCGAGGGAGAGGGAAGTAGGTCAGTTGTGCTAGCTTGACTTTGACAACATTAACATAGATGTGTTGCAGAAGCTTTAGATAAGTTATAAGTAACAGATGCTTTGTCAAAAAGTTACCTCACGGCCACCTGCCACTTTGGAGGTCCTAAGCAAACATTCTTACAATCTCGTGCGCTCTAAATTAACATATAATTAGATTACATAGATTACAAATTGAATATGTCTACACAATAATTACAAAACACTTTTTACTGCCAGTGAACCCAACTCAGTTTCAGTCTTTTGCACATGCAAAGCCTCTTATGTTCACACACAGTTCTCACAAAAATGGCATTACGACAAAATATAGTCTGACAAAATAAATGCATCTTTTGCAAGAGCTAAAATCTTTCAGTTCTCGTTTTTTTCAAACATGAACTGAAGAAAGTCAAAATGTAAATATTTCAACTCCTGGAAACAAATATTTCTTCAATGCATAAATCATTTTACTGACACTTACAGAAGAAAAATTTGGCCTTCGAGGAGATTGCTGTGCAGCCTTTTGACGTGTTGCCACACTTTACCCCTTCCTGTGGTGGAACACAGTTCATTCTTAAACCAGCACCTGGCAGCATGATCGATAGCAACCCCAGTGTTCAAGCTAAATTGAATGAGCTTTTAAATGAGGTGGCATTTAGATTTTCCAGCTCTATTACTAACATATGCAGGTGATGTGACCTTTGTCACATCCGAGCCCTGGTGGGAGGCTTGTATGGTAATTAGCCACAGTTTTTATGCTAAGAGTAATAAATGTGCTGATTTTTTTTTTTTTTTTACACAATAAACAACCTGAACATGATGTCTCAGATCCTCTAGGAATTCTTGATCTTTAGACTGCATAAAATGAAACTAATGTGAGCACGGCTCTTACTTGCAAGAGTTGCACTTGCATTTTTATAGATCCTTAATTTTTGTTAGCACACATAAATAATGCTAACCCCAATCACATTATTACAAAAGACTATCCTACTCACTCATGTTTTTTTCAGATACAGTGCTGAAAAAAAAAAGTATTTGCCTCCTTATATATGTTTTTTAATCACAGAAGATAATGATGAACCCGAGTAAATACAGGAATTGTGATTCTTTTAGTCATAGGATCATGGAGTATGCGTGTCCTTAAAAAGTCTTAAAACCAAAACTTTATAAAATGATAAAATTAAATATAACTTTTCTTTAAAAGCAACTCTTAAACTGTTTTGTGACAAAACTATTTCATCTCATTTATGTAGATTTTTTTTCTGTCGGGCAAAACTTCGAGTTGCGCGTAGACGTCTTCAGTGCATTCTGAGGCTACAAGCTGTTAAGATACCATTGCTGGCTAGAGACCTAGCCTTTTTGCATCTATAATGTTTTCCTATTAAAAGGTTTTTTTTTTTTTTTTGGATGCCTAGAAACTAGTGTGCTTCACAAAACTGCAATGGAAAACATTTCTTTTGATCACACGAGTCACGTCATCAACAACCGAGTGTTACTACTGACAGAAAAGACAAAAGCAAGTGGTAGGAGGATGATGGCATGATTTGTAATGAACAAACTTATTCACGTCTGATTTTGAAGCGTGTTCCTTATTTAACAGACACACAGCAACTCCAAATTTTAGCAGAATATTGATCAAGCTTAGCACACATTTGTAATAGAAACACAGCTATTGAGTCTCTTCCTGAATTGCTTTCGAGTGGACCGTCACATTCTGCTTTGTGAGATCTGAGTAAAGGAGAGAGCGCTTGCATTGAGATGATAAAAGCTTCATGCTGATAAGAATTTCATGCCTCTAAGACTTTATTAATACACATTGACAGTATATATATATATTTTTTTTTGTATAAAAATTTTCATGTCTGCATTCATTTAGTTCAGTTAGTATAAAAATCCTTTTTCACTATTAGATTAATAAAATCAGTCGCGATGTGAACACCTTTGAAATCCTGAAAAATGACCGTGAATCTTTAATTGAACTGTTGGTCATGACGGTCAACAAGGTTGTTTTGTGCTGAACAGACAAAGCAGCGAGCAGCCTAATGCTGATGCGCCTCTGTCACGATGTGGCAAAGAAAGCTGTAACTTGACGGACGTTTTTCAGAACTGCGGAATTAGAAAGATTCATTACAGAAAGGTGGAGCTGTGCTCTGGAAAGGAGAGGAGTGAAAGTCGGTAAATAGCAGAATGGTAATTGGCCAGCAGATGTGTAGTGCTTTATCACGTCAGAGTGGAGAGGATAAAAGGAACGGTATGGACATGTAAGTGCATACAGCCAGTTTTATATATGTATCTAAAGAAAAGAAAAAACAAACAGTTCTGATGGCAGAAAAGTAGAGTACTACTCTAGCTGAAAGGTGTTTCACCAACACGAAGTAGTATAATTAATGTAATGGAGGGAAATTATTTAAAGTTTTGAAAAGGTGTTTTTCACAAGTAAAAATCAGAAACTAGAGGTGGAGCAAGTGGAGTTCATATTGTTCCCATACATCCTTTTGCAATTCAACAAAAAGTTTGGTTTTGCCTCACCTCACCGGGCGTTCTTCTGGTGAACTGGCCTGGTAGGAACCAGCCTCTCCTTGTATGCTTCACTTCGTACAGACGGTCGGTCTGGACTCTCAACTATGGAGAAACAATTACTTCCTGTAGAGGGTGGGAGGTGGAAGGTTGTGCTCCAGTTTTCCAGTGAGGTATGTGATGTGCCAGTTTGACACTATGAAGCTTTCTGGAAATTTCCTCTCCACTGTTGCCACACGGATGCTTGGTGTGAGGGATTGCTGTAAATGGCACAATGCAAGCAATGCGATTGGCCTTGAGGAGTTCATGCTGCAACTCAATGACTGAGTGCAATCTGAGTCATTTTCCTTCGGTAGAAAACTTTTGAACAGATTTGAACAATAAGCTGGCTGTGATGCACTTTTTGATAACTGGGATCAATTGGAACATGTGTGATTGAATTAATATGTTTTTAGTAAAGTACCTTGAGATGACATTTGTTGTAAATAAAACACTATAAAAATAAACTGAATTGACCTGAAATTGAATTGAATGTGACAAAATGTGGTTCTGAACAAATTTTTCAAGCCAGTTTGTGTTTTGTTTTATTTTTATGAGGAAAATTTGAAATATTGTTGGTGGTACTTCAATTAAAACATTCGTTTCATTCTGTTCAGATAAACACATCTTATGGAAAAACAGAGGAAATGGCTATGTTTGCTGGTTGTTATTTGCGTGTGTGTGTGTGTGTGACGGGAAAAAGCGGGGGGTCCCTCTATTATAACACTCAAACCATCAGCTTCATTAGCCAAACAATTACACATTCATGAATTTGCTGTTAAAATGGCATTTGCTGAGCCGAGTGTGCCAGCCCCTGTCAACCTTAAGTGCTGGGTAAAATACTTTTAATTGGTCTCAGTCTTTTCGCCTGGTCGATTATGGGGGCTGGCTTTTCACAGAGCACAGTTGAAACATGGGGGCTAAAAGCCTCCAAAATGGCAGCATGGCAGCAGCGGAGCGGAGGAGATGCTCTGGAAAGAAAGGTCACGGTAATCACCATAAAGGGCAGCATGTAAAGTAATTAAAGTGAGAATAATTGGCTGCTAGTTGCTTATGTGCCTCTTTCTGTGTGTATTTGTAGCAAAGACAGCGAGAGCATACGCACTGTGGATGCCGACACCTAAAGGACAGATGGTAAGTGTTTGAGCGTGGATGTGAAGACTCTCGGTGACATTCAGGTGAACATAAACCTGCAGCTGTGTTTCCATTTCAATTCAATTCAATTCCACTCGCATCTTATTCAAAATCCCTCTGACATTTGTAACTACGACGATAACAAAATATCCCAACACTTATGACGTAGCGGTGTGGTGATGCACACCCCTATGAGACGAGACCTTTGGAGACTGTTTGGACTATTTCATACAATGTATATTGTTGATGCATAAATTATGTCTATGCTCAATCAGTTTTACATAGCTCCTGTGTGTCTTAATAAAAAGTCTGAAAAAGTATGTTTTTTGCATTCTCATAAGTAGAAAATTACTTCATTGTTACATTTTCTAAAGTGCCATAATGCTTCAAAGCTGCAGCTTATTTCACATAGATTTCTGTTCTTTTGTTTTTGATTTGTCATATTTATTTTTTATCTCTTATAATTTTACATACAAGGGGCACAAACAAAACCCAAAGTTTAACTATAGACACAAAAATGAATCCAGTGGTGTGTGCTTATGCTAATCTGCTAATAGAGCTATTTTTTGGCATTGTGCTTTAGTGTTTTGTGCAAAGTTTGAAAAATATTTATCGCACTTGGCATTCCTCTGAGCCCTGGCTCTATTTTTCATAAATCATAAAGCATTTACATCTAAGCCGTTTCTCGTTTCTTTAGGAGATGTTGACTTTAATTTATAGCAATGTGAGACATTTTCTAATCTGTCACTGCAGCGCGACATGAGGATCTTGATGCGTTTGGTCATAGGTCTGTAGTGCAGGCCTGCAGGACAAATATGTCCCGCAAGTTCATTTCAAACGTCTACTAGAGCTGACTTGCTGGTACTGAGTAATTAAATAATCAGTATGCTAACTAGTGAATGACAGTGTGACCTATTCAATATTTTAAAAATCCTATTTCAGGCAAGAGATGATAAATGAATGATGTTGTATGATTCATTTAACTTAGTGCTAAGGCTGTGAACAAAATATATTCATAATTTCAGTTGTTTTTAAGAGCTGCCAAAGGGACTACCAGTTTATATTAGCTTATCTAAGCACATTTACATTATATTATTTTGCTTAATGTCCACTGTCCCTGAGCAAATAAACACATTTGAATTAGTTAAA
Organism: Poeciliopsis retropinna; assembly: GCA_010277075.1. Classification (NCBI taxonomy): domain Eukaryota; kingdom Metazoa; phylum Chordata; class Actinopteri; order Cyprinodontiformes; family Poeciliidae; genus Poeciliopsis; species Poeciliopsis retropinna. Next base: position 1,399,098 of record VMRM01000009.1, read on the forward strand.
GGTGAACTGGAGCAATACTTACAATTACATGGCAACATAAAACTGATATGTAATTACTTCACTTTTTACATAAACTGCTGAAGCTAGCTTCTGGTAGCTAGCTTCTGGTAGCTAGCTTCTGGTAGCTAGCTTCTGGTAGCTAGCTTCTGGTAGCTAGCTTCTGGTAGCTAGCTTTGGCGGCTACTCTGACGGCAACATTTCAACTAATCTTGAGTTAGGAAAAAGAAAAAAATATCTATAATGCTTTACTTTGTCAAACATGAGCTTGTTTTTTTTTGTTTGTTTGTTTTTTTTTTTCACCATATATAATACCTGTAAAAATAGACAAATAGAGACAAATGTTAAAAGCCAGTGGGGGCCAAATTTACTCAAGCAGATTTAGGGCTGAGAATAATTTCAGGCTTAACTGTAAAGAGCGATCATAGACTAAATTATTCTACACCGATTTCAGCTTTTTAAAAAATTTTTATTATGAATTATGATTAGGAATTTAATTAAATTCAAATTAAAATTAGAGAGAGAAAATTTCATCTTGGCTCAAGACTTTCTGCGTTGTCAGACCCACAACATCGATCTTGATGACCAACTTCTTAGACGTTACGGGACTAATATTATGAAATGAGAATAAGAGACACGCTAATAGTTGGGGGGAGGCTGAGAAGGTTGGGGAATGAAATGGATTGATCGAAGTCTAGGTGGCATTTAGTCAATATCTAACAACGGAACACGCAAAAACTAAATGCCATAGGAGCAGAGGGCTGGATTTAATTGATGCATACTTCTCCCCTGCTGTACTTTGAGGGCCTAATTAGTTTAAGTTGTCTGGAAAGGTATAGCCGGCTGAAATCAATGTTCACCAGTAAAGAAGGGAAAGCAAAGGAATTACAAACCCGCTTCTCTTTTTTTTTTTTCACTCTAAGTAATGTCATCGAATGTAAAAATGGTTTTCTCTTTGAGGGGCAGCAGAGGCTGTTTAACTTTTGTCCTGCCCTATTGTTTCTTATCTGCCTGGCTGACGGACAAAACATAATCAGTTATGTGTTTTTCACATGCAAGGGCTTTCAATAAAGCATGTATAAGAATGAAAAAAGAATGTTTAATTGCAGCCCACATAGATGGAAGCACTCTCACCAATATTGCTGGAGTGATTCACATCTGTTTTCACAATGGGTGGCACTTACTGATAATGTCTATAATCAGCCTATTTAATGCTTTCAGCTGAGTGGCAGATATGAAGCAGATGGTGAATCTGCAGGCGTAGTCTAAACACAACCTGCTCCGTATTATTGAGATCAGCAGTAAGTTGAAGGCCACGATACGTTAGCACTTTCTGTAAAGGCTGGGGAACACGACAGCTAACTCAAGCTTCGCATTTTGATCAGTCGTTCTTTGCAGGTGCAGAGGACCAACCGAGCATAGAAGAGACCTCGCTCGCATCCGCCCGCATGAATGCTGGGGAAAATACTCAACGCCTCTGAACTTTAAGCTCTCACTGTAAACAAAGATTCACCTTTTCTCTATAAGTTGGAGGCTTTTTGTTGGGCCAGAGTCAAGAAAATCTCTTCCCTCATAAGATCTACTAAGGTAAACCGATTTTAACAATCCTACACTTGGTAAGAAACATTTGCTATTTCCTGTAGGACAACCAAAAGGTTTTATGAACTAATCAGTTGTTTCTCATCTGTTCTCAAAATGATTTATATGGCGCGATGGTTTGTTGTGTTTGAAATATTTTGTCCTACTTCTTGTTGCCAGTCACGCTCTGTAAGTAATTTCTTGACCATTCAGGTTTGATAGTAATTAGAGCTGAAACACTTACCCACCATTAATTGTGATTAATAGCAATTAAGTACAATTAATCATGACTAATGGAAATGAACGTCTTCTAATTCAGTAATTGATTCATCGTTAATTGGAGTATAGACACTCAAAAAAATGTCCATTTGCTGAAAGAACAACACACAGAGCAGTGTGTTCTGTTTGTTGCGCTGTGCAAAAATATACATTTTGCATAGAAGATAAATAAAAAAAAAACACCTGTGTGAATATGTTCTACCCAGAACAGAATATATATATATATTAATAATAATAATAAATATCCTGTTTATTTCCTATCCAGTTATGAATAGGTTATTGCAAAAATTAGTCAATGAAATGATCAAGCATTCACTAAAGGATAGTAAGTTATTGCATTTAAGGCAACAAGTTATTTATTTTCCTATTTAATAAAGAATGATATTATTTATGTGCATCTTTCAGTGTTTTTCTAATATTGCATATAAATAAATGCTTAAGTGGTTGAATGAAAAACCTGCAAAATGTGCCAATTTCTTTTATTTTTCTTCTGATTAATCTTCCAAAAACCAACGAAAAAAACTTCTAAAATAATCAATGAGAAAAAAATAATCCTTGGTTGAAGTCGTACTTATTAGTCCTGGTAAAACTGAACTTTTTTTTCTTCTTTTCTTTTTTTTTTTTTAAAGAAGCAATAATCACAGTTGACTTTATGATTTAAGAAAGGATGGCTGGGAGGAATTACTTTCTCACACAGGGTCAGGAAACAACATTTTGTATTTGCATTAGTATTATCTGAAGCCAAAAGCGTGAAAAGAAAGACAATTTGTAAAGGGCAAATACTTCCAATACCCAGCACTGTATTCATACAATCAGACATTATGAATACTTAAACTGAGACCCCTGCTGCTTGTTAATTTTATTTTTTTTTATTAGCATTTTAACACAGAACATAATGTCCTGCAGGCTATACTTATTGTATGCATAGATGTAATAGTATGAGAGGGCTATTAAAGCATATCTGCATATCTAATCAGTGTAAATACCAGTGAGTGTGGTGTACACCCTAATGGGGTTGAAATCACTTCTCCTCGCAGCCATCAGGTCTGAGGATATGATCTTCAGAGCGACCAGCAACCCGTCATTGAAAATGTCCTTTGCGTTGACAAGCTGTCATTTACAATGCATCAGAGATAGCCTGTCGGAGGTAATCCCATTCAGCTTTTAGTCCAGTGCTAGTCAAGCTTGTAAAAACCAAGGAAAAAAAAAAAATCTAATTAACATTCGCAGTGACCCGAAAATAAACATTTATTTTCCCATCTTCTGCACACAGTGAAAGATTTCTGACACTGTCCTTTGATAGCCTGCAATTTCCATTTCTTTTGGGTTTTGCTTCCGCTCGTAATTTATGCGTCAAAGTCATGCATAATTAATTTTGAATTTACCACTGGATAGGTTTTAAGACACCAAAACTATTTCTGTGGTAATAAGAGGTGTAGGTGGGGGCCTCGCTCACTTCTACTTTCGTCGTCCCTTTGGATCGAAACGAAGAACCAAACATTTGCAAGGTTTCATCTGGAGAACAGTGTCAACTACAACACAGTGTCTGTTGCTTTTAAATGAAGAGGTGCAAATTAAAAAAGAACATTGTAATATTATTCATCACAACTGTAGTCTGTAATTGGATAGAGATAAGCTTTTGAAGTGAAGTTGTACAAAAAAGCTTTAATAAGCAGATGCATAGTTGTGCTCATTGTTGGTCTCGAAGGTTGAAGCTAACGGCTAGTCTGTGAGCGGCTAAGTCCAAATCGGACTTTACTCTCTTAAAGCAACACTTATTCTCTAGAACATCATGGAGGTTTATGTGAACGCTACATTATGAACCTTTAAACAAGTGGTCCTGCACCAATCTGGGTTTTTATTTATGTATTTAACTAGCACAAGTCTCTAGCTTGTGCTAGCTGTTTGTTCCTTTCGTCATCTTGAAAACATCTTTAAAATTGCCCTCGATGGTGTCGAAGGTGGGGTTTTTCATGAACATATTTTTTTCTTGTGCTAAATCTTATTTTAAGGCCATGTTTAAATGTTGCCATAGCAACCAGAGAGCTTTGCAAAGCATGGAGGACATTACTCATGCTATGGTCTTTTCACCCTTTCATAAGGATTCTGCAAATAAAGTTGCGTGTACACAATGGACTTGCACTTAGTATTGTATTTCTTAAAAAATAACAGTTTTCATGCCAGTTGTACCACTTTATTTTGATGTATTTATTCACCAAGATAAGGTGTTTCCCAAATCGAGTCTGTCCTTTTCAGCAGCATTAGCCGACAGCCATCTGAAATCCCAGTGGCGATGTTGTTGAAATGGCACAATTCTGTCTTATTTCAACTCAAATCTCAGTTGTTGATTTTGAAAGCCACTCTCCCGGTGTATTTATGTTCAGTTACCTGCTGGAAGCTTGAATCAGCTGACAGGTGAGATGAATGAGATCAATAACGTTGCAGCCATAGCATCTGCAGAGGGCTGGGTGAGTTGGCAGGTGAACCCTGAAGACAGCTTTTTAACAGGCCCATGTGGGCTGTATGAAAGGGATATAAACATTTTAACTAGTCTTGTCGGCTAGAATGTTTTCAAGATTTCAGAAAAATAATACAGATGAACTTTACCTGCAAATAAGCAGGTAAAGTTCTTAGAGTTGCACAGAAACGAGGTTATCAGCCACAATCAGTCGTCCTTCTAAGGAACGTATGCTGAGAACATTGAAAATGTTTCTGGTAAAAGTCTGACATGAAAGTTAAAAAGTGGAGTAATTCTAAGAAAGTTACATAATATATATATATATATATATATTTTTTTTTTTTTAACCCAAAGCTTAAAACTTATAGAGAGGTTTTAAATGTTTCAGTCTAAACAACTACAAACATATAATTAACAGATCTTATATCCACCTGTCTTGTAAAATCAGATTAAGATGCCTTATGATTACAGAAATGGATATCGTTAAACTTAACCCATATTTATATAGATGTCTTTTGTTGATGACACTAAAAAACGTTGACAAGTTGCCATTCACTTTCCATTCAGAACATGATATTTAAAGATATTTACAACAGCTGCCACAAAAACACACTTTATTCAAATTCAAAGTCTCCCTTAAAAGAAAAATATTTCAATTAAAAACCAGAGTACAGCAATACTCTCCTCTATCCCTTTCTGTTTCTGATGACCGGACTCAAAACAGGATCCAGGAGGAAAATAGCTTTGCGGTTAATATTCCTAGCAGGGCAGAAAAAAAAAAAAAAAATGCCTGATGAGAAAAACTGAAAATAAATTGGAACTTCAATTAGAGCAGTCATGTGTCAACATTAGCAATTAACACGGTATTGTTGCCTATAGCACTAATGGAATGGGAGATTGATTTGGCTTATTAACAGCTTAAGTTCTCCGTCCTGCATCACTCAGTGCTCTTCTTGCTCTTCCTCAAGTTACTTGGCTGCTTCTATCGCATTAAAGTCTGAATGTCATTTCTCTAGATGCTAATAGAACATTATAATTATCTTCAGAGGCTTTTGTTTGTTGGTGTCTCTCATCTGAGCATTTCATTGAACTTCAAAAAGTCTAAAGATCTCACTTTAGAGGTTTGACATTTTTCTCAACAGTTCAAGTTCAAAATGGTTTGAATGAGGAATTGCTTTTACATTGTTTCGTCTAAAAGTCTTCCGATAAATATGGTACAGATAGAAGTGTTATGACGAATGTAGTTTTCTTAAAAAACTTAAAAAATGAAATCATAATGAGAATAGTTGAAGTGTCACGAAAATAAAGTCATACAGAAATAGTCACATTACGAGAATAAAGTTGCATGAAAATACAGTTGAAATGATACAAGAATTTAGTTTATGACTTTATTCAAGCATTATTTCAACTTTATTTTCATAATAATGATTTTTTTTCTTCTTATGATCCTAGTACTCCATGGAACAAAACAGAAGTCACAAACAATTAAATGTAACAAAATGCAACTGGGAACATGTCTGCTTCTGGCTTTGAGGCCAGATTTTGAAAAAAGAAACAAAAAGATGAGTGACTGGTGAGGAAACCAGGAAGTAACCTTTAAACAAGACGTATTGGTTGGCAGAGAGAAAAGGGGTGAGCAGATTCCAGATTTTAATTTAAAGTGATTTTATTTTTTATGAACTTTCCACAAGAGGCCTGAGCTAAATCTTAAAGAGAATCCATGGAAGGGGCTAAACATTAGGGTGATGAAGAGGAGGACTTTCAACCTCAAAGACTTTGGCCAAAGAAAAAAAACATAAATGATCGAAAATACCAGCGGGAAAACGTAAAAAGATGGTCAGCAATTCCAAGAAGCGTTTGACAGCCAATAAAGGCCTTTCCATTTATTATTGAGAAGGGCAGAAAAAAAAGAGAGAGATTGTAAATAATTTATGCACACTCACAGCAGGCAAAGTCGAAAATAAAAACATTTTCACTGCTGTTCAGGTAGCTTTCAAAGAAGAATAGGAATTGGCTGAAATCGGCGTTGGCAGGTGGAATGTTTAACAGAAGCCAGAGACCGAAAATCAGCTACAACAATCTGATCATTGTACTCCTCGATTACTGATTTCTCCGGGTTTTAGCAATCCACAACAGAGAAGACTGTTTACAGTCATGAAATATTTAACTGAACAGTTTAAAATAAAGCAATTAAGCCTCAGACATAACACAACTCCAGATTCAGATGATTAATAGCTTTCAAAAATGTGCTTCTGCTGCATAAATGACGTCAGCGCAGTGCGTCTAGCTGTGCACACAAGCTGCAGGAGGCTTTAGTGGCCTCGAGCTTCGCTCAAGCAGCGGGACGTCCGTAGTTTGTTTTGTCAATATTATGTGGTGGGTCATCTTGTTTAGGAGGTTTTATCTGTTTGGCTGGTTTTGGGCCGTGATGGAGAGGAAACGAAGGGCAAGCAGGAAACAATTTATTTTAAAAAGTGGAGAGACTGCAAAATGACTGGGAGGAAAATGGTTAAATTAGGAGAATAAGAGCATGAAAGTTAAAACTGGGAATCATGTTAGAATACGATTTAAAAAATAACATTGTTATGGAGAAACTTTACAACACACATACACACACACACACACACACCCCCACCGGTGTGCGTTGCACTTGGCAATAATCTCATATAACAATCATCTTGTGTTACTGTATTACTTTGAATGATGTTATAACTGTGATTGTAAATATATTTATTAGGAATGTGCGATATGGCATAATTCACATCTGTGATATCTATTGTGATGGGTGGCAGTTATAGTATGTATCGTGATATGTTTTTGGTATAAAACTTTTCATTTCAACAGAAATGAAAAAAACGCACAAACTATATATATATAATCTTATATATACTAGTGCTGTCAGTCAGATTAATCACACCAGTGCTGTGATCAATTGTGATTATCACCATGCTTAACTTTGTCAGCATGTAGTGTAAAAATGCACCTTTTCCTAAAAATGTCTAAGGAAGTCTTTTATTGTCTCAAACTAAACATCTTAGTTTTCCAGGTTTTTATATTCAGAACAGTTTAAAAGAAGTCATTTTGTTTCAAACATAATTTAGAAATGTTAGCTCTAAACTGGTTGTGCTTTGGTTGAAGGATAATTCATCGCAACCAGTAAGCTGCAGACTAGCCTGGTTTTATCCAAACACCCGTCGCTGAGTTTTTTTTAAAGCTCACCTGTCTGATCCTGTTTGCTCATCTTTTCACTGGCGTTCGATGTTATTCCCTACGCGGTCTTGCATTGCTGACCGCAGTACAAGACCGCGCAAAGAGGCTTTTAGGTCAAAATAGGTAACACAACTAATATTCGTAATGCAATACTAATGCATTACATGTTTTAGATTAGTCGTATACGTTAACGCGTTAAGATTGGCAGCCCTGGCTTAAGAAGCACGTCCAGATAATTCATGTTTTTGCACCTTCTCTTCCTTTGCGTTCTCGCTCTGTTTTAATGACGTCATCAACAAGCATTACTGCGGTTAGCCTGCAGAATTCAGACCTTTACTGTAAGACCAAATGTCTATCATTTCTACTGCGCACCATAAACAGCAGGATTACTAGCATATGTTGATGTGGTTCCTTCTTCTTCTTCTCTCTCTCTTTCAGCAGGATTAGAGGAAGACATCCATGGTGTCAACTTGTGCTCTCTGCTTCTTTTTTCTTCTCCTCTTTTTTCCATTTAAACTTTTGCCTTACCGTTCTCCCTTTCTTTTCTCCTTTATTTTTTTTGTCTAAGGATCCATTGCATTTGAAGTAAACCTGATCAGGTGGAACATCATGGTGAAAGCTGTCATGCTTGCTGGCGAAAGTAAAGCTGTTGGGTCTCACCTTGACACTCAGACAACAATTTTGGGTGCCACGATGCCGGACACTACACGTGAAAAAAGAAAAAAACAAAAAAATAAAGTAAAAATAAAAACAGTATATTGTTGCTAAATATAATCTCTTTTTTTTCTGTACATACAAAACATAACACTATCAACAAAAGATGATTTTCCAGCAGCAGATTCCGCACTAATTGGAACAAGACTGGATAAAAGGTGGAGTGGAGAAAAATGTACACACAAGACTCATAATTAGGAGCGGAAAAAAAAAAGCTTCAAATGTCGGTTCCGCTAGCTTAGGCTTCTCCTTCCACCACGTCATGCAGTCTGGTTTTCTAATTCTCCAAAGACCCCCAGGAGCTTTTTCTGCTACGCTACCACTATCCCTCCGACGAATTGCTTATGCTAATGTGCCAGGGATGATATAGTCTCTGCAATTAAGCCATTAATTTGTCTGAAATTTGCCGCTGTTTGCAAATGCTGTCATTTTCATGCCTTCTTGACCAAGTTCAGCACAGAATTAATAATAAAAAATAAAAAAAAACTATTCAAAGAAACCAAAACATTTTTTTTGTTTATTTTGAGGGGGCTTAGAGGAGGGAGAGGACTGCTGCATGACCACTGAGTCATTTGGGAATTTCTTCTCACAGATGTTTAACTTGATTTAGCTAAATAGCATTACCATACCTAATACATTACACATACACAAAGAAAATTAGATTTTCATCCCAACACACTCAGCAACAATTTCCTAACCCCCTTTTGTAATCATCTTGCTCATAATAGAACAGCTAGGATAGTACTCACCATCTTGTTAAAGTAGTTTTGCTCCTAAACTTTTGTCACATTTTCTCACAAAAGCTCAATGAGTTCTCTATTGTGTTTTAATGTTAAAGATCAACACAGAATAGCTATTTATACATAAACCAATACAGAAGTTTTAAAAACAATATTTCTAGTTTTTTCTTTGAAGATTGCAGGACAGTCCTTAAAAAAATACTCAAAGAAAGCCAGTTGTCTTTTCACACCCTGACGTCAGATTACATCTACTTGCATCCTTAAAGTGACATGACGCATAAATATATTGGTGGAGGACAAGTGCTTGTCGCCTCATCGCACAAGTTCCACATTGACGGTGTCGAGCTCTTTACTCTTAATCAGATGAGCAGCAGGGTTTGGATCAGATAGGAGAGTTGCCTAACTCAGCAAAATGAGTCTTGTAGCCTAGATGGAGTACTAACCTTTCAAGATAAGATAAACAGAGTTTGATTTCATAAATAAACCGCAAGTAATAAAAGCTAAAACTGGATTACTGCACTGACCCAGATATCAAATTTTAAGACATAAGACAAACTAAACCCATGGGGAAGAAAGAACTGGACTAAACATCTCAGATGTGTTTGCGCTGGTCAAAACATAACCCCACACATTATTATAGTATTATGTCTTTTCCATTGACAGACGATCAAGTCACTATGTTACCTTCAGTTGTTAAAAAAATGCTGCATATCAAATATGACATAGAAGAAATTTGCTCCTCTATTATCCCTTTAATGTTTTCACCAGCATTTGACTGAGAAATAGCTCCTATAATGAGTTCAGCAGTTCCACCAGGTCTTTGCTAATTGCTGCTGGCTAGTCTGAAGGAGCTGAGTGGGGAAATGGCTTGAAGAGGGCAGAAGAAGTTCTGAGCTTCTGCTCGATGGTCCACCAAGGTGTTTTGCCCAGCTGAATGGTTGCCGTGGGAGATTAAAGGATTTTTCAAACATGCATAAAAGAATCAAAGCAAAACTCCAGGAATGTTTTTAATGAGGAAATAACATTATAAAATGTGGTGAAGCTCAAAAATGTCTGTTTTACTTAATACTGTAATGTATTAATGGATTTGACAGAAAAAGATGGCATAAAAAGAAGAGAAATTAAAATATGTTTGTAACATTGGAGGATGTTGTCATGATTTCCAGGCATCGCGAGTTCATTTTTCATTTTTAAACAAGTCCTCACATTTAACTGGAAATAATATTTTAACCAATTTTAGAACAAGCCAATTATGTGTTTCTGTCTGTGTTGCAAATCATATGTAAACTCAATCGCATCCTTGTTTATTTGGCTCTAATCACGCCAGTGTGCCGATTGGTAGCGCTCTGCTTTTTCTTGTTTTTAACGTGCTCAGACACATCACTGACCACCTACCGGGGGCGCTTTGAACGATTACATCTCCAGCCAGACGGCCTGCGCAGCATTTCCACCATCATCTGTCGTGTTTTCTGCTTAAAAACCTTGGGTATAAGTGGACACGGCCATGTCGAGTTTAAAGCGAAATTACATTTATTTATTTCTTTTCGAAAAAGTCAAGGCTTGTCATTATGGCAACAAAACGTCGGTGCAACATGTGAAATAAGCAGCAACCAGACGCGGAGGGAAAGAGACGGGGTTGAAGATGAAAGGGCGGCTGATGGCGAAGGGGATGAGAGAAAGAGACGGAGCGAGACAGCAACTGCTGCTCATCATAATATGATTTAGGCTGAGGAAAGGGATGGAAAATTACAGAGGCTTCTAAGTGCACTTTTTGATGCTGAAAGAGCAGGTAAGGCTCTTTGAAACCGACCTATCAGTGCTTTTTCTTTTTTTTTTTTTATGACATAGTGCTGGTCCATACAGGCATGGGTAAATAACACCTGCAGCACTCAGTCAACGTGACCCAACATACAAACTCTCCTCACCATCAGACAGGTGTAGTCTGTGTGTGTGGGGTGGGGTGGGGGGGGGCTGCTTGTTAATGTGTGAACTACTTTCTTGCTGCAGCACTAAAAGTAAACTGAAACAACAAATTGCTCCTTTTTCTGGTTTTAGTTTCTGTCTGCCCTCTTTTGGCCTTTCTGGGCTACCATTTAGCTTTTCTGCCAGGTTCACTGCTATTTTTGCACAAACATTCTCTTTTTTAGGCCATATTGTTTAACCATTTTGTTAAAGAAAAAAAAAAAAGAAACCCCACAGAACTCTATCATTTGCTTCAAGGGCTTGATCTCAGCCTCTGATCCTCGTCTCAATATGTTGTGTATTTTCTGGTTTTTAAAAATATGGCACAGATACGAAAAGAATGTCGACAAAAGCGGGAAGGTAAGGCCAAACAAGATGTGAACACTGCAGCATATTGTCAATATGGTACAGAGGGCTGTTAGCAGCGATTCCAAATAAATAACCAAATCATTTTAACCCAGTTAATCTTAGAACAAATCTGGCAAATTTCTCAAATAGTTAACACAATGGATGTCTATACGTTTATTTTCTAAAACCCACAATGTAGAGTTCCAAATAATAATAATAAAAATAAAAAAAACGTCAGAGCTCTTTGTGTTAAAGAAATGTTGTAAGTAGATTTGACTAAATGAGGATGCAAAGCTGATTCAATGTGTTGATGGTCCCAGTTTCACTTTCACTCTGAAACAAAATTTTTCTCTTTTCTGTTCTGTTCTGTTAACATCATCTCTGAAGGGGGTTAAACTGCAGGGCCGGGGAACTTACTCAGAGCTGACTCTTAGTCAGCCACAATCATGACCGCAATTGTTTAAAGTGTCAAGAGACTACTTGCTACTATGAAATCTTTAAGAGCAGTGCCTGTTTTGTGGCACGGCTTTAAACCCCAGTGGAAGGTGAAGCTTTAAACAAGATAGTCTAACACAAGCTAACAAGGTTCAATCGCTTCCCTGCTTTTGGACAAACATGCATATACATATGCAGGGGAACAATTCCAAGTTCCCTTGACCGACAGGGGGCTCCTCCCACAGAAGATAGTTTTATTTTTCTTATAGAAATAGAAAAAATCGGGGTCCCTGTCTATTACAATATTAATCTTATAGTGTTTTTAAAATAGTTTTATCAGTAAAAATGAAGTCGTTACGCCTTCCCAGCCCAAAAATCACACGTCTATATTTTCACTGAACCCCCTCTATCTGCCTGAAATGGTTCGTTCCTGCTTAGCGCACTCGAGAGCGACTGTGGCAGTTACTGTGCTGCCTAGAAAAATAATGAAATCAGTTTTTTCAAAAAGAGAGGGAGAGAAAAAAGACAAGTGTCAATTTATAACCCAGTTTTTCTCCAAGCAAGGTGGATAGACTGTGAGATTAGCAACCATTCAGCATATTTAGCTTAGCTACAGACTACTGTTTGCCTCCATTCCACTAGCATTTAATGAATGAAGGAAAGACTTTAAAATCGTATTCATATGTCCCTGTATCTCTTACCACACTTAGCAACAGACGAGTCAGTCAGCAGCAGCTCTAACCCCGATACCAGCAAACCACCCGACCCCCCGCCCCGTCCCAGTGTAAAAGGTGAGCAACACTGTATTCAGTGAAAATCTAGTTATTATTTCAGTGATTTTTTATCTGTCTCTCTACTCTCTTTACACTTACACAACAAAAACTATGTATTTATTACTCACAGAAATTCAAACGATCTTCATAAAAACCACCATTAGCCCCTCTGACCCCGCAGCAGCTCAGGGAGGAGGTGAAGAAGATTGATCTTTTCACAGACTATCTGTTTCATAGCAAACTGTCACGACGTGGTGACAGCTTTAACAAAAAGATTTTTTAAAAATTAAAAAAAAATTTTATTAAGGTTATTTTCTGCAGTTTGAACAAAATGCAACAACATAGCATTTTTTTTATAAGTCTGGATTGCTGCATGTATGTTTTGCACATTGCCTGTGACTGTTGCTGGTGGGAGAGACAGTTCAATAAGCTAACACTAAAAAAAAAAAAAAAAAAAAAAATCAATCTAATGTTTTTTATGTGGACTGTTTCATATAAAATTCACTAGCAGTGAATATTGTGCTAGCATCAGAATTGAACCATAGAAAGCAAACCTTTAAAATTGTGGCACTTTTGATGAATCAAATAGACTTAAGAAACTTTAACAGCAGCTGCCAAAGGGGGGCCCCAACTGAATTTTTTGTCATGGGACCCAAGATTCCTGGCAGCGCCCCTGTTTCCATGTACCCCCTAATCAATCTAATGTTTTTTATGTGGACTGTTTCATATAAAATTCACTAGCAGTGAATATTGTGCTAGCATCAGAATTGAACCATAGAAAGCAAACCTTTAAAATTGTGGCACTTTTGATGAATCAAATAGACTTAAGAAACTTTAACAGCAGCTGCCAAAGGGGGGCCCCAACTGAATTTTTTGTCATGGGACCCAAGATTCCTGGCAGCGCCCCTGTTTCCATGTACCCCTTTTCCTTCTCTTTCAGTCATCCGTCACCTCAGTTTTTCTCTCTTCTGTACACCTCTCTGATGGATCTTTCTCCACCTCTGCATCCCAAGCCCCCTTTCTTCTCCCATGCAGACAGACAGACGGACAAACGACTTGATGACTAGCAGAGACAGAGAAAAGGTAGATTTGCAGCTCCTCCTCTGCACTGCTACGATATCGAGCGCCTGCCCACTCCTGTCATCGTAGCACACCCAAATAAATTGCCTCAACACTCAGACACTTCGCTCATCTGAATCGCTCTCCTTTCCTTCTCTCTTTTTTATTTCACTTAAGCTCTCCTCTCTCCCTCAGTACATTTCTCTGGAGTTTCATTTTTCTTCCCACCTCTGGCATATAAGCAACAGTGGCGTGACGTTAACAATCAATTTAACAATATATATTGAACACAGTTCCCAGGAGAAATTTGTAATCAAGAAGTGCATCGATCTGGTGTATTATTCCGCAGTTTGTTGTGAATGTTGGAACAAAGTCACATAATACCACTTGATTACTGGCAGATACACCCCAGCTATAGTTGCAGAAACAGACTCTGAACTAATATCTTGTATTGAGTTTCTCCAGAGAGATTCTTAGTGGATTGCTTTTTTGCTTTGACAAGATCAGGAGGCATTATGCCTCCCTTTGCTTTTCAAAGTTAGTCTGGAAAACCTTGCCTTAATTAAGAATTGACCAAGAGTTAGCTTTTAAGGTAACAGTGTAATGAGAGCAAATTAATAAAATAATAATAATAAAAAAATTGGAAAATAATCAACTTGGGGTGTTGGTGAACTTTAGCCAAAACAAAGTTAAGCTAAAAAGTTTTAATTTGGGTGACTTTGTATTTCCTCCATTTACTAGCTGCCTTGCAAAGATCTGAGATCAGGCCAGAGGGTTTTCCAGGGGAGAAACTTTGACATCGCTTTCTACATCGGCACACTAGCTAACTCTGGGATATCCCAAGGTGCATTCAAGCCAGAATCTGTGCCTGCAGCAAGTTCTGAGTCTGCCCTTCTGTCTCTTCCAGGTGGGCAAAACATGAAAACTTCAGAAGCCGAGCAGGTAGGAGACTTGCTAATGAAAAGCACAAGCTGCCTCAAGTGACATTCTGATGCAGAAGAAATGAGCCATATCTTATAATTCTAGGGTCAGAGCCATGGCTGGCCAGAAAGTGTTGAACTTGATATTCCAATCTCTTTTATTAACCATGACAGACCGGATTAGACAAACCCGCATTACTCCAGAATTTGATCAAACCCAGTCCATTGAGCCGTTTCTTTTCTTACAATGATTCATAAACAAGACAATTGAACTCCTTCACTTGCAGCAGAGTCTGACTAACGAACTGGAGAGATTAATCCACCTTTACATGGTTGAGGACCACGACCTCAGACTTAGATGGGATGAAGCAAACTGCTCCAGCAAATACGGAAGACTATAGAGTGAAAGTGTGAACAGAAAAGCATCAACTACGAAAAGCAAAGATCAGACCCTCACGTTCCTGAACCACAGACCCTCTTCTTCATGACCTCGACTTGATGTGTTCTTGATGAACACCACTGAGAGGAGTCGAGACAACACTGGTGGACTCTTTGGAGGATATTCTTTCATTTCCTTCAAAGGTTCTTGGTGCAGCGCCACCACAGGCAAGGGGAAAAGGTTTATCAAAGATCTTTCCACAGTTGGTGGGTGGCCAGTTGAGTCCTTGGGATAGACACTTCGCCCTCTTTTCCTGGGTCTCTAAATCAATTTTAGATTTATATTCTTCTTATTTTGAATTTCTATATTTACCTACTGCTAAATTACCATTTACCTTTGGAACGGTTTCAACTGGTTCTGTCCAGGGATTTTGTTTCTCTGCCTGTTACTGAACCCCACAAGAAGAGGCATTTATCCATCCATCTGCACAGAATTGAAGAGGTCGGGTACACCTGGGAAAGACTGCCTTCTTAAAGCACAGCAAGGTCGATAACATTTCAAAGACTGAGTCTGGCCACTTTGAGTCACTTACATCCAGTAAGTCATTCTTTTGACTGTGATTCCCATCTCAAGACCGCGGGTGATGGTTGGAACCTTGACAGAGAACTTTATTTTTTTGTCTATATGCTCTTTCTTCACCACATTACTGCGATCACTTGTATAACTCCATACTACAATCACTTGTAAGTAATATATTTTAGACCAAACGTTGACCACCAGGGAAAAATCCATAACAGTTTTTGACTGAGAGCAAAAAAGCGACAGAAACAGAAATGCATTTCAAGTCAGGTTTATTTGTACAGCACATCAACAACAAGGCAGTTCAAAGTGCTTTATGCAATAAAACATCATGTAGTCATCAATTATGAAACCAGAAATAAACATTACATTTTGTCAAATGCCAACATCAAACTCATGGAGCGGAAACATCTATAAATAAGTTGATCAATGTTCCACTTTTAATCAAAGTAACTCTGAACAGGTGGGTCTTTATCCCTGATTTAAAGCAACTCAGTGTCTCGGCATCATTGTCTGAAAGTTTTGTTCCAGATTTGTGGTGCAAAGAAATTGAGTTCTGTTTCTCGCACTGCATTTGAGTTTGCTGTGGCATCAGTTCACCGCGCGGTTCGTCTCCGTCAGACAGCAGGAAGGCACGGCGAGCCAGGCAAGCTGTGTCGAATGAGCCAGACATCTGGCAGGAATGACACCCCCCATGTGACAGTAACTTCCTGTAGCTCCTGATAATTCATTTCAAAGATACGAGTGTAACTTGTGACACTCCTGGCAGAAGGTGCAAATGTCAGTTTGACACCTGAACACAAGGCTTGGATTTCATTGTTAATGCAGACGTGGCTGATGAGACACTTTTATTCATGCCAGCTGTGTGTTTGCCAGATTTACCTTCAGAACCACAGAACAGAGTCATTTTGCAGCGTCGGGACGTGTTTTTCTTTTCAAGGATGTGAGGCATCAGCATCTCTCTTTTAACCCGTTAAACCTTCAGATCCACTCAATATGTAATCAACACCAAGATGGGAACTTTTAACCACATATAAATGACCATGTTGTAATTGAATTAGCATTCAGAACTTGCGATCGTTCTTGCTCTGGGGTTGGCTGCAGGTCTTCTTCGGGCGAACCGCATCCCTTCAGGCTCTTTGGGCTCCGACCGAAGCACATAAGTGCCAAGTTCTTCTGCTCTCAACAACAGCAGCAGACTTTATTTCCCCCCTTATGAGTTGATTAATATGTAAAGTTGGAGAAGAGATGCAGGTGCATATGAATAAGTCTCATTCGCCGCATCCCTCTGAGGCTGAACTGGGACACAGCTGTTGTGGTGCAAGGTAGACGACTTGAAGTCTTTGGTTTAAAGTTTTCAACTTGGAAACAAGGAAAAATCTAATTCCTTTAATAATTAATGCGGGATACTTTCATGAAGCCAGATTAATTGTGATTAATCACAATCAATCAATTGTATATCTTTTACCCCACTTCCTGTTGCCAGATGCGTTCTATAATTGATTTCTTGATTGTTCAGGTTGGGCAGTAATTAGGGTTGAAATGATTAATCAGATTAATCGTAATTAATAATTATTCAAATAATCGTTAACCTTTTCAGTAATTAATTAATTGTTATATATATAAAATATATACATTTTGCATTAAAAAAAAAGATTTAAAACTATTCTATACAGAACTTCTGCAGTGACATGGTTTTAGCTTCACCTGGTTTAAATTCTTTAGAAAGCAAAATCTATTAAACATGTTTTGCTGCCCAATTAAACGGACATTGCAAAAATCGGTCGACTAAAGAAGACTGCCTTTATTTCACTTTCTTATTTAAAAAGGAATTGACTTGTTTATTTGCAGCTTTTAATTTATTTCTAATATTGTATATTAAAAAATTACTCAAGTGATTCAATGATAAATCAGCAGAATGTTTCATTTCTCAAAATTTCCCTTAATCACCTGAACAATCAGTAGAAAAATGCATTGACTACTAAAATAATCTTTAGTTCCAGTCCTAATTGAATGTGATCAAAAGAGACATTTGGAAAAGCTCCAGATGAATTTGTGTGGAGGAAACAACAGAAAAAAATATTTTATGAAAAAACTGAACCAAGGAAAACGTGGGAGACCAAGTCTCTCTGAAACCAATTTAAACGTGGCGGGACGACACATCTGGACATCAGTGTCCAGGCCGCTTTAGTGCTTCTCACTTCTCTTATTCACATCTCCCTGTACCTCTGCACCTCACACTCTATAACATTTCACTCCTCACTGGTTTCTTCACAAATTCTCATTGTAACTCTCCGTAACTCTCATTTCGGTTTCATTATAGTTTCTACATATATATTAAAATAATTTCTAACAAAACATGGACCACCTTTAGCTTTGATTATACACATGTTTACTATGTTCTGATAAACTTCTGCAATGTCACAAGATAACATGTGATTTTCCTTTGACAACCAAGAAACAGCTCTGCAGACCCCACACATGCTGGACATAAACTGGACATATACCTTGCTGGCATAGAGACCGTTATTTCCCCCATCCAGTCTCTTTGATGCACTTAACAGAGTCAATACCAACTCAAACTCAACCTTGTCTTACTCTTTTGTGAAAACAATGTATACATACAAATCTATGAAGGACAAAAAAGGTTCATTTTCAGCTTTGCTTCTTCTATAAGTTTATATTTAAAATATCTTTATTGAAAGCAAAGATTAACCAAAGATAAATTGTTGCATAAACTTGGCACCTGAAGTTGATTCTATGGGTCAAGTTTGTTAAAGGGGCAGTATTACATATCACTTAGGCATAGGGTGTCATTTTGTAGCACGACTAAGTAACTATCTTATGTTAAGTTGTAAAAATACTACGCATAGCAAAAATGACTTAAGAGAAAGCTGACTTCACAGTTTAATGCCTTGAAATTGGGTCTCTGTGTCTTTAAGACTCCTGCTCTGTCTGGACCTCCGTCTATGGAGAGTCATCACAACATGGCTCCTCTGTTAACTCTAACAACATTTCCACTGACAACTAATGAGCTCTTTTTGGCGTGGGACAAGATATAGATCAAAAACGTAGATTTTACGTAAAACGGCCCCTTTAAAGGTTTTGGCCTGAATCTTCTGCTAGTAAGAAATGTTGATGGGGTTGATGGGAGCAGTCTGCATGACAGTCAACATTATCCCAGATTTTAAACTCATCCTCATCAAGTAATAGTGATCGCAAATGTTTGGCTATAGCTTATCAGTTCTCAACAGGGTTACACCAGATGTAAAATTAAAGAAATCACGATCAAGTGTTTGTCTTTTTTCATTGGGATTTTTTTTTTTTGTCACAGGATTGGAGAGAATTCCAACAGGACTAGAAATGCATTCCAGAAAACAAACACTGCGCTGGCTTTCTGTGTGTAGTCGGCATGCTGTGAGTGTTTGCTGGTGGAATGACAGCCATCAAAAGGGTCCCAGAGGGCTCCATTAAAAAACCTGAAAGCATGGCTTTATGGGTGAGTGACCCGCTGAGTGACAAATATCTCAAAAAAAGAAGAGTCGGGTTTGTAGACGTTAGGATTTCTTCATGGTGAAATTCAGCAGGCAAACATGTTACAGTTATGCATATGGTTTTTATTAAACAATTAAATTTAATGTTGTACAGAAAAATTGCTTGCTGTGAATAGAATTATTTAATTCATCTTTTAAAGCGTACTAACATTCATTATTGTGAGGTATGATTTTCAGTGTTTTTCTATTTATCATTTCAGACATTTTATCATTTCAACCATAAACCACACACACACACACAAAAAATACAAACAAATAAAATGTTTCCAAAAAATAAAAAGTTAAATCCAACAGACCACAAAAAAATGCTAAAGCGCTAGCGCAGTTAATTAGCCACATTTTAACCAAAAACTATTTATCGATAAAATAGGTTACTCTTCTGCTAAATTATTGAATAAACAGACATATGAGCTCAACAATAAAGATATTTATTGTTTTTAATCTGTTACTTAGCAACCATCAGATCGATGCAAAGTGCTAATACACCCATTCAGCTGTCAAGTGCTATTGTTGTTAGGAAAGATTTACCACACATGAAGGTTTCAGCCAGTACCTTTTGCAAATTAAATGTAATAATGTAAAAAAAAGAAATAAAAATGACACATGTATATAGAAATTTAAAATTCTTAACAGGTTATAATCCTATCAACTAAAAAGGAAAGAGATAAAATCTGTGTATTTACATAGCTATACTGGTAAATAGGAATGTAGCCAAAATGAAGGAAAAAAGTAATGAGTTCTGGATAAAATATCCTGTCAAACAGAATATTTAATGTGAGACTCACAGCTCTGGTTCCGTCAAAGAGATCCGGACCAAAAGCAGACTTTTACGTGAACAGAGACTCAAATCTTTAGAGATTCTGGAAGTTTTGGCTGCATGAAAGAAGTTTTTTTTTTTTTTAAGTAGAGGTGCGAGTTTTACTCGCTCTTCTGCTGCCTCTTGCATCCGCTCACATAGGAGACGGATCAAAACGTACAAGTAAAATATAAAAAAAACGCTCCACGAAAGGGGAGTAAGTGAGTGCTCCATCCAGGGGTGGATTTGCCTCAATGACAAATATGATGTCAGCCTGATCTCTTAGGTTTTCACAAGGTAAATAAAACACTCCAACCAGCGGCTGTTGCAGTTGAAATGGAAAGAGACGTCTTGTGATGCTCAAAGCCTTCTCCAGCTTTAGACGTCGCTGGAGCTCTCCAGTCCCTGATTCTCTTGATTCACTGTTTTTGTCACTCCAAGGTTCTGTGGAGCTTTGGGTTTATTTTTCCCAACATGTCAGTAAACGGAGTTGCCTTTGTGATGCATATTAGCTGCTCGATGCCCTCCCATTATTAAGCATTATATTAAAAAAAATCCCTCGCTCACCTCTGTTTCCTCAAACGCGGCAGCCTTCAGTGTTTGGCCATTAATGCACTGACCTGCTGAGCAGCCGGGCTAAATGGAGGTCGTGCTAATTTGGTTGGATAACAACGACCTAAATAAACCCATCAGCATACTAATAGAGCATTAGATCTAAATGAACATTAAGATGCTTTTATTTCCTTGTTCTTAACATACTTGCAAAAGCGTTCTTACCCTTTTGGAGATTTTCACATTTTCACAGCACAAACTTTAATTTATTCTACTGGGCTTTAACTGACAAAGAAAGTAGGGAATATTTATGAAGTGGAAAGTTTTTCACAGATAAAAATCTAAAGAAAAAGTGTGCCAATAATAGTTTTTTGGTATTTTTTTTTCACGCAACTGCAGCTGCAAATACTTACACAAGAGTGATTGACGGCACCAAGACCCTCCTTCTGCCTCTGACTGGTTGTTTCTGATCGAGAGCTGTGTATTTCTGCAGCTGGCAGTAGGACCACATGGAAACTTTTTTTTTTTTTTTTTTTTTTTTCACAGATTATCTGTCTCACGTTATACTGTCACAACATAGTAACAGTTTAGACGGATATTTTTTTACGAACGTTACATCCTGCAGCTTCAAAGTCCTCTAACAGACCTCACAGATCAGCTGAATTTCTGTCCTTTGACAATAAATTACACACAGATGGAGTCCATTTGGAAATAAGGTGACCTGTGGATTTTATTTATGGGTGTCAGATTATCAAGGAGCTGAACACTTTCACACTGCAGGAGGAATCTTTTATCATTTATCGGCAAACAATTCTCAGCATGATAAGAACTTAGATTCATCATAGTCTCAATATATTTTAATGAATGATGTTACATAAAAAAACAAGACTCAATGTTTTCTCCACTATTTGTTATAACCAAGAGCATCAATAAATACATATCAGTAAAGTTGAAAACATGATTAAATCGCTCACTTCTTTATTTCATTTCCATTAGTTTCCGATTCAAATGGGAATTTGTCTTTACAATGTTTGCGGCACTATGAACGCTGTTCCACATAGTCAAGGCCATAACTAAAAATGAAAATCATAATTTTTTATTGCTATCACAACAGTACTATAAAATATCGCAGTTAAAATTCCAAGACTCCATCGCCCAACCCATACTTTCACATTTCAGGTTTTATTTTGTAAAACAAAAATGTAATTTGGCTGAAAATTTTAGTTTGCTTTCTTGGGAGGCCAGTCACTGCGGTGTTGTACTCACACACACATACACACGCACACCCACACACCCCCACACACACACGCACACACACACACCACCCGCCACTCATTGCTTCAGTTTCCAAGTCTCCACTGTGAAGACATGGCAAGAGTCAAGCAGATCTTCAGTGTTTCCCTGCTCCCCTCAGTACAGCTTTGGCATCCGCGTAGTGTACATGTCACCGCGCTCACACACACACACACACGCACCCGCAGCCACGAACCGAGCCTGGCTGCTGACATCACCTCAGAGGAAGATAATCCAGTTAGCTCTGCTGCCGTTTGTGGTCGCACGTGTGTTTAAAGTGTAATGTTTGCCCATTTTCATCATGGGATTAGTCAACCAAGAGTTGTAATTGATGCTTGATGAGCCAAATAATTTCAGAGAAAGACTTTGTTGGTGTAGCGGAGGCTTTAGCAGACACAGAGAAGTCTTTATCTCACTGTGCAGCTTCGGGCAACAGTTGTGCCATTTCTAATCTCACATTCAGCATGAAAACACAGAGACATTTGAGTGGCATTTGCTGAAATATGTGCAAGGCACAGATTTAAACAAGGTGTTAACACATGAAAGTATATGGAAATTCACTGTGACTGGAGGAATTTCACTATGCTGAACAGCATTAAAGTCATTTACAATCACTTTTTTTTTTTTTATCATAGGTTTTCAAGGCTCAAATATTGATGAAAAACCTTATTTGTTAAGCCACATTATGGAAAGACTAGCATACTTGTTTTATTGGGGGGGAAAAAAAAACCTCTACCTAGCCTGGCCACTTCCTGTGGTTGTATTTCAAGCAAGCCAATCAGCAAATAGAAAGAGTTATTAGTTCGGACGATGATTTCTGGTATTGGCAGAGGAGGACATGAACGAAGCCCTTCACTGTGTCACTAAATCTGCCATTCTTCCAAATATTTAGCAATTATCGTTAGAACAAGAGGAATGTTAGGACATTTTATTACTAGAAAAGCTGTCATGTCCTACTCCTAACAGGTGTGTTTACAGTGCTCAAACTGTCCGGTAGAACAAAGCAAAGCGTAGAGAAAGTCTTGATTTTACCAGGCTAACTTGCACCTGTTGCTAACATGCTAAAGCTTGTTTTATAGGAAACAACCTCTTGTTTTATGCTGTTAGGTTCATTTACAAGTCTTGGATTCTCAGCTTTTGAGAAACTATTGCTTCCTTTTGGCAAGAACTCTGTTGAGATTTTACCCAACAGCTAAAGTTTCCTGTGATGTATGCAATGTGCCACTTCAATAATATAAAGTTATTGAAAATCACCTGCGCTGTAACACAACCATCCTCCACTGCCAAAGGAGAAGTGTTGAGCTGAACAAGGTTAAGGTTGATTTAATATTTGGATGCGTGGCCAACACGGAGTGAATGGCTTTGTTCACTTTCTCTGCTGCCATTGCTAAAAGTACAGGAAAAGAGCATATTTTTAATCTGTTTTTGGCTAGGCACCACAGTGGAGCAGTTGGTAGCACTGTTGCCTTGCAGCAATCGAACTGGTGACGACAGTGTCCTCACACATGGGCCCCAATCCACCAACCATGTCATGCAATGCTCTAGCAGACTACAATTTGAAAATGGCACAGAAAACTGAGGTCATTATTCACAACTCCTGTTGTCGATTAGCCCAGTTGAAATTATACCAGAGGAATCTAAGTGAATGGTAGAAATCCTGGGAGGAAATGGTCATCCAACAACCTTTTCTGTCATTTTTGCCGCTGAATTTGATTTTGTTGGCAAATTGAACTCTGTGTAGCACAGAATTTATTCTTAACCAGTACATGGCATTTACAATGGCGTTTCAGTTTGCAGTCAAGCCCAAACCTTTGACTTGTACACACACATTTTGAATCTTCCTTTCTGGAAAGCTGGAAATCAACAGTCACCTTTGCATGTTGCGTCTTTTTAAAAGACCGTTTCATGATGGGAATCAAACAACTCCCAGGTACTTTGGTTTCTGGTTGCTGAAGAGAAAATTCAGAGAATCCTTCTGCAGAAAGAAAGTTCCTGTGATCTAAGCAAAAGTCAAAGTCTTCTCAAAGGTACCTGTGAGCTGCAGACATGAAAGTCCTGGTGTGCCTTGTGTCACAGTTTTCCTCGTTGTCCCAGGGCTTCACGCAAATCTCTTCATAAAAATTCAGAAATATAAACAAACGCGTCAGCGATGAATACGGGACATACAATGCATTCATGCAGAGGACGTAAATAAATAACATCAACCAGTGTCACCTCTCTGAGATAAAGGAGTTCTTGGGGATTTTGACATGTCCCGTGCGGCTTGACTGTTTCCACTTGTCGGCTTAAAAAACTAATCCAGTTTCTTTTCACCTGAGAGCTTAGGCATGCAATGCTGCCGTTTCTGAATCATTTTTTTTTTCTTTCTTTCTGGAGTGGACTTAGCATAGATTAGCCTCATTTTCCGCCTCTTATCTTTTGTCCCTCCTTCTTGTCACCTTTTTTATTTGATTCACTCAACTTTGTTTGTGCTCTTGTTGACGGCTCCGGCTCTTTTGTTTGTTGCTTAAAGCGAGCGAGGATTTAGCCTCGTTCTGACACGCCGTTTGGCCTTGGATCTGAACTGTTTGACTTCAGGCAAACACCTTTTTTTTTCTCCACCCTCCCTCCCTTCCTCTTGTGCCTGGTGTAATCCTTGCAGATAAAGCAAACCTCTTCGAACACACTGGAGTGTTGCAGTTGCTTAGGCAACAGACTATCCCATCTAATCCGACCTGTTCCCATCTCCCCAAAGTCTGAATACCTGTCGAATTGAAAGGCTTCTTAAGCTCGCCGCTTGTTAGGCTTGCGTCTTATGAATAGCATCTTCAATGAGATTTCTCTAACAGCTTGTCAGCTCATTGGCAGCTCATATCAGAGCCGCCAGTGGTCGAAGTGTGTTGACTCGCTAACCTTAAAAAGGGGTAGGATTGCACTTCGTTTAATTTTGACAAGAGCAAACAAGCAGCTAAATTTGCTGGGGATGGGAATTAACTGGAAATCGCAAATTTAGGTGAGCTTGTCATCTTGAAGAACGCCACAGTGTTTTGTCACAGTGTGCTCCCAATGGGTTTGGTCACAGTGCAGCTTCATCAAGCTGACATTACGTATGTCACGGCCAAACATTGGCCAAACGATTGAGTAAAATCACATCCAATTGTTTAAAACTTCCACACCTCCAGGAAACCACCGTTTCTCAATAACTGAGGGTCCAGACCCTGCGCACAAAGCAAGGCATAGAACCAGAGGCAGGTTTTTAACAGGCCAACTTGCACTTGTTGCAAATTGTTGAAGTTAATTTGACGGGAAACTGAATCAGGGTTTCACTGCAGCGTCAGCCGACTGTTTAAAGGTCTGACTTTTCCTTCACGTTCGCTGCTAAATTTAACTTTGTCGGCAAATCAAACACTGTCTAGCACAAAATCCTTTTTTCAACAATTACACAAGTCTTTATGACATTTCAAAATGCTTCAAGACTGTTTAGGTGCAGTGAAAATATTACTTACTGCTTTACTTTACTTAAATTACAAGCTTAAATGTTGCAGATCATCAAGCACAATTTAGCAAACAAGCAACCAAGTTTGCTGGCAAAAATGGGCGTAGTTGATGGGAATTGACTGTAAATTGCAAATTGAAGTGAGCCCTTGTCACCTTGAAGTGCACCACATTGTTTATCACTGTGTCACCCTTCCCCCCGCCCCCCTGCTCCATTCCTTCAGCTCAGCTCTTATTTCCCGCCTCAGAATGAAATGATTGGAAGGGATGACGCCGCCGAGCGCTTTATAATCTCCCCTGGTGTGCCAGGAGCGGCAAAGTGTTGGGGACATTGTATTGATTTATATAAAACTCAATGTTCCCTTCACTGCCCAGATCTGAGTGTGTCTGGACCACGACGGCGATAAGGGATTCCACTAATGTGAGCGCAGAGCAAAGGGGGCCTTGATGGAAAATGGATAAGCTCAGTTATAACAACGTGAAAGTTTGCCCTCTCTCTGCTGCGTGTGCATTCTTTTCTTTTCCTTTCCTTTCTTTTTTTTTTTTTATCGTGTCGTTATGTTGCAAAGTCTGAACTTGATGAAAAGGAGAATCCAGGATTATGTTCTTCAGAATATGCCCCAGGTGATTCATGGGAGGGGAAAAAAAGTGGAATATGTCAAACTGCAGTGGCACTAGAAGCCTCTGCATAGATTTTCAGCAGATTTATAAGACTAATTAGGCCACAAAACCCCAACCCACACAAGCTTACACAATTTCCCAGACTTTATTTTTGTCAAATTTTTTATGTGGTGTTATCTGAGAAAATGGAGTCATGAAGTGCTGCTGGCCTGATGAATAGAGCTTTTAATACGGCATAAAATTCATATAAGTACTTTTACTCTGTGTACTTTATGTCCTGATTATACAGAATGTCTCACAAATTGCTTCTCATATTGTGTCATATTTCACAACTATGAAACATAAAAATTGTCACTACGAAACAGAAAAAATAATAATGCCGTCTTCACAGCTTTTTAAAATAGATATATATGTTTAAAAGCCTTGTTAGTAATGGCTTCCTTGAAAGGAAGTCAGGAATTGACTTCAAAGTATGGATGATAATAACTCCTATATATTCTCTAATGTGCAGAACATTGAACTCAATCCTCTTTAACAGGTCTTTCTTTTAATTTGTCAAGTGGATGTGACTACAAATACAATTTTAAAAAAATTCCCATTTTAACATCTAACTATTGTGTGCAAACAGATGACATTATGTTTGCATAAATGAATGAACATGTTTTATTTTGTTTGTAGAGCGAAAGAACATTTTAGTTTATTGTAATTTTTTTTTTTTGTATGTTTCTCTCTCAGTGACATTAAACTGGTCTGAACTTTCTGAAGTTCAGTTTAACCAAAGTTCTGTTTGCTCGATCCCAGAGTGAAAGAGTTACTCATTTTTTTAAATTGTCTTTTAAAATTTATGATAAGTCGTACTTTGAGCAGCCTTATACCCATCCATCCCTCCTGACTGAACTGGTGGAACTGAGTCTGGTTTGTCTGCATACATCTTCTCAGCTCTCGCTACAAATATTCTATCGTGATGGACGGTTAAAAACGTGATTGTTGCCATCCCTAAACTACATCGTGGCTAAATTGTTTGTATGTTTATCGTCCATATGGAAGACATAATTATGCCCAAACTGAAACTTTCTGCGTGAATTCTTGAAATGTCCAACATTTCCACTATAGATTAACATTGATATCAGGTGATGTCACTTTTGTATTTGTATTTTTTTGTGTGTGTGTTTTTAATTTGTTCGGAGCAGTATGTTTTGTTACTTCAATAGTGAATAACTGCATGTAAAAAAGTTGCTTTTTGTTTCTGTCTACAATAGTAAAATAACTCCAACATAGCAGAATGTATGGCTCTGCAGTAAATGTTGTGGATTGAGATGCATTTGAATGCTTGACATCATTATCTGGGTTTAGCATAAGTAAACTTTAAATTTGATCAAAGCAATGAAATAAAATTTCAATCATTCTGCTATTTAGTAAAGAGAGAAAGCTATTTTAATCCAAGATAACACAAAACAGGAAAAGTTCAGTTTAATTTAACATGAGGCGCAAAACAGTTCTGTGTCTTTTTATGTAGATAAACATCTGGTTTTGAATATGTGCAACGAAAATAAATCAAGATTAAAGACTGGACAATATACAGATACATTTTGTACAATTTACAGACAGATTTTCAGAAAGAAAGGAAAGATAAAAATCCAAGTGGCGTTAGGTTTTTAAGTGTTGAACTTTTGATGTGTTTGACACAACACATCAAAAGCAGAGCTTTGATTTCTTTTCTTCCACTTTTACCAGAATGAATTGCCTTTTATTTAGTTTTCTTTTTTACATCAGAATACAGAGTAATTAACAGTTTCAACTTTAATTTGAAACAGAAACACAAAAGCTCTCTGGGAACTCATTCTTCACCAAGGCTAATGCTTTGTTTCACAGCTTTAACAAACACGACTGTGAGACGCAGAAAAAGCTGATGGATTTCTTTGCTCTGCTCACAATCTAAGTTTCTTTTACCAAGTTTTATGAAAGTTAATTTGAGGTTATCAAACCTTGTAGAGGCAAACGAAGTAAACCTTTGAAAATGGGAGGATGGACTGTAAGTTAATGCAATGTCATGGAAGCAAAGCGCTGTTGACTACATGACCTGATAAGTACTTGAATGTTTTACATTTTTCAACAGATGAATGACTAACTTCAGTATGTATTTTAAAAACCTTTTCATAAAATTCAGATTAGTTTCGTTCACTACTGCAAGTTGTCATGTAAATAATTTCTCATCTGAGCTGTGGATGGAAATGTCCTCCTGACTATTCTCTTCATGAGACTGTTATGTAGCAGAGTGTCTTCAGTCAGAGGCTTTTGCAGAATTGCAGTAATACAGACTGCTACAGGATATGCTGCTTTTCCACAGCCATCAGAATCTGACAATAAAACCCAGTTAATGATGTCTGATTAACAGTTTTAATCTGCAACAGATTAAAACTTATAGCAATTCTTGTCGTCAACTAATATCAATCATTTAAACAAAATTAAGCTAAAATGTATTTTCTGTAGTTTCAGATTTCTGAACAAAATGAGCCATCTGCTCCAAAAAGAAAAAAAAAAAAAAAACATTGCAAAATGAAGTGAGCCTTTTCTATCAGTATGGAAAATGAAGACAAAACAAAGTTTGTTCTTTTTGACAACCTGCTGTAGAATTTACATAAGAACTTCAGAGCATAAGAGCAGTTGGTTGGAACTATGTTGGGCACTTATAAAACTAATTAAAACATACTGAAATTACAAATATCCCTCGTTTTTGTGTTTATAAATCTATTTATTAGTCTTTCAAACTGATATGAAATACATTGTTTTCCATACAAGCAGCTTACATCAGCTGTCAGCAAATTACAAAACTCCATATTCTTCCTGGCGACGCAAAAGTTGGAAGAAAAATCCAGTCAGTTGGTTGTTCAACAGTAATTGAATATATATGTTTTAAATGGTTTCCTCTGTTGAGATTCATTATCCAATTTACTTAGACGTAAGAATGAAAAAAATAAAACGACTGCTTTAACTAATAAAAACTAACAAATACACTCATAAAACAAATTAAAACTAATTGAATTAGACAAACAAAATGTCAAAAAGAAATAACAGAACTATAACGAAAACCCCACCAAACTATTATAACCTGTCCAAGATCATTCATAAGAACCTGTTTAATCCCAAATGCAACACGGTTGCTCAGTTGTTGACCATTATCATTATTATTATTATTACGAACTCCTGTCTGTTGATGGAAGAAACTTTGTGATCCTTTTTATGACGGCACATTTTTAGATGAATTTGTGAGCGATGTAGATTATTATTCATATTAGCTTCAAAGAAAAAAATTCCTAAAACAATTGTTTCTCTCCATAACCAAATATACCTCAAGACGTTGCAGAACAGTTTTTATCAGATCAAATCCTGACATGAATGTTTGTGAATTGGGAAACAAACGTGTAAAGCTGAAGGGGTGTGAATAGTTTTGAGTCAGTTTACCCCCGAACGGTGACCTCCGTGTCGCAACGACGAACTTCAGTTTATCAACAAACGAATGCGACGTGTTTTTTGTTGTTGTTTTGTTTGTTTGTTTTTTTCCAATGTTTTATTCTTTGGGGGAAACTGTCCTCCTCCGCTTTCACAAGGCTGTGGATGCAAAGGGACTCAGCCACCTGCTTTGAAGCGGAGCTGCTCCTCCACTGCCTCTGAACCCTAATGATCCCTCAGGGCCACCGTACTGCAGGCCCATTTCAGGAACATCAAAGGATCAACTAGTCTAAGTGCTCGTGCCACAGCGGAAGGGGTACAACCGCACACCGTATTTGGAAACTCCCTTCACTTCTGTGTGTGTGGGTGTGTGTGTGTGTGTGTGGGTGTGTGTGTGTGTGTGTGTGTGTTTTGCGTGACACAGAGTCGGCGCCTCGAGGAATCTCAGTCAGGTGAACCAATGGCGCCATCCAATGGATGGTAAAAGTACTGACCTCTATGATGACGAGGTTTGAATAAAAACAATAAATCAAGCAGGCACTGCTTTTGTTAGAAATATGACATTGGAAACAGATAAGAGAAAATCTGATTCCTATTTTGACTCTTTGCGGTTTCAATACTCTACTGTGTCTAATACCCTAATATTGACCTCTGACCTGTCAGAAAAAGAGAGTAAAACTCTTACAGGGGTCACTTTGTTAATATTTTTTGTTGACTGCAGAAAGCGAGCCTGCAGCCTGTGATTTTTCTGAGATAGGATGAAAAACATCCTCCAGCAGCAGATGCTGTTGGAGGAAGGCCAGAGAGAGAGAGAGAGAGAGAGAGAGAGAGAGAGAGATGTATCTGTTGCTAAGCAACCACTTTGACTCTTTATTTTGTTGTTGCAGGTCCACTAACTAGATTTTTTTTTTTTTTAGTCAAGGTTGCATCAGAGCGGTTTGATTCCTCCGCAGTGCTGGAAAACACGCAAAAATCAAAGGAGAGAGCTTTTATTATCGACGCGGCGCCGTTAGTTCTCATTAACAAACATACAGGAGGGGAGGGAGGTTTGAGGCGGGGGAGGGGGCTCGGACGGCGTTTGGCATCGCAAAGAACATGTTGAAATGGAAAGCAATAGGAGGTGCTGCTTTCATCGCAAAAGTCCTGCAGTCATTAAAATTTGATGCGGCTCACAGGCAGCTCCATCAGCAGCCTAAACATGTCAGGAAGAAACCCGCAAAATCTGTTCTCTTGTGAAAATGTAGTTTTTCTTCTGTTTCCTACTGTTAATTATGTCAAATCTGAACAAATTACTGGCATATGTTCTGCTTATGTTTGACCTGCCCACTGTGAAGGTGTCTCTGAGGCTGAGGAGTGTTTGAGTCGGTGAAACTCAAAGATCCAAAAAGCAGAGCGTGACTGAAGAGAATCACATTTTTCAGATCTATTTAATAAAAATAAATAAATAAATACATTTTAAATCTGCAGCTGTAGAACTGAGCTTTTCACTAATTTAGATTGTCTTTAAGCTTTAAGTATGCAGCAGCAACACAGCTGGATCGATAAAGTGAATCCACAATTGATGCTTCTCCGCAGCTTTGCCTGTAAAGGAGATGTGAAGCGTTACAGCAGATACTCGGTGCTTCTCAAAGTGTAAACACTCCCGTTAAAATGCCAGCTTTTGCAAGACTTTGCTAAATTATTTAAGGAGGTTTTGCCAACTTTAAAGTCCTCTGTCCACTTCTACCGAAAAACAATCTGTTGAGTGGTGAAATGTAAGAAACTAAGTTTTCATAACTTGGTTGTATATTTTTTCATACTTCAATTATAACATTGTTGAAGTATATTTTGGTTTAACGGTTTCAAAGAGAGTTGTAGAGAATTTGATAAAGCGTGGGATTGAAATTCCCTGAAATGGTTTGGAAGGAGTATTTGAACAAAAAAGCAGCCAATCCAGGAGTTCAAATTTCTTTTGCTCTGTGCCCACGAGATCCAAGACAAAGGAGAGCGAACATTCAGCGCTAGTGTCTGGACGGTTCCCACTGTGCATAACAATGTAATATTTAGTGTTTGAATAATTAAAATAGGATGTTATAAGTGTTTGTATAAAGGTTCCCGAGTATTTGCGGATGTCAGCTAGGAGGATTTTTGGTCCTACTTGTTACATTATGATGCATAACCATGAGAACAAAGTTCTGCTTTTACAACTGGGGACAGTTAATCCAAGCAAAACCTGAACTACAACCCCAAACTGCAGAGGAGTTCAAATTGTGAACTTGAAATCAAGAAACAATCTTCTGTCAGACATTTTTTTTTTAATTAGTTGCAGCAACATTTCATTTTCTCCTGAGACAAATTAAATAGTCTTGAATTGAATATGAACTGAATGACACTGTCTAAAACTTCAAATTGGTCAGATTAAAATACTGACTTCTCTGAAGCCCTCAAGCATTAGGTCAAGACCCAGGAGGTTTGATTTGTTTGTCTCTATCCAGCCTTTTGATGCTTTCTTCCACTCTCAATTTCTGCTCTGCAATCAAAACCTACATCCCTCACGGTAAAAACGGTGAATATTGCCCTGTCCATTTATGCCTTTTTTACTCACATCCCCTGTGTTTCCCCCTGTGACAGCCACTTTCGGACCAAAATAAGTCGCAGCGCAGAAAAACACCACTCGACAAATGAATGTAATCTAGCCGCGGCAAAATGCTACATAACAACAGTCAATACAATTTAACACAAAACGATTCCCAGACGTCTCGCAGATGGAGGGCTGTGACATTCTATTTGTCGAGCATGTATGTATTAAATTTTTCATTCTTAGCGTTTTGTTATTTGTGACAGGGTTGGTGGCGAGGAATAATTCTCCTGCTTCCAACCAAAAGAGACAAATAGTTTTTGGCAAGTTGCTAATAGAGTGCAACGCACAGTTTCAAGTCACGACAAATGTCTTGATTTGCCGTTGAAAGGAGACAGACTTTCATTATGGATACATGTGGGAGAGATCAAGCTTGTCAAGAAGTCGGTATGGAGCGGAGGAATATAAACCGGCTCACATAAAGGGACAACGCTAAATAAAAAAATAAAAAAAGGACTTGAATCAAACGGATGGCTTTTGAACCTGGTAGGAAGTTGGAGGAACAGGAAAGGGGGGAAATCTTCCCACCTGGGTTTTCCTGTCTTCCATGATTGACACTTTCTTTGACTGCCTTTTGAAGACTTGACACATTATTTTCTCTGAATGGATGGCTGTGCATGATCCAGCTGTGAAGACCTCCCACCTGTCAAAAATGCTGCCTTTTTTTCCCCCCATCTTCTTCTCCCTGCTGCACAAAGAATTGAATCCCTGAGAACCGTTTCTCTTCACGCTCTCCTACACAGCACCCTTACTTTTTCAAACAGGAAAAATAAAGGATACCGGGAAGCTAATACATGAAAATGTGTTTCAGAGCAAGCTGAGCAAAGATGCATCAACACAAAGGAAAACAGGCATTTTACGAATCTGAGCACAATTATGGAGAAGCTACATCTAAATTCTGAAGGAAATTAAATATTCATGATTCTCATCTCCCTTCACTGCTCTATTTGCTCTTTCTCCCATTCAAGTGGTACAATTTCAACCAGACCAATCAGTGAACAGAAGGAGAAGTTGTGAATGATGACGCTGATTTTTCTGCGTTGCGGTCTGCCTGTAGTTTTAGCAGTAGCAGAGCAGGAAGTGAACAAACCCGTTCAGTCCATGTCGGTCACGTTTCCAAATATTGAGTTTGAATGAACAGTGGACTCTGGATCAGCTCTTCTCTCTTTGCAATGGAAGATGGTTGTTGACAGCGCAGGCAATTTCCGGTAAGCTTTGTAGCAATGAACTGGCACATTACACAGCTAAAAGTTAGCGATTGGGTGAAATGTCAAACTTCAGCAGAGTCCACGTTACTCGATAGTGGAGAGTCCAGCCCCTCAGTACAAAGCAGAGAGTAGAACAACAGGCTGGTTTTTACCAGGCTACTTTATTATCTGGCCTTGGGTTGGACTTCAATTTGTCTTCAAAACTACCTTAACTATTTCTAACCTTAATTCTTTCTGGATGTAGCCTTCAGAAAAGCATTACACTGGGTGTGTCCATATTCAAGTGCTGCATCATTTAAAGGCCAATTACATCATAATAAAGCAACAAAAGCTGTTCAGATTCGTAGACTTCTGTAAATGCTTCCACCTTTTCCCCAAAGTTGAAGAACAACTGGTGTATCCTTCACAGCCCACCGTATCCTGGCTGATGAAGCAGGAAAGGATGTCAGTTTTTAATGGAAGCATAAATCTGACAGTACAAAAATGAAAATCTTAAAGTGGCTGTAGTGATGGCCTTGTGTCGTTTGCATTGAGGTTTTTTTAATAATGGTTTTTCATTATTATTATTATTATTATTATTATTATTATTATTTTATTTTTTATTATTATTATTTTAAGTCTGTATTTTAATTGTGTAAAATAAACTAATCTATTTCTGTTGCTCTAAATCAGTTTTTTTTTTTTCCTGATTAAGTTAAAATCATAAATGAATTCATTTTAATAATTAACACAGCAAATGTGCACCACGTGAAAGAGACAATAGTGTTATTATCATAATTGGCTTATTGGCTTTTTAAAATGGTTTCCCCTCTGATGGTAGTTTTCATTTTGACCAGCAGGGGTCATGATTTACCCGTCTTCTCTGGCTCTTGCTGCCCTCATATTTGACCATTTTTGAGCAATCTACCATTACCTTGACACATAAATGCAGTATTTTATATTTGTCAGGACAATATGATCTCTCTCATATGATCATCTGCTTAGCTCATAACCTCTGGGACCTTCATCAGTTTGTCTTCTGGAAACTATTGACAATATTCCCTTTTAAACAGCATCTGTGTGTACTATTGATATTTGCACATAAAAAATATACAGTGTAGAGTTTTTTTTTCCCTAAACCCGGTAGATGATTGATTTTGTATGCACATGCACACACATAAAGTTAAGGCTTTTCCAGAGAGACCAGACATCCTGAAATGAAAAGAATCATGTTATCGGGACTCAGATTAAAGATCTCCTCTCTCTAAAAGATGCATCATTACCACTTTCACCTTAAAAAAAAAAAAAGGTAAAGATTAAGCATGCTGTAGGTGCACAAGGATAGAGCACAATCCACAACCCTCGCAGGTTCAAGTCCTGGCTTGACGATGTTTGCTGCATGTCTTCCCCCTTGTCACCAACTGTCCTGTCTGACCACGTTCAAATAAAGACCACTAGAGCCAAAAAACCTTTTAAAAATAAAGATGAAGCATAAGATGTGGGGCTGCATTCAATGTTTATTTTCCCCTACAACTCAGAATTTTGACATCAGTTGAAGGGAAGCTGCCATAGCTATGAAAACTGTAGAAATCTACATGCGCGGTTGCTTAATTACGCGTTGCAGGAGTTGTGGAAGTCACGGATCACTGGCCGCTCCGCTGGCTGCTGAGTTGGCCTAATGTGGGACAGATGTGTTCGAAAGCTTCTCTGGCTGTTCAGGCACAATGGATCATGTTGCACAATAAGTCCAACTCAAACTGAGAAAATATTAAGTGCCAGTTGTTGTTTGGCAAAAGTCGTACACCAGCTGTATATTTTTGGGCTTTTTTCCTCCCTCCCTCCCCCCCCCCGCCCTGTTTTCCCTAGAAGTGTTTGGATTTTCTCCTGGCGGACGAGAAGCAAAAACCCAAAAGAGATGTTTGTCGGTAAGAGAAGGTGGCAGATGGAAGTGTGGACAGATCCTGAAGGGCCGAGCGGTGGCCAGATGCATAAACAATGCGAACACACAAAAGCCATGCGGACCCCTTCTCCTGCACACAAACCGGTGTTGATATAGGAGGGAGACAGAGAGAGGCTGTGTGCACCTCGCAGGCTTCACAGCAGGCGTACACACACTTTTAAACCGCTTAAGCCCAATCTGATGAAACTGAAACAAAGAAACCAAAAAGGAAAGTTGGAAGAAATGTACAAATAACCCCAAAACAGACAACTTCTCTGAGCCTCGATCTCACTTTCAGAGTTAGCTTTTATAAAATTGACGTTATAACAAATTGTACACCAAGCTTTGAAGTTCTGCACTGAGAATCAACCAAGAATCCATTAAAGCATGGGTCACCAACCTTCACAATCTAGAGACATTTTTGTCCTTTTTCTTGACACATGACTTACCATGTGTCTTACAGTAAATGTGGTCAATGTGGATATAGTTGTATTTTTATTTTTTCCTTGTTTTACGATATTTTGTTTTCCGCTATGTGATATTCTGTTGTATGATATTTTAATATTTTATAGACAGGTGGTTGTTGAAAATGAAAATGTTCTTCTTCTTACCCCACCCCCAAACCATCCATCCATCCAGCCAGCCATCCATTAACCCTGGTGGGGTCATGATGGCTGCTCTAGCCTGTCTCCAGGGGTCAACAGGCGAGAGGCAGGGTCATCATGGACAGGTTGCCAGTCACTTCATGAACACCCACTATATAAATGAATTAATAAGAATAATAATAAGTAATTTAAAGAATAAAAAATGTATCCCTAATTTCAGATCACAGAACTTTAACAGGAAGACAATATATCAGTTATGCATTTATTTTACATATCACTCACAACACCTTCTGTTTGCTGATTGGCCAGGAAGAAATTCAAATGGAGAAATCGAACTCAATGGGAGAAATCCTAGAGGGAGGACTGAAGATAACCATACTGATAATGTGTTGTTGTAATAGTAATCCTGCTCAGGATTTTACTCAGTCCTCTAAATATGTGGCAGACCACTAAATGTTCTTGGAAGAGCATTCTGGTGTGACTTCAGGGAGATAAATCGGTTTTTACACCTTGTTCCTGGTTTCTGTCACAGGATGATAGGTGGCGTTATTACTGGTTTGGGCTTCCAAGTAGCTGTTTTTCTTTAGTGTTGTGAGGATATGGGCTCAGCTGTGGACGGAACCCAAACAATACAAATGGCATCCAAAAGGTAGCTGTAGAGCAGAAGTCTACATTCCCTTTAATTTGGTCTTGATGTGGTATAAGATTTATTTTTTGTAGGGACTGATTGTTTAAAAATATAGTGTTTTGTCAAGGTTTTAATAAAATGTGCATTTTATTAAAAAATGCACATTTTTTAATGTGCATTAAAAAATGCACATTAAAAAATGCGCATTTTTTAATGTGCATTTTTCTGCCTCCATGCACAGTTTTATTGATGAATATTTAGGGGTTTTTGTTTGTTGTTTGTTTGTTTGTTTGTTTTACATCTGGCCGTCTGGAGACCACATGGATTTGTGGTCTGGACTCTGCAGTTGTTTCATCTTGGCAACAACTTTTTAATAGCCAGCAGAAGTCTCTTGCTTTTCCCTAAAGAGACACAAAACGCAGAATTAATTAGACTCAATCTAAAGCCTTTACTGAACAAACCATGTGTGTGGCCAGGATGAAACTCTTTTTAAGATGCCACATATAGCAAGTAGAAGGTCGCTCAAATTCTCAGCTGGCACAGAACACACAGCTGTCTGTAGTTTCACTTTGGAAAACTGCAATTACCTTATTTCTGACCCTGCCTGTCTGTCTGTCACTTTTTTAAATGACTTTCCATTCTTCCCAGTTGCAATCTTCCTGTCTGGTTGTGATGTGTGAACAGTGCCTCCTGGTGGCGCTTTTTGAACGTTGCGTGATCAATTCCACACAAATCTGCTGATTTGCATGATCTCTGTGAAACTCATCTATCATCACCTTCCTGGAAAAAATGACCTGTCATTTTTTACCAAAAGTTAATTTTCCCCGAAATAAATCACATAATTTCAGTCAAGATGATTTTTTTGTGGGGAAAAAAAATCACATTTGACAACAAAGGATTCGGGCCTTTTGTTTGGAAGGTGACATTATTATGCATTCAATATATCAAACCTTTATTTTTTTTGTAATTTTGATGACATATGATTTAAAACTAATAATTCAGTGTCTCAGAATATTAGGGAACTGTTGCAATGTTATTGGGAACTCAATAATTAGGTAATTAACTGAAAACATTTCCTGAGCCTTTATATTGGCTCTGGATGCGAAATGGACACAACATCCAACGGCATTTCTTTTGAAATGTTTTGTTTTATTAATCTAATGTAATATTTTAATTGTCAGCGATACAGGATTTTAGTGAGACGGAATAATCAAAATTAAAAGAACTAAAGGTTTGAAATGTTCTTAAGGAGAATCCATACAGCTCTCTTTTTAAAATTAGTGAACAAACTAAACTTCTTCATGATATTAAAATCATATTAAAATTTATAAAAACAGAGAAATCGATAATCCTAAAGAACAGATTTAATTTGAATGTGTGAAATTCATCATGTAGGATTCATAACGGACCACCAGGAGGCACTGTAAATGCACAACAACGAAAATTAGGCTGGGGACTAAAATGTTTTAAAACACACAAGCCGACTGTGAGAAATCATGAACTGCTGTTTTCCAAAGTGGATCTATTCTTCACTTTGGAAGAGTGGAGTGTAAACTCACTTTTCAAAAGCTTTCAGTCACTTTTCTTTGCATACACATGGAGTCTAATGACATCACGTTTCTTATAAAAACCAGCTCATTGGGTTCTGTACACAGTTTAGCAGTGTGTTTACAAGGAATACTTTACCGATTCTTGAGGAGAGCGTTTGTGAGCTCAGACACTGATGTTGGACGACAAACGATGGGTCACGTTTTGTGCTCCAAGTCAATGCCTCTTTAGTGTAGAACCACCAAGAACCAAAAGTTCTGTTTTTTTTTTTTTTTTATTCATGTTTTTTTTTTTTCACAAAAAAATGCTTCACACCTCACCTTATTAAACTGCACTAGTGGTGCTCAAAGTGGGTCCTGGAGGGCTGGCATCCTGAATGTTTTAGTTCTCTCCCTTTTGATAGTAAAAACCTCCTCAACATGTTCGTGTTCTTAGACCTTCTAATGAGCCATCATTTGATCCAGGCGTGTTAAACCAGAGAGTGAACTAAAACATGCTGGATGCCGGCCCTTCACGACCCGCTTTGGACACCACTGAACTAAACCTTTTATTTATCAGAATAGAAGAATGGATGATTTTTGATTATTCTGATTATTTCAATTTGTCTGGAATTGAACTGCATTCATAGAGCTCTATTTCTATAACCCAGCTTTACAGAGCTTAAAACCAGAAGTTCGACCACTAAGGAAACAAATATAAAAAATTATAAAACCAAAATAACAAATAGCTTTTGCTAAGTTTGAAAACATTTAGCCCTCTCCACTTCCCCTAAGTTATTTTTTTTATGTGTAAATTCTTAACTGATAAATCACTTGGCTGTTTTGTAAGGTTTCAGTTAAATACATTTTCAAATCTGTGTTGAAGTTTTGGTTATCAACTTCAGAATTATTCAAGAAGTTAGATGTTTTCCTGCTCTTATTTTGAAGTCTGTTCATGCAGCAGTTCTGCTTCCTCCACTCAAGTTCCCTCTCTTTATTTCAAACAAGAAACAGGAACAAAATAAAGCACAGACAGCAAAAGAATAAAACATTAACAAAATTACAATGCTTATGGGCATTATAGAATATATAAGTTTTAATGTAACATGAATTAAATTGTTGCTTTAATACATGGTTGAACCGTCCTCCTCAAGGACACGTTTAATAGGTTGCTTATATATATATATATATATATATATATATATATATGTCTCGAGCTATAAAATCATATAGTCATGATACCCAGAAATTTATGAACAAAAGTACAGATATAAAATAAATAAATAAAAATAATATTTTTTGTTTAAATTGTTTACAGTTTAAACAAACAAAACAATATTGTTCTTACTGTGATAGCTACTTATGATAATAACCCACTTCTTGGTTAAGACAGATGCTGGTTTGTGGAAGACATCAGGTACAGAATGTGTTAGCTTTCTTCAGCTGGCTTTCATTAATTATATTATGTATTGCATAGTTATTCTGATTCCAATTTTATCATTTCCTTCAGAACGAGCTAACTTTGTGTTTCTATTGCACACTGAACCAATAAGGAGTTGGTTAGTTTGAATGAGCTTTTGCAAAACAACAGTTGACAGTTGGGATCTAATGCAACACCAGGGAAATTTAGAGCGGGATGTTTCCAGATGGGCTGGATCCCTTTCTTAAGTAGCAATGCCATTTAATATTTTCTTAGGGGGAAAACTGAAAAATCTAAGATTTTCCGAAAAACAAACCGGGTTTCTCTGGAGTGCTGCTCAGCGCTCTCTCACCCAGCAGACGGTTCGCTGCGGAGAGTGAGACAGATGGTGGTGTGGACGGATCCTGAAGGGCCGACCAGGTGTCTGGTGGCCATATGGACTCAGTCCTCTGAGCTGAACAGTCATTTTACTTCTGCTGCTCATCTCTAACAACAAACAGCAGCCTATTGTCATTAGCTGCAACCCAA
This sequence comes from Poeciliopsis retropinna, assembly GCA_010277075.1. Lineage (NCBI taxonomy): Eukaryota > Metazoa > Chordata > Actinopteri > Cyprinodontiformes > Poeciliidae > Poeciliopsis > Poeciliopsis retropinna. The sequence goes on from VMRM01000009.1 coordinate 1,438,719, forward strand.
CCCAACTAAACCCAAAGCAAATGTTGCAAATGTTGTGAACATTTGCATTTCCACTCTGGATAATGACAGGGATTAATCCAGGGCTGCAGGGCACATGTGAAACAAATATGATTTGGATAAGTGCAGATAAAGCGCTGCAAAGGACTTCTCCTTATCTACTGTGAGGAATGTCAGGGCTATTGCAATAATATGCCATAATGTGACTCAACTTCCTCATGCTGTAATACTTAAGTTGAATATAATAATAATAATAAAAAAGTTATTTCTGCAGGAGTATTTATTTTACTTGAACCAGGGGTGCGGGGGGGTCCAACGTGCAGAAAATCAACTATAGCTGATTTTCTGCAATAGTTATTTAATTACGCAACTTTTTGCAGTTTAATTACATAATAAGAAGGCCTGCGTCTATCCAGTGACTTTCATGCTTTATCTGCTTTTACTTTTTTTTTTTTTTTAACTTGGCTAAATGCAACAAATATGACACAAAAGAGTTACACAAATTCTATTCGCATCACTGAAAATTAAAAAAAGTTTTTAAAGTTTGACCTTTTTTCAAAAAGGTCAAACTTTTGAAAGTTTGACCTTTGAAAGGATTTGAAAGGATACTGCCTTTCAAATAATGCAAACAAGCAAAACATGTGTTTTTATTCATATATTTTTGGGGGACTGTTGAAGATTTTGGCCGGCGGGTCAAAAGTTGTGATGCCCTGATTTAAGCTTTCTGGAGATTTTTCCTTAAACAATAAAGCAGATTAATTATGACTCAGCTTTGGTCAAATATATAAAAAAAAATCAATACCATAGTAGAATTTAACAGTAAAACCTTAAAAATAATAATAAAAGAGCAGTACAGGCCACTAAGAATTGTATAATAGTGACAAAAATCCTTTTAGTTCTATTCATTAGCAAAGCAATGTGCTTTTTATACTTGCTATTGCGTTCTGGTAGCTTTCCACACAGGGTCCATTTTTACAGATTCTGTTCTGTGATACATTTTTCCCACCGTATTTTTGATGTCAGGTCGCATCCAGCTTTTCATCTGTTTCACATAAACTGTGCTAAAAGGCTTTAGTGAGGGGAGGAGAGGGGACTGCTGTGGACCGAGTGCCACATGACTAAAGTTGTATACTTTGGGAATAGTTCAAGTGGTTGCATTGTGGTTTGACAACCCATTTGCAGTAGATCCAGGGTGCCTCCACCTTCTTCCAGCTGGACCCGAAACAGAAAACACAAAAGTTTCATGGAAGGAAAACCAGAAGCAAATCTCTGCTGCAGAATCCAACGTTTAAGAAGAAGAAGAAAAAAAAAAAAATCAGATTCGACAATCCATAGGATCAGGGTGGATGACGGTCCGGCCATCAGGCCTGCACTCCACACTCTGGAAATATGAACATATTGAATCAAACTAAAGAAGCTCGTTTAAATGTTGTTGATGTGGTGTGTCAGAACACGACAGCTGCAACCCGAGGACCCGGACGGTCATCTTCCACACAGCATGTGGAAATACTCGGGGGGGGGGGTTTGATGGACTACTCCCATCTGTAGACCACCTAACTATGATGAAGAACAGTAATTACCGCCAAAGAGATCATCAAAGTTGCACAGATTTAGCCACTAAAGGCATCCCTGTGTTTTGGGAATCAGAGTTTACAAATCAGCAGAACATAAATCACAGGCCGCCGTGTTGCGCTTTCTGGCATATGACATTTAGTTTCCAGGTTGATGTGGGCAGGAGTCGTAAAAAAGGGTTTTAGCTAAGCTTATCGTCACATGTGTCAGTGACAGTCAAGCCCAAAATTATACATCTTTTGATGTTATCAACATGTTTCTTCAGCCTATGGAGACACTTGATTCCTGACCTGAAACTGGTAGATAATCTGAGTATTAAGCTGAAGATCAGGGTGATGGTAAACACACTTTCAAAGCTCTGAAACACTGGTGAAAACATGCAAAACGCTGGTCAGCAATAATAAGAAGAGTTTGACTGTTATAATGCTAATAGAGTTTATAAAATACACTTTGACAGGAAGGAATTAGAATTTTTATGATTATTTTACATTGTTTTATGGGGGAAGGGAGTGTTATATATTTTCCAGTCACACAGTGCAATTGTATAAGACAGACAACTAACTACACTATCTTCAGTTGTTAAAAAATGCTGCACATGTCAAACAAAGAACATACTAAATAAATGAAAAAAAACCATAAATAATTGATTTTTATTTATTTATTTTACTTTATTTTTTTTCTTTGCTGTGCTCTCCCCCTAATAAATTAAAAAAATTCCCTTATTGCACACTGGGGATGTCGAAGAAATGACCTCTCCGATTAGGGCTACTTGAGTAGTAGCATTCCAACAAATCCAAGTTTTCACCTCTCGCCCATTTCCGTCTTGTTCCAGTAGCCCATTTATCGTCAAGGTGCTCTGGTTCCCCAACACCTGACACAGACCTTGTTTGGCCAGGCGACGTCTGAGCCGGCATGTTTCCTTGCTTTTTTTCCAGTAGCTCAAAGGGTCTTGTCTAAGGACCCAGACGGGATAGCGCAATTTTTGCCTGTTTCGGCCTGGATTCGAACCCGGGTCTTCCAAGTGAAAGACTGATGATTTATCCATTGAGCTATCCTTTCAGCTCGATAAGTCCAGAAATTAAATATTTCATGAGTTTCATATATTTCTTTATTGGTTTTAGCTGTTAAATATAATGATCAATAAAAAAAAAACAAGGTCATGCAAATAAATATTATCGTAAACAGTAATATGAGCAGAGCTCAGTTCTGTTGCAGTGCCATCATAGCTATAAATCTTTATCTGCAACTATCAAATACTCAAGTGGACCAATGTCCAGAAAGCTTCTGCCATGTGGCGGTTCACTTTACAGTGTGTTCATGGTACTTTATGTATTTAAACAGCATTTTATTGTGAAGAGGTGGGAATAGTAAACCTCTGCATTGAAGCAGCTCTCTTCTTTGCATTAGGGCTTGTAAAAGTGTTGAGATAATATTTGGCAGAAGTGATTTGTTTGGGAGAGCTGTTAAATGTCAAACATTTGCCCAGATTCCACTAATGAAATTTGTCACAGCAGCACTGAGGCACTCTGAGCTGCAGTTTCTCAGGATGGAGAACAATTCACATGAGGGAGTCCAGTCAGAAAACACGAGTGTGACGCCAGCATCTAAAACAACTGTGGGTCCAACATTCACTAGGCTCTGTGTTCATTGGTTTTGCCCTCTGACACATTTTCATAGAAATGTTTTTCAGTTTGTTGCTAAATCTTTAAAGCTGCAGTATGTAATGTTTATGAAAAACATGCTTACATGTTTGTAAAAACTATCATTACGTCGTGACAGTGAAAAATGAGATAGATAAACTGAATAATATCAATCTCCTCAGCCTTCTCCCAGTGCTAACAGAAAATAACCAATCAGAACCAGGATGAGAATTCCAGTGCTGTCAATCATCCCCCTGTACACGGTGCTCACAACCTCCGCCTTGCTTCCTGCCCAACAGAGGCTGTCATAAATGCTATTGCTAGTTAGTATGACCACTGTTGACAATGAGTTGTTTCTCTGCTATTAGCTGCTTTAGAGGCGTGTACATGCGGGTGATTGACAGTGTAAAGAGTCTCCCCTGGCTCTGATTGGTTGTTTATCACCAGGATTGCTGCGCTTCTTCAAAAGCTCATTTTTTTCTGCCTCATACCTTTTAGCAAATATGCAAAAAACACTTATTTTTATAAGTTACCTGCTGCAGCAAAAGTATATTCTAACTGCCCGGAGAAAAATTAAACTGATGGAAGCTTATAATTTACAAAACTTCAACATAAATGGCCACAACAGTTATTTATTTAAAATTGCATGACCAGAAGCTGCTCCTTAATTAATGCATTGAATTCAGCTTTAACATTAAAATATGATACCAAAACAACATTCATGAAAAAGTATAAGTGAACCAAATAAATATACATGGCCTGGTCAAATAAAATGCCACCTTTATTTCAACCGGAAGAGACTCAGATGGAGAAAAACAGTGATTAAAAAGTTTTATTGGCACAAATGAATTAAAGTTCTTTGGCACTCGGACCCAACAAAAGACATTGTGCTATGAATTGCAATAGGCTTGGATGAGCATTTGCTATGTTGATTTGAGATGTCTTCCCACCGGGGCCCGTACTGGTGGTGGAGATCAGAGAAAGGATGGAGGCCTGAAAAAGCCAGGAGCATGGAGGTGGAGAAGGGCAGAGGTGGGCTGAGCACGGCTGGATGATGCCATAAGTGAAGGTCCTTATAAACAGAAGCTTAATTGGTGATTGGCTGTGATGGGGCAAGATCCGATCTGTCCTGCTGTAGACATGCAGTGGACTACTGCGTCAGACTTACAACATGCATCGAAGAAGTCTTCACAGATTCATGTTAATTATTCCATTCTTTACAACTTAATGACATTTATTGAGTATATAAAAAACAATATATAACGTTTGCTCTCGAAGATATAGCAGTGGAAAAGATCATGAACTTTACGATCCATAATAATGGTGAAGAGAAAATAGAAAACACAAAAAATAATAAAACTGTTACATAAGCAGTGGCGCCACCAAGTGGGTGCCACATCAACTGAAGTTTATTCATTTTGTTTTGAGCACCAGGTTCTGGACCAGGCCTTTGTTAAGTTTCGTTTTAATTAAGGAAATCCAATACTTTTATTAGCTTTTCATAGGCGACTCACTCTCAAAAAAGTTCAGGTTCAAGGACAGAAAAGGCAATGTCTAAGTTTTATACCTGAAAAAAAATGAACGAGATGAAAACAGCGTGTAAGTTCCACCGTAATTTCCTAGTTGCTGTTCTTAATAGATATTCCATTGATGCAATTCATTATCAAGTTAAATTGTCTGGGCACTAATCAGAACAATATGCTTTGAGGGAGACGTCGAGTCTCTCAGCCTGCTGGTGCAAAGAGGCAAATTAGTCGGCCAGTAGTCCACTGAAGTTTTGTCCACTCTGACCCAACTGGCTGGATTTAATTAAACCAGAAACAGCAGAAACATGTTACTTTTTTGCATGTTTCTGTCCTCTTAAACTAGCACTGAGAAAAGTATTCACTCCCCTCTCCAGGCATCTAGACCCGATTTCTGAATGATAATTTTTGTACCTTGGCACCTTCAGGAAGTAACCTCTTCTTGGAAAGAGTTTGCTGATTAAATACATGGCCAAAGATTAGGGATGCACCGATCCACTTTTTTCACTTCCGATATGACACTGAAATTATGTTTAACAAGTAAAAAATAACCTGGAACAAATCTTTTTAAAAATGGTTCAGAAAGTGCACCTATGAATTCTAAATATTATTAAAATAAACTTACTCAGACCACAAAGCACAGAATTAGACTGAATAGATCTGCACTTATGGATTGGGTGCGTTGTCACCAATACCCAATCTAGAGTTGTTTTCGATATCGGGAGCGATACAGATATTAATATCAGATCGTTGCATCTCTACCAAAGATTGCAGTCACTGGAAACAAGAATGTTATTTATAACAGTGTTTTTCTACCCTGGTCCTCAAGTCTCACTGCCCTGCATGTTTTGTTCATTCCCCTGCTTCAGCACACATGACTTGAATTGATGGCTAATTAACAGGCTTTTGCTGACAGAACAGAGTCTAAAACATGCAGGTCAATGGGCCTTGAGGATCAGGGTTGGGAAACATTGACTTATAAATATGTCTTCATCAGGTTGGTGAAATAGACCAGAAAGAGTGTAGTAGGTGAGTTCAAACTATGACATGGACTAATGTTTGATCAGAATCAAACATGTACTAATGTTTATGATGAAATGCAGAAGCTGCCACCAGTTGTATTTTTTTATATTCATATACTAATAGGATTAACTTGGTTCTTTTCATAGATCCATTGTCATCTTCGGCAATGGAAGATTACCGCAGTATTTAATCTATACTTAAAATGATTCCTAATGGCTCACGGCAGGTCAGTTTTCTATTTAATCTATAAGTCATTTATGAAGTGCAATATCCCACTGGTCTCAGAAACACTTCCTGAAGACAATCTGTGGCCTGTATTCCTCTGTGTGCTGTAAAAAGACAAATTATGACACTGAAGCTATAAACTACAGAAGTGACATTCTCAGTATGTAGGGGACTCCTTCCATCTTTGACTTGAAATTCTGATTTGAATGGGTTTTTTCTCGTTTTTAGTGAGAGGTGACAGTTACTGTTTTGTCATTTTGATAACGAGACCGAAGTGAAGACCTTTACGACAGAGGAAGTGGTTTGGTATTACAGAAGAAGAGCTAACTTGATCAAATACATGTTAGCAGATGACTACGATGGAAAATGTCTTCTTTCCTTCACTGTGACAGAAAAAAAGAAAAAGAAAAAAAAAATCCTGTGCAAATTTAAAAGTAAATTCATACAAATAATTTTAGGTGAAAAACAGCAAGTATTAAAGTTTTAACATGCAGGATTAGTTGGTATCATAATTCAGTGGCTATGACTACAATTCTCTGTGTGCCAGCATGGACCTACATACATTAATGTAATAGAAAAATAAGTCATGTCAAGTTTAATTTTATAGCCCATTTCAGCAACACGGCAATTTTAAGTACTTCACATCATAAAAACATCACACAGTCACCAATAATGAAACAAGCAATACATATTACGTTTTTTGAAGTGCCATCATCAAAATCATTAATACACATCAAATATGTTGGTCAATGTTTCATTTATTATGGTGCAAAAGCAGCTCTTAAAAGGGGGATTTTAAGGCTTGATTTAAAGGAACTCAGTGTTTCTGCAGTTTTGCAGTTCTCTGCAAGTTTGTTACAGATTTGTGGTGCATAGAGGCTGAATGCTGGTTCTCCATTTTTCTTTCTGGTTCTGCTCAGACCAGAACCAGAAGACCTGAGAGGTCTGGAAGGTTACTATGAGAGCAACAGATCTTTAACATATTTTGGTACTAGGCCGTTGAGTCATTTACAAACTGTCTGCTTTTTTACCTGTGAAGACACTATTGTAGTAATCAATGTGATTAAAGATAAACACATGGATGAGTTTCTCTAGATCTTGCTGAGACATTAGTCCTTTAATCCTAGAAATGTTCTTCAGGTGGTAGAAGACTGACTTTATAACTGTCTTCAAAAGTCCAGGTCTGGGAGAAGCTTTGAAATTAAATTGAACTTTCTTAAAGAGAAATAAGAGTGGTAATAACGTAACTTTCTCCGAAATAATCTTTTTCCTAGGGTGCTTTTGTGAGCTTGTTGTACTTTCCAACAAGCTCTCAACTCCTCATTCTTGATGAGGACTTGTGCTTCGTTCAGATGTTCAGACGAAGCAAAAGCTTTGCAATTTTAGCCCAGATGAGTAAATAAATTCCAACATATATTAACTGCACATTAAAACTGCTGTTCAAACTCAGGGAAACAATGAGTTGAGGAAAACAAATATTCTATGCATCATTTAGTTTACTTATCGTAAATACCATAAACGTTGCATTTACTCCCACACCTATTTTCTACTACGTCAAAACAAGTTAACACAATTTACAGTAATTTACTTCGGAATGACTCACTCTGGTCTTGAATCATAAATTTAAAACAACCCCAGAGAAAGATTCAATTGTCCCTCAATCAGCTCACAGGCTTTTGAAAGTATGAGGATGAAAAAGCAGCAGTTTCCCACAGCACCGTCAGGCGAGGACGTGATAATGCTTCCACTCCCTTAGGGCAGGTTGACATTACCACCAGTTTGTACTTAAATGAGCCCTTTGGGTGGCCGGATAAATGCTAACACTGCCCCGGCGACCGCATGGTTGCTCCCTGTGCATCCTCCAGCCCTCACTCTCATTTGCGTGTCTGAAATTTCTGTCAAGTGTCTCCAAGAAGTGCAGGAGGCAGTGCATGTTGGAGGTCTAATGATGGTGTTGTAGATCTAATGATGTATGTAATTACAGCATTCTCAGATATGGCAGCATGCGTGCTCGCATTGCTCACATGGCACTTGCTCAGCGCCAGGTCTTTAGACTTTAATCAGGTTCAGTCCTGCCCTGTAACTATCGTGTGGGCTGAATTTTGAAGAAAAATACAGCATGGATCCTAATGTTAGAGTTCTGTTGTACATTACACTGCCTCTGTGTGCATATGAATATATATTTTATGAATTAGAACATGAGACTCATTTTCAATTATTGTTTAGGATCCCGATTAGCTCGACTTTACACTCACCTACTCTTGCTGGCCTGAATCATTGAAACACCTCATACAGTATAAATCATTCCAGTAAATGACGGAAAAAAGATTTAACATACATAGCAATAAAAATGAATTACAGTTCATACATCCATAAATCCATAATGTTGATAAATCCATAAAATATACACTACTTAACCATTGTGGTTGTAAGTATGTAACTTCTAAAGTCAAAAGCAACTCGATTTTAGGAAAAAAAAAACTTCTGTTCAGCTTTAATTAAAGTTAAGTATAGAGTTCCACCTTTTTTCATTGCTCAGTAAGTAAAAGTGCATTTGAGAACATTTGTTTTTGCCTGAGAAATGTGAAAACATCAACTGCATGTCTGGTGACAATACGTTCATTTAAATTGATACTTAACTGAGCAAACAAAAATGATGTGGATTTTGGAATTTTTAACTTTACCATGTTGAGAATAGCAGTCAAGCTAATGCTGTATCATGGACTTTTAGCCAGTTTTTATGCTAGGTCAGATTTCTTCTCCATCAAGTGATGTTTGTCCACGTTTTTTCTCTTTCATTTGCCTTTAATAGATTATTCTTTAAGCAGGTATTAAACATACTTTCTGTTAAGGCCGCATTTCTGTATTGATATATTTATCATGATTACTATTGGTATGTCATTTTCTAATCTTACATGTTATGTGTTCATCAACTGGAAACAGGAACTGGAAATAGGGGTGGATGTTATAGATTTAGAATTTTATCATGATATTTTGTGGTACTATTGATAAAAAAAAAAAAAAAAACTATTGCTTTTTTTACATAAGTGTATGGCTGTGACTTCATGGCATAGCATTTATAGACCTAAATTGGAAAAACTTTTCCATTGAAATTAGCTACTTCAGGACATCGATTTTTGAAAGAACACACACAGTAACTACCTTCAATCATTTTCAAGTTGAAAATGATTGAGTAAATTGTTTCATAATTTACTCTTATGAAACAAATGGTGGAGAAAATGGTACAAATGGCATTTCTGGTCAGTTTATTATTTTTATTTTTTATTCTAGATTATTAACTAAACTCTATCAAGACAATGAAAAATTTAAATTCTTATCATGATGTCATTTTTCACAATAAATGATACACAATAAGATAAATGGCCACTCCTATCATCATAATAACATAGCTATTGGCTTGGAAACATCAATTATATAAGTGTTTCAATTAGCGAACTGAGTTACTGAACTCAATTAACATTTCAATAATATTTTAATTTACTGAATATTACTGGGGCTGCATGACGGCACAGTTCGTACTGTTTATTGTGGGAAGAAGGTCCTGGGTTCAAATCCCTCTGCATAGAGTTTGCAGACTTTGTGTGTCTTTGTTCAAACTTGATAAATGTGTTGCTCATTTATAAAGAATTCCAATAAAACACATTACAGTGTGTGGTTGTAATTTGTCAGAACAGGAAAATGTTCAAATACATTTTTGTTAAAATACAGAACAACATACTTACATTTTATTTGACTATCTATTTTGAAATATATGGATGGCCACTAACCTCTGTTCCTGGACAAAGACTTTAATAAATTAGTTGTATGTACAGTCAACATCTTTTCTTCTTTTGGTTGCTTTAATTCTGTTGTGCTTTTTGCAATTGATTTGTTGTTCAGCTTGCTGTCTTGCATTTCTATTATGCAACTTCTTTATATCATTTTAAGCATTTGTGTTTGATAAATTATGTATTGCTCAAAAAATGAATTCTGTCTTTGTGATTTTGTTTTATGGATATTTTGTTTTATGGATATTTGATGCATTTTTATCATTTCAAACATCTTAAGTTGGCTTTCCAGAGAAAATCAGCCTGGATATAATTTTAGAACCACAGGCCTGCATTCCACATGCTGTCTAAGCTAAAACTGGAAACTTTAGAGTGCAGTAATTTTGTCTTATATTTAACACGGAATTTGCAAGAAGCAAGAGGACAATGAGTCAATACATCAGGGCCTCACAACAAAACACAACTGCTTTCAACAATTTGGGGTCATTCTAATTTAAATGGTGCTGAAAATAAAAGGTGTTGGCTGCTACGGTGTTGGAATCCACACCTGGAAAGGATTTAAATAGCAAGATTTTCTGTCAAGTCTTGTTTTTCAATAATTTGTATTTCTCTTGAAAAAAAAAAGTATCTATATTACTCTTGGTTCAAAGCCTATTGTTATTTCGAAGTCACTCGACTGTCGCATATATGAAATAGTGACGGCTACAGACTTCTATTTAGAAGAGGTAATATAAGAAATAATGCAGGAAGAGCCTGAGATGCTACCTTCACGTTCTCCTTGTAGAGAACGTTACCGCAAATAAAATACCGCTGAAAAACAGTGGCCGAGTCTAAATTCATCTATATAAGTTCCTACTCAGACGTCCAGTTGTGAAAATATACCGAACTTTTATTATTCTTACGCTTATAAACTAAAGGAATGAAGATCCGCGCTGAGCCGAGTTTCTGTGCACCATCAGTTCCTGAATGCAGCTCAGATGATAGAGGGGGGGGCGGGAGGAGTTGGTGGGTTGGTGTGACGTCATGGCACAGTGCCCCCTCCATGTTTAGAGAAGAAGTTTGTGTTGCTTCGACAAACTTCAGACAACCATACTGTAGATGTGCGGATCACAGCAGACTGTTAACTCTTTTTCTGCCCCCTATTTTCCGCTGGTATTAACTTTACATTACCTACCGCACAAGTCATTTTTTTTCGCTAGAAATAATAACGTTGGTTCCAAATCCCGACCAAGGCTCACTCTCGAGCTAAATTTTATGCTCCGTTCACGGACCTTCAATCACATCTTGGTTCCGCCGGCTATGTTTTATTTCAGCTCTGTTTCCGGTAGTTAATACATGGAGACCGTCTGTTCCGTCGATTGCCTCGCATGCTCGCATCCTCAGTCGGTCGGTTTCGTATGAACCGTTGCGAGACAGCGACGTGGGGTTGGAGGCTCCGCGAGCGGAGCCAGACTTTATGATGGGGATGCCCAGGGGAGGACGTCTGTTCCTGGCGACGTGCCTCTGCTCGTTCTTCGTTCTTGTTCTTTACTTCCAGAGCATCACTAAACCAGGTAAGACGCCATGCACATACACAGTCTTCTTAAACTTTCAGACATTATAGAGAGAAATTTCTATGAAAAAGTGTTCCATTTCTTTGTGACCAGGTCTCCATACAGTTTTTTTTTAAAGTATAAAGCCCGATTGTAGTTCTTTTTTCACCGTGTTCAGTCAGGTTGCATTGCAGTGTTATTGCAGGCTTACTTTCTAAAAGTGAATGATGGAACAGCAACAATAACAAAACTAGAACTGTGCAGGAAATAAAATATAATCTGAAAAAAAGTGTTTTGTATTGACAGGCCAGTTTATTAGGTGCACCTGTTCAACTGCTTAATAAATCCAGTGACCCAGTTGTTAATGTCAAAGGTCAAAAGACCCCCCCCCTCTCACACACACACACACACACACACACACACACACACTGGTTTAAAGTCATACAGAAGCAGCAGTAGCTGAATTAAGCTTTCACTTGTTACGACCAATTGTTGCAGGTCTGCCAAGATGGGAAATGAACAGATTCCCATTTGGTCAGAATTTGGCATAAATCAGTGGCTAGTTTCTTGGCCGGTTTTGTTTCTATAGATCCAACTTAGCAGTATTTGAATGCCACAGCATACCTGATTTTATATTATTTCTGACCATAATTGTCCTATTGTAAACACAGTGTACTTTTTTTTTTTGGATCACTATGATCAAAAGAGCTCTTTAATATGGTAAGATGTGTTTTTATTTTGTGTCAGTTTTGCTTGTATTTTTCATCAACAACAAATAGATAGACACTTTTGAATGGGTGTAAAGCAGATGGTTTGATTGAAAGTAAATGAAATGATGTATGAATAGGCCCACTGTGAAGACTGGAATGTTTTCAGAACCCCCTCTCTGTCCCTCCTGAAGACCCCCCGCATTCCTCACACTGTATCCCCTTTTCCTCTTCATGCTCTTCCGTTTCTGTCTCCGGCTGAACCTCCTTTCTGCAGAGCAAATGGCGGGTTGGCGCTACAGTTTCTGCAGGATTTTTAAAGGCAGGTAGCACGTGGCTCTTTGGACCTTTTTCTATGGCCAATTGATGTTTAGGACAGAAATGTAATTACAAATTCTGGCTTAAACAGTTCTTTCATGTAATAAATTGATATTCCATGATAGAATCACTCTAAAATACCTGTGGTATTATTTTAGATATATTTTTTTCAGTTGTCATTGAGTTCAAAACTGTTTTATTTTATTTATTTTTTTTTCTAATTTCAACATCATATAGAAGGAAACGTATACATTGTCTTTTTTGCAAAGGTTTTAAGGTTTCCTTTATTGTAAAATCTAAAAACAGAAATAAAATGTCAACAAAGTTCCTAAAGTAGAAATTTATCAAAAAATGTAAGTTCTCTACACTGTAAAATAAAAGTTGTAGCAACTTTAAATGCCAAGTTCAAAACACTTAATAAAATCTAATTACATTTGTAAGTACATTAAATAAAAACAGTCATTTAAGAGACATTTTTAAAAAGTTGCCCCATCTTACTTAGTTAAGTTTTTACATTACTAAGTCAATTTGACATAACCTAAAACTGTACATTTTTGTAATTAATTTCTAATTTGAGTCAACTTTGCAATGTTCTTTTTTTTTACTTTAAAATATTCATTCATTGATTATAAATTATGTTAGTGAGTCTAAATGAGAGACACAGAGTTTTATGGACATTATTTTATTCAAATCAGGAAAATTTTTAAAATTCATACAATAGCATGCTTTCTGTGTCTGTTAGGCGTAACAGTTAATGACAGAGAAGGAATTGACCAAAGAGAAAAAACGTTTTTATTTTAATTGTTTTAAAGCATGCATGACAAAGAAACAAGAAGAAAGTGAAAGTAGGAGAGCAACAGAGAAGGTGATTAACAGGTTCTGTGTTGAGTGTCTTTCTATGACAAATTGATTGGAAATGAAAATTTGGTGTAAGAAAAGAAAAAACGTCACACCTGACTGTTTCCCAAATCACTTTGGAGCTATCGTAAAACAACTTTTATTATTGCCAGACACCAAAACACTAACCACACGCTGCTGACCCTACAAATGGCACACTTATAGCACTCTTGTTGACTTACCTCCACACACCCCGCCCTGACTACCCTGCTTGTTGGGACGCATCTTTTTGCTAAGAAAACCACACGTGAAGCCGGTCTGAGCCACATTAGATGGCACTAGTTCACAGAATGTCAACAAAGCACAGGTCTTTCTGTGATTACTGTTTATGAGGCCAAAACCAACCGGTCATGTCTTGTTCGGTTCTGTGTTCCTGTGGCAATATGTACCACTGCTTTATTTTACTGGGCTCGTCATCTCAGAGAGGCCCAGACATTTTTCCTCCAGCTTAACAGTCCATTTTACAGACTAAATATTCCATGAACTCTGTGAGTCTGTCACTTCAGTGCCAGAAATTTGAATTATGGGATCTTAAAGGACAGAAAGCCAGTACTTTAGGTACTCTATTGCAATTTAATCAAGAAGCATGGAACAGTGCTAACACTTTAAAAGGAAAGGTTTCGTATTATCATTTAGTCACCATCTTTCTGATCTGGAGCTAAAGCTTTAAAAGTTTAGTGTTCCCTGGTTGGGAAACGAACAGCAGCACCTGCTCAACACACCAGCCATATTGGCAGAACACTGGTGGTTGAGAACAGATGGAAACTAGCATTAACCTACATCCTCTACTTTTAGTCATTCTTCCAGATCGCTGTGAAAATCAGTTGCACATTTTGATTTGAAGCTATGAGGACAGACAAAGGCCAAGTCTGTCCTCGCTACCAACCGACATTTTATCGGAGACAGATAAGAAATCGCTTTTTTGCCCAACTGTTGAGAGAAACAGGAAAATGAGCAAAAGAAAAACGGTTCTGGCAGTTACTGGCTGAATCCTGTGGTTTGTGTTGCATCATTGTGCTGCTCTGGCGGAATTTCTGAAGAACTACAACTCTGCTTCACTTTGTCAATGGTGGTTGGTCTTGCTTCTTCTGACAGCCTGTCATGACAGCCTGCTCAAACAGTTAACACCTATAGAAGATAAGACACAGATACCCCTTCAGTGACCTATTGGTATGCCAATTAGGGCGACTGTTTCATTACTGGACAGGAAGTGCAATGCTTATTATTGTTCTGTTTTCATTGTCTAACATCCTGCTGCAACACTCCAGTGGCTTACAGGAAAGAAATACAACTCATGTCCAGGATGATTAGGAACTTCCAGTAATTCATATCACATGGATTTCTCTAACAACGTCTAATATATAACTGAGTACATTCTTTCTCTGTTGACGTGTAGTTATTAAACAGCAGTAGTGTAAACCAGCTATGCATTAAGAAGTTAGACTCGTAATGGGCTTGTATCTCTGCCAACATTATGGTAAAGATGCTATTTGATTAAGCCTACTTTTGTGGTCAGTTTCCTTTTATCTCCAGTTGCTTTTAATGCCTTTAATGTTATGAGAAGATTACATAAGAATTAGTAATGCCAGTTTTAATTACACTTGACCATTTTTAAGCAATCATTGCCTCAGACAGAGAAGTAATGCAAGCATTAGCTTGGTTCCTCTTTCACTTGTGAAAACAATTAAGCACTTTGGGGGAATGCTTTGGATTGAACATTATTTAGTTTATGGGTGATAGATTTGTTTTGCAGCTGGAACATATGACACAGCACAAGGGTGATGTTGTCAGACAGTTGCAGACCGTCTTACAGTCAGTCGAAACCGTGACAGTAACCAGACATGGATAATAACTTGGTGTACAGTCATTACCACAGGGTTCCTATGTAGTCTGGAAAAATCTGGAATTGGACTTTAGTATTTTCAAGGTGATACAGGATCTTTACTGATCTTCTTAAGTTCTGAGAAATCCGACTTGTATCTAGGGCTGCAGCTAACAATTGTTTTAGTTATCGGTTATTAAGACAAATAATTTATTAATCAGATAAAAAATGGCACATTCTTCAAATTGTTCAATTGGCAACTTTGATCTTTTTATATCATAATATCATAAATGCAAAATGTAAATTTGTTTTGTATAGTTTGGGCATTAATTACTGCACTAATGTTGTTCTCTCAGCAAATGACCTTTTATGGTCTGTGTACTCCAGTTAACGATTACTCAGTTGCTAAATTAGATGACGATTATTTCAGCAATTTATCCATCACAATTAATCCAATTAATCGTTTTCAGCTTGTGTCGTAACGTTTAGCTTCTATCGTTAGAGCAGCTAGCATGTAGCATTAGCATTTTTGGAAAAGTACCTCAGGACAACAAAACAACAACAAAATTTTTATTTAATTTACTATTTCTCAATACTTTATTGATTATATTGACCTTATCTAAACGCTACAACTAAATTTATGAGATTTTTACAGTTTCCTGCAGTGGATTATAAGCCTGGTGGGCCACCAGGCTTTACTTGTGTCCCCACCAGGATAAACATTGCTTATTTATCTAAGTTTTTTTTTTAAGTCTGCATTTTTTAAGACATTATAGTCGATGTTCAGATTTTAATCTTTCAATCTTTCAATAACATATAATTATCAAGTGATATTTTCAAATTTCCTGTCAACTTGAAACATTTTTTTAACTCAAAAACACAACAGGCCGCTGGATGAATGACTGGCCTGGCATCCAACCACCGGGCTTATCAAGTTTTTTGGGGAAACCCTGTTTTATATTCTTGTCTTTGTATCTAAATCAAAAGCAATGAATAAATTTAACAATTGCCTTGTCTAAATAATGCATTTTAATTGTTGTAATCAATATCCTGTCTGACTTTCAGTAGTGGAAAGACAAGCATTTGCTTTTCAGTTTAGAAAGCAATAATATCATCTTATAGACAATTGGAAAAGCAGCCTTTTTAATAAAACCTTATAATTAAGATTGGAATCTTCTAATTCATTTTCTTTTAGCTGCAACGCTATTATCTGGAATCTGTTTTCTACAAACTCAAAGCAGAAACGTTAAAGCTGTGGTTTTCTGTCGTAAGTCCTATCGTTATCGCTAAATTATCGTGTATTGCATGCTGTCTTCATATCGTTCAGACCTTGCAATAGTAGAGATAAAACATCCCGTTTTTTTCCCCTCAGAGGTTCTCTTTCATGCGGTTTCCCTGACTCAGCAGTGCTGCAGCACGTCATCCTTTCGGTGTATGAATGAGTTGCCGTCGACAGGATCTGAGTTCATTATAAAATAGTTGGGTGAAGTGTGGGAAGTTCTAAAAAATGGAAACATCAGAGGCAGGAAACTGCTGCACGAGGAAAACAAATGCTACATTTCTACACATAAACACATTAAATAATGTAAAAATGCAGCATCGTTTTTAACTTTTTGGTCATTGGTACCACCTTTTTCATTTAAATGTGGAGGAAAAAGTACTTCTGTTCCTCTATTGACTTTGGAAAACCATAAATAGTGTGACCGAAAAAGATGAATTGCATCCAGACACGTTTTTAGGTGCTTGTCAGTTCCACAGTGGTTGGATCTGTTGTGGTTATTTCATAACTGCTGGCCCATCCACATCCACTGGTCTAATCTGAACCTCATTTAAAAGAACAAGTAAACTGCCAGGGCTGGATGACAAGCTTGTAATGGTTGTTTTTGCCAGCTGCTCTTCCTGTTTTGGGCTTTGATTTTTCTTGCCAGCATATCAAAACAAGGTCCTCTAATTCTGAAGACATGTTATTCCTTCTGGCTGTTATTTTACGATCTATTCAGGCATATGGGGCAAATCAAACCCGAACCATCCTGTATACCATTTAGCCTGCTGCTGCTTGCCCCATTTTAAATGAACAACTGTGAAAGCAAATTTCTTGTGCAGTATAAATCACATCAAAGACAGAAGCGTCAAGGTATCCTCGATGATCTTTTGTAAATTTGAATCTAAACAGTTTGGTGTTCATTGTGGCTTTTTAGTCGTAACATAATCATTGCCTCCCCCCCCTTATGCTGAACATTGTGATCTCCTGTACTTGAAACCACAAAATAATGATCATCATGGTGGATTAGAAGACATTAAACTGGAGGTTTAAGCCATTAAGTTGCTGTAAATCAAGAAAAACTTGTGATCATGACTTATTAAGTGAAATGAGAAGCTTTGTGGTACCACACTAGTTGCCATTATGCTAAATTTACTATTATGCCAATCTATTTTGTATTCTGTTCAACTAAAATTCTAATCTAGGGTATTGGCAGGTCAAAGTTTTACAAAAATTGTTTGTCACGTATTGCAACAAATCTGATCAGTGTGACTCTTGTAGTCATAGTAATGAAGGTAGGTTTTATACACCACTTTCAGCACCCAAATTAATCTAAACGCATGTTTTACATGAACCAACATATTCATATTCCATATTCACATAACAGAGAGAGGCACATCTGAATAACAGAAACAACAGTCTTAACTACGAAAGGACCCAATTCCAACACTAAAAAAACAAAAAAAAAACCCAACAACAACAAAAGCAAAGAACCGTACCCAGAAGAACACACAGCTGACCTTTCAAATTAAAGCCCAAACAGTGCTCTTTCCAGTGCTTTCCAGTACCAGAGCAGCATATTAACAACTGGTCTGAACTACAAGGGCATTTAAATTGTTCCAGAATGTGACCTGGCCATTCAGACTCAGGCCCCATTTGAAAAGATTCGACACGTACTGGATTTAGAACAAATTTGCAAGTGGCCTGGGTTGCATTAAAAAAAAAAAAAAAATATATATATATATATATATATATATATATATATATATATATATCTGTGTTATTCAAGATCAGATACAGGTCACATTATGGCAAAAATATCTGATTTGGATCACTTCAGGCTGCAGTGTGAACGTAGCCTAAGCATCACCTCTCTGTGTAAAACTGACTGATCTTTGCTATTTTATGAGCATCCGTTTTATTCAAGTAAATATTTCCACACTGGTCCAGTAATACATTATCTTTGCGTCACACTGATGTGATTCCTGACTGTTTTATGATTTTTTTGGTATCCTGAATACCTTGTAGGAGACTACATCACTGCACTCCCTTGGTTTACGGTAAATGTATTTCTCTCTGTGTGATTGGTGAATGACACTGACTAGGTAATTTTAGTAAACACCCAAACACTCTGTTGGCTATGACGACAAGTCTATGGCGACTTGTATCTACTTGGTCAGATACAAGTAGCTGTGTGGTTACCTAGATGTTATATAAAGCTGCTGATGTCTTTCAATGTTCACATCATGAAGTGCATTTTTTAGGTGGAAATGGTTGATTTTTTTTCGACCATTTTTCACTGTCCACAATCTTCATCTAGTGTGACTGAGTGTTGATTTTTAGACCTCTGGAGTGTTTTATCTTTATTTTGATGCCAGAACAATTCAAATTCCTGAAAATACAACACATTTTTGTCATTTTACAGCAGATTTCTCAAAAAGAGGGCTAGGATTCATGTCTACGTCTTTTATTTAAATGGGGACTCAGAGAAAATGTGGTTCTGAGGCTTTCCGATTTCTTTTTTTTTTTTTTTACTTTTACCATAGTAAAAGCTTTAATTTCTTTATGAGCTGTTTTTTGTGGAAGCAAGCAAGCAGACTTCTGTTCTGCATTTAAGACTTGCAACATGTATTCATATTGGTCTGCTTACTCTGTTGTGCAATCATTAAATAAAAAATGAAAAAAATCTTGAAGGGAAGATGCAGTGTCTGTCTCTGCCTTTTGCATTGTGAAAGAAAAACAAAAGTGTGGTTACAGAGCAGGATGGATAAATGATACTAAGCTTTAATATTTGTTGGGAGCATTTAGCCTGTAGCAAATGCACTGCACTGTCAAATTTCATTTAACTTAATATGTAAAAGTCAGTCATACTTAACGGAAAATCTCCCCTGAAAACAGTGAATGACTTCCAAATGTTACAAACCTGACTGCTTCTTATTAAGCTGTGTTTATGCAGTCACATGGTGCTGCTAACAGGATAGGGCCCCACAAACCACCGGCAGGCTGTCTTCCCTCAGTGAAGCCATAATCCATCAAGGTGAAGTCTTTGAACGTTCCAGGGAAATTAGATTTGAAGCTGCTGATGTCGTTCACGTCTCATGTGAACAACATCATATCCTTTAAGATGAGGTTCTTTCAAACGACAAGTGAACTGGTTTATGTAATGACTCAGGAGCAGAGTTACTTATTTGACTCATCTATAAAAAGTGCTCAGTTGATCAAATAGGAGGGAAAAGAAAACTTGTGCTTGTGTTCTAATTAGCAACATCAGAGCCAATTTTGTTCAATCTGAAAATACTCTATTCCCCATTTTCTCCGTCAGACACTTCCAGTGTTTTTTCACACTGAAATTAGCTTATTGAAGCTGTCATTACATGGACATCCTTTCCAGTGCAGTTAAGTTAAAAAGTCCATATTTGCTCAACTGATGACTCATTTGTTTGCGATCCGTATCTCTATTAAAGAGGAAATGCATTATTTTCATTTTATTTGAAGACAGGGGAAGTTAGTTTAGATTAGTTAAGTGCTGTATGTTTATCCTGATACGTACAAGGCCTAATGGAGCCCTTCTTGTCTCGGAATGAAGCAGCGCGACATCAAATGATGGTCATACTGTTGAACCACGTGTCCAGTTCCCACATGTAGCCCTAAAAGCAGAGGGTTGGAACGAGTGGTTAATAGGATTGAGGGCTCATCTGCAGGCAGTATTTTGTCACTTCCTTGCTGCGAAAGGAAGTGGTGGTTTTCTGGTGCATGTGACAAAACACATCAGACCGAAAGAGATGCGGTCTGTGATAATGACTATGTAGTAGTCTGTCTGCTTTTTACATTGACACACTCAAAATGCAGAAAAAAGTCCATAAATATGTTCGATCAAATGAGATGAAATTTTTGTCTTTCACATGTACGTGTAATAAGTTGATTAACTCTAGTTGTTGTGGATTTGTTTGCATCTTTTGTTTTATGTTGCTTTCTATCATTACCAAGTCTCCCTGAAAAAAGTCTAATTTTAAAGGAGACATGGCAATAATAGGCAGCAGCATAATTTCAGTGATGACTACCTGGCTAAAGCAAAGTTAAATAAATAAATAAAAAATCAGTCTCTGTATAAATACGCAACAACTGTATTGTAATGAATGTTTGAGTCAAATCCTATGTTGTGACTGAAATTTGTAGTCAGCCGCATTGCTGGTATTCCGCTAACTACATGCTTCGTTTTAAGGTGGTAAAACAAACAGCTTGTATTTCCTCTCTGATTAGATTTTTCTGCTCCTGGTCTGAGTGTTCAGCCCTCCCACAGTTGTTTGGCAGTGCACACAAACATGACTGACATCGCTATGGCTCACCTCCTGGTTTTGATTGGTTGTTTGTAGTTAGCAGTGGGTAAAGGCTTAGGAGCTTGACTTGTTTTCTTTCTTTCCACATATTATCTGCCTCATATTATATTGTCATAACACAGTGTAAAAAAAACTAAAAAAAACAACAACAAAAAAAAAGTACTACAACTTTAAATCATTAAAATGATCAGTTAGCCAATAATTAAATTTGTGTTAAACATTTCATGGTACATTTAATTAACAATGTAAGGATGTAGTTATATAACTCTGACCCTTTTGGCCCTCCATACTGTGCAGCCTTGTGATTCTTTCATATTATTTATATATAATATATGTAAGAATTTTCTGATGTTTTAAGCTGGAATATATTCAATATTTTGTTCATTTTCACCTCCACAAATAAGGCTACAGTCCAATGCAAAGCCTGTCTGTCCTTTTCTTTATCACTCTTCATAATGTATGTAGATATCCTATAAATCAATATTGATTTATAGGCCTGGGCAATTAAGTATTGATTTATAGGCCTGGGCAATTAAGATTTATTGCATAATTTAGATTTTGACTTTAAACAATCACAAAAGTTTTATCATAAAACAAAAGTTGTTTACTTTGTCATATTCTGCTTAACAAGCATGCTCTTATTTGTCATTTCACCACTGATGAGCAATTCCACCTCTTTCTAATGATGAAACCTTCATGCTTCATGCTGTTTTGTTCTGGAAAGTCAGCGCAAGATGGCAGGAAGAGGAGAGGAGAAGCAGCAGATAGGGATCATAAACACATCGTAAACACGGCTAATCTGTTCAATCACTTGAAGTTTGAGCTTAGTGGTCTATGAGCAGCTAATACAAGAACTGACAGGAAAACATTAAATATATTTAGCTTTGTTTCTTTCTGTTTAGCTGAAACAGTTTTTCCATATTCATTGTTTTGACCTTTAGCAGTTCTTGTTTTATTTGTTAGTTTGCATCTTAGTTTTACAAAGTATTTTAATGACTTTTTTTTAATTATTTACAGTTGAGATTGTCTTTCCTCCAGATTTTTGAAGAACACTAAATTGCTGATTTTACTGATTTCATTTCTACTTTTGAATAAATAAATTGCAAGCGATGTTAGAAAAAGTAGTTCCAAGAACTTTTTACAAGTTAATATTGATCAAAATAAATGATTTGAGCTTTTGAGAATGCAATCCGCTGTTTAAATAGTTGAAATTATAATAAATAAATGACAATGCATCTCAAATAATGAACTGTCTCAGTTCATATTCTGTCATCATGTATTTAAGTATTTATGCAAGCAGAGCCTCTGACCTACTTTCTGGCTTCCTGAGGAAGGGTCATGAGTTTGCCCGAGAATTATTTGATGCCTGATTGGTTGTGTATGTAACCTGGATTTGTCAGTCTGATAAAGCAACTGTGAAACTGAGCGTCTCTGCAGGAATAAAGATGTGTACAAAATATTCCAAACATTCAAAAGCTTCAAAATTCTCAGAACAGTTCGGCAGCAGCGTTATGACTGTCTATTTGTGTTTTGTAAAGCTATATTAAACACTGCTGTTAAGGATATTGAGGATTTTGATCTCGTTCAGAGTGCAGAAGCAGAGCGCTCTACAGCAGACCTGCTGCACATTTTGCTGCGTCACCATTAGCGCTGCTCTTCCGCTTGTCTGGATTTTTTCTTCCTCTAACTTAAGGGAAGCAGTCATGATTTACATCTTGACTTTAAGCTGCAAATCATGTACTGCAGTACGGGGTTTCTATTATCACAGGAATTCCAGTTTAAAGCGATAACCTAATAGAGCAGTGAAACGAGCATGCCTTCAGAATGTAGTAAAGTCAGCAGGGAGCGCAGCGTGTGAGCCCTCGCTGGATTTTATACTTGTGTAGTATACACAGCGTTTTTATTGCTTATATTTTTTCAGCGTGAGTATGTGGAGTTTTCATCATAAAAAATAGTTCCCTTCATGCTGCTTTGCCCTGAAGTTACCCTCACCCCCTACCTCTCTTTGGCTTTTCCTCACTCTGTGTTTTTGTTTTGTTTTTGTTCGATATCATTAGCATTGCAACAAATCCCTTTTCTTACTTGAAGTGCATTTTGATCTTTAATGCTGTTCACGCACCTTTCAGTATGTTGGATTCGGTTTGATTGGACCAAAACTGCAACATTTGTTGCATTTTCAGCTGCATTGTATCAAATGATCTAAACTCTTTGAAAGGCTGTCCCCCCTCAGCTGTGGTGGTGCTCCACCAAGAATCACTGAACCAATGGAAACGACACAGAGCGCAACTTCCTCCTTCACAAAATGTAAATAATAATGGAGTGGCGTGAGACTTTAGTGGTTCGAGGATTTTACTTTTGCAACTCTTAAAAGATGACGAGTCATTTATTTCAGTGTGTCACCATGTATGTGTCTGCGGTCTTAAAAATGTCTGCGCACGTCCGGCAGACGACCGCACTGAGTCCATCTTGGAGTATTTGCAGACCTCTGAGAAGTGAAGTACACCTGAGTCTGTTGGAGGCAAAATTAAACTGCATCTGCACATATTACACAGCAATTTTTGCTAAGTAACCAAAGAGTTAGGTAATGTCAGAAACCTTTGTCATCTCAGCGGTGAGAGGTTGAGCAGCTAACCTCATAAGCTGGCTTCTCATAAAAGAAGATCATCTAGTAATGTGTCCTCATAAAAGGTTAGCTGGTCAACCAGCTAACTGGGTCAACCTTATAGGTAACCTCAAGAGTTCCATGCATCCCCCAGAATGCCATGTGATTCTGGAACGGAGTTCAATGAATTGATCAAAATTCTCTCAGACGTTATTTTCTTTTGATATCAATATCTGTGTATCGCAATATATATATACTCCTACTACAGTGACATCTTTGCACAGATATAAACAATAAACAATCCAATGTCCCTAGAAATCCATGCGTAATTAACCCTTAATGGACCTTAATAGCTTGTAGCTAATTGGCGTCATTCATCTTTGGTTGTCAGTACAGTTTAGGCCAGTGGTGCTCAAATTGGGTCTTGCATGTTTTAGTTCTAAATCATGCAGGTTTTAGTGTAAACTCATAGAGGCGTGCAACTGGCAGAATGCAGGGAATTTAGAATATAACCTCAATAAATAATCTTAATCCTGAGCGAGGTTGTACAAAAACAAAAAAAAGTTCAGGCTTACTAATGTCTTCTACATGTGATATATTAGAAAAGACAGCGTGTAACCAAAAAAAAAAAAAATGAAGTTACAAATTGAGTTTTAGTTTGACATTAATTGAAATGTTCTCTCTTCTTGTCCTTCAGTTTCTGCTCTTTGTTTTAAGAGCAGCTCTGTAAAACAAAACTCTCCTCTATTGTTGGGTAAAAAGGTTGGGCAAATGACTGTTCAACAGAAGAAGTCAGAGCGCTGTTTTTTAAAGGCAAAGTTTGCTGGGAACAATCTGTTCCTATGGATTGTTTAAAGGAAGTAGAGAAGATTTCCCTGTGAATAAATCAGAGCAGTGGAGTGGTGGAAAGTTGGCTTGGAAAGATATGACACAGTGTAAAATGATTTAGTATTTTTCACAAGCACTTAGAGCAATGTGTTCATCTTAATAGGTACCCTGTCAATAAACCACTCTATTAAAATTTTCAGGAAAAATGACCGGGGTTTTGAAATGATGCTGATGGATGCATTAGAACAGAGATTTTTCTAAATGTTTTATTCGAAAGCTTTCCTTATATAAGATGTTCATGAATCACTTTTTGTTCTATAGAACCGGCTTTGAAGACTGGCAGCAGACCTGGGAAAAGCAGAAGAAGTCCTTTGCAGACCCTTTACAAAGGAGACCAGGTGACAACAAATATACACCTTTCTCTGAATTTGTCATGAATGCAGCAACCACAAAACAATTCCAGCTGCATCTCCAAAACTGTTGACAGTCAGAAAGTTGCCTCAGTTTAGGGCAATTCTTGAACTTGACTCATTTAATCTCACTTAAAATGACCAACCAGGAGCAAGTCGCATAACTAATGTGTACTAATGTGCATTATTATTATTATTATTATTATTATTATGTAATAATAATCTTTATTGTCATTACAGAGACTGTGTAACGAAAAAGCAAACTGCTAAGTGATATTTACAGCAGAAAGTGTGTGATTCTCTCACATACTTTAGCAATGTATTAGTGTTTTAACAATTATGCATCCTTTATGTCGAGCAAAAATGCCCCAGCACATGCAGACAACCAGCTCTTGGTTCTCCTAAAATGCCAGAACAAAACAAAAAATAAGTATTTTGTGGCTGAAATTCTGCTGCTGCTTCTAAATGCAATTGTTCTTAGCATTTTTTTTTTTTTTGCAGTTAAAGTCACTGATTTTTAGATATATTTGCAAAGAATTTTGCAATATTTTTTCCTCATGAAACCTCCTCCAAAATCTACATATGGAAGAAAAGAAATAGCAAGCATAATGGACAAAAATTAAATCTTGAAAAACCAAGAATTTGATTAGTAACGGGAATATACAGTTCTGTCTTTCACAAATAAAAATGATAACGACAGAAAAAAAATCAGTCTATTTCCATCAGTGAAGTGTTGAACGACGAGGCCTTGATGGATAAATGTTTTTGGTCCTCCTCTCACTCGACCTGCTTCGTCCTCATCAGAAGCAGCTGAAGCTGTCGGCAGCTCAGAAGTCCCTCCAAGGCCGCAGGGAGTTGTTGGAGCAGGCATGTCTGAGCCACACGAAGAAGCGCCGGGTGCTTTCGCCGGAGGATCTCAAACACCTCATTGTGGACGACAAACACGGCCTTATTTACTGCTACGTACCCAAGGTTGGTTTCTGTGGCATAAATCCCACGGTTGTGGGGTTAGGTAGAGTTGATAATCAAGAACCAAAGAGGCTGGAAGGGAGTATTGCTTTCTACTTCTTTTTTCTTTTGTTGTCATAATTCATAAGTAATAATTAGAAGAAGTATGTTCCTCTATTATCTCTACAGTAACTTTATTTATCTTCAGTTTCTGTTCATTAGATGCTGAATGGAACAGTTTTTACAAAATATAAGTGAATACTGAGTAGAAGAAGCACAGTGAGTCTTCAACTTGAATAGAAAGTGAGGATGAGTGAAACCAAGCGACACCCAAATATTTTCACACCAATACAATCTCTTCAAACCTTTAATCTTCTGTATTTCATTGGAGATTTTATTTGATAAACCACATCGCGTTTGTTTTGGTTGTTTTGGTCCGGTGCACTCCGGAGCGGTCCGCCTTTGGAGCGGTCTCCGGTGCACTGCTGCTGATGTGCATTCGAACCGCATCAGAGTTGACTTTAGCCGGACCCAGAGCTAGGTTTTTAGACAGAACAGAGTTTGCTGTTTTGGTCCTCATCAGAGTACGACTGCAAATTCACTCCTCCCCAAACAAACTGAAGTTTCTAGTGAAACAAACTAGAGTTTGATTAAAGTAGACTAAACAGGGCTGATGTGACTTCGCCCTTGGAAATATCTAGAACTTTACAACAGCCTAACTAAAATGGATTGATTGGGTCTCACCGCCCTCTGTTTGTCTCTGTCGGATGACTTCCAGGTAGCCTGCACCAACTGGAAGCGTGTGCTGATGGTCCTCTCCAGCAACAGCCGTTACTCTGACCCCCTCGCCATCCCTGCTAACGAGGCCCATGTGGCAGGTAACCTCCGCACGCTCTCCGACTTCTCCGTGACGGAGATAAACCAGCGCCTCCGCAGCTACCTCAAGTTCATCTTTGTGCGGGAGCCCTTCGAGCGCCTCGTTTCAGCCTACCGCAACAAATTCACACGTAGCTACAACACCGCCTTCCACAAGCGCTACGGAACCAAGATCATCCGCCGGCACCGGGCCAACCCTCAACCAGAAGCCCTGGAGAAGGGAAATGACGTCTCCTTCCGAGAGTTCATCCAGTATCTGGTGGACCCCCGGACACAGCGAGAGGAGCCTTTCAACGAGCACTGGGAGCGGGTGCACTCCCTCTGCCACCCCTGTCTGATCCACTACGATGTGGTGGGGAAATACGAAACTCTGGAGCCCGACGCTCACGCCGTGCTAAGGCTAGCGGGGGTGGAGGGTAAAGTTCAGTTCCCAACGTCCAGCAAGAGCACCAGGACTGATGGCAACATGGCAGCACGCTTCTTTAAACACATCAGCCCCTTTTATCAGAAGAAACTGTTCAATCTCTACCGGATGGACTTCTTACTCTTTAACTACACCACACCGGAGTATCTGAGGACTCGATGACTAACAGAGACGAGAGGATCCGATGTTCCATCCACACTTTAGAGTGATGATCAGTTTGCACGTTCCGGTTTCTGTTGAAACGACTGATTCCTACAGAGCCCCTAAAGGGACATAGAAGAAATAAAGAAACATTCTTGTGTGCACAAGATACTTTATCTTTATTTCTTCTATGTCCCTTTAGGGGCTCTGTAGATTCCTACCTGTTGGGGGAAACAAACTCCAGTTTCTCAGACAGACAGTTTCCAGACTGATGTAGGTGAATCACAAACTCTTACAAAGAGGTTGTTATTTTTTGTGACCCTTTGATTTTGACTCCAGTTGTCGATGAGCTGGTGAAAAGCGCCTCACCAGCGTTCCTGCTGTGCCCACTACAGTAGCTTTCCTCTTATAGGAGAATCAATGAGCCATAAATAAAAGCCGGTGTTTTCCAGAGGAGCCGGTTCTCCTCTTTAGCTGGCGATTGTGCTGACTGTGAAGTTTTCCTCGGATTGTTTCCGAGCCGTTACAGAAAGCCTTAATTTATGTACGTATGTCAGCAAAGAGTATTTATTGTCGTGTGAAGCGAGGTGTGAAAATAATTTAAATGAAAGGAAAAGAGGGTTTTGCTTTTTTTTTTTTTTTTTTTACCAAATGTTGAGATCAGATTAAGAAAATGTTTTGGGCATCTGGTACTCTTCTTCAGTTCAGTGAAACTCTCTACCCAGCATCTTTGCTTGCCTGTATTTAGCTCTGGGACTCTGGGGCTGAACAAACAAGCGCATAGCTGTGGTCACGGCGGGGTCCGGCCCAGCGCTCCCCCGGTCAGAGCCGCCCTTGTTAGAGGCAACATCGGCAGACGAAGGGTTAAATCCACCTTCAGTCCTCTGCACTGCAAGCGCCTTGTTTCAGCAAAAACGCCTCGGAATTTCTGGAGGAATAATTTGGAGCTTACTATAGGAAAACAGCTTCTTAATGGGCTTTACTGTCTTCTGCACCCAAAAGAGGAAACTTTGACACACTTTGTGGCTTTTTCTGGGTCTGTAGGTTGGATTTTACTGCACATTAAAAAAGAAAAGAATCTAAGTGTTTAACAAGTACAGTCATCTGTCATTGAGTTGCATTGTGGGTAGTGTAGGCTCAGAGAATCTGGAGATTTTTGTTCTTTCTTACTTCAGCTGCTGAACCTGAACTTTGACTTTAAGAAAAGTGTTATTTTTGTACACTTTGTTTTGAAAAACAATTAAAGAACTGAAAGGTCTACTGTGTAGGATGATGCCCTGTCTGTCCACTGGCGCAGGACGTTAAAAATGTTTCAGTTTTCCTGTGTTATTACAGCAACAGATAGATGTTGCCATAACAGGAAGTGAGAGATCAGCGTTGCTATCAGTGTTGTTCCATTGCTGCTTTTAGAACCAGTTCCTGACAGAGAACCATCTTGATGCATCACCACTTAAAACTGCTGTTAACTTTCAGGAGACAGTCCCTCCAGGATTTTGCAATTTGTTATTTTTTTTTGTTTTTTTTTGCAATCAGTCACTGATTTTGTAGTTCTATTTAAGAAATATTTGTAAATTTCTTCCAAAGTCTAAATATAGAAGAAAAAAAAGTGTGTTTTTTTTTCTTTGGAATAACATAAATAGCTTGATTTTTGTTTATTAGCCACATTGATCAGGGTCTGACTTCAGTAAGGCTGTGGCAGCAGTGGAGCAGAAGTAAGAAACACTGCCACCTGCAGGTGGGAGTTAGCGTCACTTAAACCCAACGTTTTTGACCATTTTTACAAAAAAGATAAAAACTGCAACAAACTCACAATTACGCATCGGTGACATTAACAGCCAATTTCAGTGCAGCAGGTTTACTTTTGAGTAAAATCCACAAGATAAAGGTGAAAAAAAAGAATCAATAAGCCGGTTTCTTAAAGACAAATAGTTTCTGTTGATATTAAAACAAGTAGTAAATAATTAAGTTTATAAATGTCAGTGTTTTTGTTGTCATGTCTTAAATTAGGCAGAATAAAAGTCCGTCTTCAAAGTCATTCAAAATTAAATACTGCTATTAGTTAATAGCAGTATTAATTAACAATTAATAAATACCGCACCAAAGAAATAACTGTTCCCATGGAACAAAACTTAATAGAGATTTTAAAGAATATATATTTTAATGGGGAGCTTTTTTTTGTCAATCTCAGTTTTATTTATTTCATAATTGTGTTTTATTCTGTGATACTTTATGTGAAGTCACTCTGAACAGAGAAAATTCCGCCTCCTAATTTAGAAAATACAAACATTAGATAAAAAGAGCCTGAAATTAAAGTCCATGAAATACATAAGGTAGCTTTATAAAATAAAACCATCATAAAAAACCCCAAAAGAAAACACTTTGATTAATAAGTAAATCCCAAAGTTCATAAATCTTGAAATAAATACACACAAAATAAAATAAGCTACCTATTAAAAAAAAATAATAATAATGACGATATTTAGCTAATGGAATATTTATTAATTATTTAATAACAGTATTTATGTAATTTTGAATGAAACAGCTCTTCATAAACTACCAAATGACAATCATTTTTATTAAAAACATTAGTGACTGTTGCATGGTAACGGTCTAATTAACACTCAGCCTACATCCCATAATGTCAACCATGTAAACACTGACAGTGCTTAAGTTAAACTCAGCAAATAAAAAAGAGTCTCACTCAGATTCAGACAGACTCATTGGGCATTTAAATGTCTTCTGGTTGTTTTTATATTCTATTAAAATGTTCTGTGAGGTTTGGTTATCATTAGACTTGAAAAGACTGAAATTTACACAACTTGGAGGAGGCAGACGTGAATGTGTTAGAGGAACGGTGTGTGTGAGTGGGTGCAGGTGTGTGTGTGTGTGTGTGTTTTAACTTGGGAACACTGAGGGATTCCCCAGAGGGAGGAAGTGGAGAGAAGAATGTCCGGGTTTCCCTCCTGAACCGTTTCAGTATTAAATGGTGCTGCTCAGTTAATGTAACTGAGTGAAAATAATGAACTGAAATCCAGGAGGATAACACATTTTAACACAAGAAAAGATGCTTTTAACACATTTTTTTTCACATTTGTCACCTTCAGGTTTATTTCCATCGCATTTAACTTGGTTAAATCTCCTGCTAGTCATTTTACTGTTACTGAGACTTTGTGGAGGTAGAGTGCCAAGCATTTGAATATGACTGAAATAATCTGTTCATGGTGGATACTTTATGTTAACTTTGACTGTAATTGATTTTGAACCAATGACATCTGCAAAGAAGGAGTAAATCATCCAGTTAAAGTAAATATTTTAAAGTTTTATCTATGGTCTATGCCTCTTTGGAATGCTCCTCTCAGGGTTTCATTATTTAATATTTAATGTTCCTCTCATTTTGTAGTGATTATAATTCAGTTTCACAGCATTAACACTGACGATACAAAAAGTTGTAAAGTTTACAGCTAGAACAGCTGCTGTTAGTTCCATCCTCTTCTATCCTAAAGGCACCTCAAAACTGAGAGAGCTGAGAAGTCTGCGTTGGTGATTCTCTTTCTAATTTGTCACAGATTTGTTGACGGCAGAATCATCTTATTGCTGAGGATTTTATAAAAGTAACACGTCTTCAAGGCTTCAGTCTCCCCTGTTGGGCTGGGTGGGGTTAGGGTTAGGGGTTAAGACTGCTGACAAACTGACTGGCCAGCAGAAATGGAGGTTCTGAAGAAAAAGCTTCTTAACGACCTACATATTTCATAGTGCATTTAGCCAACTTATGTATTTGCTTTTTACAGAAAACATTAAAGAACCAGTTTAATTTTAATGCTCCAGATTAATTGTTGTGGAAGTTCAGTCCTAAAGTTCCTAAGAGGTAAAGAGGTTATAAAATGAATTATTCAGAAAATAGGTTGGCCTACACTTCTGTTGCGGCATGCAAACTTTCATTGGTGCAGATGGAGCGTTTGTGTAGGGTAACATGAGAGTATTTGATTGACATTTGGTTTTCAGGTCTGATGTTTTCCTGACTTATGATCACAAAACGTTTCACGTTTAAAAAAAGTTCAAGCTATCCTGGATTAACCAGTCTGATCAGGCCAAAATAAAAAAAAAAAAAAAAAAGACTTTCAAAACCAAACTTAACTCTCACCACCAGATAAGCTTTATTAAATTAAACAATGAAAATACAATTTTCTACTTTCTGGCTTTCACTACCCGCTTAAGCTTATACAGGTGATGGTGGCAAAGCAGCACACCTAAAAGACGGTTGTGATTTATTAAAATAAAACCATTTACATGTAAGACATGAGACAGCACTGGCAGCTGAGGTGAACACATTTAGAAAGGCCTTCTCATAATAATGTGGCAGTGTCAACATTTAAATTCAGTACAAAGTTTTGCCTACAGAAAGCAAAAACTGTTGCAACATTTCAAACACGTAACAAAATTAGATTCGATTTAAGTAACAATACAGTTGACATTCATTTTGATTTCAAGGCAACTTGATGCTACAGATGAGTAGAGATGCACAAGTCAAGCTTTTACTCCGAATTCTTCCTCTTATTATGTAAGAATAAGAGTGGGGTAAGGTTAGGTGAAACACAAACACAGCACTGCTGCAGATTATCAGGAGCTGTTTTTCCATTGTAACTGTGTGCAAAACCTTGTCAGAAAACTCCACTTTGCAATTGCAACGTACTCCACACGTGTGGAAGATGTGCAATGTCTAATTTCTGCAGTTTTTAATGCCTGAAACAAGTTATCTAAAAATATACCTCTGACATATTTCCTGCTTATTTAGCATAGATAAGTAACTTTTAATCTTGAACAGTACTTTCAAAATCAGAGAGCCATATCAAACATAGAAAAATGTTTGTTTTTTTTCTTTTTACTTTTCATGAATCAAACATACCTGAAAAAAAAAGCAAACAAAAAAAAGAAGAAAAAAATACAATAGGAAAAATTAATTTTCCTTCCAGTTCGAGCAGGGCCATCTGGCTAAGAAAACTATTTTTTCATATCAAATTTCTGATTTTTAATTGATAGTTCCCCCCCCCCACTCCACCCCCCCACCCCCATTTTCTTTTCGCAAGAATAAATGACCAATTACAAGAAAATATTTGTCAAAACTGGCTTTAGTATCAGTCATCTGTTCTGTAAGTTGACCTGAATTCAAGTTCCAAATAATTAGACGCTCACATGACTCTGAACTGCAGAAACCCAAGGAGTGCATGTGTGAAAAAAAGTCCAGATTTTTCTACAGTTAAATACTCAAAAACAAATAAATTTGGTTAATTAATCTGAGTTATCGCTCAGCCCTCGTTCCACTTCAGGTTAATCTAATTCAGCCGTGGTGGTAAAGCATCTGGTCGGCAACAGCAGGGCAATGGGATGGAAACAGATGAGTCCTGAATCTGACCTGAGATCTACAAAAATAATTCAGTGTGAAACTTGAGCAAATTCTGTGATGCATAGTGTAGTGAGAAAGTCATTGCTCCCTCCCAGATTTCTTCTGTTTTTGTTTTTGTCACAAATAATTTTCTGAGATCAAACGGATATAGGCAAGGATAATTTAAGTAGATATAAAATGCAGTTTATAAATGATTGTTTCATTTACTGAGGAAAAAAAAAAGTCTATCCAAACCAACTTGGCCCTCTGAAAATAGAATCACATCTCTTGTAAAATAATGAATTAACTCACTTTGCCTCTTTTCACTTTTTGACAACATAAAAGCAGAAAAATCAGAAACCTGTAAAAGGGTTCAATACTTTTTCACAGCACTAAGTAAGAATTGGCTTAAATTTCTTCTGTAAGCATCTTTGAAAAATGAGTGTATGTAAACATATGAGATGTTAATGGTTCTGAGCACTGAACTTCTTTAACTCTGCATGCCAACACTCAAAACAAAAGCTGAAAACATCTTAATTTAGTGTTTTTCTACGAATTAAATCACAGCAGAAAAACTCAAATATTCATATGTCGTACCATTGGTGAAATAGGTGGACTCCTTCTCAGTGTTTTAAAGACAATGGAAAATGTTAGATCTACATGGAACAGAGAATAGTGAGAGAATAAAAAGAAACCAAATCAGTTCCAGGCCACTGTTGTCTCTGTTGGTCGATACACTTTGATGGAAAAAGGCTAAACTATGATCTGAATCCTCAAGCCTTCCATTTGTGACTTCACTGTAAACTTTGAAGCACGGCTTGTTTGGAACAAGGAGAAACTACAAAAACATGACTTCCTTCTGATTAAGGATGAATTCAAACCAGTCCTGTTTAGTCCACTTTAATTGAACTGGTTTAGCCTGATTCATTTGAATTGGATTTCTGGAGACATACAGTGAAATGAGCTTGAATTATCTTTGTTGGAGACGTTGAGAGGAGTGGTGAACGCTGCCTGCTTCGTTTGGCTGACAGCAAACATGGGACTTTTTTAGAGAAACTCCAGCTTCTGCTTTCAGAGGAAGTTCACTAACATGTGAGGCCAAATATCTCTCCCCATACAAAGTTTCACTGGAACTTGTTAATAAGCTAAATCTGCCAAAGAGAACAGAAACTAGAGAAGCTGTACATAACGGAAGAGATTCCCGGTTTCATCAGATAAAGATAAAGTGGTTGATTTGACTTTTAGTGTGTCCCGTCCTTTCTGTAAAGACAATAAACTTTTCATTTCATGAGACTGAGCGGGTGTGTGAGACAAACAAGAGTGTGTGCTTTGACATTTATGAGTCCAGAAGTTTCCTTTTGTTGAGTTTTGCTCTGCCCTTCCTTTCTGAGAGCAGCTACATATCAGTCTTCCTTCTTTGTGTTGGTTTTATCTTCTCACTGTGGTATAGATTAGTCAGTATGGTTGACCGCTCCTATAGAGGACATGGAGGCCCACTTACCCTCTGACCTGAACTGTCTGAGAGCGTCTGGAGGACTGTTCTGTCGCTCCAGGTGGTTGAGGCTACCAGTAACTAGCTGCTAGGAGACAAATCCATCTCTACTTGACTGAACGATGTGAGCCGTTGCCTCACTTCTGTTGCCAACCCGTACAAATGCTACGTACAAGAAGCTTGGCACTACGCGGCTAAGGTTGGAGAAAGACGTATGCAGTATGAGAAGCACAAAGCTGCTGCCAAGAGCCACAAACCAGAAATGTCACAGCTACCACTGGCACAGATTTAAAAGCAACATTTAGTGCGTCACAAACTCTGAAGTCGGCAGTTTATTGGATTTTAAACATGGAGGTCAAGTACCAGTCTGACCTATTGAAAAAATGTTATTTCAACCAAGTTGTTACTACGGAGGGAAATACAGCGTAGAAGGATGACAGCAGGAACACGAGTGGAGCTTGGAGCCAATAGAGCCACAGATGCAGCCATGAAGGAAAATAGTGACAAAGATTAAAAGGAACAGTGATCAATGTCTTCAACTAAAGAACGAATCTGACATGATCCATCGTTTATTTGACATTTCTTCCTCAATGGCCTTTTACATTTTACATAAGTTCTGTTGTACAGAGCTCTTATTTTTTTTTTTTTTAATGAGATAAGAGCTTGTGAAGGAGATACAGAAACATCTCCATCGCACTGGGACAGGTGAGTTATAACGCAAACTTAACTGTTCGCTCATGTTCAATCCAATTAGTGTGTAACAGCTTGTATGTCCTCCAGCATACATGCACAGAGCGGCGCGGCTAAAGATGGCAGCTCTAAGTCTTTTCTGTAAACCCAACTCCAAACTGAGGCCAACCGCTCACCGCAGGGACTCGACTGCTGTTCCTCTAGAGAGTGAAAGTAAAGGCCTGGGTTTGTAGCGCTTCAGTTTGAACTGACTCAGTGATCAAGATCAGGAGAAACTCTCAAAATTGCTTTAGAATTAAAAAAAAAAAAAAAAGTGGTGCAGTAAGACAGGTATTATCTCAGCGTTTGTTCAGGGATTAGTGGCAAAAACTTCACAGGCCCAAACTGTGAATCAATGAGACGCAGCGGAAGCAGAGGGCCAGGAAGCCGGTTCCCAGCAGGTCCCCCAGAGCGGTCAAGTACGGGATGGAGAAGTTGTCGGGGTCCAGACTTCGTCTCCACATCAGACGGACGATGAGATCGGCTACGTATAGAAGAATGGCTACCTGAAAAAAACAAAAACAAAGCAGATTATTAAACAAAGCAAAAAAATTATTTTTTGCGCTAAATTCACCGACTAGATCAGGGCTGGGCAACTCTACTTCAACACAGCTGAGTCAAATAATGAGGTTATTAGCAGGATTGCACTTAGCTGTGTTAATGCTAAACACATCAAATAAATTTAGCTCTGCTAATGCTAAACCAATACACAAAAAAACAAGTAGAAGCTAATGGTAACATATTAAAGGTTCATTCAGCTCATGCAAATGGGAAACACTGTATGCCAAAAATGGTGGCCATCTTGAGTAATAGCTGTCATCAAGTGGCCAACAGGAAATACGAAAAACATATGGCCCTATACGGGACTTATAACACACCACCATACTTAAAAATTTACCTCCAAAACATTTTAAAACTTTATGTTATTTTTCCCCACTTTACAGTTATGTGCTGTGTTGTGTTGGTCTACCACAATAAAGCTCAACACAATGCACACGAATCTGTGGCTGGAAAAGTTGAATGTGTTGCAAGTTGCTGAAGTTCAAATGATTAATGTCGTTGAATTTTGCAATAAAATTAGAAAAAAAATGGTTGGAAAACTAAACAAAGTTACTGAGAAAATGTCAAGCAGCAAATATTTAACAGAAAAATAAAGCTTATGTTCCCTGATAGTAGAGAAGAGCATTTCAGTCGGCAACCTTAAAGAAATCATTCACTGTTTTCTGAGATTTATTACCGAAAATTGTCCAGCAGTCACTGACTTCACTTATGTGTGTGTGGGGGGGCGTGTCTGGGTGTGTGTGTGTGTGCGTGTGTGTGTAAACTATCCGAGGCTGTTCCAGGTTCAGAATGTGGCTGACAGGCAGCAAACTTCTCAAACAAACACCAACACTGGGCACCAGTCACCTCACAGTTGGGTAACAGGTGGTGGCAGCCATTTTTAATCGGACTGTGAAAAGTATGTGACGTACTCTCAGATGGCTGCTTCTTGGTTCACCTGGTTCATGGGAAATCAGATTCATGGGGGATTTTGACGTTCACTTCGTAACGTATTGACATGTAAATAACGAGTGTTTTCTGCTGCTTCTTGACACCGTCGGGACTGGCTTCGTTCACACATACACCTTGTCATACAATCGTTGCTGCAGCCCTGTCCGCCTATGCCAGATTTTGATAAATGAGGCCCAGTGTGTTACCTGGAGCAGAGCCGCACACAGGTAGCAGATGGTGAAGGCTGTGGTGACTGGAGCCTCCTCTCCCTGCAGCAGAGAGATGGCGTAGAGGAAGACCAGGTGCCCGGGTACGACCAGCAGCAGCAGCACACGCGCCGACTTAGAGTTCACTCCTGCGACGCAAAAGACAAGACGGAGCGTTACTCCCTCTGCTCACCTCATACATTGGTCACAAACTCCTGATCAATCATTCTCTCATTCAGTCTTATTCTGGTTTTTGTCACCACAATTAAATGCTAATAACACCAAAAATATGTCTTGAGTCATGTGAGTTCTGTTAGGAATATCAACATGAGAATTCCTTGTTGGTTTATCAGGTGGAAATAAAAAGAAAACACAGAGGGAAAACACCGTAGATCTCACTGACACCGCCCAGACGAGTTGGCCTACCTGAAGAGAAGAAGCTGACGCAGGGATTGGGCCAGTGTTGGCTCATCTTGCTGGGCAGAACACCTGGAGCGCTCCAGAAGTGAAGGTATGTTGAAATCCTGCTGGCCTGGATGGCCACCAGGTTTCCACCCACTCCTAACAACCAGGCAGAGAGACAGACACTTTTTGTATAGCACATTTAATAATACGATAAACAAACAAAAACAGACACGTTACATTACAGTGATGGAATAAAGAGAAGTCATTTATTTTCTAGTTAATAGTTCATAATAATAATAATAATAAAGGCACATAATGTTACCAATTGTAATATTATGACTTTATTCTCATATCATTTCAACTTTATTCTCGTGCCACTCTTTATGCTCGTAATGTCACACATATTTTCATAATTCTGTTACTACATTTTTATACTTGGTTGTATAAACGAGATATTTTTACTGGAGGATGTTTGATGCGACAAAAAGGAACTTGGGTTGTTTCTGACAAAGCACGTTTACAAAATCACAGATCAGAAATTGGCCACAAAATCTCTGATCGGTGCGTTTGTGCATATTCCATTTCAGCGTAATTTCTGCTGAATTAACAATTTAAAAAAAACAAAAAAAAAACTTCAGAGAATTTTAAAAAAGCAACTCTTAACATCACATTTTCTCCAAAGACTGACCCCAGACACATCCTAAAGGAACAGTTTGAATCCTGCTCAGTGGAGCGTCGCCGTACAGAGACGAGTTCCTCGGCCTGCAGCCGTAAACGCTGCTGCGGTTCTGCAAAAATCATTACGTGTCAAACTCTGGCATCTGCATAAAACTGTCTGAGCTGCATTAAAGAAGACATTTTCACTTGTTGTTTTATTGTGCCACAGATGGCCAGCAGTTTTGGTCTTCCAATCTGACTTTATTTGGTCTGAGATTATTTATTAAACTCGTCACTGCCTTACTTTTTAACAGTCATATTCATTTTTTCTGTTGACAAGGGTCTCTGAGCTTAACACATTTATGTCAGACGTATTTCCAAGGATCTCAAACTTTTAACAATGACAGATGGGTTCTTAGAAAAATGAGAAAAAAAAATAAAAAAATCTGCTTGGTTTTATAAGCACATCAGAGGAAATTTGAACCAGATTGGCAAACTTGGAATTGAGCTGAGAGGAAGGATAGAGTGGAAACTAAATGAGAGCGAGTGACAGGCTGAGTGGCTGGTTATTAAAGGCCCTGTCAGCTGTGTGGGGACTCTGGCTGTGCACCATCAGTGGTTCACACTGACTTCTCTCCTATACTCAGAGGATCTCTGCATGCATCGCCTCACAGCCAAACCGCTCCATTACAGGCCTCTTTTTTTTTTTTCCCCTTAACTTGCCTTCACTTGTGCTTCAGCACATTTCTTCCAACTTGAAGCTCCAGAGCCTTACATAAGTATTTGCTTTTCCACACATTTTGTCACTTTATACTTCCAAACTTCAATGTATTTTATTTACGATTTTATGTGATGACAACGCAACAAATAACACACTGTCATCCCAAAGCGTCATGGACGACGGTACGGAATGAAAAATATTTTCAAAAACGCACATTCAGCTCTACAGAGTCGGCTTCCTGCCAAAATGTTACAAAAACATAAACAACAAGCTGTTTCCATCACAAATGTGAGAAGAATTTTGATGATATTCTGCTAATTTTGAAAAAAAAACAAAACAAAACAAAACAAAAAAAAAAAACTGGATTTTGCAGAGCAAGACAAGAAACAAGAAACTCAACTAAAATCACACATGGATACGTTTACTCAGGTGAAAACTCATTACGAAGCATCATCCATCTACCGCTTCCTGTTGATTTTGCAGTTTTCCATTACAGTTTTGTGAAATACACTAATTTCGTTACAGCCCAAAAAAACACCTCACCCTATGCGACATGCGAAAACATTTTACTGGGGTGTTTACAATAAGCCAATTTATTTTCAGAATCCCAATTTGCACTATTTTAGTTATAAGAACCTGGAGCTGGGTTTTGTAACCAGGTTAATTGTATTTATTTTTTTTAATCACTTTTGGCAAAAAACATGACTTCATATTTTGATAAAGTGACGACGTGGCTTTTGGCAGGAACTTACCACAGGGAGTGAAATCGTTTCGTGTGCGAGAAGAGTTCACTTTGTACGCGAGGCCACATGTAAAATACGTTTTATGTGTACGCAACCTTTTAGCAGGAAATTAATCCCATATTTTGATACCCCTAAATAAAATCCAGGGCTGACTTTCAGATGTCAGGTCAGGAATCCCACGCATGTCATGGAGCACCAGGATCAATCCATTACCATGTTCTGCAGTTGGAGCTTCTCAAAATGCTCCAGTGCTTCCAAAGCCTCCTTCTGTTTAGATCCCAGCAGCTCTACATGGTTCAGCATCACTGACTTCAACATGCTTTCATATTGGAGCCAAATGTTTCCCAAAGCATCATGGATGACTTTAGACCTCTCTTTTGCCTCTCAGACAACATATGGTTTCACTTCATCCCACAATTGCAATTTAAATCAGGCTGGGGCAGAAAAAAAAAGGAAATGCTTGAATTGGGGCAGCATTGCAGGGTACAGCAGCTCAAAGCTACGGCTCCTTTCAGGTCTCATCTGGTGGGTATGATTGTTGCTCAGGTCTATTTCAAACTCAAATGTTATTTTTATTCCATTTTAATGCTAATTGCAGGTTTGATGCTGTTTTATTTTAGTGACAGTCCTCCAACGCTGCTGGAGTGATAAGAGGAATAGTTATGCTTGTGAAAGTATGTACATGCCTTTAACTTGTTCATATTCTGTCACATTACAATCATACGTTCAGCATATCTGGGGAATTTTATGGATAGGCATAAAATTGTATAATTGTGAGGAGGAAAGAAAATACAAATCAATGTTCAATTAATTTTGAATCTCAGTATAATATCCAATTTGCCCAAAGAGACTGGATGTTTCTGATTATAATTCAAATATTGTGTTGCTGGCATCTTTCAGCAATTTTAAACTGTTTTGAATATTCATAATTGAAAATAAATATAAAATAAAATAAATATAAAGTTTTGGAGAAACTTTAGTGCTTTAGCATTAGCTTCCACTAAATAACCTGTTCAGCACTTCAGCATTAGCAGAACTAATGTTCATGATTAGTGCTTAGTGCAGCTAACGTTTAGTGCCCACCACTGAGTTTCTGTTTCTCTCGATGTATTTTAAAACAGCAGTCGTTTTAAATGCACCAGTCCTGTGAGTTCAGAAATAAAATAAGTCCGATTTTAAGCGAGCAATTTACCAAAAGGTGAGGAGAACAGAGGAGAGGTATCACAAGAAAAGAACCTTACCGTTAATAACAGGTGTAAAGACAGCCATCCCCTCAAAGTTGGGGTCACTCACTGTCTTGTCCAGGATAAGGCCCCCAAAACTGGACAATTAGAGAATCACTGAGAAATCAGAACCATGTCCAGTTACTGTGTAACTGGTACTTAATTTGTACATTTTTTTAATTTTCATGTAATCTTTGTATGCAGTGACTCTCTGTAAAATTTAATTTCTCAGGAATTCTTATCAATTTTAATTTTTTTCTACATTGGGCAAAAGGAACTAAAACTTATTGATCTGACATTAATGAATTAATAACTTCCTTAAGCATTGTAAAACATACAAGTTCAGGTTTCTGTTACATTTGTATCAACTTAACGTGGTCTTAATGCTAATGCAGCATTGGAAAAGCTGTTTCCTCAAATAAAAATAAGGTTTCATGAAAACTGAAACATGAAAAATGTTAGTTTGCTAAGGAATTACTCAGCAGAGTTAAGATCACTCTATTTAAGATTTTTCTTTTTTTTAAAGTATATATATTGTAGTTTTCTTTAAGTTGTTGATATTTTTTTTTGACTCATTGCGCCCCCTGCTGTCCATTACCCTGGCCATCTCACCCAAATCAAAAGTAGCTCCAATTTCCAGAATGACTCTACTTTGAGTCAGTGTTGCTCATTTTAACTATCACTCATTTGACCTGCTGTTTTTTGACACATAGTTTATTGTGTTGTCATAAATGAGGTAAAATGATACTGAGCGTCACTGCAACAAAAATGAGGTAAAATGGATCATCATACATATGGTCACTTCATCTGGGTCATTTTACCTCATCTGGGTCATTTTACTTCTTTTGAGCCCATTTTTGTCATAATAGTTGATTTTTTACAGATCTTTGTTTTTTTTGCCTCTTATTTTCACTCTATTTCAGAAACATTTTCAGAACACTGTCTTCTTTCTTCAGGTTACTTACAGCAGTTTTTACCAACAGCAGCTAAAGTATTTCCAACAACTACTGACTGAGATCTACAAGAAAGCCTGACTATTCTGAAGCACAGGTTAAAAACTTCTGCTCAGTGCTGCAGCTTCAGCTTTACATGCCTGAAATAAATAGATGTCGTCTGTACCTGCTAATGGACATGGCTACTATGACAGGCTGCCAGCCAGAGCGGAGAACCTCTTTGATCTGCGGACTCTGTCGGGCCAACACCACCCACAGCGGGATCAGAGCCAGGAAGAGCAGGCACACCGAGGGGGACAGGTACCAGAGGTCTGAGGGTCCAAAGACATAAAACCGAACCGGAGCTCATCCATCTGTTCTAACATGTCAATTACACTTTTTTTTTTCCTTCCACTTAACTTTCCAATAATTAGTTACAGCAATATTACCCATAAATATGTAAGCTATAGTCTGGTCATAATATAATATATACTAAATATTTGTGTTAGTATTATCTAATTAAACCGACTCTGCACAATAAACCTGTTAACTTGAACAGGTGTAACTTGAACTGCATTGTTACTTTAGATCAACTGTGATGCTCTTCTTCACTGACACACAGCTCAGTGCAGTCGTGTTTCTGTCTGAAATGAAGCCTGCTTGATGCTGCCATCTTGTGGTGTGATCCGGACTAGTCCAGAGGAAGCTCTGAGTCTCTGACCTTTATACTGGTAGAGCGTGCTGCTGACCCCGGCCAGCAGGGACAGCGTGATCAGATCCCCCAGGCTGGCGGCGATGGGCGTGGCCACGTTGTCCGGGTTGATTCCCACCTTCCTGGAGCCGATGATCACTCCGATCATCACCAGGCCTGCAGGGGAGGCAGACGCGCGCAAAGCAGAGGCAAAAGTCTAACTTTTCAATAAGGTTTACAAAAGGCAGAAAAAAGCGGTTTGTTTAATTGGGAAAACCTTTTATCAGGTTGGTGAAAACCTGTTGATAAACGTAATGATGGCTGATTTCATTGATCTTTGCAATAGTAGTTAGAAATATTCCTGTCAAAACAGAAAAACTAAGGATTTGTATGTATTTATTGCAACCGTCAATGAGTGAATAAAATCAATAGATCAATTTCTCTAGTCATTATCTTTGCCAGCATATGAATCAGCAAAACAGCGTCGTAACGACATGTCTTAAAATAAAACTTGTGGTACAGCTTTACACCGCCATAACTATTTTATTTTTGCTTGTTATTGTTTAAATTTCGTGCATGCATACAACGCTGGCACAGACAGAACACCGGCGGGAGAAAAATGCGACAAAATGAAACCTGGAGATGTAGAGATTATTCATTTAAGGAGAAATGATAGCAAGAGAGGTTCGAGAGGGAAGTGATTGTCTGTGTTCGGACGGTCACTTATTAATAATCCCAAAATAATAATCCAGTTTGTAACAAAGTGAATGTTCTGTTCTTTGTGTAGGAAATGTTTGAGTGTTTTTTTGGTGTTGAATCCTGAAACATATTGTGGTGTTGTTGTCAGTTGCCATGGCAATGGACCTGCATGTAGCGTAGCTAACACTTAAAAAAGAAGAATATGAGTGGTTTGGAGTTATTTTTTGATGTTTTTTTTTTTTTTTTTTTTTTTTTATGTCACATTTCCCTTTTCTGTGTTGAACTACAGTAAAAGAACCGTAGCTTCGTCTTCATTTAGTTAACAGAATTGTTCCACCGCGGCATCGCGGATACGGATGGGGAGTAAAAAAATCTTTTTACCCTCCAACATTATGCGCGTGCGCAAAATGTCTGGATGTAAACAACATGGACCAAAACATTTCTAAAATCCAAGACAAGCTGAGAAAATCTGATGTGTGAAAGGTTACAGGACTGTGACAGACACAGGAGGGTTACCTTAGGATAGTTACAAAGGGGTTAAAAATATAATCTCCATGGCAGCTCCAGCGTTTAGCACTGAGCTGACCTCTGAACAGTAATCAGCCAAACAAACACCCCCGTTGACTGAACTGATCTGTGGTTTAGATGATGCCCACATACCCAGGGACAGAGCAGCTACGAAGGCAGTGGTGATGCTGCTGGCACACAGGACGGCCGCCTGGTCCAGCTCTACTCCTCCTCTGGAGATCGCACCCAAGCAGACGGCTGCCACTGCCGCCAGGAAGCCCACCACCGTGGCCTGGACCTGCACAA
This sequence comes from Poeciliopsis retropinna, assembly GCA_010277075.1. NCBI lineage: Eukaryota > Metazoa > Chordata > Actinopteri > Cyprinodontiformes > Poeciliidae > Poeciliopsis > Poeciliopsis retropinna. The sequence goes on from VMRM01000009.1 coordinate 1,481,772, forward strand.
TTCATCAAATCCCGTCTCTTATCTTCCGATCAAAGCGTTGAAACATGCAGCGCAGAGGATGTTACCTGAATGAGAGCCAGGTTGCTGCACACCATGGTCCATTGTTTGTCTGGATCATCCATTTGGCCCGTGTTGGCCTGCAACCGACAGGAAACACTCACATCTATTTCAGTGTCGTGGGAATGATTGTTTTTGAACCGTATGCTGTGTTTGTATGAATGATGATTTAGGCATCTGAAAATAAATAAATAAATAATCTCAGGATTTTTCTCAAAATTCTGACTTTTTGAATTCTGAGATTAAAGTCACATTACAAAGAAAAATGTCAGAATTCTGAGCTTAAGAACTCAAAGTTTGAGAAAATTCTGAGTTTAAAGTTAGAATATGGGGGAAATGTCAGAAACTAAAGACAGAATTTTGATCTCATCATACTGTCAGAACTTCAAGGCCAGTCGAATCTCACTAGGAGTGTGTATCAGATGGAGGTGGAGCTGAATGACTGGAGCTAGAAGGAAAGCGGTTTGTTCTTACGGCGGTGGAGAGCCGAGCAGCCAGGGTCATCTCCAGGTTTCCTTTGAGGCCGACGAGAGCCGGAACCAGGATGAAAACCTCTGTTATCACCTTGAACACCTCCCAGTGCTGGAACACACATTCACATGGGAAACTGGATTTCAAACAGTTACAGAGCAACAGAATACACACAGAAAATAAAATCACCAAACATCTTTACGTCAAAGCCATCTGGACCTGATGCAGTCAAATAAGTCGTAATGCTCGAAGGTATTCTGAGCTAACACAGTGGCCTACTTTCTGGGTTGATGAGTACTATAATGCAGGGAGGTAGGCTGATGTCTGAGTGTTGGCAGGTCCAAGATCTTTAAATAATTCAGATATGAGCAGAAAAAGAAGAAATGATGGTCAGGGAGGAGAAACGGACAGTGAAAAGGAAACAGTCTGCAAATGGATGAAAACTATGAAGGCAGAGAAAGACTGACACACAAACAGGCTTGAATAGAAAATGTAATATAGGCATAAATGAACTAGTTCGTCCTGAAACCTATGTATGGTAAAACATGGTCTTATTTTGGTAGAAATGACAACAATGTGTGCAGCTGTTAGAATATGTTTCTAAGATGGTTCAATAGAAAAAGAAGTCAAGGAAAAGTTCAACTCTGAGGTTAAACAGCTGATAAATTCACTTCAATTCAAAAATTCTTTACGTATCCCAAAAGGGACTCTGAATGTTGTCGTTCCTCACATTATCCGGGTATCAAAGAGTCGTTGATGGTTATAATCAACCACTCTTGCCAGGCCTACAATATATATATTGTTGGCCTGGCAGGCTGCCAGACTTAATTTGACCCCCCCCGGCCACCAGGCTAAGTGTCATTTGTTTACTTAATCTAAATATGTTTTGTTATACGCCAGTAGCAGTAACAGTAAAGTCAGGCTAAGCTTGGTTTAGAGCTGACTCACAATGAACTCATGCCACCTTTCACTCAAAATAGTTTACTTGGAAGGTGTTCTTTCAGAGCCTTACTGGCATTTTGTAATCACTCTACAAAGACTGTCTTTCCAGAGAATATGCTCAGCTTGCACATGCTCAGTGCGGACCTCAAACAGCCCATCTATAAAGGCTGAGTAGGCTGACTTACAGTAGCGTTTATAGTGGTTTGTGTTGGGTGCGCAGTGAGACTGATGAGCTTATATATCCTCCCTGCATGTTCTGGACTGTGCTTGGCTCTGTGTCTGCACTTGCTAATTGGTAAAGTGTATATAAATGAGCTACAGCACCAGCCAATCACAGGCAGGTCTTTAGCCAATCAGATCATGTCCTTCAAATATTGTATTCATTTAGATCAATAACAACCAAAAACAACTAGCAAATCCATACAGTGCACCAAGCAGCAGACATTATTAAACTAAACAGTAGGACTTAGAAAAACACAATAAAACTTCATTCAAGAAATGTGTTCATTTTGTACATATTCAAGCACATTTGTATGTGGGCGTACCGGCACCGTAATAAAGTTAGTTTTGAAACATTTTGACTGTACGCTGTACATCAATTTATCATCCCCCCAAAAATGGAAAACACATGTTTAAAGTTTATTTCATACTTGCATAAGGTCCATTAGGATCCCAGCAGAGACCATTCCAAGCCCTGATATGAGGTACGGCACCATGACCTGCGCCGCGATGAGCCAGGAGCTCTCTGGCAGGAAACCATGTTCAGATCGCGTCAGCTTCCATGTCACGCCCCGGAGCTTCTTGTCCTGGTAGCGAAGCTCCAACTCAAGACGAGTCACCACCATGTCGATGGGGGTCTGGAGGTCACTTTGAGATAAGATATCCCATATTGAGAAAAACTTCAAGCAAAACAAAAGCAGTGTTCCCTTCCTGTATGTCCAAAATAATCTTGGATTGGGTCAGCAGTCCAAAGAAGTCAGCAGAGACGAAGTCAAACAACCTTGTTCTTGTTCATAGGATAAGGCCAATTTGTTTTAAGCATTCATTAGTGATGTTGCCAAACAACTTGGCTGGTAGAAAAATGACTGTTCTGTGTCAAGAACTTTCAGGATTTTAATAACCTCTTTAATTTGCCTTTAACTCTGATGAGAGAAATTGATCAGTAATCCATTTTGTCAGGCAAAATCAAAGTTAGAGGCTTTAAATCTAAATTTAGGGCATGGAGTGAGGCGTTCTTGGCCACGTAGTGAGTCAGCAGTGACGACGTACCTATCTGTCAGCCTTACTGGGGAACACATTCATTAACACCATTTCTGATTTATAGGTCACGACGTTCAGTGAGCGCCGGCACTAAACATCAATGTCTAAATCCTTGATTAGAAGGTAAATTTACTCCAACATGTCAGACAGAGAGCGTGAAGACGATCCATCAGCTGTCGACGAGGTCTGACCGAGCTCCTGTTGCTCCCAGATCACTTTGATTAACTTCACAGAGGGAGTTTATTAAGTTGAGATGTAAATCCTCCTGATCCGGTCTGAAACACATTTGACCTCCATCTTTAAGGCAAAACTGTATCCTGCCACTGGTGCCAGTTGCTCTGTGGAAGAAGACGAGGCATATTCCCAGAAGGTCGTAAGAGTCAGAATCAGTCTGTTGTCTGATTTGGACAGGCTCAAAATGAGAAGCCAGGGAGTTCTGTGAAGCCGGTGAAAGATCCGGTGAGAGGATGGAGCAGCCGGCTTCTGGCAGACACGAGTGCCTGTTTCCTCCTGTTGGCATCAGCGTATCCTGCTCAGTGGTGACGTAGCGCGAAAGAGGCAGGGCCGTCTGGACGGTGAAAACTCTGGAGGGAAATGACTGGCTTCCCTTCCGCTCTCCTCCTCTCTGCTCCTTACTGCGTGTCTGCCTCCCATCCTCCTCCTCCTCCTCGCCATGTGACGCCTCCCCCTCCCCACATCGGACGGCCATCCTTGCACTGCTCCCTCTCTCATCCACCTTGCTCTGATCTTGCTCTCCCCGTATCGTGACTCATTCTTTCTAGTCATCTAATTGTTTACGTCACTACCTCATATCCACCTGCTTGTGCACATCACGGAATGCACATCTTCTCAGTCCGTGTGACGCCCCAAGACCGAGGAAACACACTCACTGTACAGCAAAACACTGACCTCATTTCAGCAGCTCAGCAGAATTAAAACTGATTCGAGAAGCACTTTTTCAGGTCAGAACAGCACTGGCTGTTTAATATGTTAATAATTGCACCTTATAGAGTTCAATATTATTTTATCCATTTTCTTTTTTCTACTTTTAGTCACTACATCTTCCACAGAACAATTGGTATTTCATTTATAGGGAACTCTAGATATTAATGTCGAGGATTGATAATTGTCACAATCACAGTAGAAAGTCTGTAAGTTACAATTTTTAAGAATCTTTCATGTCCACCTGATTCCTGGAGGTCCTAGAACGTTTATTTTACGTGCAAAAATAACATTTCCAACAGAATCCACAGGAATGAGGAATTATGTAAAAAGTTCTTCAGAAGTCAGAATCAGAATCCTGAAGTTCAAACCTTTACAAAAACTGGAAATCCAAAAGTCCAGATGGCGAATCTATAATTGTTGCCACAATGATTTACGAGAACAATACTTAACTCATAAAAAGAACAACGCACTGCTTGATCTAGCAGAACTGTGATTTTCTGATTATTGAAAGAATATTTAGCTTCCTAGCTATCAAAGGAAAGATGTGTCATTTTAAAGAGCAACATGTTATCATCCTGCAGTGTCAGGTTGCAGAAAAAAAGCTACTTCCTTTACTTCAACTGCGCTCTCTAATAATCCATATGCAATAAAACCACACTAATGGGCAAAGTCCATCCCACTCAGTCTTTTTTAAATTTGTTTGTCAAAGTAAAGCATTTATTGCTTGCTGGCTTCTGGGAGGCTTTCCAGCTGTTTAGAGCTCATTTCAGCACAAGAAATGATGTTTTTATTAACCAGGAGTAAAACTGATGTGATGTTAAGTGGTCTATTAAAATCTAACAGATGTCTTTTTTTTTTTTATTATTTATTTTTCTTTTATGATGTCTTTGAAGCAACAACAATTATCATCTGTGTCGCGCTGCCTAAAAACAGGAGCAGCAGAAACATAAAAACAGCAAATTAAACTCCTGGGGTCAGAAATGAAGGTAGGATATTGTTGTTATATGACAACAAATGTGCAATTAGCTAATCTGACTCTCTGGAATCAGAACCCTAACTAGTTAGAAAATTTTTTTGTTTGTTTGTTTGTTTAATTTCAGTCCGATCGACACGTCCTTTAGCGTCTGCAGAGAGCTCTCAGGCGAAGTCGTGACTGATCAGCCTCCATCCATGCAGCGCCGTAACAGATACCATACGCTGATGACGAACAGATGACGAGGATTTTTCAGGACAGACAGAGGAAAACAGAGGACGCAGAACACTGAGACGCAGACAGCGACGTGTCTGACTGCCTCCAACCAGCTGGCTGACACTGGGGACGCCCAGGTGACCACTACTAATCAAACAAAAAATCAGAGATTCCTTTACTTTACTGTAAAAAAGGTTTATTAGAGGTTGGGGTTGCATCATATTAAAAAGACGTGATTGCAGCGTTATTAATGAATGCTGCAAATGATGACATAAGAGGTTATTTATCCACATTTTCCTCACTAGTGTCTGTCTTTTCCCGTCATCGTAATGGCATAATCATTCTCACTTTTATTCACTCAACCACTTTAATTCATATTGATTATTTGCTTCAAGGGCAGTGAGTCCATCCAGCTGGATAACATCAGCCAGGCTGATCGCGCATTCCCACACAACGCCGACTGATTCTCATCTCCTTGCAGTGCTCAGTGGGATTTCTCCCACGGAGCTGCAGACTCTGTTCAGACCTTCAAGTCACCATCACATAATATCATCAACATTATTGATGTGTCATTCTACTTGTTCTCATTAAACTCGTCTTACTTTATTTGTCATGTATGAATCTTTTTTTTGTTTTTTGATCTACGATGGCCTCAGTACGTTGTGGTTAATGACACAAGGGTCAGCATCCATAAAACACAGAGACATGTAATGGAAGGAAACAGTTCAAGCCTCTCTGAACACAAGCTGTCTGCATTCTGCTTGGTCATTCTGCCCAGAAAAGTCTGAACACACGGTGAGAAGGAAGAGGCTTTTATACCAGCAGCAGAACGCCTAACAAAGTTAAAGTGATGCCTGGAAAAGGAAGGGTTGCACTGCATTACAGTATCCTCCTTCACTGCCTTATCGTACAGACTGTAATCAAACGCTGCTGTCTTAATATCCCAGCTTTGATTATCTGAGTAAATACACCACAGATCACTAAATGTAATGTTCATTTTGATTCAGAAAAGCAGTTTTTTTCCATTAAAAGATTCACCATAAATAAGTAGTAACAGCTACTTATGAGCTACTTAACTATTATATGAACAAACAATACTTTTATGCTTAATGTGTTTAAAAAATGACTTCAGCAGAACTGCCACATCTCATACACTGCTTCATGCCAAAAACAATGTGTTTTTACCTCTAATTTGCAGTGAACAAACAAAATGGCAATTAGCTAAATTCCTATAGTTAGTGGTGAACCGGTGGTATCCAACAAATGAGACCAAAACAAACGCTATGGTGGTGAAACAAAGTATTTAGACATTTCTCCTGATCCCCGTTTTAAAATCAGACAAACACAACATGAGTAAATACAAAATGCAGTTGCAAAATGATGATTTGGTTTATTAAGGGACAACAGATACCCAAACTAAATGCGTTCGATGTGAAAAAGTAATTATTCTCCTCGTTAAATCATTAAATTCAATTTAAAAACGTGTTATTGATCCCAAAGGGAAAATAAATATTGATGTAGCTCATGACGAGATGTAGATTCTGCTGGATTCTAAACCAACCTGTACATTGTCCAGCACCATGCCGGCCATCACCATCCCCATCCCAGCCAGCAGGTAGGGGAAGAGCACCTGGAGACAGATCGCAATGGCCGACTCCTCCTCCACTTTGGGCCTCTCCTCTGGCAGCTTTTTAGGGGACGGCTGGAGAAGCTGGGATGAGATGAGGTCATCTTGTGCATCTAGGATGTCTGGAAGACGGTCAGTGGGACTCCCAGTAGGACTCTTCCTATTGGATCGGGACTTTTTGTTCTTCTTCCTTTGCCGGGCCTGTTGTGGTTTATCATCACCGGGCATGGCGGCTGCGGCGGTTCTGACCAGACAGGTTGGGTTGATTAAATCTAAAGGATACAGTGAGATGTCAGAGTTTGAGACAATTATTATTATTATTTTTTTAAAAGTGTCTCTCAGTCTGCTAATCTTAATTGTTAGAAACCTTTTGGACACAAATATCTGTATTTTCAGCTCATCCTTACTAAGGCTCCCAATAGCAGCATATAAACATGTCTTCCGGTGGAAAGCAGAGGTGTCTACATTTTGCACCATGCGGGCCCACAAACTGCTTATTTTTTAATCAAAATTGCAAAACTACTTTACCCGCTCAGATATCAAAACTGGTCAATTTTGTTCTTGGCTGGCTGATGATCGACAAGCCAAATGCTGAAAAAAATATTATATTTGTTGATTTATGAAATCTATCAAACCTAAGAGCCTTGCATATTTTTGGTCCAGGAGTATGTTGACTAACGTCAGGGACGTTTCTTAGTTTAAAGAATGAAATAAAGTTTAGAGAAATATGCATCGATGTATAAACTGTAATTTAGATTAAAAAAAGACTTTTCCATAATCAAAAATAATATTTGTCTTTTATGATGTAAAATCATTTCAAAATGGTCAAAATCAGACCATTGTGATGGTATCAGGTAGGTCAGATCAGAGGATCCTCAGGAAAAGACAAAAATCAGCTTTCAGGCAGAAAAGGGCTGATGGTGCATTTTATTTTCTTCTTAGCTGAAAGCAACAATCAAAGTTTTGCAATGGCCTAGTCAAACTTAGGACCGCATCCTGACTGAGATGTTGTCTCAGACCATTCTGATCTCTGTGCGTGAAGGAATGCCTGAAAACCTCAATGAAAAAAAAAAAAAACAATCCTCCACCATGAAGATGGATTCTAGAAGTCAAACAGAACACTTTGTACACGACTTTCTCAATCTAATTATAAACGAATATTTTACAATACTCATTTAACACCTACATTTCCAGTATTTGTGTTGAATTGAAACCTGGTAAAGACGCGTTAGCGTTCCTAATGCCAGATTTATTCTCTGTTGACTCGTTCAAGCTGCCAGAAGAATCAATACAAACAGCAGTACACACACACGTCCACATGGAGTCGCAGCGCCTCTCGCGGCGTCCCGAAAGCTCCTGTAACACCGCGAAGCTTTGAAGATTTCCTCGTTTTCTGTTTTCTCACGTTCCTTCATTGGAAGCTGCCATGTGTACATCCCATAATGCATCTGTCACGGTAACCACGGCTACACAGCCGGGCGCCCTCTGGTTGGAGCAGATTTGGTGGAGTGGAAATTTGTTCTGCAACGTGTCGAGTCAGCGTGTCAGTTTTAGTATGGCAAGCCAATTTACCATATAACAACATGTTCATTTCTGCATTCTTCACGGTTCCCTGGGCTTTTTAAATAACAATGTAAACGAAATTTACAGGAAACAGAATTAACTTCAATTGTAAAATTTAGAAAACACATTTCTGTTTGTTGGACAACTGCAGATAGTTTAACTTTTTACTTTCTGTTATAGCATTTTTGCTGTGTGCATTTTGGTGTTTTCTATTTGTTGCAGGTACACTCTGAGTTTCCCTATTGTTGGCACAAATCATTTTAAATGTCTCATATAAAAGCCTAAAATTTAATTTAAAATATAAAGAAAAGTATTTAGTGGTAACACTGCTGTCACTTTAAGTATATTAACTGTTTTGGCACACTTTTATAGTGACATATACAGCCTTATTGTGAAGCCTGTGGTTGGGTTCTGTGTTGGTCAGTAGAAACCACTGACCTTATTGGCAGGAGCTGCAGTGATTGAATTCTCCAATGACAGTATTGTACATTACCTAACCCTGCTCAGACTGTAGCACAACGCTCACTCAACATGCGTTCAACAACTGATGGCTTAAACTTTCACTACTTCTAACTCACACTGGGCAAAATCGAGGAGAAACCTCTGAACACAGAAATCGGTCATACAGTTTTCCTTCAGCTGGAGCTGTTCTGCTGTTATTGTTCAGCCCTACCGTTTGTCTTCAGCCTCGGCTCGTCAAACGGAGTCCATGCACCGCTGAAGTATGTCCAAGCTCCCAGAAATAACTCCTATGTTGTGTGTGTGTTTCTGTATCTAAATTAAGGCTATCTGTATGATCTGATTTTCTCATATATGTTTGTATGGTAGGCCCTCTGTGTGTGCATGGGCAGCATATGAGACAGAGCGCATGCATCATAGGGCACCGTCTTAAATTACATGGCATTAGCAGATAAGGTTATCCCCCGGCCCTGCTGTCTCCTTCCATCTCTTGTATGCAGGCTGACGGCAGCAGGCAGCTGGAACACTTCACTCTTTTATTCATTAAAACTTTAGGACGAAGAGTAGATTGCTTGGAATTTGAAAAAGGGACATAATTATCTCGCATGAATAATGATCTCTCCATCTAGCATACTGAACTACTTTATTTTCAGGTGGAAAAAGCTTGGCAAGTTACCCTGGCAATTGGCTTCCTACACAACTCAGTTCAATTCTCATCCCTCTTCAGTGCTTCATCTGGATTTTCTCCCATTGAAATGGATTTCTCTGGAAGAATTTCTAATTTCCCCAAACAGTGAACTACCCAAAGAGAAGTTGGGTAGTCTTCCTGGCAGTAGAGGAAGTGAACGAAGCCATTCAGTCTGTGTTACCAACGCGTCCAAAAATTGAATTAACATTTAAAACCGACTCGTTTGGCTCGGCTCTTCTCCCTTTTCAACGGGGGACAGTTGTTTTGAGTAAGCTTCATAGCATCGAACTGGTGCATTGCATACATCACAGGAAAACTTCACCAGCGCCCTCGCCTCCTGAAGCAGTTGTTTCTTCAGGGCTCCCTCAGTGTATGATAAGCCTGGCAGCCAGCCTTATTACAACGCCACTCACCATTTTAATGTTTACCTTTTATAAGACTTTATAGTTGGTATTGTTAATAATGTCTTTCAATAACACACAATATCCTGTTAACTTAAAAAAAAACAAACAAAAAAAAAACAACTTAAAGACATGGCGGATGATGGCTGGATGACCCTCCCATCCTTATAGTAAGTTTTCTGCAGGTAAGTCTAGTATCTCAATAGCCAAAGGCCCAGACTCTCTGTAGAAATGCTTGTCTATTCATTTCAAGAAGTTGCTGAGTTAGCTTTCTGCCATGCATGTAGGCCAAAAGTGCATCGCCAGTATAGGGACCAAACATGGCAAAGCAGCATTGAGCATCACAAATCTAGAACAAATGTCCGGAAAACTGCCAAAGTTTCTCCAAATCTCAACAAAAACCCCTCCTGTTAGAGTTGCTTTTTACCTTAATAAATGAAACACTAACCAACATTTTGAATGTAATGTTTCGATTGATTTTTTGTGTTTTATATGTAAAGCACTTTGAATGGTCTTGTTGCTGGAATATGTTACACAAATAAAAAATGATTTGATTGAGAGCGCAGTCCTATTGAGTTGCTTCAATTAAGATGCATGTGAAACCTTTGTTGCCCGTTTCTTATCTTCTTCCTCCAGAATCAGTGGCATGTCAGTTTCACTTACTAGCAATGCACAACTCCACCACTAGATGTCAGCATAGATTAAACAGTATTTGGAACAGACGTCAGCGTTCAAATAAAGCCTTTGCTTTTCTAGGCTCGCTGCTCACTGCCACAGTCAAAACAAAGAAGCTTTTAGAAACACACACATCCTGTTGGACAAGGTCAGCAAGACAAGTTGTTTTTCTAGTTGTTTGAGGTAAAAAAAAATAAATAAAAATAAAATCGGGCGTTGTGAGTCTTTGCAGCCCTTGGCTACGGTGGCCTGTCTGGTACAGGCTATAAGTACAGTAACATGAGCCAGGCTGTAGTTAGAAAATCCTTCCTCTGTCATTGTGAAGTTGGAAAGCTCCTGGAGCTTATAAAGATCCGCTATAAAGTCCCGTAAAGTTCACTTTTCAGCTCCTATTGGCTGTAATCAAAACCAGGACTGGCTCAGACAGCCTATAGATTCTGTGCTGTGTGTGAGTGTAAGTGGTTTTCTTTGTGCACAGTCTAAAATGTGTGGGTTTCCTTGGCCTCGGATTATTATGGCCGGATTAGATTTGGCATTTTCTGCACCTTAAATAATCTTTTCTTGCAAACACAATGCAGAGGCATGTTTGGACAAACACACTGGAAAAAAAAAACACTTTTATATCTGTTGTTACAAGAAAACTAAGTTTCACCTTTGAGAAAAAAAAAAAAGATTATAGGGAAGCCTCTGGTCTGAGGTAAAGATTTCAGGATAAAATAAACATTAAGGGACTAGTACTGCTGTCGAAATGAAAAGCAATAACACAGAATGGCAGGCTGCCACCTGGAAAGGCAAACAGTCAGACTAAGACGGATCAGCAGACAGGTCCAACCAGCTGAGCAGCAGACTTAACAAAAAAGGAATAACAATACGGTTGTTAATAAGTGTTGTACCTAAGATTACACTAATCAGTCTTTCGAATCTGAAGAGAGTATCACTTCAACAGTTTTAACATGGTCAGGTTAGAGAAAAGACTATAAGGAGCCTCGTCAGCTTCACTTCACTGGTAAACTGTAATAACATGCAGGCTATTTATGTAAAGTTTTCTGGGAAGGCTTTCTACGTGGATTATTTTTTATGGAAATTTCTGTCCATTCTTTCAGAAGAACATTTATAAGATGCATGTGAAATAAGGTCAGACACTGATGTGGGACGACAAGCTCACTCATCCATGTTTTTATGGAGGGACTTTTATGGACTTCGTTGGAAAAGGAATGGGCCATCCACAAACAACAGTCACCCTTATCAATTAATGAAGTTTATTTGCAAAGCACATTTCAACAACAGCAGTTCGAGGCGCTTTACGAGGTGAAAACATAAAAACCAAAATAAATCATACAACAAACACCTGTGAAAACCAATAACAGACTTTTGTCATGTGCTGTCGCTAAAATCAATACATGTCAAATATGTTGGTCAATTTTCCATTTATCTTTCAACAAAAGCAACTCCAAACAAAGTTTTAGCCTTGATTTAATGGAACTCAGTGTTTCAGCTGGTTTGAAGTTTTCTGGAAGTTTGTTCCAGATTTGTAGTGCATAGAAGCTGAATGATGTTTCTCCATGTTTGGTTTCTGGTTCTGGGGATGCAGGTCAGAACCAGAACCAGAAGACCTGAGGGGTCTGGAAGGTTGATCCCTTCCAGACAGCAGATCTTTAAGGTGTTCAGTGATTTATAAACTAATAATAGTATTTTAAAATCTATTGTCTGAGCTACATGGAGCCCATCGCAAATGGGTGACGTTCTCTGACTTCCTGGTTTTAGTCAGAACGCCGGCAGCTGAATCATTGGTTTGTTTGGCAGACCTGTGAATCACTGCTGCAGTAATCAATGTGACTATAGATAAATGCATGGATGAGTCTCTCTAGATCTTGCTGAGTCATTAGTCGTTTAATCCTGGAGATGTTCTTCAGGTGATAGAAGGCTGACTTTGTAGCTGTCTTTATGTAGCTTTGAAGGTTCAGGTCTTATATGTTTTTTTTTGTTTTTTTTTAATTGAAAGACAAATACAGGATGTTGGATCAAATCCATACATCAACCCTGTTAGATTAAATCAACAAACGTCGAGATTGGCCCATACAGAATGAACTAATTTGGTTCTCCAGCTGTTTTATATTTGCTTTTTTAAGAGTGTAGAAGAAATATTTCATAGATGGAGTGTAGAAGAAATATTTCATAGATGGAGAATTTCACTACATAGAATAAATGCAAACCTTTAACTAAGCCACATATAGTAATCAGTACAGTAAACAGTGTAACGTTTCAAACTGACCAATTTAGGATAATAGGACCAACATGACATCATTGATATTTTACCTTTTTCTTATTTTTATTTCACTGTTAAACTGGTTTGATTCCTGTAACAATAGTTTTATTCAGTCGACAATTTTTTTTTTTTTCTTGGAAGAGCAGTACTTTCTTGCCAATCAATCTTAAAATCCAATTTGGCTCTTTGCTTCTAGAACATGGTGATGTCTACAACAATAAGCTAAGTCTATGTACTGTTGTCAAAAGCTTCATCCAAAAACATCTTATTATCCATCAGTAAACTAGTTTTTACAGTTTCCATAAATTTCACAAAATTATGTTTTCCATGTTGTTTCTTTACAGTGACCCGCCTCACAACTGACACAGCAACAGGCAAATCACAAGTTTTCAACCTTGTAAGTAGAACCCAGTTACTTTAAATCTGATGTCATTCCCTGATTCCTGTTCAAACTGCAAAGTTAATGGAGGACATTTTGCAATGATGTTACATAAGGGGTCTATTTATTTGTCAATCTCGGACCAAGCGGACTCCTGCCGATTGTTTGACAATAATGCAGAAGCACGCAAGTGTCATTGTTATCTTCCACTGAAAAATAAGGCACATCAAAATTTGTTTAAGTGTTCCTCCATCTCTAAAGCATTTGATTTTCACAAACATATTTCCAAAATCATTATTAAAAAAAGAAGACTCTTTGCCTCCAGTTTGTTGTAAATTGCCTCAGAGTAGAAGCAAAAACTGTTGTAAAGACGAAATTAAAAAGATCGTACCATCATTCACTGCGAAACAACTTCTGTATGATTGGCTGAAAGGCCACTCAGAGAGGAAGAAGCCATGACTCAAAAAGCAACAGCTAGATCACAGTTTGAAAAATGACCTGACTTCTGGAAACATTACATTTGGTCTGAGTAAATTAAAATTGTTAGTAGTTCCGTTAGAGAACGGAGGGAGAAACCTGAGAACATCAACTGAATTGTAAAGTAATGTAGAATAATGTGTGGGCATTTTGCAGAAGGAAGGACTGGTGCACTACTCTAATTCAAAATATTAGCCATGGAGTTGAAGTCTATTTGGTCTATTAAGTCCTCCAAATAGGTAGTGACCCAATTCAAACCACTCAGTTACTAAAAATGGCTTAGGAACCACAATGTTTTGGAGTAATGATCTCAGTCCGGATCTCAAAATGCAGAACTAAACAGATGTCTGAGCAAGGCAGGCTGTAACCAAAATGAAGTTCTAGTTCTGCCAGGAGGATTGGGCCAGGAACTTTGAACAGCTTAGAGAGGGAGTCCTATAATTCAAAAGTCAAATCTATCAAAAACAACTGAAATATTTCTGGAAGTGTACCTTTTGATTATGAAAAAGGAAACGTAAAATAAATCATTTTACGTTTCCTAAAATACAGGAAATACAGGAAAAGCTGAAGTCAGGCAGTAAAAAAAGGTGTAAAGTCGCTCAGTAAAAGCACACATGTGGCTTCAGTTTTCTTCGTTTTGTATTTACTTCCTTGTGACCACCTGAAGGAGGAAAAAAGAAGTCCTGCTCCTCTGGAAAGGAAGTTTCTCGTATGTTAAGTGCCATGGATGTTAGGTAACTGTGGCCTTGTGTGGGGAAATCATCATGGAAACTTGTAATGCAGCTATAAATAAATTCTCCTGCACTCTGTTGCCAGCCACGTTGTCAGTCCCAGCTGGATGTATAGTGCCATGTTCTAGCTGCTTTTCTAACTATCTACTTTTCAGTCTGCCATTCAGCGGATGAACATGTGGCTCTTCCACTAAGTGGTTGCACAGTTTGCATCCAAAATCATTTTACAGGAGAGGCACATTCTGGTTCACGTGGGCTGATACGGTATAAATTGCCAAACTTCATGTGGACGTCACATTTTACAGTTTACTTTGGGGCACCTGTTGCAGCTCACATTGATGGCCTTGTGCCACTACCATTTCACCCACTTTATCAGGGCCCAGCTGACTTAGTACAAACATACACAAACTGCAAAGTGACGATGGTAGAGAAACCTAACAAAAGGCATTTATTCACCAAAAGACTGTTTCATCATCCTCATAGCACAAGAATAAAAGACTAACTGCTATTTCCATCATTCACATTATTAAAAGTCGGATTTTACCTGATCACTAACGTTTGGCCGTGGCGTATGTGATGTGTCAGCTCGATGATGCTTGCCAGAAATTGAGTGAGCTGTAAACGACCCCATGGGGAATAGCGCCAGATGTCAACAATGGGGAAACTCAGAGTGTACCTGCACCAAATAGAAAACACCAAAATGCACACAGCAAAAGTACTGTAACAAAAAAATAGCTGCAGTTGTGCAACAAATAGAAATGTGTATCCTAATTATTCAATATTTGGAAGCGTAGCCAACACAGACTGACTGAACGGCTTCCTCTGCTGCCATTTCTAAAACTATAGGCAGACTGCAATTCGAAAAAAATCAATGTGAGTCGTTCACAAATTTTCTGTTTGCTATTTGGCCTGGAGAAATGCCAGACATTAGCACTGAAAGGAGATGGGAACGGAGTGGACCTGCGTAGGAGGTAGAGACCAGGATACCACCTTCACTTTCCTCAGTGACACTTTCCTCCACTCCTCATAGGAGAAACAATCTCTGGTCAAAGCACATTCATAGTCCATCCTTCAATTAAAGTTATGGAAATACTCCGACTTCCATACCTTCCACACATCTCTCTAAGATCCGTGTCACATTGCGGGCGAAACTTAAATAAAGTTGCATAGATTCAGGATTTAGTCACGACCCAAATTTCCTGACATCTATGTTCCAAACATCCAAGCTGTAACCTGAAGGCTTCTTCACAAGGCTCATCAAACTTGTCACTTTCATTTTCTTACCTGTTCCAATTAATGATGCTTTTGAAACGATCAAAAAATGTGTTCAGACTGAGCCTTTAACGCTCCAGAGTGTGACTGATAATCAGCATTCTCAAGTTGTGTCATAGATACCCAGCTGTCACATGCTACCAGGATGTAGGCCCTGCCGGCAGCATCCAGTATCTACTGTATGTGTATGTATGAGCACAGTGGCCCCGAGTGTCGGCTTTCACTAAACGGCTTCAGATAATGTGTTGCTGTTGAGGTTCAGCGCTAATAAAGTCACTTGTTGCATAATCATATGGAGCCTTATAGTGCAACTGCAGCTCATAAGAACAAATTCTAGCAACTTTTTTGTGCTTTTAATTCGTTTGTCGACGTCAGATTTTTTATTCCTGTAGAGGCTGCAGGATTAAGTGATTCTTAGAACCTTTTGTTTTCCTTCAGTGTTACCTATTAAACACACTACATCTACAGATAAGTAATATAAATCATTTTGTTTAAATTATTTATTATATGTACTTTTTATAGTTGTATTGTAGTTTTCTTGTTCTATATGTAATGTTTAAATGTATTTAAACAACTACACAAATTTTATTAATTTGTGTAGTTGAGTCATTTTAACCTCGTTTATGTAATTGTTTTCTCTCGTTATCTGGGGACAAATTTTCAACTGTTGAAACTCAGAAAATTTCCAAAAGTGGAAAGTTTTCCGCTTTGGGAGCTCAGAATTTTCAAAATGTATTTTTTGAACATTTCTGAGACTGATCTCAAAATTTGAGTTCTTTTGCACAAATGTTTGACTTTTGGAGGACAGAAATCTTTGTTTATTGTAGAAACAAGAACATTTTTCTAAATATGTTTGGCAAAGATTCTTTGACAGACTTTTTTTTTTTTGTTTTTTGCCAGAAAAAAAAAAAAGTTCTATCTATAATGGTACTAGTATGCCATTGTATAATAAAAATATCAAATGAACACAATACTTAAATAAAAAGAAAAGGAAAGGAAGGTAAGTTAATAGAGAGACATTTAACTGAGCAGCATTGCCTCAGCTGATCCCCAGATGTGAGTGTGTGTGTATGGTTGTTTGTCCTGTCTGTTTCTGTGTTGCCCTGTGACAGACTGGTGACCTGTCCAGGGTGACCCCGCCTCTTGCCCAGAACGCAGCTGGAGATAGGCACCAGCAACTCCCGACCCCTTTAGGGAGACGGGTGACCAGATAATGGATGGATGGATGCCTCAGCTGAACGTACCACAGCCAAACAGAATGTCAGACCAGATCTGTTTTCTATGGATAAAAAAAAAAAAAAAAAAAAACAGGAAAGAAATAAAGTTTAAATTTTAAATTTTAATTAACAGCAAATAATGTAAATTGGAGATTAGCAGAAGAAGAAATTGAGGACACAAACTGACAAACTGACAATCAAAATTGATTCGCAATTTTCGACCTGGTATTTGGTTTAATTGATTCAATTTATTTTCCAATATGTGTGTTTGGGTTGAAGAAAAAAATCCAGCATCCTAACTTCTCAACTTTAACACTATCACAGCCTCCAACCTCCATGTTGATTCATAACATCTCATTTTCTGTATATATATACCCAAATTTCTCCCCAGTTAAATTTTTTGTTTTCATTTAAAAAAAACAAAATTACAATCCAGATATTAAGCAGCTCAATAATCTGCCATCTGCTACGAGGCTTAAATAGGAGGACTGAACAGCTGAGGTCACAGGTTCAAACAGAAGAGCCAAAGTCTGCTGCTCAGCATTTTCAGAGTTCCAGTCCTGGCATGGAGGTCATGAGGCTTCCACAGCGAGGCTTAAAGTGTTGGTGTGGTCGGATCCGGTACGCGAGAAGGATTAACTGACGGCGTGAAAGATGGCATGGCTGCATCACTTGGTTACACACACTGGGCACTGACCTGGGAGGCCAAGTGGTCAGACAGCTCTGAAGTAGCTTGTTAACCGGGTGTTTGGAAATATTACGTCAAACCAGTGGGTCCAGATAGAAACAGAAGGCAGAATGTGGAAAATTAACAGAGTCAGAGAAAGGAAAGTCCATTCGCCAATAAACTTCATCTTTTTATTTTTGGAAAATAGAATTGATAGAAAATGATAAAATAGCATTAAAAATGCTAAGAACATTCAAGGCCTTCCACGACCTCCTAGGTGATGCTATATTTTTATTGAATTTGATGATATTCTAAATCAAATATATTTATATCTGACATTTAGTCATTATTTAATAGCTTTCTAAAATAAATAAACCAGTGGTGAGTTGTGTGAACTCTCAAAAATCCACTAATGAGTAAAACCAACCAATTATATCATATTCAATTTTGATGGCTCTAATTAAAGCAGTTACAATAAGTTCTGCCTGTAGGGGCCACCAATAAGTGTTGGGTTGTACATCTAAAGAAGACCCAGCAGAGAAGAAGAGGATCTGGAGCAGAGTATGTTCTCTATGCATGTGCTGGGAGGGTTAGCTGTAAATTGGAAGCCATGCTATTTGTTTTTAATGACTTCTTGGCAAGTAAATGTGGCAACCTGGGGGTGAATTTTTCTTATTATGATACCCAAATGTAAGATGTTAAATTTACCGACAACGCCACCTGGAATAACCCCAGGAAAAAATGTACAAGTATAATGAGGACACAGGTGAGTTCTGCCAGAAATGAGACAAGATTCAAACAGTTGTCCAAAAATTTATTAAGCTTCAATGTGTTTCTGTTTTTAAAAACATTAATAACCTGAAATTAAATGGTTAAGACAGTGAATGCCTTTAATGAAATTGATTATAATAAAATGTTTAAATTTTGAAAGAGACTGAGGCTTACCAATGGGGGGAAGGTAGCGAGGGAAGGGGCAACATCCAGTGAGGAAAAAGGGATCACCCTGAACACAACAAAGGCACAGCAAACCAAAAAAAGAAAACAAAAGGTGCTCCAACAAAACACACAAGACAAGACATCACCACCTGGGATCGCCACCGCCACCACAGAAGCCTCAGTCCCTAAAAGAAAAACAGGAATGAAACAATATGAGTAAAACAGTGATCCAACAGCACTACAATATTGCACTTTATCCAATCAACAGTGCCATCGATGCTCCCGACAGCAGGAGGAGAGTTCAAGTAGACCTTTTAAAACAGTTCCTTATAGGCAAAACAGCAGCAAGTGTCTATCCCAGAGTACTGCTGATCAGAGATTCATTCAAACGCTTAAAAAAAAAAAAAAAAAATATTAATACAGCTGCTGATGATAATGGCTATAACTTGCGATAGCTGCTCACCTGTAACCTGGTGAATTACCACACTGCCAGACAAATCCAACATTCCGCCCATGCAGCACAGCTGTAACAAAATGCTACGTGGAGGCTTAGTTTATACAGAATAAATATTACCTAGCTACATTCGCCCTTACCTTCCAGCCAACAAACAAACAGGACAGACCGGTCCAGATATTGGAAGATAACAGCAACGGAGGCTTAACAGATCAAACCACTTTGTGTTAATGGCTACAGTTAAAGCTGACAAACAACCACGCTTACCCAACACCATCCAGCGAACAAAGGAAACAGTCAAATTGACGTCACGACGCTAGCTACCTCATAGCAGGTGGAGACCTGCTTATATGCAGCAGCCGGAATTGATCTTAAAGTGGCAGCGTACCATTTATGCTGCTACATAAAGATATTTTTTTCTTTCTGAAATCACTTCTTCAAACCTGAACTCACAAGTTGATAGAACTGATTATTGTCAGTGCACATAAACAGGACTGGTGCTTCTATTTAAAAAGTTTAAATAATTAAACTTTTAATTTTCTGTAGTAATTTGACTGGGGTACTTTTATTCTGTTCCCTTATTAATTTTGGGGGAGTTTATGGTATGTTTGTGAATGAAAGGAGACAGTGGAAGGGCTTTTTTTCCTGGAGCTATGGTTCGCTACAGGAGAAAAGTTTTATATGTTGAACTGTGTTAAAGCGTCTCTGTTCAGTGTAAAAATATCCAGTTCAAGTTTGATCAGCCCAAGTCATTTCGATTTTGTACAAGAGACCACCAACAGATATTCAAATAACTTTAAATGGACTCAAAGGACTAATCTTAGGACCAATGAGCAGTAAAGGTGTTTAAAGAATAACTTGTATCGAAATCTTAAATGCCATTTTTCCAAACTTACTAAAATATTGGGTCAAGACAAACAAGAAATCACTTTCTCTTTCTACTACAGAAGAAACTTGATGATTTTTACTATGCATAGCTTTTTACAGAAAATATTGTACTTATAGTTTGCTTGCAAATATAACATTGGGTCTTGCTTTTAATAGGAAATATCATCTCACTGCTGAACTGAGTGCCAAGAATGTTGTCACTCTGCTGCCCTAGGATACTTCAGAAAGGTTGATTGCAAGCAGCAGTGGCCTTACATAATGAAGTGAGGAGAGTCTTTGATTCCACACAGACTGAGCCGCCTGCTGCGAGCAAAGGGAAGCAGGCCAGAGAACGGGGAAGGTTGTAAAATAAATAAAAAACAATAACCGATCCTTCCTGAAGCTGTGATCACTGAGGTCTTCCAAAACAGTGCAGCAGCTGTACAGCAGTAAGGGATCATGTCGTTATGTTCTTGGAATGCCATCTTCAAGTCTATCTTGAAAGCTTTAATATTGCTACTTATGACAGGTCTTCTTCTGTGCTGTAAATCTGTGAAGTGCCTCAAGGGTCTGTACCTAGACTTTTTTTTTTTTTTTTTATATGTTCTCTTCCTTGCTTTTTAGTTCAGGATGTAGAGGCTGCTGCAGGACCACTGCATGCTGGGATTGCTCTGGGTCTCTCTATCACAAAACCAAGAACAATGTCCTCATTTCTGCCCCAAAGTCAGTCATTTCTGACAAATACTGACCCTCTTCAGTCTGTAGCATTTATAGACAGGATCTCAGTTTGTCGTTGTGGAGAGAAGAATGTTTAGTTTGAAAACCCTAGAGTCTCATTTTCTTTTGCTGTTTGCAGATGATATGGTACTATTGCTGGGTTTAAATCATAACCCTCAGAGTGCACTGTAACGGTCTATACCCGAGTGTGAAGCAGCCAGGATGAAAGTAAGCTCTTGTACGTTTGAGGCCATTGTTCTCAAGAAACAAACAGTGAATATGTTTCTTGTTTGAGTTCAAGAAACATATTCACAGTTGATGGCAAGATGCAGCAGGAGATGTGAAGAAGAATATGGGTCTCAACTGCAGTAATGATGGAGTTGCTCTGGTCTGCCTTTGTGAAGAAAGAGCTGAGCTGACAGGTGAGGCTCTAGCTTTATCGACACATGGACATTCCATGGCTCCACTATTATCATAAGCTATGAATCATCACTGAACAATGAATATACCAGATAATAGCAAGTGATATATCCTCCCTCCTGAAGTTCCTAGGCACTGCCGTGTTGAGGAACTGCATCAGGAGCCACAAAGAAATGTTGAATAGATGTCTCTTTGGACATTTATTGGCAGATTCTGCAAGGAGGACATCCAAGGCAAACTTTGCTGGAGGAACTATATAGATCCACCATAACAGATTGGGATCTTAAGCTGGGGTGTTAGGGGGGATGTTGGTAGTAATTGGTGGGTTGAAGATCAAATCTCAGCTTTGTCCAACTGTTGCTGGCATCCTGATGGTCAGAGGGCCTGGTGGTACCGGTACACTACAATCTCGCTTCTGTCCGACTGCTCCCACCCAGCTGTGGCTACAATGTAGTAGCTCACCAACATCAGCGTGAGTGAATGATTGAATTTAGGATAAAGCATTTTGGGGGTTCTCTAGAGTTGATAAAAGCTATACAAGCACAAGCCATTTATAAAGTGACTTAGAGGGACGTCTCAGATTCCACACCAACAGTCTTTTACCTCTGTTACCCTGATTGAATGAGAAAAAGACATTGACTGGATGGATGGATAATCTTTATGCTGACGGTACTGATGTTTACTTGCCTCTTCTGATCTATTGAATGTAGTTTCTCTGAGTCTAGTAACATGGTCTCCAAAGGTTTTGATGATTATTTACACATTTCTAGTTCCCCCCCAGGAAAATCCCCTTTCCTAGTCAAACTCCAGGTTATATTTGATAATGTCTTCACAAATATAGCTAAATACAACCCATGTTGCCATTTAAGCAATTGGACATTGTCATACACTGTCATGAAAGTTTGATCAGTCCAAGTAATTTAGTGGTACCATAGATGATATCCACTGCAAGCAACTTAGGGTCGATCTAAATACAGAACTGTTAAGATATCCATTTTTGTAATGACAAATTAATGCTCAACACTAACATTGTCATGCTTTTTTCTTTTGCGGATGTGTTTGCAGTAAAGAATAAAAGTGTAACCTTGAAAACAGCCTCGCTGCTCACGTGTTCTTTGTATATTTGGTAATCTGCTTGTTTGACTCCAGGCCTGAGTACACTCAATGACGTGAATAAGTGTCAGTGAACTGCTTTTTATTTTCTGCAGTGACTCATGCTTTGGAAAACCTTCAAAGTGAACATGCTTAGTTAGAGGAGTGAAAGAATGAGCCACAGTTAGTGAGTGAATGAAGGCAGAAAGACATTTCTTTAATTATTAAGCAGGAATATTATCAGATAAGTTGTAATGTGGCTGACTGTTGATGGTGTTATCACAGGTCAAAGCCCCACCCTGACCCTTGTTGCGTTGTTTAATGTCAAGAGTCATGGCCAAAAGTTTTTGGAACACAAATTTGTAGATAATTTCACAAGTTTCAGATAGCAAACTAAAGAACAAATATTTAAATGCCTTTAAATGATTTATTAGCAAATATCGCAAATATAATCATCTGAAACACAGAATAATGAGAAATTTAGCTATAGAATATTTTACTACTGTTTTCAAATTCAAAACAAATATTTTTTTATCCCAAAGCAACAAAGTAACAGAAGGCGGTGAACTTTTTCATATAAGCAGAAACACAATTCAATTACATTTTTTAGGCAGCATAAAAAGTCAAGAAAAGATGAAGGAATCAGGAATGACAAGAAACCTGGCAGACACATGTCTAAACCTTTATTTTTAAAATTTCAAACAAAAAAAAAAAAAAAAAATCAGAGAATGTAAAGTACTTGATTTATGAAGAAAGAAAAGTGAAATATGCTTTCCATAAGGTTAATGGGACGTTTCACTGTTTTGGTTCAAAAATCTCTATTTGCCAAGAAGCTTTCAGAGTTCCAGCCAAGTCCTCAGAATTCTTCTGCAGGTAATCAATCACAGAAAGACCAAAAATATATACTGATCAAGGTCTACTATCAACATATAAAACATATATGTTTTGTAAACTTTATCACTTTACTTCATGACTTCATTAATACTTTATTCTGACCATAGTAACACTTTTCCAGTAACTGGAGAAAGTAAATGCTGAATTTATACACTAAGACTGTGACTTTAATTGACCAGTTTGACATGCTGATGCAACCCAAATTAACACAAATTAGTGAAGTGAAAAGAAAAAAATACAGACATAGCACATTCTAGCACATTTCACTAGAAGTGCATATTTTGGTACCAGTCCGAGACCAAGTGAATACAGAGCCAATATCACCAATATCAATACCAATTCTGATACTTGGTATTATCTAGGTTTGACAGAACTTCTGACCTTTAGGATTTTTTGTGGTTTGTCCTTTAAATTATTTTTTTTAAAGCCTTGGCTAAAGTTTGGACAAAGTTTATAGGTATCGAAATTGGTGTGCATTTTTTCTGAATAAAGTGCAAAGATTTATAATTTGAGAGCAAATTGGTGTGGCCACATCATCTTTTCATCTTTTATGAACCGAACAATAAAGCAATATTTCAGGTACAAGCCATTAAAAAAAAGTCTCAGTAGATTATTGACTCAAACTACTTCCATAAAAGGAATGTTGCTGTCAAATCTGTTTTGCAAAAATCCAACAACTGCTGCCTTTTTAAAGTTGAACAAATGCATCATTCCCACAGTTAGACATGCAAGGTTAGAATATTTAACAATGCATTGAAATGTTTCATGTGCTTCCTCACTTTTAGACTTTTTTTTTTAATACTCAGGAAAAGAGTTCTACTTTTGAAATCAACAAATCTCAACTCTGACAACCTCTTTGCTGTGAAAAGTGTATGTTCCCCCTGTTGACTTTAGGGTTATTGGGACCCCAGGTGGGGAGCAGATGATGGTGGTGGTTTCATGTTAGGATATAGCGTAAAGTGTAAAGTTGAATGTGTGGTGGGCTGCACAAAACGCATGCAAACTCAGAGAGCTGGAGACGTTTCCAGTCAGGTGGGTCACCGTTTAGTCATTAAAGTGTCAAATCCAGTGTTCCATTTATTTCTAAAAGGAAACGACATCCGTAATATCAGTCTTTTTGGAAATGCTACCTTATGTTCCAGGTTCAAGTTATACCATGCTTCATAAGTATGAAACATGTGGAAAAGTACTTTTCCCAAAATGTTTTCTGATTTACCTTTTTTTTTTTTTTTTGTCATTTAAATGTTTCACAGATTTTAATATCAGACAAAACTAAATTAGTAGGAAAAAAGTAACCTGGCCTTGTACAAAAATATAATCACCCCCCAATTAAGCCACAGAGAAACTGTGATTATCCCGATAGACATGTGATCAATAGAAAATACGTCCAGTAGAATTGTATAATCCAGAACTGCAGGGGATTCTGGGGGATGTAGGAAGAGGAAAAAGTTCAATCTCTCCAGACTTTAGCTAAGAAAGCTTTCTGGCATCAACTAAATCACTCTCTCATTGGTTAGCTAGTAACAGCATTTTCATGTTGCCAGCAACTTACTTACTTACTTATCTCCTTGGAGGTCCTTGCGTTCTCAAGACGGATCCAAAGCAAATGTCTGCTGGACACGTTCGCACACAGGTATATTTTAACAGGCGTGGACGTGTGCTCAGTGATGCACTGACTTGCGACAACAAGCTGATAATATTGAGAGTCAGCACAACAGTCACAAGGATGTGTAAGTCTCTGTGCAGCACAAAGAGTTGTGCTGTTGCTGCCCTGGTGGAGAAGAAACAAAGCTAGGAGCCCAACTAGATCATCAAACTTAGGAATATCAATTTGGATTATTGGTAGTGAAGGAATTCATCATGAAAAGTGGTAGACTGGATGATAAAATCCCAGTGATCTGTAGACAAAATGCTCACAGTCCACCTGAGTATGAGGGAGCAGATTGATGTTTTGCCAGTGTTTCTGATAACTGCTTAAAAATAATAAAAAAAGATCATGGTGTAGCAAAAGGAGAAATGAGTACAACAGCTCAAGAAGAAATTGTGGATAAAAGACGAAAGGTCATGTCATTAGTTTGGCAGTATTTTGTATATTTATAACAATAAAATGATCAAAAATGATTTGACTTGTTAGATAAGAAATGCTTAAA
Source organism: Poeciliopsis retropinna (assembly GCA_010277075.1). NCBI lineage: Eukaryota > Metazoa > Chordata > Actinopteri > Cyprinodontiformes > Poeciliidae > Poeciliopsis > Poeciliopsis retropinna. Next base: position 1,506,588 of record VMRM01000009.1, read on the forward strand.
TTGTGATACGTTCCCCCGTCCCCAATGGGAGCCGCTGCTGCTAAGGATCGAACAATCAAGTATTAGATATAAGTTTTCACTTGGAAAGCTATGCACTGTGCTTCAGGTATATCACCATGGTCAACTATTTTATATTTATGCAAGAGTTGGTCTATTAAGATACATATGATAATCAAAAACCTTCAAGTGGAAAAACAGAAGAAATCAGTTAGGGGCAAAAAAAAAAAAAGAAAGAAATGGTTCTCAATAACATCCTCTGAAGTACGGTGCAACCTGTGGATTAACAGTTAGAGGACGGATGGGAACTGTCCTACAGGCACAGGCAGACACACACATCCATCCCCATGTATGCAAAGGCTTCGCTCACACAGTCCATTCTACCAGACGAAGCTGATCCAAGATGTGCTGGATGTGATTTTCCCATCCCATTGTGGTTGTTTCTAGCGTGATCTGGAATTGTTTTACTCAATGAATGGTTTCTCTTCGAAATGCATGGGACTGCTCTGACATTCAAAACAGCCGAGGAAATTATTGGAAAACGCACGCATGCACACACAAACACGCATACACGCACACGCAGACAGGAACCACAGAAGAAACTAATGCTCACCAGGAAATGTGGGGTGATGATAGTTTCTGGAAAACACATTGTAGGACTGGCCATGTATTTTCTTACATAATTCTCCCACAGAACTATTGTGCATTGTAATCATAAAGCATCGCGGTGAGCGAGTGAGGAACGGTGCTTCACGGTTCTCCGACTCACTGGCTGCCTTCCTTTATTGACTTCTTGCAGGCGAGCCGACTTCTCTGCCAACTATTCCCTAATCACTTTAATAATTGGTCCGAGCCTTCAAGAATGGATAGTAAAAAAGTCAACTCTCACTTTTTTTTGCTCTCTGATAGCATTGGATAAACATCCAAACACACACACCCACCCACTGCCAAGCTATAAACAACTATTGCCTTATACGATTCGTTAAGCACACACACACACGCTTGTGGCTCCTTTGCTGCTGGATTCGTAGCATGTGGTAGTGTTTAAAGCTGTCTTTAAGACGGAACTGAAAGCTCGCTGTGAGTGGATGTATGTGTATGTTTGTGTGAGAGTTCCTCCTCCTCCTCCTTAGATCCTCTACCCTGAAGTCTTTGCAAAGGCTCAATTTCTGTACATTCCTGAGGAAAGGAGAAAGCATATATCCCAGGAGGAGCCCTGTTTTATAACAAACACTATCCCGGGCCTCTGTATTAAAAGCACCCGCTCCCAGTAAAAAGCTGGATAAACCCTGATGTAAGGAGCCCCTCACAACCTTGTCGACAAGGGATAATGTTGCTTTGAGGCATACTAGAGAGCAGGGTTCAGAAATGTTGGCGATAAAATGATTTACACCCATTTATGGTTTTGCTTTGGCTACAGTAGCTTGTAAAAGCTGAATTCACATTTTATCTATGTGAATTCTGTCTGTGTTGCAGCCACAGAATTCAGGAATATTTTAGTAGCCAGTGTCAATACATTGTACTTTGACCTTTTGATATAATAGCAGGACTTTCATAAATGTGTGCTAAATTTTTCTGATATTCTGCGAATGTTGGAAAAAAAAAATCTGCAATTGTGGTGTTTACATAAAATAGGAAATGAAATTATAACCACATGGAAGAAGCTTGTTCAAATGATGAATTATTAAAAATCATGGATGTTAACGCTTAAAAATGATCAAATTTCGCTCATCATCAGTTACAAGACGAAAGAGCTGTTGGTGTGTCAGACTCCTTTTATTTGGGAGCTGTTTGCGGCATTTTTGTGGAAATAGTAGCAGGTAATTTTACAGAAGAGCCACAGATTTAACACTTTTGAGTGACAGACTTAATTTTTGATGGTCTCTGGGATGAAATGAGGCCTCTGGTGGAGCCAGCTGCATATTGTCCAAGGAGACCAGTGCATGTAAATAAGTGTGTTGTTGTTTACACAAACTGGTGGTGAGTGATAAAAGTGTTTCCAGTACAGTTTTGTGAAATAAAATGATATATAGTTGAAAAACCACATCAATTCTAGCTCATACAACCTTTCAGTGAGAAACGTGAGTCTTAGCGTGACACTCAGGAGGAACGCGGCAGATGTCACGGTTGGGCAGCAGGGACTCTTAAAATCGCACTTGGTGTGAGTGTGATCCTGTTGCTCCATCCGCAGGGTAAAAAGTTCCACATCTCTTAAGACCACAGAAGGATTAAGCAAATTTATTTTCATAATTCAAATAGGCACAATTTTAAGGTCAATGGAAACACAGCTAATTACTGTCTTTAAGATAGACATAAGACATTGGTACATATTATGGGATTGGACAGAGTTTATTAGCCACTATAGCTAGAGACATTCATGAACAGGCGCCATTGCTATGCATTGAGTCATGTCAACAAAACAGTAGAGATTTAATGGGGGATAAGGATGAATCTGTCACAAAAATGGTGATGGCAGCCTTATTTCTTATCTGATTCCCATAAATACATCTTCAAGCAGAGAGAACTGCTGATGTTGTGATAGCTAAAAGTATCACAACATAAACATAAATCTACAAGAAATTTGGTCTGTGTCAGCCTGTCAAGATGTGAGCGATTGATTCAGTTTTGGACTTGGCATGTTGTATTAACAGGGTAATTTCAACATATTAGTATACTTTAATCTAAACCATTACAGCACTGGTTGTATATTTAGGGTTGTTGTCCTATAAGAGGAATCTATCTTCCCACTAAATATTACCAGTTTCCATGTCCGGACAGAAGACATGCAATCCCACTGAATGATGATTTCCACAATAAATGTAAGCCAGAAGATTTTTTTTTTTTCTGGAGTAATCCACATTTTTGCTGTGGCCCCTGCAAGGCTGGACAGACACTTTTAATGAGGCTTCTTACTGCTTTCCTCCAGCAAAGGCTTTCTTCTTGTCTCAATAGGAGCCAGATTTGTAAAGGACACAAGTATTTTTCCTCTTGATAGACTCCAACCAGTGTGTGGATCTCTGCAGCTCCACTTGGCTGCTTCCCTGATCAATGCTCTCCTTTCATGACGGGCAACTTTTGGTAGGTCTGAAAAGGCAAGTGTCAAATACTCGTTCCAGTTTTTAAATGATCGATAAAACAGAGCTCAGTGAGATTTTCAAAGATGCTGAAATTTTCAGAATCTTATTTGAAAAAAGACATTGAAAACCATGAATCATTTCCTGTGCACTTTGTTGTGTCAGTCTGTGACAATAAATCCCAATAAAACACATTGAAGTTTATTGTTGTATGTGGTAAAAAGTGAAATAGGTGTGAATATGTTTCCAAGAAACTGTATATGACGGACAGGGACTGTTTGTTTGCTCTAAACCTTTTAAGGGAGAAGAAATTTGAAACGGCATCTCGCCTTGCACTGAAACATTTGAAACGGCATTTGGCCGTACTCAGAGGCAAATTCATTTTTTGTGCAAGAAAAGTGAAGTAACATGGATGAGTTGTGCAGATTTGGAGCAGCAGATTTGAATTTAATGGAGATCAGATTTCTTGGATGAGGCTGAGGTCTAGCCTGGCCTGCTTGACTCAAAAGAGGCTTGTTAACTGTTAGTCAAAGGGTAAAATGCCTCCACAATCTTCACCATGCTCAGTAACAATTTCAGCTTCAGTCATATGAAACGTGTGCAGGGAATCTTTCCTACATCTGTTGCAGCTTACAAATATACTCATCAATTTTCTGCAAACATAATCAAGACAGAAAGTATGTTTGCCACCATCACATGATGCAAATACCAAAAAGTGACCCCAATTATGAAACCAGTAAATCTCTCTGGGTTCCAGGCAAAACATCAAGTTCTGGTTGCTGTAGAGAGAAGCTGAATAATTTAGGGCTTTTACTACCACACACCTAACAAATGGTTGTAGGTAATGAGTCTTAATACAATAGTCACAAAGTATGCCAGTACTTCTCATTTCCTGCAGCCACAGAGCATGGAATAATCAAAACTAAAGACATTTTGCATCAATATGCACCATCAAGTTTTTAACCTGAGTAATAAGAGAAGAAGAGCATTGGTCATCTTATGTGGACTCTCTCTGCCCAATGAGAGTCCAACAGGCAGCGCAAACGCTCTCCTGAATATGCCGGACTGAACCACACCGTCCCATGTTATACCGCTCAGTGGAAACAAGACTCAAATGTGTCCAAGGGATCTATCCAGAGGCTGGAGTTAAATCTGACAGATCATCCCTGAAAAGACAAAACTTTGCTTATTGAATTGAACAAAGTTAGGAACTAGTCCTGAATTTCCCCTTTACAAGAAAATAAAGTCTGTTTCTGTTCTATTCTAGATACAATTACTCTGTTATTTGCTTGACATACGGGGAGTGACAAACGACAGCTAAAGGCAACAGTTTTCCATCACCTGGGGTGAAACACAACACAGGAGAAGAATAGTGACGACAAAGAGAAAAGTGGAAAATTTTCAACTTTCTTGTGTCACAATCTTCTGTGTGAACATCTACGCAGAACATCTACGTAGTTTCACTGCACCATATACTCTTTACCTCTACTTAAATAATATTATTTTGAAGTACTGCTACTCTTACCTGATACTATACCCAACGATGAGCAAAGGCAATGAATACCTGACATGTGTCTGTTGTCTTGTTTAAAATTATTTACAAAAAAATAAAGAAAAAAGCTTCACCTTGTCGCTGTGGCATTTCTTGTAAAGAAATCTGAAGGGCAACAATTATTTGTTCATCTTACTAGTTGCTGAATATGGGAGTTGAAGGGTTTGGGGTTGTTTTGGAGCGGTAATGAAGATGGACATGAGCTCTTCTTGAAATCTAAATGTCAATGGAAGTTGGCATCCGTTAACGCTAACAGGTTAGTAGGTCATGAGCAGGACAATGATTCAAAACAGCAGCAAATCTACAGCAGAATAAAGTAAAGACTCGAGGTCTTGGAGTGGTCCAGTGAAAGTCAGATCTCATCCTGGTTGAAATGGTAGAAAAAATATCAGGATAACCCAATAAGTTAGATTGAAATGACAAGACTTTCTTTTTAACCAAAACATCTTATGGAAAATGGTGTTTTTAATTAAAGAGCCATACTTTTATGTAGACTGTAGTTCCACGCATTGCTTTCTTCTTGCACAAAACTTTCCTTATGATAATCGCAACCAGGTTTTCAGTATGGCCACCGTAACCAAACGATAAACTACATGTGCTAAAAAGGATTATGTGCAGGTTTTTGGAATAAATGGTTTCAATCCGCTAACAACCTGGTAGATTCTGCCCAGAACAGTTGATGAGCTGCTGGAAGGTTTCTGGTGACGGTCCTGTGAGTTTTCATCAGGACTTTCAGATTTTAATTTTACCCTTTTAAAAAAATGGAAACACTGCGAGGTAAAACAAGAGCGTGTTTGTATGCTGGAGCGGCTAATGGAATCAGATTGGCGGTTGAAACAAAGCTCTCAAAGATCTCTGTGAAAGCATGGAGGAGGTGGGGTGGGGGGAGGAGGGGTGGTAGCTCTTTACTCCCTTTAATCAGGCTGATTTTCCTAGATCCCAGCAATGAAACTGGCCACTTCACTCTGATCTCACAAACGACCAGTTATACAGCACGTATGTTTCCGTGATGTGTTTATGAATATGAATTTGGTCAAACATTGGAAAGTTGACTCAGCCATTGCATCAGCTGGAGGAGTTTTTTTTCTTTTCACAAAGTTTAGGCTGGTTTAGCTGCGAGGAAGGCTGAGAGAGGGAGTCGCAAAGAGATTGCATATCTGTTACAGACCCTCCAGTGCAAACAAACAGCTGGCAGTGCACACCTCTGAAGCAATAACATGAAAAAGATCCAACTGACCTGCTGCAAGAGCTGAATGTATTTGTGTGAGATCATCATGAAGGGCTCAGGAGATACACAGGAAGATAAAAGCTGCACAAAATGGAAAAGAGAGTCTCTCTGAGGATCATATTACTGAGAGATAGGACTGTGAAAAAAGTGGCCTTTTCACTATTTTTTTAGTTTTTGTCTTTGTTGCATATTTTACATTTAGCCTGGGTAAATACAACTGACAGTAGTTGTGATTCCACTGACCATAAAATTGCATAGATTGGAATTATAAAAATAAATATGCTGAATGGAAACACGCCAATTTTGAAAAAAACATCAAAAGTTTTTGCTCGAGGTTGGGGTGGCTTTTCAGCCATATCAAAATTAATGTATTTGTATGCAAGTCAAAATAGAATATTGTACTTACTTATCATTGTCTGGTATCAATATTTTCAAAACAGAATAAACTAAATCTGTAATGTTTATTGCACTGGATGTGGTGAGAGATGCTAAAATTGAAGCAGAATGATTTTGATTTTTTTTTTTCCACCAACACAAAGTGCCATTGTGTGTCGGCCAGGTTTCTTACTGTATCTAATGATTTGCTCTCACTGTGTCATCTGGACAACATGCAGCAATATAAACTCAATTACAGTTTTGGACTGGCAGGGCCCAACAACTTAAACAATTTATTTCATCATCTCTAAGCAGATGTAGTATTAAATTTATGCATGTAACAATCAGAGGTTTGTCAGTTCGCGACTCTATAAAGGTTAAATGAACAGACGTGTTCATGGTGTTGTAAAGGCTTTTTTACAACTGGAAACATAAGTGAACACCAGAACACTAGATTCGAAACAGTATAGAAGAGCTATGGTAAAAAGTTGCATGAGTGGCTCATAAACGGCTTCAGGTTTGAGATATTTAGTTTCCACAACCAGAGTGGAACACAGCGGCTGCCAGCAGTGGGAATAATGAATCCGTTTCAGTTTGTTAGCGAGCTGGGTACCAGGCTAGGAGGGCTGGCACCACGAGCTGGAAATGTAAGTGACGAAGGGGGTCGCCGGTTCAAATCCCATGTTATTGAGGAACACACATACATGAACAACTAATCGGTCAGTAAAGTGTTCTGTGGCAATTTCTGCTGCCAAGTAATGACAACAGCAACTGATCGTTTGACAATTCCTGATAGAATAGAAAAAGCTGTTATTATCAACTAGTTGTTGTTGTTTCCAGTAAGTTCTGAAATCAAAAGACCATCCTGTAGCAGGCCTTTCAAAAGCCGCTGTGAGACTAACAGACTTAGGAACACACACACACACATCTTTTCTTAACTTTATATTCTACTATAATATTTAAAAGTGGTTTAACCTCTCCATATGTCCACACGAATGACCCTCCCGGCGCCATGTTGTGGTCGATTTGAAGCAATCTAACTGGCTAACATGGGTTTTAGCTTGGTGCTACACTGCCTCCTATGGGTTTGGCATGTTCAAAACAACACTCAGGCACGCTACTGTGTAAAAATGTTTCTGAAATCGATCTTGTGTGTACAATAATACTTTTTAAAATGTTGTGACGGACATTAGTTTTAATAAAGACCTGGCTAGGTGTATACAAGGCCTGAACTCAAATTTTGTACAAGTAAGTTTGTACAATTTTGTATTTAATGAAATAAAGGGTTAAAAAAGTACATTCTTCATGATCCCTTTGAAAGACAGGTTTGCTTGTAATCAATGTATGGGGTGGGCGATATGGACCTAAAGCTTTATCACAATATTTTCTGGTACTATTGTGATAACAATAAGAGTGACAAATAACTATTTATCAATACTCTTTTAGGTAATTTTATCTGTGCCTGAATCGCAAAGCAATCACAGCTCCACAAACACAAATATTGCTCTTGAAAAAATGTGTAGTAAGCTTTGTTTAGGACACCAGACACAAATGAGTGGGATTTGTTTCACTAAACTGCTCACAGTTACTGCCTGTTCATATTTATTATTTATTGCTACTCAATGAAAAAAAACGGTGGAAAAAATTGTGAGTTTCTTTGGGGTGTTCAACATAATTAACTGGAATTTATGACAACAATAAATAAAACTTATCATAAGAAGTGCATCACGATAAATGATAATACAATAAATGTCCAGTCCTGGTTTGATGAATGGAGTTTTTCCACCTAATCCTTCAATAACACTTCTGTGTGGTCTTGTATTAATGCCTCTCACCACCAACTCCCCCCTCCAGGCCCTATTAGATTAATTACAGTTAGTTTTTTTTTCCTGCAGGATGCTCCTCTAATTGTTCTGTTGATTCAAACACATTTGAATCATTACTACTTTAATTTCCCACTGTGACACAGAACTAAAAACTCTTGTTTAGAGGTCCAGATTTGGACAAGGATAAAAACAAGATAAAATAAGATATTTCCCCACGTGACTTGCTAGTTTATGACTTAAGATTTGGCAAACTTTCCCTCATAAAAGCAGCCTTTCGAGCGCGTTTGTTCATTCCTAGAATGCTCGAAGGCACAGCGAGCTCGGAAAACGTTTACCAGAAATTTTAAACGAGCCCAGAATCCCATGCAAATGTCAAAGGTGTTCACAATATCTCAGCCAGTTGTATGATGGTGCAGTTTTAGGGTCACAAAGCTACATTTAAAAAAAAAACAAAAAAAAAACAGAACTGTGTCCAAGAAGTTGTAGGGAAATCATTGGGCCCCAGGTCGGTAACTTTCCAGGCTTGGCTTGGTGTTTGCACTGCAGCGCGAGGAATGCAGAGGTTGTTTTAACATTACAATGGCTTGGCAGGACTCTGCTGCGGCCAACCACTCGCTCGCAGACACCGTCAGACGTCTCTCTGGGGTGCCTCAAGCATTGTGCTACGTGGAGGGAAGGGCAATTCAGAAAGCGCCACGAGATGTGTTTGAAAAAGGGTCCTGAGAACGGGTTCTGTTGAGAGACGATCCGCAGAGCTCAGCAGGGCGTCTTGGAGTGGATTACCGTGAGACAACATATCACATTAATAAAATGAGCCAATTTGTGTGCCGGTTCTTTGGTTTCACGTAAACATGAGGGAACAAAGAGCCCCGGGACGTTTGATGAAAGATGTGTTTACAGACCTTTCTGCTGGATGAAACGGGGGATATGTGCTGAAGCAATAGAAATGTAGGGCACATTTCCTCAGATACGACCAACACTGGATCATGAAGACTAAATACTTTAGAGAGTTACATAACAAGTCATGCTTGAGATCCGTCTTTGGTTTGTTTTCCTGACATGACGATGGCTCTCGCTTTAAATGCTTGGCTAAACAAAATACGGATCAGTTAGCTGTTAAAATATGCAAGGAGTTCTTCAGATGTTGACTGTTAGTTTTAACAAGATTCATGTTAAAATTACATTTTGGGACAAAAGTCCACATTCACATAAAAATGTTCAAGCTGCAATATGTAACTTATTAAATCATTGTTTTTTTTTTATGCATTTGTTGAAAGTGACGTCAAGTTGTGACAATTTGGTATCGAAAAAAACTCACCCAGTGCTAGACAGAAATAATCAGAGCCAGAAGGCTACCATCAATGCCATTTCTACTTAGCATAGCCACAATCAGCACATTGAGCAGCAAGTTCATGTGATTGATTGACAGCACTAAGTCCATCCTCTTGGCTGTGATTGGTTGTTTTTGTTTTTTTTTTGTCGGGAATGGTGCATTTCGATCTATTCAAAGATTATCTGACGACAAATATTTACTTTTTAAAAAAATTAAAGTTACAAATTGCAAGTTTAATACACAAGAGCATTGTTTATAATGTAATCTATTTCAATAAATACTTTAATACAGACACAGCAACTGCAGTGGCAGGAACATGAAAGCATGAAGTCAGTTCGATGGAGATTTCTGTGTGCAGAAGTTTTTACTTTTTAAGAGTTTCTTTTTTATTTTGGTGTTGAGTTAAAGTTACGATTAGAAGTAGAATTACACCCAAGAGAAACTTACTTTCTTTCTTTCTTTTTAACCGAGTCGGTTAGAAATACAAAACCGATGAATGACTGATGAAAGCCTCGCCAGGTAAAACATAAACTCACCACAAAGGCACAGTAAACAAATGTGAAGCCAAAGAAAAGAAAGGCACCCATTTAAAACGTGTCACAGAGCAACAGGGCTGAAATAACTTACATCATAACTTTGAGTTTGCAGACAGACAAAATGACAGTTATTATATAATTTATTCAGTAAAGCTGTACTCCAATGTTTTTATACTAGTTGTGAAGTATTACATTAGAAAAGGCTGACAGAAACAACAAAATAACTTCTTGTATTTCACAGAAATGTTTTTTACATTTTTGGCTTTCTGAAATACAGTTAATGCGCTAAAGGGGCAATGGGAACACATTTACCCTGTAAGCTCTGCCGATCTGACGAAATTAGACTTTGCATAGTCTTGTTGATTCACTTCAATTCAATACATGGAAACATGATTAATTTGCTTTTTTTTTTTTTTTTTGCAGCATTTTAGAAGTTCGGTAAAATTCAGATGACACTTGGATTGGACAACTAAAGACAAGGAATTATGAAAAAGAACTGGAAAAGTTTGATACCTTGCTGTTCTCTTTATGGCTTTCCATTTGAAAATTGAATTCTACATTTGACACTTAAATGAAGGATTTACAATTGGTCGATTAGTTCCTGAGAAATCTGACAGGAAATAATTATATATTACCTGGGATTTTATACTTTGACATTATTGGAGCTCTGCGTCATAAAAATCGGACAGCGTCATGTCGTGTTTCAATAAACTAAAGAACAAATTAAGTTGGCATTAGCCTCTTCATGTGACACATCATGTGCTTTTTCTGTTTCAAAAGTCTTCAAAAGATAAACTCCTGTCCACACTTGTTCTAATCCTCCTTTGTGTTCCGATGTGTCTCTCACCCATCTGACATGCCCAGGCAGTCAAAGTACGTTTTCTCTGACAGATGGCATTTTTTCATTCCTAGAGCTCGTCATGCTTGACAGCAGCAATTTAAGGCTATTTGACAGGCCTTGTCCCTTCTGCCTTCTTTCATTTCAAAAGTAAAGACTTCTGGTTTCTAAAGGATTAAAACTATGGTTTCATGTTAAACCATTGTTGCACAAAGGTTGACATTTGCAATATTGAAAGCCATGCATTTTTAAAGCTTGCTGTTGTAAATCTCAAAGTAAAAGCATAGAGTAAGATCTTTTTGCTTATAAATCAAGGTAGCCTGCAGGGCTTTAGGGTAAAAATATTTAATGAGCTAAAAAGTTTTGTCAATTTTGGCAAATCGCAGCTTCGGTAGCTAACAACTGGCCACTGGACCAGTGAATATGAAGCTTCATTTTAAAGAAAAGACAGATTAACAATGCAAGTAGAAACGGGTTTTTCACAATAGCACATAGTCTGATTGTTCTCGATCAGAGCTTAAACATAAATAAATAAAATAAAAAAAAGGCAGCAGAAAAATGACTCAAAGATCAAAGCACACCAATAATCCAAACCTATATTCTACTGATTTCTTTAGTTTTTTTTTTTTTTTTTTCTTTTTCATAACGTCTCATGATGCCGTGAGTTTTAAGCATTGAAGTTCAGCAGTGTGTGTGACTCAGACCGGAGCCACTCCTGAACCTCCTTCACCTCTGGAGGTTTATTGCTTATCCAAATTGAACAACTTCAAAGCTGCATTTTGTCAACTGTATATGCTTTCACATACACATGGTTGAGTTTGCATGTATATAGCAACCACATCGCACATCTGTTACACACTAACAAATTCTGCTTAATGTTGGAATCAACTGCCCACTTAATTGTGTTAGCCAGAGGGGCTCCTCTGCTCCACTCTGATCTTCTTCCTGCTTCCTCTCAAGGCTGGTGGATGGTAAAATTACCTTTCACAGATACTTAAAGTGGCAGAGATGTTGTGCAGATACATCTGTGAAATACACCACCACACGCAAAGCTGCACAACGCATTTAGAAAAATCATAATTTAACGGAGGAGGAAAACTTGAGAAATCTGATAATGAAAGAGTTTCTTTTTGTCACTTATTGTTTATATGCCAATAAATGATAGAAGCATTACTGTGCTATGATTAATCTTCTAGGTTCTCTTTGTAAAAGCACAGATCCTAACGAGTCAGATAGACAGAAAGGAAACTATGGAAACACGGAAACAAAGGCAAAATAAGGCCTTGCTGACAAGAACCATTATTGTAATATTTTTATGATTCAAATAGTAACCAGATGTTGAACAGACAGTATAATAATGCCACAATCCCTTTGCAAAAAAGCTGAAAAATGTCAATTTGGCCACAAATCAGGAGTAGACTTACAGTAGGTTCATTTTCCAATAAATGAACTCAGTCCAAACATTGTGTAGAGCAGCGTTTCTCAATTCCAGTCCTCAGGCCCCCCTGCTCTGCATGTTTTAGATGTACTTCTATTCCAGAACAGCTGATTCAAATGATTGCATGACCAGCAAATGGTACAGAAGCCTGTTAATCTCCCACATATTCAATCCAGGTGTGTGGCATAAGGGAAACACCTAAAACATGTAGGGCAGGGGGGCGTGAGGACCGGAATTGAGAAACGCTGGTGTAGCGTAAGGAGAGCCGAGGAATTAAAAGCCAAAGTGAAGACAGATTTAATTTAAAAAGGTTGCTTTAAATTAAAGCAACCTCTTAATGCTCCTAAGAGTATAAGATCAAAAAACATGAAGGAGAAAATTTCAACTAGTTTCAAGTTGCGGTTTTAACTTCCAATTCACATTTTGTAAAACTAATGAATGTTCTGTCTGCAGTCTAGAGTTCCAACAGTGTGCTGAATGCTGCAAAGAACAACTACAATATTTTACCCGAATATTAAACCACTTGGTGCATGCATACACTTTGTAAGGAGAATTCTGATTTTATCCTCAGGTGATCAGGCAATCAATAGGTGACATCACAAAAATAACATACAGTTTGACACAGGTGCACACTGGGAATTTTGTGCTCTTGATGCCAGTAAATAAGTTGCATTTCAATTGACCATGCAGTTGCACAATTGAACACATCAAAATAAAATTCACTAAATGGAAGCACGGCAATTTAGAAAAAAACAAATTTTTTGATAAAAAGTTTGGATGCAGTGGGGTCTTTGGCCAGAATTAGTTTATTTCACAAAACTGCAACGGAAACGCTTTCTTTTGCATCACACATGATCAACAGCATTTGCTGCTAGCAGTGTTTCTCAGTTCTGGTCTTCAGGCCCCCCTGCCCTGCATGTTTTAGGTGTTTGCCTTCTACCACACACCTGGATTGAATATTTTGGTGATTAACAAGCTTCTGCAGTACTTGATGGTCATGCAATCATTTGAATCAGCTGTTCTAGAATAGAGGCACATCTAAAAGATGCAGAGCAGGACTGGAATTGAGAAGAACTGTGCAAGAGGAACAAACCAGGAAGAAGACGACTACAGGAAGTAGTCGGACAATGTTTTTAATGACTTATCGTGTGAACAGACTAACTGACGTGTGATTTTTAATTGCGTTTCTTATTTTCACAATTGTGAAATTGCGGTTTTTTGACATAAGCATGATGTCGACTAAGTTCTGTGCACATTTGTGATTGTAACACATTTACTGGCTTGATGAGCAAAATCTACTTGGCAAGATGACTAGCTGTGTGATGGCAGCTTTTGATTCAACTCCAACATAATTCCCCCTTTCCATTAGAGGGTTAAAAATCTATACATAAAAAGAATAAATGTTTACACCTGCCATTAAGCAATTTATTCCAAATTGCCTTGTCGTGAAGTGTTTTTAAGTGCCCTTAACAGCACACTATGTGCAGCTAAGACTATTAAAAATCCACCTTGGAGGTCCTGCTTTGTTCATGTAAAGAAAGTGAACTATTTACCAAAAACTGTGACCACTGTAAATCCAGTTTAAGGTTCACTTCGAGCTGGCAGCATTCCAGAGCTTGTCCTGCACACGAGGCAGAGATTATTCCTGCAGACAAAAAAAAAGGAGGAATGTCACAAGCGACTCCAGCAACGACTGCCTCTCCTTGTAGCGTACGTGATTCAGGCCTTCGGTTGCGTTGCTTAATATTGTGTACAGTATGTAGCTCTGTGTGTGCTCAGGGATGCAGCCAAATTACTTCACCGCAGTGGAGTGGATTGTGGCGCCAACAACTATATTGCTGGCTTTAGTCCTCTGTTTTCTATCCCGCTTTTTTTTTTTTTTTTCTTTTGCAGGCATGCCGAAGAATAATTTGACACTGAACTCTGTACTGTAAACCAAGTCAGCTGCAAAGTATATGAAGTGTGTAAGAAATAGAAGATAGTTTTGTAAAGTGCGCCTTTGTCTTTCACAGTGGACCCAAGAGTCTCCTGAAGGTGTAATAAAAGCTCTGATTTCAGAGCCAACAGCCTCAGAGTTTCTGTGTAAAATGGTCCTTGGTGTTGCTGCCTATTAACTGTCTCATTTATCCTAATTTGCTGTGGACCATTTACATAGTTAGTGTTCACAAGAGCCCTTAAATTGAGGCCGCATTAACTTCAGCAGCAGGCTTTGGACACATGTATTAACCGCTTTCCAAGTTAACTTTCCAGTTAAGTTGTAAGTTTTCAGCAAACTGAACACCAGAACAACATGGAGTCAAAACACTGAATTTTCTGAAAGACTACGAGGGACCAGTTGCTGCATTTCCACAGCAAATGTGAACAAAACTCTTTAGTTTTGTTCACATTCTCCTAATGTAAAAAAAAAAAAAAAAAAAACAATTTTGCATTCGCAGTGTGTCCATTAAATACGAAATGCAATTCAAATCACACATTAATAAGTTTGTTGATATCAAAGGCAATTACAAAATCGTGGCAGCAACAGATAGAAACATTAGCCATGATCAGCCATCAGAGGAGGCATTGCAGCAACAAGCTCCTTATAAATTTTACATAAAGTTGCTCACTCTATGCATCAGGCTTTAATCACCAAACTGTAAAAGATTTTAACCATCTGGCCCAAAATGGCATAAAGAAAATTTTCTGGTAAAGGTAATTGAACCTAAACAGATTAGTTGTGTCGACTTTGGCCTTGCTTCTGTTCCCCCTGAAAGAAATAAGTGAGATACTTTGTAATTTAAGCAAAAGAAAGAAAAAACTAACATCTACATATTAATTAACACTAATACATAACAGAGGTAATAGCCAAATCACTAATTTCCATCCCTATTCCCATTGGAAGGTTGATGTATATGATGTTTATTTATAATAAGAAAAAGCTGCAGACTACTACACAAAAACATTTCAAAAACTTGCAGATGCTGAGAGCAGCCGTGTGTGTTGTCTGTCCCTAGGAAGCCCGTGACATCAGCACCTGACGACAGCGGCGAGCCGTGGCGGGTCAGAAGAAATCAGAACAGTTCTGCTGGCCTTAATATTTTCTGCGTTTCAACTTCAAATAAAGAACAATTCCATGTTTTGTAAGATACGCAGCAGCCTTAGCACAGCCATAAATCCCTGCACATTTTACACAATGCAAAAACACTCCAAAGCAAACAAACCAACATTATAGCACAACCAAGTAAACATTAGTTGGTGTCTATGAAATTTATCAGGGTGTGACCACCATACGCGTGTGTGCCTGCGCAGTTTGGCTAACACGTGCGTGTGCGTATACCTTCCCACAGGAGCTGTAAAAAGCAAAACATCCATCCACATCCCCATCCTGCCACCTTCTAGCACATGTTATTTACGGTGGTGTAGCACCTCTGCGGTCACATTATGCATGTTTACACTCATTCTAACATCACTTTAAGAAAAGAGGCCACGAATTAAGACGTGCACATGCACTTCTGAAAGGCACTGGAGAGAGTAAAGCTCTCATTCAAAGTTGCCCTCAGGTCCTGTGAATGTACGGAATTCACAGCGAGGGGTTTGGATGGGGGGGCTTGTTTGCCAGCCCTGCATCTGCTGTTGTGCAGATGGACAGATGTGTGATACTCTTTGGATCAGACATGCACACAGTTGGCAGGAGCCTTTTGAACTAAAGCTCATAGTCAGAAAATCACTTTTGACTTGTCAGCAAACACAAACAAAACTATAAAAGTGCATGAAAATAATGAGGAGATATGCAGACACATGCATAACCGCATGTAACCGGAGAGTTTAAGTGCATTTTTTTTTGTACTGCCTGGTCGCGCCTAATACTAAAACCCACCAGGCAAGAGTCAACTCAGTGTTTCTCTCTCATCATGTATAGAGCAGTCGTCTGAGTTTAGGGAAATTTTTTACATTTGAATAAGGAGATACATTTTGGGATTAAAACTCTTTAGGCAGAGCTTCTATTCTTTTTATTAGGGGTTTAAAATAAAGGTAAATGAAAACAATCAACATAGCTGACAGGAAGAATGTAAAATAAAGTTAAAATGTAATGAATAACTGAACAAAATAAGCCAAACTCTTTGAAAAAGCTGTCTCTCCACCACCTATGGTGGCACTGCAAAATGTAAAGACTATAATGGAGTGATGTCAGATTTTGAAGGATTTCTCTTTTGTCCTTGGTAATAGACCAGAAGCCACTTCTCCCGCTACCGCTGGTCTTGAGCATTTGCTTCGGTTGTATTTACCCAGAATTCCCAGCGCTAGCTATGGTTTGCTTCCTGCTTCTGAAACGGTCTCTGGTTCAGTTGCATTCACATATGCATTCATACTGCATACGAGTATGAATGCACCAGAGTTTGCATCAGAGTTGAGTTGCAGAATCCCTCATCCCCAAATGATCCAGACTTTCTTGGCAAACGGACCAGAGCCAAACAGAGCTGGTGTGAATGCACCGTTGAGCGTGAAGCAACAGTGTCTGACTAAGGTGGGGCATATTTTCTGGACACCCAGGTCTCTAATTGTGTCCCCTTTTTCCCACTGCTCTTTCTGCTACTTCTTCAGGGTTTCTGCAAGCTTTACCAACTCAAATTTAAAACTTTTTAAGGCCTTTTCAAGACCATGACCCGCATTGTGACAGAAATGTACAAAAGAAAGTCACATTTTATAGCTTTATATTGTTTTGTTTTTTTTTAGGTTCCTCCTGCTCAGCTGTATTTTCCTCCATAATAACAACTTTGTTGAAATAAAATTCAGACTGATGGTTGACCATTTTAAATCCAATAAACCTCAGACTTTAGAGTTTTTGTTGGACCAAGTGCTGCTCTTAGCTCAGTGCTAGTAGTAGCAGTGCCAACTGTTATGAGAGGAGCTTTAGCCCCCATTGGATCAATGGGCCAGCGGTGAAGACGAACGTTGTTCAGCCAACTGGGGATAAATTTAAACCTACCCATGGTAGACACCAAAAAGCTAGCTAGCTAGCTAGGTTATACCAGCATTGGCGATGCTCCATGTGACATGACATTTATTGTTGTTTATATATGTTTCCTGCATCATCCAAACATTTAAGTTCATCAGTAAGATGTGAACATGTGAGACCTTCCACAGCTAATCTGACATTTTGCATGTAAAGTTAAATCAGTTTTCTAATAGGAGCTTGAATATCTGATGAAAAACAGAATGAATAATCATTTCCCACCCAAACTGCATTTGCAAGTTTATTTTGTTTATGGAAGGATTTTTGGTACAAGCTATAAAACCCATGGAAGTAATAAAACTGAAAGGAAACATGTTATTAGTGGAATGTTAGTAAGTCTAATTTGTGTATTTTTGCCAATCCAAGTCCAGAGGACCAGCTGTTGACTCCAGATTCCAGTTTACTTTGAGTTTAGATTGTGGTTATACGTTCATAGTCCTGGTATCAATTAACTAGCACGCAGAATACAGACTTTGGTTGCAGAAGTACTAAAAATGCCAATAATTAACTTGAGCACAAACACAGGCATCCATTCTTTCCCTAGTCTACACCACAGTATGAGATTACAGCAGGTCAAGCCTGCCTGTCAACTTTTCTCCAACTTTATGCCTCTTGACCAACAAGAAGTCGTTACCCTGCTACTTTAACTAGCAAAGGAAAAACAAGAAGCTCAACTTTCTACAAACCTTCAACCACTCTCCCCAAAAACGACAGACATTGGCGATGCTCCATATGACATGACTGGTAACATTTAGACCTTTTCAATAAGTCTAAATCAACAAGAAAAATAATTTATATTTTGGAGTTTAAATAAAAACATTAGCTGATGCAGATACCCATTCAAAAAATTAGAATATTAGTAACAAGCCCATTTATTTGTTAATAAATAAATAAATGTAGTTAAACTACAAATAAATGGATGTTTGAAAGTCTGTTTCTGTTAATTATGACAAGCTTAATAAAAACATGGTATTTAGAACCAGAATATTACATCAGACTAATAAAAAAAAAAAAAAAAAACATTTTTAGACATTCACATATTTGTTTTGATTGTATTTACCCAGAATGCCTTGCACTATAACTCGCTTCCTGCTTTTGAAGCGATCTCTGGTCCGCTTGGTGTTCACATACGCATTTTAGCCACACCAGAGTTCATTTCAACCAAGCCGACACTTTGGTTTTCAGATGGACTAGAGTTTGCTTCTTCGGTCAGCATCAGAGTTTGATTGTGCATTCACACCTTCCGGAAACGAAGTGGACTTTGAATAAAGCAGACCAAACACGGCTTGTGTGAATGGGCTCAATCAATCACAATCAGCTGTTTTATTGTTGGTCTGGCATAAAGATCTGTGTGTGTCAACAAAATGCAGGACAGGAAAGACATCTGCGGTGGACAGTGTGGGAAATGTTATAAGCTCCCTTAAAGATATTTGGGGTCAATTAAGCTATGGTACAGAACAACGTTTTACAGTCAGACATTATATAAAGCAGGTCTAAATCTCCCCACCGTGGATATTCCAGTAAATGCACCAAGAGGCCAGACTGTGTATTCCTAGAAATAGCAAAAAAACACCAAAATATAAATATTGCACTATTTAACTATTTAATTATTGCACTATGTGTTGACTCCATCTGTAAGCTATGTGAGAGTACAAATGTAAAAATAATTGAACAAGCATGATTTGTTTTTCAGTAGTACCTGGAGAAAGACTGATCTTAGAAAAAAGGAAAAGAAAACATGAGAGCAAGAATAAGTTTTCCAAAACTTCATTAAAACCACAAGAGTCATGGAACGATTTTTTGGGTAAATAACATCAAAAGATCTGCTGGAATATCCTATGAGAGAGAAGGTGAAACGATCACTTGCAGTCGAAGCGTAATGGTCACCAGAGAAATACAGGTTTAAATGTAATGAAAATATTCTAGATAGTGTCAAAAGTTACATAAACCTCAGATTTACTGACGTTTTAAACCTATCGATAGTTCACAGTGTTTTGTATTTGATCCTCTTCATTTGAGCCGACAGACCGAAGCTGGTAATGTTCCATGTTTTATAAAGTTGGTATTAAAAGAACATGGGCCATGGCACACGTACTGGCAACCTCAACATAGTAACAGTTTAATTTACTTTATGTTTTGGATGCTGGCTTTTATTGGCAAAACTCAAGCAATGAAAGCAGCATTGATAATAACATTTTGCGCAGGGATGGCATTTTTGATATAAAAAGTTAAAAGTCCATTTTCCTGAGTATTTAGAAATGTTACCATATTTACATGTCTTACACTAGGCCCTTGTTGCATCAGTGGATTACACAATTCCAGTCTCTTCCACTTTACTTTTCCAAAACAAACCACTGAACCAGAGATTTGTAAGGAAAGTCTTGAGGCTGGCTGCACCCTGTGGGCCGACAGTCTGTAATTAAAGTGTTTACTGGTCATCATCCGGGTCTCAAAGCTCGTTAAAGACCGTGCCCTTGAAAAACATTTTTGCACATTTGTCTAAAAAGAGAGTCAAAACAAGTGTGCCTGTGCCCTTCCATCCTCCTGCAAACTTGGAGTAATTATCACAGGGAAATGGTTGGTCCCTGATTGGAATCAATGACAAGATCTCAAGCTCCAAGTTCTCCACCTTGGTGGTGTGTGAATCAACTGCCCATTTAATCGAACTTCCAGCTCTATGTGCCACTTTTAAAAATAAACAGTAAGTCAAAATTATTAATGACGGTTACAAAACAACAAAAGGCACATTTCTGCCATCTACTGACATGGAGTGTGGTCAAAACACTAATCTATGAAAGACATGATATGAACAAACTGACTGACGGCTCTGTTGGTTGGGGGACGGGAGGAGGCAGCAGGGCGGCCAATCAGATATAAAGCTTTAAAACTAATGTACACTGTTATTGGAGGGTCATGCATAGCTATTCTTCGCAGTATGTCAATAATAATATTTCTTAAGGTGGTCATGTTCACTTTATCGTATATTTCAATTATGAACAACAAACATCAAAGACTTACTGTTCAACAGGACCTTAATTCCGACCATGTTTTGACTTTGGCAGCTGCAGGTTGTAAAGACTTCAATTTAAAGTTTGTGTTCTGCCACAGCAGCTGGTGCAAGTTTTTAATAATAGCGGGTAGAACGGCTTCCAACTGCGCCTGATATCAAATACGTAGTCAAATTGTCAAATAAATTAATGACTAAATGATTTCAGCCAACTCTTGCAGCACAACAGTCTCTATATGTCTGAGGCATTTTAACATTAAACATTCGTAGAAGCGCGGCTTTAAAACTGAAGTTATTGACGGCTGCTTGTAAATGCTTTGCATGGAAAGGCATGAACACTCAACAGTGGATTCTGTCAGTGTTTTTGGTCTTTTGAAGCAGCAAAGGATTTAGCTTTCATAAATAATACAGCAGCTTGGAGCTTAAGAAAAGTCATATTGTGTGATGATTTTGCTATTAAGTAGTTTATTTTTTTCAGCTAAAATAATATGTAGAGCATATTTTTCAGGTGGTTTATACCATGCCAGTTGTAAGTCAAAAAAAAAAATATATATATATATATAATTTTTTTTTTCAGAAAATGTCCAAATCAAAAACAAGACAAGAAAATATTTATTTTACATATTTTTCCCTGTCAGATCAATTGATTCATTGATCAATTCCAATGAATGTATTCATTATTTAGAAGCAAAAATAATTTAATTATTAATTCAAATATACAGTTAAAAATGATGAACAGCAATTAATTGTGAGGCCAAGTGGACTCTGTGAAAAACCACCCAAAACCAAAGACTTGCATCCTTTCTTGGCTGCAAGTGCAGAATTTGTCATTAATGTGATCCACGGCGCCTGTTCAACCATCAACAGTTCTGTTTTCAGAATAGCAACTTCATTAGCGAAGTTTGATGTAGTCATGCACTCCTACCACTCTTTAACAAAGCTCAACTAATCCATAGCATGGCATTTTACAATAACAGTTATTGAACAGTCACATCAGAATGTATTTACTGAACACAGAAAAAAAAAATCAGACATTATGGAAATGTTTAAAACACAGTTTGGTTATAAATAGGTGTAATATCGGACTAAACCAAAACAAATCTAATTAATTAAAGGGGTTGTAATTACTTCATATTAATTACTTACACTTTAACAGAAGCCATGGTAATTAAATACTGAAATAATTTATTCATTTGACATGTGACTGAAATATTTTTAAAGTAACAGGTTAACAATATTTAGTTATGCATGAAAGGAATTACTTAATTCAGGATACATTTATTAACTTATTTTAATACCTGTGTATTTAAAAAAGCTGATAAATATTATATTAATTTATGATCATTGTCTTTATTTAATGGACACATTTATAATTTATGTAATTAATTACACATTTAAAAATGATTTTTTTAACTTTAGTTTTTTGTAATTTAGCACTATTCCATCTCAGAATAAAAAAATAACTTTTGAATTTATCAGGATTTTGGTCAACAGCTGACCAAAATGACATCAATCATGACATGCATGTCTATACAATATGCAGACACATATGTTGCATTTAGGTTATCTCAAGCCGAAACAATAGAAAAATATATTTTTTTAAAAGCCCACAAAAATTGAAGAGGTCTATAAATAAAGTGTAATTTTAAGTACTTTAAGCACTTTTTCACAACAGTATTATCTATAAATTATATTTCTTTTTTAAATTTTAAATAAAAAGATGTGCATTTTCTGCTTCTTCAATTAACTCCATCACAAATGATGATTATTGAACATTTTGCAGCAAAAAATAACTAAAACCTGTTTGTGCAGGATAATGTCCTGCTTTATATTTATGTTCAACTTTTTGATGATCTCTTGCATAAAATCCTAATGATGTTTGTGATTGTAATATATGAACGGATTTGGGGATATGAATGCTTCTGGAAGGAATAATCCAAGAGCACGATCTTGCAGGCAGGATAAACTGTAACATGATCTCAATGTGGCCAGTGATTCGTGCTCTGAAGCCAAGAGGCTGGTTAATGAACAACACCTTGTAAGTTATCAGATCATACAGCAGGAGACGAGCGATGCCACCGCACTGTAAAACAGTACTTTTAAAGTCTAAGCTGGGTCTTGTGTTCATATTCCAGCACTGATTCCTGGAGGTCTTGGCCTCTTTTGGCAGTGGTCATGCTAACTCCCATAGAGATGAAAATAGAAGTGATTTTGATAAAGCAGAACAAATTGGTGAGAGTGGAAAAAAAAAAAAGTGGGGCAGCAGATGAAAGAAGCAAAATAATAGGATCCTTCTCTCCAGTCTGCTTTGGTCATGGGGCACACAACATGAAACACATGGGGAGGTTGATAAGACCAGGAAAGAAATGGAGGCGAAGATGCTTTGACTGCTGATGTCATTAAAAAATTACATTATGTAGAGATGGATATAGAGTCAGGCCCATACGATGGTTTGGACAGAGACAACTCAGTTTCAACTGGGTGCAGTTTAGGTCTTTGCAGTTCACCAGTGTTTTCTTTTATCTTTCTGTCTCTTTAAGTCTCTCTTCTTCTGCTGCTTGGTCCTCGTTTTCATTCGCCCTGGTCTTTTCTGCATTGCTTCTATTCAAACATGCCGTGGTTCAAATTCAAAGGGTTGAATGTTCATTTTTGTGCAAAAAGGACTTCTAGCTGGCTGGAGCTGGTGCGGTAGCATGTGGCACACATCATGTAAGATTGGCACATGATGGATGCTTGCTTCTGCGGTAGTGCTAAAGTAGTTCCCGCTGTGCGTATCTCGACGTATTAATGACATGGTTTTTTTCTGTTCCTGCTTAGTCTTATGCTGCTCCACCGCTCTGTGATTGTGATTACCTGAACCACTGTTTACATTAACTCCTGTTTCTACAATTCCCTTTCATTCTCAGTTTCTAAGAAGATTCAAAAATAATCAAAGTCTGATCTAGGGAAAAGCACTTATGTCATGCAATTCTTCATTTCCTGATTATATAGCACTTCCTGCTTGCTCTGCCAGTCACTCATCAAGCTGTCATTTCTGAAAACGCAGCTTCAGCCCAGATATCTGTCACTAAAACTTGTTCAACATTTCCTAGGTTGAGGTTTTTGTCCGAGGTTCAATCTGTAATATATACTTTAAGGTATATAAAAGAGGCAGTTATAAGCATTTTTAGACGGGGTTCAAGTTTTGGCAGAATTGAGCTACTTGTGGGAGGTTGTTGTCCCTAACAACCACAAATGCCAAGTGCCCACAGTATTGCATCCTTAAGAAAATTGTCCAATGTTTTTTTACAAAAGCAGATTAATAAACAAGCAGCAAAAAGAAAAGCCAGTGAAGGAGTTGTCTACAATATGAATTAAGGGCTTGGCATGCTGCCTTGGGGTACTGAATGTTATTCACAGCCAGCTCCTTTGCATACCAAACTACTGTTTGCTTACTCTAACTTTGAAGTGCAGCTTTCATTGGCTTCACTTGCCTCCTCTTATGAGGATGTTAGTAACCTAAAAAAAAAAAAAAAAAAAAAAAACTGAAAATGTCACCATATTCAGTAGCTTTCATCTTGGGCCTTTGGGGAAAAAAAAGATATCCCATCCGGTTTCTTTCAAATCCCCAAAGTTGGGCTCGAACCCACCTTCAAAAGTTCAGCAGTGTGCAAAAATGGAACAATGAGAAAAAGAAAAGTCAAACTATGAAGCAAGAAAGGGAAACACAAAGGTATGATGAAAGAGTAATGCGTTTTGTTTCATTTGTCACATAGTGACCATAATATTTTCTGCTGCAATTACGAGTTTATGCCAATAGCAACTTGTGGAAAACTATTAACAGCAATGATGGGTGTTTGTCAAAATTTTCCCATAATGCTTGTTGCTGTTCACCTAAAGTTTCCACTGAGGACTGATTGCTGTAACACAGGCAAATTTCAATGTTTCTATTGTATCAGATAAATCATATGTGATCATCCTGAAGAGTAAGTGCCATTTAGACTATGTTAATACATTATTTATTATCATTTGTCAGAGTTCAGAATGCATGCACAATAAACCAGTATTACTAAAGCTTCACTTGTACAAAGAGAAACATTTCTACACAGCTTGATGTGCCTCTTGTGAGAGGTACAGGTTGTACAAATATAAACAATCAGGCTCAGTAAAAAATTCACTTTCCACTTTTCTTCTATGCATGTTGCCTCTCCTAGTTAAGAAAAATGGATACACTTGAATTAATGATTTGAATTTTCATACTGAATCAGGAATCTGAGGTGTTTAATAACCCAAACAATATCATCCATTACGTTGTCATACAGACAGACATTACTCCAGTTGGTGTGCAGACTGTGTCAATATATACACAATGGTGATTTCCTTCCATCTGTTGTTGGAAAAATCAACTGGGACCTCCCTGATGTTAGTCTTCCCACTCGGAAAGTGGGAGAAACTCTGACTACCCCCCAGTTGTAAGGCCAACTTCAGTGTTCCATGTAGCGCTTCCAAATCTAAACTGAGCAACTAAGTGTTTACTTATGGAACATAAAGCTTAAAACATTTACAGGCGGTATCGCAAAACTAAGGCATTGCTGGTGAAATCATGACTTGTTTGGCTATGCTAACAGGTTCGCTGTTAACTTGGGTGCACCATCAAACCCATATTCACATTTTGAGCAAAGCATTAATCAAAGATGGTGCCAGACACACAACGGATAAATAAGAAGCAGAAGAAATAAAAATCATTACCATTTCTGATTTCAGGTGACCCAACAAACACGGAAAGAATCTTTTTCTTTATCTCTTTGGGATGAGAGGTCTGGGCTCGTTACACCCCCAAGGTTCCAGTATTCCAGAACATCACCTGAAGACAAAATACAAGCAGTTTTAGAAATGGCTTTCACTGGTCATTAGCTGTGCGTGACCTGATGTTAACCGTATGCCAGAGGGTTTATGATAAAACACCTTTATGGATGTTTTAATTAATATAGTCTTCTCACTGCCTGTGCACTGTAGTATCTTCAAGGTGTTCTACTACCAGAAGGTCTGAAGCAACCTGAAACACACACATACATGCACACACACACACATGCACGCTCACATGCATATTCGTAAACATGACCTGTAAAGAGGCTGGTCTGTCTGCGGTTTTAGCAATAGGACCGTCTAGATTGCAATGCATCTCCAGCTCCCATCTTTGGGCTACCAACAAAAGAACCAGGTGCTCAACTTTAGCAGTTGGTCGGTGTGAAAACAGCTGCAAAAACAATGAGGCAAAGACTTTTGCATTACAAACTGGCAATACGAAAAGCAGAAAATATGGCCCTTTTCCTCCAACAAAAGAAGACAAAGAAAGACTGACAAAGGAACAAAAATGGGCAGCAGAAGAATGGTGCAAAGTCGTTTTGTCTGATGAATATGGCTTGTGATTGTTAGAGACAACTGGAAAATCATTTGTTCTGAGAATAAAAGAGTTCTGTGTCAGTGAAGAATCCTGATTGAGTCGCCTCTTATGCAAGGAAGTGGACTTATTCTGGAATTCTGACTTGTGTGAACATACGGCATAAGGAACCTCATTACAGTTGCATCAGAGTTTTCTGGTGAATCATCACAACAATTTACACAAAAGACCTAGCAAGGGTTCATTCACTCTAACACTTGCCTCATCCAATCTATCAGCACCCGTTCCTGAGTTGCTCTTGCAGATTATAGAAGGTTGCAGCAATTAGACTGTTGCTGTAATTTCGGTAAATTTTGAACCCATCAGTGGAATCTTCCAAGTACACACAGCTGTGAAACATCTGAATCACCCTTTACCCAAAGCAAACACAGCGCTCCATTCAGCAGCCGTGACTGAATTACTTCACTGCCCAGTAATTTTGAAAGCTTCTGTCATTTTAAAACAAAAACAGAAAAAATAAACAACTCAAAAGAGAATATATATATATATATATATATATATATATATATATATATATTAAAGGTTATCACAACTAAAGAAAAAAAAAAAACACCTAAAAAACTTCGGCAACTCTAGACAAAAATACCGGTTTGAATGCTTATGATAAAAAAAAAAAAAAGATTATGGACTGAAACAAAACATATGGTAGGACCCACATTACAGCTTTTTACAATGGGATCTCAACTTGCTATCATCTCTGCCAGCGCTATAAGCTTCAAAATAACTTCTGAACAGTGACACACCGTTTACAAATACCTACATTTAGAACTGGGCCTTGTCAGAAATGAGGACCTCAATGGAAGGTCATAATTATAAGCAACTAAATGGATTTTAATAAGAAGGTTTTAATAAGAAGTACACCTACAGGTCACTTTACATATTGTGTCTGTTTAGCTGTACAGAAACATTTCAAAATGATTTCCTCTTTGACCTGTAATTCGACATAAAGAGAAAAGGTCACCTTAGGGAGCAAATGAGTGAGAATGTTGGATGAGTGACCAAAAACAACAGGAAGTACTTTTCCTTTGATAAGCAAGAAATGTCCAGGAAATAATACTAACTTACCTGTGAGGGAAAAAGAAGTCAGAAGAATTGCTAAATGTATTGAGTTGTTGTCATGGCAATTGATTGGCTGAGTTGACTTTTGCAAATTGAACTGGTGTTCTTCAAAATGTGCCTGTTAAAAATGGGTTTTCCAGTTGACGCAGCCGCTGCTTTGTCATAATCAATGAGCGCAAATCTTTGAGAAATACGCACTACTGTTAAAAAAACAAAACAAAATAACAATTTCACAATTTCGGCATTTCCTTTAAATAAGAAACAGTTGAAATCACACAGGAATAAGTTTTGTTTATGCAATAAGTCATTAAAAATCATGCCGCACCATCATCCTTCAACCACTTCCTGTCGTCTTCTCCTTCTTTTCCGGCAGTAGTAAGTAGCAGTTGTTGATCGCAACTCGCAAGATGCCAAAAAAGTTTTCCATTCCAGTTTTGCAAAATACAGTAACTTTGATTCAGCCTAAATTCACCTCATCCTGGCAAAAAAAAAAAAGGGGTGAACTTTTTAGAAATCGGTGTTTCCATTAAGTAAATGTATTTTTGTACTTTCATTAAGTGCAATTATATGGTCAATGGAAACGCAGCAACTGAAAATGACAGAGTTTGACATCCTGGATAACAAAGTCAAATCCTGCTTAGTTAGAAAGTATCTACTTTTTCCATTTCCAACCATTTAAGAATCAGAAAAGTAATTAACATCTCTTAAAAGTGGAAGTTTGAAGATCATCCAAATCCTTCAGCAAACATTTGTGTTGGTTGATACCCAGTATAAGAGATTATACTAGCAACCCGGACAACACAAGTGGCAGAAGAGTCAGAAGAATGACCGACCCCCTTCCAGGAGAGGCGAGAAAGTTTGTTTTTGAGTCTTAATTTTTCTACTTTAGTGTCTTGCTAAAAGGCACTAAAGTGCAGGCACTGTGATTTCAGAGGGAAACAAACTGCTGAACCTTTTAAAAATCTTCTTACTGCTTGAATATCACGTAGAAATGGAACTGTCCCCATATATAGACAGAGCTTGGAAGAACAGCCAAGCTAGGACTGGACTTCCTGTGGCAACTCAGGAAGTCCAAACCCTGCACAGGAGCTGTTGGTCATCCATTACTCTATCTGTCTTGTGTTTGTCCATCACTGTCTGGTTTGGCTCGTCCACAAAACAGGACAAGACCAGACTGTCACGAGCAATCAGGTCTACAAAGAAGATCATTGGAGTTGACCTTCCCACCATTCAAGACCTCCACAGGTCTAGGCTCAGGAAAAGACCCCTGCAAATCCCACACAGTTTTTTTTTTTTTTTTTTTTTCCCAGGCTGGCTGTCTGATGAACACAACCAAGTTGAAATGGCAAGGTTTTTATGACCTGACATTCTTAAATATGCCTCGATTATCAGCAGAACTCTTACGATAATCTAAGATATTCTATAGAGAGCGATCTGGTCTGCTTGGGAAAACAACAGGACCAAGCCAATCTAGAATCCAGGATATTCAACATGTTGGTTTGTCTTGGCCCGATATCAGTGTGCGGTGTTCTCCAAGAACAAACAAGAACACAGACTGCTGAATATGACGTGCAGCCAATCAGACGTGCGCTTTGACGAGGTGGTTTTTGGGACGATGATTTGATGTTTAGGCCTCTGTGGATTCCAAAGAGAAACAGCTGCATCTTCAGCTCCTGTAGGCACCATGTTCATCATAACACCCCGTCAACAAAATTTGCGATGCCACGCTGAACAGCCATGCAGCGGCAGAGTCACAATCTGTCTGTGGTTTATGGATTTAATTGCTTTGATTGGCCACACCTGCAACGATGTGCATCTGGAACGGATGCTTGATGAAATGTGGGGCGTTTAGGGCCTTACTACTGGAAATCAAAATGTTTGCTTATACTTTTGTACTTCCTAACAGGCAGAGGTGTTAAAATGTAATTGTAAAAGGTACAACAGAGCTGGCGTTTGTGAAAAAAATAAATTAGTTTTAGAGATTCTTAAAAAAACAATGTTTTACTGTGAGCATGCATTGGCATTTCTGAGGAAATTCACTCAGTGTAGGGGTGTGTGTGCGTGCGTGCGTGTGTGTGTGCGTGCATGCGTGTGTGTGTGCCATCTACAAGCCTGAAACTGCAAAACTGCCAGGGGCTGACTGAGTTAATTAGAGCCAAATGACATTCTGAGACATTAAAGTTAGTAGGAAATTCACTTCTATAAACACCAAGAGGAACTAGAGATCTTTTTGATTTAAGTACAGGACTTCTCTCCATTTTAGTTTAGTGGATGTTCCGCAAAAGACTCCAGTTTTTTTTTTCCTTCTCATTCAGACATTCTCAAGAGTTTTGTTAATGACTGCCCCGCAGCTTCTTCCTGCCTGAATGCCCAACTCTGTATAAAGCGGGTGTTTGAACACGCTTTGTTATGCTGTTAAAGACAAAACAATCTTACGTATTTTTATGTGTTTTGTTGTGTGGTAAAATTATGCACTCTGCACCGTGTTTTTTTTTTTTTTTTTTTTTTTTCCTCCCTCCACAATAAAAGTTAGACCCTTGGACACGAACATCAACAAAAAATAAAAAATAAAAAAAGGAGCCCCGTTTTTGAATGTGGAGGGTAGTTTAGGGCCAGATGTGTTGAATTAACTCCTCCTGCTGCATCCCAGAGTGCCTCTAAGGCAGCTCTGGCTCATAAATCAACATGATCTACGTCTACAGACAACAGCGGCGCAGTCAGGGACACCCGGTTTTTTTTTTTTTTTTTTGTTTTGGTGTTAGTTGCTACCTCTTTCGTAAAGGCCACCTTTATGCTTTTCCACAATGACTCAGCAAATGTCTGCCAGTCTTCAAAGTGTTGTTGAAGAGGCTTAGGGTGGAGGGCTGTCAAGGGAAGAGGGGGTAGTGGTTTGAGGAAAAGGACTTGCAAATAGGAAGACCAGAGAATGGGGAATAATTTCCATGCAAATTTACCATGTGGTCCACATTTTACACTGACATAAGCTCACGTGTTCCAGATTTCTTTCTTATGCAACTTTCCGGGAAACAGTCTGTTTGGGTCTACTTCTGAGACACACACATATCTAAGCATTTTATTGGACTGCGTTACTATTAAAATATTTCTTGAAACCAGCAGCAGTTACCTATTTACCTTTTATTAAATCTTTTAAAGATGTCGAAAACACAGAATGTTTCCACTTCAAATTCTGCTGAAAGTTTGAACTACTAATATTTAACCTGTACCAAAAACATGAATAACTTCATTTTAGACTCTGTTTAGAATAAGACTAGCTAAGTATTTTTTAAATAAATTTTATGTTATGCTTAAAAGTGGTTAAATTTATCCCTGTTTAATTCTAATATCAGTCCCATTGTCAAAATAAACCTGAAAATGAACGCTTTGAGGTTTCTACAGACAGAATAAGTAATCCAAAAATCTCAAATTGTGTTTGAACTGAATTTTTATTTAATATTTGTTCAGATCAAGTTTAATAATTGTAAGAAGTGGCGGTTTCTCATATGGACAGAGGATCTGAAAGATAACTGCTGTATTTGTGGTCCTGTAAAACGATGCTAAAAACTTAGAAACACTCTCTTTCAACTGTGAGTTTGGATATTTCATGATATAATAAATAATTCAGGTATTTCTATGACCACATCATAAAACAGGATACATTCATGTCCAGGTATAGCTAAAACTTTTTATTTTTTTTTATTTTTTATTTTTCCAGCAAATAAATGTAAAAATTACAAAAATTTACAACTATAAACTTTATGGAAATTTATATTTACATCACTTTATATTTTACTAATTTTTCCTGTCCTAGTTTTACTGTTTGTCGCTGTTAAATACACATATATTTTTACAATGTGTATAGACCTGGGTCCCAGTTTGGTTTAAGTGAACTCTGCTGGGGTTCAAACGCAGATGTAGACCGGAGACTGCTCCCAACGTAGAAAGTGGGCTATAGCGCAAAGCCTTCTGGGTAAATACAGCCAAAACAAACAAATATAAATTCTACATCTGCTAAACTCCATTTTTGTTTACATCTTATGAAGAAGGAAGTTGCGTTCAGTGTCTTCTGAGGTTTTGGTTTTGGTTTGGTTCATTTGCCATAGTTCTGTGTGAAAGCAAACCACAGTCAGACTGTTTTGGAGACTGTCATGTTTGTAAAGGACCATTTCTGATACAAATCAGCTGTTTAACTGCATCAAGTTCTACCTTCAAAAGGCAGAGTCCAGGGTTCCTGCTCATTCTTATTTAGCCAAGAAAATTCCACTGCTGCGCCAAGATTTAAACATTTGGACTGATGTAAGTTAGTCTCAAGATCTCAATGACATAATTATATATATATTTAGCATTTTTTACATAAAAATGTGTTTTGTGTCCCTTGAGGACTTCAGACATCAAAATTTGGACCTTCATTAGAGCTTTTCAGTCACTTTTTCAAATAGGATTGGTAAGATCATAAACTCACAGATTAAGGAGTAAATTCTGCAAACTCAAATATATTTCTATATTCTGTTTTCCATTTAATACCTTTTTCACACCTGGAAACCCTGGAACTCTACTTTGAATTACAATACCACAAAAAAAAAAAAAAAAAAAAAAAAAAAGATATCCAAACAAAACATTTGAAGTCCAGCAATATTGTAAACATATTGCAAAAATGGGAACTGAATCTAACTGGGGTTGTGAAAGTTAAGGCACATCCAAGACATGAGTTGCTATAAATTAGTTCGAGATGAACAACAATAGGATTTAAGCTTTAGAATTTTATTGTAAATGTGTTTTACATAGTAGAACAAAGCAAAAAAATATATAAGAATTTGAGTAAATTCTTATCTTTAGTGTGTACAAACCACAATTTGTAAACAACTCAGGAGATATTTTGTGATGCATCATGTAGAAGCTGCTATTTCAACAGCTGACATGACTTTGGTAATAGTACGGTTTTGGAAAAATAGACGGTCAGGTAAATCTGAAACCGTATCCTGACATATTCACTGAGCTACTTTAACAGATGTGGTCTGGGAACACCAGAAAAAAAATATTCTCCTTATTTTACAGTATACATATATAATTTTTATATTCGAAATAGCTTGTTATGTACAGTTTCTCTACATTTTCACAAAAAAAAAAAAAAAAAAGAAAAATCTTTCACAATCACAGACATCATTACAAGCAGTTGTCCTTTCTGATGCATGTACAGTATTTACATACATTCATGGATCACATCTTTAATACACATTCAGAAAAGTGTCTTCTGTGTGCATGGAAGGAATGCCTGACACTTTATACATACAGCATCCAGGGCCACATGCTGAACATTCAAATAGATCCGTCAATCACTGAGAAAATGAACAAAAAAAAAAAAAAAAAAGATCATTGTTTTAAATGTGATTAAAAAACGCTGACACCTGTCACATTTATGTCACAGAAACCGAGTCCTGCCTTGCTGTGGCACATTTGGCTTAAGTTCAGCTGAGAAGAAGAGATACATTGCATCGTACAGAGACGGAGGAAAAAAAAAGAGGAAAACGTAATTTTTAGGAAGGTGTGATGCGGCAAAAAGCCCAACACTGTTCCCGTAAAGAAAAGGACAAAGGCAGACGTGTGACATGTTCAACACTGAGGATAGCATTTCAGTGATGCTGTTTATTTTCTGTTTACCCAAACCTGCTTTGATGGAAAAAAAAAAAAGGGATGAGTTACGTGATGCAATAACTTCCAGTCTCTATGGATACAATGAGAAAAGAGGAAACATTCCAGTTAAATTTATTCATTTCAAGTTTCTTTGTATTTCTTTTTCAAGACGTGCCCAAACACTCCACTAATTAAAGTGACTCTACTAATGGTTTATGAACAAGATGTTGTACTTTTATTTTTAACTGTCTGCCGGTCCAAGTTTCAGTAGTTGACGTCAAGCATTTTTCCATGATCGTTACTAAGGTTGTAAATATTAAAGGTTGTAAATTTTGATGTTGTGCCCATAAAATACACCAATACTAAAATCTCCCACTATGTTCAATCAGTAAATGCATCAAGACACAGCATGTACTCTGGTCTGGGTTTACTAGGAATCAGCTGAATATTATTCCAATGTGGTTTGATACATAAATGAGAATACTCCTCTAGTGTCTTCATTTTCTGTGTTTTAAAATTACTCTCTCTGCAGCGTTTCTGTTTTTATCTATTAATAATAGAAAATTGCAATTAGTAAAAACTGGAATCTGCCGTTCAGATCTCAAATTAATTGATATTAACCAAATAATCAAGATGATCGGTGCATTGTTACAAATTTTCCGAAAAAAAAAAGTGATTCTGGTAGAAGCCTTGGAGGGACAGTTGCCTTGTTTCACTGGGATTCTTCAGCAATAGTTTCAACAGAAAGTTTCTGAATTGCAACAACGGTGTAAAAACTGAAATAATCCTCAGCGCAGTGGAAGGATAATGAAGGCTGCTAACTTAGCTTATTTTATTCAAATAACTGAACCTGAAAATATACAAGATGTGATTTTCTATAGATCTTAAAAGTCAACTATTTCACAAGCGAGTGTTGTAAAGTTTGTTGCTGAGTCTCAGTTGAATGTCTCTTTGAAGGTGTAGATGGTTATGATCAGCTGACAGCCTGGCAACCAAGTCACTCTGGACATTTCCTGTTTGGGTTTTTAAAATACCAGCTATCTAAAGGGTCCATTTGACTGTTAGTCTTCCACCGGTCTGAGTGTCTCTCTTCATTTCTACAAACTTGCAGGAAGTTTGTAGAAACTTTTTACAAGTTTCTTGTAAAGAGTTTCTACCACTAACACTGAGCACAACTTTACAGAACCTCACTTTAGAAAATATGAACTTTGCATCTTTTGAACTTTCCAGTATTTTTTTTTTTTAATGGCCCAGCATCTTGCCTAGTTTTTCTCTTAAGGTCTTCAGACAATTATGCCTTTCTTTTGACAACCTGGGGTGATTTTGAAGTCAGACAACATAAATAATACTGGTGTTCACATTCAAAATAACATTTTTTTTTTTTTTTTTTTTTTTGGCAGTGGAGGAGAAAAAAACTAACTTTGTTTCAGCTTATTCAGATTAGGTCTACTGCTATTTCACAGCAGTGACACAAGGCAAGTGAAATTACATAAAGATATGGATGATATGGCAAAATATCAAGTTTTAAAACAGAAGATGCGATGCGGACACACAGGACCATTTGGATCCACTGTTAGCTTTAGCTTCAATTCACAGTCGTCCATCAAAATAGCTTTCAGTCTGATACAAGCTTTTTGAGGAGACTCAACATCAAAACCGACTCAGTAAAACAGCACAATTTACTCAGAGATTCTCCAATGGGACAGACCACTGAAGATTTCCTGTGTGCCAGTGCTAATTACACAGTGTGATTATTTACGATGGAGAGCAGTAAATCAACATGAAACCAAGATTTATTATGTTGTGGAGCACTGTCAACATTTTTTCCAATTTTGAGACTCTGGGGCGTCAAAGAAACCTTTTTAAAAGCTCGAGGAATGTTGATGCATCTGCTACTTTGAAATCCTTGAGAAAGAATTCAACCAAGTCTGCTGTATCATCCTGTTATTTTTAGGCTCCATTCTCACGTTGCTAGACAATAATTTGTTTTCCTTATCAACAAAAAAAAAAAAGAAAAAAACTATTACCAAAAAGGTAAAAAAAGAGAGGGATTTGAAAAAGTAGAAGATTCTTCAGTGACTGAAGAAAAAAAAGATTGATATGGATGATTTGTTCATAAAATGCTCTTAAAAGTGTAAAAATAGCAAATTTGTCTTCTAAACAGATAAGCTAAAAGATTTGAGGATGAAATTTCTATATGTGAAAAGCTTATTCCACCTGTGACATTGGTGCGTCAAGTAACAGTTTCCTGTTTAGTTTTTTTACAGTCTTCTCCTCGTTAACCAATAAATTATCACAGTACCAAGAGCGCGCGTCACACGCGCATACAGCCTTTACTGAGGCCTTCTAAGGGTGTTTGGACTGTCCTCCTCAGTCTTTCGTCACAGACATCCAGCCCTCCTGCCGTCTCCTCCGCTGAGCGTCACTCCGTCACGCCAGGGGTCAGAGGGGTCCATTTACAGAGCGTCCTGTCCTGTTGCTTCGGGGAAAGCGATGGACTTTGAGGTGTTTTGACAGGTGATCGCTGCGAGCAAACTTCTTCTCGCAGACGATGCATTGGTACGGCTTCACCCCGGAGTGGGAGCGGCGGTGCCTTGACAGCTCATCGGACCGGGAGAACCTGCGACGAAGAAACCAACAAATGAGATCCACCGCATTTTATCAAGCGAAAAAACGTGATACTTGTACATTTTGTTCAAAATTAAACCCGACCAAAAGTGTTTTAAAACATTTAAACTACTTCAAAGTGGACAAAGACAAACTTAATCTTTGGTATAAAGTATTTCCTGAAAATAAAGTATTGAATTAAGTCACGTTTTACGTATCCCGATAAGATAAAAAAGTTGTCAGTCTGTTTAGATGAGGGTAATCTGAGAGGTGTAATACTTTGCATGCAACTTCTCTGTGAAGTCAAAGAGCCATACCATATTTAGCTCAACACATGAGCACGGTTAACCTGGGCCAGGTCTATTCCTGTCCTGATCTGCCGTGGTCGCTATGGGCTCCAGCCAGCTCGGCTGCCGTGAAGAGCGAAGGGTTAAGTGGATGACAGAGTAGAGCCTCTACGCACTACATGTGCATCTGTATACGTTAGTGAAGCTGTTAAGATCAAATTAATCTGTAACAAAGATCAGTTTCACAGTGTCCGCAGCCTGCTTTAGACATGAAGGTGATAATTCACAGAGATGCAAAAACATCATTCGCGGTTATGTTTGCCTATTTGCACTCCAGACACGCATACCACAAATGGAAAACTCGTTACTCAAAAGACCCATGTCTAAAAGAAGAGAAAATCCTGAAAAAACACATCAAAAACCTGTGAAGCTTACGATATTATTTCTTGTCTTTCTCATCTGATCTGACATGTGGTCAATATACAAATAATCAGGTCAGTGTTGTACTCAAGGTCAGTCTGTAGCAACATGTTTTGAGGCTGCAGCTATGCCTTGGGGGTCACAACATTGGAACCTTTTGTAAATAACACACCAGTTTAACCTTTCTATGCATCTGGTGCTGCAA
Source organism: Poeciliopsis retropinna (assembly GCA_010277075.1). NCBI lineage: Eukaryota > Metazoa > Chordata > Actinopteri > Cyprinodontiformes > Poeciliidae > Poeciliopsis > Poeciliopsis retropinna. The sequence continues at coordinate 1,542,431 of VMRM01000009.1, forward strand.
TTGGATCGTCAGTGAAATCATCTAACGCAAATATTTAGTCATTTCAAATGGTTTCATCGGGTAAGTGTCACAACTGAGATGGCAATTTGATTCAAATCAGTGCCACTCCTGCAGAATTTATACAAATGCAGCTCAAATGTTGCAACAAATATTAAAGAACAATACCCCTTAATCTCATGCTGCCTTATGCAGATGCTTAGTCTGCACCAATGGAAGTTATGCTGAAAGTTCGGGCTGTATTCTACTAATTTTTGATTAAGTCAGCAAATGCTCTAGTTATCTGACCACTTGACATTTATCCTACATAAATATATAAATTGACACTGTAAGATCACAGTAAGTGTAATGTATTTCTTCATTCTCTTGTGATGAATTTTACACCATTCGTCCTGTATAGAGGAAGAACCAAAAACATTTACTTTAAAGATGTGACATGACTTAATGTTCTACAAATTGGATTTCATTATTACAATTTTAAACCATCTAACTAATATTTATCATTATAGCAACATACAGCATACATATGTTTCTTTGAGCAATGACAATAAAGTAAGTCAAAGTCTACAAGTCAAGATAGGAAACGGTGTAAGTTGACTAATGTCCCAGTCAACGTGATGCTAGGTAGAGTAAATGTTTCATTTCTTTCTTCTGTGGTATTGAAAAAAGACATTTATTCAAATATTTAGCAACTTCTAGGTAAGACCAAGCATACTTAGCATCACTCACACACACGTTCTTTTATTGTTTTTTTTTTGGTTTTTTGCCCAAAGCCAACAGAAATATTAAAATAAGAATAAAGAATTTGACAAACATTGCATAAAAAGAAATATAATTATGTAATATAATTTTAGATCCCAAGCTGATAAAAAGTTTCTGTAAACAATTATTTTTCTCACTCCAGATTTCAAGGAAACAGTTTCTACTCTCAAGTTTTCAGGGAGTTTGTTTCACAGTCGAGGAGCGTAAAAAGCTGATCTGACCTTGCTCAGTTCTGGTCCTGGGAGCAGGACCAGGAGTGAGCAGAAAACCTCAACTGAAAACCTCAAGGGTGGTTGATATTTGACAAGTAATTTAAAAGTGTGTTCCAGCCCAAGACTGTCTAGTGCTTTAGAGAGCAATTCCAAAATCTTAAAGTTGATCCTTTTACAGAATGATAAGTAGAATAAACATCCTAAAAAAGACCAAAGTTCAAGGTCTATCTTGAGTTAAAGACAAAGCCATTAGCTTTTACTCTCCTTTTACACTCTTCAACCAAATTAGTTAACATTACTAGAAAATTGAACGCCTTAAAGCGTTCTGGTTTTTGCACAAGGATTCATTTAATTGAGATAACTTAGAGTTAACAAAGCAGGAGACCCAGTGAGCTTCATGCTTCTGTTTATATAAAAAAATGTTAAAGATGCACAGGTTTCATATTCAACTGGACAGAGATTCTGTCAGAACTGAACAGGCTGGACTTAAATTAAAAACAGGTTAAAGTTTGGTCAATTAATACATTAATACATGTATTAATACATTATACATTTATCATTAATACAGTTATCTCTGTCTTTCTAATCTAAAATGACTTGCTAAAACCTGAATGAAGATTTTACAAGTTTTATGAATATGTCAGCAATCTTCTGAATTGCAGTACATCCCTGTGAGTTTCTTAATATTACAGATAGCTAGCAGCATTAAAAAAATGTTAAAGAGGCAAAGCAGCTTGTTCAACAAAAAGCAATGGTAATGGTTTAAAACTCACAACTTAGACAATTTATAGTTGTTTCAACTCAACACGCCAGCAAGTACAAGCCACCCTAAGAGTCTTTGCCAACATAAAACATTATTTTGACAGACTTGTAATAACTTGAACGGTTGCTGGCATACATAATACAATCTTTGTTCAAATGTTTTTTCATAAGTAAATTATTGGTCCAAAGTTTTTTCATACTCTATCAGAACCCATTACCCACACCAAATGTCCAATAAGTAGTACAGTTAACTACTTTACTAATGCCTTTCTAATTTTACCCAATTTGCAGTCTAGGACTGATAAATACAGCGCTGCCCTATGGTCATATGTCAACAAAGTAAATGTTGTGTTCCACTAATGAACTTAAGTGATCCTGGTAGTGGGAGCACAGCTAGTCACTCTTGTTTTGCCATATGTTAGTTCCCAAAACCTCCAAAAACAAACATTCAGGGTATCACAAGATGTTCATTATGTCCAAAGGCAAGAGAAGTGCGTTGATAACATGATTTTGTTTTAAAATCCATAAAGTCATGGAACTGACTGTTGATAGAGAAATAACACTTGGAGCTTTCTATTCAAGCCTTTGACTCCTAACATATATTTTGTGACTTTCTTCTAAATCCTGCTGCATCCAATCCTATCCAGGTTTTTTACCCTCTGGTGGAAGATATCACCCAAAATATGTACGGCGCATTAACACCTGACCAACCATAACGTGATTGGTTGTACACACAACCGAGAGTTTCTAATTTTCCTGAAATAATCAATGACATGATGCTTGGTTTGCATATCAACAGAAAGCAGCACACCTTGTCTCTCTGTAATCCTGATCAGCAATTCAGGATTGTTAGCAACGTACCTCACAATGTGCCAACGCTTCAATTTCTGTTGAGAACAGAAATAAACCCACCCCGTCAATCCGTCATTATTCTCTTTTTCATTCTTTGTTGAAGGTTTGCTTCTCGTTAAAGTTCCTCTCCAACAAAACTGTATTAGTAGTATTTTTGAAACCAAAGAGTCGGTTAGTTCCTGCTTTCTGATCTAACATATTTATTTAGTTGAAGCAAGGTCCAGTTTTTCCTTTTTTTTCCATTTTTATCTTGATTTCAGAATTTAAATTCAGTGACTAATAACTATTATTAAAATAATTATAGATGGGCAAATGCAAATTTTTCAATTAGCACTTCAACATTTTCGCTAACTTTGAAAACATTTAGCACACTTAGCTTACCCTAAATATATATTTTCCAGATACATTCTAAAGAAATCATTTTTCTTGTCTGTTTTGTAAATGACTACCGACTGTTCACAATTCTTCAAGTCACCAGAGTTTTATATCCATACTCTTATTTTGAAGTGTGTTGCGACTGCTTTTGGAGCAGTTCTGTTTCCTCTCTTTATGTTCTCCACCTGTGATGAGATGCAGGCAAAGATGTTCACTCTGTACCCAGAATGCATCACTGTAGAACAAGATCTTGTATCTCAATAGTAAGCAGTTTAAAACCTACTGATGTCCTCAGTGCTTTCCGCCTAAAGCCACATCACAGTCAATTAGCAATACTCAACAATTATAAAACTGAGACTATGAGCTAAAGGTCTGATCCAATTCCAAAGAATCACTTCCTGAAGCTCAACCATTCAGGAAGATTTACTAGATCAAATTAGACCTTGTTGAGTGATGTTCTATGTTGTATTGTCCCATTGACTCATAGTGAATACAAACATAGTTTAATTTAGTGCTTGAGAATGAGCTCCCACTAAACACTGTGTTGACTTAGCACTTTAGCATTAAAGTAATGTTTATTATTTTTGTACTTGCAACTAAATGTTTGGTTAGTGGTGCTTACTACTGTAAATAATATAAGCAGAATATCTTTGGTTTAACAAAGTCTTAATAATATAATATTCTACATCCTGAAAAGGAAGGTCAGGTATCATAGCTCCTTCATTGAGAATTTATGGCAACATCTAAAAAGTTTTGTTTATTTTACATTAGGCAACTTTTTGGGATTTGCCATATTATGATTTATTACCTAATCAATATTCCACATCCCTATTTAAATCAGATCCAAAGTTACTGAAGTAGGTGTTTTCTACCACAGGCGATAAATCTGGAAGAACGCAACCAGTTCAGGTCTTTACTCTGATGAAAATCAAAGGTTTTCCTGTAAACTCTGTACTCTAAGTGGCTCTACATTTGCTGATAGTAAGCTTTGGCTGATGCATATACACACATTAAACCCTGGAGCGGTGCACAACCAACTTCAAGCAGGGGCATGAGAGAAACCATGTGCGGCTCCTTGACATACTGGCACTAGGCCAGAGTCCAAGTATAACCAGCTACATCAGGAGAGAGAGGGTGGCGCATTTATGCGAACATGAAAAACTCATATGTTTCTCATTTTTAATTTGACTCACCAATAGTTTCCTTCGAAATAATTCATTATCCCACATTTATGGTGGAGGTTTCTGAGCTCTGTAATCTCTACATTTCAGGGATTGTAACCGATGTCAGGGAGTTTATGGCTGCATGGGTGGAGGGCACTTCTGTTGATTGTCTAAAAGTGTTTTTCACTTTTGATTGTGGGCTGGAGTCCTGGAGGCAGCTTGGCGTGGCTGCTGCGCGACACACAGTACACATATCAGTGTGTGTGCTGTGGGAAACATGTGCAGGGTTTGTCCCAGCTTGTTCTTAATGCCAACACTGCAGCTCCGGGAACATAAAAGCAGCGCCGAAGGTGGGGCAGTCAGGTTGGTTACAGTTGTGCTGCAGCCGGTATTCGTACAGTACACAATTCGCTGCATCATCTTCACTTTTTGACACAGAACGGGATCTCTCCTCTCGTTTTGCCTCTTGCTTTTGCTCCAAGAGTCCAAATACTAAATCAAACTGCAAAACATTTGTCATCACCTCAGATTGTGGCGTTGTGATCGCAGATGAATCAGTTGTCAAAGACAACAAGCCACAAACCTGATGATAGATGACAAGTAGACACACGCCGCAGTGTTGCTACAGCAAACTCTGCTTCAATGCCAAGCCGCTGAGAACCAAAGTGTGTCTTAAAGCAGGTGGGAGCTGGAAATACTGCAAGCTCATGGATGCTGTATGTGATCCAGTCCAACAGCACTGCTAACAGCAAGGCAGATTGAGACGGCAAAACATCAAAAAAAAAAAAAAAAAGTTAAGAGTTCGGTGAAAAGAGAAATACAGCTTTGACTGAGTAACCTGTTGGCCTGCAGCCAGTGAAATGCCACCTCTCTCAACTCCAACACATGGAGCTCTTCTAAAGTTACAGAGCCTCACTGGTTTATGTCCATTTCCTGGTCCAGCAGGAAATTGGCAGTGAAGGGGCAACTTTATGATACAGTAAATTGCTGTAGTCACAAAAAAAAATAGTAATAATAAAACATACAAATAAACAACAGCAACAACAAAAAAAAACCTGTGCAGGTACCATTTTTAGTGCACTGAAGTTCCCAAAAGCAACAGAGACCTGAATGTCTGAAATACATGAAACTATTATTATAAATATACATGATGTTTGTCCAAAAATATGCTATTTTTCTTCCATAAGTTTGGGAAATGTATTCGTTTTGTATTACACTTGAAGTGCAGACTGTCAACGTGTAAACTTTTCAACATTTCAGAATGGATTTTGTGCGAGAGACCAGAAAAAAGTAATGTAGCACTGGGAAGTAGAAGGAGAACAGCTTTTTAAAAATATGTTTACAAGAATAGCAGGCATACAAATTTAACCTTGTCCAATATAATACAATGTTACCAATTAATTTAACATGTGCCACCAAGGATGTGTGATTTAATCAAAAACCCAAGTGTTTGGATTTTGGAGTGGGATCCCGGGAGCCCCGCTGATTTCACTGAGTCACTCAATGTGGAACCATCTCTGCTCCTGCACTAGAATTTGGAATAGTCGTTTGCATCGATGTGTTAACTGTGCAGCAATCACTCATGCTGAGCATGCATTTAGATGGACAGAGGAAAGAAAACCCCCAGAGAAACAGACCACCAGCAGAACACAACTCTGGCTCTAGACACAAAAAAAACACAAGTCCAGGAGAGCTTTCTATGTCAAAGGAAAGTTGCATAATGGATAATCCATCAACTGACAGTGGAAAGATTATAACACAACTGCAAACATACTGAGACATGGTTGTCCATTTAAACGGACAGGCAGAGACAATCACAGATAGAGATGTCCTTTTTTTCTCTGGACAAAAAAAAGTACCCTTCTGAAGTGTTTTTTTTTTTTTTTCTTCTTTTTTAACCATGTATAGTGTGTAGTTCATGGTAACATTTGTGATTTAAAAGCCTATGTTTCTACACTTTTGCTATTTTGCCCCACAATATCAGAGGGCCCTTAAAATGTATCCTTGTTTTATGTTGATTTTTTTTCCCCAGGTGGAGAGTCTAATATCTACATTGGACAGAATATGGTTATGAATTTAAATCAGTAACAATTTTCCTGTTTTTTTCTCCATTCCCTCAGTAAAATACTGACTAAAAGAAATGATTTAGAAATGAAACCACAGTCACTGGATTGTTTTTTTTTTTACCTAACTAGACAAAATGATGTTAATTCATGCCATGCTAACTCTAAAAAGCCAAGATATGGAACATTTCCTCTCCAATAAACTTGTAATTTGTTTAAAATATCAACTAAGAAAAAGTTTATACATGCAAATATATCCCAAAGAAATCATGTATCATAAACTTAGCCTTTCTCTAACTAAGCCAGGTTTGGTCTGTCAATGTTGGAAAGACAAAATGAGTGAACGGTGACAGATGTGATCGCATTACTCATAATCAGACATTGTGTGCTTGGATTTATGAAAAGATTACTGTGCTTAATGCAGTCTGTTTGCTGGAGGTTAATGCCTTGTTTTTCACCAGCAGTGTGCTCCGTCACATACAATCAGGGATAATACTGGTGGTTTGTGCTCAACTGATGTTGGTGATGTTGTCAAATGCACATACTCCTGAGACATAAGTCAGCCATTCACTGAGTGCAGAGTGTTTCCTCATTGTCTAAAGAAGTCCCTCATTTCCACTAGCAGCGAACATGGAATGCAGATTTTAGATTTAACTTGTTTAAAGACTGGGATTATATTGACACAAAAAAATATTTTTGCAACAGCAGTAATGCAGTTTGATCACTCATTTTAGTCTTTTCATTAAATGGCTGTTAAAGAACAAATACAGTATCCTGTGAACCTTTCAGATCCAATTTAGAAAAGTCTAATATCAAGATTGACACAAGAGAATCAGGAAGTCAAAACATTTTCCTCCAGTCAGTCCAACCTCATAAATAAAAACTTCAGATTGTAGTTGTTCAATCTCAAAGCCATTCTCTGGAGATAATTGCTCCGACTGTAGGAGATTTCTTGTTGCTGCCCGACTTCCTCACTGTACATTTGTCTTTTAATTAATCTCTTATCTCTAGACAGCCGGAGACCCAGATAAATATTTTCTAACCTCTTAGACACAGGACAATAAAATTGTGAATTGTGACATCTTTAGCAGTTCTTTTAAATCAGTTTTGAAAGGAACCAATATCCATAATCACTGATGACACTGGAGCTTCTTTAGCTAAACCAAATATAAACAGTGGTATAGAATCAATAGAATTAGTTTTTACTCTATTCCCAAATTTGATGTTAATCCTAAGAAAGAAAAAAAAAAAAAGAGTCCTTGTTATGATTTGACCAAGATCCTGACTCTTACCCTATCTTGTCAGTAGCAATGCAGATACACACGACTCTGTGTATAGCCTTGAGCCCTAAGTGTACCTTTAGAGGGTGGATTTATTGACCGGGAGTTCAGAAGTTGGCACAATTAACCTAGAGTTAAAGTAGAGACAGGATGTTTCTCTTCAGATGGAGGCTTTGATTCCAGCACAGAACGCTGACTGGAACCTGGCAAAGCAGACTTTGCGAATGTGTCATGGATGTATAATAATGTCAGGCACAAAACATAGTAAAACTCCAGAGTCTTTTTGATGCATGATTGTGTATTCAGTGTTGTGGACGGTGAGCAAACAGGTGCAATAACTGACAGGGTACAAAGTCTGCATGTGGACGACTTCAAAAGGCGCTCTATCTAATCTGCAACTTAGCCGTGGTTCAAAAAAACGCTGATAGCAGGGAAGAGACACAGCTTGCAGACAAGAACAAGCTGTAATTGTAAATGAGCACTCCATAGTGGAGCTCCCACAGAAAATAAGGATCCTGATTGAAATCCAACCATTTTTTACTCAAACTATTTTTCTGCATCAGAGAACATGCAGAAGCACTCTGCCTTGGAGTGTTTCTTTGGAAGGTATGACAATCTGCCAGTGCATTACAGCTGACATAAAAGGGATAACAGGACAGGAAAACAGTTTGTCACTTCTTATCTATAATTACTCAGCAAAACAAGGCACTGATGATATGCTTGTTCATAACATGTAATAAACTCTCCAGATTGAGTAGCATTTTATCAACATATGTCTGTGAATTAATTTATATGGTCCCACATGGAGTGAATGTTGATAACTTTGTTTTCTGTAATATCAGATGTAGGGAAGAGTAAAGGTATGGAAAAAGTGATGATGGTGGTAAAATTGTTGCCTACTTTGAAACTGCAGGACTATGTTTGGTCTAGTTCTGAGCAGAAATGGCCAGTGTGACGCCACCCCACACAAAGTAGCTGGCAAACGTAGCACAGCTTGGCACAATTAGTATTTATGTCAATCTTGGCAGAATTCATAGCTATGCTATGTTACGTAGCATCATACTGCCCACTTCCAGTCCTTCTTTCAGTTTAATGATAGGCATGTGTTGGAACATGAGTCACTTTCGCACTAATATATCAAATTTGGTTTGCTCACCTCCATCCACAGCCAGGCCATGTGCATGCAAAGGGTTTCTCCCCTGTGTGTCTTCTCAAATGTGCTTTGAGGTGGCTGCTCTTGGTGTACATCTTATTACAGCCAGGAAATGTGCACTTGTGCATTTTGATGAGGTCTGCCACTGTGCTCTTCTGGTACCGCTGACCTCCGGTAAGGACACCCGCCGCCGAACCTCCTAGACCTAATGTCGCTTCCCCAAGCCCATTGGGTTTGGCTGCAATAGGCACTGGTGCAATTCGGACGAATTTGGATGGAGCAGCGCTCCCTGTTTTGCCTGAGTTAGTTGTTGCAGGGGAAAGCAACTGAGGCACTAAAGCAAATGTCTGTCCCTGGATGTTGACCAGGAGCTGGGCAATTTTGATAGATGATGGGGATTCAGCTGGTTGGGAATGGGTTTTCTGGGACTGATCCGGTATGGTGTCTGATGCAGCACTGGAATTTGGCTCTTGTTTGACCTGTATGGGCTGGATTTGGAGGATGACAGGCACACTTGAGGCAATGGTAGCACTTTCTGGTGTCAAAGGTGTCAGTGATCCACAGTCTTCCTGCTTGATCCCATCCACGCAACTGTCAGTGGAAGTAGTTACACAGCTATCGCCTTCTGTCACTGGTGAGCTGTCTGTATCTGAGGCACATGCAGCATACTTGGCCTCTGACTTGGAGGCCACAGGGACAGTTTGATCTGAGTTCTGGGACGGCGATTCAGGTTTTGCTGCCAGTGTCACTGAACCCTCTGACTCCGTATCATCTGACATAGATATGGGAGGTGACATTTCCTCATCACTCCCATTCGCTTCCTTCTCCATTGCTACCATCATGTTCTCTTCAAGGAACTCTTCGATCTCCTCTAGAGTTGGCTGAAAGAGGAGTGCTTCAGGATCCTGCAGCTCATCAAGGAAAACTGGGAACTCAAAGCACTCCTCTTTGGTCAAGTGCTGCTGGACTCCAATTCGCTGCTCCCTCTTGGGCTCCCATGCTAGGCCCATGGGCAAAAAAGGGGATGATGGAGAGGAGGAGGTAGAGGAAGCTGGGGACGAGAAGGAAAGGGAGGAGGAAACAGAAATGTTGCAGCTACTGGAGCTGAATGAGGTTGATAGGGAGGCCTGTGAGAGAAGGAGGTCCAAAAGGCTCTCTTGATTCTCTCCTCCTGATGAGTTGGAACACCCATTGCTCCTGTTGCTCCTGCTTTCATAGCTAGAGCAAAAAACACTCCGTGATGCTGAAGACGTGGATTCGGGGCTGGAGCAGAGGGAGGAGCGTGGGCTGGAGGAGTCACTGAGGTCATCTTCAGAGAGGCAAGGCGAGGAGGAGAGCGTCAGCCCTTGGTAAGGCTGGTGCTGATAGGTGCCCGCATCAGTCACCATGATGCCCTGTGAAACACCACCCTTGGTGTGGCGAGACACGCACCCGTAGTCGGACCCCGGAGAGCAGGAATAATACAGGAAGGTCTCCTCACCAAGTGGCAAGTGATCAACCATTCCTGTGGGGATTGATGGCTGCTGACTTTGCTGGGCTCTGACGATCAAGCTGTTGATGAAGATTCTTTTCTGTTTTCTGTAAAAGAAACAAATATTTTACTATGACACAAGCTTTACTAGACTTCTCAAAAGTGACTCCAAAGAGGCCTGGATGTGGCCTAACATGCAAGTTGCAACACGGTTTAGTACAACGGAGGACCCAGTTTGACCAACAAGCAGACTTTGGATATATTGGTTTGAATTAGGCATTTCTAATCACACCACTGCTACACTGAGTAAGGTCGTACTGCGAGGTGCACAGTAGTCCTTTCGGGGTCCTTAATTACACAGTAAACCACCAGACTAAAAATTATTATAAATTTCTGTTCCCTGTCAAATATCTGCTGCTTGTTTGGAAGCTCTGCAAACTTATGGCACTTCAAAAGGGAAGGCAACCACATGTTAGGGAACTGGAATGTGTGTGTGTCTGCATGTGTAGGGAACTGGAATGTGTGTGTGTCTGCAAGTGTGTACGCGTGTGCATGTGCATGAATGTGTGTGTCGAATTTGCAGCTGCTGGTCCAGGCTTCAAGCTGACCATGCGGAGTCAGGCGTTCCTCTTTTCTCACCACTTTTAAGATTAAAGCCACATGGTCACTGAACAGTGTTTCTGTTTGTCTCCCCTCGTGGTCCTCAATTCATGGTAATCTGAGCAGTTGAGATTTTCTTGCACCGTGAGATTAGAATGAGGAAAATAATCTACCAACCTCCTGCAGACTAACCAAGAAGTGCATTTATATGTCAAATCAGTTTAGAATACACTGAGTTTCAGTAGGATGATGCATAAGCAAAGGATTTATTCTCTATTTTTATGCACCCAGCAGCTCAGGAACAATGCTCTGCCACTACATTACACGGATTAAAAATACTAGATGACATCAGATGGCTTTGGAGGAAATGAGTGGCCCTGATGTTTAAAATGAGTATGAAATCCTTACTAAATCCTCAATAGTGTCTGAGAACTGAAAGGACTGCCATAGCCTTCCCCTCTTTCTGTAAGGCTGTTTCTTATAAAGGAAAGAAAAGAAAGAAAAAAAAAAACAGTTCCTATGAAAGGCTCCACATGTTTCAAGTAAAATCTGGTGTTTAATTCAAGTGGTTGACACAACTAAATTTATTTGCCTAACTCAAATAAATTTGCATTCAATTTTGCATTTAGTAATCTGAGATCTTATGAAGGGGGTTACATTTGGGGGTTACATCAAATTACATGGATCGCCAGAGGAGGGGGGGTCTGCAGCTGTGGCTATGCCTCATGGAAGGGGAAAAAAGTTTGCGAGGAGAGAGGACACCTCCCTCACTTTGGCCAAGACTGAAGTCATTTGTCCTGCAGTAACCCTCCGGGTGTGGAACATCAAAAAAGGGCTTTGACAGCAGGATGCTCTCTTTACCAGCGCTGAGGGGTTTGACCTGAAGAGTTTCTCCTCAGCATTCGTGGCATGTTCAGCGCTGCAGCCTGAGACTGCAACTCCAACCGCAATTTCAGTCAGGCTTTGGTTTAATGAAAAACCGAGACATTTGTTCAAAGTTTGGTGTTGTTTCTTCATCAGAAAGAGAACGTACAGAAGCTCATGTTGCTCATGTTTACAGATGACACAGATTTCTATTTACTCATCAGTGCATAAGAGATCATGCATTGTTGGTTAAAAGCGAAATGATCTCACCTGTCAATGCAAGGAAACAAAACCCAGCTCCTTCACAGCGTGCGCTCCAGTCCTGGACGAAGGTTTCTGTGCGTAACAGCACGCATTGGCAGTGCAACTCCAACACACGAGCTTTGCTCTTTGCATATCCTTATGCCTCTCTCTCTCTTTCCCTCTCTCACTCTCTTACACACACACACACACACGCACGCACACGCCTGCACACACTCACTTTGAAGGCCTGGCGGATCATTTAACCGTCACATGATCACAAGCTGGGAACCCGTCAAATCAGGGGATTGGCCCTGTGAAGGCTCGCCTGCTTGGAGCATTACAATTGGCTCAGGACAGAGAGAGGCAGGCCTCAGAAAGTGTTGTGAGTGGAAGGAGGTGCAGAAGGGAGAGTGTGTGAAAGCTGGTTTACATCATAAATCATTTAAATGTCTTCATTCTAACCTCAAAGGCTCCAGATGAGACATGTACAGCATTTTACAATGCTTCACTTACATGCGGCAGTGTGTGCAAACGCATTCCTCTGTTACGGACTGTTCACTGCGCTGCTCCTCATGCAGCTCGGTTCATGTCATGTTGGAGTTCTTTCCTTTTCCTGTTATTTATTCATTAATATAATGGCTGAGATGATGCTGTGCCACCTTGAGACCAGACTTGGCTCATTTCCCAGCACCAGGACTCAGCACAACATGCTGAAGGACTTTGATCTGATCAGATGAGATCAAATTGATATCTTCTGCCCTAAATGCAAACAAAGCACATGACCCTCAACACACTGTCTCTATGGTAAAACATGGTGGTGGGAGAAACATGCAGTAGGATGATTTTCTTTAGCAGAACTGGAAAAATGGAGTTTTAGTTAAAATTGTTAGCGCAAAACACGCTAGGAATTAGTTTATATCAAACCATTCTCATGTGTTAATGTGGCCCAGTCAAATTCCAGACCTAAATTCAACTGATAATCTGTGGCATGACTGGAAAACTTTTGCTCCCTTCATTCAGTCTGACTGATTGTGAGCTATTTTTCAAAGAAGAAAAGACAAATTATTCAGTTTACATGTGCAAAGCTGGTACTGACCACCCACCTATCAGTAGGGGCGCTGTGAGAATCAACAATATATGTCAGACTTTTCAGGTTTTATGCATCTCTGTTTTAGGCTTACAGGAGGCATATTGGGGAATCGTTGACAAGATTGCAAACACATTGATCTGTTGTAGTTGTCATTCCAAGCCACTACATGGTGCTGTAATGTTAGCATGTCATCAAAATGTAAGCATTTTTTTTTTTTTTTTGTTTTATTTATTTATTTTTTTTTTTTTATTTTTTTGTGAATTGTACAATTCACAAAAAAGTTTAGAAATTTTTACGAGCAGAATTTCATAGCAAGGCAATGAGCAGAATAGTGCGAGCAAGTATGTCACGCCTCCACAGGGGGTGTTACAAAAAAGTTCCTCTCTGAGATCTGGCTTCAAAAACTATCAGTGTCAAATACACCAGAAATATGAAAACAAGCGACTAGATCACGACTAAAGTGCTACATTTTCCTGGATCACATGAAATCCTATTAAAAAGTTCTAATTTGACAACATGTGGAAAAAGTTCAGTTGGTGTAAATACTTTTGCAAGGCATTGTTAGTGGTCATTTACTCACTTCCCAAGCGCTTCAGAAATAGAAGTTTTTCTTTCTTGCCAGTTAAAGCAGAGCTCGTATAAACAGCTCAACAGGCTGAAAAAAAACATCACTAACCCAAATTAAATGGACTTTTCTTGCTTAGGTTACCTTTCAGTGTCCTGGATAAATGGCCCTTTTTAGTCTGCTTGTAAACTTTAGGACTGATTATTAGTAATAAGGGTAGTATACACTCCAAAGCTAACGGATAGTATGCTGTGTAAACAGATGTGCAATATCACACAGCTGAAGCCTTCTGCTGTAAACTTGTACTGATTCCACTTCTTTCTGTTCCAGCCATTGCTGCTGTTTCCCCTTCGACTCTTAAAGTCTTGGTTGCCAGAACATTTGCTGCTACTGCTAAAACTACCAAAACTCTGGATATTTCTAGTTTGGTAAAGCACAGACGTTTTTCTCCACCCAACATGCATAAATGTATTTCGCTTCCAGAGAGCTTGAAATTCCTCTTTTTAACTCTGGTCTTTACAAATTACAGGTTAATTCTATAAATACTTGCTGCTTTTTCTTGCATTTTTAGTTCTGCGCTTGTCGTCTACTTGTATGTTGCATTGCACTGATTGGGTGACAACACTCAAAACTTGTATTTACGTGGCAATCAGTGGATTTGTGTGTGATCTTTATGACGTTGTGACAGCAGGTGACGTAACTGATGACGCAGAAGCAGAATACAGCATTTGTGACAGGAATAATTACATGGAAATAAATCAGGCAAAACAAAAAAAAAACATTGAACAGGATTATGAATGGACTCATACTGGTTTAGGTTCATTATCCTGATCAGATGCTTCACTTTATCTTCCATCACGGCTCATGGATCACCAGTGATATTATGGATCAAACATACAATGCTAATCAGCTTGAAGTAGGAACATTTACTTTTCATGGACTTTGGTCAGTGTTTTGACCTTTTGCTGTCTGCATTTAGGACTCTCTGTGATCTCAGGTTAACCAGGTGACCTGGATGTTTAATATAAACAAACACATTTCTTTAGTTCGCTTTTCTAAACTTTGCGATTTTGGCAAAATCCTGCTTGCAAGAATTTTGCCAAGGTAAAGAAATTCAGTTTCTTTACCTTGTTGCACATGTGGATTCTTACTATGACTGGGCACAATCTTAAGTCAGTTCAATGCAACTCTGCCTAGCGTTGTGGCTGCCTGCACTGTTTACTGTCTCCTCCATCAATTGTAGAATTATTCCTACAAATGTCGGGGAAATTGTAAGTTCTTTAGTGTTTCTATTAAAACTGTCATTTAAATTAAAGTTTTCGCTGCTGTTTCTATTTACTAATGTCTATTGGTGCTCATTGACTGCATTCCTGCTACCCAGGACTTTTAGAACTATTAAGTTGATAATAACAATGACTCTTATGGCGGTAAAGTGTGAAAGCTGGTGTGAAATTGGAGCCTTCTGGACAAACTGGTGACATCATGAAGCAAAGCTTCTGCTGTATGGAAGGTAAAGATAATAGTGCTACATCACTTCCTGGTGCCAAAACGAGGATCGATCATGTAATTGTACTCATTGGCATAGCATATGATGATATTTGGTGATTTAAAAAAAAAAAATTAATACCAGATTTTTCTTGAAAGAAAAAGACAAAACAAAACAAAAAAACATTGGCTTTCTCAGTAAATAAAATGGATCATTTGCGAAGAATGCTGGCTAATTTAGCACATAAACTCTCACACCAAGTCTGTTAAGTTGCTAGTTTAAAAAACATTAAACGTTTAAAGAGAAACAGATTCACAGCAATCTGTAAGCACTTGCCTTTCCTCCCCAAGAGGTTGGTTAGATCGAGACTCATTTTATGGCTACCTCGTTTAATCATCCTCTCTCTGCAGGTTCCACTTCCACTGGAGGCAAAACAAATAAATATTTACATTTTCTATCTTGTGTAGATATTATATTTTTGGAGAAGCTGAGTGAGAGCCTGATGAAGTCTGCAGTGGGTCTTTTCTTTGGTAAACTGGCTAATTGAGTTCGGCTGCTCCATTCCAACTCACAAACACCTACACATATGCACATTATGTAAGCCCCAGATGGACTTAATGAGTCAAAATGATTTATATCCTCTGGTAAAAAGGAGCATTAAGCCAAATTTGAGACGAGGAAAATGTGTGTCTCTGTAGTGCCTGACAATGCTTGGAACAAAGCTGGCATTCTGACTGAAGAGGGTAAATACTGCTGAGTCTGTGAGGGGCAAAAACCAAAGTCTGTTCCCTGGTTTGCATATTTAAAGAAAATGATTTGCACCTGTACCGAAGTTTCTCGGGTTCTTCCTTCAGCAACCTGAACAACTTCACTGTTTTTTCTACAGACATTTCTACCAAATGCTGCAAAAGTATGAATACAACATGAACTACTTCACATTCTGCTGTGTTATGAATACCCCCTTTTAGTGTATTTTATTTTGATGAGATACAATTGATGGTCATTAAGTACCTCCATTAATACGTAGAAGAAAAGAAATCCATGATTTCCCAAATCAAAGCAACATTTTGCTCAAATCAGAAGCTGCAGCATACATTTAATTGCAGTTTTGCAGCTACAAAGACAAAATAAATAAAATTTAAAAATGGTCTTAACTTTGAATTGTTTGTTCTGACGCATTAATACGCTTTGATCTGAACCATTCATTATGTCAAGTCTTTTGCAGCCTTTGTTTAGCGCTTGTGCTAACTTTGAAAGCATTTGGTACACTTCTAAACTGATGTTTTCTGATAAATTCTAAAGTGTTAATTTACTCAGCTGTTTGTAAACTAGCAGAATAAAGTTCAAGTCGTCAGCTGGTTGTACTCATGCTTGTGGCAATAGCTGCGTTTCTATTACAAATGTGTGCAATATTCCGCTAATGTCGATAAAATACATTTTTGCAATTGTGTCCAATAAAAAATAAAAAATAAATTAATTGAAATCACACATAAATAAGTGATAAGTCATTTCAAATCATGGCAGTAATAGGTGTAAACAGTTCCATCCATCTATTTTCTTCTCCTTAAGAAGGAGGTAGCAGTTTATGAAGGGAGGCCCAGACTTCCCAGCCACTTATTCCAGTTTTGTCGGCCATTTTACAGAAGAGCTACGGATTCAACACATTCAAATCACACAACGTTTTATGATCTGTGAAATACTGTGTGAGCTCTGATGGAGCCAGCTGCACATTGTCTGAAAAAAAAAACAAACAAAAGAAAAAAAAAACTACAGAACACAAAGAAGAATACTTTCTGTTGTCTTCTTCACGGCCTTCGCCAAAATCCTGCTGTTGATCATGTGACTCATGATGAGGAAAAAAAAAAAAAAAAAAAGTTTTCCCATTGCAGTTCTGAGAAATACTGATGCTATTTAGTTTTGGCTGATAAACCACTTCAAAATCCTTTATCAAAAAAATGTGAGTTTTTTTCAACATTGCAGTGTGTCAATTAAGAAAATGCATTTTTGTCATTTTGACTTTCTCAATTATATGCTTAATGGAATTGAGGAATTGGAATGTTCAGAGACATGCATCTCATGTCTCTGAAGGTTTTCAGTTGTTCTGTACTATTTGAATAGAGGCCTGTGTCACATTAATATTTTGGGATTTGTTTTTCTGACCTAACGCCACTTTAAATCTTTCCAGATCTGCTGTTCCTTCGTCTCTTGTTTGTTCACAGAGAAACTTCCGAGGCCTTTACAGTACAGCTGAATTTATACTTAAAGTTTATATATTTTTATTTTCGTTTAAAATAATGCAAAAATGATGGGTTTTTTTCTTGTTCTATATCTGTTACATAAAATTCCAATAAAATAGATTTAAACTGTCATGTAACTTGAGAAAAGGTGAAAAGTTGAAGGTATTCAACTGTCTGTGCAATAAACTGTAAAATATTGAACTTCTTAATCTTCCAGGTGTATTAAATATATTTTTTTTTATTGTTTTTGTTAATCTGATGTGTTCTGGATGTTTCAGTTAATGCCATCCTGACTTTTGTCTCACACTGAGTGTTTATGCTGTAACCAGCTTAAGCCTCTCCAGCTGACCAGCGGATCCCTGTGGCTTTAAGCCCTGCCATGTAAACAGGAAGTTGTAGAAGTTCACTGGATAATCAGAGCAAGCCTCTCCTCTCAGATACCAACCTGACACTCTGTATGTACACAAACACGACTCATCTTATCCACTGACGACCGAAAAATAATCACACCTGCTTCTGTTGTGACAAAAACAGCATGAATCGTTTACTTTTTTCTCCAAGGTAACATCGTTGTTATTGTGAGCGAGTGACCCTTGACCTGGAAACAAAATAGAATGTTTTTCCCCAAGTACAGCAGAGACATCTATTTTAAGAATCCCCTGAGATCATAAAAGTACCAACATGAAGAAGAAATGCTCTCTTAAGCAGTGTTGCAGGGAACAGAGATCCCCTCGGAGAATTATGCAACAGGTTTATGATAAAACTATAAAGGACCTTAACCCTTTCCACCCTCACCCGGTCCCTGTCTCTGCCGAAAACACTCGCTCGTATAAACACCCCTCCTCCCTCTAATGCACTTTGTAGACAGCTTAGTTGGCTTTTAGTTACACTAGCAAGTCTCATCCTATTTGATGGATTAGGTATACTTCCTGTTTGTCCTCAGAAACTTTATGACACGCACAGATAGATGTGTACCTGGACACCCTGACATATCATGTGGAGATAAAGTAGACACCCTATACGCTGGATCAACGTGTATAGAAATCGTCCCTCTTGTTGGGTAGGTTTAAAAATCCATTCAATCCAACACAGTTTCTGTTGACTATTTTGACTCAGGCCTACTGACTCACACTAAATGTTATAATAAATTATCTTAGATGAAGGTCAGAATCAACCAAACAGAACCACATTTCCCTAAATTAGACTGACAACATTTTTTTTTTTAATTACTTTTAGCTATCAGTTGTCAACACAGGTACAGATTTATGAATGGCAGGTAAGAAATGTCCCATGATGACATGGTTCCTGCTTAAACATCTGCAAAGTTCACATTTTGTGTAGCCTGGTGGATTCAATCCAAACCAGTAAATGTTTATATTTTTTTCTGCTTTTTTGTCATCGTAAACTTTCTCTCAAAATTCGTATGACAGCTGAATGAAAACACAGCTACTGAAAAGCATCTTAAAATGTGTGCATTTGTCCTGTGGTATGTTGATAGATCATCATTTCATTTAAGGAAGAATGGGGGAAGGTTTCAAGTCTGACAACATTTCCACTGTATTGTGTGGCTGTTTTTAATCAGGAGGACTGGTACACTTTACAGTGTAGATAATGTCAATAAGAAAAAAAAAACTCAACTATTGAATCAACATCTGAAGACGTGAGTTAGAAACAAATGGACGTTCCAAATAACCAATGACTCCATAATTATCTCTGAAGTGCCTTAGGGAGAAAACTGTTCTTAGAGTGGCCAAAGTCTTAAAATCTCAGTCCCACAGAAAATGAAAAAGGTAAGCCACGTGGCCTCCCTGACCCAGTTAGACCAGTTTTGTCTGGAGGAATGAGCCCAAATTGACAGAAAACTATTCTGACAAACTTGAGGAAAGACACCTGAAACATTTGCCCCCATGTCATCTTGAAAAAATCTCTTAGAGATTTTTTTTTCAAGTAAATATAAAAACCTCTGGCAAATCTAACTGATCTAAAATAGTCGGTTCCCCCTTGTAGTTCTATTGACCTGGACCGGATGGTTCTGTCACAGTTTGGGGCGATGTATGGCGTAGAGCTGGAGCAGTCACCCGATGTAAGGATGATATTAGTTTCAGGGTTTGATTGGTGGGTCCTCGCTGCATGTCTTCACTCCTTCTCTCTCTGCCTATATTCAGCCAAATGCACTGCAAATAGAGGCCATTAGTGCCAGGAAAACCTTTAAGAAAACAACAGTTTTACACCCACATTAATGCTGTTTAAAATAAATTAAAAAAAAAACATAATTTTGTCATCTTTAGGACCGAGGCAAACACTAAAATCTCAAGTCAACTTGTTAAACCTAAACTGGATTTGTTTACACTGATGAAAAACAAAGTTACTCCCAAAAGTATTTCTTCAAATCTCATCTCATTGTTTCTCACCAAACTTTTCAGTTCCTCTGATGTTGTGTCTGATGAGTTTATACTTTGTAGTCGTATATATATATATAAAAAAAAAAAAAATCAAATGTAAACACGGGCTTTTATCAACAAACTGCATTTCCGTGTTAGTCTGATGACATGAGGGTAATGTCACAGAGGGCCTGTAGGTTGTTTGCTTTTCTTCCCTTTCCATTTGTTTAACCTGTAAAAAACCAGGTGATCAAACAATTCTGTCGTCAGCAAAAACCTTTACACACTGCCTTACTTCAACGTATGCTTGTTTGAAGTTCTCTGAAAGACGTAAGACTTTTGAGTTACCGTCGCTTCAGCTGTTTTTCTTCATCAAATCTTCCTCATTTGTGTCCTTACGAGTCTCTCTGTTTGAATATGTAGATGAGTCATCACTCAGACTGAAATCTGAAATGAAATGTTCCGCTTGGAGGAACTATTGGAGCAATCTGTCTGTGAATGGCTGTTCGATAAAAACCAGATGCTAATGTGAAAAAAAAAAAAAAACCTGTTTACTCAGACGCAGGACGATGGGGGGGGTGAGATAATATGCAAAATGCCTGTTGAGAGATTCATGTCCCCTCTCTGCTTTCGCTAAACCTGCTGGGGGACGAATGGATCAGCTGCATTAAGCATTGTCTTCCTCTCATTTGATGGCATTTCTTAGATGAAGAGAAATGAAAATGTGGCAAAGCGGTAGTTCAGCTGGCCTTTTAGTCTTAGTTTTTGTGGAATTCCTTTCTTGCCTCTTCAAAAATAATAGTTTTTTTTTTCAAATTTAAAGCTATATTTTAAGCTAAAAAGATGGTTATTTTGTACAAATTCAAGAAAGTGTTAAAGATAAAGGCAAAAGCTAACAAATCTCTACGAAAAACTAAAATTATTAACAATAAAAAATAATACACAAATCATTGCAAAACAAAGTATGAAAAAAATATTTTTTTGACAAAATACTCTTGAAACATAACTGTAAAACTTTTTACATAGCTTTAATTATTGGCATATCTTTTTTCAGTACAAGTGAAATATCAAAAGGGGAATAATTATGGAATCAGATTATGTTTTATAAAATTAGATTTTATAAGAATGCAGCTTACTAATACTGACTTTTCTGTTTTTTGGTTCTTGAGTCCATTTTTCTCAAACAATCCTGAGTGATTACACATTTTTGCCCTGTGTTTGGAAAACATTATACTTATTACACCAGTGTTATTAATTTATTGAAAAGGTAATTTTACAAATGGATGCTCAGAATAAATAACATTAGCTGTCATGTTTTTGTTGAGTTGTTTTTTTTTTTTTTCTAAAATGTGAAATTTAACATTTCCCAGGGGTTTTATGATAGTTTTAAAGGCTCAGTGTGATGCATGCGCTGACACCTACTGGTAAAATTAAAAACTGCAACCAACTGGAATGTTGTCATCCTGACATTTCTACATCAAACCGGTGATTATTGTGGCATTTTAAACATCGTGAAGTTACAAACGAAGCCCTGGGAATCGCGCCATCGAAGGGTGAACTTTTTGCTTCTTGGATGTTCGATGCGGTGAAGCTGAATAATAAAATATATAACCTCCATAGTTGTTTTCCACACTCCTCAGGTCCAAGACGCTGCCATTTTTACCCACACAGAGGCTACTCTGTGTAAAAGCTGCTGTCAAGGCTATTGTCAGGGCTCCACAGAGTATATTATGCCTCCAAGTCCTGCATCTGTCGTACCAATCCAAACTGTTTCCAAGCAAAGAGAACAAAGGCTCTCCTTTGTGCAAACTCCAAAATCTGGGGTATTATATGTCCCCTTGCTCCTGTGTCTGTTCTGATCTAAAAATGGTTCGCTTCGGTAAAAAGACGCCAAGTCAGCATTTAATGGTTTTAAATGATGTCTCTTAGTAACAGATTCCAGGCACAGAAGATATTGAATAAGAAGGAAGAGAGGTATTGTCAAGCCAGCGCTGTAGTAGGCACACACTGACGCTGACATACTCAGGTCTGGAGGGACTGAAGAGAAGGTTTGGATAGGAGGGGAAAATAGTAATGTGTTATGCAGAGCCTACGCAAGGGTGGACAGGGCCTGAGGCAGAATTTGAAATGGGGCCCGATTCAAGTCGAGCTCACCGTCTGCTAACTGCTACAGCACTATCAATGTCATAAGCTTTCAATGCCTGGTCGTTCCTTGCATTTACTAGCGATTGTTAGTTAGCTGGAGATGACATATTAAAGGGAACAGTTTTTAGATTCTTCATGTCTTCCATTGTAATTTCAAACTGCAGCTTGCACTGAAGAGTACATTTACTAATATGAGTTCAAAATGTCATATGTAATTTGTTCCTAGGCTGAAAACAGAGTCAATCTGAATGGTAGAGAAAAAAAAAAAAAAGCCTCCATATTTCCTTACAGGTACTGGAGTCCCATTATACATGTTCACAGAGGCAGCGCCTGTGTCGACTTTGGCCGTGTTTCTGTTCAGTTTACACCTCCATCTGCAGCACCTCTCAGCTGTGACAGCATAACAACAACAAGAAGCTGTTTTATAAAGCTGCTCGGAGGTGAGGTAAGTGGAAAAACAGAAAGCCTACATAGTGGCTGCCTAACACTAACACAGCTTCTACTCGTTCTCTGAAAAAATGGAAAACCCACTGCCTTCTTGATTATTTACACAGGGTGAATGTACATCAGAATCTGCCACTTGGTATTAAACACAGTCATCTTATGTGTCTGCAGAAGGTCACAAGTCTTTGAAGAGGCTCCGTTCAGCTTGGCTCTTAATAATGTTTTAAGGAAACCGCTCTGAAACAAGCTCAAACATCTCCACGTTTTTGTCATTGCCACATTTTTCAGAGGATCCTATCAGCAGCTTGTTCAACTCTTGTAAAGCAGCTCAGTGAAAACTTCCAGAGTGCCCTTATGTTCCAGCTTGAAGGCCTTTTATATTTGCCCAAAGTTTCCCTGAGCTAAGCCTCCCTGACCTATTACCCAAAGTCCCACAAAACATGGTTTGTTCGAGGCCTTTTAAAAACACAAGTTTTCACCAGATGTTGTTCCT
This sequence comes from Poeciliopsis retropinna, assembly GCA_010277075.1. Taxonomy (NCBI): domain Eukaryota; kingdom Metazoa; phylum Chordata; class Actinopteri; order Cyprinodontiformes; family Poeciliidae; genus Poeciliopsis; species Poeciliopsis retropinna. Next base: position 1,565,069 of record VMRM01000009.1, read on the forward strand.
TGTTTCTTTCCACAAAGCCATAAAAATAGTGTTTAGAAAGAGTTGGACTGGGTGGGAGGTACACTCTAATGACATCAGGATCTCCTTGTTGTTGTCCAGAGCCACTGCAGAGTAAAGTGCTGGGAGGCTATTAAAACTGAAATCATCTACGGTTCAGTGAATTTCTACAGAAAAGCTTCCACATTGCTTAAAACGCTCCGGTGTCATTTTCTGTAACTATTGCCTGCTTCAGAACGCCTCCTTAGACAACCTGGTAACATCTCCCACTTGCTGTTATTATAGTTAATAGGCTTTTAAAGTGTGTTCAGGACTGTAAAAGCACTAATATAAAAAGCTTAGTCAAGACAAACCACATCGGTCACTGTCTTTGGCCAAATTTACATTTCCATGACAAATGAAAAGACAAGTTTGCAAAGGGCTTAGTTTGTTTTACACAATGCAGAGGAAAAATGAACAGTACCAGCTGAAAATATAACTAAAGATGCAATTTTGCTCAAAGTCTACCTGACTAACAGGTGTGAAAACATTCTTTAAAAATATGTTTCCTGTGACATCAGACTGAAGCTGATTGTGGAGGCGCAGGAACCTGGTGTATTAAAGGGGAAATTCTGATGAAACTGCAGATGTGATACCTTTGGTATGAACATGGTGGCAGGATGGACATCTGGAGCACACCTATCGTTTTGAGAGGACAGAAATGTCATTGTGCTTAAGGATATTTTCTGCATTGTTTCTCCATGACCTCCACCCCGCTCACTCCCCCCTCCTTTTATTAAGGAATCTCACTTTTAATTCTAAATCTTTTAACAAGTAAATGTAAAAAAAATAAATAAACAAATTTTCTTGGCACTTTACTTGATAAACTCTCCCAGCGTGGACAATGTAGTAGATGCAAATGAAATTTCATGTGTAAGTCATAATTTCAACATTCAACAGTTCTGTAGTTTTATTTGAGCAGTGATGATACAAATGTACAGCTGCTTCTGACTGCTTACTATAAAACATCACTTTATTCTCACCGAGAAAATAAAGTGATGTTGCTTTGAGACCATCTCTCATTACTAGATGCTGTCCAAATGATCTGTTGACTGGTTTCAATAGATCTGAATGCGGTTTAGGTTTTCACTGGGTATTCGACAAACTGCCGTTTGGCACAACAAAGACAGTTGTCACTTTTACATTGGGTTGCTGGAATTTAGCAAAGTTGAACAGTTTTTGCCTTTGCAACCTATTTTTTGCTAAATGTTGGTATTTTGAGGACGGTTGTGATCATTTCTCATTTTTCCCTTTGTTGTGTGACATCTGTTTGTAGTGTTTTTAGTGTCTGCAGTTTTTTTGGTGACTATTGTGATTTTACACCATTTTCTTGTCATCTCGAGTTGTTTTTGTGTCTCTTTGTTGAAGCCTTGACATGAAAAAAAATAAAAAATAAAAATAAAGTGGAACTTGGAACACAAAGATCTGCCTGTTTCCTGTTTCCTGGCAATTCAATGTGTATGTGACATTGCTACAGTTTTCTAAGTTTGATATAAATATAATGAAATAGCCTCTCTGTGACATAGTGAGAGATAATTAGGAGATGGACCAAGATGATAAAAACACCACAGTGGATCGTGTATCTCCATGTCTTCTGTTGCCTTATAAAAGTATTGATAGCCTTGTTTTCACAGCAGCTACATTTCCATTACAAGTATACATAAAAGTTTTTTTTTTTTTTGATTTTCTAATTTTGAAAAAACACAATTTCACAAATGCATTGTTTCCTTTTCATAAGAAATGTAATTAAAATCACACTTGAATAAGCTTGGTCACGTCACATCATTACAAATCATGGAGTATATTGCATGTAAGTTCTTACATAAAATATATTAATATTTCTTATGCTTAAGAGCTTTTTGTTTTTGGGACAGGCCTCACATTCTGCACTTTTGGAAAATTGAAGTTGGTGGTTTCATAGAAGGCCAACAAATGTAACACTTGACAAACTCTGCCTTTGATGAACTGTGTGATGTTGTGAAAGCTCTTGTGGATCCATCTGCATGTTGTCCAACAATGTCAGTGCCTACATATAAGTGTTTTACTGTTGTTTAACTGGTGGGTCTCGCCTGATTCATAACGTTTTTCCATTGAAATGTACCATTTTTGATTTAGCTGAAAAACTACCTCATGCTAGCACTAGTTTTTTTTTGTTTAATCACATTATTTAAGTTTTAAGTAAGGTGAATTCATTTTCATAATTCCAATTTGTGCAAGTTTAATGTCAATGAGAACACATCATAATAGAATGAAACAAAGGTTTTCATATGGTACAATGATTCCCACACCAAGTTTCTCTGTGGGGTTGGTGTGTTCAGGGTGTGTATTCTATTTCTTCATTTTGCATTTAGTTCACAAAGTTCAAATTTGGCTCCTTTGACCAGAGCACCTTATTACACTTTTACTGTCTTCTGGAAACAGCAAACAGAACTTCTTATTGCTTTTTCTCTGCAACAGATTTCTTCCTGGCACTCTTCGATTAAGGCTGGATTTGTGGAGAGATTAGAGCCTCTTGGTTGCTTCTCTGATTACTGCTCTCCTGACCTGGACTGGACGGCCACGTCTCTGTAGGTTTGCAGTAGTACATTACTCTTTCCATCTTTTGACGATGGATTTCACAGAGGTCTGAGACCTCTCTGCTGTGTTTCTTGGTCTTCATGGTGCTGTTTGTTCGCTAATGTTCTCTAACAAACCTCTGAGGCTTGATACTGAGACTCAGCCTCCTGTACCTCACCTGTCCTGTTGCTTACACACATTATTTGGCTTCCCCCAGCGCACCGTTCCTGTTTCTACTGTCACCACAGATCACAGCATCGTCTGACAAACCAACTCCATGGGGACTCCTGGCAGACCTCATGTGTCAACCTGTCCGTCACCAACCCACAGGGTGACAGACAGACAGCTGATGAAAACAGAAGTTTTTAGTTGATGACCACTTAAAACTCTCTAACCCCCACCACTCCGCCACCCACAAAATTGCGGGTGGCGGAGTGCTTGAAAATCAAAGATCAGACTTAAACCCTTAAACCATTTCTCTTTCTGACATACAGACTCTGAGTTGAGGGTCTGTCTTCAGACCGTTGGACTCACGAGAGTCGGTACCAGAAATCCTGGCAGCATAAACCCAAGCCTGTTTGGCAGTAAACTCAAAGCTGCTCAAACAAGATTGCCATTTTCATAACATTTTTCTGTACGTTCAAGGCTAACTACAGAGCTTTCTCTATATGAAAAAGTATTTATTTTATTTTCCTCCAAAGCAGATGTAGTTTACTTCGCCACCATGTCTAACTTCCTGTCATTCATTACATTCTTGTGAAATTACTGTGTAGTTCAGACCCCAGGTAGGACAGGCAGAGATGCAGTTGCTGGGAATCGCTAGCGGTCTGCAAGACCCCACCGACATTAATGTGTTCTGATTTCTGCGTACATTTTCCAACTTAACTTTCTGTTGGATCGGATGCCAAATCCGATCCAACCGACGAGCCTGTTTTTGTCTTCAGGCTCATCTTGTCCACAATTTTTATTTCTGATCCCTGCATGAAGCTGTCAAAGGCTTCCTTCCATTTTTATGCAAATGACTCTGTAATTTACAGGCATTTGAATCTCGACAGTCCACTTTTGATGCAGTAAAGATTTGTCTCAAACAATTGAAACCGAATTTAAATGCTGAACAATTTGATATAAAACATTTTTCAAATTCATCCATCCTTTCTGAGAACATTCCCTTAATATGAACTGCCCAAATTAAAAGTGTCAAGCTATGAGCCAAGAAGGACACAATTATACATAATACATTATATATATATATATATATATAATATATATATATATATATATATATATATATATATATAATATATATGCTCTTTAATCTGAAATCCACATTAAACATTGTGTGCAGAATAATAAAATAAACAAATACAACATAAAATAATCAGTTTACAGTTGAGACCAGAAGTTTACATACACCAAATAAAAATATGTTGTTTTTTTTTTCCTTACTGTTAACTTTCTTACTTAACTTTCAAGTTAAATCAGAGTGAATTATAATTACAAAAATATTTTTGATTTGCTGAATACTGCAGTCATGACAGAAACAAGGTTAGAGTTAGCAATATCTATCAGCTATCAGTTATCAATATCTTTAAAATCGGTAAATATTTCATCAATATTTGGTAGATTTGCTTTTACATTTTGTCTTTCCTTCCAAAAGATTCTCACAGTACTTCATATTTTGAAGATGTTTATAGATAAACCTGTGGCATATTGTGTCATTATTGTAGCACTTGTAGAAATAATGTTGGTAATGCTAACTGAACTATAACAAGAGAACTTTGGTCTGATTTGACTTTATCAAATGAAGATAAAATGTGTTAATGTCATTTCATTTGGTGTTTGTAAACCTCTGGTTCCAACTGCAAGAATAATCACAAACCTGATATTAAAACACAGCAAGATATTCATCAAAACATTTTTTTCCCCTAATTTCTACATTCTTCTTATTGGACATTCTTCAAAAGATCTCAACACACATTTATACAGTAATTTGCAAAATAAATATTTCTACTCCTTATGAATCACATTTTGCCATGTTTTATCTGCAGAGCTTGATGTATTATATTATAATTTTACTTCATAGACCAACACAAGTAACCTTTGATACTCTGTGTTTGTTCATCACATATAAACCCAATAAAGGTTTGTTGCTGTAAGGTGAGTTAAAACCTCTGCGAGAGAGCCGCGATGTCTTCTCGCAACACAGACACAGACTGCGCTCTACTTTAAGCAAACGAGTGAAAACATTTCTTGCCACAGACATATATATACAAATAAACATTACATCTTCCTTTCTTTGAAGGATTACGCAGTCAATCTCAGTCAGGCTTTAAGAATCATCTGAATCAGGGGTCTGCAACCTTTACAACCCAAAGAGACATTTTTGCCTGGCTAAATAAAACTTCAACTTTAAAAATGTTAAATGACCTTCTCACAAAAAAAAAAAAAAAAAAAAGAAAACTTACAATTTCTGATAAATAGCTCTTGCAGAAATTTTGTCATGATACTTACATTACATTTTACAACTTACATTTTACTTCTATTTTTAGGTGTTAATCATAAACTTTTACGTTTTCAAAAACAAAATATTTTATATTTTTGGAGCAAAAAAAAAGACAAAGAAGTTGTAAACGGTTTTTTATAGTTAATTTTATTGCTATATAATATATAAATATTGTGGCGGCAAGATTTTAAGTCTTGATTTCCAAACCCTAACATCTATATTTACGGAACCCCCTAGGGGACATGGGAATTTTTTTTTCTTTATTAAAAAAAAATAAAGAAAGAAAAAAATGTATTAACATTCATGGAAAAACCTCATATAACCTTATATTAAGCAGAAAGTATGGCGGCCACCATAAGAAAGGCTTACAGTATTCAATTATGCCGCATAACTGATCAGTACCGTTTTGCGAGGGAACGCAAAAGAAAAAAAATTCCCATATCCCCTCGGGGGCTCCGTATATATTTAAGTCTTACCAATTATTTTTGGTCTCTAGAGTTACTATCTTAGTGGACTTGAACTAAGACAAAACTATTTTACAAGTAACTTTTTTCAGTATGTTAGTTAACTTTAAGTCAATAATTTCATAAATAGAAATAAAAAAGAACTAGTTCCACAGAACATCTTTCCTTGTTCCAAGTTAAAAAGTGTGCCAGTGGCACTAGTATTTTTTATTATATATATATATATATATATATATATATATATATATATATAATTATTGACTTTAAAAAGCTCCTATATCTTGTTGAAAAGTAACTTGTACTAAGACATTTGCATTTGCACTACTAGAAGAAAAAAAAAAAAGTCATATTTTTTGTCTTTTGCATTGTGGAAGGTTCAACGGACCACTTGCGGCTCTGGCCCCGCAGGTTGCAGACCCCCTGCTTTGAATTCATCGGCATTCAACAGAATCCAAACATTTTTTTGTTTTCCTGATCCTTCAAGATATATGTAAAAATAAATACACATAATTTCAACGGATCCTGTAAAACACAGATCAGATGTGAAATCTACACACACGAATGTTTCCATAAACACAGAAAAAAATAAATAAAAATGCATATATTTCTTTGTACTTTCTTTTTGAAGTGGGGGATGTGTAATATTTTAATATTTACTAGTACACTGTAATACATCCCCCCCCCCTCCACCCAACATGCAAAAAGAAACATGTTTTATTATAAAAAGGTCCACCTATTTACAAAGCGCACACAGAACACGTCTCTACACCACGTGACGCGGACGCATCGCACACGGACGGTTTGCATGTCTAGGTCTGTTATTTCTATGCAGTCCTTGGTCGTTGTTGAATTTGGCTGGATGTGTTCATCATGCACGCGCCTCAGAGGAACAGGGGGCTGTACAGCAGTTCATGCATAATATAGATAGAGGTCCGGCTATACAGGGGGTGAGCACTAGGTGGCAGCCTTTTCCCACTTTGTAAGCAGCTCTGAAAGGAGCAGGACATGCATAAGGCAAACACTACGCTTGGAGTCGGTCGTATTGCTTTTCATAGAGTGTGCATTGATCCTAGATTAGCATCGTTTGGGGTTTAAATGTACATACTTTCTTTTTTTTAAACTAATGAAGGGACAGAACTGCAGCTGGAACAAGTAAACACTTTCTCTCCACCTCACCGCGTCCTTGAGCATACCTGCGTCTTGTCTCCTCTCTTCCCTCCCCCTGGCTCTTTTCTTTCTTTCCTTCCTTCCTCTCTCCTCCTCCTCCTCTCCACAGGACAGCTGGAGAGACTGGCATTTCTCTAACAGCAGGGGTGGGGAGGAATCTGCACCCAGCCTCGGCCCACGCTGGGCAGAGAGAGGGGTGGGTGTGGCGTCGCAGACAGAGGCGTGTGTGTGTGTGTGTGTGAGACTGATGCATCGTCTGACCCTACCCTGGAACCGCCAGCGCTCGTCTGCAGCCTTCACAGCAGTGACTAGGGCTAAATGCTCCGGAGCAAGGGTGAAAACCTCTCACATGAGACGAGGCACTGTACCTCTCACTCATCAAGGGCCCCCGAATGATTTAGTTTAGATTAAATACCAAACTGGGCTCCTAATTGGAGAAAATGAGACAGATTACCAACCGGAAAGGTCTCCGAAAAAGATAAATGATGGGAGTTGGACGCAAACACTAACGGTGCGTTCAAATGTGTTCAAAAGCAGACTGACTTGGGGAAACCTGACCGATTTATAGGACAACAAAGTGAAATCTTGTCCACCTAAAAACTTCCGTCTCTGTTTGGTTGAAGTGAACTATGGTGTGGGTTGAATGCAAAAGTGAACGCCAAGCTGACCAGAGACCGCTCTCAAAGCAGGAAGTGGATGACAACACAGGGCATTCTGGGTAAATTTTGGGTGAAAACAACCTAAAAGTCCAGCACTAGAGGGAAAAATGAACTCGAGTCTTTGACCAAAAACAAGAGAAATCATACAATTCAGACACCACTCCATTTCTTTACATTTCGAGAAGACTGAAATCGTCACGTCTTCTTTGGACGTTTTCGTGTTGTTTCTTTCTGTGGTTCTTGATGTAGCGCCACCACGGACGAGGAGGGGAACAGGTTTTACAAAGAGTTTGGATTGTTTGACGAAGTGCAGCGTAAAAGGGAACCGCAACAGCTGTAAGTCTAACAAATACTTCTGTTTCGGTCGGCAATAGAACCAAAATCTACCGAACTATCAGGTGGGAAAACATCCTAAACATCCAGCTTTGAATGTTCCAGAAGGTTCCAGTCAGGGGGTCGGTCCCAACGCTCTTTAGCAATGTAACCGAATGGAAAGAGGAGGGAGAGGAACAGATGAGTTACAGCAGCAGGTGAGTGGAGGATGAACGCCTGCTGTGGTGAAGGGAGGCGTCTGTTTAGACTCTGGGTGAGAGAGCAGCAGGTTGACACTTCCTTCGTTTTAAAGAGGCAAAGAAATGGAGGATAAGAGAAGCCAGAGGAAGGGGAAAAAAAGGAGACAGACCGAGACGGAAGATGTTGGGGATTGTGTGGGTCAGATGTGCCGGTGCAGCGCCGGTAGGGGGGAGGAGGAGAGGGCCGGTCGCGGTTCGATTCCTCGACTCTTCATGAACGACAGCAGCTGGTCAGGGATCTCGGCCAGGACATCTTTTGCCAGCCGGGCCATGCTGAGCACCTGGTTACCGGACCTGTCGATGTAGTCCCTGAACGGAACGAACTAGAAGCAGGAAAGAAAACAAAATCTGTGGCAAATATCACTCCTTGTCACGCTACAACCATGGATTTCACGGTATTTCATCAGAATTTTAAAGACAGATCAACATAAAACAGAGCTGTTTGGCTGAGACGCAGAGGAGAGGCGCTGTCTCTGATCTGTCCCTGATGTGGGACACAGGAGACCAAACCAGGTTCAGAAGTGTGGACCACAACTACTAAATTTAACTGGTAAAAAATCTTAAAAGTGTGGTGTGCAATTTTGTCAATAAACTTCAGAGTCCATGTTATTGATGATTCTGGTTGTGTGCGGTTTGTATTTTTTCTTTGTTTGATGTTTTTGGTTGTGTTTTATTTTGGATAGTTAAAATATCTTCCAGGTTTTTAGCTAAGTGAGCCCTTGCATTATTATGCCATTATCAATATATTATTTCAAAATGGTCTCAATACATATTGAGACCATATTTACCATAATAGTTACTGGGACAATTTATCATGTAGGTTAATTTGTTATTGCAACAGGCATAGCAATACATTTAGTTTATCAGCCACAACAGCAGGATTATTATTGGCGATTGATATTATTATTGATTTTGGCCTTTATTTTCAGATTCTTGCATTCCTAATCTAAACCATTCCATTGTAGGTCTGCTTGTTTTTGTCTCAGTTCATTTTCCCTCCAGCTTCTCTGTCTCTGCAAAAACATCCCCAAAGCATGATTCCACCACTACCGTGTTTCACTAAAGCGTTGGTTTTTTTTCAATGCAATTCAAACGTACTTTATTGATAAAAATTACACCAAAGTCATGGACTGAGTTATTTTACACTACAAATACAATTTTACATTTAGATTTAAAATTTAACTTTCGATCTCACTGGCAGATTTTGATTTTATTTTCCCCGCATATTTCTTCTGATTGGAAGTAATATTAATGTTTTGGAGTTGCCCAGCCCTAATAAGTCCTAACAAGAAACTGGGAGAATATCTACGGAAGAAGCTAGCATGAAAAAAAAATCACAACTCTTGTTTCCAATCAGAAACAAAATTAAAGAAAGAATAAAAATAATTCAAATTTAGATTAAATGCTTTATGTTTCACTTTCCATGTCAGATGCAAGACGTGTCTTATTATTTACAATTACACTCCATTTCGTGTTGGTCTGTCACACAAAAGCCTAATAAAAAGCATTGAAGTCTGTTCCTTTATCGAGGATTGTGATCGTCGTTGCAAGCATTTAATCAGCTGTGGATAATAAAAACTGAAGGACATATGCTTCAGGTAATGTTCTTATTTTTCTTTTAGGCATATGGCATTTTAAAAAAGCAATTTTCACTCAAGCAGGCGGTTATTTCTGTAGGACTCTACAAAGAAAGCCTGGAATAATAAACATGAGGGTTTGAAAAAAGATGCTGATGTTTGACAATAAGCAAAAAGAGATAAGAGATGAGAACGAAAGAACGGAGACGTGGAGATGAATTTAGACTGATAAAGAAGCACTAAGGAGAGCTTCCAGCAGATAAACCAGATGTAAAAATAGCCAGCTGTAAGAAGTCGTTTGACACCGCTGATGTCTCTGGGGTTGCATAATCGTCTGAATGTTGAATATTTGTGTGTGGAGAAGGCCGACAAAGCTGTGTTTTTAGATTAGATTGCTTCCGACCGGAGGATTCGGAGCCGTCGCTGAACGTCCAGAATGTTGAGACCAGAAAACAAAGTCAGCAAGAACGAGATGGAGCAGTGAGGTGGGATTCTTTTTTTTTACATTTTTGTTCCGGAATGAAAAGGAGATAACCTGTAGTGGGATTTTTTGAGTGTCCATTAGCATGAAAATGCTTCTGCCTCCAACCGGTTCTGAAATTATTCAAAATAAAAGAAAAACACCCACTACTGTTATATCATATTATTCAGTGTTGAAATATTAAAGAAAGTAAAAAAAAAAAAACTAAGTATAGATCAACAAAATCAATAAAGTATTTCAACTTGAAAAGATGAATAGATTTTTTTACTAATGCTGTTTATGGAAGAGCATATTTTGGGTTTTTACTTTATCAAACTGGGTCTCAAAAGTCTTCACACTCCTGTTTTTTATGTGACATACATCTTAAGGCTGCAACTAATGACTTAAAAAAAAAAAAAGCCTTTTTTTTATTTTTTATTTTTTATTAGAAATATGTTAAAATATGCTAATAATTGAATCAATGTTTTAAAGACAAATGAAAATGTTATTGTCAGAAATGCAGCAACAGGATTTCTTTAGCATACGCTTCATCTAAAGATGCCGCTGCAGCTGAAACATACTGTCTGCTTAACTGTTGGTCACTTTTTGGATTAATTAATAAATTGCAAAAGGTGATTAAAAGAAGAGGGTTTTTTTTTTTTTTTTTTACAGATTTGGCAAAACATTAGGCATAAGATAATGTAGGTATCTTATGCCTACATTTATATCTACATTTCTTGGACAATTGTGGCTTAATTACTGCTCTGAGTGTGTTGTTCTTTCAGCAAATGGCCATTTTTAGCCTGCATCTCCCAGTTAATGAGCAATCAATTAATAAATTAGTTGATAATGATTTCAATAGTTGATTAATCACAGATAATTTGATTAATCGTTTCATTTTTCAAATGAAAAATCTGATCAAATCTGTAAAGAAGCTATAATAATCTGCTTTTGTGCCTACACATCCTAATCTAATACTTGTAGGATAAATGTACAATGATATGAGTCAGGAGAAGCGCCATTCATGCGCAATCGTAAAATCGTAAAACAGTGTCAGGCATCAGAATCGGGTCCCTGAAACATCCCGTCTTCCCTATAGGGACCATTTTGGGAATGAATGAATGTGACCTCGCTTTGGAAGCCACATAAACCTGAAATGGATTCTGGTTTACTCCGAATTCAGAAATACTTCAGTCGTTTTCTTCATTTCAGCTAAAAACCATGCAGCTTACAGTATGCGACGTGTGTGATATGAAACAGCCTGAACGTGACAGTAAGAAGAAAAATAAAATATGACACAAACAGAAGGAATGTGTTTCGCCCCGTCTGTGACACCCTTCCCTCTGAAGGCTTAATTAAGGCAAAAAACGGAGGGAGAACTCTGCGCTTCTTCAAGTTGATCCTAACAGAAATTCTCTCATCAGTTGTAGCTTTTATGAAATAATGATTTCATCTGCATATTTAAAGGTCTCACAGTGCAACCACAAAAACAAGAGGGTACTGTGCATATTAAACACAATCCTTTGGTAAGCTAACTGTAGCGTCGCACTTTGAGCTCATGTCACAGCAAATGAACAATTGTTTACATGAAGTAACTTGCGGACCATTAAGAGGCGCCTGCAGACCACCAGTGGTCCAGGGCCGCAGTTTGAGAAAGACCGATCAAAAGCAGGTACTGGTCAACCTGACACCGTTATTTACTGATCCTGTTCTAGTTATTACTTCAAATTAAAACTGTTATTATTTTGCGACAGTAAAATATGAGACAGATAATCTTTTTTAAAAAAAAAAGCAGCTTTTGCCGTCTGAAGAAATGTGCTGGTCCCGGTCAGAAACAACCGATGAGAGCCAGGAGGAGGGTCTTAGTGCTGTCAATCATTCTTGTGTACATGATGTTAAATGTACTAATGGTTACAGAAAAACAGTTTATCCGCTTCCATCTGCAGCCATGCTAACTAGCCTGAGCATTCTTCAGTGTGGGGAACTAGCTGCAGCGTAGCAGAGAGGAACAGAGTGAGCGGCACTAAGACCCGCCTCCGTGCTCTGATTGGTTGTTTCTTCCAGAGCAGTGTATTTCTGCAGAGAGCAGTATAACCACAGCCAGAGGAGCTCATTTCTTTCAGATTATCTTTCTGATTTTATGCTGTCATGACAAAATGATAGTTTTAATACATAAAAAATATATTTTCTAATTAAAGTTACTTACTGCAGTTTCCAAGCTGAGCTTCCACATTACAGAACAGCCCTAACCTGCCACTCCCCCCACTCAGCTCCTCCAGATTAGCAGCAGCAGCAATTAGCAAACACCTGGTGGAACAGTGTGTTTTCTGAGCTTGTTTTAAGAATTCCTACTCCACGCAATACTCCTAAAAACACTAAAACACATTATGATGCTCATGTTGTCATGACATGCTGAAGGCAGAGTGTCTGACAGAGCACGAGTTTCTTAAAGAGACAGAAGTCCAATTCCAAGGCATTAAATTGCAAAATCAAATCTCTTTTATGTCAGATTTGATACATACATGTATAAAACAACTGAAGGTAACATAGTTATTTGATTGTGATATAAAATACATAATGTTGCCACTATAATGATAACTTGGTGTAAAACCGATCATCATTAATAGTGTTTCAATATCTTCTCTGAAATGTTTTAAATTCTTTTTTTTCTTGTACCTGAATAAAACTAAAATTTTCCACCACAAAACAAAACAAAAAAATCCTTCAATCAGCCTGAATGACTCGCATCCAGTAGTTAGAACCAATAACATTAGGCTACACATGTTAACCGTTGTAGACTTTAAGATTTCCAGTGCTGTTTTTGCCTCCTGTGTTCCAACCTGCCACTGTCTTTACTCATGACTCAAATCAACCACCTGCAGTGTTTCCAGTGATTTGCTTGTGTGTTAGGAGTTTGTCAAAGCTACTAAAGCATCAAGCAGATATATGGATTTTTCGTATTTTAATTTTTTGGTAAATTTCAAATTCTGTAGGTTTGATAAATCTGAGACATTTGATCAAATTTCTTTAGAAATAAAAACATTTTGTTTTTTCCTCATTGGTTGATAAAAGGTAAAAACTATGTACTGCTGCTCCCTAATTATCTGGGACGGACAACAAAACTAAGTAGCTAATATCACACAACTAAAACTGAATAGCTGAAATCCATGACGACTCAAACCACCAAATGCTCACAACTGCCTACTGTAGTAGTTAAAAGACCAAAAAAATACTTTAATCTGGTTTAACATGCACAGTGGAAACTGTCTCAGCGCTACCGCAGAACCTAGCATCAACTGTCTTCTTTATCTCCACTCTTGGGGGTTCAGCCAATCAGAACCAAGGAAAACAAATGCTGCTCCTGGATTGGCTATTTACATATTTATAAACACAGTCATACATTTTAGGATACTATCCGCAGATTCTGAAGTAATTGTTAAATATAGAATAATTAAACGCTGACGAAAAGAACTGAAATGTTATAGATCCATCATCCTGCCAAACATTTTCGCCGAGCATCAGTGTTGTTAGAGCAAAAGCAGTCACCAAATGAAAATAATGACACAATTAAATGTAAAATAGTGTGAAGTGATTGATCTCCCTCCTTTTGCTGTTAATCTAAATATCCCTGTTAAGCCACTGCTAGAGGGTTAAAAGCAACTGAGTGATTAAATGTGATTAGCATTGCTGGGAGAACAACTTTAATCACCAGGTCAATAACAATAAGACATATTCTCTAAAAGCAACATAGAGAAAAAAAAGCATTTTTATTAGTGAAGAATTCTACTGACTTAAACATTCAATGTGTGTGGAAATGAACAGACATTGACAAAATATAAAGCAAATATGTCAAAGTCGATTCTACAAACTGATAGTTTGCGACATGAAATCCTAACATTCCTGTAATGATGACGATGCACATTCATCATCACAAGCCCTCATTTATCATCGTATCGTTCTCTCTGCAGGCCGACAGTACAGTCCTCACCGCTGCCATCTGAATACTTAACGGCACATCGTTACCACAAGATACGCCTTATCTGCTTCCTCATATCTCTGAAAGGTTCTCCAAAACAACTGCTGGCAGATGTGGTTTCATTGCCTGCTCACGATGAAACACACAGCAGAACAAGTTTTAATTTTGCCAAAAAGAATATGGGCAATTTTAGAGCTGGTAATGGATGAAAGGATGAATGTCTTTGAGGAGGAAATGCACCGAGGACTCTTCTTCACATGCTTTTTAGCCACTTCCTTCACGGCTCCCTGTAAAGAATCGCTATTTTTGGCAGATAAATGTACTTTCAAGTGTTTATCAGGACAGTGTTTTTAGCTTAATGCATGCAGTAAAGGAGAAGGAATCCAAAACTATATATGGAGTTGGACATAACACAGAAAAGGAATTTAAAAAAAAATGCTGTTGAAATCCCTACAGGTCATGAAAAATCATTATCACACTCACTTTTGTCAGAAAACACAGACACCTATTATTAAACTACAGTTATATTATTATTATATTGCCCTTTATGTCGTGAGACCTCAAAGGGCTTAATATGGATTTTCTATGTGAATCTCAGGTTGGAATGGAATAGGCATTGGTTTTACCCTTAAGTTATATACATGTATGTTGTGACATGACTTATTTATATAGGCTAAATAAAAATATATATTATTTACTAAATTAATTCATTTGAAATGTCTAAAAAAAACACTAATATATTTGTTGCATCACGACAAAACCAGGAACGAGTCACCAGAGTAGGAACAGAAAAATATAAATAAGAACCACACAATTCAGAGAAAATAGTGATGTTCCTTTTTTTGTTTAATATCCTTGTTGCAGTTATGAAGGAAATGCACCATCCATTCAAAAGCAGTTTCTGAGGTTTTAAAATAGTAAACATTGTGTTTGAATTTAGCTTGTTTACAGAGTAGATTACAGTGCTTACAGTTCACCCAAGGTCTGCGTCGATTTTGGGGGAATTTATGCTTTTTTTTCCAAAATTTAGCTTAGTTATTGAAACCAATAACAAAATTTGTCTAAATAGCCAAACAAAGCCAGGATGTTAATGAGTTTTCTTCAGCCCCTGGAATGGATCTGATGTGAATTCAAACACAGTTCACCATTTTAAAACCTGAGTAACTGCAGCCTGCCTGCTGGTTTTGTTTTCAGCACTTATTCCAGTGATATCTGACATAAATGTTACTGTTATCGCCGATTACATGTAATTACTGGTAATGTATTTAAGCAAAACATTTCACTAACCTTTTGAGAGCTTGAAAAAAGTGACCACACAGCTGCCTGTTTGTATTGTTTCTGTTTGTCCTTCACATGACCGACCCTCTCCCCTCCAGAAACAAAAGCCAACATTGTGGAATAAATATTGGTATTTAATATCAGTCCAGTTTGATTTAT
This sequence comes from Poeciliopsis retropinna, assembly GCA_010277075.1. NCBI lineage: Eukaryota > Metazoa > Chordata > Actinopteri > Cyprinodontiformes > Poeciliidae > Poeciliopsis > Poeciliopsis retropinna. The sequence continues at coordinate 1,580,476 of VMRM01000009.1, forward strand.
CAAAACCAATGTGTTAAAAAAAAAAAAGACCGATGTTAATGCCGATATATTGTGCATCCCTAATTTATTCAAGTTTCCTTCACATTTGTGTTTTTGTTGTTTTTGCTCAGCAAAGAGCTTCATAGTTTTTAAATGTGTGTCTCTCAGTATTTTTACTGTCTGGGTTCTGTTGGCCTCTATTGGTCTGCAGAGCCTTCTAGACAGTAGCTACTAATAAAGCTCTATTTGTACATCCGCGCTCATAAGGCACATCCTTGACTCATGAGGCTGAAACTGAAGATTAATAATTACTCATATTTGCTGTGCCTTTCATTATTTTCAAAACACTGAAAATGATCCAATTTAAAAATGTCGAGTGGATAATATACATCCCATTTTCCCCAATTAGCAAAACAAAGATTGTGCCTACAACATACTCGACACATTCTGATTGGAGGTCTGCTTCACAGTACAGCCAAGGTCTGGCTTAGCGCTTCAGGATGTTGCTTAATGAGCGCTGTGTCTGTGGTGTTCTGCTAACTCATAATTTAACAAAATTAAGACAGTAAACAAACGAAAATATGTGTGTACTAAAAGGCAGTCACCACATGGAACCAAAGGCTCCACTTATATCTGTACTGAGTAACTTTCTACCAAGAAGGGATTCAATTTGTATCTATCAGAAAAACAACTGGCACGCTTGAGTCCTGAATGAACGTTAAAATATTTTAGTTATTGTTTCAAATGGGAAAGTTGGAAAACTTCAGTACAGCTGTGGGATTCTCTAGCCAATCAGAGAGCAGAGTGTGTAGCTGGAGTCAGTTAAGAGGTCTTGCTGGTTTAAATGGAGCTCAGCAGACTCAATGCCTCTCATCCATCCCTGTGTTTGTGTTTTCTTTCTCTTTCTCTATTCCTGTTTACTTCCATTTCATCTAACTTTACTTAGTCTGCCTGGAAAGCCCAGTTTGTTTGGGGAGGTGTGAATCATGGTTTGATGCTAGAAATTTTGACTGTATTACCAAGCCACATTTGTATTATAAAGTTGAGACAATTTATGAGTGCATGCTGTTTCTTAGCAAACAGGTATGTGTCTGAAAGTATAATTTTTTAAAAATGTTTTTGAATGTTCCATATTTGGAGCTAACTACCTGACCCCAGATTTCACCAAACATCACTGGTGAGATTACAGATTAGATTAGATTGTCACTCTTCCAAGATGTGTTCAAATCACCCCTTGCATGTGACATCACACTCTGACATCACTTAGACTAATGTAGCTACACTATTACTAGAGTCTATAAAAACAGTTTAACTTATCAGATCTGTATTGTAAAAACAAAAATGGGGATTCTTACTTTTACTGTTTGTCTCATTCTATGAAGCAATTTCTAATTTTTGTGAAACCACTATTGTGTTTTGCCCCATTTTGTGAATTGAATATGAAATTGTCAGACAAACCTGGAACTTAACAATGTAACACATTTGGGTTTAAACTGCTGAACAAGTTAAAAAGACACAATTAAAGAACCCTGCTGAATCTTTTTGAGACACCAGTTTTCCAACTCTGACAAAAAAATGCAAGACTACAGTAACCATATCCACCATATAACTAGACATTAATGTAGGCCTGTTTATTTTCTGTCAGTTGTCATATTATTGTGTGTTTGAATGCCTGATGTAAATGTGACCCACTCTCTTTGGGGGCATGTACCCCCTGTGGTTTTTCTTTTTGCCGAAAAGCGGTTGTGACAGACCTGCGAATTTAAATATAATCATGAGGAGTACCTGAACAATGTCTCTCTCAGCAAGACGTCCTCTGGAGGATACTCTCACCTCGTCTCCATCAAGCTCCTCCATCGCTGAAAGGACAGACAGCGACACGAGGAAAATTACTCAGTACTGGAGCCACCGGGAGAGGGAATAAAAGAAGCTTTGAGATGTTGATTTTGCATGTTCAATGCGTAATTGCTGAAGAGGGACACATCGTGGGGACTGGGAACAGGTACACAAACCGCTTTACACATGGAAAATAGGATTCCTCATGGAAAAAATAATAATAAAATAGGGCATAACCACACCAGTAGGAAAATACAGTTTACACCACTCATTGGGAAAATTCTGTTGTAACACTGTGGCAGCACCAGGACTTTCTGTAACTACAGTTCGTTGCAGAATTGTGTCTGATTGCAGATGATTGTTTGAGCTGGCCTCACAAAACCTTCAGCTTTAAGTTGCCAAACATGTAGCATGATTAACCAGTGTAGTTTTTTCAGGTCATAAAAGAATCAGTCTACAACTTATCAAAATCAGTTTCATTAGTTCAAAATCTGAATGATTCTTTATTTTCCTTTCTATGCTCTATTACAAATAAAGACAAGCAAAGATGTTTATGACTAGAAAATCTGAATCTAAGTTGATTAAAATTGTCACACTATACCAAGGTTTATCAATCTTTCCCAGGGCTTCTTTTACAGACATATTGGAGCATGACTACATGCACAAGCTCCCTGCTGCAGGGCAGAAAGCTGTTTGCTGGTGATGACTACCATTAGTCATAAATTTACATGTGATATATTAGAAAAAGGGACATGGGTCTTTGCTACTTATCGTCAACACTACAACAACTAGATTACAAGACAAGGAAAAAGTTTTAATTAAAAAAGAAATGAGAGGGAGAGTGAAGTAGGTCAGTTATGCTAGCTTGACTTTGAAAACTTAACATGTAGATGTGCTGTGGAATTTGCTGTGAGTTAAAAAAAACAAAGAAGGTGACCCAAACACAAACTATGCAGATCACCCGTAAAGTACGTGTGTATTTTAGCTAATCACCCACTTCTGTATTCTGATAGTCACTTTTTAATAATCGGAAAAAAAAAAAAAAAAGAAGTCTGAAAACATGATATTGTAACAAACTGAATGTTCTGTTCCTTGCGTGGGAAACTTTTATGTATTTTTAGGTATTCTGATAAACTAGTCGAGTTATCAGTGGGTTGCTTTGACGACTCTGTGTGTAGCTTAACTGACACAGACAGTGAGGAAAAAATAAGTATATATATTTTGGTTAAGCCAAGGATATTAGTTTGGCAAGAACAGCAAGAACAGAAAATTTGTTCTTGTGCATGAAGAGTTAAATCTAAATGATAGTATGCACTATAAAGGCACTCAGTAACCTAAAAGTGCAGTACTGCCATAAAAAGATAGAGATGCACAATGTGAAGCTGCATTAGCAAGAACTCCTACAGAGTCAGAAAACACTATTGCATGAAGTAATGTTCAGAAACAATTTGTAAAAAAAGGGCCACAAAGACTGTAAGGTATTATTGACATCATGACCTTCAACACACCTTGGTGCTTTCGCAACCCTCCTGCCACTCAATTACTTAAACAAGTGGGAAATAATAGGCCTTACGACACCGTGATGAAGTGTGAAGTTGCTACACCCTCCTGATCTGAAACAGATTGCGCACACTCTCACTCCAGCCGTCCCCTCAGAAATAATTCATTGATCTAAAAGCTGTGTGGCGGCCACACACTTGACTCCATGGACCTTCCACAGCGTTTCTTCCAGGACGGAGAGCGGAGCATTAACCAACATAAAGAAGTCATTATGTCACAGCTGCTCTGGCAGCTTTCCTGTTTGAGCCCCTCAGAGCCAAGCCAAAGTCAAGGTCACCGTTAAATGATTTTTTTTTTTTTTTGCTATAAAACATCACTTCTGTGTGTCTTAGACTGAGTGATGCTGGAATGCAAATGGCTTTAGCTGAAAGCCTGATCTGTCTTTTTTTCAGTACTTGCTTTTTATTTCACCAATTCGTTTATAGGACACACTCTTGATATATTTATTTTCAATAGTACAATTCCCTTTTACTTTTAGTTGTCAAAGTATTTCCGTAGAACTATGTAGACTAGAACATTTTTAAGTCAAGCTATCGGCACAATCTGTAACTAATTAATCATATGTTAATCAAAAACAGTGAATCAATAAAATAAGCAACATTTTCAAATCAAAAACCTTATTTCTGCTAAATTGTTGAACTAATACACAGTCTTAAATACTTTAATTAAGACTATTTCCGAACTGCTTCAAGGTGTCTCGTCGTGATTACTTTAAGGAAGGACAGCAAAGCAGGAAGAGCAGGACAACCATGAGAAACAAAGTCTGGACTGAGGAATTGTTCAAGCGATTTGTCAGTTTTAACGTGACTCTGTATGTCAGTTTTTACTTGCTCAACTTTTCTGCCACACTGTGTTCTATCCTGACAAATATTTTCAGTATCAAAAAAGCATGGCACATGGGTACAAGTGTGAAAAAATGATATGCAATTTGTGGAAAATCAAGTCCTTTCACATCTTTGAAGAAATTGTGTTATTTCTGATGTTCCCCCATGTTGCGTGGTGTGTGTGTGTGAATATTGTTGATTTTTGCTCATATGAGCTCCTTCTCAGTGCAATGCTGGTAACTACTACAGGACAAGGGGAGTGCTTAAAAATTAACTCGCATATGGAGAAGACATTTCAGTAGAACAAATTCCTATAATTAGTCATACAATTATTAGCTAAACTAATCAGAAAGAAAGTCAGGTTGCTGTTAGCTGGGGCCCTCTAAGCATCTAAGCAAATTAGTTCATCTTCGTCAGTGCAGACAAAGGGTGTGCATAACACAGCAAGAGGTTATTTGATCAAAAGGGCAGTATTATGTAAAATCTATATTTTTGAGCTTTGCGTCGTGGTATGATGTTATTCCCGCATTAAAAACATACCTGGAGTGTTGCCTTGATATTCGAGAAATCTTTTCATCTCCATGGCAACCATTCACCTTTGCAAAATGCCTGAGTGGACCTAAATCCGCCTTCAAGACGCAGCTCCTCATGAAAGCTACAGTTTTCAAGCTCCTGAGCTTCTGCCTCACAGAGCAGCCCTCCCCATGACTCCTCCATTCAGCTCCTACAAACTAGCCAGCAGCAATTAGCAACTGCGCATGCTAAGGCGGAGCTAGGTCCACTCAGGCATCAACAGTGGTTTTATCTTCTCTGTCATGTTTACTCATAATAAAAAAATGATTCTGCTCACCGTCAAACTCAGCCGGGCCGACACCAACAATGATTATGGACAGAGGAAGTGATGCTGCCTGTTAAAAAAACCCCCACAAATATTAAAGATTGTTTTAAATTCAGCAGATGTAGTAGATGTTTATTAAGCCAACTGGTCGTTTGACTTGTCAATGTATCCAATACATTGATATAATTGATGTAGGAAAAATTAGTTATTCAGAGACACTGTTTTGTGTCAAAATCGATACCATCTGGATGGCATTGATTTAATGTAAAAAAGCAGAGTCTGATGAGTTCCTTTCACTTATTGGTTCAACAACTTTTTTACCCCCAAAAGATCAATGTAAAGTCTATAGCCGAAACCCCCGATCTATCTGCTACACTGATGATGATAAAAATGATAAAAGTCACGAAAGAAGTCATACACCAAGAAAGAAACCCACCTGAGACTCAATGTTGAGAACAATTCCTGAACAACTGCATGGATTTTTCATTATGGAATTCAAAATATGGCACTTTTGTTTTAGCCTCATTATTGCCTTTCTGATGCTCTGTGAAGATTTTCTGCACTGTTTTAGAATCATGGTCTGCCTATGGAAGTAGTGCGGCGATGGCAGTGGACAAAGTGAAAGAAGCCGTTCAGTCTGTGCTTCCAAACACTGAGTAATTCAAATCAACGCAAAATTAAAGTTTAAAAGATTTTATTGGTGGCAAAGATGTTGTGGCCCACCTTCCCACTTACAGCACACACAATTTCCAGTAAGCTTTATAATGTAGCTGCAATGCTACATTATGCTACTGTTAAACATTAGCAACAGGGTAAAACCGCATCCAATCATTTCAAAGTTCATCATAACCTACGCCTCCATCAAGCAATCATTTCTCAATTGCCGAGGATCCACATCAAAGCATCTGGCTTTACCAGGCTACTTATGTCCTTTTCCCTCAACATTTCCAAATACTGACTGCCTCAACCTCTGACAACTGACTCAATCTTCTCCAATCAAACCAGATAATTAGTAACGGCTTAAAATGATGGTGTGTTTGCATTTTTGATCAAGGAATCTTAGAAATGTGCAAGAATCAGGAATTCCCGTTGAGGCTATGACCCTACAACCAACAAGCACATCTTTTGTGTTGACATTTAAATTCATGTCAACACAAACTGAAACTAGTTTTGATGAAAACTCTGAAAGCAAGAAAAAACCCAGACATGTCATGTTTTTCAGATTTACTCCCAATTATTGGGATCTCACTAGGCTGATTCTTAACTGTGCTAATTTGAGGGAAAGGCGTGTTTGCACTCTGAGGAACAGCCTTCAGGTAAACGTTCTTTCAGACAAGCTGAAGGATGTAGGATGTATTGCAGCTTCACTTTGGGGAAAGCTTTTAAACTGATGCAACACCCTGAAAAATGCTTATAGTCAAGGTTCAATGAGATGTCAACACAATTTTTTGTGTTTTACAGTTGAAACTTTTGGGGGTTTAAAGCAATTATCTCCATTTTTTTTTTACCTGGCAGGCAGCAGGTTTTATCAAAATCAAATAAATAAAACACACTTGTCAGAAAATACGTTGCCGCATTTTCTAGCAGCACAAAAAAACACAACGAAGAGACACAACAATATACAGAAATATTATTGCTAACTGAGATGACAGGAGACTGTAACCCATCAGGTTCTAGTTGTGTTTTCTTTTGTTTCTTTGCTTCTTCTTCCATTGTACATGTGTTGTGTGTGTTGTGTATCTATGTGTGTTAGTTCACTCACGTTGACCACGGCCTCTTTGGTCTGGACCATGTCTGATATCACTCCATCTGTGATCATCAACAGGACAAAGTACTGAGAGCCATCTGTAATCTCTGCTGCACAGCTGGGGACACACACACACACACACACACACACACATACGGTTTAAAGCTCACATTCTGATGAGGCACAGAAGCTCAAAGAGCACCTGTCTGCCCTCTGGAACAGGAAAGAGGTTGAATCAAGTTCTGAAAATCTCACATAGTGTATATGTAGGGCCATATGACAATATGTATAATGTTATTACAGAAAAATGTAAAAATATAATAACATTATATCCAACTAAATGTAGTCAGCAAAAAAAAAAAAAAGGTCAGGCTGGCATCACTGTTTTAGTTGCTTATAGCAATGCAACAAAAAACAAACTATCGTCTTCCTTAGATTTGTACGAGCAAACATTTCTGAGGTAAAACGTTTCAACGGAATTTTTGCTGCATTTTACTGCAAAAAGTGCCCTTTCATAAACAAGAAAAAAAGTACTAAAATAGGGTATAATTTTCTTAAAATGAGAAAAAATATCTGCTAACAGAACAAGAACATTTATCTTCTAAAAAAAGAAAAAATATCTAACCAAGATGAATGTACAAATACCTTAAAATTAGTGTATTTTTACTTAAAACAAGCCAATTTTACTTATACAAGTAAGATATATTATTTTATTTTAAGAAAAATATTCTGAAGTAAAGAAAATGTTGCTTGACATTGAATTTCTTGAAACCAGCATACGTCTACCTAAAAGTAGTTTACTTTTATTGTTACAAAATATTTTTGGCATTGCATATTTTACTCAAGGTTCTTATGCAAAGGCAAAAATCCAAAAACCGATCCTGTCAATCCTGGAACAACAGATGTTATTGGCTTGTTGAAGTGAAGACATGAGTTCAATTAACATCTTTATTGTGTTTAAGTTTCACATTAACACAACAAAACCTGACTACTGGTGATAAAATATAACCAAATAATAACCATGACATTGAGCTAATCAGTGTGGCTGATTCTAACCTCATTGTGTGAAATACCAGCCATTTCACGTCACACACACTAATAGAAATGTCATGTCATATCAATATCAGGTCCACATCTTGCATCTCTTGATTTATCCATCTGACCATGGAAGATCACATTAAAGAAGGTCCATAACAGATGAAAACATGCCAGGAATTATCTGGATATACAACCTAGTATCGTCTCTGCAATTGTTACAAGTGCTACATGTCAACTGTTTAAATATTAAATTATAATTTCCAATATGCCAGTTCATGTTTTTTTAAATTTTTTCATTGACAAAAACACAAGGGCTTCCATTTGGACATAGTCTACTTTAATTACCTGAAGAGATTTCGTTAAGTGATTTCCTGTTTTTGTTCTTGAAATACAAACACTCTACTAAGACAAACTAAGTTCTAGACTTGAAGTTTGCTTTGTAAATATTGATATTCTAGATTTTAGTATATATTTACTCATAATAAGTAATATTTTCTTAGTATCGAGGTTTTATATCTTACTGAGATAATTAAGTACAAAAACACCTAAAATAAGAAAAATATTTTAACATAAAAACATCTTTTTGAGAAAAATGATCTTGTCAGAAAGAAAACAAGCATAAAACCCCTTAATGTAAGACATTTAATACGATTTCAGTTTTTGCAGTGTAGGTTCTAATTATTGGTCACTCATCTGGATCATCATAGATAACCCTGGTCCTGCCGTAACCCTGAACGCTTCCATGAAAAGCAGATTTTTTACAGGTAGGGCGGTTGTTACATGGTTCTATTAAACAATAAAGTTGTCATTCATTTACTTAAATTAATGACAATAATATAAAACATCCATTCTATCCAACGTGTCGCAATATGATTTTTTCATAATATTTAAATGCTGTTTTATACCAGCATCAGTTTTCATCAGGCCTCTGTTACTAACTGGCACGTCAAAGCTGCGATTGGTGTTTATAAAGTGTTCTTAAGATGGTAGGTTCTGTTTCAGTCGGGACTTACAAACACTATCAGGCTTAGAACAACACAACAATCAATCGTTATAAATTCAGCAGCTATAAAATGAGCTCTGTGGAACACATTAGCTGTGTCTGTTCATGTTTTTTTTTTTTTTTTTTTTGTGCATTTTGAAATATAACTTTGGAAAAAGCTGCTGGAAACATCAGAATTCGAAACAGCTTCTTCAATCCTGCACTAAAGTTTACATTTGCTTGTGTTGTTTTTGTATTTCCACAACAGTCATGGAACACATTTACTGAGTAAGTTCTGGCGTAACAAGCGCTCCGGTCCACTGGTGGATCTGTGCCTTATCAGAGACACAAAACTCTGAGAAATTGCAAAGTCCAAACCTCCAGGGTGGATTTAATTACTAATTAATTTCTTTTTATGAAAATATTTTCTCAGCCTCTAGTTTTTGTTACTAAACTTTCTTTTTTATAAGAAACTTCAGTGTGTGCTGTTGTTTTACACAGATTAGGTTCAATAAAACAAAACTAACTCCAAAGTCTTGAAGATGGTGTTTAAAACATTTTATGTAGTTGCTGGTTTTCACGAGACTCATCCATTTTAACTGGTTTGGTCTCAGCAAGCTCGCCTCCAGGCAATAATGAACATTTCCCAGTGTTATAGTTGGCGCTTTCTTACTAAATAATAAAAAAAAAAAGAGCAAGAACTGAAACCATTCAAGCTCTCTCCAAGATTCGGAATGGCTGGATGGTAAAAACAACATATTTTTCACATTAAAATAAGGAATAAACAAACATTATGGTTAAACACCTAGCTCTCTGCATTCCTGACAATTTACTGCTGATAAAAAAAAAATGACTCAGATACTCCTTGATGTCATTGGCTGGGTAAAAAGAATCACTGCATTATGTTGTTTTTCCTCCTCAAATGAAAGCATCAGGAGCTCCTCAGCCTCATTTAAATTCAGCAAAAGCTGGTTAAACAAAGAGACAATGCTGTTTTTATCAAGGGACTGGACACATTTCGATGCAGAAGGTAAGCCACAAACAAACACTTGTGCACAACAGAGAAAGAAAATAGGGCGTCCATGAAATAAATACTTCCAGCTGGAGAAACGGTCCTATTCAAACGTCAGCGGCTATTGTCTGCTCTAATGCTCTCCCCCCACCACGAGATAGGATGGCAGTTTTCCTCTTCACATTTCCATTATGAACTTTAATGGGATATTCAATAAGTTCTTAGGAAAGCAAATTGTATTCCATTTTTACAATCACTCAGAAAAATACCAATTGTAATCCAAGTGTTGCATTTGAATTCCCTTTTTTAGACGTTCTTGGTTAATTCTGATATTTCCAGATATTAATGATATGATGTGAAATACGTGACAGGAAATGGGGGCAGTTTCGACATGGACAGTTCTCCTACCAGAACATGGACAAAAGAGAAGGCAGCCTAATAATTCAAACCACTCACTTAACAAAATATTAAAAGGACCCCCTGCTTTTGTTTCACTGAACTGCTCTTTTAATTTAAAACCTGCAGAAGGTTTACAGCTGAAATTATAAACAGTTTCTATTCATGTGTTTTTTTCTGAACTGAAAGACCACTGACAATTTGATAAAGACAGACGACGCTTAATAGAACGTGTTCATTTGCTAAATGATGTTCCTGTTTAGAATCACATAATGGAAAAGCGGGTCATGCTTCAGCCAAAACCACCTTTTGAGTGACAAGTCAGTGAAATGTGAGTCTGAGTGGCTTTTCCGTCAAAGCCTCCTCCACCTCACCTCACTTAAAAAGGTTTTCTTGTTGGAGGATCAGTTCTGTATCAGAGGTGAACAATTAGGGCCTTCAAGGTAGAGAATAATAATAATTTAATGGGGTTTTTCATTGACAGCGTAATGAGCCCTCGGACTGAATTTTGTAGCTCGTGGCAGAAATTGGTTGATTGAAATATTGTTTTAATGTTGTCTTCAAGGAGACTTTTAACCACTTACCACAACATGTATTGTAAAAATCTATTACACTTCAACTAGCAGTCCACAAAAAAGCTCCAAACAGAAAGACTGTGGGATACAAACACGGCGTTTGCTTCAGGAATCTAGATTAGGCGACAGCACGACAGTGTCTGAAGGGAAATCCCAGATAAGTTTGAGGGATAATGAAAAGATCTCCCCTCCCTAAACGGAAGAGGAGGATGCTGTAAACAAAATTTAATGCAGGAAAATCCTGCAACAGCAAAATACTTGCATTAGTCACAGGATTTAGTGGAAACAGTGGAGAATTTACTTCAATCCATTTTGGTCTGCATCTCATGTGATTAGAAGAGACAGTAACAAGTGCATGCTGCACTGCCTGGTATGGGGAGTCAAATTAGACATCATTTAAACAAAAACTTCACAGGCTATAAAATTCACTGATGCCTTTAAACAGAAGCAAAAACCTAATAAATTGTGTTGTTCGTTGCCTCTTTAGTTTATTCTGGGAACCCGCAGTGATGGTATGTTCAACTTTAAGGCCATTTTACCAACAATGTTAAACTTCTGCTAAACATGGATATCAATGGAATTAAGTGGAAATTAATTATGAAAAATTAATAAATGTGGGATTTTTTTTACTGATGCCTTTTATGAAGCTATCATCTTTTTAGCTCACAGTCATGATAAAAATAAAGTACACCCCCTTCCTGTGGTAGGTGCATGCCTGCTGAGTGATCTGTCCTTAACCGTTTTGAAATTCATTTTAAAAAGTCTACCATTTTGTTAAACAAGAACAGATCAAGAGAGAGAAGTTTGTGAAAAATTAGATATACTTCTCAATCCTGTAAGTTTCATATTTTAAAATAAGAATCAAACAGTCACAGCTCTCCCCAAGCTATTCTGATCTTTAAGTTGATATCTAGCCATAAGCTTCAAGTGGTGGGATTCGTCTGAAAGGAATGTTTATGTCATCAGTGTAAATGATGACAAAAATCATTTTTGTGTCCTTTGAGCTTACTTTGCTACTTTGTTGATAACTGGTGCGAAGTTGGTGGGTCCGTACAACTGCACTGTCCTCAGGCTCTGGAAGTAGGCCTCCAGAACTCCCTCTATGCCCACACAGTTTGGCTGATCGCCGTCACCATTCTGCAGCACAGAGAAGAACAATATGGAGACACACAGGCACACATGTAGCAAAGAAACTATTCTGATGGAAATAGGGTGATTGTGATCAATGTAATTAATTGATACTGTCAAAACTACGACTACAAGATAAAGTTCAACAGTATTACATTTCATAAATTAGAAAAAAGTTTTAATAAAAAAAATAGCTAGGGAGAGGGACAAAGGTCAGCCATGCTAGCTGGACTTTAATAATTTAATATGAAGATATACTACATAATTTGGTGTATTTCTGTTCAATTAAAAAGAAAAAAAAATAGATGACCCATAAACCAACTCTGACAGATCACCAGGAGAGAAGGTGGTTAAATTATCTAATCAACCACTGCTGTGTTCAGACCATCACTTATTCCATCCATTTTTATTACACCCTTATCAGCAGGAAAAATAAATCATCTTTGGAATACAGTTTTTCATGCTTCTAAAAGAAACTGAAAGTAATACTGACAGGTGAATTGTCATGTATGGAAGACCAATCCTGCTATCATTAGGCAATTTACAAATCAATCCATAAAAGCTTAATAAGTTAGTTACTCGCCACAAAATTCATTCAACAAATGAATTAATGTGCCATAAAATAAAACAAGATAAAACAACTGATCAAAATATCAGTCTTAAATTAATACTTTTTAATTAATTTGTATCTTTTTATCTATTATAATTTATCCCTGTATCATTTATCAAATTTTGTTTTTAATATTTTTTTTCGATTTTCTTTTATATTAGAGAGAGGACAATTTGTTAATATATTTTTTGTAGCCATTGTATTTTCTTATTTTATTCCTTCAGAAATATATTCACAAACAAACAAATAAATAAATAAATCTGTACATTTTTTGTTGTTCTTGTTGTATCTTACTTCTTGTTTATGGCAGGATGGGTCCTCCATAGGAACTTGGTTTAAGATCTTCAGCCATTTTGGAGACTACTGCTATTTTTGAGTTTTCCAAACATAAAAAAATAAAAATAAAAATAAATAAAAAATTAAAAATCCTTGGCTTCCCATGAGCACTTTAGCTTCTGAATGTTTACCCACATTGCAAAAAATACGTACACCACTGTCTCTGGCTGTTCAAAAACAAGTATTTTAATGTAAAAGTCTCTGGTGAAGAGTTAAAAGTAAATCTGTTTCTCGTTATTTCCATCATAACATGCAACAACATATTCATCTATAATACAATAAAAAAAAAAACTTGTAAAGCATTCCTTTAAAGTTGTGTGTTTATTTGCCTAATAATCTTTGCCTTTACAATAAAAAGTTTGTGGTCATCAAGAATTAATTTGTATCTAACAATACACATCCCTTAGTTTTACTTCAGCTTAGCATCCAGCAATGTTTGACAGTCTGCCTTCATCCCCTCTGGAGGGAGCCAAGAGGAAGTAGAGAGGTTGCTGGGAGATTCCCGCTGGCAGGCAGATGAGCTATCGTCTCGACTCATGTGCCCAGCTGTTGCTGTAGCCACACGTCTTGGCCCAAGCCGACTGCACGGACGTGCTCCGCAAGTGTGAATTTATATGTTTTGTGTGCGTGTGTCCGTCTTACCAGTGGGAAGGCGTGGGAGATTTTGCCATCAGGGGGCAGCTTAGCTCCAAAACCGTAGGCAGGAAAGAGCTTGTCACTGTCATAGTCCTGGATAATCTCCCCCACTGCTTTCAGGGCCATGGCATATGCGTTCATCTGGTAGGGACTCATATAGTGGAGGGAGGTGGGCTGGGACGGGTTACCTTAGAAGACACACACACCCCAAAGACAACGCAACAGGCATGACCAAAGGAAATATCTCCATGCTGTAACAGAGGGTTTGCCCCTACGTCACACTGCATGTTTGACCAGCAACAGATCTAAGTGGATTTTCGCGTAAATTATGGGATTAGGAGTACGACTCTTCATGTTCTTAATGTTACATTTGGTACATTCTCTGCTGACGTGGTTCGTTTTCACACTGCATGGTGTCAAATGAAGCAAACCCTTAGAAAACCTTAGAAAACCTGTTCCACTCCCCCATCCGGTGCTGCTGCCCCAAGAACTATTGAAGAAAATCAAACGCAGCTTCCTTCTTTAGGACAAGTAAACACACAAAGCATGTGCAGGAATTACACATGCTTTTCATTGGTAAAGACTACGAGCCATTTCTCCAGCTAGCGCTAGCATGTTTGTTTTGGTTGTATTTACCTATAAATCCCGCTTCCTGCTTTTGGAATGGACTCCGGTCCAGTTGGTGTTCACATATGCACAAGAGTTGAATTTAACCAAACCTAGGTCTAGGTTTTTTGATGGACGAGAGTTGACTTTTTTGCCATCAGAATTTGATTACACATTCATGCTAATGGTAAACCATGTCCAAACACAATGTTCATGATGCTGAAGTGGTTTTTGTAAGTGGCTTATCTTGATAAATGTCAATGCATATTATGTGATTCTCTTTGAAGCGCCTTTCTCTGCTTCGATTATGTAATCTACTTGACGACAAAATAATCAATAGAATCAAGTCACAATGGGAAGTAATCAGTCTTATTATAATGCTTTAGCATTTAGCCGCACAATGATTATCGTACCTTTCGTAATAGTTCTCACAACTGAATGCCATCTCTCATTCCTGGGTTTCTCTTCAGAGAAGTTTTCTATTAAAGGACAGGAAAGGACCCGTTTGATCTAAAAAGCCATAGTTACGCTGACGCTTATTCACACTAACAGATGCAGATAAGTGATTCCCCTTATCTAACTGGACTTCCAGTTACGCCGCGGGTGTACAATACGCTTCTGAAAATATAAATATCAAGTTGTACTGTGCAGATCTGACATGTTTCAGCAAAACACGTTCATTATTTTAAACATATTCACTAAGTAGAACAACAAGAAGTTATCAAGGGATTCCAAGCAAGAGCGTTCCTGACCCTCACCCTGACCACGCCCCAGATACGATGTTTAATGGATACAACTATTTCTAAAAGTTTGTATGTAAAAAAGTAAAGTTAAAATTAGAGAGCCATATACATATTGTAATAAAATAGAGTTAAATTAGCTAAATGACCAATCTGGTCAAATTGCAAAAAAACAAGAAATTGTAATGTTGCATATTTTAAATAAGGCTGATGGGGTTTGTTGGTGAGATAAAAAGACCAGTTTTGAAATTTCAATCTTTAAGCAGGAATTATACAGGCTTTTCAGAAGCCCAAATTTCTGTATTAAGTTAAGAATTAAGTTAGTATGAAAATAAACTTGTGCGGGACAAAAGTCATAATATTGTGACAATACAGTCATAATAATACAAGAATAAACTCAACCAAAAATAAAGTTGTAGTATTTAGAGACTGAAGAAGACTTCATTCATAATACAAGAATGAAGTCATAATAACGCTCTCCTCTTATTATTTTCCTTATTCTTGTACATAATTATTTTCATATTACAATGAGTTTATACTTGTAATTTTACTTTTTAAAATTTTCTTAGCAGGGTTCTAATTCTCTCTCATAATATAATCTTATGAATCTTAAATGTCAAATTTTCATTAGCTGAAAATCAACAAATTTAACATAAAAGCTTGAAAGCATCAATTTTTATGGAATTAATCTATATAATGTATTTCACCTAATGATAGAGTTGCTGAAGTGAACTTCTTAATAATATCCTAATATTTCCAATAGTTTGATCTGAATTCTGAAATGAATCTGCATCCAAACAAAACATTGAATAAAAAGGATGTGGAGTGAACATGGCTCTTCAGCCTGCAGGTGAGATCTGTGATCACCAGCTGCTAGATAAAATGTAATGAAAGGTTTGTTTCACAGCTATCAGTTTGGAATGACTGGATCAATCACAGGAGTCCTCCCCTGCAGCTTCTTGCACCTTTCATGACCTGACATAATTTCATCCATGACTTCTGCAGATAATTGTACACCGAGTCTAACATGAAACGAGTCAAATATGTATTAAGAAAATAAAAGAATCGAGATGGGTGCAATAAAATGGTGACTGCAAGGAATGAAAAGCCTCAAATGCGGCGCATGGATAGCTGCGTGACTGACAGTTCGACGCTGTATTGGACAGGAGAAGGGAGGCTTTGTGGGAGGTTGTCTGTATTATTAAAAATGTTTTTGTCTTCCACATTCCCAAGTCACAAATCTTCAGTTGGATTTTTTATGGATTTTTGATCTAAGCTGAATCAACTGAAACATGAAACAGATGATCCTACTTTTCTCTGAATGCTCTGATAAAAGAAAACTAAATATTTTTCTACTTTGCTTAAAGCAGTTTTAGTGAATGTTGTAATTCTATTTTAATAAAATAAAATAAATCTGCATTTTGATATATTATGCTGTCATCAGCATATTTAATAAAGCCAAAATAACAGGAAGTTCTAAAGTCATTGGACATTTGGTGGTTCTGCTGTTAAAACCTGGAAATAATCACTTACAAGTAACGGCAGACAGCAAATGATCAAATTATGTAGTTAAAATGTCTAAAAAAATATTTCCCCTCTATACTCAAGATCTGTTCCACTGTTTGAAGATGTCTGTCTTCACTACATCTTAGTCATCTCAAATCTGGCAGCTCTTCAGTACAGATACTACATATTTTAAGCCTTCTGAGAAACATCACAATGATTTTTTTTGTGATAATTTGAGACTAAAATTAGGCTAGAACTTTCTATCGGTGGCATTTTTCATTAAAATGGCACATTTCTGATGCATTAAAATTAAATACAGTAGGTAGTGTGTTAGTGATTAGGTCATGCATTCAGCAAGTACTTTTATTTTTAATACTTAAGTATTTTTAAAAGCCTGTTTTACTTTTACTCAAGTAAAAATGTTAATGTGGTGCTTTTACTTTTACTAGAGTACATTTTTATCTGTGTATTTGTACTTTTACTTAAGTACATTTTTTGAGTACCTTCTCCACCACTGATGAGTTACATGTGGATCATTGTCCTAAAATGTAGCAGAGGCAGGCAAGAAAAACCCAGCAAGAATTTTAGTAAAGGTACAGAATTGGTGTAACACGTCTCCTGTCATACCAGCAGCAAAATTTCACAATAGCCCCGTTTAATCCGCTTTAGTTGAACTCTAGTCCATTTACCTAGAAAGTCCAGTTTGTCTTGAGAGATGTGAAAGTGCACTCAAACTCTGATGCTAACTCTGGTCCATCTAAATACTTAGGTCTCAGTTCAGGTTAAGTGAACTCTGGTGCAGATCAAATACTTATGTGAACGCAGGCACGTACTCTACCACTGACCCACAGGAACCCCTGTTAGGCTGCCATCTTTCACTTGAAGATCAAATATAACGTCTGGGTATTTGGCTGTAATTTGATCTTAAATTAATAAAAAAATACCATAAAAAAATGTAAATTTCCTTGAAGATGAGACAAATCACATAGTCTGCTCAGTCTGTGAGTTCAGTAACTTACCATTAGACGCTGTGAAGTCAATCGCTACGGTGAAGTTCAGTTGTGTCCTGTTGCACATAGAACATAAAGTGCTTCAGTAAACCTGACAAAGGTTATATGTCCGACACTCAATACACTAAAAATATACACTGCAATTCAATCAGTTTCTGGCAGACTGCTTGGTGGCTAATTGGTATGACATGGCAGCAGCCTCACACCACCCTGTGGGTTTAATTGGATCAAACTAATGGAAGCCGTAATTAAAGGTGAACTAAATAAACTGAAAACGTAATCAATTCTCAACAAACATGATTTCAATATTATGCCCACATTTGAGTTTCTGGGGAAATCCCATCAAGTCTCTTCAGTCAAACACATACACACACATTTCCAAACAACGGGGGGGGAAAAAATGTCTATTTAGTTATGTGGTGAGTGTGGGCTAATTATCATTCCACTCACCCTCCGCGGATGAAATCCACAAAGGTATACTCCGACTCCACTTTGAAGGACAGCAGAGTTACCTGGAAAAACACAAACGCACACGCATACCATCAGACACACACACACACACACACACACACACAGACGTCGAGGGGATGAATGAACGACGGAGGAGAGGAAGGTAAAGAAACAAAACAGGTGGCCAAACAGCAAAGAGAGTCAATAAGAGGAGCAGGTCCAAGAGGTGAAATTCAATTCCTTAAAAAATACGATAGATGCGGTTCAGAGGAAAAGACAGAGTTACAACCGATCAGGGCACACTTACAGTCCCAGAATTGATGTATTTCTTCTTCTTGCCTTTCTTCTTGGGATTTAAAACCTGCAGAGTAATGAAAAAGTCATTTGGAGAATGAGAAAATATAAAAAACCTGCTTTGTACTCTAGAAGAACAGTTAATGAAAGAGCATGAATAAGTCAGTACACAGTGATGATTGACTCCATCCATCCATCCATCCCATCCCATCCATCCATCCCAGTAAGAGGGTTCTTACAGACTGGTACTTCTTTCATTTATTTTCTTCTGAAAAGCGTTGTTCTGTTTAGCATAATTTACAGAGCTGTGAGTCTTAATGGAGTTAGCAGTTCAACAGTTTAATAGCTGAATGTTCAGCTTGTGTATGTAGATATTTTCCAACAAAACAGTTAAGAAGTTCTCCTTGATGAATAATTCTGTTCCGCCTGTTGTTTTTCTGTGACCCAGTCTCATTTATATCTGTAGCTTTTCATTTAAAAAGTGCTCATTGAAACGGTCGGGTCTGATGTGACGTTTATAAAATGCGTAATGCACAGACCCATATAAGGTGTGCTGCATTAAAATGTGCAAATTTTCATGAATAGACACCATATGAAGGCATTTGAAAAATGATGAAGTTGTAGTACAGCTTCACTGACACGCAACTATGGACCAGGGGACGCATTAAACAATTCAAACCCGCTGATGTTTAGGCCTGTAGTAATGTACTGTAGGCTCAGTTAGTCTAATATTGCTAGGATGGTGCTAGGATGATGGTGCTAGCTAGCCAGATAAACAGAGTTAACTAGCTAAATGCACTAAGTGGTCTGTCAGGCTCTTAGAGGGGTGTAAAATGTTATCTTTTATATAAAAATTACAGCATAAAGATTAAAAAGAGAACAAACAAACAATGCTCAATAGAAAGAAAATAAACAGAAAGACATTTGTCACCTCATAGACATTGAACTGATTCTGTCCCCTGGACAGTTCTCTGTAACTTGTGGTGAACTCTCCAATGAAGTCATGGCTGCAGACAGAAAAAATGTAGAAAAACAACATAAAAAACAATTGTCTATTCAAACAGGCAAGCAGGAGACATCATTTTATAATCTAAGAGGAGTCGATGTGTTTTTCTTTCCGTCCACATTTCTTTCGGAATTTCGCCAGATGTTTGCCACATTTCTTTTCTTGGAAGAAATAACTTTTAAATCAGTTTGCTTTTCTCAAAACCTTCTCCAGAAACAAAAACACACACACAATAGAGAAAAAAAAGGCTGTTTACCTTCCATCTCGATCCCAGTCGTACACGTCCACCTTCACAGTCCTGAAAAAAAAATTCAACATGACACTTTTTCTGTAAATTTACTCCTAACCACATGGCATCATGTCAGTTTAAAAGAACAGCAGGTTCTGGTTTAAGAGGAAGGAAAAAAAAAAATCTCTCCATCATAGCAGGAGCAGATAGAACAATTACAGTATATACTGAATAAATGATAAATCACATTGAAGGAATGTTGGCGCCGCAGGTACCGGTGATTATCTGAACTCTGGGCCCAAATTAGTCCAGAGAGAGCGAGAACAATTTTGACATGTAGGAGAGAATCGTCTGAAGTTAGCATGCATTAGCATAAAAAAAATATTTCACCTTCATGTTAATTTGCTCAGTTGTGTGATTTGAACATCACATTAGTTGGCTAAAGTATTGCATGTTATTGAAAGTCATTAGCACAGACAGCAGAAAATGTGAGCATATTCTGCTCTGACTGCAGCTGGGAGGGACTGACACACGACGACCGGGTCGTAGGTGAGAGTATGAGACACAGGCGACACTCTGTCTGTCATTACACTAATCACTTTTTGAAAAGTAATTACAGAGTGGTCTGAATGGTCTCCAGCAAGTGACTTGATGCACCAGATGCAAACTTTTAAAAGCATGGCTAGCCTCAACCTTACAGTAGGTAGCCAGCAGGAAAAGACCAGGAAATACATAACTATTGGCTTTGCTGTGAATGAAAACTGTTATACACATTTAATCTATTTTGATGTGATAAAATATAGATAATATCGTTGCAAATTGAAGGTATTTCATCAGTTGATTTTGAACTGATGAAGCCGACAAGTAATGAGTGTTTGTAGCTTCAGAAGGTTTTCTGTGTTTAGTCAGAAAACCTAACTAAAAATAATTCAGGTTTTCTGAATCATTGCTGTGAACTGTTTGCACTTTCTATCTTGAGAATCACACAGTCTGAGAAATCTCCATTAAATCTTATAAACTGTTAGTAAACTAAATTTGGAAAGTATTTTAAGACTTAAAACAACAGAATTTAGGGGCTTCATGCTTTGAAGGACCCAGACAGATTTCTCTATACTCCCATGACGAGTTGTTTTGGAAAAGTTTGGCTTTTATTTCTTACATTTTGACTTTACATTTTTGTGTTTCATGATGTAAAGAACTTTAAAATGCCTTGTTGTTGAAATGTGCTATAAAAATTTAATTTGACTTTGATTTCTAAACAACCGATGGAGGTAATTATTCTCTAAGGTTGAAAAATATGAACAAAACATGGAGCTGCAATAGTATCACTAAACTTTCTGATGACAAATTAATGTTCATGAAAAAGAACTCATTAGTATCACCCTTCCTTTTAGAGTAGAATATTGTGGCAGATATTGCCAAATATTACATCAAGGCCTCTGAAGTTCCCTTAAAACTGATTTTAGGTTTCTTGCAAACCAGTAGGGTGCTACTATAACTTAAGCATCCTGCCTGCTTCACAAAATAAATGGGTTTATTATAAGATAGTGTTTTAATATTTAAAAAAATATATCTTCCCTGATCCCCATCATATAAAAATCTCTGTCTATTGTAGCTTGGAGATTGTTAACGACGTATGAATGTTTATTAATAATCAAATATGACAAATATGTTGAATAAACAAACTAATAAAGAACTGTAGTGAAGCGGGGCTGAGTGGGATCTGTCTGCATTTGTCTCTCCCATGAACTGCTGATGGGAGCAGCTCTCAATTTATTCCAGTGCGAGAGCCGACTGTCAGACATGCATTCATGTAGTGTTGTTCTATATGATAATAGCATGAAAAAGATTCACATCTGTAGCCACATTATCATCTGTAAACCCCGTAAAAGTAGCATTCAATTGGCTGGATCCTAGCATCAAGGCTTTCTTAAACAGCAAAGGATTTAATATGGAAAGATTAAAGGCACATCGCTTAACTTTACACAAGCATCTGCTGTTCTAAAGGGTGGATAAAATGTGGTACTATAACGGCGAGCAGCCGCAGAAAACACTGTGCATGGCCCGGCCCGATTGGTATGTATGAGACAGCGCTGTGTGAACACTGAGTCAGTCTCAATAACACCAGTGCTGGTCCCTGGGACACCATGACCGACTGCTGGCATTATTCTGACCGCCCCAGTAACAGGTGATGTCATCCATTTTAAAAGTCAACTTGAAACTTGTCCCCATTTAATCACTTTTTTTTTTTTTAAGACTTGAGTGCTTCTCTCTTAATTTAAAAAACACATCAACAAATTTGTGAATCCCGGGATAATAAAGCGGTGTGAATATTCCCGACCTGTCATAGTCGCCGTTGCAGAGGGCTCTGACGGGGATGGTGAAGGGCTGCCACACCGGATTCAGCGTGTTCTTGATCACCTCCGTCTTGTGGCAGATGGTGAACCTGCCAAAAGAAAATGAGATATGAGGCGATAAAAAGAGCGCGCAGACAACTGTGGGCAGATCATTACGACAGTGTTAGAAAATTCTCGATAAAAAAATGGGATAATAAATCTCTGCCAAGAAACTCAGAAATTTTCTCGAAAAACAAGGAAATTTCAGCCTTTGAAAAGTCGAGATTAATCTCAAAATCTTTGAATTTTATTTTTAAGAAATGTTTGACTTTTCAAACAAAACATGTCCAAAAGTTTCACATTTTTGAAGCTCAGAAATCTCCAAGGTTTTTTCTAGGAATTTTCCAAGACTAGTCTAAAAACGTTTGAGTTTTTATTGTAGAAAATTAAATAAACTTTTCAAACGTGGAATACATAATTTTTTTAAAGACAATTTTTGACTTTTCAAACTCTGAAATTTCCTTGTTCTTTTCTAGAAAATGTAATAATCATTTTCTGCTAGATATATACTCTTTTATTCTTTTCCCATCTACAGTGGCCCTAATCCCCCATCTCCTGTATTTTTATCTATAATTCGGCAAAAGGTTTCAAGGCGACTGTGAATGTTTCTGCATAATTACTTTTGTGAAACAGAACAATTGCAGATGAATATTTATTGCAGCAAACATCTCTAAAAGGCACATCTGTGGAAGAAAGTAAAAACCTGAAAAAAAAAAAAAAAGATGGTAAAAACTGCATTAGAAGACACAGGCGGCCGAGTTAATTTATGTTCAAAAAGTAAATGTGGTAATTGGTGTCAGTGAATGGATGTAAAATCTCCCGGTGCATTCCCAGCACATCTCTGTTATTTTTTAAGCCTGGACTGCGCAGCACCAGTGACTGCTGAGGTTCAGTGCTTCCATCAGCGTTGCCTATTAGTAATGGTGGTACTTTGGGATAATTGCCTGAAAAGGTTTCTCGATGCAGCCTTATCCTGTCATCCCTGAAGTTGGCGAGCCTCTGCTTTTTTCAGTTAATAATGCGGAACTGAACATGATTGACTGGATGCATTTAGAGATACTCAACATAAAACACTCAATGAGATTTTTCAACGTTGGACAGCTGGTA
The DNA here is from genome assembly GCA_010277075.1 of Poeciliopsis retropinna. Classification (NCBI taxonomy): domain Eukaryota; kingdom Metazoa; phylum Chordata; class Actinopteri; order Cyprinodontiformes; family Poeciliidae; genus Poeciliopsis; species Poeciliopsis retropinna. The sequence continues at coordinate 1,603,317 of VMRM01000009.1, forward strand.
AGATATGTATTAAACACCTTCGTTTTTTTTCTCAGTAAACATCAATTTACTATTTCTGTTGATATAAAATTTACACCGTTTGTCAGTATCAACACATGTGATATAAAGCACACTAACTGATTAGTTTATAAATGAAGACATGTGCAGTAAAGAGGAATGATATGGGCAATACGTACTGAAGGGATTAAAGGTCAAATTGCAAACACTGATAAAGAGGCGACTCATGAATCTGGCCAGCAGAAATGTATAAAGAAGTTCCCTAGATGAAGCTTTTTATTTCTATTTATTTTCAGGGAGTTCACCTCTGCTTATCAGCTGAAGTCTTTGCACACATTTGCAAACACTTAGGGCTGAGGTATTTTAAATATTTAGTTTGAAGCAAAATCTTGAGTTTGTTAGCTCAATTGTTGCTAAATATTTAGTTCAGAGATAAATATTTAGCTTGCTAATGAAATATTTTGGTTTGAGCGAAATATTGTGCATGTTAGCTAAAAGTTTCATTTCTTTTGCAAGTTTTAGACCTATTTATATGTGTACTCAATGATTATTTTCTTGTTAGTCCCATTTTTGGGGATATTTTTTGTACGTTAAATAATGCAAATAATTTTAAGGCCACTTACCCAGAATTTCCATTTTGTGGACTAATTTATTTTTATTCTTTGTACATGCACATCACTTTTATTAATAATAATTTTACATGCTGTATGAAGAATTTTTATACGTAGAATGTTTTGATCTAATTTATTCTCATGGAATACAATCAATAGTGCATCTGGGAAATACAAACAGTGCTTCATTCTTTCACATTTTGTTACGTTACAGCTTTATTCTAAATTATATTAAGTTCATTTCTTTCCTCAAAATTCTGCATAAATGCCCGATTTTGACAATGTGGAAAAAGTCTGAGATTTTTCCAAAATAATTCTAAATTAGAAAAGACCAAGAAATCAAATTTACATAAGTGTTCACAACCTTTGCTTTATAATTTGTTGATCCACCTTTGGCAGCAATCACTGCTGCTGTTACAAGCCTGTTCCTTGCAAACTGAATCACTAAATTACTTTCGGTTGGTCAACATTCACAAGAGTTTGTGTCCATTCTGAACCATCCCGTCCTGGCCAATTAACTTGGAACATAACTCTTTCTGTCAGTAGCAGCGTTCCATTGACCATGTAATTGCACAATTTGGCATTGTAAAAATAAATGTGCTTCATGGAAACTCGCCAGCTTCAGTAGAAACATGTTTTTCAAATAAAAAGTTTTTGAGCTAGGATGAAGTGGCTTTAAGGCCGGATAAAAATGTGTGTTTTTTTTTGCAAAACTGCGATGGAAATACTTTTTTCAAATTACAAGTCACATGGTCAACAAATGGATGTTATTATTAGCATCAAATCGTGATGATGGAGCAACATGTTTTGTTTTATTACTAATTGCATGGATAAGCTTATTCACGTGAATTTAACTGAATTCATTTAATAGAATCACTGCAAATGTTAAATTATATATATTTTTACTTCATCAGAGTAGTGGCACAGTTTTGGGCGCACAGTTTTGGGCACACATCAGGCAACTACTGAGAGTTTATGACTGCTGCAATGCCATTGTTCAAACTTTAAACGTAAAAGAGGCCCATCCAGCCACCCTGATGAGTCATACTCACGTTCCGTCCTCATTACTGCGGTAAAACACCAGGAAAGGGTCAGACTTTCCGAAAAAGTCTTTCTTATCCAGCTTGTTGGCACACAACTGCATCGTAGCGATATCCTGACGGAGAAGACAAGCGGGTTTTCAACACAATGGTTCTGATGCAAGTTCTGTTCGAATGGGGCAACCTCTCTTCCTAAGGCAGACATTTTCTGTCTACTAGTGCAGAAACTTGGTGCAAGACTTTGGCAGAATAGGTTTGGAAAGTGATTGGCAGATAAAAAAAAAAAAAAAAAAGTAGTCCATGTTGATTTAAATATGAATCTCTATGAATAGTTTGGTAATTTTTGCATAAGAATTACACAATTTATTAGGGAGGAAAATAAATCTCATTACACCATGTCTGCAATATAGTGAAGGAGGCAGAGAGGGATCGCTTCATACATATGTATGAGTGGCTATGGCTGTTAATGAGGAGCTGTGTTTTTCCTGCTTCTGCACAGAGATGCCTGGGACAACCGAGGCAGGCAGGAAGGAAGGAATTAAAGATAGACAGATAAATAATTAGACCTTTTAGTTGATTTCTCCTGAGGGAGAGCATCTTGGGAAAACCCTAAGCTTGCCACTGACAGCAATTGGATCTTGTTAGGGAGCAAAAATCTCCCAGAGTAGCAAAGGTAAACACAACTAAGATAATCCAGTTTATATAATGATCTCATGAGCACACACATGTGCACGCGGAAATTCTCCCAAGCATCTGATCGGCTGGTTGTGGAGTTAATACATAAGTGTGTCGGGAGGTGTTCGGGGGGCACTGTGAAATTGGAGGGAAATTTTGCTTCGCGGCAGAAAACCATCTTGACAGTTTATCTGAAACCTGTTTAGAGCAATGTGGAGAACTCTTGCTAATGAAATGTGATCTGTTTAACCTCGGATGGGGTAGGAGGAAGTGGTGTGTGTACACACATTTTTGGGGGCGGTGTCGAAAAAAAGGGCAGCTTGTGAAATACAGAATTGATTTTGTGAGATTTATACAAAGTTACAAACATGTGGGGCATTGTTACAGTGGGCTTTTAAATCCAGAAAATGCTACATTGAGCCCCTCACAATAAAATATTTTCCTGGGAACAAAAAAAAAAGAAAACAAGAAAAAGATTTCAGAAGGGCACCTTTTTTTTTTTTTTGTCCAAAGGAAAAAAATGGCATGAGCCATTCTTAGAGTCTGTCTGGTAGAAAGTCTGGGGAGTTCTGGAATAAAATTTTCTTGCCATATTTGTATGTAGTAGGATTTGTTGCTGCATGTGTACACAGACAAAGGCAAACTGCTACAGCGACTTCATAAATAGTGCAATGAAAATTTCGAAAATTCAGTCTGGATTTGGGTATGTTAGTGAATGTGTGTGTGTGTGTGTACTGACCCTGCAGTTACTGAGCTCCTCTGCTGCCAAGATTATGACTCCACACTTCTTCCCTGGTATCCCACTGAGATCATAAAGAGAAGGAGACAGAGAGATGCAGTAACTGTATCGAGGCGTGAATAATAAAAATGGAAAGCAGATGTCATTCATAGCTAAAAACTGTTATTGTGCCAGCAGACAGCCCGGCATGCAGTTGCTTGTTTCCCAGAAAAAAAAAATCACAGAGGGACTGTCTAATGGGCGAGCCAATTCTAAAAATGAACTACAAGTGGAAATTAGACAACAAACACAATGCCATGCAGCACGAAAATACACATTTGAAACCAAAAATATACACACTTTAAGATCGTTTTTGTCACAGACATTAAATTTGGACAATTTTTTTGGTATGTTTTTTACTTCAGTTTGGGTTAGGAAAATGATTTATCTTTGTTAATACAACAAAACAGAAGAAATAATTTAAAATATTTGTATTACTGTCTTTACATGCAGAATTGCTTCTTAACTGTATAAACTGGGATAAGTGCTTTTGGTATTCACCCAATGGCTCACTGGAATATTGGCCCATTCAAATACCCTGAGAGTTTTTTGGGAGTGAGATCTGTGGATTTTCCTACATTTTTATATTAAAAGAAACCAGGACCAGGAATTCAGAGCTTTAATTTTGAATAAATGATTACACAGATTTTATCGTGTTCAAATTTTTAAACAAAAATAATTGTACTTATACACGCCAATGCAAAGATCCCAGCTGAAACTTTTGTTTTGCCGCGTTTCTGGTACACCAACAAATATGACACACAAGAGGAACTGGCATGTTTTGCTCACAGGAAGTTCATTTTTGCTGATGGGCCGCCGGAAAAGCACAACTTGAACACAACTTGTTCTGTTCAAGTTGTGCTAAAAAACGTTACCCTAAAATAGGATTTCAATGCTAAACATGCAGCAGCAGGACATTAGCATGCTAACATCCACGGTCCACATTTCTAAAAACGTTTCATGAATGATCATGAATGCTTATAGGATATAATAGCATTGTAATATATTTGATGGCTGAATAACCCAATAAACATTAAAAACAAATAATTCTTGTTGTTTATGACAATGAACAACAAGAATATTATTTAATTTTAATATTATTAAAATTAAATAATATTTTAGAAATTCAACCAGATTAAATTTTCTGATGAGCCTCATCACATCCCAAACATGTGTTTCTGATTAAATAAAGCAACATCGTGGCAGAAAAATAGGTTATCTGATGAATAAGCGTAAATGTGATATTTCAAAAAATGCAAATAAGTAATCTTTGCATAAGGGCAGCATATTCATGGCAGTGGACTGTATTTTGCATTTGTTTCCCGAGCAGAATGAGTGACACGCAAAAATAAAAATGTGTTCGCTCAGGTGTGTGCAAACCTGCATGCGTTCTTTGCATAACAAGGTATAAGTTTAGTTTCTAGCAAGTGTTCAAAGATTGAGATTGTTTCTTTGCCTTTTTTTGTGTGTGTGTGTGTTTCTGTTTTGGTCCTGACATTGAATGTGAAGCTTCGAGATCAAAAAGAATGCAGTGAATGTACAAGGGGAGGGATCTGTCAAAGAGCACTGCACAAAAACACACCATCTAGGAAAACAGAAACGGCGCACGCCTCAAGAATGAACGGGAGGCGCAGCAGCAGCCGGAGAGCCAGGGAGGCGAAATGAGAGGATAATTTCAAAGACACCAGGGCACAAAGGGGCCAAGCCTGAGTGCTGCTTCATTATCTTTTTTTTAAAGAGTTGGAGAAGGAGAGATAAATGCAGGTTGAATGAAGACAGAAAAAGAGGCTGAGATGGAAAAAAAAAAAAAAAGAAAAACAGGGGAGAAAAAGATAATAACCCTATGAGATATTTTCAACTCTGACTCGCCTTCACAGCAATTTGTGCTGGGTGACTGTTTCAGGCTCTCGCCGAAATGAGCAAGTTGTCTGTCGGCCGGGCGCTGTGAGGAAGCACAGCTGGTCCGAAAGACAATGTCTGATTAAAACGTTCCACTTTGAGGAGAAAATTAAAGGGCTTTTGCAACCATTTCATAGGCTATGCTTCAATTTTTATCATGTTAACTTGAAATCTAAAGCAGATCTAGCAAACCACAGAGAGAAAATGGACCTGGTCCATTCATCTCAAGTTGGAAACAACTAGCCGGACCGTACTGGACGACTTCCTGGTTACACTGGTCCCAGAGTTGGCAGTCATTTGGTGTTGCTCTATTGTTCTCTACTCAAGATGAGGGATTTTTTTTTTTTTTTTTTTGCTTTTTTCTCCTTCCTGGTGAGAAACCATTTCAGGCATTACCACCAAAACATACAGATGTGTAAGTGTCTGTATTTCCATTGAGCATAAAATAAAAAATAAAAATAAATGGTTAAAGCTGGGGTATGTAGGATATGTAACTTTCATTAAAAAAATGTTGTTTTTTTTACTAATTTGTTAAATCTGTCTCTATGTTGTGACAGTATGAGACAGATAATGTGAAGAAATGCTCCTATCCTGCTCAGAAACAACCAATCAGAGCCAGGAGGAAGGTTTTAGCGCTGTCAATCAGGCTAGTATACGCTTAATTACGTTAAAGACGGAGAAACAACTTACCGTTACAGGAAAACCATTTAGCCGCCATCATCGGAGGCTATCATTACGAGCTTTAACATTCATGACAGGCTAACCTGACAGTTAGAAGCTGTAGCCTACAGAGGGTTTATTATACATGAACACAAACATGATTGACAGCGCCAAGGCCCTCCTCCTGGCTGTGATTGGTTGTTTTAAACAGATCCGTGTATTTCTGCAGTTAGCACTGGAAGAATTCAAAGGATTTGTTTTTGTTTTTTCACCGATTATCTGTCTCATACCAAACCATCAGAACATAGTGAAAGTTTTAACAAATATGTAAAAAAACATACTTGTTTATAAGAGTTCCATATATCCAGCTTTCATGAAAACAAGCCAATTTCGGAACATTTTTTTGCAAAAGGTTTTGGCTTTCGGATGGGGTGGATTTTTAGCCATATCATAATTGGTGTATTTTTGTAAAACTGTAACAGAACACTTAGCTCATCATGACAGTTTACAAAGCAAAGTGCTTATTTTGTAGACTCTAGCCTCCTTGGGCAACATGCAGCTGGCTCTACCAGCAGACTCACAGCATCAAAAGTCAACTTTGTTTTTGGAAAGAGTTGAATCCACAGATTCAAGCTAAAAATCATTGCGGACCCTTTGGTCCCTGTTGACCCCATGGACCCCTATTGACCCTATGTATCCTATGGACTCCTATGGCTCACAGTGCAACTATTGACTGGTTTGCATCATTAGATGCACTTCAGGATGCTTTTCAATGATTCATTACTTCCTTGAGGATAACAGATTATCTTGAGAAAAACAGGTTTGATCTCTAAACAAGAGACTGTTTATGTTACAAAAAGGAGAGGTTTCTGAGGGTAGATGCAATTTCAATGTTTGGCATCACTCTGAGAAATAAGGATGATGGACAGAGGCGATCAATGTCACCGATTATCCACCAATTTCAATGATGGATGATTGTTGATTTTTAGCTTGGATACTGACCGTTATCAAAAAATATACATCACTTATGTTTATGTATATGTCAATTAAGTCAATGAAACAACTTTTTAAACTGAACCTTGTTTCTGCTTATATTCTTGATTTTTGTGTGTTTTCTATTTAACTTTGAAAACAAGTAAGTTCAGAAATTAAGTGATGTGTAATGATGTGAAATGTGACACTATCTGATACGTGGTAAAGGTTTTGTGCCGATATCACCGCTAGAAAGTATGTTTATTGTGAATTTATTATTTATTTATTAAGACATGTTTTGCATTATATTAAGATTAAAAGCTTATTTCAAAGAAGGAATTAGCATTTTTCATAAAATAAGGAATTCCCTGTCACGGTCTGTCACAAAAGCATGAGAGATTTCCTCTAGGAATAGTTTGAGTTTTTCAGGACAAAATTTGAATTTTTCATGAATTTTCAAAGGCGTTTCTTTCCCCACCACATTTTGGTTTAACATACGAAGCAACTGCACAATAACACCGACATCAAAAGATAACAAACCAACTTGACTGGTTTATATTATTGAGAAGCAAGAATACATGATGACGGGAGATGAAAGCCCATGCAGAGGAGAACTGACTTAAGGTTACAGAGGAAGAGGGAGAGTGTTGTGTTAGCTATTCACGCATCGCCTCCTAAATCCTTAGCCTTGCATGACGCACTTTTCAAATCGATGGATTCTCTCACTCACGCTGACTCCCAGCTGTAGCAGGCAGCAACAGTGAGAGAATTATTTATGAATTTACCTGCTCAGTGTTTCCAGCTGCACACCCGCTAGCCAGCCCACCGGATACACACACACACACACACCCCCACGCACGCAGGCACACACACCCTGCCTGGACTCTGGAGTATCCATCGAGCCCTCATGGCTTCATAAGTGCAGAATAATAATGACATAGCTGTTCTCCTGCTTGACTTTTGCCTGTTTTCTCTCATATTATGACAAGTTTATGATATAATTGTTTTGCTGAGGGAAAAAACAATATGTCATAATGTAAAGCTTAAAATATTGGTTTTAGGTTTTTTCACATAAATACGGTTTATATGAGATATTCCACATGCTGTAAACAACTAGAGGAAACAAATCATGCTAATAGTGTAACCAAGAAGACAATAGATGTTTAATAGAAGACTAGTTAACGTCATGGATTCCTTTACAGTGACATCAAATGTATTTTGATATCACTGCTAACTTCTATGGTATTGTTTGGATTAGTTGCATCATACCAGGATATTCACAATAGATTTTTGTCCAACAGTATTTTACTCAGACATTCCCACCTTGGCTTTTAACCAGAGTGTAGGTTTATCATTTTATTAATTATTCAATAAAAGAAACATATTTCAGAGTGGTTCATTAACAATTTTCTAACATAATTACCCACTCATTGAATACAAGTGCAATAACTTTTCAATAACACAAATAATATTGGTTTTACTTATAAATCATGAAACTGATGACATGTTGATCAGTTTACCAATAAGTAGTGTCTCTTTTCATAATATTATAACTGACGACGATTTCAAGGAACATTCTGCAGCTACATGAACCACAGTTTTTGGGTTTTTTTGTGGATGTTTTGTAGCCGTATGTGACAAATTAGGTCATTAGAAAGAAATAAAGAGGAGGAGCATTAAGGCCGTGCTATGAGTGGGAGATTCAAGGATTCCTCAAACATGTGTGAAAGAATCAAGGCGACAATTCAGGTTTGTTTTTTGATGACAGAATAACATAAAGCTATTTGGAAAACGTAAAGCTCAAAACTGTCGATTTTACATAATAGTGGCCTTTTAAAGAGAAGATTACTTTTACATTTCCCCGGACGTCCACACTTTAGAAGATTATCAACCATGTAAATGTTTTCCACGATAATAGTCATTATTACTATTTCAAGGAGTTTTAATTGTTTGGTAAAGACCTCATGACCCTTCACAAGGTGATGTTTCGAGATCAGCTGTTTTCTTTCTTAGAGGCGCACACATACACGCTCCAGTCGAACTTGTTGCACAAATTATGCTGTACCTGAAGCTTCATTGGTTATAACAATAGCTGCAGTCCATATTGCCTGTCACAAGTTCACAGCTTTCCTTGACTCCAATCACAAGACAAAAACATTCGGCAAAGATAAGGAAGTTCAGTCCACAGAAGTTCTGACAACTGACCAAGCAAAAACACAAAAGAAGGACTAACGTATATATTCATGGACTGAAACACAAGCTGCAGACTTTTCTGATCATTTTAATCCACCAGTGTTTAAAAGTTTGTCCTCTATCCCAGAAGGACACCAGAAATTTTAGAACACTGCTGCTTCTACGATATTACTTCCATCAAGTACGCAGCTCTTTATTCCAGTCATTTTGCCAGTACGGTTACATTTTGTAAGAATAGAAGCACCATAAAGCGACAAATCCAGAAAAGTAGCTGCACTTCTGCGTGTCTGCCTGCTGAAGGTTGAAGCTGATGGGTGCAGCAGGCTCTTCGCTGGAGGATTTTTTTTGCATCCCATTTTTGGCTGTTGAGCGAGTTCAAGGCCAATTATGGTTTCCAAAGCGGAAATTGTCTGTGTTTTAAACATTTAGTCAAACCCCTTTACCTCTGCTTCAGAGGTAAGCTTCACTGTTGAGTGAAGCTTCAGGGACAGCATGTGGGTGTCATTTTCACACTTTGGAAGTGCTACAGAAAACTGATATGGACAAAACTTTAACTGGCTGAATAAAGAGAAAATGTCTCATAACTAGTTAAATTGATTTTGGAATGAATTTAGCTAAAGATTTTTACATTTTGTCATGTTAGAACTACAGATTTGACTTTATTTTATTACAATTTTGTGAGAACAGACCAAGACAAAAATCTGAAAGTTTTACAGGTGTCTTTAAAAGATCTGTATCGTACTGCAGTTTTGAAATTGTTAGAAATATAAAACTCAGTTATTCCACTGTTTTCTCAATACTCACAACAACATACACAAATCCTCCCTGAGGACAGTACTTGTTAAGTTTGAAGCTGGACAGGTCCATCTGTCGTAATAACAACATTCATAACAGGGTCACAAAAATGTTCACACTTTTAGCATCGGGTCTAAAGTTTACCATTTGTTCCAACAGGAGAGCAGCAGAAAAGAGGAGTTTTGTCTGTGTGCTTGTCATGGCAGAGCTGGCCAGATGAGTTGTGAACTCCAGGGCCAGATGGCAGGTGACCGTACGGGAGGACGAGGACCGCAGGGGACAGATGGTGACATGGAAATGTGTTCACGGGCGTGCCACAATATCAGGAGGCAGATCTAACAGAGTTTCATAGTCTCAGATCTTAAATTTAGCCCGACATTCTCACTGGAGTCCAGCAAATCTAGAAATAACTTCAAATAGAAAACATTGGAAAAACCAGAGGCTCAATCAAGTCTGGAGACAAGTTCAGCAAATAACAATATGTTCACAGCAGATGCTAAAAGAATAGTGGTGAATGAATAATCTTGCAAAAGGAAAGAGATACAGAATGTGTTGAATATTCATATCGCAAACTATTGACTTGAGTGGCATTTTTGTTGGATAGCAAATTTAAACTGATATGAACTTGCATTTTGCATGGTAATGTTATGTTTAGTCAGTTGGACAAAGTCTCAAGACAGTGGATACTCCCACCAGACAAAAAAACTGCTGTGTAACTTCAAAGTAAGGGCGGTAAACAAAGACAAAACCAGGCTAAGTTCATAAGGGAATCTCCTTCTTGGTCTTATCCAGGTTTTACCAAACTTCATCATCTGTACAACCTGCCTGCCGTTCAACATCGCTCCTAAATCCAACCTCTTCTCTGTCCTCTCCACTCAAACTGCTCCAAGTTTATTCACCTCTGGCTACTACAAACCCCCACACAGACCAATCTCCCTGATTCCTCTCATTCCTACTGATGTATTTCAGTGCTTCATAGCCTCATCTCTCATCTCCTGCTTTCAAATTCATATATCTCAACTCATCTGTTCTGATTCATCTGTTATTACTCCCAGTTTTCGGTCAAGATCTAGATCTATACATTACTTAAGGTTTGTTTAACCATGATTTAAATCTTCCCATGTTCTCATGAGAGTTATCTTGCTTGTGGATCAGAAGTTTACCTAAAACTATGATCAAAAGACAACAAAGTCTACACTGCATGGACAACTGGCCTTTTAGCAGTTGCTCATAATAATAAGTTAGACTAATGCTGCTTATAACTGGATTGCACAGGAAACAACATCTTCTTGCTCACCAAGCAAAAGCCCATCGATATCCATGATTAATGCATGAAACCTTATGATCACAACTTTCTCTCATATTTAGTGATCTTCAGACAAATATTACAAACACAGAGTATCATAGTTTATGCTTTACATCACATTAACGAGATAGCCAATGCAGTTTTATAAGAAGGCTCAAAAGATGAAAGGGGTTCATCTTTTTTCATCATGAAAGGCTCAAGCAGGCGCAATTCACTCAGGAGTTATTAAACCAACTCTAACCTACTGACAGATCAGCACTGCCGTCCCTGTGGAGGTTAGTGGGTTAATTAAACTGCAAGAAACATCAGCTGGCATTGATTTACAAAGCTGTTATCTTACAGATACTAAAAGAACAAAGCGTGAAAAAGATATTTCATTAAAACCGACAACGTTTAATTGATTTCCTGGCATGGCGTACGATACAAAGTGAATTGGAAAAAGATTAACACCCTTTAAATAATTGCATACATTGTCATGTTCCAAGCACAAATTTTGTCTTGTTTGGGATTTTATGTGAAGACAATTGTGATGTGGAGCAGAAATGATGCGTAGTATTACATTTTGTTTGTATAAATGCAAAAACTGAAACATACTTTTTTTTTAAGTCAAACTTCTTTAACTGCATACCTCTAAATACAATCCATCTAATGTCTATACCAGCAGGAACATGAGGGAGTTGGTGCTAACACCATACAGAAAGACACCAGGGTGGCATTTCAATCTCCTGGGGCAGCCACAAAGCCCTGCTTATTTACCCAAATCTGCCCTTCAGAGCTGCAGACTTCAGCCGAGCTCCACAGAGCACCTCCCTCACACAGCTCCTCCAGACTAGCAACAGCAATTAGTAACCACCTAGTGGAACCGCACATCTCCTGAGCTCATCATAGGAACTACAACACTTCTAAGAACGGTTCCAAACAGCCTCAATGGTCGACATGAAGCAGCGCTGTTGTGATTATGTACTTTGTCAGAATAAGTAGGAGGTTCTTAAAGAGACAGAGGCAAATTTCAAGGCGTCAGATACAGCTATGCAAAGTCAAAATTATTTTAAGTTGTTTTTAATATGTACTTACTTGATTGTGGTATGTTATGATACGTAGAAGCAGATGGAGGTTACTGAAGTCTTGAGAGTCAGATGAATATTTACCTTGCATTCGGGTAACATTTCTAAACATATAGTCACTACAACAAAATGCTTAGTGTAAGGCATGCAAATACTGTAATAGTGACCGGGTGGATATTCAACTGGTCACAGGTCAGAACTTCAATGTAGAATCAGGTGGCAGGACTTGATATGCACAGAGGCTGTCCACCCAATTTACCTCAAGCTCAGTCAAAGACAAATGGCCCAAACTGTCAGCTTCAATTTGCACAGCAGTTTTTTGTTTTGTACTTGTAAGAATATTTGAACAAGCATCATTTTCCATCCTGATCACAACATGAGTTCTCTGTTGGTCTACCCCAGGAAATCACCATGAAATACATTGAAGTTTCTACTTGTTACATTAAAAAATAATTAAAAAAAAAAAAACTTTTCCAAGGCACTGTGGTGAGATAGCAGACTTTTTGAATAAGCCAAACTGTTGCATCAATCTGAAAAATCTATTACCTTTCATCAGAGCATCAGGCAACTCTGCTGGCGGCTTATCAGTCATGGCAGCAAAACAGTTGCTTCCGTCTGCCCAGTGTTTTTTGCGACCGCTCACAGAGCAGAAAATGTGTTATTCTGTCTGGCTGACAGTCTTTTCATTCATTACGGTTGTTTTCGTTCTATTTTTACCCGCTGGCCTTTATCTGTGGCTCACGCTCATGAGCAGAGGGCGTCCTGCTGCCCCCAATCACACACCTTGGCCTCCGACACCCGGTGCCAACGCGTTAACCTCCATCTTGCAGTGGAAACCCAGGAAAACACAACTTCTTGCCATCTCAAACAAAACAGGCAATGCTTTAAGAATCCACATCATCAATCTAGATGTGGAAACCTGGCAGTGGGTGGGACTGTTAATGGATGGCCCTCATTTTTTCATCCGTGATTGCATTAAGGAATGATTGATTCGTCTGGGTTTTTTTTTTTTTTCATTACTCATTTGTAAGAGGTAATAATTGGTACATTTAAAGTTACAGCTCATGCTCAGCATTGCTGTACTTCCTAAACATGGACACACATCGATTGTGTGGGTGTATTTGGTGGACCCGAGGTCGGGGGGGGGGGGGTTTCTCTAGACAAACATTGGTTTCAAAAATACCTCCAGGATGGCTCGGTCCTACATTTATTTCTTTATTGTTCTTAATATTTATTTTTATTCACTAATGGGTGTATATTTCAGATCACTGTTACACTTTTGCCGCCTCTGCTGATAGCCTCCTTGGGTTGCCATGGCAACACATAGGTAAAGTGGGGGAAAGGAGTGCTCGGTTCGCCCGTTTCTAAAACTGTTGACCTATAAAAAACACCCACCGACGAGAGGAAGCTGGAGGAATTATGTCCCAGTGATCAGTGACAGCACAGGGAGAGAAATATCTAATAATGACTGCATGTTTGAAAGTTTTTTATTTTTTATTTAATAAATACTGCTTTTTGTCTGTGTATGTCTAATTGGTTTCTCCGCTCCTTTCAGCCGAGGCAAAGATACGAACCTGTCTCGTGAAGTTTGTCCTCCCGCCAACTCTTCTTTTAGCTAAGGTATTTCTCCTCACTCTACTTCCTTCCTGACTGATCACGCTGTCCGTCACCCGGAGACGTCCCCTCTCTGTCCCTCTGTCTCTCCCCCGCTTACCTTCATCTCCCATCATCCCCTTACTTCTCTCCCTGTGGGCTTCCACTGCGTATGTGGAGAAGAAGACAGCTGTCTATTCCCTGAAGGCAGCCTTCAGAGACGCTGACCATATGGCAAGAATAGTGATTGGGCACTGCTGGTCTCTTATTGTTTCCTCTTTTTTTTATTTCTAGGCTGTTATTTCTCTCGTTTTAGTTCCTGCCTTGCACAGGCTGTCAGGAAACAAACTGTTAAGCCTGTTTCTGTGGGAAAGTCTTTGCCCCCTCCCCCCAACCAATATCTTCTCATGGACTGTTTTGTGAGAGTTACATGTTTAGGAGCATTAAAAAATATATTTTATTAAAGGGAAAGAAGCTAACTAAACCAAAGTGGCCCTGTGTGGAACAAGTAATTGCCTCCTTAACCTAATAACTTGTTGTGCCATCCATGGCGGCAGCAACTGGCATCATGTGCTTCCATCTCTAATTATCTACATATATAGATATTTAGGTCATTGGGTATTTTTGTCAGAGGGATTTCAATATATGCATATATTTTTTTTAAATGGGATAGAACATAATTAAGATTAAAAGGGAAAGAAAACTACTCTGAAACTGATTTAAAAAAAATAACACGCTCCGTCCAAATTATAAAAAAAAAAAAAAAAGGTTTAGATTTCGAGGAGAATTAAACTCTGATTTTACTGATCCATCTATGGCTGCGTTTCCAGTACCTGTCAAATTGCACAAATTGAAATTACAAAAATAAATTTGCTTAAGGGAAACATGGGATTTGGAAAAAAACTCTTTATCCAAATAAAGTTGGGATGATGTACTTCGCAGAGGTGACACGGGTCGCTACTGTTGAAATGCAAAATCTTTCTTTCAAAACACCTTTTTTTTTTTTTTTTTCAAAATCAGAGTGTTTCAATTAAGCAAATTTATTTTTATAACCTCAATTTGTGTGAAAGCATAATGAAGGATGGCTGGCATTCTTCTGAACTAAGAGTTTGTGGAAGACATGGCCTTGTCATCAAATGGTCGAGTCTTTGATGTTGCCTTTGTGTACCTGGTTATTTGTCCATTCGGTATGGAGATATGAATTTTCTGTTGGTTGGACATAAATTACAATATTTTGGGACTGTGTCCCTTGATGGTGTCAGAACCAGATCTGCCCTCATTGAGAAAGATCTGACAAGTGGAAACCACCAAAATAATTCACAGGAAGGATCGTCCCTCATGTGACCATAATGCCACTGGCCTGAAACTTCCAAACCATAACCAGAACCAGTAACAAGCAAATTAAAGAAATTAAAATGGCACAATCTCCAAATGGTTTCATTTCAACCTCTTAAGATTTTGGTGGACAACTGAGAAGCTACACCAACATATCCTCTTTGTTATTTTTAAACTTTTTGGGCATTTTTATGTACTTAAAAGTGCATCTTGGGATTTTAAACATTACCCACCAACTTCATGTTATCTTCTTTGGGAACACCACTCTGTCACATTAAAGGAGGTTTGTGCATACCCGCTTCTTTTGGACTTTGTAGACCTAACAAGCAATGAAGCGACAAGAAGCTACCTACTGCTGTGAACAGGAAAGCCAGAGCTATAGAGATATTTTTTTTGTCTTTGTGTTAGATCTCTGCAACTCTTTATTTCATCACACACACACACACAAGACTCCGACTCGCATCCATTCCAACATGCTCATGCTGTGTCTCCTTGCTTTAGAAATGTTTTTGTGAAGTGTAACAAAGCGGTCATGGTCTGAAGCTAAAAGGAAAATGAATGTAAAGCAATGCGGTGTTAGTCTGATGTTGGTGAGAGCAGCTCGGTGTGGAACTGCGTGTTTGTGTGTTGAGATGATGGCGAGGAGCTGAATCTGTATCTACCCACATTGATCTGCGAAGCTGTGTGACAACCAGAGGGGATGGAGACGGCACTGCTAGCATCGATGTCAATGCAAATGAGAATCTAATTAAATTCTAATGTTTAGCAGTGAGTGAACCTCAGTGAGAGGAGAATTCACTAAGAACAAAAAAAGAGCCACAGAGAGCAGAGCAGCCTGCTTTTTTTTTTTTTTTTTTATCAGATTGAAATTTTTCTCCATTCTTGTTTGTAAAACAGCTCAAAGTTCAGTCAGACTGGGTTGAAAGTGTTTATCATATTTTTGGGATTTTTCAGGATATTTTTCAAAGATTCTACTCATACGGATTGAGAGCTAAACTTTGAGTAGGCCATTCTAGCACATGAATATGTTTTGCTCTAAACTATTCTATTGTAGCCCTGGTTCCATGTTTGGGCTTTTAGTCCTAGAAGGTAAACCACTTTCCTAGTCTCAAGTCTTTTGCAGGCTTCCAGTATTGCCATCCATCTTTTACCAGTGTTGGTCAACTTCCCACAATCACGCTGTAAAATTAATTCAGACGTTAGCGATTGGTAAAATCTGATGCAAATGTTTCAAACTTCAACACTATTTATATACCTACAGAAAACAATTGTTTCTCAATAGCTGAGGGTCTAGACCCTCTACATGAAACAAAGTGTAGGGGCTGGTTTACCAGGCCAGGTGTTTTACATGCCAGCTAAAACATACAATTTTGATATCGTCACACCAGAGAAACGTCTTCTCCGAGTTTGCTGTGTAACCTCTACAAATGGAACTTCTTTTGATTTTCCTTCAACAGATGCTTTCTTTTTGTCACTCTCAATTGAGCTCTAGTCCATTTGCCTAGAAACAGACGAGGCAAACACCACCATTTGGGGAGATGTGAATGTGTAATCAAACTCTGGTGCGAACCAAAAAAGTGAACTCTGGTCTCTCTAAAAACTTTGGTCATGTTTTGGTTGAAGTGAAATCTCCAGTCCCCTTGGTTAATGCCAAGGGGACCGGAGGCCACTCCAAAAACAGCAAGCAAGTTAGAACGCAGGGCATTATGGGTAAAAACAACAAATGTGTATGTGAGTCTAGCACTAGAGAAATGGCTCTTGGATTTTGACCAAAGTCAAAAGAGAAATCCTACAACTACTAAAATCTGATGCCACTCCACTTTCCTTTACATTTTGTAAAGGAAGAATTTTTTTTTTTTTTTTTCTTTTTAGAAGTTCCTCTCATGTCTTCTTCAGAGGTTTTTGTGTCATTTTCTTAAGTGGCTCATTCTGTAGCGGGAACAGGTTTTCCAAAGAGTTTGATTTGTTTGACACAGTGCCGTCAAGTTTGGTCCCCAATTCAAGCAGGTCTACTGGACTATCAAGCATGAAAACAGCCTTGCTTTGAGATTTGAGTGCCTGCTAAACACATGCATAAATTACAAAGCAATAAAATCTAATCTGCAGCTTGATGCAACTTTAACTTGTTTGCCCTCTTCATGTCAGTTATGATGAGCAGAACGCTACACAAAAAAAAATGATCTAAAACAACTGATAGTAATTAGTGTGCAAAACATGCTGCAAATAACCTGGGTCTGTCATCAACATGACATAATATAAAGAGAACTTCTTTTTACTTTGCTGATGAAGGCCATACACCTTTCCTGATTTTATCCAAATAAAAGTTTGTAGAATAACTTTAAGTATGGCTTTCTACCCCCTTGTTTTAACAGTATATAGGCAACATTAGAGTCAGAGTCTGAGCCAATGACAGAGGCTGTCTCCACTCTGTGGAGAGTGGCGGCAAAACCCGCCTGCCTGAGCAGAAGGCAGCAACACTGAGTTCCTTCTATGAGGCTATGTATAGTCCCAGGGTTTCCATGCCGATTTAGAGTGATCCCTCCTTTATATGATGTCTGAAATAAAATGAGCATTTAAGCTTTGATGCTGAAAATTGCTTCTTTACATGTAGCCTAAAGAAGACAGAGCTTTCCCTCCCTCCTCTGAGTGCATGTTACGGGTCTAGGTAGGTTTTCAGTTGTGCTGGATGATGATGGAGTGAACATCTGTGAGATTTCTGAATCTTGGGATTCTGTTTAATAACCAAACTCTGCTAGAAACTTCTCCACAACTTTCTCCCTGACTTGCCTGCTGTGGTCCTTTATCTTTCTAATACAGTTTGCTCTCCAATGTTCATGAATGAAACACTACACAGTTTTTAGATATTTCTAATAGAAAATGTTTTGTTTTCACTACTTTCTTTGGTAAATCACATCTAACAAATGTGATTTGCCACCATTGGTTAGAATCTGGCAAAAAATTAATACATTTTATACGGAAACTAAAACATGAATGATTTGTCTGCACTGCATGCTGTTGTTGTTTTTTAATATTCCAAAATAAATGGTGTCCTAAGGAAATCAGTGGCTAAAACTCTAGAGCTTTTTCTTACAACTTAAAAAAAAAACTTATAACCAGATCTTCCTGGTGACAACGAGTGTGCGGTGAACTTTTTTTTTTTATGTGATGAGACCTTTGTTCGGAGGAAATGTCAGCTTGTAGCTTTTCAAATCCCACCTTAATATTGGAGGGCCAAAACTTCCGATCCAATAAAGCACTCCTTGTCCTCTTAGAATATGTCATTCGAGAATGTCATACAAATACTTAAGGTTTCTCAATCAAAGAGGAAACAACCGGAACAAAAACTATAAACAGTCCAAGTGGCTGATGGACTATCATGCTTTTCCTCTGTATTTCTTTAGGGCATTAAAGCTTCAGTAACTAAAACAAAGATGAATCTTTGTTAAAACTGCCACTATTTTGTGACAGCATGAGACATCTGTTGCACAAAAATGTAACAAGTGTTGCAATTTTGGTCCACAACTTCACCCAGTCTATCAGACTATCGAATGTGAAAACAACCAGAATCAGAAATAAAGCCACCGACCGAGGAAGAACATGTAACAATCAATCTATTGAAGCAAAAGCTATAATTAATTTTAATGGCATTAGAATAAAAGCGAGACAAAATAAAATCCCAGTTAGATAAAACGACTGCACTCAATTAATAACTGGAAAATATTTTAACCAAACTCAAAGCTCCTTCAGCCAGCAGGGCTCAGACATATCGTCACTGTTATTTCACAAAGAACAATCTCTCTGACTACTTTCATTCATTTAAAATAGTATTTAACAAAATTACAGTTTTTTTAATTTCTTGATGAGGGCCTTTCATGAAAAATTTGAATTTCAAGACAGTTCAGTCAAGTCTTTTGGCGACTTTTAAGGAGTCACCAAAGTAAATCAAATATGAAACGGCGTCGTTTTTAATCATTTGTGCAAAACAGCACCAGCTACTGATTTATGGCTCGTGAATAATATACTGCTTCATATTCTAGCGATGAATTCTGCAAGCCAACCTCTATGGTTGGTAAAGCTAACAGCCTCGTCTTCATATTCAGAGACAAAATGAGTTCAGATGCATTTTCTGAATCTTCCTGGCTTCACTTTACTCTGTACTCCAGCTTTTGTTTCTGGACAATGCAAAATGCCACCTCAAGAGTTGAAAGTGCAATCTGTTCACATTTATATCCAGAATGAAAAAAATATTCATTATTAACCATCTATTAATTGTTTCTTTGTTTAAAAAATATATTTTGGTGTACCAGAAAAATAACACATCATAGAAGGCCAGAGAAAAGCACAGCATAATAGTCCAATATCACAAATGATGAGACTTAATTTGGTTCAAGCATAAAAAAATACAAGCTTCTAGTGAACTGTTTTGGTAACCAACATAGATATGGAACAAAAGACAAATGGGGGATTCATTACAGTTTGAGTGATTGAAAAATTCTATATTGAAATAATTTGAATTCAAAACAAATGAACAAAACACACAAACAAAAAAGTAAAGCAAGGATTTCCATATGAGACTTACGACAGGGTCCTTTCCAGCCGTCCTCCTGTTGAGCCGATTATTTCTCCAAGCGTACAGAACGTCTGGCCCAAAAAGTCCTTGGCATGAGGAAAAAAGTATTAAAAAGAAAACTTACTTGTGTATTTAAGCAGAAAGATGGAACCTACATCTGCAAAAGCAAGCATACATCTCAAACTTTTTCACATTTTGTCAGATTGCAACCACAACCTCCTGTACTTAATTACTGTCACTTCAAATCATAGATCAACCTAAACTAGAACAGAGTGGATCGTGGAAATTTGAGTTTCAAGCTGAAATTTTGGACTTTTCAAAGTCCAAAATTATCCCAAAAAGATTTTCTAGCAAATTTTAGATTTTTCAAGCTCAGACAATAATTCTCTTGTTCTTTCTAAAACCTTTCTGAGATTAATCTAAATATTTCTGAGTATTTTGGTGGACATGTACTCATCTTTTTTCCCCCCCACATCTACAATAATGAATAAGTGATGACCATTGTTGACACATTGTTGGGTATTTCTAAGAAAGTAAGGAAGAGGAGAATCACCCCGTTGACACTACGGGGATAATTCTAGAGATAAAAAGCTCAATAGCAATTATGAACAAGTGTAAAATTGATGGGGATTGTTACGGAGATATTAAAGCCATTAAAGTTCAATCTCATCTTTAGTGAAGGGCAATTTTAAATTGGACATTAATTTTACAGTTTCATTTCACCACATATGCAGGGAGGCATGCATTAACCCAACGATGTCAGAATGTCACAGAGAGCTGCAGAATTAAACTGCCTGTTGGAAGTTTTAACAAATGTCATCAAAATGGGATAGAAAGGGTCAGCGATGAGGAGATTTTTATATTTATTTGAAAAAAATAAAAAATAACGTGCCACCATAACAAGTAGAGCTGATGTGGCGTAATAAAACACACCGCACAGCATCAAGAGCAGAGCGCTGATATTTGCGTCGTGTGGGCACACCGTAGGTGTGAGTCCCAGCAAAATAACCGTGCGCGCGGCCCTCTGTGAATGACCCGACGCACACGACGGGCCGCAGTACACAAGTCTAGAAACCACAAAAGCCACTTTGAAGTGCGGTTCTGAAAGTTGCTTTTACCTGAGCCACTGAGAAAATGCAGACAGACAAAATGTGGTGCAACACAACAGGGGAAGAGTTCCGGGTGTCTGCGTTTGTCCGCGATTAGACGGGTAAAATGAAAGAATGGGAGAAAATTCAATATAAACCACAGTAAACGACTCACGTCACAAAATTGCATGATGACAAATGAAAATGGAAATGAACAAAGTGCAATGAGTCATGACGTCAAAAATCTGAAAGCAAATGTACTCACCTTCTGCTCCACAAAGTGAGTCATTTTGGAAGGAGAAAAGAGAAATAAGTAAATCGGCAAAGAAAGAGCCAAGGGGCAAATTAGTAACATAATAAATTAAAATGAAATTCATATTGAACCCCTATCCTGTCTTATTCACCGCAAACAAACTTTAACAGAACATAATTCTCTGAATAATGAGATCACTTCCCATGTCTTTTGACTTTGGGCTAGTTTGACATGCTGTACTCACGTGTTTGGATATGTTACAGCTTCTAGAGTCCACATTGTACCTGCAAAACACAAATCAAAATATGAGGACACTTTGAAGAAAACTGAGGACTCTCAGAAGACTAAAGATTTGTGAATTATGGTACATTGAAAGTGACATTTTAACATCTAAACCAAGATATTGCTACTTAAGGTTGATGTTTCTACTAAGATATATTTGGTGTTTCAAGCAGGAAATTATACTTTTCTTTTCATTTCTTTCAGTCACATGTCAAGGATAAATTTCTCACCAGGTAAAAAAAATAAAAAATTATCCACAGTAAATGAAAGAAATGGTTCAATACATTTTTTACACACATGTTTTATGTTTTATGTTTTACACACATTCATCAAAGCCGTATTGGTCATCACAATCCACCTTCAAATCAACACAAACCTTCATCTGTAGCTCCATCCTGATTAAATGTATTTTTCTTACCATTATTCATTTTTTCCCAGTCTCTGAACATTTTGGTTCATCTGGTGCCTTGAGGTGAGATTTGTTTTGGTTGTTTTTGGCTGAAAATATCTTAAACATATCCAGGATATGTTAGCAGTTAGCCTAAACCTACTTTACTGAGAACTGTGATGGCCTCCAGTAGCTATGGCCACAAATACAAGATTTCTTTTTAATTTGACATTTATAACAACATTCTGAAGCAGAATCCTTGCATAAGTCTTGGACAACTGCAGGTTGTGGTTCCACAGAAAAAAAAAAAATTGCTATATGCTAATTTGATAGTTAGGGTACAAATGAAAACAGAGAGCTTTGCTACATGCCTCTGTTACATTTTGTAGTCTACTTTCTGCCAGCTGAGCAACTGTGAATAAAAAAAATATATTTATTGGCCTTAAGAGTATTAAAACCACTTCATGTAAGTACTGACAAAAAATGTTATTTTGATCACTTATCTTTGGTTATGAACTCAGAATCTTTAACGTTGGAAGGTCGTTCAGCCATCTAATTGGTTGTGCCTTCCACAGATTTTCTATCAGATGTCAGTCAGGACCTTAGCTTGTTCACGCTATAGCATTAATATTACTATTTATTAATATTATTATTGCACCTTTATCTAGTTTTCAAGGTGAGAATTGTTTTTTTTTAAAGGTGAAAAGTAAATACTTACACATCAAACCTTAGATTCTGCTTCTCTTCAAAGAAGAAATCCAGAACAAACTTTCTGACAAAATCGGGATTTCGGGTGTTGTCGATAACTTCTGTCCTGCCAAACTTGTAAAAGACAGAAGAGTTCAATTATTATCAGCACTGATTCAATCGTTGATATTTTACATTATACAGACAAAATAGTTAAAGAACTGGATTAAAAAACAAAAAAACCTTTATAATAGAATCTGTGAGTACAAAATCTATTTTACAGATATGGGACTACCCTGCATAATGCCAAGCAGTCTGTGCTAAAGTCTCTGACCCCAGAGAAATCAGGGTAGGTACATCAGAGTGATCATCTCCCCCCGCATTGTGTGCCCAGCAAGGCCTGCTCCCATCCTCCCTCCAGAATCATGGCATCTTTCTATCAGCCTGACAATCACACCGCTAATCCTCCGGTGGGTTGCGGCCTTGCCTTCGCAAGTCTGGCCCGACAGCACCGTGTAATGAGCTATTGATTTTGGCACTGCCTCACCGCAGCTTCAATACCTCGACTCGTGTCTTCAGAGGCCGGCGCACATAATCCAGCTATCAACTGTGTCCCCAGCCTATCCATTACCAAAACCGAGCAGGGAGGTGCATCGGACCTCAGAAGTACTTGCCGCATTTATCCCAGCAGGAAAGTCCCATGATGTTTGTTTGCGTTGTTTCTATTTTTGGTCTTGGGGGTTCCAGTTTGGTTAATAATTTCAGAGACGAGATCGGTTAATCGGCGCCTTGTTGTTGCAAATTAGGGAATGGATTTGTCACCATTGGAAATGTTTCAGTTGTCTGAAAAGCATGTATTTCTTTCTAGTGTTGGCTGTATACACTGAACAGATTCAAGAATTTTTTTTTTAAACTTGTACTCTTGTCAACCTAATGCATGTATCGTATCGGTAAAGTAATGAGAATGAAAACTGCGTACAGTGCTTTGAAAAAGCCTCTTCAATTTTAGTTTTCGTGTGTAAGGTCATACTACAATGTCTAAAATGGATTTAAGTCCAGACTTTGTTTGCACCACTCCAAAGCTGCGTCTTGGTATATTTGAGTATTTCAGAATTCTTTCCCAAAAGTCTCGGGGATCATCAAGATTTTTTGATAAATGTGAGACAGCCATCATGTCCATTTTGATCAGCAGTGATTTTAGCCTTGGAACTCTCCCACGGAGGCCAATTTAGTCCCATTTCTCTTCCTTAATGTCAAATCTTGAGCACTGACCTTAGCTGAATTTTTGTTGAGCTCTCCTGGAAATGTTTACCAGATTATGGCTCTCACATTAAGTTTGCAAAGTCATAGAAATGGCCCTGTAGCCCTTTTCAAATTACTAACTTTGTTTTTCTACTGTTTTTCTTTGTTGTTTTCTTTAGATGATGAGTTGCATTTTGGGATATTTCAGCCATCGGAGAGGCTCTGTTTAAATGTTTTATAATATCTGCAAGTCAGGTAATAATCATGCCTGGGTTTGCCTTGTGAAATTGAGCCAAGGTTTCTAAAAATGTAGTTTAATCACATTTAATGCATGACTGAACATGGGAGGTAATTACTTTCCCCCACAGGCTTGGATAGCTTTTTTTCCCTTAATGAATGAAATAATCATTGAAAATTGCTTCTTGTATGTACACAGGTTATTTTTAGCCATTGGTAATGTCTGTTTGGTGATTTCAGATTTTTTTTTCATACAATATATGTGTACAGTCCTAACATTGGTTGGGAGAAGGAAAATGCAATAATATGTTGAATACAACAAAACCAGAAAAAACTTTGGGACATGTTCAATATGAAAAATGTAAGATTTTTTTTTCAAATATTCACTCAAATTTTAGTTTTTATTTATTTATTTTTTTAATTCACTTATTCGATAGTGCTGTGCCACAAATTATTAGTGGCACATTTGGCAAATTGGCAAAGATTTAACAGCAAAAATGTCTAATGTTAACATCGTTCCTAAAAATTTCATTAAGTCTCCTTTTTAAAGAGATTATGAATGGAGCAATTATTGGCATTGCTGGTAATACTTTTTATTACCCTCGTTTGCCAACATCACAGAACTTATAGTCTTCTATACTCTTTAACATGGTTGTTTGAGAATTTCACTCATCAGAAGAAAAAAAAACTCCTCAAACCAGTCTGACCTTGTGTGAAATGTTAGTCGCCCCTTGACCTAATAACTGCTAGTTTGAAAAAAATTGTCCTACAGAAAAGGGCTAGTTGAGGCCAAAGCATCACACTGATGACTTTTATCATTCAGCTTTTGGTAGAAAGAGAGAAAACAGATAATTGATTATCCCAAAAATTAAGCTTCAATGTTTTCTTTAATACTTTTTGTAAAGATTTATTCCAAATAAAATAGAATTTAAGGATTTACCTGCCAAGGGTGTCGTATTGATGTGTGCAGAAGAGACATCTATGAAATGACTCTCTGGAATGATAACATGGTCTCTATTAAAATTCAACTGAGGCTCTCACAGAAGCATGCCGCATTTACTGAATGGAAAAGTTTGAGCTTAAGCTAAAGGAACTGTTACATAAACATAAAAGCTTAAAATCAAAGCACGTGTCGACAGCAGTAAGACCTGCATGACGCTCAGTTCAGAGTCGTCCTTGTAGAGAGCTTTCAAGAGTTTAGTGGGTATGATTTGATAGGAACATACTTGCTGATGAATGGCCCTGGAGCATGGGCAAGTCATTTCATCTTTTCCCAAAACATTTGCTTACACACATTGCTAAACACTGTTTGCTGACAGAGCCGATTGCCCCCTCCTACATTACAAGAGAAAAGTAATTATGAGTCACACAAATATCACTAAAATCAATTAAACTAATCTAATATAACACACTAATGTACTTTGTTAGTGCCATTGGGTGTGTGGAAATGTGTTGTAATTGACTATTAGCTTTTGAGATACTATGCTGCTAGCATCCAGCCTAACCAGAAATATAGCTGGTGAAATTTCTCAAAACAAAGTAAAAAAAAAAAATAAATAAATAAAAAATTAAAAGGTGAACAAAAAATAAAAGTTTAGGATCTACAGCTAGATCATGTTAATTCAGACACCATTTTGTTTCAGTAGGAAGTCTTATGGCCACACGTTTTGTTATGTGTGTCTAAACTCTCAGGTCCAAAATATTTCTAAGACTTTTTTTTTATGTATAAACAATAAACTAAACATACAGTAATTCTGATTTTTTAAGAAGTCACTTTTTGCTTTTTTATTTAGTAGGAAAGGAAGTTTAAATCATTTTAGATCCACAACTTAAAGAGGTTTTCTAAAGAAAGACGTCCGGTTTGCAATCGGGACGCAACAAACGACAGCAAAAAGTGAAGGTTGTCTGCCTCTTGGTAAAACGAACAGAATGCGACAGCGTCAACAAAAGTTGAACATGTACAATGTCGAGCTCGAAATTTCATGTGTGAATCACATATCTGCAAAGAGACCGCTTCACCGCACAACTGATTTAACCCAATGGGAACAAATCACACATGTGTTTTGACAACATGCTAAACTCACAGCACCACATAGTGCCCTGGCATGACAACTACAGCACATTGGCTTTCTCATCTAAACTCTAAATGTGGAGCTTTTCCCCAATCAGCATTAAAAAATACAGACATCTTCCTTTAAACAATGCCTTTGAGATTGCTTCTATGAGGGAAAAGATTTTTCTAAGCATCAAACCAATTTCAGATGTTTTCCTTTACCATCTTCTTCTAACCATTTGATTGTGGGAAGTCACGGTCAACTGTCCTTTGTAAATAAAATCCTGATCAAAGGTTACGGGTTAAGAGACGTTGCTATGGAGCCAGGCGAGAACAAAAACATAGCAGCTGTAATGAAAGCGTTCTGTTATGCAAGAACGGAACATCAGCAAGTAAAAGCAGCAGTGTGTGTCTGGTGGCATGAAGGTAAAGCAGGTCCCCCAAGTAATTAGTCCTCAACACAGCTGTTTGTGGTTTGACTCCAAACCTTGAGACCCTCTGCATCCCTCTGCAGAGAACTGAGACTTCTGAGAATAAAGCCAGAATACGTTGCTTTTTTTAAAATTTTTAATCTTCAGATCTCTAAAACAGCATTATTTTGAAGGTAATGCTATAGTCAATGGAAAAAAAATAAAAATAAAAAAAATTGTGAAATATTAACTTACCAGTAGCTATGTTTTCATTGGTCATATAATTGGGCCATTTGACATTTCAAAACTAAATCTGCCCAATAGAAACAATAATTTCAAAAAACTCATTTATCCATAAAAGTTTTGCCACTAGAATGAGACTTTTTTTTTTTTTCCATCCATATCAAAATTTGTTTGTTTCACAAAATTGCAATGGAAACAATTCCAAGGCATCACACGAGTCACGTGGTCAATAACAGGATGTTACTACTGGTGCAAAACCACAGAGAAAAGACGTCAGGAAGTAGATGCAGTCTGCTGGTGAGGCAGGTTTTTTAATGACATATCGTGTGAATTATTCACTTATGATTTTAAGTGCATTTCCAATTTAATGGAAATGCACTGAAATTGCAAAATGTGTTTTTTTGTTGTTGTTTTCTTTTTTTTACATTAGTGGAATACTGCCAAAGATTTGTACACATTTGTAAAGTAAATGCAGCCACTGTCAGAAGACGCAGTGGTCAATGGGGCTTTTTTAAAGATGTTAAGTTCAACATCTTACTTACAGAGTTAAAGCAAACATCTTGCTTCAAGTTTGACTCAGGTTGACCATCACCATCACCCCCTACTCAGAATTTCTCCAATCCTTCTTTGCACAAAACTTGACAAGGAAAAGTTTGAGAGATGAGAGTGAGTGGGGGTGGGGGGGAGCGGGGCTGTAAGCACATAAAAAACTGCTGAGTGCCAGAGAGGAAACTGGAAAGAAACAGCATCATAAAGCACCTGCCACAGAGCGCAGTGAGGGAGAGGGCTTTGCTCCAGCAGAACCCCTACAGCAAACAAACGGTGTGGTTGGAGACCAGAACGGTCCCGAGCTGAAACATGTCGAGTCGTTGGCTGTATCCACAAAAACGCCCGGAGCGATAAAACCTTAGGTGAAAGCAGTGGCAGGATGTGTATGGAAATCTGGCATTAGTTTAGTATTGAAAGACGGTAATTGTAGATCACCAATAAAACCCCAGACTCCAAATAATTATGCAGAGATCGAATTACGTGATGACTGGGGTAAACAAGCCAATTCTATTCACGGAGCACCAAACACACTGCTTTGTGTCACGAGTTCTGATGTACCAGCAGCTACAACAATAAGGCATTCTGGAACATCACACTGTAAACAAACCACAGCATTGCTGAAGGGAAGGTGAAGAAATAATTGTGAAAAATATAAGACCCAAGTTTGTGAGTTGTGACAACCAATACAATATTCCTTCTTTTTTTTGTTTGTTTGCTTTTCATTTTTCACCCATGAATTGTCTACTTCAGGTTTGACTCCCTTTATTGTACAGCAATGATTTTTGGTTATTGTTGTCAATGTCAGATGAATTGTCAAACAGCGTACAGACTAGTAGAAAAGGATACAATCAATGTGATAAGTAACTAGTTGAAATTAAGTTGCATAAATACATATGTTTGCCATTATCTCTAGAATCTAATTTCATAAGATAGAGTCTGTGATTGTCATTTGTGCTTTTCCAAAACTTAAATTACTATTTGAAACAGCAGACAAAATGATGTATTTAATTTTTATGTTGAAAGATACTACCGTAGTTTGTGGTCACATCAACTGCAGCAAATAAAGAACCTAAGTGAAAGTACCTGAAAAAAACATAAAAATATACATATTTTATAGAGAATAATACAGTGGCTTTTCTGCTAAGAGTTTTACATCCCACACACAGATTTGCCTGCAGTCTTCACCATTACAACACGGTTCATCTGTGGGTATTAGGACAATGTATCAAAAAACGTTAAAAGTTATAAAAATTCATAACAGGGTGTGAGGCCAACGGGGGACAGCACCCCCTCATGGCAGTTCAATGCGTCAACCATAATTCTGACTTTGAAAACCCTTTAATGAGAGATATTTGCTTCTCATCTCTGTCACTGCCTAGTGTTTTACCTATTTCACCTTTGATTTACCTCAAAGAAACATGCTGAATTTGAGGTAAATACTGTCCCGTCATCAATATGACGGACAGTACTGTCCCGTCATCAATATGACGGGACAGTACTGTCCCGTCATCAATATGACGGGACAGTATTAGCAAGTATAAGATAAGTTGCGTTCTTCCACACCAAATCTTCATGGTTCTTTAAAGGTATTATCCTAAAAATATTAACCTTCACAGATCAATTAACTTGTTCAAAAGGTGTAACTCTGAGCATTTGCTCTGATATTGAAAATGTAACTTTTGGGAATTACCTGAAGTTAAAATCCTTTCCCAAATCTGGTACACTGCTTTACAGCCATGTTTTCAATGGACCAATTTCATCCAGTTACCTGTTGAGACTTTGATACTTTCTGCAACACTTTCTGACTGTTCAAGATTTCAAAGGTCACCTGTTTTCACTCTAACTGGTTTCATCTTTATGGAAGATATGAACATTTCCAGAATATTAAAAGAATACATTCAAGTTGGAAATCAGATTAGAGTTTGTAATTGTTGGAATAATGCAGAAAATTAGGTATACTTGTGATAAAGCACACACAAGAATGGCACAAGGTTGTTTCCAGTACGACTTATACATGTTTAAATTTGTAAAACAAAAATGTTGCTCTCAGAAAAAGCAACATTTTTATTTATCTATCTACTTATTAATTTGAACAGAGTTCCATGTTCCATTGGATCCAGCCTTTGTCTCCACAAGCTTGGACCTCTAATTGTACAGCATTTTCAAGGTAGAGTATCACAGTGTGTACAGTGTGTACAGCTGGTGACAAGTTGTTTACTCCACTAATTGCGGCACAGTTTGTACCGGGTTTCTGATTAGGACCTTCGAAGTGGAATAGAAAGTCATGGGGTTCCTTGTGGGGAGTGGATCAGCAGTAAAAAGAAACAAAACAATAAAAAAAAAACCTCAGTGCCATCAATAACACAGTGTAGTCGACTTTGGATTTCAGACCGCTAAGAAAAATCAAACTCGGCCTAAACATAAAAACGCGTGACACATAAGAGACGAAAATGAAGAAACTCACGGAAGTCGACGTAAATCGATCGAACACGATCCTGATTCAAAAAGTGTCTGGCTTCAAATGGCTACAAGTCAAAGGGAAGATTTCATTTGTGAGTGCAATACACCTATATCTTTCTTCTTCCCTTCAGTCATGACAGCAATTCATTTGGTGTAGCACAATAAAATCAGCAGGTTGATATTTATATTTGGGATTTGTCAACCTTTGATTTTACCTCGGGTATTAAAGGAGTTTGTTGCTTGTTTCGCCCAAAGTTGGAACACTGTCAGTTTAAGATGCAACTTCTGGACTCTGGTTTTAGTAACACATCGCCCTTACATCATTTATACATAAAGCATTCTCTGATATTAGATATTAATGTTCAGTTTCTCAGCTTACCTCCCTCCACTCTTTGGTTCCCACACCTTGCACATATAACACAACCACTGGAAGAGAAGCAGAAAGAACAGAAGAGGTGAAAATGGGGATTAAAATAAAAACAGTTCCAGCCGTAGCAAAAAAGCCCATTTGGTTTCTGTATGTTGGCACCTGCAGCACCTGCAGATATCAAAACATTGCAGCTCAATTCCAATTTCATTACATTCGTTGTTGCTGGAGGTGAGTAAACAATTCTTTATTAAAAGCCAAACCAGAACCCTTTAAGGAAATTAGTTTTCTTACCTCCTACCGAAGACATTTGTGGTAAATATTTGAACATACTGGATCCTAAATTATTAAACTTGTGGCGAACCAGCAGAACAGAGCAGAATTAATAAAACTTCTTCACAGATATGCTGCTACCTAATAATTTGAATATCATCAAAAATAAGTGGGAACCGTTTGGACAAAATGAAACATGACCAGGATGTACACTAAATGAAGAAGGAAGAACATTCGTACCTGCTCATTTTTTTATTTTTTATTATTATTATTTTTTTTGCTTTGCTTTGTCTTAAATAACAATGTTAAGCGCTAATGAATCTTTTATGTCTGAAAGTCGGTTTATTTCCTCTTATCCATATCTCTATGGAAATTGCATTTGTGGATTGAGAAGTGAGGGTCAGTACTGATGCTATCATGAAAAAATATATATATATATCTGTCAATGTTAAACAGCTCATTCTGTTTTTGACTCTTGTTTGAGCTTCTGGTACCTCTGGTACAGCTGAATCAAATGATATCGACTTTTACCAAGTCCTGCTAAGTCACCAATGTGAACCTTCTGTGATTCAAGTTGAGATCCCTGATTGAAAAAGAAATAAAGCAACTTTCAAAGGTTCTAAGATTTATAACGAAGAAGCAGTGGTGGGCACACTTTCACTAACA
The DNA here is from genome assembly GCA_010277075.1 of Poeciliopsis retropinna. Taxonomy (NCBI): domain Eukaryota; kingdom Metazoa; phylum Chordata; class Actinopteri; order Cyprinodontiformes; family Poeciliidae; genus Poeciliopsis; species Poeciliopsis retropinna. The sequence goes on from VMRM01000009.1 coordinate 1,634,003, forward strand.
CTGGTAACAATGGAGCAATGTTTTGTTTAATGTGTTTGCTAACTTGTGAAGCGGTTAGCACACTTAGCGCTCCCTATTTTTTATTTTATTTTTTTCAGATACATTCTAAAGCGCTAATTTACTTTTTAGTTTTGTAGGCTTTCAGTAGAAAATTCAAAATCTCACTTTTTTCCTCAATAACTTCATTACAGACAACAAACATACAAGGGAAAAGAAATGAAACACAGACAGAAGAGAACCAGATATGAAGAGCTCAGGGATTATAAGACATGTAAAATAGCAAAATATAATGAAAAAAAATGTGCTTACTTTTTTTGCTAAAGTTTATGCATGATTTAAAAACATTTAAGTGAAGAGCTTAAACAAACAAACAAACAAACAAACAAAAACATTCATTAAAAGCTTTAATGTGATGTGCATTCATCCTGGCCAAGTAATGTCATTTGTGTCTAGACACCATCAGCCACTTTGTGCCGGTTTGAAGTTTGGACATTAGCTCTAATGAACTTTAGATCGTCTAAATTAGAAGGTGATTAAAACCAAATTTTACTGTCCTAATGAGCAATTAAGAGAGGAGCAATAAGAAAGATAAGGGGGGCAGGCAGTGGATCGTTTTGGCCGGTGCTTTCACAAGAAAACAATCTTTTCTTTGTCACATTGGTAACCATGCGGGAAGCTGCAGATTAAATTGGTTTTGTAAATCTGATTAGTCCAGGCTAATCAGTTCGTGACTTGCATGTTCACATTTTAATTGAACAAAGGGGAAGATAAGTAAAACCAAATGGAAGGTGTAGTCTGTCAATTTCCTGCCCTCTAAAACAAACCACAAAACGTAAGAGCATGGTGCATCAACAGTTTGGGGCAGGAGAGGCTGAAGGAAGACGAGCAATCATTTGAGTTCAGGTCTAGAGGAACTGACCGACTGCGCATTTTATGGGAAGTGACAGAAAAAGGAAGGAGCAGAGCTGCTGAACTCCAGGCAGCTAAGCGGCAGGTGAACTCCCTGTCCCTCTAAACCCAGCAACACTGTATGCAGCATGGGAATACAAAAAGGAAACATGACTCATTCTGAAAGGACCATAAATCACAAAACGTTCTAATGTAGTTCCCCAACTTAATAGCATTCTGCATTTTGTAATAAAACACCTTTACATATTTGTGTCAAATCCATTTTGTTTTTATCTCTGACAAAAGAATGTGGCTTAGCTGCAATTATTAGAACAACCAACCTTGTTTCACCAATTTACCAAAAGATAAAACATGAAAACATTTGGGCCTGAATAGACAGTCTTTCCCCCCTTAGCAGAGAAACATGCAGTTAGATGCTTTCTGTAGCCATAACCCACTCTGAGACAACAGTCTGAGCAAAGTTTAGCCAAGTCCAAATGTCAACTATGAGAAGATAAGGAATTTGAAGACACATCATAGCATCTCAAAACCCCAAACTGTCATGAGGATACTGATGTTGACGTGTATGAAGGCGGGTTCTTTGGGCGGCAAATAATTAATGAGGTTCTTAACCAGTCCTCAGAGGAAATATCGTTATGTGTTTTACAATTTTATTACGTTACAGGGTCAATTCATCTTTTCCTCAGAGTGCAAAGGTTTTTTCTTTGTCCACCTTCAATTCAAATAAAATAAGAGTTGCCAAGAATTGTACAGGGACGTATTTGTTTGTTGGATGCAAATCATAAACAGAAAATACATTTGAATATTATTTATATTCTAATCAAGGCAGAGAGGTAGAGAGCAGTGGTGCAATAAAACCCAGGGCCTCAAGGTAAGACAGCAGGGCCTCCCATCAGATTTTCCTGTAGATTAACTCTACAGCTTCCATGCATAATAAATTTAGCTACAGCTCAAGTGCTTTTTCACAGAAGGAGAATTATTAAACAGATATACTGGCAACCTGATACTCATGTATCAATGCAGGTGCAGCTTTTTAAAATGAAATACATTTCTGAACAAAATTCTAAAATACAATCAACAAGAGAAGTCTAGCCTGGAATCATTGAGTGAGAGGTGGGATACACCCGTTACGGGATGCATAGCGTGTACAGCTGTGCACACACACACACACACACTGAAGGGCAATTTAGAAGAACCATATAATCTACTATGCATTTTGTTCTGTAGGAGCAGTGGCAGCATGAGGTACGTGGGAGAATCCATGCAAGCAGAAGGAGTCCATGCAAACTGCACTCAGAAAAACCCCAGGCCAGAATCTGAAAACTCAGAACCTTCTTGCTCCGAGGCAACAGTGGCAGCAACTGTGTCATCACGCGGCCCCAGGCAGAACGTCTTAATGTCATCCCAGTGTTGATGGCCAAGCTTGACAGCAGCAGTCTGCCCTCTTTATTGGGCAGTCTGCCCTCTTTACTGGGCAGTCTGCCCTCTTTACTGGGCAGTCTGCCTCTTTACTGGGCAGACTGCCCAGTAAAGGCAGTCTGCCCAGACTGCCTTCTGGAACTTCCTCAGTTCTTTGTGCCTCAGTTCAGCAACTTTGAATCTCTGAGTGTCTTGTTCCATCACATCCCCATGCAAAGTAGTGTAATGGATTGAACAGACATCAATAGGCTGCTACAGTGTGATCATAAAAGATTTGACACCGGCAACAACAATAATGGAGTGAGTGCACCTTAAATGTTCCTCACTTGGCCCAAAGTGAGCCCAGAAAATATCCCCGACACCATTACAGCACCAGTAGCATGGACCGTGGAGTTAGGCCTGGATAGACGGCTGGTAAGCAAACAGAAGCCTTTTGGAAATCCAACTTAAGCAATGTGAAGCGGAGGCAGATTTCATCTGAAGTAAGAGTGCACTTCTAAGGGCGCTGGCTGTCAGGAATCTCTCTAAAACACACCCCTCACATAGCAATTAGATAAGTGAGGGTGGTCACATCCCACCTAATCTAGTGATTAGCTGTCAGGGGAGAGATGAGGCAAAGTAGGCCAGAAACCTAATTCTTGAACCCTGGAGAAAAGGCCACGGCAACTCTGCCGTATCAAATCGAAGGAAATTTAGTGCAGCAGACAGGTTTTTTCCCCCCACTGGAATTCCCACAATTGGTTTAAGTTGTGAAATTATGTAGTAATACAATATAGCTGACATATTTAAGAAAGCAACTCAACTACTTATTTAATTGCCCAAAAGCTCAACAGTGAAATGTCTACCATATTTCTATTTTTTGCAATAAGTGAGTCGGTCACTTCTGTTTTTTGTAACTTAAATTTATAAAGTTAACTCATTACATTTTTACAAAGATAGAGAATTAAATTAAGAAGTAAAGAACAGAAACTGGCTGTAAAATATAACTATAAATCTCATAAGTATCAGAACGTTTTTTACTGCATAAAAGTAGAAAGCACCACTTTGTTTTCAGCTCTGGATGGAAGAAACAAAACTGAGACTGAAACAGTCCAGAAAAAAATCACCTGCTGTTGTATTTTGCTGTGGCACTTGCAAAAATCCATTCCTCTGTCAAAACATTCATGCTTATCCGTTCATGTGAGGTCAGGTTGTGGAGACAAGTCAAGGTGGGAAACCCAGACATCTTTCTTCCCAGCAACACTCGCCTAGCAACTACTCCTGAGGGGATTCCACGGCACTTCTAGTAGCGGTGGGTAAATAGCACAACATTTAAAATATACAAAAAATACGAAAAGTCAATGTACTATGTCTTACAGCAGAGGTGATCAGCAGCAGTCTGCTGCTGTAGATTAGGTGGGATGTGATCAAGACTGGATCTTGGATTTGATCTGAATCAAATGAACGGATCATTAGCAGGTCAGTTCAGAGCTGATCCTGGTCTGTTGGAGTAAAGATGCATCTAAAAGTTACAGGACTGTAGCTCTCAAGGACTGGACTTGATCACCCCTGTTATTGTGTATTATTATTATTGTTAGTAGTGTTTTATGATTTTTTTTTATTTTTATGATTAAGTATTTTAATTTCCATAAATGATTAGGGGTTCCTGATACAGTAGAAAGCAGAATGGGTAGAATAACACACTAACAGTTTCATGGTTGAATACTGTAAAAAACCTTAAAACCTTTTAATGTCTTTGTTGTTGAGTTTATGTCTGTTTATTCAATAATTTAAGAGCAAAAATGCTTTTGAATCAGAAATGTTGCCTATTTTGTCAATATGTAGTTTGATTAAAATGTGATTAATTGCAAATAATTAATGACCTTGGTTCAATATTTTTTAATTGAGTTTAAAAAATATAATATAAGTGAATATTTTAAAATCAAAATATGTTGTGCACCTGAGTGGATACATCAAAAAATGATGATAGAAAACAGAAAAAGTGAATGAGGTCATCATGATTCATGCATGAATTGATTGCTAATTTATAAAATGTCCTCATGCAGTCTTTAATAATTTATTTTTTTTGGATAACTTTTTTTTTTCAGGCTCCATTTACAACATGCATACAGATGATTATGATGATTATGATAATGTAGGGGGATTCTAAAGCTCGGGCTCCATCTCCTATTACTGTCATAACCAGTGGACTGGTAATCTGTTTTTTTAAGTTGTCATGGTTATTAAGTAGAGTGAGTGACGGATAGAGGTCTGTGAATCTGTGATTCAACTGGTGACGCTCACACGTTCCTCAGATCTCATTAGGAGACCTCAAAGGTAATTAGAGACCAGTGACCTTTATCCGAAGGGTATGTCACGGGCCTTGCCTTTAATTCACCCCCGACGTCACAGATGTATTTATATTTGACCAGCTAGAAATAAAATCTGTGAACCAACATGTAAAGAAGAAGAAAAATGAAACAGTATAGATTTTTGCCTCCCACCATCCTTTACAGTCACACTCTTAAAACAACTTAAGTCATTACATTTAGCTTTAATTTCAACCTTAATTTAGTCATCTGTATAAATTCACCAATCAGGCATAATGCCTCAAGCATTGACAGGTGGAGTGAATAACAATGATTATCTCTTCATATTAGCAGATGAAATATTCCAGGCTGAGGTAACATTATGTTCTAAAAGCAGAGAAAAGGTTGAGCATAAAGATTTTAACAGGAGGTAGAAACTCTAAAACTCGTCTGGGGTGTTCTAAGTCTCCAATGCAAATGTGCGCAAATCTTTGTTGATATTTTGCTAATACTGAATAAACAATTTCGCAATTGAGGTGTTTCCATTAAAGAAGAAATGCAGTTAAAATTACATGTAAATAAATAAGTTTGTTCATATGATAAAAAAAATAATAAATAAATTTTAAAAAAAAAACATGCCACACCATCATCCTCCTACAACTTCCTGTTGTCTTCTTTGCCGTAATACCTGCAGTAAAGAGCAATAAATACTGTAGATGTTACCTTTTGTAGTATTTCTAAGATGGTTCCACTGTGCGCATTAAAGCTTAATAAGGTATAGTCAGGGTTTAAACCATTAACATAGGAAGCTATAGGTGCTTTTAGAGCAGGTTTCAAGTACCTGCTGAAAATATTCACCATAAATCTCATCAAAACTCACCAATAAATATGGTAAAGTCATCACAGACAATAAGAAAAAAAGACATGTATTTTTATAACAATCACATATTTTAATAACATTAAGTAAATGTGTTACATGACTGGACAAGACTAGACCTAACCTAACCGTAGCCTGTCCGAAGCTAATGATAATGTGCCGATCTATTATTAATCAAACCAGTAGCTAGCTTCAGAATAGATATAGACCCCTGCAACAAGGAAGCAGCCACCGTTGGGTACGCAACAGTCCTAAAAAAAAAACAACAAAAAAAACGTTTTTTGTTGTCAGGCGAAGCTCAGGACAAAATCTTAAAACTCATTCCACATTTGTTGCACTTCTGAAAAACATAAACTCCTACATGCTTGTGACTCACAATCCTTTACTGACCATGTACAAAATAACACATTGTATATAAGAAATATAAGTGACTAACAATCACAGAGACTACACCGAAATTACAATATGAGTAATGCAATATCATACTGTATTTTATTCAATCATTGATTTTACTTTTAACAGATGCTGAACTGGTGGGTGTTGGATGGCCATCTCTCATATGGATTTTAATGGAGTGAAACACTTGTGTGTGTGCGTGTGTGTGTGCATGTGTGTGTGTGTGTGTGTGTGGATGGAAACTTCCAGTATTCCCCCAGAAAATGATATTACATAAGATAAGTGGGATGTTTCATATGGAGGCCCGAAAGCGGTGTAGATGGTGGTGTACAGAAATAAAAGAGAGCGAGCAGAACATTATGTGATGCTGCAGGGGGGCTACACAATGAGAACAGCTAAAAAACTCTATGTGTTATTAAAGCTTTCCTAGTTGTAATGATTCAGAGGGACGTGAGCATTTTTTCTGAGAAATTCTAAACAAAAAAAAACAAAAAAACATGTCACGTTGGAATGGGATTGGGAGACGGACGCTGTTGTTGGAGAAGTTATGGGAAGAAAAACTGTAAAACCGAAGAAAGAAAAACAAGTTATGAATTCAAATATTCTCCCATTTGTGCAAAAGAATGCATCACGTCCATATTTCTTCCTTTGGCTAATTAACATAGCCATTTCTGTGAACTCGAAATCTCATCTGCTTGCTTTTGGTATTCTTAGCCACCAATTTTTACCTGCTCAGAGAATTGCACACAAGCCGACAGTATCTCTTTCCAAGGACAGCGGCGTGAGGTCATGCATGCCTGGAATATGCTAACATCCCTTCAGAACAGCACTGAATCAGACTGAAACATTAGTCAATGTGTGCATTCAGGTGCCTAACAAAGCATTGTGTGTCGAAGGAGCTTTGTAATAAAACCAGGCATCCATCAATATTTAGAGACATGTCTTCTGAAACACTGCTAGATGTTGTAAATTGGCAAACATTATACCTGGACGCTTTTCCGCAGTGACGTATACGACCCTCATTACAGTGACTGATCGGCTTATTATGCTTCTCCTTTCCAAATCTATTCGCTCATTTCATTTCATTTCAAAGCAAATGAAGAAAATATACATTTCTTATTCTGCAATCTGTCCCAAGAAAACACCAGTTATTATACCAACAATGAGAACATTTTTCAGACTGTAAAAAATTAAAGTCTTACTTGATTCCTTCTTGGCTGTGAGCCTGGGAGAACAGGAGCTGTGCTTCCATTACAAATGTGTGAAAATCTTTGTCTTTGTCGGTATTCCGCTAATGTCAAAAAATCTATTTTTGCAATTGTGGTGTTTCCATTAAATACAAAAATAAATTAAAATTGCATGTGAATAAGCCTGTTCACATGCAGTTGTGCAAAATACACCTGTTTCGAGAAAGCTGAAAAATCACCTCCTCCTAGCACAAAAACCTTTTTATCATAAAATGTGTTTGTTTTGTTTTTTGTTTTTTTTATGTCATGTTCCCTATAAATTAATTTATTTTTGGAATTGTGCTATTCTGTGGGTCATGGAAACGTAGTGTCTGACAATGAGCTGCTAATCACATAAACGGGATTTTACAGAACTGAATGGCAAACAGTATTTAATAATCACACAATGTGCACAATTGACGAAATGTTAGGGGGCACTGAGTTGGACTGCAGATATTGTAGACAGTCAAACAGTCTGATAAATACCACTTTTCAGTCAAATTTATGTCGCCTTTTCTGATGACAAAACTATTAAAATGTATGGATTTAAATTCTAAGATAAAGCAGCTGCTGTTTTACTAAGTCAGTACATATACCATATATTTTGTGAGCAAAATAAAGAGGGAGCAAAATGAATACTTGACAATGGCATAATTAAAATTAAATGAACTATTTATCAATTTAAATAGATTGTATTAGGCCATTGGCATATAGTCACCACCAGATGCCTACAACACACCAAACTATCACATATTCTATAAAATCAGAGCAAATTAGTCCATAAATGAAGCAAATGAAAGAAATGGAATCCTTGGGTGTTTGGGTTCTGGCTTTTGTTTTTGTTTTGAATATTTTCTTCTTGCATAGGTCTTGGCATATTCATGGCATTCCTCTCTATTCATTATTCATAGTAATGTGTTGGCATACTAGTTAATTATTTGCTGTCTAGTTTTGTTATTTATTTTTATGTTTTGTTCTCTGTTGTTCTGAGAAAAAGCAGCTCCTTGTTCTACGCTTCACTTTGTCCAGAGGGACTGGGCTCTTGGCTGTCGAGAAGCAATTGCTTCCTAAAGGTGGTGACGTTTGAAATTTTACCCAATCGATAACATTTGTCCATGATGTACGTAAAGCCGGTTCAACCCTAAAAAGCTTCCTCCAGTGCGAACAGAGAAGTGCTGGTGCAAACGAGGTGGCTGTTAACGTTAAATCAATACTTAGGAGCATGACCAACACTCACTTCCTCTGCTGCCATTGCTGAAACTACACACGACATCATCGTTCACAATTTCTTCTGTTCGCTGACTGGCTGAAGTTCGAGCAGAGAAAGTTAGGTCGATGGGAGAAATCCCAGACAGAGCAATGAAAGGAGGTGAGAATCAAGCAAAACTGCACAAGAAATCAGTGGCCAGGTGAGGACTATGTCAAAAGTTTCATTTTATTTGAAAATTGTTCAAGCCCACAGTTATTCATACTGGTCATTTAGGTTTAAAGAATTATTTTAATGTTTTTTTTTCTGACTAAAGGTAATATTAACTTTCTGGAGGGATCCAGTCAGAGACTACTTTTATCTGACGACACTTCTACTGAGCTAAAAACCATAAACACGTTTTCATTTCTAATTTTACTGCTGCTTTTTTCCCGCTTGCACCAGCACTTCTATGCATTTCTATGCAAATACATAGAAATTATGTTCTGCATCCAATCATTACCAGCTCCTTTCCATCAGGACAGTTCAAACATCTCTTTAAATTTACTTTACAGCACCTGCTTTGAAGGTCACGGTGCGTCTTAGGAACAGGAATTACAGACGAACACAATTATGATCACTAAATGGGAGACGTCTCTTATATCACCACAGTGTAAAAAAAAAAAAAAAAAAAGTTGTACATGCAAAGGTCAAAGAGAACGAACCATGCTGCCTCATCTGAAAAGAAAAATTGTGCTGCAGTCTAATGTCTAATGGCGGACAGAATGCATTCAGTTACTCAAGGCTACAGAAGAAGAAGAAAAAAACCTTTGACAGTCATCTCAGCAGTTCTTCCCTTCACAAAGAAGAACACGTCGATTGGAGCAGTACATCCATCGTCCACGTGTGGGCGGACACACAGAAGCATGAGGTAATTTCAAGGCGGCGTCGGAGAAACTCAAAGTTAATTCATACAACGACTAGACCAAATTGTCACAACAGCACCAAGGACAAACTTTAAATGACGGTAAATCTGATAAGAAGAGGTACTTGAAGAGATGAGTCTGGGCTTGTGGCAAAGCTTTGTACAAACAAGCAACACAAACACACAACACATAAAACTTATGACCAAATAAAACTTGGACAGGATAAACTGGGCGATCTTTATACTTTACATTCAAGTTACTAAAAGTCTCATGAATTAAAGAATTTGGTGAATTAAAGAATGTGTGCTTTGTAAATTTAAGAACATTTTGTGCAAAATCAAGTCCTATGTAACTTGATGTGCTTCTGTTCTGAATAGTGAGACTGTGTGTGGGATTCCATGTTCTGCTTGGTTTTTAGCAACATTTTTTTCATAATTAAAAGTGCATTATTATGTGTTTCCGGCCACATAGTACAATTTTATATCACAATCACAACTATGTTACCTTGCGGTGTTATAAAAACGCTTCTTATATCCCATGACTTAAAAGAAATTTGACTTCATAATTTAGCGCCTTGAAGTTGAGCCTCTGTCTCTTTAAGAAAGTTGCTCTTTCTGAAACCGCCATTACAACATGGTTCCTCTATTAACCCTTTAATAACATTTTTACCAGCTTTAGAAGTAGGTCCTATAATGAGCCCAGCAGTTGCTCAGATCCACCAGGTGTTTGCTAATTGTTCCTGGCTAATCTGAAGGAGCTGAGTGGGTGGGTGGGTGGGGGAGGGATACAGAAGCTTGGAAACTCCACCTCAGAGGAGGAGCTTCATCCTCAAAGGCGGTACGAAGTCCACTGATGTGTTTTACTGAGAGGTTGGCATGGGAGATTCAAGGATTTCTCAAACACGTATGAAAGAAGTATAGTTATTGCTTCATTGCTCGAACCCCACAGGACTCATAATAGTACACATATTTTTCTTCTCCAGACAAACAATATTTCAGATTTCCCAAACAATGGCATAGTTTGATGTGGTTCTTGAACTAAGGCGGATTTGTTGTCGCTTTCCTTTGCCTCTCTGTGTTTGCAGATCCGTTCACTGTCCCATCCCGCCAATTACGACAAAGTTACAAACTGGCGTGGATGTCCTTTGTAAAATGTAATTTCTCATCATGAAGTCATTAAAGTTTCAAGACATTCAATCATCAGGAGCAGCATTCTCAGCAGAGGATTCCTCATGTGTGAGGCCATTTGATGATAACCAGGTAATTTATATATATATTTTTTAAATGATCACAAGCATATCTGCTAAACTTTGAAATTGATAGCGACTTCACTGGGACTTTTTGCACTGTTTCACCACTGCAGACGTTATGAATCCAATGACACGAAGTTCGCTCATTATTTTGAGCTCAGGCATTGTTTTTTTTTTTTTCATCAAAAGCTTTTCTATTATTAGACCCTCCTCTTCTTTTCATCAAAAGAAGTCGTTATATGTTAAATCTCATAAAGATGGAAACGAACGGCGAAAAAAATCTCCCAAACTCCTTTGATGCTTCTGCGGCGCAGCTAACCCAGTTACTCACGGCTTCCTATTAGCTCGGAATAACATTAAGAGTGATTAAGTCACCTGCGATTTTGTCATGGCAAGACACACTCTTTTGACCTGATTGCATGCTCCGTTATTTTGGCTCTCTGACTATTGAAGTCTCTATATTTAGAATTTCGACAATCAGCGGAGCTGCCACAGCTCCACGTACCTCTGATTACTTTGATTAAAACGATTTTTTGTGAGGATAAAAAGACGACTGAGAGCCGAGTGCAGTCTCCTCTCTGTTCCTTCTCCCTGCCAGGACATTTGCTTTCGCTCATCTTTGCAGCCGAATATCAAACACCGAGGCAGTTGGCAGCGACAAAAACTGGACGAGACATGGCAGAGGGAGCAGCTGTGAGAGGAAAATAAATCAGTTAACCGGTTAGACTTGGGGAAACCACCTGTGACGTACAGTTAGAAACGAGACCAAAATGGGCAACTTCAATCAGATATAACAGAACAGATGCTTTAAGAGGAAGTTCCAGGAAGAGATTCGTTTTAGCGTTCTCCAGGAGTCTGCTGGGCATATTGTCAGATGAAGGCTTGGCAGGAAGAGTAGAATATATTAGAAATTCCATCAGTTACAATTAAACTGGCAAAACTCGAGACAGGAAAACCTTCAGATCCATCTACATCGCAAACATGTCCTAACTTCTCATCTTTTTCTGTGTATTTCATCGGAATGGTTCACGACAGTCCAACACTTGGTGTGAAAATTATAACTGAAACAAAGTATATTTGATCTTCTCAGCGCTTTTATGATATAAACAATTTAAAGTTCGCACACTTTAATTTAGACATTTTTTATTTTTTTTTTTCTTTTGAAAATTGAGTACAGAAAAATTTTAGTTCTAGCGGGTCTCAAAAGTGGCCCCAGTTTCAGTTTGTGAACTCTGTTGGCTGACACGTTGACGACCCCTCCAACCAGATCCTGTTACTGCCCAGCAAAACCCCTAACATCTGCTGAAGTCGAACCGATGTTGAAACTCATGCATCACTTCTTCTTGCCTGTACTGGTGGGAGCCCAGTAGCTCCTCAGGCAGCCCTCACGTCTGTGATCCGTCACCCACATTATCGCCCGAGCCTCAAGACCAGGGATTTAGACAGCTGTGCTCTCCAGCTGTGATTTGTGAAACTCGTTTCAGTCTCGACTGTCTGTCGGGTTGCGGCGCATGGTTCCTCCCCGCAAATCTGTGCCCTTTGGACTCGGAGTCGCTCGGCACTTCTTATCTGCTCGGACGCTGCTGGGCTCAAATTAGTCGGCAAAAAGCTTTGATGTCAAGAGGCCGAAAGGAAAGAATGTATAGAACTGGTAATAGAGCCGTTAAGATTGGCAGGTGCAGAGAACGAGCAGTCGCCGTGACTATCTGTTCACAGCTCTTTGGCTTCTGTCTTTTTAATTATTATTATTATTAAAAGAAAATCGGGGTATGCCCAAATATTCAGTCAAAAATATATTTAAAAACTTATGAAAATGTTTAACATCAGACTTTTCTCTTTCTACAAAACACTGGATGATAAGATAATTAAGTCTGGTGTTTTGATCTCAACTCGCCCTTGTTTTTTTTAAAGACAATTTTGTTTATAGAGACTTAATAATTTATTAATTTACTTATTTGTTATTCCTGTTGCTTTGTTTATTGTGGATAATTAAGATATCTTCCAGTTCCAGTGTTAAATATGCATTAGAATTTAATGAATTCTAATGAATTCATCGATCTTTGAGAATGTCTTCTTGCATTATTTATCCATTACCATTGTATTGCTTGAAGATTGTCTCAAAACAACAACAGTATCGTTTATCGCGATAAATTCTGGCACAATTTATTATCCAGCAAAATCTGTTATCGTGGCAGGCCTAACGTTAATGCATGCGATTAATCTAAAAAGATTAACACGTTAACATTACATGATGCAGCATTACCTATTTTTGCGTAAAAGCATCTCTCCCATGGAGCATTACTTGGTTCACAACAGCTTGTTACACAGCCTTGTACTGTGGTCAAAAATGCAGATTCACAAATAAGAATGAAAGGATGACTCAGGAGAGTCAGATGTTGTGCTCTGTGGTAAACTTGCTTTAGAAAACACGGCAGTTAGAGCGGACGCCACGGAAACGGAGGCAACAAATCTGGATGCGGTCATCGAACCCCGTCCTCGGTTCCTTGTCTTCCCCCCTTCTCTCTGCCCACTTCCTATCGGATTACCGTCAGAAAAAGAACAGAAACACCGCAATGGACGTTTGGATAAAACCAAGGTAGAACGTCGCCTAATTTACAGTTATCCTTCCACTGAAGGACAATCGACTTATAGTTAATGTTTCTAAATTACGTTTGAAGCAAAAATGACGTCCCTCATTATGAAAACCTGGAAATCTGAGATGTTTGGTTTGAAACAAAATGATTTCCTACACATTTCTTGAAAACGTGGGCTTTCACTTCTCAAGCTTACAAAGTTAATCACAGTGGCTAACTGATTAATCACAGAGCTGGAGTGTGATTGACTGACAACACTAGAAATTATACAACTGCAGTACATTTGCCCACCTCTAAATATGTAGTCAGACCAACTACTGAAATTTACTTCATGCTCGAGGCATACACCAAGACACTAATCAGTAGGAAAGTTGGGGTTAAAGGTCATGCCAGAAAGTAACACCGACAATTAACAGGGGAGAAGGAAGCTAGAATTGATCTGCATCATTGTTGATTATTGGATAAAAACAAACACAGTGTTGGAATTGCAAACTCACCTTTTACAAGTGTAAAGCATAAAAAAAAAAAAAAAAAAAAAAAACAACTTTACATGTTAGAAAGGTCCTGAAAGCTGAATTAAAGTCTGTTTTTGAATCAGATGAAACCCTACAGAGTCTGGTATTCAGAGAGGTTCATATCAAATTATACAGTATTTTCATTCCTGCAAATCTCACACCATAGAATACATTATCTCTCCACAAATTGTCCTCAGTTGGAATCACAAATTGACACATTGAAATGCTTCAAGGCTTTTCATCAGAAAACGCAGAGAATTCTACTGGAATGTCCAAATAGTTTCTTTTTGAGAGCCTGTCAGTTCATTCATATACAAGCTATTCTCACATGACTGCCACCCAAAACGAGTTCCTCCTTTTTCCTTCCATGGTGAGTGAACTGAGTCCAGACTACAGTATTGTTAAAAACAACCTGGAATTCCCCTGATTTTTTTTTTTTCACAGAGTGAAGGTTTCACAAATGAAGCAATATATTAAATAATTGGTAATCCTTGCAGAACAGCATGTTTTGTATGCTCTTACCTCATGCTAAAGTAGCTGTGATGCATTGAAACTACATTTCACACATTAATCTCAGATTATGTTCATATTCAGTGAAGATTCTCTTCTAAGCACTTTGGCATTTACGCTGATGTTTACCTCTGTCTTCAATGTTGTCTATTAAATTGTTAGTTCAGCTTTTGAATGAGAAACATTTCTGCTCCAGTTTTAGTCCTGGTTCGTTTCTTTACATGCTTTTCTTAAGATCTTGAGCTGAGAAGTGGACCATTCATTATGTCTTATGCAGGCACAAATGAGGTAAAGAGCAATGCTGTTTTAAGAAAGGTTTTTAGGGTAAAACATCTGCAAACATAGAACATAAAAATAAGAAGTTCGGAGAATAAAAATGTTTGACACATACCAGGATCTGACTTGGAGAACGTATCCACATCCAGTAGACTCCTGAAAAATAAAGCAGATTTGAAAGTAAAAATGGGTCGTTCTGACTTTCCTCACTGTGTTCTGACGTTGGATCCATTCATTAACATTTCCAGAATTCCATTTGGATCTTTTCTCTTCATTTTATTTTTTGAGAGTCCCCAAAAAAAAAAACCTCGGCTAAGCCCTCAAAGCACGGTCATGAGCAGATTTAGATGTTTCCACAAAATGACTCTGGGGAGCCAGCCATCAGAAAGAATGTGTAATGCGTTTCCATGAAATGAGTGCAGTATTGAACTAAATAAAACGTGGCTATCACAGAGGCCCAATAATACATTCCGGAAGGAGCTGATGAAACTGGCTTTTGTTCCACAGAGAAAAGCAAGTCAATGTCAGTAATGCGGTGGAGTTAACTGTATTAAAACCAAGCTGGAATAAAAGAGAATCATAACACTAATTTAACTCCACCGATATCCACAATTTGGCAGCATTTCACATGTGAAACGTGATTTAAAATAAAAGGCCCACACATTTTGAAACAAACAGTAGTAAAAAAGATCATTTATATCCTCTCACATTTTATGGTCTGTTTATGTGAGAACAGGAGTTTTTTTTTTTCATCTTGAGGGGAAATTTCAATCATTTTATGGCCTAAGAAACTAACAGACTCACTTCAAGAACAGCAAATTTGAAGTCGTCTAAGTATCTTAGTGCACTTGAAGACAAAAGTAACAAGTCAATTTTAAGCAAGAATTAAGTTAATAATTCTTCAATATAGAAAAAGTACCAGGTCAACTGGGAGATTATCCCTCTTAACATTTTGAAGGTATTTTACTGTGAGGGGAAACTTATACTAGTGTTTCATAAACCTGTATTTCTCTCATTACCATTTTTCATTACTTTTAAGGGTGCTCTAATCGCACATCAGTTTAACGGGGGACGTATGTGGCAAAAGAAACTTGACTTCCATATTACAAGAAAAGAAGCCGTCATCTTTAAAAAGCATCGCAATAAATAGACCGGCTGCTTCTCTGATGCTTAAAACTTGGAGGTGTTAATGCTCCTCTAATACTCTGTCAGGATATTACTATAAGTTCTCATTACTGATCCGGAGACATTCTCACAAGTAATAAGACATATTAAAGTGCTCATTAAAGCACAATCTTATCTTTAGAGGTTTTTGTACATCTTTCGGTGGATCAGGGTAGCTTAGTACATGTCTAGTTAATGATTTAAAGAATTTTTAAACATTTTCTGTTTTGTGAAGTTTTCCAAAAAGGGAGAAAAAGGGCTTTGTGTCCTTTTATTTTTGATTTTTTTTAATTGTTTTTAGATCAAAATATTCTCCACTGTTGTTGGAATTACAAATAAATGACGGTGGGTGTTGCCGGCTTTGTCTTTAAGCAGAGGAATTTTAAATAAAATTTTATTCAACACACATCAGAAAATTGTATTAAGTGAAAGAAATATCTTGATATTTAAACACCTCTCATTATAAAAGCCAGAAGGCATCAAACTTTTGTATGAATATCTTGCAATAACAATAGCAGCATGGACATTGAAATCAATTTGAAAAAATAAATAAATAAATGAAAATGCAGCATACAAAGTTGAAATACCCAGACATGCTGCTGATTAGCATTCAAAAAATACCAAAGTCAGCAGCGCCATTCTTTGACCTTGGAGCTGCAAGGATACAATAAGGTCACAACAAAACGTGGAGAGGAAGCTAGCTGGCGGCAAGCTAACAGCTGCTTACTCTGGAACATTTAAATATGATCCATGCAAAAGTTTGTTCAAAGTTTTGTTTTGTCAGCAAAGTTATTGGAAGAAATCGTGGGTTCATTTTTGACATGGCAATGCTAAAGGGGGCCATGGGATGTCTGCAGGAAAAATTACAGCTAAATGCAAAAACACAGACGGTCAACGAAGATGTCTGTGATAGACGTAGGACACAAAGATGAAGAATTTTGGTCAATAAACAGGGTTAGAATTAAAAACAAAAGTAAAATCTGAAAATTTGAATTTGGGAGGAAAAAAACTGAATTTGAAAAGAAAAAAAAAACTGTTAAAAGGATTTATTAGACGTTTCATGTATATGTGGATGACTGTTGTACTGAAGCCCCACGAGAACCGTTACTGCACTGAACTTCAAATCTTATAGGAGATTCAATGAAAACCACAGAGGAAAAAGTAGCTTGCCTGCCTACAGTTTTTATACTCAATGTTTCAGATCACCAAGGGAATTTTAATATCATACAATATCATCATGAAATATCATCATGCAGCAACATTAAGAGAAATATAACTATAAACACGGTGGTGGCGGTGTAATGCTGTACGACAGCTGTAGTGCATTCGATTAGTACTTGCCATAATTGTTGGAATCATGAAATCCTGCTGGAAAATGTTCAGCCATCAGTTCAAGATCCTACGCAAGCATACAATCTAGAGCACCTCTAAAATAAAACCTCAGAAGTGGTCTAGTCAAAGTCCAGACATGAATGTGATTGAAATGCTGGGGAATGAGCTTAAAAATGATGGTTCTGATTAAAAATCCTCCAATTTGTCTGAATTTAAACTATATAGAAGAGTGGGGCAAAAATCCCCCCATAGAAATGTTAAAACAATCATTGCCGATTATGAAAAACCTTTTGAGATGCACAACCAGTTATTAACACAAGGAGTGATTATTTTTTCACACATGTCCAGGTTAAAGGAAAAAAAAAATAAAAATTTAATCAGGCTGTCTTTTACTGATATTCAGATATTACTTGATAATCAGAAAGATTTAAGTCTGACAAAAAGAAAAAAATGCAAACGTGGAAAACACAATCATGGCACTTTCACCATATCGTATTCCATAACACATGGCACACATTTGGTATTTCACATCTAAATCCTGCACTAAAATACAGCCAGATATTTGACAAGAGGAGGAAACACGGCAAACCTAATCATAAACATGTTCTCTCGTTGTGAGCTCAGTTTGGGCTCCCAAGGTGCCGGGGCCCCGTCTAACTCGGGTGTCTCAAACCTCGCCGAGATCCCTGGAGGATCTCAGCAGCTATTCATAATTCAGGAGCGAGCTGGAAGACAAGTGAACACACCGCCGGGCGAGAAGAAGACATGCTGGAAGGAAGAGAGGTGGAGGGGGGAAAAAAACCTGCTGAGTTTTGCTGAATTCTGTCACTTTGTCTTCTGATCAGCGGAGGAAGAAAAGTGTTGAGTTTTAGGACAATCCAATATCTGTGATTATTATTTGTGAACCAAGTTAAACTGGGAATTTTGGAATGTTTTCTCCCATGCTGTGAAGAGCAGTGGGGATCCTCTGGCTGTCGGACTGAATTCAATAAAATGAAGAAACTAAAAGGATTGATAGATAGATAGATAGATAGATAGATAGATAGATAGATAGATAGATAGATAGATAGATAGATAGATAGATAGATAGATAGATAGATAGATAGATAGATAGATAGATAGATAGATAGATAGATAGATAGATAGATAGATAGATTATACTTTAAGATAAGTGGATTATTATTAACCAATGAATAAATAAATAAATAATAATAATAATAATAATAATAATAATAATAATAATAATAATAATAATAATAATAATAATAAATCTTGTCCTACCTGCAGGACACAGTAACTTCTATTTTAGTTGCAGGGACTCTGGTGTTCAGAGGGTCGAATTCGCCTATTGAAGCCATCATCTCGCCTCACGACGCTGATGATCATCCGCAAAAAGCGCCTGGAAATCCGGACGAGTGGAAAGATGTGACGGTTCAGCACTCGGATCGTGATCGCAGAAAATCCATAGCTGAGATCTGCCTCTGGGTTTTCACCTGCGGAGCGGCGGAGGCGGGAGAGGAAGAGATGGTGTGGAGGGTGGACGGGGGGCGGAGGAGGTGGGAGGGGTGTGGGGACGGCTGGTGGGGGAGAGAGAGAGAGGCTGAAAGTTGGGGAGGCAGATTTAAAGTTCATTCAGCTCCTCTTGTCGTGTGCGGAGGGCGGCCGCGCTGCGCTCCCACAGGGTCTGTCCCGGCGGTGGTTCGGGAAGGAGGAGAGCGCCGCCCGCTGGTGGCTCCTGGCAGCAGCAACATCGTTTGCCATCAACTTAAACACCTGACCTTTTCCGTTGCTTCCTGTCATCGGGATTCCCCCCCTTTCTGAGCCAAAATCTATTTGGCTGTTTATGCGTTACAACAGTAGCAGTTTGGAAATCCTGTTTATTATAAATACATCACAGTTTTTTTGTTTTTTTTTCCACTTCTAACTGCATTTTGGGATGAAAATACAAAAATTCTAATGTAGAGCTATCATGCAGAAATCAACTAATAGGATTAAAACCCTAAAAAAAAAAAAAAAAAAAAGAAGTTATTCAAAGATTATCTACATATCTGTACAATAATTTGTGGAGCAACGTTTATCTTTGGTTACAGTATATGGGAGTGCCATTTGTAAAGTTACACAGTAAAAGAATTAACAGCAACAATTTGGTTTATTTAGCCAGACAAAGATGATCATATTCTCACAATGTTATTCATACATTTATAAATGTCATACCTAAATATTTAATTTACAAGCTACATATTTAGTTGCAAACTCAGCATTTAGCCTGGCACAGAGAAAGTCAAATGAAATGGATAGCACTCTGAACAGCTAGCAAGATAAAATATATTCAGCTATAGTTAGCAAGCTAAATATGTAGATTTATTGCCAAATATTTAGTTAGGAAGCAATTTTTTAAAAGTCTGAGCAAAAATATCTAGTTTGACAATATTTTGTCATTGCCATTCTAATTATTTAGTACAGCAACTAAATGTTTAGCATGTAAGAGAAAATCAAATTTAACAGCTAGCAAATTAAATATTTAGCTAGCAATCTAAATATCTAACTAGGTTAACACGTAGCTTTCTTGCTAAATGTTTAGTTTACAAACTAAATATTTCGGTCTGAGCAAAATATTTAGTTTGAAAATAAACATTTAGTTGGTACACTTAACAAAGTACATATTCAGCTCAGAGTTAAACATTTAGTTAACTAATTATTAATTTGTAATATTTCATTTGTAAAATAAATGTTTAGTTTGTAAAATAAATATATGGTATACAAAGTAAATACTTATGTCCAGCAGGACCTGGGAAGTAGTTTGTGTGATGAGCTCAGCAGAAGTAGTTCTGCCAGGTGTTTGCTAATTGCTTCTGGCTAGTCTGAAGGAACTGAGTGAGGAAGAGGGAGGAGCTGCAAGGAAAAGGTGGTGCTCTGTCCACACGAGGGTTTTTACACCACTGAATGGTTGACATGGATATACATGACCGAAATAAAGAAAAAATACAAGCATTCTAACATGTTGAAAAGCTCAAGAAAATTGATTTTACATAATACTTTTCCTTTAACAGTTTGAAATTATCAGTACTTAAGTTCATGCACGTAAAGTAAGATGTGGCTTCAGAACCCTTCGTAGTTTGAATTTTCTGATTTCAACAAAAAATTGTGTGTGTGTGATCAACATTAACTCTGAGGGAGTTGAAAGAAAATGCTAATTTTGAATTGAAAATCACTGACTTGAGAATGCTGAAATACAAGAAGACTTAATAATTTCCAATGCATTACGTCATTATTCCTCCAGTATCTGGCTGCCTCCAGCATGTTAGCTTGTTGATATTTTCGTGTGAAATTTCCTTCAGCAAAGACCTTCTAAAGTATTTATTCAAAACTGGGTTGATTATTATCTGACTAACTCTTCCTTCACATCTATTATTTTTTTTGCTGTTGCTTGAATAATGAAGCTTACTGTTCTACAAACAGTTCAAGTGCATTTTCACCAGGCCCCTAACTTCAGCAGACGTAAAGACAACACATAAACCAAAGCAGCACATTCAGGAAGTGAAGATGGAGTTTTTTTCCTGAACTTTCACGTTGGAGCGATCTCAACTGGAAACATGGAGAACGGAGAGCTGTATTATCCGGGACGGCAGGGCTGTGCCCAGAACATGATCGGTTCACAGCAGCCGGGCAGCCTGTTCAACCCGCTTCCATCTGGAGGAAAAATGGAGCCGCATCTGTAGCAGCAGACTTCACAGTGGTTTCCTTCATCCTGCTGAGAGACGACCAAATTCATCCTCTACACACTTCACTGAGATCCTGCGCTTGTGACTTGATTGATTTTTTTGTGTGTGTTTGGGGAGGGTTTCTGTAGATGGTTCACAAAGCGACTACGTATGTAAAGTGTATAATTAATTCAAGCCCAACTCTAAAAATTCATAGATTTTTTTTACTTTACTGTAAAGTAAAATATTCCACACAGAAAAACGCTTTAGGTTACTGATATCACAATTGCTATTTCTGTCTGTAACCAGTGTTTTTAAAACGTGACATGTCTAGTATTAAATGGTACAGCTATTTTCTCTCCAGCACAAATCATAATTCCAAAGTAGGGTCTCAAATAAAACAGATTAAATGTTATAATTTACTGCATAGTTTGAGTTTCCACATTTTACAAATAAAGTCAATCAAAGCTCTACACATGTGGTTGTTTTATTGTTTTGGGCCACTGTTTTAAAATGTCAGTTAATAAAATTCAAATAAGCCTCATAATATTCTTTTTTCGAAGGCATCAGATAATTATTAGAGAACATTAGTGAACAAACAGCATCATGAAAACTAAGGAATACAGCAGAGAGGTCAGGGGGGAAGTAATGGAGAAATTTAAAATCAGAGTTAGACTATAAAACAAAATCTCATGCAGCTCTGTTCACTCCATCATCCAAAATGGAAAAGAGAATGACAGAACAGCAAACCCACCTAAACAGGATCATCCAAGGAAAACAAATGGCGGAGAGGAGAATGAAGTGGACTGAGAGATGCTTATGAAGACTGAACAACATAGACAAGTCTATGAGTCTTTGTTGTTGACTTACCATCCAAAAACTACTTCTGATTGTTGTTGTTGGTTGTGCAGGAGGCTCGACTTCTGCTTTTCAATGATCTGCAGTTGCACAAATGTGCATTTGCCATTTTCACATGCAAGCGTAAACATTTGGTTGAGGCTTAGAAGCAGATTATTTTCATTTAAAGTGACAAGAGGCTCAGTTTTGCTTTAGCTGAACTAAAAGCAGAACTGAGCAGACTACAATCTAAATTACTAAAAAATGAACATGTAAAGAACATGTTTTGTATAGCCCAGAGTTATTTTAACTTGTTGAAAGACACATAATAGGTCACGTTTGAGAGTTATGCTCTACTTTGTGTAGGTCTATCACGTAAAATACTAATAAAGTCTAGAGTGTAAAGTACTAAAGTTTTTTTTAAAAAAGGAAGCACCTCCTGTATTTATATTCAGTGGAACAGACATTGAGTTGGGGCTCCACACCCACTGTCAATTAGCAACCCGAGCTGCCGTCCTGTAACGAGACATCTCCGCTTCTAAATCTGGATGGCCCTATCCACCAAGCAATTCCCCGTTAATCAGTTCTCCTTTAAGCGTCAAGACAACTCTATAGAGCCTCCTACGAAGAGCTCAGCATCCCATCATTTGTGGAAAAAAGAGTTGTAATTTTGGAAAATGCATCGATACCTGGGTCTGACAATCAAACATTAGGGGGATAAAATCAAGAGGAAAAAGAGAGCGCAAGCAGGAAATGATGATGTTTACTGTCACACAAGCTTGGTGGGGGGTTAAGCTAAAAAAGAAGGGGGAGACTCAGATTCAAGAAGAAGATTCAAGTTGAACAATTGTCCAAAACATTTAGGGCTTTGCCGATGGTTCATCTGTGACAGAAGGTGAATGTGGCTATATCAAGTTTCCCCTGGTTTTGCTGCACACTGATAACGGCAAATAGATGTTACTCTCCGCTGTGTGTGGGTGTTTGTGTGTGTGTGTCTTCCTCTGTCTGCATGTGTGGCTGCAGATCCACTCAATTTTGCAGCTGATCAGGCAGAAATTGAAAATGTTCATGGGGCCAAGGAGACAGCAGAGAGAGAAAATGGGAAGTCGGGCAGAGATGGAGAGAAAGGAAGATGGAGGCCTGGGTGATGGGGTGAGGGGTGATGGAATGGGATGAAGAGAAAAGCTAGAGGAGGCAGAAGAAAGTCATGTTATTTACCCAATTCCCCCACATCTGCTGCCTTTGGATCGTCCACAAAGGGGACGTGTAATCGCATGATAAAAGGGGATGAGGGGGTGTGTGCAGGTGTGTGTGTGTGTGTGTGTGTGGCGGAGAGGCAGATAATTATCCAAGGAGTGGATAATTATGGATCTCAGGGTCCAAGCAGAAAGCAGGTCCATACTGACGGAAAGAATGGAAAATAGATGACGTTCTTTTGTTTGTTCAAAAATGTCCCCCAATATAATCTGATCATCCCACCTACCTTATAACGTGGTATGAACTCTGAGGTCAGGATGTTCTATGTGGTTTTCTTTTTTATTATTATTTTTGAAAGACAGCCATAAAAAAATCACTGTTAAATAAGTTTGGTTGGATTTAAAGTCACATAAAAAAATAAAAAATAAAAAAAAGACAAAAAAAAAACATTTTAGTCACTCTGATTTTGATTTGGTCTCACTGAAGGAATTATGAATGAACAAAAATTTCACTGGTTGTATGAAGTATGACTTCACACTATTTAAAATTGTGCAAAAAAATTAGTTTTACATTTCAATGTATAACTGTGACTAGTTGCTGTAAAACATTTATTTGATTGATTTGAATTTCATAACTGACTGAAGCTCTAGGTGGGTGTTAACATTTTTGTTTTAATTCAATTTGAATAAGTTTTCTAAAAAAAAAGCTAAAAGGGGGAGCATTGTGTGTTTATAATGTTTTCGCAATAATGTATTTATCATTCAGTTCATGCATTTACTGGAGTCTTTCTGCTACAACGTAAGGTTTTTCCATATAGGGATTCTATGTTAGCATCTCATTAGGGAGTTATTTAAAGTTCTTTTTTGATAAATACACCAAACATATGTGCTAAATGCCAGAGCAAGAGAAATCAAACATTGCATTCTTACTCGAAAACATGACAGAAGCTTTCTGTAACAACGAAAGATAAATTACATTCAAACTTTCTGAACTATTTTTGAATTGTTTTCACGAGGTGACATCGCCGCCTGACACTTTGTCTAGAGGTGGGAAATAAAGAGCCGTTTTTCATGTGCCATCTCAAAAGCTGTTACACAAACAAATATAAATCAAAATTATTCAACCAGTGTTCAGCACCAAAGAGTTACATTTTAACCATAAAGTTGCACAACTTGAAATCATAAAAATATTTTTTTGCTTAATGGAAACACATTAATCTAAAAAAAATTCAAAGTTTTTTTGATAAAAGGTTTTTGCGTTAGGCTGAGATGGTTTCTCAGCTGTATCGAAACAGATGTATCTCACAGAAATGCAAAGGAAACAATTTTTTTTGCATCACACGAGTCAGATAATCAACATCGGGATGGGACTACTGGTAATAACCACAAAGACAGGAAGTAGGAAGTGGATGATGTTTTGTTATCACTTTTTTTCCACCAGAGTTCTCACAGCATCAACCAGCTCATAAAAGTTTGTGTGCCATTCCAACGTGTTGAATTCATAGCTATTCGGTAAAATCAACGTCAACAATTTCCCCACAGCTCTGCCTACGCAGCCGCTCCCAAGTATTAGGGGTTTGTCACTTCTACGCCTGAGTAAGACGCCGACGTCTCTTCTGATTGGCTGATAGACGATGACTAGTAGCGCCATGACAGCATTATGAATTTATGTCATGTAACTGTTCATATCCATTGCCGCCATGATTTTTAATGACAAGCTTATTCATGTGTGACTTTAATTTCTTATTTAATGGAAACATCGCAATTGCAAAATTGTGTTGTTTTTTTTTTTTACATTAAAAGAATATTTAAGACTTGTGGACATTTGTAATGGATGGTCTCTCATTTTAGAGTATTTCAGTGTGAACCTACTACTGACATCCATGTTGTCACAATTGAGACTCTTTAAAGATGTACAAAGGTATAATTTTAAAATTGACATTTATTGTTAATGTGACTGCAAACAAAATAGACCAGGATGTATTTATAAATTTACTGCAAGGGAATGCAATACTTTTTGCGAGGTAACAAAAAGTAAATTCTCCCCATGTTCCGAACCAATATGTTCTTGGAAAAAATAACATGCAATCAGTTGAGTTATTATTCCTTCAGCCATCACTTACTTACATTAATTTTTCTATTCTCATTTCCAAAAGCCACTTTTGGCAATCGATGACTTCGGCCAATACATTATGAAGGTGACGATATTGAATGTTTCCAGAGACATCCATTTCTGTTACTGTTTAAATAATATTTCCCCATAATCTCCCAAACCTGCTCCATGGTGATTAAATGCACAAATCACAAGCTTTGGTCTTGCGATACAGTTGTCTCTGATTGGGAACTGATAAACCCGTCTGACGACGCAAAGTGAGACGCTTCACAGTTCCGGCGAAGATAACTACCTACCAATTCACACAAGCCCGTGCTGATTATAGCAGCGCGAGCTGGTACACTTAATAACCAAATCTGTCATTCATAGTGAGAACATTAGGAAACAGATGCTAAAAATAACCGCACATACTGGCGGTGTGACATGGATAAATGAATGGGCAACCACTTGTGTTTTATCAGTATTTTTCCAATGCGCTATGAATGTTTTCTGGATTTCAACACAAAGCCCAGTTTTGAAGCGTTTTTGATGATGTGACAGCATATTTGATCCGCAAGGCCTGTGTGTGGATGCCTAGTAGTCAGAGAAGTGACTGCCAACATGCAGCCTGTGATCATCTGAACCTTCTTATGCAGAGATCACAAGAGGCTCTTCATTAAACCACATAAAAGAGTAACAGAGTGAAGAGAGAATGGCATGTTTAGTCCTGGATTGCTGTTTCTGCATTACAATCACATGATTGTTTTTCCATATGCTGAAGTTAATTAACTCTTGAGTGATGTTCATACATTGTTAATGTCAGTAGCTGTGTTTCCATAGACCATATAATTGTGCAAATTGGAATTAGAAAAAATGTTGTAAATGGAAACACAGCAATTTTGAAAACACTCAGATTTTTCGATGAAACGTTTTTGTACTACCATGAGGTGTTTTGTTGTTTTTTGTTTTTTTTTTTGCAAAACTGCAATGGAAACAAGTTTTACACTAAACACGAGTCACATGATCAAATGCCGGATGTTACTACTGGTGGAAATGGCAAAGAAGAAGGTAGGAGGATCATAGAGTGGCATGTTTTTAAATTTGAACTTCTTCAAGTGTCATTTTAATTGCATTTCTTATTTAATGGAAACACTGAAACTGGAAACTGTGGGGTTTTTTTCAACATTAAAATAAAATGTATAAATATACAAAAAATACATATTAAAAACAAGTTTTGTTGGAAACATAGTTTATGTTTTAGCAACTTTCAGTGTGCCAACCTGCTACCTGACACCCTTTATTGCAAACACATTTTTTATGCATTGCTACTAACTAGTCCTTTATATTTTGAAGCTTAGGTGTGTTTTTTTAAACTACATTTTGTGTAGCATTTCACTGTAATGTAACAGTGAAATGTAACATTAGAGTAATGTACCGTAACATTACTTTACATTGCAGTACAATGCCCCAAAATTGCTCATTTCCCTGTTTGTGGTTCCCCCCAATGATGCAATGGGATTTCCTCCCTTGACATTACAACTCCCATGTTGATTCTAAAGGGTCAGGCATTCAACTGCCATCACTTCATTTCTTAGGAAAATAATGTTTCATAAAGTTTGCATTGTACTACATTTCACCAAACTAACTTTAAGTGTCTTCTTCTATGGTGGGAAGCCATGGTTTCACATCACTTTATATGATTTTTATTACCACTTACTGTAAACAGTATGGCCAAAACACACTATATTTCTGTTTTGGGGGGTGGAATGGCACTTTTGCATGAGGAACTAATACATTACCTGTGCACTGCTTAAATCTAAACATTACACAGTTTGAAATGAAAAGATGAGAAATGAACAAAAACACGTCATTAGAATTCACCTAAAAAGTGATTTTACAATACAAAAGTTTTTTTTTTTTTTTTTTATCCTCATAAATGTTTGATACATCAAGATAGATACCAGGACTTGCCATGTTTGACAGTCTTCTAATTCTGCTTTGACAGAAAAATTAATTTTAAAATTTCAAACTGATTCTGACAATAACTTGAGTCTCAATTTGTCTTTCTGACAAAAGCAGCTCTGGATCTATAAAGAACCATGACAGATTCTCAAAAAAAGCCAAGCCAACATTACAATTATGAAGCTTGTGGCAAAAAAAACAAAAAAACCCAGATGACCTCATGGGCTTCCCTCCTCACAGCATTCCCCCTGAAATCCAAAGGTCAGCTTGTCATTAAATACGGAGACAAGATATTTATACTCCCTGCCCAGATAGACAGCCTGATGATTCATCTCTGGAGTGACACATCAACATCTATTACACATGTTGGGGTGATCAGTTGAAAGTTTCCCTGAACCGTTTTTGTTTTGTTTTTCCTCTGCTGTAAAGACAGAGCTGCATAGGTTGTTAGATTACTTTGTAACATCGGATTCTATTCTCTATGCCAGAATGCCTAAAAGAGAAGTACAGTGACATCTAGAGGATAGCATTCAACACAGCACCAAGAAAGAATTTTTAGAAACCAGGCAAGCATGGAAAATCAACCTTAGATAGGGCTATGGATTATTATTATTATTATTATTATTATTATTATTATTATTATTATTATTATTATTATTATTATCACACCCAGGGCTAGAGTATTTACTTTTTTCTTATGCAGACGCTATGATGTAAGTGAGTGTCTGGATTAACTTTGTCCTTCCTATTGTTTCTAGATTGAGCCATATTTTGCATTCGTTAATGGCAAATTAAAAATGTTTTTATAATCCAGTTAGGCAAAAACGAGATAAGTGTTCCTCTCATACACAGGTCAATGCAAAGTGCCTTACTGAGAAATTAAAGACACAAAATAAACCAAAAGAATCATGAAAAAGGTTAGCATTTTTTTTTTTTTTAAAGTTGAAAGTGATAAATAAATTAGGCATAACCGATGAGCCAATTTAAAAAAAACATGTACCTGCAAATTCCAAGTCAGTTAATCCAATTCAAGTGATCCTACTTATTAAATCGTGCAGTCAAGTTAATTTTAGTGGTGTTTCTTTGATTCCTACACGTTCAAACTCTTCTAAGAGAATATTATGATTGTATCAAATGCAATATTGAGATCTATCAGGACAAGTACAGACACGCTCCATTATCTGAGGCCATGAGCCTGTCCTGTTTTTACCCAGAAACACACAGACACCATTACAATAACCCAAAGCCCTGAACATAAAAGCCTGTACAAGCCTTTCTGTGTTCTGCTTAGATAGGACACTCTTCATTCTGGCATTTTAAAGCTCTAATAGAATAATTCAGTAATAGACTCAACGTGGGTGTTGTAATTGAGGTCAGAGTCTTTGATGACACCTAGTTTTTTTGCATGCTGTGTGATATTTAGCCAAATAAAGTGTAGGCGAGTGCTGCTACTTTTCACGTAATGTCACACAACAACCACAAACTATGAAGTGTGACATGAAATAGAAGAACAAAGATGGATGGTTTTCAAAGATCCTTTAGTTGCTGATTGCTCTAAAAGAGATGGAGACACTTGTCTTTTTGGATTAGCAATGAGTAACAGGTAGTAGCATGTAGTCACTGTCACTTTGCATTAAAATGGCCTCATCCTGGAAGGATACCCAAAGGTTTGGCCAAAATCATACAGCTTAGAAGGCATTTTCTGCCAGGAAATGTATGTACATTTTCATTCACAAATAATTTGGATGGCATCCATCGGGCCAAAGTGGGATTGATCAGACCGGTTTTCACCAAAATGCATGCCAGTTCTCAATATAACCCACATCATACTCAACACACCACCTAGAAAACCAGTGGTTGGATGACAACACGCTGTCATCACTATTCCGATCTGGCAGTGGACCAGAGAAAACTATGGAGTCCGACTTTATTTTGGCAAACTTACACGCCATAGTAACACTAACATTAATGACCTCCAACTGGCGTAACTGGTGTCAACACTGGAACCGTGAACAACAACGTTTATCCTCTGCCAGCAGTTTTAAGTAGGATTTGATATTACCTGTTCTGGCCCATGGTAAACATTGTTGGTGTCTCTAATGCCACATTTCTGACTATGGAGATGCTTCATAGTCTGCTTCTCAGTGGGTGTGTCGCTGAGTGAGGAAAAATATGTTAGAAACGTGGACAAGTTGGTGGTGACCTGTGTGCTGGGTTCTTAAACTATGGCTCCCATGTAACGTCACCCAGCCGGCCTGAGGTAACAGCTGCACGGGCTCTACTAATAAGCTGCTAGGCAGAGAATCTATTCCTGTGGGCCCCGTGCTGGCTAAAGAGCCCAGGTTAATTGCTGCAGCAGCGCACAGCTGGGCTTCCACTATTGAAACCCTCGCCACCAAACCTGCAAAGATACATTTATTACATGTATTAATATCACTAAAAAAGCAGAGAGAAAGAGAGAAGAGGAAACTCAAACAGAAACGTAACGACAGTAGAAGAATCAGGAGTGGATCTAGTAGCACTAACACTTAGTAACTAACTAAGCTAACAAGCCATTGCCACACCAAAAAGGAACTGGAACATAAAAGGTTTCTAAGAAGTAAAGTGTAGCAACAGAAAATATATTTTAATGTTCTTATGTGTTAGAATATCTGTAATATATCCAAACAGAGAAATTAAATAAATAAAATAGATCCACAGGGTCCAACAATGACAATAGGAAGTACACAGCATGTCTTACCGAAGTACAAGTCACCAAAAATCAATAAGTCTTTGTAAAGGTGGGTAGTTATTTGTTTCTTCAGGATGCATACAAACTAATTGTGAAACCTTTTGACTAAAAGTTGTTGTTTAAGGTTCAAGTGAACAATTAACACAAAGCTTATGCACATTGTGGTGCGTTAGCTCCATAGGATTAGCAGCATGGTATCTAAACCTAACCAATGATAAATACAAGAATCAGGAACAAAATTGGAAGTAAGTGGTTTTAAATACATTTCATGTCATATAGAATGAATGACAAATGTGTAATTTATAAAACTGAATTTACATTTTTCATTGTTTATATGTGGGAGTCGGTTTAATTCTTAATTTTTATTAAAGAATAAAATAAAAGCAAAGCATATAAGCCAGAGATAAAGGGAGCAGCCGCCTCCTTCCTTCCTCTGAAGCATGAACTCTGGGTGACTTATTAAAATCCAGTTGATGCTAATTCTCCCTCATGTATGTTAATCCACAGCTGAAAATAGACCTTACTTAGAGTATTGCATACTAAATACTACAGCGGTCCCAGTGTTTTAGGAAATTACTAAGCTTTAAAAAAAGCAAACTAAATATTAGTAAGAGTTGCACCATTTCACACAATAGGCCGTTTTCTGTGTTCATATTGTGTCCTGAATTATATTCCTGCAATTCATTTTTAATGCAACAGATGGCAGCCTTGCACAAGCCCCTGGGAACAACCGACCATGTGCTGCACAACGGACTGGAAGCATGAAGGGAAAAGCTATGTGTTGAACAAGGCTATCGCAAGCTCTTAAAATGAGCAATGTATAATTCAAATATCATTCAGTGCAAAAAAAAAAAAAAAAAAGAGCAGACACAAAATGCAGCTTAAAGGCAACACAAGGCTGACATTATAACATTATTCTCACATCAGCAAGCACCGTCCTCTTAAACTCGCCTAAAACGCATGAATACGCTCATAAAAAAAAAAGTAGTAAAAAGCCGTCTGTTCCCCAAATGACAAAACCTTCTGCTTCTCAAGAGGCTTCCCCTAGCTGTGCACAGGTCTATTTTCTCCTACTGACATGTCCTCACTTCAGCAGCTACACACCACCTTTTGCTCTCACGCTGCCAAATTTAGCACGCATTCGCACATGGGAGGGACACACACACACACACACACACACCCCCACAGACACGCACCCACACACCCACACACCCCCACACACACACACACACACGCATACAGCTCGTCAACTCCCCTGCTGCTGCTAACAGATGACAGGAGGCCTCAGGATCAAGGAAGATAGAGGGCTGTGAAAACAGAGGGCAAAAAAATATATATATATATATGTTTGTTTAGACAGCATCCAGATGTACTCTGTGCGCTGTAACACTACGTGACCAGAAGACTGGCCAGAAACATTTGATTTCCTTTGTTGTTAATTGCTTCTGTGCAGCATCGGGATAATCAAGATGAAGAACGTAGTTTTGTTTCACCTGGCTCATCTATTCTGCCTTTAAAACAGACCGAATGTATGATCCCCTCCTTCAAAACATACAACTCACACTTTTTACGGACTAGTCTTGGCCTAGTTTCAATGTGAAGCTGCTAGCTGCAGGGCAGATGTGTTTCTCCCCTGAGTGACTAACAAAGCCCTTAATGGACAGACGAAGAAGGCTTGAATAGTTAAGGCAACATCTGGTCCCGAGGAAGACAGGTCGGCCGAATAAAGGAGGCAGGAGCGTGCTGCGCCGCACGCTCCTGTAGACGGCGGATTTTGTGCTTTTCTTTTTTACTCAGAGTTGTATGGGAATGTTAACCCCATGATCTGCTGACATGACAGCTACTTACAGGATGAGCAAAACCTAAGATTTCACCAGGCTGTTTTTAATCCTGAACATTTGGACACCCATTAAATTTGACAGATCAAAATTTAATTCAAGTAGAAAACAACTGCACAATTAATGTTGTTTTACTGATTAATCTAAAAAGCGTTTATCTGCGTAACGTTATCCAGATGAGAAAGTCATCTGAAAGCCATTAAGCTGCTAAAAATCAGAATCCCCACAACCAAACCTGAAGAAGTAGCTTTCTGCTTCTATGCACCACAAATCTGGCAAAAACCTCCAGAAAACTGCAGAACAGCTGAAATACTCTAAAGGATTGTGTTTTATGTGTACTATGTTACTAAAAACATAGTAACATTTTATAAAATAATTAAGTAACTATGTTAACTTTAGTGGTAAAAATGCTAAATATATCAGATATAACTGTTAAAAAATCTGTTTTGAAATAGTGTATTTTAACACCTTGAAGTTGGTCCTCTCACTTCAAAAACTCCTGCTCTTTCTGAAACTCTGCCTTCATGAAGGCGTCACAACATGGCTCCTCTATTAACCCTTTAAAAAATGTCTTTACCAGCATTTCAATAAGAAGTAGCTTCTATAATGAGCTCAACAGATGTACAGTTTCACCAGGTGTTTGCTAATTGCTGCTGGCTAGTCTGGAGGAGCTGAGTGGATCAGTCGCAGGAGAGGGCTACTCTGTGAAAGGCTCATGAGCTTAGAAACTGCAACTCCAAGGAGGCGGTTCTGGGTCCAGCCAGCGGTTTTGCACAGCTGAATGGTTGCCATGGAGATTAAAGGATTTCTCAAACATTCATGAACGAATCTAAGAAACACTCCAGGTTTGTTTTTAGTGAAGGAATAATATTATAACATGATGTAAAGTTCAATGTCAATTTTACGTAATGCTGCTCCTTTAACACAATTATTGACCTGTTTGGTCAGCAGCGGTTTTGGTGATTGCATTCTTTTTTTCTTCTTATTGTTAAAACATGCAGGCCGACGAGGTTGACGATGTTTTGCTTGTTATTTGTTTTCCGTCTACTTCATGCTGTCAGACAGGTTCTATGAGTGATTTCTTTGTTCTCCAGGTGTGACTACTGGAAATGAACATTGGTTTCTCAAAAATTGTGATTAGTAAGAGCCAAGCTGAACAAGGGGGAGAAGGATTTATTTTGTTTGTTTTTTTTTCCTTGGGGGCCAAATTTGAGACCTTTATGCCCCTGTTACAGACACTCACGACAAACTGGGAACAAGGTGAGGGAGTGGAGAAAGCACAGACTAAGTACTCAATCTAGTAATAATTTATTTAGCGCTTTGCACTTTACAGCACTCCAAGATGTTTATACATATAAGGACTTATTAATAAGAAGTAGCAATGAAAACAATTTTGGGGAGTTTCACTGAAGCAGAGCAGTAGTGGTGAAGTGAGAGTTTTTTTTTTTTTCAAGGTTTCAAAGGATAGTGATATCACTCATAGGCCATAACATTAATATTTGATGCTAATTTCCCAAATACCCAAATTTTCATAATGGTGCATCCCTAGTATTTGCTTATGTTGTCTTATAATATAATCATTTGTTTTAAAGCATTATGAAAAATTGACTTTTATGAGCTTTACATTGTGTTATAATGTCATTCCTTCATCAAAAATATACCTGAAGTGTTGCTTTGATTCTTTCATGTGTGTTTGAGAAATCCCTTCATCTCCCCTGGCAACCATGCAGAATGGTTGTGATGGCTTCCTGAAGGCAGTGTCAGAAAGAATAGGAGCTTCTTAAAGAGACAGAGACCTAATTTCAAGGCGTTAAATTGTAAAGTTACATTTGATACATACACCATTTTTTACAACTGAAGGTACACTGAAAGAAAACAGCTGATGCAACATAGAAATGGTTAATTTCACCTCAGACTGTCAAGTTAAAGAGTGAAACGAGCTTGAATGATCCAGTTCATGGAAAATCAATCATTCAACAGAAAATTCGCCTTTTCTCTCTCTCTCTCCTCTCTCTCTTTCTCTTCTTGATTTCAAATTCAAGGTGATCAAGGCGGAGGCGCGCACTGATGCAAATTTCTCCCCACCGCCGCTGCTGCTGCTGGCGCCGTGAACGCGCTCCATCGCTGTAATCAGTACAACATCAGCATCTTCCGGGGGGCGTGCGGAGAAACGCGAGGAGGAGGACGACGGAGAGAGAGAGAGAGAGAGAGAGAGAGAGACTGGTTAAAGGCTACGACAAAAAAAAAAAAAAAAAGAAAAAAAACATGATGATAATGGAGTCAAGGCGGTGGAGGATGTCGGATTTACGGGGAAGGACTGTTGAAATTTGACAGAGGGCTCGCGTCAAAGAAAGCGTTTCATTTTTTTTGTTTTTTCATCATCTTCTTCTTCTTCTTCTTCTTCATTTGATTTCCACACGCTTGCGTGGACGCTGGAGCAGCGAGCGGCAGAGGAACAGGAGCTCCCTCCACGAATGCCTCGGAAGGTAAAAACGGTCTCTACCGCTGGCGCCACAGGCTCCATCTCATCCCCCGGATGGTGATAAAGGACAACCCGAAGAAAAGCTCCGGACTGATGGATGAGGAGGAACATCAGCTTTAGCCCCCCCACACCCACCCCCACCATCCACCTGACGATTGGGAAAGGAAATAAATCCTACTCTGATGGATTTTCTTTATATTTTTTCATTTCTTTTCAATTTTTTTTTTTTTTTTTTTTTTTTGTTAATCATTTATGGTGAAGTCCCAAGGAAAAACCAGCAATGTTGAATCACTGGTGTTGGTAAATTATTCATCAGAGGTAGAAGTAGGCTATGATTTTCTATTGCTTTAATGTAGCATTCCTTACATTTCATATATATATATATTTGCAACGTATTGTCTTCTAGGGGTCATATACATATTTTCAGGTCCCATGATTTTTTAGGCCCATTCCAGAGAGAGAGGGGAAGAGGAAGAGTGGGAGAGAGAGAGAGAGAGAGAGAGAGAGAGAGAGAACGCCAAAGCGGAGGGAAAATCTTAGCGCAAAGAGAGCTTTGGGATATTTATGTGTCAAATCTGTGTGGTGGGGTTCCTACAAATTCATATAATTTTTCTTGCGGGAGTAAAGAAAGACAGATTAAAGGTGTAGAAGACGGGGGAGGGGGGGGGGAAACAGCAAACATGTTGCCTTCCCAAGAAGCCTCCAAGATATACCATGACAACTACATGCGCAACTCCCGGGCCATCGGGGTTCTGTGGGCCATCTTCACCATCTGCTTCGCCATCGTCAACGTGGTGGTGTTCATCCAGCCCTACTGGATTGGCGACAGCGTCAAGACGCCGCACATCGGCCACTTCGGCCTTTTCCACTACTGCGTGGGCAGCGTGCAGGCGTCCAGCCGGGACCTCACCTGCGTGGGCAGCTTCTCCGACTTCGGCTCCATCCCGTCGGGAGCCTTCAAGGCCGCCTCGGTGTTCGTGCTCCTGTCCATGGTGCTGATCCTCAGCTGCATCGCCTGCATGGCGCTCTTCTTCTTCTGCAACACCTCCACCGTTTACAAGACCTGTGCCTGGATGCAGCTGCTGTGCGGTAGGTTGGCATTGCTTGCCTTTAATATCAATATTCAACACACACACAAAAAACTTCTAATATCAGCAGCGATAGTTTATATATATATACACTCTATGAGTATATATAAATATATTTTCATAGAGTGTGCATTGATCCTAGATTAGCATCATTTGGGGTTTAAATGTGCATACTTTCTTTTTCAAAACTAATGAAGGGACATAACTGCAGCTGGAACAAGATAAACACTTTCTCTCCACATCACCGCGTCCTTGAGTTTATATACCTGCGTCTTGTCTTGTCTTGTCTCTTCCAAGACTTATGCCTGGAAGAGAGGCACAGGTCTCCAGCAAGGAATTTAAAAAGATCCAGTGGATAAAAGAGGGCAGTGAAATAATTTATTGCCTAGCGTCTCGAATGGTGTTTTTACATCACTTGTGTTGGACGTAGACCTAAACAAATAAATAATACGTTTGAAGGTTTTTTGACGAAAATAACTACATCTCGACGTCTGAGACGTGCATGTTTCAAAAATAAAATTGTTTGCTTTTCTAGATGTGTCTGGAAGAAAATATTTCCAAAGTACCTAAATCATGAGTGATATGTTTGACATTTTGGTGATTTAAAGTTATGCATTTCATACGTATGGGCTATATGCCGCATACAGGGGCGCCAAGAGAAAGGGGGCGCCGCAGCATGGAGGAATTATTTCTAGTGGGGTTGCCAATAATGAGTCTGTATGCACTCATTATTGGCATACAGACTCATTACCTGCATCCCTGGCCATAGAGATCTGTGTTTAAAAAAATATAAAAATGATGCGATAGATTTCCCATAAATGCATGCACTAAAGATACGATTGTTTGGCATGATGGTGATTTCAATTCATAGCTATATGTTTAATGCCTTTGATGTAGGTGTTTTAAAAAAAAAGATTCAAATTGTGATATAGGGTTTAATTGATGGAATTCCCATAAACACCTGCAATAAAATTTGATTTCTGGCATTATGAGATAAAAGAGATGTAGTACACAGAGATACATGTTTAAAAAAATGATTTGTGTGTTATATTGTTATAGAGTCAGTCATTTTGAAAATAAATGTGTCAAAAATGCTACATTTTGCATTATGGGGTGTCGCATGTACTCCAATCAAACAGACTTAAGCATTTAGAAGTCTCAGGAAGAAGATCAAAAATCACATTCAGCATTACAGATTGAGATTTCCAACACCAGTTTTGCTAATATAGCACCAGGAACGTCATGTGATTTCCATTTTGCATCAGTGTGAAGTCTGCTGGAGACCGTTTGTACATATTCCTATTGCTTGACTCCTAATTAGACTGTTAGGATATTCCCTGAGTAGGTGCGTTTTAAATGCTTCCTGTAGCAGAGCCTGAGCTCCCCACTAGCCACCCACACCTCATCATTTTACCATTGATATTCCGCGGATACACCACTGCATCTCCAAAGCAAAGCAGCAGCAGCAGGAGGATCATTGCTTTGTGCTGATGAAATGCAAATGGCATCCATCCCTTCATTTAAATACCCATCCGTCAGTCCGTCTGCGTTTCCCATGTCCACGCAGGGAGGTGAGTTGTGTGAATTCCCTGCGATGGCGGCTGCTATTTCAAGGATGATTCCGGGTCGATTGGATTACTGTTTTCAGGGAGGTTGTGGTTTATTCTTTTTTTTCTCTCCCTCTCTCTCTCTACCTCTTTTTCTCCCTCCCCTGTGGGTATAGATTACAGTTTGTAGAGAGATTATTGAGGACAAAGTGAGGCTCCCTGAACACACGCGGGACACACTGAGCGGCAGCGTCTTTCGTCGGGCGAGACGAAGAAGGTTGATGATGAACAAAGAAAAAAAAAAAAAAAGATGGACAATTGATAGCTCATCTCATATCGCTGCAGATAGCACAGTGGGGCTTTGCTGGTGCTGTTGGAAGCCCAAAAAAATGGCACGATTGAGCAACAGATGAACATAGGATAATTAATTAGATTTTCTTTTGCCGACTTGTGAAAGGAATATTCCAAATATATATATATTTGCCCTCCAAACGAAGCCGATCTGTCGTCCAGAGTGGAAGGTTGGGAGATAATCTCAAACATTCTGGAGCGAATTCTTCATAACCTGATTGGTGTGATAAATAGGCCAGGCAGAAAAGCGTGGGAGTCAGTGTTCTGTACAGAAACAGTCAGCATACTGAATAAGAGGGAGAGAGAGATCAGCACTTTTTTTTTTTCCTTCTGTATTGTTCTTTTCCTCATCCTCATCTGCCCACTCTGTCCTCCGTTCTGCCGAGTGTGTTGAAAGAGGTTTTGTTGCTGTACAATCAGCACAAATCAGCAGGACAGCAGAAGTAGAGATTTTTTTTTTTTACTATTTTTTTTTTCTCTCCATTTGTCCAAATGATCATGAGTTAGTAGGAGATACGAATTTTACACAAACCTTCAAAGTAAATGAAATCAGAGAAGGAACGAGACAAATACCCACATCCTGAGAGTATTTGGTGAATTTCTTGAATTTTACTGATTTTTGTTTTCTGTCGCCTGGACATCAGATCGAATCCAGAAAGGAAGTGAAATTACTGTCATCTTTCAAGAAACAAAATTCTGGGTTTGATTCTGTTTTGTGAGAGACTAAGGTTGTTTTCACACCTGATAAGCCGCTAGACTCAGTTCAACTGGGGACCAAAATTGCAACATTTATTATATTTACAGCTGGTATTTTCATTCTGAATTGTGTCAAACGATTCAAACAAGTTGAACAAACCTGTTCCCCTCCTCACCTTGGTGGCACTGCACAGAGAATCACTGAAGGAAGTGACATAAAAACCTCATAAGGAGACACTGAGTGCAACTTCCTTCCTCACAAAATTGAACAGTGTCGGACTTTAGCGGTTGTAGAATTTCTGCTTTGTCTTTGGTAAAAAGACCACAAGCTATTTCTCTGACTCATGCTAAACTCCTGTGTTTGTTTTAGTTGCATTTACCCAGAATGCTCTGCGCTACACTCCACTTTCTACATTTGGAGTAATCTCTGGTTTGTTTGTATTCACACATGCATTCGCCAGAGTGCATGTTCAACAGAACCAAGACCTAAATTCCTAAGCAGATCAGTTTGCTTTTCTGGCCTGCTTACGAGTTTAATTGTGCATTTACACTGCACCAAACAAACCAAACTTTCTAAACAAACTGACTAGAGTTTGAATAACTCTTTAATGTTTTTTTTTTGCTATGGGACTAGCCGCACCTGCGACAGACCGGCGACCTGTCCAGGGCGTACCCCGCCTCTTGCCCGAAACGTTTGTTGGAGATGGGCACCAGCACCCCTCCGGACCCTGCTAGGGACAAGCGGATCCATCTGTTAGAAAATGGATGGATGGACCAGCGGCGCGTTAACTCTGACTAAACAATTACATAGATTTTAACACATTGAACATTTTTGAGCTTTTTTTTCGCCAAAGGACCTTGTTATCTTGCTGTCATAGTCCTCACAATTAATATCAAAACTTTGCGTCCCTTTTTCAGATTCTTTGCTTGATTGTGTCATTTCCCCACCGCTGATATTCCCTAGTAAAATTTTAAAAAGTCTCATTCAATTTTGAATGTTTCTAGCTTATGGCGTCACATTTCTTTAGAACCAAGAGCCTTTGTTTGGGGGAGACGGGTCATTTGATAATTAGTATGGCGGTCTAGTGTATGTCAAGGTTACTATAGTTAATTAAAATTAACCAGATAACAAGAACTGAAATTGAGAAAACATTTTTGTTAATACAAATAAAACTGGTAATTACAATTAAATGGGACTATATTGTGTGTTTTTAAAACTAAATAAAACATAATGAACTTACACATATAACATTCTACTTTTTTGCGTTTATGAATTTATTTTTTGAACTTTTGTGAAATTGATTTCACACAAGACGTTTACGACAACTGTCAGCAAATTACTGCTGGCGCTCATTCTACTGCAAAATGGTGACCACAAACGCTGGGAGAAAACGCCAGAGTCAGTCAGTTGTTCAACAATAACTGAATCCATTTCATGAAAGTGGTGTCTTGTATTTAGTATTTATTGCCCAGTTGATGTAAATATAATCATAGTGCAACACTTTCTCCTTTTTGAATATACCTAAAAATCAATCAAGGTGTTAAAAAAGCTAAAATTTCCACTATAACTAATAAAAACTCAACTTAACATGTAAGTAATAATAACTTCTAAAAACTATCTACTCCATTGTAAAAACAAATTAAAACTAACTGAATTAGACAAATATCACAACAAAATAAAATTAAACTGTAATGAAAAACCCCAAATTATTTTGACCCTGGCGCATGCGACAGAAACTAAGAGATAAAACAGGAAGTTTGTTGTCATATGTTGAAGCATTCACCTATTGGAACATCGGCGCAGGATGGCACGTTCATTGGCTAACCTTCCTGTAAAATTCTGGGTGAGTGGCTCACCTCGCCGCAGAGATTAATGCGACTTATTGGTTTAGTAAAAGTTGAATAAAAGATGAGGACAAACGAGAAGCAGGGCCAAAGCGCTGGGCAGAATGGGGGGCCGTTGCCAGCACAGATTGACACATAGCTTCTTGGCATCCACTAGCTGAAAACAGGCCAAAGTTGTTCTCTATATAAGATGAACTGACCAAAATGTGAATGAGGTTAAAACACTTGAAAATGACTTAAGGATGGCACACAT
Organism: Poeciliopsis retropinna; assembly: GCA_010277075.1. NCBI lineage: Eukaryota > Metazoa > Chordata > Actinopteri > Cyprinodontiformes > Poeciliidae > Poeciliopsis > Poeciliopsis retropinna. The sequence goes on from VMRM01000009.1 coordinate 1,673,489, forward strand.
GACTCCCAGCAATACATTGTGATTTTGCATCCCATGATGTCAAAGTGAAATTCCCAGGAGATGTTGGATCATGTCATGTATATCTTTCTGGAGGATTACAGTTAGCAGTAGTAGCTTAAAAGAGAAATAAAGTGTGTACCATAATGGACTTAAAGGGGCAGTATTATTTAAAGTTGACTTTTCTGAGCTTTACAGAATATTGTAATGTTATTCCCTTATCAGAAGAGTCACTCACCTCAACATGCTGAATCCCTGAATCAGCTCCAGCTGACTGCACAGTCCACTTTATGTTTAGTCCTGCTTCAAATTAAATTAATAATGTTAATATTTATAATTATTAGACCACTCAACTATCCCAATGGGGATAAAAGTTCACCAAGGTGCATGACATGTAATTTGGCTAAAAAGGCTGATTCCAAATCATCTTCCGAGGTCTGGTGCAACATATTTGAACAGACTACGTCGTTCCAGCTCAGTCTTGTCTTCACCTCACTGGTCAAAGCAAAAAACAGCAGTGGGATTGAAGAAGTAAAAAATTTAAGCAAAAGTGACTAAAGTGATTAGGATTAGAAAAGAGTACATCAAAGAGACATCCCAGGCTGCGTTGGAGAAAAGGTTAGCTGCTGCTTCTTTTAGGAAGATTCACATGTAGAGAGGGAGGACATGAAGGCCCTTGATGGTATGAAGAAACCGAAGGGAGAATAAGAAACATGACATCTGTAAGCTTCTCCTACTCATACTTAAGTAGTGGATGGTTACGTTTAAAGTTACAAATAGCAGATCCATTTTTATCAGGTATATGCATTTGTATTTTTGAAAATGACAATTTGTTTTTAATCAACTTACCTGGTTAAATAAAATATAGAGTCAAATGTTCAGCTCCTTAAAGCTGAACGCAACTCCAACAATAAATGTTAGATTTTGCAAGTCCACTTGCGAACAAATTGACGCAATTTTTGTCATGTGTTCACATCAGCAAAAGTCGATTCAACACTTTGGATGAAGCATGTCGGGGCCTTTATCAAATTATGAAAAATCATCTGTCAGTGAAGCACATCACATCACAGTCCCACACACTTCCTTGTCCTGTTACACATTCAAACCTCTCTACAGAAATGTCAGTCAGTGCACCAGAAATATCACTGCTATTAGTCATATTCCTTTTATTATATCCCTTTGTGTTATTATGATCTTGGAACAATCTTGTCGACTTCCGCTGCTGAATAATTTCAAAAAGACAGATATCTATGGTGTCCATTATTACATCCATAATACAGTGCACTGCTTCTTGACATCGATTTTCTTCTTCTGCGCATGCGGGTCACTGTGGGGTCCTAAACCTTTCCCTCAAATGTCTGATTCCAAAATGAACAATTGAGACCTGCTGTGTGAACACAGGCCAAGATGACAGAGAACCTCTAGAAGACAGGCCACTGCTTCTGAAAGACACCTTCCATCCAATAACGCTTCAGTTATTGTGAAAAGAAAAATGCGCAAATATTTTTGACTCAAAAGCTCATTAAGACATATTCCAAAAATACTTGGAGTTCTAAATATAAATTGTATCTTTTAGCCTCCACTTCTCAACAATTGTCTACTTTACGTTGGTCTATCCAAATCCCAATGTAATACATTGAAGTTTATGCTTATATCAAGACAAAATGTGAAAAGAGTGGTTTGGCACGTGTTTGGATGTCAGTCACATGCCAACACACCAAAGTTAACTGATATCAGACAACTGACCGTACATGAACTGTCTTCAGTATGAAAAGAAACACCAGCTCTGAACTACATATGCTTAAAAGGGAAGAAACAAACTGAACTCTACTGTGAAGTTGAAAATGCTGAAAAACAAAACGTTGGCTCACTCTGAGGCATTAAAAAGATCAACAGCTCCCTGCAAACGGGTGGCTTCCTTCCCCAGTCCCTCGTCTTCCCCAGTTATTTCTCACCTCAATGGGAATGTGAATAATGGGGTCATTTTGCTCTCAGAGCCTCTTAGACATAAAGAGCAAATATAGGGCTGGATTTCCCAAAAGCACCTTGACTCTGCGAAGAACCTTGCTGCTGCCACCTCTGCTCGGGTTTTGATTAATTCAGGAGAAAATGCTCTGGAGCTTTCGGTTAAACTTGAACCAAGCTGCACAGAGATTCATTTTATCCTGAAATCTTTGAGAAACCTAAAATAAAAACAAAAAAGAGGGGTTGAACTTTTTAATCTCGACAGATCCTAAGGGATATTTACCACCTTCCATGTTTTCTAATGGTTTTCTTCTGTTGCTCGGGCAGATTTGAGGAACTGTAGCAAAGCTCAGTCAGAGGCCAATCGTTGCAGCTTGATGGCTCCCGTTCTCCCTCCTCCTCTCCGTCAGCTCACACATCCATCCTGAACGTCTGACCCTGTCTGCTGCAATATTAAACAGAACTAAGCAGGACATGGGCTAAGGCACAAGAGAGTCACTGTATCTTGGGAGAATCGACCTGTCAGTGGCTGTTCGCTTGCTCTTTGTGCTTCTGTGTGTGTGTGTGTGTGTGCTTAAAACAGTTGAAATATGGAAATAGTGTTGGCAAAGGAATAGTGCAAAAGAAAAAGAAAAAAAAATTGGAATATTTGATGCCTGTTTGGGATTTTGGAGGTGTTTATTTTCAGTTTAGTGACTTTTTTTTTTTTTTTTCCTGTCTGTTCATTTGCTGTGGCTATTTTGCGTGATTTTGGATGACTGGGGCAGAAGAGGCTTGAGCTTATCCCACCAGTCAGCTGGTAAAAAGTGGGGTACGCCCCGGAGAGGTCGCCAGTCCATCACAGAGAGAGATGTTAAAGCTGCTGGTTAAAGCTGCTGTCACAGCAGCTGCGTTTTCATTAATCATATAATTCCGCAAATTGAAATGACAAAAATAAATTTGCTCAATGAAAACATGGCAATTTTGAAAACACAAAATTGGTGACAAAATGTTTGTGAGCTAGGAGAGGTGGTATTTCAGCCATGTCCAAATTGACGTATTTTGCGAAACTGCAATGGAAACCCTCTTTTCGCATCACACAGGTCACATGACCAACTGCCAGATGTTACCTCTCTCAAAAATGTCTAAAAAGACGACACAAAATCGTAGGAGGATATTGTTTTGTTTTCTTTTTCTTTTTGGACAATGTGTGGCCGGCTCAACCAGAGCTCTCACAGCATCTCACAGCTCATAAAAGGTTTGTGTCATTCCATCATGTTGAATCCATAACTCTTCTGTAAAATTGATAAACACAGTTTTCCCAAAATGCCACATATGTAGCCTCTTCCAAGTAAAAGGGGTTTGTCACTCCAAAGCCTGAATAAAACACCAGCATGTCCTCTGATGGATGGTAGCTGATGAACGCTAGCGCCTTGGCTGAATTATGAATATATCTTATGTAACTGTTGACATGAAATATATTCTGCTGCCATGATTTTTAATGCCTTGTCGCATGATCGAGCTTATTCACATTTTAATGTCATTTCTCATTTAATGGAAACACCCCAGTAGCGAAATTGTGCTTTTTTTTTTGACATTAGCAGAACATACACAAAGATTTGTGCAAATTTGTAACAGAAACACAGCTACTGCTTCCTGTAAGGTCATTGGTGTATCTTAGAGAGCGTTTACGTGGGTCTATATGTTAAGAAATGTGTTTTTTGGTGGAATATGAAGTTCTGTTTCTTTGTAAAATGTGTGTGTCACCTATGACAGAACCCTGTGTAGTGGGGTGGAGGGTGCAAGCATTGGCATTAAAGTGACATCTTGGTGTATTTTCCCATTCTTAATAAACAGTTTATGATCGCTGCTAAGAGATAGACAGAAAACAAGTTTACAATGGTGTGAAATGACTCTGATGAAACTTGAGTGGTTTCATGGTTAACTGTTAAACTCAGCTGTTAAAGTTGGTGAATGTTGTAAGCCTGTTGATCCAAAGTGTCCAGAAAGCTCATCAAAATGCCAAAAATAATGTAAGTTATTGATTAGAGGCTTCAGTAGTGGAATTGCCACTCCATTCACATGAGGTGTGGAGATTATCTTGCCTTCCAACTTAAATTTTAGGTATAATCTCTAAATTTATTTAGCTTAAAGTGTATTCTTAATTTCAGTTTCAAACACATCAGATGAATGTAAGTATGAATGGTTGAGCAAAAGCCACAAAAGGAGGTGAGTAATATTTGACATGCAAGTTGTTCACTTATGTTTATCTTTACAAACTGTTGTATGGTTGCGAATAATCTAAACATTTTGGTTAACATAAAAAAATAACTTGGGCATCATAATTAAACAGGCAATAAATAACTTTTACAAACGTTTGTAAAAATGTTTTAACATATTTGTTAAAGCAGTCACTATATCCTGACAGGAGAATATGACAGGTAATCTGTTGCCTCCCCCTTTTGGTCCTACTGCCATCCACATTAATGCACCTGAAACAACCAATCAGAGCCAGGAGGCGGGTCTTCGCAGGGTTAAAAAAAAAAACCTAACGTTACAGGAAAACTGTCAATTTCTTCAGTTCCTGTTTCTCTCCTTCCTTGTGGAGGGGAACAAGCACTTTAATGTCGCTTCCTTCAAGAGCTGCTGAAGGAAGCGACACTAAAGCCTCTGAAAAAGACACTGAGTGCAACTTCCTTACTCACAAAATGTAAACAAAAATGGAGTGGCATCAGATTTTAGTGGTTGTGAGATTTCTCTTTTGTGGCTGGTAAAAAAAAAAAGAAAAAGAAAAACACAAACCATTCCTCCCTCCAGTGCCAGACTTGTGAGTTTGTTTTGCTCGTATTCACCCAGAATGCCCAGCATTACAGTCTTCTTCCAGTTCACATGGCGTATACATGTACATACGAGCCACAGAAGAGCTCACTTCAACTGAACCAAGACCTAGATTTCTAAGCAGATCGGACTTCTGTTTGTTTTTTTGTTTTCTTTTTTTGTTTGTTTGTTTTTGGAAAACAAACTCTTTCGATTGTGCATTCACACCTCCCCAAATCAATCAGACGTTCTAGGCAAAGAGATTGGAGTTTGAAGAAACAAAGCTAAACAGTGCTGGTGTAAATGCACCTTAAAACAGAAATTCTTGGTGTTTTGGTGCATTGTGTAGATGGTAAAAACCAGATAGGAATGGGTGAAACAAAGGAAAATATCTTCCATGCATGCAGACACCATATACCCCTTAGAAAGTAGGTGCATTCAGACGTCTGTTCACATGAGTTGGCACATAAATGGGACTTAGGACGAAAACGTAAACTTGACGAGGTCAAGATTAAATTATTCATGAGGATTCCTTCTGAAACTTGTATTTTTTTCCCTCTATATAATACGTTAAACTGCACACAAGCGTTCTAATTTTGCCAGACAGACGTATATTTCTCTCTCGCTCCCCAGCAGCTCCTGTTAAATCAATGCTGCAGCAGTGGTGGGGCAGAAATGCAGAGCGATGCAGAGGGAAGAGTTTCCCCCGGGGGACATCCCCGCCTCCTGCTCTCTCTGAGATTTCTGTCTGCTTTTCTCAACCAAACGTACATGTTTTAATTATCAGGCAGTTAATAAATAATTCCAAAGTCACTAGGGTGCTTCTAAAAATATCCCCACAGCTAAATAATGGATTCCTTTGACCCCTCTCTTCATTGTTACTTAGTCTGAATATGTGTGTCTGTGGCCCGCGCCAGAGACAAAAGGAGAAATATGAGAAAAAACGGAAATGATTTCTTTTACATTTACCCATCTTTGCTCTATCACAGTTTATACATTCTTTTTAATATCTCATAATCCCAAACGTATCCATGTTTTCTATTTTTAAATAAGAAAAACAAAGCTTTGATGTTGATATTCTTATGAAGGACTTTATTACAGACTGTATTAAAACAATACCTCAACCGATAATATTATGAATTAAAGTGCACAAAAAGAACAAATTAGAACTAATGTGGCAGAGCTGATCCAACATCGTGCTGCCACAAGCAGAAGCGTCACAAAAGAATTTTGTTCAGATGAAGATGTTACACATGGATGCAATAAACAGGAAGTAGAGGATTCAAACTACCATGGACCAGTCCAGCATTATGAGGTCTGCCCGACCACTGCGATGATTTAACAGCTCTCCGAGCTGGAAGTTTGGACTTGGACTTTTTTCAGAGCTTTGCCTTGTAAATTGTGGAAAATTAATAAAATTCTCACCTGTCACTAAATGGAAGCATCCTCACAAAATTTGTCCCCCGGATGCAACTTCCTTCTTATTCAGTTGATGAAAGAGACATAAGGGAGGAAAGTGCAAAACCAATATTCCAGTTGGTAAACTGGAATATCAGTCCTTTACCAGTCCACACATCAAGACTTCATCATTATCTCTGGACAGTCATCAACATTTATTTAATAAACATCAAAGTGTCAAAAACACACGACACATTTACACTTCGAGGAAGGAGGGCAGAAAGGCTGAAACGACGTATCAAAAGAGGCAGAGATCAGCGCCAAGTGAGCCGGTGAACCCTGGCAGCGAAGCGTCTTGTAAAGAGCACCGTCAGCAATCTACGGTCTCAAAAGAATCCCCCTCCATCTTCACAATACGCACAAACACACTACGCTGTAATAAAGGCTTGACATATTAGCAAGCAGGGCGTCCATTAGCTGGATGGCCAGCATGGAGCCGAGGTCCAGACACAGAGGCACATAGAAAGGGCAGACCACAGACAGCTTCACGGCTTTATGGCGATCTCTTAATGCACTGGTGTCCACACCTTTGTTCTCCAGAGATCTGCGTTGGACTTCGAACTCAACTAGAAGCTTTTGAAGTAGGACAAAACGAAACGAAGGAAATTAGCGTAAAGGATTTTTGACAGTTTTACAACTTTTTTTTTTTTTTTTTTCCATGTATATGTAACGTACATGAATATGTCTAAGTACGATATATTCTTGGAGAAGCAGGTTGACATAAACATATAAATGTGTTACCAGAAGACAATGAACGTATCACCAGTGAGTTGGGGGCGTGGCCAGTACCAGGTTATTTGGATTTAAAGTGACAGTGGTCCTACAACAGCTCATTCGGTATGGACTCATAACAGGCAGAACTGATCAGACCAAGATCTTATTGTAAAAAATAAAAAAATATTTTAAAAAAAAGTAATGAGCAGGTTTTGTAGAGGCCATAGACCTATCCTAACCTGTTAAAGGGCACATAAAGGGTTGCTTTTAACAAATATTACCCTGTAAACAAAATTACCTTTATCTTTCAAAAATCTGCAAAATTAAAAGTAGTTTTTAAATTCTCTCAAGCTTCTTTTTAATAGCATTTCCTGTTTAAGTTCTTTTCGGTGACAGTCATTGCAAGTCATTTCTTCTCATCTCGTCTGACACAGTGAACATGTTAGGAATAACAGTAATGTAGGCTGAAGCTGGCCCGGCCCAGACCCAAAAAAAAAAAAAAAAACACACAGGCCGCCTCGGATGGCGTCACAGCGAACACGGAGTCAAGATGCTCAGAAGAAGTAGTGTGAAGCCTCCTTCACGCTCACACACATAAGACACTCGCTGTATTTTTAGAAACGTTACATAATATTTGTGACGTTTTGTTTTAAGAAAAAAAATAATAAATGTGTGAAGACATTTAGATGAAACAGTCTTGCAAAAAGTTTTATGTAACCAGTCTATAAATATCATGGAGATGTTATAAATAAATTAACTCAGTCATTTAGCTTAGCGGGACACCAAGCCTATGTTTCCGACTGTTTTTTTCTTTCTTTTCTTTTTTTTTTTTTTGGTTCAGAAAAATGACAGGAACGAACGAGAAAGGAAGAAATCATAATGGAGCTAAATTCTCTAAATATACACTTGTTTCCTTTTGGCTCTTTTATTCTTCAGCTCTTCTTCCTCGTTGCTTTTCAATCCACCTTTTGTGTTCAGTCCCTCTGCTTGCGGCCTTTGAAGTTCCTTCCTCCAAGTTCAGGACGCAGAATCTTGAGTAGCAGGAGGAGGAGGAAACCCCCTTCCAGCTTCAAAGTTTTTTTTTTTTTTTGTTTTTGTTTTTTTCTTGGGTTGAGGGAAAGTGGAGATTATTTTTAGCCCTGTGGTGCCCACTTGAATATTTTGAGGTGGAGACATAAGACAGAAAGCACAGGAGAGATCGTATCATGGCCGTTCAACCAAACAAGCAATGACCCAATATTATTATTTTGTTTTCCTTTATGCAACCCAAATTCTAAAGTATTTTGAAAAGTGAAACCACTTTAAAGTGATGACTCTCATTTTGCAGCACTGTCATAAATGCACAGCAAATCACTTGTACAGTAAGGATGCATCCACACCAGCCCTGTCTGGTCCAATTTAACCAAACGCCAGTTCATTTTGTCTTGGGAGTCTGGTTCGTTTGGAGAGGTGCGAATAGATAATTGGACTCTGATGAGGACCAAAAAAGCAAAGCATTCTGGGTAAAAACAACCAAAACAAAAAACGCAATGCTAGCGCTAGTAGGAGAAATGACATGTGGGCTTTAGCAATGGCAAAAATTAAATTTGACGTCACTCATTCTTGCTTAAATTGTGTAAAAAAAACTTTTTTGATGAATTTTGCTGTTTCAATGAACTCCAAAAGTCATGTCTGGACATAAACGGGGTAATCGTGACCTCTCTAACACCATCTTTCCTGTGAGGTTTACTAGTAAATAAGTTGACAGCAGCCAAATGCAGCCGGATTGTTCAAGAAAGCCTCCACTAAAGTGCATTGGAGCTCAAACTAAGTTGACGGTTCATCTTCTGACCTGACACTGGCATAAAGAATTCAGCCAAGATAAAAAAAAAAAAGGAATTTGTGAGTGTTCTCCAGAGGCTGAGAAAACTTGAGAGGAATTTCCAAAACGTAGTTGTACCATAAGGTCATAGACACATACCCACGAATACATCAGACTGTGGTTGCTACCAAAAATGCTTCAGCAACATTTTAAAACCATGAAGACCCTGGATTAACAACCTTTTGGTAATACAAAAAAAAAAAAAAAATGCAAATCTTTCTTAAAGGTGCAGTAAGATGTAAAATCAACTTTTTTGAGCTTTACGTCATGATGATTTCTACCTCATCAAAACATACCCGTGGTGTTGCTTTGATTCTTTCATGCATGTTTGAGAAGTCCTTTAATATCCATGGCAACCATTCAGCTGTGCAAAATGCCTGGGTGGACCTAGCCCTGCCTTCGAGATGCAGCTCTTCCTCAGAGCTGCAGTTGCCAACCTTCTATCTCACAGAGTATCTCTCCCCTGTGACTGCCCCACTCAGGTCCTTCAGACTAGCCTGCAGCAATTAGCAAATACCTGATTGAACTATGTCTCTGCTGAGCTTATTATAGGGAATGCTTATCAGTGAAATGCTGGTAAAAATATTGTTAAATGGTTAACAGAGGAGCCATGCTTTGATGACTTCCTGAAGATGGAGTGTCAGAAAGAGCAGGAGATTTTAAAGAGACAGAGGCCCAATTTCAAGGCATTGAACTACAAAATTTTCTTTTAGATCAAACTTCTTATAAAGCATTTTATAAAGCAACTTAAGATGTAGCACTTGTTTTTGCTGTAATATGTGTTCTGTGTTTAGATCTTTGCAAAAGAACAACACTTAAATCCATCTTAGAATGAGTCAGTAATGAAATAATAAATAGATGTGTGAACATCTTCTGGTGATGCTGTAGTTACAATTGTCAGTGTGAACATTCTGAGAGTTGCAGTTTTAACATACTGTAATGTAACTGTAATTACTTTAGATTTGCGTATTAGTGCAGACAGAGAGACCCTGAATGCCACAGATATCTCCCTGCTCCCTCAGCGTAATTTGCGCTCATGAACACGTGTAATTGCAGCTTCTACAGCTTGGACTAATTGAACGCCATAAATAACTGCTACCACAATGGGAAATAACCGGTAAATGAGTTGCCATCAGGCTGAAACATTTAAACCACCAACCCCCTTTTTGCGCGTGCCGGCGTGCGTGTGTGTGTGTGTGTGTGTAGTTCTCGAACACTAAAAACTTTGGATGAGCTTGATGCCGGGAGGAGGCACATCCATCAAAAATCCATAAAACATGTTACCTGATGCTCATTACCACGCTAATGATTTTATCTTCACCCATCATGGCTAATATCCCGCATAAAGGTCATAAAAAGGAGCTAATAACATGATGATTTCCCATGATAGCGGCTTCCTTTGCTCGCCCTCTCTCTCATTACTTACTGTATTATCGTCGTTATATTCTCTCATTACGATCATATTGTCAGAGCGGCAGGCGCAGTTTGAAACGGTGTACATCCCAGCCTAAAATAGGACTCCTTGTGTTTGCATGTTTACACAGAGAGGTGGTGACTAATCTCATATCCTCCTTCATCTGTTGCCATGAGTTCACCGCCCACCATTTTCTCATAATGGCTTGTCAGTATGTAAAAAAAAAAAAAAAAACAGGTTCAGTGGGAATCACCAGTATTAGATAGTAGAGGTGTAAGATTAATCAACTTCACTTTTATCACCAGAATTTCCACCTATAGGATATACAGACAGGTTTGAAGATACACTCATAATAGAACAAATGTCTGAATCAATGTCCCTCAGGAAACTACCTGCATTTCAACTGCCTGCTTTCTGTAGACATCAAGAAGCTTTCTGACATAATTTTGTGTGAAAACCTGCACTCTCTTCTGATCAAAAATAGTAGAGCTGGTTTAACTAGCTAGGTCTCATTTCATAGACTGCACTGCTAAGAGTCGTCCACAAATTTTAAGTTGAAGTCTGAACCGTATGAGAAGCTTTACCTATTCTAAGACTATTTCTACCTGCGTTTATATTTCCCACATAATTGTGCAAATTGGAATGTCCAAAATAAATTTGCTGAACAGAAACACGCTAATATCTGTATTTTGCATAACGGCAAAGGAAAAACCTTTTTTCGCATCGCGCAAGTCAGATGATCAATAACTGGTTTTTATTCCTGGTGTAAAAGACAAAAGCAACAGGCCGTGGAAGGAGGATGATGACGCAGCATTTTTTTTAGTAATGACTCATCACATGAATAAGACTAATCACATGATTTTAATTGCATTTCTTACTTAATGGAAACACTGAAATTGCCAAACTGTGTTTTTTGGACTTTCAAAATGTTTGTGTCCAGAATGTGTGGGGTCTGCAGAGATGTTATCTCTCCTTTTCTTGACCCTAGTCTTGAATAGAGGACAGATCAGCCCCGGAGATCCTCTCTGCAGATCTGGCTGTTGGTTACAGTCTTTTCCTGTCCTGTTTCAGAACGAGCCAAACCACACATTGATGGTCAAACAAAGCACATTTTGAATAAAGGAAGACCAGCAGCACAGGAGCTGCTGATTGTACTCCCCGAGTTGTCAAAGGAAGTCCAGTCTCTGCCGCGCCTTCTTCTGAACACTGTCTGTGTGAGGAGAAGACCATCTGAGTTACTGAGATTGAAAGGTTCCTAGAAACTTCAGATTGAGGATGATGAGTGCAGGTCCTACCTCCTGATGTTGCTAAAAAAATAAGATATTGGAAGAAAGTTCTGTTCAACAAATTGGGTCTTTGGGTGACCTTGTGGTGCATTTAAATTTTCTGGGAAACCAGAGCTCTGGGCTAGGACTGACATCATCATCAAGTTAAACTAGATTGGACAGCACTGATCAGTTTGTTTTGGTGCCAGGCACAACTAATCAACAAACCTATGGTACCGTCCTTCCAATTTCACATATTCTATCAATAAAGGACATGCTCACAAATTAAGGTTGCACAATGTGTGACTTGGGGTTAAAATAATAATAACATGAATTAGCATGGTAAAAACCAGCTTCTTGTTCTATGCTGTCCTTCATCCGGAGTGTCTGGACTCTCTGCGATTGAGAAACGATCCCTTGCTCAAGATGTGGACTCTGTAGAGGTTTGAAATGTTACCCAATCGCTACAGTTTGCCTGTGATATGTGCAACACGCCAGTTCGATGAAATTGCCTGTGCTGTAAACAAGCATCCTCCACTGTGAAGACAGAAGTGCCGATCTGACCAAGATGGCTGTTATTGTTGATTCAGTATTTGGAAGCGTTGCCAACATGGACTCAATGTTTTTGTTCACTTCCTCCACTGCAATTGCTAAAACTACAGGAAGAATACATTCGAAACAGCTGAGCTCCACACATCGCCCGTTAAATGGAAGGGAAGCACGAAACCACTGACTTGGCTAAATTTGAGTGACTTTTTGTGTGTATCACAAAAGGTACTGCCTGTGGAAAACACTTGACTGCTCTGAAAGGAATATCTACTATGCATGTCCCCTCTCTCTGTGTGCCCAGTGCTTAACTTACAGCCCCACTGAAGCACACAGTGATGACTGCTAGTTAAACAGATTTGGTGAGGTTAGAATAAGGCAAAATCAGCTCCCTTGGTGATGCACACTTTGATGAATGAGCAGGTGCAAAGTATGGATTGCCCTCTCTGTTGTAGCGTTGAGAATGCATACATTCATTTCCCCGAAGGGCTTTACAGTCTGTGCTGTCAACACTTTGATTCTGCATGTGATCTATTTCTCTGTTTTTCACGCCGTAAGACTTCCTGCATCATTCTTTCTCTTTTTCCTGCTGACCTGTGTGCTCCCTCCTGCTAGCTAATGGTTATTATGGGTATAACACATATTTTCAGAAATATTTGTTAATAGAGTCTCGCAAGCTAACGCTAGAGAGGGCTTCATTTGCTGTAGTTGAGGTATTACAAGAATTGAAAAGAACTGTACATTTAATGCAACTATATATGAAGAACATGCGCTCTTGAATCAGTAGCCGCATTTCCATCAACCGTATAATTGTGCAAATTGAAATTACAATAATAAATTTGCTTAATTGAAGCATGCCAATTGAGAAAAACAATTGCGATAGGATGAGGAGGCCGTATCAAACAAAATGCATTTCACAAAACTGTAATGGAAACATTTTTTTTTTTTTGTATCACACAACTCAGATGATCAATGGCCAGATGTTACCACTAGCAAAAACGTCGAAGAAGACAACAGGAAGTAGTAATTGCATGGTGGCTTTTCTTTGTTTTTGCTGGCTCCACCAGAGCTCTGACAGCATCACTCAGTTCATTTAACGTTGTATGTTCTTCCAATGTGTTAAATCTGTAGCACTTCTGTAAAATTAGTGACTACAATTTCCCCAAAACACATAGCTGCTCCTAAGAATAAAGGACTTGTCACTCCAAAGTCTGAATAAGATGCCGACGTTTCCTCTGATGGACAGTAGATGATGAAACTAGCGACATGTCTGGATAATAATGTAGTTTTTTTTACATCCATCGCTGACATGATTTTTAACGACTTATCGCGTGATCAAGCTTAACGTGGGATTTTAACTTGAAATCTTTTTTAATGGGAACACCACAATTACAAAATTTTTCAACATTTGCAGAAAATAGACAAAGATTTGTGCACAATTGTAATCCTGGTTCCCATGTTAACGTAGGACATGCTCTCTCCCATCTTCACGCTCAGGAGTGTGCCTGGTGCTGGGTTGCATGATCTTCCCCGACGGCTGGGATGCCGAAGTGATCCGGGATATGTGTGGGGAGCATTCAGGGAAATACTCTCTGGGTGACTGCTCAGTACGCTGGGCCTACATGCTGGCCATCATGGGCATCCTGGATGCCCTCATCCTCTCCTTCCTGGCCTTCGTCCTGGGAAACCGGCAGACAGACTTCTATCTGGATGATCTGCAGACAGACAACAAAGGCGAGTAAAGGTCGACTCAAACATAAGAATTCAGTTTTTCCTCAACAGTTCAGCACTGGCATTAATAATATTTGTGAAAGATTTCTGTGATCGAGGAAAGAAGCAAGAAAAAATAAAAGAGGAAAAAGGAAGTAAAAACAAAGACGGGCAAAGACAGAATAAAAGAAAGTAAATGGGGAAAAAGAAAGAAATAAACAACAATGGAAAGAGAACGAAACAAAACACAAAGGAAAAGGGAAAAAGAACAAAAAGAAAGAAAGAAAAAAGAGACAGAAATAAAGATGAGAAAGAAAGATGGAGATAAAGTTGTTGTCAGACAGAAAAAGTATAGTGAGAATATTTCTATTAAGAGTATATACATATCTGTCTTCAATGTTATTTACTATTCTGACTTTTTTTAAGGTATACCAAGAAAAATATGACTAAAAACAAAAATGTCTCTTCAAGAATCCCTTACATTCTTTCAGAAAAGGAGTGTGAATGATTTATTTGTTGAATTTGTTGAAATGAATTTGTGGTATCCAGGCTATTTCTGCTTATTTCATGTTTCACCAGAAATAGAATATGCAAAGAGAATTTATTTTCAAATAATTTATGTTGTACTTCTGTCAAATTGTATGTTTAAACATAATATAACTTTTCTATGCTGTCAGTCTTTCAACCTTTTAATTTTCATGGTTTTTGAGGTGGTTGATTAAAGCTTTTACACAACATCTTCTGCAAAGATATTCAAATTGATGAAAAATGGGGAGTTAAAACTGAATTTGCGCAGGAAGCCCAACATGCTCTTTACAATGGCTGAACGTTCTCAACACTTTTACACCAAATTTGAAATCTATGCATCACTCTAAAGTAAAATTGAGTTTGGACCCTAAATGCCCAGTTTGTTTACTCAGCATTTTCTACATCTTGAAAATCTGTCAGTGGCAAAGATTGACAATCTTATTGAAACACACAAATATGTTAGAAATGAGAGTCAGTATAGCTTTAGATCAACGCCTATGACAGTGATAGAGATAGTGTAAAATATAAGTAGAATTAAATAAAAAATGTAGATAGTAAAACATATCCGGTGGGGATTTCACATTCTGGAAAAAAGGCTTTGATACTTCTGAGCATAAGATGATGCCACAAAACTGGAAAGATACGAAGGAATAGAAAAGAACCAGTTAAAAAATGATCTTTGTATTAAACAATTTGTACCGATTGGTCAATCAGAATGTGAATCTTTGAATGTTACTTGTTGTGTCCCACAAGGCTCAGTATTCGGTCCCGGACACTTCATTAGGTACATCAGTGATAAATGTAGAGTAAATGTAGATAAGCATGTTGACGTTAGTTGTGTTTGCAGATCATACAACCTTATTTCTTATGGGGAAGAAGAGAGACATTATATTTACTCAGAAAAGTTCAATAAGCACAAAGGTTGGTTTCATCAAAACTGTTACTTTCACAACTATATTTATATAGTTTGAAAATTGAGAAATTGATGAAAATGCAAAATTGGACACTTATATGATGGTCATTGAAAGAGTGTTTAAAAACTATTTTTTGGGTGCAATTTTGGGATCAACCAACTTTTTGAAAATGTGTGATTCTGGGGAAAGACAAACCATACAGTGTCAACACATTGGTGATATGAAATAATAATAATAATAATATATGTATGATTTCAAAAACATACAGTCAGTGTATAAAGCTCATGAATAATATTCTCCCTGCTTAACTACATTGATTTATATCTTGATAAATCCAATGAGAGCAGGATCCATTTAAAACTTTTAGCTCCTCTCCTTTAGGCTGGTTTTACACATTCCCTAATTCAATATACCGTTCTTGCATTTGACGGTTTAAAGATAACTAACTTACAGTGTCATGAGGTGCTTTTAAATATGCACTCCTAGCGTTCTAAGTAAAAAAAAAAAAAAAAAAAGAAAAATCCTTCATTTAAAAGTAGCCTGAAAAGGTTAAATTTTCCAACTTTTCGAATTTCTTGATCCTAAACTGAGCCCATTACCAGGAGTGAGATTTGCTTGATACAGAATGAATACGCTTCAATCTGACCTCTGTATCTCCAGCCAAATTGCTCTCAGAGCTGAATCTAAGAGTGAGGGAGAGTCCTCTGGGAGCTTTCTGACAGTTTGCATGATATTGCATCAGGGCAGGCCAATCACATTGTTCTATGCTCTAAGAAGAAAGGGGAAGAGGAGGAAAGGAAGAGCGCTGGTGGAAGGGCACAGGCAGGAGATATTATTTTTGAACAATAAAAGTCTTCTTATATAAGGATTTTGTGTTTGATCTGACTCCAAAAACCCAAAGTGCATCATCACAAAACAAAGATCACCGTTTAAAAAAAAAAAAAAAAAAGGGGGGGGGGGGAGAAAAAAAAATCCTTGACATGAGACATAGTAATTGGTGAGAGGAAAGAAAAACAGTAAAAAAAAAGAGAGAGAGAGAGAAGGAGGGAGAGGAAGAGTCAGAGTATAGTGACATAAGATGTCTAGGTTTTTCTGACAATCTATCTTCATGATGGTTTCCATGGTAACTGAGATATTCCAGAGCGTGGGCGTGTCTTTCTGTTCTTATCTGATTAACCTCGCTGACGGTTTCTATGAGTTTACACATAAAACGCCCACCATTCCCAGCACTATATCAGCTGCATATGGTTTGTTCACAAATTTCTTTCCTGAAACTCAAACATTTCCTCCATTTACAATCAATAAATTACTGAAGCTCAGCCAAGAAGCCATATTTCTATTTTAGCAGAAATAAATCCTTAGACTTTCAAAAATGACTTGCTTTGGATTCCTGTGAATCCAAAGCAAACTGCCCACTAGTCAAAGGTACAGATTGCTTATAAATGGCCCTAGAGAAGGTTAAAAAATACATCCGACCTAGTGTTTGTTTACCCAAGATTTGGGTTGAGTTAATAATTTACCAATTCTTGTTTTTCATTATATTGAAATGGTAATTTATGATAAAGGGAGGTCTTGAAATAAGTGAATTGAAACACTTACAGATTAAAAAGTGGATAATTTTACCTTCGCAATTTAATTTAATTGTAAGTAATTCACAAAATATTTCCAGTTGAAAGCATATTTACACAAAGGGTCAAATATAGTTTCAAGTTAAAGCAGTCTTCCCCCCAGTAAGAGGATGACCTAAATGTTTTACACATTCTTCATGTTTTTGCAAAACTGTGCAACTCCTTCTCATTGTGTGCTGCAGTATGTAAGCTAGTTTTTCCTTCTCTGTCTTTGCAGATTTTGCTGTTTCAAGGGTAAGTTGATCTGCAATACACATTTTTTTTGTGAGAACAATTGAATAATATGCTTGAAATAAAACAAGTCTGTGGGTATATGGAATAACCTTATAAGTCGACATCACATAGAGGGTTTTGGTTTTCGGTCCTGTTTCCTTCTGTGATGGCCCAAAGTAACTCAAGCACGACAATATATAAAATAAGAACCCGCTTAGCCATCTCTCACTTGATCACACTATTACTTTTGAACAAAACACCAAAATTCTTACAAAGCCTAATCCCAAAATGGTGCACCTTTTCTGGTAAAGAAGGTCAGCAAAGTGTTTGCTGAAGGATATAGCATGTAGACACCAACCGATCCCCAGAACCTTCGTCCTTAAGGTTCCCAAAACAATTCATCCTTCTCTCCAAGGAACTCCTCACGATCCTTTTTATGAACCCCACAAACACGATCAAACAATGGGTTAGGCGTGGCAGAGTCTGGAATGGGCTTTGCTTTGAACTGAGGATGCAAACACAAGTCCCCTCCACCTGTCTGAGTTTGTCAAGGAACTGCACATGCAAATTAGGTCATACTGTGATCTGGAGCAGTGCATCAAATGGTGATATTTATATTTGAGTTGTATATTGTTCCTTTTTAAATAAAGTTTAATACCACATTTAAAGAAGGTACTCTTAAAGCACCCTCTTGAAAATGCCTGGATGTTCATATGACTTCTACAGCCAATTCCATGAGAGTAATTCCTTGGCCAGGCTCAATCTGAGTCTGATGTTCAACAGTCATTTAGAGCCTGCCTTCTAAAGCAGAGAATTTTTTTTATTATTATGAAATATTTGGACCACCACCTGGTCTGCAACTCTAAAGTGGTTGCCCTGGCCCTCCATTTAACATTCCACAATATCCCAGAACTTAAGCATCTCTGGATGAAGCTTGTCTAATCCTGGACTGCCAGATCTTTTCAACAACCACAGGCACCTCTACAACATGAACCCTTAAACTCTGCCTCCTCTGCAGAAAAAAATATGCAGAGACAACGGGATCCTGATTAGCGAGAAACTGAAGTTCTTCTTTTGCCACAAGATGATAATGCTGTTCCCACTGCATACCAGTCCAGACACGCAGTTCCCACTCAGGTCCATCCAGCCTGGGAACCTCTTTGCGCAGGTTCAGCGTGATCTGAAAAAGAAGGAACGTGTGCTGGAAGCTCCTTGTGGCCAAGTGAAAGTCTTTCTAATTGCTCAGAGACAAACATCTCTCATGCCTAGAGTTTTTCCTATGCTACCACCTGGTGTCTGTCTGTTGCCTATGGAGTACTTAAATATATACTGCTGGTGTCCATCAGTTCATGGTTTCTCCAGGACGTCACATTGGCAACAGAAGCTCAAATCTTGGCCTGTTTGGATCTCATATCCCAACCTCCCACAATACCTTCATGGTGAACTTATAGTGGCTTGACGTTGGTAACACTAAACAGAAATCCTGGGTGAACTATGGATGAGGTACTTTGGTATAGAGTGTGTCCAAATAATAAATATAAACTACTAAATACATCTTATATTACTTTGTAATTTCCAATGACATTGTAACTGTCATTACACATGCAAATGTTGTTAGTTGTTGTGGTTTCTCGGTTTAGTTTGTTCTCTTTCTGCAGGTTTAGAGGGAGACTTTAAGGCTCTTCACTTTCTGCTGCTTTCTCTCCTCTACTCCCACCTCCTTTCCTTTTAAACCTTTCCCGTACCTTTCTCCCTTTCCTTTCTCCATTCTTCTTCATCTATGTGCCCATAACATTTGAAATAAGCTCATAGAAGTTTCAAATACAGGCATCGAGTGGAAAGACGTAATGCTCCACTTGTGAAAGTAAATGTGTTGGGTCAGACCTTGATACTCGGACAATAATCCTGAGTTCCACACTGCTGGACATGGCATGTTAAAAAAAAAAAAAAAAGAATAAAGACAGTGCATGTCCAAATTCAGGGGCTGCATCCTTCAAAGGCCCTGCTATATTGCAGATATAATTTTAATAGAGCATGAATGTTAAATCTACTTGATAAATTGTCATCTAATATATTGTATTTACAAAAGCAGATTGGTGATGTGTCTTCTGTCTCATTTTTTTCTCACAGATTGAGGTACGAGACAGAAGAGAGCCGCGGTACGGAGTGCAACGTCTTCACTGAGGGCAACAGTGGCACTGAACAACTTCTGTTTATCTCTTTCTCTTCTCTATCTCCCCATTCTCTATTCTTCTTTCCTATCCAACGATCAGGATATCACCCAATTTCAATGCAGACACCGCGTGTATAGGATTGTGTAAGATAAAAAAAAAAAAAAAAACTACAACAAACACGAGGATAAACTATATTTTGAGAAAAAAAAAAAAACAAGGTTGTACAGTGCATTTAACACTCAGCTTTCTCAACAAATACCTTTATGATGAAAAATATTTACTGTATTTAAAGTCTTGGTTTTTTTTTTTATTTTTGTGTCTGTGAGAACTCCGATCCCTAAGATGAAGAACCATAATGTCCATTTTACAGTTCTTTATTTAAAGTGTCGCTATTTACTGATTTTGAGTTTGTGTGACGTGTACATTCAAAGCATCAAACAGCAGATAAACGGCAATATACCAGAACGTTCCATTACTACACACGTTAAAAAAATAAAAATAAAAAAGGAAAAAAAAAAATACAGGGACTCATATGGCTCTTCATCTAAGGACATTTAAATGTGAAGAATTTAAAGGAGTACCCCATTGCAGCTTTACAGAATTTAACATCTCTGGGAGATTCTCTACTGTACATACTAAATAATGTAAATAACATAACTGCTGACGTGAACAGCCGACGACAAAACCTCATCTGACTCCGATGCATTCGAGTATAGTAGTATTTCTACCCTCCGTTTCAGTGTTCCTCGTGCTGGAAGGGCATCTGAGTGTACGTTTGGATTCGCTGTGTTCCTACGATTCCCCACTACTGATTTAGTGGGATCACACAGAAGGGAATAACACAGATATCATAGCTGAGAAGAGCCACAGAGAAGCAGAGCACCGTGACTCGGAATAATTGTGTTTGATCACCTTTTTTTTTTTTTTTTTTTGAGGGGAAAAAAAAAGAGACACTACTCCTGCGTCAACATGGCCTCAAAAGAAGCTGCTTATTGTAGATTTCCACCCTCCAGTATGTTGTAGATTTTGCCGTTGACCTTAGCTGCAGCTGTCATGTAGAAAAAATCTTTTATTTGTGTTTCACTTGTTTGTGCCATCTCACAATCCCCCTCTCTCTTCAGTGTGCAGTTTACTCCAGTTTATGGTTCCAGCATACAGTGATCAGTTTACGCTACAGATGTCTTAAGACTGTGTGAATATGACTGCTAGTGCTGGCCCCAAGTGCTGCATTAAGGCAATGTCACATATGCCTCTTTAAAACAGAAAATCCCCGGTGGGGCAACCATCTGCTGTACAAAAAAAGTTTAAAATTTAAGTAATAATAAAGAAAGCTAGTGCTGCAAAAAGACAAAGGTAGACACTTCCTGAAATAAAAGCATTTTAACACCTCATTGTAATTTATGAATAAGGAAAAAAAAAAAGTTGAATGAGTGAATGTGCTAAATTTGATTTGAAATTTTTAATGCAATTATTTAAGCGATAGCTTGGATTTTTCTTTTTTTTAAGTGAAGTGCTGTGAAGTTATCAGTAAAATACTTAAAGTAAGAAAAATTGTGTTTATTTGAATATTTCTTTATTGTAGAAATGCTTCTAGGCCATAAATCCCTTTAATCTAATTAATTTTCCCCCTAAATTGTACCATATTTTGAAAGAAAAGGCATTTTAGGGTTGAGCATCAGAGCTCTATGAAAAGCTAGCCAAGACCTTTATGCCAAGGGCATAAAACTTATTTTGCTACCGCCTGCAGTTTGACGTCCATTAATTCATTGAAAGATTGAAGTTTGAACAAACAAGACATACAGTGTATTTATAGCGTACCAATTTAAAATAAGGACCTTAACAACAATAGTCTTGAAAGTCATTTTTAAGTTGGACACCAGTTTGGTCAGACACTGCTGTGGGATGGCATTTGATTCCTCAACTAGCCATTGTCACCAGTCAGCCAGTGTGGTTGTATTGGGCACCCTGGCGTTAACAGGAGTTAGTTAGTTAGTTAGTTAGTTAGTTAGTTAGTTAGTTAGTTAGTTAGTTAGTTAGTTAGTTAGTTAGTTAGTTAGTTAGTTAGTTATAAAACAGCACAGAAAATCAACATCATCATTCAGAACTTCTTCGGTTTGCTGTTGGTCTGGCAGAAACTCTACCGGAGCTGGAAGAAGCGAGATCTGAATCCAGCAGAATAGTGCAAGAAAGCAATGGCTGGGCTAATTCTGGAGGTCAGCATTGACATTTTGCAGGATACAATTTGATCCCTAAGAGGGGAGATGTGCAGATTTTCACTGGTTTTTCACTGGTTTCTAATAAGCATTTTGATATCTCTTTTCACTGAGATTGCCTTTAACGATGACAAGCCTTGGTTTTCCAATGAGGGTCGTGATGCCCTACACCATTCACACTGCCTACATCAGAAACAGATTGGCCTTGGTTGAGTAGCATAGAGAAGGTTATCACGAGTGTGACGCAGGTACTCAACTCTACAACAGTTTAGGGGGGAAAAAAAAAAAACAAAAACGCCAAGAAGCATTAAAAAAAACAAAACAATGACCAAGCATAAATCTTCTTACTAACTAACTAACCTGTTTTAGTTCATTACCTATTGTAGACATTACATTCTATTTCAATTAGTTCTTACAAAAATAAAGAACTTATCTTAGCCACTGGAGGCTTGCAGCTAGCCTGGTGGGTTAGCCTTAGATAACTTTAACCATTTCAAACGACAAACTAAAGCTGCTATAGAGAACATTAAATGCTACAGTTTCTCAAGTCACCATTCTCATTTTTTTCACCTAAGCAATGTGTTTCTGCGTTATAGTTACACTGGTTGAGGTCGTTGGATGAGACAATGGGACTCGTCAACTCTTTTAAGAGGGAAGTAAACCATTACATTTTGCAACCTGTCATTTCAGCAACTTTATCAAAAAATGTGGTTCTTGACTTCCAGGACTCAAAGTGGTTTGGAAAAGATCCCATTCAGATTGATACTTTGCCAAAGTAACGTTAGCACAGTCAGAGATGTTTGGCTACGAAAACAAGATATAAACATTACTGACTTCTGAATATGTACCAGTTAATATCTACCAAGGTAGAACTGCATCACATGGCATTAAGATTTTCAGTTTGAATTTTTTAAATTATTTTATTTCTAAAATTAGCTAGAGCGGGCGAAGACCTTTCTTAATAGCTACTGGCCTTCCACTGCTATCTGCTGTTATATGACATCTATACCACAAAGGCAACAAACTGATAACTTACAGAAGTTCCCTGATTCAAGCTCATGGGGGGAAAAACACATTTTAACTCAACATTTAGCTGATAAATTACATCATTTTAAACATTTTGCATCAAGTCCTGTTTTTCTCCCATTACCTTTATTTATGAATATTAGTGAAACACAAGATGGTATTAACAAAGTAAAAAATCCACTCCCTCATTTTTAAACTTTTTTTTTTTTAAATGATTGATTTTCGACACTCCCATTTCTTCCAAGTTATTTAGATTCAGAAAACCTGCTAGAAACGACTCATTTTCAGCTTATCGGGGCATGTGTTGGTGAGAACAACACAGTAAACGCTGCCTACACTTCCATTAATAAACATGTTACCCAAAAACAGCAGTGTGGACTTCAAACTGTGGAGGCCGAAGAGGCAAATCCAAATAAACTGTTTAAACTTAAAAGAGTGTTAGCTACTCACATGATGATGGAAATATTCAAAATGGTTTTGAACACAAATGATCATCTTAGAGTTTGTCAGACCGGCGGCAGATTCTATGTGGTGGATGGTTACGACATTTTAAGTTTCCAGATTTTTATCGTTAGTTTTGCATTTGGCTGTGAACGTAAAGCTTTAAAAAAAAATTGTTTGATGTGATTGTGTGCTTACCTTTCTGTTAGTAATGGTCGTGAGCCAGTATGAGATCCTCACGGTATTTGAACCTTGAGAAAAAAAAAAAAAAAAGTCAGGCATTACGCAAAATTGAGAAATAAAGTAGATTTTATTTAACGCAGAAACAATTTATTCTATCATTCCTTTAAAAAAACGAATTGATTATTAAATTAGAATAATTATCTATTCATTTTATTCATTATTTTGAATGTGCTTATTCAACAACATGTTGATTTTTGACTCTCTGCTCTTTTTAGAAGATTATAAATGCAAAAATCTGATATTAGCTGGTTATTTGGTAAGGATATCAAGTTGTATAGAGACATCATAGATATGCAACTCATAGCTCAAGTTTAAAACAGTTTCATAGAAATGATTGGAGAAACTCTGTTAGGTTCAAGCCGCACAAACCGGCAGCATCCTAAACAACCAGATCTGTCTCTTCTGTTGTTATAAAGGCAAGGTGTAATGGGCCTTCTTTGGCTCAGGAGTGTGCAGCAACAGGTGGGGAAGGGGGAGTGTGGTGCAGTTCTATTCTCCATACAGCCAGACTAAACTTACATCAGCCTGGTCGTTTCTCAGCCTTAAACTTTTAACACCAGTGTAATGAAACATGTTAGTAGTTTGTGAAACGGGTTAATCCCAAATCACAAGCTGGTTCTCTTGCTGAATCAACACTTGAAGTGGTTTCAAATGTTGAACTTTTATGAAATCTAGAATATGTGTCGAATTTAAGAAATACAAGCAAATTTTTTTTTTTTACCTCCATGTTTTTTAGAAAGTCCATTTGATGGGATTATTGATTCTTTAGAACCTTTGAGCTTATTGGTCTGGAATTTGCTAAAAAATAAAAAATAAAAATAAATAAAAAATCCCCAAAGACCTGCAGACCACACACACTGTCCTCTGGGATGACGGCCAGATATTTCCTGCGTTATCCATGTAGCTGTGACATCAAACTGGTTGTTTCCCCTCGCTGATAAGATTTGGACATAAACATGATTTCACATCCTGGTCTAGAGACTGGATGGGTTCCGAATGATCAGCTTACACAAGAACAAAGGAGGTGTGGTAGTTTGTCAGTGTTCATCAGATGAATGTGTTGTAATTTGAAGAAAAAGGAATTGCCTGCTTTACATTACTAACTGCCAGCAAGAGCTTTGTTTTCTTTTGTCTAAGATCAATTACTGTACCTGCTGGCCAAATGGTGGCTTCTTTACGCTTTGGCTGCTTCATATTTCTCCACCGTTTGCTGTGGTTCTGGTGACTAGCAGGATTCTACCATGACAAACTGCGGTTGCACAATATGACAAAGCAGTCTGCTGTAATCCAGGACACCATGGGGGATTTTTATCCCTCTCAGAGGAACCCTTCAGGCTGACACACTGTAACTGAAACTCCCAAAGCTTGGCTTAAGTCATGACAGGAATAAAATTAGCTGTGTGCATGGATAATTGTTTTATATGAGAAACTGACTTGCTGTGCCCAAGTAAAGGAAAGGTACAATCACATCATAAACCCTCCTAAGTAGATAAATGATTTTTACCGAGCTGTCAAATATTGACCTGGTGTTTTATACACTGGGCCAAATCACAAACAGAGAGCACCCTCCATCAAGTAACCTTTTACTGCTATAACTAACTTTAATCAGTGTCAGGAGTTGTTAGGAAAGCATTCTTTATTGTTTTATTCAGTAAGGTTTTGAAGGGTGTGTGTGAGCAGTCAGTGTCTCGCTGACAGTAGATAGTGGATTGAGAAGTCCATGACTGGAGAAGATTTGCAGACTTCCCGAAAACTGCAACATCTGTGGAAATGTTTAGAACATTCAGAGTCATTAGCTTAGTGCCACTCAGTTAACTAAGTAGTGGAACAGCAGTCATCTTATTTAGCCAAAAACAACAACAACAAAAAAACATCCCTTCTTTTCAAAGACGGTGTAATCTCGAGGTGTGAAAGTGTTCCAATGAACCACTCCAAAAGTTTTGGAGTGCCATTCAGCGACGTAGATAAGCAATTGCTTAGCGGTTGACTTGGCTAGCCAAATAAAATGCTCCAGTTTTCTTTTCAAGGATTGGCGTTACGTGGAAGTGCTTAATAAACCAAAACCAGGGAGTTCGTTACTTCCATAAACTTGCATTAATTTCCTACTCAACGTCTTGTCATGAGACTGATCTGACCACTGTCCACTCCAGTTGAGACATCAAGAAACTGTAGTCCATGACTGCTGATACATTCACTGTGGGGAAAGTCCAAAACTCTGATTTTTTTCTCTCATGAAGAATTTCAACCAACCTTTAAAAGTTGACTAATTTATAAATGAAGGACACGATGCCTACCGACTGAACCAATTGGATACTGTTTCACTTGGTTCATTTGCAGATTCCAGTGCATTCCTTTACTATACAGATAGCTAGATGTACAGTGTCTTTTTAGAGTGGTAGCTAGCTAATTCTCAGGAAGCTGTGTACTAAGTACTGTATTAAAGGCTCATTATGGAAATAACAAACAAAACAAGTCAAAAATAAGACTGACTTGATGAGGTCATCATTGAAATGATGAGTTACTTCACTCTGGCTATTTTTGATGAAGTGTAGACTAGATTAGCACTGATGATGTTTTTCTTTCTGGGCCTTTAAGACAATATGATAACAGCCCTTATGCTGAATCTAATGATGCTGTCTATGGAGGCTCTGCACAGACCCCTGGCCTATGTCAATCCACTGTCGTAGTGTAAAAGTGTTGGGCCCTCATTCAAGAGACGTTTATTTCTGTTTTACCTTGAATTATCTGTGCAAACATAAAAAACAAACAGACAAAAAAAAAACATTCGCAGTGAAACTCAATCATTTGGTAAAGAATTCTCATACTTGCTTTTGATGTTTGTTTAGTTCTCTGAGTAGAATTCCTTGTTCCATACGAAGGGCTGCATAAAGCAGTCAGTCATGTTTCTCACACATTGTAGCGTGCATCTGTCATTTGTTTTGGGAGTTTTGTTTTTTTTTGGGTGGGGGGGGGTCCACAGGCCCAGGACATAATTTCATAACATATTAACAGTTAGAATATAACAAAAACATAGCCCTGAGGCCTACGTGGTCATGTGAGGCTTTCAAGAATCAGTACCTGTACGATCGTCGTTCTGGTCTTTTTTTTCTGGGTACTTTGGTTCCTGAGGACTTGACAATGAACCTATGGAAAAAAAAAAAAAAAAAAAAAAAAAAACCTTAAAAAGGAACTGAAAATACCTTAACCCTGATGAGCACATATTTGTACCACTCCAGGTGCCTCTAAGAACTCTTGAATTAATTCTGATGTGGTGCAGAACCAGCAAAACAAGTAGTGACACGGTAGTTTTTTTCTAGTTTCAGACTGAGCTCTGAAACTAGATGGGTTATTTGTAGATTTGAGGTCAATTCAGTTTCAAACCATGAAATTAAGACAAAGTCGAATTAATTACTTTGTGGAGACATTTTGATATACAAAACGTAGGAGTAAAAAACACATATTTTTATTTTCAGTTGTCAATTGGACTCCAAAGCTGAATTTGCCTCAGTCTAGAACTGTGGGATCATTTAACCATGTGAAAAAGACTGAAAGGGTGTTAAGAGTCAGTGAGAAGTCATTTCTGATTTCTAGCTACAAACGAAATGTTTGTGGATTATGTAAATGTCATGGACATGTCAATGATTTATCATCTTTTTATCATGCAATATCATATATAAAGATGTATTGTGTGGGGCGGGACAGATTGGG
Source organism: Poeciliopsis retropinna (assembly GCA_010277075.1). Lineage (NCBI taxonomy): Eukaryota > Metazoa > Chordata > Actinopteri > Cyprinodontiformes > Poeciliidae > Poeciliopsis > Poeciliopsis retropinna. The sequence continues at coordinate 1,700,303 of VMRM01000009.1, forward strand.
AACAAAAAAAAAAAAAAAAAAGAATAATGTTCAGTGACTTATGTTATTCTAGTAGACTTTCTGTTAACTCCTGAAATGCAGATGTTGCCAAAATACCATAAACTATCATGTGTTACCATGAGAGAAAAAAAAAAAAAGAGAGAAAAAAGAATCAGTTTTGCTTTTGTACAACAAAATGATATACAGATATTTGTCATGTATTTCTGATGAGATCTTTGTTTTTATGTGTTTATCACAGACTCTTCTGTTCCGTTACAGTTTTCCTTTCAAAAATATTTATGGATGAAATATGACGGTTCCTTGGTCTTATGAGACCAGATTCGGTTTGGACTCGATAATGGGCCGCTGCTTTTTGAGATCTCGACGCCCAAAACGTTTGAAAACTAAAAAAAAAAGGAATGAGAAGTTGTTATCTCTCGTGATCGTGTTCGAGTGCAGAGTCTCAAAGGGGCCAGTCGCTCGCCACGGTTAAGGGTGACATATTGATTTTGATTTGAAAATTATGTCTAATTCCTATTTGTGAATAGTATTCAACCTCACAGTGATGAGAAATTCTGTTATTAAAACACATTTTGAAAAAGGTAAATAAAGATATTTTACATTCAAAGTCAGTTTGTGAAGGGTTTGTTGAAGGTAGACAAGTTCAAAGCTAATAACTTTGATAGGAAGTGGCAGCAGGGAACATGAGAGAAACTCGGACGTCCTGTTACTCGGCCACAACCTCCAGCTTACTTTGGGTCAGAACTTATATAGAGTTTCCCTTCTTTATCTTTCCGGGAGTCTTCTACAGAAGAAGATAAACCAAGCCACTTTAACTGCATCTTTTTCATGCGGAAGAGCAGAAATTTAACTCCAAACTGGACGATGGAGATTCACAAGCAAACTCCACGTCTGAATCAATTCACCCTACAGAGGAATCTTTTCAGTTCATATCTCATGACCACAGGTGAGGGCTGGAGCATCGACCATTAGATTAAAAACTTGATCTTTTGACTCGATTCCTTCTTCATTGGAAGAAAATGAAAGGCAGATTTACTGCAGTCCAGAATCAGAATGTGTTTAGTTAAATCTGTATCTGTACCTCGAGTTGTCAAGGAAGAATGCCAGTGCAGACTTTTCTCAAATGATGGTGTTGGGTCTAAATGACATCTTCTTCATGGTTTGTGACAGTAGGAACATAAAGTTGATCATGTTACTCGTCTGATGTGAAACTATTTTTTCTGTTGCAGTTTTGCGAGATAAACAGATTTTGATTTGACACAAACCCCCCCCCCAAAAAACAAAACCTCATCCTCACGCCAAAACCTTTTATGGAAATTGGCATTTCCATTAAGCAACTTTGTTTTCGAAATGTCAAATTGCTCAAGTGTACCGTCAATGAAAATGCAGCCAATGTGCAGTATTCACAGAAATAAAACCAATTAATAGGATTGAGTGTTGTAAATATATAAATAAATGTAAATAAACTACATTATTTATTTATTAATTTTTTAAAATTGGAATCCCAAACTCTCTTTGATTTGCTAGTTATTGTCATCAGACGATCTTAATCCCAGGCATCACACTGACCCGAGGCCTGGATCCATCACCGTGCCTGAAGCCAGGCCTGACATATTATTATTTATTTTAGACTCGTCACGTCTTTTGTCGTGTTGGTGTTGAGTCACACAGCCAAAAATATCACACAGACTCGACTGTACACAGACGGTGGAGCGACCCGCCACTGGAGACTGCACAGGCTGTCGCAGTAAGTACCTGTAATTCATCAGTGGCTTCCTGTTCTGTGAGGTCGGCATGGAGCAGCTCAGCACCGGGCGTCCAGCAGAGCTGCTCACTCATTTTAGGTTTGTATCTATTTTTGAAGTACAAAAAGTGCCACACACCATTGATTCAGTGGAGTACAGCGAGTACAAAAAGTCCACACCTTTTTTAGTGGTTTTTTTTTTTTGTATTATGCGTTTTCCAGGCACATAATACCATTTTACAATACAATCAAGTAACTATTTATCTTCAGTTGTCATAAAATTATATATATATCTGCCTTCTGGAACTCCTAAAGGAGTTATATATATATATATATATACTGCTCAAAAAAATAAAGGGAACACTCAAATAACACAATATAACTCCAAGTAAATCAAACTTCTGTGAAAACAAACTGTCCATCCAGGATGTGTTATTTGAGTGTTCCCTTTATTTTTTTGAGCAGTGTATATACTGCTCAATATATATATTGATATATATGATATATATGATATATATATATATATATATATATATATAGCATGGCTCCTCTATTAACCCTTTAACAACATTTTTACCAGAATTTCACTGAGACGGAGCTCCAATAATGACCTCAGCATATGCATAGTTCCCTCATGTGTTTGCTGATTGCTGTTGACTAGTCTGAAGGAGCAGAGTGGAGGGTTGCAGGGGAGGGCTGCTCTGTGAAGTGGAACCTTGGTCTGCGCCTTGAAGGTCCACCCAGTTGAACGGTTGCCACGGGAGATTAAATACTTTCTCAAACACGCTCGAAAGAATCAAGGAAACACTGCAGGGAATCTCATGACAACATTATGTAAAGCTCAGAAATGTTGATTTTTGCCCTTTTGAAAGGTCAGGCTGTGTTAGGTTGTCAATCATTAAAACTTTGGCACTAATTGAAATACATTGTTTAGATTACTAACACAGCTGGAAGTTTTAAAGTCTTTAGTTCTGTTAGTTATGATGATTTTCCACTTCCAGCTAATAAAAACACCACATTTAAAATTAGAATATTAAACCACATCAATAAAAAAAAAACTTTTCATTTTAAATCAGGGTTTAAAACATGAATTCGGAAGCTATTTTCTAAACTTCTTTTAAGCCTCATCAGAATGCTTACTGTAGTTGAATATCAGTGTCCCGTAATAACAGTAAAAACCTGACTGTGTATATCTATAAAAAAAAATAAATAAATAAAAAAACACTGAACATATTTTTTCAGATTCAGTTCCAGTTTTTGTTGATGTGGTTTACAGGTGTGGTAAGCAAACCCTCTGGATGAGGCGTTTCAATGAAGAGTGGCCTTTAACTAGGCCCCTGCCTCACTGGAGAGCTTATATCACACAGTCGGTTCAGGAACAGATGGAGGAAACCAGCTGAAGAACAGGTTTGGCTTGTCAGATCAGGCTGTATGAATCTCGGATTGCTGCATGTCCTTTGCAGCATGGAATCATCTTATATTTGAAAATTCAATTCTGCATTCACCAGAACTGGGCGAAGCCTCAAATACTCTCATATTCAATCAATCAGATTGAATATGATTGACTGAACCAACACGGTTCGTTTGTCAGATCAAAATGGCTTTTGAAACTTAGAACCTTTAAGCAGGTATTAAACTTACTTTTTATTAAGCCCACATTTCTTGGTTAAAATGTTGTTTATTGGTCGGCTGTAATCTAATATTAAATGCGGTTTTTAGCAGCTGAGGCAGAAAATAATCATAAAAAGTGAAATAAAGCCCTTAAAGCTCCATTTGTGTGGAATTATTCCTTATGATGTGTTTCGCTTTGTGAATTAAGCTGCTGAAATCAATGAAGTGATGTTAATTAGCATAAGCATAACGGATGTTTGGTTTGTACCCCTCAGAACCAAACATGGAGGAGCAGCATTCAGCTTCTATGCACCACGACTCTGGAACAAACATCCAGAAAACTGTAAAAAAGCTGAAACACTGAGTTCATTTAAATCAGGACTAAAACCCACCTGGTTAGACCCGCCTCTGATTAATAAACACTGATCAATAGATTTTTGTTGTATGTTGATGATTTTGATGATGATGGCATTTGACAAAATGTAATGTGTATTGCTTGTTCCATAACTGCTTACTGTATTGTTTTATAACCTAAAGCACTTTGAACTGCCTTGTTGCCAAAAAAGTTATACAAATAAACTTGACATAAGGAACCAGATGTCTTTTTACATTTTCTTTTTTATTTTACAGTGTTCTCTCAAACAATTTTGTTTTTCTATTGAATTGAACAGAATTTGTCACATTAAGGGTGAAGAAAGCAGGAGACCGAATTTGTTTTACATCGCAAAGATATTGGTATTTGAAAGCCACTGCAGATGCTAACGTGTTAAAGCTGGAATATGTAACTTTCATCTTTATCTATGTATGTTAAAGCTGTGGCCATGTTGTGACAGGATGAGTCAGATAAACTCCATCGCCTCCCTGAGATACTTTTGCCATCTGACGAAATTAAGCTCTCCTGGTCAGAAGTAACCAATCAGAGCCAGGAGGGGCGGGGGCTTTGTGCTGCTTTTTGTGCTTGTGTGTGTTTGTGTGTGTGTGTGGTCCTATTCTGCTGCATCTGTGCTTCCTAGAGCAGGCTGTGGACCCACCACACTCTGGAGGCAAACCTTCACTGAGCAACACTCATGCAGCCACATGCAGCCTGGCTCGCTCATGAAGAAGCTGCTGACCTCAACCTACCTCACTGCTGCCACACACATCTGACCAAAGCCTCCACTTCCACCAGCTTCACCAGGAGGGGAAACATAAACCTGGAGGTTTTCAGCACGACTGCAAATGACAGGATGTTGGCGAGGTGAAAAACCTGCAGTTACCTCACAAGGTGACGGTGACCTTTGAGATTCTTTGACTTTTACAGATGTGGTTTAGTTACTGAGATCAGTCATCCAGAGAAATTGGATCTTTTCACTGCAGCGGTCATTCGGACTCCATGAAACCTCAGTTCAAATGTTCTGTTAAGAGAGGTTAAAAAACTAATTAAGAAGATTATTTTAAATTGTTGAAATAGACTTAAAATATTCTTAAGTGTAATTCAGCAAAGTGGAAGATAAAAGCATGCAGGGTCACACAAAGGTAAAACTATACAAAAAAAAAAGAGAGAGAGAGAGAGAGAGAGAGAAGGTACAGCAAGGACAAATTTCAATTCCATGAACTTCAGTATTTCAATGGTTTTTCAAAACTCGTGCAAACAATTTGAGCAATTCTTAAATTCTTGGAAAGTTAAATAATCATAAAAAACAACATTGATTATATATATATATATATATATATATATATATATATACTTTCTTCTTTGGGGTTTTATGAAATAAAAAACAGAGGTAAAATAATTCCAAAGTCAGCAGTCCTTTACAGTTAAAAGAAGGGATTTTTGTGTGAACAAGGAAAGCATTAGCAAGAACATTTTTTTTTTGAAACAGCAACAGAAGGCTGCCGATGAGGTTGAAAGGTCAAGACTGTGTGCAGGTGTCATCGCTCTGAAATGAACTCATGTTTTGGACGGGGAACTTTTCAGGAAGATGTGAAGCAGCTGTGAAACGACACATGTGCCGAACTCATACGTTCGCGTTAAAGCGCGCATCAACAAAAGCTAAACTCACAGCGCCGTGTAGTGGCCTGGCATGACAATGACGGCAGATTCAAGGTGTTGTGGCCGTCTTGTCAAAACCTGGAGCTTTTCCCCAATCAAAATCCAAAATGTGAATCCTCTAGAATGTTCGACATCAAGTTGAGAAACAGCAAAGACTCCAAGAGTCCAAACACTGAGCTACTACAATGTTATCTTGTGTAACTGTAGAGTTAACACGGAGGCCTTGCAGTGCCTTCCCTCCAGTCTGTTGCTGTCTGTTGTTTGTTTTCTCTTCTGTCAGAGCATGGTTTGTTAGATGGTTACTGACCTCAGGCTGTCAGGAAGTAAGGGGCCAACCACAAACTGCCCTGTGGTCCATCCAGTGAAACCCATGTCCGTGTGTGGGTTTGTGTGCCATGGAGACATGTTGTAGTCATGACATAACTGTGAACTTCCTGATCTGTCTATTGTAATGCAAGACTCTTTGTGTTGATTGTATTCTTTAAATATTGGCCTTGATCACTTGTTCTTCATAATTTTCTGGGGTTTTTTGCGAGGGAATGCTCCTTTTCATTCTGTTTTTCTTGTACCTGACCATGACGCTAGATTTTGCAACGTGTGCTTCAGGTAGGAGGAAACAGGAAATACAATTTCTCTGTAGTGGAGCTACTGCATGGCAGGTTCTCAGGTAACGACATGAAAGTGTAAAGAAAAAAGCAAACACTGAACAGATTCCAGTGTGTTATTACTGATTATGTAAATAAGTAGGGAAATAGAAAAGCTGTATCAGCTTCTGTGGAGCTGATTGATTGAACAGTTTCTGTAAATCAGTGAATATAATGATCCATTGCTTTGCAACTAAAAGTATTCTTAATTGTATTGAATACTTAGAAAGCATACAAAAGGGCAAAGGTGATTTTCATTTTACAATTTGCCAAACTGCCTCATTTACAGTATTTATTACAGCTTTTGCCAATCAAGCAGTAAAAAAAAACCCTCTGTCATGCTTATTGATATAAGTGAAGATAACTTGAACAAATAACATTGTTCCATTTAAGCTGCCTTAACATACACAACATGGTTTAATGTTTCCTGACGTTTCACGGGATAATTCACCAGAAACTGAGCCTTTTTTCCCCCTCCATGTTTGTTTTAATGCAACCATTGAGCATTGCATTAGTCATTTCCAAAAGCATTATTTTTTTTTTTTTTTTTTATTTTGATCATCTGATTTGTTTTTTTCTGTTTACCAGGAATTAAGTATAAAGAAAAAAAAGGAAAAACTCCAGACTTTTGCTCAGAAACTGCTGTTTGGTAGTAAATGAGTCTTTACTTTGTGTTTTATAATTATCTGTGAAAGCAACTTAAACCTTTAACAGGAAACATCCTGCATAAAGTGCGATGCTTCATTCTCTCTTTGTTCCGCAGTCCCCAGTCTGCTGGTTTTATTTAAACGCTACAGAGAAAACCTGATTAGGTATCATCCGTTCATTTTTGCTGCTATAAAACGGGATGTTGGGATAATTTGGTCCATCAGACAAAGTCTAATGTCAGCAAAGAACATTTCCCCCCGTACACGAGTCAGCAGTCATAAAAATAGATTAAACTTTCAAGAGTCAGCATCTGTTTGTTCCAGCTTGAAGGTGATAAATAATGAAGGGGGAACAAAAAGAATCACGGTAAGCACGGAGACAAGAGACCCCAGCTGTTCAGAGACCACTGATGACGCTTGCTGACCGTCACAAAGTGCTGGCCTGTCTTTACACCCACGTTTATGTGGCATCAGCTGAAGCTACTACTTAGGGATGCATGAGTACACAGCCAAGATCCAAACACACCTCACTCTGGAACAAAAGTTGGAAGAAAACACAAAACTAAACATGTGGATACATTTTTTTTGTCCTCCCCTGAGCGGATATGTTGGACTATAAATATTAGGTAGTCTGTTGTAGACTCTCAAAAAGGGCTGCTGGAATTTAGATTTGACTTTGCAACTTGAAACTTATTGAGTAAGAGTTGATACGTCTTTCATTTCACCATGTCAGAACCAGCAGATAATGCTCAGAGGTCGTCTTCATGGCTGCTGTTTGCTCTCGTCCTTCTGTTGTGCAGCGAAACTTTGGAAGCTTCCGTGTACCGCCAAAAAGGTAAGAACAGCTCCCTTTTTTTTCCCTGACAGCAATTAATCAAAAGCAGGTAAAGCCCTGCCTTAGCTGAAGTTTGAAACGTTTAAGCAACCCTAGCTTGCTACCGTCAGCGGTTGAAGCGGCTCGAAATGCCTGACGATAAACTTTCATCCGCTCTAGTCTGACCTTGCATTTGGCCTCTTGGGGCTCTTCGCAACAGATTAGTGCGCTTCCTCTGACCTCCCTTTTCAAGGTGACAAACCGCATATGGAAAGCTTTTCACGGCCGTCAGGCATGGGAGAACCTACAGAGGACGCTAGGTTTGGCCATTAGCATGCATGACCTCTCCCAGCAAGATGTCACATCCTTCACTGAGAGGGCAAAGTAAAAGTCCTCCCGGTGGAACATGTGTGAAGTACATTTTCACCCAGCGTGGTCGTACCTTTGGATTCCTCGATCCGACTCCACTCCAGATCAAACAGCAATGCAGCTGTGGTGCTTGTTTTCTCCTCAGGTATCTGTTCGTACAAGGACAAGCTCTTCAAACCCGGGGATACCTTCAGGAGAGGCTGTGATAAGTGCTTCTGTCATGAATTTGGATTCTACTGCTACTCGTGAGTAGATTCTCTCTCTCTCTCTGATTATTTTTTGTTCATTTTCGTTTCACAAAAGCTCGGCAACTCAGAAGTGCTTGTTGCCTTTTCGCAGGCCGATGAAACCTACCTCATGGCCGAAGAAGTGTCATCGAGTGCGGACAGACTGCGGCTATATGGTCGTTTACAAGGAAAACCCATTGGTGGAGTGCCGCACCTACAGCTGGATTGGTTGACATAACAGGGAGAAACCAAACAATGTTCATGTCTCATTACTTTTTAGGTTTGTCCCACAGTCTTGGGCATTTCACCTTTGATGATGTAGAAGGGTTTTTGTGAGGGCACTGCTTGATGTAAAAATGAAAACTGTTGGTTAAGCAGTTGAACCAGAGTTGAGGTGCTTTCTCCACCTGCTTTGGTTTCACTCTGGAGACTGAAATTGACAAGTTTTCTCAGTCAAAGACATTAGACATAAAGTCACATCCATAGTGGATTTATTAGCCAGGCTTTCGCAACCCATTTCATCATAAAACACCAATAATCAATATAAAAGATTTAAACGGTGGTGATACATATGCTTCCATTATGCCCTTGTACAACTGACTTAGTCAAGTCACTGCTGCTGCTATTTACTATATGTAAAGCTGAACGGTTTAAGAGCCAATGGATTGCATGGTGTATGAGATGCAATGGCAGACAGAGCTAAAAGAGGCTAAACCCAGAATGGTATTTCAAGTCAATCTGATAACATTTAATCTCAAGAATACCATGCAATATGAAACGGATTCAGACTAACAGTGGGTAAAAAGATATTTCAGCTTATTTAAATTCTATATTAATATTACTATTGGCTGGTGGCTGTCCAAGTCAGGGTCTTTTATTGGTGGTACTGATCAGTGATTTGCAGGAACAAACTCCCAAACATTAAAACCAATGCTACGTATTTGCTTGTAAACGCAACAGTTCTGAAATGCAGAAAAAACAACCCAGAGTTTCTTCAGTATTTTATGATTGTTCCCCATTAAACTCACTCACTAGTGTGGTTCTGTCCATTTATTTGAACAGCTAGAAACTAACTTGTTCCTGCTAAAAGTGTTTTTATGTTAGACAGTTTGAGTTTGCTGTGGTGCTACGCTAACAGATGCTGTTTTGACTGAACTCCAGTAAGTCGGTTACTGTTTTAACATCTTAATATAACCCTTTTTTAAGCTGCGCTCTATGAAGCTGGCAGAAAGCTACCACAGACAATAGTCTCTCTGACTGCTAATGTTTCAGAAACCTGGCATGTAAAAAGATACTGATCATTTAAAAGCGATTTATCTGGCAACGCAAAGATACCAAGAATCAGATCGAGACATTTCTTCAATTGAAAAGTTCTGAAATAGAACTTTTAAAGACTGACGATATTTAGTCATGTTTAATGTTTTGTGGTTTTATTTCTTATGCATTCATTTTTATCGATACTGATGAATGTTGATTGTAAGATGTGTTTTTCTTGTACCCCGCTATACAAAATATCAAACATCCACATGTGCTTTCTGCATTAATTACATTACAATAAAATCTTTATCCATTTTACTTGTTATTTTCATGTCTTAAATAGATTTTAAAAATACTCGTCACAGCTCCACTAAACATTTTTTTTTTCTGTTTGATGGATGTACAACTTCAATCCCTGATCCTCCCAACTCATATTTCTGGAAACCATAAACATCTTTCTGTATTTATGTATTCAACCTCTGTGTGTTTCATGTGTTTCCAGCGTTATGCTCATTGCCTGTTCTCCATTAGGAGATATGTCACACTTCAGTTGCAAAAGGTGCACATATCAGATGTGTGTTTTATTGCAAACTCATTGCTGTGTTCTGGACGCAATTGGGATAAAGAACATTAGCAATAATTTCAAAGTTGAGATGTTTGGTAACCTGGTAAAAACCAGCTCCTGGTTCTACGTTTTGCTTCGTTACGAAGGTTTCGGCTCTTGAGAAACAATTGCTTCCTGCTAGACATTTTGTGAGACTATACCAAGAAGCTAACAGACAACAGGGCCTGTCTGACAATTGCAGACTAAAATTCACTCAGGATTCATTTAGCATTATTTTCATAAAACATGTCAGTGGAAAATCTTTTTGCTTTGCTGTAAAACCGCATCTAAATAAAAAGCCTTTATTAATTTAATAAAACGGATGAATGAATACCTTCTGATGATCATGACAGTTCAGGCTCAAGTCTATCAGTGTAAAGACAAAGATTTTTATACCTAAGGTCTCTAGAACAAAATTTAGGGAGATTAAAGAAAACAAGAAAAAAAAAAGCCTAAAGTGCTCATTAAGCTCAAGTGGAGAAGATTTTCTTTCTGATGCTAAATAAGTGCAGCAGGAATTCCCCAAATGTGAAAATTCAAAGATGCCCTGAAACCGTTGAGGACTTGCTGAAAACATCTGGCTGTGAGAACTTTCCATGGCCTTTAGGCCCACAGGGTCTTCAGGAGGTTAACTGGAGGTCAACCATGGGTGTTGAAGGCACTGTGCAGCAGTTGCCCTTCTCTCTGAGTGACAATCCAGCATACGGAGAAGGAAGTTTGAGAATTCAGAGGCCTCCGCAAGCAGAAAGTTATATTTCTCCACCAGAATGTCATAAAGTCTCCACGGCCTCAGTGGACCAACACGACGGAGATCACCTGCACAGCAGCATACAGTGAAAAAACAAGGTTTGTTTGAGAAATTGAGCTAAACTTCAGTTTTGAAGAAGAAGAAGTTGTACCTCTCCGGTCGAAGTATTCAGCTGAATATTTGCCTGACTGGACAACATCTGGAGGAATTCTGCCGAGGAGCTGGACGATTTGGCCGATGTGGTCTGAGGCACCGCAAATGTTATGCAACACACACACACACACACACACACAGTTTCAGGACAAATTAGCATCTCCAGACACAATGAAGGCGTGCGGTAATCCCATTTAATCCCGTGTCGGTGCGTGCCTCCTATCTTCGTTAGTGTCAGCTCGCTGAATTAAACCCACCTTCCTCCAGGGACATGAACTCGCCGGCTTTGGGGTGGAACAGCGAGTCTCCAGTGACCAACTCGAAGGCCTGGGAGAATCCAGAGGAACATTCAGGGTCACGTGTGGCTAGTTAAAGAACCATTCCAACCTGTGACACCGCTTTTTGTTTTTTTAATCAAACTAAGCTGCTTCACAACTCATTACTTTCCTATTCTACTATTAAATATTAGTTAATGGTTGCTATGGTAGAGAGTAAACGCTTAGTTTCCTCATAATTATGAACACCTAGTGGGCATTTAATGTCAACTGAAATGTATCACCTGAGAAAAACATCTTGTTTAATGCTTTAACTTCAGTTGTGATGAGTAAATTTAAAGATTCAATAGATATTTTTAACCCCTACTATGAACTCCCACAAATAAAAATACCAAAAGTTCCCAAAAAGATACATCAGTTCTAGAGAGTAACATGAAAAAAAAAAAAATGCTTGATGAAGCAAAGCAGACGTCATCAAACTGTAGTCAGCTGGTTTCTCACCATGCAGGCTACGCTCCAGATGTCAGCCGGCGGACCGTACTCAGATCCAAGCAGGACTTCTAGAGACCGGTACTGACGGGTCTGGATCTCCTCACTGAAATGCTTGTACTGGGTCAGAACGGTGAAGGACAGAGCAGTCAGGCAGGACATCAGAAAACAGCAAATACACCACTATGACTTTTAGAGTTGTGTGTACAGTTTTTGACTTTCAATACTTTAGTGTTTTATATTGTGAATATTTATTAAAATGCTTTGCATTTTAACAGAAAGTTTTTTTTAAATGTCTAAACTATTTTGTGGCCACTAGGGGTCAGCAGACAGCCGTTTAAACATAAAATAGACATATTTGTAATTATTATGAGGCAAACATCAAGTGGAAGAAAAGTGCTAGATAGTGAAGACAGATCACTGCAGTCAGTGAACCGTGGATTACTAACCACCCAGCAGGAGCTTCCCAGATCAGCAATCTTCACAGAAATGTCTTTTAACTTGTACAGATTCACTTCCTCTGTCTCTAAAATAGTCAAACAAATTAGCATTGAACTCAGTTCAGTCTAGATAAATATCATATTTAAAACAGAGTAAAAAAAAAAAAATGTCAATGAGTCAGTTTTTTTCCCCCTTGGTGATATATTACATTTAGTTTATATATATATATATATATTTTACTGATCTGCAGATGACAAATAGTCTATATTTGAAGCCAGAAAGCAAGTAAACAACTGTGCCTGTGGTCTTGTTCCCCTCTACAGCTGGTAAAGAGAGGGAGCTGCTGCCCCCTGCTGGTGGAACATGGCCGTGCTCCTTCAAGTGCAGCAGAATGTTTTCCGGCTTAATGTCTGTGTGGATGATCTTACATCGAGTGTGAAGGTAGTCCAAGCCCTGGAGGACCTGCAGAGAAATGGAGAATTCAGATGTTTCTTACATTAAAGAGAAACTGATCAAACAAAAACTCCTTTATCATTTGTAGAAGCAACTCTTTGCTTTTCTTGAAAATGGTCACAAGAAAGTTAGATTTTTATTTTAAGCTAACTATTGCATAATAATGCAGTCAAATCCACAGGTTACTGTGGTTTTGTGTTACTTACCTGGGCGAGTATTTGCTTGACCCAAGGCTGCATCAGGCCTGGATTCCCACAACAGAGCTGCCAGGTCCTGAGGCTGGGCCCCAGCAGCTCCAGAACCAGGCACAGGTCTTGTCATCCCAGGCTAAGGATAGTTTTATTAGGTGTCTTCACAACAACCCTGTTTAGTTCGCTTTAATAAAACTGTGGTTTGTTTGCCTAGAAAGTCTGGTTCGAATGGGGGAGTGTGAATGTACAGTCCATCTCTGATGTGAATGGCTGAAGTGAACTCTGGTGCAGTTCAAATATGAAAAGATGTGACTCCACTCTAGATTTAAAAGTGAACTGTACCAGCTAAAGGTTGTAGTAAGTTTTCAGCTAAATGTTTGGTCCCCAATCGAACTCAGTCTACTGGACTATCAGGTGTGAAAACAACCATAATCTACAAGCTTACACTACAGAATAACACTGAACTGAGTCCACACTCTGTGGACACTCTGTGGCATCTTCCGTGCCTAAAGTTCAGAAAGCTAAGTGAAACAAAGGATACGGACCCCGTTGACCCCAGCCAGCTTGAATTCATCAAGCAGCTGAACGATTCTGTGGCTGGAGGGGTGACGGCTGACAGGACCGCTGGACTGATCAACGAGGGACAGGAGAAAAGGAACGGTGAACAGTAAGACAGGACGTTGTGCTTACATGTTGCCATGGACATGCAGACACCAACAAGAAGAGGCTGGAAGCAGAGCTAACGTATTGGAGAAGAGCCTGTTCATCCAGTCCCGCCTGAGCGAAGCCTGTGCCGCTCTTCAGGATCTTAACAGCAACCCTCCGACCCGACCTGCCAACACAAACACCCAGGCATCCTGATTTTTATTAGCTGCGGACAAAAATGCAGAAAGTTTTAATTGAAAGACTGGAAGTCAAAACAGGGACTTGCAAAGAATGGTGGAACTTCTTCACCTTTTGTCACAACACAAACAAACTTTAGTGTGTTTGTGATTTAATATCACAGACACAAAGTTTGTGATATTAAACAGGATTATGATTTTTTTTTTTTTTTTTACGTAGAGGACTATCCATGTTTCTCCTATGACTATACGATTCATGTGTAAAGCTCATGACCCTCATACAGAGGTATGTGAGTCATGTGCTTTACCTTTGTGCCACTGCTGTGCCCCACACTAATTGCTTTACTCTTTCCTCTCCTAAACTAACCTCACCTGAGGTCCATGCAGAGCCAAACTGTGGAGAAAAAGCCCCAGCCAAGCTTAGACACCACCTGGTATCTTCTGTTCAAAGAGTCGCCAATCTGGACAGGGTGGTAACCACCTGCAGTAATAACATCCAGGATTAAACGCAGGAACACACAGCAATACCCAGTAGGAACATGGCAACAAATGTCTCCCAAAGTAATGTGAATATTACAAAAAAAAAACAGGCAGGAAGCCATTTTCACATAGCTTTGGAGAACTCCAGCTATTTCTGGCCTAGCGTCGTCCTCAGAAGCCCTTCCATGACCGTTTGTGAGTAATATGCTCAGACCTGCCTGCAGGACACTCAAGCAAGATGATGAATAATCCTGTTTCTGTCCTCCTTTAAACTGAACAACGCACGGCATGCTGGGTTTTGTTTTTATTTTTAACAATCTCAGAGAACTTTGAATTGGATCCGTTTCCAATATCCCAGAACATGACAAGAGCTAGTGTGTAACTTATGACTGCGCCGGGCGTTTGTCGTGTCTTGCAGACAGCAGTGCTGATACCTGCAACACAGAGGAGCACGACGCAAAGTCAGGTGGAAAAACATGCAGATTGAAGCATGAAAGTGAAGGATCAGGGCCGCAAGAAGCGACTCAGATGTTAACCAAGCAGTGAAACTGAAACCTTAAAAAGCTCTGCAGCCCAACTTATTCTCAGAAAAACCTGGTTCAGATCACACTGCCTGGCCTTCATGATGGTGGCATAGTGTTGGGCTCACATGTTTTGCATGTTAGTGTTCCTCTGATGCACATATTAACTTCGGATCGGTGCATCTCTACTCCACATACCGTAGCAGTATTCTCTGGGGTCTTCACAGTCCTGACTTTCCGTCGTATAGAGCTGATTGGGTTCTCCAGCTGTTCTTAAACGGTCAGATGAGCCGCCTCTGTTCCTAAAAAACACAAAACAGCGTAAGAAAGCAAAAGAGTGGACGGACTCTTTTAGCCTCCTGCTTCACCTCGTCTTCATCCTGCAGGTAAAAGTGTTTGTGTGTCAGTGATGAGTTTCCCCAGTGACCCTCTACAGTGGAAACTGGTCCTGTTGCCGGGGACTCGGAAAGAAAAATCAGCCATGCCGGAACTTGCACTATTTCTGACTGCTGTAAATCATTTGGCCGTCCGTCCGTGCAACCCGAGAACTCGCTGTCCCAGCTGCCACCGACATGAAAGCGCACTGCGTGGATGGAAGGTCTCTAGTCACGTCATGTCTGGAAATAATCAGCGCAAGTTTGTTCTTTAATTTGAAGCATCCGATTGTAAAAATAAATATATTTTTTTACAAGATAAGCTGTTGTCTGAAGCTCTAAATAAGTCACTTCTCTTAATGCACCTGACCTGTCTGTGTGTTGAAATGTGTTCCTTCAAGCTTCTTTGGTATGAGATGAAATGTTGAGCTTTTGTTCTGAACACAAGACTGATTGAAAGGAAACTGTTTATCTGGCAGAAGTCAGTAATCTGTTAGACGAAGAAAATATTCCAACATCATAGTTTAAGAAAACCATATTTCATAATTGGTGAGTTTGCATAATCCTGCAGTAAAACTCAAAGACAACATGCATGTGAGGGGCAAGAATGTACTCACGTGTGACGTTGCATGGCAATCTGGTTTTGGATCTCAGTATCTCACCCTAAAGATTGTTGGTTAAGATGGGAACCTGGTTCCATGCTGAGACAACAGCCAGATGACTGGAGCTTTCACCTCTGATGCCGCAGCAGATAAACAGAGTGGGTGAAGTGAAGGTGGGGGCTTGGAGCAGCAGCCGGAATCAGCACGATCCAAACATGGAAACGTCCAGCAGACACTGAACTCACCAACCACACCAAGCCTTCACCTGGCTGCTGCCAGCTTTCACTCCCTCCGTCTTTCCTGGCTGGATTTAAATGTGGGGAAAGTCACAGAGGAATGAGAGCGTGGGGGACAGCTGGCCAGTTTTTCTTCTTGCTCTGGTCTCATGGGAAGGTTGACCTTTGTGCTAAATGTGGCATCAAAACAGAATCTCTGACCTCTGACCCAAGATTAGGTATCACAATGAAGTCAGGAGGAAGAAAGTTGCATGAATGCCAACATTCCTTCTTGTTTCTGTTAGAATATGAGGTATTTTCTATATTTTATGCCACATACATTCAAATGATTATAAAATGTTGAGAAAGTAAAACTTATGTAAAACTAAAACGATAGACATTTCAAGCCTCAGTAGAATTATATTTACATTACCTTAAAAATGCATCCTTACCTTTTGATTGAGAGAGCATCAATTTATTGGCCAAAATTTGGGAGATTGGTGATCGGCTGATATTTCCACATGAAACCGATCATGTCTACCTCTGCATACGTCTGAAAATCAGCCACTGTCCCGTTTCCCACTGCTGTGAGAGAGGAATGACTGACAGACCCACCCACCAGGTCACGTTTGTATGTGTTAATAGTTGCTGTTGCCAACCTGTCAATTTTGTCGAGATATTTAGTTTTAGACAAAAAAAAATTATGGATAAAAAAAATCTGTTTTGACCAAAATCGAATTTAGCAAGTGAGGCTTTATAGAAATTGGTGACTGGTAATCGGCTGGTAAATCGGTGCGCCCCTTCTTTGGACCTTTTTCACATTTTGTCATGTTATAACCACAAACTTCTGTGTATTTTAATGTGATTGGGTGTTAGCTACCCAATCAAAGGCATGCTAGCTAACAAACAGGTTGCTAGATGCGCTCTGCTGTGTGGCAAGACAGATTTAATAAAACACAAACTGTCAGAAGAACAATAACCTGTTTGTACTTCATACTATCAACACTTTAAAACAAGCTGGTGCTTTATCAAATTTTTAAATCTGTGTTGGTTACTCTTCCGACTTCACAGGTTAGAATTGCAGTCGACTTTTAGAATTTGGAAGACAGAAATTCTGACTTTTGTAAAAATAAATTGCAGCATTGCTTTTTTTGTGATGCTGACAATTATGTACAATTTCAACGTGTTATAGAGTGATTCTGGACATGTGGGTTTATTTAAAGAAGAAAAAAAATTGCAAACGTTAAGGAACGGAAACAGCAGTAACTATCTGAGAAGTATGAATTATTTTTCTACTGACGACTGTAGTTGTTTTGACCAAATTTCTTTACATGGGATCAAAGTTTTGTCTATTACGAAATACAGAAAAAGAGCAAACTGGACAGGAACAATGCACAGTGGGAAATAACCAGGAACCACTGAATTAGTTGGAGTATTAACATGCTATAAGACTGCAGTGTTTGAGAGCGCTGCAACAAATGTTTTCTTAAGCACTTTGTATTGCCTTATTGCTGAAAATGTGCTATATAAATAAAATTACCTTTGCCTTTACCTTCGTGACGTAGCACTTTGATCTGCAAATATAGACTAAAATCTTTTTCAGGGGAAAGCAAAAGAAATGAGAAGATCCAGGAAGGTCTGAAAATGAGATTTTCCCTCTGGGATGTAATATCGCAGCACCTCATTTAATGCAGTTTTAACGACAAAAATAAAAAGACTAAGTTGTTCTCCCTCAGCTGCTCCACTGGCACTGACAGTGCATTACTGTGTAGGTGTTTACTCCCATCCCCATTTATGTCTACAACTCTAATGAAGGGCCAGCCTGAGCCTGTGGTGGCTGGTACCCTTCTATTTTTCCAGAGGTTTGTAATGAGACTCCTTCTGCAGGACAAGGACATGATCTTAATTTTCATGACTGTAAGGCCAAGAAATCAGCACAGATCTAAATCCAAGCAGGGTTGGATGGATCATAAAGTCTTTGAGCATTTTTTAAATTCTGATTTAAAAATTCTATTTAAATATTCTAAAAACATACAAACAGTTCATTTTAATGAGTTAGTTTCATACTGAACACAAACGATGTTTCCCAAAATACCAAAGGCAAAAAGAAGGGAATTTATTACATTGCAATTTTTACTAATATGATCATAATGTTTTGAAAACGACGTTGGACAGTTTTCAGATGTTAAGAAGGTGATCATATGAAAGTGTAATCAATATGGTATCAAACGACGATACCATGGATGTTGACAAATTAGCAGAACAAAGTCAATGTTTCGTAGTGACCATCACAAAGCCCAAATGCCAGGAGCTTTTTATGCAGCTGGCCTACAAACCTGAGTCAGTTTGAGTCTGTAGAAGGAAACTCAAAATGTTTACAAAAGCTTAAAATGCCATTCTAATAAATACGACAGAAATTAATGGACCTTTATTTATTATTTTTAATTTTAAAAACATTCACTACTTATTCTGGTGTTCAGGGCACAAATGTAGTCATGTAGTTTATTTGCTAATTGACCTAAAATAGAAAAATCTTCATCTGACTTAAGGTGAGGACATTTTTATATATTTTTTTCTGGTGATTGAATGTTTCTGATTAAAATGATGAAGTTTCTGGTCATCGACGCTGAAAGTGTTTAACATGACTAACAGATAAATAAACTGAAACTATTACACTTTCATAGCAAAGCAACAATAGAATAGTCCAGACCAAAGCCTATTTATTTGTCGGAATGGCTCAGTCAAAGTCTAGACCTCTAACCAATTCAAACCAGTTGGTTCATGTGGCGCCAATTCGCCAATTTGTTAGTCTATCCCAATAAAATACTTTTTTCTGCTAATTTGTCAAAATCCATGGTATCGTCGTTTGATACCATATTGATTACACTTTCATATGATCACCTTCTTAACATCTGAAAACTGTCCAACGTCGTTTTCAAAACATTATGATCATATTAGTAAAAATTGCAATGTAATAAATTCCCTTCTTTCTTGCCTTTGGTATTTTGGGAAACATCGTTTGTGTTCAGTATGAAACTAACTCATTAAATATTACATTAGCATAAAAATGTGAATTCCTAACATTTGGACTGCATCAGCCAACAACTATCCCACTCCAAACAGTTCTTTACAATATGAATATTGCACAAACCGATACTGTGATGACAATATTTACCATTTTAATACAGCATAAATCTACAACTGAGCTTCTTAAAGAAAAAGTGCAAACATACCTACAACGTGTACATATGAATCACTTTATTGCATCAAATTAAGCTGTTGTTAGGCTCATCCTATCAGTTAGTCAGAGAAAGCTAAGAGTTGAGATTACAGGGTAACGATATGTATCTACAGAACACACATCAGAACTGCTTACACATAATCTGCAGGCAAAATTAATGTGTACGGTACAAAAATGAAAAAGATTTTATGTACAAGGTAACTGCTTGCAGCAATGTAAAATCATAATGTCCAACTACCTTATAATATTGGAAAAAAGACAGGGATTTATCTGAAAAGCTGAGTGTGACTTTGATTCTGTCTTGATCCATTATGGTTTTCTCAGCACTTCGCCACACGGCACCGAACGGAAGGACAGAGCTGCTTCCCTACCACAAAATAAAGAATCTGAATTAGTGAGACACGACAAACAAAGGTTTGTAGGCCTGACAGTAAAAAAGACCAACAGGATAAGCAATAAAATAAATAAACAATAAATTAAAATTGAAAACGACAACTAAAAGCCTTACAACATGTGGCATCGCGGAGCAGGAGGCACATCGTTTAAAATCCTACAGGTTGAATCATTTACAAGATAAAAAGCTACGCTCTGCCACCAGACTGCTAAAACCTGACATCCACTTTGACAGCAACAACAGAAATGTTAACTAAAGAAAGAAAAAACAGCACAGCTGACTTGTCAGTTCAGACATAGAAAACAACAGAGGAGCTCTTTGATGTACAGTAGTAACAAGTAGATGGGAAGTGGTTCATTAAAATAAAAAAGAACACAATGAATAAAATTAGTGCAAGTAATGCAACCGAATGAAATTTTGTAAATGCACATGTAGAACAGATTTGCAAAAACACAGAGAATCAACGGTATTCATTACTTTCAAACTTCTACGGGATTTTAACGATGTCAATATTTTCTTCTTTTCTGCATCAACATATGAGCTTTGGGAAAATAAATCAGAGTGAAGTGGAATATAAATTCAGAAGTTGACACCGCATATCAAACCAATGTGTTCAGATGCACCAATCAAGAGATTTACAGCTGATTTCTGATCTCTGGATTTCTATGTAAATAGCTAATTCTATGTGTAAATTCTACAGAGTGTGAATACTTACAAAAACCTTTCAAGATGGTTTTGCTCCTTCTCACAGTCTCGTTCCTTTATAGCATCTATAAAGTTGTGCATCTTCAGTCAGTAACGGTTAACACACTGAAGAGCGTTGTCGGTGCGAGATGGTTGCAGGGCATTCACTGACTGGAACAAGATCCAGTCTCGTTCCAGTCAGTGTTTGAAACCTGTTCAGGTCTCAAACAGGGCTGTGCAGATGGAAATCATCTTCACTGCCTGTAAAAATGTGTCAGGATTTTTTTTTCTTGTCTTTTTTCAACGTCAATTTGTTTCTGAGGGAATTTCATCAGTTTTGTTCTCATACAAATTTTGTGTTCTTCATTTTACTTATAAAGAACCCAATTTGTTCACTTAAAGTGTAGGTGTAAAGTCAATATGATCAAACTTATGTTGAGCAATTCAAACAATGCAGATAATTACAAAAGTTACATCAACATTAGAGAAGATGACCCAAAATGTTGTCTTTGACAAAGTAAGGAAAACAAACCCACAGTCGTCCTTCCTGTAATGTAATCCAGGCAGCCATAGCAGACAGAAGTAAAAACAATGTGTAAAAAATCCAGGGGATTTTTAGGGTAAGACTTGGAAGAAGAGTTTAAAACAGAGAAAAAAAGTCATTATATGAGCATCCTGTATGTAAGACTTGCAGAGAAAAATAGAAATGTCCCAACAGCGTCAACATTTAGGGTAAAATGTACCTTTTGGAACAAAAAGTGAACCTTGATGGGTGGGAATGTTCCGCTCGATTTGCCCAGATAAACAAAGCAAATGATGTTTTTCATGATGCCTCTTTCCCTCCAAGAGTTAAATCCGAGGAGGAAAACCAATAACGCAAAATGTTTCGATGTGTGCTTCATCCCACGTTCTTTTCACATTTGTCCCTCCTTATTCAAGTGATGTCCCTTTTCTCCCAGAGAGAGGACCACTTACATCTGTCAACGCCAGTCTCTCTCTTCACGTAAAACCAGTCCTTCCAGCAATACCACAGTTCAGGTCACAATATTTCTTTGTCTTCTTTTATATTTAGATAAAAATAACTTTTTTGTCCAAGAGAGACCACGGACAGGTATTCCTAACGATGCCTTCCCTTTATGAATTGAGACAATATTTCCCCTGGTGCCGGGGTCATAGGTCTGTTACCTTGTTTTCAACGGCAGCAGCGATCTGCTGGAGTCTGTAACCGAGCTGCATCTTTTGAGCTGTGGCATCCTCTTCCAAAGCTGTGATAATCTGATAAAAGAATCAAGGAGTTGATGAGAAAAACAGGTAAAAACAGATGGTGAACAAACCACAAAGCAGAAATAAGTCACATTTTTGCATAGTCTTGTTTAATAAATTTGATTTCTAAAACCATGTGTATATTTGATTTTTGCCTAGAGGACAAAAACTGTTTCAAAATAAATCCTAGCCAAAGAATTACTGAGCCAACTGGTATGTTGATACCATCAAACGTTTGCTCAAGTTATCATGCAGTGAGAATCTTACTGTCCATATGGAGAACAGGGTAAATCAGGAAGCTCCTGTGAAACTCACTTGATCGTAGTATTTGTTGATGTATTTGTACAGCTCATGTAAAGCCACATGGCAGTTGACCTCAGCAGCATAATTCTGTTTTAGGACAGAAAAACATATGAGAAGAAAAAACTGCAGTAGCTGTAAATATTTCAGTTTAAACCATTTTAATGATCGATGCCAACTACTGGGCCTCCACAGTGTTCACATACACGGGAGAGTTCTGCAAGAGCCGAGTTCATCTCCTGGTCACTGGCAGAGATGGTCTGTTTGATGTCAGCATAGTATCTACAAAAAGAAGAAGAGAAAAACAGAGTTCTGTTACAAAAAATGACCTGAAGAAATTATTTATATACACCGTGTTCCAAATTATTATGCAAATTGGACTTAAATGTCATAAAGATTAAATTTGCTTTTGTGCTATTAAATGTATAGGTGGTATTGTGTGTCAGGGCTCTTTGAATCACTATAAGTAATTTCAGAGAGCTGGTTGATTAGTTTGTCTGCTGAGCTCAATTGAAGGAAACTTCTTCACTGATGGCTGCTGTGCAACCCTGGATGGTCCAGATGGACACAGTAGTGGATTGGTGGTGGATGGCCACCACGTCCAAACATGACTGTGACGTCAGAAAGGAGGTGGTGGAGTCATTAAATAGTTCATGACTTGAAAACTATAATGACCATCATTTGCATTGACCATTTAAGAAAATATGAGAAAATAGCATTTGCATAATAATTTCAAACATTGTGTTTATTGCCATATACACTATTGTTTTTGTTTTGTTTTTTTTTCACATATATTTTGTTCCAAAGTCCAGACAAATGCACATATGACAAGACCATAACACGGAAAAGAAATACAGGAGTGTATGCAGTGGTTCTTAAACTAACCTCATAAGGTCAGGGAAAGCAGCTAATTTGTTGGACAGACTCCTGCTCAGTGAAGCTTTAACATATCACTAGCACTAGCGTAATCTGCATGGTTTAATGTGCAGCTGACAGTAGTAACTGTAGCAGTCTGCTTGCAGACTATCCATGCATGGCAGCCCTGCAGGCTTAGTCTACCTTCTGTCTGCCACTAACAGATGTCCTCAGCTTCACTCCCTCTTCTCTCCTCCGGAGAGTTTTACGTGCCTGCGGTCAGCGGGGCGACAGGCTGCCATATTCTTACCTCTCCACCATCTGTTTGTAACGTGGGATGTCTCTGGCGTACAGCAACTTGTTGATCGGAGAATCCTGCACAAAGAAGATACATGAAGTACTGACATGTCAAGTAAATGTTCAGTATAAGATAAATTAAAACAAAGGAACAACTGAGTCTCCTTTGTATGCACAAGATAGCTTTTAGCTTCATTGCTACATGTTAATTATTAAGCTGCACATTAACAAAGACCTTTGATCTCACTGCATTCAGCTGGACTTCCATTACTCATTTCTTAGACAGGGTTAATTGTATTTTTTAGGTTAAAACATTAAAATGTGGCAGATATTTTTTGCAGTTCCCAGGATGTAAAAATCAAATATTGGATGGAAAGAATGAAAGGAGGAAAATCGGAAAGAGAAAGAGAACGCTGTAAAGAAAGGAAACAGAAAAAGATGGAAAGAAAGAAAGAAAGAGGCAGGAGGAGAGAAAGAAATTGATGAATGGACAAATGCGTAGATATACAAACAAATAGACAAAGGGATGGATGGAGAAAACATGGATGGATGGCTGATTGGGTGGATGGATGAAGAAATGACTGACAGACAAGAGGAGGTGTGTGTGTGGTGTGTGTGTTGTGAGGAGTGGCTCTGATCTCCTCACCCTTCCCAGCTTGTGATCAGCGATGGTGCAGGAATCCATGAAGGTCTGGGCAATGACGGACAGAACGGCATCCACATGATCCGAGGTCTGCACGTCAAAGATGAACTGGGGGTTCTTCAGAATATTGATCCAGAACCGCAGCGGCAAGCTGGATGAAAACATGACGGGGATATAAAATAGCCAAATATAACAGTAGAGAAAAATCTGTAGCAGTGAGTATGAGTTCTAAAATCGTTGTCAGTAATAAGAAAAAAAGATTCCCTATAATCCGTGTGCAGCTCTGCCAACACAGCAGCAACAGTCAGGTGTCCCTCTCTCCTCCCCTACATCCAGACCTGAGCTACCTGTTAGTTTTCCAGATGTGGATGGTCTCTGGGTCTGTGATGTTGTGCTGCAGGGCCTGCTCATCCAGCAGGTCAAAGAAGTATTTGACAGCCAGAGGCACGGGACGGCTGGTGCTCAGGATGGCAGTGAATAAATCATCCACAAACTTCTGCAGAGTGCCCTGAGACAGTGCAGAGAAGGCGACGGTAAGAAATGGCTTTCAAAATAAAAGACAAGAGGCTGTCGGTGACAGGCAGCAGCTCAAACTTCACAGCTGAAGCCATTTAAATTAGATTAAAACAAAGTGAATGAACATTAAGTAATTATTTGGATCAACAAAAATACACTATTGACTTATTTAGAGATTGTTTGTAGAATCCTCTGCAACTCATTCTTGTAGTCCTTTAAAGGAGTCCTATTATGTATTTTTCAGGCTTGCGGAAGGAATTTGAAAGTTTTTCCCTTTTTTCTAAAATTTGAGCTTCTACATCTGTTACTTTAACCGTTGAGGAATCCTGGCTGTGCAAAATGGGACATTCTGCTTCACTGCTTCTTTGTCCCTCAATATCTCAGTCAGATTAAAGGTTAATTCTATGAAACTTGTCCAGGACTTAAAAAAAAATAAATCATTTTTGTCCCTTTTATTGTATGATGCATAGAACAAAAGTTATGCACTTTGTGTACACCACAGGGCCCGCCCCTTTATTCTGAAGAGGATAATCAGGACTGTCCATATTATTATTATTATTTTTTTTTTCCCAGGAATCCTTCTTTGCTCCATTACCTCATTGTAGGTAATGGAGCAAAGTCTACAGAACAGAACCAGCCTTCCTTACCAGATTGCTGGTTGATGGTTCTGATGCTATTTGAAATCATTACATTCTCGTCAAAAATTTAATGTGCACAATTTGTTCAAATATCTACTAATTATGCAGAAAATAATAAAGTTTAACACAAAATAGACCCCACAAGGTGATTCCCAAGGAAAGATTTTCTAAAACCTGCCTCATAGTAGAAGATCAAGTGAATCTATCAGATCTTGTATCTCGTCAGATTTTTTATTCACAAGTGCTTGAAGACGTCACACATTTTGTTGTCAAGTTTCCTCACTTAAATAAACAAAACTAGGTAAGAAGTTGGCCAATTTCTGATCTCTGATTTTTATTGTTAACTTCTGACCTCCTTTTATTGATTTTAGCAGCTGCTGTAAAATGCTTTTTTACTAATTAAAGCAAAATCAAGATGATTAAACTTTTAGCGAAAAGGACAGCTGGCATTAGAAAAACAAAAGTCTCTACATTCGAGAGAGTGTAGATGTTTGCCTGAACTTTCAGATTTCCAAAAAGATTGCTGGCATTTCTAAATCTGGAATGCTTTACGACAGACAGAGGTTGAAGGCCCAAACGCATAAAGCATTGCAACTTTGTTGTGCTGCATTCAGCCTTCCTGTTGTCTGCCTCTCTCAGCATTTCTATCTCTCTCAACCCGAATAAACTGCAGAAATGTTTGAATACAAATCAGTTTTAAACAAATTCAACACTCTGTATCCTCTGACATAAGATCATAATGGGTTTTCTTTGTTTATCAACAGTGTTTGCAGTGTTATTGAAAACTCAACTTTCACTGATCGAAAAAATATGGATGTTTGGATTTACTGACAGTTACCATCTATAGAAACTTTGACCAAGAATATTTTAAAATAATGCAGAAAAATATGTTTTGTAATCCACAAACTGTACTGTACCAGATTATTGGAGTCAACATGAGACTAAAGAGCCTGATGAAGACATCTTTTCTTCATTGTAATATTTATGATTTCATATAATAACCCTATAAAATTTGAAAATATTGGTGATGCACATTAATAAATTAACTGCCCTCTGCCCTGTAGTAGGTTTATAAAACATACTTTAGATTTTACTATTAGACATATTATAAATGTTATCTTACAGCCCACTGGGTCTCAAAGTTTGTCTGAAAGTGAACATTTAAAGTAAAACAATGCATTGGGTCACATACATCATTAAGATGAATCTTTCACATGCTTTTAATAATGGAAACTCACATTAGTTCACAATGCATGGATGTTTCAGTTTGGAAACAGAAAGGCACAGAGCCGTGGCACGTTAGGGCCGCTGCGCTTCAGAAGAGTTAAATATGAAGGATGGTGTGAAAAATGCAAACGACAAAGATTTTTTTCTTTTTTTTTCTTTTTTTTTAAATGAAAGCTCCATCTGAGGGAAACATTACTGACGTTTTATTGCATCATTAGGCTGGAGTGGAGCACGAGAACAAAGTCACACAGTGATAAATCATTAAAGACTTCTGGGGAAGACTAACATTATATTATTGATGTTTAAGCCACTAATGCTGGTGGCGGTTGGAATAGTGACATTTAAAGTGTTATTCCTGTCATGCTGCCGCCGTGCTTCGGACCACGTCCGATCATAGAACTGTGTTTAATCGACTGCACTCATTTAATTGGCAGTTTGGGCTCAAAACATGCTGCCTGAGCTTCCATCAATCAAAAGGTGGATCTCATTTCTTCCCCCTGGGCCGCGTTACCTTCATGGATAGCAGACGTGTGAGGTAGATCTCAGGAATGGCCTTGGCTCGTTCCCCTCCTTTCTCCCTCACGCTGCCCCGCCGGTGCTTCGGCAGCTCTGATTCGTCGCTGGCTTTCACCAGGTGCCAGAGCCTCACTCCGCCCTCCTCCCCGTCATCCAACATAGGGGTCTCTGTATGGCAGGCGGGATAGCTGGGTCAGGAGGGCTGACACTCACTATTAAATAGTGAGTGTTTAATACTCATTATTAAACACTCATAATGTAATATAAAACCATAATATAAATGGTTTTATATTATCTGAAATATAATGTTGTATGCTAATGATATATTATTACAGTATATAATAAAATTCCTGCTTAAAAAACATATGAAATTCATAAAAAATATTTCACACTTTTTATGCTCATCACCTTTGGGAAACTTTACATTTTTCTATATTTCCCTTACTATAAATCTGTAACTGATTTCAAAATACCTATTTTTAATTTTTTTTACAAAAAAAAAATTTCATATTCTCAGCCTCAAAACTCCAGTCTCAGTATCCAAAGCTTAATGCAAAAAAAAAAAAAAAAGCTCAACAGCGACCCCTACTGGTTATTGCAGGCATGCAAAAAAAAAAATCTAACAGCTCAGATTTTCTTATGTAGAAAATAAATGTTATTAAAATTCCTCTTAGAAGTCAGGGGACTGCAAAAATTTGACTTTCTATCATTTTAGTTGTATTCATTCAAATATTGAGAAGAACTAAAACATTAGGAAAAGTTAGCACAATCTGCCTCCATATTAGTAGCTGGCCAAATCTCCAAAATGCTGAACGGCCAAATCCTGCACAGCAGATGATACAGCTGTGCTTCACTTGACCTTTTTCAGTTGGACTAGGTATTGGGGGGTGATCCAATTTATAATTCACCGAAAATTGCAATTTGTAAATCACATTTTACAGAAAGCCTTTGATTATTTCTATTACTTTTATTCCCCAGTATTGTTAAAATTGCTAATAAATATCTATTTGTCAAAATATGTTGGAAAACACAAACAATGTTGTAAAATTTTTCCTGTCTGTATTTCTGTGTATTAGTGACTTACTTTCTCCAGGCATGTAGTCGTGGCTGTCATGCAGGTGATGCTTGTTGTTCCTGGGAACGAGGGCTACGGTGGCTCCGTCAGGGACCTGCTCAGGCATCGCAGTTGTTAAATGTTTTCCCCCATGAATCCAAAAAAACACTCATCCACACAAAAAGCTGTGTAAAAAGCATTTGCTCCCTCAACATTTCTGCATTTTGTAACATTATAACCACTGACCTTCATGTTTTTAACCTTCATGTTTTTTAACCTTTTTAAAATTAATGCCCACTGCCAAAAAGCAGTGGGCAAGGAAAACATAGCTTTAAACATTTTTGAAGAAACATTTGTGTTAGGCCTCTCTTTACTCTGATAATTATCCTATGTTATTATGATAACTAGAATTATGATTTTCATGAACCGAATTTTTGGTGCCTACCCTGGTTACTTTTATATTACTTATTTATTGGGGTGATTTTTACTTTTCTATACACACAAAAACAGAATACAATGCTGAAAAAAAAAAAGTAAAAATAAGAAATAGAACAAAACTGTTACATGCGGTGCGTCATGGGTGGAGCTACAGCATTGGCTAAATTTAAATGCATGTCACAATTTTCAGATTTTGTTGAAAAACATTCTAAAAACCATTTGGGACTGTCCTTCAACTTCAATATTTTGTTAGTTTTTCACTAACAAATAAGACTGAAATACATAAAGGTTTGCGATTATAAACAAATGTGGAAAAAAAAAAAAAGCACTGTCAAGGGGTATAAATACTTCAGCAGGGCGCGGTAAGTAGTTTAGAGACGTGCACTGACCTTGTAGTGCTGTAATGTGTTGAGACGCTTCCAGGAGCCTTGAACTACTGATGTCAGGTCTTCATCTGACAGGATGAGGTGACCTGCGACCCCGGCCCGCCACTCTGCAGGGGAGAAACATTCACAAGTCATGTTTCTGCTGGTTACAGAACATTTAAGACTTCCAGGTCACGCGACAAAGCAAATAAGTTATCAAGGTATTATGAACTTCAACTACAGTTCATAATAACAAAGTATTGAGTATAACTTGAGTTATACTCAATAATGTAAAAATATGATTCGACAAGCAAGCACTTCATTTAAAGTCGTCCCTGAAGGTGAAACACAGAAAAACCTTCTGGACAATACCACGCACCATACCATATAATAATAATAATAATAATAATAATAATAATAATACCATATAGTAAATAATTTAACATTTGCACAGAGATCTATAACACAGAGCTTACAGTAGAATAACGCGTTCAAAGTTTGAGGGAAACTTAAAAGTTTGAAAATAAGCTCTAACCAAGATGTAGAGAGTCGATGTGTGGTCTCTGTGAAAACGACATTCCTTTCCAGGACTGCTCCAGAACCTTCTCCTTCACTTGGGTGATGGTGTCGCAGTCCAGAACCTTCGCTGGAACCGTCTGATTGGTGGCAGCTCCACCGGCGGCTGTGGCCGGCATCGCAACGTTCACAGTCTGGATGAGGGATGAAAGCTGTTAGAGACACTAAGATCATCTTTTTAGGCTGCATTCATACCAGCCCTGTTTAGTCTACTTTAGTTAAACTATAGTTTGTTTCTTCCCTAAAAATCTGGTTCATTTGGGGAGATGTGACCACACAATCCAACTCTGATCTCTTTGCAATATGAATAATAAAAAAACAAGGTATAAGACTATTTTTATTGGGTACTGTATAAATATTACATCAATTTCCAAGGCAGGTGACACAATGGGGCTAATCCTCACCAGCGTGCGGTACTCCACGTCCTCCCGTAGCAGCCTGTTGTCATTGAGCGTATATTTGGCTTTTCCTGTCACGGCGTCCACAGGTCCTTTGTCCACCTGGTGTTTTATCGCTCTGAACAGCATGTAAAACGATTCCCCCGCTGATTCCTGGCCAAGCAGAAAGGATTTATTACTTAGGAAATCCTCCAACACCAACTGTTCTCTGTCTCGGCAGCCAGGTCTGACTGGCTTCCCTTGATAACTACATTTGATTCACATTAAGTGAATCAAATTTCAGGTTTGATTCACATTAAGTGAATCAAATTTCAGGTTTGATTCAAGTTGCAGATGATCTGTGGAAGGGGTCCACACCTTGATTTACAGTGTTTGATGCAGTTAGAAACGCATTACAGTAACTATTAGAAAATGTTAGAAACAAAATCAAAGGCTGGACCAGAATCTGTACTTGGGTTGGGTTTGAGTTAAGCTGAACTCCATTTCCCCTGGTTATCCCAGTCTAGAGATGCACTGAACTGATATTAACATCTGTATTGCTCTTGATATTGAAATGAAATCTGTTGTCAGTGACAATGTACCCGATCAACAAGGAAAGGTCTATTCAGTCTAATTCTGTGCTATGTGCTGTGAGCAACATCATGCTTTATTATTTATTTTACATTACATTTAGAATTCCTAATTGGACTATCTGAACTATTTGAAAGAAGGTTTGGTGCCGTTTGTTTTTACATGTTTGACTGAGGTAGTCTGTGTTTAAAAATAGAAACGTTTTCAATCAATGCAGCATTGATTGAAAACAGTAAACATATAGTACTGATATCAACTTCAGATATCAGTACTAGAAGTGAAAAAAAGTGAACTGGCTCCCATTATTTATTTATTGGTATCCATAAATATTGGGTTAGGGACATAAATACATGCCATCTGAAAGCTAATCAGATGTAACCTAGTAAAAAAGAAATACTTAAATGCGTTTGTTTAATTTACAAAAAAAAAAAAAAAAAGTAATCCAAATAATTAAAACATTTCATTTCAAGATAGAAATGAGAAGCAATCGCTCACACACCATACATCTGATTACTTTATCCAACAATCTAAACAACTGTTTCACTATAAAAAATATATATATATATTGGCAATGACTATATGGTGGCCATACAGACTTTTGTTTATGTTTAGCAGTTATTAAGCCCTTAATTTGTGATACAGCATAAATATCCAGCAGCACATACCCTCAGAAAGGTGTAGAGACAAATGGACATCCAGTTTGTCAGCAGCTTCTCCACCACTGATTCTGTTCTGGAGAAGAAAGAAAAACAAAAAGTTCTCAGAGAAACTACAAGCAGGTGGGAGGAAAAAGATGACTTGCTTGCTTGTTGATTAGCAGGCCTCACCTTCTGAGCATGAGTTTGGGATTTTTGGCCACATATTGTTCCACCAGGTCATTCAGCAGTGTTTTCAGGATATCCGTGAAGTATTCCAGTTTACCGTGCAGTGCCACCGTCAGCAGAGAGGCCACATAGGCCCGATCTCTGGGGGAAAACGTCCGCTGGACCTCTAGAGTGTGAATGAACTAAAGGGGGAAACACGCTGGTGTGAAAACAACTGCTTTTTGTCCAATACTAGAGAAAATATTTGAATATTTTACCTTGGTGAGGAACAGTTTACTGTTGAGCAGATTGGACAGCTGAACCAGGCCCTGCTCCACCGTCTGTCTTCGGCTCTCCGGAACATCCAGATCTCGCCTCAGTGGCGACTCCTGGTGGCCTGGGAAGAAAATGCGCTCTGCATACGCCCGATAGTCGAGGAAGGGAATTCCTGAGCCCACCAAATCGCTGGACATGTCCATCATCTCCGTCATCAAGTCTACAAAGCGAATGAGGAGGTCAGCTGGTTTGCTAAGCTTCCTCTGAGGTGAGCAGAAGCTGAGAGGAGAAAACGGTACTACCTGTGAACTCCTTCTTGCAGCGGTCCCTGACGCTGGTCTCTAGGTTCTCCAGCTGGATCTGGACCTTTTTATAGTCTCTCATGGCCTGCTTGCTCTTCCTCCTGATGAAAACAAAAACAGAGTGCAGGTCACACTCTGATCAAGAAACAGAGTCAAAGTCTACTCTGATCAGAGCATTTCATGGTTACCTGTATATCAGCACTATGATGACCACAATAAGAGCCACGATGGAGGCTCCCACCCCAACCCCCACCTGAGCCTCCAGAGGAAACGTAGACTGGGCCTGGATGTCGTATTTCACTCGCCCCAGGGGGAAGTTCAGATTCCCCATTTTCACCTGAAAGCAACATTTACACAGATGTTTATTTTTTCTTTGGTTTATCTAAAATACTAATCGCATTTTACTCATTTATATTAACATTTCTGCTATTATTGCACATCTGTCTTTCTGCACTGAGGTACTGTATTGTAAATATCATGTTGTGTTTTAAAGTTTATTACATCATGCACATTATGCATGAAGAGAGCTCTGAAATGTTTTTAAGGTTATTGGGATATTATTTTATAACCTAACTCAACTTTAAATTTCTCCACAACTTCCTCTCTACCTGTATGCTGTGTTGCTTTGTTTTCATCATGATGTTTATTTTCTAACAAACCTCTGAGGCCAGAAACAGAACAGCTGGATTCAATCTCAAGGGTGGGCTCTATCTACCAATAAGGCAACTTCTGAAGGTAGCCCAATTGCCCTGGATAAGATAAGACATATGTCCATTGTGACCTCAGCTCTCTGTCTCACTCACAATGAACTCAGGCAGACTCTCCAGGCCATCCTGCTTCCTATTGGCTGTGATGGAGGGCTGCGTAGCTGGTGGTTCACAGTACAGGTGATTGTGTGACAGAGTCTTCACCACACACAAGTCCCCTCCAATCCAGGCCTCCACCTCCTGCTTGTACATGGCCAGATCCAGGTTTTCTCCCTAAAAAAAAGGAAGAGAAACGTTAACAGACTGACTTTTGTGAGCGGATTTGTGAGCATTAAAAACCGTATCAGTGCAACTAGTAGATGGAGGCAACAGCTGTGTAGAAGCAGATGTGGGACTCGCCTCCACGGAGATGACACTGCCGGGTTTGTGGTGGAACGGCTTGCTTGGGTCGTTCCTGTTCAACCTGAACAGCGTGGGGTTGGGTTCGTAGCTGAACGTTTCTCCACCCAGAGTGCTGAAGTCAAAATGGAGGCTGTCCAAAAGGAAGTGAACTTTGACCCTGGCCTCTGTGGCCTCTGGACCCACAGCAGGAGTCGGACACAGGATGAGAGTTGCGTTGTGCACCTTGCAGTGGGATTCGTGCTAAAGGGGAGAAAAGGGAGCTTAAATTCTTTGAGCCTCTCCTTTAATGACACCGTACGGTGAAGACAGAAATCCAGCTGAAACTGACATGTTTTACGTGGCAGAGCATTCCATCAGGGCAGTTTGCTTCTGGAACAATCCTCCTCCATCTCCTCAGTGGACCCCGTTGGGTCTGTCCTCTGTTGAGGTGGACTTTAATCTTCTTCCCGACGCTCCTTCTCCGTCTCGGAGGCAGTACATCGGGCGGACTGAGGGTCACTCTCATTTTTGGCTCCTGGACCAAATCCAGGTTGTGGCCGTCGACTCTGATAATCCTCCCTCCGCTGTGAGAGGACGACATTTTAACACAATAAAATTCAAGCACTGTTCAAGCATTTTCATGGTAAGTTTTCAAACTTTCCTTCCAAAGAAGACGGTACAAAATTTGATAATTTGAATTTTCTCTCGCACACTGATGGCATTTACAAAACAGATTATATTTGGTAAGTCTAACTGATGTAAAACAGTAGCTGAGTCTGATTTAACTTCAGACAGTGAGAAAAATTGTCAGTCTTTTTATTAGGTGTATGAGAATATCCAGTCTCTAGGCCTGTAGCGATAACAAATTTTGCTTGGCAATAAATTGTCCCAGAACTTATTGCGATAAACTAATATTTTTTGAGACAATTTTCAAGCAACATAATGGTAACAGCATAATAATGCAAGAGTGCAACATCAAAAATCTATAAAATTTAAATTAAACATTTACATGACAAGCAGACATTTTAAATATCCAAAGTAGATAAGCGAAACAATAAAAACAAGAAATAAAGTTATTTAATCAAAACTGCCCTTCAGGAAAATGACTAGTTGAAACCAAAGCAATAGACTGAAGACTTTGGTCATCCATTTTTTGGTAGAAAGAGAGAAAAGAGAAAAACAATAAATCATGCAAATAGAAACTATTGATCTCGTTTTGATTTATTATGCAATTTATTTATTACTTATTGTGACAGGCCAACTGGTTTCAACTATAAATTGGATAAATATGAGCTTTTTATCCAATGTTAGAGAGCAATTTATTTTAAAAAACTGTGCAGTTTGAATATGAAGCACTTTCTCAACCTTAAAAACATCTATGAACCTGAAGCATTTTCGAGGATTTCCAGCATCATTACAAACGTTGGTATTTAGACTCAAACACATTTAAAACCAGAAGCACACTAGAATTTTAGACATGATATCTTTATGTAGAAATGACAAATACAATTAAAATGGTCAGATCGGTAAAGTAAATTATAATTACAATCCTTCTCTTATCTTTTACAAACAGATAGAAATAGTGGAGCGCAGTACCCAAGGAAGCTTTTGGACGGCGCTGCCCTTGTGATGTTGGGGTTAGGGGTGTAATGATACATGGAACCCTGCAGATGGCGCTCTGCTCCACCAAAGCGCACCGTGATGCCGTGCTCTCCTGTTCGGTTGCTGCCTCTGGTCAAACACTTGATCTGATCCTCCTGGATGTCGATCCTGAACATTAAACAGTTTTTCTTTCATCTCTTCCACAGAGTCACACACAAATCAAACGCATTGTTTGTCTGCCACGATAATTTTTTTTCTTCTTTCTTAGTTAAAAAGCCTCTTGGGGGCTCTTACACCATGCAGGGAACTCCTCCAATCAGGACTCCGACCTCACGTGGATGCCCGGTCCTCAGTTTCCGACCTTTGATAGTGAGGGACGATCCCCCGGCTTTGGGCCCTCTTAAAGGAGAAATGCTGCTGAGTACAGGATTCTGAAGATAGAGACAGGAAAAGAAGGAGCAGCGGACGATGTAAAGATGAAAAGGACAAGAAATGCAGTCAATAATCCAATACTGAGCATGTGATTTATTGGGGATATAAAAACAGAACACCAGGGAATTTTGGGAAACATGTGAAGGTTGCCTCACAGCCATGTAATACATTAATTAAGCTGCTTGTCGTTTAGGTGGTTTCATTAGGGTCGGTGTGAATGATACGGCTGTTTTACGATTATGTAAATAAGCAGACAAGTTGTTCCTCTTGTACTGCAGACGTTCCCTTACATTTCATCAGGCACTAATTAAGAAAAGCCGCAGGGGGAGCTGCTTTTCCCCTAATTGGACAGTTATGTTAAAAGCTTTTTGCTCATGCATGATTTGTCCCAATGGTGTTTTCGACCCGCGCCACATCACACTATGCCTGCATTAATCAAATGAAGTATTTGTGTTTTTTCCTTAAAAACACAAAAGAAACCCCCACCCACCTCGCTTTTCAGAAAGGTCCTGCTTTGCCTGTTTCAGTCCATTACAGCGTTCTTCCTCATGTGTGGAACTGAGCTGAACTTGCCAGAACTACAGCGGATTATCATCGATAATAGCAGCATTCATTGGCATTTACCGTAGCTTCTTACATTTAATGTTATAGTCAAGTTAAGAGAAGTCATTTCTCAGTACCATATTTTTCTTTATAAAAAGTAAAATATTACTTTTACATGGTCATACCAACCATATATGACAACATTAAGCATTGATTAACCATATTTATTTAACTTTACAAGCAACACCTTAGTCTGATTACTACTTATGTTGAACAAAAAACATTGACTGAAAGAGAATCTTTCTGACAACACGAAGTAGGCCTAAAGATCTCAAAAACCAACACATCTAAAGACATTCAAGATGGAGTCACCGTAAACAGACAATCCATACTGAGAATAAACAAATCCTTAATGAGCTACCCTTAAATGTAGCTAGACTAAAATAAAAGTGAGCAAAAGAAAAAAAAAAAAACTGGCAAAATAACACTTGACTGGCACCAACAGTTGCTAGGTTTAATGGCCAATTTCCTTTTTGTTGTTGTTTCTTTTTTACAGATAGGATCAGACTGGTCTGAACATCATACTTTGCAATATCATTAGCATACCTGTACAGCAACATTAAGAAGACTGTTGAGGAAAGTCACCAGTAAGGTCATATTCAGTCACATTAGAATATTCTGACAAACAACCATCATAGCACATCTTTGCTCTGATCTGTGCTCTGATGGTCGTTTGTCATATCAAAAGTACCTTTTGAAAATGACAACCTTTAAGCATCTATTGAATATACTTTTCATTAAGTCCATATTTGTACATTAAAACAGGCTTTTTTATTGGTTTACTGTAATACTAATCTTGAATGTTGTGTTTTCATTAGCTTTAAGTAGTAATCTATCAGATTTCACATTTATAAAGGCTTGAAAAAAGTCAGTGAAAATTAATATAATGCATTTCAATTAGCATATTCCATCCCGCTATATCTAACATTATTGTCCCATGTGGGGCCACAAGGGGTGCTGGTGTCTCTCTCCATTGATCAATGGGAGAGAGGCGGGGTACACTCTGGGCAGGTCACCGGCATCAATTAACATATCGTTTATTTAAATTAATTAACAGTTACATTTTATTCTATTTTATTGAATATATAAAAACTAAATAGTGGAGGGCTGAGCAAACATCCTTGAGGTACACCAATTTCAAACCTTTCTGAAACATTGTCATTTTAATAGAGTGCCCTGGTCATACTGACCTGAAAACTGAATGTATGAGCAGAAATCCCGTGTCCTCCTCCTCTTACACTGACTGAGGCGTGGCCCCTCATCTCCCGTCCACTGCTGGTAGTCTCACACACTATTCTACAATGTACAATCACACAGCTGTTAGCATAAAGAACGATACAGATACAGAGCTGAGTATGTTGAGTTGTGCTAATGCCTTGCCTAGATGAGACTTCGTATCTGCTCTGGATGACGATGCACGGCACTCCGGCCACTGTGACCGAGCTCTGGATGTCTTCGGCCCTTTGACCGAGATTAGAGCCGGAAATGGTTACAACTGTGCCTCCCTCGGTTGGACCAGATTCAGGGTCTAACTGAAAACACAAGAAATGCACAAAAATATTATATGTTCTGGGTGATCACAATATTGTTTGTGATTTACAATGTTTATATTAAAAACTAAAACATTCTAATTAGTAGTGTGTATATGGCACAATTACCTTAAGAAGTGGCCTAAACTAATAAATTTCAACTGTAAAGATTAATACATATTTTCTCAAATGCAGAAGGTTTATTTCAGATCTTAATTTACTCCCTAAAGTTTAATACAATTTATATAAGCACGAAGAAGGAGATTATCCCAAAGCAGAAAATGACACCAGTCCCTTCATGTTTCCAGTCGTTCCGTATA
Organism: Poeciliopsis retropinna; assembly: GCA_010277075.1. Classification (NCBI taxonomy): domain Eukaryota; kingdom Metazoa; phylum Chordata; class Actinopteri; order Cyprinodontiformes; family Poeciliidae; genus Poeciliopsis; species Poeciliopsis retropinna. Next base: position 1,736,966 of record VMRM01000009.1, read on the forward strand.
TTGATGCAGTTCATTTTCACACGGCTGCCATAAACAAACATCGTCTCATCGGGCAGGTCCATCATGTCTAAACTTGACTTCAAATCTTTAGACTCATCTTTACTACAAATAGAGGATGAGGAATGAGGGTAGTATGAAATGAATTCTCTGCTTTGATATGTGAAAATTAAATCATAACCTAGTAAAATAAATCTATTTTATTGAAGTTGCATACCCTCTGTGATTAAAATTATTTTGATAATTTAATTTTTTATGCAAATGAGACAGTATTTCAGTTAATTTTCCCACTGCATCACATAAGTTTGGAGAATAGACATCAACCATGATCGTGGATCCACCCCTGCTCTCTCTTATCTTGGGCTCACCTACATTTTCAACAGGATTTCAATCTGATGACAGAGATGGACAGGAAAAATAACAATTTTGTGACTACATAACTATTTTTTTTATTTCTTGAGACACTATCCTGCTGAATAATGAAATGATAAACTGAAGTTTTTTCTTAATACCATTCAGTGGTGGCACACATCTGCTAATTTATTAAAAACTGTTTAATTTTCAGTTTAGTGCAATTAGCGTCGTTTGCTAAATTTAAAAACATTTAGTGTACTTTGCTCATCCCCAATGTAAATTTTTCTGGATAAATTCAAAATCACAAAATGACTTGGATTTTTTGTAAATTAATAAAATAAAACTAAAAAAAAGTTTGACGTATGCGTTTTGGTGATCGACTGTCAAGAATCTTTCAAGTAGTTGGACATTTTCTCTCCTCGTGTTCCCTCACATTACCTCTCAATCCCCAGTAACTTTATTTCAATCAACAAACTATCATACAATATTCAAGGGAATTATAGGACATGTAAATTATGATGTCAAAATAAAATTGTTGCTCCAGGGTTGTAGTTGTTAAAGGGTTGACATGATTTGAATTGAAGTTAGCATTTTACCATTAGCAGAACTAATGTTTCATGATAAATGCTTTAGGGTTAACAAAGTAACCTTGTGGGTAAGTCCACCACTAATAATATCCCACTATTCCATTGACGTCTCAGAGTTTACGAGACAAAGCCTTCAGAAGAAGAACAGGCCAACAGTAGCATCTCTCTGCCTTAATTAACAATAGGAAAGATGCACTTTCTACACACCTTGTAAGATTCTCCACAATTTTGTGTTGGCAGAAATGTACATTTTATTCCTATTTTAAAAGCAAAGTATGAAATACAAAAAAAAAAAATAATCCTCCTCTGCATCTCAAGGTTACTGGTTAAACATGCCTTGAGGGATTAACACAAAAGGAAGCCTTTAATGACTGCACAATGAAAAGTGAAAAGTTCTTACGCGGTGAATGACGGGTGCAGGACATGTGTGTTCGATCGCATCAGCGCAGGAGTCTCGATACACACAGCTGGAGCTGGCATCTCCGCCGCACCAAACACAGCCGTACCTCGGGTCAGCCGTTCGACACCGGCTGCAGTCGGACCGGTCCACTGAACAGTTGAACAGAGTGACTGAGGCAAAAGAAAAGAAAGACAAAGTAAAGGATAGGATCTGTATTTAATAACCCAGCAATAAATGCAGGTTTAATGAGATTGTGACACATCTTTTATCACACATTACATAGCACTCACCATGCAGATCCTCAGCGCTGTCTATGAGGAAGTTGTTTTTTCTCCTCACATTGATTGTCGCCAAGTATTCCTCCCTCAGTAGGGAGTAAACATACTGCAACACAAGTAGGGTACAAATGCTTTTAAAATGCTTTTGCCCAAGAAAAATAAAATAAATGTACAAATTTCTGGACTATCCTTAAAAGTGAAATGAATTAATTTAAATTCATGTTAGAAACATTGTCAGAGTGAAGGGTGAAATACATCCAACAAGAATTATGCCAGGAAAGTGAACTTGGAAAGAGACAGTTAAAAGACCAATGCAACAGTTTTTTATGGATAAAATGTAATTTGGAGCAGTTTGGAACTAGACAGTAAACAGATGGTTTTCTTGACTATAAAGGGCTTTTCTAATAAGAATGAGTCAAATGGACCTACGATCCATCATTTGCTGCACTAAATAAGTTGGACTAAATACTCTTACTTCCTCCAAAGATCCTGTAATGTAGGAAAAGTGAAAGAGACTCAAGGAAATAAAGAGGTGAAGACGACAGATTTCTCATTTTCGCTCCGAAAATGTCTCTGCATTAAACCAGTTTGGACCCCGGATTCTAAAACTACTAGAATCTTGGAATCACAGCACAAATCTTGTGATCATTGGACAGAAAACTCAAAACTCACTGAAGTTAGATGTTGTACAATCACTCAATGTCGAATAAAACCAAAACAATGTGTGGATGTAAACTTTTAACTGGAACATGTTTTAAAGCAACACAAGTTTGGATATAAGATGAAAGGTTAAAGGTTACATAATCATCATGTATGGATTAAATAACTTTGTTAAACCTCCTTATCATTACTCCCAGACACAGGAAGTGATTGTTACTAACCTGGTGTGGTTGACAGGTGATGAAGAAGACTGACGGTCGATCAGCATCAGGCTCTACAGAGGCCTCAACAACGACTGACTGATTCTCCACATCCAACACACACTCGTACTCCAAATCCTCATCCTGAATCACATGTCAGAGGCAAAAAATATCAACAAGATACAAATGAGGTCATACAGGATATTTTCCAGTGTTTACGGGGGATGGAAATATGTGCAAATATTTTACTACCTGAAACAGGTCTAGGTGTCGGCCCACCAATGTGATCTTTCTCTCCACATTGACGGGAAGCAGAGAGGAATCCTGAACTTTCTCCACACACGGGCATTCCTGGTCACACAAGTCGGAAAATGTTAAAATCTCCAACATTTGTCCTGCTTGAGAACCATTGCAGCATGCAGGTACCATCATGAGGATTCACTGAGCCGTTTTTAGTTTCTCAAACTAAAAACTGCTCTCTTGGAAGAGAATCATTTCTCTTAGTCTCTCAATCCATGAATACAACATTCATCTGCTTATCTGATAAACTTTGAGATAATGAAGTGATCCACATTCTACACTCTAAAAGAAAACAAAAAAAACATGAATCATGAAATGACTGATTTTGCCTCGATTGCAAAAAATAAAAAATGCAAACTGTGAAATACAACACAGATTAGAAATATGCATGTAGCAGCAACACCCTTGCATGTAGAAGGAAATGCTGAGTTAGCTTAACATTATTACTGCCTGTAGAGCTAAATGAGGTGACCAGAAACCGTATGGAGAGAGCAGCTGAGTCAATAAAACCTGTCAGGTTTATGCTTTAAATTACTCCACTGCATCTTCATGTTTGAGATTGCATTGATTTCTCATCAGGCACTGCTGGATTTATAAACTGGAAACCTGGAAGCGTATTGCGGTAAATACCGTGGGACCTTGTGTTGAAGCTTTCATCTTCCTAGTTTAAGGAAGTGTAATAAAGGAATAGTTTGGTGAATTGGGAAAAGTACCAGGCCTCCTTTTTAGATTGAACACAGACTGCAATATGCCTTATATTGGAGAATATTAGAGCTAAGCTTAATAAAGGGAGAATTGTTCTAGTCACATCTGCCTATGTTTCCATTGACCATATAATTGCGCAAATAGGAATTATGAAAATAAATCTGCTTACTGAAAACATGGATATTTAAAAAAAAAAAAAAAAAAACTCATGTTTTTTGATAAAAGGTTTTTCCACAAGGATGAGATGGTTTTAATTAAAATTCATGTAATTTGCAACACTGGGAAGGAAACCATTTTTTAGTACAACACGAGTCACATGATCAATAGCCAGGTGTCACTGCTGGCAAAAAAGATGAAGACGACGACAGAAAGTAGCAGGAGGAGGATGAGGTGGTATGTTTTTTTTTAATGGCTTAATGTGTGAACAAACTTATTCATGTGTAATTTTAATTGTGTTCCTTATCTAATAAAATTGCAAAATTTTATTTTTCTAAAATTAGTGGAATACGGACAATGTTTTGCACACATATGTAACGGAAACACAACTACTGTGGATCAGGTTGACATTCTTACCAAGCTTTCTCTGTAAAAGTCTTATCTTGAAAGAAGAAGAAAGAGAGGGAAAACGGTGAGCTGCTGTATCCTCTGCCCTTACTGATCTGTACTGGGATCTCTGTTGTTTCCATCAAAACAATTAATCCTGGTGAATCCAGATCCAGATGTATGCAGATACGAAGCAGCAAGCTACAGATAAGTTAATGGCAACAATGACCCTGGTTGTTGAATAACTAACTAATGCATGCATTTAAATACCAATGGAAAAGTATTCTTTGGATACTGAAAGACCCCATGTCTATATTTTCAGGTAAAAGTTGAATGTTGTGCCTATATTAGGGCTGGGCCATATGGATTTTAAAGTCTCACCACAATGTTTTGTGGCATTGTTCTGATACATGATAAAAGTGACTAAGAAATTTATTTTAAATCACTAACAATACACATTGCTGTGGGTGATTATAAACAGCACTAATTATAATTTTAGTGAAAACAATAAATTATTGCATACATTTTTTCTACCTACACTGTGTTCCTTAAGTCCTTTGCTAATTTATGGACGATGTTTTTTGCTCCCAGCAGGGTGCATAAACTCACCGGAGTAAAAGATTCAGAAGAAGAATCAGACTGGAGTTTTGTTGGAGAATCAGTAGTGACATCAACAATCGGTTCAGGTAATTGCGTCGGGACGAGCGAACGGGCGACAGATGGAGTCAATTCAGAATCCATCTCTGTCCTTTTCTTAGGCTTTTCCCAGCCGCTCTGCCCCGGAGGTGAGACATTCTGCTCGGTAGTGGCCAGACTGATAGAGAGGTCTATTAAAGGACCAGCTTCTCTGGAAGCAGTAGAGTTTATCTCTGGGGAAGTGGTCACAACTTCACCAGAACGGTCTGCGTGGCCACCGGTGCCGCTTGGTGATGTGGGCCTTGCTTCGGCTGTGACATTTAAGGTGTCTTCATCTTCTAAAGAGCCACTTAGAGAACCGACAGCTTCCTTTGTGGCTCCCTCTGTGTTGCTGAGGGCCCCATCTGTGGTGGCGACATCAACGACAGTGGAGCTGGCCTGGGTGGAGAGCCTGACAAAGGGGGAAGTTGTGGAGCGGGAAGCTGGTGTGCTGGATTCAGCATTAGGACCGGTGGGGAGGGTGCCTGTGATGGGCACTGTGGGGCCAGCTGCTTTGGTGGTGGCAGATGTCTCTGAGGGAGCCGGCTGTGTTGTTGGCGTAGAAGTAGTTACTGCTGTTGCTGGAGCGGTCGGAACAGAAGGAGGTGATAGGGTAGGAGTTCTGGATGGAGGTGGGACGGTGGGTAATTGTGGTGTTAACTTGATGATGGTGAAGCACAAACGAGGAGGAGGGATGAAGAGGGAGAAAGAAAAAGCAGGCGGGTGGAGACAAAATTAGGATGAAAGAAATGGGATATGCAGAAACATAAATAACTCTGAAATAATAGAAAGAAAAAATGGTTGATGATTTAAATTAAAAAGACAACAGCAAACCAAATCAAACATAAAGTATGGGATCCTCCAGATTACAAACCCTCTGCTTTTAGATCTGGTTCCTTGAAATGAACTCCTACTGAAAAGAAAAGCTGTAAAAAGCCCAAGCTCAGACTTCAGGATGACTCACCCGTTGGTTGTAGATGGTGATTCCTTCACTGCAGGTGTGTTTGTGTGTGCAGACATGCTCATGGATACACCAATTGCACCCCCAGCGACTGCTGACACACCCTTGGCATCTAGCAGGGACGCAGGCAGAAGAACAGGATTAAGATGAAAATGTCAATGTAGAATAAAACAGAACAAATCAACTTAAAGGGGCAGTTTTAGCCACATAGTGCCAATATATAGCATAATTAAGCAGCTCTGTCACCTTCAAATGTTAAAAAAAATATATAAAAATTAAATATGATTTAAAGAAATTTGACTTATTAATTTACACCTTGAAATTGGCCCCCTGTCTCTTGAAAAACTCTCTCTCTTTATGTAAACTTTCAGGAAGTCATCACATCGCTGCTCCATTAACCTATTGACCTTTTTTACCAGTGTTTCACTGAGAAATAGCTCCTATAAAGAGCTCAGCAGTTCCAGCAGGTGTTTGTTAATTGCTGCTGGTTAGTATGAAAAAAATATTGGTGAGAGTTTACAGCAATCTGATTTCCTTTTCAGATATCTGACAGTTTTTGTAAAGATTTGACCTGAAAATGGATTTTGATTGACTTCAATTTCTTTTACACAACAAAGGGATACAAGTACCGCATTCAAAATATTTAGGAAATGCACGAATGTGAAACTTGGGATAGAAATTATCAGTTTCACTTATCAACCCGATACCAATAAGATAGATAGTGATAGTGATTCTAATGCAATTTTTCTTTTTTTTATTTTAGAAGCAGAGGCTGTCACATTGTACTTTTTTAACTCTTTAAAACAGAAACAAGCAGACAACATAGCTAGCTGTATTTAGCATCTATGCTGGTGAATAGCAGCAGAGTTAGTTTTACTAACAAACTGTCGTCTCCGTGTGTGTTCCCCTTGAGAATGTAGATTTGTATCTAAACTCTGACAGATTTAGGCTGGAAGCTTATAATGATACCAAGGAGCGAATTTGCCGCCCTCATGTCAACATTCCAGTTATCTGCTGAAAGCTTCCCTCCCTTTTGGCCAAATGAATCACAGGCGTATCTTAACACGTTGCAGAAGATACAGTTTCTCCTAAATTCTATTTGAATTCATTTTCAACACCTTAATGATATTAAAAATAGTAGCACTAATGTCTTTAGTCTTGTTGTAAGGACGACCTATCAGCGCTTAGGTGCAGCGAGTTCACTGATCTGAAAAAGGATTTACGAGTTTCTGACGTTAAGACGTGTACTCACGGCCTGCGCCCAGAAAGCTCCTGCACCAGGCTGCAGTTGTAGAAGGTGAACTCTGTCTCAGCTACCGTCACATTAATGAAACGCAGAGCCACGGTCACCGTCACAAACTCTGCAATGGAATAAAAGAGCTCAATCAATCAATTTTCAAAGCATTCACTGCAATCCTTCATTTAATGTTCTCAATAGTGTTGATCGATGAGGTTTGAGGCATTTTAAGGAATGTTTTTGGCGTCCGTATAAACTTGGAGCAGAAAACTAACCATCTCCCAGACCGATGGGGGGCAGGTTGCTGGCGCCTGGGGTGGAGCAGATGACACCCGTAGTGGTGAGCAAAGCTGGACTCTCCGTGTCCTGGAAGAAGCAGGAGTAGGCCTCGTCTTGTTGGAGACTGGGCAGACCCTCCACTGACAAGGCAATCTGAATGGAAACAAATATTACATGGGAGAAGGAGAACACACCACAAAGACTCCATGACTGTAGTGTGGTTCAGTGTGGACTTTGTCATATTATTTTCAACTGTGCTGTCAAAAAATTTATTCTTGTAATGTGGTAGTGAACACAACATTTCAGTGCATCACTCTTGTATTTCATCAGTCATGTTGTCTGTATTACATCTGCTTTCTCTCCAAGGCTGATGTTGTAGAGGCTGAGGCGCTGTATGCCCAGGCACTGCTGTGTCTGGTTGAAACTCCACAACCACTGGCCCTGCAGAGAGCCTCGCTGGCACTCCCACCGCTGGCCACACCTGAAACACCAGAGCATAGCATAGCACAGTCAGACATAAGAGGGTTATAAATGCAGAAAACACGAGGTACAAGCTGAACTCAGAACACTCACTGTCCCTCAAGGACACACCAGCCGCAGTACGGGTCTCTGGCAGACAGACATGACTGACAGTCCAAGTGATCCCCGCATTCTGCAACCGGACGCTTTTCTACCTGAACATAACAGACAAACAAGCAAAAGGCAGGCTTTAGACAGATAAATTAAGAACAAAACACTGTTGAATGAGTCAATATTGTCATCTCAAGGCAAATGAAATGCTGACATCATACACTATTGATGGTGACAATAACGAATATAAAGCAAATAATTGCATTTAAAGAACTATTTAAAAATAGTCAGTAACATTTGAAAGACTGAATTTGAATGAGGGTTATTAATATATTTTTTTCCATCATCTGTGCTGTGATGTATGCATTTTCCTGGATTAGTATGTTAATCCTTTAATCAGGAACATGTCTGAGGCACCTGAATAGCCTCAGTTTCAGTATCCAGCATAGCTACCATATACAACAGGTATAAAGTTATTTTATTAGTACTTCTATTACTTATTCCTGCCATGTATATCATTATACATTATACATATATGAAAGCAGTGTAATACATAGTACTGTATATATCTGCTCGGTCTACAAGTTCCTTTGAGTTTTGAATGCATTCAATTAGGGAAAGACATTAGTCAATTATTGTTTTTTATTCCCACTGCTAACTGAAATAATTATTTGCAGATCCCATTGAAATTTCTAGATCGAAGACAAAACCAACACAAAATAATATATTTATTTTGTTTCAAGATTATTTAAAGTTTCACAAACAATTAAATCATAAGCTTTGTATTCAGAGAAAAGTTGCAGCAGTTTTATTTCACTCACACATGAAAATGTGTTGTTACATTTCTGACTGAGACATTTTGATTTATTTTTGACACAAACTGTTCAGAGTATATACTTTCCTAATCATCATTTATCAGAATCTACAGCATCCCACACATGCTCTGTGGGGAACGTGCCAAGACAATGCAGGCTTCTTTTGCAGATCAATACTATTGTTAGGTGTGACCTCACACCTCCTGCTGACTGTTGTGCCAATCACACTAGGGTTAGTGACCTCTGACCCCAGCTGCCAGCTGGCTTCTCTGTTTTCACCCTCGCCTGTAGTTTGTCTTCAGGGCGACACAGCTTGAGGAAGCATGCATGAAAAACTCTGACAAACCAAAAATTGATGAATGAGAAGCCATATTCATTCTTATTTATGAAGACATCTGGGTAAGTGACTGAAATAGTGGTAATGGCTGCATCTGTTTATACACCTCATCAGTACTTTAAAGGGGAAGCATTGTGTATTTTCCAGGGCTATAGTGCCATTTTATAGCACAATCAAGCAGCTATGTTGCCTTCAGCTTTTAGAAAAACGATATATACATCACAAGTGACTTCAAAGAAATGTGACATCATAATTTATCACTTTGAAATTGGGCCTCTGAACTCGTGCTCTTTCTGAAATACTGCCTCCAGGAAGTAATCACCGCATTGCTCCTCTATTTTTACCAGTGTAACTCTGATGAGTAATTCCTATAAAGAGCTCAGCAGATGCGCAATTCTATCAGGTGTTTGCTAATTGCTGCTCACTAGTCTGAAGGAGCTGAGTAAAGGAGTCGTGGTGGAAGGAACTCTGTGAGATAAAAACTTCGAGGCTTGGAAGCTATAGCTCCTAGGAGGATGTCCAACCCGGCGTTTTCCATAGCTGGACGGTCGCCATGGGGAGTTTAAAAGGATTTCTCAAATATGCATTAAAGGACCAAAGTATGTATTTGCTGAGGGAATAATATTATAAAATGACGTAAAGCTCAGAAAAGTTAGTTTTACATAATTCTATCCCTTCAAATAAAAAGGCGAAGCTTGACTTCACCACACTTACTGTGGTTTTGGTCATAATGTAGATATGTGAGCCGCGCTCATCAAGTAACAGATCGCTGTTGATGGGGGAGTTGGGTTGTATTGTTGAGTTTGCATACACCTCCACCGCCCCGTCTCTGCCAAGATAGACCTGAACAAGAACACACAAAAAACAATACTTTATACTTTGAAGCAGGCAGTGTTCCTCTTAAATTTCTGTAATTGGATTGGAAAACAGTTTGAAGTAGGAACAATCTACAATGCTGCATCACTAAAACGCAATATTTGACAAGAAAAAAAAAAAAAAAAAAGCACATACAAAAGAACTAACATCTCTGGTTTACAGCTCAAACACCAAATCAAATCACACTTGCACAGGATCGCAGCAGAAGTGGGGATAGATCTGATTATCACATTCAAATCTAATATGAAGCACAGGAAGATTACCTCTGGCTGCAGTGAAACCCAGGCCTTCAAACGCTCATGTTACCTCATCTTAATAAGATCACCGCGAACAGAAAAGAGAATCGGTTGTCCCATTAGGAGGATGCACTCAGCACTTAATGGAAAGGGAAGTTGTACGCATAGATTAGCAGCCTAGGATAACGACTGTTTCCTATGTTATATTTAGATTTTAGCATATCGGTCCCAATAGTCTCATGCAGACGTGAATTCTGAGGGGTTTTTTTCCCCAGAGTCACTTAATGTCCACTGAGGCTGCAGAGCACTTCTATGATACATGTAATTTAATGAAAAAAAAAAAAAAAAAATCAATCAATCTTTCCCCTGGACTGAGCTGTGGAAGTCCTAAAACTTTTAATAAACTTTAGAACTTCAAATGTACAATTAAATGTATTTTATTTGGATTTTATGTGATAAAAAGCAGCTCAAAAATGTGAAACAGAAAGATATATATATATATATATATATATATATATATTTTTTTTTTTTTTTTTTTTTTTTTTTTTAACAGTGATGCTACACATACTGTCAGAAATACAAAAGAATGAATTACAATTACATCAGGAACTCCATGGCCTGTAACGGCCTAGTCAAAGTTGGGAGCTAAGTATAAGAATCAGGAAAAATCTAAACTTTTGATAAGAGAAATTGATAGACACGACCTGTAAAAGACTTTCAAATGTAACTGCAGTGCAATGAAAAACAATACAGTCTATTACTGTTGGTTTTTGTAATTATGTTTAATGGGAATTACTGATGTTACTAATATAAATTAAAATCAAACTTGATTACAGCTTGAAGAAGGACTGAAGGTAAGCTTTTAACTGTCCATTTGATGGAAGCAGAAGGTAATATGAGAGCAGCAGAGATATTTTAAGCTTCCATGGAGATCCAACTCTGCAGCAGGTTGGATTTTAAATTCCATAATGGCATTGATTAATTTTGAAAGGTGGTTTCTCTGTCTGAACAGCGAGTGCAAACAAAGAGTTGAAGAGGGAAGCACGGGTCCAGGAAGTGATGCGCTTCCACTCCATAAACTGCAATTTGTTTTAGTGGTGAAATGAGGTGAAATAATAATAATAAGGTCTTAGCACTGTCAATCAGACTCCTGTACTTATTGTGCTTTATGTACTAAAGTCAGTAAAATAACTCACAGTTACAGAAAAAAACATTTATCCACCATCTTTAGTGGTAGTGCTAACTATCATTAGCATTGGTAACAGGCTATGTTGTGATGAACAGCTACATAAGCTGTAGCTTAGCAAAGAGCAAGCAGGAGGGGATCAGCACAAGCGTGATTGACAGCGCTAAGATCGACAGCGCTAAGATCCTCCTCCTGGCTCTGATTGGTTGTTCCTGACCGAGTGCTGTATTTCTGCAGTTAGTACTAGAAGAGGGCAGAAGAGCTCAATATTTCACAGATTATCTGTCTGATATTATACTGTCACAACATAATTATAATTTTACCAAAAATGTTTTGGCTAAAATTTCTGTCATGTCATATCAATATACCAACCTGGAGGAGCAAAAGCTTGGACCAGGAAAATGTCTCCATTTAAAAAAATATTATCTCCTTGCTGGTTTAAAGTTTCTTTTGGTTCTCTACATAAAAAATGTACACATATTCTGCACACACGCACGCATCAGGATCTGTATCTTGATAAAGAGGTTTTGACTTTGTGTGATACTATAATCTTGTTATAAAAGCTTGATACTATGAGTTACACAGAGCAGATCTGCTTTGATCTGCTAATTAAAAAGTCTAGTTCTACGTTTCCCTTTTTTCCCCCCCACATCCCACAACACACATTACAACAGAAAGAACACTTCTCTCTCCCATGTCTGCTCTTATTTCTGAGATGCAAGCAGTAGCGTTTTGTAGATGTTAAAACGTTGTGTGTCAGTCTATTGAAAACTAGATGGGAAAACACTCTGACACATAGAGAGAAAAGTATAGAAAAAAGCCCACAAATTGTTCAAATATACTCATGCCGCTTCAAATTCAAATAATGCACGTAGTCTCCAACAATCACAATCACAGGCTGAGAACACAAAGTGCATGTCTGAGATATGGAATCATGAGGGTATGTTATTCTGTGCTTGCTGGAATGCTGTGAATCAGACTGCGGTGATTAGATGTGGACTGGTTCCCAGTTTCAGGCTTTTAACTGATCAAGATTTCAAAACTGTTGAACATTTTCTGACTGTTTAAAGCTTATTGTGCTTTTCATAAACATTTCTCATGAGATGGTTATGAAAACCAAAAAGAACACTTATTTTGTTATATATTTTGTTGATATGCGTCTAATGGTGACAGCATGCATGGGCCTAAAAAGGGGAGCTGCTTATCACTCCTAAATAGTTTAAAACAGCAATAAAAAGGTATAATTAAAAAAAAAAAAAACTCTTTCAGTGACAGACTGCTACATCTTGAATGCCAATTCCTTCTGCTCAGCTGCTGTCAGATCTACAACAATCACATCTACCTTTATAGAAAAATCAAGTAACTGTGTCACCTTCAATTGTTAGAAAAATGCTACATATATCAAATATGACTTGAATTAAATTTTAACTTGTAATTTAACCCCTGGAATTTGGGTCTCTGTTTCTATAAAAACTCCTGCTTTTTCTCTGTTAACCCTGTCATATTTTCACCAGCATTTCACTGAGAAGTAGCTCCTTTAATGAGTTCAGCAGATGCGCAGTTCCACCAGCAAACACCAGGGGCCTCATGTTTAAAGCACAAAAATGTATTGGCGCCATATTTTCCACACAAGTCGGCGTGTATAAAAATGAACATGGCATGAAAGTTTGGATAAATATACACAAACTTTTAACCTGCCATGAAGATGTGTGGCAGCCACACAAGCTTTTTTCTGTGTGCAATAACAAATTACAAAGTGTCAAAACTCACCTAAATACACCAAAACCTGACTACATTCAGTGTTATTTAACCCAAGGAGAGTTGAAGCCGATGTTTTTTTATGATTTCAATATTTTATTGTTTAAATTTAAACAATGAAACTGAACTACGTTTATCCTCTGACAATAACATAACACGCCCAGGAAATAAAGACAATAAAATTAAAAGGATGTGAAAACCTCATTCCAATGTAAATAGTACTTTTCCTCAGTTTTGGTCTCATAAAGATGTAACACACCGGTCTGTGTGCCGAAGCACATGAAACGCATCTATGGGGTCATTTCATCCTCACTGTAAAAGAAAACAGGGTTGGATCAACAAATTAACTCCAAACAGGTTTGATAATTTCTAAGGTGATCAAGGTGTGTAAACAGTTACACGTATATAAGTAGCTGCACAAAGGTGTGCTGCGTAATCGTAAAGCGCTTTGACTCTGATGGAGAACAGGAAAAGGAAATGTGGGTATCTATGGCTTTATGCATCCACATTTTTTTGTGCACCGCACTTTTCTAATTTTGTCCATATGCCAAGTTTTAGTGTGAAAACTGCACACTCTTTAATACATGAGGCCCCAGGTGTTTGCTAACTGCTTCTGGCTAGTTTGAAGGAGCTGAGAGGTGGAGTACTGCTCTCTGAGCTTGGAACCATCAGCTCTGAGGAATAGCAGCATCTGTAAGACAGGGTTAGGTCTATACAGGCATTTTACTAGGCATGGTTGGTAGGCAGATTAAAGAACTTCTCAAACAGGAATGAAAGAAACAAAGGAGCACACCAGGTCTGTTCTTTTGATGAGGGAATGACTAACATGATGTAAAAAAAAAAAAAAAAAAAAGATTTTCGATAATAGCGACCATTTAAATTGTTGTATTATCTTGGTTAAATGAATATACTTTTAAATAAATTTGGGGTTAAATTGCTAAAATGGCTAAAGGGTAAAAGATACAATAAAGATACAATAAATACAACTTTGTACGACATACGAAGATAGTATATTTATCCATATTTTACAAGCAAAAGAAACCAGTAAAGGTAAAATTTAATTCAGAATGAGCGCACGTGAATTGGAGTTAACGTGCGCTCATTCTGCTGGAACATGATACAAAGAAAGGCAGACAACATCATGAGGGAAAGGTTGTATGAACAGAGCATTAGCTGAGCACCAACTCATGAAAGACTCCAGCAAGTGGAAGGTTAGAACACTCCCTTAACGGGAAGCTGCTTGATGGATTAAATATTTCCACGTTAATGGTGATGAGTCAGGAACGTCTCCCTGCTTTCTTCCAGGTGCACAGGTGTGTGCCTGTGTCTGTGTGTATAACTACCTTATGAAGATTGCCTTTGGCGTCTCCCAGAAAGGCGATGCTGTGTCCCTCCCTGACGCTGACTGCCACGGCGGTGAGACGGGCTGCTGACGTTTGCCACACAGCTTTAGCTTCCAGCGGCACTTTGCTCGCCATGGGGCTGGGGGTGTGGTCAGAACCACACGGGTACGCATTCAGAGTGTTCTACGATGTGTGAAAGGGTAAAAAGTTTTGGTTAGTTAAAATTAAAATTGTAAGTCAACCTGAAAACATAGAAAATTCCTCCCATAAATTTGAACAACAGTGTATCATACGCCTGGCTTTACTTGGTCCCCACCCTTCCATGCCAAGTATTGTTTAATTTATTTTAAATAGGATTATTTTTATACACCACTAACAGTGAAAGTAAAGATGGATCGAGCTACTGTATCTCATTGATACAGTAACTGGATTAGTTAAAGTGTCAAAAGTAATTTTGGAGAAAAAAAAAAGGACTACTAATCCACTCCTCTTTTTTGGTCAAAAGTGATTCTGACAAAATAAAAAGTAACAATTGAGAAAAATTTCCCAAGTCCATTATTTTAGGAAGGTGATATGTCAAAACAAAAATTCTACTTGTGAATTCAATGGAATACGAACACAGTCAGTACAACTGCCATTCAACTATGACAAAAACACTAACATTACTCAGTCTGAGAAAACTGAATATGATGAACAATGGCAGCATTGTTAAATACTGTAATGTATCATTTGTTTTGTATCATAAGAAGGAGAAAGGATTCTTGGACTGAAGACACCAGACATATTTTTGGATCAGTTCTGTTACTGTTATTTGTATGAATCACCATAAAACACAATGGTGATTTCACCAAAAAGTAGCATATCTGATCATATAATAGAGTAGGGCATTAAATTCCACACCACTAATCAAAGTCTACATGTACTATTCAAAATGATTGTGCATCAAAACAAGACAGAAACAGGACTTGAAGTTCCACAAAATCAACTTCTGTTCCCATGTATACTCTCATGTAAAGTGTTTTTATTTCCCAGAATGCAAGACAATATATGCAAGAGTGTGAACACAGCTCCACATTAATAATGGTAATAGTAGTCCTGAAATGTCTTTTTGTTTCCCTGTCAACACTCAAATCAACTACCTGGCATGATAAAAGAACTTTGGACTTAAATAGGCAACATGTCAACTTAAAATTGTGTATCTTCATTTTTTTTAATAAGATGAACCCCTCACCTTTTGACCAAATTAATCCAAATTAAAAGTTAGATTTTTCTGTGTCAGGACAATTAACTTTCTACAAAACTATCTACAACCCTTTAGAACAGCAAGGCTATTTCCCTAATAGAACATCAGAGCCTCTGTATTCTCCTAATTCATTATAACAGGATCATAATACAGATTAAAGTGCAGTGGTTAGGAAACGCCTTGTTATGTAAAGTAATTATTATCCTGCTCGGAAGCAAAAGCCACGACTTCAAATAATTGACGAATCAGCAAAAAAGGAAGAGAGTGAGCACTTATTTTAGCTTTTATGCTTTGTTTATATAACATAAGTAGGCTTATCCTTGCTTGAGAAGAGTATCCTTATGATTCCCTCTCTTTCATCATCTTGTCAGTGCTCCATTTTCCCTCTCATCAACTTCTGTGCTACAGTTTGTCTGTTTAAGTTTCCATCTCTATCCTTCTATATTTGTTTGTCAGAGCTCATCAAGGCAGCAGAATGCATGATTCCGCTTTGGTTTTCTTTATCCATCTCTAACGATCCCATTAAATGGCTGTGAGGGCCGACGGGACTGAAGGAAGGGTCTTTTCTGCACAGCTGCAGCTTGGTGAAACCGGGGCCTCATTACAGGACTTCTATCTACTCACCCTAATCGTGCAGTCGCTCCTCGTTGCTTTGCTCTGCGATCCATTTGTTTTACCTTACGCCAAACACTTAGGAGTCAATACAGCTAAGGTGGAGGCATTATTCTCATGATGTATGGCGGTAATGCTTCTAATGTAAAATATTTATGTCTGCTAATAACACAGGCAAATGAGCTCTTGCATACATTGATCATGACCATGGTTGGCATAACTTTGGACTTTTAATGATTTGTTTGCAACATTGTTTTTGCAGGGCACAATAAACAAAAAAGAATACATCTGGAATTATTTTTAGACATTTTCTAGACTTAAGCCTCAAAACACACACAGGCTGAAGTACACACACACACCGTCTGGCTAACATTTGGTTCAATGTCCGTTGGCAGGTTGTACTTATATGGGTGCTTTTGGAGCCTTTAAAAAGCTTTTGACATCAGATTGAAAGAATTCTTCAAACTTGTTTAAATGTGTGCTTTTCCTACACAAACCTGACTCTATAAAATAGTCCTTAACTGTATTACCTTAATGTCAGTCTGCTTTGACCATTTTAATATAGGATAACCATGAAGGATGGAAAGAAAAAAGGAAGGAAGAAAGAAAGAAGGAAAGGAAGGGATGAAGAAGTGTCTGACCATGACTGTATCAAATATGAAGGAGTAGAAACCTCTCTCCTCTCCGAGGGAAGCAGTGCTTCCAAAACCCCACAGCTCTGAAATGTTTACTTTCTTGCTTCAACATCTGGATTTCTGTTTGACGCCCAAAATGTTTTCCTCTTGCATCCTTACCGGAGGGAGGTTGGCACAGCTGGACTTCACCTCATACTCTATATAGGCCACCTCATCCTGATTCTCAACCAACCCATCTTGGGTGTAGCAGAGGTCACGTGTGGAGTCAATGTGCCTGTCGACCTCTTCCAGAGGGAAGACGCAAAGCGCCGAGAGATCAGGTGGGGTGTTTATTGAGCCAGTGCGGGTGGAGAAGACGCCCAACAGATCTTCGCCTTGTTGGCCAGCGCCTTTGCCCACCTGTTGCAACAAAGGCATGGTGAAAAACATTTAAGACAGTGCAACAGTAACCTTCTAAGGAATGAAGCATGCCAATGACGCAAACAGTACAAGAGCTCATCTGATAAGGTTAAAGTCAAGTACCTGGGCTGCTTGAAGCACATTAAACATTGTGGAAGGAGAGAACGGAGATTGGCAGACGAGGGGAATTTCTACATATGAATAGTAGGAGGTGTCTTCTAGGCACACCCTGGCGACATAAGTCTGGTAGTCCCTTGTTGACGATTTGATGTCTCGGCGGTAGAACAGGAAGTACACATAGGAGCGGCGTGTGAAAGCGGTGATGAAGTTGTGGTCGTACTCTGACAGGCGCCCAGCGACAGCCAGCTTGGCGGTCTCCTCATAGGAAAACGCAGGGATTGATGACAGGTGGCGGGTAGAGATGGGTGGGTGGCTGGCGGTGTAGCCCCGGCCCACGTACATCACCGTCCTATTCCCACCAGAAATTGGGACCACCAACCCAACAGTTGACACAAATGGATCATTAGCTGCAACATACTGTGTGTCCACGGGCTTATCAGTGGAAAAGAGAACTTCCTTGATGGACGCCAAGCTTCGCTTTTGGCATGTCCCCTGATGGACGCTGCCACAGGTGATCAGCTCCGATGCCTTTGGGTCCACCAGGAGCAGCTTGTTGTGGTTGTCGGTTCTTTCAGCATGGGGGCAGTTGCTTTCTGTGACAGGAGGAAGGCAGTCTTTGCTGTCGATCACGGGACCAGTAGTCTCCTCTTGCTCCAGCAACAGTCCATCTGAGCCATCCAGCTGGAAGAGGTAGTTCTTGGCTCCCAGGTACACCGTCCCCACTCCAGGGTTCGGGTGCAGCACCAGGTGCTGGAACTCTGTGTCACCGCGTGAAAACCGGGGGTAGGAGTGAGCATGGGCAGTGATAAAGATGAAGAGTAGGAGGAAGACGACCAGGCAACAGTTTAAAGCATTTCCATGTAGCATGGCAAATAATCTGTTGGAAAATAAAAAAGAAAAAAGTTTAGAGGATTTTTTATGAGCAATAACAGATTCAAAAACTGCCAATACAAGCTTTTATTTAGTTTGTAACCTACATGTTAAATTTTCTGCAACCAATCTATAGAAAACGTTGCACGAGGATGGAGTTGTTGGGCACCAAGCAGTGAAGGACTGAGCTACATAGAAATAATAAAGAGACTGGCATTAAAACTCTTAATCCCAGAATGCACTGCACTAACCCATTCTCTGCTCCAGTAAGAATAACACAGCGTGAGAACATGACATCATACTTTAGCAAAACTCTGGGGTTATGCCCAGATCTTTCTCTTTTTCCATACCCTCTATAGGCTGGATTGCAGAGGACAAACACTTGGTCTTAACTTAAACTAATCTTAATTACCTTAAAGCAAATTCTAGTTCAAATTCTTCAATATAATCCTTGGTCTTTATTCATACGGACCTGTGATATTACTATACATAATCTTATTAGTTATTTCATGTTTTATTATTACATGTTTTGGTGCTCCTGTGTGAGTAATTCACAACACAATTTGGTGCAACTCATATTGATTAGTTGAAAGCTAATTTTGACTCATTCAAAATTCCTTACAATTACTTTGATTCTCACAATTCACACGTCATAACCGTATGTTGCTATCTTAAGGAGTTTGTTGATTTAAAGTATTTTAATGGAACACTGTAATATTTTGTAATAACCGATTCCAGAGAGAAATTGTCTGGGTCTTATTCTATGTACATGAGCAGAGCCATGCAGTTTGAGAGCATCACAGCTGAACTTAATCTTTCATATGTTTTTTAATACTGAAGCCTCATCAGACACATATTCATAAAAAAGATGAGACTGAAAAACAGTTATGGCCACCACTAACTAAAGTTAGTTGCACTAACCCTGAAGCACTAATCATATACATTAGTTCTGCTAATGCTAAAGCACTGCACCAACAAGGTACTTAGCAGAAGCTAATGATAAAGTCTAACTATGCTGATACCCATCATGTTTCAATGACATATTACAACATAGTATATGGTGGAGAGGAAACTACTATGTAAACAATCTACATCCACTACAAAGTAAGAGAATGAAAAGGAACATCCAACTACTTAATTCTTAACAGTAGATGACCAAAACTCCAAATCAAAAAGCTTATAAAACAGTCAAGTAAATCAGAGTTTTAGAATTTATTCGAAAAAATGTATTTATGGACAGTAAATATTTTCAAAGTTAGCAAAAATGCTAAAGCACTAACAGAAAAATTAGCTATGCTATTAGTGCATTAGCAAAAATGTGCCCACCATTGCTGTAAACTTAAAAAAAAAAATAATTCTAGTCAATAACAACAATAGTCAGTTGCCTTTAATGGAACAAGATGGATGCCAGTGATAAAAATGTTAACTTTCTTGAGTTATGTTTCCAATCTGCGTGAGCATGTCTAATCCAGTAGAGGTGGAGAATTTTTACAAGGCAGAGTCAATCTGTGGCACACTAATGGATCAAGAAAAACTGAAACCAAATAGTGTTTCAACAAACATTTAGCTTAAATGTGTGCAATTAAGGGATTAGTTGGTTTTTCCAGTAGAGTTGCACAGGATCAATGATATTTGAGGGAACAACTTTAAAATAATCTTCCAAGATCTCATTTTGTTTAATCACAAAACCCTGGGAATTCAAACCAGGGTGTGTGTATGTTTGATAGCCATGGTAAATCTACAATGCTTCCAGCAGCAGCTTTTTGTTTGACTTCGATACAAGTGTGACTGTTAATATCAAGTGTTTTCAGTATGCCAGCAGCCACCGCATCCTTTACAGATAAGCGTTCAAAACATCAGCTCTTATTTCCCGTTTCAACAGCCATCACTCAACACCTCTGAGGAAAGTGCTTTGTGGACACAGAAAGCCTCTGCATTAGAGAGAAGCTCCTTAATTATTGAACGGAATTGTCAGACCCTTCACTGACCTCAGTGGGAAAGGTCAGTGCAATAAGTAAGTGTGGATTGAATGCACCTCAAACCGTGGACATGAATGACACTTTGATGAACACTAGCAAGCATTACTTACACCTCAACACTCTGCATAATAACAGAGAGAGCAAATCTACGGCCCTGAGAGGCTGTGATATATAAAAAAAAAAAAAAAAAACTATTATTGTGCAGCAGTTGCTCAAGGTGCAAATAAATTGCAATGACATTAGGGATGTAGTAGCGTCTCACCTAAGTATCTGCCCCCCATGGCTGCAATCAGGACAGAGATAAGAGGGGGGCTCTGTTCATACAAAAGCGGGCACCGTACAGGAGCAGCTGCATGTGTCAGATGAGTGCATCTCTTTCCTCTTCACTTATTCATGAGCACAATAAGACGTATTATGACACATAACCTCTACGCCCACTTTCTGAGAAGGAGAGTTGTGGATTTGCTGGATGAGTGGGTGAATCAGGGATTATTCAGGTTGTACTCAGAGACAGTAGAGAGGTCTGTTGAATACACATAAAACACATTACAAAACAAAACAATCCTAGGTTTCAGGTAGAGCTGTAACAATTCATCTAATGATTTGAGTACCTTGGTTATTAAAATTTCTCAAGGCAAATTATCTGCCTTCTTTAAATTATGCTTTGCTTTCTGTTCCGGTCATAGGACTGTTTGTGTTGCACAGTGCAACACAGTGTGCAACACAAACCCACTGCGCCAGTGGGTTGTGGATGAATGCTAAGTGCAATTAGCATAGCGTAGTTGGACCAAAAGTCTCTTTTCCGAGGGTGTTTACACTTTTCACATTCTGTCCAGATTTAAATACACATTAAAAAAAAAACACACACACACACAAAGACATGTCTGTGTTTTCATAGTTTTTTCAAGGGCCCAAACGGCATTCATTCTTACACTGACTATTGCAGAGCTGCTGTCTAGTGGCTGGTTTGGAGCGAACGGTGACGAAGTGCGCAGCGGGTGTATGTACACGGCTGCAGTAGGGATACATGCAAAGAGAGGGAACACAGCAGTTTGCTGTCGCTGATGCTTAGCAAAAGTGTAGCTTCAACTGGAAAATAATTCACTGGTTACAACAAATGGGTGGTGAAGTGCCAGATGTACATGATGGACAGATCATGTACATTTGTATTTCAAAGATTTGACTGCTCAAATCAACACAAAAGCTATAAATGCCTATACAAATAGACTTCATCTATTCAATTTACTGAAGATGAGTACATGAACTAAACATTGAAGTGTATACAAATGTTATTTAAGATTTTTGCCAGCCTGCTGAGTTTTTATTTTTATTATTAAGTAGAATATAATTTCAGACTTTATGTAATTTTTGTCCAAGTTAACTTCAAAAATTTGCCACTATTGTTACGGCTTAATTTTCTAAGACACAGAAAAGTAACTGTTAGGGATCCACAGATATGAAAATTTGGGCTGATATTTATATCCAATATCAGTACTACTGTTATGTCAGTATTTACTAATGTATTTGGTTTATTTTGATTACTCAAAGTAATCAGAATACTTTGAGTATTCTGAAATATTTACTGCCCATAAATACATTTTTTCGAATAAATTCTAAAACTCTGATTTACTTGACTGTTTTATAAGCTTTTTGGTTTGAAGTTTTGGTCATCTACTGTTAAGAATTAAGTAGTTGGATGTTCCTTTTCATTCTCTTACTTTGTAGTGGATTGACAAATTATTCTATTAATAATGTAGAGGTTTACAACAGCACCGGTTTTATGTGCTATCAAGGCAGAAGCCTGATTTAAGATGGCCATTTCTTTTTAATTCCAACAATTTGAACAAATTCTTGTTAAATCTGAGCCACAGGTTTATGTTTACCTTACGAACAATGTTCAAACAATTTCATTTGAAATAAAGCAAACATTACAAAGTATAATATCCAGTGTCACTGCTGGACACTGGACACTGTGTCCACTGGATCACTTTGTGTGTGACATGAAAGGATAGAATGATCTGTAATTGAGGGTTTGTGGTTGCATGTTTATTGCAGAACTACAATCTGGAAGGGGCTATAAATACTACAGGGTGTCTAGCTTAAAACACTAACCTGAATATCAGGAGCTCAGAATAATATCTTACATTGATTTTGCCAAATTAAATGACAAACTATCTGCGTTTCCATTGCCCATATAGTTGCCCAAATTGGAATTATGAAAATAGCTTAATGGAGACACCAATTTCAAAAAACAATTTTTTTGATATAAAAAGGTTTGGGCTACAATGAGATGGTTTTTCACCTGTATCAAAATTTGTGTATTTCGCAAAACTGCAATGGAATGTTTTCGCATCACACGAGTCACATGATCAATCAACCAGACATTCCTACTGATGGGAAAGACAAAAGGCAGTGCTAGGAGGGTGAAGGTGCAGCATGTTTTTTAATGAGTTATTATGTGAACAAACTTATTTGAGTTAATTGCGTTATTTATATAATGGAAACACCACGATTGCAAAATTGGGTTTTTCCAACATTAGCAGAATATCGACAACGTTTTGCAAACATTTGTAATAGAACATCTGTCACCAACTGGACTCTGCGATCCAGACTTCACTTTGACAAAATCATACTGTGCATTCCAAAATTGGAAATCAGGGCTCCTTATATTCATTGCATAACATAAAGACTGGTAATAAGACTGGAGTTACAGCCTGACACCTTCACCGACCAGTTCCTTCCCCTTCCACTTATATTGTTGTGCTCTCACTTATAGGTTTTTTGGGGTTTTTTAAATGATTTTCAGCAACTTTCAATCGTAACCCAGCCACTGCAGCAGAACATGGGAACAGCTTTAGATAAATTGTCTCTGCTACTCTGGGCAGGAGTACATCACCTGCTCTTTGACCGGCCAATATATTTATAGCCTACAAGTGATCCCTGATGCCATGGGAACTTCCTCTTACCAATGAGCAATCGTGACATCAGACTGTCTGACTGTGGCGTGGAACAAATACAGCTGGTCCATAAAAAAGACAAAATGGGAAGTCCGCTCTGGAATATTGCAGCTGATGTTGACAATTCTTTAACGGCCCTTCATTCATCAACACAACCGCTCTGAACTGTACTATCACAGCTCTACTGTGCCCATCTGTTGCATGTTGTGAATGCTTCTTTTTTATCTAGCAGTGTAATGTTCTGGAACAAAATACCAGCACCACCCTGTAGAAAAGCAGAGGAGTAGTTTCTCACATGCCGTCTATAAACAATTCTCATAGTTCATCTGCTGTATGTGGTATGTGGTGTGTCACGCCACAGTGACAGACTCACAAGCTAAAAATAACCTCTGATGGGGAAGGGAAAGGAGAGTGCCATCTAAAATATGGAGGAAACATGCACATCAGAACTGATGAGGGATTTCCTCTGACCCCAACAGGGTCTGAAAAAGCAGTTCTTGATGTGAAAAAGTCATCAACTCCAGAGACAGTCTGGCATTTATCAGTCAAGAAACTATTTCTAAGGCTTTAGGAATCCAGCGAATCGCATCGAGAGCCATGATGAAGCAGTGATAAACGTTCCTGGATCTGGTTGACATAAAACACAGGGAGTCAAACATGGTGGTGATAATGTGAAGGCCTGGGCCTGATTCAGACCTTCAGTTACTGGAATACTTGTTGTACTTTATGGAACCATGAATTGGGATTTCTACCAGTAAATTCTGGAGGAGAATGTCTGACCATCAGTTTGTGACTTAAAGTTCAAGCATATTTGTCTTATGCAGCAGGGCAATAATCTTAAGTACAACAGCAAGTTTACCTCTGAATTAGCCTGGCCATTGCCTTCCTATCCAATTATGATCAATTCTCATCTTTTTTCAGTGCTCTGTCTGGGATTTTCCCCATTGAGCTCGGTTTATCTGGAAGAATTTTATCTGGGCCAGTCAGCAAACAGAAGGAGGAGTTGTGGATGGTTGAGTACTTGTGCTGTTTTAGAACTGTAGTTTGCATGTAGTTGTAGTCTCTCAATAGCAGCACAGTCTATGTTGGCTACTCTTCCAAATATTGAGCAAATAAGGAATTAGACATTTTATCAAAGATGTCATTCAGCTTGGAAGTTTTCTCTTCTCAGAGGGGAATAGTTGTGTAGAGTTCACACAATTTATAGTGCAGCTTCCTTCCTGGTTGAGCCGACACATACGTACAAGGAGCTGGATTTTACCAGGCTATGTCTGAATGGCCTAAAGGGACAAAAAAAACTAAACAAAGGTTTTGGAGTGACAATGTCACTTTCAATCTGATCACAAAAGCTTCATGGCAGTTATTGCTGCCAGTGGTTGTTTTGATATGTATATGGTCTTTTCATTAGGTCTCCCGGAGAACCTGCATTTTGTTTTTAATCTGGTTATCCCAGTCTAAATAAAAATGTATCTCAAACACCAAAGTGTGTCATAAAGAAGTATGAACCTTAAGAAATTTGTAAGGGGGGAAGATACTTTTTACACTGAGAACAAGTAGATGTGCAGACCTCTTTTCCAGCTCACTCTCTCTATGTTTACTACGCACGTTCAGAGGCTACTGTGGAAGTTCATTTCTAAAGCCTCTAATGAGCTGTGACAGCCCACCGAGCACCAAAGACCCCATGAAATATGTGAGGTCAACAGCTTCGGGGCAGTGGGAGACTATGGGCCCGGAGCCACCGAGCATTGTTATATGAAAGCTGTTTCGGTCCACACCTCGCCTTAGGCTGTAGGCCCTGGGCTTTGCAACAGTAGCATCCGTGGATCCCATCCAAACAGTACAGTACAGAGGGTGAGAGCAGCGGGGCCAATAGCAACAAGCAGTGAGAACACACAGAGCAGGCCCTTGCATTCGCCTGTAAACACTCTGATTTGTTTTAAAGGAGGGGTGTGGAAAGTACTGACATTTGAGTTTGGGTGACGCTCATTACCCAGCCATCGAAAAGCTGGAGTTGTAGTGCTGGCCAAGTTTTCTTAATGCGAAAGCCTTGGGAAAAACACTGCCAAGGAAGACCAACGGAAGAAAAACTCAACAATTATCAGTCACAAGTAAATGGATACAAGAAATACGTGCAAAAATCAAAAACGATCATAATTTAGAGGACAGAATGTCCACCGGGAATAAGCTCCATCTATAAATAGCTTCAGCAAATGAAAACTGAGGTAGACGGGCTGTTATTTAAACCGTGGGAAAGCCTCATAACCACTGGGCTTTAAGTTGGAACTGGAACAGATAAGATGGCTTGATCAAAAGAATTAAAATGCTGCCTGCTTGAATAAAGCTCAACTAATCTGTTAGAAACGTTGGTGCCAAGACATGCAATAACTTACAAACTGGTGGAATCGGCACTTAATGAGATAAGAATGTAAAATCCTGTAATAGCGTATGTCTTGGTCAACTTAACAGGTAATGATGTTGCAGTAATCGTAATGACATAAAAAAGTTGTTTATTAGTAAATAGAATTAATTTTATCATACAAATGTGCTGCAGAGGATCCTTAATAGATGTAATAGCCGCATGTCTTCCCCCTCTCTCATTACCCTGTTTCTTTTTGTACTACTTTCAAATAAAGGCCACAAGAGCCAAAAAAAAACTTTAAAAAAAAACAAAAACAAAAACTAGTCATTTGAAAGCCCTGCCAGCTTTCACACCGATTTCCCAAAAACTCCACTCCCAACTATAAGAGGCTTGGCTTGTCGCTCAAATGAGTGAGTTGCTGACGTCTCCTCTGATGGATGATAGATGAACAGCAGTGCCGTGACTGAAACTTGAACATATCTCATGTGTTTACATTCATCACCACCATAATTTTTTATGACTTATCACATGAGCATGTTTATTCAAGTTGCTTATTGAAGTGTGAATTGAACTGCATTTATAGGATGGAAAAAGCATAATTGCAATTTTTTGGACATTAGCAGAGTACAGAAGTAAACTGCTTTACTCAGCATGAAGTGCAAAAGCTTTCATGGCAAAATGCAAACTAGGAGCTGGCAGGGCCAAATTTTCTCCATGCTGTAATAAACAAAACAGGAAGTTTCAATAGTGAAACGTCTCATATGATGCAGCAAATATGCTAACATATTGGCTCCGTCTATTAAGGATTCTCCAGTTCTTGGCGATTGCTCAAATGTTGCCACTGCCATCCCAAACTGCAGAGGGCTAGTGGCGGAAATGATCAAGATAGAGTTAAATGCCAAAGAGAAGAGAAAGAAATTAGTTTGGCTGTAGCAGACCACAATTGTGGGAAGTGTGATTCCATTAGCAGAAATGGGTTGCAATTTGCTTGTTTAAGTGAGCAGCATCTGAACTGACGCTCAATAATTTCATTTCGTCACCAAAGTTGAGGACAGAAAATTGGCACCATGAAATTGATACCAAACTGGTATCTGGAATAAATGGGCTACTTTCTGCCTCAGCCTGATGTGGCGACACAATGCTGTGGATAGTAAGCAACACAGTGACTCACAAAAGTATCTCAATGTAATTAATGGAAATTCAATGTGGTGGGTCATCACAAAGTAGTGTATAATGCAGCAAACCTTTGTGCTACTTTCCACCATCGCTGTACATTTAGACACTAAGTCTTTCGCTCCAAGTCATTCCAACTGGATTAAGAGTGCCGGAGGAGGTTTTCTTAAAAGTCTTGCCACAGAATTTAAACTGCACTTTAACTTTAATTGCACTCTTACACATGAAACATAATCAAGACAATGCAGTTAATGTATTTAAAAAGGCCAAAAATATTCTACAACACAAGAAAAATGAAGTTACAAATAGGATTAATAAAATTTTAGAGGTCAACACAAGTCACCTGTCAAGTCTGACCTCCGGACACCAACTTTTTGTCTGAAAAGTTGCTAAATGTAGCAAAAGAAGATGCGAAGTTGGCAACAGAGGGACGATTATTGCTAACCGAACAGATGCTGACCTGACCTGGTGGGTGGGCCTGTCAGTCTGCCCTCCTTCTCACATCAGAGCAAAAGGCAACAGTGGCTAATTTTCAGATCTTTGCAGAGGTACATAAGATCAAACGTAAGATTTAAACCGGCAACTCCCCGATGATTAAACAAGCTCCTACCCCTGCCACCACCATTGCCTCACATAGCCATACCTATTTTAACAAGTTTTACTGTCTCCTCTATACGACTTGCGGCAAACTATAGCTTGACCTCTTTCAAAATTCAGATTGTGCCTTAGCATCTCCTACCAGTGGGCTTAGGTTTTCAGGGGGAAACCTTGTCGTGAAACAGTTGAAGGAATATGAATCCATTGCTCATAATCAACTTTCACCACAGAGGTGTTAAAATAAAAGTCAAGTAATTGAACTGCCATTAATCCAGACTATCCACTACAGCTGGAGTTTGTGTGTTCCAGAATGACTTTCAGATCAGTATGTTCAGATCACTAACATTATGAGAGGCAGATGTACGGGGTTGGCCTTTCTCCATTTCCGTTGGCTTCATTGGGGTCAATGGGCATCTCTCTATCCTTTAGTTCACATGCAGACACAGAGGGTCTCTCTCTCTCTGTGTGTGTCCCTCCGGTGTGTTGAAGGGGTTCTCTGTCTGCTGGGCTGGGGGGGTTGAATAGTGTCCCTTTCACAGCTCTCTGACCAAGTGGCTGCAGTAAACGGACACAGGATAAAAGCTACTTCCCTTAAAACGAAAAAGAAAGACTACACATAGGCATCTATCATGTGCAAACGCCCACACATACGCTCAGCTCAGGCTGTTTTATGACAGGATCCATTCACCCTGAGGGCAGCGGTGCTTTCGTTGGGAAAAGCAGGTGTTGGGCCTCCCCTGCTTGCCCCAACACATCCTGCGCTACTCCAGGATCCACTGTAAAAGCCGTAGGGGGTTTAATTCCTTATAATCCATTACTAATGAGCCGCCATTATCACCAAGTCTATAAATGACGATCATTCACAGCAGCAGTTTAACAAAGTAGACCATCAGCGAATGTCAAAAAGGCCACTCCTGACATTACAAGCACTTCATCAACGTGTTAGAGTGAAAAGGAGGAAACAAGACGCTGTTAACAGTAGTTTTATGGATCCTCAAAGCGAGGAGCAGCAATAAATAATTAAACAGTCAATCATAGAACAGAGATTATCTGGACACAGCCCTGAGGAAGCAAGAAGCCACAATGCATTAGCAGCTTTAAACATAGTATAGCTAGAGTCTGATATATACAATCAGAATGGTGTTTGAATATTCTTCTATACTCTAACTCAGCTTTACACTTCTCCACAACAGCATCAACAATGTATCCTGGCTTTTTCTCGTTAACAATTATGCACTCAGATCCCCGAAAAAAAAAAAAAAAAGTTTGCGAAAAACATGTAAGTGGTCATGATAAATAAACATGACTTAAATTAAGGAGTCAATTAACAAACAAACTAATGTTGTCATTATAAATATTTTAATGTTTATTCCAGTGGTGTCAAAGCTTTTTGAAATATAGGCAAATATCAAGTTTAAGGTTCTCATGGGAAACAAAATTATGAATCAATAATATGTTCAACAAACTGCACATGCAATATTTATAGATTTAAAAGTTTTAAAATTTTTTGGGGAAGGTTGACTGAATATATTTTTTTGTGTGTGTGTATTCTTAGAAAAAACAGGATTTTAGTCACTTTTTAACTAGAAATATTTGCTAGATTTTTTAAAAAATTTGTTAAATACAGTTTGACAAGTTGTTTGGCCTTACTGTATAACGCTAACATTATATTATGTGTAATGTTATATTGACCCCTAGAAGGGTCAACAAAATGCAAATGCCAATAACAAACAAGCAAAAGGGAAATTATGCCAGAAAGTTAGTCAGGAATTGTATGCTAAAACTGACCATGTTAAATGAGAAATTATGCTAAAAAGGAAATTTATGCTAGCAACGTTCAGAATCAGAATCTCTTTCATTGTCATTGTGTATTAAAAGTACAGTGAAATTTAAAAAATGGCAACTTTCGAAAACAAGTCAAATAACTGATTTAAATAAAAGTAAATATCTCAATAAATATAAAAATATAGTAGAAATAGATCAACTGGAATCTTAAGGAAAATAAATAAATAATCAGATTTTAGATGGATTAGCCACTTTCTTTGTGGGTTTTGTTGTTGTTGTGTCATAGGTTTTGCATTTTGTTGACCCTCTGGGCCACCGTACTGTGTTGTCCCACATTACTCATCTCCTCCACTGTTTATTGAATCAATTTTGCTCACATTAAGGTCACAATAATAATGTAAACATTTATTTTCATTTTCTCAGGTATCAGCAGATATTTTAAGTAATGCTCTGAGTTACATGTGCTTATGTACAGTGTAAGCATTTCTTCTCAAATAGTGGCCACGTTTGCTCACCTTTACACATCAACTGTACATTTCAAATCAAAAGTATTTTTCTGTGGCCTTTATTCTTGGCTTCCTAAATGTGTTGGAGCCATATTTAAACAGAACTTATTCCTGTTATTTTCAGCTGTAACCATTCTGTACCACTTGTATGGGGAAAAAAAACCTAACCCAATCTACCCTACCTGGATCCCACATTTTCTGACAAGAGGTCTGATTGCCTTTAGAAAACATTTGAAGATGTAAAATAATAATACAAAATGCAATAATCCAGACAGGGTGACCTGTCAAGCAGATATGATGGACAGGAGCTGATGGTGCAGTAATTCCTCATTCAACAGGCAGAAGGGTCAAACAGCATCCATAAGAAAGGTGGTGGTGATTTAATGAGAGAAAAAGCAAAAACAAGCATGACTGACAGAACCAGCTGAGGCTCCATTGAACTTATTACAGGCTGCACTCAAAACTGGCAACACAACGCTGAGTAAATGTCCCTTGAACTCCCTCACTTGTTTTTTTGCGTTTCCAGTTAACAATGTAAGAGAGAATGTTAGAAGGGTGGAGGTCGGATTAAAAAAAGATCCTGTTGACAGGGGAAGACAACAGCAGAGGAGGAGCCAATAAATCATGCCACAATTACAGACTTCAACTCCCAGGCCTGGAGAGCCCAACTTAGGATGACATCAGAATACCCAAGGTTTGAATGACAAAGCACAAATGTAGCCTTCTAGAAAAATATACTGCTTTTCATTGTTTTTTCCTCTGTTTTGTGACATGCAAAAGATTCTGCAAGACAAAGATTGTAAATATATTTATTTCATATTTAACTGACCAGTGACATACTATGCATGCTCCTTCATTCTCACAGCCTGGGACAGCATGTCTGGACATGTCACTGGACTTGTTCTTTTACGTAACGTCCTCTCACTTTGTTTTATAAACCCCACTGATGGCTAACAAAATGGATAACTGAGTCTGCTTCCCTCAGTAGCGAGTTCCACTGTCCAAACGTGCCAATGACAGCAACAAAAGTTGAACATTCCAACTTTCTTGTGTTGCGTTGCTAGCCCACATGTGCACATCTACGTGCACGAGCTCAAAAATTCACATGTGCAAATTTTGCCAGACGCTTGGCTGGAGCAGGACAAGAGATTGTCGCCTCATTGCGCAAGTTCCATAGGAAACGAACAGTTAGGGAGCAACGTCTCCTGCACAAAATGACATTGCAGCATCAACTACAGCTCCTGATGGTCACGGCCCACCCACATTCTCACTTTCACACCCACATATGGTAAGTGGCTTGTACTTGTACAGCGCTTTATCAAGTTCATACTATTGACTGTACTTTACACTACACTCAGTAGTGTAAAGTGCAACTACTGGATAGTAGCCAGAGCAGACAGGAGCAATGGTAACTTGCACAGATGCTACCAAGTCCTGTGACCCATCATCAGGAGTTAAGGCGGATGAAGTGTCATGCTCAAGGAGACAAAGAACAGAGAGAGACTTCACAAGGGAGAAGGCTGCATAAATAAAGATCTGATCTGGCATTGCTGATTTAGCATAAGAAATAAAATAATAAATATGAAAAGTGGTCTAATACATCTATTACAACAGATAGGAGAGGTCTGGACACACGGGGAGCGACGAACAACACCAGATAAGACCACAGAATGTATTTTATTAAGCGAGAGTTAGAAGGCTTAAGCCAAGTCAAAGGCATTTAAATTCAGAACAAGTCCAGCTCAAGTGGTATCTCTGTGCCAGTCTGAGGGTTTAAATTCAGGCTGACCATATGCTGGTATGAAATGTGATGTCATCAAGCACGCGCTGCCAGAGTCATTGTGTGGCAGAATACTAACAAGGAGGTGGGGTGAGACGAGCGTGTGCATTCATGTGTTTGCGGATGGCCTGCATACATTACCACCTACGGCTTGTACAGCCACCTCCCAACTGAGTCGAGTCTGCACATACACACACACACACATGCACACACACACACGGCTGCCTTTTCTTTCACAGCGCTCAATAGACTGAGAAAGTCCTTTGTCGTCCTCCGTTGTTGTGACGACGTGCCTCAGTCCTGTGAATAGAGTTGTGGTCCGGCTTTCCCAATCAGTGGGCATTTGAATCGGTTTGTCTGTGGACGCTTCAGCGACTCTGCCTCACTGAAAGGCCAGCGATGTTGCTCGGTGGCTTTTTGTTTATAATGATAAGAAAAAAAAAAATCCTTTCAGCCTTATTTTAGAGACATCTGGGAACGTTAAATACAATTTTCAGCCAGGATATTAGATTAAAGAGCAGAACTGAAATAGAAAAAAGCTGTATCCAGACAATTTCAGTGGCAATAAACCAGAGTCTAACAAAAACAGCAATAAGCCTGCACTGAGGCTGGAGGATGCTTTCTGCTTTCCAGACACCAGTTTTAGAACTTTTATCACTATGAATCATGCAGTGTGTTTTCTCAAAAGGGTCCTGAACAAGAATAAAGAGCCCTTCATCTATTCCCAGAGGAACCCATTGCTGGCTGTTGAAACACTGGAGTGTGAGAATATGATTTGTTTTATTCATGGGGCTCGTGACCCCTGGCAAACCCCTGACTCATAACATGCTAAGTGGAGACAGCCCAGCGTCTCCTTCTGTCTCACCCATCTCAGCATAACCTCCTCTTGGTCGTCTCTCCCTCTCTCTGTCCCCATGCCTGGTATCCAAGGCGCCTCTCTAGATGCCGTGCATTTTCTGAATGTTTAGACAGGGATTCTGTGCTGCTGTTGTCCAGCAGCAGCATTTATCACCACGCCAAGACTAGTTCCCTGACCAAAGAAATGTATAATACAACTTCAACTCAATACAGTTGTGGTGCATTCACACTAGCCCTGTTTAATCCACTTTAAGAATGCGAGAGTCTAGTGCTAGTGAAAAAAATGACTCAAGGTCCTTTACCAAAGACAAAAGTGAAATCCTATATCTGCTGAAATCTGACACCACTCCATTTTTGTTGACATTTTGCAAAAAAATAAGTTGTGCTTATGTCTTCTTCAGAGGTTTTCATGTAATTTCCTTCTGTGGTTGTTGGTGCAGCGCCCCATAGGTGAGGGGTTTTGGAGAGACACGTTTTTCAAAGTGTTTGATTTGTTTGACAGAATGCCTCTGAAAATGCAACAATATTGCATTTTTGGTTCCCAATCTAACTGAGTCTACCAGACTATCAGGTGCATAGAAAAATACCAGTAAAGAAAATGAGAATGACAATCATTTAAGAAGAAAATACACCCTCTTTTAGATCAATATTTTTTATGCATCAGAGCCAAAACATTATCTGGTTGTGGTACCTCAAAATTAAACAATTTTGAGGTACCAAAAACCTCAAGTCACCAAGGGGATGTTCTGGTGTATAAAACTCTGGATGTGAAATAGTGTACTTTCTTCCTCCCAAAACAGAAGATGTATGTAATTATCATAAGAAGTGTTTCCATTTAACAAAGTTGAGGTGCTGACACAAACTTATAATCTCAATGGCAGCCTGATAAAAGAGCCGGGTTCATTTTAATTTCACACTAGTTTCTCTAAATCTGTGTCGAGAAATTTGTGAAAAACCCCAACCTCTTTTCTTTTCTTTTTCAGCGTCTTGGTTCTAGAGAGTGGTGCTATCTGACAGTTGAAGCACTGAGAAAACAATATAACAAAGCCCTGCATTAATATTTCACAAGCTTGGCCGGTCACTTGGATGTGCCGAGGCAGCCTACTTTCATCCCGGATGCGTTTTATCTGCAGCCAGGGTGCCCATGCTGACATAAAACCACTGAAGCTTTAAAAAAAACGGAGCAGTGACAGGCGTTCCTAATCCCCATTTCTTTCACAATCACCCTCCGTGCTCTTACAGGTTTTTTTTAAGTCATTAGATGGCTGCTGGTGGGTACTTCCTGGATCTAATGTGGTCTTAGCATTAGTGGCTAACAGCTGGTTGTTCAACACTATTCTTACACACATGAACCACTGGAAACAGCAGCTAAATTCAGAGTAGACTGTGTTACGTTGATCTGATGCAGGTGTAATTCAAAACTGATTACACATGAAGTCAACACTTCATTTAGTAACAAATCTGTCACACTTATTGATTTGATGATTTATATGGTCAGTGGAAATCATAGTTGAGAAAACAGAAAATTGAGTTTGGGAAAAGCAAGCTTTTGATTTGTGCTAAAATTGCTAAAGGTAGGCTTATTTTGGTGGGGCAGATTATATTAAAGTAAAACAAGCTTTCACTTCAATAATACATACATAAACAAGCCATTATGTAACATTTCAAATAAAATAACCTTGTTTATTAAGGCAAAATAAGCAGTAAATATATAAACAGTGACATGTATAAAATGCTGAGTAAATGCATTACTCATTTACCAATTACCAATCGTTGAAGTCCATAATATTAGTCAAGTAAGAGAACAAAGTGCAGTGAATTAAAACTATTCTTATAAGTAGCTTTTTCCCAATAAAGTTACCAAGGTAAATGTAACCAGTACTACCCACTTTTGAACATAAATAAAAAAAATTAGTAGCCTGTTCTGGTTAACAAGCTCAATGTGATATATCATCTTTAAGCTAACGTTACCTGTATTGAACAGCTTTACTCGACTCACTCGGTTGTCATGGAGGGAAAACTGTCCAAAGTTCTTTGCGTTTTGCTGGTTTGCTGCCACGATTCTGACACACACCCGAGTAGCTCTGCACAGCAGCAGGTCTCCATCACTGCCGCAGAGGTGTAAAACAGCGCAGGCATCTTAGCGCTCATGTTGCGTTTAAATGTGGTTCGGAAAAACATGTAACGACATGTTAACAGTGGATTAAGCAGTTGTAAAAAACTGCGGGAGGCAGAAGATTCTGATACAGGAAGTCAGGGAGCCGCTGCTGCATCAAATCGAGATAGTTCTATCGGAAAGTGTATCATTGTCAGGTAAAAATATAAGAATTTGCTTCCAGTCCAGGGGGGCACGCTAACTCCGTGGCAGGCAATGCCCCCCAATGCTCGCCCACGCCACAATGCCTGGATGTGCTGCTATTTATCCAAGTGAATGCAATATCTGAATTAAAATCCTGTCTGTGATTGCCAAGTCATTTGCATAAACTTTATCAGCTTGCAAGCGCAGACACAGAGGGAACAGGTTAAGATGTAAACACACAAGCCACATTATTCTTTGACCACAAGCACATCAGTCTCACTGCCCACTCACGTTGGTGGTGCAAACATATCATCACACACATTCGCCTGCTCTTACAATTAATAAATTAGATTAATAAAAGCTTGCCCAATAAACTTTTCTGGGTTTTTTGCAGGAATGTGACACCATAGACTCAGAGTGTCAAACTCATCTTCATTTTGGTCCATAAATGTCCTCAAGCTGTTAAAATGTTACAGGTTTCTCTCTATGTGCCATTTCTTTCTTTCTCTAAAAATTCAATAATATTTAACATCCTTTCACATGAAGTAATGTATCGCAATATAAATTAAAACAGATTTGATTTGGTAACACAATATTCAAGCACTTGTCTTGAAGTTCTACATCTGAGATATTTCAAAAATAGTTATAGAATGTTAGATTTGTTTTGGTACCAAAAAGTCCCTAAAATAATGCAATAGTTTTGAAAATATTGTTTTTTTCTCGTGTTTTTTTTTAACCTCATAATTATTTTGGCCTATTAAGCATTTATTATGATGCAATTATTTTGAATTTTGTATTTAATTTTTTAATGGTCATTGAAGTACCCTATACTGACAATATACGTAATTGCTTTATATAATTTCCCACCTTTAAACACATACTTCACCACCTATTCAAAGAGATGATTCAACAAGAGGTATCAGGACAAATTCAGTGGTGAAGACCATTTACTGCTCTTCAAGAGCAAAACACTTGAAGAGCCAATGGCCTAGTCACCAAACCCAATGATTAATTACTTTGAATCATGACTTCATTACAATGATTGCAATATTTTTCATAACCAAACAGCCCTGATTTAAACACTGCAAGAAAACCACAGAAAGCTAACATTTAGCAGCTAACTATGCTTAAGTTAGTGCATGCTTTGTAGCTTAAGATAAAGAATTAGGACAGTGTTTGTTGTTTTTCTGGCCTACACTTGATCAAAACATAAGACTGATTGAACCTATCCCACACATACACACACACACACACCTACACACCCCCACACACACACGCACACACACACACACCCACGCACACACCCACACACACACACATCCAAATAAGAAATACTTTAAAATCCGGGTGGCATTGGAACTAGATGACAATTCCTAATTTAAAAAAACACTGGAAAAATCTTAACATTTTGTCATTAAAAACAATACCCTATCTCAAGAGACCAGCAATAAAAATGATAATTACAAACATGGAAGGATGTTACACACAACATACCTTAGCGCATGATGTTTTTGCTTTATAAATTTGTATTCTTTATTCTATGCCAAACAAATTAAAGTCTAGTGGATTTGGCTTTCTAATGGATTGTTTAGGAAGAGTGGGCAGGTGGGAATGTTATCATGGCCTTCTGTCAACAGAATATGTGATGGACAGCTTCATTAGAAAGAAAATACTCACCCCCATCACTGCAGAGACACGCCTTTGTCCCCCCCCTTAGCTTCCTGGGATTGGGAGAGAGGACAATCTGAGCGGGTCTTTTAGAGTGGGAGGTCTTTGGTTGTCAAATGCTTAATAGACTGTGCTCTCTCCATCTTGCTCAGAAACACGCACAAAACAAGTACATACACACATTATGCCTAATACTTGGGAGACATTACCATGCTTTCTGAATGTGTGGCAGAAAAATCAAAGATGATTGATGAGTGGAGCCTGCCTGCGCTGGAGGACAGAGGTGCGTAATTGTGATCTGGGGACAAAAACGACTCATTGTGAAAGGTTAAGTATATGATAACAGGAAGGAACTGAGAGGATTTTACATGTCATTAATCAAATGAGCAAATGCCTCATTTTCCCAAGTTGACGTCTCTCTCAATCAATGACCGACAAAGTCATTGTCCTATTGTGGGAATCAGCTGTCCTAACATTTATTGTCATATTGTCCCAACTTGAACGTCAAGCTTAGTTTCCTCTGTTATGGTGAAATGCTTTCTTTGAGACTTGCAATGCAAGATGGGAAGGGTGCTGAATTAGAAGAAAGCCTAATCTACACAACCTTGGAGTCTCTAAGAGGTTGTGTGGCTGCAAATCAGCAAAATCTAGACAAATGCCAAAACCAAACTGCACCAGGAAGCATTCAGAGGTCTTTGTTCGAGAGGGGGCATAGGCATGGACCCAACACTAATATGGCTAATGGCTTAGGGAACCCCACTGCTTCTTTAATTGAAGCTGGCTCACTGACGTCCAGCGTGTAGAGAGGGAGACGGAGATAAGAAACAGCCAAGGAGCGAGAGGGAGAAACTGGGGCAGGGGTTAGGATAAGGTTTAACTGTGATCTGGAAAACCAAGAAGGGGGGTGGGGGGGTGTAAGGAGCCTGCAGGTGTGTGTGTGATGGGGAGAGAACGGGTGTACATAAGAACTGGATAACCAATTATGATATTCCCCGAGGGCTCAAGACACCTGGGATCATCAATGATTGATCAAAATGGAAGGTTTAACCAAGAAAGAGATTGGTTAAAAAAAACAAACAAAAAAAAACAGGAACACGAAGAACAAGACTTACAAAGGAGGAGCTGTGTGTTTGTGTGAGAATGTATAAAAATGGACGAGGAAGTTCTAGCAGGAACAAAAAACCAACATGACAAAAAATAAAAAGCAACAGTGATGAAAAAGAAATACAAATTACATTAAGAACTAGACAAAAAAGACACATTGTGTGACCTGCAGAAAAATAAAGGGCTGGCATTGAAGTAAACACAGCCCCATCAAGCCAAACCGGTGGAACCCTGCTGCAGCCCACTTGCAATGGTTTAGGATGTACTCAGACAAATAGAATCTTGAACTGATCCAAATGGACTACAGCATGATGCTCACAAAGACACGGTGGTGCAGTTTACTGTAATGTACAAATGTGGAACTCCTTAAATTTGAAATAAAATATGTAATTGCAGTTGAAAAAAAACTGCAGTGTTTGAGAAGTTTAACTAGATTATTAGTT
This sequence comes from Poeciliopsis retropinna, assembly GCA_010277075.1. Lineage (NCBI taxonomy): Eukaryota > Metazoa > Chordata > Actinopteri > Cyprinodontiformes > Poeciliidae > Poeciliopsis > Poeciliopsis retropinna. Next base: position 1,774,650 of record VMRM01000009.1, read on the forward strand.
AAAGGGAAATGTTTTGAACAGTTTCCATACAGGATATTTTGTACAGACTGCACTTCAATTAGTATCAACCTTAAGGGTGTTTATAAGAGAGATGAAAGTGATTTTCTAGAATGTGTTCACAGTCTACTAGGTATGTTACTCAACTGATTGGTTGGTACAACGAGTTCTATTGTGGAACAATAGAGACTGATTTTTTAATTTGGGACCAATGTCTCATGTTTCACAAGAATTTATGTTCAGCGAACATCACACATATATTCATCACACGCGAGATTGAGCAGTTTCATACATCTGCATAACAAAAACATATAATACAGTGGAGCCCATCTTATTCATGGTTCAATATTTGTGGAATCACGTTTACAATTTTTTTCTGTGGAATGTGGTATTGGCAGACTTTCTAAAATATTGCAAAGAACATAACTACATTTCAATTGTATGTAAAACTTTGTCAATGGTCCACTAATGCCGAAATACAGAATTTCACAATTGTGGTGTTTCCATTTAATAAACAATTGAAATCCCACATAAAGAAATTTGTTCACATGAAAAGTCATTGAAAAACATGCTGCCCCATTATACTCCTAGCACTTACTGTTGTCTTCTTCGTCTTTTCTGCCAATAATAACATCCGGTTTTGACAAGTGAATCACGTGAATCATGTTCTGAAAAAATTGTTTCCATTGCAGTTTTGTGAAATACACTATGTTTGATAAATTATAGTTTAAAAAGCTGACTTTTCCAGATTTCAGAGATTAACTTGACATGCTTACTTCCTGCCATAAAAAGGAAGACAAGGCACATGTCTCAACTTAAACTAATATCCTCTCAGGTCTCAAGAGGTTTTTCTTTACTCTTCTATAAAATTAGCACGCCTGGTTGGGATTGCCAGAACATCTCCAGTAATACACCTTTTTGGGTAAATCTCAACATATGCCTTGCATATTTTTGATAGTTGTTTGAATCTAAATTAGGACCGTGCATGGTTTAGGCTGTAAACATATTTTAATTGGCACAGTTTGGACACGAAGGGCTTGGCTGAGCACTGAAACGTGTAGTTCTCAGGGGGATGGCTTTCGAGTAAAGCAGATTGGCCTCCAGGGTTGCCTGGCATTGTTGCTGAGTCTCCGAATAAAGACCCAAATCCACTCCCTCCGTCAGGACTGCTGCTAAGAAATACATTATTAATGAGAAAAGGCTGACTGATGCTTGGGATTAATTACAGTAGCTTTGAGAGACCCCCCCACCCCCACTCCCCAAACCCTCTTATTTTTGCTATTTTTTTCAACCCCCAAAACGGCTGCGTCTAGATTCTTATAAAGACCGGAAAGACCGATAGGGAAGATCCACTTCTCCATCAGTCACACATAGATATGTGATTTAGGCCATCATGCTGTAAGTGACGCTCTGGAGCCTTTCTAACATAATGTTTATTGACAAAAACTAACGTGAGTTGAAATCCTGTATAAAAAATATTTTTAAAAAAATATTAAAGCAAAAAACAGTCAAATTGATACTGTTGCAACATCCAATTGGTCAGTAACTGCAGATGCCGATTTTCCCTAGATTGGGTCTGACTAGTAACTGAATTTTTATTTTAATTCATCAACACACCTGTCACAATAAGCAATAAATCAATGAATCACATGATAAATGAAAACAACCTTGATTATTTCTATTTGCATGATTTATCATTTTTCTTTGTTCTCTTTTTCTTTCTACCAAAACTGGATGACAAAAGTCTTCAGTATGGTGCTTTGGTCACTGCGTTTGATCATTTCTAAGAGAAAAATCTAAAAACGAGCACACCTGAATTAAACTATTACACAATGAGGTTTAGAAAAGTTGTCAAAATATAGAAAGAAGCATTTTCAAAACTGGGTTTGGCAAAGAACACATTAAATGGACAAGCGAAACCTGGGCTGAGATACTTTACACCAGTAACAGATTCTTTAGTTTCAATTTGTGAATCCCCTATTTTATTGGTAAAATTTAAGGTTGAATATAGTCAACCATACTTGAAGATTATAGGTGTTCTACAGAAATGGCAAAGCTTTTACTTTTGATTATATAAATCATAATTCCCTTGTCCTTTTTCAGTTTGTGAATCACCTGTTAGCTATGATTGACCTTCTGTGCACACCAACTAATTAATTACTTGCAAATCAAACCAAATCAGATAAAATACAACAGCCCTACCATTTTATTATCATTTGGCCTCCCGGTAACATGAGAACGGAATCATTTTTTCCTATACAAAATTAATGATACCTTACTTTAAAGGTTAAAGTGGACAACATTAAATGATAAATCATTAACACTTTCTTGCTGTCCCATAAAGCAGACATGTTCTGGGAACAATTTTTCTCCTTATAAGTCAATAACAAAAGCCTGGACAAAAGGTTACGACAGGGTGAGCACCATCCAAAAGCAGCAGAACCTCCATCCTTCCCATTTATCATCCCTGAAGGACACAAAAGACGAAAAAAAAAAAAGAAATACTCATTGTCGCTCAGGGGGAGTTGTTGTTAGTTTCAATTAGCAGAGCCAACATCTGACATTGGGACGCAGGAGTCTCTATTGATTGGCTGACGCTATAGAAATGCATGTGTCAAGGGTAACTGGGGTCAAACTGTAGATCCCACAATAAGAAAAAAAAGATACAAAGAATGACATGAGAGAGGGGAATAAAGACAGGCGGACAAGGCCGATGTAGACAGGGTTCTGTAAAGAAGACGAAGATCCATTTAGACAGAAGGAAGAGGGCATAGTATAACCTACTGCAGGAATATCTCATTAAAATCCTTCTGGATCCCGGAGAAAGCAGCCGAGAAGGGTTAAAGCTTGTGTAGAACCAGGAAAGATTGCAGAAGTGTGTTTGAGAGGCTGGCAGGAGGGGCGAACCGGCAGCTGAATAAACAGACTTGATCCAACCACTGTTCAGCTAATGGACCGGCCGGCCGCCTAGGAGCATTACACTGGTCTGTTTCTCATATTGCCAACAACCACTTTAATGTGAAAGTGCAACCTCCTGATAATAGGCATGATGCACAACCTGTGAGCAGAGCCTGGTGTGCACCAAGAATAACAAAGAAGAGAACCCCACCTGGAGTCGGCGCGACCAGCTACCATCTGTCTGCAAGTAAGGGCATTCTGTAGCCAGGTACAATTAACGGTCTCTATGGCGATGAACTTGGTCTACCTCGAGCCAAATTAACTATTAAATGAAAGTGTTTCCCCCAGTATATAAACGGTACTAATCTGAAGAGACACAGTCATTCCCAGGCTGTCACACTTTGAGGCCAAGATTAGTCATTTTTAAGCTTGATAACACAAAGTCACTTGTATGGTTTTTAAGACTGTCTGAATTAACAAACTGCTTATGCCTAGTTCACATGGCATGGTTTTTATTCCGATAATCTTAAAGACGTTCCGATTATTGGGATGGCTGTTAAGATAATCTTAAGAGATATTCCTGTCATGTGTTGTGTGTTAAGAGTCTCCAGGTCCATTCGCTGACCTAAAATCGGGGATATTCAACATGTCGGATTGTCTTGACCTCAACACTACCAGGTCACACTAGCAACAATTGACTTTGGTGTGAAAATTGTTAGGGCAGCAAAATTCACAGATCAAAATAAACTAGACTCTGCATTGAACAGTCATAGCAATAGCTCTCGGGTCTTTACCTCTATTTATAAAGCTTAACATCCTCCACCGCTAGTGCAGCTACAAGGTGGTGGTAGTGTACAAAGTAGCCTCACAACCTGACAAGGGATGCTATGCTCAGCACCATCATAAAGAATGAGCTAGACTTGTAATGCCAAAAAATCTAAATTAAAAATATCAAGCATTTGACGTCAAGGCACAGAAAATATTAATCACTAGAAATATTAGCCTATATTAGTGAACAGTAGAATGAGAAGTTATGTTGTGAGATGCAAGACTTGTGACAAATAGATTTGTTTGCCAATATTCATCCCTGCCATATGGTCACACCCATATGGTCAATAAAACTGTATTTAACTCTGTGTCCCTAAATCCAAAAAATGGTTGATAATATTAATCCTATCATCATAATATTTCAGAAGATGCAGTTCCGCACTGATAATTAATAAACCTGATTTTCTCTCTCTTTCAATTTCTGCTATCTGATTGTTTTTTTTCTCAAAATATTTTGCCAACTTACAACTTTTCACCATAGTTTTTTTTGTTGTCTTGTTTCTGCTAAGCTCTTCTTTCTGTTTTTGATCTAATACTTTACAGGGGGCTCAGGTCTGAGCTGCAGGTGTCTCCACTGACGGATGAGGATGCACATTACAGGAAGGATAATTCGTCATATGATCTGTTTTTCAGGGGAATCCTACAGAGTGCTAACCTGACACACCAGATGGTGTGCTACACAGAGCAGTCTGGAAAGTCCTCAGCAGACATCATTTATCAGAGAGCAAGCATGTTGTTCAACTGCTAAGTCATTTTTGAAACAAACTCCTTATTATAAGGATACTTCAACTACTTGCGTCCATGGGCCAAAGGAATTAGCCACTCAGTGACTGCTAAGCAAACTCTGGTTATAAATATCTTTATTTATAAATGGCTGGTCTGAAGGTTTCTGGTTATGCCAATGTGACAATTGGAGCCCTGTAGTTTGGTGTTTTGACATTACCCAATCTTCCTTCTCAAGAATTGATACATAAACCAGTTTGTCTACATTTTTTCTAACGGTACTGTCTCATGGGCAAAGACTGGTAAAAAAAAAAAAAAAAAAAGGAAGAAGAGAGGTTTACTAGCGCAGATTTGATGTGTGCAGAGAAAAACTTTGCATGCTTGTAGAAATATGAAGAAGGACAGAAAATATTTGAAAGATAAAATATTTGAAAGAGAGCAGAAGTTTTGAGATTGAAAACTTAAGTTCTCATGTTATGGCAGTAAAATTCCCCCCATGAAATGCTTGAAGTAACTTTTCAGAGGTAGTATATGAAGAGGTTTCTGTCTGCAGGTCAGTTATATACAAATGAATTCATCATGTTCTAATTCCAAAGAATTTAGCTCTACAAAATCAGAACTAAATCAATCAGTTTTAAGAAATACTACTTGCTTATTTTGAGAAACAAAACATTTCGGAAGTGATTTCCTCATTTGACATTTTTATCACTTGAGGAAATTACATGATAGTATTTGTAACAGTACACAGTTTTAGTTTGCTACTAGTTTAGAAACTCTGATTTCTACACAAAAACACCACAGCAATAGCAGAAAACATCTGCATCAGTTTCATATCCTGCATATGAATACAGCTGAGTATGTTTCTGCTTTTCCAGGCTGAAACCACCAACCACAATACAGAAGCATGTGCTAGAATAGCTAAATATTTTTACTGCTGGTGCAAGAGAGAATTTCACATTTAGGGGTCTCCATAGATTTGGTGGTAAAAATCTATGCCCTGACACTCTGTTCCCATTATGCTACATTGTTCTTTTTGTTGCACCTGAAAAAAACCTTGATGCATAAATTTTTCATTTTGTTAAACTGGGGGCAACGACTACTTAATCAAATGAATATTTCATTACCATGTGAGGAAATTGTTGTTGATCAGTAATAATTAATACACTTTTACTCAACCTCCTGCTGAGTTATGAGGCTTTCAACAGAGATTTCTTCCTAACAAAGGCCAACAAAAAGAAGCATCACCTTTTTTTGTCTGCATGTATGTAAATTGTGTGAGGAATGCAGAGATTTTATCTGTCCTTTTGTCTCGTCCGAGACCTGTATAAGTACTGGATAGAAGGAAGATCAGGCCCCAGGATCTGCCCTGCAGACCTGGCGGCTTGTTGCTGTTTGGACCTGTCCTGATTTGTGGACATGTACAGACCCGGATTAGCCAATCAGGAGAATTGGGATATTTCCTGGGGATTCCGGTCTGATGTTTTGTCTGAAGGGTTGGTTTCTTGGCTTTACAGAACAGTGCTCTATTACAGATCTAACATTTAAGATTATAATTTAATAAATACAAATAACAATAATAATAATTATTATATAATATATATATTATTATTATTATTATTATTATTGTTATTGTTGTTATTTTTATTATTATTACTGTAGACTCAGTTTCCAGTATCTGACAGGAGTTGGACCCGTTACATTCTGCTGTCCCAGTGGACCATCTGCTTCATGGTTTGATGTTTTGTATATAGAGATAGTTTCCATCTACTGACTGCCTGTTCTCCTCTGACCTCATCTAAGAAATGTTAGTCAATACCCCTGTTTATTCCAAAGCCATATTTGCATACATATAACTAAATACTACATGACCATTATTAATTCAGCTTAATAACATGTATTGGTTTGTCATGTTAATAAGCAACCATGCTTTCCTTGCGGTTAACTGCCAACCAGATGCTGACTATTGCCATGATTGAACAGGTCAAACAAACAGACTAAATGATTTCCTCTTTTTTTCCTCCAGCAGCTGCTGCTCTTGAAGCAAGCAGACACATGTTGTTTCTCAGCTGTAATCCACCCAAGGGCCAAGGTCCATTACTGAATTATTCTGTTCTGTTCATCTCCTCATCTAATAAAACACTGAATAAGCAGCCAGTCAAAGGCAGTAGCAGGGATTGGCAAAAGAAAAGCATCCGTCAGACCTCGTGAGCAAGAAGACAGTCATTTAAAGCCCCTTTTCAGGTTAAACTTCCGGGCGAATCTCACACAACTTCCTGGGGAGCCGCTGGTTTTGGCCAGCTTAACAGGAACAAGTCGACATCATGCTAATTGAGATGCAGAGAGAATAAGGAATATGGATTACAGAACAATCAAGTTCTTCCACTTCCTATACATGTGAAACAAAGAATTTCTAATTAAGGATCAATTGTGCTTCATTTTTGTTCCGCGTTTCTGGATTTTCAAAGCTGAGAATCCAAAGCGTACAGAACTTAACAGATGAATTTAGCCGAATTCATTAGGCCACTGACAACCCAGGTCCAGACCAGGAAGTAGCTGAAATTTAACAAACCTCTCTGGAGCTTCTGCAGTGTTTACCCACCAATTACTACATTGAGACAGGGCCTTGCTCATGAACCTATATGGGTTAGAAGAAAAGAAAAGAAAGAAAAGATGGAAGGCAGGAAAAAAGAATAAAAAGGAAAACAAAATGGTAAAGAAGGACAAATGAAATTTTAAAGTATCTGGTAGCCACATTGGAACATCCACAATGCTTCACTACTTCCCACCCCATAAAATGATGGCACACTCAGCTTTCAAATGGAGATTAAAAAATTCAGGAATTGCTTCAAAATTCCCTCCTGCTGGTTGCTGCTGCTCTTATTCACATAACTAGTTGTGGTTAGTGCATGAAAATTGTGTGACCAGCAGCAAATAATGAGTGCAAACGCCAACCACTCTATAGAAAATAATGGAGCTTTGGCAAACAAAGGAAGTAGTTTTTCCTAATAAAGCACCCTAATTACAGTAAGGAATTATGGCTTTGTGTTTCATTCTCCCCCTATTGTTTCTTATTCAGTTCACAACCAAATAATAAAAAAAAAACAAATCCTCCAATAAACATGTCCATAATGAATTACTGCTCTCAATTACTAGTTCCTAGATGTTTTAATAGAGCATGTGCAGTAGAGAATAACATCCATCAGACATTATGACTTTTTATGAATGCTGCAAAAACTTTCCACATTTTATTTTGGTGTAGAACTCTGCCAGATTTCCTCATGGCTCGCAATTTTCTTCCTTCACCATACTGCAATGGTGACCAAAGCATGGCCCGAGAGCCATCTGTGGCCCTGGAAATGAGTTTGTGCAGCCACTGACCACAAGTCCAGAAAATGATGGCACTTGATAAATTCAGTGTCTGTTAGTGGCTTCACAATTGTTGACTGTATGATGTGTTTGATGCTTTTATCATTCAATGTGTAAAGCACTTTGAACTGCCTTGTTGCTGGAATAAAATTGATAGGTTGAATCCAAAAATGGTAATTATATTACATATGTATAGCCAATAAAATAGGAAAAAATTCACAACCCAAAATGTTTTGCATTGTTCTGTTTGTCTTTTCATAAGGCAACAGGTAGAGACACTTTTATTTGTTAGATCATTAATGATAATCTGATTTCATTAAAAATTGTATTTATTGTCGAGCATCTTAAAGATAAAAGGACACATTAATGTTTGCCTTTGTAATTTAATACATTTTTTTGGTCATGAATTTGCCAGCTGTGGTTCTATAACTAATAATTAGTATCTATCTTGAAAGAGCTAGTTAACCAAGCACAGGGATCAAAGTTATTTATTTTAAAAAAAGGAAATCAAAAATATTAATTTACACATGAGAGCTCAGGATGACTTCTATCGTTATCACTTTACTGCTAATGCACAGAACTTTCTGCATTAAGTGACAAAAGTAAGGTCATTATTTTCTATTGCATAGTTTCCAGGTAAATAAACTGATACTTACATGGTATTAAATAATTGTGTATATAATGGAATTACAAAGGGACAAAATGACAATGTATTGATCCTATGTGAAGATACGACTTGAGAAAGGGGCAAATTCATTTCCCACCATTTCTCTAGGATAGGCTAAAGCTGTGGTGTCACAATCTGACAGCAGGAAAACAGGGGGCAGGTTGTTCCGTCAGACCATCAGTTCCCGAAACCACACACACAAAAAAACATCTAAGACCATGTGGGGTCAGTGACCCTGTCAGACTGTGCACAGAGTAAAAAGCTTAAAGGTCCACATGAGTTAATCTCTTAAGACCGCAGCAGGATTAATAAAATAAAGGTGTATAAATTTTAAACTTTTTTGGTTGAATGGTTTCTTTTTTTGTTGGTTTAGAAAATGTCTTTAGTCTAATCTCCACAACAAGAATGACAATTTTTTTCTAATATTCTACCCATCTTTAGCTAAATTTAATGGGCTGATGCCCAAGTCTGTTGAGTAAAAAGTTATGGATGTTTGTGGCCTGACTTCAATGATATTATAATCAAAGTAAAAATAAAATAAAAAAAATCATGGCTAGTAGAAGACAAAATAGTTTGTGTTATATTGAACATTTTCCATTTAACAAGATCTCTTTCTAAAAACATATAAGAAGTGTTCATATGTATCAGCTCCATTTCCTGGAGGGTCAAATTTGTACCATTCTTAAACTGCAGCCGGGGTCCACCATAGCCCTAACCCCTGGGCTTTGGAGAGCCCTGGACTAAGAGGATTTAACTCATCCAGCATCTGATCTCAACTGACAGCGAAAATCTTATTTACTGTGATAAATCTAAGGATCAGATGAGCATCCTTATAAGCGAGAACCCCTTTAGACAACAGGGAAGCTGACTTAGCGAAAGCCTCTCAATCTTACTTTACATCCATGTGCGCAAGTAATCCCAAATCCATTATCTCAACAGACAGTGAAATAAAGCGGTCCAGTTGGGTCGGAATTGATCGATGGGTTCCCAGAATGTTATCTCAACTGCTGTGCAAATGGTATTGATCATTTCTTGACCACTGGTGGTTCCAGTCCTGGTTAGCTGTAGTAATTAACTGGACTACGCTGAAGGAGGAATGAAGAAGCAAATTCAATATGGAGTGTCTCTCCCAGGCTGTGAGGTGATTACATTTCAGAGTAATAATACCAGCTGCCAATAGAACCAAAGCCACACCCTTACAACAAATGTAAGGGGATTTCTTTAAGAAAGGGAATGCTCCACCTGTGAGTCTGTCAGATCGCTAGCATAACTCTAACGGATCCAGAAGCAACTGTCCAGGGGGAGACATGACACCTAGCACCATGCACACATTGAGGGAAGAGAATTTATATTTGTGGTTTGCCAGCAAATGGCCTCACTTGTATGTCGCCATTCAGCACTATACAATGCCAACAGGTGACATTCAGGCAAAACATAGATTGTCAGAAGCAAATGGAATAGAAAAGAAATATACTTTATTGTCCCACAATGAGGAAACTTCAGTGCAACAGCAGCAAAATGACAGGCAATCAAAGCAAAAAGATTCACACAAAGATAATATCAAATATATAAAGAGAATAAAAACGAATACAAAAATAAAATGTCAACATAAATACAGCACAGTTATTAAAAATACCATATCGTCTTTTTCATATATTCATAAGCTTCATATATTACAGTGTTTTTACTTTCTCACCTCCTATAGAAAAGCTGGAAATCTCAGAGTTAAGGTAATCTGCTATGGAACAGGAGCGATTACAAGTATGCCAGGATTTCCATAATGTAAGACGCTAAAAACAGATTTGACTGTGCAGTTAAGTGGTAGTGTTATCATTTTTTACTAAAATGTTAATAATCAATTTTAAGTGACTACTTTCCTACACACTGCAGGTGCATTTCCATTTACCTTAAAACTGCACAAATTGGAAATACAAAAATAAATTTGCCTAATGGGAACATGCCAATTTGGAAAAAAAAATATATATATATATATTTGGCACGTTTTTCTACAAGGTGCCAAATTCCACATCAGAAGTTGTGTTTGTTGTGTTTATGTGTTGTGACCATAAAATTGAGAAATTGAAATAGAAAAAATAAATTTGCTGAATGGAAACAAGGCTATTTAGGGGGGAAAAAAGTTAACTCTTTACTAGTATAATGTAATTTTGACTTTTTTTGAAATTAGTGTATTTCTCCAAACTGCTATAGAACTACTTTTTGCATCTCACGAGTCATGTGATCAACAACCAGATGTTACTCCAGGTGAAGACCAATAAGACAACAAGAAGTAGGAGGATGATGCGTGGAACATCTTTTAATAACTTATTGTGTGAACAAATTTATTCACACGTGATTTGAATTGTGTTTCCTATTTAATGGAAACACCAAAATTGTGTTTTTCCTAAGTTAGCAGAATATAAACAAAGTTTGTAATGGAAATGCAAATGTGATGCCGGCGTTGCTCCTTTTAAGTAATAAAATGAGAAAAATATTTTGAATACATCACAATTCAGCACTATAATTATGATCATTTCATTTCTAATATCATCATCCCTGGACAAAAGGACAGGCGTCTGAAATGGCTCAGCCTTCTTTCATAACAGAGAAATAAATAAAGGAATCCAGAAAGAGTTTTAAGTAAAAAAAATAAATAAATAAATAACCAACTGGACTGGTATTTTGTGGTACATTGCAAAAAGAAAAAAAAAACAGTTTTGTTTGACAGGAGAAACAGATTGGATTAGAAAAATAAAGGGTGGAAGCCTCTGGAATAATTAAAAAACTAATAGATTTTTGTAATAGTCAAATGCTAAAACAAGACATACACAGTTCAATTTAAAACCGTTATAATCCCAACGACAGCAGCATCACTGCACTGATACCTCAAACCATCAGCCATTAGAAAACAGCATTTTATTTAACAAAAAACAAGATCAGGATTATAATCCAGTTATCTTAACCGCTTCCATCAAATCACACAAAAAAAATGCACAACTTTGCGTTCAAAACACACAGAGGGAAAAATGGGTTGAGAGCCTTAGGCAATATAGGAAAGGCCAGCTGGGGGCTTAAGGTTGTTGTGTAGAGGATGGGCTGCAGGCTGGGGTCAGACTCTCTGGGGAGTTTGTGGAAGAGAACAAGGGTTGTGGCTGAAGCCAAGAGCCGGTGACATGGCACACACAACCACACACACACAACTGTACTATGACTTAGAGCTGGCCCAGAACAATAAAAACCACACCCTCTGGGTCTCACAAGGTATTCCATCTTCTGACTCTGTAAGAAGATTACGCTAAAAAAGGATTACATCGAGGAGAATTAAGGTAGCTTGGCTCATATATGCAAAAAGAGGCTGAATTTTAGATGGAAATAAAGTTCATGCAGCACCAGCTAATCTTATCTTCTCATAAACTCAAACAATTCTGTAAGTAAACCACTACGAGAAAGAAACAAGGAGATGTGGACATTAAGTGTAATTAATGTAATAATAAATTCTATAATTTGGGATATTGAAATAATTTGGAGCAAACTAATTATTAACTTTTGTTTTCTACAATTAGGGGAAAGGTTTTACAAATAATGTTTTTGTAAATGAGTAAAATAATTCAACCATACAATACAATACAATAAATACAAGCTAATGTATTTCCAAGGGGTCTGGTTGTAAAAAAAAATAGCTCTTCCAGTTCCAGTGTTAAGTTTTCTTTAAAATGCTTACTGATCTTTGAGAGGGAAAACTTGCATTATTATGCCACTATCAATATATTGCTTGGTCTCAAAATATTATCATTTATCACAATGATTTCTGGGATCATTTTGATTCCAGAAACTTACATAAATGTGTTACTGTAACAGGCCTGTCAATCAATCAACCTTAAATCAACTTGCAAAAACCACGAGATTGGTCGACAAATAAATATGCTCCAACAAATAGTATGAAACATTTAATGTAAAAAAAAAAAAAAAAAACAGCTGTGAGAGCAGCATCTTGAACACCCAATACAGAGTGAAGCTGCTATCTGTCTGGTGAGCAAAATGATCTTAGATTAGGCTACACCTCTACATCTACAGGCATATCATGTGTCAGACATCTGTTTAGGTTATTTTCTTGTCAAACGTCCTGTACTTCTATTGTAAAGTCTGTGTGGTAAATAGGATGAGAGGATGGAGGAGGATTTCCATTTAAGCACAACGAATAGAGGCTTGCTGCTAATGAAAAGGAGTATTTATTAGGCTGCCAATCTGACTGTCTGCCAACTCCCTCAGGGGCTTACTGAGGCTGGGGGTTGATGGGGGGATTCGATCTACTCAACAGATAGCAAGCACATCTGAACCAGAGTTCAACTAAATGTAAGGTATTTTCACCAGAGGTTTTATCAATAATAAAAAAGGAAAGGCTTGGTGAGCTGGAGGGGAGGAAAATATGAGGTATGAGGTTAGAGTTTGCACAATGGCTTTTCAGTTTCCATTATCTTCCCAGAGATGCTTGTGGTCACAGCGGTGCCCGAGCAAGTGTTCTCCCACACCCCATTACAGCACACACGCACAGAGGCAGGGAAGAATGTACCATGAGGGACCACCAGCTGTTGCAGCAACCGATATAGAGGAACGCCCCAAACCTTTTCTATCATCAAAATCTGGTGTGCACATTTTTCCCTCTACGACAAAGATTCACCTTCAGACTCTGATTAATTGTCCGGTATTAATCAGTCACTTATTTACAAGATGTGATCCAGACTGACATTCCCGTCCTATTTATTATGATTAGCTCATGCCCATGGTGTTAAAATTCCTGCTAAATACACACCTCGCCTCTTCCTACAGAATGTGACACACAGATGTAAAGATTCCTACATTCTGAACTGAAGTGTTTAAAAAAACAATTTGGTTTTATTGATCTCCTTTAATTCCAGTTCTCACACAGTTATACGATGAGCTACCCACCTCACAATAAGCTCGACCTTTGACACCTATGAATTCCGGAACCCCCTTCCATACTGCAGACATGCCCGGCAGTCACGTTTTTTATGATGGATAGAAAGCAAAAGGAAAGTGGTGGTTTCAGCAGTGGAGCGCTGCCTTTCAGTGACCAGCTGTGCCTGAAGTGGCCTTTCAAACCACTGCTCTTTATGTGTCATGAAAGGTCTGAGCAGAATAAGAGGAAAACCTAATCGCTTCCTGTGAGCCATTCATTTTAAAACCACTAAAATCCCACCAGTTTGACCACAAAGAAAAGGGACTTCTGCAAAACTGCCACAAATTTTTTTAGTAGGAATAAGAATTGGCGATTTCAGGCTGGCATTATAACGATAAATTCACTTGAGACAGGAACTGGATTATGTTTTTTAACTCAGTGAAAATACTACAGCTAGGGGAGTTATTAATGCCCCCGATGGTAGGCCTGTTGCACTAAGACAGAAATCCATTAATCACAGAATGAAATAATACTCCGTAATTTCCATTTGCAAAATGTATTATTTTTTCTCTCTTCCTACCAAAACTAGATGACAAAAATCTTCATTCTAGTCCTTTTTTAAAGACTTCATTATCTAGTTATTTGTTGTTTCTGATGGGGTTTTTTTGTTTTTTTTTAATTTACTGTGGATATTTAAAATGTCTTCCAGTTCCAGTGTAAATGTACATTAGAATTTGAAATTTATTTATTGTTGAGAATATGTTATTGCACTTAAATACCATCACCATCTGTATTACTTGAAATCAAAAACAACATTAATATTTATCGCAATAACTTATGGGACAATTTATCGCCCAACAAAGTTTTGTGACAGGCATAACCAGTGGTAAGTGTTTATGTGTACATTTAAACCAACTAAAAACAATGCAATGTTTAATTTTTCCAAAAAAAAAAAAAAAAGAAAAAAAGTGAAAAAATTTGAGTTGTACCTATGAGTGAACAGAAATGCTCAGTGACTACAAAGTCATAAAATTCTATTGTCTAAAACTTTTTCGGATCGGTGAACATCACAGTCAACAGCATTCTTTGGTGTGGAAGCTTTTACTGTAGGTGAAAGACCCAAAGTTAGCTTTCACCAGCATTAGCTAGATATTTTCAGTAGAAAAAGAACATCAGTTTGTTCCTTCCTCTGGGATGGAACAAACTGATGTCCATCAGTTTGTCCATCTGTTGGACAAACCTGCAGAGTTCAGCAGACTAAAGTCCAAAATTATTACAGCAGATTGGCCCGCTATCAAAATCTGAGCTTCAGATACAAACTGCAGTTTTATTACTTAGCTGCAAACTAGCATTGCTGGGGACATTTTGGCTGCACTTGATAAGCAGCAGTACTGAACATCACTTTTTATAGATTTCTCTAAAGGTCCTGACACAATTAACCATGATGTTTTAAAACAGAGGCTTTTAAACAACTTTCACAGAAAGTGAAAGTTGAAAATCTTGACAACAGATCTCAGGTCATCAGAAACAAAGGCTCTGAATTTGTGACGGTTTCTAAGGGTTCTATTTTTGGTCACCTTTTATATTTTCTAAATACATAAATAACCAGGGCCATAATGTGGCTTACACAAATATCCACTTCTATGTTGATGACCGGTATTGTTTGAACTGGTCATGAAGCACAGTTGCTTTTATTGTGTTTCAGAATACGTTACTTCAGCTTGTTCTGAATACTTTTAAGAAAAATGTCTGATTTTTAGCAACCTTTAAGATGAGACTACATGTGATTCCTGTTGTGGTTCTCCTACACAGGAGGAGCATTTTTTTGTGTGTTTGATTATGGGACATTTTTTGTCTGTACTTCTGTGTCTTCACAAGACTCATGCAGCTTATCAATCTGCCCTGAGATAGCGAACTGTAACACCTTGACGCATCACTGTGAGTTATATTCTCGAGTGAGATTGCCTTCCTTGACAACCTGCAAACTTCATTGCTGGTACACTTTCTATTCTTTAATTCTTCGTTTTCATTCAATTCATCTGTGTGAAATGAAAAGAGAAAAAAGCCCTGGGCAACACTTCTTGCCTTCCAATGAACAGTTCCTGCTTTCTTTTCCAAACGTCCGCACCGAGCTTGGAAAAACAAAATATATATACATTTGCCCACACAACATAGAACACACTGCAAAACATCTTGGAGCTTAGCAGTTTGACCTGCCTGAGTGAGTTTGAAGTTAGATTGATAGTTTTAAAGATGGCTTCTTCAAATTGTCAATCTTTTTAATAGGGGTGGGCCGCTAAATTGGCCCCAAAGATCTGAAATGTCCCCATTTGCTATAATAGCATTCATTCAAAAAAATAAAAAAAATAAAAATCAGTATCAGCTAAAATTGGAATAGGCAGGTCAGGCTTTTTGAAAGATCTATGATCGACCAGAAAACTGCAATCGGTGCACACCTTGTTTTTCTTTTTGATGTAGCCTTTTACAAATTGTGTTCCAGGTTATCACTCTTTTCAATTAATCTTTGTGCATGTCATTCATATGTAATGTCTGTAACTTCTTGATGGCATTACCCATCTTTGCCAGGTCTCCCTATATATTTTGATCTCAATAGTGATTCCCTGGTTGCATAAAGATTGAAGAAAACACAAATCGAACTGTTCATATCGATTTGTGGTAACAGGATCGGTACCGATATACCGATCGACTATTATTGGGATCGGTATATCAGACTTCAAATAAATTGAACTGAAGGAAATTTTAATTTTGACATTGCTATTAATGGACTGGTAACAATTGGTACAGAGCAGATAAACAATAAGCAAAGTGGACCTGTAGGCCTGGAGTGTGACAACAATTAAACTTTTGTAAAAAACAGTGTTCATGATAAGGCACACCTCCAGTCATCCCCCACGGACCAGAGTAGGTAATGTGATATCATTCTCTGGAGCAGAGCCCTCAGTCAGCAGATGGCCGGCTATTGAAAAATGTCTGGAAACAAAGAGCCATATGATTGAGGTTAAAGGCTGGGCCGTGTAAAACCACAAGAATCTTTATGCACGTCCCAAAATAAATGGGAAGTCCTTTATCAAAACGCAAAAAGGAGAACTTCCTGCAGTTCAGAAGAGTTCACTTTGCGTCGAGCCATTGGTTCTGCTTTATTCATGTGCCGTTCGTTTCCACTGATTCTGCCAGATTAAATCTGACAGCTGGCACAGAACATGGAGAGAGCTGCAGCCGAACCAACCCTCTCCATCTTCCATTTATAGCCATAAAAAAAAACACACAGTCACCCCGAGGAGGAATTCCTGTCTGACACGCGCATTTCTACTGTTCTCTGCTCCCAGGAGACAGAGCGCGAGAGAGGGAACGGTTTTTATCAGCAGCGCTCGTGTTTCACCGCACCGCGGCATGCCGACCATCCAGAAAACTGAGCGCATATTTCACAGCCTGGAAACTTGTGTCCCCTTCAGCTGGTGTTGGCAGACGGTTCTGCTCTTTGATGGAGGCAGCTGCGCCACAGCGGCAGGTGAACGCCTGGCTCCCACACATTCCTGTATCAGCTGACTACAGAGTGGGGTCCCAGCAGCGTGGAGTCTGAGCTCACAATGTTAACATTGGAGAGCAAAATAACTGGGATTGGTGGGACACAGATACACCTGTTTAGCACAACTCAATTCAAACTTTTAATAAAAACACGGAACATTTCATTGTTTTGTTTTTGTTGTTGTTGTTTTCACGTGAACATGTCGGTGTTAATCTTACCTGTTAGGTGCTAAAGTTGGCGAGTCAGCCGTTCATGTTGAGCAGCCTCACATCCACGTTAATTGTCCCAGCTGGTGAGACTCAGCTTCCACTTCACCACAGAGCGGCAAGCAGGGGGAATAAAAACAGTCACGTTCGTGGAATTAACTACGCTAAAAGAAAGAGTTGAAAACCGAATTCCGGTCAGCTTTAGAAAAGATGAAAATGATTTAAAAAAAAATAAAAAAAACGAGTCCAGAGGATGGCAGTGTGAGTGGAAGTAGGACATTCAGCTCCCTGCACATCTGAGAGCTTTCAACAACAGTTAGAGCAAACAAACGGCTCGCGACAAGACAACACGGAGTCAGACGGGCCGGAGACAGGAAGAACTTGCGGTCACCTTCAAAATAAAGTTAAAAATTTTTAATAATACGTCCATTTTCTTCACACATTTGTTCCTAGTGGAGTCGGGAGGGGCTCTGGAGCATATCTCCAGAGAGACATTTCGAGCGAGAGGCGGGGTCACCCTGGACAGGTCACCATTATTATTCTAAATTATTAATTATATTTCATGGCTCGGACCTAATAAACAAGCTGTTTTACACTTTGTGTCAGTTTAAATTAAGGACCGATAGTGTAACTCAGGCGCTTCTCTTTTGAAAATCCTTTTCAGGAAATATGTCATGTCTCTGCTGGCTTCACACTCTAATCTGTCAACTCCTTGTTGCATGCTGAAGGTTGCCAGTAACACTCAATATTCAGCTGGAAAGCATGGAATTTATAAGATATTATAAAAACCACTTCTGTGATCAAATTTCCCACACTTTAACTTTTTCATTTACATTTTCCAGCACTTTTTGAAAGAGTTTTATTCCTGTTGTCTGATATTTATCAAAATGTCATCTAACCTCAATATTTCAAGACAACTACACTGTTATATTATAGAGTAGTTACAACTACATTGTTATAATTACACTGTTTTTGATCGGTATGTTATCTGATGATGGACCTCAATACAGATTTAACTCAATGAAGATGAGAATGACCCGTAAAAGCCCAGATAAGATGACACTGCCCTCTGCTGGTTGTTAGGTAGAACTGTTTCTTAAAAAGAATCCCGTCACCTTCCTAAATTATTGTTTTTGTTTTGTTTTGTTTTGCTTTGTTGTTTTCTTTACCTAAAACATCTTTTGGGAAGAAAGAGGTGCTGACTTACTTTTAACAAAAACTGACTTCGGCCATTGTTTTAGGAAGGTGACAATATTTTAAATTGTTCATAGGTGAGATTTTTAGTTCTTTTTAATCGGAAGTTAACTGTATATTTGTGAAATAGTTTTCCTTTTTGTTCTCGCCCTTCTGAGAGATGTTTTGTTCTAGAGAAGTAAAAGAGAAAGCTTTGATGTCTAAATAAATCGGCATCAATGAAATTAATTTAAAAAATGCTTTATTTATCCCAGAGAGAAATACATTTTTGTCATAACTCATACCATCCAAGTAACGTCTTGTTAGGATAGCTGAGTTATACATCACAACTCCAAATACCCTTAAATAAAAAAAGGAAGCAAAAATCCTTCCAGCTGCACCGGATTCAAACACTGAATACACAATAACACATTCATATTCCAAAGGAAACATAAACCCTCCCCCTTCCTCAAGGAGATGTAGATGGTGTCCTAACTTTATCACGTGACTTGAAGTAATATTGATTCACAATAGCATTTTATTGCTATAATCAGTCTTTATTTTTGTGAAATTTTGCCATAGAGTTAAATGGTACTGACTCAAAATATGTTGATTTGCTTCAAAAGGTCAGTAATGGACTCCCATACAAATATTATTCAATTAAGTAAAATGCAAAGACCCATAACCGCGTTTTGAAATCCTGAAAACAACACAATCTTAACAACAATAATAATAATAATAATAATAATAATAATAAAACTCACTATTTTGCCCCACCAACGTCAGGATTTCTCAAACGTGTGGAATGTAAAAATTCTTCTCTTCCCTTCTTGCAAATAAAGCAGAAGCAAAGTCCAACATCGATTTAAAGGCAGATAATGATAAGAAAATAACAGCAAAACGCGAATCATGCTTAGTTTTTTCTCTTTTTATTTCTGTTTTGAAATGTGTTCCATGAATTGCTGTGTTCCATGTTCAAATGCTGGAGTTTCTCCTGCAGCTAATAAAAACTAAAGGAGCGTGTCCGGAAGCGCGCGGAGGCGTCTCCCAATGCTCGCGCCCCCACCCTCCCCGCTGAACAGACCCCACCTGTCAGGTAGAAACAGCGCGCGGTCAAAGTACCGCAGCGAATAGACCTCCCGGGTCGCCATGCAGTCTCCGGTCAGCAGTTCTCCCGTCAGGCCGGGTTTCCACCGGGTGGAGGTGCAGAAAACCACCTGGGATGTCCCGGAGAGATACACGACGCTGCTGGCGGTCGGCTCCGGAGCTTACGGGACAGTGTGGTGAGTTTAGTCCACACTGAAGAAAGACAGTCACTCTTTCAATATTTTCAAAATTATAATCGATATTGTAATTTTTTTTTTTTTTTTAATTCTCACTGTCATATAATCACAAATTTTGATTTGAGCTCTTCTAATTTACATGTTAGTGTTAATAAAACTTTTCCAATGTTCCAGCCGGTCATTGTCAAGCTGCTAGTATAGTTTTATAGATCAGTTCTAAAGTTCTGTTGTAGAACAGAACTTTAGAACTGTTCTAAAGTTCTATAGTATTCCAAGCCTTTGACTGAGTTTGGATGTAAATTGACTGACGTGCTAAATTATCCTATGTGTTTTTAGGACCTAAATATGCATTCCACGGCCCGGATCAAATGGTTTTGCTAACAGAAACAGTTCTTGTCTGCCTGAAGCAGATCGGCAAGTCAATGCAGGTCCTTCAAAATGACAAGAATCTCCACCACAAACCTTTTCTACACAACAGACAGGAATGTGAGCTGTCCAAGACACAGTGCTTTCGAGTGATCTTCCACTGAAACAGTAGATACTGCTGATGAGTTATGGGCTGTTAACACTGATGTTGTTTTGGTTCAGATCCTGCAAATCTCCCGACAGGGACAATAATAAAGTGATGCTGATAGTGACATTGATATATAGACAAAAGGTGTGTCAGAAAACAACAACCCTTTGGTTCCTGACTTCCATCAGAGTATCCGTGTGAGTCATGTGAGCCTACATGTCAATAAGACAGTGTGTTTAATCTTGTTTAGCTCTGCAATCAACCTGAAGACCAAAGACAAGGTGGCGATAAAGAAGCTGTACCGGCCCTTTCAGTCCCTCATCCATGCGAAGCGAGCCTACAGGGAGCTCAGGCTGCTCCGCCACATTCAGCACGACAATGTGAGAAGAAACGTTTGCAGGAAATGACAATTAGTCTGCATTCTGCAAGTACAGTGATGCGAAAAACATATTTTTTGCCTTAAAGATGACTTAGTAACACTTAAATTATTCAAATCTTCAAGATTCAACATAGCCCAAGTAAACACAAAAATCTGACTTTTGTGTTTTTCAGAAACATTGTGCCATTTTATAGCACATTCAATTAACTATGTTTCTTTCCGTTGTTAAAAAAAATGCTGTATATATCAAATATGACTTAAAAGAAATGTTACTTTGCAATTTAACACCTTGAAATTTGGGTCTCTGTCACTTTAAACACTCCTCCTCTATCTGAAACTTTGCCTTGAGGATGTCATCACCACATGGCTCTTCTATTAACCCTTTAACAATGTTTTTTTACCAGTGTTGCACTGAGAAGTAGCTTCTATAATGAGCTCAGCAGGTGAACAGTTCTACCAGGTGTCTGTTCATTGCTGCTGGCTAGTCAGAAGGAGCTAGCTAGAGATTAAAGAACATCTGATTTGAGCTACTGAGCCACTGAGCTTCTCTTATAATGAAGTCAAATATCTTTTAAGTCATATTTGGTATATTTTGCATTTTTATAACAACTAAAGGTAACGGTTTCTTGATTGTGTTATAAGACGGCATTAAATGCATAATGCTTATTGCATAATACTGTCTCTTTAAATCCAGTTGAGATGAGACATAACCTTTAACAGACCAGGGCAGAGCAGGCCAAAATTCCTCCACTGCAATTTGAAAGACTCAGTGTTAAGCTATCATGGTTAGGGGCTGATTAGCTTTTCAACTAGACTGGTTTGGATGTATTAGTTCTCTTAACAAATGAAATCATTTGAAAATGATTTCATTTTCAAATGATTTTTGTATTGACTCTGGTTCTTTGTCTGATGTTAAAGTTTGTTTGATGTTCTCAAATTTGTAATTGTGACAAAAATGTAAAACCTGCAGAATCCTTGAAAGGGGCAAATGCCATCAACTCACCTCGGTTTATGCCTGATCAAGTTCCAACAAAGCAACTTGATCAGGCCATCTCCTGGTTTACAGTGTGTAGAGTCAAGATGATGGGTAGTTGTAGCCAAAATGACCATTTGCTACAGTTAAGGTAATCAGAATACCACCTCTAAGGGCCCAACTCTTCAAACAGCAGTAGAACATTACACCAGATGCCAACGCTAAGAACAGGAAGTTGAGGCTACAGTTCACCCAGATGCTGAAAGATTAGCCAGGAACAGATCAGTAATCCTTTGCTAGTCTAAGTGTTGATTTAAGTTGTCTCGTGATACGGTCAGAATTTGACATAAAACATGAAACTATGCTGTTAATTCAACGATCCAGGCTGGTGTAAATGCGTTTTAATGTAAAGATAAAGAACAGAGAAATTAATACAAGGAAATATCCTATGGATTGAGCTTGTTTATTGATTGATTCATCTTTCTTTAAAGGTGATCTGCCTTCTTGACGTCTTTACGCCGGACTCCACACTGGAGAAATTCCAAACCTTGTAAGTAGAAAAATCCTGCTGGTTTCTGCAGCTTGTTGAGTTTGGTTCAATGTTTCAGCTTCGTCCTGCTTGTTTTTACTTGGTTTGTTCATTCAAATGTTTTTCTCCTTTTATTTTTACTGTCTAAATTTATAAAATTGCTTCATATAACCTGAACTTTTAAGCTCAGGCCTGGAGATTTTATTTAATTTAATTTATTCTTGTGTTTCTTTCCTCCCTTGATATCCGTCAATCTTTAGTTATATGGTGATGCCCTTTGTAGCCCAAGATCTGGGCCACATTATGAAGAGAAAGAGATTATCTGATCGCATCATCACATATCTGTTTTATCAACTGCTAAGAGGCCTGAAGGTGAGTGATTTGGTTATTATTATTATTGTTGTTGTTGTTGTTATTATTTACTTTATTTATGATCTCCTACTGGGCAATTTGTGATAAACATCCACCTCATTGCCCCTCCAAATAAACTTATTATGCAGATCTTTGTGTCTTGCAAAAGTTTATTTTTCTTTTGAATAACACATTTCTGTATTTTATTTGGATTTTAAGTGCTAGACCAACACAAAGTAGTGCACAGTTGTAAAGTAGAAGGATTTTTTGGTTTTATTTCTTCATAAATAAAATTCTGAAAAGTGTATGGATTTATATTCAGCTCCCCTGAGTCAACACTTTTTAGGATTACAAATGACAGCTGCAACTTACATGCAGCCACTGCTAACAGGTGTATTCTCTGATAGGTCAAATATTCCACAGTTTTGATGGAGTTTGTCACACTTGTGCGTCGGTGTAAAAAAAAACTCAGCAGCAATCTCACCAGGCTGGAAATGTCAAGATATCTCAGCTTCAACAAGTCTGAACCAAGTCATATTAACACAATGAAACAGCAGCAGCACAAGGTGGAACATGCACAGAGGAGAAAAAAAACACTCTTACCGTCTTCCTAGATCACGAAGATAAGGGTCACGTCTTATCTTCGTGATCAGAAGAAACAGAGTATCTTGTGAGCAAAACTCAGGCCGAGCTTAAGGAATGTCAATACCAACATCAAGCTAATGCCCGTGATGAAGTTAATACTCCTTCTAGAAAATAGAAATCTTTTGGCAAGTCAAAATTAACCTTACGCAGGAAAAGTGTGTTACGATTTAATGCTAGAAATTGTTTTTCAGTGTATGTGCATGTGTAATTTCAGCTGTGTATCTTATTTGCAGAAAAAAAGTATGTTTTCTGCCTTTTCAAAACAACTCTTCGACTGTAGTTCATCAACTACTCAGTGTTTTGTACAAGAAAAAGCATTTAACTATTGTGTTAATAAATGACTGTGATTGCAGAATAAATACATTTAAGAGTATGTTCAAAGGAATCTTGTCAGATAGTCTGTTCCTTATGCCATTCCCAGGCTGAGTGTGTCATGGGTGTTTGTCTTCCTTACCCTTATTTATCTCTTCAGGCACCGCTAGTTAATATGTAACCAACAGAGCTTTGTGGAAACACAATTCTAACTATACACTAGTGTACGCCTTTCAATTAGCTGCAAATATCTTAAGATGTTTCCTCCTTTTGATATGTTTTTCCAACATTTCTTAAGTTCGCAAAGATAATCTCCTTGTCTTCCTAATGTTCTCAAATCCATGTTGTTGTTCTCTGCAGTACATCCACTCTGCTGGGATCATACATCGGGTTGGTATATATCAGCTTCAACGTCGTTTAGATTTTTTTTTTTTTTCATTTTGCTGTCAGCAAAGAGGCTGACATGACATGCTGAAATTAACTCCAAGGTGTTGCTCGTGTGTTGTAGGATCTGAAGCCGGGCAATCTGGCAGTGAGCGAATCCTGTGAACTAAAGGTAAGTTCTCAAAATGTATGACAGTGGTGGGCACCGCAAACTATAAATTTAGCTGCCCTAACCTTAAAGCATAAACATTAGTTCCACTGACGCCAAAGTCCTATGCCAACATAGTATTTAGTGGAAGCTAATGCTAAAGCGCTACATTCAACCATAGTTATTCCCATCATGTGTCACGAAGAGAGCATGGAGTCTCTCAAAATAATTGGTATTTATGAATTTTATGTATGTTTTTATTAACACACCTGATTGTTCATGTAACTGTTTTTTGTGGTAGGCTGCACTTCATTCCTTCATTTATTGGGGCCTGCCCATAGCAATGCATAGTAGACAGTGACAAAGTCACTGTCATGCATTGCATGGCAGGCACATATTGTTCTTCACCCAATAGAACGTTTCTTTATTGGGGCCTGCCCATAGCAATGCATAGTAGACAGTGACAAAGTCACTGTCATGCATTGCATGGCAGGCACATATTGTTCTTCACCCAATAGAACGTTTCTTTATTATTATAACTTCTTCTTCCGTGACCGTTAATGCGGCTCGTACCGCTGCGAGCCCACCCACAAAAGTGGTATCGAAACGTGCGGCTCGATCCCGGCATTGGAGCTATTACTTTTATGGGGATTCGGACTTACGATGGCGAAGTAAAAAGCAAAAAACGATCAAAAATTTTTGTCGGTTTGAAACGGCGGGAACTAGAGTGTAGCCGGCGTCTCGTTAGAGTGTGGGAAGCAGAGAGATTTTGACCCCCAAATAAATTTTGAAATTGCCGTCACGCCCACAAATATCGCCCTATCGGTATCAAACTCGGTCAAAACATCGATACGAGTGCCTGCTCCGGTAAAATGTTTTCGAAAATTTCCTAGGGCTTATGGATTTCTGTCAAGGTGCTTTAGAGCGAAGTCATGCGACAGGATTTTCACACCCTCAGCCTCATTGACTTCCATGTATTTCTCAAAAATGTCAAACCTCAGCGCACAACCATTTCTAACTCGTCGCTGTTATTACTGTGAGTGATGTACAGATATGAATCGCGGTACTATCGGAGACGAAAGATAGCCCTCTCATACGCTTCAAACCGTTTTCCGATACGTGCCACGGTTCCCGAACGGGAAGGAGTTGTTCGGAATGGTTTTTCCATTAAAACTGACTGGGTGTCTCACAAAGATAGAATTCTTTCTCCACCATTCTGTTTCACACACATGGCAGTTGGCAGAGGATCCATTCCCATAGCAACGGAACACAGCAGGGCCGAGCAGCTGATTAGGACTACAGATTAGGACTACAAATTCTCCATATTTGTAGTTTTAAATAAAAATCAGTTAAAACAGAGGGCAGAACTGACATGTAGAACTACTTGCTGTTTTGACCAATAGATAACTGATTTATGAACACAGCAGGGCCAAGCAGCTGATTAGGACTACAGATTAGGACTACAAATACTCCATATTTGTAGTTTTAAATAAAAATCTGTTAAAACAGAACTGACATGTAGAACTACTTGCTGTTTTGACCAATAGATAACTGATTTATGAACACAGCAGGGCCGAGCAGCTGATTAGGACTACAAATACTCCATATTTGTAGTTTTAAATCAAAATCAGTTAAAACAGAGGGCAGAACTGACATGTAGAACTACTTGCTGTTTTGACCAATAGATAACTTGGTCGAGCAGCTGATTAGGACTACAAATTCTCCATATTTGTAGTTTTAAATAAAAATCAGTTCAAACAGAGGGCAGAACTGACATGTAGAACTACTTGCTGTTTTGACCAATAGATAACTGATTTATCCCAAACACTGTTACTCA
The DNA here is from genome assembly GCA_010277075.1 of Poeciliopsis retropinna. Classification (NCBI taxonomy): domain Eukaryota; kingdom Metazoa; phylum Chordata; class Actinopteri; order Cyprinodontiformes; family Poeciliidae; genus Poeciliopsis; species Poeciliopsis retropinna. Next base: position 1,800,325 of record VMRM01000009.1, read on the forward strand.
TAGGATTAGTGTGGCCCTTTCACATAAAGCCTACTGAAAATTTCAAAATAAAAGACCTGAAAATTTTAAAATTAGATAATTGCTCTTTGGAGCAAAATATAACTGATTTTACCCAATCACTGTTATACATGGGTTTAGTTGGACCCTTTGACATGAAGCTTCCTGAAAATTTCAAAATAAAAGCCTTTACATTTTTACATCAGATAGTTCTTATTTTCGCAATAGCAAAACTGATTTCACCCAATCACTGTTACACATGGGATTAGTTGGGCCCCTTCAAATGATGATTACTGAAAATTTCAAAATAAAAGCCTTAAGATTCGTTTGTGGCTAGGGCAGCGCCGCAGGGATATTATTTTTCATTATCTTTTTCTCTCAGGTTAGGGCTCTGTCTTGCGCAGCTAATTAGCATTAGCATTTTACCTTAAATAAGGTATTAGCTATTTCTAAAGCTTATTAGCCATGTTTCGTGTACTAAATGGACTAAGTCAATTACAGACAACATGCTAGTGATGCCCCACATGCTACTGACATTAGCATTTGCTAATGCTAACATTAGCATTTTGGCTAATTTTAGCATATATACTTATTTTAACAGACCGAATGGTGCAAGTCCATGTTAGAAAACATTCTTGTGATTTTTTAGCCAAGCTTAGCATTGATGCTAAGCATCAGAACGCTGGGTCCAATCCGACGGGCACACTTTGGCAGGCCCCGGTTAAATTTCTCCAGGAATTTTCTAGTTATTATAACTTCTTCTTCCGTGACCGTTAATGCGGCTCGTACCGCTGCGAGCCCACCCACAAAAGTGGTATCGAAACGTGCGGCTCGATCCCGGCATTGGAGCTATTACTTTTATGGGGATTCGGACTTACGATGGCGACGTAAAAAGCAAAAAACGATCAAAAATTTTTGTCGGTTTGAAACGGCGGGAACTAGAGTGTAGCCGGCGTCTCGTTAGAGTGTGGGAAGCAGAGAGATTTTGACCCCCAAATAAATTTTGAAATTGCCGTCACGCCCACAAATATCGCCCTATCGGTATCAAACTCGGTCAAAACATCGATACGAGTGCCTGCTCCGGTAAAATGTTTTCGAAAATTTCCTAGGGCTTATGGATTTCTGTCAAGGTGCTTTAGAGCGAAGTCATGCGACAGGATTTTCACACCCTCGGCCTCATTGACTTCCATGTATTTCTCAAAAATGTCAAACCTCAGCGCACAACCATTTCTAACTCGTCGCTGTTATTACTGTGAGTGATGTACAGATATGAATCGCGGTACTATCGGAGACGAAAGATAGCCCTCTCATACGCTTCAAACCGTTTTCCGATACGTGTCACGGTTCCCGAACGGGAAGGAGTTGTTCGGAATGGTTTTTCCATTCAAACTGCCTGGGTGTCTCACAAAGATAGAATTCTTTCTCCACCTTTCTGTCTCACACACATGGCAGTTGGCAGAGGATCCATTCCCATAGCAACGGAACACAGCAGGGCGAGCAGCTCATTAGGACTACAGATTAGGACTACAAATACTCCATATTTGTAGTTTTAAACAAAAATCAGCTAAAACAGAGGGCAGAACTGACATTTAGAACTACTTGCTGTTTTGACCAATAGATAACTTGGTCAAGCAGCTGATTAGGACTACAAATTCTCCATATTTGTAGTTTTAAATCAAAATCTTTTAAAACAGGGCAGAACTGACATGTAGAACTACTTGCAGTTTTGACCAATAGATAACTGATTTATCCCAAACACTGTTACTCATAGGATTAGTGTAGCCCTTTAAAATCAAACTTCCTAAAAATTTCAAAATAAAAGACCTGAAAATTTTTACATCAGATAATTGCTCTTTGGAGCAAAATATAACTGATTTCACCGAATCACTGTTACACATGGGATTAGTTGGGCCCTGTGAGATGATGATTACTGAAAATTTCAAAATAAAAGCCCTGAAACTTTTACATCAGTTTATTTTTGTTTTGGGCATTTTATGACTCATTCAACTCAATGAATATTAATCATGGGATTAGTTTGGACATTTAAAATGAAGCTTACTGAAAATTTCAAAATAAAAGCCTTAACATTCGTCTGTGGCTAAGGCAGCGCCGCAGGCGCTGCAATGATATTATTTTTCATTATCTTTTTCTCTCAGGTTATGGCTCTGTCTTGCGCAGCAAGACAGAGCATTAGCATTAGCATTTTACCTTAAATAAGGTATTAGCTATGTCTAAAGCTTATTAGCCATGTTTCGTGTACTAAATGGAGTAAGTCAATTACAGACAACATGCTAGTGATGCCCCACATGCTACTGACATTAGCATTTGCTAATGCTAACATTAGCATTTTGTCTAATTTTAGCATGTACACTTATTTTAACAGACTGAATGGTGCAAGTCCATGTTAGTAAACATTCCTCTCATTTTTTAGCCAAGTTAGCATTGATGCTAAGCATCAGAACGCTGGGTCCAATCCGACGGGCACACTTTGGCAGGCCCCGGTTAAATTTCTCCAGGAATTTTCTAGTTGCTTACTTGTAATTTACTCAAAGCTTTTTGGAAAAAAAGAAAGGAAAGGTGAAAAGAGGACATGGAAATGCTGCATAAACATGCTTCATCCTCTTCATGACCATGAATGGAAACGGTTGACTACTTGAAAAATTCTTGACAGACAATAATTAAAACTACAACAGAGAGGTTCACTTTTATTCAACTGAAAGTTTACAAAATAGCCAAATAAATGAGTCTTTTAGAAAAATGATTTTAGGGTAAGCTAAGTATGCTAAACGTTTTGAAAGTCTGCAAATACATTAAAGTGCTAAACAAAAAAATATCTCTGCCATTAGCGGAGTAGCCAAAGTGTTTCCACCACTGCAAAAGGTAAAGTGCAGAGACAAACTAACACCTTCATATCGCATTCGCTATAGTGAAACTGGGTGGCGGTAGTATTATGGACAACAGGACAATGCAAAAACAAAAAATAGAATAGGTCAGTCAAAGTTCTGACCACAATTTTATTGTGAATCTGCAGCAAAACTTGAAACTGAAAGAATTAAGGTATAGAAAAAAAATCAAGTGTCATTCATTTCAGATTCTGGATTTTGGTCTGGCGAGACAAACTGAGAGTGAAATGACTGGTTATGTGGTCACACGCTGGTACAGAGCACCTGAGGTCATTTTCAACTGGATGCACTACAGTCAGGCAGGTAAGAACAATACGATGCATCTTTAATATCAATTTGTCTCAAGTGAAATATGCTGTTAAAGTAGGCTACAACACAAACTGTCAAACTGATTTTTGTGGCTGAGATTCTGCCTCTTTGCAGTGGATGTCTGGTCTGCCGCCTGCATCCTGGCTGAAATGATCACCGGCACGGTGCTTTTCTCAGGACATGACAGTATCCACATACAGATATCCTCATGCTCAATTATTATAAGGATAAAAAATAAGGATGGAGTTTTAATCATGTGTAGGAATGAGCTTTAAATTGCTGAATCATATTCATGAATATAAACCAGTATGTGAGAGACGTGCTAATATTAGCTTAATGTATTAATAACATCATATTCAAATTAAATGTAGTTGATTTAAAATACACACTGAACAGATTGCCCTAGTTTTTTTTTACCTAAGCATCCAGGTATCGATCAGCTGAAGAAGATCCTCAATCTGACAGGAACACCAGAGTCATCCCTAGTGCAGAAGATGCAGAGTAAAGATGTGAGTTATTTTTTGTCTGCAAAACAACCATACTGACATTTCCAGTATGCTACTGATAAATTTGTTTGCAAATCTGGTCAAGATGTGCATAAATAAAGCATTTGTTGCAGTTGATGTCCTGAGCCTCACATTGAAGAACTTTCCTCTCTTCTGGTCCCCCCAATCTAAGTGGACTCCACCGCGGTTACCCTTTGTCACTAGTTGTGTTTGTAACCTTTCCCTGGAGTAGTTTGCAGTGGACTGTGAACCAGCCAGGATATAAATCATAAACTATCCCTTTCTGGTGTTGAACCAGCGTAGAGTGCATTAGCCAGATCAGAGACAAGGTCCTGCCCCAAGTAGAGGAGCTGAAGTATCTTGGGGTGTTGTTCATGAATAAGGGAAAAATGTAGCGGTAGGTCAATTTGTGTGGTGTCTGCAGTGATGCGGGTGTTATACCTGTCTGCCTTGATGAAGAGCTTTTGCCAAAAGGCAAAACTCTTGGTTTAACAATTGATCTATATTCCTGCCCTCATCTATGGTACCGAGCACTATATGGCCAAAAGAATGAGAAGGCATGGTGCCTGGGCATTCGCTTAGAGGCAGTGTGAGAAGCTTCCTGGAAGGACTCAAAGTGCTGCTTCTTCACATCAAGAGGAGCCAGCTGAGCTAACTGGGGCAATCCAATTAGGATGCCTCCTGGATGCCTTCCTGTTGAGATGTTCCCTGCACATCCCAACAGGAGCAGACCCAGAGGAAGAACCCAGACACACTGCAGGGACTATGTTTCTCTGCTGGCCGAGGAACGCCTTGGGAGCTGGCGCAAGTGGCTGGGTGAGAGGGAGGTCTGGGTTTCTCTGCTTAGGCTGCTGCCTCTGTAACTCAACCCTGAATAAGCGTAAGACAATGGAGGGACATTATACAACATCAGTGTTTGTCAGTTTCTGAAGAATCATGTGACTCCTGTCATTTATTTTTCAGGCACAGTCGTATGTGCAAGGGCTGCCTTCACAAAAGAAGAAGAATTTTAAATTAGTGTTTCCAACAATGAATGAGAAAGGTGAGTTTGTTTATGTGGACCTGACTAGGTCTATAACGTACCAGAAAAAGTACAGTATGCACTGCTAATAGATACACTTATAGTAAATACTGTCAAATCAACCCAAGTCTGAAAGCATTGACGGTTAATAGAAGATGGGATGGTTTCTGTCCTTATGCCTCCAGCTGTAAACCTTCTGGAGGGGATGTTGCTGCTGGATCCAGAGAAGAGGCTCACAGCCAATCAAGGACTGGCACACCCGTTTCTGTCAGAATACCACGACCCAGACTTAGAACCGGACTCCAAACCTTATGATGACTCCTTCGAGAGCCTTGATCTCGATGTCGGAGAATGGAAGAGTATGTATGCACAGCTAAAGACTCGGGTGCTGTCTACCGAGACAATCTATATCCTAAGAGAAGTCATCGAGTGTAGTCACGAGCTCATATTCCTGAAAGATTTGTTTGAACACAAGAGATTTCTCTTCTAAATTTAACACTGCTTTCTGTTTTCCAGGTCTTATCCACATGGAGATTATGACTTTTGACCCCGATAACCCAGGCCAGACAGCCATATAAGACATGTCGATGTGGCTATCTGTGAGGTTCAAAGGTCAAGAACAATTGGGGAGGGTGCGAAAGCAGCATGAACTTAGCATTTTTGCTGCAGCTTACGTTTATCATTTGATACAATATTCAGTAAAGGGTGATTTTCTGGATACGGTTGCCTGTACAGCCATGGCGGAAAGATGATGTTTATTTTATTAGCAAGTTTATTAATTTTATAGTTGAAACCAGATATTTACATACATCATACAAAGACACATATTCTTTTTTGCCATCATATACTCTGTTTCTGTCTAAATGTCACAATGAGGATACACAGATTTGTTTTTAACTTTCCACAAATCCATTAGTTTCCCTATATTTTCTTAATATTTGGAAGAATTGTCCCATAAACCATATGACTTGATTCAAAAATTTGGGGTTTATGCCATAAGCTTCTCACAATAGTTTGCTAGAAATGTGTCTAGTGTGTTTAAGTGGGAATGTTGTAAGCTGTGTGCTTTATTTAAGATGTATTTCAGGGTCGCTGCTTGTTCTAAACAAAGAAGTTGACTGATATTAATCTGTAATCTAAAACCTTATGAATGCCAATAATGGCAACTAAATTGTTTATTAAAAAAAGTTCAAAAACTGCTCAAATGTACTGAAATAAAAACTTAAGTATTACCTTGTTTCAGTGTTGTTGTATGGCAGACTAGAAAGTCATCACAGTAGTTCCATCGTTATGTTCTCCTTGTGTTTTCCTGCAGAATTCTGGTCTGTCCCTCAAGTTTCTCTGAAAACATTATTCCCCTTACTGCAGCACACCAGCCTGTTGACACAGTTCAGCAAGCTGTGCATATTCACGCTCTGCTCTGGCAACAAGATCCTGTTGAGAACATCCTGGAGTTTTCCAGGACAGCTTGAATATTCTTCATTGCAGTGTTCTGCAATGTAAATATGACATTTTATGCAACCCATTGATGGCTGCGCACTTTTCTTTGTAACAAACCTTTGCTCCTACTATATGAACTAAACCACAATGTTTACAAAACAACCTTGGTGTCACTGCCTAGGTTATGGCCATATCATAGGACCATTAGTCTGGTCATTACCTTCCTGTGCAGTTCCCCTTGTTTCTCATCACCCATCAGTGCTCTGTCTAGAATTTCTCCCATTGACCTGGATTTGTCTGCTAGAATTTCAAATGGGCCAATCAGTGACCAGACAGTGAGGTGAACAATAATGTTGGTTTTCTGAGCTGGATTAGAATTGTGGTCTGCTTATAGTTGCAGTTTGACAACTGCAAAAGATGATGCAAAGAATCTCACTGAGTTTGTTAGCCACACTTTCAATTATTGAGCAACTAAAATCGGAGAAGAAGGAATGTTTAAGAGATTTTATTGCTGCAGCTCTCAGTAACAGCCATCACGTTCCATCATACATCCATGGGGCCTGGTTGTTTACAGCACATGCGATTTCAGGTAAGCTGTATCGACATAGCCAAACATTAGAGTCCAAACCTTCAGCAAGCAATTGTTTCACAATAGCCAAGTGTCCAGACCCTCTAAACAAAACAAAGTGTAGGACAAGAGTCTGGTTTGTAAAACAGGATACAGGGAAACAACAGAATAGTTAAATTCATTTGTAAGACATTTAATCATTGAGTTGAGTTGAGTTGACCTAAAAACATTTTTCTCACATTTCAGTCAAGCCCCAATTACTAAGGTAGTACAGACTAAGCTGGATTTACCTGACTGATTGTCCATTTAAAAACGACATACTGTCCTCACAAGACTGACTTTATAGGAGACATTATGGGAGAGATGTTCAAAGGTATCTGCTGTGTTCTCAGAAATTCAGAGGGGTAACCCTTCTAATATATGTATGTCATTTAGCTCCTGCACCTACAGCATGCCTCATGTGGAGCTGTTTGATGTAAAATCTTAATGCTTTTTCTCATTATGCATCAAATCTCAATTTAATCTGTAGAGTGTCTTTGTTCTATAGCATGTCGCCTATTTTCAAATAAAACACTGCAGTATATTTCAAAAGGTGCAACAGTAAATGCACCTTCACTGTCTGGTTCTGAAATTACACCCTCAGTACTCGTGCTTTATGGAAGACTATAAAATGAACATAAGAATGACATTTCAGTCCTGACTGCTCCCTTAAGGTACGATAAAGAATTGAATCTTATGCTAATGAGGAATATCTTACTTGGAAAAAATAAAACTGTTGCATGAACCAGTTAGCTATTCTTCCTTCCAGTCATTAGAGGGCAGCATTCATTTACACATAAAACACCCTACAGTAGGTTTGTTGCTGCTAACTTTCTTATTTTTCCAGTGTTCCTTAGTCACACTGTATGTCCTAGAAAACAGCATGACTAAATATCTTTTCCAAGCTTTTTCTCTGTGTAAATGTGCTGCACTGTAATGGAAACGCTTTTCTAAATGTGTTATAATTAGGGTTATCCACTCAACACCTCCAAAATAAGGGACAACTCCACCATGGCTTAATTACAAAATGTGTCAATTGTGACGTAATTGCACAATATTTCTTATTTTTCCAACACGAAAGCAGTATAATATATAAGATTCGGTTTGTTTGCCAAAGCACTTCAGAACATCTTTGTAGTTTTTCCTTGTACGATAAGTTTTGACATGATGAAACAGGCAATTCAGCTGTAAGGTGGCAGTTTGGGAGCTCTGTGTTCTAGCAGCAAGAAGGTCCTCGGTTCAAATCTTTGACTCTGTGCATATATGGGTTCCCACCAAATACTTCCCAGTTTAAAAACATTATGTTCTTTAAATTGACCTCAGGTGTGAGTTATGTGTCTCTATGTTGACTTGTGATAAACTGTCTCTCACCCAGTGTATTTAATCATGTGCTTCAACCTTGTTATTTACCACATGAATTTAATTTAAAAAAAAAAAAAAAGCACCGGTGTCAAAGCAAGTGTGAACAAATATCAGATAAATTCAAACATACATCAAATTACATCAATTATGTTGTATTTAAAAGTCTCTCCAGTCTCTGATCGTGTCACACCCTTCATCACTTCAAGACAGCCCTTGCAGCTCATGATTCATGTATCTGCTCAGGCATGTTGCATTCATCTCCACTTACTCAAACATTTGGCAGACTGTCTTCCACTTCTCAGAGTCAATTGTGTGGCATGTCCACAGAGTTGACAGCACATGCTAGAATTTGCTGAACTGTCATAGCTAGGGGCTGCAAGCAAGTTTTTTATTCTTTCCATAGGTTTCTTAAGATAACTGTCTATAGGCAGGGGCAGAGTGAAAGGGGGCCCGGGGGAGCACCGCCCCCCCCCCTCATGATGGTGTTGACATTTTAACAAACACCAGGTCATTCCTGTACATTATTTGGAATCATTGTAAGCCAACCTAATATCCAAAGAAAACCAACTATATATATATTATATATATATATATATATATATATATATATATATTATATATATATATATATATATATATATAACCATGTTTGGCATTTTTGAACATTTTTACTGATTTGTGAAACTTCAATAAATGTTGATTTCACCACTTTTTTGGGGGATCTCTGTCATAGTATAAATGCTCCAATTCCAAAACTACAACACCTAGACACTTCAAGTTTTGGAATTAGAGCAGATCTTGTGTGACAGAGTGACAGAGACCAAAAAAAAAAAAAAAAAAAGTGGTGAAATCAAAGTTTCACAAATCAGTGAAAGGTTTGACAAATCATAAAAATGGTTATAAATATTCTGCTTTTAGAGCAAAATAATCCAATGCAGGTTTTTTAGAGTCTAGATGTTGTAGTTTTTAAACTGGAGTCGATAAAAGATGCAGGAGGTAGTGAAAAACTAGGTGGAATCAACCTTTAGCCATTTCCCGAATCGGAAGCTACAATTGGAAACCAAATTTAGCTTTGTCTTTTGTACTCAGAACGGTTTCTAAATCAAATAAATTCTGTCTTTTTTGCATTTTGTATTATTTATCACACAGATTCTGCTGCGGTCAATGAAGGATTGCAGACTGTGAAAACTTAGAATAGTAATAACAGAATACCTAGTAAGACGTTATCCTTGCTTTTATTTGAGGAACACTGCACTCCTTATACAGAAAATATTTTACACTATTTGAAAACTAAGCTGAACCTGACTGCATTGTTTGAAAAGAAGGACCAACTAGGAATATATATGTGATTGACTTGAAATCTACCTGTATGATTTGATAGAATTTACTTTTTTAAAAGTACCTTGATGTACATTTGTTGTGATTTGTCACCATATAAATAAGCTGAATTGATCAGAGTTGAAATTGAAGTTAATCTCTCAGTTTAAGTCCATCTTCAGCAATAGTTAAACATGACATTGCTGCTTTAGTGCAACAGGTAGTCGTAATACTCCTCTTCTGGACCAGAAAATTATTATTAGAGATGACAATCTTGAGATATAACTATCCGTCTGTCTGAATTCAAGGTCAAATAAAAGTTGTTAAATTACTGAGTTTTACACGTGTAGACAAAGTAAGAAAAACTTATTTGAAGAAAAAAAAAAAAAAGAAAACACAAAACCAACCAAATGAATATGAATTCAGATTTATTGCAGCTTTTTTTGATGGTATAGTTCATAATAAATCTGGTATTTCCAGTCAGCCCTATGCATTTAGTTTTACAGTTGTTGAAAGTAAAGCATGATCACACACACCATGTAGTTTAAACAGTGGAGAGCTCATGTTCTCTCAAAACATGAATAGAAAAAAGAGGAATAAAAACAATCAACTTGTCTGTTACATGTGGCTGCTTTTAAAGATGTCAAACTGCACAGGATGATGTATGTGAGATAACAGAAGAGACAAGTGGTATGAGGCTCAAATTCTAGACTAGAAAACCTCTGCTCCTCAGGTACAGAGCCACTTCCTGTTCTCTGTTTTTGTGCAGCGGTGGTTACCCTGTATGGATTTGTTAATGTAACACTACAAATATTCTCATGTCTGTACAACAACGCATCCGGCAACCAGAAGACAGCCAGGCTGACTGATGAAAAGGAGACAGGGCTAACTCACATCTCTGCGGCTCTTTGTCTTTGGTTTAACAATCTCTCTGCCTTAACTTCAGTAGGTTTCTCTGTTTCTATGTGACTACGTTGGTTGTAAATGATAAAGTGTGTTCCTGAGGCTTCTCTGTGTCTGCATGGAAAGGTGAGGGTGGAAAAGGTTGCAGAACAAGGGAAGAAGGATAGAGACCAGGACTTTTAATAACGGAGCCGAGACGAAGAGACCCTGCTGGAGCTCTTTGAGCTGATGCTGCCTCCTCCTATGCTCATGCCACTGCCATATCCGCCGCCCATGCCGTAGCCGCCGCCCATGCCGCCGCCCATGCCGCCTCCCATGCCGCCTCCCATGCCGCCTCCCATGCCGCCGCCCATGCCGCCGCCCATGCCGTAGCCACCTCCCATGCCGCCTCCTGAGCCACCACCTGTTAAAGAGAACAACACATTTTTAGTGGACTACATTCAACTTCCCCATGCCAAACTTTACTAGTATACTATTTTTTTTTTCACAAATACATACCAAAGCTGGTGCTTGAGGACTGCACATGGATGGTTGCACTTCCACCTCCAGAGGCAATTCTATGAAGATAAAAAGTGAAAGATTCTCAGTCAACTTTAGTCAAACTTCAACATGTCCTGCTGCAGAAGGTTAGCATTAAGTTTCTACCTGGATTCCTCTCCTTCTAGGAGCTTCTTGTAGGTGGCAATCTCAATATCAAGAGCCAGTTTGACGTTCATGAGCTCCTGGTACTCGCGGACCTGGCGGGCCATGTCCTGTTTGGCTCTCTGCAGTGCCTCCTCCAGATCCTTGATGCGGAGCTTGGCGTCCTTCACAGCTAGCTCGCCACGCTCCTCAGCCTCTGCAATCTGGGCTTCCAGGTTGCTTCTCTATGTGGTTGGAAACATAAAAGAAGCTTCACAACCGGCCATTTCTTTTTCCTTAAATTTGTCAAGATGCTAAATGTTGGTACCTGTCCTTTGACGGCCTCAATCTCATTCTGGAGTCGGCTGATCATGCGGTTGAGATCGGCGATCTCGCTCTTTGTGTTGCGTAGGTCATCTCCGGCCTGTGATGCAGAGGTCTGCATCTCTTGGAACTGGGGAATAAGTCAAGTAATATTTGTTAGTGCATTTTGTACAGAACTCAACCTGCCATCCCACTTTGATTTGAGGAGAATTTCTAACCTTCTGCTGATACCACTTCTCTGCCTCAGCTCGGCTGTTGTTGGCAATCTCTTCATACTGAGCCCTGACCTCAGCCACAATGGCGTCCATGTCAAGGCCACGGCTGTTGTCCATCTCCACAATGACTGAAGTGTCCTTGATCTGTCCCTGGAGTTCATTGAGTTCCTAAATGCAAGCAAAGCAAATTATTTGATATCCTGACACACCGAGAAAAGACTAACTTGTGTGTCTTTCAGTAACTTTTTTGTTTTGCTTACCGCTTCATAGATAGCTCTGAGGAAGTTGATCTCATCCTGAAGAGCATCAACCTTTGCCTCCAGCTCAATTTTGTTCATGTAGGCGGCATCTACATCCTGAAGAGGGGAAAGGTGTTGGCATTTGTCAATGGGCTTAGAGGAAATCAATAATTAATGACTCATTTATTGTTTATGGCATAAAAGAGTGAAAGGTTTGCACACCTTCTTGAGGAGCACAAATTCATTCTCCACACTGGCACGCTTGTTGATTTCATCTTCATACCTGGGTGTGAAAAAATTGTGAAAGATGGGTTTGAATGTGTTGAAAAAATATAACAGACATAATCTGGTGCAAGGTGGGTTTAGTATGTCACAACAATGGTGGTCTTGCACTCACTTGTTCTTGAAGTCCTCCACCAGATTCTGCATGTTCTTCAGCTCTCCCTCCAGCTTTATCTTCTCGTTACCAAGCCCATCCAGCTGTCTGCGGAGGTTGGCGATGTAGGCCTCAAACATTGCATCAATGTTGGAGCGGGTGGTGGTCTGTTCCTGCAGGAGGCTCCATTTGGTCTCCAGCATTTTGTTCTGCTGCTCCAGGAAGCGGACCTGAACAAATGTTCAACATGCTTAGAAACACTTTTCTCTTTGCTTGCTTTAATGTTCTACAGATGACTTGTGAATTAGTAGACACACAAGTCAAGTCTTTTTCTGTGGTTGGCATTCCCACAGAAAAAAGCTTATGTATACTAAATATTGCCAGTTGCCGTGTCTACTTCCCCCTCAGGGCAGGGATGATCTTGGTCCTCTACTTGAGGAGAAGTGTAACTGAATGCGACTTTCTATAAGAAGATTATCGTGAGAAAAAACTCACATAATGTGTTTTCTTGTTCTTTTTGAAGTGATTAAATCTTAAGGATTAAAGAACCCAATGAGTGTTGTGTAAGTGTAAGTATTTTTCCTAAGCTAAAGCGAAGTTTAGGGTGCCACACCTAAGTTCAGCCCCTCCCTTAAACACCTGACATTGATTCCCCCTCTATACAAGGAGGCATACTTTCACAGAGTGAACATGCCTGCCTGAAACCCCCAACAATAAATTCATTGTGGACCAATGTCACCTGACAACCCTTTACTAGTTGTGCAAAATGATAAAGTAATGCCTAGTCCACAATATCTTGCAACTGGGGATTTCTTGGACCACTTTGAGTCTTGATAATGTCTCGTGTGTGAGTTGTGGTGTTTGCTCAGCAGGGAAAAGCTAACTGTGCACTTTCTCACACAGGGTGTGGTGCATTTGTATTCATTCAAGCAAACATCGATGTGTAATTTGGCAAAGAAGTTATCACTGCATGCAGAAAAATTCCAGCAACTACTTTTTGCACAAGGAGTTTGAAAGAATGCATCGAGGCTGAAGGGCATAAAGTCCTCCTTTTGCATGAATGAAGAAGCACTGCAGCACTGTGCTGTCATGGTTACAGGTGGTAACTTGATCTCTTCTTGCACTAACACTGAAAGCTACCAGTCACTGGATATGACCACTCTAGAGTTCCCTGCTTCCTGCTGTGCACAGAGACACCCGGTAACAGGCCCGTCACGGTTGAATGAAACTTAGTAGGAGCGGTTGGCTTTCAGTTTGTGAACAGATGCTCATCATTATGCTGAGGACCCCCTTTGAGATGAAACATACCAACTCTGCAAGCAACTTCATATTAACAGTCTAAAAGATTGGAACGGTTACTGTGTACTGATGACCTCTTCAGAAGAAAGTCAACAGCAATGCGCAAATCATTTCTACAGTTTTTAAAATGATGTGCAGTAAAAACATACCTTGTCAATGAAGCTGGCGAAGCGGTTATTGAGGGTCTTGATTTGCTCTTTCTCCTGGGTACGGACAGTCTGGATGTTGGGGTCAATCTCAAGGTTCAGAGGAGCCAACAGGCTTTGGTTGACTTGGACATTTGTGATGGGGGGTGCAATGAAACCTCCAGCACCCCCACCGAAGCCACCACCAGCGCCGAAGCCGCCACCAGCGCCGAAGCCGCCACCAGCGCCGAAGCCGCCACCAGCACCGAAGCCGCCACCAGCACCGTAGCCTCCACCAGAACCGTAGCCTCCATATGAAGAGCCACCGCTGAAACCGCCACCCAGGCTCGATCTCAGCATCGAGCCACCTGCACTCGCTGAGGCCATTTGGTAAGATGATGGTCTGAGGGAAACTGCGGATTTTGAGGAAAATCCTCCTCCAGCTCCTCCTAAGCGGACACTGCCACCAAAACCACCGCTGTTACCAAAGCTGGTCCTGGTTGTCTTCACATTCATTGTTCTGACCGACATGGCTGGTCTAATTTCTTCTGGGAAGTAGTTTGCAGAAAAAAAGGAGGAGGAACAGAGACAGAGAGAGGTTTGGCAGAGATGTGGAGCACACTAAGAGGAGAGCCAAGTCCCTCTAAGTGCTTTCTAACTGTGAGAGATGGATATTTATCTGCCTCAGAGTCTCTTTAAGCCCAACCTCCTCTGGGCCTCCTCCCAGAGTCTCCTCCAATTACCTGGACCCTTGAAGCTGCTCTCCCAGGCAGGTACACTGGCCCAGAGCCACTCAGCCTGTCAGACAGGTAACAGCGCTGCCTTGTAAAGCGATCTGGGCTCGACACACCCTCACACAGGGTGAGGGGAGGATAGGCATTTTGGCAAAGACTGTTTCATAGGATAAGCTAGGGGCTTTCAGAGAGGTGTGGGAAGGCGGGGGCCCTAATTACAGACTCACAGTACCCTATACTGCTTTTATATCTTTTTGCAAGAACAAAGCTTTAAATGTTCCCAGCACCTTAAGGTCAATTTATTTACTTACATTAAATTAAGACTTAAATTAATTATGCAAACTCGAGACTATTGTCTAAATTCCACCGTAGTGTAAATTTAATCATTTTTTAATTTTTTGCCCTTTTTCATGCCATCTGTAACAATGACCAGTCTAAAATACAGATAACAGTCACAAAAAAAGAAAGTTGAAAAAAAAAAAAAAACTATCTACTTAGTATTTGCTTTTTTAAAACCAGTGTTGCAATGCATTATATTAAAAATGAGCTGAGATATGGTCAAAACAGAACACTACAAGCCTTTAGTCAAGAATGTATTTAATTAAGTAGATAAACTGCCTTTGAAATGGGTCGTAAAGTACAAGGGGAAGTGCTTTTCAAATACAGTATCTTTTAACATTTCGACTTGTTCCAACCACAAACTTCACTGATACTGACTGAGATTGTATGTGATAGACCAATAGAAATGAATACGTCATTGGAAAGTGGAACATAGAAATTTTAGAAATGTTTTACAAATAATAATCCTTAAATATTCTGGGATGCATTTGTTTTCAGCCACTCTATGTTAACACTTTGTAGAATCATCTGTTTCCATTGCAATTCTTTTCAGAAATAGAATGTTTTGTTTTGGGGTTTTTTCTCAATTTCTCAACTGAGTTTAGATCTGGACTTTGATTTGACCATTTTAACACTTTTTTTTTTATTGGAACAAATTGAAGGTAGCTCACCCATTATGATTAGATCACTATCTTGGTGGAAAGTGAATGTAGCTCCAGTGTTGCCTCCAACATGTCTTTTTCCAGTATTGTCCTGTATTTAGCTCCATACCTCTTCCCATCATTTCTGACCAGTTCAGATATTTAGATATTGTTTTATAATCTAACTCTGATTTAAGCTTCCTAACTTTCACCCTGACCTGCCTGCTGTGTTCCTTGAGTAATCCTTCACAGAACAGCTGAATTTATGCTAAGAGTAAACTGCAGATGTGGTCTCATTTACTTGGTTGCATCAGATTTTATATAGGGGTAACATAAAACAAGAAACTAATTAGAAATGCAGGCCATGGTAGATATTTTCCCAGACAATCTGGAATAGAATTGCCACTTCATGTTCTAATCATAAATTGATGATGAATAGTCACTGGATAGTCAGTCGCAGAATACACAAAATTAATTTATATTCTATTAATTTAGCTGTTTTGACAGCCTCTGCTATTTTTATTTGTTTGTTTTCTTATTCTTCTTCTGGTGTAGCTCTCGTGTAGCCTCACTATGTAAGGGAATGTTTTCTTTATTGCTGCAAAAAAAATAAATCAATCAATCAAATTTTCAATAGAGATTGATAGAAATAAATATGTAGTTCTAAAACAGATTTGAAGACTTTGCATTATCTTTCATCTGCACTAGTTTCCATGAATTAAATGTATTAATTAAATGCGTTAAAGTTGGTGGTTGGACTATAAAAGGTTTGAGGGGTATGAATACTCCTGCGAGGTGCAGTATGATTTGAAATAGTAAAGTTGATATTTTAATGCTGAACTGTTGATGGAATCCTGGAGAAAAAATAATTAAGAAAAGTAAAGTGTGTGAGGTTGATGTTTCTGAGTAAGTAATAAAAGTAATAAAATTGGATAGGAAAAGGATAGGAAAACAGTTTCACTTCCAAAGAAATTCCTTTGTAGCTTTAGACTGAACTGTGGTTAAGATGGCCAGAGTTCTCATGAAGAAGAAACTGGTTTTGCAGAAGATTACTTGGAGGCAGAGAAGAACTTTGATGAAGACCAAGTTCTCTAAATATTGTTCAACAAAGAAGCACACACATTTCTACTTATTATCCTCAAAGTAAGAACCGATAGAAAAATCATCTCGTCAATAAAAAGACCAAGAAGCAGCTATCAAATCCTAAAATCAGTTCTTACATCAACCCTACAACTGATGGGGCTTAGGCCCACAGCTTGCAGCTGCTGCAGAGGTTTTCAGATTCCACCTTCAGCACTCATCATTCTTTACTTGACAGTTCAATTAATTTCTTTCTGAGTGCAAGAAATCAAAACAATTTGCATGAATATAGACCTCTCAGCTTTGTTAAGGTCATTTCAAAGTTGGGTCTCTCAATCGAAGATGAGCCTGCAGCTAAACGGCAGCATGCAGGAGAGCTTCTAAATTTCTTGTTCTGGCAGATCTGGAGTTGTCAATACTTGTTGTCCTAACAACTCTGCTCAAGGTGTTGCCCTCACAGACTTTCCTACAGTGCATCACAATCAGCTTTAGGGCACAGCTGAGCCACACCCCAGATGAAAAATGCCAGCGCTTTCTTTCGGCTCCCAAAATGTTCTCATCACAATACACAATACATTAAAGATCTGCTGCTGTTGTATCAGCCTTCCAGACCTCTCCGGTCTTCTGGTTCTGGTTCTGCTCTGCATCCCCTGAACCACACACAAACCAGGAGAAGCAGCATTCAGCTTCTATGCACCACAAATTTGGAACAAACTTCCAGAAAACTGTAAAACAGATGAAACATAATCAATTGATGGCACTTGACTTAATGTAATATTTTGATTATTGATTCTATGTTGCATGACGATAGCTATCTTTGTTTTTGTGTTTGTTATGATGTAAAACACTTAGAAATGCCTTTCTGTTGAAATGTGCTATACAAAAGTAAAAATTTGATTGATTGATCCGAAAAGAGTTTTAACACTGCAGAAACTTTGAGGCATCAGCATGTACATTTTTTTTCAGCCAAATTAACGTTAGATCATGTGAATAATTTATTAGCCATAGCATCTGAAACACAATCTCTGGTCCAGCAACTTACAGTATGGTGGGAATAGACTGGCAACCCCACCGAGGTGAACCCTTCTTATAGGGGAAACACATTCAGTAGATAAAGTGATGCAAAATAACCAAAACACAGAAACAGAGGTCATTGCTGAACAGATTAGAAACAGATTTGTGTTTACACTGTTAAGGAACCCGCTTCTAAACACATGCTCAACAGAATCCAAGATATATATGTCCATCAAGGCCATTGATGCTCTTAGAAAGTCTCATCTTGTTCACTGTTTTGTAGTGCAGGAAGATGACAGTCATGCTATTTATTTCAATAGACGTACTTACTACTTGTTCTCCACTAAGAAAATTTAAAAAAAACTATTATCACAGTATTTTGGAGGATGCAGAAACTGAAGATGGTATTGTGAAGTGAAAGTTTATATTATTATTATTATTTATTATCACAACAACCATGGTCACTTGCTGGATCAAGAAATCCCCAAGACTTTTCAGGACAGTCATCTGGTGACTGACAAGAGAAAAGATGAACATAATTAAAGTCCTATACTGCAGCCTGGATAAAATGCAACTACGAAGCACTTTTTGAGAAGTCTGGATTGCTTCATGTATATTTTGCATGTTGCATATGACTGTTGCTCGTGGGGAGAGACATTTCAGTAATCTAAAATTAATAGAAAAAATTTAAGCAACCTACTTGCAAACTGTATGTGGACTGCTGCATGTAAAATTCACCAGCAGTAAATATTGTGCTAGTTATCAGTATTGGACCAAAGAAAACAAGCCGGTTGCAAGCCTTTAAAATTATGACACTTTTGATAGGTCAGATAGACACAGCAGCTGGGTGGAGGGGCCCAATTAAATTTTTTGTCATGGGGCCCACGTTTCCTGGCAGCGCCCCTGCCCGGGACCATCAAGAGATAAAACCTTTTTTAAATGTTCTCATCCCACCCTTGGAGTTCACTCTTACTTTCTTATATTGAAATGTTAAAAAGACTCCTCCTTGAATCTTTGCTGAAGGCATTCATCTAACAAGAGGAGGTCTGAGCCCATTTGGACAAAGATCCTTTTAGCCATTTTCTTATTCTGTTGGAGATCAGCAGCTGATAAAAGACAGTACAGTATAAGTATAAACCAACACATCAACAGTAGTCTCATCTTTTGACTAAACTCCAGTGCAGATCTTCAGATTTAAATAGGGTGTAAATTTAAAGTTGTTGATTAAATCACAATGCATCACTGAGTAGACTTGAGATCTTGTGGAAGTGTATGTGACCAGGAAAACTTCAGTTTCTTTATATGTAATATTTTTTTATTCAAACATCTACTAACTATAACTTTTTTCCCTCACATTAGTGTCACTCTAAGAAGTTCCACTTTGGATGGACGTTTCAGAGTTTGTGATAAAACTGGAACCTCAGCAGAGACATGTGCAGGCTTCAACATCTGAGTCAGATTTGACCAAAGTCACAGCTTGTAGAAAGTAAAACAGACATGATGATTCATGTTACACATCCACCCATCTTACGTTGCTGGTGTTGAGTCAGGTCAACATGCCAATAAGGTCTTAGTGAGGCTATTCACCCAGTCCTGTTAGTCTAGTGTTAATCAGACATGTGTGTTTTTCCCAGTTGTCCTTGGATGTGTTCACACAGGAAGAGCATTCGACGAGGACACCCCAAAAGGATGTTATAGTCAGACTAAGCAACTTTCTTTCAACTGTAGAAGTTCCATCCCAAATTCTCAGTTTGGGACATGACCACAGAAAGCATAAGCTCTACTCAACATCTTGTGGATATTGTTGAAATAACATCAACGGCACAAGCTGGATTTTCTTGAGAGTCCCTGGATAATATCCATAGTCCTTCCTGATTTATCTTTAAAATTATTTTAGTTCAACCAATGCCTCGTTTACACTGAGGGGTGCAGTACAGGTCAATGTGGTTCTATATGCTATTTTGTATGTTTCTATTGTAGGCCCATTGGATAATGGTACAGTATCACTAGGGCAGTGCTACTGGTGCCAATTGATTGGGGAATAGAAAATATCACTGCTTGCGACAAGCAAGAGACATGCTATAGACATACTATAAAGGGCAGCTGTGGTTACTACCCAGTAGCTTGCCACCATCAGTGTATGAATGAATGTCTGAATGGGTTAATGACTTAATGTAGTCATTAAGTCATTAACAAATTAATGACTTAAGTCATTAAAGACTCTGGACTTGATAAAGCGCTATACAAGTACAGGTTATTGCATGACGCAACATTAGGTGTTTGGGTTTAACACCATCTGAGTCCAACTGGTGGTAGAAATGCACTCCAGAATTCACTTGTATTCCAATATGCTTAGGTCAGGGATCAGCAGCCATTTTCTTCCAAAGAAAACATGCTTACCTCTTTACCATCTCTCAAAACATTGTGGACGAAATGCTTTTTGGTCTGCTAAAACCTAAGAACAAATTTTAGAACATATACACAAAAACATTTGTATGAGACAAAAATAAGACAGAGAATGACCAAAGAAAGACACAGTAGCCATGTTTCCAGACACCACAAAATTGATCAGTTTGATATTTTGATAAGAAATTTGCTTAATGAAAACTCACCAAGTTTAAGAAAACTGTTATTTTTGATAAAAGGTTTTGGCACAAGGTTGAGGCAGTGTTTTGGCCGAATCAAAATTGATGTATTTTGGAAAACTGCAATGGAAACACTTTTTTTTTTTGCATCACGAGTCATGAGATCAACAACTGGATGTTGCCACTGGTGCAAACCAGGAGAATGAAAAGTTGTCAAATATCAGCCAGTTTTAACCCTAACAATTTAGGTAAATGATAAAAAACTAAAAATGAATTTTATTTTTAGCATTAGTTTGGGTCAAAAATTATTTCCAAATCAACACAATTCCTTCAACAGGACAGATTTTGGGACAGATTTCTGTAGAAGCTGCAAAACTATTGTAACGTAAAGTACCAAGTCAAGATGTGGGATGATGACAGACTCCAACCGAAAATGTTCTAAAGGATGCTGGGCTTTAAAGTTATTCATAATGTAAAGTACCAAAATGACAAAAGTCTCCCATTTGAACATGCAATACACAAATCCTTCTAATTTGAAATAAGTTAAGACCTAATATAAGTGCATATTTTGGACCAGGGGAGTGCAAACCAAAGTACCAAGGAGTGCATGTAGAAAAAAAAGCAAACTCCACATGGAGCCTGGCTTAATATGCAAATAAGCAACAACTAGAAATACATTTTCAATAATCCTATCTGATTTAAGGTAAATGCAGTGTATGTCTATAACCTCTTAACATCTAATAATTAAAGCTAGGTAGTTTGCTGTAGCATGGCTTCATGGCCACATTTTACGTTACACAATGTTCCAACCGTTTATTTAGGTTCACAGTTTATGTCTTGTTCAGTAAGCTAGCAGTACTGAACTTATAAATCAGGAAGTGTCTGCAGAATCTGACTAGCGGTGCATGTTTTTATACATTTCTGCATCATCAAAATAGAACTTTAGCTTTCTTCCAAAGGTTTCGGTTACACTGGAGGTCATGCCACAAAAAAAACAAAACAAAACGACAACAACAAAAAAAATAAGCACAATTGATTTATATTTTAGATTTTATGAAATGTATTTTTATTTTTCAGGTTTTCAGACACTTAAAAAAAAAAAAAAAAAGAAAGTTCTCTCATCGAAAGCGTTGACAGTTTTCCACTTCTCACAACGGTGAAAGGCAGCATTTCAGGCTTTCTAGTCAGCACATGTACAGGAATGTTCACATACTCATTTGGCTGTGAGAAACAACAGATGGGAGTTTACTCCTCTGAAACTTGGCAAGAAGAACAGCAGAGAGTTCAAAGAGTAATAATGAGACACAGACTCTCTGCCATCTTCTTGATCGTGTTTAGACGATTATAGATTGAAGTTCTCTTTTAAGTGGATCTATATTTTAATTATGAGACCAAACTTTCTTACAGTCACTAAATAATTGTGCAGGTTTAAGAGTATTTTGTCATGGTTTTGTGAAGAAAACGTAAAACCAGTTTGAGTGTCATTCAACTAAGACAAGTCAATGAAAACCAAAGCAACCAGATACAATTGAAACCTGATATTTACTCCCGCTGCATGAAAAGACACAACCTGTTTTTGAGTGTCTGACTCAAACTCAGACCAAACATTGTTAGCTTTAGGTCAGCTTAGATTACCAAAGTGGGTTCAATTTATTAAATGTCCAGATCAGTCCAGACAGAAATATTTTCAGACTGTTAAAAAAACTTTGACGATCTTGCTTTAATATTTTCACATATATTTCTTAATGATACAACCTATTTTGTGAAGTCACCAGTACTTCCAGCACCAAAACATCCAAACATCATGATGGTGGTTACTCTGGGAATTATTTGCAAGCTTTCCTTGTGTGGAGGCCAATGAAGTAGAGTAAACTCATAATAATGTTCAAGAAAGCACTTTGAAGTGATTTAAGCTTTGTGACATGATGCCCTGTTGTTTGATCTCTGTGTTCATAGATGTGGGTGTCAAAGGTCAGCTGCAATGCACAGCTTGGGTGTGGGTTTTAAACAATGAGCTATTGTTAGTAAAAGCCCAATAAATGATCCCACTTGGCCCATGCCACCACCATCACCAGTCTGAACCACTGACACAAAGTCATGGTTTAGAGATGATGTTCTGCATACTTTAGTTGTTATGGTGCGCACACATCTGCTAATGTCAGAGCTAATTTGTCACTTGGCCTCCCCTGAATTACATTTTCCAGATAAATTCTAAAGCAGTACTTTATTTAGCTGCTTTGTAAACTTTCAGTCTAATAAAGTTTTACAATTATGTTGAAGTTTGGTTATCGACTATGGATGAATTCTTCAAGTAGTTAGTAATCTTTGCTTATGCTGTTATTTTAAAGAGCATTTCTTCGGTGCACATTCTGTAATCACAAACATTGATGGGTATCTAGTAGCAAATTTGACCCCGTTGAGGGAGAAGTATTATATTGTAGCTCATGCTGTGTTATTGATAGTGTCAATCAACATAGATCAATTTAGTCCTTTAGAGTTAATGCAACTAACCTTTTAGTTTGTGTTGCCCACCACTGCTTGGTTGCAATGATTGGTTGATAGAGCTACTGTTGCCTTTCTATCATCTCTCCTCTAATATTAATATGAACTGTTCATATCAGAGCAAATTGAATGTTCTCTGTAAAGTTTGAGTGTGAAAATCTCAACGGATCAGTAGTTTTGTGAAATATTTGAGCCTCAGCAATGACCTTGCTGCATATGCCTCTATGCCATAAGTCTCTTGAATCCCCTTGTGCGCTATGCTACCTCTGAAGTTCAGCAAAGTACTACGTAAATCAATAGGAGAGTCTAAAAATGTGGGTTTGAAGTAAGTCATAGTGCATGGAGCCAAAGATGCATGTGTTTTTAGAGCCTAAATGACGTTTCATTTATTACAGTATATGCAAAGCGATGCGATCAGATGTCACCATAGTGATTGGAGTACAGTGTAAGCATCATTTTATTAGCTTTGCTGAAACACGCCAAACAAAACCTTTTTTACAAGATCCCTTCAGGCTGATGAGCAAACATTGAACCACATGACATAGCAGCTGCAGAACCTGCTGTATGGTTGAGCTGCAGACACAGACAGAATAACAAATCCAAAGAGGTAGTACCTTTACCAAAAACAAAAAAAATAGCACAGGTTTTAACACTATTTCAGTTAAAAATGATGTATTCTGAATTCAGGTTCTCAAATAGTTTATATATTTGGTCATTTTGATATTCTGTAAACATAAGCCAGGGTTGTTTTTGCCAGTCTCTTTTTTTTTTTTTTTTAAAGCTACTGCATCGTCAGCGCTATTTGCCTGTGCCAAAGTAAATTTCAGTGATTAAGGTGTGGCTCCATCTTCATCTGCACGCAGATTTACTGCTCTCTCATTCCTCTTTCACATCCACAGTCTTAAAGTTTCCTACAAAAGCAACTGCATGGGAGGGTTAATGCGCCGCCAGAGGGGAATTCTACCTGAATGAGAAAAAAAGAATAAAAATCTGCTCCACCTTTGAATTACAGAGGAAAACTTAGTAAAGGTAGCAAAATTTCTGGTGTGTGGGACTTGCGCATTTTGAAAATGCAAATACATTTGTGAATAATAAGGGGCCTACCTTATTATAACATATTTTAAATATGAAAAGCGGTGAAAGACATAATAAAAGTCTAACAGACATCCAAAAGAAAAGGGGGTTTTCTCAACCGGTAACCTATTTCACTCAGATGAAGAGTTTAAAAAGTCTTTAATACCTTTTACGCAACTCCCCCATGATGATCACAGGTTATAGGAAGGTACCAGGCAGAACCAGCCAGAGTTTTGAGACAGTTCCATTTACCAGGCTCCACCTGTCCAGGATTTTTTCTGTTATACAGCCACACCCAAAACTATGAAAGCCAAAGGGAAAACTGGCACAGGTGATAAAAAGTTTGGCCAGAAATACAGCCTTGCATGTTTTAAAAACATGTACAATTAAACCAAAAAAATTCGAGATCCGTTAGAAGTTGTGTGCATTGCTAAAAAGTTAGGACTATTTGTTATGACGGAACAAAGAGCAAAAGACTGAAGGGTAAAAACTTTGAAAGGGTTTTAAAAGTTCAGGAAAATTTATATAAAATGCATTTTAATTATACCAAAAACAAAACAAAATTATTTTGAAGCTTAATGATGGCAAAGAATAAGATATTATTCTGGTAATCACTAAATTGTTGGGATGCAGTAAAGTTTATCAGAGAACCACCATTAGCCCACCATTAGCCCAGAATGGGGCCTTTGCAGCAACTTGTGGATCTGACTGAGCTAACATCAACCGTCTTCCTCATCTTTGGTCTTGGGAGAGCGAATGATGTTCCTGACTTAGCAGATGCCAGCCAATGGTGCGTCAAGTACTAGTGTGTCTCTGTATTTCAAGTTCCCAAGATGCATTTTCTTTCCAATATTGTAAATGTGTTCTCTGAAAATCTGCAAATAGACAAGGCACACTGTCATTATGCACCTTACTAATTACTGATTAAATTCATGATCCCCAAGGTTGTGCACACCTAATTTCTGCAAACTTTAATTAAATGAATGGTCTACTGAAGGGTGTGTCAAAGTATTCCATTATGATGTTAGCAAAGAACTAAAGGGCCAAATTGGTTTCTATGAAAAGATCCACCCATCTATCCATTGTCCACACCGACATGCCATTGTAGGTTTGCAGGGATGCTCGTGCTTATCTAATATCTTGCTTAAAAAATTTGTTAACTGAAATTGAGATTAGGGGTGTTTTGGGAGCCTGCAGTTGGCTGCCATCATAATTAAACTGCATCAATATTCCAGAATGATAATCTCAAGCGAGGTCACAAAATAGGACAAGGAAAAAGCTTGTCAACTCGACCAACTTCATTCTAGATCAGGAGCTTTACATGTTAAAGTTAAAGACCTGAGAGGATCTGGAAGTATTTCTTGGGGAAACAACAGAAGTTGGTGTCAATATAGAAAAATACAGAGTAAATGAATTCCATTGAAAGAGGATTCACACTCCTTGAACTTTTTAACACTTTCTCATATCACATCCATGAAAATGTTGTAACAGACCTACTTTTTCTACTTTTTCTATTTTCAATATGAATTAGCTTCAGCAGTGTTACAAAGACAAATGGGCCACAGTCACAGGTGAGGTACCCAATGTGGCACTGGACCTTTTTGGTGTCATTTTCTCTGACGGTGTCAAAAAAAAAAAAATTCCTTCAATCTATTTTTACTTGTCAATTCTTATAATACGACTAATGACATAGAATATCAAGTTGCATTTTATTTTCATGGGTTTAATTAATATTCAACAACCGAACCGCAGATCCAGATCCCAACATACATCAAGCAGATGAACACATCTGCTAACTTTGTGACCGCAGTGTCATAAATCACTGACTGCGTCCCTAATAACTACTTATGAACAATGAAATGAGACGACTGCACTTAAATTATGAACGATTCACCTGCTGGTTTGAACGCAGAGTCTCAGGTTCACATCTGGAGGAGAAATCGGTGCTAGAATTTAGATCAGGCCTAAAAAAATCCAACCTGACCCAGACTAAGATCACAGACAATGTGCCCGATCGAATCCAACTAATTAATTTTAATTAGAGGCCCGAGGACAAAGTGAACCCAACATATTATTTTATCTTTATTAAAACTGTACTCCTTTAGTTTTTAGAGTACCATTCAATTAAGCAGCATGACTTCTCTGTTTTAGCTTTTAACATGTTCTTGATCTATTTTGTGGCTTGTTACTGCAGGGAGAGTCAAGTGAAAAAGTGTGATTAATAGGAGCAGAGCTGGGTGGGGCCGGATAAAGGATTCAGTTGTATGGCATGCTGCGCTTATTCCAGTCTAATTAATTTCTGCTTCTTAATTTATTTTCTCAACCAGGTAAAACTGCCTACTTCTCTGGTTATACACTAAATTAATTAACTCAACATGGCATTCTCATTTAGTTTTCTTAATGTACTGTAGGCTTGTTTAAATATGTCATACAAGCAAAAATTTGGGGTCAGAATGGAATTAAACAACCAAACCTTTGAATGTGCTTTTGAAGCATTCGCGTTCTAAAGCATCCGGCCCATCATTTTTTTTTTTTTTTTTTTTTCACGCCATCAGCTCCTGGCCAGTCCGGCTAGTCAGAGATAATATTCTGGAGGTATTTATTTAGTTGCCTCTGCCATGGACTTGGAGTCGCGTGACGTTGAACATGTCTGTGCATCTGCGCTAAAATGTCAGGGTGTGAATTGTGACCCATCACATCCTTCAGATTTTTCTGCCATTTAAAAGAAAAAAAGAAAGAAAAAAGTTAATAATAGAAAATATTCCATTGGCGCGACCCCTGGGAGAGGCATCTTCCAAAAGGTCGGCAAATTGGAGCAAAAAATGGGTTTACAAAGCATTTATCTGGTGGGATAAACTGTGATGGTCGACCCTGCCTCTCACACACAACACAGCTTCTAAATGATCAAAAATAGATCAAAAATACATGGAACCCATTTATCATGTTCCTTAAAATATACAACTCTCAAGTAGTCCAGTCAACTGTCAAAGTTATGCTTCTTCATCATAGACACAACAAGTTCGCTTGTGAACCAGAAGATTAGCAGGTTATTACAGATTAGCCTTAACTTTTGACTAAGAGAAAAATATTGTTAGGAAAAATTGACATAGAATATATGAGATTAAATAGACGTGCCACAACAAAATTTGAGACACGTGATTAGGTAATGTATCTAAGGCCAACCTACATAAATAGATGAAACCTATGAATCGTGTTCCTTCAAATGTACAACTCTGCACCATTTTGGATTTTATAACAGCCAGAGAAAATCCTCTGATATTTGTGATTGGGATGTGACAAAATGTGCAAAATACAAAGTACTTTTTAATACCCACTAATTTGATTCATCAGTTCATCAACACCTATGGAAAATATGACTGTTTTAGTAAAATGGAAAGTGCAGAAAAAGATTGTGTTATAAACTCTCATTAAATATAAGGCAGGTGTGGAAACTTGTTTAACTGAACCCGAATTTTGGGGCGTTCTCCTCCTCCAGCAGTTTTGCAGGTACGCTGGGGGTCATAAATCACAGCCAATGTACCCTGACTCTGGCATTTATAATGAACTTGCTTGATCTGGTACACGTGGAGATTACACACTAAACTTTCTGCAGAGTTGTGCATGTTTGGATGACATTTACCCTGGAGATGATCTTATGTGATCATGCTCACTTTTGAGAGTCTGCTTGTCACATCTCATCTCAGCTCTTACATAACACTGAATAATTAAGCCACGCTCTCAGTTACCCTGCAGCCATTCTCTACTTTTACAATTGACTTAACATCTGGACCCATATTACCCACACACTACAATCCTTGGCAGGGATGTCTTGGGTTTTGTCAGAAGTTTCAGCATCAGCAGCGAAAAGGAATTTTATTGTCTTTGTCATTTTTTTTTTTTTACTATAAAAGCAAAAAAAAAAAAAAAAAATGAGTTTGATATTTTATTCTTCGCTTTTAAGTTACACCATCATGTGCTACAATCAATGAAGTCACAAATACACAGCCTGCACACACCCTCAGCTACTTCAGCATGAATCTGGCTGAAGGCGGCTGTTGACGTTTATCTAATTAAAACACACCTGCATAAAAAAAAAGCCACATGAATTTTGTGTCACTAGTTTTGCTGAAATGATTTATGTTTTTCCTCTGTCTCCTAAGAAACTTCTGCTCTCTGAAACTTATCACAACCTCCATCCATCCATTATCCAACGCCTTTATCTCTCATGGTGTTGTGAGGGATGATGGCGCCCATCTCCAACGGTCAACAGGTGAGAGGCGGGTTTGACCTGGACAGGTCGCCATTCCTCACAACATGGCTCCTTTATTAACCCTTTAGCAATGTTTTTACCAGCGCTACACAGAGAAGTAGCTCCTATAATGAGCTCAGCGGCTACGCAGTTCCACCAGTGATTTGCTAATTGCTGCTGGCTAGTCTGAAGGTGCTGAGTGGGAGCGTCCATAGGCAGAGCTGCTCTGTGAGGTGGAAACTTGGAAGCTCCTCAGAGGAGGAGCTGCATCTTGAAGGTGGTGCTTGGTCCACCCAGGGGTTTTGTACAGCTGAATGGTTGCCATGGAGATGAAAGGACTTTTCAAACATGCATGAAAGAATTAAAGCAACACTCCAGGTATGTTTTTGATGATGGGAAAAGATTATAACTTGATGTAAAGCTCAATAAGTACATTTTTCAACAAGAAAAAAAAAAAACTGCCACTTTTAATGACTTTCTTCAAAAGTCATATGTTTACATACACTGAGCTTACCACACCGTTTGATAATTTGGCAACGCAAATATGATGGTCTGATTTCTGCTTAGGTAGCCTCTCTTTGATTGATCAACAATATTTGCCACTTTGGGCAGCTCCTCCAGGGGCATCCAAAGGTCTTCGCAGGCCAGCGGAGAACTGTCCATCCAGCGTGTCCTGGGTCTTCCTCCTGGTGGGATGTGCCTGAAACACCTCACCAATGAGGCATTGCAGATGCATCTTAACCAGATGACCAACCCACTTCCACTGGTTCCCCTTGATGAGGGACTCTCAAGGTTGATCGAACATCTCACCTGGCTACTGCTAAAAAGAAAATAATTTAATCTGCTTTTAGCCGCAATCTCCCTCTTTTGGTCAAAACCAACAGCTCGTGACCTTGGATGAGGTTAACAACGTAGATTGCCCAATAAATCAACGGTTGAGCCAACAGACCATTTTTTCGTCATTTGTGAACAAGACCCTAAGATACTTTAGCTCCTCCACATGGGGCGGGGATCTGCACACTTTGCACCGATACATCTATTAAACTAGATAAAAGCAAAGTATCTGATGAAGATACATGCTAAAGATAACTAGTGCTTTAAGGCCACCCACAGAAGAAGACATCATGGCTCTGGAAGCAACATATAAAGCCAGATTAGAGTTTACCACCGTTCTAAGGAACAACGACTTTAATATGACCAACATTACCTTAGCAAGACAAAAAGGAAAAGGTTGCAAGCTTGAAAACTCCACCCCAACTGGGAGGTTTGTGCGTAGCAGAATGTGTTTTGATGTAGGCCAGGACTCTTTACAGACCAGATGGCATCATGAAGAGAGAACATTTCAGGGAAATGTCAAAGCGACATCTTGACATCACCCAAGAAGTTCAAGTTTGGTCACAAACAGGTCTTTCCCTTAAAGAGACAATTTAGTTACAAACTGGCCGTTGCAAATGTGTGTGCAGAGCGGAAAAGGTGTGCGAGAGCCGAGTTCTCCTAATTCTGTAGGAATGAACAGGCTGGAATTCCATTAACTACTGTGAGACGCTTGCGGAAGAAAATTGTAATTGTTTGACACAAGTCACATAATTGAACATTTCCACCAAATAGTGAGGGAAGTTATGTAAAAGTCAAAACAAATCAAAATAAAAAACAAATCTTCCTCAAGTTATGGTTAGCCTGACTTAAGGTCAGACAGTTAGAAACAAACATGTCAGTTGCCTTTGAATCAGTGAATATTCGCCTGGTTTCAGATGCCTAATGAGGAACTGTGTACTGATGTTTGTGTCTGAATGTTTGACAGTTTTCAGGACTTTTCGCAACGTTTAAAGTACAAGCATGTGAACCTGAAAGTGATCTGCAGCTGACCTCCTGTATTCGAAGACATGACAGCCTGAAACTGCCTGCATCGGATAGGAGCTGAAAAACACTTTCACATGTTTAGTTTCAAGCCTGAAGGTTCTGCCCATATTGATTTATGATAGTTTGTTTGCCTTGGTTGAGTCAGAAAACAAAAGATATCTGTGGATTATATTTTCCCCAGATTCACTCACTATTTATAGCAACAATACTTGTCATACTTGTCAACAATACTTGTTGACCTCTACAATGGCATTCAATGGTTTGAAAGTGAAAGACAAATCATCTGTGAAATATTTGGCATCCATTACCCTAAATAATTGCTACACACCTTTACAAATACAGAATGTGCATATTAATACACTGACATGGAATAAATTCAGAAAAAAAATAATCAAGCACCAGACTGTTATCCTTTCTCAAAATGCCTCCAATCCAGTGCAACCAACTGCTTTCAAAGGTTACAGAATTAGCAAACACAGTCCGTCTTGTTACGATTAACCTCAGTCCAAATACAGCTGCTCTGTGAAGGACTTGGTGAAGAAACACCATCATGTTTGGAAGAGTGGCAAGAAGGAAACCTGAATCTCCATCAAGACCCTAAGATACTTTAGCTCCTCCACAAGATCTTAAGAATTTTAAGACCATGTTAAGATAATTAGAAATTAAATTCAAGAACTACATTACAACAGAAATGTACAAAAAAAAAAAAAAAAATGCTTTTTTATTTCATGGGACCAAAACTGTGAAAATTCTGTGGTCTTTTTGTGACACTTGGCAGCAGCTTTCTGTTTCTCACTGTCTGCATCCTCGCTACCTGCTAGCTAGCAAACAAAAGTTGCCCTTTGACCTAATACATGCCTCCAAGAGACTTTTTCCCCAATTTTGGAAGAAAGGGTGGGGGGTCTCAGATCTCTGCGATGTATGGTTTGGCCTACCTGACGACAGGGGGCGCTGTAGAGCAGTTTAGTACACTTTTGATTCTATAAACCACAGGTGTCAAACTCCAGTCCTGGAGGGCCACTGCCCTGCAACTTTTAGATGTGCCTCTGCTGGTCCACACCTGAATAGAATAATTAGGCCATTAGCAAGGCTCTGGAGAATTGATCTACACAAGAAGGGGGTTTTAAGCCATTTCATTGCAGCGTTTTGTACCTGTGGCACATCTAAAAACTGCAGGACACCGACCCTTGAGGACTGGAGTTTGACACACCTGCTATAAACCCTCTCGCTTTATAATGTGATGCTCAGGAGGAGTGCAGCAAATGTCACTGTCAGACAGTGGGGAAGAAGAGTTGTGTCCCATCAGACCATCAGTTTCCAACACACACAACAACAAAAAAAAAACTTGTGAAAATGTAACTGGCGCCAGTGCGACCCCGCAGAGAGTAAAAAGTTTGTGGGGCCCAAATGACCCCGTCTCTTATGGATGATCGACATACTTTTTTTTTCAGAAACCCGGTTCTCCTAGTTTCACAGCAGATCATTTCTACTGTCCTCAACCATCAACAAGAAGAAGAGAGTAAAGAAAAAGTAAATCTCTCACACTTGTATTGTGACTAACTGTGAAAAAATTTAGAATGGATGATTGAAAAACAAAAAGACCGGTTAGTTTTGAACCACTGATTACCTCTTTGAAGTGATTGTTCCAACCACAACTTTATTGAGATATATATCTGGAATGCAAACGTGATATTAATATTTTGTAGCAGGGTGTGTCAAAAACGCTGTGCTGAACTTTTGGCCTCTTTCCCAAAATATTCCAACTCAGTCCCTGGTAAGGATGGAGTCGGAATGAAGGGTTAAAGTTAACCCACCCCTCTGAAATACCAAATGACGTAGAAACAAAGTTGCAGCAGTCACTTATTTTACACATTATTTATAAGAGCTGTGTTCTCTGCAGGACTGGACTTGAAGGAGAGGTGATTTAGGAACCACCAGAGGCAGCTTTAGATGGAGGTCTTGTTTTAGTTTCTAGGTATTTCTGCATGGAATCTGCAAAAACACAAAATATCACCAATTTGTGTGTGTGTGT
This sequence comes from Poeciliopsis retropinna, assembly GCA_010277075.1. Lineage (NCBI taxonomy): Eukaryota > Metazoa > Chordata > Actinopteri > Cyprinodontiformes > Poeciliidae > Poeciliopsis > Poeciliopsis retropinna. The sequence goes on from VMRM01000009.1 coordinate 1,831,999, forward strand.
GGGGGGGGGGGGTGTAGTTTCTAGTGCTACCTTAGTACACCTGATATAAGACAAAATGAACTTACAACTCTATATAGGAGTTTGTTTTAAGTCAATATTTCCTTAATATTGTTTTTTTTTAAAAAACACTTCCTATTTTGACAAATTATTACATTTGCAAGACAAATTTCCAATGTTATAGGTGAAATAATCTAGTCCAGTACTTTTTAATCAATTTTAAGGAATTATTGACATATATCAGGCTTATATCTTGCTAAAAAGTAACTTGTATGTTAGTTTTGTCTTATTTCAAGTTTATTAAGGTATTTGAACTGGAAACTATCGACACTTGTGTTTTTGTAGTGTTTATTCTGATCATATCACGTCAGAGAAAATAGGAAATAATAATAGTAATGACAAAATATTAGATTTGGACTGAAATGGGAAGCTGTCTCATGTCAGTCTGTTGAACACAGGCCCTGTGAAGAAGTAACTGAATTACCTTGACGTTTAATTAGACGTGTCAACTCTTATGTGAAATCAAGACGATGCATTAAACCTGTTCTTTAGCATTAAGATGGAAGTGAAATGACAGGTGGCTTTTCTGCCTCGGTTTGCTGCTCACACATACTTGTGCTGCTTGGCTGCTTTCCCAGTTTCTGACTGAATTTGACTGTAAAGTTGTGTGGGAAAATCTTCAAGTTCAAGCTGCTAAATATTTAAAACCAGATAGGCCATTGCATTTAAAGCATAGAACCTTTTGATGTCATGATCAGTTTTTTTTTTATATACCGTAAGAGCCAGCATAAATTAGAAAAAGATGCACCTTTATGATTTGTTCACATTTCCATAAACTGGCAATCAGCCTGCCCAGTTTTCAGCAGTTAGATCGACTGCCTTGTTTCATAATCCATATGGTATTTGGTGCTAATCTGAGATTTTCATTGATGAATGATCATCAGTTTTCACTCATCCTGGGTTTGTTTCCGAGTGTGTACAGCATGGAGACGGTGCGCATGAAAAGCAGGCTGGAACAAGTACTTAATCTGATCTGGTTACTCTTTTATGAGGCGTTTTCTTTTTTTCTTTAACAGGGCGGTCAAATGTGATCCGTTTCATTCTTTGTGAGTTATGCCGCTGCTTTGCCCCAACCTGCTCTCTCCTGGCTTTGCCTGCAGGCAGTAATGAGAGAAATGAACAGACGGTAATAACCGCGTTAGTTAAGTCTGAACTTACAGGAACGAGCCGCTTTGCACCCAACTTGTATGAGAAAACTCTTGTTTGTTGTTTGTTGTTTTAAGTTGTATCATGACTTAAGGGAGGAGGTGTTTTTACTTTATTTGGAACAATTTCTGCTTCGTGCAACTCCTACACATTCACTGAAGCACTAGCTGAGTCAATGTGCACAGGCATGTGTGAAGGGATTCAATAATCAGACAAGAATGCCATTGATAATATGATCCCCAGGCCTCTGACAGCACTATGCTTATCCTTCATGAAGAGTCAGGATTAATAATATTTCTTTCCGAAAAACTGCACTTTTTAATAACTTCACCTGAGTCGCATGCTTGGACTGGTCCGTATAAAAAAAGGGAGTCATATACCAGATGGATTTGCAGTGTCAGTGCTTTGGGCTTTCCTAACGGTTACCCAAATCTTTAGTACAAACAGATTTGGCTTTAAAAAAATAAACATTTTGATGAATTTGCAAATGGGGCATGGCAAATAATCCTCCACATAAAAGTTTATTTTACATGCATTCTGAAAAACAAAAGTTCTCTAATCTTCAATCTGCTATTCACTTACTAGGGCCGCGCCCTGATCCCGACAGCGAGGTTTGTTTGGAGAGCGTCAACACGCCCAGGATTCATCCTGCGGTACAGAGGGGTGGCTCTGGAACACCAAGAACAATAATTACAACTCCAAAGAGTTTGGAGATTTGAGATCAGAATTAGTATAGGAAGGTGGTGCTGCAAAATCTGACCCTGGAACTTGCCATATTTGTAACTGTGATCCCATGAAGAGAAGTTGCAGCATGGAAAACGATGTCTAACGATGCTTGGTGTAAAATGGTTTTTATAAAGCATGATACATAATGATTATTTGGTGCAGATTCAAACTAGCTACGAAAAGATGCAAACAGCAAGGTTATGATTAAACACTCAGACATATAAATCAGTCCCAGGATTTCCACTGCAGACATTTATTGATTGATTAATATTAAGTAAATTAGGACATCAACAATGTAAAGAAAACTTTTTTCAGCGTAGACTGGAATTCACATACAGTCTGAAACCTGATGTATTCGTTCTTTAACTGAAATGCAAAGTCGAAGCTGGAAGTGGATAGTTTTAACAAAAAAAGTCTCCGGTCAGTTCCAGATATTAAATCTGGGCACCAGTTGTGACATTTTATTAGAAGTCCCTGATTAGCTCTCAAAGAAATTGACCCAACTCAATTTTAGTCCCAGAGTTAGACATACAAATTTAGACTACAGGTGAAACTGCCAGGATTTAAAGTGGCCTAAGGTTTAGACTTAAAGATTTGGAGGGTCAGTAAAATTTAACCCAGATATATTGAAAAAAAAAACAAAAAAAAAAACTCTTTAATCTCCAAGTAAGGTTTAATAACCCATAGCAGCCAATCGTTTGATCTCTGTGAGAAACTATTATATTATTACCAGCTCAGGTTTCTGCATGTTAAAATGCAATCTCGCCAGATCTAGCAGGTAGGGCCGTTTTTTTTCTTCTCTGCAAACTGATGTGTTTGATTCGACTCCTGATGAGAGGTATGTTTTACAGCTGTCAACATTTGTGATGCTGTGTTAGGAGCCAAGTCAGCAAATAAACAGCCATAATGCATCCAAACAGAAGTGGGTTTTTTTCAGTGTAATGATTGATGATTAACAAACAGTAGGAATCCAAATTTTATACTACATCTTAGTTTAGCTTGGAATGATGTCTGAAAAGTGAGGCCTATTTACTTTTCTTGTCATTTCCTGGAGACTGTATCTATGATTGTTGCTCAACAAGATATAGAAAATTGGTTATAGTGAAACAACATGCTTCAACTTGCATTTTGCTGTATTCTATACGACAGTTGTGCCATTTTTAAATAACTTGTAATTCCGTTTCCTACGGAATCCTCTAGGGAACATGGGGAATTTTTTTTTAGCGTAGTGTTAAACTGCCAAAACTTTTATGTTCCCTTGCAATATGCTTACTGCAATATTTGCTGGTCCAGTTTGTATGCAGTCACAAACGTCAATTTCAAATATATACACATTTAAAGAGCCTCAGTAAAAACATGTTCAACTCCACTGCTGCTAATTACTAATCTTAGAAGTTTGTATTCAATTGTGAGTCTTAGCATTTCAAGCACATAAAGTCTGGATAGTGATGAGCACCAACAGATGAGAAGAAACTGACTGTTACATGTGGAGAGGCTGGTGGTGATCCACTAGCCGACTTCCTCTGCTGCCCAGCTCTGGCTTTAGATAGGCTAATAGCTGGCATGCCTAACTCATGTCCCATGTCCCATAACTCAAACTACCAAGAAAAATTGCTGGCATTTACTGCAGCACAAAGTGACAGCAAGCATAAACATTGTGGGTAAATGCAGGGCTGAAGTTGACCTGTGATAATAATAATATTTACTGGAAAGAGCATCAGCTTTCTTAACATCTCCCATATGTTACTGCCCTGTATGTATGAACTTTTTCCAGGATTCAATTGATGACTAACAGGCTTTAATTCACTGCAATTATCTCAATCAGGTGTGTTAAAGCTGGGAAACATGTAAAAACCTGCCGTGAGGACAAAGGTCGGGAAGCACCAGCCCAGCCTGACCTCACTTTTTAAGCCAATCAGACGTGGAGTTACAGATGTGCTTTGTTTAGATCACTATACTGCTGCAACATAAAGAACTCTACAGATGTAGTGTCATTAATTAGAGCTAGTTGTCCAGGTCCTGAGGCAGAAAGCCACCTCCAGACCAAGGAGCTATTGTACTCTTTTCTGAAATGTTGCACATGTAACAACAGATGTCCCTGCAAGCACCCAACAAAAGAATTATATTTTTGTTTTATTGGCCTATAGAACATTCTTCCTAAAGTCTTGGGGCTCACCAAGGAATATTTTGGCAAACACAAGATAGGCCTTTGTGTGATTTTAGTCAGCAGACGTCTTGGGTTTGGAACTTTCCCAGAATACCTTTTTTTTTTTTTGCCCACTCTTTTTATCGTTGTTAAATCTTGAACACTTACCTCAGCTGAGGCAAGTGAGGACTGGTGTGCTTTGCTGTTGTTGTGGTTTGTTTTGTGACCTCCTGGATGAGTCATCACTACTGTTGGAGTCATTTTGGCAGACCAGCCACTCCCAGGACAGCTCACCGCTCTTTGGGCTGGGGCGTTAGGTGGTGCTGTCTGTGATCTTTTGGTCTGCTTCTTCACATCAGACATGGCCTTTAAGTGGTTTGTTAATCTGACCATTCTGGTAGAAATTAGGTCTTTGTGTGGGCTGGTGAACTTAAACTCGTTTTTTAAAGATTTTTGAAGGAGGTCAATTACTTTTTCAAGTTAGAGAAACTGAAATGTGAAAACCAAAAAAATCAAAACAGTGGAAATCTGTAAAGTACTTTACATCTGTTACAACATCTTGTTTGTTCAAGATGTTGCTGAATGTGATCAAAATCTATTCACTCACCGCAGAACGACTGGATGTCATTCCTCCAAATTTCCATGCGTTTATAAAAGCCACTGATAACTGATGAAAGGTGCTGAGTTGCTGAGTAACATGCATGGTGTAGTAATCTGATGCTGCCCTCTTCTGGTAGACTTAAGAAGTTTCAAATTCTTCTACAACAGGAACACAAGTTTTTATTATTACTTAATAACATGGAGTGAGCTACTCATTACTTTTACAAATTTAGAGCCCACTTAGAAAATCCAGAGAATAAGAAGGGGAACATTTCTCACTGGTTGAATATTCCCAGAATTTAGCTTCAGTCATCTTCTGGTTTATCACAGGTAATAGTATCTATGGCATGAGCTCTGTAGTTTTCTTTGCATGTACTGATACAATGAGACAATCTGAGTGAAAATGTCCAAATAAGAGCGAATTTTGACTTTGTGCATCTCTAAAGGTACAGTGAGGGAAACTAACACTTTCATTAGAGCCACTTTTATAAGATTTTTACCATTAAAGTAGTGATGTTACGTGATGTGCCGAGGCTTCGAGGCGCGTGTCGAGTAATGGAGGGGACGTTTCCGTAAAGCGCGTATCGAGGCTTGCTTCATTTAGGGGAGGAGCCGAAAACGATGACGTCCGAAGCCTCGCTGCCGGGCTGTACCACGTGACTGCTTCGGGAAGTGGCTCAGATTTTGGTGCGGAGTTTGACAGCTTTATAAACCCCACAGGCTCCATTCAAGATGTGGGTTGTTGTAGGCGAGTTGCGGTCAGTTGAGAGAGTGGATAGAGTTTTGATAGTTTGGATAGCAGAGTTTGAATAGTGGTTATTTAGTTTGAGACAGTTAGTTTGGTGTTTGGAGAGTTTAGGAGAGAGAGAGATAGATAGGAGATTTAGGAGCGTGAGGACAAACTTGCACTTATTTATTTATGCACCCCGGCATCATCTGTGCCATGTGAGCGTGTCTTTCAAAGGCAGGAGAAGTAGTGTCAAAAAAGAGAAATCGTTTGAAACCAAAAACTGTGGAGAAATTGTTGTTTCTTAATAAAAATGCATAAAATCATCTAAGTTACACAAGCATTAGCCTATTCACTACCCCCTCCCTAGTTCCACAAGCACTTTCACTGTCCTCTGCCTGATTAAGCCCATGCCATTTTTCTAGAGTCACAGAAAAACATTATTACACAACATGCCATATCACATGGCACTACTATTTTGGGAAAAATTACACACAGAGAATACATTCAAACAATATTTTATTATACACATATGTGTATACATAATTTATGTAGACAAATGATTTCGTCCTCCACCTTTTGTGAAGTCATTCCCAAGAGCCATAATAGACAAAAATTCAATGCATCACATGTATTAAGATACAGCTGGCTGTGATTATACACCTGGCCAGTAGGTGGTTTCGTGTGCACATGAAGCTTCAAGAAATGAACCCTTTCTCGAACCAGTTGGCTCAAGTGGTTCAATGCCTCATGAGGCTTCATCTCACCATCACTACACTAAAGTCAGAATAGTTTTCAGGCTTCACATTCTAAGATAAAAAGCTAGTCATCATTCTGTCATGTTGTGTTGCAGTTTAAGTCTATGGTTATGCAGAGAGGCAGCAACATCAAGATTTTAATGAAAAACTGATGATGAAATAAAACTTACAAGCAGCCAGGAGAAGAACAAAAAACAGCAGCAACCCAAGGAGCATAACGGGATTAACGAGGAGGAACCAGCAGTGAGAGGAGAACAGGTGTGTCAGTACTGGGACAATGAACACTGGAACAAAGGACCAGGGCTGATTAGTTAACAGCCTGCGGGTGTGAGGAGAGAGAGAGTAAAAAAGCAGCACAGGGAGTGAGGGAGAGAACACTGGGAACAAGGGAATGAACCTAACACTAAAGAATGAAGAAACAGAATTAAACAAAGAAAGGACTGAACCAAAAGAAAACAGACAGAGGCTGATCTAATCAAAATCAGAACAAATAACAAATCCCAACTTAAGAACCCAAAACACCCTCAGACCCGACACATTCTCCTGATTCTTAGTTTGAATGGAGCAGTGTGTTTGTGTTTGTGGTTACTCTTCCTAGAAGACGGGCTTTGCTTATTTAATATCAACCCATCCGTATAAACCATAGGGCCCGTTTAAACTGGTTTTTATTCAGGCTCAGACATGCATTATAAAATTTGTCAAAAAATGTAATTTAAAGTTAACGCTATGTACTCCCAATTTAAAAAAAAAGAATTGCGTTCCTGTCCCTGGAGTCAGAGTTGGAGAGGTTAAAAACATTCGAATCCTCAGTTTGTCAGTTTGAATGGTGGCGAATCTCATTCAATCTGCAAATAAGTTCTCAGGTTTCTTGAAACTGATTTGGACAAACGAACATTTCTCCCATGCATATTTCCTAAAATGAATATTGTTCCACTTTAAGTTGTCTTCTGAAATAAAAGCAAATTCATTTTTCATTTAATTAGCTTGGCTTTATTCAGTTTGTTGCAAAAACATCATCTCAGGACAACATTATTTACCACAGCAGCCTCTTAATTACAGCGGTCACAGTGGAAGAGCTTTGAGTATAAAACTACCAGAGAGGCAGAGAAGATCGTGACAGACAGGCACTGTTAAGGCCAAATATATTCACACCCCAGGCAAACGTTTTTCATCCTGACTGGAATATGGTAAATAATGTGAAGGCAGCTAAAGATTAGGGGAATTACCTGGAGACCTGGAATTATTACCAAATACATGACTGGAAAAACACAAAACCTGGTATTTTTGGTCTAATTTCTAGTGCAAATATATCACTACATTTAAAACAAAACTAACTCATGAGTAACTTTTTACCAAGTTATAAGAACTTTTTAGAGTCAATCCTTCTTTGATGTTTGTATAAAAAAAAAAAATGTACTTGTTCCTCTGGCAGATTATTTCACCTATAACAAGACATTTTTTATAAGTTTGCCATAGAAGCTAGTAGTTTTTAATTAATATCAAGAATTCATTTACTTAAAACAAGCTCCTGTATATTGCTGAAAAGTTACTTATGAGTCAGTTTTGACTTATTCCAATTGCATTAAGATATTTGCACCAGAAACTAGACCAAAAAAAACCAAAAACCTTTTTTTGTGTTTTTGCATTGAAATGGTCAGCCTGCCGGTGGAAACAAGCAGGCCAGAACTTAAAGAAACTTAAAGGAAGGGTTTTATTGTTGCAATGGCAATAAAGATTTTCCATCATTGCAGATGGAATAAATAATACTAAAAAAGACTTTTTTTTTTTTAATTACTCTGGCTTTGGAATTTTTTCTTTTCAAAACTGATTCTACTTTTACGTTTTGTTACTTTCGGAGAAATATTTGTCTCATTCCCTATCAGAAAAAAAACTAAATTTAAGCCTGCCAGGGGCATGAACCATTTTAGCTGTAACTGCACCTCTAATCTAGGCAGCTTATTTCTCAATGATACTGGAGGTCTCAGACACCAGTTTGCCGTCATTGGTCTCAATGGATTTGACGATGACGTTTTTCTTGCCGGTGCTGCTGTAGCCGCCAGCAGAGCTGCTCATGTCGATTCTGCCGTAGCCGCCGCTGGAGTAGCTGCCGTATCCGCTGGAGTAGCTGCCACTCATGCTGTCCATAGGGACGCCGCTGTAACTTGCTGTTGAGCATCAAGTCAGGCATTAGCAAACGAGGCAGAATGTAAACTGTTTTGAGCCTCCCGGTCCGTTTTCAGACAACTTACTGCTCTGTTTGGAGATGCTGATGGCCTTGATGCCGCTTGCCAGTCTGTCCTCCTCTCCCTCCAGCAGCTTCCTGTAGGTGGCGATCTCGATGTCCAAAGCCAGCTTGACGTTCATCAGGTCCTGGTACTCTCTGATCTGGCGGGCCATGTCCTGCTTGGCTCTCTGCAGTGCCAGCTCCAGCTCCTTGATGCGGTCCTTGGCGTCCTTCACCGCCAGCTCGCCGCGCTCCTCAGCCTCTGCAATCTGTGCCTCCAGGTTGGCGCACTAACAAGCAATTAATTAAATAGCAAAGTCATCTCAACAGTTGTGGATGTGACGGTACAAATATTGAGATGGGAGCTCCTGTACAATATTGAGAAAATGCTTCTCTATACCTGTCCCTTGATGGCGTCAATTTCTGCTGAGAGTCTCTGGATCGTGCGGGTGAGTTCTGAAATCTCTGTTTTGGTAGCTCGCAAGTCATCTCCGTATCTGTTGGCAGAGGTTTGCATCTCTTCGAACTAAATGAGGGTCAAAGGAAAGAAGGTCTCATAAATGCAGCTCTGGCTGAAGCTGTGAAGCAACAAATACTTTTTGAGTTATTGAGTACCTTGGTCTTGTACCACGTCTCTGCCTCAGCACGGGTGCGGTTGGCGATATCCTCGTACTGCGCCTTGACCTCAGCCACCACAGCATCCATATCCAGGTTGCGTCTGTTGTCCATCTCCACAATGACTGAGGTGTTCTTGATCTGGCTCTGGAGCTCACGCAGTTCCTGAGGAAATGTATGCCTTCATTTTAGTTTGCAATAATGGTAAATGTAATGCATTATTTTGTAGATTAAAGGCACAACTATCAGAATCAGTGGCATGGCTTTGGAACGTTAAACAAGCAAAAGATATTCAAGGCTGTAACAGCCTTGTGTCTTGAAGATCTTGTGCAGCCTGGACGTCAGAGCAACTGGGTCACAGGTATAAGCAGTGATGGGCACTGCTAGTTAGAAAGTTAGGTGTGCTAATAAACATTAATTCCACTAATGCTAAAGCACAGCATCAAGGTTGTATTTAGAGAAAGCTAATGCCAATGCACTACAATTGCATCATTTCAAATTATCTCTGACTTTGAAAGGCTACAGTTTTCTAGCAGCAATTTAACATTATAATCTACATTCTGTTGCTCATGTCTTCTCTGTTGCCTGTGTTGTTTGAAATAAGGCAACTGGGGGAAGAAAAAGGGAGAACATGAGGAGATGAAAGCTAAATCTAGCAAGTACCCACACTTGGAACCGGTTTCCTTTAGAATCTATTAATTATTTGTAATTTAAAAAACTTTGAGCAAAATTTTGCAAGGATGTCCATCACTGCACCGACTTGTCAGAGATGGGACAGGACTCGGGTCAGCCAAAAACAAACTTCATCCAACAAAGGGGAAATATGATACAAATATCAAATAAATGCATTGACAGAAATTACAAAATCAAAATGGATGCTGAAGGGATCGAAGGTGGGAAAATTCACAAAATAAACACAAACTGGAAAAGTTGGAGCCGTACCTCCTCGTAGATGGACCTGAGGAAGTTGAGCTCATCCGTCAGACTGTCCAGCTTGGCCTCCATCTCAACCTTGTTCATGTAGGCCTCATCCACATCCTGGAAGACATGTGCTCTTTAGAAGGTGATATAAATAAAAGAAAATGGCTTACTTCTGCTTCTGATGAGAAGGTAAATACCAAGTGATGGCAGTTAACAAGTTAACTTTAAATGTCCAGTCTCTACCTTCTTGACAAGGACAAAGTCGTTCTCACACTCCGTGCGCCTGTTGACTTCATCTTCATACCTGAGAAGGGAAAAATGTTCAGAAGTGATTTTGAATATTCAGGAACATTTTGTCTCAAACACCCTGATGGACTTAGCGGCTCTTCACTTTTTCCTGAAGTCCTCCACCAGGCCCTGCATGTTGTGCAGCTCTCCCTCCAGTTTGACCTTCTCGTTGCCGAGCCCGTCCAGCTGTTTGCGCAGGTTGGAGATGTAGGCCTCGAACATCGCGCTGATATTGGAGTGGATGGTGGTCTGTTCCTGGAGCAGGCTCCATTTGGTCTCCAGCATTTTGTTCTGCTGCTCCAGGAAACGAACCTAATTACAAGACAGACATAAAAAAGAAAATAACAACCAAATGTTAGGTAATTTAATCAATTTTCTACAAGATCGTGCAAATAAAGTTAACATGATTTCATTTCTTTGTCTTGTATTTAATATTTTCTTATGATATGAAAATCTAGATTCTTTAATCCCATGTTGGACCTCAGTACTTAGTTTGACCTGTGGAAAGCCCAATGGGTTCAAGAATCTGTTTTGGTCAAGGAAAGCAGATGGGAGAAACTTCTGAGTATTAATATTGGGAGATGAGTAGGTGCAATAAAAATTAAATGATTTGTGTCATTATGAAGTGCAGCATGTTTCTGTTTAGGCACATCATCAGTAAATGATTAATCCAAAATGTCTCTGTTCGGTGTCTGTGATAAAAAGAAACTGAATGTTTTTGGTTATTAAGAGTGTAGCACCATAAAAATGGAAAACAAGACACTGAAAGACAACTAAAGGCATTCCAGTTTTCCAGGAACCTCAACTGATGACACCTCATAATAATACACTAGGCTATTCAGCCGTTATCAAGACTGTAAAAAGCGTAGGTGTAGATCTCCTAGATATTTTAAATGACTTCAATGCCAGGGTAGCTTTGTCTCTGTAGCAACAACTGCATGAACCCCCATTCAATCTGTATTTAACAATACAGGCCAATGTGGATAATGTGGCATTATTCAACTCATGTTATATGTTGCTTCTAATCAGCATGTTATTGTTTAGGCACACCATCAGTGAATGATTAATCTAAAATGTCTCTATTCGGTGTCTGTGATTAAAAAAAAAAGAAAAATTCTGAATGTTTTTGGTTATTAAGAGTGTAGCACCATTAAAATGGAAAACGAGAGAGATTGACTAATTGCCCTTTGATTGTATTGAAATTGTAACTGACAGGTCAAAATGCAAAAAATTATATTATATTTACTGTTCATTAAATGCATCAAAAGTGACAAATGTAGCTTTTTTCTGTCTGTAAACACATCGTGTTCTTTTGCACCTTCTACTTTTGGAAGAATCAAATCAAAGAGGGTGATATTTGCTTTGATGCTGAAACTATGATAATCTTTTAATTCATTCATTTACGACAAGACAGAAAAAGGTGCCACCTCATATAAAGCCATATCATTTAAAAGGGGTGTAGCCTAATCTCCCTTTTTTATAATAGGTAGTTTAAAAAAGGCAGCGATGAAGGAAAAGAGTCACTTAATCCTTCTCCTGCATAGCTTCCTCTTTTTCGACAGGGATGGACACAAAAAAAAGGTGTGGCAAAGTTTTGTCCCCCCGAGTGCAGAAAGGTAAATATGTAACTGCATATTATAGGTTTTGATAAGAGAAGATCAGAAAGACAGCTGAGGCAACTCAAAGGCAACTGAACGTTTACAGGTGATGTTTTTACTGCAGAACTAGTTTGCATACTTCTATGTAGTAAAAGAGTAATAGTGGGAGCAGATATGACTCAGAGACGCTGCAGTTTGACATTCAAAATTTAACGAGTTACTATAATGCTGAGCTGAACTTGAGAAAATGCAGACAATAAAGTGAATCAGACAGATAACACAATCTTTGGGTGAAATTTAGGTCCTGTTATCTTTGTGTAATCATTGTTCTGGGTGGAGGAGAGTTGATAGATTTGCCACTAAGCGGCCATTGACCAGGACATAAAACCAGTCAGCGTTCTTTAAATATTAACCCTGCACCACTGACATCTCAGAGGATTTTGTCCAATTAAATTAGATGGACAACTTGAACTTGTCACCCTTTAACCAATCGAGAATCAATGGAGTTGCGTCTCGGCGGTCCTCAAAGGTGGAAGTCAACACCCGCCTAACTCCAAATAAGGTCAAGTATTCATATCTTAAATGTTGTCAAAGGAGAACAGCCTTTAGTTTGTAAAGCTAACTCATAAAGATCCCACTGTAAGTTGCTGCTAATGGCTCTTTCTAACCTGATCTCCACATCAGGTTAGAAACGGACACTATGTTAGAAACTGACACGTTCAAAACATTGCGCATGTTCCTTCTCTGCATCATTGTGTTACCATATTGTCTATAGTTGTGTTTCTATTACAAATTTTGCCCAAACTTTGTCCATCAAAACAACATAGTTTAGCAGAAAATCAATTAAAATCACAAGAATAAGTCTGTTCATGTGTCATTAAAATCATGCAGCTAAATTCTCCTCCAACTACTTCCTGTCATCATCTTCTTCATGGTTTGTGTCATCAGTAATATCTAATTGTTGCTCTCTTGATTTGTACGATGGGAAAAAAGTGTTTCCATCGCAATTTTGTGAAATAAACCTATTTCAATATAGCCAAAACGTTTTATTGAAAAACTAGACACTGAAAGACAACTAAAGGCATTCCAGTTTTCCAAGAACCTCAACTGATGACACCTGATAATAATACACTAGGCTATTCAGCCGTTATCAAGACTGTAAAAAGCGTAGGTGTAGATCTCCTAGATATTTTAGATGACTTCAATGCGAGGATGGGTTCTGGCACAGCAATCTGGGGCAATCTGTCTGGAAGGATTCAGGTATCTAAATCTGTTAGGTATGCAATCAACCATGGATAGTTGTTCTATCCCAGAACATTGCTTATTGAGCTTCTCCTTGAATGTGAGGTCACAGCTGGGTTCAGTCCCATTAAAGGAACATAATGGATACAAAAGAGCTAGACCATGGAAGGATCTCCAAATGGACAAAAGTTGAAGAAGTAGAGAAGTGGAAACACACTAGACCCTGTTCTATACAGCTATTGTCTTAGACAAATATCTAGAAACTTTACCAAACTAAAGCAGTTCATCAGAACCATTGGAAGGCATGTTTGCAACTTTTCAATAAGATGCACAAAGCCAGAGATGTTGCATTGTTGTTTGGTATTTGTAAGCTGGAGCAGTACCGGAAGCCAGATCTGACACTTCTGAGCTGTTACAGAACAGGGTGGAGCTGTATAATCACCTCCAATGTTTTACTGTGGCAATGATAAGCAATGGGAGTGATTTTGTGTATGTTCCATTGTTGCCTAGTACTAATGCAGTGAAACATCCACTTTAGAGTTAGTGGAAAAGACTAGGGCTAAGGTGTGTCTTAAGATTAGGTTAAAGTTCAGGACAAATCGAGTTACCAAGTTGAATGGAAGTTGATACGATGCCCTGATGTGTTTAGAGATACAAACTAATGTTTGTATGTTTGCAATAGGAGGAAGTGATGACCATTAATCAAAGAACTTACACAATTGGAAATGAATCCAATGTGACAGACATGAGGTTCTCAATCCAGTGTTGCATAACATCAAGATTGTAAAACAGCCTTTACGATCTGTAACTCAATCTTGGACTATACAGCAGCAATTCCTGACAATCTCTTACCTTGTCAATGAAGGAGGCAAAGCGGTTGTTGAGGCCCTTGATCTGCTCTTTCTCTTTGTTACGGACATCTTGGATTGTGGGGTCAATCTCGAGGTTCAGAGGGGCCAGAAGACTCTTGTTCACGCTGACGGCAGTGATGGGGGCCATGCCCCCTCCAAAGCCTCCTGCACCGCCCATGCTGGAGCTGACACTGTACGCAGAGCTGCTGGCCATACCTGCACCTCCAAGGCCACCTCCGTAGGATTTGTAGGACCTCCGGGAGCTGAAGCCTCCAGCAGGTCCAGCGTAGGAGCTGCTGCTGAAGTTTCCAGGAGAAGAGCTCCTGTAGGAGGTAGATTTGACCCTGAAAGACATTATGCAGGCTAATTTTTTGAGAAAGAAAATGGAATTAGGATGTCAGGCAGGCAGACCAGTGAAGGGCAGAGACCAAAGTGGGACAGACAGACGGATCTCTGTGGTGTAGTTAATAAACCCTGCCTCTGCCGAGGGAGGGGACCTAACCATACCTTTGGACCTCTGGGTTTACTACTCAGTCATAATAATCACCTCCTCTTTTTATAGACGTCTATGACTGATACAGACATCTATCCGAGGAAATAGATTTCTGCACTTTTTTCTCTCTGTCTCGATTTGGATCCTCTCATTATAGGTTCAGATCAATCTTTTTTTCATAATCACACATCTTACATGTATTACATCCATCCATCCATCCATCCATTTTCTGTTCACCCTTGTCCCTAGTGGGATTGGGAGTTGCTGGTGCCAACACAGCTGGAGCGACAGGCTCCAGCTGCGTTTCGGGCGAGAGGCGGGGTCACACTGGACAGGTCGCCAGCCTGTCGCAAGATGTATTACAATCATATATAATAATATGATTTTCAATTCAGCTGAAAAGTCTTTATACCCCTGGAATTATATCAGAGGAAGTGAGGTGGTTTAGTGTCTTGCCCAGATATATGCCGTACTGGGCCAATAGGATCTGATGTTCCATGAGGTGAACTCAGCTTCCCCTGAGAAAATTTAAGAGTCACATTACGATGGAAAAATATCTGCAAGTGTGCTTTATCCGTCACCTAGCTCCAGAAATGAGTGTTTATTTCTGGAAGAAGAGGTTTTTTCTTCAAATTACCATTTAAAACAACTTGCTAGGTATTTAGATCGATAATACAGCAACCAAATTTATAGTTTCGTCTCAAAAACGTTTTTTTTGCCATTTAAAGAACATTAAAGATGCACGTTAAAGTCATAAACTATTGACCAAACATTCTTCTCGCATTCCTTTATGGTAGAAAGCAGACTTCATGGCTCCATTAAGTTCACCAGGCCCAGAACCTTTTGTAGTAACCCCAAGGTGTCACACTACCACCACCATGTTTAGCTGCAAGTATCACACTCTTCGTCTTAATTGCCATGCAAGTTTTAGATCACATGTACTGGAGCTCACATTTTCCAAAAATGTCAGTTTTCCTGAAAGTCTCAAAGAGCATCAAGATGTTTTGGGTGAAATGTCAGTTGTGGGCTTTGGCCTCCATTTGTGGATAATGCTTCTCACTTTGGCTCACTGGAATCCCAATGCCTTAGAATTGGTCTGGTAGGTGCTGAGCCTAATCTAAATTTCTTTGTGAGATCTGTTGTAGAGATCTATTGGTCTGCTGCAGAACAACTCAACCTTTAGGAATTTCTTACTTAGACATTTTCTATTTTGTTAGAACACCAGGAATTCAGCAGTGAGAATGAGAGTTCACTTAAGTAAGGCCCAAGCTGACACAATCAACCCGAAAACCAGTTGGAGTTGACAAGGCACAATTCCCCCAACAGATGGCGCCATAGACCCCTGCGAATATAAAAGCATTCTGAACTGATGCTGCCCTGTCTGCTAAAGTCAGGGTTTTCATATAAGACATGAAACATCATATTATATATGTATTATATATGATGATGTTTTGTCATATGGAAGCTTCAGTGACGTGTATGAATTATGGATAGCTGTTGGGTAGCTAACTTTACCAGTAACCAATCAATGTACATCATCTGCTGTATTTGTAATATTATAGTGTGACACATTTGTGTCCAAGATCCAAACTGTGTTTAATTTGTTACATAGATCACCATAATGTATGCAAATTATTACTTTTTTTTTTTTTTTAATGATGTTTGTTTGGAACAGGCTTCAGATACAGTGTCGCATATGATTTTATTATAAGTCAAGTTATCTGTTAGTAGCAGGTTCAAGAACCGCCAATTATCAATGAAGGTCGCTGGACACAGGAGATGCCTTGTTATAATATAATTCAACATTAATCAATAAACCAGTCTGTAAGTTGCTTCACTTAGTTTGCTTAATCTGGAATTGAAACAGGGGAAAAAAAAATACTTAGATGTCTTGGATGTCCCAAGCATGGGATCAGAACAAGATTTGCAAATCAAAACAAGATTTACAAATCAAATACATTATCAAACGATACACAAATTACTATCAAAGTGGGTAGCTTTGTCTCTGTAACAACAACTGCATGAACCCCCATTTGATCTGTGTTAAACAATACAGGCCAATGTGGATAATGTGGCATTATTCAACTCATGTTATATGTTGCTTCTAATCAATAAATTATAGCATTAGAAAAAAAATCAAGTTACCTGTGATAAAGCACACTATAAGAACAAAACATGGTGTTGTATACAAGTTAAGTAATATTATTGAAGTTAACCATCTCTCAATAAAGTGTAAGTTTCTGGAAAAACGTTTTTCTTTACAATGAGTCAATTTAAAGAAAACCATCAATGTTTTTTTTTTTTCAATTGAAAACCATTGACAGTTTTTAACGGTTTCATGGTATTGACAGAGTTTAAGCTAACCTGAACATTTTAGCTGATTTTATCTTATACACTAGTGTGTGGATAATAAAAGGAGTAAGTCCATAACAGTGATACCGCACACGCTACCGACTAAATTTTAGCTAACCTTAACATTGACACTAATTTTCAGCAGTGGATAGGCCTGATTCAAATTTGACCAATATGCACATTTTGACAGACTGCTTTTAAATTTCTCCAGAAATTTTGTGGTTGTTTTTATTGATTTGTCAGATTCCACTGAGATTCTGATTCAGAATGAATCACTCTCTGCCCACTTTTAACTAATAAGCCAAAACTAAAAGGTTCAAGTACGTTTTCTGATCAGTGTTTTAGTGAGAAACTATTAAAAAGGAAAGTCAAACATCTGTCCATTTAGTAAACACATTTTTATTCAGTTTGGTAGCAAAAACAGCACCTCAGAACAACAGTGTGACAAGGGCAGCTTCCTAAGGGGTTGAACAGTTTCAGTTACAGAACACACACAGGGAAGACATGCACTACCTACTGTAGGAGGCAATTTTAAAACAAAAGTTGACCAACAACACTGAAACTCTGTTTCAGCACATTCACATTCCTTTAACAGGATCACTATCCATTAAATGCAACAAAATGGCCCTTCATGTATGGTTTAGCACTTGCATAGACTTCATGGGAGTGTGCTCTATGTTTTTTTTTTTCATTTCTTCCCTACTTGCAATTTGCCCAAGTTGAAATTCACTGATCGGTGCAAAACTACTTCTTTTTAGTACAAACAGTCAGACATCAGACAAACTGAATGAGTTTGTTGGTCCCTTTCAGATCTTTGGTAGTGTTAGGATCATTTATTGCTTCATGTAACACATGTTTGTGCTCTATTGGAGAGTGGCCAGAAAGCATTTTACTTCAGACTGTTTTATTACAATAGTGGAGGTGGGTGAGCGGCGAGTATAAAACTACCAGAGAGGCAGAGAAGATCATAGCAGGCAGGTAGCTGCACCTCTAATCTAGACGGCTCAATCCTCAATGACCTCGGAGGACTCAGACACCACCCTGCCGTCCTTGGTCTCAATCATCTTGATGACGACGTTTTTCTTGGTCTGGGTTGTGGTGCTGTAGCCGCCGGCGCTGCCGCTGCCGCTGCTGAAGCCACCAAGGCCGCTGCCGTAACCGCTGCCGTAACCGCTACCGTAACCGCTGCCGTAACCGCTGCCGTAACCGCTGCTGTATCCGCTGGAGTAGCTGCTCTTCATACTGTCCACGGGGAAACCGCTGTAGCTTGCTGTTTCGATTAAACCAGACAAATGTAAGACAATATACAAATTTAACAAACTGTGAAAAGGCTTCAAAGTCCATTTGAAGTTGACTTACTGCTCTGCTGGGAGATGTTGATGGCCTGGATGCCATTTGCCAGTCTGTCCTCCTCTCCCTCCAGCAGCTTCCTGTAGGTGGCGATCTCGATGTCCAAAGCCAGCTTGACGTTCATCAGGTCCTGGTACTCTCTGATCTGGCGGGCCATGTCCTGCTTGGCTCTCTGCAGTGCCTCTTCCAGCTCCTTGATCCGGGTCTTGGCGTCCTTCACCGCCAGCTCGCCGCGCTCCTCAGCCTCTGCAATCTGTGCCTCCAAGTTGGCACGCTAATAATTGACATTAATAAGTTAAACTGATTATGAAATAATGAAATAGTGTGACTTTCAATCTTGTTCCATGCTGGGTGAACCTATCTTCTGTACCTGTCCCTTGATGGCATCAATCTCTGATGTGAGTCTCTGAATCATGCGGTTGAGATCTGCAATTTCTGTTTTGGTAGCTCGCAAGTCGTCTCCATATTTGTTGGCGGATGTCTGCATCTCTTCATACTAAGTGAGCAACAAAAAGGAGGTCTTAGAAACTGCCTCAGCTCTTGCTGAAACCAGGAAGTGTTAAATATCTTAAATGAGATCTCCAATACCTTGGTCTTGTACCATGTCTCTGCCTCAGCCCGGGTGCGGTTGGCGATATCCTCATACTGCGCCCTGACCTCAGCCACAATGGCATCCATGTCAAGGTTACGGCTGTTGTCCATCTCCACAATGACTGAGGTGTCCTTGATCTGGCTCTGGAGCTCACGCAGTTCCTGAGGAAATTTAAACAAAAGTCAAGGAGAGAACAAAAGAGAAGAGTCAGTCAACCCAAGTTCTTGAGGAAATCCATCCCACTACAATGTTTCCATAGATGGTGCAAGAGTCAGATCAAAATGCTTCACAGATGTTCAAAGAATATGCATCAAAGAAGATTCATGCTCTAAAATTAAACCACAAACATGATAGGAATGCCATGACTAAAATAATAAATCAATAGCTGACTAAGTTCAGAGGCTTAAGAAGCTAAGAATAAATTAACATCTGTGCCGTACCTCCTCGTAGATCGACCTGAGGAAGTTGATCTCATCTGTCAAGCTCTCCAGCTTGGCCTCTAGCTCAACCTTATTCATGTAGGCCTCATCCACATCCTTAAAAAGACATACTCGTTAGAATGACACATCAAGATAGAGCAGTGGATAGAGGATGGAAAATGTTTACCTTCTTGATGAGGACAAAGTCGTTCTCACACTCTGTGCGCTTGTTGATTTCATCTTCATATCTGAGAAGGTAAAAGTACAGTTTGTCACATGGGTTTGAATAAATACAAAAGCTCATCACATGTTCTCTTCATCCCTTTTAGTCCGATGGTACTCTAGGTGGCAGTAGTTGTCCACGAGTGCCTTGTGCACCTCCCTCAGACGTCTGCCTCACAGTGTGCTAACTCATGGTGAAGTGAGGGAGTTGTGCTGATATTTTCCCCTTGGGAACGTTTCAGTTCATATACTCCATTTATCTTTGGACAAGCAGCAAACTTAAGTTTCCAGTTGCCAGTTTCTGTTGTAGAGTTGTTAAACTATTTAACTCTCTCTTTTTGTAGTACGAACTGTCTCTGACAGCCAACTCGGTTAAATGAGTTGTTCCAAAAGTGTACTGGGCGTCTGTAACATGCTTCCTTAGTGTTGTAATTCCCTGAAGATTGTATGACGTAAGCTGATGGACAGATGTAGGGAGGAGTCCCTGTAATGCTGATATCTCACTAGAACCCAACAGATGGATCCTATAGGGTTAGACAGCAAGTCTGTATTAACCCTATTGACACTCACTTGTTCTTGAAGTCCTCCACCAGGCCCTGCATGTTGTGCAGATCGGCCTCCAGCTTCATCTTGTCATTGCCCAGACTGTCCAGCTGTCTGCGGAGGTTGGCGATGTAGGCCTCAAACATTGCGTCGATGTTGGAGCGGGTGGTGGTCTGTCCCTGCAGCAGGTTCCATTTGGTCTCCAGCATTTTGTTCTGCTGCTCCAGGAAACGAACCTAAACATAAGCAGAAGATGAATAATTAGCAGTGATCATTTCAGGATATTCATTCCATTCCATTCAGGAAACAATAAACTTGCCATTCATCCACCCTTTCTTGGTGGTTAAGTTCATAACCAGAAATTCGAACTATGGCAGAACTTTCTAGATATATGGATAACGTAGCTTTAAGGTTCATGTCTGCACTGTCCTCTGCAGTCTCGGTTCCTCTCATCTATTTGTTTTCCAATGCGAGTGGTGGCTGTTTTTTCCATACTGGCCAACAGGAAGGACTCCATGACATATGCACATCCTGACAGGATTTAGATGGTCGGAAAAAAAGGGCAGTGATGGAGGAGTTGAGCTAGTTAACCCTTTTCTTTCACACCTTCCTGTTTTTCCACTAGGGTTGACAAAAGGGGCGTGGCCAAGTCGCTACTGCTGCTCGACGCAGAAAGGTAAATATTTAACTGTATATTACAGGCTTGATGAGGGAAGAATGTGAAGCAGAAAGCGATGAAGGGGTTGCCTAAAAGTGTATGTGTGTGTTTGGGGGGTGTATTTGCTTTGTGGTGGTGAGTTTACATTTTTGTGACGACTAAAAAGAGTGATTTAAAAAAACAGATCACACAACTCAGAGGACCTTGGACTCTGTTGCTGCGGATCAAATGGCTTCAGGCAGTCTTGAATTGGCCATCGAGTAAATACAGACAGCAAAGTGACTCAGAATGCCACAGATGGACAAAAGAAACTTTGTCTGAAGTTTATCTGTTCAGTTTTGACTCATGCAAAACACTCCTTATCTTCATTTAATCATTGCACCAGGAGGCGGAGAGTCGATACACGACCAGTCAGCTGGCAATGACCAGAACATGAAACCAGTCGGCCTTTTTAAATATTAACTCATTACTGAGACCTCAGGGGACTGATACTCTCCTGGGCATGCACACATAGGACACACACAGAGTTGATTTGAAAGATTAAAAGTTGCTCTATTCATCCAGTCATAGGACACACCTTCAATAGGATGTTGCTGTCAAGGTAACAAAAGGCAGTCTTTAATGACTCTGTGTGAGTGTGTGTGGTATGAGGCAATGTGATGGAGGACAGGCCAGCAGAAACGGCCACACCCAAACCGAGGGAGGGACCATTCCCAAGGTAACCCATATCACAAGCTCTTAGCTCTGCCCTGACACACCCTTAAGCTTTTTTTCCCCTTTCTTTCTCCCTTCTCTTCATGTCTGTGTCTCATTTAAATTTGGCATTTTGACAGCCAGATGCAGAAGATAGAAAGCTGAACTCTGGTAGCCTCTGTTTAATTTGTGGGAGGTGAGGAAAGCAAACAGAGGAGCATAAATCAACTTTCTCTATGCAAAACTGGGGAGGAAGTCAATGTTGCATGGCATCTGTGAAACATATGGGTCTCATTTCCAGGTTGTAAAAGAATGTCACAACTACAAGCAACTTTTAAGCTATTTAACTGACCTTGCAACGCAACCAAGACATTTTTTCAACAGTTTGGAGAGAAGGTTTTTACATACATAATGTCAGAGGCTCTTACCTTGTCAATGAAGGAGGCAAAGCGATTGTTGAGGCTCTTGATCTGCTCTTTCTCTTGGGTACGGACGACTGAGATTGTGGGGTCAATCTCCAGGTTCAGAGGGGCCAGCAGGCTCTTGTTCACGGTGACGGCAGTGATGGGGGCCTGCGCAACCATGCCGCCTCCAAAGCCCATACCCAAGCCTCCAGAACCACCCATGCTGGAGCTGACGCTGTATGCAGAGCTGCTGGTGATGCCTGCTCCTCCATAGCCTGCCCCTCCGTAACCTGCTCCTCCGAAGCCCCTGCTGCCAGAACCTCCATAGGAGCTCTTGACTGTGAAGGTTTGCGGGAGGTGATGCCACCTGGTCCAGCGTAAGAGCTGCTGCTGAAGCTCCTTGGGGCATTTGAGCTCCTGTAGGAAGTGGTCCTGTAAGACATTGTGAAGTAGTTTTCTCTTTTGACTGAAGTAAGTTTTGGATGGTCAGAGTGATCTGTGATCTAATCAAGGCAGGCAGACAGGCAGGCCAGCAGAGGGGAGAGACCAAGGCGGATAGACAGAGCGGAATCTACCGAGGAGTTTTAAACCCTGCCTCTGCTGTGGGAGGGGACTTACACCAGTTGCAGATCTGGGTGAGAGGGAGGGCTGGGTTGTAACTCTACACCTCCCTGACACACTGCCCGTCCAGTCAAAAACATTACCCTCCTCTTCTACATGCTTCTCTAAGTTGATACAGAGATCTATTTGAGGAATTTCATGAGGTGATACATCTTTTCTCTCTCTCTCTTTCTTTGGGTCCCCTTTGTGTATTCAAATGCAGAACATTGTGTGAGATCTGGAGATCTGATCAAATTTGAAAAAAGTTCAATTTTAGAGACTAATTAAAAGGAGTGGTTCAAGATTAATCTGTGTTGTATATATGATTCATCTGAAAGCAAGATGTGTTGATGGAATAGGGTTAAGGCTAGGCATTGATTAATAATGCATCAACAAACAATGAATGTGAACAAAAACACATTGTCGGGTTGTTAATCTCACTTAATTAGCTTTCCAGTATAGCCAGTTCTGTTTTACATGTCGAATTAAATAAAGCAGAGCAGGTTAGACTGCCAGTAGATCCAACCCGCGCCAGCAATCTATTAAATATTGGGTTTCAGCATCTGTCAATGAATCTGAATCTGAATTTATCTTTATCAAATTAGAAGTCGTATAAATGACAAAACAATGTCTGCTGGCATCAGAAGCTGATGCTATTTACTGCTATAAATATGTTTGTGGTTTTCTCATGATGGTGAGATATAATCTTGAGAAAGCCACATGAAAATTATTTACAGCTAGTTTTGACTGATCTTCGGGTTTGAACTACTGTGTCCTCGACCACCAACTGGAACCAACAACTATAGTTGAAAGCAAAAGCCAGACAACTTAAAAAGTACATTAAGTAATTTGTCAAGAATTAGATCGCCTTAACTTTAGGTAGGTTGAGGCTGAGCTATGTTAACCAGGTTTCTCCAAACTGCAATCATCGTTTAATAATCTGCAGAATAAGCTGCTTGGCTTTGGTAGAGAGGAGCTAGCAAGTTTTTCTTGGGTGCAACTTTCAATAATTTGAAAAATGTGTCCAAGTTGAACCATTTGAGAGGAAATAAACAGGGAGTCCAAGATTTATTGATGAGAAGCACTGAGCAAAGGCATCATTAACCAAGTACTGATGGGTTTTTTGTTGCTAGTGATAAAATATTAGATGAATATGGTTATGGTTCCTGGTCTGACAATGGCAGAGTTCCAGCTGAAAATTTTACAAGCAAATTCCACAAGGCCATTATTCATTGACTTGAAGACTATGATTCACATGTCGCCGTATGAAAAAATAACATTACTTTAAGGTGGAACAACATTAAAAAGTAATTTTCTTAAGGCTGTGATGAGATAATGTTAACCTTAAAACTTTTCCAAAACACAAATGTGACCCATAACAAGGACGTTTTAGACTTGCAATGACATTTTTGATGCTTTGGGGCTTAAAGAAACAGTCCCAGCTCTGTTTTGATTGAAACTAAAACCTCATGGGCTGGCTTTCATCTGAAAACCAGGTGAACAGCACTAACCAGCATGCTTTTGTTCCCAAGGGTTGTTCTAGCATGACTGAGCCAGAGGAATGGTCAACCTAAGTGTCAAGATTTATGTAATCCTTAATGAGAAGTGTTCTCACATAGGTGTATCAGCCTAAAAATCACAGGATTCATTGTTGTGTTCCATGAACAGCTTTCGATGATTCATACCCAATGTCATTCACAGCATATGTTGCAAATTCTCACCCCACTTCAAAAACAGAGCCACCATTGCCCTTATCATTTCTGCTTTCATTGTAACTTCACACAGTTTCTCACCAGGTTAAAAAAGGCTGCATGGCTCCCAGTCCACCAATACCCGCCCTGCGTTCGTCTCCTCCCTCGTCTTATTTCCTCCTCAGTCCCTCGCTACCATGAGTCATGAGTCTTGGCATCACCAATCCAACCCCCTCCACCGTACCCTCTCCCCTCCATTTTCTCATGCCATCTTTTTTTTTCCGCCAATGCCTTTTGGCCTTATTGTCGTCATAGAAACTTGCCGAAATCAAACACATTATTGTCTTTCAAGGAGCAAACTTGGCATTCCAGCTCCAACGAGGGCTACGAGCAACTGTCCCGTGTACCAATGAGTCTGAGTTTGATCTTCTGTCACATAAAAAGGCTTTTTAAAGTAACAAAGCAGTGGCTAAAGACTTTTCTGTTCTGTTTTATGAAGTTCCCATGACAGCAGTTAAACTGTGATCATATAGTATCAGCTGGCTTTGAATCATGTTGTCTTGCTGGGTTGTGAAAAGCAGTTGCTCATTCAGAGTTTAAGTTTCCCAATGCTCTGAATTGAATTTCTGTAATTTTCGTAATGCATTGTGAGCCATGTTTTTCATGACAGCATGACTCCAGTTACTCTGAAAGTCGATCAGTCGTCCAATTTTTGTCATTGGGTTAATAATAATTCTGTTCTCTTTTCCGCAAGAGACGTAGCTTAAAACCAACCTTTCATATTGAAGTTTTTCTGCATGAAATGTGAAGCCCTTTGAGAAAAAAAAACAAAACATCTTCTCTCAAAGGAAAGAGTTATGCTCTAAGGGGATTCTTGTATGTCTTGACTGATGAATTTATTTATATAGTGATTAATAACCAACTAAGGTGACCGAAGGACTTTGCGGTTAAAAAAAAAAATCACATCACACAAAAAAAGAGAACAACAGAATAAAACAATAGAAACAAGAAAAATGCTACTATGCTCTGTGGCATTAAAAGCCCGCCTGAAGAAAATAACTCTTGAGGCTTAGACTTAAAGATGTCTGGGTCAGATGTGGAGTGAACGACTGCAGGGTCAGGATGCTGCCACTGAAAAAGTCTGGTTACCCTGATACCTTAGCCTCGTCTGTGGATCATCTAATAAAAGTTTATTTGATCTCTTCAGGGATCTCCCATGATCAGAAAGACTTAAAAATTCAGACAAAATAAGACTGGGACAAGTCCATTAAAGGTATAAAAACACAAAAATTTAAAGTCAATCCTAAACCGGACAGGAAGCCAATGTGAAGAGGATAAAACTGGGCTCACGTGTTCATATCTAAAGGTTTTGGTTAAAAGTTGTTGGCAGCTCTGGACAAGTACAAGTTGTCTTGGGGAGAGACGGCAATGCAGAGTCCATTACAATAATGAAGTCGAGAAATAATAAAGGTGTGAATGGCCTTCAGCAAGTTGATGCAATTTCAAAAAGATTTGACTTTGATCAGTGGATGCAGTTGATTTTTTTAAATTATTATTATTGTTGATTTGTGTATTAAATTTAAACTCCTGATCAAAAATGATCCCATGGTTTCTAGAAGAGTTCTGGTCATTTAAAAACATGAAGTTTTTACTTAGCCACTGTTCGACAGCCGTTACGCAGTCCAAAAAAAAAGAGAACTGCATTATTGACACCTGACTTGGACAAATAGATTTTGAAATCATCTGCATAATTGCAGTTAGTACCCAGTTATAACTTCACCTAGTGGAAACATTTGAAGGGAAAAGAAAAAGGGCCTGAGAATGGAGCCCTGTGGTTTGTGAGACTGGAGTTTGTCAATTGACTTTATTCATTCTGAAGCGTTTTATGCTTTTTCTCTTCATTTGTCACTAGTTTGTTGGTCAAACTAGTGGCATAACCTTCAATAGACCTCTGAAGGTGGACTGTGGCATCTGGCACCAAGATATTTGCAGCAGATCCTTTAACTCCAGTGAGCTCAGAGGTGAGGGCCTCACTAGATTTGACTTGTTTGTCCAGCACATCCCACAGATGTTCAGATGGATTTGCTTTTGTGGAATCAGGAGACGAAATCAACATCACAATCTCTTTGTACTGCTGAAAGAAATCAATAAAAATGCCCTACACGGTGCAAAGCAATGTTTAGGTACGTATTAAATCAACACGGCCGGCAGGACCCATGATTCTACAGCAGAACATTCCTTATCCTTAGATTCTTCCCTGCTGGTGCGATCTAATCAGCATGCGAGCAATACACACTCACACACACATCAGAGTCATCAGACCTTTCTGTTTAGCGCTGCACTGATTGCACTTTTCCGGCCAAACACAAATCTTTAAAAAACCTGACCAGCTAATTCCGATTTTGCCCGTCAAGGTTTTTTTGTCTGAAAAGTGGCTAAATATAGCAACATAGTCACTAAGTTGGTAAACGTTGAGTGACTGTGATAGCGCTATGACCCACGTCTTGGCTCTGATTAGCTGTTTCTACGTAGCATTGCGAGAAGGCAGAACTTTGGCCTTTTGCTAAACAGTTAAGACTGGAAACAAGTATGTTTTTATTTCAATTCTCAGGCCTAATTGAGAATGTCTAATTGTCCTCTGTGTGGTGATGTTGTTTGTTCTGAAAATAGCTACACATCAGGCCAGGTGCTTATCAGACCTGTACAAATAGCCTCTAATGATCCCCCACTCCAGATCCAAGCCCTTTGCTCCAGGAATTACGCAGGCCCAAGAAAACCAATCAGAGCTGCAATCAAAGTATGTAAGAATTTTACACCAAACCTGTCCTCCAAGAAGCACCAGACCTACGCCTGCCATTGACGGTGTTCATTGCAGTCAGCTTTAATCACAGTTTCATGAGGACATGCCACATGCTTGGAGTGTTTGTCTGACGTCACAACACCAGGGAGTAGAAGGTATTCCTTCAGCTGTTGGCTAATCCCACGCAGGCAGCTGATATGTCTTCGGACAGGGGTGTGCACAACACTTAGCAACATGATAAGTGAGTGTACACAGCGGTGGACCTTTACCCCTCATCTGGAAACATGTCAAAGCACCTCAACTGTGTGTCACAACTGTTTATGAGGGTGTGTGTTTATGGGTGTAACCCTCCCACTCCTGCGCTCTGGTCGACCAGAAGAAAATACACATGCGGGGTGGAGGAAATTATTTAGTGTGACTCAACAGTCAAAAATGCGATGAATAAGAATGGAGGATTCTATTCTAATTTCAGCAATAGATTGTTTCAATATTTGCATCTACAAACAAATACATATCGAATTTTGCAGCAGAAGATTTAATGCAAAGTGACCCTGAGGTGGTCCAGCAGCTCTTCCTGGCAGGATACAGTACAATCTTCATGCACTTTGAGCCAATCTATTTGTTTAAGGTCTCCATTGTGTAACAATGAGGTTTCTATACCATTAGGTGGATAATGACCCTCCCTGTCAGGCTCAGCAAATGTCTGGATTTATTCCGGATATTTCAACATAACAGCAGGTTATATTGAATTTTCTTGATAAAATCTGAAAAGAATACAAACCAAGATTTTGGCTCGAAGTCAGTGAGATAATGAATAAACATGTTAAAGTATGCATCAGGTGATTTTAATCAGGCTCACCGGAATCTGTTCTGTTTAGAATTGACTCTTTGTTTACATGTGTTTAAAATGAAATGCTAAAACTTTTGGAAATAGGCTTTGCCTTGGCGGTAATGTGGTGTGGTGCATTTGTTTGAGAAACCAGGAGGAGTTACTGATCGTTTGCTCAGTGTGGCGTTTTTCTGTGCAAAATGTGTTAATTTCATATCTGATATAAAAAAATTAATTAAAAAGATTCCAAAATCCCAAAGGGAGCAGTAAAAACAATTAGATTTTTATTCAAATATTTACCATGTCTGAAAATGAAGATATTTTTGATTGGTTCTTTCTATAAATGTCCAGTCTGAGTAATGTAACCTTGCATATTCTCAAAACGAGACTAAAACCAACGGAAATCAGAGGAAACAGGAAAATAAATATATGTTTGAAGTGAAAGGTGGGAAGGTTTTGTTATTACAGCTGAGGTTGAGGTTGATAAAGTTCAGGCCCAAATCTGAGTGATAAGGATTATCTGATGTAGTATCTATTGTCACCTTTAGAGACTATACTGAACCCTGGACTCTGAGTTTGACCTTTGTTAGAGAAATATTACAAGCATTCAGGCAGACATTTAAATCTTTAACAACTCCTGCCTGCTATCTGGTCCTGAATTGCAGGTTAATTTGACATTCCCTTTCTTCTGTAGACATGGATAACAATCCGTGATTCATTCTCTGTTTGTCTTTGCAGACGTCTACTCTGTTGGTGGCACAATCCAGACAAGTCCTGCAGCATTTGGGTTGCTCACTCAGCTGCTTTCAATTCTCCACAATCACACAGTTTGCAACGTAAAAACTCAAATTCAGAATCTCTCATAATCAGCCATCAAACTTGATCTTTTCAGGGTTCACAGCGGCACTGATATGTACATTAAAGGACATGTTCACATAATAAAGGACAAATGTTGGTGACGAAAAATCTCAAATTTTATTTTGTCTTCTGAGGCCAAACCAAATTCTGTTGCATTTATCTCTGAAGTTGATAGTAATGTGATTTACACAAACTAAGTTAGATGCACATTCTAACCTTAAAGGCTGTTTTAGGCCACTGGTCTGATATCTTCAGGCTTACATTAATCAACAAGGTTCGGGTGGTTCCAGGCTTTCAGGCCCAGGATTTCCTGCTATTGTCAGTTCCACAGGTCAGTACAGAGTTCAGAAAAATGGATTAAAGTCATCTCTGAAACTACTTGGAAAAGCAGTACTTGGAGCTTCAGGACGTGTTTGTGTTGAACACATGAAGGATTTTATATTTGGTGAATACACAGATGCTTTTACCATCTGAACAATGGTAAACTTGTTTTGTCACATTTAAACACCTTAGATTATAAAATAAATTTTGAAGTCAGATTTAAGTCAGACTTTCACTAGTTCAGCTAGTGAAACTGAATTCATTTGTAAAAAGAAATATCTATCGTTTTTATTACAAGTTATTATGTTAACTGGAAATTAGTCTCAGATCACCAAAGATCTGCAAATATGTTTACAAATATGTTCAAATCTTTGTTTACATTCAGCTCGTGTTGAAAGAACACAATTTCTTAATTTTTGTGTTTTCATCAAATAAGAGATGCAATGAAAATCTCATGTGAATAATCTTGTTCACGCGGTAAGTCATGGTAGGCCGGCCATTCCCGAGAAGGTTGTCAAACAGGTCGATCTGAGTCTACCTGGTCTGGTTATGATCATTCCTTGGTGTGGCTGGTGAAACTGAACTCAGCTTTCTAAAAATCTGGTTAGCCATAGTTAATTTATGGTTTTGCAAGTGGGCAAATACTTTATTTCTGATTTATTGTTTTTGTTTTTTTTGATAAACCAGATAAACCAGATTAACTTGGAGTAATCACGTCGTGAGCTGATAGTTGCATGGCTTTTATGACTTTTTTTCATAAAAGTCATAATAAAGCGTGCTGGATGATGTGTCTGCACTGAATGGTCCTCCTCTAACAAGAGAGTCAGCAGAAAGCATGCAGAATCCAGAATGCTGCCTTACTGCCCTTTGCAACCAATGAACCAGCAAGCTGCCTCTCAGTAACAACATGCTATTTAAGGCCAACACACACTCTGCAAGAACAGAGAAATGTGTTCTTGTTCCCGAGATGATGAGAGCAAGAACAAAAGGCTCTCTGGCCAGGACATTTCTGACTCTACAAGAACTCAAGTTCAGAAGTCTCTGTAAGTCTTTATCGGGTTGTTCTTTTTGCAGTGTCTGCATGTATTAACTGTCAGACGCCACACAAGAAAAAAAGTTCTGACAAGATGATGTATCGAATACAAGGTATTAAAACTCCCAGACCAGGGCAGTGAGAACAAAAAGATATCATGTCAGGGAACATGTTTTTCTGTCCCTGTGGTTATGAATTGGCTTTAAGTTTGGGAAATGTTAACTTTATTGTCTCAGTCAAAGAAATAATAAACATAATTGGCAAAAAGAGTAAGAACCATTGTGTTCGGTTGATTATCTTTGTTGTGCTTGTTGACAATAACTCATAGCTGAGGCTAAACCTCATTTGTTACCCTTCAAAGGGCAACAACTTTGTGTCTGTTTTGCAGATAAACCGCCATTTTATAGCACAATCAAGTAACTAGGTTACCATTCATTAGATAAACTTGTTCAGTTGATTAAAGGACGAATTGCGGATCAGTCACTTGCTTCACGTAGAAGTCTAGACATGGGCAAGACAACTTGCTGAAGTTTAGATTGAGAATGAGGAGGAAGAAAAAAAGTAAAGTTATTTTGAAGGCGGCATCGTCGCTGGAGTGAAATTTGATTATATCAGAAACTACTGATCTCTTAGGACTTGTACGCAACATTCTCTCGGGTTTAAAGAGAATGGTTAAACAAGGTAAAAGTAAGCAGTAATTCTGTGGATAAAAATGTCTTGTTACCCAGATAACAGAGGATGATGGACAGGATGTTTGAAGATAGTAAAAAGTAACTGGTGTCACTTCTGTCATCTCTCAGAACAGAAAACTGAAGCTACAATTCACACATGCTCAGAAAAATTGGACAGCAAGCGACTTGTTAAAAATTGGCGGAGAATTCGGTGTGAACTGCCTTATGCCAGCGGTTCAGATTATAGGTAGAGGTGGAGTGGTGTAGGACATACTTTCTTTGTACCAGTTAGTACCAACTGATCGTTGTGTAAGCATTACAGTTAACCTGAATCACTGTACTCCAGTGGCCGCCACAGTCTCCAGATTTGTTACAGAACCTTTGCGATGTGGTTGAATAATAGTGTGTCCCTCCCAATCATCTTAGAACTGTAAAATGCTGTAATGTCAAAATGGGTTCAAATCTCTTTGCAACTTTTTCTAGAACTTATTGAATTTCTGGCACAAAAAAAGGGCTATTACCGTCATTAGATGATAATAGCCTACAGACACTCCTGCTAGAAATCTGTCACAAATCAGCAGCTATTGAAGTTCAGAGGAAAGTCCCATCTACCAGTCACAAACAGACTTAGAGATCACGTGCTGCATGAACGCAATCTTGGAACAGATCAGATTATAGGTTTGTAACCTGTATTACAGGTACACAACGGCAGAGCGGCTTTGGTTTGAGGTGACAAGCAGACAGTGAAGAGTAAACAACATAACACACCGCCTTGAATCTGTGCTGTAAGTTGAATCATTATGAGACATCCTGGGCAATCTCAACACTGACATACAGAGAGGATTGTTCTTCTGACACAACAGAAATTTGGGTGGACGGTGTCCGAGGGTGCGTCCAGGTGCAGTCGTACTGTTTCAGGGCAGTAAATCCCTGTAAATCGTCCTCCACCGGGCGCTCATCTGTTATTTTAGGCATGCCTATCATTCCTCATCAAGCTCAGGATTGCACACTGGGTTTTACTGATAACCACCACATGCCAGCGGTCCACGGTTGCCCAGGGTAACGTCTGGGCAGGTAATCAGTAACACCTGTGGATAAGTAAGTGAGCTGCTGACTCAGAAATGTGCAGCAGCAGCAGCAGCAGTACAGTTTGAAATGAGTTCCCCACAAACTCTTCGCCACTTTTTTCACATGTTGTCTTTCATATATGGTGGATAATCTGTTGTCGTTTAATGCACATTTGCACGCTCCTTGGATCAGAGCACGCGGTTTCTGATAATGGCACAGTGTTGTTATAAGTATATTATTCTTCATTTTATTTTCATATATCTTAATGTTTTTTTGTTATCTTTGTGTTAACCTGCATGCATCGATGCAGCTGTTACACCTGAATTTCCCCACTGTGGTACATGACAGGATACTCGCAGTTCTATCCAGCAGCCGTTATTAAGTACATCAGGTTTGTCAGGCTCTGCAATTTTCCATATGTGGAAGTGGTTTGCATAAGCCTGTGGCTTCATCAACACTCTGTGAACTGAAAGAAGGATATCTGTTGTTAGTTCTTTACTTTGTATATTAAACCAGTGTGCAAGAATTTGACAACATTTTGTTTGTTTCTATTTATCATTTCCAACAATTTCAATCTATGTCACTTTAATATAAAAAGATTAACCTTCACATGTGCTTGAATTTTCTTTTAGCTCTGGATGTTCCTTTGCATTTTTCGTGAATATTTTGTGAGCATTTATTGTCTATTTGCTCTAAAGGCTTGTATAGCATATTTAGGAATATATTTTTTCTCACAATAACCATTTTGTTTACACAATTTTGCTGGGTTTGAAATATTCTTTGCTTCACTCATTGTAAAGTACTTTTATTACTTATTTATTTCAATGCATGTTTAGTGTCATAATTTCCAGCTATGAGTCCATAAATAAACATAAAGGTGAGTTAGAATACCCACCTAATCCTAAGTTCTTTGGCAGCGAGATGTTGTATAACTATTACATGTTTGGTTATATGAGTTAAAGGTATTTCTTTAACAAAGCATCCATCCACTTATTCCATGTGAGTTCATGTGTAAAAACCTGAAAAGAAATCTCTAGGTAGGCTTCGACATGAGTTTTACTATAAATCTGCCTTTTCCATCCATTACCATTCAATATTTATAATTCAGTTTGCAAAAAATAAAAGAAGGCATGGATATGTAACTGAGGAGGTTGTTGCACACATGTTCCATGGAAAAACCTGGTCCCACTCAGCTCAGTGGCCCTGAGCCCACTTTACCAGTGCCCACAAAAAAACTTGGTTCCTCTCTTGATTTGCTGTCTTCTTCTTTCCAACACAAAGAGTTAGCTTGTGTGCAGGAAAGCTTTTTCCTCTTATTTAAATCATAAACTCATTTCATTTGGCTCCTCTTTCTATTAATTCACGCTGCACAGTTCTCTCATGTTTCTGTATATGTGTGTGTGCGTGTGTGTGTGTGTGTCCTCATGTGATCCCGCTCTTACAGTTCTCCTCTGCCTGCCCCTCGGCCACACCCACCGTTGCCACGACAACGGGGTTTACCACAGACCGGCAATGACTTATGCAGATACATGTGTGACTGCAGTGGAAATGGTGTGGTTGCCACGGAAACGACAGTACACACAGCCATACAATGTGCAACTGCGCATTGCGAGGCGTGTAGCTACGCGGTGGAAACAAGCTCAGCTCAGGGCTTGTGTCCCACTGGAGATTTGCAGTCGCCTCTCTTCCTGGCAACCGACCGGACAGAAGTTGCCCAAACACAAAGTCTTTGTGGGAATCTGATTCACGTTAATTGGGCCAGACTCAGGCCTCAAGACTTCTGCACATTTTTGGAGACTGAGTCATAACACAAGCAGCCCCTGTGCATGACTGTAAAACAATGAAAGATAAACACATTTCTGTCCAGAAATGGAACTCTGTGAAACTCTGTGTGTGAGGGTGAGAGAGGGTAGCGGAGGGGGAGCGGGTGGACTTTGTCCTTGAAAGACAAAGACACCAGAAAGCAGAAATGAAAACTCACAGTCTTTTTTAGATGTCTGAAAGTGCAAGTGAAGAAAACTGAGCTCAGTCTGTTTCCAATTAATCGCTCACAATGCTCCTCCTAGTTGGAGGTTGCTATGGTTTCAGTTATCCCAAATGAAATGAATAATGTGCAGATCAAACATAAGGATTTTCCCCACTTTTATTTTCACAAAAGTGGTGAATAATAATGTATTTAATGTATTTTGATTTAGAAAAACAAGAAAATCTGAAGTTGTCCCCTGGGAGATAAAGTGCAGGTCTGGACATTCTGCCTGGTCTGGACATGTGGTTCATCTATATAATGATTTCTCATCATGTTAGTGTGAGAAGAAGAACAGTTCTGTCAACTGGCTATTGGCAGACAAAGGTTTGCCAATAGCCAGGTTTATTCTGAAGCCATGTTGTTGTGTGGTTAATATATTCCTGCTGTAATGATACATTATGCTATCTTTGACTTTATATGCTTGCCTCTTACAATGTTTGCTGATTATATTGAGGAAGAGTCAATATAAAGTTTGATTTGTTCAGCTAAAGGAGGAATGTAGTTTAAAGAAAATACTTTATTATGAAGAGAAATGAAGAAATATTAAATGTAAATCATACCATGCATGGATCTTCAAAGAGTTGTTGTGGAAGGTGATGCTCTGAAAAGGCCTCTGACTGAAGACTGTTGCTGTATGAAAATGTCATGTAGATTTGTTCAGCTTAAGGCTTAAGAGAAGTTTGGAGGAAACATGATAGTCTTGCCCACAGAAGAAATGCAGCTTTTGCGTTAAGAGTGGCAACTGGTTGTAACAGGTAGCTGTGATCTCAAGGTACTGGTCCTTGGAGTTTGTTCAAGCACTAGAAAACACTTTACTGTTAACGGTAAAATGCCAAGTTATGGGTGTTCTTAGAATTCAGATCTATAACTTTTGTGGAAAGATTGATCCATCATCTCTACCCACTTATCCTACATGGTCACCGTTTTCCAGCAGACGTTAGATGAGAGTACAGGTCCGCAGGGACACAAAGGGTGAGTAACCTTGTACACACACATCTAAGGACAATTTAGAGTTTACCAAACAATCATGTCTTTGGACAGTGGAAGGAAGCTGGCGCACCTAGAGAAGGGAGGTTCAAACCCAGGAGCTTCCTTCTCCATGGCAACAGTGCTACCCACTGCATTATATACAGCCTGTCCAAAGCAAACAACACAACAATGTTACCATTCCACCTCCACAATGTATTGTCATATTAAACCAGAACTTTCCATTACGATTTTTAAAAATGTACAAACACTTTTCTCTCAAAGTGCCCACCCATAATAAACAGATGTATAGATGCTCTGTGCTTTATTGCAGCATATGTCATTCTTTGCTACTGAAAAGTGCAATTTTCCACCAGCATCATAAAGTGAAATGGGACCACCCCATGGAGCCCCAGAACAATGCCTACAGTGTGTCTCAAATGCCAGAACATTTCAACCAAACGTCTGAGTGGAGCCGAGAAAGAGCATGGAAAGGAAAAAAAGTGGCAGGAAAAACACTGGCACAGGTCCTGGAAAAGAGGCTGTTTTGGGTTGCTGTGGGAAAACTCCAAAAGCATATTAGAACCTGGTAGCGATAAGTGACACTTATGCCATAGAGTGGTATTTATCAGAATGAGAATATACCAAATTTAGCTCACCATCAGTTCTCAGCTTATTGACAAGGTGTTTTCGAGATCTGGTGAAAACAAAAAGGATGAGGATTTTTTTTGCCCGGAAGTGAGTGTGAGACTCAAATACAGAATATAACAAAACATCCATGTGCATCTTCGCTACCCTTTTCTGCAAGTGTGCACATCTGTAGATAAATATGCCAGTGCCACATGCAAGTGAAGCTCTCTTAACTGACACGCCTATGTGACTCTTACTGCCACAAAGATGCTGACAGAAATGTGGCAGATCCATTCAGAAAAAGATACTCTTATCCCTTCTTTATGGAAGTAAGATTCGACTTCGGTGCAGAAGAAACACGTCAGCACTTTTTGTGCAGGGAGGAGGCAACGTTGTAATCTAGCCATCTCCTCCACATATGTGAGAGACTCAAAGAAGTGGGTGGAGGATTGGGTTTGTGTGGGAGGTAAAACGGTTCCATAGTCCTAAAGGCGCCAACTGGTACAACAACTGTAGTAAAATCAAATGTCTTTGATCAAAGATATTTTTAGTACATCTAAAATACTTAAGGAAAGGCAGCGCAGAGTTTTAACAAACTCAGATTTCTTTATGACTATACCGCAGTGCATCACAGGTAGCAAACTGATTATCTGCTGTAATCCAGTTGTTTGGCTTGTTTATGCCTATGGAGGCGGTGTTTGTCCCTAAACCCCCGAACCCCAAATGTCCACGTGTCTTTGAAGAAGATGCTAAGCTCTGCATTACCCACGGTGAGTCATGGAAAGCCAGTGAATGTCTTTGAGCATACTGTAAACCCCCTTCTAGAGTCTGGTCAGGATTTGGTCACAAACTGTGGGAAATTCATGGGTGAGTTTGTAATTTCTGATCAACAAAAAGCTCTTGGAGGGTTGGATTTTTTTTTTTTTCTTCTCTTCAGCATAGGAACGTTTGGCAGTCAGAAGAAAGAGAATGAGCTTTTTCAGCTCATTCGGTAAGGGCTTTACCACACCCTCTTATTCTTTAATACCCACCTAATCCACTTCAGGGTTATGGGTGGATGTAACAGGAAGTTTCGAACAGGCAATTAACAAAACATGCTGGAGTACCTCCATGGATGGAGTGGCCATGTAAACTCTAAAGCAGCAGCTTGGATTTGAACCCAAGATTGTTTTACTCTTAGGCTCAGGCAGTAACTCTTACCTACCCTTTAGTTTTTGATCTACACCTTTAACAACAACCAAAGACAGTGAAAGCTTGCTCAATAACAGAAGACTCATTGATCTGACATATATTTTTCATATACTACAAATTTACCAGTAATAGGATGCCTGCCATAAATCCACTAGTGTCTGTTTAGCCAACATGGTTGTGATTATAATTTGCCCATTTGGGAAACTGGGCT
The DNA here is from genome assembly GCA_010277075.1 of Poeciliopsis retropinna. Lineage (NCBI taxonomy): Eukaryota > Metazoa > Chordata > Actinopteri > Cyprinodontiformes > Poeciliidae > Poeciliopsis > Poeciliopsis retropinna. Next base: position 1,868,519 of record VMRM01000009.1, read on the forward strand.
TCCTGTATTTTTGGGGTTTATTTAATATTTTTCTCAGCCCTTTGTTGCAGCACATCCTGAATTTATTTTATCTGTCTACCTCAACAATTCAAAATTATTTGGTGGTGCCAACACTGTTATAGATAACATGATTGGCTGATACAAATAAACTGACAAAGTCATAACAGCAATTTAAGTAGTTTTATGACTGTAGTGCAGGAGATATGACAATAATTACATATAAACGGACCGTGTGTAAAGAATACATTTGATTGTTGTCTGTTTTACGGCCACACTGATGCACTTTCTCTTTTTCTGAATCTCAATAAAGAATAAAAGAAAGAAATTTAGACATTCAGGTTTGAAGATTTATCATGAGTTTTTATTTAACAAACTGTTCATGTTACTTAATTGTGGAACTATTATCCCCAGAAAAGCACATGAAACATTTCAGATACTCATAAGAAATATTCATATTCATATGTCTGTAACTCTTCAGACCCTTAAAGGGGAAGCCTTCTTATTACAAGTGAAGAAATCATTCACAGAGTAGGAGGTTCCTGTGTGGAAACCGGAAACACGTGTATTTCCTTCTTGTGTGATCACAATCTGATGCAGCTGAACTAGCCAACAGTATTTGAGGTAGTATAGTAGGTTGTCATGGAGACCAAGTCTCAAGCACAAGGACTGGGTTGGGCTTCACTTGTGTACTTTTTACATACAGACCTCTGCCTCGCACTGATCCAAAGTGAACTTCTAGATATTTCTCTCGCTTTTGCAACTCACAGTGTGCACTAATATGACACAGTGTGACAGTGAGTCACTCTGGGGCATGTGACCAACAGGCTCTGCCAGCTCCAACTCCAAGAAAATCACCCCATACCCTCCTCAAATCCAGCAAACGGCTTGATTAGAATATTAAATCTCGACAGGCACATAATGTCGTTATACTTGAAACAGATTGATTCCTTTGCGCTGTGTAACACTGTGATCTATTCAGAAAGAGTGTTGCTTAAGCATAAACAGAATGCTTAAACGCACAGACAGATCAGGAGTTACACGAGGCAAAAGACTGTACTCTTTACAGTCAAGCATTTTTTCTGCAACATTATCCTTCAGACAGGCCTCAGACAGCAGATTATTACTCTGCAGAGGGTAAGTGGCCTGTTTGTTCCATACACAGTTTTCACTGTGTATGGAAGGGTTTGTCACAGGGTTAACTGAGTGAGTCAGTAACAGTAACGTGACCAGTGAGAGGATCTTATGAGTGAGTTTTTTTCTTGTATGCATCGCTCATCTTTTGATCCCCTCTTTTCTTCTCTAATCAAACAAACTCATGTTCCCTATTGTGCCAGACTCAGTAAGCAGGTTCAGAGAGTCGTGTCTTAGCTTGCGTTATTCCCCACCGCGTTAGCTGTTTCAAGAAAGCAGCCGGGTGTGTCCGTGCTTACACTCACAACAAAGTGGATGGCATTGAGAGTGCGCTTATTGCTGTTTATACTGGGTCCACGCTAATGCGTGACTGCTGAGTGATAGTGGAACATTGGGGGTCGGGTCGGGGCGGGACGGGGAGGGGTTTGGGCTGAGAGGGAAAACGCCACCTGGTGTTCGGTGCTAAGCGCGACTACGAAAACTACCATAATGCAAACCATAATGCCATTGTTACTTTTTAAGATATATTTTGGAATTCTTCAAAAATATTCACACCCTTTTGAATATTTTTGCCATGTTATTACAACACATGTTGATATATGATGTACATAATACATTTAACTGGGATTTCTTGTGGTGAACCAACACAAAGTAGAACATTACTATAAAGTGGAAAGGAAAATAAGGGACTTTTAAAAAAAAAAACAATCTTGAAGAGACAGTATTATGTGTTTTTTAGGCGTATAGTTCCATTTTATAGCACAATAATGTAACTAAGTTAACTTCAATTATAAAAATGCTCTGTATATCAAATATGACTAAAGGATTGGGCCTTTGCCTCTTTCTCAAACTCTGCCTTCAGGAAGTCATCACAACATTACTCCTCTATAAACCCTTTAACAACGTTTTTAACAGCGTTTGAGAAGAATGAGCTCAGCAGATGCGCAGTCCCACCAGGTGTTTGCTAGTCTGAAGGAGTCATAGGAGAGGGCTGCTCTGTGAGGCAAAAGTTTGGAAACTTGGAAACTGCAGCTCCAATGTGGCGTTTTGCACAGCTGAATGGTTGCCATAGAGATTAAAGGATTTCTCAAACGTGCATGATAGAATCAAGGCAAAAGTCAATTTTAGATAACTTTGACCCTTTAAAAGTGTAATGCAGTCTTCTTTTATGCTGGTATCCACAAATAATATGAAAAGGCAATTTCCTTCAAGATACCTAATTAGGAGAGTTTATAATATGTGTAATCCAGCTCTTCTAGGTAAACATCAGAAGCTTGCCAGAGAACATTAGTGAGCAGCCTGTGATGTTTAAATCTCTTGATGTTATCAAGCACAAGAGCAAATAAACTGATAATAAAGCAAGTGGAGCACAGGAAATGGACGATGCAGATGATGGATAAACTGAAAGATCTGATCCCAGAGTCTTATCGCAAAAATCAGACTTTGTTTTTCAACTATTGAGAAATTTATCATGAAAGTTTCTATTTCTAAAATATTTGTGGGTAAAATCCAGAAGTGTGTTTTTTGCTAGTTTTAGAGATCCTCATGCACAGCTAAGAGCAGACTTATTTTGCCTGCTCTAAACACTGTGCGGTCGTGAAAATAAACAAACATAACATCAACATCTAATGGTCTGTAGCAGTGCCAAGTTTCTGCACAGAGATAAGATTATCGTCTTTAACGATTCCGAAAACCGAAACCAGTGACGACATCCTCTCTATTTTCAGTACTGTAGTGCCTGACTTGAGTTCCTGTTTTTTTGTTTTTTTTAATCCTTTATATGTTTCAGTTTGGGTTTTTTCTGAATTTGGGTCCATGTTTAGCAGCTGTTTGAAACTGTCACCATGTAAACATGACTCATAGAAGAGTGAGGATTTGGTTCACCCAGAAGGTTTGACATAAAAATCCTTATTTACGTCTTCAAATCGGATTATTAAAGCACAAAATGAACACTGGCATAAGGTGACAAACCAGTTATATTGATTTTAGTTTACAGAAAATGTTACTGTTGTCATGGAACCTTAATAAAACGTATAAGATATATCAAGTAAGGAGTCTCTATATCTGTCTAGAGGTGTACTGTCCTTTTTCATACACCAGGTTAGTGTATGCAGGTCTTGCGTGTGTGAGGCATCATGCACACAGGAAGCTGTGGCACACCACCATGTTTGGTCTCAGATGATGGTAGATTTGTTGCTGGGCAGAGCCTAACACACCACCAAGCCTTCAAAAGCATGCACTGTGCCAAAGTCGAGACAATTTTTACCTGTGCAGAGCTTTGTGAAATTACTTTGCAGCTGAGACAATAGAAATGCATCAGTGGCGTTTAAATGGGCTGCATGCATAGATGCAGATCTGTTAAGGCCTTATGAAGCTACATTATTTCTACTGTAAGTTTTATTTAATTTATAATTCAGAATGATTAGTTTTAACTCTGAAAGTTACTCTCTAAGTTAAAGGTTAAGGACTGTGTTGGTTTTAGAGTTTGGGATTCATCCTTTGAGACTCAGCCTGGGTTAATTTCCCAATGACAGTTTTTAAGTTATTGATTTTGTTCCATTTTTGCTCTTAGTTCCTGTTTTGATTTGATAACTCTGGCTCTATTTATCTCGTGTTCCATTTCACTTCCTGCTGCGTTTCTTTTGACCATGTGGTTGGAAAATTTGACATTTCAAAAATAAAGTCATTTGACATTAACTCACCAATTTAAAAAAAAAAAAAAAAAAAACTCTTGTGTTTATATAAATGTTCTTCTGGGTGGCGGTGTATCAAAATTGGATTGTTTTGCGAAATTCCAATGGAAAAACATTTTATGGAACATAAATATACAAATGAAAAAGCACAGAGAAATCAACTTTAACCAAATCTAAATTAAAAAAACAAAAACGGATCATAGCAGTCAGCTGTAATATTTTGGGTTTAAACTTTAGTATTGTTTTGTCAATAAAAGTATTGATGGAGATGTTGAGGCTGTTTCCTGTATTTATTTGGGCGCTCTGGGAGTGTCTAAGTATGTGATTTTTGGGGGATTTTCAGAAAAGCTATGAATTCAACACGTTGGAATGACTTTTTATGAACTGTGATGCTATGAGAGCTCTGGTGGAGCCAGGTGCACGTTGTCTAAAATAAAAAATAAAAAAAACTATCGTCTTCCTAACGCTTCGTGATGTCTTCTTTGTTGTTTTCAGCAGTAATAACATCCGGCTGTTGATCATGTGATGCAAAAAAATGTTTCCACAACAGTTTGAGAAATGCATCTATTTTATACAGCTGAAACATCACTTCCTACTTTTGTTTTCTAAAAATTGAGTTTTTCAAAATTGCTCCCGGTAAGCAAATTTATTTTTGTAGTTTAAATTTGTGGAATTGTATGGTTAATGGAAACACAGCTGGTGCAGCATATACACTTTGACTGCCTGATAATCCAGCATGCCACAGATTTGTCTTGGATTGATCAAAAACAGTTGCATAGCTCTTGTATTTGAGACTTTTCAAGTTGTAGAAGTGTAGAAGTGCAATCATTTTCCTGAGGGTATTTTTATGTATTTTGAGTATGCTGCCATTCTTAGCCAGGTCCTTCTTGTAAAAGTGATCAATTGATCTCAATGGCACAAACCTGGGACACTGGGACAAATGGTAATAATACCTGTGTTTTATTTTTATTAATAATGCTCATGTGCACTCTTGCTGCAGAAACAATGCAACTTTGATACATATTTCATGCTTTATTATGAGAAAAAACCAAAATGACAATGTGATATCTCAGTAAAGTAATTTACCTGGACATGATGTACAGAACACTGTGAATTCCAACCAAATGCTCATTTTTCACAACGAAAATGCTACAAAAACACCACGCCCACTTCAAAGACAGTATGTGGCAATATAGGCAACAGTGTGATAACCGATTTAGAAATTCAGAACACTAAACCATTTGTATGGGTTGAAAAGGTAACTCAATATACTGGGGTCACACCCATAACCCAGTCTTGCTCAGCTGAATCAACCCATGGTTAGACCAGTCTGTATTTGACTCAGCATTGGTTTTCCTCTTCTCCCAGCAGTTTCAGTGTCCCTTCAGTTGTCACAGTTAAGCAGAAACTTTATTTGTGTTTGTGTCAACTTTATCTCTCTAATCATTCCAGTGAACTCTGAGGATCCCTGGTTCAGGATTCCCCCGACATTCCTCTGACCAAGTGAAACACTTACAATAAAGTGGCTCGTACTACGTGTGCAGCTTTCCAAAGCTGTTAAGGCATTATGCCTCTGGGTTACAAAGCCGTAGAGTCTGACAACTCTTCCTCACTGAGACAAGAGATTACAGCCAAGAGAGAAAAATGTCAAAGAGGTCAAGTTGAACTGTTGGTTTGAGATGAAAGAACAGCACTTCATCCTGGAAGTGGAGTGAGAGGACAGCTATAATTCACTTTGGACAAGTGCAGAAACCTCAGCACCACTCTACACCGAAATATTTGAGTCCAAACTTGTTACATAACTTTGAGGACTGAGGTTTATCTGCTGCAGCGTGAGGAATTTGTCACAAATTTGTGGCCGGTTATCTCGGGTGAAAGTTGAGAAAAATCAGGACCGAATTCCACATGACTCTTTGAACTTCAGGTGATGGGATTTCATCTTGTCGCGTGTAATTTAAGCCAGCTGCTTTACCAAATGAGATCATCCACAGGTTATTCTGACACTTATTATTCTCACTGGCTCCATTTCCATTATAAACATACACAAATCTTTGTCTATATTCCGCTAATGTAAAAAAAAAAAACAATTTGCAATTCCACACTTGAATAAGTTTGTTCACACATTATTAAAAATTATGCTGTGCAATGGTCTGACTAATTCCTGTCTCCTTGGTGGTTGTTATGCTATTGATCATGTGACTCGTGTCATCAAATAAACTGTTTCCATTGCAGTTTTTCAAAATAGACAAATGGTACCAGTGAAAAATCGCCTCATCCTAACACCACAACTGTTTTTTTTAAAGGTTTTATTGGTTCTAAAAGCCTTTATTTGACAGTGCTCAGACAGGAAAGTGGGTAATAACGGAGGCAGAAGACATCCTGCGAAGGTCACCAGGCTGGGATTCGAACCTGTGACGGTCGTGTCAAGCACTAAGGCACCCCGTGCCAACATTTCTATATCGCCTTGTTTCATTAAGCAAATTCGTTTTTGAAAAGTCAAATTGTGCAATCATATGATCAATGGAAACACAGCTGCTGTAACGTTGGTCATTTTGACAGAAAGCTGATATATTCTGTTCTCTCTGAAGCGTTGGGTTTTGGCTTTTATCATCTTTCCATAAAGAGTTTAGCCACATCTAATTCCTGTGTAATCCAAACTTGAAGATTTAAACAACAGAACTGAGCCGGTGTTTAAAAACATTGCAGCATTCTCAGGCAGTAAAAGTTCATATCAAACCCGGGTCTTTATCTCCAAAAAGCACAGTGTGAAAAGGCTTTTAACGCCTTCCAGAGTAAGCAAAACTGTACACTGGCAAAATTAAAGGGAACAATAACAGAGAAACACAATAGTGTAGTTAAATAACTGGCACTAGTGAAGAGGAAATAATGTTGAAGTGACTCACTCCCTCACGGATACTCCTTGTGAGGAAGAGAAAAAAGAAGTGGTAAAAAAAAAAAAAAAAAAAAAATCATCCAAACATCTCCAAATCTTTGCCTCGGTTCTGGCTTTATGCTTCCTGTCCAGACCACGACTGACTCACAGAGGGCGAATAAATCTGGATTACATTTGGTTCTTTAGCCTTTTTGTGCACCAAATTGTAAAGGTTTTAATGATAGACCCGATACTTTCATAACCCAGAGCAAAAGTTTAAAAAATATATATATAGACTCTCAATGGACATACAAAAAACTGCTCCACATAATCCTCATTGCAAATAGACCATGTTTACTAGCACTTCCCTGTGTGCAGTAGCTAGGAACAGAGCATGCAGGGAGTCCACACAGTAACACCACAGCGTCTTTGTTCAAATGTTGGCCTGCAGGGGAGAGGAAATCTTGGCTGTGTGGAAAACAGGTATGACAGAAGAGGATTGGAATGTGCTAAAATGGTCAAACAGAGAAAAGAGAGACAAAAAACAGGAGCAAATGTCAATGGAAAGGAGTGACCATGTGGGGTGAAGGACTGCAGGGAGAACAAGATGACAGCAGAGGCTTGCAACAGGATAGGCTGGTGATTTGTGAGGACAGTTGTTGGGGGAAAGAAAAACTTTGGAGCATGAAGATAATGAGGAAATGTGAGCAGAGGATTGCTTTCTACACTGTCCGAGGTCTGGTCCACATTTGAAAACTGTGATATGAAGACGTCTGAAAGCTGCAAACTAAAACGGATTAAGTGCCCTGACTACATCAGGACAGCACTGCAAAAACACAAAATCTTACCAAGTACTTTTGGTCCAGTTTATTTCAAGTGTCTTGAATACACTTGAAATAAGACAAAACCGACTTACAAGTTTTCAGCAAGAGATATGAGAACATCTTCAGTCAATAATTCCTCAATATCAATTTAAAAACAACTAGTTATAAGTGAAATAATCTGCCAATGGAACAGATTTCCATATTATAGGTTAAAATGTTTTGTTCCACTGGCAGATTATTTCACTTACAATTAGGGACTTTTTCATCAATATTAAGTGTTTTTAAAATATTTGTAACTAGAAACTAGACCAAAAATACTTTTGGTCTTTTTTAACAAGAAAACATTATATATTTCACATAGTTTTGGATTAGTTGGAACACTGAGTTCAGACTGGAGATGATGAACGTGGATGGATGGATGGATGGATGGATGGATGGATGGATGGATGGATGGATGGATGGATGGATGGATGGATGGATGGATGGATGGATGGATGGATGGATGGATGGATGCAGTCAACTATAGAGGGACTCTCTTGTTCAAAGCTGGACAGATCAGCCTCACGTCAGTTTTGTGGTTGAACGGATGGGGAAGTATGGACTGCACATTGACCACAATGCTGAATGTCATCTCCACATGCAGACTGAGGTTACTGGCTCAGTAACCAGAAGAAAATGCTGGCTATTAGCAGTCCTAGAACAATGTTCACCTTACCTGATCCCAACACATTGAAGTTGTCAGGAGATTGGGCCTCACACAGTGAAACTAATTTGGGTATAAAAGCCCGAGAAAGGTTTTAATTGCCACATGTTTTCCTGAGCCAAAACAAGTTTGTTTGGCAATCTGGAAAATTTGGCTTTTATGAGATCAGAGTGAAAATGTTTCAACATGGCCCAGCGAGGCCCTCTGAGAATGTTTTACAGAAAACGTCTGCATGGATAAAGCAACAGAATGTAATTTTTTCTTTTTTTTTTTTTTTTTTTACATATTATTGTACTGTTTCTATGTCCTGAGAGTATGAGATGACATACTGGAGGTTTCTTCCTGTTGATGGGGAGTCTTTGCTCTCCAATATCACTACAGAATATTTTTTAACCAAACAAAATACATTGTACTTCACTGCATTGTTTGATAACTAGGATGAGTTGGAATGGACGTGTAATCGGACTGAAATAACTTTTTATGTAACTACACTGAATTACATTTTTTTTTCTTACAAATTTAACTGCCTATGCCTATGCCAAACTTTTTGACAAAATCATCTATTCAAAAGTATTTGAAAGCCACCCCTCCCGAAAAAAACAAAAAATCAAACCAAATTCAAGAAAATAAATTTGTTCAATTATTCTTTTTTATTATTATTTTGCAGGAAAGTGATGTTATTCATTGTAAAAAAGGATTTGGCACATTCGCTGTATTAAAAATACAAGCACCAAGTTTTCATATTCCTGTTGGCCCCTTTTGACACATTTATTATCAGTTACAAGAGCAAGATTTGGGTCAATTTCTTTATAAATAAATGTTTTGTATAATTAGCCAAATTCAGTAAATTTATTAAAAGCTAATTTGGGAGTGGAAAAGTAAAAATCTGACGTGGTTCTATTAATTATAAAAGCCTGGTAATAAAACAAAGGAATATTTTGTGTTGTATGCAACATTTTCAGTTACAAGAAAATTATGTTGGTTATAATTTTACCCTGAATTAAAAACAAAAAGTCGGCCACCAATAGTGGACAGGCCAAAGTCGTGTCTTTCTGGGCGGACACACATCCTCAGTCCGACATGGACTTTCCTGATCTCAGCGATTTTCTGCTGTTTCTGTTGAGAACAACTTTCTGACAGATAGCTATGAAGTTGTCCCACTGGGAAATTAAGATCCTTGAATTGTTTATGCACTTCTTTAACAAATGTTGAGTTTTAAGTTCTGTTCAATATAACTCAATCCAAAAAACTAAATCATCTTAATATTACATCAGGTCTTTTTTCTCACTCAGGGTTGCAACACATTTATCCAAACTCTTATTCTACATTTGTTCCTGTTTTAAATACATTAAAAAAACTTTCCCTCGTTTGAGTGACTTTATGTCACAACCAGTGTAACGACTTACCAAGCTTCAGGCACAGCTACACAGTCCTCAGTCAGCTGTTTCACAGCAATTTCATCATAACACAGAAAGAGTCTCATGCATAGTTTATGAAATGGTTTTTGATTGGATTAGTGAGTATTCCAGACATTAGGGGGTGCTGTGGAGCGCCATGAGTAGAAGCTGAACTGAAAGGGAGGTTAGACTGAAGATAGGAGGAGAAGGGTCTCCTGGCAACCTCTGAGACTGTTTTACATGCAAACAGCAAGGTGGGGAAAACAAGCATGGGATTACTGGATGGGTAGGAGGAGCACACTGAAGTAAAAGTGCAAAAAAAAAAGAGAGAGAGAGACGGTTGAGACAGAACAAGAGCTGCACTGTGAAGGCATGGCCAGATTTATGAGCTTTGAGGAAGAATGCAAAGTGTCCAATTTCTTACTGGTCTTCTGTCCAAGACCTCTAATCTGGCTCTCAACAGCAGCCTTAAAAGGAGGCACCTCTGTCTGAACCTGAACTGATCTGGTGTGGGATCTTTTGGGGGTCAAAGTGTTCGAATAACTACAGAACAAGAAACAAAATGTTGATTTTCACTACATGTGAGCTGTACCACAAACCTTTCTGGCTTTCAGAAAAGCATGAATACTTCTTTAACATTATCACATTTTAGACATGCTGTGGTGGCGTAGGGGATAACGCAACCCACGTTTGGAGGCTCTCAGTCCTCATCGCAGGTTCGATTCCCTGACCTGACAAAATTTGCCACATGTCTTTCCCCCTTCTTGTAAGCCGACCTTCATATAAGGGACACTAGAGCCCATTAAAAAAAAAAAAAAAAACCCTGGAGGGGAAAAAAAATAAAATCACATTTCATTGTGTTAAATCCCCCAAATTGGAATTTATTTCTAGAGATTGTAGGAGATAAACTAACACAAAGTAATATATAGTTATATATATATATATATATATATATATATATATATAAGAAAAATAACATTAAATCTGAAAGGAGTGTATTTCTATTGAAAGCCCTAAATGAGTCAGCAGAGTCACCTGCATGTCATTTAACCACAGTGTAAACACAGCTGTCCTCTGAGGACAAACAGCACCATGAGTACCACATCAGACGGTTCACGATATGATATAAAACAATATCTCGAGTTTTAAACCTCTCACTCACAGCATTAAATGTAGGAAGCTAAATGTAACTCTGGAGGAGCTGCAGAGATCCACAGCTCAGGTGGGAAACTGTATTGACAGGTCATAAAGGTGTAGAAGAGGAGTAAAGCAGACAAGTAATGGAGTAGAACATGTTAAAGGTGGCAAAGACTACAGACAGATGTAGATGTTCACCTGGACTGGCATGTGGAGAGTACTGGCCATCTACCTGATGGGCTGAGGGTTTGTGGGCCAGTGGTTGTGGCCCCTGGAGGAGATGTTACGCTTCCCACAGCATGCTTATTGTTTTGCTGCACCACCGTGCCTCAAACTGCACCACATCAGAGTTTATAAAGTAAAATGTCATGTATTTCAAATTAGTTTGATTTATCTCTATTAAAACTTAAATCAAATTTGATAGCATTCTATTTCTCAATAAATTCTACAATTCTGGATCGATGGTCTGTGTTAAAACAGAAGCTTTTATAGAAGGGCCCTAAGCAGCTGCTTCATGGGCTTCGTCTTGGGTCGTGTCGATATGTCATGTTGAACATTACCTGTCAATCACTGAGACTGTAACCAACATCAAATCAGTATGCATTATTTGTAAAGATGGAGCAATAAAAACAAAGTGCAAAACACAAAGGTGGTGCTGAAAAGTTGGGAAGTTAAGGTGCCACGCCCCGTACTCACCAAGTAGTTCATCTTTCCTGAATTATACGACCAGAGGCAACCGAATGGAGGAAGTTCATGTTCACTTTTATTCCCCATCCAATATAATTGTGCTTTCACAAAAAAAATATAGGCATAAATTGGAGGCTTTCAATGTGCAACTCTACTAGGAACATAAGTCAGAAGATTAGCAACAGCAGGTGCAGTAAAACAATGTCTTGTCTCATTGGAGTGGAAACACATTTCAGTTTCAGACTGATTTTGAAATATTTGTTGTGAATCATTTACCTTTCCATTACACAGTTAAACACCACACTTTGTAATTTTCTGGAAATCCAATAACTGTAGTAACTTTAGCTAAAGTGAAAAAGTGCAAGAGCTCTGGCTGTTTGCCAACAGATGGTTCTCATAAGCCATGAGCACACGATCCAAAATTCTTTTCCTTGGAAAAATAACAATATTTAATTTGTGAAAAAAACAAAAACAAAAGAAAAGAAAGAAGGTTTATGTGTATTCATTATTAGTTTCACTTTTAAATTCCTTGTAATTCTATTGTCCAATCCTTCCTAAGAAACTGATCACACAGTCCATGACAATAATCTGTCCTTAGTGAGGTACTACACCCACCTCAGACACAGACATGTGGAGAGAATGAAATGAGTTCAGTACTAAAGAGAGAAAGGAGTGGTCTGAACTGTATATGTTTGTAAGTAAGAGCTCATATAGTGTCAGAGCAGCACCTATCAGATATTACCCAACCCTATTTGCTATAGCAAGAAAAAAAGGCTTTGAAGTCCGGCCTAACCTTTCAACATCTGCGGATCCACTTGTGCACACAGACGCAGATGGCTACGTACAGACACGTACAGACACAGAAACCTGTTTATTCAACAGGTTGAATAAACTAATACATGAAAGACTGCTGCGCTGTTGCCTTGTTTGGATATATGCGTGGGTGTGTATTCATCTGCATGTGTGTGTGTGTTTAGCCCATCACATCCGGTCACAATTCAAACAAGAGATTTTCCTGTGGTAGGTAATATGATGACTGAGATTAATGGGAGTAATGGGACGACAAACTGGTTCAGCCTCCTGTCTGAAATAGATCAACATCAGATTAGCACCAGGTGAACATGTTGGTCTATATATTCTTTATTCTTTCCAAATCCATATTTATCATATTTATTATTAATATTATGCTTTCTTCTGCATCTGATTATTCCTGATTCACTTGGCTATTGAAAATGAATACTATAATTACTAAGGGTGGTTTTCTTTAGTCAGTTCATCATTTGATTAGATTGCCATGCATGTGCTTTATGTATAGTGTCTATAAGCCAGAACTCAGAATTTTGCATCAAGGCCAAAGAGAGTCCATATTAGCCTGGCATAGCTTGTTGATCAAATCAGATATGTTATAGTACAGTCATAGAGGTATTTGGAGCAAGATTAAAGATGAGAGTACATATCTAAGTTGGAACATAGAGGAAAATGTGTGCAGACACCCAATGAAGTCCAATCAAAATGCTCAAATCATCTGATGTTCAAGCCACAAATGTTCTACCACAAAAAAAATAAACAAGCAACAGCAACAACAGCATTAGGACTAATTTCGTGGTAAATAGAAATTCTTAGACACAATTTTTTTTCTACTTTTTATGCTGAAAATGTAATCGCATGTCCTATTTACTGTGGTATAAAACCTTAAGTGTTCATGGTTGTGTTTCACAGTGAGAACAGAATCCATATGTAAAGCGAGATTTGAGTTTCAGAAATAGGTCTGTGCAAGATACTCGATACAAAACCACAGGAGCTGGCAAATGAGTTCGCCCTGAAGGTTTTTTCAGGTGTGTTTATTTGTTTCTTGTTTTTCTGCAGCAGGAAGGAAGAAGGGCAGTTATTTAGAAAAACTTGCAGCAGTGGAGGCAACACAGCTCAGTTGACGGCAAAAGAAGCTGAGTGTTTTTGTGTAACAGAGTGATGTAGCAACAATTGTGCCTTCAAAACATCAAAAAAGTTGTTGAAGTGGATGACCTCCATTAAAATAGTATCTTGATGAATGGTTTGTTTCTCTCTATAGGGCTAATAACATATACACTGAAGTGATGAATGACTGAAAAGTGTACAGGTGGCAATGTTTGTGTTTGCGAGGTTCAGTGTACACTATCATATGACTGGCTCTGAGGCATCAACGCCTTTTGTGGTCCCTCTCCTGAGTTAATTATTTATACAAGTCTACACCTGGCCTATGTGTGTTCACACCCCTTACACTTAAAATCTCATTCACAGTTTTCCTTTTAACCGTAACCTGAAAACACAGTGTGGATTTGTTCTGATGGGGGGGGACCCACCCATGTTAAAGAATTGAAACAGTTTTAACGTCACCCCTTGAACTCCTTAGGTAATGGTTTTGAGAGAATTATTTTGTCTTGTTCTTCTTATTCTTTAAGAACATACAGTCCAAAGACTCGTATTTTTAAACATTTCAAAAGGGAACGTGATGTTTTTATTAGCAAAAGAAGAAAGATAAATTCAGTGCCTCCAAATGAGGCATTTCCTGGATGTTTCCCTGGTGACGTATTCCACGCACATCCCTCCAAGAGCGGACCCAGAGGAAGACCCCTGCGCATTGGCCTAGGAGTGCCTTGGGATCCTCCCAGAAGAGCTGCTCAAGCAGTCCATGCTTAGGCTGCTGAACCAGTAATCTGACCCCAGACAAACAGAAGATAATGGACAGAAGGATGAAGGATAGATTCTGCATTCAGAGGGTTGGGGAAAAGATAAAGATATAATACTACTGAGGTAAAGTGCTGAGAAAAGGTATTCGCCCCTTTAAGGAGAAACATTTAAGATGTTTGTTTTTTTTTTTTTAATCTTAAAAAGATTTAAGAAACATCTTGTCAAAGAAAGGTACGTATCGGACAGGAATAACCTGAGTAAACACATAAACCATTTCAAATGGTTTTCCTCTTTTGTATAGAGGAAAACAATTTCTCCAAACAAATCTGTGAAACCCTTTGTCAAATCATGATTTGATTTCACTAGCCATATGCAGGCCCAATTTTTGTCAGATCTGCAGAATCAAGAAATTACTTAAACAGAACCTATCTGCCAACATGAAGTGGTTTGAAAGATCACAACCCATCTTGCCCTGGTCAGATGTTATTCAAGATCAGATGAGAATCAAAGCGAATGAAAACTATTGAATTTTAGGCGTCTCCTTTTTGCCTTTTTCCCCTCATTGTGCTAACACTGCATTTCCACCTGGGTTTATCAGAACTTTCCAGGCTTCTGCTGCTTTATTACTGTAAAACACATGTTATTAAGGACATATTTGAGAAAACAGGTTAAACAAGAAAGGCTTTGTCTCAGGAAAAATATGGACAAGTGCAGCAGATTTGCGTGAACAGGGGAGTTGTTAAACTGTCCGAACAATGGGAAAAGCAAAAAAAAAAAAAAAAAAAAGGGGGGGGGGAACAAAGAGATGTAAAAGAAGGGAAGGTAGCAAAAAGTAATAGAAGCAGGGAGGGGATCCTGTTATTTCCTACATGGCCGGTGTGCTGCATAGAGATAACAGCTGGTAATGCAAAGCTTATTTTTTCTGTAGGGTATTGTTTTGGAAAGTACCTTTAATGTTGGTGACTCTCCTAAAGCTGATAAGAACAACAATTCCAAGAGCACAAACCCTCCCACACCCACGTCTATGCGTTAACATTCCCACAGAGGTCGTAGCTGTTCATGGAATCCCTGTTATGACGCCTGGGTCGGCTCCAAACGCTCCAACAGACTCTGTATGCAGGGGTCTAAAGAGCCAGGGTAATGTGAAGTTGACTTTTTTGAGCCTTATGTACTTGGAGTGTTGCTTTGGTTCTTTCATGCATGTTTGATAAATCCTTTAATCTCCCGTGGCAACCATTCAGCTGGGAAAAAGCAGCTGGGTGGGCCAAGCCCCGCCTTTGAGATGCAGTTCCTCCTCGTTGCTGTAGTTTAAAATCTACCAAACTTCCGCTTCACACAGCACCCTCCCCCACTCAGCTCCTTCAGACTAGCCAGCAGCAATTAGCAAACACCTAGTGGAACTATGCATCTCATTATAGGAGATTCTTTCAGTGAAACACTGGTAAAAATGTATAAGGATTAATAGAGGAGCCATGTTGAGATGATTTCTTGGAGGCGGAGTCTCAGAAAGAGCAGGAGTTTCTTAAAGAAACAGAGAGCAAATGTCAAGGCATCAAATTACGAGTTTTTTTTTTTTTTAAATCCTATTTGAGAAATATACAGCATTGTCATGACAACTGAAGGCAACATAGTTACTTGATTATGCTATAACACTCTGCTCCTTTAACATAGTGTGGAAGTTTGGGGTAGAAATTGTAAAACATTACATAGATTCGATTTCTCTTTTACAGCAGAGTTGTTAGTCATACTTGGATATTGAGATCTCACAAAGCCAATATAAACCCTTATCAAAACATCAGAAGGGAAACTTCACTTTCTCAAATAAAAGTGTATTTGTATTCGCAAAGTGCATAATTCTTTAGCCAAATAATATTGAAAACAGATTTGAAAAGAAGGAAAGCAAATGCAACTTAAAAGGAACTGAGATTTTTTAAAAAAATGAAGATTCAAATGGCAATGATGGAAGGGCGCAGTGAGATAAAACGATCTAAATCACTTTCTATATTTAAAAGAAATCTAAAAATCCATCTTACTCAATATGATATTGAATAAACTGATATTTTGTTGTGTTTTTTTTTTAGTTTATATTTCATGTATTTGAAATATGTCTGTAATAGTCATTTGGGATGAACAGCTAAAGTTTCTTTTTATGTGAAAAGAAAGTAGATAGTATACATTTATACTTGGTGCTCTTTCATTCATGATTTCTTTTTTGTTACATGAACTACTCCTTTTTATTACTGAGTGTAAAAACTGAAAACCAGTTCCACATGGTAAGGGCTTTATTGGGGGAAAACAGTGATTCCCATCATCACAAACTCCCAAATTCAACAAAAGTGACCCACATGATCCACGTAAACAAATCGAACGGAGGTGAAAATTACACAACGCGAGACAGCAACAGTTTACAGCTCCTCTAAGGAAGGAAGAAAAGTTTCAAAGAGTGAGGTGAAGCGGATAATGTTTCTCACCTGACACTTAACCTCCCTGTGCAACACCTGCAGCACACTGCCCCCTTCTGCTGCAACATACGCTCTAAGAAACAGTCACTTTGAACAGAAAGCGGTGCTGCAATACTTTGAATGATAGTTAACTAATGCTCTCCTGATGTTATTACATAACAGCGTCTGCCTGTGCAGCCCTGTGGCTAAAGAAAAGGCAGCTGGCTGTGTGTGTCTGTGTAACACGACACGCCCGTGCGAGGCCCCGCTCTGGAGATTTGTGTTATAAAAGGGGCGAGATCTTGGCGATGTTCGACCTGACTGCAACATAATGGACTGGAAGTTTGTAGCAGTGGGAAATGTTTTCTATATTCCTATCATTATCAGTGAGCTGTCGTGTTTGGCTAAATAAATCCTAGTGGCTCCTCACAGTGTGATTCATGGCGTATTGGCACAGGCATCCGTGACTAAGTATTGACATCCAGCTGCTGCTCAGCCAGACTCTCACACTGCAAAGACACAAAATATTATATTTTGGTCTAGAAATAGTGCCAATATCTTAATACACTGCAGATTACGCAAAACTAACTTGACGCGGTTGTCGCAGGTTCGATTCCCAGCCTGGTGACCTTTTCCACATGTCTTTCCCTTCTCTCATAACCCACTTTCCTGTCAATTAACTATCAAATAAAGGCCACTAGAGCCAATAAAATCTCTAGAAAAAGAAAAAAAAACAGTAACCTTTCAGAAACATAGAAATCTGGCTTAAATAATTCATTCCTTCATATCGACTGACAAAAAGTATATATTAGTTTCACTTGCAGGTTACAAGTTATAACGTGAAAAAATGTATTGTTGTAAGTGAAATAATCTGTTAGTGAAGCCAGCATGCTTTCATTAATATGCAGCTGGGGTGAGCAAAAAGGTATTTCTTGTGGTTTCACACACACACATAAAAAAAACTTCAATAAATCTTGAACTAATTTAAAGAATCTTTGGTTTGACCAGATATTAAACTGCAGCTCAGAGTCATTTATAAGGAGTTTAGAAATATGGTGATGTCACTGCAGTTCACATTTCCTGTGAGCAAGTCTTGTCTTGTCTGTATGTCTCTGTCTGTCTGTCTGTCTGCCTGTCTGTGTTTTTTCAATATAATTCTGCTGTTGCCATTTTGACTGAGATTCTGGTCTCAATCTGACCAGGTTAAATAAAGGTTATCAAACTAAACAAAAACCATCTTTAATTCCTTTAATCAAGCGTTGTTTCTTAAAAACATTGATGGTCTGAAACAAGTAAGCTATGCCAACTTTGTTCGGGAATTGAGTTAAAAATAAAAATAAAAAAGAATTCACCTTCTTGGATGTTTTGCCCTTTTCTTTCTTTCTTACTTTTTTCTTTATTTATTGTTTTTGCTTTTATAATATTAATCTAATTTTTGGCTTTTATGTAAGAAAATAGATTTCTACAAAATAAAGACAATTAAAAAGACATGAAATAAGTGTTTCAAAGCTTAGGTCATCACTTTAGAGGGGGTGAATATTTATGCAATTATTTTATGTTTCGAATTTTTCTTTGTATATAAATTAGTTTTCTCTTTGACAAAAATGTTTGTACACTTTTTTGATAAAAAAAAACTTAATTATTTGATCATGATTGATTTGTAAAAGTGATTAAAAAAAGAAAGAAAAAAACATTTTAGTTAATAAAAAAGCCACTTTATTAGTTTTGTGTTATTATTATTCTTTAAATCTTTACCAGAAGATCATAGTTTGGTTTCTTTCACTTTCACAGAAGATTTCAGTCAAGAATCTCCCTCTTACACAACTCAAACCTGTAGTTTAATGTTTAATCTGGCCTTCCTTCCGCCCCAGCTATCCTTATGTTATTGCTTTACCGGTCAAGAGCTTTGTCGTTTATACAGGCACACTCTTATCAGTCGTCTCGTGTTTATTTGCAAATAGCAAAGGGAGAGAGAGGCAAGCCGAACAGGATCCCAGCAGCTGCAAGGTCAGGAAACGATGGAAGAAGACGAGAAAGTAAAGAAGGGAGGAGAAAGAGGAAAAGAGCTAGGAAAACAAACTTGAGTCAGAAAAATAATTAGAGGACTTAAAACACAAAACACAAGCAGTGTGTGACAGGGGTGTGACTTATAGGGTTGGCTTTAAAAATACAAGGCTGAGGGGTAAACAAAAAAAAAAAGAGCAGAGAGTGCAGGCAAGGGCAGGATATATCTTGTAGCTATGGTGACATGAAAAGAAAGGGGAAAAATGTAATAAACTGTGAAGAAAAGCAGTTCTGCAACAGTATTTACACTCCTTGAACCTTTTCACATTTGTAACATACAGGACAAAATTTAAAAAAAATAACTGAAATTGAAAGGAAAAAGTTCTAAAAGTATGGCTACTTTCTGAAATGTAATGTATAAAAAAAGAGCACAAGTTTATTAGAGGAACAGAGAAACGATAGAACAACCAAAAGAAAAGAAATCCTAGAGATAAAAGGAAGGTAGAAACATGAGGAAATAACAGTTTCAGCAGGAAAGGAAAGGAAAGGGGCCCAAGCTTGATAACTTCTACATTCTTCAGGACTGTCTCTGGTCCTCTTCAGCTGCCACACCTACATGTCAAAGGTCAAGAGGAGAGACAAGCCGAAACAAAGTCCACACCTAGAAGGTATGCAGAAAAACTAAATAATAAGAAGACACATGAGCACCTAACACAAGCAGCGATGTACTGTATGCAAAGGACAACATCTATACACATCACTCACACACAGGCAACAATCCAAAGAGTGTGTGGTGTGTGTGAGGCGATGTTTGGACAGCACAAACGATGTGAAAGTGAGCTCAAACTTACATATAAAAATAATCAAGACACAAGAGTTTTTCCTCACACTCCATAAATCAGGTTAAACTTTGGCTTTTTTAGGTTTGTTATAATTATTTGAAGAAAAACAAGTTTTTTTTAGACCATTTCCTTCAAGTTTCAAATAACTTTTCCATATCTGTATGCGAGATACTGAAATTACGACAACCATGTAAGACATTGACATCATGGACTGTGAGACTCTAATGTACTTATATTTAATTTTAAGGCAAATCCAAAAACACGCTGCTTCCTTGTGTCGTATAGAAAATTAAAATAAAGCTGGAAAAATAACAGGAAGTGAATTATGAACCTCATAAGACCAATGAGGAAGAAGCTATTTTTTTTTCAAAAGTAACATAAAAAATGAAGAAATATTGAAGAAACATCTGAAGACGTCAAAATAGAGGGAAAGCAGCGAGAGTGTCCCATCAGACCATCAGTTCCCAAAACCACACAGAAACAATCTCATAAAAGTACATGTGGCGTCAGTCCAAGCTTGCTAGAACGCGCACAGGGTAAAAGGTGTGTTGTGTCCAATGTACACTGTCTCTTAAGACAATGGGAGGGTTAACAAACACTAACTCAGTTACACCAATTCTGTCAGGAGGAATGTGCCCAAAATTCTTTCAAACTCTTGTGAGAATCTTGTCAAAGAAAACTCAAACCATTTGAAACATTTCCTAAGATTTAAAAAACAATTCCACCAAAGTATACTGTTGCGGGCACACAGGGCGAGCTGTGCCCCGATGCTAAAACGTTACGTCTCTTAATGCAGGACATTTTCTTACTTCTTATAAATCTGAACTTTTCAAGAATACAGAAAGTCACTAAAATCGGCTCGCTTCACTTTGTGAAACTTTTCTAAACATTTTTATCTTTTCCTCAAAGATTTCAGTATGAGATGACAATTACAAACACAGGAGAAAAAAACAAAAAAAAAATATTTATTTAATGAAAATTATTTGCAATATTAGGACCTAACATTCCCTAATATACATTCAAAATTTAATTTGCTCAAAGAAATTATAAAACTAACACTAATTTGGATCCTGTGAAGGCTCTTCTGTGACATGACGTCTTGGCTGGTCATAACATTTACACCAGTTAATGGCAACTTGGTCATTACATTGTAATACTGCTAGAATAGACTAGATTTTTTTCATCTTTGCTCTTGGTCTGTTTGGACGAAACCTGTAGGAAGAACACTCAGCAGTCACTCATGTATAAATGTTAATCTGACTGAAACAAGTACTAAACTCTTGTGTCTTAGTATTTCTAGGTTACGCAGAACAAAGTAGAGAGCCGCTTGTGTAATTCAATTTGATTGACAATTTTCTTATCACTCAACCTAACTGCTGTGGTCGTCATCTGTCTTGAGGTTCAAAGTTTCTTACCAAAAATGGTAAGCTAACGTAAAATCTATGCAATTTTATTTCAGGTTGTTGGTTTTTTTTAGATAAAATGATAAAACATTTCTCATTAAACAACACAGAAAAGTCCACAACCAATTTTTTGCAGATGGTTAGTGTTTCCATGGCACCACAAGAGAGTACTCCAAGGGTCAGAGGATACCCAAAGGTCAGGACTTGGCCTACTGGATGACTTTCCTACATGCCAACATATGGTTGCCAGACAGACAAATTCCTCCAAGACCAGACTAGCCCACGGGAAAGGCACTGAGGCGGTTGCAGTTTGTCAGTTTGCCTTTTCATATAGATATGTTGCAAGTAGTGAACATATGTGATATTTATCACGTCCTCTAACTGGCTCTGACCGTAGTTCTCGCCAGTTTTTCTCCCTTTTTCATCTGACATGTTCTCTGTGCGTGTCTGTTCTTTTGGAAGAAGGCATCCAAGTAAATTACAGTGATTCCTCGCCAATTAAAGAAGTTACCAAAGCCATAAATCAAAAGAAAATTCAAAGGAGAGAACTGAATCATTTCCTCGCTGTTTAGAATGAAAATAAAGGCATCTACTCCCACAGTGGTGTGGAAAAACTGGTAGGAAAGAAAAATGGCTAAGCAGTGGAACGTTGGAGGAAAGTTTAATGGTGTACAGATGTCCTATAGGTAGTGTATGGGTGTTTTTCTTTTTCTCTGGCAGTGCTATGGGAAAGGAGATGGCGTGTTTCCTGTAGATGGGGATACCCCTGTTATTAAGAGGGATTTCCCTCAACCTTCCTCCCTTCTCGCACGTTTCATTTACTGTACAATCTATGAGTGGCTGGTCAGCCTGGTGGTAATTACATGGGAGGAATGAGTCAGCCACTGTACTTGAAATAGACACGCAGCCTCCAAAAAGTCGTTACTAGATGGGACAGATATAAATACAAGCTGTGGCGTCAATGGAAACGGGATAAACAAGCTTATCCAATCAGTATTGTCTCAAGTTTGATTATTCAACCTGCATCATTGTCCAGGTTAAAAACATC
This sequence comes from Poeciliopsis retropinna, assembly GCA_010277075.1. Lineage (NCBI taxonomy): Eukaryota > Metazoa > Chordata > Actinopteri > Cyprinodontiformes > Poeciliidae > Poeciliopsis > Poeciliopsis retropinna. The sequence continues at coordinate 1,890,368 of VMRM01000009.1, forward strand.
GTACTTTGATAAAGGGAACACAGATTTCCAATTGAAATGGTTTTCTTCTAGATCTAGATCTTTCTACAAATAAATTATAAATTGTAGGATTTATGCCTCACATGTAGAGGCTTTTCAAGGCATAAAATGAATCTTTATTGCTTTTTTTTAATCAGAAGCTTAATCTAAACTTTTATCCCATTACCAACATTTATTACAGGTCACTAGCTCAGAGAACAGGGAACTGATGGGGGCCACAGCTGTGATAGCTAAAGAACTACTAACTTTAAATAACTTTTCACAGGAAGGGAGGAAGTTAAGAAAACAAGTTTAATTGGTGTCTAGTTGAGGAATGATAGTTGGATGGAGTGGGGGGGGGGGTTGATAAATAAATAGGGACTTCATTTGCTGTGAGCCAAAAAACGAATAGATGGATGGACTGAAGCCAACAAAATAGAGCAATATCACTGAGAAGGAAAGTTCACAAACACTTAAAAACAGAATCTCTACTGACTGATAATGTTTGTTTTTTTTGTTTTCCTTTTTAGCTAGCTCACATACAAGCTAGTGTTAGCTTTCTAGAAAAGTCTAAAGTCACTTCAAAATGTTTAGGGATTATTTATGATCTGTTTATTTAGCTTGCATGGCAACCGCTGAGGCAAACGATAAATTTGTAACTGTGTCCTTTTCAGGATTTGTGTAGCTGAGATCATTGATTCTTGTTTTAGCCAGTATGAGGAACCAGCTCAGGAGTTCCTCCAGCAATGAGCCATATGCTGTGACTGATTGGAGGATAACAAAATTAAACCAACTTGATTTGTCTACATTTTTAATCATAAGCCAACACGGAGAGAGCAACAAGTCAGACAAAGATAGAAAGTAATCTGGAAATTCTTTTTCCTAATCCTTCAAATCCAACATGGCTGACTTGCTAACACTGCTATTAACAGCGATGCTAGCTGCAAAAATAAACTGTTTCTCCTGCTCTTATTTTGGATCTAGAAATCAGTGACCTCCACTGAATAATCTTGTTTAAAGGGGTGAAATGCTGTCAAACACACATTATTGAGTTTTATTTGAATGTAATTAGCTAAGTGGCTGAATGCCATAGCTAGCAAATGCTACATGTTTTGCAATGTAGGACTACCACAGTTTAGTCTCGATCCGAGTTCCAAACAATACATGAGAAAAAGAATTGTACTACTGAAATAATCATATTCAGTGAATTATAATAATGAAGTTCTTCTAATGAAGTTTGTTTGCCACATTAAAAATACCTTTTTGAAAATAACATCTTAAAGCAAGTATTAAATATGTTAGTCATTGAGCCCATATTACTGTGTCAGAAAGTTTTTTTTTTTTTTTTTTTCTTGAATACTGTGTTTTTATCAGCTGTAAGAAAATCATCACAATAAAAAAGAATAAAGAATTATAAATATTAGTCTTTGTGGAATTAATCTATAAGTTAATTTTCCGATAGTAGTCTAGTTTGAATGTGACTGTATGTGTAAACATTAACTGATTCAATACTGTAAACATTACCATTGTTTGCACTGTTTTGGAGCTGGCTTTAATCTCCTTGTACAGTGACAAATTCTAATTTTATAGAAACTGAAAATGTTTGATTCGGAGACAAGTCTACATGTTAACCGGAGACTGTTGTCAAACATCTGTTAATATGTCTAATATACTAGATCAGGCATTTTGCTGTATCTGAAAAATCTACAAATCTCATTTCTGGATTTGACAGTCATGTGTATTACGGCATTGCAGGTCTAACAGTAGTTCACTTTTTGACAGCATCCCGTCAGATTCACTACCAACTGGTCAGGATTATCAGCTGACGGAGGGCGGTTGCAGTTTCCTCTGACGCAGTTTTGTGAATAACATAAATGCCGATTGACTGAGAAAACTGCATCAAACTGAACGGCCTCTTGTGGTGACAGGTAAAATCATATAAACTTTTTCAGTCTGAATTTTTTACTTTTTAAAAAAAATTTTTATTTAGCAACAACATAGAATGGAAAATTATTCTAGTTGAGCTGCAGTAGGTATTTTAAAACTAAACCCATTTTCTTTGGAGTAACACACTCACACGTCCATCAATCAATACTTCATTATTCAGCAGATGAGAGCTGGTTTCAGCATTCTTCAGCAGCAGACAGTAGTCATTCTTTCTCTCCGCCTTCTTCTCATTCTTTTTATCGCTTGACTGAGACTGAGAGTTCTCTTTGGAGAGCTTTTTCAGACGGTGTGTGTCCACTCAAATGAGTCCATTGTGTCTGAAAACTTGCACTCCAGCTGCTCCAGACACAGAGAGGATTTCTGAAGAACTGAACAGAAACCTCTGCAGTGCGGGTTGGTTTTTGCACACGCTTGTGAAATGTGGTGTTTCAACTACAGTGGGCTTTTGGCCAAGTGGGCTCCACACACCTCCATCATCACATATCCTCATCAGGAGTTGTATAATAACAGGCTGACTAGAGCAACTTCCAAAGTAGAAATTTGGCAAAATTGTTTCTCATCACCATGGCAATACAGTCAGAACCAAGTTTAGAAGTCTCCAGAGCGCCGTGCGTCACGGGGAGGAATTCTGGGAGCAATTACTGAGCGGGAATGTGGGGAGGGAGGAGGAGCCAGCGTGGCAAAGAATGTCTGAGTGAGAGAAAACTGTAACTGTCTTTAGCATGAAGGCGCAAGAGGACCTCTTTAGGTGGAGCGTAGGATTTTGGGCTTGGCTTGTTTTGAAAAATGTTGCTCATCCGTAATGATTTAACCTCCACCCCACAGTAGTTACCAATACCTGACACGCCTGTCAGCAGCCTTATCTACAGCATTATTTCAAATCATATTATATATGATTTCACAATTGCTCAAGAACAACAGGTCATGGTTTTATTATGGAGGATTTCCTCCTTTAAATCATCCTTTAAGCTGTCAGTGTCGTCTCCCACACATTCTTTAAGAGCAACATACGTCCTGTTTCCTCAATACACTCCCATCAATGATTTCTTCATTTCTGTTCTGCCACAAAACTCTTGACTCTTGAATACTTTACGCATCACTAAATGTGAAAAGATTTGCTCAGTTCCCAAAGCTGTTGCAAAATTTTTAAATATGGTGATTTATTGAACTCTTGACTTTTTTACATGACTGAAATTAGTTTCAAAACCCTCCATCCCCACAGAACTTCCTGCGCATCGTCACGTACCACTTTTTATTGGGGATTTACGAGCTGCAGCAAAAAAAGTAATCCAACAAGGTGACCTGAAAGGACAATACAATGAGACCCCGAAATACAGTCCAGTACAACTAATGAGTTTTGGTTACTTTAAAGAGGGGTATTATGTAAAATAACTTTTTTTACATTATGCTACAATCTTATTCCATCACAAACATACCCAGAGTGTTGCTTTGATTCTTTTATGCATGTTTGAGAAATCCTTTAATCTCCCGTGGCGACCATTCAACTGTGTAAAATCCCTGTGTGGGCCTAGCAATGCCTTCAAGGACAAAGCTCCTCCTTCTGCCTCACAGAGCAGCTCTTCCCCTCTTAGCTCCTTCAGACTAGCCAGCAGAAATTAGCAAACACCTGGTGGAAATGTGCGTGTGCTGAGCTCATTATAGGATCTTCTTCTCCAGCTGCAAATATTGAAACAAGTTGACAAGTCCTGCTGAAATTGTTAAAGTTCTCAATGAGAATGTTTCTGGAACTCTTCCCTGCAAAAACAATATATGATGTTCTCTTACGCTCTTATGCTTCATGTTACTGATATACAGAAACAAACTAAATGCAGCAACACCAAACATTCTGAAGCCGATGGAGAGAAAAGTCTCCACCTTCAGACCCAGACCTCAGTGGAGTAGATGTAGATTACATGCCTGCCTTCTGAGGGGCGTAACATCTCCCCTCATAAAAACGTGGTTTCACCACAAACCCTGCACTAGTAAAAGCAGCATAAACTTACACATAACATTTTTACAGTGAAACCTTGTCCAAATTCGCCCAACTTCGAGGCACTCAACATATCACACCTCCCAAACTCCACCCTAACCTCAGACTTCAGCATTTCTAAGCTTCAGTATGACTTTCTTTCCTACTTTTTCCCTCTTATCATCTTGGCGTTCCAGTCATTGTAGAAGCAACTGTAAAAACCATTCTGCGTGGTATTTTTAACATCTCATGTGACATTCCCATTTCAGACCTGTTGCGATGGCAGAATTAACTTGGCTCTCAGCTCTCAGTGGATTAATAATAATTCAACTTTATGAAGTGAAAGCTTTCAAAGGTCAAGACCAAAAGAAAACGTTTTGCATGAGATTTGCCATTACTGCAAAAGACCAAGTCACAGAGGTCAGAATAATAACTACATGCTCCTGCTAGCTCGGGTTTTAACAAGTAAGATGAGTTACCATGATTATACACAGCTGATGATACACAGCTCTACATTGCAATGTCAAGAAGCAGTTCTGAACCCATCTAAGCACTAAACAGATGCTTAAAGCAAATCAGTGATGTACCATAACTCTCTCCAGCTGAGCAGAAACAAAACTGAAGTTATTACTTTTGACCCTAAAGAGGAATGACGTAGAGTCAACACACCACTTCAGTCATTACAGCTGCAACCAGAAATCAGGCCCGAAATCTGGGAGGAGTGACGGACTCTGACCTGAACCTTCAGGGTCACATAAAGACGGTTACAAAGTCGGCCTTCTATCACCTGAAGAACATTTCCAGAATTAGAGAACTTTAGAGAAACTCATCCAATGTGCTATAGAGACAAACTTTACTTTGACTGAATATAACTTAAAACAGTATATTTTAAAAAGAGTGACAATACAAGAGTTTAACCAATAAAATATATGTCTTATTATGCCTTCATTACAGTGGGGTAGATTTTACATTCTTTAACCCTACTGACATAAATCAGTTTTTGCTCATTTGTTTTTTTAACAAAGGTAATAATAAACGAACAAAAATCGGTTCATAATTAGGGTATATTACAGTAATACATGTTTTAACTAATAGAAGAAAAAAGGTGTGAAACATCTATTATATTATAGAAACATCTATATCAAACATCTATTAGGAAAAGAGACTTAAACATAAAAAGAAGAAACTGTAAAAAAAAAAAATGCAGCTTTTTCTCTTCCTCTAATGCTGTTGTTTGTTTAATCACATTTATTGTTCTGTCTTCATTTATAAATTCATTTGTCATGTGATGCGATTATCCCACCCTGCTTTCAAATATTTGTTTTTTTGTTTGTTTTGACTAGTGTTCCACCCTGAAGACCACATACTCAACGTCCTGGCTTGACTCAAAGCAGACCCCCTGACTCTTGACCTTTGACTCATCTGTCCAGACCCTCCCATTCCAGTAAATAGAGCATTTCAGCTAAGACAACACCCTGATCTAACCTGTGACAGCCAAGTGCTAAACGACATTAACAGATGGCACACTTTAACTAGATCGAGCCGTCTCTTTCATTTGCACCTTTGTGAAACATACCCCATTCACATAAACTCTGTTAAAAAGACATATAAATTGACTTTGTCTGGTATTTGGCACCTGGGGGCCTTATCTGTCCTGACACACATGAAGACAAACAGCTGACAGGAATCAGCTCTTCCCTTTAATCAGAAGGACAATCTGAAAAACCCTCCGTGACATCATGTCAGTTTTTGTCATTTTCTCACAAACATCCTGGCCTGCCAACACAGACGGTTCACCGATAACAGAACTCTGATCAGTGATTCAGCTTTTCTCGACATTGGCCCACTGCACCTGGTTGGAATGTTCCACACACCTGCAAATTGTCTACACCCAAGTGACCGCCATCTGTATGTGTAAGTGTGTGTGTGTGTGTGTTCACTCCTCCAGTGAGTCATCATGAGTCTCTTAAGGTCTTTGTCAGCCCACAATGGTACCAGCTGCGTTTCCATTCCAAATATGTGCAAATCTTTGTCCATCTTCTGCTTATGTCGCAAAAACACAATTCCTCAATTTCAGTGTTTCCATTAAATAAGAAATTAAATAAAAATCACACGTAAATAAGTTTGTTCACGCTGTTACTGCACAATCTGTCATGGAAGTATGACACGTGCCTTTGGTTCATTTGTCCATGCGCTGAGGAAATACTCCTGGATTATTCTCAAACCTTCTTCAACAAAGTCTAATATTTTAATTTGTATTAATTCAAATGCTACTTGTTATAATATGACATACTTTTCTAGACAATGCTATAATTTGAATAAATAATTGTTAGCTACTTTCAATGCACCCTCTAGTGGACTTATCACAGACAAAAAAAAGAACTTTATTTTTAGAATTGCATTTTTTATGACATAACTAAAAGTGTAATTGGACTGTACAAGAACATAAACCACGTGTTCATTGGAAACACAAATTTATCACGTCTGATCATTTAACACCGGCACATAGGTTTACTTGATTTTGTTTTTTTCAGCAGAAGTCTAGCAAAATCTGGTTAAGCTGTTTTTATCTTCATTTCTTGTTATTCTCTACCCTACTTTTATAACTACAATGGCATTAAAAAGAAAAACCAAATACAAATACCCTCCGTGGAAGTAGTCTTGTTAGCACATGCACAAATTAGCCAACAGATCGAGCTTCTGGAACAGATCGCACCGTGACACACGCGACAAGTTATTAAAAGCATGCTACCAAATGATCCTCCAACTACTTCCTGTTGTCTTGTTCTCCGACGCTTTCACCAGTAGTAACATCCGGCTGTTGATTATATGACACGTGGGATGCCAAAAATGTATTTTCTTTCCAGTTTTTCTGAGATAAACCAATTTTGATATGAGCAAAAAAAAAGAAACGGAAAGCATCTCATTCTAGTGGTTTTCATTTTTTCAAAATTGCTACATTTCCATTGACCGCATTTATTTCCGAAATGTCTAATTGTGCAGTTATACTGTGTATTCTTGCACTGCTACCCAGAGACAAACTGACCCATCCAACAGCGCTGAGGTAAAAATGAGGGAAGAAATGTGTGAGTGAGTAACAACTGACAGTCTTTGTGAAAGCACTCATTCAGCAGAAGCCTTACGGAAATAACCTCTGATGGTTTGTGCCGCTAATGAATGACGTGTTGAGAGAAAAACAGCCAAAAGGTCAGCCAGCTTTTCACCCAGGACCAGAAGCTTGACAGTCTCTTGGCTAGAACTGTAAAGGAGATTTCTGGCTATTCATTCTTTGTTTCGCATAAGCCTGCTCAGATTTTGCACATTTTCTGTGGGTGTTCTGGAGACGAATGTGAGGCCTACCGAGAAAAAAGGATGGTCCTACGGAGAAAAACAGCTCCACAGTCCCACACAGATAACAGCAGCCTTTTCCAGTAATGAAAGGTTTCAACATACAATCAGACATCAACTGTGAGCCAAATTATGTTGTAAATGATTGCATTAGGTCGTATTAACATCAAATGCTCCAGTTGTAGCCAAGCATGACTGTCCAAATAAAAAGGTGATTACCGTTTTAGTTGAATATCCCATTGACGGTATTTGTGATTCATCAGTTGTGACTATCTTGTGACTTCCTAAATTAAATAGCTCTTCTATTTAATCTTCACTTTGAGTCAAGAGACAGTTTAAAACATAAATATGTTCGTATGTCTCATCTTAAACGTGTTTATAGATAATAATAATGAAAAAAAAAAAATCAATACAAAATTCTCTGTTTTATCTTACCAAAAGTTTTACTGACTTTTGCTGTGAGGACAGATTTTAGTGAGAGTGAAAAACCAAAATGTTCAATTCACCATTTTAGACTTTAAAGGTGTCTCCATTACATAGATATTCATCATGTGTGAGGCGTTATCAACCTTTGTAAGTAATTAAAAATTGTAATTCCGTAGAAAAAAAATTGAATGCATTAGAATCTATTTAACTAATTAATTAAAATAAAAAGTTACAGCCTTGGTCCTGATAATGATGTATTATTACAAGTGGACAAAAGGGCAAAAGCACAAGCCAGCCTTTAAAGTCTTTTGGTTCTATCTGTGTATAAAGTGCAGATTCCCAAAAGACATTATATTTAAAAGTGACATAAAATAACTATAAATAAATGTATATAAAACATTGAAACAAAAGCTGATATATAATTCTGGATATTTAGGATGTGTTTTACTCACTTATTGCTAATCTCCAGATCTTATCTCTATTACCAGATTCATTACATGCACATAACTCTTTGTAAATATTGGGTGATGATATCATTTAGCACCAGGTGAAATGTCCATTTATTTCACCATTGAACATAAATGGAAACAGAAATGGAATGGTGCTGCTTTCAATTGACGCTAATTCCTAAAAAAAAAACATTAAAAACTCTTTAAACATCAGCATTCTTCTGCCTATATTTTGTTAAATAAGTTAGCGATGTCTTACTGAGAAAGCTGGAAAGGCTGATATTTTTTCACTGAAAAGACTCTTTGAACCCCCCTCGCTTTGTCACAAAGAAAAGCTTACAGAGGCAAGCTAATCTCATCGTTCATCACAACATGATCTCTTTTACACTCGTTATCTTCCCCTTACTTTAATGTTTGTTTTGCTCTAGGTGTGGCAGCCTTACAGACCAGACAAAATGAAACAAAAAATGCACTAAATGCTTGTCTGTTAAAGGACCTGGCATGACTGATGTCGCTATTGTCTGAAAACTGAGAGAAAACTGATAATTATCGATTTAAAAAAAGTGATTTTTTTAAATCTTTAATTCATACCTTTACTACACTGACTTCTTGGTTTTGCTTTACAGGAATCTGTTCTGTTTTCATTCTCAATGATGGCACAAGGATGGTTTCCATTTAACAAGGAGAACCTCATGCTATTATATCCGGCTGTGTGTTTCTTCATGAAAATAAAAACTCAGGAAAGATTTGACTGAAACGTAAAACGGTCCAGCTGAAATGTTTTCGTAGAATATTTTATTTTTATTTTTTTATTTTTTTACCAATGCATCACACAATGTGTGGGAAGACATTTCTGTTTCCAAATCATCAGTATTATCATTGCTTAACAGCTTGAAGTGATTTTGAAACAGTGCTGACAGACAGGTGTGTTCTAAAACACCCAGTTTTTGTAGCCCTCAAACATGCACGAAAGGAAAAAACTGCAGAGGCCAAAAAAAACCCCAATAGCACATCAGATTTCAATCTTTGTTCCAGGCCAAGTAGTTTAGTGTGAGTCTATGGAATGTGCTTGTGTTAAAACACAACAGGAGGGCCCCTGAAATATGTTTACTGCTGCAGAAAGTCATTGTTCTCAGGTATCTACTAAGAGTCTGTGGAATTGCTCCTTTGTTTGACCGTATCCTTTATGGAAAGGGGGCGGCGGGCAATCGGACAAACATCCGGCTCCGCGAGAGAGAGACAACAAACAATGTTGCACATGACATCTGGAACAAAACTACGATTCAAACACACTTTAGACTTTCTGTTGGATTTATTTGTCACACACAATGCAATTCTTCAGACAGTTTAAGATGTCGCAGTAAGAGATAAGTACAAACCAGCTATGTGGGGTGATTGCTTGTGTCAGTTGCAATAGTTGTCTCACCATGAGTGACATGACCTCATCCAGTCCACTGCATGAGGACATTAGGTGAGTAAAACTCCCTGAAATTAGCTAAAATTAGGGTGAAGGGTGTGTAACATTACACTGTAATAACACCAACATGGTTGTTGCTAAGTAACACCTTTTTAAATTTAAAGTGAGTTTTTGTAATTCCAGTGTTTTGGGACCAGATTAAATACATCAGAGGTTTGAGTTTGACCTTAGTAGTTTAATACAAAAGTAAACTAAATAATACAAACAGAAAAAGTATTAGATTAGATTATCTTACTTATAACAAGATATTTCTCCAATGTTATAAGTGAAATGTTATCCCAATGGAACTAGTAATTTATCATCAATACTAAAGAAAGATTGACTTAAAACAAACTCGTATCTTGCTGAAAAGTTACGTGTGAGTTAGTTTTGTTTTATTTCAAGTGTATTAAGATATTTGCACTAGATCCAAAATACTTGGCATGATTTTGTGCTTTTGCAATGTGGAAGTATGAACTTAATTTTATACTATAGCATCATCCTTCATGTTAACTTGGTTGTAACATTCTTTCTTAATTAGTATTTTCTATGTTCACATCTGTAACTGGAACAATGCATGCCATTATGAGGAAGCATCAGTCACGTTAAAATCCTAACTCAATAATGCAGTGGTGATTAAATGAGAAATTAAAACAAGCCTTGAAGTTTTGTTTTGTTTTGTTTCTTACACTAAATGTCCAACTATTATTGTCAATTATTTCCAACAAAACTTTTTTTTCACATCCCTCGTGAGAGCTGAGGAGAGCAACAATGTGGTTTTGAGTACCTCTGTTTGGAAAACAGGGAGGAGACATTAAGGGGTGGACTGAGGGGCGGACCTGTTGGTCCACACGCTTATATATTCTAAAAGGCTTCCCCCTCTCCTCCTGCCGCTTGTCTGTGAGCTCCAATTTCTGCCCTTCAGCCTCTCTCTCTCTCTCTTTGACTCACAGTCTGCCTCACTGAGTCTCAGCACTCTAGATCAACCATGCAAACTACCAGGCAAACTGCGTACTCCATGCGCTCCTCTACTAGCAGCAGAGCCCCTACCATGTCCATCACCCGCTCCTCTGCTCCTGTCTACAAGGCCCAGTCCATCCACGGCGGTGCTGGCGGCTCCCGCATCAGCGTGTCCTCCAGCTACAGGAGCTCCCTGGGAGCCGGGATGGGAGCCGGGTTGGGAGGCGGCGCAGGGGCCGGGGGGTTCTCCAGCAGCGTCCAGGTGAGCGGGAACAGCGCAGACATCATGGGCAATGAGAAGTTTGCCATGCAGAACCTGAATGACCGACTGGCGAGCTACCTGGAGACGGTGAGGAATCTGGAGAAGGCCAACCACAAGCTGGAGATAAAGATCAAAGAGGCCCTGGAGAAGAGCGGCCCTGACTTCAGAGACTACAGCAAATACCAGCCCATCATTGATGACCTGAGGAAGAAGGTAAGGAGGGAAGAGTGGAGGGATGAAATGGGCAGACATGAGACTGTGTTTATTAAGGAGTGTTGAAAAGAAAATATGTGACGGACCGCTGGACTGAAAGAGGAGAACCACAATGAGATGTTGGGGAAATTAAATATTTGGGATAGGTTGACCTCCCCATGATTGGGAAATCAATCAAGACTAAAGAGTACAGTAAAAAATCCAATATTTAACATTACAAATGTGATAAAACTAAAGAACAGCTCTGGTTTCTTATTAAAATGCAACTACTTCATGGGTCAAGGCATTTTCTTTTTTAATAAATTCCTACACTGCATGCCAGAGGGGCCCAAAGTCTCCACCGGAAACAGTATGGAGGAGGAATGTAACAGCATCAGCGATCGCACAGACAGGAAACCAAAGCATAACAAAAGTGGAAAAAGTCCAACTTTAAAAGTCAACTTCCAGACCCATTCATTACAGTTTCAACAATCATTTTCTTTCATTGTATCTGGCTGAACAACAGGAGAAAAAAGGAAGATCACACAGAAAAGGGAATCTCAAGAGATGAGAAATATCTATTTTCTGTATGATCTTACTAATAAGTCTCCCACTCAAATGAGTACTGAGTTGGTTTACAGATGTTTACTTCATATTCTATAAAAACAGGTCAGAATGAGTCAATGTTTTTTTTTTTAATCTAATGAAACCATTACATTTGTGTTGCCTAAGTTCCTTCAGTACAAAAGTACTTTTGTTCTAACCCTTTGAGTAGCAGTTCAGAAGCATCAAGGCCAGCTGAATCGAAATTTCTTTTTTAAAATCTGAAGCAAAAAATGATATAAGGGGCTTTATCTTTCAAATCACATAACAGGAAATACTTTATTGAACTGGGTTTGTTTGACAACTCCAAAGGGAGCAACGTTTATACAAACAAACATTGGGAGTTTAGGGTGGGCTATTTTTTTTTTTTGTCATGCTTAAAACATAAAATTGCTCAATTAGCGCCCTTCCACCCCAGTCTTATCTGAGAAAACAGTGACTTTTCACAGCAAAGCTAAACCAGACCAGCACACAAAGTCAACTATCCATGAAGAAACCCACATACACATACAATCACAAGACTGGACAAGCACACACACATCTATGTCTGCATGTGCGCACACACACACACACACAACCACCAAATCACCACCTGGGTTATGCAAATGTTAGCAGGATAGATCCTGCTCTCTGGAGCAGAAGAGCTGCCTGGCAGTTTTTTATTGGCTCATGGACTTTGTCACCTGGATGCCTACCTGCTGTTCATGCTAGCCTTATCAACCTGACCACGACATCTAAAGCAAACCACCTGGTTTTAAAAGTGTTTAACTCTCACTGTCCATGAAGGCACCAACAGGCAGTGACATTTTCTCTCTAATCCTTTCATAGGTTCATGAAAATTTTAAGATAATTTAGTTTAAAGTTGATGTTTTGTTTGTTGTGTTGGAACATATTTTTAACTTTTAAATATTTCTCAAAGTGTTAAACCGGTATAGTTGTAAAACTGTGTCTCATGTTTTATATTTAGCAACTTCTGTTGCCGCTACCAGCAGGTTTCTAGCCTGGTACACAACCAGTAAAACTTTTTTTTTTTTTTTTTTTTCCCATTATCTTCTAAGCTTAGCTTTTGGTTTGAATACTTTAAGGCTCTAATACTATTTTCAAAAGCAATTATCAGAGATATTGCAGGACCATTTTAAAATGTGTGTTATATTTAGCTACTTGAGTGCTGCTACTGCCAGCTAGTTAGCTGAGGTTTGCTTAGTAGTATGAAAACAAACAACCATAGCTTTTTCCTACCAATGTTAGTTAAAGCCCTTAATATAGCAATTGTATCTAAGTTAGTTGTAAATCTCCTCCTGCCTTTTGGTTAGCTCCAAGTAGGTGTAAAACTTGTTTACTTTAATCAGTCCTTAGCTTGTTTTAGCTTAGCGCATTTCAAATTAACATATGCAACATAAAAAAACTACCTACAAATCAGATTATTGTGCTGAATAGGATAAGTGGTATCTGTGGTTTTTTTTAGTATTTTTTGGTGTCCTTTATTTCTTTCACTTTAACATGTATTATGATTAGCTTTGTTACCATTTTCCAGATTTTTGATGCGACCACCGACAATGCCCGACTGGTTCTCAACATCGACAATGCACGTCTGGCAGCCGATGACTTCAGAGTAAAGTAAGACCAGCCTGCTACGCCGCTAATATTGTACAACACAAAAGGCAGACATTTGTGGGCACACACCCTGTTTCACGACAGAATGGGGTCTGAGTAGTGCAATGAATAAATCCTGTCATGATCTAAGGAGGCAGTCATTTGTCTCGTAGTCATAAATCAGCACCCTTGCATCATAAGCGGCGGAGACGCTGCAGTTGTGTCGTAGACATAAGCAAACACAGCTGCCCAGTGGCAGCAGAGCTGAATGCTGACCTCTAAATTTTGTGTACATTCAGTCCTAAAGAAACAAACACAAAAGATTTGATCCTTGACTACATGGTGTTCCACAACACAGGATATTCCAGATGATAATTTAGTATCTGATGTGCTGTTTGCGGTTGTGTGTTTTTCAGATACGAGTCTGAGCTGGCCATTCGTCAGTCTGTGGAGGCTGACATCGTCGGTCTAAGGAAACTCATCGATGACACCAACCTGAGCCGCATGAACCTGGAGAGCGAGATCGAAGCCCTGAAAGAAGAACTCATCCACCTCAAAAAGAACCATGAAAATGTGAGTGTGACGCCAACGCTATTCCAGTTATGCTACGGCACTGCACAAACATACTTCGAGAAATACTCCTGAAAACACTTGAGCAAAGGTCCACACCCTTGAGGTATCTGGATAAATATTTGTATACAAGCTCATCTTAATAACTCCCGCTGTAGCTATTTACCTAAAGCACACAAAGATGCCATGTGTTCGGCTTATCGGACTGTGTGGAGTTCTTAAAAACAGGCGTGAGAAAACTCCACATTTAAAACTGCTAAGACATCTCAAATATCTGTGTGTGAATTCTGTGGGAAGCCTCATCATAAAATTCTTTACAGTCCATACTTGGAAACAGACGAGCACCACAGAATTAAAATGATTGGGATTTGAGCAGAGAAGCCAAAACACAGCCATTTGTTTACTGAGGAAAGTATTAAACTAACTATTTACGTACCCAGACAAAGATTTAGATATGACTCCTGTATATTTATCTGGCCATAGCGTATAATTATGGCTTAGAGGAGGCCAGGAGTCACAGACAGGTCATAGTTCACCAGTCATCCATTGTGTTTGCTTTGCAGTAAGTTAAACATTGATTTGTTTGTGCATTTTTGAGAAGTCAAACAAGATCAAAAATGAAAATAACTACAGAGATGAAAAAGAAACAAAGCAAAACAAAAAACTAGTAGAGCTAAAAAAATTAAAAAAGCCTGGATATTTGTTATTAAAGTGATGTCTGTGTGATGTATTGACCTCACGTTGCTGTAGGTACAAAATTTCGTTCGGACTACGTTTAAGCCATTATTAGGTACCCTCAATGTAAAGAAGTATGCTATAAGCTAGTGATCCTGGATTTCTACTGCAGAAGTCTAATTTTGTAGTAAGAGAGGAAGCAGCACTAGAGTTGAACAATAAAAACCTGGTGACATTAGCCTTGAACGAAGTCCTTCACTTTAAGACCACCTTAGGAGGCGGTAGGTCTTTGGAAGCTCTTGATATTATCATTTGTATTGTGACAGTGAAATGGCTATGGGTTATTTGCCACTAAAATCCCACCTGTGTACCTCAAACTGACAACAAAGAGTGCAACTTCAATGTTTTTGAGGGTTTTTTTGAGTCTGGACTTTATTCAATCCCCTAAAATTCACAAATATCTGGGCTGGAAAATCAAATTGATCCTACAAAGCAGGTAAATTACATATAGGATCTATTGGCAGATCATATATGCACATATATTTATTACCAATATCTATTGTCAATAGATATCGGCAATAGATGTTGGCTCAGCAAGAAGGCCTTTTTGTTTGCCTTCTTCTTGAGCAAACAAGAAGGCACAAACTATGGCAAATGGCCTGTACTTGTATAGCGCTTTATCAAGTCAGAGGACTCTCCTTCACACTACATTCAGTCATTCACCCATTTACACACTGATTATGGAATCAATGCTACAATGTAGCTACCCATTGTAGCACTGTGTAGCTACCAATGCTACAGTAGCATTGTACAATGTAGCAGACCATCACCAGCAGGCAAAGTGGGCAAACTGTCTTCCCCAAGGACACAATGACAAGAAGTACAGAATGGGGGTTTGAACCATTAATCACTGCTTAGATGATAAACTCCTACCATCTTGAGCCACATCTTGACCTAATTCTCCTGAATTAGGTCTTATATTGTTTGTGAAAATACAAAGATGAAATATTGCTAGAACATTGCTAGAATCTTATCCTATTCACATCAAGTATTGGTTTGTGAGCTGAGCTCATTATTAAATCCTAGGGTTTACTAATAATACTTGTGTCCTTTTTTGTGTTTCTTTTAGGAAGTCATGGAGCTTCGTAACCAGATAGCCCAGTCTGGTGTTCACGTAGATGTCGATGCTCCAAAGGGTCAAGATCTGGCCCAGATCATGGCAGAAATTAGGGCTAAGTACGAAAAGATGGCAAAGAAGAACCAGGAGGACCTCAAAGTGTGGCACGAATCTCAGGTAAATGATTTTTTTTTTTTTTTTTTAAAAGCTGTCTTCACTCAAGAAAGCTTTTCTCCTTTTATCAATGATCAAGTGATTAACACATCTTTTACTTTCAGATTATAGAAGTTCAGACACAGGTGACACAGAACACAGAGGCCCTCAAGGGCGCCCAGACAGAGGTGAACGACTTGCGCAGACAGATACAAACCCTGGAGATTGAACTGGAGTCACAGAAGAGCCTGGTAAGAAGCCTGCACTCAGCACTACTTCATTTATCTCAACACAAGCTTATCCTCCCTCACAACAACGTCCAAGTCAGCACACTCTCTTCAGGTTGCTCACTGTTATGTTGTTGACACAAGCTTCACACTCTGATGATCACTGTCACTGCAAAGTAAGCTGTCAGCGTGTAAACCATTTTAAACCCTCCGTTGTCCTTACAGAAAGTCTCTCTGGAGGGAACGCTGAGGGACACAGAGTTGCGCTACAACATGGAGGTAGAGTCCCTCAATGCTGTTCTCCTGGGCCTGGAGGCGGAGCTCACGCAGCTGAGGAACCAGATCCAGCTGCAGTCACAGGATTACGAGGCCCTGCTGAACACAAAGATGAAGCTGGAAGCCGAGATTGCAACATACAGGAGGCTGCTGGACGGTGGAGACTTCAAGTGAGTACAGTTTTTGCACAAACACCCGACTTCAACAAATTTGGAGAGACTAACAGAAATGCTGTGTTTTCCTCCAGGCTTCAGGATGCCATAGAAGACCAGAAAACAATGACCAAGACCAAAGTAATGACCGTCACACAGACCCTGGTGGACGGGAAAGTGGTCTCCTCCAGCACAGAAACGAAGGACCTTTAATCACAGCATGTGACTGAAACACCCAACAAACACTAAAACAAGAAAACAGTTAGCAAAGTATTTGTTTTTATCCGTTTAGCAAATTTTATATTCAAAGAGATACTCATAAGATCTGAAGCTATTTGTTAAACGTCACACCCAGGTCAAACTGTTCTTGCAGAGGCTGATGGAAATTGGATGAGAGGAAAACAAAATCATCAGTTATTTATTTAATCTTGGTTTATTTATGTCATTTTTTCTGTCCTTTAGATTTTTATAGTAGTTCGCAATTGGTAGATTTTGTCAATCTATCAAGAATCTAGCAAATTGAGAGAAATTTCAAATTGAAAACGGCCCAATTAAAAACAATTTCAAAATACATCTTTATGTCTTTGGTTCTCCTTTTTCCCAATTTGGTCTGCCTGCTGCTCTGTGGTGATTAAACATTTCAATAAAGTCCTTTTGAGAAAAATCTGACTGTCAAACTGTGTTATTTCTTCCAGACTATCATCAAAGGGTCTTTTTCTTGGCATTACAATTGTAAGCAAACAGTAAAAGTAATAAAAAATTGGCCTCCTAGAGTTCCTGTATGATAAGCATCATATCCTTCACTTTGATCACTGATTATCTCTGTATTTACTTTCCATAAGACCTATTCTGTGGAGACTCATACTGCAAAAATAAAAATTTAACAATTGCAGGAAGGTTAACTTTTAAGAGCTTTTAAGCCTCTAAAGTAGAGAATAGACATTTGGGTAACAATAGGCCCTTTGAGCCATCTGGTGTTCTTGGCCTGTTAGTAACACATCTCTGCCAGAATAAACTCTTCCACTTTCATTTTGAATAAAAAGTCTCTACTAGTGTAAATCATGTTAGCCTTGATACATTCTCTCCTAAATAAATAGGGTATTCTGCTTCAAACCATAGTTTCTTACAGATGGGGGAAAAAAAAAAGAAAAAAATTTCCTAAAGCAATGGACGAATTTATAAACTGTTCCCCAAACGTGAGTAATTTACGGCTTTCAGATGGCGAGAATACACACATTTGGTACCCTGAACATTATTTGCTTCATTAATTTCGACATACGAGACTCACTTCCTGTTGTCTCCCAGTTTCCATGGGTACAATTTCTTTACTACACATGAAAGGTCAGCACACATTTAGTCTTTTATAGATATATTGCCTGAAAGGGGCAAAGTCTAAAAAAAAGGTACAAATGTAATAAAGATAGAAGAGGAGTGGCAGGGAGGAGTACTGGTATCCCATGATATATATAAGACCCCCAAACACTTCCTTTGTTCTCCACTCTCAGCTGCCAGCTTGTCTGTTCCAACTTGTGTCAATTTTTCCTGATTGATCAGCAAACTTCACTCAGCCATGGAGTCTCTGTATAGACGCCAATCCTCCCAAGCCCTTGGGTACTCCAGTGCCTCTGGCAGACCGGCATCAGGGTATGCTTACAGCGTAAGCGGAGGCGCTGGGGGTCATGGAACCAGGATCTCCACCGCTTCATATTCCACTCGGGTTGGCAGCGGCTTCGGTGGGGGGTACGACTACCAATCCTCTGAGTCAGCCTCTGGAACCTTGGCAATTGGAAATGAAAAGATTGCCATGCAGCATCTGAATGACCGTCTCGCCAGCTACCTGGAGACGGTCAGGAATCTAGAGAAGGCCAACAAAAGTCTGGAGATCAAGATCAGGGAGGTCATTGAGAAGAGAGGGCCCTTAGAAGGACGGGACTACAGCAAATACTATGCCATCATCGCGGACCTGAAAGACAAGGTGAGCAAAAAGTTTTATCACGATAACCGATGGATAGCTCACACTTTTATGAAACATTTTACCCCTCTCTTAAAACTCCTGTATATGGGTGTTTTATAAGGTTTACTCAGTAGGTCATTGTTCTGATTGGAAGAAGACAATCAGATAAATTACTCTTGTCATAGCACTATGTCATAGCATTTAATAACACAAGTAACAAAACACTCCATCTATATATTTTCGGTAACTGTTATTCTGTTTGGTGGTACTGAGCTCCTATTGTCGACAGCCAAGAGGGGAGTTGCATGCAAGGCATGTCTCCAGTAAATCATAAGACCTATATCAGTCATCCGGACTGAACTTTAAGAGCTTCAGTGTTTTATTTTAATTAAAGTTTTGTTATTATAGCAAGATATCAATATGTGTTTTTTGTTGTACTTCGTGTGAAACCTTCTGAATGTCTTTTCAGGCTTAGGCAACAGTCAATTGTGACTAAGCCAGTTTACACCTTCTACTCTAGAAAGGCTCTGGTTATCTGCACTGATTTGTAAACATTTACGACCACAGTCTGTTGATAAACCTTGTGGCACCCAAAGTTTATTGCCTATTATAGGTCAGCGATTGTCTCGACACAATTCAGCTACATTTTGTGATGGAAGTTACTTGAAAATTGAAAATACATTAAAAAAAAAATATATATATATATATATATATATATTGGAAAAGAAACAATTCCATTACTAATAAAATAATTTTGTTTTCTTCAAACCTTTTAGATCTTTGACATGGTCAAAGATAATGCCCATCTTGCAATTAATGTTGACAACGCACGGCTGGCGTCAGATGACTTCAGAGTCAAGTGAGTATTTAATGTTGGTCTCAAAATGAAAGCGTATATTCCAGGCATCATGAACTTGTCTGAAGTAAGGGATGCATTCACAGGATGGAGTATGAGCTGTCCATGAGGCAGACTGTGGAGGCTGACGTTGCCAGACTCAGGAAGCTTCTGGATGACACTAATGTTGCACGTCTGCACCTCGAAGGGGACATTGAGTCTCTAAAAGAAGAGCTGATCACCCTGAAGAAGAACCACAAGGACGTAAGTGCCTTTATGAGTATTGAGATGAGAACGACTGTTCAAGGAGAATTTCATGGATCCATTTCACTATTACTCAGGTGCAAAAGAACCAACATTCTTGCCAAATCGCTTGTTTCTTAAGTCTAACCTTTCAGGAAATCACTCCCTGACTATTTCCTCCCCAACAGGATGTGGCTGAATTGCGTGCCCAGATTGCACAGGCTGGCGTCCGTGTGGATGTCGATGCTCCTAAAGGCCACGACCTGGCCAGAATAATGGAGGAAATGAGAGAGAAGTATGAGAAGATAGCTCTCAAGAACCAGCAAGAACTCAAAGCATGGCATGAATCTCAGGTACAACGCAATTCACTTCAGAAGCTATAAATTGACAGTAGATCTTGAATTACTGAGTTATGTATTTTTAAAGTATTACTTGTAGACACTACATGCATTGTTTTGTTTTAAGATCACAGAGGTGCAGGTCCAGGTGACTGAGAGCTCGACAGCTCTGAAGGAGGCCACCACAACGATGAGCGAAACTAGGAGGAAACAACAAGCCTTGGACATTGAACTTCAATCCGCGCTCAGTTTGGTAACAATCACTTTATGGAATCCTCACCCTTATAATGCCATCATGGGATGGGATTTCACATAATATTATTCACATAAGACAATTTAGAAATGATAGTGACAAACTACTGAATGTAAAAATGTATTGGACCTAAAGGGAGGATAGGCTCCTTAAAAAGGTTTTGACATTTTTGCAAGGTAAACATGGATAATTTGATCTGTCCAAAAAAGTGTTTTTGTCTAAAAGCAGAACTTAACATTTATCTAAATAAAAATTCAAAACTACGGTGAGAGATTGTGGTGTTCTAGCTCTAACCATAAAGCTTTAGAGAAATCAAAATACTGATTTTATTACCCAGTGCCAATTTATGTCAAGCTAATTGTTACACAGCACCAACCAAACCTTATTATGTAATATTCTTCTTATCTGAGTTGAAAAATGTCATTTTCTGACAGAAAGCCGCCTTGGAGGCCACCCTGCGTGACGTTGAGATGCGGTATAACATGGAGGTGGAGAAGTACAATGCGATCATCCTGAGGCTGCAGGAAGAGCTGGCTAAGATCCGCACCGACATCCAGCAAAACTCAAGAGAGTACGAAAACTTGCTGAACATCAAGGTGAAGCTGGAGGCTGAGATCGCCGAGTACAGGAGGCTGCTGGATGGAGGCGCTGACTTACAGTGAGTAAAGAGACACAACGAGCAAGATGCAAAAGTGCAGGTGATGCAGGTGCAGGTGATGAAAGCATTGAGTGAATAACCACACAAAACAAGCAGTTGTTCAGCCCAGACATAAATTTGCATATCTAATTTAAATAAGCTTTATGCAAAGACTGATGGAGTACCATTGATAGGGATTATTTTGTGTCAATGCAACATTTCAGATGATACATTTTAACAAGGCTGCCTTTACCTTAAAGTATCAAAACATCATATTTAACTGTAAACTATGACTAACTGTATTTTTTTTTCTCTTCTTTTTCAATCTAACAGACTGGAAGATGCTCTTGAGCAAAAGAAGGTGCAGACTGTGGTGACAGTCACTCAGACTCTGGTCGATGGGAAAGTGGTGTCACAAAGCAAGGATGTTAAATCCAGAGAACACACCTTGTAATAACCAAAATATCATAAAGAATAAAACCTGAGAGTAAAAATTGCAAATCATTTGTTTGACTTCTTTATTGTGCTTTTGATGAGTTGTAAAATGACTTTGCGCTACTTTGGGCTGATCTATCACAAAAAGCAGGACAATGATTTTGTGTTAAAGAGCTAAACAGCTTAAAGTTCGGTCAGGGTTTGGTTGGTAGCAAAAATAAAAATAATTAGCATCAATATAATTATTAGAAAAAATTGTGATGAGTAATAGAAAAAAGTTTCAGTGGTCTTTTCCCTTTATTTGTATGACGTGGATGTGCATTAACTCCACATGCCATTCTTTTGTACTGGAACACTGATCCCAGTTGCTGAGAGAAGGTGCAGGATGACACCGGATATTGGAAACTCCCGCCTGGCAGGAGTGCAAACAATGAGTACGTGATGGTTGATGTGGTTTTATTTTGGGTGTCCAAAACCTTCACAAGTATGGGTTCATTTTCATACCTATCATTTCTAATGTTGGGAAATCATAGAAATATATGTCTACAGTGAACTTCGTCCATATGTGGACGGACTGTTGGGTATTTAAACTTTTTTATGTCTGCTGTCCAGAAGTTAAAAATTGCTTTGAGTTTATTTAAAATAAAATGGACTCAGAATTTTTTTTACAGGAAAAGGAGATGGGAGAAGAGAAAGAAGATTGAAGAAATTACAAGTCAACACTCAAAGTCTGCCTCTACACACGCAGAAAGAGAAAAAAAAAACTGAACCAAGAAACCATAGCAACAAACAACATGCATATATATTATCAATTATCACTGAAAACTTAACATACAGTGTTTTTAGTGGTAGCTGCAGTCAGTTCAATGTCGAGTGAATCTGAAAAACACCTGAATGCAAACACCTTTGATTATTTAAGATTTACTCATTATCTGTCTGTGTTGTTTCCCAAAGGTAGAAGTTAAATTGGATGAGTGAGGAAAATATCTTCATTTGTTAAAAATTTCACATGAACTAAATACTTTAATCAACACAAACTAACAAGAGTGAGGATGCAAGAAGGAATGTCCACTCCATACACACTAATTGGATTTTGGTGCCCTTCCTTTTCCTTCTACACATCGAAGTCGACTTCAGGAAATTCTTTCTACTTCTGAGAAATTCCCTCTGACCTCCGGTACTACGCCTTGTCCACTTATCGGCCAACAGCCTCTACTCCCATGCCATGCTAGTGGCGGTCAGTGAGGTCTTGTCTGTTGCTTTCTGTTTATTTGAGTTCAGTCAGTCTAAACCCCTGTGAACCGTCCAAAACAAATAACCCCTTTTCAGCCTCAGCTGGATCAAGGCATAAATAACACTGGGCCTGAGTCGGACTGTTCATCCACATGTAGAGAAACGGGGGATAATTTACTGGCTAGGAACATGTTTGGAAAGAAGATGATGACTATGCTTACAAACTACTGCACTTAGTATTCTGCCAATCACTAACTTTTCCAGTTCCAGCTGTTGGGTGAAGTATTTGTGGCTGTATGGTATGGGGAGTCCTTGAAACAGCTCCACCAAAATGCCCTGATGGGAATGATCATAAAGCTGTCTTTTCTGATTATCTAAACGACTTTTAGTGGGTTCTGTTATCACATGGATCCATATGCTTTACATTTTGGTCTCCCAATAAGATGCTGTTGATGCAAAACTGAAAAGAGAGGAATTTCACGCTGGAAAAATGAAGGGTTTGTTAGGGGCAGGAAGAGAAAAACAAAGTACAGATCTCTATAGCAAGCCCGTTACCCTCAGTGGGCCTCAAAGGGAGCTTTTCCCTTTCTATTCTGCAGAAAGGGTGGGTTTGCTTCAAGCAGTAGCTCCCTTTATGTCTTAAACTTGATCCAAGGGGAAAAAAAAGGTCATTATGATTCCATGCACGTTTTTTCTCTGCAGTGAATTAAATCACTGTTAACTACATAAAGGTCCTTGCTTATACTAATTCTATCCCAAAGGGAGCCATTGCATTTTTTCTGACCCCAGGAACCATTTTCAAGATTTGACTGAAGTAGTTCCCCAACTCTTTTGTGTACACATCTCAGGAATGACATAGTTCAACTCCACTTAAAGGGCCTTTTGTTTAATGGATGTTTGAGGTTGGAGTAAAACTATTTGGTTCCTACAAAACACGTAGGAATGTACAAATGACTTGTTTGTGGCTTCATCATGCGGCTATTGACTTTTCTTACTTCCTTTTTATTTTACTTCCTGATGGATTTCTTAAACCCTACATTAATTTAGTTAGGAGATGTTTTGGAGTTTGGTGCCTCTGTAGTTTTCTCTAGGTCCTCTTGTTTCTTCCCAAAGTCAAAAAACAGATGTCAGGTAGACAAGGCTGTGCCTCCTGCCATTGTGCAGTTTTATGGCACAACTGTTACCTTCAGTTGTTATGAAAATGCTCTATATATGAAACATGCATCATAACTAACAGATTTGAACTGCGTTCAAATTGGCATCTGTCTCTCTAAGAACTTCTGATGCATTGCATCAGCAACAGCAATGCTTCTCCATGATGCTCTTCACTCCTCAATGAAAGCATTTTAAATCCTAAAAGAACTGGACAGAGGAGTAATTTTTATGATAAGCTCAGCAGACTCAGCAGTGCCACAGGGTGTTTGCTAATTGCTGCTGCTAGTGTGGAGGTGCATTGCAGGAGTGAGCATTAAGGCAACTTCAAATAGTTGCCATGGGAAATTCAAGGATTCCTCAAATGTGCATGAAGGAATCAATGCAACACTTCAGGTATGTTTTTTTTTTTTATGAGGGAATAACATTATAATGTGATATATAGTTCACAAAGGTACATTTTTCCATTGGTATGTCACATGAAATGTCAAGAAGTGGGAAAATTATTCAAAAGAGGGATTACTTTTGCACAAACCATGCACAAACTTTTGCATTGCAGCACTTTTCAGTGCCAGCGCATATCATTGTGTACAGGCACACTAAAACTATTCTTCAAGTAACAATAACAGTAAATATGTAACCGGTTCAGGAATGAGATGACGTTGCTCTGAGATAAATCCTCCCCACAGGTCTCCCACACAGAGAAAAATGTTTTCAAATTGATTTAAACTGACAATCTTTAAGAGTGGCGACACCGATAAATGGTGCAAACACACGCGCGCACACACAAAAAGTGAGGTTAAACACAGATGAACTCCACATATCTTTGTTGCAGTTGAATTGCATCAGCCAGACTGCAGCTTTCATAAGCTGTCATTCACAGAAAGCTTTGAATTAACGTTAACAAGAACAGCCTGGTGGTTGTTATCAACACAAGTCAAGAGTTAATGTAAACTGTTTGAGAAATCAGTCGGAACTTTCTCACACGAGTTAATCTTAGCAGGTCAGGGACCTGCGATAAAAAAGAAGAAGAAGAAGAAACAGTTTTGAATCCCTCTTCCTTTTCGCAATAAAACAGTTCTTCACATACAATGAATCATCTCCCACTTTCACAAACAAGAAAACGTCCTGTGTGATTCCCTCTGCCCCACACATCTGGAGGGTGTGACCAGTCCAGTCAGTCATCCAGTGCTCCCAGTTCACTAAGGCTCCTCCCAATGAGGCCAAAACAAGGAAATAATGAGTTGTAGAAAGGAGGCACTGCATAGCGATGGGGAAAGCATTTGCCGGCTTACACATTCCTATTGTTTTTGCATTAGTGTCATACGATGCAACCTTTTCTTATTAAGGTTAACTTAGTAGAGCTACTAGAGGAGTTAGACATAGACAGAAGGAGAAGTTGTGAAGAATGATGTAAATTTTCTCTGCTGTTTTTAGAATTGTAGTCTGTCCGAAATTTTAGAAATGGCATCAGACGAACTGAACGAAGTGTGTTGGCCACATTTCCAAATACTGAAGTTCAAGCTAGTCAGAGGTGGATGTACTCGTCTTCTTTAGATCATTGTCCTACTTGGGACAATCCCAGACCATCATACCATCACCACCATGTTCGATAATTGCTATGTTGTTAATTTACCGAAATGCTTGCTCTACCAAAAGTTCCATATTTTTCTCAGAGCCATACAAATATTTTCTGAAAATGTAGAAGATGTTTCCTGTCAAACTGGAATCAGACTAGCCACGGGAACTCTCCAATGGATTTTTGGTCTCTTTCTTATTGTTGAAACATGAACTCTGACCTTAATCGACTCAAGTCATAGTCAATCTAGATGGTGGCAATTACTCTTTCACAGCTCTGCAGGTGTGTGGGGAGATCGAGGGAAACAAGAGAAGGTCTAAAGATGAAAGCTGCTGGAGATTAGCTGCCAGAAAAAACACTAAATGCTGGAAATACATTGAACAGACAGGACACAGGACGTCCTAATCAAACCCTGAAATCAAAATCCAAACAGAGACGAGTAAATGTTCCACTAAAACAGTGATTCATCCAATAAAATCAGACTGTCAAGCAGTGATGGATCAATAAAATTAACTGGAAATGACATCTGAGAAGAATCCTTTCTGTTGATCCACCCATGTGTGTGATGCTATAGATGGTAAATGACTACATAGGGACCAGGAGGGCAAGAAGATAACAGGCAGGGGAGGAGAAAGGGTGAAACGGTGAGGGACATATGAAAAGAGGTGAAAGATTGGTGGGAGAACAGAGAGAGAAGAAGAGGTGAAGAAGGAGGAGCAGAAAGGAGATTAAGTAAGACCAGAACTGGGAACACATTCATCATGCAGCCACTGTTTGCTCCCTCCCCCACACTCTACTTCTCCATTTTTCCAGAGCCACCACGTGGGGAGCAAGCTGGAAATCCAGGGCTCGCTTCCCAAACTGAAAGGCTTCATTGGCTGAACTTGTTGAGTTGACTCATCCGTCTGGTTTCTGTGGAAACTAACCAAAAGAACTTGGTGACCAGAGAGCTGCGCGCCGCACGCCCAAAGGAGTACGATGATTGCCGCCTAGGCTGTACTAAATATACAGCAGCGAGGCTCTCTCTGGTGCGCTTTCATCCCGCCTAGACCAGCTCCTGCAGAAAGAGCCTCCGCAGCAGAGTTCATCAGGTTAAAGGCATCCAGAGTCCATTGTTTCTCCTTTCAGAGGCCTTAATCTTGTTATCCAAAGCAGTTTCAATAACCTTGACATTCCTTAAATGAGTAAACCGCTCACATTCCAGAGCAGAGGGTAAATGATTGAAAGTGTAAGTGAGACACAGCAGCCCTGTTCTTGGCTGAAACATATTAAACTGCATGCTCTCATTCGAACGGTTTTCACAATAAACAATCAAGTTTTGATAAGAAATCTTTTACAAATGTGCATTTATTATGTCTTACTATATTATAAGCATGAATATAATATGGTGAATGAAAACCATGTGGAACGCAAAAAAACTACAGAGCAAATCTAACTTTGCCTTCTGAACAAAGCCTTTAGTTTAAAAGCAACCATTCACATGTCTAAAATCAGATTAAGTACACTGCCTATCATTAAAAAACACATTTTACAATTACTTCAGAGACAGCAAAATCTAATTTCAAGACCTCTAATCAGCAGTGCTTTGCAAAAGCATTCAGCCCTCTTGAACTTTCTTACTTTCTATGTTAAACCCACAAAATTCATTGTATTTTATTTGGATTTTATATGGCAGGCCAACACAAAGCAATGCATAATCGTAAGCAGGTACATGGTTTTAAATTTCTTTTAAAACATAAAAAAAGTGTGGAGGCCATTTGTCCTCATTGTATTCTCTGATTGGACATTTAGGGTGGTTCTCCCACTGGAAGAGGAACCTCCCACCCTTGTCTTTTATAAGTTGTCTTCTGGGATGAAACTAGATAAATTTGGTCAGAAATAAAAGATGGGTCCTTACAATGGCCCTTCAGGGCCTCCTTATTTCACAACTGTCTAAAAACACCAGCTATTTTCCTAAAACCTTTTATAGACCGGTTGACTGTGACGTCAAGAAAACAGCCCTCTCCACCATGACAGACATCAACATATGCTGTGCACACGTTAACTCCTGTAAAGCTTGTCATAAAACAGGCGGTTGGTAGGATAAAAGGTGCAGAGGTTCTGTCATGTTAGAACAGAAAGCTGTAATACACCCATATCTGCCCCTCCTGGGGTGATAAAAATGTTGACTATATAGTTGACTATGGTCAACTTTATTATCCATCATTACAGTATAAGATGTAACAGTCAAGAATATATGATGATGAGCAAACCTATCAAGTCTGAGAGGACATTTTGGATTTATAGCCAATTACAATCTTCTATTACACATTTTCTGCCTTTTCTAAGAAAAAAGCTGCCACTAAATGTACTTTGTTCCCCAGTTAATAGTATAGTGGTTTCTACATTTTTGATAATTGTGTGAAAAGGTGACCTTGTGCGCATTTTAGTAAAATGGCAAGACGGTTTTTATGCCCATAATAAAACAAATACATATTTTCTTGAAGAAATAAGAACGTCTTTAGCATATAATATTTGTCTCAAAGTATAGTCAGTAGGGATTTTGCTTCCCTATTAATTATCTTTTCCAAATCCGTAATCCACTTACCGTTGGCTGCTATGAGAGAGGAGGGGAGCTCTAATTATAGGGATTGCTTGGGAATTTTATTTTTGTTGAGAGGAATTCCATCACAGGAAAAGGAGGGCCTGTGTTTAACAGAGCGTCTAAAAGTTCCACTGAAACTGTCACAACACCATGTCCCGGTAGGACTGACACGCAATCATATTCACACAGTTCAAAGACACAAACCAGGAGGTTTACATCATTTAATCTCCAGTTCTTTGCTCTCGTGTGAAAAGGTCTGTGTCACATAATCTTGACAAAGCTTTGGCTGGTTTCCCAATGTGAAACCCAAATCCATGTAATTGAGATATCGAGTGGGAACGAAGAGCCAAAGAGAATTTATCTCTAGAGGTTAAATGTGAACCAGTCTGATTTATGACAGAAAATAAATCTCTGGTTAATATTTAGCGGTGTCTCATATGGTAATTCTTTCATGCGTTACGTTTCCATTTAAAGGGGATAAGACAGATTTCTAGTGAAAGTCCATGAAAGGAGATAAGAAAAACCGGTTCATTTCCCAGAATAACCAGCCCATTTTTGTTTTTCTACAAACAAGGTTCTTAATCATAAAAAGTGTTTGCACTCACAGCCAAAACTTAAGTGAGAGAACGTTCTCCATGTTCACCACAAACAAATTGAGTGGAGCTCAAATTTGAAACAAACCACAACCTTGTATCTTCAGGGTTAAATTTGTAATCTGTGGTGGTTCTAACATGAGTGAGAGCCTCCCTTCTGCAGGGCATTACAAGAACAGCTTGTGTTTTTTTTTGTTGGTGGTGTTGTTGTTTTCCATTAAAGACTGTAAAAAATGTGACTGTATCTTTAAACAATCAGAGCAGAAAAGTTCATCCAGAGTTCGATCATTTCTTAGGGTTTCTACTAGTCTCAATCTCAATAGTCTCAATAAGGTGTTCTTAGTGCCAGAGATGCTTCCCCCCCCCCCGTGTTTTCACAAATACAATAAGATTGCATTTTAAGAAGCTCTGTTCAGTAAATAGTATAACAGCTCAGGTCTGACAAGTCAAAATAGTTTATATTTTGAACTAAAACTTGTCAAATGCATTCCAGAAACAGTGAAAAAGCCATTTAATTAGCAGTTTCCCCTAGATTCAAACTTCTGCTCCATTATCTGCAGAGTACTGCCATCTTTTCTCATTGACTTAAATACATAAACAATAGAAAACCATTCGGGAGACAACTGACAGATAACCTTTTTTTTTTTTTAGCTTTTTTAGTAGTTAATGAGATTCCATCCTGGACAGTGAGTCATATTTTCCGTAAAAGCGGTTTGGGGTTTCAGACATTCTCTGTGGCCGTTCACATTTCCAAATCCATGCAACTTGTATGTGATCTACCTTGTAAACTGCAAATGATCTGAAATTGTCCTGCATGAACAGTAGTGGACGCAGTGACGTCATACGTAGCGATCAGGCTAAGTGTTTTGCCAACAGCGGTTAAAAAAAAAAAGAAGTGCTCAGTGTCTGCAGAAGAAAACCTGGACTCTAATGTTGGAGCGCATCTTACAATTGTAAAGTAGTTGTCGGAGTGCAGTCAGCGCATTAACAACGTCGCTCCTCTTTATGGTCGGCCATGTTTGTTGTTTTTATTCTCTCTTGCGCGTGTCAGGATGCAGAATATGATGTTTGTCGTGTATCAATGACATTCAGGTCAGATTAAAGTGAAGGTATACGTCATGTTCAGGAGATCTACTGAAATGTTTGGACACTATGGGACAAATACTTCAGTAGATCTGAATTGTTTATCAGTTAATCTGTTTTAATTGATTATTTAAGAGGAACCCAGACTTTCTATGTCCTCGTTGTGCTTCTGTGTTAATGATGTTCATAGATGTGTAATAGGACCTCCCCACTTTTTCTGGCTTTTTCCCACAATTTAAAAACATCGTTGGCAGTTCAACTGACTTAACTATAAGAGCACCCTGTTCCGAAGTATTAAAAGCACACCCTGTATTTATGTCAGTAATTTCTAATCTTTTCTGTTATTCAGAGGAAAACTAAGAGCCTCCTTTTCCAATAACTCACTGGTTGTTGTTGTTCCGAGTGAAAAGTCCTCAGACTTGGCACAAAACTGTCCACCGTCCTTTTATAGTTTATTCTCTTTTCCTTTTCGTGTTTATTTTCAGATGAAAATAAGGTAACCAAGGGCTTGAGAGACTTCATTACTCTCCCTTAGGGTTTTAAATGTCTATGTGGGGAACATGATAAAGACGCTCAGAGAAAACAAGCAGTTAATCTTCTCAGTAATAAAACCTCATTGTGTTTTTACCAGTAAATTTGCATTTCATTCACAATAGGATGGAGATTCTCTCAACCTGCCTTCTTTTGCCTGGTAACAATGTAAAAGAAGCTGTCAGCTAGTATGTTAAAAACAGCAGCAGTAACACTGAATAAAGGACTTTCATTTGTTTTTGTGATCTGAATAGCAATTAGTGAGAAAGCAGTAACTGAACGAAACAAAAAGCCCATGGAGTTGAGCTCTACAGCATTTACACAATAAAAAAAATACATCCAATACTGATGTCATTGATGAATATTGTCAAATCCAAATCTACATTTCACTCCCTCCACTCTCTCATATCGGCTCTCTTCAGTTTTTAGTATCTATGGTCATTTGGGCATTTACTGCAGTGAGACTACATTCAGCAACCTAAACATTATATTGAATGCAAAGTGAGAATTTTTGAAATAACAAAAAACTATTTTATTTCAGGTACATCCATAAACTATAACAACATCTTATTATTGAAATGTGCTAGAAAAGTAAGAAAAAGCAAGAATTGCATGCAGAAGATCTGACTTGTCTCCATTGAAAAGTTGCCTTTCAGAGGAACATGTCACAAAAAAAGGTGTTTTCTGGATGTATGAAAGCTCACCGTGCTAACAGTATCTGATGTTTCCCATAACCTCAACCTGAACAGGCTGGGACAAAACCGTCACAGTTCTGTTCACAGCAGTCATGCAGGAAAGATTCCCAACTCCCATCTTTTTAATTCTCTGCTCAGTTATTTAATACCTGAATGCTTCTAATCAAGAATATCTCCAAAGAGCACAGACATAAAGACTTTCTTATTCAATCATTGTTTCAGCCTAATCCAGGGGTCAACAGCCTTCTCCGTTCAAAGACCCACTTTTGCTACTGCTGCTACATTATAAAACTCACTGAGAGCAACAAGACAAGATTTATAAATATGTCATCAATAAAATGTTTTTATTATAAAAGTTAACAAAATGAAACAAAAAGGTATTTATTTTTTCTAGAAACATAAAAAATGGAGCAAGACAGGCAGCACAGTTTGAAGCTAGTTACTTTTTTGTAGATTTCATATGTAGATTTTGCATAAGAAGTTATTTAAAAACTCCTAAAAGTACCATTTGCATGTTATTGTTTTTATATGGAAATTCTGCACATGCGCAGTGTTAGATGGTAAGAAGATGACTCCTTTACTCTCTACTCATAGCCGTGTTGCCGTGGTTGAACAATCCCATAAGCAAAATGAAACCTGAAGATGTAGGTATTGTTGATTTAGTGCAGTGCACAGACAAGGGAAAAGTAACAGAAAAACTGTTGAAGAATAACTGAAAACCACTCGTATGCCTCTATGTTAAGGTTGTCAAAGTCAAGATAGTGTAACTGGCCTATTTCTATCATATTTTCTTTTAATCAAAACATTTCGCTGACCTGTGAATCTTGTTAACTAGTTATCATAGTGTTGACAGAAGCAAAGTACTGCATCCTTTTTTTCTTTTATGTAAATCAAAGAGGGTTTGGTGGTCTTGTCTGTGCCATGATGAATCAAAATGGATACTTTCGAGGCCTCTGAATCAGAAGCATCAACATGGATTAGAGTTAGGGAAAGGGTAGAATGATGAAGCAGTCGCTGGAAAAAAAACACCATGCCTATCGTCATGTAAGTTGGTGACTCAGTGATGCTACATGGCTGCTCTGCTTACCCTGGCACTGGAAGCCTGCAGTGGTTGGAGAGCAAGACGAGGAAGTTCAGACTCGGACATCATGGGACCCTTAAACAGGACGATGATTCCAAAGGTGTCTCAATGTTTCAGGAGAAGATGTCAGCCGTTTGTGCGGCAAGTCGTGACTGCCAAAGAAAGCTTTTCTAAGTACTAAATATTCTTCTCATGCAGGGTTTGAATAATGAGCTGTTTATTGAGTGCAGATGCTAGATTGAGGAATAATAAAACCTAGTTTTCTGTTGGTACCGAGTAATTTTAGATGAAAATATCTCATATACCAAAAGAAGTCTTGTCCTTTTCCCTATTCTTTAGCACATCCTCTAAGGTGGAAGTGTTGTACCTAAGGGAGCTACTTTTAGAGCCCATTTACAGACAGGAAGGAGGTCAGCTTGTTCTTTTCTTCTCTTCAGCGCTACAGGATGTGCTGCTGGATTCAACAAGTGCTACTGGGCGACACTTTTGTAAAGAGATGATGACAGAGAGCTTTAAAAAAAAAAAGTTGGTTCCTGTAGCTATTTATTGATTCAAGATATGAACACATCTCTCCCCCTGGTGTCTTAACAGCAACACTGAAACACTGCAGTAACTCTGGCCATATCTGCTTGCCAAAGACATTATGCAATACGAGGGAAAACAAATGAAATTGTTGATGTCATGCTTCAGGAAAGTGAAATCCCCCGTTTCATAAATCGATATTTAATCATAGGGGTATAAACTCTTTCCTTGATCTTTATCTTTCAAACAGTCCCTCTCAGACTGCTACTGGATGCCAAACAGTTTTTCAGGGCAAGATCAGGCAGCAGCGATGGGGCTCGGTACTGAGTCGACGTAGTTCTTCCTCGTGGTTTGCTTGTTGGGCCTCAGTTTGCTGTGATATGACCAAAAAAGGATTTTCAATGCTCTCTGCTGCTGGGAAACCAGACTTTATCTTTCACCCCGCATGGGGTCAGTCGGTTGAAAAAGGCAGCTAAAAGTCCTCGTGGTTGGAAACAAGCCTGACAAATGAGGGAAGAGGAAGAGAAATAACTGCAGGTAAAACTGAATGTAACATGCCTCTCAAAAGTGGACACAGGCCTGTTAAAAATGCAAGGTCTATATATTAATGTCGCATATATCCTGATTCAACTGAAAAACAGAAATGTTCAAGGAGACTAGTGACCAGTCTCCTTGAATTCACTGAAGTTATATGATATCAGAGTTCCAATACGCTGTTGGATAGTCATTAAATGTTAGAATTTTGCAATCTCAACATGAAAAAGGTACCAATCAGAAGAAGGACATAAAAAGGTTCTACAGCAGCTCTGTAGAAACCAAGAGTTTCTGGCAAAGACTTGTTAAGTTTTCTTCTTCTACAAAGTAGGGTGAGCAAGTCGAGATTTAGGATGCTGCCGGACCAAAAAAGACGAAATCCTGAAATTAAATCAAAAGGTTCCTTAAAACATGCAAAAGGGTCATTCCACTTTTTATTTCCCTTCTTTGTTTTTTGTGTTGAATCGTCACATTAAATCTAGAAAAACATATTTACAAAACCCTTTAACTCGGTTCTGTAGACTTCAGAGAGCCACTGTACACGCATTAGAATGGCCTGTGAAAGTCGGAACAGGAATAGGCCCTTTGAATTTTGTAATAATTAACCAGCAGTGAGTTATATAAGGCTTGTGGAAGCAGAAAATACAGCAAGTCATTCTGTCAAACATTTATAGCCCTCGAAATCACCATAACAAGACAGCTATAGTTACAGAAGAGAAACTTTTCAGAACACCAGGTGGAGGTCTTCCCACCTTATTGAACCTTTTGTAATTATACACTGCAAATAAACCCTTTTCTAAACTTCAAAAGATTGTCTCAAGCTGGGAAATTTAAATGAGAGTGGACAAGCCCGATCACAGTTATATAGTATCTAGCTGTCAGCCGTGTTCTTCTGTAAGTCGAACAAAAATCAAAAAACAAACAAAAATGGTTCCTGTGGACTTTTGGGCCAGATCTGTGCCTGTGGACACATAAGCAACTGAGTCGATGAGAGGGAGACTCCCGCAGTGATCTCATTTTAAAGGCATTCTGGGTCAGGTCAACAAACAGAAAACGACCCCTGGATGTTTTGCCTTCACTTCAGATAATCTTGTTGCTGTGTTCAATTTAGCGTACAGCAGAAGACTTCCTTATAAGAGGAGAGAGTGAAGTCCAACTCTGGACTGTATGAAGGTAAATTAGTTCCCTACTAGCACAAAATATTACTCAGCTGACATTTTAACTACTTTCTTGATTTGTAGTAACAGACTGTGGTCCTCTTTCACACCAAAATCTTTTGGTGAAGCTCAAATCTGACATGTAACTGTGGTAAGAAATAAAGAAATGAAACAGCTGAAAAATATATATTTATATACAAATAATAATATAACCTTTGGCTGCTTTTAGTTCCAGTGTCTATTCCTTTTTGAGCAGCCTGAATATTTTTCCTCTAAATGGTCAAGTAGTGTTTGCTAATGAAGCTAGCTACTCTTAGCTAACTGGTAGCGTCTATTTGACAATTAAAATGTTGCTTCTTAGGGTTTGAAAGACCTCTTTTCGAGACTAAAGATGCTCATGTCAT
Source organism: Poeciliopsis retropinna (assembly GCA_010277075.1). Lineage (NCBI taxonomy): Eukaryota > Metazoa > Chordata > Actinopteri > Cyprinodontiformes > Poeciliidae > Poeciliopsis > Poeciliopsis retropinna. Next base: position 1,924,583 of record VMRM01000009.1, read on the forward strand.
TCTTTCATTTATTTCACTAGTTCATAAATGTCCTACAGACAGAATAATTGAACGGCGATACGGGGACACACTTTTCCAAAACAAAATGCATTGACCTCAGCGTTCAACCCAAATTCTTTTGGGCTCAAACTATCAATCGCTCAAATTTGAGACCCATCTAGAAACACAGGCTGATAATGCTGACTAACCCCAAAGCGAGAAGCGCTGTCTCCCGACTCCAGACTCAACAATCGTCCAGACCAAGCCTGAGCATGCCAGACATAAAACAGAGACAAGCCTGTGAGCATTTACATGAAATTAGACAAGCATCTCCTCTGGCAATAGTCAAGGATTTACTGAATATATCTGCAGCGTTTATTTATATGACATTATTATTTGAGAATGTGTCTGTCAAGGATTTCGTAACAACATGATCCTGAGAGAACTTAGGAAATCTCCTGACTAATGATGTCATGTAGTACAAGCCTGTGCTTTACTCCCCATCAGATCTGATACCATGATCTTCTTACGTATATGTGAGGCAATACAAAAACACAGCAATAGAAAAAAGCTGTACAAATATTTAACTGAACCTAATTGAGCATGGTGCGTTTTAGAAAGCCATCACATTTTTTGTTGTTGTTTTTAAGAGACGCAAGAAATCTGCCTCATACCAGAGGATGAATAACGGTATGAATCCTTTACTCCCTCTTTCTGCTTCCAGAGTGGAGTCGGAGCCAAAGTGTCGTTTCCATGAGTGGGGGCAGCAGCTCTGGGAAAACTCATGACATCTGTTCAGCTGCCAAGTTTCTTTCGGAAAGAAAAAGATGGAGGGCTGAAGGGAGTATGTTTAGGGAAGTGTTGAGATAAGCAAAGATGTAATTATGCTAGCAGCTAATTAAAATGAGTCAGCTTTCCACTCCGTGTGGTACATAATGACAAGACAAACGAAGCGTGTTTCTGGGGGGAATTATAGTGATGATGCTAAGATCATAATGGCACAACATTATGTCATAGCATGAGAAACTTCGAATTGCTTTGAATGTTTTAAAGGGGCAGTATTATGTGTTCTACAGTCACATAAAGCCATTTTATAGGATAATCAAGTAACTATGTGACCTTCAGTTGTTATTAAATATATATATATATATATATATATATATATATATATATATATATATATATATATATAAATATTATTTTATATAATATATATATATTATATATATATATATATATATAAATAATATTCACTCATATATATGATAAATATAGAGAATAGTGATTACTGTAACTCATCAGTAATATTATAGTAACATAAACTTAATGAGCTTCATTGCACTTCTGGGAATAGACTAATCATTTCTTGTATGAGCGACACACACACACAATGTAATAAAGACAAACACACACACACACACACACACACACACACAGATCTCCTTTCTCTTTCTTGGTGCAGATCAAAGGAAGGCTTGTCACCTGGTTTCAGATGACAAGCTGCCTTGGGGGGAAATCACACTCACTGTACTCAAATACATCATCATCAGTGTCTAAGTTGGTTGTTCTGCAGCTTTCTTTATCACTTATTTTGATACGGTTCATTCAACAGATGAGAATCGCATTAAAACTGCTGTCACACTGATACTTCTTCTGTCACGTATCTTGCTGTGTGCAGAAGTTCAGCGTGAGACAAAAATTAAAAAAGGTTTTTTTTTGTTTTTTTTTTGCTAGATACTAATGACAGAGCTCGGGTTTGAAATGCTTTTCTGCCCAAATTGTAAACACGATATTATATCATTCAAAGCAAATTTCTGTGTAAGCATAAAGGTCAAACATGAGATCATCTCCTCCCACTTTCACAGCACAAGTCATTATCCCGGCCATTACATTTGTGGTCCTGTCAGAGCCCACAGTTACTTATCTAGCTGCATTCACAGACTGACTGTTCATGTCGCCTAGAGTAATGAGGGTCATTTTCCTGAGGCCATAAATCTGCCACATCTGTTTGCATGTTCTGTGTAACTGAATGAAAGTTTTTTAAATTATGAAAAAGTAAATTCATGTGATGTGGACAAGTGAGGGAGAGGGGGGGTCTTCTGTGTGTTCTCTCACAGTGATAACACAGAATGCTGGTCAACACGTATTTGAAAACTGCATTGTACACATCGGCACTCTGTCAGACAGGAAGTTATGTCAGTAGATTATATAAATGGGTTTTCAAATTGGAATAATTAATAGTGTTCATTTCAGTTTCACCCCTATAAGTCAACTCATACAAAGATCATATTGTGTCCCTTTAAACTCTAATTCCAAGATTGTCAGTAAAATATTCAGAAGTGTTTGGCTGACTCATTTTGTCCTGAAAGGATTCACAGAGCACTTCTTTCACTGCCCATTTTAGAGAACAGCCAGGCTTTGCCTGAAGGGGATTATGTGGTCTTGTGAATTTCTAAAAGCCCTTCAGTTTAAGCTGCAGGCTTTCTGAACTAAGCATGTGCATGACGAGAAATCTAAAAGGTGATCTTGCCAGGACTCCCATTGGCATCGAGTCAAAACGGGTCACCTGGCAAAAAGAAAAAAAGAAAAACACAATTTCACAAAAACACAAAAGCACAAACAAACAAACAAAAAAGAAACAATTAAAATTTTACATAAATAAAAAAAAAAAACATGTCACACCATCGTCCTCCTACCACTTCCTGTTCTTTTTTTAGCCAATACTAACATTTGGTTGTTGATCGTGTGATCATGTTTAACAGTTTTGTTAAACATACTACTTGCAATGCGGCTGAAAAATCGTCTCATCCTAGATTAAAAACTTTATCGAAAACACTTTTCTTTTTCTTTTGGGTGCAGCAGTGGTGAAAGAGTAAACCTTGTAATCTATGCAGAAAGGCCTCAGTCCTGCACACGGCCGTCACAGGTTTGAGTCGCTTTCCTGTCTAATGCTCTCTGTCAAACACTGGCCCCCCCGAAGCCAGGAAAATCTTTCTATTTTCTTCTTTTAAACTAGCATGTTTCCATTGAGCAAATTTATATTGTAATTCCAATTTGAACAATTATATGGTCATTGGAAACACAGATCATGAGCTTTCACTTCAAATTTTGAAATTATGTCTAGACTTTGACTAGGCCCCTCTGACACACAAATAAAATTTTATTTAACTATTACATTTTAGATCCTGCCATTTTTTTCGGATTATTTTCCGCCGCTCCAGTATAAAGTGTTTTGCGGTCTCTAATAGATTTTCTTTTAGATTGCTTTGTATGTATCTCCATCCATCTTCCCATCAAGTGCAGACCAGGTTTATTATGGGGTAACTGTGCCATACTTTTTTTTTCAATTTTGGAAGAAGATGTTCTCTTGGAAACATCGGAGGCCAGAAAGGGAAGAGCTGGAATTATACTGAGGTTGAATGAAGCCATACAGTTAAACTCTATTTACTAATTAGATGGCTTCTAAAAGCTACTGACTGCCCCGGTTTTTATTTAGTGGCACCAGGAGGAAGAGGGCTTTCATAGAATATGATTCCTCTTCTTTGATGTTCGCATTTAAAAACTAGTTTCTGTTGGTTTATTACATAAATTCCCAGTGAAATTCATCCAATCTTGTGGTTGTACAATCTGCCAAACCAATACAGGAAGTAGAATGTCTTTAATCTGAGATAACTAGTGTTGTTCTTCTATATAGACCATTGACTTAAGGGTTGTTTTAAAATTGAAACCACAATCCAAACCATACGTTTGTAAGATGTAACCCTAGTTTTTTTTGGTTTTTTTTTGGCACTGACTTCAACGCATCAATAAGTTCAAATTTAATGTGAAACACAAAAACTGATTCTAAGTTTAAGTCCGTCAGAAGATCAAAGAACATTTCCAGTCAAATGAACTCAACCCAGACTTTTATTTGCTTAAACACACTATTAATCAGGATGTTTGCCAGCACCACTTCTGTCAACACTTTTAACCCTCTGCAATTATTGTAGCTTATATCTGATGATATAGCTTTCTTCTTCTCTTCTGAGGATAAATGTGGAAAGCCTGAGGCAGCAATATAATCAAGCTTTTTAAGAACAGTTTTACATCGAGGGTAAACATGACAATAAGTTAGAAAAGTGTCCTTTTCACACAGTCGGATAGAGAAAAAAACTCTTGCTCAGACGTTAGTCAAAAACTTTACATTATGCGGTAATGTAATTCTCTCACCAAAAACATACCTGGAGTGTTGCTTTGATTCTTTCATGCATGTTTGAGAAGATTCCCCACTTCAGACTAGTCAGCAGTAATTAGCAAACACCTGATGGAACGGCGCATCTGCTGAGCTCGTTAGAGGAACTACTTTGGTGCTGGTAAAACCGTTAATGGGTTGATAGACGAGCCATGTCGTTACAACTTCCAGAAAGCAGAAAACAATGAGGGCTGCCTTTCTTTATGTTTTACGGGAGGATGGTGTTTAGGTTATAAATTCAAATATTTATAAAAAGTAAATGGTTAAATGAATAATTAGTGAATACATTTTTATATTTAATAAAATGTAGGTGGCATGTATAGGTAGATAGATTATGTAATTTGGTAAACTCACCTTTGAGCATGGAATGATTTAGTCCTAAAACTATTTAAGGCTGCCATTTTGTCATTAAAGAAAATTTGATGACGTTAAAAGGCCTGACATGTCATGTATTTCCCATCAGGTTCTGCCAAATGTGAATGAATAAATCCTCGCTGACTCAGCCTTCATCTCCACTGCAAAGTAAAAAGCCGCTTTGTCAGGCACACAAAGGTGCCGTTACGATGGCTGCAAAAGAAAGAAGAGTTCATTGGACAAGTTCAACCTCTTCTTTTACTTTGTGGTCCAACTCTATTAGCCATAGCAGACATTTTATAGTAGTGAATACCGGTCTGCAAGTTCAAAACCAAAATAATTTATAGTAATTTAAGACATATTCTCTTCTTGGTTATGCTCATGGTTCCTTACATACATCAGCCAGGTTCTGTGGTGGCTGCTGACATGTCTGGTGCTTCTTCCTGAAGTTGATCACATTTGGTACATTCTGCTAATTTAAGGTTTTTTTAATTTGATTTCTCAACTCAAAAATGTAACAATCATTGATTCGACATAAAAAACATTCGTCTCAAACTATTTGATTGTCCACCACAGGCTCAGACACGCTGTCATTCCCTGCTGTGTGGCTTTTATGTTAAAAAAAAGCAAGCCGTCGATGACAAAAGTCTATTAGGACGTGATGACTAAATTGTTTCTAACAAAATTTAGTAGATTTCTAAATTTAGGGTTTTGCCCCAACAAAAGTTTTTTTTAGAAGATGCTGTTTATTCTGACTAAGGCCTCAGGAATACATGAAAGACATCTGCTGGTATTTTAGTAATAGTGCAAAGGAACAAATGACAGCATGAAAACCATGCTGGAAACCTTTCCACAGAAAAGCAGCCAAGTCGCCTCCACATACCCTTAATCTATTCAAAAGATGATTTTAAAAAAATTAAAGAAAATATCTGAGTCACCAGGATTATGTGTTAGACAATTTCTCCATGCTACGTATAAAGTTATGTGTCTGAAACATTGAAGAAAAAGCTATAGTTTTCAATTACAGTGATATTAATTACAGAAACTGCAATTACCTTGATCGATAAAATGTAAACGAGTCCCACCATGACTTGTTGTGTAAGAAGCTATTATCCTGTCGACTGGATTGATGTCAAACACTACAGCAGTTTTATTACAGCAACTTTTATATGCAGAGGAGCCATACTGAACTGTGAGGTACAGGCTGAAGAGAGACGTTTGACTTTCCCAATTTAAAATTCACTTGATTCTTCCACATTACTGGACTGATGTGCAGTGTAAGATACTGGCCTCTTATAGATACTCCACAGAATCCCTTTTATCAGAATCCCAACCAAGTCAGAGAAAAGTGCTAACTTTTTTCTCATGGTTGTCTGGCACATGCATTCCGGGGGGCTTTTGAGCTTTTAGCGGTTGCCATAACAACTATAAAAACTTTAAGTAAGAATATCCTTACTACAATTACAAAAAGGATAACAAATCATTTTCTTCATGCAGAAACGTCTCCGTTCGACATCCGTATTCTTTCATTCCAGACTCGATGCATCACTGACCATTAAACCTATCACGTCTGCGTGCGTTTGGATCCTGAAGCTTCCGTTGGAATGTGAGGGAGTGTCTCTGTTGTCAAAACAATGATTAAACTGTTTTGAGAATTTCCACGACATCCAGGCTCAGCTCTGTTGACCATTTGGGATCTGGGGGGAGAGGAGGTGGAAAAAAATATGCATAGTAGCAATGCAATACAGCAGAAACTGTTCTATTCCCACTTTCCTTCTCTTTGAAGCTCGCCCCTATGTTGATGGTCCCCTATGAACATAATTTTGTGTCCGGACTTGTTTTTGCACGATGATAAACAATACCTTGTTTTTCAGAAGCCCAGCAGATAATCTCTGGGTTGTAGGCAAAACACTAGAAGTGGTGGTACATGTGCAGAAGTGCATTGACACAATCTAAGACGGAATTTTTAACCAAATTATAAGCACAAATCACAAAAACATAACTATGTGTAAATAAATGAGGTAAACTTGAGAACTGTCACTACTTCTGCTCAGTTCATTGTAGACTACCTTCATAAATATAATTAGGATTGAAACCCGGTGTACTAGGAATGGATGTACTGAAGTTTACAAGGTGATCAAGGAGCATGCGTAAGGAGGTTCAGGTCATAAAGTGAATTTCTGCAGATCAGCAAAGTAAGCGTTTGGCTTTTTAAGTAGTTCTTTGTCTTTGACGATGTCTCCCCCTGGTGGCATTTTAGGTAAAAAAAAAAAAGCCTGCTTTTCACAATGTCTACCTAAATAGGCAGAAAAAAAAAATGGAGGATCAAGTCAAGTTTATTTGTATAGCATATTTCAGTAACAAGGCAGTTTGAAGTGCTTTCGACCATGAAAGCATCATACAATAAGCAATTATGAAATCAGCAAAAATTATCATCAAAATCATCAATTTAGATGATTTTGATGAAAAACTCAACCCATGGATGAGTTTTTCACTGGGACATTAGTCCTTTAATTGTAGAAATGTTCTTCAGGGTGACAGAAGGCCGACTTTGTTACTATCTTTATGTGTCTCTGAATGCTCAGGTCAGAGTCTATCGCTGCACCCAGATCTCTGGCTTGATCACAATAAAATAGATCTAAAAAAATCTAAATGCGACTAGCATCATAAATTGGAGAACCATATTTCCTGGTGCCTGTCTCCAGCTAACATTCCGGGCAAGAAGCAGGGTCACCCTGGACAGGTCGCCAGCCTGTCGCTGGGCAACACAGAGACAGACAGGACAAACAACCGTACACACACCAAGGGAGAATTTAGAGAGACCAATTAACCTGAGAGTCATGTTTATTTTTTGGACTGTGGGAGAAAGCAGGAGAACCCAGAGAGAACCCACACATTCACAGGTAGAACATACAAACTCCATGCAGAAAGACCCCAGGCCAGGAATCGAACCTAGGACCTTCTTGCTGCAAGGCAATAGTGCTACCAACTGTGCCACTGTTGAATGAATCTGGGCTCAAATCCCAGCCTGGGCTTTTTCTGCATGGAGTTTGCACATTGTGTCTGCAAGGGTGATGGGTAAAGGTGCTAGAATTTATCCTGCATCTATACTATATATATGATATATTTGATGTTGATGTCTGATATGATTTTTAATTGTAATAATTTTATTAGCTATTAAATATATTCTGAAATCTCTATTTTCTGTGTAGGACCTGTTTTTAGCCATCTGTGATGAAAGCTGGATTTTATCATCTGAAAAATATTTGGCTAAGATAATTTCTCTGTCGAGCCAAAGCAGAGTCGTTAATTTCACTTTTTCATTACTTGATGACTGGATTATTGCAGTTCTGTGTCTGGTGTTCCAAACAAGTTTCACAACTCCAGACACACGAGCAACAGTGTTAACTAGAACCAGAAGAGCATACATCATGTAAGGTTTAAAGTCTTCATCTTGGCTACCCGTCAACATCAGGGTTGACTTCAGGGTCCTTTCACTGCGTTAGGCAGCTCTAAATCCAGTTGACCTCATTTACCAGAGATATGTTTTGTTGCGTTAGCTCTTCAGATCCACCACGTCTTTCAGCTGCAGTTAATCCGTAAATATTCTAAAGGTCTAAACTAAAACACAAGTGGAGGTGTTTTTAGACACATTTTTTTGCTTAGTTCAGTTTGAAATCAGCTTGAAATTCTTATTGAATTCATTACTTATTATGCCATAGAAATGTTTTTGTTTGAAGCTAAATATTTACCCTCAGACTAAATATTTATTTAGAATGCTACATATATACAGGGTATACATTTTTCAATAAGCTAAATATTTAACTCTTCGCTAGCGTGTCAACTAAATATCCAGTTGCCTAATTCAATGTTTAGCTTCAAACTAAATATTCAGCTAGCAAGTCTAATATTTAGTTTACCAACTGCATATTTAGTAAATAAATATTTAACACAGAGATAAATATTTAATTTATAAACTATGGATTTAGTTAGAAAGCTAAACATTTAACATCAAACTAAATATTTAGGGTCAAAATATTTTGCATCAAAAACTGTTTAGTTAGCAACCTAAACATTCAATTTGAACATGACATTTATAAATTAAAGAATAGCATGGTGAAAATATGACTTTACAGAATTAACTCACATTAAATGCCTCAAAATCTTGCTTCTAATTTTTGTCTTTGAAACTTTACAAATGGAACCCCATAATGATTTATTTTTGTACACACGTTTACATTTTATTCCTTAATAAAATTAATCCTAGCAGCAATCTCACCTATCATTCATTCCTTTGTATTTTGTACCTGAGAAAGTTTTTACATGTGCTGAAGCCAAAACATATCAGTTAATTATTACTGCAGTTTGGCATCCACAGCAGTCAACTAAAAATATTTCATTTAATTTATTTAAGTATTATACTGTGATCCAAAAACTTTACATTATACTATATTCATTTCCAAATGTCCAAAACCCACTTTAAATTCCACTGAGCTTGTTGCTAAAAGGTGCAGTACATTTATGTTTTTGATTGATTGATAAATTGACATTAAGCAATGAAATGTTCTGGGAAAATCTTGCAGTCTGCTGCGGAGACAGATGGTTTTTTATTAGTGTTCTCTTTCTACAAACCCTGAACGCTTCCACAGATGTTCTCCACCCCCTCTCCTGGGGTTACTGCCAATATTTTATAATAATGAGCTTTTATAGAGTGGCATCTACAAAAATGAGTTTCTTCCATGGAAATCCTTGGATTTTATTAAGCTGTGGTTCTTTTTGCCTTACCTGTAGTGGAAAGATGTACCACTAAGTTTTTGTATACATAAACAACAAAGTATGACGATGTATGTAGACATAAACATACTTTATTTTAGAGTGGTGGAAGCTAGCTGTTTGTCAGAAGTGAGTGGGCTAAAATAAGCTTCCCTAATCAGAACTATGGAAACTAAATCATCAATCGTTAGGTTTTATGGGATAATTTTCAAACCACTGTAATAACTGGGAAGCACACAATGACTCCACCTGGGATGCTGCTTTACAACAGTCAGTCTGTCACAAAATCGAAAAGTTCTCTTCGGCCTGAAATAACCAGTGTGGAGAGTCATCCAAATTTCTTTTTCAGTTTAATTTAGTTTATGTTCCGTTTTCTGTGAGGGTCAACTTACTGCAGTTCTTTCTAATAAAATCTAACATGTACATGCTTCGACTTGTTTGGTTATCAGTTTTTTATTGTACCATGTCAGTCAGAGTATCAGGGATTGTTTGCCATATATCCAACTTACACATGGTGGTACATGCATACATATCCAGCAATAGTTTTGGGCCATGCCTCTACAGACTGACATTTCCCCCAGAAACGGCTTCCTATAAACGGAAGTTTGCCTTAAATGACTTCCTGTTGTCTTAGGCTTGTTTAGACAGAAGCGTTTCACAGGATCAGCTGTTATATCGGGACATGATGACACATTTCCAGTCTTGCTTGAGTAAAATTTCCGCTCATTTTTTCCACAATGACCAAGCATGGGAGGATTTAGGCGGTTAGTTTCCTGCTTTTGTATTCGCTGCGTGTTGTTATGCATCCCCACTCTTCCTATATTTCCAACTAATTTTGCTCTTCAAGGGTTGTCTCATATGTAGAATGTTTTGCAACACTGGTGTTAGGAAAATGTTCATCCTGAATTTTCTCAGTTTACTCAATGTTGAATTATTTTGCTGTCACAAGGGGGCAGTAGATGCCCAAGCTAAATAACTCAAATCATGTGTCTATCCAAGAAGTGACAGTAAATGTTCCTTTCTGTGAGCTACTGCCTGGTAAAAATGATCTTCTCTCTTCTTTTTGCACGCATGTTTATATTTCCACCCACATTAGGACTTTGCATTGACTTCCGTTAATTTTAATAACTGCATTCATGCATTAACCAGACATTTAGCCCAACTCTAACTATTACTAGTCCATTCGTAACCTAACCTTAACCAAAACGTAATTCACACCTTACCTCTACAACTAAGTTCTACCTTACACAAGTGGGTGCATCACATTAGGACTGACCTCTGGTCACAATAAGGGCCATCAGTCTTCAGAAGGTTTAGTCATAAGAAGAATAACTAAATAACCACACAAACAGTATGTTTTTCTACCTTCACAAGGACTTTGCATTGACTTGAAGTTATTTCTCATTCATTTCTAAGGCCGAAACCAAACCCTATCCTAAATCAATCAGGTTTATTTGATTGGCACATTTCAGCAGAAAGGCAGTTTAAAGTGCTTTACATGACAAAAACACAAAGTTATCAAGAAAACACCAGGTAGTCAACAAAAATTTCATTTTGATGAATGTCATTACCAAAACCATACTCAAAAATGTTAGTCAATGTTTCAATTTATGGTTAAAAAGCAACGCTAAACAGGTAGGTTTCTAGTTTCGTTCCAGCTGTTTTTCCATGTTTCTGGAAGTTTGTTCCAGGTTTGTGGTGCAGTATTTTCAAGTCAATTCTCTGAGCTAATCTAACCTAGCTCAATTCAACCCAAAAACAGCATTTCTTATGAGACTTGGGTTTTGGGATTGATAAGGAGCACTCGGTCCCCACAATGTAGCATTTGCTAGAAAAATGGTCCTTACAAGGAAATAACCACGCATACACTTGGTGAATTCATGGAGTATTCCAAGACTGATTCTTAAAAACAGATGATTGGAAACAGCTGAGGTCAAATCCCAAAGGACGGGGTTTTTAAAATATTTGATTGTAAAAAATATATATATATATGATTTACATATTTGCTGGTGAAGGTGATCACTCCTCAGTCAGCAAACACCCCAAAGTGTAAGAGGTCTTTGGATTAGTGTTATCCATGACTTCATTCAAACTGTATTTGTTTCTAGGCATCTTTGTTTCCTGAGCTTTTTCCCCACCAGCACTATGACCCCTTCTGTTCTCTTTCCATATAAGGAATTTGCTGATCTTCTCAGGTCGTTTCCTTCTTTTCTCTTATTTTTTTTCCTGTCAAACTCCAGCAATATGTATTTAATCTGATTGACCCAGACTTAAGGAAATTTCTACCAAGTCTGCTATACAGTGCCAAAAATTCTGCCCTTTCTGCCCAAAAACGAAAATCTTTTTCGTTTTTGTACCCCATGATACAGTTGTCGGATCTAGTTTGGGGGTAACAATGTCACTATAGTACTTGTAACGATTTCAGGATAGAATTAGCACCAAAGATATAATGTAAAGAACTTTTCATGACAAGAATCAAGTGCAAAAATCTAATTTTGTTACAAATTTTTACTAATCATCACAGTCTTTAGAAAGGCAAAATACCTGTAGCCGTAACAAGGTCTTGGCATAACACCAGCAGAATATATGATCTTATCAGGAATTAAAATGGTTTCCTGACACAGACCGCCCTTTTTTAAAGTAACTCCTGTATATTCTGTCGGATTCAGGTTGGGGTTCAGTTAGCTTTGCTTCCCAAGCTAAGCTAATGAGGAACATCATGAGGAACATTTGTTTAAACATTGTTTAAGGGTTTATTTTTATATTTAAAGCTGCATGTACGCCATGTGTAAGTTGGAGAAAATCCTTATAAAACTGGCAGAGGTTGATTAGAAGGAGTTCATTTCATGGCAAGTAAAACCAGGAGGGGGCTTGTTGTAAACACCGTCTGCAGCCTGAGCTAATGTCTGAAACCGAAACGCACAGAAAAATGAAGGAAAGCGAAGTAAGTGTGTCAACCAAAGGATGGCCCACTTTATGGGTACAAGACACAATGTAAAGGGTTGGATATGATGGGCTGACTTTAGGTGAGCGTGCCTTGGTGTTTTGTCTGAACCAGGAAAGAAAGGTAGGGGGGGAACATGGAGCAAAATGAAAACAACAGGGGAGAAACAGGGGAGATGTAGAAAGTCAATCCAACTTATGAGAGAGAGGAGGAGGAAAAGGCGGAGGATTTTGGAGGATCATCAAGAATTTGCCTTTTAAGGGGTACAGTCTCTTACTTCCAAGCCTTATGAGCTCTTGCGTGCTAGCCAAAACACTCGAGGGAATTGCAATAAACAACAGAAACGAGTTTGCGAGGAGCAAAAACAATTTTCACACTTACGTAATTTTAATGAACATGCCTACCTTTTCAAAACAACAGAGAAAAGGAACAGTCAAAGGCACACATTGGCATCCCCATCTCATAACATTTATGTTATTTCACTGAATAGGTGGGTAATCTTCGGGACAAGAAAGTCGTTTTCTGTCTGCAACAAAGAGACCACTGCAGGGTAAACAAGAGAGGCCCACAGTCCACCCTGAGTCACTGGATCCTCCCGCAGCATCCCAACAGCTGCCGAGTTTTTCTTGGTCGTCCCCCGCACAATACCAACAATGTGTTGTTGCTGGGGCTAAGGAGTGACTGCCTGTATCTGGGAGCAGGAAACAGAGGGGAGCTGAGGAGGAGAGATGGGTGGGGAGGTGAGAACAGAGAAGTAATTGTATATGTAAGAGTGAGGCAACCGTAGCAGAAGGGGCAGACACAGGAGGAGAGTGAGACGGAGAGGGGGATAGGAGAGAAGCACGTTGTCTTCGGGATGGGGGCACCGGGAAAGGAGACGGAGACGAAGGAAGCGCAGGATGAGTTTGTGAATCTGAGTTTTGGTGCTTTGAAAGAGGAAACAGAGATGTAGGGAGAAAAGGAGGTGGCCAATCAACAAAAGTCATGTTTTACGATACAAAGTTGGGGGAATCCTTGAGGTAGCAAGCAGTGAGGTGATTTTAAAAGAGAGTGTTTTGGTAAAAGTTGCAGAGAAGGGCAGAGAAAGTGTATACTCCAGAGCGACAGCCAGGAAAAGGGGGAGGGCCTCGGTCTCCTCCTCTCCAGCTGACAAAAACAGCTGCCCAAGAGGACAGAGGTGGAGAAGAAGACTTGCAGGGTGAACAGACGGAGAGAAGAAAGAGAGGGACTCCCAGACCCCGACCACCTATATGGGTTGTGTCCTGAGCTCGGATTGGTGTGGGGAGGGAGAGGTGCAACCGGTGCCGGTGGTCCAAAGTTCATCCCTGAAGAGAAGGAGTCTGGAGAGGAGTGACAGCGTCAGGATGAGGCTCACTAAGGTTGGTACATGTGGACAAGGTGTGTGTGCGTGTGTGTGGGATGAGACTTTATTTAGATCTTCACCTTTTTCACAATAAGGCCTCACATGCTACAGTCTGCTACTTTTGAGATTTGCTTACACTCTGACTTAAGACTTGAAAAGCCTGTTATTTCTGCCGTTTGTAGCACATGGCTGAGGAATCCTGAGGATACTGTGTAGATATTGTCCAAATCTCTGGGATTTGTGTGTCAGGATTGTTACTGCTCAATGTACGACTGCAGTTGTATGGTTCTGTCTCTGTTATTAGGATCATCTTGAAGGTTTATATTTCAGGGCTAATATTGTGATGGATCCAGTTTCTGTTCACAAGTTTGTTTCTGGTTGTCATTTCTTCTGTTTTTGTCTCACACCTGGTTCTCATTTATTTAATTCGCACCTGAAATAAATAACTTTCTCACATTTGGCATTGGGGATGTGCATAAAATTAATATCACAATATTTATTACAATGGGTGGCAGTAACAATGCGTATCACAATACAATTTGTATATAGCTTACAATAGAAAGGGAAACAAAATCCCATACTAATTGAGTGGAATATATATTGTTTTAATCGATATTATTTGTTTGTAACTTTTGTTTTATGTTGCTGCCTATCATTACCAATTCTTACTTAAAAAGAAATAACATTTTAAGTGATACCTGGCAAACTTGGGCAGCAGCATAACAATGATTAAGCAGCTTAATAAAAGTAAAATAAAGAAATAAAAAAAGTCCATCTCTATGGAGAACTTAATGTAATGGATGTCTGCATTAAATCCTGCTTTTAATTCCTGGAATTGTGACTGGAACTTGTAGTTAGCAGCATTACTGCTATTCAGTTAACTATATTTAAGGTGGTAAAACAAATGGCTTGTATTTTCTCTCTTTCAGACACTTTGCAAATTACATTTTTCTGCTCCTGGTCTGACAGTTTAACCCTCCTGCGGTCTAATCTCGTGCACATCCCGGCGGGGAACGCACCAATCGCTTCCCTGCTGTCTGACCGTGACATATGCAGCGCTCCTCTTGAGCATCGTGCTAAGGCTGCGGGATGTTAAACATGAACCAGGTCCAGATAACTGATGTTTTCGCATCTGCCTCTTTAATGCGCTCTTCCCTTGTACTCTCAGCCATGCTGCTTCCTGCATGCTGTGTTTTGATTCCAGATGGTTGCGTCATCAATAAATATTACCGCGGTTAGCCGGTAGACTGCAGGTCTCTACCGTAGACCAAATTTCATTTTTACTGCATACTTTATAGCATGTTCCTACTTGACATTATTTTGCTAATCATCTCACACATGGTTGTAGGTTAGTAATTACAAAGTATTCTTCAGTTTTACTCGCCATGTCTCACCTGTTTTTATTTTGCTAATCAGCTCCAAATTGCTTTTAATTCATTATTTATCTCACAGTAGGCTGCTTATAATCTTTAAAAGGGGCAATGTTAAGTATTTTTCATGCACATCATGTCATTTTACAGCATAATCAAGAAACAGTTACTTTCAGTTGTAAAAATGCTGCATATGCCAAACACTACCAAATTTAAAAAGAAATCTTGAATTAGAGCCTCTTTAAGGAGATTCTATTCTTGCTCTTTGATGCACTGCAGCTAGCAGAGCTTGTTGTGGATACTCAAGCTAGATAGCGTGCCCACTGCTGACAGCAGATAAACTGCATACTGCATACTGCAGCTTTAATGTGCTGGTGGTGTGCTTCCCACCTTTGACCCAATTGCTGTTGGAATAGACTGCAGACCTCCTCAAACTATAGAAAGAAAGAAAGAAAACCGAACTATAAACTGAAAGATTTAGGTGCAGGAGAGGATTAGATTCCAAAATACAAAATTCCCTTTCCAAGTAATTTGAGAATGTATTTTCTTTGTTTAAAAGATGTGGATAATCATGGCATCACAGCACATCTGCGCAGCTACAAAGGCTCTGTTGTGGCGACCATAGCGCCGCAAAGCTATCGTCATGTAAACACAGGCAGGCCGGCCGGCCGGCTGCCCCGGAGCCACCAGAAGAACACTCAGAACCCCGACCTCTGACCCACAGTCACAACGCTCTGCAGCATGGCTCCATTTCATCATGCTCTATGAACATTCTACATGTATGTGTGTGTGCATGTGTGTGTTTGGTCCCAGTGGCTCTGAATCACATGCAGAGCAGCGTGGGAATGTGAAACTTTCTGGACTACATCATCCTGTGGTGACTGACCCGGACGACTAGGGGTGTGGGAACTGGTCGGATCCAAATTATCCCGAGCAAGAGGAGACGAACATGCATCTATTTATGGTCTTTTTTTCTAACGATACATTCTTTTACAGTCATAATTTGTTGACGTTTTGGAAGACACGTGAGGCATGTTGCTGTTCAGAAACGTGAACTTAATGATTTGTTTATATTTTTCTGCCATAAACCACATGTATATATTTGTAGACCAAACCAAAATCTTTCTGGACTAACGAGAGAGAAAAAAAAAAAACATTTCTCAACATGATTGCATAATGAACTGAAGACATGCCAACAATATTGGGAAATAGATGTTTCTCACAGAATATAAATAGGTTCTTCACATTAAATTCTTATTTATGTTTTACAAGACCTCAGGAAAAAATAATTAAAGATCCAGTGAGTAGTAGTTTCAGAAAACTGATTGTGGAATTCTTTTCAACAATTGCGCTTCCTTATGTCAGGACTATTGCACAGCTCAGCATCAATAAAAAAAAAACATTTTTACAGCTGGATTCTGGATCTGAACACCACATCGCAGCAAGAGTCAAATAGCTTTAAAGGAGCAATATTCTGTAAAATTGACTTTTGGAGCTTTACAGCTTGTTATAATATCATTCTTTCATCAAAAACATACCAAGAGTGTTGTCTTGCCGTAGCTCCACCTATGAGTATGAAGCTCCTCCTCTGAGCTGCAATTTCCAGGTTTCAAAGCTTCCGACTCACACAGCAGTTCCTTCAGACTAGTCAGAAGTAATTAGTTAACAACTGGTGGAACTGCACACTATCTGAGCTCGTTATACGACCTCATTCTCATTAGGTGGTATAATCAGTTTTAAATGTTGTGAAGGGGTTAATAGAGGAGCGATGTTGTGAGGAGTTACAGAGGTATCGGTTTTGAAAGAGACAGAGGCCCAATTTCAGGGCGCAAAATTAGGAAGTAAAATGTATTTTAGACCATATTTGATACATACAGCAACTAAAGGTAACAGTTTCTTGATTGTGCTATAAACTGACACAATGTGCCTGGACAACACAAGATGTTGGCCCTTTAAAAATAATAAATAAGGTTCACATTCTCTGCTCAGATGGTTGAGTCATAGATCAGAGGGGATACATGTTCGGGTCCAAGTGTTTTGAGTTTTGGAAAACAGATTGAAAACAGTCACATTTTGGGTTACATTTTTACAGGCAAGCAGACATTTAACTTGTGATCCAAAGGGCACAAGTCTGAGAGTCATTACTGGACTCACATGCAAGTCAAACATAAATACAGAAGTTCGTCTGTCAACTTCGTTTGGCAGAGGAAGGAGAGCAGTATGCCTGCAGCTTTGTTCTAAAGCTTTCACTGTAACGCTAACGAGGAGAGTTATCATTTTCCCTAATGTAGATATGTATGACGGCAGGAGGTTAGAACTTCCTAAAGTCACATTGTTCCTTGAAGTCAGGAAGTTTTAAGTGTTGGTTCTGGGAATTTGATTTAAATTTCAGACACTTGAATGGAATATTCTGAAAAGGTTTCCATCATGGTCCTAAACATGAGTAATTCAGACTAATGCCTGGCAGACTGAGTTTGTTTGAAACACTATTCAATTCTTAATATTTGTATGTTGAACTTTAATCGATCCTGGAAAGTATCTATTGATTTCTTTTTAAATATTTCAGCATTTAAAGCAACATTTTCTTCTGAGTTATTTTGCATTGTTATTTTAAAGTAAAATTAACATCCTTCATTGCAATATTGAAATTGCAATGTTTCCATTAAATTAATAAATAAATACATTTAAATCACAAGTGAATAAGTTCGTTCACATAAGTCCTAAAAATCCTGGCAGCGACGGATGCAAACAGTAACTTGATATATTCACAATTCAGCCATGGCGTTAGCGCTCTTCTATCAACCATCAGTGGAGAAATAGTCAGCAATTTTAAGGAAAGGCAATGGATTCAACACTTTGGAGTAACACAACTTTTTATGAATTGTGTGAGAGCTCTGGCAGAGCCAGCTGCACACTGTTATAAGAAAAATAAATCACCCTACTCCTTCCTGTTGTCTTCTTCATGGTTTTCTGCCTTAGTAATAGCTGACTGTTGATAACACAACTCGAATAATTCGAAGAGTGTTTCCATTGCAGTTAAGTGAAGTACATCTGTTTCGATGTGGCCAAAAAAACCACCTCATCCCAATGCAAACACGTGACTTTGTTTTAGAAATTGGAGTCTTTCCATTAAGCAAATTTATTATAATTTCAATTTTCGCATTTCTATAGTTAATGGAAACACAAACACTGGCACCGAGAAAAAAATAGCTGCAGAAGCAGCTCTGTATATTAAGCAAGCAGGTTGAAGGACCATTGGCAGAGAGAAGTTTCCATTTTAGCACAATATATCAGTGGAGATCAGCAGATGTTTTGTTCTGACAGATGACAAAAGCAAACATAGTAAACAAAAGCAACTTTTAAGAAATGTTATACTCACAGAAAACACCTCAATGGTCTGGCTGCTGACTTTGGGTTGGTCCATCTTGATTCAAATTGTTCAAATTGCTCCTTATTGTTGCTTACAGATCCATATTTTCTGCATATCCTTATTTCAATATGGATATCTTTCATCCATATTGAAAACTTATGTCATAAGTTTTCAGTATTACCAGTAAATAAATCCCTTTGATACATTCTCATTAGAAAGACCATTTCTGGTCATATTGTGGTCATTATGTACTTGATGAGGCTCATTTTGCATCATACTCAAATTTTATAATCTGAAATAGGGTGACATTTGGACGTAAAATGTTTGATGATTCTTCTAGTGAGCAGAAACTTAAAACTGCACATATGCTCTTTTGCCTTTACTTGCACATGCTGTTAACTTTCAAGTCAAAGAAACCTGGCTTTGTGTCAGGAGTTTTATATATTTTTTGTTCTCCTGTAATTTATTTTCAAGATGACCAATATAGGCGCGTTTAGCCACAAGCATTCACAGCAAACACATCAAACACACACCCATCAGAGGAAAGAACAGTGACCAGTGAGACTTAAATACAGACACACTTCCCATCCCCTATGAACGGCAAAGAACTGAACAGAATGAAAATAGATGTAACCCTGACACTCCTTGACGTGTGGGAAGAAAAAAGGAGGTAAATTCCCCCAATAAAGCCAGGCCTTTGGGAAGACTGCCGTAGACTGGATTCCTGTGGCTTGCAAACAAAGATCTGTCCCGAACTCCAAGATGGATTTGAGGAATGCTGCTTGTTTTCATGTAGCAGTCACACAGATGAAAGCTGATCGAGGGAAAAGAGGGGGAAAGACACAAACCATTTCCTCCCTCAGTTCGTCTCCAACAAATCCCAGCTCCGCCCTGAAAAGAAACACCCTCTCCCGGGAAACTATGCACCAAAATATTTTCTTCTCTAACACGCAAAAATGTTGAGCTGGACCCACCAAAGTCTTCACAGAGAGAATTTGATCAAATGTGAACAAGTGCTCAGTGGGCTCCTTTCTGTATTTCATGTGCTCTTCCTCAGCTTTTTTTTTTTTGCACATTTAAACAGCTGTACCTGATCAGGTTTTGGCTTAGTGCTGTCTTGTATTGTCGAGCTACAAAGCCCCCTGCCCCTGTCTCAACCCACCCTTCCCAGCCTCATTTCCTCTTGGCCAGGGGTTCCTTCTCTGTCCAACTCTTTCCCATTTACCTCCAAGAGGGGTCCAAGGTCTTCCTTTTCCTCTGGACAGTAAATTCTATCCTGCAGACAGAGCAGAAGCCCACCTGTTGTTCCCTGTAATTTGTCAAGCAACACAGAATACCTCGCAGTTTGTTGTCAGCTGGGACCATTTGCTGTGCAGTGACATTTAGATTCATGATTCAGGCTTGGTGTTTACCAAAAGAGTACGAAATGTCTAAATTTATTACCCTGGACCCCGTTCTATACACAACTTTCTTCCAAAAATGACCCTCCCCCACTTTACCCACAAGTTAACCCCTCATTCCAGACCAAGCACTGACTTCCTGTCTCACTTGATGCCCTCTTATTTTGTTAGTCCACCTTTTTTCAGCTCTTTATCCCCTCCTCGTCCCTGGTTATTTCTGTTCATGCATACCAACTGAATTTCATACACATTCTGACACAATAGAGCCACAATTTGAACTGCATTTTCTGGGGATTCAGTGTGACTGACCGACACAGCATACTGTAAAAAAAGAAGAAAGTAGATGCCACAGTAAAAAATTAATAATAATATTTTATGGTTTGATGGCATAAATGAAAATGTTTTGCCATAAGGAAAACGCCAGCATTTTTTCTAAAAGATTAACATGAAAACAACCTATAAAATAAATGTACAAATGTGATATGTGCAAATTACCACTTAATTTCACATCAAATTTACGTTTTTAAATTGTGTCATAGTTTACAAATTTTTCCTGTCAATTTTACTGCTAAATACAGAAATATTTCTTACAGCACAGTGCTGGAGGGATACAGTGGTGTGAAAACATTCTGTGGATTGACGAGACAAAACTTAACTGTTTGGAAGGTCTGTGTCCCATTTGGCAAAACAGTAACAGTAGAAAAAACATCATACCAACAGTAAAACATGGTGGTGGTAGTGTGGTGGTCTGGGCTGCTTTACTGCTTCAGGACCTGGAAGTCATGCTGTCATCAATGGAACCATGAATTCCACCAAAACACCCTGAAAGAGTTGAAACCAACTTGCTTTCTGAAGCAGGTCAATTATCCAGAACACACAATCAAGTCCACATCTGGATGGCTGAAGAAAAACTAAATGAAGAGTTTGGAGTAGCGTAGTCAATGTCTTGACCTGAATTCTGTCAAGATGCTGTGGCATGAGATTAAAAAGGCTGTTCATGTTAAATCATCCAATGTGGATGAACTGCAACAATTCTGCAAAGATGACTGAGCCAAAATTCCTCCACAGCTGGAAAAGACTCCAGGCAAATTATTGCAAATCCTTGATGGCAGTTGTTGCTATGAAGGGTTTCCCAACCAGTTATTAGGGTTAGGAGGAAAATCATTTCTTTAATGTTATTTCTTTACACAGCGCCATGCAGGTTTGGACATTATTTTAAGAATCCAGACACACTTTAATCTTCTCCACAACTTCCTCCCTGACGTGTTTGCTGTGTTGTTCTTCCATCTTTGTGGCTTTTCGTTCTCATTAATAGACCTTTGAGGCCTATTTGACAAACAAGTGACCTCTAACAACCAATGGTTGCGTTGGATTTTATTTTGTGGTAACATTTGCATTGTGGTGGACTATGCAGGTGTCCGCCACACTTCCAATATATATATATATATATACTTGTTACACATTTCCTGTGTCCTTTTGATACATAAAATCCCAACAATATACATTAAATCTTGTGCTTTTGACATGAAGAAGTGTGTCCAGGTTTAAGGGATGTGAAACCTTTAGCAGGGCTCTGTAGGTCTCCATTTTTCTGTCATAAACTGGGAATCTTTGAGAAGAAGGAACAGAGTGCATTACTGCACATGCTTTTTGGTAAGTGAGGGTCGAGGGGGTGGGGGGGCTCACTACACATGTCATAACTCAAACTCCCATTTGGCACTACTATACTGTGCAGCCTTCTCATGAGTGCAACACATATGGAAGTGACTAAGAGCCTGAAGTGGCAGACAAAAGTCTCAGACTGGAGAATATTAAGAGCTCACAGTTAGAGACGGGCAACTTGAAAGGAATGTATGCGCATTTATCCATGAGTATAAAGTATTGTTGATCATAAGCACTTCCACCCCCCCCCCCTTTAATTATATTGAACCATGCATTAAAAATAAATGCTTTTACTATTGCAGAAAACAACTTGGAAAGATTAGTTCAGTTTTCAAACATCACAATCTAAAGACTCAGTTAAAGAGTTCAAGCTCTTGGATGCAGAGAAGTTCTAAATAAAAACTGGATAAAGGTGATAAATTGCTAATAGATTTTTTTTTTTTTTTTTTTTTTTTTCAGTTGCAATTTTCTATTTCACCACTAGGACATGCTACTGACCCACAGTTAAGCATTGCTGCCTCTGCTGGGATGTGTCTGCATAGAATGGACTAGAGAACTTTTTACAGAGCAAAAAAATAGAGGGATAAAGATTTTCTCAAAGTTTAGATCTCTAATGCTCCATAAAAATGTATATTGTTAATAAGTTGATAAACTGATAAATATAATGAAGATGCAATACCACAGCACTAAAATGACCGTTTTCAAATATATTTTTAAGTATCTAATTTGAACTGGAACTTTTTAGTGCTTTCAGTGTTACAAGCTGTTTATCATCACACAAACTGTTCTACAGTGATTCAACTATCAGTCTCTTAATACAAGTAAGGATCAATATAGCTAAATCTTATGTAAAGTGCATCTTCAAGGTTCTTTTAAATGGAAAAAAAAAATTATCTGAAGCAAAACTAAATTTGGTTAAATGAGTCTAAATGTTTTAATGCATTAATCAAAGACAAAGCTATGCCTCAAAAAAGAAAACAGTTTTCGCATCCCAAGGGGCCTACATAGTTGGAGCTTACCCAAACAGCTGCCATTTGATTGCTGAGCTCAATACGTTCAAATATAGTTAGAACTTCTGTACGCGCAGGTTGTTTTTATCTGCACGTTCTCCTTCAGTTACATCAGTCTGGTCCATTGCGCGACGGGCACCACTAGAGGCAGAGCAGTAAGCAGGATTAGGTGGCACCATTACTGGCATCCTCACCTTTTGTTTTGAAATATGAGCCTTTGAATCAGAACTTCAGACCTGTTCTGATTCAAAGGCCTCTACGTGTGTTTAAAGTAAAAGATGTACTTTAAATTTCTAAAATGTTAGAGTCGAATGAAAAGTTAAGATGTTTCCAACTTTGCAATTAGCTGCTTTTGTTACAAGTTCCTTTTCAGAGAAGAAATCTTGCAGGTCTGGATCCACCTTTAGCTACTGGCTGTAACATACTGGCTGAATTAGAGACATTGCAGATAGAAAAAAAATTGGAGTAAGAAAAATTGTGAAATTTTTAAAATAATCTCAAAGATTTTCTAGAAAAGAAGAAAACACTTAGACATTTCTGAGTTTCAAAAGCTGAAAATGTGAAACTTTTTGACACTGAGAAATGTCCAATTTTTTTCTAGAAAATATTTGAGATTAATCTCAGATTTCTGAAAGTTTCTGAGTTTTTTGGCAGAATTGTATTCTTCTGTTTACTATCTACAATGGTCCTAACATGCCGTCGTAGGAACATGAGGCAGAAAATCTTGATTTTATATATTTTTTAAATGCTTTATCTTATAAACATGGTATCCGTGTGTCTAAAAGTCAAAGTTGTGAGTAAATAGGTTTCATTTTTTAATCAGAATCACAAAATATTATGAATAAAAATAACCGTATAGGGCCTGAAGGCTTGAAACTAAGTTTCTCCACTGACTGTATTGTTGGACAATTCAGCCAATCTGAAATCCGGACCCTAACGCTCCCCTCCTGGAAGCGACCAATCAGGCTTTTAGCTCACAGTAATAGTACTCCACACATGGATTTGGCTCCACCTCGCAGTCCCAGATCCCAAGGAGGACCAGAGCAAAGAAAACAAGTTACCTCACACAGTCTGTAGCAGGGCATGTTGTAGATGGCTTCACTGGGAATGAGACGCTGCGTCTGAAACTGGGGGACATGATGAGCGGGAAAATGAACAAGGTGAGCTTGGGAGAGGGAGTCAGACAAGTTGGGGAGTTTGGAGGGTTTGGTTTTCAGTTTTCTATGACTGACTTGTAGGTGTGAGTGTGTGTTAACAGCGTGGAAGCAGAGTGCAGCAGTACTTCCTCAGAGTTGGGCTCTTTAGTGGTTTTACAAAACTATCATTCGGGATTTTGGGGGGTTAAAACTTGCATCTGCATACCAAATTCTAGATTCCACTGTTCATTTCCACACAGATATTCCGTCTCGTCTTTTTCTCTCTCTCATTGTGTTTGTATGGGAGAAGCATTGACTTCTTGCCACCCCCCTCTGGGAGATTGCTTAAAGTATTGCACTTCATTAAGCTGACATTAGAGGTAATGAACAGAAGGTCATGTGACATGTTCAACATTCACACACACACTCGCAATGTTTCACAATGTGAAACTGAGTTAGGGTTACTTTGAAGACAAACTAGTTGGTTCTGATTATTCTGAAAGGGTAAAATGTGGGTGTAACTTTCTTAGGATTTCTTCTTTTACATTGCCATGTTTTTCCATCTGGATCAACATTTCCTTTCCAAGGGCAACAGCTGCACGACTTGGATAGACGGTAGGGTTCTCGTCATTACCAGGGTGACCATTATATAATGAAGTTGGAGGAGTTAAGTGTTTGATTCGTAGCTAATTTGACAAATCATTTGTAATCACAGATGAGTTAAAGTAATTAGAGGATCGTTTTTAAAAGCTACTCCAGCACTAAAGGAGTATTCTAGGTTGGTAACTGTGACAACAAGCCGTGTGTTTGCATGCACAGCTATGGCGCAAAGGTTTTCCAACAAGTTTTGTGTGTTTTGTGTCTAGTTTAGTAGTTAAAGTTAAACACAAAAAAATTTGATTTTAACTCATGTATTTAATTTCATTTACTTAAAAAAAAAAAAAGATGCATAGATGCACTGAAAAAGATTTTTTTTTTTTTGCAGATTTCTGATCTCTGGTTTTTGTAAAGCTTCCTAAACAGATTTGAATTGAGCAGTGTTTTTGTGCTAAATCTGTCTAGCAGTGGAGAAAGCAGCACCTTTCAGTCTTTCAAATTACATTAGATGGAGACGTTACGTCACACTGTCAGAGAGAGAGAGAGAGAGAGAGAGAGTCGCTGTTACTTGCCTGGTAGAAATCAGTCCCTTGTTCTATGCTTTGCTTTGTACTCTGGGTCTGGATCCTCTGCTACTGCTGGAGACATAGACTCTTTTGAAGTTTTAACAACTGGATCTTATTTTACCCAATCGCTAACGTATGGCCGTGACGTATGTAATGCCTCAGTTTGATGAAGCTTACCGGAAACTGTGTGTGCTGTAAACAACCCTGTGGTGAGTAGGGCTACAACATCTTTGCCAGCAATAAAATGTCTTATCCCTCCCATGGTCTTAGTGCGACCCTCAGGAAGAGCACGGCAAATGGCAAATGTCATAGTTGGACAGTGGAAAGTGGAGGGGGTTGTCCCATCATACCATCACTTCCTAAAACCACATTAAAAGAAAACTCATAAGCAACCACCCCAAACTGCGCACAGAGTGAAAAGATTGCAGAATCCAAATGACCCCATCGCTCAAGAACATGGGGGCTTCAACTTTAATTGATCAATATTTGTTAGTGTGGTTAACACGGACTGAATGGTTTTGTTCACACTTTCCACCGCCATTGACAAACTACAACTAAATCGATGTGGAATAGCAACATCAATGCTCACAGCTCTGAGACAGAGAGCTGAAGGCACAGAAGACTCAAGAGGAAATGCTTAGAAAGGCAACAGCCCACCCAGGGATATGCTGTTATATTAATGCAAGTATGAAATATTCATAGTGCACATTTAAACTGTAGTTAGTGTCTTCTACCAGCAAATAACTTTAATAACTATATATATATATATATATATATATATATATATATATATATATATATATACTCATATACACGCACACACATATTAGACACCATGCATAACATGGTTTATCTGCCCAAAGGTATTTTACCAAAGGAAAATAAATTTGAACTGCAGTGGCTGAACTGTAGAGCTTTTTCACTCTGTTATTCTGGAAATGAAAAGTTGACAGAATAATCTCAGTTTTTCTAATTCATACCTCCTCTTTATACCTCATTATTCTCAAGATAGATCTACTGTTTGGGTGCTTTATCACTCAGGTATAAGTAGAACATATATATTTTGGGCACTGTTAATTTATAGTTCCTTTAGGGAAATCGGAAGTGGCTAAATCAGTATCTACAGGTCAGACATTCTGCGATGGGAATAAGAAATATGACCTCAGAACTTAAGAAATTTTTGTTTTAAAGATGATCAACTGCCCAAAGTTATCCATTCTCAGCCAACCACTAAGTTTATGCACTCCAACACGCCCGGCCATTCACTGATGTGTTTGTTGATTCTTGCAAGCTTGAATTCCACCCTCCATTGAGAGTCTCCCACCAGCATCTGGGTCCCTGCATCATTTGTTGGCATTACCTCTTGCGTCTGCGTGTTAATAAATGGGAGTCAGCCTTAGTGTGTTTGCATGTGTGCGTGCGTGTGTGTTTGCATTTATCCAAAGGGTGGGACAGGCAGTGCAGGAAACAGAGACTGCCTGTTCCTTTAGTGAGGTCAGCATGTTGCCATGATCCACTTCCGTTCCCCCAGTAGGACTTCTGGTCCAAACACGACTGGGACATACAGAGAATTTCTTATTACAGCAAATGACACTTCATTCTCTATGAATATGATAAACATAAATGTGCTAGGTTTAGAAATATTCAATCTGTGCTACGATGTGTAGTAAGTATTTGACTTTACCTTGGGTAATGCTGTTGTCTGAACAATCTGAAATTCTTCTTTTAGCTTCTACTAAGCTCAAAGGAAATCCTTCTTATTCACATCGTTTTAGAGCCGCAGATGGGAGTGAATAGCCACTAGTGTTGACCTGCAACCAGAGTAACTGCATGCGCCTCAAGGGAACGTCAACCAGCCTCTGTCTCAGCTTCCTGGCTTGGCATTGACCAGAGGGTATCCCAAGTAAACACAACCATCATGTACCATCAAACCTCTCAGTTACACCCCGTAATTACAAATATAGACTACCGACTGTACGCCGAACACAAGCCTCGGCATTGTATTTCTGGTCACCAAGTATCTCCATGGGACCTGCTGCCCACAAGCCTGGCTGGAAGGTGACACGCTTCTTTGAATTTCCTGCCCAGGTTTTCTCAGAAAGTGGGACTTTTTCTACCTCAAGGCCACGTTCCAATCTGATTAAAATGTGTGTTGACGTCCGTTCATCCGCATGGGTTCACACGAAAGAAAAATGACCAAACTGCTATCAGAAAAGGAAAGGTTGGACAATGTTATCTAGCTGTTAATCCGAATCTGTTTTTCCTCTTGTTGCAAGTATGCTGGAAGCCAAAATTTATTGGTGGAGATATTTGTAAAGGAGTCTGTCATTACTCATTACAGTGGACCCTTGGTATTCGATAAGAATAAGAAATCACAACTGCTTGAAATACTTGAGACCTTCCTCGAAAAATACTTAGAACTGCCTACTTTAATGGTTTAAACACCAAAGGTACCTTAATACGCATTACAAACACAGTAGAAGCCATCTTTGGACTACAACAGAAGCTAACATTCATAATCTTGCTGTATCTGCTTTTGGGGTAACAGCCAATCAGTGCCAAAGAAAGTGATTGGTGCTTCTGGATTTTCTGCTTTTATATACAGTAATCATTAGCATATCAGGTGACATTGAGCATCTATTTCAGCTTCTCAAGATGAATTTTGTTTTGAATATTTTTTATATGTGCTAACAAAAAAATCTTCAAATAGCCAAAATTGGAGTCACGTTCCACAGAGGAATACACAAATAGGTGATAAGTGAACCATGAAAAGTCAGTGGTCTGCTGTGGTTCACTGTAGTTTTGTAGGACCCCTATGTTTTTTTTTTTTTAATGTGCAAATTCTCTCTTTTAATGTTTTGAACAATTTTTAAATGTCTATTGTAAATCTACATCATCTTGTTGGGGTATAACAAGATCCTGCAATATCCAAACACCACACAGTGAATTCTGTCTTTGCACCATGTAGTTGCTTAATGCATTTGAAGTCATTCTTTTATGAGGCTTGGATGTGAAAGTAGTGCTTTAAGCATGACAGATTTTGATGCTTTTTTTTACGTTGGCTGTGTAGAAATTCTTGAAACGACCTTGTGTTGACGAAATCGATGATTTTCTTTAACAAAAGGAGATGGTTAGAATAGTTTAGCTGGTCAATATTTACAGAGATGGCAACCTTCCATAAATGCAATGGAATCAAAACTTGCAGCTTTGATTTAAAATCAACCAAAGCTAAATTTTAATCTCATGAGAACAACAATATTTATGACCAAAGAAAAAAGACATATATTGCCCAATCATACCACTTACTGTTTACCAGAAATACCTGGGATTTTTAGTCCTTTATGACTAGTTGATTGTATTACTGTATTGGCGTGCCTTTTGGAGCTCATAGGTGTGGTTTTCCTATTGTTTACTCTCAGTTACCTTAGAAACCCACAGTCATGATAAATGATCCGATGCAAACCCAATTTTGTCCAGACCAATGAAGTTTCAGACTTCTTCAGTCCGTTGTCTGCATGTGGGATGGAGATGAACCTCATGCAATGAGTGAAGTCTACCAGGCTTCTGGTGCTGTGGTACTTGGCAGCCCATCAATAGTAGTACTATCTACTATTTAGATAGTATGCAAATCCCAAATTAGCTCATAGCACATATTACAAAGACCTAAATAAATTTGAATACAATAATTCCACTTACTCAAGAATTCAGTGCAGAAACATTTGGCCATTATGAGCACAACGCTTCCGCTCAAAAAGCAGAGGAGCTAACGTCCATGTTTCATCCCGAACAGAATACAGACACAATTAAACTTCAGCGCCAGTCACTGAATAATTTACTTCTCCATTTTACACTAATTTGTGCTTAGCAAAACACAACATAAAAAATACTAACATTAAAACCAGTTACTAACAGCTCAAACTTACAGCAAGAATCTTCCGTGAAGCGCCGCCATTTTCAAGTATTACCTTTTTTTCATCAACCTGCCTCATAAAGGTCCCTCTACCTAACCTGACAGGTTACATTACATTACAGGTTAGTTTTTCCCAATTGGTCAACATCATGAGACGAGCAGCTGCTCAGTCAATCACATTAAGAGAAAAGGGAAACTTAACTTAAGTCAGCTAGACAACAGAAGTCAAGAGTTTTGTGCAATTTAGGTTAAGACTTAGTCAGGAAAGAAGCCTTAATTGATTATTTTATCATCTTCAAGAGAAGTTTGTGTGATTAACTGCTATTAAGTTGCAGCTCTTGCAGAACAGACTGTAAGCACCTGCCCCTTTGTCTGCCACATGAAAGAAAGTGGTTTTGTTTAAACCGGAAGCTGTGATCACACACAATTTCGCAAGTGCGACGTTTCTATAAAACAAGAAATTCAATTAAAATCACATGTGGTTCACATCATGTGAAAATATGTTTCTGTTGCAGTTTTGTGGAATTGTAGTTCAATTAAGCCAACAAAGCGCCTCATACAGGCGGCAAAACCTTTTATCAAAAAAAAGGAGAGTTTTCAGTGTTTCCATTCAGCAGATATATTTTTTAAGTGTCAGATTGCACAATTATGTGATCAATGGAAATGCAGCTTTAACCTAATGACCTGACAAAGGGAATCATGTCACAATAAGTGAAAGAGACGTTTATTACCTCAAACCATCTGGTCACAGTCCCCCGTCCTGGTCGGGACGGACTGGTCAGAGACAATGTCCATCACTGTCCAAATATCAGCGCTATTTTTAGATTTTCCAGATATCCGTGGCCTCGAATGACTCACGCTCTCTCTCTGTTTTTTTCACATTGGTGAATTTCATGTTTGTGTCCGGCTTGCCGAATGTTGAATCCAGCTTCTGTTCTGTGACGGCAGGCCGAGAGGGCTTGGGTTGGGATAGTTGGGGGGGGGCAGTCTTGTTAGAAAGCAGCTCTTTGACTCCAGAAATCTCTGATTCCTTTTTTTTCCCTGCTGAGAGGCTAAAAATATCAGAAAAAGGAGCTTGTTGTGTGTAGCAGATGTTATCCTGGGAAGTCGGGGTGTGTGTTGGTGGGGTGGGGGTGTCTGTCCTGGAGCACATAGGGACAGGAAAAGGAAAAAGGGACTGCAGTCTGTTTTCACCATCTGTCTGCAGGGATACGCACATCTGCACACGAGCGTGTTTGGAAGTGCAGCTCCTTTCTGTGAGGGTTCAGGTTGTTGTTTACAACTGGTGTCACTTCTGTGGAAATGTGGGCAGGCCCTGACTGGTGGAGGCCGTGAGTGGTCACATGGTGTGTGCTGGCGATGGTTTGTCCAGGATGCCTCCGTTCCTGAGGGAGTAGAACAAGATACTTGAAGGTAAAATAGTCCATGCTGCTGTAGAAGTGTTTGGAATATTCTTTGTTGTTTATTTTTAGGCTGCAGAAGCAGCTTATAGTGATTCCTACAGATTTGGTCTTGCAGAGGAAGAAGTTTTTGTTTGTTTTTTTTTTTTTATTCAGCGCAGCGGTGACAGTAATTACCATCCTGGGGACTGAGCTCGGCATTACAGGTTGTTTTTAGTGACTCCACCAGCTGTAACTGTGTTGTAATCCTCCACAAAGTTGTAAACGTCCTTCATTCTGGTTTCCTCTGCTGGACTCCTAAGTTGATATGAGGAGCAGCTTCTGGGGATTTTTTTTTTTTTTTCCCCCCAACAGATCAGTGGTATTAGCACTTCCTCTGATTATAAATGTTTATCCACTTGTTTTCCACTCATTTTGTTCCGAGGTCAAATAAAATGCATTTCCAAAGGGCTGTTTTTCAGTGAGCGTTCCTCGTCTTAGAGCTTGTCTGTGTATTTCTGAGGGTGAAAGTATTAGAGGGGTCCCAATCTGATATTGATTATGAAAATCAGTCTGAAATCAGCCAAAAAAAAAAAGAAAAAAAGAAGAGAATCGAATCACATCTGCCTGCTTCTAGAAACTCCGATCCAGGCACGTCAATAGAAGCATTTAGTCCACTCTTGAAATTTTGGTCTCTCCAGCATTTAGTCTCCCCCCAGATTTAGTCTGCTCCAGCATTTAGTTTTCTCCAGTATTTAGTTCACTCCAGTATTTAGTCTTCCCCTGGATTTAGTCCGCTGTAGCGTTTAGCAGACTAAATGGGTCAGTTATTCTCATACTTATTGCTGTCGACTATTGTTCTGTGCTTCAGTAATATCATTTGATCAAGCCTTTTCTATCATTCCACACCATAAAACAAGTAATGGAAGTATGTTATTACTGGTGCTGGTACTGTATTGGGTTAATATCGGTATCGGCCAACACTCAAAGCCACTTTTAATTGGTTCAGTTTAGAGTTGGAGGTGCTACACTGATTTTAGACGCACTGCTTTCCACCACTTCTCGCTACTGTTAATGCAAAGAGCGGCCACATTGAAATGAGACGGCAGTCAAGGTTTCTCCCACTTTCCGGGGGGGAAGTCCGATTTCAGGAGGAGTTCCAGCTGTAGACACAATATAGTAGCTTCCCACCATCAGCGTGTGAATGTGGGTGAATGAGTGAATGTTGTATCGTTTGTGTCCCCTTGATTAAGACACTTCACCCGCCTTGCCTGTTGGTGGTCTGCGGACACACAGGTGAAATAGCCCATCAGTTTTATTCCTACAATAAGCTAAGAATTAGATGCCAACGTCAACATCATATTTGGAAGATTCTCGCTGTATCAGAACATTTCCTAACAGTAAATATAAATGGTTTGTTTCTTGTCTTGTGGAAATAATAATAGCATTTATTATTTCTACCATGACCCTCAAGTGTTGCCTCAAAAAATGATTTAAATGTGGGGTCGGCTTCATCGCAGTCGTACTAACTGCGTCTCAGAAATTCAAAAGATGGTTTAGATATAGCATACTGTTTTAATTTTGTGACATTTTATTGCAACTCTTGGGCAATCACAGCTAACCAAAGCACCTCGCAAAGTGGTGCATTCAGCTAGATGACTTTCCAGTCCTCCATTTTTTATTGCACTGGAAAGGCTTCATGTGGGGCTGAAAACAAGTTTCCTCCTAAATGAACCTTATGCATAAATGCTTTATTTTTTTTAATTGCAGTCTTTATAAGCGAGTGAATTTTTCACACTGAAATGAGTTTTCGCTCTTAACATTTTAAAGATTGGTATTTAGCAGAGCTGGAAATGGAGGTTGATTGAGTGGAACCTCAACCGCATTTAGTCGTGGTTTCCCCCTGCAGTTGCCTTACATGAACCAGCATAGAGCAACTTTACAGCACCTTATAGAGCGCTCGGTGGCTGAGTCGTGTATCACTGTCTGACCATGATTGCGTGTGGTTGGATTATATAGTGATCGTGATTGTGTCTGAAGCAGGAAGAATGCTGCCAGCCTCTCCTCTCTGTGTTTATATCTCAGCCCACATCACCACTGCAGCCTCAGATGACAGTAACTGGTTGCTTTTTTAAACTGTCCGCTGCCCCATGAGGATGCTAATGCCTGTGTTTGTGGACACCTCACAAAACGGTTGCAACATTTTATGGAGGAAACTGATTGCATGCTCTCTGAAAATGGATATAAATACCATAGGATGGTTGCAAAAGCTGTTTGTGTTCTCAATACGGCCTTGCTTTAATTAACTCATCAGTTAATTTCTGTACTGCTGTAATCTGCTGTATGGTATAATTGAAGCAGCAATGGTTGATGCCACAAACTTGCTGGCTGAAATGTGTAAAGTTTGAGGATGAGCCACTGCTTAGAGACATAACTTTGGAGTGCACTGATCAGAATTTTTTGGCCGATTGCACGTGCCTGTTCTCTGGCTGGCTGTATACTCTGTTTAATTGTGGACCGAATGTGCAACCTTTGATACATTTCTGTAAAACATCTACCTTGGTGGTTTCTAAGTGTAATGGTAAAAAGGCAACCTTTCGCCCAACAATATCCAATGACATAACTGGCATCAGCCCTGCTGAGCCACCCACTGTGTGCACCTTCACTGTCCAGGTTGCTGTGGTCAGAGTACACTTGTGCCACAGTGGCCCAGAAGCTGTTGAACACAGCTGGGTTAGATGAGGTGACACCAGGCAGGCAGCTGCCCAAACACAGTCAATTCCCAGAACACAGTCAGAAAAGGAAGGATAATAGAAAACATGTCCTAGCGGTCTGATGTTCTGCTGTTGGTAAGGAAAAAAGCCGACCCAGCAAATGGAGAACCCATACAAAATGTCTTGCAGATGTATTTATACCCTTCATCAGTAAAATTCAGTGTATATTATTGGATTTTTTTTTTTTTTTGTGACAAACACAAAGTTTAGGTGGAGGAAAGATGACTCTTTGTGTAATCAGTCATAAACGTGAGAACTAAAAAGATTGAGAAAATCAGTTTCAGCTAATAATGGAATTAAAGTTTCAATGTACTGTTAATCAGCCTAATATACATATATCACTAGCATTTGCTGATTGTACATATGAAAAATAAGGAACAAAACAACCAACAAATACAATGAGAAACAAAAGGAACTTGTCAGGCTGTCAAACAACCCCAGAGAAAACGCTCTGGATTTATTGTGATTCTAATTTAGCTCAAAGGGAAGGCGACTACAGAGTTGAATTCAGTCTTTATACTTCTTGCACTCCACTTCTTGCACTCCACTCCTTTTTTTTTTTTTATGTCTATGGAAGAGAATTAAGGCCACCAAAGAATATATGACTTTAATCTCAGAATTCTGACTTTAAATTCTAATTCTGTCAATCTACGTCAAAATCCAAATGAATAACTCTACATTCATCAATTATGCTTAATACTGAAATACATAAAACAGAAAATACGGAAAATTATCACATAACTGTTTTTCTTATTTGCTGCAGCATTTGTAAACCTGCACTTAAGCCACACTGAGTCTTTCTCCAAAATTATTTTGTAGATTTGACTTTCAAGACGAGATTTGCCTGATGATGCTAAGTTTAAAATCAGAATTATGAGAAAAATGTCAGCATTCTTTTTTTTTTTTTTTTAGTGTACCTCATCCTTTTTAGATATGCCATGTGTTTATTTGCAACATGAATTCCCAGATAAATACAGTGTAGTATGTAGCACTAAATTTGCTACTTTAAAATTGGCTGCCGATTACTTGCAGTTTTCCGAAAGACGTGCCTATATATATTTTTTTTTCTTTTCTGAACTTCTTCAATTATTCATCTTCAGACGAGCCTTTGCTTATTGGTGTTGTACCGTTCAACTTCAACAAAGACTCTCTGGAAGACTGGCTGTAGCATGTGTACTGCTGTCCACACTGACGCACATGTTCACACGAGAAAAGGACCTGCTTCATTTCTCATGGTTTCACATTGTCCAGCTGTCTTTCAGCCGTTAGATGAGCTGAAATTTCTTTCTTTTTTTTTTTTTTTTTTTTCACCTGTAAAAATCTTTTCATATTTTTTCTTGTCTCGCACCCACACAGTTAACACACAAAAACACAAACAGAAATGGGATTATAGGTGAGGCATGGGCGGGAACCACGAGGATCATTACTGGAAGACTGTTACACAACCAGAAGAGAAGTTCAAGAGGCAAA
Organism: Poeciliopsis retropinna; assembly: GCA_010277075.1. NCBI lineage: Eukaryota > Metazoa > Chordata > Actinopteri > Cyprinodontiformes > Poeciliidae > Poeciliopsis > Poeciliopsis retropinna. The sequence goes on from VMRM01000009.1 coordinate 1,958,871, forward strand.
AGGTGCAGGGAACTGATGCTGCTATTGTTGTGCACATACAGAGCTTTCATGTACAAAGAAAAGTCAGTCAGACGAACAGGTTAAAGCTGGTCTCTCAGAGCTCCTGTCATAATTACAGTCCTCCAGGTCACTCATGCATTGCTTCATTGCTTTGGTTTTGTAAAATAGCTCTGTTTCCAGTGTCTATGTGGCTCCTGTGAGACATCTGAGGTCAAAACAGGATTCTTTCAGTGTTTCTGTGAGCAGGCATCCCCATATTGCTGCACTTTAGCCAGTATCAGGTGTCGGTACTCAGTCATTCAATGGTGGTGGTGTGTGTGGGGGGTGTGTGTGTGTGTGCATGTGTTGTTAACAGGCAGGGAAGGGAGAGCCCCATGTCTTCAAGGAAAAGACGTTCAAGAAGAAACGGCAGTGCAGCGTGTGTCGACAGAACATCGACAACGTGGGCTCCTTCTGCAGAGGTAAGAGTGTCACTAGGCTGTCGGGAGGAAGAATCAATGTAAGTTCAAATAAGTTACAACAGTTCAATGAGCGTTTGTCTGTGGAGATAAAAAAAAAAAAGACTGGGCTGTTCCTACTTGACTAAATTGAAACATTTTTTCTGTCATTTTTCTTTCAGTTTGCAAGACAGGCACCCACAGGAAGTGTGAGGGCAAGGTAAGCGTCATCCACAAAAACTTTACAAAAAGGTGGAAGATGTAAATGTCAGAGAGTAAATATGGCACATGTGAAGCATGGAATGTGTTTCTTATGCAAGCTTCCACATATAGTCAGAAATCTGCATTCACTCACAAAGGGGTGTGGAGGCCATATCTGGAATACATATTGATTTCTAAAAACTAATATTATGTTCACAAGTTAGATTTTGTTGTTAGTGTTCTCAAATCTCCACAAAAATAAAAATTATACTTACACTTGATGTACACTTTCGGGTTACAGCCAATCAGTGTCAAGGAAAATGAAGGACGCAATAGCAGATTGGCTGCTCTGCAAATGCCACGCAGTACCATGCCAAGTAACAAAGTGTCTCGGTATTTATCTTCCCAAGCTGCATTTTAGACATGGTGTACGGAAAAATCTACCAACAGGCAGCTTTTCCAGGAATAATTTTGCATAATTAGTGATTTAGAAAAATCTGCAAATAGGGGAATCCACGAATAATGGATAGTGAAATAGAGTCATTGAAATGGCATGTTGTATGATCTTTCCACTCCATTGATTGCACTTATTCTTGACTGTATTATTGATTTCAGTTATTTCACAAAAACATAAAGGTTATGGTTTATTCTGGTGGGTAGAAGCGGTGTGAGTCAAAACATCCTCACTATTACTGCGTTAATTTGTCATTTAGCATCTTAGTGTTTTTGCTAACTTTGAAAGTGCACTTACACGCTAGTAGCAGAACTAGTTTTTCAGTCAGTTGCCATCTTTGACAACATTTAGCACATTTCCCCCAAATCCATTTTTTTCAGATGAATTCTGAAGCGCTAAACGACTTGGCTGTTTTGTAAACTTTCATTTGAGTAAAATGTGACATTTGTGTTGAAGTTTTGATTACCTTCCCACGCTGACCCATATAAATGAATGTTTGCCGGCTTAGAAGAAGCTCTACCTCTCAGAACTCCAAATGAAATGCATGATCTCAGTAAATGAGTGCCTGAAGGGCTGTCTCACAAGAACACTGGAATAAAGGAAACGCTGTGGGAGAAGAACAAATGTGAAGTCGTCCCAGAGCACCTCGACCCCTCTAATTCAACAGACCCAAAATGCAGACACTCATATCTTGCTTGAGGAGTTTGAACCCCTTGCAGATAGTTGTCCTTGTGCTTAAATGTACATCTTCAGCAACTCTGAGATTCAGGAACAACACAGACATACAGGCTGAGATGGTTAAGTAAACTATTAATATTGGGGTGATGTGTGAAACAACAAATGACAGAAGTTCTGTAAAGCCAGAAGTCTCCAGATCGCTGCCAATAAAAAGCTGCTGAGCCACATTCCTCAGAAAGCCCTCCGAGCCTATCTAGAACCCCACACCACCGCTGGTGTGAAAGAGCCATTGATGGAGAGATGGTATAATGAATAGACAGAAGGATGCAGGGGGAAGAATGCCAGGCATGGCAGTGGAAGCTTGGAGCCTTGGCAAGCAAAGGAGAAAGAGCCAAGAGTGAAGGCATGTGGCAAAGACTTCCTCCTATATCAGAGGAGCAAAACCTTGAGACGTTCCGGGATCAAAAGGAGGCTCAGAGATAGCACAAGTATAACAATTAAAACCAGACGTTAAGGACAAACTATCTGGTTGCTTTCATCAAGGAGGACATTTTCCTAGGACAAGATATTACGTTGTTTAACTTTTATGACATTTTACCTAAAAAGACTCAAATTATCACACGGGGGAAAAACACTATTTTTTTGTGCAAGTTTTAAATTCTTTAAATTAGACCCCTCAAGCACACTTACTGACAAAAAAAAAAAAAAAATCAAAGATGAATTGTCTTACGACACACCCGTTGAAGACTACATGAATTTTCCCACATTTTGACACGGCAGAATCAGAAGGAAAGCTATTAGTCCTGATGAACTGCAGCAGTCGGTGGCAATGAGGGGAGACTGAACACAAAAAAATGCCACAACTTACAGATTTGTACATTTGTAACATTTTCCTGCCCCCCTCACAATTGTGCGCGTCCCTGTGTCATAAAATAAAATACATTAAAGTCTGTGGTAGCGACATGACAAATTTTGAAGAAGTTGAATGGGTCTGAATTCTTCGGCACTGTCATATTTAGATAAAATGTACATAGTTGAATGGAAAGACTTGGTTTCAGAGAGGAAGATTGGGATGTTGTCCGGGAATGGTCTGATGAGAGTTTGTTGTCTGGGAGTTAAACAGTGATATCCATCGCTACTAGCCAGGAAGGGAGAGGTTAGATAAGGCAGGGTGGGGAAAGCCTGGTTGCCATGTCTGTCATTGCTGTTATCTAACCTTGCATGTTTTGGGAATTTGAGTAATGATGGAGAAGGGATGGATAGCACTGGATTATAAAAAAGGCAGTTCATTCACTTTTTAAACTAACTCAGTGTTCATCTTTGAGCAACATCTGTGGTGTTTGAGGCAACCCGTTTCTCCCCAGACTTCTATTATGTCTGTAAGCATGATGACAAATCGTCTCATTACCACACCAGTCAGCATCATGTCTGTACATCTGCTCCATCTCTGTGGAACCACTTACCACCACCTACACACAGTTTTTTGTAAACTTCCTCCCCTTGAGAGTGGTTGGTGGTAATAGGTAGCCAGTTTACAGCTTTTCTTTTCTTTTCTTTCTCCCCTATCATTCTGGTTCCTCGTCTTTGCCAACCGCCTCTAGCTGGCCCAACTCTGTTCCATTAAAAACACCCAGACTCTTTCACACAGACCAACAGAATGCTGTAAACATTTTGTTTCTGCATGTTTCCTCTCAGAGAACAGTTTCCCCTGCATCTTTGATCCCAAGTGGAAAATTTAGTCCACAGGGAGCAGATGAAGGGGTTGTAGGGAGAGTGACTGAGGCCCCAGTGGCAGAGGAGGATGGGGGCAGGACTCATAGAGGAACAGTGGAAAGAGGAAGGATTAAAATGAGTAAAATTCAGCCCATGACGAGTTGACTGGCCTGCTTAATTAAGCAAGAAGAGGCATTTCCGCTGGTCTGGGAGGGAAGAAAAACGACTGGATGTTTTAGTGTCTGCTCAGGTTAAAGTCTGAGTCAAATCAACAGTAATTAAATAATGATTTCAACTGGATCTGACTGGCTGTGTGACTGAGAGGCAGATCAGAAGACTTGACTCCACGTAATACCTCACCTCTTACCCTGATTTAATGTCATTAGGGGTCGTCATCAAAATTTCCCCAACGAAAAGAGAACCCCCTTCAAGATGGTTTTTCATTTAAACATCTTTGGGATTCTGATGCTGTGACGGAATTCTTTGATTGTATTGTGTTGGGTGTAAAGTTTGGTGCGGAGGGGAATATAGCATGGGATAGAGGTCTGCATATTTTGCTATCAACCAGATTCCAAGTAAATAAAAGGTCAGTTTCATCAATACCAATACTGATACCAATGCTTTTTATTTAAGTTTGATGTATCAAACTTGTGACCTTTTAAGTTTTTTTGTATCTTCTTTTTCTTTGAATTATTTGGTTCAAGCCCAGGACAAAATAATAATGTATAATTTATATGCATTTTTCCTAAATAAAGTGCAAAAGTTGCCATGGAGAGCAAATTAAAGCATAATCTTTTTAAAGGTAAAGTTGAGAAACCACAATACAAAAATAAAATTTCAAGAGGGAATCTGAAACTAAAGTTTCGATTTTACATTGCTAGTGTTGATCTAATACTGATACCGATTTGGTACAAATTTTGTTGATATTTTGTATTGATTCATTCAATACAACACTCCTTCTGGTGTAGGAGTGTTTTTTAGAAAGTTGGTTTGGTTCCTCAGCTTCAGTGAAACAAACTATTAAAGGGTTCATTTAGATTGATTTTGTACTGTGAAGTTATTTTCTGTAACAGAAAATCATAGAAGTGATTTCACCAAGAAGTTGTTGATAATCAGAGTAATGAATGCTAACATTTAGTTGGAAAATAACTGAGACTTCTTCCACTAGTAACGACTTGAACACCGATGAGTGTTGTGGTCACTGTGGACTTATGTGTGGTGGATTCAGATAAAAACCAGCCAGTCACTATTTAGCATCATCAAGTTGACATTCTTTTAGCTTCATTCACTTGCAGATTTCTTTAAATAAAGGCAACGAACAACCAAACAGATGTAAAGACTAAATTCAAACTTTGCTGATTTTCTTTACGAAAGCAGAAGAAAAGATCCACACAAGTATTTAGAAATCAAATTAGTTTTCTTGTGAGTAATAACTTGATTCGAAATTCAACTACAGCTGAGTAAGCCACTGTTAAGTGTCATGGTTTCTGCTCACAGCCCAAGAATCTTCAATTACTTTCACAGTGAGGCGTTTATCTACAATCATAAACCAATGAACGTAATGGGATTGCAGGTTTAGCTTGTGCTCTGAGCTCTGAGCTGAATTTATAAGCTTAGGGGTTCACAGATCCTAGTGGAAAAAAGCTTGAGCACTGAACCGTCCCACAGATGTTGTGTCTTGGCACTGCAGATGCTGTGTGTTTCAGAGATTACAATCCTTCCGTCCCCTGAGGATTCCTCCCCATCTCTCCTTGTTGTCAGTTCCCTTATCCCCTAAATATGACGGAATACATGCTGTGTATGGGTTCTGGTGCTGGCTCATCTCTTTACAAGAAGAGGATGTGCAATCAAGTCCAGATACGGTGGAAGTGGGGGAGGACATAGCGGTGGTGCAAAGCAACACGACCCGCCTCATGTTTCCTTAACATAAAATCCTTTCATCAGGACAAGTTGTGGTTCCAGTCGAATCCTCCAGGCTCACTGTTTTCTTTTTTCTTTCTGTAAAGAAAAGAAAACACACAGACCTCCTCCGTCCTGCTCATCGCTACTTTCTGTTTGAGTCTTCCAGAAGATTCTAAAACTCATGTATCCAGATCTCCTTCAGACTCAAAGCATACCAAAGGAACGGAGCGATGGAAGCTGTGAGGAGCTGGAGCGATGGAGTAATGGCATGTTTTCCCAACAAGCATGCAGCTGACCCCCGCATCCCAGTTACGCGGCAGACTTCCTGTCAAACTGAAATGCATTGCTCAACAAATGCGAACATGTCACGGATTGCTGTTAAAAACATGTCGGCCGCAGCAAGCTCATTAGCTTTTAGGCATAACTCCATCCCAGAAGTTCCATGGTACTAATTGTTTTTCGAAGATTGTTTTTTTTGGGGTGAGGGGGTGAAAGGGTTCTCAGTGACGGCAATAATGAGTAATCTTTGTGGCTTTGAGCCCAGATCTCTGGTTTCCCTCCCCACAGACCCAGACCTTCACCCAATCCTCATGTAAGTCAACGTGAGTCATTGTGGATAACAGGAAGCAAGTGGATCTTTCAGTGTTACAGTGACCATGAGTGTCTCTTCTGACCAAAGCAGACCTCTTATTTTCACAGACAGCTCTGGTAATTGCTGAGATAGGGCAATGTGGTTTAACTTCAAGCTCTATGTCTTTCTGTGTGTGTGTGTGTGTTGCCAAATAAGTGAAGAACCAAGTGCGTGATCAGAGTTGATGAGAGTTAAAACCATAAACGGGACAGAAAACACAGCCAAGAAAGGACTTAACCAGTTCACTCAGAGTGTGAGTCTGTGGGAAAAAGTTAAGAGCATTCATTCATCATAAACTCTTCATATTCAGACTCTTAAGATAATGGCAGATACTTCTGGTTACATATTCAAGCAATTCTACAGCAGCACATAAAAACGGGTGCAACGACACAAATCGAAAAACAGAAACGGCATAAACATGCTGCACAATTCAAATGTTTATTTTGTTTGATTTATAAAGAGAATGACAGAAAATAATTTTTTGATGTTGTTTTAACATTTTGGGCACTTGTGGCTTTTATTTGTCAGTAATCTGAAGGAAGAGGTATACAGTGCAATATTAAAAATAGTAATGAAGTTGGTCTTTAACCAGTACCAGAGTGCTGATCCCAAATTAACTGCCTGCAGTCCTCCCTTTCCCAGGCAGAATGCCTGATTATTACTTGTTATATCTTAATAATAAAACAAAACATACTCGCATAGTGTCATGCTAAGACATGTTCCCATTCTTTGTGGAATCCAGGAACCAATCAGTTCGCAAACAGCAACAGAGACACCCAGCCTGGATTCTTTTCCCAAATGTGTAGGTTTTGGGCGCCCAGTATTTCAGACAAGAGAATCATTGTCACTCGTTGATCTACAAAGAGACGTTTGGATGCCACCACAGCCACCAATGTAATTTGAAAAATCATGAAGAAGCTGGTCCTCAACCAGATTGATTCAGCCCCAAGCCAAGTGCCTCCTTATCACCTCTGGATCCCAACTGCAGCGTGCCCAAAGGAGGAAAAGACACGTGGCAAAGGACACGCATCAAGGTTTATAGCCTTAATATAAGGGACACCTGCTCTGACCACTGCACCATGCAATGCCCCAACTTACTTTATTTAATTTATCATGGTTGTGACTAAGATTGGTCTTATCGCTGAAGAGTTCTCAGAAAGTTCCTTTTCCCTGCTCTCTGCTGCACTACATCTCTCCCTTCAAAAGCCTTCCCCCCAAAACTGGCAGTTCTCCTGTGATGTTAGGTTGTTTCTCCACCATTAGATCATCTGTAGCTTTAACAATGGTATGTGCTGAACAGAAAAAGGTTGTGAGCAGCACATACATGAGCCTGATTTATACCCCTGACTGTAATTGGTTGTTTCTAGCCGGGAGCGGTGCATGACTCTTGGGAGGACACCTGGAACGCTTGTGTTTTCATAGACTATAAGTCTCATATTCAACTGACAGGACTCAATGACAGTTTTAATAAATATATAAAAATTACATTATCTTTCATTTCCCTTCAATTTCACAACCATACAAAGAGGCAAAGGTGAGAACATATAAAAAAGTTGAAGGGTGTGATTACTTTTTGTCAACGGGTTTGATCTCTTTAGAAGATCTGTTGGCTACGTCGACATCCACTGTGCATGAGTCACACACAGATTGTAGGTCATGATATCATTTGATAAACAACAGCCTCTGTATGGAAGAGTTGTTTTTAATGAGTGTGTGTGAAGGATCAGCTTCTGTTCTGCCTCCGGCATCGTCACGATAGTGAACCATCAGAAAAAAAAGACATCACAAGAAGAGCATGACGTTTTTGACCACTGACATGTTTTGTTTGAGCAGTGTGGTGTGCTGCAAACTGAGACAGCTCCTGAAGCGGTTGTGGACAAAGCCCGTCTGGTGAATCCGAGCGCGCCCATACATATGCTAAACACTGTTTACATTGTAGGGATCTGCAAATATAGAAACAGGAGGAAATGCTGGGCTTTCTGGAATTGTGTGCGCATCAACAGGATGAATGGCAGAGATGGACCTGAACCACAAAATGTAGACATGGAGGCCAGGAGTGAAGCTCTGTAATAACAGCCGGTATCGGTTGGCTCGCAGGAACTTTTTCCATTGTTGATGTCTTCCTGCTTTGTTTGTTTACCCAGATTTATTTTTATCTGCCATCCAACTTTCAATGCTTGTTTGGCTCGGGAGGAAGATAAAGATAGTTGGATGAGAATGCTATGTTGTGGTTTGTGTTTTTTTTTTTTTCAATCTGGCTTCGGGGATGTACTGAGAAACCCTGAAAACACAAGCAACATGCATGGCTGTGGTTGTGTTTTACATTTGCATTCCATTTTTGGGCACTTTTAACTCTAGGGTTCTTGAATAAAGAACCTCAAAAGGTTCTAAAATGACCTAAAGCTTACCCCACATGTACAACAAAACAATACCATTTATGAAGGACGATATGTCGGTAAGCAAACACACTTGACCACATCTGTAAAAGCAGGAGTCTTTGCAGATTTCTGGTACAGAGCAGAAAATTAATCTGCAAAGATCATTAGTGTAAACAATCCCAGATTCTAAGCAGTCATTCGAGGAATTGACGTCCAGCAAATTCATTCCAGGGTTAGAGAAACTAAAAAAAAAAAAAAAGAAAAGAAAGAAAAACTCAGTGAGCATGCTAATTGATTAAAGTTAAACATATTTCATAAACGACGGAACAATAATGGCTTGTTCGGAAGAACTGAAAGAGAGGGCCTTTTTGCTCCAAAATATGGCACAATACTGGGGCCAAAATTAAGACTGTTGCAAACCCAGCAGTGGTTACTTGTCGCAGAAGCCTACATCCATTCTGAAGCTAGCTGCTGCTATGATTAACGATATGCTAACACTAATATTTAAGTGTTCAATGGTGTCAAGTGAGGAGGAGACAGCTCACTTGTGTTAGTACAGGAAGGGTTAGTGAGTAGCATATCTAGGCTGTTGTCCATTAGCATGGTTAGGCTCTAATAATGCATGTCACTTCCACATATTTTATGCCAGCAACTTCACTTGATAAAAGTTTCTTTAAAACATATCTGTTTAATTCAGCGAGTGACCAGCCAAGGCTTGCTAATAGTTAGCCTCTCTTGTGCTAACACCACCCCATTTGTGCCAATAGACAGTAGAGGGAGTGGGAGTTTCACTGCAGATCAGCCCAGACATAGTAATTACTAGTCTCTCCAATACTAACATAAGTGAATAGTCTCTTTCCCATTTGCCAGCGCCGGCCACTCAGTTGCTAAAAGGCGGCCTGTCAGTCAGATGGGTAGCTAGCCTTGCAATGGGTATAGCCTCCTGTAACAAGGAAGTAGCCTCTGCTGTGTCATAGTCTTAATTTTGTCCCCAATACTGAATCATACTAAGAAGAATTTGTCAATACTACCAATATTTGCTGAAATGAGTGAACCATAAGACAACTTCCTTTGATCAGCTGAAACAAAGTGGAGATGTCTGCTCATAAAGCTTACCTGGGGCTTTGGAGAAAGAAACATGTCGCTATTCCTTTCTGTCCTAAAGTTATCGAACAATAAATTTAAGGTCACCTGTAACCAGTGATGGCATATTTACTTTGAAAAAGTAACTTTAATCGGATTACTGATTACTCCTTGAAAGGTTAGATTACTGACTATTTGATTTGGAAAAATCAACATTACATTAAAAGTAACTAACAACAACAAGGCTCCACCACATGTGAAAATGACATTGGTTTCTGTCAATACTTAATTGCAAGTTATTTTATAATGATAACCTCAACTATGTGTCTCCACTTATATGGATGAACTGAAGGGCAGATTGTTTAATGGTTACAACAGTGCAAAAAAAAAAGCCTTTGTAATTTGTGTGTTCCAGTATTGTCCGGAAAACTATAGGATTTTACAAGAATTTCTGTCTCCCTAGAAGCAACATGATTTGTGGCTGTTTGGATTTTTTTGCAGACTCCTGTAGATGTGTAGTGAACATTCAGAGCAACAGGAAGCTGGTTCTTGGTTGGTTGTGAAAACTTCTCTGCAGGGAGCAATGTGTCCTCCCAGCTGCTTGGAGCAAAAATAAAATGAGGGGATGACCTTTTTGTTTAACACAGACTGTGGGAACCCAAGGAAAGGAGATGGAATGGAACATTTTGACTACAGTAAAAAATCTAAAAAACAATATTTGCTCTGACAAAAACTACTGCAGTATGTTTTCACTTTACTAAATGCTTTAGTTTTAACGTTTGGTCATCTTACTTGAATTAGGTCGGGTACATTTCTAGTATTCTCATTCATGTTCACCTTGAAGTAAATAAGGATGTTTTTACACCTGATAGTCCAGTAGACTTGGTTCGAATGGGGACCGAAGTTGCAACATTTGCTACATTTTCAGCTTGTGCGATTTGGATTGTGTCAAACAAACCAAACCTTTTGAGCAACCTGTTTGCCGCTGTGGTGGCGCTGCACTCTTTATGTCATCTTTCCTTGATGACACGAACATGAAAACTCCTGAAGAAAACACTGAGAGCAACTTCCTTCTTCACGAAATGTAAGCAAAAACAAAACACAGTGACATCAGATTTTAGAACTAGGATTTCTTTTTTTCTTTGGCAAAAGACCACGAGCCATTTCTCCCACCAATGCTAGACACAGCTGTTTGTTTTGGTTGTACCTAACCAGAAAACCCCACTCTATAGTCTGCTTCTTGTTTTTGTAGCATTCTCTGGACCACTTGGCATTCACATATGCACTGGAACAGTACCAGAGTTCACTTCAAACTAACTGAGATGTAAGCGCTCGCTTTTTTGGTCCGCATCAACACCTCCCCAAATTAACCGGACTTTAAAAATAAACAAACTAGAGTTTTACTAATGCAGACTGAACAGGACTTGTGTGATCAACTTCGTCATTACTCCACTCACTCTTTGCTGTTTTGCCATTCTTGTTTTCTTGCTGCGTTTACCACTGAGCTCGTGTGGGGCTAAATGCGCTTGTCCTGTACGTTATGCTTAATGAGATCTACAGGTCTGGATAGGTCTATCCCAAACACAAAACAATATTTTGCGTTAGGGATAGGATTTCTCTGTGTTTCCATGTGAATGAAAACATTTCTGGAGCTGGTCCAGTGAGGCTGTGGGTGTTTTTCCAAACTGACAACCCATTTTAGCAAAACAAATATCTCCATGTGGACAAGGCTGTAGACGTTTGAGATGCCATAAGAAAAATCCTGCAAGTTTTTGCAAATGCGTACATCCACAACTCAGCTTCAGAGTCCTAATTTTAAAAAGTTAAAATGCCTTAAACTGTTCAAAGTCTGCTTCGGATGAGATCATTTGAATGCTTTTCACAAAGAAATGCAATGAGAAGAATTTTATAGATTGTTGATGCATGAAGTTTTATTTTGAAACATATTTGACAAGAACCATAGAACTACAGTTCATTTTGAAGGATTTCTATCATCTAGTCCAGAATTGCTCTCCTTACATCCCTGAATGGGATCTTACATGCTGTAAATGTTAGTAAAGCAGCTATTTGTCGCCCAGTACAGTCTACAGCTGGAATCCTTAACTTTTCACTTTATAACTGTAATTATGCAGTTTTTTTTAAACCAGATTTAAATTAATCATTTCAGACAGCTGTTTGAACTCTGACAGAAAACAGGTGTACAACACAAAGAACCAGCATAAAGTTCAAAGTGCTGACATGCTGGAGCGATATTCCCTTTAGGGAAGTAATGGAGCCTGTGTTGTTGTGGGGGAAACCATGAAGGACTTTGGTTCACTAACAAGAATGCCTGTTTGAAAGCAGCTAGGGAAACTTGGAAATATCCTCTTTAATTTGTGGGTGATGATCTCTGGTTTTTACTAACATCTCTCGGCTGTTTTCTGTTTATCTGTGGAGGCTGAAATGTTTCAGTTTCGTTTCACTTTCATGGCCCTGAAAGTTTAGTCTTGGATCACAACGATGATGAGGCACAAAGGTCAGAGCCAGGATCAACTTTCACCGATTCCTCGCAGCTTTCTTTACTCCCTCTGATTGGCTCTCCTGTGGGAAATTTTAGGCTCACATATTAAAAGAAAATCCCCACTAACTGCAGAAACTTGACACATGGCTTAAGGATCTGGATTGGTTGCAACTGTTTTCTTGTGGCTTCAGAGGTGAAGTTTAGCTGTTCCTCCTCCTCCTGTGTGACTAGCTGGTGTTGTAGGAAGTTGGTTTGGTTTCCAGAGATAGATAGCTTTGTCTAAGGTTTGCTCCCCTGTGGTGTCAGACCCACGGTCTTTTATTACACCACTGGTTTGGCTTTGTGTGGCGTTTTCCTGTCCAACATGATTCGCCAGACTCCTCCTTGCTGTTTTTGTTAGAAGAACAAGAGCACTATGGTAAAAGTGGGTAACTTCGTGCTGAGAGAAACAAGAAGTCAACTTCTATTAGCTCTTTAAAACCTTACAGCTTTTAAAGAAATTTAGATGGCAAGCAGCAGCCAGCTGACTCAAGTCAATGCATTTCATAAGATTTAATTTGCTTCTTGCACTTGACAGTTCAAAAATAATTCCCAAAGCGAAACGTTCAGCAGGAGGTTTGGAAAAATGTACGAACACTGAAGTTTTCACCATTCACTGAAAGATTTATGTCTCCAACAAGCCTCTAAATGCAAACCTTTACAAATGTATACCTTATCAGGGTCAGCTGGACTACAATCTTACACTGTTTACTCATTCAAGTTAATTGGAGTTTCCAGGAATTTCTAGTTAACATTCTATGACTTCCTTTTTTCTTTGGGTGTACTGTATTGTACAGGTCTGTTTCTGTTAGCCACAGGTCAGCAGGTTGGAACTGGATCTATATTTATCTTGAAACAACACGCAGCAAGTAGAATAGTAAGGAAAGTGCACTCTTGAAGAACTGACACAGAAAGTGAAATCTTGGGGTCAACCAGTCTCCATAACAGCCATTAGATATTTTCTCACCTGCTATTACATTTGTAAACATCGGGAGTTATGACACTAATGGGACCTTAACTTGGCCTGTGGTCATTGGTCAGACAAGATTAAATTGGCTTTTTGGCAACAAACACTCCAGATGGGTTTGGTGTGAAACAAAGAATGTGTTGAAAACACTGAAGTGGAGTGGAGGACCCACGATGCTGTGAGAACCTTGTTAGAATGTGTGTCATCATAAGACTAGTTAGACTCTGCAAGAGAAAAGATCAGGCCTAATGGTTGGTGTATTTTAGCTGCATATACAACAGAGATGAAAATGTGACTTCTTGGCTGGACTTTTTTGTGTGTCGATGTGGGACAAATGGTGGAGATGGAGCTGCCAGGCATGAGGAAGAAAGGAACACAAGAGAAGAGTCATGGAGCAATGGAGTCTTGTGGACTAAAATAAACCCAGAAATTTCATTTTATCTTATAGAAATTCATTGCTGGCCCTAAACATAATAAAGACTCAGATAAGCTGATAATTTTGCGATATAATTATATTCTGGCACTTCGTATTTTAAAATGTCCAGCCTTTTGGATTTAGGTAATGCAGTCAAAATATGTAATATGCATATATTTTATTTTTATTTTTTAATTAAAAAAATGAAAAAAAAAAAAAAAAAATCAGATCCCAAGTTAATATTATGTTGTTCCAGTGTTTCACACAGTTGACACAAAACAGCAACTCTGTCAGCAAGCTAACTACAGCTGCACCATTTCTCTCTTCTTTGTTACTGCCTGTAATAAAGAAGTAGAGCGCCGCTCATTCACCGTCATTCTGCTGCAAAAATTACCACATATGTTCCTGCTGCGCCTTCCTGAAGAGCTCTCTGACAGCAGACAGCATGTCCGTGGTCCACAGCTAAACTTTATACGCTGTTTGCAGTTTTTAGTGATGTAAATCAGCCGTCAGTTAAATGGTTTCCATGCTGTACCCCGATCGGTCCTGCTGGTACTACCCCTGAAGTTGGTATGAAAATCTGAGAACAGCCAGGCTGAGCCGTGCAGGATTTGCTAATGGAAAATGAATCTGGCTGAGACAGACTGAGACCGTACTGGTTAGGGGTGGTCTAGTGGAAATGAGCCTTCAGCTGCCTTACACAAAGGCAGAACCTAGAAAAGATCCTTAATGTCTGTCAACAAGCATCAAGAGTTCTGAGGACAGAATTATTCTCAGTTTCTTCTGCCAAGGGCTGCTATGACTCACGGTGTCTTAAAAAGATTATCTACAAGTTCTTTTAGAACCAAAAACATTACACAGAAAGAAGGTACAAAACCTACTTCTTCCCAGAGTTCATCCAGGAGCCAAATCTCAAGATCAACAGTTCAGATGAGACTGGACCACAGATGAGGCTTAACCACAGATTGAAGGAAAAACTACCAACAATTTCTCAGCCTGAAACTCCTCCGGGATCGCTGGGAAAAGCTCCAGCTGACAACTTCATCAAGTTGTTTGAGAGAATGTTGGGCATTCGGCTGATCGTCAACGAGAATGCGAGCATTTGGAGAATCTAAGATAGAAAATTGTGCTTGCTATTAAAATTTTGAGCTTCATTTAAATGCTCTGTGCCTTTCCAGTGTATATGTATAAAATATTTTGTAGGTATTCCCTCACAGACGAACTCTAACAGGGACTTGCAAACGTTTCCCCAACATTTCTCACAGCTGCAACATACCAAGGCTGCTACCTCACGCTGCTGTCGTTATCCCGTTCAGAGCCCACAGCTCCTAAGCCCTGCTTTAAAGGGAGAGTGAGCTGTGCATTATCCATTCGCCATGCTTCTTTCAGCTTTGATGTATCAAAGAGCATGTTGGGAAGCCAGAAGAGTTAGGGCCACTGCAGCAAAACAAAAATGATGAGAGAGTAAGATGACAGAGGGCTGGCGATGGGAGGAGAAGGGAAGCAAGGATGGAGCCTGGATGGAGAGCAGACGACAGGGGAGGGGAAGAAAGCAGAGGAGAGGGTCAAGGTCTCCAGGTGACTCGGGTGATTGGAGGAAGGTAAGATGAATATTTGAGTGTGCAAAGATTGAAGTAAATGAATGAATCACATTGCTTGAAATTGGATCGAAATATCTGATAAAGTCAATCCAGAGCAAGTTGGACTTGGTCTTGACTCTCGTCTGTTAATGAAAAACCTCCAGAGAATGTTGGAAGAAGGCGGATCCAAACTTGGAGAGTCGACAAACAGGAAGCATTTTGTTTGAAGCAGATTGCAAGAGAAAATGAAGTGAGAAAAGGGGAAGGAAATATTGGAATTGGGAGATGAAAAGCAGAGGAAGAAAGTCTGAGATAGGAGAATTTTCCACTTATTGACCCCAAAAAACAAAATAGAGGATATGAAGAAGGAAATTAAAAGAGGTATTCAGGGTTCTCTAGTCCATCCAGCTATCTTGCTATCATCCTTTTAACTTTCTATCCACTCTCTGATTTACAATTCAATTCAAAAATATTTCATTTATGCCAAGTGGAAATTAAATTGCACTACTTCAACATGCTGCCACCTCAAGAACTGCAAGTCTAGCAAGTTCCATATTTAAATCCCAACCATTATAGAAATATTTGCCTAAATTGCACTTACAGTGTGTAAGTGCAGTTTGTGAAAATGTGCAGAATTCTTGGGGATTTGGGGAAGAAAGCATTGGTGAAACCTGAAGAAAGAAGATAAAGCAACGGAAACCCAAAATACACAAAGAAAAGAACACACATGCCAGTTAAGAAGTAGACAAAAATGTAAAATGTGATCAGGATAAGAAACAGGAAAAGAGGGATGATATTTATGGAGACAGAGGTGAGGATAAAAGAGCACAGTTAAAGAGAGGTGGGTGGGTGGAGGTTCAGTGAACAGGAAGTTTGTGCGTAAGTGTTGGCCAGTGGGGATGGAATCTGCTGCGGTGGGGGGCGGGGGGTTCTGGCTCTCTGTAGCCACCCTTACAAGGCCCCTTGACTGGGCACTGAGAGAGAAGGATGAAGAGGAAAAAATGGAGGAGAAAAATAAAGGAAAGCTGGTAATAAAGAGAAAAATGTTCACAAGCTCAGCAGTGTAGATAAAAACTCATTCATGCCAACCAGTCTGATCGGTTACATGAGTCACAATAATTGGAGCTCCGACACAATGTAGACTATGAAAAGAAACTTCTCTACCTCAGACGTTCAATGAAAAGTGAAGTGCTGGACTACCAGACAGTCAAATTTGTTTTCTGAAGACAAAATAATCGTTATGTAAAAAGCTAAAATGTGAAGGAGGCATGTAACTGCAGACCAAATATCTATGGGTTACAATGCGATGCTGAAATTTTCATATCAGTGCGTATCTATACCTGTCTTCAACAGATGGGAACAGATAGGTGTCAGTCTGTATCAGGACCCAGGCTTGGTCCTCAGAACAAACGATTGACAGATTTTAACTTCAGCCCCATGTGTTGCTGAAAAGGAGCATCTATTCTCATAGTCACTCATACAGAAACGTAGTCAAATTAATCATTTGATAGCCCAAGCATTCTTGCTTCAGCTTTCATCAAACAAGGCACGTCTCTGAATTTAGCTCTTTATCAGTTCCTCAGCTTTCCTGTTGATGTCTGATATTTCGTAGGAGCGGCAGTGAGCAACGCTGAAAGAAAGGAGAACAGAGAGGCTAACTCAGATTGTCTGCACGGCGACACACCCCCAGGATCAGGGCCACAGGAACTTCCCCTCTGCGCACAATGAAATCTAGACAAACCCTTGCCCTTTTCCTGTATCCAAATAAACAGTCCAAAACCGGCTCTTTGGCCAAAACTTGCGCACACGTGTGTTTGCGTGCGCATGAACAGGTCAGATTGCGTGTGCACGAGTTACATAAGTGTGACTGTGGGTGTCAGCCCCTTTCTATTAGAGCTAGAAGTCCAGCTCTGGCTTCCTTTGGTTTCGGTTCACTGACCTGTCGGGCCGAAGAGAAGATAGGAATCAAACACGTCACTCGGTTTGTGGGTCTCCTCTCCAGCTGTGTTTCTCTATATCTGCCTCCATGTTTGCACATAATTCACATCTAGCAAACAAGATCTTCAACATAAATAATACTTGTATTTGACTCTTACACTAAGTGCTCTTTTTCAGCTGCACTCAGCATTCCTTCAGTTTTCAAAGTGGTTGAGAAATATAGATGGTGACACTTTAAGTGTCTTAATTATTTGACAGTCAAATAATCCTGCCCTGTAAAACTGGGTGAGTGATTTAAACTGATCATGTTAAATATTTTTAATGTCGTTATTAAGAAACCATTTGTTCTTTATTACTACTAATGTATTTCTAAAGCACTTTAAAAACAATCTCCATAAAACTTAGAGACTACAAAGTAGTAGATTCGAAAGGTCTGATTTAATTTCAAATATTTGATTTGTAAAAAGTTGTTATTGTAAATATGATTTTTAGCTCAGTTTCTAAACTCTTCAGATCTGTCCAGTTAATTCATATTCAATAAATTAGAATATTTGTCCTGATGAATTTAATTTGTTGGATTAAAAATATCTTTTGAAAATAACCTTTAAGCAGGTATCAAACATGCATTTCCTTAAGCACATAATTCTACTTTTAATAACTTTTTTTATTGGTCTGATGTAATGTTCTAATCTTAAGTCATGTTTTTATTAGCTGTTAGCAGAAAATCATCATGATTAAGAGAAATAAAGGTGTTAAAACATCAGTCTGTCTAATCTGTCATGTGATTCATTTGGTGATGGAGTTACTGAAACATGAACTTTTCAACAATATTCTAATGAAATGCTGCACTCGACATATTTGTGTTTCTGCTTCAAATGATCAATAAGCAATTTTATCGTGATACAAAAATTCTGAACTAGATTAGAATTACTTTTGCTTTGCAAATTTACTCAGTTTTTTATTTGCATTATAATGGATGAGTTTTCAAATTTGTTTGTGTTCCAGGTGACCTCTGCCTGCATCCCGCCTCCCTCCAATGATCTGGTGAGTCCCCTTTGCGCAAACCTTCTTTTCCTCAAGAGCATTATATGTACAGCAGAGGTTTTCCCACTCCGTCTATCCACAGTTGGGAAGTGTGGCTCTCCAAAACCACTGCATGGTTTTGTTTAGAGGCGAATTCCTTCTGGGAAGCCGAGCCCTCAGCTCGGTTGGAGCTCGGTTCATTTCTGGAGAGCAGTAAAATTTCCAGCTTGGGAGGTGGGGGAAGTATTTGATGCTGCTGTAGGAAGTAGTTGTGTTTATCCATTAGGGAGTCTATTTGTTTAATTAACTCTGCTTTCCTTCCTCTGTTTTGCCTCTTCCTCTAAACCCCTTCCTCCCCTTTGTTGCCTCCCTTTACCCTCTTTCCTAACTCTTACTCCCATTTTTTTCATTTTATCCAATCGCCTTCTCTTCTGTATCTCCCAGCAGCGGAGAGGAACAGCTCCTTCTCGACACAACCAACACATGGTGAGCACATTTTCACATTTACTCTTTCACCTCTTTGTCACTTTCACTGTTCCCACTGTCCTCCTTTGTCAGTGGCCCTAATCCAGATGTGAACTAAATAATCCAGATGTGAACTAAATATTCCAGGGATAAGGAATATTTTCACTTCCAATTTTGATACCAATACCTGAGGTTTAGTTTCGACGAATGCTGATTCAATACAGAAAAAAAGTGCTGAATTTACTTAGTTACTTTTTTAAAAAATGCAGATGTATTTGTACTAAATTAAAAATTTATTTGATAGCTCTGCACCAGTACAGAACTCTTAATCACACCAACAGCTTCACAAGCTTGGTTAAACATTTTAAAACAACATAACTTTCAGTCAGTGCAATTAGGACCAGAACAGCTGATGTAAAATAAATAATAAACTGACAAAAACAGTAGGTTGACTACCTTGGTCAAACGTAAGATTAAATAGTCTTTCAAATGGTGCATTAGGAATTTTAAATAAAAATGTAGAATAAATAATAAAGCATGATGTCGCTCAAAACACAGATTAGTCCTATTTGGATCCAATTTCCAGATGCCTAAAAGTGTCATATAAATATTTATATGCAAGTTCAAACAACGTGGGAATGATAAGGAAGGAAACGGGAGACTGTAACAATGTGGGCTGAAACGCCACTTGGAGAGGAAGAAGCCATTACTCCAAAAGCAACATAAAAAGTCAGATTACGATTTGCAAATTCACCCGGAAAGACTTTGACTTCTGAAGACATGTTCTGTGGTCTGATTAATCTAAGTTTGATGAGTTTGGCCAAAAGAGGCCACGATTGCATTTGAGATAAAAGGGGGAGATACCTGCAAGTCCGACAACGCCGTCTAAAACTGTGAAGTATTAAGTTGACAGCATTATGTTGTGTGAGTGTTTTGATGGCATCATAAAAAGAGAACAGCAAGTGGAAATATTGTTTTCTCCGCAGGGATCAACCAAGTCTCTAACCTACACCAAACAGAGGAACACCCTACCAAGGTAAAATCAGTCTCATTGATTTTGTTCAATGTACCAATATACATTATGTTACAACCATGTCTACATATTATATAGGGAAAGTCAAGGTTCTCTCACATTTGCCTTCAAACTGTGTTCTTTCCATTTGTTCCTGTTTCAAACCTCCTTTTGTTTGTTCTCAGATGAACATTTAATGTCACAAAGTGATGCATCAGTTTGATCTGATTTATGTTAGACGTAGAATCCAGTTTCCTATAATTCATGTATTGAGAAGTACACTATGCAAACATCAAGGTGATCTTTGACAAATATGTGGGTGTTTTTCAGTCAGTCATGATTTTGGGAGGTGAAATTACTTTTCTACTGTGCAGTATATCAACAGTTACATCTCCACTCTTCCTGGGGGCCATTTAAAGTAACTGGAAATACATTTTATTTATTTTTTTACTTTTATGTCAAGCTGAAGTAGGTTTGAGGACATCAAAACTTTGATGACTTGTGTACATTTTGATAGAGTATGAAGCTCCTGCGTGTGAATTATTAAAATTCATGCCTGACCACCATGCGAATAGAGGATCTTGTACAAGCTTATTTGCCCAAGTCAGCTCATGCAAAGAGAATTAATGCAAATAAAGAGCCTTGAAATAAACATCCCTCCACATTTGGGTCTGGTCTCCTGTTTTTCCTCGGTTTCACCAGGAGCTTCAGTGTGGACCGTGTGATGGAGCGCGTGATGGAGCGCCACTACGACTTCGATCTGACGTACATCACCGAGAGGATCATATCTGTCTTCTTCCCTCCGAAGCTGGAAGAGCAAAGATACCGGCTCAATCTGAAGGAAGTGGCCGCCATGCTCAAATCCAAACATCAGGACAAATTTCTGGTGAGGAACACCAGCGAGTTGTTTAGACCTTTCATCTAACAAATGTGGGGTCTGAACAAATGTTCAAGTTTATGCAGCTTGTTGTACAACAGAGTTTGACATGTAGGCTGCAGCCACAGCAGATAAAAATATATATAGATACATAGCAGCCCACATGAGGCAGGCACCTCAGCTGGCTCCAGGTCATCCAGGATGCTCCAGGGTGGTCCACTGTTTATTCTGTCACATCCTCTCTTCTGTTCCAGCTCCTGAACCTCTCTGAAAGACGCCATGACATCACCCGACTAAACCCAAAGGTGGCTCTCTTCTTCGAGTACTTCTCCAATAGCCCAACAATCGTCCTCTTAATCTTCCCAATTCGCACTTTGTCGTTCCTCATGTTTCCAATATGCTACAGGTCCACGACTTTGGCTGGCCCGACCTCCATGCCCCGCCGCTGGATAAGATCTGTGCCATATGTAAGGCCATGGAGAACTGGCTGACCTCTGACCCCCAGCACGTGGTGGTCCTACACTGCAAGGTCAGAGTTCAGAGGGGGCTTCCCTCAGACAGACATGCCAGTGTTTCCCAGGCTCTTAACACAGAAGCAGAAGGCTGATTTAAAGAGCATGCTTCACAGAAACTGATAAATCAAATGCATGTTAAAAGGCCGACTGAAGGTCACCGGAACGATGCATTTGTATAGCCAACAACACATAGGTAGCGGCTTGAACTGAACAGAGAAAACACTGAAATAAAAATGTGAAAATTTCTATGTCTGCGTATGAAGGAAGTTTAAACTCAGGATCATTTTTCTTTCATTTCCTTAAACTCTTAAATCTGGGGTAGGTAACTTTTTCAAAAAAGTATTTTTTACCCATTTGTTAAGACTGTCACCATCTTCTGACAGCATAATGTGAGGCAGGTAAACTGTGAAAAAAAATCCAGCTCCTCCATCTTCTCCCAGCGTTACTGATTAAAAAACAACCTATCAGAACCAGGAGGAGGGTCTTAGCGCAGTCGATCATCCTCGTCTACGCGCTGCTCGGTGTGCTAATGTCAAAGAAACAATTTAGCATTCCAGAAAACCTGTTTATCCGGTATCATCTGTGGCCATGCTAAGTAACTGTGAGCAACCCATACATGAGCTTGATTGAGAGCGCTAAGAACCCCCTCTGGCTTTAATTAGCTGATTCTGGCCAAGTTGTCTATTTCTGTAGTTAGCACTGAGAGAAGGGACAGCAGTTCAATTTTTCACAGATTATTTTTCACAGTATGTTACCATACTGCCATGACAAAGTGGCAGTTTTAACAAAAAACTTTTTCAATAAAAGCTTTAAAAGGTTCGTTTGGACTTATTGAAGTGACGTTCTGTGACGTTATTATCAATAAAGATGTCATATCTGTACTGCAGAAGCGAATGTCTGCAGTTTTACCAGGCTACCAATAGCCTGTCAAGTAGCAATGAAGCAACTGTGTCTCAGGTTCTGAAGCTGATTTTCTTTTGGATGTTTAAAAAAAAAAAAAAAAAATATATATATATATATATATATATATATATATATATATATATATCCAAAAGAATTGGCAATTTTTTCCCAAATAATTTGGAGTTACATTCCACAGTAACAAACTGTGAATAAGATGTTTCATAAGATGTCGAAAGTTAGAGATACAGACATGTTTGTGGGTAGTAGCTGTTGCGTTGTTTGAGCCTAATCAGCTGGTTGGACGACTGTTCAATCGTCCAACCAGCGTCCAATCGTCAAAATCCTGGCATCTTCAGATGTTCATCTTTAATGAATTCTTGGTGGAGCTGCAGCGAACTGATGAGTCGCAGCCGATTAACATCTGAACGGTACACCTGCCAAGCTCAATCAGCACAACCCAACAACAGAAGGAACTTCACCTGACTTAATGGAACAACATAACTGCTGTGAAGCTGTACATATGCAAGCTTTGCACATGAAGATGTGGTCATTTTTGAAAACGAATGAAGAAAGCTTGGGATGAGTCTGGGTCAGGCTTTAAAAAGGGCTTATTGAGGTAATTGCCCAGAGCCCCAATTTTTATATACAAAAAATCCTCAGTTATTTGAAAATGATGATGTGACAGTAATTGTTTGGGAACAACTTGGATCTACTGGATGTAGTAAACCTACCAGGCCTCAATTCATGTAAAGGATTACCTACAGATGTATTGTAACTTACTTTATTAAAAGATTTTTGATGACATTCTTATAAGTCTGGGCCTGGGATGAGTGATTGTGTATATTACAAAGTTGGAAAGATTTTTGGAAGGTTTTCAGATTATGTATTTTGAAAAATTACCCAGATAACAGTTAAGTTCTTGATCAAACCCTTGAAAAACGTTTCTGATTTCAGACCTGTGATGTGGTTATGTGCCTTTACTTTCGTTCTCACAAAGCATTAATACGGCTTAATCTCTCTGGTTGCTAATCCTGGTGTAAAAATGTTACATATGAAGTCAGTTTGGATTAAACATTGAACTTATCGTAGCCGTTTTCCTCAAAAAAAAAAAAAAATCCTTGTCCCCAAAAGAACCAGTTCATTCTTGTGCTGACAACCGGGCTCCTGCAAGTTTTGTTATTTATTCAGTTTTATTACTCGTTGATTTTGGTCTGAAGAATTGAAACAGTAAAAACCAGACAACTTCTGAGCCTTGCCGACTTTCACGGAACATTCCAGCTGGAGGAAATTATCTATCAGCTGCAGATCAAGATCATGCCAGGGACGAAGGGAACTGAGTTGCTGTCAATAAAAAACAATTTAAAAAGAAATAAGTTCTCCACCAAGAGAGAGACACGCAGCAAAATGAGCTTTAATTTGTGCTTATTGTGTTAAAGGGGCCCTCATACTGGTATCTGGAGGGGTCCCAATTGGAATTTGGAGCTGGAATGTTTTTGGAATGTGTCAGGAAGTGTGGAGCTCTTGCTGTGAAAAAGACACCGCAGGGAGCTTTTTAATTCCAGCTCAGCAGCCTTCGCACATTTCTCCATGTTGTAGTGTATCTAGTCTGCTCCCCTTTTCCTCTGCATCCTTGAATCTAAGAATCAAGGTCATACCTCGTATTTTCAGATCCTATAAGCCGTTTCAGTCACGAGGAAGCTAAACCACCCTCGGTCAAATCAGTTCATGATGATTTTTTTTACGTATTTCTCTCTCTTTTCTCCCCCAACAGGGCAACAAAGGGAAAACGGGTGTGATTATTGCAGCCTACATGCACTACAGCAAGATCTCTGCAGGGTGAGTGTGAACGGAGAGGAGGTGCAACATCACTGCCGAATTTCTGGTTCATTAAAATATCTATGCTTTAAGTCAACAGAATGTCCAAAATATATAGGATTGAAGTGTGCATATCTGTACACACTCCTGGGACAATGACAGATGATATGACATTCAACTGAAGCAATAAACATGTCGAGGAAAATAAATACATTGAAAAAACTTTGATATTCCAGTTGTATAACTTTGCACACTCTTAAACTGATGTATTGCTGAAGCGTACTGATTCAGTTTCAGCATTCAATCTTCCTTAAAATGAATCTATCAGCATTCCACATTATGATTTTGTAATATCTGATCATTCTACCTTGCAGAGTTGTCCAAATCTATCAGACTGTGAGAACATCAGCAACCAAAGCTGAGCTCCAGGGGCTTTGTTCAACTAGTATCACCAATCTGGTTGACTTACTATCCATGTACTCTGCATTCTTGTTGGTTGTGCTGGATGCTCGACTTCTGCTTTTCATAGATGTACGGTTGTTTGCAGACATTTTCACGTGTGATTGTAAAAACATCTAATTGTTGAGGGGGCGTGGCCAACAGCTGCTTATTTGGACATAAAGTAACAAGAGGCCCGCAAACAACTTATTCTGAAAGGAGCTCAAAACAGCAGAAACCAGAATGAAATCTAATTATCTAAGAATGATTTTGTGCAAAACATAGGATGAACATGTTTTGCGTAGCTCGTAGACCTACCCTAACCTGTTTGAGGAAGAATAATAGATCTCCTTTAATAAATTAAGTGTGTTGGATTCCTTTTAGGAACAGTGGAAACCAGTTTATCCTGTGCTCTATGCCAGCTGTATCCTTTCCATGTACTTTTTGGAGCTCCGCGATGGAAACCGTTAACTCAGAGCACTTGTGTGTTTGTGTGTGTGTGTGGGGGTGTGTGTGTCTCTGTGTGTGTACATCTGTGTGCAGAGCGGACCAGGCTCTCAGTACTCTGGCCATGAGGAAGTTCTGTGAAGATAAGGTGTCCTCTTCCCTCCAGCCATCCCAAAACAGGTAGTGGCCGCAGGATGATCTGAGAGGAAATAAGTAGGGAGGATGCAGTGGGGCGGGCGGGCGGGCGGGTGTTGGTGTCCAACATCTTACGTCAAATTAATAAATGCATCCGATTGGCGGAAAAGGGAAAAGGAAACTATTTCTAGCCTTCAGTTTTTTGTTGGACTGCTGTATCTTTAGCTTGAAAAATATCAGAGAGGTTTTTTATTAATATGAATTGATGGAGTTCATTTTGTTTCTTCAGCTTAAAGTTGGTTGTGTCATTTGACAGTAACGTCATCAATATATCATGTTTCTCTGATCCTCCTTAACTAAACTGTTAGTTGTGCTAACCCTAAGGCACTAATTACACACATTAGTTCTGTAAACAAACAGAATTTAGGGGAATTTATTGCTAAAGCAGTAAAATGTGAACATGAGGAGAGTTAGCTGAAGTGCTAATCAAAAAGTTTGCTCTGCAATTAGTGCATTAGCTGAACACTGACAGCTTAAAAGATCTGTAAATCCATGCTAAAATCCTTCTAACTAGAGGAAGCTAAAATATTCTCCTTTTTTGTGTTGAGCAGAATTTACGGCCCAACATTAATTTATTGCTAACATGACCAAAGTTCAGACAGGCTTCAGCTGTCAGACTCCATCATTTAAGAACACTTTGATATATAGTTGAGCTCAATGACCACAAACTCCCTGTGATTGCAAAAACAGTCCAACAGTTTTTTCCACAATCTCAGGGCGATACCACTAATGAATACTAATGAATAATCTTTTCTTTTGTAGAATAGACTTCAAATTGCTTACAAATAGTTTTTGAACTTTTCCCAGTTTGACCGGCATCAGTGATGGCTTCCCTAAAATCGTTGCTGATGTCTTTGGCATGATTTTTAACACACACAATTGCACACTCCAAACCTCATGCTTTTCAAGAGATTTTCACATAGATCAAAGTAGCAGATCATGGCTCCTAATTTTCCTCCTAAATACATTGAAAGCAGTTTGTGACGGTCATAGAAGCAGCTGTATTCCCATACCTGTAGCCCAATAACTGAGAAAACATTTAAACTAAGCCCAGAAATATTTTTTTCCTCTACCAAACATTTAAATACTAGTAACTACCAGGCAACAACAATGTGGTTTTTTTTTCCTACTTCTTCCTGATTCTTATGTCCTCTTCTTTTTTCCAGGTATATCTATTACTTTGGAGGCCTTCTCTCTGGGGCGATAAAGATGAACAGCAGCCCTCTCTTCCTCCACCAAGTTCTTATCCCGTCACTTCCCAACTTCCAGGGTGAAGGAGGTACATTTCTTCATTAGTATGGAGTCCAATTATTAAAAATAGATTTTTCTTGTTTCTTAAAACCCTGTTCAAATATCATGAACTGGGTTTCCCCCAGAAAACCTGCTACGCTTAGTGCTGGGGGTGCTAGGGCAGTCCACTACTGGGTTGTCGTCTCTTTGTATTAAAAATGTTTAAAGTTGCAAAAATTTAGAGGTGCACAAGCATCATAATATAACATGTGAGGCCAAAGGTCAGGTGCAGGGACGATGTAATTGGGCGCCTTTTGGCTCCCAGTCCAATGCATAAACTCCAAATCCAGCTTAATCCTTATTTTTGCTCACACTACTGATGTACAAAAAAAAAACACATTTTTAAAATAAACAAATGACACTTAGCCTGGAGGACCACCAGGCTTATAGTACATTTGGGGGCACCCTTATGAAAATCATGTATCAGA
Organism: Poeciliopsis retropinna; assembly: GCA_010277075.1. NCBI lineage: Eukaryota > Metazoa > Chordata > Actinopteri > Cyprinodontiformes > Poeciliidae > Poeciliopsis > Poeciliopsis retropinna. The sequence goes on from VMRM01000009.1 coordinate 1,985,195, forward strand.
CAGAACATCAGCAAAAAGCCTCAAAATCAGGAGAAATAAAAACAGGAAATCTATTGTAAGTTTTTGTCGCTGTCAAAATAAAATGCTACATCATAATTTGAAACTGTGATTCAGGACACAAAAGGGAGAGAGGAAGAGACTTATGTTTTGATGACTGATGTCCTGAAGAACCTGATGTTTTTCTGTTGAAACTATCTATCCAGGTTCAGTTGTTGTAAGAAAATTCTTAACGGAACCAAGAAGTACCTCCTGTCACGGATCTGCTGTCCCTTCATATAAAGACACGTCCTATAAGGGGATGTGATGTTTGTCTTGGCGTCATCCCCTGGCAATCTTTCCCAGTGGAATTGCAGCAGTGTTTTCAGTGCAGACGCCATAGACGGATGAATTCACTCTCTACCCACACACATGACCGTCTGTTTGTCTTTAATCTGATGATCGGGTCCAGAAGGAGTGGATGGAAGTCAGCGCATTCCTCCGTCCTGACGCTGATAATGCTCACAAAGTCTAAAAATATCTCTCCTCTTCCTAGGTTACCACCCCTTCTTGAAGATCTATCAGTCCATGCAGTTGGTCTACACTTCTGGCATATAGTGAGTCTGCTTTCCTTTTGAAAGGCCAACTGATAGACCAGATAAACATTGACATTTGACCAGTTTGCTGTAAAGTTAAGCAATAAAAGTACTGTTGCGTGCACCGTCTTGTTTCTGAAGCCATTGTTGTTCACAGTGACCTTCAAGGCACTGGTGGGAGGCGACTGTGTGTGTCCATCGAACCGGCCTTGTTGCTGAAAGGTGACATCATGGTGAGTCGAATGAGAAGAAAATCCCACACTAAAAGGCAGCACTGCAACACAAGATCTTGTATTTTTGGTCTGGTTTCTAACGCAAATATCTTAGTACACATGAAATAAGACAAAACAAACATACAAGTAACTTTTGCAATATATATGAGCTTGTTTTAAGTCAGTAATTTCTTAATATCGCTGAAAGAATGTGGGGTAAATTACACAGTTTTTCTGCAACACCTGATATAGAAAAAACAAAAAACATTAAAACAAGAAATATGCTTTACATGAGGCAAAACTTTGACCTTCAGATTAACATATTCCCACCTCTTGAACTGTTTTGCATTTTGTCTTGTCACAGCCACAAACCTCAGAGCATTTTATCAGACTCAAATTATTAACACCCAACAATGTTTAGGCTTTAAACTACTCTTTTCATTTTACTTGTATTTGGAATATTTTAAACCAACTTGAGTATTTGGGGGGGGGGGGAGGCGTTGTCTGTTTTTGGTTATGTTCCTGCCAGCTTTACACATTTAAAGTTTCACCCGTTCTTCTTTGCTAAATAGCTTAAGCTCCGTCTGATTGGCTGGAGGGTTTCTCTCAGTTTTTATGTTTAGACCCAGATTCTCAGCGGATTCAGGTCTGAGCTCTGTCTGGACCATTTTAACACAATACTAATGCTTTGATTTAAACTAAATTAGTTCTGGTCGACATGTTTAGGTTGTTCTGCTGAACTGTGAACATTTTATGGGGGTTTATTTTGCAGTTTTTAAGAGGGTTTCCTCCTGGATACTGGATGATTCTTTCCTCAGCACTGAGCATCTTCACTGTCCGCATAGAGCAAGGATGTCAAACTCATGTTCAGTTCAGTCTATATCGAGATCATGAATTTCTCAAAGAGCCAGATGTGGCAAAGTGTATTAATAAAACTACCTATTAAACTGTTTAGATAATATTGCTCACACCTTATGTTGATATTTAACATAATTTCACATTGATGTAATTTGCAAAATAAAATCTGATTTGACTAATAAAATAACATTTAAGTGCACAACTCTTATCCTGTTGTTCTATTTTGCCCTTTCGGGTCTTGAGGGCCACATAAACTCAAGGCCTCTGGGCCAAATCCGCACCGCCTTAGCTGTTTGACACCTGCGTTGCAGAGGAAAAGCATGATGCTGTCAACAACAATTCTCCATGGCGATGATGTGTTTATAGTGGTGTGCATTGTTACGCAGTGGCACTCTTTCTGCTCCCTCCTAACCAATCAACATGCAGGAAATTGTATGAATTCTGGAGTAGGACAAAATGTAGTGAATGTCTTCACAAAACAAGTACAATTATCTATTTTCGCTTGCTGGAACCCCACGAGCAAGGGGTTCCAGCTTCCCATTAACTGTGCTCTCATGAGAGGAAAAGCAATGTCCTTCAAAACTCAGCTGATGGGTAAATATACTTTTTTATCTGGTGTTCCTGTGCAACATCTCCCATCTGTTCCACCCTGGGCGACTCCCAATGTCACAAACCACCAGTTAGGTTTCCAATCAGAAAAAATGTTCAGTTTTTGTCTCATTTGACCAGAACACTCTTCTACATGCTTCTTATCTCTCATTGAGTGTTATTTACTGATTTTGTGACGTGAGAGGGCAGCTGGTCAGAAAGGATTTTTAGTCAGAATCAGAATAAAGACAACAAAATACAAATGCACATTGCAATTTTCAGATTTCATTTGGAAGAAATTTGGAAAGGCATGCTTAACAGAATGCATTGAAGCTTATGGCTATAAAATTACAATATGTGGAGAAGTGCAAGGGTCGTGAATACTTTTGCAAGGCTCTCTAGTTCAGACGGGAGAAAAGAGCAGCTTGTTAACCAGAAGTCCTAATTTGTCTGTGTGTGCAGACTGACATTTCAAAAGTGTAGGTGTCACTCTTCAGGGAACATAAGGCCTCCCATTAACTCCACAGGCCTGCAATTATCCCACATCTGCGCCAAAGCTCCATCGCTTCCCTCACCCTTTGCTGCCCCCTTCAGGTGAAATGCTACCACAGGCGGGCCCACAGCGCCGACAGAGACACGGTGTTCAGGCTGCAGTTCCACACCTGCACCATCCATGGATCCCAGCTCTGGTTTGGAAAGGGGGAGCTGGATGAAGCTTTCACCGGTGAGTTTATCCACTTGGGTAGATGCAGATGGCAGCAGTTAAGGAACCGTAGCTCACAGATATGTGAGGATTTGGGTTTACGAGTTGTGTTTTGTTATGTACTTTTTCTAATCCGTTCACGATTGGAAGAGAGGTTTTCTTGCAAAGTCATCGTAATGAATAGTTTACCAGTTTTTTTTTTTTTTATTTGTTTGTTTGTTTGTTTTTTTCAAAGTTTCTTCTTGGGACTTTGCTGCTTCTTTACTGTGTTTTTTCTTTCTTTGTTTTTTTTATAAAATTTGTTTCTAGAATTTTTCATAATTAAAAGCAGACTTTAAAAAAATAATTAAAATACAGAACATGTCTGATACATACACATGCATATCGAGTATGCTATTTTTTGTATACAGTATTTTTAATCATAATTTTGCCCATGCTCTATAACATGATTTCCTTACATAGATTTGAACATGCTAAACATCTACAACAGTTAATTGCATTTTATTAACATGCAGAAGTCCCGACCCTGAACCTTTTTCTGCTATGCACATAAATCTGATGCACAAGCGACATCCGCAAACAGCAGCAATGGACGATAAAGCAGCTTCTGGGGTTCAGTTTTGTTTGGAAACAAAACAGTCTGATGGGATGCTGGAAAAGACTATTGTGTTCAAGTTGTGCTAAAAAGAATTAGCCCATCAGCAAAGCTATTGAAGCCTAAAATAGAATGTCAATGATAAACATGTTGCAGCATAGATGTCCCCAACACTAATGTCAGTATCCACAGTCCCCTAAAGTTATAAACTCCTTCATTTTTAAAGTGTTGTGAATGATCAGGGGTTCCTGAAACACTGAAAAGCTGAATGAGTAGAATAACACTTTGAACCACTTTGATTGTTGAATAACCTGAATAGCAGATTAAAAACAGGAAATGCCTGTTTTTGAGCTCATATATCTATTTCTGCAATAACTTAGCAGCAGAAAGGGGCTTTGAATTGAAAATGTAGCTTATCTTGTTGATATATAGCTTTTGATCAAAATTTGATTAATTACAGATCCTGCGATTAACTTGATTAAAAAATGTAATGGAGTCCCACCACTAACATGTATTTCAGTGTATTTATTCATTAGATTGTTCATTTAGGTTTTGACTGAAACCTTCTTGTTTTTGCCTTTGTATGAACTGAACAGGGTTCTCTGAGTATTTTTCAGGGTGGAGCCATGGCCTCCCTCTGCTCACTGCCTACGTGGCTCAATTACCCGTCACTTTGTTGTTGTTCCACTATGAAATATCATAGTGGAACTATGATATTTCTGTTTCCAAAATGAATGAAATGAAGTTTACATATCATTTTCACAGAGAATGCTTTTTTAGCAGCAGCTATTAAACTGTATGACTATAAGAATGTGCTTCATTTGTGTTATTGATATGCAGTCCCTTTATATCTTATAAAATGTTGCAAGGAAAATAGTATTATCCCCCAAATACCTCATTTCTTTGGGTTGTGTTACGGCATATCGTCATCTCTGCACTGACTGACATAATAGCAGCCTTTGAAACTGGCATTGTGGGAATATATCTGCAGTGGTTTGGCCTCATGATAGTGTGGTCAAATAAATCCTTAAATAGTAGTGGTTTAATCCCCATCTTGGAAGTAATAACTGTTCCGTGGTGTAGAGTACAGTGAGAATTAGATGTGATGATACACGGTTGGTGGACATGCATTACTTAAGTCTGTAATGAATGTGTTTCTTACTTCAGCTCTTCCTCAGTTTCACTTTCTCTGAAATAACAGACTGCATGTTTGTCGGAACAGTGTGGTTTTTATTCCTCAGATGAGATGAAGCATTAAAGTGTGTGATTATCGGTCTCACACGTCTAAATACATCGGTGGAAAAAGTATTGGAGCTTTCGAGGGTTTTCCAGCATGCTAAATAACCATTTTCCTTTTATATATCTAAATATATATAATAAAATCATTTATTTCCAGAAACCGGTTGGCTTTTCTGGATCTAGTTTCTGTGGCATTTTCCTTTTAAATGAGCATTTGGACTCTTTATCCCCAGATGAGCGATTTCCATCGGATGCCACTGTAGAGTTCGTCTTCTCCTCGGGACCTGAGAGGGTCAAAGGTCAGCATGCTCAACTTCAGATTTTGCTCAAGTCTATTTCTGGACATTAATGTCATTCACTTATTCAAAGAAAGGAAGAATTGGAAACCCAATGTGTGCTTTTCCACAGGCCGCGAATACCACAAAAACGACCCAGCTGTCATCGTCGACTACAACACTTCAGATCCAGTGGTTCGTTGGGATTCCTATGAGAACTTTAACCAACGATATCAGGACAGCCTGGAGGGTAACTGGTGTCTTAATGCCCTCCTTCTCATATTTCACCCTCCCTCGACAATCAGAGGCACACAGTCATAAAATAACTAAAGTTCAACAGGGCTGATAAGAGTTTAGTTCATCACACAACTTTAAGTAATACAGATGATATGATTATGTTGAGATCTTCATGCCTTGATCTTCAATGTGTGCTGAATCATTTCACAACCAAAAGTCAGTGTCTCTAGTTCTCAGGTAGCCATTCCCCTCAGTTCTCATCTCTCTTGTTGTTTTGTTTTTTGTTTGTTTGTATTTTTTGCTGTGGTCTACCATGGTACAAAAAAAGAGATGAACTAAAAAGTGAAGCTTCTGATTTAATTGTTGGTTGATATTCTCACCCTCACATATGTGTCATGTCTCCTGACCAAACATAATTGATTCTCAATACAACAAACAAATTCCTAGATCCAAGTGATGGAAATACACTTACTAACCTCATGGCTTAGAGATAAGTTGAAGATCTCTGTTGAAGATCTCTGTCATCCAGTGGGGAGATCATTGTACAGCCACTGCTCCTATACTTTCTGGTTGTGAAATGTTTTGGGGTCCAACCTGAATGAGCAGGAGAGAGGACTGCTGAGAAGGATTTCTTGGTTTCCCTTCTGGATTTTTTTGACCTCCACAACCTAATCTCTGATTACCGAAAAACAGTGGGTGGTTAGAAGGACATTACCACAATATTTAACTGAGCTGTCTCTTTTATTTTGTTTCAGACATTGCACACACCCGAGGTCCTTTAGATGGAAGTCTTTACGCTCAGATAAAGAAACGTCGAGGTCCCAGCTCTGGTTCTCTGACCTCAACCAATGGCAGCAGCCCAGCGGGAGGCCCTGCAGAAGACAGACCTGATCATCTGATCCCTCAAGGTTCCGACTCGGGCCTTTCAGCCCATTCCCTCCACTTGAACCAATCATCAGTCCCTCCTGACCATCCAGAGGAACTTGTTCGCCCACCACCACCGACCAGACAGGAAAGGGAGGAGCTGGAACGTCTCCTTGGTGGGATTGAGGGAAACAAGGATGGAGAGCGAGAGACCGCCATTTTAGATGATGGCGATTCCTGGCCCCCGGAGAGAACTGGGACACTGAGGCTCAATCGGTCATGTTCTTGCAGGGATGGTTACCGGTCTCAGCGCTGCGCTGAACCGGGGTGTGACCGCACCCTCCTCATGCCAAATGGCTACTGTCTTGATAGAGCTCCCGGCACTAATGGGCACCACGGGGCGACCCCATCCACCAGTCCAAACCCAACTGGTCCTCCATCACACATGGATATGTGTCAACATTACAGCCCACATACCCATCAGGCTCTTCCTCCACCGGATCTAGTGTGGGACCGTCAGAGTGGCCCACCCCACTACTTACACCGCTCCTGTTCGGAGGCGCCCTCATCTCGACATATTTGTCCGTACCCATCACCAGACCTCACCCCTCATTCTCATAATCCGTCACACCGCCATCCCGTACCTGCTGCTGGTCGACTTTACTGTCGTGAAGATATTCCCTTCCATCATCCTCCTCCACCCCTCAGTCACCACCACACCCACTCACACCACCCAAAACCCTCCACAAGTCCAACTTACCATGACATAATGCTGATGGATAACCTACCGCCCTCTAGCTGTCCTTGTAGGGACTGCAGCATTAGGAGAGACGATTCAGCTGCCTATCATACCCTGAGGGTAGAGCGCGGCGACAGCTTTCATTGGGACAGAGAGGCAGAGCTTCAACAACGAGAGGCAGGACTCAGGAGGACGAGGGAGACCGAATTAACCAGAGGGCCAGAACTTCACTGGGAGAGGGATCCTGGGCTCAGACGAGGCAGAGAGCTGTCACTCCACTGGGAGCGGGACAGGGAGGCGGAACTACAGTGGGAAAGGGACAGAGAAGCAGAATACTGGCACAGACGGGCCACCGTAGCCTCCTACGGCCCACAGGGACACGATCTGCCAGCCTTCAGCTTTGACCCTTTACCATCAGGTCACCCGGCTTATCCAGAGGCATCAAGGTCCCACGCTCATTCTCACCTGGATCTGAAGTACAGCAGCAGCAGCAGCGGGTACCAAACACCACGTCAGGTGTGCCCCTGCTCACCGTATCAGCCCTCGCCATCTGAAAGCAGAGGCTATGCTTCGGGATACCAGTCAGAGTCCACATCTCCTCTGCCACCTCCTTCCTCCATGGTGGGGACTTGCAGCCACAGTAACGGGCCAGCAGACCATATCCCCAACCACCACCACCACGTGGATTCACAACAATCATACAGCTCTGATTCACACACTGGTGAGTCACAGTAAACACAAACTCTCAGTCGTATGTTACTGCTTAACAAGAATGCTGAGGGAATAAGTCATCTCTAATCAACAACAGCATGCATTGAAAGGTTTGCTCGACATGCCAGAATCCTTTTGCATTACTCACAAACTGCTTTTTGTTGGCTGTGGAGTTTCACAGACTATGTTCAAAAGTGTCATCTGGCCACACGGGATTTGTGTTGATACTGTTTATTGAGAGAACCATTTAACATGTTCTACTCTTCACATCTTGTCTCAGATGGCCTTCGTAGCTCTGGTGAGAGCGTGGGCTGGAGGGATCACATTACCCACGGGTCTTTCAGGAGGGTACACAGAGATGCTCATGTGGCCTGCTCCACACCATCTGATATGTCTGGACCATCGACACCAGTCCACACCAGTAGCCCACTACGCACACAGGAGAGGTACCCCATATCAGCTTTTTGAATTTGAAGATTAAATTTAGGGTGCTTTCAAACATTTGGTTCAATTACGAACCAAAATTCCAACATTTGTTACATTTTACTGCACTGTGTCAAAGGAGCCAGACCCTTACTTTTGAAAAACCTGTTTACCTCATTGTCTGTGGTAACGCTGCACAAGAAACACTGAAGGAAATGACACAAAATCTTCTGAACACAACTTCTTTCCTAATGAAATGTAAACAAAAAATGGAATGGCAAGACATTACTGTGATTTGTCTTTGGCAAAAGAACACAAGCCATTTATATGTTTGACTTGGTTGCATTTACCCAGAATACCCTGCTCTGTTGTCCGTTTCCTGTTTTTGGAGTGGTCTCCAGTCTGGTCACTGTTCATATAAATATTCGAATCACAGCAGAGTTTAAACCAAAACGTAGGCTTTTAGGCAGAACAGAGTTCATTTTTTTGACCTGGATCACAGTTCGATTACACATTCATACTTCCCAAACAAACTGGACTGTCTAGACAAACGAAGTAGCGTTTGATTAAAGTGGACTAAACAAGGCTGGTGTGAAAGGACCTTTACAGTGCCTTGTTTTGGACCTCATGTTACAAACACCAACACTTAAGTATTTTATGGAAATTTTAGGTGCCAGGCCAGCAAAATTATATATGTTTAGAAGTCTGGAGGAGCAGCAGAGCCAAATCTGTTGATAGGACAAATGCTAGACATACTCTGCATATCTGATCTTTACGAAGCCCTAGGCAGAAGAAAATTTATGTCAAAATAAAGTTACAAATAGTCCCATTTGTCACTGGTCATATAGGCAACACAACAAAAATGTGGAAGAAGCTGCTCTGGTAGGATGACTGTTGTGTTTGAACATTTATATGTAGAATCTACATGCAAAATCCCACATATGGAAGAACACCAACATCACCCTGATGTTCATCATACCCACACAAAGGGACAGGCTTCTCTTCAGTAGAGCTAGTGAAGCTGTCTTGCATGTTTTAGGTGTTTCCCTTCCAGATATAGACCTGACTATGAATAGGTGACTATGAACAGGCTTCTGAATCACTTGACGGTATGATTGCATGTTAATGCAATCATTTGAAACCCTACGTTTTCATTTTCTTTAGTCAGATTGGCCCAGTCAGCCCAGAGAGACCTTTTGATAGTTGATTTTCCTTCCACTTCAAAAAGATACATTGTTTTTTACTGAATAAGAATCCAATAAAATACATTGAAGTTTATGATTGTACATGACAAAATATGAAAATGTTTCAGAAATAAAACTTTTGCTCAACACTGTAGGCATGTTTCTTATTTCAGGAGTTTGTTGCTTTTGTTCCACTGCCAGCCCTAATTAACCCGATTAAATTAACCAAAGTTTTGTTGGATCACACTCCCTTACGTCGATATTTTTAATAACTGTGCACAAAGTCAGCTTTTTTGTGTTTCTCATTGTGTCTGTCTTTTAAAGTCCCAGTCCTGGAGGCAGAGATTATGAGATCCGGACCACAGACATCATCAGCAGTGACAACGAGGGTTCCCCATCACAAGACGGACACTTCAGTAACGCTAACGTCATTCAGGAATCATCAGCACACCCAAAAACAAGCACCAAACAGGAGGGACCTTTATCACCCACCAAACCAGATTCCCCACGGGTAGATCCCCCCAAAGCCACAGTGCTGCACCAAAACTGCACCATTGATGTACCCTCTGCTTCTCCTTTTGACCCTGTGACACCGATCACAACAAACCAGGAGCACTGCCAGGTTCCCTCCTCATCAGCACCAAACACACATCCCCAGAATCTCCCTATCAATCCTTCAGAAGCTGCTGCTGTCCCTTCCACTGGGGTCCAGACAGTAACCTCATCTCAGACCCAAACTCAAGCCAATGGACTGAGTTCAGCACATGTGAATGGATCGTCACCAACAAAGTCTCACCCAGAGGGCCCCAAATCCCCCACTGCCAACCCCGCATTGGCCCATGCATCATCCCCATCCTCACAGGCTGGGTCCAGCAGCATGGATGGCTCTCCGCTCTCAGACGTCCCAGTTCCTGGTTTTGCCACGCTGGGTAGGAGGTTAATGTTGAGTGGGTCAGAACCCCACCACCCTAACTACATGCAGCACCACGGACCCCCACACCATCACTATGCCATCCTGGACCACAGTGCTCCTCTAGACGCTAGTAAGAGAAATGGCTTTTTTGGTCCTGCCCCACACCTCCACCCGGCCTCCTACTCCAACTACTCCACTATCTCCATCCCTCTCCCCCACCCACAACCACCTCTGCCAGAGAAACGACATCACCCTGCCCAGCCGGGCTCCCCCAGTGAGGGGGTGAGGCCAAATGCGGGCCAGGCGCCTCCCTCTGCTCAGCATCAGCACCACGTCACATTTTCTCCCACGGTGGGGGAAATTGCACCACCTGCAGGACACAACGAAGAAGTGGAGGGTGAGACCGCAAACCGAGTCAGTGTTAAGTTTGTCCAAGATAGTTCAAGGTTCTGGTACAAACCAGGCATCTCTAGAGAGCAAGGTAAGAGCAATGCAACAAAAACATCATTGTTGTTTGAAAGAATCAAAGCTTTTGAAACAAAGAATCAGATTGAAACATTTAGTAATTTGTCTGCAGCCATCGCTGCTCTGAAGGAGAGAGAGCCAGGAACGTTCCTGATCAGGGACAGCAACTCCTTCCAGGGGGCCTATGGCCTGGCTCTGAAGGTGGCCACGCCTCCACCCAATGCAAGCCTCAACAGCAAAGGTACAAAGGGCTCTCTCTCTTTATCTCTCCATTTCCCATAATTTATCCTCATGAGTCCACCTTGCCTTGCTGAGATTTCTAAAATGAGGAGACTAGGACATTTTTGACGGTAATAACCTGTTTTTCACAGCAAGCGACCCTCTGGAACAGCTGGTGAGACACTTCCTGATAGAAACTGGCCCTCGGGGCGTGAAGATCAAAGGGTGTCAGAATGAGCCGCACTTTGGTATGTTTTCCCCTCCACTTTCAGACAAAATTCATGTTGATGATTGCAGGAGAACATCTTTTTGGTGCATGGGGCCTCATTAGTTTTATTACACCTGGCATTAAGCTCACACTAGCTGAGGAGGCTGTGTGAATAGATCTGAAATGAATGTTTTCCGTCGCATATGCCTTAAATTAACCTGTGATTGTTTTATGGATGAACACTGTTTTTTTAATGTTGTCTCTCTTGAAAACTTATTTTTCTGTCATATTTTATCAACAGGGAGCCTCTCTGCACTGGTCTATCAGCACTCGATCACACCCATTTCTCTGCCCTGCGCTCTTAAAATCCCAGAGACAGGTTGGTCTAAACTGTGCTTCAAGCTTTACACTGTGCAAAGGACAATATTTTTTGTCAGATTCTTCATGTTGAACATGTTTGCTCACTTCCTGAAGTATTTTCTCTTGGTGTACATGTTCCATGCTCTCAGATCTTGTAGGAGAAGTGCAGGAGGTTCAACCAGTCACCAACATCAGCACAGCGGCAGACCTGCTGAAACAAGGAGCAGGTGAGTTCTTCATGCTGCCTTCATCACGGCTTTTGAGAGAAAGAAACCTCAGGCAATGTATTATTACCATAGAAATAGTGAAAAACTGGCTGTATCCGTGCAGAATCCGTGTACTACAGCCAGTTAAATTCCTCGTGGAAGTAACTAGGTATTCATTGTGCATGTAGTTTGTTTACTAGAAATGACACTACCACATTAATAGATGGCAGTATTGCTGCAGTAATTCACAGTTTTACCATATTATACGTCCTGCTATAAATCTGAGGTCTTATAAGTTTGAGGACTTTTTCAGAAGATGTTCAGAGAATAAAAGAAGAATCAAATCCAGTTAAAGTATTATTGTGTTATTTAGAGGTCAAAATTAGATCAAGAGGATTTGTTTGTTTTTAATAAGGTAAAAAAATATCTTGATTTGTCATTCTGGATAAGTGAAATATCTAGATCTGTTCTACATGTTATTTTTCAGTTGTTTCAAACTGAATTTACCTTTATAAGGATCTTTTGAACAAGGAATATGCATGGCTGTTTTTCCCATAATTCTGCAACCATCAACTTCAATGTTTTATTAGGATTTTTATGAGACAGACCAGTGCAAAGTAGTGCATAATAGCAAAGTGAAAGGAAAAAGATCCGTGTTCTAAAAATATTTTCACAAATAAATATAAAATCTGGCATTGGGTGGAGAGTCTGTGGTTTTGTTCAGATTTTTTTCCTGCCTGGTCGTTCATGCTACTATTTAAATACGACTGCAATCAGACTTCTGTGTGAATGGTTTATGACCCAAAGTGCCCCGTATGCACAGAAGAAGAATGTAGATTTCCACATAACAGGTCACTGTTTACAGAAGTAATAATTGACGGAGCCGTTTATGGATCGATTTAAAAGTTTATTCAATAACGGGAGCCGATAGTATCGTCACAAAATCAGAAGAAGGAAGTCAATAGAAAGGAAGCACCACTGATAGCAGTGATCTTTAATGGAACATTGACTGCAACTTCTGTAGAGAAGTCTGTTTGACTGTGTTGTCAGAACCAAGAGTAATGGGACAGTAACATAATGTTCAGTGACATAAAAATCAGATAAAATGCAATATGACTGTTCAAACTGCAGACACTGATACCACAACATATGGAAATGCCACAGACTGGACCTTTTGGAGAGGTGAACAGATCAGAAATGGGTCGTTCTGATATAAGTCGCATTTGCCTGCTGCATGAACGTGGTAAATGTTCAAATATTTCCACAGTGGAACAAGCGTTGATATTTATGTCTTACAGTATGTCTTGGATTAATCTAAAACATAATGTTTTTACGACCCATATCCCCGCAGAGGTTTGACGGCTGCAGTGGAAAGACGTCTTATAAGTTCTTTGTGTCTTCCAGCCTGCAACGTTCTCTACCTGAACTCCGTGGAAACCGAGTCGCTGACCGGCCCCCAAGCGATCGCCAAAGCAACGGACGCCACCCTGGGCCGGAACCCTCGACCGTCTGCCACCGTGGTCCAGTTCAAGGTGACGTCGCAGGGCATCACGCTGACCGACGGCCAGCGGAGGTAAAGGCTGCCAACTCCCGCTGAAAAAAAATCTTGAATAAATTTCCCACTTTCAACGTGTGCATTTTTTTTTTTTTTTTTCCCCAGAGTTTTCTTCAGGAGACATTACCCTGTTAACAGTGTCACCTTCAGCAGCGTCGACCCAAAGGACAGGAGGTGGGAAATTCAAACAGAAAGAGAGTTAGAGCGGGATCGACATTTCTAACCTAACAGGAAATCTGTAGCTTTCCTGCATTATGTGGCGTTGTTTTAATGCATGGAGGTCTGTTTTGTTTTGGCTCTTTTGCCTGCTAGCATGAACATCAGGTTGATTTGTTTTTAATAGGCATGCTGGCTGCAGCAACTGCTTCAGCTTGTTGAGCAGCTCTGCCTGTGTTTCAGTGCATGTCTGAGTCCACTTTCTGTCTCTGTCTCTCTCTGGACTCCAGGTGGACTAACTCCGACAACACCATGGTTCAGTAAGTGCTCTGCTGTCAGTCTGTAGGAGCTCTGAGGATGTAGATTTGGGGCTGAGAAATGAGTGCTGTTAAAGCCTCTGCATGGCGTCAGACAGCATGGAGGCCTTAGAAAGGGGGAGGGGAGAAATCTGTCAGTGGACCAGTTTTAATTGTGGAGTCAAGTCTAATGTGACCCATTAGCTGCATTTCCATTACAAATATGCACAAAACATTGTCAATATTCCACTAATATTGAAAGAAAAAAACTAGCAAATGCATTGTTTCCATTAACCACAAAACAGAATAAAAAATCACAAGTGAACAAGTTTGTTTATGTGACAAACCATTAAAAAACAATCTGCCCCATCATCCTCCCTTCACTTCCTGTCATCTGCTTCTTGTTCCAGTGGGAACATCTGGTGTGATGTGAAGAGTGTTTCCAATGCAATTTTGCTAAAGAAAACACATTCTATAACATTTTAGTGCCAAAACATTTTTTTTCAAAATTGGGCTCAGATTAGTGTCCATGAAGCACTAATCTGTGAAAAAATGTCAAATTGTGCAGTTATATTGTCAATGGAAATGTAGCTGGTTTTACATAGAGCTGACTCTGTTAGCAGGTCCTTAAGCTCCTCCTACTCATTAGACTAAATATTTGCCTGTTCAAAATTAAATCGTTTCACCCCCCCCCCCCCCCCACACACACACTTCCTGTCTCATTTCCCCTGCAGGGTGTTTGGTTTTGTTGCCAGGAAACCAGGCAGCACAGCGGAGAACGTGTGCCACCTTTTCGCAGAGCTGGACCCCGAGCAGCCCGCTTCTGCCATCGTCAACTTCATCAACAAGGTCATGCTGGCGCAGCGCAGATGAAGGATCCCAGAGTCCGTCGATCAAACCGGCAGACCGTTCGGTATTTGTTCGTTTATCCGATCACAACTCCTCCCTGAATGAGGAGGCTTCTTGTCAGAACAGGAGTCAATCAGGGGCTTTTACCAAGAGGCAAGATGGAGGATTAAATGACCTACTTTAGATATCATTGTCATTCTGAATCGAAATCTGATCCTCTCCATCTGTGTGGATCTACTGAAGATGGAATGACCTGTAATGTGCCAACAATTGGTCGGAGGAAAAAAAAGATTTATTTTAAATATAAATCAGATATCTCATCTATTTTTCTTTTTTTTTTTATGTTTTTATTGCATCAGCTGAAACTATTTTTCAGGAAAAAGTTTTATCACCCAATGTCTGTTCTTTCCCCTTGATTCAATAACTCCACTGTGCTCCTTTGCTTTTATTGTCAGTAAATAAAAATGATTTGTGAAATGTAACTATGGCAACGGGATTGTCCTGATCAGGATTTTTCAGTCAAATGCAAATGTCAATAAAAATTCCCTACCCCATATGTGATTAAAAATCAATGTCATGTATATAATGCGAGATAATATAACATATGTTAGTGCCATCATTAAGCCTGCAGCTAACCATTATTTTAGTAAGTGATTATTTTATTTCTAACGATTAATCAATAAATTTGTAAGTCTACAGATTTTTCACTTAACTACTTAAGCCTTTTTATACGTTACAAATATATTAAACGATGCAAATAAATATTGCAATACATTTCTTAAAAAAAAAGAAAACACTTCATGGCTTAAAAATGCTTCATATAGCATTTATTTTGTGAATTTGACAGACAAAATAGTTTTTTGCATTTTTGTACAATTTTGGTTTCATCACTGCTCTGAATGTATAATCCTTTTAACAATCAATTACTGACTTAGTTGATTACTTCAACAAGGAGTCATCACGATTAATCTGAATAATTGTTTCAGCCAAAGTTGTGATTGTGTTCACCGTCATTCCAAATTCTGCTGACTAATCGCTTTTTATGGACAAGGATGGATAATCTTCTCTAGGTCCCAAATTCATTTATTTCATTAATATAATTTCTGTGTAATGTGTTAACATTACCCAATCGGTCCCGTGAGATAACATAATATTACTTATGAAGCTGTCACTCATCAACTTTTATTATTTTGATTGCCTGATGAGCCAATCTTGCCTTTTGATGAACACCCCTGATTAAATGACAACGCGATGTGCCATACTGTTGCCTTCAACACAGACAGAAATGAACGAACAGCTCTTGTGAGGTTTGAACATTGGAAACATAACTGCCTTAAATGACAGCAGATTTGTATATTTTGTACCAGTCTAAAAAAAAAAAAAATCTTATTTTTCTGTTTAAGAGTAACCAAAGTGATGTAATTAACTTCCTGTATGTAGAGACGTTAAGTATTCTATTGTACGTAAAGCACATCCACATCGGCACCTTTCACCTGCATTTACCACATTTAGAATCAGAACCGACAATCATGTTTGGGTTTAAACTCACATTTATTTGTCTGTTCACTCAGAGCGAGCAGGGAAGGCAAACCTGAACGTGAGGGTTTTTGTTTTTGTTGATCTTGCGACGAGAGAGTCGTGCGCGTGCCGAAGGTGAACGTGGGGGGAGGCGGTTAAACTCGTTTAGTCAGGGTTTAGTCAAGTCTGGTTTTTAACCAAAGTGATGCATGTGAAATCAGGAGTGAAGCTGAACTGCAAAACGGACCCTTGCAGAGTGCAGCGAGGTGGGAAAATGTTTGCAGATGTTGTTTGAACAAAATGAAAACATGAATGGCACCAATGTTAAAGTTTTAGAAACACACACGAGTACGCCAGAGGCCAAAAGACAAAAGATGAAGCACTCTTGTATTAATAAGCTTCTTATCAAGCTATATTTTTGTACTTATTCCTTCTTGTATTTTTTATTATGCATTCATTTAGTGTTGTCTTAGTTGGTAGAACAAAACTTGTATTACAACAATAATATATTGTGGTTATGATGTTATCATGTAGTAATATATTTTCACATGCAGCTATGGGGGAAAGTGTAAGAAGAAGAGAAAAGGAAAGTTTGTTCGTTTGGAAAGATGGGAGCCTATTTTGTATGCAAGTCAATAAAGAATCAAAGAGGAAAAACTGTGTTGTCTTGTGTTTCTTGGAAAGTGAGTTATTAGTTGGATAATTGTAACATTCGATTTAGTCTCAGGAATTTCCCCTGGTAATAAATTACTTTATTTCCTCTGTAACAAAATAAGCAACTTTTTTCATCAAATTTTATTTGCCTGATAGATCAACAGAAAGTAGCACATCATTGTGAGGTGATAGAAAGTATTTTGAAACAAAAAATATATATATATCAGAAAAGCATTTGAATTTGCAGATGTGTAGTGACGAAATGAGAACCAGGTTAAATTCTTTTGTAAGTCTTCCTTGTTAACCGTTTAGTGTCGGGTCGTGGGCCTCTGGTGAATCATTGCTGAATAATAGTGTTGAAGTTCTGCTCTATGTATTTGGTAAGCAGAAGTGATGTAGCTCAAAATAGAATAAGCCTCAAGTTTCAGATTTAATGACTTTAGACTTGACTGGACTTTCATACCAATGACACATGATTTCACTTGCAATTGAGCCTTTTCAATTGGTATCTTACACCAAATGTAACTTTAAAAAGGCCGTTTCAGTAAAAAGTCTTTCGTCGATCTCACACTCAGACAATCTCAGCATCTTTTAAAGGGGCCGCGCTCCCTGCTGCTTGGTGCAATTTATCTTTAGATTTTTTTTCTTCAGCTTTGAGTTCATCAAGTGTTATGGGTAGAGTAACATTTTAAATACTTCTATTAAGAAATAAGTCATTTATTATGTGGCCTGCGTTTCCGATGTTGATCTTTATCGTCTTAAATTTTGTCATTTCTTCAGACTGGAGAAAAAAACATTACAAATGCTGCTTGATGATGAACTATTTATCGCGTGTCATTGGTTTGGAAAAGTAACAGATTCTTAAGAGGGCTTAAGATCTAGGGAGCATCCCGACCAGATTTCCAATATTTTTGCATTACCACATTAGGGGGTGCTCCAAGCATGCAAGAAAAAAATAAAATTGTATGTCTAAAAAAAAAAATTCAAGACAATTATTTATCTTATTTATTCACAATCCCCTTCAATCTTTTTACATTGTAACCCAAAGTGGATATTTTGTCCCTTAATACATTTATTAATTCAGATTCAGAAATAGACAAATGCCCCTTTAAAAAGGGTCTAATACTTTTACATTTGATGTGAAAATCATCTCTTTGAGTCATTAAAACTGGTGTGCAAAGACTTACTGAGATCAAAGTAATGATTAAAAAAAAAAGAATCCAGTAAACATTTCAATGCCTTTTAAACACATTTAAATGCAAGCAAGAACAACAACAAAAAATGCAATAACAGCATTAATAGTACCAAAAGCAGAAACAACAATTACCCCTTTTTCTTCTTTTTTTTTTGCATTTCCTTCCTGAATTGAGAAGTCTACTCGGTCAGAACGATGTAAAGTGGAAGAAGTTCACATCAGTAGAAACAGTTCAAGTTTCTGTCTGAGAACGTCGGCCATTTTCCCCACAACATAAAGAGCTTTGTGTGACTGTTAATAGAGAATGCTGTCTGGTAGTGAATCAGTGAGTTATTCACTCCATTGTCAGCAGCATGTGAGCCACTGTGTCTGTGGACAAACAAATCCCCTTCCTGCACTTATAGATATTGATGTGAAAATGTAGAAAGAGAAAAATAAATATTCTTCAAAAAGGCCATAAAATCAGCTCACTTCATCAAAAATTGGTGTTCAACTTGGCAACACTCAGCAACCAAAACATTTCGTTTGAAGGTTGTTTGCTTTTTCTTGCAGCAGATTTCTAATTAAAAAAAATCTACTTTGTTGCTTCCTTCCTGAAGGGGGCGTGGTTGTGCTACTGGTGAGTCCGGGGGTGGGTGGTGTTGGAGCCACAGTCTATGTAGCGGTAGTCCTCCAGGCTGTTCTGGGACGTTCGCACCATGTACGACGTTTTCACCGAGGTTCTGCAAACACAGGCAAGCTTTTCAATAACGCTGTCAAGAGCAGGATGTGGCCACAACATATTTCAACACGGGTCTCCATGGTTACTGTAACACCTAACAAGATGCAGCTGCAGAATCATCACAGAGGTTTAAAAAGAAAAATTAAATTAAATACGACTAAAACAGCAGGGAACAATTAAGACTTTTTCCCTCTTAAATAAGGTCTGCTTGAAAAGAAAAATACATTCCTAAAATTTAACTTACATAACGTCATCTTATTGTCCTTGCAATATTTTTGCATTGGCCATTGACAGCTTGACTGAGTTTGTTTAAACTACTACAGAAGAGTGGAGAAGGTTTGGCCTGCAACATTTGGGGCTTAGTAGCAAGATAACTTAAGTCTGGTGCTTGGGATGCTGGGGCCGTCATCCAGCCGTCCACCGTGTTTTGGAGTTAAAAGAAATATCTGAAGTTGAAGGGAAATCTGAAAATATTATTAGTTAATTATGTACATTTTTAACAATACCTAAGCACCAACTGCAATGTCTTGAAAAGACATGAGCCATCATTAGAGGAAGAGAACTATAACATGCAGGATGACGGCCCTCCAGGACCCACTGTGAGCACCACAGGTGTAGCTAATGCGCCGTAGAAACAGTGGTTGGTTGGTCTTGTGAAGGGTTTGAATGATTTTACCATGTATTGTATTTAAATTCTAATTTGAATCGCAAATTTAAGTACTTCATTGAGATCTCTGAAATATCCTAAGTGTCATGTATTTATCAGCTGACCTGGTTCTACTCAGTATTTTACTAAAAAAAATCAAATTAAATTAACTAATAAATGCATTTCTAGTGCTCTTACCACAGCAACTGTAACTTACTGCATAAATATGATAATGTTGTGGACCTTGATTCTGGGCATTGTGCAGAAGGCACTGCAAGACAAAAAAAGAGAGAAAAATGTCACATTTGAGTCATTTTTCAGTACAAGTTGCATAAACACAGTTTGGGCGCCACTTACTAGGCATAAGGTGCATTGCTGCCGATCTCCACACTGACCGTGTAGTTCACCTGCAAACAAGTTGAGGCATCAAAAAAATAAAAATAAAAAAAATACATGATCTCTTTAAACCTTTGACCTCTTTTGAGGGTTTTGCTCAAAAACAACAAGCCCTAAATTAATTTAATATAATTCAGGAACAATTATGTTTACCTGAATTGCTCTGGTATCAAAGTAAATATACGACTAGTGAAAATGTTATGGGTCTAAAAAATAAAATAAGACTCATTTACACAGCTGTAAAAAACAACAACAATCATTTCTGCATAAAAAGTGCACTTTATGATCTGAAGTCTGTCATAGTAAGAAACTAAATCAATTAATCGCATGATGAGTTAAAATGAGATTGGTCGTTTCCATGTGGACAAAAATGGAAACGAGACTGAAATAGTTAGTTTGCACTACTTGACACTTTTGCCTCTTTTCCCTGTCAAAAGCTGAATTAATTGTAGTTTTAGTTATTTTATTTTGGATATTTAAAATGTTTTCAGTTCCAGTGTTAAATGTTCTTTAGAAAACTACTGTGTATTTTGTACCTGTGCCAAAATCCATGCACAAAACCCCCGAGGAGCAAATAATTTTTTAGACTGACGTTGGTTGATAAAAATGTTGATGAACATTTAAATTACCCATATTTTGACACAGTGGGTGCAATTTGAAGCTTAAAGTTCATTTTTCTCCTCTCGTATTTCACCAAAGACAGTCGTTCCGTTTAACGAGCTGTTAAAATTCAGCATCTCTACAAGAACAAGTTCAGGACTGTTTGAGATTCAGTTTTGAGATGTGTTTTACGTTTGTCTTGTTTTCAAAAATGTGATTAACATCAAGTAGAAAAAAAAAAAACACGCACACAAAAAATTCCTCAAACCAGGAAACACGAGGATCGTGTCTAATCTTTCAGCCACATCTGTACATGATAAGTTTTCAAGCTTTATCCTTATTGCTTTCTCCTGAAAAGGAAAACAGTGAGACGATGTTTGGGTGACTCTGTGCAAGTCGTGTCAAGCCACTGAAACTTACTCAACGACATTTCTTCTAGGGTTGCAGTAAGGTACTGAGATCCAGCTTTACTTTGTTTTTGTTTTCATATAGTTGCCAAAAGATGCAACTGATTTTTAACCGCTAGTTAAAAATCATCTGCACTTCAAAGTGCAAATGTCTGCGCTTTGAAGTGCAGACATTTTTCTCTTGCACACGTCGCAATACCATTTCTAATAATTGTGCAGAAACGTTAACTGATAAAAATCAAGACAGACAAACCAGCTTCCTGTTTTAGCAACTGAACAAGTGACAAATGAGACTCAAGAAGAAAATGGAAAATGTTGAGTATTTTTTTGGAATATTTTGTTTTCAGCTGATGGTTTAGTGCTTAATACAGAGAGACTGTGTGTGTGTGTGTGCGTGTGTGTGTGTGTTTACGCTGACATGGGAACATGAAGGAACAGATATGCGAACAGTGTGACTCACTGCTGATGTAAGGAGTTTGTGTTCTTTGTTCAGTTACATAAATCCTGACCAGTCGGATCATTTGGCAGCCAGACCTGCAGCGTATTCTGATAAAGCCTTTTGTTTTCATCCAACACACCGTCGGTGTGGAGGGTACCAACTTCTGTTATGATTGGACTGAACCAAACGCACATTTCTGTATATAAATCCATGTTTTATTTAGGCACATTTTTTTGTGAATCAGTGCTATGTTGAATTAAGCAAAGCATTTGATCATTTCAAACCTAGAATGCGCTTGTGTGAGAGAAGGGTGCTTGTTTTGCACACCTGGCTGTGGCTGAGCGGCTGGACGGTGGTGGGGTTGTCCAGCTGCCGAGTCCCTACCACCGTCTTCATGTAGAGGACCTGGCAGCTCACGCTCTGCACCAGCACAGTGAAGAAGTTTGGGTTGCTGAAGTTCAGCATGCACTGGAAAAGAAAAGCAATCCGTACGGTTTGAAAGGCCGGCTGGAAAAATAAACTACAATAATGTCAGGAGCCGCTAATATTATAAGTAAAGACAGACTTTTATCCAATCTGTAACTGGACCATATTAAACCACGACTAGGTTAAGTGAGGGAGGACTTACTGGGGGAAAATAGTTCGCTAAGTTCAGGAACACTAGATATGTTTCCTCTTGATAGAAAGAATAATAGGATAGAAAGAATAATAGATAGAAAAATCCAACTTTTAAATAGAGTGCACCATACCATTCTCTAGGAATAGGATTCTTTTCTTAGTAATCCTAGAAAAGCATTACGTCTGTTGCCTAAACTCCTCTGTAATAATTTTGCTTTAATATTTTTGCTGTGTGATCCTTTTTTTCAAATTACAGGATATCTGAAATCTGCCAAAAGCATAAAAAGACAGAGTGACCGATTAAAACTATGTTTTAAACCATGCAGAGGTAGGAATACCTTTCCTATTTTAAACTTTTTTTAAAGAAATTTTAATGTGTCTAAGGCAGAACCAGCAGGTCAAAGATCATGAAAATAT
Organism: Poeciliopsis retropinna; assembly: GCA_010277075.1. Classification (NCBI taxonomy): domain Eukaryota; kingdom Metazoa; phylum Chordata; class Actinopteri; order Cyprinodontiformes; family Poeciliidae; genus Poeciliopsis; species Poeciliopsis retropinna. The sequence continues at coordinate 2,007,233 of VMRM01000009.1, forward strand.
CTGCCACATAATTCTGATCGTTACAACTCTTGACAGGAACTTTTTTTTTTGTTTGTTTTTTTCTTTAGATAAACAAGAAGTAGCAAATACATTCTCAGATCAGAACATGTTGCAATCATAATGACAACAGACTTTTTTTCTTTTTTTTTATCACATTATCAACAGATGGGGAACATAACTATAACAGCAAAGTAGAACAACTATTGGTCAGAACTGCCAACTACTTTGCCTTTGCTTATTGCAAAATGTGGTAATTTTGCTATTTAGAGATTGAAAAGCCTAAATTGTAGTAATTTTTTAGAATATAGATGTCCGGGTGATATTACTGTGGAAATGAGAAGAAACCTACCGTCATGTTCATCAGGACTTTGTTGTTGACGTGATCAAAGTGTACAGTCACTGAGCGGATCCCGGCGTCCACCACCACCACCGAGCGGGGGAAGAGGAAGAAGGCGACCAGCATGGAGGCCAGGAGGCAGACCACCACCGACAGGACGACGTACAGCTTCCTACACACACACGCATGCACGCACACAAAACCTGCTTTCAAATCCCACAAATATGGTCCCTGAAAATAAACTAGATTTGCATTGTTCTTAATCAACATTACATGTGTTGCAGATATAATTATTATTTTTAAAAAGAATAAAAAGCTTTCATTACAAAAAAATCTTCAAAATTATTTAAAAAACGCAAACAAATGTAATAGCATAATATATTTTTCCCTTTTAACGTCATAATCCACTGAATTATGCTTTCCTTTGTTTTTGGGTTTTGTTTTTTTGTTTTTTTTTATCTAATTTTGCGTAAGTAATTGAACTAGGCCTCAGAATGAAGTCCCACATAAAATAGACTCAGGCGTACAGCCATTCTACAAATTACTCAGTTAATTTTTATAAATATAATGTAACAGACTAAATTTCAAAATGTTGGAAAAACATTTTTTTTAATTAAAATTTGTTAAGAAAAAAACCCCAGTCCACAAGCGTCTTCATTCCAAACACATTCACTTAAATTCTCATCACTTGGTACATGTTCACATTATTTATTGACTGTATCTAAGAACATCAAATATATTTTGAATTTAACTGAAGATATGACATAATACAATATATAATACACAATAAATTACAATGACTTAAATCTTATTGTATCAGTCTGTCAACTGTGTTGCCTGTAGGGATTCTTAATGTCCAGCAGGTGTCAGTATTCAGTGACACAGTATCGATGCAGTTCTGCTAAGGGTCCAAACGCTTCATGACGCCTCATCTAGTCATCACTAATAATCAGGCTATTTTTGTCTTATTTTTGAAAAAAAAAGCCCCAACATTCAGTAAAACCTTTTATAATTATAGGAGGAGGAATACTGGATACTAATGAGTAATCAGAGCAGTGTTTTCCTGTTTATGCATCTCTCTTCAGTATAAATAATGTTTAAGGAAATAAATTAAATAGTAAATAGAGGTTAAAAGTGGTGATACTCACGTCCTTTGTGGCTGCAGCCTTTGGTCGCTGTAGGGGATCAGAGCCACCAGCTCGTTCACTTGTTCTATTAAGATTTTAAGAAGAAGCAGAAGCAGAAGAAGAAGAACAAGAAGAAGAAGAAGCAGAAGAAGAAGTTAAACTACATAGCGAGACAATTCTGGAGGGGAAAAAAGCTAAGCATGTCACATAAAGTAAAATAAAAACAGTTACCGTGTATGGGGGGGAAAAAAAAAACGTCTAAAATGTAATATTTCCTCTTGTTGATCGGCTCCTGCTCACCTGAAGGGATTCTCCCGGTGCCCTGACATGTCGGACAGGTTATGCTGTCCCTGCCGGTGAACTCCACGTACGGAAACTTAGCGATATCCTCTCGCCTGTCCAGCCCGTCCAGAGAGTCGTTATCGGGCTCTTTGTGTCCTGCCGGCCGGCCCTCTGGCTGTGTGTCCGTGAGAAGCGGCAGGCTGCTGCCGCTCCGAGACCAGCGCGTCCCCATGACCGAGGTGGGAGCGGTGCAGAGCAGTGTTGTCTTTCCGGACTACAGGCCGCTTCCAGGCTGATGAAAATGAGCCATTCTGTCCCGAAAGAGAGCGCCGAGTACCGGGGGAGGCAGAGCTCACGGTATTTATCCAGAGCTTCAGCTATTTCCAAAGTAATGGTGCCCTGTAACTTTTCAAACTTCGATTTTAAATGTCTGTAAGTTAGTAAAACAAGTTTAGTTAACTTTGTTTAACAATTAACTATAATATTTGAATGCTACCCTCACACAGCTATGTTTCCTGTGTGCCGAGCTTTGTCCTGTTCCATCTGAAACTTTTGTGTCAGACACTGCCTTGGTGCATTCAGGTTCCTGCTGTACTGTGGTATTTTCAACTAACTACGTGGTGCAGTGATGCGTTTAGGTCACTTATGTGAAGAGCTGCCTTACGCGTTTTATTCACCATATAAAAGTGGTGAATAAAACCACTAGTTCAATGTCAACTGATCGACATTCAAAACGTCCAGTTCTTAAGAATCAGTAACTTTTTATGTTTCACAGTAAAAAGTTACTGACTTATCTAGTTATGTATATTTATTTATTATTCTGAGACATCCTTTGTTGCTAATATATATGTAGACTACATATGTATCAGCACATATACATATGCTAGCATGTGTACATGTATATATGTTGCATATACATAAGCATATAAAGCGACGTTTTATTGATAATTGGGATGCTCACTACGGCCCTCTAGTGTTTAGTTTTGCCATTCACACTGAATATGTCAAATTTGAAGCAGAAAATGAAAAAGTAAAACATATTGTCCTGTGAAATACATTATTTGTGGTTTCCGATATATTTGCTCTAGTAATTGAATGAGGTTGTTTTTACGTCAGTTTGGATGCTTGTTGCATTTTATTGATCTGTCAACGTGGATCAGTAAAATACAATCATGTCCAAAATTATTCATACCCCTGGCAGGCCAAGAATGTTGATTCAGAAAACTTCCCAAGCGCGGTGGCCGGGGCGCCAAGGCGGTCCACCTGCGATCAGCTGTGTTTTTGTACGTAAATATGTTAAGTTGACAGGAACTGTAAAATATTACTACTGGGTAGTTGTATGTTATGGGAAAACATCGCCAGTGAAATGCTATTTAAATCCACAACTATCGAGTCTTAAAACAACAAATCCATAAAACACAATTAAAATGAATATCAAACATTTATTTATTGTGAATATCAATGCTGCTAAATGTGATTTAATGGTTTCAGCATACATAAATTAATTTTTTTTTAAATTGTTTAACATTTAAATGTAAGATTTTAAGGAACTGGCCAGTTTAAATAACAATGATTATAGTTAGATTGTCAAAGATTTAATCTAGGAAGATTCAAGCTTTGAGTTTAATCTTCCTAGATTAGTACACCTTAAAAACTTTAATTATAGCCTTTTGCCATGATCACAATCCTTTTTTCTTAAATAAATGGACCTTCATTTCAAATCAAAAGCTAAAAAAAATCATAAACTTATTTTATTTCCAAATGAAATATAATTTAACTCATCTGTCATGGTGATGATGTATAGTTATCTGTAGATGTATTTGCATATATTTTTTACACACCACCACAATCACATACCCACACTTGCGTCTACTGCATATATTTTTATGAAACTGTCCCTTGATTTCATCCGTGTGTCCAGACACTATGACATGGACTCATAGATGTGTCCTCCAAGCTTCTTTCTCAGCTCGTCGTTTTCTCTCTGCAGCACTTTATTCTAAGGACGAAACAAAGATGCAAACTTGAACAAAAATGCACAGCCAGTGTAAATTCTGTAAGCTGAATGTTTTTTGGTGAAAACTGCAGAAGCGTCTGAAGTCGGCTGCAGGAGACTTTCATTTGACACAGCAGTCAGAATCATATTAAACATTGAATTTTGCATCAAGTGGTTCTGAACTGTAATTTTTCCCCAGGTAAAAGAATCAGTTTGGCTTAACCTTGTGTCTGAGTGCCTCCACCACCAGGTCTCTCCCCCCTCTGACGTTCTGCTCCTTTCTTGAAGCTCGAAAAGCATCGCCGATAGTTGACACCAGGACAGGAGCCTGAAAAGGTTTGAACATGATTCCATTTTGGAAGAATAAACACACAAAAAAAAACCTCCGTCCCCACCAAGGTTGCCTATCTTGTTCTTTCCTGTTCACCGCGGATGGAATACTCACAAGCTTCTGGCTCTGGAACAGGTAGCAGTGATACATGTCAGCCGCAGGATGCTGCGCTATAAAGCCAAAGACTTTGGGTGAATCGCGCAGGACGGCACAGAAGGAGACGGTGGGGAGAGGGCAGGCGTACAGGAGGAACTGAGGGCAGCAAACACGAGGAGAACATTGAAACTAAGGCACTGAATGTACAGTTGAAACCAGAAGTTTACATACACTGAATAAAAAGATGCATAGATTTGTTTTTTTCCACTGTCTGAAGTTAAATCAGACAAAATGTCTCCATAGGGCTAATAGGGTCTAGCAAATAGCTAGTTTTTTATTGGTCTAATGTGATACTCTAATTTTAGGAGACACTGATTTCTTTTTTTTTTTTAACCTGAAAGCAATAATCACTAAAATTGCCCAAAAAAATAAAAGCTTGAAATATTTCACTCAATGCGTTATGAATCTCTGTAAGAATGACCATTTCACTTTCTGAGATGAATGGTAAGATTTACTGCACTTTTACACAATGTTCTATTTTTTAACTGAAATAAGATAAGCTGATCAAAAATACAGTGAAATACGATTCTAACATTAAGCCGATTAGCATCTTTGCCTCGCACAGCAGTTTAAAGTCAATATGAAGTTCCAGCTAACAAACTGAAGCTACCAGACTTTGGGCCATGGCTGTACTCACTGTCATTGGAGTGGCCAATCAGAATGCTTCTTTCACACACCTTGGTTTTGTATTCCAAAATGTCAATCCCGCTCATGGACAGAAAGATGAGGACTTTGCTCTTCTTCGTTGCTTTTTCCGAGTTGAATCTATCAGGCGTCTTGATGGAGAAATAAATAAAATGTCAACTCAAAGGTTGAGCAAATAAACAAAAGTGGATTGAAGATTTCAACACACTTGAGACATTAGCCTTTAAAAATAACAATAAATAACATTTGCTCAATAGATTATAAAAAGATTGATTGAAGTTAAGACACACACTTTTTGTGGAGATACGATCTGAAACAGTGTGACAGTATTTCCTGACCTTCAGACTCTGAGCAGCTTCCTCCAGGATCTGCTGTCCGTTTGGCCGGACCACCTCGACCCGGCCAAGAAACTGGTTAGAAACAGAAAGTGGTGTTCAAGATACAGCTTTTCCTCTAAATTAACCTCATCATCTCAGTTTTACACAGTATTATATACACCAATGCTGAGGCTTTTTGTGCTTATTTTTTTAAATACATAAAAAAAAAAAAAAACTACCTTCACAGTGAAAGAGATATCACTTTCATCCTCTAAAATGTCGCTCATCTTTTAGCTTGTTCCCAAATGAGAACCTGAAACCAGCAGCAAGTACATCTGAAAATAAGTACAAGTTTGTCAAACAAAATGAAAAGATAAAGCTTTAATCTTACCTTTGGTGAATTGAATTTACTTTAGTGTTCAGGTTGTTGCCGTCCAGACTGGAGGGTATAAAGTCTACTGCAGTTAATGAGTAACAATCATGTCTTCCTTATTGCTCTTCTGTTGGGAAGATTTATTGACCATTTTAATGACGCCTCAGTTAGCAACAGCATCAACACTAATAAACTAAAATCAGTTTTTTATTTAATCAATCTGGGACAAACTGTTCCTAAAGTTTCTTTGGTGATATGATAAATATTAAAACTAGTGATATAATAAATGTTTTTTTTGTTTGTTTTTAAGTATTTCTGATTATTATTTCCACTGGTTTTGGATGCTGTGCAGCTGGAGGGGGTTTTGCTCTTACCTTTTTACCTTTGAACATGTAGAGAAACAGTCCAGAGTTTCGTGCCTGTAGTAAGGCACAGCGCTCCAGAGGATGGGGGCGATCCATTGGTCCCATCCCAGCGTAGAACACCGTTCACTGGTTCCTTCAGGCGGACACTCCTCTGTGCTGGAGGTTTGGACCCCAGCAGTGGATAGGAAAGTTTGCCAAGTCAAAACTCATTCAGCAAATGTATTTCATTTCCCCTTTTAGCATATTAACCTTTTTTCAGAAAAGCCAAAAATCACCTTGAGCTAGAGGAAAAACACTTTCGAAAGGTTATTTTGAAATTTTGCTGTTTCAGTCGACCTTTTCTGATGGCTAGTGTCTTCAAATTCATTGCCATCCAAGACTGAAAATTCTAGGATGTGTAGTGGGAAAATTTAAGGTTACTATGAATCATTGCATAGCAGTATTAAGATCCTTGCGTGATGTGTGAACTCAGAGAAAATATTTCTGAAGGACTTTAGTTTCTCTGGCCTTAGCATTTCAGTGAAATCATTGGGTTGTTTCTTTATCTCCTGGTGAAAGAAGACACGTGTGCTTTCTGTCTGTTCTGTAATCAAGTAGATTATCAAAGCAAGTGAATGGAATGCAACTCTACCCATAAAGCTGGAAGTTGTGTTCTGCTCGAGGTTCTTTCTCCTGATTGCGATCAGTGAGCAGAGACTTAGAACGCTGTAAAACCTTCGAATAAACACTGATTTATCTGGTTCTTGAAGCAGTTTTCACTCTTTGTTAAAAGAAAATTTCCACAACAGATGATAGGAGCTGCAACATTTAATTTCCATTTCGGATAAAGTATTTCAGCGCATTTCTGAAGTGGCAAAAATCGGACTTTTGTCCGAGCTTTTAGAGCCAATTCGACATCTGTCTGTTAGGATGCAAATTGAATCATCAGACTGGTTATATAAACATAGTTGGATATCCTTATATTGGAAATTTATCTCATGGAGCAAAAAAATTTATCAATCATTACCATTAATGACTCAAGTGAAAATATTTTTACTGTCACTTTCATCAGTGGTTTCTGTTTGATGAGCACAAGTTGCATTATTACAACCCCAAATAACAAAAGTTCAGATAAATTGCATAAAATTCTACATTTCTGTCTCTGAATTAAAAGTGGTGTTTCTATGGCATAGCCACATTTTCACTAAAGATTTTGGCAGAAAATAACTATTTTCTTGTCATAAGAAAAAAAAAAACATTTTTTTGTAAACTTTGATGTTGTAGACAACAGTGCCTCTACTAACACTCTGGCAACATTGGTAACTAAAAAATCATATCTGCTGCATTTATTGTGTACAGTAAGTGCCATTTCATCAATATGTATTCATATACATTTATTTTTAAAGTCAAAGTCCATACAGGGACGTCAATATCAGACATAATTGACGTTAAGCAGCGACAGTGATGATGATTGCGATGAGATGACAGGAAGGAAAGCCCAACACAGACACCGAGAAGATTTAATGACATCTGCCAAACATGTTAAAACTGCATATTGAATGATTAGCTCTGCCCAATATGATCGATACTGTCGGCTCATCTGAATGTAATCGATCACAGAAAGTAACTGAATAAAGTGAATATGGATGTGAATCAGAATGCACCAACTGGTTGTGAGAAGTTTTTCCTGCTGAGTTTAGGCAGAGACTGATGGAACAGGAAAGCCTCCCTTAAATCACGTTTAACACCATTAAAAATAGCCGTTTCCTGCTTTTCTAGTCTAAGCTAACTCAGTTCAGGAGAGACCGTTCCATCGGTTTGGGGCGGTGAGGTTGGTGGTGGGTGGAGGCCGACGGGGTCTATGAGTCGTTGACAGACATGCTCTCCATGGCGTTGGGGAGGTTTTGGTCTCCTCCTTCCATCTTCTTCTTTTTCTTCCCTCCATCCTGCTGCTTCTTTGCTTTCTTGGACATCTCCTGATCGATGGGGGCCGGCTTAACGAACTTAATGATTTCTGTCAAACCTGGCAGGTGGACAATGAAAAAAAAAAAAGAAAGAAAAGAAGTCACTCACAGACCGCGTCCAGAACAGAGACATGTTCTGTGTGACCAGTTGATGCCCGGTCTTACCGGGAGGCATGAACTCCCTGAGCTTCTCTGGAACGACGATGCCTTCGTCCGTCTGGTAGTTCTCCAGGATGGCGCACATGACGCGTGTCGTTGCGCACATGGTCGCGTTTAACATGTGCACAAACTCTGCCTGCAAGAGCAAGACGAGTGTTCAGCACTGTGGTCTACCTGGAAGAGGCTCGGCTGCTCAGAGTGCTGGTGTTACCAAGGCAACATTCATGACATAACCTACTGATCTTAACTTAAAAATATCAGATGGTCTGGAAAATAAAATCTGAAGTAAAAATTCTATATGCCTAAAATAAATCACAACTACAACTATAGAATCAACTGGTTTTAATGAAAATGAATAAAAACCAGCAAAATAATTGTCTTAATGGAGGAAGTTGTGCTCACCCACATTCTGGTTGTCATTTATGACAAAAATTTGTAAGAAAAGTAAATGTCAAAACTTAAGGAAATTCTTATAAATTCATTGATCCTCATCTGTTGGCTGCTAATGGAGAAAAAGCCCTTAGCTTCTCCTCATTTTAAAACATAAGCTTTATGCATGCCATCATATTTTAATAGACGCATGATGATAATATTGTTGGATTAATATGACACCTTAGACCAGCTCAGTTAATCTAAACTATAGACTGATGTAGAGTGTTTAAAAAAGGCCCAAATGAAAAAAAGACGAAAAACAAAAGAGAAGCAAAAACCAAAGAGAGCACAAACAAAAGAAAAACATGAAATAAAGGAGGAAACATGAAAAAGAATGAAAGAAAAAAGCACAAACAGAAGGAACAGCAAGGCAGGAAAAACAAGAGAAAATGACACAAAGAGGCAAAGGAAACAGAAGAAAGGGAAGAGAGGAAGAAGGAACATAAAGGGAAGAAAAGCATAAACGGAAGAACAAAACAGAGGGAAAACGATGACACCCAGGTTTTTTTTTTTAAATATAAATTACTCATGAACTGGTTGAACATATTGCAACAGGAGACATTATTGCTCTGCTTTGCTAACCACAAGGATCTTGGTAATTTATCGTTGTTATAAAACTTGAAGGAAAACCTAAAAAAAAAGTCAATTTAAGTGAAACAATCCAATCCGTGTGAACTGTTCTGAACTGGAACCCTCACCTTATCCATCATCTTTTTGGTCTGTCCGTAGCGGATGCGGAGCCGCCTGGCCTGGTAGTCTGTGCAGTTGGAGCAGGAGACCAGCTCCCTGAAAGCCCCCGATCCGGGGAACCAGGCCTCCAGGTCCAGCTTCTTACTGGCTGCGTGGTTCAGGGCCCCTGCAAGGACGACAACCATGAAGTAGAGGCTCCGTGAAGCCGACGCATCAGGCTCTCACTGCTGGAGACCTCACCGGAGACGATGTTGACGATGCGATAAGGAATTCCCAGTGACTGGTAGAACTCCTCTGCTGTTCCGATCATCTCGTCAAACATCTCCCATGACTTTCCGTCGTGAGGGGAGGCGTAGACGAACTGCTCTATCTGCACGCAGAGACACCAGGATCAGTCTGAGAGCCATTTACATGATGAAAAAAATGGATTTTTCATAAAAGTTACATACAGCAAGTTGAAACATAACCTGGTGGAAAATGATGCAGTGTGGAACCATATAGAGGGATTATTTATTTAACAACTGATGCACATGCAACTTGACTACAAAGCGAGTCAGCTGGACTTTAAATCGTCACTGGTTGTCATGGTTACCCGCCATTTTTAACATTAGCAAGCATGCTGTCAGAGTGCGCCGACCGTTTATCACAGCGTGATAAATTAAGTTACGCTACTAAACTGGCTTCAGTGACTGGGATACATCTTAGTGACACTAACCTGCTTCATGCAGGTGAGTTGACAAATGTTCCAAACTTCACTGACATGGAATATGAGAGCAACTTTGATGGTGATCTGGGCTGGTTGTAAATCATTTTATTTGCCTAATTGTAAATAGTTTAACTACTTAGCATAATTCCTGCTGCTTTTCAGCAGGAATTATTTCCGTGGTGCTAAAGTAACATGATGTCCCTGTATAGAATTGATTTAAATGAACATTATATTCATTTGCCTGGGGGTCAAAACTAGTAAATTTATAATACTGTTGGGCCACAATTCATTATATTAAAAATGCAAAAGTTAGCTTAATTTGATTTATTTTTTTATTTTATCTGCTCAACAATAAGCTGTTTTTTAATGAAATCTGTATATTATTAGAGATCCAGAGAATAAAAACCCTTCAGACCACACTTTGGACAGCCTTGGTTTGCACTCTCTTTTCCTCTCATCAGTCACATAATTTAAAGAGAATCTCTAGACAGCTTGAATAGGGAAAAAAAATTGTTTCTGGATTGAATTATTGCCTCAAAAAGCAGAATTGCCAGACATTTAAACATTTGCTTTTCAGTCACTGACCTTTTCAAACTGGTGAACCCTGAAGATGCCGCGGGTGTCCCTGCCGTGGGAGCCCACTTCCTGCCTGAAGCAGGTGGAGAAGCCGGCATAGCGCATGGGCAGGTCCTCAGGCTTCAGCCACTCTTCCCTCAGGAAGGCTGCGATTGGCTGCTCCGAGGTGGCGATGAGGTACTTCTCGTCGATGGAGCTGTCGTCTGATTTCTCGCTGCTCTTACCGATCACCTGGAGGAAATGTGGGGCAGGAGGCAGGAAGTCGACAACAATTACAACAGTTTTAAGATGCATTGTGCTTTCCCTGTTGGATTAGGTGGGAAAAAAATTGCAGGATTTGTTGCTTTTGTCCTGCTGTTGGAAGAAAAGTTTACTGTCTGATAATTTCCTGATTTATGTAGAAAATTCAGTTATTAGTTATGGCCACCAGAGGGCACCACTGCAACTGTAGTGCACTGACTACGGTAGTTTTATAAATGGAAAACGTCTTGCTCTTGGTGCATTTTTCATATAATTTATCTAATTTTTGAATTTTAAAAAGTTTATTTAATTCCTCTTTAAGAACAGCCTGCAGGACAGGAAATCTCTACTGAAACAAACAGACGACAGAATTCAGTTGAGATTTACAAACCTTATAAAGTTCCTCGTCAAACTGGCTGAGCTGAGCCACTTCCTGCATGACCTCTTTCCTCATGAAGAACGGCGTGTACAGCATGGTGTAGTTCTTGCTGTGGAGGATTCTTAAGGCGTAGTTGATCAGAGCCTGCTCCAGGAACACCAGGGGCCCCTGGGAGCAAAACAGGAGAGCAAAAAATTAGCACCTGTACTTCCGGAACGTACAGGAAGGATTAAGACTTCGGTCAGAAATGTTCTTCCTGGTGAGTTATGTCTGCAGAGTTGGGGCCGCAACATTTTTATGGTAGAGGAAGAACAGAGCGATCCTGTCTTAGTACACAGAGGAGCTCACCTTTAGAAAGTAACCTCTGCTCCCAGCCACAACGGCTCCTCTCTCTCCGTCAAAGCCGTCGATCATGACCACCAGGTCAACGTGGGAGTACTTCTTCTGGACGCTGCAGTCGCCCCAGGTACGCTCCACCTTGTTGTCTGCATCCTGACGGAAGAGTTCAAAATCACCAAGTGTTCAGCTAATGTTTCTATGTATCTACTGTTATATTTTGGCCAATAGAAATGTAACAGTGAGGTTATAGTAGTGATGCTCTGACTGAAATCAGAAAACCTTCAGCCTGATGGGGAGTGACCTAGCAAGTTGGAAACTTAAAAATCCTATCTTTCGATGCATACCGAAACTCTTCAGTGAATACATTACTACTCAGTGTTTGCCATTTCCAGTAGCTCTTCAGAGAAAAGTTTAAGCTGACTTCATGGGAGGCACAATCCCATTACAAGAGAGAGCAGGTGTGTCAGCAGATAACAGGAAGGCTAAGCATATCATAGCTAAGTTGTGTTTTATCTTTTATCTGAATTTGGAAATATTGGCAGGTTTTTTTTCCCCCCAAAACCTAAGTCAAGAAAAGTAAGTTAAAGTAAGAATCTCCATTCTCCAGAGAATATACACTGATTTACAGTACACACAGAGGAGCTCACTTTTAGAAAGTATCCTCTGCTTTCACTGATTTATTGTTTACAGTAAATCAATATGTGATGTACTGTAACCTTCATCTCCTGATGTTTCCAGTACACTACCCATTAACTCTTGGGACACCTTGGCTTACATCCCGTCTTACTGCTTTTTTCACTCTTGATAACTCAGTGAGATTAAAGGTTAATTCTATAAAACTTGGCCAGGACTGTTTAGTGTTCTTTTTAAACTTTCTTTGTCCCTTTGATCGTAAGGTATGTGGAACAATATGGATATGCACTTTGTGTACACTTCAAGACCCATTCTTGGTCCCATTAACGCCCATTATAATCACATAGTTTCTATGGACACTTATCCTACCATTTTAAAATATCTTTCCCATTAAAACCAAACTAATCTAAGATTCTGTCTTCAATATATAACAAATAATAGTTTTAGGTGTGGTGACCCCTCCTAATATTACCACAGGCCCCGCCCCTTTATTTAATCAAGACTCAATAGTTAAATGGTTACATTTCTTCCAAAATTCATGGCAATAAAAAGATTGACCACAAAAATAGTCTTGGTGTGTTGGCAACTATGTAAAGGAGTGGAGTGGTATGAATGAGATTGAGAAAATATTTGATCTGTACGCATGCGTGTGTTTTGAAGACTCAAAGCCAAGTAGCCTTTGTTTACGTTTTCTCCATCACAGGGAAAGCTGATGTGTGTTGTAGCATGTTTATGCAGGTGCATCTGAAAATAAACATAAAAGTTGGCTTTGTTTATGTGTCTTTATGAAGAGAAAGAGGCCTCTCTCCTATTGGATGAGTGGAACAACCTGTTGATGCAGGTGCATCTTCTGTAAGGCTTGTTGCAGCATTTTCTAGTTGACGATTATTTCAATAATTGATTCATCATGATTAATCATTTCAGCCAGTTTAGAATATCTTCTTATCTTGCTCATCCAAGTCTATCAAGCCAGTGATCCACTCATTATGTTGCTACATGCTGAAGGATCTCTTAGTGCATTTTCTTTAAATTGGTAGGCATCTTTTCTCCACTTTGTTTTGTTGGTACCATCATGTTCTAAATGTATGCGAGAGCCTGATGAACCAGCAGATTTAAACACTATTACTACTAGATTCATTTGGTGTGATCCATTGCCTACCTCGTCATTGCTGACCGGTACAGAGGGATGCAGGAGGTTGCCGATCTCCCTCAGATACTCGAACCTCTCTGCTTCCAGCTTCATCCTGTCCCGGTCGGTTTTCTCCACCGCCTCGTCGACAAGCAAACGCACCTTTTTGATCTGTGTTACTGTCAGCGCCTGACCCAAGGTAGAGTCAAAAGAAAAAAAGTAAGAAAGAGCAAAAAAAAAAAAAAGAGGAGAACATGCACGGATGTGTCCGTAACACCCACCGACAGCGTTTCAGCTGTTAGGTCCTCCAGGTTCTGGGCTTCCTCTGGTACAGACTCATCGTCCCCTACTGGTTCCTTTTTCTGCAATCACACAGAATTATGATTGAAAATCTCCACTCAGCAGAAGTGTTTCATGTTGCTGTTTTGCCTCTAATCCAAAAGTCTTTTCAGTTCTGAGTGTCGACTCCTGTTTTCATACGAGCGATCGCAAAAAAAACCTTGAAATCTTTTGTGTCGTTTTACCACAGTGAAACCAACTAAAGTTTGCCGTTTTAACCCGGAAAACTTTAGGGAAAACCCAAAGACTGTGAATACTTTAGCAAGGAACCACATTCGGTTCTGCATTATCCATACCTTCATCTTCTCCCCGATGCTCTTGCTGCAGAGGTTCTTGGCTTTGTTCAGGTTGTCTGCAGTGAAGCGGCCTGTCAGAGGTGACATCAGTCAGTGCATTGTGGAAAACAAAAAAATCTGTAATCTATAAACTCTTTCATGACTTTAGTAAGAAATTTTTAAACGTTACATTTGGGATTTTATAATATGCATAAAAAATATATCTGTTATGCTGAACCAAAATGAATGTTAGCAGCTGCTCTGCAGGGTGAGGTTGAGCTGATGCTGCCGGTGATTGCATCAGATTCTACATTGCCAAGCTTACTCAGAATTACACGTAATTTTACATTTATCTAATTTTAAAAAAAGTTTCATTTCTCTTTATTTAGTTGACCATTAGACCTCTTTATGTCTAATGTTTAATTTCTTTTTGAATGGTAACCATATGGCTTATTCGTAGTCGTATAATTACACTAGCTAAGCTAATGTTAGCTTCCTTCTGAATAACCCACAGAAACTTGTTTTATTTCCGCTTCTAACTGTTTGCTTTGCTGCAGCATAAAATTTAAACTCTTCTCATGATATTGTATCTATTTACATCCGTGAATTTGGCTTTGGTAAGGAGCTCTTCTCTGTGGGAGCGTCGCTAGTCTTAGGAACATTAGCCTCATTGCTAACGTTACTTGTCATGACTCAAAGCGCCGCTGTTTTTCGCTCTTACATTTTCTCCACTCCGTGTCTGCGGCCACCAGTTTATCCACCAACGTAACGTCTTTAAACCTTTTCCTTTGAGTCTCGCGGATGATTTCAGGATCCCCGCCTTTGTCGGTCCGAAACAAGTCCAAGTCGAGCACCATGTTTCCACGCTGCCTGCTTGTCAGAGAGAGACTGAATGAAGCAGCACCGGAGAACCAGCTGCTAACCGGGTTGCCAGATCCGACCGGTGTTTCCGCATTACCGCGCCGTCACGTAAGTTGCGCATCTAAACATTGTTTTATGAGTGTGGCGCTTTCAGGTGCACGAGGGGCTGAATCAAGGTTTTTTTTTTATTCTAAAATTATTTATTCAACCTTTGTTATCATAAAATATCACCAAAGTCGAATTGCAATTTTCACAAACAACATCCCTGCGCATATTTAGATGATTTTCTCACGTGTTTTTAATTGTATGAATTATGAGGGTTTATTTTATTTACTACCAGACCAGCTTTTTAAATGGTTTCAACCTGAAAGTGTTTCAAACTTCCAGCCATCAGCATCTAGAACAACTATTCAAAGAAAATTGTATGAGTAAAATAAGATTTCATTTTCTTGGATCTAATAAAGCATTTTTGAATTTAAATAAAAACTAAATTTCAGCTTTTGATAAGTGATGCATATTTATTTGTAAGATTATTCAACTGGAACAAATCTGAATAACTCTTCACACCCTCCTCCTTCAACGTTTATCAACACTAAAGCCAAACTGACTCTTTGCCACAGTCAGCATCAACATCAGAGTGGAGTTTTCATTGAAAAAGTTCTGGTGTACAGTATGGGCAGTTTGTTGACATCAACAAACTTTTTTAGCCCACATTTCTTATAAAATACAAATTTTCTTAAACAGAAATTTGGCAAGTTATGTAAAATGTTCCATCCTATCCAGTTAGCTTTCTTCACATTTTAGGATTAGATAGTGATAATTCATTAGAAACACTGACAAAAAAAGGACAAGAGGAAGAAGTTATGTAGATTTGCTAAAAAATATATATATATTTTAAAGAAAAAAAAAATGTCATAATAGTTGCTCATACTTTGCATTCCTTATCTTTCATTTTGCTTACAAGAATATGTAGGGGAATAGTGTTAATACCAAATTGATTTCTTTGTGTGTGTCTGAACTAACTTGGATTATGGTCAGATTTCGTCATTTAATAAAACCATTTAAAGGTGCTATTCACCAACTGCTGACTAAGACTTTATGACCTTTTTTGATGAGTTGTTTTGAGTTATTTCCAGGCACATATTGTGGTGTCCGAGCAAACCCGAATTCACCACGGAGTCATCCATAAAGTCCAGTGTCGAAGTGCAAATGACCACTGTCCTCTACGGGCTATTTTATTTAGTCAATTAAATGACTCATGAAAGCAGTTCAGCATGACGTGTGGAATTGTTGTCTGCTGATACTAAGTCACTGTTTGCTATACTTCAAAAGCCAGTCAGACAGAATCACAGCGGAGGCATCAAAACTTGATTAGTTACATTTGGAGACTTTGGCAAACTTGGTTCCAACTATTGTTTATTATAAATCTAGTACGTAGTAAAAATATATGTTTTACAAAAATATTTTGATGATGCTATAATTTACATATATAAACATTCCATTTAACTGAAAATGTTCTCAAAATGGGAAAGGAAACAATAGATTCTTTCATTCATTCTTGGACAGTTTGAGATTAGCACAAGGATAAATAAAGCATAAATGTAAACACTGTAAACACTGATCTGGGGATCTAAAAAAAACTTTTTTTTAAGATCCATAGGTAACACTTATTTTCAAAGTGTTTCAAATTATAGCAGCATTTTGTAAAACATTACAGTTTTTACATAGCAGTGTCAGTACTTATATTTTGTTCCTGTATGATACTGCATGCATAAAGGCAAAAGTCATAATGCAAAATTGTGTGTATCTGAGGTCCAACTGGAATATAATAGGTGCATAATAATTAGTGCGGAAGATATTGAGTTGTTTTCAGTAACTATGTTTCTCATGAGTCTATTGATATGAAATTCACTCCAGGTATCAGTAAAAACCCAAGAGAACCCCATATAACGGGAAATCAAAATAAAAGAGCCCATGAAATTATTTATTTGTAAAGAAAAAAAAAAAGAAATGACGGGAAAGCAAACTACAAGAAGGCATAGAAAGCCGAGAAACCATCCAAAATCTGCCAAACAGCAGTTAACATTACTCAGTCCCTCCAGTTTTTTGGAATTTTGAGATTATGGAAATTCATGCAAAATCAACAGATCGCCTCTATTTTTCCACACTAATGCATAATTGTGTTTTCAGCAAAAAAAAAAAAAAAAAAAAAAAAAAAAAGTCAAAAACATTGGGTTTAAGTTACTTCTAACTTACACCTGCAGGTGGCAGTATTTATTACTTCCACTGCTGCCTCAGTTGTATGGTAACTGGCTTTGCCATTCAAGAGATGCCTTGAACTTCTCTCTTGGGTTGTTACTGAGATCCAGTGTAAATTTACAGCCTTTATAATACCTGTTTACTACAAAATGATAACGTATATTTTTCCCCACTGCGATTATGTTTAGGCATTCACTCTATCATAGTTCAGCTTCTCCATATGCTGCTGCTTTCCCTTCAGTGCCGTCCCTGCCTCCTGGATCGCCAGCTCCAGAGTAGCTCCCGTTGGGACGGCGGTGTAACCTTCCTCTGTGATGTTGTTTATCTTCAGGTAACTGCCGGGTCTGTGCAGGGCCACTCCATGCAGGTGTGAGAAGAGCAGCGGCAGGTCACGTGGTAACGTGTAGTGAGATGCCAGCCTCAGCTCAGTGGGGATGTCCGTTTCCTTGCAGTACTTGAAAACAGCTGCCATGTATTTAGACATGTCTCCTCCCCGGGCCTTGGCCCGTCCCACCTCCTCGGCGACAAGTTGGACGATGGCTTTGCAACTGCAGGCGTTCGACATTAAATCCACACTGTCGTCATGAGTCACCTCCGGGTCGTATCTCTGCCT
The DNA here is from genome assembly GCA_010277075.1 of Poeciliopsis retropinna. NCBI lineage: Eukaryota > Metazoa > Chordata > Actinopteri > Cyprinodontiformes > Poeciliidae > Poeciliopsis > Poeciliopsis retropinna. The sequence goes on from VMRM01000009.1 coordinate 2,024,735, forward strand.
GAGTCCCGGAGAACAGACCACCAGAACAAAGTCACTCTCCCGGATCTGCCGACAGTACCAGGCCATAACTCCCTCCTCAGCAATGCTCAGATAGTCCCAAAGGTCCAGACACACCTGTGAAGACATCCATATTCAAGTGCCTCACAAAAATATTCATATAAATTATAAGTCCATATCAACCACTCCTACTAAGAATCGTTTTGTCAGTGCCAAGGTGAGGTCCAACACATTTACCTTCACAAGTGGAGCACTACAGCTTTTGCTATGATGCTCAACTTGATACATATACCAAACTTTTAGAAAGTGCTCTGGGATTCTTTCAAATGAAAAAGAAAGGGGGGAAAAAGTAGGGGAGCAAAGTGCAGAAAATGTTTAAAAAAGGAGATGAGAGCAGAGGAGAGAAAGAAGCCAATAGCCTAGAAGTCTGCTTCTACACCTGCAGAAAGAGAGAAAGAAACAAACCATAGATACTAGCAAAATATCCATATCTAACAAGAAGAAATACAACATCACTGAAAAGTACACAGAGCAAGTTAATACAAGATGTATTTTGTGGCAACTTCAGCCTAATGTAATGTATCTGTGTGTGCAAAGGTTACCCGGGTCGCCATGTGCTGCTGTATGAAGGCTCCCAACTGCATGACGGCTTTGACGTGAGCCGCTCCGTCATACCCACTGTAGCATATCAGTAGACGCGGAGGGGTCGTTCTGTTTCCAGACAACACCACCGGTTCTTTCAGGGTGTCTTTCTCGTCACACAGGGTATCGATTTCTGGATACAAACAAAAATAACATGTTACACATTTGTGTCAAGCCAAAGTGTGTTTTTGCATGGTTTAGCTAGCAGGAATTTGCACCTGGGTTTGCATTAAGTTTCTTCCTGTACACCTTCGACCTCCAACACATGAGAGCAGCAAGTAGGATTCCAAAAACAGCCACCAGAGGCAGACACACAGCTAACACCACAGCCAAGGATGGAGGAGTAGAGGGAAGGATCTCTGGTGATGGAGGAGGTTTAAAAGGGGAAGTTAATGTCCATGTTTTGTAAAAACACTTTACTCAAGACAGTTCAAATTTCAGAAGCACAAGAAGAAGAGAATAAAACAGTCATTAAAAAGTGCAAGTGAGACTCTTTTAAATGAATGTATATTTTACAGGATTAACTCCACTCTTATTAAGAAAACTAAGATACCGTTTTACAATCAATTCTGCCAGTCAATTATTCACACTAATCAGCCTTAATAAGCACAACTAATGAAATTTTAGATATTTTTGTAGACACAATTGATCTAAAAAATGTACACACCCCAGTTAAAAAATTGTGACAATAGTACAATATTAAAAATGTTTACAAAGATGTTGCGCATCAACCTGCTCTTTTAAGCGTGGGCCTTATGATTCCCACATACTGACTTGGTAATACTTCACCACTCTGCCTTATTAAAACTCCTAGAGTCTGGGCACATCTGACAATTTAGAACTGAAGCATCCTTAAAACCTTCCATACCTTTCTGGACAGAAATCTTGAAGCGCTTTCTTACTGCGTCTACTTCCTTAGCAGCAATCTGTGACAGAAGCAAGAAAGTTTAGCAATAAAGTTCATTTCAGGTTTCAAAATCTGAAAACAGGAGCAGCGATCAGTCTGATTCTTCCCACTATAAATTCCACATTGACACACAGGGTTTTGCTGCGTGTTTACATTTGATCACATGACGAGTGCGGTTGTTTTCGCTACTGATTAATCTAACGATTAGTCTGGCAATTAATGAATTAATCGGAAAGAAACAAATCCCCACAGTGTGCAGACTTTTCATTTGTTACTGAAGTTTTTTTTATACACAATTAGAAATACATAAAAATGCAAACAAACAAATGATTTTACAGAGCCCCCGATGGGATACTGGGAAAAAAAAAATCTTTTGCCACAATTGTCAATTTGAAATTTCAAATGTATCCACATTTAAAGATCCTCAGTAAAAATGTGATTATTATTAACTCTTTGGTGCAAAGAAATGATTGAAAATATATATTCATTTGTCTAAAATGCAAGATTTTTTATAATCTATAAAACTGCCATTCATAATAAAATCTGTTTGTAGTGTGATTTAATGTAATAAAAGTGTAAAAAAAAAAAAAAAAAAAAAGCGTTAGGGGTACAAGGGTTTGCATCAAGCCTAAACATGACATACATTACATAACACTGGCTAGGGTACAAACCTTTGTCTGTTAACAATACCTGGAGTTATCTGAAATTCTAAATGTATTAATGTTGCTGCTCTTCTGAAAAAGCAAAACAACAATACATTTTTTTGAAAAATGTTAAAAATCAGCAGAGTCTTACCTCGCAGGTGTAGTTGGTTCCTTCATGAAGGTCACTCAGCTGAAAACTGTGGTGGGTTTTGTTTTCTAAGGAATCCTAAGAAAAATTACAACAGTGTTTTTTTCCCCCATTTATTATACATATTCAAAACATCAAAATAAAACAGACCAACTAATGCAAACACAATGCACAGGGCCGGAATATCTGAGAATTGTCATGGGGAAGGATGCTAAAAAAAAAAATTCAACAAGTCTATGATGACGCAAGAATAGAAACGGGAAGGGAGAGGAAAAAAAAAAATCTTATCTTTACATATATTTATTCATTTTGGGGGCAACATTTAGAAACAAATACTAACTTATAATTGAAAAAAATGAAATCTATTTGTTCTAATTCTTAAAAAAATCTTCCATAATATGTAAAATTGTTGAAAAAGTCATCCTCTCCAAAAAATAAAACTATTGCATTTTGTTTTAAAATTAACAATGCAACAGCATCTTTTAAGTTATCTTTCCAAATTAGGACAACTATATATACTAGCATTGTTAGTGTAAATATGTTGGTGTATTTTCTTCCACTTATTCTATAAAATTAGCCAAGAAAACTGCCACAACTAACCTGGCAATAAATAAAGGAATGTTTAGTCCAGCCAAACATAAATGCATATTCTAAACAAAAAAACTCCAAGTCACGCAACATCAGTGACAAAAAGGATCTGTATTTTTCCCCCTCTGAGAAAAAGCCCTGATTGCAAAAGCCTCCAGTATTTACCTCGTGTGACCACTTGGGGGTGCTGTTGTTAAATGTTTAGTGAAAGGGGAAGTAAGTGTGTTAGGAATGAAAGGATGTTCATTCTTTAAAACTGGGTTAAAACTAAAGCCAAATTATTACAAATTGAAAAGAAAAATAAAACACACTCACCAGAATTATGTCTGTGTATTTCACTTCTCCGTCTCCACGGCAAAGACAGAAGTACCTTCTGATCCCCATGATTGGTGGGGCCAAGTTGAAAGTCACAATGACGACGGAGCCGTCCTGCTGGACCTCAATGTGTTGCGGGTACCAGTCTGCAACCGTTTCACAAAATATTTACATGAAGAGTTGATCTTAAGAGGAAATGTTCCTCTCAAGTTACAATAACTTGTGTTTCTTACCTTGCTTACACTGCTCCAAACCATTCTTCTCTGGACATGCTGGAAAGACAGAGAACTTGTCACTGTACCAATATAGAAAATGGTGGGCTAAGTTTTATGAACACACAAGATGAGAAGTCTGATACAATCTAAAATGGATTTACACAATGAGAAATAAATAACAACAATAAATGTTGCTACAAAGCAACTAGTTAGGTCTTCATCTGTGTGCGTCAAGGTTTCACATTGTGACAGAATACCAAGCCTACAGATTCTTACAACGCGTGCTGAAGTAGAAACTTTGGTAAAACTTGTCCCACTGCTCAGGAACCGGCAAGGCCATGACAGTAACGGCATACTGGGATCCCAAGGAGAGGCCGGGAAATGGATCCGACTTGTAGAACTGTAAAAATAATATACAAGTATATATTTTTTTAAATCCAGCTCATTTAAAAATATTGGAATGAGTGTATTGTGCCCAGGCTTATTGGCTTTGCTGACTGAACAATGATGCAAACCAAACTTCTCATTTTATTGTAAACCTGTTGACGATGAAAGAAGACGGAGATGGAGAGCAGCCATCAACCGTAATGACGTGTCAGCTCTCGGTGTATTCTCAGGTTTGCAGCGAAGAAGACTAATGTTTACATGCTTCATAAATGAGATCAGTAAGTTACAATCAAAGGGTTAGATCGTTAGTAACCATCATGTACGATGATTACTAATGATTAGGTACCGTCATTTACCTAATTATTAGAAAACCCTCCACCATCATGTACGATGGTGTTCAACATCTGGGCTTTTGTATGCTTTCAAGTCTGCTCCAGGGGCAGTGCTGTTTATGATTTAGTGTTAAAAATAATGTGGCATGAATTGAAGCAAAGTCAGCGATTTAATCAAACAACAAACACATCAGGAAGGAGAATACATGGGGAGGTTTCTAGGCGTAATAAGTCCAAGTTACAAGCTATTAGCATTAGCTCAGCAAACTCTGTGCTAGAAAGATAGAAAAATGACAGCTGAACACTAAATGATTAAAAATTTGATTTAAAATTTTGAAATTTGTCTCATCAATGAGCTACAAATGGGAATTAAACCAGCCAATATGAAAACGCTGAATGATATTTACGGTTAAGAATGAAATGCCCAGGCAGGTTTCAGCGTAAAGTAAGTCTTTAATTTCACCAATATGGCTTTTTTCTGACTAAAAACAATATTAATGTTTTGGAGAGGCTCGGGTGGAGTTTTAAAAATTGTAAATGAAAAAAACAAAAATGTTTTAACTCAAAACTGAAACTTTTACATTGTTTTATCCTCAGAGATTTTCTCCAACTCCCAGTCAAGTCGCCAATCAGTCCCTAAGCATGCATTAAAACTCAAAAGTCTTAAAAAGTGATTTGTCATAAATCTTCTACTTTTCTCTTTCTATAAAAGCTAATGTATAGCAGCCATTTGCATAAATCAGTGTGAGCTTTCATTGTGCAAACTAGCTAGACGGTTTGAAGAAAAACAAAGGGAATGCCGCCTATTATACCATTTGAGCATGAGCGGCAGAGAGGGAGACGTTACGGCTGAGGAGCAAGAGCTGACAGTCAACAGCAGTCCCTCCCAAAGCCTGAACAGACACTTGAAAGCCTCGCAAGAAGGCAATTCCTGCAGAAAGCACAAAAGAAAACAGCATGAAAACGTCCTTATTAAACATAATTATGAATGATGCTATATACAGACTGCTATTTGTCAATGCAGAAAATTGCATTTTCAAAATATAAGAAATTCACTGTGTGCAATCTATGAAAAACAGTCTCTGTGTCACAGGTGTGCGATAAATACAGTTCAGTTGTACCCAAGATTCTGAGTAAATGATAAATGGTTACTTCTTGTTTTTCAAGAAATCTTTAGAGAGTATCAAGATAATTCAGATCCACAACAACACATCTGGATCAGGGTGTTATGTCGTTGCAGTTGCAGGAACATGAAAGCTAAAAACCAAAACACTGACCGACAGTCATTACTTCAATAGAGATGTCTGTGACAGAAGGAAGAAATTAAAATTCTTGACCATTATTAAGTGTGCGCAAGCCTTTAGCTTTTGTTGTTTATATGACATATTTTGGTGTTGAGTCTTTTTAAAAGGAGGATTTCCTTTTATATTAAGGAAAGAAGATTCTCAGGCGTGCTGTGGTGATGTAGGGGATAGTGCGACCCATGTTTGGAGGCCTTGAGTCCTCGACGTGGCCTTTCCGACAGGAAAGGGGGAAGACACTAGACAACACTAGAGCCCACAAAAAACCCCTGAAGGGGAAAAAAAAAGATTTTTAGTTTTACACATAATATGTAAATAATCCCCAATTAAAGTCCTCATTTTGTTTAGCGCTTATTGCCTCTACTTTATCTGTTTTATTTACATTTAAGAGATTTAAGAGGAATCTGTTGTTTGCCAGAGAGTTGCATTGCCTCCTACTTTAACAACTCTCCTTTAGGCAGCAAACCTGTTTTATAGGAAACCTTTTTCTTCTGTTCTTGTTTAGAAGAGCTTAAAGTTATTACTCATCTAACGTTTTATGACAAGCTGATATTATGACATGCTCTCCAAGTTGGCACGCTTTGCAGATTTGTTCAAATGAGGCATTAAAATGGTGACTGACAGAGAAGAAGTCTGAGCGAGCACTTAGCCTAAGGATGATATAAGACTGGAAATATCTTTTTTATTGAAGAACAAGAAAGAAAATTACCCAAAATGACTCATCAATCATTACACCTCAGAAGGTGTTTTTAAGCGAAGAGTGTGAGTGAACATACCGTAGTGGCTGGGCTTCCAGGAGACAATGACGGTGTCAGATTTGGGGTTGGGCTCATGTACAAACTCGACCTTCACATCGTCCGGCGCTTGGACATAATGCTCACAGATTGATGGGTCTTCATCCCCAAGCAGCTCCAAGCAAGGCCATGGAATACAACCTGGGGAGGATCAATAATACGGCAAAATTATTTATTTATTTATTTTAATTACAAGATGACAATGTGAAGGTATAGCACAACAAATTAGTAGCAATATGCTTTTGGAAAGTGACAGGGTTTTTTTTTTAATATATTAACTTTCTGGTCATTTTTATTAAAACTAATCACCTTTCTTTCATCTGTGTGTGACATTTTGGTCTAGAATGTCCATTCACCGGTAAATCGATATTCCTGGCTACCATTGCATCATGGAGATAAAAAGTCCGGAGAAAATCCACAGTAAACTTTTCTGGTGTGGGGAAATTTAAATGTTTGCAGGTTATGAGTATGAGAGGAGCAGGAAATAATAAGGTCTTGTATCTTCTGCCTACTCCTTTTCCAACAAATAATGTCAAATTGCATGACAATGGGCATGATAATTTTATTTTTTTCTTGTCTTTGCCTTTTGTCTGTTTGAAATAAATAAACATTAAATTAAAATTGAATTAAAATATGTGAGCCCAAATAAAAAAAACAAAAACATTCAGACATTCAGTCTGTGCCGCCAGGCTGAATGTGACCTACCATGGTTGGAGCTGAGACCCACTTTCTTCTTAATGTCATCTCCGGTTACTCTGCAGTATTCACATTCAGGTCGTCCCTGCAGAGCAGAAGGTTTGTAGTCAGATTCAGTTTCAACTTGTTTGCTTTTCTTTGAATTCCTAACGAATGTCCGCAGACCAACATAAAGAAAATAACAGGCCAACAATAAATCTCTAGTTGTTTAATGGAGCTCAGCTGGAAAAACTCAACTTCCCGACACTTTTATGCCTCCATTTTCAAACTTTTAAGGACAGTACGCCTTGATACTTTCCGTCTACCAGAGCATTACAAAGTTGGTGCAGTCAGACTTTGAAAATACAGGAATGAGATGAACTTGAGGAGAAACAATCATATGTGCTGCATCAAACAAAACTTTGGCATTTTTGTTTGAGAAAATAAGGTGAGCAAAGAAAGAAGTTCTGGAGACTTATTTTGTTCAAATATTGTATAAGTTCCTTAAATTGAAACCTTTCAATTTAAGGTTTCAATTTAAATTGAAACCTTAAATTTGTGGTTGAATGAAGTTTGTTCATTCAACCACAAACGTTTTGCACATGCTCTACCTACAGGCATAGAGTTTTACATCATATCTCTGCTTTGACAAAGCCAGTTGATCTAATTAGCAGTGAAAAGTTTTTATGGGATCTAAATTGGAAGCAGATCTACGGGAAGACTGGGCTTTTTCATCCATATGCAGGACCATTTGTTTCCCTGAGCTAACAGTAAAACAAAAAATGTGACTTAAAGAGTAACTTTTTACAGCTGGATTGTTTCCAGTCAGACCAGTTCGCCTTGCAGCACTTGTAAACTAAAAAGTTGGAATAGGAGATATTGCCTCCACCTAGAATAATGTGATGTATTATTACAGCCCTACTTAACCAACTCTCAGCCTCTATCTCCTTGTCAGATTATTGACAGCCAAGAGCCAGTGGAGATCCTTCCTCCCAAGCCTTCAGTGTTTCTACGATCCGTTTCTCCCTTTTCTGTCCACGGACCTACCCCTTCTGCCAAGTCCTTCATGGATCCCTTCTGTTCTGGATCAGTTAGGACCTGGTTTGTTTTCAGTAGTATAGTTCATTAGGAGCAACATGATATTCAAAATGAGACAGAAGTGAACAAATTTTGTTGAAACAACTTTGGTTGGAATTTAAATTTTCAAGCTGGGAGAAGGAGCAAAAATTAGTAGTGTTAGTTTTCCAAACATCTGTGCATAATCATCTCAGTAAGAGCTCCGGTTGCGTACTTTTGGGAGATTGCAGTGTTTTTATTTATCAACAATGCAGCACAAACAGGGTGGAATTGCTTTAAATTCTTTCCTATTTAGCTCATTCTAAATAAGGAGTAATTATTATCTGAAATTAGGTATGACTGATAAATCTGTTACTCTAGTGAAATGATAAAACACACTGAAGACATTTGGTAAGGTTTAAAAAAAAATAAAAAAAAATGACACCCCAGAACTATCAAACCACAAAGTCCCCAAACCTCAAAGGCATCTTGAATTACAGAAAATGTTTCTTTTTCCTTGAATACATAAAATGAAGCTATGATAGCCATCTGAAAGGGAATATAAAGTAAGAGAAAATATTAAGTTAAGGGAAGAATCAAATTGTTGAGAACATTTCCACAGTGCAGCTTTTTTTTGTTCAATTTTATTGCAACAGAGAAAGTACAGTTAGCTGAGTGATATCAGGTGCAGGTCAGTTTTTCTAAAAATAAAAACCTAATTAATTTTATGTTTTTATTAAATATGTGTAACATTTTTATTAATCGAGCAGATTTATGAAGTCAAATGATCTCTTCAATATTTTAATTTTCTGCAAGGTTTCTTTTTAATTCTTCATCGGTTTTGAAAGACTCCATTTTATTTAAGGGCTTCCAAAATTGTGACCATATGTAGTAGTTTCTATTCATACTATTTAAACGTCATACTCTGGCAACAATAAATAATGCTTCTCCCTTCATGCTGTCCCATCCACCACTGTGTGAAAAGAAAGTATTTGCCTCAAGCATCGGTAACCTTTCTTCTGACAGGTTAGCTGATGAGCAGCAATAATCTTGACAAACCTGATGCAAAAATACCTAATGGGGGAGGCTGCATGAAGCAAAACATGCTCCAATCACTGCTAAAATCACCGTTTGCTTAAGTAGAACAAAAAGCAGTTTTTTTGTTTTTTTTTTGACTAAATCTGAACCACTTTTTCTACCTCCAATGTTCTTGCATCTTGAAAAATCTTTTAGAGATGATTTCTAAATTTAATGTGAAACAATTATTGCTAACTTTACGCTTTGAGATTATGTATACTTACCATTTTAAACCTTTGGAAGTCAGATACGAACTAAAATGAAAACATGACATGGGTTGGAAAATTGTACTTAAGTAAGCTCAGCTATACATCAAGATATTTTTACTGAAGAAAAAAAAAATCTTTCCAGAAAAGACAAGTAAAAGTGAAAAAGTAATTTGTAAAAATACTGTTTCAATAACTGGTGTGACAGATGGAGAAACAATTTTATGTGCAAATTCTGGGATTTTAAAATAAAAGATTCATACAAATAAATCACACAACTACAAAACAGCAAACAAATGTATCCAATTAATTTGTTCTTGTTATAAAACTATGAATATAGTCGGTAATGATACTCATGGCACTTCACTTTTTTCCACACCTTATGTTTCAGCCTCATTCCAAATTGTATTAATCTCTTTCCTGAAAAGTCTACACTTTATAAACCCAGACAATACTGTAACAAACATTATGTCAGAACACAGTTCAACACCTCCAGCGACAATCTTGTTTACTTCCGTTTTGATATCCAAATAGTAGAGGACTCAGGTGACAGAACATTAATAAATTGTGTAATAATATTACTCAAATAAAAGTATGATGTAGTAAAACTATTGCAAAAAGAACAAGTTACCCACGCTGTTGTTAAACTACTGTGCAAATGGAGTTTTCTTTTGATTATTTAGTGTCTTCCTCTGAATCAGTTGCTGGTTTCCGTCAAGTGAAAACAGTTTTTCCTTCTGCTAAATTATTCGTTCCCAGTCATGCGTTCCAAGCTAGATATGGCTTTTAATACTAGTACAATTTGGAAACGTGACCTTGCGTCGTCCAACTATTCATATTCGAAGCTTGTATGGTTTTAGTTTACACCGTAAACCGCAAACAGTCAAACGGCACTAGTGTTTCTGCTGTGTGTTTTTCCTCAGCTCGAGTGGCGACCGTCACATGAAGCAAGCCTCGACAGACAGGTAAAACCTACCTGTTGGATACATTCCAGGCTGCAGTTCTGAGGGGCGACGACTGAAACCGGGACTTCCGTCTGAGCCCACAAAGGCTGGGACGCAACCAACAGCAGGTACAACCTCCACATGCTGCTACCACAACCACGACATCGTTTACAGGCGGCAAAAACTCTGAGGGGCTCTGAGAGGAGCCCGACTTTTTAAGGACGGTGGTTGTGAAAGCACAAGAAGCCAGGAGGAGGGAAAACGGCAACGAGGGGAGTGGTGTCCTGAGGCCACAGGTGGAGCAGTCACTGCGCAGGCAGCGCGCGCTGCTGCAGTCCACCCGGATGTTCTGTTGGAGCCGAAAACATGCGGGACGCTTTGCTCCAGTGGCGGTCATACAATTTTTTTTCCATGCGGGCACAGAAAAAAAGAATGAAAGCTCTGACGATACTAATGAAAACTGTGATTATATCAAGTGCAACAGCTTTATTTTTAATTAATCGCAAAAGTAAAACTGTGAAAGTAAAATAAATAAATAAATAAATAGATTGGTCCAGTTAGCTACCATTTCTATGTAAGACATATAAGAAACTGACTTTGTATTGTCTCTTCAGCACAAGTGAAGACCAGTTCTGCAGGGCACTGGCCACCGGTTAGAACCGCTCCTGCTGGGATCTCAAAGATGAAAACACTGCTTTCTGCATCTGAGCATGCTGTCTAAATATGCTCCAACAGAGTGTATTTCAGCGGACCATTAAAGCGGACTAACGTTAATCACAGGGTTAATATCCTTTTTATTCAGCACGATGGAACAATGTCATGTTGTTCCATCATGTTGGTTTTTATTTGTTACCCATTTACAGGATGTGGTTATTTGCAGGCGTCAGAAGAAAAAAAACCCCCAGATTTACAAAAACTAAGGTTAAATACGTAACTATTAGCTACTGAATAGGGGTTGACGGAGAAAAACAGTAAAATAAGAGGAGTTTTTTCCAACAGAAAATTTCCAGCAAGAGTCCGGAGGTAGATGTTGGTGATCACCGGATCTGCAAAAAAGAAAATAAATACAATAAACAGCATGTCACATATTAGCTGAGCAGTGAATTGTTTATTGAAAGCTAACAGAAAGGATAATAGGCATGGCTTCTTCTGTTTTTATACATTCCTGGAAGGTTTTGAGTCGTAAATTCAACAGATCTATCAGAACTTCAGGAGAGACGTGTTTCCACATGTCCCGATGAAAGTCGATCAATAAGTTTAACAACATAAACTTATTGATATACACCCATAAACACCCAGCATACAGAGCATGCAGGGTGATACTGCTGTCCTGGCTCACTGCCTGACCAAATAACCGAAGGTAAATAAATCACCGTCTGGACTTGATGGAGCAAATCGGTTTAATAACCTCCTGATGAGCACAGCAGTGATTAATACAGAGAACTTTCTACGCTTTGGTCTTCTGCATGTATAGCTTCCATCAAAGTTCCAGAAAAATCCATATTTTGTCACATTACAACCACAAATCCATTTGTCCTGTGATAACTGAAACCAGTCATTTTCGAGGTCTTGGTCTTCTCTCAACCTTCAGACCAATCAAGTCCAAAAACAAAGAACAGTGAGTTCAGTTCTCCACCTCCACCTGTCACCTCCAGCTAAAAGTACGTCAGTTGACATTTATATTGATGACTGTGTTCTGTAGAGTTGTGTAACTTTCCTGTCTAACTAGTTACCAAAGTGTTAGATTTATTGGACAAGTGGTGTATAGTTGTAGCTGCTGCTTACATCTAAGTTTTGCTTCACATGAATGTCAAAGCGCACCTGATTAAATGAGTTAAGAAATTCGCAACTGCGATTCTAAACCAGAAGGATTATGAGTGCATTTCTGACCATTCTGCCAGGAGAGCATTTGTGAGGTCAGACACTAATGTTGGACATGAAGACCTAGCCCATGGGTGCCCATGTTCAGTCCTTGAGAGTAACCATCCTACAACTTTTAGATGTATCCCTTCTTCAACACGCTGATTCAAATGAATGACGCTTTAATTCCAACAATCAAGGAATTCAACCATTTGATTCCGGTGTTTTGCCAAAGAGAGGCCGCTGAAAGTTGCAGGATAGTAACTCCTGAGGTCTAGATTTGGGCACATGTGACATAGTCCCACATACTGGGGCCTTCTTCGCTTCACGGTGGTCCTTGTGTACTTGAGGCTGAAAATGTCTGCGAAAAAGTCAATATTCTGATTGCAGAACTGAAGGAATTTATCAGAAATGTAGGCAATCAATTGGCTCATCTATGAAATCTCTACCATTCATATAGTCCACACAATTTACAGTGTACACACAGTATGCCCGATTGTATGGGAGTCTTTAGTCTATGAACACATCGTGATGTATCAGAATGAGGTTGGAACTCAGGGCAGATCAGTTAAGTTCTTCAGCTTTGCTTTCACTGTTGTACATGACTGTACACCAGTACACAGATCATTACTAAAATGATCCTACGTAGTTGGGAGCATGAAATGGTTGAAAACATCTTGGTATTCCCTGCAATTATGCAATTATTTTCATTAGAACTAAGGAGCCTGGCCCTAACTCCTGGAAAAGAGTTCCATGCCATCTTTGCACCAAACTTCAACCTAGACACAATTCAAGGAGAACCATAAAAGTGCAGTTCTCCTGGCAACTGTCAAACCCAGATCAGTCCATTTGACTGTCAGACATGGACATAATACACCATTCCAGAAAACATGCCTCTGGACATGAAACATGGTCTTCAGGTGAAGAAGTCTTTAGCTATCCACTCTGCATAAAGTCAGTGACCTCTGTATGCCATGTGTCTCAGATTTTGATGACACCTCTATGTGATTTAGGGGGTACGGGGAGTGACCATTTTATAGCTGAGTTACTGTCATTTCCAAGTGTTTCCACTTTATCATAATCCCACTAACAGTCATTGTGGTACAACAATGGAATTCATTAAGCATCTGAGTTGTTTAAAATATCTTTGTAGAATAACTTTGCATGCAAAGTTGGTAGAATTTATGAACCTGTGACTGGTAAAGTAATTGCAACACCTGAATGCAATTATTTGGATCTTGTGGTGAATACAGCTAAGTGGCAACAAAAACTAGACAACAAATTTCAATCTATAGATGTGCAAAAATGGAAGAGACATAATCAAAAAGCTTATATTATACTGAAATGTTGCATGAAGAAACATTTTACTACTGAGTATTCAGTTAGAGTAAATGGAGACTATAAGACTAAAATTAAGGTTTTTTTTTTTCTTACCGTGTATTTGTCCCATTTCTTCTCAGGATCGTACGGCTCCCAGCGACTTGCAGGAAAGATATGCTTGTTCTTCTCATACCAGCTCCGTAGCACTACTTTTCCTGCATGGGACTTTACAAAGAGAGAAATACAACACCATTAAATATTATCTTCCATCTATAAATTCCTCTGGCATTACTTTCTTTTGTTCCAAGGTTTATGGAGTGGATCCATACTTTTATTTTGTTTACTCCCTGATGTTGACCCAGTCTGAATGTATCGTTGTTGAAATCAAAAACTGGTTAGGCCAGATAACATTTTTCTAATCTGTTATTCTTCAGCATTCGGGAACTTGTAGCTTTCCCATCCTTTCCTAAGATGACCTCAACTGTTGAAGCCCATCTGTTCCAGGTTCAACATGTGTGTCCATGTATTGAAGCTGGAAACAGCTTTAAAGATGAGTATTCTGTAAAACTTGTTTTTGCCAAACATGAGAAAATCCAAACAGCGTCCAAATCCTCAGGCCTATGAGTGACACTAAACTAAACCCCCTTTTGCTCCCCATTCTGAGGCTCACTTTGCATTTCTGCATGTCTCTTCACCTCCTCAAAGTGCTTTAAAACACAGAGTTACTGCCATATGTGTATTATAAGCCACCAAGCTTTCGTTCCCCATCAGGACCATCAGGCTACACATTAATAACTTCAGTGAATTAAGTGACAAGTCACAAATAAAGATTCCAAAAATTTTGTACAATTTAATTTGATGAAACAACTGAAGTGCAAAAAAGTTAAATATTTAATTTTATTTTTTTATGTTTGCCTTTTTTAAGACTTTGTAGGTGGTGTTTAGGTACTGTCAATGATGTCTTATAGTGATATTTTCTTGTCAACTTTAAAAAATGGCTAACTCAAAGACACTGTACATCACTGGATGGCTGCCCTCGCACCTCTACCACCGGGCTTCGCAAGTTTGCCCTGCTGTTTCTCCCAGCATACCCTGCTGTATGAAACACAGCTGATTTTGTATAGTTATTTGAAGTGTGATGATGCTGGCACCATAGTTGTGGAATTCACACTGCTCCACTGGGACCAGGATTTTTGATGTGACGTCACTGCCTCAAGTTTTCCACTGTATTTAAGGATCACCATTCTCATGTTGATTCTTTTTCCATGGTAACAAAGGAACCACACTTTCATCCTTCACAGTGACCAAAGGTCCAGCACCTGGTGATCTGAACCTCAGGTTCCTCATGTTGTATCACTTACTTTGGTCAGCACACTTTTGAAGATAAAACCTAGAATCCCTCTTTCTAGCCAACAACCTGACTTTGACAAACCAAACAGTAATACAGAAAAATTACTGAATCAGTTGCATGTTTCTGTTTTTGGAGGGCAGATAGAGTAACAAATCCCTCTCAGATTACTGTTGTTGAAAATGTTTGATTCCCCTAATCATCTTACATATAAAAAGCATATTTTTCACACTAATGGTATGAATGAATACATCTGTATGCGTTTCATTCTATCCATCCATCCATCCATTATCCATTATCCCTTGTCCCTAGTGGGGTCGGGAGCCGGTGCCTATCTCCAGCTACGTTCTGGCCGAGAGGTGGGGTACACCATGGACAGGTCGCCAGTCTGTCGCAGGGCAACACAGAAACAAACAGGACAAACAACCATGCACACACTTACACCTAGGGAGAATTTGGAAAGACCAATTAACCTCATAGTCATGTTTTTGGACTGTGGGAGGGAGAATAATAACAATGCAGAAAAATGAATGTGCAATACCAGCATGGTTGTAAACACTTATTTACAGTTGCTGTAAATAAGCATGTAGCCAGATATCTGAGCATACTAATACAATACATACTAATACTAATACATTTTTATGCGTTAACTAAAAACTAAATACATTTTTATGTGTTTTCTTACATTGGGAAAATGGCGATTTAGGTTCGCACGCATTACAGTCTGATAATTTGCCAGGATATACTTGCTTTCACACAATTCCCAATCAACAATGTCTTTAATAAAACACAATGTATTATGTTTAATTTCTAACAGGAAGTTGTGGTTGTTCTGAAGAAATCTGAAAAGTGCAGTGAGACTAATTTACAGACCACGACCTCAGCGTCTGTGTTTTATCTTCTGCAGTTGTCTTTTTTAAATATTTCACATGTGTATGGAGAGCACTGTTGAAGACGTGTCTCAGTTACCTTTGGTGGCACAAATAAAGTTTTCTACTCTTTTCTAGCCTTATATGAGGTGATAGATATTTTAAACTAAATAATGCTGGTCTTTGGTAATCAGTTAAAGCAATTTGATAAAAATATATTAAAAAAATAAATTTTATTTTACTGTTTTTCAGTGGGTAATTGTTACCTAACTGAACATGACAGAGAAATGCTGATGTCAAGGCAGCAGAATTTGAGAAGTAAATCCTTTTTTGCCTATGACTTTATGCGTTAAAGAGATGATTAGTGGTATAATAGGCTTTGTGGATCCAAAAACTTGTCTGCCTACTGACCTGATAAATAACTTTTTCCTGTGCGGAACTTTGCACTAACATTTACATATGGTTTTGATGGAACGCAACTGGGATTTTGGAGTTTTGTTATTTATCCCAGCCTTACTCGTATCCTGTTAATATAATAGGTGCCTCACCTCATCTTTTTCCACAGTGGCATCATTGACCAGTCGAATATCATCGTGGACGTCAAAGCTGAACAAAGGGCCTACAAAAGGAAATTTCATATTAAAAAAAAAGATTTCTGAACATGACAACAGATGGTAAGATATGTTCTTAAATGTGGTGTGACTTTCAGTTCTTCAATCAAGGGTATTTTTTCTTTCAGTGTAAATTAACGCCACTTAATGTGGAAGGACAAAGGGCTGATATGACTTAGTTCAAAAATGCAAAACCAAACCATCAAATTGAAAACAGAAGTACTTTTTATTCTCAGGGGGAAAAAAAAATTCCCTGAGAAGAATCCAGTTGTTTCCACAAAAACAACAATGTATGTTGTTTGTGAACAGTCAGGAGAAAAACCCTACAAAAATGCATCAGTTTTGAGATTTTGTCTCTTTAGCAGTTGCACTTTCTAGCCAAGATATTCTGAAATGATGCAGATTTTTCCATAGTTGGAATGAGGTGCTGCAGCTAATGAGAGAAATGGCGACACATTTCTAGTAGCTGAAAAAAACTGATTTTAATCACTGAACTGAACATAGTAACTGTATTTAACTAGATTTTTTTTGTTATTTATGGTGTCAGAGAACCAACAATGGCATAAACAGTAAAAGTAACAATCCCGTTCATTACGTACAGTTTTGGGGTTTTCATTTATTTACTGGACTTTATTGTCACAACAAATCAAAAATCTTGTTGCGCTAAGGAATCCTTTCAATAACAAAAAACAATTCAACAAACGACGACCCCTGGATTAGACACCACGCATTTTACCGTGTTTAGTACACAGAAATAATGCAAAGTTGAGTAGCACATACCTAAGTGTATTGCTCAAACTGTCTGAAACATTGCCTAACTTGGCTGGTGTTTTTTGTTCAATTGCAAAATTCCAGTGTTATTGAATGATGTAGGTGCACCTTAGCACCAATAGGTGGCAGTGGTGCAATGTGGTTTTACTAGGTTTTACCTAACATAGGATGGTAGCAATGGTATTATTTATTCCTAGCAAGTTAGCCAAAACACATTTTTAAATCAGACAACATTATTAACAATCATTTCACTTTGACATGTTTTGGGGGGAAAACTAAGCTAGTACAAAACTAAAGTGAGACTGCAATGTCAGCTTAAAGGTTTATTGCTTAAAAATTTAAGCTAAAGCTAATCAGAACTAAAGAGTAAGCGCTGATGTTTTTAAGAGTGTGGTTGTATGACATTATTTTACCATAATAGTTCCTTTATCCGTAACGTAAATATGCCTCTTAATCATCAATTGTTATGTAGTCCATAATGACAGCTTATCAGAAGTATGCTATCTATTTTTCCTAGCTATTAGATTAAAACTTTTGTGTTTGTTATTGTCGCCCAATAAAGTCTTTGTTTCATGTGGAGTTACACTGGTTAAACTCACAGTTATTCAGCATCTATCCCCTACAAGTAAGGGAACTCTTACAAAAGCCACAATTCAAAATAAAATAATAATACCGTATTTTCACAACTATAAGGCGCACATAAAAGTCTCAGATTTTCTTCAAAATGTGCGGCACGCCCTATAGTGCAGTGCGCCCTGTGTGTGTTGTTGTAACGCACACAGGGCATTGTGTTGTAACACAATAAGGTGACGTAGTAGAGAACACCATGAGAACGTTAAAGGGGGAAGTGTGGGCATTGATTGTATATAAAAGAACAGGTATGTGAACCAAGAGTGGAAGGCAGCGCCGGGCGAGTGTCGCCACAATTTGCGAAAGGATTCTAGATGCTTGGGCTAACGTGTCTGCTGGCACTGTTGTTCGAGCTTTCGCAAAAGCCGGCATCATTTCCGAGGAGCCGCACGGCACAGAAAGTGACTCTGACAGTGAAGAAAGTGAACCTGGCATGTTTGATGGAGATTTAGCGCAGCTGTTCAATTCAGAAACAGAGGATGAGGACTTCAATGGGTTTGATTGATTACGATTACCGGTAAAAAAAAAAAATGTGAATACCAAACTCAGTTTTGCTCCCGCTCTATTTTAATATATGCACACTTGTGTGCTTGTTTTATCCATGTGTTTTACCATGCCCACGCCTATTGATGATTGATTGACGATTAAAAAAATGTTAGTACTTAGTAATCAATACTTAAATAAAGCACAACCAAACTCAGTTTTGCTCCCGCTCTATTTTTAAATACGCACACTTGTATGCTTGTATGTGTGTGTTTTTGTTGTAAGGCGGACGTAGTAGAGGACACCATGAGAACGTTAAAGAGGGAAGTGTGGGCGTGGATTGTATATAAAACCCGCGCGCTATAATCAGGTGCGCCTTATGTGAGTGTTAAATACAGTAATGGTACACATAACTGAGACTCCGCCTTTTAGTACAGTGCGCCTGATGGTTGTGAAAATGCGGTAATCAGAACTTGTTGTTCAATTTGACTGTTGTCAACTTACCAGACTTTCCTCTGGCTTTGGTCACAATGAAGTCATAAAAACTGTGGTGCTACATAACACGAGAAAATGAGAACCAGTTTAATTCAACTTTCCCACAACACATTCTTTTCAATCCTCAAGAAAGAGATGTTTTAATTCTTAGTCATTAATAACTATGTTATTCAGAAAAATAACTGGACTCACATGTGGGATTATAAGATCTTCCTTGATGTACATCAGTTGCTCCACCCCAGCAGACCTGAAGAGAAGAAGTGTTGACTTCAAAGTACGCACAGTGAAGTGAAACATCAACACTTCTTCTATTAGTGGTAAAAACCAGAGCGAGTACAAAAGAATAAAAAATAAACCACAGGAGGAAACATGTTTTCCTGCTTCATAGTCATAGTTAATTGGATGGAAAAAAAACACTTTTTTTTTTTTTCCAAAGAATGCAGGAACCGTTTGAAACAATGAATGCTTAAAATAGAGAAGAAAAAACATCTCAGACTACTTTTTGCATAATGGGCTTCCTTCTAGTCTAACATCAAGGCACTTTGATTACCTGCTGATTTTTTTTTCTTTTGTCTAACATATCTGAATAAAACGTTTAAGCCCAGTTGAACAAGTTTTGACAAAAGCCAGAAGAGCACTTAACAATCCCACATCTAAATTTTATAAAGTTCTTATTTTCTGAGTCCCTCCAGAAACTAAAAGCCTTCTGGTAGCTGGTTTTCTGTTTTTTAATTGCCTTCAAACCGAGAACTATTCCAGCCCCAACGCCTGTGGAGCAGCCGCCCTGCGGATCTGAGGCTGTTGAGCATGTGGAAAGTACGAGAGGAAGTCTCGATTTTGTATTAGGACTGCAAAACATAGTAAGGCGTAAACGTCAACCTCATCTCAGCAACACAATCCCAAAGGAAAGTCTGCATACAATCTGCAAATAAAACATTTGGCCATTAACATACTCTTGTAATTGAATGTAAGAATTCAATTATAAGAGTATTTTTTCTTGGCTCTGAACTGACCTGAGCTCACTGAAGTCCTTCCTTAGGACCTCCAGGGCCTTCTGCAGGAAGTTCTGGATGGTGTTACCCTTCTTCATCTGCAGCACAGGCACAGAGAATAAATATGATGGTGCTGCATGGGGGAAAAAACAACACAAAACTACAATACCATATTGGGGCAGCTATCATTAGGGGAAAAAAAACAACACATAAATAAATTTCCTCCCCACAAAAAATATAACATTTTGGGATTAATCTCAGAAATTTTCAAGCAAATTTTGCACTTTTTAAACAAATATTTCCACATTCTTAAAGAAAATTTCTGAGATTCATTTCACTATCTCTGGGTTTTACTAGTAAACTTTGGACCTTTCAAACTCAAAATTTTCTTTACTGTTTCTACAAATCCTCTGAAATTGATCTGACACTTTCTGACTTTTTTATAGCAAATTTTCAACTTTTCAATCTCAGAAATGTTCTTGACTTTCATAGAAAGATTCAATGATTAATTTCAAAATTTCTGAATTTTTGAACAAAAATGTATTACTCTTCTTTTTTTCTACTGACAAATACCCTAATATTCCTTTGTAAAAAAAAAACAAAAGAAGAAATTTGCGCCAAGCACAAAGGTCACACTTGGTAAACTATATGATTTATGTATACTTAATTATTAAGGCACACTTTATCCCTCTCTGTGAGATTGTTTTTCTATAAATTTATACCTTCCCTTAAATTCTGTTACAGCAATTAAAGTTTGTACATAATGTAAATTCACAGTATTGTCCAAAAAGGACAACACAAACATTGTGCTGATCCAGACTTCCTGTTTTCCCATTTTAGAACTCCAGAAAACGGCCGTTGCCATCAAACTCAGCCTCCTGTTTACCTTGACAGTTTTCCGGTGGCCTGAGCCGTCCCAGTAGCTGAAGGTAATTTCAATTTCTTCATCTAAGGACAGAAATTCATAAAAAGATGTGGATTACACACATGAAAGAGTATGACAGCATATAAATAGAAAAGGGAGAAGTAGATTTCTGCCAAAAAACTCAAATTTTGAGATAAATCTCAGAAATGTTCTCAGAAAAAAAAAAGTACATTTCAGAGACTCAAAATTTCAGACCTTTTTTCTTACAAATTTTTGACTTTCAGAGCCCAGAAATGTATTTTTTAGCAAAAATGTATTATTTTTGTTTCCACCTACAATGGCTCTAATATGTTGTAAGAGAGAGCTACATGATTCAGGTTTAAATAAAAATAAAAGTCTGACCACTCACTCTTGATCTTCTCCTGCTTCAGCTCCCACTCCTGTCTCAGCTCCTCTCTGAGGCGGTTTTCCTCCTCCTGCAAAAAATAGAAATGAAAAATTGGGAAAAACATTTAAGCACCAATGTAATTCACAATGTCATTTAAACCAGTGGTCCCCAACATTTTTATCACCGCGAACCAGTCAAGGCTTGGCTATTTTACTGCGGCTCGGGAGGGGGTTGGTGAACCGTCAGAGAAAGCTTCTTCAAGTGGGTCTGCCTGCTAAAGCCTAGTTCACATGGCACAATTTTTTATTTTTTGCCCCGATTTCCCCCTTACAAGGATCTTAGAATGTTCCGAGTTCTAAGATTGTCACTTGCGATAATTTTAACCGATCATCCTGCAGTGTGGTGTGTTACGTAGAACGTTGGGACCGCACTGATCTAAAATCGGGCATATGCAACATGTTGGATTGTCGTAGCCCAACTATCTCAGCATGAGGGGTTTTCCCTGACTGGGAGCGAGAACGCAGCCTATTGAATGTGACAGGTAGCCAATCAGAAAGCACGGTGATATAATCACGGAGGGGAATCCCAAACAGCTGACACGGCGCAACGCAGAGTCCGGTAGACATCAGAGATGATATGTGGAAAGAGCATGAACGTTTATTCAGCATTTCATACAAGAAATATCAACAGAAATGATAAGGAGAGGAGTTGATAAACCCAGAAACTTTTCAGCTATCCATCATTAACACAACATAAATAGGTTATAATGATAATATTAATTCTGTCAGGGCTTGACGCTGACACTAGCTCACTTAAAATGAGTCCACAAACCATCACTATTTCTTCTACATTGTCATCCGCGTTTGTTTATCTGAGGGTTTTACTGGATTTTCTTTGGAAATCGGGACGATCGTGAGTGAAATCGGTTTGTGTGTGGTGTGTTGCTCATGCAGAGCTCGTAATGTGGGAATAACCTACCGGGATAAATCTATTCTCCTGTCACTTCTCTGGGCCTTTTCCCTTTGCAAAGAAACATCTGATCTGTTTCTTACTCATTTTGCTGCTTGTGGGCTCAATGTCTTATCGCACAGGACGTAAATGAGAGAATCTGGTTAAAGGATTTTCAAAATAAAAGATCCTCCAGACTCAGATAATATACAAAACTGAAATATTTTATTATCTCTTGTGCAGCCCATACCATACCAATTGGTCCATGGCCCGGTATGGGTCCACGGCCCGGTATGGGTCCACGGCCCGGGGTTTGGGGATGACTGATTTAAACGAACATTCCAGCTGCATAAGGCGGAGCAAGTTGTGAGGAAGACCACAATTTGGTTTTGAGTGGTTTGAGTGGACCTGACCTCTCTGTCTCGATCAGGAAGGAAACTCGTGTCCACATCTGGATTTTTGCCCAATTTCTTCTTCTTGACTGGAACACCTGCAATAGACATTAAATAATATAGGGAATGGCACGTTTTTATCTGCTTTATTTAATTAGAACTTTAACAAGGCAGTGGTCAGAACTTTGTGTGAAAGTCATTCAAGTTCTTCTGAACTTGTTTTGTAAACAACAAAATAAACACAAAACCGTTCCTACAAAGCTGGCAGTTTGAAATTGCCCAAATCTGCAACACTACGGAGTTTTCTTGAAATTATGCAAATGTGAAATTGATATCTAGGTATGTTTTTGGAAAGTTTTCCCACTGATTCCAGAGGAAGAAGTAAAACAAAACAATCTGAATCTACAACTTAGCTTCTGATGTTTGACGATCAAAATACTCACAATCCTGATCTTCCTCGAAATTTTTGTCGTCGTCGTCATCGTCGTCATCATCATAATCGTCATCTTCCTCCTCTTCTTCATCAGGATTAAAAGATAAACTGGCAATTTTTCTTTTTTGTTCCTCCTTCCTCTTTTTCTCTTTCTGTTTTTCCAGCTTGCTGGAAACACAGCCAAAAAAAATAAAACTTATGAACAGAATATTGGTTTACTGGACATTCCAGTAAGACATTCCAGAGGTATAAACAGGAAATTTGGATTCATTTATTACAGTGGGTGACATTAAGGTAGTTCATATGTTAAGGTCTTTAAATCATCTAGAAAAAAATTGATTGATTAGAGCAAACACACTGGTTGTGTGGGTGGTATTTAGATTGTTTTCAACGGGAGCAAAAGTTCCGAGGGGAACACACGGTGTAAGGAATGTGTCCAATTTCAGCTTTTTAATTTACAACTGCTGCTGCAGGAACAGTTCAGACTGAAAACAGTCCTGTAAAATGCATAAATCTACTGTTTAGGTTATTTTTGTATTGAACTGTTACTGACAGCTGAGCAAAACAACAAAGCCCAGTCTTCATGTGAGTCTGCTTCCAATTTATTTAAACCACTAGAGTTTCAACCACTAGAGTTTATATTAAAACTCTGGTGGTTTTGTCAAACCAGGTATATTATTGGATAAAACAAAAACAATGAGGAGTAACAATTTTTTTAGCAGTCATCCATCATATTGCACATATAATTTCAAAAGTGTATAAATGTAGGGCTTCATATTTAAACTGAGAGTTGCAACACTGTTATGAGGTAGAAGGTAAATCATGACTTTTTTCAAGCAGATGAAAGATGGGGTGAAATCCGGCCCAGACCTAAAAAGCTCTCCAAGGACTCCAAAAGAACATGCAGTAAAATCCTGAGCCTGGACTTTGAGAAATATCTTCAAATGATTTGAGGGGAACTAGTTCAGGGAAAGAAAATGCTATAGAGAATGAAATGTTTTCCTTTGGTTGTAAACTCCAGCAGAGTCAGCCAAAGAAGACAACTAAAATATTTTTTTTTTACAGAAATGCTATTAATGAATAAATTAATTCAAAATTAAAGTCAAAACAATCTAAAGAAAACTGCATTTAAAAACAGGCCAATATTAGAGAGAAGGTAATAATCCTACAAAATGCAAACATTAATTTGCTCCTTTAAAGCTCAATAAACAAGCAGCAAAACCAGGAGAATGCTTTGGTTTTTACAGAATATTAAATTTATTCTGTAAAAATAAATTTTTACAGAATTTCACCAATTTTCTTGCTTAAATAGACTACTCAATCTTGAGTAGTCTTGCTTAAATAGACTACTCAAAAAATAAAGGGAACACCT
Organism: Poeciliopsis retropinna; assembly: GCA_010277075.1. NCBI lineage: Eukaryota > Metazoa > Chordata > Actinopteri > Cyprinodontiformes > Poeciliidae > Poeciliopsis > Poeciliopsis retropinna. Next base: position 2,048,740 of record VMRM01000009.1, read on the forward strand.
GAACAACATAACGTAACTCCAAGTCAATAATACTTCTGTCAAACAAGATGTCCGCCGTGGCCATGGTGACGTAACTCTGAACTATGGAAACTCAAATAGAGCATTGGTAGAAGAATGCTCTATTCTTCTACTATTCTTCTAAAACAAACAAACAAAAAAAAATTATTTTCCAATCCAATATTAATATCTGTTCCCGTCCCAATATTGAAAGAAATTGCAGATTAAGTATTGGTGAAAATGTGTTTGATCTATAAGGGCAGCTCTATTCAGTCTAATTCTATGCTTTGTGCAGTGAGCAACGTCATGGTTTGCTATTTATCCTACATTATATTTAGAATTGCTAACTGCTGTTTATGAACAATTTGAAATAATGTTGCAGTTTATTTTTTACATGTTTGACGAAGGTAGTCAATTTGTTGTTTTTGCCAGTTCAGTTTCTTTATTATTTATTTTACATTGGCTGCTATACTCCCAGTTGCCCTAACTGAATGCATTAAACCTGATTTTACGTGTTTGATCAAGCTTATGAAGCTGTTGATGTATTTATTTGTGCTGCACTGATGCAGAGTTATCAAATAAATTGGCAATTCAGTATATTCACATCTGTGTTCAAGTAAAAATAATGTTTTAAGTCAATTTAGAACTCTTTCTGTATTGGATCAGTATTGGCTGATACTAAATCTCAGAAGTTGGTATCGGAAGTGAAAAAAAGTGGATCAGTGTATGCAGAGCTGTACAACAAGAAAAAAAGACTGTAACCTATTCCATCTATTGGAAAAATTTAATTATTCCAAAGTTATTTAGTTGTTTAATTAAATAATTTTCACCTTTTTTGGGGGTAGGAAAATAATTAATCAGCATACAAGTTTGTTAGTATTCACCCTGAATAATTTTTAGAAATCTGCAGACTGAAGGTAGGAAAAAAAGCACAAACAAAATATGGATATTTGACGACCTCTGCAGAATAAACCAGGACATGGCTAAATGTAGGGTTTACATGTTTCAGGATAACGCTGTTATAACTACATTTTAAATAAAGAAAAAGTAAAAATGAAGAAGATAAGCTGTGTGTGAAAAACTAAGTGGATTCCCTCTATAGCTTGTAAAGTCATCATTAGCAGCGAAACATGTAGATTTTCTGTTAGACTTTATCAGTTTCTCACATAGTTTCAGACATCTGTTTCCGTGGAGCTACTTTGGGATCACAACACAACTTTTTTTAAAACTGCTTTAGGGTTTGGACTTTGAACCATTTCAACACTTTGATTCTTGTTTTTCAGTCAGTTGAAGGATTGCTGATTGCTATGTTTGGGTCTTATTCCTCACATTGATAGGAAATTCTTTGTTGTTAAGTAAAAATTAGCCAATAGACAGTCTAAAATCAAACGACTGGAAGTATGTCAAAGATCAGGATCTGCACAAAGCAAAACATTTAGATAAATGGATAAGTTATAAATTTGACGGCCGTCTAAATTAATGTTTTGATTGTTTATTCTATGTTACATGACTTTCTGTTTTTATGTTTGTTATGATGTAAAGCACTTTGAAATGCCTTGCTGCTGAAATGTCCTATACAAATAAAACTTGATTTGATTTTGATTTTTGATGTGGATTTTCTCAACCACTCCATAAAGACATACATTCAACACAACTGGTATGAAGTGTTTGCTGCTGATCAAACACCCTTTGTGTTTGATCAGCAGCAAACACTTCATAACAGATGGTATGAAAGTATTTGTGTTCCTTCTTTGGGTGAGAGAACGAAACCACAGCAGAAGCAGCATGAATATAGTTTGTAGCACTGTTGCCAAGTAGCAAAAGATTCTTGTTCTTCTGAGATCAGCCAGAACGCAGTCCAGATTTTAAACACTAACGAGAATTTTTGGGACATTCTGAAAGTGTGGCACTCTACCATCATAAAAACAAGATCTTGTTGATGCTACCCACCTTGCTTAGCTAGCCATGAGAGAATGAGTGGCCAAAGTTATCAATGATCAATATTATTGGTATTGATCAAGTGTCAATTGCAATTTATTTTGTTACTAATTTATTGTCCATCCACTGTGAATAACCTTTAGTGAAACTATGGACTTTTGATTGTTTGGAACATTTGCGCAGTTTGATGGGTAGCAACGTTTGTTTCTCTACAGTCATTACTGAGGTCTTTCCAACTTGTAATTGTTGATGGTCAGTTAATTAAGTCTCCTTTGCACCTGAGTGAAGTTATTTTGGCTTGTGGACGGCAGACTGATCAGAAGAGACCGAGATCTTTTAAATCAAACTGTGTTCACTCACAGCTGCAGTTCCTTGGACTGCTCCTTCTTGGCCAGCTGCTTCTCTCTCTCCTTTACCAGCGCCTCCTGCTTGGCCTTCATGTCATTCAAGGTCACCAGGCCTGTTTCAAACATTGAAAAACAAAAAGTTTGGTAAAAAGCAAACAATAAACACCAGTGCTTACTATTACAAAGGCTCTTTAGCCAATGTCAGTAAAATTGTCAAACATACTTACCAACAGTACTGGACTTTAGCTCTGCTTCCACAGCATCATAGTGAGCAGAGAATTTCTTGTCAATGTTGGATTTGACCATGTTGTCCTGCAACAACCAACAATCACCAAGATAAGAGACAAAGAAATACAAATCAAATATTGCTTGACCCAAAAATTCCCAAACTTAGAGCACTAACTCACTCATGCACATCAACGTGTGTGCTGCACATGTTGCTATTCCATTAATGTCATTAATAGAATGTGTGTGATATGCGGCCCTTCTGATCTGCCATATATATGCTTTGAAAATGCTCTTGCAATAGCGGAAAGTACCAAACTGCACTGAGAGGGGGCAGTGATGAGCCAAGAAGGACGAAAGCCAACAGGAGATCTTCTACGCAATGAAAGGACTGAAAACATTCAACAAGGATGACTTTTACAACACGGAGAAGGTAAATAAAAATAAGTTTCGAAATACTGAGATTCACCAAAGATATTTAGATAAAATCAATCTAATTTGACTTTTAATTTTATTTTTCTTGCAGCTAAACAGTATGGAGTCGATTAATGCAGAATTAAAAGTTGTTTTTTTAAAAAACAACTAAATATTTCAATTAAGGCCCAAATTTAAACATTTTGAGTTTTCTATATTTGTACATCAGACTCCAGAGGAGTCAAAGCCTCACCATACGTCACTGCAATAAAGAATTTAATATTCATGTGCGCCTTTATTTTTTGTTGAATGTACAGTCATGAAAACGCCCAACTTGCACATATGTATATATATTTTTAATTTCATTCCGCTGTATATGATTTTTTTTAACACTTAACATTACAAACAGCCGTCCATGGGTTACAGTAGCTAAACTACATGTAGAATATTCGATATTATTTTGAATAGGACGTCAAACCAAGTACGAAGCATAACTCTGTAGGAAAAAACTATTCCAAAAGTAACTGCGAACAAGCAACTAACTGATAGGTGACACTTATCCATTACTTGAGTAAGCAGAAGTAAATCACGCTAACAATGACAGGAGCATTTTTCCACAAGCACGTGCATCTAAGATGTTCCAAACCTCTGCTATCTTCTGTTTGAGCTGTTCAAGTTGCTCCCTCTCTTTCTCTCGTTTTTTCATTAGCTGCATGGCTCTGCCCGCCTCACTGGCAGCTCCTTTGTACTGCGCCATCTCGGTATCTTTATCTTCGAAGCTCCCTCGGAATGAATAATAACAAAGAAACAGCGAATAAAGGCGTTCAATGTATGAATTTAACTAAAGATTGTTCCAGAACTGCGAAGACTCTGCTGACAGTCCACCATAACAAGAAAAATGGCGACGTCGCTGTGCATTCTGGGTAGTTTAATGAGAAGACGAGACGCGTTTTCGCACCTGCCATATTGGTCAGGGAGAAGTCGCCTTTTCCAACCCTGGGATGGCTGAAGAGGTGGATTTACACCTTCAAATTAAACGTTGGTTTTTAATCAGTGACATTTACTATGATACAATACAGTTCCAATAAAACTTCAGTTAAAACATCAAAATCGTACGGCCAGCCAGGAGATCAGAAACCTTTTAAAAGTCACAAACTAGAACCTCATTTACTGAACATGTTGATCAAACGTGTAACACAGAGACTAATATTATTACTCTGCTTTGCTGATAGCAGTCAGCCACATTACTAAGAGCTGGAACATGGTTGAGTTAAGTTTGATGTTATTCTTATGTTACATCTGAAGTTTGAGCTTCATATGTAAGTAAAACACAGCCAGAGTAGCTTTTTTCTGGCTTTTTTCTGATTTTGCTCAAAAAGAGGGTTCTCCTGAAGTACTCACGAGGGATCATACAATAAATCATACAAGCCTACAGTCACATATTAATCAATGATTAAAAAAATAATAATAAATAAATAAAATGGGACAATACATTAAGAACAAATTTCTTCACAAGACTTATGAAAAGAATTTATTTAAATAAAATAATTGCAAAAATTTTAAAACTTGGAATTTAAAAAAATCACGTGCATTTAAATAAAAGCACTCTACTTTCCATTCACACACTTCTTCAGTCAAGATTCATTATTGTTTTTTCTTCACATTCACACAGTGTCTTTGTCTCTCTTTCGATCCAAGTCTTTGTTGGACAGTGAGATGGAGATCTGAGTGCAGCAGAGTGCCAGAGACATACAGAAGGGGGCGATGAAGACATTCACAGCACATATAAACAAGGAGCGCAAGCAGGGCAGGAAGGTGTAGCTCAGCTGTATGAAGGGAACCAGGAACCTGGAGAGAAGAAAAAAGACATCAGAAAATAAATCATAAGTAACACTCGGTCTAATTGGTCTAAAAGGATGACATTTTGATAGGATAGTCTGCAAAGTTGGGTCAGGTCGATACTTTGATACACTGGTCAGCTTGAGAATGTGGGAGATGCTCACAGTGGCAAAATGGAATTGGAGTATTAATCGCATCAAGAAGAAGAAAGGATATATCTGCTGTACATATGATTTACGGACATTTATAAATCTGAATATTATTAAATCCTTATAATACTTCAGTTCAATGTAAAAGCGAGCCACACCAGCATAGAATCAGATTGTTGCTATTTAAGTTTCTTGAGCAACAAGCTGATACTCTAGCTTCAGCTAGCAATTTCGAAGCAATAGCATATTAATAAATATATATTTTTTTACATATTGTCACTTGTATTTTGCATGTTAAGTGAGTGAGGAATTGAATGTGTCAGGTGCAGAACATACCAGACGCGTAGGCAGGCAAGGACGGCCAGGAAGAGTCCGCACAGGAAAGCAAGAGGCACAGCGAACAGCAAGGAGAGGCAGCGATAGGTCCAGATGCGAGTCCTCTCAAAGCCAACCAGACTGTAGGTCCACACACCATCTATGCTATGAGGAGTGGTAGGTTCAGCCAGAACATCTCTGACCTCCACCTACAGAAGACAAACAAGAAATGTATTCTATTTGGAAAATATATCTGTCAGTCTTTTATGTACTCTCTTTTTCATTATTTTAATCGGAACCGATTCTGAAATTAAATTGCTTAATGATATCCTGATTTTACGTACACTTCGAAGCCATTCTTTTGAGTCAGGTGGGATGGGTAAGGGAAAGATCTACAACATAAAGTTTAGACATCAGTTACTAAACTGATGTACTAAACCTGGTTTATTTTAGTACATCAAAAGAGACTGCGAAAACACTTTTTTTTCGAGACAACCAAAACATGACAGTAGCTGTGCCTCCCTTAACCATAAAATTGTGAAAATTGAAATGACAAAAAATGGTTAATAGAAACACACCAACTTTGAAAAAAAACTCAAGGTTTTTCTCTAAGTTTTTTCTCTAAAGCGTTTTTGCGGTAGGATGAAAGGGCTTTTCAGCCATATCAAAACACTTTTTTCACATCATACGAGTCAGGTGATCAACAACTCGATGTTACTACTGACAAAAATGAGGAAGAAGACGACAGGAAGTAGTAAAAGGATGGTGATTTCTTTTTTTCTTTTTTTTCGACAATGTGCAGCTAGCTCCACCAGAGCTCTCACAGCATTGCACAGTTCATTAAGAGTTGTGTTATTCGAATGTTTTGAATCCTACCGACTACAGTTTCCCCAAAACGGCGCATAGATAGCCTCTACCAAGTATAAGGGTCCAGTTGCTCAAACGTCTTATTCAGCGTTTTATTCAGGCGTTGGAATAAGACGCCAATGTCTCCTCTGATGGCTGATGGATGATGAGCACTAGCGCCAGGGCTGAACTTTCAATTTTTCTCATATAACTGTTTCCTGTCACTGCCATGCTTTTTAATGACAAGTTTATTAAAATCTAATTTTAATTTAATTTCTTGCTTAATGAAAATGCCTCAGTTGCAAAATTGTTTTTTTTTTTTTTTTTTTTTTTTTTACATTAGCAAAAGATTTGTTCACATTTGTAATGGAAACACAGCCAGTGAGTCGAATTTAAGTAGAACCAAGGACAAACTTTGAGGTACTCCACATGAGACAAATGAACTGAGAAATGTATGACAAAACAGGTTCACTGTTATGTCAAGGAAAGGAGAGTCGGAAGGAAGGGCCGACCGACTGACCAATTGACCTTAAGGTGTTGGTTGATGCCGTGTGGGTCTCTGTTGACAGGTTGGGTCGGAGCGGGACTCAGAGAATTCACAGGAGGGGTTGGGTCTTTTGGAGCTGGAGTTGAAGCTTTCGATGCAAATTCTGGGGGTGGGGGAGGAGTGTTCACCTGTTCCTCATCACTGTCATCAATCTTACACTCCACCAGACAGTCATCGCTCACCATCATCATCTTTGCTAGAGAAAAAAACATGCATTTCTCTGTTATAGCAACAGAACCCAAAGATATGGGATATTGTACTTAATCAATCAATTAATCAATCAAGTATATAGCACTTTTCAGCAACAAGGCATTTCAAAGTGCTTTACATCATAAAAACACAAGAATTGACAATTGTTGACACACAGTCAACAATTGAAACATTTTGTTAAGTGTCATTGTTACACATCAGAATGTTGATTAATGTTTAATTTATGATGTTTCAAAAGCATCTCTGAAGAGCTGGGTTTTTAGTTTAGCTAAATGGAAGCTAAATAGAAGTTTGTTCCAAATTTGTGGTGCATAGAAGCTGCTTCTCCTCGTTTCGTTCTGGTTCTGGGGATGCAGAGCAGAACCAGAACCAGAAGATCTGAGAGGTCTGGAAGGTTGATACAATGGCAGATCTGCTGTATTGTGGTGCTAAGCCGTTCTGTGGTTTATAAACTAACAATAGTATTTTAAAAATCTATTCTCTGAGCTACATGGAGCCAGTGGAAGGACTTTACAACTGGGTGATGTGTTCTAGCTTCCTGGGTTTAGTGAGAACACCATCAGCAGCGTTCTGGATCAGCTGCCATTGGAGGATTGATTTTATGCAGTCCTACTGTATACTGTTGCAGTAATCGATGCAACTAAATTTAAATGCATGGATGAGTTTCTCTAGATCTGGCTGAGACATTAATCCTCTAATCCTGGAGATGTTCTTCAGGTGATAGAAGGCCGACTTTGTAACGGTCTTTATGTGGTTCTGAAGGTTCAGGTCAGCATCAGTCTCTACACCCAGATTTTGGGCCTGATCACTAGTATCCAGCTGTAATAACAGAAGCTGAATGTTGACTCAAACTTGTTCCTCTTTAGATTGGAAGATAATAACTTCAGTTTTGTTCCTAATTAGCAGTAGAAAGTTATTACACAGCCACATATTTATCTGTTCTAAGCATCTGTTTAGTGCTCGGATGGGTTGAGAGTCTAAGCAGAACTGGACACACACACACACACACACTAACAGCAAGCTCAGCCCTGTACCACCACCTGTTTTAGTCCCCCAAAAAGATGTCACACCAAAATCTGTAAATAGCAGCTGGTGATTTTAGGATGGATTTCTTTGGATGATTTGCATATGCTGCAGTTGTTTCATATCATTAGAAAAGTTGCATAGAATTCAGATCAAATATCTCATTGCAGTTTTAAATATCGGTGTCAAACCTGGGGTTTCTTGAACATACCAACAATTAAAATATATGTTTACAAAAACACGACAGGATACAAGATGAGGCCATACAATTTCTTGACTTGTTGAGTAACCGTCAAAGTAGATCTGCTAAATCTCTAATATGGTTAAACCATGTCTTACTTACCTCACTTAAAACGCTTTCCTAGTCCTGTATCAGTAAAGACAGATTTTTTTTTTTTTTTTGCAGAGAGAAGGACAGACTGCAGCAAGTTAATCAAAAATGTTACAAAGATCATCAGATTCATTACCAAGTGCCTCAGAGATTATATGCCATATTCACCAAGCACACCAACATCAACAGTGCTCTACTCTGTCTTTAGAGTGATATAAGTGCTAATGTGGTACTGTACGACTTATTTCTTGTGTCTGGATCTTGGTTGGCTGTAGGGGGAAAGGGGTTATTTTAGGAGGAGGAGTGGATGTGTCCAAAAGATCACATTTCAGTGGGGGAGCGGTCTTAACACAGAAATTGAAACAATGTCACACCTTCTGTCTCGTTTTAAACACAATGTAGAAACATAGCACAAAAGTGAAATATTAGCGAAAGCATGCTGTGATTTTAGACATGAGCAAAGTGGAAATGAACACCATCTTCCCTTTCTGTTTAAAGAACTGGTTAAAAATACAGAAAACACAGCAAATATTGTGGTATTTTATATTTTTTTCAACAAAAAATTTTCAAACTAAAATTTTTGTATAAAATTTTATTTTAATATACAATTTTAGCATGAAAGAATCATGCTAAAATCAATGTCCTGATAGGTTTTAAGTTGTTGTGTAATTTATATCTACATGTTCAGACATACTCTGCTTGCTTAAGAAAACACTATGCTGCATAAACACACCAAAACTTGAATCATCAATTTCTTTGTCGTCTTTATTGTATTCATAATTCTTACCCACATATACAGTTGAACACAGTAAACTTAATAACATCATCAAACAGTGATCCAAAATATCAAGATGTTTTTAACCACAGAAGAAGAATCATTTCAAAACAAAGACTCTACTTCTATTTTTATATGAGTGTAAAAGGACAGTGAAGAAATTACACATGTAAAAATGATTCAATTCTATATATATATATATATTTTAAATCAAATTCAGAAGTACGTTAGAATTGGACCAGTGCATTAGACTGTTTTAAATGCCAACAGGGACTAAAACGAGTGGCAGATAAAAGAAAAAAAAAAAGTTTCTATTATGGCTCCAAGATGCCAATATTTGTTTCACAGTTTAAACCAGAGCAAGTCACTGACACCTCTGATAAAGGGACCATTTTGGCTCTTCAGGCAAGGGGCACAGTTTCAAGCTGAAGGGTAACAGTGCATTCCATTTGACTTGAAGGTTGGAAGAGATGGCAGATAAAGGCAAAACAACTGACTTGACTCCACAGTAAGCCAAACAAGCCTGAAAAATCAATGGCGTTCACAAGCCATGTAAGGTAAACATTTCAGGTAATGCTAGGACTGCAAGAAAAAACCGGTCAATAGTCTGTGAAAGACGTTTATGAACATAAGTGACCCTAGTAAATATATCAGTGTTCCCTCATTTTCATGCACAGAGCTCCCTTCCTGGCTATTGTATTTGAGTGCTGTTGGATTTCAATGAATTCTCATCAGAATCCCAACCAAAACAGAAGGCGTTCCAGGCGAAACTTGGGTAACGGAGTAAATCCGACTTTGAAGTTCAAATGGAAGTCACCATAAGTCAACCAAAGACCTGAGAGAGAAACTCATACTTATTCTATCAAAGCTAAACCTGAGTTAGCTCATCTTTAACTCTTCAAAAGCCCTGAGTTTTGGCCTCATAGTTATGCCTTTCATCACATATAGAGGGGAATGTGTTTTCAGTCTGTATGTTCCACAGTATGTAAAAAATGATACTGTTTTCCTCATTATAAAATGGAACCTTAAAGAACAACACTATCAACAAACTCATTTGAATAAAATACGTAAAATAATTTGTGATGTTGTACATGTTGTAGCTGATGTTAAGTGACAGTAGTGTGGTCAGACCCCAGTATTAGCTTCCTAATTTAGAAAACCCAATAGCCAAAAAAATAATAATTTTTGCTATTAGCAACGGGAATAAAACAATACCCTTTTATTTGCCCCATTGAGTAATGTTGAAAAAAAAAAAAAAAAAAATCAGATTCTAAACTTGATATGAATGTGATGCAAAGGGAACTGCACAGCAAAAATGTAAAGATGCTATGCTAACAAAAAGGTAACTGTTTCTAGCTAGCTACTTTTGCATTGGCTGATGATAAAAATGCTGTCAACGATACAATAATGTTTATGATTCTAAAGCCAAATATGCTAGTTATTATTGTTGATTCTACACTTTGCTTTACCATTAACTATGCTAGCCTAGCTTGTTCAACAGTAGCTGCTTGTTAACTGTAAAGTAACAAGCAGATTAAAAGAATAAGATTGGTACTTCCTGTGTCCTGTATTTAATGGCAAATCCATTGGGTTTATTTAACGTGTTGGTTTTTAGCATCATGTACTGGTTTACAGGAGCTGACTGGTTGAGTTAGGCAAAGTGGGAAACCATCTTAACTTGCCTTAATATGAATCTAGTGAGTTCACAATCAAAGCATGCAAATTTGACTCCAGAAATTGAGCTGGATAACATTTTACTATACAAGGAACAGAAAATCACATAAACTTGGCAAAAGGTATTCGGGTAAAAATTCTCCTTACATTAAATTGATTTGTAGGTTTTTCAGTAGCAACAAGAAAAATTAAAATTTTTAATATCACATCCTTATTAGCTAGTACATGCCTCAATCCGTTGTCTTGTCTAGTAAACTAAATTATTAAAAGTATAAACCCAACATTTTGGAAAAATAAAAAAAGGTCTATAGGAATACCTTTTTCTCAATGGAAGAACTGCTCAGGTCTGGTTGACATTTGTGTCTGTCCACACTTTTATGTGTTCTATCTCTTAAAGCTAAACTTTGCTCTTTTTTTTGTAAGTTTCACTAAATTCTGCATGACTTCATTCCTTAACACATTTTAGAAAAATAATGTGTAGAAATAAAATAACTTGAGAATACCACAGGCATGGCTCCATTTGAAGGCACCATTTAAAACCGAAGTTACGCAAAAGTAGCATGAGCCCAATGGCTTACCAGCAATAAGTCATGAAGGACTAAAGACAGTTTTCTATTAATTTTAAAAGGTAGTCACTAATGTACTATGAAAAAGTGGTAAAGTTGGTGGCAAAGGTTCAAATGACTTCTGTTTTTTAGTTTATTTATTATTATTATTTTTTTTAATCATTCGGAACACTTTTGGGCTGACATCATACCGGTACACATTTGAATTTCATAAACAAAGTCTAAACTTATCTGGTGTTTTCAAGTGAAAAACGTCATAAAAGACGTGAAGGCACTCCTAGGCACAGGACCCAGATCAGTTTTCAAGGGCAAATCATTAGGGGGAGCTGATCTCAGACCTGCCACTAGGGGGCAGCTTAAGTATTTTCTTGTTGTTTATGTACACTCAGTACCAAGCAGTTTTTCTGGTGATATCACTGTTGAATCCACATCCCTGATTCTCAAAAAAAAAAAAAAAAAAAAAAAAAAGGTGCAAAAGTCAGGAGAGTAAAACAAAGCTGAACAAAAACCAGTTGAAAAAACAGACACACTGGACATACACCTACACGGCACCAAGACTAGTGGCACTATGAGATGGCACACGCAATTATTGTTGTCCATAAAACAGAAAAAAGGGGGGAAAAAAATTCAAGATCTTCACTTTCAAACAATGAACCTATAACTCCGCAGTTCTTCATGCTTTCATCTCAGTCCGGACTGAAAAGGGCCTGCCCTTCTCAGGCCGAATACTTTCTTAGCCGTGGAGGTGGCTGGAGCAATCGAGGAAGACGAGGAGGAGGAAGGAGTGGCGGAGACAGGAGGGGGGAAAGGAGATGACTGCACAGGAGGCTGACGGGACAGGAGCTCCTTAAACACAGAGTTCATCTGCCGGCTAATCATGTCCTGCGTGAGAACAAGAGGGGGGAAGCAGATAATATAAAGTCTTTAACAATATTTTCTACTATGATGCACGCCCAATTAATTAATAATTAAGAAAGAACATGCGATTTGCAGCCCGGTAACAAAATAAATATTTGTTTGGTCACATACAATAAAAAAGAGTCTTTCTGTTGTGGACATTTTGTGAAAAAAAAAAAAGCACTGAAGAAATGCTAGATGTAGACTTTTTAACGTTCATGTTTAAAAGCATTTCTAGAATATGTTCATTTATGCAGCAGGCAGGATGTCAATGCTTCTCTTTCCCTTTAATAATGAGAACACTGCAAAAACACAAAATCTTACCCAGTATTGTTGGTCTAGTTTCCAGTGCAAATATCTTTGTACTCTTGAATTAAAAAAAACAAAAACAAAAAAAACTTATAAGTAACTCTTCAGCAAGATATAGGAGCTTGTCAATATCTTGATGAAGAAATTGAGCTTGTCAATAATTTCTTAATATTGATTTAAAAAAGTACTCGGTCTGCATTTTATTTCAAGACATTTCTCTCATGTTGAGTGAAATAATCTGCCAATGGAACTAGAACATTGTCATCAATATTAAGGAACTATTTACTTTAAACTAGCCCCTATATCTTGATGAAAAGCTAATTCTAAGTTTAGTTTCATTTCAAGTTTACTAAGACATTTGCACTAGAAACGTGACCATAAGTACTTGGTTAGATAATTTCCCAAGCATCTTTAGTTGTGCCTTAAGCCTTAAATTAGCAATATTGTATATTTTCCAGGCACATAGTGCCATTCTGTAGCACAATCAAGTAACTTTGTTTCCTTCACTTATTATAAAAATTGTATATTTATATATATCAAATATGACACAAAACAAATTTGACTTGGTAATTTAACACCTTGAAATTGGGCTGCTGTCTCTTTAAGAAACTCCTGCTCTTTCTGAAGCTCTGTCTTCATGAAGTCATCATAACATTGCTCCACTATTAACCCTTTAACATAGTTTTTACCAGTAGCTTGTGGAATTAGCTCAGTAGATGCACAGTTTCACGCAGGTGTTTTGCACAGCTGAATGGTTGCCACTGGAGATTAGAGAATGTCTTAAATATGCATGAAAGAATCAAAGTTACACTCCAGGAATTATTCTGAATAACTTTGTAACACAATGTAAAAATCAAAATAGTCCCTTACAGTCAGTTGACCAGAATCAAAGGCATATACATTCTTGATAGAGACTCGGTTACACAACATGGTACCTAACCTGTGTGCTTCTGAAGAGCTTTGCAGAATTACAGAAAAATATCCGGCTTCGTAGGACCATTACCTTGTCAACTGTTGGTCTTTCTGCTGTAACAAACGGAGGCTTGTCTGGGATTCTGCAGCTGGCCTGCCTTACAGTGTCCAAAGTGTGTCTCCGTTCCTGAGACCTGGAGGAGAGATGAAGAATAACCCAAATCATCACCACAGTTTGTTAGTGCTGAATCCAACAGTGAGAGGAGCAGCAGCTAAGAGCTAATGCACTAACAGAAGAGCTCTTTTTTTTTTGTTTAGCGCATTAGCACATTTGCTAACTTTGAAAGCATTTAGCACTGTGTGCAACCAGGAGGTATTAATTAAACAAATGTATGCAGAAATATGAATTGTTTAGAGCCTCCTCACATTCTCCTTGTGACAAAAGGACATGGTGGTTATCGACCTGGCTGAATTTAGCATTTTACCACTTTAGCATTAGCTTCCACTAACTACCATGTTGGCATAGTGCATTAAACAGGAAGCCATTCATTGCATATGCAATGAACAAATATTTAACTGACTGACAAAAAAAATCTCTTAAATTTATTTGCTTAATTGGAATATTGATTTTATAGTTTAATGTTGAGGTACAAAAAAAATCACAGTTTTTTTTTTTGGGGATTACAGTTATATTGTATTAGATCTTTTGACCTGTGAGTACTTTTTGATAAAATACAAATTTAGCATCTTACAATGGTTAATAAGGTTCACTATGACTTAGAATTACCACCAAAACCTGTCAAACGTCTACCATCTGGATGTAAATTAACAACGTAAATCCCAAATCCTCAAATTATGTAATTCTGAATGATCATTTTGTCTGGCGTCATGAAGGTGAGACATCTCTCCCACCATGTGGTCAAACTAGAAATTACAACACGGTCTACACTTAATCCAATTTTCTGCCCTCTGCCTTTTCATCCAGTAATCTTTGTGGTATTTCAGGTCACAGCTGTGACTGTAGTTTGTGGACAGAGATTGGCTCCACCTTTTCTTACATCCTGCGCCGGCCGCTAGAGTGATGCTCTGCTTTGTCCCATCCCCTTAAATTCAGGCTGTTATGTAATCCTGGCACTCTCTGTTGCTTTGCACAGATGTGACTGAATCCGACCAGATTGGCTAAATGTCTCTTGACTTTCTGTTTTTGTTTCCTCTCTGAATTCACTTGAATCTATCTCAGTGTCATCCTTCTGCAAATATATGAACCATGCTAAGCACACACAGAGTTTGGTATGTGCCTGAGGTGTGCAGCCTTACACTGGTATTTGTTGTCTTGTGGCAGGGGAAGCTTGTGGTTTTCGACTCGGGCTCCCCTCACTTCCTCTCTGTCTCCCTGGCAACGAAGCACTATCGCTGTTTACTCGCATCCTGTCGAGACACGCCGAAATGGTAAGTGTCTGTTAAGTGTTTGTAGGCTTGAAGACTTGCATGGGTGTACATGCAAGTCCTTGAACCTTGATTCTTCCATGCAATCCATTCAGACTACTGAAGGTGTTCTTCATTATGCTAATTTTTTTGTCTGTGTAAGAGTTTTGGTTAGCCTCAAATTCCTTGGTTTGACAAATCTATTCACATTACAGCTGTTAAGCTGTCTGTGACAGCATTCATAGGTGTGTTTGAGTGAGTGTGTGCTTGAGCATGAGTATTTTTGCATTTGTGTGTATACCTTGTTGTGTTTTCTGTATGTGGATCTTCTGCTGATAGGTTTCCAGTGCTGCCTCCGCCTACTCTACCTTCTTCTCTTTTCCCTCGCTCTGACCTAGAGGAGGAGAAGCAGAGGGAGTTATATATAAAGCATATTGTTTCATGTTTTAGGAGAAGAAGATGAACCAACAAAAGTTTATGTGTGGGATAAAAACTGACCACGTAAATATTCTGGTGTGACAAGAACAACGTGATTGGGGATTCGACAGACAGTCTAAACCTGCACACACACCCAACAGCTTGAACGTCATGCAAACACCGCTTTGTATTTTAGTAACCTGACTACTTTTATACCAAACGCAACCCAATAAGCATTCAGGATGCCATCTCCAGTATCTCTCCACTAAAGTAAAGCTGCCCTGGCACATGTACGCAACCAGCTTTTCATTTGGTTCGCATTAAATGCTGTGCGGAAACACAATCTCTTTTATCAAATATTATCTTTGCAATGCCAGCTGGAATTGCTGACACATAAAGATCACTTACACTTCAAGTATGCTGATGTACTTGTGTGGGACTAGACCCTTAACTCCTCCAACTTCGCCTCTCCACCAGTCAGACGATGCCTTGCTGTAAAGGATAATAGGATCTCCCTGCTTGAAGGAAAGCTCTGCTGGAGATCTGGCCGTGTAGTCAAACAAAGCTACTGCCTCCCACTCTACAGGACGAAAGGAATCACAACAAATTTGATTGAGATAATCATTTGTGTTGCATTTATGTGGAAGCTTTTTTTGATGCCTGGCGTGCTGCCAGCGTGTGCACTGACCGTCCTCACTAGGCAGATGCTCGGACTCTCCGTCTCCCTCCTCTGTGATTGGCTCACTGCACACAAGCAGAAAAACAGAAAGTAGGTGGTCACACAATTCCTCAACTGGTCGAGACGCAAACCAGAACTGCAACACCGCAGTCCTAACTTGTGACAACGTGCTTACATCACACGCAAGACTTAGAATTAGACAGAATGATTTAGTGATTTCTCCATTTTGGTTCACAGATAGATGAGAAGCTGCAGGCTTGTGTTCAGTTTAAGTGAGTAACAAGCTTATTTGTATTTACACAAAGCATGTGAGCACCACCAGTATGCCTTTTAGCTTCACCGTGAAATCCTGTTTTAAGATGATGAACTATGGAAAAGGGACAGAGAGGAAAGCTGCTTTATACATTTGGAACATGTATATCTCAGCATCTCTAACTTTAAAATAAAATAACAAAACTGTAACCGGGGAGGCAGATACCATATTATTTACATGGACCACATCTAGTCTTTTCTGTTGGTGAAAGGATTAAAAAATGTGAATGAGAGCAGCTGCTTTGAAAACATAGCCATTCTAAATCAGTTTGTGTGAGCAAAGACAACAGGAGAGGATAAAACGGATGATATGCAATGAGATCATCCATACGTAAATGTTTTTGCTAATTTTTCACTTACAGTGGTCAGTCCATTTACCCTGTAATACTAAAGAGTTAGTTTCCAAATGAGTTTACAACATGTTTAATCAAATAAAATACCAAAAAACTTCAATCGATCAAGCCTGAACTGGATTATTTTACACTACACAGAGATTATACAGTAATAAAAAGCACAATATATGATATGAACTAATTAAACTTGAGAGAAATATTCTAAGCTGGACACATCATTTAAAACAGTCAATGATGTGTAAAATGTAGTCTTCTTGTAAAATCAAACAAAAAAATTGGGGATTTTTTCCTGTTTTAAAATGCAGAGCGACGATCCATGTATGTTTGTATTCCATGTTTGTATTCATATTGTCACTCAGGGCTCACCAGTACTCCTGCTCCAGTGTCATGTGCTTCTCGTAGACCGGGCCTGGCAGTTCCGATTGGCCGGGGAAGATGCTGTCATGCTGAAGGATCATGGTTTTAACAAGATCATTGATCTGTGGTTGCCTGGCAACGGCGTCGTCAGATTCCATCCCCCTCAGCAGGCTCGGACCGAAGCAAACAGCCAAGTTGTAGGGCTGCATCATGTTCTCGTCGCTGTACTGAGACACGCTGTGACCAAAAAAAAAAAAAGTTAAAAAACGAATAAACCCAAGCACAGTGACCAGCAGTTTCAAAACATCGGTGGATATTAGTAAGAGGAGGACATCAAACACTCGGTTTCAGCTTACTGGTTGAGGAAAGCGAACAGATATCGCATCACGATGAGGAGAGGCCGGGGGAAAGTAGAAACAATGGCTCTGATCTGGGCAGCTTTCTCAGTCTCATCTTCGATTTCTGGGCAACATGCAGAGGAATCAGAGGAGAAACATGTTGACAAAAGATTATGTGTTATTAAGTTACAGCTTCACTGAGAGCCAGAAACCCCTGAAAATGTGACTTAAATCAATGACTCTCTGTGTGAGATGTTCACTTAAAAGAAATCTAAGTAATATTCAGCACAAGGACAAAGGTTTTGTATCCTGACTGTATGGGCTTTGAAAGCAGATATCTGTGAATGAAAAGCTGTTGCATGGTTTTAAAACAGGTACCACCAAAACAAAGACACAGAGGTTACATAAAGGCATCTTACGGACACATTCCAGCAGCGGAGAGTAGCTTTCGTAGGGGAACAGAGGAGGCTCAAGCCCCCTGAAGTACAGTTTCAGCACACCGGCCACAGAGTCCAGGTCGCATTCACTGTCTGACAGAGGATCCTCCCCTGCAGGAAATTAGAAGAAGTGCTTTCTTTATGACAAGAAAGCCAAAACAAGTCTAAAAACCAGATGACTTTTATGACGTGACCGAGGCCTGGCTACATGTATGGGCTTAGAAAGCTACACACGTAACCAGGTTTTTATAAAATCGAATGTCTCCGCCACATCATTTGAAAAAACACTGTTGTAGACAGGGGGATCGGTTTCAGAAAAGTTTTCATCCACATGAACCTGCACAAAAACATGACTGTGTGTTGTTTTAAACATACCAAACCAATAGAGGGCAGTGTAGCGCAAAACTAAAACCTACAATCAGGTTGCTTCAAAACACAACTTCCTATTAGGAATTAAACATGGCCCCCAGGGATTCATTTGTGTGGACAGATGCACTGGTTGAACTACTTTTAAATATTGTATTAGAAAACAAAGTTAATAAAACACAAGACTATGTTAATTGGGAATCATGTCAAAGCAAGTACATGGATATATTGGCGTATTATTTGTCAGTGTGTTCAGAGAGACCTTAAATCTCTGTTTTCTCATGTGCACACGGCAAAACAAATATGGATTTTTCTCGAATCTAAACTCAAATATGAGGTTTTATATATATTATATATATATATATATATATATATATATATATATATATATATATATATATATATATATAAATTAATGTTTTTACTGATATTAAACAGACTTTCCATGTTTATGAAAAACCAACACACCTAAAAATGTATTCATTTTCCTAGATATCCGGCTATGTGTGGACTAGACCTAAAAATAATATAGGGCGCTGGTAAAAGAATTTTTACCAGCAGAGCAGTAAAAATTACCAGTGGAGCAGTCCTTATGCTGCTCCACATTTTTTCACTTTGCAACAATAAATTGAAATTTTTCAATTGGGATTTTTTGCAAAGTAGAACATAATTGTGGAGCAATAAGAATACATGGTGACATTTGAAGGGCAACAACATTAAACATACAGCCAAAGCTACAATGCGGTCGTTTAGGTAAAAGTAGATTCATGTGTTAGAATTATATAAGTCCAGAGCTAAATATATTGGGAGATAATTTAGTGGCAGGACTTAAAAATTGCTTTTCAGAGATATTCTCCATCCACTCTTGATGGGCTTGAGTTATTAAGCAAAGAAGAACAGGGACAAAAAGTCAGTCTAAGAGTGTTTTCACACCTGGCAGTCCAGTAGACTCAGTTTGATTAGGGAACCAATGTTGCAACATTTGTTACATACATTTTCAGCTGGTGTGGTTCTCTTTCACACTGCATTGTGTTAAACAAACCAAACTATTTGAAAAACTTGTTCTTCTCCTCATTTGTGGTGGCGCTGCACCAAAAACCACTGTAGCAAACCACACAAAAACCTCTAATAAAGGTGCACTGCGCACAACTTCTATAAAATGGGTTAACGTCAGATTGTAGCGGTAGTTTCTTTTTCTCTGGCAAAAGATCACAAGCCATTTCTCCTGCTGGCTAGACTAGACCGATCTGTTTTGGTTGTTTTTAACCACAATGCTCTGCACTATCGTCCACTTCCTACTTTTGGAGCTCTGGTCCGCTTGTATCCTCATATGCATTCAACCACCAGCTCACCAGTGTTCCCTTCAACCCAAACCAAACCCAGGTCTCTAGGCTGACCAACCCAGAGTTTGCTTTTTTGGTCTGCATCACAATTCAAGTACACATTCACATCTCCCCCGCTGGACTACACTTTCTGTGAATGCTCCCTTAAATCTACAATTTGGGTTAATGAATGCAAAAGATTCACAATTATGTGCTTCTTTATGTTTGGTCTAACACGCTAAATCTCAATAAAATACCCATTTGTGGTTGCTGTTTGACAAAAAGTGAAAAAGTTCAATGTGTATAAATAATTTCGTAAGGCTCTATGTAAATGCAAAAAGGAATCCCAGCCTGGATGGAGTTTACATGTTCTGCCTGTGCATCCGTAGGTTCTCCCAGGGCTCCCTGACTTCCTTCCACGGTCCAAAAGCATGACCGTCAGTGTAACAGGTCTCTCTAAATTGCCCTTCGGTATAAGTGTGTGCACAGTTGTTTACTGTGTGTCTCTTTGTTCTCCTGTGGTGGACTGGATGGATCGCTTACCTCTCTCAAATGCATCTCTGATGAGGTTCACCTCCCTCTGGGAGCCAGGGACTCTGAAAATTCCTTCATGGTGGAGGCCTGCAACACACGCCCTGGCATCAAAGTCCAACTTCACTGAAGCTAAAGGTCTGCACAGACATGCGCCCAAGCTAAGAGCAGTTCCACCTACTCATGACCCCCACCATCCAAAGCTCTCTCTCTGTCTGCTTGCTATATCAGAAAAACTGACTCACCATGAAGGTTTATGAAACGAATGCAGCTCTCAACCACCACAGGAATCTGCTGCCCAGAGCTCTGGAGAGAAAAGACAGGCATGCAAATGGAGAGTGAAGATTCAGTAGAGGAGAAGGAAATGTGAAAATGTGTAAGAAAAATGAAGCAAAAACAGCAAAGAAACAGGAGGAAGTTGAAGCAGAAGGCTAATATAATGCTACTATTATCTAATAGTATTTTTCAGCCTGTAACCCCCAAAGTAACAGTTTCAGTCTGGCGACACCCTAAAAATACATAGAATTACTGACACTGGCTTAAAGTGGCATATAGTGCCATTTTATAGCACAATCAAGCATAACTATGTTAACTCCAGTTGCTAAAAAAAAAAAGCTATATAGATGAAATATGACTTAAGAGAAATTTTACTTTCTGATTTAATGGCTTGAAATTGGGCCACTGTGTCTTTAAAAACTCCTGCTCTTTCTGAATCTCCGCCTTCAAAAAGTCGTCACAACAAGGCGCCTGTATTAACATTTTTACCAGTGCTGCATTGGGAAGTAGCTTGTATAATGAGCTCAGCTTATGCCCAGTTTCAGCAGGAACTAATTGATGCTGGCTAGTCTGAAGGAGCTGAGTGGGGGAGTCTGTGAGGCTGAAGCTTGTTAGCTTGTGAACTGCAGCTCAGAGGAGGAGCTGTGTCTTGTAGACAGCGCTAGGTCCAAGCGGGCGTTTTGCACAGTTCAATGGTTGCCATGGAGATGAAAGCATTTCCCAAATAAGGAAAAAATCGAAGCAACACTCTAGTAATTTTACGTCTTTCTTCTGGTAATAAAATGCCTTTATCCTACTAATATTATGACTTTAATGTCATAATATGATGTTTTTATAATTGTAATTACCCCCTTAAAAAAAAGCCTGGCCCTAATTTTCAGTCACAGTTCAAAACTTTCTAGTCATAAGAAGTTCTTGAGTGAGTCGACCATTTCAGACGTTTTCTCTGCCTTCCTACATTGCCGTCGATTTTGGCTTAAAACGTTCCCCGTAGGATTTGAACTCCAAAAATGGCCGAACAGAAGCGACACGCTGGACGCGGCTGTGGCTGTGTACCTGGGTCCGAGACATTCTCCTTCTTCTTCTGCGCCATGCCAACAGCAAAGCAAGGACACAGAAAAAAAAGCAGAGATTAGACGAGAGAGAGAGAGAAAATGAGAATACGGAAAGTAAAGATTTAAAGGCAGTGGGAAGAGGCACACACACACACAAACACGCACACACTTGATAGAGTAGTCGAGAGGAGGAAGCAAAGAGGGCAGCGTTTCAAATCCTTTTCATAAGCGAAGGGGCGGCGGGGGGATTGTGGGGGGAGATAAGAGGAGTTTGGATTGAAAGGAGAGAAAGGCAGCAATAAGCTGGAAGCATGACGGCACACGTGACGGCAGCGTGCATGTCCACCTTCAGTTCTTCAGCACCAGGATTTTCTCTGTGATTTTATTTTGGAAGGCTGAGTAGCAGTGCAGCACACTGAAAAAAAGGGAGGGGGCAGTAAAGCGTGTGTGTGTGTGCCGTCGGAGTGTGTTACCTCTATGTAGGAGAGTATGTCTGTGGTGAAGAGTGTGTGGCAGAATTGGGAAACTGGCCTGGACTTCCGAACCCGGACTGACCGAGTAGTACATTGCATTCTGGGAAATATAACAAATGAAATGCTGGTAATCAAGATGATGTCTGACAGATCTGTGCAAACGTTTTTTAAAACATCACTCATTTATTTACTTCATCCTTCCAATTAACTTTCTTGAAATTTCTAGAAATGTGGCATGCGTCCACAGTTTTTCCAGTGTTTCTGAAAGTCTTTCCAACATTTATAATAATTGGAAGTAAAGAATAATGAAAAAATTGAGAATAAATAAATACTTATGCATTGTAATGCCATGTTTTTTGTTTTTTTTTAACACAATGAAGATCAATTGGTCATCATTGTGTTTTTCCTCTGCCCCTCCCCTCGACTTCTCGGCTGTCCTCTCTCAGGCACACTTGTGTTTATTTTTTGTTTTGTTTTTTTAAATGCGCATGGAGCCCATTTACCTGGAGGGGTCGCTGTCCACGGCTTCCGCTGGAAAGAAGATACAGAAGAAGTGTGAAACAGGGAAGACTAAGAAGTGTAGCAGTAAAACAATGCGATAGGAATGCTAGTAAAGTGCCTAAACAATTACATTCTCACTCTCAATGTTCATTTTTTTTACACTTTGTAAAAAAAAGTGTATAAACAAAGTTCAATAATATGAGTGAAACTTTATGGAAAAAGGTACAATCTGCGTGAGACACAAGTATAAAGTGGAAGGAACGTCACATATGATGTTATTTCTAGATATAAATATTTTGAAATAAAACCAAAAGTAGGTCCAATTCCTATTGAATCAATGCTTTGTTGAATCATTATTTGATGCAATTACAGCTATAATGTTTCTATTTGGAGATATAAAAACATGCCCTCCTCCTTGTAAAATAAGTCAATAATAATCAGATTTTATGGAAAATGTTGGAATTTGACCTAAAATAAAAATAAAAAAATTTAAAAAAAGAAATATAATATTCATATATATATCATATATATATATATATATATATATATATATATATATATATATATATATATATTTTACAAATGATTCAATAAGCAGTGGTGAACTCAAATTTTTTGTCAATATCAAGCCATTTTCAAAAGAGAGTGCAGCTTAGTCATGTACTGGCACAGGTAAACATAACTTTAAAACAGGATGAAACACCATGAGAGGAAAGATTAGTCATGATCTTTTGTTTCACATGAATTTTCCACAGAACTGTGTAAAAAAAACCTTTAGTGTTCGGCTATTTCATCATTTCTGCCCATCTGTTAGCCTGAAGGGCCTCATGAAAGAGGACAGATTCTTGGTAATGCGTTTGTACAATATTCCCCGCTCATTATTAGCAATGTAGGGTTTAAGCTGCTTCTAATATAAATATATGAAGAGCACCTTTCTGTATGGCATCTTGTAGAAGATCGTGTTTGGCTTGAAGTTTGGAGGCCAGAGAGCTGCTGTTGAGGAATTCTTTTACTTTCTAAATGAATGAAAACAGAGATACCAACAACTCGATCACTCATAAAAGGATTTTCTCATTGGGAAAATACTTCAATATCCTTTATTTAGTGAACTGTGTCCAACTCACTGTTAAGTAGTAAGTCTCTGTCTCCTGCTGATTGGCTCGACGCTTGGCGAGGGTGAGTTTCGCCGTGGTTGCGATTCCTCCGGGCGGCTCGTGTGATAGGCTGGCGAGACACGTCGGGGGAGGGGTTGCACTCGCTGTCACACATGGAGTCCAGCAGGGCAGCAAGTGTGGCTTTAAGCGTTTTACTGATCTGAAAAGACGGAAGGAGCAATCGCGTTGTGTTTTCCGTGTTTCCATCGGGTAATTCTTGATAAAAAAAAAACAAAACACAAATTGCCTGCAGTCATGCTGTTCATAACACAAAAACACGGTATTAACTGACCTCCTCTGTTTCCAAGGTGACGGCGGCAAGTCGCGACTGAAGCTGCTGGAACCTGGTTTCGAGCTCATACCTCACCTGGCTCTCCGCACTCACCTCGCACACCTAAAAAGTTACAAAAATATAATGCGACTCAAAAAATAAGGTCTGTTTGGTTTGGTTTGGTTAGAGGAATTTTTTTAGATCTATTTCCAGCCATCATTGGACGAGAGGTGCTCAGTTTACATGGCAAAACAGGAAAGAACAACCTTAGCAAACAAAAACACACTAATACCCCTGAGGACAATTAAAAGTCAAATTTAGGACTCTAGGACCATCAAGCACCTCCACAGACTTCCATATATTTCTAAATTACTCATGTAATAAAGTTAACATATCAAAACTGTGAAGTGTAAACAGAAAACCATGTTGTGCATTTGTATTCATAGTTTATGGATAGTTTATGCTTAATTGTTGAGTAGCTAAAAAGAAAAAAGAAATCCCATTTGCAATTTTAATTTTTAAAAATATTTTTTTTAGATCTGCAAGTACTTTCGAGCTGATGATTTTGGCCCATGTGATAAAGGTTTGGACAGGTTTAGATCAAAGCATTGTTATGTATTCAAAGGGTCCAGTCAAATTCTAATTGTGAATTAGACTTGAAAATGGATGTTTATAGGCACTCTCTATCACAACTGCAGCTATGTTGGAAAGAACTCAGCAAAATCTGCAGTCTGATGATATGCAAAGTTCTAGAGATGCACCCATGAAAGACTTCTTCGAAGGTTTGAGTCAGTTGAATTCAAAAGCACACCACACTTTTAAGATTTTCATCTGTAAAAATGTTGAAACTCATGAATCGTTTTACTTCCATTTCACAATTATGCTTTTTTTTAGTGGCTCAAATGCAACTAAAAGTGAAAATTTCAAGACGGTTGAAATACTTTAAGCTCATGTTGGACATCCAGGATGTTTCATCTTGGCACTGGACGCCATAGCAACAAAGAGTCACAGTACCTGGTCACCCTCGTGTGGGTGATAGTTGAATCTGAACGGAAGGCAGAAGGCGGCATCATGTTGCTGTAGCAACGCATCCCTGTCTCCACTCTGGTCCAGGGATGTCACAGCAGTTTCCAGCTGCTTCAGGCCCGTCTCCTCCGTCTTCTGAATGCGCCACCTGCTGGCCAGGTAGCACTTCATCACTCTCTCCACGGACAGATGGAAACCAAGGTCACAGCACTGCCAGGAGAACCAAGCAAAGATAAAATTATGTAGATCTTGTGAAAGGTTTCTGAGAAATCTTTGGTATGTATGAACTGTTTCTGCTTTCTACGATCCAAAAACCAAAAACTATTCCAATAACTAAATTGATAGAGCTTATGATTTACAAAACATCAACATAAATGACCACAAACCTAACCCATCATTATAATAAGAGCATAACTGCACTTAAAAGCAAACAAACTTCTGAGTAGTTCCATAAATCCCCAGAAATGTTTCTTACGTCAATGAGAGTGCTGACATCCTGCAGGTAGTATTTGTTCATGGCTGCATTAGCTGCAGCTAGATTCAACAGGTAGTCATTCCGTGCCTTTGTACACTTCAGCTGGGTCTCCTGCATTTTTCCATGTCTCTGTTCATACAAATACATAAAAACTAACATTTAAAAAATACTCAGGAAACTCGCTTTTAAAACTCAGCAGAAATGTTCATTTGCAGATGTTGAAAACACCTGAACTCATTTAACTCAAAGAGGCAGAGGAAGTGGTTTCCGCTGCAGAAACCTCACTTCAAGACTTCCTGTGGTTTTGTTCACAGTTTCTGTTTCAACAGACGTTCACGTTCACCTTCTCCATCAACCGTTCCATCTTCTTGACGGAACTCCGCCTCTGCCCTGCCAGTTGTCCGGGGCCGAGCTCGGCTGACTTCCCAGTGTGCCTTTCTTCCAGACGCTCGGCTTCCTTCAGTTTTCCCTCAGCTATCAGGCAGTCTGTGTGGTACTGGTTGTAGGTCTTTAGAGCCTTCATTGAAATGTAGAACAGCAAAACGTGTCGTGAGCGAAATCAAAAGTCCTGTCCCTTTAACGTGCCAGATTTTTAACTCCGCCTGCACACGCCATCTAATAACTGGTGTTACGTACCGTCTGCAGTTCGGTGGTGACCTTTAGCAGCTCGTCCTGCATCTGGATTCCCACCTCTTTGCTCTGCAACGTGCACAAGTGTAGGTTGTCAGCGGAAAATGTGAAAAGCATCTGTGTAAATCTTAAGATATACGCATTCATGGCGGCCAGATAGGTTTTTATTTTTGTGATCTTGTCTGTCATTTTATCAATGCATGGCTGATGATTTTCTAGAATGTTTTGATAGCGTTCCAGAAAGTGTTACATTCTTATAAATGGTGTCTATACACAATGCTGGGTGGGTTACTGCAGGTTCTATTTTTATAGTTCAAAATGATTTCTTTTCAACACCCTTTTGCCAGTCAGCAGAGGCAGTGACTTTTGTGGGCTTTTTTAGTCAACCCAAGTGTAAGTTTTGACTAGTGTAGACTAAGACTAAAATAAGATGTCACATCTGTTTTCTGGTGTAGCTAATGAAACAAAGCAAAAGTTGCAACTGGCAGCTACAGTCTAACATAAGTGAAAAAAATATTGTATTAACCTAAAATATGGATTAAGTTATAGCTTGTGTCTGATGCAGGAATTTACCTCAACAAAAACTTTACAGCTATACTGTAAATAGAGACAATAATAGTATTTCCCTAACAGGAAACGCTGGTAAAAAAAAAAAAGTTACAGAAAACAACTGATATTATTAGCCACCATAAGTTCCTTTAGCAATGAGTCAAGTGGTATTAGTGGTCAACAGGAGAGTAGAAAGGTATTTACAAAACTAAAGTAGCAAAGCTGAATGTGGGCACATGTATCCAGACGAGCTAATGATGTAAGAAAGGAGAGCAGCGTAATGGAGTTAGTCAGTTAATAATTTAAGAAATATTTGTTACAGCAGCTGCCAGACAGGGGCAATGAGGAAGCACAAATATAGAAAATATGCATGTCTAAATTTGTTTCTTTGCATCAGCAACATTTAAGATAGCTCAGTTGAACTGATATAATGTCTAATGTGGTCAGGCTGTTAAACAGTTTCAGGGCACATATTATACATAATAAAGGGACGATTTCAATGCCAAAGAAACAACCGGGTTTGTTCTGCAGAGAAAAGGGAAGGCTACTTATTTATCCGAGCATATTCCTCTTGCCCAATTCTACTTTTGGCTAGGACATTTTCTCATAAATAATACAATGACTTATGCTCCAGTGCAGTATATTTATGTCCTCTGCAGAACTGAATGCAGGGTTCAACAACTAAAACTGTGTCTTTAATCACTCATCTAGTCAAAGTTGGAAGCAGAAGTTCCAACATCGAGCCTATGATATATAAAAACACATTCTTGCTACATTTTGTTTTTGTTAACTAGATAGTACATCTGTTTTTTCTAATAAAACCTTTTTTCAAACCTTTGCTATGACATTTACAAAGGAAGAACAGGTAAGGAGAAGCCCAGTGGGTCACCTCAACTTTGTCTGAGGATCAGATTTCCCTCAAAGCCACATCTGTGTGTGAGAGACCAGAGTAGAGCTCAGAACTGACACACTAGATGATTAAAAACCATTTAATTATCACCTTACTGTTCTATAAAGAAGGAGAAACGCCTTTCTGTTGGTTAACAGCCAGATAGATGTGGCTCCAGACAAGAACAAATGTTCTGAGCCAACTTTACCAAAGAGTCATATCAAAACAACATGGATCGCTGCTAGCATTAACCAGCTACATTAACCAACGTCTAAGAATTTGCCAGAACAACCAGAGAGACATTTGTACGTCCGTCATATTAAAAAATTTATGAGGATATTATTATGCCTGTGAAAAATTGTGCAAAGCCCAGATAAAGATGTCATTGCTTTGTAAGTTTCTGATCAGTTATTTCGCAATGTTTCAGTTTAACTTATGCACTGCTAAAGTTTGCATTGACACCGGCTGAAAGACTACCAAGAGAAGAAGCCATTAATCCAAAACTAATAATAATAATAAAAAAGGGGTTAATGTTAATGATATTCTGCTAGGAGATCTGTCCTTTGGTCTGATGAAGCGCCAACTGAAGTGTTTGGATCTAATGGCATTTGTGACACGTTGGGGAAAAATAGGAAACACATGAGACTGATTTCTAAAATTCTGTTTGAAGAAAGTTACCTCGCTCATTATTCGGCAGTTTTATTTTTCATAATCCTCACTGACATAAATAGGTTTACTCTGATTTAATGCCAGGCAGAAAGAACACGTGTTTAATTTTGCTCTTAATGTGCCTAAAATTGTTTATTTTCAACCTCACAGCATAGTCGTGAAGATGACAGATGTTGTTTTGCAAAGACATCCAATTGCTTTGAGGTATTTTACCTTACTTGGGTTTTTTGGATTACTCTGAAGTTTTTTTTTAATAATGAAAAGTAAAGAATACATTTTCAAAGAAGTATGTTTCTTTTGAGAAAAATAATTGAGGTATTGTGTGATCTCTCTAAAAGGAGTCAGTATTATATTGTTTTTAAGGTTGTGCACCTTTATTTTATTTTTTGATCAGTTGCCATTAGGGGGTTTAGAGTTTAGAAGTTGAGAGGCCTCCACTTGGGGTTGGTCCAAAATTTAAAAAAAGCTCTCAGCTGCTATAAAACAACTCTTGAAACCGAGTTAAGATTCAGCTCAAATTGCAAAAAGGTTCAGGGAACATCATTGACAGGCAGTAATTTCAAACAGCACCCTGTGCACTTTATAATCGAATGAGGCAGCTGATCTCACTACTGGAACAAATGAACAAAGGTTAACAAAGAAGCTCTTGGAGCTCTGCTGTTCCATAAAGTCAGAGTTGCGTTTGCAGCAGCGGACGCTGCTTTCACCTTTTTGTGCAGGCGGTGTGCGTCCTCGGCACTGTGTGTCAGGCTCAATGTGAGCGTGTTGAAGCAGGTGTCCCCCAGCGCTGCGTGTTCCCGGCTCTCCAGACGGGTCTGAGTCAGCAGAACGGACCAGACCTGACACACAGACTGACCCCACTGCTCCTTCCTGCGGACGGATGGACAATAACATGATCACCGCCCGGTTCTTTCAATGGACGCTTGTTTGACAACACCAAACAGGCGCTGTTGGTTGCTCTTTGGAGA
This sequence comes from Poeciliopsis retropinna, assembly GCA_010277075.1. Classification (NCBI taxonomy): domain Eukaryota; kingdom Metazoa; phylum Chordata; class Actinopteri; order Cyprinodontiformes; family Poeciliidae; genus Poeciliopsis; species Poeciliopsis retropinna. Next base: position 2,077,527 of record VMRM01000009.1, read on the forward strand.
CCAGAAAGAAAGACAACCTCAAGCCTTACTTTTTAGTCTTGTGAGTGAACCTCTCGGTTAGTTTGTCGAGGGCTCTTGCATATTCAGTCTCGATGTCGCCTCGGCGCCTGAGAAACTCGGACAGGTCTGAGAGCTGCTGCTGCTTCACCTCCACCTGGGAGTCTAAAATCTTTATCTGGTCTGTCAGCTGGGCCCGCAAGTCTGGTAAGTCAGAGAGAAAGACAGAATAAATACATGTTAATGACCCTGGAAGCATGGCGACACATGGAAACACCGTGAACAGAAATAGGATGCTATTTTCAAACAAGAGGTGTCATTAATCTTTCCATTAAGCTAAAAATATAAACATGCTTAATCATATTTACAGTGTGTTAGATTTTAATATACACACTTTACTGATAAAAGATGCAGGCCAGCTGCTTTTCAGTTACAAGTGTGTGCAAATTTTTATTCTGCTAATGTCGGAAAAACACAATTTTGCAATTAACTAAGATTAAATGAAATCACACATGAATAAGCTTGTTCATGTGACAATAAATTAAAAATCATACCAGAGAAGAATCTAAACAGTTACATGAGATATCGTCATAATTTAGTCATGGCGCTAGTGCTCATCATATATCAGCCAATCAGAGAAGACACAGACATTTTATTCAGGCATTTGTGCGACAAGTCCCTTGGGAGACGATATACATGTAGTAAATTGTAGTCAGCGATTTTACAGAAGAGCGATGGATTCAACACGTTGAAATGACACATTTTTCTGAACTGTGCGATGCTGGGAGATGCTGTGAGAGCCCTGGTGGAGTCAGCCACCCCCCAAACAAACCATCATCCTCCTACCACTTCCTCTCGTCTTCTTTGTCATTTCCACCAGTAGCAACATCCGGCTGTACATCATGTGATTTGTGCGACGTACAAAAAACTGCTTCCATATGGCTGAAAAACTACCTCATCCTAATGCAAAAACTTTTTATCAAAAACATGAGGCTTTTTTTAAAAATATTTGGTGTGTTTCCATTAAACAATTTTATTTTTGTAATTTCAATTTGTGCAATTTTATGTTTGATGGAAACACAGCTACTTTATGCCCTGTTAAACAGTCTGTTAATAAGTTTAGATTGCAATTACTTTTTCACATCTGGCCAAGTTGGTTCCAGTAGCTTTTCTCCCTTAAGAAATGAAAAAATGTGGCCAAATTCTTAACATTCAACGTATCTGAGAAAAAAGAAATCTTGATTGGAACAAAACAATGGTGACCAATGAAAGGGCAAAATTAGTTAGACAGAGTTGAAAAGCATTTAGCGAATTATCTATTTTAAAGTTGACCCTTACACAATTGAAAAGTACAACAAGTTCACATTGTTTTTATTTATATCTATGAAAAATGCACCTCTCAAGTTTCAAGTCAGGCCTTTTCTCAGCTTTTTTTGTTTTTTCATTTCTCAGAAACAGTCTGCTACAGTTGATTATTTTTAAAATCAATTTCCATGCTTCTCTGTCTGCCACAAGTCAAGTCTTCACAGATATGCACATCATGAGGAGATCTATCAATCATTGACGTGCAAGAAGTGGATTAAAAAGAAGCAAATGTCAAGAGGAAAACACTAAACGACTGTCAAAGACGGAGGAATATGTTGCCAGGCAGTATTCAAAATGACGTGAGGAACTCTGCAAATCTGAGCGAAGCTACAAAAGAGCGATGATTTTGTTCAGAACCTTAATATGTAGCGCAGTTAACAGAGTTTTACTGCCGACAACTTCATGAAAAAAGAGCATATTTACCATTTTATATGCATTCTCTCAATGAAAGAACTGTGCTTTACAAGCGTCTGCATGTTGCTTTTGTAGGAAAATTTAGCAGAACTTTCTTGACCAGTCAGGATATAACACTGAATACTTAACACAAAGTTCTTCCAGTTTTTAAGACATTTAAAACATTGCTTTATCTTCTGTTTAAAATATGTCATAATGTGATTGAGTTAGCAGCTATTCAACCACAGAACACTGAAGCCTGCAGGAAATCCTGTATTTAGCTCTGAACAGCTTCAAAGTTCCTGTTAAAGAATAACATCCCAACACCGTGATGCTAACAGCTCTGTTTAGATGTTTTGTGCAGTGATAGAGTTCCATATTACCTTGCTACTTTGTGTTGGTCTGTCACAGTTTTGGGCACACTTCTGCTAATGTGCTAATTGCAAAACTAATTTTTTGTTCAGCACTATGAGTGCATTTCTTGACTTTGAAATGTTTAGCCTAAGGAAACTTTTCCAGTTACATTCTGACGCTCCGATTTACCTGATCTGTTTTGTAAGCTTTCAGTTGAATAAAATTTGACATCTATGAGGTTTTGGTTATTGACTGCAAACAATTCTTCAAGTAGTTATTTTGAAGTGACTCTTTGCACAGCAGTTCCCTCTCCTCTCCTCTCTTTCTCCTTTCCCCCCACTAACGTAATTTCAAACAGGAGGAAACTGGAACAAATTAAAGACAAACACAAATGCAGTATCAAAGGACATTGTAGAAAATGTACATTACGAGGTCTAAATTAAATTGGTGCTCCTGGGTTGTGGTCTTTGAAGGGCAAATATAGTTCGAATTGAAGAGCACTTTAACGTTAGCTTCCACTAAACGCGGTGTTTATGTTGTGCCTTAGCATGAGCAGAAGTAATGTTCTGTGATTAGTGCTTTATGGTTAGCATGACTGACCTTTTAGCTAGCAGTGCTCCCCGTTGAATCACATAAACCCCCATGGCACTGTCAGCACGGTTTCATTCCTGAATAATGAAAGACTGTTCGTTTTGTAAAAATCCTGAATAAAATGTTGTCTCTGAGAGGTGTGTTTCAGTCTGCTTTGCATAAGATGACATTATATGCACAAGCTTGTAAGCAAACACAGCAGATCCACTACGCTGCACTTTTAATATAAAATGACTAAGACAAACATTGCTCTCTGAGATGTCACTGCTTTCAATTTGCTCCTTCACCCCTTGTTATTTTTCCCTCCTTACTTTCTATTTTTTCTCTTTTCATCCCTTAATCATCCCACTCATTTACCCCTCCTCCTCTTTACTCTTTTCTTCCCCTCTTGCTCTGAGTACACTGCTCCAGGCTGACTCGATGTGAGGAGACAACGTTGCTAATACTAGTTATAAATACCCCCCCGTTGTAGTACAGTACAGAGACACGCACATTCCAGACTGTAGCAAACATAAACAAGCTGTTGTCATGCATTTGCCTCATACCACCAGGACAAGCTTTTGAACACAGAAGAAAGTTGCAAAATTACCAGGCAAAAGTTGTTTTAAAGGGGGAGTGTTAGGTAAAATCTAGGTTTTTGAGCTCTATATCAAGTTATTTCTTCATCAAAAACACACCTGGAGTGTTGTCTTGATTCTTTCATGCATGTTTGAGTAATTGTTTAATCTCCAATGGCAACCATCCAGCTCTGCAAATTGCCTGGGAGGTCTTAGCCCCGCCTTCAAGGCACAGCTCCTCCAGGGAGACCAGGCTTCCGAGTTTCGGCCTCACAGAGCAGCCCTCCCCTGCAGCCCTCCCCTGCAGCCCTCCCCTGCAGCCCTCCCCTGCAGCCCTCCCCTGCTGCCCCTTTCCTACCTCCCCGCTCATTCAGACTAGCCAACAGCAATTAGCAAACACCTGGTGATAATGCAACATCTGCTGAACTTATTATAGGAGCTTCTTCTCAGGGAAATGCTGGTAAAATGTTGTCAAAGGGTTAAAAGAGGAGCCATGTTATGATGACTTCCTGAAGGCAGAGTTTCATAAAGAGCAGCAGTTTAAAAAAAAAAAAAATCAGAGGCCCAATTTCAAGGCATTAAATTAGAAGGCAAGGTATTTTCAAAGTTATTTGATATGAATGGCTTTTTATTAAACAACTGAAGTTAACATAGTTACTTGATTGTATTATAAAATGGTGCTATGTGCCTGGAAAATACATAATACTGCCCCTTTCACTTTCTGTGAAATGTCAGCTCCATGAAGTGCTATTTATGTTGGATACATGATGCATTTGTTTGCAGGAGCGCTAACCCTCCTGTATACAAGGATCCACATGGATGCATGCAATCATGCATCACTGCATCTTTAATTCACTCATGCATGGTGAAAGGTGCAGACACTAACCCTTCATTTGCGACTCGTACTCCGCCAGGCTGCCCTTCTCCCTCCTCAGCTTTCCATGTGAAGTCATCATCTTTGATCCGCCGACCCTTGACCTTCCCCCCCAAAGCTCTTGCTCCTCAACCTCAGCTTCTGCTGCAGCTCTGTAATCTTTGACCTTTCCCCGTTGGCCCCCTTGGTCTTCCTCCCTCTTTTGCCTTCTTGCTCTACAGCTGCAAGCGGCGCGTCGGCATCAGGGTCGATAGACGGTTCTCAGCGGGGTCGATTTGTCCATGGAATTCCAGGGTGGGGAGGGTCCCTGATCCATAGGTGAACGAGCCTGAGAAGAAGACGAAACAGAGAGTGCGATTAAAGACAGTGCTGACACGGTGACAAGAGGGACCGCGAGGGACCCATGGGGGTTACTGAGATCAGAGCGGAGAAAAAGAGTCAGAGGAAGAGGGCAAATGAGATCAGGGTGACAAGAAAGGAAAGGGACAGTGACACCAGGGAAGAGAGATGGCCAAGACAGTAAGAGAGCAGGGTGATGAAAATGAAGCATGGGGGGATGGGGCAGATGAGGGGTGATGAATAACGGCGGTAATAAAAAGGGCACTCGCCGCCTCGGGGTCGGTGGCTGGGGATGCCCGTCAAAGCAACACTTCAAAAAAAAGCTGGGAATTAATATTATTGGGACATAAGATGAGAGAATTAGCAACCAAAGAGCCTGAAACAAACAGGCCTTTGGTCTGATTTGCCTGTAGTTTTAACACATTGCTCCACTAATGATGCAAGAATTGAATCAGAGTGAAATATGATTCTCAGAGTGAAGAAGAAGTTTTCTGTGACTGAGGAATGACTCCTGGAAGACAGATGACCTTTATGTGGAATATATTAACACCTCATAAGTACTGAGGTTGCCTCTTTCTCGTTTCAAACGATGGTTTTAATTTATTAATGATCTACTCTGGGTTATCCTGGGTTAGTCTCACCATTTTATTGAGCTGGCATCAGCTTAAAAATGTCCAAGAAACTTTAAGCTATGAAATGATTGTAAACATAAATGTGTATTTGCAAAATTCAAGCTAAATTTTACATATATGCAACAATTAGACTTAATAGAGGTTCACCGAATACAGTTTTCTGGTCAATTATGGGATAGGAGTGCTATCTCCAGCAGTGCAGTGGTATATACGTTGGACAATTCATCAGCATCCATAGAGACCCAGGGGACAGTAGGAGTGTAACCAACCACCAAGCAGGCCTCAATTCAATTTAGTTTATTTACATATTCAACTCAAAGGCTGCGCTGTGAAGCATTTGATAGAGCGCCTGCCTTGCAGCAAAAAAGTCCTGGGTTTGAATTCCTGCCTGCGGTTTTTCTGCATGTCGTTTGCATGTTCTCCGCGTTCCTGTGTGGGTTCTCTGACTTCCTTCCACAGTCCAAAAACATACAAGGTTAATTGGTCTGACCTGGGCTCCCCTGAATCATCTACATTCTGTCTTGGTGTGGTTGCCACTGAACGCATCTTGTTTTAATTAGACCTGTGTGCTTTCAGTGACATTTTTTCTCTCTCTCTCTTTCTGCATGTTTTGAAGCAGAGCTTGTGTTTCCCTCTTTCCTTTTCAACCCACCTCTCTTCCTTTATTTTTTCTCTTTTGTCCTTTTTCCCCTCCCTGTTTCCACTGCATTTGAAATAAACCCAAAGCAATTTTAAATAAAGTTTTTCCATCTACATCCACTTGATAAAGCTCTTTCCGTGGCTTTATCGAACTGAGCATTGTAGCGAAAGCTGTAACGCTCCTCTTGTGAAGGTAAATCTGTCGGACTTCATCTTGGCACTCAGACAGCAGTTCTGAGTGCTACACTGCTGGACAGGTCATATTTAAAAAGTCAGTGTGAGAGCGTGCACATGCATGCTTAGCCTTACTGTCTCTAAGTTGTCCTGACATACACTGACGACATGCCGCAGGTGGAGCACACCTCATATCTCCTCCTATGACGGGCGGAGATAGGCTCCACGGTTATGGACAATGGATGGATGACTTCAAATCCAATGTAATCCTAAGGAATCCTACAAGCCAGAATCCAGAATGGTCCAAATTCTTTCCGGATCAGTCAAATTAATGCCAATACACACCAACCACTCAGATTAAATTCACACCAATTAAATCTACATTGCTTCACAATTTAGTCGCACTCAAGTGGTCATATAATGCCAGTTTGTAAAAGTATGTCAATGAAAAGTCAATTCAATTAAAGCAATTTATTAACTTTACAGCGATCTCTCTACCCATGTAGGCATGTGGAGATAATGGAAAGAGGAAAGAAGGGAAATAAAGAACTCAGCACCTGTGCTGCGGGTGCCTTTGCCACCCATGGGCATTTTCTTCAAGTTACAATCAGCGGGTCGTTGTTTACTTTGAAAACTGTTATAGCCTGTCCGCATTTTGCCTCAACAAAAGCAATGACAGTCAGGCTCTGTGAGACCGTTCAATCAACCCCAACCAGCAGTCAACCACATTCTGTACATCATTCCCTATTCAGCCTCGCTTTCACATGTCTATTCGACAGAAGCGTACGTGTGCATACACTCACACTTGAAAACGATTTGGGAAGACGTGCAACCTCAATGTTTTTGGACCATACGAGGAAGTCCTCAGCGAAATCCACACATGCACCACAGACTGCATGAATGAAGCCCCAGCCAGACTGAGGTAACAGGTTTGTTATTTTTAAAGACTGGCAATGAGTGGTCTGATTTGGTCTTTCTTTTAGAATTAACACATAAGCAGAGACATAAATACACAAGCTTCAACGCAAACAGACATTTTCACTTCTCACATCCTGTGTCTCAGCACGTCATTGGTGTCAAAGTGAGTTGCTTTCACTGATTCGAAAGCCGGTTTTGGACAACCAAACTAAACCAAACCAAATCATCCCCTGCAGCAAGCAGATTCAGAGTTGTCTGCTGTAAGTCCAGGAAGGCACGTTGAAGTGATCCATCAAGACAGTGGAAAACAAAGACGTTAGCCTCACATAACTGAAGTTGACCACCTTTTCTTTAAGTGCTCCATGAACTGCACTCTCATTTCCTGTTCTAGGACAGTGCGGTGGATGTGAGTCAGACATGTTTCAGCGACGGTTTCAGAAGTGGAGAGTAAATGCAGAAGCGGCACAAATATGCACAAAAGAGATTTCTGCGAATGAGGCGGCGAGGCCCAGAGACTCCCAAAGTCTGCGGAGAGGCCTCGTCAGCGTGCGACCCTAATCTGCAAAGAACAAAGCGGAAGTAAATGATCTGAGGAAGAAATAGGAGGGGGTTGTGGGAGAAAGAGATCAGGAGGAGGGAAAAGAAACGGCTCCAAGCAAAAAAGGCCAGTGAGGACAGAGAAATGGTGGTTATTGGAGAGCAGCTTTTTATGCTTGAAGTCATGGTTAATGAGAGAAGGAATGTGATACACAGAGTGAATATGAAATAAAATGATGACAAGAGAGGAAACGGTGCATCATGTACAGTAATAGATCTGGATTTTCTACCAATTTCTTCAGAGGAAACCAGGAATACCAAGAACAAGCAACAACAAACGGGACATTGTGTCAGATATTACGTCCTGATACTCTGAGGGGATTTCCTGATGCTGCTGACAGCACACAACCCCCTGCTTTGTTGACCGCTTGCTGTAATTTTATGCTGTGGGTATCTTTGAAGAACATTTAGCAAATTTGCCCAGCTCTTCTACAGCTCTCTCTCTCTTAGAAGCAGCTTTCTGAGAGAAACAAATCCTCTTCTCACTCATCTGAAGCCCTGCAAACTTCAGATAAAGCCAAACTTAGGCTGTGACAAAATAAAAAAGGATGGAAGCAAATTTCTGCCGGTCAGATGATCTTCCTGGAAGCCGTGACACTTTTGGAAAAATAAAGCGTTTGCCTGCTGAAGAGGCAGGTGCTCGCGTATCGTCTTGGCGACAGACGTTACAGGGGAGCGCTGAAATGTGAATGAAGATGTCGAACTCGATGTCATGCTAATCGGTGCCGTCAGCCACACTTCGGCTGGAGACAGGTGTGATGGCTGCCGCTCTGATGGATGGATTGAAGTGGATACTGTAGGTGCAGGCAGAGCTTAAACATGGTGAGCTGTTTGCACTTAAAGCTGATTCGGGAATCAGTAAGATACAGCATCGCAAAATATATTTGCACCCTTTGAACTGTTTCATATTTTGTCCCATTACAACCGCAAACTTCAACGTAGAACTGAAACAATTAATCAGATCAGTCGTGATGAATTGATTATTGAAACAAACATCAACTAAATAAGCAATATTTTTAATTGTCAGTCATTAACTGGAGTACACGGACTCTAAAACTGAAAGAATGACTCAAAGAAGTAGTTAAGCCAAAACTGAACAACAAATATATGCATTTTGCATTAAAATTAAAAAAAAACTTTTGCTTGTAAATATGTTATATCAACAGAAATTATGTAAAAAAAAATTTTTTTTAATTTTAAAAAGCAAAAGAAAAAGAAAGATAATTATTTTCTGCTGGTACTTGGATGATTATGCCAGTTTATGTATTGATAAAATAAGCAGAACTGCGGGAGCTACTTAAGTTTAAATAACAGTAGTAAAGGGAAGATATGAGGTCAGGCAGGAGTCAAAAATGTATCAGAGTGTCTGCAGATGGCACTGTGACATATATTGAAACATAAAAAATTATGCACCGATTTACTGGCAAGTCGATTTATCTGCGCCAATTTCCTTAATTTTTGGAAATTGATCTAAACATCAATCACTGTCCTTGTCTGCTCTCCCTGAGAGATGTTGAGCTCACAGACCGGCCCACCAGGTCATGTCTGCGCATTTTCAGTCCACAACAGTTGGACCCCGCTGAGTTAACTTGCTGTATTTAGCGACATTTCAGACAAAAAAAACCCCAAAAAAAACAAATCGGCCAAAACTGAAATCAGCAAATCAGGTTCTGATTGTTGATTGGCCAGAAAACTACAGTCAGTGCACTTCTATAAAAAAGTTGGAAAAGAATGTGGGGAAGTGGAGGTTTGCTTTGGAATAAGAAGAAATTTCAGTCAATAGAATCAAGAGTAATTGACAGGAAGGCTGGTATTGGAGTGAAGAATAAAGGTACTGAAGGTGGATGTGTTTCACCAAAAACTAACAGGCATGGATGAACAAAAGTGTCAGAAGTTTCTTTGTGCCAGAGTGAAAGGAGGATTTGCAAGATGGAAAAGTTGTTTAGCGTTTCGAAAAACAATTCCATCAAAATTGGGGCCCTCTCTGAGCGATGTCCCACACACCAGCTTTCAAAAATCGAGTCTCCTGATCTCTGCAAGGATGGGACAGAGGAGACGGATGTCAAACATCTCCAGTTCTAAACACATTGATGGAGTTTGACACCACATCGTTTTGTGCAAATGAAACTACCCTTTGCTGAAGTCCAGAGAAATGTTGTGTCTCATCGCACTTCAGTGCTAAAGGTGCAATGTGTTGATGGTAAAAAATGATGTGCATGACGTCCTGCTCTGCCCACGTCCCGGTGTGTTTAAAGCATAAATCTCCAACCTGGAGAGAGAGAGGCTTCATAGTCTGTCTCTCTCTCAACACTACATCACATCACACCATTGTGCTGGGATTCTAGCCAACCATCACTAAAGTCAACGGATTCAAGCGTGACTGAATCATAGACGAATATCTGCATCAGGTTAACTTCAATCCATTATACTATTGTCATAACAAGATTTCACAAAATTAAAACATTACTTATTGAGGTGACCATGAGCAATAGCCAGCTGATGAAGTTGTATAAGAAAATGCGCAAATTACCCTTTTAGCCATTTGTTTGGCAACATTCTGGGTTTCCAGTAAAGACGATAAATAGTGACGTGGTGACAGACATGAACAATACATAAGTATGACATCCTAAACGGCACTGCAAGCTGTTCAGATGCTGAAGGAGGCAAAAATCCTCCTTCAGAACCATCAGCTGTTTTAGTCTGAAGGATACTAAAACCACTGATGGTTCATTGACGTCAACTTAGGATTATGTCTCATCTCATCTTGTGAGTTTTAGACGTCATTACTTATCTACGTAGCTTGGTAAAACCAAGCCTCTTGTTCTATTCTTCACTTCATAGAAAGGCTCTGGATACTCTGCTTTTGAGAAATGAAAGCAGCCTGGAAGCATAGAGTCCATAGTTTAACATTTTTCCCAATTGCTAACAATTGTCCATGATGTATGTAATGTGCCAACTCGATCTTGAAGGCAGCTACGTTTGAAACTCACAAGAAATTCCATCTGCTGTAAACAACCATCCCCCACTGCAAAGAAGCATCTTTAATTGCTCGGTATTTTGGACAACGCTGACTCAATTGGTTCATTCACTTCCTCTGGTTGCCAGACTGACTGGCCAGGATGAAATTCATTGTGATAAATCAAGCTCAATAAGACAACTGAAGGGAGATGAGAATCAAGCAGAATTGCATAGGAGGGCAATGGACAGGCTCAACCTAATACTGTCCTTTCAGAAAATACACACAGTGAAAATACAATTTATGTCCCAGCGTTTGGTGCTTTGTGGAAGATGTTAAAGTTAGAGAGGAAAAGCTGAGATGGTTTGGAAACGACCAGAAGATTCATGGATGTAACGATGGAAGAGAGTTGGTGTCAGTTGACTGGATCAAACTGAGTCAGATGAGCCACTTACAATGAGAAGAACAAAAAAACAATCAGAGCAGAAGAGGATGTTCAATCAAAACATGCTTTACTTCTGAGAGGGATACGAGTTACATCTTTGTCGAAGCTACTATGTAAAAAAATTGTTACACAACAAGAGGTGTCCTCGCTATTTATTGACTAATGGATGGCAAATATTTAAGAACCTTGAAAAGTTCACCATACTGCCCTTCAAAAGGCAGGGCACTTTGAAATGTGGGCCCACAGCAGGTCTCGTTGACAGCATTTTTTAGAATCACTTTGTTTCAGTGTACGAAGACACAAATAAGCAACATTTATCACCGGAAACAGGAAGCTCTGTCATCTTGTGCCACCACAGCCTTTCACTCCTGCGCAATCAGCAGAGAATTACTCTGTTCCTTCACGCTTTCAGAAGCTGCTTAGGCCTCTCATCTCTGCAAAAACACACACCGCCGGCACAAGTAGTTACAGATACACGCTTAATACAGAACATGTTACACATTTTGAAGACGTTGGCTTGACACGGATTGTGAAACATTGAATATTTGCAAAGAACTGCAAGGCATAAACTGCCTCTTAGATTTGGCCTTGTTCCCTGTCTGCAGCAGGGTTCCAGTGTTGTCGTGACATGCTTGACTTTTAATACAGAGCAATACAGGCAATGTTTATGAAATGCATACCTGATGGAATCAGTAAAGAGCTAACCGAAATGAAACGGATGGGTCAGTGTGCCAGAGTCGGCTAGCCCACTGGGTTCAGCTCTAAGCTTGGATTCTTCTTCAATATTGGAACACTCCCAAAGTGAGCTGAAACACAGAGCTTGATGATATCTGAATCTGCTGTCAGTTTTGATCCTTATTTATACTGTGTAGAAGGATGAGTCAGTATCTCTCAGAGCTGTGATGCACACACTGTACTATTAGGATATAAATACTACAAATATGCAGTTTCTTTTTTTTTTTTTTTTTTTTGGTGTTTTAGAGTTAGATTTCTGTTAGTTAGTTTATTGGTCCATTGTCAATCAAATTTTTGAATGTTTGCACTAAAGGAATACTGAACCATACATGTGTTTCATTAGGAACATTCAGTGCCTTGTAAAAGTATTCACACCTCTTACATTTTTTTTACATTTTGTAATGTTACAACCAGATCTTGGATTTTAATGTGCAAATTCTGACTGATTAATTAGTTAGATTTTATGGCATAATTTTTTTTTTTTATGCAATTAATCATTAAAATTCAATAGTCCAGAGTGGGAACCTTTGTATTTGCGTTTCTAGTACGCCCCTAAATCTGAAAGCGACATCCGCTAACAACATCGATGGATGACAAAGCTGCTTCTCTCAGCCCATTAGGGGTTAATATTTGCTTTGATATGATTGGACACTGGAAAAGGCTATTTTTATGCTCAACTTGTCTAATAGGAATTAGCCTATCAGTGAAGCTTTTCAAGCCTAAAATAGTAGCTCAGTACTAATCGTATAGCAGCTAGCACCCAATGCTAAAGTTAGCATCCATAGACTGCCCTCTGCACCAATCAATAACAATAAAACAATAAATATCTTTGTTGTTGAGCTCATTCAATAATTTAGCCGCAAAAGTGTTTTTGAATTGAAAATATTGCTTATTTTGTCAAACTATGGTTTTCAATTCAAATGGAAATAATTACAGGGCCTGCAATTAACTCCATCTTAAAAAAATGATCAAGTCCCACCACAAGTTACAACCAAAAGAAGGATCCTTCAAAAAATGAAGGGCGTTACAGACAAACACGCAGCCCTTTAAGAACCTGTCATACAACAGAAGAGTGTCTTCAGTCAGAGACCATTTCAGATTTACTGTAATAGAGACTGCTACAGGAGATCCTTCCCACCCACAGCCGTCAGCATCCACATACACATGTATGAGGAAAAGTGCATAATAAGAGCAACATTTACTTTCCCCTTAAGCTCTTTATAATTGAGCTGAAGTGAATTGAGAAAACTGTTTGGGGTTTTCTGTGAGAGATCAGCACAAACGTAGCACATAGCACATAGCACATCCTTTCACTTTAATAAAGTGAAAGGAAAATGGAAAACAAAACAGTCCCTCTAGGATTGTGCAAAGTCTGTTTTTTGGTGTGATTTTTGCAGTTTAAAATAACCGGTGTTCTGCACTTTTTAGAAAAGCTTCGGTCAAAGTGGTGATTTTTATTTTTTTATTTTTTTTTTTTATTTTTGCTTTATTTTTACCATAACATGCTCTTGGAAAAAAGTTTAAGTTGCTGCACACAACCTTCCCAAAATAGACAAGACTTTAATCTAGTTAATAATTACAGTGAAAATTGCATTTTCAAATATCTTCTTGACACAGCCTTCTTGCAAAAGGAATCGTGTCCTGAGTGCAGAAGAACAACTCTATATTCCAAGTTAACGTGAACTATCCTACAGAACATTTCCAGATGGTTGTTGCAAAAACAAACAAAAAGGGCAAATGTCACCGCTTAGCATCACAAGCTTTCAACTCGCAAGTTAGATGTCCAAGAAATGTCGTGAAACAGGAAGTTAAATTACATTTGGGCTAATTGCAATCCGGCTAAGGGAATTAGTCAAAATTCATCAGAGTTGCAGTGATTGGTCAGAAAAGAAGGGGATACAGAAAACATTGCTGGTCAGATTTGTGAGAAAGCTGTGAGAATTGATGGAAATTGCAGCAAATTTTGAGAATGATGAGTTTATTTGTATTAATAGTTGAGATTGCAACCTCCTGAAGGGACTCTCAAAAGCTAAACTTTCTTGCCTAGATTTAAAACATTTGTGAGCAGGAAGACATTAGTCTGGACACCATCCCTGAAATGGTGTTCAGGGACGAACACCATTTCATCCCTGAACACCATGCTGGCCATCATGCTGCCACTACCAGCATGATGGTAGTGGCAGCATCATGCTGTTTCAATGCCTTCTTCAGGGTTTGATGATGAATGGAGCTAAATACAAGAAAAAAATCTGTTGGAGGTTGCCAAAGGTGATTAATTAGATTTTTTATTTACTATCCATCATTTTCCTTCTTCTCGCCAGTTGTGCCATTATTGGTCCGTCACATAAAATTCCAGTAAAACACGTGTAGATTTGTTGCTGTAATGTAGCAAAAAATATGTGAAAGAAGGATTTATTTATTTATTTGTTTATTTTCCAAATGACCAAAGCTGTGCTGCAACTCCTGATCCAAATTTGGGGACAAATAAAAAAAAATCAACATCTTGAGTTTCCTGTTATGTCACAGATGCCACCACAACAGCTCGCAGGCGAACCGCCACATGAAGGAAGTGGGGCAGCTCCCAATAAGTAACACATGATGCACTTCATGCGAGTGCAGCATAAAGGAGGCACATGCAGCGCAACAAATGTGGCTCAAAAAAATAAATAAATAAGTAAAATACAAAAAAAGCTCGACACAAGGAGGAGGAGGGAGAACAGGACGGTGTTAGCCTGCAACCTTTTTGCCTTGTTGCTCTTTCAGGTCAGGGATTTAAATCTTAATAAGGTTGCTCATTATGATCCACAGAGCATTTGTATGAAATCAATGTGCACCATGATCTGACAACCAGGAGTTCTGTTGTTAATGATCTAAAAAAGAAAAAAAAAAACACAATGACAAAAAAACAAAAGAAATCTAGTCATTTGTTTAATCTTTGAATATTCCGGTTTTTCTCCTCGTCGTCACTGTTGCACGAGGGAAAGGCAGCAGTTCGCAGCACGCGTTGCTTATCTGCATCTTTTGATTGCATGCAGTGTTGATGATGAAGGCAGGGATTTAATGGGGGAATTAAGGGCTCCACAGAAAAACAACAACAACAACAACAAAACAGCAGCAGCGTGTTGAGTTCTGTGTGCAGGTTTTGTTTGCTGTGAATGTGACCATATGGTTAAGGCAGTGTTTCACACAAAGGCCACAGGAAACACCTCAGGATAATTACACAAGCATGTAAACACACAGTCTGAAAATGGTGCACGCGTATTACATAAGTGGTAAAAAAGAAAAGTGGAAAATAGGGTGCATTTAGAAGGACTTTATTACAAATAAACATCTCTCACTCATACTCTGTGGATCACACACACACACACACACACAGGTTGTTACCATAACCAAGCAGCATGACAGCTGTACATACCTTACTTTGTGGTCCTCCTCTCCCTCTTTCTAGTTGTCCCTCTGCTCTTCTCTTCTCATCCCTTGTTTTTTTTTTTTTTTTGTATCACACACTTACGCTTACACACACACACACCCCCACACACACACCGACAGGCAGGAAGGCAGGCGTGCTCACACAGAGCGGAGTGTGTTTGAATCTGACAGATTTCTCCCAGCTCAGTACTCCTCTCTCTCATTTCACACACACACACACGCACGCACCTACACACATGCGCTCACACACAAACAGCCCTCCCCCTCCATCTTTCAAAATATGCCAGATCGCCTCTCCGCTCACGCCAGAGCAGCGTCTCTCCTCCCACTGCCGTACGCATCAGTGAGAAAGCCCCAACCCGAGCCCAAGCCACGCCCCCCTCCTCTCTCCAGTCTCCCTCGCTCCTCTCCTCTCCTCTGGGCGGCTATAAATACCGCTGCTGCTATGAATACACCGTCTTTCTCCCTCAGTATCTCCCAACTCTCCCTCCATCCCTCCCTCTTTTCATCCTTCCTTCCTTCGTTCCTTCCATCCATCCCGCGCCTGCGCTCCCGTTCCTCCATCTCTGCTCCAAAACCTGCTTTCCGATGATGACCTTGCGTTGCCACAACAGCGAGATGCAAGTGATGGCGAAGGAGAAACAAAGAGCGACGTTTCCCTGCAGACCTGGTTGTGTCTTTCGTTTTTTTTTTTTTTTCGAGCCGCCCGTCTCCCCGGGTTTCCTGTCTGTTACAGCGGATGTGTTCCTTTAAAAAAAAAAAAAAAAAAAAATCTCCTGACAGCTGCACTTACAAATTTCACCATTTCTTGCTCAAAACATAATCCAATCTGTGCACATTATTAATAGCTGCCTGTGTTACTGCTGCTTTATGGCAACATAAGAATGCGGAAGCAAAATAAAATAAAATAAAAATAAAAACAAAACAAGTACCAGTGTGCAGTGGATAGAATGTGAACTTTCAATGCAATCAGCAGCATCCTGTCTTCTGCTTCTAACCAGGGAATGAGGTTAACCCAACATCTGGTTACGTGCACCGAGGGCGCACTTAAAACCAAATCAAATCTTCGCCTGCAAGGCCTTTATGGCATGGCACGGACATTATTAATCCCAGCGTTCATGCAGCGCCGTGGTGTAATAACTTCATACATGAAACACGAGAGCAAGACAAAAGGCTTCTCTACCTGGAGAGAAACATTTCTGCTGACGTGACCCTCTGATGCTGACAGACAGAGACAAGCCGGAAGGCTGCCGGCACGCAACCATATATAGATCTATGTCTCTATCTTCTATGTCAGTCTTTCTTTTTGTAGATATATTTTTTTGTTAACGTTACTGAATTGAAGACATTGGTATTTCACCTGGCTGCACAGTGGAGCAGTTGCCTTGCAGCAAGAAGGTCCTGGGTTCGATTCCTGGCCCGGGGTCTTTCTGCATGGAGTTCTCCCTGTGGGTTCTCTCTGGGTACTCAGTCCAAAAACATGACTGTCAGGTTGATTGGTCTCTCTAAATTCTCCCTAGGTGTGAGTGTGTGTGTGCATGGTTGTTTGTCCCGTCCGTCTCTGTGTTGCCCTGCGACAGACTGGCGACCTGTCCAGCGTGACCCCGCCTCTTGCCTGGAACGTTAGCTGGAGATCGGCACCTCCCGACCCCACTGGGGATAAGGGTGTTAGAAAATGGATGGATGCATTTCAGCCCTATCGTACTGCATTGCCAACCTTTTTCACGTTTTATTACGTTTAAATCACAAGCTTCAGTTTATTTGATTAGAGTTGTATGAAGGGTTGTGCAGTAGCTTTGGGGTTCTCCAGACCGCTGCTGGAGGGCAAGAAACTGTTCACTGATGAATATCAACCACTGGTTTCAGCTGTCAAGTTGTCAATACAAGGCACCAAATCTTAAATGTACATGTGTTATATAAAAGAAAAAGGGATGCAATGCTTTGCTGCAACTTAGCACTACGAGAACTAGATAAGGTCAGTAAAAGGTTTTTTTGTTTAGGAAAAATGCACACATTATTAAAGTATTTTGTAGGTACATATAAACTTTGTCCACATTCTGTCCTAGGTTTGAACAAAATTATTCAAAGAAAAATAAAATAACCTAAAGGTCAGAAGTTTGATTCGATATCAAAACTGAATAATAAATATCGGTATCAGTATTGGTATTGGCGACATAAGCCCTGAACTTACTTGGCATCAGATCGTCGGAGCACAGACTCTTCAAGACATTTTGTTTCACTAGATTTTTATTCATAGCAATCTGTGAAAACCATAGATTCCTTTCTATCGTTCTGTTGGCCTTTTCACATAAAACCCCCAACAGGATCACTGGATACGGTGGCGGCAACATGACTAGATCTGGAAAGGTCCAAAGAGTAGCAGTACTGCTATAAGGCACTTATAAAAAACAATCCTGTTCAATGTTAAATCAAGAATGTTTCAAAAGAATGAAAACACAGAAACAGATTGAAAACCAGATACTGAATTTGTCTCCATAAATGGTAAAGGAAATGAACAAGTGTTGCTTAAAAGCTATCGCACTGAAAACCAATGATGAGTCATCGGTGTGTGTGTGTGGGAGCAACTGCAAGTTTCAGGGTCAAACTGCTCAGATGAGAGTTTATGTCAGGATGCGCACGTGCCGACGTGCTTTAGGGTTGCTCCCCTGTCAGTTTAAGGGCCACCTGCAGGTTCTGCGCAGACTCCGCGTGCGTCCTCTGGGAGCCCCTGAGAGCTTCCTGGAGGTCCCCAGGGGACACCAGGTTGAGACGGAGCAGAGAGTTTATCAGCTGGGAGCGAGCAACGCCAATGAAAGAGTGCGACAAAAAGCACGAGAGGCCTCCACTGGATTTTGTGGTGTAAAGAGGGACTCGGACCATTCCCAGCACCTGCATGGAGAAAGAAGAAAAAGAGGTGATGAGGGAGCTGAGCACGGGATCCTGCAAGTCACTTGCCGTTCATCGCTCGTTACCTCCAGACCGTGATCGGCTGCGGTGGAGGCGGCTGCTTTCTCTATCTCCCAAATCTGCTCCTCTTCCATCTTCTTCACATAGAAGTGAAGGATGAGGCGGGAGGATGAGGAATTGGTGCCTGGACGATAAGGACTAAAACAAGACTCTACGTGGTCTTCTGTAGAAACTGGCACAGCCACGCCCAACTCCTCCAGTAATTCCCTGGTAAGCCCCTCCTCCAGGGTCTCCTCTGAGGGGTTAACGAAACTAATGTGTCGAAAAAGCGAGGGTCGAAATACAGTGTAGGTTATTAATGGAGGGTCATCGGACATAAAAACAATTTGAAACCAGGTTATTGCAGCTTTACACTATTTCCTCAATCAGAAAATATCTGCAGTGTCTTCCAAGGACCTTGTCGATTTAAGCAGCAGTGCTTATAACTGCAGCCCCCTAATTTTCACTAATAAATATTGTCTTGCATTAGCAGTAAGTATACAAAGAACACTTTAAATTCTGACATAAAATGTGCACGTAAACAAAGAACAATTCTGGTTCAAGTGGTGGACCCCAGAAAATCTGAGGTGCCGAAGAAGAAGCATGAGACGCAACAAAACCTTTTGTTTGTCGAGGTAAAAGCAAAGGATGTGCAAGAAGGCTGATTACACGGCTGGATATCTGGGAAAACAAATAACTTTTTATGCGTTTTGACCTCCCATGTGTACAAAAACTGTTTAACGTTACTAAAAGCAATTATTTCTAAAACCTCAGACCTCAGTGTGTTTCAGGTGAGCCTCCAGTTACCTCACTTGTATCAGTTGGTCTAACAGGGTTGGGGAAGGGAACCCAAAAGGTTTGACCCAAGTCATAGAGTTTAAAAGACAATTATCCCTCATACTGACCAAATGCATATAAAATTCTGAATTCTAAGAAAGTTGCAAACAAATCTCTAAAAATATTCTGACATTTAGCAAATAGGAATAAATTTGATCATTCTAACTGGCCTAAAGCAGGAGAAGTTTAGTTATCATTCGCAAACATCTAATTGTTTGTCTATATTTTCATATACCTCTCTAAATAATGTTGGGTTACATAAATCTTCCTAAAACTTCATTAGTGTTCACTAAAAATTCATGAGCGAATTTTTACATCTCAGCATCAAGGAGGTTCAAAGTGCTTTACATGACTGAAAAAAAAAGAAACTTGACATTAAAGAGAGAAAATAGGAAAATTATTTCTTGGTTCGTTACATAAAGTCAACATGTTGGTGAATGACGCACCAGCAAGTCTGTCACTCCTGTAATTCACCGACAAAAGGACACAAGTGATTCACATTTAGCCGAATGCTAATCGGTTTGATGAACAGTGTGTTAAAAAGCCTATAATAAGAGCCTTCCTGTACAAAGGGACTCCTCACGCATGTCTGATTATCTTTTATAGTTCATCTTTTGCTGCTTCAGTATTCTAGAGACAATGTGCGAAAGTTATTGCTGCGCTGTGAACGATTGACATCTTTAATATGTTGCGGCTGCTCATGAAGATGGGTTAGAATAAGCTAACTTGTTCACATTATATGTAGAAATCTAAAACTTACATTTGTTTTCCAATCTTCCTTACTACTTTGTTTTTATACATTATAGAACTTTGACTGGGCCAATCTATTGTATGAATATTAGGGGTGGGAATAGTATATGGCTTTGTACTTGTATAGCACGTCATACAGCATTCATCCACACTGATGTTGGCAAGCTACTGGACAGTAGCCACAGCTGCCCTGGGGCCCTGGGGCCACGCAGCCCCCCGGTACCCCCACCATGCAAGGTGAATGAAATGTCTTGCCCAAGGACTAGTCCTACCACCGTACACAAACTGATAACACTTTTAGCTTCAGTGCTACAGAGTAGAATTTGCAATAACCAGCCACCGGAGAGACAGCTCTTTCCCCCAGGCTGTCTCTCTAATGGACACAATCAACTGCTTACAGCCTGAGTAGTCAGCTACTCTTAACTGTAAAACAAAATAAACATATCTGCACTCTCACAATATGCCTTTCTTTTTTCCTTTCTTTATTTAAAAAAAACCCCAAAAAACGACTACCCAAACACATACATGCTGTTCCTTTTACCCTTTATTTTATCTCTTCTAAAGTTGACATATTTATACTTAATGTCTATTTGCTGTGAGTGCTTGAAACCAAAGTCAAATTCCTCATTTGTGAACATAATCGTGGCCAATGAAGCCGATTCTGATTCTTGTGGTCATTTTCCATCCGGATGATTTATGCTCAGGTTAAATTAAGCAATTTATATATAGCCATAGGTGAAACTCACCCACCAGGGAAGCCCAGCAGTCCATCAAAGCGCATCTGCATCTGTTGGAGGTGACAAGAGGCCTGTCAAATACTCATCATGTCCACTCAAAGAGAACATGAGGATATTTATCTTAAAATAAGGTGATGTCATTGTTTACATGTGATACAAAGGAGCTCATTTTGGTTCCTGCACAAGGCTGTTAAAGAAAGTCACAGCCCAAACTGTGCTCACCAGTACAATGTACCGGATGGGAATCCTGCCAAACAGCTGAGATGCCGTCTCAGAGTAGAGCATCACATGACATGCATGTCTGCATTGGGTGCATTCCAGGGCTTTGTCCTCGACATCTGGCCACTAGCCATCTACAAGCACAACCACAAACAGAAAGAGAATATTATCACATGCTGACACAGATCAGCATGTTTTGAGTAAACTGCAAAACAAGGGAACTTGCTTCTTTTTTGATTTGTTTCCCCTTCTTTCTGTGCTGGGCCAAAAGTCCTGACTGCAAGCAGCTGACCAGCCTGGAGAAACCTCTGTATTTAGCAGAAGTCATGGAAAGGAGGAAGTTGGAAGGTAGGGTGCTTTTCTTACTTGATAGTAAGCACTTTGGCTCCCTCTATCTGTGTGGAGCAGGTTTATAATTCCCTGAATTTTCTTCTCTTTTTCTTTTTTAAATTACAGTTAAATAGTTTTTAACAATGGTATATTCACATAAACCATTGTTTATGTAAATATAATTTCACAAGTACTACTTTTAGCACAGTTTAACATTCAAATCTGAGCTAATCCTATGATAAACAGGCTGCATCTCATCCATAAAGTTGCATAACTCAGCTGAGCAACAATCGAGAAGAGTAAATAATATATTTAATGGGCACCATTTCTACTTCAGAAAGTATTCACTTTGTTACTTCATTAAAGTTGACAGTCGATAATGTTCTTCCATGCTCTAAATAATTCATTCTTCCACCAGGATGATAAATAACTGAGTTCCATAACTCTGCACAATACCTTGCACTCTGCACATGCACTTTAGCTGAACAGATGAAACCAAATATATTTGATGATTGAATTGAAAATACTAATATTAATTTACTTGTCTGTTTGCTGAACTTCAGAATAATTACAAAAAAGGTGTTTGTTTGTTTTTTTACTTTCTTTAAAGTGTTTTAAACTGTATGACTTCAATCGAATGTGTTGGGTTTCTTTCTATACGTTTGACATAAAGGTTATCTGGAGTTCTGACTCCTTCCTCATGACAGAGCTGGTACAACTGGTTCGGGTTTGGACTACATCTTAGTACTAAAATCTGAATTTGAAGAAAGTGGTGAGAACAACTTTCTGGATAGTAATATTGCGACATTTAACAATTAGAAATTATTTTGATAATCCGAACCAAAAACAGGAGAGTCTCGGTTAGTCATGAGTCTTTCTATGCAGTGCTGCTGGTTTTATTTGTGTAACTATTGGAAGAGTGGAAATGCAATTAATAACGCACCGAAAATGAGTCACTTCCGTCACACGTTACCTACTTGTCTTCTTGTATCATGTAGCCCAAGCAAAACTGCTGTTTCACCATTAGTCAGCGATATTTAGCCGAACATTACACTTTACGCTACTTTTTGTTGCGTCAAGACTCGATTGGTTGTTCAGTTTTACGTTGACCCATCGCCATTGGCTAGTGGAAAGTAGATGTGAGTTGCTGCATTCGGAAGAGACCGTAATTTTGGCTTATTATTTTATAGAAACGTTGAAACATTCTTCATTGCCTCAACGTGGCAATAATGTAAAGACGTGTATAGCACGTTTTAACTACTCCGCAGTCATATATTTGTCCCTGACCTTTGGTTGCTTATAGTAAGTGAATTGTCCGAAAATACCGAGCGAGAAAATCCAAACCTCATCAGTAGTTTGGATCCAAACTACATCAGCAACTCACATTCTGAGGTACTTTAAACGCACCGTTGAGCTTCACTCACTAATCAGAGGAGCTCTTCAGTTTATTCAGTTGCTGTAGTTATTTCTAAGGGGTTGTATGTGTCGAAACTACGCGCTGAACTTAGCACTTGTTTGGCTTTTACACAGAAACGATTATGTTCGACGGCGCCGGAATAGGTCACGTGTTCGGTTAGCACATTACAAGAGCTGACTTGTCCACAGCAGCTCATTCAGTTCATAAGGAGACAGACGCACAGCATGTTTCAAAGACCTCGTTTTTTTTGCGGATTTAAAAGACTGTAAGAGGTATATCAGTATCCATATACGGTTGAATATTCCTGTGAATATTTCGAAGCGAACACATCGATGCTCTGGCTGTAGCTAGCTAAGGTAGGAAGCCAACAAGCTGCCTCCAACCATAAACTGGCTAACAAAACTTATAGAAAATGTAAATGTGCTTATATGTTATGTAGATTTTTCTGTTATTTGTAACTTAGTTGTTTTCTAATTTTATTTTAAACCTCTGCAAATAGTAAAGCGTTGATCGTTTTTAATGTGTAATTTGGTAATCTGGAATATCGCCAATTCTACTTTTATGTCGAACAGTTGGATAATGTCAATATTTCTTATTGATTTCTTAACTGGAAAAAATGTGATGTATGCTCTGTTATATCAGATGATTGTTAAGCGGACCTTAACTTTTAAAATAAGCACTTTCTCCCTTTTTCAACAAATTCACAGTCGGTTTGTTATCAACAAAACCTGATTTTCTTGCCAATTAAGTTAATTTGATTATTTTCTTTTCCTGGATTGGCAATGGAAACACCTTGCAAATTTAACAAAAGTTTCATCTGTTTTATTTTTGGGTCTGGTTTTTCTCCTAGAATGGCCTCGATCATCCCGGATGAGGTGATGATGATGATGGATGCTGCACTGATAAAACAATTAGCCGAAGTTGCAAAGGACCAGGCTCTTCTTCAGGGAGTATTGATGAGGACCAAGGAGAGCCCAAACTCATCTGAGGTATTGTTTTGTTTTGTTTTTTTTTTAATGTCATTTTAGTTGTCCTTTAGACTGTTCTTATAAACGCAGCTTGTTGTGGTCAAGTCAGTGGATGCATTAAAGCACTGATGGAATGTTGAGCCTCTGCAGGTGAGACGACCAAGAAATCATCTCAGGAATTTGCTCTGTAATTTCAAATGATAATAAAATGAAACCATCATAAATTCTGTCTAGTTAGTTTTCTGCTTTGATTCCTCTTTGACCCAGTGATTGTTTTTTTTCCCCAGTGATTGTTTTTTTTCCCCAGATATCTCCTACATCTCACAACTTTCTTTTTTTGTTGTTGCAGTTGGTGACATACGCTCCTTTCACTCTCTTCCCTTCGCCTGTGCCTAAGTCCGTGTTCCTCCAGGCTCTGGCGGTGCAGACTCACTTCAACACGTTGGTGGACAAGATCAGCCAGGACACAGACTTCCTGCAGGAGGCTTTAGCCAGGTAGGAAGCAGCCTGCAATTCATGGAACGGATATGTTTTTGTGTGCAAAGCAATGCTAGGAAACAAGGTTATTATAATTAACTAAAACAAACAAAATAAAACGGTAATAATTAGGAAAGATTACAACAAACTGGAACTAAAATTGTTGTATATATTTGTTAGTGTGTATGAATATAGGCATTTGCCTTTCAAAGTCGATGTTCCGTCCCCACACACACACACAGTGTGTGGGTTGTTACGTCACTATATAACCATCGACATTTATGCTAGTCTGCAAAATGGTGACAACAAAAGTTGTAAGGAAACCAGAGTCAGTTGACAAGAATAATTAGATATTTTGAAAATAGGATCTTCTGTTGCATATTCATAATCACAATATAATACTTTGACCTTTTTGAATTTTGCACCTAAAACTTGGAACATTTAGCAAGTTTTGTAAAGTGAAACTATGACTATAATTAAATCTAAACAATATTTAACTACTATCAGCTTATAAAATCTAGCAAACCTACTCTGAAAAATAATTTAAACTAACTAAATTAGAAAAACATAAAGGCACATTGAAATAAAACTAAACTCTAATTAAAAATCCATAAACCCAGTGTAATCATTTACACTCCTTCATATGTTGTTTTTCCTACCTGGTCAGGACTCTAACAGTTTGTTGTTGTTTTTTTTTGTTTACAGCACAATAGAAGTGGATGATTTCACCGCCAGGTTGTTCAAGATCCACCAGCAGATCCTAAAAGAAGGAAGATCTCAGGTATGGTTACCTTTACATCCTGCACAAAATTCCAGTCATTTTGCAGTGACTGAAATTCAAATCCTGTAATCTCCTGTAGCAACACTACTTCCCAGTTAAACATTGTTAAAGGGTTGTCAATGTTTTATTGGTCACAGCTGGTCACTGAAGCTCTGCTCTTTCTGCATTATTTAGTTTAAAAGTCATGAACCTTTTGTGTTTAAGGTATTGATGACCTAAGATTTTTGCTTAGTTTGCACTGAATGTCCATCACTGAACCTCAATCAGCACCTTCATATGTATGTTCTTCTTGTTTTTCTTTTGTGTAGTCCATTGTGTTGGGTCTTAATCGTTCTGATTACATGTTGGACCAGAGAGAGGACCAACATTCTTCTCTGAAGCAGATAGAAATCAATACTATTGCTGCCAGCTTTGGCGGCCTTTCCTCACAAACTCCAGATGTTCACAGGTAAGTTGTTCAGCAACGGATTGTGCAGATTTGCATTTTTACTGAACAGGAATGGAAATAATTAATTTTCATCCACACTGTAGCCGGGCAGAGCTGTTAAACTAGAGGAGAAAGCAACCACAAAAATAATATGTGAACACAAGTTCACAAAAGGAACAAATCAAAACTAAAGTAACAAAATGAAACCTGTTTTAAAGTGGCTGGTGTGAAAAGGGGAGTTTTGTTTTTTTGTTGAAAGCAATTTCCTGCTTGGATGTATTTAATACATTGTTTAATCAAGACAAAAAATAACTGTTTAAAAATGGAAAAGAGGACAAAACTTGTGTAAAGATTGCAGAAGGTTCCCTCCCTCTGGCTCCACAGACACATCCTGAAGGTGGCTGGGAGGCTGGAGGAGAGTCAACGAATCCTGGACAACAACCCTGCAGCTGGTCTGGCCAGAGGACTGGCCAAAGCCTGGGAGCTATATGGATCAGAGAGGTAACTCATTCAGATGTCCAAATACGACAACTTTAAGGCTCTGTCTGCAGGCTGTGGTTAAAGCAGATCAAACCCCAGAGTGGACAATATAATAAAACACACAAACCCTTCTTATCTAAATTCTGCTTCAGTGAACTCCATGTTAGCAAACAGCTTCAGCTGTTTATGTTCTTATCTTTCTTGTCAGAGAACTTTATTTTTTCTGATTGAAGCTGACGGTGTTACCATGAGTGTTTTGTTGTTGTTTCAGGGCGGTTGTCATGTTTTTGGTGGAGGAAGTCCAGAGGAACATCTTTGATCACCGATACATTGAAAGCGAACTCTGGAAGAGGTAAGAGTCGGGTCATTTGTCCTGGAAGGCGGAGCTACGTCCACCCAAGCGTTTTGCGCAACATGATGATTGGAGATGAAAGGATTTCTCAAACCTGCATGAAAGAATCAAAGCAACACTGTGTCAACACTCATAGCTTTTAGTTGTGATACGCTCACTTATAACTTGTTGTCTGACCAGGGGCCAGCAGTGTTGGGGCCACAGGGCAATTAGACTGAGAATTTGACAATTTCTCAGCACCTCTCTACTTAAAAGCATCAACCTGATCTGCGTAAATGGAGAAATTGGATGTATTACTCATGTTGTTGTAAACTTTGTGTGTTTCAGAAACATTCCCACAGTAAGAAAACGGTTTGATGACGTCTATGAAACAGGATCTCTTGATCCGGACAAGAGGCTTTTTGTGTAAGTCGTCTCTGTCCGCATTAAGAAGTTCTATAAATTAGTTAATCCCAGTTAATCGCTGAATGTTAGGATAGGTAATAATGATTTACTTTAATTTCAGGGATGGAAAAGAGGTGGCGGTGGTGTACTTCAGGAATGGTTACATGCCACAGAACTACACTAATGAACAGGTACTTCAAAACAACTCCATTCCTCAATTATTCTTCTGTGTATCATAAACGGCTAATAAAGAAAAATTGATAAGTGAGTTATTTATGTGGTCTTAAAGAGCTGATTCTCAGCTGTCTGCATGACAAGCTGAGCTTCATTCCACCCACCTGGAAACAGCTCAGACTGACTCAAACTGAGTTTACCGATATAAAACTGCCAAAAGCTGCTTTTTAAAGAGATTAGTTTCTTCTTTATAACTTCAACAAGCATACTTTTCCAATGAAAGAAAAAAAAAATGACAATGTTCTCAGAAATTGGAGGGTTTTATTTATTTTTTCTCCAGTTCTGCTTTGACGATTTGTTCCTGGTTTCCTCCTAAGAGAGTCACACTGATTAAACTCTAAAATGTACAATAAATGTATGACCCAACTTAATTAATCCCAAACTGACAGGGTACACGCTGACTCTGAGAGGACATGAGATGGACTTTTTCACATCCGTACCCATGCTGGTGTTATAACCGCACTGAAACCAACTTATTTGATCATTTTCTCCCAGGCCAAAGATACTGGAAAACTGGGTTATCTGTTTTAAAAAGTCAACGTGTAAAGTTCTGCCCAGCGATTTATTGGTCTGATCGTGTTCCTGTTTCCTGTGGACAAAGAAGAACAAACGGTTCTCATGCTCTGCTGGTCAGTGTGTCCAGTGATCAGTCAGGAATGTAGGTTCAGAGAAAACAAGCGGCACTCGACCCAAAACCGGTTCAGACAAAAACTGAGCTGTTATGGAACCAGTGTAGCACTTTATACACAAACATTAATCTACATTATCATCAATAACAACATTAAAAGGGTGATAGATGAAAAAGGGTTGGTGTATTTATCATCAATAGGCAATTTATCAGTATTAACAGTTAGATTAATATTGTACGATCACTGGAGTTTTTCACTAATAGAATCAAGAAGTGAATCGTAAGTAACCTCACTGATCTATTCTGATATTAGTTATTAAGTCTGAAAAAACAATTTTAGGTTTTTCTTTGTCTGATTCAGCGTTTGGAGAAACCAGAAATGATGATTTTTTTTTTTGATCCAGAGTTAAAGAGTGGATGCATTTCAAACATTAGCTTGGTGGTCCATCTTTCTGTAACCCGAATGCTCCTCAATAACAAACATGGCACTGTTTGCTGTTCTGTATTTTGGTGCATGGCAATGCTACAGCGCCACCGATTGGCCAGATAGGCCTACTGCAGCCCTTTCTGTGTCACTCCATCCTATCGTGTGATCGCGCATTTTAACGTCGTCGTTTCCGAAAATTTACTGTGTTCGTCTCTGTGTGGCCTCAGGTTCTCGGACATTTCCGACTTTAATTCACATCAAAACTGAAGCTGACTCAAAGAAACTAACAAACAAAACAAAACAAAAAAAAAATGGCAGCATATACCTGAGCGCATGGAGGAGACGGTAGAGGTTTAAAATAATTTTTGTGGTTTGTGAATTGCAGTGCTGGGATGTCCGTCTCATGATGGAGCGCTCTCAGGCTGTAAAATGCCCA
This sequence comes from Poeciliopsis retropinna, assembly GCA_010277075.1. NCBI lineage: Eukaryota > Metazoa > Chordata > Actinopteri > Cyprinodontiformes > Poeciliidae > Poeciliopsis > Poeciliopsis retropinna. Next base: position 2,105,352 of record VMRM01000009.1, read on the forward strand.
GACATCAGCACTCACCTGGCAGGAACCAAGAAGGTCCAGCAGGTGTTGGCCCGACCTGGAGTTCTGGAGAGGTTCTTCCCTGATCAGCCTCAGGTGGTGCAACAGATGAGGGAAACATTCGCTGGCCTCTACACTCTAGACATGGTGAGCAAAGGAAATTTTTTATCCAATGATTTTGCTCGTAAAATACAACAAAAAAGTTTTCCTGATTTCTTTCTGTCTTGTTGCGGTTCTGTTGTCTGCAGGGACCAGAAGGCGACAAAACTGTAGCGATGGCTTTGGCAGAACCAAACCGGTTTGTTCTGAAACCTCAGCGAGAAGGAGGAGGTAAATATATGTATTAAAAAAAATGAATCTGCATGTAGGAACTCCTTATATATCAGTTACTTGTTGTTTAACCTGATGATCTTCTGAGTCAGAGTTTCTTTCTTTGAGGACGACAAACTTATAGGAAAAGTCTGAAAGTTTTAGGGACTGGAGGTGAACACTTCCTGCTTGTTTTAAAACTTGACAGGTAATGTTTTAAGTAAACTGCAAATGTGGGCAACAAATACTTAAGACAAGGTGTTAACTCAGAAGTTAGCACAGAGTGTTAGGCACATTTTTCATGTTGAACATCTGAAAGCCTCATCTTTTAGATATAGCTGCTCAGAATTGAAGCCATTTTTTTGTTTTTCTTTTTGTAACTTATTATTTTATCATTTTGAGAAAGGCTGAAAACATTTGGCCCCCACTATGAAGTAGTTTGCACTATCTGACACTTTTGCCTTTTTTTCTGTTTGAGCTGAATGATTATTATTTTTTGAAATGCACTTTTGGTTACTGAAACTTTATAATACATTTTGGATATTTAAAATGTTTTTCAGCTCCAGTGTTAGATTTTCTTGAGAAATGTTTTTTTTTTTTTCCTTTGACTGTGTTATTTGCATTAATAAGCAATTATTATCATATTAGTTAAGAACGGTTTCAAGTGTTAGCATTGATACATTCGTTTCCGAGACAGTTTACCATCCAGCATAATTTCCATTTAGCCCATTTTCTGTCCATTTCTGATTCTTGTGGTTTCAGCCTGTGTGTCAGTTTCTCCACTATGAACATTTCTTCCTCTGCTGTAGTCCAAATCAATCTGGCAAATCACAGTTCATCTATCAGATGTTCTGCTAAAGAAGATAAAGGCCTAAGCAGACAAGTGTAGTCCCATCTCTGATCCTGGTTTCATTTTTTCCCACCTCAAAGTCGACCGCTCTATTGAAATCCAGTTCTGTTGAACTTTAATCCATTCTGTTGTTCTAGGTAACAATATCTATGGTTCGGAGATCGTCCAGGTTCTCGGGGAGGTGAAGGGGAGCACGGAGCGGACGGCGTACATCCTGATGGATAAAATTAATCCTGCTCCCATTCAGAACTACCTACTGAGGAGAGACACTTCCCTCACTATCAGTAACTGTCTCAGTGAGCTGGGAGTGTTTGGAGCCTACGTAAGGTATAATGATGTTTGTTCTCCTCAGTGTGTGGCTTTTTTCACACAATAAAGATGTTTTGTTGTCGAACCTTTAGCTTTCACTAACATTCTTTCAGCTGGATTCCCTCCACCAGGGGGCGCTTTTTGCATCCTCTCTGTGCAGTAAAGCACGTTTCTCTCTTGTGTTCTTGCTTCCCGGCAGGCAGGGGGCGCACATGGTGATGAACGAGTGTGTCGGTCACCTGCTGAGGACCAAGAGCTCAGAGCATGCCGACGGAGGGGTGGCCGCGGGCGTGGCCGTTCTGGACAATCCTCTGCTCGTCTAACGCACACAAATATGTCACACGGATCCAGCCTGAGTCCATAAAAAGAGACAGCAGGTTCTCTTTCTGTGCAAGTTAGAGTTGTGTTTAATACATTTTTATTTCAGATCATAAAACCCTTCTATATAATATTTGATAGTCCTCTTAAAAAGAAAACAAAATGTATATTCGTGGTTTTGCAGAGAGCTTGTTAGAAGAAATACTGACCTCTGGTGGCAGGGGAGCCTAACTACACTACTGGAAGAGTTGACTGATTTAAAGTTTAAGTGGAGCTGTTCTGTTTTTAGGGCCACATGGAAAGATCCGCCAGAAACTTAGTCTCACAAATTCTCTCAAAATCTGGGAAATTCCTAAGTTTGAAAAGTGTTGAGTCAACATAGTTCACTCAACACATTGTAGCTCTTTTGTTGGAAGTTTAAGCTGCCTTCAGTTTAAATATAAACAATCTACTTCAAGTTGAAGGAAACTCACCTTTTATTCACAAAAGTTTGCTAAAAAATAGTATTGCTTATTTTGATTTCATAAAAATGGGAGAAAAGGAGGAAAGTTCTCTTATTAAAAAAGCACTTCCTGTTACCTTTGTTATTCTACATTGTAAATTTTCTACATTTTTGATTTCTGTAGCTTTAACTGAAATCAATGAAGAAAATGTTAATTACTGAATTTATTAGTTGAAAAGTATGTATTTTTTTTTCTACAGTGCAAAGGACAAAGTGATTTCTACATTACATCTATTTGTGTACAATGACAGTGATGGACATTAAACAGTCCACTGCTTCTTTTTTAAAATAAACAAATCAAATGTTGGTTTACAATCTAATTTACTTTTCTTAATCTCTGATGTGATAATGTCAACATTAAAATGTAGCTTTATGTTTCAGCTGAGATTCATCAAAGAAATTAAACAGAGAGTTGTTCCAGGATTAAAATGGTTTGAAAAGTAAATTAAGGACTAAATGTCTTTGGACCAGAATCATAAAGAAAACATTAAATGGATCTACTGTAAAGTTGCACTGTCTGTTTTTTATTATTATTTTTACTGCTTTCACATCTTTTTGACTATTTCATACATGTTAAAAAGGGTCATAATGTAAAAACTTCCACATTTATAGATGTGGCTTTTTTTTTATTCAGATAAACAACAGATCTATTACAAGAACAAAACCTCTTCAAAAAAAATGTGTGCTAATGTTCAGGGATTTTTCATAAAATCTTTAACCTTTAGAACAACAACAGTATTTTCAGTCAGAGGCATCTTCACGTTCCTGTAATATAGACTGCTACAGGAGAATATTATTTCCTACAACAATCAGCAATTCTAATGTTTTAGATGTTTCCCTGTTTGCTTTATGGTGTCTATTGAAATCACCTGGAGTGAAGAAAGGAAACACCTAAAACATGCAGGGCAGTGAGCCTGGAGGACCAGGACTGGGAAACACCGAACAATATAAAAATGATTGAATAGTGACATTCAGCCAGAAGCCAATGCTGTTTGGTTTGCAGTCTGGTTCTAGTTCTGGTTCTGTAGGTCCATAAACTGCTGTTTGTCTACTGTGGATCAACTAGGATTTAATTTCCCTTTGTGAAAAATAAAGTATTTTTGAATTGAATTGATTCAGATCCATCAAACGACAAAATCCAACATCTGAAGTTGGTGATGATCTACAGAATTGTGGATCCTGACAAGAAACTAAAGTCCTGGTCCCGCCTCCTGCAGCAGAAACAGAACAACAGAGATGATGACTTGCATTGAAATGAAAGCTAAACTGAACAGTTAATTCACATCTGTTGACTTATCTTTGGATAAATTCGTCAAAAATGGATTTGAGAAAACTTTTTTTTAATAAGCATTTTATGGATAAACTTATATTATTTAAAGATGAATCTAAAATATGGAGAGTGAAGCGTTTTAATAAACTGACACATTAAAAAATATTGTATGTTATTTATTGCAATTTGGCAGTCTTCACTCTGCATAAGAGTAAATACATACAGGAGCAGCATTTTATATTCTGCATCAAAATGTAGGACTCAAGAATTGTTTTTTCTTTAAGTTTAGAAAATGAGCATTTTTCTAAGAACAAGTCAGTTCATTCCTAATATAGTTTTAGAATAATTGAGAAAAACGGTAACATTAGTTTTATTACAGGTTGAGATTTGTCTTTTTTTTAATTTTTTTTTTATTGTTTTGCAGCTGGGTGGGTTTTACATTGTGTTTGGACTGTAAACTGTCAGGTCGAGCAGCGCCATGTTTGTTTATGATCCGTGTGCAGACATGAAACCAGTGTTCTGATATCCATCAACTCTGGAACCCGGTTTTAAAAATATATATATATATAATATATAACCTCTGTTCTCTGAAGACACTGAATCCACATGGACCCCCAGCCTGAACCACTAAAAACTTTTGCAGAACCGCCTGAAATGGTCTTACTGTTGATGAGATGTAGTAGTCTTGCCACTTTTAGCTGGTTGCAGTTCAATATATCAAACCCTAGATGGCACCAAAACCAAACACATCTCCCTCCTAGTTTAAGCTCACCTTGATTAAAACCTGTTTGGAGGACATTTCCCATTACCGTAGCAAATTACTTTGCTTCTCTGTTATATTAATTACTAAATCAGTTTTGAAGTATTCATATTTTTGTACTGTGAAAAATAACGTAAACAAATGAAAATGTTCACATACAAGTTATTTATGATGTGCATAAGCTGCAAACATCTTCTCCAGCTATTCTTTCTCCAGAAGGAGCCAATGTTGTGTCTGTATTACAGCAGCTTTATGTATTAACTGTGATCAAATTCAATTCAAAATTCAAATGAAAAAATACTTTAATGATCCCTAAAGGAAATTAAATGTTGTTTTAACTCATTCTGAAACTATTCAAAGGGTTATTGTAGATGGAGATGGCCGTGAGCAGAAAAGATCTCCTGTACCAGTCAGTATTACAGCACCTCGCTCACACTGGCAATCAGCTGCTGACTGGCAGAACAAATATACCACTCACTTAGAACATTTGTGGACTTACACAACTGCTACAGAACAGCTCCCAGTTTAGGGACACTGTGATCCTCTATCAAGCAAGATTGGGACTTTTGTCTTTTAAAATGTCCATTTCTGAACATTTAAGCATTTAAATGGGTTGCATCACTAAGGACATGCAGTGCTGCAGTTTTGCGAAATCACTTATTTCTTCATATGTGTTATGGAGTTGTGAGTAAGACTTTCCTGCAAGTCTTTCAAAGTTTTTCTTGGACTTTTAGCTGCTTCTTTAGCCCGTCAGTGAACTTTGACTGGGAGCATTAGATGATCAACAGAAGGATGATGCATCTTTCAACTCTTTCAACTCAACATCTCTCAGCTCAAAGATGACACAAGACATCTTGTCTTGGTAGGTAGGTAGGTAAAGGCGGGACCTTTATAATAATGTAAAGGCAGGACCTTTACCTACCTACCTACCTACCTACCTACCTACCTACCTACCTACCTACCTACCTACCTACCTACCTACCTACCTACCTACCTACCTACCTACCCTCTTTCCTTCCATACTATCCACCTTTAATTTTCTTTTCCATACTCACTTACTTACCTTCCTTAGTGATCTACCTATTATCCACCCACCTACACTTCCTTCCCATCCACCCACACCATTACTCTCTACTTACCTACATCCTTCCTTCTCATCCTTACCTACCTATCAATCTTGCAATCCGTCCTTACTCTCCTTCCTTCTCATCCATCCTATCTACCCTCCCCATGTCAACCTCATTGTCCACGTGTGGTTAAACTTCTGGGACTAAGACCTGATCTCTACAACCCAGGACCATGTCTGTTAGGTCAAGTGGAAACACTTGACTTTCCTAAAGTGTGACTATTTTTGTATATCCAGTATGAAAACAAAAGGCTTAATAACAAGACGACAGCTCCACCTGGTTATCTGTAAAAACCAATGTGCTACATAAGGTCAAAGAAAAAAAAAGAGACAGTCATAGACGCAGTGTGACGAAGTTAAATGCGCTGTAAAATGTTGACATTTTTATCTGATGCAGGATTAAATTGTGTGTTTTTCTGTTTAAATTAGTCATTAATAACATTTAGAAACTACAGCTGTATCTTATCTGTCGGTCTCACGGTTGATCCTTGTGGTTTCACATCCTTAAAGCTGTTACCTTCTCATGTTTGAGGTATTTTTGTGGTGAGTAAAGACATTTGACCTTAAATTCGGAAGCTTACAGTGTCTTGCAAAAGTATCTCTGTACTGTTTTTATATTCTATAATGTCACAGCCACACACCTCACAGGAGTCTAGAGGAATTTCGCATTCCTAACCCTAACCGACCCACAATCCATAATTTGCACCTCCGTCATGACAGCTTAGAAATAAAATGCATTCTTTTCATTTTATCAGCCTCCTGTTTTTGTCTCTTGCTGATAACAATAAGTCAATGTGCTAACACGGGTGACACATTCTTGAAGTGCATGAGGGTCACCCGGCAGAATGGAGGGCGTCAGTCAGTACTAAAGAAAACCCATACAGGAAACTCCGCTGCGCTTACTGTAAAGCAGCACAAATTCTCATCCTGCATGTCTCAGATTAGAATGTCTCTGTCTCCTTACTGTATCAAATGTCACAAGAGTTCAAATTAATTCTGCTATTTAGTTTGAGTATCTGACATACATAGTTTAATCCAGATGAGCAAGATTCTTACACAGATTTTGTGTAAAAAAGGGAGAATTTAGTTATTTATGTGGGACTGGACTTTTCCTGCCTTAGGTTAGTTAGTAAAACCAAAAGCATGTATATTTGATAGATGCCAGGTAAATGAAATATTCATTTTTCATTAACTCCTCAGTGATGTTTAGGTGCATTGGAATAACCATCCCTTTAAAAAACTGGGAAAAGTCCATGTCATGATGTCATGACTTTTTAAACATCTTATAAACTCATTCAAAACTGGAGTAAACAGGAGGCACATATGGATATATAATACCTTATTTCTAAGGTAGAATCTCAAAGACTAAGGATGCGTTCACACCAGCCCTGTTTAGTCTGTTTAATTGAACTCTAGTTTAATAAGGATAAAGTCTGGTTTGATCAGAGAGGTATTAATGTGCAATCAAACTCTGATGCCAACCAACAAAGCAAACTCTGGCCCGCCTAAAGACTAAAGGTTCAGTCTGGGCGAAGTGAACGCTGGTGCAGTTCAGATCCATAAGCTGAACGCCAAGCAAACCAGAGAGTGTGGCAAAAGCAGAAAAGAGCATGGCATTCTGGGTATATACAGCCAAAAAAAAAATCCGCGCTTTTTTTGCGCTCGGGAAAACCTGGTTCATGGTCTGTTATCAAAACCAAAAATCCTACAACCACTAAAATCTGACGCTACTCCTTGTTTGTTTTACATTTCAGTGTTTTCTTCAGAGGTTTTTGTGTCGTTTCCGTCAGTGAATCTCGGTGCGTCGCCACCACAGATGAGGGGGGAACAGATTGTTCAAAGGGTGCGGTTGGTCTGACGGTGCAGGTGAACCTCAGCAGCTGAAAATATAATAAATGTTGTCATTTCTAATCAAACCGAGTCTACCAGGTTGTCAGGTATGAAAACACCTTTAATGTGTATAATTGTATCATTGGTATTTTTACATAGTGGGTGTAAATATCTGGTGGCGACTCCATTTCCAATTTGCACTCAGATCAATCAGCCTCCTTTATAATCAGCTCTTTTTTCTTTTTTTTTTTATTGTTCAGGCTTTAAAAGGGACAGCTCTGTCAGCTGAGGCTAAACCTTTGCAGTGTAATAAGCCAGTTACACAAGCGTTGGCCCAGTTAGCCAGTGACCTGTCTTGCCTAAAGTGTAAGTAGACAGCGTGTGGATTAGTTTGTTGAACAGACAGAGGAAGAGAGTCAGGATGTGGGACGCAGCAGGATGGAAGTGGGTCACAGTCACCCTGCTGTCCTCACTGCTCCAGCTCTGCGGAGAGGAAGAGCGGTAGAGCGACAGCGTCAGCAAGATCCCAACATCACAGTGTGTGAGAGTGCGCTTAATCAATGTCAGCTTCTCGTAAAAATGCAATATATATGTGTGTGTGTGTGTGCGCGTGTTTATCGTAGGAGACACTCTGACGACGGTTAGCGCCCACCACTTCGCTCCTGCTATTTTCTGCCACATCCTACAAATGAAGAATTGCTGGAAGTAAAAGTACAACTGTCACGGCCTCCAGGGTTCTCCATGTACCTCTGGCCACAGTTTCCAATTTTGAGATCAGTGCTGATTGTTCTCAGTGAGCGACAAAAGATGCATTTAGCTTCTGGCCTCATTTACCTTTAGATCTACGTGTCTAGGTAGTTGTCTTTACTTTCTGTGTGCCGCATATCTAGGCTGTGGACAAATTTAGAAATGTTGCCTCGTCAAAGCATTCGTACTGCTTACCTCTTGTCATTCATTTATCCCTCATCAATGTGTTTCGAAATCTTATATGATAGATATATATACTAATTTGCACATATTTGTGAAGTGGAAATGAAAAGATACATATTCCTATTATTAATACAAATTTGGTATTCAATAGGAATGCACTGATGGGAAGATTTGGGCCGTGTTCGATATCTGAAATTATTAACACTGTTATAGCCGATTACTGATATTTTTTAGATTTTCTATAATAATCCTTCCCTTTCAGCCATAAAGTCATTTTCTTTATGCTCCCCAGTCCTTACAGAGAAACATTGAAACGGTGGTGGTAAATATCAGTTAATGATATCTGCACATTTTTATTTATTGAGCTGATAAAATTTTTGTAATTTCAATCACTTTTCATATGCAACATTTCTCTGATCCCTCATCGCGGCAGGGTGTTATTTCTCCATAAAATTTGTTCTAATTCTTTGTTTTTGACGACTAATGTCACATTACTCCACATGTACTTCAGCTTGTACTAACCTGCCTTCTGAATTAGCACATTTTGCTTGTCACAATTACACAATTGTGTAATGTTTTATCATTATTATTATTTTTTATTTTTATTTTTTCTGTGTGCAAATCATTTTCATTTCCAGTGTTGTGCAGGAATATGAGCTTGTGGTGATCAAACACAGCATAGCGAAAAGCTGCTAGGTCATGCTGAGTTTCAACAGCAAAGGTCTTTCTTGCTTTTCGTGTTTTACGCTGACGTAATGTATCAGGACTAGCTGAACCTGTACTTTTACTGTAACTTTAAGATTTTGGTGTGTTTCATGAAAAGTATGCACAAACACAAATTAAGAGTTTTCTTAAAACTCCACCTTGGTGGAAGTTTTTATAAATAATCGTTTTTTGTTGTTTTTTTTTTATTAAGCAGAGTTTTTATGTGGATAAAAGATCAAAACATATAAAAATGTATTAGTTTTTAAACATATCTGGGTACTTGTGGATCAGGCCCTAGACATCACAAACCAGTACTTTTCTTTGAGATTGGAATTGTTTTAGTTAGCTCGAGGCTCAAGTTTTGTTTTTGGATTTTTTTTTTAAGGGTATTTTGGCACCTGCCACTTTTAGTCCATTTTAAATGGACCAGAGTTTGTTTCCCCCATGGTCCGGACCTTATGTGCAGGTGTGAATACACTCACACTGTCATGAAATGTGGCAGTTGAGTGGTGAGGGAGACACTGTGGACCCAGATAGTTTAAATAATTGATGATTTTAATAATAAAGTCAGAAGTCCAACGTCCAAAAATGCAGACAGCACAGAATGAGCGGAAGGCTAACAGCTCAGTACTGGTAGCAGCTGGTAACAGGACAAACCCAAATAATGACAGGCATGACGGCAGAAAAGACTAGGCTGGACGAGACGAGGAACAAGGAACACAGGTGGGATTAAACACACAGAGGGTAATCGGGGAAACGAGACACAGCTGAGAACAATAGAAGGATAGACAGGACAACAGGAAACTCAATAGACACAGAAACCTAGATGAATACACAGAAAAAAAAAAAACTAATCCTCACACACACACGCATTTTGGTGTGGATCAAACAGTCGGACCCTCTTTTTGATGTGATGTGGGTCCGCTTCCAGTGGACCAATGGAACTCTGATGCATTTCATTTCTAGTGTGAATACAGTCTGACCTCGAGCCGAACCAGCTAAGGGAAATCTACATCTTTTTGGACTTTACGAGCCACCGTCGCTGGGCATTAGGGTAAAAATTTGCCCTTTGTTGCTGTTAACACAACTACTGAATGTAGCACAGCATCTTCTGTTTTCTGTTTGTTTACAGTCCTGCTCCCGACATTTCTGTCCAATGGAAGCAATGATCATCCAGACCAAACAAGTGGACCAAAGTCCTTTCCTGGTGTGAATGCGCCCTAAGATAACACCTGTCTTTAATCGAGCTGCCCAGTTAATCTGGATTAATATTAAATGAAAGTCGCCAGAGCTACCTGCTAACTTTTAAAAGAACCTCCCTTGAAAAGTCTGAATTATCTTTTAATCAAGAAATCTGCAAAGAAAACCAGTTCCCAAAAAGGTACATTCTGTTCCATTCTACTCTATTAAAAAATGGCGATAATTGAATTCACTGTAAGACTCTGTGACCTTTATTCTAGCCACATTCAGACAGACAGCTCAGTTCCCCCAGACAGACAGCTTAGTTCCCCGTTTCATTTTCACGTTAGTGACCCCCCCATGGATGAACTTTCTGCGTTGCGAGAAAACTGTTCCTGGTCTGTCAGTTGCTTTGTTTGTTTTTAATCTTTAATCCGTCTCTTTGGCTCCGTTTTGTGTTTCTGTTTGCATTCCGAGTTAAAGCGCCGTCTGGAGACAGCCACGCGTGTCGATGGCGTCGCTGGGCCATGTTCGCTTGGTATGAAGATGGTAATCACCTCCTAGTGTGTCAGCACTCTGTAATGTTCATGTCCTCCCGCTCTGAAGGGTTCCAAGAACACTCCAGAGACCGACAGACACTGTCAACACGGCAGAGCTGCCATGTACATTCCAGCTACAGCACAAATATTGTCCACCTGAACAGGCTGAGAGAGGAAGCAAAAATGTTCCTCTGCATCGGCATAAACCTCAAACATGAAAAAAAACCAGCCCCACAGGAAGAGTCAAGGTCAGTTCCTGTTTTTGTACCTTCTCCAGTTCTTTATTAGTGTATAATCGCCAATCTCATAATCCCCAGTTTCCTCTGCTGAAAACGACTGATTCACAAACAGTTCTCTGGAAAGTTCATAGAGTACAGTCAGGGGTGAAGGGGGCGTGGGGGGGTGTTGGAGGGAATTTATATAACTGGCGGTCAGCATCCACCGACAGCCTGGTCCGTACTCAGCACTTACTATCAGGCCTGAAGCCGGAAAGCCTGTTTGGCCGGCAGCGTGTCAGCAGGAAATCCATCACACTGTTTTCATTTACTGGCAGGACGTTTAAAAGCAGCAGTGAGAATGCAAAAGTATGAAAAATAAGTCAGAGAAAAGTCCGCGAGTTATTTCTGGGTTTCCAGGTTGCAAGTTTATTTAAGTTGTTAAGATTCTGACTGAAGTGGTTTGAACTCATACTCTGTGCTCAGCAGGTCAATAAATGATAACTGATCAATATTGATATATAATCGGTTTTAAAAGGATGTGTTACTGTACATTTAGGAAACTTACCAGACTTCTAAGATTCCAAACTGCACAAACTGAAATAAATTTGCTTCATGGAAATGCAGCAATTTCAGAAAAAAAAAAAAAAAAAAACAAATACTCATGTTTTTCTATAAAAAGGATAAGGTGGTTTTTCTGCTGTATTGAGATTTATTTTTGCAAAACAGCAATGGAAACACTTACTTCACATCATAAGTCACATAATCAACAGCTGGACAGCTGGACAGTAGGAGGACAGTGGCTTGTCTTTAGAAGACCTTTTTGAAGATTTGATGTTTTAATTGAACATGTTGAATGTGTAGCTCTTCTGTAAAATCGCTGACTACAGTTTCTTAAAATGTCTCACACGTACTCACTCAGCAACAAGTGACGACTGATAGATGAGCGCCAGCAGCATGCATGAATTATACGTCCTGTGCATCTGTTTACATCCAACGCTGCTCTGATTTATAGCGATTTATCAAGTGTCCCAACTTATCTACATGGGATTTTAATTACATTTTCATTTAGTAGAAACTCTGCAATTTGTGTCTTTTTGACATTAGCAGAATATCTACAGAGATTTGCATAAGCAGCCTCTTTTTTTGTCGCTGCTTCCTGGAGTAGCCATGTCACTTCCTGTAGTCTAAGAAAAGTGAGGCCAGTTCTGTGGAAATGAGTCCTAGAAAAAAAAAAAAAGGCCGGAAATGAGGGTTCTTTCTGAAACTGTTAAAACCGCTAAAAGGTCATCAATTTCCCTTTCATTTAGATGAAAACAGGAACTCAAGTTTAAAAGGGTAAAAACACAAAAACCACATCACAGTTAGATTTAAACATCCATCCATGAATAAATAAATGTAGGAGTGTCACCAGATATATTTTGCAGAGTTTGAAGTTATCTTCTTCAGTTACTGTTATTCATAGAACTTGAATTCACCCATATAGCTGAAATTGATTTGCAACTTCCTTATGCCCAAATATGGACATTTTTCCAGCTGGACATCCTAGACGAATTTAGAGAAACTAATTAACCCAGGGGTGTCCAAAGTGCGGGCCCTGGGACAATATGCGGCTCTTGGAATGATTTAATGTGGACCTTCTGCACAATTCAAGAATGGCATATATTTATTTCACCAGACTGATGGTGAAATATCCTTAAAACAAATTAAAAGGACATTAGCCCTGATCAGAAAACAAGTAAATAAATAAAGGAAATTAATCTTAAAATGGAAAATTTAAGCTACAATACAAGCTATTAAACTTTTAATAACCAAATGTTTTGCATTTTGAGCATTTAGTTTTTACAATAGATTTTTTTGTTTGTATTTTTTTTGTAATAAAAGAGATAAGATTTTTGCGACTACTTTTAATTTTACAGTTGTGGCAAATGAGCAGATTTTCAGGAAAGTCCCTGTTGGGCAGCTGAACTGAAGGCAGGTGTGAGTCTCCTCAACAACACTCAATGCTGGAAAAAACCCAAAAGGTGCTTCAGCGCAGTAACTTATTAGTTTAAGGGTGTGCACATTAATGTAAACAGGATGCCTCAGCTGTTTTCCATTTTTTTTTGTAAAAGTTTTGTTTTCTAATGAATGTAAAGTAGATAGGTCACATAAAAGATCTAAGCGATCTTTGTCTTTTATGTCAAAAAACTGACGTTTCTACTAAAGTGTTTAACTTTTTATACCCACGGTGTGTGGGCGTGTGTGTGTGTGTGTGTGTGATCAGTGGTATTTGATACATCACAAGGAACATTTTCCTAACACATGGAGACCAAAGAATCCACAACGACGTGCTGTTTTAGGACCAACGTGTGAAGTGAGGTCAAGGTTAGGGTTAGGGATAATTTAATGAATTGAAGTCAATGGAAAGTCCCTGCAAAAATAGAGAAATGTGTACGAGTGTGTGTACTTCTGCAGCTTTTCTATTTAGGACTATTTCTGGCCTATTTACTAACCTTCTGAAGACTGATGGGCCTAATGGAAACCAAAGGCTGGTCAAGTTTAGAGCTAAGGTGTGAATTCAGTCTTAGTTAAGGTTATGCTTAGGAATAGACTAGTAAAGTTTAGGGTAAATGTTTGTTTTAGGCATAAATGCAGTCACTAAAATGGATGGAGGTCAATGCAAAGTCTTAATATAGGTAGAAATGCAAACGTGAGTTTGAATGTGCTTGAACAAGACATTTGTTTTAGTTGGAACTATATAGAGCAACTGAATTGAACAAATGTCAATTTTCACCTTATGCATTCCTTAGAAATTCTGGAACCGTTGAAACGGAGAATCGTGGGAATACCATCCAAGTGGGATTGTGGGATTCCATGGAAAAGAAAGTGATAGTTATGCTCCTATATGTTATCTGTTACTCTGCAACAAGATTGCACCTGCCTGTGTTGTTTTACGTGATTCATAAAGGGGATTATAGCGCACTTGCTCATGTGAAACCTGTTTATTGCAACTGTATCTTTTCTTCTGCTGTTGTCGGCCGTAGATCATGATTCAGCTCGACAATCGACAGCAGCAACTTGAAAAAGCCTCCGGCCCGTCATCCGTCTTTCCCAAGGAGCTCGTCTCTAGACGTTAGAGATCATTGCCCCTGCAGGCGGCCGTTGCAGGCAGAAGCTTGAGCGTTGCCACACCACTGCTCTTTATTGGGTTTTCAGGAATGAGGAAGTGCGAGAGGCAGCGTCTTTACGGGAAACCAGCCAGGCTGGGAGGGAGGGGCGAGTGGGAATGCACGTGGGCGGAGAGGTTATGACAAATATTTGTTATGACACACAGGAAGAGCTGGACGAAGAGAAAGCAAACAAAGAAGTAAAAAAATAAAAAATAAAAAAAACTGCAAAAGGTGGAGAGATTTAATGACATTTGAGCCCGGCTAATCACATTTCTCATCTTGCTCACCATGCCGTTGGTCTACCCACCCAGCCTTTTCATCACGCCATCATCATCATTGTCGCTGTTGCTACTTGCAAGCTCTTGGCAAGGCAACAACAACTGCTTATTGTGAAAGTAATTCTACTTGGCAAAAGCCTGGAACTGTACAGAGAAGGAATTACTGTAGCTGCAGGCAATAATACACCGTGTTCCATTTCACAATGCCATCAAAAGAAAACCTGTTCCACTATTTTGGCAGAACTGACAAATACTACCACATGGAGAACACACAGAAGCCTGATCACAGTTCACCCTTCCTGGAGCAAATTATTGATCCAGACTGCATGTTCTCCTTCCCTTTGTAGTCACTACGGCGACACTTCCCCCCCCCCTTCAAGTCCAGATCCTGTTCCGGCTGGGACTGCTTGTCCTCAGATGACAGGGAGTGGGAGCATGCTAGAGTCCCTTGGCTAACAGATCTTGGCAGAAGCCGGCGCGGTGTGCAGCGTGGTGAGTCAGGTTGGGAGGAATGCGGCACTCCCACAACATCCAGCAAGGTTCTCACAGAGGGATGGACGCTGGAAGAGGGGCTGACCTTCACAAGATTCCTCTTCCTAATCCCATCTGGTTTAACGCCTAAAATCTGACTGGGTTCCAAAAAAAAACAAAAATCCTTCCTGGTGACCCAGTCTGGCCGTTTCCCCCAGGTGGGTGGTTCAGCCCTCAGGTTACTGACTATTCCTCAGATCTTACATACCTGAATGCATTTGATGTGGTCCTAAACTTTTTGTGGTTCTGTCTCATGAGAATTAAATGTTCCCTTCTAGATCTGAAGCTACTTATTAGACTCTTATACTACAATCAAACAGTTTCTCAAATGTTGCTCCAGGCAGACCAACCCTTCCACTGTGTGCAGTACTCATTGTCTTGTTGGAAGTTTATTTGACAGACAAACACAGAGTAGCTTTTAGTTGTGAAGAAAAACAATCTATGACATGTTGAGATCCCCTCTAAAAATGCATGTAGCCTCCTGTTTTAATAGTTCAAACACCACACATACCTTAAAAGGTCAGTATTATGTTTTTTCCAGGCACATAGTACAATTTTACAGCACATTCAAGACACTCTGTTAAAACGCTGCATAGGTCAAACAAAGCTTGAAAGAAATTGAAATTGGGTTCTGTCTCTTTAAGAAGCTTCTGCTCTTTCCGAAACTCCGCCTTCAGGAAGTCATCACAACACGACTCCTCTATTAACTATTTAACAACGTTTATACCAGCGTTGCTCTGAGAAGTAGCTCTTATGATGAGCTCAGCAGGTGACGAGTTCCGCTAGATGTTTGCTAATTGCTGCTGGCTAGTCTGAAGGAGCTGAGTGGAGAAGGGTTGCTCCATGAGGTGAAATCTTGAAGCTTGAAGGCTGAGCTAGGTCCATCCAGGTGTTTTGTACAGCTCAATGGTTGCCATGGAGATTAAAGGGTTTCTCACACATGCATGAAAGAATTTAGGCAGAATCTGCAAGAACAGCGTGATGCTATGCTGGTGGTAAACACTCCCAGTATGTTTTTTGTAGCGGCTACATAACGCTATAACATAATGTAAAACTCAAAAAATACATACTGCCCCTTTAAAGGAAATTTAAAGGGGTAGTTGACTAACTTATTGCACAGTGAAAAATGCCAGATGGAAAACATTTCTCAAACTCTTTGGTAACATGGTGAGATAAATGGACATTTGCTATGAAAACCAAGAGACACAACATGAGCTAAAAACAAACCATCCACAATAGCGAGCAGAACCTTTTTGGAGTAATTCTGTCCGGAACCACTCATTTGAACCCCCTAAATCTTCCCTTCCCATAACCTTTCAGTTTCAAGGATCCACTGCCTCCCCCTTCCGCAGCCTATCAGCTGCTCAGGGAACCGTCACAGAGAAAGTCAGGGTCACCCCCCCGGTGCAGACAAGTTACTCCCACTACCCTGGAAACCCAGCAAGCATCCTGGAGACAAACACTGAGCCGCTGAGTAACCACGGTCAGGTTTTGGACTCCCACCGTTCCCAGCCAGGCCTGGGAAAAATACTCACTGAAAATAACAAAGACAAATAACGGAGAAGAGGATGTTGGAGGGTGTTTGATGAAAAGCTCCAGTCATAAAAGTCCTCATTTCATTCCGGGTTTGAATGTTCCTTTTTTATTTGTTTTCCTCTGGCAGAAAGCAGAGAACTGTGGTCATCTGTGTTTCTCAAGGGCTTTGAGATAATCTGGCCCGGATCCAAATGAAGGCCGTTCTCACTGCTGGGGTTTGGATCGCTACCTACGAGTGCAGTAAAAGCTGCTGGTTTTAAACTCATTGAGAATTTGAATCTACATTTCCTCAGCACTTGTTCGCTGTTTTAGGGACGTGGCTGAAATGTTTTTTTCCAGTTCTTTTAATACTACCTGCACAACACATTTGGCTTTGTTGGCAATTCTGCTTGATTCTCATCTCCCCTCACTGCTCCGTCTCCCATGGAGCTCAATTTCTCAAGTTGAATTTCATTCAGCGAACAGAAGGAGTTGTGTCAACATTCTGTAATGTTTTAGATTTGCAATCTACCCATGGTTGCAGTTTGGCAATTGCAGCAGAAGAAGTGAACAATGTCAATTGAGACCGTCTCAGCCACACCTCCAGATAGTGAGCAATAAAATCAGAAAGAGAAACGTTTAAGACATTTTATTACTGGTATAGTTGTTTCCAGCACTCGCAGTTAGTAGGGGGTTCTTAAAGAGACAAAGGCAAATTTCAAAGTGTCAGATATGGATATGATTCAAAGTCAAATCTCTACAGCATTTTTATGACCACTGAAGATAACACAGTTACTTGATTGTGCTAAAAATGGCACTATATGCCTGAAAGATTCATAATACCCGCCGTTAAGTACTGTTAAAATTAAGGTTGTCTTCCATAACTCTGACCAGTCAATTTTTTTAAATGAGCTAGAGGTCATATGAGAATGGGTAGACATGTCTGAGATGACGGAAAGGTAACCTTAGGTCAAAAAAACAAACATTTACTACAACCAAAGTGTGGAGAACACCATCAAACCTCGACGCAGATGGGCTGCAGCAGAAGACCACAACAGATGCCACTCCCGTCAGCGAATGCAAGGACACTGAGACTACACTTCAAACAAGTGGAAAACATTAGCTGGTGTCATTCTCAGCTGCAACATTTAGAAGTTAAGCACAGATTCTGGTCCAAAGAACATCAAAGCATGGCTCCATCCTGCTTTTGTATAACTGGCTCAGGCTGCTGCTGGTGGTAAACTGGTGTGGAATGACATGTTTTTGGCCCACTTTGAGTTACGCAGCAACAGTTAGGCATCAATTAAAACCTACTGCCTACAGGAATATTGTTGCTAAACATGTCCACCCATCTGCCGATGCGACCCATCTGCCGATGGTTACTTCCAGCAGGATCGTTTGCCATCTCACAGAGCTTGAATCATCTCAAAATGCTCTTCACACTGAAGCGTCTTTGAGATTTCACGGAATGGGAGAAAAAGCGATACTAGCGCAGGTACCTAACCAGGATTAGATTGAGCAGCAGTTCCAGGCTACAAGAGCAGGCCAGTCCATCCAAAGTCCTGTCGGTAGGGGCGAGACACGACATCTCAAACGACAGCTTTCAGACCCAAAGAGAGGGAAAATGGGTCTTCCACTAGTTGCAGAATCTCATATCTCTGTGCACTGAGACTTCCTCCGATTATATCCGATGATGTCAACCATAAAACCGCCTCCGCCAATAGCAGTGTGGCCTTTGCAGAGATTTTGGGAAGCTTTCTCCTAGACATAGCCGTTACATGAAACTCTTTCGCTGAACCCAAAAGCTTATTGTCTTTACAAATGTGGCATGATTTAAAGTGAATTATACAAGCTTTTCTGCCTTAGATTTGTTGCCATGAAACATCGTTACAACAAAGAAAAAAACCCAAATACAAATAATTTCTTTCTTGCCTTGCGTTTGGAAGAAATCGTAAAGATTTTATGAGAAGTTCGTCAAAACCTGTTAGGAGAAGGAATAATGATGGTTTCATTTTACTGCTATGACTAACGTAGCTTACGACACAAAAGGATAGTTGTTAATCAAGCAAGTTGCTGGTTTATGTAAACGTGTTACCTGATGCTTATTTTCTGTTTGGTAAATTTTATTTCAAGTTGTTGTCACAATTCACATAGAAAGGATTGAAACCGGCAAAATTAGTGAGTTCTTTCATTGTCAGAACTTCCATTTGTCTGGTATTATATTTTACCACTGAAACAGTAGCAACAATAATTAAAACCTTTTGTAAAAATTCACAGTTTTTTTTTTTTTTGGTTTGCTTTCCTTCCAGGAGGAGAAGTGACACACACACACACGGATGTCAAAATGCCAGTTATTTACTCAGTAATTTGTTTTATCAGCAATGAGTGATCTATGTGGGAAACAAAATGTGCACCAGGTTCAGTTGCCCAACATGGTGGTACTTTGTGTTTACACAAGCCTGGTTGTCCCGCTCTGTTGAGGCTTGCAGGAGTGACACGACCACGGAAGGCCACGGAACCGTGGGATCCGCTTTGACTGTTGAGAGAGCGCTGAGGTGGGGCAGAAAGCCGCCCGGCCTCGCCCTCCCTCTCCCATTACACAGCTGACTCATTCACAAAAATGTGAAAACAAAGTCAACAACAGAACGGCCTCCGTGGGCCTGTAAGCTGAGTAAGAATGACAGATGGATTTACTCTCACATGAAAACACAGGAAAGCATTCCCATTCAGTGAAGCAAAGCGGCTCATGAAGAAAAGGTGTGAATCATCTTTTTATTAGCACATTTTATGCTCTGCTGCTTTTCTTTTTTTTTTTTTTTTTTTTGCAAGACAAATACAGTTGGGAAAAACTGGAGCTCCTCTAAGAAAGCTCTATTTTTGGATGTAGAGTATCGACGTCTATCATTAACATTGCAACAAAAAAAAGAAACAACACTAATAAAAGGATGACTACGTTGAATTATAAGCTGTTTTTGTGTTGGGCTTTCAGTTAGCCATGGGTGAGGCTCAGTGAAACTGCAGCGCATTGTTGTGTTGCTACTTTCGTTTCTCTGGTATTGTATGTATAAAGTGTGTGGGACAATAAATATTCTCCAGGGAGAAACCAAGTCTGCACTGAGATGCATTGGTTTGTAATTGTACCTCGTAAGACATTTCTCCATTGTAAAGTATGACTCTGTCTGGTTACCAGCTGCGAATCCATTACAAATGTGCACAAGTCTTTGTCTAGATTACTACCCTGAAAAAATAACAATTTTGCAATTTCAGTGTTCCCGTAAAATAAGAAATTAAATAAAAATCACATGTGAATAAGCTTATTCATGTCATTAAAAATGATGGCAGATGAGTCAAAATTCAATCAGACAGTTGTATTTAACTACGCTGCTCAAAAAAATAAAGGGAACACTGAAATAACACATCCTAGATGGACAGTTTGATTTCACAGAAGTTTGATTTACTTGGAGTTATATTGTGTTGTTTAAGTGTTCCCTTTATTTTTTTGAGCAGTATATATTAATATTTCAGCGCTCATCACACACAAAGCATCACACATCATTGTGTGATGCTTTATGACCTGGGTGAGCCTGTCTTCTTTGTCGTCTTTGACAGCAGTAACATTCTAGCACAAAAACTATTTATGAAAAAAAATATCTATGTATATATTTTTTTTCTTTTCTAAATTGGTGTGTTTCTATTAAACAGTTTTATTTTTGTGATTTCAATTTGCACAATTTTGTGCCTGATGGAAACGGAGCTCGCGTCCGGTTTGGACCATCTCCGTCTCAGTGCATTCCTCACTGTTGTTGACAGGAACATGGGCATGAACATGTGTCTGCCGTCAGCGAAGAAGCTGTGGTCGATGCGCCCATGAGGTTTTCAACAACATTCAGCAATGGAGAGCCTCGTGGCCGATGTCAACTTTTATTCTTTCGTGAATACAGACAACAATTAAATTTGTACCATTAGCTTATTCTCAAAGTGGGTGAAGTTGAACTTAGACAGTATGATGTATCTTTTATGAACACTTTCTGTGTCTTGAAAGGCCGTGGCCTGAACTAACACAGATAACTAGGAGGAAAAAAAAACAAACTTTTTCCTTACTTGTTTGCACATATGATTCAAATGGAGCAGAGACGGAAAAATGTAAAAATGATTAGTCAGTTATTGCGTAGCTGTGTGAATGTGTGTTTATTTCTTTAAATAAATGTTTAAGTGTTGATTAGTTCTTACATTCTATTTCTTTTTTTGTGTTTTCCCAAGTAAGAAGTCTGTAAAAAAAAAATGTCAATCTTTGTTTTAAAGAATCTCTGTCCTAAAAGGAACTATCCAAGTTTTGATAGAGTCAGTATTAATTTTGAACTATCAATGATCAAATGCAGCGCAGACTCAATGAAAACACACATGCTAACCTTAGCATCGTCAGTAGCTAGCGGTCAGCCGCTCAAAGACAATTTTGTTTTGTTTTTGACCTTTTTTGTTGTTGATTATTGAATTTGCGTGTTCAATGAATTGATAGCTATACCGGCACATTCGGTCTAAGAGGAATAAGAAAACTAGTCACTTTAACATGTGGCTGTGAATGAGAAAGTTAATCAGATCAAGCAGAGAACGGTGGAAGGATGGTGTTTAATCCATGTCCAAATATGGAACAGTTTGCCTCAACCACAAATGCCAGACGAATGTGTAAAGTGTTCATTTGAGAAACATTTTTTGGTGATTTAGTTTCCTATTGTCGCTTTATCCTGTCCAGTGTCGCAGCATGACTGGAAGCTGTTTGAGGTGTGATGGTGCAAAAAGAAGCTATGAAGTATTGGACCGAGCTGCATTTTAATCACTGAGGCGAAACAGAACCAGACAAGTCAGCTCTATGTGCTGTTAAGAAATCCAGTTTTGAAACTCTAACAGCTTTGTGCATCTGCCCAAACATTACATCCCACCGTCTCTGGTCAAAACATGTGCACTCATAAGCCCCTTTTATTGTCTGTATGCGTCAGCAAACAAGGTTTTCATTTTGACACCTGCAGCAGGTATTTGCCTTGCTCAGTTATCATTGTTTAATATATATGGTATCAAATCCACGTCAAGATGTAAAGCATTTTGTAGCAAATACTTTTTCACACTTTACAAACTTTAATGTATTTAAGTTTTTACTTCAACACAAAATAGTGTGTTAATTGTAAAATAAACATAGATGTAAATAGCTAATTTTCTTTCCATATATATATATATAAAATAGAAAAAAATGTGCAAATAATTCCACAGAAAAATCCTTAAATATGCAAGTCCTCAAGTACTGAGCTACAAATAGGCACTAGTACCCTAGTTACACCAAGTAATCCTCCTTCAACTTGGTAAAAGTTTTCATTGGTAGAAAGTTTCTCAATCTGATATTTACTCCTAAAATGTGAATGACCATCGCTGGCAGGTGACACCCCCCGCCCCCTCCACAATGAATCATCAGCTGGACAAACAATGAGGAAGAGGTGGGCTGAAGCTGAGCAGGGACATCAGGAACACTGTGTAAGTTTATGAGGAGGAAGTTCGTCTCGACCTTTCTGGAGCATCGTACCCTCAGTTCTGTTGGACCGAGTGATACGACTGCTGACCAGCAACTTCAGCTGCCAATACCTGCGTGTGCGTGTGTGTGTGTGTGTGTGTACCTGTGTGAACCGACCTTCCTGAGAGAGAAATTGTGGAGGAAACTGACGCTTCTTATTTGAACTGGCGGATTGCTGAGGATTGTGGCAATTCAGTTAGTCTTTTTCAACACTGAGACAGGCTTTTGTTTTATTTTTGGGTATTGAAGCTTCGATATGAATCACTTGGGTGTTTCAGACAAACTTTGAGAAGCATGGTTCATTTTAAACCAGGGTTACTGAGAAACAATGCAACTGACCCATGTAATGCTGCTCTGTTGAATAACAGCTTCCCAAAAGCCCCACTGCTACACATATGAAGGAAAAAAGTGCAGTAGATGTTAGTTTATTTTTGTTATGCATATCCTGACTCAACCATTTCTGGTGCCGATGCATTTGCATTTATATTTTTAAAGTCTTTTAACTTATTTGGAAGTTGTGATAACATCATACTCACTTCTCACATATGTAGAAACCTAGAGTGCTTTCAGCACAGAATCTTTCAGAAACAGAAATGTTCTGGTGCATCAGAGAAGAAATTGGACATATTTGTCTGTTAGTCTGAACTGTCATTGAATCGAGCTGTTGGATATAACTAATCCAGGGAAAGCTACCCTCTGCTTCTACAAACGGTCGGTTCATCATTGCCTCATCCAATCAAATGAGGCACCGGTGGTGTATTGAGATTCACCTGTGATATTTACTCAGACTTTTTAAAACAATTAACACCACTGTTTGCATGGACTATTCTGATTGGATTTAGGCGATGACGTAATTAAAACTTAAAATAACTCAAAAGCTTAATACTTAGAAGACTTTATTTACTTTATTTACAAATTAAGTTGATTCAATGCGATTCAGCTTGTAGTCTTTTCACTTAATCAATATGGATTCATCCATCCCATCCATCCATCCTCCATCCATTTTCTGTTCACCCTTGTCCCTAATGGGGTCAGGAGTTGCTGGTGCCGATCTCCAGCTGCGTTCCGGGCGAGAGGCGGGGGTCACCCTGGACAGGTCTCCAGTCTGTCGCAGAATATGGATTCATTTAAACATAAATGATTAACTTTAAAACTGTAAAGTTGGAACTACCTCCAAAATATCCATATAGGTTGTTATTGAAGCATAATGCTTTGACTACATTTTATGGCTGATAAATCTAAATTGTTTACGCAGCAAAAGCCTAAGTAACATGCCTAGCCAGCACGCCCATGAGTTCCAGTAAGTGTGAACAGGAATGTGAGCCTGCATCTATATCTGGCAGATAAGGAGAAGACAGGCCTGTACAGATGGAGACAGTGACAGAGAGAGGGAGCGGAAGTTCCTGGCAGCGTTAGTCAAGAGATCTGCGTCCAGCAAGTGGAACAAGAGCAGGGGGCCGATTACGCAACCCTTCTGATTTCTGTTTCTCTATCACACAAACGAGGCTGCGGCTCTTGACTTACGGGAACAAGCCCAAGACGAGCCAATCAGCTTTCGGCCGCGAGTGGGCCAGTGGTGTTCCTGCCACTGAGCTGCATTTAGAAGAAATGACACTCACTGACTCATTATCACACACAGGGTCTTCTTGTTATCGAAAGTGTCGTTTTCTAAACATAGTGCTGCTGTGTCGACGTGAAAGCCAGCTCTCTCTGCAGGCCCGAGCTCTGCGGTGATTCAGTGCCGGACTGAGGCAGTCAGATGAACTCTGCAGAGCAACAATGACTCACCATGCAAATACATGGCTCTGTTTCTAACTCAGGGGGATTTGCATTTCACAGTCCTTGAAACGAACAATACCACAGAAGAGGTATGCAGGTGTGCATGCAGACGCAGAGAGCGTTTTGGATGAACTCGCTTGACATTTTGAGGAAATAGGAAGATATTTAGAGATGTCGGTCGCTCACGTTGCTGACTCAATGAGGTCAAAATGGTTTAAAAAAATAGAAGAAGAAAAAAATACAAGTTAGCTTGTAACAAGACTTCTGCTGTCCTACCCAGAAGAAGTCCTGTAGGAACCCATTTAATGTTGAATAAAACTAACTGAACTCTGCAGCCCCAAGTGAAACATGGCAGTGGCAGCATCATGCAAAGAGAGGGCAGGTTGTTCGCATTTGCTGTCTATCCAAAATGTAAAGTGTAACAGTTTTATATCTAGAGGTGGAAATGTTTCAGAGACGTTCATTTTGATTCATTAATAACACAGATTTTTTTTTTTTTTAACATGTTAAAAGTTTTAACACAATTAATTGCGCACTGCTGGAAGATCTGTAAATCTGACGCACAAGCGACAGACAGCGATGGAAGACGAAGCCATGGGGGTTCACCTCTGCTTCAAAACGACAATGTGACTGGGAGGCCAGAAAAGATTAGCGTTGTGTTCAAATTGTGCTTCTCAAAGCTAACCATGCTGCATCAGCACAGACTTTCGCAACGCTAATGTCCACATCGTTAAAGTCTGATTGTAGAGTAACTTAAATGACCAATTAAAAACAATCAGTATCTTTTTTGTTGAGCTCGTTTGTCTATCTATTTAATAGATAGAATTGAATTGTTTATTTTGAGATGTATTGTTTTTTGATTAAAATGTCACTAATTGGAATTAATTAACTACAATTAATACGATTAAAAGATCTAAAGCTTGTGCCGCCACTTGTTATTAATGTGTTCCAATGATCCAGTCAAAGTCCAGATCTAAATCCAATCAAGCATCTATTACATAACCTAAAAACTTTATTAAATTGTACCATTGTTTGTATCATTTTTCCTTCCACCTTGCTGTATTTCCCTGCTCTGTGTTCTATCAGGCTAAACCAAGGAGGATGAATGGTTTTTTTTTAATGTCCACCATACAGTCCACCGGCCTGCTCAGTAAGGAAAGCAGAACTCTCTTTTTTTTTGGCGGCAATTTTCAGATGTTGAGAGCGGTGTTAGCAGACACGCAGGCAACCAATAAGCAGGCGGTTCTCAGAATGACAGGGGAAGCCATCAGCGGTGTCATTCGTGGAAATGTGTGCTCTTCAGCGAGCTGTGGTCTCTTTCACAGAAATGCTGTGTGTCTGCGTGTGTGTTTTCACTACTTTGACAAAAGAAACCTGCAGCGGATCAAACGATTCGACTTTTTGTTTTCATGCCAAAGATGGGATTTTATTTTTAGCTTGCATTTTTGGTGTGTGTGATCTGCGTTTATATTTAACCAACTTCAATATCCATGCAGAGAGACTTTTTGTATTTGAAGGGAAGCGGGCAGACACATGGACTGGAAGCTTTGCATGAGCTGATGTGAGACTGAACAGAACTGATAAACCACAGATTAGAGATTTCCATGTGAGTTTTGAGTTTGCAGCTTTACTTGGTCGGTAATTTAGGACACAATGGGGGGAGGGAGCATTAGAAAAGCCCTCGAAGCATTACGCAGACTTTCTTCAGAAAGCCTGCGTCATAAAACAAACATTACTGAGACGTTTTCTCAGTATGTACGGGAATTATCTTTTCCTGCCAAAAGTAGATAAATGGAAGATTGCTTTTTTATTCACGCAAAAAAAATGAATGCTTTCTTAAATAGTAACTGTTTTGCTTGTCAGTGTTCTGTTCTTAAAAAGCACAAAGTGAACAGGAAACGCTTTTGCCAGAGGCTAGGTCAAAAATCAGAGACAAATTCTAAGTGAATGGTGCAAAGACACAACAACATTGTCATAGCAACTCATTTACAGCTCATTAAGCGACACTGAAAGCAAAGTGAAGTTTTGAAGAAAAAAAAAACAAAAACAGTTTGTCCAGTTTAAATGCTGATCTAAAATTAATGCTGATCTAATTAATAAACACACTACACTATAAATATATATATTTTTTATTTCCTTTATTTAACCAGGTAAACCCCGTTGAGATCTAGATCTCATTTTCAAGAGGCACCTGGGCAGACGTCTACGACACACATCAACCTGGTTACAAGATAAAAACAATTAATACATATGCACAAGTGTAAAACAATAGAAAAGTATGGCAATGGCAACTGAAACAAGAGAGGAAGATAAATGTAGTCTGTCATCATCTTAATTGGTTATGATCCACTGGTGTTTTTCTGTCGTTTTATTCAATTTGTTTACATTTTATTCAAAAATACTTTATTGACCCCAAACGGAAATTAAATGTTGCTGTGACTGATACTTATTCAAAAAAATTCTTCAAAGAGATATTGTAGATGGTGTTCCAAAAGCAGGAATCAGATGATAGCGCAAAGCATTCTGGGTAAAAACCACCAAATCAAATGTGCCAGTGTTAGCTGGAGACATGGCTCGAGGTCTTTTACCAAAGGCAAAAGAGAGAAATCCTATAACCACTAAAATCTGTCGCCACTCCATTTTTGTTTGCATTTTGTGGCTCAGTGTCTTCTTCAGAGGTTTTTATGTTGTTTCCTCCAGTTGTTCTTGGTGCAGCGCCCCCACAGGTGAACAGGGGAACAAGTCCTTCAAAGGGTCTTGTTTGAGACAGTGCAGTGTGACAGTGAAACGCAGCAGCTGGAAATGTAACAAATGTTCCAACTTTGGTCCCCAGATGAACTGAGTCCACTGGTACATCAGGTAGATGCTCAGGTAGAATTACATATCCAAGCATCTCAGAATATTTCACAAAAATATCAGCCTGTCTGAATGAGTGCTGTTTTCCTGTGATACAGATGAAAGCGTTTTCTTAAGGTTGCTGAAGCAGTTTGTAAACCCTTGGACTCTTTTCCACCTTTTTATTACCCCGCTTGCCCCTCCATCTCCTCAGACCCCAGCAGGTAAAAACACATTGTCTCATCCTGACAGACACTAACTGGGACTGATGGGAACAACAGTTTTTTTTTGTTTTTTTTACCCAGCTTCATTTGCTGCAGCTGTAAATCTTTTCCTGGCTGTAGGTGGGGTCCAGCGCTGTCTCCAGAGATTAGCACCGAGTCCAAGAACCCTCCTGTCCCCCCCCGACCCTCTTAAAAGACCCTCACAACTGATTAAAGCCACAACTTTTATCAATGCAAGACAACAGGAGCCCTGATGGGTCACAGCCTGCCAGTCAACATCACCTCCATGGTGTCCAAATTAATCCATGTGAAAATCTGCAGCCTGTTTGGATGACTGAGGAAGGAAGACATGCAATTGAGTCATCTTTCAAAATAGCAGAGAATGATGATGCACTGTTTGGATTGTTGAAATTCTTTGTTTTTCGGCTAAAGAAAAGCAGAGAAATAAGTTTTTTTGTTTTTGTTTTTTTTAATATAGTTATTCAATGCATCAAAAGGAAACACTCCAGTGACCTCTTTTATTTTTCTCACAAAAAAATATAAACAGCATGCATAACTGGTGTAATGCCACAAAGCTCCACCGGAGATACCACAGGGGGATTTTTGGACCACTGGGCATTATGTCACCCAGACCAACTGACCCACAAGAAAAACAATAAACTGACATGAACTTTTTGCGTACTTCCAGATGTTATACGCACCTCCAGCATAAGAAACCCCCAAGATTCAATCACATCTATTTAAAAATAATACTTTGTTTATCCCAAAGGGAAGTTAAATATCATATTTACTCATCATCCAAGTACCTTTAAGAATTATTGTGCTGTTGTAATGTTGCAATGAATCTGAAGAGACCTCTGACTGAAGACTGTTGCTTTAAGGCAGCAGAGATGATATTCCACAGTAACATGTCCTGGGTGATATGATCAGCCAGGATTATATCACTGGCTGATCCACTTGTTTTGCTTTTGCTCCTTCTCTTTAAAGAGGCAGTATATTGCATTTTGTTATAAAAATGCTATGTGTCTCAAATATGACTTAAAAGGTATTTTACTTTGTAATTTAATGCCTCAGTTTCTTTCAAAACTCCTGCTCTTTATGAAACTCTGCCTTCAGGAAATCATCACAACGTTGCCCCTCTATTCACCCTTTAACAACGTTTTTACCTGGTGTTTGCTAATTGCTGCTGGCTAGTCTGAAGGAGCTGAGTGGAAGGGAGGTACTCAGTGAGGAGGAAGTTTAGAAACTGCAGCTCAGAGGAGGAGCTTCATCCTCGAAGGCGGAGCTTGTTCCACCCCGGCGATCTGTACAGCTGAATGGTTGCCACAGGAGATTAAAGGATTTCTCAAACATGCATGAGAGAATCAAGGCAAGAATCCAGGTCTGTTTTTAATGAGAGAATAACATGACATAAAGCTTAAAAAGGTTGATTTTATTTAGTACTGTCCCTTTAAATCTAAATGGCCGTATGGTAAGAACGTTGGACAACGTGATCGATGGTTTGAACTTCCTTCTTCTCTCTCTTTGCTCCTTGGTCCTGTACTATATCCATGAATCCTTTCTTTTTCAAGTCCTCTGGAATTTTGGTCAGGTATTATTTGACCTTGGAGGATGTTAAAACAATGCATTGTTGCCACATTTTCGTATCATAGCAACTGTCATAATGTTTCTAAAAAAAAAAGCATCCACAATCCGAAGGAAATAATTGTCCAAACATGAAACGCCTCGACCAAAGAAGCTATAAACAAACATCAACAAGAAGAAGAGAAGAGAACTAACATCACAGAGGAACGTCATTATTTTCCTTTGCATAAAATTTTGCTTTTTGTTTTTTTACCTCTCATTGCTGCCATCCCAGAGAGAAACCTGCTGCCTGGACGGTTACATACCTGTGCTGAGAGAGATGACCTGATCCCCAAGGCCAACTCAAAGGCCTCTGTGCCGACAATCCCAGACTTAAGAGAAGGAGGTTTGGTGCCTCTGTGTGACTTGAATGGCTGACGTCTTCAGAACCAAAGGTTGGACCACTTTTGTTTCCGGCCCCAGTGAGAGTGAAGGACAGCAGGTGTCCACTGCACAGGAATTAAACCTCTTTTTGTCTGCCTGCGCTCTGGTTCCTGTTCTTGCACAGATGGCTATAAATCAGGGAAAGAAGACATTTTTCACACAAAACAATCTGCTAAAGATCTTAGAGCTTGTAGCGCAGGGGGCCCCCAAAGTGGATTCTCGAGGGCCGGCGTCCTGCATGTTTTGGTTCTCTCCCTGATTTAACGCATCTAGATCCAATGATGGCTCGTTAGAGGTCTAAGAAGAACATTGACATGCTGAAAAGGTTGTAAGGAGAAAACTAAAACATGTAGGATGCAGGCCCTCCAGGACCGACTTTGGGCACCCCTGTTGTAGAGCATGACTGGTTGAATTATTATTATTTGGTAAATGTTTTCTGACCTTTGTGTTCTGGTCAGTAGAAATAGATTGTTTGTCCCATGTTGTACATTGCTATGTTTTTGCAAGTTTGGTTTCTTGCCATTAAATACATTAAGCTTCAAGAAATTTTGTCCAGGCAGCAGAAACAAAATAAAAGTACATTATAAAAGCAAGATACTTTAAAGTACCAGATATGTACAACAAACAGTACAGTACAATCGACCAGGTTATTAGACAGTCAGTTATGTGTTCTGATGGACGTGGGGATAAATACATATAAATTAGTTTATAATACATGTAAATACAAATTAGTTTCAGTCACTTTCCAGTTTTTTGATTTTCTCACAGTCTTTGGATGACAAGTTGCATCTCTGGGTGCTCAAGTATATAAAAAGAGCACCTTGTGTGGTCCATTGAATTGCCAGCCACATATTGCACTCAAATAAAAAAAAAAAAAAATTCAGAATGGCACTGTTTTTGACCAGAGCACATCCCTGGTGTACATTTAACCCCTGGTCTGTTAAAATGTTAAATAACTGATCATCCAATTTAGAAGAAAAATGATTCATGTAAGACTGAGCAATAGTTTAATTCAGTTTAATTTCACATACGTCTAAATAAGACTGATTTACAAAATATACACCAGCAGAATTTATTGTAGGGCTTACGAACACTACAAGCTCCACAGATTTGCTCGAAGTACAAAATAATTGTCATGACTGTATTCAGCTGTAAAGATCTGGTCAACGGTTCTGACAGAGACATTTGTTTGGTGAATCAAATTTTCTACAAAATAAATATGTTTGAATCCTCCAAAGTTTCAGGTTTCTATTAGCAAATGTGTTTTACTTTTGCGGAGTGTATTAACAGACAGATCAGGGAATTCTGGGCTACGTCCGGATGTTGACCTCCTCTGTCCATGACATCCCAGATAACCTAGGATCAGGGTCGTGGGTGAAGCAGACTAAACAGTGGAGAGGCGCTCTATGATGCTGACCCCATTTTGTTTAATTGGTGCCTGGCTGGAGGAGATTATTGCTAACACAAGACAATGACTTCAACCATATGTGCTTTATTTATTGCTTTTAATTCATTATATTATTAGCTGGACACTTTGGTTTTGGTTAAACACAACCTTCCTACTTTTTAACATTACTTTTATTTTTTCACATGTTCCGTCACCGCATTGGAACGGATATTAGTCGCATCTGGGGAACCCCAAGGTTCAGTCCTGGGACCCCTTCTATTTTAATATCTGCTGCTGGTTTGGATTGTAACACTTAAGATTAACTATCATAATTACGCAGATGAAACAAAGGTCTACATTATAATAGACCATATGACACTGAACCCACCCAAGCACTGAACACATGCTGAGACCAAATCAGAAGTTATTATCTTCAGACTGAAAGGGGATTGATCCAGAGTCAGCTCACAGCTTCAGTTATTGCAGCCAGAAACTAGAGATCTAGTTGTCAGAGTCCATCACCACCTGAGTGTGGTGATGACCTCTGACCCGAACCATCAGAGTCACATAAAGACAAAGTCAGGCTTCTATCAGCTAAAGAACATTTCCAGGACGAAACGACTTATGTCGCTGCAAGAACTAGTGAAACTCATGCATTTATCTTTGGTCGCATTGATTACTGCAGTCATTTCTTTACAGGTCTGCCTGAAAAATCCTCCAACTGCAGCTGATCCAGAATGCTGCTGCTGCTGCTGGCATTCTCACTAAAACCAGGAAGTTAGAGCACATCACTCCAATTCTAAAATCCTTACACTGGCTCCTAGTAGCTCAGAGAATACATTTTGAAATATTGTTGCTAGTTTATAAATCACTGAACGGCTTAGCACCACTACACATTAAAGATCTGCTGTTGTTGTATCAACCTTCCAGACCTCTCTGGTTCTGGTTCTGATTCTGGTTCTGGTCAGGCATTCTCAATATAATTGGTTATTTATTCATTGTGTAAAGCTCTTTGAATTGTGTTGTTGCTGAAATGCGCTAGACAAATAAGCTTGACTTGATTTACAGGAAGAGATATGCAAATGTGCCTCTAGTTGCATAATTAACAGGTTAATCCATCAAATAGTTTATGAGGCAATACCAAGAAATGCAGAGAAACTGTGCAACAAGGTCAGGAGCTATAGTTGTGAATACAACTAAATGAAGAAGCTCAAGACACTGAAGCTGGTTTTTACACCTCAGTGTCAACAAACCCTGTAATAAAGTTTGTTTTCACATCTCTGCAACCGCATAAACACTCCGGGCCTTTTTTGCCGCCATCTGCCACCTCTCATCTCCCCATCAGCTTCCCGCATCGACTGTTTTTTTTTTTTTGACAAAAGTGTCAAACAGGAAGTTGAAAAACCTTCTAACCTACTAAACTCGTGTGGGCGTTCACAACAAACACAAGCCCGCGTGTGGTGACAGTTAAGAATGATGCAGAGGAGTCGAGAGTCGTAGTAAAAAAAAATATTTATTGAAATCATATAAAAATAGCTTCTAACATAATTTACAATTCTAAATCAAGTGGGTGAAAAAAAAAAAAAAAAAACAATCCAAATTTTCCCATACACACACTCTCTCTCACACACACATCATTCACTCAAACACCAGCGTGTGGTTGACACTGGTTACCATCAGTAGACGTTGAATGTTTACATACATTAAAAATGGAAGTGTTTTTCAGGATTATTTACACTTTATTTACACACATACACACACATCTGCTCTTTGAATATTTCAAGCCATAATAAATATGGTCAAAAACAAAACAAAACAAAAAAAAACTCCATCTTTGTTTTTTCTCTTAAATAATCCGTGGGCCCTTCAGTGACTGAGGAATGAAACATATACATTCATAGACAGCCGAAATTCTCATAAATAAATAAATAAATTCTGCCATGAAGGAAAAAAAAAAAAAAAAAAAAAGCTCATTAGGCGTGGGAGAGCTGTCACAACAATAATAAATATTTTATTTACAATTTTTTTTTGTCCCCAAAGAATTTTTAAGACCTGTGTGAGGCACATTTTTTTCTTCCTTTTGAAAAAAAAAAAAAAAATCTCAGCGTTTAAAGAGCAGAAGATGCTTGTATCTCGGTGTGTGTTGCATTGCATTGTTGTGTGCATTCAGGTTGAAGAGACTCAACACTTTGAGTTAAGCCCTGTGTTTGTGTACAGTACAACACAGGAAGTAGAAGAAAAGGAGGAGGAAGGTGGAGTAGAGGTGGATGTTGAAGTAAACAGACTGAGGTAAGTCCAGTGTTTTTTCTTCTTCTCTTGATTTTGTTTGCACGAGTTGCTGCCGGCGCTATGAGGTCGTCTCGTTGCTAATGACATTGGAGTAGTGGTGATAGTAGTGGTTGTAAAATAATAATACACAGGCTTTACTGATCTAGGCCTATGAGAGGGGAAAACAAAACAAGCCTTGTAAAGAGGAAGTACACAAAAAGGTTTCTTTTTTCTGTTTGTGTTTAGAAATTCAAGTATTTTCAGGCTCCCGTTGCCTAAAACAATCTCACATAAGGCACTTTGTTTTTTCTCTTCGGAACTCGCCACCGATGCCTATCGCTCTTGTTCTTTTTGGAGGAAAACTAGCAGAGCGCTGCGAGAGCTAGCGTAACTCGGGCTGTCCGCGTGCCGCTCAGCTCGTCCTCCTGGACGCCTGCACTGAGGCTCGGCGAAGGCCTCCGGGGTCGCTTTGTCACGCGAAGCCTTTACGTGTCAGTTCAGTTCGGTTCAGCTCGGTTCGGTTGGGAATGGGCGAGCCCACGTCACCGGGCCGCGGCGGTGGCCATGAAGGCGGCGGGCTCGTGGGCAATGCTGTGTAGCCTGATCTCAGCGGGCGACTTCTCCGTCTGCACCGTGGAGGGCACCACCGACGGCGATGTGTTCTGCATCCACGAGTGGTTGATGATGTCCTCCAGGGACGGCCGGTCAGCAGGCCTCAGGCATAAGCACCACTTGATCAACTGCTGGCACTCTGGAGGAAGAGAAGGGGAGGGAGAGCTGGTTAGACGACCGTCTGCACCAATCCGTGCGAGCATTGTAGAGGCACGCGTTCTCACCTGTGGAGATTTTCCTCCGGAACAGAACCTGTGCCTTGGTGATCTCCTCATCGTGTTCAAACGGGATGTCTCCACACACCATGTCATACAGCAGGACGCCCAGGGACCAAACAGTGGCTGAGCGGCCGTGATAGCGGTGATACTTGATCCACTCTGGTGGACTGTACACTCTTGTGCCTGTTAGACAAAAAAGCAATAAAGGTTATTAATATTAGAAGCACAAGAACGTAATTAAAATAAGTTACACAACAACCTTAACCTAGTAAATGTTTTGTTTTGTTTTTTTTTTTTTTTTATTGTTTTAATACTGAAAATGAAAGCATTTAAGAGTTCCAGCTAAGACTGTTTTCTTTTTTATAAAGACTGTATCAGAGCTCAGCTGCCAGGCAGCGTGACTTGCTGTGTTTGTGTTTGGACAGAAGCGCGTGCGGTAGGGAGGGAGTGAGCAGACATGTGACTTTGTTTACAAACTTTGAGTTGTAAAAATACCGCTTCCCTCCGATAGGGGGCGACAAGGCTACAGCCCCGGAGCAAGCGGAGGAAGATGACACAACCCAGGAATTTCTGCTACATAACTCTTCAGTCTGTATACTATGTAACCTTTATCCAGGGGGCAAAAAAACCCAACTTTTTAAAAAAAATCAACATACCGTCAAAGTCAGTGTAGACGGTGTCTTTGAGCAGAGCCCCGGAGCCGAAGTCGATGAGCTTCATCTCGCCGGTGCGGAGGTCGATGAGGATGTTCTCGTCCTTGATGTCCCGGTGAACCACGCCGCAGCTGTGGCAGTGCCGCACGGCCTCCAGCACCTGGCGGAAGAAGCTCCGCGCCAGCTCCTCGGGCAGGGCCCCTTTCTCGGTGATGAAGTCGAACAGATCCTTGACGGTCTCCGGCCGCTCCATGACTATGATGAAGCTGTCGGGCCGCTCGAACCAGTCCAGCATCTTGATGACGCCGCGGAAGCCAGTGCCGACCTTCTTCAGGAGAACTATTTCCAGCGGCACGCGGGAGCCGTTAGCCTGAAGCACACAAATAATGATAATAGAAAAATTAGATTTAAAAAAATTAAAAAGTATCTGACAGAAGGAAAAGCACCGGAATAATATGAACAGGTTCTCACCAGTTCTGCCCATTCAGTCACTCTGTCCTTGGCTACATGTTTGACAGCAACCTAGCATGGCAAAGAGGACACCGCTTTAGAAGACGCATACAACAACGAAATATGTAAAACCGCCATTTCAAAATGACAATATGTAAATATAAAAGGTGTAAAGTGGACTAACCGGAGCTCCGTCGGATGTCCTCGTGCCGGAGTAGACGGTGCCGAAGCCGCCGCTCCCCAGCACTGCGCCGACCTGATAAAGCTTCTCGAAAGCTTCTTTCTCCTTCACTGTAATACAGAAACATAACCGTGAGCATCAGAGCGGCCCAAAAGCTCTACGTGTCCTTGTTAATTAGCAAGCGAAGCTTTAGAAATGGGCGGCCAGCCATTGCTGTAGCCCCCGGCACTCCATGGACAGCAACGCAGTAACGCAGAGGGATACAAAAAAAAAACAGGGCGTCTAACCTTGCTGAACTTGCAGCTGCATTTTCGCCGGCATATCCACGGCGGAGATGTGAGCCAGAGAATTCAGCTTGGACAGCAGCATTCCTTAAATCAAATCCAGTACGGAGAAGCTCGGCGAACACGGTTGTAAATGTTTTATTCCGATAGAAGGAGCCTCCCGTCGCGGCTTGTTGGGGCTACGTGTCCACGTTGCAGGAACAAAAAAAAAATGCGGCAAGGATCCTCTCATCCAGACAGAAGGCAAAATCCGCCCGTGGTCCAGGAAAGTAGAATAATAAAAAGGCAAAAAAACCCAACTCGATGATGTGTTCTCTTTAAAAGGAAACCGACGCGAAAGCGCAGTTGTTCCCCGTGATATATGTAAACAGAGGAGTAACGACGAGACGAATCACAGAGTAGGAAACACCAATGCCTTGGCCAGACACCGGCTTCTGGAAACAAAAACCGGGGGGTAGGACTTTTATAAGGCGGTAGTAGAAGGCGTAGCGATACGCTCCTTA
This sequence comes from Poeciliopsis retropinna, assembly GCA_010277075.1. Classification (NCBI taxonomy): domain Eukaryota; kingdom Metazoa; phylum Chordata; class Actinopteri; order Cyprinodontiformes; family Poeciliidae; genus Poeciliopsis; species Poeciliopsis retropinna. The sequence continues at coordinate 2,140,625 of VMRM01000009.1, forward strand.
GTCTTTGATAGCCCCGCCCATTTGCCTCCGTGAGCCAATGGGGAAGCAGGCACGCACGTCAATCACAGGATGAAAATAGAGACAGCCTCGTAACCGACGGGGCCAGACAGACGTGGCGGGAATCAAAACGCGCCAAAAAGGGCTGGAATAATGCGTGATTAGGGATTCATGTTGGAGGGAGATGCAAATTCAAAAGCCCAAAGCTTGAAAACACATGAGAAATACAAATAGTATCACTGAAGTGCTTTTATTTCATATTTTGTCTGTGCCCTTATTACATCTAGATATTTATTTAATTATAAATGTGAATTAATATAAATAGAAAAGTTTAATAATAATAACAATTTGAAACTTTGACTGTACATGAATACAGCAGAAGTTTTATTTGAAATAAAGTTATTTGAAAATAAACAGCTATTAAAGTCTTGATTAATAATAATCGCTTCAGGCTTTGACTAGGTCGCTCTGTAGTGTTTAGTTGTTGTTGTTTTTTTCTACATCGGAAGCAAGCTGCTCCTACTGGAACAGACGCAGAGAGTTTGTTTTCACACAAAAGAGGCACAAACAACCCGAAAGCAGTTCATCATTCCGGGTTTCATCTACTCGAGCCGCCATTTACCCTAATCGCTTTCGCATTGAAACAAAATAGTTTATTGGCTGCAGTGGAGCCTCTCTTTCTCTCTCCCAAACTGCGCCGCCGCGCATCAAAGCGGCGCAGGAGGAGAAAAGGCGCATTCCGCTCATTCTTTCAAATTGGGTGGCCGCGTTTGTGGGTCGTTCACAGGATGTGGGAAACTGGAGATAAAAAGACTTCCATCCCCCTTCCTTTTTTTTTTTTTTTTTTTTTACCCGTCACCCCTCCTGTCTTCCCTCTCCACTCCTCGTCTCTCCACCCTGCTTTTCCCGCGCATGTTATTGTTGAATGGGTTGCGCCTCCTGCTTTCAACTCACCTTTTGTTTTCCTTGGATTTTTTTTTTGTGCATTTGTACAACTTGCAAAATCAGACTTAAAAAAGTGAATTAAGCGTTATTAAAGTTTAAAGAATAAGACAATGCTATTAAAAGTATTACCATCCAGCCACGTGCGTCACAAAGTGACTGTGGAAAGTCAGTGGAGCGTTTCTCTGGATGTCTGCAGGTGATTCTGGGTAGGTGGAATGAAACTTGCTGGAGTTTGAACAAAAAAAATCCCCCGGGGCAAATTCCTCAGATACCTTCTGAAAGTGTGAGAGCTGTAAACGAGTTTAATATGCAAATGATCTCTCGCGCTGCTCGGCTTGTTTTTGGGAGGCATTCAGCAATGCCGCAAATTAATAACACGGAACTTCCACTCTGCATGTTTAATACGTTTTTGTTTTGCTGTTGTTGCCTGATTTCATTTTTGAGCAAAATCTGTGTGCTTTTTATTTAACTCCTCTTTTCCTTTTAGGAAAAAAAAAAAAAAAAAAAAGCAGAGGTCTTGTTTACATTCAGAGCTTTCTAGTCACCAGCCCACATCCAGCATGACGTCCTGAGACAAAGAGACGACTTGCTGACTCTGAATCCAGATTGAAATTTGGGATGATCTGCCTGAGTAGTTTAGGCTCTCTTTAATCTCAGCCTTTTCGTCGATAATCTCCTGATATTTAGCGCTTACTTATTTCCTGATTAATCTATTCTAAACCCTGGCTTTTTATCTCCTGTGCAGTGTGTATTTTTTATTAACAAACATCAGTGTTTTCAACATGGTTTCATTCATAGTTTTTTTTAAAAATGTTTACTAAACAACTGCTTCAGGAATTTGTATTAATCCTCTCCTAATTATGCTACTGTGGAATATTATCTGTGTGTTTTGGATTCAGGTGGACTGAATAGATATGCACAGGATTCTTTTTAGAATTTCATTTTGGATTAGAGACCAAACACAGTAATTTGATGGGCAATTTTAGTGCAAACATTTATTTCACCATGGCAGCCATCTTGAAAAAAACCAATAATTATCATTAAATGTGATTCACATGGGCCCAATTATGTATAACATGACACCAAAAGTATTCATCTGTTAAATTGACTAAATAAATTTTTGCTCTACATTTCAGCCATCTTGAAAAATGGCCGCCATCTTGAATTTTTAAAAAGTTAACACAGTTTTTTTTTTTTTTTTTTTTTTTTTTTTTTCCTTCAAACAGGCGAAAAGGAAACATCTGTGCCGAGCTCCTTGCGTCCACATGTGGAATATTTTCGCTGAAATATTCACATTCGTATGCGCTACAGTTTCAGGTTGTCATGTGACAAAATGTGAAAACATGTCAAGTTGCATGAATCAGGCCACTGTTCATCTATCAATACATTGCATGATTCCTTGTTCCTAAAATGATTCTATCTGCAGCCACCTGTTGAAGCGGTGGTGGAGTTGCAGTCAGAAGTGAGTTCATGTTCAACCAGAGGTCCTGAAGAGGTGTGTGTAAACGGAGATGACCGGTGACGTAAAAACGTCACCAGTGACCGCATTGGTTTTTTTGGGGTGGTGTGTGTGTGTGTGTGCTGCAGATATTCCTGCATGCACGGATCAGCAGGGTTCGAATGACAGCCGTCCAACCCCATCTGTCAGAAGGACATATTATTAGTTTGGGACCAGCTGCTCACACCAATATCTGGAAGTCTCAGTTACTGAGGTTGCCATGGCAGCAGGTTCATATCTATGTGGTCACGCATTTGATCATCTCTTAAGTTTTTTGCCTGCTTTGTCGTTAACAGTGACGTCCTCAATATGCTGGAACTCTGGAGACCATGAGTGGAAAAAAACAGTGCAGTGGATGATTATTTGGTTTACATGCGCAATAGCTGTATTTCTATGAATTACTTCCTCTTTCTAGAGAAATAGAAACCATAACCAGAGGAACGTTACGCAACACCAGATAATGTTTCTGCACAAAAAATGTGCAGAATTCTTTGATATTTCTTTTTCCAAATTGCTTATTTTTTTATTACATTATTATAAAAACCAACATCTTGGTTGCTACCTATTAAAAAAACCCAACATATATTTACATTTCAAAGTTGGAATGCTTTTGCACTTGAATTGCAAGAAGTTTTTTTTATATATTCAAATGCATAAAAAATATGCACAGTTCTTTGATATTTCCTTTTCATATTGTATTTTTTATTACATTATCATAAAAACATCTCAGTTGCTACCTATTAAAACATACAAGTATTTACATTTCGGACATATCAAAGTTTGAACGCTGTGGCCCTTGGATTGCAAAAAATGACGTTTTATATATATATATATATTCAAATCCATGAAGAAACAAACATTTCTTTCATTCTGCTGCTGTAAATCTTCTGCAGAGGATGCTACACGGTATCCACCTGAAGCAGCACATGTTCTGCCCCATCTTGATACTGTAAATTTATGCAATGTTGTATCCTTACTGACTACAAACTTGGAGCTTCCCATAACTTCCCTTATCTCCGCGCCCTTTCAAGGCATCCTTGACCTGGCGCTCCACCCGCTTCAGAAAGTTACGATACTTCCTGCCTGACATATTAACTGACTGAAAATAGCATTCAGACCCTTTATGTCTTTTCATTTCACGGTGCCTCGCAAAAGTATTCACGCCTGTTAGACTTTTATTGTGTTTTGTCACGCTACGGCCACAGAGCTCAACGTGTTTTATTGAAATTTTGTGTGAATTGGTGCAAGTTTGAAGCAGAAAGGTAATAAAAAGTGATTTTCTTTCAAACGTGGCCTCTGATTCATATTTTTGCCCATTCTATCTTTCTTCTTCTTTTTTTCATAAAATAAATCAAACTCTGGTTAAATTAGAAAATCACATGTCAAGTATTCCAACAAAGGTTTCAAATGAATATAGGGTTTGGACTTTGAGTAGGCCATTCTAGAAAATGAATATTCTTTATCTGAACTGTTCCACTGAATCGTCACATGCATGGTCAGGGTCGTTACACTTGCTGGAAATGAAACTCCACTATCAGACTAAAGGGGAACGAGACTAAATAAATCTTCACAAACTTGTTTAACCTGCCTGCCCCCCCTCCATAAAGAATGTGAAACATGTTTCTGTATTTCTGTCCTCATCTTAGCTAACAGGTCCAATCAGCTGGCTCGGCTTAGAGAACTTGTTTTTGCTCAGACGTCATCATGACGAGTCAATCACGTCTTCAGCTGTTGCTGCAAATCCCACCCTGCAGGAGTCAGGAGAAACAGCAGGAGTTTAAGTGGAGGCCAGTATATCGTCACCCGACGGCTATTCTTTAAACGATGAGGAGTTCTGAAGCTGGACTGGTCCAGTCCATCTTGGCGACTCAGTGGACGGTGGCTGCGGAGGCTGCAGCTCTAGAACAAAGTGAGGCGCTTCATGCTGTTATTTCACGATTGACAAAGATTAGCGCATAATTACAGGGTGGTCGTAAAGCCGCCCCACGGCCCAGCAGGAAGAGCAGCATCCCCTCCCTCACACAAACACAGCCGGCCCGTGTCACTTACCCCCATCAGCTTGCTGGACAATGAAGCCCTCAGGGCCGTCGTTTCAAACCACTTTGGATTTGACAGCAAGGAATTTATAGTTAAAGTAAGAGGTGGCTCTGATGAACAGCTTTCAGACCACTCTTCCTCTTCCTCACCGTCTGACCCAGGGGTCCGCAACCTTTACAAACCAAAGGGTCAATTCTGCCCTCAGTCTAATTAAAACTTGTTGAGAGCCACAAATCTTATATAACCTTTCATGTAAAAAACCAACTTGGATATATGCTACAGGTAACTAAAAATAAAGAACTTGTTTTAAGTTGATAATTCCTGAATATTGATATTGGCAGATTTTTCCACTTTGTAGTTTTTGTTTAATCAGTATTGGAGAATTACTGACTTCAAACAGGCTCTTATGTCTTGCTGAAAAGTTACTTAAAGTTAGTTATGTCTTATTTCAAGTGGACTAAGAAATGTGAAGTGGAAACTGGACCAAAAATACTTGGTAACATTTAGTGTTTTTGCAGAGAACAGAATGTTGACGTCCGTGGAAAATGTTATGAACAGAAAAAGGAGTTATGATGAGGGAAAACAATTCTCAATCATGAGTCATTCGAAAAAAAAAAAAAAAGTTAAAAAAACTGCTAGAATTTCTTCTTTATTAAAATAAAAAAAAAAAACGTGTTGGTTCTGCGCTCTTTTAGCCAAATTACTAAGCAAGATCACTGTGAATTTCACTGTGATTGATTGCACCAAATTATTCAAATAAGAATTATGGAAACATCTTCTGGAGGGGATCGCTGCAGTTTCTACAAAATGTCACATTTTTCTGTAACACTTTTATAAAATGCAAAACTATTTTATATCTACTGCGTTTTCATACAACCTTACAAAAACAAAACAAAACTCTCCAAAGTACTCCTAGAAAATTATGTACAAGGTTCAACTTTTCTTTCTGTGTCCGGCTCTTCCAGGGTTAAAACCCCACAAATAAACAAATGATGAAACATCATCTGTCACGCTTCCTATTTAGCCTCAGAGTGTTTTTAATCCACTCCAAATAAGGACAGCGTCCGCATGTGTTGCAGGCTGACGTGTGTGTGTGTGTGTGTGTGTGTGGGAGGTAGGAGGAAAGGAGAAATTATTTTTAGGGGTCAGTTAAAGGAAGACGGAGCTGCTGCTGTGTGGTCAAGCTCCCCTCAGGTAGCTTCCTGCCCCCCCTCCTCACCAGCAGATCTGACTGACAGGGCCATGAGAAAACCCTCTGACTGACATCAAACGGCGACCTTTTCTGGCAAAAGCCCCCACGCAAGGTTTGCAGCTTACCCCTAAGGTCACCAGAGGTCAACTTTCATGTCATCACAGGCCTTGTCTAGGGTCAGAGGTTATTGGCATACCTGTGTAGCGCCACTCAGACTGTTCCTCTGAGGAATTAGCCCCACTTGCCCCAGTTAAAAAAGTTGATTACTAAAGAGAGATTATTTATGGTTTGTTTACAGCCACTGTTGTGCTCGTTAAAGGGGGAAGTGGTAGATAATCGGTGTGTGAAATAAGGCAGGGTGCTGTCAAGGTTGCCAGTGGTTACAATGACGAGACTGTTGTCAGCTTCAGATGTGTCTGTTGTGGGGTTTATATGATAGGAAATAACATTTCCTACTTTATCCCGGGAATTCCGTCTGGATAATGATGCTGTTGACAGAAAGGATTATCCTCTATCCTCAAAAAGCAGAAAAACAGAAAATATTACCATCTTGCAGACAGACTTGGCTCGATGGTATTCGACTGTGATTATGAGCAAGTTACGGTTTTGCGCAAATGTTGTTGACATTCATGAACTTGAGGAAGAATGTAGAAGCCTCCCTGTTTAGTCAAAATCCACAGAAACGTGTTTGCTAGAGTTAAGACTAATTATTACTGTTGTGCATGTTTGGTGTTACTTCACTTCACGTGGCATTATATATTTTTGTGTTCATTTAGTAATGTGTTTGTCTTATTTGATGATTTTATCTCTTCTTTGCTTGTTTTCTATTTTCATTTAGTATAATTTCACCATTTCTAAAAGTTGTAAGACCTCTTATTTTAGACAATCATCTAGATCTTTTTTCAGCTCAGTTTGCACTTATTATTATGTGATGTGCTTGGTTACAGTGTAAGACTTTCCTAATTTTTGACAATCTGCTAACATAAGGAGGCAAGATGCCACTTCTGTCAAAACAACAGTCAAATAAAAGTAAAGTGTTGCCATCCAAGAAATTAGTCAAGAGTAAAAAGTAAATGTCAGAAAGAGGCTGCTGAGATAATGTGCTTTACAGCAGATTTGAAATTTAGGAATGATGTCAAAAGTTGAAAGTTGCTTGCAAATTTAGTTGTTTTAGACTAAAATTTGAAAAAAATAATACAAACAAATAACATAGATACAAAATAACTAAATGACAAAGGGCATTTACACATAGTTTTTTGTGGACATTTTCTTGTCTCTATTTGGAGGGTTTTCATGGACCTGAGGAGGTCCGAGACCTCTTGCCACTCGTTTTAAAAGTTTCCAGAAATGCCACTGAGACAGATTGGAAAAGATTACACAATCAGCAAATTAAGATATCTACACCATAATGGGAGATTAGTTTCAACTTTTCTCCTCTCCAAGAGGCTCCACACAATGAGTTCAAGGGCTAAAAAAGTGGATTTTGCGTATGCCACCTTTAATGCATTTTAAGGTATAGGTGGTGTTTGAACGATTAAAATAGGCAATTATAGGCGTCTTTAGAGAGGGTCTCGAGTGTTTGCTCTTTTTCTTTAGATTCACATTTCTGTGCAAAATTATGTCGGTCTGTCACTTTAAACCCTTATAAAATACATGTAAATTTGGAGCTTTAACCTGACAAAATATGCCAGACGTCACTATGAAGACATATACTAACAATAGAAGCATGTTGCTGCTGTTGTTAGAAACCTCAGGACTGGAGTCACCACAACACAATGTGTGGTATTAGACCAAAGGCAGAGCTGCTGCTGATGATGATAATGATGATGATGAACTCCTGGTGCATCATTTCCAGCTCCTCTGCTGTAATGCTGTTACTGTCAGAACCAGTGGAAGGTGGTGGGGGCTTTAAGGCCACGTTCCTCCGTGGAAAATATGCTGAAACCAGGAAGAAAGCTCTCTGTTGTCACCTTCCCACGGCGGCTGAGGAGGGGAGTGGGCTGGCGGTGAGGGTTGTTGTTGAGCACGGCCCGTGCGCATTCATCCACGTGGGAAACCGGCAGCGGTGACATATTAAACTGGCGTCACAAACAACCCAGTGTCACTGCCGAGGAATGCGTCCTGCGGGATTATCTCAAACTTCCCACAGGGACAGAGAGAGAGAGAGAGAGGGGAGTTTCAGCTTTCCTTTCTGTTCAGTAATCAGCTGTTCTGTTTTTATTTTCAGCAATGTCCTGAGAACAAACAAACAAAAAGGTTGACGTGATTCCACCTATTAATAGTCTCCTCTGTTATGGGACACTGAACAAAATCCCCATGAGGGAGGCAACGTTTAGTCCTGCTTAAGCATTTAAAGGTTGCCTCTGCTCTGTTTTGTTATGTACCACACTCTAGTTTCAGCTCTAACTTTCCCTTTCTTTCACGCTCTCTGCCTCCATTCCCCCACCCTCTCATGTTTACAGTCGATTTGCATCGTGGCCTGGGAAGAAGGGGTGAGCAGTTTTTGTTGTTGTGGTGCTGGCAGAGGGGGGGTTTCCCACCAGTTTCTTCCTCTCATCCGGCTGAATCAAAACACCTCTGTGTTGCTGCCGGTGATGTCATGGCCCAGAAAGCGCTCAAAGCTGTTTCCCTGGGAAACCCCATATCAGGAAATCCAGACACCCTCCCCTCCTCTCCTCTCCCCTTGATTGTTCTAGCAGTGCAGCTTGGAAAGAACTGAGGTTTCTGATTAGGTTCCCATCCTTCTGCGGGTGAAGGTAGCCAACTTGAACTTACTGAACTCAAATTAACTGGCCTTTATAAGACGGGCTTTAAAAATTCCTGCGGAGGAATCACTATCGCCCGATTTATTGGGTCATTCGCCTTTAGGCTCTCATAAACTCCAGCAGTGATCACGAACTCTTTGTACTTCATTATTCCATTCCTTTTGTGTAATGCGCAACACTCTCAGCATGATGCCACCACCACCCTGCTTAGCAGTCAGGACAGTCTTCTTTCCTGTTAGGACTTGAACCTTGACCCCAGCATTCGTTGAGGGATTCTGGGGGATGTAGGCAGATGAAAGACTTTAGTCACTCAACTCTAACTAAGCTGGGTGGATGACATCGACTAACTCAATCTATGGTTACCTAGCAACAACCTATTGTGTAACATGCGCAGCAGCAGCTTCATGTTTCGCCTCATTACTGCTTAAAAATAAAAAGGTTGGGTGGTAATGAATTCAGAAAACGGGTCCAACAGCTCAAGAGGAAACTGTGGATAAAACAGTTTGGTAATATTTCAGATATTTAACACAAAAAACAATCAGTAATTATTGACTTTGACTGACATTAAATGCTTACATTGTGATATGTTTTTCAGTCAAACTTTTGCATCATTTTAAAGTCACTGAATTTGGATGTTGCGTAACCAAGCAAAAGGAGTAGTCCAAATAAATCATTAAAAAGCCAAAACTCTGACTGTTATTTAAGGGGTGCAGACAAAAATCACAAAGTGGAAAAACAAACAGAGAATAAATGCCAGCAGAGCTGATAAAATGCTAAACAAATGGGCCGTTTTAAGTGTTTTAGAGGGGCTCTGAATAATTTACGTGTTTTTACTATTCATGGGTAACTCTGATCTTTAACCTCTGCAAATACTGGGGTCCCACTGGAGTTTGGTGTTCAGTTTAGCTGATTTTACATTACCTACAGTTTGAGTTTGGCTTGCTGTTCTTTCTGCCACATGATAACTTCTAGGTCTTTTAGCTCCACCGTCACTTGGTAACTTTATTTAGAAAGAATCTCATAATTAAGGATGCAAAACAAAACAAAAGTCACACTGAAAATATTCTTGATTACTAACATTGTTAAAAAGTGTAGAACTGGACCAACCAGAGTGGTTCTATAAATATGCAATATTTAAAGAATATTATAAATTGCAGATATTTGAAATTTCCGAGCTCTGAGTGACGCTCTGGTCATCAGTGACGAGTGTTCAGAGGTTCTGTTTTCCAGTTGCAACACCTCTGTGTAAAAATGGCCATTTAACAATGCAAATGATGATTCTCCTGACTGGTTTACTTTGAAACAGCTGGAGAGGTTTGCATCTACTTTGCTATTCTCATTCCTAATGAGCGGATTTGCTTCTGAAAGCCTGTGGACTTAAAATGCGAGTCGTGTGCTCATGCATAGCTTTGCACTGATGTGTTTGTGAACTGAATGCATGTCGCTGGGTGGCTTTCAGAATGTGGAGTTGTCAGGCTGCTGGGGGGGGGAGACAGGAACACAGAAGAATGTCTTCACTCCTCACCTCCGTCCTCCCATGTCTCCTCTTCTGCACTTATCACATCCGGTCAATGTGCCATTACAGGATAAGGATTGCATTCTTTTCATTTGATGTTTCCTTTGTGATAAGAGTGAATGAATAAAGCCACCCACTTTATCACTGGACATAAACTTCTTGGCTTAATTAGTGGCCGGGCTCAAAGGACGAGTTAATCTGGCTCCTTTCTCTTTTCTCAGGATCAAACGTTCAAAGATTTTAGCATCCGGCTTCATGGCGACAAACTGTTTTTAGATGCTTCAGAGTACACGGTGTCTCTCCATGTACTGCCCATCCCTGGCGACCCTGAGGGTCAGCGGAGGGGGCAACTTGTGACAATGGGGGCTGCAGACATCAGTAAGGCTGATCCTGAATGAGTGAATTACCCAACACTTGGCATGAGATGGGAATCTTCCAGAAATCTTATTTATTTGGAAAAAAAAAAAACATACATAAGTAAAACAAATGAATTAATTCAAATTAAATGTGTATCTTTATCATTATTTTCTTTATCATGATAAAGAAAATAAAAAAATAATGACCCACATGTAAAAACTGCAGCAGAAATTTGTTTGAGCATCTATCATGCAGAAGGTCTTTAACACAGATCTAACTGTTAAATGTTGTATCCTTTCCTTCCCTTCCTTTCTTCTATCCTTCCTAACCTCCTTGTTTAATCAAGTATAAAATAAATTTTTAAATTTTGCATCAGTTGTACAGCATCAAAGATGATACGAACCTGTGCCTTAGAGGTTTCATGGCAGTCGGAAAGTTATCAACATGGACTTGAAAGCGTAATTTTACTAACTTCACAAAAAACCAATCGACACCTTTTAGTTAAATAATTAACTGAACACTTGATAGTTGTTTGATTTATAATGACGGCAGTATTTAATAATCATCCATGCATCCTGTTCAGCTGTGGCAGTAACAGGTACACATTGTCTTCCTACTTTTCAGTTTTCCTGGACAACCCCAGGGCTTTTCCAGAGAACCAGAACCTCTCCAGTGAGTTCTCCGGTTGCTCCTGGGTCATCCTGGGAAAAACAAAGTGAGGAGTTCCAGATGCATTCCAGTCAGATAGCAGCAAAGCCACAGGTTTACTTTGAGCTCTCTTTGCCCACCCATAGTGGTGTGACAAGGACGGAGACCTAAATGATGAGGAAATGGAAGCAAGCAACTGAAAAGATCCTCTATGTGGCGGCCAGCGTTTGTATTGCTAAAACAAATATCTTAGTATAAACAAATGATGCTAAATGCTAAGCAATAATCTCCATGCCAATATATGAGGATGCTTGTGTAAAGTAATAATAATAATCCTACCAGGAAAGTGACCTTTATTATACGTCACAGCAGTTGTTTACCTTCTTGCAGCAAATGACTCCCTGTCAAACTCCCAACCCTTCTCATTGTGGACAGGTCAAACAAGAACCGCCGAAGAGCCAGATCTCAACGACGCACGCGGATGTGTAACTTTCCCTTTCCTACACCAGTCACACCCTGCCACCGCCGCTGCTGCTGCATGTGCAGAGGGAGCCCTGCTGTAAACAGCAGCCGATGGGAAGGAACGTGGGAGAGGCTCGCTCTGGAGAACCCAGCCTTTGTTTACATTCTCCAGCCCTGACGTCAGCAGTGAGCGAAGGGGCCTGGTGGATCAACAGTGGCCATGCGGGAGAGTCGTGTTTGCCTACCTGGGGGGAAAATAAAGATGAATGTGTCATCAGGGATGTTTGCTACATCTTCAGCAAACAGGAGGAAGGAAATGTTGAAGCAGAGAGAGCAGTGGAGGAATAAGCAATGAAGAGGAAAGAACGTCACATAAGGAACAGAGAGGATACACGGGGAAAAAGATCCATCCATCCCAGACTTCCCTCTCTCCAGCTTCTTAGGTCAGCTCCTCCGGGGAATCCCAAGGCGATCCCAGTTTTAAAGAAAATAATATCTCACCGTGGTTTTCTGGGTCTTCCACTGGGTCTCCTTCCAGTGCATGGAACACCTCACCAGGGAGGCGTCCTAACCAGATGCCCAAATCTAGTAACAAATTTCTTCATTTGCGGATACAAGCAGGTTTGATGAGCTAGTTGGACTCCTAGCTCGGTTTCTTCTCCGCCATTTCAGCCATAAAACAGTTTGATTTCCTGCTCAGTTGCTTGCAGTGCAACACCAAGTACGTGTATGCTGTTGTAAAAACGTACCTTTATGTGGACATCCGCACTGAATTCGCCTTGAGTATGAGTGCACCTCTGTGGAGAGAAGTACGTGAGAGCATGTGGGAACATTAAGGAAACTCCTTTTGCCCAGTTGTGTTGGCAATCTCTTTCAGCCACAAGGGTTGGAATGTGGTGCATCCATCCGTCCTCTACATCCCCTTATTCTTTCTGGGTTGCGGACGCAAACAGTGGGACGAGGAAGGGTACGAAGTGACACACAAGACAAACAACCACGCACATTCATACACAAGGGAAATTCAGAGTATACATGGTTTTTAAACCACGGAAAATCCCGACTCTACTGACTCAAGGCGGTGGTGGCTTCACTCTGTAAGGATACATTTCTGCAGCATTGACAGAGAGGCTCGGAATACAGCCTCACATCACGCTTTCCCCAAAAATGAAAGAAATCCATTTGTCTTTGTTTACCCTACAAAAATCTTGTTGGTCTTTAATATCTCGGTTGCAAGTCCAAGGGGCGTAAATACGTTTGCAAGGTGCAGAAAAAGAGTTCCAGTGGAAAGGGAGATATATCAAACAGTAGGCCAGTGCTAAATAAATCGGAGTGCCTCATTAGAGAAGTATCTGCTAAAGTTAAGCTTGCAACCTGAAGCACCTGCACACGTCAACCTCTGACATAAGAGATGTCCATATTGAAACTTCAATCTCCGCTAAAACCCCTCTCTTTAGTCGTTCAAGGACTCCTCCTGCTGTAGGTCACAGTTTATTTTGGTTCTTGTCAGAGATCACTCATCTTTCTGTCTCCACACATATCTCTATAAAGCTTTTACACATGCCCGTCCATCAACTCTCCATATTTTATAATTTTTTCCACTTTGGCTTCTTTGCTCCGGCAGCTCTGCAGCTCATTCAGTACTCCTGACAAGTGTGACATTTATGATTTTAGCCAACAGGTATTGTCCTCTGGGTGTGGTGGAAAGACAGGCTTTTGGCACAGCTCTCCTGAGCGAGTCCTCGTCTTGGGTGACGCACGCTCCCTGCTGCGGGCCACTCCGTGATGCTTCTGTTTACTTTTATTCACCTTGCAGGAAAGGTTTGACATGAGCCGCACCCACAGCTCTGCTCAGGCAGATTCCAAACATTTCCTTGTGAGCCATCAGTCATGCGTTGTCATGTCAGTAGTTCTTAAACAGGAATCCTGCGCAGGCAGGTGGGGACGGCTGTATCGGCTCAACTCGTACCTAGAGAATCCCAGTGGAATGAGCTGCTTTTGCAGCTACTGATCATCTGTCTACAAATATAAAATCAGACAGATGAAGCAGAAGATCTGCTGGCGACAGCTTCAGCTAAAGCGGTTTACCAATCCCACATATGTCTGCGAGGTGGAGCAGCAGCTGTTAGCGCCATTGCCTTGCAGCAAGATGGGCCTGGGTTTGAACCCGAGCTTTGGGGTTTTTCTGCACCGTTTGCAGATTTTTTTCCCCATTCATGCTTAGATTCTCACCAGGTACTCTGAGTACAATCAGAGTACATGACACTGATTGTTTGATCAATTGGTCTTTATAATTGCCTTTAGGTATTAACTGCACCTCTTTCTGAATGACTGATGGAGATAGCATGCAAGGATAAGACAGTAGAAGGATGCATGTACGATTTCACATAGTTTCTGCTTCACAAACTGAAAACCTAATTAGGACACGCCCGCTTTAACCCAGCTCCTGCCAACCGTGGACAAAATTTGGGTCATTTCAACCAACAACAATCCACACCAGATTCCAAAGAGAAAATGCTGTCCAAAGTGTCAGTGGTTCTAGCAGACATTTCATACTTCAGTGTGGTAAACTGTTGTCAGTGAAGTACACAAAATAATACAATAGAAATGCCCTTTATTGCCCCAGAGAGGGAAAATTCAGTTGTACTTTCAGTTGACTACAAGTTTGACTTTAAACTTTACAGTACTTTTGTTAGTTTGTAGATCACTGCATGTCTTAGCAACAAAATACATAGGAGGTCTGCTGTTGTCGTATCAACCTTCCAGGTCTTCTGGTTCTGGTTCTGCTCTGCATCCCCATAACCAGAACCAGACATGGAGAAGCAGCATTCAGCTTCTTATGCACCACAAATCTGGAACAAACTTCCAGAAAACTGCTGAAACACTGAGTTCCTTTAAATCAAGGCTTAGAGTTTCCTTTATTTGATAATAACTGGATCATCGATCAACATATTTAATGTGATTTGATGATTCTGATGATGGCATTTGACAAAATGTAAAGTTTATGGCTTGTTTAATAATTGGTTTTTGTATGATGCTTTTATAATGGAAATCACTTTGAACTGCCTTGTTGCTGAATGGGCTTTACGAATCAACTTGAACTTAAATCTGTGGTCACCCTCTTTTTCTCCTGTCAGACATTATTCCTTGCTGCTCACCACTCCAGCTCTTCTCCACATCCACGTTTAGCATTCTGGGTGTAACTGGGTAAAAACTGCAAGCTTCTTTGTAGCCAACATTAGTTCATTTCTGGGTTTGGGTCTATCCAGGATGCAACTCTTTATCATCAGAGATTATATTAGATCATTTTTATAGCTGAAACTTGAGCCAGAGGCTGCGCCGTCCTCACAACTCAACCCTGATGCGTAAACTAAAACAGGGTTACAATTCTACATGTTACATTTTTATTTCCATAAAAAATATGCTGAGAATCTTCACCAATATTCTTCTACAATACAAACACACACCACTTTTCTCTTCTGGTAATAACCAGGTTATGAAGAAATCAAAAACAAACTCAAGCTATTAATTTCAATATAGAGAAGGTTTCGTTAAAATCGGTCACTTTTGAGTGCAAAAAAGCACCGAAAGACTTTTGATTAGAAATAAACATATCACCTTAGAGATAATAAATGAGGTTTTTTGGGATTTATTTATGAAAGAGGCAAATATGAGGAGGTGAACAAAAATGGTAAGAATGGAACACGAACATCCCCTGATGTTTTTGCTCTTCCTTGTGGGAGTTTTTCTGTTTTGAAAAGAAAAAAAGACTTGATGACAGAAGAGCAGAAGCACCATGACTCTTAAATCAACCAAAGTGGCAGCAGATCTCAGCAAACGTTTCTCTTCATCTTCTAATCCCATTTATGCTTTCCAAACTGGCTGAGATTCATAGACATTTCTGCCCTGCATGTCATGAATGTTATCATTCAGGATCCCAGCGGTCTGATTTGCATATTCAAGTGATTCCATTGACTCTAGTTAACAAAACTATTGTCATCTGCCTTGTCATTTTTGTATCATCTACAAAAAAAACAATTCACCCCTTTGCAGATTTGTTCTGTTTTCACTTTATCACTCTTAAATGCTTTCAGAACATCGAACATTAAATTAAGATAACCCGAGTAAATACAAAATACAGGCTTTAAGAGATTACATGTATTATGGGAAGAATGCCACCCAAACAGTGGGAATTGCCTAATAGTGGAAGTTCCTAATTCAGTTACATTAAAAGGTTTGTGAGGACGTTCAAGATCGCCATCAGATTTCAGAACCTTGACTAGGCCGTTTCAAAACTGCCATTTTGGTTTTGTCAGGAGTTTGCTTGCTGCCATGCTTTATTTTATTGACCTTCTACGTAGGTCAAGTGTTCCTGGACTTAAGTTTCAGAACTGAGGAGCGGATATTCTCCATCAAGAGAGCATCATTGGTGTCATAGCACCATCAGTTACTGCAAATTATCAACAGCAAACCAGTCCCTCATAATCACAGCGCCACCGTCATGTCCGACTGGAGAGATCATGTTCTTATTTTTTTTTTACACCTGGTAAGGTTTTCTTTCTGCAGAGTCTCTTCTTTATTGCCGAATCCCAACTTAAGCGAGTGACATCTGCAGTGCATCAACTATTTTTCTTTTCTTTTTTTTTTTTTTTTAAACCTCCTTTATGAGTTGTAGATGCATTCTTGTGGAAACACTGGTAAGCAGGGCATGCATGGGAAGATTCTCAGGTTGGAATGTTTTCTCCATATGTGGTTAATAGCAGGTTCACTGGAGTTTAAGTCTGACAGATGCCTGTCTCCATTTCCTGGCTGCCCAGTGTCAGTAGATGTGCTTCCATTGACCTTAAAATTGTGCAAATTGGAATTACAAAAATAAATTTGCTCAATTGTTGATAAGTTTATGTGAGGAGGTTTTTCAGCCATATCGTAATGAGCTTGTTTTAGAGGAAACACTTTTTTGGCATCACACAAAAAAAGTGACCCACTTATTCATGGGATTTGAATTGTATTTCCTATTTAATTGAGAAGTTTTCATTTTTTGACATTAGAGGAATATCAACAAAGTGGCAATGACTTTGATTTTTGTCTGTTCTTTTTAAGGAGGCCTACTTCATGCTGTCAAATTCTGTTTAATGAATATATTCACAATCCAATAAGTTGTAGATGCATTCTTGCGTAAATTCTGACCTCTTGCAGGAATTGGGCCCGGGTTATATGTGACAAAAAACCCCCCAAAAAACCCAACAAAAAACTGAAAAAGAGAAGGTAAATACTTTTTCTCAGAACTCAAGGCTGTGTTCATTTCTTAGATTTCTCGTCTCCAACTGATATTAAAACCAATTATTTCATGTGGAAACACCTGCGTTACCAGGATAACTGGTAACACAGGTACAAGCTAATAATATCTGTCACCACATGTTGCACATTTAAACAATGTTTTGTTTTCTCCATGGGAAGACTTCAACATACAAGCTGTGTCTCCGAGGCTGACGGAAATCAGTTCCAAAAGTCAAATGCTCATTTGTCATGACTCCGAAACAAGTGTCTCGTCCTTGTTTCTGCTACATTTGTGCAACACATTGCTCTCTGCTGCGCCGCTGTAGCTGTCCCTGATTATTCCAAATCATTTCTGCTTCACCCTCAAACAGAGCCATCAGGCAGTCAGTCCCTTCCCAATGCCCTCACATCGAAAAACTGGATGTTCTCCATAACAATTAAAACCTTGGTGCGGGGAGACACAGTGTTTAGAACAGCATGTCCTCTTTTGAAAGTAATAATACAGACACTCTTTTTAGATAAGACGAGAAAAGGAGGATGGAAGAACATGATCCCCGGGTTTTGAGCAAAGCGTTCCTCGCAGGCATCTTCTGGTGTAGCATTTAATGGCTTGAATCATCTGATGGGAGTATGGAACACAGTGAGCCGAGGCGAGACATTTCTGGCGAGCTCAACATTTGTTATTGTTATAAAGCAGGAACTCAGTTCGGGCCCGATGCTTTACAGCAGGAAGGTTACAGGTTTGAATCACAAACACAGGCTGACCATGTGAAGTCTACATTTTCCTACCGACTTCCAACGTCTTCTGTTTATCCTGGTTTCATCGCACCTAAAACCACCTATGTTGTAAATTACCCGTATGTTTGAGAATTCTCTGCAAACTTTACTGGTTATGACTCTGATTGGAAAAAAGCAGACATGGAAAATTATAAACTGCAGGGTCGGATGCGGACGGGACTTTCTGATTGGAAAAATAAGAGCAGAGAGAAATGAAAGCATGAAGTAAAAAGACACTTGTGTAAAAGTATAAACTCTGAAGTGATGTAAGACTCAAATGCAGAAGTCAAACATAAAATACCCTGTTGAAATGAGCTTGCTTTGGTGACTAAGACACAAACTCCTGGGGTATAAGTGGGACGTAAGGAGAACAGGTAGTGCAAAAACACTAACTCTTACCAAGTATTTTTGGTCTCATTTAGTACAACATCTTAAGACACTTGAATTAAGCCAAAACTAACTTAAAAGTAATGATTTGGCAAAGCATAGGCGCTTGTTTTAATTCAATAATTTGTAAAAATTACTGAAAATTTATAAGTTCTATTTTAAATTTTAATATAGAAATATTTTTTTTTTCTATATTACAAGTGAACAAAATTGCAGATTTGTAAGAAAAAAATATATATTGTGACGGAAACATGGATAATGATCCTGGCTTTGGAAAGAATAGACCTAAAAATCAATTTGATAATTTTTCATACTACAAATTATTAACTGTATTAAAAAGTCGGATTGGGTCCAGGAAACCCAGCAGTTTGAATGAATCTACTAACACTGATAAGAAGACTTGTCATTTGTGATTATGGAGTAAAACAAATGTTCATATAAACTTTCAAATGTTTGCACCCATATTGCTAAAGTTGCTTGATGTATAGCAATGTCTCAGAGGGAAAGTAACGCATGGTGTATGCAAACTTTTGACCAGCTCTTTGAAGTTCCTGGTTCTTGTAATGACCCTCCAGCTGAAGTCCAGACTTTACATAACGAGCATTCTTCTGTTATTCTGGTATGTTTCTGGTGACTTTTGAATCTTTCTTAGAAGTAACGCTTACCTTTCAGTGTTACTTAAGTTGTGTAAGTTAAAGTCTTAAAGCCAAAGTACATTTCCATTTGTTGTTTTTCGCTACCTTGTCTTTGAGAGAGCATTCCCGAAAATGTCTCTTCAAAACATCTGTAGAAACCCGGGATCGTCCATCCATCAGTAAGGAAGGTGGAGATCTTGTTGTTGTTTAGGCAACTTTAGCTGCTTAAAGTTCAGGCATTGATAATTATTTTCTGCTTTTTAAAAGTGAACTAATTGCTGCATGTTCCATCATTTTACATAATAAATCCCCTTTTAAATGTGCAAAACTTCAAGGAATATCAAATAACGTCATGTCTGTTATAGTGCTTAAAATATTCACTTTAAGTATCTAGTCACATATTTGTTGCTCCTATCAGTACTTCTGTTTGCTGCAGGTAAAACTTTTAAAGGGTTTTAAATCCTGCTTCTCTTTGAGAAAATCTTCTGTTGACAGATTTTTCTTCCGTTTCTTTGGTAAGATGAAAATCGGACTAACTAGATAAGAGGAAGTGCACTAAAAATATCTAACTGTTGCTACTGGATTCATCACATGACTCTCAGCTGTTGAAGCCAAAGTGCATGTGTCTGCAGTCAGGAGGAGTGCAGCCATGCTGGACTGTAAACAATGCAGCAGAACAACACTGACAACTCAAAAGCAGGTTGAAGGACATTTTATTGTTCGTTTTTTTGTGTCCCCCCCTTTAGCTGGAGAAAGGCAGCTATTGATCCAACCATGAAATTTGCAAGACATCAAAGCATTTCAGAGGGCAAAGCTCTGAAAGCCGAAGCTGACCCGGAAGGTGACCTCAGAGCGGGATAATGATCCTCGACATGCTAGCAATCCACCAAGGGATGAGTCAAAAAAAAAACAAAAAAGAAACATGCCGGTTATAGAATAGAGTGGAAAAGAGAAGCTTTTGAAGGGTTTACAAAGCCTTTCGCTTTGAAAAGCAGCTAAAACTAAAATTATCATCCAAAATATTTACATGATTTTCAGCGCAGCTTTATTAGAATGCATTTTTCTTGCACAGTGCAATATTTGCAACAATTTATTTCTGTCAAAGCGGAATGCAATTCACAATGCCTCGCAGTATGTCTTATCACAATCATTTGGATAGGACAGCTTGGATCCAGTGTTTGTTCCCACTCTCTTCTTTTCAACATATATTTACATTTGGCCCCTCAGACAGATATTTACCGTCCTTCATGACCAGCAGCAGGTTTTAATGGAAATGTGGGTTAGCTTTGATCAATATTGTTATCAACAAAAGTACTGCAACATTATGTTCTCTTATTATGGTGCAACTCTATTTTCCAACATGCACAAAGATAATATCTTTTTTTGAAATAATTATTTTGACTAAAATATTTAAGAAAAAGAATTTGGAATGTTTTTGAACCAAATGCTGAGTTTCTGTCTTTGGGACATAAATTGAGTGGTTTTAGCCAAGGGTATCAAAACTGTGGCCCAGGGGCCATTTATGACCCTTGAAATGATTTTCATTGGCCCCAAGACTGCAACTCAGTAAAGAACAAAATAGAAAACAACTGATGACCCCCAGAATGTGGAAACTGTTTCTGGTTTTTAGGTTTTGGATTTTTAAGGATTTGGAAACTCTATGAAACTCTATTTATTTTTGAGCAGGTAAAAAAAAAAAAAAAAAAAAGTAAATAAATAAATAAAAAAAGCATAATGAAGTCGACTTTGCTTTTTAAATGTAATGAAGTTTGTGGCCCACAAGTAGCTACAATTTCTAGGTTTGGCCAAAAATTTGAACACCACTGACTTAGATAAAAACTGTGATCCAGTTGAAACCAAGGAACTTGGTTATTCCTATGAGGCGGCAAGAAGAACAAAGTGTGTTGTGGTGTGGTGGACGGTACTTAATGTTGCTGTCATATTTCTAACCAATCAAAATGGTTGTTGTTGCGCACCCAAGAAAAAAGTTCAACCCAGATTATTATTCTGAAGGAACAAACTGCAAAATCTCCTTTACAGACCTGAAATCAAACTTTGTTCTTGTAAAATATGTGAGGAATTTTAAATACTGAAACGAGCTTTATTAATATTTCACACTGTGTCATTTTGAAATGGTCATTATGTAATCGGTTTGCATGGAACCTCTTCCACAAGATGAATAAGAAATGTTGTTTGTTTGAACCAATAAAATAGGCAGCTAGAAGCATGTTGGGGAGTTTCAGTCTATCACAAGTTTTGTCTATTTTGGTGTTTGTGAAAACCAGAGGTCAACTCTATAACAATGACAATATCAGTGGGTGGAGATCATGACTTTACTTCACCCTGGAGAAACAGTTTCTTTAATTTAAGCTTACATTAGCATTCAGATATTAAATAGCTAGCGCTCTCTAGTGCTAGCATTCACATTTTGACCTGGTCATAAAGTCAGTCCTCTATGAATTTTGCCATCTATAGTCAAGTGATAATGATGGGTAGACTTTAAAACAAAAAAAACAATCATTCCAGTTCAGTGATTCGGGTTTTGAGTTTTTCTTTTCAACCTACTTTTTGGTAGCCTTAACTTTACACATTTGTTAAATTAAGTTAATTGTCTAATTATATATATTTTTTAAATCAATAATCCAAGCCTGGTTTGTTGTGTGGAATCAAACCAGGCTGAGATCGGTCTGCATTTGATCCAGGACCAGGTTAGCAACATAAACACAACTGGTTTCTTTTAGCTTTTATCATAAAAACATGTTTTCAGTGCATGGTAGGTCCATGACATGACAATCATATTTAATCAATCTTGAGGATAGAGTGGCTCAAATCACTGCCAACTCTGCTCTTATTTATTTACCACCAGTTTCCAAAGGCTAATATCTGGTCTTCATGGAATTAAGAGGGCACTGTTTCCTGAAAGGCAAAACCCAGGGAAAAGAGGTTATAAAGCGATTGTTATTTCCTATCCTACACTGTAAAATCTTTTGGACTTGATGATACTTCTTACGAAAACAATCCAGCAAAAACAAACGGAAAACAGAAAAACAGTTTTGCTTTCGCCCTCAAATGAAATGAAAGGTAAAATTCCAGTTGTCATTCTACAGGGAGGCGGGCCAACTGGTTTCAGGAGTTTACCATAACAGAGATCACAGCAGACCATTCCTGTTAAAACACATGACAAAAATAGTTCCAGAGGTAACATTCGTGTTTCCCTGTCAGTAAAACACACAAAGCCGCCGGACACATAGGAAAATACATAATGCACTTTTCAAATTATTGACATATTTAAAAAGAATATTGCAATTTTTCTATGGAAAGCTAAAAACATCTTCAAAAACAACATGATAATGACGCTATATTTTAAGATGCTCATTTAAATTCAGTGTAGACCAGAGTGTGTGATTCCAAAACAAGCAATCAGTGAGTGAAACTGGAAATTCTGCTGTGAAGAAACAGCTGATAGAGGAGGAACTATCAGCTCTTAGCTCAGACGTTTGCATGCAGCTCCACTAAATCTGCATTAAGCCAGAGTCTCTTTTATGAACACATCATGCTCTCCACTATAAATACACACTCTCCTATGAGTGACACCGGCATGTTTTTTTGAATTCTCCTGTAGTGTTAATATTTGGATGTAGAAGGATTTCCATTCACGGCTTCTGTCCCCAGGATCCCTAACCTCGTGCGATGCTCAGCCCGACCCCTGACCCCTACAGGGAGGGCAGGTTAATCTGAACTGCTCCATGTTCATGATCAATAACATATTACAAAAAAATAAAAAATAAATAAATAAAAATAGGGATCTGGATATTCATGCAAGTGAAGTATTTCTCTGGGGAAATTCCATTTTGGTTGTCTCTTGTGAGTTAGGACTCTAAATAGGTTGTGGGCCTATTAGTGATGGATCCCCTCATGGTAATATGTTTTAATGAGCATGGCTCCCAGGGCAAGAGAACACTTCTTTTTCAGGGTGAGAGCTTAATGGGCCATTACACAATCTGTGATGTTTATTGACTGCTGATGGACGTTTTCTTTCCGAATATTTTTGCTGAATTTTGATACAGTTTTGGTCAGACATTTAGAATTTCGGAAGATCTTCTACGCCACTTTAAATATGCATAAAAAATTCCACTAATGTAAAAAAAACCAACAAAACCACAATTTGGCAATTGCGATGTTTGCATTAAGTAAGAAATGCAATTAAAATTGCACATGAACAGGTTTGTTCACGAGACGTCGTCAAAAAACATGCCACGATCATCTAACTACTTCCTGTCGTCTTCTTCTTCGTGGTTTGCACCAGTAGTAGCATCCGGTGGTGCATTGAATGTTTCTTGTGTTGCGGAAAAAGTTTTCCCACTGCAGAATTGTGAAATAAACCAACTGCGACATGGTCAAAGAACCACCTCATCCTCATGGTGAGGCTTTTTATTGAAAATGTGTTTTATTTTTTAATTGGTTTGTTTCCATGAAGTACATTTATTTTACAAACGTCAAATTGCGCAATTATACAGTCAGTGGAAACGCAGCTACCATAAGGGCTTTTTCACCAGCAGGGTCTGGAGCCTGTTCCAGTTTGCCAATGAAATTTTGAATCAGTTTTGTGTGTTTCCACTGGCAGAATGAGGTTCCCAAACATCAAATCTTGTTCCAGTCAAACATTGCGGAGTACCTGATTTTTCAGTGCAAAACATGATGTCACCCACAGTATCACCACTTGGGCAGGTCAAAATGAAGAAAAAAAAAAAAGCAAAAAGTACCAAACACGGACCGCAGAGACATGCAGGGCATCCACCATCTTGCTACTGTTGATGACGTGGAGTGATGACTAGATGGGGTGTCATGAAGCAGTTGGACCCATAGCAAAACTGTATTGATACTGTGTTGATACTGTGTCACTGAATACTGACACCTGCTGGACATTTTTTTCTTCACAAATTTTCATTCAAAAAATATGTTTTTCCAACATTTTGAAACTTAGTCTGTTACCTTTTTTGACACAACTTCTCCTGCTGTAGAAAAAAAAAGTAAACAATACATTTATATGAAATAATTTATAAAAAGCAACTGAGTAATTTGTAGAATGGCTAAGTTTATCCTAAGTGTATCTGGGACTTCATTCTGATGCCCTATAATGCTTCAGCATTGAGGAGGTGGATTTATTTAAATAAGACAGTTCTGTCAAACATATGCAACACTTAACCTGCAGAACATAATATGAAAGTAAATTAAGAGTCAATTTCAGCTGAATTTGGATTCAGATAGAGCAAGCAGAAACTGAAAAGAATCAGATGAAACAACAACAAAGTGATAACCAACACCTTATTTTCTGATGCAAGATCAAAATGGTCCCAAACTATGAAAACTGTCGTTTGCCTTGAGGCTCCATAGTATTTCTGTATCCTAAAAAATCAAGAATTCTTTTGGCAAATGCGTCCCATTGACAGAGTTGCCTCTTCTCTAACTTAAACTTTGACCCAGTTTTTGACCTAATGTTTGGTTAAACCTGCCAAACATGACCGCGCAAGTTTTGTTGTGCATAATAGTTTTAATTGCTCACTTTTTTTTTCTCGTGTCCTTCAGTGGCTTTGCAATGCAAAACATGTTTGGTTGGCATTGTGTTTAGACGGCGCTTTTCAAAACATGGACAGGTGACCTCAGTATAGTCATCAGCACTGACTATTTCTAGGTTTGTGGATGGAAATAAGCTAACCTGGTGTCAGAACAACTTTATCTGATGAATTAAGTGTTAGTTGATGTTATAAGCTCTGAATAGTACTGAATGAACCTTAAGACTCATGTACGTTTGAGGTTTTTTCTATTAGAAAATTGTTTGTGAAATTACTATCATAAACAGTTTTGCTATGTACCCAAATTGTATAAGTTTCATTTGCTCCAAATTACCAAGGCTATGTACCTGGTTTAACTGTGTTATGCATTAAGTTTAACCACAACAGAAAAATACTTTATAAAAATTACATACATATTTACTATATGTATGCAATTTAAAAAAAAATTATTTATCTGGCAACATTTGGGCAAAAAATAAGCAGCGACAGTTATAAATCCAAGACCGATTACCACTGCGATACATTACAACCTCTGGCTAACTAGTAGCTGCTAACAATGCTAATGTTAGCAGCTGCTTTGGAGTCTTATATCATTCCTGAAAAAGGTCGGAGGTTTTTTTTTTATGTTTCTTTTTTTAAGTTTTCTTTGTGGCTTTTACAGAGTCTTCAAAACATGGTTTGGGATTTTGGCAAACTGTTTTGATTGTGAGAGTAAAAAAAACAAACAAAAAAAAGAGCATTGTTAGCTCATGAAAAGCACTAGAATCACTTGTTTTACCTGACTGGCCGCAACAAAACCAAGAAGTCAACATTTTGACTTCCGATTTGGAAAACCACCAAAACCGCTGTTTAAGGCAGGGAAGTCTTCATGATTCCAACTAGTATATTGTGCAAAAATAGTTAACTAAAAATGAAAATAAATAAATAAATAAATCACTATTTTCTCAAAAATGTATAATTTTTATCTTTTTCTCTGATGTGTTGACTTATTCCTGGTTCAGACGTGGCCCATCACATATTTTGTGACAGTAAACTCGATTGTGACATAACTATGACATAAGTTGTAACACAGTTCAGAGGTCTTGACCTTTTGGATTCTAGCGAACTACATGCTCTAACCTCATGTACTTATCTTTGATAAGCTTTTTTTGGCCTAAATCATCTTTTGCATAAAAGAGAGGGTGATTTATTTATTTACTTTTTTTTTGTTGCCAAAATCAAACTTAGGCCATTATTTTAGGACAACGATGATTAAAAATAGTCCTAAAACAATATTTAAAAAAAAACAAAAAAAACATATCCAAGTCACTTTAGTTGATATTTTAAATCATTTTTATTTTGAAAACCCTGTTTTTAAAAAAAAATTAAAAAGAATTGTTGCGAATCTGTCCGAGTGATCAACCTTCTCCCTCTTTGTCTGTCTTTGGATGGTCAGTAGACATGGCGGGGCCCCCCCAGCGTGAATCCATAACCGTCTGATCGAAAGTCATTCGGACTGAGAGCCCGGCACCTCTGTGATGGCCAGGCCACACACAGACGAGCAGGCGTTGGAGAAAAAAATTGAAAAACCTCATGCGCAGATACAGTTGCTTACTGCGGCTGGAATGCAAGGCATTGTTCCGAGAGCCATTTAACAACAATGGGGCGATCCAGGACAGTTTTGCAGCACAATGCCTCAACGCTGCTCCTGCAGAAAGCCTCTCCTCTGCTGCGGCACCCTGCTGGGCTCGGTGAACTGCTTGGGAAACGGGTCACTTGTGCAGCTCATCCATTAAAGACGTTTTCCAACAATTACTCTGATGGCACTCGTGTAACGACGGCACCACTGAAGCACCACCCAAGCAGATTTTGTTTATTAGATTTGTGCTGAGAGTTTGGAAAGTTTAATCTGTTGCAGGGAATCTGCACCAAATGTCTTTCATTATTCTGTATTTAAGAATTATCTTCTTTGAAGAGCACATACATGAACGCTAAATTTCCCAGATAAATAATTTTTGTCACACACATTTTAGAGTGTTTTATGTCGCTGTAGAGACTCTGACATAAATTAAGCTGTATGCTGAACCTACTCTTGACATATTTGGCTTGAAAGCACTAATAAATTATAGTATGTAATGAATTGTAAAGGATTTTTATTTGAAAGTCAGTACAGATATTAATTTGTGTAGTATAAGCAACTTGTAGGCCAACTTGTTTCAGGCCTGCCTGTTGGTAAACCACTTTTTATTAAACTGAATATTCTCCAACAAGGGGAAGAAAAATAACTAATCAGATTTGTTATGGTAGCTCCAACTTTTCTTTTGTACAAGGGTTAGGAATCCGTTTAGTGTTTATAGAAATTAAAACGTGTTTGTGATCAATCGCAATCCTTTGTTCTATATTTTTCAATTTTGCCAAACAACACATTACAAACATCCAGACCCCGCCCCCAAAAAAAACAAATTTACAAGACTGATGGAACATTTATTGTTCAAATAAATTTTATTTATTTACTTTTTATGTATCCTTTGTTTTACCAGGCAAGTTGATTGAAAACAAACTCTAATTTTCAATAACAAACTACTCAGAAAACATCAAACAACTGAATAACATACAGCAGAAGACAAAAGAATATCATAAAACAAAGGAAAACAAAAAAGCATATTCATAATGACTAAATGCAGCACATTTTCAGAGCTGCAGTTTGCAAGCTTCAGAGTTTCAGACTAGCCAGCGACAATTAGCAAACACCTGGTGGAACAGCACATCTGCTGAGCTCATTATATGAGCTGCTTCTCAGAAACACTGGTGAAAATGTTGTCAAAGGGTGAATGGACCTTACCAAGCTCCGCCCACAACCGGCCTAGAAAATCTCAGGTGGCTGCAAGTCTCACAAAGCCTCGCTGTGCTTCGTTTCTATGTAAACATGGGGTCTTCCACTTGGACTGATAGTCAGTTAGTGCGTCATTTCTGCCGGATTTTCACCAAATATCAGCTACAACAATGGACAGAGGAACTAGCAAGTTCATGTCATCTTTCTTGGATGACATCAAGGTGTTTGAGCCTTGCAATGCCTCCAACATTTTGCACGTCACAGCAAAATGCTTTCGATCGATGAGGGAAACGGCAGTGATGAACCTCAACATCAGTATAGCTGTGGACAAGATCACTGATGCCTGTTGTTATAGCAAGGCTGGTTAAGTCGGGCATTCATCGTTTTGTAGGTTACTTTTGAAATCACTGGGTGATTCCTGTTGTTTGTTGGCTAATGTTTGAATGCATCGGCACTATACTAACACGAGTAACAGTTTAATCAAAAGCCTTTTCTGTTAAAATAAAATCTTTCCTGTATGTCAGATACACATTGCATATCGATGTGTTTAGCTAACGCAAGACTGTAGCAGACAGGATTTGATGTGTAGCGTTAGTATACTGCATACTGCCTTTATGCTGTACTTAGCTAACAGGTGTTCATCATGGATGTGTTTATTATTGATTTTCTTTTTTTTCAGACAGAACTCAAATCAATAATACACCAGCACACACTTCTTTGTTCTTGTTGATCCTACAAATGTTGAGCTGCTCATGCGGTCGTGCACAAGCTTTGGTCGTAGCAAGGCATTCTGCTGCCGATTTTGGAAATATGTGAATTTTACTTCCACAAATATGATCAGGATCCCTGACATCACCAGTACAGATACCCCACTGGCAATGGAGAACCATTCTGTTTTGATCGTTGAAGGGAAAACTTTCTGCCGGTCTGCACGTAGCCTGGCGCTACATTAGCTTGTGTTTGTGAGACGGCCACACACGTGATAGTCACTCTACTATGTAGAATGGGCATCAGCCAGTGAAACGCGGCCCCTGTGGTAAGGTCCATAGAGGAGCCATGATGACTTCCTGGAGGTGGGGTTTCAGAAAAAGCAGGGGCTTCTTAAAGAGACAGAGATCCAGTCAAATTTCTTGTAAGTCATATTTGGGTTTTAGAATATGTTTTTGATGTAACAAAGTGTGAAACAATGAAGTGGTATGAATATTTTCTTGTGAAAATATAATGTTTTGGCAAAACATCCTTTTCTGGTTATATAGTGGTGTGAATGTTTTTTAAGTGGGCTGCAGTGGAATCCTGGTGTTATTTGACACAGGTAAATATCCGACTCTTAGCTGGACCCTTGGATTCAGTAAAGTTAGGCCACATTTTTATTTAATTTACTTTTTTAGAGCACAACTTCCTTTTGCGTCACTTCAGGGAAGAGGTTTTGGACTGTGGTGTGACAATGCAGAACCAAGTACAACAAAAACATCCTTAACAGCGGGTCAGTGACTGTCTGACATGAGAGAGTGACGAAACCTGCTGGAAGGGAACTGGAAAGCAGTTGGTTGTCAATGGGGATTTCTCTCAACCCGTTTCCATTCGCTCAACAGTGAGGTCTGCTATGCTGTTAGGAGGAAGTGGTTCCGCCTATGAGCGCGCATGCTGGGTTTAAATCTGCATGACTGCAGATAAAGTCCTGTTTATCAGCGCCAGGATGGAGCAAATATGGTGAACAAGGAAACTGGCCTTGGAATTCTTTATTTGCTCACCTAAACCTTTTCTGCATATGCAAGCATCGCTAACAGTGGCTGCTTTTCCATTACAAATGAGCGCACGGTTTTGTCAATATCCCACTAATGTCAATAAAACACAATTTTACAATTGCAGTGTGTACACTGACTAAAAATGTCATTAAAATTACATGCGAATATGTTTGTTCACGCGATATCATTGAAAAACATTCATCGCCATGTGTTTTTGGAAAATATGCCAATTTCGATCCAGCAAAACAAAAAAAAATACCTCACACTAGCTCCAAAACATTTTATTAAAAAAAATAGATTTTTTTTTTTTTTTTTTTTTTTTTTAACTAACATGTTCTCCAAATTTCAAATTGCGCAACAGTGTGGTCGATGGAAACACAGCTATGACACATTCTCTCCTAATTTCCATTTTACCTAAATGAGTCCTGACACCGAGTAATTAGTGGGAGATTATGTGGTAAAAGAGAGAGAACTTCATAGGGGCTTTTTGTCCTCCAGAATAAAAAACAGAGTCTGGAGTTAAAAGTGCAGTGGTGTGGCATTACACACAGAAAGTCCCAGAGAAACACACACCTGATTTAAAAAAAGGAAAGTGAATGTGGATAGCTTCTGCTTTACTCCTGTGAACGACAGTAGAAAGTGGCTGCGGACGCACGCAAGCGGCGAAACGCAATTCGAGAAAGGACGATAGTTGAATTTTAGAGTAAAAGAGAAGTGAACCCTCAAACAGGTAGTAAATACACAGGTCCCTACACCCACAACTGCACTCTACAATACTATAACACCTGCATGGAGATAGTAAAACAACAAAGGATGTGAGTCATAAGGAGATATGTATTAGACACACTCATGTATTCCTTTTTCTTTTTCTTTATGAGTCACCCCTTTAGCGTGGCAGCAGAATGCAGCTTAACAATACAACCACGTGATAAAGACCTGGAAACAATGACTGAAAGTCGCATGGAGGTCGACCGTACCCGGGGTGTATTTTTGTCATGTGTCGGCTTTGGAATGAAAACAAAAGTCCAACGCTCACTGATTGAAAATGTCGCTAAATATTTAGCTTTATATTAGATAGGAGTGTTTCTTGTGACATTTAATGCTGCAATAACACCATCTGGGCAGTTTATGTTGCAGTTATTCCATTCAGACATTTTGATGTGTGTGAAACCATTAGAATGACTAAGAAAGGGAAATTAAGCTTTAAATCTGCTCTTGTTGGTGGTGCCAGACAGGCCGGTGTGAACTACTTCTGATTCACTGGGATTTTTATTCTTGTGTTTACAGAAAAGGGTGCGAAAAAAAAAAAAAAAAAGAAAAAAAGTCAAGTGATTGGAAGTTGTGTGGACAAAAATGCCTTTTTGTTGTCAGAGACAAGAGAAAAAATTACATTAATACCTAATTGTTCCAACCCAGGTATCCTGAATACCGTCTCTGACTACAAAGCAGTTCAAAAATTGGAAGAAGATGGGCTACAGCAGCAGAATGCCTCACCAGGTGCCACTCCAGTCAGTTAAAAACAGGAAACTGAGACGGCAGCCTCACTGAAAATGGAGCTGATTGGAAAAATGCTGCCTGATGATTAGTTTTTGTTTTTTTTTATAGTCATGCTGGAATCACAACAGAGATGGTGACTCAAGATCATGCTTGGACTTGAGTCACACATAAGTTTCAAGACACAACACTTGACTCAGACTTGGTGTCTGAAGTCATGTTACTAGCATTCTTTTTTCTATGCATCATGAAAAAAACGGTATTAGAAACGATTGATATAAACAGCAACATCTAAGACAACTTCCCAAAAGGGTTTTTCCGCTTGTTTGAATTTTATGCATGCCTAATTTGCATTTTCTATTTTTATGTTTTCCTTTTCGCAACATTTTAAAAGTTTGCTAAAAAATTGGCATGACAATCGGATAGCATATCCAGTCTCAAGCTATGAGATTCAGGACTCATAGCTATCAAGCTAGCTATAATATTTAAGTCTCCTTGCTGGTCTTTATTCTATTGAAGCAAATTTACTAATTAAGCTACAAACATCAGACCTGACTTGTTCTCTGTAATAGAATTAGCTCTGTTATTAGCTGGTGATGCTCAGACTGCTTATAATTCATACAAATCAGTTAATACTGGGAGTAGCTAATCTCTTAGGCTACATTCACTCAACGGGTCTTGATGCTCAATTCTGTTTTTTTTTTTTTCATTTTCTTTTGCTGAAATCCATTTTTTCAGTGTGGGAGGTTTGCGCACTGCTAACAAAATATTAATGATTCCTCAGTCTATTGATTGATTTTGAAGATGTTGCGAGACAGGAGCCAAATGTACTGTCAAAAAAAGCTATGAGGAAAAAAGGCACAACAAATGTATTGATGGCTGTTCAGACTGTTGGATAGGGGAAACATATGGGCATAAAGAAATAAAATTAAATTAATTTAAACAATTTAAACCATGTCAGAAATGCTCGTAAAATATTAAAGGATAAAAAAATGGTAATGAATGTCAAATTATGATTGTCAAATGTTTACGTGCTGAATTAGACCTAAGACCAAACATTGAATTTCTAATCTGTAATGGAGAGTTATAGGAAGACTATGTGTGCATTTAATTTAAAAAAAAAATTCTTTCAATAGGAACTTGCAAAAATAAATAAATTAAATTAAATTAATTCTGAATATTTCTCAATCACTGTAAAGTTGGGATAAGACAATAACAACCAAAACTCCATATAATACGAATAAATACCCAAATATGAGGATCTTGTCCTGTTGGGTTTATCAGCTCTGGTGCCACCCAGGTTTACCTTCTGCACCGCCATGATAATTTTACAGCCTTCCTAACTGAGAGTTGAGCAACATGTCAGGTCATATTGACTCAAGTCTTAATCTGACATTTAATAAATTAAGCAAATATTTAATTTCCTTGTTGGAAGATCACGTCAGCAGCGTTTCCTTCTTCTTCTTTTTTTTTTTCCCACTGTAGTTTACCAAGAGATCCCAGGTTAATATCACCTCATTATGTACCAATCAGCCATAGGATTGTTTTTGTTGTATGAAGCGAATAATCCTAACAAAAGGTTATCAGTGTGATTCCATGGTAACAGGCGGAGAGAACAGTGTTCTGGATGTGACTCCAAAAGCAATAACTGGGTAGAGTTTGCAGAGTGCAGTATGCTTGCGTGTGTGTGTGTGTGTGTGTGTGTGTGTGTGTGTGCCACTTATCTGCCATGCTGACAATACCACAGGTTACTTTTACTTTTATTGATGGAAAACATTGTTTCTTACAGGACAGTTGTACTATTTTATAACCTTGCAGACTTAACAGTTTGCTGCCCTCTTGGTCTCATTTCCATCTTTTATTGCCCAACTTTTATTTGATCTTACGGCAACAATTAGAACACCTCCATTAGTAAGAACCAGTGATAAAGATAGACAGTTTCTGTTTTAAAATGAAAGAGTAGAGCACAATAGAGTAGAAATGTTGTTTATTGTCTCGCAGTGTGAAAGCTCAGGTGCGCTCCATCGTTACATGACGAGCATGTTACTTTTTATACTCTCTGTCCAATGGCTGCTGGAAAAGACAAGTGTTTTGTAGTAGAACCCAATATGCAACGTGTGCACAACTCCGGCTCAAAAACGGGTGGTGTCAATTGTGTGTCTGTTTGCATCCATTTTCACGGGTATAAACATGGTGGCGGCGTGGTCATCAACAGCTTACTGGCATGAAGTGACAGAATCCCTAAAATAGCTCAAAATACGCAGAACTAAGCAGAAAAAAAATCTCATCAGATGAGGATGATTTTGTGCAAAAAATATAATGAATCTGTTTTGTAAAGCCCATAGACCTCTCTTAATTTGTTTAAAATGAAACATTATAGATCAATTTTAAAAGTGTGCTGTGTCTACGTACGCATCTGGATGTGACTGATAGTCAGGCACATAGTTGAGAAACAGCAGAACCTGCTGTAATGTTTATCTATTTTCTTTTTTAGAAAATATGCCAGCAAGAAGAGCATGTTTTATCATCATTCTGAGGTATTTCAACATAAAACTGAAGCTAAACTAATAAAGTAGATGTGAGTGTTAATGTTCTGCTATATATAATAGGGCAAAAAAGCTACATTTAATGTTATGGTATCTTTAAAATTTTATCATTTAAAATAAAATTAAAAAAAAAAAACTCACATTGCAGGCACACCCTTTTCAGGCTTATATAAACCTACATATCCAGTATTTAGTTCCGTAACTACAGTGCAATTTCTTTCCCCAGTTAGGTTGTATTGAAAAAAAACAAAAAAACCAACAACAACAACAACAACAGGCACTAGCAGAGTAACAGGTCAAGTTAAATTAGCCACGAGGAAGCCGCAGTGAACAAGCAGGCCTCATCACTATGACTCATGTTAATGGATTCAACAAACAAAATATTTTTTCCAGGGAAATTCAACAACACAGCCTCCCTTTGACATCCACTTCCCGCTCCAGCCTGCTCGCTGCGTCTCTCAGCTGTCATGTGCCGCCTCCTGACCCCCGCCCCACAAGCTCATTCCGTGGAAGCCCCAGCCGCTTCTTATCTCACCACGCCCACTTCCACAGAAATCAACACGCCCATTACTTCCAACAGAAACCTGTGTAGCATCATGAGAGTTTGTTTCTACACACGTTTTCATTTCTATGTGTCTGTTAGGAAGGAGAGACGCACACCTCGCGGTTCCGTTCAGATTATCAGTCCGTAGCCCATCGTCTGGTGGGTGATGTTTTCCTGGAGAACAGCAACAGAACCCGTGGCACCTCTGTGATCAGTCGGCTGTTGCGTTAAGCTAAGTTGTAGGTGAATGGCTCTGCTGTAAACTTTGGTTTCACTTTAGCTGATTATGCAAAGCTAAATCTATGGTGTTGTAAAAAAAAAACAACGCAACACTTCTTGCATGTTGGAGCCAAAGCATTAGATTTTCCCTTTGGTTTTGCAGACAACTGAGTGCCATAGCGTATCCTTGCTGTATAAACATGCATTATTACCCTGTTTATTACAAGAATAAATAAATAAATAACTTTTCCACATTATGTGCATCCAGATACAAAACATAGGAGGGGAGAATTGCTCAGGTGTGACATTAATGCCAGGTTTGACCAAAGTGAATAAACATGGTGTTTGTTGTCCCGCTGTAAACAATTGGAGGAATCCCAAAGTCCAAGTCATGAAAAGCAACTGTCCTGTAGCTTTTATGGTCCTTTTCCGCTCACACCTACCAGGATGGCTCAACTCTACTCTGTTCGGGTGGCTTTCCACTACAATCCAGTAACAACTCTAGTGGGCTGGGTTGTCATATTGTCAAGGAGTCACAGAGTCCAAAAAGTAGCCCATGGTGATCTGTACGCCGCACAACAATGAAGGACACGGAAGTCGTCTGTTCAGTTAACCATTGTCCTTTGGAAAGGCAAATTGCTCAATCGCTGTTGTAAGTTTTCACAAATGGGATTATTGTAAGGGACTTGATCTTATTGATGCAACCAGTGACTCCGCCCCCTAGCCAATCAGTGATCAACACTATTCTAACAATTTCAATTCCACTGGAGCCTCAGTGAAGTAGGTTCTAATTAAGCGGCCGGTGGCTTGCACCAGTTATCAGTACAAAACCAGTATTACTGCACAGAGCTGAGTCGAGCAACACTGACTAGGGCCCAGCGCTATGAGAGATATTAATGTTTCTGTTCTCTAAAACATTTGGATCCATTGGAATTCCCTTATTAGCATTCAGTTATTCAGCTCTGTAGAGGGAATTCAGCTCAGGATTCAGGTGTTAGAAATTGTAGAAAATTAGCAACAGAGGTTCTAGAAGACTGGAACTGTGCACTCCTGCTCTGAGACATATTGTGAAGAGACTTTACACTTATTTTACATTCATAAATTACATACTTATAAAAACTGGATGAAAAATGGATTTTCCACTGCACAGACAGTCTTTTTCCTGAGCAATAGTTATGACACAAAGAACGTACACTATGGCTTATTAGAATAGAAGCTTGTTAAAGAAAAGGCATATATTGAAAAGAGGCAACGGTGATGACAGGGTAGTAGTTCATCCTGTAACCGGTGGGTTGCCTGTTAAAAACCACACTCTGTTTGTCTCAGTTGTTGTGTCCTTGGGCAAGACACTTCACCTGCCTTGGATGCTGAACCATGGCAGCTTAACTTCTGTCAGGCTTCACCATAGCTTGCCACCATCAGCATGTGAATGACTGAATGTAGTATGAAGTGCTTTGGGGTCCTCTGGACTTCATGAACAACTGTACGAGTACAGACCATTTACCAAAAGAGTTGCTCATTTTCTTGGTCCATGTTTGTTATTATTTCATTCTGGACTAAAGTAATGGACTGACTACATGAAGACCTGACAGCCTAACATTAACATCCAAAGAGCACCATGACTAAAAGGTGCAAATCCTATGAAGTCATCAGCACAAGCCGTCATCCCAGAGCTTTTAGGATTTCCAAGAAAAACGCCTCATCTGACTGGAATCATAGATCAAAAGTGCACAAAAACATAAGGCAGTACCACAACATTAACGGGGAGGACAGTGAGGACCTTTGGTTTATCTGATTACTGCCAACTCCCCAGCGTTGGCTGAATGCTCAGCAATGATGTCAGTGCATTCCTAAGGCCTCAGAGACATTCTCCAGGCAGCACCAGTGAGCCTAAAAGACCTTTTCACCGCATTAAAGCCAGATTCCACCACACAAGCTGAGCTCATATGCGAGGCCTTATCTCCCAGACATTCAGGCCTGAATAGCAACTCTGATAAAAAGCTTAGGCGTTTTATATCTTTGGACTGATTATTTTCAAAGTTTATGGGTTTTTGACCAACCGTGCTACACAAACTTGCTGCGTAGGTTTTCAGGCAAAGTGAGAAAGTGCTGTCCTCAGAGTGATGGATGTCAGCTACGGAGCTTGCCTCAGGTCACATTCTTTCCAGGAAAGCACCGCATCTCCAAGGCAGTGGCTCTGTTTTGCCGTCTTGTCTGGTTATTGCCCCAGTTTTGCTTCCCCTCTCTCCCTGACCCAGGTCTCTGTGCTCCATGTACAGCTGATCCAAACTCAAACATCACCAGACACGGAGCTACAGAAGCGAGACAACATATGGGCCTTGTGCTTGTCCACTTAAACCAACTCAGTGACCTTTTTACTGTACAGCTGATTCTCTCTCACAGTTACTTATTCATGCACACTCACTGACTCCTGGCAGCTGATTCCTCTCGCCCTTTCCCAGAAGAGAGGGAGGCGAGGAAAACAGCTGCAGAGTTGATCTTAGTCCAGATCCAAGACTGACCAGAACTCCCTCCAAAATTAATATTCCACTGAATATTATGATTCAGTGGAAGTCCTGTCTTATTCCTCCACCCCCAGTAAAATGTATCTTAGCTAGAAATATCACTCACTTTCTGGGAAGTTCTTTGTTTCTTCTGTGTATCACAGCAGCTTGACACGTTGTACTAATGAACACTTTATCTGAAGATAAATGAGAAAAAAAGGTTTTTATTGCTGGGCTTGTTTCCTGTTAAGGGTGCATTCTGTTTAATCTGCCTTAATCAAACTCAAGTTTGTTTGCCTTGAAAGTCTGGTTTGTTTGGGGAGGTGTGGATGAGCAAATGAGCTGTGATGCGAACAAAGAGATCCAACTCTGGTCTTTCTAAAAACAAAGGCCTTCATTTGTTTGAATTAAACTCTTGAATCATATGTGAATGCCAAAAGCCGGAAGTGGACTATAGCATAGGGCATTATGGGTAGATACAACCATAACAAATGGGTGAGTCTGGAGCTAGCGGCCCATGGTCTGTGGCTACAGATAAACATGAAATCCTACAACCTCTAAAATGTGACGCCTCTCCATTTTTGTTCATATATCATGAAGAGGGAAGTTGAGCTCAGTGTCTTCTTCTTCTGAGGTTTTCTGCAGTGGTTTTTGGTGCAGTGGCATCACAGGTAAGACAGTTAATAGGTTGCTTAAAGAATTTGGCAATGCAGAGTGAAATTTAACCACAACCAGATAAAAATGTAACAAATGTTGCAATTGAACCTAATTGAACCAGGTCTACCAGACTAACAATGATTGAAATTTGTAGGTATGTTCCTTTATATGCCCATTTGTACATGAAGATCCTCTCAAGCAGACTTCTTGGTTGAATTAAAATCACTATAAATCTAAATAGTTGCATCGACATTAAGATTCTCTACTCAATTTAGAATATTTCTGACAGCAAGAAGGAAGTTTGAATGTTTATGTAATTGGTAATAAATTCAGACAGTAAGGGAGCCTGTTAGAGGAAACTAAATAATTACTTGAGAGTAATGATACAGAAAACTGCATCTAGATGTTGTTGCATTTTTTTTCGTTCTTTTCAGTTGCTAGTCTCTTATTTTAAATAAAACCAGTAGCATTCACCCCCCACTGTTAGACTGCTCTGTAACAAACTCACAAAGACAATGTTTCAAACTGCTGTCATGGGATATTTACATATCAAATAAGCACCCTAAGTGTGCTGGGTTCCTGACATTTCTTTTTTTCTTTTTTTTTTACTTCCTTGTCTGTTTTTCTATTTGTTTAGCTCACAGAGAACAATACCTCACAATGGAACACAGAAAACAGAGAGAAAAAAAAATCAAAAGGAAAGAAAAACTTTCAAATACCAAACAACTACAGGGAAATTATTATTTTTTTTTTTTTGTATTAAATAAAGAAAGCTATTCCACATGCCAGTCTTACTTGGATCTTTGTTTTGAGAACTGCTATGAGTCCGAAGAAGTAAAACATTTTTTTCGGCCTCCTTCACTACCTTTTTTTTTTTTTTTTTTGCTTTTTTAGTGGACATAATGTCATAATCAGTGATGCATGGAAAATAAAAAAATGGAGATGCATGGCTAACTGCAGAGGTGGCAGGTGAGCTGAAGTTGTGCTCAGCAACACCACACAGCCATTAGCCAAAAACGACTTAAAGCTTGTTTTTCCGGCTAATGCTCCTCTGTTTCATAACAGGTTGAATAATTTACAGTGGCAGCTGAATCCAGATGACAAAGCAGTTGGTCTGCTGCGAAACCTGTTGCATGATGCTGCGATGCATACATTGTCTATGAAAAGCATTCACCCCATTGGATGATTTGCCCCTTTTTATAGCTTTTACAAATCAACTAAATGTGGCTTTTTTGATGAGGAAAAAGTAAAAACTGATTTCTACAAAACAATTAAAATTCCCTGAAAAAAACACACAAACAAAATAGGTGCCTGCATAAATATTTAGCTCTTCAAAGTGACTGACTTAATTCAACAGTGGTCCAGCCAATTGGTGCGATTACTCTGACAATGAGTGAAGAGATTGTCTCAAGCAATTGTAATATAAAGACAGCTGTGTCTGGAAGGACCATTCACTGGACTGCATGAAGATTAAAGAACACGCAGAGAAAATCAGAGAAAAGGTTACTGAAAAGAATCAGTCAGGAGATGGATATTAAAAAAATCTCTAAGGATCGGCACATCATAATCAATGATGAATGGAAAATAAAGTTCAGCAAAATTCATCATCAAGACATTGACGGAACATGGCGCTTTCGTAAATCTGCCACAGTAAGAGACCGTGAAGAAGGACACCAGTGAGAGATGACAACAAGGTTACCATGACTATGCTGAAGGAAATACAAGCTTTAGCAGTTGAGATGGTTGACGCTCTGCAGACAACAACTGTTGTCCAGGTCCTTCACCAGTCAAAGCTTTATGAGAAGGCAGTGTTGAGAAAGTCGCTGTTGAGGAACAACTAGAGTTTGCCAAAAGGCCAGAGGAAGACTCCTTTGTCAAGAGGAAGAAAGTTCTTTGGTGTGGCGCTTTTTGGCCATCAGACAAGATGCTGTATTTGGTGAACACCAAACACTGCACATCACCACAAACACACCATCAAGACAAAATGAATGCAGCAAAACGTATCGTAGGTGGTTCAGGAGGACAATTAGTTTCCATCCGCAGCGGAACTACGGCTTAAGAAAACATCTATTTTCCACCAAGATCGAGCCAAAGAATCCGGCTAAAGCTACACAGAAATGGTTTGAAGGTTTGAAGATATACATCAGGCAGGTATATCCTGTTCGATGGTCTGAAGGTCAGATCTCAATCCACAGGATTTGAGTAAGGACTTGACAAGGCCTGTTCACAGCTCATCCCCCATAAAATATTAAAATTTGTTTTAGTGTCAAAAGAGCTAAATTGTGTTGATCATGATGGATTTGTAAAAGCCAAAGGGGTTTTCACTCAAGATTCTGCTTTGAGTGAGAACCTGAAAGGTAGTGGAAATGACATGGACTGCCATTACCCATCACCCAGTAATACAGCTAGTTACCATGGAGACTGGACACCGGCTAGTGGACAGACACTGAAGGAGTCACATATTTCTAAGGCAAGTCTTCCTGCGGATTGAAGACTTGCCTTCAAACCGCAAGACATGCTCCCCTCCTACTTTCATAATTTGTCTTGAAAACTTTCAAGAACCCATTGTAGTCGTGCCTGGCAGCATCATTAGCTGATTAAGATGCCAGATAAAAACTTGAGTAAAAACATTTTGGTGGTAGAGATAACTGGTTTTCCTACTAATAACTTCTGGTTGATTTATTTTTCACTTAGTCATAATGACACTTAAGCTGAAGACCCGCAATGATGCAACCTACTTTCACTCTGACTTAGATACCACCTTCCAAAAGAAAAAGATGCTTTTCTCATATACGTGCACAAAACAAGAAATGAGTCTAAGGTTGCAGCTAATGCACTCAGTGTCACTGCAACACCAACCTAGCATGTTTGACGATTCCCTCTGCACTGGAGCTCCATTAGCATCGCAGCCTGTTTTTCCATCACACAGAATCAGAGACGAAACCCAGAAAGTTATTTAACTCTTACATGACATAACAGCCATCCTTGATAACAGATGGCTGGATGCTGATTCAAACAGCTGTCTGTCTGTCTGTCTGATGAGAACTGGGTTGTCGAAGCAGAAAAACAGGATGCTGGCATCTTTAACAGTTTATGCAGCAGCTGGCTGCTTTCTTGCAGCTGCATCCTGGAGTTACGTTCTCATTCCCATCAACCCTCCAATACAAACTCATAGTATAGAAAGGCATGGATTTCTATGGACTTGTATTTAATTAGTGTTATAATGTAAGTTTTATAGGACAGGAAATAGTTTCTTTAGCATTCCAAAAATATTGAAAACAAAGGGATCCTCCCTTTCTCAGTTATTTTCAGCACACGAGAGAAGCTGTTGAACCATTTTGAAACAGCAGAAGTGAATTGAGAACTTATCCAGACTCGAAGTAGGCCTACTTCGAGTTTGTTTTGTAATTGTTTACACGGACAATGGCTCGACAATGAATTAATCTTTATGACTAAAAATGACTTTAAGTTTTCTTCATATATGTGGCCTTTCAAACCAGAGAGATTCAACAAAGTTTAATAATGGGAACCTTGTTATTTTCTTTCTACATTCTTTTCTTTGCTAACTTTCTTTTTTTCTATTGTCTTTTCATAATCCTTTTAGGATTTCTTAAGATTTTCACACAGATGGAATGTGGTGGGCACACTTTAACTAATGCAGCAGATCCAGTTCCTGTTGTCACGTTGTCCCTGTTTCCTGTATTTGATTTGGTGAGCTCAGCGAATGTACAACTGTTGACAGCTTTTTACATGACAATTATTCAGCCACATTTACATCTTGCTTCGCCAGAAAGTAACTTTTTTTAATTTTATTTATTTTTTTTTTTATCCTTTTAGTTTCAGGTGTCAACTCAAGCAGAAAATTTAAATATTTATCCAACACAAAGAGATTCTGAAAACAAAACCGAAGTGCCAACACTGACTGCATTTCCTTTGACCATAAAATTGCGTAAATTGAAACTACAAAAATTAATTTGCTTAATTGAAACACTGCAATTTTGAAAAAAACATTTTCGATAAAAAGTATTTTTGCATCAGATGAGGTGTTTTTTTCAGCCGTGTGGAAATTTGCATATTTCACAAAACTGCAACGGAAACACTTCTTTCGTAATCAACAGTTGGATGTTACTGCTGGTGGAAAAGACGACGAAGACGACGATGGGAAGTTATTGGAGACATAGCATGTTTCAACAAACTTAATCAGGTGTGATTTTAATATGACTCCACGGCTTTCTTACATAATGAAAAAAACCTGCAGTTGCAAAATTGTGTTTGGATATCGACAAACGTATGCTCACATTTGTAACAGAGCTAATAGCTCCTTTTTTATGATGTGGCACGATGCTGTGAACTCAAAACAACTAGATTTTAACTAGACCGCTGCAGAGTCACGTTTTAC
This sequence comes from Poeciliopsis retropinna, assembly GCA_010277075.1. Taxonomy (NCBI): domain Eukaryota; kingdom Metazoa; phylum Chordata; class Actinopteri; order Cyprinodontiformes; family Poeciliidae; genus Poeciliopsis; species Poeciliopsis retropinna. The sequence goes on from VMRM01000009.1 coordinate 2,181,608, forward strand.
AAATCTCAGGGCAAGATGGGGGAAAAAAAATCAACATCTTCCTTAAGAGTCTTTCAGACTGCCTGATGGTAAACACGATACCAGATTTTGATATGAAACGACTCAAGTTTTCTTTTGAGTCCATGACAAACAGCTCTCCGCTGCGGTTTCTGCTGCTCCGCTGTCTTGTTATCAGCTGTATTGATGAACTCGGCTGCTGCTACCTGAGCTGAACCGCGCTGTGGCTTTCTGGGCCCTGTTTTCACAGGCCGCCTGCAGCGGCTGAGCGGTTTCCTAACATACTCGTCTGCTCGCTCACTGTCTGCCGCTCCTCATCTCCTTCTGCTCCTTCACCCCGTCCCCGAATGACTCTGCCTTTCTCTTGTCTCTCTCCATCTGCTACCATGTATAGTAGCAAGTTTTAAGCTCTATTTTTTTCTCTTCTCTTTGTCCATCGGCATGGACTTGCGTGAATCTCTCACAAACGCAGAGGCGATATCTGTCTCCTAAATGCCGCGATCATCCGTTCCCACACGAGCTTCCACGATGCAGTTTTGATCAATTATACATGTGGAGACATCTTACAGCTGCAATGCATTACGAGGCCTGCATAATTGATAAGTGCATTATGACAGACTCCACTGCAGAGTGTCGCCTAAATTAACCCCTGCAACTTTGAAACCACACAGGAACCTGAGTATGGAGGCGATGATACTAACACAAACATGAAAAACATTAGAAAACAACACGACTGCTTGCAGTGTGTGTGCAGGCAGGCATTCTCACCGGAAGTCTGTTCACAATACTTAACAGGAAATACAGTATGAGTTCCAAGAGCTACATGCTGCATCATAAGACTTTTTCTTTACTAATAAGCGCCATTTTTCTTTAATTTAGCTTCGGGTGAGCATTGATTGTGCCGCGGCTTTGCTGAACAAATGATAAAAACCCAAATAGCTGATGCTGTAGTCAAAGAGTTTTCTGGTAAATGAGTCTTTTCATAATGATCCTGGAAACATTAAATTCAGTGGTGAACTGTGACTTTCTATGATCCGTGACTTAACACGATCATATTTCCCTAAAATAATGGCGAAAGTCATTTTTTTGCCCAAAGTGATTTTTTTTTGTTTTGGCCTAAATTATGTTTTGGTTAGAAATGACCAAGGCCATTATATCATCCAACGGGCTCACAATTCGTTTGTCTCGAAAGTCCAGTTTATTTGGGGAGGTGTGAATGTGTAACCAAATTCTGAAGCCCAAAACAGCAAACTCTGTTCTGCCTGAAAACCTAGGTCTCGGTTCGCTGCATATGCATATGTGAACGCCTAACCGACTGGAGACAGCACCTAAAGAAGGAAGTGGACTACAACGCATGGCATTCTGGGTTAATGCCAAGAATGCTCTGGACTCAGAAATGCCCAAAACAAAATGTCTAGCGCTATCAAGAGAAATGTAAATACTAAAGAGTAATCCTACAACAGCTAAACTCTGACCCTGTTCTATTTTGTGTACATTTTGTGAAGGAGGAAGTTGTGCTCAGTATCTCCTTCAAAGACTTTTGTGTTGTTTCTTTCAGTGGTTCTTGGTTCAGAATGTTGCAGTTCTGGTCCCCAAACAACAACTGAGAGTCTGTCAGACTTTTGTTAAAACACCCCCAAAAGACTTTGCAATGCAAGGCCTACTGAAAAATTCCTGTCCTATTTCTGCCTAACAACAAAGCAGAATCAATTCTGATAGGATGGAAACAGGCTGCTTTTCAAAGAATTCTAGAAGTAATCTTTTTTTAAAAAAAAAGCCCTCAGAGATATCTCAGCGCTTCCTCTCTGGTTAAAAGATTGGAAGCGACTCAGACTCCAACTATATTTCGTCCCGGAGGCTAAAACCTGCCACACCATCCTCAAAGCTGTCAAAAAAATGATCAGGAAGCAGACAGACAGATGATGATCCGATATACACTGGATATATCGGATCCAGTTTATATCGGACACAATCCGATCAGACATGATCCGATATACACTGGATCACTTTTGGTTTAATGTTCAAAAACAATCATTGGATCAAACATGAACAACACAACTTACAATGAGCAGGGGTCAGATTCAGCTATCTGCACAAGTCCCACCATTAAATTCTCCCCTAATGTGTCCAAATATTCATTACAGTTTTATCTATTTTTCTGCTGAGTTAAATTCTTTTTACAAGTAATTCATTAATTTTACAGTGAAAAAAATGTGGATGTTGTTCAATATGAAAAAATATGGAAAAAAACCCCAGAAAAACCAGAAAGAACATCCTTAGATATAGCCTATTATTAAACCAGTAGTTATTAACTTGCACATAGCAATAGAGGAAATGTTTTCTAAATATTGAAAGCATTTCAATTTCATGGGGTGTGTTTCAATTTTTCTTTGAAACCAAAAAAAAAAAAAATAATACCCATGACTATATTTGTGAACTATTTTGCTTTTACTTTGTCATAAGTGTTGATTACTTGTTTTTCTGTCAAAATCTGGTGTGAATTTTATGGCCCCATTGGAACTATTTAAACTTTGAGAAATGTGTCCAACACTTTTTATTTACCTGAGCAATAGTCCATTTGGTAAATATCCTTAAAAAATAAAATGTAGAAAATATTCTACATAATTTGCTGATATGAGTTTTCAAATTGTAATAATTATAATAAGTTCCCCTCTGCTATGCTAGACTGAGAAACACACTTAATTAAAATGTTGTGTTCGGTTTGTGAATTTTTTATTTTTATTTTTTTATTTTATTTAATTATTTCTTTTGCTTACGAGCAGGCAACGTGAGGACACTCAGCATGGGGTGTGGTGTAACATTTTTTATCCCCAGATCCTGACCTGAGTCAGTGTGTCAAGCCCTTCAGGTGTGGACACTGAAAAGAGGCGGAGCTTCCGATAGATCAAAGGCACGCGGTTAAAGAAAGAGGCTCTCTGTTGGCAGGAAATTGGGTAGAACAGTGGTCTCAACTTTCATAATCACACACTTTTCTCCTTCCCTGAGGCCACTAAAGAAACCCAACATCAATAACTAAAAGGTGGAGCTATTGTTGTCTGTTCATAATGTTCCACATCAGAAGAACTGCTGCTTTCATGGAAGGGTGTTTGGAGGAAGGCCCAAATAGAAATCAGGTATCGGTTCACATCTCTGGTTTCTTTTCATGTATGTGTTGGGCGGCATGGTGCTGCGTCAAACTGCTTCCCCTTTAAGTCCACTGATTTTCTAATAAATCAGTAGAATCAGTGGCAAATTCACTAAATGGGGGTAAAACAAAATTGGAAAGTGTTTACTCACTCTTCAACAGTCAGGAGCACACTAAGCTACGATGCTTTCCCACCTGATCGCAGGAAAGACTCGGTTTGATTCAGGACCAAAACTGCAACATTTGCCACATTTTCAGCTGAGTCGTTCGCTTCCAACTAGACCCTTTGGAAAACCTGTTCGCCACCTCGCCTGTGGTGGCGATGCACCAAGAACCACTGAAAGAAACAACCTCCGGAGAAGAGATTGATGAAATGTGAACAAAAATGGAGAAGAGTCAAATTTTAGTGGTTGAATTTTTCCTTTTGTTGTTGGTAAAAAAAAAAAAAAGACCAAGAGCCATTCTTGCCGCTATTTTTTGGTTTGGTTATATTTTCCCAGTATGCCGGTGCTGCTGTCCACTTCTTAAAAAAAAAAACTTCCAGGTGCTTTGTTTATAAAATACATGCCCAAAAAAAGTCCCGGGCTCGGTTTTGCTATTATAAAGTTATTTTCATTATTGCTTGTGAGTTTCATCATCCGCTTAGATGGATCTATAGAAACAACATAAGTTGTTTTCACCATCTAATTCTGAGGTTTGTCATGTTTTCCTTTGAAAAGGCAATCTGAGCTAATCCAGGCTGGTGCAGCTTGTAGTCAGAGTTAATACTTCCTTCGTGAAAAAAAAGAAAGCATCAGAATGTAAATTAGAAGTCAGAACAATATTTAGAAATTAATGAAAGCGTCAAAGTGATCCAGTCAATGGAGGGGAAAAAAAAAAACACATTAATTGAACTGTGTGCTTAGTTTGCCTTTGTTTCTAAAAGTCAGTAAAAACAGATGTAATAGGGACATAATGGACTAGTCAGTCAGAGTCACTTCCCTTTGTGTCGGTTCACATCAAAGCAGTGACTGTAGCTCTGTTTCCCGCAGGTCTGGGACACAGAATCCATCTTTAAAATAAATCCCCTCCTAACACTGGATTGCATTTTCAGTCTCTGTCCTCCCTCACCCTCTTTTTCACCTTCTCCTCACTCTCCGCCTGCATCGACTCGGCCCCTGCTGTTCTTTTCACAGCTCTTTTACTTTCTCAAGTGTGAATACCTCCCTCCAGGTCTGACCTGAGATCAGTTCATCACAGCTTCTCAGGCAGAAAGTCGGCCGGTCGTCCAACAAATCAGTTTGCTTCGCTGAGGGAAGGTCCGGTGATACATACCAGTGAGCTCGCCAGGAACACTTTATGCTTTTTATCAGAAAGATCACAAAGAAGCCAGACAGCATGTTGTTGTCTGGTGTGTTGTTGAGACAGAAACCTAGACAACCAGACAGCACAAACACAACGTGCATGTTGGGGATGAGCAAAAGAGATTTCAAATTTGATCTCAAAGTTTTATGGGTTTTATTGTGAAAGTGATAAGTGAATTTTTTTTATTTGCATTTAGTAGATTTTAAAAGAGGCTGCACGGGGGAGCAGTTGTTAGCACGTTTCCCTCGTAACAAGTAGATTTTGGGTTTGAATCCTAGGCTGGATGACGTTTCTCTCTGGGTACTCTAGGGTCCTCTCGCTGTCCAAAACGTGACTATTACTTTCATTGATCTCTTTAAATTGGAAAATTTCTTGGTTACCTTTCTGTGTGTTGTCCTGTAAGGGACTGGTGAGCTGTCCAGGGTGTGTGGCCCGCCTCTTGTTTAATGACCTCTGGAGATAGGCACCCGCCATGCGACCCAGCATGGACAAGCGCATAAAGATATTATGGATTTTCAAAGATATTTCCTTCTGCCAAAAAAGTGGAAATGTTATAGTAAAGAAATCAAAGATGGCAGATGCCTGCTGTGATTTTCACCCCAAGCCAAAAGTGTACGCATTGTCATTATAAGCAGAATCAACTGTGGTCAAGTTGAAACCCGTCAAAACACCCTGAGACCGCATTTGCTAGTTCCCAGACGCACACTCAGAAGTGAGCCAGAGGTTTGTTTTGGAGGCTGTTGTGCAGGAGAGGGGAGATGAGATGTTTTCCAACTGTTTATGGCCTATGAATCAGATGGACGGCGGGGGAGGAAGGGTGAGGTATTGTCTCGTGGTCGGAGAATGAACTCATTTCCCCCACAGCCACGGTCAAAAAGGCGGCTGAGGAGGAGGGGCGGGGGGTAGAGACAGCTCAGGGATGGATGTAGGCCAGGATGACGTGGCATGTGGGGTCAGATGTGGTTTATTTCAGACAGGTTTAAAAACCACCAGCAGCAGATGGAAACGTTGTGGCACTCCCAAAATCTGCAAACCACAAAATATTCTGCCAACAAAGCCTTGGCACAAACAAGGCGTCTGTGACTCTATCTGGGATTGTGCAGCTTGTTATTCTCCTCTTGGCAAATCCTTCTGAATCTTTCAGTGGAAGCCCCCTTGAAAGAAAAAAATAATAATCTCGCACATATTTGGACGTAGACCTAAGAAAGGATCATGTTCACTGGGGGAAATGACGAGGTATTCCCCTCAACATGAGGAAGAGTTTATGTGGACCGAGCTGTGTAAACAGTGATACAAAGAGAAACTCCTGAAATCAGCATTTGTCTGCAGCTGAAAATCATTTATTGCAAAATTTCAACAGTGAAGTGTTAAATCAGCAGGTTGCGCTTCCTGAGCTGGCTTTTTGCTCTCCACTCGGGTCGTTTAGGAAGGAAGAGATGGATGGCAGCGGATGCCTTTCCGGAATCGACACCGTGTTTGGCAACCTTCCTTGAGATAAAACTTGAGATAAAACAATTCAAACTTCCTCAGGCAGGAAGTTTGAATTGTGTTGTGGTCGCACCATATATTTTCCGTTGGTGGTGTGTGGAAAAAACGGTTAATCTGACGCCAAGCTTCACCTTTTCAGACACTTCTCTCATTAGAAAGCCCTCCGCAGAATCATTCACTCCCCCTGGGAGTTTCCACTGTGAATCTTTCAGCTTTCACAGTGACTCTTAATAACTCTGACAAAAGAATGGGTGACAATGAGAAGTAATTTTAAAGATAAAGGTAATAGAAATGGCCCTTCTGACTTTTTACCTTCTGAAATTTTGGTGAATCTTGGTAAGAGTGCATATGGAATCCATTAATTCTTTTTCTTACACCTTATTCCACTGGGGTCAGGAGGGGCACTAGTGCCTATCTCCAGCTGCCCCCGGTGAGAGGCGGGATATACCATAGACAACCAAACATGCATGCACACACTCACACCTAAGGAGAATTTAGACAGACCAACAGACCAATGACAGTCAAGTTTTTGGATTATGGGAGGAAGCCGGAGAGAACCCACACATGCACAGGGAGGACATGCAAACTCCATGCAGGATGAACCAGGGCCAGGAATCAAATCTGGCAACAGTGATACCAACTGCGTCACTATGCAGCCCCAGTGCAAATGAATGCATCATGATAGAAGAGTCTTCACTGGGTCTACAGGTTAATCAAACTCATCTGATCCAGTGAAGTGAACAGAAGAAAACCAAAGATGATCCCAAGGAGTTGGGATGAAGATCCTTCTGTCTTCTGGAGTGTTATTGGAGAAGACTGAAGTCTGAAAGCAATTATTTTACAAAACCATTTTTCCCTATTGAGCAAATGTTAGATTTCTCTAACTTCCCAGTGAGGTATTATTCTTTACTATGTATTTTATGTTAATCAGTGCTATGAAGGTAGGTGTATGTAGTTGTTTTGGATAACCCCTCGCCTAGCCTTACCCTAGAAACACACGTAAAACAAAACTTCTTTAATCTGTGATAGGAACTGTCTGCACAACATTGTTGTTTGTGTTTCTCCATTTTCAGGCGCTTTCATGAATACTGAGGTAGTTTGGCAGATAATGAGACAATGCGAACATGAGGCTCCTTAGCATATCGGCTGTGTGGATTTGAAAGGTGTTACATAACGAAGAGGAAATAAATGTGATACGGTGACCTTGGAGCGACCTTTAGATAATCCAATAACAATATGAAATCCGTTGTGATCATATTAGCCAGATGGCTGTGGATGAGAGGAAGACGGGGGAGCAGCATACTACAGTGTGTGTGTGTGTGTGTGTGTGGGGTGTGTAGGCGTGTGTGTGGGTGTAAGAGAGACAAAGAGAGAGAGATAGGTACTCAGGGCGTTCCAGGTCATCTGTTAACCTTGTTGTCGTTACTGTTTGGGTGTTCAGATTAGGTTCTTAGTTATCTTGGAAGCTGATTCTGGTACAGTGATCTCTCCACCAGTCAATACAACACATTCCTCTTCTCTGCTATCATCCTGCTGGAGCTGGAATAATCATCCTGTGCTGCATCTTCTTTGTACACCAGGAGGTTTGAAGTTCCTCAAATCACCTTCATGCCCGATTTGTTTTTAAGTTTAGAACCTCTCCTGATTTTCAGAGCTGGATCACAGCAGTAGTTTGATCATATTGGTTATATATAACCAAGAAGAAATTTATAATTATTACATTTTTTATCAAATAGTTTACACATCCCAAAGTCATCTCCAGACAGAGCAAATGGCTTCAACCAATACTAAAATACATTGGTAGCGGTAATCTGCTAATGTGCTAATAGGGAAGCTAATTTTCCATTTAGAACTTTTGCGTTTTTGCTAACTTTAAAAATGTTAAGAGCACTTAGCTTCCTCTAAGTAAATTCCCCCTGATAAATTTCAAAACGCACATTTTTATCGGCTGTTTTGTAAACTTTCAGGTTTTGGTTATCGCCTGTTAAGAATTCTTCAAGTAGCTTCGTGTTTAGTGAAGATTGTTTGTGCAGAACCTTCGTTTTCTCTCACGTTCTCCACCAGTCATGCAGAATGTGACAAATTACAGAATAGCTGTCATTTATCACGAATGCAAAGTTTGGGATATTGTTCTACATCTTAATCCTGCTGCAAGCATCACAGTGACTCTTCCTGACCTGTCTGCTGTGTGCCTTTGTCTTTAAGATTCCGTTTGTTCTGTAATGTTCTCTAACAAACAAAGATATAGATATTAAGAACACATTTTCTTTTACGAAGGTCTTCACAAAACATCTTTTAAGGTAAACAATAATTATAGATAAATTATATTGACAACAACTGCTAGCCAGACTAAAACAAGGTTAACCTTTTATCTGTCACATTCATCATGGCATTAAAGATGTTAAAAGGAGCCCAAAACAAAACGGATGCCATCCGTCTGTCTCTGAAAACACTTCTGCTGTCATCTGTGCCTTTTAGAGCTCCAATCATCTCCTGACATGCATTTAAAATGCTTTGATGTTTGTTTGCAGGTCTTTTGTGCGGTTGCGGTGTGCATGCAGAAACAGGTTAAAACTCCTCAAATACACTGAAATATGGCGGCATCCTTTTCCCCTTCACTCAGTGGCAGCTTTAGACCAAATTTATCGGGGAGGAGGGGGCAGGACGGGCCCAGCCGGGGTTTTTACACAGAGGCACAGAACAAAAGAATGAAACAAAACACAAAACCAGGGCAATATTTCATGGGCTTATTTATTAAGTGAGTCACAGTGCCAAATAGACACTCCTTCCTCTGAAACTGCAGGTTGCAGAGCTCCAGATGAAAACCCAGATCCCATGTCAATACGACTGAAACGGGCAACAAAGCTGTGTAGGACAGTTTTGTTAAAACAGCAAAGAAGTGGTTTGACTTGTTGAATGAATTAAGATTTGTTCCTAAGGCTTTGTACACACATAACTGGGTCTTTATAAAAACTAATATCTCTGCCACATATTTTGAAAATAGTATCTTACACAGGGGATACATTTCAAGAAGGTTTTCATCCACCTGAACCCGACAAAAATGCCAAACCCGCAGGGTGCAGTTTAGCATAAAAACCAAAAGTTATGTCAGCCAATCAGATTGCTTCAAAACAACCACAACTTCCTGTTGGGAATTAAACATGCGAACTGGGGGTTCATTTGTATAGACAGACATATAGACTGAATTATTTTTACACAAAATAAAATTATTGAAACACAAGCTGGTATTACAAGATGATATTTTGGCGCAATATTTCTCGCAGAATGGAATGAGTTGGATCCTACATCTCAAGTACACATGCAAACACAAATACAGAATTTTCTCTGATCTCCACTCTGGTTGTAGAATTATTTTTGGTGATATTGAACAGAGTTATTGCAATAAGCATAATTCATAAAAATAAAACCAGTTTCCAAAGGCGTTCCTTGCTCTTGGAAACCCAAACTGAATCTTATAACTTCTATCCCAGAAACATTCACATTCATCAGCTTTTTTTTTTTTGTCCTTTTATCTTAACGCTTTGATCAGTGTTTGAAGCTGTGCGTTAAGCCAGATGCAAAGGAATGCTTCGGGTGCAACAAACACCAGCAAGGTTTTTTTATTGCTTCCTAGTAAACAACCTGATTGTACGCATGCATTTCTTACACCGACAGATTGCAACACATAATAATCAGGCTGCCTGTTTACCCTGCGGACAGAGTGACACTCAGTGAGGGGAAACGAAGGCTGTGGCAAGTTTACATTTTTAACAGCTGCGTCACAGGGGTTCATCACACAGTATGCATCCAGCGTGCCTGCCGCAACAGCGGATGGCATTCTGGGAAATTCCTACACTCTCGCCGATGATCACAAACGTGAAGATGGTTAAACATGCAGATTCAGCACCTCAAGTCGAGCCGCTCCCTCATGCTCCGCCGCATTTGTGTTGCGTTCTCTGCCAATGAAGGAACCTCAGCTGTAACAGCGTGGAGCTCCAAACATCTGCATATTCACCACTATGTAAGAAACCAGTCCAATCAGCGCTGTTCATGAACGCTTACTTTTTAGAGAACTTTGAACAAAGTGAGGTAGTTTTTTGTGCTAGAAAAAACAAATCGAGTTTCTATTTTGAAGACAGCAGTTGGTTTTATCAAAGGAATTTAAGCTGAATACTTTTTTTCGAAGTTTATAAGTTTTTTTCTGACCACAGCTAATTGCCTCTGCTCATTCCCTCATTTGGCCACGCCTCTCAGTGTCTCATCTTGGCTCAGCCCCAAAATGTGTAGAGGGGTGGGGCTTTGATTTCACAGAAAGGTTAGCTGCACTTTAAGGATCCAGAACGCAAAGGCCAGAGAGACTTCGGAATTTATTAGGAATAAGAATTCCAACGTTTTGTCCAGTAGAAAAATGGTCTTGTTCTTTGTTCTTTTGCTGTTGGCTAGTTGTTAGAATTAGGAAACCAGTTTGTCTCACATTAGCAAACCAGTTATTTGATCAAGTCCAGGAATGAGCTCGATCTGTTTCCAGGAAGATGTTTCTGAATTATTACTCTGAATTGAAGTTTTTCATTGAACGTTCACTCTAATTAGAGGGAAAAAAGTGAATGAACTCAAAATTCTGAATCAGCTTTGAATAAATAAAGCACCAAGTTATTCAGTGTCATTCTGTTGCCGTCTGAATGAATCTTTTCTGTCCTCACGTCCAGCAAGGCTTTCATACATTTCTTCTGTGATTTACTGAGATACTTGGCTGCTTAGAATTTGCGCAGGCTTCGTGTTTGACCTTGTACACAAAGCAAGTTGCCATTCATGCCTGAATAATAATTTAAAAAAACTTTAATTTTGAAAGCATAACTGCAGACATTGTAAGGTTTGGTGGGATATAAATTGGTTTAAAAAAAACAAAAAAGAAAACGTGTCTGGCCTTGATGTTTCCTAGTAGGAAAACGATTTTCACAGAGATAAACTCATAATGAACAGAGATAACACAATATATTCTGTTTTCTTTGACTTCATTCAGCACCTTTAAAACCTTTGTTCCAACCTCAGCTTTAGAATCTATAGAGTATAAATCTGAAGTGTGACGTTTTGTCTTTGACAACTGTTGTTTCAAAAACCTGAGACGTTCACAGCAACCTGACCTTTGCTGAAAGCTGTTGCCAGCTGTGGCCTTGCAACGCGCAGCTTCAATAAGCTGAACAATTAACTGAGCTGTCTTTGAGAAAGCAAAGGACGGTGTTCAATTGTTTTTAGTTTCTAGGAACGTTGCAGTAAAATCTATAAACGCTTTGTATTATAAATTACCTTTACCTTTAAAAAGCCGTGTTTTGTATCTTGATGTAAATGAGTTGCTGTTTCTTTTCAGTCAGTTGGTTTCAGAGCTGACAGACACAGAAACTCAACTCTGACATGTATTTAGACTCGAGACCATTCAGTGCCACATCGGCCATTATTATCCATTTTCTGGCGTTGGTCTGTTTTTATTTCTGACTGAGACTGAAAAGGACAAATGTTATTATAATTTGACGGACTGAAAATAAAAGCAGGACCCAGTTCTTCTGGGAAGTCCTTCATTCTGGCAATGTTTAGACTTTAGGTGGTTGTAATAATTCATGTCATGTTCACCCAGGATTTTTGTGTGCTTTGAGATCTTAAGCTTCTTTGTTTCATAGTAAATATTTTTTTTTATGCATGGAGGTTATGAAAGTGCTATTCTTCAGTATTTAACCTTGAATAAAACAGAGAGCATACGAACCTTCAAAACCCATAAAAAAGTGAACGTTTCATTTCATGTGAATTGTTTTACATCCAAGTTTATTTCTTTAAGTAAAAATGCCGCATTTCGTCCACTTTGTATAATTATTTCCTGAGCATTTAATTTGGATCACTGGTGCAGGAAACAGCTGTTGAATCATTATAAGACAGCCAAGATATTTAAAAAATACAAGATATATTTTCCACAATTATTTTATAAACCATATCGTTTGTGTAAAAACTAAGTTTGGGTAAAAAAAAAAAAAAAAAAACAGCTGGATTTTCCCTCCCCTCTGATGCATACCCAACAATAGTCCGCATGGAACGCTAGCTTCCTTAATGCACCTGTGCACTTCCTGTTTTGGCTAACCCTGTGGCCTCCAGCTTCAACTGACCGAGTCCAGCTTGTGTTTGAGGAAATGGAAGGAACTTTGAGAAATCTTTATGAAATACCTGAAGATTTTTAAGGCTTTTTAAAATACATAAGTTGACCGTGTAAAACTCATCATTTATTTAGGACAAATAAAGAAATGTCTTTATTTGTAACAAAGCAAATACCCGGGGCTTTCCTATCATCCCAACAAAAACAACAAATTCCCCCTGAGGCTAACGGTGTACTCCAGGAAGGAAAAAAACTTCAAAGCAGCAGGATTGTAAAAATATTAGCAGCCGTTGCTCAAAGTGAGTAAATCCTGCAGACCTCCATTCAAATATTGACTTTGCGTGTTTATCTATTAACTTCTACACATATACATCTGCAAATTTTACCCTGAAACTTCCTCATACCCTCATTGGTGTTTTCCAAAGTAAGTTGATAAAATCTTTTTTAGTGTTAAGTGCTCTGCTTTTTCTACAATGGCCGTGAGAAACACATTTGTGTTTGTTACAGAAGCCCCATTAGGATCGTTTTGGAGGTGAAAAGTGCCTTTGCTTTAACGCTTCTTATTTCTTTGATTAAATCAATTCTTCAAATTATAAAGGATTAGTAAACTAAATTCATTCTTTTCAATCAATCGTCCTCTGACTGTTGCCCAACATCAGTCTAGATTAGCAGCTAATGATTAGCTAAAAACAGTATGTTCAACATGAATTATTATTAAGAAGTGCTTTATGAGTTGACTGTACCTAACAGTGGAACACAAGATTTACTTCCTTTTTGATGTGAAATTTTGAAATGCAGAAATGGTTTGTCAAACTTAGGCAGTTTTCTTATAATTTTTGATGCGAGGTTCTTTGTGGTTTTTAGGCTAACTGTGTGAAATCACCGTTAGCCTGTTGAAAATGTTCATTCATTGTCAGAGTGGAAGCTAACTGCTAGCAAGACGTACAGCACTGTAAGCTAACGTTAGCTGTTTAGAACTCAAACTGAACATGGTAATAGGTGTAGACTGCTACATTAGCAGATGTTGACAGTCTACACTTTCAACTGACCATTGTTGCTCTTTTTACTGATGTGTTCAGGCAAACCACATTCTACTTTCTATGTGAATTCATCCAGACTCCTGTTAATCTGAAGGCTCAGCTGGGGTCTGCTCTAACTTAACAAAGAATGGAGTAAATCTTTGAATTTTGATAACTAAGAGCCACTATGGTGGATCTGAAGAGCATTTAAATGAGACACAAACATGCATTTGATTTATTCCTGCATCAGTGTCGTATGTGTATAGAACACTTAAAATTCTCTGAAAGTAAATGGGCAGAAAAAAATTACTGCCTCCAACATTTTTTGTGTATTTTTATACCAAACGATGCTAAAATAGAACTCTCTAAAACAACAACAAAAAAAAAGAACAAAAAATATGTTTGAAAGATAGTTTAACTTTTTCTTTTCTGCCCCTCCATATTGTTCTCTGCGCATGAAGATACTTCACCAAAGGACGCTGATCTGGATGTACATGGAGAACTTACTTACAAACATGTCGTCTCAAAGGCTCAAAGTCCCAAAGACAAAACCTTCAGCCATTTTCTGCTGTCAGTGTGAACCATCGCTTTGAACTGATCAAACAGGCACAAATGCAAACGAGGCAAAAATAAAAAGAAACACGTAAAGCTAATGTGTGGTCGGTCTTTAACCAAAACAGTTTCATGCTTGTGCCAAGTGTGTGGGCACATGTTCTTTTGGAATGTGCATGTGTGTAATTTTCATTTATTTATTCTTTTTTGGGGGAGGCTTATCAAAATATGAGTTGGCGAGAGGTGGAGTAACAGTGGAAGAGACCACTGATACACCCTGAAGGTAGAGGAAGAACAGGCCGAATCTGACAGCTTAGTTTTAATGGAAGTTTGCACAATTTTTAGCGTCTGAAGGGTTTTGTGGAGACGGCACACACATGTGATGTTACTGCTGTTTTTACTGCTGGCAGTAAAAACACTTTCTGTGCATTGCTGATGTAAATAGACCATTTGACTGGATGAACAAGGTTTGTTTCGAATTTCTTTGACATCTTTATAGCCCAAAACCAGGCGACCCAGATGTTGACTCTAAAGAAACACTTTTTTTTGTACAGAGTGTAAGAACTTTGTAGTGAAATTGTGATTAAATCTGTTTTGTTGTTGTTTTATTATTATTATTTAAAAAAAAAAAAAAAAAACCTACAGTTGCTAAATTGAAAATAGATCTTTGGCCATTTTCTTGAGGGCAGCACTACTTTAAAATTGTAGCTGACATGTTAATATTCTAATATCTCTTTGGTTTACTTGTGTTACTGACCTATACGAACATTGGCAAAAAGTTAGATACTTACAAGAACCAAATAAAAACTAGTGCATTTATTATCTTTTAATGTATTTTTGATTGAACAAGATAATAAATTATTTTTTTATAGGATATTAATCAATCATTGTAATAATCTATTTAGCAACATTGATAATAATGTTAGGTTTTTTTTTTTTTTTTTGTTCAATATAGTAATTATACTTTTGACAAACTATTCGAATATCATTAAAAATGTCTCCACATAAGCACAAAACTTGAACGCTTGTGGGATTCTAGGCTAAGTTGTCAGATGAAACTGTTATGTTTTACCCAGTGTGAACATGAGATAGCCCATGTTCAGGTATGGAATAAAAAAGAAAGCCTCTGTTAGTCATTACATACTCAACAAATATTCCATTTAATAAGATAAAAAAAAACAACAGCCGCACAACACTGACTCCTGTGTATTTTAGGAAGAGCACCAAACTGGTTTTGATTCATGAGTTCACGTATTTTATCGTCCTGTTGGAAGTGCAGCAAACTTGACATGATAAAATTAACAGGGGTGTCCATCCATCATGGAACACACAACTATCCAGTCTGTTTGCTGACAATGGACCATTTTTCAACACAGCACACTTCATTTTGCAGAAAAGCACAGGCTGGCACTTTCCACTCTGCCCAAAAGCAATCTCACGAGTGCGTCAGAACATAAACGCATTTGCCTCTCGCTTGTGTTTTCCCAGCCTGCACAAGATGGCTGGAAGCAGTCGGCTCGATTCTGTCCTGCTGCGCCTTGACAACTAATAAATAAAAAAATAAAGCTGCACCAAAAAAAAAAAAAAAAAAAAAAGGCGGCGCGTCTACTCGTCTACTGCACTCACATCAGAGAATAGAGCTTTCACTTTAATTGATTGGTTATGAATTCTTAACGAGCTGGTGATCACCAATCAGCAGAACACTTGGGAAGGTTGTCAGGGAGCACCGCCTCTGATTTGTGCGGGATGACTTTCAAGGAGACCCTCGTGGAGCAAATCTCTCTGGTTTAGTCAGATTGGACTTGAAGAAAGTGCAAATGATGCTGCTGATGGCGTCTAATAGAGCAGCCAGGGAAGGCAGAGGAAAAAAAAAAAACGCAAAAAGAGGAAATTATTAAAGAGAAGGCTATGATTTATACACTTGTTTTAGGAAATATCAGGGAACTGGAATGTGTTTCAGTGTGTGTGTGTGTGTGTGTGTGTATTGGCTGTTCCAGAATATGCATAATTTGGATGAAAGGAAATAAAAAAAAGTGTGTGTTATTGATTACACAGATGTCAATGTGCTTTATAACTGAAGATGGTGATTCACAGATAGCTATTCTTTGTGCAGGAGTGCAGATGGTGAAGGAGATCACGCTGGTGTAATCTGCTCTATGCTAGTGCTAACAAATTGCTAAGTGCCATTTCACAGCAGCTTCAGGCTGGAGCAAAATGCAGAAAAGCCACAAGAGAAGTTATGATCAAACTAAGTTTAGCTTATGATCAAACTAATTGTATGCTGAAACAGAAGCTCTTATGATGTATCAAACCTAAACTGTGAAATGTATCTGTATCTGTGTCGGATTGATTATGTGGAATATCGCACATCTGAATTTTGCATTTACTCAAGACTGTCACATATTAACATTTGATGCCTTGAAACATTCAAGTGTGGCGAAAAGAGGAGATATTTTTAGAGATGTTTTTCAACATTCGCTCTGGTATCTTTCAGACAAAAATCACTTAGATAAACCAGATGGTAAAAGAATAAAATCTCCCCACTAAAGGCTCCTACAATAATAAAAGGAAAGTGCATTGTGAAACAGCTTGAGCTGCTTTCCATGGGATGAACTGTGACATTTCTTGGGAACAGAGTGTTCTGTAATTTTCAATAAAAAAAAAAAAAAAAAATCTACTTGTTCTTTGCCTCTCATTTCTCAGGCATTAAATGTCAAATCCTGGACTGTAACGACTTCACTTCACCAGCATTTATATTCATGTCTTTAGTTATGGAGCTGATACAAAGTGTAGTTACGATAAAGTGTAATTTTTTCACATTAAATCAGCTTGTATCCAGTTTGTTAGAGTGAATCATGCAGAGATTGGACCCGGGAGGCCAAACACTTTTAGTAAGCATAAATGTCATGGGATTTGTGTTTTTGGGTATGAAAGCCATAACAGTGACTGAGTCCTTTAAGCATCCCATGACACTTTGCACGTGGAACAAGGACGTTGTGCTTGTGGGCCTTGACTGCTGTTAAATGTGTGCCACCTGATTTACACCATGACACCTGTCAGTGTGATTGCTTGGCTTCTGACACACGCGCATGCTCCCAGCGGGTGTCATCACTCAGAGGAGGATACTGGAGCCGAGTCAAATCCACGGAGCTGTCAGAATGCGGGCGGATCATAATTAACGTCGGCCTGATTCGGGTGTGGCGCTGTTTGTGTGTTTCCAAGCGACCAGCTCGTCACCGATGTGAGAGGGGCCCAGGCGTCCCCAACCTTCAGCCAAGGCTGGACCATAAATCACACAACTAACAGAGTGAAAGAAAAGAAAAACAACAACAACAAAAAAACTTTTAGTGTTCTGTTTATCTGTGCTACCCTTAAATCCGTCCTACCTTGTGGTAATGCGCATGTGCACATTGATGCTACGTTATATAAATGTATATTTATTAGCCCACCCTTCAAATATTACCTCCAGCCGCCACTGGTGGTGAGGATCCTGGAGAGACATTGATGGAGGGAAAGATTGGAGCCACACACTCAGCAGCTCTCCCACACTCACACCAGCGTTCATCCGCTGCTGTCTGAACGACATTCATCTTCTTCAGATCGGTGACGCTCCCTGATTCCTGTCTGGGATGCTGATTGTGGAGCTGTGGGTCCCAGATAGTCAATCACAGCAGAAAAGAACCAAGCAAAATAGCTGACCCCCTGCAGACCACAACACACACACACACACACGCACACACACACACCCCTCGCAGGATGGTTCTCCTTCAGTTCCTTCTGACCACTGCAATGCAGTACTGAAGAGTTTTCACATTGAAAAGCTGCTAAAGCCTTTATACTGTCTGGAAATGTAGTTGACGAGCCGCTTTGCTTTGCAGTAGAAAATACCAATGAACCGAGTTTCATTCGGTAAAGTCTTAAGAAAGAAATTCTTGCTGAAAACACAAATCTAACCAAGAATGATTCAAACTGCTACGAAAGTGAAATTAGAAGTTAAAATATGGTAGATGTGAAATACTCTTAACTCCATTTAAAGTGCAACTTTCCCCCCAAATGAACTTTTTGAGTTGATTTGATTTTTGGAGGTCAGAGGTTGTTTTGGTTGCATTTACCCTGTTGTATTTACTGGACTCTCGTTCACTTTTTTGGTCTGCATCAGAGTTCAATTGCACATTCCCACCTCTTAGGCAAACAAACTAGAGTTTAATTAAAGTGGAATAAACAGGGAATAAACCATGAATACCAATTGAAAGCAATGGTATTCAGTCAACCTTTAAACAAACTGCTATTGTGCTAAACTATCTAGTCAGAAGTTTACGTAACTTAATTTAACATAACAAGTAGTTGGATTGATAGTTTACATCAAGAAATCGACTCTAAAAATGGGTTAGCATTAGCATTAGCAAAGATGTGATGATGATAATGATGATGATGATGATGATGATGATGATGATGATGATTGCTTTATTCAACAGACTCGTGGTCCACTTACCACTGAGGAAATAAAACCAATAGCAAACCAACTTCAGATGAGATTCGAAACTTTTTACGGCCGTTATAATTATATATCAGAAAAATGCACATTTTAAGTAGATACAAAATGAGAAACAGATAAAAGAAGAAATAATAACAATTAAAAAATATAAAAGAGGGGATTAACAAAGGTGTGAGCTGACCTGGAACTGCCCCTTAATGCAAAACTTAGGAAAATAAGACGCCCAAAAAAAAAAACAACAATAAAGCAATGACTGATTCTTAGTATAAATGGTAAAACAATTTGTTAACTGCTTAACCCTCCTGTTATGTTGTGGGCCAAAATAATCTGTTTTAAAGTTTAAATTTTTTAAAATAGTTGGAGGTTTTTTTTTTTTTTTTTTTTTTTAATTTTTTGCATGAACCTTTTTCTATTTGCCTTAATAGGTGCACTCAATATCTTTTCACAAACTTCATCCACACTGAGTGACTCTCAGCAGAAGTGGAGGAAAACATAAATACTCTCTGCATGACACATTTGTCTTGATTTTAATCAGCGGGTCAGTTTGACCCTGAACAGAATGTGTGTCTCAAGTTCAATTATAAAGATCACCCATTGAAAAAAAATCAAAATGTAATGTAAAAAAAAATTACAAAAGGTCAATTTCATGGAAATTATTGTTATTTGTTTGTAGGTTTTTTTTTTCAGTGGACATAAAAAAAAAAAAAGTATTTATTTTTTTCCATTTTTTATGTCCAAATAAGTAAATGAGTATATTGTTGTCATTGATCCTTTATTTGTGAGAAATAAAAAAAAAAAAACATCATTGGGCAAATATTGATTGAAATGAGTTACTAATTAGATACAAAATGTTTTAGAGGAATTTTTTTGGTTTCTGGCATTATTCCATGATTAAACACTCCCCGGGTCAAACTGACCCACGAACATTATTACTGTACCTCAGAGACGAACATAACAGGAGGGTTAAACTTAGAATTTCCATTTAGAGTCAAGAAAAACGTTAGCCCAGGCAACAATGACCAAAACATTAGTAAGACTCAGTCATATCTGTATCTCCTAACCCACAAGCATTTCTTAATTTGCCTCTAGGTAAAGACCTCAGCATTCTTCCCATTCTTGTCCTCTTCCTACCTTCCTACCTCTATAGCTGACATATATTTATTCCCCACCATCTTCCGCTCTATAGTAAGTAAAATGATTTCCCTCCTTTCATTGTCTTCTTCTTGCCACACTTACTGATCTGATCAATTTTTTTGTTTTCATTTCCCACATCTTTTCTTTCCTCTCTCTTTGTTATTGTTCCATATCTCCCAGCTCTCTACATTGATTTGCTCTTCACTATTCTTCCTTTCTCCTTCCACCTCTACTTCCCCATCCATTTTTCCTTTACTCTCTCCTCCAGGCCTCTTTCACTGCTTCTTTTGTTCTTCTTTGTCAATCATTCACTCCATTCTAGACGCCTTCTTTCTGCGACTCCAACAACCTCGCCTCATAACTTGCCCCGCTCTTTTAACCTCGCCACATGGGAAAGATGTTGCATCCAGATCACCATGGTGACCAGTTAAACAGTGCTGCTGCCAGAGCCCTTCCTGCTAATTGGAATCATTACAACGTGAAAGCAGCTGCTCTGCGAGTCCATCCGATTGCCCTCCTCCTGGTTTCTCCTCTGCCTCCATTTATTTGTTTTTACATTTAGGTTTGTTTTTTCAACACTTTCTCATTTATAGAAATCAAAGGAAAGAAAAACTATTAGCATGTCAGTGATAAAACAGATTGAAAATATAATCTATTTTATCGATTAATCAAATGTTTTTGTTTAAGAAGATTTAATTACAGGAAAATTTGGACTCCACTTTTCACTGCTGCACACCTTGGATTTCTGTATCTACTATAGACCCATCCAGGCTCTACCATTTTGATGTGATTGAAATAAAAGTTTCTATAAACATTTTATGTAATTTGTAATTACTTATTAAGAAAAGAAAGAAGAATTATTTTTGAATAAAATCGGAAATTGGATTTGGCGTAAAAAATTCGGAGATTTGATCTCACAGCCGTGTTGCCCAGCCTTACTGCCTGTGTGTTCATTCAGAACGAATCCATCTTTGGAACCTTTTTATACTGAGTCTAAAGAACAAGAGACAGGTAAATAAAACAAAAGGACATACAATGGATATACATTTAGGTAACTTGAAAATAAGCAACATTAGATGTAATTAATGTTAGTACATTAATTAATTTGGGCATCCATTATTTAATCAATGCTCCCCCAGCTGGGTGAGGTTTCAAAACTGAACCAAATCACGCCAGAGTTTAGATCGAGACTAAAAAAAAATCCAGCCCAATCCAACCTGAGTCCAAACAGATTCTGTTTGAGCCCATCAAGCGTTTAAGTTTAGCCTGAATTTTTTTGTTTGGATCAGGCTTTAGACTGAAGCACTGAGACACACACTTCTGAGGAGTCCACTGTGGTCCATCAACACAGTTTATCAAATCATAACGACGGCTTGTTCCTCTGCTGACAACTAGAAGACACTGTAGTGTTTCCATGATGAATTTTGGTTATGTGTCGAATTCACACATTAATAATGATTTGAGCACTGGAGTATTCATTCCATTCAGTGGAAGAAATCGTTTTAGAACCCAATGTTTTTGCATTTATAGGGTAGCAAGAAAGACCAAGTGTCTGTCAGATTCCTTTGCAGTGTGTCATACACAGGTTCTAAAGATGACTTTAACGTGGTTCTGGTGATCAGATTATTTATCCTTTTAGACTGACATCAATATCCAAACGCTGGAAACCCAACTCTGATAAAGCTGCCGGATCCATTTTCACATTTTCACTTTAAGAGAGGAAGCATTTACTGTTGGAGCCCCACAGGAAACCACACGGATATCTTCAATGCCATGGCAAAGTGGCATCAATTATTAAAGATTAAGAAACAGGTGTTGAGTTAATACATCAATGTATTATCTCAACATTGTTTGTATGTTAAATACACACAAACTATGAGATGTCAGTGTTTGTGTAGCGATTGCTATGAGACTCTGCACAGAGCAAGAGGTTTGAGGATTTAAAGATGTTTTATGTTCTAAGAGTATTTCCTTATGCAAATGTTTAGATATATTAAAATGAACTCCCTTCCCTGAGGCGCTGCAGCTCTTAGAGGTTGTAATAAATATTGTCCACTTCTGTGAAACCAAATGAGAGTGAGACAGTGCCAAGCAGAAAGGCTTCAGTTGAATTGAAAATAAAACAGAACTGCTGGGGAACTTTTTTAAGTTAACACAATCTCAACTTATTTATGGTCAGTCAGTTTCGTTGAGTAATATGCTGATGGCAAAAAAAAAAACATTTAATTCATTTGCCACTTAATATTTATGTGTAAAATTTGGATTGATTTTCTGAGAAACCATGCATGTCTTCAACTGGTAAAGTTTTCAGAAGTTATTTTTCTTCTTTTTTCCTGATTTGTTAAGTTCCAAGAAGAAAGCTTAAAAAGCTTCTTTTGCTGCTCTGCCCTCAGGATTAATGTTCTATTTGAAAACTGGCGTCTTCATTAGATTGTCGTCCTCAATAGGCCGGATGATTTATATGTTTCCCCAGGGATTTTGATCTTTGTGTGTGTGTGTGTGTGTGTGTGTGTGTGCATGCATCACTGTATGGCGTAACCCAGAAAACACATGCAAACTAAGTGGAGAAGATAAATACTTGTTTTGTTTAATTGTTTCCGCCAACTTTTGAGACATGCATGAGTATATTTTCCAGTTATAATTTGTTAGAGTTCAATATCAAATGAGTTTTATCTTCCTGTTGGTGTCATTTCCTGTTCATCCATCCAGCAAAGACAGAGGAAGATGTGGATTTTTGCCTCATTACTGACCCCAGTCAGGTGGTGTGGTGTGCGGTGTGCAAACATTTTTGTCGAAAAATTTGCTTTTTCAAAATTGTCATGCTTCCATTGAGCAAATTTATTTTTGAAATGTCAAATTGCACAATTATGTATTCAACAGAAACACAGCTTATATCACATAAGGTTCTGAATTTTTTGTGTTCTGAAAAAGTATTTGCTCCCTGACGGATTTATTCAGATTTTTTTTTTCTCTCCCATTCACATGTTATAAATCAAACCAATTCCATCGATCAGCTTCAGGAGCTGGACAACTCATTATTGCACCATGAGTTCTGTGGTGCTGCAGGGCACCTTCTTGCCCTGCAGCAAGAAGGTCCTGGGTTCGATTCCCGGCCCGGGGTCTTTCTGCATGGAGTTTGCATGTTCTCCCTGTGCATGAGTGGGTTCTCTCCGGGTTCTCCGGCTTCCTCCCACAGTCCAAAAATATGACTGTCAGGTTAGTTGGTCTTTCTAAATTCCCCCTAGGTGTGAGTGTGTGTGTGCCTGGTTGTTTGTCCTGTTTGTCTCTGTGTTGCCCTGTGACAGACTGGCAACCTGTCCAGGTGAACCCCGCCTCTCGCCCGGAACGCAGCTGGAGACCGGCACCAGCAACTCTCGACCCCACTGGGCACAAGGGTGTAAGAAAATGGATGGATGGAATTCTGCTCTAGACTGCTCGAAGTCACAAATGTTTGGTCATCTGGAACATTGCGCTCTTGGATTGTACAGTGATCCAGCTCTGCATGGTTCACTGTACAGTTGGAGTGGTTTAAATCAGAGATTTTGGTTTCTGTTCTTGTGTTTTATTTCTTGTATTTCTTACATTACTCTCAGACATTTTGTTCTTTTTTTTTTTTTTTTTTTCTTGCTGCGCTGTGTCATGCTACTCCACCTGCCTGTTTCTACTTCTGCTCATCAGCATCATTCAATCCACCTGTGTTCAGTCTGATCGTCTGCCAGTCTCACCTGTTTGCCGTGGCAGTTAAACGCCTCCGTTTCTGTCATTATCCACTGAATTCAGCTGTATTCCTTGTTCCCCTTTTGCCACAAATGCACAATCATTAAATATCTTTGAAATGCATTATCTGGATGGTTGTCTGCAGCATCTCCATGTTCCATCAAAGTGTTATGCATCTCTACTTGTCCATATGTGTGATGTCCAAATTAGGTGATTTCTTGTTTTTTGTTTTTCTTTTCTGACCAATATTACCAGTCACATTCACTCCAACTAGCCTGAAACTAAAATAATCACATTATGAGATTGCAAGACTGCAGGGAGAGGAACTATAGGCTGGTGTAACGGGGTGGGTTTTGTGTGTCTGAAAGTGAAAAGAGACGGATGGTGGAGGTTTTTGGGGGGCCTGTGTCCAGTGGCTCTTCCTCAGAAGTGGCTCTTATCTACCTTACACAGACAGACTTCACAGCCTTTTTCCAGTTCTCACCGTACAGGCGTATGTACATACAACTCAGCTTATCTTTTCGGCCACTCAGCTAAACGGCGCAGTATCACATCCCCAACACAATGGTGAAGGAACACCAGATCGGCCGCCTGCAACGGTTGCCAGTCGGATGATTTGAATTTAACCAGATGTTACGGTTAGGAAATTTATCGTGACTTTGTCATGAAATGTGTATAACTCCTCTTGCTTGACTTATTCAATTGTAAACAGTGACATTTAGCTGATTTATTTGGAGTTTTACAAAGTTGCACAGGGTTTTTCAAGTGAACACGTGTGGGTGACGTGTTCACCAGGAACAGTCTGGGTGTGACGTTTTCAGAGAAGTGTTTCCTGCTTCAGAGCTTTTACGTTAATTAGCACCATCCGCGATGTAAAAGATGGGCTGTTTTTCACCAAGTCTTGGTTCAACACAATCTTTCTCTTGTAGTTTTAACTCACGGTCACTTGGCCAATCAAGTCACCTGGACACCCTGATGTCAACTGTGACGGTTGGGAAGTAAAAATAAAGTTAAATTAAAATCTGACTTGAGTAAATTACAAAGTACAAACCATTTTGTTGAAAGTAAACAGCCATCTGTATTACCATGAAGTTGTAAAAGGCTGGAATAAAACCCCTCACTTTATCTTAAGCAAATCCCTTTTAACACAATTAGGTTCCTGCTGGAAGGTGTTTCTGGTACGCCCGGAAATCGGACACACAAGTTAGCTAATCCTGCAGGTTTCCTAATTTACAACAACCAGATTAAGTTAGGTGTGTTATCCCTCCCAGATCAAAGTGTTTTTTCTGTTTTTGTTTAATTCGATGCAAATTCTCTCAAACTCAACAAACAACTCCTGTATGAGTTTTGAATTTTTCTCCCTAATGATGAACAAAATGGAATAAAAGTCCTTTAGCATAAAATTTAGATTTTTGTTTTACAGCTTTGAAACTTTTTTCTAAATATTTAGATTTTTGAGATCTTTCCAGACAAATCCGAAACATCCAAGCAGGTATTTTACAATTTTCACAATTTCTAACATACCTTTAAGTTCGTTAAATATTATTAGTTAAAATGTACAATTGTGAAGGGACTTGACCTTTGGATTAGAATGACAAACATAAGTTGTACATCATGATGAAGTGCTCAGTATTCATGGGCTGTTAAAGGTATTTAGGTCAAAGGTCACGTTTTCAAAACCTGCTTTACTGTTTCTGTTGTTTAAAGACCTTCTGGAGAGATACCAGAAAAATTTAGATTTTTTTTTTTTTTTTTTGTATGAGAAGACATTGATATTGAAACACACAAGCAATGGCATTTTAAATTATGATAATTGACCAACTCTTTGTCCTGAATAGGTAGCGATGGTGTGATAATGTGGATGGATGAGGCCTGAGCTGCTCTGGTGGCAAAGCCCGGGTCAGGAGGACAGTTATTTGATATTGATCAATGGCATTTTCTTGCTGCTGTGCACACACACAAAGAAAAACATTGAGACGAGTGGCAATCTGCTGAATGATTAATGATCCAGTCACTACCTTGATTGGAAAGTGTGTATCTTAAAGTAAGGAGGAGCGGTTAAGAAACCTCAAAATAACTATTTTGTCCAAAGTTTCAAAAAAATGCCTTCTTTTAAATTTAATAATAAGTTTGATCTTCTTCAGTTAACTTGTTTATTACTAGGTCATATGGTAGCTTCTATCATTATGTCAACCACAGAATCCCAAAAATAGGCCCATGATACAGAACGATCATCAGGATGAAAAAACTGTAAACAGCAGGTTTAATGTATTGTTTAAAGTTCACACTCAAAACAAAACGATGTCATATTTTTACACAATTACCTTGAATCGCATTAAAATATGTTAAGAGCTGCATTGTCAACGAGTCATATCAAAACAGAGACAGCTAGGATCAACTGGCTGATCAGCAAGGATCAACTGGATCCTAGCTGATCTCTGCAAACTGCTCTGATCATGAAAGTTCAGCTGTTTGTGCTGAATCAGATTTATCTTTAGAAACAAAAAATAGTTACACCTTATTAAATGACATATGTCATGACATTATGGTTACTTTCCTTGCCTTCCATCCATCCATCCATCCATCCATCCATCCATCCATTCTCCCTCCCTCCCACTTATCCAAAATCAGCTTGTGATGCATCAAATCCAGAAGGGAACCCCAGACATTTGTCTCCTCAGCAACATCCCCCTGCTTGTTCTGAGGTATGCTTGGCATACATAGTCCTTCCAGCGAGTCTTGGGTTTTCCCAGGGGTCTCCTGCCAGTGGGAAGTGTCCACTGTTCCAGGGAACAGTGGACCAGATCTTTCTGGTCCATGGGACGTCAATAAAAACCAGAAAGATCCATTTCCTCCTACAATTGGTCCTCCTGTTTCCAAGGTTTATCCATTGGAGTCTCCTCTCCGACTCCCAAGAGAAAGTTTTCCCAGAGAGGCTGAAAAGTTCCTCTTTCCTAAAAATGGGGTCAAGCCAATGGTAAATGCATTTCTTAAATGTCTCGTCATTTGTGGGAACCCAATAAAATGTGTCCTTGGTTTGTGTGTACAGTATATGTGTTCATCAGAGTCAAAAAGACTACAGTTGAGGTTTTGCTAATGTAGCGGTCCTAAGCTACCTTCAATGTGTCCAGACAAACCTTTGGCTGGTCAGTGTCATTCTCACTGTCTGCACATTCAAACAAAAACCCTGAAACAACAAATGATGCCAACAGCTACCCTGTTCCTAACCTCTCTGCTATTTGTACCCGGACATGATCACCTGTTAACGCGCACCTGCCAAATGTGTCACTGTGGTAAAAGCAGCCCATGGGCAGATGCTAGCGGAGACAAGCAGCAAGCAAAAGGCACTGAAAAAGTGGAAGAAAACACAGCAAACATACATTTTCAGACTTAAAGAGCTAACAGTTGGAATATAGTGTCACTAAAGGGATGGATTAAACAAGATTAGCTTGTTAGTAACCATCACTCTGTGTGTGTAGTTTGAGAACACACACAGTTCCTGCTGGAGATGAACATCACACTGCATGACTCCTCGACCCACACACACGCACAAACACACAGTTACCTGATCTCCTGCTGCTTCACTATATATAAACCTGCCCTATCAGCTTGTTAAAGGAGTTAAAAATAGCTCTGCTCCATGCTGTCACACTGCATGTGTCTCCAGTTCCTTTGGCCTTTCTCACACAGAAACACTTCCAACACTATTTTTTCCAGCACAACCTACTTGAGAAACGAACTTAACAACGTGTCACTTTGTGCCTATAACAGGCTTTTAGGGTGTTTTCATAGTTCAGGAGACTCTGTTGAATTGGGGACCAAAATTGCAACATTTGTCACATTTTCAGCTGCTGCAGTTCACTTTTACCACGTTTACCTCTGTGCCAAGTCAACCCAAACCTTTGAGCAACCTGTTTACCCCTTTGACATTGAAGAACCGCTTAAGAAAATGACAAGAAGACAATGAGGTCAACTTTCTTCTTCACAAAAGCAAATAAAAATGGAATGGCATCAGATTTTTGGTGAAAGACCACAAACCATTTCTCCCACTAGCATTAGACTCACACGCTAGTTTTGGTTTGCATATGCCCAGAATGCCTTGGGCTACAATCCACTTCTGCTTTTGGATCTGGATTCTCTGGACTGGAGCGGCCTCCAGTCCAACTCTGATGCGGTTCGAACCGCACCAGAGTTCACTTCAACATAGCCGAGCTCTGGGGTCCTAGGCAGATGAGAGTTTGTGTTTTTGGTCCGCGTCAGAGTTTGATTGCACATCCATACCTCCCAAACCAATCAGGCATTCTAGGCAAACAAGCTGGAGTTCAATTAATGTTGACAGAACAGAACTGGTGTAAACACAAGTTTAGTTTCTTTCATACAAAGACGGCAACAAGGATTCCATAGGTCGGCCACTGTAGGAGCATCATGAGTTAATCACAGTTTAACAAGAACTCTGAGAGCCCAACAGATGCTGTGGTCAGATAAATAAGCCTCCAATCTTCTTCCAAAGTTTTTCCTGCTGTTTGTAGACGTCCCACAAAGTTTTTGATGTACCATTGGCCAACCTAATGTTGAAAAAAAACCTTCTAAATATAGTCTGCTGAGTTCATATGTCATGTCGGATCATGCTGCAGACTCTCCTCTGATCGGCACATACAGCAGGTAGTAAAAAAGCTGCTGTACTGTAACTAAAATTAATTCCTGCTGACTCTTAGCTTAGCTTCACTGCCGTCTTTGCAAGCCAGATACCCTAAGCATTCATAATTCATAAATTAACTTTTGAAAGTTAATTTATGGTGTACATACAGTCACTGATTGACCCCGCAAAGAAAGTTAATCATCTTTTTTGTCATAGACTGAATTTTGCATTTGAAAACATTGCTGTATGATACTATGAAGCTTTTGCTATTCAATTAGTTTTCCAGCTGAAGACTTGAAAATGTAAAAACTTAATCCTTGAAATGGTTCCATGATGCACTGGAATGAACTGAGGCTTTCACTGAGACTCTTTGATTACCTTTTAAACATCTTTGACTAATTGCCTCAAAGGAAACCTAAAGCTGTTTTGCATAATCTTGAATGAGAATGAAGAGTTAGTAATGAAGAACTAGAGGATATTTTCATTTCAACTGCTAGGTTTGTGCAGCCTTCTAAGACTTTTATTTCCTTAACATTTGATTATACACATATTTTAAGAGTATTTGTATAAATGTGTCTGATTTTTATGTTCAAATATGCAAAATTCTAGAAAAGAAAGGGTATCTATAGCGCAACTACAAGCCAGTCAGATTTTTTTTCAATTTATTTATTTATCCACATTTCTGAAGTAATTGTCTTTTTCTAATATTCTAATAAATCAAACATCATGTTTTCTTTAGCTCCAAATGTAAAACCTTCATAAATAACAGAAATAGCTTGATGACAGCAGTCATCGGTCACTTAAAAAATACCAAGGATGAATGACATCAATAACTAATTTGACACTTTATTTTGAAAGAATTATCAAACTGCATGAAGTCTGAAAAGAGAGATTATTGATAAGTAGAGATAATGTAAGACAGCTGATGCTCTATGATCCAGTGAATTCTCAGACCAGCTGAAACCAGAAGCTTCAGGAAATAAACAGCTTTTGTTTACCAAGCTTCCCCTGTTTCAGTTCAGCTACAGTTACCTAAATGCCACAGTATTAATGGAGAACATGTCATATTTATTTATTTACTAATGCACAGGGAGAACATGCAAACTTCATGCAGAAAGACCCAGGCCGGGAATCGAACCCAGGACCTTCTTGCTCCAAGGCAACAGTGATACCAACTGCGCCACTGTGCAGCCTGTCTGAAGACCAGTCTCAGACTATCTAAAAACCTCACTATGCCGATTCCTTACTAAGTGATGTAAGAGATGTATATTATAGCAAAGGCTTGAAATAGGGTCTAATAATAGTTATTTTATTAATATCCCTTGCCTCAAGTAGAAATAAAAATACTTTGGAAAGTACAAGAATAATTAGTTCCAAGACACTTCTCAAAATAGGACGACCTCGGTAACCCCGCTTTAGTTGTTGTTTGCATAGAGGAAGTTTTGCAGAAGGCCGGTCCAGTGTTTGCTGTAAAAGTCATCCTGTTGGCCATGTTAGAATAACACGGCGTGGAAGCGGAGTGGCTGTGTTTTGCTACGAAATGCGGCTCAGAGGTTAACAGTGGCTCACGCTGGCATTGTCTTTGTGTGTCCACAGGAAAACGGTCAGTGGCTGTCACATCCTGATGGGGAACCTCGACCCGGCTCAACTCACCAGCAACTTGTGGCCTCAGCAGGAAGGAAGGAAGGGAAGAAAAAAAAACCCAGCTTCCTTGCGTCTGTTTGTGTGTGCAAACATCTGTTTGCTGTAGTGGGAGGGTGCTCACCTGCGCACATTGGTGAGAAAGCACACAGAAGTGAATCCGCATTTGTTCCTACATGTTTACATATTCTCTCTTTCCTAGCAGGAAGAGCTCCGTCGGAGAGTTCAAGAATGAAAACATGGGTCGGAAAAACAGCGGGTTTCCTCATTCTTCCTGCCAGTGTGTGAGCATATCCATTACATAAGCAGGTGAGAAGGAACAACACTGCTGAACAAACAGCTGCCAAACCATCTTCCTTGTTCCGAGCAGGATGCGTCTAATGTGCAATTAGAGCATGCCGAGAACGGAAAACAACACGTCACATCAGTGGACCAGCTGCTCCGTTTTCAATTTATTCATACCAACAGGTAGCTTGTGTTTACACAAAATCTGGAGATTCAGCTAATTATTGAGCTGAATTAATTTTGTTTTGCATCTCAAACCCACTTGGTAAATTTCCGCCAGCGGCGTTTTATTAGCACAGTGTTGACCCGACTAAGCAGGAGTTTTCCAGAGAACTTCCCAGTGACGATGCCTGTAAGGAGATATGATCTGGATAAACAGGGCATGCTGTGTTATGCATGAAAGTTACACAAACAGGTGGAGGCAGCATTAATTTCAAGTCAACAACACGGTTGCGTGACGAACTATGTAAAGGTTTTTACGTGAAGAGTGGGAAGTGGCAGGAGTCTCTTTCCTGGATGTTTTCAGTTATTTACCATATTTAATTAATTAAGTAATAACCTGTCAAGCTGTCACAGTCTTTCCAGCCATCTCGTGTCTGTTGTCGAAAAAACATCAGGCAGATTGTTGTGCCCCAACTTCTATAGTGCATGTAAGGTAATATTCCATAATTTCAAATATGCATCCCAATGACTCTTGTTTGTCAGATTAAAAATAACTTTTAAAATGGCTTCTACTTTTCATTAAGCCCACATTAAAAACAGCTATTTATTGGTTTGATGTGCTATTCTAATTTTGAATGTCATGTTTTCATCAACTTCCTAAATAACAGAAATAAAAGCTTCCAAACATCCATGAGTAAATAATCTACATAATGTGATTCACTTGGTGATAGAATTCATAGAATACAGGCTTTTTAGTAAAATTCAGACTGTACCTTAAAGTGCTACACTCTTTTCACTTGTGTGATTAGAGCATAATGCCAAAAGACATTTCTTCCGGTAGCTCTAGATTTGCATGTTTGTTTTGGTTGTATTTACCCAGAATGCCCTGCATTACAGTTCACTTTAAACTTTTGGAGCGGTCTCCAGACCCCTTGATGTTCACATATGCATTTAAACCTTCAACCAAACCTAGACTCAGATTTTTAGGCAGACCACAGTTTGTCTTTTTGGTCAACATCAGATTTTTACTGAATATTCACACCGCCCCAAACGAGCCAGACTTTCTGCACAAACCAAACGAGATTTTGATTAAAGCGGAGCAAACGGAGCTGGTGTGATTGCACACTCCGTTGACGTTTTTGTACATCTAAGTTGTAAGAAATTACTCTTTTAGAAACATTAGAAATAATAGACATATTTTTCATAGAATCAAGCCAGAAGTGCGTTAAAGAAACAAACCACCTGTTGATTTAAACACCAAAATTACATTTCTCTGTTCTCACTATCAGACAAACGCTTCCTCTTTTAGCAAGAACAAAATGGATGAAATTCAAATTTTATAATGGGAATTTCATGCAAAACATCAACACTCCTCCTACATTTCTCTCTCTCTCTCTTATGAAATATCCTTTAAACGCAACACAAACTCTGATTGTTGAACAACCCTCCTGTGTGCTGTTGAGCCTCGGGGCAGGAAGCTCTGATACCGAGCTCTGGAGCAGAGGATGTGTGGGCAGAGAGAACGAGAACGGGACACATGCAAGCAAACACTCAGTCCTAATAAAGAAATCCTTCATCTTGTGTAAATAGGATAAAGATGACTTAAAACAAAGTGCAAATATGGCAATAGACTTCAACGGTTTCACGTCTTTCCCTGCAGAGGAAGCGTCTTTGGTATTCGCCACTGCAGTTTCTGAGCTAAAAAAGGAAGTGAGGAACTGTGGGGCAGCCTGCTGCAAGATGCAGAAAGATGCAGATCTGTGTAAACAGTGGCGGCAAGATGCAGTCAGGAGGGGAGGATAGGGTTACAACAAAGACACATCTCCTCTGCAGCCGAGATCCTCCCCATTTGTCCGCGGATGCTCTCCGCTCTCACCGTTAATGCAGCTTAAATGGCAGACAAGAAAAAGCTTTTTGAAAGCATATCTACAAGGATAGGATACACTACATGAATAATTTGGCGACTCCAGGGATTCATGCCGTAGTTTGGGGGGTGGAGGGGAAGAAGCTATCAAGGCAGCTCCTTGTCAGAGTGTTGGATGTGGACGAGAGCAGGAACAGCTGAGATCCCATACTGAGCGGAGAAAAAACAACTCAAAGTCTCTTGAAGAAATGCACAACTCAGAAAGTAAAGTACCAACGTTTCGGTGTACAGTAGGCACACACGGACGGGAGTTCATCTTTTTTTTTGTGTACGAAAGAGAAATGAGCACCAGGAGGTGTCTTCCGAGGAAAATATTGTATTCCATATGATCTCCTACACCACAGCCTCACCGTCTATCTCTACAGAGAATTATACTGTTACATCTCCTGCACGGTGGACTTTTCTTGACTTATTCAGAGAAAAAAATTGGAAGTTATGTGAATGATCCTCTAGCTATGAATGATGGCATTTCAAACTTTCGTGAGACTGAAAACCTCCAAGCACCGTTACCTTGCTTTGCTGTTGAGGAAAGTGTATTAAAGCTGTTATTTTTGGTTAGAATAAGATGATTACACAACATATAATGACTAGTAAATAACTGGAATCATGTGGTTAGGGTTCTCTGAGCACAAATGGTACCCTCTCCGAACCCCATGTAGAATCATGTTGTGCTCCTTTTTTTTGTCTACAACAGTAAAATAGTTTCTTCCTGTTTCTCTCCCTAACAGCTGCTCTGAGTGCAGGACGTGTCAAAAACATCCTGATTTTCCACTTCTAAATTTAAGTTGTTTCCAACAAAGACTGATGCTAAGCGACTCACGGACAGTATTTTCTATCCTATGTCAGTCAAACAGATGAGCAGGAGGGGAAGTGGTGGTGGGGGGGAGTTGGGTCAATGATGTTGGTAATGATCCTGTTATGAATAAACCAGCTAGAGGAAGTAGAGCTCCCATTAGGTTTTCCTCCTCAGGCTAATAATAACCAGAGAGCTGCTGCCTCCTCCGCGATCAATACGCATCCGCAGCAGGACGTAGCTGAAGACACGCTGTGGTGTTTGATCTGAGAGCACGGCTCAGCAGGTTCAGGGGAAAAGGGGATTTGGTGTGTTACAGCCATCTGTAATGTCTTTCTGATGTTTCAAAGCTAACATTAGGGACACGGTTATTTTTATGTGCAAGTCAATGGGTCTGATCCAGATCGCAGTCATGCATGCAGGATGTTAAAGGCCACGATTTATTACTTAGCCACACCTAACCTGATTACAGATTCTTCAAAACCTTCACCGTTCTCGTTTTTTTTAAAAAAGAAGTAGTAAAACTTTGTCTTTACTTACAGGACAAACCACCACACACACACACACACACGCACGCACGCATGCGCACGCACATATCTTACCTCAAGAGAGAGAGACCAACCCAACCGGATTCGAACCCAGGACCTTTTTGCTGCAAGGCAACAGTGATTTGAAAATAGCACTTGTCAACTTTTTGTGTAATATATTCTACTCTGTCACCACACAATCGATTCTTCATTCAAGGGTCAACAAATACACCAGTTTCAGTCATTTGAAGAGCACACATAATTAGCATTCATGTCAGTGAAAGGAATGAATCATTTATGATTTATGGAACTGCCTCACAATGAGCTCACTGAGAGTTTGGTCTTTATAGATGCACTAGATTTCCAGGAATTTATTGCGATATGATTTTTCCCCCCAGGAAAAACAAATTCACATGAGCATCTCATGTCAGTTTTAATAATTATATTCTGCTTTGCATCCACCTTTATATTTATTGCAGGAGCTTCTCAAGAAAATGACAACACTTCTAGTTTGAGAGTAAAATAAAGAGTGGTTTCTACCACACACTCTGGCCACAGCTGTTTCCGGATGTCATACCTTGTCAGGCTAACTGATATTTTGATATCAATGTTTGATATTTTGTGCTCTCAAACATAATTGGAAATTCTTACACCACACCATTTTTGTTTGCATTTCGTGTAGAAGGAAGTTGGATTTGTGTCTTCGTCAAAGGTTGGACTGTTGTTTCAGTGCTTCTTGGTGCAGCGCCTCCACAGGCGAGGAGGTAAAGAGGTTTTCCAAAGGGTTTGGTTCGATTGACACAGTGCAGTGTGGACGTGAACACCAGCCGCTGAAAACGTAACAAATGTTGCAATTTTTGTCCTCAATTAAACGAGTCCAGAGGTTCGGTTGGACTGTGGACTCAGACTCAAGTCCACAGTCCAATTGTCCTGACAACACTCTAAGTATAAATTTTGTAAAGTCCAGTTATGGGCAATGTAATGTGTAATGAAAAAATGAGGTCAAAACCATTTCATAGTGTTCAATTGGCAAGACATCCAAGGTATCAAATGTAGACTACCTTGCAGTTTGCAATAAATACAACAAGCGAATAAATACAACAAGACTAAATGTTTAGCAACAAATGTTGAATGACATTTTCTAAATCAACATCTTAACAGAGTATTTTAACCAGGTACATTCTGAGTGAGTTAGTTTGACAAGCAATAGAACAATAAACGCTTTTCTTCCACTAATCTAAGTGAACAAGTGGCGACACAAAGAAATGTAATTTATGGTGGAATTGGCAGCTTTTGAAGTCTCCGTGCATTACTGTCACAAGCCCATCAGATGTGTCAAAGGAAAAGAAAGTTCAAGCACATCTACAAAGCCCTCCATCAGTCACCTACATAAATCAATGAACACATGAAAACGCACACACACACACACACTACATACAAGAAGCAAGGCTGCCCTGACCTTTAAATGAGGGATCAGCCTATCATTCAAAGCTTGTCGTTGGTTCCCTTTTCAGGCTTCGGGCAATAAAAGCAATGCCTTTGCTGTTAGAATGGAACTTAAAGTGAGTGGAGAAAGCAGCTGTAAAATTGATTTTTGATAGGTTTCAGTTCATTAGGTCTGTGTG
This sequence comes from Poeciliopsis retropinna, assembly GCA_010277075.1. Lineage (NCBI taxonomy): Eukaryota > Metazoa > Chordata > Actinopteri > Cyprinodontiformes > Poeciliidae > Poeciliopsis > Poeciliopsis retropinna. The sequence continues at coordinate 2,216,231 of VMRM01000009.1, forward strand.
TGTGAGAGTGTGTTTGTCCTGGCTTGGGTTGACAGGGGGCCAGTTCAATCCAGCACTCATCACACCTGACATTCTGTTGCTTGTGGCGAATCGAGACCAGCTACTGTCTTTCCTGCCAAGATAAAATGCTTTTTAAACCCTCACAGAGGGACTCCGCATTCAACAGTTTTTGATTCCCATGAGTGACAATGAACTTCCTCGCTAGCTGTCGGTTGCTGTCGATAGCTGTCGCTCACTAGCAACAGGGTCAAAAACATCACTTTTCAAGGGGTTTGGTTTGTTTGACACAGCGCCGTGTAAAGTGAACCAAATTGTAATAATGCTGCAATTTTGGTCCCCAATCAGTCTATTGGAGCATCACATGAACTTAAAGAACAGAAACCACTAGGGACTTTAGTGCAGAGCTATTTAATATAAACTATATAAAATAGTTATTATGAGAGAGGTTTGCTTTGGAAGAAATACATTCAAAATTCAATAATTCAAGGTTCTCTCGAAGTAAATGAAACATAAAAGATTAAATACATTAGTTTTTCTGAAGCTGAGTGAAGTTAATTACAAATATCAATCCGTCCAACCACCGCCTTCCATTTACAGCATCTGAGATTGGGCTACAGGGGTAGCAAGTCAAGGAGGAATACCCAGAGTTCCCTCTTCCCAGCAACACTCATCCTGGAGCATCTCAAGGCGTTCTCAGCATTCTCAGGGATTGAATGCTCAGTAGGGGCAGTCAATCCCATCAGTGAGTTCAGCGTAAGTGCCAGGTTACCTCCTAGAGGGACATGCCAGAGAACGAAAACATCAAAGAGAGTGCCTGAAGGCGTCTTAATTAGATGCCTTAACCAAAGCTGCTGACTCTTCGGATGTGGGGGAGTTCTGCTTCGAGTTCCTCCAAGATGATGGAGTCTTCAACCTATCCTCGGAGAGCGATGAGCACAGCAGCAGCATGGTGCATTGTCAATTATTTCACATCAAATGGCACCTTGAATACAAATAGATGAATCATCCTGAGATCCTGCAGAGACCGAACATGTTCTGGATAGTTTCATCCCCAAGGCTTCTGACTAGGACATGTTTGAAAAACATTGGCTTGTGCCACATCGAGGAATGCCTGCCATTTGGGGTTGTTTGATGGAAATGTACAGTGGCGTGTACTCAGGATCCCATTTTGTTGTTTTATTATCCATCTGTCAGAACCATAGAAAGGGATCACGATGCAGCCTGACCAGCATTTTGGCTCAGCTCTTTCTCCTCCACAACAGACCAGAGCAATACTGTGAACAATTCCCAAATTTGTCAAATCTGATTAATCCTATTAACAAGAAAAGACACCCATCCATCCATCCATCCATCCATTTTCTGTTTAAGGAAGCCTGAAAGAACATGAAAATGCACAGGGAGAACATGCAGTCTTCATGCAGAAAAGAAAGAAAGAGCTCTATAATATCGTATGAGGTAACCATCATTCCTCTCTGCAACAACAAAGCTGAGTTTCAGGTCCGCTGAAAATCAAATCTAGCTTTTCAAAGATTATTCGACCTGGTATCTTATGCATAACTTTGCCATGACTGGTGGTCTGCATTGGGACTCTCACATGGTTCTGCATCCAAGCTGAGAGAGAGAGTAACACAAGCTTAAAGCAGAGGTGACTTTCAAAGGAGTGAAGCTTCCTAAACCTGTGTGGCAAGCAGTAAGGTAAGGTGTTTGATTCTGTTTCTTGACAAGCACAATGGGCACACCTATTTCCTTTCACATCCAGGGTAGACACCCACATAATAATTGGTGTGCCACCTCAACTGTGAGCAACAGTGAGCCAGTAAATGGCACAGTTGTTTACTGTAGGTGAGTTCAAGGGTGTTTAAAATAGATCCAACTGGCTTTTTATGCTGTCCCACTACCATGATATTTATTTACTTTCATAAGTCTGTGATTGGTGAACTGTTAGAGAAAGGACAATGCTGTTGTGGTCTGGGATTGGACTGAGTTGTTTTGTTGTGCTGTCTCAGCTTCTCTTCTCTTCTTCTCCTACTTATCTGGCTCATCCACACACTAACTGTACACCATCAGTGAGGCAAGAATCGTCAATGATGATTAACTTACCAGAACTTCTTAAACTTCTGACAAAGCCGTCCTGAGACTGATAATCCACTCACTCTGCTGCCGCAAACAGAGAAAAATTCCCTCAGAACATTTCCCTAGATCTCTGATAGAGCATGCAGACCAGGCCGCCAACCCATCCAATTGCCACTCGTTTGTTTAACAACCAACTGAGAGATTTTACCTCCTCCACCTCTGATATTATGGTATCAATGATGGGTTCCCTCACTGTCACTGAGATTGTCAAGGTCTTTATCCTTTAGAAGTATTTAGATGCTTCTGTATTTTTCTATTTTGCAGTCGGAGTTTTTGCTGCAGTCCCAATGATTCTTAAATCCAAGAACTGGTGATGTCAGCAAACATTTGCATCAGGGACAAAAGTCTTATTTATCCCCAGAGAGGAAAGAAAACAGGTGGAGGGAATATAAAGCTATAGCTATAAATCACATTTATATATGGCAATGGAAAATGTAATATACAAAAAACAAAAGAATTGTATTTTTTCAACCAATGTTTGCTCTTGAGTTTGACTGAGTTTCCAGTAAATTCAGAAGATTAAGTTAGAACATGCACCATTCATATAACACCGACTATTAGTATGCTATAAATTGACTGGCAACAATTACCCAGGAGCTCTTGAGTATCATTTTTCAGCAAAATGAATGTTGACTTGACATATAGTATGGCATCAATACTGTACAAATATCAAGCAAAGTGAGCTGGTCTGCTGTTGAATGAAACACAGTATGAGCTGTTATGAAAAATTATATAACTTATGATTCCACAGTAGCTGTTGTTTTTACAATTATGCATTACTTTGTATTTTGGTTTGGAAGTCGGATTATGTTGTGACACAATGTGAATAAGTGAGGCTGTACGTTTACATACCAACCATCTTCAATTTCAAACTAATTGCACGTTTAGCTCCACACACGTACAATGTTGCAAGATAATTATTCTTTGGAAATCTATTAATATCCTGATTTCCTTTTAACTCCATTCTGCCATTACTGGTACCGGCAGAATTAATGGATGAGCTTTCAGAAACCGCATTTTCCTTCCTCTCCTCGTTTTTATCCTTCCAGTCTTTTCATTCCTTATTCAGAGGCTTCCCTCTCCGAAACCATTTCTCTGGTCTGTGGTTACCGTACATCCTGCGTCCCCAGTGACTGCCTATTAGCCTGTGAAGCATCCTTCTCTCCCCCGCCCTGCTGAGTCTGCATTGTATATGTGTTCCTCTCTCAAGCATCGTGGCTGTATTGACCTTCACTTAAGTCATTATACATTCTGTCAGCCTTGCTGCTGTTCAGCATTCCCATTTTGTGTTCAGAACCTCTTCAGTCTCCTAACACAACTTGCACAATGGATTTGAAAAGTGTGCACATTCCTTAGAAAAAAAAAAAAAGCAATATTTCAAAATATTTTTCCTTTTTGACATAACACACATTCACATCGTTTGAGTTCATCTCAGCACTCAGTCCTCATGAGGACTCAAGTGTTTGCTTCAATACTTCAATAGGTGTAACCAAAATCCCGAAAGTTACTTCCAACTTTGAGTATGAAGCAATTTAGATACACTTGGCAACTAAGAATTGAAATGAGTAATACTAATGTTGAGAAGCAAAATTTCTCAATTTTGTTTCTCAAAACAATTTTTGAGAAAAAAAACTAAACAAAAACTAGTTTTTTTGAAAAACAAAAACACAACACTATTGTTTAGGAACTATTGTTCCCAATAGTTTACCAGCACACGTTAATTGCAGAAAAACCAAATGGTGTGCATGCATTTTGATTATGTAACTTTCTGTTAAGTCAAAATATAACTTTTGACTTAGAGAAATAGTAATATATAAATACTGATAAGTAAATAATTAGTTTCATAAGTACATACCCTAACTTTTAAATTGTAAAACTGGGATAAAAGCTTCCAGGATAGTACAGTTAAGGTATTTTTCAGTAATTAGCTATAGTGGAAAACTCTGCCGCAACAATTTTGGTTGTTTGAAAATATATATTGAAATTCAATTCATAAAGCTGATTTAATATTGCAATAAAAAGAGCTAGGAACTTGTTGTACTGCAGTCATGGTATGTTGCTGTCTTGTTTGAACATTAGCAACCTCAGTAAAATATCCACATAGAGACATTGAACAGTCTGTTTCATTCCTTACCTTCCTAGTAGATCTAATTAGCATCATACCAAAAGCAACACTAACTGCAGATTAAATTTTGAAATGTATAACCTCTTAAAAATGTAACATTTGATTGCCATCAGAAGTAATATATTTTTTGTGTAATTGGAGATATTTCAGGTATTCAGGGGTTCAATAAAAGTTAGACATTTTAAAGAAATGTCCTCAGACTCTCAGAGAAAGCAGTCTGTCAAGAGTGACACGTTTATACCCATTAGGAACAATGAGGAAGACCTCGGTGCAGTCTGTGTAAATTTGTCAGCCAAGAACAATATGTACCACATTACATAATAATAGTAATTTTTAGCCCTGCCTTTTAGGTTCAAATATTCCCAGCATCCAGTTATGAATCCTCATTAACTATTTATGAAAAGGACAGAAGGCTCTCTTGTGCAACCTCTGCAGCCTCCGGGGATCTTGGGGGAGAGCAGGGAACTTCCTGTGAGTACAGACAGATTTACAGCTTTTCTTCCTCTCTTTGCGCTGGTGTTTAACTGGTGCTTTGGAGGTAAAGGCCGTGAGACACACAGCTGCCAGGGGCCCATATGGTCCCGGGGCTTCTGCTCGGTCTGTGCAGCACAAGGTGTGCAGCATCGACTCGCACAGCGCTCCTTAATGCAACGCAGTCAATACGTTCGGAGCTGCAAGCTGTCAGGGATACGGAAGAGGAGCATGTGTTCGGTCCATGTGCAGGCCGAGTCCCGACATGAGAATCTCATCGTGATTCATCTCATGACACCGATTTTCACTGGTGAGTTTCATGTGATTGGAAACAGAATAAATAATGACCTTAATGTTCCCAATAGTTGCTGGATATTTTCAGCTGTTTTCACAACGAGATGTTCATGTTTGAAAGATTTCATATTATGCAGGGTGTGTCATCAAATTTAATTGGCTTTTCAAACCCATAAGGGGCATGATGGAAGAAGGAAGGGCTATAAAAAGGAGAACTGGATGATTGTGCTTTAAATATGACCAGAACCATTTATTTAACCTCCCTCCTCCTGCACCAACTAACACAATTAGTTGTTATTAATCTGTCAGAGTATTCAGCTCTTGACCAACAGGTTACTTTTTTTTTTTTTGCTTTACCAATGTTTACCTTTCTTATTTAGATTTTATTGAACAAAAATCTCCAGAAACTCTTCAAAACTTTCAGAACAATATTAGACTGTAATACTGACATTTCTACATCAATAATTGATGGTGCAGATATTAAGGATGGAACGAAGCATCCCTTTTATGGGAGGTCAAAAGGGATAAAGATCAATAAATAAAGACATCATTAATAAATGTACCGCAAATTACATGAATTCCTTTTTAAATGTTGAAATAATTTGCAAATAAACAATTTATTAAACATGTCATAAAATCATTAAAATGCAAGCTGAAAATAGCCAACACAAATAACTAATTAAATGTATTTTATTATTTAATGGCTCCTGTGGCGTCACCATGAACTAATTCTATCTTTCAAACTTACCCGTCAGATTTCGAGTGCGGGGCGAAGACGCTAATTGTTGAACTTCTCTAGATTGGTCTCATTCTTTAAACATCAAGGCCGCTTGATGGAAAAATTTTACAATTAGCCAAAAACATGTAAGCAGGAGATTGTTATTCAGACTATGTGGCGGTTAAAGTCGAAGAATCAAAAATCCTTCATTTAGTTAAACATTTATTTGTCATGATACATTTTATAAATTATTTAAAGATGGCTTTATTATTGATTTTGTCCCTTTTAACTCTCCATACCCTTTAATAAATGCTTTTAATCCCTGAATAAGTTGAAATAAATAATATTAAAGTTATCACATATCAATAAAGCAAAATCTTGATACTTGCCTATTCACCAAAAATACCAACTTTTGTGGTAAGCTCTAGAAAGACTAGTAAAAGTGTTAGAATGTTGCAGAGGAGGAAGGGTTGTGCTCTCCTGCAGCCGTGTGTGCTAAACGAATCCATTCCAGTTTCACAAAACCACAGCTCAGTGGAACTGCTCGAGGCTTAATGCTTACAACTGCTGCAATCAAGCTACAAATGATGAGGAGAGAGGATTTGCGCGTGTGTGTGTGTGTGTGTGTGTGTGTGTGATTGCTTTCCGAGTCCTACTGACCACGGCTGATTACGCACCGAAGAGGCTGCGCTTGACGTCAGAGAGTGAGTTGCTGATGCAGATGCAGGTTTTTTCCCCCCCTGCAGCATCCTCACTTGAATCATGTCCCTTTCTGTTTTTCTCTTTGTAGTGACTCTGAGATCAGAGCGAGTGAATCATGGGCAAAGACTATAAGGGTGGAATGATGGTAGGGAGTGAGTGAAGGAGAGCCTGAGATGAAATTGCGAAGGTGCTGCTGGCTTTGTGAGGAGACGATGACGCAGGCGAACCCCCTCTGCTGCATGCTCGCAGTATACGTGAATGCGCTTCTCCTTCAGATCCAAGGTTCTGCACTTGTCAGAAAATTGTCGCAGTGAGAAAGGAGAGATTAAAAAGCAAGAATGAAGAAGCTACCAGAAAAACTGAATATTACCTCCATACACACAACATGTCATATATAGATATTTTGTTGTAATAGGTCAAAGGGCAAAAGGAAGATAAACCAGATTTCCTGTATTATCTCCACCCGGCCACTGAGACTTAGTCCCTCACTTACTCAGGATTCATAACAGCTCCTAATGGCCCTATTAATAAATCATTATAGGCTGACAGTGATGTACGGCGATGATCAAGAAGGGGGTCACTGAGTTTGCTTCCTATGGATTTAGCGCCTGCTGAGCCAACCCCCGCCCGTCCAGACCCCACCCAGCTGGGAATGCTCCCCGCGACATCATATCCCTTACCCAGGGATCCAGGGCATTCTCCACGGCCGGCACGAGGCGATGAATCAAAGTGCGGACGAAGATGGACCCCGGGGGGGGCAGCGAGACCTTGTGACCCACTTCCTATCACCGCGGGCCTGCAACACAGTTTTCAGCCAGTGAGAGTGATGTAACTGACACTATGAGGATGCAGTGCTTGAACTGGCAGGATGCAGAACTGGAGACAGAATGAGGACGTAGAGACATCCTGTGTTTTCATCAAACAAATGCAGAGCAGGAAGTGTAAAAATACAGATTTATTTTATTTATTGATTAAAATCATAAAACTGATTTAAATATCAAAGATATCATAATTTTTTTTTTCCAAATAATGATTTTACTGGAAAAAAAAAACAAAAACAAAAAAAACAACCAACCTGGCTCTATGTGAAAATGTAATGTCTTCTTTTACAAGTCATGGCTAAATAAAATTTGCATAGTGTTCAGTTTTAAAAGCCACACTCAGAAAACAGAACTCCTCTGACAGCATGAAGCAGGGTACAAAATCTATAAAAATATTGCCATTGTTAAACTGACAGAAATTCAAAAACAGATGTGCAGCAAAGTCACCAGCCACGTTTCGATTTTTTTAAAGTATTGCATTAGAAAAGGTTGTTGGACATGGTAAAATTAAAAATAACTTCTAATTACTCAACAAGAAATTGTTGAGTAATTAATAATTACTCAACAAATGGAGGAAACAGGAAACAGCGATAAACTTTCCTTGGAGTCGCCAGCCGACCAAAATTACTCCAAGAGTTCATCAGTAGCTCAGTCAGAAGGTCAGAAAATAACCCCTGACAACATCTGGCTGGCCTGGGGTCAAGGTTCAAGATTCAACACTCAAAACGGAATACTGGGCACCTGTGACAGTAAATACTGCTGTAAAGTAATTGTAAAACATAAAGAATGAAAACAGAATCTTTGCCCAGTAACAAAAGCTCCTGATGGCGGTTTTTGTCGACGAGAGTGGCCAACTGGTTATTGCAGGAAATTTTCAAGGAGCAAGTATGTTTTCATGGTAGCAATGTGAGGTCCAGCTGATCCAAGTTATGTAAATGTGTCAGAAAGATTTCTTTAAAATACCAAATCGTAATCAGAAATAAAACACCGGAGAATTCACATTGCCTTATCTGGCAACACAAATGTTTTCTGGTGTTAAAAGCCATGTTTCATCCCTGGGTTTCATGCATGTTCCACTCTGATCTTTTTGTTCATGTAACATCACCAATAGCAACTCTACATGACTTTGCATGGAAAACAAGGATTTCCACCTTTAATCGGTTGATCTTCCATAAAACATGCTTCATGTTTTCATGAAACCTGTGATTCAATGACATGCATGTAATTTTTGATGATAACACCTCTGCTCCTACACAGCGCCTTTAATACAGCTGATCTTAATGCAATGTGAACGCTAAAGAAAGGGCCATCCTTTAAACAGGCGCCCAGCAGGTCACTAGGATGACCCCTGACCCTTAACCTCCTGGTTCTGAACTGCCTGTGGGTCATGCCCAGGTCCCCTCACAGCGTACTTAAGTAATTTTCTTAATTTGCCTCAGTAGGAAATTATAAGGATTTAATTGTTGGCTGACCCCTCCCACCTCCTTGATAACCGCCTCACACACACTCGGGTTAACGACTGACACACCAACACACTTTGACAAGCTGCTGGTCTCAGGAGACCCAGAGAGGAGTGGCACAACCCGGCAGGTCTAAAACTCACTGATTACCTCTAGATTTCCCACAAGACGCACGGATTAAAAATGTCTTTAATGACTCTGTCTTCCATAATATGTTAATTCATGTTTATGAAAATGGAAAGTTATGCAGTTCAGCTTTGTTGAGTTTGGCACCGATTTTAAAATTTATGTTCAGTTGAATTTGATGATCTGTATGCAAATTTAAAGGGGCAGTATTATGTATTTTCCAGGCATTTTATAGCACAATCAAAGATTCCCTTGAGTGGTAATAAAAATGCTGCACATATAAAATTTGACTTTATAAATTAGCGTTTTCAAAATTGGATCTCTGTCTTTTTAAGAACGTCACTCCTCTATTAACTCTGTACCAATGTTTTTCTCAGCAGCAAAGGCGGAGCTAGGTCCACCCAGGCGTTTGGCACAGCAGAATGTGCAAAATATGGAGAGATTAAAGGATTTCTCAAATATGGATTAAAGATTCACAGCAGAACTCCAGGTATGATTTGATTAGGGGAATAATGTTCCAGAATTATATAAATCTCAAAAAGGTCTATTTGACATAATGCTGCCTCTTTAAAGTGTCAACAAAAATGCAAAATTCCCCATGAAGAAATAAAATTGAAAAACTGCATAAGAAACTAAGTAAACCCATTCGACAACTTATAGAACCACTTTGGTAAGGGATAAAGTGAAGTAGTGGGTCTGTGGTACTTTTTGTGACAGAACTTTGGCCTACTCTTTTTCACAGAACATGGTTCTGCTCAAAGCATGACCCATTTCCAGCCAACCTTCAGTTGTCAGACAGGTGGCTTCAAATTTGTCTGTAGAATTCTTTGGTATGCAGATGAGTTCAAGTTCAATTCGGTGACCTTAAAGGCCCGAGGTTATTGGGTTGCAACACGAGCTCAACTGTCAACCTTCCACCACGTTACTTGATAGCTGGTGCTGGCATTTGATTTTCTCTAAAATATGACGCTGTGCCAAAAAGTCAAACCTCTCTCCATACTGTGCAAACACTTCATAAAGTTGGGCTCAATCACCATTAATATTGATGTTGACTATACTCACTTAGGAATGTACCGTGGAAAAAGGAAAGAAATTCCCAAATTGTACTTTGATATGATCGTTTTGCTTTCCTGTGATGATTGGTGAATGCCTTTAATGTTTCCGTCTCTACGGTCCCTGCTTATGTGTTAAGGTCTTGATTTTGTGTTGACTCACATCTATAAGGTCTCCAAGAGCGAAACATTATTTTCTTTTTAGCTTTTTTTGTTTGCTTTGGTTTAGTAATAATTTTAGTACTTGCGAAATGCCACGTTATTTTTATGCTCTGTCACAAAGTCACAGAATGGGAAACAATCCCATCTCCGGTTTATTTGTAAAGGTAATGAGATGTATCAGTTTCTTGCTGTGCTCATAAATTCAACCTTGCTGACCTTTTTCCTGTAAAACCATGAATCACAAAGGGAGTGGGGAGGATTTAGAGTAAAGTTAGAGCTGACCTCAGTTTGTGATGTATTTTTCATGAAAACATTTTTCAACACTATGGGAAATGTTTGGATGATGACAATCAGAGCTTTGACAGTAATTAAATATAGTATATTTAAAGTGACAGGGTTCATTTTACTCAGTCTGGTTATGTCCTTGACTTTTGACTCTAGTTTCCTATCATTGGGTTATTGTCTTGTGTTTCTGTGATCATGGCCTAGTCAAACTACAACAAGAATAAATAAATCTGTTTCCTCTCTTCTTTAAGTAGCTGCCAGTTTATTCCATGTGAAAGTTTTGACTTCCTGGCTGCAGACATTACTTTGGTGACCTGGCTGTCTACTGCTATCCGTTGCCTTCATTTTTAGCCAGACTTACAAAAAGCAGTTTTTACATAGATGATGTAAAATGATAACTCTGAAGAAAACAATGATCCAATGGGCTCACATCTTTTGCTGCCACAGGCAAGAGGAATGTTGTACATCAGTCAGTACTCAGCTACTAAAGAACAACATGCAAAATCCAACCATTTGTGCACAGCTGTCAAGTCTTATCGCACATTATCAGTTTGATTTGGGTCCATGCTTTGACTAGGCCTCATATTGTGATTTAAACTGTTCCATTCTAGCTCTGGTTCAATAGTTAGGGTTGTTCCAGCTTCAAGTCTTTACGTCTCAAATAAGTTTCTTCTAGCCTATTGGCTTCCTACACGATTCCACTTGATTTTCATCTCCATTCAGAGCATTGTCTGAAACTTCTCCCATAGAGCTCAATTTCGCAGGACGAAGTTCCTCTTGGCCAATTCGCAAACAGGAAGAGGAGTTGTGAATGAAGGCGATTTTCTGCGCTGTTTTAGAATTGTACTCTGCATGTAGTCGTTTGGCAACAGCAGCAGAGGAGCAGTAGCTTTCATGTTACAACTGTTTCATGAAGGTGAGTTTTGTGGAGTTCAAAAGTATTAGTAAAGTTAAGTTTGTTTATATATATATATATATATATATATATATATATATATATATAACAACTGCCTTGTTGTTTCAGCTTCAAGGCAGTTCAAAAGTGCTTCACATCATAAAAACATCACACAGTAACCAAATATGAAACGAGCTAAAAACATAACATTTTGAAAGGAACTCAGTGTTTCGGCTGTTTTGCAGTTTTATGGACAGGAATTAGGTTGACAGATTTTCACACCTGAGTTATGGTGATGATGAGCCTCTTAAATATATACAAATCTATATCCCACAATTTCCGACTATTACCTGAAACAAATATTTCACAAGGATCTGTCATTTTCCTCCCACTTTACAATTACGCAGTACTTTGTTGCACTCTACTGCATAAAATCCCTGGAGGCAAAATGTCGAGCGGGTCATCAGGGGTCAAATACTTTGGTGAGTCAATTTGTTTTACAATACAGCAAAGATACTTATGTGGAGTTTCCTAGATGTTTGAGATGTCATAAATAATGTTTAATTCAGCCGTGAGGATTGAAAGCAGTCACAGTCTGCAGGTCATGTTCACAGAAGAAAATCTCAAAATAAATAAATACAGGAGTTATATAGAAAAACAAAACAAAAACCTAACTCTTACATTCACAAATGCCTAAATGTGACTTTAAGGTGACATCTTACATGCCTATGCCGTTAACTGCAGGCAATCTTCACCCTCAGCATGGCTTTCCCCCCTGTCGTTCTCCCCTCTCTTTGAGCTGTGATATGATTGGCTGTGGCATGGGTGAGGCTCACTGCAGTGAGGAGTGGGGGAGGAGGGCTTCCCCCGCTTAGCACGAATCACGCTCACTAAGCCAGCCAGCCACCCACATATAGACACTCACAGACAGACGCAGGGAATCCCTCCGTTTTTCGTCTCAGCACTTGTCGCCTTCTCAGTCACAAGCTGCTGGTAAATTATTCACATGAAAAGCCAGGTTCAGATGTGCCACAGTCCCCAGGTTGCGGTGAGGTGATCTGACTCATCTCTGCACTCACAGATTTTATTTTTTATTTTTTTTTATTATTATTTTTGACCCAGTTTAACCTTCTCAGAGACAGAGTTTGGGATAATGCTAACTGGCAAAAGCAAAACATTCCCACCGCTGGGTTATTATTAGGGACTTCTTAGGTTTAACTCCAATGCAGAGTTATGCCTTGACAGGGTAAGAAGATCTGCTCTGGCTTACAGCTGTTGAGTGCAAACCTTAAAGGTCAGATTTCACTACGCACATATGTCTAAATCTGCCTTCAATGGCTGCAAATCTGGCGAGAGGGCGCCCCTAGTTGGCAGGAGACATCTGCAGCTCTTATGAGTTATTCCGTGTGTGTGCTTACAGGGAATCCACAAAAAAAAAGGGCAGAATGACCTTTAACATGGATTTTGAGCAAAAGGATGAAGATGTCAGAAGCTCTGATCAAATACCATGAATCAGGATCATCGATCACACTGCTATCACAATGATTTTATTGGAATCACTGAGGACAGCGTTAAAAAAAAAAAAAAAAAAAGAAGGTCAGAGAGTCTTTGGCACAGTAGCACCCCCAAGGTGGGGATGTGAAGACATACAGAGTCGTCTCCAATGAAGAATTAATGTTAAAACCTGATAAATGAAATAAAACTGCAAGCAGAACCAACAGGTTCCAATTCCTACCTAACAAGATCTCTCCTGCCCTGTCCCTCTCTGTGCTCTCTGCCCCCCTCCAGCCTGGTTTCACTGTGTCTGTCAGTGAGTGGACCAAGCTGGATGTTTTCAGGACAGTGTTTAGTCCTCAAAGATGTTACCATTACAGAGTATCTGGCCTGCAGTGGCAGCATTATGTAAAATTGACTTATTTGAACTTTGTATCATGTCATAATATTGCTCCCTAAAAACATACCAGGAGTGTTGCCTTAAGACTTTCATCCATATTTGAGAAATTCTTTCATCTCCATGGCAACCATTCAGCTATGCAAAACACCTGGGTGGACCTAGCTCCGCCTTCGAAGATAAAGCTCCTCCTCAGAGCCTCCCCTTCGCCCCCGCCGTTACGTCAGCACTCAGCTCCTTCAAACTAGCCAGCAGCAATTAGCAAACACCTGGTAAAACTGTGCAGTACATAATACTACTCCTTTAAAATAGCTTTGAAAAGAGCAAGGACTTCTTAGTTATGCATACTGCTGCATTTGGTAGATTAAAAAAAACTTAAATCAGATTAATCGCATTCTGCTGTTGTGATTAATCACAACAAATCACCATGCTTTAACTTTATAAACTCAAAATATATATATAAAAAAAAAAAAAAATCATATTAAAAAAAAAAAATAATAAATAAATAACATTAAGGACAGTGTTTTATTATCTCAATCCAAACAACTCAGTTTTCAAGGATTTCATATTCAGGAAGAGTTAAAAAAAAGTCATTTTGTTTCAAACTTAATTTAGAAATGTTATCTATAAACTGATTTCATTTTGGTGGAAGGATTATTTGCTGTTGCAATAAGTATACTACATACTAGCTTGTGTGTTTTTTTTTTTTGTTTGTTTGTTTGTTAAACATCCAGTCTATTTTAAAGAAAAAGTTGCAGCTGAGCACCAGTCTGACTCTTTTCACTGTCGGTTTGTGCCTCTGCATTGTTGACCGCAGTACAAGATCACATAATGTGTTTCTTCAAATCAGCTAACCAGACACTTTTAGGTTAGGCTAATATTGCATGATGAATCTGCATCATGCAATATTAACACGTTAAACTTTTCAGATTAATCATGTTAATGCATTAACATTGACAGCTCTAATATATTTATATATATATATAGAATACAGTTATGTAGTTGTTTTTAGATGTGCCTATAGATCTTTACTGGCCTGGTCTGGCCAAATCTATGAACATTTTCTGGCAGAGAGAATTTTCCATTTTACCATTTTGAAAAGGTGCTTAAAATACACATTTTGCAGTATTTAACCCACTGACACTAGAGCATTTGCATTAATACTTCACGTGTCTAACTGACATTTCCTAACACTATTTCTCTCAAGTTATTATTTCTATCATTTCTTGCCAAAAGGAAAAGAAAAAAAGGATTTGTCCTGCAACTTGAAATCAAGATACAGTGCAAGCTTGCTAATAATAACCAAGCTGTAACATGTATGGGGACGTCCTTATATGGTGAAGCAGCCACACAGGCATGAAGCGGTGGCGGTTCTCCCATGGCCAACAGTTACGGATGACATCAGTGACGTGGTGCCCCGCTCAAAAGGCCAGGCTGTCGTTCGCTCTGTGTGAACGTAGTGCCTCTCCTTCATTGGCCCCATACGCGAAGGCGGTGCATGCTGGCACACATCTCTTCCAAAGGTCTCATTATCGCGGCTTCCCAGAAACAGTCACAAGATCGCCAGCATGGATCTGAGTGTCTGGGAGCGCCGCGGCTCTCTGTGGGACTGTTTAGCGCTCACAGCGTGGCCTTGCTGTAAAATGTTACGGCGAGGAATGCGAGGAATGATGGTGACTGACTCGTGGATCCTGTCAGTTCTGATAAGATCATGTGAGACATTCTGGCTCCAAGTGGCTCTGTTTTAGGTCCAATGATTGCAGTGATATGTGTGTGTGTGTGTGTGTGTGTGTGTGTGGTCATGGTGACTTCCCGTCACCTGACAGCGGACTGGCCTTCAATAAGATTATGCACAACAGTCACCTGCTTCTCAGATGCTATTTTAAGAGCCACGCTTACAGTATAGAAGTCTGACGAAGCTGTTAAGGGCTTTGACTTGTGCTAAAAGTGAAAACAAGCTTTTGTAAGAGAGTGGAAAATCTATTTTTGTTTCATACATGAAAGAAGTTCAAACTCCACTTGAGGGAATGGTTTGTTGGAATAGCTTTGAACACTCACAAGCCACTTTATTAGGTACACTTTTTCAGTTGCTTGGAAACCCTAAATCACATGAAAGCAACAAAATGCATGTAAAGCTGCAGTATGTAACTTTTGTTTTAAAAAATCTAAATGCTTTTTACATGTTTTCTAAAGCTGTCACTGTGTCGCCTCAGTGTAATGTGAGGCAGATGAGCTGTGAAAAGAAATTCATCACCTCCTCCCTGAGCTGCTATCACTGTCTGAAGTAATGCACAGCTCCCGACCAAAAACAACCAATCAGAGCCAGGATTGGCTTAGCATGATGGTAGGGGTGTGAACATTTGGGCCTTTTTTTGTAGCCCCATAGCTCAGGTACCACAAAACGATTCAGTCAACTACAAGTTCCTGTGTACCAAAGTAAAGTAGAGTCAAAGAGAAGGCCATCTGTCCATTGCTAAAGCATCCATGTATGATTTTTCTTTGAAAGGATTATAGTGATTTGATAAACCACCTAAAGCCAACTAAATGCATTAAATTCACCCACATAACTCTCTTATGAGGAAAGAGTTTAAAAGTCAAGCCAACATGTATGTATTTTACTTTTTATCCAAAAATGAATGTAGTTCATTTTTTCTCTCATTGGGTAATTTTCAGAGAGAACCTGACAGAGATGTCATTTCACCAATAAATAAAAAGCACGTTTATTATCAGAGTTGGATGCTGAAAGAAAAGTTTGAGAGGAAGAAAGAAGGAAGAGGTTCAGGAGCTGGAGAGTTGGAAAAACAGAAAACAAAAATCAGAAAATTGTCCCAGCAGAATTTATTGCATTTGATTTTTCTAGAAAATATCTGACACTTCTAGATAGTTTGTTGTAGATTGTCTTATTGTCTTTAATGAGGAAAAAAGCTGAATCTGCAGTGGATGCCACGTTGACCGTCCATAGGTCAGTGATTATTTTATATAAAAAATTATGAACAATTTAAACTTGTCTTGATGTGATTTTTGTATCATTTTTAACTTTTTATATATTTCCCCTACGACCAGAAACTTTTATTTTTTTAAATATTTCTCTATCATGCTTTTTCTATCCTATCATGGTAATTTATGAGGGAAATCTTTCTGAGTGCAGACTGAGAGTCTGCGTCGCATAGCATAAGGTTTAAAGACACTGCGTCAAGATATAAATTTATTGCTTTTTTTTTCAATCCCAAAATAGTAGAATTTTAAATAATCAAATGTTTATGAAGCTTATAATTTTGGGTGAGCTCTGCATTAGAGTAGTATAATCATTTGTGGTGGACTCATGACATCTAACATGTGTGGTGAAAATGGTCATGACATGTTTGAAATTTGTCATTTTAAAATTTCATCCCTGGTTTGTTTGAATCCAGAGATTAGCTGATAACATTTACAAACATTATTTGCAGTTACGAAACAGACTCTGCATCTCTCAGAGAGGCTTTGTTGTTTATCGAGGTCAAATCTGCATCTTTTCATGGACACGAGAGGTCACATCAACAGGGTTAAAACCGGTGGCCTCACGTTGGTGTACAATCTCCTAAAAATGCACGGAACAAACACCCTTTCATGAAATGCCTCTCGGCGCCCAGAAACACCAGACGGCTCACACACTCCTTCCATCATATGTTCATCAGAGCACATGCAGGGCAGCAGGAGGCAAAACGTGATGACGGATTTGTCATGGTTGTCAGTGCGAAGAGAGAGAGCCATCTTTGTTGTAGTTCAGGTAATGATGGACTGACCTGAATGTACAAAGGAGAAGAAGAGGTTAGAAGCAGAACATCTGCCCTCAAAGAGAGCAAGCAAAAACTGTCTGAGGTCAATAAAGCTGAAGTAAAAAAATTATATTTCTGTTACAGTCAAACATTTATCTTTTTATTCCATATTTACCTTTGGTTGTTTCATGAAATGAACCAAACTTTTACTAAGACTTTTCAATAAGAACCTAAAAGTGTCTTAAGAATGTCACATATGTTAATCATTTCCACAATTTCTCAGATTTCATGCTATGTTTTTTTTATTATTATTATTATTGTTTATTCATTTGTTTTTTTGCCTTGGACATTTTTTTTTGTAAAGAAAGAGCTGGTGATCCGAAATCACTTCTAGCACAAAAACAAGACGTGGGCCAATATTTTAGTGAGTTAAAGACAGAATTTTACATGTTGGGCCAACACAGAGTCAAGCGAAGCAGTGAGATGAAAGGAAAAGAATGGATGCATTTTACTCATCTTTTAATGGAAAAGGTGTGGCATATGTATTCAGTTTTCCTGAGTAAGTTTTTGCAACGTCAAGTCTCTGAGGTTCTGCCTCCACCAGCTTTGCATTTCTAGAAACTCACATTTCGCTCGAGTTCAGACAGGCTACATGGTGTGTATGCATGTATGTTGACTCATTAGTCCACTGTCAGTATCAACAAGTTTGTGAAGGAACTGGTGCCAATCCCCAGTGTTCATTGACCCAGAGTCAGCGTTCATCCTGCACTGGTTGTAACAGAGAATACGAGCATTCACACGCTCAGACCGAAAGGCAACGTCCAAAGACCAGCTAACCGAACGGTCATGTTTTTGGGTTGTTGGAGGAAGCAGGAGTACCTGGAGAGAACACATTCATACATGACAACATGCAAACTCCATGCAGAAAGACTAGCTGGGATTCGAACCGAAGCTCTTCCTGCGAGGCAACAATTGCTGACCAATAGTTGCACAATTTGACATTTTGAAAGTGAATTTTGTTTAATGGAAACACTGCAATTTAAAAAAAAAAGACAAACAGCCAAAAAGAGCTCTTTTTGGTCATGTCAAAAAAACCTTTTGAGGTGGAAAAAGATGACAGAAAGTAGTAGGAGGATGATGGCGTGGCATGATTTTTTTTTAATGACTTCCCACATGAGCAAACTTATTCATGTTTGATTTTAATTAGTGTAAATGCACAAATTTGGAAATTCGGTTTTTATTTTTTTACATTAGCATAGTATGGTTTGAACGCTTTTGTAATGGAGACACAGCTGGTGACTGCTTGCGCTGCAGTACATCTGTGAACATGTTTTCAGCATTTGCCATAAATTATCAATCAGACTTAAGTTCTGAATTTGTCTCAATGGACAATGCTTTGATCTACACCACATGATCAGGTCTGGGACGGTTGTCCTGATGGGAGTTAAACAGCCTCTAACACAATTTCACTGGTTTTACTTTCAAATAAGTTCCCAGTGAGTCTGACCAGCTTCTCTGTTCACACTGAAGAAAATCATCCCATCTTAATGACACAAACATCATAAGATGTGTTCTTGTTTATGTCTAAATGCAGCATTATTATATAAAACATGAATTTGATGACTCAGACAATGTCTTGTTCTTACTTGTATATTACTAAGTGTGTGAAAGTGGATGTATATATATATATATATATATATATATATATATATATATATATATATATATATATATATTTCTTTGTACTTTTTTAACCTACTAAGTTGTATAATATGCATTTTTCTTTTATAGGCCTTAAAATAAGGCAATAACAACAAAAAGGGGATAAATACAGTTTGATTAGTGACTTTTCAGATTTAAATTTGTGAACATGTTTGAAAGGCATCATAGTGTTTGTAAAACATTATTCAAACTCATATATAATATCTTTGCCAAGAACTGTCTTCTCAACCATAGATTGTGTTCTAAAGAACTAAAAGTGAATAAGAATGAATTAGGTCAGAAGATGATTACAGACTCTACAAGCTCTGTTTAAATACCGTATCTGTTTGTTTAAGTATATAACCCTACAGTAATTGTTGACTGTCAATTGAGTTTGGACTTAAATAGCATAATTAATGGCATTTCTGGTCAGTTAACACATTTAGATAAGAACGAGATAAGCCTCATATGAGCTGGGTTCGTATTGCAGGTGTTGATGGCTGAATGTAGCCAGGTGTGTGCTAGCGTTACTGTTCCCTTGTGCTTTCCTTCACAGAAAGTCCCACAGGTGGCTTCGTCCACTTATTACTCAATAAAGGAGTGTAAACAGATGCACTGGCCTGTAGGGAGACATAAACCTGCACAGCTTTGGCAAACAATGACTTCACTCAGGTTAATAAAAAGTAAATAAAAGAGAGTTTCCATGTTCATAATTGTGAAGATTATTATTTTCTTCTGCAGTCCTGTCAGGTTGTTTGGAAAAAGTTATCGAGAGTCACATTTCTTAAGTTTGAAGGCAAAGGGAGGAAGTCAAATGTCTCCAGTAGCCGCTGCTCTGCCGCAACAAGGCCAGTGTTAATGTGACCTGCACATCTTCCAACTGCAGGGCAGAACGAGCACAAGCCTCGACACACGGAGGGATCAGCAGCACGGCCGCGTGAACCTTCAAGCAACAACCCCGGCCTTTCAGTTAAAAACGGCGAAGCGCTGTGTCTGCCGAGAGGCCCGTAGCATTTTGTTGATTAGCAGCACTTCCATTTGTTCAGAATGCAGAGAAGAGCATATTGTTTTACATACCAGACTGTTGCAAAACGAGCAGTTCTCGTAAAAGAGTAGGGTCAGCCCGAGGCCTGGGTCACATGCAAAGAGGAACGGATTCAAAGGTTATCTTTGTTTATTGATTGATACGACAGCAGCTCGACTCATGTGGTCCCGCACACACGGGAGCATACATTAGGACCCTTATGTACGAATCAAGAACTCCTATTTTCATTCAAACTGACAGGTATATGAGCAAATCCAATCCCTAACTCACATACCGAACCTGGGGGTAGCTTTTTTTCTTTGCCAACTCAAGATAAGATAAGACTAGGAGCATTTTCTTAAAGAAATTCTTAGTTTTCTTTCAATAAAGGAATTTGGGTTATAAGGTGCTGCTGTTACTTTTGCACTTCTACAGAAAGTTCCAGTCTGAAGTCTCTCAACATGCCGTCCTAGATGAACCTGCAGCTCCATGCAATAATAATACAAATTATGATTGCACCATTTTACAAAGCGACCAAAACTGCAAATTTGTCCTAATTTCATTATCAGGATTTTGGGGCTGATTTGGAAGAGTTTAAGTCTTTAGCATTATTGGGGGATTTTTCTGGACAAAAAGACAAAACTCTGCTGTATAAATAGGTGAGGCCTATTTATACAGCCATGAGTGAGGCATATCTCACTAAATGAAGAGATAAGTGACTAAGTCTCTACTAAATGACTATTTAGTGACTTAGTCAGAGAACACATTTCTCCGTCCTGAAGTTTGAACCAATGTAAGAATTGGTCATGTATGATTCTTCATATGTGCAGACTGTGTGTCTGCATAGCATAGCATGGAGTTAACCTCTGAATATGTTCAAAAGGTGTGGTCAGTTATTCTGCATAGCAATGTTACATTGCAATTTATTCAGTTTGACAGCTGATTTATAAATAAAGCACAATTTAAAATGTCTTGACCACTTTCAAACCAAAATGACTGGAATTAAAGAAATAACTATACAAAAAACACAAAACCAATGATTTAAATGATTTCAGTTGAAATTACATACACTGAGTTATTCAGATGAATACAATTTGATTCAATTGTCAGAATTTTAAATTGGGTATTTTTTTATGTGTCCAAAGCGGCTTAACTGTTTTCACTTGTTCAGTTCACTGACATCACAAACAAGATTTTTGTTTGTTTCATTTTTATTTATTTACTTATTTACTTTTTAAGTTACAAATAGACTTAGTGAGGAAACAATCTGGATTTCTGGTCTTTGTTACTTACAGTGATGCAAACCAACAACAACAAGAAAGCACTCCGCACTAAAGAATCCTTTATTATTATTATTTATCTCAGATAAGTAAATGTTAGCTCCCGTCTTTGTCTGGATTTGAGCCCTCACACACACACGAGGAGACACAAAGACCCCCGCCGTCTCAAATATCTCTCCCTGCCGGTGCCCACCCCCCGGGTGCTCTCCCCACATTGTCGCAGCCTTCGAGAAGGCGGGCCCGGCGCAGACATTCATGGGTTCAGCGAGTGCATGTGAAGGAGGGGTGCAAGCGAGGGGTTGATTTGAGTGGTTTAGTGGCCTTGGGGGCAGGGATGTTGGGGGTTGGTCAGGCTGGAAGATATCTGAGGGTGTATTCCGTCATTTTACACTCTTCGGTGTGTGTTTTCTATGTGTGTGCAGGGGCGCTTCCAGGAATCTTGGGCCCCCTGTCAAAAAATAAGATTGGGCCCCGCCACGAAAAGCATCGCAATTTTAAAGGCTTGCAACTGCCTAGCTTTCTTTGGTCCAATACAGATAACTAGCACAATATTTACTGCTCATGAAATTTATGAGCAAAAGTCAAAAGCAACGTGCAAAATACACATGAAGCAATCCAGACTTCTCAAAAATGCTATTTAGTTGCATTTTAATCAAGCTGCAGTTATATAACTTTAGTTATGTTTTCTCCACATTTGTTAAAGGTGTCACCATGTCGTGACAGTTTGTTATGAGACAAATTTATTGGTCTGGGAGGGGCAACATTTCATTTTTACTGTTAAAAAAAACAATTAGAAAACACAATATGATTAATTTTGTAATTGACAGGGCCCCATTTTATTTAATTTCTATGAAAACATTTTTTTGGAGGGCCCCCTTTTGGTCAGGGGTCCTTGGAATTGTCTTAATTCCCCCTGTACGGTGCCCCTGTGTGTGAGTGTGGGTGTGTGCGTGTGTGAGGTCAGCAGCTGCACGGTGTGAAAGCACCGCTGATTTAGAGCTAACAAGTTAGTGGAGCGTCCACCAAACTTCGAGACAGGACGCTCTGCAAAGTGTGTTTCATTGAAAAAGTCAACTGAAAAAGGTGCTGCGTGAGCTGCTCCTGTGTGCCAATAACACAACAGAGACGTGCTTCACCAAAGTCAGCGCAGAGGAAGACTCTTCTTCCTCCTCATTACCTCTCCACAGCCACACCTTCTCCTCTCCTCCCTCCTCCCCACTAATTGCCCATCTTCGATTCAAGAAGCAAAATGCGGCAACGCAAACACATAAACACACTTGTGTGCTGAAACCCCCACATGAGAAATCACACGCGTGTGTGTGTATTTCTCATCTCATTACCAGATGAGGTTTAACTCTATACGATATATTTAAAACACTGAAGCACCACCATCATCATTAGCACTCCGGTTGGGTGAGAGAAATAAGCATGTGCATTTTGTCTCGTAGATTGCCATTTTACATATGCACACATTAACGCTCACCAGTTAGAGTAATGGAGACACTGTGACAACAAATGGACTTTTTACACATTTAGCCCCAAGCTGTTTTATCCGTTCAGATGGTGTAGTTTAATTTATCGAGCATCGAGAGGTAGCTTTCTCACATAGGAACAAGGACAAATGTCTTCTTTCACTACATGTAAATAATAGAGAAGAATTAAAAAAAAAATAATGGCACTAAATCCTATCAATATTGTTATATCTCTGAGAAGTACAGTCATCTTCTCAGTAAGCTATGCTTACTGAGAAGACATGTTTAGAGAAATGTTTAATATGGGCACCAAATCATAGATGATTTTATAAGACTAAATTATGCAGTGTAATGTGCACTTTCATCTATTATTACTGCATAGATCCCAGCAGGAAAATTTACATTAACTATATACAAAACGTTTCAGGATGAGCACCATCTCATTAAATTATAAGTTTTACAATTATTTCCATATGAACATGTCAGGCCAGCAGAACTGCCGGACTTGTAGCTGTAGCTGTTCAGTGGAAGGATGCAGTGTTTTTATATTTCAAGACTTCCAAAGTAGAAATCAGCAGAAAGAACCACAAAGACAGGAAGTCTGACATTTTTACCGACTCAAAATCCAATTTGGTTGCCATCTATTTAATAGGTGTCCGTAAATAATAGAACTGTCAGCGCTTGCTGAGAGATGCGTCTCTATTAGCCTGTAATGCTAAGCACAAGCACATAAGCAAGTAAGACTCATACAGCATGGATGAGTTGGAAGTGATGCTATCCCCAGTTTCCTAAGGTCATTCACTTTATTTTAGCCAATGCTTCTCAATATTTTTTCATTAATCTTCTGCTTTCTTTCTGACCCAACAGAAGTTCTACCAAGACTTGAGAGCCATGACTCAAGCGTTTTTTGTTTTTTTTTCTGCATCGTTTACATTTGATCATGCTCACACGTTCACTAACAGATTGTACTGGACTACATGACTGACTGATGTCATGGGATCCAAATCAGAATTCCAGGTTAACTGCAGCTATCGCTTTGTTTTGAGCACATGGCGGTCACTTTGGACTCTCAGACAGAAATGTGTGAAAATGGCAAACCTCTACTTTCACAGGGCTTCTCAGTTGAGTTCTCCAGCTCAACTCAATAATTTCAGCTCTTATGTAAAACCAGGATAAACCAATATGTTGAACAAAAAGCCGCTCATGGTCATCAGTTCTACCAAGTTAAGGAAGATGCTCACAACACTTATTTTCTCCATATTCCAATTCTGATTGAAATAGCAGTTAAAGTTTACAGCTGGTTTGCGTGAGCGCACATTTACTACCAATCTTCTTCTGCACTTGAGGAACAACCTTTTGGTAAACTGTGTTCTCCGCTATAGGGAGGTCACTCTCAGGTTCATTCACGCCCTTTGACCCTTTTGCACATTTTTTCTTCCAGTTTCTGATGATCTCTCTCATTCTTTCAGACCAACCACCAGGCGGAATCCGCTGTTATTTGTCACACTTCTCCTTATCTTGATTTTCCTTCTTTCCATTTCTTAATTCCATAGTTTTTCTAAAGCAAACTTAACTATCTCCTTTCTTCTGGTTCCTCAGCTTCTGCTCTTCTGGGGTCATCCTGTCCTATTTAGTGCTGTTGACCCCTGAAGTAATGCCTCTGGAGCCAGTCCCTCTGTCAACATCCTCCCCTGTGGGGTTGATTTATGTCACTAACCACAACGGCAGATACCAGGCGTCTGGGTGAACAACTTCGCTCGTGTATTGTTAAAAGTTAATGTGGTCACTTGAGTGATCAATGATCTCTTTTCATGTCCGGAGTTTTGCCGCTGCTGACTGTGGGTGGCAGGGTCATGAAATCGGTTCTCTGAGTCACTTATGATGGAGGACATTTAGGTCCCTTGAAAAACCAGCTCTGGGTTTCAGGATGACTTCATCAGCTTCTCTCAGTAGCTGCTTTTCCATCAACCAGGAAATTGGGGAAATTGACATTTCGAAGACAATTTCACTTAATGGAAACATGGCAATTTAAAAGAAACTCATGTTATTTGATAAAATAACATTTTATTGTGTTTTAACATGACAGACATTTTAACATTAACATTATAGTATTTTATATATTATATATATATATATATATATATATATATATATAGTATATATATATAGATAGTATATATATATATATATATATATATATATATATATATATATATATAATATAAGCTGAATTCTTCAATTTTTTCACTTGATTCATGTAAAACAGATTTTAAGAACATACAGAGAACAATTTTTACTAATACAGGTCTGTATGAAGTTAGTCTTCAGAAAATCAATACTCTTATTATTATTATTAGTAGTAGTAGTAATAGTAGAAGCAGTTAGTAGTATTTTAACATCAGCGCATGTAAATCCATCTGATTAGTTTCGTTTATTGCAAATTAAGAAAGCTAAAATATATTTAAATTTCTGTTATATACAGATTTCTTTTTCTACATCCTGACTAGTAATCTATGAAGTTAAAATATAATGTCACATTTTCAAAATCAACTTCTCTCATTTCTTACATTTCTTACTGCATGCTTTCTGCCACCCTGCCAGCTTCTCCAATTCTGCTCCACCCACCCCCCACCACACACACACACACACACACACAAATGTGGAAAATGTGGAAAAGTGGCGGGAATTCTGGGATCCAGGAAAGTGAGGGCTATAAGAGGGACATGAAAGGGAGAGAGATGGCTGGATTTAGACACTGAGTGGCAAAGTCGCTTAAAGAGACACACAGAGAGAAAGAGAGAAAAAAATGATGAGTACAGACAAAATAAAGGACAGTTCAAGGAGAGGTTAGGAGTACAGCATCCTCCTGTGCTTCTATAGTGGGAACTTTTACCCCAGATGGGCTTATTTCTAGAATAAGAAAAGGAGGTTTTGATTGCTCTCTCTAAATTCTCCTAATGTGAAGAAAAAAACTATATTAATGATACAGTTATCACAATTTATATTCTGAAGAATTGAGAGCTTTATATTTTTGTGAGTGGCAAATTATTTAGTATTACTGCAAGTCTCCGTTGGCCAATATCATCTCAGACCTTTGTGGTTTATTAGTCACAAGATCTCATAATAAAACGTTGCAATAAACGGTGCATTAAAGCACATGTTTCTGAGTGTAAACTTGCAAAAATAGCAAAATCCCTCATGACCACCTTTGTAATGTGACTCATGAAGGTTTCCTAATTAAAAACTCCCAAGCACACAGACTAGCACTTGTTATTTTTATAGTGTTATGTAACTGTGAACACTGTGTGGAGAGTGGGAACGTGTGGGCTTGTGCGCAAGTTGGAAGGAGTTGGACACCATGGAGCCAAATCTGAAAGCCTTTTTCACAATTCGGTTTCATATTTCAATCTATCATCAAGGATCAAGTGCTTAATGCGCCCATGCTTCAGACGGATACTTAGAGTTGTGTGGAGATCAGCAAAAAAAGACTTGAGCCCAAGAGGGTCAAAACATATTTCAAAAGGTTTTCAAAACACATTCTTCAAACTACATTGACAAAAGCTGAACCCTTGAAGCTGCAGTATGTAACTTTTATTAAAAAAAAACCCCAAAAAAACAGTTTTAGTACATTTGTTGAAATTGTTGCTATGTAGCGTTAAGACATGAAACAATCTGTGAAAAACTCAAGCTCCTCTGCCTTCTCCTTGTGCTAACTATAAAACAACCAATCAGAGCTAGGAGGCGGGTCTTAGCGCTGTCAATCACCTTTAGTGTTTCTCCGCTCACACTATTTGACATGCTGATGATGGCGGATAGACAATTTTTCTGTAATGCGAAGTTGTATCTCCGCATTTAGCACTTGAGCAGTGCATACATGATGTTGATTGATAGCGCTAAGACCCTCCTCCTGGCTCTGATTGGTTGTTTCTTTCTTCAGCTGGCAATATCAGCTTAGGGAGGAGGTGGAGGATCTCGATCTCTTCACAGATTACCTGTCTCATAACACATGATCACGACATTATGACAGCTTGAACAAATATGCAAAAAACATATTTGTTATAAAAGTTACATACTGCAGCTTTAGTTGTATTATTGTAAAGGCAGCAGACATGAGTAGCACTCACACGCTAAAGAGTTTTAGCGTGTGATCCAGTGATTGATAGGGCCCTAATAGAGCACTGCAGAGGGGAAAGGCCAGGAAGGAAATGCTTCCCATCCCAAAACCACTTATTATCAGAAAGTGCAGAACAAAACTGCTCTTGAGCTTCATAGTGGCTCTGTTATGTGTGGACATGTGGAAGCACTTTGGTTAGGCGCCTGTTTTGGTCCTCACGTACATAACACACATCCTCAATCCTACAAAAAAAAAAAAAAACGTGGTTGTTTGAGTGAGAGTGCATGCATAAATGTGTGAGTCAGGATATGAGTCTGGCAAATGCTACCCTACTAATGGGATCATACTTTGATAAGAGACACTTACACGCCTCAGCCGGACAGTAATGCAAACACCGATCCATCCTCCTGGTGTTTCTATTCCAAGATGACCCGCTTTCACGGAAAGCTAAATGGAGCATTAGCAGATGAGCTGCGAATTTTTGTGGAGTTTTTTCCCCCACAGTGGGGAGGAGATATTTATTTTCAAAGTAACTGGATAGGGGAGAGATGAACAGAGAAGCTGACTGGATGATTTTACTGTATAAATGATCTTCGTCTGAAAGAACAACAATCATAAGATTACAGTGTTCGTATGTGTGTTCTCATCTAAAATCAACTACTGATAGACAGACACTTTGATTGGACTGTCTGAAAAAGAGTTGGCTGCCCAACTGCAGTGGGAAATTTCCAATAGCCTTTCAGTCTGGAGTTATTTAATTCTCTAGTTACAGTTCTCATTGCTAAATGTAGGTCATAAAAAATCCCTTAAGAGAATATGAACTTAATAGCAACTTATGCTTTTTGTTGCTGGTATATGGAGGCAGAATGCCAAAGGAAAATAATGGTCCATTACCTTAACATGCTCCTAATACTACACAATTTGATCAGATTTGACCAGAAAGATTTTGCAGTATAGCAGCTGTCAAACACCAAATATATCCCACATGTGCTCCATTGATACAGAGTAAATGGAACTGCCACTCAAATATCACAGCAATAACCTAGTAACAACATGACTTACACACTACACTGTCTGAAGTGATGAATGTTCACTCACATCGATATACCAGATGCTTGAATCTGAAAGTGAAATTGATGGCTCCCATACGTTTGGCTAATTATTATCTGACCACTTCTGACAGAGCATTGCCGTCTTATTACGACATGGTTAGCTAATCCTTAAACATAAAAAGACAAAAGACATTTCCTTTAATCTCTCACATTTAGGGTGTTTTTACACCAGATAGTCTAGTAGGTTTGGTTTGATTGAACACCAAAATTGCAACATTTGTTCCATTTTCAACAGCTGTTTTTTTTTTTTTTTTTTTTTTACCACTGCTTTGCATCAAACAAACCAAACCCTTTGAAAAACCTGTCCCAGTCCTCACCTGTGGGGGCGCTGCACCAAGAACTACTGAAGGAGACAACACTCCTAAAACCTTTAAAGAAGACACTGAGCGTAACTTCCTTCCTCACCAAATGTTAACAAAGACGAAGTAGCATGAGAGTTTAGTGGCTCCAGGATTTCTCTTTTGTCTTTGCTAAAGACCATGAGCCATTTCTCCCACTGGCGTTAGACTTGCAGGTTCGTTTTGGTAGTATTTACCCAGAATGCCTGCGCAGAGGTTGCTTCCTGCTTTTGGAGGGGTCTCTGGTCTGCTTGGCGTTCACATATCCACTCAAACCGCACCAGAGTTCACTTCAACCGAACAGAAAGTGAGGTTTTTAGACGGACCACAGTTTGCTTTTTTGGTCAGACTTTGAGTCCACATCCTGTCTCGACATTTTTGGCATACCATGTCGAGAAGATGGTTGCCTCCATGTGCTATCGCAGATTTGTCTAAAAAAGGAAGTCTAAAGTTGGTGTCCTAATTGAGTGATTGATTTTATTAAATCAAGACAGTATCAAAGAAGGGAGATCACACTGATGCAATAATAACCTGTGCTTGTTTGACCTTTATCCAGTTGGATTAGGTGTGTGTGTGTGTGGAAGCTATGTGATTATTAATATGTAATAATTCCTTGCTGTTCTTTGCAGTTATTCAGCAACAAACCTAAGGTATGAAGCGCATGTAACAATCATTTTTAGACCAGTTTCATGCACGGTGAAAGAAGACACAGGGTGACAGATGCTATAGTTTTATCCCTTGGGTAAAAACCTGTGGGCTGACAGTAGCTGCATTTCCGACACACATGTATATAAAACCTTTTCAGTATTCCACTAACATGGAAAAAACACAATTTCCCTACTGAGATGTTTCCATTAAAAAATAACCCATTTAAAATTACACGTGAATAAGTTTGTTCACACGATAAATTCTTAAAGAATCATGATCCTCCAACTACCTCCTGACATCTGTAGGAACATCTGCTTGCACGTGTAGTGTGTCAAGGAAAAAACTGTTTCAATTTTTTTTATCAAAAAATGTGGGTTTTATCAAAATTGGCATGTTTCCATTGACCAAATTTATTGCCATAATTCCAATTTGCATACTTATTAGCCAATGGAAACACAACTGCTGTTTATATGATGATAGTTTGAGAAAGAATAAAGCAATAATGCTCAGTTACAGGCATATTGATAGGGAGAATTTAAAGCTTGCAATTTGTATGAACCCAAGCAGTGGTTCTAAGTGTCCCCTCCGCCTCCACAGCCCCCTGTTAAACTTGTCGTCCTGCATGCCTGGCCTAAGCTATGACCAAACAGCCTTGGTTTGAGTCTTGACAAGCATTCAAGCACTGGAGCCTTTGAAGTCTTGAAAAGAAAGCAGCATTAGGCAGAAAGAGGCTTGAAAAAGAGAACCAGCCACCTCACTTTCCCTCCTTTTTCCAGCCTCTTTGTCATCAGGCTGTCTTAGTACGGGACATAAAGGCTCCTGAGGAGAAAGGGCCCAGAACAGCAGCGACCGGCACACACAGATCTTTTCACGAGAGTCAGTTGCAGGAGCCTCAGACCCTGCCCCCTGATGGGTGTGTGTGCTGTGTCTTCTCCCCCTCCCCCTTCATCCCCTCCTCCTCGTGTACCCACTGCTTTGTCCTCCCACATTAAATGAAAAAAAAAAAGGAGTATGACCACCAAACGAAGCAGAAACTGATTGATCTGGAACCCAATACAAATGCCATCATATCTGAAGGAAAGCAATTACCATTAGGCTTAATTACCCTCAAATTACCATTAATTTAGCATGTGTAACATGCCCAATTTAAGGTTAAACACAAAGCCCATTAGGCAAATTGATGTTTAACGGTTAATATTGTGCAAGTAAAGTAAGCGCCAAAATAGGATTTTGGGAAACTACAAGTTTAACACTTGTGAAAAAAATGTCTATTTTGGAATCTCCAAAAAAAAATTATTTGAAACAATTCTTAATTTGAGCTAAAAAAAAAAATAAATAAATAATAATAATAATAAAACATGAAAACACATGTTTTTTTACTTTGAGATTGAAGAAAAGAAAAAAGTTATTACAATATAACCTTTAATTTATTCCTGGTATTAAATGTTACTCTAACCTAAATCTGAACTGTAGTTACCATTGGTAACAAAAACCGTCACTTATTAAATAATTCCATAAAATCAAGATCATTTTGACCAAAACACTGTTTTACAAAACTTCTACAACATCTATTTGTCAAAGGAAAAACTTCTTCAATAAACTTTTCCAGCAGAGAAGAAGAGCTTTGACCTGAATGAATTCCTGCCCAGCATTTAGGTTGCATGTGGAAGATGTAAAACTCTTGTTAAACTTCCGAGTTCACTTCCTTGGCTGTGACCCCGGCTGATCGGCTCCCCCCTACAATGACCCAGCATGGGAATGTGATAGGAGGGGCAGGCGGGATGGGGGTGGGGGGCTGCCAGCAACATTCCACGCCTCGGACTCCAGCAGATCTGAGAAACAAAAGTGCTGCAAAGACAAGAGGAGGTTAGAGCTAGAAAGGAATGAGATGGAGGAGGTTTGGGGGGACTTTGGAATTGTGTTCACCTAATCTAAATGGGTTAAGGCAAGAGAATTACTTCAAAATATGCATGAAGATAAGGTGGAGAAGATAAGGTTTACATGCATGCGTGCGTGCGGCGTGCGTGGTGTGTGGGGGTGGGGTTAGGCGGGAGCAGTCGGGTGGGCTTGTAAGCTGGACGTTGCTGCTTTTCCCATGGTGTGTGCAAACACTGGACCACACCAGGCCCCGTTCTCCCACAGCACCGCTCTCAAACATCCGTCATAGCCCATTACTGCTGACGCACGGCTCCCAAAGAGAGCTGGAAGGGCATGATGAAATTGGGGTCAAAGTGAATTTGAAGCCATGTGATGAGGGCCATTAAGTTATTGGATGTCTTGTGGGGAGCAGACTTTTGTCTCTCCATCTGAGTGGCATCTCAAATCCAAGCCTATAGAGAAGGGAAGCCATCGAAAGCTTCTCAAAACATTGCTTTAATCTTGTCCACCTTTATGCACTGGAAAATGTATATAACGTAAGAAATGGTGTGAAATAATACTGCTCTTTAATAGATCAGAGTTCGTCTTACACAAATCTATCTTGAGCAGGTTCAGGTGTTCAAAGTGTTCAGACACTTAAAGTTGTGTAAACGTAAGTTCACACAGATTGGAAGCAGGACGAGGATGCAAAAGATGTTCAGTAAATTGAAAATGTCATTCAGCAGCGTTCAAACTTCCTGTTCAAACCAACAGAAATCTCAACCACATCTGCCAAGATTATAGATTAGAACGCATAAAAATACCACAAAAAACTTTGTCAGATATAAAGGGATGTAAGAACAGCAGTGCAGTGGATTAAACGCCAACATTTTCTTTGGGGTCTCACTGCAGGGGCGTCAAACTCCAGTCCTCAAGGGCCGGAGTCCTGCAACTTCCAGATGTGCCTCTGCTGCACCACACCTGAATAGAATAATTAGATCATTTGCAAGGCTCTGGAGAACGTAGTTACACAAGAAGGAGGAAATCAAGCCATTTCATTCCAGTGTTTTGTACTTGTGGCACATCTAAAAACTGCAGAACACCGACCCTTGAGGACTGGAGTTTGACACCTGTGAACTAGAGGGACACTTTAGTGTCACGTTAGTGTCCCTCTTTAGTGTCCCTCTAGTGTATGAATAGTTCTAGACCCCATTTACGCTGCATTGTACCCTGTTCAGTTTAACTCAACATCTGATAAGGAATATACAGTATGTGTTCCATGAGCACTTAGATCAGTGGTGCCCAAAGTCAGTCCTTGAGGGCTGGCATCCTGCATGTTTGACAAATTGATCTTATTTTCCTAATGTTGTGTTGAGAACACTGCTGCAATAAAAATATCAAGTCAAGACGGGAAAGTGTTCACTTACTTATTGAATCAGCCTCAGATTCAGACTGTTCCCATCAGAACTTTCTCTTCACCCAAAATCAATCACACAAAGCAATCCATGTCGAAAACTCCTGTTGGTCTTTAAAGGCTTTTTCACACTGAGGTGAAACTTTGGCTGTTGGTATATTTAGAAGTAAATAACCCACATAACCCCTGGGTTCATTTCTTCAATCAGAAAATCAGAACCAATCAGAAAATACAAACTAATATATACGATTTGGAAAAACAAAAATCCAGAAAGGTCAAATTGTTTAGGATTATGCTAACATCTGTATTGGTAAAAGTTATAGACAACATAAGTGCCACAACAACTATTGATTAAATCTGTTACTTGCAACTTTGACAAGACTTAACTGAAATAACTAACCAGCATTATTAAGTTTCTTAAACAATTTGATACAAATTTGCTTTCTGGTTTATAAACTCATTACCAACTGAGACAGCAATATTAAGCAATGCTAATGTACAGTTATTTACAAATGTACAGACATTATAGTGATTTAGGTGACATAGACTAACTTAAAACAAAAACAAGTAGGCCTTGTCTATGTTTAGTCTTCAGAATTGATTCATATTCATATGCTGTTATACATGGTAAAGGCAATCCTTATGAACATTTTGTCCTTTTAAGATTTTATCACAAAATATAAAATGAAGATGTTTGCATAAAGAGATGTCTTTTTATGTGTTATGTGATGACCAAGGTTCCTCTTTAGATGGTACTCTGTGGTTAGCCATCTCACTTGTTTCCCCTCTTATTAAAGGGCATTTGTCACTAACCTGACCAATAGTGAAACATTTTAGCACAAACTCTGTCACTGCGTTTGCCAACACAGTGACAGAGGAAATTCTTAAATGCAAAAAAAAAAAAAAAAAAAAAAAAGAGCTCCGTCAGTTATGTGGAGCCCTAGCACTGAGCCGGAGCATTTTCTCAAATTACTTAATATTTAAATACAAAAACTTTATGTGAAAACTCTGAGCTTGATGCTGCCTCCACTTCATACACCAGTATATTATGTATTTTTTCATTCAGTCACATGTTTTTTTATGTTACAAACATAAACAAACATGTTAGAGAACAATGATTAAATGCCCAGAAGTTAGAATGTCTAAATGTAGCTGATCTGTCGTGTGGATTAAATGCGGCAGATGCATAATTATTCTCTCTACAAATGCTTGTAGAACTGTTTCAGGATGAACAGAGACCTTCAACTGAATGCTGCAGAGATTTCTAAACAAAGGTGCGTAAGATCAAGGTAAGTTACCTTTTTATTGAAAAAAAGGCTCCCAGAAAGAGATTCTGCTAATTGCATTTTTTCAGTTTGAAAACAGGCTGATTGATCCCTCTGTGTTTGGAGGCCTCAAGCAGAAGAGCTCAAAGGCTCTTCTGCCTTTGAGAAGGCAATAAAATGCATTTTATAAAAATTGCATTTTATAAAAATTTTCTGTAACTAACACTTTGTTAGTGTTATGCCACAAATGACACTTTGTGGCATTTTATTGCACAATCAAGTAACTACAACAACATCAGTTGTTATAAAAATGCTTATTTTGCTTATCAAATATGACTTAAAAGAAATTTGACTTGCAATACAAATTACATACAAATCTGATGTCATTTGTGGCCTCAAAATCGGACGTGTGTCTCTTTCTTGTACAAGCACTTTGAATTGTCTTTGCCTGAAAGGTGCTATATAAATAAAGTTGCCTTGCCTTTGAAAACTCTTGACCTCTCTGAAACTCTAACTTCAGCTATTGGCTAGTCTGAAGGAGTTGAGTCGGGGAAGGCTGCTCTGTGAAGTGGAAGCTCAGAAATGTGCAAACTGCAGCTCTGAGGAGGAGCTTTGCCCCCGAAGGCGGGGCTAGGTCCACCCAGGCGTTATAAACAGCTGGATGGTTGTCACGGAAGATAAAGGATTTCTCAAACATGCATGACAGAATCTTGGTGTTTCATTCTCAGGTCATGGTTACATGGGCAGACATTTAGGCAACTATTGCTGCAGCAGCTCCAAAGAAAAAAAACAAAAATCAACTGCGATGAATGGAATAATAGCAATAATATCCAGTCCTGACTGGTGACCTTTATCAGGCACTGGAAAGGAAGATTGAACCTTCTTATATTTGCACCAACGTCATTTGAGCCAGAGTAAGTTGGTAAAGAAACGTCTACGTTCATTTATTTCAGCTCATATTTGATGAGTCATACACGTCATAAAATGACTGCTCCTTTAAATGCAGCTTTGCTGTTTAACTCCTCTACCATTTGCCACTCAGAACATATGGACATCTGCTGGCTTTTCTTGCAGATTGCAGTGTTGTCATGGTGGCGTAACTATGACACACCCAGAGACCCACAAACACATAAATCCTCACTCATTTCACACGATTCTCCAGGATGAGAAGCACAGATAAGGTTAGACTGACTGAATGGCAGAGACGGATGAAGAGCCAGTCTGCACACACTCGCCTGATGTCTGTCTCTAGTTGGCACATTATACATTTGCATGTGTGTGTGTGTGTGTGTGTGTGCGTTTTGCATGCTGCAGTTGTGATTTCACAGCCGTATGCGGACACGCCCTTGTAGTAAATGATAACTGCAGCTGAGTGGGTACTGAAGCGATCACTGTGACAGAAATTGCGTGTATATTTAGGCTGGCTTTGATGCAGTGGGACTCCACAATACAGGGTCTGGCTGGCAGCCAAACTCCTCTGTTACCAAGGAAACAAGCTGCAGCCGCGCATCCAAAGGGGGAGCAGCCCAAAATTTAACCATTTTTGGCCTTTCTCTTGTCACATAGAGCAAGCTCTCTGTGACACACAACACAAGGCATAAAGGAGCAATAAATACACAACCAATGTATTATACAATGTATGACAGGAGCTTCACTTTTGCCAAGAGGCAAATTGCTTGTCAAACCCGTGATACTTGATTTGATCATAAAAGCTATCATCAAATGCAATTATAGTAAAAGTGTTACATAAGATGAAAATTCAGGTATTCCTTCTGTATTC
This sequence comes from Poeciliopsis retropinna, assembly GCA_010277075.1. Taxonomy (NCBI): domain Eukaryota; kingdom Metazoa; phylum Chordata; class Actinopteri; order Cyprinodontiformes; family Poeciliidae; genus Poeciliopsis; species Poeciliopsis retropinna. Next base: position 2,251,126 of record VMRM01000009.1, read on the forward strand.
CAGTTGCAGTTATATGCTGTACGCAGGTTTTGCACTGTGTTTTTGCACCTGATGATGTTCTACATATCATCAGGTGTGTTGTGCAACAGAATAAATTTTTTTTCAAAGAGTGTCTTTTCCTGGCTGTGTGGTTATCTGTAGGATTCAAAGTGAAACATGATTCATTACTTTTACCCCCCGAATTGCGTGTCATGGAAGCGTTTGTGTGCCAAACGCGCTGAATTTCTGCTCTGTGCTCCAGAAAACGTGACGACTGTTGTAACTCTGAGAATTTACCACGCTAAGCTCGCCACATGTCAAACGGAAGCTGTGGCGAGACGGCTTCAAACGCTCTTTTTCAAAACCGAACACATTCACAGGCGCTCAAATAAGGAAGGGAGAATCACATGACAGAAATGAACTCTCTGACTCTGCCGCAATCGCTCGAAACTAAAGCACACAAAAAATTGGTCGCTATTGCTTCAAATCCCCATTTCGAACCATACGATTTTTCAACTTTATTTTGTTGAAAAGGAAAAATAGAAAAAAAATAAACTTCTTCAGAATTTGTCTTATGGGTGCATAGCCGTTTTTAGTTGTCTAAGTTTGACACCAAGACAAATTTTTCTCAGTGTGATCTTTGGTTGAAGAAGCCTGTTTTTGGATCACACAGGTGCAGCTGGGAGCTCCTGCAGAGAAAATTAGAGGCTCCTGTATGCAATTTTTCAAACTGAACATGATTTATGTGAAGCTGGCCTTACTTTGACCGCTCTGGAAACCGCCAAAAGCTACTGGGTCGTGTCTTGTTGAGCTATATGAGAGCACCCTCTGCTGGAGGGATTATCGCTTGGCTGAAGCTGTTCACCTTTGACACTTATTTTCAGAGCTTTGGTTTTATTTAGAAACAAAACGGGGTTGCCACAAAAGTAATGTGACTAGGTCACACTCATTCCCGGCCACACACTCTCTCTACCTTTTTTGGACCTGTCAGTTGTCTGGAAGAACAAGAGATGAGGTTTGCCCACCCTAACCTTCAGCCTGTGTGTCATTCCTGGAGCGCACCGCGCTGCCGTCTCACCAGCTGCGTCTCCATTACAAATGTGAACAAAACTTTATTGATATTCCGCTAATGTTGAATAAGCACAGTTTCACAACTGCGCTGTTTCCATTAACTAAGAAACACAATTAAAATCACACGTGTATCATTCATAAGTCGTTATCCTTCAACATGATTCTCTTCTTCCTGTCTTCTTCTTCTTTGTGGTTTGTGGCAGCGGCAACATCTGGTTGTTGATAATGTTTGATTCGACAAGTCCTTCCTTTGCAGTTTTGCAAAATAAACCAACTTTGATATGGACAAAAAATGTCTAATTTTAGTGCCAAAACTTTTATTTTTAAAACTGTTTCTATTTTTTTTCAAACTGGCATGTTTTTGTTAAGCTAATTTATTTTCTAAATGTCAAATTGCGCAATTATACGGTCAATGAAAACGTAGCTACAGTTACCGTACCACAGTTCCTCCTTTGGCACCCAATCAGCAACTTTGTCCAGATCAATAAGGACATCTGTCCATCATCCTATCATCTATATCCACTTGTTCTCTTTGTCCTTTGAGGGTTACAGAGTCTGGTACATAGGTACCAAGAAGTCGACGTAAAGCTTTATTTTTCTACGTTTAGTTTTTGTTAAAAAAAAAAAAGCAAAAAAAAAAACTTTTTTTTGTTAAAAAAAAAAGCTACAAAGCAGGTTGTACTCTGCCTCTCAGCAGTGAGAGGCAGAGTACAACCTGGGTGATCAATTGTGCTATTAGGAAAACTCACTCTTGCACACCGTAGACTATATGTTTGAGACCTGAACATATAGTATTTCAGAGTATCATAGAAAAGGAATTTGAATCCAAATGGAAGTCAAACTTTTCCAATCCAAGTTTTTGAAAACTTTGGTTAATTTTTCTTTCACTTCACAATTATGTGTGACTTTGGGTTAGTCTAAGACGAGATGAGACACTGTTGGTTTTGTATAGATTCTATTGGACACTAGCATCTCCAGTTTAGTGAATGGCTCTGGGGAAGTTTTTTTTTCCATTGATTGAAAATGTCCAAAGACAGTGGCCAATCAATGCTTTAGTCAATGAACTTGGCTGACTGATTTATTAATTCGCTGATCTTTTTTCAGGTATTTTCAGCGGAGTTGTGAAGCCAGTGGCTTTAGGCTTCTGCTTTCGACCAGATAAAGAAGTTTTTTTCACTTTTATGGACAAATATCTTTCCACTGGCCTTGCAAAGATATTTACAAGCTGCATTGACTCACCATCGCCAACTCCCTCAGCAAAGCATGTTCACTTGTTTGCGCTGGCCGAGTGAAAGGTCCGACCTGAGCAGAAGCTTTGTGACCAAATTGACGTTGATGGAGGCTCTCCGTTCAATATGACGGCCCTGGAGCTGTTTTTCAAACAAGAGTAAGGAAAACATGTGCCTCTAAATGTGAAAAAGATGGACTGTAGCTTTAGGAAATAGGGCTTTTAAAAAACACAAACACTGTCTTGACTTTATATATAACCAGTTTCACTCTGAGTAACTGCATAAAACAATCTACTTTGCAAAACTGACATATCTTCTACATCAGGGGTGTCAAACTCAATTTCACCAAGGGCCACTTCAGCATATTGGCCACCCTCAACGGGCCACATTGACGGTATAAATCAGGAGTACCCAAGTGCAGTCCTCCAGACTGCAACTTTTAGATGCATCCCTGCTAAAACACACCCCAGACTACAGGCTGACTTCCCTCATTAGCAGCAACTCAGTTCTGTAGAGGCCTAGTGATGAGTCAATGATCCAGGAACGCATCTAAAGTTGCAGAGTGGTAGGTCTGGAAAACTAGACTTGGGCACCCCGAGCATAAATGTATGAAAATACAATGTTAAAAATAAATTAAACAACACCTCATATTGTCAAATAACTCATTTTATGTATTCAAGTTTTAAATACTACATTTGAGTTTACATGGATGTAAAGTTATTGCTCAGTTTAAAAATTACAATACTTAAATCGGTGTTTAAAGGTAAACAAGCAAATAATAAAAACAAGTTTTGATATTAACTCTCAACTTCATTCACAAAACTTTTTTGTTATTACACAACCAACATGTATTTTCACATAAGAACTAAACAATTAGGTGATGTTGCTTGTCCTCTTCACCCTGACACCAACTCACACACATCCTCATTCATCGGTCCTGTTCTCTAAATAAACACAAAACACAAGCAAAATCAATAAACTATATGCATATTCTAGAATACTTAGTCTTGGTTTTGCATTCATTCTATTTTAATTCAGTTCGTGCTTACCGATGTTTTATGGCCGGATGTCTGGCACTGTTTTCCCTTGGTCAGTTCGTCCATGTCTGGTTTTAGTTCTTCTGCTGTGGCAATCCGCAAAACGGCGTGCAGGTTTTCGTCAGTAATGCGCGATCTGTGTTTGGTCTTGTTTAAATTCATTATTGAAAACATCTATTCGCACAGATAGGTGCTTCCAAACATGGACAAAACACGAGCTGCATGGAGTCGGAGCTGTGGCATCAAATCAGGGGGCAGTAGATGGTAAAGGTCCTCGATTGAAACATCACGGAACTTCGCTCTCAGGCCGCTGTTGCTTTGAAGCTCAATAGCTCCATCTGAAGGCGGTGGGGCGCACTGCAGACATCGGCGGTGAAAGGATTGGTAAAGATGTCAAAATCAGAGTGCTGCGATTTAAAGTCAGAAAAGCGCCGATCAAACTCGTTTATTAACAGAGTTAGTTTGGTAGTTAACCGAGCACATGAAAAAGCACCGGGAGGCCGAGATGATCTGACAAGCAGGAAAGTGAACGAGATTGTTTTGTACCACCTGGCGCTTCCATAGGTCGAGTTTACGCTGGAAAGCTGTGATCATGTCGGACATCTGGGTGATGATTTGTTTACATCCTTGTAGTTTCTGATTTAGCTGAGTAAGATGCTCGGTGACGTCACATAACATTGCAAAGTCACAGCCATTTCGGATCGGACAGTTCAGACAAGGGTTTCCTTTGTTCTTCTTGAAGGCTACATTTGGTGTACTTAGCTCCGTCTTTGGTTTCAAAATGCCGACGTATATTGTTTTCTTTCACGACGGACACGGTCCCAGAACACAAAAGACATACTGGTTTTTCACCTTTTTTTTGTTTTTCACAAACAGGTATTCGTTTTCCCATCGTTCATGAAACAGTCTTCCTTGTAAATCGATTTTTCTTTTCTTAACATTTTGACGTTAGCTTGTCGATGTCTCAGTTTTATTCGCTGGGAAAATTAATAATGAGCTTGAGGTGACTCTGCTGCACTCTAGTGGAGAGAAGCTGTAATGTTGGCTGGTAACAATCGGGATGCCTTATGGGAGATGTAGTTTGTATTCAATTCGCGCTCAAAACCTATTTTAAGTCAATCATGGGCCTATAAAACGGTGGTGGTGGGGGGAGGGCCACATAAAATGACGTGGCGGGCCACATGTGGCCCGCGGGCCTTGAGTTTGACACATGTGTTTTACATGAAAAGTGAAGTAGACATCTTCAAAACTAACCAGCGAGACCGATAATGACCGCTGATACAAGACTAAAAAAGGGGAAGACGTGTGAAAATGGGCGAAGCCTTTCCAGTAAACCCAAATGGTTCCTCTTTCTTTTTATGTCAAACTTGTTATGCTTTACTTTCACACATTGCTCTTCCTGTTTTTTATTGTTTTGTATTTCACTCTACGGGCCAGTTCAACACTTCCTGTACATACAAACCAACAGGAACGAGCAACATCAACACCTGTGACAGAAGTGACTGACGCTGACCTCTGTGCAAGCGCCGCTGACACATCCAGCTTTGGTGGAGCTGGAGCTGTGACATGTGCTGGGTGTGACAGCGCTGCCTGCGCTCTGTGTCTGCACAGCTGTCACTCAGACGTTCACCTTCATCTGCACTTTTTACAAAAGCAGACACTCGTCCGCTCTGTCGTCTCTCCAACAACGAGCCAACATCGGAAAATCTTTCCATTAACCCCCGGGAAGAGATTTCTCTGAGATGGACTGTTGACTTTTATAGAGCTGACCTATAGATTGTATTATCTGTTAAGAGTAAAGGGGAGAAATAGAGCTTTAGCTCTGTTTTTTTTCTGAGCTTTGTTGCTTCTGCAAATGTCTGTTTGGATGCTGCTGATTTGATCCACAGCAGCAGCATCACTAACTGGCTGGTGAAAACAGTTCTCAAAGTGAAACAACACACAGATTGCATAATAGCAATAAACCAATACATTTGAAACCGGATAGTTACATAGACAGAATAAGAAGACATGAACACATTTTTTCTCACTGTCTGTAGTAAAATCAGACCAAACTTCTCTAGATTTAGCTTGGTTGAAATTGACAGAATAATTTCTATTTGCTAAATGCCAGAAAATCTGGCGAGAACATTTCTTTACAAATAATTTTTTAACTTTGTGCCAGTCAGTTTGACACAACAGTTTGTGATTTGCGTATTATTTTTTGACTGTGTTTTTCTCTTCAATATGCAGATATTAGTTTCCATCTTTAAACTGTATTACCTAATGTTCCCGTCCACAACAGAGATCAACAGACTGCAACAGAGACATTCACAACTTGGCTAGAACCGATCCAGACATTAAGCAGTTAGACTGAAGTTTCACAATAGAGAAGCAGCTGATGTCAAGCCCCGACTAGCATCTGGTGTGTCTGAGATAGTATTCTTACATTTTTTACCATTTCTCCAGGCGTAGTATTTTGGGCCTCGAGGTGAATTTGCTGGAAGATCTGTGACTATTTTTAAATGTCTTACACTTAAAATTGTTCAGAAACCTGTTGACAATGGGAAATAATAGCTTTTTTTCGAAGGTATTTACTGCTATCTTGTATTTTATCCTTTGTATTGTGATAAAGCACAAATGGATTTCTTTAGGGTATTTAATTTACATATTTGCTTAAATTTTATTTATGAAATAATGTGAAATTTGATTATCTTGGAATTAACACCAAGATATTTAAATATTTAAAATTTAAATAATTTTAAAGAGCCTGATTTTGTTATTTTAAACCACTGAATTGAATTACAATGCATGAAGGAAGGTCAGGTATCATAAAAATAATGCTAAGAGCGCCCTCTGGTGGTCATTTAAGGGTATGTTGTTAAACAGGGAAAACCTACTAAATCCACAACATTAAATATCATGTGTATTATTCTGTTTTTATGTATTAAGACTGTTTAATGTACGTCATTGCAAAGTTCTAGAATAAGTTCAGTTTAACATTCATGTATTTAAATTATAATGAGGAGCCTGTGTCTGCTTTCATGAATGGTAAGATGTAATATAGGAAGAAATAAACTGGTCAGATTAAACAGAGACAACATGCTTTATTAGTTCCACACTAAGAAAGACAAGCAGAACAGACATGTTCTGTTTGTTCTTTAATTCATTCAAGAACCAACGCCAATCTGTAAATGTGTCACATGACTTTTAATCACCAGTGAGCAAAACACCAAGATAATTGAAATCTGCTCAACCAAACCCAAACTGACAGTGTTTTGGGAAATTTTGTTTTTAATATTTTCTCAGTTTGTTCCATGAATCAATAAATATCCGTAAATTCAAAAAAAATACGATTGGATGCAATTACCGTGGGCAGCTTAGTGATACAAATGACACTTCTGGGGTCCAGAAGAAGCTTATTTGAACTTTGTTCAATTAATGTTTACAATCAGACATAACTACCAGGACAGTTCATAAGGGGAGACACTGTAAAATACCATGGGGGAAAATTTCATTTTCTGTTCTGGCTTCAAATTTTTGGAATACACCATTGAACTGTTTTTTTTTTTAAAAAAATCACTTAGTCAGTGGTTACCAGATGATCAAAACTGTTACTCATGTTTTGAATAGTTTATAAATGAACTGTTTTTATGTGGTTTTTTTTCTTCTTCTTCTTTTTAAATGGATGTGACTTGTTTTTGTTTTATAAATGTTTACTGTGAATTGCACTACCTTTAGTTATGCTTTGAAATGTTTCATATATCATAGGTCATGTATGTTGTTATGCATGTTAATTGTAATTATTTTTAATCCCTTCCATCAAACTACTAGGGGACTTTTTTGACTAAATATGGCATATGTACAGTCATGTTGTTTAATATGCATTTTACTCTTTATAAAATAAATCAATTCTAATTGGACACCAGTGATTGGTAGTTTTACAGTTCTGTAACTATTTTAATACTCCTACCACCAGAGCTGAAGTTTAAATTTAAAACCACTAGATGGCACCTTTTCATTTTCTTTTTTGCACCACCTTACCCATGCTTGGACTAAAAAAGTCAGCTGGACCAAAATAACACAGAGTTTGACTTTTTTGGATCCGACGTGAATCAACAACATATTTAACCAGTTGTAAGCCAAGCGCTTGTCGGATCACAGATCATTGACTGAGACTTTCCATCATGTTGCTCCAGAGGTGAACAGGTCACCCAGGCTTTGACAAAGAGAAAATGCACAGATGAGTCATGTCTGAATGAAAGACGGTTCATTCCAGAGCCTTCAGCATGACATAACATGGGTCAGTGGTCTTTACACTTCATTATCAGAGCTCGTAAACCAGACACCCTTTACTATAAATATTCAGGGCAGCTACTCTCACCTTCTCTGAGGATGAGAACAACGTACAACATAGGACCCCAGCCTTAAGAGTGAGAACACATATTTTCAAAATGTATTGAGAATGTTATTATTGAAATGAAAATAATTGGAAGAATACATTATAGTATTACATTATTTAGACATTTATTTTTGTTTAAGACATGTCATGTCAATTCCATCTTCAACAACTTCCCCTTCTTCTGACAATATTGTCAGATTTAGAAATATCCTGTCCAGGTATGATGCTGATAAACCAGCATGCATTTGTTACTTCCAGGCTGGACGACTGCTATTCTTTATCATCAGAAAGTCCACATAATGCAGTTAAAAGCCTTCAGCTGATCCATAATGCTGCAGCAACACTTCAGATGAAAATCGAAAAGATGGATCGTGTTTCTCCTATTTTAGCTTCCCTTCATTAGCCGCAGTACAATTTAAAGGGCCAGTATGTTCATCTTTTATTACAAAGGGTTAGAATACTATTGCATGTGATTTGACAATTTCAACTCTTCCCTGAGCTGACCAGGGTCTGGCGTAATATTCTAATCTTAATTGTCATGTTTGTATAACAAAAAAATCTTCCTGAGAGGAATAAAGTAGTTAAAACATTGATCTTTGTCCAATGAATCAATGTGTTCCACTTGGTGACGGAGTCACTGAAATAAACAAACTTTTCAATAATAGTTTTAATTTAGTGAACGTGTCTGTATGCTGTTAGATGTGCTGATGATCTTAACAGGAAGGGGAGCCCAAATCAGTTTCTGCTTAAAGCCCCATACAACGTTGGACCAGTCCTGCTTGTGCCAGGAGGAGATAATAGTAGAATGACCGAAAGATATGGCATCCTGCACAATAAACACAGAAAGCACGGCCTCAACCAGCAGTATGAGAAAACCTTTTGTGTGTCTTATGATCCTGTTGAGATCAAAAACTCACTAAGACCTCTGCTGACATTGCTGCCTCCCTCTGAGTGTTTCCACACCTCTGTGAGCCAGCCTCACATAGCATGAGCTACTACTGAGCTATTCTTAGGGCTCCAGCACACCAGGAAAGGCGGCGCTCTAATCTTACAGTAGTTGTTGACAAAACAAAACACACCGTAACCAGCAACACGGAAGTCCTTCGGGGATCTGTGGCATCTGCTGTGAGCAGGAATACATTTCCAAACCGCCGCTGCCTGTAAAGTCTCCATGGAATCTCTGAGGCGCCGTGTTACACCCGCCACAGGAGCAAGTGGACATGAGGCTCATACCACACAATTATTTCAATTACCATAAACTGCAAGGCATGCTTGTAAGCATAGGGACATCATTGTGTGGGTGTTGAGTTTGGAATCAAGAAAAGACAAAAAGCCAAATGGCGGAGAGAGAAAAACAGAGATCGGCTCCCTCCTCGTTGCTTTCCATTTCAGTTTTAATATTTGTTGGGCAGCAAAAGAAATATCAAGAAAACACAACATTGGGACTCATGGCCACTTGGCATAATCTCAGCCTACCTGAAGCCACATCAGCCTCTGTGTTACGGCCTCTGGCCTCTTCAGGCGTGCAGGCTCTTTTTTTTATTATACAGGTTCAGTTGTGGTGACACATCATCTTCTGATCGGCTGCCTGGAAGCTGCAGGAGCTGCAGCTGCACCCCATTGGACCAGCAGAGGACTGCAAGCCAATCTGCTGTTGAAAACTCAACAGCAGATTTCAAAAGCACCTCATCACAGACCTTACTTCATCCTACAGCTATGAAATTTGAGACCGTGGTACAACTTCCCAAGGCCTACAGAAATACAGACAGGCTATATTGGCTTCCCATTTTGACCTAATTTCTTGGCTGCTTACAGTTTGATCTCTACACAGACCCTCAAGACTAGCCGGCAACAATTAGCAAATACAGAACTGTGCATCTGCTAAGCATATTATACAAACTACTTCTCAGTCCAACGCTCCTAAGATCTCTTGTTAGCGGAGTCATGACAATTTATAACTTGTTATAAATTGACAATTTATAACTCTTATTATAAATTGTCATGATGATGTGCTTAGACATGGATAGTTGGGATAAGATGGAGTTTGTTAAAGAGACAGAGGCCCAATTTCAAGGCATCAAGTTACTAAGACCTGTTTGATACAAAAAGCATTTTTTTCAAGGTATCATAGAGACTACATTCTACCATAAAATGGCAATATGCGTATGAAAGATACATAATACAACTCTTTAAAAAAGTTAATTTAAACAGAGTCAGTGCTCAGAAACCAACCAATTCAAATTAATTCTGGTATAATTATACCATAAACCTGTTCTGATAAATGTGTAACTTGTTTCCAAAAATCAAAGGAGGTGACTGTGCAACCCGGTATGTTTCATTTTTAGCCCTTGTAAATAAAATCACATGATATTAATGTCCACTGTGAGTCTAAACTCTAAGGAAAGCTGAAAATACATAATTGTCTCTTCATCTACAGGGTTATTGGCAAATAGTGATGAGACTCCTTCCTTTTTCATGTGTATTTTGTGGTTTTCTTTTCCTTAATACTTGAGCAATTGCGAAAATGTCTGAGCTGACTGGCGCTGTCTTGCTTACAAAGCATATATAGTTTGCAGAAGTGGTTTTGAGGATTCCCCTCATTTTGCAAGGTCAAGTGAGAAATTTCAGAAGTTGTGCTCACGTTTTACGCTGTGATTGTGAGAAGAATGTTTTAGACATATTTCATTTTCCAATATCAGGTCTGACCAAACATTTTGCCCCACAGGCCAAAATTGGCAAGTTAAAAGTACTCAGAAGTATTTTTTTTCTCCCAAAAGTAAAGCACATAAAGTGAATTATTTTAGTTTCATAGCAATAACTTAAAAATGTCACATTTAATGAAAGAAAGTTTAAAAAAAAAAAAGTGCATCTGAACGACAAGCCACACATGTCTGAATTAATAATAAAAAGTGTGTAATTTAATTACTTTTTTGATCAATTATTGGCTATTTTCTTGGCCTATAGTTTATTTTTTGATTATTCTGGTTGGTTAAACGTATGCAGACTCGTTCGGTGAACTCTCATACCTAATGAGTCTACTTATAGTTGGCTCGACACAGAGCTTTTGCTTTTTTGTAATTATTTCTCCACTAGTTAAATCTTAACTGGTGTGAAGTTTACTGAACACATCTGAGACACTGTCCTCCTCAGCCCCAGTATTTCAACTCAACCATAAATGTTCCAAATCTTAACTATTTAGCAAGAACTTACAGGTTTATGCAAAACCTATAAAAAAGTATTCACTCTCTTGGATGTTTTATTCTTTTAATTGCTTCTACAAATCAATCATAATCAATAATATTTGTCTATTTTGGCAAAAGAAAAGCATACAAACTCCTTAAGTGGAATTCATTTTTTTGACTTCTACATTACGTGCATCTTTGTTGTCAGTATGGAGAATGGTGGAATGACTTTGACCATCTGTTCACGTATCAAATGCTTAGCTCCATTTTGAATAATGTGCCCAGCATACAAACGGTCATTTCTCCTTAAAAAAGTATTTTGTGTTTTTTTTTTTCCTGCTTATAACATTTGCAACAACTATGCATATTGTTAAGTACAGTGAAAACAAGATGGCTTTACTGCTCAATTAAGGTTTGTTGGGACGCTCAACGTTCCCACCTCGTAGTTTCCCTCCTCCTGTGTATTTATTGCTTTTTCAGGAACAAATTGTTCATTGTAAATTTGATGGGATTCGTCCCAAAACGTGGCAGAACAGAACAGGGTGACTATTTACCAGCAGTCAAAAGTTGTTGTAGTCCATGTTTATGGGAGGTTGACATGCTTGGTCGTGTGTGACTTCAGTCTGCCGTTAGCCTTTGAGGCAGGGATTGTTGATGTGTCATTCTGGATGCCTCCAAATCGAGGATCTGAAACCATTTTTACATGCTTCTTGATAAATGCAAGAAAATTGTGAAACCGATCTCTGATTTCCCATATGTCGTAAGGATCTCTGTTTCAATAATTTTAGTGTTCTTTTGGCACATCAAATGTTTCCTTAAAATTATGAAATCCACAGAAAAAAAAGAGATACCACTTGCAACATCTTGGCATCTTCATTGCAATGGACGTCCGGGCTAATGCCTTTTCAATAAAAGCAGCTGGGACGTTTCATCCAAGGTGTTCTTTGAACAACTGTTTACTTTTACATAGCCTTGACCTGCGGCTACATGTTAGCACTGTGCACCAGGTCTCTTGGCCATCCAAATAGTACAGGCAGTCACTTGTGTTACTCTTTTTATCGACTCCTTGTTTAAACACTCTAATGAAGGAGATGCACTGAAGAGGGTTTTGTCTTTGTCTGCGTTTTTGTAGGGTCAGACTCTGAATCTCTAGTTGAGATAGGACCATTATCAGTACATTACTTGATGGCACCGTTCACTGTCTGTTCTGTAATATTGGCTCAGTAGTTGTTTTTTTTCCCCCTTCACTGTTTTATTGAGCTGAAACGCAACTGCAGCACCTAATGATTTTGACAACACTTTTAAATATCCTTTGAAAGTGAGAAGCTTTGTCGAACTGCTAAATTTGCAGTCGTGGCAGAAAGCAAAATCTCAAGCTAAAGTCATTCTCTCTTCCTCGCTGATGTTTGTTCATGTTTGGAAGCATGGCTTCCTCTGCAGCAGTTGGAGCTGATACAGAGGAAATAATGCAACTTGTTCTGCTTTTGCCTTCCTGGTAGGTTAACAATTCCAAGAAACTGGACTACTGAGAACCAATATCATCTCTAAAACACAAAAATCCATAACCAGATAGCCATTCTCTCTGTAAAATCTCATCATAGCACATTTTTGGTTTAAACCATACTTTATCCTTTTATTTTGAATTATCATCATCATGTGTAACAAGCAGGCATAAATATGTAGGCTCACATAAAAGATCAACAATTGTTAAAAGTATTTTAAAAAGCAACAACAATAACACTGTCCAACTTAAGCACTGTTAGTTGTCAGAAACATTATACTCACAATCTGAGATATGCAACACAGTTTTTTTATGTAGATGTATATGCATGTTTATTGAACATACGTTGTCCAACAGTTATGTTATTTTAACTGGAGTCCTTCTGCGTCCAGGGTCAGATCTGCTGGTTGTGATTTTAACTAAGGTAATTATAAAACAATCTTTAAATGAAATCTTAAAGGCTGCTCCAAAACGAGGCAGGAGGATCAGGTTAATCTGCTTTTTTTTTTTTTTCCTGAGCTGAGTAACTTAAAAAAAAAAAAAAACACACAAAAAAAAGAGGAAGTGTCTCAGGAATGAACTTAGTGAGAAACCAAATGTGTTTCTGAACACCAGTTGAAGAACACAGTGAAGCTACATGCAGCTATGTGGAACAAAAAGCAGAGGACTCTTCAATTCTTTACAGGCTTTTTCTGTAAGTTCATATTTTCATTATTATCAATAGTATTTGTTTTATAACTTTCATGATATGCAGATAAGCAATGTCATACTTTGCATAAATTCTGTTAACAAAATAACAGTCCAAGTGTTTATCTTACAGTTACTCTTGTTTTGACCTCAGCAGCATTCATTACAGGTCAGTTTTTCTTCCCTGTTTCCATAGTACATAAAAGTCTTTTACTCTTATCAGAACATTGTCATAATCATATTCAATTTTGTTCTTATAGGTCAGATCAGGCTGGCAGGGCGAGGATCAACTCAGTGCTCTGGAAGGGTTGAAGTTTACTATAGATATACCTGGGGAACGGTCTGTGATGACAGCTGGGGCATGGCTGATGCTGAAGTGGTTTGTCGACAGCTGGGCTGTGGTCCGGCTATCAGTGTAGTTGGTTCTGCTCGCTTTGGTGAAGGATTTGGACAAATCTGGCTTGATGATGTTCGGTGCTCAGGGAATGAAAACTCTCTAACCAGCTGTGGACACAGAGGTTATGGGTCACATAACTGTGGTCATGATGAGGATGCTGGTGTGATCTGTTCAGGTAAAGGGAAAAAGATTTACACATATTTAAATGTTCAATTTTAAATCTTCAGACATGTTAGTCAGTGTAGTGTATCTCTGACATTTTCTTGAATACAGTGCTGGGTTTGTTTGCATGAGTTTGATTATTTCCTCCATAGCAGCCATTATGTTTAGTTCTTTATTAGATGCTTGTGCTCTGTACCCCGTAACATGTTCAATATGGCAGAATAAATCCCTCCATCCATTAATAAATATTGCAGAATTATTGGCTTCTTCATATCTTCCAGATCGATGTGTAACACCTGTTGATTCTCCAAAGCTGTATGGTTAAGCCTTTATGATAGTGATCACATTTGTTGATCCTCGGTTAATCAAATGGGTTTGATTAGTAATTAGTATTTCATAGCTTCTTTCTGCTATGAAATACTGCTGCTTACTAATGAAAGCAGCTTTCATTCTATGCTGCTTTCATCCTATGAAAGCAGCAATTTTGAATTTAGTCTTTCAAACAAAGCTGTTGTGTGTTGATGCCATCTTTATTTCACATCAAATCTCTGTTTTTGTCTTTGTTTTTATTATTGACATGTTAGACTTAGACCAGCTAAGCAACTGGTACAAAATGCACAACAGAAAGATTGTCTAGCAGACTGTGTAACACAGATATAAATTTCATTTAACAACATCTTTGGCTTGAATATCAGTGAAATTGCCCATGTACCCTGACATGTTTCAGTACATGTCAGGGTTAATAGTTTCTGTGCTCCAGATTTGAATAATTGTTCATAACTAAGGTAAAGCAAAGCAGGTTACAAAGAGAAGACACCAATAGTAATGTCTATAATTTGCTATTTTTCTTTGTAAAGAATTATGCTATAGTTTATCTGCTTCCTGTTACCAGATTCTGCGATCAGACTGACTGGATCCTGCTCTGGAAGAGTTGAGATCAAACGCAACGGCCAATGGGGAACCGTCTGTGATGACAGCTGGGATCTGTCTGATGCTCAGGTGGTCTGCAGACAGTTATCTTGTGGTTCAGCATTAAACGCCACTTCATCAGCAGTTTTTGGTGAAGGAACTGGTCAAATCTGGCTTGATGAAGTGAACTGTACAGGAAGTGAAAGCGCTCTAACCAACTGTCAGCATTCAGGGTTTGGGACACACAAGTGTAATCACAGTGAGGACGCTGGTGTGGTCTGCTCAGGTGAGGAAAAAACTGAATCAATAAATTTTAAAAGTTCACATACATTAGCCAGTATTGGTTTTTTGTCAGAAAGCTTTTATGTACAGCATGATCACTGACCAGAAAATGATTTGAATCAGGACTAGTTGAAAAACAGTTCATTCACAGTATCGGACAATTTCTCCGTGTTTCCTATTCCCTTAGTGTATAGAAGTATTTTATTCTCATTGGAATATTGACATAAATATGGTGAATTTTATTTCTTGAAGGTCCGGTCAGGTTGGCAGGTCCTGGATCAACTCGGTGCTCTGGAAGGGTTGAAGTTTTCTACAGCAATACCTGGGGAACGGTCTGTGATGATGACTGGGGCATAACTGATGCTAATGTGGTTTGTAGACAGCTGGGCTGTGGTACAGCACTCAGTACACCGACTTCTGCTCACTTTGGTCAAGGAGACGGAAAAATCTGGCTTGATGATGTTCGGTGCTCAGGAATTGAAAACTCTCTAACCAACTGCGAACACAAAGGTTATGGGACACATGACTGTAGTCATCGTGAGGATGCTGGTGTGATCTGTTCAGGTAAAGGAAAGATGCTTTACTGATAGCATTTAAGTGTTCAGTTTTAAATGTTCAGACATATTAGCCAGTTTTGTTTTTGGCTCAAAGCATTTAAACACAAAGTGAAAGGCAGTACTTATGAATGGTGTGATCACTGATCAGAAAATTGTTGTTAACAGACTCTGTCATCAGATTGACTGGATCAACTTCCTGCTCTGGAAGAGTTGAGATCAACCATGGCGGCCAATGGGGAACAGTCTGTGATGACAGCTGGGATCTATCTGATGCTCAGATGGTCTGCAGACAGTTATCTTGTGGTTCAGCATTAAGTGCCACTTCATCAGCAGTTTTTGGTGAAGGAACTGGTCAAATCTGGCTTGATGAAGTGAACTGTACAGGAAGTGAAAGCGCTCTAACATGTCAGCATGCAGGGTTTGGGACACACAAGTGCAATCACAGTGAGGATGCTGGTGTGGTCTGCTCAGGTGAGAAAAGCTTAATATCACTGATTCCTGAAACAGAAAAATGCTGAAATGTTCATAGGTGAAGGGAAAACTATCAGGACTTTGATTCAAAATCAACTAAAAGTGCATTTGACAAAAAAGACATGCAAGAATACACAGTCAGTGGATAAAACTAACACTGTGTTCAATGTTGACTTGTTGGAGGCCTAAATATATAGACAGATTATATATGTCATAGACAGATGTGTGTGTAACTTGACTGCAGAAAGAACTGGGCTGGCTTTGAACTCTCACTAGTTGCCGTGGTTACCCGCATTTATCTTGTTGTTTTACTTGCTGCTTTAACATTAACTAGCATGTTGTCTACAACTGTTTATCACAGTGTAATAACATAAGTTATGCTACCATATTGACATCAGTGACATTAGTAGTCCGCACGTACAGACCAAGGATGGTTGACTCTTCGTACTCTAGGGTACTGATTGACTAGTATTCTGGCGACAAATTCCTTTATGTCCTACAGAAAAGGACATAAAGGAATTATGTCCTTTTCTGGTTCTGGTTCTTGTTCTGGTTCTGGTCTGCTCTGCGTCCCCAGAACCAGAACCAAACATGGAGAAGCAACATTCAGCTTCTATGCACTACAAATCTGGAATAAACTTCTAGAAAACTGCAAAACAACTGAAACACTGAGTTCCCTTGAATCTCGACTAAAAACCCAGTTGTTTAGCATTACTTTTGAAACGTAATCATAAAACATTAATCAATTCTCTAATGTGTAATGATGGCAAAATATAATGCTGTTGACTGTGTATTCTATGACTTTGTATTTTTGTGTTTTTATAATGCAAAGCACTTTGAATTGCCTTGTTGCTGAAAGGTGCTATGCAAATAAAATTTGATTCATAGTATTTTAGCTAACTCTATCTGTATATCCAATTTTAACTTTTATGTAGGGCTTTGCATATTGAGTGGCGTATGTTACATAGGTCAACATGTGAGTGATAGTCAAAAATGCTATTATTAATAGTTTAGCTAGCTTTAACGTTTAGCTAATTTCAACTTTTACATGGGTTTTGTCACACTACATGGAGTATGTTCCTGTAGTTCAACATGCTACTGCTAGCCTAGATGCTATTATTGGTATTTCATCTGGCTTTACCTTTTTGGCTAATTTTAACTTTTACTTGGGTTTTTCACATTACATGGGGTATTTTACTGTAGGTCAACTTGCTAGTGATAGCCTATATGCTATAATTCGTATGTCAGCTAGCTTTGGCTTTTTTTCATACATTGCTATGACCTCATAGTTTAGCTTTGAAGCAGTGTTTTGCACCGATTTCGAATAATTATTGGGTACCGTTTTTGCATTGACTTAAACTTTTCACTCTTCAACAGTTTTTCAATATGTGTTTTGCAAAGTTTTGATATGCTCTGCTGCTTCTTCCTATGTCTCATATGTCTGCAAGTTTTCTGCAATTGAGATCAAATGATTCTTATTATGTTAATGTTCTGATTTTCACCAAAAAAAGCATGCCCTTGATTGAACTCACCTGGTTTCCATGCCATTGATCAACTCTCTATGTATCAGCTTCCTGGTTTTTAGGGTCAGACTATTCCATGTCCTAGTCCAGAGATGGGCAATTCCTGTCCTCAAGGGGTCAACTTCCTGAAAGTTT
Organism: Poeciliopsis retropinna; assembly: GCA_010277075.1. Classification (NCBI taxonomy): domain Eukaryota; kingdom Metazoa; phylum Chordata; class Actinopteri; order Cyprinodontiformes; family Poeciliidae; genus Poeciliopsis; species Poeciliopsis retropinna. Next base: position 2,268,629 of record VMRM01000009.1, read on the forward strand.
GAGATGTGTCCTTCATCAAAAACACCCCAATAAAATGTCTGAATAATGTCACTATGCAGATTATTATTTAGCAGGAGTCTGATTCTCCAATATAATATTTTTCTGTAATTCATCTATATTGGGATACATCTAAAAGCTGCAGGACACTAGCCCCCAAGGACTGGAGTCCCTCATTCATGTTCTAAAGCTCATTTTAACTACTTTCTATTTTCCAGCTAATTTTCCGCAGCCCAGGATCTCTGTTCGCCCTTCACCTGTAGTCACCTGGGGTCAGCAAGTCATCATCAATTGTTCTATTGCACCTGTTCCTTTAAGTGGAACATTTATCCTCCAATGGACTTCAGGGTCACTCAGAATGACTAAGTCATCAGATTCCAACTCTGCTACCTTCGTCATCCCTAAAGTGACCATCGATCATCATGGAGAATTTCAGTGTCGGTATGAGAAAAGCATGTCAAACCAAACATTCTCCTTCCTCAGTAACCCTTTTCGTCTTACAGGTAAGACTAAATAAACATCATATCTAGTGAAACTTCAGCAGTACATACATTTATTCTCTATTTGTTTTTGAGAACAGAATCAGATCATTCATTAGTCTCCCAAAAACTCTGGAGACATTAATGATGGCTACATTTCACAAAATATTATAAATCTTTAATGAATGGCTCGGCAGCCTTCACCATCCTAATAGACATTTTTACTCTCTGTCTGGGTAAATAATTTTTAGACTCACCAACCTGGTCTGACCTTTTAAATAAAAGACAACTTATATTTTTTTGATAAATATGTACTCAAGCAAGTTTATCACTTTTATAGAAATACAATTTCATTCCTATAGATACATTTTAAAATGAAGAGAAACATAACACTTTTGACAAAACAGGACGGAAACATTTTCTTTCATGAGAAAGAAAATGTTTTTTTGAAAAGCGATGTAAGAGAAACCCCATTTCGGCTCCTACCTAATGCTAAGAAAATTACATCAAACAATTATTGATTAGTTTTAGTCTTTTGTGGATATGCAATGCAATTATTTTAAGAAAACACTAAAATATGCTAAAAACTTCCATTTGTGATTATATTAATCTTTAAAAAACATTAGTTTTATGTTATTTATTTATTTTATTTTATTTTTTATTTTTTTATCATCTTTACTCTGTTACTCAGAATCAATGTGGGATTTCCAAACTGATACTTGGGTCCCGAGGTTGCATGCTCTTGCTTAAACTTGTATTCTAACATCTTACCTGGTTTATTTCAGATTTTATTCAGTCTTTCTTTCCACGTGTTTTGGACAGAGTTTGGTCCCGTCTGACTGGCAAAATCTATAATTAAACCAATCCCAAATTCTCAAATTGCTGATCCTCTAATACCTATGAACTACAGGGTCATTAGTTTACTTAGCGGTGTTTATATATATATATATATATATATATATATATATATATATATATATTCTTTAATGCGATGGAATGAGAGTATGGGAGAGTAGAATATCACCTGCATATCACTGTATGCAGATGATATTGTACGTATTGCTGAAAGAGAACCGCATCTTCAGAAATTGTTAAATATCACTGATGGCTGGTGTAAAAAATGAGGTTAAGGGTAAATTGTGCTAATACTAAAGTTATTCATTTCAGAAAACGGCATTGATAACACTTACATTTTGTTTAGGGCCTACAAGTTTGTCCATTACAAAAACCTATAATTATTAGGGATTTACTGTGGATGAATATCTAACATTTGAAGAAGGAATAAAAGTCCAATCAGAGTCAGCTGGTCGAGCGCGAGGTTCAGTTATGAATACAGTCAAATACTGTTGTGACCCGGGATATAGGGTGTATACTGAGTTGTATAGATTTAGTGTTTGGCCAGTATTAGATTATGGAACGGGAGTCTGGTGTCACTGTCAACAACCTTACAGTGAAAAGGGTGTCATGACCAGGGCGTCATGACTTAGATGTGCATAGAAATACTCCTAAAATGGCATTATATGAATAATGCCATTCATTATTCATTCCATTCATTATATGGGTTGGGAACCTTGTGAAGTTATATCTATTGCAGATATGGTCCGATTATGGAATAGGTTTATTAATGTGCCAAACTATAGATTAACAAAACATGTTTTCTTTGGGATTTCACAAATAGGTATACTAAGGCCAGACAAATGGATAAAATATTTGAGGTGGTGAATTTTAAGTACATTTATGTGAATAAATTAAGATGTAATATTAAACAGCTTACACAGTTTTATTTTGAAGTTTATAAACATAAGTGGACAGTCAATAGCTCACATAAACCAAAATTCCGCACTTATATTTTACTGAAGGTTGCTGATGGTCTTGAGCCATATGTATCATGGAACTTGTCTAAAAAACAAAGTTTAGATCTGGCACTTTGCCTTTGGCTTCGGAGACGGGACGTTTTCGTTCAGTCTCAGAGGAAGACCGTAGATGTTTTTTGTGTGATCTGGGTGAAATTGAGAGTGAAGTACACTTTTTGTTTTATTGTACTTAACATTGAAAAATGATTTATTTACTAAAATACTTGATATTTATTCAGATTTCGTTTATTTAACGGATGAGGATAAAATGTGCTATTTAAGTCTTTTTTGTTTCAGTTAGCACAGTTTATTTTGAAGGCCTGGCATCTTAGCAAGAGGGTGCTTTTTGTTTAAAGAATATTTATGTCTGTATAGGTATATGTTTATTGTGTCTTGTAAGCCCATGTGGACTGGGCACCTGTAAGGGTGTATAACACATAAAATAAAGACTACTACTACTGCTGTCTTTCAGTGAGACTTCCAAAGCCCAACATCTCTATAGGGACTGCTGATGAGGTCACCTGGGGTCAACAACTCAACATCACTTGTTCTGTTGAAGCGGCACTTTTTTTAAATCGAACATTTATCCTCCAAAAGACGTTAGGATCATTTCAAATGATTCGGTCAACAGATTCCTCTTCTGTTACCTTCAACATCTCTGAAGTGACTCCATCTCATGATGGATTATTCAAGTGTCAGTATGAGAAAAGAATTTCAAACCAAACATTGACCTCTTACAACAGTGACTTTGTTCATCTTACTGGTAAGATGAATTAATTTATTTGAAAATGCAGTGAAAATCAAGAGTGTTTTTTTTTTCTCTCTGAAGTCAATAAATCCCATTATCCGTGGGTCCCAAAATATCTGGCAATATTCAGGAAAGATAAATTTCAGTAACAAAATACTCTTTTTCAGTGAACCTTCCCAAGCCCCGCATCTCTATCAGCCCTGCTGCTGAGGTCAACTGGGGTCAGCAAGTTACCATCACTTGTACTATTGCAATTACACAATTTCATTATGGAAGATTTACACTCCAAAAGACTTCAGGCTCATTCAGAAAGACTCAGTTCGCATCTTCCAGCTTTTCTTACTTCACCATCAAAAATGTGACCCTGGATCATGATGGAGAATTCCTGTGTCAGTATCAGTCAAGTCAAAGATTATCCTCTGTCCGCAGTGACTCCGTTCGTCTTACCGGTAAGATTAAATAAACTGAGTAAACAATGAAAAGTCAGAAGTGTAAAGATCATTATTTTCATATTTACTCTTGTTATGAGAAAAGCATGTCAGGTCATTGAGTTCAATCATTCATCTCTGTCCTAAAAATTACAGAAACATTCAGAAAAGCTAAACTTGATTTGAAATCAGTTTTTAATGGGTTCCAAGCCCAATTCAGCAAGTCCACCCCGGCACCCTGGTCCTCTATATAGCATCAGGGGTGCCATACAGAGGACAACTCCAAGGGCCCCTGACCAACAAGGGGCCCCCTCCCACAAAAAATATGTTTTTTTTTGTTTTTTTGTTTTTTTATAGAAATAGAAAGAAATTGGGGGACCTGTCAATTACGAAATTAATCAAATAGTGCTTTTAAAATTATTTGATCCATATTTGCACTGAACATGAGATGGTTTGTTCCTGCTTACTGCAAAAAGAACAATATGAATCATGTCTCTTTGCACATACTGTATGTAAAGATTTTTAAATAATAATAATAAATGCTTAGCTATACTTTTAACAATTCTGACATAAATTTACAAAAACAAAAGTAAAGAAATTCAGCTTTACAGCTGGCAAACAGCCATTGCCTTTCATTGGCTTCTCTCGGCTTTTACATCTAAATATATAAAATGTTACAAAAATCTAAGGCAGGGGTCTGTCTTCGAGAATCTAATTACTGTGCATTGGAGTGAAGTGTGACTCCCTTTATGTCTTTTTTATTGCATGACCATTAACTCTCCAAACAAAGCATTCCCAGAAAAAGTTCTTAACTCTGTCCCCTTTGTGTTTATAAAGCAGGACAACAGTTCCTCTATTTGTGACAGTTATTGACAGAATCCCCATCAGAAATTAAAGCTGTTTTTTTTTTTTTTTTTCAAAATCTGAGTTAAAACTGAAGCTAATATTTTCAAGCAAACCTCATTCAGATCTGTCATCAAAACATTTACATCATAAAGCCTAACTGAAAAGTTTAAATTAAATAGCCATAAAATAAATATATTTTTCTTTTTTAATAGTTTATATTCACAAGATTTTATTTTCCTTTACCCACAGTGAATCTGTCGAGACCCAACATTTCCCTGACATCCCCAGATGGAGGTTTGGTCTGGGGTCCAGGAGAAGCAGAGGTTGCCAAGGGTTACGGCTTTTCCTTCACTTGCTCCATTAACCCCAGATATCCTCAGGGAGATTTCTCCCTCATCTTCTCCGGCTCCAACATCAGAGAAACCAGGCCAGCAGTCAACAACTCAGCCTCCTTTAACTTCCCAGCTGCTGAGTTTGAACACCAGGGCAACTACAGCTGTGTGTATGAGGTTACCATGGCTACACGGAGGTTCAGTTCTGATGAGGCAGAACTCATTAGTCTGGTTCTTAAATGTAAGTAACAATATTATTTCTGAAAAGTACATTTAAATCTAAAAAAAAAAAAAAAAAAAAAAAAGAGTAAAATTATATACTGTGCTGTGGTGGTGCAGGAGTTAAGCACAAACCACATATAGCCTCAGTCCTGGATGTGGCTGTCACAGGGCTGGCGGCCTTTGCTGCATGTCTTCACCCCTCCCACATTACCCACTTTCCTGTCAATTCACTATCAAATAAAGGCCACCAGAGCCATTAAAACCTTTAAAAACTAAATTACATACTGTGTATTCCTGTTCTCTGTTAAAGCTAGGTAAACATGCCGAACCAGAAACAATATAAAACTCTGTTTTCAAATGATGATTTCAATTTTAAAAAGAAATATACAAATCATGTCTCCACCTTGTGAAAAAAAAAAAAAGAACAGTCATTTCTCCCACAACCGAGACATTGTGTCATGACATTTGGTCTTGTGTTTTGCTTTATTTGCAGTTTTGTCAGTCTTTTCAAATACCACTCTTTCTTTCAAGTCTTTCTTTCAAGGTTCCTTGGAACTTATTGCAATAGTTGCAGTGTGAAAACTCGATAAGCCTGGTGGCTGAGGCGGTTCACCGGCAGCCCACAGTGTTTTTGTATTAAAAGATGTTAAGTTGACAGGAAATATAAAAATATTACTAGGTTATTATATGTTACTGGAAAACATTGCCAGTGAAATGCTATTTAAACCCACAAGTAGTTTTAAAAACATAAAAAATATATATATACAATTAAAATGAATATCAATTATTTGCACTTCTTTCTAATTCCATAAGGCCCCCAAAGGCTTCAGAGATCCCATATTTTAACACAGTGTTTTAACCAGGAAGGTGGTGCCATTCAGTTTGGCTAGTTTTTTTCTAAAGTAAATCTTTGCTTGAAAACTACTTTTACTCAAGTTATCTTTTTTTTAAATATGAAAATCCATTGCTTTGAGAGCAGGTAAGCAGCTCAGCAGATTATTAGCATTTGAGTAGAGCATGTCTGGTTTCAGGAGTTGGAAGGTTTAACGCAATCTAAAACATTTTGACCAAGTGTTTTCTCTCCCAGCCTCTTCACTGCCGCTGGTTTCCTCAGTCTCCAGTGGAATCCTGCTGCTGGTCCTGCTGGTCCTGCTGGTGCCTCTGGCGGTCTGCCTGGGCTGCAGGAGGAAACTTTGCTCTAAATGGTCCAGACCGTCTAAACAAGAACAAAGTCTGTATTCAAGAGATACAAGTTTTGCATTTAAAATTAACCAATTGCTATTTTGCAGTTTATTCTTAGGTTCGTTTGTTTCTCTTTGTTTCAGTATCTTTCCGGCACTTAATCACACAAGACCACGAGAATGATTGTGATGACTAGAAAAAATGTTGATGTCAAGCAGACCCTGATCTAAGATGAGTCAGTGGTGTAGAGGATAACTGAGAAGCAGAAGAAAGATCTGAAGAAGATGAAGAAAGCACGGAGGATGAAGACGACGACTATGTGAATTAGCTCTTTTATGTATTATAAAAGAGCTAATTAGTTTAAATAATTAGAAAATTTTAAGATAGATTACATGTTTGATCTCCAGTGAAGTACACTATTGCATGTTTACATATGTATTTGCAGTGAAGGCCTGCAAGGGCTAAACACTATCAGAATCTCTAACATGTATCTGCAACCTAAAATATAATCATTGCCTGATTAAATTTTTGTAATTCTCATCCAATCCCCTGTTATTGTTACTGTTATCTTGGCTGTGCATTTGGTAATATTCATATTTTACATAAATACTAAAATATCTTAATTTTAACATGAAAGTTTTTAAAGCACAATGACAGGAGCAGACTGGGTTGAGCTCTCCATAACAGTCCGTTAGAACCAAACAGGTTTTGGCGTCTGCCATGATTTGTCTGGAAGATCCGTGAGCAGTAAAGTGACTCTCATGTCGACTCTTTATTTACGCACGTTCTGCATTCGAGAGCAAAGTCGCTGATCTGATTGCTTAAACCCGGCCACCACATTGTCTGACGGGCATGTCCGCTGCATTTAACCAATCTTGGAGACATTTGTGCATCTTTTCCAAAACTAAGTTTTCTAAGTTGGCCTGTTTGTATTAAACCCAGTACATCTGCATCAGGCCAGTAGCGCTTCACTGCTCCCGCAAACTGGTTCCGATCCGGCCAGCCTTCCACGTTGGATGTCACTTGAGAAGTCATGATGTACAGCATGTATGTTCTGCTTGTGGGGAGACCTTTGAGTTGAGATTCTGCATAAATATTTGTGTATGTGTGTGAAATAGATGATTTTTTTTTCAACTTTTAAAAAGTATTCATATGCTCCACCTACCAGTGTGTATTTGATTTTGTTCACATTTTTTTTTTTTTTACCATTTCCATTAAATCCTTCTTAAGCTTCATGGTTGCATTAAGCTCATAATTTATCTTTGCAATGGCTTTCAATGACATAATTCTGCTACTGCTAGAGTGTGATCACTCTATCAATCAATCAATCAATCAATCAATCAATCAGTCAATCAATCAATCAATCAATCAATCAAGTTAATTTGTGTAGCACATTTCAGCAACAAGGCAATTCAAAGTGCTTTACATCATAAAAACCCAAAAATACAGTCATATCAGACACCACACAGTAAACCAGTAAACATGACATTTTGTCAAGTGCCATCATTGCACATCAAAATGTTGGTCAATGAACTCAGTGTTTCAGCTGTTTTGAAGATTTTTGGAGTTCGTTGCAGATTTGTGGTGGATAGAAGCTGGATGCCGCTATTGCGCAGGCCCGGCAGCACGGGCGGGCATTGAGGGGAATTTCCTGACCACAGAGTCAATATAAGCAGAGTTCCCCTCTGCTTATATTTGCGTCTTTAATAATTGTAATATTAAAGACAAATATATAGTTAATATGTACTATATTAGATACATATCATATCTCATCTGCTATGTGAGATAGCACATAGCAGATGTGCTATCTGCCCAGCAGGGCACAGGCTTATGTGCCCAATTCAGGGAGAGTCAGAATCACATAAATAAAAAATACAAAGTTTGCACTGACAAGGAGTCACTTGGTTTCCACAGACGTTCTACAGACTCATTCCATAAATTATAATATGACTGAAAAGTTCCTTTGATAGCAATTCCATCACCAAGTGAAAGACATTACATTTATATATATATATACAATGTATAACATCAGCATACATATGTCATTTAATTACATATGTTTTAACGTATTTATATTTTGTAGTATGTTTAATACCTGCTTTAAGGTTATTGTGAAAAGGTACTATTAATCTGACAAGTCTCATCAGGACGCAAGTCCTAATTTATTGAATAAGACTATATGGCATAATTCATATTTAAGTTTTGGCCATATTCTTAGCACAAAAAAGAAAAGGCCTTCCAGTAACTGGGTGCATCAGCGCCCCACTCCACCTTGTCCCCAACAACTTGCAACACAAACTTACACCCATAACCCTCGACACAAGCATTTCTTTGAGAACTGGCATAAAACATAGATTCTTCTGCTTTTGCTTTTTTGCTGAGGAAGTTGTGCTTTTGACACTCCTCGAATACTGGTAAATGCTCAGGAGGATTCGGTGAAACTTACAGATCATGTTTCAGACACTGTCTTTGAGGTTTCACCATTACAGCACTCACATGCTAGAGTTCCTTGAGCCAGTGCCAGGCACTGCATGGGAGACACTTATCATTCTACTTATTATTCTCTAAATTTCCCCTAGGTACTGTCATTTGTCTTAAAGCCCACTTCAGTGCTACCACATCTGCTGAGGTTGTGATTTCAGTTATAAAACAAATGTTATATGACATCTTAAAGGCTGCTCTGAAGTTCGGTGTATGAAGGAAGATCAGGTTAATGTGCTTTCATGACAACATGGACAGTGTTACTGTTTAAAGAAGTGTTTTTTTCTGAGCTCAGTAACATTTTAAAACCACATATGTAAAGAGGAAGTGTCTCAGGAATGAACTTAATGAGAAACCAAATGTGTTTCTGAACACCAGTTGAAGAACACAGTGAAGCTACATGCAGCTATGTGGAACAAAAAGCAGAGGACTCTTCAATTCTTTACAGGCTTTTTCTGTAAGTTCATTATTTTTGACAATATTTCATTTGTTGTATAACTTTTCTTATATACAGATAACCAATGTTATATTTTGCATAAACTTCTTACAATCTATTAACTTAATAACAGTCCAAGTGTTTATCTTACAGTTACTCTTGTTTGGACCTCAGCAGCATTCATTACAGGTCAGTTTTTCTTCCCTGTTTCCATAGTCCATAAAAGTCTTTTACTCTTATCAGAACATTGTCATAATCATATTCAATTTTGTTCTTACAGGTCAGATCAGGCTGGCAGGGCGAGGATCAACTCAGTGCTCTGGAAGGGTTGAAGTTTACTATAGATATACCTGGGGAACGGTCTGTGATGATGACTGGGACATGGTTGATGCTCAAGTGGTTTGTCGACAGCTGGGCTGTGGTACAGCACTCAATACACCAGGTTCTGCTAGATTTGGTGAAGGATTTGGACAAATCTGGCTTGATGATGTTCGGTGCTCAGGATATGAAAACTCTCTAACCAGATGTGGACACAGAGGTTATGGGACACATAACTGTGGTCATAGTGAGGATGCTGGTGTGATCTGTTCAGGTAAAGGAAAGATGATTTACACATATTTAAATGTTTGATTTTAAATGTTCAGATATACTGGCCAGTGTATTTTTTGTTTGAAAGCATTTAAACACAAATTGAAAGGTAGAGCTTGTGTACTGTGTGTTCACTGGTCAGAATATGATTCCCTTGATATGTAGCACAGTTACTTATATTGCCAACAAGATTTAGCTTATGCATTACATGCAGAACAGAAAGTAGCTGAAGTGCCAGGATCTAAAAGTACATATATCTGATTGACATGATTACATTTATTGGACCTGCATCTCTGTTGTCAATGTACAGACTTGTGGGATGTCTTCAAATACATGTCCCATGAATCAAATGTTTAGCTCTGTCTGTACTGATGTTCCCAGCACACAAACAGCCTTTGATCCTTACAAAAAAACATTTTGTTTCTCTGTTTCTTCTGCTTAAACTGATGACACTCCACTAATGTGTGTTGTTCACTACAGGAAACACAAGATGGCTTTACTGAAAGGTTAAGGCTTGTTGTGTTGCACAACTTTCCCACCCTGTCATTTGTTCCTCCTTATATTTATTGCTGTGCAGAAACAAACAATTAACAATAAAAAACAGTAACAAGACGTGTTGCTTGATGCAACAACAGCAGATCTTTAATGTCAGTAGATAGACTGGCTGACGTCTTTCCATTCAACCAGTCATCCCAAATCAGAATTGGGGCGATTTCTGTTCACATGGAGTGTAATTCAGATGTAAATTGCTTTCGAAGGAATTTTTGCCCTGCATTGACAGCTGGAGATAAACACCAGCGCCCTTCCTGACCCCAAGGAGATAAAGGTGTCAGGGAAGAAAAGAAGGACGGATGAATAAATCGTTACCTTGTTTAACAAAAGTGTGCTTTACTTTCCCATGTACTGTGTTTCAGTGAGTTTGTAATTTCCACTCTCCAGATTTAAATATATTTTTTAACATTTCATCATGTGGTCAGTCTGACAGATGTAAAGCTGTCAAGCACTGTCTCACTTGGGCCATCTGACAACAAACAATAAATAAACTGAAAGTAAAAGATTATTATTTTCAGTGTCATTCAGTTGTGGAACTAAATAAACTTTTATTCTCTCAACTTTCTGTTTTTCAGTGAATCTTCCAAATCCCAGAATCTCTATAGACTCTGCTGAGGTCACCTGGGGTCAACCAGTCACCATCACTTGTTCCATTGCTGCTGCACCTTTAAGTGGAACATTTATCCTCCGACAGACTTCAGGATCATTCAGAAGGACTCAGTCATCAGATTCCTCCTCTGCTACCTTCAACATCCCTCAAGTGACTCTGGATCATGATGGAGAATTCAAGTGTCAGTATGAGAATAGGATGTCAAGCCAAACATGGACCTCTCCCCTCAGTAACTCTGTTCGTCTTAGAGGTAAGATTAAATAAATTGTGTGAATAGTGAAACTTCAGCAGCACAATCAGTTGCTTAAAATACATTCACTATTTGAATCAGATCATCCATTAGTAAATACTGACATTAGCAAATTTATCACTTTTATATATATATAAAACAGTTTCTTTTGTATTGTTTGGTTGTAACAAAAAAAATAAAAGCATAACCTCTTTTTGAAAAGACAATCGAAACATTTTATATCTTGGATGTTGATATCTGTTGTAATTGATAGAAAAACCTCCCACATAGTTCAGATCCTAGTTGTCATTCATTGTCTCCTTCGGGCCATCTGACCACAAAATATAAATAAACTGACAGTAAAAGATTATTATTTTTAGTGTCATTCAGTTGTGGAACTAAATAAACTTTTATTCTCACAACTTTCTGTTTTTCAGTGAATCTTCCAAAGCTCAGCATCTCTATACGCTCTGCTGAGGTCACCTGGGGTCAACCAGTCACCATCACTTGTTCCGTTGCTGCTGCACCTTTAAGTGGAACATTTATCCTCCAACAGACTTCAGGATCATTGAGAATGACTCAGTCATCAGATTCCTCCTCTGCTACCTTCAACATCCCTCAAGTGACTCTGGATCATGATGGAGAATTCAAGTGTCAGTATGAGAATAGGATGTCAAGCCAAACATGGACCTCTCCCCTCAGTAACTCTGTTCGTCTTAGAGGTAAGATTAAATAAATTGTGTGAATAGTGAAACTTCAGCAGCACAATCAGTTGCTTAAAATACATTCACTATTTGAATCAGATCATCCATTAGTAAATACTGACATTAGCAAATTTATCACTTTTATATATATATAAAACAGTTTCTTTTGTATTGTTTGGTTGTAACAAAAAAAATAAAGCATAACCTCTTTTTGAAAAGACAATCGAAACATTTTATATCTTGGATGTTGATATCTGTTGTAATTGATAGAAAAACCTCCCACATAGTTCAGATCCTAGTTGTCATTCATTGTCTCCTTCGGGCTGTCTGACCACAAAATATAAATAAACTGACAGTAAAAGATTATTATTTTTAGTGTCATTCAGTTGTGGAACTAAATAAACTTTTATTCTCACAACTTTCTGTTTTTCAGTGAATCTTCCAAAGCTCAGCATCTCTATATGCTCTGCTGAGGTCACCTGGGGTCAACCAGTCACCATCACTTGTTCCGTTGCTGCTGCACCTTTAAGTGGAACATTTATCCTCCAACAGACTTCAGGATCATTGAGAATGACTCAGTCATCAGATTCCTCCTCTGCTACCTTCAACATCCCTCAAGTGACTCTGGATCATGATGGAGAATTCAAGTGTCAGTATGAGAATGGATGTCAATCCAAACCTGGACCGCTCCCCTCAGTAACTCTGTTCGTGTTAGAGGTAAGATTAAATAAATTGTGTAAACAGTGAACATTTAGACAAATAAATATTGATGGAAAATCCATAATTCATCTTCTCAAATGCCTTTATGTGGAATAATATTCTTCTATTCCGTGTCCATGTTTACTCCAGTGAGTCTGGAGAGGCCCAACATTTTCCTGACATCCCCAGATGGAGGGTTGGTCTGGGGTCCAGGAGAAGCAGAGGTTACCAAGGGTTACAGCTTTTCCTTCACTTGCTCCATTAACCCCAGATATCCTCAGGGAGATTTCTCCCTCATCTTCTCCGGCTCCAACATCACAGAAACCAGGCCAGCAGTCAACAACTCAGCCTCTTTTAACTTCCCAGCTGCTGAGTTTGAACACCAAGGCAACTACAGCTGTGTGTATGAGGTTACCATGGCTACACGGAGGTTCAGTCCTGACGAGGCAGAACCCATTAGACTCATCATCAAATGTAAGTAACTATATATAGTTGAGAGAAGAATATTTAAATGTCAAACTTTGAATAAAATACCTTACTGTGTATTTCTCTAATCTCCTAATGGCAATATTATTGTTTTGATTATTATTAATTATTATTATTATTATTATTATTATTATTAGTTAAACATGTCTAATCAAGAGGAACACAAAATGTGTTTCTCAAATGATGATTCCAATAATAAAACAAACAAACAAAACATATGCCCCGTCATGATGCAGTAATTTTACCCACAGTGTCTGTTCCCATGTTCCCTGTGTGTTTTCAGCCATTTCCTCATTTCTATTTAAGCTACTTGCCCTTCCTCTCAGCTGCATCTCGTTTCTAATCTACCACCTGATGTACGTTCAGAAATCACCAAGTGAAAGTACACTGTAGCTTTTGAAATGCGTCACTGGCAAATGTTAGTGATTGGGTGAAACTTAAAGCCTCGACAGAAGCATTAGTTTCTCAGCATCTTTTCATCTTTGATGGAACAGATGATACTTTTAACCATTTATTTTCTGATTATATCTGCTGTGTCTTTGTAATTTCTGCGAGATGTGTTTCTTCCATTAAAGAAGTGTCCAGATAGTGTTTAGATGTTTCCACAACTGTGACAGTAGAAGAGACCTGGAGACTCTTGGGTAAAATGCTTAACCTGGAAAATGTCTTAAAAGACTGACATGTGTGAAATGTGGTTGTACCCTTGTTTGACCCTGACCCCATGAAGTTTCTTGGGTCAAGAGATACGATCAGATTTTGGGTGGGTCTTTGCCTTGCTGTGACTATATAACCATGTGATGTGTGTCGTTCAAGGTTCTTCCCCTGACTGGGATTCGAACGCTTTTGCTTTCGAATAAAGAAACTTAAAGACAAAGATTAATCTTTCTTTTATTATTGAAACAACTTCTCATTCTTTGATATATGAAATTTCCATAACAGCAGCTGAGAGGCCAGACACTCTGGACGACCACTCTGTACCCAACCTTTTACTTATCTTTAGATGTTGCATCAATATTTTGACATAATTTGATGCCGTCTCGTGGAGGGATTCCACCAGTTCCTCCAGCAGTAAAACAGCCCCACAACATGATGCTGCCACCCTCGTACTTCACAGTTAGGAAAAGACTCAAATGCCCCAGTAGACTTGACCATGTCTTTGTGGTGGCCATTCCTATTTAATACACAAACTGGATAAACAAAAAAAACAAAAATAGGTCTAATATTTTCACTTCAAGTTGTATATATTAAGATGTATTACTGCTGGGTGATTTCAAGGTAGGTGATCTGTGACTGTTTGTTAAATAGGTTGAGTGTTCCTCAGCCTGAAATGCAGGTTTAGAGCCATCAACTGACCAAGTGTTTTCTCTCCCAGCCTCTTCACTGCTGCTGGTTTCCTCAGTCTCCAGTGGAATCCTGCTGCTGGTCCTGCTGGTGTCTCTAGCCGTCTGCCTGGGCTGCAGGAGGAAACGTTGCTCTAAACGGCCCAAACCGTCTGAACAAAACCAAAGTCTGTAATCAAGAGATACAAGCTCATGCATTTAAAATCATTTCTACATTTTATTCATAAATCCCTTTGTTTCTATTTTTCAGTGACTTTCCAGCAGTTAAACACACAAGACCTCGAGAATGATTGTGACGACTATGAAAATATTGATGCAATTCGCTCAGTAATGAAGCTGGAGATGGACAAAGAGTCAATGAGTGATAATGATTATGAGGAAGCAGAGCCTAATTTCAGACAAATCAGTGGTGGTGTCAAGGATTCTGCGTCATCAGAGCAAAGATCTGAAGAAGACGAAGAAATCACTGATGAAGAAGATGTCTACGTGAATGTTGATGCAACATGGAAAGATAATGTGGTGCAAGTTAAAAAATTTGAGAATGAGTATCAATAGATGAAAGCTGAAAATGAGCAAGACCAAATGAGGTACAAAACAAAAATTTTAGCTTCAAAGAATTTAGTCTATATAAGAATATGGCTGTGCCTGGATCATAGTGAAGTACACTATGACCCACTATATATATATATATATATATATATATATATATATATATATATATATATATATATATATATATACTGCTCAAAAAAAATAAAGGGAACACTCAAATAACACAATATAACTCCAAGTAAATCAAACTTCTGTGAAATCAAACTGTACATCTAGGCTGTGTTATTTGAGTGTTCCCTTTATTTTTTTGAGCAGTGTATATCCATCCATCCATCCGTTTTCTGTCCACCCTTGTCCACCCTGGACAGGCCGCCAACCTGCCGCATTGTTTTTTCTCTGTTAAATAACATTACCCTTATAAGACAGATTACATTTCTAGCTGCTTGTAGCTTTTAATATTAATTTCAATGGTATAGATCACAATACGTTATCCAGAAGAGTACCTGATTCAATAGATCACAAACCTCTTTAGAAAACATTGTCTCCTTCATAGAATCTTTGCACATTTTGTTTCCAAACTTCATTTTTAAAGTCCGGAAAACATAAATAGCTACCTGAAGTCTTCTTCCCACAGTAAAAACCTCCACATTGAAGAGTTTTGTGGTTTGGGTGACCTGATTGTGTTTGGTTTGGCATGAACACTTGATTACATAAAAAAAAAACCCTATCTGAACATAAAATGGTCACCGTGTAGTCGTGTGCCGAGTTGTGGGAGGACAAAAATACGAACGAGATCATCTCATTACAAGTGATTTATTAAATGAGAAAAAAACTAACAAGAGAGGAGACAGGAAGGACTGAGTGACATTTCAGCCGGAGAGGTGATTCCTTAAAAAAGGAGGCGATGGATTAGAAACTGGTGCAACTTTAAACGAAAGCAAGTTACTGAAGCTGAGCTAGGAGAAAATGTCTGACCGAAAAACCCACAGAACGAAGAAAACAGAAACAGAAACCAAACACCAGGCTTCATGAGAAATAATGAACATTCAAAACAAAAGAACACAAGTAATAAAGGAAGTGAAACACAGATTTCAGTGAAAGATAAGTTTTAAAAGAAAACAAGAAATAAGATTGACTGAGAGACTGAGTCAGAGTGTTGCTCCTATTTTGTTGGTAAATTTGAAAAAGACCTTTTATTAAACATCAGAACATTTTTACAGTTTTCTTAATATATTATGATATATTGTTAATTCCTTTAGTTTTGCTAAAGTTATTAATTTATGTTATTCTTTGCATAAGCTTAGACTGCCCTTATTACTATCTTTACTTTAACCATTGCAATTATTAAAGTAGAAATGCTGCCATAATGTTTCACGTGTTTCTGTTTCCCCGTCATGTCGTTGTCTTGGCTGTCGTTTGTCCACTTTCTTCAAATCAGACAAAATTGCTGTCAAACGTTTGTGCTACGTTTGTGCTGGTTTGTGCAGAAAAAATATCGTTTGTGCCGCTATCATTTTATAGATATAATGAAATGTTTCTAGAGGTCATCAAAGGTCACCCAGCCCCCACCCCTTCTTCAAATCAGACGAAATGGGTGTCAATTAACAACAGCAAAAATGTTCATTTGTGCTGCTTTGGCTTTAAAGATTTTAATGAAAGATTCAAGGTCAAAAGGTCAACCATTGCCCCACTTTTATGAAATCAGGCAAAATTGGTATCAAATGTTTGCACAAACCACCACAAATGTAGCTGATTTCATAAAAGTGGGGGGCCGGTTGACCTTTTGACCTTTAACCTTTCATTAATATCTTCAAAGCCAAAGCAGCACAAACAAAAAATGTTCTGCACAAACGTAGCACAAATGTTTGACACCAATTTTGTCTAATTTGAAGAAGGTGGGGGGGCAAATTCACTCAGGTCAAATCATGACACTAAAGGATTTTAGAGAGTAACTGATATTTTCATCTGAAAAGATTCACAAGAATTAAAAGCTTTTTATGCTGATGAGAAATTTAAAAATGCTTAAAGGAAATATTTGCACGTGTAAGAATTTCTAATACTTTGGATTTATGCAGTTGTCTTGAAAATCACTAAACATAAAATGTGAAGACCAAGAATGGAGCCTTGTGGGACCCTCAAAATATCCCAGAGGAGGATTTGATCCCATCAACACACAACCTTGATCAGTTTGGTAAAAATGATTTTTTTCAAGGGACTGATTATACAGAACAATGAAAGATTAAATCATTATAGAAGACAATTGGCACCACATGTCTCCTTTAAATCTAAAAACCTTTCACCTGTAGAACTTTGCTCTTCAAGTAATTAATGTTTTATATATATATATATATATTTATATGTGAACGTGCATGTGAATGTGATGTCAGCACCGGCGTTGGCCCTGGGTACAGCCGTTGGCAGGTCGATATCACAGTTGTTTGTTGGTCTTTTCTATTTCTGTATTTAGAACAGATTCAATGAGTCAGATGTCAAATTGCTTCCTTCTTTTAGCTGCATCCAAGTTCCAGAGCATCCCAACAGTCTGGATCAATGACCAAGAGAATCACAGACTTGCTATACATCACTGAGGAGAGGACAGGTCCCAGAAATCCTTCTGGGCGTCAGTCACAGCGCGAGCACAGTCATCTATTTAAAGAATTATAACAACGAGTAATGCTGGAAGGCTATTAAGTCTGGAATTACATATTAATAGGTTTTATTATTATTATTATTATTATTATTATTTGTGCAAATTTAGCTTTAAATATGCAAGAGTTGTAAGATCTTTTTGTGACATCAACTAAGAGTCTGAAAGCTTTATATGCCTCTGAACTTGAAAACAAATCCTAATTGCAGCTCAGTAAGGGCTGTTGTCCATTTGCTGATGGGAAAATATAAAGCTTTAGTAAGCAAATGGTTATGAGTTCATGTGTGAACGTCTCCATTAGACTGGCAGATCTGGCCACAAAGTGGGATGCCAGTCTGTAACCGAACCCAGGCAGGCTGTCCTCACCTTCTCTGTCAACACGCATGCTGTTGTAAACTCAATTTTTCCTTTTTTTCACCCACTTACTAACTTTTCTATATTAAGGTACAGTGCACCCCTCCACCCACCATGAGTATCACAGTGCTTCACATACACAGCAGAGGTATGCAGTAGTAGACTCATCTAGGCTTCATGAACTTATGATGGCCTTCATTATGACTTCAGTTTTCAGTGAAGTATTTAGATCAAGCACCGAAATGTTTGGAAAGTAGTTCCTCAGGAAGCCTGCTGACAGCTCACACAGTAGTAGATCAGAGGTGCGCTTTGTGGGAAACAAAATTTTTCAAGGAAGAATGAGATCTTCAAACTTTCAAACATGTAGTTTCAATTTTTATGGAATGAAAAATGATCAAGCTCTCTGTTTTCACAGAGAGTTTGATCACCAGACGCAAGCTACAACAGACTTGGATATCTCCCAGGTAACTTGCATCGGCGTAAGCGCTGCAATTCTCACACACTTTGCACATAAATGCAAAACTTTTCTCTTAGGTTATTACATATTTGCTATTTTTGGTTTGTAGTGTTACGGAATAATAAAATATACTAACGTGAAAACCAGTAAATAGCCGTACCCGCAATTTTACATAGCGTGTCTGTCATCACACAAAGCTAACAGAGTTCTGAGCTTTTAAGCTGTCGGTCCCACAGGGACTCATCAGACCTTTGCAGACATCTAAAGATGACCGTCATGGTTTAACAGACGGTCAAGAAACTTGTGAACTGTGAATTGGACCCTCCGTTTCACATGTCAGGAAAACCTGAGGTCAAAGTTCAAAAGTCTTCAAGTTTGGACATGACATGGTGTTAGATGAAACATGTTGTTTTTCAGTACATCCTTTATGTTACAAATGGTAATCTTGGTTATTCTCAGGTGAATAATCAGTTTTTTTTTATCTTCTTGTTTATAAAAATTGATCATTTAGCCGTCACGGAAACATCTACATAATGACAGACCGTTGGTGAATGATTAGGTGCTTGTTAAAACTTGAGAGAATTTTTTAAAGCGGTGAGGGAAAATTGAAACTGTTCATTTGTTTATGTGGAAAATATAAATGACCAAGGTACGAGGTGTTCCACCTGTCACCAAGAGTTTGACTAGAACGATGCAGAACTTCATGTCCAGGATTTCTGTTACAGTCATAGTGACTCCTCATGATGAGTCTATCAATCAGTCAACTTTGTTGATACCTTTAGATTTGGTTACATTGAGGTGAGTCAATGTTCTTGCCTATTAGGAAAGTTGGCATGAAATGACAATAAATATAAATATAATATGATTGTAAGTAGTCAGGTGCTCACTACTTTGAAATATTAAAAACCATAAAAGCAATAGGGCAAAATGAAAACAGCCTAAATCACAGTATTCTCAATAGAATAAGATTAAAAATAAATAAATAAATAAAAACATCATCAAAACTCTACTGATTTTGGAAACTTATGGCAACAGGAACACAACGGGTCAGTTTTGTAGTTGGTGATCAAATATCTGCATCCAGATAGGAGAAGTCTCAACTCACCATGCACAGGATGAGACACTTTTCTTAAAGTTGCAGTAAGTTTTATTTAAAAAAATATGTTTTCTTTATATTTCTTAGAATTATCACTATGTCCTGAGAGTATAACATAATCTGTGAAATAAATCAGTTTCCTCTGCCTTCCTGCTGTCATCTAATCAAATGCAGTGCTCCTGCAGAAACAACCAATCAGAGCCAAGAAGAGCTCTGATTGTCAGTCTCTCTTGTCTACACACCTCTCTCATCCTCCCCCTTGCTCTCTGCTACGCTACAGCTTCTTCATGACAACTGCCCCGTTGTCAGGAAGGCTGGTTACTAGAGACACGATAAACTGTCTATGTTGTTTTTCTGCCATTAGCACATTGAGGAGCGCATTCACAAGGATGATTGACAGTGATTAGACCTTCCTTCGATCTCTGATTGGTTGTTTCTGACTGCATTTTTGCAGACAGTAGCAATGGAAAGGCATAGGAGCTTATTTATTATTATTACTATTATCTATCTGTCTCGTAGCATACTTTCACAGCATAGTGGCATAGTGGGTTTAGCCACATCCCACCTGTCGGCTCACTGGGCCATTTTACTATTAGGTTCAAGCAGTTCTTGTTGTTAAGAGAT
The DNA here is from genome assembly GCA_010277075.1 of Poeciliopsis retropinna. Lineage (NCBI taxonomy): Eukaryota > Metazoa > Chordata > Actinopteri > Cyprinodontiformes > Poeciliidae > Poeciliopsis > Poeciliopsis retropinna. The sequence continues at coordinate 2,288,571 of VMRM01000009.1, forward strand.
AGAATACCAAACCGGGACACTAATCAGGACAATAAAACCGAGTCAGTGATCATCGGTTTTATCCACAACAGCTGGTAATGCTTGGACGCCATGCTTGTATTTGAACTTGCAGCAGGTTGAAGCACAATCAAAACCAAAATAACGAAAACAAGTGTGTTATGTAGGCAAATTTCAAAAACATTGCTGCATCTTTTGTTATGAAACAGAAAAAAAATCAGTCTTGTATCAAAATGTATATCTTTCATCAGAAGAAAAAGTACAATAACCACCCATTCATTGTCAATACTCGCTTATCCTTGTGGGTGATGGGAGCTGGTGTCTCCCTCCAGTAGTGATTGGACAACAGGTGGGGTATACCCTAGATGGGTCGCCGATCCACCACAGGAACAAAATTATATGCTGTCATTATTTCACATCAGACTGTGTTTATTATACCATATTTAGCTACACTATATCTGTTTGATCTTCCCAACTGTCCTGAGGAACATCCAACAAGGCTAGATTGAGATAATTTAATTGAGTAATCAGGCGGTTTTTGGCTGCTATAGATGAAGTACTCCCCAAACAGACTTTTCCCTCATGTTATTCTTGTCCTTGCACCACAATGCAGCTGCCCTCCAATATTACAGGATTACCCTGTAAATAATAAGTAACAGGAACTTCATTCGCACATTAGAAGCAGATTAACATGATACTTGATCTGGAGACAGATTTTGAAATGCTGTTTCCCTTTTTTGTTGTACATAGTTATTAATTCGCTGCTTAATTTCTGCTTCTGCCTCCTGATGCAGTTTTACTCTTTTTGCACATTGATTGATCATCATGAAACTGTTCCTCTGTCCTGTTCCTCTTTGGTAATTAAGAGAAAACCAAAGTGAAACAGTCTGGTTACGCAACGTATGCTTACAAGCAATAAACTGCTGTTTACGAATGAGCTGAGTCACAACAGTACTGTTTGGAACGTGAGTGACGTGGTCATCTCACCGCCTCACAAATTCCGGAGGAATGTCACGGATCAGAAAAGTGCATCGCAACTTCCTGCATACGGTCTAATTCTTTACATGAAAACTAATTCCAAAACGTTACCAAAATAAACAGTCTCAACCAATACCCTGAGCTGCTACATCAGTTCTCACACCCCTATAACTGAATTCTTCCAGGACATGGAGGACAGAAGCAGGAACATTTGGACTGGGACTCTGTCTCTGGCGCCTTGAAGACTACTCAGCACCGTTCTAGAAGGAAAAGATCTCAAGTATGACATTAACCCATCTATGTGGTGACAGCGTAACATGATGATCACAAATGTCAGAACACACTCCACTACATAACTGCAATTACTCACTCTGGCTGTAAGCTCATCCAGCAGTAGCAGGGAGCTTTCATTAGGAGGTTTTGGACACTCGACATATAGCTTCGTGTTACCTGCCTCAGAATGTTAAAGCGGTATGGTTATGTCGAGTCGATAACTAAATTTAGGTGTCCTGTCCAAAACCACACAAACATTCTGGCTGTTATTTCCAATAAAATGACCTTTGTAGTTTGAAGCTAAGCTATGAGTTCTTCACACCTCATTAAACTCCAGCAGGATTAACAAAGTATCTGTTTCTCGGGATCATTTGTTTAGCTTGGGAGCTTGGTTCCCCCCAAAATAACCACAGTGGTATGAATTGAAGCATAGATTAACACACACTTTTACTCTCACAGTGGTAGAACAACACCCCCATTAAGTCTTCCCGGGATGAAGGTGACATGCTAAGGGATTTGTTTCACATGAGTGGCACTACTTGAGTGCATTCCCAACTCAGAGCCTTGATGAAAGTAAGAATCTCTCTGAGCTGGTACTAGACTCATTGGGAAAATTGGGAATGTCAGACATTATCGCACGATGAAAGGCACAGTCAGTGAAATCTTTTGTAATTCTGGATGGAGTTTGAACTTTAGGAGAGTATAAAATGCTAAGATATGTCGCACCGCAAGGTGGAGTGAAACAGGAGCAGTATCTGTAGCTGTCACTGCTAAACCTCGGTCATGGTTTGTTTTGTTTGGCTGAAGCACTGGTCAAAAGATCAAGTGAAGATACTAAGTGGAAAAAGAAAAACCAGAAGGACTTTTTAAATTTAGGCATGTCAGGATGTGTGAGTTTTTGAAGAAAAAAAGACAGAGACCCATTTTCCCTTCCACAGGAAAATCAGTGAATAAATGAATCTGAGAAAACGGAATCACCAAACATTGGGGTTCCACTGTACTTAACCAAATCACACCTGTTTGTCTTGTAAAGCACATTTGTTGTGTATTATAGCTATAAGAACAAAGTTAACTGAATTGATTTATCCTGTATTAATGTCAATTTATTTATATGGCACAAAAACAACTGATGTTGACCAACAAGCTGTACAATTCAATTAAATAAAGCAAGATAACAACAATAATAATAAGATGCAAGTAAGGTTAATACAAAATACAAATGCACTCCATAACTTTCATTGTAAAATAAACTCAAAGTGTTTGAATCAAACACCAAAGAATAAAAATAGGTCTTGAAAAAAGATACAAATGTCCAGAAAGTCCTGATAAATACTGACAAACTTCTGCAAAATTGTATAAAAGTTCTAAGATAAAAACTCATGAACCCGAGGAAGGAAAATGAAACCTTCAGTGTTACCTGCAGAACCTTTAACAATCCCTGACTGTGAGTCCAGATTTTTTAAAGTTCCAAATGACTGAAACTGAGATATATAAAATCCTTTGATCCTGCTATTTAAGAAGTATGCTCACCTCGCCGGGCGGTTGCCGTGTGGTCGTTAAGCCCAGCAACAATACCACTGGGTCTTTTTGAGAGCCCCCAGTTGGCCATCCAGCTCACCTGGTCTGATGGACCAGTCCCTTCCTGGACATCATTTTCAATCTGACTTTCACACTGATCATATCACAGTAAGGTTGGATCTTCTTTAAGGTTGGATCTTCTAAGTGTCTGCACTTAGGTAAGTTAGTTAAATAAAATGCTTTAGACATTTTTATATGTTGGTTTAATGGTCTCTGAGGAGTTAATAGGTCTGGCCACATATAACATTTTCTGGTTCTTTGTTCTAGAGTGGGGGGTGTTGCTCAGGTCAGTGCATCAAATCTGACCATTGTCATAGTGATAATATCATTGTATAATTTGTTCTGCTGATCTTACTTTTTATTTTACTAATTAGTAGATTAGTCTTGAAGTTATTTTTCATTTGTTCATTCCCTTGTCCTGCCTTCATTATTAGTTGAGTTGGTTCTTTATTACTCATTGCTTTTAGGCCAGTGGAATGCATTATTGGTAGTTTAGGCAAAGAAGTTCATTGGCAAAATATGCAACTGTGAGGTTGAGCTATTTTGTTCATAAATTATCGTACTGTATGAGAAAACATTGGAGTGAAATGTAGCTGCTGTCCAGTAATGTTGAATTCATTCTTTCATGAGAAGCTGAAAGTGTTTGACTAGTTATTCCACATACTCTGGTGGTGCTCCAGCTGTTCTCCTATTAGTTAAATAAAAATTCAACTACAATATTAACTTACTTAATAATAAATTATTAATTATAATAATATGCTACCTACCAGACATTTCTCTAATTTTGGTCATCCAACACTAAATAGGACCATTTTCGGCGTGTTTGCCAACCTCCTGAAGACCAATTGGCCTTATGTGGACCAAAACCCAGTCATGATACATTGGACAGCCTTTGTTTTAGGTGAAGGGTTAGGTTTAGGAAAATACTGCTACTGGTTAGTATGAGTGAAAATGTCTGGATTGCACATAAAGTCCTAATATGCATAGACATTGAAAATAACTTGGTGTGCGTGTGTGGGTGTGTGTTTGTTGTAATACCTTATGGGGATCCTTTTCATGTCACATTCTAAGTTGTGGGGACCCACTGCTCCTTGTGGGGACCGAAGTCTGGTCCCCACAAAGGGGAAACACTGTTTTTGGGTCAGTGGGGTTTAGGACTAAAGTGTGAATTAATTTTTGGTTAGGATAAGCGTAAGGGTAAGGTTTAGGCTGTAGAAATGAATGGGAGTCAATGGAAAGTCCCCATAAAGATAGCCATGCAACCGTGTGTGCGTGTGGGGGCATGCATGCGTGTGTCTGCGTGTGTGTGTGTGTGCACATGTGCTTGTGTATGTCTTTTGCAGAGCCAGCTTGTAATCAGCTGTTAAAGCTGGCTCTGATGTTTCACAGCATTTGAACGCACCGCAGTGAGTGGGACAGTGCAGAGCTTCCAGAGTTACTCTTGCTGCAGCAGCACTAGTGAAATTGTAAGAGGGAATAAGGAGGACATTGATTCAGCATTTGCAGAGTATATTTACCAGCTGTAGACATTCTGTTCATTTGCACTGTTTGCTATTCAGATTCCAGTGACTGTGTTTGGGAGCAGCCTCGAGAAAAGGTGAGCATAAAGAGGTTTTAAGACGTTATCAGCATCTACTCATTGTTAACATCAATTTAACAACAGCAGCTCAGAGTTTAATAACTTACCATTAACATACGTGCTGGAGATCATGATGAAAACATTGTTAAAAAAGAGTGAATCTTCAGAAATTAACTAAATAAACTAAAACAATAGTAGTTGATAAATATACTTAAACTGTATAGGTTTAAACCAAAAGATTGACATTATTTTGTTCTACTATCATTATTAGTTATCTTGACTTTTGGTGATTGTTGTAAATTATACAACATATAATTACATATAGTTACATCTTTTAGTAGATTATGTGATAAGGATCCTGACCAAGAATAAGACAATGGATGCTGTGTACATGATAGCGACAAAACCACATGATTATCCATCACACGTAATATATATATATATATATATATATATATATATATATATATATATTATATGTATATGAAAACAAGCTTATGAAGAACTTTTGTTCATACATGCATTACATAAAACAACATACAAAGAATCTTTTCTTTAATGCAGATCAACATCATGCCTGATTTCATTGTTAGCATCATGGAAGTAAAAGGTTTAAATAGACAGAAGACAGAGAAAGTTTATCTTTTGTTTCAGTAAAAAGCTTTTTTTGAATCAAAGTTACTTTCCATTAAATTTGGATCAATTTAGAGACTTACTAGATGCTAGAACTCAGGTAAATGCATGCATAAAACTAGATATTTTTTAAGGTGAACCCTGTCTCTTAAATCTCATGTAAGCAAAGAAAAAAAAACCAAATTTATTCATTTTATGTTTTTGGAAGGAGATGATTGAGCTGGGTCTCGCTGAAGGGTGCCTCATCGACGAGCTGATGGAGCTGACGTCGCAGAGCATTGGTCAGCTGGAGATCCAGGAACATTTCAACATCATCAAGGAGATCGGACGGGGAAAATATGGCAAAGTGCTGCTGGTCACTCATCGTTTTCGGGGTAAGAGTTGTTACTATTGCAGCCTCAAGAGGCAGTTTATTTATATGAAAGATATTACAAAATGTACATTCATGTAAAGCATTATTCATCAAGTCGTTTTTATTGTTTTTATTTATACATCACCAAATCTTATTTCTCTAAATTTCTGTAAAAACATTAGTGGACAGCTATGAATTTTCCAATCTCAAAACTGTCCTATTTAGGAAAAATCGCTGAACTATTATGCTATGTTACTGAATTCTGCAAAAGATAATTCTGTTAAATTATGATGTTCCTGTTTTTTCTCCATGTCCTAGGAAGTTCCACAAGGTTCTGTACTTGGAATAGAGTTAAGCCAACATCTATTCCGTATTCTTGTGTAGAATCTGTTATTTTTTCTTACAAAATCTACAGCTGATGGCCCTATAAAGACATGTCAATCATTTCAAAGTCATTCTGAACTAAACTGGTGTCGATCCACAAACTTTGCAGTGAAAGTGTGAAACTCTTTTCTTCTGATCATACGTCAACTGTTAATTTCAAACTTCAATTATTTGCTAGTCTATGTACATGGAGTTAACCAATAAAATCCATATTTATTTGCTGCATAAACTGAGCCTGAGAGGTTGTTTTTTTTTAAGTACTGTTCATTATTTCTCTCGACAAGAAAAATTGAAGATTTATTTTTATTCTGTCTTTCTAAAATCACACAAGAAGTAAAAAAAAAATCTCTCTAAAAGTTAGCTAAACTAGTTATGGTATCTTTGAAGAGTCATAAAGTAAAATATTCTGTACAGAGGAATCACGATTATCAAAGGGCAGCTGAAAAACTTTAACATTTTGATCAGCGACACTCAACTGAACTCTTTTAGCTGCATGGTGCCTCATGAGTCAGTGAGTAAAGCAGTTAATTGGTAAATGGAGACAAAATATACAGATTAATGCAGATCACAGAACTGAAAAACCAACAGTGGTCAGTATATGGAAATAAATGTTTGGAAATAAACACACATGTGTGGCAAAACTCATGTGGTAAACCATGTATGAAACCTTTCAGTCAGTGGTGATTGCACTGTGGTTGGTCTGCAGGGACTCCAATGGCCCTGAAAGTGATGCCTAAAGCCTCCACTAAACTGCAGGGCTTTCTCCGAGAGTACTGCATCTCCTTACACCTGTCCTGCCACCCCTGCATTGTGGGCCTGTTTGGCATCGCCTTCCAGTCTAAAGAGCACTACTGCTTCGCCCAGGAGCTGGTCATTGGGAGGGATCTTTTTGCTGTCATCAAGCCAAAAGTAAGAAGTTATTCATTGTTTAAGCAAGACTTATGACAGAGCTGATGCTATATTTAGAAACATTTTAGGGTGAATGTTTACCGTGGGTCAAAATGCTTCTAATGCAGCTGAAGTTAAAACTTTCAGAATGTCAGATATATGAATATATATATCGGGCAATTGATGAAAATGTTTAGAATTACTGACAGAAACCAGAGTTTTGAAAATCAACGGTTTTCAAAACCATTATAATCTTATAATTAAAACAGATAATTTCTACACACACCTCTTACATATTATACTGAATCTATTCGTAATTAGCAATATGTTTCAATGCAGAGTTTGTAAATATTTAGTATCAATTAGTAGCATTAGAGGCCCGTAAGAGTCCTAAAGCTTTCTAAATGGCTGGTTTGGTTTCACTGCTACACCTGGGCTGAAAGCATTGGTCGCCCCCTTGTGGTGGCTGAAGTTTGTGGCGCCTTGACAAAATCAATTGGTCAGAAAAATTATAATATGAATGCAAAATGTAATTTTTGTTTGTTTATCTTAACACACAAATAGTGCAATAAAGCAGCACAGCAACCTGGAAGTTTAAAAGCAGCACACTGAAATTTCTGAGCCGTTGCTTTACAGGAAATGCAAAGATTCGAAGGATTGTTTTTGTTCTTTTTGTCATGTAGTTAACATTTAAACAGATAATCCTTATTTAAAAAAATGGCTCCAGTCCATTTCTATAACACATTTCAGCACCATGATAGTTCAGAGTACATTACATTATAATAATACAAACATAAAAACATCATAAAAACAGTGCCCAGTCACCATTTAAGAAACCAGTAAAGTTACATTTTGCCATCATCAAACTCGTCAGTGGACATAAAGTTTGTTTATCAATGCTCTATTTATGATGCGTCAAAAGCTGCTCCAACAGGTTGGGTTCTAGTCTTTATTTAAAGGAACATGTGGTGCATTTTTTGTTTGTCCCATTAATAAAGATTAGTGTAGTGATATGGAATTTTTATGTATGACCTTGAACATCTCATAATGTGTGAGATAATAGAAAGTTAAAGGTAACCAATATAAATCCATCAGTATTTAAATTGCATACATACATACAATTTCATATAATGTAATGGCTCATGTTTTCCACCAGGTGGAACTGATACTCTGCTTTAAACCAATGACTTGTAGCTTGTTCCAACACATTGACACCTGGTGACAATAACAAACAGATGGTTTCTTTGATAAAACCAAAGAAACATACAAATATGGAAATGTTAATTGATTGATTTTGCTGGATTAAAATGCATATAAAACATTCACAATTGCGTTGCGTTTTGGTTTTCAAATTAAAAAAACTGTAATAAATTTCTGTACATGATGCAACAATAAAAATGCATATTCTCTTTCTTCATCCAGGTGGGAATCCCGGAGTCGTCAGTAAAACGCTGCGTCCTCCAGATCTCCAGTGCGCTAGAGTTCATCCACAGCCACGGTCTGGTCCACCGGGACGTCAAGCCTGAAAACATCCTGCTGCTGGACTCTCACTGCCGTCAGGTCAAGCTGGCAGACTTTGGTCTCGCCCAGAAGAGAGGAACTCTCATACGCTTCATCACAGGGACTTTGCCGTACATGGCTCCAGAACTTTGCAGCGTGGCTCTGTTGGACAACCGGAAAGAGGTGACAGCGCCTCCTCTGAGCGTGGAGCCCAGCTTGGACACCTGGGCCTTTGCAGTGGTCATCTTCTGCATCCTCACCGGTTACTTCCCATGGGAGCGTTGCATGGACTCGGACAGCTTCTATCAGGAGTTTGCCGACTGGTGCGAGACGAAGAAGAAAGTTTATGTGGAGGATGACATCCCTCCTCTGTGGAGGAGGTTCACCCCAGAGGCTATGGAGATGTTCAGTCTGCTTCTGGCTCCAGACGCATCGCAGAGGAGTTCAGCAGGAGCAGTGAGAGCGTACGTGGAAAAAGACTGGTTGAGAAAAGATCATGGTAGCCAGCTGCTCTAGATAAATGTACAAAGTGAGCCCTTATTTGGAGGCACGCTCTGCAGGAAAATATGTTGATTAATATTAAAGCAAAGACATGGAGGTAAAAGTTTGCGTTTACTCGCATCATAATTAAAAGACAAAAATGTTTACAGTATTCGGTTCGATTAAAAGTTCAATGTGGCATACCAAAAGAAGACATCATTTAATTATAAATCATTGAATTATTATTATTTTTTATTTCCATAAATATTTTAGATAATTGAAGGGAATGTGACGACAGCGATTTCCTGCCTTCAACTATCTACAATAACTCTGAGGAGTTGAATTAATATGAGTTTCAACTGCATTTAATTTCCCTTTTAGATGAATAAAGTATTTTTGAATTAAATTTGAACAACATTTCGGTTTCAAAAGGATGAACCAGAAACCCTTGAAAGAAAGATTTTTTTTTTTACATAAGAACAATGTACAAAACGAAAAAAGAAAATAAATTTCAAATTCTCTGAAATACAAATGATTTGGTCCAAAACATCAGCGAATCATGTAAAAATTATCTCCTGAATAGCTCAAATATAGCTACTGTATTTTTACAACATAATACTGTTTGAAATTCTTATTTCAAGTCTAATAGGTGCAGTTTTGTTGTATGTTATATGAAACATGTGATTTTAGTTTAAGTAACCTGGACAACATGGATTCTGATGTTGCCAGCAGTAAACTAAAATGACCACAGGACATTTTCTAATCTTCTGACATTTATGGACAACTCTGATGGACGGTTGTCTTCAGTCCCGGAGTTCTTTTGTAGCTTTTATCATCATAAAAATGATGACAAAGATCATTTTTATCTTCGGTCTGACAAAACGTGCCTCTGAACTTTGGGGGACTTTGAAAATCTATGACCCTCGTCAGGTCATGGTGGCAGGTGTGTGGCTGTTGTAAATCCTTATGGAGAAACCTTTTGTAAATAAGGACACACACACACAACCCCACACACGCACACACACAACCACCCACACACACAGGCATGCACACATTTGCACACAAGTACAAACGTGTTTAGATTAAAGTGTTTTCAAATTCACTATCTTGGGCTGTGGTTACTTCCTGTATTAACTAGTACTGTGTACTTTTTTGTTGAACAGTTACTATTTAATAATACAAACATCAGTTTATGATAGACTGTGTAGCTCTGTGTTTGCATCTGTGCTTGTTAATGAAAAACATTTATGTTCTTTATTTTAAGAAGCAAGTTAAAGAACATTCTTGCTCTATTTTTGTTTTAAAGAACAATATGCTCTTTAAAATATTATTAGTTCAGCATTTTTCTATGTTTCTCAAGTGAATGTAACAGTAAATCTAAGTAATTAATGAGAACTCTTCATGTCTTGTTGCAATCTTTAAACAGGACTTCATATGACGTCTCAATATCGGTTTTCAACTTGCCATTCTTCTGTGAAGCTCAGATTGACAGAATGGATCACTAAGTGTTATGCTGTCAGCATTGTGTCAAGTCAGAGTTCTTGGTTCAGATACCTGGTGCTTCTTGGTTGCTTTTCTCATTAATGCTCTTTTTGTCCAACCTGTCAGGTTAAGTAAGGCAGAATGTTGTGCTTGCTAATCTTGTTTCCCTTTCTCTCTTGTTCAGCTCTCAGTGTGTTATCTTTGGTCTGCTGTTAAATATTCCCCTGATTAGACTCACCTGGTTCCCATGCCATTGATCTCTACTTTTCTGTGTTTAAGCTCCTCAGCCAATTTGTGAAAGAACTTTATTTGTCTTAATTTGTTCCATCATTAAAACTCTTCACCTCTCTGCCTCCAGCCTGCCTACATTTGGGTCAGTGCATTTCTAGTCAAAACCTGGAGAAGACTTTTGACTAGACTGGTTTTCTGGTCTGTTTGCTGTGTATTTTTGCATAAAGCATCTTTAAAGGAAACACGTTTCACGAGAGTGGTTAACATTAGATAAGAAGCACCAAGAAGTTAACATAAGATAAAATCTTATGTTAACCATAAGCAAGTGATGCTGACAAGTGAAGCTTGCCACAGCATCACTTTTTCACTGCAATTCAACTTTTAGGTGGAGGATTTAATCTCCAAAATACTTCAAGATCATTCAGAATAAATCAGCTATCCGATTAATACTCTGCTACCTTCAACATCCCAAAAGAGTCCCTTGATTATTTTGGGAAATTACAGTGAATATCACTGAAAAGAATATCAGGCCAAACGTTCACCTCCGTCCTCAGTGACTGTTGGTCTTTCTGGTGAGACGAAATACCTTCTGTAAATTATAAAAAGTCAACAGTATGAAGAATTGTTCAAAATGTATTACTTTTTTTTTTTTTTTCTTTTTTTAGAAAAACATCTCTAAACGAATTCCATCATACATCAGACCCTCAAATTCTGGGAAGAGTCAGAACAGCAAAGTAGCACTCAGTCTCATAAAGATTTAATACGAGGGTCTGCTAACATTACTATCCTAAGTCATTTTTATGCTCAGTATAGCCAAATAGAACCTGTTTACACCCACAAATGTACGATGTGCTTTGGAAAAAGCCGAACTAATCAATAACTTAAGCAAGTGATGCTGACACTTGCTTAAGTGTGCTCTTAAGCAAGAGAATTGAACAAGTGCTCTTGTTCAATTTTAAAATAAAGAAAAACCTAAATCTTTTATAAAAGAGGATAGAAATATTTTCTACTATGGAATGTTAATATTTGTAGAAAGTGACATACAAAAGCACATAATGTACAACACATAAAACAAAATGCCGGTTTAAAATGATGACTGCCTACAGCATTCACACTGACAACTCTCTTTATCGAGATTACTGGCAAATATCATACTGATAAACCATCATTACTGTCACTCAGGATCAATAAAGAAAAAAAAAAAAAGAATTGTTACTTTCTGTGCTTCTCTCTGGTTCGTGTATGTTTTGTGGTTTGGCTTTAGCTTATCGGGGAACATCTGATGCAATTGAAAATGTGACCAGCACTGCCTTGTCAAGAGTACATGTGCTCTTGACAAGAGTACATGTACTTTCAAGAAATGAGTTTGACACTTCCCCTTATCTTGGTTTGAGATCAATTAGTTTCATGTGTGAAACCAGTCAGGATGTGTGTTCAAGTTCCACATTTGAGACAGAATAGCTCATGAGGCCATGCTTTGAATTACAGAAGTAACAAATTTGAGACTTCTGCTTTATAGCTGTTCAGCTTAGCAAAGTTAAAATGGTTCGACAGGAGTCACAGTCGATGCATTTGGACTCAGGGTTGCACATTTATGGATTATAAATCTTATTCTCATGTTAGTCAAGTTTCTTGTAATTAGTAACAAGTTATTAATCACTAAGAAAATAGTCCAATTACTTTACTAATAACTGATATTCAAACAGAATTACTTAATTACTAGTTACTTTTTTTTTTTTTTTAATATGCACAACCTGAACATGTTATACACTGTGTTCCAAATTGTTATGTATGTGATATTTTCTCAGGTTTTCTTAAATGGTCAATGCAAATGATGGTCAGTATAATTTTCAAGTCATGAACTATTACAGTAAAAATCAAATTTTACTGAACAAAGCTCCCAATGAGAACAGTATTTTTTCCAAAAATAAAAAAATCTCAAAATGCACTGTTCCAAATTATTATAAAAAAATAAAATTTTTATATTATAAAAAAATAAAAAATACCAAGTTGCTCTGATCGTATTTTTCCACCATTTTTTTTTTTGTTTGCAAAATCATTAGGACGAACAAGATCCAGTTCCCTTCCCGAGGAGTTGCACCAAATGCAGTTTGTTTGAACAATAAGAACTGCAAATGGTCATTCTGTGAATGTGCAGCTCTAAGTGGTCACATGTACTAAAATCAAAAGCTATTTCAATTAAAAACATCTTAACAGACTGAGTTACATGTTAACATAAGAGCCCTTCTTTGACATCACCTGCACAATCCTTGCATCCATAGAACTTGTGAGTTTGTGGAAAGTTTCTGCTTGAATTTCTTTGCAGGATGTCAGAAAACCTTCCCAGAGCTGCTGTTTTGATATGAACTGCATTAAACCCTCAGATCTTCTGCTTGAGGAAACTCCAAAGATTCTCAATAGGGTTGAGGTCAGAGGTCAGAGGAGAATGGTGACCACACCATGAGTTTCTCCCCTTTTATGCCCATAGCAGCCAATGACACAGTGGTATTCCTTGCAGCATGAGATGGTGCATTGTCATGCATGAGGATGATTTTGCTGCTGAAGGTACGGCTCTTCTTTGTGAACCATGAAAGCAAGTGATCAGTCAGAAAGTCCAGATACTTTGCTGAGGTCATTTTCACACCTTCAGGGACACTGAAGGGACCGACCAGCTCTCTCTCTCTCTACATGATTTAGGCCCAAAAATTCACTCCACCACCTCCTTGCTGACGTCACAGACATTATGACAGGTGGCCGTCCACCATCCTGGATGGTCCATCTGGACCATCCAGGGTGCACAGCAGTCATCAGTGAAGAAGTCTGTTTGAAAATTAATCTTCATGTACGGCTGGGCCCACTGCGACCGTTTCTGCTTGTGAACTGGTTAGGGGCCCAATGGTAGGTTGATGCACCACAAGCCTCTGGAGGATCCTCCACCTTGAGGCTCCAGAGGCACCAGCAGTTTCAATTAACTGTTTGCTGCTTTGTAAGGACTTTTTAACAGCTGCTCTCTTAATCCCATGAATTTGTCGAACAGAAACCTTCCTCATTATGCCTTTATCTGTACAAACCCATCTTTGTTCTGAATCAGCCGCAAATTTCTTCACAGAACGATAACGCTTCAGTTTTCATTAAATATCTAATGTCTTCATACCTTCTCATATGGCACTACCCTATTTGATGACTTTCCTTTCTCTTTCCCATATTGCTTGAAACCTGTGGCATGCTTAATAATGTGGAACATCCTTCTTAAGTGGATTTCCTGTAATTGAGCTCAGCAGACAAACTAATCAACCAGCTCTCTGAAATTACTTATAGTGATTCAAAGAGCCCTGACACACAATACATAGCACAACAAAATTTTTTATCTTTATGACACTTAAATAAAATTTGCATAATAATTTGGAACACGGTGTAAAGCAGTATGACTTTTTAGTTGTGTCTAGTAACTTCTACTCTTTAAAGGGGCACTATTTTCTATTTCCTAGGCACGTATGCAATGTTACAGCACAATCAAGGAACTGTTACCGTCAACTGTTATAAAAATCTGGTTTGTATCAAACTTAATTCAAAAGGAAATTGACTATTGTTTAAAGCTTTGAAATTGTGCCTCTGTCTCTTTAAGAAACTCGTAGTCTTTCTGACGCTCCGCATTCACAATGTTCCTCCTTTAAACTGTTTAACCCTCCTGCTATGTTCGTTTCTGAGGTACAGTAATAATGTTCGTGGGTCAGTTTGACACGGGGAGTGTTTAATCATGGAATAATGCCAGAAACCAAAAGAAATTCCTCTAAAACATTTTTTGTTTTTGATGATTAACTCCAATATTAACCATTTCAATCAATATTTGTGCAATGATGTTTTTTTGTTTCTTACAAATAAAGGATCAATGACAACAATTTACTTAATTACTCATTTGGACATAAAAAATGGAATTTAATTTTTTATGTTAAACAAAAAATAATAATTTTCTGGAATTTTATCTTTTGTCAATTTTTTTACATTACATTTTGATTTTTTTTTTTTTTTCAATGGGTGATCTTTATAATTGAACTTGAGACACACATACTGTTCAGGGTCAAACTGACCCGCTTATTAAAATCAAGACAAATGAGTCATGCAGAGAGTATTTATGTTTTCCTCCACTTCTGCAGAGAGTCACTCAGTGTGTGGAGTTTGTCCACAGGAATAGAAAATGTTCCTGTCAGAAGTTGGAAGATCACCTGCTTTCTTGCATGATTGCACCAAGTAAAGAGTAAAAAGTAAGAAAACTGGCTTGCATGTGTGCACATGTGTATGTGTGTGTGGTGTGGTGTGGTTTGTGTATGGTGTGGTGTGTTATGTGTGGTGAAATATGTCTCATAGCTACAAGGAATCATATAAAATGGGACATTTTTGATCATTTTTACCCGTCAACTTGACTTCCGGGTCAAATTGACCTGAACAGTATCTATGTAAAACGTAGACGCAGGAGGGATTGCAAATGTTTAAAATGAATACATGTTCAATTTATATGTAGAGTGCACCTATTAAGACAAATAGAAAAAGATTCATGCAAAAAAATACTTTCAACTATAATGAGGAGCTACTGTACTTCTCATTTTAGGAGGAGAAGTTTGAGAGAAGTAGCTCTCTCTTATAGGAGAAGTAGCTTCTATAATGAGCTACTTCTCATTTTAGGAACTACTTCTAGAATGAAGTAGAAGTAGCACTGATATATTGATTAACTTATGCACAAGTTAATCAATGAAGTGTTTTACATTGTCTTCTTGTGCTGTTTTAGCCTGTATAAAAATAAATGTTCTAGAGGAGATTTTAGTATCATAGTTAATAAACTGCATTATCAGATATTGTGATTATGTAAGCTGAAGAATACTAGAATTACAGCGTACAAAAAATTTTAAAAAATTGGCAAAAATTATTGCAATTAAAATAGTCATTTTAACTTGATAATGTGAGTGAAAATAAAGCAGGAATGTGTACTTGTTCAACTAGGTAAATTAGGTAATCTTCATGCACAATGTGCAATAACTGTTTGGTGCAAATTACAGAAAGAAGTTATAATAACTCACAACTAAAGATTTAGCTGTGAGAACTTATAAAGCAATGCTTAGACATCTAAATTGTTGTTAAATCAACTTAATTAGATTTAAAATAGTTTTTGTTTTCCAAGTTAGAAGAAAACATTTTTCTGGTTGACTTTACCTACATTTGCTCTCTGCTCACTTACATTTACCTGGATGTCGATAACATTCTTGTTGCTGTATTGTCAAAGTCCAAGTCAATAAACACATTTTATTCCCCCTACTAAATAAAATCAGAATTTGCAAACAGCTTTACATATTTACTTGGGTCTTATACATCAAATTGAACAGAACACACATTTAATGTTATGAAACATTTAAGTATGACAGAAATGCAAAAACAGATTAAATCTATATGAGGGAAGCACTTCATAGAACTGGATGCTGTTTGAGAATGAGCAAACTAAATGCCATCGACATTAAGCGAAGCTTAAAGTCAACTGCTATCAGAGCTACAGGGTAAATTTTAAATGAAACTGTAAAAGCTGTGGCTGTTTCAAGCTGTTTCAATAGTTTTTTTTTTTAGACTGAGAGCCTTTAAAAAGGCAAAGAGGAAGTATCTATGTGGTAAGAGGTCGAGCTTCTTTCAAAATATTTCAGTCCAGATGAAGAACACAGTGAAGCTTTATGCAGCATGTGGAACAGAAAGCAGAAGAATCACCAGTTTCGTAAAGATTTTATCTGTAAGACTATGTTTCTATTTTTTCTGTAGTCTTCCTCTTTTCATTTAATTTTCTTTATATAAAAAGTGAATTATATATTTTACATAAATCATCTGCCTTCTGTTAACAGAATGACAATTCAAGTTTTTATCTTGCAGTTTTCCTTGTCTTAACATTTTCATCATTCACTACAGGTCAGTTTATAAATTTCTCTCCCCATGGTCAATAAAAGTGTTTTATTGTTACCAGAATATCAGCATCAATATGTTTAATTTTGTTCTTATAGGTCAGATCAGGTTGGCAGGTCCTGGATCAACTCGGTGCTCTGGAAGGGTTGAAGTTTACTACAACAATACCTGGGGAACGGTCTGTGATGATGACTGGGGCATAACTGATGCTAATGTGGTTTGTATACAGCTGGATTGTGGTACAGCACTCGATGCACCAGGTTCTGCTCACTTTGGTCAAGGAGATGGACAAATCTGGCTTGATGATGTTCGGTGCTCAGGAAATGAAAACTCTCTAACCAGCTGTGGACACAGAGGTTATGGGACACATAACTGTGGTCATGGTGAGGATGCTGGTGTGATCTGTTCAGGTAAAGGAAAAATGATTTACAAATAGTATTTAAAGTTTCTATTTTAAAATGTTTATACATGTGAGCCAGAACACTTTTTTTTTTTCTTCTTTGTTTTTACAAAATGTAAGACAGAGCACGTGGTGTGTACACTGATCAGAAAATGATTAGATTTGTTGTGTTCACACAAACCACTTTCATTCTACTCAGAACATTAACATAAAAATGTCACATTTTGTTAAAGGTCCGGTCAGGTTGGCAGGTCCTGGATCAACTCAGTGCTCTGGAAGGGTTGAAGTTTACTACAACAATACCTGGGGAACGGTCTGTGATGATGACTGGGGCATAACTGATGCTGAAGTGGTTTGTATACAGCTGGATTGTGGTACAGCACTCGATGCACCAGGTTCTGCTCACTTTGGTCAAGGAGATGGACAAATCTGGCTTGATGATGTTCGGTGCTCAGGAAATGAAAACTCTCTAACCAGCTGTGGACACAGAGGTTATGGGACACATAACTGTGGTCATGGTGAGGATGCTGGTGTGATCTGTTCAGGTAAAGGAAAAATGATTTACAAATAGTATTTAAAGTTTCTATTTTAAAATGTTTATACATGTGAGCCAGAACACTTTCTTTTTTTCTTCTTTGTTTTTACAAAATGTAAGACAGAGCACGTGGTGTGTACACTGATCAGAAAATGATTAGATTTGTTGTGTTCACACAAACCACTTTCATTCTACTCAGAACATTAACATAAAAATGTCACATTTTGTTAAAGGTCCGGTCAGGTTGGCAGGTCCTGGATCAACTCAGTGCTCTGGAAGGGTTGAAGTTTACTACAACAATACCTGGGGAACGGTCTGTGATGATGACTGGGGCATAACTGATGCTGAAGTGGTTTGTATACAGCTGGATTGTGGTACAGCACTCGATGCACCAGGTTCTGCTCACTTTGGTCAAGGAGATGGACAAATCTGGCTTGATGATGTTCGGTGCTCAGGAAATGAAAACTCTCTAACCAGCTGTGGACACAGAGGTTATGGGACACATAACTGTGGTCATGGTGAGGATGCTGGTGTGATCTGTTCAGGTAAAGGGAAGTGCTTTACTAATTGTATTTAAAATTTCATTTTTAATGTTTAGAGTTTAGATCAGACTTATAAAATCCAGTCCAACCCAAACCCAGAGGCAATGTCTCTGAGCCAGATCCACCCTGAATCAATCTCAGACACAATTATATCTCATGCAATTATGAGGTATAATTGTATGATTTATCAGCAAGATGATTTATTGGTGCCGATTTACTTCATTTTGGGAGATTGGTGATCAGCCTATTTTTACATGTGAATTCGATTTTATCCTCCGATCTTGGCAAATATCAAAGAATCAACCACTGTCCTGTTTCCTCTCCAGGTGAGAGTTTTTGCTGACAGACCAGCCCACCCATACGTTTACAATTAAGTCACCCCACTGTTGCCCACTCAACGTTTTTGCTATATTAAGAAACATAAAAAAAAAAAAAAAAAGGTATCGGCCAAAATCGAAATTGCCATGTTAAGCTTTTTAAAAGATCTGTAATCGGCGATTGGCCAGAAATCTGCAATTGGTGCTCCTTTAGTCTGAGGCCTAAGTAAACTCAACATGGTATTTTAATTAAGCTTTAACTGTATTCAATTTTTAGACCATAATTTGAGTAAGCAGTGTAACTTCTCCGATTTTTAGGTTTTGTTTAGCCTCTTCCAGCTCCATTTTGTCACTTGTTGTAGCCACAGGGTTAGTCAAGTGCAAATCAGAAATTTACATGCGATTTTAAATAGTGTCATGGCAAAGCTGTGCGCTTGTGTTGCACTTCTTACAATCCAGTTATTAATTGTACCTTACTTCCACCAACCAGGTCAGCTGTCTTATACTCCATGCCAAGTATATTTAACAACTTTATATTGTGCATTCATTCTCATTTGGCTTTGGTAGGTTTATTAACCGGTTTATTAATCATCCCGCAGAATCCAATTTAGGATCAGGCTTGAACCATGAAGCCAAACTCTGGCAGAAAAATGAATCTTGTAATGAGTAGTTTGATAAAGCATTTGAAGACTAAATAAGCCTACAGTCAGTGGTACTGTAGACTCAAGAGGAGACACCATGTTCTAATAAAATATATTGTAATGGTAAGAACAGAGGACCTGGAATTTCAGTCAGACACAAATGGAATGCAAATTGTTTTTATTGAGGATCAGGTTATGGGACAGGTGGCCACCCGCAGTGGAACAGGAACCTCTGAGAACAGAGAATGAATGAATGAATGAATGAATGAACAACCTTTAGCAGCTATAGCCTCATTGTGCTCAGAATTTAGTTTTATTATTGATTGGTCTAAATTTCAACCTAAGTTTAGTTGTAGATTTTAGAATAATTTATATATTGCATTTCAAAATTGCACATTTGCTTGATAATGCAATGCTTGATATTAGAGAAATCATAGCAGATCATAATTGCTCACAACATTGACCAGTTCCAGGCAGAAAAGGTGATGAGCAGGAGTTAGCAGGAGTACACTAGTAGGTCTGTCACTTGGATGACATCGTTTTCCTGTCCTATACTGGTGTGGAACAAGTGTTTGCCCCGTTGTAGGTTTATGCATGCAAAAACTTTTTTTTCCTGTTTATCACACTAAGATGTGTATGTGTATGTCCTGCTTACATGCAGATTTATTAAAAATTAGTCAAAGACAACACAAGTGAACAGAAAATATAGTTTTTAAATCAAGATATAAGAGAGAAAATGGACAAACCTTTGGAAACCTTTGAAAAAGTGTTTGCTTTCGACTTATGATTTAAAAAAGTGACAATAAGCAACAAGAAAGAATATATTAAATGAATAAAAAAGTAAACACGATAACAAAAACATAGATAAAATTAATATAGAATATGGAAAAATGAGAAAAAATTTAAAAGAAACTTAGAAAACAATAAAATAGAAAATTAAATAATAACCAACATTGTAAAATTGATACATTGCAAAAATGATACATATTACTCTATGTCACACTCCTTTTTACACTGCTAAAGTTACTGAGCATTTATAATCAGTCCCCATTGCTTTAATATATTGCATACAGAGCTTCCTTGCTTAAATCAATTAGCAAAGTTATTATCTTTGCTTTTTACATTTTAATAGTAGTTAGCCACCTTTACCACAGTAAGTACCATTTTTGCCCTCAATGCTCCCATGCAACATGTTTGTAGAGTTACAAAAAATCCCTCCAATCGATAGTTTTTACATTATGTTCTACAGAACAATCATCTAGATTTTAAAATTGAAGAAAAAAAATGTTATGTTTGTTTTTAGGTTTTAAAGAACATCATCAAAAGGTTGGACAAGATATAATTCATACATTTTCTTTAATGGAAATTAATTTTGTTACTGTTATCAATGAAGAACATAGTTGCAAATGCTAGAGTGAAAAAAATGGTATGAATTCTACAACTTAAAGCATTGCTCAATTCATTAGAATATCTGGGTTAGTTATTAAGAGCCACAATGCAGGGCCTAAAGAGCCATGTGAGTAAAGCTTGCAGATCCCTAAATTAAGAAGGCTGTAATAATAGCCTCAATAGCGTTAATATGGTGGGGCTCATGTAAACAAAGTCTAACTTTAACTTTATAAAATTCAACCTTTGACTTTTTCAGTGAGTTTGTAGTTTCCACTCTCCAGATTTAAATATTTTTATAACATTTTATAATGTGGTCAGTCTGCCAGACTTAAAGCTGTGATACACTGGGCTGTCTGACCACAATAAATAAATAAACTGACAGTAAAAGATTATTATTTTTAGTGTCATTCAGTTGTGGAACTAAATAAACTTTTATTCTCACAACTTTCTGTTTTTCAGTGAATCTTCCAAAGCTCAACATCTCTATAGACTCTGCTGAGGTCACCTGGGGTCAACCAGTCACCATCACTTGTTCCATTGCTGCTGCACCTTTAAGTGGAACATTTATCCTCCAACAGACTTCAGGATCATTGAGAATGACTCAGTCATCAGATTCCTCCTCTGCTACCTTCAACATCCCTCAAGTGACTCTGGATCATGATGGAGAATTCAAGTGTCAGTATGAGAAAAGGATGTCAAACCAAACCTGGACCGCTCCCCTCAGTAACTCTGTTCGTGTTAGAGGTAAGATTAAATAAATTGTGTAAACAGTGAACTTTTAGACAAATAAATATTGATGGAAAATCCATAATTCATCTTCTCAAATGCCTTTATGTGGAATAATATTCTTCTATTCCGTGTCCATGTTTACTCCAGTGAGTCTGGAGAGGCCCAACATTTCCCTGACATCCCCAGATGGAGGGTTGGTCTGGGGTCCAGGAGAAGCAGAGGTTACCAAGGGTTACGGCTTCTCCTTCACTTGCTCCATTAACCCCAGATATCCTCAGGGAGATTTCTCCCTCATCTTCTCCGGCTCCAACATCACAGAAACCAGGCCAGCAGTCAACAACTCAGCCTCCTTTAACTTCCCAGCTGCTGAGTTTGAACACCAGGGCAACTACAGCTGTGGGTATGAGGTTACCATGGCTACACGGAGGTTCAGTCCTGATGAGGCAGAACCCATTAGACTCATCATCAAATGTAAGTAACTATATATAGTTGAGAGAAGAATATTTAAATATGATAGACTTGAGTTAAATAACATTTTTACAATCTGTGAAAAGTAATATTATTATAAAACAAAGTTAAAGGCAACAAAAAATAAAAATGTTGTTTTCAAATAATTATTCTATTTTTAAGAGGCAAACTATCACAGTGTTTCCTAACGTTGGTTCTCAAGGCACACTGCCCTGCATGTTTCCCTGCTTTATTACGCCTGGTAGCAAACACCTGTCAAGTCAAATCACTGGGGCTGAAGCAAGGAAACGCCTAAAACATGCAGGGCAGTGAGCCTTGTTGGGAAACACTGAACTATCCACTGAACTTTCATCGTGTGAAAAAGTATTTTCCTCCTCAACCCAAAATCTTGTTGGGCCTTTGTTGACTGGAGAGGTCAGTGTCTTCATGAGGAGGTTTCCCTCTAGGTAATGGCTCAATTGGTTTTTTGGAATCTCAAAGTCTCTTTTTTTTTTTTTATTTAGTTATTTATTTCAGATCTTTTACACCACCATTTAGTCCTATCCTCCTCTCTTTTGTGCTCTTCCTCACAACCTTTTGTACTGTGGCTCCATCCTCAGCACAAGAGAATGTAATCACTGCATGTCCTCTGAACCTAACCATCTCAGTCTGGCCTCTCTGCTTTTATCTCCAACACATAGATCTCAGGTTGTCCCTCTGATCCACTCATTCCTGATCTGACCTGAGCTTTTCAATCTCTAGTTCTGCCTGCTGTAATATCATCATTGACACCGGTTGTATTTCCATTGAGTAGGAAGCTGCACAAATTGAAATTATTCAGATTTGCTGAATGGAAACCAATTCAGAAAAAAACTCAATTTGGGGGGGTAAAAGTTTCTGTGTTAGTATGACATGGTTTTTCAGCCATACTGAAACAGATGTACAGTATTTAGCAAAACTGCAATGGAAACTGTTTTTTGTTACTTTTTGGACAACATGCAGCTGGCTCCACCTGTGTGTCGCAGTATCACACAAGTCATAAAAGGTTTGGTGTCGTCCCAACATGTTGAATCCATAGCTCTCCTGGAAAACAATTTTCCCAAAAACGCCGCATACATAATCGCTCCCAAATATACGGTTCTTGTTGCTCCAATGCTTGAATAAGACAACAACATCTCGTCTGATGGTTGATAGATGATGAGGCTAGCCATCAACTGACCAAGTGTTTTCTCTCCCAGCCTCTTCACTGCTGCTGGTTTCCTCAGTCTCCAGTGGAATCCTGCTGCTGGTCCTGCTGGTGTCTCTAGCCGTCTGCCTGGGGTGCAAGAAGAAACTTTGCTCTAAACAGCCCAAACCGTCTGAACAAAACCAAAGTCTGTATTCAGCAAGAGATGCAATAAATTAAGATTCTTGCTATCTATCTTTGTGTTTATTCACATTTTCTCTCCCTTTGTTTGGTTTCAGCGTATTTCCAGCAATTAAACACAAAATACAATGAGGATGATCAGGACGACTATGAAAATATGGATGCAATTCACTCAGTAAAGAAACTGGAGATGGACAAAGAGTCAACAAGTGATGATGATCATGATTATGAAGACGCAGACATTAACTTCGGAAAAGTCATTGTTAATATGGAAGGTCACAAAGCAGCAGAACGAACACCTGAAGAAAATGAAAGCACAGAAGATGAAGACGATAACTATGTGAATGTTACTTAATCCTGGAAAGATAATGTGACGCAAAATCATGAATATGTGTATTAATAGATGAAAGCTGAATATTTATGCTGCATTGGATATATATATACTGCTCAAAAAAATAAAGGGAACACTCAAATAACACAATATAACTCCAAGTAAATCAAACGTCTGTGAAATCAAACTGTCCATCCAGGATGTGTTATTTGAGTGTTCCCTTTATTTTTTTGAGCAGTGTATATATATATATATATATATATATATATATATATATATATATATATATATTATATATATATTGTGTGTGTGTGTGTGGGGGTGTGTGTGTGCGTGTGTGTGTGTGTGTGTTTTGTAGGTGAAGCTTTAAAAGCCTTATCTTGTGGTTATTGGCTTTCTATTATAATTATAGATTTGTATAAAAACTAAATAAATATGCTAACATAGTTTGATTTCCTCCTCTGCCTAAAAATGTGTTCTTTCTTTTGTTCTCTTTGTAAATACATTTATATGGCTGTGATAAATGTACAGGTTTACAGGGGGAAAAAAACCACATGGTGACAGAATTGATAGAAGATTATCTGCTATTATTTTTATTTTTTCTTAATACTAATAAGATTTTATTATTATTATTATTATTATTCTCACTGCTTACTGCTATTGATGTTCTAACTTGTAAAGCATTCAAAGCTGGAGCACCTAATAAAGAAATTACTAAATATTTTTTGTAACCAATGTTTCCTGTCTTAATACATTCAAGCAGCCAGCCAGAGTCCAAACTGAAATCTGATATCAGGATGGAGATAACATTTTAATTTGTGTTGTTTCCAGTCATAAACAAATGTCTTATTTGATTTACCATAACTTAAAACTTAAGGGTGATCAATCGTTTTTAACTTACCTATAGTTAGTTACATATACTGTCACAGTTATGTATTCTGTGCATACATAAAAAAATATACATGAATATTAGACACTGATCTTCATATCAGCTTATGACTGTCAAAAAAGAAAAAAAACACTGGTTATTGCTGAAATGGGCCCCTCATATGCTGGTTGTATTGTGACACCCGGTCACATATCATGTTATGTAACTTTCACGTGGACTCGTTACCCCAGGAGCCAGACTTGAAATGACCCCCTTCACCTCCATCACTGACGCCTGTTGCAGCTGACGCTCCACTGATGGATCTCCTGCATCAGCTGGGTAGAAGCTAATTTGGCCAAGAGCCTGAACCTGTTTGTCCTCTCCATGCTTTAAATGCTTCTATAAGACATCGTTATTCCAGAGTCCTTTCAGCTGACCTCTGACCTCTGGCATACAGGCCTGCCATGCACACACTTACACAGCCAAGGTGAATTCACCTGCGAAGCAACTCTGGACCGTTGACTCACAAATGATCTGGGCTGGCCTTCACACACCAAGCATGGATTAAAAGAACATAACAAAATGTGTAAGAAGGCGAAACATATACATTTATACTGTAACCTTATTACCTCACCTGGAAAATTATCTCAAGCGTGTTTATATATTTCAAGCATTATTATTTTTTTTTTTTCAGATGAATTAAAGATTCATCTGAAAAAAAAAAAGCTCTCCTGATAAGCTCTCCTGCTTATCACGACAACCTCCAGATGTGGCAGATATGTAACATTTCCTGGAAACAAATCATAACCGCAGCGCCTCATCGACACATGATCCCCCACCAAACGAAGATCAGTTCAAGTTCTCACTTGTAGCTCTGATGTTTCACACTACATAGGCACCATGTCGTTTAATGTATATGAGCAGAAATGACAGAAGGGGTTAAAGTGCATGTACTTTAAGCATAGCGAATGTTTGTAAAGAAATTTGGCTTTGGCTTGTGCTTGACCTGTTCTATTTGTACTAACCCTTTAACTGGTGGTGTGCCATCCGTGGGATAAATCTAGTTTGTTTGAATATTTTGCCTTTTTTGCCACCAGTTAAAGGGCTAAAATATATTTAAAATTTGTTGATGGGTGCCTTCTGGCTGTTTGTCACATTTACCAACCAAAATGCAAACTTGCTATTTTGCCAAGAAAAATAACATATCAACTTATAACTCCTAGGAACATTTTAAGCATCTAACCAAAGAGCTATGCAATTCAAGACAAGAACAGCACCTGTTCACCATGGATAAAATTCTGAAACAATCATACATTTTTTTTGCACTGTACTTTTAATGACAATTTGGAAAAGAAAAGTCTGTATATAAAATGCATTGGGCTGCTAATGAAATATTACATTAGCAATTCAAATGTTGTATTTAAATGTTTTCCGAAATAGAACTTTCACTAAATTCAATCAGAATTTATGTGATTATAACTGAGAATAAAACCTTTAGGTTTAAAAACCTTTAACCTTTTCAAAGGCTAAATGTAACCAGTGTTGCTCCATTCATTTTACAGCTTTGAGAGACCTGGCAGGTTTACGGACAATGACATATTATTGCAATTTATGTCATTTTTTAAATTCTAATAAAATGCTAACAGTCCATCGCAAAAGAACAAAACATGTTTTGTTTATTTGTTTTTTTCAGAACATGCCATGTTTTTCTCAGGTGGTGCAAACCGCTATTTGTGTATCATTTGTACAAAAGTATAATTTACAGCAGGTGTCTTCCTGCTTTTGATTATTTACTTTTGGTGATGAGCTCTAAGTCTCTGATGTCCTCACCATCAGCCCAGTGTCTTGGATCCTCCACAGACTGTCAGATTGTACTCAGGTCTCTTTCTTTGGGGCCTCATACAGCTGTGGACATCCTGGGCAGCTGCTTCATTTACTTATACCTCGGGCTGGCTCTGCTTCCTGTCTTATTCAACTACAAAAGCAGGAGGTTTTTGACCTTTCAGTTGCCACTTAGTTGTGTTAGTTCATTTATCCCCTGATTGCTAGCTCTGAGAAAATGAAAAACAGTGTTAAAAAATAGGAACGTCTCCACTGTGTCTATTCAGGCTTCAGGCACAAAGCAGAGTTAATTCTAAATCATGATCCACAGCTAAGCCTCCGGCACGATGTTGACACATCACTTGAGGGCTGGTGGATACAAATGAGTCTCTGTGGATATATCAGGGCCTCAGTGATCTCAGAGGCTCTTGGCTCTGCTCTCGCTAAACATATCAGACTCCTGCAGATCTGTCACTGCCTGGCGGATGGAGTTGCTCATGGAAACATTTGAAGACTGCAACTGCTCTCATGTAACTCTGGGAGAGAATGGTTATTGAAAAAGTTACAGGAGCAGTATTATGTGTTTTCCAGGCACAAAGTGTCATTTTGTAGCACAATCAAGTAATTGTGTTAACTTTAGTTTTTAAACAAATATGACCAAAGAGAAATTTGACTTTGTAAATTAATGCTGTGAAATTGGGACTTTAAAAACTCCTGCTCTTTCTGACACAGGACCTTCAATGCCTCTCCGCCAAGCGGTTGGCTATTTGCTGCTGGCTAGTCTGAAGGAGCTGACTGGGGGTCTGCTGGCTCTGTGAGGCGGAAACTCAGAAGCTTGGAAACATGCAGCTCTGAGGAGAAGCTGCGTCCGGAAATGCAGCGCTTGGTCAGCTGAAGAGTTGCCATTTCCCAAATACGTATGAAAGAATCAAACATAACATTATAACATGATCTATAAAGCTAAAAAAAGTTGATTTTACATAATTATTGCCCCTTTAAGGTTCAACACAAAACAAAATCTTTTGTGATTTATGAAAAACTGACAATTAAAACCAGCTTCAGTTTGAGTTGTACTTACCGTCAAACAATAGTAATAATAAAAAAGATGTTTGTTGGATAAAACAGCTTATTGTGCTGTGTATCAAACTATATAAGATCTACTAAACATACAGTTTGATACTCAACATCTAAGCTGTTTCCAAAGAAAGCTCCAGAATCAGAGGAGCTCCACCTGGTCCCGAAGATTACAGCACAGAAAACCTTTGTTTTCTGTTTAAGCACAAAATTGTCCATATAAAGAGCTGAGACGTGCTAAATACGACTTTTATTTCAGTTTATCAGTCAAATGGCTTGCTTACTACAAAAGACAAAATATATGAAGTGGACATATTGTATAAGAGGAATATAATACAAGGATTCAGCCCAAAACGTTTGTAAAAACACATAGCAAGACTACAATACAGATAAAAGTTTGCAATGAGTTTTTTTTTTTTTACCAAACATAAATTCTACAGCTGTAAGTAAAAGCTTGTCTAAAACACAACTTGGAAAAGTCTAAGTAATGTTTAAAATAGAGAAAAATGACAAAGGGAACTGTTTTTTTTTTTTTACATTGTATTTACATTTGAAATTAAACAAAATATGACCTGCTAACTAACTAACTAACTAACTAAGTAATATGGATCCAGCACCCCAAGCAGTTAGCTAAATACCACATACCTGTACAGTGAGAAGGAACTAGTTTAATTGTTTCTTTTTTTTACATTATCAATGAACACAAACAAGTTCTCAGTTTACTTCTCACTCTTCACAGCCAGTATGATAAAGCAGAGAAAATACTGTGACAAAATGAGAGACGTGGTCAAAACCAGAATAAATAAGAAGGCATCTAATATTTCAGTAGCATATGTTTAGAAACATCCCAGCATTTCTTACAGTAAGTTTATGTAGTTGAGTAAAAATCGCACAATAAGAATGTATTTATTTTAACAAAAGATAAATATGTTCTGGGGTAATAGATGTAACTCATGTAAATGCACAATAAAATTAAAGCAATGTATTTACTTTTATTGTGTGTCATGTACTATATTATACTTTTCTATTTATGTCATTTTTATTATGTTTGTTTTACATTTTAATACATTTTAATATTGCTAAAAAGTAAAGCACTTAATAAGTAGGAGAGAGTCTATTGTGCCAGACTAAGATTTTAAAAACATTTTTTTTTAATCACCAGAATAAAGTTATAATAACATGAAAATAAAGTCACAATTGTTATGAGAGTAAAATTATTATGAGATAAATATTTAATGAGCTACGGTGCAGTTAGTTATAACACCGTAGCTCATTAAATATTTATCTCATAATAATTCTGAAACAGTTAGTTAGTCATGTGAGCAGCTCAGCTAGTCCGGTGATGTGTTAAAAGATGAAATATTTCCTGATTTGTAAAACCAATGACAAAGCACAACTTCACAATTTCTCCTTTTAACTTATTATTTTTGGTGTGTAAGTTCTCAAAAAATGACTGCTTCATTCTTCAACTGTTATGACTTTATTCTGGTAATAACATGACTTGATACTTTATATTGACTTTAAAAACATCTCAGCCTGGTTCTAATAATTTATTGTAAATAAAGCTCTAATGTAAGATATGAAACTAATCGGTTTTGCAACTTCTGGTATGATGTGCATAATTTGAAGATACAGAAGTTCCAATTTGTCTATAATTCTTCCCAGAAATGCATTCGGCTTTACAACATTCACTTTCTGCATTATTATCAGTTTTCATGTTAAACTGAAGACAGGTTTTTGGGAGCATCCATTTTGTCTTTGACCAGAATTCTGTTTGATTTGAATTTTGGCCCAGTTCAGGCTCACCCGTCCTGACCCGGCACCAGGCAGTCTTCATTTTTCTGGAACTGGTCTTTAGGTCCGTCTTCGCCGCCATCAGACGCAGGCTGGGGCCCGTCATGGACTTCAGCCGTGGTTTTGGCGTTCTCAGGGCTGACATCGATGTCGTCGTAGTTTTCCTGCGAGTCCTCCACTTCGTAGGTCACACCGTCTGTTCAAAGACAAACAGCCAGCAGTCAGCCAGGTGAATCCAGCGTATTGAAATCAGGATTGGAACTGGATGAAAACTTTCCATCGCTTGGCTTATCAACCCCATCACGATGTTGGTCTTCAGCGGCTCGGACCACGGATCCCTGAGGCGTGAGAGGCTGAGCCTCGGCTACCTCGTCGATATCGTCGTAGTTGTAGGACCTGTTGCTCTCCCTCTCCATGTCTGAGTCGGATCTGAATCCTACATGAAAAACACAGAACTCAGAGGAAGCAACATGTCTGGCCATTGAATATTAATGGCTGTTCATAAGCTATTTATCTTTGTGTTAAGATAAAAAAAAAAAAAACATCAATTAATAAAAATCTTTTGAAATTAACTGTTTAGTTGTACTTACTGCCACGATTAAAGCTTCCCATGTCGTCTGATTTCTCGATGTCTTCGTACTCTCCACTATCCCAGTCCACTTCTTCCATGTCTGCTGCTTCAGAAACAGATTAGAAATGTACTGACAGATTTTAAAACACTAAAAGCAAAAACATAAATAAAAATGCCTGTCAGAAGACTCAAACGCCCAAATTTACACCCGAGTTCAAAATAATCACAATCCAATGTCACAAAGTCCCACTGTTGAAAAATGACTCTAAATGTAACCTATGACCTATGACCTATGGCTCTCACCACCAAAGAAAAAAACAATACAAAAAGTATGTTGGCAAAACTTAAAGACTAATTTGAACTTTAAAAGAAGGGCCCAAATATTGTTTTTGAGAAACACAGAAACTGGCCCAAACAGACATTAGACATCATTTTTGAAAAGATGAAAGCAAAATTGTTGTTTTTGGATTCAGACAGTTTATCTAATACCAACAAGCACTGAATTTAAGCTACAGTAAAAGCATGTCGCCTCATTCTGAAGAGTGAATACAGCAGAAGTTACATTTCCAGCCAATTCTGAGGTGAGTTTTGAGCGAACCTTTAAAATGTCGCAAAAAAGAAAAACATGAATTAGCTGCATTCCCATCCACTGATTTGGAGCGAATCAACTAATGCGTAATTTTGTCAGTTTGCATGTTATTGTTTTGTGGCTGTAATCAATGAGATAAAAACATCGCAAACTAGAATGGATCACTCAAAACTGGAGCTGGAGGCTTAAGCCATGAAATCTTTCTGACCTGCAGTCCCGCCTGCAGGTAAACAGCGTTCGCTACATCAGAACTTATTTGGCAAATGTGTTTCTATTTCTACCTTAGCGCACTTTTTCAGAAAAGCCAAAACCCACCTCAAACATTTTTACGAGATTGAGAAAGTTATTTGGAAGTCTGCTGTTTCCATCAACAATTTCTAATGAAATACTTCAAAATGTGCATTAAAAACAGTTTTGATGGAAACACAATTAATGACTCCAAGCACAGCTGGTTTCAGCACAAAAAGCCCTGAGCGTTAATCTGACAGAAACCCATCGAGGTGACGTCACACTGCAGAGGGACTATGGAGTCTAGTCAAATCATCGGGGACTGGACGAGCTGAGGTAGCAGTTTGACATCACGCAACACAGAGGCATAGCAGTTATCAAAAATTTTAGTTTTGCAACTAAATATGGACCAATTATGACAGAGTAAGAAAAACAGTAATAATATTAAGAAAAATAAAGTCACAATATCATGAGAATAAAGTTGAAATAATGCAAGAAGTCAAAATCTTTTGAAATTAAAGTCATGGTATTATGATGATAAAATCATAATAGCACAAGAATACAGTTGTAGGAAAATAAAATCTTAATTATACAAGAATAAACCCATAATATTTTGGGAATAAACTTTATTCCTCTACGAATTTATTATCTTATTCATCCTCATATTATCACGACTTTATTCTCTTAGTAGGTCAAAATTATTCTCATAATTATGACTTGTTCTTAGCATGACCCTGATGCTGATTCACAGGAAAGCTAAATTATTTTTTCGCTTCATCCAGTAAATGTGATTTTCAAAATAAAGGCCATCTCAGCTGTTTTTGACCAGCCCAGCGTCAGTTGTTATTCACTTTTGAAATTTGTAATTTTTTATTTATTTTTCTTCAGGTTTTAATTTTAATTGTATGTGAAATGTCAACTTTGCATTTACCTGTATAGAAGGAGAACTCCTGAGAAGTCGTTTCAGACAAACTCTTGTTTAATGAGCATTTTGTTTCTAATAGCAGACGGCTGCCTGTGTTTCTATCAATGTAGAGTTGGTTTATGGTGAATGTAACCCACAGAACCCTTTTACTGACGTTCTGCTTATTTAACAACAATGAGAACACTGCATTGTGTTTTCTTGAACTAAGAAAAAACAGAGGTCCGATTTCAGGAAGCATGAAGACACTAGAGGAAACACACTGCAGCACACTTTATTCTCCAATGGTTCAAACTCTGACTTGGGTTCAGACAGAGCAGCAGAGTTGTCATTTTAGTGGATGAAAACATCCAGTGAGCATTTAGTGGAAATGGTTTCAGAGTACTTACGTGGCATCATGGCTTTTCTGTTTCTCCTCTTAATGCGGTATCGCATAAATATCACAATCAATGCAACCAGGATAAGAACAATGAGCACTCCAACAATAATAGGAACTGGATTTATTGGTTCTAATGGGGGAGGTGGTGGTACTGGCGCCTGGTAACCTGAGATCAGAAGAGGAATCAGAAGGAAGACCATGAGCTGTTATTTCCTTTCTTCCATCTGTGCCTCACAACTGAGAGAAAATGTGATCATTGGAATGAAATGCTAAAAGTGACCAGTGAATATTTGTCCTCTGCTGTAGTTACCTTTACAGAAAAAGGAAGACGTTTCACAGGTCTCCTTCAACACACAGTAGCGCAGGTCTTTGTAGGAGCTGCTGCAGTTGAGACTTTGTTCCCCTTTGGACTTTTAAAAAAATAAAACATCAGTTTTATTTTGCCATTATCGTTTTAAACTTACAAAGTTTTTCCAGTCTTAATACAATTAACACTATGAAATGAGCGAGACTCAAATACCTGTCCAAATATTTACAGGCTTGAAGATTTACCTGCTTAATGGCTTTTTTATTTGTATCAAAATCTGTACAATTTAATTTGTTGCACAACTTGTTTGATAAATCTAGAGGAATGCTGGTTGGGCACACGTCCACAATTTTTTCTGGGCTTTGCTGATATTTGATACGTAGCACACCACCACATTTTTCTGTTGTTTTAAACTCCACGTCACCTGCAATTAAAAAAAATATAAAGTCAAAAAAAACAAAAAAAAACTTGTTGGACGCTTAGGCATGACAGAAAAAGTAATCTTGAGTTCTGTCTGACAAAAAATGTTTTAAAACAAAAAACATATACGACATGCTACCCTGCAGAATGTGACAAAATAATCTGGTCCACCATATAATCTCAGCTGAATGTGTTAGTACATAAATATCATAATGATGGGTAAATATTCTCTCAGATCTTGCTGCAGGTCATTTAAAATGGACTTTGCCAGTGGACTAAGAACACAAAACAAGTATTCCACATGTCATTTAGTACAAAAGTAAATTCTCAGACAAGAAAAGTTAATAAATAAATAGGGTGGATGAACACTTACGGCTGCAGTAGATAGATACGGGCCCTTCGTTGCACTTCCCTTTGGCTCGTTGGCACTGACCAATGAGGTAATTGTGCTTATCACAGTGGACATGGTAGGAATCCCGAAGACTTATATGTTCTTTTTGGCTCAGGCTAGGAATGGCATTGCCTTTTCCCAGCTGTTGGCAAACCATGTGTGAATAATCCTCCTCCCAGTGACTGTTGCAGACCTTAATATCATCTATTGTCAGCTCTCCATTCTGTGGAAGGTTCACTTTTGGATTACCTGTAAGCAAAAGCAAAAAAAAAAAAAAAAAGTCAGACTGATATTTGTACTGATTGAAGAGCAGACAGGAAAGCATCGACTGTGTCAACTAAACACCCAGATCTACAAGTTTAATAAGTAAAAACCATCCTTTGAAAAAATAGCCTTTGTAATAACTGAGGTTATCTTGGTCTGATTTTTAAAATTTGCTTGATCAGAAATGTTAAATGGTGTCAGACAAGTAAAAATAGAAGAAATCTGATACTAAGCCAAGTGACCATTAAACTAAAAACTAAAAAGTTTTTAGTTTTTAAGAACTAAAAACTACATTTTTAGTTCTTATTAGAAGCACAATAGGGATATTAAAATTTGACTGCAGATTTTTTCTAAAAATAAAATGTCGTTGGTGAAAAACAAATATTTTGTAGAAATGATGTGTAGCCTCTGTTTCCATCATGGTTTATTTTCACAGCTACATTTCTGACACTGTCAGTGAGGCTGCGATTTTTAAAGAATAACAAATCTTACCTGCACATTCAATGAAGAGTTTTCCGGTTTCTTTCTGATCTCGTTGCTGTTTCTGTGTCTCACAATCCCAGATATTTTTCAAATTTGTGCATTTAAAAATTCCTTCATACCAATTCTCTGCCCTGAGTTCAATTGAGTTTGTGTAATTCATGTACCTCCCGCACTGCATAGCATCACACAGCTTTTGCCCCTCGTCTTGTGTCAAATTTTGACTGGAGATAAAATTTCTGTGGAGCTCAGATTCTTTGTTGGAGTAAACGACCAGGTCTCCTTTACAGACCTCCTCAGAGGACTCAGTGCCAAAGTCTTCCAGTGCCAAAGTCTTCCAGTCTAAGACAAAGGGCAGGAATCATATGAGAGCATGGCTAAAAAAAAAAACTTTAAGCAGAAACGTTTTGAAACAAATAAGAATCCCACTAACTGGAGCAGCGGAGGCCTCCTGGGTCTGAAGTCTGGCTGTTGCCTTCCAACACCTTGGCAGTGACTTTACATTTGGCTATTGTGTTTTGTGAACATTCCTCGACTGTGACGACATGATTTGCTGTTGGTCTGGGCCCAAAGTAGGCCTTTGAGTCCAGACCGTCGCCGCATTTCAGCTCCGCACAGATGGTCTGTTGAGTTTCCTTGTTGTTGAGAGTCGCTTTGCTCACTGGTAACCACTGGCCTTCGTAAAACACCTCAACGTTTCCAGAACATTTGTGACGCTCATTATCCTTATCATTAAATCTTGGCTTAACGCTGCCTGAAACAAAAATGGGCATTTTTGTATATAGATAATTTTTGTATATATATATATATATATATATATATATATATATATATATATATATATATATATATATATATATATATATATATATATATATATATATATATATATATATATATATATACTGCTCAAAAAAATAAAGGGAACACTTAAACAACACAATATAACTCCAAGTAAATCAAACTTCTGTGAAATCAAACTGATATATATATATATATATATATATATATATATATATATATATATAGATATATATATATATAGATATATAGATATATATATATGCACACACAAGAAAAGAAAAAAGCCAATACCTTTACAAACAACGTAGGCAGGATCCCTGGGTTCTGAATTCCTTCTGGATTCTGGATTCGTCTCCATTCTAACAATGCTATACTGGTTCATATTGACACTATTCTTCATTTTAAACAGTCTTTTGAACTTAATTTTATTGCTTGTATCAGGCTTTCTTATGGGTGTTAGAATCTCAGTCCCACAGCCGAGTTCTTTACACAGCGCCTTGGACATCGTATCTGACCAGTACTTTCCACTTACATAACCGTTGTCATCTCCTGTAGAAATATTCACCATTCCCCAGCACCCGTGCTCCAAAGTCACTGTAATTTTTCCTATTGTGGTGTGGAACACAAAGAATAAAAGCTTTTTTTTTGTTGTTGTTTTGGGTTTTTTTCTAAAAATTCCACCAAAAAGCAAATTCAGTATATACTTATATAGATAGCATTTGGATTGTGTTCATTACCTTCACATTCCACATGAGCAATAGCTGAATTATTTGAGTCAATTATCATTTTTTTGCAGTCAAAGATTGACTTGTGATCAGGTGAGCAGTTAAACGACTCTTTCCACATGCGAGTTTTGTCTTTAGAAATGCTCTGATTGAAGTTTACCGCGTTCCCACAGTGCATCTGCTGGCACACCTTGTTGGCTAACTCTTTATTCCATGTTTCGTTTGACCCCGAGAGCCAATGGAGTTCTTCGTTGTACTCGATCGCCACATGGCCAGAACATGACTTGGGTCCGTCCAGAAATAGCAGCTTGTTTTCTGTGCAAAACAAAGACAAGAGCCGTGAAGGAGGTGCTGCAGCTTTTCTCAGATCAAACCTGGAAATATTTAACTGAAATTGCCTTTGAAAAGTTCAGCCGTTGTCACACAAATATTCTAATAACAGTAATCAAAATATTTTTCTCACGTAAACTAATACTTTGAGGTTTCCACCTGTGGATTCAGTTTCACTGTTGAGTCTGTTTTAGAGGGAGCCTGTTAGCAACCTGCATAAAGATATTCCACTCTGCCCTGGTATCAAAGGGGAGGGTGAGTACGAGAGTGATTGACAGCACTAAGACCCTCCTCTTGGTTTCTGGTGTATTTCTCCGATTAGTACTGAGAGAAGGCAGAGGATGATCTGCCTCCTGTTATACCGTCACGACATACTGATCATTTTTACAATGATGTAAAAAACGTATTTTTGTATAAGAAACATACAGTTTTAAAGAGATATTGGACTATTTTCTCTGGTAAATTGGATGAATGAAGTAACTACAACATAATTGATGTTATTGTAAATGTAAAAAAATGATGAAGAATTGAAAATATTAGCGGTGGTGCCAGAGTAGAGTTTGAAATGGGCCCCGTGAGTTAAATTAAACTGGGGCTCAAATGTGTCTTGAGCGTTCTGCAGGGTTTCTGTAGATAATTCACATTCTATTATCACTGTTAAAGTATTAAAATAACAAACAAAAAAAGGGGAAAAAAAAAAAAAATCTCACCATTGCAAATCAGTTGCACTACTTCCTTATTCTGATTCTGATTGTTGTCGTTAATGGTTTCACAGGTAGTCAGGTTTTCATCAGCCTGTTTACAGCTGAAGGTTAGCATATTAGAAATGTCCTGACTGAGTTCATCGGAATCAAATTTGTCTTTTTCTCCATCCCCGCAGTCCAACTGCCTGCAGGCGCGTCGTGCATAACTATCATCCCAGCCTGTCTGACTGACGGTTTTCCACTGGTCTTCATCCTTGACTTCCAATCGACCAGCACACTTTCCAGGGCCGTCCTGCAGTCTGACGTCTCGACTACCTGTACCACGAGGAAAACGGAAGGTCAAAGCACTGAAAACCATCTTTAGACAGCCAGAGATGTCACGGTGTTGCTTCAAAGCTTTCTGATCGGCAGGCCCACCTTCACAAACAACATAGGGAACAGATGTGCACTGCTGGTGGCGATGTTCGGCCCTGCAGTACCACAGGGAGGACTCGGTGCCAGTGCATTTCACGTGATTCATTATCCCATCTTTTCTGTTTGTGGTTTCTGTTTCCTTTTTAATCACCTGAAAGAAATGTAATGTCAGTTTTCATGTGCTGTCAATAAACATAAAAGATGAAGAGGTTGATTGAATCACATGTAATGAAGAGAATAATGTCTCAAAGAACATGTTGCTTAGCAAAGTCATATTCAATAACAATAAGACTGAGTCGCTCTTAAACTTTCTGTTGGTTTCAGTTGGAAAAAATGTGCTGAACACAACCTAATATCACCGTCAACCTTAATCTATCAGCAAGTTAACCCTGAAGACTCACCTTCCCACATTTCAGTTCTTTGCAGACCATTTCATATTCTTTGTCAGTCCATTTATCACCACAAACACCTTTTTTATCATCATTCTTTTGTATTTTGATGTAACCGTAACACTTGGTTTCTCTGTCACTGTCATCTGTCAGAACGACTTTCACCTTATCTGTGTTTAGAAAGAAAAATACATTAAAAATGAAAAAAAAAAAAAAGAAAGAAGTGCAAAACACAGCTCTTATAATTTGTTATTTTCAACAAGTAATCACAAAATCACAAATAAAAGTATTTTGCTAAATATTAACTGGATTACCTGGGCAAATCACGCGCTGGTTTGTGGCGTTCTGTTCAGAGGGTTGAGCGGCACCGCAGTGCAGTTTCTTACACAAGTCGGTTCGATTCGTTTTCTCAGTGGGTTTCCACTTGTCACCCACCTCCTCTTGCAGTTGCCCAGAGCAAACGTTGGACTTCATTCCTTTCAGCTGTAATCTTTTGTGGCCTGAAAACCAGTCAAAGGATTCGCAGCCGCTTCAGTCTCACAACAGTTGCACAGATGATGTCGGCATCGCACAATGTTTGTTACCTTTACAACTGACCGCTGCAGGCGAATTGCATTTTGAGGACAGAGATTCTACACACTGCCACAGATGCTTCACGTTCTGAATGCCTGCACATTTTATCTTCGCCCTCTGCTGCGAACTCATGAATTCTGCAGTCCTCATCCACTCAGATGTAACCATTCTTCCAGGCCCCAGACAGCGAGGAAGGCTGTTACACAAACGGGTGGCATCTTCTTCTTCTGCATTCATGAAAATAGTTATAGAAACACAGATTAAAAGTTGAAAAGTCATTCATTTCTGAGTGATCATAAGGCATCATTCCAAGAGCCAGAGCAGAAGAAGAGTGCAAACAGAATATTCAAAACACAAAATCACATCTGTCAAAAACTCCACTGCAAAAATGTGGCAGGAAAATGTCAGGCAGTTAAACTGATTGGTTTAACTTTTTTTCTCCAAATGTAAAAACTATTAAAATGCGTTTGAAATCACAACATTGTCTCTGATATAAATTATATTTCTTTTAAATACGTGCTGAAGTAATTTCACTATAACTTTTCATGATGTTATTGTTGCTTCTGACCAAAGAAACATTTCTACTTGTAAACATGAAAGTGTGTATTTTGTTTTGGGCAGTGTTGAATGGTGAGTCAGTTAGTTTAATAACCATTTGGGATAATTATTTGCTCAGAGTATGACTTATATGACGCCAATAAATAATATCTAAGAAAAATAGCCCACCCAGAATTATCAAAAGTGATGTTGGAGGGGAAAAAGTAAAAAAATAAACAAAAAAATAAAAAAGAAACATAATGGTGACATATCGTCACCATTAGTTTAGAAAGGTGACGATATGTGACTATACTGCAATTCAATAATGTGAATCGCAATAAAAATAAATGAGGATACAGTATGACATTAACTTCCTCCACAGCGTATCAGACCCAGACCCTCCCTGCCAGAACGTGTCGATTTTTCTTTTGAATTCTTTTACAGATTCATGTTTTACTGTGAGGATCTGTGAGGTGAGCTCTTACCAAACCCATCACTGCAGATGTAACCAGTTTTATGGTCTTTAGATGAAGACTGAGAGGTCATGCTGTACATGACCGCTCCTTCACACTCATGTTGTTCCAATTTGAAGCTGATCTCATCTAAGAAAGGTTAAAAACAGCATTTTGAAACAGAATCCTGGACTTCCTTTGGTTATAGTATATGCAATGTGAATTATCAAAGACTTACATGAACATGTGATTTTTTTCACAGTGGGCTTTCTGTAAAAGCTGACGCTTGGACCAGGCCAACCGTCACAGTTCCACAGACTTGTTTCGTTCCCTTTGCATTCCAGTTCATTCAGCCAGACTGTGCTGTTGAAGGGCCTGTACACGTTTGATGTTCTCAGTGGCCGTCCACAGTGAGTGGTTCTGCACGCCACTTCGTCAGTATTTTTGTTCCAGTTTTTATCTCCAACATAGCCCATTTTGTTCCCATAATAAACCTCCACATGTCCTTCACAGGGTTTGGTGCTGTTTTCACTCCGTAGGATGATCTTCCCTCGTTTTGGATCTGGTTTGAGAATGAGAGGTTTATGAAGCAGAGAAGCATGTTTTTCTGAGAGAGGCAGCATCACACATCAGCATCCTGTTTAAAACCAATCTTTGTTTTGCACCAGTCAGAAGTTTCCATCCATCTGCAAGTCAAGTCAGAATAGTAGGCATGTTTAAAGCACAGCCAGGGGGGTTTCTGATGTGAGGGGCTCTGTCTGGGCTGCCGACAGCAAACTTTCAGTCAAAAATGAATTAATAAACAGTCTAAATATTTAGTTAGCAAGCTAAATATTAAGCTTCAAGCTACATTTTTAATTCAGAGCTGAAAATAAAGGTAATGTACAAATTATTGGAAGTGGATTACCAAAATATAAGCTGGTTTTTAGTGAGACTGAATCACTTCACGTCACGTCTTTGTCATCGCTTCTTCTCCTCTCGACTAGCTTAAAACAAGACATTTCTCAGGCAGTTCAGACATTTACCATCATGTAGACATGATGCTGAAGTGACTCGACTTCAGCACTGCAACAGGAGAAGTCCACAACATCCAGCTTTTATTTTGACAGCACACTTCTTCTTATTGGCAAGTAAATTGGCTAATTAGCTAAATAGTTAACGCTGAGCTAAATACTTAGATTGGAGTTAAAAAATTAAGTTATTCACTAAATATTCCGTTTAAAGCTAACTAAATATTTAGTTTTATCTTACTAAATATGCAGTTTGAAATTAAATATTTAGCTTGCTAACTAAATATTTAGTCTCGAGGTCATAATTGATCTTTCTAACAATATTTTGTGTGAAGCAAAAAATGTCATTTGAATATTGAAAATTATATATAAAGAAGGTGGACACATGGATGGATGGATTAGCAAAGAGTGGAGAAAATAATACATGAAACCCATTTATTATAAATATCTGAGAGTTAAAATCTTATTTTTTGTTTGTTTGTTTAATTTGTGTGTTGTTTTTTTAAACCCTCGCCATAAAAATTCATTAAATATGACTTATTTCCTTCAACGCTATTTTTTCAGACAATAATTCATTTGTGTTCACTGAAACTTTAGAGCTTGACTGTTTTTTAGTGACACGCACCAAAGATAATAAAATAATGAAATAAAAAAAATAATAAGTTAATAAAACGTCTCTACTGTGCTGGCAAGTTTTAGGTTTCATTACTAGATACTTAATTGTTTATTTTAAATTAAATTATTTGCAATAAATAGTAGCATTTTGAAGCAATAAACTCTCACGTTCAAAGTATAACGCATCAAATATTTACACACTTTCATCATGGGAAATAAGTTTGATTGGTTTAGGCTTAATGTGAAGCTTTTTTATTTATTTTTTTCTGTGCAATTATTATACAAGAAACCATTGTAATAAAAAAGAGACTCTGTACATAAGTTTGAATTTATTTAGTACCATCTGTAATATGAGCACAGTCAAAAAATATGCATACATGCTTCAAGACGTATATCGAGCTCAGATAAGAATTTTATCATTTTAATTTTATAAGATAAGGCCTTAATTTGAGAGTAGTTAAACAGGAAAGTGGGTAATGAGAGAGGGAAGACATGCGACCGCGTCGAGGAACGAGGCCTCTTTATGCGAGTTGTGCGTAACCACAGCAACCCAACAACACTACTCCTCAAATATCCCTTTGAATCGACTTTTTGTAGGCAATAATATTTTTCTTATATCATTCTGGCTGAATGTTTGAGCTCGCTTCTTGACAGAAGAACTAAAATCGAACCAAATATTCATATTTGACGCATGTATATACAATATTTGAATACTGACTGGTTCAAATGCATCTATAAATGCCCCAATCTAATGATGGGGCCCATCGGTAGAAATAACACATTCACACTGATGTTTAGAGTGAATCCACACTTCTGTCTGTGAATTTAATATCAACTGAGATAATAAAAAAATAAATAAATAAACCTAGAATATTTAACATTTAGCTCATATTGTTGAAAACTACTAAATAAAGAATTGCACATCTGTATAAGTTTCTGTTCAAATAGAGAAAATGACTTGTTGCTTAATAATGCCATATTATTAAGAAATAATAATACTGTATATTATGACTTTAAAAATATACTTAAAAAAATGGTTTCAAAATAAAAAATCTAACAAATAATGTTTCATGTAAAGTCCAAACATTAGAACTTTTGTTTTGAATTGTAGTACGATCAAACAAAATCTGCGGATGTTTAATAATGTGCTTAAAACATTTATATTTAATAAACATGATAAAGCCAAGCTGTTTTCCAGCCGCTTTGCAAGATGAAATAAACTTTAGTGTAATAGACATCTTAAGGGAAAACCATCATAAACCACCCTTCTGTTTTACGTAACATATATATTTTTGGCGAATTCCAATTTCAAAGGTTTTTCTTTGTCTAAAATGACTTACAGTGAATATTTCTGCTGGTAAAAAGATAAACAACCTTCACTTGTCTTATTTTATCATTACTCTGCAAAAGCGCAAAGTCTCACAAAGTATTTTTGGTCTGGTTTCCAGTGCAGAGATCTTAATACACTTGAAATCGGACAAAGCTAACTCACAAAAACTTTGCAATAATTCCTTGATATTGATGAAAACGCATCAGCCCCACTGGCAGATTATTTCACTCATAACAAGACATTTTTTTAAATGTTAGAGGTGATTTAAACCACCAAAGGAACTAGTACGTTTTCATAAATATTAAGGAATTATTGACATAAAGCAACCTATCCAGCATCTTGGTG
This sequence comes from Poeciliopsis retropinna, assembly GCA_010277075.1. Taxonomy (NCBI): domain Eukaryota; kingdom Metazoa; phylum Chordata; class Actinopteri; order Cyprinodontiformes; family Poeciliidae; genus Poeciliopsis; species Poeciliopsis retropinna. The sequence continues at coordinate 2,329,893 of VMRM01000009.1, forward strand.
GAAAGTTACTTGTAAGTCAGTTTTATCATATTTTAAGTGTGCCAGGATATCTGCTCTAGAAACCAGACCAAAAACATTTTCAGAGTTTTTGCAGTGTAATGTGAAAATAAATATTCTCTATGAACGTCTGTCACAAATGAAAGTGAAGAAAAAACCGTAACTCACCGTTTGAGCTCACCGGCCCGACGTGAGCGAAGGTGTGGAGGAGCAGAAGGAGGAACCACATCGTCGCCACAGAGCAAAGCGACTGAGGTCTGATGATGATCTGCTCCACCTTATATTGAGGGGGAAACGCCCGTCAACACGCCTGAGAGCTGCAGACGGCCCTTCTTCTAACACTGAGATGCAGCTTGGAAGAAAAACGTACAAACTCTTTAAGTTGCTGTTTTTTCACAAAAATGTGCAGACAAATTTAGCATAACTCAAACGACATATAATGTATACGAACTCTAAATGCGGGTCATAACTTCAATTATAACTGTGATGATAAATGACTTGAAAAGCTTATAAAGGTTTAACAAAGTCAGGTTGTAAATTCAACACATGGACACATATCATTTATTAACATTTATGAAAATATTACAAACAGACATCACATTAATGGAAAGATACAGAGCTGTAATTTATTGACCTAATAACTATTTTTTTTAATTGTTGCTTTTGTTCTGCAGCTAACAACATTTTTGCTATTTGTGTAAGACTAAACAATATGGATTTATTTTATTATTATTCACTAATTTGTGGTTTGTACTCAAATTATGGATTATTGGTAATTTTGTTGTCAAACAAAAGCAGTTTTCATCTTGTATTCAAAAGAAGAGAGTATAGATAAAGAAATCCTTCTATTTTTGTCTCAACAAAAGTTTTAGACAATTTTAATATGTGATTAAATTAAGATGTAATGTGTGATTAAATTAAGATATTGACAGATATGATATGAAAGAGATGCTAATTATGAACTTATGAACAGTAGAATAAAAATCATTTTTGTTGACAACAGATAAGCACTAAACCTAAAACCCGACGTAATATTAAAGTTAAGATTATTTAATTATTTATTTCACCACAATCAGAATGCAACATAATACATGTGTAAAACATTTAAGATGTATGTAAAAAATAATAATAATAATAATTAATAATCAAAATGTTATTCCAAAATACATTTTGGAATATTTTATAATTTTTAAATGTCTAAAAAAAACAATATTTTTTTTAGACATTTAATTAATTAATTGACATTTTTAGTCACTTATATGTTATAAAAAATAACATTTTTGTTGTGACACCAATTCATTATGTTCTGTGTCTCATTCTTGTCTTTTTAATATATTAATTTTAATGTAAATCTCATTTGTCTGCTTGTGTTTTTGTTGTTTGGTTATTTTGTTTTTATAGATTTTCCTGGTTCTGTTATCGGGTCAATTATTTTGTAGGTCAATACCCTTACTTGATTTTTGTCAGTTTGTAATGTTTATTGTACACACACTAATTGGTGAATTTAAAAAAATATTGAAAATAATAGCAATAATATTAATTCATTAACCCACCAACTTAATATTTTATTGTGGTTGCATTTAAATTAAATTAGTTTTTTTTTTTAAATTTATTTAAACATTTTCTTTGTTTATAAAATGATAACAACAATAATTATTATTGGATCACTTCTATCGGTTTGCATTTATTTCATCGTTTTCTGTGATATTTCTGACACCAGACAGTCGACCCGTTTTTAAAGCCTGAAGACGTTTCAGCAGAGCAGTGGAAGCGGCAGCCATCGAGGGAGTCAAATGTCACATTACATCAGAGAAATGTCAAACTATTAATATTCTTACAGAGGAAAGAATATTAAAAAATGATCAGCATCCTGCTTCATGTTATCAGAAGGCATCAGGAAATGAGAAGAAAAAAGAAGATGTAATGAAGATTTTAAAGTGTGTGACTTAGTCGAGATAAAGACGTTGGTGTCAGATCAGGAAGAAGTCGAGCGCGAATCCAAAATCCATTCTGTTTGCTTTGTGTGTAGTTACCGCATTCATGCAAGATGATGGATAACTGATTTTATCTTAAAGCTCTGCAGCATAAGGTTGAATAAGGTTGATCAATTCTTGGCATGATCGAATTAGTAAAATGTCGTAGCATTTTATTATTCCTACACAGATACAGAAACTTTACGTTTAGAGTTGAAGTTAGAAAACTTCAAGTGAAACAACACGTAGTACGCAGCCCAACAGTTCAGATCCTAAATATAGCAACCAAATATTATGTTTTCTTCACTTTACAGCCAAACATTTCTATGCATTCTACTTGTTTTCTAAGTGATCAACAAAAACAAAGCAGCCCATAAATGTAAAAGTCAAAAGAAAAGCAATGTTGGCTCTCGACACATTTGACATATGAAGTCTGATAATCTGTTGTTTTAGCAACAAGACAGTTCAAAGTGCTTCAAATATCATACAGTCACCAATTAGGAAACCAGCAGAAACATTATATTTGTCAAATACCCTCAAGCAAATATACTGAAGTTGAGTTGGTGAAGTTGTAGTGGATTCTGATCGAACATTTCAAATACTGTTCAAAAATGCTAAATACATGTAGAGTGGATTTCTAAAATATCATATTTAACCCAGATTAGATCAACTCCAATCTGACATGGAAGTTTGACTTCCAAGTTGGATTTATTTTTAAATAAGACTTTACACTCAAACACAGATTACTTCAGCAAAGTCAAGAAATGGTGAAAAAGAGAAAATGTGACTTGAACCATTAAACGCTTCTGAATTTATTGTTGCAAAACACAAGCACTGTGAGGTACAATTTAAGAATAAATTATAGTCTCATATTTAGCTTCTTATATAATATATTCAAGAAAAAAAATAGCCTAAATTTGCATCCCTTGTGTTTCTAAATGTGTACAAATTGAATTTTTCTTTAAATCAGATTCATTTTTACAGCATTTCCCCCTTTTTGTTGTTTTTTTATTTCCACATCTTTGATATTTAATGTAATTTTAGATCTTTTGCTGTATATCTTTTTTAAAAAAAACAACTCTAAACACAGTAATATTTTGATATTACACATTTCAAATTCATGTTATACATTGCAGAATAACAAACTATTTATTAACATTTTATGGGACGCTTAAATGTTTCATATTATTTCCATTCTAGCATTTCTGATTGATTTATAATGCAAACAGATACATAATTTATTATTATTATTATTATTATTACTATTATTATTATTATTATTATTATTATTGCTAAACTGTAAATTAAGAATAAGCTCAAACTCTGATCTGACCCCCTGAACACATGTAGAAAATTAGTTTACTGTTGCAGCATGAAACATCAGATATTCTTGATTAATGCGATAAAAAGTTCATATATGTGAACATATATGACAATATTGTACAAATTATGACATCTATGAGAGTCAGAAATGTCCCCCTTCCCTCCCCCCTCCACCACACATAAAAAATAAAAAAAAGTGTTATTTAAGCAGTGGGTGTGAAACACCTTCAACTCTCTACCACTGAATATTACAGCCGAGCTTTCTGGGTGTCTGATCCTCTCAGAGCCGACTTGACCACATGTTTTCCATTTATCAGCGCGCCAATCAGAGCTGATGCATAACCACCGGTTTGTGACGGGGAGCTAGTTTAGCAGAAACCAAGCCACAAACCAGATCTTCTATCTTGGCAGGAAACGCAGATCTTACACTCGCTTCTTCCTCACATGCATTCGCAGGAAACATGAAGGCACTCACACTGCACTGTGCTTATTAAAATGAAGTGTCACACAGACACTTCTGAGGCTTTAATGTATCTACCTTCATGTTCATTTCCATCCCTTTTTGTTGAAAAATCTGACTTAAAACTGAATAAAAGGGCATTCTGAACTAAACAGCGTGACATTTACAGAAGTACGCAGCGTTGCAGGAAAATTTGTCTCTGTTGAAATATGACCTATAAAACAAAGAAAAACAAATCTGAATGTTTTATTTACTCGCTAGAATAAAACAAGCTGATAGTGAAATGCAGCTTCGCTTTTAACCTGATCTAGCAAAGACATGAGGGAACAGGTACAGTCAGTCAGTAAAGATGAATACGTGCAAAAATAAAGACGGAACAAATTCATAGAAAGATTTCAGTGAGAGTATTTATTAAATAGACTTATATCACATATAAGGCAGAATTGTTCTATGAATTTGGAGACTTATATCCCACCTGAACTTCAAAAAAAATTGCAAAGATTTTTTTAAATAAAAATTCTGAAAGTCATAAAGGAAAATATAGTGAAAATGATGGATAAAAATTTATAGAAGAGATATTTCTGCTCGACGTTTTGCAAAATAGGAGAAAGAAAATTACGTTTGTTTTGTCTTGAGGTGTAAGAGGTCAACTTTTTCTTAGCTGCTCAGATTTTACTAAAATTAAACCTATTAAAAAGCAAATAATTTTTTTTTGTTGTTTTTTTAAAAAAAAAAAAAAAAAAAAGGTCAGACACTACAAAATACAAGACAGAAAAATTCAGAATGAGACACGAAACAGTATCCATGTGACATAAAACATAAAATGTGACAGAAAATTTAATACAATGTGTATTTTAGTTGCTGCTAGAACGTCTTTGTCATTTTGCGTGCTGGGTGTGGTGCCACAGTGATACTCTAATAAAAACAGAATGTGAAACCATAACTATAAATAAACTCGATTTTTTGTGATCTTATAAAAGTTGCTGATTCATTTTAAATTGTTTATTTAATGTAGTTTCTGTGTTAAAGGATCTGAGTTTCATTTTGTAGTTGTTGGACATTTTTCAGTGCCATTCTTAATTAATAGGAGAAGCAAATACCACATTGATAATTCATTTGCATGTTTAAAACCGAATTTATAAATATTTCGTTTTAGATGTTTTAAAGACGGGCATGGAGACGTTGTGGTAGTGTATTAGGTATATTAGATAAGGTCATTTTATTTATAAAGCCCATTTTCAGCAACAAGGCAGATCAAAGTGTGCGGTAGATTCGTAAAGCAGTGAGATTTAAATCTTACTGTGCTGGATCTGCTTGGTTCTCTGACTTTATTTAAATGTTTTTTTTTTGTTTGTCTGTTTTTGTTTTTTAATCTTCCATGCAAATTCTTATCATATATTTATTATGAGTAGATATTTGTGTCTTTTTTTTTTCATTCATTTAAGACAGTCTTAGACTTTTGCGTTGTTTCTTTGCATTTTTTTTCTTTCCATTCATTTTTGTTACGTTTTAATGTGAATTCTTTTCTCGGTTCCTGTTTCCATAAAAATCCTGCGATTTCTGCACTAATTTCTATTTTAAATAAACAATTAATGCTGGACATGTTTCCTTCAGCTACGATCTTAATTGAGTCGAGTGTGTTAGCCAAGTTATGGAACACAGGTGTGACAGCAGAGACAGTGGGGGGGTCAGAAATGTCTGAGGTTCATGTGAAAGTTCTGAATAAACCTGTGGACTCCCACCTTTCACACTTCCCCATTTTATTATGATAGAAACCTCTGTGCGTGTGTGTGCGTGGGTGTGTGTGGGTGTGTGTGTGTGTTTGTGTGTGTGTGTATGGTGGAGGTGGTGACCTTTTTTGTTCATTGGAGGCAAAGCTAAGTCTTCTGGCTGGTGAACAGGAGACTCTACAGTTAATCCTCACATTATTCACATTGGCGGCAGATTAAAGTGTGAAGAAATCTTTTCATCTTACCAAAACTCTTTTTCTCACCGGACGTAATATGAATGTTTTCGAGCTTCACAACTAGAGTCTGTACTTGATTCCGGTAAAAAAAAAAAAAAAACATGTTAATAATAAGCTTTGGAAAAAAGTAAAGAATGCAAGAAGGTGTTACTTGGAGTTTTATGCAGGAATTAATAATTAAAAACACATTCAGAAACTTGTTCGCAAATGTAAGAAGCTTGCTAAATGTATTGCTAATGAAGGTTTTTCTATTTTTAAAAGGCACCGCTTCTTCTCAGAGACGCCTGGCTTTGGCCTCAGTTACATCGTTACAGTTGTTGTGTGTTTTGAGCCATTGCTGCGTTGGAAGATGAATTGTCATCTTATGCTGCGTTCCAGTTGTACTCCATACTGGGAAGTTCTGCCTTCCCAGTTAAAAAAAATCAAGTGGAACGCCCATTGAAGTCAGAATCCCCACTCAAAGATGGGCGCAACTCCGACTACCTCCTGTTCTAACTTTTGAGAGGCTTCATGTTTCAATATGGCCGCTCCTCACCTCACCAGAGGTGGAAGCATGTATATTTTACAAGGCATGGGTGTAAAGTGTTTTTAGCTTAAAGGAAGTAAAGCTTATATTGAGTTTTCTTTAAGCAAAAACTTAATGCCGACTCATTAACTGAAACTCCGTTCTGAGTTCAGAGGTCACTGCTCTGTCAAAACTAATTCAATTTGCCTCCATTTTCTTTCTGCTCTCATCAGATCAGGTTCAGGTACAAACACAGAGAATATCATTCCAAAAGGATAAACTGACATTTTGTAAATATGACACAAAAATTGTAAAAACAAATATGGAACCTGGTCATAAAAACTGTTCAAAACTTTGATCTCTAATCTTGTGTTTTTAAAGATGCATAAACCGAAAGTACAAACATAACTTGCACAGACGCCGCATCCTCATGGCCAAACGACTGCAAAATCATTTTTTTAATTCAGCCACTTTCAGCCGTTCAAGAATGAATTTATCTGGAAACCAACTTTGAACCAAAGTTGGTGAAAAAAGCTAAATTCATGAATAAACAATAGAGCTGATTAAAATTCCACAGGTTGGCTTGAATAAAATAATAAAGGAATCATTTTACATAAACAATTTGTTCAAAATCTCTAAGAGGAAAATACTTTTTTACAACATAATAAATGTTTCTTGGTGCCGTCTGTAAACTGAAAGACAGGTAGAATTTGAGAAGCTTTAACTGCTGTGAGGACATGTGCTTTAAGCAACAAGATGAGGCGGTTTCACTTATATCACGTGTTTTAATCTCTTCTTAAAGCTCTTTGCAATCAAGTGCATGTTCTGACATCCCCACAGAAACCCACAGGCAGAAACCACAGACACCTACACAGACAGGAACCACCTAATCAAGACCCAGAGACATGTTTGTCACTTTATGTTTACAGGTAGACATGACAGAAGTCAGAGGTGGAAGTAATAAGACAGAGAACAGAAAATCATCATCATCATCATCATCATCATCATCATCATCATCATCATCATCATCATCATCATCACCATCATCATCATCATCACTCTGGACCTCAAAGGAAGACTGCATCCTGTGAGCACAAAGGAACATTACAGGAGATCCTTCCTCCTCCAACCATCAGCTGTTCCCTGCCGACGTTTTCACTGACTGTGTTTTGTCTTTTTAGGGCAACATTTCTGCCCTGCGTTGATGTACTGTGTTCTAAGCAGTCTGTTGTCTTTTTTATGTTACATACATTATGCAGATTTTTTAAAAATAGTTCCACTCAGTTGCACGTTTTCTGCATCCTAAGCTCAATATTTCTGTTCCTGACTGGTATTTTTATAATCTTGTACAGTGTATTATTATTATTATTGTTAATCTGTTTTGTTATATATTTTTAACATTTTCGATCTGCTACAACTGAAGAACGTCAGATCTTGTTCAATTAATATTAGGCTTCAGCTGATTCAGAACAAGGTAGTTCAGCAATTACATTGCTAGAGTTACAATATATATATCATATATATACATATATATATATATATATATATATATATATATATTTTTTTTTTTTTTTTATTTCCCATAATTTCTCTTCGCTGTCTATTTTGAATCTGTGGAAGTCTGATTTATGTCCCCTGAAAAGTTCTGAACTCATCGGTGTTCTCCATGTTGACAGACTGAGATACTAACTCAGCGAGGAGGTGGAGGACGTTGATCTGTTCGCAGATTATCTGTCACAACATGGTGACAGTATTAAGCGTGCTAAAAAAAACATGCTATTAAACTTACATACTGCAGCTTTAATGTCTTTGTCTTTTTCTCAGTCATCCTCCAAGACAGCCAGAAATTCTTGCACACATTTATTTAAATAACAATAATAATAAATAAATAAAAAAATAAAAAAAACGTTGCTTGACTTATGTAGTATATTCCTAAATTGTGCTGTGATGACACAATTTATCACAACTGTTTATATCATTACTGAAGATGAAATAAACACAGAAATGAGGAAAATAAAACTATTTGATCGGATCAGGGTGTTTTTTTTTTTTTTTTAACTGACCCCATGAGGACAGTCAGTGCAGCAGAATTGCTTAGTTTAAAAACTTCATTTACAAGCGTATATTTTTAATCACATAATCTGCATAAGGAGAACAGAAGAAATATTTTTGGATGATTCAGACAATCTAAAGCCTTTCAGGTCGGTATGACAAAACAAGTCTCACAAAATCCAGTCAATAATAATCAAAGAATATGGATCTGAAATAGTGTAACTAAATCTTATATACTATATATACTTTAAGGATTTTAATCTTAACTCTTGCTCTGTGAGCTTGTAGCCATGTTCAATTAATTAGAATTCATGTCTGAGTCTCATTTGTCAATAAGCAGGTATTAAACGTATTTTTCCACATTTCTGTATTTTTTTTGTTTGTTTTTGTTTTTTTTTCTTTATTTCTTTGACGAAAAATTCTAGTTTTAAATGTCATGTTTTCAGTAGCTGTGAGTTACAAAAAAATCGTCATAATTAACAGAAAGAAAGTTTTACAAGCATCCATCTGTGTGTAATTAATGTATACAACGTGTTTCATTTAGTCATAAAGTTCCTGAAATAATGGGCCTTTTCAATAATATTCTAATTTTTGAATGGGTTTGCGGCTTTAGTCTGTGTACCTACATATGTTCACCACTAGATGGCAGACAAGGACTCCTGATCGGGATGGAACAAACTTCAGCGTGCTGTAGATCTAATTAACATAGAAATATGCTGAAGCAAAAATAGTCAACTCAGAAATGCAGATGAACATATGTATTTAAAAATGTTTTTTTTTTTTTGTTTGTTTTTTTTTTGTTTTTTTTTATGTGTTAAATCTGTTTTGTTTCTGTTTCTGAAGTGGTGCCTACTCATGGCATTGCTATTTATGTTTAGTACTAACAGAAAACAAGACCACCCAATTTCACCAGAAATCCCCTTTCCGCATTTTAATTCCCGGGCCTGATGTCAGCAGAATGAGCAAATAAATCCAACACCAGACACCAAAAGCTCATTTTGAATGGTGAATTAAGAGAATCCTCCCGATCAAAACGCAGCCTGAGATCACTGCTTCTAGAAACCAACAGCCTCTGCTCTCTCTGCGGGGCTCCTTTATTAGTCATCTCTGGGTTGCAAGGCAGAGGGGAAAAAAGAGCTTCAAGCTCACCACACACATCCACAAAGCGAACCCAGAGCGTGTCTGTGTGTGTGTGTGTGTGTGGTGTGTGTGTGTGTGTGTGTGGGTGTGTGTGTGTGATGTTTTCCTGCTGCATCTGTGCGGTTTCACATCATGTTTCCTGTCCTGCTCAGATTCTGCTGGTCCCAGTGGAGGAGAGCTGCGGCTCTGACTCTGATTATCACACCTGAAGATGCTTCTTCTTCTTTTTTTTTTTCTTTTTTTTTATCACTTTTCTGTATTTGTTTATGCATTTGTGAGCTGTTCACAATCCGATCCATCATCTCACTAAACACAGAACTAGAAATGTAAAAAGCCTTGACACAAACTGTCTCTCCTGGAGATCAATTATCCTCACTGCAAAGCTTTAAATACTGTTTTTGGTAAATGAAGAGGAATTCAATCCCGTTTCTCTAGTAAAGATGGATACATTTTGAATTTTATGATGCCCTACACAGGCTGCTGTTTGTAAAGTTATAGTCAAAAATCAGCAGAGATAATTGAGTTATTTATTTAGCCTATTATTATTATAGCAGAGAGAAAAATTGAGGTAAATTTTACAAAGTAATATTTTCGCAATGTTATTTATTAACTATAAATGTCTCTGTTTTGAACTAAATTTAAAACACAAACTTTAATTTAGTTTGTGGCTTTAGCTTGCTAGCTACATGTCTTCATTTTCCTAAAAATATGACCCAAGTCTTTTTTTTTTTTAATTTAACAAAAGTAATATTAGGGGAGGAAAACTACTTTGGGCATTTATTGTTGGAAGGTTGATAATATTTAGCTTAAAGCTTAATTTGGAGCTAGTAAGCTAAATCATTAGTTTGCATTAAAAGGTTGGAGCTGAATATTAAGTTTGTGTAGCTAAATACTTTGATAATACACAAATATATTTGCCAATTAAGTGGACAAGTGAATTTGAAAAGTTCTGAATAGCTAGCAAATATTTAGTTTGCTAGCTTGAAAACTAAATATTTGAGGCTAAATATTTAACCAACTGCTGTGAAGGGCAGGAAGCAGGCAGGCAGGAGGAAAGGGAAGATAAAGAACAAGGGGGAAACTAAAATGGTAATATATAAGGAAATAAGCAATAAAGAGATGTTGAAAACAAACATGAATGAAACCAAATTTGCCATTTTCTCCAGTTATTCATATTCCTAATAATTCACATTTCATTTACTCCTGTTTCATTTATATTTTTAAGTTTTCTTTTCATCTGCTCTTGGACATGTTGAGTGCTGCTTTAACCAGTCTGTCTCCTCCCACAAACTTTTCTTTTTGCTTGCTATCAGATCGTAGAGTTTGTCAGACAAACACAAAGTGAAACATATTTGTGGAAGCTGAGACAAATGTAAAGAGACTCAGAAAGGAGTGACTCGCAACCACGTTTAACTCATTTCAACCAGAGGAGCGAATCAGAGGTAAGTGAATGCAGCTGAGAGAGAGAGGAGAAATGAAACCTTAACCCACAGGGATATAAAGAAGCGAACCATAAAAGATATCTGGCGACTAGATCAAGAGAAACAACTGGTTGTTAGGTTTATGGGAACATTAATTTTCTCTATTCAATCATCAAAAGAAATTTCTAGGGATCATATCGTACATTTTTAATTATATAAATTTGCTTCTTTACCCAGAAAAATACTAAATGAGTCCACCTCCACATTTCCTTGTACTGATTATCTGGTAGGTGATCTATGGCGGTTTCATGTTCAAAACAAGGGAGCCGGGCTCTTCATCGCAGAGAGGTTATAAATAACCTCATGATGTCGTGGGTTGCAAGAAAAGAATAACGGCATGTTTTGGATGAAAGAATTTCACACAACGCCAACATGCTCATCAGAGCCAGAGCATGATTTCCAACTGCTTTTTCCAGCCTTTTTTTAACTTTACTTTTCAGCCCGGGTGAAAATAATAAGGCTGCCGTGGCCAGACAGCAACAGAAGTCAGTGCTCATGTATCCCACGAGAAAGGACCCTCATTATTCCTGTCTATGAGGCTTTAAAAAAACAGGAACCAGACAAAAGATGCCTCAGCAATGCTTTTTTCTAATGTCACGTTGTTAGCTGTAGCCTAAACTCATATCCAGCCTCAGTCCCACCTTATCTTTTCCTGCATTTCCCATCTTCTGATTCCCTGCTGAGATGTTAATAAGCAGCTTCGGCAACATGTTTATCATTGCGACATTAATGGAATAATGCTAATTATAGATCCGTGTTGGAGCAGACACCAGGGAGCAGGGCGAGGATGGTGATTGGACGGCCATAAATCTTTAATCACTAATTAACAGTCGACGCTGTTACATCTGATCAGAGCTCGTATGAGGCAGCGGAAAGTTGCTCTTAATTGTGATGAATCATGAAAAGTCGTGAGTGTCCGAGTTCCATTCATCGGAGTCATTACCTTTCTCAAATTAATTCCAGACTGTTAATGAAGAAATGTTTAACAATCTTATTTTACACTCCTTTGACGTTAACTCTAATGCAAGCCAGGTTTAGGATGAGTTAGGTTGTGTTTACACCTGCTGCTTTTAGTCCACTTTAAATGGACCAGACTTAGTTTCCCCTGTTAGTCCAGACTTTTTCCTTCTCCAAACTCCGGAGTGGACTAACTTACCAGACCAAGACCTACTTTTTGAGGTGGTCTTTCCAAAAATGAACTCTGTGTGGTTTGCTTCATGGTGTGACGACAGGCCTGGATGTGAACAAACTACAGGGAATGTACATCTTCATGAGCTTCATGAGCCACTGCTCCTGGGTGTTACGGTAAAAATGACCCTTTGGTTGTTGATGAATGGAAACACACCAATTTTCAAGGAAGTCGTGTTTTTCAATAGCCGTCTCGTTCAGATCCGAATGAGGTGGATTTTTATGCTAATTAGGTATTTCAAAGTGTGACCAACACAGACTGAACGGCTTCGTTCACTTCCATTGTTGCCATTGCTGAACTACAACCATAAGCAGACTATAATTCTAAAACAGAGCAGAAAATCAGCATCATTGTTCACAACTTCAACCATCTCAATGGGAGGAAGCCCAGACGGAGCCCTGACGGAGATCAGAACTGAGCAGAGATGCATAGAATGGAAACGGGCATGTTAGGGTTTTCTGACGCCGTTCCTAAACGTTTAATTGTGAAATCAGCACTGAATGAAATGTTCTTGACATTGAAAATGCCATCACAGTCACAGTCGTAATAACAGCATAAATGCAATATGCAGGACTTCCATGTTTCTTTACGTTCTGGGTTTGTCTTCTGTCCCAACTTCATCATTTCTGTCCAACAGGAGGAATGATCATCACCTGCGTGACTTTGTTCACAAATTATAGTCTGTTCGCGAAAAAGCACAACATTAAAAAGCACATTTGGTCCGAACCAAGCAAGTGGACCACAAGACTTTCCCTGTGTGAATAAAGTCTTTTAAGGGTAAAAATTCTTGTAATTTTAAAGTGTCTGATTGTAGCTTTGTCCCCACTTACAAGCACAGACTGAGAATGTTAGTGTTTCCAATCTTCTTTGCGAGATACTTGGAAACAGGAGAAGATGTTATGAAAAATGTTTCTTTTTTTTTTACTGGATTTCTTCCATAATGAATTCATTGATCAACGTTAATGCTTGAAAAGTCCAACTTTGATGTCATTCCAATAAAAACAGAGGCTTATTATAAAAACTCAGCCTTGTTTTAGTGATAAATTACTATTTATAAAAGGTAGAGCTCATCAAGCCATGCATCCTTACTCATAAACTATTTAATATTACCTCCCTTTTCTCTCAAAGTAAACATATTTTTGCACAAGCCTTCATCTTCAGCCAAACTTTAGCTTTGACAACAAAGCGATGCTCCTTCTAATTACCGTGCAGCCAATTAGTTGCTGTTAAGAGCCTAAAAAGCTTTTTAATGATGCAGGAAGCGGCGCATTATCTCCCGCATAGCACCATAGAGTCAGCGGCTGCTTCCTGATGACTGCAGGTGGTATTTAATATGACACATATTCAATGTGACAGGTGGATCCCCTGAGAGTCTGAAGACGAGAGGAGTCTCATTTGGAGAAGCAGCTGACCATGGAGTCACACATCCAGTTCCTCCCACTGTGAAAGAAGAAACGTGCTTTGGATTCTTTCTTCACCCTCTATAGGAGCGCTTCATCCATGTGGCGCATTTGAAGTGGGTTTTGATGTCAGCTTCATCTATAATGGATCAGATGGCATCCCCCCCCGATGGCAGCACCCGACTCTTCCTCCTCTTCAGAGCATGGAAACGGCCTAGACAAAGTCATGATCAATGCTCAGGGTTGGAGAAAGAAAAAAAAAAAAAGGTACATGCAACATATGGAATCAGACAACAAGTCAAAATAGTTTATTAGAGAACAGAATTCATAGTCGAGGCACAACCTCACATTTAGTATAGGCACTGAACTACTGCACTGGAGTCACAGCCTCAACTCGGTTTGAAAACCAAAGCCTGCCAGCCGCTTCGACGAGCTGGCAACAGCTACATGTACAGCCGGCCCGAGCCGCCAAATCAATCGAGACACACAGATCGTTCAAAGAGAATGAGGTCATCGCTCATGTCTCACCACGTGTCAGTAAAAGGCTAATTACATGAAGAAAAAAAGTGGTGTTTCATCTAACTACATCCAGCAAACCAGAACCTTGATTTAATACAGTGAATCATGTTTACTGACAGGAACTGTGTTAAGTTACATTTTAAAGCTGGGGTAACTTTTATTTATTTATTTATTTTTTTAATTGTTTCACAATTGTCACTATGTCGTGACGGTACTGTATGAGGTGGGTCATAAGTGGTCTGCCTTCTCACAGCTAGCTATAGAAGTAAACAACTTTGTCACAAACAACCAATCGGAGCCAGAAGGAGGGTTATATGTCAATCAGCCTCCCCCATAGCTATCTGCTACACTAAACCTTCTCCCCGCTAGCATGGTCACCAAAAACAGAGGACAAAAACAATTTCTTTGGAACGGTAGTTTGTTTCTTCGACATTAGCACATTTAGCAGCATGTACCTGAAGTTGACTGACAGCGCTAAGACCCTCCCTCCTCCTGGCTCTGATTGGCTGTTTTTGATCGTGAGTGTTGACGGAGTTACTAGCACTGGGAGGAGGTGGAGGAGCTTTATTTTTTGTCAGATTATCCGTCTCATATTATATTATCAGGACATAGTGACAGTTTTAACAAATATGTTAAAAAAATGTGTTAATAAAAGTTACACACTGCAGCTTTAACACAAACATCATTAGCTCATTCAACTCAAGCTAACGTTAGCCTAATTTCTAAAACGGGACAATCGAGTTATTGTCCAATTACCTAAAATAATAAATAAACAGTACATGTTGGGGGAAGTTTTGATACCACTTCTTAGTCAGCAAGAACAATTTAAAGCACTGCTGTTAATATTGTTCTAAGCTAGCAGCTAATAGTGTCAGGGTTTTATGGTAAAACTGTATTTCAATCACAGATGAGGAATATCTTATATTTTGGACGTTGGCTCGATTTAAGCTGAGTTATAATGAAAATTTTAATTTCCTGAACCATCTTTTAGACATTTTTTTTTTTTTTTTTTTTTGGGAACAAATTGTTTTGAACATCTTCAGCCGATGTTTCAGTCCAACTTGCTGCTTTGTGGTTTACTTTAAATTTAAGGCTATTTAAAATACGATGGACAAGCAGAATTTCTGTCAAGCACTTGACTTGACTGATGCTAGCTACCTGAGCCAGCGTCAGGTTGTTGTACTTATATTTTTGTGTAAAAAGAAAAATACTAAAATAATATTCTGAGTATTTATAAGTTAAAAACTATTAATCTAGTTAGTGTTTAATCAACGTAACCACTTAAGTCTGAAGCAAAATTAAATAAATTGTTTTGTAGCTATTATTCAAATTGTAAAAATCAGCAGTAGGAATAATTATTGCTGTAGCTGCAGATCATAATTCACATGTTTATTGAAATTAATTTAGATTAATGGAAAAAGACTGTGTTTAACTGTACCAGAATGTTATTGAAGGTTATTATGACATGACAATTCCCCACAGCCACATTCTATAAACAAAGCATGTCTTCAGACAATAATGTTTGTATCCATGTAGAAATACCCTGTAGTGTTGGTTTTAGTTTATAATCAAACTTTAACTCTGACTGGTCACAGAACCTTCCTGATTAGACTGTGAGCTATTTAAAAAATAGTTTGTTTTGGGTTACAAAAAAAGCTTATTATGTTTAAGTATAGTTGTTTTTTAAAATCTTCTTATGCAGGTTAAAAAGTCAGTTTTTCTTTTTTTTTTTGTGAAAATTCACAAAGCATTTTGCTAAAGACCCACGGTTTGGTGCCGACGTTCAGAAAACTTTAGTTTGCAAAATGATACTTTTTCTGGAGATAATCACAGTCGATAAAGTCTCTGAAATAGGATTTAAAAAATTTTTTTTTATTTGTAAAGAAGAAAGTGGCTGTTATGCTAACGCTGGACACACGATGACGAGCAGCTTCTAGGAGTCACATTTAATTGCCTTCATGAAGCATTTTCTTTGTGTCAGGATTGTTTACCAGCATGTTTAATGCTGTTTCTGTATTTGCAGAAGGTTGTTTGTTTGGTTTTGCCTCTGTCCTTTTTTGTCATATTACATAAGATTTCTGCTTGATTAGCCATTGTATTGCCTGTTTGCATGTGCTTGCTCTGAACTGCAGCGTTCATCTCTCAGTGCTGCCGAACAGAGAGAAAGAATCTCTTGTTTATCTTCCCTCTTACGCAGTATTGTTTCCGGGATAATTGTAAATCCTTATTATTGATTGTTAAATGGAATCATAGAAGCTGTAATATGGCAGATAAAGCCTGCTCTAGCGCAGTCTTAATCCTCATCACTCTTAAACCTTCCTGATTTTATCAGATGGTCGGACATTGAGTCTCGCAGGATGTGGTGAGACGAGGAAACATTTTCCTCTTTTAATCACAATTTGTATCACACACACAATTTTTTCTAAGTATTATTTAGTATCAATGTCATTTACTTTGTTTTTCCACAGCAACTTATATTGTCAATAGAATTTCTTTGCTGTCATTCTGTTTTCTGATCAGACTTTTGCCATTTCTGCTTCTAAATTTTGGAAAGTTTATACCTTTACATGAGACTGTTGAGACTTTTAAATCTTTGCTCAAGACATTTTTATTCTTTTTCAGTTTGAATTTCTCTTATGAAGACAATAATGAAGTATATTTGTTTTTTTGTTTTAACCTTACTTTTAAATATATATGATTTTTGTTCTCATTGTTGTTATCTTGCTTTATTTAATGGTCAACATTTGTTGTTTTTTTGTGCTACATAAATAAATCGACCTTCTATTTTCGTGAAACAGGAACAAACGTAAAGACGTGTTCTCCCTCAAGTTGGGGCAATTCCAAACATTCAACATGCTAAGGTTAGCGTGTCTTCATCAACACAAACAGAAGGTTTGAGTAGCGTAGCATGAGGCTAAGGAGTAAAATTATTGGGTCATTCCTGTGACAGCTGGTTACTATTGAGCACTACTTGCGCAAATTTTGCAGCAGGGATGCCAAAGCGTGGCATGTGAATCTCATGCCACAAGTTTTGTCAACATGTCAAAAAGCAAGTAGTAGTAAAGAACTCCGTCCGTCACTATAACAGCTCTGTGCTAAGGTTTTTATGTTCAACACTATATAAACCAAACTAGACTTAGAATGATGGATAAATTAAAAACGTCCTTTGAGACCAGAGTTTAGTTTCGCAGGTTAAAAAAAACAAGTCTTCATTTTTTAAATTTTTTAGATACTTTTTCCTCCCTTTAGCTTGATATTAACAAGTAACCTTCAGAATCTAGTAAGTAATAAATATGGCCAGACTCTTGTCAACATCTGGTGTTGCATTTCTGTTGCATTTATTGTCTGCTAGTAATTACCATTGCCTTTCTGTTCTTCGTTTCATTGTTGGTGAATAAATGTGCATTTATAATTTTACGTGTGAGTTATGTTGTTCAGCCCAAATGGACTTTCCTTTGTTTGCCTCATCATTCCTGTTCATTTGACTGAGATTTGACAACAAGCAGAAGGATTAGCTTGATTATCATCTGTGGTTTTTAAAACCTGCTCACACTATTTAGACTACATTTAATCTCAGTTCCCCATCTTTGGGTAGCAAAACACAAAAAAATACACAAATATATAATTTTCTTGTGGATATGTTATTTTGGTGTCAATATTTTAATATATTAAAATCGTGTTATCTTTTTGTAATGTTTTTTATGCTGTGTTTCTGTCATATACAAGTTGCAAATCTGTCCTTTTCTTTTATGAGGTAGCTTTTCATTGTCAATTTGATCTGAAAACACACCAATCACTTTAGAAAGCGACTGTTTCACAAAGTATAGCTGTGGTTAGTGCAGCAGCATGAGAGTGGTATCAATCTTCATTTAGCTCAAATACTAATCAGTCTCTTACCAGCACCCCCTAAAATACCTGATGAAGGTGTTGCACTTAGTTTAAAATCTGCATGGATTAATAATTTTAGAGTTGTAGTTTTTAGAGAGCTTAGGAAGTATCTGGGTCCTGTTAGCAGCACTGGTGTGGCTCGTTTGTGTAGGATTTTAAAGCAAAACTAGCCACACTCGTCACATGCCTGGACAACATCTGTTCCTCCACAACCAGGTGTACAGGTGTTGGCTTTACTCTTGCTAGGTGATACCAATGCTTTGAGGGAATGGTTGCTAACTGGGTCCTACTCTCCGTCTCGCTACAGCTAACAGGATTAACTCAACAACCAAACCAAGATCTGTACTGTCCGTCCTTTGCTATTTGGATGCCAACAATAATTTAATTTCTCCCATTATGGGCAGGCCTGCTTGACACGGAAGGAAAGTGGATTCTGCAGAGATGGAACCTTAACTGTTAGTTAACAACATATAAACCCCTGTAGCTGCTAATTTGATTAAATATTGAAGCCTCTCCAAGTATAAAAGTGTTTGTGCTAAGCCGAAACTAATGATGGAGGACCAGGAACTTCCCATGTATAGTGAAACAAGGTGGTGGAAGCAACCTTAAGCAAATGCGACTCCTTTGCTAGCTTTTGGCTAACTTGTTTTCAGTCAGAGGAGAAGAATTACACCAAGAAGTGGAGCTAACTGAGATACTGCTAACATAGAGTGCAGGACATGTTTACCAAGAATATCATAAATGCCTTCACAATTACAAAAGTTTTCCAAATTTGCCACAATCCAGTTTCTAACAAGCCATGAAGAAACATTCAGTGTATTAAAATGTGCAAAATCAACTTGTATCAATTAGAACTGAAAAGGTCTATTAGTTTAGCCAATTTCCGTACTAACACATGTGCATGCCAATGTCCTATAAATAAAAATCAAAAACAGAAAGCTACTAAGGTCTAATTGAGGTGAACAGATCTGGTCAAAGGATGAGTGTCGGTTTTCTTATGTATTTAAATTCTCCTTTTGTTTCACTTTTCATGTCAGGAAAACATTTCCTGGTTCATTTCACAACCAAACAAAAGACTTATTGAGCAGCGTTTGAGATATGTTCTGTCTGTTGGTGGAGATTGTTTGGGCTCAGGGCCAAGCGAGATCCTACAAATCTTACCTCAAGCGTGTTTGTCCTTATTCAACCTCAGTCACCTCATCGGGCTGTGAAATGCTTCTCCCAGACCCGCAGGGGGAGATCATACACAATCTGACATGATTTAGAAAAATCTGATGTCCATGTGGAAAATGAGAGGTGTTTGTGTGTGTGTGCTTAAAAATTTAATTTAGTGTTCTAAAAATATTGCTGAGACCGTTACAAGGACTTTACTGAAACTGATTGTCTCGCTGAAGGTAAATGAATAAACATCAGTCATTGGGTCATGGATGAATTCGAGTGGTGCTAGCTGGGTTCACATCCAGCTCCAGCTGCTGTTGTGTTTTAGGTGCATAGTTTCTGTGTGTGGTTAGTCTCATTGAAGGAGACTAACCACACAACCAAACACATGTGTGTTTTTTTTTTTTTTTTTAACATTTTAAATCAAAAGAGTAAAAATAGAAGTCCTAACTTGCTTATCATGAACAAGCAAAAGTGTAACTGCTGTTACTTCTCCCCACACACCATCTGAATTTAGCAATATTAATTCACTAGATCAATTTTAAGCTCCTCCCAAAACATTTTATACACACAGAGCACATGGCAATACTGACCCACTGAGACCACAAAGCAGTTTTCAACAGGTTTTCTACCATCACTGTAGGGAAACAGCACAGTACAGTGAGATATAATTAAAACAAGAATATTCAGGGGTTTTCCCCCCTAATAGCATCTGTACAAACCAGGCTCTAGTTTGACATGAAGCAGTGAAATGACAGATGACACTTACGGCTCCACAACTGGGCAGGGTTTTGTTTCCATCACACCCACACACCCAAAAAAAACAAAAAACAAAAAAAAACACATTTGTTGAGCTTCATTTGCTAACCCTACCAAAAAAAATAGAGAATTAATTACAAACAATAATTCCTGGACATTAGAAATCTACTACTACTGACTCGTAGTCACACAGTACAGTGCCATGTGAAAATATTAATACTTCTAAAAAAATGTTTTCGCCTTTTGTGACATTAATACAATGGAGTATTAGGGCCAGGCTAAGAAAAAAAAAAAAAAGTCGTAGTATTACAATAATAGATATAAGTATTCGTGCATTATTTTGACTTTATTTTCATAATTTTATTACTTTATTCTCATAATTTCATTTTAAAAAATTTCTTAGCATGACACTAATACTCCATTATACATTACAATTAGAAACTCTGATGTCTTATTAGAAATGTATGTGATAGACCAGGTTATTTGTAGTGAAGTGGAGGGAAGATCGTACATGGTTTAAAGCCAGAATTCAATTATAGCATCCTGGTTTCTTTAGGTCCCTAAAGAAAAACCAACACAGGACCAGAAGCGTTGAGAAGATTGGTAAAGACTTGGACCTCTGGTCAGGATTCACCTTCCAACAAAATCAAGAACTAAATTCAACCAAAAAAATCTTTTTCAGGTCTTTCAAACTCCTGTTTGAAACATCTTGACTTTCTTTGCTATTTTGCAAAGAAAAAACTGTCTAAGATGTTAGTTTCTGCCTGAGCAAAGCTTGTAGAACCATGTTCTAAACGCCTCGGTGGTCCAAATTTCAGCAAAAGTCACCCAAATACACGGGCGTACTTCACTCTGCAGACTCAATGGAGATGTCTGTCGGACATATCTACATCTGTGATGTCACACAGGAAACTGCTCAGTGTGAAATAGGGTCACATTAAACTATTTTGAATGCAACATAAAGTTAATAAGACTGAGAGTCGACGTAAAAAGTAACAAGCCAGGCTGCCACTTTGTGGCGCATGGAGAGTATTGTTCTGGCTGCCCTGGTGGAGAAAAAACGGGGCTAGGCGTCCAGTCAGCTCATCAAGCAAGCTAATGTTCATTGGGATTGTGGGAAGTGAAGGAATTTGTCACAATCAACTGATGTAATTGGTTCGCTCGACTATAACATCTCAACCATCCATGGACAGTGTGCAAGGAGTCAACACTGTCAAAACAATACGCCACAGTATGCCCGAGTATGTGGGATCCTTAATCCTGGAAAGCATTGATTCATGATGAATACAAATATTCAGCATGCTCTTTTTTAAATTCCAGAGCAATACATTGACATTTGTGGCTGTAATGTGACAAAAGGCGGAAAACTTCAAGGTGCTTGTATATTTTGGCAACCACTGTATCTTTCATTTCATAAAAAATCTCAGTTCCTCTAAGAGTTTTACACAACCAAAACAGTACAATTAGACATATTTAAACTGTTTTTTGCACATTTTTAAAAAATAGATTCATCTGCTTGCTTGAAAGCATTTTAAGAAGACACAACCAGCAACAAACACTTTGAGGGGCAACCCAGCCCACAGTGGGCAACACCACGACACGTCGGTCACCTCACAACCTCGGTCCACAACACAAACAACTGGAGGGGAAGTAAAGGAGCATAAACAAGAGCAATTAGGAAATAAATAGCGTGTCACATGTCCAGCATCTATCGCAAAGAAAAACAGGAACAGATGGAGACGATACGCAAATATAAGAGAAACATATTTATGCTACCAGTGGGTCTTCCCCATTACCCAGGAAACGAACATAATGTTGCCCACACTGGAATTAACACAATTTTAATCTTCCCCCTATTTAGAAATTGTTTGTCAGAACCTGAGTCTTTGGGCCCTATAGTTGGGAACCAAGGCACAAAACATGCCAACATCAAAAACAAAAATGCGTTTTGGATGAGATGGGGTGATATATCTGCAGATCAGAGAGGTAAGGACACACAAGGCCACTCTTCTGGGTACAATAGCTGCATTTCCATTGCAAATGTGAGCAAAACTTTGTGGATCTTCCATTAATGTCGATAAGACCCAATTTCCCAATTGCGGCGTTTCCGTTATTTAAGAAACAATTAAAATCATCCTCCTGTCCTCTTCCTCTTTTCTGCCAGCAGTAACAACTGGTTGTAGATCACATGATTTGTGTGATGCAAAAAAAAGTGTTTCCATTGCAATTTTGCAAACTGCACTAATTTCGATACAGTTGAGAAAACCAGGTAATCCTAGTGCAAAAACGTTTTCCTGAAAAACGTGACTTTTACCAAAATTGGCGTGTTAGCATCAAGTTAACTTATTTTCTTAAATCCAATTTGCACAATTTTTGTGGTCAGTGGAGACACAGCTAGTGAAAGTCTCACCACTAGCTGCACAATCTGAAATTTCTGAAATGAATTAGCTTAATGAAAATACGGCCATTTTGAAAACAGCGTTTCTCAATGAAAAGTTTTAGCGTTAAGATGTGGTGGTTTTTGAACCTATTCAGGAATGATTT
The DNA here is from genome assembly GCA_010277075.1 of Poeciliopsis retropinna. Lineage (NCBI taxonomy): Eukaryota > Metazoa > Chordata > Actinopteri > Cyprinodontiformes > Poeciliidae > Poeciliopsis > Poeciliopsis retropinna. Next base: position 2,352,247 of record VMRM01000009.1, read on the forward strand.
TTATTGAGTTTTATCAGGGTTAGGGTTAATAATACTGTTAATTAATTAACCATGTTAATTAACAGTATTGAGTTAATTAACAGAAAACTGAGAGTTTTGCGCAGCTTGGAAACGCAGCTTGTGAGTAAGATGATCAAAGTGCATGAAGTCAATGGTAGTGAGGAGGATCGAAAGCCTGTGCAATGAATTCAGGGCGTGTGTTTATAAAGTGACCTCAGGTTCTGCAGATTTATCAAATGTTTCATCTTTTTTATTTACTCTCCGCTGATGTTGTGCACTCATACGACACTCTGATTTGGCTTTCAACATTCCCGTTCGCTTGTGCTGGTGTCACTCGCCCAGTGGCCCTCTGAAACAGCACAGCATGTAATTAGCTGCTACCTGCACTGAAGCATCCTGCTCTTTTGTTCTCCATCTCAGCCTTCTGTCAGAAAGAGAACTCACCCCCAATGAGCAAACAGCACATGCGTCACATGAGGCAGACCTCGGAGGCATGTTTTCAACTGGAAACTAATTCTAGATTTATGGGACGTCTTCTCAGCACAGCAGCCTGATCCTGACAGGGACAGAGAGGCAGAGAGAAAAGGTCTTAAAAAATGTACGCCTCCAACATGAGAGAGTTGGCGCTGGCAAAGCTCCAGGACTTTGCCGCGGACCGCAGGGTGAGGTGGAAAAATGGATGAGAGAAGTAGAGAGACAGAATCCCTGCGAAGGAGGGCTGCACGGATCCTGCAGGCGCCTCGTGAGGTGTGTAGATTTGCATTCATGCGCCCACGCAGACGCATAAGAACAGCCACACATCCACGAGGTGACACAATGACACAGATGCACATAAATTTTGGATGTAGGTTCTCTTAGGCTCAGTGTGCATGAGCCAAAGCTGCACAGCTTAATGTTTTCTATTTTAAAGCTTGTGTGCGGCGATCATGTGCAGAGAACAGGGCTGCTTTTAACTCTGTTTGAGCTCAGATCTATTCTGAAGGTTTTGTTTATATTACACTGGCTCTCCTCCAGGAGAGCAGACTCACAGTGAGCAGGATGAACGTCTCCCAAGCCAATAAAATATTCGAATCCGTGTGTTTCAATATGTTGAAGTGAATGAAAGTTTAGGTGTAGCGGCATAAAGTTTTTGAAATATTCTACTTTTCATTTCAGTTGCTTTCTTTAGTTGTGTCGTTCTTATGAGTTGTTTTTTTTCTTTTTTTTTTATGAAAATAATTTCTAAAAAAATAAGAAAATGTAACTGAAAATTTTGATTAATTAGTATGTATTTTAACACCCTAATGTTGCTATTCATCTATGACTAAAAATTATTTGTGTTTTTGGTGTCAAAACACAATTAAGTTAAACAGAGATGGTTAATGTGAACATAGCAAACCCATTATATTTATATCTAAGTATGAGGCAAATTAGCAACATTTAGAATAATTGGGCAAAATCAAAGAAAATATTTCTGTCTTGGTGTGGATTATATTGTCAAAACAGCTACTGACAAACAGGGTTGTGAAATTGTTTTACAATTCTTGCTATTGAAATGTATTATAAAGTCTGGGTGAGCAACTCCATCCTTTTTAACTCTACTTTGGTCCGAAATATCACTAATCACGAAAAGAGCGTTAGCCAGTGTGAGCTAGTTAGCTAGTGGTGCTACCGCTCCTGAACTTATTAAATCACAATTATATCTAGCTTTAAATTGAGGCGTGTATAATTAATTATATATTTAATAAATTATTTCTGTATTTATTTCCAGTTTTACAAAATTAAATAATTATTTCACAGTATTTTTTTTTTTACAATTTTTTAAATCTATTTTAATGTGGCACGCTTCACTCTCCCTGCCATTCTATTTCTTCAGAATAGCTTCATAGAGATGTTGAAACTCGGCCACATGTAGTTCATATGCTGGCCAATAGGTGGCAGTAGAGTGTTTCTAAGTTGATTGGTAGTAAATCATCCATTTCAATCATTTGTCCATCCTGTTTTAGACATGTCCATACTCCAACACACCTGGATATGAATGACCAGTGTATCGATGTGTTAAGTAGGGATTGGAAAGACCTAAAATGAACAGGACAAAGTCGTATTCAGCAAAAGTTATTACACAATTTTAAAATATAAAAATAGAAGTGCTGACAAATGTAGCAACAGTAATTGTGTTGCTACAATTTTCAGTGGGTTGTTTTTCTCCTTTGTAGAAATGTACACTGAAAAAACATTTTCAGTGTGAGGATAAGCCTGTGCTATAAGAGATATTTTTACACACCTTTACCAACTGTAAATAATTGATTTCTTTGGTTTAAAATAAACCCCTTGAATTGGCTTTGATCATACTGTAGTGGCCCCCCATGCTGTGATCCTGGGCTTTGATGACCCAGCATGTGTGTGTCCTTTCTGCAAATCAAAGCACCAGCTTTATACTGTCGGTTTCACAGTTCAAATAAAAGAGAGGTTGCTTAGTTTGTCCATCAAACTTAGAAAGTAAGCAGCTGGGAACGTTGTTATTGCTTGTCTTCAGATCTAAAACACTAAAATTTCCATTGTAATTTGCATTAGCAGAAACTTAAAGATCCAGTTTCCCTTTTCACTACAGAATCAGTTCCCCTTACTCCTCACAAACCTCAGATGCCATTCCTGATATTTACTGTAGCATACTTTAATTCTGCTTTTTGAAGCAATGAATTTCCAAGAGGACAGCAATGGATCCTATAGATTCCATTGGATCAGATTTATGTGTCCATACATCTTACTGAAGCTCAACTGGATTAAGATCTGGGGAATCTGGAGGGAAAGTCAGCACCTCAAACTTGTTGTTCATTCGATTCATTTTATTTATATAGAGTGGATTCACAACGAATGTCATTTCAAGGCACTTAAAACTACTGTGTCGACCTTGTGCAAATAAATAAATAAATCATTTAAATCCAATCATAGGCGCAGATTCATGCACTTTACAACCAAAACTGTTGTACCGTAGATTTTCTATTGTCTTTGGTCTCTCAGGTTTGGAAAATCAGCCAATTGTTTTAAAATCGTCCTGTGCGAACAAGACATAATTGATCTTTACTGGATTCTCGTCCAGAGGCCTTTAAACTCAGAGTAATCTCTATTACACACAGATTTAAAGGACCATTGGGCCAGATTTGTAATATTAAATCTGCCTATGCAAAAAATTACTTAAATGTGACCTGAATGACTGTTGTGCTCTCCGTACCCTTTGGTCTAAATCTCTCACACCTAAACTGTTTACGATCTGTTTCGCACCAAACAACTCAAGGGTCAGGTTGCAGAACATTTAGTCACTAAAGAGTCACAGTTTTCCCAGGATGAGCCACAGGCTGCCAGAAATGTCACCGAAAATGAAGTGTAATGTTGCGCCTTGTCTGCTAGATAAAGGCAGCTGCTGCCAAGCTTCGCCTGCAACGAGTTCAGCTGCCTCTAAGTTGCTAATTAATTTATTAAATTCTTTATATGCCGAGGATTATTTTAATGCGGCAGGCTCTCAGAGGCAGAGGGTGGCATGGAAATATCAATGAAATCCCACAGTCTTTATATATGTTGTGTTATTTTACGTCTAACACTTTTGATCAAAAGACCACAAAGGAAGTAAAATGAAAACAGTGCCAGGGTCTTAATTAAATTTGGTTAAATCTGTGAAACAAATAGAAGATAAACCTGAATATGTGGTGCAATGAATCAGAACGCATCCATCCAGGCTCAGTCCCTGTACGGACAGCAGTGTGAACGTGCCGACTGCCCTGTGGACGTATACGCAGTGATTCTGTCGCTCGTGCCTAATGTGTCCAATTAGGAGCACGAAGTGCAGCGCCAGAAATAACCCGCTTGTCAGCTGGTATTTTATCTGAGCTTTCCAAAAACAGTAGATGTCTGACTGTTTGTGAGGTCGGTCACCAAACAGGCAAGAAAAAGCTGCGAGCTGGACGAGACGGTGAGCAGGGCGAGCGTGCGTCCAACGCAAAGACGAAACTCTTTTAATGACGGCCAGAGGCAGCTCTCTACTTGTGTAATGAATCTAAATGATCTGGAGATATTTTGCCAAATCATTTGATTTTACTTAATAAATAAGTTTATAATAAATAAACTCTTTATAGTTAGATAAGTGAGTGTGGCTCAACTTTTGTTTTGCATTAGACTGTTAAAGATAAGTATTATCTATGAATTCTCTTTAAAACTAGACAAAATCAGCTCTAATTGCCACGTGTCTTTGTTCTAACATGCCTCCTAATAAACTGACAATTTTAATTAAACTTTCTCCAGGCAGCAATGAACTGAAACAAATTTCACCTACGGAGCTAAATTGACTCCAACTGTGATGAAAACAGGAGTTTTTACATGTTTTACACAATATTGACTAAGCTTTATAATGCAAATTGTCTTTTTTTTTTTTTTTTCTTTTTTTTTGCAGAGGCTGACTGCTGTTTTATAACGCATTGGGTGTAAATGGAGAAGCTGCTCACTGACAATTTGAGTGCTTTCTAGAACAATCCAAGGTAGAAAGCCTGCTAAAATAATAATGGTGAACATCAGCAGCGACGCATGACTTAATTCACTTATTAACCAACTTGAATAAAACCACATGCATTGATTATTTCTGTGGAATTTTAAAAGCCTTTCACCTAACCTTCACTGATAAAACTCAACAGTTATTGTAGCTCTGCTTCATGTACAAACATAAAAACGTGACAAAATCACCACTAACTCAACCTGAAAGCCAAGACCATGAGTTGTGCTAACTGTAAGGAATTAATCATAAACATCACATCTGCTAATGCTTAAGCACTGCACCAACACTGTGTCTCTCATTCCTGCTTGACATTGTGTTACCGTACACCTAAATGCTTCAGAAAGGAAAAACGCTAACATGCCTTTGACTTGAAGAAGCTGACTGCTACTTTTACTCTTATTTCCTAAGAATGAGCCACTAAATTTTACTTGTATCGGTTGGACCTCTGAAATACAAGCATTTTATTTAGCAATCCCAGTAGCAGGACTGCTCCACATGTAGAAATGCCTTGGAATAATAATACTTCAAGAGTTTTTAAAAAAATCATAGATTAAAATAGCATCCTAACTTCAACATGTTGTATGATTTTGTCTCCGTCTCAGTGTATTCTTAGTAAACTCTGGTATGATTACCTTAAAACATCCACATCCATCATCCCACTGACACCAAGCTGACATTTGTAATAAAGTGAACTGTCAAAGTTCAAGAGAAAACACCCCATCATGTGACAGAAAGCTGATTTCCCAGGATGCTTCAGTGCAGCAGGTAACTCTACATTCACTCCCCCAAGCAAAATCATTCCTGCACTGCAGTGTGAGTGTTGGTTGGAGTTCTGTGATTGATTGGTGTGGTGTAGAGATGGAGCGATGCGAGGCGCAGCAAAGTGCTGACAAGCTTACCCACAATCACTATTTTCTCAATCAAGGACTTGTGATTGTGCTCAAGATGGGGCCCCTGTTGGAACAAAGTGGATGTTTTTTTCTGACTGGCAGGCCTTTGACTCGCTTGTGGTGTGAAGGCATGTAAGAAAACATCGTTGTTGACGCTGTTGTAGAGATTGTTAGCAGCGTTAGTGTTCACACTTACAGCACTCTAACAGAACAAAGAACATCCGCACTCTCTGAATGCCACCATCTACACCTCAACCAAGTGCTGCCTCTGAGGTTCTAGAAAAGACTCAGAGTGAGCTGTTGCCATGAAAGCAGAGCACAGCGCTTCTGCTAAGAAGAGTTTCAGATATGGCCCTATGTTCCTTTTAGTATCCAGAAAAGTACCCTGCTTTTATTCTGAAAAATGCTCAACAGTTCAAAGCCGGGTTGTTTCTTCAGAAACCGGGTCTGTGTCGGTTTGTTATTTGGCTCATTTTTCTCTCGCTCTGATTTTCACAGAGTATAAAAGCTGTCAGTTTCCTGTTTTTGCCAGTCATAGCAATCTGCTTCACGGTCCAGCTCTGAAAACACTTCTTCAATGCCAAAACAAGTCGTTGACTTCCCAGTGTGTAAGTGGAATCCATTGTTGCCGATCAAAGTAAGAAAGCATCCGAGTGCGATCCAACTCCTGCATGTTCTAGAGTGAAGAAAATACTGGTGGCGATTTGCATTAATTTAAGGGTTTTTTGTGCCTGCATCACACGGTTTCCTGTAAGCAGAGGGCTTCCACAGCGTTACTGGGTCCCTGGGCAACTCCTCCAATCACAAACATGATGCTGGTTGTCTGCAGCAGAGCAGAAGAGCATCGCGCAGTGGGCATGGGGGCCACATACTCCCAGCGCCGCTTCACTGGGTTGTAGCTCTCCACTGAGCCCAAGGGCGATGGCTCATTACCTGAAAAACAAAGAATAAAAAGGCCAAATTAATGCTAGTTATGTTGTAAAGCCTAAAATAATCCTCAATCTGGTCAGTGAGTGAAAGAACCAGGCCTGCTGCAGCGTGACGCCGCGTGCAAGATCCCAATTCACTTGAGCTTTATACGACTGAGCTGGTTTTCAGGGAATCCGTAACACTTTTGTTCTGATCCAGCCGCTCGCTTACACGACTCTTGTGATCATTTTGAAATCAGGTCTCAGAGTGAAACTTTTCTCTAACCCCCCTGCGGGGGTATAAAACATACTATGCATTACTCTGCATTTTAGCAAACAAAACTCTCAGAAATGTAAAGAAAATAGTTTGTTCCATAGCGATCACCATGTTTTAAAGACACAGCAGCCATATTGGATTTTGAGATTAGATTACTTTTGGAGAAAAAACACAATTTGTTCTTGGAATTCTGACTTTAGGGTGCCTTCCCATTGATTGATTCTGCTTAAAACATGAAGATTTCTTCCATTTGACTTTCCATTAGATTGTTTGTTTCATTCACTCAATAATAATTATAAACAGTACATGTAATATCTAAAAGAAATCAAGAATGAACAGAAGCAGAAAGAAGCATAAATTCATTCACTTGAGAAGAAAATTCATTCAGTTAGACTATTGGTGGTTATCCATGCAGAGAGCACCGCTTCAAAGTCCCACAACAAAATTAATTTGTATTCATCAGCCGCCTCATCAGCAGCTTCTAAAAGCTTAACTGACACACTTCTCCTGAGGGACAAGAGCAACACGATCAGGAAGGAACTCAGCTCTGTCACAGGAGCCCTGAAAGCTGATAAGGCTACCATGACCTGCCACCCAATTCCACAGTCAGCTTCTTTTGTCGTAACACACACACACACTCATCCAGACACACACTAACAGAATGTGAGATGCCGCTGCAGGTCTGATGCCAGGAAATATTACACAGCAAACTGCAAAAGCACAAAATATTCCCAAGTGATTTTAGTCGAGTTTCTAGTGCATAGATCTGAAATAAGGTCAAACTAGCAAGATAGAGGAGCTTGTTTTAAGTCAATAATTCCTTAATGCTGAATAACAAAAAAAGTACTAGCTCACATATAACAAGACCATGTACTAAGTAAAATAATCTGCTAATGGAACTAGTACTTCTTTGTCAACATTAAAGAATTATTGATTTAAGACAAGCTCTTATAGCTTGCTGAAAAGTTCATTTTAATTTGATTTTGTCTAATTTCAAGTGTGCTAGGATATCTGAACTAGAAACTAAACTAAAAAATACTTGGTAAGACTTTTGCAGTGCAGTGTAGACAGTCATAGCTCAGTGTAAAGACAAAAAAATCTCACATTTAGACAAATCAAAAATCCCACGTTTCATATTTCAACATGTTTGGTTTGTAATCATATTTTAACACAAAACTATCAATTTTCAGTTTGAACTGAGACACAAATTTAAATTCACTTATAAGTTCGAAAAATGAATCTACAATGACTCTTTACCTATTGTACAGTGCTTTTTTTTTTTTCTTTATTTTGCATTCATTTTAAACACAAATGAAATGAAAAGGTTTTAGCTCTAGTCGAAGAAGGGCTGCCAGCTGCCAGGATGCACTTTTGGCAGGAAAACATCTTAAAATCTGCACGTTATGAATTTCGCCACAAGATATTTTTAACCTAAAAAAGAAAAAAAAACAACAAGCTTGAGTATTCCAGGCTCCTGGAGAAAAGCCAAGCTTTAGTCTCCAAAGAGAAAAGGAGCCAACCAACGTCGGTGCAAGGAGCGAACGACAGAGCAGAGCAGACATATAATTGACAGCAAAGGTTTTTCTTAGATGCATTTGGAAAACAAAGCCTGGCTCAGTAGCATTGCTGTTGCAGCAAAATACTCTCCCTGTCTAGCTGTGCAGTGAGTCGGTAGGTCAAACTTATGTCTCATATGTTTCTACCTGCTCTCACCTGCAGAGGTTTCAGATTGTTGAGGTTTTGACATTAGGCTGAACTATGTTTGTTTGTCCTCAAGTTGTTTCCTTGACTGTTTGAAGGCTATATTTCCAATTGTTAGAGTTATGTAGCAGCCTAAGCACTCCCAGAGTTCTGACAATTGTGTGTCAGGGCGATCATGAGCTTTTTTTTTTTTTTTTTGACTATGACAGATACATTTTGAACAATTAGAAAATTACATAATTGTGTTAAAAGTGTGTTAAATTTGTTTTAGCCTCTCAGATCTACCTTGGAAAAAAAAGCAACCCTACCCTAATAAAACCCAATACATCTTACATGAAACTATTCCATATCTTCTATAAACTACAGCAGAGCTTCAGAGATCCGTAACAGAAATGACTAAACGGGAACCTTTTTGTCTCAAAAGGAGGATCTTATCAGTATTAGCATGTTGGTCATCGCAATACAGTAGTTTTTGGAGATAAAATTGGATATTCACTGGGTGGGAATAAGATCCTGAGTAAATTCAGAAATGTTCAGTATTTAGATGTTTTTAGTATTTATTGTCTTTAAAATGTCTGTTCTGACCTTCTCCTTCCTCTCTCACATTAGTAGCAATGCGCTCTGTTATTATACATCAGGCAGACCTAAGTTGTTGCTGTTTCCATGGCGACCCACATCACAGCAAGTCCCCAAATAACGTAGCCCGGTTGGTTATTGTGTGTGCATGTGTCTGTCACAGACTAAGATAATCATGTTGGAAGAACAAGGCGGTGTTGGCGGAGCGGCCTTTTCAAAGTGATCCGGTCCTGTTCAGCCATCATCTCCTTTATCATGAACACACAACGGCACACGCACACACACACACACACACACACACACACACACACAAAGAAACACCTTGCCACAGGATGCTCAAAGGCTTTTCATCACTGCTTTGATTCTCATGTCACTTCACCCATCCGTTCTCCTTCTTTTGACCTTTATTCTCCGTCTTCTTTACTGCTGTTTTCGTCACTATCTCATTTTCATTTCCTTCCTATTGCTTACTTACAGCTTCTGTTTTTAACTTTTGTCTTTAACTTTGCACTTCTTAGCCCGTTTTCTCAGTCAGCTGCCTCTGACTTGATTTCCTGCAATTATTCTTTTTTTTTTTCTAAACCCTCCTCTCATTTCTCCTGCCAGTTCTGTGCCTTTATTTTTTCTGCTTTGCACGTCTCACACAATTGTCTTTTTTTTTTTGTCTGCCACCTCACCAACGTTCAGCCACTGCTGCATTGTTCTCTCTCCTTTCATTGTGTTGTTTGCCTTTTCTGAGAACAACGTTAGACTTTCTACTCACTCACAAAATAACCAAGCTCCATGTAAACACTGTTGAGTTTAAAAATATACAACAATTTTTGACTCAGTTTCCAGAGGTAATTTTTGTCCTAATTGTTTTCCTTTTTATTACTGCGTATTCTTTCTTCTACACTAGATTATGAAAGCAGATAGCACCATAGACAGACAGGTGCATTCCTGTCCATTTAATGAAGGAGTTGGAAGCAACTTCTATCTATTTTTATATAAGTTGTTGATGTCTTCTCTCAGACAAACACAATAGATACTTTGTTATTGTTTTAAGTAGATGGATCCATTGACATTTTTCATATTTGTCATTTTTGCATGATGTTGTCGATGCAAAATGTTTAAAATTTGCCACATTGAGGGAAGTTTCAAATAGCGTGAAACAGTTTGCACTCTTTTCAAACTAAGTGAATAGTGTCTCTTCTGCATTTTCCTTGCTATGGACTACTGTTGCAGTTTGTTTTCTAGTTGGGGATTTTTTTACGATGTTTTAGGCTCTAACGGCCTGTATTGTACAGAAAATAGACAGGAAACAGGGAAAGAGAGAAGGGGAAGACATGCAGCTAATGGCCGGAGACCACATACAGAACCCAGGAGAACTCCGTCAAAGACTATTGCCTCTTAACATGGTGCGCATATTCTCCCAAATGAGCCACCTGATTGTGGTAAGAGTTCATCTTGTGGAAGGTGAGTTACCGGTTTGATCCCCGCTCCATCTGTCTCCAACACACTTAGGCTGGCAAGGCAGCTGGTGGTGGTCAGAGTCACCGGTGTCACCCGAACACTTGTCTGTCAAAATTCAGTAACCTACCAGTGAATGAATGTGTGAATGACTGAATGTAGTTAAGCTACATTCAGTACAGGACTTTTACCAATACCATTTATAAAAAAAGCCTTAGTGGTTTCCACTAAGGGTTGACGAATCGTACAATCATTTTCTGGTATTCAAAGAGAATCTGGTTTTGGTCATCTCCAGAAAAATGTCTGAGTGCACCGTTTCTCTGTTATACGGTGAGGTGTTCTGTGATGTTGAGGTCAGGCGTTTGTGTAAGCCAATCAACTTCATCCTGACCAGGTTTGCTCATTTGTCTGTGCTTTGTCCGTTGGTTTGTAGTTATGTCGGCATAGAAAGAGCCAGTCCCAAAATGTCTTTGTGTACTGAAGAATTAAGAGTTCTTTTTGAGGTGCATTAATATAATAAACCTAAATGGTCATGAATGGAAGTCCGTAAAATCCATCTGTGGATTTTAGGGAGGGGAGTTAGGCTTTTCTTTTCTTGCCATACAGTATCTTTCTGCTTTCGTCTCAACAAATAGTTTGATTCTAAATCAACCTTATCTGAACATGTTCTCCACATTCACTGACTGTCATGTATTATAACGTCTTATGTTATAACCAGCTTTGACATGGTGAATTTTACAGTATCATGCAGGAATAACACAGAAGCACTCTGAAGTTAACCACTGACACAGATTATGTCAACATCTTAGAAACAGAGAGATAGATTTGGTTGCCTTGGTGACAAGAAAAAGTTACATATTTCTGCCTCTTTTTTGTCAGCTTGTTCACGATGCAGGTTTCTGTTAATATTCCAATGTAACAGACGTCAGATGCCATAAAAATAAAAAAGTTTGGGTGGCAATAATGATGATGAAAGAAATCAGATAAATAAAGTTTAGCAGATAAAAATAATAAGTAAGCCCTGAATGTTGGCTTGCTTCAGCCGATAATATAAATATACTCATAAAATGATATGGATGAACATGCATCTCCAGTCCGTCCTCTGGAACAGCTGGCATGTAATCATAATTTGCGTCCATGAATCAAGTTGTCATTCATAGTTATACATGAACATATTAAAGCCTGAACAAATATAATATCTAATCTATGTATCTGGGGCATGGTAATTTGAAAATTCAATTACACTCTTTAAAAAGTGACAGGCATTATGAAAACACATTCACGTTAAATCAGTCTGGAAGTTGGGTGACTTAATAACAATGCTTATACTAGCTGATAACTTTGGTCAAAGGAGATAGCTTAGGATGTCTTATGTGAGATTTCATTGGATTAGCATGGGCATGGTGAGACCTTGGGTGACATGGAGAAAAGAGTTTATTCAGGTGAGCAATGAGACATGAACACAGACTCAGGAAGGGGAACAATGACTCGACAAAGACAAGAATCCAATGGGGAGATTAAATACACAAGGGAACGATCAGGGAACAGGAGACAGCTGGAACTAGTGTAAATAATTTCCCTTTTAATGTTTTTATGTCAAACACATGTTTTACGTCTCACAAGCCCAAAATATCCCACTAGAATAAACTCTCTCTCTCACACACACATATTCCATTTTCCTCAAAGACTGTTGTTGAATCTTCTGTCGCTCTTGTCAGGACGAGACTGACGTGTTACTCACACACACACATACACACACACACACGCGCGCGCGCACACACACACCCACCCACGCACACACACACGATCTGAACGGCTGTCTGACCGAATGGCTGATCGTCACACTGAGCTCCGAGAATAGAAGAGGCTGCTCGGGCACATTAGGCCTTCATGTGAATGTGGCAAACCAAATCTGACAGGTTTCAATCAATGTAAAGCACAACTGAATCTGTAATATTTTCTAGGAATAAAACAAAATATGGAAATAAAATGTGGGTGGAAGCTTTGTAAAACACTGTCAAAAAATGACCTCTGTTGAAAATCAAGGGGCCGTTTTTAAGTTAAGACAGGACAAAAATGTTGAAGTTGCTCTGTGTCCGTGAAAAAAAACATCAACAGAAAAGAAAGAAGGTAAATGAACACAGTGTCGCAAAAGGTCATGCATTGGACGGCAATCTGACTGATTTGAGTTCAAGATTAAGTTCAATGTCTTGGTATAACAGCAGCTGCATTTACATTCCGAATGTGCACAAAAGTTAGGAGATATTCAGCTAATGTCAAAAAAATCTAATTAATAATCTAATATCTGAACATTGCACTTAAATACAGTATGGGTAAATGTTACTTAATATATCTCAGGGTGCATTTACACCAGAACTACAACTGCTAAACTCTGACACCACTCCATCTTTCGTCACCTTTCGTGAAGAAGGAAGTTGCACTCAATGTCTTCTTCAAAGGTTTTTGTGTCATTTCTTCTTGATACAGCACCACCGTAGGTGAGGAGGTCAACATTTTGTTCCATAGGGTTTGATATAGTGCAGTGTGAAAGTGAACCGCACCAACTGAAAATGGAACAAATGTTGCAATTTTGGTCCCCAATCAAACCAAGTCCACCAAGTTACCAGGTGTGAAAACACCTTACCTCTAGAGTAAACATGCTTTTTTGTGATCTGTGCAACTAAAACGGCAATACATGTTTTGTCTATTCACAGGCAGAAATGTCATAGCAACAAGAGAAATGACAAACGGACAGAAACAGAAGCTGGTTTTTGTGAACAAGCTGCCAGAGAGTAGATGAAGGAAATTAGATTTATGTCCAAAAAAACAAAACTTGAACCACCATTAATGAACAAACTGATAGAAATAAGGTTCCAGTGAGTTAGAGGGCTCAGTCAGAGACTGTGGATGACTGGTTTTCAGTGGGTTTCAGTGATGAGAACCAAATCTGCTTTGGCTAAGAGGATGATGCTAGAATATTTATTTTGTGCCAAGAAACAGAAAAATAAGGAGGAAAACATAGAGCTACTGACCCAGACCACCAGCTACGATGACTCTTCCTCCAAGGCATCCTGCCACAAAGTCCGCCCTCTTCTCCCGCATCCTGGATGTTCGGCTGGGTTTGATCCAAACACCTACCAAAAGAAGAACAACCGGATAAACAGTGGGTCACCTCATTCTATACTAGTTTTATTTCCAAGTTTCTTTGAGAATAATAAATTCAAAATGCTGAAATTGTCCAGAGCGTCTTTTGTATATTTTCTGCCTTAACTAGGCCGCCACGCTTCTCATTCCAGGACATAAAAACAGTAAAACAGACAAATACCTGCTGTGTGTTGCCTTTTCTTCCACTAATCTTTGGGTTACCAGGATGTACAGGTTTTTAAACCCTTAAAGCGTTCAAGCACACGCAACGGGTTCCACATTGTCATGCGTTATATTTGTCAAACACAAATGAAGCTGGGGTGAATGAAATGGCAAAAATATCATATCAATTCATCTCACATTTTCTATCACCACTAAAATCAGAGCCAGGATTTTATTTTTAGTTAATGCAAAAACACACCACTTTAAAAAAGTATCACAAATTAGTACACAGATTATTTCTATTTTGGTATACATACCATTCACCATAATATTTTGGTACAGTTGACATTTATACATAAGTGTAATCAGACTTGAGGCTGAACAGTGGAGCAGTTGGTAGCACTGGTGCCTTGCTTGTCATATGAGAGCAATAAAAAAAGTGCCATTTAGACTCTAATACAATATATCGGTCTTGGCAGATTGTCTGGCCATTGTAATACTTTTTAAATAATATTGTCATTTTCTCAACTGGGGCTGCACAGTGGCGCAGTTGGTAGCACTGTTGCCTTGCAGCAAGAAGGTCCAGGGTTCGATTCCCAGTCTGGGGTCTTTCTGCACAGGGTTTGCATGTTCTCCCTGTGCATGCGTGGGTTCTCTCCGGCTTCCTCCCACAGTCCAAAAACATGCCTGTCAGGTTAATTGGTCTTTCCAAATTCCCCTAGGTGTGTGTGTGCATGGTTGTTTGTCCTGTTTGTTTCTGTGTTGCATTTTCTGTGTTGCACAGACTGGCAACCTGTCCAGGGTGTACCCCGCCTCTCGCCCGGAACGCAGCTGGAGACCGGCACCAGCAACTCCCGACCCCAATAGGGACAAGGGTGACAGAAAATGGATGGATGCATGGATTTTCTCAACTGTTAAATTCAGCCAAATTTAGTTACCAAAACTCAGCGCTTAGGGTACCGCCTCACGCCGTCACTGACAGAAAACTGGAAAATACCATCTTATTGGGTGCTGATTCTTAATGTTTATTAATGAGTTGGCCGCCTTGTGCATGTGTGAGGATGGAGGCTGAAGTCAGAGCTGTATATGGAAACCTGCTGGATCTACCATGTAGGGAATACCAGGCTGTCTCCTCCTCTTTAAATCACAAATTAACTGTGAATAACCATGTTTGAACAACTGAGTTCAATTTCGAGACAGGATAGTGTCTGATCTGTGTAACTAGAAAAACCCCTTTAAAAAACACAACAGCCTGAAGTTGGACTGAATGTCATACGTTTTGCCTGATCTAAAGAAATTAAAAAACGGATCAAGTCTTACGCTCAGCAATCAATTTGTGACCTTAGCACCTTAGCAGCAGGAGAGTGATCCAAAGCACACCATCAAGTTGATCTCTGAAGGCCTGAAAACAACTATGACGAAAGGTGTGTAGTGATCTGGTCAAAGTTCAGACTTCTAATGTAATTGAGATCTTGCATGGTCTTAAAACAAGCGTGAAAATCTTCCAATAAATAACTAAAGTTAGGCTACATAATTTTGTAAACTAATTTCCAAACATCACTTGATGGTAGTGGTTGTCCCAAAAGTTGACACTATTATTAGAGTTCGGTGGTAATAACTTTTTCCTTGTAACAAGTGACTGTGTCACTCTGGACATATTGACCCAAACGCAGACGGAAATGTTGAGATTGTTTGAAAATGCAAATAATGTTTGTGTTATCATTAGAGGTGGGACTGGTTTAAAACTTTTAATCAAGTTTATCGCAGCATCGGTAATTAATTAACTGCAATTAATTGTATTTTAATCAAATTATGCATCAAGAAAAGTAACATTTTCAATTCAAAAACCATTTAGTGTTGGAGGCATCTGCGCAGCTGCTACTCATTTAGCATTCAGATGCTATTTTAGGCTTCACCGATAGGCTAACTCTCTTTAGCAACACTTGAACAGAACAACAGCCTTTCCTGGCGTCCAATCAGATCGACTTTAAAGCAAAACGTAACCCCCAATGGGCTGAGAGAAGCAGCTTTGTCGTCCATCACTATAGTTTGCTGAAGTCGCTTGTGCATCAGATTTACGAGCACACCAAAAACATGTGAATACAAAAGGTTCCACTCTGAACAAAATTCAATTAGTTGACTTAACTGCAGCATAGATTTAATATTAATGTAATTAATAAATTGAAATTAACATGTTAAGTGGATTAGATTAAGTAAACAGGAGATTAGCTTCGCTTAGCTTTAGTTTTTATATTACTTTCCTTTATGTTACAGGGAAGTAATATAAAAACTTGGTAGTTAATTGGTCTGTGTTTCACAAAGCACTGCAGTCCAATCCAATTCTTAAGTAGATTTCATGAAAGTCCAACAACTGTATTTTAAACTCTGTCAATTTCCAGACAGGATGGAGGAATACACATGGTTTCAGGTTTTGTAACCTCTCTACCTTGCTGTTACAAATATGAAATAACTGCAGAGCCAGTCACGAGATAGATAGAGAAAGAAAGACAATAGAAGCCAAAAGGAAGGCATATATGGAGGGAAAAAAACTGCATTTTACACAACAAGATCTGCCTGAGGAGCTCCCAGCACCTTTCCCTTTCTCTGGCTTGAAACCCCTCACAGATTAAATTTCTATATTTGGACCATAATAAGAGGTGACGCATTGCTTTCCCCACTGATCCTCGTGTCCTGTGCTAGAAGAGTCAGGGCAGGAGTTGGAGATGGCAGTTTACACAAATCTAATAAAACAAATCAATATTCTAAAAACAAAAAAGGCTGTATGAGGTCACAAGCGAGTTGATTCACAAAACTATCAAAATGTGTAAATATTCTACTTGCTTTGGGGTTGACCTTTGTTGCTGCTGCCTGCATTTATTAAACTCTACTTTCCACTAAGGCTGGGCGACATGACGTAGAATTTTATCGCAATATTTTGAGGTACTGTTGTGATAACAATAAAACTGATGATAAAAACTATTTTTTACTTGGGTAACTGTATGACGGTGACTGTACTTATAGCGACACAAACACAGTTCTTGAAAAGCTTTCCCATTGGTCACCTTTAGGACGCCACTTACTTAAAGAAATGTGATCTGAACAATAGCAACTCTATTGAACCATATTATTATATTTATTGATGCTCTTTGGAGAAAATGATAAAAATAACATTTCCGACAATGCTGTAACTTTTTAAAACACCATTTATTGAAATTTATCAAGAAAACAACAAATCTAAATTTTGATAATGATAAACAAAATAAATGATAAACCAAGTGATAAAGCGTGTGACCGAATTGGGTCACAGGAGACAGACACCAGATCACAAACAACATTTATCTTGCTTTCATTCCATCATGTCGGTTCAGTATCTGTTTTATATCTGTTAATGTCTATAGACATTATTGACTAGAAATATATACTTAATCAAGTTCTGTATATAGTGCTTTAGCTCCATTATTCCGGCCAGAAACAATTTATTTCTATTTCCACAAACAAAAAGCCCGTGACCTATTTAATTTAAAGCCTGATGTGGGTCAGACATGCTGGGTATTTAGACTGCTGAGCTCCCTTCCTAGCCTTTATCCACTCTCTTCAAATATTGTATAGTCAACTGGAAAGTGACTTGGAAGTGAATACATTAATTCCTTACAACGTCCGAGACAATTTGATGCTTTCCAATGCGCAGGACTTGGAGCAGACTTGGAAGACCTCCAGTTGAGGTGTTATAATGCTAAATCCAGAGAGCACTTTAAAGGAGCAGTGGAGAGCGCTGCAGAGGATCAAGGGATTACTCAGAGAAAAAATATGTTGGTTAAAAATATGTTACTTGGCAGACTGGTGAACAGGGTTACCAGAGACCAGGTGTCTCAGTGAAGAAAATGTGGTTCTTTTTGAGAAAACAGTTGGTGAAAAGTGAAAAAAAATATTGTTTTTATTTTAAAACAACCCTTGAGTCAGTTGGAAATGCTGTGCCCATCAGTAAATTTTCTTTTTCCCCATTTCTGTTTTTCTGTTGTAATTATGCAGACAGAATGAAAACAATTCATTCAAAATTGAACGAAGCACTCAGAATATTTCAGAGGAAACATAAATCCTTACTCTTTATCATAATTGTGTTGTATTAATTTTTCTATGTTTCAGTCACTCTTATGGTTTGACATCTGTTTAAGCTAATCCACAGAAGCTCAGATAAAATATTCACCAACATTTTAAGCATTCAAACACTTTGACATGTTCACAAATACATATTATACACTGTTTGATTTGAAACTCCCATTACAATCCAATATGAAGCAGCCAAACAGAGTTAATGTCAGGCATTGAGAGTCTCACTGAGGAATCCTTCCACACAAACCTTGGTAAAATAGCAATGTGTTGGTCTTTTAAGGCGGATATAACTTCTCACGGGATAGAAGGCTTAAAGGAGGTTTATTGAGGGAGTTGTTGTAAATGTCATTCTAAGTTTTTGTACTTCTGCATTGTCGTTTTTAATGAAGGACTAGGTGGTAATTAACCATCTTAAGACAGGTCTTTTAGACCCAACAAGTTTTTTTGTTTTTTTTTTCTCTGTCCGAGGCTGTGTGCACTTTTATGAGTTTTTTTTCAGACCGTCCTGTGTCCCTGACCGTCTGACAGGGACACAGGAAATCGTTTCTCAATAGCAGAAAGCCCAGAACTTCACTGCAAAGCAAAACGTAGAACAAGGAGCTTGTTCATGCAAGATAGAATTCACTGGTCTAAACTAGTTTTCTCTGGCTAATTCTGACCCCAAACTGGTGGTATCGTTGGCCTTCTCATTTTTCCTGTTTCTTTTTTTTTTTTTTTTTTTTTTTCAATGAAACTGGAAAGTTCTATGAATGAGGAAGAAAGAGATGATAAGAGATGCTATAACTCCTTTCCCCTCAATAAGGATCTATGGGGCTCTGTGGCATCTCACTGTACATTTTGTTGCCCTGACAAATAATTTAAGTTGTTAAATTTGTTAGTCTGTGCATTAGAATCCAGAAAGGTTGATATGGAGCCAGTCAAAAACAACAGGCATCACATCTTTAGCCTACATTATTAAATGTTGTATTGGTTAATGATTAATGACAGTCTTCATCATTTTATTGGTCTTTTTAGGTTGAGATGAGAAAGGCACCACAAAATCCTGATGGGAGAGCATTGACTGCCTTATCACCTGGATGACCAGTCTTAGCTGTTTGCTTCATGAGTATCTACAGCTGAATTCACAGAGTTTGCAGTCAAAAACAAAAATACAGGCTAAAGTAGTGATCTTAATGGACCAGTTAGTGGAGCTCAAGTTTAGTTGCTTTGTATTTAAGCTCTCGGGATTGTCATGTCCAAGATGACAGACGATCTACACCATCATAAGTAACATCAACGGAAACGGAGTTCTACAAAAATATTTTACTTTCAAAATATTGTCATCAGGGTCAAAAGTCTAATAAAACTGAAAGATTTGATTTTTCCTCTGCAGTGGAGAGAAGAGGGGAGACATTTTTTTTTCGAGATAACAATGTGTTGAGCCGCTCGCTGGAGGAAGTAACGCAGTAGCAGTGCAGCTAAAAGTTAATCTGTGTCAGAGGAGAGACGGCAGAGCCACCAGCAGCTCGCTAATAGATATGCCGGCTCCAACAGATCTGCTATCCAGGCGTGGAAAATGGAAAGGAAAGATAGCATGCAAATTGCGTCCAGATATGTGGGGAGAGAAAGAAATGGAAGGGAGCCTTCAAACAACCATGCAGACCCGTAATTTATGTTTTTCTCCATGTTTTCTCTTGACAAATTGGCAGAAATAACCACAACTCGTGTTTGTTCGCCCTCTGAGCTACGTTGAATACACAGCAGTATTTGTACTTCTATGCTGATAAAGGAAGGACTTCAAAATAAAAGCAGAATTAATAAAATTTTGTGCTAGGCATGTAATACTAAAAGGACTGAATATTGTAGCCTTTTGTTTTAAGCATGAACCATTCAGCCATATTCTGTGTGAAGCTACACTTATGGACATTTTGCAGGAGAAAGATGCGTTCATTTCTGCCTGTCTTCTTATATGTGAATGACAAGTGGACTGCAGACAGCACCAAAAGCAGGAAGTGGGTAAATACAATCAAGAGAAACATGCTAGATAAAAAAATAGCATGCCATTTCTCGCCAACAGAGAAATCCTACAACCGCTAAATCTGACGCCACTCCATTTTAGTTGTCGCTTTATGAAGACGGAAGCTCCGCCCAGTGTCTTCTTCAGAGGTTTTTGTGTTGTTTTATTCAGCGGTAGGTGGCACAGCGCCTCCACAGGCCAGGAGGGGAACAGGTTTTTCAAAAGGAGAAGTTTGTTTGACACAGTGCAGTGTGACATTAAACTTCACCAGCTAAAAATGTAACAAATGTTGCAAGTTTTGGTTTTCAGTTTATCACATGTGGAAAAATGTCTGAGCCTTGCTCTCCAAGTTCCACCAAGGGATGGAGGAACATCCACCCCATCCACCCTGCCTTTATTAAATTAAACTGGGTGACGGAGAGATGCTTTGTGTTTCTGGATGCGGCGGTCCCTCTGTGTCTGTGTGCATTCTCACCTCCACTGCTTCTCACAAAGCTTGTCAAGCAGAGAGAGCGCAAACCACTCTCCCATGAAAAAGAAAACAGGCTGCAGTGCAGCGTTTCTCCCCCCCTCTCTGCCGCTTTAACCCACAAGAAGGAAAGACAAGCCACTTCAAGGAGAAAACACGGCTGCTTGTCAGCACCAATTATTAATTCTCTCGCTCGATCCAAATCTGAAGTTTGGAGAGGAGATGAGGCGCTGATTTATGTTGGCTAGCGTCACTCTTGTTTCTGTTGGGCCAACTGGCTGCCGGGGCTGCTCCCACACAAACCGTCTGTGGCGGTGCATGCAGGCAGCTGATTTGAGTGACATGTGGGGCATATCCGTGTCTGGTGGACTCAGCTGGAGGAGAGGAGCGAGTGTTTATTTAAAGCTCAGAATCAATCCTGTTCCTTCTCCTGTTTCGCCCTCCCAGACGTTTCGCATATGCAACATGTGTGCCGGTCATGTTGCATGTGACCGGCACACACCTTCAGAAAGCTAGAGAATATTGCAGCAGCAGACACACACACTGCTTTGAAAAGGCATTAAGAAGACTCTGTCCTTCAAAAAATAAAAAATTAAAAATAAAAGGGATAGTTGAGACTAAAGCACTGAAAACTTTTGTCATCCAGTTTTTGGTAGAAAGACAGAGAGCAGAAAATAGAAATAAATCCTGCAAATGAATATGATTGAGCTCATATCAATTTAACATGCGATTAATTGATTTATTGAACTATTGATTTATTGCTTATTGTGGCAGGCCTGTGTCTATGCCAAAGCAGAAATCAAACTTCCACACTGAATGGAGCCAACAAGCAGACCAGGGCAACAAGAACACAACTCTGTTTATAAAATCAAATAAATTATTGTTTTCTTAGCTCCAGGTAGAAACCATAGTTATCCTCCCTTAAAAGGGATGAAACTTTTCATTCCCTTTGGATGAGACACTATGCAACTGTAAAATGTTGTTTTCCACTTGTCCCTACAGGCCCTAGAGTTGTCTACCACTGCTGAACTCTTGATTTTTCTGCTCTGTGAGCTGCAATAGGACAACTCTGGCTCCGAGTCTCTGGGGTTTGATACCGTTTGTTCAGTCGCTGCTCTTTTTGACCAAACACACACTTGACCTTGTAGCTGGAAGCAGGAAACACATACCAAGCACATCAGTTTGTTGTTGCTCCTGACAAAAAAAAAAACAAAAAACCTCACAGCTCAACATGACATAATGTGACATGCTCTCGTGTGGATGTAGCAGCAGCAACATTATCAGCCTGTGTCTTTCCACATTGCCTTGATGAAGATGGTTTCCACCCCTGCTTGCGCATTTTGGCGCAGATTCATTATCCACAGTGACAGCAAGCAGATGCAGATCCCCTGGACCGTACAGGAACAACAGCATACGGAGTGCGAAGGTTGATGCAGCCCAGTCAGGGATGTAGAAACAACCTCCTGACAGTGATTAACACCTACTGTGTGCTGCACTGTGTCCCTCCTTCAGTTGACAAACATGCTTCCTGTTGATTTACACCGAGGTCAGGGCTGTGCTCGATTGCCTTAACGACAGCATGACTTCAGGCAAAAATGTAAACTTGTTCTCCATCAACAACTGTGCCACTGCCATGATTTGACTGTGAACCATGGTGCATCCGTAATACACCATCACATGGAGAAACATGGTGGTAAGGGGCTGGTAAGAAGCAGCCCCTTGTTCTGTGCATCGCCTCATACAGACGGCCTGGACCTTTGGCTGCCGAGAAACTGGAGGCATAGAATCCAAACGCAAATGCTTGGCCATGACGTATGTGATGCACCGGATTGACCGCGAAGGACACCGCGCTATGAAGCTTACAGGAAACTGCATCTGCTGTAAACAACCATCCCCCACTGCAAAGAGAGAAGTGCCAAACTGAACAAGTTGGCTGTTAGTGAAAGCTGCAAGCTGTGGAAACGTGACCAACACTGACTGAATGGCTTTGTTTACATCCTCTGCTGCCATTGCCAAACTGTTATGGTTCACAACTCAATGACAATTGGCCCGCTTGAAATGCATCAAGCGGGATGGATGGATGGATGGATGGATGGATGGATGGATGGATGGATGGATGGATGGATGGATGGATGGATGGATGGATGGATAAAAATATGTCTTAATTCATGATGTCTCACATCTGAACCCATGTTGAAAGGTCACCTAGTCTGGAATACATGGCAAATAAGAACCAGTGTGACGTCAGCCTTGCAGGTCTGGCTTAATTTAAATACATCCTAATTCAATTGTGTTCATGTGTATTTATGTGTAAAGCGAAATATATATTTATGTATAAAGTCATCCTGAAATATAAGTCACATTATGTGAATGAAATTCGGCATTACCTCATCTGCAAAGTCATCTGTTCTCACTACAGCCACCAGAACTCAGGCCAGCTCAGCTTTGAGCTCTGTGTCGAACACCAGGAGGTGTGTTTGCAGAGTGAAGAGAAGTGTTTGGATTATATCCGAGGTGTTGCAAACAAGGTTAATCACTGTCAGAAGGGATTTTCCTTCCCTGTCTCTACATCCCTGACTGGGCTGCATCAGCCTTCGCACTGTGTACCCTGATGTTCCTGTACGATTCAGGGGATCTGCATCTGCTTGCTGACACTGTGGTTGATGAATCTGCTCTAAAATGCACAGAAACCACCGTAATCAGGATGATGTAAAAAGGCATAGGCTGCTTTTTATGTGTCAATGGTCATTTGGTCAGCAATAAGAGTGAAAGGCAAAAAAACAGGCTGATGGGTAAGCAAACAAACGTTCATGCAGCAGGTCAGAGGTGAGTCAGACAGCTGCGGAGATAAAAATTTACGTTCTCACTGCAAACAGATGATGCTCAGAAAATCACAAATCAATAAGTAAAACTGACTGGAAACCAGTGAAGTAACCAGAACGTATCAGTTCTGTATGAAAGGATAAAATCATTGGATCGTCATCAGAGGTTAAACACCAAGAAGTCATCTCCTGTATGGGAGTGACCAAGAAGTTGGCAGTAAAGATCTATAAGCTGTGAGGAAGTGTTTTTTTTTTTTTTTTTTCTTTGACCTCCTTTTGTTCAGTGATGATGCATTCAAAGGCAGCAGCCTGAAGCTGCTCCTTTCTGCTGAGATGCACATTCCATGTGAATAACTTACAGCAGAAAGAGACTGATCAATATTCAAAAGGGTGCTCCCGGGGGAACAAGAATGGCACAGGAGTGTGTTCAGTAGAAATAGCCTAGCTTTAATAAGTTAGCGCATTCTGCTAGTTTTCTGGTAACCAGATTCTTGATAAATCTACCACTCAGTGAACAACCGCATGGAAATCAATGAAGACTTTGATCAATAAATATTTTTTAACCTATTATCAAAAATGCACAAAGATGATGGCGTATCACTAAAGTGGATATCCTATTTAGAAAGGTTATTATTATTTCCTCATTGCAGCCCTCTGGGGCTTGATGTAGAGATATTAAGACCTTTGCTGCATGTCTTCCACTTTCTTTATCTGCCCATTTTTTTCCTAACCAGCGTCAATAAAAGCCAGCAGCATCACAAAATCTTCAATAAATGTTTGACCAGTGTTGTCCAGTTTCACTGGTCCTAATTGGTAATCAGCCATTTAGAAACTAAGAACGTAATCTTTCTTCAGGATCTGTGAACAAATAAACCCAATTACGACATGGCAGACAGGCAATATTACTCTAATTGGAGGTGCATTTAGCATTTCAAAAAGGAAGGAAAAAACTTAATATCCTTTAAAAAAAAAAAAAAAAAAAGAGTTCTGGTATTTTTATGAAAATATATGAAAGGGGAGGCTGCACAGAAAGAAGGTGCTGGGTTCTCCCTGTGCATATTTAGGTTCTCTCTGGGTACTCCGGCTTCCTCCCACAGTCCAAAAACATGACTGTTAGGTTAATTGATCTCTCTTAATTCTCCTTCGGTATGTGCGTGTGCATGTGTGGTTGTTTGTCCTGTCTGTCTCTCTGCTCCCCTGATGACACCAATAGGGATGAATGGATGTTGACGGGGATGTATTATGATTTTCCAGGGACATTGTGCTATAACATGGCGCTATTGGTAACTATGCTACCAAAGTTAAAGTAAGTGTTTAGTGACTCTAGAAGGAGAGAGACGTTTAAACTATGCTAACAAGGCTAATCATGCTATCTGTGCTAAGTGTCCCAACAGCTCATGCACAAAGCAAATAGTTTTAAAAAAAATCAGGTCACAGTTTTCTACCAAACTTTCCCATAACAGCAAATTAGATTTTTTTTTAATCAAAAATTAAGCTGTTGAAGCTTGAAGCTATGTTGAATACATCTTGTAAAAAAACAAACAAAAAAAAAAAACAATTGTCCATCTTGTGCATTTCCAGAGACTTTTATTAATTGATTCTTAATTTATGTTAACATAAAGAAATGTCGGGACTGCTAAATTTTCCGTTCATGATGAAAGTAGACAAAAATATGATTTGTAGTTCTTTAAAAAATACCCAAATCTGTAAAAATCTAATTGGACAAATCAGTTAAGAAATAAAAGTGGTGCCCAGAAATCAGTAACAAAATCTTGATTGTTGAATTTCTGTGCTTATGTTGCCTGTTTTATTATATTTTCATTCGTATTTCCTAGCAAAGGATTTTTCTTTACTTGTACATCTGACAGTTTCAACTAGTTTTTGCACTTTTTATCTTTCTGTGTGGATATTTTTAACCCTGCAGTGAATCTGCTAGTAAACTTTAAATCTCTCTTCTCTTTTTGTATCTTTTCTTGATTAAATAGGTTTTTGGATCTTTTGTGCAACACAAAGTCTTACCAAATCTTCTCTTTGTTACAGTGCCTTCATCTGTCATCTATCCTCTTGTACACTAAAGCCAAGTTTGCAGCTCACTGAATGCGTTTATAATCACATTTACTCCACGGGGCACAACCACACACAAACACACCCTCATGATTTTACAATATGAGGTTGTTGCTGCAGTGCAGATGTGATGAATAACACTCTAGCAATCAATTGCGTAGCTCGATGCTTTAATCCACATCCTCTCAAGCCTCATGAGGATGGAGAGGATGCGCAAAGAAAGTCGAGGAAAAAGAGGACTTGGAAAACTTTCTTGCATGGCGGTGATGGTCTGCGCTCATCTGTTTCATTAGGCATACATCGGTGGCTCGGCTTTACGGGAGGAGGGAAGAGAGATGCATGTTTACCTACTGAATGATGGAGGATATTACCTGGCTTGTCCTGGATAAAGCAGGTTATTACGGCTCAGGGGGATCCAGTGGCGCTTCAGGAAGACGCACGCAGGCTGTAGGGTCCTATAGGCTCCACTAATGAGCAGCCATGGCTTCTGAGTAATCCCATAAATATTCATGCTCTGTGGGTGGCAGCTATGCTTAATGGTAAAGAAACATATCACCTTTAAGTGTATGGACGGCTGATGTAATACATGAAGCTATGAGTCAAATTTAACAGGGTTTTTAATAAGAATCTAGAAAACTACTCGATCTCTTATTATCTCTGCACAGAGATGTTTGGTCATGTCAACATCTAAATGTCAAACTTTAACTGTTATTGCAATACCAGAAGAAGACTAGGCCATTTCCATGGAAACAGTTTTTTTCTTTCTAGTGTTCAAGGCAATAAGTTTACTTTTCAAAAGTTTTGGTGTTTATGCTTTTTAAATGACTGCATTAAACATGACAAACCTGAAAAAGGAAGTAAACTCTGGGTGCATTCACATTAGCTCTCTCCAGTCTGCCTTTACTTAAACTATAGTTCATTCAAAGTCCGGTTCGTTTCAGGAGATGTGAACACGTTGACTTATTCTAACTCTGATGTGGACTAAACAGGTGAACTCTGGTCCAACCGAAAACCTACGTCTCAGTTTTGTTGAAGGGAACTTTGTTGTATGTTGACGCCTCATCAGCCGTTCCTCATAAACATATGCATTTTTGAGACTTAATACAGTATCCCACGTTATAAAACTGCAGCTATGGTGAGTCACCCATTTCGTCCGGGCTCCCACCTTTTCAGCCTTCGACTAACAGCGATTCTCAGCTTTGCTTTGTGCGTTATGAAAGGAGTTATAACAGCACACGCTGGGAAGACAAACATCTCCAAGAGAGCCAAACTTTCAAAACTGCAGGGGACAAGAACTGAGGATGAAAAAATAAAATAAAATAAAGAACTACCCAATATCTAAACATCGAGATCTCAGAGCACTTTCAAGTCAGAGTGTAAACATGACAGGGATGATTCAGAGAGCGGAGAACAGGCCTGTGGTTCAAAATGTCTACCAACAGTTGGTGGGTTTTGAGTCATCGCTGCAGATCTCTGTGGCCCCCTCTGATCCCCCAGTCTGGAAGAATTCCCCTGACTTCTGCACACAGTCATTATTCTGCAGGCAACACCTTCATAGAAAGAGATGCAATCATGGATAGTATTGTCAACTATCCACAAGCAAAAGAATGCAGAAGCCAAACGGCGATCCAGACCACGACCACAAAAAGTTCCACACTAAGGTGAACTAATAGTTCACTTCAAGAGACCCGAGACCTAGGTTTATAGCAGAATCAGAGTTGGATTACACATTCACACCTCCTCACACAAACTGGACTTTTCAGTCAAACAAACTAGAGTTGGATTAAAGCCGAAGAAACAGGGCTGGCATGAATGCATCCTTAGTCAGCCTTTGAGAAGCCATCCTCTGCAACAAACAGCATTCAGTCTACATGACCCTGGTTAACACATAAACCCTCTGGAGTCAATGTGCACTAAGTTTTGGCCAACATTTGGACCAACTTGAGACTGAATGTTCAGTGCTTTTCAAATTTAACATGGCAGACCTGGAAGGATGAATAATATATGAATAGTGGGATGTCTAATGTCCTAATGTGTTCCACCATTTGTGGAAGACATTAGGAACTGAGCTAAAGTTTAATGACCACAATTTATTGTTACAGTAACTTGACCATTTGCTGTTTTCTAGTTATACAGATGGATACATATTCCAGCAATGTGATCAGATGAATCATTCCAATAGCTTCATTTGGAACTAAAGATGACATTTGCTTTTTGTCTTGGTATATAAATAAAGAGCTAACTTTATTACCATATATGTCACTGAAAGCACAGATGAAGTTGTGCATCTGGAACAACTCTAGATATAATTAGCAGACACTCTGCTATAATGGAGTGTGTTAGTAATACAGCCTCTCCGCTGTTCAGCACTTTCATTAGTTACTGCATCTAAACTGCCTCACATGCAGGAAATTGCTAATAAAATATTGCAACGGTGTAAAAAGTTTTATGAACTATCAAGGTGGGAGGTTCATCAGCAGTGAAGAAGGCCTTTTGACATCCAACAGTCTTCAGGAAGCTCAAGTACAAATCTGGTACATATGTGCTAGTTAGCATGGTGTAAACTTTGTAATGAGGTGAAAGTGATGAAGTGGAAATGTTCAGACTCCGTGTCGCTGAAACAAGCTTTAAACCCACAAAGCATAATATGCATCTCAAATTTGAGCTAGTAGACTAAAAGGACTTACTTTCTTTAACGATGTCTTTGGGCTCTTTCCCTCTCTGAGCAAATCCTAAAAGCCAGACTTTGAACTTGCTTACTCATTTGCCTGTTGTTATTTATTAAACTATTCTGTTTAATTATAGGATACCAGAGGCTGCACTGTGGCACAGTTGTTAGCATTCAGAAATAATGCTCAGCCTGGGGTCTTTCTGCATGGAGTCTGCATGTTCTGCCAGTGCAGTCGGGACTTTTAGACTAATGGGTTTCTCCAAAATGACCTCAAAAGTGTGTTAGCAAGCATGGTTGTTTGTCCTGTCATGGACCGGTGGCCTGTCTAAGGGTGTGTCTCCTCTCTCATGCAGTGGAGATCAGCTCCAGTACCGGTCTGACCCAGTAATGACAAACCAGTTTGGGTGAGAGATGGATAAAATGTACAAATTCTCAAATTTTAAGGGAAGTAAATAACACAGTAACAGTGGAGCAAAGCTGCACTGTGACTGAAAAAGCTTGATACTACACAATTCATTACATATGGGCCACCCCCCTTTAAGACAGATTTGTTGGGTTGATACTAAGCTTGTTAGATTATCAGCAAGTAAAATTTTGGGGGGTTATATTTTGTTCAAAAGTGGGTTTTATGTCAAATCCATCAGAAAGGCTATCACTTGTATCTCTTCCTCTCTGGTACAGTTAGGGATTTGGCTAATCCAGAGTACAGAAAAGAGATTTCCACTTGAACAACAAATGTGCCAGCTATGAAACCAGCACCATGTGAACAAAGATTACAATAATCCAGGGATTTAAATGATGAGACTTGACAAAACTGTCAGTTATTCTTAATATGATGAAAGGATCCTGAAAAGACCAGATCCTGTCTAATGTACAACTACAATACTATTGTTTTTTTTGTTCACTAAACTTTGCTGGTCATTTTATCCCTTTGTCATGACAAAACATTTGAAGATTTGGTCGTTTCATAAAAAACTTTTTCAAACTTTAAAATGGTGCCGTCTATTTTGTACCAAACATTTGTTAATTCAAACCCACATGGGGAATGTTTGACCACTCCTCCCCCATTTATTCTGTCATGTTTAAATTTTCCTTACATTTTAAAACGGGTAAATGACATTTTAATAACTGCTGTAACAAACCGGGGCTGATCGTGAGCTATTGGATTCATGTAGTCAGAACTGTCTGAAACAGTTTTTGTTGTCAGATCTGCTATTTACCTCACTCCAGTATTAACACTGACTATGTTCTAGAAAGGACTACCATTAATCCTACTCTACATTTCACTTTTTGAGCATTTTTTTGAAATATGAGAGTGCAGCCTCATCCCTCAGGAAAGACGACATGCTCTGTACATGCCTTATTATGAAACAGGCTTCAGGCATTCGTATGGCATAATAAATTTCACTGCCATCCAGCATTCAGAGCGCAGCTGCAAATCTCTGCTGCGTTGACCGAGGATGTTTTCTGCCATCATTTCGGTATCATTTTAGAATTTTTGGCACTCCTCCTTGCCATTCCCACATGTCATCTCAGCACCGCTCTCATCCTCTTCACGGCAGACGAATGAGCACAGAAACAGGAAAATCCACATGAACAAACACTAGCATACGCCGCCATCACCAGCGCTCCCAAGGGTCTATTTATAGGCTTCGTTTGACAGCATGTCCGACTAGATAATAGTCTGAAAAGCAAGCCGATCCTTTAATCATCATCTTAGTTAACATACACGCCTCTTCTGCAGCGAATCAGCTTCATACTTCACATAATTATAGTAGTTTGCAGCACCTGTCAGTTGGAATAACAGATTAATATGTATGAATACATATCCACCCAACCAGACAGTTTGGCAACACACACATGTGCAAAGTTGCATCCTTGCTGTCATGGTTTATGGCCACAGAAACACATAGCATGAATAAATGTGTTGACCTGTTGCATTTTACTCTCTCATTTTCATCTCATAAGATCAAACACAGCAGTACTGAGGCAGTGGCAGCAGTTGAGAGGAACAAATGAGATCATGAGATCCACTGACGGCGTTTGTTTTATTGTCATCAGCTTTGCATCTCCTTCCTAATAGACAAAAAAGTAAGAAAAGCATTAGGAGCGGCTGAGCTGTTTGTCAGATTACCAGTGTTGGCACCGCAGACACAGAAGGCATGTGGACTGATCATAAAAAAATGTCATTAGTAGAAGAAATGATTCGGGAAATCGCTGTGCCTTGCTTTATAAGTAAATGACATAGGAGAATGGAGAGGTACAACTCTGAGGTGTTTGTTTTAAGAATTTTCAAGATAAATTTTTTTGTTGGCTTTAAGGATTTTTTTGGCTCTATTGGCCTCTATTTGATAGAAACATGACAGGAAAATAGGTTGTCAGAGAGAGAGAAGACAAGTAGCAAAGGTCAATGGGCCGGGTACGGGCTGCGTCAAGGCCTGAGGCCTCAGTGCGCTTTACCCCAGCACCACCGCTGCACCCATTTTGAAAGAAAATGTAAAATTGGTAAACATAATGAAATTGGATTTTCATTGAACATGTATTAAAGCCTTTTGTAAAACTGTTGATATATATTTTAGCTGATTGGAGTTCCTCTTGACCAGCAGTAGCTTAAGAAGATATAAGAGCAGCAATGATAATTTGGTCACAATAACAAATTTTACTGGGCGAGAAGGGGTTTGAGAAGTTATCGCAATAAATGGTCATTTGTTGTTTTGAGGAAATTTTCAAGTAAAAATAATGACAATCACATTTATATATTTGGTTAGAAAATGTCTTGCCATATGCAGTTGTTTATTATTGCCGGTAGGGTTTTGCTAACCTGGCCATTGACTTACTATGCTATTCTGTAATCACAGCCAGTCTGGGCTTTCTTGGATTCCTCCAGTGAATGGAAGGAGAAGCTGCAGAAAAGCGACTTTCTGCTGTTTTAGAATAGTGTTCCACTTGCAAACCCAAGAGCAAGAGGCTCGTTTTTACCAGGCAATGGTTTCGCCATATCAGTTCATTTCAGAACATTTTCAAACCCAATATGTTTTATTGCAGATAATGGTTGAAATCTTCAAATGCTCAATTTTACTTTCTGTTATCTGTTCAAAGTCTTGCTCTCTCTCACTGTTTTGGCTGAATAAACCACCAATGTCACAGTAAATGCAGTTTATTTTACTGAAATCTTTGCTAGACATCTAGGGTCAGATTTAGGAGCATAAGGAATTGTTTGTTATGCAAAGTTTGTGTGGATGTTCAAAATTTCAAATAGTTACTCTTAAAACACACACACACACACTCTCGCATGCACACCCGTACACCGACGCTCAACAGTGTACTACTGAGGTAGCAACCCAGTTAATCACTATGTCAGGTCAGCCTTTTACGTTTATTATGCTTGCATGTTTGATGATCTAAAAGAAAGGTGCCTGAACTCTAAAAGCAGTGATTATAATTAAAGAGCTACTGTATCTTTCTCAGCTTTTAGTCAGTGATACTGTATCTTCCCCACAGTAATGACTCACTGACAGCCAGCACCAGAACATCCATTAACCCTGCTTGCCTCTGTGTTCCTCTGCAGCACTGACTGCTGACGTGGAGGACATTTAAATGCAAATCATGGTGATTTAACATTTTCCAGCAAATAGAAAACACTAACAGGTAACGAACCTGCTCGGTGTTTCCACTGCCTTCCGGGGCCACAACTTCTAATAAAGAGCCTAATCACGCAACCTTGCCTTTCAGATTCACAAACATTTCTGCGAGTTACAAAGCCACACATGAAGCTGAGCTGATCTGCATGTTTTGTTCCTTCCCGCTCTGTGGCAGGCTGCATCTTTTTTATACGAGAAGGAAACTGCAGTTGTGAATGTTGCTTTGATAGCTACCCTCTTGGTAGTTTTATTTTTGCCTCTGCTTTCAAGATGTATAATCTCAGCATGTCAGTCACAGCGATGCTGCCCCAGTACATCAGGAAGAAAAACACTCTGAGGAACATAAACGGAAAAGGGAATGGCAGTGATAAGAAGATGTAAATCCCAAACAACAGAAGGAATCCACTGTGAAATGAAATGCACCTTTTAAGAAAATAAATACGACTAAAGATTACTGAAATGTCCAAAGCAGGCAAGTAAAAAAAAAAAGAAAACACAAGAAAAGAAGTCATAAATACTTAAAAAAACAAAAGTCAATAACAATATATATTCCGATACACGTGATCAATATCAGTAGATCATACATTTAATAGAATATTCAATATTTAATACATATTCATTGAACTGCGATCCAGAACCACACACACAACTAACTCACGCACTCTTTGGTTAGCTACAACAATTTATTGAGTAACTAGCGCAGCAGCAGTTTCATGTTTTGCCACTGTGCCTCATAACGGCTTAAAAGTAAACAATGGTGTGGAGAGAAAACTAGATAAAAGAAAGACTCTTCATTCACACATCCAGCCACCTCGAGTAGTTCAGATATTTAAAACAAAAACTAATCAATACTTATTGATCTTGACTGATATAAAATGCTTATATTGTGATACTTTTTTCAGCCATATCATCCAACCCTGGTACTTGGATATTTAACTGTGCAGCATACCAAACAAACCAGCCATGGTTACAAGTGCCACAGGCCTCATATATCACGCATACATGTGCACAAGAGCTACAAAACCAACGCTGTTTTGAGGTATAGATCACAGCAATGAACTATTTATATTATTTATGCTCAGTTTCTTTATTTGACCCCTTGGAGGCACTCATTGCATTAAAGTGATATACTCAGAAATGTCAGCAAATTCTAGGAAGAGAAAGAGAGATGAAATGGAAAAGTAACACTCATGCATGATGCAGCGGAACACTATGACTGTCATCGATCTATAGGCAAATTACTCAGAACACGAGAGAAACAAAAGCAATAAATATAACTCAAAGACATGGCAGGACTAACTGATTTACAAAATCCCCTTCATTCATTTATTATCTGTTGCTGTGTGTGTGTGTTTTAAACTGAATACATAGCAAGATAGGAGCCAGTGTGAACGCAGCTTTAAAAAAATATATGCATTGCTGGTCACATGCAGCTTTATAAACACATTTGACTTCAGTTGGTAAAAGCTTATTTGATGACTAGTGAGATGAATGAAGGTTGAATAATAAAACTAACCTTATAAATTCTTAAAATCCATCAGATGAATGAGAGCATGATCAGACAGGTTATTGAAAAGATTGCACCATTCACCAGAGTTGCTAACCGACGTGGAGAACGTCAGAAGAAACGGTCTTCGTAATGAAAGCAGATCCAAGTCCAAGGTCTTTGCGTCAATCAGATCTGCTGTGTTTTATGTAACATTTCAAATAATCCAGAACTTCTTCAGTATTGCCTCATCAAATTTGGTGGATTTAGTTACCTCTGATCAGGAATCCTTATTTTCTTCTGCAGAGGAACAAAGCCATCATCCTTCTCTTCGTCTAGGAAGCTAAATAAATTAAATTCCTAATTCACTTAAGATGGAATGAATAAATGAGTTTTTAATTGAAAGCGGTGCAAAAAAAAAAAAAAAAAAAAAAAAAGCCTTAACAGAAGAAATTACTGAATCACTCACAGCCAGCACAAAGTGCTGATGTCTGACTGATGACATGTGTGAGAAAAGGTGCAACTACTCACTTCCTGTTCACTTGTAGGACAAAATAGAAGGTTTTACTAGCTTATATGTTTGAATTTCTTGTTGACTCTTTGACCAAACAGATTATTTGGTTTTGAAGGTAACAGGGCATTCAACCCGGTACTAATGAGATGTATTATATGTTGAATAAAGTGCATGTCACCGATTTTATACAGCATAGGGTTGATCACTAACCCTTCTACCAAGAGAAGCTAAGCAGTGTTTTTTAAATGTATGTCGCTAAATATTGTTGAAATTCTACCTGCTAATAATCCTAAAACTAGTCCTTGGTCTGTAACGGCTGAAGTTGTAACGGGTGAAGGAGATCCAATTGAACGCAACAGAAACAGTTGCAGCAGGAAGAGTGATATAATTTTAGCTAACAGAAACTACACTGCTGCTCGTATTAGCACTGTAAAAAAAAAAGACAAAAAAAGAGAGAGACAAAAAAATCAGTTGAAATTGTCTCCATTTGTTGATTCTTTTAGATTGCAAGTCAACATTATCCTTACAGTAAAGCTGGCTGCAGCAGGAAGTTAGAAAAGTAGCAGCTTAGAAATCCCATGAGTTCTTGCTCCAGAAAGAAATGTGAACACACATAAAGCAAATATTTTCTGTTTGTAATAACTTGGTAGAATATTAAAAATATTTGTCCTCAATGTCTGAGAAAAATGTCTGGTGTGTGTGAATCTGTCTATGTAACGCATTCAGCCTGAAGGTTCACAAGACTGATTATTTTCCTTGTGGTGACATTATGAAAAGCTTTACTTTTTTTTTTTTTTTGTTCACGCCACGTTTTTGAAAGCTGAGCAAAGTTCAAGTAGCAAATGTACCAAACAAAAAAAGAAAAAAACATTAATTTCTGAACTTTTTCAGGGAAGAAATAATGACTGCGGAGAAGGCATCTTAATTTAGTATTCTGTAATGGAAAAGGTTAAGTACACTCATGCAGCGTGAAAATGTCAACGTGTTCAAGTGTGAAGCAGACAGATTGCAGGTCACTGGTCTACCGTAGTCAATTTAATTAAACCTTTCAGGACTGTCGGAGTGTCCACTGAAAACTGCAGCATGTAAATAAATCATCACAACAACCAGCTTGCAACAATCAGTACAGCGGATTTCTTTGTGCTTTATATAAACTTTATATAAACATTCTTATATTCAGAGGGAAAAGCAAACATGAGTTTGAGTGCATTCATTAAAAGTAAGGCAGTAAGACACTTAAACAGCTATGTGTTGCATTAGATTGGGCACATTTATTGCACCAATTGGATAATGAGCAACACTGGTGCTTAATTTACATTGAGCAGTGTGTTAATGAAAATCTTATACTCTCACAGGGAGGGAAAGAAAAAGAGAAGGAGAGCAAGAGAAATGGAATGTAAAGTGTAAAAGTTGGACCAAAATGGTCGCTGTATGTCGGTAGGTATGTAAGGTACCTTACATAAAATATACCTGTGAATTATCTGAACATGAAATAATTGTACCTTAATGTTAGTACATACCGTTAAATAACCACGTACCTTGATCCAGGTCAAACTCCTCTGTGGTGCTGACAAAGTGAGGTCGGGAGTAGAAATTATGAGGCCCCGGCTGCTGGAGCCCACCCAGGCTGAACAGGCTGCGCTCATTGGCAGCGCAGCACGAGAACGCCCTCCGGCTGGGGATGCAGGGGTACCGAGTCCAGCTCTTCATCTCCAGGTCGAAAGCCTCCAGTGCCGTTACTGGCATCTTTCCCTGACGACCACCTGGAGGGGAGGAAGACTTATAAAAACTTATTTTCTTTTTTATAGCAGACATAATGTCATCCTACACTAATGTAAAAAAGTATTCTCTCTTTCAAACATTTACTTCTGATTTATTTTT
Organism: Poeciliopsis retropinna; assembly: GCA_010277075.1. Taxonomy (NCBI): domain Eukaryota; kingdom Metazoa; phylum Chordata; class Actinopteri; order Cyprinodontiformes; family Poeciliidae; genus Poeciliopsis; species Poeciliopsis retropinna. The sequence continues at coordinate 2,387,530 of VMRM01000009.1, forward strand.
TTTCCTTTTCTGTTCGCTTATACGTTTCAGATCATCAAGCAAAAACTGGCAAAATACTAAATGTGGTTTCCAAATGATGTTTTCAATATTAGGAGGGAGAACTGACTGGTCAGTCATGCCTGACCAGTCGCCCTCAAACCTCGTGCCTGCTTGTGAAATCCAACTGACATCAGCTTTTAGTGATAATTGGCTGTCGATCTTTTGTGTCACCAGCTGCATTTCCATTATAAATGTGCAAAATAACGCTGTTGATATTCCGCTAATATTGAAAAAACACAATCTTGCCATTGCAAGTGTTTTCATTAAATAAGAAACACAATTAAAGTCACACATGAAACACTCATCAGAAAGCACGTCGCTCCATCAGCCTCAGCCAAAACTTTTTTTTGTTTTTTATTAATTTTTTAAAAAGAAATTGCCTTGTTTCAATTCAGCAAATTTATTTTCATAATTCCAACTCACACAATTGTATGGTCAATGGAAAAGCAGCTACTTTGATTTACTGGGGTTCCAAAGCCTGGGATAAGATTGTCATGTATAGTGCATACCCACTTTTTGAGCCGCAGGATTGGAGTAGAAAAACATATTATAAAAAGTATCAAATTGTGGTGTACCTCATTTAAAACTGAATGAACTTTCAAGAAGGTTGACATTTATTTGAGTAAAAGTACAGGGACAACTCGACAACTTCTGCCACTGCTACTGCTTGAAAGTTCACTCTTTATCTTCTTCCACTGTCACATAATTTCAGTGGCATTTATATCAAAATCTACCAAGTGTGCAGAACAACTTTGAGATCACATTTCATTTCGGGTTGAAAAGCAAAGCGCAGGTAAATAACTAACTTGGGTTAGTTATAAATGATAACTAAACCTTGGAAAACACTGCTACAAAGAGAAAGTAGTATGTTAATTGGGCATTGAGTGGACAAGGTGGATTTTGGCGACGGAGAGGCCAAAATCTCTTGGCCTCTTTCTACCTACCTTTTTCTACCTTCCAGCTTCCATGAAAGCTGGAAGGTAGAAAAACACACAAGATGCAGTTGCTAGGGGCTACAAGATAAGAGAAAGATCAATGGAGGGTGAGAGAGCAAATCACAGCAAAAAAAGGAGGCAAATGAGGGAGTGACAAAGAGAAATTGCAGAGAGAAATGGCTGAAAGAGGAGAATGTGGAGGAGTGGAAGAAGAAAGTGGAAGAGGGTCAGCTGAAGTGGGCAGGATAACATGGAGATCGATACTGATAGTGAGACAAAGAGTCGAACTGAGTGGGAAGCATTAGCGTGAGAGAAAGGAAAGGGATTCAGAGAAAAAGGATCGGTTGAATGTGGCAGAACACTGTGGATGTGGACGCTGTGTGAATCAGCAGGTTATCCGGACGTTAGATCAATATTCTACATCGAGACTTTCGAACTGCTGCCAAAAGTATCCATGCCTCGGCGACTTTTTCATCTTTTGTTTGTGCATTTCGGGAGATTTTATGTGAAAGACAGCAAGTTTGGAGCAACAACACAATGGACCTATAATTATGTATAGCCTTTACAACATCCAAAAATTGAACAAAGTGCTTCACGGATTTTGGCGACGTCAAAAGAACAAAGTACTGCTTGTACCTTGACCCTGGTTGTTCACCTGTGTGAACCAACTGAAACGCTCAGGGTGCATTTCACAGTCGATTATAGTGTTCACTTTGTCTTCTGTCAGCTTTTGATCTTTTGACATCATTGTGTTCATAAAGACAGAGAACCTCTGAGAGATAAAATGTGTTGCGGCCACTTACGGCACTAAAAGCCTTCATGCCATTGACCTTTGCCACATTTTTCCTGTTTCTCACAATCCGCTCTCCTGCCTGACCACTGTCAAATAAAGACCACTAGAGCTGACAAAACCTTTAAAAAACAGACATTTGTTATTTTTAATGTATCTTTTTATTTCTACTTTTATTTATTTTGAACATGACAGTAGTATAAAATCATGCACAAGAACAAGGAACGCAAAAGATACGTGTTTTTGTACCACAGTAATCTTGACATGCTGGAAAAGGAGTAAGAAGACGTAAGAAACATTAGAAGTAATTAACATTAACACGTTCAACATAATTCTGAAAATAAACTTTAAGCCAGGAAAGGCTCCGACATATCGGGGTGTGCTGTGCGTATTCATGCAAACTCTGCGGCCACACTTCAGACAGTTCAAATTTCATAGTTGACCTCCATTTCTCAAGACAAAGTCATTTTATTTTCCTGCAGTCTAACTGAATGCTCGTAAGTCTGCAGGTCGTCGGGTGGCTAGCCTGGTTTCTTCTCCGTCAGAGCTGCCACTGGAATTGCGTCAGTGGCAGTCACCCTGTGCGTCCTGGTGACAGCCAGGTGTCGCCTGCGTTACAGTTCAATGTACAGTGTTGCCTGCTTTCTTCGTGTTGCAACAACTAAGAAGAGGAAAAGACAATGTAAACAAAAGGAAAACAATTGTATAAGATTCGACTCAGTTTTAAATTCTATCAGATTCTATTTGAACAAAAGAAAGTTTGTGCAAAGATTCTGTAACTTACATTGCCAGTTTTAGGCTAGCTTAGCCATCTGGCTTTTTCTTACAAAAAAAAAAAAAAACAGTCAAATAACTATTCAAAGTAAGCTTTAAGTTGATTAAAATTTATTTTTGAGCAAACTGAATAGATTTAAAATTTCCAAGACTAGGAAGTGTGATTAGAATTGATTTCTTTCAGCTCCTCTACTGCAGCTGAAATTCAAAAGCTTCTTCTAAAATTAGATTGAATATTTTTCTACTTTCATTAGTTTAATTTATTGAGACTTCATGTCATGCACATTGAGGATAGGATCATAGACATCACCGTGTATTTGCACTCAGGAAGTTGATCCTTGAATCTGACCATCATCCCTGACCTGAAGAGTCACTCATAGAAATTGAGACCATATTTTCTCAGCTCTCCCACAGTGAAGCCTGCTGTTTAAAGGGGCAGTGTTATGTAAACATCTACTTTTTTCCGCTTTACATCAGGTTATGATGCTATTCCCTCATCGCAAACATTCCTGGAGTGTTATTTTAGTTCTTTCAGGTATTTTTGAGATATCATTTAATCTCCCGTGGCAACCATTCAGCTGTGTAAATTGCCTGGGTGGACCTAGCTCTGCCTTAAAAGCTACAGTTTCCACCTACAGAGCAGTCCTTCCCTGCCACTCAGCTCCTTCAGACTAGCCAGCAGAAATTAGCAAACACCTGGTGGAGCTGTGATCTCATTGTCTGCGATACTTCTCAGTGCAACGCTTGTAAAAATGTAATTAAAGGGTTGGAAGAGGACCCAAGTTATGATAACTTCCTGAAGGCAGAGTTTCAGAAAGGCCCAATTTCAATGCTTTAACTTACAAGTAAAATTTCCTTTAAACCAAATTTCATATCATATTTATAACAACTGCAGGAAACATAGTCCCTTCACTGTGCTATATAATGGCACTACGTGCCAAGTAAACACATAATACCGCCCTTTTAAGTCAAGTTACTGAAAAATGGTGACATTTAAACCAAAGGTGCTTCAGATACCCACTGATCCTGAAACGGCCCCTCCAGGAGCAGCAGGTGAAGAAACAGCGTGAGTGAACAGGATAGGAAAAACATTTCATAGTCACAATGCTTAGCGGTGGAGGGAACAGCGATCTGAAGCAAGATAATAAGGGAGACGTAATAATCAGGATTCGCGGTTATAAAATCAGCAGCATAAATATCCCCATAGATTTGTAGATAAACAGATTAGATCATCTGTATACTAGACTTGTGTGAGTCATGACTGCTAGGATACACGTTAAACCAGCCATCCTTCTCTGCCTTGTGCGCTTGCCGGGCATCATTAACTCCACTGTTACTCAGATGGATTAGCTTCCTGAGTTCATCTCTCCAAATTGTTTTTATGGAGTGTTTTCAAAAAGAATCCCATCTTCTAACCGGCGCGGCGATGCAAGACACAGCGCACAAACCAAAACCCAGAACAGAGTTCTTCATTTGGTGGCTCGTAAATCCCGCAGCGTTGCTGTCAGGCGTAAAGATGAGTAAAGCCTCGGACAACTTCCACAGCCGCGTAAAAAGGTTTTGTCTTTGTATTGTCACAGTCTGTTGGATTTCTATTGAAAGCCTGGAGGAGGGCAAAGAAACAAGCATAACGGACAAAAGATTTGACAGCTCAGATTCTGACTCAGTTTAAAGTAATCTGCTCAAAGTGTGATTTTAATTGTGTTTTTCATTTAATGGAAAAACTGAAATTGCAAAATTGTGTTTTTTTTTTTTTTTTACATAAGCGGAGTATTGACAAAGTTTTGCTCACATTTTTAATGGAGACTCGGTTATCTACAGAGCAGCCCTTAGCAGAAGCCCAGCCCTACTGGTGGCTACTGTACAAAGATTTTGAGTGTTTCTTCAACCTGAGAAAGACATTTTTCTCTTTCTAGCAGTCAGTTTCGCAGCTTGGAAAGTGCCAGACAGATAAAGTCAAAACTGAAAGGTTTGTGGTGCAGCAACAGGTCACACATCTGCTGAGCTCAGCTCCGTGTCAATATCTGAATGAAAACAAAAATTGATCCCTCTGCCAAACCTAGACGTATTACCAACATTTGTGAAAGACTAGGCCATTCTCAACAACTCAGTTCCAGAAATCAAAATTAGTTGAGTTTAAATTACAAATGTGTGCAAAAGTTTTTTCATACATACAGCTGCACATTGTCAAAGAATGCGAGTGGCAACAAATGAATGCATTCCTGCCAGGGCCGTGCAGAGACCACTAAAGGGGCAGGTGCTCAAAAAAAAAAAAAAAAAAAAAGGCACATCTAATCGCATTTTAGGACAGAATATTAACAAAGTCACACAGTTTTCAGAGTTTAATGAACAATAATAAATTAAAAAATTGTGAGACATACAATCAAAGCTGAGGAAAATCTCTACATAGAACATATAACTATACATATGTGAAATATTTTATTAGTAATTTCTTTCTGCAGGTCTATTTGTTATAGGAAAGTGTTACAATATTCAAACCCGCAATTTAGTAAAATATGTAAATCAGCTGGACCACCAGACATATTTTGTCTTTACAGAATTACACTGTTAAAAATGTAAACAAGGGCACAATGCAACCTTTTAGAGTACTGTAATCTATAAAAAAGAACATCTGCCTGGTTTGCTGTACTTGCAGTGGAGATGAAGACGGTCCATTCAGAAAAGCAGAGCTGCATCAAACTTTAACGTGGCACTGCAGAAAAAAAACAAAAACAAAAATTTAATTAATGCATGTCAGTATGAGAAAAGTCTACTCTATTTGTGTCTTAGGGTATTTTGTAAGTACCTATATACATCTTAACATAATAAAATATTACAAGGCATAATAGCTGCCTTGTAATATTAAATAAGTGTTCACTACCAAAAACTGCAGGTTGATGATGGTAAGAACCTTTATTTTTTTTCTTCTTACCTGCGGTACTCGTTCTGACCCAGTTGTTCAACAACACACTACCTTTGGCTGCTTCTAGCAGATCCTTTCTTTTTTGTTTCTGACGTCTGTCTTTACTTGGCATCTTTGAACTGAAAAAAGCAAAACATAATGAATTATGATCAGAACACTATATTAAACCACACTACCATTCTTTACCCTTGTGTTTAAACCAATATGTTTTTCAGTCCATAGCACAGCATAACAATATTAATTTCAGAGAAAATGAGACCTCTCCTATGGAGTTCAATTTGTTTCACAATTATTCAATTAAAATACTAACCTCAATTAAATAATATAAAATTGTGATCAAGACATTTTGAATTGTAACATTTTTTTGAACAAAAAAATGTTTAGCTTAAATTATTTTTTTATGATTATATCACAAATTTTTATCTCATGACTTAAAAAAATTATTTGCAAAACAAACTTATTTGCACATGTCAGAAATGTTTGCTTGCTATTCAAAGTTTTGCTTGCGATTCTCACATGACGTCCTGGGCAGAGCCTAAAATCAAAACCAAAGATTTCTGATGTGTGCAAATAAAAGTTTATGTTTGCCCCTTCATTAATGACACGCTTTTATTGGACAGAAGCAGTTTCATTATTACATACATTATATCTATTATGGTAGTTTAGGATGAGTTATTTTTAATTCTAAATAAATGTCCTTGTTGGACTTCAAGATACATTTACCTAACGCTAGAATAAATGCAATGTACATCATGCACACAAGAAAATTAGAAAATCGGACATATATCCATTATGGAGATGATAGGTTTTGGACGGGCGATGTGCCCCAATTGCATAAGTATGAATGACTGCTATCATTAACGATACAGGAAAGCTTTTTAGTTATCTTGCTTTGCTAGCAAAGTCATTAGCTAGCAGCTAGCTCATAGCACAACAACAACAGCGTAATGTCTGTATAAAAATACTGGATCGATAGATAAGAACAGTTTTTCCTCACCTGACTGTCTCCTCCCGCTCAGTAGATCTTCAGAGAAAGGCAGACTCAGAGAGCCCTATATTTCCCTCCGCCATTACCTCTCTGCTTAAAGCGCTACTCCGTGCTGAAGGAGAAACGATACAACGTTCAACGTTTTCCGTTACCTGACTAGTAGCAAGCCGACTCCAGTTTTTTCACCAAATTTTTATTATTTTTTTTTTTTCAATTCACCAAAAACTGTTCTGTAATCTGGAACGTTCACTACTTTGAGCTCCGCAGTTAGCCGCCTTATCTCACTGTGCGAGAGGCAAGTGCGTCGTGTGTCACGGGCAAAAGGTTAAAGGTAACAATGTGACCAGAGGGCTTATTGTGTTGTTTTTGGTGCAAAGTAAAATAAATAAATAAATAATAATAATAATAATAATAATTGTAGAACATGTGTCAGAAATAAATAAAAAATAATAAAATTTAAAAAAAGACCAAAAGGGCACTTGGGGTCATCGAGGAAAAGGGGCAGGTGCTCAAGCCCCCAAAGCCCCCCCCCCCCCCTGCCTGATTCCTGCTGTACACAAACTGGGGTGATGTAAAAAAAAAAAAAAAAAAAATGTTTCCATTCAGTTTTGCGAAATACATCAATTTGGATACGACTGCTTGGAGAGTTTGGTGAATGACCATGACTGAATCCAGTGAATGCAGAGAGAGCGAATGTTGTATCTTACCCATTACGTAAATTCTGTTTCCTATTACGAAGGGCGTGGCTCCGTAGCGAGGCGTAGGCATGGAGGTGGTGGCCTGCCACTGATCCTTCTCTGCTTCGTAGACTTTAACAAACGCCTGAGGTGTTGTGTCTGCTCCCATTCCGCCCAGGGCGAACACCTTCCCATCTGCAGAGAGACGCCCAGCAGAGACATCGTGATTATTAAAAAGTTCATAAGACCATAATACAAGTTACGTGGTCGTTGAAGCCGTCCGTCCATTTTTCATCAGCTGTTCCCTGTGAGGCAGCAGTCCAGTTTTTTAACGGAAATTCACACAAAAACAACAGAAATGACATTTTTTCACACTAAAAAACATTTTCTGCAGTAATGGGCCAGAACGCATGCTTTAAATGATGTAAACTCTCACCCGCAGGTGGCAGTATTTCCCACTTTTGCTACATTGCTGCCTCAGCTTTACTGCATGTCTAATTATAATCAATGATATATAAGGCGAGTAACAAAAAGTAATATTTACCGTTGTGCATTTTTATTATACATGATTTGTAATTATTTACTTTTGAAAGGGGTTTAAAGTTCTATGAAACGTTTATAAAAAGGTTTTTATATATACATATATTTGATGAAACTGTATCTATGTTATGATAGCATGGCATGGCACATCTGTGGAAAAGAATTGAGCTCCTTCTCCCAGTGCTCTGCTATGATGCAGCTTCAGCAACTCGCTGGCCCTGAATTTTGCACTAAGCTTCAAGTTATTTATTTAGGTTTTTGGGGGAGGGTGTCAGTATTTGAGAGTTTTTTCGCCATGGCTGACCACTGCATTGTGTCTGTGTGGAGAGGAGAGACGCAGAGTCAAGCCTAAACCTGTAACGGTGCGTATGGTAGCTACAGTGGCCAAAGCAAGTATATTATACCTTTCTCACAGATATCAGCCAATTCTGTGCACTTTCACGTCTTACTGTGATTTCCGCTTTGTTTATGAAAAAAAAAAAATCTGCAATTCTGTACAAGTTTTTGTCATTGTACGGCCCAAGGGATGATATTCCACAGTGACATCTCCTGACATAATTAGTCAAACACTGCCGAATCCTAGAAATTCCTTTTTTCACTTACGATACTGATATCGATATCTGAGGTTTAATTTCAGCCAATACGACACGACACAGAAAAACAGCTGAATTTACACATACTTTTTTTTATACACTGACATAAATGTACTGAATGAATAAGAAATTAATTTGATAACTCTGCACCAGTACAGAACACTTTCATACACCAATAACATCCCAAGCTTGGTCAAACATGTAAAAAAACAACAACTTTAATTTGTTCAGTCAGCAAACGTAAAATAAATAATAGAGAAACTGAAACTGACAAACACAATAAATTACTACCTTTGTCAAATATGTAAAAAAAAAAAAAAAAAAACTGCAACAAACATTATTTCCAATGATTCAGAAAGTGCAATGAGGGATTCTAAATATCAGAAATGCACTGATATGCATTGGACACCAATATTAATATTGATCTCCAATATAAATATTGTTGTTATGGCCAAAAAACAAGATTTACCGATACTATATGTATTTCACTTCTGTTTTGAAATCTTTGGGGATGAGGGGGTAATGATGAGAACAGACAGTAACAAGATCAATATAAATATCGGTTGATTATATCGACCCAGTTTTATTTATTGTTTATATTTATTTTGTAACAAATATGTTACAAAAATGACTTAAATCATTGTTTTTATCTTATATTGGCCGATACCTTTGTTAGTGCAAGTATATCGTGCATCCTTGCTAAATATAAAAAGCATTCTCAGGCTCAGAGCACAAAGAACAGAATTAGATTGGTGCATCTCTACTAAATGCCAATCCACCCAATTTGCTTTTGCTGCTCCTCTTTAAATTTCTATCTGACCGTAAACTTAGAAAGCAATCCTAAAGCAAATGGATAAAAACTCCAAACTCCAAAGAGCCAAAGGATGTGATGCATTACTGTGCCCTTCAGTCCGGTCAATACAGCTCAAGCAGCGACACCCGCTCATCTCTTTGTCATCCACACAATCTGCATTATTTATTTCATGAGTCTGAGAAACGACCCGTGGAAAAGGTTTTCACAAGGACATCTACGAACATCTTCAGCAACCGCAGTGTCATTAGAATACAGGAAGGAGGTGGGGGAGAAACTGCTGAGCTAGCCAACATGATGCTACTGCTGAAACACTGCAGGGCCAGGAAAAAAGAGAAGAGAGGGAGAGAGAGAAGATAGGAATGAATAAACAGAGGAGGAGGAAACAAGAGACTAAAGGAAAAGACCTGAACTGATGAAATGATCGCATTAATAAACCAGTAGCTCTCTGAAAGTTGTAGCAAGACAAATGTGGTAAAGAGCAAGAGTGAGAAAAGAAAGAAGTGAATCAGAGGGACTCTTAGTCACTCAGGCAGATGATGGATATTCTGAGCTGTGACTTAAACTGTGAAGAACAAAGCAATAATAAATCTGTCTCTCAGGATGCGGCAATCTGCACGTACTTCTGCTCTCAGGACTTGGTAAATCCAATTTTACTGCTGCACATAAACCAAATGGTGCAGAAAGAACACTCATAGCATGAAGCATGGCATAATACATGTCTATGGAGAGGAGCTGCAAGGAAGGGTAATCACATCACTGCAGAGTTTTTAAGAACTACCACTGAATTAGCGTTGGAAGGAGTTCTAAAAATCATCCCCAAACAAACAACCCAGAACAGCCAGGGGCGACCGCCCGAAGAAAAAAGTCAGGGGTAAAGAGGTAGAGCAAAATGAAATGCCTTCCCTCTGTCTAATAACATAGACCCAATACCCACAATCCACACCAGCTCAGTTCAGTCGCTTTAATCCAACTCTAGTTTGTTTATCTAGAAAGTTGAGTTCGTTTGGAGAGGAGTGAATGAGCAATCGAACTCTGGTCCACCTACAAAACTCTGTCTCAATTCAGTTGAAGTGAACTCTGGTGAGTTTATGAACAGAGTTTATATTTTATCCCTTTATCCTTTCGGAGACCACTCTGACTAGCAGACTATTGTGCAGGGCAGTCTGGGTAAATACAACAAAAACACAAGTGTGTGTCTGGCATTAGTGTAAGAAATTGCTTGTGCTAAACCAGTTGTTGAAGAGAGTTTGACACATTTGAGTCAAAGAGAAATCCTACAAACGCTAAAATCTGACACAGCTCCATTTTCATTTACATTTCTAGTTAAATCCAAGGTTTGATTTGTTTGAAATGAACTTTGGGTAAAAACAACCAAAACAAGTTTAGCGCTAGCAGGAGAAAAGACTTGTGGTCTTTTACCAAAGACAAAAGAGAATTTCTACAACTACTGAAATCTGACACCAATTCGTTTCTGTTTACATTTTATGAAGAAGGAAGTTTTCATGATGTTTCCTACATTGCTTCTTGATGCACCAACACCAACAGTCAGGATTTGCCCCAGAGGCTAGAACCCAGCATATAGGAGAAAATGATAGAACTTATCAGGAAGAAATTCACATGAAAATCTAAATATGGTGAAGTCACAAGCTTCACCATATTTTTGCAGACAGGTTTTTCTGTCAGCAAAACAGAACAGTCTGCGGTCATGACTGTACAGATACCTGAGCAGCTGTCACAAAACAAGATCAAAAGGTAACAAAATGAGCTGAGAGTGGGTTGTGATGGACTGCAGAGACTCAGGAGTCAACATCAAAGATCAAAAATGCTCTTTCAAAAAGTTCGACTCAGGAATCCAGCTGGGTCTGATACAGGACAAACAACCAGACGCACAGTCAAGCCCAGGGCAATTTAGAGTGTTCAATTCACCAAGCAGTGATGTTTTTGGCCTGTAGGGGGAAACCGGAGTACCCAGAGAGAACATGCAAACGTCATGCACAAAGACCTCAGGTTGGGATTTGAACCTTTTTGCTGTTAGGCAACAGTACTACACTGTCATCTGGGCCTCTGAGTAGCTCCCATCTACAGGAAAATCAATTCCAAAAGTCATAAAACATATCAAAAACTATATTTTTTATTATTATGAGGTATTTTTTAAACGAAAACGTCCTATAAATGTTCTGACCTCTGATGTCAAACATTTTATTGTGAGAGTGGGAAAACACACATGGACAATATTCTCTAGTCAACTAAAATAAGCTTTATTTTTCATGTCCGTCGTCACCCCGGGAGACTCCATGGCAACAACAGGATGATATACAAGCCGTTAAAACCTTCCGGCTGCGTGGCACATTGGCGCACGCTAAATAAAATGCATCCCAAATCAGTGCCTGACCTTGAGTCTCTTTCTAGAGAGAAGTAATTAAAAATGGCCTCTGAGGTCAGAACCAAAGAAAACACAAATTCCCTCAGAAGGATTTGAGGTCTGAATATTATTTCAAAGTGGTTCACTGCGTGTCTGCGAAGTATTATCACTCTGCTGGTTTTATTCACATTTTCCAACACAAACTGGTCGTCAGTGTCTGGTTAGACCCTGCTGCTCATGCCTAATCATTATTTTCACATTTCTCTGCATTTCTACTTCTACTCCTCTTTCATCACTCCCCATCAGTTTTTTCGCTTATTTCATCCTCTTCTCCTTCTGTACTGAATATTTTATCCTTTTATCCATGTTGTGCTTATCTCATTCTTCAGTGCAGGGCATCCATTTCCCTCCTCTTACTGTAGAAGCCTACCCGGCGTGTTGAAAATGTAAAGTGGCTTCAGGAAATCACAAACAACACTCAAAGACATTTATATGGATGGTATCACTGTGGATTATAGATTCAAAGCAAAAAAAACTTTCCCCAGTTTTATTGTATTATGTATTTGTGTTTTTCTGTTCTAATAGCTAATATCTACATTTTGTTACATTAAATTATTGAACAAACTTCAATGTATTTTATCAGAGTTTTATCTGATAGAAGCGGCACAAGTAGTTATTGTGGTGTAGAATAATAATGAAACGTGATTTTTTTTCCGATTAGAAACAAATCTGAATAGTGTGGCATACTTTTGTATTCAACCCCCCCTCAATCTGATACCCCTAAAATAAAATCCAGAGCAAAATCTCAGTGAGAGAGCATTTGCAAACAAACAACAACAACAAAAGCTAAAATTACTCCAGATATTTCAGTTTCCATTTTGTTTAAAAAATTATTATTTGCATACTTCTCAGTAATTAATGGAGAAAATGTTAAAGTCGTTACAGCGATCAAACTCTTCTTAGGAACCAGAAAATGGCATTAAAATGCCTGTTTACTTTCTCAGCAAGCTGAGGGTGAAATCCAAATCAGGTAATCATAAAGTTAGAGAGAAAATCAATTTATTCAATAATTACCATAATTCAGTAATATTTAGTGTATAATATATGCCTTCGTCTGATGGAGGAATATGACAAAATTCAATTATTTAAATCAACTAAAATATGTGTGCACAGCTGAAACCAGATAATTACATACACTGAATAAACAGAGAATTGTTTTTTTCTGACTGCTTAAAGTTAAATCAGATGATTCTAAGTGACAGAAAACTTGCTGAGAAAATTTTCTTAAGAGAATTTTTGTAACTTTCCTTGAAATCAAAAGTTTCCATGCATTTGGTCAGTTTCAGGGACAATTGTCTTTTAAACTGATGACTTGAGTTCAAACCTTTCGGGCTTTTGGTGTTTGAAAACATCTGGTTCCAACTTCAGGTGGAACAATATTTGTGTAAATGGATCAATAGAAATCCTCCTAAAACGGGAAGGCGTTAATGACATTCATCTCTTAATCCATCCAGGGATATAGTGGAATAAGGGCCCCTGGGCTAGAGAAAGTTTTGGTGACCACTCCTCCCACAAAAAAGAAAAATAAAATCTTTTTTTTCTCATGCAAATTACAGAATATTGATAAGGAGTCCTACAAATGACCAGGTACACATTGTTGGATGGCTGATTAATAACATGCAGCAGATGACTCCATGTTGGTCCCAAAATGATGAGCTGGAGCTTCATAATTTTAATATTTGAGTGTTTCAATTAATACAAATATGACAATATTTAATAAACACCACAAATTAAACATGAAGGGAAAAAAATAAAATAAAAAGTTAGAGGGTGCCACTGCAACCCACTTATCCTTGCAAAATATAACATAAAACCTCTAAAACTAACACAGAGAACATTTCATTTATATTCCATTTTATCCAATATCACTTCATATAGGATGGAGCAACTTTTTCATTCAACAGCGGGTGAGGGAGCAGAGCAACTTGTCTACAGCGAGATGCTATTCTGAGCTTATTGGTCAAGAACACACTCACAGACCGCTCAATAGCAAAGGTACAGTTTATATGGCAGCAATTACAGTTCCCTCTTTAAGTGAAGGTAAATCAATACTTCTTTCAAAAAGGAAACTCAACCCAAGGACCAAAGGATCAAACCGTTCGTATTAGGTTGAAAGATCTCAAGTCGTGTTGGTGAAGATCAATATAAATAACTGCCATATTCAGAAAAAACAGGCCTGGGGTTTTACATTCACAGGTAAAAGCAGCTTCCTTCTCATGTTATGGAGACACAAACCTTTCAACAGATGGAGAGTGTTTTATCTACATCTACGGAGCAGGGATACATCATACAAATAAGCGCCGTCTCAATTTGGAGGTTTAGGTATACCAGACGCTTAGCAGGGAACTTTGATGACAAATGCAAAACAGAAACATTTGTCATTTTTTGTTTTTGTACCCTCGCCTTCCTGTCAGTAAAACGTTGTTATGTTAAGCACCTTGATGCGCCTCGCTGCTGAAATGTACTATTCAAATAAACTTAATTGATACGCTTTTTGGAACTAAAAGACTGGATCCAAATTTAAATTCAACCCTGCCATGTGAAAAAAAGTTTGCTAAAAGCTAGCTTCTTATTTTGACATACAATGCCAATAAAGTATTAAGAAAAAGTAAGAAAGAGGGACTGAAAGTAGGATCATAATCAGGAACAAAAGCGAAAGAGAGAGCAATGAGCTCTGCTGTCTTCCACAAACACCAAGTTGTAATTGGGTAGAACTTGGATCTCTGAACTAATCAACCAACAGGAAGCTGCTTGTTTCCATCCACCACTGACGCTGCTCTCCTTTCATTAAGCGCTTCCTACCTCTGCTGTTACTGTTCCCGCTGCCTGACATTCAAACATCCTGGAACGATTGATCCGTGAGTCGGAACTGCCCTGGAGCGGCTCCAGGGCCACGGGGCCAGACTCTCCACATCATAATGACAGCATCTCCACGCTGCTGCCTGGCTCATTAACTGCTTTTAACTTCTGTTGTTATGTCGGTTCCGCAATTTACACTTTCGGCTGTGATTTAGAAAAATCAAACGCTCAGGTAATTAAGGTTTTGATATGAAGCCCAGTACAGAGCAAGTACAGATCACACTGGGTTTGACTGGAAACCACAGAGCCAGCACTGGGAAGCTGTTAATTACTGCCTGCATAAACACAGACAGTGAAGTTTTCTAACTACTTAGTTCACAAGCAGAACCATCTGTGTCATTAAGTTCATTTGTAAGGGAATATTTTGCTGCTCGGTACATTTATAAGACAATCCTTTGGCCGACAGCAGCGTTGATCTGCTGCTGGGTTTCCGAGCGCATAGTGTCCTTTAAAACTCTTGACTTATAATTGAACTTTATCACATTTTCACACAAATACGCTGTGTACCTAATAGATTTTTATTCAGAGTAAACGTGGCACGCTGCACAGTAGTAGAACGTTGGAGATGTTTTATAACTTGGATTATTTATGTAGATTTTCACGCGTTGAAAATTTTCATGCAAAAAAAAAAAAGAAATTTCAATTATTTCTTTTACTTACTAAGGTTTTGACTGGAACTTTTGTATTTTGTTGTGATCAATCTGAACTTCAGCTGTTTTGCAAAGAAGAATGGGCAAAAATCTCAGTCTCAGTCTTTTTTCTTCCACAAGGGTCAAGATAATTTTGAAAGGTACTGTACAGACTAGAAATGCACTGATCCGATATCAGTATCTGTATCGGTCATGATAGGTTGTCAATCTGTTTTTATGCGTTTCAGTTTCTTTATTATTTATTTTAACATCGGTCGTTATTTTCTTAATTGCGCTCACTGAACAAATTATAGCTTTGTTCTTTCTGCATGTTTGACAACGCTTATGAAGCTTTTGATGCATCAAAAAAATGTGTATCTCAGTACGTATACGTCTTTGTTTAAAAAAAGAAATGTTTTAAGTCACTTCAGCTGATTTTGTGTATTGGATCGGTATCAGTCGATACCAAACCTCTGATATGGGTACATGAAGTGGATGGTTGCATCATCGTTTTCCAGGAGGAACTCGTCCTGGGATGGTTGAATTTTGCCCTTTTGGTCTCTTAATTTTAAACAAATCAATAAATTACAGCTTTTATGTAAATTCCATTACTGAATAACAAACACATAACTACGATAGTCATATGTTCTTTATGTATCTGGGTTGAACCTTTCACAGTGACAGTTCTTCTTTAGCAGCTGTAAAGGTTTAATTAGAGTGAACAGCAGGAAGTTGGCCGAGTTCCCCAAGTTCAGGCAAGGCGACCGTGATTCATCTCCTCAACATAAAACTCTGGAAGCGCTCTAATAGAAAACATCAATTTTTATACAAACAAACCATTTTGATGTAAAGCGATGCCAGCCGAACACAACTACGCACCAGAATGCTGTAAACATCCAATCAATGACAGATTCTCTAGATGAGGAGAAAATGAGGTTTTCTCCAAAAAAACAAAAAAACAAAATCCAATACCTTCTTGAACTTTTCTGCAGAGACCTGCAGAACGTGTTTGGATAAATAAACCAATCAGAACACTTCCGAACGCTTCAAAGTGGCCTGACAGCATGGCTAACATCAGAAAATGCTGCTCTATGCTATAAAAACATGTCAGGATTTTGTGCAGAGTTCGCTCTGAAAAGAAGCGAATAGCTGAAACTGAACGGAAATAACGGCGGCTTTAAATTCACAAAACGGAACCCGCCATCAATTTCAGCTGACAAGTGATAAAGTCCATCTTTTCTTTTTTTTTTTTTTTTTTAAGGAAAAAAAAAGTGCATATTGATATCTGGGGAGCTTTCCCCTCAGCGCACAAACCCATCCAGAACATTCAATTTCTTCATGCGTGTCCTGACCTTCCCCACTGTGCGGTGACATTTTCCTCACCCCATCTAGTGCATCTGAATTCCCTTAATGCCGCACACCCAAATTCTCAGTCATGACAGAAAAAGACTGAATGCCCTTTTCTAGTTTAGAAAAACCCACTGACCAAATTTTTGGAAGGGAAAAAAAAGTGAAATAATGAAGCTTTTTCACTAATAAAAGATGCCATTAAATTGCTCCTTTGTGCAAAGTATTGGGCATCTGAATAGCACTAATGGAGCAGCTAAAATGGATGCTGAGGGAGATTGTAG
Source organism: Poeciliopsis retropinna (assembly GCA_010277075.1). Classification (NCBI taxonomy): domain Eukaryota; kingdom Metazoa; phylum Chordata; class Actinopteri; order Cyprinodontiformes; family Poeciliidae; genus Poeciliopsis; species Poeciliopsis retropinna. The sequence goes on from VMRM01000009.1 coordinate 2,404,144, forward strand.
TAAAGAAAAAAGAAGGGTTAGTGCTCGCAGTCAGCCTTCCCTGACTAAATAAGCTTCCTAATTAGGCCAGATTTAACCAGTTCAGGGCTGTTTTTGCAGAACATTTATAGTTTGTTCCTTTAGGGTTAAACACTTTCAGGTTTTTCTCCCAAACTCAAGCAAAGGGGCTTTCTAGGGACACCTAGAGGCCAAAAACAAAGTGAAACCAAAAAACACAAATGAATACATACAGTACCTCTAATGAGCAGCTGGCAAGTTCTAGAAGCAACCGATCCATTCCACCTACAGGGACACACCGATCCACTTTTTTTCATTTCCGATACCAATACCGATATCAGAGGTTCAGTATCGGCTGGTACCAATCGGATAAAGAAAACCAGTTCTGGATTAACTTAAAATGTTTCTTCTTTTTAAACACAGATATAAATATACTGAATTACAAATTTATTTGACAGCTTTGCACCAGAATGCTATGTGTTTTAGTCCTCTTTCTGCTTTTGGAGCGTTCTCCAGTCTGCTTGGCGTTCACATGTTGAACCACGTCAGAGTTCACGTCAACCCAACTGACCGAGGTTTTTAGGTGGATCAGAGTTTGCTTTTATTTTTCTCAGATTCATATTCACAGCTTCCCAAATGAACCAGTCTGATTACAGCGGATTAGACAGGGCTGGTGTGAATGCACAATTTTACACACCCTTTCAGGTAAGAGCTCCGTTATAAACACATGGGGATAATAATAAAATAAAAATTACACTGGAGACAATATGCCCAATTCATAAGGGCATATTATATGTACTTTTTTTTCAGTTTTCTGATTTTTTAAATTTTATGTTACATTGGCTGTTATAATCCTAATTGCACTAAATGATAAAAATACAGTTGTGTTGTTTGCATATGTTTGACGAAGCTTGTGAAGTCTGTTTACAAAAAAAAAAAAAAAAGAAATGTATTAAGTCAAGTCAGCAGCTTTTCTGTATCGAATCAGTATTGGCTGATACTAAACCTCAGATATCAATATTGAAAGTGAAAAAAGTGAATCAGTGCATCTTTAGTGAAATGGAAATTATCTAAAATATTAATTAGTGAGGATTAAGCCCCTCTTCCTTTATGGCCCTTAGCAGAGAGTCTTTAACCGTCTGGTGGTTCTTCAGGCTGATTCCTAGCAGACATATGCAGTGTGTCTTCAGAAATCTAAGTCAAATCAATCACTTGATCCCTTCTGGGTGTAGAGTCCAAGAGAGCAGATGGTAGTCTTCTCCTTCCTGCTTAACTCGGAGAGCAGGAGAGGCAGAAGCCCGGTGGGGGGGAGCAAGGTATGGAAAAACCAAAGACCGCAGCATATAAAAAATGTATAAACTGGAAAGATTAAACTTCAACATATTCAAAAGAACAATATTATCAGGACGATCCACATGAACGTGTTGCATTGTGTGAGGTTATCGGTATTTTTACCACTCGCTGTGAAAAACACAGCAGAGATGAGACTTTGAACTGCATGTTTATCGGCCTTGCGGATGCATCTCTGAAGACTTCGGTCTCTAAAAATACACTAAACACAGCTAGAAAAGGAGAAAACAAGCAAAAAAAAAAAAAAACAAGAGCAGCATCCCTGCTGTGAAACACCAGATAATAAGAACTGAACTGGATTCATTGACTGGAGAGGCTCCTGTGCCATCAGTGCAGCAGCAAACCAGCAGCTCTCCTCCTGAAGACTGCTGCTGCTGCAAGCATTTCGTAGAGAAATCATTTTAGTTCATTATTTCCCCACACACAGTTTTAAATCTTTCATCACGTTTAGCTGTCGTCATTTTAAATATGAGCCTGCATGTCAGCTGAACAGACTGTCACTTTGGGGAAAAACATGACGAATGTTGCCTGAAAACCTCGTAATAGTGAGATAAACTCACTGTTCTGCTTGCACTGCTCACACAGTATGAATTAATTTGGAATTCAATTTATTATAAATTAGATTTTTTCCTAGCTGTTCTGTTTTAAACAAATAGCACTGAGATGGCTTTAGGCAAACTAACGCGGAACCAAAATTTACATTACATTCACAGAAACAAAGACAGAACAATAAATAACCGAGTTGGACAGTTTATCAGCTAAGAAAAGCTGATTTACACTTTAATTCTCGCCACAATCAAATAGAAATTACAAAAAATAATTTCTATTATTTTTGTAATAGAAATTACAATAAATAATAGCAATTGTCGTGTTGCCTAATGGAAACACGACAAAACTCAAGTTTTCAAGATGAAACGTTTTGCTTTGGGATGAGGTGGTTTTATGGTTTTTCAGCGGAATAAAACATGTCTTTTGCAAAACTGCAAATAGAAACACTTTTTCTGCTACCAGAGCTCTCACAGCATCACATAGTTCATAAAAAGTTGTGCGTCCTTCTAGTCTCTTGAATTCTAGTCTCCAACGCCTGAATATGACGCCACACCTCTGGATTATGAGGATAATCTCATGTGACTGCCATTATTATTCATGCATGATTTAAATTTTATTTCTCACTTAACGGAAACATCCACAACTGCAAAACTGTGTTTCTGGAATACAGAGAAAGATTTGTGCACATTTGAAATGGGAACTCAGTCACTGACAACATATACTTCGGTCCAAATTCCTTCTTCTGTCCTGAATTCCTCGACGTTCTTTTCCTTCCAAACAAACGCCTGAGAATGTAACGGCTTCTCTCCCCACAGCTTCTCTCCATCTTTACTGGCTCCGCTTACTTCATCTCTCTGCAGGACACACTAATCAGATCTTCTCCGAAGCTGAAATGACGATAACGAATGACCGTGTTTGTTTCGGGCCGTTTTAACTTACGCAGACAACAGCATAATTGACTCTGCCGCCGGAAAGAGGACATGTATTGTCTACAGGAGACAATTTTGCTGTCATACTGTAATTTTATGGATTATACATATTGTCAGTTGAAAAAGGCTTTTATCTCTTTGATGTTTTTGTCTTCTAAATTATAAAAAAGGTTTTTGCTCAGGGATAATTGCTGTGCTTCAACATAACGTCAGAACTGTTTCTCGTAGTTAATACCAGATCTATAAATGCAGATGCATGACTGAGGTAAAGCTGCACTCGGCACTAAATGGGTTCCTCAGCTGAAGAGGATGTGAAGCAGCAGCTCGAGGGCCGTGTGTGTGAGAGAATCCGTCTGTCTGAGGACCCGGGAAAGAAGTGGGCGCCCCATATCAGATGAAAACAGGAAAGTGTGTTTTCCTCACGACTGATGATGATCAGACACAGAGACGAGGCAGCTCTGACGCTCCGCAGGCCGCCATTGTTTGTCAAACACGAGGTAGCCGACATTAACCTAAAGTGACAGCTCGGTGACGCACAGCTCAGACTTCTGCAGTGACACACACTCCCTCACACACCAATACTGTCCAGACTGCATTTATCTTTCCCGTTCCCCCATTCCTCTCATCTGGCTGCTTGTACAGGAATGACAGGTCTGATTGTGTTGTGCTTCCTGAGCTGAGGTGGGCTGATGACAGGGCGGCGACACGGCGAGCCTTGGCGTTCGCTCGGTTCAAACGCAATGACAAAGCGACATCATTACCCATCATTCCACGGGTGTCAAGGCTGGCACAAACAGGCTGCGACAGCCCGTCTGCTTTGACTGCACTACAAACAGCTCCTGAGTGTGTGTGCATGTGGGCGTCCGCGTACGTGTGTGTGTGGGTGTGTGTGTGGGTGTATGTGTACTAGAAGCTGCTATTGAGGTGCTTCTCCACTGCTGCCCTCAGTTTACAAGAACTAGTTGAAAGATGGTTGGGAGGTGATCCTAATAATGGGAACAAGACTTTTACTGTCTAATTAGGGGTGGATGATATAAACTTAAAATTTTATCAAGATATTATGTGGTATTATTGTCATAATAAAATTGACGACAACTATTTCTATTTTTTTTCCCCTATATGGATGTGAATGAGTAATCGTGGCAATCAAAGCCCCACAAACACAAATCATGTTCTTGAATAACCTGCACATTTGAAATGCGCTTCTTTGGAACACCAGTCACATAAAGAAGTGTGATCTGTATCGCTAACCTGCACAAATAAATGCATTTAATCATATTTTCAAATTGATTGATGCTCTCATTGAACAAACAGCGAAGAAAAAACTAAACTAACAATCCCAACAATACAGACCATTTTGAGGGGTTTTAAACATCACTAACTGGAATTTATTATGACAGTAAATGAAAATTGTTAACACGATTAGAAATTTATCTCAATAAATGATAAATGCCCTGCTCTAGCGACAGGTGAAAGCAACAATCGAACATTTGTCAACGTTCTTGTGTCGCTTCGTTAGGCTAGTGTGAACGTCGTCGACGTCTACCAACTTGAAATTTCATATGTTATGAATTTCACAGGTCGCTTGGCTGAAGGACTGCAAGTGATTGTCGCCTCACTACAACAAGTTCCACAAAAATTGAATGGAGACAAAGCAATGTTTCCTCCCGGGTATCGAGCTCATAACACCTTTTAGTGCCCAAATGAATACAGTTTTTTACAGAGGAATCTGAATTGATTATAGACAGGTTAAAGCTCTACAAACCTCAAAAAGGTTTGTAGAGCCTTAAAGAGATTGGCCACAAAACTATTTTGTTCAAAGATTATCAGGTTTTAAATAGTTTAATTCAATATTTCAGGCTCCCAAGATGAATTTTCTTTTGAATATTTTTGTTATTTTCTACGGGTAAATCCGCCAACAAGGAACTTTTTTTTTGTGAATTATTTGGAGTTGCGCTCAACAGAAAAATAATGCAAACTACAACGCTCATAAGAAGGACTGTAAACAGCATCTTCGAGAAGCACTGTTATGATGACGTGCTAAAGACGGGGTGTTAGGAAGAGTAGGAGCTTCTTAAAGAGACAGAGGCTAATTTCCTGGGATTGATGTAAAGTTGTTTTGATATATTTAGATAAATTTTTTTATAACAACTTATTGTATTGATTTCACTAAAAAAATCCCACTATATAAAATGCTCCTTAAAACCATACATATGGGAGTGATGGGATTGATTCTTTAGTTTGTTTCTAACAATGCCTCCTATTTGCTGTATTTGTTCATGATTTTATCGCTTTAGCTTTTCTTTATACTTTGTTCTATAAATAGTTTCAGCTCATACCTTCCTCAGTTTATTTTCCTCATCGTCTTTTTTCTGTGGACGAGCATCACATATGGTAGCCCTCCATTATCTGTTCATCTAGTGGTTTTTAATAATACCTGCCTCACTGCATCAAATCCCAATTTGTTTTGTATTATTTCCTTTTTATAAAGTTTGTGGCTTTCTAAATCATTGACAGTGACCTTTCTCCAATTATGCTGCGCTAAGCAAAGAAAATGAACATAAATATTAATCTAATTTATTCCTGAGGAGGATGACATTAACCCGCCTCCACCCCACCAGCCCAGAGTCACTGCTACACAATGTGGCATCTGTGATGATTCACATTTAATCCAATATTAATGAGTCTTTCAGAGTCGCCTCCAGACTGACCGGTTGTGTAACGCGCTTCTGCTGCTTCAAGAAAAATAAAATGATGCCTACTTAGAGCAAGGTCGTAACATTTCATGACATCATTAGATCAGACATGATGCAGAAAGGAGCTGTTGTTCTCTGGGAACAGGCAGGAGTGTTAGCATAATGGCTATGGCTCTGTGTGGACTGGTCGTCCTTCAACTGGAAGGTTGGTGCATTAGAGAAAAAAAAGAAAAGAAAGTCCAGCATATTCATTGTGCAGAGCCAGTATGTTGAATGACAAGCATGTATTCAATATGTTTGGATAAGGATGAATTTTAAAGCAGTTAGTAAAGTGCCTTGCAGAAACAAGGAAAGAAATTGTGGCAAAGCCTTTGAACGTTTTCATGTTTTGTCTCTAAACGAACCCAAACTTCTATGTTTCCTATTAGTAATTTAACTCAACCAGAATTTTAGCACGTTAATCTCAATGGCTTAATTATACAGATTTTAATGCATCAAACATTTTAGCGCAATGAATTACAATATTTTTTACATAAATAAAAATCCATCAAAACAGAGATGGACGACAAAGTCTCTTCTCTTGGTTTAAAACTGGTTTAATTTCAGCTTTTCGTCTGACAGGACAGGATATTTGCAGTAGCTTTCACAAAGTAGATGAAAAGAACTTAGAACCACTTAAAACAAAGGAACAAACTCTACCCTTGGTTACTTCAGTGCAGTATCATTATTCCACTGTGCCTGACATGGTTGCTTGCTCTTCATGCTGCGCTCTGTAATGTGTAATCACTAGTAAGATCTGCAGTAATGCACGTTTTGATGGCATTGTTGGCCAATGAGGATTTCTGAACCGCTTGACTGAAATTTTTTAAATCTCCCCTAATCTGGTGAAGCAACCCAGATTAGAGCATCTAAGATTAGAATATCTTTCCAATTCCAGTTGGAAAGACAAAATTGTTTTAGATGGTGATGGAAATAAAATTATTTAAAAACAAATAAAAATTAGCGGTTCATTTATGTCTGCTTAAATCTACAGGTTTCGTTAAAGTAACAACAGCCACATGCTACATAAACTGGAGTTCAAATGTCTCCCTGTGAGAGTTCAGAGTCGCAGTCCTTTTCTCTTCCCTCCAATTTGCATTAATTAGGCTGGACCTTTATGCAAATTCAGAGCTGTCAAAATGAGGTGTCTCTTTAAACTTCCCATGCTGATTCCAGTGTGTAGAAAGAGGACTTAATGAGAGTAATGGAAATGGCCTTCCTCTCTCCGGACTTGGCAAAAAATGTTCTCTGAAACTTGTCTGGAAGTTAAGGAAGATCTCGGAAAGTTAACCTGAGGAGCAAAGCCCCGTGAAATCCAGAACAGGGAGAATTTAGACTGGAGGAAATGATGTCGCTATACTGATACAAACCTAAAATAAAGTCTGAAAACTTACTATCAATAACACAAAAGCGCTACTAGGAATGTGACAACATTTTTTTTTACATTAATATGCAAAGAATGTCCATAAAATGAAAATGAATTTGATGTAAGCAAGTAACTTTGTCTGGTAAAGCAAGTATTGGTTATTATTATGATCCCCAGATAATAAGGTGAGAGTTTTAAGCTTTGCTCCCTCGTGCTTCTCATTACAGTTAAACTTAAAGGCTGTCCCGGTTTATTATTGGATCTGGGCCGAACTGTTGTCTCCACAGCTGCTGTTCTTGGCCTTGTAAAGTGTCAGAACTTTACTCCAAAGCCCTCTTTTAAAATATATATGTTTTACACTCACAATACTGGCAAAATCTACACCTTATTTACAGTAAATACCCTTTGCAAGTCATAAGAAACGTATAAAAATACCAAAAACAAACATGTTTCGATGGAGCCCAACAATTAAGAAAAACTGCAATAATTTAATTTGTTTACTATTGATTATTATTTTGTAGTTATTTTTTTCTTCTTGTCCTTTTTGTCTTTTTTCTGTTTTCTGTCTGAACACTGCTTGTTTAAATACTTTTGAGCCAGTTTAAAAATGTGTGAATGTGAAGGTTCTGCACAGGTTTATTTGCCTGCATCCTTTAACAGCACACCCACGCTACTAAGCCAAATGACAACATAACCTTCAGTGGACAATTTAATCAACCAATAAAAGTTCTGATTTGGAGCCGGTGGGTATTTTTGTGCAGCTGCGTGGCGTTCGTGCCGACCTGCGCTGATCCTGAAAACAGCTACAGACGGACGTGAAATTGCCACGTTAATGTCCGGGCCCTTTTGTAAGAAAGGTGTGAAATAAAAAGATGGCTGTTGCTAGTCAACAAAACAAATGGAGATCTTTAAGTAAATTCTGGTACGCCTGAATATGTGGGTCATCATTCATCCGGATTGAATGAATCTCACTGTGGGTTTGCAAACAAGCTGCCTAGCGGACCGTTCGAGGAGTTTAAATATGTAATTTAAACATGACATATATGTGATCTGTACACTATTAAATGCTCACTTAGCATTGATTAACCATAGCAGAATGTCGGAGTCTCTTTCTCTGAGAACCAAAACAGGTGCATTGGTCTGTTTTCATCCTACTTACCCAGAGAACCAGGTTGGAGCTGCGTTATTAGCTCCATTGAAAATAAATTTGCTGAGTGGAAACTAATATTAAAAAAAAAAAAAAAGACTGTTTTTCAATGAAAAGTTTTTGGCGATACGATGAGGTGCGCTTTTTCTTGGCCATGTCAAAATGGGTTTATTTTTGCTAAACTGCGAGCACTCTGTTTGCTTTACGAGTCACATGATCAACAACTGGATGTTGCCTTTGGCGGAAACCATGAAGAAGACGACAACAGGAAATGCTTGGAGCATGACGGCTCAGCATGCCTTCAAAAAACTTGTCACACAAACTGACTTATTCACGTGGGATTTTAATTTAATTTCTTATTTGATGGAAACACCTCAAATGTGAAATAGTGTTTTTTCAATGCTACTGAATTCTTGACAAAATTTTGTATTTGTAATGTTAGTGCAGCTACAGTAAATGTCTCACCAACTTTAAGCTACTTGTACAACAATACAAGTTGCTTTAGCTGCAACCAGCAATTTTCAGTATTTTTTATTATTATTATTATTGGAAACCATTATCCTTCCACCTGATAATTATCTGCTCCTCTCTGTTGGAACTGTGTGGTTGTAACATGACAGATGTGACAAAGTTCTGATTACTTTTGCGAGGCATCCTTAAGTGTTAGACTTCCCAAAGTAATGAGTGTGGCTTCAATTCTGAAATCTGCTGCTATTTCCTTCGAGAAGAGAACGCTTCCAAAAATAGGTTTGAATGGAGTATTTCTTCATGCTCACCTAGATGTGTCTCTTTGCTGCACTCTGGCACAGTTGCACTTTTTCCCGCCCTGAACGCACTTCAAACACCTGCAGAAGCTGTTTTTTTTTTGTTGCCGTCGGAGTCTTTGGGAGCTGGGAGCGATTGTAGCCGAGACACCGCTCTCCGTCTGTAGAAAAGTTTGCGTCAGCCTCGTGGGGATCGAACCTCACAGCTGTGGTGTGCGCACACAGGTGGCACGGCAGCTTTTCTTAGAGATTAAAAAATAAAAAAAACCCGGAAATCTGATTTACATTTTAACGTAAATTAGTAATCTGAGATAACGTCAAGGAGGTTTTCACAGGGCTCAGCTGCGGCATGCAGAGATGTTTTCATTCATAGCTGAATTTGGCCCACGGTGAAGTTGTGAGGAAAGGAGAACAGCAGCATACGGCTCCGACAGCATCCTGTGCCTTATTGAAATAATAAATGGTCCAACAGCCACCTGGGTGCACATCTTAACGACAAATGTAGCCCAACTCGGAAACAAAGCAGCTTGGAGACGAAGCAGCTGCTGTTTTCATGGCTTAATTACGCTGCAGGACATTGTTGCGCTGCAGCGCCTCCAGGTATTTCACAGGCAGCTCATTTTAACCCACAGCCAGAGTTTACATGTAATCAATATATTAACGTTAGCTTGCAAATAACGTCCTCATGTGCAGCTTCACTTTCCTGCACAACAATCACGCAGACTTTAAAGCACTGTTAGCTCGTGAGTTAGCACATAACTAATTATTCTCCATTATGGTGATGCGTTCCGTGACACCGGACCATTAGCAGAGGACAGCACGCTGCTCTGAATTTATTGGCTGATAGGTTTGTTTGCCCAGGGGAGGCCAGAGCTATTTGTCAGTAATAGAACATCTTGTTGCATCAGCGTGGAAAATATTAGCCAATCACAGCTGAGTTGCGGCTTAATGTGTCATGCTTTACTGTCGGAGTCCAACTGCAGCGCTGCAGTATTTCTATCACAGCATCGCCTTAAATATTCAACATATTCTTCTTTTTTTTTTTCTGCCATCAGATTTTTATGCTGCAGTAGGGAGATCTGGATCTGAACCTTTTATATATATTTCTATAGATCTATAGGCTCTAGACTTGGAACCTGCAAAAACGTAAGATTTCAAGAAAATTATGATGGAGACCAGGGGTTCAATCACTAATAAATGATTATTGATATTTTGTTGTGCTTAGTTTATTTACAGACCAAATGTTTCTCATTTCAGTTCTTTATTTCGGTTACATTGTGGCATCTTCCCTGTGGGGCAACATGTCAGTTTGTTTCTCATAACTTCTGTGGGTTTGATTTGAGTTTGCTACTTGAGTGCTTAACCTTCCTGGTGTCTCTGCTGATGAGGAAGGAGCAGCAAAGGGAGACAAAAGCTTCAGGTGCTGCTGAAAGCTCCTGGAGTTTACCGTTAGGAGAGGTGATGCTCTGAGGAGTTAAATTTAAGTTTAACTTATGCTTCGATTGACCTTAGATTAGTTCAGTTCTGCTGATTTGCATGCATGTGAATATTCATCGGTATCATTTATTGTTTTTGTGTTATGTTTGTGTGAATAATGTTTGTTTCTTGTTTTGCTTTGGTTACCCCTTTACTTGGTATGAGTGGTGAAATTGCCCCAGGTGTCAAGGCCAGCCTCTTTGTCTCCCTGTGTAATTGGTGTCCGTGCAAATGTAACATGCAGCTGTGAATAAATCCACCTCTACTGCATTTTGTCGTCACGCCTCATGTTTACACCCCGAGCCTCCGCCGGTGGAAGTGACAGTGAATACGCAAACAGATCGAGAGACAGGGAGGGAAAAGATTCATGGACAGATTGATGGATGGATAAATGGAGGGATTGCTGGATGTATGGCTGGATTGGCGGATGAACAGATGCAGGGTGGGACGGAGAACTGACTGGTGCATTGATGAACAGATGGGTTGACAGATAAATGGTGGAATTGTTCCATTTCCATGGTAATATTAGTAAATGGTTGAATTGTTAAAACAATTAATTAGACAATAGAACTCGAGAACCAAATCTTTCTATACTCTGAGCTTTTTCCATACTTAAGAAAAATATGTCAATCAGAAGCTTTCTAGGATTTTCTAGAAGAATAAATGCTAGATATGTACAAAATATGGGAAACCTTGAAATGTAATCTTTCCCAGAATAACTGTATATCAAAAACATGTTCTAAACTACATGAGTCAGACATTCTCCAAACACATGCGCTGCATTTTGCAGCACTAACTGCTGTAAAGCGAAGCAGAAAACAGCTTCAGCTTGAAATGGGAGCATTAATGCCAACTTTGCGATATTGTTGATATATATAGAAATTGTCTTTTTCCCCATCAGTAGTTGACCTTGACTTTCCATAATTTGGTTAATGACTATTTTCAGGAGACAAAAATCCCTTTTTGTAATTATGAACTTATGAAATACTGTGGCATACTGAGACTGAACAAGAACACAACAAAATGGAAAAGCATGGAAAGTAACTGGGGCTCACTTCTTACACAGACAACTACATCATGTCAGAATTTCCCAACGCAACTAGACACGCTGTGCTGCGAGTGCAACTTTATTAAATAATGCACAATAAAATCAGGTGAACTTGTATTATTTATAAATCGAGTTCAACACAGTTGCTACTGAAGTTGTTAGGAGGCGGTTCTGTTCATGTTCTTGGGTTGGAAACCAAGTCTCCATTAGTGGCTCTTGTACATCCTGTAAACTTTCCACATTAATCTAATTTTAGATGAACCAATCTGCCTAAAAGAGGTGAAATTTGAGAATGAAATGGGTATTAAATCCATTCCATTTTTATTGGTACTTAAATCCAATAATAAAGCCAACCCAGGATGACAAGGGCAGACTTTGGAGGTTGTTGTGTGGGACGTTGCTGTCATGGAAACGTCCCCCGGTTTGACCGACAGGGTCGCGGCGATGGATTGGTGTTGATTTCTGGAGAGCCCGTAACAATCCGCTGTACATCTGGGGGACCGAGTCTGATGCTTGTTTTTCACTGACGTGTCAAGAGCTGCAGAACTCAGAAAAAAAAAAACAACATTTGAGACCTGAAGTTTTTCTCGAAAACAAATCATTCAAATGCAACGTCAACAGCACAGAGTCACTGTCAGGGCGGATGAATAACACCAGTCACCAGGAGAGAATAGGTAGGAAAGCCGAAGCTTATGCAGAGATCTTGCTTTCAACTATGTATCCACACACAGAAATGTTCTTATTTTAGGACAGACAGCAGCCAGGAAGAGTAACTTAAGCCAAAACAAAAGTGGGTGCATGTTACAGGTTGAACAAGCTGACAGGACCGGACATGTACTTTGTTTGAACTTGTCTGCTGGATTTCTGGATCTCATTGTACACTGACATTTAGCTCGTCATTCTTTAATAACACAAAAAGGTCCAAGAAGGGAACCGGGCCACCAAAAACTAACAAGGAGAAGAGCAGTGGAGAGAGAGAGGAAAGATCTGACAAGAGACAGAGGGAACTGAGCTGTGGAGGTAATTAGAGAAGGTGGATTGTAAACAGATGGGAGGAAATGGATGAACAGAAACTCAGACACCAGAAAAGAGAAGCAGAACTCAACCCAATAAGAGAGTGAGCCAAGATACCAAACTAATAAAAACAAAAAAGAAAACAAGAACCGAAACCAAAAAAGTAGGGCCATAATTAAAGACTAAACTCAAGTCATGAAAAACAAAAAAACTTCAGCTCTAAGAGCGTGACAAAGTCAACTAAAACCAACGCCCAAAGAGAGATCTTTTGGGTGTCTTTGGTAGAAAAGCAAAAACCAAACCTGAAAAACGAGAAACCAACCAGAAATATTGAAGATTTGGACAAAGTTGAAAGCTGCTGGTGTTCAAATCCAACATTTTTTATCATTCCCTTTTGGTGACCAGTGTGGTTCATCATGACTCACTGGTTCACAACTTTCAGGAATTTATTCTAGAAATATCAGAAATGACTGGTTAAAAAAATCACTGTGATTATGAGTAATGTTCTTCGGGAGCGTTCACACCAGCCCTGTCTAGTCCTCTTTAACCAAACTCTACTTAGTTTACTGCAGGGCATTCTGGGTAAATACAATCTAAGCAAACGTGAGTAAAACGACATCATGGCCTGAGGTCTTTTCCCAACGACGAGAGAGAAATCCCACAACAGTTTAAATCTCATGCCACTTCATTTTTGTTTACATTACATAAGAATAAAGTTATGGTTAGTGTCTTCTTCTGAGGTTTTCATGTTGTTTCCTTCAATAGTTTTTGCTGCAGCGCCACCACAGGCGAGAGTGTGAACAGGTTTTTCTAAAGGTTTAGTTCATTTGACAGTGCAGTGTGTGCAGGAGCTCAGAATGGAGCAAATGTTGCAATTTCGGTCCCCAATCTAAGAGTCTACCAGACTACCAGGTGTGAAAACATCCTCACACACAATGTATTCAGCTTTTCTTTGTCTTCAGTAAACAAACCACCTGATTAGTAGTCATTGTTTCCTGCTGAATAGCACCTGATTGAAATTGTTTAACTTGCCAAGCCTGAATCTGCGAGCCGGCAGCTGCTTTCCAGCAAAAATCAAGCTGATTGCATCAGCTCCAGGGAGGAAAAAATGCGGACATGAATCCAACAAGAGTCAGGATGAAAAGCAGCGTGCGTAATGTCTCCCGCAAAAACAAACAAACAAACTAAAATTAAAAAAACTAAATTAAATTAAAACTAAAAAAATTAATTTGTAAAAGGAAGCGGCCGAAGATCACTGACCAGTTGCATGACTGGACTGTTATGCAACTGGTGAAACATATATCAGTGACGTATTCACTAAAACGAGGATTTTATGTAAAATCAACCTTTTTGAGCTTTAAGTTATGTTGTGATGTTATTTTTTTTATTGTAAAACATACATTCAGTGTTGCTTTGATTCTTTCATGCATGTTTGAGGAATCCATGAATGAAAAGTATGCTTAACACCCACTTCATTTATTTTGAAAAGGAATTTTTCATTTGACAAAAGACTAAAAGTTTTAATTTATTGAATATGACTGCATACATAAATATGAAGGATCTCCTTAATGATAACTGCAGGCTGCTAGACTGAATCCATAAGTGGGTAACCTTTAATTCACCCTTCTTAAGCAGATTACACCCAACAGTAAGAGGCCATGGAGATCAAAGTGCTCCGTTATCTCTATTCACTGTGACTTCATGGTGTATGAGTTATTATACAGTTTTAAAGTAACTGTGTGTGACTCACCTGATGAAACAGAACCAAACCAGTCGATTGAGGCTGCAGGATGTGGGCTGAACTTCGCCTATAATGCTGCATTACGTAACAAGAAGGACAAATCAGGAACCATTAACGCCTAACAAGATGGGGAGAAACAGGACTATGCTGCCGGTATTGATCTTATTAGGAGGAGTTTCTGGCAACACTGCTCTCGGTGTTCATCGGATTTCCATTCTGACTTTATGCATAATGAGCGCAAGCAGTAAGTGCAGCTATATTTGACTAGAGTTCGACTCCAGCCTCCTGTGTAATTGCCTTGACATGAAAAAAAGCCCACTACATATTGTAATTATAGCTCGAATGAAGACGGATATCGGGTCTTTCAAAGTTAACGGGATACATTATGAAATTAAACACTTGAGTTGTTCACGATAACCGGAAAGCGAAGGGCGAAGGCGTCGGGTCTGAGCTGGAGGGGGAAACCGTTTGGATCAAGAGGAGATGATGGTAAAACATGAACATGAACGTTTCCCTCTTTTACGTTTCAACGCAAAAGAGGGAAATTCTCCAACTGATCAGCTAGAAGATTTTATACTGACAGATAACTTCACACCAGAGCTCAAGCACAACCCACATATGGAGGCCTTAGTCTTCTCGACACAGCTGTCGCAGGTTTGATTACCGGTCTGGCAACCGTTGCTGCATGTCTTCCCCTTCTCTCTTCACCCACTTTCCTGTCAATTAACTATGAAATTAAGGCCCCTAGAGCCAAAACAAAAAAAACTTTTTGGCAGGTTCTATTTCTAAATTAATGCCACAAAAACTGCAAAGATTTAGTGCCTTGCTAAACAGCACATCAGCATCAAAACATGTTCAATGTTTCCCATCTGTTCCACAGACAGGGTGGGAGAAAAAGTTAAATTTCTTTCAAGTTTGTTTTTCTCTCTTTCTTTTCTTTTTATTGATTTTTCCCCCCCCATATTTATAACACTTAAGTTATTCATGAACCTGGTAAGTATCAGATCATTGTCAACATGTCCTGATATATACAAGACTGACAGAGGGTGTGCTGTCTGTCCACCATTACTCACCATCATCACAGAATTAAAAATGCCACTTATTATAAGTAGCTCTTGCTCTTCAGAGAGCTGATAAAAACACAGAAAGCCATGTACACCTCAGAGTTTAAGAGGCTGGAACACGATTAACAGCGTATGACACACTCCATTAGCTCTAAGAGCTGTTGCATTGTGCTGTCATGGATACTATTGCTGTGTGAGTTAGAGGTGAGTAGTACAATTGTTTCCATAGAGAGCGATGGATGAATACTCCAAGAGTTTAACTCATCTCAGGAAACAGGTGATATTTTTAGACAATTTGTACATAGATCAAAAGTTTCAATCGTGTATTTAATAAGAAAAGTCAATTTTGATTTTAAGTTTTTCATCTTCCAAACCTGATCTACCTCATATATTCCCTCTAAAACAGAGTTAAAAATAAAGTACATCGTATGCAACGAATTTCTGCTTTTAGTTTTCTGAAATAAGTGTTTCCATGGTAATCAGAGGGCTAAATGAATAATGAAAAATACTATCTGAGGAAAATATATATGAATGGATTTAATTGGGTCCTTGGAAGAAAAATTTTCGTATTTAATTATGGCAAATTGTTTAATTTATTTAATCCAGAACGAGCTCATAGGGAAGTGAATTGGATATGATGTACGCAGTTGGTGACAATTCTTGGTCCTGCAGAGACGCGTCTGTGATGTCGTTGTTGTGTCAGCGATGAGTAATCTTTTCGGTTTTGCCCATGCACTGCACCGCGATCAAACCAGCGTGTGGCTCAAGTGGTTGTGATTGCCTGCAGAAAGTGCACAGCAGTTTCGATAAAGAAGAATGAACAGGAAGTGGGCGAAAATGTAAAAAGAAGAAATAATTTCTTCCCATGTATGACCAAAAAAAAAAAAAAAAAAAGCATTTCTGTTTGTTATTGATTCCCCCTAAAAAAAATACATTACTAGTTGGATTGCTACAGTCAGCCACCACAACAGAAAAAGAAAATGACTTTATTGAGCTCATTATAATGCATTGCACTGCTGGGGAAGCCTGGGTTCTTGGGATGCCAGGACAGTCCAGATAATGGCTTGTTGATCCAAACACAATTGCTTGCTGGACTCTACTTTCTGCTGAAAGATGTACTGCCAACGCCAAAGCAGGCCAGTCAGAGTGCAAACAGAAATACCAGAGTGCCTCTGATAAGCATTTAGTTATTTAAATTGCTCCATTTCTCTGACTTTTTTTTCCCCCTTTCTTTTTTGACACTGTTGCAGAGAGAATAACAGGAATCTGTGTGTTTTGTTTTTTTTAAAAGAACAAACATCTGACATTTCTACAGAGGTGTGTATACTTCACGTAGAGACGGAGCCTGGGACGTCTGAGGACGAGCGTTCTGGGTGCCACTCCTGTCCGCTAAAGCACATTATTGGGAAAGGAGGCATAAAATAGATTTACTGAGGGATAATTTATCTCTCAGGTCACATCTCTGTTGGATTATTTTCCAAAGACCTCAAAGACATTACTCACATCCGATTCATTTCCTGCAGATAATTTTAA
Source organism: Poeciliopsis retropinna (assembly GCA_010277075.1). NCBI lineage: Eukaryota > Metazoa > Chordata > Actinopteri > Cyprinodontiformes > Poeciliidae > Poeciliopsis > Poeciliopsis retropinna. The sequence continues at coordinate 2,420,857 of VMRM01000009.1, forward strand.
GGCCTCCTTCTTCTTCTTTTTAAATGTTAGTCCTCCACTTGTCCCCCATTCACAGTTTCCCAGAAGGACACTCTCATCACTACGCTGAAATAGAACGAGTTTATAGGGAGCCTATTTTGTGCTTGAATGATTAATGCATCTGTGTTAAGTGGCTTAAAGACAATGGTCATGGTGAAGAAGTGGAAAACAGGTGAAATAAAAAAAGACACAAAAGTTTAAGAGGGTCAGAAAGGCTGAAAAACTTTTTAAAAAAAAAACAACATAAATGTCTGGATCCTTTGAACTAAAACAGTCCAGCACTTCTACTTTTACTCTAACTGATCAAAAAAATGTTGTCAAATCATAATTTTTGCCTGTGTTTAGATGACTTGCTTGATTTGTCAAGTTGAGGAGCACAGATGGAATGGTGGCACACTGAAATTGCAATTTGATCCCTACAAGCCAAAATCTAAAGTCAAAAAAGGGGGAAAAGTCTATTATGTATCCTTCTATATAAATTGCTCTGAAGGTTCGAACTTCAACAGCTGCTTTGTCATAACAAATGTGCTCAAGTCTGTCTATATTTCGGTAATCTTTTAAAAACACAATTTTGCAATTGCGGTGTTTCTATTAAATAGGATATGAAGCTAAAATCAAATGTGAATTTAAAAATGATGGCAGCAATGGATGGAAACATTTACATAAAATGAGGAGACGTTGGCGTTTTATTCAGGCGAAGCGACAAGCCCCTGCAGCATCTACGTATGCAGCGTTTTTTAATCTGAGATTTTACAGAAGAGTTATGGATTCAACATGCAGTCCAAACTTTATTGGACTCTGTGATGCTGTGAGAAGAAAAAGATATGCGACTAATAAGACGACTTCCTGTCGTCTTATTAGTCGTTTTCAACAGTAGCAGCATCCGCCTGATGATGCAAAAAAAAGTGTTTCCATCTCAGTTTTGTGAAATACATCTTGACATGGCTGAAAACTCACCTCGTCCCAGCACAAAACAAAAAAAAGTGTTTTTAAATTGGTGTGTTTCTATTTGTTTTTGTAATTTCAAGCTGCATAATTTTATGGAAACAGTGAACAAAGTTACTGAGAGCTTTGATGTTTTATATACCTGTTTTCTTCTTTTCTCTCTTTCTCATCTGCCCTTCAGTCACTTTGTGACCTTTAACCTGTCGGGTAACAGCATGTATGTCTGGTGTGAACATATGCTGCCGTGAGACTCTAAATATTGTATTAGCACCAGAAATGCAAGTTCATAACACTTGGAATATATTAGACAACAATGATTGCTCTTCAAACAATCCTTTGCAGTTGGAATTTTGCACAATAAAATTGTGAAGATGATCTTTGCGATTCATCGTGAAGCCTTCTTCTTTAGTATCTCACTCTTGAAGCCTAAAGGATCCCATCATGTCTACGAATGGGCTCCGAGCATGACGGTACATCATCATTTCATCTTGGATCTGTTCTACTGAACCTCCCTGGACAGGAACCACAACCAGGGGGGAAAAGACAGCGGTTCCAGAACGATGCATCAAGTCCCCTAGAGAGTTGGGTTTTTGTGTTTGGCTCCTGAAACATGAATAGAGAGAATCACCTAAAATGTGTTTGTGTCATCTAATTACCATAGATCTATTTCTGGGATAAATGAAACATACCATGAGGGAGAGACGGTGTCCTGTGATGGAATATTGATTATAACAATGGTTGCTTTGCAGCTGCAGTTTTTAGGTCAATAATTTCCAACAACAGAATCTGAATCTTCAGTATTTACTTGCTATTTCATCATTTGTCTGTTTTGTGTCTTTGTTGTGATAAATGAAGGTAGAAATCAACAGAAATGGGTGTAAACATGTAAACATGTCCTCTGATTCTAATGAGGAGCAGCACAATGAATCTGGCCTCCTGGGAGAAATGGCAATAGACCAAATCAATAAGCAATAACAAAACAATTAGCAATTGAGCAAACACCCGTGTCTTAATACGGCTGCTATTTAAGATTTACCCCCCAAAAAAAGAGAAACGCAGCAACATCAAAATAAGGATGCTGCAAATGTTTGACTCACAGACGCTCAGCTTAAAGGTAAAAAGGCTCGAAACTTGAGAGAGCGTGAAGAATTAAACAGAGGGAAAGGAGTGTGTCTTCTTATGGATCTAATTTCAATATCAGACAAAGACAACCCTGCTAAATACAAAACACGGTTTTGAAGTGGTGATTCTAAGAAGAAACGCTACGAGTTGTGGGACTTTACTTTTTAGCTGTCACGTCTATCCTCTACTAAATATATTTTTGCATTTATGTCTTAAATCTACCAACTTTTAAGATTGAGAGAAATCAGAGTTATATGCATGATTTTTCTTCTCAGAAGCCAGCTTTGCCCTTCAAAAACATTCACATACATATAAACCCTTCCATGAGAAAATTATGGAGCAAAACACAAGGAGGAAAAAACACGAGTCTGTAAAAAATAGTTTGCATCCTCAGACATGTATTCCTACACTACGCTTTAAAAAGTTTCTCTTTTCGTCTGGACAAGCAAGCACTTCATACATAAATTAACTCAACTGTCAATCTTTGCTTTCCTTTGTAACGTTTGGGGAATGACTAATTGCAGTGAGTCTGATGTGCATTAAAATTCATACTTTATGAATTTTAGTGAAGTGAAAAATAATAAAGCCCACAAGTCGCAGATTGGACCCTCTAATGGAGCTGACATATGCCAGAGTTGACCTGCTGTTACTCCACGCTGGAAAAAAACGCTAATCGGATTTGTCGGCGTCATGCTGGTCTGGGCATGTCTGGTCCCACTGGTGGGACGACGACACTGAAATCTGCATGCTGTCATTTGGCAGGTACTTTCATCTAAATGAGTACGTAAGCCTTGTTTCAAGCAAAGCAAATGTTGGGTTTATGCTGTTGGGGTCAGAAGTGTTTGATCCATTTCACTGAAAAAGAAGGAGCCATAACTTTAACCCAAAGACCTGATTTGACCTCCCTGACCCTTTTCCACTGGATGATTTAAGAAGTGAGGACATGGTAGAAAAATATGCCTCGTAATCATTTATAGCGCAGGAATATGTTCCATGTAGTTATCAGTGATAATTCCCTTTATAGTAGAAATGTGTCAAACTGCAGTAAAGGTTGTAGACAAGAGAAGAAATCCAGTCGAGACGACTTGCTTTAGATGATTTAAGTGATTTGAACTAAACGATTATCTATGGGGAAAATATATTAGTACATATCAAAGGTGATACCAATCCTAAATGATGCTAGGAAATTTAGTTTTTTCTGAAACAATTAATTGCTGATATAAACAAAACATAAGAATAATCTGTTCCAACTCAAATATAAGCCATAGGTTGTTTTTTTTGTGAAAGTAACCAACTTTTACCAAAAAATGTTGGTTGAAATTTTTAAATCTACTTTAAAAATTTAAAGTAGTTTTTTTTTTTTCTGCCTTTCTTGAACAAATAATACATCATTGGAGGATGCACAGTGGGGGTTGAACTCCTAAAAACAGACTTCAGTCTCTCTCCAGTCGTCACTCACAGAGTTGGCAGGCCTCATTTATGGTGTGAAAGAATTAGACCACTGCATGTCCGTTGCTCCGCCGCCCCATTTCCCCTCCCCCCCTCCTCCCATCACTCTTTGTGTGCCTGACTTCATGTCATTCCCCCGCAGTCTACCCACATCCTTTCCTCAATCCTCTGTCAATCACTTCCCACACCTCACAGACTTCCTTTCTTCGCCTCCTGCCTCCTCTCTCTCTCCAAGAGCCCAGCCTGGTTCTAAAAGCCTCATCAGCCTGTCAGAGCGGCAGAGAAAGCCCAGACTTATCACCAAACGGACGCAGGACAGGCAGTGATATGTCACTCCGGTGTAGAAAAAGCACTCGTTCTGCCTCCAACCTGCATAAACAAATTACAAACAAGGGAATGTTTATTTTAGCACTTTTAAAGGGGCTGTATTATGTGTTTTCCGGGCCTATTTGCCATCGTACAGCACAATCAAGTCACTAAATTAACTTCAGTTGCCATAAAAATGTATATACAAAATATGATATATTAAAATAAATTTAACTTTGCAATTATCATTTTTTAAAAACTCCTGCTCTTTCTGAAACTCTGCCTTCAGGAAGTCATTGCAACATGGCTCCTCTGTTAACCCTTTAACAACATTTTACATGTATTGTTGAGAAGTAGCATGTACTACACAGTTCCACCAGGTGTTTGCTAATTACTGCTGGCTAGTCTGACGGAGCTGAGTGGGCGAGTCGCAGCTCCTCCTCAATGGTGGTCCTAGGTCTGCAGCTGGATGGTTGCCATGGGAAATTAAAGGATTTCTCAAACATGCATGAAAGAATATAAGAGACTCCAGGCATGTTTTATCAAAGGTTTTGTTGGCTCTAGTGCCCTTTCCTTGAAAGTAGTTTGACAGGAAAGAGAGTAATGAGAAAGACATGTGGCAAATGTCGCCAGGCTGGGAATTGAACCCGCGACCACCGCCATGAGGACTAAGGCCATGATATGTGGGCCGTGCGCCACCACAGCACCCCACTCTAGACATGTTTTTGATGATGGGAATAACATCATAACATGATGTAATGCTCAAAAAAAGAGCATTTTGTTTGTGATACTGCCCCTTTAAATGAAGTTAAAGAGCTTCCTTCAGCTCCAACTCCTGTGCAGCTTCTTGTATTATAAATATTAAGTGCTAATAGTTTTCAGATAGAGTCTGAAGGAGTTGGGATACATTACAGTTTGGAGCAGGCAGCTTGGGAATTCTGCCAGCATGTATTCTTGATGAAGAACAGGGGAATCATCTTCCTGGCCTCTTTTGTTATACTCACATCTTCCTCTTCCTTATTGCTATGCTAAGCAGCTTACACTCTATGTGTGTGTGTGTGGTTTTATGTGTGTGTTCGTATTTACACTATACATTAAAGACATGCAAGCCTTGGAGGCTGAGTTATTCAAAGTGTGAACGCGCTTTGAGTCCCAGATTCCGACACTATCCTACTTTTTTCCCACTGTTTCTCCTCCTGTTTGTGTCTACCATTATTTTTAGATTTCCACCCATCAGCCTCGTCGCCTGGAGTGGAGCTTGGTGGGGCACTCCGCTGCTCACGACTGCTGTTCAGCTTCTTCCTCCCAGGAAATCTGCAATTCAGATTAATTGCGTAGGAAGAGAAAAGCAGTAAGGTGGCACCTGGTGCCTTGCAGAGCGGTGATGAATGTTTCGAACTTTGGCTCAAAGAAGGAGTCCAGGGCTGATGGATCGATTGAGGAAGAGCAGGGGAGGGGGGAAAAAAAGGGTTCTGGAGGTCAGCAGAGCCACCTACTCTCAGTCTTTTACCGCTGACAGGATGATTGAAAGCTCACTCACACACGTTCGACGGAGAATTTAAGACTGTTTTTACGATCTACTGAAGAATAGTGTCACACTTTCTTTGCCCCCTGGCCTTGGTTCAGGTCATTAATACTTTATGGGTTCTCACTGGATTGTCACTTTACTTTTTTTCTTGATTAAAAGTCTTGACAGGATGGCAAAGAGTATTGTTAGCTAAGGACCCTATATGTGGGGTTTTTTCTGTATGTGCACACACACGCACACGCCGACGCACGCACACACACGCACGGTTGAAATCCAGTGATCTATGCTGTGTATGCACATAATACTCCATGTTAGGATTTGCATGTTTAAAGTGACTAGTGTGAGAGAGTGCAACACAGAGAAACAACCAAGCACACACTCCTATATGTGAGGATAATTGAGAGTAATCACTGAGCTATCAGTCATGTGCACTGTGGCAGTACCTGCATGTGTATGGAGAACATGCAAACTCCATGCAGAAAGAGCTCAGGTCAGGTTTCAAACCCAGGCCTGGGCTGTGAAGTAGCAGTACCGGTACAACTCCTCCTGACTGTCCACTGCTTACTGCTTCAGGTCTGAGGCAGTTGATATTTGTCAGGTTGCTTCGTAGGGACATTAGGTTCGATTTTCTGTTTGCACATTTTACTCTACAGTTCACAAAATGGGTCAGACAGTAGTCTCAGGCCCCTAAACACCGATGTAATTTCAATGTCGTTCCGATGAAACAAAAACATTTTTCCCAATAACAAACAGGGCAACATTACTAAATACAGACGCCGTCTATTTTCTAATACTGAAGCGAAAAAAGGCAGACATGCACATTAATTCCACTGAATTCCCTGTTCTACACTTTAAAACAAAACTGGGCCTCAATCCATATTTCCATATTAGACTGAGCTGTCAGAGCGTGTGAAGCTCGATTTGCCTAATAAATGTGCTGCAGGGCTGGAATGCAGCATTTTCTTGAAAAGCCAGCAGAGAAAAACTTGATAGCAGGACCAGAAAGGACAGGAGAGCATGTCAAACTGTCAGCTTGTACGCCAGTCAATTTTTCTTGGCCTCTAATGCTAAATAAGAGAAAGAAAGCAAGAGAGATTCAGCTGAATTATGTGCAATGAACTGAAAATCCTGGATGAACTCAGCTTCCAGCACAGGAAGTGCTTAATGCTTCCTTCAAAGAATCACAGTTTTGTCCTAACATGGAAGAACAGGACTGACATAGATTACTGGACACAAACTTTTATTTGAGAAAAACATCGACAACCAGATGTTACTGCTGGTGCAAACCACAAAGAAGAAGAAGAAGAAAACAGGAAGTAATTGGAGGATGTTTTGTGATGACTTCACGCATTAACACATTTATTCACACGTGATTTTAATGGCATTTCTTATCTAATGGAAACAACATTGTGGGTTGTTTCGCAGAATACTAACAAAGGTTTGCACACATCTGCAATGAAAACAAACCTGCTACCTACTGGCACAAGTTTTGTGGCAGATTGCAGACGAACGTTGAGCTAGAGTTACGCACTCCATGTAGTAAGAAAACGGCAGTGGATAAGCTGTAAAGAGCTAAAATGCTAATCGTAGCTCGTTGACATGCTGCATTTAAAATGTAAACAGTGTATAAACAAAAATTAGTACAAATACTAAGGATAACTTTGAGAATGATATGCATAGAGCCTTCTGTATAGAAGTCACTGCTCTCATTGAAGTCACTGAAATCTGAGCTCCTCACTAAAAATGTCAGATGTGAAATGCTTCCAATAAAATAAAAAAAACAAAACAAGATGAAGCACCTGTGTCCATCCACAGCCAAAGACCTGACCCCATCATCTGCTGAACCAGCTGCTCCTCCTGAACACGCCGTCAGAAGACCTCCATCACTCACGCCACTCCAGATCACTCACATTGCTTCACCTGGTCCGACCACCATACACTTCCCTCTTCAACTCCACCTTTTGACCTGCAACATCCTGTGTTTGACACACCTGTTCTGTCGCTACCTCCTTACAATTGCAGCAGTAATTGTACTGCTGCAACAATCAAACCCGACATATTATGTTTTAGGGGAAGTGGAAACAAGCCATTTGATACTGACAGAAGAAAATAAATGTTCCATTAGTTGGATAAACAGTGTATGAAAAGCTTGGCTGCAATTTTTGTGTTCACTACTAAGACTGCTCCTGTAGCTGTTATGTGGTCTTTTATCAGGCTTCTGCATGAAGATGTGGCTCAAATTAAAAACAGTCTATTTTCTAACTTAAATGATAAATAAATTACATTTATTTGAATGAGTAGAAATACTCATTTCTACTAATATCAGCATTAGGTTTAAAATTTTAAAGAGAAGTAGCTAGAGCAACAGGGAATTTAGTTTGGAGGCAGTGCGCCACAAAGATCTTCCTGTGTGAAACGCAGCAAGTTTGGTCAGACAAACTTATGATTATCAGCTTATGTAAATTAGAAATAAATCACAATGCTTACAAAGTTGAAACTGCAGACACTACCTCCTCATAACCCGTTAACAAAACTTTCAAAAATTCATAACCATTAATATTGTTTTATTTGATGTCTGGTTCTCTTGTTTGTGTTTTTTAATGTTTTTTGCTTGACTTATGGAGTCTTCTGGCTTCATATGATGTCTGCCATAAAATGACATTTGTTTTCTTGCACGGCTTCAATTTGGATTTTGTGGAGTGCTTTAAGACCGAACACTCAAATGGCAGCGTGACATTTTCAGCCGTCTGTTTCAGCGGAACAAGCAGCAGAAGTCGCAGCGGAGTTGGGGACATGCTGATGAAGGACACCATTAGGTCAGCAGAGATGAAGCCAGGGTCTCAAACAGTTTGTTTTAACAGATCTAATTTTATACCTCACATAAGTGCTTTATTTCCACAGTGTACCGCTTTTTAACCTGCACAGTTTGTGCAGCTGATCTGTTTTTTAATATACTAACATCTTTCCATATGGTTATTTATTGATTCTGATTGGAGTTAAATAACTTGATGCCAGCTGAAAGATGATCACCCGTGCAGTGACCATCCAAGTCTATCAGCACAATAGGGAGACTCAAGAAACATTTTTATTCACACTTCAAAAAAGTAGTTGCAGTCGTAGATTCAGCAGGTTCTCAATTTTGCAGTAGCAACATTCCTTGTTCCACTGTAAAATACCAGACAATCGCACACTGACAGCAACCAAACATGCTGTAAGACATATTTCACATTGTGGGCGGAAATATCTTGGTATCTTAATGTAGGTAAATGTACACTTCACTCCTAGATACAACAGTTACACTGGAAAGCATAAAAAATACAATTTTTTTATGTATCTAATGGTATAAGAACTTGATTCGATTTCCACAGCAAGTCCCTGGACTGTGTTCAGTAACATCTGTCTTTGTCTCCTGCACCAAGAAGCTGCCAAATGAAGCATATGCCATCCACGCAGTCCACAAGATGGAGCAAAATTTAATAACTCAAGAGAAGAAAACCAATGTGGATGAGAAAAGAGTGCAAAATCTATTTCTAATATGTTGGTCGGTTGGCCAGCCTGACAGAATAATCATTTATTTGAGAAGTAAGTGGAAAACTGGCCCTGTCAGTTCTTACAAGAATAAGAAATCTGATGTCAAAGTCAGATGCAGTCATTTCACATGTCAGTAGCTGGATTTTCACTACAAATATGCAAAAATCTTTGTCTATATGCTGATCTGCCGATGTCAAAAAACACAGCCCATGGATCCGACATATTCAAATCACACACAACTTCTCATCTGCCGACATCTCCCAGTATGCCGTGTGGTTCTGGATTGGAGTTCATTCTATCAAATGGATTTTTTTTATTGATTCTGAAGACATTTGTCACAATAGATAGTTAGATAGTTTTATTGCCAGCCTTAATCTACAATAGATCCACGACTTTAGATTCTCAGCATTTCAGGAAGCAACTTCAGTCTGGAAGAGCTAATGCTACAGAGAGGCTTAAAAAAAACAAAAACTCACTGTTAAGAGCCTACATGAACGTCCTCAGCATTTTCCTACTTACTAATCAGGTCATCCAGTCTGTTCTTTTTATTCTTATTCTTTGTGACTTTTCCACATCTACCATTCAGCCAGTCTTATTCAGCAAAGCCTAAGTCAGTTTAGAATGAGATAACATCCCTCCCTATTTGTCCCTCGGCAGGATAATTCACATTGCAGCTGCTCAGGGACACACAGAAGCACTGAACAACAAAAAGCCTTTTAGCAGCCTGATTATCTTAATGGCTCTGCCCGTCTTTTGATCATTCTGTTCTGAAACAGTGTTCATATTCTTGTGAGTTCTCAAAAATATATATTACTCTGGGTTTTCTTTTGGGTTTTGTTTTTTTTTCCCCTTAGAAATTCAAACCAGTAGTCCAGTACATTTTGGAAGATTCTGGTTTACTTACTCCACAAGAGCATCTGATGCAGGTTGGTGGATTTTCTACATCATTTTTTACAGAGTTCGATTGACCTTTCTACGGCATGAGCAGTGTGTTCCCCAAGGTCATGTCACAACAAGGTGGAGGGTCAACCTGCCAACCGGAGGACTCCTCCTGAGTTAAGAAGAGGATTTTTACTGTCTGCTCAGTCAGCCAAGAAGAACAAATGTACAAATTCAGGGAGGTTTTTCTCTTTAAATGATGGTTTATTTTACAACTTCAGTGTCTAGCATGAGTAATGTGATGATGGATGGGTGTTAGAGATGCACCGATCCAATATTAATATCTGTATTGGTCCCAATGCTGAAAAATATTCTAGACTGAGTATCTGTGACAATGTGGCGATCCATAATGAAGATCTCTTCAGTCTAATTCCCAATCTGCATTATACTTAGAAATCCTAATTGCTCTTTCTGAACCATTTGAAAGGTTTGTTGCAGTTTACTTTTTACATGTTTGACCAATTTAATCGATCTATTATTTTTTTCTCGATTTCTTTATTATTTGTTTCACATTGGCTGTTTTACTCCTCATTGTGTTATTTTTACATGTTTAACCAAACATATATCTGTGTTTTAAAAAGAGACATGTTTTAGATATTTTAACAACTGCTTTTTTGTATCATATCAGACGTGAAAAAAGTGTATTGGTGCATCCCTAGTGGGTGTAGACAGGTGTACTCCCCTAATAAAACAACACTAATCACAGTATAGCTGTAGTTTATATTGTACCTGGGTTTATTTAAAGTGTTTCACTGTCATAAGTCGCTAATCTGTGAAGCCTGTGAAGAGGATTCAACTAATAGTTTGGAAGGGAGATTCTGTAATATTCTAAGAACTGTTAGTGTAATGAGCCAATGAAGAAACATGCAGACGACCTTTAACCTTACACACATGCACGCACACACACACACCCACACACACACAACAGCACAGCATAAAAGCTGCATCTTTAACGTCTTCCAGAACAGAGAAGCTCCACGGCTCCATCTCTGCATTATTCATCTGATGAACTCATACAGTGAACATTTCTCCTCTTTGGTTGTGGCTCATCGGTGGATGTTGGAGCATAAAAAAAAAAAAAAAAAAAAAACACACACACTGACTCACTCACTGGCTTTGCACTCAGGAGATGCAAAAGGCAGCAGCTCCAGAGCAACTAAATGTTTTTATGCATGAGGTGAGTCCTTCATGTCTGATCATGCATTTGTTGCTCAGATGTAAATATAAAAATGTTTTGGCAGAAATATATAAAAGACATAAGATGATTCTCTGCTGGCTCTTTAATACTGTTTAATAATCTTCTCAAAGGGAAGTAAAGGTGTTTATATGTTGAACACAAGCTGCAAATTCAGTATTCACCACCGATCTCCCTTTTGAATAATTTGTTCATTTTGCTGTCAATTCAAAGGATCAAAGGAGTGTTTTTTTTTTTTTCCAGCAAGTGTATTTCCTATTGGCATTTCCTTCTAGTATTTTCTTTCACTAGTTCGAAGGCTCTGATTTAAATCAGATCATGCACGCAAGTAAGTCACGTGGTCTAGAAATTTTACGATCATCTGAAAGGCAACAAGGTCATATAAGCAGCAATGCAGGGAATGCTGATCCAAGAGGGACAGATGGGATAAAACACGGTCCAGAGATAATGTGATTCAGTATATTGTGCTAATATTAAGATGAAACTTACCAGCCATTGGAAGATATGAACCGTAATAAAAAACTCTTACGTTGCCATCCTAGAATAACATTGTAACAAACATAACATAACCTCAGTTGTGATCGATTTTTTTCTTCTTTTTTTTTTTTTTTTTTTTTTACATGCTTAGAACATTATGGAAGTGCCATTCATAAAGTTAGTCAAAAATTAAACAGCAACATTTTGGGGAGGAAAAAAATGAGGCGTTACGGCGCTATCTGGATGCTCTGGGTCTAAAACCAAAAGCCAGTGCAGATTATATTTGCTGCATGTTCCACAAATTGTGCGGGAACAAGATGCCTGAGTGGGACAGATAACCAACCAGACTGCTGGCAATATTTTTGTATTAAAAACAAAATGAAAAACACCATGAATAAACTTTAATGTGCTTGTTATTTGGCAGACAAAAATGAATCTCAACAGCCAACAGAGACCTGAAAACCATCAGTAGCCATTGATATTTATGGCTACTGCTGGCTGATTGGCTTTTGGAAGAACAAAGAGGGGGGAAAAAAATCCACGCAATTATTTTTCGACCTGAGCAAAAATGATCTGCTCTACGCAAAGTGTGGGTCTGATGGTTTATGTAAGGCAGAGCCTCAGGCTGGGATTTAGCGGAAAACCAAGGTGAAGCAACGATAAAGTTAAGCCATTAGTGAAATTAAAAGGTGTTTGATTAAGCTGGATGGGCTCTTTAGAAAAAGCAAAAGGTCAGACTATTGAAGAGAAACAGAAAAGGAACAAAGTATAGTGTGAAAAGGTTAAGGAAGACACCATCAAGCAGGTAATGGAGGTGTGATTAAGCAAAAGAAGTGAACAGGATTAGCTGATGGGATCACTGCTCAGGAAGAAGAAGAAGAAGAAGAAGCCTGATGAGGTAAAAGGACAAAAAAAATCATATCAAGATATTCAGTAGTGATGCATGTTTGGGTGGATTACTGCTCATGATTACTTCAGTCAAAAAGACACATGTATACGGTTAATGATATTACTATATATTCTTTAGTTAGGTTCATAAAAATGTTGGCCCATAAAAAACATTTTGGGTGTAATGATGGATCCACATTTATAAGAAACAATTTTAACAATATTTTTGGTAAAACAAAGAAAATGTTCAAAAATCATACATTTTGCCTGAAAGAAGAAAACTGCAGAAATGCTGCAACATCAAGTTCCTGTGAATCAAGCTCATCTGTTTAGAGCTGAATTTGAAAATGAATCATCATATTTGACGTATTTTTGCTTGACAATTTTGATGGTGGCATTTGACAAAATGTAAGGTTTATTGACTCTTTCGTAATTGGTGACTGTATTATGATTTTATGATGTAAAGCACTTTGAACTGCCCTGTTGCTGAAATGTGCTAAACAAATAAACCTGAATTGAACTGAAAATTCTTTTTGGGACTTACAGAATAGAATAAAGAGACATAAGATTTCATAAATCTCAAACTGAGAAAGTAAACACTAGCAAACAACATTTGACCAGCAGATAAATCAGTCTGGCCTGGATCTTTCTGGACATTTCTCCACACACTGCAGCTGTCCCATGCCATGAGCAACACCTATATGCAACCGGGACTCAAATATTGCAACAGTGACGCAATAATAACACCACTTTATCTCAAGTCATACTTTCAAAGTGATTTCTATCTGTATACTGCTGAGATACATAAATGTAAAAACATGTCCTATATTATTTAACTTTAACTTTGGACATCAGCCGTAAACATACAGCAGAAGATACAAGGGATTGTATCCGTTTTCTTCTGTCTCACACCAATGCAACAGTTGAAGGCACTGAAAATAGTAGTTGATATGCATTTATTTTTATTCCAAATCAATATTTGAAACATTCTGTTTTTAAATCAATTATCACACAAAAGACTACCCGATTCATCATGAAGGAAAGTAGAAAGGGTTTCTGCCTCCAGCTTAGCCTGCCTCCTGTTCTACTATCTGAACCTCTAGGAACCGGCAGAAGACCAGCAGAGCTCTGTTAGGAACATCTCTGATGTATGACGATTATGAAGGAGCTTTATATGTGAGAAGGAGAATTTCAAATGGAGCCAATAAAGAGAAGCTAAAACAGGAGAAACATTTTGTCTCTTCGATTTTCAACAGGGTTCCTGCTGCAACATTTTTGCATAAAGTCAAGGCTTTTAACTGATCTTTATGTAACTGGATATGAATTGGCTCCGTTTGTCTTCTAAAGTGCCTTAAAATGACATTTCCTGGGAAATGGCGCTATAAAAATACACTGAGATTAAATTAAGGCTTTTCTGTATTTGTATTTCTGCCACTCCACTGGAATAACTTCTAGTTATGAGCTTCTTTTGTCTCCATAGGCAACCGTTCTGTTAGTTTCACTTCAAAATCCCGCCCCCCTCTGCTTTAGGTTAGCTTACCACCAGTTTCTGTCTCACAACTTTGCTAATTGCTGCTCATCTGTTGTTTAATCATCATTAGTGTCCTCAGTACAGACAGCACCCTCCACAGGTATTGGCACCACTGGTAAAATCTGTCCAATAGCGGCCAGTAAATAGTTGTTATGGAGACATCACTTACAAGAGGACAGACTCTGTTGCAGTTCTCTAATGGTGCATCCTGATCCAGCTTTATTTGTCACTGTTTTTAGTCATCTACAGATGCGGTGCAAGTTTAGACAACAACTGTACACTGTCCATTTCCTGAGGTAAAGATCAACACACATCTGCCTTCTTGAATTGTATGTTCCATCTCCACTATGTCTAAGAGAAACTGGCCACCATCATATTATGTTTGAGATCCTCCAACAACTTGAACAGTATAAAATATGTAAGAAGTGTCTAATATTTATTTTGAAGAAAGTATTAGGAATTTTTGTGGTATCCTTGCTTTGTTTAGTTTTCTTTTTCATTTTATTAGCTTTTTTTTTTTCTTTTTTATCTTCAGCACATTATTATGTCACCTTCTCTGATTGAAAGCCCTAAAATTGGGAAAACAATTCATGAAGCATTAACAACCTGGTGCAAATTAACTCCTGGTGTAAAGCTAATGCAGAAACAATTAGCTTCTAATTGAGGAAAAAAAATACGTAGGGGGTTTAATTTTCGGCAAATCTTTAAAGGTAAACGTTTATATTCAAAGGTTTCTTTCTCTGTGAGTTTGTTCTTATTGCTATTTATGTACAAAAAACAATATTGCTGTCACCACATCAGGGTTTTCTCTACATGGAGTTGACTGTGGCGCACTGTCACACCTTCAGAATAATTTGCTTTTTGAATGTAAACCATATGAGAGATGTAGAAATGTATATGTAAATCCTATATATGCCACCTGTACCAACCACAATCAGAGTTTGAAATAAATTTAAATATCATGAAATATTAAAATGTACTTAGTTTTGAAAAACCAACACCGCTGGTTCCTTCCTGTCTGGCCACTGTGCCAGAGAACTACAGATGAGAGTTCAGAGTAGAGGGAGAGAAAAGGTGAATAGAGACACTGTACATGTCACTGGGTATGATTAGGCCGTAGACTTATTTCAAAGGTAGAAAATGCCCTACTCCTCCTCCAAATTCTTGTGCCACCACTGGGCACCCAAAAAAGCCCAGTGGTACCCAACAGTAGAGAACCACCATTATCTCACCATCAATGTTTTGTGCATGCTCAAACTGCCAAGGAATCCTTAAGGTGCATTCACACCGGCCCTGTTTAGCATGCTTTGACTCCAGTTCATTTCTCTAGAAAGTCCGGTTGGCGAGGGGAGGCCTGGACAACCGACCTCTGGTCCACCTATAAACCTCAGCCTCAGTTCAGTTGAAGTGAACAGTTCAAATGCACCGCCTGTTCTACTTTTTGAACCTCTAGGAACCGGCAGAAATATGGACAGAAGTCTTCACAAGAGGAAAAGTTACCTCTTTGGTACAACATGATTTTCTTTGTATTCCCTGTATTCCGGTTTAAAACCTCATGGTGTGTTTTACATTCCTCCACTGGATCAAGACAAGTCCATCCTACGCTAACAGGGTATCCTGTTGTTTGCTTAGGAGAGTCTATTACAAAGATGAGTCTTTGAAGAGTAAACATCTTCCATAGGACAATTAATTCTCCTCAACGACATCCCGTTTTCCCACTGCAACTCTAAAGCCCCAAAGAAAAGCTGCTTTTTCTTTTCTGTCCTCAAGCGGTCAGTGTGAAACGTAAATGTTCACACTATGGTCAAAGAAATACTTCAATGTCCTTGTTTTTGTCGTTGCCCTGCCCGGCAGTTACACCGCAGACCCTGAATCGTGTTGGACCAATCAAATTACAGTTTATTTTCAAAAGGGGTGTTCATAATTCTCAATGCAATCTTTGTTATCGGTCTGCCTGTCTGCTCTCAGCAATAATAAGCGGCTCACATCCATATTCAGAGAGAGTGTCATTGATACAGCACCGATACCTCATTATCTTCCTCACCATTATTATGCATGGAGTGAAAGTGAAAGTGGAGACGGTGCAACGGCCATCGACTCATGGGAGGAGGTGGCAGAATATAGTAAATGTGGAAATGTGAAAAAGCAGGAAAGGGAGGAAATATGTGAGACCCGAATGAATGAGAAATATGGCTGAAAGGAAACAGAAACTGAATTTCTTTCAAGTGATGAACACAGCGTCAGGATGCAGTTACACTTTTAGATCTTTCCAACCTGAACAAACGATAAACTTGCAGGTTTTTTTAAATGTCATTAAACAATCACAGATTCACCCAAAAAACAACAGAAACTTTGAATTTGGTGTAAGGTCAGGGGTCAACGGTTTACGGTCAGGTCTGGCTTACATTTGCAGGAAACCAGTAAGGATATGAAAATAATTAAAACACAATGGAGTGTACTTTTACAGCCTGTTGTGTCACATTTTAAGCCGCTTTTAATGTGAAGGATGCTCTAAAAATGTGATTGGTTGATTGATTGTTTGACAAAATACCTCGAATTTGTGTTTCTGCCTTTGTTTGCAGGACTAAAGATGGATGAAAAGGTTTTTCTCCAGATGTAATTGCCCTGCTGTACCTGTCACAGTTTTTACATTGAGTGTTATTTTGACAACCATATAATCAACAGTAAAAGGCGATGTGTGTATTCAGTTCAGTTTGAATGACTGAAACATTATACAGAAAGAGCAACAATTGTATCGTCACAAATGATATTTTCTTTTACAGTCGTCACAGCAAAGTGAGATGAAAATACTGAACTGGTATCTTAGCTTCCTTTAAGTTTTCTCCACAACTTTTGTATTTTTTGTTGTTGTTTTTGTTTTATTCAATGCAGTGTTTTAAGAGTGGATGTG
Source organism: Poeciliopsis retropinna (assembly GCA_010277075.1). Classification (NCBI taxonomy): domain Eukaryota; kingdom Metazoa; phylum Chordata; class Actinopteri; order Cyprinodontiformes; family Poeciliidae; genus Poeciliopsis; species Poeciliopsis retropinna. Next base: position 2,437,697 of record VMRM01000009.1, read on the forward strand.
TAAATTATTATAAACATGACTTAAGAATAGTCCTCACAGTCGATGCATTGGTTTTTACAAATTATAATAAAGCACTGGGATTTAAATAAATATGTTCTAGTTTTAGAACCTTGTGTCTCTTTAAAAAAAAACAATTATTGTTATGTTTAATGGTTTTTAGAAAAGGTCATGAAGAAAGTAGTTTGTGGAATTTTTATCATTAATGTACTTCTCTAATGCAAACATTATTTTTACCACAGTTTTATGAGAAAAAAAAAAGATGATTTTAATGTATTATTGCCCATCTCTTCCAGTAAAATGCTCAATATTGTACGAGTACAGGATGTCACTTCAATCAAAACTAGCAAGTTTTTTTTTTTCTTTTCTTTTCTTTTTTTGTTGAGGTTTTTTCCAATGACTGCAGTCATATCAAATACTGTATCTTGATAAGGTCAAGTATTTCACAGCAGACGCTTCGGGTCCATGCATGTCAGCCGGTTTCTGACTCTTTAACTTTATTTTTCCCAAATGTCATACCAAAATCACATTCACAGCTGACCTTTCAGCTCCTAACAGTGCCCATGTCAGGCTGAACGTCTGCATCATACAGTATTATGTGTCATGTCAGTTTCTAAACCACTGCAAGCTTCATTTTGTCTGCGTGTTCTTGAAGAGTGTATGACAGAGAGAGATGGACAGATGGACTTTATAATTTGCTTCTGGAAAAAAAAAAAAAACATAATTTGTGATGGAATTTAAATTTTGTTTAAATATTTAAACACAATAAGCAAAGAAGCATTTTTGTTGTGTTTTTGGTAGAGACGTAACTGTGGCAACAAGGTGCATTTAGTTGTTTTTACAACTGGGAGCAGCTGATTAGCATGTCAAAACATCAAGTGATACCTGAACCCCTGATCTAACATATAATAAGGGTGTTTGACACAGTTATTAATGTAGCACTTTTTGGTCTCTCTATGTTGAAGTTGAACTATATCATATTAACAGCATGTGGAGTAATAGCTGCAAATAAAAGCCGACGCCAAGTGGAGAAAAATGAAGAGAATTTTCATGTCGAGCTTTTCAGGCACAACAAAAGCCTCCCTGCAGCGTGTCTACCTGTCAATGCGCCTATTAGGACAAAAAGGGACCACTGAGCCGAAGCGCATCAAATGAAACAGGATATGCTAATGCAATTTTGCATTAGTTGCTCTGTATCACTCTATTACCCAGCCGAGGCGGTAAACACAGCAGAGCGCTGCTGGGGCCGCCTGTTGGAGTGCATGTGAGGAGCCTGCAGTCTGGATCCGGCTTCAGCTGCCTGCGATGATGAAGAGGAACAAAACAGGCTGGGAAAATGGATGAGTGTTAAGGTGATACATATGAGAAGGCCAGACAAAGAGGGAAATGTGATGGTGAGGTGTGTTTCCATCATGGCAATACCAGTGGAGGATATGTACTTGTGATATTAGTCTTTCACTGAATTCTCTCAAAAAGTTCCCTTTATTTTTCTCAATAGAAATTCTGTACGTAATTCTGTCTGTCTGTTACATATTGAAGTGAACTGCGATGCTTTGTTTTCAGGGAATTTGTACAGAATAAACAATATATGTGAGCAATGTAATATGGACAATTTATTATAGATCAAGAAAAAGTTTTTTACCCTTTTTAGCAGATGTGTAGATGTAGCTAAACACATTTCCACTAATCATCTGATCCTCTTAATTCACTAATAGTGGAGCTTATTTTTTTTTTGCTTATAATGTTTTAGCCTTTTAACCAACATTGAAAGCATTTATTCCACATAAATCCCAACCCGATGATTTACTTGGGTGTTTTCTGAACTTTCGGTTGAATAAAGTTCAATATTTTAACAATGATTTAACAGTAGATGTACTTGACAGCTGTCATGCAGAGATTCTGGGAACACTTCCATTAATCCGCTCATAGTGGAGATAATTTTTTTGTGCAACGCTTTAATGGTTTTGCTAAAATCACTTTTTCTCAAACTGAAACGGATCACTGGTGGTCCGTTTCCTCTCCACACCTCCTCCACCCATGATGCAGTGCAGCAAATGACATTTACTCTGTACCCAGAATGCATTACTGGAGACCTACAGTAAACAGTTTAAAACCTACTGTGTGCTTTCTGACTGAAGCCCTGCCTTAGTCAATTAGATGATACTATGCTGCTGTAGTACTTTAGTGTTAGTGGAATTAATGTTTTTATTTGGTGCTCTGCGGTTAGCGCAGCAAACTTGTTAGCTAGCGGTGGCCACCACTGCAGAGGTTAAACCTGCCTGCTGGGACAGCACACTCCTGCAGGACCCAGTCATCCTTAATTGAACCAAATCAAAATCTATTTTTAGACATTTTTCATCTGTTCTCTTTTTTTTCCTCTCATTTGTTCTCCTACATCCGTCACTTCCCCTGGGGCGCAGAAGTCTCCCCCAATCTTGGAGCAGAAACCCAAATGAGTGGGGTTGCTCAGCATTGCTTCTCTGTCAGACAGACATCTCTTGTTTGTTTAGTTTTTTTTTTTTTTCTCCCTGTAATCATCCTCTCTATGAGCTTCTAATGAAAGTCTCAGCAGGGCTTCAGGCTTCCCCTGGTAAAAGCGCTTTGGCAGAGAGGATGAGGCGCAGCCAGAAGAGTCTCCAGCAAATTGAGAGAGTCATCATGCAGCAAGCTCACAGAATCAGTAATCCAGGCTCTAACTTTGAAGAGTCAACACTGTGGTTCTTGGTCAAAGCTCTTCTAATCTTAAGATAAACTTGGCCAAACTGGCCACCAGGAATATAATTGGTTTTGTCGCTTTTTAGTTGATTTGCTAACAAGCTCAGCAGCATGCAACGTTCCAAGAGATTTTCTCACCACAGTATGTCTTTCAATTTTTTCTTTTTTTTTTTTTTACTACCTTTGCTCTGCTGCTCTTACTAACCTCAATGGTGAGGATGCAGCTTATCCACAACATCTTTTCGAAGGGAGAAAAGGTTTCTCCTGAATGTTTTGCAGTCAGCATGTGTAGGTAGAGTGAGAAGCAGCAGTACTTATACTGATAATTGTGAGGCTGTTCTTCTCGGTTGAGAGAAATCTGGTGGTGCTGTGAACTCCACATGCCTTCAGGCTGCAGCGCGCTCCGGTCTATGGGGGCTAACATCAATGGAGAACTCGCATCCCGACCTCTTTTGCCGCAGACCCCTGTCCCAAACCCACCCGCCCCCTTTGGAGGAGTGCTGAAAGCTTTGCTCAGTATAAGCATTTTCCAAGGAGCTTGCCTTTTTGTTCCCAAGGACAAATGCCAGCAGTTTAAGATTTGATTTTAATGCCACACTGCAAAAACACACTTACCAATTATTTTTGATCTAGTTTCTCGTGCAAATATCTCAGTGTACTTGAAGTAAGACAAAACAAACTTAAAAGTAACTTCTCAGCAAGAGCTAGAAGATCGTTTTAAGTCAAAGAATTTTAAAAAGTACTAGTTCCAATGGCAGATTATTTCACCCATAACAAGAGAAAAATGTCTTGTTGAAGTAATCTGCCATTTAAACTAGTATTTTTTTAATTATCAATATTAAGGAATTATTGATTCATAGATATTCCTGACAAGTTACTTGTAAGTTTGTTTTGTCTTATTTCAAGTATCCAATGATATTGCACTAAAAATTAGACCCAGAATACTTGGTAATTTTGTGTCTTTGCACAAAATCTAAACATAAAATGTAAAAGACGTCAAGGCCGCCTGAACGTTTCACTGAATTAAAAAAGAAACTAATCTCATGTTTCAAAGCTTTGCAAAAATGTTCACTCCTACTGAACTTTTCCACACCGAGTTGTATCAGGATTTTATGAACTCGGGTCCTGCCTGTCTGAGAGGTCCCACTGGTTGAACGCAGCTTTCTGAAACGGCCGCATCCTTCATCAACTCTGACCATTTTGAGACACTTTTTAGCTTTAACTAGGTAACTGTGACGTGAGCCGCCAACAGACGAGCTTTCCTCATTCTTCTCCCTTTCCACATAAATGTCTGATGCAACCAGGTGTCACTTAAATTTCGTGCTTGTGCAGTTGGGGTAAAAAAAAGAGAGTTCAGCTTCTTTCAATTTGTGCTCTTTAATATGTAACGGAGTAATAAATTTTTTTTAAAAAGACCAAATCCTTTCCAGGTTTTTAATTATCCATTTATTATTGAAAATGAACTCCAACCAGATGGATTGTCCCAGAAATGAAGCAATAACTGCTGGGTTTTGAGACCATTTTCAACTAATATATTTCAACTAATAATGGCACAATAACAGAAGTTTATAACTGTAACTGGAAGATATTTTAAAATCCCAAATAATACACAAAAACAATAAATAAAAACCAAACCCAAACAAAAACATAAATAAAATAGATTATGACATCACTAAACAAAATTGCCTTTCGAAAAATATTAATCATAATGGAAATTATTAAGCTCAATTAATTTATTATGCGATTAATTAGTTGCTTATTGCAACAGGCTTGTTGGTTGATACTGATATTGACCTGACATGATATCAGCACGAATCACACATACTTTTATCACCTATTTTGTAGTGTTGTATGATGGAAAAGAATTGATCGAGTGACAATTCTCTAATGGAGAACAACAAGCAACGACAACAGGTGCCATTTATTACTAACCTCTGGGTCTGCCTGCAGGAAAGAAGAGCTACTGGATGGAACTGCTGGAGCAGCCCAAATACTGGATTAAACTAAATGCTGGGGTAGAGCGCCTCCATTAGGCGATTATATCTCAACATTAAATGCAGGCAGATATAATTCGTGCACGTTTTTTTGGATGATATCTAACTGATTGGACACACCTACATTGTGTGTGTCAGTCATTGAGCTGACCATAAATTACTCAGAATACCAAAGCGTTGTACAGTCAAATGTGCAATTCTGTCTGAGAGCCCAAACTGGGTCATACAAAGAACAATTGACCCAACATTCCTCTGCAATAGTTTGACGCACTGACCAGATCGTGAAGAAAATAAGTCATTGCTGTTACAGATGGCTTCTGGGTAAACTCTCTCCACTCAGTTTTTTGCATTGTAAAGATTGAAGTCTTGCATGCAGCAATCTTGTTTCTGGATTAGATTAGCTGCTTTACTGCAATAGCAGAACTTTTGAGAGAGCAGCAGACGACTGTGAGTTTCTTTCAACTGTGTATATCTCATATTGAAGCTGCACCAGCTCAGCTGAGACATGAACATGCAAATATTCCAGCACATGGCCTCCGGCGCAACATCGCAGCGTCAGTTCAGTTGGGTCACGCCATCAAAAGCAGCTGTCGTCGGAGACTGATTCCTTGTACGGAAAACGCTACGCTCAGCGTTGTGGCTTTTAAAATAGTCTACCTGAAAAACAGAAAGTTTCAAACTTACTGCCAAGCTCTTTTTTAACCCAGCAAAAGGAGATCAGGACTGTGCCATAGCGCCGCAGACAAATGTCACCTGTATGTCTTGATCTTGAGCCAGGCTATGATTACACCATGTTATTACAGACAGATAAACCAACAGATGCATAAAGCAATAAGACTCCCAACACAAAGGAACTAGCATATTTCCTTTATTTAACCAGGTAAACCCCGTTGAGATCTGGATCTCATTTTCAGGAGCATATGCCTGCATGTTGCAATTTGAAAATGCCTCAAAAATTTGTATTAAGAAACATCTAGCCCTGCTTATTAAATCTGCTGCAAGAGAGTCCATATACATTTGAAACTCCTTTAGAAAGTCTGGGGAACCAGTGCTTGAGACCACTTTAAAAGATCACTAGCATGTCTGGCTGCTTTGATGTAAACTGCAAAGAATTAAAAGAAAGTAAATACCCAGTATGGCTTTCATCTGCTAAGCTGTCCTTGGTGACACAAAGATTCCATAGAGAAAACCAAACTAAAAAACACCCTATACAATCTGCATACAAGTTCTGGTTTAGGATTTCTTTGGGGAAACAGGACTCCAGACTTTAAAGAATGAGGTTCTTTATACGTATAAAACATAAGAAATATGCTCTAGTTAGATTAGGTCAAAATTATTTCATTTCCTCGAAGCAAAATTCTGTGTGGCCAAAGTTGATGGCAAGAAGGAAACCTGTAGAAACGTTGTTCTTGCAACACATGAAATCTAAATCAAATATAGTGAAGTTCCAGGTTATGTCTTCTTAAAGGGGCAGTATTATGTAAAAACAATTTTCTTTTCAGCTTTATATAATTATTATATTATTCCCTCATCAAAAACATACCGGAAGTGTTGCCTTGATTCTTTCATGCATGTTTGAGAAATTCTTTAATGTCCATGGCAACCATTCAGCTGTGTCAAATACATGGGTGGTCCTATCCCCGCCTTCAAGACCGAGCTGCAGTTTCTAAGCTTCCACCTCCCATGGCTGAGGAGGAGCAGAGCAAATGTCACAGTCAGAAAGCATGGGAATTGGTATTTATCAGACCAATGATTCCCGAAACTACACACGCGCAATAGAAAAACATTGGAAAAGCGCACATGGGGTCAGTGCAAAGCCACCAGACCGCGCGCACAGAGTAAAAAAAACTTGTGGGGTCCAAATGACCTCATCCCTAGAGACCGTCAGCGGATTAAGAGTCATCCCAATAATCGAGGTGTCCTTACAATTGTCAGAAGGGAAACATTAAGACTGTACAGGGTAACCACCAATAAAGCCTGCTTTCTCAACACAGCCACTATCTTAGAGGTTTTTTCCATGTCACACCTCTTTTTTTCTCCAACAAACGCTCTCCTGCAGCACTTTGAAGCCATGACAGCATGCTTTTATCTTGTACCTTGTAGAAAGCAGCTTTATATTTCTCAGGAGCTTGACTGGGTTGAGGAGCCGTTGCCTTTCATTCCATCGTTCTGCAAGGCGCCTCACACTTCACTATGCAGAGGCCAGCAGTCATTAATCACAGACCAAAGCAGAAGGAAATTAGACTCATCAGTACAGTGGCTGTAGCTGCATGATATTTCGGAGCTGTGCTTCTGCGACAATTAAGGACGAGGCCTAAAAGCTCCACGGTGTAGAAACCAACGCCTGCAGCGCAAAGAGGTTAGGGGGGAAATGTGGCATAATAGGGCCAAAGCCCAAAGACACAGAGGAATATGTAGAGAAACAGTGGATGTGGATTCTTTATGCAGCTGGATTTCGGAATAAAGACGTAACATGAAACGGTATCAGGGGAGAGCTGGAAGGAGGAGAACACACATTCACATTTCACTATAGGCATGTCACACACTCTCTGAAAAGCATGCTTTGCATAAGTCACACACACTCCCAGACATGTGCAACTATAACACACATACTACCTCTGATTAGTCTAAAAACAAACATGGCAATTACACACTTGTTGCCAGGCAACAGCGACACCAGCTTGGTCATTCAACCCAAAAAAACACAGAGCAAGTTGAGAGACAGACAGGGAAACAGTCAGGGGGCGACCGGCGAGGGGAGGCTGAGGGGTGAGAAGTGGAGCAACAGGAGGGGGAAGGAGAGGAATTCCAGAAGCACATAAATTATGAAAATATGACATTTACTGCTTCAAAATCACTTTTCCATGGAATTTGCCAACTAAATATATTTACAATAAGCAATCACATCATGTAAACATAATGTGATAATCCCTATAAATGAAATTGCAGCAACCAGGTCCTTAAAACTTAGCTAAAAATTATAAACCATATTTCATTTATGCAAATAACCTTAAACATACATGTCAACATTGTGTCCTGAAGCCAACAAAATGAAATTCTTCAAGAGCGACAAAACCTGAATAACCAATCGAACGCAGACACCTAATAAGGTTCTTTACCTCATGTTACAATAGTTTTTTTATAGTTAAAGTACCAGATTTGTACTTCTGTGATCAGAGGTTAGCACAAAGCAGCTTTTATAAAGACAGAGTAAAAACCTTTTCTTGAAATAAACCGTACATATTTATTAAGAAAATTTGTGAAATAAAGCCTAAAACAAAAAATATAAATATTATTCTGCAAGTACTAAGAGTTCATCACATTATTCTGACAACATTCTGTTTTAAATTATTCTGTTACTTTTTACACTATCAGCATAAATCTAATACCAGTAAAAAAAACGTGACGCACCATCGTCATCCTACCACTTCCTGCCTTCTGCTTTGTCTTTTCCACCAGTAGTAACATCCGGTTGTTGATCATGTGACATTCCAGTTTTGCGAATTACACTGATTTTGATTCACCTGGAAAACCACCTCATGCTAGCACAAAAACTTATGGGAAAACAAGTTCTTTTCAAAATTGGTAGGTTTCCATTAAACAAACTTATTTGTGCAATTATATGGTCAGTGGAAACACTTACTGACTACTCAGTCATACAGGGAACCCCAATCTTTTCACGGTTCTGTATATGCAGATTCTCTTGGGGAACGTAACTCAATTGCTCTCAGAAGACCTGCCTACTTGCAGATTGTTTTGTAGAGCAAATCTAAAATATTTGAAAGGAAATCGAGTTTGGGAAGCTGAAAAACCTTGGACAGTGTTACTGAACATGGCTGGTTCTCACAAAACAACCAATCTAGGAACGTCATTCCTTTTCCTTGGCGCTGATTGGCTGTTCCCCAAAAGCAAGATAACAAGGACTGTGGTGTTGCCAGGGTGGTTTCCACTGTGTATATTAATGTATGTTTGGTGTTTGAACTATTAAACTAGGCAGTTCTAAGCATTTTCTGAGGAGACTAAAATGGTCGCAAATCTCAGCTTTTCACCACGGTTGTGGTTCCTATATACCCCGTCCTTATCAGTAGTGATTTCATGGAGCTATGATCATCTCTGCTTTCCTATTTTTGTGGTTTAAGGGCTAAAACATTTATTTTATTTATAACCTCATTATTTATAACCTCATTCACTAAAAATGCATGTCAGATTTTTGAGAGTTGTTTCATACGACTCTTCTTATCCAAGTCACAGTTTATCACTTTTCTCAATTAGAGATGCACTGCATGCACACCGGGAATGGACTGCTTCCCTTTGAATATAAATCCGACCTGTAAATGTCGTAGTAACCCAAGCAGAATATGTTAGTTGCCTATAAAATTGGAAGCACAAGAAGATAAACAACATGGTGGCAATAAATCTCCACTGAACTGCATTTCGAGACGGGGTGCAACAAAACGATGTCAATAAGAGGCGACATTACTCCAGGAGCGGAGAGCGGTGTAAGAATAACAGGAGGTTTATGGTATGTGATGACCACATATTTTCGATATCTGAAAATGCATCATAAAACTGGTCTTGCACACCACTAAAGGGGTCTCAGATTTAAAAGTTGGGGTCAAATACACAACATACAGTAAAGAAATGTCGACAGCGAGACTTGTTCTGAATAAATAAAGTGTGAATAAAATTTCTTATCCATATTTGGGCAATTTATTCCTCAAACAGCATGAATCAAATTGATAAATTCTTTGTAAAAAAAAGAATTACTTAAAGTTTGTTTTCCTTTTTTTCATCAATAAAACCCGCATGATTCTGAGTGGAACACTAATCCAACACACCAAAAAGTACTAAGAATAAGGGGATGTGTGCATTGGCCTGGTCCTGTTGACTCCTGTTCATAGAAATAAATAACAAGACTTTACCCAAAATAAGCAACATCTGGACAGTGATCTCAAAAATTCCTTGGCAAAATCCAAACAAACACCACATTTGTTTTGGTTTTTGGTTTTTTTTGTTTTGTTTTTTGGCATGTGTAACACCATCAAACCACTTCAACACCCACACTCCAATGCCTACAGTGTCTTTCTCCTCCTACTGGTCCTGTCAAACTGTCAGTACAAATATGTTGGCCTCATTATGTGTGTGTGAGTGATCACACACTGTTAGCACATGTCACTGACTTTGCCTTGAGCCGAGGATTAGTTCACTTTTACAAGTACAGTGCTTTAGCAAAACATGCACACATCAAAGTAGAATATGTTTCCATGTGTTATTCTTTGGTGTAGTGGTAGATTTGCTTCAAACAGTGTTTTCCACTTAGGCCAAACTATTTAAACCTTTTTTTTGAACATATATTTGCTGTATCCCCTTCCGGGCTTGAGGCAAACTGCAAACAAAACTTCATATGATTCAATGATTTCTTCCTGCCAATCTTCCGTAAAAGAAAAACTTGTGGCAGGCGCGACTAATAGCTATCATCTTAGCAGACTCTCCAGCTTTCTGCAGCTCATCTAGGGCAGCGTTCTCCGAACCTGGTCCTGAAGAGACACTGCCCCGCATGTTTTAGATGTTTCCCTGCTTCAGTATGTCTGATTCAGATGATTGCAGCTCACCAAACAGTTGTTAAGCAAACATCAACTGGAATCAGCTGAGCTGCAGCAAGAAAACATCTAAAACATGCACCAAGAGCGTTTTGGTCACTTGTCTGATTAAAGGCTCTCCCAAACTTTGGTTATGTGGTTGTCCATCTCGTCCGTGTACAACGACTTTTCAATTTCCATCCATAAGCCATTTATCAATCTATGTAGGTATCTTGTGAAGAATAATAGAAATGTAATTTCTCAATGTCTGATAAAAGTTCCTCAAAAGTATTTATGTCACTTGCAGAGCCAAACCTGGGTTATTGGCAATGGACAAATAACAACATTCCTGTCGAAGTGCATTTCCACATAAAATATGCCTGCACACTTCTGACCAATCACAATCACACAACATATCACACAAAGCTCTGCCAAAATAGTCTGACTTGAACCTGGGATTGAGAAGGGGAAGAAGATGCTTCCTCGCAAACAAGATGACGCGATTTTTGTCACGCGACTGCGTCAATGAGATGCTGAGCATTTTGAAGTTTTGGCTGAAGTGTGGGAGAAACTTAATGCTCTCCTTGTCAGTTCAGATGGAACAGCAATGTCTTGGGAGGTTTGAAGTTGTTGGCAAACTCTTTCCATTTTCAGATGATGAATTGAATAGTGTAAAAGTCTGCATCCTTTCATCTTCCACTTGGCATTTATAATCTACTTTGTCTTCATCTCTCATATAAAATCCCCCCCCCCCCCCCCAAAAAAAAAATAGACTGAAGATTGTGGTTTCTATGTGACCTAATATAGAGAAAGTTAAGTGGTATTCAAACAGAGGAACCATGGTATTTTCCAACTGTATGAGAATCACATGCAGGCTTCACAAAGCCTCCCCAATAAGGTGGTTCTGGAGGGAAGGGTCCGCTGCACAGTTAAGCCTCAGATTCAGGATGATTAATGTGGATTTAGTCCTGGTCATGTAACACTAGACCAGTTCAAGTCTGTTTACATGTGTTTTATGAACTTGGAGAAGGAAGATGGAGTAGTTTCGGGAGGCATTTATGTTTCCGACACTAATGAACATGACACTTGCTGCGATCCAGACTTAAAGGATGTGAATAAAATACAACACGGCGTTGATCTCGCCTCCTCTCTGTCAGACTCAATGACCAGAGCTCCTGGTGCTGCCCTTCACTGCTTGTCTCATCTGTCTTTGTGAACTATCAGACAGCTGTCCATGCAGTGATCCACATCCTTTCATTTCAGATTCCTCACTGCACTGTGCTCTGATTCCATCTAGCAATACCTTGGTATATCAGTTTCTCTGTATCGCTTTGCTTCTACTCTTTGTACCTTATGCGTCTGCTTTGCTGACGGACTTTCATAGCTTTTGGCTTTGTTTGCTGTTGTATTGACTAGCTTGATTGTGTTCTTCTGCAGAGGAATAAACAGAGCTCTGTTGGCGCCGTTTTGATTTATTGCATTTATGAATCATCATTGCCCAGAGGCACTTTGTCTTTTTAAGTTTCTTTATTAGATTAGTGAGCAATTTAGAACTTTTCTGAACCGAAGCAACATGATTTATATTGCTACTTTCCACCCTTAGTGATCTGAGACTTAACAGCCTACTAAACAGGCAACTTGTTGCCTTTGTTCTGGTAAAATGAAACAACACCAGAAGAGTCATATACATCTGACATACTCACATTTATTAAAATGTTTCATTTTTCTGTCAACACAGAGAAAATATATGCCACAGAATGCAATGAAAATGTCTGCGCACAATGATGACTTTACCCTGACAGAAAAGTCTAGAGGAACAAAAACAATACGTGAGATTAAATAGTCCTGTCAGCACAAATTCTAAGTCCTGTGATTAACTTATTTAAGGCCAACTTACATTTCATTTAATGAATTTAAGACTTTCCTTTTAGATCCATGAATTTTTACGGATGTGGGAACACCTTGTTATTATGTTTTCTATAAAAATACTGTTTAACTGGTTTGCAAATTACTGCATGTTATTTTGTTACTAATTGCACACCTTAGAATAAGAGCAAAGCATAGACTTTAAGTCTTTGAGTGCATTTTTTATCTTGGATTATTTCTTTAAAGTTAAGATTGAAAATTCTAGATTTTTGTCACTTGATCTAATGCTTCAGCGTGTGATGACTGACATGTTTTCATTATTTGACATATTTGTACAATAATTCATCAGCACATGAAGCTCCTACGCCTCTAATAACACCAGAAAATGTTATTCTGATTTTGCACATAGACGCTCCTGTGTTCTGTTCTTCAACATGAGTTCATTTTGCAGGTAAATTAAAAAAAAAAAAAGGCTCATCACAGAAATGTGCCCTCAATCTTCCTCTATTACCTTGAAAGGTCACATTGATTCTTCATTTTATCTGGTTGGCTGGAAACAGTATGCTGCCTGACATGTAAACACAGGAAACAGCAGGGAGGAAATGCCTCAGCCTGCGTATCATGCTTCTGGCTTTCTCTCTGCACTCTTTCTGCACTCAGTCGTCAGAAATGTAAACACTTCAAACTTCACATTTTTTTCACTTAAAAAATGTTGGACAGACGTAGTTTTGTCTGCACAACATGTAGTTAGTTGGTCGTTTTCTTCACTCCATCTGCATCACTTTCCCACAACTGTTTTCTTTATTTTAAGCTTATTGCTCCATACCAGCTCATTCTGGCTATTAATGCTTCATTGGACTTCCAATAAATGTTTTTTTTTTTTTTTTTCTAATTGTCCAAACGTTGTAAAGAATCAGCTTCAATGAGTTCTATGCAGTGAGCAAATGGACAATAAACAGCATCTATTCAGGAGACATTAAAAAAGGAGTTATATGTAGGAAATACCAGCATGAATCATCAAGGAGTCATTTTATCATATTCTGGATTTGGATTTCTTATGAACAGTAATTTAATAAAGACAATAAAACTATTTTCAAAACAATGCAAAAAAAAAAAAAAAGAAATAAACTGCGCATCCATTATAAAGCATCGAACCAAAAATTGACTGATTAATTCTTTCATTAGATCCAGGACTAGAGCTGTGGAATCAATTCAAAAATATCAACACCAAGTCAGTACAGTCATAGTGCACGTTATATTTATACATGTTTGTTATTCTTCTAGAAATATTGCAGCTAAAATTCTGACCAATTTATGAAAAAAGCCATCAGATCAAATAAATTTACTTTGGGCCAAACTTACAACATTTTTTTACAAAAACTAATTCTCAGAGTATTGTTTTAGGAAACTACCATATCTTATGCACTTAGAAGAAGTTTTCATATTCAACAAAAATCCACATTGTTTTATGAATCAGCATTCACTCTTTAGCCAGCGAACACCGGGGAAATGTGAAATAAGCCCCAGTAGGTTTATTCAGTCAAGGCACACTGCATGCTGATCGACTCTTCCACATGAAAAATCGTCTGCGACATTCAAGAAAGCCTCAACATAAACAGAGATATATTAGCTGACATATCCACCAATTTCCTCAGGTTTAACTATTGACCAGCTGACAATCCAGACGCCGGCCTCAGATCTGGTGCCGTGTGCCCCGAGGAAAAAGCTTTGTCACTTATTATGAGCAGCATGAAATCTCAGCGACTCTCAACACCAACCACTTATGAGTGACTTCCACTAAAAAGACACTTCAAGCCCTAGAGGCCCTGGTGGGACTTCTTCCAAATGTATCGAATTATTTAGCTCATTTTAGCGTGTCACAGATTTTCGTGCGTCAGTGCTACTGTGCCAAAACAGCTGGATTCTCCACTGCAATTCTTAATTAGTCTACTTGAGGCAATTTGTAGTTATTAATGGATCAAATCCACAGATAAAAGCAGATAAACTCATTGCAGCAGCAAAGTAACTGTCAAAAATCTTGGATATATTCTTGTATTTTAGTCATACAGTGTGGTGTCAATTCAAGCAGTAAACACAACACTTCACAAACAAACCAATTTCATTTGCTAACATTCAGATGTCAGGTGGAAAATCTCCCAAAACTTTGAGACCAAACACGAGTTCAGAGTAAACAAACATGGCCGACTGGGAAGAGGCAATAGTGATAAATGGCTTGCGGATTATATTTAATAGAGAAAAAACAATACAACGACGTCTCCAGCATTCACCGAACTTTCTGGTTCGACCTGCCAGTTGCTTTGTCTCCTTTATTTAGAACTCCCCTCCATGTTTCTGGCACCTCGCTTTATGATTGGCTACATGTCAGACTCAACGAGTTGTGTTATCGTTTGTCCCTGGGAAAACACCACACATACTGCGATATCGAGCCAAGACAATCCAACATGTTGAATATCTTATTTTAAATCTTGATTTTAGATCAAAGCGGTCCCAACATCTTTCAGAGCGGACAAGATCAGTCCTAACACACCAGCAGGGCAGGAAAATATCTTAAGATTATCTTAAATACCCTCCTGATAATCGGACGTCAAGGCAGTTCTAAGAGTTCCAAAGCTATCATTCACTTATTGCTCTTTCAATATGACAATGTTATGACTTTAAAAGTCAGAAGACTTTTACTCAAAGTTAGCATCTCGAAAATGTTAACTTGAAAGCAACTTCTACAACTTCTCAGCAGAGAGCAGCTGCATGCACCAACATCTCAAATACCGATTCCACCGCCTTACCTCTCTCCACGGCGGTGACTCCCATGGAAGGCTGACCGAGGCCGGCCTTCGTCTCCCATTTGCCCTCGTCGGGGTGGTACATTTCCACAGAGGCCAGTGGGGTCTGTTGCTGGTTCATTCCTCCGAGCACCATCACCTGTCCCCCAAGAGCCACGGCTGAAGCCCCCGCCCGCGCAGTGGGGAGCGGGGGCAGCTGGCTCCACGTCTGGCTCTCAACATCCAGGACTTCCACGCTGTCCAGGGGCATGCCGGTCTCACTGCAGCCCCCAAGCACGTAGAGCAGGCCCTCGTGATAGACAGGTGTGCAGTAGACACGGCGCTGCGACATGGGGGGGAATTGCTCCCAGTGCAGGGACTTGACAGGACTCACCGCCATCTCCTGTACAGGCATGTCTCCAGGGCCAAGAGGAGGGGACGCACCATCACACGCCGAGCTGGAGATGGAGAGCCGGAGGGCGGAGAAGATGGGAGCAGGATGGGGCGAAGCGGCGCGCGGGGTACAGCAAGGTGGAACAAAGGAGAAACAAGCCGGAGAGCAGGCTTGTTTCTGACTGACTGACTGACTGACCAGCTGAACTCCTGAGTCCACAGAGGGACAGAAACGTGAGGAGCAGAGTGAAAAGTTCCTCACTTCCAAATGTCACGAATCTTTCCCTCTTCAAATGTTTTATTCATCCAGCCGTTGATGTTTTGGAGCATGAAAGCCATCTGCCCTACTGTGTCTTCGGTTCCCTCCTCTTCCTCCTGGCGAGTTATTTTCAGTAAAATTGGCTTTAAATGTAGTCCTTATGAAAAATAAAAGATATGCTTTAGGAGGAAACCCAGAAGCTTTGACTCGAAAAAAACTCCAGAGTCTAACCAACAAACAGCCCAAGGAGAGAAGTGACCATAAGATCAAGGAGCGCGGACCATTATTCGGGTCTCAATAATGGCAGAAACACTCTTCTATTATCTGAAATGGAAGAGTGGTCTGAAAAACCAGGAGGTGTTTCAGACCTAAAGGTAAAGGCAATATTTCAACTCCTCAGTATTGGCTCTGAATGTTCATTTACATCCAAACGATGGAGCCAACCGCTCGGGGAAAGAAATCCTTGATAGCTGAATGCAAGTCTTTTAAAAAAAAAAAAGCTCTCCGGGAGTTCAGTAAGTGAAAGTCGTCTTTTCATATGAAAGCAGTTTCATTTGCGTCACCTTTAATTAAAAGTAGAACTCCACCACTGTGACGTCTGAACGCCGTGCCTCATAGCTCCTGGTGGTTTTGGCGAGGATGAGACTCTCTGGAACCTGGAAGGAAAAAAAAAAAAAAAAAACAGTTCTGGGTTAGAGAGGGGAAAAAGACGTAACATTAGAAGACAGATGCAAATATGCACCTTTGCACAAACAGAATTAGAATTTCTTATTTTCACATTTATTCCCCACAAACCTACCCTGTCATTCTTTATTTAACTAGAGGTAACAAGAAAATAAAAAGGCTTTTCTGAGCTTCTCCTCGCTTTCCAGGTGAGTTGGAGGTTAACTGTCCTGCTTTGCATTTAAATCAGTTAAGCTTAGGTCAAATGTTTCAGGTGTCCTCCTGCTGATATCTTGTAATAAGAATATAATTGTTCCATTTCTCTGGACAGGCTTTGTGTTGCTGAATTGGGTTAGAAAGCTTCAGCGGTCACACATTTTTCAGTTCTCTCTACAATTCTTCCATGACACTGACTTTAGGGGTTTTTGAAAAAAAAAAAAAAAAACCTTTCCAGTAGTTAAGCTTTTATGCCTTTAAGCCATTGTCCCACAGTTCTGTAAATGTGTCACAAAGTGTGCACTTTCTGGACTCTTAACTTCAGAGAAAGCCTTCACTTATCTGAGGAATTCTGCTTCTTCTGATGTTATGGAGCAAAAATGTTTACTTTGTTTTTCCTTTCTGGTGATGATAAGAAGAAAGTACATGTCACTTTTAAATTCTACACTTTTACAGTACAATAAATTGATCCAGTGCCCATTTCTATGAAAGCAGGTCTTTTCACAGTTTGCTGGTCTGATGATGGACATCAGCAATTACCTTAGAAAGGCAGTTGTCTATTATAATCTTTTCAAACAACTTTATCGTCAGATAAAATAAATTATTCACGATTGGAAAACACTGAAAGATGTCTGGCAATTTTCCCAAGTGTGGCCATCTTCCTGCCACTGCATTTATCAACAATCATTTGTTCGTACACTGTGGTTGACTGGTATGCAAACTATTATAAATCAGACGTATATTAATAATATAATCAGTGCCCAAATCTCCACTGGATTTTGATCAGCTGAGTGTTAGATAATTACTTCATTCCAGGGGGAAGACCTTTTAACCTTCAAAACCAAGAAGATATAGCAAACTGCTAAACCTGTAATTATGTGAACATTTTAATTCAACCACAAGCCTCAGTCTCACACACAATATTTATTGAAACTACACACAAAATGATACTTTTGTCTTTTTTCCGCCCCAGCTTGCCGTTTCTTTCTCAGCATGGCTTGTTGCTGCTGTCAGTTTTAGACTGAGTGAACTGCTTCCGTCTGTAAATGCGAGCTAATGGGAATGAGCTAATTGTGCTCATTCCTGCAGTTAAACTTAGCTCATCTACCACTGTGTTTGTGTTTGTATCACTCTCTGTCAGAGCAGGAGCTGAGAAATAAACACTCCCGACTGCTGATGTTATTTGACTAGAGGACAGAATATGGATTGGACGCCGTTCCACTGCAGACAAAAGTCACTTATTAGTGGGTGTCAGTGGGATTTGATCCACTCAGAGCAATCTTACTGGTAAATTCCTCTGCTGCATTCTACCCTGAAAAGCTGACTCAGATTTAATGAATCTGAGTAATTAAAAATGACTCAGATTCAAACAGAGTCCTTCACAACATTAAGCACATCTCAGAATGCTGAGTTTTTGCGGATGGGAACCTGTAATCATGTCCGGGTTCGACCCAGAAGTCCATTGGTGAACACTTTTATAATCACATTCGGCACCAACGGCATTGGCTGCGTTTCCATTCCAAGTGAGAAAATCCCACATTTTTGCAATTGCGGTGTTTCCATAAAAAAACAAAAAAGGAAATTAAAATCACACATGGATACGTTTGTTAACATGATAAGTCATTAGAAGAACATGCCACACCATCATCTTCCAACTACCTTCCATCATCGTCTTCTTTGTGTTTTGTGTCAGTGGCAATATTTGGTTATTGATCACGTGACTCGTGTGAGTCGAAAAAAGTGTTTCACTTGCAGTTTTGCTAAATAAATGAATTTTGATACGGCTAAAGCAAAAAAAAAAAACACATCATCCAAGCAGAAAAACCTTTTCGACAGCTACAACATTAATTCTTCTTTTTTTTTTTTTTTTTAAACAAAAAACTTTCTGTTTTTTAAACTGGTGCGTTTCTGTTCAGCAAATTTATTTTGAAAATGTCAAATTGTGCAGTTATATGTTTAATGGTAATGCAGCTATTCTCTTTGCAATATAGATGTTTGACTCAGTGTGTGTGTGTGTGTGTGTGTGTGTGTGTGTGGTGGGGGGGGGGGGGGGGGTGGCGCAGTAGGACAGAGGAAACCAGTGGTGCCAGTCAGCAACACAATGAGGTTCCCTGCTCGGCTGCCCTCTCATTCTTTCTCCCAGTATGTAGTATTACAACACATTCATAATTAATGATGGCCTCCTCCTCGTTACAGTCCTGTCCTGAGCCCAGTGGACAGCCTGACCTTTGAAATGTGTAACGGTAAGTGTGTGTGTGTGGGTCCGCAAAAAAGAAATGAAACGTTATGGCTCTCATTTTCAGTCCAACTGTGGGAAAATTAACCTGTCAGGCACAGACATGTACGCTTCTGTAATCACGGTGGAGTCTTGAAAACTAAAATAAACAAATGAGCCTTAAAAATTTTAAAAAATCCTTCAGGCATGTTTAATGAATGCCCTTTCCTAAATGGGAAATGATATCCATCTGTTCAGCTCTTCTTAGGTTTCGAGAGGAAGAAATTAAATTGAGAGCAAATGGAAGTTAAAAAACGCTGTCATACAAATAGTAAATCTGAGATTTATTTATTTTTGAATGTATGACCTAAAGTCAGAAGAATACAGATGGAGAGAAGGGTGCAGACTGCATATTGGTTATTTTCATCTAAATACAAAGATGACAGTAAAAACTGATAGTTTACTAGCAGTGCTGTAGATCTGTCTTCAATCATGATTAAGCGTTGATAAAAGGTGAACACAAAGTATCAGAAGAGGAAAGCTAACCTGACCAATAAATCATGTGAAATGTCACAGATTTAGGATGTCTGTCTTTGAATCCTGACTGAACGCTCTGCTATTCAAACAAGCATTTGAACTCCTTAAACTACTAAACTCTCAGTAAACGTGTCCCACGGTTACTGGGACACGTGATTGCAGTTTTCTGGGCATTTATACTAATTTACATATGTATTTATGGGTGGAGACGAGGCAGATCAGCAGCTGCGCACAAGGGCTTATACATCTGAATTTTTGTTGTACACAGCACAACAACATGAGACCCCTGGTCATTATAAAACAAAAGTGGAGTTATAAACTCACAGCTCTTTCAAAGTATCTGGACTGCCTCAGTTTCGCTGTAAAAGTTTTAACAGAGATGACTGACAGCATTTTTATTTGGATCTGCTGATTAAAAACAGAAATCTGTTCAGACATCTTTATTCTTCGAGAGATATTTGGTCATAAATAAAGGCTGCAGACAAAGGGAACGCAATCTGTCGTCTGAAAACGTCGAGCGGAAACACTCAATACGGTGGCCATTACATTTTCTGAATATGCAACACAGAAACAGATGGAATTAATTATGATGAAATAAGCAAAAAGGTCAGAGATGGAATAGATGAGTCATCATCACCATGAGGAAAGGTCGGTGTTATGAATCAGCTGCTATGATGGTGAGTTTCTGTCAGCACCAGAACTGGACCTGATGGGAGGGTTCTGAATTTAGGAAGAAGGGCCCCAAAGAGAAGCTTTAAGCAATCAGTATCTTGCCTCAGTAGGCTCTGAATGTCTTCAATTAGAAAAAATAATACATTAGCTTAATTCAGAAGTTAAAGATTCTGGATGAAAAATGGAAACAAGTCCTTCTACTCCGATGAACAATGTAGTGAAAATATGGAATTGTTTGAACCACTACCACTGCAAATTTACAAAAAAATGAATCTCAAGGCATATTACTATAAAAAAAGTCACTTTTAGCTGCACCTGCGTTCCAGTCAATCCTAGTTATCGAATGAACAAGTTCAGTTTATTATTGAAATTGTTTCTGAAAATGCTGAAAATGTTTCTAAAGAAACCCAGCAGATTGCATCAAGTGATTGACTCAGAGAATTTGCTCTTGCTGGACGACTATGTAGCAAAAGCAGCTAACATGCGTTGTGTCGTTGCCTTTGCAGCAATACTGTGCATCAACAGTGGAGAGGAAAAACTCCCCTTTATCAGAAAGAAACCTCCAGCAGAACCAGAACCAGAACCTCCCTCATCACAAACACACCTGGAGTGCTGCCTTGATTCTTTCATGAATGTTTGAGAAACCCTTTAATCTCCCGTGGCAACTATTCAACTGTGCAAAACACCTGGGTGGACCTAGCTCCACCAAGTTGAGCTTCCGCGTCACAGAGCACCTCTCACTCCATGATTCCCCCACTCAGCTCCTTCAGACTAGCCAGCAGCAATTAGCAAACACCTGGTGGAGCTGCACATCGGATGAGCTCATTTTATAAGTTACTTCTTAGTAACAATGTTGTTAAAGGGTTAGTGGAGGAGCGATGCTGTGACTTCCTGAAGGCAAAGTTTCAG
Source organism: Poeciliopsis retropinna (assembly GCA_010277075.1). Classification (NCBI taxonomy): domain Eukaryota; kingdom Metazoa; phylum Chordata; class Actinopteri; order Cyprinodontiformes; family Poeciliidae; genus Poeciliopsis; species Poeciliopsis retropinna. Next base: position 2,458,492 of record VMRM01000009.1, read on the forward strand.
AATTAGCAGGAGTTTCTTAAAGAGACAGAAGCCTACTTCTGTCTCTTCTTCCTTTGTCGTTTCATCTTTGTTTTTGAATTTTCCTTGGATCTTTGCAACACCGTTGTAATTCAAGGTGTTGAATTACAAAGTAGAAAAGTCATTTTTGATATTTAGAGCTTCTTTTAACCACTGGAGTTAACATAGCTACTTGACTGTGCCATAAAACAGCATGTGCCTGGAAAATACAGAACACTGGCCCTTTAATAGAAAATGCTCCCACAAAGATCCTCCTGCAGCCTGGGAGAAACACATCTGATATCTTATAGCGATTCATGTGAAATAAATGGGTTTCTGCGAATTTTATAACTTAATGCTTATCACAGAGATTACACACACACACCCTCCAATAGAATGGAAATATCTTATTTTGTTTGTTTGGTTGTTTTTTTTTTTTTTTTTTAGCAAACTTGCCTATTAAATGTATTCACACCTGAATTAGATTTAGAATTATTCACATAACATGCTGTGTTCTAAATACAGAGAGTCCAAGAAAGCAGAAATATGTGATGACTTAAAAGCTGAAATATTAATGCAGGCTCCCTCTGTGCTACTGTATATATTTATTTTAGGAATCTAAATGAGCGCTTTTATGACATAATACCAGTAGAATGAAAAGTACACATTGTTCCACCAAAGCTCAGCTGCTGCAGATTATTGTATTCTCTGGTAATCAGCTGTAAATGGTGTCATGTTGGAGCCAGCATGGCAGATGTGACTATGACCAATAGTCCCTCGGGTCTTCTGTCCCTACTAGCAACACATGCTGCCAGCCTAATATAGCCAGTCCTGACTGCAGCTAAAACCAGGGGAAACTGACTAGCAAAGGAAAAACTGAAGTACGAACAAAAAAAAAACAAGAAGATACTCAAATCTATCAAGACTGCCAAGAAAACAAGAAAGTTGTGTGCAACATGTTTGACACTGCATATCTTTTTAAAGCACTCGGTTTGTTTTAAATGGAGTCAACAACAAAAATGCGGACTCACTTGGATATACACTGTGCAACTATAACACTGAATATTATTGATTCAACAATAGAATCACTACAAACTTTGTTAGATAATCACATCCACTTTATATCCTGCTGTGCAGAATCCAAATCAGTCCAAATTTAATTTATATTAATCCAGTTTATTCTGAAAACTACCCAGCTGAAAGAGATGCGTACGATCCCACGATAATTAGAGAGAAAATATGTCGAGGTTTTTTATTCAGCTGACATCAGTTAAAGCTGAGGAAGCTGTTTAGTACAAGTAAGAAAGTTTTTGACAATTTTTGAGAAAAATCTGAAATAAACTGCCAATTATTAGCGCACAAAAGTGCAGGGATTTGTTGATTTTGCATGAATTTCCACAAAACTGGAGGGACTGATTGATGTAATTTGGCACTAAACAAATGAAAACCGCATTGATTTGACTGATAACATAATTTTTAAACACACTTTGTGTTTTGTCTAGATCCTACAAGGCCACATAAGAAGCTATGGCGGACCGGATTTGGCCCAAGGGCCTTGAGTTGGACACGTGTTCTAAAAGATATGTAAAGGTTAAATAGAATTAATTATCTTGATCGGAATCTTGTTTTTGTTTCTTAATTCAAACAACTGATGAATAAACACATCACTTAAAAGTGTTTACAGTAGCATGAAGCAAATAAAAAAAAAATTCTTCTTCTGCAAATAAACTTTATTTTGGATTATCACCTTGATGTGGAAAAACGATTTTTCTGTAACGGTAAGCTGTTTCTCCACCATTAGCACATTTAGCAGCAAGTACATAGAGTTGATTGACCGCACTAAGCCTCTCCTTCTGGCTCTGGTTGGTTGCTTTTGGTCTGGATCCATGCATTTCTTCAGCAGTAGCAGCTCAGAGAGGAGATCACTCTTTTCACAGTTTATCTAATAAAAAACTGTCATGACACAGTGACAGTTTTAACAAACGTGATGTTTCTAGAAAAAAAAAGTCAAGCTCTGAACTGCCTACCTGACTCTTTTTAATAAAATGTTCTGAATGTTTATTTACCAGTAAGTAATGCATGAAGTGAGTCAGTGAGACACCATCATGGAAACCTCCTGCACGGTTCCTAAGAGGCTGCATTGCAGCAGAGCTGCAGTCGGTACAGCAGCCGCTGAGCCAGAACCGACTTCCTTCTGTCTGCAGCTCAGCCTGAAGCCACACAATACATTATACTGTACAGATGTGTGGACAGGAAAACGTTTATCTGCTATCAGAGCGCAGCAGAGCGCAGAGATCCACAGAAAACACAATTCAATAGTTTGATTTTCGGAGTTTTCCCAATCTCCACTGAGTTTGGCTTTAGTGGGGCATGTCTGCTGCTGATAAGCCAGAGCTAAATGACTGGGGTCAGAATCACGTCTCAGTTGGTGCAGAGAATATAATGTGTTAAAATGCCTCTTTGAACGAATACCTGGCAACGACGACTGTGGAGATATTTCAACTGTTTTTGATTTTCGCTTTTTTTAAAATTTATTTTGCTTTTGTCATTTTTAATTTTTTTTTTTTTTAAATGAAGCACCAGGACACACAGACAACTTCAGCAACCATATGCTAGCGGAGCTCAGTGACGTGCTGTGCGATGCCCTGAGAAGATGCTACCAGGTCCAGCCATGAAATTTCCTCATCATTTATTTGCTGCCATCAGCTGTTGGTGGTATTACGATACGGTGGAAATGATTGCAAACAGTTCTGCCCTGCAGCGATTAGGTGAGGTTGAAATCGGTGGATACTGAGACGCTATAACCCCTTCTCCATTGTCAAGTCTCGTCCAGGTCCGTTAAAAGTTTGGTTTGGTTATAGCTAAGCTGGGTGTGTCTCCACTGGCAGTTTGTTCCTCGTTCTGTTGAAGCTGTGATGTCATTTTGTGCTTGCGCCCTTGAGCGGTTTTTCTCTTATGACACTCCACACTCCTCCTGGTGGCTCTAAAGCTGGTACGCAAAAAGGCGACAACAAAACACCATCGTCAGTTGGTGTGGAGTATTCATTACCCATTAAACATAATCACAACACTTTGACCTTTTTAAATTCTGCATCACATGAACCACAGCATGGAAAACATAAAAGGCTACTACTAAAAACCAAACTAAAACCACTAGTATAATTAATAAAAACTAAAACTTAACATTTAATTAATAATAACTGATAAAACTAATAAACGCACTCTAAAAACGTATAAAACTAACTGAATTAGACAAACAAAATGTCACATCAAACACCATTATAACTAACATATCACTAATATAAGCCTGGTGATCATTCAGTTGCTCAAGCAGCTCAGTGCTCCTAGTTGTGTTTGCTTCATTAACCACCTCCCAGGATTCTAGTTGTATTTTCCACTGCTATCTTTTAAGCAGACAAACAGCGTGCGCCTTAAGAGAAAATGCTGCAGCTCCTTCTCAATTAACTTTCCAAAGTTTGTCCCGAAGAAATAAATCTTTCGCAGAGCCCAGAGCACAGCGCCAATAAAAGATCTCAAGATGAGCCAAGTTCTCTCCAAGTGTCTCTCTTAGGCCCTGTTTACATGACAATGATCCAACGAAAATGACATTTTTGTTCCATTTCTGATTACATGAAGATATTCTAATTACAATCTTTGTTTACGCATCAAAAAGGTGTAATGCCCTCGCCACGCCACTAGTTGGTGCTAGGTTCTTTGAAACTAAGTGTGCATGTGTTTAAAAAAGGTTCTACTTAAAAACGCGTTTCCACATCAGATCCCGTTCCCCCAGATATTGGGAGGAAACACGCACTGTGTGTGTCTGATTACGGTGCAGTTGGAAAAAAGTGGGATAACTTTGCTGAAACACGTCATCTAACATGCTTATCTAGAGCGCAGTTCAGCTCTGGGCGGTCCGGAGCGGTGAAGAGATGCTGGGGGAACCGTATCTGATGGGGAAACATGAATTGTACCAAAACCAGCATTGTCTGTAGTTTCTTCTTCTGTGGATTGTAGGAAGCAGCTATGTTTTGCATCATACTATGCATGAGCTAGGGATTCCCTGACAGAAAAGATCCACATTCAGTTTACAAGACAACGGACACCAGTACGTTTCAGAACCATTGCCCTCTGGAACCCGTTCTCAATCTGTGCCGTTGTCAGAGGAAACAACTACAAACACAACAAAGCTCTCCCATTTTCACCAGAAATTGTCGTTGTGTAAACAGGGTTTTAAAAACACAGCATCATCCAAGGTAAAGTTCTCAAATATGTGAGCTCCACCCATGAATGTATTTGTTTCAATTGTATCTGTATAAGTTTGGTGAAAATGTGCCTTTTCTTTGCCTATAGAAGTTGGTTTGAAATGCCAAAAAATGTACACTGATAAGATTGTTGTTCTTCCATACCTCAGACATTCCACTACAATCCTCTCTCTACTCTTCCAAAGCTGTTTGGCTCCTTGGCCTACAATCATCCCTTTGTGTAGAAGATTTTCTCTCCAACGGTGTCAAAAGCCTCGTCATCTGGCTTAAGCTGGCTGATCCTATCTGGAGACGTGGCGAGTGCCAACCTCTTGAGACATCTGGTGCGACGCAAAGGTCAAAACTGTTTGTGTTTCACTTCCCACAACTTGAAACCAAAGAGGCTCTCCGTGCTCAAAGTGTGAAGTGTGGAGACGGGCGTGTAATCACAGTATCTGCTCTCCTTTCCTCACCTCCTGCTATGAATATTTAATCCCTCCATAATTTTGCTCTTGGCCATTTCATCAGTAGTCTTGCTTCTGATGTTTCTTACCAAAAAAAAAGCCAAAAGCAAGGTCCTCTCACAAAGCCAAAAAAACTTACAATAAAATGTTTTACAGTTCGCCCTTGTTCATTCTGATTCCCAACCTTTGCCGTTTGCTTGCATAAATGATTCGCTCTGAATTGTTTGATGACGTTCATTGATAATTTAAATGTTCCTACTTTTTAATTCTCTCTAGGATCATCATAATCCAGCTGCTCCTTTTACAGCCACTGTTCGAGCATGCATGATTCACTTCAATAAATCAGTTTAATTAATCTCAAACAATGAATGGAAGGAGGTGTGCAAAATTTGAAATGTACCGCATCTGATGTGCGGCAAACTCTGCTCTCTCAGCAGGATGAATGCTTGATGTACTACATTAGTCTGACAAACGTGCATGTCGTTTCAGCTTTCACTCTTCATGATTTGTTAAAAATGTTCCTGTTGCTTAAGACGAGGGAAGCTAACAGCTACAGCAGTGAGAATAGCTAGCTACTGCCAGCTATTCACCAGAAGAAATCATTTCCAGCTTGATAACAGACAAGGCAGGACATCATTAGATCAGCACCATTACTGTATTGATAGCTGTGCAACAAAGTGATCATTTACTCCACAAATAGGGCTCACGCTTATTAAAAAAAAGATTTTACTATTGCTCATATCTATGCAACAAACAAATGTTATTGCCTAGACAATATTGGGCCTGTTACAGATATTAATATTGGATTGGTGACTCTCTAGTTTCTGATCAACATGCATATATACTTTAGTAAAGCAGGTGATCTTAGAGATTTAAAGAAATGGCTATACATTCCTAGAGTTGCTCACTCTCCCAAACACCAAGTCCTACTGAATACAATTGTCACTGTATGGGACACAGTGAGGACAATAAATATAGAGAAATATCTGGAGCTTATTAATTGTTTTTAGAAACATTTACATTTTCAAGGCGTGTTAACCAAAACTCACTACATTCTAACTTTTTTTTTTTTTTTTTCCATTCAGTGATTTATAAGCTAACAGAAGTATGTGAAAGTCTGCTCTGAACTGTAGGCATCCAGTGGAAGGACTTCAGAACCGGGTCGATCTGCTTCATCTTCTGATTTTTAGAGAGAGCGGCGGCACTTTTAGCAGACCTGTGAAGAAACTGTTGGGATCAATTAAATGGCTGAGTTTGTCTAAACCTTGCTGGGAAATTAGTCCTTCAGTCCTGGAAATGTTCTTCAGTTGATAGAAGACCAACTTTGTAACTGTCTTTATAAGACTCCGAACGTTCAGGTCTGAGTCCAGCACCGAACCTATTTTGGGCCTGTTTGCAGCTGTAATAACAGAAGCTGTGTGTTGACTGTCGATCGATCCTGTTTAGGTCCAAAGATAATAACTTCAGTTTTGTTTCTGTGCAGCTGGAAAAAGCTATGCAAGTGGTATTGCTTAAAAAAGAAACTCTAACAAGAGGACAGAAAAAGAAGATAAATATACATATAAAAAGACACACACACACACACACATCCTGGCACCACTACAAACATACGAGAATTAATGAGACCTTGTGCTCCCAGTGCTGCTTAACCCAAAAATATTACAGTGTGAAAAGAGAACAGTGTGCTTCCTTAATAACCTGGACTCTGGCGTTTTCTGGAAATGTCAAGCATTTATTCTGTTTGTGTTTCCTTCCTTCTGCAGAACATCATTTTGATGAGGAAATATCAGCTCCATCCAGGCCGTACGGCATTTGATCAGAGACATGTTTGATCAAATGAGAGGATGAGAGGCGGGAAATGCCTCAGAAGGAAGCTGTGTTGGTTACATAACACCATCTCTGAGCACTTCACAGCAGCTGGCTGCGATAATGTGATAATTCTGTCAGTCTGTCAACGCGTGTGTGTATCTCACTCGGAAAACAAGTTGGTATTGTTTAGAAGTCATGCTTACTCAGCCTCCCGTGGGGTTAGGAAAACAGGATTTTATTGTGAAATTATTTTTGAACTGAATTGAGTAGAACTGTAATGCAGTATTTACTAGTGTGCCCCCCAAAAAAGAACTGTTTCAATCCAAATAGAAATTCAGATAAACGCCATAGATGACCCTAATGATATTCTTCATTATAATAATAACACGCTGGTGTGCAGAGTGAAACTAATAAGACTCAGCTAGAAATGTTATAACATTATGTTTAATTCTAATAGCTTGCAGTTTTCATGTTTTTATTGCCTTGCAACGACGTTTCGCTCAATATGTACATTGTGAATGTACGACTGAAAGACAAATTATGTGTATATCTGATATAATTAAATGAACTGATATGTTTCTTGAAATGCTACATGCAGCAAACCACAAATTTCCTTAAGCTGGCATATCATTTAAAAACTTATATGCCCTAAGTATATTAAAAATATTTAAGACAAAAGAGTCCAGTTTGGTGACATTAGGCCGATCACAATACCAAATTTTGCTGGACGATGAATTGTCCCAGAAATTATTTCAGTACATGATCATATTTTTGTTTTGGAGACAATTTTCAAGCAATATATTGATAATTTCACGATAACGCAAGCTCGCTCTCTCAAGATCATTAAAATGTAATTTTGTGAAGAAAACTAAACACTGGAGCTGAAAGATAAAAAACTGGAAGATAAAAAAAACAAACAAAAAAAACAAAAACAAATGGCCAATAAATAAAATGGAAATAAAAATCACTCACACACAAACACAAATAAGATTTTGAAGTCTGTAAACAAAATTACCCTTCAAAATGTATTAATCATCAGAGTGGAAGTTATTGACCTCATTTTAATTTAATTTACTGTCTGATTAACTTGGTCACTGTGACACAAGATCAGCTTTAGAAATAATTCATGCAGCTGTAGCTCAACACATTAAAATATTGAAAAATTCATGCATTTCAGTGACTCAGATCAAGCGGCAAAATTACACACAAAGTGAAACATTTCAACTTCTTACATTCACAGGTGAGTGTGGCTTACTGGGTTTACGCCTAATTAGAGCGTTAAGTAAGAAAAGGTTTTTCCATGCAGAAATCTTTAGCGCTACACAATCATAAGGAAGGTTGCTGATGCCCTCATCAACGAGGTTAAGCCAAGATATATTTGCCAGCAATGAAATGTCTTTATAGTACAACTTCAGGTGTTCAATATTTGGAAACATTTATTTTTTCTGGATTGTACAATCAATTCAACCATCGAAGCATTACAGTATGCTTAGATGTGACTCGCCCTGTTCTTTAACCCTGAGTCACTGCTAGTCAGAGAATATTCAACCATAACGGTGGACATTCAAAGGAGGACCGTCCAACAATTGGAGTGTAAAAAAGGGTGTAGGAGAAATAAATGTATGGAAATATGCACATGTACAGCTGAGGCTCACATATGTGAGAATTTAAGACACAGAGTGGCGAGAAGATGGGAGGGCATTTCAAATTGAGTCTGAAGGCAAAATGCAATTGCAATTTGCATAAAGTAAGGCACAAAAATAAACCGATGAAGAACTAAAGGACTGCGCAGATACGGAGTCGTTAGAAGTAGATGTGATAAAACAAAAAGGAAGCAGAAAAACCGAAGCCTGAGCTAGGCAAAAAGACAAAGTGGAGGGAGAGCAACAACAGTCAGAGTCAATGAGGCAAAGAGGAGCAAAGAAAAATGTGTTTGCATGGGAATTATATAAACGCAGCCTGTCGACCAAATGAAAGCGTTTCTCTCTGCCGCACATTTCCCATCAGTCCCACTAAGAGGAACAGCGAGCCTGGTTGGCACAGATGCCCCCGAGGTTAACTGTCCAATCAATCGCTCCACTAACCGTCTCCAGGGATACAGCCTGCGTGACATCACCGCCACCAAAGGCCGCCGAAGTATCAAACTGATAGACAATGATGTCAGTGGTATCCTGTGTCTACAACACAATCTCTATTGTGGTGCTTTTGTTTGTCTTTGTGCCATTTAATCTTCCAGGTTTAGGTTCATTCTAATGTGTGGAATGTCTTTCTTCTGCCTCTTCCTGGCAGAAGAAGAGGCAGACTGGTATTGAATGGTGTGGAAAACAAAAATGCAAAAAGATATGTAAATGGGAATAATAAATTCAATTAGCCTATAATTAAAAAACTTTAAAGAAACCAGTTGGTGATTAAAGGCGACATGAAGGTTCGAGAATCTGTCCTGAACCTTGACTGTGCTGTAGTTCATATGTGGTAGGACAATAAATCAATAATATATTGCAACAGATATGTGATCAATATCAAAAGATAACGTGTCTGAGAGAATATTCAATATATAGAATATTTACTGAACTCCAACCCGGAAACGCAGAGAATTCTGTACAGAGGAAAAGTTTTGGCTACTCAACCTTTAAAGCACAGCGAGGCAACGTGAGTGAGTTCTACTAACTCACTTCAAGTTTCACAACAGCGCCTCAAAACTGCTTATCTTGTATCAAATTAGTATTGGACTTTAAAGAAAATGTTTGCCTAAGAAAAGGATTGTTTTTTTGGTTTTTTTTTAGACAAATATGCCCTTTCAGAAATTAATACATTTCCTTTCAGAACTGCTCTGTATGAAGCTCGATCCATCTTCCTTTGAAGAACTAACTTCCTTGTCCCTGACCCTGAGGAGCGCTTACAGGACATCGTTTGCTAGTTTTCTGCCAATCACCCTAACATACGAGATTTATATATAAAAAAAAAAAAACTAAATGTCAGGATGAATATTAAAAACAACTGTACTTCAGTTAGAGGGATTCATGTCGTTAAAACTGTATTTTTAAACTCTAAATTAAAAATATTGTATAAGAATCAAATACGGTAATGTTTGATTATGTTTTCTGTTATGAGTTTGTCTACAAATGTAGCTGAAATTCCTTGAAGAACACATAAAGCTGTTGGATTGGCCTTAAGTACCATGTATTTTTCAGGCACATGGCACCTTTTTATTAGCCAGGTAACTATGTTACCTTCAGCTGTGTATATATCAAATGTGACATAAAAGAAATTTGACTTTGTAATTTAACACCTTCAAACGGGGCCTCTGTCTCTTTAAAAAGTCCTGAAACGCCACCTTCAGGAATAAGGATTATTAATCCTTATTATTTTACCAGTGTTTCACTCAGAAGAAGCTTGTATAATGAGCATGCCACACAATTCAGATTTTATGAATCCCAGTGAAGTACAATGAGGAAAGTTCAAGCAGTGTGAATTCTTTTGTGAGTTTCTTCTGCAGTTGCAGCTTTTTTGGGGTAAATAGCGGCGACTGTGTGACCTTCGAAATGCAACAGCAACACAAGGTTGTTTTTCTAGTGAAGCAGCAGCGTACGCAGAAAACACTGAAGCGTTTTGCAATGCATTCAAACAAACCCGTGCGATTTCTCCATTTGTCATGGTGCATGCACACACACACTGAATGCACTGAGCTGCAGAGAACATAAAAGATTCACTGGTTTAAAGAAAACTAGGAGGTTCGATTTACTCTTGATGTCCTATGTCTTTGAGGGCACGGCTTCATCGATCTCTGTATTTCCCAGATCTAGCAAAAACACCCACCCTTCGATTTGGAGAGAAAAAGTTTGATTTTTTCCCCATTTTTCATCACACTGTACACCCATTTGTTTCCACTTCACAACAGCTTCTGTGCAAATGTGAATACAACTCACGCCGAAGGCCTGACTATTTCATTCTATTCTCACCCTGCGGTGAGTATTGAGTGATGTGATATTCTGCACAAGTCGACCAAAGTGATGTTGACAGCTGCTATGGCTACCGCTGTTTCCTGAGAGCACAGCGGCGCCACGGAGATGGACAAACTGACTTCGAAGACGAGAAAATAACTGGCAGGACTTATCGTGAGAAGAGGAGTGAAACTACGGCGGTTAAGTTTGGTAACCTCGTGATTAATGGAAAACACCACTAATCAGTGGATTAATGGAAAACATAGACAAATATACTCCAAAATGCAGTTTTCAAATGTTTATCTTGTCCACTAAAAAAAAAAAAAATTTCCCCCATATTTGTGAAAACTATAAGCATGTTGTGAGAGTTTGCTATGAGACAGATAATATGTGAAAAGATCAATCTCCTCCACCTCCCTGACCTACTATTAACGTCAGAAGAAATACACCACTCCCAAAAACAAACAGCCAGTGCTAAATGCTAAATATGCTAATAGCGGAGAAACAAGTTACCGTTACAGGAAACCAGTTTACCCACTGTCATCAGAGGTCATGCTAACCAGCCTAAGGAAGGGGTAGTGTGTGCGAGCAGCTCATACACAAAGATGATTGACAGTGCTAAGAGCCTCCTCCTGGCTCTGATTGGTTCTGACTGAATGGTGTATTTCTGCAGTTAATACTGGAAGAACTGGGTGAAGGCTGTTTAAAAAAAATCTGTCAATTTTTCGTAACAGATTATTTGTCTTGATTTACTGTCATGACAATGATCATTTTGAAAAATAGGTAAAAAGAAAAAAAAAGTTATTTTAACTTACATACTGCTTCTTTAAGTAAAACTAATTTATAACCAGCCTGACACATAGCATTGCTTAAAAGTGATTATTCTATATATATTCTAGCAAATGTGTGATGGGCTTTGTGTTGTTGTTTTTTTTAATCAGAATTGTTTTTTGCCTTGGAACTCTCCCATGGAAGTCAATTTTGTTGGGGTTTTTTGTGGAAAATTTTTTGATTAATTATTAGCAAAGTAAATATGAGCAAACTAACTGGGATTTAGAGTTAATAAGCACAACTAGACGAGTTGCTCAAGAACATCAGTCCTTGCTTCATGACAAACTACTGGGAGATGAAGCAGTGTGGAAACTTTTAAAAGCTTCCCAGAACTAACTGAAGTGGGCAACAGAGAACCAGGAGGAACCGCTGGCAGCTGGTGGTTTATTCACCAAAACACGATCTGAGAAGATGTGTGGTGGGGAAATGATGTACAGCACAAACTGAACATAAGCAGGCTGCTTCAGACTTGACCTTGCTATGCGACATGCTTTATAAAGACTCTTCAGTGTTTTTCTCAGAGATTACAGATGTGACGTCTGAGATAAAAGTTTGCAGTACAGAAACACCTGAGGCAAATCAGTGACTGAACTTTGAAATACACCAGTTTATTCACTCCATACCTCCATCAGCTACTGAAACCAAAAGAAGATCCTCATCCAGTCTGAGTTCATTCAGTGGCAGCCAGAGCAAAGATGCTCTTACCCCAGATCCCAGCATGTACAGCAGCACCCTGAGGGTAAGTCCTCTCTTCAAGGACTAGCATGTTAAATTCTCACCAGAAAAGCAACTTGTTAAATAGATTTCTGTTTTATTGCTTCCAAAGATTTTTTAAAATTTTTTTATTATTATTATTTTAAAAAATAATCATATAAAAATATATTTTAAATATATATTTTTTTAAACACACATATTTTTTTCATTAGTTAAAAAAAAAAAAAAAAAAGTTTTTGTGGAAGCCCTCTACTTCTATAAAGTTTTCATTCCAGTGTTGCTTCTCTCTGCATTTTGTCACTTTATGACAACTTTTCATCATGGATCAGTCAAGCACTGCTTGGATGTGCTGCCAGGTGATAAAATTTATCACCAGGCATAATCAGGCTTTCTGCAGGTTTCACCAACTCAGATTTAAGACTTTTTAATACCACTATGAATTAAATTTGACTTATTTTGTTCCTGTTTGTCATCATCGCTGTGTCTGTGGCTTTTCTCTTTTGCTCCTATGATGGACTCTTATGATGATCCCCGTTGTCAACCCTCTCAGCTCCATTTCCCTACAAAGTAACAACTTTGGAATAAAATTCTAAAATATGTCAGACTGCTGCTTAACCGCCGTGTTTAAAATCCACTAAACCTCTAACTTCAGTTTGTGTCGGCTCTTAGATCAGTGCTGGAATTAGCAGCGGCGGAGACCGTTTTCAGCAGAACTTTAGCTACGGTATGGGCCTCGCAACAAAGTTGAGGCAACCAGCAATAAATTTGCTCCTGCGGCTAGTTAGTGGTAGCTTTAACCAAAGAAAGTCACAGAACACAATGAAAATGTCTAATTGCAACAACCGGCGAAAAATATGCACTTACCCATTAATGATGAAAAAAGCTAGCTAGCTGCCAAGGGTATATTAGCAGCAACATATCAGCAAAGGTCTTAAAATTAACCATCAATTCATGTTTGCAGTTAGCAATAGTCACTCCAGTATTGCTAACTCAGCAACTTTCTTGCTATATTTAGCAACATTTCATATAAAAAAAAAAGAGTATCGGCCAAAATTGGAATCAACGAGTCAGGCGTTTTATAGATCACTAATCGGTCAGAAAACTGCAATCAATGCACCCCTCAAAGGTCAACAAGCTGGTCAAAGTGCAGCAGAGAAAACTGTAAATCTTCCCCCCTGTCCACTCATTCACATATACACAGTGTCCTCTTTACTCATTCTGTTGCCCTGTCCATATCTGTTCATCTGCACCACTGCCCTCTGCTTCTCCTCCCTTCCTTTCCCAGCATGAGCCACAGAGAGGAGTCTGCTGGGCCATTCAGCTTAAGCTTTCCACTCAGCCCCGCCATTTTCCCAAATGACACCATCGTCTCCCTTAAATAGAGGGATGGAAGACCGAGTTAAAAGAGGAAGCCACAAAGTGAGGCAAAGAGCAGCGAGCGGAAGGTGGGGCAGTGGGGGGGAAGAAGAAGAAACACAGGGAAAACAATTTTTTCTCTATTTTTATCCAGTGGATGACAGTGGAGTAAGATGATGAGAACCAGAGCAAAGAAAGGGCTACATGATGACTAAAATAAAAAATAAAGCAAACCATACAGTTAAGCCGATGATTATTCATTTTGTTGGCATATTAATTAAAGTAAACTTTCAACAAAAAATAAATAAATGTTGCAACTCATATCATCCAAGTATCTTTATTGTGGGATGGTAATGCTGTGAGCAGAAAGAATCTGCATGAGCAGTCAGTGTTCCAATCAATCTTAAGAGTTCTTTGGTTGAAGCACATTGCTGTTAGCATATCATGACCGTCACGACACGCTAACAGCTCAATTCCTTGGCAAGAGAGAAGATATTCTGCATTAATGTACTGGATGACAACATCTTCATATGGCTGGACAAAATGCGTCATAATATAAGCGTTTCATATCAGTCAATATCAATAATTATTGATTAGTTTTTGGTTCTAAATATATGAAACACTGCCAAGCTGGTGGTGTGACCTTCACCATTTCATCTACAACTTTCTCTCATGCTAGTCTATCCATTTCCTCTCTTCACTCCACACCAATCTTTTGATTTTTAAACAGTCAGCCTATGAGGCACAGTGGCAAAACATGAAACTGCTGCTGCACAAGTTAATCACCAGGTTGTTGCTAGGTAACCAAAGAGTAAGTTAGCGGATGCCACTAACCTTGCTTAGCTGGCCGTGAGAGGTTGAGCGGCTAAATCCTTTCTTCTGCCTCCATCCGTGAATTAACGTTTCAGTACACTTCCTGGTTCACACCAGCATGCTGAATTTTTAACTTCAATCATTTGAAACATGTCTGGCGTGGCTCGTTAACTCGGCACATCATTTGCAAAATAATATTAAAAGCCTAAACCAACGAACAAAAAGGCAGAACCAGTTAGAAAGAAGCAACAATGGATGAGGAAGAAATGGAGAAACAAAAAACTAGATTATACGCGTCACCTAATTTTAAGGCTAAATCATGGATAGGATTTTCAGAACTTTATAAAATTAGAGTGGGTATGTTGTGACTTTACATAGGCCAAAATAAAGTGTGTGCAAATCTTGGCAAACACCTGACAAGGCCACAGGTGTTCTCATAAAAGTATTAATGCAACTGAGGCTTTAATTCAACAAAGTCAAACAGCAGCTGTTGCCTCCTTTCTCCTGGCTCACAATAATACTTGTAGGGTGCCAGCAGGAGCAGCAATGTGTTGTTTGATAAGTGAGAACAAGGACAGAGGTACAGTAAGGTTGTAACATTGATCCTGCTTCAGGCTTCACAAATCTGATGAAGTCTGCACTTCATTGAATGCATGCACAATGGCTACTGTGCTGAAAGGCAAAATGCTTTTGTCTTTGCTCTTTAGCTGTTCTGCAGTGACTTACAGCTTCTGCATTCTCCTCTCTACCTGAATGACTGCCTCCTCTGCAGCATATGGAAACTCAAAATGCTACTAAATCAGTGAGTAAACTGATATATGAGCTCAACAGCAAAGATACTGTAATTTATCTTCTTCTACCATCAGATTGGTACAAAGTGGCATAACATCCATTCAACTTTCAGTGTTCCAGGAAGTCCTGGTTATTAATGAAACTTCTGTGGGCTCTGGCATTAACGTCGGGGACGTCTGTGCTGCTGCTACATGTTTAGCATTGAGATGCTAATTTAGTCTTGAATACTTTCACTGATGGGCTAAATCCGTTTTGCACACAGCAAGTCTTTTCCAGTATCCCATCAGATTGTTTTTTGAAACAAAAATTAACCCCTGTGAGCTAGGAATTAAGAGCAAAGAATTCTGGGAAATGTAGGCAGAGAAAAGTCTCAAAACCTCTCACAGTCAGTCAAGCTCGGTTGAAGACATCAGCTAGCTCACTCGCTCTTTGGTTACCTAGCGACAACTTGTTGAGTAACTTGCACAGCAGCAGCTTCAGGTTTCACCACTGAGCCTCATAACTGCTTAAAAATAAACAGCGTCAAGTGAAAACTGTGGCTAACACAGTAAAGGTCACACCACCAGTTTGGCAGTATTCCAGATGCCAAACTGGAAAGACAACTTTAGGTTAGGCTAAATTCAAAGTTAGGATGCCTGCTTGTGCACCTCTGCAAAAACCAATGGACTGTCCTAGCAACCCTACCACCGGGCTTAGCATGTTTTCTGGGGGAACCTCTGCTGTCTAAGGCCGCAACAAGAGTTTCTGTTTCCACCTTTCCAGACAGAACAGTTCAGCCTCTGCGTGACCTCTGAATACTTCCCTTGACCACCAGGTTGTGAGTGCGGTGGCAGCAATCAAAAAGCAGCGACTTTCCATGAGCGTGTGTCTCTCAGTGCCTCTGGCAAACCTACAATCATATCTACAGCTCCATGTGGTGGCAGTCACAGCAATCACACGGAGGTCTAATTCCCACAGCGTGAGGCTGTGCTTCTGGCAAACATAAAAATGGAATCAATCATAAAGGGAAAAAAAAAAAAAAACAAACACCCAAACGGTTCCGTTTCTGCTGAGCTGAGATCTTCTAATACTGCGCTAATACTTTAAGCCATAACACTGATTACTCGATTAAACCTTCCTACACATTCTGCTCCTGGCTGCAATAAAGTATCAAAAGCTCGTTTTTCCATCTCTCCGGCCTATTAGTTACCCGACTACCACCTCCATGGGGAGATCTATAACATCTAATCAGTATGTAATCGAAATGACTTGTTATAATTACCATGGAGATTTCATTCTTCTTTTCTGTATGTGTTGTGCTTTGGTGTGCTGCTGTTACCAGAGAGAAAAATGTTAGTCTGCCTCTGCTTTTGTTTTTTGGGGGGGGGTTTGCAGTCTGTAGCAGAGTAATGCGGCACTCAGAGTCGGCTAAACATTTGCAAAGGCCTAGTCAAATCAGAAAGTACTTATGAACACAACTAGAAGCATAGATCTACGCAGCTTTATGAAATGACAATGGAGGGAGACATCCATCTGCCCTGACTGGCTGATGACTGTATTTATCTTATGAAAAAGTTGAAGTATGGAAGTCACTGCATTGCTTGTTACAGATTAATCAGCAGCACTGATTGGCTGATTTGCATCAACAGAGTCAGGTGAAAAAATTAAGGCAACATATGGAACATTTCAGAACATTTAGCAAACCTGACAAAACATCTAGTAAAATAAATCGAAAGTGAAGCAAAAACTTTTTGGAAATTTCTGTAAAATATAATAGTAATGCAATTTACGATGAGGGATAAATTAGCACAATGTCGCATTTAGTCCAAATTAAAATGACTCAAATCACACAGAGTTGAGTCAAGATTTTGATGAAGGTTTGCTCTGTTAAAACCTGAGATATTTACTTTGGTCGTCTGGTGACAGTTTGATTCAAACTGTTTTTCAGGCCTTCAGAAAGAAGTTGGAGCAGCTAATTAGCCTGAGAAGAGGGTCTAAGGAGTTCTCCAAAGGCATTGTGGGGTAGATCAACCCTCCTCCACTCAGTTCCTTCAGACTAGCCAGCAGCAATTAGCAAACAGGTGGTGGAACACCGCATCAACTGAGCTCATTTCATAAGCTACTTCTCATTGCAACGCTTGTAACAATATCGCTAATGGGTTAATAGAGGATGTGATGCGATGACTTCTTCAAAAAGAGCAGGAGATTTTAAAGAGACCCAATTTCAAGGGTCCCTTTGAAATTGAGAGACCCTTATGAAACTCCTTTTCATAATTTAAAAGGAGTTATGAAGTCAAACTCCTTTTAAGTCATATTTGATATATGTATGGCATTTTTATAACTACTGGAGGTAACATAGTTCCTTCATTGTGCTATAAAATGACATCATGTGCATGGAAAATGCAGAATACAGTTCTGATAACAATGAGTTCTCTTGAATATGTTCATGCAAAACATTGGAAGACAAACTGAGCTTCAGAGTGCTGTGAAACTACCTGGAAAAACAAACTGACATTATTATTTGCTGAGAAAATTATCAACTTAAAAACGTTAGTCAAGCTAATCTAGAGCTCAAGAGTTAAAACTTTAATATGGTGCTTTTAAAAAACACAAAATATTAAAAGAATTTTTCTCCTGAGCATCCTGTAGCTGAAACACAGACTGCTACAGGAGTTCCCTCTTGCCCACAGCCATCAGCATCTATTTAACTATGTAGAAGAGTTAAAATAGGGGAATAATTAATTACTTTAATTCCCCTGTGGGATTAATAAAGTTTTTTGTTATTTTTTATTTCATTTTATTTGAATGAAATATGAAAAAAAGTTTTTTTTTTTTGATAACTGTGGCATTTGGAAAATCACCAGAGACAATAAAAGATGTAATAATCTGACTTTACACAAGACATGAACTATATTATGTCCAGATGTAACAATTTGTGTGCAGAACACAAAAATATGCATTTTTGTTTCTTAAGTTCAGCTGGAGTTGCCATGGTTGTGTTTACAGTAAGCCGGTGATAATCTGAGACGCTGCTCTCAGGCTTGTTATTCTAAACACACGGCTGCTTCCTGGGGAAAGAAACGATTTGTTTTACCTACATGTGGACCTCTCTGTGTTCTGGCTACACCCCTGGGACAGAACAATTCAATGTTTGTGAGATCACCGCTGTCCTACGCTTCTCTACAATCACAGTCCCAGCAGCAGCTCCAGGTTAGCAGGGCCTAATGAGGGGAAGCAATGCAAACAATAAACGGCAATTAAACAACAAGGCAGTTACTGTTTGTCTGAGCTATGAAATGTTCTTGAGTGAATCTTAACTGAGCCATTTTAATTAACACAGTGTTATCCTGCTGCTGTGAAGCTGGTGGAGTTGTACGTATTGCTTGGACTGCCTGTGATGAGAAAAAACTCAATCTCTAACCAGCTTTCTGACAAACCCTTTGAAGATTTTTCCCCCCAAAACTATCTGGTTATTTTGACACACTTTATCCAACTTCACAAAAACTCTTAACTCTATGTGGGGAACAGTAAACCCCAGAACAAGTGGATGCCAAAGATGTGGTCTTACTTTTCCTCTTACTAAAGGAAAAGTAAGAGCTGTGCCCCAAAGTTCATAGTTGTTTCCTATTTGTCCCACATGGTTTCAGATTGTGGACAGAACCAAAACCACTGCAGGCATGTCTCTACTCTTTAGTACAGACGTGTAAAGAACAGGGAGATTTTTTGAGCACTTGTGAAACATAAACAAACCCTCCAGAAATGTCTGCACCTCCTTCAGTCTCGCGGCAGGCCTTCCTGACCAGATTCTGTCTTCTGTTAGAACATCCAAAAGGTGGACACTTCCTGCTTTGACTAGGCATATATGCTGCGAGTGGAAAAAAAACCAACATGTCAAACACTTCCTAATGAAACACTCATTATCCTGTTGTCAGCTTGAAGAGCGTAAAAATTATTTTCCTGTCACGCACCATGCTACTTTATTACTTCTTCCTACTCTGACATCCCCCAGGATTAGAAGTCCCCATCGCTGGCGGCTGAGTGTCCAAACTGTCTTCAGTAAACAGTCCTCTTAATCCCCTGATGAGAATATTGGCTAAATTCCACACCTCCTCTGTCCGGTTTAATGTCTCCGAGAGAACCAGGACCCAGTTCTCCGTATGAGTGCGACAGCCACCTCATCTGTCCCACAGAAGCTACTCTAATTACAGCTAAAGACATTTCACGCTCACACTCTGCTCCGGTCCCGCAGAGTACAGGAGGTTCATTCATCATGAGAGACACAAAACACACTCCAGTCCATCAACCGTCTGCAAAACTGGCAACCTCTAAGCCCAAGTAATGAAAAACTGCAAAAAAAAAAAAAAACAGTGAGGAACATGAGCTTTTCCACATCAGCCTGCAAAGAACCAACCATCCATATGGCCAAAAATCAACCTATGAGGTGAAGCTATGATAGTCAAGGAATAGAATCGTAAAGAGAGTTGATGATCCCTTTGATGTATCAGCATCTGCTGATA
This sequence comes from Poeciliopsis retropinna, assembly GCA_010277075.1. Taxonomy (NCBI): domain Eukaryota; kingdom Metazoa; phylum Chordata; class Actinopteri; order Cyprinodontiformes; family Poeciliidae; genus Poeciliopsis; species Poeciliopsis retropinna. The sequence goes on from VMRM01000009.1 coordinate 2,477,946, forward strand.
AAAATCAAGAAAATGAATTTAAAGTGAATAACCAACATTTTAGAGTGGCATCAGTGTACATAATGCCACAGAACAGGTTCTGTGTGAACACCAGACCTGTTCACGCAGGTATGATACAGCTGATAAATGATGCTGCAAACTGCCTGTGACGACGCCCAGGGGACGCTTTTACAAATTACAGTAAGATCAGGAGAACAAGCATCAGTTCCTTAGTCCTAAACAGAGAGGGACATAAATAATCTGTAATCTTACACTATTATTTTTTCAAAAACCCCAGACAGCACATGCAGAGTGAAGTCACAACAAATATCCGTTCCTGTTTCTGTCGAAAGTAAAATCGTAGCCTCAGGACTGGGACCTCCTGCGGACTGAACTTCAGGATTAATTTAGCAAGTAGGTGGGCAACTCTGTTTCTGCAGCACAAATCCAATGAGAGATCAACAAAAACTATCAGAACTAAATGCTTTATCCTCCTCATAGAACCAAGACCACTAATGTAAGAGAAAGCAGAGCAGACTGCTGAGTCCCAGGTGGAGGTGGGATTCTGCTGGCCCTCAGCACCACTACATGTCCCTGCTGTATCCAAGGAGACAGACGCAGGCGCTGCGTGCCAGCTGTAATCCTCATAATGAAAAATGAACCCACAGCACCTCAGGAGTCATCACCAGAGCCCAGATGGGAAAAGTAAGGAGAGAGAGAGAGCTGAGGAGTAATTCAGGGGAATTAATAAAAAAAAGAAAGAAAGAAAGAGAGGAAGAAACAGAATTCTCACAATCCAAACTCAGGCTGAGGACAGACGAGTTTGGACGATAAAATTAGTGGTAAAACATCCAGATGTTGGCCGGCGGGTTAGAGATTTTGTAGAAAAGATCCATGTCATGAAACAGCTGGATGGATGATCTGTGAATATAATAAAAAGCTTTGCACTCAATTAGGAAGCAAAACCGGAAGAAGGTTTTTACCTAATCCTGAGGCAAAGAGCTTACTGCTGCTGCTGCAACCCAAACATCTCAACTACTGACAGTAAGCAGGTTTTGTTGGAGGATCACCGTTGTAACCATCCATGCTGCTCTGCATGTAGACCAGAAGGTTCAATCTTTTTCTCATCTGTCTTCAGTGACAAATGACGACATACAGACTGTAGCTCGTCTGTAATGTTGACTGGGAAATCTTTTTCTTCATAGCTCTTCCTTAAAGGCCACATCTGTTGAGTGCAAAACTTATCGTTGTCATAACGACAGTTTCTCCGATCTGAGCTGTGAACATCTGCAGCTCCTCCAACGTTACCACAAGTACAACTGTGAACCAGAGGAAGCTAAAACCTCTGGGTGCAAAATATTTTCAAAGATTTTTTTTTTCCATCTTAAATTAAAATGTATGTATTTTTTTTTATGTAGGGTTTTGGCTTGATTATTTGTGTTATTTTAGCAAATCACATATGTTAGAGTTTGGATACTCCAGCTAACAATTATCCAATTACTAAGTTACTTAATAATTTCAATAATCAATTAATCTGAATAACTGTTTCACTTTAATTCTAAGGTCTAAATAAAACTAAATCAAACTGTAGAGTCAAAACCAACACTGGTTTGTAGTTCTGTCACTTTCAGACTGTGATTAAATTACACACAGGTGTATGAGGAGTAAACAATTAACAGCTCTAATTTGGTTTAGTTAGTCTGTCAGAGATGAAAAAATGTGGGAGTTCATTTTTCAAAGTCATATCTTCACCTTCTATTCATACATTTATTATTATCAGAGTTCCAAACTAAATATTTAATTCACAAGCTAAATATTTAGCTTTAGTTTCCAGCTACATATTTAGCTTGTGAATTAAATATTTAGTCAGGAAGCCACATATTTAGTTCCAAACTACATATTTAAGTCACAACTTACATATTTAGCTTTCAAACTAAATATATAGTACAGACTAAATATTTTCGAAATTTGAACTTTGAACTCCCTCTTTTTTTTCTATTACAGGCTAAATAAAACAAATTGATGAATATGATGAGACTTCAGCTTCCTGGAGGAGCATTCCCTTTTTTAAAACTGGAAAAATCTGCGCCAAAGAAAGTGGAAAGTGGGACAAACCCAGAGAAAGACATTCAGTCTGTGTCTCCTCATCTGGTTTGGACCATCATCATCCCTGGGAGCCTCGGTGCGCCAAGCTGCAGCGCAGCACTGACACCATTCCTCCAAATCCACACTGCGTGCCCATTAACCGAGCCCAAAAGCAACACCTGCGCACTGTTTACATGCACGACGCAAGCGGCGTTTAAAGTTCGCCGCACAGCATTCCTTACCTCCAGCGGTGCGTCGGAGGAAAAGCTCCGGTGGACACTTTGAAAGCGGGTCGTTTCCAGCAGAAACCCACCGTAGAGATCCCACTGGTGTTCCCTCAACGACCAATCCGAGGGAAAGAAAACCAAAAAAAAAAACATCAACAGTTCCCCTCCTCTTCACGAAGCGCTCCGCTTTCCCTCGGCTCTCACAGTCCCTCGCCTCCCTCTCCAGCGCGCATTTTACGCAAAGGCACGACAGCAACTCCCCGCGTCCACGCTGTGCGCCAGCTGTTCCCACGCTGACCTCTGACGATTCTCCTCTGCTTTAAGCTGAGCTTTTAATCTCCCTCGCCTCGTCGTGCGGCCCGGAGCCTCGGAGCTTTGGCTTCGGAGGTTCCCGGGACTCGACCTGCAGCAGCAGGTAAACTCCAGACTCACCTGAACGGAAGGACGCTGCCGCCGGAGGGGGGAGCAGCTGAAACACGGCAACGCTGCCCCCATGTGGTCAAAAAGGAAAACTTTCCGTTTCCACTTGTAAATCACGGAGCACGTTTATTTGGTCAACATCAAACCAGTGGCGGAGCCAGAGGGGTGGCAGGGGTGGTATTTGCCACCTCCAACAGAGCCCTTGTCACCCCTACTGCCACCCCACTGGAAATGGTAATTTTAAAATATAATACTTATGAGATCGGCAAAGATTTGCCAGGAAAACTGTAATTTCCGACTGTCCCTGAAGGCAGCCCGATGCAGTAGCAGCCTACATGCTGCTCACTGACGCTGTTCATTGGTTAAGCTGACATGTGGTTCCTGCTTGATCCAAAACACACCCGCGGCTTTAGAGAACACCGTTGAGGAGTTTTACAGGTATTTACAACATTTTACCGCTCAGCGGTAACCGTTGTGTTACCTTCCTAATGAGAGGCGGCACTTGTCATACATTTCTAAAAAGAAAAAAAAAATGGTTGTGCGCCGCTCCGTAGTGCCTCGTTTATTATATTAGCCATGTTGGTGCTGATAGATCGTGTTTTAGATAGATTCTTTTAACATGTTTTAGTGCACATGCTGCCCTGTAATGTTTTATTCATTTGGCCAGGATATATCTCCCAGCTCTTGCTTGAAATGTGTGTAGCCCTGGCTAAAAGCCATGCACTTAAGGTCTTTTAATATTTACAAAATATTTACAATGTTGGTTTTATGAAAAAAACGGGAAGAAACATGCATTATTGTTTTGTACATTTTAATGTGAGTGAGATGCGTTAGGGAAGAAGTTACTGTTGTGAGTAACGTGAGAAATAGTGGAAAAAACAGAAACCGAAAGCGTTTCTGGAGGTGATTTGTGTATGTACATAAGTGTATTTTGTTTGAACAATGATCTCCTTAGTTAAAGACTGTGTTGAATTTCCTATCTATGAAAGTAGTTTAGGTTAATGAGGGACAAGTGAACTCAACAGAGAAAAAAAAAACAGGATGATGGGAAGAAGAAGAGCGCGGGAGAAGGAAGAAGAAGGAAGTTAATGGAGACCGTTGCTAATGTTTCTAGACGTTGAAGAAGGGAGAAGGAACTGTGTGTTTTCGGGCGCGTTCTGCTCAAGTTAACCTGCACACGGTGTGTAGGATACTGGCTTAAGTGTTCCGGGGAGAAAAGTGCGAAGGAAAAACTGCGGCTGATCCGAGGAGATATGTGGCTGATTCGAGGAGGAGAGGAACCTTGCAACATGGCGACACTGATTTCAGCGCGACGGAGGAGTATTCCTGCAACTCGTGTGGCAGAGTTCTAAAAGACTTGGACTCGCAAAGCATCCTTGACGGAGAGGACGTCGGCTGAGCGAGCAGGTCTGAGTTATATCTTTTGGCTTAAACAGAGAAGAAGAGGATTGTGGTAGCGACACCGCGCCCTAGCTTCAACAGACCTGCAACGAAAACTTTAACCGGTACCGGACTGAGTGTGTGCGTGAGAGAGGATGGGCCCATGTATGATACTGTGTTTGAGACTGTAAATTTTTGGTAAATGTATGGAGTTCTGATAGTGACAAAGGTTGAATTTTGGTTATAATAAGAAAATAGGGGAAAGTATATAACTTTGTGTCTTTTTTTTCTAAAAGACACAAAGTTAAAGTGAGGAAAACATAAGGGATTGAAAAGAAAAGTACCTTATCGGGTTTCGTTTTATTTTGGGAAACTGTTAATATTGGGAATTATTGACTTTGCCCTATATTTTAAGTTAAGCTAAGATTTTATTTCTGCAAGTTCTTATTAAAAGAAACTGTTCAGTTAGCTGGATGTCTGGAGTTACTAATTTTACATCAAAAGTGTATAAGGTGATTGGAGAAGTAAAGATTTTTATTCGACATAGGTAAACCTGCGTGGTATCTACCAGAAAGTAACGAACCCAAATAGCACCCCATCAGTGAGTTTTAAGTTCTTGTCCCAGTTACTAGGTGACAGAGCAGTGGGGTGCTACATGTGTGTGGTAAGAATATGTGAAAAACCATTGTTAAGTTTTATAATGACTGAAATGTAAGTAGGCTATGTCATATGAAAGCTTTGAATTATAACCTAACTAGTTATATTAATTAATTTAATTAATCTATTTTTAATTTAGTGTTATTTTAGCTAGCTACAGAAAACTAAAAACTATAGTTTAAATAATAGTTAAAATAGTGTTGTCTCTGCCAAACAGTCATGGAGTCTAAATACCAGGCTGTCTTATTTTGTGTAGAGCCCAAATGAAGAGAAAAGGGAACATCTCCCAGTTCTTCTTAAAGAGGCAAAAACCAGGACCAGACCAGGACCAGGATCTTGTTTGGTCATGGCAAATCTTTGTTAAATAAACCATTTTAATTTGAGTGTGTGTGAGAAAATATTTGTTTCCTTTCGTTCATCATTTGTATATGGACCCCTCTGATAAATCCTTGCTCACCCTTTGGCCACCCCTTGAAAAAAAGTCTAGCTCCGCCACTGCATCAAACCTATTGGAAGATATTGATTGCCGATCTATTAGTCCATTAAAAAGATGATTTTTGGAAAATGGTTCCACTAAATAATATAAAATAATGAATAGCCCCAACAAATCAAAAGGAAAACAGCAGCCCCTCTGTTTGCTCCCCCATTCACTACAGGGTAAGAGAATGCAGCTTGCAAGCATTGGGGAAAAAAGACCTTTATTAAATGTTAAAATTAAGACCAGACCATTAAGAGACTGAATCACCTCTTTATAAAAAGAAAACGGCAGCAAGGTTTAGCTTTGCCAAGTTTTAATGAAACTATGAACTTCTAAAATAACATAATTTAGATTAGATGCGTTCAAGAGGAAAATGTCTGACAGTAACACAGTCAAAACAGTTAGAAAAAAAAACAACATGTAAAAGAGGAATACAGGACCAAACATCTCAACTATGATGAAATGGAAATGAGTCATCAGAGTACGTTAGATTATTCTGCCACAGTAAGTATGCAACTATAACTATATTCATTTTGTCTTTTGTGTCATGCAAGCTGAGAACAACAAACTGTGTGCGCTTTCAGGTCATGACATGGTGGTGAACCGCCTTCAGGTGTAGGTCCGTATGATAATGCTGTTTGTTGCATTATCTCCGTAACACATGAGAAGAGATTTTGTTTTATCAGCTGTTATAGACTGGGTCCCAGCTGACATGTGATTGTCAGTCCAACCAAACATCCAGGCGCCTGTCGACTGCTCTCATTCCTCAGAGACAACTCCACCATACTCACTGAGATGATGACTGAGAATCCTTCAGCAAAGAGACCGAGAGACAGAGAAAGAGAGAATGTTGGGTTCCAATCCAAGGCCTGAGACCAGGGCTGACATTCCCATGAACCTGAGGTGGGAATATTCTGGGTTACTCTGCATCGAACCCGTTCTCTTCCCCTTTTCCTTTCTCTTCAAAGATTTTGATTGATTTGATGTTGAATTAATACATTTGTGTACACATGTATCAATTTAATCATTATGAATGTATAATGTCATTCAGTGACCAGCTCATTGTGATTATTCCAGATAGCATGTCCTAAAAATAAGTCAGATGGCCTCAGGTAATGCTTTTAATATTTTCCTGTAGCTGCATTACTGAAGTCATTTGTGCCTTTTAATTTAATTATTGCAAAAAAAAACAATTTTCATGATGGGTGAACTTTATATTACATCATACTCATCCTATTCATACAACTTTAAAGTAACACCACAACTGAAAATGAGGACAAGGTTGTTTGCAAGACTCAGGAAATAAAGAGTTCTTCTCTTCTTTATTTTTATTGCCAATTGACAAACAGGAGGCATCATCACCACTAACTGGTAGGGTTGGCAATAGCTTCAGTTAATTTCCCTGTAAAATACTTTTGTTTTTAACCAAGGAAAGGTCCAGAAGTCCTAAAATATATCCCATTAAATATCAGTGATCAAAAAGTTAGTTTCATACAATTACAGCTGGCATAAAAAAAAAAACAGAAATGCTCTTGGGGGACCCCTGCTGATTTGAGGATGTAAGCAGCTGATTTGTTTGTTTTCCAGGCAGCTGTCCCAAGATTTTAACAAAATACATCACAACTGAGAAACAAAACTTCCATCATCCTTTATTTAGTTGGATATTCATGTTTTACATGAAAAAAAGAAACATTTCAAAAACTTCTTTGTTTACACTTCACGATTTGACAAAATGTAAACATTAAAAATACACATTATGGGGGACGTCTTCTAGCAGCTGTGGCTTGGTTTTGACTTCAAAATATTTCAGTAAATTGTTCCAGGAACAAACCATTTCACCGACAACCTCATTTCAATTGCTAGAATTCAAAACGTCAAATCTTCTGAGGAATAAAGCCAGGTTTTCTTCCACATCCATCAGGAAGATCTCAAAAACCAGAAATTAACTCTTCAAAAGACCAAACCCTAACATCTGGTTTCAAATCCCTTTGGTGAATAAAATGAAAAAAAAAAAAAGTAACTCCAGACAACCTTAGAAAAAATTACAGTAGTGGAAAACCTTTATTCCTGTCAGGAGTCAACAGAAAATCAGGAGCTTTTATTGTATATGACACCTTCTACTCCTCCAAGAATGTAACAGCAGTTTACAGAAATGTTAAAATTTTTTTGCGGTATCTTAAGATTTTCACAAAAGTAAAGAAAATGGTAGTTTAGTAAATGAACGTTTCTGTATAATTCAGATAGGTATAGTACAGTAAAAAAAATCAACATCCTGAGACCAACAGGAACCATGCAATTCAAATAAGAATTAAAAAGTTAAAAACAAACCGAAGTCATCATGGTTGCATAGTTCAGTGTTTCCCAACGCTGGTCCTCCAGGCTCACTGCCCTGCATGTTTTAGGTGTTTCCTTGCTTCAGCCCAGGTGATTTCAATAGACAGGTGTTTGCTGAACTACAATCAGTTGAATCAGGTGTAATAAAGCAGAGAAACATCTAAAACATGCAAGGTAGTGTGCCAGACATGGGAGATACCGGCATACTGTATCAGCTACATTTTTGGCATAGTTGGTAAAGAGATGAAAAAGACTAAAATATAAATTAGCTTTTTTTTTTTTTTTTATCTCAGCATCAAATATTTTCAGTCACTGAAAATATTTAAGGACTCTTAAGATAGAATTGGATCACTGATGGTCTTTTTTGGTGCCAGGAACATATAATTAGTAATCCCTGACTTTGTTTACCAGTGTATAAATATGATGTGACAAAGCAGATCATTTACCTCTATGCTGAACTAGGATTCAGACTTATTTTGCCACCACACACTAATGAATCTTTGATCTCAGTTCACCTGGTTACTGACAGTAACTATGGGTGGCTTTTTTCCCCTTTAACTCGGTATGTGAAAATAATTTACTGACAGCATGAAACAAATAGATAAACTCCATCTAGCATAAAGCTGTAACTTTTTCTGTTTCTAGTCAATTGTGTAAATAACACATTTTTAGAGCTATTTATGTTTAATAAATATGTAATGTTTTATTTCTCTGACTCATTTCAAGTTTTACATTTATTATAATAATATAATAGTCCTTATTTGGCAGTGTAATTATGTTAATATGAACTTTTAAAGAAGTCTTCAGTTTGGGCTACGTAATATAAAGCCTGTCCTCAGCGACAATAAAACACTAATTATCTGCCTTCACGTGCAATTTATACCATTCTTACTCAAAGTGCTTTTAGGTTATTTGATGGTTCATTTAGCTCTTCATTACCTCACCGCTCTAAAACCAAATATTAAATATACTCTAAAGCCTTTAAAGAAAACTTTAAAAATACTTCACACAAAGTGCTTTAAAGAATAAGAGAATAAGTCAATGCAAATGAAACTCCTACATCGTCCCAGTAGTTTTTTTAGACAAACATAAAAACACAAAGTTATGTAACATGGAATAAACAATCAAAACATTAATTTAGACGGCTGTCAAATTTATAACTTGTTATCCATTTATCTAAATGTTTTGCTTTGTGCGGATCCTGATCTTTGACATACTTCCAGTTGTTTGATTTTAGACTGTCTTGGCTAATTTTTACTTATCAACGAAGAATTTCCTATCTCCCTTATGGGGTATCCTCATTAAAAGAGGGGCTCTAGAAACACCTCTCTTGTAGAATTTAGTTGAAACAACTGGGCCTCTAACTCTCTGGGACTTTAGTCGCTGTTTGACAAGGACTCCAACCTTGGACTTTAGCTGAGAAATATCAGCTGGGCCTCTAACCCTTTGGGACTTTTGTCAAGTTGTTCTGACAACTAGCGCTAACTATAATAGCGCTAACACATGTAACTTGGTGTCCAATTCCCTTTGGACCAATACTTCAGTTGGAGCTTTCTGATGTGATTCTGTTAAACATTATCTTACACCAAAGAGTGTTACAGTAGCATACGTACATTCAGAATTTCACAGTATGACGCTTCCACAGTGCGACATGTTCAAGTCTGTTCAGATCCATGTCCATCCATCTGTCCATACCAGCTTATCCTTGCTGGTGCGGTCAGGGGTACACCCTGGTTGTTTGGTTGGAAGAATAACCGACCACACACTCTCTAAGGACAACTGGGATACAACAATTTACGACTGCTACGTTACGAATTGTGATTCTTAAATCACAATTCATTCATAAAGACACATTCAAGTAACAGCATCTAAATTCCTATGACCTAACAATAACAAAAGTTGAGGTAATAATGCAACAAACCCAACAGCTTAAGTGGCTTTGCTATGTTTTTGAAAACACTTTAGCTGTTTGATACCATTTTCAGACTCAAGTATCTTGTGAAGAAACATTTTTTGATACATTTGGAGAGATATGTGTGGGCCCATACTTTTGAAGCTACAGCTAACATAAACAGATTGTTGTAAACAGTTACAAGCCTGTAGTTTGTCTGGTAAATAAATCAAGGCTACCATTTCTGAATAAAGTATGAGCATGTAGCCCTCCAAAGCATACACTCCTTAAAAATTAAACAAAAACTGTCAAGGAGACTCAAGTACCAGACAACAAGTCTAAGTCAAGTCTCAAGTCATGGGAGTTCAGGCACAAGTCTTTGTTTTTGCGATTACAGCACAACTTAACTCCAAGTCTGACAGTCAAATTACCATCTCTGCTGTAAAGGTTAACCCAAAACTCCTGCCAGATTTAAGTTTTCACTAATCTTTTATATGGCCAATGTTTCTTCTGTCTGAAAGTAAAGTTTTGGAGTGACCAAGTGAACAATTTGTTGCAAAAGTTTTTTTTTTTTTTTATCGCAATATCGCTGCACGTTATAGGCATATTGTGAAGAGATGCTTGAATTGCAAAAGAAAAAAAAAGCTAATTATTTAAGTACCATTCAATCAGGAGTGGGTGGCACTCATTTACTGCACAATGAAAATGTTTTAGAAAGTAAAGAGGTGGCAAAGTCATGAAGAAACTAAGGCTAAGGCTACGTTCACACGTCAGGTCTTGATGCTCAACTCTGATTTTTTGCTAAAATCAAAAATTTTTCTTCATGTTACTAATTTAATATGACCACAACCGGACTTTTCTGTGTGAATGGAACTCCAAATATGACTCGCATGTGCAGAAACAGAACGTTGACGTCACACAGCAGCGGTCTGTTTACAGATCTAATAATGGATGTCTATGGATATTAAACTTGTTGAGAAACTGAAGTTTTTTTCCATCGATTAGCAGGTGGCTATAAATCATCTCAGTAATCCCAGTGCTACACTTTTGGTAAGTGCATGTACCGCTGATGAACAGCTCACAACCTTCCACCACAGTAAGGTGCTGGAATGACCCTACACCACACTTAAAGTGGCAGTGACTCTTAGTGAGCTTGGATGGAAGTGTTCTTTAGTTGACAGCGGCACTGCAGACTGCAGATTGTTACATGGACAAACCTCACAGGAACCTAGAATTTGTCTTCGAGACTGTCCCATTCCAGAGGTTACTCTCATAGTTTTCCAGGCAGATGTGAACGCGCTGGGTGAAGTAGCTGCGATCCGAAATGGCTCGTAGGAGGTCTGCCTGGACCAAGGAGATGTCGTACAGCTCCGCTGTGCACGCTGCACGGGTGTCATGGCCACCGGGCTCCAGGAACACCTGGTCCGTGTGGAGACAACGAGGAGGAAGGTGAGCGGGGACACACAAGACGGGATGAAGATGACATTCTTACTGCATTTCAAAGACCAGTATCTTGGAATGGGTAATAATCAATAAGTGCATATTTTCCCAACACACCCTAGAAATAGCTCTGTCAATATCTGCTGTTCAGCAGTTTCTGAAAGACTCAGGCAAACAAGCATTTCCCATCCAAATCCACTTTCTCTGCCATTTTAATACTCCATTTGATCCTCAGCAAGTTATTTTAGTCATGTCTAGATGCCCAAATGTATCCAGTTGCAGTCTTGTGATTGACTGATTTACTGTTTTATCTTTCTACGCAACAAAGGATGTAGCTAAAAAGATTTAAAATACTTGAAGAAAATTTGGTTTTAAATTGGTCTGATGAAAGGACATATTTTTTTAATAAGGGTAAATGTACTAAATTGGTAGATTAACTGATTGAGAGGCTAACTGATTGGATTATTGGTAGAAATATTGATCGACTGAAGTAATCGACTGAAGAGTTTTGGTTAAATGTTTAATCAATTTATATTTGTTTACTTCATTAATTTAGTAATTAATCTGATAATTGATTAAAGATATAGCTTTTGTTAATTTTTTTTTTTTTTACATATTTGTTCAAATTATCACTCATGACAGTGTACAGATGATCTGTGAAGAAAGGAGGAGGGTCTTAGTGCTGTCAATCAACCTGGTACGGATGCTTCTCCTCTTGCTCTTTGATATGCCAAAGCTCCTTCCCGACAGCTAGCTTGCCATTAATGCTCAGGCTACTTAGCTTGGCCACCAATGTAGGCAGATGAAACAGTTTCTCAGCCAAAAGCATGACTAGCAGCATGTACACGAGTTTGATTATCAGCATTATGACCCTCCTCCTAGCTCTGATTGGTTGTTTATGACCGGAAGCGGTACATTTCTTCATATCACAATAGTAGCACTGGGAAGAGGTGAAGGAGGTTGATTGTTTCACAGATTATCTGTCTCATTCCATCATGACATGGTGACAGTTTTAACTAATGTAAAAAAAAAAACATATTTTTGTAGAAGTTGCATACACAGACATAGAGAGTATACTGTTGCTTTCATCAGTTAGTTTATAAAACTTTCATAAAATAGTAAACAGGATCAAAACTAATTGCGTTGAAGTTCCAATTCATATTTGAACTAATTAGGACAGTAGTGAAGCCACATTACCTTTGGACTAACAATGGTGTCCTCATCATTTTGCCGGATATTGTCATCTATAAAGACATGCTGAACATTCTGGTCAAAGGGGTCAATCCATAGGGGCTTCCCTCCTCGGATGGAGAAGGTGTTGGTAGCCCACCTGGACACAGACACCCAGACTGAAAATCATTTCAAATAGAAGGAGAAAGAACAAAGTGGTGGTGGATGTGCTGCAGCATCTATTTGTGTACCAGTCAAAGTGGTCCTGGAAACCACCGAGACCCTCCACAGAACTCAAGTACTGGTAGAGTCCTCTCTCTCCATCACGAGTGGACACGCGCTCTTCAGCCCGGCTCAGGACAACCCCTCGCCTGCTGCAGCGAATCTTACCCGGAGTCATATCCACTCTGAGCTGAACCAAAGCAAAACAGAGAGCAAAGTTAGTAGAAGAAGAGGGTAGGAGAAGAGAGGTTTAAAGAAAGCAAGTCCTAAAGCTTGATTGTCTACATTAAATGAAGAACATTACAGGCAGAATTTTCTTCATCAGAGTGTCACACAACAGCTGAGTGTCTTCAGTCAGAAGCGTCTTCAAATCGGTTGTTATACAGACTGGTACAGCATCCGCAACAACTCTGAAGATATCTGTATAATACGGTTTGCAGCAACAACAAATTTACCTGTAGGATTAATACAGTATTTTTTTAACTGAAATTTAGAGTTTTAGTTTCTAGTTGAAGATTTAAATTGTTTCAGTTTATAGCTGATAATTTAGTTTGGTGTCAAAGAGGAAACAATGCCTAACAAAGATAACACTGCACCATCGCTAAGCACCTAAAACTAACAGCTACACAAAAAAATACATAAGTACAGTTAGATCACTGTGCAGTGCTTTCAGGTTCTGTTTGTAAATCACAGCTATGCTGGGAGGTGTGAGACTAAAAAAAAACATCACCAGGGATGAATAAAACGGTTGTAGTTTTGAAACTGTTTGATTCATCTTCCTCTACTCTTCTGTCTATGTCAGCACATCCAGATGTTTACATACACCGTATGAGGACAAATAATCTACTGCTAATCACTGTTTGACCAAAATTATTATTATTATTATTATAGCAAAATTAAGTAACTATGTTCACTTCAGTTGTTTTAAAAATGCTATATTTTAGCTTTAAAAGCTCCTTCTCTTTCTGAAACTCCGCCTTCAGGAAGTCATCATAACATCACTTCTCTATTAACACTTTAACAACACTTCTACCAGCATTGCACTGAGAAATATAATGAGCTCAGCAGATGTGCAGTTCCACCAGGTGTTTGCTAATTGCTGCTGGCTAGTCTGAAGGAGCTGAGTGAAAGAGTCACAGAGGAGGGCTGCTCTATGAGATCAGAAGGTTGGAATCTGCAGCACCTTGAAGGCAGCACAAGGTCAAACCAGGAGTTTTAGACAGCTGAATACTTGCCATGGAGATTAAAGAATTTCTCAAACATGTACAGAAGAATTAAAGCAACACTCCATGAATGTTTTTGATGAAAGAATAACATTATAACATGATGTAAAGCTACAAAAAAAAAAAAAAGTTGATTTTACATAACACTGCCCCTTTAAGGTAATTTTCTGTCACCTGAACAGTTAATAGGCAGAGTTCTGCAACGCAACACTGAAGCTCTATTAGCTGATGTTTAGCAGTGACCCTGCCTCACCTTTAGCTCAGGCAGATCAGGGAACAGTGGGTGAGCTCCCTCATTGACTGCTTGAGACACGGCCTTCAGCAACCGAGGCAGGTCTGTCCCAAACGTGCGGAAAACGATGGCAAACTCCCGTCCTTCCCTCGCCAGATCTCTGATCAGCTGGAAGAAGGAAGGGAGGATCCAGTGGTAGAGTCGGCCATCTTCTCCTTTTACAGACAACTGTCTGTCTTCCTGTGGGCAACAGTGTTGAAATATTATGTTCTCATGATGTCGGCTAATTGCAAAGAAATCAAGCATGTCCAACTTGGCTTGAACAGCATCCCCCTTTGACATCAAGAGCAATGTAAACCCAACATTATTCTGATTATTCTGGCCTATAATGCATCTGAGTGTAGGTAGCTGCACTGGTCAGAGGGGAGTCATCTTCGTCTGACAGCGTCAGGCAGGTTTCTGTGATCGCTCACTTGCCTTGACGCCCTCAGGCCAGCGGAGCAGCTCCAGATGTTCCTCCAGCAGCCCTTTGAAGCGTCGCCCAGCAACAGAGGTGAAGCCTGGTGAGCGTCCAAACTGCGAGTAGTAGCTGGAGGCGCCGCTGCAGGGAGGTAACAGGGAGGCGGAGTCACTCAGCCATTCCCATTTTCCTGCAAGAATTACCCAGCATGCAAGAGTTTCAGAGATGGAAATGATATATAATGTTATTCCTACTGTAAAACTGGGGGTCGGCCTGAAAAGCCATTTTAAATTCAATAACTTCTATAAAACTATGTTTTCTCATCCTAACCAAAAGTGTCTATTCTGCTCACAGATTGACTATGTTTAAATCTTCATGTTATTCAACTGAATGACATTTAACATCATGAAATAACACAAATCATATTTAGTGCAGCATCACAACCTACTAATCTTTTCCCACCACAGAGGAGTCCGGCGAATACTCCCCTGTGTTTACTTGTGTTATTTCATTTAAATGTCATTCAATTGAATAACATGACGATTTAAACATAATCCAGCTGTGAGCAGAATGGACTCTTTTGCTTAGGATGAGAAAACCTACTTTCACAGAAGCAATTGAATTCAAAATGGCTTTTCAAATATGACTTGAAATATGAGATGCTTTGTTTTTATAATTGGAATAAATTTATGGGATGAAGTATAAATTTAAAAATGACATTTTATTAATAGCTGGACTAAAAAGTATGTAGATAAGTGTTTTGCATCTATCTTTATGTTATAAAATCAATATTACCCTAACGAGTGGTATTCTGATCTTATGTATAACTTAAAAATATTAGAATATAAAAACACTAATATTTATCACAAACGCTTTCAGGAATTATGTCATTTCAGTCTTCCACAGAGTGACAAGGAATAACTGAAAGTGGAATCAAGAAACTAGTTTCAGTCATTTATTTAGTGTTCATACGACTTAAAATAAATAGATTAACTCAATATAATGCTGAAATGTTTGAATACTTTCTAAAACAGCATTTCCATCCATTTGTTTCCACGTGTGTTCTAGAATAACAACAATAATCTCCCGCAGTCAGCTGACAGCAGCTGGACTCCCTGCTTAGTTTTTACCGTGTTTGCTCATCTTCCCCCAGGTGACGGTGGTGAGGAAGTAATCCAGAGCAGCCACCGTCCCCTGTCCGGTCACCGTGTCCGACACCAGGATGGTGTTATTCAGGTCAATGTGTAGAATTAACTTTTTCCCGGGCGCGTGGTCTGCGGAGCCGAGTCCCCGAGGGACTGATACCGCAGGGTCACCTGCCGGCACACAGACACTTCCGCTCTCTGTTCCGTCGTGTTCCTCCGCCATGACAGCTCTGCGGTTACACAGAGGGAAACTTTCTATTTCCCCGCCTCAGCAATGAGTCAGTTACCAGGGGTGGCTTACTGGCATCCACCAAACACACGGGATATCTGTGAATCAGCTGCTTCCTGATTCCCCGGTATCCATCTTCTTCTATCTCGCCGTCAGGCGAGTTGGTGACGAAGACGCCAAACAGCGCCACCTTCCTGTGAAAATGTTTTTCACATGCTTATTTCATTTTGTTCCAAATAAAATTCTCTCATTTTGTTTGCAGTGGTTAAACTAAGTTTATTGTCTCACAGTTTACACCTTTGCTACACTGATGTAATGAAAATGATGAAGCCAGATGGAGATAACTAGAATTAAGACAAGCTGTAGTGCACAGAGGGCTGATAGTTAAGATATAGCTGACTATATCTTAAGTTAACTATACCTTAAGATATAGTTAAGAGAAACCCAAATGGGTAAATAAGTTGCATTTATGCATCAAAATGTTTTAATCTGTTGAGGTGGTGTGCTTATGACACAGAGGAAAGAGAAAAATCCAAAACATTTTATTAACCAGAACAAACCAAAGCAAAATGCAGACAGGACATTGTGAGAGCCACAACAGCAAGTTAAATAAAAAGTAAATAAAACAAAACAAACAAACAAAAAAAACTAGCACAGTGGACCAGAAAACATGAGGATTGAGTGAGCAAAGGGAACTAATCCAGCAGAAAGTGAAAGAGCATGAGGAGATTAAATAGGAGCTTAGTTACTGGAGAAAGAACAGGAGACTGACTGGAAACAGGATGCAGCTCGAAGGAGAGACCATGTAGGCAGGCTGAGGGAGAGAGAGAGATTTATTTTACTGATACAAAATTAAAAACTAGAATGTAATGATGTAAGGTGGTGTTGCTACACACTTGTGTGCAGTAGGTGGCGGATCAGCGTAGAAGTTGCTTGTGATCTGCTATAATAGAAAAGAAGAAGAAGCTGACTGATCGATGATCAATTGATCGATTGATTTATGATGAAGAAGAAAAAGGAGATATATTTTTATTTCTTAGCTTTTTTAGAAGAAAACCTTGATGTATCGATTGATTGATGTGATGTGATGATGATGATGATGATGATGATGATGATGATGATGATGATGATGATGATGATGATGAAGATTTATTTTTATTTCTTAGCTTTTTTAGAAGACATTCATTGATTGATTGATTGATTGATGATAATGATGATGATGATGATGATGATGATGATGATGAAGATTTATTTTTATTTCTTAGCTTTTTTAGAAGACATTCATTGATTGATTGATTGATTGATGATAATGATGATGATGAAGAAGAAGAAGAAGAAGGAAAAGACGGAGATATATTTTTATTTCTTTGTTTTTTTAGAAGACATGTATTTGTGAACAAACTGAAGCTCAAATATAAAGAAATGTTTCAACTTGTAGCATCAGATTGTCGCTACGGCAACGCAAAACGTAAAATAACGCAAAATTTGTGCATTATTTTCAGTTTTGCAAATTTAAATGTTAAACCATTTCAGATACTTAAATTTATGTCTGCTAATGTCGTCAAGTAAAGTTAATTAGCACTTTCATTCTCAATAATCAAATATTAAAATTCTAGATTTATCTTCAATATGGGGCCCTGACGGTCCCAAAGCAGCTGGTTAGTTCGCATTTGGCATTAATAATATAGGAGGATGATTTTTATGAATTACACCAGAGTGAACAGGGACCAGCCTGGGACCTTTGCTGCATGCAATGTGCATGTGTAGCTTTTCTACAAATATTTCTGACTAATTCTGATCATTGTAATAGATCTTAATCCTTTTTTTAATTATTATTATTATTGGCCATTGCAGCTGTTGCTAATTGTTGCTGTGTGTGAAATAGATTTCTCCACTGGTCTCTTCAGATCTTCTATCACACAAGACCTGAAAAAATGTGTCAGCGGTTTGTCCGAGTCTCCCTGGTTCATGTTTTCACCTGTACTCTTTTCAAAAATGTCCCTGAAAATTGCTTCACTGAGCTCCTCCATCCTTCCCAAGGACAACATGATATCTTTGTCCCGAACTTCATTCCAGATTTCCTGGGACATCATGTCACAGAAGCCATCAACATGTTTAGCCTGGAAGCTACAAGCTGATTCTTCAATCATTTTGCTCACCAGATCTTTAACGAGCGTCTGTAAGGCCGTTTTCATCTCGTTCTCTGCTCCAAGTGTCTCTTCAGGGTGTTTCTCGGATCTGCCTGTAGCTCTTGGACGAGCTGCGATCTCTGGGATGTCTGTGGAACTTCTAGTTATTGCTGCTTCACTTTTCCCCTGGAGAAATTTCATTTGAAAGCTCCCTCCGTCTATCACTATACTTTCCATACTGGGTGACTCTAACGAATCAGAGTGCGACCAACATTTTATTTTTCTATAAAGGTCACCTATAAACTCATAACATCTTTCCACCTTGCTAACTCTCTTTAACAGGTATTTCTCAAAACAGGACAGAATTGTCTCTTCAAACTCTGAAATTTTCATGACTAGTAAACACAAGACGTCTTTATCGGTGCAGAACATTGCATTACAAAGCCTCGAGAAGATTTTTTTGATATATTTCTTTCTTACTCTTGAGCGAAATTGTATTTGTTTCCCCCGAACCCGGTCCCAGACCTTCTCAAGGGTCCGTTTGTAGATGTCCTGGAAGACGTCAGAGCAGCACGTCTTATCTGATGATTCCAGCGCCTGACACAGAACCAGCCCAATAATCTTGCTCACATATTCTTTACTGAACTGATCCTCTGAACTGAGGTCCTGCGTGCTTTCCTTCTCGGCTGTGGTAAATTGTGATCGATCACAGGCCTGATCGTTCTCACTCTTAAAACTGTTGTGTTCATGGGAACACTCAGTTCCAGATATTTGGACTCCTCCATGGGAGGGCTGTTCTTGGAAGTCAAAGTCATTTGATAACTGTGATCTCTCATAACAGTGGGCTTTTCCACTATCAGTTAACATCTTTACAAATTCCTTTGTGTCTCCCTGGATGGTGTATCCAAAATAGCTGAGTTCAGCCAACATTTCCTCCTTCTGAGGGACTTCAACAATGGTTGGTAACTCGGGGATACCCTTTTTCAACCAGGACCTTCCCTGACGGTATTTTTTATAAACCCCATATTTCCGAGTTACTTTAATGATTGGTTTTATCAAGCCAGGTGTTTGAGGTCGCTGCTGCTGGTCAGTTTGATCAGTCCTATTAAATAGTTTATAAATGCTTCTCTTGACCAAAGAGCCTCTCTTCACACTGACCATGTTGCTGGAGGATTGGATCCTTTTGATCACTTCTTTGGCAACTAGTTTCTCCAGCTTTTTAACGGCTTTTGAGTCAACCATCTCTGGAATGCCCAGGAACTTTGCGAGAGCTTCTGAGAGCCTGTTACCCACAATGGCTTTGACGACCTTGAACGTGATAGACGTCCACTGGACTTTGTTCAAGACCAGAGCTGAAAAAAGATCCGTCGCACCGACAAGGACATGTTTCTCTAGCCATGCTTTTTGTCTTTTATAATCGCTTGACAAAAACGTCCTCCAGTGCTTCCGCGAGATGCTCTGAAACACTTCCCCGAGCTTGACCTCCATTTTTCTTGAAGACTAAACCAAGACTTCTTCGGGATATGAAATTATTATTATTCTGCTTGATCCCAGAGAATCTCTGCGTCTGAAATGTTTAGAAGAAGTTTTAATTTACAGCAAGACAGCGACGTTAGGTTGAAGGATCGTTAATAGGGATGCCAATTAACAATCGGTGACATATCTTTGTTACGTCACAGCATGGAAACCCTGTTCCGAATTCTACGTTCGGCGGTGAGAGGAGGGGGAGGCCCGGGGTTTGTCTGCGGAAGCGGACGTGCGACGGACGGGTTTCATCCGGGACATTCACCAGGCCGTCACAGGCCTACTGCATCAACTCTGTTTACTAAAGAGAAACATTGCCATTCAATTCATTAAGCATAGATCACATTTTTTAGATTTTAATGAGGGGTTTATGAAATTGTTTAAGCTCGCGCCCCTTGAAGATCTGAAGTTTGCGGGGCTGATTGGCAGGGCCGGATTTACAAGGATGTTGACCCCTGGGCTGGAAGGCGTTGGTGCCCCGTCCACTGAAGACTTTCCAACGCAAATTACAGCACATGAATATGGTCCGATACAACTGAACTGATGCAAGGTAGATTTAATGGACAGTATGTTGCAAAAAATTTACAATAACTTCATATATTTAAGTACTTGAGTATTGTTTATATTGCTAAAAAAAAAACCAAAATATTAATAAGACTCACCATGATATGAGTTTTATTTAAAGTACAATGTCTGCAAAACACATAGATAAGTAAATAAATCTATGGGGTCTCAGTCTGGTTCCTGAGCTGATGCTCCTGTAAGCAATCTTGTAAGCAAAGTAAGTAAGCTACTCAAACCACGCTGGCATTCTGTGAAAAATGAATTACCAACTGGGTAAATCAAACTGACCACATTTTCTGCATCATAGCTAGTTCTATTCCCACTATTAGGTCTAAACGAAATAAAATTCAGAAAAATAAATGTCATGATTTCAAACAACACTGAAGTACTGATTTGTTTTAAGAGTCTAATCATAACACTTCAAATAAAAGGTTTTTAGAGACAAACTATGTTGTTGGTTTTAAGCAAAACAAGCCGCTGCTGAGTAAACATGACAGGTTCAAATATGAATAGTTTTCACTAGTTTTATTTAAAGATGCACTTTTTTTTCCAGATATTCCTGAATTGACAGAGGTCCAGGTGAGCGAAAACATTGCAGGCTTTTCCATCAGCAGTTTTATTTTAACCAACCATTTATAGTTTCCACAGCAGGATTAATATTCTTTCTTACTTTATATATGCAGTTTATGACAAACGTTGCAGGAGTTAGACTGGACAACTCAAGACAAACCTGCAACAGTGAACAGGAGCAACATTGCATTTCAGCTCAGGGTGGGCGATTACAGCCTGTACAAAAATCAAGTCATGCATATTTTCAGTTTATACCAAAGCCCTCTAACACTTACATCCACAGGATCAAATATTACAAGAAAAAAAAGGCAAAATCTTTAAGAAAACAGACAGAAAACTCACGTCCCCCCCTGCAGAAAGAAACAAAGCAACTGACTGGAGATGCTGCAGCAAAACAACTCAAAAATAATTTACACACATTTTAAACAAGCACCAAACTCTACAGAATTAGCCTAAAAGTCCAAAGCGTCAGTCAAGGACGGTCCAGTCCGGTCCGGTCCAGGTTTTCAGCTTCAGACCGGCCCTGATGGTTGGCGACAGCGTATCCTCTGACCCCTGTTACATGGCTGCATGGTTAAACGCAGGTGTGGAAGCCGTGTTGCGGTAGATGAATTAGACGGCGTATGCCAGCTTATTAAAACCCTAATGCGTCATGTTTAGAAAGTCACTACTACTCTGTGAGTCGAAACAGTCCACAACCTGGTTGACCACATCCACAACTGAGCTTTGGAAACCCTCTTTTTTTTTTTGGACGCCACGGCAACTAGTCCACCTCCTCCATGTTACTGTAGGACGGTGCCGTGCACTCCGCAGAGTGAGCGAAAATGTCAGCTGGCACCTCCGGGGTGAGGGTGGGGGGTCCTTCAGGGTCCAGGTCTGTCCCAAACAGTGATTGGCTAGAGGCCTGGAAGATAAATCACCAGTTAAACAAAGGATCCTCAGACATTCACACTAGTGAAACAGGAAAAACAAACAAAAAAAAAACACTTTCAGTCAAGGTTGTAGTGTGGATTTATTTAGAAAGCAGCTTTAATACAGTACTGGAAGGAAATGAAGATATTCCTTTGATTTTTATTACTTTACAGGTGGCTTAAAACTAAATCAGATTCCTTCAGTTTTAATCAACTCGATCATTTCAGATCAGAACAGTAGTGATTGTGCTCCCTGCAAGAGGATATTGCAACTTTCCTCATACCTTTTCACATCAAGCTCAAAATCACGTCTAAGTTAAACGCACATTAAAATGGGACGCATTGCATATATCAGAGTCAAGCATTCATATACCTTAATTTTCATTTATAAGAAAACATTTGAGGATAACAGACCACCCAATGCTGCTTTAGTACCACTTCCCTGAGACTCAAAAATGCTCTCAGAAAACAGGAAAATCATTAAAAACGTCTGCATAAAGAAAGAAGGCAGAAATATGAAAAATGTCGATATTGCTGCTGTTTTGCAATTTATAAATTCAATTTGATTACATTAAAATATATACATACTTTGATACAAAAGAAATTTTCTTCAAAATATATAGGTACAATTTCGCACAGTGCTTTAAAATACAACAAAAATATATAGTCATAAGGGAACAGAATTCTGAAATTTGAAGCTTATTCTGCAGCTTTGACTAAAAAATATATATATATATTGCTTACTACACTTCATTCTGTAAAGTATGTTTGTGGCTTTAAATAGATCATGTAAAAATATATCAAACAAATTAAGATGTAATGAGCTGTTATTAGGCATGGGATAGTTTCTGGAATAACAGCACTGCTCCTCCCCCACCTGTTGCTGAACACAACATTTTAAAAAGCTCAATTCAGCTAAAGGAGCTCCACCTTCTATTCAGAAAATGGAAAAACATGGCAGATAAATCACAAGCATCCTCTGCTCACTACAGTGGTTTCAGTCACAGCTTCATCTTCAGATCATCTACATTCATGAACAAGGAACTTAAAGAGTTTGAGTTGAAATATTAATGCTGCGGCACTTCGAACATACCAGCCCAGCCCATGCCTAGATTATTACAAAAAAAAACCATAGTGCAGAAAACATTCAGGATGTGTAAAATACAACTTTAAAAAGGGGCAGAAAAGGAATTTTTAAACTAAATCAACTGAATAAACCAGACAAGAACAAGGCTGCTCATTGATCAGGAAAGAGCCTTCAGGTTGCAGCTTCACTGCAGGAGCCTTGTGCAGAAAAATGAAGGTTTCCTGCAACAGCAGCAGCTGGTTTCGGGCTAGCTTCCTTACTTCAGTCTAATGTCACTGACCCACAAACAAAGCCTCGCAGACAAACTGCTGGTTCCCAATCAGGAAGAATCAACTGGACAGTTCCACAGCTTTTAGCTCATCAAGTCTGCTCCAGGTAATAATAATTACTGACCTCAGATAACTTGGTAAAATGGGCTTATTAAACCTGCAGAATGTAACTTTATATATATATATAATTTATTTTTGGAAACTATCACTGAGCCATGACAGTATGGAATGAGTCATGAAGCTCCTCTACCTTCTCCAAGAAACAACCAATGAGAGCCAGGAGGCAGGCCTTAGCAGTGCCAATCATTT
Source organism: Poeciliopsis retropinna (assembly GCA_010277075.1). NCBI lineage: Eukaryota > Metazoa > Chordata > Actinopteri > Cyprinodontiformes > Poeciliidae > Poeciliopsis > Poeciliopsis retropinna. Next base: position 2,500,881 of record VMRM01000009.1, read on the forward strand.
TCATGCACAGGCCTCTTACGACACTCTCTGCTTGCATAGCCTGTAATGAATGCTAAGGCTAGTTAGCATAGCCACCGATAACAGTGGATAAAGGATTTTTCTGTATTATTAAGTTGTTTATCAACCATTAGCACATTGAGCAGTGAATACATGAGGCTGACTGACGGCGCTAAGACGCTCCTGGGTCTGATTGGTTGGTTGTTTCTTCAGATGGCAACAGCAGCTCAGGGAGGAGGCAGAGGACATTGATCTTTTCATAAGCTTTCTGACACATAGTATACTGTCAGGACATGGTGGCAGTTTTAATAAATATGTAAATAACTTTTTTCTTTAACAAAATTTACATACTGCAGTTTTAAAGCTATACATCTACCTTAGCCTCGACAATAAAGACTACTTCTTGTTTATTACTGAAACATTCTACCAAAGTCCCATAGAATCCTTTCAGAAAGTGTGTAGTGTAATCTTCGTCTCAAATACCTCAGTTATTAGAAAGGTATTTGTCTTATTTGAAAGCATTATTATTAAAAGGTTCATCTGATTTTGTATAGAAAGGGATAAACTAAGTTAACAAAGAGAGCGATGACTGCAGTGAGCGTGGCCACCACTAGATATCGCACGCAGTCTTCGTCGGGATAGTCTGACATCTTGTGCCTGCGGCGGCGGTGTGCGCCTGCCTCTTCCTCGCCTCTGTTCCTCTGTGCTTGTCGGCTTCGGAACAGTCCGCGAGGCCCTTCGTCGGGCCCCTCGTCTTCCTCCTCCAGTTCCCGCCATATTAGAGAGGCCTGCGATTGGCGGAAACCGGGTGTCAGCTTCTGGGAAAAGGCGAGTTTCTAACAAACACTAAGGTTACACTTAGTAACGCCACAGTGTGCTGCCTGCCGAGCAGGAGGGACGACAGGCAGGCCGGAGCGCTTAACACACAAAGTATTCGTACCCCTTAGACACCGGAACCATAAGCTGAAGTGTCATTTATGTGTTACGGATCAATACATGGGAGTATAGAAGTGAAGTGGAAGGAAAAGGGTGGAAAGTTTTCAGAGATTACCACACCAGATTCACAGTGTGAAAAATGGTGGTGGCAGTATCATGCTAAAGCAATTGGAATACAAGTGTGAAGATGATTGGAGCTGTAAATGCAGAAAAAATAAATAAATAAATAAATAAATAATGAATTTTAGAGTGATTTGTCTAGGGTGGAAAATGAACAGTTTTATTCATAAAAATCTTTGAAAACCATGAATCATTTTTCTTGCACTTCACATGCTGGCCTATTGGATAAAAACAACAACCAATTCTGTCCACAAGTAAAAATGTTACAGTATCTTTTTAAAGTACGGGCTTTGCTTGTTTGTTTTAAAAAGAAAAGGCTAATTTAAAGAAATTACATCATGTGATGTCACCATTTTTTATGAACCGCTCCATTTCTGATTGCCATTTTTGCAGCAACAAAAAAAAAGCAAAAAAAAAAAAAAACAAACGTTGCTACTGTAGGAAATTTCTCTTTTTCACTTTGCCAATGTCAACAGAGAAGATAAATGCAAAATGCTCACAGTTGCACATACTGGCTTAAAAATTAAATCAGATTTCTTTTCTTACAAAACCTGATTTCTGATTCTAAACTATTTTTCCCTCACTTTTTTCTTAGAAAACATAAGAAATGACTAAATACTTTCCAACCCTTGCTTCCATCATCCCTTCTAGGAGTCCAAATAAATACAAGCTAGAAAACAAGATGGTGGCTCTGGGTAGCATAACATCACTCAAGTATGGAAAAACAAGGAATACATAAGTGGAAAAACAACCTGATTTTCCAAAAATTACATTTCCAAAAATATGAAATTGGAAGAAGCGATAAAATGGATTTATTGCCCTTACAGGTGTTATAAAATGCACAGCTGCTTTTAAAACATTGTGAATTGTTAAAAGGAGACCTTTGCAGGTTGGCTTTATTCATCAGAACTCAGAAAAATCTATGATTAGTGGGTGTTGTTTCTCAGACATTTCACACACATGCTTCTGTTTTGTAACCGATTAAAAGCTCCTTCTAGTGGCTGGAACATTTATTACACCAAGATGCTGAAAGGTAGATGTGAACATCTAATCAATGTGTGATTACATGGCACCATGTAACATAAACAGCTTTATTTTATGTTACTGTACTTTAAATGAAAGGCTGAAGAAATGATCAGCCTTTCATCTAAAGTACAGCTCAGAACCCGGGAAACAAAAGCAAAGCCTCTTTGTGAAGAGGACTCTGTGGATTCTTATGGTTGTGGCACCCTCACCTGGCTGGCAGAGGCTCCTGTGGCTGTAGCTGACTCGGCACCGGGAGAGAGGAAGCGTGGTGGCCTCTCAACCGGGGAGTTCCTGCGGCGGTAGAACAGGACGTAGGCGTAACGTGTCACCACCTGGCTCTCCTCCACCATCGTCACGGTGCTGTCGTCGAACAGCCGCCACCCTGTAGCCACACATGGAAGACAAACTCAGAATGCAATATAGTAAAGGAGCACATTTACAGAAAGTAACTAGTAATGTTTTGATGTGAATCAGTCACAGCGTTTTTACACGGTATCTGGGGGTTTCAGCAAGCCAAATTTAAGACTTTAAGACCTTTCTAATGCCACCTTGAGTAACATTTAAGACAGAAAAAACTATAAATACAGGGTATGATATCTGGATAAACTTTCTGAATTACAATCAAGGCAGTAAAACAATGGGAATCTGGATTTGTGCCCATAACAGATGCAAAAATAATAATAATCTAGCTAGCTAGCATGGGTATATTAGCCTGGCAACTAGACGGCTACTCAAAACGTTCTATGCCTTGAGAGGCAGAGTGCAATCAAGATGTTTACATGTGACCCACACTTTTGCCTGACAGAAAAGTCTTGCGAGAAAAAAACATAATAATCCAGCCACAACAATTTAAGATCTGTAATTAGCATATTTAAGTCCAATTTAAATGATCTTAATGATATTAAGATATTTTAAGGCCTTAATTTTAGACAGCGATTAACGATTTTTACATAACTTTTTTTATTTTTCTAAACTCCTAAGTTAAAAAAAGAAAAAAAAATCACGATCAGAATCAGCAAAAGTACACAGATACATTTGGGAAGAAGTAAAACTTACCAACATCACTACGCTGACTGTTCTTGTCACTGGGCAGGCGAGCGTATGCTGTGTAGTGCCCTCCGATCATCCCGCCGTAGTGGTTGATGACTGCATAGAGGTCGTAGATGGGGGCCTGCTGCATCTCGTCCTTCTGGCCAATGCAGAACTTACTCAGATCCAAGTTCCTGAAATCCAACATTATTTAAGAGATTTAAATTTCCACTAATGCTTCACTTCTAACAAGCATCTCGTGCTGTCACATGCTAAACACTCTCAGATCAGTTCACAGCAGCTTTGATCACCTGACAGGAAAGTCGACCATGTCATTGATCTTGTCCCTCCAGATGAAGCTTCTGAAGGAGAAACGTTTGAGCTGGATGATCAAAACGTTCGGCAGACGCCACAGCAGGAGTTGCTTGGAGGCCTCTCGGTGCTGCTGGCACTTTGGACAGTACCTGGAAGCAGACGGAGAGCAAGGAGGAAAAAGCAAGCAAATTCAGCAACAAGGAACACCAATAACTCCAGAATTATATCAAAGAAAGATTACATTTACAGACATTTCTTTAATTACTGGTTCTGTCTTCCAGAAAAGGGGGAGATTCAAATTTAGCGTGCAAAGGATAATATAAAAAAATAATTTTGTCTTAGTTTGGTCACAATTAGAGGTAAAATGGAGAAGTAGTTGCACCCATCAAGGCAGCTGATAAACTAAGCCTACAGAAATAAAAAATGCAGTGGGTTGAACGAAAGGTAGTGTGAGGTACAGAGACAACGTGCTGAAAATAAAGCCTCTGAAAACTGCAGACACTGCAAAGCTGGTTAAAGATAAATTATTTTATTAGCCCATTAGTCATAATATTAGGAGAATGAAGTAATTTTATGAACAATAAAAAAATTAAGTGTAAATAGTTTCAATAGTTAGAATAATGTATTCTTGCCTGCGTTCTGAAGGCAGCATGCGCAGTAGAGCAGCTGCTGACAACGTAATGTCGACCGATAATTCCTCTATAGCATCTTGTTTAAATAAAATATTTCTTAATATTGATCAGAAACTACTAGTCCCACTGTCAGATTATTTCACTTATTACACAGGAAAAATGTCTTGTTATAAGTGAAATAATCTGCTAGTGTAATTAGTACATTTTAAAATTATTAAAGAATGTTTCACTTAAAATGACTTTCTGTATTTTGCTGACAAGTTATTTACTTGTTATTTAAGACAAGTAAATAACTTGTCTTATTTATTTGTCTAACTAAATAAGACAAGTTAGTTTTGTCTTATTTCATATCTCAGTGAACTAAGATATGTCCAATAGAAACTACACAAAATACTTGGTAAGACTTTGTGGTTTGCAGTCCTGGAAGCACGCCTCTTAGTTGTAGTGGGAAAGATGTTTTAGAACCCTAGGAGGGACTGAGGTGGTAAATGTTTGTCCCTACCAGGCCTCTTCAGGTGCCAACACCTCAGGCTTGGTGAAGAGATTGAGGCACTGCTCCAGGGTGAAATGTCCTGCTCTGGCCGTCTCGCTCATGGAGCTGGGGTCATCCTCGTACTCCAGCTCCTTAGAGCTGACCAGCACGTACTCCTTCAGACGCTCGTTGTTCTTCCACACCAGCTCCAAGGTCGCTTCATCTACCACGTCCGCGAGAGCATCCTCTGCAGAGAACGTATGAGGGAAAATTAAAGTCAAGAAACAAAGTTACATTCTAACTAAAATCCAATTAGAACTGACGTTCGTTCTTGTACCTTTCTCATCCAGCCTTTGCTCCTTGTTGTTCGAGTCCAGCAGACCGATGTAGAACTGACTGGCATGACCCGACGCTGCCTCGCTTGGCTGTTGGTAACCTGTTACTGCAGCTTCAGACCAAAATCAAAGAAGAAGAATCTCTGTTAGTGCTATAAATGTGATCAAATTACTGAATTTTGGTAGATTTAATTTTTGGAAAATCAGTCCTAATTCAGACTGAGGTCCACCATTTAATGATGCCTGATGTAAAATATAAAGAGTTTTTGTTAGTTTTTACCTTCTGGCCGCACCGCTTTCTCACATGTCGTCTCCTTCTCGGCCTGAGGGTCCAGAGAGCAGCAGGATGTGGAGGAAACGGACTCAGAAAACCCAGAGTCTTTAGTCCGTGTGCTGGAGAGGGAGAAGGAACCCGACGCCTCGGAGTGGATCGCCGACGCCTGGCTGTATTCCCCCTGGAGCTCAGGCGGCAGAGAGGGGCTCTCCAAGTCAGCATCACCAGCCTGCACATCACCGCCCGCACCCCTGGCCTCGTCCCCGGCTCCAGCACCGTCAGGAGAGCCGAGCGCCATTGGCAGTACATCTAACCGGGACTGGGGTGTTTCAGGAGACGTTCTACCTGACTGGAACGGGGGTTGGAATACGTTTACAGAAAACCTGCAGGGAAGGAGAAATGCCAGGTTTTAGTTACAGATCAGTTGGTTTTATCAGGATTCACACAGTCCTCTGCTTCTTTAGCTGATGTGATGGTACAGATTCTGAGTTTTGATGTTTATGCAATACATCTACAAAATTTTGACTCAAGATATTTTATGGTAATTTAACTGCTGAAACCTGGATCTTCACCACCACAGCATCAGAATTCACATAAATAAAAGTACAACAGTGTTCATCTTCTATTGTCTTACAATTATTATGGTTTAAAAGCAATTAATGTTTCTAAGCAAAGAAAAATCTATTACTGTGAACTCCTGAAAAAAAGAAAGCATAAAAAAAGCCTCAGATTAGGATTCTAATTTGCCATTTAGAGGCAGCACTTATGATAATCCCATAGCTGATAACTGACATGAATTAAAATTCCTTTTAGAATGCTTAATTAATCACAAAAAGGGGCAGTATTATATGTTCTCCAGGCATATAGTGCCAATTTATAGCACAATGAAGTAACCAGGTAACCTGCAATTGTTATAAAAATGCTATCTTATATAGCTAGCATATATCTATGTTTCTATTTAACTATCTAACTTTATTATTTAACACCTTTAAATTGGTCCTCTGTCTCTTTAAAAATTCCTGCTTTTTTGAAAGTCATTATATTGACCCTTTATTAAAATGTTTAACATTTTTACTAGAATTTCACTGAGAAGTAGCTCCTATGAACTAAGTAGTTTCATCAAGTGTTTGCTAATTGCTGCTGGCTAGTCTAAAGGAGCTGAACAGAGAAGGCCTGAGGAGGAGCTTTTGTGGAGCTGTGCCTCAAAGGCAGGACTCAGTTCCATCAGGCTTCGTAAATAGCTGAATGGTTACTATAGAGATTAAGGGATTAGTCAAACATGCATGAAAAAAATCATGGCAACACTCCACAGATGTTTTTGATGACGGAATAACATTATAACAGGGTGTAAAGTTAAACAAAGTACTGCCCCTTTAATCTACATCTCGGTTCATTCTACTAATATAATCTCAATGCAAACTCTTTCAAACCCTGATAATCTGATCTGATAATACTGTTTTACTCCCAACAAAACAGAACTCCTGTTCAGTCTTTAAACTTTAGTATAAAAATGACCGGCAGAGGAAGTCAAGAATAAAATGAATCAAACAGGTGAGCAGCTGAGGTGGCGTGATTACCTGGAGTAACCCTCCAGCAGCTGGGCGAGGCGAGCGTAGCACAGGCGGGACTCTGGGACACTAACAAGGAATGGCAGGCCTACGTTCTCAGAGTTGGGGCGACATAAACTCTTGTGACTGGGCCAGTGAGTTCTCTGACAATGTCTGGGGGGACAGAAGAAAGAAAATACAGTGAAAGCCGCAGACATTTACAGTTCGACTCTGACACATCCCATGATGCTCACTGATTGCAGTAGCCCACTCGATAGCAGCGGGTGCACCGCTTCAGTTTGTCTTCCTCGGACACTGGAGGTTTCAGGCAGGCAGCGCACTTTGATATGGGGATGATGGGCACCTGGAGTTTCTGGAATGCAAAACGGAGCCGTTCAGATCGGATCGTTGCACCTCAGCTAACGCGCAGAACCACAAAAGAGTTCTCTTCATTACCTGCTGCACTCTGAGCAGCACCACTCGTTCTTTGGCCAGATCTTTGGAAAGCACCTCGAAGCAGAACAACATATCAGACGGCGACACGGTGTCCAGAGAATGGGACGGCAGGAAGATGCGCTGGAAGCGATTTTTCGCCACCTGGCAGAGGGGAGGAAAAACAAGGACTCCCATCAGAAAAAACTGCTACATTTGTTGTATGATTGTCATTTTAGTAAAGTGATTATTCTGATAATGAATTGGACAAAAAAATATTGGTATAATCTGCAAATCTTTCACATACCTACTTGAGTTTATGTTATACAATATTAGAAATATATTAAAAGATGACATAAACAATTGAATCATTGCTGTTATTAGATTTTATTGCCTAAAATCTAATAACAGCATTCCTTTAGTGACCACTTGATTATTTGGAACAAAAGCTGCATCTGGAGCTAAAGAATTTTTTTTTAAAAATCTATCAAGATGTGAAAAGCTCAGCCCTTTCTGCTTGATGTAACATCAATACAGTGTAGTCTGATTATTTTCTAGATTTAAGCATCTTCTGCAATAATTGAATATCAGAAGATGCTTAGAAGGTGATTTTTTTTTCTTCTTTTTGAACTAAGCCAAAACTGCCACTTAAAGATTTTACTTTAAGATTGTACTAAGTGAATTATTCTGCTTTCTGCATTTACCTGGTAAGAACCAGATTTATTCAGTCCCTCCAGGATTTCACAATTATTTCTGTGATTCTGTTTGCAATAAAAAAAAAAAACACTGATTTTAAGAAATATTTGTTCGGAATTTTGCCATCATTTTCTCTTTAAGTTAATCTAAAAATATTTAGATGCTCAAGATGAGGAAAAAGAAGAGAAACACATAGATTTGGACACAAAATTTTTATTCTTTAAACTTAAGTAGTTTGATTTTTGTTACTGGCTCGCAAACTATAACTTGAGATTAAGTGATGATGAGGCAGCAGTGTAGTAAAAATAATTACTGCCACCTGCAGGTGGGAAATGGCATCACTTTAACTAAATATTTTGAGTCATTTGTGTGGAAAATTCGAAATAAACATAATTGGGTCCAAAGAAATGCAAGGACCTGTAAACTTGGCTTGTATTTCTGCAACAAAAATGGTCAAAACTATGTGTATAAACAGATGTTGAGAATAAAAGTATATATATTAAAAAAGTATTTAAAAAAACAAAAAAGAATAAAGAAAAACTAACCTCTGCCAGTCTGAGGTTCTCAGACTTGACCCTCACACTCCTGGAGATAGATTCCAGAACCTCAGCAGTGCTGGAGTTCTCCTTGCTCACACTAACCAAAAACTACAACACACAGTGGAAAAGTGTGTTAAAAGGGCGTGTGGTCAAAGTGCAACACGGAAACCAGGAGAAACAGAGAGAACAAATGATCATTTCACCTTGATTGGTTTTTTATGAGGTTCTTTAGCAAAGTAGAAAACAGAGAGCACTTTTTGTTTTTGTGGCAATGGGACTGGGAGGTACAGGAAGGGGTCAAAGGTGATGGAGACCTGTAAAAAGAAATAGTAGGGAACTTGAGTCGGGGTAAAGCCAGGTATGTCATCCCATGTTTTAATGGAGATGAATATTACCTTAGAGCATGTGGGGCAAACTAGCTTGGATTTAAACTGGCCTTGGAACAGATCCACGATAAACGAGTCGTTTCTCATCTTGTGCCGCTGCCATGCTTCCTCTGCCACCACCTGCAACAACAGAAAAAAAAAAAAAAAACAATCAGTTGAAAGCAAACTTCAACTTGGTTTTGCTTCATAGAAAAAAGTAAGGAAATATCCCATGGGGCTAATTTTTCACGACCAATCCACCTCATCAAGACGTCCGTCAGAGTCGACCGTCTCGGTGTAGGGTTTGTTCTGGATCCGGTTCAGGTCCTCATGGAGTCCGTCCAGGAGGAACGCCATGAACTCCTGCGCATCGTGCTGAGCATAACCTGTGAACTGGCTGGCCTTACTGGCCACGATTGCCTGCGAGATCAGAAGAGAACGCAGGAGTTCAGACGTGACTTGTGAAAAGGATCTTGTGATAGAAACAGAAGAAATATTCCAAACAAGTTAGAAAAATTCCGCTTAATTAGAATACCTTTAATTTTGATGGTTGGAAGGCATGATGAGTCCCTTTCCACAGAGCCCTGAGCAGAACAGCAAAGCCGATGGCCAGCCTGCCTCCGGTTCCCAGCGGATTACTGCAGTTGATCTCAGATTCAAAGGCTCGGTCTGACAGGGAGGGAAAACTCAGAGATCAGGAGGTTTTAACCAAGACAGGAAAACATCAGCACCTTTTAGTAAAGCTACAAACAGTTCAGAGGGCTGGGATTTAATGTCTTCATTTTGATTAAACAAAGAAAAGTCTTAAACCGGAACCTTTGTAATCGTATGTTCCTGGCATGCCCATAAATTTGAAGCACAAGTGACATCTACAAACATCAATGGACAACAAAACCTCTTCTCTTGACAGAGAAAAAAAATATTATCTGGTGGGATGCTGAAAAAGACTGTCGTTGAGCTAAAATTAGTGAGCTTATCAGCTAAACTGTTAAAGCCTAAAATAGCATCTCAATGCTAAACATGTAGCAGCAGCAGAGACGTCCCCAACGCGAACATCCGTTTCCACATTTTTATAAAAGTTACATCAATGATCAGGGCTTTCTGGAACACTGAAAGCTAAATGACTACAATAACACTTTGCACCAATTTGATAATTGAAAAATCCAAACAAATTAAAAACAATAAATACTTCTTTTGTTGAGCTTGTATCTATTTATTGAGTAATTCAGCAGCAAAAAGGGTACTTGATTGAAACGCTTACTTGTTCTGCATAGTTTTTGATTAAAATGCAATAAATTAATTTCAGTTGATTAAATTAATTCGATTACAAATTTGAAAGTCTCTGCACTAATTTCTTTACAAGATAAATGACCCTTAAGAACAAGCTCCTAATGTTCTGCATTAATCACTAGTGTTTTAAAGCTTGAACAGATAAAAGTGATGCAGATAAATTCTGTTGATGTTGAATAAAGGTTACTGGTTAGATGATCATGGATCACCTAGAGCAGTAACGTGATTGTGTTTACCGTGGAAGTAATCCCTGAGTTCTCTGGTGTTGGACAGGGATTGGATGACACTGTTCATGAAGCAGGTGTTGCCCAGGTTAACCAGTCCTGTGAATCCAGGTAGGCACACCTTCTTCTCCTCTTCTTCCTCGTGGCACTCGTTAGCAGCAGGTGGTGCATGGGTCATGGGCTGCACCATGCAAGTAGGCTTGGGCTGAGGCTTGAAACACAAGCACACATTTCCTCACTTATCTTCTGATCATCTTAGTTTATGTTGCTTGCTTGAGCTGAAGTAACCTGATGTGTTTTCCCCTCACCGTGGTTACTGTGGGCTCCGCCTTGGTGATGTTAACGTGCTCAGAGACGGAGCGGGGAGCTACGGTATCCAGACCCGTTTCCTCCACTCCTCTGGGAGACGCCTTGGTGGGCTCCTCTCCGACCCTCGGGGGCTCCTCCTTGGCTGGGAGGCTGTGCTGACTGCTGCCTGGCTGGCTCTTCTCCATGCAGGCGGGGCTGGAGGGCACAGCAACCTTAGCACCACCCACTGCACCTTAAACAGGACAACAGAGCTTGTGGTTAGAAGATCATCAACTGACTCACCGTGAATTATGCTAAATATAAATTACAGATTTCCTAAAGAAATGATTTATTTTCCTTAAAAACACTTCTGGAGAAAGCTAAGCCTGCCACAATAAATTTAGCTGGACAGTAAATTGGCCCAGAAGTTATGCCGATAAACAATAATATTTTTTATTATAAATATTACTTGTTTTCATTTACACCACATTCTGAAAAAAACTCAATGAACTTTAAAATTCCAATCAACATTTAACACTGGGACTAGAAGACTTTTTAAATATCCAAAATAAACAACAGAAAGAACAAATAAAATGAATTATTAAATTCTTTAAAGTCTTTGAGAGAACTAAATGGGACTAAATAGAAAGCTGGCAGCAGACCTTGTGAGGCCGGGGCCTCCAGGCCGCCCCAGCGCTGGCTGTGTCTCTTCTTCAGGGTGATGTCCAGGCGGGACGGGGTGAAGGAGTAGCTGCACTGCTCCGGCTGGATCAAGTTCCTGACACACAGGAGGTCACATCACACTTTTTTCAAATAGCTCACATTTATGCCATCAACTTCATGCAGAACTTGTACTTTTTCAGACCTTCGTTTCAAAATGTTAGTAGTATTAGTTGGAAACACCAACTAGACAGTTTCTTTCATGCCGTTATTAACCAGTTATAAGGAAGTCAGAGCAGCTACCTGAGTTTAACTTGCCACTTGAACACCGTGTTTGGCCCACAGCCTGAATGAAGCCGAAGAAAGTTTGCATCGCTGTCAAAGAGCAAACAATAAGTGATTAGTTCTGATAAACAAAGAGGCAAAGCTTCTGCTTCTTAGCAGTATATCCACCTTGTCTGGAAGATGAGGGTGAAGTCCTGCTCTCTAAAGATGACCCTGGCTGTTTCCCTGCAGATTCCCTTCATGTAAACATTGACCACCATCAGGTCTGTGCCCTTTTCATACGAGTCGTTTTTCACCAACGGCAGGTTGACCATCGGCTCCGGGGCTGCAGGGGATTTTTATAGACAAAAAAAAAACTTGAGCCAACAAGTGATGAACAACAGGAAAATACAGAATGCTTCCTCACAGTTTAATTTATCTGGACAGGATGTGATCAAGGTTTAGCCCCAGGGTATTAGAAGCCTGGCTTTACCAGGTTTTACTTGCCCTCCCAACAGGCTAAGTGTTGTTTGATTATTTATTTTAAATTATTATTTGTTTTAAACACCAGTAACAGTAATGGCAAAGACAAATAAAGCTGGGTTTATAGTTGATACACTGAACTCAGCACAGTATGTCAGAAACCTAAAATTCAAATCGGTGTGTTTGGAAGACTCTCCTTCCAAACCAGCATTTACATGATCCCTCTTTGAAGGCTCATTTTGGAGAAGACAGCACAAATGTACATATCAAATATCAAAGCCTTATGGCAAACTGCAGGTATCAATAACAATGTAAACAGGGGGAATCTGTCCCAATCAGTGCACTGTGAGGGCACACACAAAGGGAAGGTTGCTGATCTTTTGAAAATTACTGGTGAAACATGGACTTGGCATTCTGCTCCACTCATATTCACGTCCAGTTTAACAATAAAGGTTGGTATGACATTCAACTCACTCTGTTTTCAGAGAGTGAAACATCAGTAATCTTTAGCAGTATATTATTTACTTAAAAGATTATCTGATTATACAAGGTTTTTTCAGTCCACTGCTGTATTTTCTTTGTTGTCGTTTCGTTTCCAAAAGCACACCTTAGGACGTTTTCTGGGAGTGTTTGTAACTTTCTCAAACTAATGGGAATGATTAAAGAGCTGGAATAATCCCAGCTTCCTCAAAACATTTCTGTTTACACTGATTCTGCATTTGTAACCAACCTTCCTGTTGCATCATCTCCAGAGTGGGCTCTTCCTTTGACTGGTCCCGTTTCTCCTCCCCATCACAACTGCTTGACTTCGGCGTTAGACCTGCTGATTGGCTCTGCCTTTGAACTGCATCGGCAGCTGGTTCTGATAGCGTCTCTGTTGTCCCAGGCTGCTGGGATGTGAAAGCGTCCTGCTGGGATTCACGCTCGGTGGGTTTACCTTGTAACTCAAGGTCAGTTCCGTCTCTCGGCATCTGTGGAGAAGAATCCGTGCTCTTGTTGGAGTTGGATGGGCTCTGGAAGCGATTGGTGATGTCAGGAGCTGTTCGATGGTCGTCAGTCCCAGGTATTGTCGTTTCGGACACGTCTGATGACTCGTCTGTCTTCACCACCTTCATACAAAAAGACAGATATTAATGTTCTGGAGGCAACAAAAACATCTTTTAGCACTCCACTGACTTTAGACTAAATGTCTAAAGTCAATGGATTCTTTCACTACTTCTCTTCTCCAGAAGAAAACAGGTAACCAAATTCCAGTTTAAACCAAAGTCATGTGTAAAATGATATCAGCATGTCAAGAAGTCTTCCTTATCCAGGCTGTAGTGATACAAAGAGACATTGTTTTCACTAATAAAAATGAAGAATCGCCTTTTATTTTAGTGATAAAGATCTCAACCACACAGGGCTCTTAATGTCTGAGCAAAAAAAAGATTAAACAAAGAAAGTGAAAAAAAATCTTCCAGGTTCTTTCTGTAGTAGATCATTTCTCCAGCCAATATTTTACAACTTGGTAAATAATAAAAACAACAATAATAATAAAAATACTTTATTCTGATTGACCAAAAGTATTCTCTCACAGCAAACACTTGAGAATCTGAAACATCTTCTCAGAACAAAAATGAGCAGAGTCTTTAAACGAGCACTGTCTCACCTGAGCTCCGTCTCCAGCAGCTGCCCCTGGTGCTCCAGATTCCTGGCTGCCTCCCTCTTTCTCTCCTCTGTTGTCTTCATGTCTGTGTGAGCTGGGATGAGGAATTTTACCAGCAGCTGCAGTAAATTTGTCAGAGGTGGGCTCCCCTTCTGGGTCTTTGCTCATGTTGGGCAGCCGCAAAGTGGTGCACGAGGCACTGTGTTCCTGAGATGGTTGCTCGCCTTTTGCAGGTGCCCTTGGCACGATGCTGGCGCCCGAGCGGTCTTCGGAGCCCTTTTTCACCTGGATCGAGTCTGCGGCCACCTTGTCGCCCGCTTTGTTTTTGAAGCAACGCTTGAAGCCGCGCTCGGGCCTGTCAGTGCTGCGGCTCTGCTCTTCATGTGCGGGTGATGAGGGAGGCAGAGGCTGCAGCTGCTCTAAAGCTAATCTGGCTTTCTCTGATGACTTCAAGGTGGAAGGTTTGGTTTCATTTCTAGACTCTGGTCGGGCCACGTCCTTTTCCTTCTTATTTGACTGAAAGAATTAAGAAAAGAAATGAGGCCATTTAACAAACGCAAACATGGTGAACTTAGCAATTAGCTTTTGAAATTAAGTAATTGTAGAGAAAAATGTTCTTTTCCTCTGGTCGTCTTTCATCTTAAGTGATTTTTTTGCCTCGGTTCCTTTAAAACCACTGAGTTCATTAAAGGAAATATGAAGGGTTTTTTTTGCTTTGCAATAGAGATGCAGAAAAAAAATTAACTCTATAGAATCACAATTCTGAGTCCTGGGAATTCTAAATTGATTCAAAATGCTCAAAAGCCAATTTTAAAATGTGTTTAAGTTGTACGCTTTTGCCGCTCTTATTTGGGAGTATACTGAATACCGCATTACGTGTCCACCATAATGCAGTATAGTATGTAACGTTATAGAAATGTTTTAAATAAATGTTCCACTTCTTTACACTCTTTTCATCTTGTCAGTCATATAATTTCAACAGTATCTCCAGGCTGTTTGAAAAGACAAATTGGTTTCTGAATTAAACATTGTTTGAGTCAAATTGTGACCCTAAAAATGGAATGAAAGATTCACATCTCTGCTTTGCAATCCCACTCACAACTTTAGACAGATGCATATTGTAATTTTAGTAAAACAAAAGTAAAATATATTTCTGTCTGAAGTATGAACATGAATGTATTTTGAAGGACAGCAAAAAGAGGAACAAAAACATTGAAAGTGACTCACCTTGAGAGACGGCCAAATGTGAAACGGAATCTTCTTGTGCAAAATGAGATGCAGAAATCCACCTTTCTCCTTGTACTGTGCTTTACTGCACGAGGCCTCAATTTCCTCCTGCAACTGACAGCTCCACTGCCGCCCATCTGAACAATTAGAGACAAACCAAAATACAGTCAAAAGGAATATTTACAAACACCTGCCTGAATCCATTTCACTTAGTTGCAGCGATTAAGGTTTTAGCAAAGCCAACCTGGGAAAGACACGTTGCAGTGTGTGTCGGTGAAAGAGGTGTCGATGTCCTCTACCCTCTGCACCCCGTCTCCACAGCGCAGTCTGACTGTCACTTCATTCACGTTCTGCTTCCAGTCCACAAACACATCTAGGAAAAGGTTATAGATTATAGAACTGAACCAGTCTGTACTGGAAGTAAACCAGTACACAGAAATACACATGACCATCTGATTTTCAGAAAAACATGCTGCTGAGACATTAAATTGTTAAAATGGTCGGAATTCATTTTCACATCTAAAGAACTGCAAGGTGTGAATTGTTCTTGTATCAAAATAAAGACAAATTCATTCCTATTTTCTACAAGCTCACACTGATATGACATCTTCCAGCTGAAAACATATATATATATAATATATATATATATATAAACACACACACATAAATAGAACAAATACACAAAACATATCAGAAAATCAAAACTAACCCTTTACTAAAAAGATTTTTAAGCTCTCTTAGAGTCCACTAATTTATCTTGTTTTTGAAAATTCTTTTTAAAAAATATTTATTCGTGTCATGAATTAGCTGGGTTTCCATTAACCATAAAATTGCGCAAACTTAAATTATGAAAATAAATTAGTGTAATTGAAAATGCCAAAAAAAAATTTTTTTTTTTTTTTCAATACGTTGTTTTGCTAGGACAAGGTAATTTTTCAGCCCTATCAAAATAGATGTATTTTGCAAATTTGCAACAGAAACACTTTTTTCGCATCACGTGTCATGTAATTAACAGCCAGATGTTATTGTTAGTGAAAACATTGAAGATGACGACAGGAAGTGGTAGAACGATCTTTTCTTTTTTCTGGATAATGTGAAACTGGCTCCACCAGAGCTCTCATGCCATCAAGCAGTTCATAAAAAGTTGTGAGTCAACCCCATGTGTTGAATCCAGAGCTCTCCTGTAAGACCAATGACTACAATTTCTCCAAAATGTCAGCTACACAGCCACTGACAAGTGTAAGGGGGTTGTTGCTAAAACGCCTGTATAAGACACCTACATCTCCTCTGATGGCTGATGGCTGAGGAGCGCTAGCGCCATGGCTGCATTATGAATGTATATAACTATCCACATCTGTTACTGCCATGATTTTAAATGACTTATTGCATGAACAAGCTTATTCATCCATGATTTCAATTTCATTTATTATTTAACAGAAACACTGTAATTGCAGTTGTGTTTTTTTTTTTATCTCAGCAGAATATAAACAAAGAATTGCACATATTTGTAATGGACACACCGCAACAGAGGAGCAGCACTGTACCACTCCAAGTTATCCAGTTATTATCCACAGTAAGTTTAACCAGTCAAATAAACTGGCTACTTTCATTTATTCCCACCTTTCTTGACCTCTGCCAGAACACCATCCAGCACTGCATTGGCTGCTGCTGCAGCCCTCTTGGCCTCTCTGCTTTCCTGGTTGGCCTTGTCCTTCTGTTTCTTCTTACTGGTGCTACTGGTCTGTTCTGAGCCGTTTTCCCTAGTGCCTCCTCGTTGTTGTGCCCCACTACGACGCCCCGCCGTCTCGCTACCAGCTACTCGGTCCCCCCCGCTGCTGGCCATCTTCAGGCACTTAGCACTAACCGGCTGCCCGTCGCCAGAATCGCTACTGCTGCTGGGCTCGGAATCTGAGGTGTGTCTCTTCCTGCCTGGCCCGGCTATCTTGGCGACGATACTGGTCTGAACTTTCCCAGAACAGAATCAGGGTGGTGAATGCGGTGTGGGAACCTGCAGCAGAACACAGAGGGTATTTCTGAAGCAAAATAACAATAACAAAAGGAATGTAAATATGAATGCTGTTTGCAAACTGTGGCACAATTAAAAGTAAGAACTTAAGAAAAAAAAATAGTAAGTTAACTTCTACTCACATAGATTAGGGGCCTCCTAAAAAGCATTAACATCTGGGCAGGGAGCCCCTTTGCAAACACACAGATAATGCTACAAAATATGTAAAGAAAAATACATTTTTAGAATGTTTTTTTATTCACTATCCAATGATTATTACATTCATTTAGCATAAATGCTGCCCCATACTTTTTGATTTTAGTTGGCCATGAGTTCTATGGTGGAAAGTCTTAATTATCAGATAATATATAATGACTTTATCAACAGATAATACAGTTTTCCTTACAATCTCCTCTTCTGATGAGAGAACATTGAATGTTTATGCTAGTAATCCATTTTTTTATTTTATTCACAGATCCTACAGTTATTTGCAGCAGAGTAGATCACACTGACAGCATACAGTGACTGACCGGCAATCAGCTCTGAACATTCAGTGTGTGTGTGTGTGTGTGTTCATATATTATAAAATGCTTATTGTTTCGATCTGTGTTGGGTGTAAATTTTAATTTCAAAAGCTTAGTTACCATTTTGAATCAGTTTGTATGTAGCAATACTTCTAAACCGTTACCTTCTGCTTTATTGTCATAATATAGATTTAATTTGCTTTGCTTGTTCCATAAGCACATCTTACCATGCTGTTTGTTCACTGATTTTTTTTTTTTGTAAACCTATAAAGCCTCTGGATATTTACTGAGATTAAAATACACACAAAATATATTAATTATGTGACATAGGAGGGCAACTGACTATACTTGATGGTATTAAGGGCATCAAGTAGAATACAAACGCAGACCACAATTTTTAAGATATGAAAAAAAAGTGTTTCAAAATGATGCAATAGTGTGTGTTTTGTTGGCTTTTCACATCAAATAAGTTGTGGTTGCAACATAACTAAAGACCAAATGGTGTGAATACTTTTGGAAGGATCATTATGTTTGTAGTGTTGGATTTATTTCGTTGAGGCTCCTGCTGTCATCCACTTTTAAAAATAACAATTTAATCACTGAATGCATTTCTGAAGAATACATTCATTTCTGGATTTTTAATGTCAGTCATATGACTTAGCAAATATTTTATGTGATATATGTATGTTTTAAAACGTACATGAATGCAGGAATAGTGTTTATAGCTGGGGCGAAAAGAGTTAGAAGCTCCTTCATATACAAACATTAAGGTGATTTAAGCCAATTAGGAGCAGGTTTCAAATGACAACGCTGAAGGGGAACACGGCCATTACAAAAGAGCCTAGCCTCTTCTCCTTAGCCTAATATAACATTCAGAAAGTACCGTAGGGTTAAACAAATAAACAGAGCAACATAAATTTATAGGAGTTTTAGTGCGCATTTATTGAGATACAACCCTGCTCATAAAAGCAAATGGCTTTATTAGACGACTCGCCCTTACAATTGGCAGCTCAGTAGCTGGTGAGCTAACCGCCTGAAAATAATAGCGTTTAATATCCTCACGTCTATTAAAAAGTGACATTTAACTACCAACACTGCGGTGTCCCAATGTACAACATTTAGTCACTAGGCTTAACTAAAACCTACATGTGTAAACAAAGTAATTATTCACCGGTACGCTAATCATTCCTTTCCGATACTTCCACTGTAAAGGTTGAACTGATCTGTTATTATTATTATTATTATTGCTCCAAGTCCATGGCAGCTGTTGGTGCAAACAGTTCATCGGTGAGGTCGCTAAACCTGATATGCAGCAGCTTTTCTACCCGCAGAGAGCAGGAAAGGCTCAACGGCTAATGTCATTAGCAACATGCTAACTGTAACTGAAACGAAAGGGTTGCCACGGCTAACAGAAAATAAATAAATGCTTCCTGACATTTCGTGACATCAAGCTTCCGGGTGTTTGAAACCCTAATATTTCATATCACAGTGAAACTGAAGGCCTACTTACCTTGAACGTGGTTGTAGTTCCGCCTGAACTCACAATAGCGGGCGACTCCTTAGCGCACTCTCCGGCTGCTGCTAAGCTTCTTCACGGCCTCGGGCTGCTGCGCTGTTTCTGCCCGGACTCCAAACCCCCGCAGTCTACGGTGTTTCTAGAATGTTCTACATCTAACCAGGACCCATTTCTGTCAAACTGGCACGGCTTTTCCGATACTAAAGCAGAACACAATGTCCCAAATCGAACTTACTGCGTTTGTCTCATTGTCTTCGGCCGGCAGAACCTACTTTGTGGGAAACAAAATTTACTACTGCCCCAATAGACCTGAAATGACTGCCAGTCTGCGCTACTTCCTGAATAACACGCACACGTGATTTGAATACGGCCTCTCTCTCTCTCTGTTTCGCTCATTGGGGGTCCTGCGCGCGTGAGAGGTCTTCAGCCGGTTTACTTTACAGGTAACAAAAGTCTCAGAGTCAGTTTTAATTGACAACTCAACAATTTAATTTCGCATAGTAAACTTCAGAAATGAAATACATTTATTAACGTAACTTACGTCATATATATTTTCAGATCAACAGGGAAAAAAAATTAATCATTCAATGTTGAAGGGAAAAAAATTCGAAATACACCCAGTAATTTGCCATTCCAGTTAAATTATGCAACCAAGTCCCCAGTGGAAACATCCTACCTCAGCAGGCTCGTTGACTGAAACATGGCCTCAGAAAACTCACACCTAATAAAGAGAGTGCTTGCATTAAAAGCAAATGTTTTCAACGTGGCAGTGTGTGATTATGGAACTAGAGGACACAATGGGCAGTTTTTTTTGTTTTTTTTTTACAAATGTGCAAAAAACATTTTTTATACATTTGTTGTAAAACAAAAACAGAACAAACCCCCCCCCCAAAAAAACAAATGTCTACTAATCTGTACGTCTCATACAAATTATGAAGAGACAGCTAATCTGTGAAAAAAAAAAAAAATCAAGCTTCTTCCAGTGCTCCCAGTGATAACTAGACTCAACCAATAAAAACCCAAGAGGAGGGTCATAACACTGTCAATCAGGCATGCATACCTGCTGCTTTGCAACAGCATCTTCCCAGAGTCTGCCAGGAATGACAGGCTAGTTAAAATGCACAGTGACAGTGCATAAGCATCTTTTTTCTGAAATGGTAAGTTATTTCTCTGCCATTAGCACATTTAGCAGTGTGTAGATGAAGATGACTGACAGCGCCACAATGCTCCTTCTGACTCTCAGTTGTTTGTGATTGGGAATGGCACATTTCTGTAGACAGCAATTGTAGCTCAGGGAGGAGGTGGAAGTGCTTGATCTTTTCAAGGCATGATGACTCTTCTAACAAATATGTAAAAAAAAAAACCAAGAAAAAAAACATTTTTTATGCTGCAACTTTAACACTCCAAACATGGCAGCATCAACCTGAGGGATGTTTTTTAAACAGGGAACTGAAAAATGGTCTGAGTTAATAGGAAGTTTAAATCACATGGGATATTTTTAAATCAAAGCACATAAACATCAGAATGACCCAGTTAAAATCTAATGGAGGATCTGTAGCAAAACGTGGACACTCAGTTCAAGCTGACCAAACCTAAGAAATTTTGTAATGAATGGACAAAAATTAGTGTCTAAATCAGAAAGATAAAGAGTTACCTTATCTGCCACATAAAATCAAAATGTAAAGTTCCAGAGCTATATATGGAACTTCTCTGTACAGAAGTAAAAAATATGTGCTTATCTTTTAGCAAACTGGAGTGGGCTCATACAAATATAGTCACATGAACAAGCGAGCTGACTCAGACTAGTTACAGTTGGACATGAACTATTTTTAGAAAACAGCTTTGTCCCTTTTGCAGCTGGCCAGTGAGGCCAACATTATCCTTCGTTTATTAAAGTAATGCAGTTTTGTGGAAAATTAAAGTTTGCTCAAATGATTTTGCTTTAATCCCAGATTACCTTGAGGTGAAGCTATTCAAAATGTTTACATATTTCCTCTTCTTTGCTGTTAATATGAGCTTCCATGCTGACTGTCATTTCATCCTGCTGCCTGGTCCCTCATTACCTTTCTAACACACATTTAATAAAAAGCTGACTCAGCTTTTCAGATGGGATGCTGCTGGCTGGAGGACTATTAGAGGAACATATGCATGTTAGACCAGCAAAAACAACCATCATGGAAGAATATTTATACAGACAAAAAAAAAATCTGAAATGACTTTATATTCATCTTTATTCAGAAAACTGTAAAACTTAACAAGGTACCTTTGGTGTTTCCATTGCCAATGACCAGTCATTGTTACTGAAATATGTAAAAAAACCAAAATGTGTATATATATATAATATATATATATATATATATATATATATATATATATATATATATATATATATACACACATATATATATACATATATATGCACTTGTCACATTTTGCAAAACTCAAACTCACATGCACAATGCCAATATATAAATGTCCACAATACTGACAGCATAAGGCACTATTAAAACCAGTATTTCACTTCTTTAACTTCGGTATCAGAGATCAGTAACTGCAAGTCTAGCTTGTTCCGTCACAAAATACAGTATGTGAGAAACATTCAGTGTCTCAGCAGTGTCTAATGGGGTTGGCTTTATTTTCTTTTCTTTTTAAACTCCAGGTTATTTTAAAAACAGCTTCAACCTTCATGCTTAAGGGTCACATACTCCATTATACTATGTAAATTTTCTATCTAATGTTAGGTTTGCAAACAGTTTTAAACAATGTCAGGTTGATGTTGACCATATTCCATCCATCCATTGCTTAGCGACAGGCGAGTCCACCCTGAACAAGTCACCTCTCCATTGCAGGAAAACACAGAAACACACAAGACAAACAACCATACACACACACCTGCACTCACACCTAAGGACAATATATAGAGACCAAATAATTAAACAGTCATGTTTTTGCAGAGTGGGAGGAAGCTGTAGAGAACTTACAAATGAACAGGCAGATCGTGCAAAAAGACACCAGGCTGGGATTTGAACCCAGGACCTTTTTGGTGCAAGGCAACAGTGCTACTAACAACGCCACTCTCCAGCCTGTTGACCACATTTTTCACTCTGTATACTTTAGACTGCCAGCACAAGTTTGACTTCTGTCATCTACAGAAATACTCAGATGACTCTGCAGTAGTTGGGAGTATCAGAGATGGACAAGAAGCTGAGTACAGAGATGTTCAGGGACCACTTTGTGGCATGGTGTGGGAACAATCATCTCATCTTAAACGCTAACAAAACAAAGGAGATGATTGTTGATTTCATGAGGAACAAGATCAGGTCAGACCCTATTTCCATCATGGAAGAAGAAGTGGAGGTAGGTGAATATAAATACCTCGGTGTTCACCTGGACAACAGACTAGACTGGAGCTGCAACAGCCGTCTATACGAAGAGCCAGTAGACTGGACATCTTGAGGACGCCAACACCCTTCAAGGTTTGCAGCACGATGCTGCAGATCTTCTATAAGTCTGTTGTTGAGAGCGTAATTTCTTCTCCCATCAACTGTTGGGGCAGCAGCATCAGAGCCAGGGACCTAAAAAGGCTCAAGAGCCTGATAATGAAGCCTGGTTCTGTCCCGGTTCTGTTCTTGGGACAACTGTGGAACCTCTGGAGATTATTATGCAAAGGATTCTTCATATGATCAAAACAAAATTAAATTATGAATAACTCTGACCATCCTTTTCACGATACTGTCTTGGCAAGGTAGAGCATCTTCATTCAGAGGCTTCTTCGGATTCAGTGCAGTACAGACTGCTGCAGAAGATCTTTCCTGCCAACAGCTATCACCACCTTCAATAACTCATAGAATAAACGAAATTAATGAGTTACAACAACATTTAATTTCCCTTTGGGATTAATAAAGTATTTCTGAAATGAATGGAATTGAATATTTGTCGTTTTAAATCTGTTTTCATTTAAATTTATTCTGTGTGTTTTTATCCTGTTTGTTGAAGTACTGGAAAGCAATGTTTTATATAAATGACCACCACTAGGTCTCTAAACAGTTTTGACTGCACTGTCTTTTTTTAAGTTCATTGTCACCAGTGAATAATTCCATCAATTCATCTCAAAAGTAGTGTGCTGTGCAGAATTCTTTGTATTATTTGAATTTTAATCATGATGAAAATAAAATCTTATTTTCGGCAGCAGAAACATGGTGCTGAGCTCAGCTCAGAATACACTTCCAACTTCAACTCAACCTCACACTGAAAAAATGGATTACAAATTTAACTTGTACTTCCAGTACAATTATTTAGTGAGAAAATAATGCCATGTGAAGAAAAAAAATCTTTGAAAAGTGGCACGATTATGGGTACCCATTCTCTCGTAAATAGCTCACATGGTTTATGGGGGATTGTGGCTTTGGACGCTTATGGAAAATAGATTTTGCATCTGGTTCTCCACCTCTGTGTTGGTTTGGCCAAATATTGTAGATATTTATCCTTCTGGAAGTACCAATGTGAAACTGTTTTCAGGGTACTGCAGGAGTTGACCTGATTTTTATTTAAGATTTTTTAGCCATTTCAGTGGGTTTTATGATGGAATGCACCAATGGAGAAGAAGCAGGTTCACAGCATCGTAGCCGTTTACAGCCAAATTGTTGTTATGGTGATTCAAAGATACCACTCTCAGTTCTATAGTGAACTCTGGAATAATACATGTTGGTTTTGAAAACTTAAATGCAAACATTCAAAGTTGTGTTCCAAATTTAAAGCAACAGTAATAACCACAAAAATGTGAATAAAATATGTGCTCATTGACAAACTTTAACATACTTAGCAGTTACTATGGTTTTTTTTAATGTAAGAATTAGCAATTTCCATTTGAATGGAAAACACTAACTGGGTTCACCACATGGACACTGGCTTGCAGAGTGATTTATTTTCCCTTGAAAGCCTAGCACCATGTCTCTATATATCTAATGTAAATTAACAGTAGTGGACGTCTTTCCTTGCGGTTTTGGAGGGGCTCGTTTACTGGCACGTGTTGTAGATCTGGATCTGTTTGTTTATGTCATTGAGGATGCTCCTCATCTTGTCCTCCAACCCGTCCAGCTGCCGGACTTTCCCCTCCAGCTTTCTCTGGTTCTCCTCATAGTTTTTCTCCAGCTCTGCACCAACCAAAAAGAAGAAAAACAATTTTAATCTTAACATGTCACGTTTAATCAACTATACGCTCCATTTTCTTCTTGAAATGCAGGCAAATCATCTACAGCTAAGTAGCACCTGCTAGTTTTTGTAGCTTATTCTGAGCATCGTTGAGGAGCTCCTTGGCTTCCTCTCGGAGACTCTCTGCCTTCTTCTTGGCGTCCCGCACGGCCTTGGCCTTAGTGTCCACTCGTTGTTGCACCTCGTTGAATTTGTCTGTCAGCTGGCCGTCTAGAATCTGTGCATAATGTGGATTGTTCAATAGAATACAATAGAACAGAATATATTTTATTTATCCCCAACGGGACAGAGGTCATTTGTTGGCAAGCCACTCCATTCAAGGTGTTAAATATTGGTAAGTGCAATATTTACCATATTTAGCAATATATGGCTAGACTGAAGGAACTGAATGAGGAAGTTACGGGGAAGGAAGCTTGGAAGCTCAGAAACTGCAGCTCAGAGAAGGAGCTGCGTCTCAAAGGTGGTGCGAAGGCCAAACCCGGTGTTTGCACAACTGAATGGTTTGCATGTTAGATTAAATGATTTCTCAAACATCCATGAAAGAATCAAGGCAACTCTCCAAGTATGTCTTTGATGAGGGAATGACATTATAACATGATATGAAGCTCAAAAAGGTCGATTTTACGCAAATCTGCCCCTTTAAACGATACTAGGAGTGTGCAGTAAGACACATACCTGCTTGGCTTCGTTTGCCTTGTCACGAGCCATGGTGGCCGTCTCTTCAGCTCGGGCTGCCGCCATGCTGTTGTTGGCCCGCTTGGTCTTCAGCACATTGATCTCCTGTTCAAGTGTGCCGAGGCGACCCATTGCATCATCCAGGTTCTTCTCACTGTTGGAGGTTTCTGTCTCAATCTGTGTAGGATACGAGTTTGCAAATGATAATTTGATCACACACAATTTGGCTCTCAAGGAGTTCACCTGGCTGAGTCATTGTTGACATACTGAGGACACTGTTTTCTTTTAAAAACGCTGAAAATCACTGGTGACCACCAGGGGGCAGCAAACACCAAAAAGAAACAATATAGCAATAGAAAGACATACTTTCACACTTAAATTTAAAAACTTAAAAGTGCTGGCCCGTGTATATATATATATATATATATATATATATATATATATATATATATATATATATATATATATATATATATGTAATAACAGTAATGTATTTTGAAGAATCACTTCAAAATACATTTTCAGTTTAATGTAATTTAAAGAAGAACTTCATGTTATTAGAGGCTTTGCAATTAATTAACATGAATCAATCATTTTTTCAAATACCAATATTATACATGAGATCAATTTAAATAAATTTTGGTTGGCAGCTGAATCAATGAAGATGAATAACAGTGGAAAAAAAACAGATTTTTTGAAATGTGAAGTTGTTTCTCCACCATCAGCGTTTCTAAATGTAGGTACATTTAGAAATGTACTAAATTTCTAAATGAGTAGGGTCTTAATGCTGTTGATTGACAGCATTAAGACCCTGCTCCTGGCTCTGATTGGTTGTTTTTGACCGGCCAGTTCATTTCTTCAGACGGTAGCACTTGGAGGATGTGGAGGATGGAGGATGTGAAGGACATCTATTTGTCTCATACTGTCACAATGTGGTATCACTTTTAACAAATATTTAAAAAGAAACTTTTTAAATAGAAGTTACATACCACAGCTTTAAGTCTTTTTTTCTTTTTAAAACATCTTTATCTAGTGTTCAAATAAATGCTGAGCAGCACTGCTGAACATTTTGTTCTATAAAATTAACATGAGATTCATATTAAAAATCCTCCATGCCTGTCATTTCTTCTGAATTTCACACAGAACCAAGACAACGCTGACCTCAGCCAGTCGATTCTCAGTGTCTCTGATGTCTGCCCTGGCACTCGCTATGGCTTTCTCAGCTGAAGTCTGGGCTGTCTTAGCATCCACCAAGGCCTGCTTCACCGTCTCTGCTGTGCTTTTCAACCCCTCAGCACGATGCCTTCAAAGGAAACAATGAACAAATGTCAGTAAATTAGCTCATTTATTTAAAAAAAAAACAAAAAAAAACGTATTCCCCAAAAAACCAATCTGACTCAGTTATGACTACCTTGCCCTCTTGGCATCCAACAGCAGTTTCTCTGCCTTTTGAACGTCATCCTGTGTCTGCTGCAGGATGGCGTCCACGTTGGACAGGCTGCGGACACGGTCCTTGATCTCGTCGGCGAGTTGTCTGATCTGTAGCGGTGAGGCGGGGATGGAGAGCTGCAGCACGTGGTTCGCCACTGCCTCGATGCTGTCTGGATCGGCTCCCTCCTCTGTAAAGAGATCAAAGGGAGTCAGGGCTCAGCACAGGAGGCTGCACCAAAACCGACTGCCGTTATTCAGCAAGCAAGGACTCTTATCGAAGACTGACGAGTGAGGAAGTCCCTGATCTGTTTGATCAGGTCTCTGAGGTTGTTGTTGGAGCGCTCCACTTTGCTCTTTGTGGCCTTGGCTTTATCCAGAGCAGCTTGGGCTTTACCCTTAGCTTCCTCTGCCTTGGCCTTAGCTTCTTTTACCTGCACAGCAGACAGGCAAGCAATTAACAGTCTGAAAGGTAATAATACCATTTCACAAATATTACAAAAACAGAAATTCTTGTTGACAAAGCAAACTTCAGAGTTCCTGAATGAAAAATAAGTTCCCAAAAATAGAAAACTGGACATTTTAGGATACAGTACCTTTCAAAAGTATTGATAATGGTTGAACTTTTTATATTCTGTCATAGGTATGGGTATTTTTCATATCATTTATCATGATAAATGTCTTAGAAGGATAAAAACAAATTTCAGATTTATTGTTGTGACGATAAAATCCTAAAAATGAGATTTAAAACCCTCCAGAACTTCTCAGGATTGTTTGTTTCACCATTTTCTCAACTGTTTGTGCAATATTTACTTGATTTTTTTCAAGTAAAAATATGATTAACTTGAAAATCATATTTTCAAGTTTATTTTCAATTAACTTGAACATATAATTAAATACAGTTACTGCAGCTAGAGATACAAATCACAGTTCTTTATGTCTGAAAGAAGCAGATTACAAATGGTTATGCTATTCAAGAGCAATATTTACGGTTGTGAGACTACAATTGCTGTGAAAAGCAGACAGGCATAGAGTTAGCTAAAGAAGTAGTAGCACTTTTATTATTATTACAATATTACCACAAAGTATCATCTTAAAACCTGAAGTCCACTTTATTAAGACCTGTGTTGTTTTCAATCTGAAAAAAAATGTTTTTGATCACACAAGGAAATTAAATGCTGCCACTCATATTATTTAAGGTTTTTCAAAGAGATATTGTAGTTGCTGGTCTCCTGTAGCAGTCTGTATTGTAGCACATCTGAAGAAGCTTCTGACTGTAGACACTCTTGTTCAAAGACAGTATCATGAAGTGCCTAATTTTTTTTATGAAGAATCCTTCCTTAGAATAGTCCCTGAAACAAAACTGGCCTTTTTTATTACATTTTTGGGCCTTTTTCAATATCTGGCTCTGATTCAGTTCCTGAAGCAAGTTTTTTTCAATCTTGTGCTGTTCATTAGAGAGCTCTAGTGAACAAAACCTCTCGTGACAATAATCAAATCATGAGATTTATGCTCTCAACTCATTGACTGAACAGCATTTATCTCTCTCTTTTTTTTTTTTTTGCTTTAGCCTTCATGGTGGAGCGGCAAGAATACTTTTGAAATGAAGCTCTTTGAAAACCAGTTTGCAGTTTAGCACTAGCAGCAAATGTGTAGAAAAGGATGAACTCATTTATGTCACAAAACCCTACAGGCAGTAAACTAACCCTACACATTGTCATTACTGTGAAACACGCTGGTGGCAGCTAGATGCTGTGGGGACACAGAGGAGGGACACAGCTACAAACATGGCAACCCACCCCAAACAACTTAGAAGCTGTAGAAAACTTGAGCCTGGTAGAAGTTTACCTTACCCCAAAGCCTTGGAGCTGTTAATGCTGTGAAAGGAAATTTTTCAGATTTTTATTTAACACCAGGAATCATTTTCCCTCCACAACAGTTATGACTACATTTCCAATGCTCTGTAAATCTTTTTGTGCTGGATTAGAGGTCTGCAACCTGAAAGTGGCTCTTTGGACCTTCCTTACTGGCTCTTGATATTTGGTTAAAAAAAAACTTCAGAAAACTTTTTTTTTAATATACATATAAAAAAATACAGATTTTAGCTGGGGACTTTTTGTGTTTTACTTTGCATAAAATAAATCCTGCATTGAATTTTCACAACAGAATGACACAGGAATCACCAATATTTATTAATTTTGTTCTCACTCATTATGTTGTAAACTTAGTGATTTTTATTTACATAATTTTCTACACCCCAGAAAATGCATCAATCCACTTTTTGTAAATTGATTTTTTTTAAGTTCTTCTCTGTTTTAAAACCAAGAAACAGAAATAGAAGGGTGGTTCTTTAAAATGACCACACACTTAAGCAAACATCCAACACATTTCGCTTTAAGTCAGTTGTACGTAACTGAGAGTGAAATCGGCTGGTTGGTACAGGTTTCTGATCATGTGCTAGAGTCTTTGTGTGCTCCATGTGTATTCTTACCTTGGTGAAGAGTTCCTGCATCTCCCCCATGGCTTTGTTCAGCTCCTTCTCTGCATGTTTGCTTCGTTCCAAAGCATTGTCAGCTGCAGTCACGGCTCCGTTGCAGTTCAGGCCTCCACAGTGACGGTTTCCTTCGTCGTCACGGCAGCCAGCTCCTCCACAGGGGTTCTCCGTGCAGGGAACATCGTCTAGGGAACCACAGATCTGTCGCAGCAAACAGAGAATATTAGCAGAGCTTCAAAGCTAAAGCAAATACAGAATAAATTTGAACTTTCCTCACTTTTATGTCATATTAAAGGTGATTAAAAGTGTTACATATGCTTGTTGTAGGAAAAACTTTTACTGGATGATAAATTATCCCAGAAATATTGTGATAAACAATGTCGTTTTGAGACTATTTTCAACAAATATACTCATAATAATGCAAGTTCACTCTCTCAAAGACCAATTAACTTCAATTTTGAGGGGAAAAAACTGAACACTGGAACTGTTAGATATTTTAAATATCCAAAACGAAACACCGACCAAAACATGAAACGGAAATAAAATCCACAAACAAAAGAACCTATAAATAAAATGGTTTATCATGTTTTTGTAAAAAAAAATTGCCCTGAAAAATATAATTATCAGAATGGAAATTATTGAGCTCATTTTAATAAAGTCCATTGTGTCAGACTTACTAAAATGTAAAATATTCTACAAATTTTCATTTTAGTTAGAATTACTTAGGAATCTAAGAGACCAAATAAAACTACTTTATGTCTGTGACTCTTCTTTATTTTAATTGAGTAGGAGTGCACTAATTGCAATTTTTTTGGCTGATCACTGACCTTTAAAAAACCTCACCTGCCGATTCAGATTTTGGTCGACACCAATTTTTTGATTGCTAAACTGGTAATGATGGATTGACTGCAGACGTGACCTGGTGGGCGGGTCCGTCAGTCATCCCTCTCTCATGGCAGAAAGAAATAAGACGGTGGCTGAGATTTGATAAGATCTGTTGGCAATTTCCGATCACCAAAAAATGAAGGAAATCGGGCCGATTTATTGGTGCATGGGATTAAAAAACATCTTGTGGTGTCAAAAACTTGAGAGCAGTGCTTCAAAGAACGAAGTGGTGGACCCAACCTTCTCATTGAGCGTTTTCATGTCCAAACCCTGGGCTCGGGCCTTCAGCTCCCCCAGCGCCCGCTTGTTTGCTGCGTTCTTCCGGTTGAAGTCGTCCTTCTTTGCGGCAATGAGGCGCTCGGTGCGGCGGCGAGTGTCTGCCGACTGACTGACCGTGCTAGGCTTGGTGGTGGTTGACTGGTTGGCCCGTCGCTCAGCATCTCGAGACATATTGTAGGAGCTGCGGATGCTGTCATACGCTCCTGGAGGAAGAAAAAGGATCAGATCAGTTGGGGTATGTATTAGAAATGGAATACAACAGTTTCGTCGGCGCTTTGCTTCATCCCACCTAAGAAGTTTGAGTTTTTCAGGATATTCAGTTGATGCTTTAGCTGCTCAGATGTGAGGTTCAGTTCTCGAGCCTCCCGCTCCAGAGTATTCAGCTCCTTGCTTGCGTCAGAGTTTCGGTCCTGGATGATTGTTAAATCTCCCTCCACATGGTTTAGGGCTTCGGTTGTCTCACCAATGTGTGCCCTTTGATACACAACAAGGTTGAGTAATATAAGAGGAGGTTTTTTATGCTTATGATATATGAGCACTTATGAATGACAGCTTTCTCTGTCTTTACATTCATTATTCATACTGTGACAGAGAGGAGAAGGACGTTTTAAGAAACAATGTTCAGTGTATCAGTGTGTGCGACAAGCTACACATATGAGCCAGTTTAAAAAAAATTAACTGATTGGAAAATACAACGATGTATTAGGTCCACTGTAAATCGAAAAAGAAAGAGAAGGAATACATTTCTACAAAGAAAAAAAAATTGTCAAAAATAAAAAAATACATTTCTGATCTCCAAATGTTGAAAAATGTTGACTTTGAAAAGTAAAAAAATTGCAAGAAGAAAAACTCAGAACATTTGAGATTAATTTCAGAAATCCTCTAGAAAAAAATTGGAAATTTCCAAATTTGATCTTTTATTGGCTGTCAAAAATAAATAAATTAAACTGTGTTAGAGTGAAGCAGAAGTACCTGAGGTCCTCAATAAGAGCCATCAGAGTAGCCACAGCTGCAGTCGTGGCATTTCTTGCGTTGACGATGGCCTGAGCTTGAGCCAGCTTCGCCTCCAGGTCTTTGAAGGTTTTCTCATAAGGTCCGATGAGCCCAGTGCTTTGAATCTCATTGGCTCGCT
Source organism: Poeciliopsis retropinna (assembly GCA_010277075.1). Lineage (NCBI taxonomy): Eukaryota > Metazoa > Chordata > Actinopteri > Cyprinodontiformes > Poeciliidae > Poeciliopsis > Poeciliopsis retropinna. Next base: position 2,531,826 of record VMRM01000009.1, read on the forward strand.
CCGCAAGAGTCTTGGTGCGTACCGCCAGGTCCTGATGATAAGAGTGAAAACAAGAATTCCTCACATTTAATTAGTATTTGTTTGAGGATTAAGTCCCTTGTTTTTCACTCAGAGCTGCACCTGCACTATCCGATTCCAGTCCCCGAAGCACTGGTGACAGGGCTGGCAGTTCGGAAACTGGCCGGCAAAGCCTCTGGCACACTGGTCGCAGCGAACGCCCGACACCCCCTGCCGGCAGACGCAGTGACCGGTCGCACGGTTGCACTGAGATGTCTCAATCCCACGCCAGTCACAGTCGCACGCTACAGAGAGAAGACACAAGAGGAGTAGGGCAAGGGTGCTTAATATTAAAGAAATATCTAAATGGGCATAATATTGGTCTGTTTTTATCTTTCTGATCTATGTTTTCTACTAGGCCTGTCGCAATAAACAATCAATCAATTAATCACATGAAAAAACAAGCTCAGTAATTTCTATTTGCATGATTTACGGTTTTTCTGTATTTTCTTTCTCTTTCTACCTGAAGCTGGATGATAAAGGTCTTCAGTCTGGTGCTTTGGTCTCAGCTAGCCATTTTTTGAAGGACAATTTGGTTTACTGGGACTTCATAATTCATTTTATTTGTTGCTTTGTTTATTTATTTTTGATATTTTAAATGTCTTCCAATTCCAGTGTAAAATGTTCATTAGAATTTAAAGTCTATTGGCGCTTGAGAATATATTTATTGTACCATTAAAATTATATTACTTGAAAATTGTCTCAAAACAACAAGATTATCACTTATTGTAATAACTTCTGGGACAATTTTATTTTTTTAATATTACATAAAATTGGCTTGTGTGGCTGAATAAAACATCTGCCGGATGTGCTAAAATATCTCGCTGCAGCTCTGACCATGTGTATTAAGATACTGAATCGTTACGATTCTAACCTCTGCACAGCGTCCGGGGGTCTCCCCAGAAGTTCTCCTCACATTCTGTGCAGGTCTTTCCTCCAAACCCTTCTCGGCATTGACACTGCCCTGTAAACTGTGAGACAGAAAGCAAAAGAAATACAACTATTAGGACTTTAAACTTACTTTAAATTTCCTTCCAGATCAAAGGATCTCCTTACATCTTTTTTCTTGGCTTCCATAAACGCCTTAATGCTAAAATAATTCTCACTTTGCCCATTAATGGCAGCTGTAACACTCACAGGCTGCTTTTTGACAAATCCAGAAATGCATTCATGCTTTTTTTTTTTCACTATTTAAAGCAAAGTTGCACAGACTGTCATTTTCTAGCCGATCACTGATCTTCAAAAAGCCTGATCTGCTGATTCTAATTTTGGTTGATAACGATGTTTTAGTCTGGAAAGTCTCTAAATATATTGAGAAAGGAAACAGTGGGGTGACTATTGTTAACTGAGTATTTCAGACAATGTGCAGCTGGATCCACTGCACATTGTGATCACAACATCACAGAGTTTATAAAAAGTTATGTTATTCCCATGTGTTCAATCCATAGTTCATCTGTAATATCACAGACTTCAAAACCCCAAAATACAGAACACATAGCGATCCCAAGGATAAGGGTCTTGTCGCTCTAATGCCTGACTAAGACACAGATGACTGACGGATGAGGAGCGCTAGCGCCTTCATTGAATTGTGAATATAGTCTCATGTAACTGTTTACATTCATCATTGACATTATTTTTAATGATTTATTACATGAACAGCTTATTCACATGTGATTTTATTTCATGAAAGCATCGCAATTGTGAAATTGTGTTTTTTCAACATTAACAGAATATAGCCAAAAATTTGTATACATTTGTAATGGAAATGACTGATTCCAGTCATTTTCAGAGGTGAATGAGATTGATTTTGCATGCAAGTATCCGCCATCCAATTTCTCTGGTGGTTCCCAAATTTTAAGAGTTTACACAATTTTTTTTATCCTTTATCTTATATGTGGCAAACATCTAATGTCAAGCAACATGAACTGCCCCAGCACAGTACTTAGCTCCATGCCTAACTTACTTCATTGCAGGAGGATGTGACAGAGTTGTTGGGATCACAGTTGCATGCTTCACAGCCATTCCCACTGGCCAGGTTCCAGTGGTTGGGGGCGCAGTGGTCACACGCCAGACCTACGACATTTGCCAGACACTGACACTGGCCCGTGGCACGCTGGCACACACAGTCTTCACGCTCCATGCACTGGCTGCGCTCCGTGCCCAAAAAGTTGCATATGCACTCTGAACAAGAAAAACATGGTCTGTCGATAAAACAATCTACTTTCTCTTCTGGACAGATTATGTGTTAGAAAACTGTTACAAACTCCTGCAGTTGCGTCGGGACGCATCTCCAAAGTATCCGCTCCTGCAGATGCCACAGTTAGGGCCTTCTGTGTTGTAAAGGCACTTCCTGCACTCCCCCGTCCGCCTGTCGCATGCGTCCATGTCTGACATGTCTATGTTATTGTTACACTGGCATGGCTGGCAGCGCCCTCCCGGCTGAGAGGGGTTGCCGTAGAAACCTGGAGCGCATTCTTCACACCGGGCCCCTGAGTTGAAACAGGAGGAGGAGCAAACAAATTTCAATGAAAGGTGCACTTAAGGACTTCTCAACTTGATTTTATGGTGGATGGAATGGGGGGGAAGCAGGGATGTTGTTAAACTTGCATCAGAAATGGGTCATTTTGGTTTAACTGTTTTTTGTTTTTGTTTTTTTCCTAATATTAAATTAAGACTAAATAGTCTTAATTTAATATTAAGTCTCAAAACATAAGTCTTAAAAGGATGGAGATAAACATATGTGGAAAGTTGTGTCACCAGTATCAGCTTTAATTACTCATAGCTAAACATAGTGAGGAGGATGCAGTGCCCTTAAAAAGTATTTGGATGTTTTCCTTTCTGGGAAAAAGTTTTAATGCTTTTACAAATCAAACATTATCAAAAAACTGTCTTTTTTTTTATCAAAACTTTACACTACTAATGACAAAATAATGACAAATAAAAATGATCATCCTCAAAGTAATAATACCTACTTAAAGATTGTTTTGTTGTGTACTTTTAAACTGACAAGTTTCAGCAGGTGGCATCTTCTATTCTGTTATTATGGAATGTGATTTTATGTTAAAGAAAGCTTAAAACCACCTTTTCTTGTTTTTGAATTAAAACAGAACAATGTTTTTTCTAGTAATTGCTCTTTTACACAACCATTATGAATTTATCTCAGCTTCTGGTGTATATAGCTACCACTCACAGTAGAATGGTTAAAATTCAGATTTGGAAACATCCTCAATAAAATCTGAATTGACTGGGCATGTTAAAGATTACAAAAAACAGAGATCGGAGCTCAGCCACAAAAGTTAATTAATTTCCTGAATTAATTCATTAATTTTAACTTAAGTGTATGACATTGCCATTTTCCTTTATCAAGCATCTTAACAGTGAACAACTTAAAGATGTAACAAATATCACCACAAAACAAGGACTACAATGCTTTTTATAGTGACATCATTCAGTCGTGCATCTACTGCTTAGCGAGACACTGAACCAGACTGAGGAACAGCCAGTTTTACTTACTGTAGAAAGATTCTGGGTCAGGTCTCTGTTTGATGAACATTTACATCGACCTGGCTCAAATTTGGTTTTTGCATCATTTATGTTTGTTACCTTAGGTGCAAACATCACAACACAGCCAGTGAGAGAAAACACTGAACCATTTTTTTGAACCAGGTCTCACATGGAAGTGTGTTGTAGCACAACGGTGCTGCTGGGTTCATGCATGGGTAAGATTGGTGGGGAGGATAGTACGCTCGGTGGATTAAAACAAAACAAAAATATAAAATAAAAAAAATAGGAGAGGGTAGCAGGAATGGGAGGGGGCCAACTGACATTACTCACGCTTAAAAACGGTCGCCCCGGAGCGTTTAACAATCCCTGTGCCAGTAGTACAGGGGAGGAAAAATGAAAACCATTACCATTCACTAAAGCCCACACAGAAACACTACTGTTGTTACCTCACTGGAAGTTTTTCCTTCACAAAAAGTGCTTGAAAATTGCTTGGCCCTTAGATCTGCACTGGTTCTGCTTTTTTGCGATATTAATATGTTTCAGATTATCAAGCTAATTTTATCATCAGGCTCAGATGATTACAAAAAGCAGGGATTAAAGTTAGGATTAGAAGAATATCCAGCTGTCAGTTTGTGACCTCGATCTCATCTGCACTGAGCTTATACAGCAGCAGCACAACCACCTGAAGCAAAGCAGCCAGTTTAATAAAACAAACAAAAAAGTAGATTTGAGACAAAAAAGATGACTTAAAAGAACTACTTACGGAACTTACAATTTGAAACCCATGCCAGGCAATTTAATGCAGGAAAACCCTCCAATGTGGAGGTAAAGAGGAGTGGGCCAAAATTCCCCCAAGCAAAGTAAAATACTCATTGTGAGACATTGCACATGTTTGATGGTAGCTAATAGGACCAAAAGTTGGCAAGACCCTTTATAAAGTCTTAGAAAGTTTTAAAAAAAAAATTACATAGGATTAGATATATTTGGATAGCTTATTTTCCCTAAGATGTGAAATAATCAAAAACTATTTCTTTTATTTTCTTAAGTTAACTCTAGAAAATAAAAATATGAACAGCTGAAATATTAATTTGTGACAAAAAAAGCAAACACTTTGACAACACAATACAATACATATGTATCTATATGTATCAATATCAATATATATCTGTATCGATCTATATTTACAGGGGTGCCTACAGGATATTATTGGAGCGTACGCACAAAACTATCATCGCACCTGATCCACACAAACAGCCACATCCAGAACACGCATAAACCGCACAAACCTAAACCACACTAATAGGCCACATGAATGAAAAGTGAAAAGTCCACACTTGGCTCAACTGTCGTGCACAGTGTGACACACACACAAACTTATATGCCCAAATAGCATCTTGTAATTTTTTAAAAATAAAGTATACTAAATAATAAAGACAGGAAAGCAAAGCATGTGAGGAGCAGGATGCTGACTCCCAGGCACAGGTGATTTGTCTGAGACTTCCAGAGAAAGATGTGAAGCACCAAAGTTTACTTCATTTCTATTCTTTGTGATGTTTTGACAAGATTTAACTGTTTAACTCTCCCAGTCCAGCGTAACGCTGAGGAAGAGTGCGGGAGATGTCACAGTGTGTCAATGGAGAATCGATGGGGTGTCCCGTCAGCGGACCCATAGCAATTGGGCAAAGTAATAAAAAGCGAAATAACCATCATATGTTTTTTACTCCGAGAAAAACCTCAAGGTATGCACAGTGCATACTGCCATACAGCTTTAGGAACCCCTGTATATATATTTATATTGGTTGATAGATCGATCCAGATATGTTACATTTAATGCATAGATGCATACATGTACATAAAATCCTGTTTCATTGCATTAAATTGATTTAATCAATTTAATTTCCATCTATCCACACTTTCATCATTGTAACTTTTATTTATTTGATGCTTACCTGTGTAACCTTGGTTACAGTTGCAGATAATTTGTCGATTGCGGTTGTCCTGGTAACAAGATGTGGCAAAGTGCCGTCCACTGTGGGGTCCGTCTGGACATGGGCACGGGCGACACTGACCACCAGATGATATACCTAAAACTGGGTTCCCATAATAACCATTGGCACATCTACAGGAACACAAATAAATTTAATATAACTTCTAATGTAAAGTCAAAAAAAAAAAAAAAATGGATCATAGGATGTAGGTTTCCTAAAACTACCATCGAGCCTCCAGTTATATTCATAGTGAGTTAAACAATTATCATTTAACTGATAAGGAAACAAAAAAATGCTAAAGGAATTATATCTGAATTATTCTGGCAGCATTTAGGAACTGTTCACATAAATACAAATTTGAATAAACATTTTGTTTTTTAAGTGAAAAAAGAATTCCTCTGACCTGATTACAGGAGACGCAAGAAACTCATTCAAAGAAAATGAGAAAAGAGTTTAGTCACAACTGAAGTTAGTTCAAAATGATCTCTTGCTCTGTAAGTGGTGTACATGATATCTTACTGCATTGCATAATTCAATGTCTCATTTAACTCATTCCTAATAAAGTTTTAACCAATCGTATTCTGGAAAGCCACCTGTCACAACTGTCCCCTCCGGTGTTATCCCTGCAGTTGATGCAGACTCCGCTTCGCTGGTCACAGTGGTTGGCATGTCCATTACAGTGGCAGGGTCGGCAGCTGGGGAAGCCCCAATGGCCCGCCTGACACCCGTCGCATCTCTGACCAAAGGCCCCGGGACGGCACTGGCACTGCCCGGTGTACTTGTCACAGAGTCGCGTCACAGACCCCTCTAAACTGCACTCGCATGCTGCAGAGACAAAGCACAGGATGTGGGGCCAGGAGCAGTAGATTGGGTGGGGGGTAAAGGAGGAAAGACAGGGAAGAGAGGTTTCTTTTAAAAATATTTACTTAGAAACAGTAGAGGGCGCCAACCATAAGCTTTTCAACTTCCTCATGGTGTGAAACTTTGAGTCTAACATTAAATCCTATGCAAAGATTTCACATATTACATTGGCTTGAAAACAAATTTATACCCATTCAACTTTTTACATTTCATCACGTTTCAACCATAAACTACAACATATTTTATTGGATCTTACCTGAAAGGAGTAACACAGACTAAAACAACAAAGCATAGTTATGATGTAGAAAGAAAATTATATAATTTTTGAGATTAAATCCTGAAAAGTGTGCAGTACATTTGGATTTGCCCCCAACCAGTGACTCAGTATTGGTACTGAGTCACTTTTTTTAATAACGCATCTTTTAACATATTTTTTCTTTTAGTTTTATTTTTTTCAATGTTTTAACTGAACCAGTGACTCAGTATTGGTACTGAGTCACTGGTTCTACTATTTCTGCTGTGATTACAGCTGTAAACCTTTTTGGGAATGTCTCCACCAGTTTTGTAATATCGACAACTAAAATAAAATATTTCTGCTAATTCTTACTTGCAAAATATCTCAAGCTGGGTCAAAACGGAAGGAAAGTATCTGAACAGTAATTTTCACGCTCTGTCTAACAGGACTTTCTATGACTTTCTTTTAAGCATCCTTTTCTTCTCGACACTCTTCCATAAAGACAGAATTGTGAAGTGCACAATTTACAGTTGTCGACAAAATCACAGATTTATTGAACAAAGGAAATCCAAAGCATGAATATTGTTTTCTAACTTTGAGAAAAATCCACTACACTCTTAATGTTAAAGTTAAACAAAAGCCCTATAGAGGAATTAAGGAAGAATATATTGTGTATCTTTATGTGAGTTCCTCACGTATGCAGCCTGAGGGTCCGAAGCCATAGGTTCCTGGTGCACACTTGTCACAGCGCCGACCAATGATGTTGGACCTGCAGCGACACTGGCCCCCACGGGGATCACAAAGGGAGCTGATGGACCCCTGAGGGTCACAGTTGCAAGCTGGTGGAGCGAAAACATGAGCATGAGAAAAAACAAGTTATAGATACTTACCGAAGTGGAAATATATAGTGTATTTTTATGTGCATATTAGGGCTGCCAAAGTTAATGGGTTAATCACACACACCATTAATGTTTTTACTGTGCAATTATCACACAGGTTTCTGTACTTTCTGGACGTTATCTTCTTTGTTTCAACTGTTTCTTTAAGAGGCTGATCTCTTGGTTCTTGAAAAAATGTCCCACTCTCCCCTGCAGCCTATCTCTCCTGTTACTCAGCAATGTCTGACATTCTACTTGTGAGAGGGAGGGAAACAGGAATAACCTGGAATTATTTACTTTTGCAGACAACAACAAAATTTATCAAAGCATTATTTTGCATGCACTGATTCACCACTGAAGCAAAATTAACTTGCATAAACAAATACAAAACATGAAAAACTATAATACAAAAGACATGAAAAATATCTTCAATCTTTTACATATGTCCTGTCCTGTTTCAAAATGATTTACTTTTAGCTGAATTTAACTGAATGTAAAACATTTGCAGATTTTTGGTTCTAATAAGCTCCTCTTAATGAATCTTCCTCAGGAAAACAAAATGTGTCGTGTTTATGTGGATCAGTTTCCCCTGTATAGTCAAACCTTTTCTGTTATTTTTAGAGGTTAGCAACCAAAACAAATGGAAAACTGAACAAAAATAAGTTCTATTCTAACAGCACCTTATAAGATGAGTCCCACTATTACACTCACCACTGTTACATTTCATGCATTGCCCTTTATTTGTTTCCCTTTTGTAATCCCACTTAAAATCCATTGCCTTTTAAAATTTACCTTCCTGACAGGTAAAACATAGTTATCTTGTGTGGGAGTATAGGGATAAGTGTACTTCTGGCAAGTTTGTTTATTATATATATATATTTCCTCACCCAGGGCTCCATCATTAATAACGGCTGACATGCTGCTGATGAGTTTAGCACAGGTATCACTGATCTGTGGGCGGATGACACTCCTTGCTCCCTCGTGGCACCGGTACCGCTCAAAGGTCTGCTTCCTGACGTTTGAGGCAAGATCCCCAGAGTTGAACATCTCCATGGAGGAGTGACGCGGCATCAGCACAATCTGGAGCAGAGGCAGCCATTACAGACAGAGGATATCACCAGAGACTAGAACTGCAGATCTAAAGACGCAATTTAATCTCACAGAGTCTATGAGGATGACAGCGTGGTCTGCTCCGTTGAGGATACTGTTAGCATCTTGATAACGTGTGAACTCCAAGCGGAGGGAATATGTCACACCTCTCTCCAAACACACTGGCTGAGGAAGAACCACAAACCTTGGGAAGACAGAGTAAGCACTCAGTTCCTATCGACACTGAAAGACAAGCTCACAAGTGTTGGTGCTTGGATGAGAATAAACAAGTGTGTAAAGAAATCTGTGTGTGTGAGAATGCTTGTTTGCATGAGCTGCACACCTGGCTCCGGCTGGCAGAGGGACGGTGAGTATGTCGTCATCTGGGATGGTGTTCCCACAAGGGCTGCTGGTGGGAATGGAACCTGGACGGATCACGGTTATCTGCACCTCCTCCCAGTCCCGGGGCATCTAGAGTTCAGAGGGTATAAATTCCTTGAAATGATTCCCAGGCAAATAAACTGAAAAACAACCCAACTAAGACAAATGTACAGCAGGGGAAATAAGTGTTAAACGCGGCAATGTGTTTCTTGTTAAAAATATTTATAACAAACCAATTAAAAGGAAATTCACAACAGATGTCGGTAACAACCCAAATAGTCCACACATACAAAGAAATCAAAACTAAAGAACCCAAATAAATTTCTTATTTGTTAGGGAAATGATAAAGGAATAATTTTTGAATACACAAAGACAAGAAGGCAGCATTAAGGGTTGGGTTTAGGGATACATCGATAAATCCCATAGTTTTGGAAAACTGGCGATGTGCAACTGATCCTATCCACCGATCCAGTCTACCTTAAAATCAGCCACCGGCCCATTTTGCTCCATTTGACAGAGAGCTGGCTGACAAGATACGTCTGTATGTCTGCTGTTAATAATAGTCACCCCACTGTTACCAACTTAGCAACTTCTCAGACAAAAACATCAGTAACGGCCAAAATCGTAATCCACACGGCAGACCCAAAGGGAAACCGTCTGTTATTGTAACTCATATTTATTCAAAATTCTTCAGGAGAATAACTGAAGATCAGAAAGCAGTGTAGTGCCCATACTAATTTGAAGATGCTTTAGTCTCTACAGGCATAACGTTGAAACTGACATTCGTTATGAAATGAGGAATGCGTTGCAATAAAAATAACAAAAATACTTATTACCTGTGTAATAACACTTTTTATTCAAAATTTATGAATGTATTTGTTCACCGTGTATGGATTAAATGGGTTCTTACCAACATTTAGAGTGGATAGCACATCACGAGCCCAATTTTTAAAAAATAAAATAAAATAAATTCTTAAAAAAAAGTCCATGTTAAAAGTTATTTGAATTTGATTCAGCGTTATAGTCAATCTGGATTCCATTCAACTTCTCATTCATAGCAGAGGAGTACACAACCAAAACAGACCTCAGATTAACAAGAGTCATAATACACACCTGGGATTCGTAGCGGATGATTAAATCATATTCCATAGAGTAAGGTATGTTATTTATCAGAAACTCCAAAGTGCCACCTTGAGGGACCTGAGCGAAGCCGATATCTGTCCACTGAGCAGGGCGACCGGGCTGATGTTCCCTGGTCTCTAAGGTGCAACCCTGAGAACAAACAGATCAAATATATCAAAGTTAAAAAAGTTTCTGTTGAAAATGCTGTAAAACTCACCTGCCCCATTTGAGCAAATTCAGCCTCATAAACGAAGTGATCCAGAGCCATAAAAAAATATCCAGACTCCACCTGCGTGCAGTCGCGTCCCGTTATGTGACTGCGGCAGCGGCACTGACCACTATCCACGGAGCATCTAAAAAAAGTGCATACACAGTGGTATTTAGGACAAATGTTGCCCTACACATCCTTACGTAGCTAACACTAACATCTTAAGGAGGTTAGGAATTAATGGATGAACATGTTGTTAAATATCATGTACAGTCATATTAAAAAAATAGAATGTGCATCCCGATAAAACTGGTTTATCAAATAAAATGTATTTTTTAAAAATGGAAATTAAACATACTTTTTATTAAGTCAGTTTTTCTGTATTAGAAATAGTTTTTTAATGGTGTGGTGTAATATTCTAATTCTAAATGTCCTGTTTTATAAGCTGAAAGTTGAAGATCCTCATAAATAACAGAAATAACATATTTCTAACATCCATCTCTGTGTGTAATTAATCTATAAATGTATTTCACTCAGTGATAAAGTCAATAAATGTGCTTTTCAATAACATTGTAATTTATTGTGTGGGTTGGTAGTTCATCTCTTATTGTTTAGTGGGAAACTCTAAGAGCATGAAATCTTGTCATAATTCCTTCTAATATAAAGAAAAAGAGCTGAACAGAAACTGTTGGAGCTCTGGGAAGGTCTGGCTGTGTTGTGAAAAGTACAGATCAAAGTGATCAAGACTTCTTCACTGAGAACTCTTGTTATTTGTGCCAAAGCTGTGGCTAAACCCTTTACACAGCATTTCTTATTTGATATGTAATGGTGAAGAAATTACCTAATGAAAAACACATTGTGGAGTTCTTTTTTGAACTCTGATAAGGTCTGAGTTTACAGGCCATTAACTCTTGATTATAGTTGAAGTGTTTAAAGAGGACATTTAGACCTACCTTTAGCAAAATCTATAAAAATACAAATGGTGTACAAGGAGAAAAAGACGAGGCTCACTAAATCATTTAGCGAACATGGAATAACATCAGGAGAGTGGGTGCAAAATTGTTTAAACCGTATACACGATTCATAATTTTAACAGATATTTTATAAGGTTTGTGGAAATGGAACAGTTACAAGTTAACACACATTATACATAAACTATGTTGACATTTGAAAAGAGACAAACATCAGATAGGTATCAAGATTTACATACTGTATTTGGCAGCAAGAAATACTACAGTTCAAATATATCATGAAAGGTTTTGCTGTTTTTCCATTAAGCTTTCTTCACTGTTGTTAACCAGGCACATGCCAGCTAACAACACGTGTGACGTGACCTGGTGGCCAGATCTGCCAGGCGAACCTCTTTCACGGCAGAGCAAAAAGGGACAGTGGCTGATTTTCAGACCTTTGTGGAGGTAGAGGAGATTTGGCGAATAAGATTGGTTTCACATTCAAGTATCGGCTGATTGCCAATCTACTAAAATTAGGAAAATTGATGCAGATTTATTGGTGCACCCCATGCTGCAGAATAATTCCAGTAAATGTAGACAAAATTTTATTTATAGAGAGAATTCATGTTTAATTATTGCATGTTGGAAATAAAAAACATATGGAAAACGTTCAGAACCTGAATGGAATCACATACTGTTGAAAAGACTAAATTGACTTCTGAATGAATTTATGGCGCCACTCACTGGTTGTCGAGCGCCCCTCCAATATCACATTCACAGCCTCTGCATCCATTCAGGTCGTGGCTCAGCCCCCAGTGTTCGGACTAGAGTTATATGGTGATAGAGACAAGGCAATGATTGACAGACAAAAAGAAGAAAGAATTGAACAGCTGCAACACTTTTCCTGCAGTGAGACTTTAAGACAAACAGAGCAACAACAGGAGTTTACCAGGATGTAGCTACATATAGTAGACTTCAAGAGAAGTCTACTTCTCTTTCTGAGAACATTGTTAAAGTTTTTCTCTTTTTTTTAGAAAACAAGAATAGTTCGCAATATGCAAACAGTCGCCGGATTTTTATTGTACTTTGCCAAATGATGCGAGTTCTACAAGATGATCAAATAATCACATGCTCAGTTCAGATCTGTAAGAAAAGAGCATAAATCAGGTTTATCAACCAGATCCACACACCCGGAACACATCCAGACCTGACCATTTTTAGGCCACTGAAACTCACACCAGCCGGACAAACCTTAAATCCCTTGGCTAAATTTAGACCCATGAACCAGGCAGGAGCTCGGATTCCTGCCCATGCTATTCCTGGTTGAGTAGATTCAGGACAAGGGGTTGAATTATAACAGGAGGCTCGTCACTGTTTAACAGCTTGGGTTGCTAGGCACACAAAAATGTCTACATGATTGTTACAGTCTCTTGAACACATGTTCACTACCCTTAAACTTTTTCACATTTTGTCCTTTTGAAAAGAATAAATGTCAACATATTTTTCAGGAATTTTATGAAGTAGAAAGAAAAGTTTTTAAACTTTATATGAGAAATAAAACTCTTACAGCACATGTAAAGACTGCAAATTCTGCATGATCTTCTTTGCAAAGGAACAGGAACTTGATGGAGAGAGAGCCTGTAGTGCACTGGGGCATTTTAAATGAGTGATATTCTGAATTTTCCACACATATAGTGTCTTTTTATAACACAATCAAATAACTGTCGCCTTCAGTTGTTATTAAAATGCTGCATAAATCAAACATGGCTTAAAATAAAATTTATGCTTTAAAATTTGTTTCTGTCACTTTAAGAAACTCCTGCTATTTCTGATGTTCCACCTTCAGAAAATCCCCAAAACAATGATTTTACATAAACTAATTTATAACGCTGTTAGGTGTGCTGAACTGATAAGTAGTTTGAGAATTGCTCTTTGAGACGAAAGCTCAGCTGGACACTTCAGTTGAGCACCCAAAGGCGCTTTGGGTAGATAGGCGATGCTTTGGGGTAACCTTTTTACACAGCAGATTGTGGCTTGAACATGACAAAAAGTATAAATGGTCAAGGGATGTGAATTATTTTTTTAAAGGCACTGTAAATGAGTCCCTGCTAAGAAGCTTCCTTTGGTGCGTTTACACACTTCATTCAGCACCAACCAAACTCAGCTTCTGTAGTTTACAACTTTTCAGTCTACCTAACTTTAAAAAAGTACTATAATAAAGGTAACAGAGGAATTATTTTTCAAAGATAAATAGACCTACACATAAACAAACAGAAGCATTTATCAAAAGATACATTACTTGTATTGTTGATGACTAATGACATCAAAATCCAAGGCCTGAAATATTGTTTTGTGTTATCTTACTAGACACTGGTCACAGAAGCGTCCAATGACAAGCCGCTTGCAGATGCAGTCTCCACTGAATGGGTCACACATGGAGCTGCCCAACACGGTTCCTCTGGAGTCGCATCGACAAGCTTGAGGTTGAAGAAAAAATATGGGGGAGGAGAAAAAGTCATAGACTAGTTAAGATATTTTTTACATTACTTGCAAACAGTCTGTATATTTTACCTTCACAGACATTACAATCAAAAAGCAAAAATTTCAGCAACTACAAAGACAATCAAATAAGAAAACTAAGACTGCACTCACGTTGGCACCCCACAGGGTTGTTGGCGCTCAGGCCAAAGAAGGCGGTCTTGCACTTGTCGCAGCGTGGCCCTTCTACGTTAGGCTTGCAACGGCACTGGCCTCCCACCATGCCGAGCGACGGGTCAGTGTGGCTGTCACACAATCCTCCATCCTCTGAGCCATCTGGGTCACAATCACAAGCTGGAAGGGCAAACGTGTCCTGGTTATTACTATTTATCGGTCAAAACTGTAGTTTGAGAAATCCCAAAGAACTATTCTATTTTTTACATGCACTTAGTGTGTTTGCCACTGTTGGTAGTATTTTTGAAGTTGCTCTGATCTTGTTAATTCTGTTTCATTCTTTCTGTGGAGTATTGTTCACAATTGTTTTGATTTATATGTTGGATGCCCTTTGTTGTTTGGCAAAGGAAGTGAAAGAAGCCATTCAGTCTGTGTTGGCCACGCTTACAAATATTAAGCACTCAAAGTTGGAGCAAGAGAAATGTTTAAGACATTTTATTGCTGGCAAAGATGTTGTTTGTGGATCAGTACTTCTCTTTTCGCAGTTAGGGATGGTTGTTTCTAGCAATTTCTAGGAAGCTTCATAGCATATCTGGCACTACATGCATCATAACCAAATGTTAGCGATTGGGTGAAATCGGATCCAGTCGTTTCAAACTTCAACAGGCAACATGGATGATATTCATATTCGACAATATCTTTTTATAGACCTGTTACAAAGTATTTACTATCCACACACTCACCTATACAAACACGGGGGTCTCTTATGTGCCTTGTGGGATCTTTGTGGAAGAACGGTTTGCAGATCTCACAATTTCGGCCCATTGTGTTGTGCTGGCAGTCATCACACACCCCTCCACTCGTGTTTCCCGTGGCCAAATAGACCGCCATGTCAAAGTGACACTTATCTGAATGGTCGCTGCAATCACACTCTGAATGTGAAGACATATTTATTCAGACAAAAACAAGCCATAGCTCAAGAAATGTTCCCAAGATTTTAGTATGGCAGACACTATCATTTATATCTACAGTAAAGACTAACTCTTGCAAGCATATGTGTTGCGGCCTTCAGCTGGCCTCCAAGGCTGGTCATTGTAGAAGTCTCCGCATTGTTCACAGTTCAAACCTTTTGTGTTATGGTTACACACACATCTGCCATGAACCTTGAAAGAGTTGAGATGGAACCGAGTAAAAGTAAATTCAATCAATATGGAAGGAGGAAAAAAAAGCCAGTTGTAAAATGCTTGAAATGTTTTAGATGTAAATCCTCAGAACTTACCATTCCTTCTATGTCGTCCCTGATGCCTTCAATGGGTGCACACTCAGATGCATGGCCATAGCAAAAGCAGTTTCCACGTACAACAAGTTCGTATATGGCGTAGTAGTATTTCTCTTTAATTTCAGCTCTGTTGTCCACCAGGGTGTCTCCAAGTGTGTGAAGTTTGGTGAAGTTCAGTCTTAAGTTAGTGATCTTCAGTTGGTCTGAAGGAAATAATGGATTTAGAGAGTCAAAGACATCTATCATGAGACAACATTAAGATTAGAGTTGCACCAAAACTCCTAGTGCCATGCCATGTTGCTCCGTTGCAGAGCCATTTCTGGAAAGATGGAAACCTTTACAGAGACAGCAGTGGAATCCTGTGGTTAGCTCACTTATGCAACAATCTGCTCTTTGTCCTTTTGGAGAGGGTAAGCCAGAAATATCAAGGTTATCATATTGATGCTCTTTCAATCTTTGAGGGAAAGAAGCGAGACATTTTGCTGCTATAGTACAGCTGTCCAGTCCAAAAACCCACAATTTTTCAGATCTCCTTTAAAATATGTCATTTCTGATTCCACCCTCTTTCGCAAGAATATACTATCCCATGGTAAGACCAAAAGATGAATGTATGTTTGATGCCTGATTACAGTTAGCAATAAACAAAAGAAGCTGGATTTTTGGAGACATATTGTGTCAACAAACAGGGGAACCTTGAAAGCCAAAGGACGCCATGCAAACTCCGAGAGGCAAAGTCTTAAAACATCAACCAGGAATTTAAAGCTGGGAAGAAATGGGGTTTCTTAAATTATATGTGTCTTAAGGCAATAAAGTTGCGACAGACTGGCGACCTGTCCAGGGTGTACCCTGCCTCTCGCCCGGAACACAGCTGGAGATAGACACCAGCAACTAGGGACAAGGGTGAACAGAAAATGGATGGATGAATTAAGGATAAAACATTGAACAAATTCAATGTTTTGAAGTGACAGTCACAAGATACTGATCCCAGGCCCACAGAAAAGTTTGAGGGCTTATAAACTTTATAGCTATATTTAGCGCCCTTTCAGACAAAAACTGGCAGGTCAGGCTTTTTAAAAATTGGCCAGAAAACTGCAATCGGTGCACCCTTTATAAAATGTAGTTTGTTTTTAATGCGCTTGTAAACTACTGAGTTTCCAAGCCTTAAGAATGTGACTAAAAGAAACTGATCCATATATGTGTCTTGGATGAAACAAAAAGATTCTGTCATCCCCTTTTTGACACAGTTCTTCAATTTCAATAATAACAAACTTCAGTCAATAAGTTAATGTAATCATCAAGCAATCTTGATCATTTTCGAAACAAACAGGAACACTGTCCCAAAAGACCTCAACAGGACACTGACTAATTGTACTACATGCCCATAAATATGGATTCATTTGAGGGGAGGGGGTTAGAGGACTTCCTGCATGCCACTTCCAATGAATTATTTCAAAACACAGGATGACAGGCTCGGCTGCTGTGCTGGAAACAAAGCAGGGGTTTCTGGGAACAGCTCTTAAGACCTGCCAGTTTAAACATGAGGGCTGTGTGGGAGAGAAACAGCTGCTTTTCCCATCACACCGTGTCTTCAACACAGCAGGACCATGTTTCACAGCCTGGAGAGAGTGGCTGTCTGTAATGTGTCACAGCCGGATGACAGCAGCTGTATGTGTTGGCTGGAGTTTGACTTATGGTGACAAATGGAAACAGAAAAGAAAAGGCAAAACTCCTCAGGCCGGTTTTCTCTGTGGTTTTCCTCCATTCTGATACAACTTTAATGAGGTCAATAAAGCTAACTTTAATTTAAAATATTTTTTACATATATACTGACACATCATTATGTTGTGACAGGCTAGTATTAGACAGATAATCTATGAAAAAAATAAAATAAAAAAGTGAGCTCCTCTGCCATCTCTCTGTGCGAACTAAAAACAACCAATCAGAGCCAGGAGTCTTAATGGAGTCAATCAAGCAAATTTGTGAGCCATTTTCTGCCCTTGCTATCTTCCTCCTAGATCATTGGTTGGTTTTGGTTGGAAATAGCAACTCAGGAACAATAATCTTTTCACAGATTATGTGTCACATTATGAGGACTTGGAGATAGTTTAACAAATATTTTAAAAAGTATTTTTTCACAAGAGTTATTGCAGTTTCAAGTAATCAACATATTTTATTCCTCTAAAAGTTTAACAACCCCAAACACTGATGGTCTACAATGGTGTAAAATGGTTTGAAATGTTTGATTTAAAGTAACTTATTCAATTCCAATATGTATCGCATAAATTCTCAAACACAGCAATTTTATTTTATCCCATAATATAAGCAGGAAGTAGGACCTACTCTGAATGTTGGGGCTGTATGGGTCCTCAATCTTGATAGCTGGATCCAAGACTCTGTAGATGACCTAGGTCAGGAAAACACAGATTATCCCCCCACAAATGACTGGTAGAGCTAATTTACGCTACGCACCATGAGCCCAAATATTCACAGATCCAGAAAGACTGAAATGGTACATTTGATCTGAGCACAAGTGATGCTGGTTATGCTTTGATATGCTTAGGGCTCATTTAAAAACTTAACTTTTTTATGCCTTCTCCACACAAACAGTTTAATCTGGTATGTTGCACTCTCCAAAACTTAATGGCAGAAAAAGTAAGGAAAATAAAACGTACAACTTTTTAAAAACAGCAGTTATTTGGACCCTGCTTTCCAAGGTGTAAGTTCAATACCTTAAACAGAAGAACTTAAGGCTTTGTGCTGAGGTAAGCAAAGAGACAGAGGACATGAAAGTAACTCCCTAATTTGTTATCAATTTAGGGAGTGTTTCCTTCAATTTACGTAGAACACAGTAATGTAATTGACAAACAATTGTATGGAGGACCAAAACCGAAAAATAAAAAACAGAAATTTGTAAATGACATGACATACACTTTAAATACACAAATTAATTGAGAAAGGAGAACTTTAGCCCATGTTTTGTCATTTAATTGACTTTCAAAATATTTTTTTAAGTTTAGTTCCAACTAGTTATACATTTAGGAACATAAATCTGATAGAATCAGCATTCAGCTTCTATACACCACAATTCTGGAACAAACTTCTAGAAGACTGCATAAAGGCTGAAACACTTAGTTTCTTTGAATCAAGGATAGAACCCCACATGTTTAGAGCTGCATTTGATTCATTATTGGAACATTAATAAACATGCTTGATATACATTTGTTTGATAATCTTGATGATGGCATTTAACAAAATGTAATGTTTATTGATTATTCATAATTGGTTGCTATGTTATGTTTTTATGGTGTAAAGCACTTTGCCTGCTAATATGCTGAAATATGCTTAACAAATAGAAAAAAATACAATACAATAAAATAATAATAGCTAAACAGTTTTTAAAATGTTTTCAAGTTTTTCCTTTTACTTCTAGATGCATTTATGTGTTCATTTCAACAAGTTAACCATTGTCCATTTTATTAGCCTTTTCCAACTGCAGAAGCAGCCTAAAACTCTTGTGAAAACTGGCATAAATTGGTGAAATCTTTCAGATTAACACAGAAAACAGATCATAAAAGCCTGGAAGACATAAGTAATCTTCTAATTTGATTTACTAATGTTTATAAAAATAAGTAATCTTGTATTTTTATTTATGGATGATAATACAAACAGTTTGATGTAATAAAAAGCAGATCAAGAAATGAAGACTGATAATAGAATTAAACTCAGATGACTATTAAAAAAAGTTATGTTTGAAGAATTAAATTAAAAGATGATTGTTTTTAATGAGTTATGATGATCATACAGCATATATAGATTTGTAACTGAAGTACTAATACATTGTGTGAAGAATATTGACGTAATTCTCAGACTGTGTTATAATTAGAGGTCAGGGCCAGTAAAGGGTCTGAGCTGAGCGGGAAGACAGGGCAACTCAAAGGTTTTCTCCAAACCAGATTAAAGAAGTGAAACCAGATGGTCAGTGGACAAAGAACAAAAAAGGAGAAGTGTACAAGGCGTTGACCGACGTGGAAAGGTTTGATACTTTCCACGAAGCCGTCGAACGTTCAAGAAGTCACGTAAGCCATCACCCCATTCACAACTATGGGGTGAGAAGGTATAAAAACCCATGAAAAGAGGAACAAGTGGTTCTTAGTCTCCAGTGCTGAAGTCAAGCCAACAAGGAGATGCAGATACTGAGTGATGAAGATCTGAGTGTTTGGAAGACAACAACCAGTTCTGCTTTGCTTCTATTCAGAAGAGGATTTTGCCGTACAAAGACAAGACTCTAAGCAAGGATATCGAAGCCCTCTGTTGCTAAGATCATCCATCATCTGGGTATGAGTTGATCTGCACCCCGAAGCCTGGCTCAGTAAATTAGTGACACAGTATAGGGAAAGAGGTTAGGAAAGGGTGAAGGTGATTTTAATCATTTTTATTTTTTATTCTTAATTTGTAATCATTGATAACTAACCTGTCTGTCACTTAGCCCTGCTATAAGCTTACTTAATGAAGATGCATTCAAATTCTAATGAGATTTGAGGACAGAGAAATTAATTGAGTCATCTATAATTTCTTTGGTTCTTCTAATTAGTGTAAAACCCATGAACATGTTTCTAGAAATGAGGTGGCTTCAGAAGTTCTTTAGTGTTGCTAAAATAATGACCTTGGGGCTTATATTAAGCCACTAAAAACTGTCTAGTCCGTAACAATTGCTCGTTGTTGATAGGGAGAGAGCTACCATGAACAAGAGTGGTTATTGAAGTTATGCAGTTGTGAGGGCTACTCAGCTGATTGCTTCTTAACTGAAAAAGGTCATAACTTTTGGAATGAAGGTAGTTAAAGGCCAGATGAGTCTCTCTCGACACCAGCTTAGACAGATTATCTCTCCTAGACCTGTCTCAGGGTAAGACTCGAAGGTTTTAGAGATTTTCCGGACCCGTTAGACGGAGAGCTGGTCAATAGTTAGTCCATGGGAGTTGTAAGGTTTAGGGCGGGGCTGGCTATTGTGCAATAACAAAACTAATTGCTTAATAACCACAGCAGCCAAAAATAATAGTACCTTTGGTTGATGTAAACTCAAAAGCCAAAGGAAATTAATAGAAAGGTCCAGATGTCCAAAATACTAAATTCTGAACATTTGGGATTTGGGAGTTTTTTTTCCCCACCAATAAAGATCCAAATCCAAAATGGCTGCCACTATTATAAACAGCCACATTTCCAGCCTTCTCATTCACAGCAATCCAATGGATAAAATTGCTGTTATCAACCAATGCTACATCTACATCTGGAATATAACGGTAATATTCACATCTGAATGTAGCTTATTTACATTCCTAGGACAACCCACTAGAGGCCGTGCATGGCTTCAACATGTAAACATGTTTTATAAGCACCAGTGGAAAACAGATGCCTTACCTCGCCCTCTGTCGATGGCTCCAGGTCAGAGTAACGTGATTCACAGATCACATCGTTGATGTTTTGCAAAGGACCCGCAGAGACTCCAGGGAAAGAAACAGCACAGTCATGAGCAAAGTAGCGATAGATCTGCCAGGTTCGACCAAAATCTGCTGATCGCTCAATAAGCATGGCAGCAGGGCGAAAAGTCTGCAAGAAAAATAAAACATGCAATGCCTTTTTCTTATATTCTAGCACTAACTCTAATTTGTTTCGGGAAAGTGAGTGAAGTACCTTGATCTTACCTTAAATGTCATAATGAGATGAGTAAAATGAAACTCTGCTTCCAGATCCAACTCAATAAAAACATTTGACTTTCCTGAGAGAAAGAAAACATTAGTAAGACTGGTATACCCAAAACATTTCTTCCACTCAAGTGTTTAGAAATTAAAATTAGAATGGAAATCACACTGCTTTACATCTGCATCAGACATTTCTCACTGATATAGTGAGAAACTGCATCAGATTAGTGATTAAAACTATTATAACTATTGCTATTTTAATTATTCATCATAATAGCTACAAATTGTATGAAAACAGAGACTGAAAAAAGACTGGTTAGCAACTTATATCCAGCCATTGTGTACATTAATGTTGGGTTTCTAATATTTTTTTTAATAAGGTGGAATATGTTCATGCAGCAAATAACTTAAAAAAATTAAAGGGGCAGTATTGTGTAAATTTGGCTTTTTGATTACAGTTTGATTACAGTTATAATGTTATTCTGTCATCAAAAACATACCTGGAATGTTGCTTTGATTCTATCATGCATATTTTACAAATCCTTTAATCTGGCAACCATGGCAACCATCCAGCTGTGCAAAACGCCTGGGTGAATCTAGCACCACCTTCAAGGTGTAGCTCTTCCTTGGAGCTGCAGTTTCCAAGCTTCTGAGCTTTTACCTCACAGAGCAGCCCTCCCTACGACTCCCCCACTCAGCTCCTCAAGACTAGCCAGCAGCAATTAGTAAACACCTGGAACCATGTATTACCTGAGCTCATTATAGGAGATTCTGTGAAATGCTGGTAAAAAAGACGTAGCTAAAGGATTAATAGAGGAACGACGTTGTGATGACTTCCTGAAGGCGTTAAATGACAAAGTCAAATTTCTTTTAAGTCATATTTGATAATGTCCTGAATTTTTCTCACTAAAGACAACGCAGTTACTTGATTGTGCTATAAAATGGCACTATGTGCCTGGTAAACACATATTACTGCCCCCTTAAAAGTAGAAATCAGGTGCATTATTTCAAATTATTACTAAGACAAGTTTGCACAAAGCTTGGAACTTGATCACTTTGTATTATAAATAGGAGAGCAAGTTTCCCGCCACTGACCCTGTTTTTGGAACAAACCCACATTTTTAAACCAGTTCTGATGTTCACATAGGTGATTTTTATGTTTCAATTATGTTTTTATTTATTTATTTATTTTACTTCAAACCTCCTATCAATTCCGTATTATTTAAACCACTGGTTGCTACTGATGCCAACACCATGTTGCAACAAAAACAAGAATAGAAGCAGAAAGCAACTAAATGAGACTGAAAGGACCACAGGAAGTACAATCTATTTATACTACTGCTTTTCCATAACAGCTGTGTGCACACAGTGGGCTTATCTGGTATGACAGACAGAGATCTGATTGTGACTTTATAGTGAAGCACAAGAGAAAGAACTACTAAACCATGCAAGAAAACAAGGCTTAAAATCTGAACTGCTAGAATCTGAACTTTTTACCGTTTGGTTTTTTTTTTCTGTTTGAGATCAGCAAAACTTTTCATTATTTTGTAACATGTTAGTTTAAATATACTTGATATAGGTCAAGCATAGAAACATGCGTTTTGTAGAGAGGCATGACATATTGGAAACAGCATCTTCTCTGCTTGTCATTAATCTATTTAGTCAGGTGGATGGATTTTTTTTTTTTAAACAATTCAAAAGAAAACTGTATTTTCTACAAAATCTAAATAAATGTCTGGTTCATTGAGGGTGTGTGTGAGAGAGGAAAACGGTCAGCAGATTACAGGAAGAATACAGGGAGTGCAGCAAAGCTGTTCTATTTTATCATTTCAAACTTTAAACTGGCTTGATGAATTTGATCAAGTCGGCAAGCTTTTGGAAACTTAAAAATGTGCATTTTGAAGGAAATACACAGAGAGGTTGCTGTGTTAGGCATAGGCTAGCTGAGAAAATCAGAATACAAGTTCCAATGAGGTTTGTCAAATGAAAAGTTCTTTTTGAAAGAAAAAAAAAACAAAAACAAAATTTAAGCAGGTATTGAACATATTTTCCACAAGTTTCTGTATTCTGTATTAATATATATTTTTTGTTAGTCCGATGTAAAATTCAAAACTTAAATATGGTGTTTTTATTTGGCGTTAAGTATAAAATCAACATAATTAGCAGAAATAAAGGCTCCAACATGTCAGTCTTGTGATGTGAGTTACTGGACAAGATTAACTTTTTTTACTGAAACGCACCTTTAAAATATCAGCTTTATAATTTAATTATAGTGGCTTTATAAAAGAGACATTTTAACAGTGATTACTCAAACTGCTGAAGTGATTTTGGATTATTGATTTGGGCCAGAGAATGTAAAATACTTTTTTAATACTGTTATTATATCTTCTAATATTATCGCTTTTAAAATAATCAGAAACAGCACAAGTCTGTTTCAGCAGATCAAAACTTAAAAAAAAATGGAGATTGGACACAGGTTGTGTGCATTTAGTCATATTAAAAATATGCAATTTTTTCAAATATGCCTCTCTTCACTGCCTAAACAGTATCTTACTGTTTCTTAATTATTTCCTCGAGATTAACTTTTATCTTTCCATTGGTTTTAATCTTCTTTCCTCCTTCTCTTCCCCTGATGAAATGCCACAGCTGGGCCTGCTCTGTTATTAGGCTGAGCTGAAGCTCCAGGGAGGATGTTGGACACAGTTCATGTTGAACCTTTATAGTTCTCTACAGCTACAAGTGGCTTCGGATTTGTGGTTGTACAATACAGTTTCATCGTCTTTCATTTTTGTCCATTCTTATATTTAACTTCTGGTACCCACGCGTAGCCACAAAATCAACTTCATTTACCACACCCTGTGTAATTTATGTGGATTGGTTAAAACAGAAAACACAAGCATCCATTAACCGTTCTCTGACTGCCACCAGGACTTTTTCCGATGTGGTTTGAAGGTGGTGATAACATTCTCTATCCGGTGATTAATAGTGTTGTAGACTGGGTCGTATGGTCGTCTGGAGTCACACTCAAAACATTTCTTCTCATCCTGTGGCAGGATAGGATAGCATCAAATATAGTGACAAGAAGAGAGGGAGTTCAAGGATCAAATAAAAACAAACAAAAGTAAAAAGATCCTATAGGGAATGCCAAACACTCACCTGCAAGTGACTGACGATGCAATACCGCTCCTTCTTTCTCATGCCACATGTGGATGAGGCCTTCAAGTTTTTTTCCCTTCCAACCAACAAGTCCCCAGTTGCTGGATAACAGCTGCCATGGGCACAGCCGTGGGCTTGGTCTGGTTCCTGGCCAACTGTGGCAGCCAGGCCTGGAGGGATAGAAACCAGCCATGGATCAAAAAGAAAGGGAGGAAACAGTACCGGTGTTGTTTGAAAACAGAAATTTATGAAATTCATGAGCTGGCAAATAAAGTAAACCTATTTAGTGTTCTCCTAAATAGAACACTAAATACTGTTTACTGTTCTCCTTAGGCAGACTTAGGTCTGCCTACGTTTCAATGAGGTGAAACTTAGGCAGACCAGAGTTTGTAGGCAGACTCTACAAAAGCAGCGTGTTTGTAGAGTCTGCCTGGTTGAACCAAACACCTGCTAGTTCTGATAGAATACTTAAAGACTCTGGTGAGAGCACAATTAATCATCTGAGTCCAACACAGACAAGGTTTTGAAGACTCTGAATGTGAAAAAGTCCTTAAACACTAAAGAAGTATTTTTGGAACATAGTCACAAATAGGAATGTGCAATATGGCATAAAAATTAGTAATGATATACCACAGCAACCAATATTATATTGATATTACAATAAGTCTAAAAATTACGATAGAAAAGGTCACATATTAATTGAGTGGAATGTATGCATTATGAGTTAAAACTTGTTTTGTTTTTGTGGATGTTATTTGTTTGTAACTTTAGTTTTATTTTGTTGCAATGATAGGCAGGAGTATAATTTCAATGACTTCCTGGATAAATCAAAGTGAAATAAATAAGTGAAAAATATATCTATATAGAAAGATATAGCTTTATCTTTCTATATAGAAAACATGTGCGTGCGTTTGTGTGCGTGCGTGTGCGGTTTCAGAAAGACCGTCAGACTGTCACCCTGTCCTACAGCGCTTTCTCACTCTCTGACCATGACATTTGTCTTGCTCCTCCTGAACATTGCATTAACATGACGAAAGGGAGCTGGACTCAGCTCTTAATGGACATAAAATAAGAAATAAGAAAACCTTATTGTCCACCAGGTTCTGCCACTTAATGAAGTAAGCCAGAATACCTAAGTCAAAACCCGCCACTGTCTGCACTTTGACAACTACTGTCTAATAAATGTAACAAACAATCCCTCCACTACTAGAGGGATTGTCTAGGGTTATCAAACTCAGCTCAGACGTGACATCAAAGCCCAGTTACCAGCTAAATCCAGAAATATACCAAAGCAGATCAAAGTGAGATAATCTAAGTCCAGTAAATTTGGCCATGACACATCATACTGTAACAGAAACACCAGGAATGATATCAGTGTTGAACCAAAGTGATGGGAGTCTCACTGGAGCCATGGTGTGACTACATAGTCGGGCTATGTGTGGGAGTTAAAATAAACCTTATAAATTTTCATGACAACCAGCAGCAGCTGTCACACATTCAGATATATATCCAATTGAAATATATTCATTGTATATATATTAGGATATATAAATATTAAGATCTTTTAGGATGTATAAATATTAATACAAATATATATACACACTATGGATATAAATCTGAATGTATCCTCCTGTAGGTTTGTGTGTGTGTGAGAGAGAGAGAGAGAGAGAGAGTTAGCATAATTAGATGTCAATCTAGAGTTTTTTCCAGAGCAGGTGTCTCTTATCTTAACTCGGCTCTGGCAAAGTAAAATGTAAGCTGCTGCTACGCAAACAATTTGTCTCTGAAACATATTTGACAATCTTAGTACAATAAGATCTCCTCTGAAAGTGTCTGAAAGGTTTGAGAAGAAATAATTCAAAGCACACTTCTACTTTGTTTTCACCAAAATGGCAACATTTCTAGCCACAAAAAAAGGGGATAGAAAACAATAAGTAGGAAATGTTTTTCAAAATACATTTTAAAAACTACATTACAGATTTATTCACAATTTTTAACATGTTGTTATATCACAACCCCACACTTCCATGTGCTTACTGGGACTTTATGTGATCGACCAGAAATGTTTGCGAAGTAGAAATAAATGAATACACGGTTTTCAAAAAGGTTTTACAAATAGAAATCTTTTATGTTCATTGAACATAAATGAATGTTAAAACAGAATGGACATAAATGAATGTTAGGAAGGACAAAAGGAAGGACCTCTTGTCCTTCCTTGTACAGGTTTGGTTCTTTACACTCACCGAACAAAATATTGAAGCCACTTATGGAACAAAGGATTTCTCAACCAATCTTATTTAATGGAAACTCTGCAATTGCAAAATATATATTTCTTCAACAATAGCGAACAACAGACATTTGCGTACATTTGTAATGGAAATGCAGCCAGTGTTTGGATGTTCTCTGCAGATCTATGCTCTGTGATTAAAATACAGTAGAACACAGACTTCCACAGCTTGGCAGTGCAAAGTGGCCAGCTGCAGATACGAAGCCTGCTGAGAACAGTGCAGAGGAGGATTTCACATCCACTCACACAAACAGCCTTCGACAATCCCGACACACACTTTGCAACAAGCTAAGTCTCAGATCGGTGCCAGGCAGATGAAGGTAGCTCACACCGCTGCCCACCTGTGCATCTATGCAAACACACATGCTCCACTTCTGCTCAAAGGCACGCTCATTCCTAATTACAGCATAACCACTGATGCTCCCTCATCTTACTCAATGCAAACATCAGGCTTCTGCTTGCTGACTCCACAAAAGACACCTATTAGTGGTTATGTACAAGACAACAACCAAAGCTGCCAACATTTTTTTATTATTATAAGCGAAGACTACAGCAAGCCAAATGGTCCATGTAAAATAGATTGTTCCTCCCGTCTTTTATCTGTCAGTGGGTGAGAAAAAGAGTGGGAATCACCAGTAGAACAGGGCAGATGCCTGAGAGAGAACAGAGCTTCCCCTCCAGACAAAGGGCTGATCCATCCAGACACAACATCAAATCTGTCCTGGATACTGTTGGCCGGCACTCAAAGGTTTAGGCCCGTGTGTAGGTGCGTGCGTGTGTGTATGAAAGAGAAAGAAGTAGGCAGGTTGGGGACAGAAGCAGATATTTGATGTTTGTGTAATGACCAGGTTTTTTGTTGTCTTTTTATCTGGGCGACTTTTTCTCTTTGTCTTCAGACTTCTAAACACAACATGAGCTGTGACCCGAACTGCACCTTGAAGAAAACGTATGCAGAAAATGTCTTTTCTTCAACTGCATCAGTATAATAATTAAAGCAAGACATTTTAGCCAAGTTGGATTACAACAATTAAATTTATAAAGCAGGAAAGTTTGTGACAAAAACAACAAACCTGATTTTTGTCCGTCCCAAATTGTGGCGTTAATGTAATTTCTCTGTTCCATTTTGAATAAAACAAATAAATGTTCTAGCTCTGGAGCAGAAGGGAGTGAGATGCAACATCTATGTGCCAGATTCCTCTGAGACAGGCTGGCAGGGCCAAATTTGCTTTCACGTATACCAGGTAATGCATCACAGGAAGCAAAGACTAACAGACCAACAATAAGACAAGCATTAACACCTAAACACACGGATACAAAAGGTGAGGTACAAAGAAGAAGAATATGGGGCAAACATGGACGTTGTCGGGAGAGTGTTTAGTTCCAGTTTCATTTTAAGAAATGCAGTGAGCTGACCACCTGACTTAGATGGATCTTGATCTTAAAGGGAGTTAAAATATCAGAAATTCAAGCTCCTATTTTAAGACCCCAGCAGAAAAAAGTCTATAATTTTTTTTTTAACCTTCTCCCAGCTAATTAGTTTACCTTCTCCCTATTGTGGTCTCTGGTCTCTCTTTGCTCTGCACTTAGCTGATGCATGGCTGACTCCCACACCCCAAAAGCCAGCTGTTCTTCTCCCTCTACACCTTTTTATTACTCTCAGCCCTTGACTCCCGTCTTTCTTTTCTTCTAATAACCACTGAATCTCCCCAGGCCAACTCTGCCCTCGTGTTCACCTTCCTCACTACTGCCATCCTCCCTAAATTAGACGCTAACGCCCTTTTGATTAAAAAAAAGGGGGCAGGGGGAGGTAAGATCTCATTTTAGAAAATAAAGTTTTTCAAAGATGGAAGCATTAAAAAAAAGGTGAGAATATGAAGTCTGCAGGGGAAAACTTTAACTTTAGTGAACTTTAGTATAAACTAATACAGAGCAAAGTATAATCCATGTTTGCTGTTAAGCAGAATTAAACTAAGGCTCCATCATACAGACGGCAAATGCAACCCAAATAAGATATCTTATGCGACTCATGTCCAACTTTTCATGGCAGTGTGAACAGCCTATCGTACCAAAAATAAAAAATCTGATTTGTGTCGCTTCAATATATGTTGCTAAATTGTATACGTACAATTTTCAAATCGTCTGCAGCCAAAATGGTCATGTCGCATTTGATCCGACTTTTATGCCATTGGCGTGAGACGTGCCTCATAATTTTGCACCAAAAGAAACTCTATTAGTTGTGCTTTCTTTTTCAAGTGAGCTGCTTGATAGCACCAAAGTTAACAATATGTTTAAGTTTAGATGATTAATGTGATTCAATATAACATTTTATCCCACTTATCTCAACATTTTCAGCAAGAGTTGTTTGGAATAAATCAGCTAAAATGATGGGAGAACATCTGACTATCTGTTCGTGTTCTCTACTCTAAGAAGCTCAGTGATAAAACATATTTTTACTACAGTTAAATGACTTATGACTAGCTTTACAGAACTGCACAAAAAAATGAAAGTTTCCCTTTAACATCCTAGGTGAAGCTTGAAGTTGATTTGCATTTCATTCAGGAAGTTAACAATATTCAGACTGCACTGAACCTTAGCACCAGAACAGGACTAAAGAATCGAGCAATTCTGATTTGACTCTTAGTTTCAAGATCGGAGATCTGCTAACTATTACTTGAGAGCGCAGGATATCACAGCTGAGGAAAGCAAGCTGATCCTCCCTCAATGTTTCACCCGAAACTATGCAACAACCTGTATTATT
This sequence comes from Poeciliopsis retropinna, assembly GCA_010277075.1. Classification (NCBI taxonomy): domain Eukaryota; kingdom Metazoa; phylum Chordata; class Actinopteri; order Cyprinodontiformes; family Poeciliidae; genus Poeciliopsis; species Poeciliopsis retropinna. Next base: position 2,560,927 of record VMRM01000009.1, read on the forward strand.
CAAAGTGTCAATAATAATAATTGCAAACCCCATTAACTATGACTGACTGGCTGCCTTCTGGTCAAACCGACAGTATCACTGACTAAAAACCAGACGTTTCCTATTACACTGATTTTTAAGATAACAAGGCTTGGCTCTGGGAAGCAGCTAGTTGCACTGGAAGACACTTCCACATTCCTGCCTGACCCTGGAAATGTCTGACTCACTTCACAGTGGATAAGAAATATGGAGTGAGACACTGACAGCAACAGGTGGTCACAGTGAAGGCAGTTATGTTTGGCATTGCTTTGAACAAACTGTATAGGGAACCTAAAGGACAATAGGTGCCCGTGCTGCCAACTTATAATTACCAATCACTCAGATTTCATGTGAAACAGTTTTTCTAAAGATATACTATAGAGATAGAAGTTAAAAGGCAGCAAGGCTGATTATGGGTTTGTGGGGGTACACATGGCCAACAGATGTGTCCTAAGGCCAAACAGCCTGTCCAAAGAAAGCATGTTGCTGGCGGTGTGGTTAGTAACCCCGGTGCCGTGTGTTTGCCTCGGCGCTCAGCAGCTGCTCAGGGAGTCCTAGACCTCTGATGGGAGTACAGTCCTGTTTACTGTAGTTACTAATCAGAACCTCTGATAAAGAAGGTCTGCCTACACATAGAGGAAACCACAGCACACACAGGACTGAGGTATGGCATGTGCACAGCGTCCTAAGTGCCCTTTTTAAAGAATTTATGCAACGGCTGAATACATTTAACTACAAACAATTATTGGATGTGTATTTCTGCTGTGTCTTCTATCTTCCTGTGTGTATGTAGAACTATTAAGTGTGCAGGATATTTATTGTGTTGCATTTAGCTGTTAAATGATACATTTGTCACATCTGTATAATGGAGCATTTTCCTCAGAGTAGCCAAGGGCAGAGGTCAGCACACTTGGAAATGATTGAGAGTACACCAGGGAGTACTATGGGAAGTGATTTTTTTTTAACAAAAGATTTGAACTGATAATGACCCTGTGTGTACCCTGAGAGAAGAAAATTGTTTCTGGTTTCCCTCCATGTATCTATTAAAGTCTAGACAGGTCACTGGCTGGACGAGTTCTAAGAATGAACAAGAACTGCCTCAGTGTAACAACACTGTTACACTAGTGTATGTGCTAAATGAAGCACATACACTTGCTTCATTTAGGAGCAAGTGTATGTGTTAGCTTAAAACATTAAGGCAATAAAGGAGATGTAAAGTTGCAGTTGACTACTTAATTAAAGTCAAGAGTGAAGAATGGGAGCTGCAACAGTTTCTCTGCCTGATTTGTTGGATCAACAGAAAAATGTGCATGACTTAATCTAGTTTTTTAGACATAAACACATCATTGTAAAAAAAAAAAAAAAAAAAAAAAAAAAAAAAGAGTACACAAATTGTAATTGCACTGCTACCTGGATTTATGCGTAAAATAATCATAGACAGCACAACAAAAACAGAGCTGAATGTACAAACTAAACATTTAGTTTGCAGCTGTATGTTTTGTTTAGAGCAAAGACAGCTAAATATTTAGCTTCCATCTAAATATTTTCTTAAGAATAAAAGGAACTCTGATTGGCTAATATTTAAAGGTTTGACGAATGGAGCAGTGAAATAAATGTATAAATCAAAAGCTCTGCCTTCCTATCTATCACTACAATTTTTACCATCAAAAAGAGTAAGTCTATTCAAAACAGCTACGGTGAGAGTAACTAAACAGTAGTTTTCTATTGACCTATAATAGGTACATTTCTTCCAATAACGTTGGTATAAAGACTTTCTCTTTAAAGCAGAGTACCTGTTTACAGTCCAGTTTACCACTGCGCCAGCCTTTCCATTGTTTTTAAAGAGACCAGCTCCCTTCATTCTGCCCCCACCAGTCCTCCTCCTCTGCCTTTTTATCTCCACCTCCTGTTTTAATCCAGAAAAGCTCCTGTCAACAGGACAGAGAAACCTAACTCACCGTTCTTTCATATACCAGCTCCCCCACCCTGCCTTTCTTCTTTCTCCAAAGTCTGTTTCTTTTTTTTCTCTTTGTCCTGACTCTATCCAACCACTTCTACCCCTCCACCCCCATTTTCTATGTTTTTCACTGTCTCTCTCTCCCTCCCTCTGCCTCCCTATTTGTTCCTAGTGTTGCAAGCTACTAGGCTTTGCCGAACCATTGTTCTGGTATCCGCACATTTCCGGAGGCTGACGCTTGCAAAGGAGTCAAGCTCCCGCTGCCTATCCCTCTCTTACCTGGCCACACACACATTTCTAAGAAGGCTGTCTGGTGTAAAGAAAAAGAACAATCCTAAACACACAGTTGCAGATATGTACCTGAAAGGGAGGCAGTAAACTGAGCAGGCACTTTGGGTTAGAAAGCAAACCCAATGAATGAGGCATAACCAAGAAAAGGCAATGCTGTTAAAGTTACTGTTGACATAAAAAAAAGCTTTATGTTTAGGTCCCATTCATAAAAACTTATTTTCAGTGAAATGTCTACCTCTCAGAGAGAAACAGAAAAAAGGCAAAAAAAAAAAGTGAAGCATGGCTGAATTATTTGTCATTGTCATCAGCCTCAGTCTCTTCATCCTGAGTGTTTCTTTTCTTTTGTCAAACACACACATGCACACACACACACACACACAAACTGACACATCGATTCATTTGTGCACATCCAATTATCCCGTTCTCTAACCCAGGGCTGACCCTTGACCCCACAGCTCGTCCTCCTGAAGTGTCAAGAGCTTGAATGGACAGTTTCTTAACGCTGACCTGACAGCACACAACACTTTCAATTTGCAGCTCTCATACACACCAGTGACGGTCAAGGTTTCCCTTTTTCTTCTACTTAACTTTATTTGTCTCTCTGTCAGCAAGGTTTTTCTAAATCCTTGAACAAGCATATCTGTAGTTTTAGATGAATAGCAAATAAATCTGCATGTTTATTAAAGAGTAGACTATTATGTTATTATATAATGTGACATGGTTGCTTTGCATCAAGAAAGTCCTGGGTTCATATGGAGTCTGCATGTTCTCCATGTTCATGCACGGATTCTCTCTGGGGTTTGTGACTCTGGTTTCCTCCCAGAGTCAGAAAACATAACTGTCAGGTTAACTGGTTACTCTAAGTTAGTCCACTTCTCACCTAATACCTGCTGGAACTAGGCACCATGAAAGAGAACCAGATGACAGCACCAATAGTTTCCCAGTTTAGAGAATATAAATAACAATGACTTTTTAATAACATTGCCTTGATTGAAGATTTTCCTGTGGCTAGAGTAGAAAAAGTTAAAAACAAATTGCAACTGGAAATAATACTTTTATCTCATAAATGTTTCAATGAAAAGTAGCAAAGATGTGACAAAGATCACCATCAAAAGGTCTGAGGCCCTCAAAGAGTTGGAAGCAGTGATCAGCAAGAGGTCATCTGGGTGCTAACAGCAGACGCTAATAGATAGACTTTAACTGGAACCATGAGCTCATTGTCTTTTAACAGCAGGGAACAAGGCACACAGTTATAAATGCTCAAGTCACTAGTAGTTTTCAGCACAGTTGTAGGATTTAGTGTCTGGTAAAAGCATTCACACACTTTCAAGTTTGTTTGTTTTTTTACATTTTGTCTTATCACAACAATAAGCCTCAACCACAGTTATGAAATAGTCGAGAGCCGAGAGTGCACAATTGTGAAGTGGAGGGAAAAGGATACATGGTTCACAAATCTTAGAAATAAAAATGTGAAAAGCGTGTCGTCTATTCCTGTTCACGCCAATAAGCCACAGTAAACAACTGTCTTCACAAGACACCTTATTTGTTAAAAGAGTCTGTGGAATTTAATCTTAGTCTAAATCAGCCAGTTCTGAAGAAGTTTCAGACATTTGCCAGAGAGCATTGGAGAACAAAAAGCATTAAGATCAAGGAACCCAGCAGACAGGTCGACAAGGTTGGGACATCTTATAGAACCCTCTCCAACCCATCATCTGTGAAATGGAAATAGTGTTGACCAATTGCAAACCTTCCTGCATAGCGTGGCCCTCTATTGCCTCTTCTTGACTGGGGGATATGGCACAGGTTTGTGTAGTTCAGTATGCTATTTTACAGTCCGCATTCAGGAGAGCGTTTCCACTGCTAGTTAAACCCTCACTGGGCGGCAGGAGCGAGACTTAACGTTCCTAGTGCCACAACAAAAGTGGCACACTAGCAAGCCTATATCTTATGCTGGTTGCAGACACTGATGTTTTTCCGTCCTCCAATCAATTCGTGTCCTGTGTGGCACAAGTAAGTCCACCTAACTGTACCATACCACTGAACTGAAGGGCACCCAGGAATACTGTGGTACTGGTTGGTTTTACAATGGAAACAGACAAAGTAGCGTACCAGCCGCACTGACCCATGCCGTACAGCTCAGTGGAAACATGACACATGTAAACATGACATCTGTAGCTCAGAAGGAAAACAAACATGGAGAAGAAGATGTTTTTATCAGATGAGACAGATTTGACTGCACCTTGGCTATTTCTCAGCATATTAAAATGAGCAGTGACTTCTATCTCAGGTCAACTATCTGAATGTTCAAGACACTTTTAGATTTTTGGTGCATGAAAAATTTCGCTGCAATGAGAGAAAATCTGAGAAATCTGAAGTGGTGTCTATACTTCTGCAGGGCACTGTATGATCAGTGTCACGAGGTTTAACAACCTCGATCACATAATAATACCAAACACAAACACAGTTTGAAAAGCTTGATGACGATCATATAGGTGTGAAATTAGTGCCTCTATTTGCGGATTCAGCTGGCCTGTTTTAGGAGGACCATAAACAGGGTGACACCTCCCACAGAGATGCAGAGAGACAGAACAGGGGATGACCTCGGAGACTCTGGGGTGGAGGGGGAGGGGGTGTACCAGAGGTCCTAAAAAAGAAACATCTGCAATCTTATCTGTGTTCAGAAAGACACAGCAGTCAACCGGGTGGGAGCGTGGGATCTGTCAGAACCTTTATACATCTTTTAGGAATAACAGGTGAAGACAATGAGAAAAGACTGACAAATGAATGAAACTGAAATAGAAGTTAAGCTTTCCACACGACTTCAGGAGATCACGCTGGAATACCTCTCAGATGAGCAAAGCAGCAACATTAAGGCTTTTAACATCTCTAATCTGACATACGAGCTCCATATTTTCCAGAGACTCATCAAAGAAAGCCCCGTGACGTGGAGGTCCCGTTCACTGGATCACTTCTGAGGATTTGTTCTGCAGCAGAGACCGACTTCAAAGCTCAGTGAACAGCCTACTTACCGCAGAGGAGCGTTAACAGCGCGGCTTGCATCTCTGAGCGCTCATCCACCCGGGCTGCCTGCCTGCCTGCCTGGGAAAGGCAACAATTCGGGTTCAAGTCAATGAATATCACCGCTATTGGAGAGATTCAATGGTTTACATGACACATTTGATTATTTCATGAAGAACTTAACTTTATGAAGGAGTTTGGCTTCCTTTGCCTTTCTTTAATGAACTCAAGGTGTCACAGGGAGACATTCTCTTTTAATTTTTTTTTTTTTTAATTTGTTCAGCTCAAACTTTGGAGACTCGGTGTTTGTAAGAACTCACTTCCATAAGCGCTCCATTTAAAACAAATGAGTAAGAGACTGTGTGCAATATGTCTCTAAATGTTAGCGAACACAAGGGCGAAAGTGAACTCACCGTGTTTGTCCGGCTTCAGATGTTCGCAGTTCTGTTTCCCCTCCGACCACTTGTTGCGGAGCCCTCAGCTCCTGCGCCTCTCTGTTGGAAACCCCGGAGCTGGACTCTCGCGGAGCGGAGTGGAGTGGCCAGGTAATAAGGGAGGTTCTATGGAAGGGGGTGGAGTGGGTGTTAGAAGATGACACGACAGAAGACACAATGGAAGCAGGGCCTCTATGGCAAGCCGTTTTAACATAAATTCGTTTTGCCGCCCTTACATTCCAGATATCTTAAATTGTTTTATGACTAGACGTTTTAGCGATTTAAGATATCTCTAATTACATTCTGACTAGTCGAAATGACATCAGATTTCCCATTGAGTTTTATGGAGACTTCAATTCAAGATATCTACAATGATTTACTGACCATTTGAAATATACATTTCAGATATCTACAGTTCAATTATGACTAGTCATAAAGTAAATTCAAGATATCTCGATTTTAGGTTTGACTAGTCATAATTCTGAATAAAGATATCTCGAATGACAACATAATTCAAGATATCTTAAATTTAGTTTTGGATAGGAGAAATGTAGTTTTGACTAGTGGAAACTAAATTATAGATATCTTAAATTGTAATTTTAACGAGTCAAATGAGATGTCTTGAACTGCACAACTTTTCTATTAAAGACACCTTAAATTAATATTCTGACTAGTCAGAATGACATTACTGATATCTTGAATATGTGTTCTGTGTAGTCAAAACGTCCCTGACTTACATGGCAATTTCAAAGTATAATAAAACAATGAAAAATAGAAGAAACTAAAAAAATATGTTTGAAAATGCACAACTTTCATGTTGAAAATGCTTTGACAATAGCAATGTTAACTTTTCAAAGCTGTTTTGAAGTGCATCCGGTTTGTTGGAAATGAATAAACAGGAAATACTTTGCAGATTTGAGAAGCAGTCTTATGGTTGATGAAGTTTTGCGGTCTCCGCATATCCAACCTTGCCGAGCTCTTTCTACGTTGTTTCTACATTTACTGACAATTTTGTGCAGGAAACATAAAATTCTGCAGGCAACTGTTTGGACAGCACAAATGGGCTTCCATGCAAGTCACGGTGAGCGGACTTAGGATTAAGTCAGTTCTTTCAGTAATTCAATGAAAGTAATTCAGAAGTCCAGTGAGATAGCCAGGTCAGTGGAGCAGTCTGAAGTAGCTTTAGGTTGTAAATCAGTGTCCCATGCTATGAATATCAGATGGAGTACTGATCAGTTTATTGTCTGAAAATGAAGAGTATGGTACAACTGAAAAACTAGCAAGGCAACCTTTTAACCTAATGGGCTGTCCAGGGAAAACGTCATTTGTGGAAACAACCAAAAGGCCCATCAGAATTAGGAGGACTCTTGAGATAACTCGTAATATATTTTATGAGTAAATATGTTACTCGGAAATGTGACTTGTAACATATTTGCGAGTCATAAGGGTCCAAAGTCCTTACCTAAATCCAACCAAAGGTTTGGCTGAATTTAGTGTTTTACCAAGCCAAACACAAATTATTTGAAGCATAGAAGTAGCTAGTTTTTTGTTTGTTTGTTTGTTTGTTCAGGGGATTTTAAAGGATTTTAAAAGTGGGATTCCATCCGAATGCTCAGACAGCCAATGTCTCCAACAACGTTCAGTGAACGTCGGCAGACAAGATTCACCCAATGTCAAAATGAAACTTCATAAAACGTTCTGCAAACATCTAACTAACGTCCAGCTAATGTTCACGAACTTCCATAGACAATATTTGCTCAACGTGTAATGGAGCTTCATTTTGACAGGTTGACAAAGGCTGTATGCAAATGTTCACTTAATGCATCCCATTTGAGCCAACGGGAATTTTTTTTTTTTAATAATCGGCATCCATCAGTCATTTCGAAGGCTGTGGAATTCCAGCAAACAAAAGTGAGAGTGATCAGCCACAAATGGAGAACGCGTGGATAACTTGCATTACCGGCCTACAAGCATTACTCCAACAGTGCTTCAAAAAGTCATCCAGAAGAACCTGGGACGTCTAGATCACTGCAGGTCAATGTTAATTAAATCAACAGTGCTATGAGTGGGAGAGCTCCAAGATAAAAGCCACTGCTGATGAAAAAGAGCACAAAGGTCCAGCCCTGGGAAAACATTTTGTGCATTGATGAGATGAAGTAGAAATATCTGGGGAGGTTTATTCCCTGCACAATCTTCTAAAACTAACTATTTTTAATTTATGAAAAATGTCATACCATTCAATCAGTTAATCAATCAATCAAATTTTATTTGTATAGCACATTTCAGCAGCAAGGCATTTCAAAGTGCTTTACATCATAACAAACACAAAAACACAAAGTCATGTAACATAGAATCAATAATTAGAACATGACATGAAGTCAAGTTCCATCATTAAATGGATCATACCATGATGACTAATACCCTTACCATTAGTAAAACAAGTGATGGTCAGGGGTGCCTTGCTACTGAAGGACCTGGACAATTTATTAAAAATGATGGAATTTTGCTCTCCAGCAGAAGAATATGATGTAATATCTGGAAATATGTTCATGACCTTAAATTAAAGATTATTTGGGTTAGTCAGCAGGAGAGTGATCCAAAGCATACTTGTAAGTTTTGAAGTGGCCTTGTCAAAGTCTGGTCTTAAATATGAGTAAGTTCTTTTGGCAATGTGGATGAGATGAACAAAATTCTGCAAAGCAGAGTGGCCCATAATTCCTCTGCAGTCATGTAACAGACTCATCACACAAAAAGCAACAAATTTCTCCAGTAGGAAATATTTTCTTAGTATTTTACAGTGGTTAGTCCTGAAGACAAGGGAAATATTTACAAAAGGATCAGGCAACCTATTTATTTAATAAAGGAAAATGAATTCATTCTGGTTGTGATTTTTTTTTTTTTTTGCTATAAAGTCCCATAACATGTTTTCCAGCCGTCCCATGTATGTGTCCTGGAGCAGGAATGCGCGCTCCCTGCTGGATGGATTAAATTCCCTTTGATTGTTCTCAGTGAGCAAACCACGAGTACGCTCAGGTCTCAGATGCTCGTTTGGCCTCTCACTCTGAACCGTAGACCGGTCTTTCAGGTGGATGAAACCCTCAGAAACCCTCTGCACTTGTTGGCCCGCTGCATTTTTTTTCTCTCTCTAAATCAGAATTTGCAGAAGTTACATAGAACCACTTGTCAGAATTCACAGTTGAAAAGTTAAAGTTCCCCAAGCCACCCCACCAGTCTCAAATTCAGTATCGCTGCAATGCAATTTCAAGCACAGAGACAGCTGCAGGAATAAACTCTTGCCCTGTGTTCTGCACATCCACTCACAAACAGGTCATCTCTGTTCTGAGGCAGAGGATTTGCAAGATTATCGAAAACGCCACTACAAACCTTTTATTCAAGAATAAACACTAAATATTCTCCAAAGCACATTTAAACTACAGAGATAAACATGTTGAATGCAGGATTTGCACTCCAGTCATTTGTGGCAGTAACAGCTCTATAGCTTTATAGAACTGTTGCCTTTAGTGTTTTGCAGCTGAGTTACTGGGTTGTGTTGCTAAAAGAAGTCACCCCTTTGCCGGGTATTAGATAACATACAAAAGTGTAAAAGTAGAAGGACTGGTACCGGCGGCTATTAAACACAAGGCAGCCATATTGGATTTTGAGGACTGGGTTGGTAAGAAACCTCGGCTTTCACAAACTATTTTTAACTTAAAGTTACAAAATCTTCTAAGTAAAAACAAACACTGACTTAAATTGCATTTTCCTTTTTCATAGCTTTTTGATATGTACACATCAAAGTCCAAGTCCTGTTCCACTACTATCTGTCACCATGTTGGTATTTGGAAATATGATTTTTTTTTTTTTCTCTCAGTTAACGAAGTGGTAGCTAATTTTTTATTCAAATGGTTGAGAATTCCAGGACACAGATGATTCTGCAGCCTTTACAGAGAGTTGTAGCTCTGTCTCTAACAAGTGCAGGTGTTTGAGTTTAAAAACAAAGCCCTCTGTCATGTTACACATTCCCTGTGCAGCTCGAGGACAGCCTCTCTTTGTTAAAACATAGAGAAAAGCACAGACTGAGAATAATAAGGCAATGAATGAGGTGACGAGTGAGAAGCTACGTCTGCTTCAAGGCCGCCTCTGTCAATTATAAAAAAAACCAAGCAGAGGTCAATGTCAGTAAGTAGCTCTAAGTTTTCTTGTTACTGCACTCACACGCACGCACGCGCGCACACACATACACACACACACACACGCACACACGTGTTCTGCTTATCGTGGAAGCTGAATAAGTCCAAAACCTCTGGGGAAAAGATATACACTCTATCCAACTCCCAGTCCACTTGATATCTCAATTATTTTTGATAAAGAGTAAAACTTATATGAAATAAAAAGCTGACTGGAGGAAGGAAAACATACCAAGTCGAAAACAATAATGCTCAGCTGAAAAGATGCAAAAATATTTGAAATAAAAACCAAAATCAAAAAACTTGTGGGGGAAAAAAGCAAAAGAGACAAAAAAATAAAATAAATACATTTAAAAAATTACAGAAAATGCCCATTCAAATATCAAACATTACCCACAATGGCAAAGATGCAGTGTTATTTAACACACACTAGGGATTGTGGAGCAACTTTACTGCATCAGACTGCTTGGCAAAGTTTCCTGACAAAATCCCCAAACACATCTATTGGTAAGCAGCAGACCAACATTATGGCTCCTCAGTTCATCAGAAAACATGAAGAGAGGAATCAAACATTCTGTTTCTGGAACAAATTAAGTATCGCAGAAGCACTGAGGAATTCACATTTTGTTCACAAACATCAGGCAAATTGTGTATTGACAATTAGTGTATTATTAACAACTACTGTCATTTTCAGAATGTCAACAACCCACCGACTTGAATTTCTAAAAAAAGGAAAAATTGGATTAAATTCTTCAACACGATTAAAAAGGGGGCAGAAATAGTTCTTCATTGATTCAATAATGAATTCAAACATGTCTATGTCTGATGTCGTAATTATTGTGAAGCATTTTGGTTACCTGAGGTTGTTGTAAATGTGCTATGTAAGTAAATTTCAACCTGATTTTTTTTTTTAGAGAACATCTGTATGTGCTCAGCTATTAGCATGTAGAAATACGCTGCCTGGCAATGAGGACCTTCATGAGGAAAGACACCAGCTGGGTGGTGGAAAAAGTGTTAGTCTGTTTCAGAAGAGCCCAATCATTGACATGCATCAGAGAAAACTGAGTAACTGTGTAGCCATAAGAAAAATCACTAATTGGTGAGAAAAGGCCTGCAAGGAAGCATAGATGTTGGACCCTGGAACAATGGAAGATGGTCTGATGAGTCTAGATTTACCCTCTTTCAGAGTGATGGTGCATCAGGGCAAGAAGAAAAGGAGAGGAAGTGACGTACCCATAGTTACTAGTGTCTGCTGTGGCAGCCTGTGTGGTCAGTGCTACGATCTGGGGCTGCTGCAGTTGGTCAAGTCCAGGTCAGGTCTTCTACCTGAAAATACTGAATAACAAGGTCATTCCATCAAAGGATTTTTTCTTCCCTGATTGGACGGCCATATTCCAGGATTCTTAAGTGGTTCATTGACTATATGACATTATTTTTAAACTTCGACTGCCCTTTACAGAGTATGGACCATAACCCAATAGAGAACCTTAGGTATGTGCTTCAGAAGGATTTGCTCAGTGGTCAAATCCTTCTTCTGTCATATATGCGAATATTAATGCAACACTGGATGCAGAAGCTTATAGAAAACAATGCCACAGTAAATATCTGCTGTATTCACAGCTGACGATCGTCCAGCAGAACATGAGACATGTAACCTTTTTTCTTGTGGCGACTTTTTTGGCCAGCCAGTGTAATATGCAACGAAATGAAAACTGAACTGACTTTTCCCATCTCACTTGTTTACTGGTACGTGTTGAGAATAATATGCAACTAAGAATGTACAATTAGATATTTCTGACATGTGTTCCTGTCTGTTTTCTCTTCAGGATCAGGAAGCAGGTGTTCCCTCACACTCATAACCCGCTTTCCAGTCTGACCTTTCTTACTGAAGCCGATTAAAAACAAAAGACTGACCACACATGCTTTTTAAAGGCTAGGGTGCCCCTTAATGGTAAGACATATAAATTACATCTTTACAACCTCAAAATGTAAGAAACTCCATTAGAACAGGGAGAGACAAGTTTATACTGCTAAGATCAGATTTATTCAGCTACCCAAATACATCTCAGATTAAATATCTTATGAGCAAAAAAAAAAAAAAATTATATTCAGAAACAGAAAACATCAAATTTAGTTTAATACAAAGCTTTCTCATGTTTGTTAAATGTAATGTTCTGATACATTCGGTGAAAATAACTTTCTGATAACATATTTGATATATTCGTGAAGTTTATTAAACATGACTTGAAGAAAGTCGCTGACGGTGGTCTGTACAGTGAAGTAAATGACCACCATGAATAATCGGCTTGTTGAAATAGCTTAAATACAAATATCAAACACTGTAGAGGCGATAACTAAGAGAGAACAGTTCGGTACATGAATAGGGTCATTTATGTGATGTAACACTTTGACAGGTAGACGGTAAAACTTGAAATCCAGTAATCCTATAGGAGGTAGCTCCTGAACAGCTTTCCTTTGTTAAAGGTAATGTCTGCCTGTTTCCAGTCCCAGCATCAGACTGCGCTCCTCTACTACGGCCACAGGCAAGACAAGGTTGTGACATCATCACACGCAGTTACTGTATTTCCGCACTCCTTCCTGAATTTGGTCTCTCACATCAGTGGCGTTTTGCTTCAGGCCCTCCAGCTCCTCACGCTGCCTCTTCATCCGCTCCTCGTTGTTTTTCAATAATTCCCCTAGTCCTGAACAAAAAAACAAGCACTGGCATTTAACAAGTTGGACAGCAGGACAGACATATGGTCACCTGCAGGAAGGCATGGGAAAAGGATTGATGAATAAAAAGAGAACACAATGAGCTCCACAGCAGCTGCAACTTCAATGCAGATTGGTTGTATTGGTTGACAATAGAAACAGACAAAATAGTCTGCCAAACCACAAAAATCTGTACAGTACCCGCTTAGTGGAAACAACAAACCAGAGTAAAATGATTTATTTACCGACATAAATAAACTGACATTGAACAGAGGAGAACCTTCCAGAACAACAGTATCACAGGCCTTACTTACCAACGGGTCAATGTTCATGATACATTTATAAGAAACAGTAGCAACAGTCAAACATGGCGGTGGCAGTGTGATGCCTCCTTTGCCAGGATTTAGATATTTCTTCCTAACTGACAGAAAGATTAACTCTGTTCTCTTTCAGAAAATCCTGAAGGATAAACTCCATCCGTCAGTTCCAGATCTTAAGCCAAAGTATAATTTAATGATGATCCAAAGAACATCAACAAGTTCATGTCTAAACAGAACATTAAAAGAAAAATTGGTCAAATCAAAGACCAATTAAATCTGATTGGCATGCAGCAACTCGACCGCATACAGGCTGTTCAGGTAGCTAAACTTCCCACCGTGGCTGAGCTGGAACAATTCAACAGTAAAAAAAAAACAACCACAAAAAAAAACAAAGAGACTCATTTATAGTCGTCTCAAACCTTTTATTTACAAAGTATTCCCACCAATATCTCCACAAACAGCTATTAGATTTAGGACGCACTTACTTTTCCACATGAGGCCAGATTGATTTGAATAGTTTTCTATCTAATAAATCAAATCAAAGTTTGAAAGTTAGATTTTGTACTTTACTTAATTTTGCCTGCTATAAAATGTTGTTTGACCAAAAACATTGAAGTGTGAAAAATCTAAAATAGAATAACTCTGTATGGAGTAAATACTTTTTACAGCACTAACCTTGAGCATATTAAAAGACAGCTCAGCAATTTGTTTCACTATTTAGGACTAACAATTCTAAACATATTTATTTCAACGTATTGGGGAATTTTGTCATGCGCGCAAGAGTGAACAAAAAATGTCAGAGAATCTGTGGCGATCTTTACAAGCACAAATCTGCAAATAAAGATGATTTCAGAATTTTCTGTACACCAATTTAAAGAAGGACAGTTGCCAAGTTCTAGATACTCACTGTCAAGATCATTTATCCCATTATTGGCTTTACTGAGGAGATCTTCTGCAGCCTTCGTCATATCTTTGACCTTCTGTTGGATGTTGTTCAGATTTCCAGAGCTGCCAAGAGACTCCATCTTCAGCTGCAGCTCACGGTAACGTTTCTCTGCTACATTTAGCTCCTGGCAGAGCACAGACGATATTAGTTCAATGACAACATAAAGACTTTATTTTGGTTAAACAACACAGCCTCTATCCCTATGTGTCTCTCTTTCTTTGTGGATGATATTACAGAATTTAATGTTGCTTTTTAAAGCAACCTATTCATTTAAAAACTGGCTTAGAAAAAAGATTAGGAGGTGAAATTCCAGCTTCTTTACTTCTATACTTGACTCCCTCTTTACTTACCTGCTCCAGTGTGGATGCCTGGTGAGTGGCGTTGTTAGCCAGGTTTATGGCGTCCTTTGCCATTAGTCTGTTTATCTCTGTCTTGTTCTTTAGGGCTTCCACGCCCTTGGACAGGTTGGTTAGAAGGATCATGATGTCCATCTGCTTGTCCTCAAGCTGCACCAACCCCTTTTCCACCTGCAATGCCAATTGTCACAATGGAGAAGACAAATGAAAGGATATGAAGAGACATGCTGAAACTCTTCACAGAGCAGTGGCTAAAAGACCCTGCACAGATCAGTCGTGCTGTACCTCAGCAGTGGAGTTCCTGGTTCTGTTCAGGTTGTCCCGGGCCTCCTTCAGGGCTGCCTTTGCTTTCTCTATGGCCACCTCAGAGACATTTAAAGCCTGTTTGGTGCTATTGACGAGATCCCTCACACCCACTGCTTGTCTCCTGGACAGGAATGACAGAAAAACAGTTCGAAGTCAAACTATTAAAAACCTTAAGCCACACTTTGGTCCACATCAAGATTATTATTATACTACTTTTTTTTTTTTCTAATTAAAATTACAGATCTTTTGGTGCTAATTTAGAAACATTTGCAGTGAATTTTCAATATTTGTGCTTCTGTATAACAGTAAGTGCCGCTTTTTGTTACTCCCCATTGTGATCACAGACCAGGGGCAGCGCCAGGAATCATGGGCCCCCTGACAAAAAATTAGACTGGGCCCCCCGTGCAGCTGCTGTTACAATTTTTAGTCTATTTGACCCATAAAAAGTGTCACAATTTTAAAGGCTTGCAACAGCCTTTCTTTCTTTGGTCCAATACTGATAACTAGCGCAATATTTACTGTTCATGAATTTTACATGCAACAGTCTGCATTCAGTAGGCAAGCAGGTTGCTTAAATTTTTTCTATTACTGAAATGTCTCTCACCACGAGCAACAGTCAAAAGCAACGTGCAAAATACACATAAAGCAATCCAGACTTCTCACAAAAGGCTATTTAGTTACATTTTATTCAAGCTGCAGTTATATAACTTTAGTTATGTTTTCTCCATATTTGTTAAAGCTGTCACCATGTTGTGACAGTTTGTTACGAGACAAATAATCCGTGAAAACAATCAATCTCCTCCACCTCGTCCCTGAATTACTATTGCTGGTTAAAGTAATGCAATGTTCCGACCAAAACAACCTATCAGAACCAGGAGGAGGGTGTTAGCGCTGTCAATCATCTCATCCACTACCTGCTAAATATGCTAATGGTGGAGAAACAACATATTACAGGAAACCGTTGATCTGAATAAATTGCCGCAGAAAAACTGAGGGGAATGACTGATGTAATTTGGCAGCATACAGGCTGCTTTGATTTGATTCATGAAATATTATTTGAGCACACAACTGCTGTCTTTGATAGTCTCTTTGTGTCCCTTTGGAGTCTAGAGGCCAGATTAGATTAGATGCCATTCAGGAAAGCTGACATGGCCAAAGCAGAAGAGAAGTCCCAGATGACAATGGAGTGTTTCTAAACGAGGACAGAGGCAGGGTCACAATGCCTACTGGAAATGCAACTCACTCTGCCTCTTTAGCTTTATTCATCAGGTCTTGAGCATTGCGGATGAGCTGTGAAGTTTGATTCATAATATCCTGAACGTTGGTGAGATTGGCAATGCTGTTGTTGATATGGTTGATCAGTTTGTCCACAGTGGTCCTGTTGAGCGGCAGCTTGATATCTAAGACCTGCTGGGCTACCTTCTGGATGCTCTCAGGATCTGCTCCCTCCTCTGCTCAGCACACCAAGCAGACAGTCAGACAGACCCCAAAAGAAAAAAAACGCTGTTAATGTAACAAGCATCAGGGCAAAGTTCGACCAGAAAGCATCCATCCACATACCTGTGAGGAAGTCTTTGATGGTCTTAATGAAGTCTTTAAGGTCTTTATTGCTTTTTTCAAAGTATTCTTTCTTTTTCTGGGCTTTCTCCAGAGCGTTCATTGTCTGGTTCTTCACATCCTGGGTCTGGGAAGCTATGTCCTGAAGCTGGGCCCACGGAATAAAACAATCAAATTCACCAGCCTGTATACTAACAGTAGGTAGGATGGTTACTGAAAGCTTCACTACCTTCTTTGTGATGCCCTGCAGCTCCTTCATGGCAGCTTTCAGACTGTCTGTGACGTTTGTGGCGTCCTTCAGCGCAGTCAAAGAAGAACTCTTTGTCCCATCGCATCCCTCTCCCCCACAAACAAAGTTACCCTGATCGTCATGGCAACCACACCGGTTGTCAGAGCAGCTGCCATTTTGGCTGGTATTACTAGCACCACCACACACCTTAAAAGAGAAATTACATTTAAAAGAAGTTCGACTGCAAAAATAAAGCACGTCTTAAGGTCAAAATTTAAAGCGATATATACCTTAACATTTGTTTATTAGGTTAAAAGCTGTATGCAAAATAATCTGCTACAGGAACACACAGAATAACTTAACAACATATATGGATATCAGATATTATTTTTAATATCTCTTTCAGGTTAATATTGAAAAACTTATACCACTCCCACTATTTGCCAAAATATGTTCTGACCTTCGTAGAAACAACATCGTGATCTCTTGGATATAATGACAGAAACCACATGAACATTTTTTTTATAATAATATCTTAAGCCATAAACACAATCTTCCCAAAATAGTAGGTTTGGAGGATTAAATTCAGCCTTTTGGGAAATTAGAGTGTTACCAAAGAACATTTAAAATCCTATTTATTTTAATTATATTAATTACGTTGTTTTTTTTTGCTGATGTACTTTTAACAGTATGTAACTGATTAGAAGGTTTTTTAAAAACTGATTGCTTCAATTAAAGTCAAAATTGCAGAATGAGCTTCTATTTTGGGTTTTACATTTTTGCAGTCAGAGTCTCGCCAGTAATAATGATAAAATGGATTAAAAAGTGGCTCTGCACAAGCCACTTTTCAGTAGTCTCATTTTTCTGTAATGAAAATCAGATAAATCAGTTTCATGTAGCACCAGATATCTGAAACTGACTTTTGGGGTTTTCTGATTGTTCTTTTGGTTATCAGCCTCCTCCTGAGTGACTGTCTGCACTGTTTACCATTTGGCTGAGATGTTGGACCGTCTCACTGAGGTTTTGGGTCTTCTGATGCAGCTCATTTAATGAATTGTTGTGAGAGGTTAGATTCCGGAGGAGCTCGTCTTTTGTGGCGTTCAGCATCTTCTCTGTAATCCCTCGATTTTGTTTGGATTGTTCAACTGGACTGGCAGGAAACAAAACCGAGGTGTTGCACCTCTCCTCAGCCTGCTGTGACTCTTGGTAGTACTTCTTCACTTTGTCAAACTGATCTGGTGGAAAAGAGTAGCAAAGATACGCCAGCTGTGAGTAATATCAACTTGAGCATGATTTATTTCTGAAACATTTAGGTAATTTTGAACAAGAAAGTTTAAATTAATCTGATGAAGTCCATTTCTTACATTGAAAAAACTCCACATTTAATCTCATTGCAGTGGGGTAAATGTTTCATGTTAGGAAACAAATGCTAACAAAATTTCCAGTTATATATGGAGGAATGACACTGCCAAAATTTGGAATAAATATAGAAGTAAATAGATGGCTTGATTAAATAATTCATGTGCCAAATATTGTAACCAAAAAATAAAAAGTTTCCCAAACTTACTTGATTACACATTGCGACATCAATTAATAATTGTTTAGCATTTTCAACGGTATCATTTTAACATTTAAGTTCCAATCTTATTGTTTTATTAATTGGTTTCCTTTCTTTTTTCTCATTTTTTATATGTATTTGTTTGGTAGTTTTACTTATTTATTCTGATCACCTGACAACCTTTTCAGAATGTCAATTTTCTTCTTAGGCCTTTTAACGAGCCATCATTTGATCCAGGTGCGTTAAATCAAGGAGAGAACTAAAACATGCAGGATGCTGGTCCTGGACGACCCACTTTGGGGATCCCTGTGTTAGATGCATCGGAAATGCATCTTAGCAAGAATATGCTAAGAGTAGCATCATAGTACCAAGTCTCCACAATAACCAGTGGACCCCATTAGCCTGTTAGCTGCCTGTTAAAGATGAATACCAGAAGAAGACATTTAACTCCCAACCATCAACACTCCAAGTGGGGTTGGTGCGAAATAAAGGAAAAATATGTGGAAAGGTGCTTCATTATCACTGCAAAGTATGCCATAAAACTGAAAAAGGGTCAGCAGTAGTTGAATTTATTTTAGGGGCTATTACACATGATTGACAGGGGGGTGCTATCATTACAAGTGAAGCTGCATGAAGTGTGATATTTTTTTTAATATCTGCCGGTTGACACCTGAAAATCCTGAGGTGAGGTACTTGTCCAGCAGCTCCTGTTTGTGAGCCAGAGTAGCATTGACATCCATCAGCTCTTTCTCCAGATCAGTCAGAGCGCGTTTTAAGACCTCATCCGCCTCTTTAGTTTTGTTTGTGTCTTGGTCGATTCCCGTCAGACGTGAGTTAATGAGAACGATCTCAGGTCTGAAACAACATTTTCAGCATTTAGAGAACTGCAGGTGAGTGGAAGTCAGTAGATAAGTAGCCTTAGTTGCCCACCTGAGGTCATCGATGCTCTGTCCAATCAGTTGGTGGATCTGTTCTGTGTCCCTCGTATCAATCAGGTCTCGCACCTGGTTCAGCTTCTGCTCAAGCTCTGTGATGCGGTTGATCCCGACTCCGGGCGTGATCCCACTCTCCAGGATCTTCTGGACGGCGTACTGGATGTGCTCCAAGTCTCTTCTGATCTGGCACAAGTGGTCGTCCGCCTGATGGAAGCACTGATGACACGGGACACAGTTGGGGAAGACGCCGGTGAAGCCGCGCGCGCACTCATTGCACCGGGCCCCCGCCGTCCCATCCTTGCACTCGCACTGCCCTGTCACTCGGTTACACTGGCGTGTCTGTGAGCCCAGCGGGTGACAGCCGCACTCTGGAAGGAAGCATATGATGGTAATCAAAGTATTTTAAGTTCATCAGTGGTGCACTGATTGCTGTTTCATTGGCCAATTCCAATGAAAACTTTTAGGGTGAAAACTTAAAAGTTTCAAATATTGTTTTCAAAGAACACGCACCAAACTGCTTCAATTTCTATTAAAAAAAAATTGGAGGAGCAGCATTATATAATTTCCAGGAGTAACATAGAGGATATAAGTTCTCTATGTTACTCTCCCAGGTGCAGGTCCCGATTGAAGCAGGGACACAGAACAGATCCACCAGCTGATTGGACAGAGCATCAATTGTAGTTGAAATGCAGCTCATGTTACCTCAAGTTGATATGAAAAAGGCATATAAGCTAAACAGCTAAAAAAAAGCCGTTCAGCTAAAATTTCTTTTAGCTGAACGGCTAAAGTCAAATTTCTTTTGACTTTGGCTCCTGCTTTTAACTTAAAGAGAGCAGGAGCTTCTCTCTAAGACGCTCCTGCTCTTTGCAACACCTCGCCTTCATCATTTCATCATAGGAACGTTTCCCCAATAAACGTTTGTCAGAGCTCTGGGTTGAGCAGTAGTTCACATGATAAGCTCTGCAGACGTGCAGTTCCACCAGGTGTCTCCTTCCGTTTTCCGACTTACCTCTACACTCCACCTCTGGGTCGCCCCAGTGGTGCTCTTGGCACTCGGTGCAACGTTGTCCTCCAAAGCCGGGCCGACACGGACACTGGCCTGTGAACTGCAGGGGTGATGGAAACATGCATGTCCTCATGATGTTTTCAAACATTTCAATTTTTTATTTTTAGATACTTTCGCTCTTCCTCACCAAGTTGCACCAGTCCCCCTCAGAATGTCGCTGGTCACAGTAACATGGCTGGCAGCCTTCTGGCTGACCATAATTCCAGTGGTTGGGGGCACACTGGTCACAGTTGTTGCCCATCACAGACCCCCTGCAAGGACAGGCCCCACTGTAGTGGTCACAGAGACACTGTCCCTCACTGCAGGCTGACTCCACAGTGCCAGCAGTCACACAGGTGCACCCTGGGTAAAGGCAATGGACATATAAAGAGAAGATCTTGGGGTCTACTTTGTGTCTGTATTTTCCACATATGCAGGCTGTTGTTTTTATGAGCAAGCAGAAATTTTATTAGCTTGAAAATACATTTTTCGGAGATCATAACCATATGTGGGTGTGCATGTGTGTGCGTGAGAGTTTCTTTTTTTCCATTTATACCAACATGATTCTTCTGAATGGATGATATTTTTTGGAGATGTTAAAGTTTCATAAAGATTAAGCAATCTGGCGACATGAGCTAAAGGTTTACATGGCCAGTGATCTCGGCAGTTTTCTTTGTATGAGGAAAAGGGGCCAAGTATTCAGTTACATTCAAAAATATTTTATCGATCCCACAGGAAAATTGTACTTTCTGACATGTTTGTGGTTATATATTTAATTAGAGTTCATCACTAAAAATTCATTTTTTAAAATACCAGTGGAAAGATACAAATAACCTGGATAGCAATAATAAGAAGACACTGACAGCTAATAACCATATTGAAGCAGGTATCCAGCTCAATATTTTTTATATGCTAACATTCTTCTTGCTAAGTTATGCCTTTGTTGGAGGAGTGGATGTGTGTTTACTTCCATCTACCAGGTCTCAACAGATCGTTCAGGATTGTGATGCTAAGTGCTTTGTTTAAAGGAAATGTGGTGCAAGAAACTGAGAAACTGAAATTCCAGTCTTCTGATTGGCTGACAACTCCTCTGTTGACAGACTCACATAAAAAGTCTTTTATACATCCAGGAGTGTCTATATCTATCCAGATTGTTTATGTGTTTTAAACATGAAAAGGAAATGTACTCTCTGGCCATTTGCTTTAAAACCAAACACAGACTTAGCTTCCTTAAAACCATGGTAACAAATGTCAAAGATGCAGTATATAACTTTTATTAAAAATGTATGTATTTTTATATATTTCAAAACTGTCATTTTATTGTCTTAGCAGATATCAGATATCTGTGAAAAACAAAAGCACTCCTCTGCCTTCTCCCAGTTCTCCCAGTACTAACTGCAGACAAACGCCACTCAGCCAGAAACAACCAATCAGAGCCAGGAGGAGGGTCTTAGCAGAAGCATCGAGAGCGGTGCTTCTGATCGAGAGCGGTGCATTTCTGCAGATTGCAATAGCAGCACTGGGAGGAGGAGAAAGACCTATTCAAAGATTTTCTGTCTCATAGCATCACAAAATAGCGACATATTTTAGCAAACATGTAAAAAAAAAAAAAAAAAAAAGAGCTTTTCTAAAAATGGCATATTACTTTAAAGAAACAGCGTCAATTGTACAATTATTATTTCTCATCACTCACGCCTGCAGTCCCTGATCAAAGCGTTGCCGAAGTATCCTTCCTCACACCGGGAACAGGACGGCCCATCCGTGTGGTACAGGCACCTGAGGCACTGTCCGGTCCTGGGGTCACATGACCCAGGTTCCTGGGGGTCGATGTTATCATTGCACTCGCAGCGCAGACACTGTCCACCGGGCTGCTCTGGGTTGCCATAGTAACCTGGAGCACACTGATCGCAGCGAGGACCTTGGACAGGAATAGATGGTCATGGTGGGGTGGTTGATATTTAATAAAGCAATATTAAATGTTTTTATGTGTATTTCATGATATGCAAAGCTAACAGCCAGGATACCGGGGATATTTCTGCTATGTT
Source organism: Poeciliopsis retropinna (assembly GCA_010277075.1). NCBI lineage: Eukaryota > Metazoa > Chordata > Actinopteri > Cyprinodontiformes > Poeciliidae > Poeciliopsis > Poeciliopsis retropinna. Next base: position 2,582,841 of record VMRM01000009.1, read on the forward strand.
GAAATCATTTTTAACATTAATTCTTTTAACTTCAGACTGCTGTCTACTGCAGGAAAGATACCAACAGCTAATAACGCCACAAAATTCAAATTTAGAAAAGCAAAAGATTTTTCTCACCTATCTCAAAAAGAATGTTTTGTCTCTTCAAAACCAAAACCAAAAAAAAAGAGCAAAAATGTGAAATGGAAGGAAAATGATACATGGTTTAATTACAACTATCAGGTCCAAAAAACAGGATCCGACTTGGAAATTGATCCAAAGGAAAATTGTGTCAGATTATGTACTCAGCAATTCATTAAGTCAACGGGGCCTCGCAGACCGTTAGCCATTCCCTGTGACAGAGGTTTGTTTTGAGCTGCGGCAAAGTAAAACACATCTGCTTTGGGGGGAATACAAACTGAAGTCTTTCACTTGTAAAAAAAAAAAAAAATGAAAGCGTAAAACAGCATAATAATGTTCTAGCTCACCTGTATAGCCTGGTTTGCAGTTACATATGATCTGATTGGAGGTGTCGTCAGTTTGACAGGAATGGCCATTAAAGTGGTTGGAACCAGGATTTCCAGGGCAAGGGCAGGGGTGACAGTGATCCCCCGATCCAAGCACTGGGTTACCATAGAAACTTTCCACGCAGCTGTGCAGAATGAAAAGAGGTATTTATGCATCTGGCAACAGACCTGCAGCGAAGCAGCAAAAGGAAATTAGGAAGTTTTTTTATATTTTTTTCCCACCGTTCGCAGAGGTGTCCTGCTGTGTTGTCCCTGCAGCCTCTGCACTCTCCTGTCTGGGGGTCACAGAGGTCGGCGTGGCCGTTACACTGACAGGGGCTGCAGCTGGGGAAGCCCCACTGACCTGGTTGGCAGTCGGAGCACTGGCGCCCGGTGGCTCCCTGCCTGCACGGACACTGACCTGTAACCGGGTCACACTGGTGGCCGAAGGAGCCCTCTGGGTGGCAGTCACAGGCTGAAAAAGAGAGAGGGGCAGTCAGTTATGCCTCTTGTCACTTTAAATCCAAATAAGCTACTGCTGCTGCTGGCTACGCCCCCAGCTCAACAGTTGCACTTGCACCTGAAAACGGCTGCAAACCGATGCGCAATTATACACGGTAAATCTTTGAAAAGCAGAAGTGGAGCCTCCTCCACAACCAACGCACATTGCAGCAAGTGGTTTCTAGATGGTAAGTCAACAACAAAACATTAGTCTTTGTCCAGCAGCCATTGTGCGGTGGATACAGTGGTACAGTGTACTTTAAGCAGCAGCTGATCAATTGTTTCTCTTTGGGTTGCTAGGTGACGGGCAGAGTGCAGCTGGGGTATCCAGTTGAGGGGTGGTGTCTGAACTGCCTTAAATGTCAGACACCAAAAAAACATTAATATTGCGAAAAACCAGCCGGGTGTTTTTTTTAAGTGCTTAAGTTGTTTTTAGTGGTAGAGACCCAACTGGAAACACAAAAATTTGCAAAATGTGAATTTTGCGTCATACATCCCATTTAATCCCTTAACTGGCGCCATCCCATCCATGGGACAAATCTAGGTTGTCTGAATTCTCTGCCTTTTTCTCCTCTTTAAGCTCTGCTGGTGTCCATTATGATGCTTTTATTGGGCAGCCTAGAGCCCCCCACTCCCCCTTTGATTGACACCGCATTCGATCAATAATGTTATGAAATGGCTTTTCCTGGGCCAATAATATCCACAGAGCGACTTGAGCTCATTTTGACATGCTTATATTCTTTCTGGAATATTTCTGACTGGTCAACTCGGAGACTAAATCTAAAGCCACAGATGTGTAGCCAATACGTGTCCTGTCATAAGGATACAAGGCATTTTGGGGTTTGTTTTGACATGATTCCACCAGCTGCATTCATAACCACGCGTAATGTGTGTGTCTATGCTGCGTCAAAGTCAGGGTCTGTGCGCCATCATGCGTAACGGTGTTTATAGGACTTTTTCTCACCAACAGAGAGCCACGTTGTCAGAACGTGTCAAAACTGGATGTATTTCTTCAGCAAAACTTCACAACTCGCCGGAGTGGATGATAATGGCCGTAAGAGTGCTGACATGTTTAAGAATACCGGAAACATTTAGTCCTCCGCTGCTACAGTCAGAGCGAGGTGGGTAGAGTGTACTGTAAGAGTGAGAATGGGGGGAGGAGAAGACGAGGAGGAGGGGAGTGGTAGCATACCGTTACAGTGCGGGGGAGGGTCGAATTAGAAGGAGAGGGGGGGGTTACCGCTTGAGCTAGAGTGCGGGGTGGGTTCGTGAAGGAGAGGGGGGAGGTCATCGTACCACTGGGAGGGGAAGGAGAAAGGGGCTGGAGGATGAGTGGGTTAGTACCATTAGAAGGGGGGCGGTAGAGTGTTGCAAGAGGGGGGAGGAGGTCTGACTGTACACTAACCACCTCCGTCCCTCCCCCGCTCCAACAGTGGTGGCAACCTGCTAAAAGTTTCCCATATTCTCAAATCCAAAACTTGACAGATATGATATTTTACTTATATAATTATAAGTAATTTCCACTATCAGTAATAATGTGTCTTCCAAAGGATTCCTCTGCTCATTATCTTTCATTAGAGCCTCATTGATGATGATATATGTTGAATCACTGAGGAGTTACAGTCATTTGAAGTTTGTACATCAGGTGTTGTTATACTTATACTTATACTTATACTTCCTCATAAATAAACATGTTCAAAATGACATTTCCTTTTGTGCCATTTTGATCAGTCTTGAAATCCATGAGCAGAATACTTTATTCTACAGACTTATTGTATTTCCCAGTCCATACATTCAACACTCAATGTGCATTTACAAGAAATAAAAATGAAAAATCTGGGTGAAGCAAAATGTTTCAATTTATTTTGTGTTGCAAACATAATAGCTACAAACTACTTACAGTTGAAGTATTTTTGACTGCAAAAATAGAACGTTTTGCTTGTCATCTTCATAAAGAGACCAGGCTTCTGCATGTAGAGTACTCCAAATCCAAAAGTACTCCAAACTGCTGTCCTTGTTCAAGGACTGCACCTTGTTCAAAGACAGCAGACCCAAGCTGCTGTCCTTGTTCAAGGACAGCAGCTTGAGGTAGACCTCAAGGTAGAACTTGTAGGTAGCAGGCTTCCTTCCTACAAGTTCTTATTTTCAAATGTACATCTGTGTTGGTTTCAGAATAAGGGACAAAAATTAAATTTTTCTTATCCACTTGAGTACTAGTTACTCAGATTATTGTGTGTATTATTAGATGTTGAAGTGGATACCAAGGTTTTTCATTCAGACTAAATTGCAGTCTGCTTACAGAGAAAATGCCAGAAAAAATCATGATTGCTCATGCCAAACTGCCTTCCTCTCAAAATGTTCCAGAGAATTACTGATAAAAGCCTTCTGTACTAACCTATTATAAATAATTACGTTTAATCATCAACCACAAATGAAGGCCTGCAGTTGTTAATCTTCACGGTCACCAAGAACAAACGCACCATTGCAGCCGTTCACTCCGAAGCCGTAGGTTCCTGGGGCGCACTGGTCACACCGCCGCCCAATAACGTTAGCTTTACAACGGCACTGACCTCCGACCTTATCACACTCGCCGCTGATGGAACCCTGAGGGTCGCACTGACAGGCTGCACACAACACACAATAAATACATTTATGCTCTGCTTTGGATCTGCATCTGTTCAGTCTACGTTTGCCATGTGGTTAGTGTGTTAGTGTGTCTGCTTACGCAGGGCCCCATCGTGAATGTTGGCTGAGATGCCGCAGATGAGTTTGGTGCACATCTCAGCCAGCGCTGGCATCGGCGTGATTATAAAGGAATCCAGGCACATGTAGCGGACCATGTCCTCGCGGTGCTGCTGTGAGTCCAGGTCGCTGCCGTGGAAACCAGGAAGCTCAGTGTACTTGGGCATCAATACCAGCTAAATGTGGAAATGAAAACAGCAGAGTTTACAGAAATACAAGGACCCTGTGAATAGAAGGATGATTCAACAATCTATAGCAGCAAATTCAAATGTTTTTTCTCTTAAATATTAAGTTGGACAAAGCATTAAGAAAAATAATTTCTTGTGATACAGCACACTTTTTTTATATCTAAGTACGCAAAAAATGCATAACTTAATTGAAATAAACTTTTAAAGAAAAGAGATTGGTGGTAACAGACATCACAAAAGAAATTCACCCAGGAAACATCTCAACTAAAAATGATAACCCAAACTCACTTTTTAAGAAATGATGAAAATGAAAACTTAAAATTCCAAATCACCTTAATGTCTGAATTTGCATCTTTCTACCACTAGATCAGGATGCCTGTCTCATTATGCTGAGACAGGCATCCTGCACCTGTTGCCCCTGCTCCTGCTATCAGTCGCACATAACTTCACTCAACATAAACTTCTTTATACCATTTTTCGACCAGATTCAATAAAATTTTTGTTTTTAAAATCTGTATTTGGAGCACCAATAAACCAGTTTAAAGCCTGCATGCCTGCCTGTGAACAATGAGGAGGGCTGGTTTATAGTTTCTTACTTACCGAGTCAATCAAGATGAAAGCGGTAAGGTGTCTGTAAGCGACTCCGTGTCGCTGGAACCTGATTGCTACCACGTAGCGATTACTGGGCTCAAAACAAAATGGCCTGGACATCAGGATGTATCTGGAAGAATGCATTACAGTCAGTACTCGGGTAACTACTAACACTGCAACAGACTCTGAGTAGCTCGTATAGCAACTGATTTACAAGCCATCATTTGTTAATATTTATTTAATTAGGAATATGAATAAAATAAAAAAAATACAGTAAACAACCATATAAGTTATGACATCTGTCTGACTCACATCTTTAATTGAGTTTTCAAAGAGATAAGCCAAACAAAAGTTGGCTTATGAGAGTTCCAGTCTGCACACCTTTTCTTTACAGTCAATGCTGGGGGCGAGGTAAATGCAGAGTAATGTAAATGAACAGTCTTTGTTAACACCAAATGCAGTGGCTGCTTATTCGTTTCAATGTAAAGCCACTATATTGTTCAACAAGCTTCAGTTCTTATTTGTTGACGTTCATTAGTTTGGCTCTTAGCTGATGCGCTTCTATCCCACAATATGCTCTTGTGCATCTCTTAGTAAATAAAGTACTTACAAAATCCGCACAGTCAGACAAACGACAAACATTACTTTTCTTTGAGCAGATATTACAAAGGATTCTTTAATCTTGCACAGCATTTCACATGTAACGGTCAAAAAACTGTAGAGTTCAGTCAAACACACCACATTCAATTTTCTTTCTGAACTAACGTGACAGCACTTTTTATATATTTTTAATTATGTCCATTAGGTGGCGCTTTTCTACAAAAAAACATATGAAAATGGAATCTTATTATTAAGAAAATATCTAAATATGCAAAAGGCATACACAATAATAAACAATGTTACAAACTGACATTTTTGGCTCTTACACCAAAGTTCTTCTGAAACTTTGAGGTCTGTTTTCTCACTAGTCTTGTCTGCAGGGAACACTGAAATGACCATATCTTCATTTTATTATTTTCATGTGTTTGACATGTTGAGAAACTTAGAATCCAGACTTTATGAATATGTAAATAACTCCAAACGCCCCCGGTGAGGCGGCGTTTGTTGTGGCCTGTTAAACATACATATAACTGCTAGCAGAAAATCATCAGGTGCACATAGAAAGCATATTATTATCTTGAAATGTCTATTTAAGGAAGAAAAACATGCAGTGAGAATGTGCACAAAATGTCCCAAGAGGCCTGCAGTTCCTCTGGAGGAGCTGCAGAGATCCACAGCTAGGAGGGAGAATCTGTCCACAGCATAATAGTCAGTTTTGTACTTAACAAATCTAGGATTTATGGAAGCATGTCAAAAGAAAATGTATAAGAAATTAAATTTGCAGGTAGTCGGGAACACAAAAAACATATGGGAGAGCTGACAATTTTTTTGTCTAAATGCAAGTCTTTCAGGTTCACAGTAAGATCATCACAGCTGACCGTTCCACTCAGGATTTGTGTAGCTCTCGGGTCAGGAAAGCGGTGGTTAACAACTCTGCAGATCCCACACATTATGGACACAAACTGTCCAGATTTCAACCAAATTTGGATCCCACCTGTGATAAAAATAAACAGGATCCTACCACCCTTCTATGTCTAAATATTTAGCTTGGAGCTAAATATTTATTTAGTAAACTAAATATTTGGTTTGCTAATTAAATATTTGGCTTGCTGGCAAAAAATTTAGCTTAAAGCTAAATATTTAGTTGGTAATCCTAACCCTGCCCTTAGTTTGTAAACTAAATATTTATAAATATTTAACTGGATATTTGGCTTGCTAATTAAATAACTAAATATCCAGATGGTGGTGAGCTTTTTGAAGAGTTTTAGACATAAAAATTTAACAGAAAAACTAATTTAAAAGGATAGAAGAAACTTTTAGTGTTCATGCAAATGTTTATCATGAGTTATAAGTAAAACATGAATTAGCTCAGCCATTTAGCACACAAAGAAGAACCACTTTAATGTTTTAAGAGGTATGAATGTTTTTGGCTTGTATATCAACATAAAACACCAATCATGCCCCTTTAAAACCCGGCAAACTCGATGAACCTTGCCCAGAATTTAAAAGTTGCCTATAAATGAAAGCCTTTCAGTCAGATTACACCTTTATCTGTTTGTTCTGCAATTTTTCCACAATCTGCACCACAGAAAGGAAAGCTGCAGTCTTTCTATATCTGATTCTTACAAATACTCTGCAGTTTGTTTGCCCACCTGTGTCTCACAGTGCGTACAAGCCTGGGCAGATATAAGTGACAACAGTGATGCAATTGTTTTTTTTTCCCCCTCCTTGCTATTTCAACAAGCATCCAGGCGCACCTCCCTCAGACGTACACACACTCAGAGATATTCTGGTCTGCATGCAAACATCCATGACTAGTGGTGGTACCTGTTGCGGTGCAGCAGGGTTTCAGTGTAGAGCTGTTCGGTCGGAAGAAGGTTTCCACATCGGAGACTTGAGGGCAGCTCAACAGAGGTGATGCTGACAACAGCCTCCCAGTCCTCTGTAGACTGCATCAGGACACATGAGACCACACGTTCACCGGAAATGCAGCTGTCATAAACTGCATTTCCGTTAACCGTAAAATTGCGCAAATTGGAAATACAAAAATAAATTTGCTTAATGGACGCGAGTCATGTGATCAACAGCCAGATGTTACTACTGGCAGAAACGACAAAGACCACAGGAAGTAGGTCTATGGTTGACAGATGATAAGCATTAGTGGCGTTGCTGAATTATAAATATATTTCATGTGACAGTTATCAGTCACTGCCAAGATTTTTAATGCCTTGATGAGTGAACAAACCTATTCACACATTATTTTAATGTTATGGAAACACAATTGGAAATTCATTCGTAATGGAAACGCAGCTACTGTCTACACCTAAACACACCTCAGGCTCGTAGCGAATAATGACTTCATACTCCATGGCGTATGGGATGTTGTCGATGGTGAACACCAAGCCGGCGCCGTCTTTGACGCGAGCAAAACCGGGACCGGTCCAGGTAGCGATGTGGCTGGGAGCGTGCTCTCTGTGGACCGTCGTGACATCCGGCTGAATGGGAAGAAGTCATGTGACCCACACGGGAAGCTATAGCTGTCAGACTCAATCTATTATCATAGAGTAGTATTATTTCCCTTCCAATGGATAATTATGTACTCATTTGTGTTTGTCTATCTACTGAGCAAAACCTTCAATAAAGGTTAAACGGTGAGTCAGAATCCTACTGTCTGCTGAAGCTGCCGGATGCGTCTCAGCGCTGCCTCAGACTGCTGCAGGCGTGAAATGCGCCGGTGTCGCCGATGCCTCCTCGCCTGGTTGCTGAGCTGCTGAATGCAGTCGTCTGCTGCCTGCGGGCGGACCTGACCCTGAGGACGAGATGGGAAAAAAGCTCCATGTTAACCTCAGCATGTGGGAGATTTGAGATCAAACTTGTTTTTATTTATTGAAGCTGAAGTTTCCCAAGTTTTTACTAAAGATGTTAGTGAAAACTGAGGAGAAAAGCTGTTGCTGTGCTGTCAAATATTTAGTTTAATAATTTTGAAGATTAAATATACATCTGTCCATCAAATAATTCCTATTCAATTTTAGCTTTGTTCTTCTGATACCAAGATTCGTAATTGTTGTAATTTATCGACTTTTTTATGTCATTGAATAGTCCAATTGTAAGCTATTTTTGTTCCAATAAAACAGTGATATTTTCTATTGAAAAGTTGCGTAGTTGATCTATTTGGTTTAAATCCATATTGAACTGTCGTGAGTATTTTATTTTACGTAAAAAATGATGCACTCTGTTATTAGTTATAGATTTTTTGAAAATTGTAGGTGTAATGAGACAGGTGTATAATTTGTGAAGAGGTTTGTTGCCACACTTATGTAGTGGAACGACTTTGGCCATTTTGTTTTTCTCTTGTTTTTTTAAATGGTACTCACTGGGAATGATACATTGTAAATGTACATCAGTAGTTTAGTAATTCCAAAGATTACTTGTTTTACAATAGTCATGTCAATATCCTCACAGTCTGTTAAAGTTTAACACACTGAAACAATTTGGAGAATATCTTTCTCTCCACTGCTGCTAGAAATGATGTAGATGAATGTAAGAGAGCTAAAAAAAAAAGGAACATTTAGTCTGATTTAATGTCAGGCAGGTTATGGATTGTATTTTCAGTGATATCTAGTTCCAACTGTATCTGCTGAACAAGCAGAACATAAAATTGTCACACTTCACTACGTGCCTCACACTGTAGCCTTTCTTCTCAGGGCATACCAAAGTCATTGAACTCAGTTTGTCTCACATTCCTGCTGCAGAGATGTTGCAAGTGTGGACTGGCAGAGCTTGCTTATAGGAATACATGTGGGACAAAGGGGTTGAACCACTTCATATTTTTCAAGGTCAATTGCATCATGATAATAGTCGAGTCGATGTCGACTAGTCGCAGTGACGTCATCATGACGTAATCGCAAAACGCTTCACAACTACTTGCAGGCTTTGTCGGCTATATTCATGGCAAATATTGACACCCCTCCTCTGCTGCTTTTACTAAGTCTATTTGGATGACATCTTCGATCTTATACATGTCACAACTGTTTTCCAGTTGTTGGATAACTATAAGCTGGCCATCTTTTCCAATTAGTCAGGAAAAGATTAAAGATATTTGGATGAACATATTTCAAATTAGACTTAGTATAAGTGGTTTTGGTAGAAGATTTTCATCATTTCAGTTCCAGGTGCTCCATCGTCTTAACCACTCTAAAACTAAATTGATAGAAGCTAAGGCAGGGTTTGGACTTTAAGTGATGCTTGCCACATGAAGATCAATACATCTTTCTGTATTTTTGAAACGTTTCTCCAAAATATGTGGCACTCCAGTTGTACTCTGTCCTTTCATGTTTACAAGTGGAGCCCCGTAATGCAAGTCTAATTGCTTTCTTCCCTCTATTGACTGAGAGGAACAGAGCTCTCTTATCATTATTTTTCAGAAAATAATATCTTTACTTAAATGGAAAACAAACTCCCGCTTGCTCATAGGACATGGGCTCAGGACATGTCCTATGTCCTGAGCATAAACTCAAAGTATTATGCAGAATTATGCAGGATGCATAAACTCAAACTATTATGCAGAATTAAAAGAGCAAAAATCTGTTGCACAAAGCTGGATCTGACGTTTTTCTTTTTTTTTTCTTTTTCAAACACCTGCTAATATTGATGATTTCTGGATAGCTGCAGGAGTCAAATTATTACACTGACCACAATGGTCTTTTTGGAACATCACAATCCAAACTTATTATGAACGGATCCTGTTTGGTTACAGATGAATTCCAGGAAGCCGCCTGTTGCTCCTCCGCCTGATGTTAAGTACTAACCTATGAACATAAATCATTAAATTTTAACGTTGATAAAATTCACTTGGAACTAGGTGTTATTTAGAATGAACTGGTACAACACCTCCGAAAACACACTCTGTATTTTAATTTCTGATCACCAGAGGGCGCTATTAGACAAACTATACTGTTGAAATACAAAAAGTAGGACTAGAGCAAAACATGTGCTAACTATCTAGTCTGCTGTTTCCATCTCAAGTTCAAGATCGACAGTCATCATCAACACTTATTTTCACGACTTCAAATCAGAGCACAAATTAGCACAAACATAGCCGAGTTGATTGACACCCATTTTGTCTGATTTGAAGAAGGTGGGGAGGCCAACTTCACTCAGGTCAGCGACCTTGGTGATGCTGCTGAGCTCACCGGCAGCGAGGGGTCGGTGGGCGAGCGCCCGGCAGCCTCTTCAGCCTCGTATTTGTAGTAGTCGAGCGGAGCACAGAAATACCCAGGCTGCACCTCCAAACACTGTCGACCAATGAAATGCCTCCTGCAGTCGCACTGCCCGCTATCCATCATGCATCTTATTGCAACAGGAAGAGAAAAATGAAAAAAATATTCTGGTTAGAGTAAATTCTGACAACTACACCTCTATGCATGAGGCCATAGGGTTAATATTATAGACACATGCACAATCAGAATTCACAAAATTCACAATCAGATTATGTTTTATCCATAAGGTCAACCTGTTGTTGAAAGCTCCACCGAAGTCGCACTCACAAGGTCTGCAGCCACCCAGGTCATTACTGAGACCCCAGTATTCAGGCTGCAGAGACAGAAAACACTCATTTAATCCAGTAGTACCAGTAGAAAATTTGTGTTAACCTACTTATTACAGTTTAAACAAAACTAAAGTATAATGCAAACATTCATTAGACTAACAAGCACAGTGCACTGCAGGCACACGCAGGCCCACTCTGCTTCACCCCTAGCAATCACACATCCCAGATGATTTGCACCTGACTCACCATGCGGTTACAACAAATGATAAGATGGGGCTGGAAGATGCTAAATAAAAGCTAAAAATGAGACGTTACACTTTTTACTAAAATTATGGACTAAAAATTAAAACAATAAAAGCTTTTTAAAATAATATGTTGGATTTGCTTCAGTCTCAGGCCTATAATATTAATTAGTCGGGTCAGATCAGGCCTGGACAAATCTAAACTAGTTTTCGCCACTTGTTTACTATCCTCTGTCTTTACATTGAAATTTAACTTCTCCTTCTCCTGTTTTTTTTTTTTTTTTTTTTTTTTTTTGAGGATCAGTAAATAACTTCTTGGTGTATTACCACCACCACCTGGTATGACATGTGGCTTAGACTTTGAGTTGCACAGCTTTCCAACCCAGGAGGAAAATCCAGCAGAACAGTGGTACCAGCTTGGAGAGTCCGCATCAAATTTGAGAACTTGATGCTGGCACTGGGACACCACTGGTAATTATCACTATGGTTACCAAGATATTTAGCTTTGGATACCGGTCTGGAAGAGAAACCTTCAACCTCAAGATGAAGTTGCTATTTTAAGAATGCGACATGGACAGAATTCAGGTATGAAATGTAAAAAACAGCCTGACTTATGACTTCAGGTTACTAACCAGACACTGGTTGCAGTAGCGACCTGTGATGTATCTTTTACAGGAGCAGTCCCCACTGATCTGATCACAAGGAACATCCATCAGTATGATGCCCCGGGGGTCACAGTTGCAAGCTGATGGCAAAATACACAAACACACACACACTCTGAGCCCCAGAAAGAAATGTTCATTTCCATCAACGCTGCCTAAAGTGGAGATAAACACAAACACATACGTTGGCATCCCAGTGGGTCGCTCTCACTGAGTCCATAATAACCCGCCTTGCAGTCATCGCAGCGCTTGCCCTTCACGTTGTCTTTGCAGCGACACTGTCCTGTGATCATCCCTATTCCCAGGTCGGTGTGGCTGTCACACAGACCTCCCTCCAATGATCCAACCGGGTCACAGTCGCAAGCTGGAATTAGAGTTTCCAGATTCAGGTTTATTCACAAAGGAACTAAACTTGTTCCTTTGTTTAGACAGGCCACACTGAGCTAGGCCAGTTACAATAACAACATTTGCTGGACAATAAATTACCCAGACGTTTTTGCAATTAATAATAATATGGCTGCTTTGAGACCATTTTCAGATTATATAATGTTAATGACATAAAAAAAATGCAAAAACACATTGTGAAAGATCAATAAACTTTAAACTCTTTTGAGCAGCAGCTGGATGTTTGAAGTTTACCTCAGCGCGGATTGCGCACCTCCTTTCACTCAAACTGGTCACAGGCTGACCTGTATGGATATTTACATCAACCCCCTGTGAGGAATTATAATTCTTTCCAGAGTTTTTGATCAAGGTAGGTTCAAAAATTCCAAAGCTAAAGCTCGCGGGTACTATTCGTGGACAAAAGAATTTTGTGCAGCTTTTCCATCTCAACACCGGGCACCTGGCTATGTCTACGCTGATAAAGTACATGTCTGTGGTCCCGGTTGGCTGGAGCGTTAGTGGTTAACGAATCAGCACTAATCCAGAGAGGAGATTTTGCGCTCGCCTGTAGTCACGCATCACGTTGGTTTTATATTATTATTTTTTGAAATTATTTTTAGCATTATTTTTCAGTCTACAGGATGCATCAAACCATATTTGATGGTTTAGTCAGACAGAGTTAAAGTGCGCGCCTGCGTGGAGTTCTGAGAAACCTGTCCCATTAATTCAGTGTTTCTCAATTCCGGTCCTGCCCTACATGTTTTAGGTGTTTCCCTTATGCCACACACCTGGATTGAATATATGGATGATGAACAGGCTTCTGTAGCACTTGATGGTCATGCAATCATTTGATTCAGCTGTTCTGGAATAGAGGTACATCTAAAACATGCAGAGCAGGGGGGCTTGAGGACTGGAATTGAGAAGGCTGCATTAACTGGACCAACCACTGTTTTTTTAACAGTGTCCCCTTGTTAAAAAAACTCAAAAAACATAAAATGGAAGAGCTACTAAAGCCACATTAGCACCATTGCATTAAATCTAATGTTTGTTGCGCATCTCTGCGCAGTGCAGCGAATTTAACTCGTGTAGGACAGGTCCAAGGCTGTATAAGGCCTTGAGCAGAATTTGACTTTTGGGCCCCTTTTGTTGCTAAAAACATCAGCACCTCTAACAGCTTCTGTGTTAGATTTAGTGAAATCTGGGAGTAGTTTAAATGGCCAACCTAAAAAGCAATAAGTTATAATTACAATTTACTAATTTGTATTTGTGAACAAACAGAGCTCAAACTCAAAGATTAAACTCACAGCATCAGATTGTTGCTATGGTAACAAAACAATCTAACTATGGATATTGTTCTTTGAACTTTTACAATTTGCCAGCTCCTTAAAATCTTACATATAAATGTTAAACAGTTAAGAATATTTTAATTTATTTATTCTGAAAGCATTAAATCAAATTTAGCAGCATTGATAATCTCAATAAACAAATGTTACATTTATGTATCTGTGTTAAAATATTAGTCTTTATGGGGCCCCTGAAGCCTGGGGGCCTTATGGAGCTGCTGACTTAATTTGGATTAAAGAGAAGTGCATATTCATTTTAATTGTATTTTTTTATTTGTTGTTTTTAAGACAAGTTGTGGGTTTAAATATTGTTTCACTGGCAATGTTTTCCTGTAACATATAATTACCCAGAAATATTTTTACTATTTCTGTCTATTTAACATCTTTTAATACAAAAACACGGTGGACCCCCAGTGGATCGCCTCGGCACCCCGGCCACCGGGGCTAGCAAGTTTTCTGGGTGAAACCCTGGAGCTCGTTATAATTTATTATGTGATTAAATGATGTATTGCTTATTGCGACAGGCAATAAGCAATACATCACCCTTCCAACGTATTGTAGCACCTGCAAAATAAAATTACTAGTGAAAATTAGAAACTTGGGTTAAAAAAAATATATAAAAACTATAATTAAACAGCATTTATTCAAAAATTAATGTCAATAATGGATCTCTTTTGGTTCACATCTTTGATCTGATACATATTACAACTGTTTTTCAGTTGTTGGGTAACTATAAGCTGGCCATCTTTTCCAATTACTCAGGAAAAGATGAGAAAGATATTTGGATGAACATCTTTCAAATGAGACTTAGTATAGGATGATTGGTAGAAGATTTTCATCATTTCAGTTCCAGGTGCTCCATCGTCTCCACCACTCTAAAATTTAATTGATAGACGCTAAGGCAGGGTTTGAACTCTTAAGTGACACTGGCCACATGGAGGTCAATACATCTTTCTGTATTTTTGAAGCGTTTCTCCAAAATATGTGGCACGCGAGTTGTACTCTGTCCATTCATTGTTTCGTAATGCCAGTCTAATTGCTTTCTTCCCTCTATTGTCTGAGAGGAGCAGAACTCTCTTAACAATTATTATTTTTCAGAAAATAGTATCTTTACGTAAATTGAAAACAAACTCTCCCGCCTGCTCATAGGAAATGGGCTCAGGATATGTATGTTTAATTGGACAAGGTCAGAAATGCTGCACAAGGTAAAACTCAAACTTTATAACAAACTCCAACCTTTTTTCCTCATTTTGAAAACATGGATTCTGATAATATTACTTAATTCTTTTTATTTTTGTTATTTTGGATTATTTGTATTTTATTTTATTTTATTATCTATTTATTTTGCTGAGTTAGTTGCATTGTGGTTGAGGGCTGGAGTTTGGGAGAAGAAAATAAAAAAATGCTTATTAATATCGTAGGTGTTCTTGAATACAGTGAAACACATTGATCAAAAAAGATTGAACTAGAGTGTTAGTGTCCCAAACATAGTCAGATAAAATCGCCTCACCGACACAGACACGAGGGTCTCGAATATCCCTGTTGGGGTCTTGGTAGTAGAACGGTTTGCACATCTCACAGCTGCGTCCCATTGTGTTGTGCAGACAGTTATGACAAACTCCACCGCTGGTGTTACCCGTCGCCAAATACACCGCCATATCAAAGTGACACTGGTTTGTGTGGCCGTTGCAGTTACACTCTGCAGGAGAAGGTTAAAAAAAAAAAAACAGACAAACATTAAATGAATGTTATGTTTCATAAATAAAATAAAATCTAAATATTTTTTTGTTGATATTTTTGTGCGATAAAAAGAACATGGTCCTGGAGTGATTTCCAGATGTAACTTTTTTACATTTTGTCCTATTGTAGTTAAGCAGTGGTGAAGTCAGTGGTGTGGTTGTTTTTTCCAAGGAGTCAAAAACGTATTGATGTATCAGTAATGTGCGGTCAGGGGGCAGGTGAGGAAGAGCCTCACTAGTCATCATGGAAAAATAATGTACAATAATAAAATAATTTATATTGCTATTTTCACCCTGTGGTTCTTACTATAAAAAACCTATTTTTCATTTTAACTTAACCAAGTCTGATTATTTTTTTCTTCAAAATCACTGAATTTTCGCATTTTCCCATTCAAATGTTCGGAAGTGCAGCTGGTGAGGCAGCAGTGAGCTGAGCCTCTCCTGGGATTGATCAACCTCTCACTAACTGCACTGGCTGCCATTATATGGGAGCATGCTCCTCCTGTCTGAACGTCGTCAATAAAATGGCAAATACATTTAATGTATGAACTGATTTTCCATAATTTAGCTTATGTATATAATGTACAATGTTTTGTCACCAACTGTGTGTGTCACGTGTTTCGTGTGCTGAGGAGCGATCAGAAATGGCAGAGGACCGATCCAAGGTGAGGCAGAGAGTTCTCTTGCCTCATGGCAGGGGGCGCTCATGATCCCAGATATTGTGACTCCACAACTGCAGAGTAAGAGACAGTACCAGCGAGCTGGCCATACAGTACAGTGAAGTGCAGTGATATATTTAGTTTTCTCTTATTACCACAGCAATCACTTATTATTAATGGCAAAATGAACGTTAAGCCTAAAACTATACTACTTAGACTGAATGTTCTGCTCCTTGTGTGCAAAATATTTGAGAGGTTTTTTTTTTTTGTGGCGTTGTTGTCACTTGCTATGGCAATGAGTCTACACGTAGCTGCGCTGTTACAGAGAGCAAGAAAGAAGTGGTTTTGAGTTGTAGTTTAACGGTTTTTCTCTTTGATGTGGAGCACAGAACGAAATTAATAGTACCTACATTTCCAAGTTTCTTTAAGTTAACGGAATTATTTTTCCGTGGCAGTGCAGCTATGGATGGCATGTAAAAGAACTGGATATAGATATTGGACCAAATTTTTATATTGTTGTATTCCTAAAGTAGAAGAAAAACATGGTGTTCAAGTGTTTTTACGTAAAGAAATGCACCTTTACTACTTTACTATTGCACTTTAGAAACTAGGGAAGAAGAAAGCCATCATTGAAAGAAAGTCAAAGGAAGTCCAGTTTGTTGCTAGTCATGCAAGGAGCACAGCAAACAGGAGGAAGAAGGTCCATAGGTCAGATGAACTTTTTGGACTCCATGCAAAGTGAATCATTTGGTAGAAAACTAAGCATCACCCTAAATACACCATGCCCACGTGTAAACATGGTGTTGGCAGAATCATGCTGTGGGTATGGTTCTGTTCAGCAGGGGACATGGAAGCTGGTCGGAGTTGATGAGAAAGTGGATGGAGCTGCAGGACAATTTTGGACAAAAGTCTGTGCTGGGCTACAGATTGATAAAAGCTCAGGCAGAGTTTGGCCACATGGAGGTCAGTCCATCTTTCTGTATTTTTGAAACATTTCTAAAAAAAAGAAAAAGCTCACCAGTTGCACTCTGTCCATTTCTGTTTATGAGTGGAGCCTCGTAATGCTAGTCTAATTGCTTTCTGCCCTGTGTTGACTGTAGACTGTTTTCTCTGAAATAATCATCAATTCTCAGAAAATAATATTTTTACTGAAATGGAAAACGGACTCTTCCGCCTGCTATTTGTGTGATCGTATCTTATGTTTTTATGTTCTCGCTCTGTTCATCTTTTTGAAGAATTAAGTACTTTTTGGAATCTCTGATCATATTTTTTCCTATAGCACAGTTAGAATTTTCCTGTAACTAACTTGCTAACTTGCCTTCCAGCTTGAAAACATCCAGTCACAGAGGGATGTCATTACAAAACTAAATCAGACGATGGCTTCTGGGTGCTCAGCTCTGTGCTCAACTGTCAGGCTTGCAAATACAAGAATCAAATTTCAACATTTCTCAAATAACATCAGATGTCAAGAAAGAGGAGAACTGAAACTATTTATTCTGTTTCTTTTTATTTTGTATTCTGTTCTGTTCTGAGATTGTGTATGGGCAGTCTTACCTCTGCATGTGTGTGGGTCCTCTGTCTCCGCTGGTCTCCACGGTGAGTCGTTGTGGAAAACCTTGCAGCGCTCGCAGTTCAGACCTTCGGTATTATGCTTGCAAACACAGCGGCCATGGATCTAACCAATCAAAGTACAGGAGAATTATGAGATAAAAACGCTACAACCGGCTGGAAAAACAAGATCAAACGAGAATATTTTATTAAAAACTAGAATAAATATTAGATTTCTTTTGTTCCTCTTCTGGTTTCAGGTAACAGGACTATTTTTATTTAAATATTTGATTGTAAAAAAGATCACTGGTTGATTTTAAAGTTTAACTGCAGAAAATGCATTAGGTGATTTAATCTTAGTAGTATCTACAATAAAGTGCTGTAGAATGTCAGATAAAGACACTGAACCGTGTCTTTGTGGCTAAATATATCTAAATATAAAATAAATTTTACTAAATTAGTGTGTGAATTGATAGGATATTACAGGTAAGCAGTGTGAAAGCTTTTTAACAAATATATACTAAACATTCTTTTTTCCAAAAGTTACATACTGCAGCTTGAAGTAGCATTTGGGTGTTGGCCTCACTTCAACACACACACTGCAGTCTGCGGTAGCGTATTAGTCTGTTAACCCACCATGCCAGTCTCATGGGTGTTTACCCCCGGCACCGGTGCGCACTCTGAAGCGTGTCCATAACAAAAGCAGCTTCCTCGGACCACCAGCTCGTTAATGGCGTAGTAATATTTCTGCAGGACATCCGAGCGGCGGTCCAGCAGGTCGTCTCCCAGCGTGTTGAGCTTTGTAAAGTTGATGCGCAGATTGGTGATGCGCAAAAGTTCTGATGAGAAGAAACCAGATCAAATTAGCCTTAATTAAGAGCTTTTGTAATTAAAAGCAAATTACAGTGGATACACTTAATAATCAAAACAAAGATTATCTGGAAAGAGGCCAATACGTTTCATGGCAATGTAGGTTGATATGTAACAAAGAGTATTTTTCATACCATTGGACTTAACTCTGTTAATATAATTCATTCTTAGGTGTGATATCTTTCTTTAACTCACTTTTCCTGTGTCTCCATATTAATATGCCTTAGGGGCCAACTTGATAATGAATTTAAGGTAAACAGCAGACTACTTGTCTAAGTTTACTGTACGTGTTTTTTGTTTGTTTTTTTTGGGTTTTTTTGTTTAAGAAAATGGAGTTGGAACATAAAGATAAATAGATGAAGTTGAGTTTCCTTCTATGTAATGCGGTTTGGCTGGTTAGATTATTTCAGCTTTCATCCTGCTGATTCATCAACCTGGATTTTTTCTCTTGTTCAAACAAGTCAGTAGAATACAGGAAGAATGCTAATAGCAGGTGTTAATGAGAAATCTTCTTATCAAGAGGCAAAAACTATTTCACTGTCTAATCTGAGTTCTCCCCCAGCATGCAGCCTTAGTTTGCAAATGGCTTGTTCAAACAGGTTTTATTAATGAAAATAAAAATTGATAGGTTTGTTAATTAATAGAAATTGCTAAAAATGTGAAGGTGACATTAAACTCTGATGACTTTGTTATTATTACATACACATAAAGTCTTCACTGACCTTGAATGTCCAAGCTGTACGGATCATCTACTGGAATTGCTGGATCCAGCACTTTAAAAATGACCTTTATTACAAAATAAAATCGTTTAGGGAAAGAAAGTTAGAGAAAGGTATATTACAATCAGAGCTAATATCTACCTACACAACAAAAATATATTAGGTGTTTAAAAAAAAAAATAATCAAAAGTCGGATTTGTGAGAATGAAACCCAAAATCTATCATTATCAGAGGTGGGTGCTTGTTACATTTACTCAGCTGCATTAATTTGAGTAACTTTTAGGAATTTTTTTTTTACAGATTTTAAATTCTGTGTAAATTAAAATGCAAATTAATTTGCACTTTGCAAATTAAAGTGAATAAAATTGATTTGTGGTCCAAGTACTGCCCCTTTCTAAGAGAAACTGAAGTGATGGGGGCTAAGGGTATGCTGCGACAGTCTTGGTTCAACTGTATTGTATTAGTTTGCTAGCTAGCTCCCCGCATACAATTATGATCTGTTTGTGCTGTAAAGCACAAACAGATCATAATTCTGAAAACTCAATTTTCTTTATTTGAGTTTGTGTGATTTTAGTAAAATAAATCATCTCAGAGAGTCCCAAATTTTCCAGTGTACCTCTCCATCTTTAGAGGGCTCAATATCAGAGTAGCGTTCTTCACAGATGACTTCGTTAATATGGTGCAAACCGTTGGCGGGGATTCCAGGGAAAGTTCTGGTACAGTTCTTGGCGAAGTAGCGGTAGGGGCGCCATGTGCGGCCAAAATCAGCTGATCGCTCAATGATCAAAGCTGCAGGGCGAAAAGTCTGGAGAGGTTCAACAAACACAGAAATTATTACAGCACAAGTCAGTCATCAGTCAGTTTTGTATGACACAACAAATACAAACAGGAATTCAAAGTCATTTGTGTCATGAGAGCAACTTCTCTAAGTCATTTGTCTAAAGCTTTTGCTTTATGGTAGATCTGCCAACAGACAGTGCGGTATACATAACAAACAGACCTGAGTAAGTCTCCAGCAGATACAGTACACTCAGAGACAGAAAGGCAAAGGCAACTTTAGTTTGGGTTTAGACTCTGGGTCTCAAACTACATTCCTCAAGGAACGTGTCCTGTAACCTTTAGATGTCTCTCTGCTTCATTTTGCAGCCCTATGTTGCTGTTTGCTTTGATTATAGTCATGAGTTTAACATAATTTATTTTCACTTAGCTTTGGAAAGATAAAGGTATATTTCAAACCACATCAAATTACAAGGATCGTACCTTAAACTTCATGATGAGATGTGTGAAGTGGAATTCAGCCTCAAGATTCAGTTTGATGCTGACGTCCTCCTTACCTGCAACGAACACACCAAGATGTGTCATGAACAAATGACAAATCCTTTAGTCTCAGCTGTTGATCCTGACACAAGAACCACGAGAAAACAAAGGCAACAAGCAAACTGATCATGTTTGTGTTCATCGTTGAAGAGTAAATACACACCATTGACAGATTTCCAAAAGTTCTCATTCCCATTGAGGTCTGTGAGGTAGATCACGTTTTCAATGCGGTGGCTGTTTCTGTGGTGGTGGGGATCATACGGCCGACGAGAGTCACACTCGAAACACTTTTCTGGATCCTGATGAGGCAAACAACATATTCAGCATAAGAAGAAACCAGGGAAAGGATGGATTTGTGTCAAATGTTAAGCACTTCTTATAACAACCCCAGCCATGACAGCATATTTTCTTGACATTTGTATCTAGACTTAAATGAAAGCTGATTTGGGATGAGGATACAGTATTGCTCTTGTGGGGTAAAAAGGGGATTCATTTGAGAAGAGGCCTTGAAGAGGGGTTCTATCTGGGCTCTGTTTAGCCCCAGATGGAACAAACTGGGGCTAAACAGAGAAATGAGGGGAAGTTGGCACAGAGAACCAGCGGATTCCAGGGCAGAGCCTCTTAATTAGGCTGTTGTCAAGGGTGATTAATCTAGCAACAACACCGTGGCTGTGACATGGACTCAGCTGAGCCGGGAAAAGGAAGCACAGTCATGGATGTGCACACATGTCAACTGTTACATGCCTGTGCACATATGAAAGAATAAGACTTAACTTATTAATAGAGTGTTCCTTAGTACCTATCAAAGTCATGCAATTTCAAACATCTTACCTGTAAGATCCAAAACTTACATACTACTTTGACTTTGAAATGAAGACATATCAGCCTGATCCTAATTAATCTTGTCTTTCAGGCCCTCAGTATCGCCGATGTTGCCCTAAAGACCCTTCCCTCCTCTTCTCAGCTCTCATTTGTCTCCCATTAGTCAAGCCTGGTCAGCTTAACTAAAGGGTTTCGCTTCAACAATGCGCCGGTTAAAGTCTGCAGCTGATTTGACAACACTTTTCTTTGTTGTACTACAACGGTAGTTTTAAACACAAAAAGAAAGTATGTTCCACCTCCCTCATTTAGTTTCCATTGTGCCTCACTCAGGCTGTGAAACTGAGACTTTGCTGCTGTTTGTCCCTCAGTGATCGTCTCTTTTCTTTGCCTTTTCATTCAAGCGCCCCTTCCTCACATTTCTCGACTTTAATAGTTGAGAAAAAAAAAAATGCAGCAGTTACAGCTAAAAGGAAAGATAAAATAGTAGACAACAACCAGCTTACATACCTCCGCTCTATAGAAAACTAGAAGAAAAAGAGTCTGCAATCTGATCCTGGAGAGCAGAAAAACACTACCCAGAGGACACACATCAAACATGAGTGACATATGATCGTGTGGACATTTGAAAACTGGATGACAAATGTTTTCTGTGGGTCTCTGAAGTGTCTTCAGACATACCAGGCTGTCACAATATCCTGACCCGTACTGTAGTAAGTAAGGGTGTAGAAAGCACAGAGCGTCAATTATGTTCACCTGGAAGTTGACAGTGGTTAATATTCCTGCTCTGAGGCAGTGGAAGTGCAGGCACAAACATGCAGGCGTGCGGAAATGCACGGATGTGAGCTGGATGAATGTAAACATGATGGTGAACCCGCCAGGAGGAGTGCAGTGTGTGCAGGATGTTTTAGCAGAGTGTCCCGCTTCAATAAGGTGTGGACAGAAGCTTAACCCAAACATACGCCTCTCTTACTTTTCATTAAATAGGTTTGAGATAGTTTTCTGCTTCCCATTTCAGTTTAATGCTCTACATTAAACTGAATTGGGAGGATACATTAAACCTACTGCTGATGGGGGGGCTGTGGTGGCAAAGCACAACCCACATATGGAGGTCTTACTCCTCAACACAGATGTCACAGGTTTCAGTCCCTGTTTGGTGACCTTTGCTCCATGTCCTCCCCCTCTCTAATTGCCCACTTTCATCTATAGCCATTCACTATAAATATCTGATAGTTTGCATAAGTAAATGATTTTTTTCTTTGTGAACACCACACCGTAAATGGCTCCAGTCCAGGGGCCCACATCCTAGCAAATTCGGCTCTTGCTACAACACCTATTTCTTCTTGCTGGAGGAGCAGAAGATGGGGAAGCTCCAGTATTTGAATGAATCTCTTCTGTCTAAACTTGCTAATCAACTGGAGTTTGTTTAAAGTGGACTGAACAGTGTGAGCGTCCCCTTAGATAATATTTATACGAGTTTTTAACCATGTTTATTTTTCTCCTCTGTGTTGCTGCAGGTAGTTTTAATCTCCTTATATACTGATCATAATCTTTAATATCATACTAAATCAGTTCATTTAATTAAGTAATTCTCTTTGTCAGACGTTATACTTCATCTGGCATCCCCTGACTTTTTGAATATGTATTCAAGTGTACCGTTTTAATATTTCAGAATATGGATATAATCTTCAATAATATGTAGGTTGCAGCAATAACACGACTGCATAGTGAAACCAGCAGCTACACAATCAGCCTCTCTAAGGGATTAAACTGATAGTCATTGGTGAAGTGCAACCTACAAAAATTATGCACTGAAATTTTGCTTTAATTTTGGACTAAGTCCAGCAAATAAAGAAGAGAAAATGTAACAAAAACAGAGTGTGTGTTTAAAGAGAGTGGGGCTGATAGTGAGTTAACACCTGGAGGGGCCTCACTCATCAAAACTACAAACAAACAGACAGATGAACAATTATAGATGAAGTAGTGGTGAGTGACTGATGGAGGAGCATGAAAAGAGAAAACATAACTGCAGTTTGTCTTTTCCTCCTGACAGGATGGCTCCATATACCCTGGCTTACAAAAGTATTTATACCCCTTGAACTTTTTCATATTCTGTTACATAAAAATATATTTTCTTCACATTTTATGTGAAAGACCAACAGAAAGTGGCATACAATTGCGGAATAGAAAGAAAATTATACATGCTTCAAAACATTTTTTGCAAACTGAAAAATGAAAGAGTGGCATACAAAACTATTCAACCCCCATTTTCTCTGAGGTCAAACAGTTGTCTTCAGATGTTGCCTGATGACTGCTAATGACTAAATAGAATCCACCTCTGTGTAATATAATCTCAGGACAAATACTGTACTACCAAGACAAGGCCATCCACCTAAACTTCCAGGCTGAACAAGCCAAGAGGCCCATGTTGACTCTAGACCAAACACAGAGATCCACAGCTCAGGTGGGGGAATCTGTCCATGGGACAAGTATTAGTCATGCACTGCACACATGTAGTCTTTATGGTAGAGTGAAAAAAGAAAGCCATTGTTAAAAAAACAAAAAAAACATAAGAAGTCCCACTTGCAGTTTTCCAGCAAACACGAGGTCAGACCAGACCAAAACTAAACTTTTGACCAAAATGCAAAAAGCTATGCGGCAGAGAACTAACACCATACATCAGTCTGACCACACAATCCTCACTGTCAGATATGGCAGTGGCTGCATCATGCTCTGTGGTGCTTCTCTTCAGCAGACACAAGAAAGATGATCAGAGATATGGAAAGATGGACGAAGCCAAATTCAGGCCAATGTTAGAAAAAAAAACCTGTTGGAGTCTGCAAAAGACTTGAGACTTCTCACACTGCACTTTTCAGTTTTTTATATGTAAAACTGTTTTGAATCATGCAGAATTTTCTTTCCACCTTCACAATTGTATATCACTTTGTGTTGGTCTTTAACACTAAATTCCAATGAAATATATTTATGTTTGTGGCTGTAATATGACAAAATATGGAAAAGTTAATACTTTTGCAAGCCACAGTAGTATGGAGTACTGATGACCTGATTATCAGGTAAAGTTCAGGATTAAAGAAATTCATTTAAACCAGCAGCTCATTCTGACACATCATGCACAGTAATTATGAGCTAAACTACCTGAAATTATCAAAACTGATCTGAAATAATCAAGTACAATTAACCAGTTTTACTCCCTCTTCTTGCTTGGAGTTTTCCTTCAGGGTATAAATTTTGCTCCTCTCTTCCCAGTGAGTGTGTACTCATTTTCTCACCTGCAGGTAGCTGA
Source organism: Poeciliopsis retropinna (assembly GCA_010277075.1). Lineage (NCBI taxonomy): Eukaryota > Metazoa > Chordata > Actinopteri > Cyprinodontiformes > Poeciliidae > Poeciliopsis > Poeciliopsis retropinna. Next base: position 2,607,102 of record VMRM01000009.1, read on the forward strand.
CAATACAGTACTGCTCCCGTCCGTCCAGACCGCATGTTGAGGTGGCGGTCAGGTTGACAGCTCGTCCAATCAGAAGGTTTCCGGTTGCAGGGTAACAGCTTCCCTCAGTGCAGCCGTGAGGGCTCGACGGGAGCTCCTGTCCAAATGCATTCAGAGCTGCAGACACAAACACACACACACGCACACACAACGGCTTATAATCATTCTACCATTACAAGATTCCTCAATTTATTAATATAAAATTGAACACCACAAGAAAATACAATCGATATTGACTAACTTGTTTCTACAGATGCAGTGACAACATCTGTTTTCTGCCATAAAACAACATTTTTCTTAATTAAATCACTCAAGTCCATCTCATCATCTCATGTCTCACTATTTTAAGTTCCATGGTCAACTGAACATCAACATACTAAGTTATGAAGCTTTAGAGAAGCTTCATATCTTCTTTCAGAGAAGGCATGAAGCAAAGAATTACAGACGATGGAATATCTTCAAAGAACTTCATCTGTTGATTTGGAGACAGATGAATAGAAAGACAGGCATGCTGAGGCATGATGGGAAAATCATGGATGGCTTCAAATGGAATCAAAAGTATCTTCTATGAAAAAAATTAAATACTGTAGCACTTTCTCTGCTCATCAAGACCATCTTTCCTTAGTACAGTGAGAATTGCTTTCCAATGTGAACTTTATTTTAATAAAAATAACACAAGTAGTATAAAACATTTTTTTATGAGATTATATCAGTGTCTTTTTGTTTGTTTGTTTCTCTTGTTTTCATTGCACTTAATTCCTGGTATTATCACCTTTCATACTAAAGGTGATAATAATGCACTCAAAGTGCATTATTTACTATAACTCCATTCTCTTTTCAGATGGATAGAGTGAATAAGAAATACAAAATTTTTTATTTTATTTTTTTTAAACTTTAACAGCAACTGTACGAATTCTAAAGAAGATTTAGTTCTTTTCTCATTCTCCCTTTGTTTTGCTACATCCTAGTAGCCACAACATTGGCTTGTGGAACTTATGAAAAAAAAATGTTATTGACATTTTGGGTTCCATCATAAAAATTACATATTATTCTTTTGAAATGACTGCTGTATTTTTTTCACTTTTTCCCAATAGCTGCCCTCCAACTGACCTTCACAACCTACAGGAAGGTATTAAGAGATAGAGCGTAAAGAAAGGGCTGGCTCTACTGAAACCTCTGCTGCAAATAAATATATATATATTTTAAAAATATAATTTTGCTGATGGCCTGCTCATTAAGAGCAGCCCATCACCGCTTTTCTGTCAAAGCTAACTATTAGTTGTTTTGACAGAAAAGCGGTAGAAGAGGTACACATGCATTAAAAGTGGGAACACCTAATGTAACTCTTGCAAAGAGGCACTATTACATATTGTCCAGCCAGATAGTGCCATTTCATAGCCCAAACAAATAACTATGTTACCTTTGGTTGTTATAAAAATGCTGAATGTATCAAATATGACTTAAAAGAAATTTGACTTCCTGATTTGACTTCTTGAAATTGGACTTCTGCCTCTTTGAAAACTCCTGCTCTTTCTGACGTTCCTCTGTTAACCCTTTAACAACGTTTTTACCAGCATTTCACTGAGAAGCAGCTCTTAAAATGAGCTCAGAAGATCCCCAGTTCCACCAGGTGTTTGCTAATTATTGCTGGTTAATCTGAAAGAGCTGGACAGGGGACAAGTGAGCTCTGTGAGGCACAAGCTGCTGTGCTCTCCACATGGAAAGAGCCCAGGATGGGATCAAACTGGGATAGGACTTTCTTCTCGCAAGGCAACAGTGCATGCACTGCAGCCTCAGTGTTTTTGTATTATTGTAAAAATATGAAGAACCAAATAGTAGCCTCATTTGTTTGATTTCATTTTAAAAATGGTCATAGGATGCACAGACAAGGATGCAGCTGTCAATGATAAAGACTGGCAGTCCTCAGTGTGGATTTTCAGCAAACACTTTTTACAAGTTAACAAAATTAATGTTAATACACTTTATAAGAAACTATGATTATAAAGATATCAAATGTGCATTATGGAAAAGGTAGGCATTAGTAACCGTGGAGAATATAGCATCATGTAGCCACATAACATGTATGTGAAAAACTGGTCGTCTTTTATACGCTTTTAAGTCTCCGTTGTAAGAAGAAACACTGTCTGTGAACCCCAACCAGGTGTGCCATGTTAGACAAATTAGCTTGACTCAAGTAGAAGCCATGGCTAACTTGACAAACACAACTTGGGAAAAAACAATTTCAGTGGTTCCGTTCAATACTCCTGTCCTTCACTTAGTTAATATATTTAGTTAGAAGCTAACCATATAGCTAGCGAGCCAAATGTTTAGCTCGGAGTTAAATTTAGGTCAGAGCTCAATATTCACATCCAAAAAGCGGAGGTGTACTTCCAAAATAAAAGCTGGATCTTCCAAACCTCTTTATACTTCTCCAAAGTTATTGTCTGTGGAATGTTTTAATCTCTTTCACAACACTGAATAAAGAATTTCTTCAGCCATTCAGAACAAACACACACCCCTACACACGCACCCACACACACAATTGTAAATGCCTTGGCTGGTGTTCAAGTACAAGGTTCAATGTGAAGGATTTTCTGAATTCCTGTGAAACCTAAGCAGTGGCCGACTGACTGGAACGTCTAAAGTTTTTGAGTCACCTTTCAGGAAGTAGGACAAATTCCACAACATTGGGCAACAGTGTACCCCAACTTCATGAGCTATCTATTTCAAATGAAATAATGACAAAAGAAGACAAAAGGCTGAAAAATATGCTGACTGCAGCCAAGAGACACCCAGGCCAAGCAGAAAATACAACTCAGTGCAGCTATAAGACTTCAACAGAAAGCACAGATACAAGAAAATCATAACAAGGTCAGTTTAAATTTTATCAGTGTTGAGGCTGGAAGTATCGGGCCTTGGTCCCTCCTTTCTATTCAAACAACCCTGACAAAGATTACAGAGCGAGATTGAGAGCTACAACAGAGTGTCACCTGACCTCACTCTATAGGTATTACTTTACACAACAGGTTCATTCTCTGGTCAGACTACCCAGCTAAAGCTCTATAAAAATTACGGAGAAAAATACTCCAATCCCTGAAAATAAAAAATAAAAGGTAGATTTTTTTTGTTTGGTTTATTTTGTCCCCCTTTTCACACAACAAAGACAATAAATAGAAGACAAGCACTGAGATCATGATGTTTATAAATAAATAAACATCATAATCTTATTTATGTATGTGTAAGTATGCTCAAAACAAGCACCACAGAGTAGAAGTGAAGCAGTGACCAAGACTGAAAGTATCCAGAAGGCAGGAATTTATTTTTATCTTGGCAATTAATTTAATTTCTGATTTAGTGCTTTCATTACTTGTGTTTGTTTTGCATCACTTCAATTTTTCACCACCACACAGGTTGTTGCTGGTGGGAAATATTCTCGCTGATTGAGACAGTGATAGGGGTATCCTTCAAATGTGTTGTGATCTGTCTGTGCTACTCTGTCTAGACACGTACCCCTCAGCTATTCTCATAAATTAGCCTCAGTTTTAATCACTGACTGAGTTTATGTTTCGACACAGACCACACACTTGCTGAAAGTATGCCTATATTAGAAGCTTCGTGTCTGTTTTTGTCTAATGGATTTCTTCAAATCTGCTAGACCGAGACATATTTGAATAGTGTTTGAGGAGGTAATTATGAGGCTAAACCACTGTGAAACTCCCATAAAGCTATTTTTATTCTTTGAAGCACATTTCTAGCCTCTGAGCCATCAGAAATGGCTTCAGGTTCAAAATGTCTTTGTCATGACAATTTGTCATTAACCAAGAAATCATGATCTGACAAAAATTTGTTATAAACGTATTACTGATTAAACTTTAAAAATTATGTAGCTTTATGTCATTAAAGCTAAGTTAAAGTTTAATCAGTGATACTGGACTTCAGAGCAATGGAAGAAGGTCTGATGAGTCCAGATTGACCCTCTTCTAAAGTGATGGTCACATCGGCATTAGAAGAGAGGCAGATGGAGTGGTGCAGCCATCATGCTTAGTGTCTACTACCACTAGGAATGAGCAACTCACTGTGATCTGGGGTTGCTGCAGGTGGGCAGGTCCAGGTTCAGCAACATTATGACGTCAGCTGATTATCTGAACATACTGAATGACCAGGTTAGTCCTGGTCACTCCTTGGACATTCCAAAATAACAGTGCCAAGTCTTACAGAGCTTAAATTGTAGATCAGTCTCCAGAGTCCAGAGCCCAATTGAGAATCTTTGGGATGTTCTGGAGATTACTTTGTGCAGTTGAAAGAGTTTTTTTTTCCCCTATAATTGTTTTTCTGAATGGTCTAAAATGCATAAAGACTTTTTCTACCTAACTTTTCATTTTTGGCAAAAAGGATTTGGAGGTCAAAACAAACTCTAAGTAGCTGTTTAATTGTGTTTGTCTCCAGCAGTGTGCTTGAAACCATCTGGTTTGTCAGAGTGAGTAGCACGTGGCACTGGAACATATCCACCCAGGAAAAGTCACAAATAAATACCCCCTAAGGCATAAGCCTCATGTCTACAGCAAGAATGCAAGAACGGAGGAAAACGTCACAGTCACTCATCAGAGGTTCAATTCCAGGTGTCAGAGGGTTGGACAGAACTTCTGGTTCTTTGGCTACTCTATATTCACAGTGCAAAGATTGTTCCAGGTATCTGCACCAACGTTCTTTGAACTAAAGTCCAACTTTATTGGACTTTACCAGTACAAGTGCCATTAAAGTTCACTGCTTCTATCTGTACACAAATTGCAGCCTTCTTCTCTCTAGTTAAAGATTAATGTAAAAGCTGAAAGAAAAGACAAGTGTGTGCAGGTGAGTTTGATCAGGTGAGCTCAGGTCTTCAGGTTTGATCAATCCATGTGTTCTTCAAAAGGACACATGCAATGTTCAAGTCATCAGGTAAAGCACAGATTAAAATCAGCATTAGTAATGCAAAATATACCAGCATCAACATCAGTATCGACCGAAGGGGGAAGGGAGGCAGTTGACATGTGGTATTTGTTTGGTCATCTAACAGTGATAGTGACGCAGTGCAGGTTGTGTGGTTGCTTTTCACAGAGTGAGAAGGATGGATTAATATATACAACATATGTAAATATTGGTTGTCATTCGTAGCAGCAACATTAATATCAGACATCAATACTGACCCAAAGTTTCATATCAGTGAATCCCTAATCAGCTCATCTTATCTTTACATCTGAACAGAACATCTCAACACAGTGGCACAGTGTCACAATACGCAGTCACACAAAGTTAAGATTTAAGAGCAAACCTAAAATAGTAACAAACATTTATGAATGCAACTCACCCAGCACCAGAAGGCTCAAATGAATCATTTTGATGGGCATCTTAATGGTCAAGAGGTTGGACATCTGACTGTCTCTCTGCCTGCAAAACACACAAATAAAGCAATAAACTAAATAATACAAAGAAAAAAAGAATAAAGAAAGTCAAAGTATTTTTTTAATGTTTTTTTTTATTATTATTATTATTCAGAGTTGCTGAAACCAATGTTCGTGGTATGAGATAACGTGAATGAATATTAAAATGTAAAAAGTGACGAGATGATCCATATATTATCATCCTTGCGGGGGGCATGGAGGGCTAACGCCGCTTTCTGAAACATTGGGTGAGTTGTCATTGGTACTGCCTGGACAGAAATCACAAGGTAACACTGAGATGTACAAGAAAAGCAACCATGCACTCACTCATAGCTGAGAACTATTTAGAGAGACCAATTAACTGTAGGAAGAAAGCAGAGTCCTCAAAGAGAATCAGATTGAGGGACAAACTCCGACCAACAAATATGAAAAATTTAACACCTTGAAATTGGGCCTCTATCTCTTTAAAAACTCCTGCTCTTTCTGAAACTCTGCTTTCATTACAACATGGCTCCTGTGTTAGACCTTTAACAACGTATTACCAGCGTCACACTAAGAAGTAGTTTGCGTGATGAGATCAGCAGATGTGCAGTTCCATCTGCTAATTGCTGCTGGCTAGTCTGAAGGAGCTGAGTGGGGGAGGGGAGCTCTGTAAGGCAGAAGATGTGAAATTACAGCTCCAAGCTGCATCCCCAAAATGAGGAGGAGATGTGCTTTTGGTCTCTCAAGCTGTTCTGCAAGCTGAATGGTTGCTATGGAGATTAAAGATTTCTCAAATATAAATGAAAGGAAAAATGCAACATTTCATGTATGATTTTGATGAGGGAATAACATTATAGCATGATGGAAAGCTCAACAAAGTCTATTTACATATTACTGCCCATTTAAACTAATTTGAATTGAACTAAATTGAAAAAGGCCGTAAAACTATATTTTACTCATGACCAATGAAGAAACATCAATTTTGATCTCGAGCAACAGCAAATTACAATGTATTCTAAATTAGCCTAATGTCTAAAATGCAGTCATTACTTTATAGGGTGTTTTATGTAGCTAAAACCTTCCTGATTGTGACAGCAGAAATAAAGTAGACCACTCCTTAATTAGTGTGACCCTGTTGTAAACTCTACCTCCCCTCCTGCTAAACACACGGTGAGTGAACAGCATCAGGGTCAAAGAATGACAGAACCTGTCTGTGATAACAGGCACCAGGGGCTCCAGAGCCATAATCCCATTATGATATCTCCATGTTTCTATAACTCCTTTAATTAAATAGCAGAGATTAGTCAAGATATACCATTTGATATAATAACTGCCCAAGCCAGTAACTAAGAAACTGAACTTAAAAAAACAAACAAAAAAAAACAAAAAAACAGTTGCTGTGTGAAAGCACTATTGTTAAATTTTAACAGCTACATGGTTAAAAGTTTACAGTTTAGCTCCACGTGACATAAAGGAGTGGCGACAGCACCGGGTCAAGTTTTAACCCTGAACCTACAGCATCAAGCTGCAGAAACGACAGGAATATGGAAGGTTTAGCAGATCTCCAGATAAACATCAGCAACAAATGAGACCATACTCACACAGCGCCGGGTCACCCCACTCTGCCCTGCGTGGTCAGGAGCTCTCCCTGTGTGTCTCTGCAGCCCACCGTCTCTTCAGCCTATGGTCTACCAGTGCACGTGTGCAGGTCCTGGAACCCGGCATGTGTGCATTTACGCGTGCATGAACATGCGCCCCAGAATGTGTAAAACCAACTTCAGAGCATAACTGGTGGCAGCAATGTAAAAACAGAGGGAATGCCGCTAGCCAATGGGAGCACAGGGTACCGGACGGGACCCCCTTCATTTGTCTCCTCCCAACACTAACCCCCCCCCCCCCCCCCCCCAACCCCCACCCCACCCGGCTCATCACTGGGGCACAGGCGGTGAATGGGCGCCTATTCTTATTCTAATTTCTCTGTCAGTCTCTGGGGCACTGCCTGAAAGAGGGGAACGGTCTCCAGGCCTTTGGAATGCACCACCCTTTTCTTCTGGACACTCGGGGAGAGCAAGGCAGAGGAGGTTTGTGAAAAACAAGAGAGAGGAAGTTAAAGGATGAGAGGAACAGAGACTGAAAGGAGGAGGGGAAACTAAAAGCAAAACTAGAATTAGAGAAGATAAAAAGAAGTTACCCTTCTGAGGCCAAGGAAGGTGAGCCTCAGCCACAGTCTCAAGTCTTTAAGAGCTTCCAACAGGTTTTACATTTGGCTCCATCCATTGTCCTATTTACAAATCTGACCAGGTTCCAACAAGAAAAGCATTTCCACAGCATGATGCTGCCAACATCATGAGTCCCTGCTGGAATAGTATGATCAGGTTGATATGCAGTGTTACTTTAATTAGTGTTTGCCTAAGTTTAGGTAGCATTTTGTATGTTTAGTGCCAAAGATCATCCGTAAAATTGTTCACATCTAATGTAGGCTTAAATTTCAAATAGGTTTTTATTCAACTCTTTCCGATAGTAAATATAAAGGTAATAAATACAGTTAAAGCCAGATATTGAAGTAACAAAAAGACTCATACACATTTTCTCACTTAGCTATATTAAGTCAAACCTCTCTAGTTAGAATTATTTAAATAATCACAATAAGTTGTTGCAGATCACCTGAGCTGTCTGGTAAGCACCAAATCTGTTGAGGTCAACTACATGACCTTGGTTAGATGAATTGATTAGACTGGCACAGTGGTGCATGTTTGTTCACATGTGCTTAGTGTATTGCATTATGTGTTGTTGCAATGCATCATGTTGTGGGTGTGCGATTAAGCAGAGAATTGGGGGAAAAAACGATAGGCGAGAACAAAGCAGCACATTCTGCTCTGTAGCGATGTGACCTTTGGCATCGATTAAAGTGGGACATGGAGGCTCAATGTGTCACTGAGCAAACACAGAAGAAAAGAGAGAAGCTGTCTACACAAGCTCTGCACATTAGCAATGGAATTATCTCACTGTAGTGAAGTTTTATGTTTCAACAATATATCAGGTGATCTCAAAGATAGTCTCAGGCCTTATTCAAAGACACTGCAGTAACCAATTTTAGGAGTTTTTAGTTGAGGGTTAAGCTGTAGTTCAGCAATGCCCATCCATCCATTCATTGTCTACACAGGTTATACCTGCAGGGTCATGGAGGGGCCCGCTGCCTAACTACAGCGGTCAATGGGTGAGAAGTGAACCCCCAGTAGGGCAGGAGAAGCGGCTCTATCATCTATCGATGTTATTTGCGGTTGTTGATTGTGCGTCAGATTTATATGTGAATACAAAGGTTCCAGTTCTGGACTTTTGTATGTTAAAAAAAAAACAAACAAACAAATAAGTGCAATCACAAATTTAACGCCGTAACATCTGTGTAAGTACCTAATCAAAGGTAACTCGTGGAAGTCCCACCCCTACATTTAAAGGGGCTGTATCATGCAAAATTGACTTTTTGGATCTCAATTATAATGTTATTCCTTCATTAAAATTATACCTGGAATGTTGCCTTGATTATTTTATGCATGTTTAAGAAATCCTTTAATCTCCATGGCAACCATTCAGCTGTGGAAAACGCCTTGGTGTATTGATCGCAGCCTTTCTCAAACCTGCAGTTTCCAAGCTTCAGAGCTTCTGCCTTACAGAGCAACCCCTCCCCTCTGCAACTCACTCCTTTAGCTCCTTCAGACTAGTCAGTAGCAATTAGCAGAACTGCACATCTGCTGAGCTCACTGTACAAGCTACTTTTCAACTAAATTCTTGAGGAAAGGTTAATAGAAGTGTGTTAGAAGTGCTAATGTGCTAAGACATCAAGATTACAAGAGCAGCAGGTTTCATTCCGGGAACTTGAGCAAGAAGGTGAAGCAAAAACCAGTTGAAAGTTCAGTGCTATAGTGGTGGCATCTGCAGACGCATCTGCAGCGGGCTCAGACAAAGCAAGCTAATCTCAAGACTCTAGTCCAAACAAACCACAGGCACCACATCCATGAACAGCATAACCTGATAAGGTTGGCTCTGTGTGCGTCTCTCTCTTCTGAGCTTGTCTGCAGAATTAGCAGATGAATGTACTGAAAATACTCTGCAAATGAAGAAACTGTCAAGGTCTGGTAAAACAAGGCTGGGCAGGAAGTGGGATCAGATCCTGCAGATGAGATCATACTGGAAGTTTGCCCCCTTTTTTTTTTTTTTTTTTTTTTTTACAGGGAGATGACTCACTTTCCTGGAAACCTTTAGATTTTTCTCCATTGTATACAATTAACACACAGACATTGATATTTCCAGTTGCTACCTGAAGTATTTTTGACAATGGAAAATTCTGCTTAAAAAGGCCAACTCTGATAATTTTGTCTTTTTTATTTAAAGGGCCGCCACATAGTCCCGATTTTTAGCACAATCAAGTAACTATGTTAACTTCAGTTGTACTTAAAATGTTATAAATATCAAATATAACTTCAAAGAATTTTGACTTATTGATTCAACACCTTGAAATTGGGCCTCTGTCTCTATAAAAAGAAAATCCTTTTCTCCCTGAAGCTCCGCCTTCAGAAAGTCATCACAACATGGCTGCTATATTAACCCTTGAACAACATTATTACCAGCATTTCACTGAAAAGTATAATGAAATCAGCGGGTGTGCAGTTCCACCAGGTGTTTGCTAATTGCTGCTGGCTAGTCTGAAGGAGCTGAGTTGGGGAGTTGTGGGTGAGAGGTGCTCTGTGAGGTGGCTGCTTGGGAGTTTGGAAACTGGAGCTCTGAGGAGAAGCTGTGCCTCAGAGGTGGAACTCAGTTTACCCAGGCATTTTGTACAGCTGCATGGTTCCCATGGAGACTAAAAGATTTCTCAAATTTGCCATGAAAGAATCAAGCCAATGCTCCCGGTATATTTTTGATGAGGGAGTAACATCATAACATGATTTAAAGCTCAAAAAGTCAATTTTACATTCTGCCCCTTTAACAGTAAATACTGCTTTGCAGTGTCTCCTCTTTCTCACAAATACTGTGTGATGTCACCTCTGTTCCTAATATAAAAAAATATTAAAATCAATCAAATATTTAGACAGCTGTTAATTATCCTAAGCTAAAATCTCAATCAGCTGAAATAAAATTCGGCAAGTCAAGTTTTGTAGAAATCAGATATCTAAAATTGGACATTAAACTTCGATCCGTGTATCTCTAATTGATGTTACAACCAGAGACGTGATCGGTTCGACTCCCAGCCCTGGTGACATTTGCTTGCCGCATGTCTTTCCCTCTCTCCTTGCTCTCTTTCCTGTCAGCCTACTTTCAAAAAATTATGGGCCACTAGAGCCACAAAAACCTTGGAGAAAAAAAAAAAGAGATGTGTTCATCCATAACTATTGAAAACATCATACAGCTGCTTTTACTGTTCATTAAAAAAACAAACAAAAAAAAAACACTGAAGTGAGTTGGCATTCACTGAGGACAATAACCTGAAGTATGACATTATGGGTTTCCTAGCAACAAAGTGTCATCTGAAAGAGAACAAAAATAAGAAGAAAGTACAGCCATCCATCTTCTGGACCCAAGGCTTTTTCCCCATCTCCACAACATCACAACAAAGGAAAACCAAGAGATTTCTCTTTCAAGCTACCATTAATCCATTTACCCAGAAAATTTAGTAACATGTTGCTTTTGTCTTCTGTTGGACATCTTGGGAAACCTACAAAGGGATAATTCAGAAAGCATCAAATGATTGTAGATCTGAAAAACTGCACTACACATTTGTTTTTATAAAGCGGTATAGTCTGTACCTTTCCAGGTCACATGTTTTTCTATTTTGTGGGTCAACAAGTTGCTGTCAATATATTACCAGCAGTAAAATCAACAACTTTCCTTGCTATGGTGAGCCATACCAAGGACCTAAATAATGGGTATGCCTAATTGTAAACTCAGTTCGATTGGCCACCAAAATTTCAACATTTATTCCATTTTCAGCTGGTGCAGTTCACGTTCACACTGCACTGTCAAACCAGCCAAACCCTTTCAAAAACCTGCTCAGCGCCTCTCCTTTGAGGTGATGCACCAAGAACCTCAGAAAATGACATGAAAACCTCTGACGAAGACACTGAGCTCAACTTCCTTAGTCACTACATGTAAACAAAAATTGAGCGGTGTAAGATTTTAGCAATTGTAGGATTGCATTTTGTCTTTGGAAAAATGTTATTCTGTCCTCACACCGGTGTGCTGGACAGATTAAAAACATTTGTTCCAACATCAAAAAGATAAACATGGACATCTTGCATGTCTCAAGTTCACACATTGCTACGTAACACGAAGGCAGGACATGTTTAACATGTAAAATATTACACAAGAATATAAATAGCAGACAAACTTACTTATTTTCTGTCGAACAACATTTGAGTACAATAGCATACTACTTACAGACAAAGACACTTGAGGCTTGAAGAAAGGTTCAAACACTGTCTCTCTGCCACGTCACAGGCCAAAAATGTAACTTACATCCCGCCACAACGAGGTAGTAAAACAACAGAAAATAAATACAAACTTCTCTGAAGAAATCTTCTTGGTATCTCAATATGAAGACCATGAACCATTTCTCCAGCTTGTACTAAGCTAACGTGCTTGCTTTGGTTGTATTCAACCAGAATCCCCTGCACTTCTTGCCTGTGGAACGGTCTATTAATAATAGTATTTTGTATAAATTTCATGGCCCCCAGATCACACTCTGGACTTTCCTGATTTAAGATTACATCTTTTAATGTAGTAGAGAAACAGCTTCAAACCAAGGTCACTTGCTGGATGAAGCTGAGGCAGAGTCCAGCCTCCTCACAGAGGAAATTTCATCTCAGGTATTTTGGAAACCTTTGTCCAAAATGAAGTCATTTTGGATAAAGATGGGGTAGTGAACCGTGAGCTTTGCCATTTTACTATTACAGAAAAAACAACAGAAAGAAACAAAAAAGGAGAAAATAAAAAGGGCGTCGACCACCCAAACACAGTGCAGCTAGATAAATATTTCAGTTTAGACAAAGTGCCGACAAGGAAAAAGCTTTCCTTCAAACATCTTCCTAATCCTCTGCACACATCGATGGATCACTTCCCCGGAGCCAAAGGAAATCCCATCATTCTGTTTGGATGGTTGCTTAATGTCTGCTGGCATCATATAGCCTAGAAGGACTATGTAAGAGAATTTAAAGATTTCAGAGAGAGTGTAGTCTCTCACTGAGCTGTACACAGTCATTTCCCTTGGAACTTCAAAGAAAGAAAAGTACGTCTAACATCTCCTTCCGCTACCTCACGCCCACAAAACCTAATCTATGCACACAGAAGAACTTTTACAGATTAACATACTGTATTTAGGAGGGATGTTCTGAAAGAAGGAGGAGAATTTAGTGACAGATCATAGACAAGATCGCCACCAAGAAATTATTAGTTATAATGCATTCTCTTTGTATGAAACCAGTAATTTCAATAACCCTTCCCCTCTGCTATGCTACAGCATTCATGACAGAACCTGTCATGAATGATAAGCTATTTAGCATAGCCACAGCGGACAAGTGGTTTTCCTGTAACGGTAAGTTGTTTCTCCGCCATTAGCACATTTAGTAGCATGTACTTGAGGATGACTGACAGCACTAAGACCCTCCTCTGGGCTCTGATTGGTTGTTTTTTGTTCGGGAGGGATGCATTTCTTCAGATGGCAATAATAGAACAGTTTTAGTTTATTGCTTGTGTGAAAAAGTTACCACTGCACTGAAAATGAAACTGGATCTTATGGGACAAGGGGCTGGTTTTTAACCAAGCTAATGTGAAATAAGCACAATAAAATATCATAATGCCAAAGAAGAAAAACGGCAGTAATCTGAGAAAAGCAGCTGTTATTGCCCATCACTCTGGGATGTTTTGAAAAGCCAAAAACGATAAAGTTCCAAGACTCGTCTGGCATGAATTTGTTCACTGCACCCAAATGAACCACAAGACTTCTGGAACAATGCCTTTTGAACAGATGAGACTAAAGTAAGGTGTGGCTAAAATGAACAGCAGAAAATCCATCATATGAGCTCAAACACTGTAAGCCCATTGTCCAGTATGGTGGTGGAGGAATGGTGATTTGGGATTTGGGATTGTTTTGCAGCAACATGACATGGGTACATTTCAGTCATTGAGTCAACAACAATCTCCTTTATATACCAACTTATTCTAGAGGCAAATGTGCGGCCAGTTGCCCGACAAGTAAAACTCAGCCTAATTTAACATTGGCCCAGTCAAAGCCCACACCTGAAACAGACTGAGATACTAAGGTGGGATCTTACCAGAGTTGTGCAGATGAAAACATTTCAGAAACTATTTTTATTTATGAAACTTCCTTAGCTTTCATTGTATTACCTATAAAACACATCAGAAAATATAGTCAAAACCCAGCCAACAGGTGGTCTACATATAAAGCAGCCTGTCTGAAACAGTTACTGCTCATCTCCTGCACATGAGCAGTTGAACCATTTCTCAACCTTTTGGGGATCTAGGCTGGACTTGATCGGAGCGGTAAGGTCACAAACCAGATCCCTGAGCTGATTAAAGCCGCACTAAGCCCTGCACAGCCACACAAACACGCCTCACTACCAAGAGAAGTTGGTGAAACGAATGAATAGTTGCAAGGTACAATGTAACATTATATTAAAATAAATAATCTTTTCATTAAAAGGAGAATTTAAAATGTACTCTAATTGTACAGATAATGACTTGAAATAACTTCAAGACAGAAAATAACTGCTGTTTTATGTGGTGGCAGGAATCTGTTTCAGCAACATAAATCCATCTAGAGAGGCACAACCAAACACCAACACTTTGGTTTTTTAGTGACCCATTTAAGCAGAACATATTCCTCAGATTATCCAGTACACCTGTTTGTTGGTGATTTATAAAATAACTTTTTATTTCTTGTGGCAATGTTGGGGAGTTTCTCTGGTGATAAGGTGAGCAGAAGATGTTTAATGTTGCTGTAGCTACAGATAATCCAGCTGCTGCTGCAAACACAGCAACAGGAAAGACAATTCAAAGGTTTCATTCACCTGAACATATTGAGAACTGTCTTGCTACGGATTACAATAAAGAAAAGTCCTGACATATTTGATTCCTAGAGGTGCATGAAACACATTACTGTATTCAGGAGAACAAGCGGAGACTCAATATAAGCTGTGTTTTTGAGGAAATGAAAGCATTCCTGATGTTTTTTGGGCTTCACAATTAGGGTTAAGGTTTCACAAACAATCAGGCCTTACTTTGTCCTTAAGGACAGATGGCTTTACAACAAGATATTTACATGTATATATATATATATATATAAATTTCACAACCGAACCCTGATTCTGAACAACTCCTTGGTGTTCATAGTGTTTGGTTAGAGGTGGTGTTCAGGCCTCTGGAGCCTATCTACTGACAGACTGCACACAGGTGGACTTCATTTCACCAAGCATGTGACTTCTGAAGGTTGCACCAGAACTTTTTACAAGTTTCACACCCTAAGGGTTGAATATATGTGCACATGCCAATTGTTATGCTTTTACTTCAAAATGCTTATATATCAATTGGCTTTTATGATTTTAATTCACCAACTTAGAATATTTTGTGCAAATTAATCAAAAACACATTTAAATATAGCTTGTACTTTAAAAAAACACAAAAAAGAGATGAAAACTTTCTCAAGGCACTGTAACTATTACTCAAAAATGCTTATAAAGGTGTGAAGCAGAAAAATACAGCATATTTTATGATAGTGAGCTGTATCTCTCCTTGTTGAGATTATTCTATTAGTATGCAGTACTTGTTGTCTTGCAGGATTTCGCCCAGTGAGATAAAACCTCTCTTTGCACAATCGATGCATTGCCACAAAAACACTTCTCAGACTATGTGCTTTAATTTTATGGCTGTATTTGGGAGTTTTATTGTCTTTGGTTATGATCTGAAGAAAAAGCTGAAAACATTCAGAGGTGTAAATATTTTAACCACACCAGGAATAGAACAGATTTCTTTTCATGAAGGCCCACAGTGAGCAGATCTAAGCCACAGACTCATCCTGCTCTTCCCAGCGGTCTGCTCATGTTGTGCATGTTGTGTTTCCTGGATATCACACAGTAACATACAATCTGACTAATAGATACTAAAACTAAAACCAGAAAACTCACCTGTTCTGCTGTGTGTTGGACCCCTGTGCATCAGCCAGCTGCGCAAAAAACACACACAGTCAAACTTTTTTTCTTTTGCTTTTCTGTCTCTTACGCACACAGAAACTCACTCTATTCCACACACTCCGACATGCCCCGTCCCGCCGCGGCAGCACGCCAGTGTGAGCTCAGTCTCCGGTTCCGCTGCAGAGGGAAAGGTGGAGGGATGGGCCCCGACTGTAGGAGGAGGGCCCATCGGTTCGTCAGGTAGGCACCACCCACGATCATGCCGAGCCACTGATCTTAATCATCCGCAGAAATTTGTCAGTGCTCAACCAGAATCAGTCTTCTTTTCATTTTCTGAACTTGAACTTCTGAGGAAAAAGAACAGAAAGCATTCACATAGAGTTTCAAAGATTACCTTTTACATGGGAATAGAAGGGAATGCTTTTATTCACCCATATATCTAAATGGGGACGGGAAAATTAAAGAAGGCTTGACATGGACTCAGACAAACAAGGTCAGAACTTAACTAAAGAATAAACCCAACAAGAAACACTATAAAGGACTGAAAATAAGGAAAGCAATAAGACAATTCTAATTACACTAAATACCTCAAATAATAATATCAAAAGGGTTAAACTAAAGTCAACTAAAACATGAAGCTAAATAAAATGAAAAGCAAAACCAACCCAAAAAACCCAGAGTTCTGACAAAAACAGTAAATTGATATAAACTACAGAAAGCTCTCAGTGACATAGGAAGAATGAAACAATTTGTGAGCCACTTAACTTATTTTTCCAGTTGTCATTAAAAGACTTCTACAAATACCCATAACACTGAGCATTTGCTTTTAGATTTGATCTGATGAGGTTTGTCTTCACACATGTTCAGTTTATGTTGATCGAGTATTCAGCATAATCTGAGATGACTGAGATGTCAGTGATCACACCATTCAGCCGTGGTTAGGTTTAGGTTAGGATGATGTCTCGGCTCATCATGGAGAGGATTTGCACCCTGGGAATTATCAAGAGACGATGACAGTCTCCATCACTGAACTCATTATATGGAGCCAGCCAGCTCAGCTGATATCCTGTTTCTCTGTCCAGCGGCCGCCTATAACATGAAAGGTTGCTTCCCTCACAAAAGGTCCCTGTGTGTTTATGTGCTTCAAAGTCTGGAGGGTTTAGTTCTTGACTTATACATGACCTGACTGTTGCTTACATCTGAAGGTAAATAAAATTAGTAATACATTTAAAATACTCTTTTGGGAGGAGATAAGAGTGTTTTCAACATATATTTGGAAAACTTTTTCAGCCAGAGAACCACTTAACCCATTTAACAAACACTCAAGGACCACCTGTCTTGAAATTGTCCTGCAATAATACATGTTAATATACACTACCTGAAATGAAACATTAAACATTTTAAATAAATCAGTCTGCATGTAATGAATGAATATAGTTTTTGAATTAAATTACTCATTTAAATCAACTTTTTCATGATATTATAATTTTATGACCAGCACCTGTAGCTTTATAGTTGTTCGTGCAGAACTTGTTGTTTATACGGCAAAAAGAAAAACACTAATTGCTCTAGGAGGGCCCCTGGTGGCCGCGGAAGGTATCTGCTGGCCATATTTCACCCAGCAGATACCGTTCCCCCCCTTTAACACAGGGGGAATGGTATCTGATGGCTGATATCTGGCATTAAAATGCATTGCCCGGGTTATAATTCATAAAGCACTATAAGGTCGGGTAGTAATCTATATAATATCTATAACTAAACACACACACACACACACACACATACAATATATATATATATATATATATATATATATATATATATATATATATATATATATATATTTTTTTTTTTTTTTTTTTACGCAAAAGCGTGAAGAACTTTGGTAGGTAGGTGTTAGGCAGCTCATTATGCACGTAGGTGGTCATAGGTTTTTTACCAGTCTACCCAATCAGTCAGTTTATCAGCTTTATCTGCTATCTATCAGAAAGAACTGTATTTTGACCCTTTTTGATCTTTTTGACTGCGTAAACCATAATCCACGGTGCATCAGGTGACTATTTGAGTTAGATTCATCTTTTGTTTTGATCACTTTGAAGTCTGAATTTTTTTTGATTTTTGAATTTGAGTTTTGGACAAAGTCACTACACTTATCTTCCTTTTGAACTTTGGAGGTTTGGATGCACTCTGCACATTGCACGGCAACTCATACAACACCAGTCCACATTCTCAGGTGAGAAAGATTCACCTAGTGTAAATTTCATTTTTAGCTATTGGAATTACACCTAAGAGAAATTAATTTAATCAGAGAATGTTATGAATATGTATTCCATCATAAGTAGGGCTGCACCGATTGCAGTTTTCTGGCTGATCACCAATTACAGATCTTTAAAAAGCCTGATGTGCCAATTTTGATTTTGGTCATACCAATTTTCTTTGCCTGAAATTTTGCTAAATATAGTAAGAAAGTCACTGTGTTGGCAAAGTGAGATGACTATTGCTAACTCTGTCACGGAACAGCAGAACACGACAGTGAGTGATATTTTTTTAAACCTTTGCTGAAGTAGATAAGATCTGGGGATAAGATTGGTTTCACATGTAAATATTGGCTGATCTATCCCAAAATTTAGAAAATCAGTGTCAATAAATCGGCTGTCTGATAAATGTGTCCTGTATAATACATGCATGTAGGATATAATGTAAACAGAATTGCCAGAGCGAACAATCCCCAGGATTGCTGCAGTCAACGGTCAGACAATTAAATCATTCGCACACCTATTATAAACTTATAGGATACATTATATCCTGTATGCATGTAAAATATAGAAAACATTTATCGGCCAGTCGATTTATGAGCACTGATTTTTGTAATTTTGGGGAATCGTGATCTGCCAATACTTACATGTGAAGCCGATCTTGTCATCTGATCTTATCTTCCTCAGCAAAGGTTTAAAAATCAGCCACAGTCCTCTTCTGCTTTACAGTGGGGATTGGCTGACAAGGTCATATCTGCACGTTAACAATAGCGGCCCTACTGTTGCCAACTTAGTGACTTTTTTTGCTATATTTCGCAACATTTCAAACAACAGAAAAAATGGTATTGGTTAAAATCAAAATCAGAAGATAAAGATCTGTAATCGATGATCAGCCAGAAAACTGCAATCAGTTCAGCCCTATTTCAGATGCAATATATGTACACATAGTCATGGCATTCTTTGATTAAATTTGTCGTGATTTGCGGTAATAGAGGTGCTGAGGACAACCTGTGTCCAACCTTGTGGACACAGGTTGAAATGAAGTGATGATTTTAAAGAAGATGTCAGAGAAACAGGCAGCACAGAAATGAGCAGAAGGATAAGGCTCTAAAACTGGTAGCAACTGGTGAACAATAGACATCTGCAGCAGACTTGACACGGCAAGACGGCACACAAGGACCCGACAGAAAACAAGGAACACAGATGGGTTTAAATACACGGAGACAATCAGGAGAAACATGGAGGCTCAATTAACTGAAAACAACACAAAAACCTGAATTAACACAGAGGTTTTGTTTTTTTACAAAACCTTACAAAAGTAATTTCTCTTAGGGGTAATTCCAATAGCTAAAAATGTAATTTGTAACAGGTGAA
Organism: Poeciliopsis retropinna; assembly: GCA_010277075.1. Lineage (NCBI taxonomy): Eukaryota > Metazoa > Chordata > Actinopteri > Cyprinodontiformes > Poeciliidae > Poeciliopsis > Poeciliopsis retropinna. The sequence goes on from VMRM01000009.1 coordinate 2,626,368, forward strand.
TCTTTCTCGCCTGAGAATATGGAGCGATCTGGGCTGAGTCTGAGCCTCCAAATAATTTTAACAGAAGTTTCACATACCTTAGAAGTTGATGTAAAAATATTGTTTGTTTTAGATACATAAATTATTATGCTCAGCAGCAAACAACATATCGCCAACTACAGTTTATAGCAGCTCATTGATATATTAATGCTGCAGCCGTGTAGCCTGGTGTAGAAATATTTTGCTAACCAATGTTGAACATTGAGAAGTTTCAGTTGTTATCAAACATTATCAAACCTGGCATTTTGAAGCAAAAAGAAAAAAAAAACCCTCAGAGTCAACCACGATTATCAACTCATTTAAAGTTAAAGCTCACTTTCAAACAAATATAAACATTGTAGTATAAATGTTTGGTTGTTGAAAGGGACTGTTCAAGGTCCCTATCAAGCTAATTTTCTATTAGCAGTTCCACATAAACATTACATTATCAAGACACACTAAAACTTACCTTTCTTGTCTTTTTCCTATTCTTCCTCTTTTTTCTGTCCTTTTTTTTTTTTTTTTTTTTGCAAAATTATTTTGCTAAATCATCTTTCACCGGTGCTTAGGAGGTTCAGATGCACACCGCACGTTGCAGCTCATATTACTGGTGAAGTATAACCTACCATGGCCACCAGGGGGCCCCAAGAGCAATTTATTTTTTTATTTCTGTCCATAAAAAAAACCAAATCACAACTTTATAATTAAATTGTGTTTTTGTTATCATAATAACATAGAAATTGTTACTAAAAAATCAGCTCCACTGAGGGGAGCCCTAAGCAGCTGCTTAGTTTCTTATGCTTTGGGCTGGCCCTGATCAGCACCAACTGAGGTTAAAAACCACAGCTTCCGGTCCAGGGGGGCAGATGCTGGCCAGGCAACGTCACCCAATGCTCACCCACTCCGTCGGACCTGGATCAGAGTATAAAAGTGATGGCTGGATGCAGAGTAGCGCAAACAGAGCTTTACAAGAAGACACAGCTGGTTGAGAATATCTCAGTTCTTTGAGCGTTTACCTTGATGAAAATGGAAAACGTTTCTGAGACGCTGACTTCACAGGCAGGAGACATCAGTTCCAAGTGCCACTCCAACATAACAGACTGGCGCACAGGAGGACACCTGTTCCAGTCCATCGTTCCTCACGGACCAGCAGTCCCCGCGCTCATTTGCGTTTTTGCTTTCCTGACTCTTTTCTCCTTATTGGCCAACCTGCTCACTTTGTACATCATCGAGAGGTCGGAGGACTTCTCCTCGCTGCCGCGGTTCATCCTCTCCAAAAGCCTGATCTTCAGCAACCTGCTCCAGACCGTCACCTTCGCTCCCGCCATCATCAACTCGCTCGCGCGGCGCCAGACCATGGCGTTCGGCATTTATTGCTACTTTCAGCACGTCGTCGGTGGAATCACCATCTTCTCCAGCCTCACCACCATCACCTGCATGGCACTAGAGCGCTACCTGTTCGTGTGCTACGCCCTCCAGTACACGGTGACGGTCACCCGGCAGCGCGTGAGAAAAGTCCTCGTCCTCGTCTGGTTGTACTCTGCTGCCGTCGGCGTCGTTAGCTTGAGTCTGGTGCTGAGTCAAGGAAAGCACGAGAACACCCCGGACATCACCGTGGGGCTGCTATGCGAACCGGTCACCGTGGAGCAGCACGTGGGCTCCCCGCGCGCTCCTGCTATATTCCGAACAGTGGCCGGTTTCCTCACGCTGATGCTCTGCCTGCTGGCACACTGCTTCTCAGACTTCAAGATGTATCACGACCCCAGCAACGCTGTCGTGCCTTTCAACGAGAGCAACGCCGCGGCGCGAAGGGCCGTCCACTTCTATAGCGGGATACTGTTCCTGCAGCTGCTGCCGCTGCTCGTCACGGTGACGTCGGACGCGCTGTGGTTGACCGGCGTCCTCCAGCTGACCGCCGGGTCTCGGGAGGACTGTCTTTCCGGCCTCTCACCGACCGCGGCGGGGTTCCACATGTCCCTGCTGGTCTTGCTGCTGGTCAAACCCTGTATCAACCCTCTGGTGTTCGGACTGCGGAGCGTGGAGCTCAGAAAGGCGCTGGTCAAACTGCTCCGCTGGCGCGTGGGACAAAGAGAGGACCAGGAGCGGCCGCGTGAGGTGATGCAGCTCAGGAACTTTGTGGATCCCAACCTTTCTGACGAGGGTTAGACAAGCAGGAGACCAACACAGTGTACAGAACCAGGCTTAGATTACTGATGGGTTCAAATCGGTTTGCAAGGCAAATGTGGCACAAAGTAAGGGAAAAAAGATAATTTATTTTAATATACGACAGATACATTAAATAAAAATGTATATTTAATTTAATTAATTTATTTAAGTATGTGCATAATTAATGCAATGCACAATCAAATAATATTTAACTCAATTAATATCAGTTAATAACTACTTACTCATCTCTGGACACTCAGACACTTTAAAATGAAGCGAGGCTGCTTCACACCGGGGTCAGAAACCCTGGCGATGCCCAGGGACACAGCGGCGGACTTGAACCAGCAACCCTCTACAGGGTCAACTCGTACCTCCTCGGCCACCGTCGTCCCGAATGTTTTTTAATATTGGTTGGCTATTCAAACCAAAAATACTTGACCAAGCCTGAACGTCACTTTATTGAAAAAATTAAACAGAGCACACTTTGTAATTATGCCTGATAACAACAATATTTTTATTTTACAAATTTCTAATTAAAATATTTTATTGCCTATCAAATTAATATGAAAAAAAGTGCAAAAGTGTACGTCATTTTTATATTTAAAGAATATATTTCTAAATCTATACAAATATATATCTTTTGAAATTCTTAGATTTAAAAAGCTAATATTTGTCATGCGCCAGTATGGAAGTAAAATACTTTGTTTTTTATCGAAGAATGAAAATGAATCATGTGAGGAATGATTTTTGTTTGTCACCCTTAAAATCCATCCATATACATGGATGGATTTTAAAAAATGCCTAACAAGGTCTAAATAATTTTGTGTACAACAATAATAATTTTAATTTTAACCAAGCAAAAAGATACAACACACACATTTACTGTGTTGAGCACCAAAGACCTTCATTTTCTTATTTCAGCCTTGATTCATTTCTCAGCTTGTAAATACCGACTGCAAAGAAATCTCCTGCAGTTAACAGTTTAAGACGGTAGGTTTTTCTGTTTTTCTTCAATGTATGTGTTTTATAGTGGAGCCCTGTTAAAGAAAAAAATTCTTTCACCTTTGGAACAGACAATAAAATCTTTCTACTATAGAATTTTAAAAACGCATATCCACTGACCAGTTAATTCACATCATTAGGCTAAAATCTGTTGACACTTTGAATATGCAATTTGACATTTTTCAAATAAAATGCATTTTTATGGCTACTTACTCCATGGGTAATTCGCCGAAACGGACAACAAATTGTGCGTTGGATATAGATTTTACATATTGTAGCACATAATTTCATAACCGCTGTGCCTCAGCTCTGATTAACCAGGAACCAGTCACTGAAATTAACCAGTCACCGAGCTGAAATTAGCTGCTTAATCAGTCAAGTAGCACCTGCATCGACTGTTTAACATGCTGGGCATTGCTTGCAAAGTGGGGTATTAAAACAACCTTACAATAGTGGAGTTTTGCCTTATTTTCTACCCAGTGGCCATCTGTCTTCTGTGCAACCTTAAATATGTCAAAGTAGCTAAATTTGTGTTTAAGCAAGAGAGAAATGTAGCAGCTCTACGTTACTCTATAGTTTATGCAAACAGAATAAAATACTGTGCTAATTTTATTATCTTATTGAAAGAACTGCAAGACATAGATAGAAACTTTTCTGCACTTTTGGAATGCGTACATTATCAATGTCAGGTCCCCACAGAGACATAAATGTAATCACAGCATTCTGGACCTGATATGGACACAGACACTCAAACATGCACAAAGACACAGAAGTTGCCCGATTTAGTTTGGTGAAAAGTTTCTGAGTTTGTTTCTTTTAGTCTCTGAAATAACAGGAAGAGCTGTGCTCAGTTCAAGCACATCATGTAAAAAATAGAACCGCAATGTTAAATGTTCTCCTAAGAGTGTTTTCTGCTTGTGAAAGTGTTCATTTATCAGCTACAACTCTGAATCCAGCACTGATATTAACATAATGATGATGAGCAATTTTAATGTGATGATTTCGTATTTCTTTCTCTGAGGTTCAGTGTCGTCTGAATGTTGTATGGAACATACAAAAGTGGCATTTTTGTGTGGCAGCTAAAAAGAAGCAGCTAAAATAGTGACTGATAACGTGTTTTCACAGCCGTGTTTTAAAGATGTGTTCGTGCTGAAATATTTTATTCATGAGAAAAATGTGAAGACTTTGAGAAACCTGTGCATTTGGTTTGACACTGTTTGAGAACTTCAGTAAATTACAAGTGATGTTGCTTTATGCCAGTGGTTCCCAAAGATTTTCTGGGGCCCCCTATAGATTACAATAAAGCCCCCACCCCCATATAGTTCAACTAGACATAAACCTATACACATATTTTGTTTTCAAATTCCACAGAAGTTTATTTCACACTTCAGGTTGCATCAAAACAAACTACAAACTATCTTCACTGTAACGGATTTTTCTGCCCCCCCGATCCCTCTGCAATGACACTGTGCCCCCCCCCTACGGGGCACGCCCCACACTTTGGGAACCACTGCTTCATGTAAACCATGAATGTAAAACTGTGATAAAATATTACTGAAGATCCTGTTTACAGTCATGCCAAGAATCTTCAGTTATTGTGTCAAAATTGTCTTAATATATGTGAAAAAAATGACAATAATAGGTGTCTAAACTCTTAATTGTTGTGCAAGTGTAAACCTCTTAACTTTGTCTTTGTGATTTTACTAGTAGATGTAAAGATTTGTGTATGTGAAAAAGAAAGTGGTACATGCTGTGTAATTTAAATATTTTTTCCTTAGAGCTCTTGGGAAGTTTATATGTGCTTGAGTTCAAAATAAAAGTGAAAATGCCTAAATAATGTCCATAAATTCAGCATTTTTAAAATACTATAATACTAATTATAGTATTTCAAAATACTATAATACTAATTATAGTATTTCAAAATACTATAATACTAATTATAGTATTTTAAAAATGTGAAACAGAATCTTTCTTTTTGCCTCCACCTCTGACACTAAGACCTCCAATTCACACTCACTGAAATTTCCTTTTTGTTCTCCTGAAAGACCTAGTCATGCTATGAACTGCAATTAGAATTGTGAGAATAATAATAATAATAATAATAGTTGTGGTCTAAGAGAGAAATTCAAATGATTGATTCAAGAATCAGTCATTTGAAGGATGGAAGCCTGTAAGGCCTTCTCTGTAGGCCCAAACACTATCAGAATCCTAAACAAATATCTACAATCTAAACAATAATGTTTGTTCACTTACATTCTAGTAGTCTACTCTCTTTTTTTGCAATGTTTCTTTTGACTGCGCTGCTTCCTGTACCTTGTGCGGATTATCGATGTTTTGTTTTGTTCAATTATATTTCAGGCTCTGCTCGTTGCCAGGTCTGATCTGCCCAGGGCCTCAGCAGGTCTCCGACGGCAGCTCATTGGACCAATCAGCTTTCAGATTCGCCTCACGTGGCCTGTTCCGAGGCCCGGACATATATGGCAGACCGTTTTAACATAAATTGGGTTTTACCGCACTTACATTCCAGATATCTGAAACTGGTTTATGACTAGACGTGTTAGTAAATTCAGATATTTCTATTATATTTTTTGACTCGACAAAATACATAATTGAGATATCTATAATTAAATTCTGACTGTCAGATTTACAATTGAATTGTAGGGAGCCTCCAATTCAAGTTATCTACAATGAGTTACTGACTATCTGAAGCACATATATCAGATATCTACAATTAAATTGACTATCCATCCATCCATTTTCTGTCACCCTGTTGCTGGTGCCGATCTCCAGCTTCCGGGCGAGAGGCGGGGTTCACCCTGGACAGGTTGCCAGTCTGTCGCAGGGCAACACAGAAACAAACAGGACAAACAACCATGCACACACACACCTAGGGAGAATTTGGAAAGACCAATTAACCTGACAGTCATGTTTTTGGACTGTGGGAGGAAGCCGGAGAACCCGGAGAGAACCCACGCATGCACAGGGAGAACATGCAAACTCCGTGCAAACTCCTTGCAGAAAAACCCCGGACTGGGAAACCTTCTTGCTGCAAGGCAACAGTGCTACCCTACCAACTGCGCCACTGTGCCGCCCATTAAATTGACTAGTCATCTAGAATTCTAAGTTTGGTTAGAATTAGAACAAAGTTAGAATCCAGAAAAAATATTCCAGGACAGGAACACTTAGTTTTTATTATGACTTAGGAACTGTGCAGTACTCATTACTTTTACAAATTTAGAGCATACTTCGAGAATACTTACTTATACTTATCTAGCATAAATATAAGTATGCTAGGGGATCCTGTGACAGACTGGCAACCTGTCCAGGGTGAACCCCGCCTCTCGCCCGGAACGTAGCTGGAGATCGGCATCAGCAACTCCCAACCCCATTAGGGTGAAAGAAAATGGATGGATGGATGGATGCTAGGGGATACTTATTTACTTACACTTATTGAGCAACCCAAAACAGGGATTAGAAGAAACTTGGAATCCAGAAAAACTACCTTAGCAACTACATTTTAGACTCCTGTTCTTCCAACCCAGAGATGGAATTAGACTGGAGGACACTTCTCTAGCAACCCTGAACAGGAGCACCTAGTTTTTCATACTTTAGGTCAACATTAGATTATTTTTCTTCTCTTGCTACTTCTTTGGTTTGTTATTTTGTTTATATTTCCTTTTAATTCCCGTAAAGCTCTTTATATTGCCTTGTTGCTGAAAATGTGCTATATAAATAAAATTACCATGCATAGTCAAAATTCCTTTTATATCTCCAAATAAATTCGAGATGTCTTTAGTTCGGCAGCTTTTCTACTTATCTTAAATGAACATTCTGATAAATGAGAGCTGCATCACTGACATCTTGAATTAGTATTGGTTGGGAGGATGGGTTTGGGGCTCTGTGTTGGGTTCTCAATTTCCACACTTGTCCACCAGAGGGAGCCAGGCAGCAGCTGAGACAATGGACGGTGGACCGGCTGCGTAATCAGAGGCACCTGAGATCCATCAGCCTGATCCGCCTGAGAGTCAGAGGAGCCTGAGTGTTTGCCATCAACGGTATTTCAACCAGGTTTATTCAAAGTAAGTGTGATTTTTATTTTTAGGTTTTTATAAAAATTGGCTTAATTTCTATGAGAGGCGACATAGTATATTGTAGTAGTTATTTTCCACTCTTAATGTCTGCTATTCCTTTGTCTATGTAACATTTACTAACTTTGCAGATGTCTCCAAATTCAGTTATCTCACAGCTTTTTCCTCAAAGCATAGTTATTTCAGCTCTCTTGACAAAAATCATATTTAAATCTGAAGAAAAGTGATTTCGAGACACCACACTGTCACCACTTGGTCCGATACATTCTTTATTAGACCCATGAAAGAACAGACATTTTAGATAAGACAAATAATAAAAATTATATATTATAATATATATATATATGTATAACTATATATATATATGTATCATATATATATATATATATATATGTACATATATATATACGTATATATATATATATATATATATATTATATATACATATATATATATGTATATATATATAATATATATATATATATATATATATATATATATAATATATATAAGGCTCAGTTTTTGTTTTTTAGTTTTAATTTTCAGGATCAGCTGCTGCCTGGTTCCCTCTGGTGGACAAGTGTGGAAATAGTAGATAGAGATGCGATCAACTATGGATCTACAGTGGATCTTGTTTGATTACATTAGATTTAATAACATTGTCATGGCGAATTAAGTCAAAACATCTCTTTATAATAGTACAATATACACTGTTCCTGTGACTTCCAACACAATTCCGCTTGATTCACATCACACTTCACTGCTCTGTTTAGGCTTTCTCCCATTGAAGTGGATTGCCTCTGGTAGAATTTTTAGCATTCTGGTATGACAGAAATGGCCAATTCAGAATTGATATTCAGAATTGTGGTCTGCCTGTGCAGTTTTATCAATTGGCAGCAGAGGAAGTGAACCAAGCTGTCAGTCCCTATTGGTCACTCTTCCAATTGTTGAATTAATGTCAACAGCCATCTCGGTCTGCTGGCTTTTCTCTGATGCTTGTTTACAGAGCAGGTAATTTCCAGTAAGCTTGTTAGCATCATTCTGTTGTATTACAGATGTCATGGCCAAACATTAGTGATTGGGTAAAATGTACAATATCAGAAGCCATTGCTCCAACAAGAAACAGAGTGCTGAGCAGACCCACATGTAAAAGAGTCAACTGGACTGAATTCAAAAAGATGATGAAAGAAAGAAATGTGTCTCATGGCCCGACAAGCGAGGCGTGATTCAGAGTAGTCAGACTAGGTGTGAACACAACATCAGTTTCTCAGACATTTCGCTTCCCCACTTCCTGCACGTTCTACTTGATGCCTGCCACCATGTGGATCCACCAGTTGGCTTGTACAGTCCAGCCCAGCTGTTCACACTCTGAGATCTGCTGGAGGAAATGCTCCTTGGCCTCGGCCTCAGTTTGGTCCTCCTGCAGCGCCTCCCGCAGGTAACGCATGTCCTCGGCGGCACTCAGCTCCGGGATGCCGGTGAGCAGCATGAGGGAGAACAGTGTGACCAGCAGACGGGAGTGGGAGCGTAGTAAGAGGTAGGCCTGGGTGCAGGTATCCTGATGCAAAACAATATATGGAAAAACAAACTGAGAATACAATTAACTAATAGTCAGCTATGATATGCAAATGACGGATTATTTTAGAAATCTATTATTCTAACAATTGATGTAACTGGATAAAAAAATTCACACCTGCAAATTTTTCTTGCAACTACTTGAGCTTATTTTACTCAATATTAGAAATTTATAAAAATGCTAGTAAAACGTAATTCAATTCAGTTTTTACATAAGAAAATAAACATTTTATTGCCTAAATTGCAGCAATACAGCATTTTTTTAGTGAACGCTTGATGGTTTATAGCAAAGTAGTTAAAAATACTTCTAACATCAACATTTGAAAAGCTCTTAACATCAACACAATGTATGGACTGGTGCCTCTTTTTTAACTGCCTAATCTTTGAATAGCAACAAATGCTTAATGGGAAATTTTATTTATTTGAAAGAATTTAACCAGGGGAATCTAAAACTGTCATTTGTTGCTTACAAAGTGTTTTTAGTCTGAAGTACAAAATGTCTAATTTTTTAGTACAATTTTAGGTTAATTACTGCTCTAAATATGTTGTTTCAACAAAGGGCCATTTGTTAAATCGGGATACTCTAGTTAGCAATTAATTACTAAATAAATTAACAATTATTTAAAAAATTGATTCCTTGTGACTAACCTGATTAATTGTTTCAGCCCTAATCATTAATTTGCAGATATGTGCACATGGAAATTTAATTCATGGGCAGTATTTTAAATGAGCTATTATTTAAAATATATTATTTTAATGAGATAAATAAAAAAAAACCTGCATAGGTATAGTTCAATCTTTTTCATATTCCAAATAGAAGTGAACATTTAAATGAAGAAACAAAAATCTTTATTATTGCTACTCAAAATGAAGTTAAGAGTGGCACCATTTCTCACTTCTTTAAATTCAAACATTTAAGCACACAGTTGTGAGGGTGCACAGGGTGAGATCTTCGTACCCTGAACCGCTGAAAATAGAGGCTGTTTCGACCTTTGACCCTGCCCATTACATATAAGAAGTCGGGTGTGAGGACAAACGGTGCCCGCTCCCTGCTCACTCCCAGGAAGTGCTTCCTGTTACCCAGGATGTGACCAAAGTCGATGTGGAACAAGTTTCCTGTGAGGAGGAAGGACAAAGGAAAATCCCAGTCTGGATTTATCCATCACAGAGCTCCATTCCTCTATCACTGTTTTAAAATGACTTTAAATAAACATTTAATTTAAAAAAAGTTTTTTTATTTATCGTATTTTATTATTGCATAAACATCCAACAGAACATGCTGCTCACCTTGGTCTGTGATCATGATGTTGTCGTTGTGTCTGTCTCCGATTCCCAGGACGTAGGTGGCCACGCAGTATCCTGCACAGGACTTCACAAACCTCTCCACTGTCTTATAGTGCTGCAGTCACAAAAACAACAGGAGTCTCAGAGTCGATGGTGCAGCAGGTCCTCTAATCTTCTTCAATTCTTTTCTAGTAACAAATTCAATTTCTATATGATGATTCTTTAGGAATTAAGCAAAATCTAATCCTCTAGTGCTGACATCAGCAAACTGTGCAATCCTAGGAGCCATTTTTGCCTTTAGTTTAACAAAGTATGATTGGTTTAGAGTGAGGCACAAGTGTTACTTGACATTTTTCTTAACTTTTTTTTTTTTTTTTCTCTCTGAAGAGTTTTTGCGGCATATTTTTGACAGTGGGCAGACAGGATGGAGGGCATGGAGAGGGGGGAAGACATGTGGCGAAGGTTGCCGGGAGTCGAACCTGCGACGTCTGCGCCTCCAAAAAGCGTGCTGTGGTAGCGTAGGAGGTTACCACACCCCTATTTATTTTTAAAGAGACAACTTAACATTTTTTGATAAATAGCTACTTTGTGATTAAAAAAAAAAAAAAAAACCAGTTATGTTTCTGTTTTTAAGTTTTAAAACAAAGAAAAATAATCATTTGCAGAAAATAATTAGGTTCTTTTTGTGAGATGTTTCAATTTATGGAAAATGAGAGAAAAACATAATGACAAAATGGATCTAAAACAATGTCACTGGAAAATTGATGTATTACAGGGGGAAAAAAAACCATTAATAGGCATTTCTTAGTAAATTTATTTTGAAGAACCTTTATATTCAAAGAGCCACTTGTGGCTCCAGAGCATCCCTGGCATCTCTGCCATTATTCAGTATTTTAAAGCACAGCTGGCTCTCATGGCTCCAAGGCCATGTTATAAAAGAAGCCATTCAAAAATTAATTGGATGATAAAATTAAACTCAGATGTTTCCATTCTAAAGAGTAAATGACAAATTGTGGACACAAATGGGTCTTCCAAAGGACTATAAGAAACATTTCAGCTGGAAAGAGGAATGATTTGGAAAGACCTGTGTTGAATTGGATAGATGGACCAAAAGGACACATTTTATATAATAAATAAGGACAATAATTGATTGACTTGAAATTGCTTGAAATTGACATAATTGAGTCTACCAGACTCAGACACCATCAAGGCTTGGAAACGCCCTTGTAGTTTTCTAATCTTGCACTACTTTAATCAATCAAAACCTAAGTCAGGTTTTACTTAGTAGAAAATGTTTTGATTGTATCAAAAACAAAAAGTTTCACCATGCTTTCAAATCTGTAGTGAAAAATACTTCTGCTTGTGTTTCACTCACTATTTCCTGGAGTGGACACTTGGACTTGAGCCACTCAAACAGAGCATCGTTTCTGAAGGCTGCAGTCGTTCCGCCGTGGCTTCTCTGCACTGCAGCAATGGTTGCTGCATTCCTCACTATTTCAATCATCCCTTTGGAAAGAGAGGATTTAGAAACCCTTTGAAAAAATCCATTTGTGTCAATTAAATGTTGAATTTAAAAACAAAAATTCCTTTTCATCTGGAAACCTTGAAAAAAGAAATTGCCTTTGACTGGACACAACTTGACTGACTTGTTTGTTAGATGTGTTTCATCCCATTCTGACGAGTCGGACATAAATTTTACTTCTCTCTCCATAAATAAGTAGTCAACATTCCCATGTACCTCAGAGAGTAACAGCAAGCATTCCTTTAAAATAGAATTGTCTAGGCATAAAGAAACATACCTATGTTGTGTCCTGTGGAGATGCATCCATATGGAATCAGGTTAAGGTCCAGAGATTGTTCCTGCCAGATGGACTCCATTACCACCAAGGTCTAACCACGAAGGCAAACAAATCCACAATAATTCATTCAAATGTAAAACAATATCCTTTAAGAAAATAAAAGCAGCAGATGATCTGTGTGACCTGGATGACCAGCATGTCCTGTCGGAGGTCGTCTCCCTCTTTGAAGATGATCCCAACGGGTGTGCTGGAGGTGGGCGACGGCATTGGCGAGAACTCCAACCACAGAGGCTTCTTCTTTGAAGCCATCACTTTGCATTTGTCCAGCTGCAGCAGAAGGATTCAGAAAAATCTAATTAGTTTTTTTCTTTGGGCTCCAGTTTAGCATCTGCTTCATTTCGACCAGTGTAAGATGCCTGCACCAGCCAAGTTCTTAACCCATAAATCCTTACTGATCTTCTCTGAAGGATGATTTGAAATTTTAAAATCTTGCTTCCTTTACTGAGCAAATTATTAGTTGTGAACGCCACGTTTAACTGAGTTTTGTAGGTTAAATATTAACGTTTTATTTGCTTTGTTATGGCACTTGATGTAGTTTTTGATTGTTGATTCTATGTTGCATGACTTTGTGTTTATTATGTAAAGCACTTTGAAATGCCTTGTTGCTGAAATGTGCTATACAAATAAAATTTGATTGATTGATTACCATAATCTGGTAGAAGACCCAAATTCTCCATCCTTTAATACAATCCAGGGTGTTTGGCTTTTGATTTATTGTGTTTATATTTTAAATATTTCCTTATTTGTATCAGTGTAGATCTTACCATCTTCTATTTAGTTCCCTGCATTAATTATTGTTCAAAAGGTCCAAAATGGAACAATTTCAATCAATTGAAATTTGTCTTAGAGGGGTAAGTTCAGTTCCTTTCACACAATTCAGACCTGATATTGGCCACATGTTCTGGGTAAAACTGGGCTGTTAAGGCTGATTATAATGCTAAAGTCTAATTATCTTTTGGTAAAGTCAAAAAATAAAACCGCAAGACTAAAAAGTGTTTATTCAGCACGTCATGTGAGCCATGTGCACCTCATTTCCTAACACAAAGAAACCCACTGCAACAAGACCTACCAGAATTGTTCCCACTTTGATGCGGGGGTCAAAGGGCAACAGGAATTCATTTGGCAGATTACTGCTTCTGAGGAGCTCCTGCAGCTTGAGTGGAGCTGAGAAAAAACAACACAGATTAATTTCAGAAAAAAACCTTAATGTTAATGTTTATCAGCCTGTTAGCATATGTTCGACACATGCTGACTGTGTCTGGCAAATCTGTGGTGTGAATAGCAAGAAAGAAAGACAAGTCCTCTTTGCCTTTCAGTTTTTCTAGTTGTCCAGGACAACCAGGAAGGTTTGCTGTTGGCAAAGATCTGATTAAAGAACACAGTAAGAAGGTAGTGCCACGATTTCACAACATCTTCCACAGATCAGAAGAAATGTCTGAATGGCCTGTTACATTTCAGCTGTCAGTAGTTATGTCACAGATCTGAGGATTAGTGCTTGCTAGGAATGGGAGGGTGGGAAATGCTGATGGTGTAGGATTGCTAGTGGTTCTCACAGAACCTCTCTCCTTCCCCCCTTGATTTGCCTGGTGTATTGGGTGGCACAATAATAATGTTGCTTGCTCTCACAGGTGTATCCAATTGGCCATATAGGTTATGGAAGTTACGGCTCTTTCTCTTGGCAGCCAACACCCAATTTGCTGCAGATTTCAGCAGGTGAAATTTGCAGAGCTGGCTCTTCCTCCAGGCATTGTTTCTTCTCTTGAATCACGTCTTGCATTTCTTTGCTCGACTACTATGTGTGCTTGTTGATGTACTTCCGCCTTGGCTTTGTATCTCTGATGGTTGTTTTGGCTTTCTGACGCATCTGCTCCCTTGCCGCCTCCTGCGTTCTGAGTTGTGGTTACACTGAAGTCCATCAATCCATCCTCCATTTAGCCTGTCTCCATTGGAAACCATTTAAATGTCTTTTGATGATTGCAGCTTCACAATCTGTCAGCAAATCAATTTCTTCAGTAAGAAACTGAAAAGTACTTTTGCTTCACTTCAGTCCCATTAAATCTGACTTTCAGGTCACTAAATAGAAGCTATAATCATCATACTGAAAAAAGCTAGTACGTCTTTTTATCCGGATGAAAAGACGTCCTCACAAACGCTTTTCTAATAGCGTGGTATTAAATCTGGTATTACCAGATTTAATGCCATTAGTGTGGCACCTTAGTCATAATAATGACCAAGGTGACCCTCTGGGACAAAAAAGTGCTTCCAATAACACTGAAAGCACTTTTTTGCTTCCAATATAAAACCTTATGTTTGAGATCCAACACAATGCAATGTTTAATTGTCAAGTAGATGAAAAATTATGGAAATAATAACCAAATCTTTTACAAATTTTCTATCCATTTATTGTGTCTACCTGCAGGTCCTTTCTGGACAGGTTGCCGGTCTTAACTGTTGTCTCCAACGCTTCTTAACAGAACAACCAACTACGCTCAGATGTCTTTGAATCAGCAATAGCGTCCTGAGTGTCCACATGGGTAAAATTATTTTTATCAGTAAGAAAACTAGCTGTTCTCTGAAGAGATAGTTCAGAAGGCCTCAGAGATTTGTTTGGAGAACATTAGAGAACTAACAGCATCAAGAGCAAAGAACACAACAGACAAGTTAGAGAAAGCTGTGGTTGGGTTTAAAGCAGGAGGGAATTATGCTTTGAACATCACACAGATGTTCAAAGCATCTGTGTGATGTATTAGTAGCTCAGAGAGGAGATCGACCTTTTCACATGGCAAATGTCTCATAACAAAAGTGTCACCATGCTGTGACAGTGTAACAAATGGGTAAAAAAAAAAAAAGTTAAATTGTCAGTTACATACTGCACCTTTAACGGACAAATAAAGAAATTCGGGGCTGCAGTTAGAAATCCTGCTCATGTCGAACTGTTTGTGTCAAACTACACATCATGTTCAACATCTTATCCTCATGGTAAAACAAGTTGATAAAAATTCATGGGAAGATGGATGGGACAAGACAATGTTGGGAAAACCCTGTTAGATGTTGCATATTCATATGGGTAGAGCCACAAATGATCCAAGTTTTAGTCACTAAATGTGCAAAACTCATAGAGACGTTCCATTGAGGCACTTTTCAGTTTTCTATACAAAACATTTAAAAAGTTGTGCTTTTTTCAGTTTCAATTTATACTCTGTTACTCTCACATAAAAATCCCAAAATATGTTAAGATTAATGCTGCTACCAGTCAAAATATTAACTTCAGCAAACAGATTCTGTACTGCTCTCAGGAAACTCCTAAAATTATTGCCTTATGATTTAAAGTTTGAGGTGATTTTTTTTAGGATTCACATTTATCTTAAAGGTCAGGTTAGCAAAGAGGCATAAAAGCTTTCAGACACCATAAGAAATATATACATAATTGGATATCCAACCTGAGGAAGGAAGATCTGTTTTCTCTGGGTATAAACTCTTGATAATCATAGCGACTTCCTCCAGGGCCTTCACAGCCTGCACCTGCTGGATGAAGCTGTTGATCATGGCCTGGCCGCAGCCCAGCAGGTAGGCCTCCAGAATCACTGCCATGCGTTGGCGGAAGTATGGGCACCCTGCAACCTCACTGCGCACATACCAGAAGAAGAAGTGTCCGATTCTCTTGCTCTGGAGAGAAAGAAATAAGTAAGATCCTCAGAGAAACAGTTGTGTATGGCTAACTTTTCAACACTGATGTATTTATGGGGTGAGGGCAGAAATATACTTTTGTTATTCCTGACAAAGTCCCATGAGAATTTCCTATGCTTTTACACAAATGTTTTAGTAACATCTTCATAAACCATAGGCCACTGCCTTTTTTAACTGTCTGCAGCAGGCAGCTAGAAGTCATCACAACGTCACTCCTCTACTAACCCTTTCAGAACGTTTTTACCAGCGTTGCACTGAGAAATGGTTCATATGAGGAGCTTGGAGCTGCAGCTCAGAGGAGGAACTATGCCACAAAGACAGTGCTAGGTCTACCCTGGTGCTGGCACAGCTGAATGGTTGCCATGGGAAATTAAAAGATTTCTCAAACATGTATGAAAGAAATTAAGGCATGTATGTTTTTGACAAAGGAATAATGTAACAAAGTAAAATTCAAGGAAGTTGATTTTACACAATTCTGGCCCTTGAAGATGCTGTTACTTAATATTTCTCACTTTACAAATGATTGCAGTTAGGCCCAGAGTTTCATTTATTCATTTTCATTTACACAATAAAAATGCTCATAGAAAACATTCAGTGAGTAAACGCTGCTTCCTCCATTAGACAAGTGAAAACACCATGTAATGAACTGAGCTGGTGTCGACATGTCAATCTATTTCATCATTCCGATAAAGCACAAGAAATACCCAGAAATTCTATTTTGACAAAACAAAGATCTAGTGTTAATCAACGTCTGTCTCAGACGTTTACATCTTTTGAATAATGTTGGGATTCTCTGTCTCCTCCTACAAGTCCCCTCAGTTCCTCACTAGATGTCCACAGGGAGCTGAGCCTCTCCGAGGCTCTCCTGCACACCTGCAAATAATCCCCTTTCATTAGGCGGTGCTGAAGAAGAAGAAGAAGAACAAGTGTTATGCCGAGAATCGCATGTCTGCCGAGAATTGCCTTCCCTGCCGTGGGAGCGCGCATCGCTCTAAACTCTCGCATATTGATGAGAAAATGGACTGAAATCTGACCGAAGAGGAAACTTTTAAAAATATTCGTAACATTATCACATTTCTTTACCATGTAAGCCCTAAAACTGTGGGTTTTATTTCGCAGATTAATTGAAATAAATACGGTTTTTACACTTTTATTGAGACATATGAGTCGAAGGTTTTTCAGTCAGTGTCTGATGAACATGTTCTCTGCAGCTGGTTTGAAATTCCCAGATTTTTCTTTTAACACCATAATACCTTAAAGCATTACAAAACAAAGGCCCATTATATAGAACATTTTATATCACGCTTAACTGTCCAGTCTATTAATGTAGGGGGGATGCATTTTAATTTCTGAGCCTGCTAATATTTGCATTCCCTGTTTATTGTCCTGTTGACATGAAACTTATAGCGGTAACTCAGAGTACAAGTGTCATTACATAGAAAAGGTGAAATCCTTCTTAACTCTTTATTTCTCCAAGTTAGCAGAGGGATGCATTTTACGGCAAAGCTTATATTTAGACTGCCAGAAATTGCATGCCCTCTCTACTTTCATCAAATATTATTCTGTCGATGTGAAACTCATACCAGTATTTAATAGAACTACTCTGGTTAAGTAAAAAAAAAAAGTTTTCACTATTAAATCTTTATTTCTTCAATTTAGGAGGGGGATGCATTTCACGGCAAAGCCTATTATTAGCCTGCCGACATCTGCATGACCCCTCTATTCTTCTCAAATGTTACCTTTGATGTGAAGCTCATAACCAGTAGGAAGCAACAAGGTGAGAAAAACAAGAACAATTATTGTTTATTATAATCAAAAGTGTCATAATTGGAAAACTAGAATGTTAATTTAACATTTTATCTTCTCAACAAGGGCATTATGAGAAGCAAAGGGATGAAAGTGTCAAGGTGGAAATGTGAAACAGTCAAAAATGCCATCCAGCAAGATGTGGTTTCATGTGCTGTGTTTGCTCTGAAAGTAAGTGCTGTTTAAACCTACATAGTTCAGATGATGTCTTCTTCTTTTCCTCATTTAAACCTCACAGCAGCTAAAGTTTAAGAAATTAATCCATGAAAATATACAGTTAAACTAATTAATCAAAATCTTGACTAGGCTTCTGACAATGTTGGTTTGTAGCTAAAGGGAACGTCCCATGGAAAACAAATCATTTTTCAGCGTACAGTGATTGTAAAAACAAAGGGGTCTAATTAGGTTCAAGAAGGTAAGTAGAACATCAGTAGGACCACGTCTGAATAGAAGAGCGCTCAGCAGCTTGCTGCTCTGGAACAGAAGCGTGTGTTAACTGAATGTCAAGAAGGCAATTACTAAACAATGACTTTAGAAAAGAAATGATGTCCATTAGTCTGGTAAGACCATCAAAGCCGTTCAAGTCCTGTTATGTAAAAAGATTCTATAATGAATATTTTTTATCTTTTCTTGTGTGAAAGAATATTAACAATGACACAGCATTTAAGACAGCTGCTCATCTTTATTGAAGTGATTCAATAAAGATGCATGCAGGTCAGCCACTGACATGCATGGGAATGAAAAAGAAAATGTAACTCCATTTACATTTTCTACCTGGCTTATTCCACATGTCTTTAAAATTGCAGCTCATGGCAGTCCATTTAGAAAACATCTAACACTATCAGGTGTTCTCACATCTGATAGTCCTGGAGACTTGGTTTGATTGGGGACCAGAATTGCAACATTTATTACAGTTTTTCAGTGATATTCAGACTCTTATTGAATGACTATTTTATTCAGGTTTACTAATAGTTCGGAAATTAAAGTAATATTGATGAAAGCGGAAGGTCATGTGTTTGACAGATGATTTTGTGTAAAATTATGTCATTTGCAAGGCAATGATACCAAACATAGTGGAAAATCCTCAACAGAGAGGCTAAACACAGGACCAGGGTGTTACAACAGCTCAGTTGAAGCATTGACCAAAACTAAAGAAGATTAAGCCAAAATGTATTTTAGTATTTATCCTTGAAACTTAATACTTTAAATATTTAACTGAGTAAACAGAAAAGAATTCAAAGGTGCAGCAGCAATAAATCAACAAACTGTTGCACAGTTTCATTTGATATATCAAGTGAAACGAGAAGTCACATGACTCACCCGCAGAGCTCTTTGAATAAGATACCGAGCAAGAAAACTGTCGTGGTAAGGCTCCACTTTCAGGGTCTGCAAATGCAGAAAGCTTTTGGTCACTTCCTGGTTGTCATTCAGTAGATTCCAATCTGAAGAGAGCAAAGAGCACAAACATACCTGCACCAGCTGTAGCAAATATTGGAGCACATCATCATCGGGTAGACTCTCCAGTCTTTTTACTGCTAGTTTCCTCACAATCTCATCTGGGAAATCCATACTTAGCAGCTCTAGTGCCACATGTACATCCAGTTCCCCTGGATCCCAGAGTCCCAGTAGCCAGTGCACGTCCTCCACCACCCTGCGATCCAACCAGTTAATATTACGCAAGAAGTGGGGAAGGTTGGAGCCATACTGGACACTCTCCTCCCGAAACCTCTTGAGGTAATCCCTCTTGGTGTTAAAGACTGGTGATGGAGACCTCAGAGTTACCTTGTCAGTCTTTGGAGACAGAAGACATTTCCCACGTGGAGAAAGAGAATCAGAGGCTGATGAAGTGCACTGGGTTGAGGAAGTAGATTTGTCAGGGAAAAGGTCATAGGTTGGACTGCCAGACCCATCATTGGGGCTGAAGGTGTTTGGGAGAACCACAGGGAAGCTGTAGCGGTCGAGAAGGAAACTGATGGCCATGGACTCATCTATATGTGGGTTTGTAGCGGAGGACAGCTTATCGGCCTGGTAGGTGATGGCTCCGTCCTCCAGGTCAGGATAGGACCACATGTGCAGGGTGTAAAGACCCTGACTCAGGAGAGACCTGTAGGAATGAACAATCACATCAAAGTTCACATGGTTTTTTATAAACTTTACTGTTCACATGCATTTAAAAACAACATTTAGTATAAATTCTCATTGAAACTCAGAATTTCATCTCCCCAACTATATTCTCATCCTCATTCTGGGTGGTGTTAATGTATTTATAGGAATGTAAAGTTGCTCCAGTTTCTCAGTCTTCCTAGAGTTCTCCTGTAAGCTAGAAGAGCTTTTGCCAAGGTGCATCCTGGCCCAAACCAGCTCAGTTGATTTTTTTAATGTAATAGACTGAATCTACTCCAGGCTCTACTGTGATGGTGGAACTCCTCTCACGCTGTCTCTAAACTTGAAGTAGTCATCTTAACAAGTATTTCAGCTGCTTTTCCAGGATCTTATTCTTTTGATTTTGAAATTTACCTCAAGAACATGTGTGTGGGTCAGGACCTAGATGGACCGATAAATCGACACTTTTGCCTTTCGGCTCAACTCGTTCTTCACCTTCACAGAATGGAGCAGCACCAACAAAACTCAGAAATAGTGACTTGAGTTTGACAATCAGTTCAGAGTTAAATCACAAAAATAAAGACTTCTGACTTGATTTTGACTCGCCTACTTAGATAAGTAACATTTATCATTGTGTCTTTGAATGGTCAAGGAAGACCGCCATTGTTGAATATATAAATATGTAAAAGCTTCCCTAATATCCTGTATTTGATTTTGTGCATGTCTTTCCCTTGAATGAAACCTTGTCATATATGGAGAAAAGAAGTTTAACTGGTTAAACAATATTGCTTTATAGCAGGAGATCAAGAGTATAATCCTGAAACCTTTTTTACAGTTTATGCTGTCTCTAAAATATGTGGATTTAATAAGATTCTTCACACAGTTTACAGTTGGGCTCAGCTTCATTTAGACAGACTGCATGCCAGTCTGCTTGGTCCACTGGCGTTGATAGAAAAGAATTGTAGCCCCACATTTCCCAGACTAATGTACAACAGGCACAATGTGTTCAAAGTTCTCATTATTTACAATTTAGACACCAGATTAGAATCTTTATAAAACATACACTTTTTTCCTGCTGTCTTTTCCATAATAAGGAAGGTGAAATCTTAAGAGGTTTCCAGCAAATGCACTGAAAATCAGTACGAGAGCTAATTTACATAGGATCTACATAGATTAACATAGTAAATCAAGTCCAGGATTCAGCAATGTTATGTCCTGAAGTGACATTTTAACAGGAAAATACTACATGCTTTAATACCTACAGAGTCTTTATCACAAATTGTAAAACCTGCAACTCTTTTGATGTTAGCGAGTTGCAACATGCAAGTCCAAACTGACAAGGAAAAGAAAACTGATGGTGGAAAGCTACTAGAGAGAAGTCACAGAGGCAAGGCTGCCAATCTCAGGCTATGCCAAGACTTATGACCATCACCAGTAGGCAGGGCGAGAGAAGTGTTTTCACAGAGGCAGATGGAGACAGAATCAAACCAGCAACCCACCGATTGCAGGACAAAACTGCTACCACAGGTGTCACCATTTTACAGCGTTTTAATGCAAAATGCAGGAAAATCTAAATATTTACTAAGAGAAATACAATATAATGCTAAAGTTGGTGTCTATGTGACTGATTTAACTCTAACAATTAACTAAAGTTCTAAAAAGGTACTAAAACTCACCGGTGATCTATGAGAAGGAGGTTGACAAAGTAAAGGATCTTTGTCTTTCCTTTCTGAGTGTCTGGATGCTTGTTGACTGAAACCTTGGGGTCTCTGGATAATCCTGGCTTTGGCTCCTTGGTTGTTGGAGAGACGTCGCTAGCACAGGCATTAATGGTGAAGCCCAGCTTGACTCCACGAGGCAGGTCCCGGAGGAGAATGTCAAATTCCAGCCACTCATTCCAAAGTACTTCGTCTCCAAACACCTTGGGAACGGAGGATACTGAGCAGAGGACTTTGCTGCCATGAAGTATGGATGCTTCAACATAGACAGACTGAGGGGGCTTGTTTGGCAGTTGTGGAATATCAAAACCAAGCAGTTTCACTCTAAACTTTCTGCTGCAGTCCCACAAAGAAATCATGAAGATGTCATCCAGATCTTTGCCTAGGAGACTAAGATCATCATGGGAGCTGAACTGACCACTGAAACTATCAACAAGTGGCCAGTCGACAAATCTGACAGTATCTGCAGCAAGTTGTGAGACGGGAACAACAGAAAGGTGGAGATCCTGATTGGCTTTCAAGCACTGTCGAACCCAGAGGAAATCACAAAGACTGTTTTCACCGGACAAGAACTCCTCCCTCCCTGAGACCTTCAAAACCAACTCTTCAGAAGTGTTATATTCAACTCTTCGATCTGCCATAACCCTTCTAAAAACCTCAAGAAGAACATCTGGAGTTGCCTGCAAATCAGCCTGAATGCTGAAGCTGATCTTGCTCATGTAGTGGAAGGTGAGACAAAACTTCCTGTTTAGCCATTCTTCCAGCTCATTAGGAAAGGGGGCCTGGGTAACCCAGGGCTCTGTGGCATACAGAACCTCAACCCGATTCCTCAGCTCCAGACTTCGTGGAGATGCCAGCTTCCTGCGGGTGAGAGTAAGTTCACCAAGTCTGTCTGACGCCTCATTGTCCAGGTCATGTCCAATCAAGTAAGTCAAACACTCCTGTTGACTTTTCTTTTGTTCTGAATCACCAGCCACCAGAGGCTTTGCTACTATGTGCGCCACGAGACACAGAGAATCATCATGTGACCATGGGATGTCTAATGTCCGGATGATCTGACAGTCATCATGGGCTTCATACCAGTCGTCCCCTCTGGCATACAACAGGATGTATTTCTCAGGATCCAATATTGCAAATGGATCAGGATGGCAGTTTTGTTCTTGTGCCTGAAAAGATGGAGACAGATGTTCCAGCACTGTTCATATTACACCAGATGTAAGTAGCCAAAAACCATACTCAAGTAATAGTGGCACCACTTAAAGTCATGTTTACTCAAGTTAAAGCAAAAAAGTAGGAGTTCGAGAAAAGCGCAAGTAATAAAAGTATTTCATAAAAAGTCTCAAAAATCAGCCACAACAGTGAATATACCTTCATGCAGATGTGTAGCCTCAACTGGCTGATGCTGCACTGCGCAGGGAGGATGACAGTCACAGACTCGTAATCCCTGTTTTCACTGTTGTCTTCATCGGGCTGAAACTCACAAATAAACTTCAGGTTGTTCTCTGAGCCACCTTGAGTTCTCAGTTCAGTTGGGGAGCCCACACATTGTGGAGGAACCATCCAATTTGGGAAGACTGCTGCAGCCATTGCTATGTTAGAAAAACCTGAGCAGAAACAAAAAGATATTCAAGGGTTAAAGTTGATAACAAAAGTTTTTCAAATGTTGAAAATTGCGTAGCAAGAAGAAAGCAAGGCAATTATAAGATTTTAACCTCACAAAAGCTGCTGCTGAGTCCATGAGAGATTCCACCTGTATGTTAGTGAGAGACTGTCTTCCTCTTTTTGTTGCTGCTTTTGAACTTCCTCATTCCTCTGCACAGAGGTAGACACTGATAATCATTTACTGACAAATATAACCGACTTCCTTCTTCTCCTTTAACAGTTAAAGCAAAGACTATGACATTCTGACGGCTACAGACATAAAGAACACAACTGACAACTGACAACAAAAAAAGCAGAAAATCTATACTTCTGCAATTCATCTTTAAATGACATGTAAACAGACCAGCAGTCCTGCAAGATTTACTGGAATAGTAGAAAAACCTGTTTAAGCTGTTTGGCTCAGTAGTTTGTGAAGGTATGATCTAATGGAATGTTGCTACACTTATGCTTCATTTGTTCTGTTACTTTTTTTTTAGTTTTATAAATGTGTTTAACTTTTTTTCATTTCTAACAGACAACAATAATGGAAACAACTCTGAGCATAAAACATCACCCCCAACCATTCACAAGCCTGAGCAGATGATCAGCAAGCCAGACATAAACAACAAAGACAGAGCAGATTACACAGTTAAGTAAATCTAAACATCCTGTTCTGCCATCTTCAAACCTCCTTAGTATGAGGATTTAGTTTGAGGTGGCTCTAGGGCTGCAGAGGTACCCATTAATATGTGTTCATTGATATCTACGGTGAGTTTGCTTACAAATTCCATGAATTTGTAAAATTCATGGAAAATTCAAACATTTCCTAAAACCCCTCAACTTCACAATGTAGCACCAGAGATCGGAACATTTCATTTATCCACTGATTAGAGTTTCGACCCTGTGCATGTTTCCCAGTTCAGAGCTTTGCACATTTAGCTTGTAACAAACAGTCCGCGGGTTTTTTCTTCTTTTTATCTGTAGTAGCCCTTGAGTTTGTAGAGTCAGTTCTTGTTTCAGGAAAGCAATTTTTGGGATCCATATACTGTGATGAAGAATTTTTACGTATGAAGAGTGTTAGGATTATGGATGGTGTGTTATGGAAGTACAGGGTCAAATTGCCTGAGTAAAGACTTGTGGAAGCAATGTGTCTAAAGATGGTACCTTGGCAACAGAACAATTAGCTCAGCTGAACTTATAACTGCAGAAATAGAAATTACACTCTCAGTGTTTCTGAATAGGAGAACAGGATACTTATACCTGGAAATCCACATGCGCTTGTAGACAAAAAGTCAAAGCCTGCATGACTGTTTCATTGGCAACACATCTGAATCCAGCTGGACATACGAATATAGCATATGCATAATCACAACACTTTGACCTTTTTGAATTCTGCACCCACAAATGAACCAAAATTTGAAAAAGCTAACTACTTTTGACCAGTAAAAACTAAATATCTAACTAGCATTCAACTTCTTTGCTCCACAAATCTGGATCAAACTCCCAGGAAACTGCAAAACAGCTGAAACACTGAGTGCCTTTCAGTTGCTACTGAAAGCCCACCTGTTGAAAGTTGCTTTTGAAAAACAATCAATGAACCATTAATCAACATTTTGATGTGTAATGATGGCACTTGACAATTGTTGACTGTGTTCTACAGTTTTGTATTTTTTGTGCGTCTTTTTTATAATCTACAGCACTTTGAACTGCCTTGTTGCTGAAATGTCCGATACACATAAACTTGATTGATTGATTGATTGATTGATTGATTGATTGATTGATTGATTGATTGATTGATTGATTGATTGATTGATTGATTAAAAACTAGGAAACACAAAACTAATTAAAACTAATTGAATTAGACAAAATGTCACTGTGAAAAACTTAACTATAATGTAAAAACACAGAATTGTTATACAGATTGCTCCTGCATAACTAACTTGCTGAAAAATTTATTTATTCTATGTAGGAAGTCTATGAGAGACTTGAACAGTTTTACTTCAAAATGACAGCATCATTGCACAATTATGGTCTTGAGTGAGCAGCTCCTCCTGCCTCCCAGGCCCTCACAAAGTCCACTCTGCAAAAATGATCAGTCCACTGTTGCACAGAGAGCTCCACAGGAAGGAATCTATTAACTAGATCTGCATTCAGGTGGTAAAATATTTACTGCTGTTTTGAAAAGTGTGACTGTTTCTGGTAAGTGTTGTGATGTGACACACAGGAAAATAATTAAGATAATTATTCCTACTTCATTGACATTATGGATGATCAAACTCTGTGGAATTGAACCATAACAACCCCAGCTTAATGAGAGAACATGTTTCATTGAGGATCGAGTCTCATTAAGCTGGTGCTGAGCCTCCTTATGTCTAATTTAGACTCTGATTAACTGTATTCATATGTCACACTGTTTCACTTTGTGAACTCAATGTCAGGAGATTTACACACTTGTGACAAATCATCTGAAAAGTTTCTAATTTGTAAGGATTTGTGAGTGCTTGATTAGTTTACTGATAGGTATATATGAGGAAAGAAAGAATAAAGCATTCACTGGAATAAGAAACGGGTAACCTGGTGGATCTAAACGCAGTGAGACTGAGTGGGAGCAAAGAGCCCAGCCTTGCATTGGAAGCCTAATTATTTAAGTTTCTATTGGAGATAATTGACTAATAATTATTTCATCTACAAAAACGAATGGAACTGGTGAAAACATTATTGAACAGTGAGTTATTTTATTGCCTCTCCTTTATGGAAGCCAACTATCCTCCTGCTGATCCTCCATTGCCTCTTCCTGGGTTCAACCCTAGTTTTACTCTGCAAAAACTTTATTTGCTCAAGCAAGTAGCATGTTAGCTATGGATTTTTTGTGTCTTTTTTTACCCCTTTGCTGCATAATTAGCAGAAAGTAAGTCAACAATGTGAATATAATTGTTCAGACCACCTCTGAAACCAAAGCACGGTTGAACAATCATACAAATTATGCACATTACTTTACGGTCACGGCTGCATGTCCTCTACTGACAGGATTCAATTATTATGGAGAGAGATGTATTAGTGAGAAAACATTGCTATCTAAAAACATTTTTGAAATTAGACACATTTCTTCTTGTTTTAAATCTCTATTGAAGTTCAAAACAAAAGAAGGTACACATTGTATAACAGCTGAAAATCTGCAGATTGAACTCACTCAATAACATACAAAATTAATAACTGCTTGCTTTGTGGTTATGTCCAGCGCAGGCCACAGTCGTCAATGTTGATGAAGTCAGTTGTCGTCTGAAAGAAAATTATGTAATATCTCATAAGGGATAGCGGCACAAACTGAGCAGTCGCCCACTTTGGTTTGTTTTGGAGCAAAATGGGAGGGATGGTGAACTCTGGATGACCCTAAAAAAATCATTTTTAATATCTCAGAAAGCAAAGCTGCACAAACAAAAATTTTAACAGCACAAACCTGCACAAACGGAACACTAATCACTCAGACTATTTGCTGGATTCTCTTTTACGTGCATGGAGTGTCAGGTTCACTCAGCTGAGCTCAGGTGTAGGTCTTGCTGGAGGTCAAATTAAAGGGAGAAATTGTTCAGTAATCTTTGCAATTATAGAGGAAAATAATTGGAAGCCATTAGGTGACAGCATACCTGCCTTTGTGTCTTTTATTACCATGTGGCTGTATAAGTGTCTTAGGAAGTCAAATGTATCATGGAAAATTTAGAGTAACCTAAGCAGTTCCTGTTCATGCTAATTTCCTTATGTAAACAATACATGCAGATGGTCTACATTTCCGTATCTGATTATGATTAAGTCAGTGCCTCATCAGCTTTGCACCTCACCGCATGTCACTGCAGCGCTTATAATACAGGAGTCAAGCAGAGCTTTAAACCAAAGGCCCTCAGGAGGAATCGAAGGAAAAAAGGCTGGAAAAATCATTGACATTATGCTTGTAAAACCTCACACAATTATACAATTGCTGAAAGGATATTAAGTCTTTAAAAAATGTATTTCTGTCTCTTTGATTTTTCTGTTCCAGTGGCCACTAAGCAGGTGGGTTTTTGCTCTTGATATAAAGGAACCTGGTGTTCCTTTATGTCAAGGAGCACCTAGGGTTTTTCGTCTTGAGATAAAGGAACTTGGTGTTACTGCTGTATTGCAGATTTCTGATAGTTTGTTAGGCATAGAAGTTGAATGCTGCTTCTACATGTTTGGTTCTGGTTCTGGGGATGCAGAACCAGAACCAAAACCTGAACACCTGAGTGGTCTGGAAGGTTGATTCGGCAACTGCAGATCCTTAATGTATTGTGGTAATAGGCCATTCAGTGACATAAACTTGCAAAATCGTTTTAAAGTCCATCATCTGAGATACAGTGATCCAGTAAAGGACTTTAAAACTGGAGTGATGTGCTCAGTTTTCCTGGTTTTACTTCAGATTAAAGGCCGTTTACTTCATGGTTCATGGTGACAATGACTCTGTTGTTGTTGAAAGACCCCTACTACCAAGACAAGAAAAGAAATTACTCAAGGACAGGATTAACCCTTTGAATGAATTTGATGATAAATCTTTGCAACCACTTCCAGATATACAAAGGCAATACAGCTGAAACGTTTTGTTTGCTTCAGAAAATCACTTTGTGTGAGTCAGTGATGAGAGTTGTTTTGTGTATATTTTGGGAATGTGGACAGGAAATAGATGTGTATATCACCTGTGTAATTGAATCAACACTGTACAGCAATGCAGAAGATCTGAAATACAACATAGGAACTAAGGGCTGCATGACTTTGTATGAAGTTCTCTGCAATTGTTAAATGTTTGTGAGGCTTCAATTTATGATTTTTAATTCCATGAATTCATGGAATACATCCACCGGTGTTGCCTTGTCACTCCAACATCTGGATAAGACTCTGACGTCTCCTCTGATGGCTGATCGATGATGAGCGCCAGCAGGATGACTGAATTATGAAAATATCTCATGTAACTGTTGGAACATGAGATATTTTCCAACAGATACACAATTCTTTTAAATCAAGGCTAAAATCACATTTGCTTAGAGCTGTCTTCAATTAATAACTAAAACTGAATGAATTCTGGTGTGGGTCACAACTTTTGATTACTTTTTCTTTTGTATTTAGCCTGCCAATGTAATGCAATGTTATTTGTTTTGTTTTTTACATTGTGTTATGCTTTTATGATGTAAAGCAATTTGAAATGTGCCATACAAATAACCTTGACCTCTTCCCTCCTCAGTCTCAGCAAAGATGTCAGCCATGGAGCTCTGAGATGCAGCTTGTCTATCTGCCATAATGACCATGGACCATATGGCATAATGTTTTCCCCAAATGAAAACCAAGCCATTTCTCAAGTGTTTTAGATTTTATTTTTAATTAAAGCACATGTAAACATCCCCAGCAGTGCTAATGCATAAATATTTTTAATCTGTTAAAACAACTAAAAAGCAACAGAGGTATACATTTGCATAACAGTAATGACAGTTTGGATACCCATTAATAATAGCTTTACAATGTGTGTCACATTTGCTTGTTTATTTTTTACACAAAAGTTACATAGATTAAGACAGTTCTGCCACAACAGCTGCCGGTTCCTGGCACGTTTATAAACAGTTTGGCCACAATTTTACATTCATGGTTTGCATAAAACTATCTTACTTGACTAAAACAACGCAGAAGCAACATCACTTCTCATGTGGCAAAGTTCCCAAAGAGTGCAGAAACGGAACAAAATGATGGATTAAATGCTTCACATTTACCTTGTGCATAAAATATTTCAAATGTTGATGTGAAAAGACATGATTTTCAGTCTCTTTGCTTTTAACAGTTCCTCATTACCTGCTGAACCAAAATGTCTTTTGTATATTGCACACAGCAGAGAGGGATATTTATTTCTTCAGCACACTGTGCATCACACTGTTCCTATGGTTTCAAGTCCTTTTAATAAGATGATAATGAAAAGCACACAGATTCACCACTGGTTGTATGGACTATATGATGACCTCATGATGTGCACTGCTAATCAGCTGGCTGAAAGAAGGGTATTGCATACAACAAATTTGGCTACTTCTAAATATTTCTGGTTGCATAGGAGACGGATGGCCAAAGGGTAGAAACTAAGTCAGACTGAACTACTCCATTTCTGTAAGGCTGTTTTAAAACTCCACTTTGCAAGCTATGCCCATATGTGAGTTAAGCAGCCAACTGCAGACTCTGCCTGAGCAGTTAGCTGGACAAATGAGCGTTGTAGTCAATGGTTACAGGCTGCGAAGAGCAGATGGAGCGCAGTAAACAATATCAATAAATAACTATGCAATTATATGTCACAATATATAAACTCTGTTTCATGTGCCACACAGAGCGGAGTGGAGGCTTTCGTTCAAATTTCCAGAGAAACTGGTAGGAAATGACATTTATTATAGCTTTTTTTTCACATGTATAATATGAAGTCTGTTTTTGCAATAATGGTATGGATATAATGTTAGTTGTTGCAATGACCAACGTTATTTTAGTAGCAGCAATGATATTATACCTAATCAGTTTGATCTTTCTAAATCTTTTTTTAAAAATCCAAACATGTTCAACAATGTTTCAGCTAAATGCTGATGTATTTTTACTTCCATGGTGACCCATGGCAAATACTGAAAGTCTGACAAGACATGAGGTAATTGTCTTTAATTTCCTTAATCCTGATAATTATTTTTATAGATATAATTACCTTATGCAATGCAGTAGGTTAAATACTTTGTATAAAAATTATAACAACATAATTTAAGACGCAATTTTTAAAAATGAGAAAAATGTAAAAAAAATTTACTTATGTGTAACTGACATATTTATATAATTTATTAGATGACTGTAGAGAGTTTCAACAGATTTTAATTGAGGTAAACAAGATTATTTAACTGCGTATCTAATCAATTATGCTGCAGCTACGTTTTTATTTTATATATTTCAATTTTAAAATTTTTAATTAAGTAAGAAAATAAATATTTTTTTTCATTTGCCACTGTTTTTCTCTTTACAGTTTTAGAGCCTGCTTGTCTAACCCTCGTCAGAAAGGTTGGGATGCACAAAGTTCCTGAGCTGCATCACCTCACGCGGCCGCTCCTGGTCCTCTCTTTGTCTCACGCGCCAGCGGAGCAGTTTGACCAGCGCCTTTCTGAGCTCCACGCTCCGCAGTCCGAACACCAGAGGGTTGATACAGGGTTTGACCAGCAGCAAGACCAGCAGGGACATGTGGAACCCCGCCGCGGTCGGTGAGAGGCCGGAAAGACAGTCCTCTCGAGACCCGGCGGTCAGCTGGAGGACGCCGGTCAACCACAGCGCGTCCAACGTCGCCGTGACGAGCAGCGGCAGCAGCTGCAATAACAGTATCCCGCTGTAGAAGTGGACGGTCCTTCGCGCCGCGGCGTTGCTCTCGTTGAAAGGCACGACAGCGTTGCTGGGGTCGTGATACATCTTGAAGTCTGAGAAGCCGTGTGCCAGCAGGCAGAGCATCAGCGTGAGGAAACCGGCCACTGTTCGGAATATAGCAGGAGCGCGCGGGGAGCCCACGTGCTGCTCCACGGTGACCGGTTCGCATAGCAGCCCCACGGTGATGTCCGGGGTGTTCTCGTGCTTTCCTTGACTCAGCACCAGACTCAAGCTGACGACGCCGACGGCAGCAGAGTACAACCAGACGAGGACGAGGACTTTTTTCACGCGCTGCCGGGTGACCGTCACCGTGTACTGGAGGGCGTTGCACACGAACAGGTAGCGCTCTAGTGCCATGCAGGTGATGGTGGTGAGGCTGGAGAAGATGGTGATTCCACCGACGACGTGCTGAAAGTAGCAATAAATGCCGAACGCCATGGTCTGGCGCCGCGCGAGCGAGTTGATGATGGCGGGAGCGAAGGTGACGGTCTGGAGCAGGTTGCTGAAGATCAGGCTTTTGGAGAGGATGAACCGCGGCGGCGAGGAGAAGTCCTCCGACCTCTCGATGATGTACAAAGTGAGCAGGTTGGCCAATAAGGAGAAAAGAGTCAGGAAAGCAAAAACGCAAATGAGCGCGGGGACTGCTGGTCCGTGAGGAACGATGGACTGGAACAGGTGTCCCGCTACGGCCAGGTGATCCGTCTGGTTCTGGTTGGACCACAAACACTGAGAGCTGATGTTCGGCTCCCCAGCTACCTGCGTCCCAGTAAAGTTTGCCATTCTCATCAAAGTAGATTCAAAGGACTGAAGTGCTGTTCAGTCAGCTGTAACCACTTGTTAGATGCTGCCCGTCCTGCTCTATGTTC
This sequence comes from Poeciliopsis retropinna, assembly GCA_010277075.1. Classification (NCBI taxonomy): domain Eukaryota; kingdom Metazoa; phylum Chordata; class Actinopteri; order Cyprinodontiformes; family Poeciliidae; genus Poeciliopsis; species Poeciliopsis retropinna. The sequence continues at coordinate 2,657,603 of VMRM01000009.1, forward strand.
CTCAGCATCACCGTAGATGATGCTGATCCGAGAATCCACCCACTCTAATTACTCCTATTCTCTGACAAACTCCTGATCGATGCAAGAAGCATCTTGAGAAAAGTGAATGTAGACGTAAAGGTGCAAAATATTTATCATTTTAAAATCATTTGACAAATCAAAGATGTTATTCCTGTACCTTTAAAAAACAAAAACTTTTATTGGTCTACAAAACAATTAATCAGAAACGGGAGCATTACAGAAAAAAAGGGAAAACCTTTTTTAGTACATCTAAAAAAAAAGTACAATATGCAAAAGTGTAAATATTTTTTGCAAGTTCAGGGTGTGACACAATGAGTTTCCATTAATGACCTTTTTCACAGTATTCTAATTTTCTGAGACACCGATTTTTGGGTTTTCATTATCTGTATACCATAATCATCAACATTACATGAAAGAAACACTTGGAAGGCTTGCAGCCTGAGTAACAACCATGTGATTATTCTAATCTGAGTTTTGTGTTCTGAGATGACCGGCAATAAATATTGCACTTTTACACAATATTCTAATTTGGTTAGACGTATTAGTATATCAATGAAGACATCAATGAAAATAATAACAATCAATGAACAGTAATGCTGTCCGTCGTCCTGTCTGTCACCACGAGATGATGACAGACACACACACAAGGAGTGTCATTAACTTCTGGCTGACTCCAAATCTCCATGGTGGCACAGTTGTTTGCTCTTGCTTCTGGTACCAAGAACGTTTTGGGTCAAGGTCTGTCTTTTAATTCTTTTCCTTTTTAATTCCCAATTTGTACAACAAATGTTTCTTCACCTTCTGCCCTCATGTCCCTATGAAGTGAGCTGGAAATGTGTGACAACACTACCAGCTCACTTCAACCCATAAGGATAAGGTTCAACCTGCAAAGCAAATTTACTGAGTTGAGTTTATCACTTTTTATATTATTATTTATCATTTATCATTTTATTATTTATAAGCTGAATCCGTGGAAGAGTTATATATATATATATATATATATATATATATATATGCAAAAATGATAAGAACAGAAGATCATGGAGCTGAATGGGAGGAGAAGCTGCATACCTTTAGGCTTGTTTAGGTGGTGTTTATCTACAGGGAGCAGCTGCTGCTTGAGGGAATGTCCAGGAGTAAGAGGTGAAGGAGATGGCTTGAAGATGGAAAGAGGGCAGTAAGGACAACAAGAAGAAAAACAGTTTGTTCTCTGTCTTTATTTAACAAACCAGGTCCTCTCACCTGTCCGCACCCCATTCTCTCACCCTGCTGTAGAGGAGGGGTAACTGTGGGAAGTCCTGAGCCAGGCAGAGAATCAGCTGTCGCCGTCACTCAGTTACCAGACTGACTCTGAAAGAGGGGGTGACCTAAGATGAAAAGAATGGAAGCTGGAGTCCTCTGGGGGAGGCGGGGACAAGAGTGAGAGAGAAGGTGGGGAGTGGAAGAAGATGTGTTGATCAAAATGTTTGATTAGTGTGTGTGCATGCATGATTGTTTGTCGTGTGTCTGTGTTGCCTCGGGATGGACTGGTGACCTGTACAGAGTGACCCCTCCTGTTGACCGCTTAGTCCTCAAGACCCCATAAGGGATAAGCATGTATGGATGTATGGATGGATGTATGGATGGATGGATGGATGGATGTGCACTAAGCATTTTTCAAAGTTAGCAAAAGTGCTAAGCTAAAAATTAGCACATATAAGCAGATGAGCAAACGTGTCCCCACTACCCCTGATAGGTACCTGTAGCTTTTTTTTTTGCAGTCCAGTGCAAAAGTAATCACACCTGTGAACTAGTGATGCATCTTTCAGAAATTAAAATAAGGGAAGCCCACCATACTCTATTAGTATGACTTGCATCGGGGAATTCTTTACAATTTCACTGTTGGACTGTTAAGATACTTCTGACTGAGGGGAACTGGCCTCCAAGGGTATTATTGAAGGGAAATCTTGTTCTCAATAGAGAAGGAGATTTTTATCCTTTTCCATTGTTTGTTGATAAGCAAAAGAAGGAAAACTGCTAAACTGAGATACAATGTGTGGTGCAGCTGAATGAGAGCACAACATTCCTCAGGTTGCAGAGGCTGTAGAAACAAAAGTAAGTCAGCAGCAGTGTGGACAGCAAAAACAGATGGGTGTGTCAACGGAGCTGGAATTGGTTGGGGGATTAAGAATCGGTGCCTGCAGAGAGGTGATAATCCCTGCATATTTTGGTAAATCAATACGAGTGGCCGCATCCTCCAGTTCCTGCACAGCACATGAAATCTAGAGTCCAACTTTAAGGAGATGCTCAGTTGACAATAAGCCGCAGCTGTCTGAAGCTTGCCCTGTGTTTCCTCTTTTTTTTTTTTAAGTAAATGTCAGTGGGCTTATCTGTCATCTAAGAATGGAGAGCTGGTAGAGGGTTACACACAAGGGAGAATAGATTGTAACAGGGCACAATGTAAAGCCGGACTTGATTGGCCTGCTCTGATGAGGAGGGCTTCTCTGGCCCAATCCTGATCATTTTTAGTAAAATGATATGTGGAACAGAGGGTATTTATGGAGTGGAAGAAAGAAAGGCACAGTGCCACCTGAACTGGAGGGAAAAGTTTCCTTTACTGTTGCCTGTTGTCTCTACGAGTGCCTGACCAGCCAAACCAGGAACCATGGTAAGAACCTGAAGACAGAAGAAGACACACAAAGATATTTTTTATCTTCGATGATTTATCTTGATGGCATTGAAACAAGAAACCAGAAGATGGAAATGATTATCTCAAGAAGACTGTTTTATCAAACTTTAGGACTTCAAGTCTTGTTTTTCTGGAGAGCGGCAGGATTTACACACAAGTTGGAATGTTGGAATTACTAAAATTCTTTCGAGTTTAATTTAAGGCGCACAGTTGCTACAAACGATCCTCTGAGCACACAACTATTCCTGCAACTTCTCTTTAAAGGTTAAGTCTCTGTAACTCTTGATAGCTCTTTATATATAATCTGCTTTTCCTGCAGTAGCTGAACTACATAAGATCATCATTTATATAGGAGGGAGCCACGCGAATATAAAAGCGCACTGCTGAGTAAAGAGAGAAGATGTGCTGTCTTTCTAATTTTGGACAGTCACCTTGAGAAAATCCCTTTCAAATCCTCATCCAAGTCTCACCTTAAAAATAGCTCAAAGTGAACTGATGGCTGTGGGCTTGTATGATCAACTGAAAGATTTTAAAAAGCTTTCAGGAAAATGATAAAATAACTCACTGGTTGCTAGAAAAGTTGGCAATTTAGTTTTCACACTGACTTACGGTCAGTTATACATTTATAAAGTAGCTTTCCTGGAGCTGTACAAGTACCAAACAGAGCCCAGTTTGACGTTATCTACCTATTTGATACAGATAAAATGTTAAACAAACTTTGAAGGAACCCAAGTAAGTTTCAAGCTTTAGAGTGTAACATGCTCACATATCCCTCTGGAGATGAAGAAGTGCAGGTCTGAAGTTGCATGGCGTTCCACTCGAAAAGCCAACACTGAGAGCTGAGCCAACTGCTGCAGGATTAAAATCGGCGTCTTGCTATAGAAAGATATTTCCAGAAACGTCCTGCTCCCTGGTCACTAATCGCTCCAACGCTGGTGTTTTTGTGGTGCATTTTTACAAACATTAGCGCACTGAGAAATATGAAGGCATGTGTTTTTGAAACCGTTTACCTTCCTATAGCTTTGTGCATAGGATTAATTTGATCCATTCCTTTACAAAGGGGATTGATTGTAAAACAGACACATTCATTGATTTCTAAAAACAAGTATGAGACTCACAAGTTTGACTTCAAAATTATAGATATACAGGATTATATACATTATATGTATATATATAAATTCACTGGTTTGTACGGTAGTTAAATATATACAAATAGCCATTTGTAGCCATAGACAAGTCCATGACTGATTCTGGATGTTTGACCTCTTCCTGGGACGATATCTAAAGCCTGTACAAACAGGGTTTTTTTGTTTGTTTTGTTTTGTTTTTTGCACTGCTCTTGTTTCTATAGTGTAACTGCAGTTGTGGCCATTTCCAAAGATAATTTTGCCATGCTTCTTCCGTTCTGTATAACTGGTTCTGGTGTCTGCTTACGGAATTTTGATGTCTTTTTTTATTGCTTTTTGTTGGAATTTTTTCACAGTCAGTTGACAGTAAAGTGGGTTGTGAGAGAAGAGAAAGACATGTGGCAAAGATTCAACAGACCGGATATAGGGTTAGGACTGAGGCTGCACAGGTTGCATGCTTTAACCCGCATCACCACCATACCCACTATGTACTTTTTAAAATTATTATTCCATCCACGTTTTGGAATAGATCACTTGCAAATAAACAAACACTCAGTTTAATGCTCTTGGTATCAGGTGAGGGGAAACACAGAAAAAAAAAAAATTTCTACCATGTCAGAAGGAATAAGTCTATAAAAATAAGCCTGAGCCAATAGATAACCAGGTTATTCTTTAATAAAAACAGACATTGTTAAATATGTAATCACAACTCAGCAAAGTTCGACTTGGCTAATTTTACATAACTGATTACTCAGAAAGCATTGAGATTCATTTAAAAAGGAAAAATGAGAAACTGTGTTGGAGATTAAATTAGCTGAGTTCATTGTTAACTTTTATAAAAGTGTGGATTTAATAAATTCCTCCCTCTGGTTCTCCTTTTTAGCTTATAAGTTATGAAGTGTTTTTGAATTTGGTGTGTAAATGTTTATACTGACTGAAAACCAAATCAAGTCAAGTGACGTAATGATCAGGAGCTGAAAGAAGTTGAGTGTGCAGTAGATCTTGTAAGGAATCACAGTTTGATATTGGAAATGTAAATAGCTTTTTGTTTTGATGCATCACAAATAAAAAACTTTAAACTTCAAGACTTCCATCAAAGCTTCAGACATTTCCCACATGACAATCAGTTATGGAAAAAAAGCTTCATCAGAATCATTTTGTTGGTTCTTTTTTGTCTCTCATTTGAGGGTTTACCTTCACTACTTTGTTGTACATTTTTAATTTTACTCAGTGATAATTTCAGGTGACTTTAAGAGTCTCTTTCTCTTTGCAGTAAGCCAAAATGCAATGACTCATGTTACTGTATAATAATGTGGTATAATAATGATGCCACTCAAGAGACATAATAAACACTTTTTACTCCTTTCCCTCTTCTCCTCTCCGGCTTTGTGCAATCTTCCAAGCCCACTGACGCCCAAACCGACGCCCGCTCCTTCCTGACCGAGGAGATGATTTCAGGTCTGGTGCCCTTGTGTAAATTCTGTCAGTTTTGCAGAATAACCTGTCGATTTGAACCGACTGAGATAAAATAATGTACTTTGTGCTGTGCTTCTAGAAGTACGGGGACAAGAAAAACTAACATTGCAGCAAATACGCCTTGTCTGAATTTCAATCTTCTCTTCCTGTTGGTCAGAGTTCAAGGCCGCCTTCGACATGTTCGACACAGACGGTGGCGGTGACATCAGCACCAAGGAGCTGGGCACAGTGATGAGGATGCTGGGCCAGAATCCATCTAGAGAGGAGCTGGATGCCATCATTGAGGAGGTGGATGAAGACGGTATGGATTCTGCTGTGCTTTGGTTTTACGCCCGAAAATCCAAACAGCGATGCATGACTGCTCAGACGGTGGTGTCATTCAGATGTTTTCCTGCTCTAACACATCTTAGAAGTGATGGATGAACTGATCAGGATGTAATGGGCTCTGCAAAAGTGGATCATATAGATCAGAAGTGATGAACAAGGGAAACATTTCAGGCTTGAAGGACACTGACCTGCCAAACCTGGAGTTAAACACATTGCTCTGGCCCCCTGTAGCTCAGAAAATAGACATTAAAATTCTTCTGTTAGATTGTAAATCACTGAACAGCTTAGGACCACAATACATTGGAGATCTGTTTTTGCTGTATCAACCTTCCGGACCTCTCAGGCCTTCTGGTTCTGTTCTGCTCTGCATCCCCAGAACCAGAACCAAACATGTAGAAGCAACTTTCAGCTTCTATGCACCTCGAATCTGGAACAAACGTCTAGAAAACTGCGAAACAGTCGAAACACGGAGTTCCTTTAAATCAAGGATAAAATCCAACCTGTTCAGAGTTGCTTTTGAACCAAAGTAAATGGGACATTGACAAGCATATGATGTGTATTGATGATGATAATGATGATGGCACTGAAGAAAACATAATATTTGTTACTGGTTTTCTCAATTGGTGACTGATATATTTTAGGACTTTCTATTTTTTTTTTGTTTTTATAACTTTGAACTGCCTTATTGCTGAAATTTGCCATACAAAGAAACTTGATTTATTGATTCATATATAGGTAGATTCCCAGTGAGGCATTTGATTGGTTGGAGTGGTGGATCCGTGCACACTGATAAAAAAGTAATTTGTCTGTTGTACTTTGAGCAAGTAAACCATTGTTTTATCTTCATATTATGTCGGTAGTTTCGTGTGTTTTGTTGAGAGTTATCTGAAGCAGGGTACCACCTCACTGACTCCATGTCTTCTCAGGCAGCGGTACTATCGACTTTGAGGAGTTCCTGGTCATGATGGTGCAGCAGCTAAAGGAGGACCAGGCCGGAAAGAGCGAAGAGGAGCTTTCAGAATGTTTCCGCATTTTCGACAAGTATGACTCTCCCTAAGCTAAACACCACATTCAGTATTTAAACCCTCGGGTCCATCAGACTTAAATATAGGAATGTTAAATACTGAGGGATGAAGAAATACTATTTTATGACACGTCTTGTTTGTCAACTGGAGTTTCTGTGAGTTCAGAGAGTTAATAGCATTAGACTTAACTTGTTTGAATGAATCGTTCTAATGTGATGGAAGAACGTTTTTGTCTCATTCATAGACTACAAATATTTCAACATGTTGTTGTTTTGCTTGAAGTAAATCACCTTTATGAAAATGTTGTCGTTACAATGAGATTCAGTATGGTTCACAAACATTTATTTGTGAACTATCTTGATACAACAATAAAATTATTGATTTTAAAAAATGTCCTGACCTTTAAATATATGTATGAATTGTTTGCTGGTATGAAAGAAAAATAAATAATAAGATGATAGTTTAACACATTTTCTCTGTGTGTTTGCAGGAACGGAGACGGCTTCATTGACCGGGAAGAATTTGGAGATATCCTCCACATGACCGGAGAGCAGGTCGCAGAGGAAGACATTGATGAAATGTTTGGCGAGTCAGACTCAAACAAAGATGGAAAAATTGATTTTGATGGTAAGATTGTTGACATTTTCAAATGGAAAATTACATAGCTAGATTGGGCCATTGTTTCTTTTTTAAACTGAACAGAAAATTATGACTGAGTGAAGCTGAAAAAATATCTTGTGAATGTCGGTAGCATCCATAATAATAATGCACCAAATGTATTTCAGCAAAAATGTGAAACCAATGCAATAAATATTCATTATTCATACTTTTATCGCTACAATGTGTGGGGTTGTAAATGATGGACTGAACATAACATAAAGGTTAAGCTCCTTGCATGGTCTGAATATATGTGCTGGTACGAATAATGGACATTCTGATCTCTTTTCTTTCCTTTCAGAGTTTCTCAAGATGATGGAGAATGTCCAGTGATGAGCCCAGCTCTACATTCCTGCCTCAGAAATCAAATAAACCCCCCAAAGAAGAAACCAAATGGTACAAATATGAATAGTTAACAAAATGTACAAACCTAGTTGAATTAAACATCTCCATGCCTCTCCCCCTCAGTCAGCGCTTCCTCTCTTTCTTCTCATGTAAAACTCAGAGTGTTGTTAAAGATTTCTATAAATATACATTCAGACCTTTTAAGACGAAGACGCTTTCTTACGCCGGCCCCTCAGCTGCCCTGTTGGCAGCTGCTGTGTCTCCAGAAACGCAACACCAGCTGGCTTCAACCCCCACTTTCATCCTGCTCCCCCTCAGACCCGAGTCTCTTACGCACCATGACCTCTGCCCTATAAATAAACCAAGCTTCTTCCTTACTCTGTTGCTTATTTTCCTCATTTTTCTAAATCTATACCATACAGGTGGATTGACAGGTTTTAGCCTCCGTCACCCTTCATGCCTTTCCCACCTTCACTAGCTGTATTTCCATTTTGCTCATGTTGAAAAAACACAATTTCGTAATTGCAGCATTTCACTAACATAAGAAATACCGTTAAAATCACATCAGTAAGTTTGTTTGCACCATAAGTCATTAAAAAAATGCTGTGCCATTTTCTTCCTATCACTTCCTGTTTTCTTTGCTTTTTTGCCTCTAGTTACAGCCGGCTGCACGTTACTGGTGTGATGTGAAAAAAGTGTTTCAGTTGAAATACACTACTTTTGATACGACCGTAAAACCACCTCCACCCTAGCGCAAAAACATTTTATAGAAAAATTGCCGTGTTTCCATGAAGCGAATTTAATTTTCGGAATTCCAATTAGCACAATTTTAAGGTAAATGGAAACACAGCTGCTGGGACATTTAAACATGTAACCTCCTTTTTCTCAGACATGACTGTAGCTGGTCTCGCAAAGTCACACAAAGTCTCATGAAATTCAAGCCCCATCTACTTTGTCTCCACTTTCAACTCAATCAGACCCTCCTTGCTGCACCATTACATTGACGCACATTAAGGTGCACATTAAGGTAATTGTTGCACTGTTATTTAATACCTCTGAGACGTCACATCTGATTAGAATAAAATTTGATGACTTTCGCTCACTAACAGATCTCCCAACACGGAGACCAAAGTCTCAGCCGCTGTCAGAGGAATAAAACAGGCAGTCACAACGCGGATGAGTCAACGCTGGCCTTCCACAGGGTTTATAGCCTGTCACCCCCTCAGCCCCCACACTACCTCTGAAAAACCCTCCCCTGCCGTCTCCTCTGCCCAACTTCTCAGTATCCTCCTGTACTGAATGTGAAGTCGCCTCCCCACCTCCCAGGAGCCAAACTTGGAGCATGAGGTTGGGTTTCTCACCCCTTAGACGTAAAGGGTGGGGGGCTCTATCTCTCTGCACCCCTGTTCAGCTGAAACTCTATCAGCTATGCAAGGCACCCTGGCCTCTGCACACGTTGAAGGTTCATCATCACAAAACCAACAACCCACTTCAGTCAAGTGAAGACCTCCACCTCCCTTGTTGACTCTCATGTGTTTACAAGGCCTGACCGGAAACCCCAGCTGATCAGAGCCCTTTTATCTTTTTAGTCATCACATTAAACCTGTTACCAACAATATCTGGATCCACAAGTTTAAAATACAAAGCACAGAATCCCTTCAGTTTGTCTTTGCTCCATCAACTCTTGTCAGCATCATGCTGGGATACGATCCCTCCATGATGCCTCCTTCGTCTCCACAGATTCCGACTTTCCTCTGTTTTGCCTCAATTTCAGAATTGCTAAAAAGGCCTCCTTTGTTCTGAGCTCCGTCACTTCATGTACCTACGGCGTCAGTCTCCAAGGAGTGATTGGCCTAGCCCTGGCCCCCCAGAACCCTAAAAGTTCAGGATACTAAATGTGGAATTCTGTGAGATGCAGTGGGCGGGGCCTAGCCACCCCCGTTTAAAGTGTGTCTGAACCTTGTCTTGATGTCTAGTCTCTCTGTTGGGGTGCACACGGATTGACCACTCCTTTGGGCTTTTCTTTTCACGTCGGATAATTGGGGGGGACAGCATAATCCACAAACATGGTAAGAGGAATTTATTGCGTAAATGACCATTCTACGGTGTTCAGTGTTTATCGGTGAGCCAGGTATTTAATTAGCCATGAGTCATATTAAAGTTCTGTAGTAATGATGGAATAATTAAAATGATCCTTTGGCTGAGATGTTGAGATGCAACTTTTTTTCTTTTGGCTTCCAGTAGATGTTTAACTGTTCTTTTGATTAGGTTTTTTGTTGTTGTTTTGTTTTTTTTGTACATAGAATTTAGAATTTTAAATTTGCTAATTTGGATAATCTGTGCAACATTTTGATCGACTTTGTAACAGGTTAGTCTCCTGCAAATACTCCCAATGCTGAGCATTGCATGCTGATGAGGAGCAGGATGGAGTGTCAGCTGAGAAAGTGCAGATTCTGCTTAGGAGTCAGATTCCAGGGGATTGGATGTCTCCAGGCCATATAGAGGGAGTGTAATGTGTTGAGCCTGAAATAGCTGGACTAATTTTCAACAAGCTCCATAAAGTCCTTTTGAGACCGGGGCATTGATGATGCACCATGTGACTCATAAAAGCAAACTTGACAACAATGTCAAACATAACCTGAAATAAACCCCTCAAACTGACGAGAGCTTAAATTTCATCTCTGCAGTAGTTTTTTTACCCCAAGAATTCTTACTTTTCACTACAACTCTACACAGATGGTTCCTACTGTTTGTATTTTAAGCATTTTTTGTTCTCTCAATCAATTACCTGGTGTCAAAAAGTGATTGATAAGTAGTCAGTCTGCTCCACTGCTGTGGACTGAAGCACAATTCAGCTGGACGTAGATTTATAGAATCCAGTAATGAAGCCTGCAGTGAAGTGACCCCTGTTTTCTTGCAGACTGACGCACAACAAGAGGCCCGCTCCTATCTGAGCGAGGAGATGCTGGCTGGTGAGTACATTGATAAAACAGACGGCTAGAAATTAGTCAAAAAAAAAAAAAAAAGCTGGTGTGACAATTGGAATCTTTGTTTAAGTAAGTTAGATTCCAATAAAGTGTTGCAATAATGCCAATTTAACTAAATAAATTTAGGATCAGTTATTATCAAAACAAACAAACAAACAAAGAAGAATAAGAATTTGAGCATAAAACATCAGTGAAATAGTGACAGTGGTTTTCAAGGTCAATCTAAGTTGGGTGAGATGTAAACCTTGACAATCACGGTTTTCTGGAAACAACTAACTGTCTCAGGGGTTAAGAAAGCTCTGCTAAGCATTAGAGTTAGCATTAGCACTTTGGCCAGAGTCAAACTCTACACTTCCTCCAACACAAGCCTTCTCCACCACAAATCTAATAATAGTTCATTATGTTTTTACAATGTCTAAGATGTCTCAACAAAAAATGTTTGGTGGGATTTGTTACAAACAGAAAGTAGCTAATGTTGTTTTTACTAATGTTAAACACTGAATAAAATACTAGGCTGAACGTTGAATTCTTTAAATAGCTGATGTTTTAATAAACTGCAAAATCTCTCTTCATTATTGATTCAGATCATTTGTACAAGTAAAATACAGAACAATAGAGCTGCTATGGGCAAAAAGTAGCTCTAATCTAATATTTGACTAACGCTAAAACTGCTAAAAATGGTATATACAGGTGGGTAATGTGAAAACTTCAAACTTCAACATCATACTCCCTTCTTTGACCTGGGAGTCAAAGAAGGGAGGAATGAGGAGGATCTTTTGCCCATTCAGTTGAACACAAAAAACAGCAGTTAATCAATATGTTGCCATAGCCATATTCAATGTTTCTGATAAACAAGAAGAAAACATAATCCTCTCACATCATCAGGTCCAACCCTGATGATGTGATGCTTAGAAGTTCTAATCACACAACCTAATTACTGTCTATTAGCCTCATTCTGAGCCCAGATGCCACAATGTTTTCCATATTGATTCCCTCCAGAGTTTAAAGCCGCCTTCGACCTGTTCGACACCGACGGTGGCGGTGACATCAGCACCAAGGAGTTGGGTACCGTGATGAGGATGCTGGGTCAGAACCCGACAAGAGAAGAGTTGGATGAAATCATCGAGGAGGTCGATGAGGATGGTGAGCAAAACGCGCAACTGTTTTGCTTTTACGCACAAAGGCGCTGCGCTGCCACTGGCCACTTGGCAACCAGATAATCATTAGTCGCTGTTGAGAAATGTTTTGATGTGGGCCTTAATAAACTTCAGCTTGACTCTGTAATGCATCATTGAATATTTTAAAAATCTTTTTCGAATTTGGAATTCAAGTGTGTCCAGATGTAGTCCAACGCGGCTCACAACATGTAACCAGACGTTTACCCTTTTTATTTTATTTTTTCTTCTTCTTCTTTGTATTTGTTGTGCGAACCTTCAGGCAGCGGCAGCATCGACTTCGAGGAGTTCTTGGTGATGATGGTGAGGCTGCTCAAGGAGGACGAGGCCGGCAAGAGCGAGGAAGAGTTGGCAGAGTGCTTCCGTGTGTTCGACAAGTGCGTCACTGCGGCGCGGTTTGGATAAGAGCCTGTTTACAAGATGCCTTCTCTTTTATGCTTATGATTCCGCCTTTTCTCGTGCGTTCCTGCAGGAACGGTGATGGATACATCGACAGAGATGAGTTCGCCCTGATCATCCGCAGCAGCGGGGAAACCATCACAGACGATGAAATTGATGAGCTGTTGAAGGACGGAGATAAGAACTCTGATGGCATGCTGGACTTTGACGGTACGTGGATGATGGGAGAGATGCGTAACCATGAGATACTCCATGTGGAGAAGTTGACCTTGATCTTTGAACAACTAGATTTAAAAATAAACAAAAATAATAATAATAATAATAATAATAAACTGCCTGCAGATCTTTTTCATCATTTTGAAATTTGCAAGATTAACTTTTTGCTCCAATCCATTGACTTTATGACTTGATTAGAGTCTCGCTGCACTATAAAAACTAATGGTTAAAAATAACACAATTTGTGGTACACATAACTGCTATTTTGGGTTTGGTAACAAAATAACCAATTTTGGGTTATTTTGGTAACACAGTTGTGGTTAAAACATGGTGGTTGGTCAAACAAAACATTGCAAAAAGTGAAATCTAAGTTAGATTACACATCTTAGATCAAAGGGGTTTATGCTTGCTTCTTTTCTCGCAAGATACTTTTTCTCACTAGGAGTTTTTATGCCAGAACATTTCCCTTTATTTAAGTGTTTTGGTCCTTCATTGTGTCAGTAAGATGTGTCACATGTTATTGTCAACAAAACAATAGAAAACATGAAAAATAAGTGCTTTGTGAATGGGTTCAGTCTTTATCTGCTGGCACATGAAGCAATGTAGAAACACAAACAAGAATTAAGTAGTACGAAACATGGGACTGGACCAATATTGAATTAATACAGCTAAAACAAATGTTATTGTTGAATCGCCTGTAAGTGGGCCTAAACGTAACCTCTTAGCTTGTTCTATCTACGTAGCAGAAACACAGAATTTGGGTTAAATGAATAAACCTGCAGGTTTTGGACTTCAACTGTTGCTGATCCTGTTGGGTAAAAATTCCTGTCTAATCTCTTTTTCCAGAATTCCTCAAGATGATGGAGAATGTGCAGTAAAACAAATAGGACTCAATGGACATTCCTCCAACCTCCTGTGAAAACCCCTTTCTGAAAAAATCTGCACCACGCTCTACCCTTACCTCTATTTCACTGACTCACAAGAAAAAGAAAAAAAAAAGCACTCAGACACATTGTCCACCAGGTTCACTGCCTCCTTCTCCACCCTTGCAGACATCCTCAACAGACAGCCAGGACACCTCGCTTTGGAGCGGGAGTCGCTCGCTGAGCTACATTTATCCCTGACTTGCTGATAGACGCACAGTTTGCCATATTTGCTGTGCTGATGCTGTATCCTGCAAGTGGACAGCATGGCTGCAGTGAGGAGATTGTCTCCAAACACCATCTGCATGCATGGCGAGCCCCCGCCCCCCCTGCTCTCTCCTCTCTGCTGGTGAAGCTGTGATCTAGATCTAGTCTAGAGAGATAGGCAGCCTGTTACCTGCTGCATAGACCAAGGACTTCAAACACTACTGTACAAAGAAGTAACTTGCTTGAACAGAATAAATGAACTAACACATGCTCACTGGTAGTTGGTCTGTCATATTTATGGTCTGTGTAAAAAAAAAAATAAATAAAAACCTTTGTTTTGAGGAATTTAAATAAAATCTTTTTTTGTTTTACTTTTGTCAATTTCAGAATTTGTGCTCGTCCCAGCATACACCGGCTGAAAAAATAAAATGGTGTCATGAGTGTAGAAGTTCAGGTTCAGTGTTTGTTAATTGAGTTTAATGTCTATCATTCCTGGCTGTGACCAGGCAGGTTAATCTCAGACTACTTTGAACTCTTTAAGCATAGAAATTTATTTATTTTTTTATTTACTTTTTCAACATCACTTTTCAAAGCATTGGTCAGCAGAAACATCTTCTATGCCAAAGTCTGTTTTTTTCCCAGTTTGAATGAATAACATTAAATACAATCTGTTGTGTTGTTTTCTAAACCCGGAGTGCCTCAAACACTGACAATAAAAATCTGTCCAAATTGTGGTTTGGAACGTTTCAATTCCACTACAAAATCCAATTTTTTTTTTCCCCCCAACCGCAGATGAACTTCCTCTGGATGGAGAAAGTTAAAAAAAAAAAAAAAGGAGAAGAAAAAAAATTCACAAAAGTAGTTTTGATCTTGTGGCCTGCAAAGATTTCTTGTATAAATTTTTTTTCTTGGGAATCATATTAAGGCCCACAACTGTATGTTGTTGCATTAGCACCAAAATATACATTTATGTGTCTAAGGTGTGCATTTTCATCTATGTGCCACACCTAATGTGGTATGCTGACCTACAGCAATAATAAATGAGTAAGAGTCTTCATTTAGAACTGTTGTAGGTCAGCACATCACATAACGTGCAGCACATAGAGAAATTAGGACAGACCTCACGTAAACATTTTTGGCACCAATGGAACCCTAAACATGGCTCCTATCAACTCCTGTCTTGGGAACCAGTGTTAAGAGCAATGACTGTGTAGCTATGTCTAGCTGGTACATTTGTACATAGATCGGTCATTTATAAAAGCAAATAAAAAGTACAAGTAATTTACTTTATTCAAACTGTTTCAGACGATCTTATGAAATACATGAGAGATTTTGGCATTGCGTATTGATCTATGATGCAAAGCCACTGAGAAATAGAGGAAGTGAAGTTGAAAAAACAAAAACAACATCATACAATATTTAAGTCTGTATATATATATATATATATATATATATATATATATATATATATATAAATCTCGAATATTGTAATCAGATGTATCGGCAGTATGTGTCCACATGTGTGTCTATTAAGAGCCATAATTGGCTTCATCGAAAGCTTTCCGGGCTCTCTTCAGCTCCTCGTTCATGGTCAGCAAATCTTTGACGCGGGCAAATTTTCTGGGATCTTTGCGGATCAGAAAAACTATGTCTTCCACCTGGACGCGGCCCTGGCGCCCGATGGACATGGCTTTGTGGGTCATCTCCGTGATGAACTCGATCACCAGGTCCTCCAGGATGTCCACGGACTCTGTGTACGGGTTCTGGTCGTCACCGAAGCCGTACATCATGCAGCGGAGTTCCTTAGAGAAGAGCCTTTTCCTTCTGCCGTGGCCAGCGGCGTCCACCCCGCCGGAGCCGTCATCCAGCTCCTCCTCGAAGCCCGGCTCGTCCTCCTCCTCCGCCATTACTCTAGACATAAACACAAATATAATTAAAGTAAATTCAACTTTTATAAAAACGTAACAAAAAAAGGCATCTCTTACATAGCTGCCTTGTTCAACTGAAGCGCGAGACAACAACAGAGCGTCTGAATTTTTACTTCCTTTATACGATAGGCTACTTTTAAACAAATTATCGGTACACTACCGCCACCTGTCGGACTGGAGTGCAGCAGCAGGGCATAAACTTGAAAAATCTTCGAGTTTTACAACTGGTATAGCGTTGAAATGAATCCATTCATTCATTTTCTTACACTCTTGTCCCTAATGGGGTCACCATGGCTGCTGGTGCCTATCTCCATGGAAACATTTCGGCGAGAGGCGCGGTACACTCTGGGCAGCTTGTTGAAATAAATAAATACTTTTAATAATTTACATCGTTGGGAATCAGTATCTGAACCTAGAGTCAATCAGAATCCAGAGACCATAAATGGGTTAATAGGGTAGGAATTGCTTTTATTGTATCTGAAGTACAATAAATTCTCAAATCAAAGAAGGGATAAAGTATCAGTTTATATTGGTGAATTAATTCCCTTCTTTATTAGCATTAATGTGGGCAGAAAGCATGAAGCTTTAGTCTGTTGCTCACTCTCAGTCAGGGCAGGATGTTGTAATAGAAATTCTGGGTCACGTTACAGAAAAGAACAAATAAATAAATATGGGATCAACATCCATCCATCCATCC
Organism: Poeciliopsis retropinna; assembly: GCA_010277075.1. Lineage (NCBI taxonomy): Eukaryota > Metazoa > Chordata > Actinopteri > Cyprinodontiformes > Poeciliidae > Poeciliopsis > Poeciliopsis retropinna. Next base: position 2,673,781 of record VMRM01000009.1, read on the forward strand.
ATCCATCCATTTTCTGTTCACCCTTATCCCTAATAGGGTCGGGAGTTGCTGGTGCCTATCTCCAGTTGCGTTCTGGGCGAGAAAACAATTAATTTAAAAATAGATCGTCCATTAACAAGGTTGGACAACAGTTAAAATCTATGTTTAAAGTGAACAGCCAGAGTGTTTTGAGCTGTGACGTAAGTAGAGGAAGAAAATCTATATTCCTAAAGACTGGAGGAAATGAGTTTCAGAGCCGAGGAAGCCAATGTAAGTTTCATAAAGAGGAACATTACAGTTTAGTTGAACTACTTCATAGTTGAACAACTTCATGTTTGTTTCCATTCTGGCTCACATTCCAGTTCAGAAGGTGGCGGTAATGCACACTTTTGCCAAGCGCCATTTAATCTAAGAAGAAGAAAAAGAAGAAGGGAAGGATGGACAATTGAAAATAAAATAAAAGAATTTAATATGAGTAGTTTGGAAATTAGTCATACAGCACCAATATCAGTAATACCACCATGGATTCTACCAGAAGCAATCATAGACATGACAATAATGGAAAAGAAACAAGATAAATCTTTCATCATTGATAGTTATTCAGTACAGTTACATTTAAACAATTATTATCATTATATTCAAATTTATACAAATGCATCAAAAATAACTGAAAAAGTAGGAATAGCTTTTGTAGTGCCAGAATTCAATATAAAAATGGGAAAACAAATTACAGATGGATTATCAGTGTACACAGGAGAAATGATGGCAATTTTATTAGCTTTACACTGGGTAGAAGAGATAAAACCATTAAAAGCGATCATTTGTTCAGATTCAAGCTCTGCATTAAGTTTAAAAAATAATCAATCAGATAGTAGGATGAACATTTTATTAAAAATATTTCATAGATTATTTAGAATACAGAATATGGGATGATAGTTATCTTTGTATGGGTTCCAGCACATATTGGAGTAAAAGGAAACGAGAGGGCAAATAAAATAGCAAAGAGGGCAATTCAAAATTCCATTAGCATCATAGTTAAAACAAGTAAAGCTGAAGGAAAGAGTATTGTTAAGGAAAAACTGATGGAAAAATGGCAAAAAAGGTGGGATGAAGAAATAACAGGAAGATGGTTTTATAAAATTCAGAAGATGGTAGGAGAAAGAAGAAAGGGAAGAAGAGATACAAAGGAGGAAAGAGTGATACTAGGATAAGATTTGGGCATACAGGACTTAACTATACACTTTTTAGAATATATATATATATATATATATGGAGAGAGAGAGAACCTATGGAGAGAGAGAGAACCTAACTATACACTTTTTAGAATATATATATATATATATATATATATATATATATATATATGTATATATATATATATATATATATATATATATATATTCTAAAAAGTGTATAGTTAAGTCCTGTATGCCCAAATCTTATCCTAGTATCACTCTTATATATATATATATATATATATATATATATATATATATATATATTGGTCTAATATACTCTCTCTCTCTCCATATATATATATATATATATATATATATATATATATGGAGAGAGAGAGAGTATATTAGACCAATATGAACCACACTCCATACCAGTAAGAGGCGGTAATGCTACTAGAAGTTTGTTGCCAACCGCCAATAAACTCAAGAAGAAGAAGAAGGAGAAGAAGGGAAACACGACACAGGCAGGTAGTCGCACAACAGATGGTAAGAGCTGTTGAACTGTCATTTTCATGTCTTTAACCTGCTGTCGGTGCGCATAATACGGGAACACATGTTCCTTTAATAGAAAACTATGCCCGAGTGCCTAACAAAGTACTAAAGCATTCAGTCTGTCTAACAGCTGTTAACACAAACCCTGGTAAAAAAAAAAAAAAAAAAGAGTTGGAAAATGAACTGGGTCCGCATCATTTACACGCTGGCGCATCCTCGGGAAGTCCCGTTCTGTTCCAGAGCGAGCGCGTCGTAATCATAATATTAATTTTATGGTTGCTAAATCTCACAATTAAAGAATCCGGGGGTAACTTCGAGAAAAGGTTCGCTCTGAGAAAGGAAATCCTCCTCTATCGCTCAATTTGTTTTTGGCCTTGTCTTGCGCCGGCGGACTGTAAAGGAGCGGGTCTGTCGTGATTGACAGTCAGCTGGCGCTAACCTCATCACTAACTGTAAACTTTTAGTCCTGCTTCACTCTTTTCCCCTAATTTTCTCCAAACCCAGGTTGTCCCGGTCACAGCGAACAGTAATGGGTGGGTCCAGAGTTTGTTTGAAGACGGTGGTCTGTCTTCATTAGCGGTTCCGTATGGCGTGGCCGGTCCAGTTTCTCTTCCGGGGTCTTCGCACTGTCGGATTGGTTCTCCTCTACTATGTCTTCTCCATGGGCATCACTTTCTATAACAAATGGCTGATGAAAGTAAGAACCTCCATGCAACGTGTTTGTTGTTGCTCGACTGATAACCTGTCTTCCATTTTTATTTGGCTAAAAACTGAGAAGTAAGCAAACGAAGCCACCATCACTTAAAAGTATATTGAGTCTTAAACAATAAATACAGTGAATCTGCATATAAAGAGGCCAAATAACATGAAAAAGTGCAAATTTATGTAGAAAGAGGAAGCACAACTATGTCAATTAGGCCAGCGAAGGTGCCAGTGTGAACTAATGTCTTTTCCAGCTCTATGAAACGCAGAGAGATGCAGCTTGTATCTCTCTGCACCTACAGGTAACATCAAACTCTCACCGCACTGTTAGTCAGTTGGCTGAAAGAAGTCCCCTGAATTTTTCTTGGTGTGACAAGAAAATTAAAGTTTGGTGAAAATAATTTCAAATATTGAGAAGGTAGTAGTAACTTACCAGGGGTGAAGCACAGCCCACATACGGAGGCACATCTAACTACACTTAAATAAAGGCAGCTCGAGACAATAAAACCTTTAAAAAAAAACTTTCTTTGAAGCTGTTTTCAGATGCAAAATGTGTAAACTGAATGCAACTTGTTAGTTTCGGGGGTGCCTTTTCCAACCTTAATGGGTTATTTTTATATTTTACTCAGAATTTGAACAGGGATTTACCATGATGAGCTCATCTTTGAAGCACCAAAATAAGTGTTTGTGAAAAATGGCCTAAAAAATCCCCTGAATCTGTAGATTTCCAAAAAAGTTTTAAAAAATAGGTATTGTGTAGGATCTTAGCATTTCTCAGGGGCTGGGAGGCATTCTAGTTTATTCCGTCTGCTTCTGTTTTCCTCAGGGCTTCCACTATCCCTTGTTCATGACGCTGGTTCATCTTGGCGTCAATTTCTGTCTGTCAGCTCTGACGCGGCGGGCCATGCAGTGCTGGACAGGGAAACCCCGCATCATTCTGACCTGGGAAGACTACCTCCGTAAAGTGGCTCCAACAGGCAGGCTCTTGTTACTTTTGGACTCTGAAATGTTTTGACTATCAATTCTGAGAGCCAGGGGTCGAAGGTCAGGTCTTATCTTGTTTACTGATGGATTTTTGTTTTCCTCTTCAATAATTATTTGACTAAAATCTAAATTGATAAGTTTTGTCACACATTTAAACATGGAAGTATCCGCTGATGTGAAACCGATCACATCTACCTGAGCAAAGGTCTGAAAATCAGCGGCTGTTCCCTTTTCTCTGCTGTGATAGAGGGTTGACTGACAGACCCGCCCATTTGGTCACGTTGTGCACAGTTAACAAGTCGCCCCACTGTTACCATCTTAACATCTTTGTCACTATATTTAGCAACCTTTCTTGCAAATCAAATCTGTAATGGCCAAAATGGAAATGAGCAGATCTGGCTTTTTAAAAAAAAGCATTTTTCAGGCGCACAGTGTTCTTTTATCTCTCAGTCAAGTAACTGTTTCCTTCAGCTGGTATAAAAATGCTGACTTGACAGTGTAATTTGGCGCCTTGAAGTTTCCCTCTGTCTCTTTAAGAAGCTTCTCCTCTTCTCGACTCTCTGCCTTCAGCATATCAACACAGCAATGCTTCTCATCATGCTGTTTACAATCATTCTTGGAGTGATGGTCTGAGAAGTAGTTCATATGACGAGCTTGCAGTGCATTTATTAGAAAATCATGTTCCATTCATGTACATTCCCTCTATATCCAGTGTAACAGTATCGGTTTCATGGCCATGCAAACTGTACGTACATGAAGTGCCTTTGACTTGTAATTTCAGAAAAGTAGTGAACATGTTCATCTTCTCTGCAGCCTTGGCAACAGCACTGGATATAGGGCTTTCCAACTGGAGCTTCCTCTTCATCACCATCAGTTTGTAAGTTAAAGGAGAAGAGCATCACAGCTTTGTCACCTGAACTGTTGTAATGTCCCGTCCTGATGTCTGTTTCTTTACGGCTGAAGGTACACCATGACCAAGTCCTCAGCAGTGCTGTTCATTCTCTTTTTCTCCCTTGTGTTCAAACTAGAGGAGCCGGTGAGCAAAGATTATTTGAATTTGAAAGAGATTCAAATTATTTTGACCTTCAGTGGCCTAAAATAAACAAAGAATAACATCTTAACTTTTGTACTGTCTTGTAAGTAGCTGCACAACTAGAAGTTGATGGTGTGACATTTGGGATATTTAGGGCTGATTTTGTTCCACTAATGTATTGACTTGTGGAATAAAATCACTGGACGACTGAAGTTTTCAGTCTGGTACTAATGTACCAAGCTGAAGTAAAAAGTATGGAGTTAAATTGGGACCACATAGTTTGTACAAAAAAAGACACAATTGAAACTGAAAAAAAAAATCTTTTGAAAATGAAAATAAGATTTTAAACTGCAATAATCATAACTTCCAAACTACTTTTCATAATCAAGTTTTGTTTTCCTTTCAGTTTCCAAAAAAAATGTTAACAAATTGCATGGCCCTAATTTAGCTCCATATAAAGCTCTCTCCTGCAGTCTCCTGTTTCAGCTCAGGAAATCCTTTACAAATCCCACAATACTAGAGTTTTATTACATTCAAATTTGACAGTGAGCATTGGAAAGATTGTTAGAAATCATTAAAAACGTTTTAATGGTCCCAGAAATCTTCATAATGACGGAGTAATTTTCCCGCAAATGCCTCCTTTATTTTTGGAATTTTACAGTTTCTTCTTCAAGAAGTGTCTGTTTCAAAATGTTACTTGTTTTTTCCTTTTAGTGCTTAGTACATCAAACAAATGCTTTATTATTCTGTTAGTGCAGAATATTAACTGAGTCTTCTTTTTACTCTAAAAAATAAAAAAGGAAGTCCAAGAATGTCATTAAAACTTTTCCTACACAGAAATTCCAATCTCACCTCAGCGTCTGTCTGCTTCTTCTTTCCCATTTTTACCCAGAATCCCCTCCTGATCCTCGTGGTCCTGCTGATCTCCAGCGGACTCTTTTTATTTACATTTGAATCGACTCAGTTCAACATGGAGGGCTTCATCATGGTTCTGTTGGCCTCCTTCATCGGGGGAATCCGCTGGACCCTCACTCAGGTCCTCATGCAGAAAGCGGAGCTGGGTCGGTCTTGAGTCATTTTCAGTATGAAACTATTGTGCATTTGGTTTGGAGGTGGACTGTCACTGTTGAATTTTAAAAACATAAAGTCAGCTGAGCTTGTTTGATATTTTGTTCTTTTTCAGGTCTTCAGAATCCCATCGATACCATGTACCACCTCCAGCCTCTCATGTTTCTTGGACTTTTCCCCCTTTTTCTCTACAATGAAGGTGAGTATAGTCAAAGCTACAGTATATAACTTTCATCCAAAATCTATTTCTTTCACCTGTTTGTTAGAAGTGTCACTGTGTAACTGGAGACCGATTGGTAAGTAAGACCTCTCATACCATATTTACTTAACTGCTCCAGCAGTATGTTGTGATCAATTGTATCAAAAGCTTATTTTTAATCTACAAAATAATGTTTCTTGTCTATTCTGGCTGACATTTCTTCAAGCATATTCATCATGCATTTTTATTTTACAAAACACATACTGCTGCTTATTACATAAAATGTTATGTTTATTGATAAACTGATCTAATTTGGTAACAAATATTTTCTCTAAGATGTTTTGAAAATCAAAGAGCCATGATCCTTGCTCTTTCTTATAACATAGTTTGAAGAACAACCTTAAAGAAGAATCCTTCCATTAGCTCAATATCTTGATCTGGTAAATGTTGTAGTGTGTCCACCATCTTTGTCTTGTCTCTGTCCTCTCTCTGCAGCGCTGAGCCTGAGTTCTTCGGAGAAGTTATTCCGGGTGACAGAGCTCTCTCCGCTCCTCTATACCCTCATGACACTGAGCGCAGGCGGCATGCTGGCCTTCGGGTTGGGCTTTTCTGAGTTTCTCCTCGTCTCCAAAACCTCCAGCCTCACATTGTCCATATCAGGAATCTTTAAGGTCAGGCTGCTTGAAATCCTTGAAAATGTTTGAATATCAATTATGCGTTCTCAAGCTTTGGATTTGCTTCATTTCTGTGTAGATCCTTGAAAATGACGAACATTCAAACTGAACAGTTTTGTAATAAAGTGCAGTCTAACATTTGATTAAAAGCCTCAATCTGGAAAGTGTTATTTACGGTTTATAAAAATAAACCTTTTGATTTAATTTCTCATTGCTGAAATTAAATCAGACTAAACTTTTCTTGTTTTAAGTTGGATAGAATCATTAAAAATTATTTCTATTTGCTAAATGCCAGAAAACTTAGCAAGAAGATTTTGTAACATTCTGTGTATATTGTGGTTTACAGTTTAATTTGAGAATGAAGGTAATTTACCTTAACACAATTTGTTTGAATTGTGTTAATGTAGGGAATATGTTTTTACTCCTAAAGGCTCAGTGACGTAATGATCAATAAGTTTAATATGTGAAATGTTCTTTAACAATGTTTAACATGTTGAACAACATGTGTTCATTAATATTGGGGGATGTTTTTGTTAAATTAGTGTTATGTTCTCAGACTGGTCAGATTGACAGTGTATGCGTGTGAGCGAGATGTTTTAAGACGTAAAATTTTGTTGCATTTTAGTTTAACTCGTATGAAAGAGGATTAGAGCCATTAGGAAAAAAAGAATCAAGACTTTAATTTCAGAATTCAGACTGTTTTTCTGAGATTAATGTAAGAATTCTTCTTTCTTTTTTTTTTTTTTTCCAGTGGCCCTAATCCTCTTCCATAACCTCATGCCTAAAATGTAAATACTACCACAAGATATTAATAACAAGAATAAATGTAAAAATATCAGGTAATAGTGAAAAGCTGTTTTTTGTTTTTTTTTATTGTTAATTTGTGTTGTTTTTATTTCCAAAGTGGTGTTGGAAAATGCTGAAGTGTTTGAATTGAACCTTGTAAGGTACTTTGTGTACAATGTGCATTTTCTTTTTAAAAATTTCTTCCACAGTGGCATTTCCAAACAAGTCCCATCAGTCAATGTTTAGCTGTTAGCTTTAGTGTGAAATGTTCCCTGTGAACCTTTCTGGAACAGTTTATCTGCCAGTCATCGAGCTGAATTAAAACCTGGCCAACATACTTCATCCAAATACTGTAACTTTAGGATTCCTGACTGGAGCTTTAATGTTTAATAGTACATCCATCTGTCAAAGTTACCCAGGAGATGCAGCAACATTGCTGTTTTCTCTCATTCTTCTGATCTGTTGTGGTTTCTGGTCTTCCAGCTGTAATCTAACCCATTTGTACTTATTGCTTGGTGTTTCCTGTAGGAGATATGTATGCTGCTTTTGGCAGCATCTCTGATGGGAGACAGAATGAGCAAACTGAACTGGCTGGGGTTCGCAGTGTGTCTCTGTGGGATTTCTTTACATGTGGGACTCAAAACATACTATTCCAAAAGTAAGTATATAAAAGATGTTACCTTCCATGTCTAGCTTCCAAGAATGTTGCTGGTCCAGTCTGATGTTTCCTTCTCTACCCCCCTCCTGCATCCCTATGGGCTCAATGATCCATGGCATCTCCTAGATTTTAATTTAATGTCAATTTTAATGTCTGAAATTATTCTGATGATCATCTACAAAATATACTGAGCTTTAAAGCTGTCGCTTCTATATACAAATTTCATGCAGGTCATGGTTTTATTCAGATCTTATTAGTCCCACTCGGAAACACCGTCAAGTGTTTTATTCCTGTTATCCAGGAATAAAATATAATTCGATATTGAGATCAGAAAATTTTGCAACATGCCATCCTTTTAATGAAATAAAAATAAAATAAGAAAATCAAAATTGAAATTGAATTACATTGTTTTACATTTTGAGAAATGTTTCCAATCAAAAAGAAACTCTTTTGGTTATGTACATTTGAAATCTAATTCTGCCAGAGGTAAGAATAATTTTCCCTCTTTGAAATGCGTCTAACCCGTGTTTTTCCCCCCGTCAGATAAGGTTCCTTCTGTTCGACAGCTCAGCAGTAAAAGTTCAGAGCTTCAGTTGCCATTACTTCGGCAGAACGAAGATAAATGTGTGTTTTCGGCTGCTGATGACTATAACGATGAAGAGGAGGAGCAAGAAATCTCACTGCATTGACAAAACCCCACTTGGACTCAGCTCATTCCTTAACTTTAGCTCTTCCAGCTTCTTCGTTTCAGTTTTCTTCTATCTGAAAGGGCTTCAGTGTGACACAAATCTCTTAGTTTTTTTTTTGTTTTTTTTTTTGCTGTTGTTGCTTCCTAAGCTATACATTTCTCTCTGGACTTAAAACGCAACAAAAAATAAAATATTTTGATATTAAATTGTAGCAAATACAGTCAAATATTATGAATTTATAATGAATTCATAATGTCTGACAGGTAAAGGAACAGTGTTATATCTTTACGGCAATGTTCTGATGCATCAAATGGTGGAGGTATTTTTTCTTGTCCATCAGCCACATTGGAGATTTCTTCGATGTTAATCTGATAGTTATTGGAGAATAATTTTGGACAAAAAAACATTTTTCACTAAAAAAAAAGCTAGTTAATGGGTAACATAAATCTACCAATTCTGAAAAATATTCCTATTAATTCTGGCCGATACCAGTTTCTGTTTCCAATTCTCACATATTCAGTGTTTTTTTTTCTTCTGGTCATTGATTGTTGCATCAATTTTAATAGTTTCCATAGGTGGCTGCTTGACATTAAGCAGCCATCAGATGTAGTAGACCTAAATATAATTTATAGTGTTTATCATGATACTGATACAGGTTAAATGGTCATACTTTGACTAATATTTAAAACGCTCTGCCTGTAAATTTTAAGCTTGGTTCAATGTTGGTTACTAACATTTTCCAGGCTTTTACTTGTATTTCAAAGCTATGTGCCTTATGAGCTATTTTTGCTAATGAGTATGTCGGTGATTTGCATAGCTATTTATGAAAAGATTTTTGATGTGTATAATTTTCAATAACAGGAGACAAATGAAAAGTGTGTAAAGTGTAATTTTATTTAAATTTTTAATAAATTTGTTTCAGTCATTTGCTTCTATGACTCAACATTCAATTGGTCCGTAGTGGAGAAGGAGAAGGGCCCATTTCTGCTTCAAGATTAAGTGGGGGCTGCATGGGTGAATGAACTGCAGCAATTTTGACTGATGGACAACAAGAACAAGGCAATACATGTATGGTCATGGTTAAAGCTGCTGCTCCATCACTATCTCCAACCAAATCAAGAAATTATTTGATCTTCACATCAAGTGAAGTAGTAGATTGGGGGGTTCCAGGCTGAAAAACATGAACTTACAGATGTTTACTATAACTGTCTGCATACAAATCTGAAACTGTTTAGTTGAAAGTAGAATTTTTGTTTCTTTTGGTTTTAATTTTAGGCAGGGTAGGAGATATAAAGCACAAAATGCCCAGGTCCAACGTTTCTGCAGTGTCTTCTCATGTTGAATTTTCTCTGAATAACTACTTTTCTCACTTCCTGTAACAGGTTGCTGTGTTGCAACATAAATGTGTAAGTTGAGATTTACTTCCACATATTTTTGCATCTATACAAGTGGATTTTGTTTGACCCAAGAAATCCTATTTGTTCATTGCTGTTAGCATTAAGTTTTCAGTTGGGTCAGAACAGCTCTTAAATGTACTATTTACAAAAACAAAAATGACAAAAACAAGCATGTGCTTTATGTTTCTAAAGATTTTTGTGGCACTAGAGGCCTTTATCCATCAGAAAGGAGGGGGAAACGTAGCAAATCTTCCTAGGGTGGGAATCGAACCAGGATCAAACCCTGTGAGGACTCACCTTTCCAAGTGGTGCGCGTGCTCTACTACTGAGACGTGTGATTATTAGAATTACGGATACTTGTTACTGAACCTGAAGCAAAGTAAAAAGGTTTGGAGCAGAGCCGCGTTTTGAAACCTGGTGGAGACGTGCTGGGCCGACTTTCTCTGACTTTTTAAGACATTCTTTGGAGAGCCACTCCCATGGCGGAGCGGAGCAGCAGGACGACCCAGCTCCGTCCCCAGTTCGGGCACGAGGACAGCTCGTTTCCAGGATTTGCGGAATTGTTTTGACATCCCCTCCAGTGGAATGCGGTTTGGAGAGTTTTTGACGGAATAGCCTGGAATTCGTCGACCTGGCCAGGTAAGACATCACCTGGCAGCTCCCTGAACAAAGAGCTTCTAAGATGGTGGGACTCCTTTATTTTTTCCCGGACCTTTTTTTAACTTCTACCGTCTGTTGAAGAGAAGGAAACACCTGAACGGACACCTGCGTGACCGGACAACACCTGAGCTGCAAGGTGAATCCCAGAGGCCTGACCTCGCGTAGCTTCAGGTCAGCTGCCTTTTCAGTTTTAACTGTCTACATTGAGCTACATTATTTACATAAGCAGCAGGCTTACGTAAATAATAAATAATAATTGTCTTAAGTACTTTCAGTAAGCATAAGTTTCAGATGAAGTTGATTTTCTGACAATGCAACATGTAAAACATGTTTTAGGTTAAACTGGGCCTTGTTTGTCAATTAAAATCCTTAAATTAATGTAAAATTACATGCATTTGGACTGCAGTTTTAAACAGACCTTCTTTTAAATGTGTACTTTTGACCACCTTGTCTGATTCTCAAAGTAAAGGTATGTTTTTAAAAACAATTATAACTTTTTAAAATATATTTGACAACTATAGACATACTGTTTACTGTCAAGAAACCAGTGTGAGCTTTTTTAAATGTTTTCCCCATAAACCTTTCTTAATGCTTTTGAATAATTTTTCTGTGGGAATTTATTTTTATTTTTATTTTTATCATGACTTCCTTTTGCTGACTGTTCTCAGAAGATTTCTTAGAGATTAGTAATTGAGTAAAATCATTCAAGCGTTACAAAGGCCTTTAAGCTCCAAGAGTGAACTGGTGTTTAGTCTACTCAGATAGCAGGCCCATGTGCTTTGCAGATTGATCTTTTCACATCTTGTCACAAAGTATTTTATTATTCTAAAATGCAGTGGAATTCCAAATTGGAAGGAAAATTATAGTTGCTTTTTAAAACGTTTTGAAACGTGGCACACAGTTGTATTCAGTCTGACACTAAATAAAACCCAATTCAGTCGTTTGCTTCCAGAAGTCTATGTACTAATGAACCTCCATCAATATGCAACTCTTCTCTGAAGGCCTCAGAGGTTTGTTGGAGAAAAGTAGTGAACAAACAGCATCACCACGACCAAGGAACACAGCAGGAAGATCAGAGAAAAGATGGAGATCGCTCAAGTCTTGATGCCATCATGTGTCTCGAGGGCAATGGTTGTCCAGGGGAATGTGCAGTGTTAGCTTGACCTATGAATCTGCACCTACTACAGAGTTATTATGGGACTGCTGTCTGTTTCACTTATTATTCTCTTCTTGGTTGTGGTTTTGCCATATAATTTATCCCTTCCTAAGCTTAGCCAGAGCTTTCTCTCTGCTACTTGTTCTCAAATCTATTTCTAAAAACATGTGCTAAGATGATGAAAAAAAATCAGGAGAACGACTAAAACAGTTGAAACTTTCCCCAGGAGCATATCACCCACAGCCACTACAGCTTTGCTTTAGTTTATTTCACTCACACTTAAGTTTCCAACTTAAGTGGAAACTTAAGTTTCCAACTTAAGTGTGAGTGAAATATTTAATTTTCAAACTAAATATTTAGTTAGCAAAATAAATATTTAATTTGGGCCAAAAAAGGTAAGTATTTCAGTCAGAGTTAAATGTTTAGATTGGAACTAAATATTTAGTTTGCAAATTACCTTGCTAAATATTTAATTTGTAAGTTGCTTGATTTGTATTTACCCTGTGAATTAAGTATTTAGCTTGGAGTTCTGACATTGTACATGAATAACAGAGTAAAAATATGACTTTGAGAAACGTACGCAGTCATTTCTTTTAATATATATATATATTGCTTGTAATTTTTCACCTTGTAACTTTACAGATGGCACCACATACTCACAACCTGGTTTACTTATCAAAGAGAAAGTTCTTTATCATTTTCCTCTCATCTCTCCATTTCGCAAGACCTGGTGTATGTATTGTCACATAAAATTCAAAGTAAAATGTGTTTAAAAAAAAAAAAAACGTAAAAAAAAAAAAAAATTCTATATTGACTCTGCTCACAAGCCTGGAATATTTTTTTGCAATCTGATGCATGATCATGGATCAGTGATAGGTCTTTAAATTTTTTCAGCTTGAGTTTGATACACAATGCTATTATTCACAGAAAACAATCATCAGCAATTCTGAACCCGTTCTGTAAAGGTCATCTGCCTACAACTGCTTTCATTTGACTTCAGTCAGGCTTTTATGAAACTATAAACTCTCCCAATACTAGCTTGACCTGGTTAGATTTCAAGATCTTGAGCAATGTTTTTTACTAACTTGATTTTGGCAAAATCAGCAAGACTGATTTTGCCAAGACTTGCAAATGCAAGTTCACAGGAGTGTTGACAGCATGCTTGTTGTATTGTTAGAAATCGGCCCACTGAGAAGGAGGCGTGGTAGCTTCATCGGCATTTAAAGTCCTGAGCATTTGTCCTGTGTGTCATTAGCTGTCTGAGGTTTCAGGGTATGTGATGGGGCAAGCACTGACAAATCTGTAGTCTGAATCCTTTCAAGTGCAGTTCCCATGGGAAAAGCTGACGAGTTGCTTTTATCCAGGAAGTGGCTGATGATGAAGAACATTTTTGTAAAATTCAAATAACAATGATAGGAAAAAAGCTTGGGGCATTCCTATTATATATATTTTGCTTCCAAGATGTTAGACTTTTTAATTTTTTTATTTATTTATTTATTTATTTGAATATTCCAAAGCGACCTTGATCAGTACGTCACCTTCTGAGGCATTTTCATAGCTTTTATTAAGTGTATTGAATTTGGCAGCTAAAGTTGATACAACTTAAGTGAGTCAAAGCAACAAGGAATAAAGCTGAGTCAACAATTCTTTTTCTTTTTTTTTTTTTTTTTACTGCGTAACTGCTCAATATATCATCTCAGAAGAGATTATATTTGTCCTGGATGACACCATCAGCTCTTGGCAAGAACTGCTAATCTATCTCATTTGCTTTTGCCACTCCTGTTTAAGTCTCTGTCCTTCCAGCTGCACATTATCCAAACCAGAGCGATAAACCAACTGTCCAAAAAAAACAACAAAAAAACCCCAAACAATTTCTCAACTTGAAAATAAAAATATACAAAAAGAATACATCTCAGTTAACATAACAGACCTACTCCAATATTCTGCCACTATAAGCAAAGTAATTATAGAGTGTGATTTTTAAGTGTCTTTCAGGTTGTGTCAGTGCTTTGAAAGGTTTTTTCTGTTTTCTGAAGACAGGACCTTTCAATGCTGCTTGTTGCTGTAGGAGGTTTCTAATAATTAAATTAGTCTTTTGTTTGAGAAGAGTCCATTTTAATTTTTTAGGACAGCACTGTTCAGGTACTACAAGTAAAAATGAGTGAGAAATCGACCAAAGTCCAAAGAAAGATCTGTTAATCAAAATCACATTGAATATGGTAAGTCTTTGTTGGAAATAATGTAAATAAAGAATGGAGGGTGGTTTAAAAGATTTTCACAGTACAGAGATCCATAAACAGGGATGTGTGAAGCTACATGAAGGATGTTTACACTCGAGTCTGTGGCTTCTAAAATATAATTAAAACCTAAAGGGCAATTTAAGTCCTATAGATGGCCCATATTCCAGACCAGACCACCTCAAAAATGTTATGTGCTTCCTAAGTGTCACCTTCTCCAAACTTTTTGTGATCCAGGTTAGAATCTGTGAGGAAAGTTGCAAAGCTACAGAATTTCAATGGTTCGACGACCGGAAGAAACACCAACAGTGCAACCACCAGGCTGAAAAAAATCTGCATAAAAACTGACATTTTTTTTCTTTTTGTACCTCCTGTTTAACTGCAGATAGCATACGCCTAAGTCATTTTCATCATCAGCTCATAGTGCAACCAACTAAAAGCTACAAAATAACACCATCTTTTATTTTTAGAATTTTACTTTATAAGGACACATTGAAATTAACTACAGCACCTGAACTTTTTAAAAATCTACCTTCAGATGTACACAGTCAAATTTCATTGTCATTACTTAGTAAATAAAGATGAAGTTTCTGTATTTATCAGGTAAAAAGCAATGATTGATCAACTGGAGCACCTCTATTAAAGCAGGAGTTTGGGGAGTTTGTTGGCCCAGAGCAAAACAGGTGTAAACACAGCAATCTGAAAGACTGATTAAGTTATACAGAAATAAATATGTCAGGCTTTTGTTGCTCACTGTGTTTCTATAAAATGTTAAATAGTGGGATGCTTGTTTTAGAACCGGTTGCTTGTTTTAGTTCACTCGACTCCATTCTCTGTACCTGACAATGAAGGATGAATTGTGGGCATTTTCTTTAAAAATGTAAGAAAGAGAAAAAGCAGAGGAGAAAATGAATGAATAATGAAACAGCATTTGCTCCACAGAGAGAGATGGAGAAGTGTGGACTAATATTTCTTTAACTGATTACAGGAATGCCTGGTAGTCTGTAAATAAAATGAAAGAAGAGACCAAAATGAAAACAAAACAGACTATAAGTCAACTTTGAACATTTGTTATTTTATTGTTTCAGGCCCCATCATGTCTTCTCACCTCCTTGCATCCAGACCATCGTCTCTAAGGCTAATGCTGTGTTTCCTGTTCAGTGTCTTCCTGCTGCTGTCCTCAGGAGTTCATGGCCAGGGTAATATGCTTTGATCCTTTAAAGTTACAAGAAAGTCTAGAAATTTTGGTCCCATTTTTAAGTAAATGTACCAATTTCTGTGTTTAACTGCTTTTTCATCTGTGGAAACTCTGGAGATGGTTGTGCAAAGAGGAATTCTTTAAAAAAAAAATAAAGAAAATTATGGACAACCCTGACCATTCTCTTTATGAGACTTACTTTGGAAAACAGTGTGTCTTCAGTCAGAGGTTTCTTCAAATTTGCTGGAGTACAGACTGCTACAAGAGATCTGTCCTGCCAATAGTCATCACTATCTACAATAACTCTTTGAAGAATTTGAATTAATATGAGCCAGAACAACATTTAATTTCCCTTTGGGATCAATGAAGTATTTTTGAAATTTTAATTTGTATTTGAAATTTCCAAACAAGTTTTTGTAAGTCACAAAATACAGATGAGGTTTAAATCTTAAATCAGAGCACAGATGCTGCTTTTGTCTGCATGTCTGGAAATGCTATTGTTATTCAAGGTTCTCTTTGGAACCTTGACCCTTTCTCTGCAAGGACCCATCAGACCACGTGGCCCCGCCCCCTTGTCCATGGATGAAGACGTTGTGCGTAAATCCAAGTCAGAAAAGGAGCTGTTGAGTGCTGGAGGTTCACAGATCAGCTGTAAACAGTCTGCTGGGATTCACCATGCTCATGTTTGCTCTCCTCTGTCTTACTTGTTTCCGCTTTCCCCTCCCTCTATTACACCACTACAAGTTACATTTAGTACCCTGTCATACTGTAACTGAGCGATGCTGCTCTGACATGCCCTTTGACCCTCTTGGCGTCCTGTTCCTGTTTCTGCTGCAGTCTAGAGGACAGGGCTTGCTTTGACGGATGGGGGGCAGCTGGAGATGAGGACGGATAGAGGGCAGGACGACAGGGACATGAAAGACACCACTTGTTGAGAAATCCCTGCTGGAAATTATGCAGATGAAGTCAGAACAAGAGAGGGATTTGATTTGTGTAGGAGGAAGTGAGAGGGGCTAGACCGCCATGGGAGAGCAAGAGGAACCAAGATAGCATCCCAGTTTGAGCCTTTGATCTTAAAAAATCCTGAATAATCGTCTCAACGACAGACAGAGATACTTTTTAAATTCTAAATGTTGATCTTTTCAAAATCTTTGTAACCGCCAAGGTCGCCTGAAGCTGACCGTTCTGTCTGAGGACCGATTGCAGATGAAGTGGAAAGAGGCCGATGGTCCCGTTCAAGGATACAAAGTTCGGGTCAGAACAATGTCAGGTGAGAATATTCTCCAAGCTGTGCTAAACTGGTGAAAGTTATAACTTCTAAGATTCCCTAATAAATATATTAGTCTATAAGTTGTGTTGGAATGACCCCTGCTTTATGTTCAGAGTGAAGTTTGTTGGACTATCAAAAGTCCAAGCCTTTCTCATCAAGGTATTGGAAAGACTTTAGCCTCTAAGCTAAGAGATGTTGGTGACATTAACTAAATCACGCACTCTTTGGTTACCTAGCAACAACCTGTTGACAAATTTGTGCAGCAGCAGTTTCATGTTTCACTTCCATGCCTCATTGGCTAACTGCTTAAAAATAAATAACAGTGTGAAGTGAAAACTGCGAATAAAACAGGAAAGGTTATGTTTGGTAGTATTTCAGATATTTAAAACATAAAACTAATCAATCATCAAACAACTGTCAATACTGACAATTGTCGATATTGACTAATCTGAAAGGCTTATTTTGTGATACATTTTAGGCCATTTCATCCTACCTTTTGTTGGTCTATTCCATTAAATACAACAATTACACTGAAATTTGTGACAACGTGACAGATGGTAAAAAGGTAAAAACATTCAAGAGATATCAATAGTTTTGCAAGGAACTAAGAAGCTTTCACTGTTGATTGGACAGACAGCAGAATACAGATTGATGAGTCATTCATTTTCTTTCTAGAAGAGCAGCAACCAGAGCTGATGCTGACCACCACCCGAGGCAGGGCAACAGTGGCAGGGCTGGACTCCAGTCAGGAATATTCTCTCCAAGTCTTCGTTCTGAACGGGACAACGGAGAAGCTTCTGGCAAAAAGGCGATTCACTTGTAAGAAACTCAGCATCAACTATAGATTAAATTACAGGACATATTTATTTAGGACCAGCTTTTGAAACATTTAGAGTAATTTGTCAATTGCATCATACTTTGCTTAAGTTTTAGAACTTTTCTCTTAAAGTCAAGCAAAGGTCATTAGAATATCCATTGGCTAATTATCTACTGTACCAAGTGTTCAGTTGTTAGTTCTCTGGTAGTCACCTTCATCACTTGAGTTTAATTGCTGTCTTTTGTTTGAATGTTTCACATGTCAGAAAGCAATTATTCGAATGGACCTTAAAAGGTTTGACATTAGTGGTTAGCTTGTGGACAGAAAATAAGGGGTGCACTGACTGCAGTTTTAATACACACATTTTGTTTTCTTCTTTTCATACGTTTTTGTCATGACCTAAAGGAACTTAAACAGGCCAGTTAGGATGAAAAACAGTGGAAGAAATTCTGGAAATACAGCTTGTCCAGCTGGCAATTCAGCTGAAAAGCTGTGTTTCCATTACAAATGTGTGCAAAACTTTGTCAAATTTCTGCTAATGTCAAAAAAAGAAACACAATTTCACAAATGCGGTGTTTCCATTAAATAAGAAGCGCAATTAAAATCATGCGTGAATAAGTTTGTTCACATCATAAATCATTAAACATACAGCCCCACCATCCTCCTACCACTTCCTGTCTTCTTCATCTTTTCTGTAGTAGCATACGTTTGGTGACCACTTGACTCAAGTGATGCAAAAAAAAAAGTTTCCATTTCATTTTTGTGAAATACAGTAATTTTGATTCAACCAGAAAACCAACTCATCCTAGCACAAAAACCTCTTAGCGAATACTTTTCAAAATTGACCAGTTTCCATTGATGTGTTTCCATTACATGAAATGCTCAAATCCTGATTTGTGCAATTCAGAGGTCAAGGGAAACACAGCTAAGTACTCTGGCAGGACAGCCAAGTCACAAATGAAGATGACTCGTATTCAAAAATACTGTAGCCTCTGCAAACCTGTGCTCCTTTTGTTGACCAAGAATACACAGTCTCACTCTCAGTAAGTATAAACACATTTTGATTACAGACACACCCTTAAATTGATCTTAAAGCTGCTTCATACACTATAATGAGTTTAGTGTCTCCTAGATTGTGAATTATCCATCCTGGACAACCCAAACTCAACCTTAATGATGGCCTTTGGCATACACTGTGACAGGATTAGTAGGGTTGGCAGATATTTTAAGGATTAGGGTAAGTGTGATAGATAGAAACTCTACTGTCTTCTTTTACCATCTGCAGAAGTAAAATTTATCCCGACCTGAGGTACATGCCGGCTGATTTCCTCCTGATTTGTGAATGCTTTTCATATTGTATGTTTTTAGTCAGCCTGATGGATTCCTGTCCTGGGGCGTAGTGTACTCTTCAGGTACTTGCAAAACACGTGGCTGATAGCAGGTTTCTGTGATGACTTGAGCGTGTTCAGGCACATTACAAAGAAAACACCTTGGCTTGGAAATTTGCAGCACTCTAGCTGTCAGGCTGGAAGTATGGCGGCCCGGGAATTCCTTCCTGATGTGTCTTCATCTTTTGGATTTTTTTTTCGCTCCCTCTGGGTCTCGTTCCCAGTCAGAACCAAGGTTACACTGGATTCCTGTTCTTAGGAATTTCTGACTTTTAAACATGTTTTAAATCAGGTGATTTTAAAACAATTGTATTTTTGTGTTGTGGTCATTTTTAGAAAAATTTTTTTTTTACTTATGAGCACCTGAAAAGTAATGTGTAAGATTCATTTTGGGTAATTACACTGAACTTTGTGTTCTGCAGTGGAGAGTCTGCGGGAGGAGGAGATGATCCGCAGCGGTAGCCGTGAGAACCGTAGGAAGTTGATCCCAGGCGGGTCGGGCTCGGGGGACCTAGACGATTCGACGGCTGTTCTGCTGGACCCGTTAACAGATCTGTTTCCAGACCTCACTCTTACCACTGCTGCCACCGTCACACCTGCAGGTGTTATGTGCTAGCAGATTAAAATAATACTTTGATGAACCCAAAGACTCATGTCAGTGTAAAATGTCTAGAGACCTAACAACATGAGACAAGTCAAAGATTTTAATATAACAAATGCAACAAGACTTGTGGAAAGATGCAAAGGTAGAAATTAATTGGAAAGTTGTTTCAATTTGAGTTAGTTTTTTTTTTTTTTTTCAAGCCTTCCTTACCATAACTAAACATACAATTACATGAACACGAAGAAAGAAAACAAAAAGTGGCAAACACAAACAACATGTAAATAACTCAAAATACAATAAAAGTATTACAAAGTCACACAAATTCTGGACAATTCATCACAATGAATTTTTCCATTTAACCTAGATCTTTTCACAGAAAGTACGGACATTTCTGATGGTGGACATTAGATGTTTCTGGCAGACATTCTCCATGTGGTTTTAGCTAAGATGCATGGAAACTTGTGGGGTCTTTCAAAAGTGACTGATAAAAACATGCAATGTTAAGACTGCACCAAGTGTGAGATGTGAAACATATAAATCCAACAAACACGAAGAGATTTTGTATTCCTGTTTCTGTAAATAGCAAATAAGCCATAAATAGTGCTTATCTTAAGGGAAAATGTTTATTTATTAGAAGCAAAGTCAGGTTTTTTCCCTGACTTTTCCCTTTGATGTTTTCCTGTATTACCCCAACTTCTCTGGGAACAACCTTTGCTTATCTTACTTTAACCCCACCCATGTATTTACCATTACCTCTGGTCCCCAGAGCCCTCAGCCACAGAAAGCACTTCCGAATACCCTGATGAGCCCCCAGAGAAAAGCGCCAGAGAGAAGAGGAAGAGGAAGAAAGAGAAGGAGCGACATAGTTCCACAGTGGAAAACAAGGAGGAGCATGGGATGAAACAGGGTAAAATGCCAAATCACAGAAAAACACACATTTCTGCAGAGAAAATTAAAGAAAAACTTTTGGGAAAATTTTATTCTTCAGCTTCTGTTTAAGATTAAATTATTTCAGTAATATTATGAGATTGAAGTCATAACATTGCAAGAAAAAAGTCATAAAATTACAAGGATAAAGTCATAATATAGAAACAATAAAGTTTTAATACTTGGAGAATAAAGTCAAAATAATATAAGAATAAAGTCATAATAATGAGAATACGGTCATATTCAAAAATAGACTCATACAAGAATTAGTATTACGAAAATAAAGTTTTAATAGGACAAGATCAAAGTCATATGAATATAGGGTTAAGTTGAAATGATATGAGAATATAGCTGTAACAATGTGAGAATAAAGTCATAATATTAGGAGAACTAAGCCATTATACTATGAGAATAAAGTCATAATATTAGGAGAACTAAGCCATTATACTATGAGAATAAAGTCATAATATTATGAGAATAAAGTTGTAATAATAAGATAACGAAGTCATATAATTTCAAGAATAGTCATAATATTGCCAGAATAAAGTTGTAATACTATGACTTTATTCTTTCAATATTGACACTTTATTCTCGTATAACTTTATTTTAATAATATTATGACTTTATTCTTGCAATATTATGACTGTTCTCATTATTTTAATTATTTTTCTTTTCTTAGCATGGCCCTAACACTGAATCGTAAAACACAGTTTTAATGACAAGCAAAAGTTATTCTAAACAGGTTTAAGTTTAGCAGCAAATCTTTTCATTAGCTATGTCTAAAAAAATACATGCTAGAAAAACATGATATTTCAGAGCAGTAAGTGCTGGTTCGGAGCATGATGACAGCGTTTACTGACAGGTGATAATGACAGGCCGTCCTGTGTAGCTGCAGGATACACATGTCCTCTGGATACACATGCCCCCTGGATACTCTTTGATCTTAGGAAGCTCAGAGACTCCGCACGTGCATGGAAATCCACTCCAGTTCATGTATGCAACCTGTCAGCATGTTTGGCTCTGCAAAAGCTCACACCTCTTAAGCTTTTTCAAAATTTGCTACATTCCAACCCCAAATGTCAATGTGTTTAAGTGAGAGCTCATGTGACAGGCCAATGCAACGAGACAGCATATAATTATGAAGCAGAAGACAATTAACAAATGGCTTTCAAGATTTTTACAAGTATAAATCTGAAGTGTGGGGTGGATTTGCATGCAGCCTTTTAATTTAATGCATTTCCTAAATAAACCACAATTTTATTTTTTATTTTTTTGCATAATTTATCAGTACAGTAAAAACAAAAATATTTATACAAATTGCTGTTAAACAGCTATTCAGAAAAAACAACAACGAAAAACTAAATGCTTTTTATTGGGCCAGAGAAGTGAACATAAACTAAGCCTGAATCATTGGGAAGTTGAGACTCTACAGCTTGCCAGTGGCTCAACTTGCCCTAAAGCTAATATTTCAACTTTATTTGCACCTACATCTAAATTGCTACACTGTTATTTTTGGTTTATGACTTCATGTTGTAGTTCATACATAACACAATTGATAAAACACATTTAAAAATATTTATTGTGATCTAAACACAATTCTTATCAAACTTACAAAAGACTAAATTCAAACTTTTAAGAAATGAAAGTCTAACCACTTTACCCAGCAGGTTCTTACCTTCACAAACTTCATTCAGTGATGCCTTCCTCCTAACTATTTGGTCATATGATTAATGTTTTTCTTACCGTTTCCTAGAAACAAGAGGTACCTCAACTTATCCCAGTGTCCCCTATGTATTGCTGCCTTAATGTTCTGTGAACTTTGACCTGTCTAAATCTATCTTTATGTCTCGGAGTTTAGGCTTTCCCCAGAGGAAGCCATATGAGTGTGAGAGTGACGCAGCGGCAGACATCTTGCTGTTGGTTGACGGCTCCTGGAGCATCGGACGCACCAATTTCAGGCGGGTCAGAGACTTCCTGGAGGGTCTGGTGATGCCATTCAACATTGGACCAAAGCACATTCAGATCGGTGAGGATCAGGCCAACAGTAGGAATCAACTGGTTCTCTATCTGAAGCCAGCAAATATTACTGTGTGCTGCAGGGCTGACCCAGTACAGCGGAGACCCTCGCACTGAGTGGCACCTCGGTAACTTCACCACAAAAGAGCAGCTGTTGGAGGCTGTCAGGAATTTCAGATACAAAGGAGGAAACACATTTACAGGTAGGGAAATTCAGCCTCAACTCTTTTCATGTCTGCCAGTGTGTAACCAGCCGGTTTTCTCCTAGGACAGGCACTGCTTCACGTCATGGAGGAAAACATGAAGCCTAAGGCAGGAGCACGAGCCAGTGCACCATTTTTTCTGGTTCTGTTGACTGATGGGAAGTCTCAGGACGATGCCATTGCAGCAGCTACTCGGCTGAAGAATGCAGGCGTAGAAATCATCGCTGTAGGTGAGAGTGAAAAACATTGTTTTGAATTTTGAGTTTATCTCGAAAGCATGCACCTTGTGTCACTTTTTCTACCTTGTTTACAGTATGTTGTTATTTGTAATATTCCAGAATAACAAAGTATAAGAAGTTACACATTTGTTAAAAAAACAAAAAAACAAAGAAAATCCGATCTACATAAGTATTCACACAGCAAAGGATGCTCAGCTGCATCATGTTACCACTGATCATTCCTCAGATGTTTCTACAATTTGACTGGAATCCACTTGTACTGAATTACAAATACATAAGGTCTGACAGTTTTCATTGCAGAAACCAAGAAATCAAGACAAAAGAGGAGGCGTTATCTATAGGCCTCTTAAACTGCATTGTATCAAATCACATATTTTCTTAACATTAGCACAGAGCTTTTTGGGAACAACAAATGTCCCAAATTCCAGATACCCTGTAAGCTCTTATTTAATGACATTATCCCCTGTGTTTATTCTACAATCTTGTTTGTTTTTTTCAATCTCTAAAATTTTGTCTTACAAACTCTAATTTTAACTCTGCTTAGATGCCTTTTCTTCTTCCAATGAGATTGATAAATTTTATAAGTTTGTGTCTTTTAGGTGTGAAAAATGCTGATGAAGCCGAATTGAGGCAGGTGGCATCAGAGCCAGTTGATCTGAACGTCTACAACGTAAATGATTTCCCCCTGCTCAGCAAGCTGGTCGCTCGGCTGGTTCACATTCTGTGCAGGAGGATAGAGGACCGTGGCATCTCAAAACGTAGCCCATACTTCTGTCTACCTACCCACAGACTGTTTGTCTGTGTGCTCAAACTGATTGTACAGTCACCTGAAATGAAAAACATGTCTTCTTTAGGTGTGCTTTGTTGTATTTTTAGGAATGGAGCCTGCACCCACCACACAGTCGGGCCTCTCCTTTCCCAGTCCTACTGATTTGCGGTTTTCCCAACTTGGATCCAGACAAGTGAAGCTGCACTGGACCAATCCTAACCAGCCCGTCTCGCAGTACAGAGTGGTTTACCACAGTGCTGAGAGTCAGAGTCCACAGGAGGTTAGAACTACACTCTTACATCTAGGCATGCATGATATACAGGCTGATGCTGGTCACTCTGTCTGTCTGATGAGTAAAAGTTAGCCAATATTAATCAATATTTCTTTCCATCTTATTGTTGGGTATGTTTCAGGAGGGTGTTAATCATATGGCGTTTACTTGGTCATGTGACAGTAATAGTGATACACCACTGCAGTGTTTTAACTGAAGCAGTGAAGCTGCATATTTAAACAACTCTGGAAAAAATTAAGAGACCACTTAAAATGATCAGTTTCTCTTATTTTACATTTTGTAGGGATATATTTGAATAAAATGAAAATTTTTCTTTTGTTCTATGAACTACTAATAACATGTCCAAGAAATTCCAAGCAAAAAGCAAAAAGTTTGTGTTTATTTGCATAAAATGAAATCTGGTCAAAATAACGAAAAAGATGCAGTGCTTTCAGGTCTCAAATAATGCAAGAAAAATAAGTTCATATTCATTTAGAAACAGCAATACTAATGTTTTAACTCAAGAAAAGTTCAGAAATTAATATTTGGTGGAATAACCATGAGGTTTTCAATAGAGCTCAGTGAGTAGGCTCTTAATTTTTTTTCAGAGCTGGGCTATTGTTGCCACCACTAAAAGAATAGAGTGTAGGTGAGGTAGATTGTGTTTTTATAGAGCTACACGTTTTCAGAAAACCAAAACAATCTACACATTTCTTCATGGGACTGTAAAAATGTGTCTGCAGGTGGTTTTATCCGGCTCTGAATCCACTGTTCTGCTCGATGGCCTTTCCTCTCAGACACTCTATCACATCTCCATATTCCCTGTGTACACCAGCAGCGTTGGCTTGGCCCTCAGAGGAACTGTCACTACATGTGAGCATGACATAGCTGATGAATATGGTATTTTATTGGAATTGAATTGTCCTAATCTCTTCAGATTAGGACAAAAAACAAGCAGGTCTGCTATTAAACAGTAAACAGTGACTTATTGACTCATCAATAAGTCACTGTTTGTGTGAAGGGAAGTTGATGGATGAATTCTTATTTCAAGGATCGGTGAGTCATTGTATAAAATGAAGGACAATTGATTACAGTCTTACTATAATTTGAAAAAATTATACTACATATTCAAAATGCTTTTTATATTTTAAATATAACTATGTTAAGTTATGAACTAATTTAGATTCTTAAAAATATGTGTGTATCCATTGTTTTTACATTAAACGACATTCTTTGCTAGTTTTAAGAAACATAAGGCTGGGAGACATCAGCAGGACAGGGTTACTGTTTTTATCAAATAGAAGGAAAGAAGTGGATCAGAACATATCAGATGAGCATCATCACCATTGTGCTGCTTTGTTATTAAAGGCTCAATTTAGCTGAGATGGCGCGTGTCGCTCTTAGGTTTCCTAGTTACAAATGGATTTGGAGCTTTCAGAATGCTTTTGCCAAAAGACAATAGCTGCTCGAGTGCTACCGTCCTCAACTTTTAGATGAATCCTTCCTTACTCCTACAGATCTGAATCAAATGGCTCAATTTGCTCACTAAAAGGTTTTCTGCTTTGAACAGGCCTGGCTGGTACAAAGGATTCATTTGATTCAAGTGGTTTGAAACAGGGATGCATATGAAAGTTGAAATATTGTAGCTCTGGAAGACCGGGCCTGAGCACTCTTTCACTAATGACTTCATTAGGTACATTAAAAGATGTAAAACAAAATAAATTTGTTGACTGATTACTGTGTTTGGATGAGGAATGAAAGAGCATCTATATCTTTGACTTCTTGTTTGATGTAGATTATATAATCTTCCTGCACAAAAAGGAACATCAGATGGTCCAGACTAGAAAGTTTCAGTAAAGCTTTCCGTGAAACTCAATTATCATTGATCTGTATCAGAGTGCTGCTGCTGCATGTCAGTTGCTTTGCTGAAAACTTCAACCTTTCTGGACAGAAGGTTTGGAATAAAAGGAGATAATACAAAATGATCAAATTGGCTCCATAAAATAATTCTACAGTAAAACCAACTTTTAAATTATACTTAATTAATCCTTTTCTTATTCAATTTGTGCAGAAAAAAGGAAGTTTGAACTACTTAAGTGTTTTGTAATCAACAATTAACACAAGGATAAAATTAAACTAACATAAAAGGCGATTTTATTTAACATTTGGCACATCTTGAGTATATTTCTGATTCAT
This sequence comes from Poeciliopsis retropinna, assembly GCA_010277075.1. NCBI lineage: Eukaryota > Metazoa > Chordata > Actinopteri > Cyprinodontiformes > Poeciliidae > Poeciliopsis > Poeciliopsis retropinna. The sequence continues at coordinate 2,699,631 of VMRM01000009.1, forward strand.
AATTTTAAGAGGCTGGTTTGAATTTGGTAGCACATTCATTAAATTACATGCTTTTCATGCCCTCTTTTTCTCTGCCTAGTCTTTGTCTGGCTCTGTGTGGTAACCATAGAAACCATTTTTTTTCTTAAGCATGTTCAAAACAGTTAAAGCAGACCAAAATGATCCACACAGCTTGAAGCACAAACACAAATCATACAAACAAAAACCAGTGGAGTACTATATTGGATGTCACATTGTTTTATATTCTGCCCTCATTGTCATTCTTAATGCTTCTTCTTCAGTGCCTCTGGCTATGCCAACCAACTTGGAAGTCACTCCCTCCTCTTACAGTACTCTGCAAGTAAGTTGGAGTCCAGCTGCTGGTGCGACTCATTACATGATCCTATACTCAGCACTCAGCGACGGAGAGCCTGAAGACGCAAAGGAGGTAAGGAGTGAAAATCTAAAATCAGAATTTACTCAAATCAAAAATGAATCAAATTAAAACATCCATATTTGAACAAATGATGTGTTTTTCAGACACAGTACCATTTTATAACACAATCAGGTAACATAGTGTTATGACATAATACACTTTGGCTTATTTACAGGGAAGAACGAACTGATAATGAAGGTTTCTGAGCAGGTGTTTTTCTTATAGGACTGATAACGGAAATTTCAGAGATGCTTTTCTTCTCCTTTCCACCGAAACTCCTTTGAACCGGGTTTGATTTAGGGACAGAGGTACCAATTAACCAGAGATGGGAAAGACTGAGAGAAACTCCCTATAGGAGAGAGCTGGGTGTAAGGCACCATGTACATGACCGAAAAGATATAAAAGACAAATTGTATGAGTTAAGTTTCACTTCTTCCTCTCTTTCTTCTCTCTCTCGCTGATCTCTGAGAATCAATGTTTTTCCTTTTACTCTGGTCTTCTAAATAAATACCTTCAAGAATAGTTACCTGATTGTGTTATAAAAATGCTGCATGTAACAAATATCACCTAAAAGAAATTTGACTTTGTAATTTAATGCCTTGAAATTGGGCCAAGAAAAACTTTTACTACAAAGCAATATTTGACCAAACATTAAAGATATAAATAACAATTGCAAATTTACAATGTAGATGCTTCTATATCTAACTACTAGAAGGAATAATTGCAGGCAACATTATTCGTTCTTGGTCAAATCTAATATATTAGTACATAATAAACTGTGATTTTTTTTTTTGAAGAGAATAAGAAATAAATTAGACTCCAACCCTAATTTAATGTTCTGTATCATTTATGGACAGGAGAAATTCAGCGCAGGTCAGACAGTGGTGGAGCTTGCAGGCCTGCTGCCAGAAACAGATTACTCTGTCACTCTTTATGCTCTCTATGATGAAGAGCCCAGTGATCCAGTCACTTCAGTTTCCCGCACACGTAAATGATTCCCTGAGCATTCTCGTTAGCATTTCCATCTCTCTGTCTTATTTTAACTGGAATATTTTTTCACTTCCTCCTGCCTTTCCTAAATCCGCGTCCCTCCGTATCCTTAAGTACCCCTCCCAGCCCCGGTTGGAATTCACTTCCCGATTGTAACCCATAGCATGATAAAGGTGAACTGGGTCCCTGGTGCTGTGGATGTCCCAGGCCACAGAATCACCTACAGCACCAATCATGGCAGTGACACCAAGCAGGTAAAATTGTATTGTGTTCATTTATTTTTCATTTATTCCTACTTGTGATTCAATCTTGCATGTCATCAACTAGCCTCACAGCAGAGCTGTTTCTTTCCAGATTATCCAGAATCATAATCAGCTTTATTCACCGCAAGGAATTTGTCTTCTGTTCCACTTTGCTCTCAATAAAGACATTTTAAAGATGAATAAAGAATTATTAGGAAAACTGTTTTCTTGTACGTATATATGTCTATATCCATTGTTTTTACATTGAGCAACTTTCTTTGTTCATACTAAGAAAACACAAGGCTACGAGACATCGGAAGAACAGTGTTAATATTTTAATGAAACAGAAGAAAAAAGTAGATCAGGAAACTTCATATGAGCAGCAATACTAGTGTGTTGCTTCATTGTAAAAGGCTCAATTTAACTGAGATGGAGAGCGTCACTCTTGGGTTTCCTAGTTCTGAGTTGTGGAAGAGTAGATACAAGTAAAATTAATGGGGATCCAAACAAAAGAAAGGAAGTTACATGTTGCAGAGAATTCTGTGCTTTTAGGATGTTTTTTGTTAAAACAAACATCATGCACAATGGAAATTAGTTTCAAGCTACTTCAGTACAAATAATTGTATATACATCTATCTCCATGTGGGAAACCATGATCTAAGCAGATAAAAGGAATGTCACATCTTCACTGATGTGACCATTGATTCCTTTTCAAGCGTCATGTAAGTGATACTGAACAATAACACTGGGTTTGACATCGAATGTCAGGTACAGTTGCTCTAATCTTCTGTTCTAGTTCAACATTTCAAATGTAAAATTATTGACATTTTTTTCCATTTTGCTGAAATATTTACTTTTCTGAGTTTCAATAGGGGTCTATGACTCCTTCTAACAACATAATACTAGTACATAGATAGTTCGACATGTGAAAATGTTTGAAATTGGGGTTTTTTCCCAGATTGAGGTAAAAGGCCAGAATTCTGTGGTGCTGCAAAGCCTTTCATCTCTGTCCCGATACCTGGTTTCAGTCCAGTCCCACTACCCGCAGGGCCTGTCTGCCACACTCACCAATAACGTCACAACACGTAAGTCAACATACACACATATCCACTCTCTGATTCTTCTTTGTGGGGTTTTCTTCACCACCTTTTTCCTCTCTGCCAGTGAAGGTGCCTTCTCCATCAGACCTCAAGGTGACTAATTTCTCAGGCAGTGAAATTATGGTACGCTGGGCGGCAGCAGCAGATGATGTGGTCTATTACCTCATCAAATGGATCTCTTTAAGTGAAGGAGACCTGAGGCAGGTGAGGAGGGAAAGACGGGGCAATCTTCTAAAAAATATATATATATATTTATATATATATGTTCAGGTGTTTGATTTCACATGTGTTTTAGCTGAAGGTGAATGGAGACAATGAAGGAGCGGTCCTGGAGGGAGTGGAGGAGGATAAAGAATACCAGATCTCTCTGTCTGCACTTTATGGAGATGGAGCTCAGAGTGAGGCTGTTGCCATTCGATACAGTACCTGTAAGGCCAACATATTTATCTGCACACTCTACTGTGCAAAAATTATAAACCACCCTCTAATTCAATTTAAATCAGTTTCCTAATGTTTATTAAGTTTGTGCGCTTTTCTAAAAACACAGAATTTGAAATCTTCTTTATGTATTTGAAACATAAAATGTTGCGGGGGGAATAGAAACACAAATGACACGATGAAGGTTAAAGCAAAATTTTGGGGTATTTTCTACCAAACAAAATATGGATGTTCAGGTTTTCCACTCAGCTTGTTTGTAAAAACGATTTTCTCTTTTTCTGTTTTGGGCAGAATCTGAAAAAACCTATAACGTGTTGTTTGTTGCTGCAGTGTCAGGCGGAGGCCCGTCCAGTCTATCCGTGTCAGAAGAAACTGCAGTTAGCATGTTGGTCAGCTGGGTGCCTCCAAATGCTCACGTCCTCCAGTACCGGGTTTCTTACACACCACTGACCGGAGCTGAGACCCAGGATGGAACTGTGAGTGGGCTCTAAGTGTTACTCCTGGCTTTTTTGGGTCTCGTTCCAAAGAATCACAAATCACTGTGGGTCAGAGAGAATCTCAAAATCCTCCTGCCTGTGTTGGCAGTCTGAAAAACTGTGTTGTTGTCTGCAGGTGTTGGTCCCCGGTGGTCATAAGCAGGTGGTGCTGGAGTCATTGCAGCCAGATACACGTTATAGCATCTTAGTCACTGCAGAGTATCGCAACAGAGAGGGAGGCAGCGGCTCAGCTCAAGGCAAAACCGGTATGTGAACTTGGGCCTAGTCAAATCACCTGTTTCCTAAGCACGCAACTCAAGACACTAATACTCCGCTGTAATTAATTTTGTTTCTGCTCTTATTATTATTTATTTTGTCACTGCTCAATAGCTCAATATTTCTGAGTCTAGTATTTTGGCACAAATGAGACCCACAGAATGCTTGAAGAACTCTTCATTATAACACCACTTTTAAAGGATGAGGGGATAAAACATGTTCACTATTCTTCATATACATTACCTAAAAAGTAAGAATATTTGCAAATGGTTATTTCTGTGTTGCAACAATTATCCTTGGGAAAAACTTTTATAAGACTGGAAGCATGTTTAGGATTCCACTTTAATACTTCAGTCGGTGGCCAGCAGGAGTAGAAGATGTGGGCTTTCATCAACAAATCCCTGCATTTTTTTCACACTAATGCATGATTGAGAGTTTATTTCAAATTTTTGCTAGAATTATCCAAAACAAAAGGTTTATGATCATAGCAGAGGTTCAGCTCCACAAACAAAGAAACAAACTCTGTTAAAAGGAAACTAAAAATAATGTATAAACATTTTTCAAACATAAAAGTAAACACAGAACAATGAATTTTTGCAAACAAGTTTCGCAAAAATTAATATATGCAGTATACATTAATACTGCATATATTATGGCTTAAATAAGCCACCAAGATGTGGCTTATTTAAGTGGGATGTATAAACAAAAATTACATTAGTTTCCATGAACTTATAAATAAAAAAACAAATAAAAATGTTAAACCTGTATGAGTTCACTCTTTTTCTTGCAGGTTTCATCTGGTTTTCTACTTTATCTGCGGCATACTTTCATCGTTTCCCTCTCCTGATGATCATATTTGTGTGTCTATCCCTGCAGCCAGTCTACGTGTGAGCAGCATAAGTGTCATCAGGTCGGATCACTCCAGTATCTGTTTGTCCTGGAGGCCTGTGTTGGCGGTTGATGGATACCGTGTTGTCATTCAGTCAGTTAAAGGTGATCTACAAATATTTACAGACATTTGTGCTCAACATGTTTCTGAAAACACATTGGCTGGAGTGAACATCTTTGTTGGTTCTCTCTCTGTCTTTAGACAAACAGATAAAACAGGAAACTATGGATGAGTCCACCAACAGCTACTGCTTCAACCACCTGGAACCTGAAACCCTGTATCGTATCAGCGTGCATTCGCTTCTCGGCTCTGCAGAGGGCGCTGCTGTCTCCATCCTCCATCCTACAGGTGTGCAGCAATTGCAGGGCCTTGCTAATGTATTCACACAGCTTGAACTTTTTCACTTTCCGTCACGTTACAACAGCAGATTGAAACAGACTCTAACCTGCCAGAAAACTATAATTGAATGGTTTAGATCAAAGCATATCCATCTGCTAGAATGGCCCAGTCAAAGTCTGGATATAAATCCAATTAAGACATTTCTTTTGTGGAGGAATGCAAGAGATTCATAAACTGTTGGGTGATAAATGTCGCACATGAAAAGGCTAAGTTATTATACTTATGTATCAAAATCTTAACAGTCTCATTAATAAAAAACATTTTCTTTATCAGTCTCAAAAGACCAATATTAAGATTAAACCCTCTTTTCAAAAAAGGGATTCATATATTTAGAAATATATTTATTCAGACTAATTAGTTGTGGTTGTGTTTAAATGTCTAATTTTAATTTGACTCAATACTAGAAATTTTACTATGCATATAAACAGCAACCGACAGCTAATATCTCTGTTCAGTAAAAGGGATTTTTTTAATGTGTTAATCAAATAAATTTACACAAATCTTTGAAAGTCTCCAGAATAGTGAAATTAAAATACAAAGTAGTTATTCCAGTAATGCTGCATGCTCTTTTGGTTTATCTTTTCACAGCTCCAGCTCCAGCCAGAATTCCCGTTCCTCCCCGGATATATCCTGTACACAATGAAGGTGAATCTCCTTAAAAGTTGCTTCTTTTGCTTTTACAGGAGCTCAGGGTTTCTTTTAGTTTGCAGCCTTTCATTTTCTTACATATAAGAAGAAGTAATCCAAAGTTTCTGCAAGACAAAAGATATAACAATTAAAATGGTGTCAGATGTTTCTCATCATAGAGAATAATATCACTATAGTGTAAGAGTTTTCATTTAAGCTGATCTTTTAGCATGTACAGTCATAATGCCATGGATTAACAATAAGTTAATCGAATCTTAAGTCTCAAATTAATATGGCATTCATGTCCATGGCAAAAGTTTGTCAATTTCTGACCAGAACAGAATGATATATAGCCTAAGCTTATTTTCTGTTTTTGTGAGCTGCTTTTTACTAATGCTTTTATGAAACCATCCCGGAAAAAGACAAGTGTACTCCAGGATAACATCCTTGCTTTTATCCAAGGGTTGTGTTTGTTCATGCTATAAAAAACTATTACCTGTGACATTCAGAGTACATTTTAAGATTATTCCTGCTTTTTCAGTAAACTAATGGTTTTGGTCCATCTTCTATTTCTGAGCTACTCAGTCAGTACACCACTTATCATTCGACCACCCTCTTCAATGACCTTCTCTTTTAAAAACTGCATGTTTTTTTTTATATATTTAATGGATTTTTTTTTTCTATTTAATGGAAAATACTTTAAAACTTTGTTTTTTATTCCATTCAAATAAAAATGTGTAATAATAATAATAGTGATATGAAACTTTTCTGTCCTGCCTTTTCCTTTAATGTCTCAACTTTGTCCTCTTGTGTTGCAGTCTGTCCTGAAGTCACCATCCAGAATGGCATTGTTAAAGGTGAAACTGACTGTCTTCACAAAATATTTCTTTTAATAACAAGGGAAATTCACCCAGCTCATCCCAATAAAAGTTCTGCAGAGCATTGTGGTTTAATTTATTGGTTCAGGTTTTAACATGATGGAAGCATTTGGTCTGACGCGGAAAGCTCACTCATCAGTAGAGGGAGTGTCAGCCGAGCCCTTTGTCTTCAACACTCTGCCTGCCTACACCGTGTACAGAGATGTTCAACTGACACAGAGCACCAAGTGAGACTTTCTGATTTCACATTTTAGTTCAAAAGCACACTTTCTATCGTGTCTTCTTTTATTCATTTATGCTCAGCAGAAATTATTACAGAATGTGTTTCCTGCTGTTTTACCATGGAGTAATTTCTGTTTTGTGTTTATGCAATAATTTATTTTTTTTTGTCTTTTTTACTTATTGGTATTGGTGTATTCACTGTTTAATGTGTTGGTGACCAACCCTACTCAGGTGTTTTGCAGAACTAATTGTATTTTACCAAAGAAAAAATATTTCCCTCTTCTATCATGACAGTGTGCTTCTCCCCACCCTCCTTTCTTCAGGTTTATTCACCCTGCCGGTTTCTCTCCAGAGCATACCATCAGCATGACTTTTCGCCTGCTGCAGGATACACCGAAGGAGGCCTTTGCTCTCTGGCAACTCACTGACAATGACTTCCAGCCAAAGATGGGAGTTGTGATTGATCGTGAGTAATGCTTCTGCAGCTTTACATTCATAGCACCTCTAAGCAGTTGAGACGGGGGTCATGTGTAGCCTTGCCTGTTACGCTTTTTTGACACAACTTCTCCTGCTGTAGAAAAAAATAAAGTAAACAATGCATTTATATGAAATAATTATAAAAAGCAACTGAGTAATTTGTAGAATGGCTAAGTTTATTCTAAGTGTATCTGGGACTTCATTCTGATGCCATATAATGCCTCAGCATTGAGGAGGTGGATTTATTTAAATAAGACAGTTCTGTCAAACATATGCAACACTTAACCTGCAGAACATATGAAAGTAAATTAAGAGTCAATTTCAGCTGAATTTGGATTCAGATAGAGCAAGCAGAAACTGAAAAGAATCAGATGAAACAACAACAAAGTGATAACCAACACCTTATTTTCTGATGCAAGATCAAAATGGTCCCAAACTACGAAACCTTTTGTTTGCCTTAAGGCTCCATAGTTGACGCTGTACCGGGGTTTCGTCTAAGGGCTTGATGCATGCGCCGACGCATCGGTGTCCTTGCTGGAAGCTTGGGCCCCGTGTTAGCAATCACCTAGATGCCTTGCCACACATTACTAGTGATGTTAGGGTTGTACAAAAAAAACTCTTGGATTTTGCTTTGGCTTCATCATGCCATGACTGATTTTACTTCCACAGATCTAAATGTTCCGTGCTCTCAGTATATTGTGTACTTCTCCATTCATCCAGGGTTTTCTGATTGGCCCGGATGATAATGTTCTCGATGACACAGATGTTTTCTGAAATTAATTTTAGCACATATGAGAGCACAATGAAGCTCTGGTCATATGTAGCCACTTATCTGTCCATATCCAAGCTTGTGCATTCAAAACAATCTCGTTGAGCCTCCCCAGTACCATCAGCCCACACTCTCACTTGTTTTTTAGGTCGCATACGGAAAGAGAGTTCTCATCTTAGTTCGATTAAAGACCAGCCACTAAAATGTCGTCAGGATGAATGTTTTTCAGGTTGCTAATGGAACAGCAGAGACTATTTACAGCCTCTTGAGAGCTAGCATACAAGGACAAGGGGAGTTGTTGTGAACGCTCAATGTGAAGAACATCACATCTCTATTTGCCTGCAGTGGTTCAATGGGAAAGAAATGTTTTTTCAGACCCTGCTCCCGCCTAACCCCCTCAACCCCTCTCCCCCCCTACCCCTCAGCCCTGTTGATTATGCTATGAAATGCAACTATATGCCTAGAAGTAGAAAATACATAATACTGCCTTTTTAATATATTGCTATGAGTAAACTGTGGAATGTTATGTTGCAATTAAAGTTTTTCACCATTATTTGTGCTGGATTTTGTACACCTGGTGCCATGGAAGTTGTTGTATATTTCATTGTTTTTTCTATTAAATGCGTGCATATAAAGTTTAAAGAAGTTATTGTCCTGTTTCATAAACTTAGCACTTTGTTCTCAAATTTAAACTGGGATTTCAGTTACACTCAATAGCTATTCCCCACACTGCCAGATCAGACCACATTGCCAACATGAAATTAAGTCAGTCTCTCTTTTCTTCTCTTTTTTTAAACCGGGATTCTCACAGCAACTTTTTAAAAATGTCCTTTTAGAACAACACAATAAGCTTTTGAATAATGAGAAGATGACTGTTTTCCATCTTTTTCAGCTTCCAGCCAACATCTGATGTACTTCAGCCTGGACTACAGGGGAGAAGTGCAGGAGCTCACCTTTGATCAGCCACAGGTCCAAAAGATTTTCTATGGAAGTTTTCACAAGGTGAGATAAGACCCACCAAGCTATTTAAGGTTGAATCAATGTTTTAGGAGAAAATCAGATGGATCTTTGTTGCAGCTAGCTATTTCACAGACAAGAGACAGATGTGTATCAAACACACTGAGAAGAAATGGTCAATATGTAGCTCCGGATACAAATGCTAATGTCCCCTATTTGAATAGACAAAAAAAGCCTATTTCTGTACTCATTTTTTTTCCAGAAATTTCACTTTATGACCAAATAAGTCTAGTATAAACTAAACTAAGTTTCTACTAAAGAAAAAGTAGCGATGCACCAATGCAATGGTCCCAATTTTCTTAATTTTGGATGATTGGTGATTGGTTGATACTTAAATGTGAAACCAATCTTACCCACTGATTTTATTTACCTCCACAAAGGTCTGACAATCAGCTGCTGTCCCCTTTTGCTTTGCTGTGAGAGAGCAAAGCTGACTATGTCTCAGAGGGATGAGGAGACTGATGGACCTGATCACCAGGTCACGTCTGTGTGTACTCAGTAATAATAAGTCACCCCACTTTTGCCAACTTAGTAACTTTGTTGCTATATTTATCAACTTTTCAGACAAAAACAAATTGGTATCAGGAAGAATCAGAAATGGCAGGTCAGGCTTTCTACAGTTCGGTAATCAGCCAGTCAACTGCACCCTTAATTTGCCATCATCATTAGCAGTGTTTGTGTTTTAATTTGGTTCCGGCAGATTCACCTGTCTATCAGCCAGGTGAGCGTCTCCCTATCTGTGGATTGTCAGCCTGTTGGTGAAAGGCCAGCCCGTCCTCTGGGAAACCTACCAACCGACGGATTCGAGATGCTGGGAAAACTGGTGAAAAGCAGAGGACCTAAAAGCGGCTCAGCCCCAGTACTTACGCTTCCTCTCTGAGATTAAATCGGTTAATCCTTCAAATAAAACAATAGTGCTCACAATGTTTTGTTGTTTTTTTCTCTTTAATTTCTCTAGTTCCAGCTACAGTCCTTTGAAATCATCTGTAACAACACATGGGCTTCAGCAGACACCTGTTGTGACCTGCCTGGAGTGGTCAGTGATACTGCCATCTTTAACCAGCTTTTTATTTTAATGTTGGTGTCAGACTCTGTATGATGACAGTCTAAAATGTTAATTATGTGCTGTATGTGAGGTATTGGTACTTAACACATTTCCCTCTTGGGGAACACACTTCACCAGTTGATCTAAAGCCTTTGCTGACTATGTCTCAGAGGGATGAGGAGAGCTGCCCTGCTCCACCGTATGCATGTACCTGTTCCTCCAACGTTCAAGGAGCTCCAGGGCCTCCTGGACCAATTGTATGTCTCTACATGCATATTTTTAAAATTTCTCTGTAATATTTTGCGATATAACAAGCGCCAAGATAAATTTCCAAAGATTATTAAAATGTTAATGTGGCTTTTTGTTTTGTTTTTTTCACAGGGGAAACCAGGTCTTCGAGGGGAAAAAGGTGATAAGGGAGCACAGGGCTCAAAGGTAAGATGAAAATGATTATTCTTAACATTTAAAATAAGCAGTGGTTTTAGCAGCTAGTTTTCTTTCTTCCTCTCTTCTAGTTTGTTATTTGCTAATGGACAATAGTCCTCTAACGACCAGAAACGTTTCTTAGTGAGTGAAGTTTCATGGACGCATTAATGTGGCAACAGTAAGAAGAGCCCTTCAAATTCTCTACCTGTGGAGAAAATGAACTTCACGTTTTCCTTAATAGTAAAGTTCTATATTGCAATCTTAAATTCCATATTAGTTACTGACAATACTGTTGAGATCCCGATGAGGTTCTCTTGTCCAGTCTGACGCTGATCTGATGGTGATCAAAGTAATTTGAGAATAAGCATTTGCCATGTTCTGTACATAATTAAAATCATTACCATGACTCATTGGGGACAGAAAGTAAACAATAACTAAAGGTGTCATGAGCTGAGCTGGATCTCAGTGAATGCAGAAAATCCTTTTGTACATTATAAAGCCTATAGAGTTGGTTGTATCTATTTTTTTTAACATGCTTCAGCTTCAGTTTTAGCACTGCTGACCTGTTTTACAGCCCAGCACATGTGTTATTGGGATCAGTTGTCTGTGGCGAATTTCATCGTCTTTCTTTATACCAATAATTGGTCAAAGGTTGGTCACAAAAAAATGTAGCATAATAGGTAATCTAGTTTTTATGCTATAGTGACATCTAATGGCTTAAATTGGCAATTACATGACAACTTAACATTGTGTTTATTATGGCAGTTTTAGGGGATTTTTTTTGAGGAAAAAAAAGGAAAATCTAAACTCATACATGAAAATGTTGTTATGCTTACTCTATCAGGGAGAGGTGGGCCCCCCAGGTAAGGCTGGACTTGAGGGGGGTCTTGGATCTGTGGGCAGCATTGGCCCCCGAGGCATAACAGTCCAAGGCAAAATTGTGAGTCCTAGCTTGACATTTTCTCTCTTAGAATGTGATTTATAAAGACACATATATGTAAAAAGAACATATTCCTGTGTTTGTAACCATTTTTCTTGATCAGGGTCCACCAGGAGCAAGGGGAGAAAAAGGAGATCCTGGCAGACCAGGAGTCCAGGTGAGTTGAAATCAGATGATGGTAATCTGTTTCTTCATTCTTTAGCTGTCACATAACAATAATATCTCCATTCATAGTGGCCACAAATGCTATATAGAATCAATAACATAACACACTTAAAGTTCCCTATTCAACCTTCTTGTCTGTTTTTTTCTATAGGGTTCACCTGGACCTCCAGGTCCAAAGGGAGAAGAGGGGATCCCAGGCCCCAGGGTGAGCTGCTTGATCCCACAAAAAGGTAACAAGTCCTCTTCCAGTAAAACTTCCTCTCAGTCCTCCTTTCTTGCTTTCTGTTTTCCAGGGTATCAGAGGTGTGGAGGGAAACATTGGTGCCCCAGGCATTACGGGAGGCAGGGTAAGAACGTCCTCTGTGTAGTTTTTTAACAGCCTGAGCTGAGCAAATCGGCTATGGGAACATTTTGTTTTGCTGAACTAAAAAACCTTTTCACCCTTCAGCTTCCTGGCCAGCACAGTTTGGATGCCCATACAGATAAACCGTTGTTCTGTTTTCATCTGATATTTGATGGTGTTTCTATTAAACGTTTTCTGTGCTTCAGGGTTTCCAAGGACTTCCGGGATACCCAGGACCTGTCGGAGAGAGGGGTCCGTCTGGACCTGTCGGACCAACGGTAAGAACTCAAGGACAAACACAAAAGCTGTCCAGCTTGTCTTCACATATGGTTATCTACCAGTTCACACTCGTATGTTTAACTCCACAGGGTCTGCCGGGAAATAAAGGGGAACGAGGTGAAAAGGTGGGTAACAGGGGTAAATATATATTTACCACTACTCTGAGTTTGTGTTTAAAGAATCATGCTATTACATTCAGTTGACCTTCAGCCAATGAAGTTCAGTTTGATCTTTTGTGAGGGTTACCTTCAAAGAAGACCAGGTAACATGATGGAAAAATTCTCTAAATAAGGGCACAACCCAGTCAACAATAGGGTTAAATACATTTTGGTCTTTTTATATTTGTATTCAATAAATATTTCAATACACTATTTAGTGTTTATATATACATGTGTGCAGCATTCCAGAGTTTTATGGGTGAAAGCATTTCTGTTATTGCAGAGTAAAATGTTGTAGTATAAGATTTTCTATGGTGTTTTAAAATATCTTTTCTTAATTGTGGCTGGATTGGTTGATTGGTCAATTGGTTGATTAACTTCTTCAAGCTAACTGGCTCATAATATTTTTCAGGGGGAACCGCAGTCTATGGCCATGATCTATCAGCTGGTGACACAGGCTTGTGAACAACTAGTTCACAGTAAGTACCAGGGGTGATAAAACCAACACACATGAGTTGTTTGTGCTTTCTAAGTCACTGCAACACAATGTATGTCTACAACATGCTTTGATGTCTTTTTTTTTTCAGAGGAGGTTTTGAAGCTTGATATGTACATCAATGAGATTAGTCAAAAGCCCGTTCCTATTGAGGAGCCGGTGGGTCCCCCAGGGGAGCCTGGTATACCAGGGTCCAGGGGCCCACCTGGTGCAAGGGGCAACCAGGGGAATGTTGGCTCAAGAGGGAGGCCTGGGAGGCCTGGGTATCCAGGAGAGCAAGGTAAGGTTCAATCTGTTAGATGTATCATCAGACCCATCAAGACATTCTGTTCAATTGCTTCTTTTTTCTCTGCAGGACGGAGAGGAATCCCTGGAGAAAAAGGAAGTTTGGGGAATAATGTCCAGGGGCCCTCAGGGATTAAAGGATTTACAGGTACCTCTCCTTGACCTGTGTGTTCCATTTAATACTCCACTGTCTAACACACCATCAGGTGTGATTAGGATATGTGACGGTTGTCCATTTTTGTGTGTGCAGGTCCTCCAGGGGAGTCCAAGCCAGGGGTCCAAGGTCCAAAAGGAAACGACGGCAAACCAGGGCCAACAGGGACCGCTGGGCCTTCGGGTCAGCCAGGAGAGATTGGACCACCGGGCATGTGTGACAGCAGTGGAGGCTGTCGAAATGTTCCCCAACAAACAGGTTAGCTGCTAACAGTGGCCGAATGATGAAGCTAAGCCTGGGAAATGACATTTATGAGAGTTCAGGTCTGTTTGAGCCAAACTATCCTGGAGCAGGTACAGAATGGTTTTTAGCTGTGTCTAATTTATAATTGAGTATTTTTTTCAACATTTTCTCTTTCTTTGTACTTTCTTCATCCAGAAGACCCTTATTACGGCTACTAACCCTGAGAGGAGAAAGCAAGCAGTCACCAATGAAATGATTCTCCTTTAGAGCTGAGCAGAAGCGTGTTTACCAGTCATCCTGTTCCAGTCTCCATTCTGTTTGAAATCTCCAGAGAAATGAACTTAAGACGAACCAGAGAGCTTTCCAGTATAAACCAGAATAACTGTCTATAATAATGAAATCTCAGTTGGATCACTTGAGTGCCATATTATACAGTTTAGCACTGAAAGCTTTTCTTTATGTTTTCATGTATTCATGCACTACCAAGTTAAGCCTTTGAAATTATTTTTTGTTTTCATTGTAAGCCTTGTTGTCTCTAAGATAATTTAAAATCCATATTTTGTGGTATGAAATGTTCTTTTTTACTCTCTATATAAATAATACTGTGACTGCATTTATATATGTATGATAATTTGTATATGTTTTGTAGTATTTGCTGCATCTTTTTTAATTCATGTAAATTTGATATGTTCTCAATTTCACCTGGAAGCCCCTGTTTACATTTTCTGATGTCTTAAGTTTGGCAAATTGTAGAATTGAGAGAACAAAAATGTTTAAATTTTAAATAAAATCTTTGAATTATTGTCAAAAGGTATTATGTTCAGATAAAAATGGACAATCGATAGATACCGCATAGATTGTTGGTGTGAATTTCTACCACTGAACTTTTCAAGCAAGATCCAAGTAGAAACAAATTATTAGGGAATTTGTTTCCAATGTTGCTTACTTTGAAATCTACAACCGGAAACTAACTATCTATCTATCTATCTATCTATCTATCTATCTATCTATCTATCTATCTATCTATCTATCTATCTATCTATCTATCTATCTATCTATCTATCTATCTATCTATCTATCTATCTATCTATCTATCTATCTATCTATCTATCTATCTATCTATCTATCTATCTATCTATCTATCTATCATAGTCATCATCTCGGATTTAAAAAAAGTTTTCAATTTATTTTGAAGTCTACAAACAGGAAGCTGGGTCACAGGTTGTAGTTTTGCGCCTGCGCAGAAGGATTATTTTATTGTCACGTCCGTTTTCGTGTCTGGTCACGTCAACATGGCGAGTAGAAAGTCTTCGCAGGCAAACAGAGCGAACGGAGACAAGTACTCTGTCCTGTTACCGACATACAACGAGAGAGAAAACCTTCCTCTGATCGTGTGGCTCTTGGTGAAATATTTCGGGGAAAGGTGAGTTGGTGGTACTGCTAATCTGCTCGGCTACTGCTAACTGTTAACTACTGCTGCCAGCGCTGAGCTGAGCTGAGGTATCACTTAACCCGAATTAACAAGAGGGTCAGGGCTGAAATAAAGATGGAATATGGATTATCTGAGATGTTACAACTCGTTTCAGGCAGTTTGTGATGTGAAAACCTTTAGTGTTTATTTTTGGGTAAGTTCAAAAAGGGTAACTTCTGTCTTTTGTATTGTATGCCTGCTCTGTTCTACAATGAGGTGTTTTCATGACAAAACATCAGCAATATTGTAATTTATTTACGTTTAAACACGAGTCCCAGTGCAGTTTTGGTTTAGATAAGATGAACTGGTAACGATCTTCCTGGTTGAGTCAGATTTTTTTATATTTCTTTTTCAGTTTTCCGATAGTTTTTCTTTGAGCGCTCACCTGTCATGTCCAGTTGTGATATATTCTCTTTTTTTCTCCGTTTTACTCTTAAATCTGTAAACACATACAGTAGAAAGGTTCCCCAACACTTTTGAATCAAACAGAAAATGAGGCCATCATTTTATTTCTATAATTCATATATATATATATATATATATATATATATATATATATATATATATATATATATATATATATATATATTATATATAGATATATATATGATATATATATATATATATCATATATAATATATAAAAGAAGCAAATAAAGACTAGGGGAAAGTTTTCTGATGGATTCCAGGTTTCATAATCTTTAAAGTCTACAATTTTCTGTTTGCTTCAAAAACAAAAGGAGAAGTGTTGGTGACCCCTGACCCCCACAGACTTAGAATGATGCAAGGTTTTAGTTTTCATCAGTATAATAGGAGAAAAAGAATTAAGATTATAAGAAGTTGACCTGTTATTCAGCAAACAGAGCAATTAATGGAAAGCTGCTCTCATTTTCAGGTTCAATTTCTTGCCAGAACGAGTCGTGCTCAGCGTCACGTGTATTACTGCTCTTACTAATGACATGCATCTTTTAATTTGTTCATCTTGCAGTGGGTATGATTATGAGGTCATTGTCATTGACGACGGAAGCCCAGATGGGACACTGGAGGTGGCAGAACAGCTGCAGAAAATTTATGGAGCTGACAAAATAGTAAGCTAAGAAGCACAAGTAATGTATGCATGCTAATCTGAGGATGTACAGATTGGCATGAAAAATCAAATCATGTTCTGATTGCGCTTAACGCGGTTACTCTTTGTTCCCTGTGTAAATGAATAACTTTAACTCAGTGCTACAAAAATGTCTATTAAAGGTGACTCACAGCTGTTAACAATAGGAGATAATTAATAAATCTCGTTGTTTTCCAGCTTCTGCGACCGAGAGCGAAAAAACTGGGCCTTGGTAAGCTGTCGACATGCTGCGTCCACTCTCTCAACTTGATCATTTAATGACGGCGTGCTGTCTGCTTTTTAAAGGCACGGCCTACATTCATGGCATGAAGCATGCTACTGGGAACTTCATCATTATAATGGATGCAGATCTCTCCCACCATGTGAGTGGAAAACGTTTGGCATCTTTCATGGCCTCAGAGTATCACCATTGTTTGTGTTTGGGAATTTTTTTTCTTTTAACTCTTCCTTTCTAAAACCTCCAAAAAAATGTATTGTTATGTTATGTTATGTTCAACTTCATATTTTATGACTGTTGCTTTTGCTTTCAGCCCAAGTTTATCCCACAGTTTATCAAGTAAGTATATCTGAAACGCTTTGGTTTTTATAAAGAGTATAATAAAGGGTGGATTTATTAGTAATAGAATATTCAGAAGTTCAAATACGCTGTATAAAAAGGCCTTAATTGAGACAGAATTTGTTCTGTTTTTAGGAAGTTTGACCAGTTCCAATTGGTAAATGAGAGTTATTGTTGTTATTATTATTGTCCTCTAAAGTCGGGAGTTTGAAAGCAGTCATCTGCACAGAAATGTGCAAATGCAAGTATTTTCTTTGTATTCACATAGGGGAAAAAATGTAAGCTTTAAAATCTGTGTATTTAATTGGCTGAAATAAACACGTTAGACCCAGGCATAATTTTAAGGTACAACTCAAACACACTGCTTTGCCGTCTGACATCCTGACATTTAGCAAAAGGAACCTGACCTGAAGGAGGAAAAGTTTGGTCTGATTTAATCTCTGCACATGTTCTTTTTATGCAGTGTATGTAAACTTCTGGTTTACATACACTGTTCCCACCTTAACCTACGGTTATTGAAATCAATCAGATTTCAATATCTGATTGAAAATATCAATCAGATATTTTCTGATTGACAGCAGAATGCTATATTTTTCTTGTGTCTGCCAGTTTTAATTTTCATTATTATTATTATTTTTTTAAAATTCAGAAAACAGAAGAAGGGTGATTATGATCTTGTGTCCGGCACTCGATACCAAGGCAGTGGAGGTGTGTACGGCTGGGACCTGCGCAGGAAACTCATCAGGTGACACTTCTCAGCACAGTTTGTTTTATTTTATTTTTTTTACAACTGCACCAATATAAAGATTTGGGCCATTATTAATATGGCTGATAACCTATTATCAATATTAGTTATATCTCTTGTTAATATCAGCTCTTATTGGATCGATATCTTAAAAAATGACTAACATCGGCTTATACCGGTATTATTGCTGATGCATAATGTATTCCTTGTTTTTGTTTTTGTTTTTCTCCTGTTTACACCTGCCTATTTTGGCAGGAAGCTGAAATTGAGTGATTTATTTGTAAGCTTTCTTGTTTATTTCTCCCGCTTTCAGCCGGGGAGCCAACTTTTTGACCCAAGTTCTGTTGAGACCCAGCGCTTCAGACCTCACAGGAAGCTTCAGGTGGGTGGAGTGGGAAGTTGTCTTCTAAGTATAAGTAAGAGACAACAGCTATTGTCTTTCTTCTTCTTTTCCAATGAAGAAGAAATTGGAGTTTCTTTTTTTTTTTTCGTCTCTCCTGCATCAGGTTATATAAGAAGAAAGTGTTGGAGAGTCTGGTTGAGCGGTGTGTGTCCAAAGGCTACGTTTTTCAGATGGAGATGATCGTCCGAGCCAGGCAGCTTAACTACACAGTGGGAGAGGTGATCCAGCCTTTGAGTTTTACTCAGCTGCATTTAAAATGTTTTTCTTTCTGCATTTAGAGAGCCAACTAAAAATATTTGGTTCGTACAACAGATATCTGAGGTTTAGCATCACCAAATCGGATACCGAAAAACAGCTGAATTAACTTAGAACTTTTCTCTTTTTTCTTGTTTTAAACGGACTTAAATGTGCTGAATTAAAAATTGATTTGATAACTCTGCATCAGTACAGCACGCTTAAATACACCAATAGTGTCACAAGCTTGGTCAAACGTAAACCCCCCCCCAAAAACGTAACTTTAATTTGTTCATGTCAATGCAATGAGGAGCCAGTGTAAAATAAATGATAAAGAAACTGAAACTCACAAGAACAATAGCTTGACTACCTTGGAGAAACATTTTAAAAAACAAACTGCAACAAACCTTTCAAATGATTCAGAAAGCGCAATTAGGAATTCTAAATATGATGCAACATAAATAATAAAGCATGATGTCAGTCAGAGCCCAAAGCATAGAATTAAGCCCAGTTCACACTACACGATTTTAGAAAAGTCGGCAGATTCTGAAAACGTGAGAGACCACACACTAGCCGATTTAAAATCGTAGGTGTAACGGGTTCGATCGTAGAGTGTGAGGTTTCACTCGAAGACATTCTTATTCCAGATACGAAATCCCTTAAAATTAAAATTCTGTGCTGCCACACCTGAATTTAGAGTAAACAAACAAACATGGACAACAACGTTGAAGTGGTAACTTTAGTTTGTGGACTTATGTTAACCCAAAAAAGACGCAACCAAAAAGCAAAGCTTTGGATTAAGAACAGGAGACATCACGAGCAAGGATTATGTTTGTTGCATCGCAACATGGAGGTGAGGTTTTTTTTTTTCTTTTTTTCATAAAAAATACAGTTTTTAATGTTTTCGGTTTTGTCGTTTAATTAACCGTTACCGTTTACGTATAATTTTATAATTTTTCGCTGTGTTTATGTTGTTGTAGACAACATAAACATACAGTATATGCATATACTGTACCTTGTTTCAGAAAACGGAATGACTGAAACATCAGAGTAGCTTAAAGTAGAAGAAAGCATTTCCTGCAAATTTGTTTTTAGAAAATCAGATGGCAGTTATTCTTTTTTTCCCCCCACCTGACCGCGACAGCTTAACGTATTCCAGCTCCTTTAATTGAAACTTATTGTATTGTTTAAAATTGTATTATGACTGCAAAATAAAATCAAATGCGCCATTTCAACCAACGATTGGAATGCGCTTCTCAACCAGATGTACTCTGTGCAATAATTTTATAATTATCTGTCATTTAAATTTAAAAAAAAAACAACGATCCAGCGGACTCTCGATTGCGCCATGCCAGCTGTTCTTGGGACTCCTACCGTGCTTACACCACAGACATTGCAATGAATGAGCCAAGATGATTAAACACGTTCAATATCCCCGATTTTAGATCAAAGCGGTCCCGATGTTCCACCGACTGGACCCAATCAGTCGTAACACACCACACACTACAGGATGATCGGTTACGATTGTCAGAAGCGACAATCTTAGAACTCAGAACGTTCTAAGATTGTCGTAAGGGCAAAATCGGGGCAAAAAATATACTATACTATACTTATACTACACATTGTGTAGTGTGAACTGGGTATTAGATTGAAGAGATCTGAGCTTACGGTTCAGGCACCTTGTCACCGATGCTCCATCTAGAATTTTTATCAATATCTGTATCGATACAAATATTAATATTGGATCTTAATATTAGACATCTTCTACCCAGAAACCTGTCTTCAGCAGGAAAAGAGTGATTTAATTTATTTTTCTACATTACAAAGTGCCTTGGTTTGACTTGGACTAAGAATTAGTTAGAATTTAGCTCCCATCAGTTTGACACAGCTTTGAAAACACTTCCTGTCTTAAATAGGACAGGGAACATTTTACAAAAGTTTGACCAACTATTAAAAACAATTCTATTTTGAGTTTATCTAAATAATTCTCTTCACTTCTATGTCCTCTAACAAATTGTCCCCCTCTCTTTCCAAAACAAAAGGTGCCCATCTCCTTTGTGGATCGGGTTTACGGGGAGTCCAAACTCGGAGGGAATGAGATTGTTTCGTTTGTGAAGGGACTGCTCACGCTGTTCGCCACGACGTGATCACCAACCTGCCTGCACTTGGCGTTTCTTCGATGTTCCAGCGGTCAGAACGTGGCGTATCGTCGGACCAGAAAGCAGATATCTGTCCATGCTAGGCATTAGATGCAAAATGAACACTGAAGGAAGATGAAGCTTTACATTTCCATTATCTCTCTTGAGTCTGATTTGGTGCCTCATCGCTCCCATCACTGAATATGAACTGAACCCTGATTTGTTTGTATGTAATAAACAGTTTGTATTCCTGCCACTGATTTGTTTTTTTGTTTAGTTTTTTTTTTTTAACATTTAATGATGTCATGATGCAAAGCTCTTGGGTTTTACTCAAAACACCTGAGCCTTAAACGGTCTCTGACTCAGGGTCAGTCGGATACACAGTCATTGGGAAGATTGCCATAGAAACCCGCCACAAGCTGGTTGTTCACAGAATCTGTAAAGTGTCATCAAGATGAACCAGAATCAACACTGCAGATGACCGAAAGACGGTTATCTCAGGAACCTGGGCTTCCATTACGCCTGAAGAAATAATCCACAGGCTGGTCGCCTCTACACCTCGCGCCTCATTAACGCAGTAACTCCTGCAAAAGGACCAAAGAATCAAGAACTGAGAGGATAAAAATGAACTTATGTTTCAGAGTCCTTATATTTCTGTTTAAAATATCCTTATTTTATAGACCTTGCAATCCAGCTGTCTGAGAGGGTATTTTGGGGATTTAACCTAATTTAGAAGATAGAATAAAGGTTTGGAATCTTTCACCCCATGAATCTATGTAATATGAGCAGAACTTTGTGAATATAGAACTTTTACTCTAAATTAAACTTTTTCTTTAGATGTACTTACACCTGCTTCCTCATTTTCCATTCATTAATCCAACTTTACATTCATAATGTTTTTTTTTTCTTTCCATCCATCTATTCTCCCATGCATTAATCCTGTCTATTCATCCCTTTGGATGAATGAAATATATGGATTCCATTCCTTCTTCTGTATATTCCATATACAGTGTATCTCTTCCATTGGCTGGCTTTGCTTTATTATCAAACATTTTGAACAATGGTACAGAATCATGTACACACAAGAAAATATATCAGGTTGTGCATGTTTCAGGCACACATAAAAATATAAGATGAAAACAATATGGCTGACGTTAACCCAAACAAAACACACAGGGCCACAAGTTCCCATCAAATAAGTTCCATTCATCAAGTAACTAGCAGTACCAGCTTCTACTAACTAGGAAGCAACGTAATCTACAGCGCCATCTAGTGTTGGCCCTCGACCTACGTGCTGAGGCGCTGTGTTCATCCCACTCTCCGCAGGGAGGAGTACACAGAAGGACGCCCCCTGTCGGAGAGTTCAGGTAACTGCTGCGAGGTTGTTTACCCCGTTGAGTCCAACACAGACGCAAAATAAACAGTCGAAGAAGAAGAAAGATGGATTATCTGTTAGCAGATATTTGCTTAATTGGCCAAACTGACTGACAAACCAATCAGGAGTTTTAATTGGATGATTTTTTTAGGAAGACCTTACAACGAGATAATTTATGCTAATAAGGTAGATGTCACTTCCGCTTCTTTTATTTGCGCCATTTTGGATTGGGCAGTTTGCGGGCTCGCTGTGTATTGTCCGTCAGAAGATAATGGGCAAAGCAATTCTCACTACCGGGGAAGTATAGGCACAGCTAAACGTGAATTTCTATTTCGGGAGTAAAACAGCTAACATGTGTCCGCCCTCAGCGCTCCGCGGAACGGCCTTATTGGTTGTCCGGTGAGGCTCGGAGCGCTCTGCGTTTCCGCTCTCTGGCCAGAGCAGACAGGATAGCCGCCGCTTGGTGAGGGACAGTCGGGCTTGGGGAGGGAAGACCGACGACGGCCGATGATCCTCCTAAGAAAACACCTGGGAGGACGCAGCTGTGCGCGCTAGAGTGTGAAGACACGGCCTCGGTCAGCCTGAGGTGACACGGTTCGCTCAGACGGGAGTCCTGGATGTGAAAGCAGGTAAACCTGGGTGTCATGACGCCGGGAGAGCAGCCGCAGAGAGCTGGCCGTTAACCGTGCTCTACCTGCGGGGCTGTGATGTGAAGGGTAGCGGTGGGACCCTGGCTATTGTGTGTGCGTGTTTTGTTTTTGTTTTTGTTTTTTTCTTCCGTGTTTGGGGAGCTCATCGCAACTCTAATACCCGTTAGCTTGTTTGTAATAGATTAGTAGGGTCGAAGCAAGGCGTTGAATTGTGAAGAATTAGTTTTAAACAGCCCATGTTGTTGGGAGCTAGCTTAGCATGCTAGCTGAGCGCGGTGTGCCCCCTATTCTTTGTCAGCTGCAGCAGCAGCTCCTTGCCCATCTCGATCTCACCAGATGTTTTATTGTTTAAAAAATGACAAAAAAAAAAAAAAAGCATCCGAGCCGTTCCGATTTAAACTGTTTGTTTTTGAACACTCAATATGTTATTGGCCACAATAGTTGTTTGCGTTTGAGCCCCTGCGGATGTGATCAGAGTTCAGCCAGGTGACAGTGGGGCTGATCTGACACCAGGTGTTGGATCGGGACGGGGAGATGAGCCTAAGAACAAACCCTCACCTTCATCACAATATACATTAGACAGGTTTGCAGCCATGTGGTAAATCCCAATCTCGCATTACAGTGGATGTTATGAGAAGTGCCTCCTCCTTCCCTAATTAAGCATCCAGACGTTGAGGAAGTGCAAACCTGATCAACGTGGACCAGGTGATCACATCCTGGGAGTTTAATGCCATGAAGGCCAATGTTTCTTTCCCCTCCAGCTCCACCGCAGAACGGGAAGCCTGTTTTCCTCCAGCAGCCTCCTCTTCCTTCTCTCCCTCACTTCTCTCCTACCCCCTCCTCTCCTTGGCTCTCCCTTCCTCCCTCCCTCTCATCTATCTCACCCTCTTCCCATTTCTGTCCCCTCCACCCTCCCTTTCCTCTCTGCCAGTCTCTCTGACCTCCCTGCCTCCCCCTTTTCCTCTCATCTCTCCCCTTTGCGAGCCTTCCACACCCCTCCTCCTCCTCTTCCTGCTCATCCTCTCTCGCCCAACTCACCCTCCCTCTTTCCAAGCCTCTCTCCCTCTCACTCCTTCTGTCCCTCCTCTTCCTCCCATCCAACATCTCTCCCTCCCCTCCCCCCAACCCTCTTCTGCTGCAGACATATTGTAGGGGCTGCTGCTAACTCAATAGGAGGCGCCATTCTGTGATGGTGCTTGCAAGGAAGGGAGGAAAAAAGGGGGCCAGGCAGAGTGTAAGGGAGGCTTACATAATGGGAGTCCTCTGCAGCGCCATCTAACATCTGAGGGAGGGATGAAGGATTAAAAAAAAAAAAAATCAGGGAGGCAGAGCGGGTAGAGGTCTGTGTCTAGTACCTGGACCTGTTTTGTGGGAGGACATTAGCTGGAGCACAGCGGGGAGGGGGCCCATGTGTTCACTGAATATGGTGGGGCGTCACATTGTTTTCATATTGTGAAGAAGGTGACCTTTGACCCTTGCTGCACAAGAGTTTTAATTTGAAAAGAGGATGTAATGGTGGGCTACAGAGATTTAAAGTGTTACGATATTTTGTGTTACTATGGTGATAACGACAAAAGTGATACGAACAATTTATTCCTTCTGTTTTAGCTAACCATGTGGCTGTGGCTGAATGGCACAGCAATCAAGAGTCTCACAAACACTAATATTACTTTGAAAAACATAAACATTTGTCATATGGTTCTGTAGGACACCAGTCACATGAATATGTGTGATTTGTTGCACTAAACTGCACACAGTAAGTTCAAAAATTCAAAATTTTTTGATATTTTGTATGCTGGGACAAGCAAAATCCCCCCACCCCCTTCAGGGATCAATAAGGTATTATCTTATATAATAGGGTTTAAAAAAATCCTAATGAATAAATAATTATTGATTCGTTCTTTGTTGTGAAAATCTGAATTAATATGAAACTGGTGACATGATCTGTCCCTTTTTATCCAATTTTCTCTGGGGGCAGAACTTTTTGAAAGATCAATTAAAAATCATAAACAGTTTAATTCATTCCTTCATAGGTCTCTTATTAATTAATAAGATCACTGTTAAATTAATAGATGTTCCTATTAATTTAAGAGGAGCCCAGTGAATTACAGATGTGTTTGGGATTGAGGATGCACAGACACAGATGTGTGGGCCGATATTGATTAATTCCAATGTGGAGGTAAAGTACAGTTTACCAAGACAAACCATCTTTGGGAACATGAGTGGGTACCTGTCTGTACCATATTTGTAGTCGGGTGAACTATGTTAAACCCGATGTTTGTTTCTGCAGTTCAGAACTGTTCTCGTGCAGCGCAACACTGCAAAAGCTTGCAAATGTTTTGTTTGTCTTGTTTGGACGATGTTCAGATCTGGCTGTGGATTCGTCGTTCTGAGCTATGTGGCGCTGCCTCGTTTGGAGGTTTAAAGAGTCACCCTCACCATGATTATCAGTGGATAGACAATGTTTTCCTACATTTCACCTTTTGATTCACGTCAATCTCAGTGTGAAACAAACAAACAAACAAAAAATCTGTCTTATCTAAACCAAAGCAAACCGTTCTAAAGAAATCCACAGCTCAAAACCAACCAATCAGAGCCCGGAGGATGGATTTGATGCTGTCAATCAACCTGGGATATACGCTGCTAAATGTTCTTGCCTAGAAAGGACTTGCCATTCCAGGAACACCATTCATAAACTGACATCAGTGGCCATGCCAAAGAGGCTTACTATTCCTGGAAGACTCTTATCAGGAAGAAAAACATTTTTGTATATATTTTCAGGGCTGCTGGTAGATTGGTCAGCATCTGTAGTTCTGAGTCATTCGTTTCTTTAATTCTGCTCATAAGAAACTAAAGGTTAGCATAAACTTTAATGTGGTTCTCTGAATAATTCCAGAGCTTTTCTTTGAAGAATCTATTATATAAAAGCTTTAAAGATGAAGCTTCTACATGGTGATGATAAAAGCATGTCCGGCCTTCAATTTCATCTCCAGAAAATGAACAGTATATGAAAATGATGTCTTTAAATAGACAGGAAAAAGAATCCTCAAACATGCCCAGAGAGATGCATCATCCTTCAGTTCACCTGCTACTGTATGTACATTTTTAAAACTAATAGTCCTTTACATATACTGTTAGATACATATACTGCATGTCTATCAAACAATATAACTTTCAGATTTTTTTCTGTTATTTACCGAAGAACTTAAAATAGCTTGTCTGTATAACAGGTCATCTGCAGCAGAGTGCTCAAAGTCCAACTAAAAGTAGTTTGTTTTTTTTTTTATAAAGAAATATTTGCAAAAACTGTCTGACAAAAGAATATAATAAATGAGATAACACAATAACTACACACGTTCAGAGAATAACAACACATTTGAGAAACCTAGAAAATCATCAAAAAAGATTGCAATAAGCTGTTCATATGAACAAGGGAAACTTCTGGACTTCTGAGCACGACATTTTCACCTGTGTGATTAACAAACAGAACATCAGGAAATCTGAATTGCATCTAGTCAATTGATGTGATAAATTTAGGAATTTTTCAGAGCTGTTCATTTTTCACAGTGCTTTGTCTCCATGGAAACCGATGCTCTAAACACAACCTGCTCTGAAGTTCGTTTGGTTTCTCAGCAGTGCCTTTCTCTTATGTACCAGACACGCCAACAGCAGCGTGTCGACTATCCTCAGATATTATGCCGTGAGTAAGAGGTTGGGACTGAAACTTTGACTGATACCTTTAAAGCCTCTGGAGCGCCTTAATTCACCGAATCATACAATAGAAAATGTCAGACTGGTTCACTTGGAGATGGAAAACATGGCTGTATAAAATAACGACTTGTAATCAAGCGCAACAAACATCCACTTGCTAAAAGGTTGCTAAATGTTGCTGATCTTACAAGGCAATTTCAGCAGAATGACGCGTTTTATCCAATATAAATTCACTTTTTACATCAGACTGTCTGGCTAGAGGTTAGTCATATGTACATATATGCTTTCATCAATAAATACAGTGGAAGAAATAATAAAATGACCAATCTTGGCAATAAAAGCAGCTTTTAAATTTTAAACACCATTAATAAGTGACAACAATAAATCAAAATGCTAATAAGAAATGTATCATGTTAAATAGGCCTGTCACAATAACACATTTTGTTGGAGGATAAATTGTTCCAGAAGTTGTTGCAGTAAAAGATAATGTTGTTTTGAGACCATTTCCAAGTAATGGTAATGGCATAGCAATGCAAAAACATATTCTGAAAGATCAATAACTAGTGAGCATTTAACACTGGAACTAGAAGACCTCTTAAATATCCAAAATAAATAAAACAACTGAAATAACAAACAAAATTTATTATGACGTTTCAATACATCAAATTGTCGTTTAAAAAAAAAGCAGGCTAGTTGAGACCAACTAGCCGTGGAAAGAGAGAAATGATAAAACCTGCAATAGAATTGGTTGAGCTTGGTGTGCTGTGGTGGCATAGGGGTTTAGTACAACCCACATTTGGAGGCCCTAGTCCTGGACACAGACGTCACGGCTTCGATTCCCGGACCCGGCGACATTTGCCACATGTCTTCCCCTCTTTCCTGTCAGCCTACTTTCAAATAAGGGCCACTAGAGCCCACAAAAAAAATAAAAATAAAAAAGAAATAGTTGAGCTTGTTTTAATTGATTTATTGCTTATTGCAACAAGCCTAGCGATGAACAATACGATAAATGTCCACACTTATTGAAGACATGTTGTGTTTGTTGGCCCCCTCTGTTCAGGCGGGCAGAATGTTCCAGCTCCCAGTCAATAACCTCACCAGCTTACGGAAAGCCAGGAGAAATGTCAAGAAAGTCCTGGGAGATATTGGCCTGGAGTTCTGCAGAGATCACCTACAGGTGAGCACGCTCCAAACATACACTGTTAATAATTAGCCTTTTCCTTCATGGCTATATCTACAGTAGATTGCAGTAGTCCTTTTATAAATTGCCACATAACGTTTATTTTTTGGGGGGGAGGAGGTGCATTCATAATATGGCATATTGAGTTTATGCACTCAAGAATTGAGATTTCTGTACATGAAGTAAGGCTTCTGCTGCAGAGCTTCTGGCACTGCAGCATGAATTAAGATGATGTATCCTCATTTAAATCTACAAACCAGCACACACTGCACTGTGATTACCCAGGATGACCCTGTATTCCCACTCTAATTATGTTTCACTTAATGTATAAAAGAGAAAAAAGATGCTCTCTGCATTCAATAATTCATCAATCTTTTATTTCATTAAAACTGGAGGATTTACACTTCCTATGTGCTACATATATATGTATATATTGAAAACTTTAGTATAAGCCTGCCAGCAGATGGCCTAAATTAGTGCATGGTTGTGAAGTGGAAGGAAAATGATACATGATGATTTTCAAAATGTCCAAAATGAATCTGAAAAGTGTGGCACACACGTCAGTTCGCCCTCTTTTGTGCTAAAGCAACTAAATTAAAACCGGTCCATCCACGTGTGATTTAATCTCACTGTGACTCCAGCTGTCCTGTAAAAGCCTCAAAGGTTTGTTAAAGAATAATAATGAGCCATCAGCAGTAGATGGAAAGAATGGAGTGAAATGCCGTTATAAAACAGTATCCCAAGCAAGGAAAGCGTTATGAAGACATGGTCACCATAGTAATTTTCAGGAGTGCACCAATAAATCCGCTATGATTTCCTTAATTTTGGGAGATTGGCTGATGCTTGCATATGAAGCCTATCTTATTTATCTCGGTAAAGGTTTGTGAATCAACTGCTATTCTTTTTGCTCTGCCATGAGACAGGCCTGACAGACACATCGGGTCACATGGTTAACAATAGTCACCCAATATTGCCAATATACTTAGCAACTTTATTGTTATATATAGCGACTTTTCAGTCACTGTATATGTTATATACTGCCATCTGTTGCTTAAAAGCAGGCCCTTTGGACTGAAATGTGTAGCACACATTGATGATATATTGTTCAGATCTACCATGAATATGTATTAATCTGTGTTTTATTTGTCAGGACTATAAAGATTTTAACCCTCCTGAGGTGTATATTAAGCACACAACCTGGGAAGATGTGTGCATGTGGGAACCATCCCATACCAAAGTCCAGGTGGGTGATTCATTCAAATGAAACATGTAATTGTTTTGCCATATGTGGCTTCTATACTGTGATTTTTCATTTCTTCTTTCAAGTAATTGTTGTTTTTTTACTTCTTATCTGTGTCTCCAGGACTACAGATCCAAACCTTTTTGCTGCTCTGGCTGCTTATTTTCATCCAAGTATTTCTCAGCATACAAGAGCCACTTCCGCAACGTCCACAGCGAGGACTTTGAGAACAACATTCTGCTCAATTGTCCCTACTGCACTTTCAATGGCAACAAGAAGACCCTGGAAACGCACATTAAACTCTTCCACATGCCTAATAACAGCGTGCGGCAGGGGCCCGGTGCTGTGGCAGCGGCGGGGGCTGGTGGGATCATGATGAAGGACGGCTTGCTGAAGAGGACGGTGGATAATGTGGAACAGGCGGTGTACTACTGCAAGAAGTGCACCTACAGGGACCCTTTGTACAATGTGGTGCGAAAGCACATCTACCGGGAACACTTTCAACAAGTGGCCCATCCTTACATCGTAAAGCCAGGAGAGAAAACAAACAGTCACAACGGTGGCACAACGGAGAGCAATACCACTCACGGTGGTAACGCAAACCAAATTCACTGCAAGAAATGTCTGTTTGTCCCGCGGACCTACGAAGCGCTGGTCCAACACGTCATCGAGGACCACGAGAGGATCGGCTATCAGGTCACAGCCATGATCGGCCACACTAGTGTGATAGTTCCTCGACCAAAACCACTCGTTATGTTCCCGGCCAAAACTCAAGGAGACAAGACAATAATTGGGATGGGCCCCAAAGGGGCAGTGTTGGCCACACCACGGTCTTCTGCGTCCCAACAGCTTAGTCGAGCCGCCGCCGCTGCTGTCGCAGCATCAAAGGCTGCTTTTAACTCCCACAGTTTTCTAACTGGACTAAAACATGACCCTTTGGGGTTAAAGGCAGGCAGCGTGCAGCCATTCTCTCTGGGTAACCACCACATTAGAGGAACTCTGCCAGGAAACGCTCAAGTGTCTGTGCCACAGCAGTCGCATGCAGCAAAGCAGCTCATCTCCGCCAATAATCTGCGAAGTCCGCTGGTGGCTGGCGCTTCTTCCTCCCTTAAATCCAACCCGTTGGGCTCGCGTGTTCAGGCGGCTGCCACCACGGTAGCGGCTGTCACAGCAAAGAAAGGTGGCTCCTCGGTTCTCGGCACATCCTACACCCAGAAGTGGAAGATCTGCACCATCTGCAACGAGCTGTTCCCAGAGAACGTCTACAGTGCTCACTTCGAGAAGGAGCACAAAGCAGAGAAGGTGCCTGCCGTGGCCAACTACATCATGAAGATTCACAACTTCACCAGCAAGTGTCTGTACTGCAACCGCTATCTCCCCAGTGACACGCTGTTGAATCACATGCTAATCCACGGCCTGTCCTGCCCGTACTGTCGGGCGACGTTCAACGACGTGGAGAAAATGGTTGCCCACATGCGGCTGTCGCACCCCGAGGAAAAGGTCGGACCTCGCACGGACTCTCCACTGACTTTTGACCTCACTCTGCAGCAGGGAAACCCCAAAAACGTTCAGTTGATTGTCACTACATATAATATGAGGGATGCACCCGAAGAGTCAGTTGCATTTCACGCCCAGAACAGCACCTCTTCCATCTCGTCAAACCTTTCTGCTTCTCTTCTAGGGGGAAAGAGGTTGATGCCTCAGCAGCCATCTAAAACATCATTGGGCCTCTCAGACATTTCTCAAATCAAGAGTGCACCGCAAGCTTCTGTTCCTTACAAGAGAGACATCGGAAAGACTCTGTGCCCTCTCTGCTTCTCCATCCTCAAGGGCCCGATATCAGATTCGTTGGCCCACCATCTAAGAGAGCGGCATCAGGTGATTCAGACCGTTCATCCTGTAGAAAAGAAGCTGACCTATAAATGCATCCACTGCTTGGGGGTTTATACAAGTAACATGACTGCGTCTACCATCACGCTCCACTTAGTACACTGTCGAGGTGTGGGGAAGTCGCAGAACGGACAGGACACCAGGGTCGCCCAGTCTTCTCGCATCAGTCAGTCTCAGAGCAGTGCACTGAAACGGCCTGGTTTCAATAGCTCTGACACCAGCGCACCAAAGCGAAGGAGGCCGGGACCTCCTGGACAAAGAGCACACCCTGGGGACCTCAATGGTCCGTCTTACTTTGAAGAAAATCCAAACGAACCTGTAGTCCTTGCTCTTGACCCCAAAGGTCAGGAAAGTAAGTCGTACGAGTCTAGGAAAGAGTTTTTGACGCAATATTTCAATCGTGCACCATACCCTACCCAACGAGAGGTGGACAAGCTGGCATCTAGTCTCTGGCTGTGGAGGTCGGACGTCTCTGGACATTTTGTCGGCACAAGGAGAAAGTGCGTACAGGAATGTGAGAGCCAGCGGCCCAGTGTGTTGCTGGGATTCAGCATGCACGACCTCAGCAAGCTTCGCCACGACCTGGAGTTTGACACGGACGCTGCTTACGAAGGCAAACACGGCAAGCAGCGGACTTCCAGGACACGCATGGGGGTATCAGAACAGGCTTTACAGAGACACAGGGAACTCGTGGCTGCCAACGGTGGAGTTGAGCAGCCGCAGGAGGGAGAGTTGGCAGGGAAGGAGGAAGGTTTGCTTCCCAAACCAAGTACTGTCGGCAGAGACCAAACCAAGACAATCAGCAGCACCTTACCACAGAAAATGCCTCTAGACCTCTCTGAGCCCATCTCCATAGACTCTGAAAGTGACGAGGAAGAGCAGCAGAGGAATGACAAGAAACCAGGGGCAGCAGCACATATCCATGGTAACCAGCAGTTTACTGGATCTAAAGAGAGACTGGAAACAAGGACAGACATCAAAACAGTTTCAGATCTGGACGACATGTCTGACGATGACGACGAAGATGATGACGATGACGACGAAGATGACGACGAAGATGATGAAGGGGAACATGTAGAGAATGGTTTCGGCACTACTGAGAACTCAGGAAGAGACAGTCTGCCCATCATTATCCCCAAGTTTGTCCCGTCGTCCGCTAGAAACCAGAGAGATGGAGCCCAGCTGGGCAAACAGCAGTCCTGACTGCATCAGTCAGTCTGAGACGATCACATCAATAAATCTGCCTCACCTGAATTAAAGGACAGCTGCACTGGGTTACTGGGGTGACGCAAATGGGACAAATAAATAAATTTAAAAAAGCCATCTATTGATGTTAGAAAGCAGGACTAAGCAAGCAGTTAAAATCTACACGCAAAGATGGGACAATTACACCAAACAAAAATGGGAAGTTTTTGCCTTCTATATTCTTTATATCTTTGAGATAATAAAGTTTTTAACATTGCTTTAGCCACTGAGTTCCTCAGTATTCCTGAAGCAATGTTTGGGGGTAAAACTTTTAGAAACTGACCATATAATTCATCATTTTTCATGTAGGTATACTAAAATAGGTTGTGTAAATTTGTACAGTCTTTTAAACATGTTTGAACAGACGTCGCTGTATATGTATCCTTAAATATCACCTGTGTGTACGGTAGCCTCATGTTCTCCATTGCTATGCTTAAAAACTAGGTGTTGCTTTTGTGGATTGGCATTTTCATGCTTATTTTTTAACAAAATTAGTTTTTTTTTTGCCAAATATATAAAAATATAAATGAACTGAACATTTTATTTTATTGTAACTGTTTTATTTTTTAATTATTTGGCAACATTGCTCTTTATATTTCTGTTGGCATAAATGATCATTTTATCCATCTTTGGCATCTATTACTCATTATCTTTGACTATACTGTGCTTGTTTTCTATTTTCTCAGTCAAAAAAATTGACCCACAAGACTGGAAAGTAACCAGTATACTGGCAAGAAAGCTTCTGGTTTTGCTTCCAAAGGACATTATTGTGTTCACCATGTGTTCTCTGAATTGTGTGTATTTTATTTTTATTTTATTTTTCACCTAAGCATTTATGAACAATAAAGTGCTGTAATTGTGACTTTTTACAGGGCCGGATGCTTTACCAGACCCTTGGTTTAAGAAATGACTAAGCTTTGTGTACATCTTTTAACATTTTCCTGAAAATTGGAGCCAAGATGAGTTTGGAAAGCTGCAAAATTCAAGTTAGTGGAATATAGCTCAGGTGTGGCCAAGTCCAGTTGGCGAGAAGTACCATCCTGCAGCTTTCAGATGCAGGGATAGTAGCTGAGATGACCGTAGAAAGTTTGTTTTTGATTCTTTGTAGATTTGAATAATTCCCTTGTTTAAAACAACCAGTTTTAAAGTTTCTTTTCATTCAATAAGTTCAGGATGCCATTCAGTATGCTGAGGTTTTCAGGGCCGTAGAAGAAATGGACCTACAGCACCAGATCCCCCACTGTGGTAAACAGTCGACATGATGTTTCAACCAATAATATGATGACTGACAATATACTAACGTTTCTAAGCCCATAACATTTTGCAGATAGTGTAATAAGTTATGATGTTGGCCAGTTATTGCTGTAGCAGAAACCAAACAAAGGGGAAAAAGAAATGTATATATGTATATGTCTAGGAGCTTAAAAGTTCAACGGTTTGAAAATATTTTAAAAATAGGTAAATTTTAAGTATTTAGCCATTCACATGCCGACAACCGGAAGTGGACAGCCAAAATAAAAGCTGCGAACCTTAACTCCTGCCGATGAGCCCGCGCGGCCACTGCAGCTGGAGATTGACTGTAACACCTGCGTTGCCGTTAAAATGGCTCATCTCCTGTTTTAAGCTGAAATGTTGTAAGTGTTAAGAGGAAAAGAAAATCAATTATGAAAATGTGACCTGAACCAACATCCAAATCTAATCAGGCACACCAGCAGAAATTTATACAAAGGTTTCAAGTCTACGCTTTTATTTTGGTGATCCACTTCCGCCTACCAGCAAGTGAATCTACATATTCAACTCTGAGCTAAATATTTAAGTTCAAATATTTAGTTTGAAGCTGAATGTTTAACTTGCTAACTAAATATTATAATAATATGACTGAAAATGAATCCTTTTTTTTCTCTTATGACAAACTAAATAACCCGAATTATTGTTCATTTCTACTTGAGTAACTTTACAAACGGAATCCTCTTAGATATGACTTCCTACACAGGAGTTGTGTCTTTCAAAGATAATCCGATATTGACCATCCAACAAACATAAAGACAAATAGTTTTTGTTTTACGCACACACACAGCTGAAATGTTGTAAGTGTTGAGAGGAAAAGAAACACTATATACATTATATAAAATATATATATATATATATATATATATATTATATATATATATATTAGCATAGATATATATAGATATATACTATATATATATAGATAGATAGATATACATAGATATCTATATATATATAGATATATATTGTATCCATTTGCAATCCATAATTAGATGAAGGCAACAATTACAACAGTTACATTACACGTTTACTATTAATGTTATGTTCTTTTTTAACTTGGGAAATCACAGAGGTCCAATCATATTGGAAATCGCTGTGGGAGAGTTGTAGGTTTCTCACCACCTGCGACCTCTTAATACGTAAATTAATATACTATTATATTGTAATAATAATTAAACAAGTAAGAATATGTATGCACTGGAGATGTTTGTATCTCAGTAAATCTTTCACACACAGTACTGTACATTGCCCTATTGGGGATATTTTGTTCTGGGTGTGGCCCTCCCTCTGGGCCATGTGGGCAGTTACCCAGGGCGGCATCAGCAACGGTGGTGCACAGGCACCAGATACTGCAATTGAATATAAACTCTCTCACAGTCAGGACACAATTCCAGATGTTGCGCCCTGGTTGGTTGGGTTGGCAGGAGGCAGGGCTCGCCTAGAACTACCACTGTTTATATGTGTGAAAGACAACAATAACACCCACCCTGTAGTTGTTGAGGTTGCTCTCTGAAAAAAATCACAAAACTATCTCTAACTTTCCCCGTCCTCATATCAGTGACCAAATATGGAAGAGCTGCTGTGAATCAAAACTTATTAGTCTTGCTCATATGAATCCTATTTTTGCAACTCAAGTTTCTTATGAGAAATTGGATAAACATCTTTATGTCATTATTTTCATCACAGTGTTGTCCTTTGCCGCTGTGGGATGAATAACATAAGATGGATGGAAATTACCCCAGTACAAGAGAGAACCTTGGCTGGCTAGGCCGTGTTGCTATGCTGCTACAAGGAGGGAGAGGGAGAGAGAGAGGCCTGGAAGTCTGTGGGGGAGGCAGAGGCCTCATCTGCAGTGCTGTGTGCAGAAGGAGTGCTTAACACCACTGAACGGGGGAAGAGAGGAGAAGAAGAGAGGCGAGGAGGAGGCGAGGGGGAGGCAGAAGGGTGGCGAACGGAGCTGCGAGGGGGGAGGGGAGGAAAGTGGGAGTCGGAGAACACAAGAGAATCTAAGATGGGTGATAGGGAAGGAGGAGATAGAGGAGATGGCAGCAGTGGGGGGAGTCCAAAACTGCGCCCCCTGTGCATGGAGATGTGGTACAGCAGGGCATAAATATGTGCGATCTTAGACACAATGAAGGCCTGGCTAACTGGCTGGACTGGTCATATCGACCTGCCCAAATCCACCAGAATAGGGAGGGCTGGTGATGAAGTGACGGTTAGGACAGCAAAGGAAGGGGACATTTCCACAGATTCTCCCTCACAAGAGGTGTTAATATTCCCCATCTGGACAAACATTGGTAATGGGTACAACTCTATTGACCATCACATGCAACTATAAAGGTCATGTGTTGTAGATATAATCCTTTATTCATACAGGAAAAATCTCTTGAGACTCACTGTCTCATTTACAAGAGAGATCTGTAACATCACAAAAAAAACAACCCATAAAAACAGTAATACTAAACAATTCTACAAATCAATACTACACATTGTCAACAGAAGGGTTTTCAAAGATCAGGGTGCAACGAAAACTGGGACAATAAGAGAGGGAGACAGTCAAAGGGAGGCATGCTGCGAGGACTCCTCCTTTGCAGAGCTGGGTGATGGAGGCTGGAAAAGAGAGGACTGGGGTGGAGGTGGGGCTGGGGAATGCTGGGGTCGGGGGGCGGCGGACAGAGACGGTGGCAGGCCTGTGCACGACGTCTCCAGCAGTTACATCGGTCTTGCTGCACATGCACAATACAAACAACACAGGGGAGGAGGAACATGTCAGGCCGAAACATTGAGGAGGTAAAAAAAAGGAATAGAACAGAAAAAAGATGTGTGCTTTTAAACCTTTTTTTAGAAGCACTTACATTTTTATCCATCCTTCTTTTCAAATGAATCTAGTCCAGTCAAATTACATTAAAAAAAAACATTTGAATATTCAAATCTTGGCACAGCTTCTCAAATGGACTTAGTCTTAGACTTTGATTCTGCCATTCTAACACACAAATCTGCTTTGATCTCACCGTTCTACTGTTGATCTGCCTGTTGTTCTGATTTAAAGATGAAACTCTTCCAGAGTGATTTGCAGCCTCCAGGTTTTCTTGAAGGACAGCCATATTGTTAGTGCCATCCATCTTCCGATCAACACTAACCAGCTTCCATGATGCTGCCACCACCTTTCATTGTCAGGTTGATGTTTTCAAAAAAATTTATCTTTTTTTTTTTACATATATTCTAATAGCATAAACTACACAACATAATCCATCATCATCCATCATCCATCCATCCATCCATCCATCCATCCATCCATCCATCCATCCACACCTGTCAACCCCCTAGTGGAGTCTCCAGGGGTGCTGGTGCCTATCTCCAGCGGTTAACAGGCCAGAGGCATGTTAACCGCTGGAGGTCACAGGTCACAGGTGCCAGTCCATTGCATTGCAACACAGAGACAAACAACCATACACACACTCACCCACACCTTAGCAGAATTTTAGAGAGACCAATTAACCTGACAGTCATATTTTTGGACTCAAGCAGGAGTTAACACGAAACTAAACTATTTTTTTCAGTTGTTTATAATAATCTATGCAATGCATATTAAAGCACTGCTAATTTAATTTGACTTACTTCTTCACAATACGCACTGGGCTTCACTTCATGATTTTTTTTTTCCAAGAGCAGTGGCTGTAGTTTTTGGCCAGGAGGTGGCACTCTAAGAATGAAAAAATGTGATTAACGATTCCTGCCTTTTTAAATCAATATCTTTATATCATATTGTGATTTGTATTTTTTTCATGATAGTATGTATACAAAATAAAAGTTATTTAAGAAGGCAGCATACATTTTTAACCGCATTTCATCCTGCCTTCATAACTATTATTTTTATCATAACTGCTATCATTATATTCGGGGATGTCATAAATAATGATATTTAAATTGGTAGTAATATAAATTAAAATACAATTTCAGAAATAAAGTTTTTTTTTCTTTCTTTTTATTGTAGTTTATGTTGCTAATATGAAGTTTAAGTGTACTTTGTTGGTTTCTTGTTCAGTCTTATTTTGACAGGCTAAGAGTTAGCGGCTTTTATTTTGAAGCCTCCAGCTCTCCCAGTCCTGAGAGGAGACAGGCAGCCCGAGGCAGAGACCAGGCCAGCGCAGACACAGTGCAGGCTGCCGCTCGGATAACATCGGAAAAGATAATAACTATGAGAGGAGATAAGTTCACCAGCTGAGCCGAGCTGGCTGACAGCAGTTGTGACGTCCTCTACACAGACCTCTGAAACTGGTGGTAGCCGAGAGTTCCTGGGATAGTTCGCGGTCCCGGTGAAACAACTTGTTTTTTCGGACACTCTGCGGCGGGAGCAGCGGTCGCTGAAGCGGCGGCGGCGGCTGGAGCAGGGCGTAGTGTGCGGGCTTTGGCGGCGTCGATGGTCCTGGTGCTAGCGAAACATGAACAAAAACCACCGAGTACCGAGCAGCCGTTCTCTGAGTGCCGTGGAGGTGAAAAGCAAGGTGACATATGCACTTTTTATTGCCAGTTTTACTTTTTCTGTGTGTGATGCTAACTCATT
Source organism: Poeciliopsis retropinna (assembly GCA_010277075.1). NCBI lineage: Eukaryota > Metazoa > Chordata > Actinopteri > Cyprinodontiformes > Poeciliidae > Poeciliopsis > Poeciliopsis retropinna. Next base: position 2,737,197 of record VMRM01000009.1, read on the forward strand.
GTGGTGATTAACATTATTACTCCTGCTAATTTAGCCCGCTAAGTGGCTTGGTAGCAGGTTGTGATGTTCCCATTACGGATATATAAACCTGCGCGGTTGTTCTGTTTTTACTGTGGGGAGTTGGTTGATAGCTCGACACATTTTAAGGGAACTATTTTGTGGTTGTATCTGCCAAGTTTTATGGCTGGCTAAGTTTGAAGGTGGAGGTTAATGTCAGCTGGTTTCACCTGTCAGCTCCTTCCGCCGCTCCCTGCTCTCTCACCAAGTTGTGTTGTATAACTGATAGATAGACGCGCTTGTCGCCTCATAAAGGCTTTACAACAAACGGAAACATGTTTAAGGCGTCGCAATAAAACAATTTATTAAATGCCTATGATATTATTTATCTTTTTTTCCCAACAACCCGTGACCTTAACATATTGGACTTGTGACCAACAAATGTTGAACTCTGAACAGTCTTTTGGAATAATATTATTAGCACAGAGAGCTAATGTAATGATGTGTTTTGCAGTCCATACCTAGAAACATGTGTATTTTTCATAATTCAACATTCTCTACAATATTTAATATTTATTTTTAAGTTGCATAGAATTTCATGCGTTGACAAAAAAAAAAAAAAACTTGCCTCAATTGTTTATTCATTTGTTTTTTATTTCTGCCTCCCACAATGCTGTGCAATTTTACACGATGAAACCTTTTGAGGGAGAAGGGAACCACTTCAGTCTTTGTAGTTTCAAGTAGAGACAGACGAAAAGCTTCAGGTTGCTAAAACAGCCTGAAGTTTTTTCTGACATACTGGGATAAGGTTCTTTTTCTGGTCAACAAGTCACAGTTTAATTTGTCAAACCTACAATCAGCACATATTTAAATGCTTAAATGTTAAACATCGTTCTGTATTAATACGGTTAACAACCATTTAATTGCGACTTGAACTAAATGTATCTGAAATTGCTGCGACTTATTGTAAACAGAATTGTTGTAATAGAATGGTCTTTCTGGAGCATTTCTATGTTTAGATTATATTTATACAAACACTTTCAGGTTTTAGCAACAATATGTTGCCTGTATTTAGGCCTTTCACAATAACAAATCTTGCTGGAAGAGAAATTCTCAGAAGTTGTTGTGACAAATGTCTATATTGTTGTTTTGTGACCATTTTCAAGTAATAAAATGGTAATGACATAATAATGCACAAATACGTTCTCAGAGACCAACAAACTTTAAATTCAGATTAACATCTAACACTGGATCTGGAAGGCATTTTAAATATCCAAAATAAATAAACAAAGCAACAGAAACAACCAATAAAAGAATCGTAAGTCTCTGCAAACAAAATTGTCTGTAAAAGAAGCATCTGGTTGAGACCAAAGCACCAGACTGAAGACTTGTTATCCAGTTTGTGGTGGAAAGAGAGAAAAGAGAAATGATAAATCCTGCAAATGGAAATGAATGAGCTTGTTTTAATTTTTCATGCAGTTTACTGATTTATTGCTTTTTGCAACAGGCCTACCGGTATTGGACAAAAAGAATTAAATGTTTTTTTTCTTTTTAGATGTTTTTACATGAGCAACAGTCATTTGCTCCTCAGTTAATTGATTCCATAAATTCAGACCGGATAGCTAAAAGTTAGATGTAAAATTTAGACGATTGAAGCAGCCAGCAGTACTTTCTAACTGTTTTTCTCCAGACCTTCCTGTAGAAACTGACCACAATCATTGTGTGCTCTAAAGTCCGTTTTACTTAAGTCCTACAACTTAATCTCTACATTGCTGTGCACCGACGTGTAACAAGCATCCAAGTTGGCAGTGAATTGTAGCTTTTTTTTTTTTTTTTTTTTTTTGGTCCATCCTGGGCGACAGTAACCACAACAACCAGAACTTGTCGTCAACATCAGCAGGGAGGCTTTCTATGTGCTGATGAGATCAGACGTCCGTAGTTTGACCCTGTCTGCTATTATGCTGAAAATCAGGTTTTATTTTTTATTTTTTTAAATCGAATTCCATAAGAATGCATCCTGTGATTTACTGGATTTGTAGTTTAATTCCTCAGAGTAGTTTTGCAAAACTCCCTCGATTCTCATCGCACACCTTTTTCTGAATTTGTTTCTGTTCCGGCCTCTCCGATATTATCCATGTTAATATTCATACTGTGTTCCTGTGTTTCCTGTCCCAGTTTGGCGCAGAGTTCCGTCGGTTCTCTCTGGATCGCTCGAAGCCAGGCCGCTTTGATGAGTTCTATGGCCTTCTGCAGCATGTTCATCGCATCCCCAACGTGAGCTATTGGTGGCCTACGCAGATGTGCACGGCGACCTGCTGCCCATCAACAATGATGACAATTATCTCAAGGCCGTCAAGAGTGCCAACCCTCTGCTGAGGCTCTTCCTGCAGAGGAAAGGTAACCTTTATTCTGCTTCAGTTTCTGCATGTTTTTAAATGACCTAGCTTAGGAATACAATGCTGGTTACGGAACCGTAACGCACTCTGGACAGTCGAAAAGTTATAGTTTTGTTGTATATTTGAAATCATACATACACAACTCCCGGCAAATTTAGCATTAAAATATTGGTCAACCAAACAAGAAATGTTTTATCCAGAAATGAAATTAGGCAAAATATAATGAAACGATGTTAAAGGAGTGTCAGTTTTTGAAAAAAAAATAATGAAATGAAATGTCATGTTGAAAATTAATTGTACTCTTACCAATAATAGTGGGAAAATTATTGGCAGCAGTCAAACCCTTCTTAGAACTGTTGACCAGTGTGTTGCATGTTTCCGCTGGAATTTAAGATGAGGGAGATTCAGATGAATCTAAAATAGGAGGAAAAACTATTCTGGTATGACTATTTTTAACCCTCCCTGACCAGATTTCCTTCAGTTCGGGTGATTGCTTTTATTTGGCCGATACTTACACATAAAACTGATCTTTTCCTTGGATCTTATCGAACTCTGCAAAGGTCGCAGTTTACAATTTTCTCTCCCCTCTTTCCTACTTAGCAAGTTTGTGGCTATATTTAGGGAATTTTCAGAAATGAAACATTTTATTGGCCACCATTAGAATCGACCATAAAGACCAGTGATCGACAGAAAACTGCAATCGATGCACCCTTTGAATAATTGTATCTTACATGCTGAATTGAACTCTGCATATGTTTTATTCTTAAGTTAAGTTTTGAAATCTGTTATCAGGTTTAGGTATTCTAATGAAAAATGCCAGGTGTTCATGTGTCACAAAATCCTTCTTGCTCATTTGTATTTATTTACTTTAATTAGGACTCAAATGTACTTCCCTCATAGTCCTCCCATTACAGTGCATGACAATTTTCAGCTTTCAGAATATATGAGAGGGTTCAGTGGGTTTACTGGTGAGAGTTTTGAAGTTAATGTTTCTCATGTTCAGGCATTGCAACACTTTCCTGTCTGTTTGGATTTTTAACCCTGTGAGTTTCCAAGAGTGACCTGTTGAATGTTGGGAGGATCCCAGAGTCTGGTGGCTGAGGCGGGGTGGGGAGGTGGGGTTTAAGCTGTCTCCCTGTGCCATATAACCCTATAGAAGCTAAGCCACTTTGTCAGGAGGAGATTAGCGAGGTGAGTGCGTAGCGCTGCATGGGACGCTGTTTGAATTACACGCTCCAGACACAAGCCCCACGCTGGGTTCACTGCTGTTCATAAATGCACCGGAACAACATGAAAACACGGCGGTGGAGCCAAGCAGGGAGTGCACATCACTCACGCTCTTAGGCATGCGCTGAAATAAAAACCAACAACGGTCGCCCATCAGTGCAACCACAACCCCCCACAGACCCTATTAACCTCACACTCCTGTCCCCACCTGATTTGTTGCCCTCCCTGCTCTTCACTCTACCAGAAGGCACCAGTAGGATTAAGTTGACAGTGTTCGGATGCGCAACATTAACTTTGTAGATGTTTCATTCATTCAACACTGACTTCTTTTTAAACACCTCAGTGATACTACAAGTAGCTTACTTTGAGTCTTCCCTTAGTCACAACTTCCATTTGAAAGCGTGTTATTGTTACCAGACCCTGTCTGGATATGGAGAGTTTTCTGATCATAAAAAGATGAGATATTTTAGTTTCTGATATAGCTTGCCAAGATTTTTATTCCAATTTTTGTCGAGATTTCCCCTTCCAACAATCTTAAGGATGTGCAGATTATCAAGATGACCCTTAAGATAAAGTTAAGAAATATATGGTATGGTATGGCTGGATATATCATACAAAGATAACTTTTGAGTTATCTTTGTATAATATAAATTTTCTGTTAAATATTGTCTACAGAGGAATCCACTCCTAACCTACTGCTAATACATTTGAGGTTCACTTGTCATATTTCTATAAATTTTATAAACTTTTAGACAGATGTGATGTTATTACTGGATAAAGTGAACCTTCAAAGCATTGGTGAAGAACTCCTCTCTCTTTGTAGAGCAGTGAACTCTTATTAGAGGGCTTAGAAATGTGTTTAGCTCTGAAATATAAACAGCTCTGTCTCCAGTTACAATGCTTGTTTATCATCCTCAAACTGGCAATTTCACAAGCTGTGTGTGTTTAGTCTCAGTGCAGATCCGTTTGCACTTAATGACGATTGTTCCTGATGTAACTTTTAGTTTTATTCTGGGAGACTGACTCGGGCGTTGTACACGAGCTCGGTGAGCAATGGGTTTTGTTCATTTCTGCAGACATTTTGATAGATGTGAGGCTGCAAGTTTGTGGCCATTTGCTTTTTGTAGAAAGAGTTTTTTTTTTTGTTTTCCTGTTATCAGTTAACGGAGGCTAACTTTTAAACTTGCATAAAGTGCGAAGAGTGTGTTGATGATGACTAAGCTGGCTGCGATGTGTTCTGATCAGAAATGTTTTGCATGCATTGTTAGTGTTAGGGCAACTCTAGGGATTTTTTCCATTTAATCTTCCAACATGTGTAATGTCAACTTCTAATTGTGAAAACTGTGTGTCTGGAAAACTGCAAAAACTAGAGAGAGGAAAAAATCTCCTAAGTCCCTGTTTTTGTTTTGTCTTTGTTTTGAGTTTTTTAAACTTGCAAAATAAAACTACATATTTCTAATTTAAAAAAAACAAACTTCAGCTTGTTTAGTTCATACACTCGTTCGTTTTCAAACTTTAAGGGTTGTGAACATTTAGCAGGCGCTTTTGACACTTTTGACTTCTGTTTTGATGTACCTAAACCATAAGCACTTCATTTTTCTAGTCAGAAAAACACTTAAATGAATTAAATCGACAAAGCTACCACGTTGATGTGTTCAAAATCTTACTTGCAATTATAAACACCATTTTATCACTTTTCCTGGAAATAGCAGTCCCTGTGGGTTTGATTCCATCTTTTTTCATTCCACAAAGCTTTACTGATTTGCCCATTGGTGTATCAGTGTTGTTGTGCAAAATATACATTAAGTCCAGAACAAAAACAAGAGTTAAATTGGCCACAGTGAAACGAGCGCTGTACCAACGCTGACTAAAAAGCCACTCAGCTTGGAAGAAACCATTACTTCAAAAGCAATATAAAAAGCCAAATTACTGTTTAGAACTAGTCAGAGACAAATATGTTAGTTTCTGGAGAGATGTCCTGTTGTCTGATAAAATTAAAACCTGGCTGTTTGGTCACATGAATTTGGCCATCAGCAAGCAAAAGCAGGAGTTGTGAATGATGACGGTGAAATCATAACCATTGCTCATTAAAGCAGAGGGCAGGAATGCCTGGATTCACAGTCCCTCTTGAAAATGCCTTAGGAGTTAATAACCAATACATGCAAGAGTCAGAGTGGGGGGAATGTACACTGTGGTTTCAGTACACAAACAAAACAACGCATCAAGTCTGTTGAGAGGCAACGATGTAGAAGCAGAGTGACACAAATGGAGTGAAAAATTCACATTTACAGAGCAAAATAGGATAAAATAAAGGTGAAAACAGACAAAAAAAAGCACAACAAGGTTCGTCGTAGTGCGATCGAGTGAAATCTTTACAGCTGGATGGACATGAAAGTGACAGGTGTAAAAGCCTGTCACTTCCCTAAGTAGCAGATCTAAATTTTTCAGACCAACATTAATTACTCCCAAGGATGCTGAGTGAAGGAATGAAGGATTCAGAGCACTTGAGGAGGAATGTGTGGAGGAGGCAGTGCATATCTTAAAGCTAATGAGAAAGACTGAGGGATGGACGGGAGGTAGAGTAAACAGTATTAAAGCAGGAGTAATGTAGAAGGCTTTGTTTTGGTAAGTTGTGTAATTAGTGATGCAGCGAGACAAGAGCGAGGGAGCTTTAAGTGTGATAGGAATGCACCAGGAGGCAAGAGGAGGGGAGCAGGATAGTGGGAATAGTATTAGTAAGGGAGGAATGCAGAGAGAGGCCCAAGATAGGGTGGGTGGGAGAGAGAAAGAGGGGAAGAAATGAAGAGTGGGAGGGAGATGGGGAAACAGAGGAGGTGGAGGCGTTATGGGTGGTATGTGGCTAGCGTCTGATCACGTCCACTGGGTAGATTAGACAAGACAGCAGGCCAGACTGGACCCTGAGCTTCAGAGCACGGCTCAGTCATCAAGGGCTATAAACGGACAAAGAGAGACTGGTGGAGAGAGATTTAAAAGGAGGACAAAAAGCTGAGAACTTACTCCTTCTCCTCTGATACCCGACTTACTGAAACTTTATTCAAACTGCAAGAAAATGAAGGCAGGGAGGAAAGGGAGCAAATGGGATACAGGGGTATTAGGAGGCTGCCTGAGTTCTTTTAGCTCTGAAAAGATGAATGAGTCAGAGCAGGAAGGAAAAAGGGGTTGCTGTAAGAAAATCCAATTTGAGCTTCGGTAAGAGGTGAAGCTTAGGTTTAGGGAGTGGTTGTAGAAGGGAAAGTCTTGATCACAAAGGATTCATAAGGGATAATCTGGAGAGCAAGATGAATGACGGAGTGATGAAGGGAGGACAGAGGTAGTGAGTGAGCTGGACGTTGTACAGAGCCAGAAGACATGAAGGAATCCCCACAATGTCAGGTGGATGTGTGACGAGAGCCTGCTGAACCATGTCTGCCTAGATTATGTTAGAAACCACAACTGATGAACTCTCGCTGGAGAGCTCCTTTCCATTTCACAAGCTCAAACTTAAGTCTGTGTTGTGTATTTTAGTGATGAGCTCAGGTGTTACAAATAAAGCAGTCAGAGGGAATTGTTTTAACTGCAACAGATGGAAATAATGGAGTTCTTTGCCCATCAGATGTGAAGATGATTTGTTTTTTTAGACAGTCGAGTTGACAGATTTACTTCTTGCTGAGCTTTAATTAAAACCCATTTCTTCTGCCCTGTGGCCTTGGTGTCATGCTTATATTGATATGCAGCATAATAACTGATATGCTTATCTATGAATTTCTTTCTGCACGTTGTTCCAGCATGTTTCATCTGACTGGCTGTTCTCCATAGTCAGCAGGCTCAGACAAGCAGCTTCTCAAACACTGTTGCCTTTCTGCTGTTGGGACACTTTCTGCTTAAGGTTCACAGTATCCAGTTAAAGTCCTCCCACTAATTTATAGTAAACTAATTCTAGTAATTGTGCAGATTAGTTACCAGTTTTTGATTAACTTCTGTTCATTTTTGTCAGAAAGCATTTTGCTTCCACTTATTCCCCAGACTTGGGTTAAATAATTCAATTATTTGTAAATTAAGAGTTTAATTTGTTTTACAAATTGAGTTCATCTAATTTCTTTTCAAACTCTTTATGGAGTCTATCATAATAGAAGGTGGCTATTAACATGTCACATTATTTTTCTCTGCTCAAAATATAAATCCCTTGTTCAGTGGTGACCTGTAACAAAGAGAAACATGAGAAAGTGGTCACACTGAGCTGAAGAAGTCCTGAAGGGTTATCTTGAGGTTACAGACTGGGTTTGTCTGTGCCAGACACAGAGGGAGGACATTAATGTTGCAATAACATTTAATTTTCCTCTGCAATTAGTGAAGTGTTTCTGAATTGAATCCATTTAAAACACTGCAGTAGGTGCCAAAGAGGGAGGCAATTACAGAACAAATGGCTAAATCAAGAGAAGATGGAGAAGAAAGCCAAAATTGGATCAGCTGAAAGCAGAAATGTTTCTGCTGAGCGGTGGACCAGGGTGGCCAAGGAACAGGTTGATGGGAAAGGAAGACAGGAGCCAATGCAGGAAGCAAAAATGTCTCAGTCAGCACAACACAATTGATGGGACTGCTTCATACCGCAGTGACAAGATGGGAACAGAGCCAGCCTAAAATGTTTAAAACCTGCTGTTCCTTCAAGTGCAAACTGGTGAAAAAAAGCATTTATTTCAAGCCCTTTTAAGTAATTCTATATTTTCTGCTACAGTGCAGTCCTTTTCTATCAAGTTCGGGTTTTTATTCAGGTTTCTTCCAACTAGATTAAAAGATAATAAGACAAGACTGATGATTGTAATTGAGAAGTTATGTCTGACATTGTATCAGGAGGCCGAGAAGCAGGATGATCAGTCTTAATGATGAGGAGTCTTAAATAATACATTTGGTCTAATTCCTCGGTGCCAGCCTACTTATTCATGGCGACTTTCTGGCCTCACATCGCCAGCAGTTGGGTGAACCTTTTCACATCGGTCCATTGCGCTCTGCTTCAGTTTGTAAAACCCACTGGCCTTATTCCGCCGCCTCCTCTCAGGACTCTCTTTGACCTCCCTCTTCAACTTCTTCTTGTTCCTCCTATCAGCAGCATTAAGGCGTTTTTATCTGGGAGGTATGCTTACCACACCAGGAATAGTAACAGTTCTGGAATTTACCCCTTTGAAAGCATTTTTATTTATTCACCATCCCAGTAGTGTTCCAGCTCTCCTGTCTCTTTGTATTATTTGTTTCTGTCTCTGTCCTGTATTGTGTTGTTTTCCACCTTTGCTTCTGCTGTGTGAAAGTACACACACGCACACTCTCACACATCCTCCTCCCTCCTCCTCTTTTTCTCCCACCCTCTTCCTCCTCTCGTATCAGCCCGTGTTAGGAACATCATGACACCGGCTGAGTAGTGAACATCCAAGCTTGTCATCAACAAACCTGACTGTTTCCAGAACCCCACATTCTGCTTGTTTTTAGTTCATCATACCCTTCTGATGTCTTATATGTGGCTATTTCAAACTAATTACATAAACAGTGAACAGTGACTATACCAAATAGCTTTTCCTCAACCTTTCATTTTTCTATGTGACTTTTGTATCTTATTTTTTGCTAATGTAGCCTGGATTTGAACTGCTCCATTCCAACACATACATATTCTTTGGTATTAATCTTTCTATTGTAGCTCTTGCTGTTTCAGGTTATTTTTCTGCTGGAAGGTGAGCCTCTGCTCAGACAAAAGAACAACATCCGTGTATCTTAATGCCGCCGCCACCATAATGTTGTCCTCAGTGTTTGTAGTAAAAGTAGAAATAGGTCCTCTTGTAGCTTTCTTTGTATTGTAGCTTTCTTCCAAGGCTGGACAATTAATTTATAACAATTTATATTGTGATTCATATGTTTGATAGAATTTTCCATCCTCAATATATAGAATATTCACTGAACTCTGATCCAGTGTCTCAGTACGGCTTTCTGAAGGATGAGGCCAGAGGAAAGAATTTAGCTGTCCAACCTCGAGCAAAGCAAGGCTGGTTGCACCAACCAAGTCACTCACTGTAACGAAAGAGTGCAGAAATTACAGAGTAACTTGAGGAGCTGCAGTTTTAGGTTTTGCTACCGTGCCTCATAACTGCGTAAAAATACAAAACAGCCTGGACTAAAAACTGGACTAAAAATAGGAAAGTTTATGCCTCTACCAGTTTGGCTGTGTTTTAGAAACTTAAAACAACAAAGCTAATCAATAATTATCAAAATCAAGTGATATGAAACGCTTGCATCATATGTTTTCCAGCCATATCGTTTAACCCTACTTTCTTCCATGAGGGCTGGATTTGTGAAGTACATGAACAATTATTATCCGTTATTCTTTCAGCTGATTTTTCCCTTCAGTGTTATCATGGCTGCTTCTTTGGTTATTGGTCTTTTTATCAAGGCAGGTCATTTTAGGTGGACATTTTGGTTCTCATGATGCTGAACCAAATGTTGCTAATGTTCATGGATGAACTATTTACCAATTCTGATTATAAATTGAAAAATCTTTACTCCACGACATTCTGCACATGCACAGTTAAAAATATTCACCTGACTTCTTCCAACTTAGTGACTTTGCTGCTATATTTACAAACTTTTTAGACTAAAAATCAGCTGGTCAGGCTTTTTAAAGACCTGTATGAAAAGGTTGAAAGGGGAATGAATGCGTTTGCAAGGCTTTGCATGTTTGTCAGGCTTCAAGCTGTTACTCTGTTACAACATCACTCCTGTTTTTGTTCAGCGGATTGTTCTAGCTTCTCTGTTCAAGCTGAGGTATTTTTAACTAAAATATTAACAAAAGAGCTACATTTGTCGCAGCTGTGATAATAACGGTTCTCTTCGTGTGTGTTCCCGGTCATGATGAAACCTGGGAGGAGTGTCAAGTTTCTGGAATTACAGGTAGTGAGAAATAATGGCTCATTAGAGTTATTGATGGAGATAATTCTGCTGCAGAGAAAGCATCTTATCACTCTGGATCTTTGTAGTTTTGATACTGAATACCAGCAGCAAAGTAGATTTCAAGGAGTGGCTGTAATGAGAGTACCGAGAGAAAGCGGATGCATGAATGCATCGCTGGAGCAGGAAGTATATTGAATTTGTTTTATTTCGAACATGATAGAAGTATAAAATCACACATATAAACAAGGAATGCAAAAGACACAGATTTTTGTACTACAATAATCTTAACATGATTGAAAAAGGAGTAGGAAGAAGTACAAAACTTAGAAACTCCTACCCCATAAACTATTAATATTCTCACTATATATTCATGTTTTATTGTTTATACTTTTTAAGTTACAAGGCAGTTTCTGTTGTGGGATCCAGATATCAGGACATTCAGCTGATTTGATCCAGTAAGAGGTATTTTTTTTTTTGTTTTTTTTAATGTCAAGCCCATTTTATAGGTTCATCCAGAGTGTAGATAGGATCTGTTACTGGGTAACATTGCAATTATTTGAATATGAGGATGCATCCACTTGTGTTCAAAATAATGACAATCCAGCACAACTAACCAGATTAATCGGAGTTTGGTAGAAATTATATTTTTACATAGCAAATTTTCCAATGGCATTCTGTGTAACTGAATCATTAATTGAAAAAGGTAGCAGCAGTGTGGCATTCGATCAGTGAGGTCATTCATTGTGTGGCTCTTATAGAGGAATAACAGAGAATGTTTGACTTGTTGCTTATTGTGCTTTGATCTTTGTTTAATGTGGGTAAGATTGGTTCTCTCCAGATGTTTTTCATAGATGCGTACTTTGGTTAAAAAGTAGTTTGAAAATGATCTGAAATGGAAACTGAAATGAGAACGGTGTAGTACTGAAATGATTAATCGTGATGAATCGATTATTGAAATAATCATCGACTCATTTAGTAATTGATTAACTATTAACAGGAGCATACAGAATATAAAAGGCCATTTGCTGAAAGACTCTGTGCCATAATTAAACCAAAACTGTACAAAATATATACACATTTTGCATTTGACATAAAAAAAGTAAACCTTTGTCTGTAAATATGTTCTTCCCTAAAATCTTAAAGTGGCATCGTTTTAGCATCACCTGTTTAAAATTATGCAAAATTATTGAATCCAAAAAATAATCACTAGATTATTAATAAGTCCAGCAGAAAAGGCTGAGCTTGTCACATGTTGGTGTTAAAAGTAGTTTTTAAGCTGCAGATGTAGTCTTTGCTACAGATGATCGAATGTTCACTAAAGGAATAAAAAAGGAAATAAAAAGAATAGTTATTTGCTTACTTGGACAAAACAAATTTCAAGCCCAATGTAAGCTGAATAAAGTGACTCAGTGTTGGGGGTGTTTCTCATAGTATGCTGTAAAACCTGCATGTGACCTCAAATATGTTTCGGAGGCAAAAATCAAGAAAGGCAAAGAGACCAGGAATGCTGTCTAAAGGTGCTGGGCTGGAATTACCTGTTCACAGGTTGGTCAACTGCATAGTGCACAGATGAGAAGCAGAAGTGCTTCTGTGGTTGAGTGGGAAGTTAAGTCTTCATAAATTATTTAATTTACATTAAATGTTTGAGTTTATAAAGCGAACTGAAAACAGTGTAAATAAAAACTTTCTCCTTTTCCTCCTATTTTGCTTCGGAATAGAGTACACACTGTTCCCAATGCATTTGTGGAAATACAATGATTTTGAGCTTTACTCTACTTGTTCACGCACTACCATTGTTTTGAACACAACTATACATCCAGGTGACAAACAGGAATCAGCAAAAAATTGAGCGCCACCGCATGCGTCCTCCCTGGGGGTCATTTTCTCCTCCATTGATGTGGTTTCTTCCCTCCTCACTAACCCCATTCACAGTGTGGGAAGTCAAAACAACCACTGCATTGCTGGAATACCTAACCTGCAGCGTGCTGAACCCTAATTCAGCAACTACCACAGGTCTCTGTTTGTATTACTGGCTTGAGCCCACAGAATGACAAAGGAAACTTACTGAGCTGTTTTCAGAAATAACCCTGGATTAATCATGATTTCAGTTTGGCCTTTTAGCTGAGTTTAATGACTCACAATGGGGAGTAAACACAATTCAATATGGCTTGAAGGCAAACATTCCTGACTTGGAAGTCATTTTCATGCATAGAGTAAAAGTCACTGGATGCGTATGAGCTTAATTTATGAAGGGAATGTATATTCAGTCCGGATTTGATAGTTTTATAAACCTGTCCAAACCAGTTTCTCTACTGCTTTTTAATTCTGGCTCAATTTTTGTATATTCAAACACTAACTTGAATTCTCATTTATTCCCATATTTAATAGCTCAACGTGTAAGTAAAATGGAATACCTCTTGGTTGACAAAGTGTAAAAATGGCAAATTTCAGTAGTTACAAATGTCTGCTTACTATTACCTTTAATAACTTCTCAAAACATCACTTCAAAACTTCTCCTTTAGATTGAATTAAGTTTGAAGACATTACCTATAGCGTGTCCTATGCCACTTTAGTGAAACTCAAAATTCTAATGTTTTGCAATCATGTATAACTTTAAGTGCCTTTTCAGACAAAGGAGAATCTGTAACAGTTAAAATCTGAATCAGCAAATCTGTTTTTTTAAATCTCGCTAAACGGCCAGAAAACTGCGATAAGTGCACTGCAAAAAGCTGTCATAGACGGGGTTTTGCAAAGGTTGTAGAATATTTCAAAATGCTTTTGTAACCAACAGAAAAACATCAGGGTGCTGATGCTAGTTTCTAAGTAGATCTACTTTCTAAAATACTGGTTGACAGTAAGAAACCTTTTATTTCTTCCCTCTATGACTGTGCAGGTTAATTATTGGCCAAATATACCACATACCCGTACAGTCACTGTGCAGCACACCACAGTCAGTCTTTGTAGTGTTTACCAAACACTGAGTGACTAAAGGCAATCTAATTTATGGCATGAACCCTTAGACCTTTCTGTGAATAAGAAAACTGATTGTCAGATTGGTTTTAGGCTTTAATAACTAGCATGAGGATATATATAAATATAATTCATATCATTCCTCTAGACTTCATCAGGTATTGCTGTGCTCTAGCCAGCTATAAAGTAAATAATTATTGTTTTTCATGGTGTCGAGTTAGTAGACATGAAGTGTTTAAGAGCTGAGCTGTGCAGTGAGAGAGTGTTGGAGATGCCCAAATTTGTGTCATCTAGTCCTGCTTAGTGTGTGAGCATCACTGACGGTCAGGTCTCTCATATGCCAGTTACAGACGGGTGGTTCACATGAAAAGACGACTGGTAAAAGTGAAACTAGATGTAGAGCTCAGGCCCTCTCACATGCATGACCGCTCTGACCGAAAAGGCCTTGTGGCAGCGATGGAGGAAAGATATGTTTGTGTGTTCAAACAACCAGCGGTAGGTCGTTTAAACAATATAATCCTGCAGAATTTGCAGATGACACATTCGTACGTTTCGGCTTTTTAAGATATCAAGAGGCGTGAATACGTTAAACTCGTGCCTTGTGGGAACTGAAAGGCGAGCCAGCCACACTTTCCCGGGACAATTGATTCTTTGTTTTGGTTTCGGGATAGAACGGGGAGTGGTGCGACACGTACCTGTCAGAACCCGAGAGCTGGAATTTTCATCAGCTACCAGAGCGGATACTTTTTCAGGTTGCTTTCACACACTCGGAGAGGGGGCAGATATTCCAAAAAGTGTCACTAACGCTCTATTTATAGAACTCCTTCATCTAAATCGGATTGTACTGAGGCCCATAAATTGAGAGGGTGAAAACTTTGAAGGCTTTTCAAAAGGAAATTGTAAAAATAACATCTAAAACCCAGCAGGACATTAATGACACAGCCAAACACACAGATGTTAATGTTTAGCTGCTTGTTACATGCTAGTTAACTATTAGATTCAAGGTTCAGTTTCTTCCTCTGCTGTAGTTTGTTGATGGCGTACACTGTGCTCTGAAAAGCAGTTCTCTTTTATGATGCTTTGAAAGTGTTTTTGGTTCAAGATGTACACTTTTTGTTCTGTCCAAACCAGTCAGAGGGGTTTATTGTTAGCCTAAAAATATGAAATACCCAGAAACGGGGAGCGTTACCCTGTCCGATCTGCTACAGCTCACTCATTAATGTCTTAATTCTGCAGAAATTCTTCAGTAAATTGTTGGAACATGAAGAAATAGGAGATGATTCGAGGAAACCACGGACTCGTACAAGCATGAAACCACAACTCAAAATAGTTGGCAGGAGTTCTGTTTTCTTTGTTCCTCTTTTTATGAAATTCACATACAATAAATAAACTGGCCATTTTTGCTTGTTTATTTTAATTAACAATAAAGGGTTGTAGTGGTGTCACTTAGTGATTTCAGATGCATCCGTTCTTCTAGAGTCCGTGACGGTTTAACTCTGTTTGAGGATGTGGTCTGCAGCAGATATTGATCTCTGAGTTAGATTCTTTTCAAATAAATGGGTAGTTAACAGATAGATGTGGCTTTAGGATCAATGTGAGTTGTTCATGATAACATTGTAGTCAATTCACTTGTTTTTGCATTAATATCTGCAAACGCAACAATTGAGTAGTGATTCAGAGTTTTTGTCAATTTTAGAACTCCAGTTTCTGCAAAGTTTTCACATGCTGATGCTAATTTGATAAGATTCAGAATTTTCTTTAATAACTAATTTTAGTATGTAACTTTTATCAATTTGTTTTTGCTTTTTACTGCTAAATGTGTCACTATGTCACAACAGTATGATATGAGGCAGATTATCTGTGAAAGCTTCAAGGTCCTCAGCCTTCTCCCTACTGTCCTGCTGTCATACGTCACAGACAACCAATCAGAGCCAAGAGGCGGGTCTTAGTGCTGTTAATCACACTTGTGCCATTGTAAAACAGTTGACTGACATTTCAATCAAAAGACAAAATGATAACATAGAGTTGATATATTCAACTTTCTGTAGTGATGAGTTAACACCAGCCTCTGTCTGAATTAAACCAAAATATACAGAAAATGTTTGGCCGTAATTCATCCTTCAAACTGGGATTCAAACCCAGGACCTTCTTACTGCAACAGTCCTTCCAACTTTCTATGATTGCTAACTATATATAAATTAAAATTATCTCTGCAAGATTTGAAATAAACTAAAAGTTTCCTTTTGAATTACTTTGTACCTGTCTGACTTCATTTTTAAACACCTCTCTGATACTAATAAAAGCTCTTGAGTCTTCTTCCATCGTCTTAAATTCAAATTCATGAATACTTTACTAATCTTAAAGGAATATTTAACTTTCTGGTCAGCCTTAAGACTTTTCTATGCATTTCTACTGTGTAGTATCTAAAATGAGATTGAAGATTTTCTCCAGTATCAGTATTGAGTTTTCACATCACGACAACCCTAATGATTCATGAGATTTTCACCGTTTGCTGAATGATTTTCATCAGTTAGAATAGAAATTTCATGTGAACAATCTGCCAAGCCAACCATATGCTTGGTAAATAAATAATGCAGAATATCAGCTCACCACATGCACCTGCAGGGTTCGATGCAGCATAAGGAGGGGACATTTTTGGCTTTAGCAAGATGGAAAAACCTGATTTTCAAAAGTCGACTTGCCAAGCGACTTGTTGGCTGTGGTGGACTTTTTCATCAGTGCGACCCAAAGGGAGCAGTCAGAATCCCTCTTCCAGCAGTGCCTCAGGCTGAGAGCAAAAAAAAAAGAAAAAAAACATTGGTCTCAAATTACATGATGAAACAGAATGTCAGGCGTAGAAACTGTTTCATGTGTGGCAGCCTTAAAGGGGCAGTATTATGTAAAATCAAAATTTTTTTAGTTTGTGTTGTGACTCTTGCATGCATGTTTTAGGAATTGTTTAATCTTCCATGGCAACCATTTGACCCTGCCTCTACACCTCCCCCACTCAGCTCCTTCAGACTAAGCAGCAGCAATTAGCAAACATCTGGCGGTGCTGCACATCTGCTGAGCTCATAACAGGAGCTACTTTCAGAGTAATTTTGGTAAAAACATTGTTAAAGGGTTAATAGAGGAGCGCTGTTGTGATGACTTATTGAAGGCAGAGTTTCAGAAAGCGTAGTAGTGTCTTAAAGTAGCGTCTTCAGTTGCTATAAAAATTTAAAATGTTGTGTGTACACGATATACATATATATATATATGTATATATATATGTATATATATATATATATATAAACGACTATCAAATTTTACTCTCTAATTTAATGACTTGTAAGTGGCCCTATGTTAACATAGGTACTGTATTAATGATTGTGCTGCAAAACGATACTTGATTACTGGGAAATGGATACATAAAAAGAAGTTGCTTTTGTTCACTTTTTCTTTTATCCATCTTCCTCTTCTTTACTTCGCCTGTTTTCTTTTTTAACTTCCTCTCTCTTGTGTTTTGCAGAGGAAGCTGATTACACAACATTTGGTACAGACTCACTGACCAGGAAGAAGAATACGGTGCTCTCGGCGGTTCTTCTGCGGCCTGACCCCAACAAGAAGAAGCCTCCAGTGATCATAAGCCTCCCGAAAGACTTCCGCCCTGTGTCGTCCATCATCGACGTGGACATCCTCCCGGAGACACACAGGCGTGTCCGTCTGTACAAGCATGGTCAGGAGAAGCCCTTGGGTTTCTATATCCGCGACGGCTCAAGCGTGCGAGTGACTCCACAGGGCCTGGAGAAAGTCCCGGGGATCTTCATCTCCCGCCTGGTGCCCGGCGGCCTGGCTGAAAGCACAGGCCTGCTGGCTGTCAACGACGAGGTTCTGGAGGTGAATGGCATCGAGGTGGTGGGCAAGTCTCTGGACCAGGTGACGGACATGATGATTGCCAACAGCCACAACCTCATCATCACCGTGAAGCCTGCCAATCAGCGGAACAATGTCGTTCGCGGCGGTGGAGGAGGTGGCGGCGCTGCCTCTGGTAGTTCATCGGACAGTGGTGCCAGTTACCATGGCTATTTACCCCATGGTGCAGCTGCCACCGCCAGGCCGACACACATCATCCAGAACTTCCCTGTTGGGGAGCTGGAGAGCGACGAAGACGACGAGGACCTGGTAATCGAAGTGGGGGGCGAGGCGGAGACCATTCGGCGCACTCCGTCGAACTACAGCATGCCGTCCCTGCCTCGCTATGAACCACACCTCAATCTTCGCACCACCACTGCTGCCAATTCCGGCTCTGCCTTCTCCATAAATGCCAACGGGAACCTGCGTGGCAGCGGCAGCTCTCTGACCAACACCAATGCCAGTTCCACCACGCCGTCCCCCGACAGAGCGAAGGAGAGGCGGAGCCTGGAGGAGGAGGGCACAGTCATCACGCTGTAGACTGGTTTCAATACACTGATCACTGGGAGGTGCAGCAGCGTCTCAAATGCACTCAGTGGCCTCGTCTGAGGAGCAGAGTTAGATGTGTATGTGTTAAATGTCAAACACTTCACCATATGCTGCTCCCCCCATGCCAATCATCACGCTGGAGTGCCATAGTGGTGATCAGAAGGAACACAAGACCACAGCTGCTCTCCAGTTCATCTCGAAACCAGTGCAGTTCATGGGTTTTAGCTTTTTAACTGGTAAACTCAACATCCTCATTTGGTCTTCAAATATTTTCAGTGAACAAGTTGGCTCCATGGCATTACAAACACCAATTCCAATTTTGGTCAATACCATTTTTTAGATAAGATTGGTGAATAAGATCAGTTTCTTATGCAAATATCTGCTGATTGCTGATCTCCCAAAATTAAGGAAATCGGGGCTGATTTATCAGTGCACCCCTACTCTCTCGGGCTTAGTTATTAGTTGACAATCGCCTCCAATCACCTGCTTTTCATCTATTTACATTTACTTCTTTCAAATGGTAAACACTACTTTCCAGCAACCGAGCAAGTCGTGGTTTTGATGGTTTTTAACTACTGTTATTGTCCTTCCTTTTTGTACCTCATTATAAGGGTTGATCGACTGCAAAAAGAAGGTTGTCATTATTATTAGATGGCCTCAGTGAAAACACTTTACCTACTTTATTTTCATTGCTATTCATGGAGATTATTTTTTCATAAGAAGACCAATTTTGAGTGGTGATTAACTCCAGAATAAGATATCTGTGAATGAATCATACAATCTGTCCTTCATATTGCACTCCTGCTTCTCATGATTGTTTCCTCTGCCATTTGGTCAACTTGTAAAATAATGTGAATGTGATTTTCATGGTTCTTTATGAATCAATATGTTTAAGATTATTCAGCCATTTTCTAAATCATGCCATGACTTCATAAAGATACACTTTTTAGCGCCATTGGTGAAGATGTTTGAATAGCCTTAAGTTAAACAGATTGAAACGAAAAAGAAACCAAAATTTAAGTCCCTGAAAAAACAAAAATCCCAATAAATAAAATTCTGATATGTAATCCATGTTGGCATGAACTCTTCAAAGTGTAAACCATAAAAAAATAGTGATTCAAAACATACCCAAATGCTTCCAGAAATGGATTTTAAATTAGTGTTGTTTTTACAAACAGGATTTTCTCTAACTCGTCTGCCATTTGCCATCATTCCTATCAAATCCCCCATTTCCATTCCGTTGTAATATATTGAAAAGCGTGCTGGCAGTCCAGAAATAGCATTTCTGGACATGTTGGTAAACGTTACTTCTGAGGTGAGTTAGATGACGTGTCTGTGTCCCTGCTGAGGTTGAGTCACCGCTGAACACACAGCTGCAGGTACAGCTGACACAAACTCTCTCTCTCTTTGTTAAAGGTGAGGCCGTGCCGTCATATGAACCACCAAAGGAGCCATTTTTGCCCTGTCTTTGTGTTCTCCGTTTCCTTAATTCTCTTCAATTTAACCTCCAATGTCTTGTATTTTTTTATTTTAAAAAGTCTATCATCTCAGAAGTAAATGACTAAAATGAAAGCGTTATGGTGATTTAAAAGTAGATCCATAGAGGATCTACTGTGGATTTATGCCTCACTGAAACTGAAATGACGCATACTCAGCAAAACAAAGTGAAATTTCTGCTCATTATCTGGAATAATTATGATAAATATATTGATTTTTGAAGGGTGTAATGATGTCCTGTAGAACAATCTGATAAAACACAGTAATGTTTTTTCAGTTCATATAGTTCCCGCCTCAGTTTGACTCATACACTTCAGTAAAAACACAAGTAAGCACAAAATAATGAATGAACGATCACTAAAGACTTTTAAATGTCATCTGGGAATAAAATGACTCCTGTGGTGGTTCCAGGTGGTACTGAAATATTGGTGGTTTTTATTTTAAAAAAATCTTCAAAATTAGCCTTCTTTGATCTAACATTTCAAATGCTTTTAGAATAATATCTTAAAATAATTGAATCGAAACCCTTTCAGTTCCAGAACCATAAACAACACGTCCATTTCTGTTGCAAACTCCCTCTGTGAAGTGAGAGAAAATGTGGATTTTTAAGCATCTGTTCTCCTTATTGAAGTGCTAAGCCTTATTTTAGCATTTATTTTACTGTTGCACATAAAACTATGGTCCACACTGTCACTTTTAGCAAATTATGCAAGTGAAAATAAATTCATTTAAATTGACGCTGCGCTTATGTCCATAATTTGTAGCTGTGTTTACGATCTGAGACTTTTAGATTGTGAAATTCCATGACTGATTAAAAGATGTTTTTATAACAGCACAGGGTACTTACTATAGTTGATGTTTTTGGCCTTGTGTGTGGTCCACAAAATGCAGCATTCCCAGCACTAAGCATAGCAATGAACCATACTCAAAATGGAATTCTATAATTATTACTTTATTAGCTTTATTTGTGAACTACAGCACAGGACACTGGAATTGTAACTACATCAACATTTTTTTATTTATTCTGTAATCTTCATATTTTCTTTCTTTGTACACATTTTATGCTATTATATTTTTATAACAGATATGTTTGTTGTTGTTGTGTATTCATGATCATTTCTTTTTTTGTTTTTGGTCGTAAATCTCAAGGTACAGTAGAGATTTCTTTAGAATTAATTTCTATTGATTTTACCGCTCTGTTTAAAGCTTCAGGAGAATCTCTGCTAAAAAAAAAAAAATTCAAACACTATTTCTATTTTCTTTTCTCATACTGTGAATTATTATTTTTGGTGACAGCGAGACAGTTGTATTAACATCCACATAGGCAGATGTTTGGTGTCGACTATTTTTAAGTGATCAGGTAATTTTTTTGTTTTCTAGACAGATAAATCCTGTGATGTAGATTTGTAATGAAGAATGTCAGTATTTTCATATCAATGCTATATGTATGATGGACATTTTTATCATCTGAAGGATATTGTTATAAGATTAAACTGGAAATATATGAAAAAGTAGATGCAAACCTGTAACTGCTGACTGGCGGAGCTGGATACAATAAACTAATATGTAGCAATACTTGCTGTTTTTGTCTTTAATTTGTGGACAAATGACAGACAGAGCCTTGCAAAAGTACTATTCCTTGAAATTAGTCATTATATTATTTCTTTGTGATTTTTCAGCTGTGGGGAAGCTAGTAGGATGTACCCTGCCTCTTGCCCATTGACCGCTGGAGATAGGCACCAGCTCCCATCATGACCCCACTAGGGATAAATGTGTGTGATGATGGATGAGTGGATTTTCATCTTTCATCTGTTTTAGAAATGGGTTTTTTTGGCCCACAAGTAATTACAACTGATGAACAATGGAGATTCATTAAAATATTAGTAACAATAGTAGTGTTTATTAACAATAAATTTATTAACAATAATTACATTTTTCTCCTGTAACAAAGCAAAGTCCCTTCCAATTTTCCAGGAAATGCTGTGACAAAACATGGACATTTTTGTCCACATAATAAAAGCCAAAGAAAGCCATTCTCAACTTACTTTTTTCAGAATTGCTTTCTGATATCTATGACCAGCTGCATAGTTTTTATGTTCACCTTTAATAACCATTTTATTTGCTTTTATAAATCCACAAACCCAGAATGTTCAGGAAGATACAGCCGCTGAATAAACATTCTCCAGAATGAGGAATTATCAAAACCTTCCCTGTGTTTTATCGCCCTCTGGTGGACATTTTGTAAAACGCTAATAACCTGCGAAATTGTTGAGCGGCTCGGCGGTGAGTAAACAATAGCGACACGTTTAGCCAGTTTTCAAACCCATAACGTAATCAAAAGTCGTTTTTTACTCGCTCCGCTGTAAAGTAAGAATAAATCATTATAGTTAATAGTCCACACAGAGTTTTTCCACAAATGTTTAAAGGAAAATGTAGTAGAGGAGCAGTTATTAAAGGTCTCAGACACCAGAGTGGAGAAATCGAATCTTTTCTCTTTAATTGAATCGTGAGCAGAATCATAATAATGGAAATTAATGTTACCTTTTAAGTGGAACATTTGTTTTTTCTGTAAGGTATTTTAACATGTTTTTTAAAGAGTAGAATCCAAACAAAATCATATACTAAAAATATTGTCATAACAATATTTCTGACTAGAACAATATCATAAAATTACAATATAACACAAGAGACTATTATTCAGTTAAACTATTAGAACCACATGACATTTTGTTCACCAAGACATTTAATGAGTGAATGAACTGAGTATCAACAGACTGACACAATGGTAGTAAATGGGCTTGCAGTAGTTTCGCCGTATTTTACGTCAGTTTTTACTTTTACTTCAGAGGACTGATTGAAAAAGTTGTAAAAAGTGTCACTTTAAAAGTTCGATCGTGTTAAGTACCTTTTTTTTGTTTGTTGTTTAAACAAACTGCTGGACAAAAAGACTAGTTTTGTCCAACTTGGACTGTTGTTCTGTTGTCGGGCCTTGACAGTTCATTGGGCTGGTCATGGAAATTCCGGATATTTTTCTGGATTCGGATCATGTTTAACGTAAGCAAGCGAGTCCCAAGTTCATTACTTAGCTAATAGCTAAGCCAAGTTCTTATACGTAATGGGTCTGTTTGTATACAAGCATGCCAAGAATAATTATAGTAATGAATATTACTTTTTATTTTCTAATGTAACGTTTAAAAGAAAAATAATAAAACAAATGTTTTGCCAGAATGACTGGAACAAACAGCACATAGTTATTATTGTTTAGCGTCAACTGCAAGGACACAAAATACCGGCTCGGTTTCGAGCGACACACCAGTAGCTGAGCGTCACCATCACATGACGTGACGTGTAGCCAGCATGGCGGCGCTGGAGCTGAGGTAGAACCCCTACTGGACGGACCGCGATAGCCTGGCTTTTGCTAGCTTCCTCCGTTACCTGCTTTCTTCGCGGGGGCCAGGCCGAACATGACGGCCTGAGGAGAGGAGCGGTTACTCGACCGAGAGATGCAGGAGCAGCGACAGCGGCCGCCACGGGAGCAGCAACGGCAGCACTCGCAGTCGGAAAACAGTAAAACCAAGAGCATGTTTCTGTCCAGGGCGCTGGAGAAAATCCTGTCGGATAAGGAGGTGAAGAGGAGCCAACACAGCCAGCTGCGCAAAGCCTGTCAGGTGGCGCTCGGTAGGTGCTTTATGTTGGCTTCTGGTTCCGACACACCGTTTAATGGGTCACATTCCATATATTTCTTTGTGTCGAGGTTGTTGTTAGGGGGGCATATTGGATGAGCTATCTGAATTAGCCATTTTCTGTTCCCAAACCAATTATTGTGATTTGAAACAAATGTATTTAGCGTAGGTTAAGCCACAACAGGTTTAACGAGTCTAGTAAGATGTTTTTCCATCTGGACCCGATCAAAGGCAAACCCCACTCCCAAATAAAATGAAAAAAAAAAAAAAAAAAAGTAAAACTCTGTAAATGTACACAAATGCAATTATGGTGTCACTCAACCAAGCTTTACTTTATTTATTAATTTTAAGCACAATTTGTAATGCATAAAAAATACAACGCGCACAATTTATTCAGATACCAAAAAAATTACGAAATAGCCCTTTAATCAACAGTCATATAGGAAGCTAAATTCAGCTTCGTGCACTTTGATGGCCTTCCCGGGATGCTGAGCTGTCAGCTAATGATTAAAGGCAGTGTTGTGTCGCTATGTGTTGCCACCACTGTCACACTTTGATACTGGCTCTCCTCTGTGTGCTAAACTATGAGTATTATCATCGGTTTGAAATGTAGCCGTCGTTAGCTCGCCGTGGCTAGTTTAGCCAAACAGACCAATCGGTGCGTTGTACGTAGCACTGTCATCCAGCCAGACAGTCCAGTCCTGCTGTGTGTGCGCGCGCAAGCACGCACGCACGGACGCACGCACGCGTACATACAAGCACACACAGACAGACAGAGGAGCTATCCAACTCCCTGATACTCTACCGGGTCTGCTTTTCCATTGAACACATTCACAGATAGTGTTACATACGTCAGGCTGCTGAGCTCACGGTGTCTTTGGTGTTTATTAGCTAAACCGCCTGTCTTTGGTCTGAAATGACCTCCCTATCAGGTCTGACGAGAGCATGGTATGCATTTGTGGTAATGCTTTCTCCTTCAGACCTGTATTTGTTTACGCTCAGGAGTATTCAAAGGATTTGATAACTTGTTTGGTCACCTGAAAGACCAGTTTGAAGTGAAACACTCAATTTACTCACCCAATTTCTCCCAGCTTTCCTTGTGGGCAATTTGTCTATTTTAACCATTTAATTTAAGCATCATACCCACATAGTGCTGTTTTAAAGCCTCCATAGCCTCCACTATTTGAGTGTGAAGTTTATCATAAATGTGTAACCCACTATCAGAAATGACACAGTGAGTTTATCACATTGTTTATTGGTTGATATTAATCAGATGGTGTGGATCTTTTTAATTTACAGCTTCCTTTGCAGCTGTATATATCAAGAAATGTGTTACTCAGTGGTTTACAGACATTCAATTTAGACTTTTAATTATGCATTTCTTTTTCCATGGTAGAACAGTTAAACAACATTAAACAAATGTACTGCATTGATTTGTAATGGCAGGGTCTGAGTGCACAAGTTTCATTGTTTTGTAGATCTTCTTAAATGATACACACAGACTCAAACATAACTATGCACTCCTAATATTTAGGTAAATGTTTCCTAGGAAGATGCATTTTGATCAAATGCTTTTTTTTAATCCATCCACAAGATTCTGGTTGTTACTGCTGTTAGCAGAACATTTTAATTGGCCTGTTTTGTTGTACAGGTGTTAATTTCATGCATAATCCATGAATCTGCAACATCTCTGAGGTCAAAGTTAACAAAAGATTAATGTTAACCTACTTCTGTATATTGCATAAACCAGGACTTATGTGCTTTAGGGATTATTTTAGAGCTATTTCAAAATATTTTATCTCGAAGGGAAGTTAAATGTTGTAGCTGATATCATCCAAGTATCTTCAAAGAGTCCTTGTTGGCAGGAAGGATCTCGGGTAGCAGTCAGTCTTGCAACGAATTTTAAAAGGCCTCTGAATGAAGACTGTTACTTTATGATAGTGTGATGACATGCTAACAGCTTAATCCCCAGGCAGCAGAGATGGTATTCCACAATAACACATCCTGGATGACACAATCAGCTAGCAAACATTGCTAATCCACCTCGTTTGCTTTTGCCGCTCCACTTTAAATCTTTGTGCGACAGTAAGGTTGGAAAGATGAGGATATGATGAACTCTATCCAAGTTTCAACCATCTACCTACTGACTTGAGAAGAAGTTGAGTGTTTGACTTCATTACTCTATGCACTTTATGCAACCCCCCATAACAACTAGCAGAGAAACAAACCCCTCCACCTCTCAACATACTTTGGTCATTGTGGTCCAAAAGCTCCATTGTTGTCTGACTGGAAAACTTCTTTGTCTCATCCGTATGTATATGTTATGAGCATCTGCAAATTTTACTGATGATCATGTTCATTGGGCGACATTTGGCAGTTTCTAAACATTATAGCAAATTTTTCATCTTCTGAAGTTGAAAAAGCCAAAGGAATGGCCACACACACTGCCAAATGTATTCCAGTTGCTTCTTGATGGCTACAATAAGGATGTGATCAAGGTACAACTTGACAATGGACATTTAGTTAATTATTAATAGTGGTGACTGTGTACAAATGAGCCTGTATGTATAATTTTGACTAACCTAGGTGGAAAAAACACAAACTATACTACCATTACTGTATTTTATAATTACAATTATGAACTCCTTCATTTGCCCATTGTCATCTAAATTTAGCAGTGAACCCTAGCAGTTTTATTCTGGTTTTAAACATAAAAAAAATTGTTCTATCTTTTGTACTGTCTTTCGCTGTAGAGAAGTTCTTATTTCATTTCCTCCATGACCTTGCAGATTTTACACATCATGTCATCTTCTGTATTTTGTTGTAAGATGGTTTTTGTCAAATTTTAGTCTCTACAATCATAGATTTCAATAAAAAGGCATCATTGCATAAACCGTTATTTTATGCAATTACCTGTTGTTTTTTCCTGTCTTAACAGGATGCCTGCATCCTTCTTCTTAAATTGATGTTTCAGGATGCGCTGATCCCGCTCAGTTAGGTTACCACTTCGGGCCGAGTTACTGTTCCCCAACACTTCCATTTTCTTATAATACAGTTGACTGTGGAATATTTAGGAGCGAGGAAATTTCGCGACTGGATTTGTTGCAAAGGTGGCATCCTATCACAGTTCCACGCTGGAATTCACTGCGCTCTCACTGGAATGTAATTCTTTCACAAATGTTTGTAAAAACAGTCTGCATGTATCGATGCTTGCTTGATCTTATACACCTCTGGCCATGAAAGTGACTGGAACACCTGATTCCAATAATTTGGATGGGTGAGCAAATACTTTTGGCAGTATAGTGTATGTTAATCCTTGGCTTTAAATATTGTCATAACAGGACTATTTAATCTAGTAGACTTTAAAGAAAACATTTCTTTTAAGGAACTTTCCTGTCAAGCAAAGTTTGAGTCATGTGCTGACATCTTCATTGCAAGCTTTTTTTGTCGATGCCGTTTATTTTTGTTTGGCTGGTCGACATTAATTTTTTTCCCCATATGTTCTCTTTTGTTGCCAAACTGTATGACACTTCGTTCAATTTGTGCAATAAACCTTGATCCTGTGAGGGTTAAGGCAGTAGAGGCTGCCAATAATCACATAGAGATCCCAGAAATGTCACAGTGTTGTGGTATGGCTAAATCTCCCCAGGAAAACACTGAAGTTGGAAGTTTAATGGATTTTATACATGGAAGTCAGTCACTAGTCTTACCAGGTCTTAAATTTCATTCACAACAGTCTTAAACTGATCTTAAAAAGTCTTAGATGTGTGTTTGTGAAACCTGCAGACACCTTGCTTAAATTGCCAGTTTCTCTTTGTCCCCTTGATTACCCAACATGCACTGCATCTGAAAACAGTTTGTTTCAGTGAAATACTGGATCGTTTCACAGTGGTTTGATATAAATTAATGGCATATTAGTTGCTTATTAATTATTATTTTAAAATGATAACCTCCTGATTCCGATTTTCCCTGATACCTATTTTTTAAATTTATTTCTATTTTTTAAAAATAAAAGAAAATAAAACGACTTCAAAGTTGCTTCCCCTACTTGTGCTGGTGGGACCTGGAGGGCAGGCAGGTCTGTCAGTCAGCCCTCTCTCACAGCAGAGCAAGATGGGACAGTGGCTGATTTTTAGATCTGGAGGCAGATAAGATCGGTAGATAAGATTACTTACACATGAGGCATCTGTCTCATGTGTAAGTAATGGCCAATCGCTGATCACTCGAAATTAAGGAACTTAAGGACAATTTAATCAGGTTAAATTTTAGAACCTGGTCTAACCTGGACTAATTAAAACTTTACTTAAAGCGCATACTTTCCTATGATCTCTATTAATGAAAACATAATGTAGCTGTTATTGGGACATTTTCTTTGTATGTTGCAAATAATGAGTTCCCCTGAAGGGATTTGAGTGAAGTCAGCAGTCTTTCTTATCAGATAGTAATACATTTGGTTGGTCACGTTACTGTGAAGCCCTATCTGAAGTTAATAGTCAGAGTAGTGAAAGTAGCAGGGGAAATGAGATGAGGGGATGAAAGTTCAGTAAAATATTGAGTATTAAAAACAGACACAGTCTCAGGTTAAACCCTGCTTTGTAACAGGATCGTGTGCCAGACTAAAACATGTCTGCCAAAGAAATGTTATGTTCACCCTTTAACCCTTGGATACGTGTTCTCATTTGACCTCTCTTGTCTCCCCTGTCATAGATGAAATCAAGGAAGAACTGGAAAAGCAAAAGTAAGTATTCCCACCTGGATGTGGAGGAGCAAAGGACTATCATAAGTCCTTTATGATAGGACTTATGATAAAGGACTCAGTAGCGGCTGCAACTGTAGTGCATCGGCGGCTCAGGCCATGGTGTTTATAAGGTTTAAAGCTTAAATCTTGGTTATCCGAATTTCTGCAATGTCAGAGCAAGAGTGAATCAAATTATCTGGGACTTTATTTGTTTTAAAAATGTTAAAATGAAGAATGTTTTTGTTTTTTAAGCTGTCTATGTGTCTTCCAGGGATGGCACGGTGGTCCCACCCAAAGCAAACTACATCGAAGCCGACAAATATGTGCTGCCCTTTGAGCTGGCCTGCCAGTCGAAGTCCCCCCGGATAGTTAGCACCTCTTTGGACTGTTTGCAGGTTTGTTTTTACTAACACACACACATAAACGCTTGTCTGGGCACTTAAATACTTAGATCCAAGCTCTTTTTGTCTCCTCTCCACAACAGGTGTTTTTCGGTTACCTGTCTGTATGTTGCAGGGGGGTGTTTTGGTGAAATCTTGTTCCACCTGTTCCACATGCTTGACACACCAAGCATGTGGAACAAAGACTCTGTCCGAGAGCTCTGTGTCTCATCTGACCTCATGACTTCATTCAGTAATGATTTTATAAGGCACAGTTCTGTGTTCTGTCATCCAGTTGGTGCTTTTTTGAATTAGTGTTGTGGTAAATGGATGAAAAATGCATTTATATTTGGTAATATTTTAAATATAAAAACTTCAATGTTTTTGTTGCAGTTTCTGCTATGCGGTTGATGTGAAAAGCCTTATTTTATAATGTGTAGTACATTGATGCTCCCACAAGATGACAGTAGCTTCTTTCACGAAACATGTGCTTTATAAATGGGCCAATGGAGTGATGGGGGTGGAGTCACCCCCCCTCATTACATCCCTAACACACTAAACGAGATCGTCACAGGCGACTTTGTCGGTGAAAAAAAAAATGCACTGATTAAAATGATTTCAAGTTCAAGACTTTTCCTCAGTCGACAACCAAACCAATATGGAGTTTCTCCACCATTATTATTTGCTTTTGTGGGGTTTTGATAGGAATACATTGATCCATTTTTTTCACTTCTGATACCAATATTTGAGGTCTGGTATTGGCTGTTACGATCTAATACAGAAAACTGTTAAACTGACCTAAAGCGTTTTATTTTTTTTATAAACACAGACATAAATGTACTGAATTACTCATTTCTTTGGTAACTCTGCACCAGTACAGCACACTTCAATACACAAATAGCTCCTCAAGCTCGGTCAAACATGTAAAAACAACACAACTTTAATTTGCTCAGTCCGTGCAATTTGGATGTAAAAATAAATAATAAGGACACCGAAACTGACACAAATATGTTGATTATGTTGGTCAAGCATGTAAAAATAAACTGCAACAAACCTTCTTTCAAATAGATCAGAAAGTGCAATTAGGAATTCTAAATATGATGTGAAATAACTAATAAATCATAGAATTAGATTGAATAGATCCGTCCTTATGGATGGGGCACATTGTCTCCCATATCCAAGCTGGAATTTTTATTTATTTATTTATTTTTTTAATATTGTAATACCAATATTGATATCTGATCTCTGCATCTTTAATCTGATCATGTCTATATGGTTGAGGAGGGATTAGCTCATAACCTCTTCAGGACGGCTTTAGTTTAACACGGGTTAGAGTTGCTGCCAGGCCATTTAATGTTATCTAATCTCATTTAACCTTATGTTCGACGTATTATTATACATACAACATCATCTCCTGAAGTATCACCGGCTCAGTTGTCCTTTGTGCTTCTGTTGCTCTAACGTGTCTCCTCTGTAGAAACTGATTGCGTACGGTCACATCACCGGGAACGCACCAGACAGCAAAGCGCCGGGCAAGAGGCTGATTGACCGGCTGGTGGAAACCATCTGCAACTGCTTCCAGGGCCCGCAAACTGATGAGGGAGTCCAGCTACAGATCATCAAGGTACGCACCAAACATATTGCGTAATGGCTGATGGGCTTTGGGGTTTTTTTTGCCAAAAGTGATTTAGTGATATTTTTATTTTATTTTATCTTTATGCATAAAATATCTTTTGGAAAGAAAGATGTGATGATATGTATTTTTGCTGAACTTGTTTTTGACCAAAAATTTCTTGGGCTGTTTTTTAGGAAGGTGATGACATGCTAGCTGTTGTGCTCATTGTTTATCTGTTTTAAAGTCAAGATACAGAGATGTGTTAGCTTCACGTTGGCACAGAAAATAACCTTCAGATGTGGTATGTTCTGAGTGGAAACATTTTAGAAAAGTTTTTTTTATTATTTGTATTGGCTGGTAAAACTGTTTGAAAAAAATCACATGATAAATTGAAACAAGCTCAATCATTTCCTTTTGCATAATTTTATGTTTTTGTTTTCTTGCTTTCTTTTCGCTAAAGACTGGATGCATTGGACTCAACTCGCTCCTTTTGTGAAGAGCACTTTTGTTTACAAAGACTTCGATTTCCACTTTGTTTTTTGAGTGTTTTTTTTATTTGAATTTTTAAAATGTCTTCCAGTGCCAGTGTTAAATGTTCATTAGAAAGCAAAGTTTATTGAGCTATTAGAGGGTGTTCTTGCATTATTTTCCCTGTACCATTATAGTTCTTAAAACTGGTCTCAAAATAATAATATTATCACTTATCGCAATAACTTCTGGGACAATTTAACATTCAGAAACTGTATTGTGACAGTCCTGTTGATCAGGTGATTCAAACTCTTTGACTAAAGCCAACTTAGTTTGATTGTGGTGCTGCTGGTCCATATTTAGCAGCATGATTTAGCTTTGAAAATGTAACATGTATCTTATCATTTTTTACTTCTGCAGGATCCTTAAACAGATCTTGATAAGAACAGGATTGTCTGTCATGCAGTAAACTCAGACTTAGAACTGTTGACACAAGATTTATAGACTGATAAACAGTATGTTGTTAAGCTGAAGAGTTGCCACAGCCTTTCTATTTTATACAAAGAATAAAAAAACTTGTTTTGTTTCTGCTTTAAGGTTGAACACTGTAGCAACCAATCTGAAACTGTAACCGAGGCTCTAATAAGTTACAGACAAAGGGAAGCGCAGTGGTGACTCAGCAGGTGCAGAGGCATCCTGTGTGATGAAGTCTTCACTTCCTTTTTTTTGTCCAGGCCCTACTGACAGCGGTGACCTCCCCGCACATAGAGATCCACGAGGGCACGGTGTTGCTGACCGTCAGGACCTGCTACAACATTTACCTGGCCAGCCGCAACCTCATCAACCAGACCACAGCCAAGGCCACTCTCACTCAGATGCTCAACGTCATCTTCACACGCATGGAGAACCAGGCCGTTAGTACAACATGTTATTCCTCCCTGATCCTACTGACAAAATACACCATTTCCGGGGAGGGTCTTAGCACTGTCAATCATGCACATGTTAATTAGAGCGTTAATTGCAGGCTCTGTAGTTAACCAAATTACAGCTTCAACACAACAAAGTAAGCAGCATTTTCAATTCAAAAACAAATAAATAATAAATATCATATGAGCTCCACAACAAAGATATAAATCGTTTATAATCTTCTGCTTAATTTCTTAAGCCATTAGATGGTGCAAAGTTCCAGTGTTTCAGGAACTTTGATCATTTATGGAACTTCTTTGGAAAAATGGACTGTATACATTTTCACTTGTGTGTCAGAGTTACAGGCATACCAGAAACATGCGGGTACTAAGGATCCCCCCAAATAAAAAACAAAACAAAACAAAAAAAATTAATTATATTCAAATTTTTTATGTGTTAAAATCGATGTACTTAATTGAAATCAATATGATAAAGTCCCTAAATTAAATTTAATGTATAAGTGTAACCTAAACACTTAAAAAAAAAAAACAAATATTACCTACTCCTTCAAACACAATGACGTTTCTAATAATTTAGAACATAAACGTCTCCTAAATTAAGGGTGACTGGGGGATCTTTGTGTTTTGCAATCATAATTTGTTCCTAAAAGGCAAATTTCCTTCCTATAAGTGAGGGGAAAATGTGTCAGCCAGATAAAAAAAAAAGCTCCACTTCTGTTTCTATAATTATTATTTCTTCATTTCTCTGTTACAAACACCTGTCATTCTCCCCCTCGTGGTGCCCTCAGGCCCTGGAGGCTCAGGAGCAGGAGAAGGAGCGGCTGCGCCTGCCCCATCAGAACCCTTCCCCGGTTCCAGGCGGCAGGAGGTCTGGCTCCCCCCGCTCTGACCGGACCTCAACCCCCGAGCCTCAGAACTCTCCCTCCCCAGGAATCAGTACCTCAGACCTCAGCACCAACGCTGACACCACCCGCACCACCACCCCCCCACCCCCAGCAGCTGACCCTGACACAGACAGGCCCGCCGTCAACGGAGAAGCTGAAGACGGAGGTTCAGAGCAGGTCACGCCATCTAGAGGTTCGTCACATACGAGGTTTTAAAACCCCCCCAAAAACTTAAAAGTGTGGATTGTTTCATGGAGTTTTTTTTTTTATTAATATCAGATTCAGTGTTTGAAGATGAAGGTGTTGAGAAGCATCCTGTAGCAGCTCAGGAAGGGAACAACTCAAACCCAGTAGCGTCTGTGGCAGCAGACGGAGAGCAGACTCATACTGGAACAGGTTCGTTTTTGCTTTATTTTTATTTGATATGCCGGATGAAGCCTGTTGCAATAAGCAGTTATTCAATTAATCGCATGATGAATTAAAATGAGTCCAATAATTTTCATTCTGATAGTTAATATTTTTTAAAGGCAATTTTGTTCATAGACATCACAATCTGTTTTATTTGTGGTTTTAGATGTAAGTGAGATTTTTATTGTTGTTTTATTTGATTGTTGTAGTTTAGTTGTGTTTTTATTTTGGACATTTAAAAAATTCCTGTATTAAGCATTCTTTGCTAAATCAAAGCGGGTGAACTTACGTTAATATGCCTTTTGTCTTATTTCAAGTCTACTAAAATATTTGTACTAGAAATCAGACCAAAAATACTTGATACATTTTGGTGTTTTTGCAGTGTAAGTATGTCTGCTGGGTCCTGTGTTTCAGATGGTGAGCCCCCACTTCATTCTGCTCCTGAGCAAACGGAGGTGGCGCCATCCAGAGGCAGAACAGAGGCTCAGCAGATGAACGGTATCATCGAGGATCGCACCTCTGTTTCCTCCGCTGACATTCTGGTGAGGAAACCTTTTTTTTTTTTCTTTTTCTTTTCATTCATAAATATTAATTTAGCCTTAAGTTGGAAAGTGTCACTAACTATGTGAAAGTTTATAGCTTTCTGCGTTAAATGAGACATAAACTGACAAAGTTGTACCAATCTTTAGACAGAGTTCTCAAAAAAAAATTTAAGCCTGAAGTTTTAGTGACATATCAGTAGTTTTGTGTCTCAGGTAGCAGGAATGAATCACATAAACAGAATTAGTTGTGTAAAATGAAGCGCATGCTGTCATTCTGTCTCAGGATGCAGACGCTCTGCATGGACCCAACAACGCAGCGCGGTTCTCTCATATCCTGCAAAAAGATGCTTTTCTGGTGTTCCGCTCTCTGTGCAAACTCTCCATGAAACCTCTGGCCGACGGTCCTCCTGACCCCAAGTATGTATTTTGTTTTCTTTCTGAATTCACATTTCTGTATTCTTCTTTCATGTTGAGAAAAAAATTTGCACTGTGTTTCTATACTGGTGCTTTACAGTGCCCTGCAAAATTTTAACATGATTCACCCAAACACAAATGATTTGAGATCTTATGTAATAAAGCAACACGGAGTGGTTCATTTTGAAGTGGAATTAAAATAATACATCTATTGCTACGAAGTGAATCAACCAGGGTTTGAGTGTGATTTTGTTAGATGTTGATGTTATGGGTGACTGTCTTAAACTCGAAGTAGCGATTGCTAAGAATCATGGAGGCCACCAAATTGCAGCCTGGAGTTCTTCTGGTTGAAAGTTCTCCCGTCTTTGCTTGAGGTTCCTAGTTCCTAGAAATTTTCAGATTTTTGTGCCTCTGATAAGGCACAGACAAGCAAGTGGAAGAAAACATTTGCTACATCGGAACTTATTCGTCCAACAAATAAAAGCCCACAAACCACCAAACGAGCGTAAAGACGTTTATTGCGAAGTTCAGAAAAATTATTTTGTATTTCGCCTTTTCCATCAACCGTTAAAATGCGAATAAAAAAAGCGTTGATGGAAACGCTGCTCTTGATAACCACATCATTTTCTTTCAACATCGCCTCTGTGCACTACTTTGTGTTGGTCTGAATCATAAAATTTCAGTAAAACACATAAAATGTTGTGTTTGCAACATGGAAAAACATGTAAACGTTTAATTGAGTAGCAGAAGATTTTCCCTCCATTCTCAGCTGAAACCTTCACTGTGCCTCTTTGTTTACCAAGGGTTGATTTGGCCTCCTGCCTTGCAGGTGTGGTTCTGGTTACTGTAACACTACACTTCTGGCCAGACGGTGTAAATAGGTCAGAGTGAAATGAATACAGGAAATGCACCACAAAGCAAACTGCATGTGCCTTATTAGACATCCCACTGAATTACTAGCAAAATCAGAATATTTCATTAGTTTGTTTTGGTTGGTAGGTGAATAAATTTAAGTTTGCTGCTCTCATCTGCAGGTCCCATGAGCTGCGCTCTAAGATTGTGTCCCTGCAGCTGCTGCTGTCTGTGCTGCAGGGCGCTGGGCCAGTGTTCCGCACCCATGAGATGTTCGTGAACGCCATCAAACAGTATCTGTGCGTAGCCTTGTCCAAAAACGGCGTCTCCTCTGTGCCAGAGGTGTTCGAGCTCTCATTAGCCATCTTCCTAACTCTACTGTCACACTTCAAGGTCCACCTGAAGATGCAGATTGAGGTACAAAGGCGCAGATTGAGCCCGCTGCACTGGTTATGCTGCTTAATTGCAGTAGATGATGATGAGCTTTTACCTTCTCCATGTCAGGTGTTTTTTCGGGAAATCTTCCTTACCATCCTGGAGACGACGACCAGTTCCTTTGAACACAAGTGGATGGTTATCCAGACCCTGACACGCATCTGTGCAGGTAATAGATACAAAAGAAATGCCTTCTACTTATGTAAATATGATTTCTTGGTTTTCTAACTTCATTAAATTTGCAAAACACTCCGGAAACCGTGTCAGATTATCCCAGGTGAAATGTGTTAAAAGCTTTTCCGTTTGCTCCCTCAGATGCCCAGTGTGTGGTCGACATCTATGTAAATTACGACTGTGATTTAAATGCCGCCAACATCTTTGAGCGTCTTGTCAACGACCTGTCTAAGATCGCTCAGGGCCGGAGTGGGCAGGAACTCGGCATGACTCCTCTGCAGGTGAGATTCCTCTCACTGTGATCGGTTGTTCTGAACATCAGCAGCTTTTTTTTTCAGGGGTGCCACCGATAAATCAGCTTTTTAAGACGGTGATATTATGTAAAATTGAGTTTTTTGAGCTTTTGATGTGATAATGTTATTCTCACATCAAAAACATACATGGAGTGTTATGAAATCCTTTAATCCTGCAGCTTCTCTGAGCTGCATTTTCCAAGCTTCCGCCTCCCCGGACTCAGTTCTTTCAGACTAGCCAGCAGCAATTAGCAAACACCTAATTGCTAGGTGGAACTACGCCTGGTGGAACTACGCATCTGTTGAGCTCGTTGTAGGAGCTACTTCTCAGTTCAACGCTAGTAAAAACGATGCTAAAAGGCTAATAGAGAAGCCATGTTGTGTAGGCTGGGCTTCAGAAAGAGCAGCAGTTAAAGAGACACAGGTGCCATTTCAAGGTGTTAAACTTCGAAGTCATGTTTGTGAAGGTAACATAGTTAATTGATTGTGCTATAAAATGGCACTCTGTGCCTGGAAAGTGCATAATACTGCCCCTTTAAAGATCAGTGAACAGCCAAAAAACTGCAGTCTGTGTACCCGTATTTTTATTTATTTATTTATTTGCCATTTACTGTTTCTTCAGTGCACGTAGTTATTATTTGGAAATTTAAATCCTAGTCAGTCTTTGGCTGACTTGTCACCTTGGGTTTCCCGCAGGAGCTGAGTTTACGTAAGAAGGGCTTGGAGTGCCTTGTGTCCATCCTCAAGTGCATGGTGGAGTGGAGCAAAGATATGTACGTGAATCCCAACCTTCAAGCTAACCTGGGTGAGTGCTGGGTAAATCCACGGCTGTTAAGCTGCACAGGGCGTCTGGATGTGCGGTGACGTCAGGCATGTTTTATTTTCAGGTCAGGAGCATCCACCCGACTCAGAAGGAGGAGAGCTGAAGCTTCCTGAGCAGACAGCAGGACGCCGGGACAGTGTTAGCTCGCTGGACTCCAACTACTCCAGCATCACCATGTCGCAGGCAGACCACCCAGAGCAGTATGAGGTGATCAAGCAGCAGAAGGACATCATCGAGCACGGCATCGAACTGTGAGCACTTTCTCTGCACGATTGGAAATTAGCTTTAGGAGCTTTCTCATTGGTGCATCTCTAATATCGGTCAAAATCGGATTCAGCAACTCGAGCTTTATAAAGATTGTGATTGGCTAAATTACTGCAATCAGTGCAGCTCTAATTATATTGCATATATCAGAGTAAAGGATCGAATACAAATACATGCCAAACTTTTTCACTGCTTTGTGTTTCTGTATTGCAGAAAATCCCAATAGTTGAAACTTGACAATGTGAGAAGGTTTAGGGGTCGAAATGTTTTTGCAAGGCTCTGACTGCATCTAGGCCTCCTGGTGTTATGGGGACCAATCAGATCTGTTCCTTTTACAGGTTCAACAAGAAACCCAAACGTGGCATCCAGTACCTGCAGGACCAGGGCATGCTCAGCTCCACTGCAGAGGAAATTGCCCAGTTTCTCCACCAGGAGGACCGGCTGGATACGGTCAGGGCTTCACCAATCTTAACATCTGCCCTGATGGATTCCTCGTGTATGCTAGCTAAACCGCTCTCTGTGTGCCCGTCAACAGACGCAGGTGGGGGAGTTTCTCGGCGAGAACACCAAGTTCAACAAAGAGGTGATGTACTGCTACGTGGACCAGCTGGACTTCTGCGGCCGGGACTTTGTTTCAGCTCTGAGAACATTCCTGGAAGGCTTCCGGCTGCCAGGGGAGGCCCAGAAGATCGATAGGCTCATGGAGAAGTTTGCTGCGCGGTACCTCGAATGTAACCAAGGGTATGGTTAGCCTGTGACTTGGGCTCATCTGAAATGACTGTTAGAACTTTGTGGGTTTGATTTTGATTCTCTAACTTTTACCATGAACTCCCTTGCCTTTTCCAGACAAACCATGTTTGCCAGTGCAGACACTGCATATGTGCTGGCGTATTCCATCATCATGCTAACCACAGACCTGCACAGTCCTCAGGTAGGAACTAGCGGCCGCTACTCTTCCTGCCAACTCAATAAAATCACCCAAAAGGGCGTAAATAGGCCTTTTGGCCACCTTTGGAACACTTTATGTCTGAAAGCTCTTGACTTAAACCACCAAATCAGCCTGGTTTTTATGTCTCTAGGTGAAGAACAAAATGACAAAGGAGCAGTACATCAAGATGAACCGGGGCATTAACGACAGCAAGGACCTCCCCGAGGACTACCTCTCCTCCATATACGATGAGATCGCTGGCAAGAAAATTGCCATGAAGGAAAGCAAAGAGTTTTCAATCACTCCAAAGTCAACCAAGCAGAGTGAGTACTTCAGTCAGCGTTCGTTGCTCGCATTTACGAGTTTGTTTGAAAGACCAGTGTTGGATATTTCTTACCAAAAAGACTTAACAGACACATCAGATTTAATTGTTTTCCAGTCTGAGCATTTGGACTGTTGACCCCTAAAATTGATGCTGCTCCTCCTCCAGGTGTGGCCAGTGAGAAGCAGCGCCGCCTGCTGTACAATATGGAGATGGAGCAGATGGCTAAGACGGCTAAAGCGCTAATGGAGGCCGTCAGCCACGCTCAGGCTCCGTTCTTCAGCGCCAAACACCTGGAGCACGTCAGACCAATGTTCAAGGTAACAGTTATCCCCACATTTCCATCTATTGTACAAAATAAAATATCAAAATGATAAAAGATTAATTTTTTTTGAGTTAGTCAGAAACTACAGAAGTAGAATCAGAAGTTCAATGTTTTGCCTAAATATTCACAGGTTGGCTGGATAATATGGCCTAAAATCAATATAGTCTTTTATTGAGCAGTTCACTTTGATAAAGACGTGTGTGTACCACACACCTATTTCAATTAAATGGTTCATTAGTAGAGTATAATAATAAGTAAGTTCAAAATTACTTGCCAATGTAACTTACTGTTGTAAGTTACATTGGCTTTTTGTCATAAAGCTACACAACAAAAAGTCATAATATTATGAAAATGGTCTTGCATCATAAAGTCCTCTTAGTATGAGAAAAAAGTCATAGGGCTTTATAGTTGAACTAATATGAGAATAAATTCATACTGTTAATAGAAAAGGTCATAATATGAAGAACTAAGTAGTAATTTCTTAAAAACTCCTACAGGGAAAATAATACAGTAAAATGAGGAATGTTGGGCTTTTTGTAAAGTTATATTTGGGTGTCAGCTTTACAAGTAGAACATACTTGTAAAGTGTTTTAACACATCAGAATCAAATTATCATCAGCAGAACTTTGAAACGATTGAAGAAAGATCCAGGTCGAGATAAACTTCTCACATCAGAGTTTCATAACTCTATGGAAGCTCTGATCTCATCAAAACAACTTTTTTTCTTGTAATTTTACAACTTTCGTATGATAGTTTTGTGTCTTTACTCTGCTAATATTATGACTTCATTCTTGTAAGTAAAATGGAAATTATTTAGTCTGGACCTAATACTCTGTTGTAAAAATGCATTGGGTAGTTAAAGGTAGGCTGTATTCTGTATTTCCTGCTAAATAAAGTGACTCCACCTCTGATGTGTGTATTCCAGCTTGCCTGGACTCCACTGCTGGCCGCCTTCAGCGTGGGACTGCAGGACTGTGACGACCCAGAAGTGGCCTCGCTGTGTCTGGAGGGCATCCGATGCGCCGTTAGGATCGCCTGCATCTTCAGCATGCAGGTCTGCTTGCACCGTCCACACACACACACACACACAACAGTGAGAACATTAGAGTGAGGGTAGTGACTTAAGCTTCTGCTCTCAGCTGGAGAGAGATGCCTATGTCCAAGCCCTGGCCCGCTTCACGCTGCTGACGGCCAGTTCCAGCATCACCGAGATGAAGCAGAAGAACATCGACACCATAAAGACGCTGATCACCGTCGCTCACACTGACGGGAACTATCTGGGCAACTCCTGGCATGAGGTGCAGAATCCTACTCATAAAATGAAGCTCTGCCGTTCTTCCACCTTAACGATAGATTTTTATTTTTGTTGTTGTGGTACGGTTGTCATAGATACTGAGATGCATTAGTCAGCTGGAACTGGCCCAGCTGATCGGCACAGGGGTGAAGACACGCTACATCTCAGGAGTGGTCCGAGAGAGAGAGGGGAGCATCAGGGGGCTTCCCTCTGGTACTGAGGAGTTCATGCCTCTGGGACTGGGTAGGTTCCCCCCAAAATGGGGATCTGCAGCCTGCAGCTCTTTGGACCTTCCAAAACGACTTTTGATATTTGGCTGAAAAAGTGCAGAACCAACATATTTTTTAAGGGTGCAGTATTATGTAAAATCGTATAATGTTATAATTTTATTCCCTCATCAGCAACATACCTGTAGTGCCTGTGCTACAAAATTGTACTTTGTGGCTGGAAAACAAAAGTATCAACATTTTTGCTTGAAAGAACTTGAGCCTTTCTAAGTTGTTGGTTTTTTTTTTCTGAGATTTAGCTAAATATTTTTAATTTCCTTAAATTTTTCAATTTTTGGAACTAAAAAAATTCCAAAAACATTTTCTAGAAATTTCTGAGCTTAATTTAAAAAATGTTGAGCTTTTTGACAAATGTTCTGTCCTCAATGGCTCTAATATGCCGTCGTACTTTTACGCCCATATTTTACACTGATGTGGTTAATTTTGCTTTCCTGTCTCCAATTCTGGCCGTGGGTTTTGATCACAAGTTTAATGCGTTGCTGTTGCAGGAAACCTGGTTGGAAGTCAGGACAAGAGACAAATGGCTCACATCCAGGAATCAGTGGGAGAGACGAGCTCTCAGAGTGTGGTGGTGGCTGTTGATAGGTGGGACAACAGTTAAAGTTAACACTTCACTCCTTGCTGTTTTTTGCTTTACTTTTAAATCCGATTTTCTGTGTCCAGGATTTTCACCGGCTCCACCCGACTAGATGGAAACGCAATCGGTGAGTCAACGCTGTTTGGGATTAGCTGCAGGTTGGAAAATGAATCCATACACTGTGTGTCCGTTTCTGTGCAGTGGATTTTGTTCGTTGGTTGTGTGCGGTGTCCATGGACGAGCTGGCCTCGACACATCAGCCCAGAATGTTCAGCCTGCAGAAAATCGTGGAGATTTCGTACTACAACATGAACCGCATCCGGCTGCAGTGGTCTCGAATTTGGCAGGTTATTGGAGATCACTTCAACAAGGTCAGTGGAACGGTCTGGAATGTCTGACTGGGTCCTCCTGTTCCCTAATAAAGCCCCACCTCGTTCCGCTTCTCTACAGCAAAATCTGCTCTGATGTCTCAACAGCTTCAAATAAATAATAAAGTACAGAAAATTAGCAAAAACTAAAGCCATTAAAACGTAATAAGGTATTCATTTTTTTGAACAACTACCCTACTATGTGTCCTTTTTTCTATTTGTGTTGGAGATAAAATAATATTGCTCAAGTGCCATGGGTTTGTTTAGACCAGAGCTAATGCTTAGTACAGTTTTTAAACCAAAATGGTAAAAAGCTTATTAAAGTCCTGAGTCTGAAGGGAACTACTCACGTCTTTGTTTTTAAGGAGCTTTTATTTAATATTGTCCTTTTTTGTTATTTTTCATGTTAATGTTAATGCTGTGAAATTTGAAGTTAATAAAATGTGCTCCATGTGTAGATTTGATCTAGAACTATAAAACTACTTATCTATAGATCAATAAACAAATCTGTATAAAAATATTACCCATGTTTCTGTCGCACAACAGCTTGACAATAAGGGAAATTCAGACACTTATTTTTTGTCCACTTAAAGCACTGATCACTACACTTCTTACAAAACTTATGTAAATAAAAACTTATGCTATCAATTTTATAGTTGGTTACCTCTGACTGAAGAGGTTGCTACTTAAAGTCATGTTTTTATTAATCAAGATTGTGGTTGTGTTAAATTTTTTTTTTTTTTTGCGCAAATGTATTGAGCAAGTTGATATATTTTACAGCTTTAATTTGAACCCAGTTGGAGCTGACAGCTCTCTTTCAGTAATGACTCTGGTCTTTATTGCAGGTGGGCTGTAACCCTAATGAAGATGTGGCCATCTTTGCGGTGGATTCACTGAGGCAGCTCTCCATGAAGTTCCTGGAGAAAGGAGAACTGGCTAACTTTCGCTTCCAGAAGGATTTTCTCAGGCCTTTTGAGCACATCATGAAGAAGAACAGGTGAAGATGTTGGTCATATGAGTTCAGAAAGGGGTTAGTACTCTTAGCTCTCTTAAGAAAAAAACCCAAACAATACTACGGTTGAAAAGATTAATTGGATTAAACGTGATTGAAATAATTGTCAACTAATTTATTAGTCGATTAATTAACTGGAGAACACAGATTCAAAAGAATGACTGGAAGGACATCACAGTCAGAGCAGCAATTCAGCCAAAACTCTGTTCAAATAAAATTTAAACATTTTGTATTTAAAATGAAAAACCTTCTTCGTCTGATATAATGTTTTACCCAGAACTCCTGAAGTGGCATTTTATCATCACCTGGTTCAAATTCTAAGTAACATCTGTAGCACCTCTTTCCATTCTAGGTGAGAAAACTAAATGGAGGGTGCTTGGGTTCAATATCACTCCAATACTCCAATCGGTGTGAAGCACCAATGACCTAGTTTAGGACAAAGATGACCCAGAGAAACATTAGAATTTTAGGCAAAATGATTCAGCCTAAGTTTATTGAACTAAAGTGACACAAACCTATTCCTTAGTCACTACCATAACTTTAGTTGAAAGACCCTTCAGTAGAATCTACACAACATAAGACAGGAGAAATAAAACATTAATGTCCACCTCTTGTTTTCTCTGAACCACAACACCACAATAAATGTTCAGTGCTACTAATGCACAGTCTTAACCAAATATAACCCAGTCAGTTTACCACTCACGACCTCCCGGGGATGTGAAAAAAACGTTGCAGGCCTGTTGAACTTCCATAGAAAACATTGAGAGCGTTGAAATTAATTCGTCCTCTCTCCGACGTCCATTGAACGCAGCCGAACACTTGGCGCTGTAGTGGCTAGCTCACGTAGCTCATCCCAAAACTCGTCCGGATTCCTGGCGTCCGTCTCCTCTGGTCCCGTCCCGCTCGCGGCGACCAAGCTCCTCCAACTTTTCCCGAACTTCGTCCTCTCCCGTGCGTTTGTCCAGCTTTCTCTCGCTCGAGTCTGCTCTTTCTTCCCTTCTTCTCCGCTCGTCTCACCTTCCGTTCTCTACCATCACCGTTCCCTCCTTCTTCCTCCTTTTTTTTTTTTTCTCCTCCTCTCCACCAATCAGGAGTCACGCCCCAAACGGTCTCAGCGACCAATCAAATGGCAAAACCAAATAAAATACCCAGTCCGTCTCATGTCACACTAATATTTCCCCATTGCAAAAATTACATAAAATAATGCTCATTTGGTTTACAAATAATACAACTTTGACCACTAAGTAAGCAAATTACTTAATAACGATCGGATCTTCACCATTTATATTATTTAAATATTAAAGTAAAGGAGATACAAATACATTTCTTTCAAAACAAGCACATAAAACCCATAGTTCACATAACTGTCATGCATTAGTAAATAAACATTTACTTTTAATATATTTGCGTCTTGTCTAAGCCTGTGTAAGATTCTTATTACCCTCATCATACAGTTATTATGGTAACCTCGTTTACCACTGGGCTACACATCCATTAAGTACCTTTTGCTATCAATTTATTGATCTAAAAAATCATCAAGTTGGCAGTATACGTTTATCTGCATCTTTTGCTACAAAAGATCAAGCATTCACTAAAGGGCAATAAACAGTTTATTTTTCCTATTTAAAGAACTGTATTGCTTAATCACCTCTTGTAGTGTGTAAAAGAGGATTAAATAGTTAAATGAAAAATCTGCAGAATGTGCAAATGTTTTATCTGATTATTTGTCAGAATAATCGATGACTAGAAAAATCATTAGTTGCCGACCTACTCTGCAATAAATAAAACAGAATTTTGTCTTTGACTTCCCAATAAAAAAATAATCATTTAAGAAGAGAGCATTATTTCTGATCTCTCCTATTTAAGCACCTTGCATTATTTCACCGTCACATCCAGCGCCTCTCTCTCTCGCCCCCATGTCTCAGGTCTCCCACCATCAGAGACATGGTGATCAGGTGTGTGGCTCAGATGGTGAACTCCCAGGCAGCCAACATCCGTTCTGGTTGGAAGAACATCTTCTCCGTGTTCCACCAGGCTGCCTCCGATCACGACGAGACCATAGTAGAGCTAGCTTTCCAGACGACAGGCCACATTGTCAGTGAGTGCAGCAACAGGGCGGCCATCTTTAAGCTGTGGAGGAGGGAAATCACCAAAATGCACTACAGGCAGAGGGCGGTGTTACTCCAGTGTGCTCATTATTTATTTATTTTTTTTGTCTTTTACTCTTCAGTGAAAACCTTCCAGGAGTATTTTGCTGCTGCCATTGACTCCTTTCAGGATGCCGTGAAGTGTTTATCGGAGTTTGTGTGCAACGCA
Source organism: Poeciliopsis retropinna (assembly GCA_010277075.1). Lineage (NCBI taxonomy): Eukaryota > Metazoa > Chordata > Actinopteri > Cyprinodontiformes > Poeciliidae > Poeciliopsis > Poeciliopsis retropinna. Next base: position 2,780,982 of record VMRM01000009.1, read on the forward strand.
GCTTTTCCTGACACCAGCATGGAGGCCATCCGGCTCATCCGGCACTGTGCGAAATACGTTTCTGAACGACCTCAGGTAACCTCACCCCAGCTTTTAATATGATAAGTCCGTAACATGTTTAACTGACAAAGAAAGCATTTATATTTTAAGGGGCAGCGTTGTGTATTTTCTAGGCACATAGAGCCATTTTATTGATTCATTAATGAATTCTTTTTTATTATTATTACAAAGATTATTGCAGGAACCTTTATTGAAGATCCATGAATGATCAGAAGTTCCTAAAACACTGGAAAGCTGAATGGGTAGATTAACACCGTGCACCAAATAGATGGTTTCGTAACCCGAATAACAGATTAAAAATAACAATAATTGTTGTTGAGCTCATGTGTCTGTTTATTCAATAATTTAGCAGTAAAAAGATTATTTGAATTAAAAATATTACTTACAATTTTCAATTAAAATTTGACTACTTACAGACTTTGCAATTAACTCAATTAAAATTTTGAATTGACTGAAAGCACTAATTCTAACCCATAAATATCCTCTCCAGGCGCTGAGGGAGTACACCAGCGATGACATGAACGTTGCGCCTGGGGATCGGGTTTGGGTTCGCGGCTGGTTTCCTATCCTCTTTGAGCTGTCATGTATCATCAATCGCTGCAAACTGGATGTCCGCACCAGGTAGAAAAAACGGACGGGCCTCAGGTTTCTGTGTATCACCGACACACTGCTTCCATGGAGGTAGCCTGCTTAGCTCTTTGAAACACTTGAATCTACTTAGTTGAGGTGAAAACAGTTTTTTGGAAATAGGTTTTATGACATCCAGGACAGGAAAAAAAAATGACAATGTAAAATATAGCAGGACTGAATGGAAGCAGCTAAAAGTTTGACTTTATACATCAAGTCAGTCTGGGTTTTACTCATGCAGTAAAAGCCAGACATCGTTTAAAACCATTTAAGTGGTGCAGTTAGGTTGTTTGGGTCATAAAAGCAAATTTTTGACTTTTGGAACTAAGAAATTCTTGTTCTATCTATAACAATCCTAACATGTGGTGGATAGGAAGAAAGTCATAACAGTTTGTGACCTAATGTAGATTTTATTAAAATGTGTTCAAGTTTTGATTTTTACAGCCAGTCTTTAGGTTTTTGTCTTAAAACATTAACTATCCGTATTTCTTCATCATGTCCGCTTTGTTTTGTCGACATGATCCAACAGAGCTGATGTTTGGTGTGTGTTTGCTCTGCAGAGGCCTCACGGTCATGTTTGAGATTATGAAAAGTTACGGCCACTCCTTTGAGAAGCACTGGTGGCACGACCTCTTCAGAATTGTCTTCCGTATCTTTGACAATATGAAACTCCCAGAGCAGCAGACGGAGGTAAGAGTTCAAATAACTAATGAGTTCATAAAAAGCACCAAATAGGTGGAATAAGTTCTGAATTATGTTTTTTTTTTTTTTTTTTTTCGTCTTTTTTCAGAAAATTGAGTGGATGACGACGACGTGTAACCACGCTCTGTACGCTGTCTGTGACGTGTTCACCCAGTTTTATGAGCCGCTCAGTGAAATCCTGCTGCAGGACATCTTCACTCAGCTGCAGTGGTGTGTCCGCCAAGGTGATGACATCACTAGTGTCATTCTTCTGTCTGTGATAGTTAAATGAATGGTCTGCATTACACAGCTGTAGACTTTAAGCTCTAAAACGCCCAAATGTTCCTGTCTAAACTTTATCAGATGGTGCTAAAACAAATGTATTCTGCATGTATCAAAGTTCCTTCACAGCCTGGAAAAGGATGGAATTTAATTTCAGCTTTTTCCAGGTTGGGAGAATAATGAAAATAGAAAACAGGAGGATGGAAAAAGATTGACTGGGTTATATTGTGTTCATCCATCCATTTGTCTATCTATATGTCCATCCATCTATTTATTCATCTGTCCATAAATCCATCCGTCCACATGCTTTACGTCTTGCTGCAGATAACGAGCAGCTGGCCCGGTCGGGGACCAACTGTCTGGAGAACCTGGTGATTCTGAACGGGGAGAAGTTCAGTCCTGAGGTCTGGGACGTCACCTGCTCCTGCATGCTGGAGATCTTCCAGAACACCAGCCCACACGCGTGAGCCACCACTCACACACTTCACTCTCGCATCACTCAGTCATTCAATTAGTTTTTGTAATGCGGCCATTTTGCTCATGGTTCAGTCTTGGTGCTAAGGCCGTACGTTTTCCTCTGTGTAAATCTGCCACTGTGTTTTGTCTTTTCCGCCAATCAGCTTGTTGACATGGCGACCGGCTGGACAGGATGAGGAAGCTGCTGAGGGAAAGCACTTTGTAAGGAACTCACTCTGCAGTAACGACAAGTCCCTCTGTTACGTTTTCACCAGTCAAAATGTTTCTGCTGCGTTTGCAGGAGGCCGACTTCGACAGTCAGTCCCAGAGCAGCTTCGACAGAGCTCTGTCTGAGAGGGGGCACAGCCAGATGTCGAGCGATGACACCTGGAAGGGCAAGTCCAGCGCCAGTGAGTAAACACGGCCGCCATCTTTACCCAAGGTCAACCGAAAGACTTCTGAGCTTTTCTTCCCCCCGTCCCTCTGTCCTCCAGGAGTCTCGGATCAGAGGTTGTTTGCGGGCCTGCTCATTAAATGTGTCGTGCAGCTGGAACTGATCCAAACCGTTGACAACATCGTCTTCTACCCGGCAACCAGCAAGAAGGAGGATGCTGACAACATGGCTGCCGCGCAGGTACGCAGAGAACAACCTGCTGCTTCATGTCAACATGCTGTTTATCTGGAAGCTTTTCAGTCGTTATCTGGACGGGAAAGCTTTTCTCAGTAGAGGTGGAAAGCAAATATTTTACATGATTGCAACAAAAGATATACTTTCTGGAACTGCATTAGATTAAATATATATAACGGAAAAGGTTTGTACGATGAAACTTGCCTTGTCAGAAGAGCTCTGACATGACCAGTTCAGTTTTGGGATTCTTTCTTTGAAACAGATAATTGTTTGCACAATTATTTAATTCTGTTACTGATAATAATAATTAAAATATGACATATTTCTATTAAGTTTTAAATATGTAAAACTCATACCAAAATATCACTTCACAAGATGCTCAACATTGTTTATTTTAATTTTGTATTTTTTTTTATGTTGAAGTTCTCATAAAATTACAATTTTATTCCCCTAATATTGTGACTCTCTTCTTGTAAGATTAATGTTATATTCTTGTGATTAAAAAAATATATAATAATATCTTAGCCTTAGCCTTTTGGAGTCTGAATAAGCAAAAGCTGTAAAACAAGTTTGTCAAACAAGACGGCGGCATTCTGGGATGAAAGATTGTCACAGAAATTATTGCAATAAATGATAATGTTGTTGTTTTGAGACCATTTTAAGTAACCTAAAGATAATAGAATAATAATACAAACACATTCTCAAAGAAAAATAAACTTTAAATTCTAATCAACATCGAACACGGGAACTGGAAGATATTTTAACTATCCAAAATAAATAAATAAAACTACAGAAACAACAAATAAAATGAATTATGAAACATCTGTAAGTTTAATTGTCCCTCAAAAAGAAGGGGCTAGTTGAGACCATAGCACCAGACTGAAAACTTTCATCATCCAGTTTTGGTAGAAAGAGAGGAAGAAAAGAGAACGACTAAAGCTTGTTATAAATTATTGAGCTTTAGTTCATCACATGACTTATTGACTACTCCGAACTATGGAAACTTAATGAGATTTTTTTTAAATCCATATTTCTCTTCAAACACCAAAAAAGTTCTACCTTCTCAGATCATTTTATGAAATCTGTAGCAAACAGAAAGCCTTTGCCACCCCACCCTCAGTGATTGGAGCATGTTGTCCTTTTGTCCCAGCGAGACGCTCTGGAGCAGTCGGAGGCGGCGGGAGACGATCCGGCTCCGGATCAGGGCATGTACCGTCACATGACGTCCGCTCACCTCTTCAAGCTGCTCGACTGTCTGCTGGAGTCGCACAACTTCGCCAAGGAGTTCAACTCCAACAACGAGCAGAGGACGGCGCTGTGGAGGGCAGGTAGATGGAGGCTCTTTAATTACTGTCAACAAAAACGTTCAATTCCCTCGCTACAAATGATTATTTTGGATCCTTTTCTGAAAGGAAGATTCCTTTTCAGAACATTTTTTTTTCTCTTTTTCCTATCAAATAAGAGCAGACCACAGTTAAACCACCTAACCTTTTCTATATTTTTGCCTCTAGGATTTAAGGGGAAGTCCAAGCCCAACTTGTTGAAGCAGGAAACCAGCAGTCTGGCCTGCAGCCTGAGGATCCTGTTCAGGATGTACTCGGACCCCAAGCTGCAGGACTCGTGGCCGGACATTCAGACACGCCTGCTGCTGTGAGTACAACAGATGATTCTGATCATTGATTTATTTATCAAATCAATAAACAGAACTCCTCTCATCTCAGAATACTCCTGTTAGAAAGAGCTACCTACATGTAAATAACCATTACTGACTGAGTTACAAAAACTGCTACTGAGTAGTGCATTGTCCCATGGTTGTTGCATTAAACAACAAATTTGAGATGTCTGTTGGAAGGAAAATCGTTTTTAGATGAATGGAGGAATCAGGAATGTGTCCTCCATTCATCTGTAAAGCTGATAAAAGGTTTCAGATACAGAGCAAATGATGGTTCATTTCTCGCTATACTGTTCTATATCTGTAACATCTGATTGAATGTGGAAAATTTAAATTTAGGATGGAAAAAGTTGGAGATTATACAGTCAAGTTTTCTTTTTATTACCGGAAGGAGAAAAATCTGAAGTTCTGGAAACCAAACAAGCTTTTACACTCATTTCTATTCAGGCAAAACAGCAAGCAGTGACGATATTGTTTAGAGATGCACAATATAAATGTATCAGGACTGTATCGGTCCTGATACTGAAAGAAATTCTAGGTGGGGAATCAGTAACAATGTTCCCGATCCTTAAAGCAGATCTATTCAGTCTGATTCTATACCTTGTGCTCTGAGCGACGTCATGATTTATTTATTTTACACGATGCTTAGAATTTCTAATTGCACTTTCTGAACCGCTTGGAAGAAGGTTTGTTACAGTCAAACAAAACTCCTATTGTTTTTGTCAGTTTCTTTATCATTTATTTTACATTGACTGTTCTTCTCTTAATTGCACTGATAGGACAGATTAATGTTGTTTTTTTTTTTTTTGCATATTTGACCAAGTATGTGAAGCTATTGATGTATTTAAGTGTTCTATTCTTGTACAGAGTTACCAAATATATTTGTGAATCAGTTTGTTTTTGACTGTGTTTTAAAAAAGAAACGTTTTAAGTCAGTTCAGCACTGTTTTTCTGTATTGGTAATGATATCAGCCGATACTAAACCTCAGACATCTGCATTGGTATCGCAGGTGAAAAGAATGGATGGGTGCGTCCCTAGTAACGTTCTGGTGAATTGACATAAAATTCCTATTTTAGTTTTATATAACCATAAATAGGCTTCCAGTGGTTACTGCAGGAACGGGAACATTTTTTTGAAAATCACTGCAAGTTACTCCATCCTGTTTAGGTCTAGGTTTTAGTTTCAACACAAATGCTCAACTTTAAATGGACCTGAATGGGCTGATGCCAGATCCACTTGGGAGAAATAGCAGCTGTTAGATGAAGCGGAGCTGTTTGTTTTTCTCACACATGTCTCATACCTCATTAGAAATGGATGAGCTGGTGCAGGCAGTGGAATATATTGGCATTTAAACGCCTGATGCAGATCCCTTCATTGCGTTCGTCCCTTCTCTGACTCACTGGATCACTTCTTGATTGCAAAGGTGGAGGTTTTTGTCTCAGGAAGCGCCGCTGGTGTCTTAATCTTAAGATTTTAAGGAGCGCTGCTAATTTTCCTGCTGCACTGATGATGCTCAGCTGCCTTTAAAGTGTGTGTGTCCCGTCTCTCAGGGTGTGTACGGAAGCGCTGAGCTACTTCATCAGCCTGACCTCAGAGAGCCACAGAGAGGCTTGGAACAGCCTGCTGATGCTTCTGCTCACCAGGACACTACGGCTGCCCGACGACAAGGCATGAACACACACACGCACGCTCACACACATTTTACCTATGATCACACATTAACTGTCAGTAAACCTTAAAGAGAGGCTTGGAGAATGAGTGAAATGCCCACTGGTTTTAAAAACGTGGAATCAGAAGTGTTTTTGGTTGGGTTTTATTGATGTAAAATGTTAATAATGACATGTTTTGTCTTGACTCATGTCCTGTTGGTGTGAGTCCATGAGTCATCGATGTGTCACTGCCCCCCACTGTGACTCAGATATTTTCTGAGAATTTTAGGCCAAAAGAGCTACAGTTTCTGTTTAGACAAAATGTAGCTGGGGACAGTAAAGTGCTTAAAAGGAGCAAAATCTGCACTTTAGTGGAATTCTTCAGTTCAAAGTTAAAGGGGCAGTATTATATGAAATCTACTTTTGTGAACTTGTCATTATGTTATGATGTCATTCCCTCATCAAAAACATATGTGGAGTGTTGCTTTGATTCTTTCATGCATCTTTGAGAAATCATTAATCTTCCATAGCAACCATTCAGTTGCTTGGTGTTTTGCACAACTTCGAGGACGAAGCTCCTCCTCAGAGCAGCTTTCCCCCCGCAACTCCCCGACTCGGCTCCTTCAGACTAGTCAGCAGCAATTAGCAAACACCTGGTGAAACTGCGCATCTGCTGAACTTATTGTATGAGCCACTTCTCAGTGCAACGCTGGTAAAAATGTTATTAAAGGATTAGTAGAGGAGACATGTTGTAATGACTTCCTAAAGGCAGAGTTTCAGAAAGAGGAGTTTTTAGAGACAGAAGCCCAATTTCAATTTAAAATACCAAATCAAAATTTTTTAAGGTATGTTTGATATTTAAAGCATTTTTTAACAACTGAAGGCAACATAGTTTTACTGTGCTAGAGAATGGCACTATGTGACTGAATAATACATAATTCTGCTGCTTTAATCCATGCGTCCCGTTCTTTCCACTTAGCATTTCTGCTACTCAGTATATCACATACAATTCCACTGATTGGAATGAGATTAATGTTAAATATGTAAGCTCTGAATATGGGCATCATATTCATATGCAGAATATGATGCCCATCTGTTCCCCATTTGTCCTCATAAGCATATTTCTGTCTTGCAGTTCAAGCCCCATGCTTCCTGTTACTACCCCCACCTGTGTGAAATGATGCAGTTCGATCTGATCCCGGAGCTGCGGGCCGTCCTCAGGCGCTTCTTCCTGCGCATCGGCTCAGTCTTCCAAATCGCTGCTCCCGATGGGGCGCCCGCCCGGACCCCCGTCTCCTAGGAGATGGTAGGGGAGGAGGGCTCGGCGCATGTCTGGATGTGGCAACAGGGGAGAAAACCTTTAAAAAAAAAATTCAAAATTAAATAAAAACAAAGGTGAAAGTTGACGTGAGGATCTAAGGTGGACTTGATGCATAAACTGTCCTCTCGTCTGTCAGACTGGATTGGATTAGAGGGGGAATGGAGGGATTGGAGTCGGAGTGCGTTTCTGGTCTTGTTTCAGGATTCTACATCAAAGTGTTCAACGTTTCTGTCGTCTCTCAGTCTGTAGAGAAACCTCCATCCTCACTCTCTGGGATATACAGCACTGTGACTGGCTCTCATCTCTCATTGTCCCACTGACAAAAACTGTAAAGATATAATTTATTGTTGCTAAATCCTCCTTATGTTCCTGGATCACTTTCTGTTGATTTGTTTTAATTTTTAAGGCTAAAATAAGAGAATGGGAGTGAAGCAGACGGAAATCTAAAGGTTTCCCTTTGTTGAAAAATGGCTTTCCGCCAACTGTGCCTGTTTGGACGAGGACGATCTTATCAGTTTCCGCTCCACCTCCATATCTGAGTTGTTTGGGTAGCAACCGATTCCCGTTAACAGAGAGTTAAAACCGTTTGCTGCACACAACACTGTCGGAGATCAAGCAGCTTTACATGGGACTTCGCTTTGTCGTCTTTGTTTGCGACATTTTATTTATTATCTTGATTATTTGCTTTTGTTTGTTTTATTGGTTGTTTTTTTGTGAGAACTGCGATGTTGACACTGAAAAAAGGTGATTTTTTTTTTTTTTCTGGCTTCTTGCTCATTTCCCATCCTGACTATCAGTTAGAGAATCCCTGTTAGCTCCCAAAACTCTGCCTTCATCTGTCAGTCAGGTTTACAGTCCATTTCCACTCTTTTTGCACATCTGTTTGCCCCTTTCAATTATTAGTTCCAAATATCCATCAGTGTTGGTTTACTTTAACCTCACAGTTCAACAAAAGCGTTCAGGATAACTCCGTCAACATCGTTTGACCCCGGTTCATTCGGAGTGTGTTCCACGGCTTTTCTGAAGGATGTATGTAATTATTTCAAGTGCATTTAAATATATTTTTTTTTGAAAAAGTATTCCTTCCCTTGCAACTATGGATGTCTACTTTTTCTTCCCTAGTACCAGGGAGTATATAAATAAATAAATATATATGTATATTATACAGTAAATGACAAAAGTACAGACTGTAAAGTTTTCCATGTAAGATACATAGAAATGAAAGTGCTTATATGGTTCTATACATAATATTGTGATGTAATCTTCCAAACATTTGGTGAAGTAATCAATAAATCTGATTTCTGATCTGATTCCAGGTACTTTTGGCATACTGCTAAACAACATTTTGTCTTTCTCAAAGGAGACGGTCTTCCTTTGACTGTTCCTTCAATGGATCCCCACAAAGGGATTGCAGTTTTCGTACCGATCACTGATCTTAACAAAGCTGATTTTGAACAATGCTGATTTGTGGGGTTACTTCACATGTTCTCATGGAAGTATGAGCCGATTGCCAGTCTCCCCAAAATTAAGGAAATTGCGGCAGATTTATCAGTGTGCTCCTAGTTTCTAGAGACTCAGCTAAGTCATATTCTTCATCCGGTTCTCATTCAGTACATCCATGATTCCTCTTTGTGGTCTGCTTTTGCACTGACAAAGTTTTTAAATCAGGTAACATTTCACCAGTTTGTGGTCAGAATGGGGTAAAGCTGAACGTTACCTGATCCAGTGAACGCTCCCCTCAGCTTCTGGGCTGTTAAGTTTTCAACGTCTGCTCTCCAATAGCGTCCAGATCGAGATAATACTCTGACGGTGATTTTCCTTATATTGATTGATTGTGATGTTCTCTCCATGGTAGCACCAAGTGGTCCGATCGGTGTGTGTGATCTGTGAAAATTTATGGGTAACCATCAGATTTTAACTGTTTAAAAAACCTGTCAAAGACGGAAAGTATTCAGCAAACACAACCCGTGAATAAATGCTTCCTAGTTAAGTAAAACTTTTGCCTCTAAATGATATGTAGATGTTGCAGTAAGTAACTCATTGGAGTTATAGGGACACCTATGAAGTAGTGCATTTAAAAAGTGTTAAATACACATTTCTGACACAAAAGTTGAAGCCTGGTGAAAATGAGAAGGTCCAGTTTCCAAACAGGACTTCCACGTACCACAGTTCCCTATTTGGTCTCCCATAATCTCCCCGGATCCAGAAAGACTCAGTGCCACTCACTCTGAACTGTTTTAAACGTCTGAGTCAATGCTCTCAGTTGCATGTTTGTTTGTTTTAAATAACCGCAAAACCATATTTCTGCTTCAGGAATCTATTTAAGAGAGTGGCGTAAAGGTTCTAAAAAAATTACAGAACTTTTACATTTACAGGAGACATTTTCTGAATGTAAAGTCTCAAACTATGACCATAACTTAAAAAAAGGCAAACATGATGAGGCAAACAATTCCATCATCTGATGAAGGTCTGGGTTTTAATGTTTTAACATGGATTTTTAATATCCATGTTTTTGAAAATGTATTGCTATTTTAGCAATAGTAAATAAATTCCAGTAATATAAGCAAACTAAAACTAAAGACATTATCTTTCCATTTTTTGTGTAAAAGGCTAATTTTGAAAAAAGTATGTTTTTTTTTTTTTTTTTTTTTTTTGATGAATACTAATGATTGTGGGCAGGAAGTTTTTTTTGTAGTAGTCAAGACACCCTGCTGTTGTGTGACAATTTGATGAAGAGGATGCTCGGAGTTGTCTGTCATTAAACCAACTAAACCGTTTTAAGAAAAGAACTTCATGCCAACTTTGCAGCATAGAAATGGGTGCATGATAATTTAGGGATACTTCTGCTGCAGCAAAACCTGTCCAGCTCACCATCACAGACATGAGTTCTATCATTGTTCAAATAAATATTGAGGCAAAAATGTATTAGTTGAAGGAGAACTGGACCTTGTGAGAAAACTAGTAAGAAGCTCTTGCTGCTTCTTGCTGCTAATGCAAGAAGCTCTACAAATGCCTCACAGTCGAAAGTGAGAAGAAAAAATTTTCTTCAGACTGTTGACGGTATTAAGGTTACAAGAAGCATTTTCCTGAAGTTAATTTAGCAAAGTGAACGACACTACCTTTTACTACATTAGGTGAAAATGTTCTTTATTCTTTTTTTCTTTGGAAATATCTAGTTTAATTAACACTAAAGTGCATACAAACCACTTGTTCCCAGATGTAAATTAAAAATAAGATTCAACATCTCTGAACACTGCTTAAGAAAAAAGCCACAAAAAAAAAAAGGAGTGTCCTAATTGTTTTTGTTCATGAATGCAAATGTTTTTCCGGCTCAATAGTCTGCTTTTTTGTGTCTTTTTTTTGTAAAGTATGCTTCTAAAACTTGCGTGGAAAAAGAGTTTAAGCAGTTGACCTAGTGTGACAGATATCTGACATTCTCACGTTTGTCCACACGATGGCAGTGTGGTCTAACTTCTGGTGTTCCGGTGAGCCTTAGGATTTGGGGGGTAACAAAGGTTACTATGGAGACCTCTCACATCTTTTGTTGTCAACTTAAGTCTAAAGGCGCCCGACAGCTGCTACATGGATCCCTGTAAAGCTAATATTACAAATCAAGAAGTAAGAAAATATTAAGTGTTATCGGTACGGTTTTGTATTTTCGGCTTACAAGTTTAAACTTCTCGTGGAAGCATTCAAACGCCACATTTGGACTCGCTGTTATTCCCCCCCTTTTTTAGCGACAGTTCGCCTAGTGCAGCTCACAACAACCTCGACTTCCGACCAGGAGAGCGTAACCGCGGGTTTAAATCAGTACACGGGAGTGAAATAAACTTATTCCCGTGGTCTGGTCACGCACCACGTAGAACGGTGGGCGGATCTGTGCAACTGGGAACCAGCAACGAGCTCCGTCGGCGTTAGCCAGGCAGGCTAGCAATGACGGTTTGGATCACTCCTAGTTCTACCGGGGTTCGGATAGTGTTCCGACAGACATGAATTTGTGGAGACCACCCTACAAGTAAGAGTTCCAGTTAATCCCACGAGTCTCGGTCCGAGCCGCGTGTTCTTTCATTGGGGAAATTACGTGTAAAGCGGAGCGCTTGCCGTGGCTTTGCTCGTGAATCTTCCCACAGCAAAGAGGTCGACCGATATGGATGAACGAGAGAGCTGTGTTTTGTTTCTGCCAAAGATTTTTTTACATTCCGTTTTCCTGCCTAAGCCCAAATGTGCTCGGGTGGTTCTGTAAACTATTTGTTGCTTTTTTAGGACACATTTGTGAGCTCGCAGCTTTCTATGAGAGGCTGACAGCCATATTTCTCTGGATTTCTGCCTCTGTAAGGATGGCAGAGGTGGAGCTGTGCTAGTCTTCATTGCCGGGTTTAAAAATGTCGTTGTTGCTGTTTAAATTGCTGGTGTGGTGAATACTATTTAAATGTGGTACAGGGTGGTGCCTCAAAGTGGCTTAATTTTCACGTGTCGTGATTAACGCTCCTTTCCCAGTGCGTTGAGTCAGGAGAATGGCCTGGTAATGATGCCTTCAGGGACTCCCCGTTCATCCGCAGCACTCTGGGAAGCAGTTTTTTTTTCTTCTTTTTTTTTGTTCATTATGAAATATTAGTGAAATAATGCGGTTAGAGAAAGTTTATATAAGCTTTATTTGTATAGTTTTAAGCTAAACTTTGTAATTTCTCCGATAATATAATAAATAATAGGCAGCACTATTAAGACGGGTAGTTAATTAAAAAATCAGTTTGTTAAATGTTTTGTTGATAATGACTCGTTTCCGTTAATAAATAACACTTCATCGACCGAAGGACAACAAATGTAAGATTTTCAGACAGCGCCGTTTTACTTATTATATTTGATGGATTCTGGCACATTCTTGTTCGCAGTAGAGACATGCGGTCCTGCACCGATAGGTCCAGCTCACGATTCAAACGCGGACCAAACGACACCGGATGCGTTGCTCAACTGTCCGCCGGTGAATGACCCAGCGGAAGCGTTGACGAAGAGGAGGAGGAGTCTTCCTGGTGCCTGGAATAGTGTTTGTCATCCTTTAATTGAAAACTATCCGTAGAGGGGCTTGTTGTGGCTCTCACGTGCGTCTAAAACTGAGCTTTTTGTTTTATTTCATCATAATGACTCGCTCCTCCCCGCCTTTCCCATACCTGGCGGGCGGACTGCCTCGCCGGATGACAAATGAAGCTCAGCCACTGAAATGCAGCTAATCGCGTCTCTTGTTACGCAACAGGGGAGGGTCCATAAAAGGGGCACATGTTGAAATGTATGTTCAAACCTACTGAACACAGCAAACACACTGGTAGTGTTTACATTTAAGCGTTTTGACAGCGTTTCTCCACTTCCAAAGAATCGGAAAGAACCATTTACCATTTGGACCGAGGATTTCCCTTTTCTGTTATTTTTCATCCAGCTCTGGTAAGACAATCGTGTTAAATGGGATTTATTACAACTGTTATTGTTTTCATCAGGCGAATGTTATGGACTGCTGTGAACATTTAATTTTGAGACTCGTCAAATCGACACATCCAGAAAAAAAAAAAGTTGGGCGGATGTATATATTTATTTGTTTTATTTTAATAAAAACAAACAAATAAAAAACAGTCCAGCCAAAATTCTCCCATAATCAATATCACCACACTCTTTACTTTGATCAAATTACCCTCACTGTCGGATCTCGTGGAAACGTTCAAACGCCACATTTGGACTCGCTGTTGTTCCTATAGAGCCTCCGTGTTTACATCTCTACTGCGCCGTTCCAGGCCGAGCCACGTGTTGGCAGCTGGGGACCATGTGGCCTTTGTAAACACTGCAGTCTTGTTGCTTTCCACCCGCCACGCTGGGCTGGTCCTGATCTCCCTGGAACTGGGAGGATCCGGACAGACAGCTGAAGTTTTTTTTCTTTTCTTTTTTTTTTCTCCGACCTTACCTGAAATATTACTTGTTCGTCAGAGTGTCTGATTCTCCATTGTGTTATGAGGTGATGCAAGGACGATTTGCATCCATCTGTCTGATACACTAATTATTAGAGCTTATCAGGCTTAAATGGCGTTATTGTTGCAGGAAATGTCAGGTTAGCACGTGATAACTTGGAGATAGTTTGGAGTCATCATCTAGATCCTTTTGTGAAACAAAAGAGTCAAGGGAATGAGTGGGCTGAAGAACAACAGAGTGAAGGTAACTTCTCCCACAGATGATTTGTTACAGAATGTCTCAGTCAGATGTTATCTACCAATTCAGCAACACACTGGATGGGAATGTAACTATACAAGCAGGGATTACGTTAGTGCTACTAATAACTTTCATTTCATAATATGACCCGGCAGTGAGTCATTTATTTATTTTTTTTCCTCTTTCAAGACCGGCCTCATTTATTATTTTGTGTTAAACAATAAAGTAGATTTTTCATTATTGGAAGTCCAAAAGGTGCTTTGTAAATCCAGAGCCCATCAGAAAGATCGGATTTGGACTCCAGTGCTTTGTAGGTTATTCAGACATACCTTCTGCCAAGAGGTTTAACTCTTGGCAGAAGGTAACTCTTAAGAGTTGGTTGAACTCTTTGCTTCCTTCAACCAGTGCAGCAAAACAAAGTGTAGAATTTCTCTGTGGGTGTGCAGAGGCTGGCAACATCTGTCATAGTAACCGATCGGGGATCTTTGTTCACTTTGTTCTACTTTCTACATGCATTTTAAGCATAATTGCTTTAAGAAGACATTTGTGTTGTAAAATAAAGCAAAGCATACATTTTTTTTATTTTCTTTTTAGATTTACAGAGCTCTACATCTCTAAAAATCCAACAGGAGATGGGGCAGAGATATCTGTACACACAAAGCCCAACGAAAACAAGTGAAGGAAATCTCCATTAATTCTTAATAAAAACAGACTGAGACAAATTAAATATAGAAGTCTTACATCACAAAATGTTTAACTTATTTTATTAGGGATGAATTTTGTTTGAGTCTTTCTTGCTCAGTAACAACTTTCTTTCCATGGAGTGTTGTCACTCGGTCGCTTTAGTGAAATACGTGTTCATTTCTGTAAAGGATTGTATTTTTAAGTTGTTGGGGAGCCAGTCGAGCCAAGTATCAGCCAATTTAAGTCACCAGCTGATTTTTCGGGGTTTCTTTATTCGTGTTGTTATTCAAGATTTTATTAATCAGTTGAAAGTGGTCCCATATGATGGACTGGCGATGTGTCCAAAGTGTAGCCCCACCCTCACGCTGTTAGGATAAGCTAGTTTAGATAATGGAAGGATGAATTTATAGTAGACTCCTTCACCTATTCTCGTCTCAGTATTCATGGCTTTTCAGTGGAACGCTATTCCACTTTATTCGGGGAAAATTAGCCTACTTGTGGACTTTTTTGTAGATTGTATCTGAAATATTGAAAAGGAAAAGGCAGCACAGGAAGCTAAATGCTTCCAGAGACACTATTGGATGGTGTTGGCAAAGCAGCCAATCTAGGAGCTATGTTTGTTTTCCTGGGCACTGATTGACTGTACCTTTAGTATATTTATTGGTCAATCTATTTAAATAAGCAGTTGTAAGGTGTTTTTTGAGGCCCAGGGTTAAGTGTTTGTGGATTTTAAGTATTTACGGACAGATGTCGTCTGTACTTACCACTGTGAATACCGGGGGTTGCTCCATTATTATTGTCATCGCTTGTGAAGACATTTTCAAAAGCTTCAATAGTTAGTGCTTCAAGGCTGAGTTTACGAATTGGGGAAAAAAAATATCAGATTTTGTGTTTCTGACCAACTGATCAAAGCTAAACAAAAAAAAAAGTTTGATTTAGTTCAGATGGAACTGAATCTCCTCTTGTGTAAGTGGTGTTTGCCAGACCTTTATTGACAGTACAACTTTGAGGCCATGAAGATACCTTGTGTTGGCACACGGATTTGCCCTTGAAATATTTTGGAAAAGTTCGGTTTTTGAAGTGGATGAGTAAGTGTGACGCCACACAGACGAGTGTGTGAGTTGTACAGAGACGACATGGAGATGAGGTAGGTCAAACCGGAGGACAGAGGTCACTGATAAGGAGGACTGTCTGGATCTCTCGCCACCTACCTGACACTCTCGCCCTCATTCTCTCCTCTCTCCAGCTCTCTTTTACTCCACCGTTGTATCTTTATTGTCGCTGCCATCTGTTCCATATGCGGCAGCCCAATTAGAGAGTTGATCTTTGACCCCACCTGTCCAAATTCAATTTGGAAGTACAGGACTGTCCTCATGCACCCCCTTCCTTCTGTTACTGTTGTAGTATCTTCTATGGATCGGCTACGAAGACTTTGACCTTTTCCTTGTTATTTTTTCTGCAGGGCCTGATTTGATCCGTCAGCCTTATGTGGGTTGGGTTTTCACCTCCAAGAGTCCTGTGGCTGTCAGCTGACCATGGTGGTCTAAGTGGAGGAACCCCAGGAAGAAGCACAGTGTGTTTTCGCTCTTACCACAGCTAGGAAGGGACAGGAAGACGGGGAGAGACACGGACCAGAAGAAAGATCAAGAAACTTGTTTAAACACAAAAAAAATGTCACGAAACAGAGAACTAGTGCTTTTCTACATTAGGTTTAAACTGTCTCAGAGGAACTATCCAATCCAACACATATTGCCCAACGAGCCCCCGGATGGCACGGCTGCCGGGGACGCGGGGATGGACGACGAGCAGACCTTTGAGACGCACGCTAATGGGACTTTTAACGGGACAAGTCCAGGATCCCCTAGGCGGCACCAGGCGGCATCGGCGGCAACAATGGACGCGGTGAAAGTGGCCCTGCGAGACACGGCCCGTGAGTTCGAGTTGCGCTACTCCCGCGCCTTCAACGACCTTCACAGCACGCTGCACATCACACCGGCCACCGCCTACCAGAGCTTCGAGAACGTGATGGACGAGGTGTTCCGGGACGGCGTCAACTGGGGCCGCATCGTGGGGCTCTTCGCGTTTGGTGGCGCGCTGTGCGTGGAGTGCGTGGAGAAGGAGATGAGCCACCTGGTAGCCAGGATTGTAGAGTGGATGACCGTCTACTTGGATGAGCAGATTGAACCTTGGGTGGAGAGCCAAGGAGGATGGGTGAGTCTTAAAAAGACACACACACACACACACACAGACAGACTGTTAAGGCTCATGTTGTTTGCTTGTGCTGCCACACTCATAAAGAATACTTTGATATGCTGCTTTGATTACATGGGGAAGTTCAGGTCAGTTCAGATTCCCACAGGGAAGATTTCCATGTCCACACCTTTGTTTGTGGAGCCCTGCTGGCTGCAATCAGATCGGAAAACAGATATAGGTACCGTCCTGATTTTTGAACTGAATGTGGGGTTGACATGTGGGCTTTACAAATGAAACACTTTTTGCTGAAGTGATGCAGCAATAAGAGGGTGGAACTGGCTCTGATCGCTGGAAAGCCGATCAGAGCCTCTCATTCAATGCAACAAAGACGATTGATCTATAAAGCCATCAAGAAAGAGCGTGTACTTTGAGTTGATTGAAAGGTAAGGTCATTTTATTTATATAGCACATTTTCAGCAACAAGGCAATTCAAAGTGTTTTAAAAAGTTTATGAACATACTGTTTCTGGCATAAATGCGGATAATTCTGTATTGTTTTTAAGTTTCTAAACTACAGCATCTGTCAAAGAACTTGTAGAATTATTATGTTTTTCTGTTATGTCCTTAGAAAATGTTAATTTGCTGATTAAATGTAAACAATAAAAATAAATGAAATTGGTAGCTGACGGCCGCTGTTATATTTAACCACAAAAGGAAAACCAGAAAGTGGCATCAGTCAGACAAGTATGATCGGTACATCGTAAACAAAAGGATGTTTCTTTCCTTTTCAATATAAACGTGATGCATATTAGCTGAAGACTGCTATTATATTTAACCAAGGAATGAGAATAGAACCCAGAAATCGGCATGAGCCAGACAAGCGTGATGGGAGCATTCCCTGTGTTTCTCTGTCAGGACTACACCTGCTTCACTGTGTAGTGTTAATGTGTCGGATGCTTTGAGTCTTGGCCGCCTGCCGATGTTGACCTGTAGGGCTTGGGTTTCATTTCATCACACGCTGTGTCTCTGCTACCCAGCCGTGAACATGCCTTTGACTCGACGACACGCCAGGTGCCCGGTCGCCCGCCCTGACCGGCAGACGGGAACAGACGTCCGGATTAGCTGCATTGGTTGAGAGGAACATTCTGCAGGAGTCAGCACACGGTGACAGAGAACCGTCTGGGTTTAGAACCCAGTAAGAGCAGGATGTTTGCGTGGTCAGCAGCTGTTTCAGCTGTCCACTAATTGATCAGCATCTGGGAACTCGATGAGCTGGATCGAAGTGGGGGGGCTTAACAGGCTTTGTAGCCGTCCTGCCTCAGCGATGGAAGTTCTCCTCACAGGGAAAGATGAAGTCCAGGGCTTTTACAGATAGTCCTTTGTTTGTGCGGTCAGTTGATTGGCTCCGCGCTTTGTGCTTCCACTCCCTCACCATCTGACCAGTTTATCAGGACAGTGTTTTTCTCTTGTGCTCTTTGCCAAAGCAGCTGCATTCACATGAAAGCTATGCATGCCTCTCCTTTTTTTCTGGGTGTAGTTGTCTAGTGCAGTGCAGCACTGTTGTTTTCTTTGTGTTGTATCACCTCCAGGACAGTCGAGGTCAGCTGTTTTCCTTTGTCCCAGCCGTTTGATTTTATGATATAGAGCACCAGAGGGAGGAGCTGTTTATAGTCACCCACTGCTGGATAACAACAGGTCAGAGGTCGGTTCTATAGAAACCGACATCTCAGCATTCGGAAGCATGTATGTGAAATTACAGCTAGGCGGGCATAGCCCTGCTGTTTGTGCACAGAAACACATTTCAGTTTTAGCTACCTGGATTTTGCAGGAATCTGATTTAGCAAACGGCTAACAGGGTATATTTTGTAACCATAAAACTTTACAACATGCTGTTAGTTGCTACATAATTGAGTTCTCACCTTTACAAAAAAAAAAGCATGTGCTGATCTCATGATTACACTCCTGCTGCACAACTTTGTTGGTGGTCTGCACTGACAGATTTTAACTGACAGAGTGTTAGGTTCTCAAGAGGAATTCCATACATATAGTGAAACTCTTAGTTTATAGAAACTCTTAGTTTATAGGAAGCTGTGATTATTTCCAATCATTTCCTATTCCAATCATTTTAAAACAAATGAGGGAAACAAATAGAGTTGTGATTTTTAAAATGCATCTTATAGTAGCAACTAGCTAGCAACGTTAGCTAGCTAAGGCAGCTTTGTTGTGATGTATTAATTTTTTTTGTTATCTGCTAAAGTCGACTTCAGATCAGTTGCCAGTTCCACACTGGTGGGTTCTGCGAACTAAAAAGCTAGTTGTGGTAATATGAATCAATACAGCATTGTCAAGCTTGAAAAAGCCTGATTGCTTAATGTATCTCAGAATTTCATAACTACTTTTTGCCAACTACCAGTATCAACTTTAATACTGAATAATGTTGTTGTCTATACAACCTGATCAGTACTTAAACTAGATGTCTTCTTCCTGTGCAAGGAAGAAGACTTTTTAGTTTTCAACGAGTCGATCGTGCCAAAAACCAGCCGATTCCAATCACATGCCGAGTTCTCTGTGCGCCTCTAATCACTGCATTTTATGAAGACTTCTTCATAGAATCATTGCCTGCAAAAATATTACAACTGCTTCAGCACTACGTTGTTGGCATACCTAGCAACAATGCATGAAGTTTGGAATGCAGTTTCACATGATTGATGTGAGAGTGAGGGGGTTTTTTTTGGTGGCAGTGAGTAAATTTCCCATCATAACCACATGTTGACGTCAGTGTTGTTGTTAATAAACGAATCTGTCCATTGCCAATGATCACAAGCTTCCTCTATTTGGCTTAGCATAAACTACATCAGTACTATTTTAGGCATAGGTAAGTGTGTGTGGCGTGCTAACTGATTAGCGTGTCAGTGTCACCCGGACTGGGAGACGTGAATAACTTCATTAATAATTTTGAATGGATGTGGATGATGGATGTTTCCATTTACAGTTGTTTCACTTCTCCTGAAACTGCAATTAGCACATGATGTTGCTTCCTTCCTTTTTTTTTTTTTTTTTTGTCTTCATCTTATTTTCTAGATCCATTCAGCTCAATAAACATGTTGTGTTCTGATCTCTTTGTGACAAATCTGAGCCATTTCCAGTGGTGGCCCAACTTGAGATCTACTGCTAGGTGTTTTACCGCTGGTGCTGTGACTTTTCCCTTTTTTATTTTTACTTATTTCCCCGTTTCTCCTCAGACTCTGCCTACACTTTCTCTGAAGCATATCAGTCTCTTGGTAAAAACCCATATAATACTTTGTTGTGGGATTTTTTTTTCTTCTTCTTTCTTTTATTTTTTCTTCTCTTCCTCGCTCTCCTCCCCCGACGCCTCCTCAGAGGAGGGAAGTCAAAGCCGTTGGCAGATGTGGGTATCGCTGTAAGGCAGGTGTGCTCTTACTGTTAGCTGATGAAATATCAGTCTGCCCTGAGAAGCAGCAAGGTCACTCTCTCTGCTGCGCTGAAATATTTCTCAGTCCTTGTACTTGTTAATTCATTGTTATTGTACAATAGCAATGAATTAGAGGAATTGAAACTGAAGAGAAAAAAAAAAGTCAACATCATATGTTCGATGTGAATGAGTCACATGAAGCAATCCTTTGTGTTGTAGAAATGCACTGATTGAAGATTTTAGTGAGTCTTTGACCGGCTGATAAAACAGAGCAAACTTGCTGTAATATATCTAGCCTTTGTGAAAGCTCGCCATCTGCTGAAGTCTCCTACTTTTTTAAAATTGACCCCCTCGGATATATTCCTGCCCTTACTTCGATGTATGTACTGTCACCTAGCAACTGTGAAGAAACTAAATATAAGCTGATAAAAATGGAACTCAAAATCTTGCTGAAGTATTTTGTTTTAGTTAATCCATTTAAATTAGTTCATTAAAAAAATATATATATTTTTTTTTAGCAAAAATTATATTTCAAAAAACTACTTTGTCTACTATTGTTACAAGAACAAATCTGGAGAAAAGGACACATTTGTGAAGGAGCCATCGATTTTAGACGGCCTTCAGATGTTGCCTTCAAAGGTGCAACTCCTGAATTTGGACACATCCTTTGGTTTCAAACATATTCTGATGTTGGCTAACTTTCAAGCTACCTTACTTAGTAACAGCTTCCACACTGAAGTGTATTACTTTAGATTTTATCTGGAAAAATTATTTTGGGGAAGCTAAGTGCGTTAACCTTTTCAAAATTAGCCAAAATGTTAAAGTGCTAAGCTAAAAAAAATAACTTAACTAGTAGCGCATCAGCAGATGGTTCCCACCACCACAAATGTATGAATTAAAAGTTTCCAAACCACATTGCAACTGTTTTTGTATCTGGAATACACACATATTTTCATTACTCCCACATTTGAAGGTTCAAGGTTCTAAACATGTTTAATATTTATTTTTTTATTTTACCGGATAGAGCACAGTTTCCTTATTCAAAGTTTTATTTCACCTTTTCAACTTAAAAGTATTTTTGATTCTTCACTGACTGAATGTAAACTCCTTCAGAAGTCAAATAAGGATTATTTCATCCTATTTAC
Organism: Poeciliopsis retropinna; assembly: GCA_010277075.1. Classification (NCBI taxonomy): domain Eukaryota; kingdom Metazoa; phylum Chordata; class Actinopteri; order Cyprinodontiformes; family Poeciliidae; genus Poeciliopsis; species Poeciliopsis retropinna. The sequence goes on from VMRM01000009.1 coordinate 2,801,999, forward strand.
TCTCTGCAGCTTTTCCTTCAGATTGAACTGGACTGGTGGTTTTTACAAGCAAGAGTAAGAGTAACACCCTCTACAGAATCTCCTTTTTTTTTCTTTCTTTCTTTTTTTTTTTTTACAAGTCCTACGTATGAAAGCTTTTGATATTTATTTTTATTCAGATGTTGAGAACAGCAGTGGAATCACCCAATATGGCACTAAATTGAAATTCACTTGCAGCATTGTTTTACTTCAGGGTTCGTCGATTCTATAAATATTAAGACCGGGTTACTGTTCGAGCACTCAAACCTTTAACATTATTTTTACTCAAATGTCCAAAACGCTGCAAAATCTCAGAAATCGGGAACAAGTGAAATTTTAATTTTGAAATATGTAGAAATCCCTTCTTTCCTACAGTATACTGCTATAAGAGGTTGCACTTTTTTTGTTGGATATTTCATAAAATGTTCTTCAAAAGACAAAGGAAACAGAAAAGCAGATTCCCAAACTGGGGAAATAGTTGAGTTGGGGGCGGGAGGAGGAGATGCGTATTGAAAAGTGAAAGGTGTTTTGCACAACAGAGCATCCCCCGCCATGAGGAAAAGTGAAAGCCTGAGCTTAAACAATCCCGTCGGAGCCTATTTTGGAGTCTTCCCTGTCCGGGCTGCTGATATGTCTGATTGGAGCTGAGGATGGGAGATAAATGGGCTCAGCCAGAATTCTCCCTCTGCAGCTCGCGCTTTTAAAAGAAGCAGCCGAGTAAAGCCATATATATTGAGATAATAAACCTCCTTGGCAGACAGGGGAGAGGTAGAGACAGTGCCACCGACCTAATAATGCCGCTTCCACCAGAGGAGGCGATGGCAGTGATTACTTGGTGGAGATTGAGCTGCCTCAGGGTGGGGGTGAGCAAGGGGGGATGGGGTTATTACCAATTAGAGATGAATAATATCTCAAGCAGCTACTGGGGAAAACAGTGTTTTTTTTTCTCCTCTGACAGCCTAATAAAGGCGAACCTCGCTGCCATGGTCTGGGGACGCTTGGCTGTAGCTTGATGGGAACAAGGGAGCGTTTCAGTGGGAAAACGGGGAAAAAAGGGACACCATTAGTGCAGACGGCGTGCCGCACTAATGGTTTCTGTGAGGTCACGGAAAGTTAACTGCAAGAGGAACGAGCTCATACAGTTGCATTTTTCTGAACTTCTGCAGCGACTGCTCTGACATGTTCCGCATTCAGATGAGTTTGTCACATTCTTTTAAATGTGACACTCATTTTATTGGCTTTATTTGTGAATGGTTAGACAGGAAAGAGGATTATGAGAGAGAGAGCGAAGACATGCGGCAAAGGTCATCGACCCGGGACGGCCATGTTGAAGACTATGGCCTCCGTATTCGTGGTGCACGGTCTACCCATGCGTCACCGGAGTGCCCCAAAGTGCGTCACATCTATCTGTGGGGCCGCAGATAGAAAAATTAAAGTTGTCGTTTTGAACTGAAGGGAAAATAACTTTGACTGACCCATTTGGTCAAAAGTTCCCCGTCAATAAAACAAATTCTATTCTACAAGCACACAGTGTATATTGTGTTTCTCCATTGTCCATAACATACCGACCCACGCACTACGTGGCTGTCGAAAGTATTCTCAACTTGTATATGTGTATCACTTTACCAGAAACTATTGTGTTTTGGGAAATTACCCTTTAAAAAAAGAAGTTAATCTGAGCAAATTATGTATTTAGTAGGAACTGACCTATTGTAAACTGAGAGATGGAAAGCAGTTTACAGAGCAGGTCTAATGCAGTCATGAGCAGAGCTGTTGATGTAGTTGCTATGTAATCCTTAGAGTAAAAATGATTATTTTTTACTCTAGTTGCATATACGTTGACTTTTTTAAGAATCCTTAATTGGTACCTCAAGAATCCCTTCAAAATAAATGGAACAAAGACATTTTGACTTTTTGAATTTAATAGGAGTTTACAGGATCATATGAGTTCGCACTGACAAATCAGCACCAAGACATGAGATACATGTCAAACTGATCTTAATTACTTCATCAAATGTTAAAAATCATCCCACAGTTGCAAACCTTTTGACTTTGTAGCCATATTACTTGACTTATCATATGGAAAAAAAACAGTATTGGCCAAAAATGTAAAAATGTGATGCAACGTAGAGACCCATTTGTTTTGACACAAGGTTTATTGACGACCTATGACACTACTCGCGGAAAAAACATCTCACTGTTAGAAAAGTGCTGCAAAAGAGTGACATCCTTGAGTGAGCGAGTCTCCATAACAACCATTAGATGTCATCTACATAGCAACAGCTTGTTTAGGAGCGATTCCTGCCCTACTCTGTTGCTAACACAAATGGGTATTTGCTCAGCATAAATAATGAAATGCCAGGAAACCCCATTAGTAAACTAGTAAACTCAACAGGATCATTGAGTCATTGACTCAACATCATCCACTATATATATATATATATATATATATATACACACACACACACCAAAAGAGGTGTCAATAATTATGCAACCCCTTATTTAGTGAAAACGATCATGGGGTTCATTCTTGACTATTCTCAAATGAAATGCCAGATTTTCTTGTTACTACGATGATGGTATGTCGACACAAGTTCCACACATTTGAAGGATTTTTACTCTTTGAACTGAGGGTACTGATAAACTGTGAGTGTAAGCAGGCTGGTTGTACATTAAAGTGGACAGTGAGAATGAGATTAAAGTCTCAAAGAGGGTCTGTTCATTGACTTGTTTTGACTTGGGGGGGGGGCACCTGAGCTTCCAGCGCACAGTTCTCTCTGGCAGACATATTTACTGTCTCTCCTCATCTGTAATTAACATGCACATCAGATGCGCGGTTAGATCGACGGAGGAAATCTCACTCTTGGGACTTATCCGGGTTCCCTCCCCGACTCCCTCTCCCACCCTTTCTCTGCCTCCACCCCCAGCCCAGGCTTCGTTTTCTTTACATCTCCCCCTCCGTGTCCTTCCCTCTCTCCTTCCTCCTGCCACCGATTGATTTTTGGACCGTGTTTTTCTTTGTGCACCTCAATCTGCATTGCATCATCCTCACGTCAATAATCTTTTTCTGAAGTTCTTGATTCAGCTCCTCCTGTCCCGGCAGTCTCTCTTCATCTTCTCTTGACTCCAGCCACTGAATCCGCCATAGACCCATAACCGCCCACCCTCTAAATTCCACCGTTTTCCAGAGTTTTCTCCCATTGATCACTTTGTTAAATAGTAGATATTGCTGTAACGTCCAAAACCGCTTCATCGACCCTCTCTGGCTCACCATCCTTGCCATCCTCGCCACCTTCATCTTTCCCTTCATCCCTTTTACCTCCCTCCCCCTGCCCACCCTGATCAACTCCCAGAGTTTTGTGTTTGCTAATGAACTTTCCAGAACTGAGTGGGTGTACGGAGCCAGACCTGCAACGTTGTTGTTGTTGTCTTTTTATATAGAAGTGGTTTTTTTTATTGTTGTTTTTTTTTTTTTTATTGTATGGTGGCGCACTGCAGAGGGGAGGGGACGGCGCCAAGTCAGACTGGGTCACGTGACTTCTTCAAACAAAGAACATGCGGCCACACACACACACACCTAGAAATTCGCCTCGCCATCTCTTTAGTTATGCCACACAGGTGTGTCACAGCTCTGCAGACAAAGGACCTGATGATGGAAAAGCCAGTTTCGCCTTTGTCTCATCCTGACACGGCCGTCGGATCAATGACGGACACTTTTTGTTCAAACCGTATCAATAAGCGGCTCTGTGTGTGTGTGCATGTGTGCGGTGGGCGGCTTTATGCAGATAACACGCCCAGCCATTCTCCCTTCTCTATTGTTTTTGCATGCATATATTAAAGCTGAGCATCGGTTTGGTGACATCAGAGGTGACCGCTTGTTCAAGCAAGTCAAAAGTAGGGTCACAGCAGCAAACACCCTGATTCACTCGCCTATGACCTTATGAGCAATGGTTGTTTTTTTTTAGTTGTGTTTTCCAGACTATCCCTGGGTTTTTTTTGTTTGTTTGTTTGTTTTTGAGAGAAGAAATTTCTCTTCCATGTACTGTGGTACCTTCCAAAGGCGTTCATGCCTAAGCTTCCACGGATTACAAACAGAAACGCACCAATTACAGTTTTCTGGCCGATCTTTTAAAAGTCCAGGCTGCTGATTCCGATTTTGTCTGACATTAGAGACACGCCGACAAATTGGCTCTGAATTCCTTAGTTTTGGAAGATCAGTGGTCAGCCTATGCTTAAAAATGAAGTCGATTTTATCCACCAATCTTATCTAACTCTGGAAAGGTCTAAAAATCAGCCACTGTCTTCTGTTGCTCTGCTGTGAGAGAGTTTTGACTGTTGCTTGGCAACATTTCATACAAAAAAATTGGTATCGGCCAAAATCGGAATCGCCAGAGAACTGCAACTGGGGCACCCCTAAACGATACCACTGTTTTCTTGTCAGAAATGTCCCTAAAATAACATGAAAGTTGCTGAGTAGGAGTGGTAGATACTCACGCTTGTGAGTTTCATTCAATCTGTCACATGTTGACATGACGCTGGGCAAGACACTAAGACACAAGTCACCTACTGGTGTGTGATTCGTTGTGTGTGTGCAGCTGGGGCCATCTGTTACCTCCTCCATCCTTTCTTCCTTACTTCACTCTTTCCCTCCCGTCCTCCCTTCAAGGCAGCGTCCTAACCAGAGGTCCTGACTTCCCCAGCCACTTGGACCAGTTCCTCTGGTGGGATCCCAAGACGTTCCCAGACCAGCTGAGAAATCAATCCCTCCAGTGCCCTGGGTCTTCCTCTGAGTGTCCTTCATACATATTATATACATTATAAAGTCGTATTTTCTGCTCGAGTTTTTACTGCAGTAAATTTTGCTGGCTGTTTTTGGTCCGACTTCTAAATTGACTTAAAAGCAGAAATGGAGGGTGGGGGCGGGGGATATTAGCTGACAAGAAAGAAACTTTTCATTTTAGTAGCGTTTAAAATGACAAAATAATAAAAAAAATAAATGAATAAAATAAAAGGCTTCTGTAAAAAGTTTTTTACAAATTGTTTCCATTTGGATTAAGCTCTTGTGCTGCAAAGCATAATTGTGACCATTCTTGAGTAAGCCGATACAGACGCTATGATGAGGTCTTCATTGTACGCATACGTGCTGGTGCTTAGGTGATGTATCACATGGAAACACAAAGAAACAATACATCTATTCAAACTAATGTTTTCTCCCTTCTGGTCCTTTCTATATATATTCAATAGCTGGAAAACAACCAGCTTGTTGACAGCAGCACTCCTATATGTGTTTACAACCTCTGACAAACTCAGTTGATCATATGACAGATGAGACCTGAAGTCCTGCAGCACATTACACACACAGGAGTACACTGATACACCAGCACCGCCTCAGAATCTCCTCCTCTGAAAATGTTATCAAAAGTGATATCGATCACGTGTCTATCGCAATACATATTGTAGATTTATTGTCCAGCACTGAGTCTAAATAGAGGAGTTGGCATCTCACCCTGTTGAGGAAGGAAAGAAAGTAAGAAGTTCATTAGACTGTAACAAGCAAAGTTCGCTGCACTATAAACGAGCACGTAGCTCCGCTCCTATCATCCCAGATGATTTGCACCTGACTCACCTTGTGGTCAGAACAAGTGACGAAATGGAGCTGGAAGATGATAAACAAAAGCTGAAAATAGGAAAGGTTACACTGCTTACTCAAATAATAGTAAGCATCAAAATCTTAATCAAAATGTCTGGGTTTTTTTCGGGCTCTGGCCTATAACTAATGTTAACCAGTCGTATCGGATCGGGCTTCGTCCAAGTGACGTGAGACCGAGTTTATTTTTTTAATTTAAAAAAAAAATAATAATTTTTAAATGCGGAGAAGATGAAGATGCAGGGAGGCTGATGCAGGAGGCAAAGGGCTTCAGGAAGAGGATGCTAGTGACTCAGCTACGTGAGGAAACAGTATGTGGGTCAATAGGTGAAGCAGCGTGAATGATGCGCTCCGCATGCAGCGCGCATGTTGTGTGACAGAGCGACTGAATGTCTGCAGCGAGCCTCAGATGCCTACGTGCTGCTCCACTTTTTTTTAGAGCTTAGTGGGAAAATCGGGTCACCAGCGAGAACACACAGCCCCCCGCCCCCCGTATCCTCTCATTTCTCCGTCTGTGTTCCCCTCTTTCTCTCTACTGCTGGTCGTTCCCTCGTTTTTCCCACCTTTTCTCTCCTTCCTTTGGGGAAGGATTTTTTTTTTCCTCCCGTTTGTCGTAATGCAGCCTGGGCATCCATCCGCATCCATTCCTTCCTAATTGCATTTTTCTCCCCCCACCATCCTCCTCTCTACCCTCTTCTGTGTTCGTATCCAATGATCAGATTATGGAGCATATCATGGGATTAGTAAATCTCCTGGTCTGTATTAAATTTGGGGAACTGAGGGCTGGATAAAGACGGCTGATGAGTCTTTCATGATAATGCAGAGTCCTTCCCGGGGAATAAATGATGCTAGAGAGCATCAGAGCCATCACTGTTATATTCACCAATGAATAGCCAGGGGGAGGTAGTGATGGAAGAAGCTGTAATCAGCAAGTTTCCAGAAACAGAGGGAAAATAATCGAATTGGAGAACAAAAAGGAAACTTGTCGCTTGCCGATAGATATTAATCAGATGTGAAAATGCGTCTTTCAAGTTTTCCAACTTTCTGTGACATGAACGATGCTCTTTGCACAGACTCTCTGGGTTTCCCCCCTTCTGAGAGTGCATCACAGCAGCCACATTTGGTCAGATTTAATCAAACTCCAGTCGGTTTGCCTAGAAAGTCCGGTTCATTTGGGAGGTGTGGATACGCAATCGAACCCTGATGCAGATCAAAAAAGCCAACTCTAGTTGGCTTTCTAAAAACCCAGGTCTGTTTGATTGAAGTGAACTCTGGCAGGGTTCCAATGCATATATGGCTGCCAAGCTGACCAGAGACCTCTCCAAAAGCAGAAAGAGGACTACAGCACAGGGCATTCTGGGTAAATACAACCAAATCAAAGTCTAGTACTAGTGGAAGATTTATGATCTTTTCCCAGTGCCAAAAGAGAAACCTTACAACTGCTAAAATCCACTCCATTTTTGTTTATGTTTCCTGAAGGAGGAAGTTGTGCTCAGTGTCTTCTTTGGAGGTTTTTATGTCATCTACCTTCAGTGATTTTTGGTGCAGTGCCACCACAGGCGAGGGGCACTGCACCAAAAATGGTTTGGTTTGTTTGACACAATGCAGAAAGTGAAAACACCTGCTGAAAATGTAGCAAATGTTGCAACTTTGGTCCAAAATCAAACCAAGTACCAGACTATCAGGTGCAACAACACTCTTAGTTGCGAGCTGTATTCCTCCTTTTTTTCTGTTGTTTCTTTTTCTGGTTTCGTCTCATCGCTCTCTACTCTGCCTCCCTTTGTTCCTTCGTTCCGTCTCTCCCCAGTCCAGCTCCTGTCCCCTGTTTTTCTCCTTCCGCTCCTCCAGACAGATGGCAGGTCTGTGGGTCATGGTGAGGTGTCAGGGTGGGGTGAAGGCCTACAGGGTGAAGGGTTTTGTTGCTGAACACATCCTTTTCTGGTAGCCTCTCTGTTTTCTTTGCTGCCATTCTCTCCACTGTCCCAAACATCTGCTGTCTCTGCCAGACTCGCTAACATGGTCCAGAGTCCTTAGAGTTCCTGCTGCGTCGTATCAGTGTGCACACTGGATGCGTGTGTGTGCGTGTGTGTATGTGTGTGTTTGCTGACAGAACTAGGTTCTGTAGAGAAACAGCCCCCAGAGTGCGTCGGGGAACAGATTGGAGTCTGAGCCTCCTTGTCCTGACTCATTAATCTCCTCTTTAATTCATGGTCTCACCACCGGCTCAGCTCAGGCACACACACACATAGACATGCGTGATGTCGCCTTCAAGGTCCAGAAAGTGGAAGAAAGACTACTTTCTGGCACTTCTTCGCTTGGCACGAACAACCGCACGTGTTATCACCGAGGGGAGGTTTAATCATTTAATTTCCTTGTGTTGATGATTCTTTCTTCTGCCTGGAAATGATCCATCAAACTTTAAACCGCCCCTTCTTTCGCCCCGCGCCATTCCATGAAGCCCAGAGTTGATGCTTTGTTTTCTGATCGCCTTGCCAAACTCGGCACATGAAAGGAATTCAAGATGCACATTTCTAAACAACAAAAGTTGACCGTAGGACTCCATAATTCAGCGACATCATAGGACAAGAAAATCACATCACACAGATTAAATTATCAAGAAGAAACCTTATGAGATCCTCACACGGAGAGGTGGTTTATTCAACTGTTTAGGGGCATTTAGTAACAGCAGCTCCATCTCCTCTGCTTTCATCTGTATATGGGGAACAAAAAAAGGAGATTTGGGTTTAAACAAACAAATCAGTTCTGAAAGGTCCAGGCAGCTAGAGTTAGACATTTTTAACATTTTTAAAAAGGTTTATGTTTTGGCTGTCTAATAATTTCCACATTTGAGAATAAAGACCAAAATAATATGAAAATAAAGTTGTAATAATACATGAGTAATATAATATGAGAACAAAGTACAAATAGAAAGTAAAAGCATGCAAATATCAGAACAAAGTCAACAAAGTCAAAACAATATAAGAAAGTCGATAAGTCATAATAATTTGATAATAGTCGTAGTAAAACGAGATTAATGCTGTTGTAGAAAGACTTTATTCCCCTACTACTATGAGAATAAAATTGTAGTATGAGAATGAGGTCGTAATGACATGAGAATAAAGCCAAAATATGAGAATAGTCACAAAGTCAAAACAATGCAAGAAAGTTGTCATAATACAAAAAAAAGTAGCAAAAATATGAAAATAAAGACTTAAAAATATGAGAATGAAGTTAACAGTCAAAATAAAGTGAGAATAAAATTGTGAAAATTAAAGGATAAATAAAGTTAAGAATAAATTCACATTTGGCTTCAGTTGCATATTTCTGTCTGACATATTACTATAAAATGAGATTTTTTTAAAATTAATTTTCAAATTGAACCTAAAGATAGCATATGAGTAAAGTGAAATGAATAGGTCCACGAATTAATCCCTGATGGACACCACAAAAAAACATTGTAAAAGCTTTCCCGCTCATATAAAACCACTGCGGTGCTGATCCTTTAATCCTAGCAGCACATTCCTAAAAAGGAATGGGAATGCTGTGGTGTACCGTATTAAAAGTAGCTCTGAGGTCTTGAAGTAAACATCTTCAAGAAGAAGACAGAATTCTCTAACTCAATGAAAGATTACAAGTAGATATGAAAGTTGACCGTTTAAAACGGCTGTGTGTGGTTACAAGTAATCTGTCTTGTGGGTTGTTTGACGATTTTCTGGATGACCCTGAAGAGTTGCACTGGGCTTCTCCCCTCAAACATAAAATGAGATTCAAAGTTTTTATCCCACCATTTTATCTCTGGCGCCACTGTGGATTTGTTTAAATTTGGAGTTGTTAAAATTCTCAGTTGGATCCTTTTCGGAATGCCGCTGCTGCCTGTCAGCTTTAGCGAGTCACATTCTCATATTGCGAGGAGCGCATCCAAGAAACAAGCAGAGGGGAACCACATCCAGGCATACTAAGCAATGGAAAAAGAACATCCGACTTTAAGACATGCACATTTTTGCCATTACAAGCCGAATGGATGCACTCTGCTTCAGGGATCAGTAAATCTAACATGCATTTTGTTATATTATTTCTTCACAATGGCTGGGTTTTGGTTTTTTTTTGACTAGTTGATAGAGCAGTATTAGTCTTTTGCCAGGGCTTTTCTACACCAGTTTTTGCGCTTGCCCTTAAAAACTTCTTAAACCAAAATGCATGAGTTGTGAGGTCAAAGTAGTTTTTCACTCGTCAGAGCTCCATTCCACTCAAATTCCTTCCTCTGGCGGTCATGTGGGATCTTTGACATTGGACCTGATGATCTTATCCTTTCAAATGCCTTGGCGATAAGGATGCAAACGGGGACGGAAGCCCATAAGGAGGAGCAGGAAGAAATGGAACTCGTGGAGATGATGAGAACATTGATAAGGACGCAGGAACAGACCTTTCCATTGTTGGCTTCACATCTTAACTGGACACAGATATGAAGCTTTAAAGACTTAAACGGGCATCCTGAAACCACAACTTGACTGGGACGATGAAAGCACTTGCGGTAAAATGAACTAATCATATGATAGTGACGACCCAGTGTAAATAAACATCGCATTTAGGAGGCTGTATGATATTCAAACTGTAACAGTTACTCATAATTTAAAGTCCAGGAAGACGAAGGAATGCATAAAGTAGAAACAATGTACGTTCTTTGTTTTGTGTCTTTGTATTTGAGCAAGATGATACTGTGGCTAGGTGGGTAAAGCTAAGTGTAAGCCATGGAAGACCCATGTTTAAACTATTCATCAAAACCTCATCTGAATTTCAACAACACAGAAGCATCTTCAGTTTCTCAGATAGGCTTTGACTCTTTTGTATGTCCTATTTCAAGCAGGATTTCCTTTTTATAGATCTTCCAATTTCCAGTCATTGTGTATGAATGTTGCCATTCTTTAGTGATTACCTTTCCCAAAAATGTAACATTTTTAAAGTATCATTATTTTGTCCCTGACTCCGTTTTTATTTTTTATTAAGCGTTTGTTGATTCTGAATATAACACTTAGTTTGCCACATATCTGCTATAAACTTCCATGCCTATAAAAATTCCTGTAAAATTCCCCCCAATCATTTCATCAGTAACCAAGTCATCCAGTTAGTTACTGATGTGTTTTGTTTTCTGCAGGATCAGTTTTTCTGTGCAGTAAAAGATATGTTGTTTACAAAAACAGCCTTGAGGAAATGTTCACAGATAAATTGGCTCAGATTTTCTTAATTTTGAGAGATCAGTGATCGGTCAATACTAGCACGAGAATCTGATCTCATCTACTGATCTGGCCTCCAAAACTGCGCGTGGTTAACAATAGTCACAATAACAATTAACAAAATCATCCCAGGCTTGCCAACTTCCCGACTTTGTCGCTATATAACGTTTTGGACAAAAATATTGGTATTGGACAAAATCGGCAGATCAGGCTTTTTAATGAACAGTGGTCGGCCAATCTGTGGACCACTGGTATTCAATAATCTCATCCCGCGCTCCTGCTGACAATGTTTTTATTCTGAGAAGTTGGATGAAGAGCCAGGCTAATGCTAACATGTTTTCTCACGCATTTTATATTTCAGATTGTAATATATTTTAATGCAGTTTATAGACAAATCTGATAGAAAAAAGCTATTTGGATGTATTAAAATTGAACTACTATTTCAGCTGCTTTCCTATTTGTACAGCAATGTCACATAACAGACTGAGTGCTGCAGACATTTATTGTACTATAGTACAATAAATGTACAATAAATGTCATAATAAATTATAATTAATTAATAATTAATTGAGAAAATCCCAAAATGTTAATTGAAAAAGTAATTACAGTACCTATAATAGAGTTTTGCAGACTTTACACATGTAACTTTATTGTTTTTTTTTATTTTTATTTTAACTGCTCAAAATGCTTCTTCATGACTCATGAAGCCACATACAGTACAGCAACAACAGGTATAATTGTTTCATCAGGAACTGGTACGTAGTAAATGTAAACATACCTTGATCTGGGGATTTCTTTCATGAAGAACTCAGTTGCATTTCAAGGTGTTTTCCTGCCCGGTTGAGGATATTTACAATGAAAATCCTGTGTCTTATTTCATGCTAGCAGGGAAAAGCTACCCTAAACTAGACTGTGACAGTCCTGGTTTTGGCTGAGCTGATGAATAAACAAATGTGCAGTAATATTTTGTAATTTCTTTTCTCCAGTCATTCAGTAAACTCCGAGGTTTGCAGTGAGGAGTCAGAAATGACCCCACACACAGTAACAGATAGACTTCTTACCACGAAGTCTCACTTCCTTGGCATAACTGTCCTAAAAGTGGGTTGTTGTTGTTGTTGTTGCCAATACTGTCCTTGGCCTGGAACTGTATTTTGACAGATGTTTGCCTCCTTGAAGAACTTTTCTCAATAATCAGTTGTGCCCTTTGTAAACATATAGTCTGTCACAGCTTAATTAGCGTGTGTATAGAATAATAAAGGGAGTCTTTTTTAAAATACTGAATTTAAGCGGGTGAACTGTAATTAAGCTGTTGGACTGTCTCAGAGATAATAACGGTAAACAGAGAGTGTATCTGGGGTTGGATTGATAAAATCTTTCTCCGTTGTGTGTTTGTGGTACAGAGTGTCTCCTGGTAATGTTTACCGTACAGCATGTTTATCATCTCGGATACAGTAAGCCATTCAGAGCGTCATCTGACTTGCACTTTCACATCACGTCAGCACTCCGTCAGGAGCTGTATGTGGATCAGAGCTGAGCAACTGATCCACAGCTCTTCATCTTGCCGATCCTTTAATCCCGTCACAGACCGTTTGTCACGGTGTAAATCAGAGGTCGCATCACCTCCCAACCTCACGTCGCACTCGGTTTTACCGGGCAGAACAGGGAGTCGCCTCAGTGTCTGTGTGAGGTGATGTAAACAGCAGTTTCATCATGCAGTCGGAGGTGACTGGAACTGTTTTTTTTTTTTTTTTTTGCTAAAAAAAGAAAAAGCAACGGATGAAGCAATAGTGTTGCACGCTGCACTCTGGCCCATGCGTTGTTTGCGTGGAAGCAAGCAAGTGTTGCAGTTTGGGGGGGGGGGTGTTGCTCAGCTGCAGCCAGGACAGATGGTAGTTTAAAATGTTTTGCAAAGGTCCTTCTGATGAGCTCACTCTGGGTCATCAGGCTTTGGTGAGCTATGCTCAGGCTTTCTCTTGTCCTTAGTGATGGTTGAGTAAGTATTCCTTACTCAATCATTGTAAACAAAATCACAATGCAATACTTAGACCTTTTTAAGTTCTACACCTAAAAATTATGAAATGGTATGAAAAAACAAAAAATTATACTATAATAACTAAACTGAAACAAAGCGATATTTAACTAAAAACAATTGTAAGTAACTTAAACTAATTAGACATAGCAAAAGTCACCTTGAAATGAAACTAAACTAATAACTAGTTTTATAATCCAAAACTATTATAACCCATGGTGAGGACACCTCCTGATAGCAAAATAGTTTTCAGTTTTGTTAAGGGTGCACCGATTACAGTTTGCTGGTCGATCACCGATCTTCAGAAAACCTCACCTGCCGAATCCAATTTGACCCATACCAATTTTCTACATATAACGGGATAGTGGCTTACTTTCAGACCTTTGCAGATGAGATCGATGGATAAGATTGATTTCACCCTTGTATCGGCTGATCACCCAACATTAAGGAAATTAGAGAAGATCTCAAGGCTTTTAGGGACAATTTTGGCCTATAAGGGCAGAAGTGAAGGGGTCACACCCAGAATTAGCGGTTCAACTCGTCAATGAAGTAAACTAGCATTTTAGAGCTATTTTAGCAAACCCTTCAAGCCCTGCATGTACTTTTATCCACCAGTGCTAACTGTTTATGGTCGCTGGTGGCATGCTATGGCCGATTGCAGCACAACTGGAAAAAGCTATGCTATAAACAGTTGCAGCTGAGAAGAAACACAATTTAGCATGTTTTTAAGGAGTATGTGAACCTCATTTTTTTTTTTTTTTGGTCCAGTTTAGTTTTTGAAGAAAAACTCTTCAAATGTTACAAGAGTAAAATAACTCTTTACCTGGCATTACCTTTACAAAGCGAATGCTTGTACCTCAAGCTCAGTGGCCAGTTTGTACTTTAAGCATCAAACATGGCAAAAAAACACAATGCAATAAACAATACTTCGATTTTTCTCTGCCCCGATAACTTGTCACTTTAACCGTTCTTTTGAACAGGGTGTTTTGTTTTTGTCTTTTGTTTGTCTTAGTCTCCTTCATGGCTTGGACCCAACACATTATAAAACAACTTGGATGGAATGCAAACCATCTTCATAGTTACGCAGAGGTGTGTGCATGTGCTCATTGATGGTTGAGCTTCTCTGTTTCCTAAAACTTTACACTCAGCTGAGGTTTTCAAAAGAGCCACACATGGATGACTTGCATGATGACTTATTGTTGGACTGGTGATTCCTTTAGACTTCTTCCTCAAGAAAATGTCTCCAACTAGTTTAAATAAACCGAGATCGAGCTCAAACTCTACCCAATGATCACTATAAAGGATCTTCCAACATAGCTTTTTGTTATAAGGCCTGCAAGAAAACATGTAACGGTACTGCATTTACATTTCATTTTGTTCTGAAGGCTCATTCCTCCACTTGTTCTGTGGATAGGACTGGTTGATCCGGATTATATTTTATAAAGTGATTTTTTTTTTTTTTTTTTTTTTTTTACAGATAGTCTATACAAAGCAGATGTCTGAGGACATACATGTCTCCAAGTGGAGGAGGAGTCTTTGTCAGCTTGTATTGCAAACAATAATCTAGCGGATAAAGCTCGGTTGCTTGGGATTGTTCTCTGCGTGTGACTGACACCTAGAGCATCGCCTTGCCAAACAGCTCCGTCAGAATCTCCGTCTCTGCGTGCTTCAACTGGTTTGCAGTCAGTTTGTGGTGCATCACGTGCCTTGTGGGTTGCTGGAAAGTGTGTTGTGTCTGTCAAGAGCTGCTTCTCTAAATCTGATGTTGCAAACAGATGCAGCAACCTGTGAATATATAAAACTGAGAGTTCCAAGCACACATGCAGCCAAGAGAAAGTAACATCGGCACAGGTCCTCCAACTTTTGATGACTTTCATAAATGCTATTTAGGATTTTTTTTTGGTTCAAGGCTACTAATCATTTAGGTTTGTTTAATGTGAAGACAGTAATTTCACTGAACAATAGTAACTACACCATTTTTAAATTAAAATCTTTCTATTTAAGGTGCTAAGTGGCTCAGGTAGAGCGCCTCTGTACGCCATGTGCAGAGGGTATAGTCCTCAATGCATTGTCTTCTCCATCTTTAATAGAGGCCAGTAGTATCAAACAGTCTTTACAAAATGTGACCTAAGAGAAATCTGACACATTTCCACATATTCTTTTAAAACCAACTGCAAGGGGACAAATGGAGAAACTGTTGATAATTATTCATGAGTGGAGTTTTCATATTTGAGAACTTTGACCTTAATGAGTTTGTTTGCAAGTGGGAAACGTGAAAGTGGTGCAGTACACTTTATTATCATTCGGCGTTCCCAAAAGATTTAGGAACAAACTTTGCATATTTCACAGGGAAAGAGAGGCAGCATTTTCCCTCAAGCTGAGGCTATGGTCAGCTTAGTGAGGACATTTATTAGCAATATAAGTATATGCACATCGTCATTATTGGCATTATGACCTATATATACTTATGTATTCTTAAACCTTTTCTTTTCAGAAAAAATATAAATGAGCGAGACCTACTTCTTGTAGCTCTGAACATGGTTCAGAATATGTAAGTGGTGAACTGTGAACATAAATCCCATTTAAGCCTGCATAGACTGAACCTAGCACTATTCAGAATGAACTGGTGTCCTTCAGTCGAAGGACACCTTGACCAGAGGGCATTGGGCTTTTTACCAAGATAGTTCAACACAGACCTTGAGTGGAAGAATGCTTGGGGAAGGCCTTCCTTTCAAGAGTGGTTCGTGGAAAGATGTAGTTACTGCAGAAGGATAAGAGCAATGTATTATACCTTGAAGATATGGGAAAAAATATTAATGCTTTTATAGTAGTAAAATGCTAAGATAGTCATTTGAGTTTAACTAACCCTGTCTGCCCAGTGAGTATCCCACTCACAGTGTAGCGCATCCTGAATATGACAGACCATAAAATGGGCAAACATACGGGCCTGAGCTGTGCTACTCAGTAAAAATGAGGCATTATGAAGAGAACAATGATGGAGCTAAATATGTTGAGATTTTTATTTGGATTGATCAAAGCGGACAGTATCGGAAACAGGTAAGATGGTGCGTCCTAAGATGGAAAAATTAGTGTGCAAAACTGGGACAGTTTGGACATGTGCAGAGGGGTGTAATGGCTACACTGAACAAAAGATAGTAAAGATTGAGCTACTTTGGAGGTGAATAACAGGAAGATCTTTCTCCTCACTAAATGAGATGTTGAAGGTTACCTTGAATGTTGGTTTTCTTCCTGAAGATTTTGATAAGTTCAAAAGAAAGAACCAATCAAAAAACTGATAAAACTAAGTCGTTTAAAAAAAGAAAGTGAACTGCAGAAGTTAATTATTTAATAGTTCCAGGATTAAGGAAAAGTTTGTTTTTAATGTAGCGGCATTGAAGCTTTTTTTTTTTTCTAAGAACTTGAAGAATTGATTTAAATAAAGTACAATCGTCAATTACAGTGTTTTTCAAAGCGTCTCCAACTTATTGAACTCCGATCCATCTTCAGTCCTCTCTTGCTTAAGAGGAAGAGGACGTGAAGCGTTAATCGACGTTTGTGTACAAGTCACGGTCAGGAGGTTTCGCCATCGGGGGATTTGAGCGTTGCAGCTTGTTTATGTTGCAACATAGAAGCAACAACAAGTCAGGGGTTGATGAATGGGAAGACGCCTCTAACGATCGTTAAAACGCTCCTTTCTCCACACACAGTACCGGGCCATTTATCAGCTGCAGAGTTGGACCTGCAGATCCAGACAACACTCTTGCACATCTCACTCGCTAATCAGCTGCTTCTCGGTAGCCGTGGCAACCAGCTGCGGAATCCCTCCCCTCACTTTTAACTTCTCTTCTGTCTCTTTTTTTTTTAATGTTCGCCCTTTTGCTTTCATGAGCTAATCCTTTCTTTATCCTTTTATAGTCTTCCCCAGCTAACAAAGGAAGGGGAAGTTAGAGATGTAGAAAACACTGAGTTAAAAGAAAAAGCAGGTCTGGTCTTAAAGCACTTTGCAGGCTGCTGTCTAGCATCTGATTTCCTCTGGGAACTCAGCTGAGATAAAGGGAAAGAAAAAAGGCGTGACCGTGTGAAAGAGAAAGCAAAGGAGAAGATAAAGACGGGGTTTACCTGTCAGGTGAAGGTTGAGTGAGAGCCTATTACACCAATAGTCCCAACTTGATATGTGCATAGGTAATAGACGGGATAGAAATAAAGCTGGAATCTCAATGGGCCGGAGAGGAAGGCATTCTGAAAGGAAAACACACATTACCGGTATTTACTTTCCGAGTTAAGAGACGGGCAATGGAAAAGTCATATTTTGAATTATGTCTGCAGAACTATGCAAAGAGGAATATAGCTGCAGGTAATTCGTATTTAAATGTACAGTGTGGCCACGGCGACCTGATAATAATGATGCTGCCACCCTAAAGGTTGAGCTAAAGCATTTGATTTATCTTACTGTTCACGCTTGCGGTGGTTACACTGAGTCCTCATATATCTGCAAGCAGTAGAGCTGCAGAAAATATGTAATTGCATTACCATTTTAATGATATGGTGTATTAATTATAGCCCCCATTTTTACGACTCTTTTCCTTCATCACAATGCCCCAAACACAGATTGTGAGAGTTAGCATCTCTACCACTAAAAACGTACAAGTGTGGGCATTACAGGTAGAACAGACCAAAAATATTAGCAATACAGAATGTGAAATTTAGTAGAATTTCACATTGAAATATGAAATTCCACGAAACATTACATCCAAGCAATACTTTGTGATTTTGATAGTGCACACTTTGATATGACATTGATGGTTTTAATTTGATATATTGTCCAGGAATCATATATTATTCTGCCTAACAGAATATATGACAGAACCTCCAGTGGAGAATTAGTTGTATAATTCACTTTGAATATGAAAGAAAATGACTAAATGGTCATCAGTGTATTAATATTACATCCTCCTGATATGTTATTGGCCGATAACCAATATTTATCAATATTGTATAACCCTACCACTTTAATAATAATCACATCACCAACATTGTTTCTCTGAACCAGTTAAACACCCCACAATCCTGTCCTGCTTCACTGTCACTTTTCCTATATTGTTCATCCCTAATTATTATCATAAAGCCAGAGTATCATCTTAAAGATGATGAAAAAGTAAAAGGAGTCTAAGAAATTATTCCTGAGGAATGCCATATGTAGCAGAGGTTGCCATGTGTGCTGTGATTGTATAGTCATTTAGATTTAGTTACTTTATCTAAAATACTTTGAACTAATTGTGTTTATTGTTTAAATATTATTAATTTAGTTGAGGATCAAACTAAAGCCCAGCCTTGTCTAGTCCACTTTAATTGAACTCTGGTCTGTTTGCCTAGAAAGTCTGGTTTGTCGGGGAGGTGTGAATGCAGTCAAACTCTGATGCGGACTTAAAAACCCAACTTTGGTCCCCCTACAAGCCTAGATCTCAGTTTGGTTGAAGTGAACTTTGGTGCGGTTCAAATGTAAATGCCAAGCGGACTGAAAACTTTAAAGGCAGGAAGTGAGCTACAGTGCAGGGCATTCTGGGTAAATACAACCAAAATAATTGTGCAAGCGTAGTGCTGGTGGAGATTTGTTTTACTTTTAATTTTTTTTACCAAAGATAAAGGAGAAATCCTGCAACCAGTAAACTCAACCACCTCTCCATTTTTGTGAAGAAAGGAGTTGTCTACTGAAGAGATTTATGTGTCGCTTCCCTCAGTGGTTCTTAGTGTAGAACCACCACAGGCAAGGCGGACAAGTCGCTCAAAGGATTTGATTTGTTTGACTCAGTCCAGTGTGAAAGAGAACAGTAGCTGAAAATGGAACACATTTTCCCCAATCAAAATTGAGTACAATTTTGGTCCCCGGTCAAATCAAGTCTGCCGGACTATTAGGTGTGAAAACTAATTTTGAGTGACAATGTGTCACAAAACAGGCAGACACCTGTTATGTTGAATTCTTAATACTACTTTCAGGTAGCTCTTAAAAGGTTCATTAGCAATGTAATTAGCTAACTTTGTTCAGAAGTAATTCCTTAACACTGACTGGTAACATGACTAGGCTTGTCTGTTTCCGGAGAGTTAAGACCTTATCAAGAGTTATACACCCACATTCTTCACATTGTTGTAGAAGGTTTCACAGGGAGAGACCAGGGTCAGACTGCCTCTCTCCTTGACTCAGTAGAGCCAATAAAAACCTTCCTAACTGCATAGTTGTCCATTTGGGCATTCTTAGTTGAATCAAAGCAAAGTGTTCAAATAAACATTTTGAACTAAACTGCGTGCTATACATGACGTCATTTGCTTTCGTTCCTGGACACCACCTGTTCACATTGTCCTCATAAATCATAGACTGAAGTGTCCGCCTGTCTGATGGTATTCCTCCGCTTCATCCGGGCTGTGCCCTGCGTTCTGGTGAGGTGGAAGTTAAATATTTACTTTACTCTGGAAGCTTCCGCCCATGGCCAGAGTAAATGGACCTTTTGATTCCTCACACTCATTACCAAGCCTTGTGGTAGAGTGGGTCTTGAGTTTGCTTTACTGAGACAAACAATTTCATTGAGTAAGAGATCAGAAATGTGAACTATGAAAGGACAAATTCCAGCCTCATGAGCGCAGGCTGTAGATGAAGCCTAAAACCCTTCATTCTGTTCAGATCTGTTACACATTATCACATTCCACAGATCCTAGGTATTTGACCAAGTTGTACACTTGACACTGACGTGGGGGGAGAAAAAAAAAAGCTCCTTAAGTGTTCACACACTGAAGCTGTGGTAATATTTTACAGCATAAGTGTTTCTGTGTGTGTGTTTACATAGAATTAAACCATGAATGAATAGGGCTACTGTTAAACAAGATTAGCTTATTTTAGTATCCCACAAACTGAACTCCAAGTGAATGGCTCTGCTGAAGCTTGAAATGAGGGTTTGTTATGTGTTCATCAGAAACTGCTCCAATGCAACACTTACCCGACTCAAAGTTTCATCTTTTTCTGTACTTCCAAAATAGGGACGGGAATCAACATTAGTATAATTGTTTCTTAATCAATTCAGAATCGACATCCACGTCTCTCATCAACTTCCAAGAACAACAATGTAGTTGCAGTTCCTTCCACTTTGTAAATGTGAACTACTTTATATTGGTTTGCTCCATAAAATCCCAGTAAATCTTATGCAGTTTTGTTAAATAGCAAAATGTGGAAAAAAGTTAAAGTGGTGTGAACACTTTTTGTGATGCTCTGCACTGCATAGAAGTATGTCTGTATCACTTTCTGGCAATGCGTTGGTGAGATCGTGTGCCAGCAGTCACTGCCGAAGCCTCTTATTTGCCTGAGAACTTTGACAACATTACAACACCTACCCTCCAGAGTATGGTATTCCATGTTCTGCCATTATTAGTGTTTCCAGGCCTTGGGCAACCAGTGTTTCCAGAGAACTTGAAGGCGGGTTCATTTCCTTTGTAAACATCAGGCACTTTTCTGACTACGATGAATAGCATGAAAAGAACTACGCCTCAGAGATCTGTTCTCGCACAGGCAAAGCACCCATGGAGCGGCTTCCTCTTCATCTTGCTTTCTGGTATTACCTTCCTCTATGTTCCGGAAAAGAGAGAGGTGTTCCTGAGAGGCCCCCTCCCTTCACAAGACAGACTCACAGCTCCATCTCCTCATTGATTGTCTTTTAATTAAAGCTCTTTAATTTAAGATTTACATTAGAAAGCCAAGGGTGCCATTGGCTCGATATTACATCATTCTCCACAGTTATCTTTTTAAAACGTCAACATAAGCAGGATGTGTCACAGGTGATCTGTTATCACTTTTAGCTGCAGTGACTCTCCTGGTTTAAAATGAGCATTGCATCACACGTGTATCTGTGTGTAATGCGCTGACATCAGGACAGTCCACTATACTGCAATTTACTGTAATTTTCTGCCGATACATTATAATGAATTATTCAGAGAGAAGCTTTATATGCACAGCACACCCTTAATCAATGCAGGGTGATCTCATATTTGTCATGTTGTAATTGGTCGCAGTGATGGAGTATTCGTGTTATACTTACCATAATGGATTTTAATGGAATATTCTTCAATCTTTAACATGTCCCATGTGTATGATATTACAGTTCCAAGAGCTCAAAGTTGCAGTGTGTAACAGTAATGAAGATCTATTAAAAGTTGAAATGAATTAGTTTTTTTTATTACCGTTTTCCCTCTAGAGTCCTTCAGTATAACAAAGAACAATGGTGCGTAACTACACTCCTTATCAAAACCTGAAGACAGTGCATTGTATGTTGTTTTGTAATGTAAGAAGAAACCGAAGCAAGAGACAAAACAGTTTTCAAGCTGTTCATCAGATTATCAGCAGTTTAAGGCCATAGCCCTGAAAAGTCTAAATCATAAATATGACCTCTGTCATTTTATCTCAGAGACTCGTAAATGTGTCTGAGATTAATCATAAATGAGGCTTCTCGTAAAGACCAACCGCTGCCAAAGTTGGATGCAGTCGTTTTCAGTTTCCTAAAGGATCTGGAGTAATTTGGGACGAACGAATCAAGTAGTAAACCCAAGTAAATTTCACGTGTGCTGAGCTGGAGGATGAAAAGACAGATCCTTAACTCAAAGTACTGTCCAATAATCATAATATGGCATTTGTGAGCAAATGTTTTAAAGAACAAAAACCCTGACACAGCCGCCTGTCTTTCCACACCTCAAACTTACCCACTTAAAATTTGCAAAGGAGCATCAAAAATTGCACTGTAATGTTTTGTTTAGCCTCTTTTTTCTATGATTTGGGAATCGATTTGGTTTTTTTTAGTTTGACTTTATTGAACATATTGTAATAAAATAATAAACCAAGTTATATACAAAGGAAATCAATTTAAAACAAAAACAAGCAAAGGACGAACAGTAGTAGAGTATATTTACGTTCAAAGCAATGGGTAGAAATATGAACTTAGTTTTTCACCATCTCCTCTAACATCAGTAGCATCATCCAATAAATTACTGTTCATGTTAACTTTGTTATAACATTCTTAATTAGTGATCATTTTCTAAATCCATATGTATGACTGGTACAATGCATTCATATTTCCGTGCCTTTAAAATTCTTTCTAAGTCAGTGTGCCTTAATTGACAACTTCATTAAATAGCTACAATAACATTGATAATAGCTGTTATAACAGTAATTACTTCTCATTGAATATGCAGTTATGACAGTGCATCTGTTATTCAGGTTTTTCTGGAAGTGCTTTTATGTTTTTTCCAACACATTTGGTAGCATGATGTCTCACGGTTTCCGGACCAGTCATGAATCCCGGCGTTGTTCCTTGGAAAATGGCCAGACTGTCAGAGAAGAATGGTTTTGTTCCCAGGAAAACTCCAGTGATTCAGCGGATCTCCGGCGATCAGCTGAATGCCTGCGTTTTTATTTGTTTTTCTTTTAAAGGACACATGGTGCAAGGTCCCTGCACCAACCGCATGGAAAACGATGAGTTGAGGATGAAAAGTGATGTTCATAATCTGAAAGATAACAAACAGCTGGACTTTCTGAATAATAAAGGAAGTTTTGTATTTATTGTATGGAGTTTCCTAGAGCACAAGCTTTTTACCAAAGTGGCCAAAATTTAAGTAATCGCTAACTTGAAAGCACGAGACCACAAAAATCTTAGACCCTTATATAGTTTAAAACTAACTTTTTGTGCCTTTTTTATGTTATCTTTTCAATAATAAACTACATTTTCTGAAGAAATGGATCAGTAAATTATTGTAGAAGGCCCAGTTTCTCTCTTTTTTCGCTTTTCAAGTGAAAAAAGTAGCGGAAGACGGGGAAACACATGAAAACAAGCCCATTGTAAACCACAGACATAGACAGATTTTATTGTCATTCAATTGTAAATTTAAATATGTACATTCTGAAAGAGATTTTGTTGCAAGGCTCCAATAATTTGAAAATAAATAGTAATAAAAGTGTCATTGTAAATACAATAAAAGATTAAATTAATGGCAATTTATTACTATGAGAAATAATTACTGTTATAATGGCTATTATCAATGTGAGGGATGAAGCTGCTGCTGAACAACCAGATTCCACAGTAGCTTCATCCAACCAGACCATAAACACAAGAAAGATTCCACAACTACAGCTGTCGTCCCCTGAAAACAGCTCAAAATTACAAATAGTTTTTTCTTTTTACATTTTATTTTCCTCTTGAAGGAAGTTTGTTGTTCATGTTTCAGAGCAGGGATGGAAAGCTCCATGGTTGACCAGAGATCGAGATGGAAAACTTTAGATGTCTCCTACAATGAGATAGTCACATACATGTGCAAAAATACTTTAGCAGGAAGAATTTCCCCAATCACTGCTGAATACGTTGCTATTGTGATGGAACGTCATAAGAAAAAAAGAACCTTTGTGTCCCCGGGGGACGCTGTCGTATAAATAATAAGAAAATGACCTTTTATATTCTAGTTTTCGTCCATCTCGCTCATCATTTTGGTTTTCCAGTTATTGCCAGATAAACATACTCATTCTATATCACCACTGCTCATCAACCCGGACTTGGGTACCTGATGCCAATTTCCAGTTTTTCTTTGTTACATATTTGTGTGTTAATTTGTTTTACTTTTGTGTAATCAGCTTGTTGTGTGCTGCAGGTCCCTCTTGAAAATGAGATGTGGATCTCAGTGGTGTTTTCACCTGGTTAATAAAGGAAATATATATATAATGTCTGTGTTAATGTAGTAATCTGTCCATCCAAGAATCTTTTGTCAACTCATAGTATGTTTATTTCCAAAGACATTGTTGTTATAGTAGGTTATTATTGTTATAATATTGTAATATGATAGGAAAAACACCACATTTTAATCAGACGTGATTAAAAGTCTCTATTCCCTCCATCAATGGTATTCATCCTATCAATCAATATATAAGGATACCTTATGCTACCAGTGGGGGGGGGGGTTTAACCTAATTTTGAAATTTTTCTCCTCTTTCTTTTTTTTTCAGTGGCTTTTATCTTCTTTTGGATTTATCAGATTATTAGAAAACACATTTTAAACTAAATGCTGTTAGTTTATAGATCAAATATGGTATTTTTTTAAATGTTTTTTTTATCTGATACGTTGTCCACCATATTTTATTGGTTCATCTGTCACTTTAGAACATCGTGACAACGTGAGATTTTACCTCCAGTGAATACCTTGCTGTCAGCTGAAACTTTGTTTACGGCCGTACTTTTCCATTTAGATGCTTTTCCCTTTTCCTGTTTGGTCAGGCAGTTTATTTCCTTTTTTCTCTATGCAGGTAGAAATTATGTGGATGTTGGAAAATATCGCATTCAGATATGTGGCTGTATGTGATTTTTTCCATGCTTAAAGCCCTTCTTCTGAGTTCACTCTGACTAACGCTGATCCACCTCAGTCAGTCACTGTCGCTGTTGTTTTGGTGACCCGTTCCTGAAGCACCAGCCTCATAAATCACTTCACTTTGGAAGTGTGGACAACACGAGGACATTAGTATGACTTAACCAGGGCCTTGTCCCTGTCAGCTGATGAAAGTCTCCAGCCTGTTTGTGTGTCAATCGGAGCCTCGCTGGCGCCTCTGTGTGGCAAGAACTTGAACCCACACCCTCTGCTGATTCATTTCCAGGAAATGACAGTCAGTGGGCGGTGAGGCAGTGCAGGCTTGGCAGACGGAGGACGGCTGTCTACGACGGCGGTGGTTCTGGAGGGACCTGTGCGGGGCTGATGGGGTGCCGGAGAGGTGGCAGCAGGAAGGGGCGGGGCCTCTTCCTGTTAATTAGCAGGGCCATGTTGTTAGAGTCCAGACAGGAACCTCGCAGGGGATTTTTCGGGGGTTTTGATTTGCCTGCCTGGTTCCACTTGTGAGTCTGTGGGTTGTGACAGATCTTTCTGAGTGTTTGGAGACCTTTACAAAAGGAATCTACCTGCTTGTCATTTGCAAAATGTGCGTGTGCTTTTTAAAAAAGTGGTTGCTTTTTTTTCCTCCCAGCTTTTCACTAGGGATGCACCAGTCCACATTTTCCACTACTGTCTGATGTCTGAGGTTTAGTAGCAGCTGATACAGATTCAGTACAAAATATCGGTGCTGAATTTACTTACAATGTTTCTGCTTTTGAGACACAGTCACAAATGTACTGATTTAAGTTGATTATTACATTGATATCAGATTGAGTCTTGCTTACTCTCTCTCTCTCTGTCTTCCAGGAGCGTTTCGCGGAGATCTTCGGGGGCAACGCGGCGGCGGAGAGCAGAAGATCTCAGGAGAGCTTCAAAAACTGGCTGTTGCTGGGAATGAGCGTGGTGACGGCCTTCATAGCCGGGTCCATCTTCGCCCAGAAGCGCCTGTGAGCGGAGCGGATAGCCGCCCTCGCCTGCCCCTCCCCCCCCGTCCAATCACTACGCCCGATGTTAAACATGAAGGTCCTGTTTGTCTCATCAGAACTGCTGATGAGACGAGAATCCAAACTGAGAATCCAAAACGTTGCCAGAAGACTTAAAAAAAAAAAAAAAAAAAAAAAAAAAGTTTTTAGTATTCTTGTGTTCACTTTTTCTTCGATACGATTTTGTGGTTCTACAAAGACTGACATGTTGTTTTCATTCACTGAGCCCTTTGTTCCCTTTTTTTCCCCCCCCTCGGCCACTTTCCTTTTGTTCCTTTAAACTTTTTTTTTTTTTTGCTGCCCAGATTTATTAAAGATCTTATTTTCATCGTTCTTTTCGAATGTTTGGAATTAGTTTTACAAATTTTTTTCTCTGTCATTCTAGTTTTCTACAAAGCTTAATTTTGTTTCAACGGTGACACTGAAAGCCTGTCGCATCGAGTTGGTGTGTTTTGTTGCCCCTCCTCTCTGCTCCCCTACAGAAAGCAGCTTTGTTTGTGCCATATGGAGAGTGAACTACCTTCTGTAGTTCCAAATTCCCATCTGCCATCCCCATCATCATCCTCATCCATCAATCCATACGCAGTTTAAAGAAAAGTCTAGCTGAGAAAAGCATTGTTGGATCTTGGCATAGCGTCGGTGTTTCCGTTCGCCTCATGGTTACCGCTGCGATTTGGTTGGCAGCTTGTCAGGATCTCTTATGAGCAGTAAAGGATCTAGAAAATACCGTAGCAACGCATGACTTTCTGGCACACAGGTGATCATGAAACATGAAAAGGTTTACAACGCCTTGTATAAGTATTCATTCCCCCTCTTGCCTCATTATAATCATATAATTCAATGTATTTTAATGTGGGTTTAAAGCAGTTGACCAACACAAAGTAGAACGTAATTAGTGAAGTGCAATGTTCTTTAAAAAATTTATTACAATTCAACAACGAAATGCTGCTTTAACTCGTATCAAAGCATCTTTAAACGGTCACTGTGGGCTGGAAGGGTCTCCAGTAGCAGTCAGCCTCGCAGGGAATTTGAAGAGGCTTCTGGCTGGAGTTGGAATATGATTCTTGCTTGAAGAGATGGTTTAAACTTCCTGTCCAGGAAGCATCCTGTTCCACTCCTCTGGGATTCGGCGTTGCAGTTCAGATGTCATTTGAGCTTTGAGATGATAATCGCCTGCTCGCAGTTGGAAGAATAATACCTCGTTGCCATGGTTAAGCATCCTAACAAGCGCTCAAAAGTAAAAAATATAACACCGTATCCAAAACCAGAGGGAAAAATTGTCCAAACATGCAACACTTCAACCAAAAACACTGGTCACAGTCTGTAGAAAGAACAAGTCAAAACTAACGCAGCAGAGCAGCTCCAACAGGCTGCCGCCATCGGAAGTGTAACCTGAAAAATACGGCATGTTACACATGCTTGAGCAAATAACAGAAATACTAAATTTGTCCTTTATGTTCTACAGAAGTGTTTAGCCGCCAGAGGTTCGGGGCTGGGAGGATTAGGAGCAGTACCTTGTTTAAACAAACAAAAAAAAATGTTTATAACGGGATCAATAAGCTCGTTATAACTCAGAACAGTCAGTAAAACAGCAACACCTCTTGGGGCTTTCAGATGTGGTCTAGACTAGACGACCCAGGATGAGAACAAGGAGAGAGCTGAGCCCCTTCATGCATTTTTAACAAGTGTTCTGTAAGTGGAACATCATTACGAGATTTAAAACAAACGTTTTCTTTATGCTAAAGGGTTGGGTTTTTTTTCCATTTTAACAAGTTTCTCATAATGAGATGAGTTTCGTCTCATTTTATCTCGTTAAAATGAGATGAGGTTTACATGTCTTAACAAAATAATTGTCTCATTTTAAGGAGTTTTATATCGGTTTTTTTTTCTCTATAATGAGGTATAAAACTTAGTTCAACTGGTTTATGTCGTCTTTTCTCCTTACATGGAGAAACTCAAGAGCTCCTGTTATTACAAGATGTTTTATATCTTGAGATATAAAACTCATTAAAACAATATAAGTTTATATTGTAAGGAGACAAGTTTATGAGTTATAAATTTTTTTTTTTTAGAGGTTTGTCTCATACCTAAAGTCGTTTTGTTTCAATAATAAACCACTCCTGAATTTCTTTCTAACCTTCAGCAGTAAAACGCTTCCATAAAGTTCCACTGCAAACATGAAATAAATTAACTAATCATGGTCCAGTAGGTGTCAGACCCCTTAACTGCTGCTGTAAATACAAACAAATGTTTCTGTTGATTTATTAAGGCTAATTAAAAGGACAGCGGCTATAAATCATCGTCATCTCTCTGCAGCCTGCAGAGCTACACTCATTAAAGGAACTTGAACAAAGATAATTAGCCTTATTTGTATCTGTTTACAGTGGAAGTAGTTTGATTTCTGAGTTGCTGTTGATCTATTTTTTTTTAGTAGGTTGAAAAGTGAGCAGACTCTGTTCCAACCTGCTGTCACGTTCAGTAATCAGGTCCAATCCTGAACATGTGCTGCATTTTTTCTGCAGCCCGTTTAGTTGAGCCATTACTCACACCCGACATTTATCAGCAGCTCACTTCCGGTTAACATCAGCTGAAAGTGTTACAGCCTTCAGACTGATGATGGAGCTCCGTCATCCAACCTTCTATTAGGAAAACGTCTCGTGCCGCAGGACCATGAAACCGCACCACTACAGGTTTTCCGTGATTTGCTTCCACAGTCCTCCGTCCTCCCCCTCGTCTTCCTCCGTCCTCCCCTGACACTTGGAAGCTGTCAAACCTCCAGCCGTCTCCCCGCCTCTTCCTCCGCGGGTCCCACGGCTGTCACGGCAGCTTACTCGTGTGTGTCAACTCACGGCTGGGCCACCTGCCGCCTCGCGCGCGCTCAGACGCCAGCGAGAAACCATCCACGGGAGACTTCTGAGGAGAGAACTGAGGGGAATAGAGGAGGAAGGCCTCGGCTTTGTTTCTGAAGATTTATCCATCTTTAATTCGGAGTTGTTGTCCCCTCGCGCTGCTGGAGTTGAATCTGCTTCCTGATGAGGCCCGCGTGCCGCCACGTTGCGTCGCGGGTCAAGAGTTTAAATAAAACCGTCCTGGTTAATGAGTGAAACATTCATCCTCACCTCACCTTCACCTCTCATATTTTCTCCTTCACGTTTCCCCCCCAAATCTTCTCCATTTCTCCCACAATATCCCGATCACTATCTTTGAGAGAAATATCTCACTAAATAAGCAGAAATGGAATCCAAATTGATTTTAAAACACTTGTTCATCCTATAAACCAGGGTCTGCTGTCATACATTCCAGTACAGTATATTTATATAGCTATTTTTCTAGTGTATGCTCCATTAAGAAGCTGCTCACAGTTTTCTCTGCTGTCTGGGCCCCAACTAAAACATCTCTGTGTGTGTGTGTGCGTGTGTGTTTGCGTGTGCATGCGTGTGTGTACGTGTGTTTCTGTCAGGCAACCCGTTTCTGAAGGCGGCACATATGAAGGAAGCGTGACAGCACTGGCACGGCCCTCCACGTACATCTATGAATATGCTTGTTATTTAAATTGATTAGGTTAGTAAGTTAGCTTAGTGACATATTTAAGTAAAGAAACTGATGGCTTTTTAAGACTAATTTATATTTGATGTAAAAAAAATAATAAAAAGAAAAGCATATTTGTGCCCCTTCAAAATGGCCTTAAACTCCATCTTTGCATTGATGTGCGTCGTCACCTGTGGGTTCTTCTTTTCTTTTGTTTAAGGATTATTCCAATGTTGATAGACAGGAAGACACGAATATTTGAGTCTTTTCAATGCTGGGTAAACAAAGCCGATCAATAAAAAGCAAAAAAAAAAAAAAAAAAAAAAAAAAAAATCTAAATAAAAAAAGGGAATCATATTTATGTCCAATTGTCTCTTAGTATGTCTTTAGAATGCCATTGTAAACTTTGAGATAACACTGAACCCAATAAAACAATGTTTAAAGGTATTTTAAGTTTTTCTAGTGTGTCTTTTTTAAGTCTTGATGACAGTAGCTCAGCTGAACAAGGACCAGACAAAATCCTTCCGCCGGCTGCAAGTGGCCCCCAGGCTGCACTTTGCTACAATAACCCCTGACTTGATGTGTTTCACTCAGAGAGCTGCATTTCTGAAATAAATGAACTTTTCAGTCGTATTGTAATCTGAGTGGTTCTCACCGCACACTGTCGTTACTGGGTAGCTCCGGATCCTCACAGTGAGACCATCATGGATTCGGCTCCTGACTGGAGAATTTCTTCTTCGGCTTAAAAAAAAGAAAAAATTATACTTTACATCTAAAGTGCCCTCAGCTGAGTGTGCACATGTGAATTTCTGTTTCTTAATGGATTTGTGTCTTGAAAAGCAAACGATATACAACAGAAGCCTGAAGAGTAAGTGCCCCAAGTCTAAGTTGAGAGCCTAAGACTCAACTGCATCAAAAGACACATTATTCCACAACATTCATCAATGACTGAATGCAAAAATACAAACACTCCCAGGCTGTAAAAGCTTTAGGGACCAGCCGTCTTCTGGAGCGCGTTGCATCTTCACTATATGGACTCTCCTGGTCCGGATCTGAAGGAGGAAGAAGCAACAAGTGCCTCAGGTTTGACGCAGAGCTTCAAAACGCAACACAAACAAAAAGGAACTAAACCGAGATGGTAAACAGGCCGTTTGTCAGCGGATCCAGCCTGGAAAAGTCCAGATCTCTGCAGAAATATTTTATTTGTATTATTATTATTTTTTTTTTACTTCTTATTTTACCAGAATAAAAACCCAATGAGATTAAAAACCTTTTTCAGAGGCCGCAACAAATCCAGCACAAAAACTAGACAAAAGGAAATGTCAAGCTATAAAATTAAAAAAAAAAAAAAAAAAAAACTGTTACATGTCGTTGAATCTCACTGTCACGTCTCCCTGACGGCAAAGACAAGGCTTTCTGTGTCTGAATGTGGAAACATTGCTGATATGCACAAGCAAAGTCTGTAGCAACAACCAATCACTGCTAAGGTTTAATGAACGAAACAATTAGTTCATAAACATCCTCAGGGCATGGGAACAAAAACAAGATCATTTCACCGGAGCTGAGCCGGATGATCCACAGATCCTAAACTGGAACCGTTAGAGAAGAGCTTCGATGACAAAAGTCTATGATGGCCACAAACCTCTCCATTGAACACATAAATATGAAAGAAAGTTTTGGTTTCAGATAAAAAAATAATTCATCTTGACTTCTGCCAACATTACTGAAATGAATTAGAGATGTTTTGTCCTGGTGGAAGTCCAAAAAAATGACCTCCTGGTTGGGCTTCAGACTGCAGCTGGTGATGACAAATAATTGGTGTTGTTGCAAGTGTTTTCTTTGCTGATGTAATAAAATTTAGATTAAAAAAAAAAAAGAAACAAACCACAGTTAGACTTGTATCAACTAGTAAAATGTGGAGATGAAATCTCAGCAAAATGTTGCTGATTAATTACTCATTACTCAGGTCATTTTTCAGACTTTGGCTATAGTTGAAATCAATTTTTTTTAACTATAACTTTTTATTTCTTTCCATCTCTTTCCTTTTTTTCTATTATATCATTAAATCAGATATTTATCAGGAGTGCATGCATCACGTATCAAGACTGTAAGTATATTTCATAACTATAAATTTGGACTTTTCCATCACATGGTGGATGTTTCTGCAAATGTAATCCACCCCTCAGCCTTTAAGGTGACAAAACAAGTTAATCACATTTTTTGCACAAATCCTTTTTCGATAATGAGATTTGAGTCTGCTCAGTTTTGCCTATTTGGAGCTTTGAAATGCTTTAGGGCCTCTGTCACTTTAAATAAGCTGCTGATGGTCTCCCTCACATTCTGGAGATGTGGAGCCTCCTGCACAACCAATAAAGACACAAGTGGTTTCTGAATGGTAAGTCAAGGACAAATCACTTTTTCTCTTTTTCAGCAGCCTTTCTTTCATTTACTGCATAAGCAGTAAATCCAGCTGACCAAATGTGCTGCAGCGGCGCTTGGGAGGCTGGGTAACTGGCTGGACTTCTCTGTGGTTGCTGATTTGTGACATCACATTTTTCAGACACCAAAATAAACTTTAACTTATTACCTGAAAACATCTGTGTTTTTTTTGTTTGCTTGTTTTTTTTTTGTTGATGCTTTGATTGTTTTTAGAAGCAGTAGAAACCCAAGCAGAAGTATAAAAACGTGCAAAATGTGAATTTTTTATTTGATAAAACTATCAAATACAAACAAAAATACTTGTTGATATAAAAGGTAATTTATAGTTCAATGCTGCAGGAAAGACATTTTCATAATTTCGGTTTGGTTTTGCTCCTTAATCAAAGCAAGTTAAACTGAGTTATAAAGTTTTATTAATAATCTGTGATTACAGGCTACAGCAGTAGTAGTGACAGAAGCCTTCAGTAGCTGTGAAGGAGCCTCTGTGGCCCCCCGTCTCACTTCCACTGGCCCTTGTCGTAGTCCCACTTGGCGGATAATCCCTCCACAGGGTTGATCCTCATGTCCAGCATTCTCTGGAGCTGCCTGGCCTTCCAGTCGTCTTCCAGCGTCCTTGGGATCGGGGGGCAGACTGGAGAAAACAACAGGTCATAACCCCAGGCCTCTCCTTTCACTTCCAAGTCTGTTTAGAAGAGTGAAAACCTTGTTACCGTAAACCTTCTGCCACCAGACCATCAGACCCGAGAAGCCCAGGAAGAAGAGTACTCCACCCAACACAGTCTGCCACTCTGCTGAGGGAGTCTTCATCTCAGCGTAGCTCTGGGAGAACTTGAGGCGGTACACTGGAGGGAGGCAGAGAGGAGTCTGCTTTCAACTTCTACATTCAAGATAAAAAAAAAACAAACAAAAAACAAAACAACATAAAATCGCAAAAGGGAACAAGTTTAAAAGCTAAAAGTAGAATTTGATGTTTTATAAAATGATTATTTCAGAAGCCTTTGCGTCCGTTTAACCTTTCCACATTTTGTCTTGTTAAAACTGAACATTTTCAAGGTATTTAAACTGAGATTTTGTGTGATCGACCAGCACAAAGTGGTGCCTATTGAAACGAAACCTAAAAATGTGTTTTGTTAGACAGCATTAGAGAACAAAGAGGACCATCAGGACCGAGGAGCCCAGCAGACGGGTCAGAACATGGGGAAGAAGTTTAAAGCAGAGTTGTGGGCTAAACTTATGGTTTTATCACAATATTGTGTGATATTGCAACTAAGCAGAAGAACCTTGATGGTTCTCTTACGATAGTAACAGTATTTTAATAGTATCATTATTACTATTGTAATAAAGCTCAAAGTGATGAAGAGAACTATTTATTACTTTATTTGCATCTAACTGCCACAGCAGTTAAAGCCCCACAACACAAATATTGCTCTTCAACAACATTTCTATTTGTTTCTTTAGGACACTGTTCACATAAAGAAGTGTGATTTTCATCGCTAAACTGCCCACAGTGACAGTATTTGATCAGCATTTGATTTTCAAATGTATTGATATTTATTGATACACCTTTATTGAACAATCTGTGGAGAGAAAATGGGAAAAAAAAAAAAAAAAAAACAGAACATCTCAACAATACGGACAGTTTTGTCCGTAAATTCCACTAAACTTCGTTTAGTGGAATTTACTGTGACAAGAATAAATCAAAAATCCTCACCCTAATGAGACATTTGTCACAATAAATAATAAACAATATGATCAATGCTTTCCCCATTCCAAAACAATATCTTAAACTCAAAATATTCAATAGAGGCACAACTACAAACCTACCAACACATGGAACGGTTTAGACCAATGTGGTGGATGTGTTTAGAATGGCCTAGTCAAAGTCCAAACTGAGTCTGTGGGAAAAAAAAATAAAAGTTCACAGATACTCTCCAGTCAACCTGACCGAGGATGAACTATTTGGAGAGAGGTCTTGGGCTTAAATCTGCAGAACTTTAAAAACTGTCACTATTGGGTTGGTCTGTCACATGAAATTGCAACGAAACACACTCAAAGTGTTGATGTGGTCACATGTGAAAAAGATCTCTGACTGTGTGAACTACTGAATCCCTGAAGAAAGAGAAGAAATCAGAGGGTTCATTTACAGATCTGTGTAAATCTCTTTTGTTTGATACATTTCTGCATATTTTAGTGTTTCAGAACCAGCCTATGTGTTCTTCTCTGAAGGAAAGTTGGTTTACGTTTACATGTAAACCAACTTGTTTTGTAAACCAGCATGTTTTACCATCTGATGTAACAGTTTCGATTTTCTTTTTTTTACTTTTTTTTTTTTTTTTTTGTGACTAATTTCAGTTCCCCTCTCAAAATTTTCCCTGAATGATTTATTATTGTGACACATCCAAGTATAAACTGTATGAGTCAGAATCAGCAGCATCACTTTGAGTTTACTTTCAAAACACATTTAAAACCTGTGACAAATGATGATTTATAAATATGAAGAAAGGAAATGAAACCTGAACAACCTTTATGTTGTTGAAACCAGTCAGAGGTTTCAGCTGACTGGTGTTACTGGTTTTAATAATCCTCTGGCTCATTTGGAGCAGATGATGAAAACTCTAACCTTCCAGATTAAGAAGGGGCGGGACTTACAGGCGACCTTCTCCTCATTGGTCAGCTGACTCCAGGGTCCTTTCTCCTTCTGCTTCAGCTTCTCTTCAGCTTCACTCAGCGCATCCTTACAGGGCTTGTCAGGCAGAGGCACATCCACGCAGTCGTAGTACTTCGGCTGAGATGCGTCCACTGTCTCTGACGCCTCTGGAAGGACAGCAATACAAGAACATATGGTTATTATTATTGTTATTGTTGTTTTCACAGCCATCCAAAGGACGCGATGTTTTCAAGATGGTGCAACAGTGCCCTCTGCTGGTTCGATACACACACACGTTCTGACGTTTGGATTATTTTTTATTTATTTTTTCCGATTAAAGTACAAATAAAAACATTGGTCATAATAACTCCAGATTACTGGTGACATGAAGGCACCAGCCTCCCTGTTGGATAATCAAAAGAACCACAAAGTGGAATAAGAACAAATTCTTAATAAGACACATTTCTCAAATCGATATATATTTTTTATGTTAACAGAGAGCCGTTTAATAAAGAAGCTGCAAAACCTTTTTGTATTGTTGCATAAACACACGTTTATGCGTCCACAAATATATGGAACAGTGAGGGAATCAGAATGTGTTTTATTAGATCTCAGTATAGTTTCCTCTGATCAATATTGAGTTTTTTTATGGTCTGCTCCCCCCCCCCCCCCATAATTTCTGACAACAGGTTTAGGTAAATTTATTCAGAACTCGTGTGGGAACTGAACCTGGAATGAATGAACAAACAGATAAACAACAAACAAACAAACAAAAAAAACATGGTTGATTAGTTACCATGAAGATATCTCAAAGAAACACACTGAGTTGATCATTAATGCACAGTGAGAAGTTCTTCATACGCCATGTGTTATTTAGAGATTTTATGAATTCTAGTCTTGTATTAAATTCTTACCACTCAACGTCAACAAAGAAAAGAAACAGGAATCATTTACAACAACTTCACATTTTGCTCCAAAATTGTGTTCAGCATGAGAAACCTTGCCAGTCTGTGACAGAAAAAATGCAAAAAACAAATCAAAGTTTTTTCAGATTGTTAAAAAACCTTTAATAATAACATGGTACAAATATATATGAGTAATATTTGTACCATGGCTCTGCTGGCTCGCCGGCCTCCCCTTGCTGCTGGAGGTCAGGGCTGCTGTGGGACGCTCAGCCAGAAGACGTCCCAGGCGAGACGAGGTCAAGCGCAGCATCTGCAAACACACGAGTGAATGTTTTTATCCCATCTGCTGCTCAGACAGAACAGAACTAGAAATCTGGAGACAGAATTTGTTTCCATGACTAACACCAGAAATACAAGCTGCTTAAGCTCCAAACGGGTCGTCACGCTCTGAGTTCTCCTGAATTGTAAATGTAAGTTGAAGCAAAGAGATCATTTTTTCCAAAGACCATAAATGTTAACACTTTGGCAGAGTCTGTTTTCTGACTTTTATAGAACTCCTTCCTTCTTTCCTTCTTTCCTTCCTTCCTGCTCCACACCAACATCTCCTCTGATTGGCTGATGAAGAGCACTGGCGCCATGTTTGAATTGTGAATATACCTCATGTAATTGTCTACATGTGTTTCCATGAACAAAATTACTCAGGTGTGAATTTAATTTAATGCCTTACCAAATGGAAACACCAAATTGTGGAATGTAGTCAAAGAGTTGGACACATTTGTAGTGGAATCACAGCCATGGACTATTGGGTGGTAATTGTGTTTTAATTTTGCCTTAACTGCATTTGATTGTTGCTGGGAAACACGTGGGACAATAATGAGCTGAACTGAACAACCATCAACTATCACTGCTGGAAAAAGTAATTCAGCAAAGTCTTGAATTAGAGGGCTGATGCCACACTTTTCAGATTTTTGTTTGCAATAAACTTGGGCATAGTATGAATCTGTTTGCCTCTTTTCATACATACATGTTGATTGATGTTTGAAATATTTTAACCAGGGATGTTAATACATTTCACAGCATCTGTACAATAGCACTTCTCAGTTCTTCATATTTTAGAACACTGATCATTTTAAACATTAAAGCAACGTGATGAGCAGAAAGTTGGATTTTCATCTCAAACAAGAACAGAAAAACAGAAACCACAACCCACAGAGACACCAGATTATAAAGTTAAACTCAACTTTTCTACATGTGTGTTGGCTGTTACAGTGCTTAATGCTTTCACAGACTTAATTAGCTGCTGTTTCTCTTTAAATATCAAAGCTTTGCCATGTCATGTTGTTATTTACAACAGACTACCTGATTAAGAGCTTCAAAAAGGTGTCCTGGCAGAAACCAAATCCCTTCTTTACCCGTCCGGCTCTTGATGTTAATCACACACGACGCTGTTATCGACAACCCACCTCGTCACGTTTATTCCATATTCGGTGTTTTAGGTTTGATCAGTGTGGCTTTGAAGCAGCAGTGATGATCGCCAGGTGCTGCTGGTTAACACAGATCTGTGTTTGTCTGCCTTATCTCAGGCAACACTCCAGATGCTGCTGCCGCCGCCACTGGCTCTGCTCTCGCTCTACACTTCACCCCAATGTCTTCTGAGATTTTAAAGACATTGAGTTAAAATGATTGGATCTTCTGTTTCTTTGAAGTCAAGTCATTATGGCACGTTTCAGCAACAAAGCCGTTAAACAGAAAGAAATGATGAAACAAGCAATAAACATCATATTTTGTCAGCAAGCAAAAAAAAACAAAAAACATCAAATGTTCCTGTAAATATTAAGAAAAGTCAGCTCTAAACAGGAGGGTTGTTAGGCTCGGTTTAAAGGAACTCAGTGTTTCGGGTGTTTTGCAGTTTTCTGGAAGTTTGTTCCCGATTTGTGGTGCATAGAAGATGAATGCTGCTTCTCCGTGCTTGGTTCTGTTCTTCTAGATTTGAATCAGAACCTCTGGAAGGTGGATACAGCAGCAGATCTTCAATGTATTTTGGTGCTCAGTAAGTAGTTGAGTGATTTATAAGCAAACAGAAGTATTTTAAAGTCTGTCCTCTGAGCTACAGGGACTTTACAGCTGGGGCGATGTCTTCTAATTTATTTATTTATTTTACATTTCTGAGAACTTGAGAATATATGAGTTGAAAATGCTCAAGGGTAAAAAAAAATGACATAGATAAATTAGAAATGCAAAAGTACATTGATTGTGAATTCCTTTTAGTTTTACCTACAATAAACAAAACATGCAAAATGCTAATGCAAACAACAGAGTAGCACCCAAAGAAAGGTTAGGTTTGGATGTAGGTCACTCACACTTTGAATCACATTAGAGGATTAAATGTCTGGATGACCAACGAGCCTTTATGTTTAAATTTCTACTCTGCTGTTTAATCTCTGCAAGGACAGAAAAAAAAATTCCTAGAACTTGCAGAGAGACATAAATAATTTTTTATGTTGCAACTTTTTTCTACATACTCAGTTTGTCTTTAGTCTTCTCACACTGAATCACTTCTAGAAATCTCTCGGGTCAATCTGTGATCCTGTCTTCCCTGCATGTCCGCCTCTCTCCCCAAGGATTCTCTCTGCGTTGAATCCTTTTGGGATTCAACGCAGAGACTGGGTCTGTGTTGAAGGATGGTGGTGGTGGTGATGGTAGTGGGTGGGAGTCAATTCCTGGTTTTATCCCATTAAGCTCCTCTCCATTTGTTGGTGTGAGCGACCAAAGCCGGATACTCACGGTGATGGTGAGACTGGAAGGTGCAGCAGGAAAAGCAGCAACGGTTCGTGAGAAAAAGTCTGCTTCGGCCTTCTCTCCCGTCGCCTCCTGACACTGAGCTGGAATCAACCGGTGGGCGGGCGACAAAGGAAGAGATAGAGAGAGAGGGGAGGGAGGCTGGGAAAAAAGGGGAGAGAGATCAGACTTGGACAAATAAACAATCGAGAAGAGTGTGTGAGAGGACTAGCAAAAACAGAGAGGGGGTTCAGTTTCATGCAAGACAAGGACAACTTACAGCCTCCTTCCAGGTTTTAATTAGGCCTGGAAGGAGGACTGCACCTGCAGTCCTTCAGGTGCAGCTTTGTGTGGCTAAGAAGGAGGACCACAGGTTCTGATTGGTACTGAGACGCCTTTACCTCAGTATGGCAGCCAAGAGTCAGCAGCAACAGTTGGCCCGTAAAGGTTAAATAAGGACAACAAAGCAGAAAAACAGCACAGGTTAACCATCAGATATTCCTCTGTTGGTCCAACTGACAAGACCAGTAACTTTAGGAATAAACTAAATGCTTAAATGTAGAGGAAAATGCTAATTTTCTGTCATTTTTGTGAGTTTAAGGAAGGAGGTCACTGGTTAGCACTCCAAGTGTATTATGTAACTAACCAAGTTTGCCAGGTTTACATGATTCCTGCATCTGCAGCCAACTCAGGTGAAAGTACAACCAGAGTGAGTTTGGAGAACAATTTAGCAGTTAAATACTCAGTAGGTAACTTTTACAAAAATATGTTTTCCTGAAAACATATTTGTTAAAACTGTAACCATGTCGTGGTAGCATAATATGAGGCAGATAATCAGCAAGAAATGAAGCTCCCTCCCTGTGATCTTACTACCATCTGCAGAAGTACAGCACTCCTGGTCAAAAACAACCAATCAGAGCCAGGAGAAGGGGCTTAGTGCTCTCAATTACGATCATGTATGTGCTGCTAATTGTGCAAATAACAACTTATATAAAAACCGTTTATGTGCTGTCATAGCTGGCTATGCTAACTAGCACTAGCACCAGCACTTGTGATAGGCTATGTTGTGTTGTAAAAAAGGGCACACAGAGGGAGCAGACATATCCGAAAATATCAGAGCAATTAGGTGACGTATTGATGAACCGAGCAGATATTTGAGACTTACACATTTACATTCTCGCCTAAAACTGTTGTACCAAATCACGCTGTGTCTCATTTAAAGTGTAAAATAGCAAAATAATTTGTTGCTCTCCACTGCCATTAGCGCTCTGCCTGAACGCCTGGTTGGGGCCCGCAATGAATTATGGGATACAACGGACCCATCCTTCAAATTTGGGGAAAAGAAGGACGAAATATGAAATAATCAGTAACAGAGGAACAGCACTGATTAGGCGCCCCTCCCCTCCTGCCAGCCGCTCTCTCCCATACAGGTAGGTTGGGCAGCGGCCCTAACAGAAGCGCTGAGGCGCTTTTTTTTTTTCTTTGAAATTTGAATTGTATTCGTGCCTGGACAACAAGGAGCTAAAGATGGGCGCAGAAAAAAACTCCGGGGCACAAAACAGAAAACGGAAGGGGAGGAGGGAGAAATATGTTGGAGAGACGAAGAAAAGCTTTTCAAAGTGGTTGAAAGATAGAAGGTAAGTAATGTCAGTGTATCAACAAGAGAGTTGTAAATATTCAGGTTAGCTTAAGCTAGCCTAAAATAACAGGTGGTTGTTGTCTCCGCCCCGTATTGAACCAATTCGGGACGAAATTTATTCCGTACTGCTATAAATGTGTGATAGACAAACTATGACATTACAACAATAAGTGTAATAATAATGACCGAAACAAAACACGGAAAATAGTAAGGACAGCTAAATTGTCGTTGCGGGACCTAAATAGGACCTGTGGTCATAGCTGGCTATGCTAACTAGCACTAGCACCTTGTGGTAGGCTATGATGTGGTGAATCAGCTGTAGCATAGCAGATAATGAAGGCATATACATGAGCTTCATTGATAGCACTAAGCCCTCCTTCTGGCTCTGATTGATTGTTTCACTGACTGGTTTATTTCTGTAGTTAGCGCAGAGAGAAGGCAGAAGAGCTCAATGCCGAAACGTCTTTTGGTGCCTCGACATCACGTCTCAATTTTACAAATATTTAAAAAACAAAACATTTTATAGAAGCTCCACATCGTAGCTTTAATTGTGTTGAAAAGGAGAGAAGTGCTGACGATATGCTCTGCTTCTGTTAATACGGTCATATTCAATGAATTAGAATGTACCAATAAGTCTTGTCAGATTTATGCTGCATTGGTAACACTGTTGCCATGGAGCAAGAAGGTCTTGGGTTTGAATCCCAGTCTGCAGTCTTTGCACACATTCTTCCTGTGTATGTTTTGTGTTTTTAACTTCGGCTTCCTTCCTAACATGAGTGATGGTTAATTAGTCTCTCTGGGTCCTTAGGTATAATGTGTGGGTGCATGGGTGATTGTCCTGTGTGTCTTTGTGCTGCCCTGAGGGCACC
This sequence comes from Poeciliopsis retropinna, assembly GCA_010277075.1. Taxonomy (NCBI): domain Eukaryota; kingdom Metazoa; phylum Chordata; class Actinopteri; order Cyprinodontiformes; family Poeciliidae; genus Poeciliopsis; species Poeciliopsis retropinna. Next base: position 2,842,148 of record VMRM01000009.1, read on the forward strand.
AGTCCCTGTGGTTGCCTGACCACTGAAGACAGGCAACACCACGCACTCCTCACCCTGCAAGATGAATGAACGCACGTATAAAAGTTTTCTGAGTGACTCTTGAGTCGACAATAAAAACTTAAACCTTGGTCTAGAATAGGGTTTCGTTCCAGAACTGATCTTCGTGGTAACCAATGTGCTACTGTTAACCACCAGGCTACTTCTGGAGAGGCGGATCACCTCACATCTTAATAGTTCATTTAATGGAGGTAAACAGAGCTGTTGTGTTGGGTATCTTTGTAAGCCAAACATGTAAACACGCTCCTCCCTGGAGGTCCACATGTCCAAACAGGATGTGGAGAGGCCTCTGCTTCCTGTTGCCTGCATGAGAAATTGGGCCCTCTGGGGCTGCAGAGACAGGCAACAAAAGCAGTTTTCTTTTTTCCTTATGGTTTGTTTTGGCCAGATTTTACATTTCAGTATATAAAAAGAAATACCACTGGGTTCCAAATTATACACTGAATAAAGGTTACTCCTGACTATATGTATTTGTATTAGTCATACATAAATTAAGTGATTGCTTAGGGCCCCCTATGCCACCAGGGGGCCCCCAAGGACAAAAATCTAGCATGATTAAAAAATACATTTACATTCGTAATAGCATTGAATAATACAAACTACATGCTATTTAACATGAATAAACAATTTCAACATTATTTTTGTAGAGACAGGCAACTAAAGCAGATAATAGATTAAATTCTTCCAGCAGAAATAAAAGATATTAAACTTATCTTGTTTACTGTAAATTTTACAGCTGATGTCACTTTCAAACAGCTAAAATAATATAAAACTCTGCATTTCAAAATCTACTCCTGTAACGTTAAAGCAGCCCTAGTAACGTTGGTACGATAAAAGCTAATTATAAATTATAATAGGTATGTTACACAGAGTGACCTATGAACAAAGAGCATCTGACTTTGACTTGTTGCTGTGTGTGAGGGGGGAAGTTGCCTAGGGCCGTGCAGACACCTTTGGAGGGGCAGGGGCTCAAAGTTAAAAAAGGGCACACAGCGGGAGCAGACATATCCAAAAATATCAGAGCAACATTGCTATTAGGTGATGTATTGATGAACCGAGCAGATATTTGAGACTTACACTTTTACATTCTACATTTGGTACAACAAATCACGTTGTACATTTACAACGATTTGTGTTGTGATTTGTGATTGGATCACGTTGTGTGTCATTTAAAGTGTAAAATAGCAAAATAATTTGTTGCTCTTCACTGCCATTGACGTTCTGCCTGAATGCCTGGTTAGGACCCGCAATGAACTATGGGATATGATGGGCCGTGAAGTATATATCGGACCCATTCTTCAAATTTGGGGAAAAGAAGGACGCATTAAAAGGAGTCTTCGAATTCGGACAGGCCTTGTCGCATCATTTTAACAGATGCCGATCAGACCTGCCAGGTCTGATCGGCATCCTCCCCCACTACCAGGTGGTGGTCAGAGGACAGCTCCGCACCTCTCTTCACCCGAGTGTCCAAGACATACGGTTGCAGATCCGATGAAACAACCCCCTAGTAATAAAATAGGATTTTCTCTCATGTCATTACTGGATGCACTTTTAACAGTCTGCTTTGCTATGTTTTTATTATTTTCAGTATCTTCAGATCAGATTTTAATAAAACAGTAGCCTTGTACCATCTGTTTTGTTTGTGTCTTTTTCAAAATGTTTTTTTTTTTATAATATAAAACAACTAGAGACACACACACAACCAATTATCAAACTAACTAGATAGACAACCGAAATAACATTACTGAACAAACAAAAAAGCCCAATAAGAAATAGATAATTCTATCAATTATAGGGGATCTCTAAGTCAGAACAAATCAAATATCTACCAGATAATAAGAATGCATAATAAAATATAAAAAGGATGGATTTCTTTAGTACGTAATAACACAGATGTCCACTTGATGGCGGCACTACATAAAAAGTAATGACAAAGAAACAAGCTGGCGGATTTAATTCAGAAAGTGAAAAACCTTTTCAGTTGGAGTTGAAATAATGCCCATTGGGGCATTAGCATGTATTAACTCTTCTACCTCCTTTCTGCAGGCATTCAGAGGATTTGCAACAAGCCACGGTTTTATTAGGAAGAATCTGAACATATCTTCAAAGGAGGTTCTCATTGTTGGATTTTTAACAGCAACTGTCGAGTCGCACAAATATTCAACGAGCTCACAACCATTTTCCTGAAGAGTTGACTTCTCATTTCAGGACTTGATAATCTGCCTATATTGGAAGCCGGTGCCAGACTTCTTGTTTTGCACAGACGTTATACCTAACATCAGTGACAGCTCCAATTTTAGAAAGCACTCAACAATCAGAGTCATAAAAAAGCTGCCAAACAGGTCAGACTTCAGTTTTCCATCCTGGAAAATCATTTGATACAAAACAACTGAAACAACCTGCAGCCTAAGAAATGAAGCTCCAGAGTAAATCAAAGCAAAGAGTTTTTATTTGTCTCTCCAGACAGAGAGCTGCTCCCTACACGACATCTAACAAAAGCATCTGTCAAACAAGACAGCAGCTGCCAGCTCAACGCATGACCCAGTAGGGCACGCGTCCCTCATTTATTTATGGAAATTAGCTGAGCACCGTGACAGTGCAGATACCTCCCTAACTCCTCTACCGCACTTTGTGCTATGGGACCTGAGGGGTCTTTACCCCTCTTTGACCTCCCGCACCCCATCCAGCTCCATCCCCTTTAACATGGAGGTGTTCCTCCATCTCTCTTGAGGAAACGTTTTTCATCCATCAATTCTTTTCCTTATTGTGTTCATCCAACACCCATCGTCTGTTTTTTAACGGTAAAACAGCAGAACTGAAGATCGAAAAGTGGTAATGAGTTTGTCGTTGATCTGGGTCCAAATGCCATACACCCACAAAGTAACCTGTCTCCTCAAACCACCCGACGACAGAACACATTCAGCCTACTCACATATATTTCCCATCTGACATCTAGACTGACAGGTTTAGGATGTTTTCACACCTGATAGTCCAGTAGACTCAGTTTGATTGAGAACCAAACTTCAAAATTTGTTACATTTTCAGTTGTTGCAGTTTGCTTTCACACTGCACTGGGTCAAACAATCCAAAACCTTTGAGCAACCTGTGCCCCTCTCATCCCACTCACCTATGGGGCCGTTACACCAAGAACTGCATAAAGAAATGGCACAAAAACCTCTGAAGAAACTAAACTGGAGTAGTGTTGTATTTTGTTGTAGGGATTCTTTTTTATTTTGGTAAAAGACCACAAGTCATTTTTCCTGTTTGTTTGTGGTTTTTTTGGTTGTTTTTACCCAGCATTCTCTACGCTGTAGTCTACTTCCTCCTCTTGAAGTGGTCTCCAGTCTGCTTGGCTTTCACATATTTATTTGAACAGCACCAGAGTTTATTCCAAATGAGCCGAGTCTGAGATTTGTTGGTGGACCAGATCAAGTTCACGTCAGAGTTTGATTACACATCCTCAAGTGACCCAGACCTTCTAGGCAAATCGACTAGTTTGGTGTGAATGCAGTCTTAGCCTAATTCTTGCTAACTAAGATGGTGTGTCCTGGATGTATCAAGTGTAACTAGATGCCTTTGTGTTGTTTTATCATTGCTGTGATGAACTCACACTGTTTTGATTAATTCAGGTCAGTTTTGCTGTCGGAAGGAAGTCCTTATGGTGGTTCTCTCAAACTGCCACTTCTCCAAGTCTTGTGTGTCATGTATGTTCATCATTGTATCTACTGATCTCCCTCTGCTAAAGGACATCCAGAGAGTCTGCAGAAACACAGACTGTCATGAGAATGTGTCGGCAGCAAACCTTTAATTCCTCTTCCGTTGCAAATGTAGGTCACACTGAGCCAAACCCCCATCTGTGACGGTGTGTGGCCTCAGATCTCTGGGACTGCTGTGTGAAACCTCAAATTTGTCGCTCCTTAACCTCTACAACTCTTGACCTTCCTTCACCAGCTGAACTTGTGTGGACATTGGAAGTACTCTGCAGTATGCCGTTGTCAGCACATGAGTGCTCAAGACCCTTCCCTCGAGGCTTTGTACGTAACTGGGTCATACTGTTGTCTCCCCCATATCAACGAGGTTTCATTTCTTCCTCTCTCTCCTCATTCCTATTGCCAAAGACTGCTGTCATATTCTACCCTGCTGCTTTGTGTTGCATTGGTGGGCCCTGTGTTCTCGCCCCCTTGCTGGCATCTCCTCAAAGAGAACATCCAAAGCATGACTAAGGATGAAAGGGACCGGCAAGCGGCTTGCAGTGCACTCATAATCCAAAATAGCAGCAAAATATGGTTCTAAATCAGTTTTTTTCCTCATCATCTAAATGAAGGAAAGCAAAATATGCCTCAGTCTTGAATCATGCAGCTATATAAAATCCATGGAAAAGTGGGTTGATGTTGTTTTGAGCCAGTTATTTTCTGGAAATTTAGACAAGTTGCATCGATGCTATATTGCCAAAAGTAAAGACTCTTAGTTTTACACATATGAACTTGTACAACATCTCATTCTCTTGTTTCATCTCACTTTTACTTTGTTATATTAGTTACATTTTAATAATGTAAATCTGGTGCTCTTATTAATGTTAATTTGTTTTGTTTTTTTTATCCTCCACAGCCATTGGCACAACAGCCATGCTTGCTCACCTTTGTACCGGTAACAGTTTCAGTTTTAAAAAAAAATACTTTTTACAAAGTTTAGGAGGGTGCTTATGGAAATTTCTGGGCCTTTTTCCAAAAACACATTATAGTGAAGTTAGACATTAAAGTCTCCACTGCTCTGAATTCCAGTGGCTGCATACTTTACACCACTGCATTGCACGTGGTGACGTGAGGCTTGGATTTGCTCCAGGTATTTTAAAGACCACATAAAGTTTGGTGGTTATTGACTCTGTAGGAGGTTGGTGACGTTTCTCAAATCCACCTATCACGACGCTGCACTGCAATTCACTGAGCTCTTGAGGACAACCCTTTCTTTTGCACAAGTTTGCAGGAGCAGTCTGTATGACCTCAGTTCATAACTTGTTATAATGTGGAGCATACTTGTATATCATAAATAGACAATGAGGAGAAATGATGTTTCTCTTGTTCAGGGCATATTGATGAATTTGGAAGGATATCAAACAGCACCTGGAATTGAAGCAGCTCCTGTCACATCTTGATGGCCAAGGAAAGGGAGCTTTCTGAGAAGTCAGTGTAACTCCGTTGTGAGCAGTGATGTTTATCTACTAGTCTGTGTTCCACCTCCATGTTAACCAGCAGTAGGGATCAATGTGTCTTGGAAGTCCAGACTGCTTCCATTGCTTTGAATTGATTTGAAACGTCTGGTTTCAAATCAGATATTCACCACAGCATCTGGATGTACAGTATATTTCACAGCAGACCAACTGTTTCGTCATCTGGATGGAAGCGTTCTAACAACCAGCTCACTGGTGCCGCCTGGAATCAGATGCATTGCACAGGTGATGATCGTGTTCATTAACATTAACAGGATGGAGTTGCTTCCAGAAGGTCATCGCTAATGACTCTGCTGCCTATTCTCTATCCCCAAGCACACCGCATTCCATGCATTCTCTTTAGCTGTGTTTCCTTTGACCATAGAAATTGCTTAAATTGAATTACGAAAATAATTTAATTCAATTTCGAAAACTTGTTTTCTTAATAAAGTTTTCACAAAACTGCAATGGAAACACTTTTTTTGGCATCACAAATTACGTCACCAACAGCTGGATGTTACTACTGGCGAAAATGACTAAGAAGACGACAGGAGGTGGTAGGAGGATGATGGCTTGTTCATGTTTTTTTCAGACAAGGTGCAGCTGGCTCCAGCGGAGATCTTACAGCATCATGCTGTTCTTAAAAAGCTGTGTGTCATTCCATTGTGTTGAATCCATAACTCTTCTGTAAAATCACAGACTGCATTTTCCCCAAAACGCAGAATACTTCTCCACTGTCAGGTGTAAGGAGCTTGTCACTAGCAACATGGGCCCTAACAACATATAAACACATCCATAGGAAGACCACTGCTAAAATTTAACTATTCCTTTTGGCAGCCAGATGCCCAAGTAGAAGAACAGAGACATTTGTTTTCCTTTGATATTGGTTTGTACTTTAGCACATGCATTTCTGTGGGGGTGCTAACATGTTTTCCACAGACAATCTACTTTCCTTCCTCAGTAATGCATGGTATTGTCTGTGTTCAGTCTGGTGTGGTGGTGTGTGTGACTTCTCCGTGGTGCTACTGCTTCTTGCATACTGTAAGATGGGCTAGACTTCATCATTCTGGGATCTACATGGGATAACACAGAAAAAAAGCAAACAATTCTGTGGCAGCAGCACTAGACGCTCTCTCAGCCTCCAGGGTTTGGTGATAATCTATCCCACAAACCCCAGCATTTATGTGGAAAATCATTCCCTTCAGGGACGGACGCGCAGTTGTTTGAGAGCTGATTTATCGCCGTCTATGAGCTGCACAGACAACAGGATCATGAGTCCTCACAAAGAACATAAAGTCCACTGAAATTGGATGTTTTCCTAAAGCCCTGAAATGAAAATCAAAGCCTGACTGAGTCAATTTTCTTCTCTTCAGCAGACTCGCTGTAACCTCAAAACTCTCTGGTTTCTTTGTTCAAGCAATAAACATTTCTTGCAGTTTTTCATTCAGATTCGTTGCTCCACATTCTTACACCGCCAGCCGGCATTAGGCTCATGCCGAGCCACACATTATGATCCACAAATCAGCTGCTAAATGTCCATTCACCCGATGAAAGACTTCCACTGTTTGTTTTTTTCTGACGCTGACCTGGATAAAGTGCCTCGTCAGCAGCGAGGCTTCTCCTCTTTGTTTCCTCAGTCATGCTCTTATTGTGTCTCCCTCCAGCGCTCCTCCTCTCAGTTCTTCTTTTTTCTAAAGTTAAGTCTGCCACAGGGAGATAACATTGTGTGTGAAGGCTTGGCATTAGTATGTTCTTTTTTACTGAACTAACTTTATCACAGTCACTATATGTGTTTTTAATATACAGAATTCTAATGAGGAGGGAAACAGGATTACTTGTTGCATCCTGGCAGCGACCATGAGGAGTCTGTTCTTGGGGACCTGAACGTATTTATAAAACTGAAACCCAAAGTTCTGCTCAAAATTTTGAAATTCTCCTTAAGGGAGCAGCATTATGTGTTTTCCAGGCACATAGTGCATGATTATAGCATGATCAGGTAACTATTACATTCAGTTGTTATAAAAAAAATGCTGTATATATGCAATTTGACTTAAAAGAAATTTGATATTGTAATTTAATGACATGAAATTGGGACTTTGTCTCTTTAAAAATTCCTGCTCTTTCTGAAACTCTGGCTTCAAAAAGTCATCACAACATTGCTCTTCTATTGTCCCTTTAGCAACATTTTTTTTTTTTTACCAGCATTGCACTGAGAAGTAGCTCATATAATGAGCTCAGCAGATGCAAAGTTCCACTAAGTGTTTGCTAATTGCTGCTAGCTAGTCTTGAGGAGCTGAGTGGGGGAGGAGTTTCATCAAAGCAATAGTCCAGGAATGTTTTTGATGAAGGAGTAACATTATGACATAATGTAAAGCTAAAAAAAGTTGATTTTCACATATTACCGCCCTTTTAATTTTGTTATTGCCTAAATATTGTACTCGCACACCTTGAAATGTCCCTAAATCTTTCCTAACAGCACGAAAATTCACCATATTTGTGGACTAAAAGGAAAATGGCGAAAATGCTTTGTGTGTTTGTATTCAGTGCCTCTGAGTCAAAACTTTACAGAAGTAAGTTTTGACAGCACTAAGGACTGAAATCTGAGTCCAGTGTTCCATGCAAAATAGTTCAAACTCTGTCAGATTGGACTGAAGAAGACCAAGTTCAGGGTGTTACGACAACTGAAAATATGAAACATAAAATAAGTCAATTTGCAATCTCATACAGGCAGAGTGAACAAATAGTTCACTATTAGTTAACAAATACAATAATAAAATAATAAAAACAAACAAAACAAAGATTATTAAATTAGTTCTAGCAGTTTATTTTCAGGGTTACTTGTTCCTCACTTGGTATTCCTGTGACATTGTTTCTGGCTCTGCTGTGTTGGTTGGTTTCCATGGTGGTTAAGGGTCAGTTTTTGTCTCCGTCCTGAAAGCTGTGGGCCTTCCTCTGCGTGTCAGGAAACATTCAGTTCCCATGATGGATCACCTGCGGAAACGAGCCCGGGGTCCCGACCCGACGAGGTTCATGACTGAGGACACTGATTTAGTTATTTTACTAATTCTTTAAATCATTGTAAAACACATAACATGAGGGAAATGCAGCATATTGAGCAAATACAATATGTATTATTTGCCCTGCCCTTGAAAACAACACTCTGTTTTGTGTTGGTCTGTCAGATAAAATCCCTACAGCTACAGGAGCTACAGCTCCCTGTAGCTCAAAGAATAGACTTTAAAATACTGATGTTAGTTTATAAATCACTGAACGGCAAGATGTGCTGCTGTTGGATCAACCCTCCAGACGCCTCAGGTCTTCTGGTTCTGGTCTGCTCTGCATTCCCAGAACCAGAACCAAACAAGGAGAAGCAGGATTTGGCTTGTGTGCTCCACAAATCTGGAACAAACGTCCAGAAAACTGCAAAACTGTTGAATCACTAAGTGCCTTTAAATCAAGACTAAAAACTAACCTGTGTTTAGAGTTGCCTTTGACACACAATTGATTAAGAATTTAAAGATGGCACTTAATTAAATGTAATGTTTCGACTGTTGATTCTATGTTGCATGACTTTGTGTTTTTTGTGTTTTTATGATATTCATCACGTCAAAATACCTTCAAATTCGATTGATTTATTGGTCCCAATGAATACCTTGAAACACAAAATATGATAAATTTCAAGGGGTGCAAATACTTTTGCCAAGCATTCTCCACTATTTCTACTGAAAACATCTGAGCTCTTCTATTGCTTTTCACAAGAATAATCTGGAACCACTGAATAAACCGAACTGAATCTAAACTCTACAACTATTCAGAGAGAGAGAGAGAACTATAGAACGAGCAAAACACAGTCAGCTAGTATCAAAACTAACTTATGTGTGAACTAGAGTGAATGAAACAACAACCTGCGGTTTGAACAAAACAGTTCACTTCACCATGACAACCTGCTTGGTTACCAGGTGTGTGTGTTTTATCAGATGGAGGTAAATGTTGCGTGGTCCCCCTTATACTTGGTAGCAGCCATGCATGGGGCGTTTTTGGGGAAATTGTACTCGATGTGGCTGAAAACCACCTCATCCTAACTTTTCAGAATTTCAAATTGCACAAATTGATGGTAAATGGAGACTCAGCTACATATGAAGGTGATCCACACTTCCTGTAGGAAATTAAACCTGTCTGTATGTCCTCGGTTCCTAACAGAGAGAAAAACATTTACTGGGCTTGTTGGTGCCATCAGACCTCCTCCAACGCTTCTTCATATCTGACTTGAACTTCACGCTGATCTATGCCACTTTGACAGCCTGCAAACACATAGCTGCAGTTATGTAGATCAAAATCATGCCTATGATACTGATCTTTGCAAAGCAGCCAATCCAGGAGCGCCATTCATTTTCCTTAACGCTGATTAACTAGATAGCTTCTAAGATGGTTTCAACGGTTTATACTGATGCATACTAAGGTGTACTTATTATTTGAACTATTAAAATAGGCAGTTATAAGTGTAAGCTTATTTTTGCTCTTTGTAGACTTTTTTGTTGTGTATAACGCCTGCAAATACTAGGCTTCAGTGTGATCCATTTTCTGACTCTGTTCTCTGTGGATTCAGATTGCAGAGCAGACAGAATGTTCTCAAACCCAAAACGGCTCGTTTGCTACGAAACACTTATTTGGCGGATTAAACCACGCCCCCATATCTCTGCACAGCTTCCTTCAGCGATGGTCATTATGTTTGATTCATTATTCATTTTCATAAGATCCATAATTCATGGTTTCGGTTGAAGTGCATCTCTCTACATTTGAGCAGCAGAGGGTCCTTAGGGTTTCCATGTTGCTGCAGTCATGCACGCACCACACTCCATGTCCCAGATTAGGAATGTGGAGAGGAGAGGAGGTGGAGGGGGCCAGGGGGCGAAACGCACAATAAACTGTGGGAGTGAGAGACTGGTGAGGGACTGGTGACTGGTTCATCTGCTGATGCTGTGGTTTATATGCAGTGATTCTGCAGAGCTAATATAGAGAAAGTGGGTGTCAATGTGTCAGCTGGAAAACCTGATAAATATCTTATAACATGTTTCAGAACAGGGATTAATGAAGGCAAACTGTCTTGCTGGCTGGGATATATTTACATCGTCGCCTGATTTTCTTCAGTGTTCGTGTACCTTACTAAAATAATGGCCTAACTCATTTTTACCAAAAGTCATTTTAAATCATCTTATGGTAAGAAAAAGAATGTTTTTTTTGAACAAAAATAATTTGGGCCAAAATGACTTGGGCAGATAAATATTGAATTGGAAAAAAAAAGGGCAAAAAGGTAAATAAACATCTTTACCCCTTTAATTACCTTAAGCTGTGATAAATAGTTCTTCTGGTCACTTTAACCATTATCACCACAGTTCAACAAAATAGTGATAAAACTTTTCAGTTCATGTTGTTCATCCCTACCGGATATAAAATCAGACGAAAAGAAAAGGTTTTGTGAGTGAAAATAGAACAAAATAAAATGTCACAGTGCGAGGTCCAGTGGTTTTGTACACATGAATTCAGATGCCATAGCAAAGCCTTAAAGGGATTGTTTAGGAGTTTTGAAGAGAGTCTGTTAAAATAAAGCAAACTGCAACATTAGAGAACAAATAGCATCATAAATCCCAAAAAAAGCACACCAGGAATTAAAAACATGGTTATCATCCAGTGGAAATCAACCCAACGTGCTGATTTTCTAGTCATTTGTCATCCTGTCAAACCTCCCCAGATAAGACATGAAACACCTGTCCTGCCCTTTATTTCAACTCACTATTTATCTACAAAAAAAGTGCTCTCACAAGACTGCACTAAGCCGTCTTGTGAGAGCTTTGCAGTCCTGCTGCATGAGGCGTTTTCTCTCAGAGGTATAAGATTAGCACAGTGTTGTAGAAATTTCTGGCACATGTGCAAAGCGTTTTACATTTTTTTAAAAAGAGTTTGCTAATGGCTGCTTCCTGTCTGCTGCGCAGAAACAAAGAGAAGTTCTGTGACCTGCTTTTCTCTAACTACCCAAAATTGATTGAGGCAGCACTTTTTAAAGACAAACACGAAACTTTAGAGGAGGTTTGTGCAAAAGAGTAGAGGATGTGGTGAGGCCCTGATGACATAATCGGTGGATTATGAATTATCTCTCTCGTGGATCTGTGGGGTCAGAAAATGCTTCTTCTCTTGGGTTCTGACCTCAACTTTGCAGCTGAAATCAACCACACTCTGTGTGAGTGAGCGTGTGCATCACAGAAACCTCCAGAGACTATTTCATGTGTGCACTTTGAAGCTCACTACAAAAGGTGGAGCATGAGGCAAAATAATACAAAAGATCCCAGGCCTGACCTATGACCTGCAGCATCTAGCTGCACCCACCCGCTCCTGCCCTTCATCATCCTCCTCCACCTCCCTTCATTCTCTTGGCACTTGTTTGTCTAGATGGAAAGGAGGCGCAGCAGCTGCCTGTCAGTAGGACAGGAATAGAGGAGGCATATAGGCATATTATATAGGAAAAATTCATCTTTTTTTTAATTTTTGGCACAGATTAACGTTATTGTCACAACGTAAGTTTGGATTTCTCACATTCATTCTCACTTTCTTGAATTTGTACCAATAGTTTTAATGTGACTGAACAGACAAAATGCAGATGGGGCTATTAAAGCTGCAGTGTGTAACTTTTGTAAAAAAGTTTTTTTTTTTTTGTTTTTTTTTTTTTTACATATTTGTTAAAACTGTCACCATCTCATGACGGTAAATAATGACTCCTCCACCTCCACCATGAGCTACTGTGGCTGTCCAATTAGAGCCGGGAGGCGGGTCTGAGCGGGACCACTAGTTCTAGTTAGCGCTCGCAGAAGGCAGAGGAGCTTGTTTTTTTTTCAGATTATTTGTCTCATGCCATACTTTCATAACGTAGTGACAGTTTAAACAAATATATAAAGAAATGTTTTATATATATATATATATAAAAGTTACATAGTGCAGCTTTACAATGAGGCTCAGTGGCCAGAGTAATCATCCATGTCAAGTGGCCTACTGATTGGTGTACAAATGTGTTTTTTCTTCCACTCAACTTTCCATTAACATTCTTTGACAAAGCACTCTGAAAACAGACAGACAACCAGTCAAAATTAAAAAAAAAAAAAAAACCCAGCTTGAAGTATTTCACTTTGTGTGTCATGACTGCATGATATTCACTTTTAAATAAATGAACTAATTTTGGTGTGTTTGTGAGAGTGAATGCGGCTCTTGTGTACAGTGCTCTGACTGGTCAGTATGAATGTAAAAGTGTTTTATGATTTCCGTCTGTTTACCTGTATAGGTAAGAATTATTCCGAGATGGTCAATTCAGTTCCAAGTTATTTCATTAAGTTAGTACATTGTTAAAAGCAGAGAGAAAATATTGTTTTGTAAGGCTGGTTTTTTTTAACACAGGCTGGTTTGAAAGATCAAAATTAAAATGAAAGATCTGTGTTGCACACGCATGCACAGAATTTCTGCAACTATAAATAAGAAAAACATGAAAATGCGTTTTAGGGAAAACTTAATTCTCCACAACAAAGTGAGTTGGTGTACATCAGTATTTGTTTTTCTTTTAGCTATTGAAAATAAAAAATGCCACAACCTAAGATCTGCTGTTGTTTTCAAGTTAATATAAGCGGCTCTAGTAGCCGGCTTGTGAAAGGCTCAGGAGGTCTTTTGGAAAATCTTCACGGTGACTTTGTCTCTTTGTCTTCAGCACTCTTACCAAGCAAAAGCAGAGCAGTAAATTCTAAGTTTGAAGACATAAATGTTTGCTGAGTTAGCTGTGGTTGCCATAATGTGCCCTTTCAAAACTACAACATTTTCTCCTGCCAAAGCTCCTGCCAGGATAAGTAAAGCTAATGCAGCATGCAGCTTCATAAAACGCAGACAGACATGAGGGGAAGTTTTCTCAGCATCCTCCACGAGCAAATTTAACCTCGTAAAAGTTTATTTCTTTAGTGAAACCCATAATGCACAACAATGCTTTGACCTGCAAATAACAAGAAAGCATGATTCAATCAGAAACCTCTTCACCATCTATTTATTTTATTTTCCATCTAAATGATTTTGAGCACTTTCACTCCGTTTGTCTGTTTTTCCAGTCGACTTGTGGTGGAAAGCCCCAGGGGTGTCTGGGATGTCCCACAGGGAACCTGCTGCCGAACTCTGGTAAATCACCATCTGTCCAAATCCTGAGATCACCTGACCCGAAACCGTCGACTTGACCTTTACCCCTCCGCCCCCGCACGTGCCTGCTGGCCCATCACCTTGCACACGCGTCCGAATGCTAAACAGGGCGACGCTGACTAACATTAGGTAAACCTAACACCCTGCTGTCCAGACGACAACATTAAGTCTGGGTTTTGTCAATCTGCACTGGCTTTTTACAGTTCAGCACCAGCTGTTAAGCAGAACCAATTGTATATCTCTGCATGTGAATAGGATGTATTTTTATAAAGTGGGCTGACGTTTGTTGTAAATCAGCACAACATGATTACATTTAATTGAAGTCAGTTGAAGTTTTGCCTTTAAAGAAAACATCTAGTTGAAGAAGCTACATGAATTAATCACTTTTCTCTTTTTTACTTTTTTTCTTGTGAGGTCCTATTTAGTTAAAAAAAAATTTTGCTAAAATAATGCACATTATTAATCAATCAATCATTATTAATCTGTCCCTAAGTGAAGGAGAGTAGTTTTATGTAAAATACATTGAAAAACATGAATGTGAATATAGAAAAAAGTCTTTGGCACCCCCCCCAAATATTGATGCCCTGGGCTTCTGCCCATGTCAGTCCTTTTAAAAGTCTGGCCAAGTTTCTACTGAACTCTCTCACCATTAAAACAGAAGTAAATTTAGCTTCTGAATGGTGTGGCATAACTGGAAATATACCAACACATGGTTGTCCAGGTAAAAGGTTAAATTTGGCAAGGAGAGCAGTTATCAAAAAAGCAAACAAATAAGTTGTGGTAACTCTGGAGGAGCTGCAAAGATCCACTACTCAGCAGATTGAAAAAATACACCTTACAGTTTTAGATAAATATTCTCAATGTGGCATTTGTTGTTATTTTTAAAGAACCTCCATTGTTTTCTGTTTTTAAGATGTGAAATAAAGAGAAACATGCAATTTAGCAAAAAATTTTGTTTAAACTTAGAAACAATAGCTAAGATCCAAAGAGTTGCAGACTCCTGCACTAACCATACAGGCTGAGGGGGGGCTTGGTTCAAACTATTCTCATGTATTAAAATGGCCTAGTGAAAGTAAATATCTAAGTTCATATAGCTGATAATCTACAGCAAGACTGCAGCAAGAAGTCACCCCACAATGTACAGAGCAAACAACTGCAAGGGACAACATAAAGATATTTAAAGGTTAAACATTTTGAAATTGAAATTTGTACATTTGAAAATGACAACAGATGTGAAAAGTTTTGCAATAGATAATCAGTGACTGGTAAATAAACCCTGATTTCTGTGTGTGTCCTGCTGTTATAGTCAGTGTCGGGCTAAAGCAGGACAACACATTGTGATGTAAGAGTCATCAGAGATAAAGTCCAGGATAAGACTCTCCAACTCTGCATTGCTTCTAGTAAACCTGCAGTCATTTAGATATATCGTCTCATTTAATCTGCTCTCATGGAGTTCGGTGTGCAGACGGACAGATGACTGTTCAGAGAGATTGTAGTTTTCCCGGATTCCCAATCGGAAGTTGCAGAAAGCAGAAAGTGCTTTTCTCAAACGTTGGGCAGAATGAAGCAGCTCTATAAAAGGTTCTTACAGACTAAATGTGCCAATGAAAGTGAAAAGGCTGCCTGTAAAGTATGGACTATAGAGGTGTAATGACACATTTATTCCACAGGACAAACTCATTTACATTTAGTGTAAACTTGTAGTATGGCGGCTCATGTCATTGTGGTTGGAGAAATTTCTTGAGTTTTTTTTTTACAAGCTGATAGCACAGAATGCAGTCATTAAACAACTGTTTTTATATGTGTGTATGTCAGTTTTTCCGTTTTTCTCACATTCCAGAGAGTGGAGGTAACACAGCTGTACACTGCTATTAGAAAAGCCAGAGGAACGCTGCGGTCCGCTCCCCTGGAAGCCTCGTCTGCTGCCTGGGCCACGGCTCCGTCCTCTGCACACGTTTTCCAGCGGAGTGCCAAGGCACGGAGGACCTCAGTCTGCCTCTCTGGCTTGTTTTTCTCTCCATTTTATTGTTATTTGGCGACATATCCGATGCCCATTGTGTACTTAAAGCAATGTTCCCTCCAATTTGTCTGAATTCAAGCACAGTTTCGAAGTATAATTAATCTCATCTGGCTCTTAGGGAACAGGCTACTGAAAAAAAAAAAAAAAATTCTGACTTTGAGAGGAAAAAGGAACTGGCTTCTGAGAAACGGCAGAACTCTGAGAAAAAAGTCAGAAATTTGAGAAGAAATTCTGAATTTTTTTGATTAAAGTCGGAATCCCAAGATAAATGTCAGAATTCTGGGATTGAAGTCAGAATTCTGATAATAAAGTCTGAATACTTTTATTCTTTCATTCCAAATCCTCGTCAGCAGGCTCTATTTCATAATGTGAAAGAAACAAAACCGAATAGAGCTTCTGAGGGATAAACCAAATTATAAATAGTCATACATGATTCCAAAAAGCCAACAAAGGCATGTTATTTTTGCACATCTACTTCCTGAGAAGCTCCAGAAATAGCCCGGTGGAAGGAGATGAGGAGTGTTGGTGAGTGCTTGACTGAATCTAATGAAAAGCGTTAAAGAGGAAATCTGTCGGCAGTGATGGACGACATTTTTCCAAGCCAAGCCTTTTCACCAGCAGCGGACTCTGAATAGCAGGAAACTGCCAGTATAAATAGTTCTTCGGTGTCCTGATGGACAGAGCTGATCAAAACAACATTAATCAACATTTATGGTCAAGGCCAATAGGAAATGATTTGCCAGAAGAGGAGAAGATAGAACTTTGCTTTCCTTCAGGAGAAATAAAAGAAAAGACTTTAGTAATGATCTTGATTATTTTTTTTTCCATTCAGCTTTCATGTTCAGGGCTTAATTTGTTGTACTACAAAAATGGCTGTTGTGATAACCTTTAGGTTTCTTAAAAAAAAAAAAAAGTGTACTTCATCAGAAAAAAACAACTATCTGGGTTGAGTTGGACAGAAAGAAGAGATCAAATCTCTATCATTTTGTAGGGAGTTCTGTTGTTTGTGCTTGTTGGAGTCACGGCTGTAGGAAAATTCCAGGATCCAGACAACGCTTCCAAGGAATTTTTAGTGCAGGTATGTTGCAATAATACCCTCACAACTCACTTTCCTGAGAAAAATGGAGTCAAGATTTTATCAAGACAGTAGACTGAAGGTGCAGAAACATTCGGATGAAAATGTCTCCTTTACAGAGACCCAGTGAATGGTATGTTACACCAGATAACTATAACACCAATTGAGTGAAGTGCTGTTTGGTGTGGAGGTGAACACCTGTTTCTACCATAGGATGCAAAAGGAACATCACAAAGAGAAAACACATTACGACAAATGAGGCAGAAGTTTTGAATGACATTTTATTTTCCTGAAAACTCAGAAGATTGCAGCATCCTTTGAGTTTTCTAACATCTCCACTCGGAATTTAGGTAACTATTTTTTTCACAATTTATACAAGAGGTAATTTAAAGAGGGATCAAGAAAGTTACACTAAAACAAAAAACCTTCTGCAGAAATAATATCAAAATTTAAGCATAACAAAGAAAATGAAACTATAAAAGTCTCATTTAAAACAAATATTGGGATAGACATGATTAAAAAATACACAAACTGAGAGAGTAACCTCTGACTTTATGGGAAAACTGCAATACTTGTTACTACTGAAAACTTGTTTTCAGTTCTGATTTTAAAAAAAAAAGCAAACATCTCAGGTTTTAAAGGTTGTGTGTTTTCTAACCACATGGTGCCATTTTAAAACACAATCAAGTAACAACTAGAGAAATCTTACTTTGTAATTTAACAAATTTGATTCCCTCACTCATCTCCTTCAGACTAGCCAGCAGCAATTAGCAAACACCTGCTGGAACTGTGCATCTGCACGAGCTACTTCCCACCATTTTTGAGTCTCATCTTGATGAAGGGTTAACAGAGGAGCAATGTTGTGATTACTTCCTCAAGTCGGAGTTTCAGAAGGAGCAAGAGTTACTTAAAGTTAAGGAGGCCCAATTCCCAGGTGTTAAATTGAATAGTCAAAGTTCTTTTAAGTGACATACATCATATTTATAACGACTGAAGGTAATATAGTTCCTTGATTGTGCTATAAAATGGCTCTGTGTTCCTAGAAAACACATAATACTGTCCCTTGAAATGTGTTTTCATTGTTTCAGTGTGTATAATAACCTCTGTGACAGATCCTGATTTTATAATCAGGTCCTCCATGCGAGATTTCGTCCTCCCTGTGATTAGACACAGGTCTAATCATTTCAGGGAGAATGCTGAATCAGAATCCTCGCCTGACTGGAAATGACACAAGTACCTATCAACATGGCCAAGTTAAACAACAGCTAGACAGGCTAATCAACAGGTTCTGAAACACATTATTGTTCATCTTTATAGGGCAACAGAAGGTTCGTTGCATAACATAAGGAGACCAAATTGTTTATGACTGGGGTGACGAATGTGATTTTACGAGCATGTTGCTTCGAGCTGTTTTCCCCTATAAATACTTTCACTTTGAGCATTTGGCTTTGGAAGGTGTGTGCTTGTGAGTTGGTGTGTGTTGACGCCAAGAGCCCAGGTACCAAACATGAAGCGATAAGACGGTTATGTAAGCTGGAAAATGAGGAGCTGCCAAGCCTCATAGCACTGAGGTTAGGAGGAAGTCTGTTTGAGAAGCGTTAAATAAAGGCACCAACACACAGCCAGACGCCACAGCTTGTGTTGATGAGCTGAAGAAGTTTGTCTCACATTTGAAACCGTAACTCTGTTTATTCTTTGGAAATGTAAAGATTGAATATGTTTGGCATTCACTTTCAAAACCATACTCTGTTTTGAGATCCAAAAACCAAACCACAGTGTTTCCAGCTTTCATCTTTCACATCTTCTTGTGTTTTTAGACGTATAATAAGACTCATGAACTTCACTGCTGGGCTGTGAAACAACCATAATTTATTTTAGCAATATTTTGCTCTAATCTCATGTGTCTGAGATTAAATACATGAAATTAATAGATTGGTGGAGTTATATTATTACACATAACAGTGAAAGCAATTTCTCTTACTGCCATTATAAAAAGTTTTTATGACTAATAAAAAAAAAAAAAACTACACTCTTGCTACTTCCTTAGGGTTTAAGCTAAAACGTAGCAGCCAGACACTACCCTTTAAATATTATTGATTGATATTGACTGTTGATCAGTTAGTCAATTAGTCGGTCAGTCTAAGTTTCCATGTTTTCAATGTTGTGTTTTTCTGCATTAGAGAGCCGTGTGGGAGACTCTAAAAAGTGTATTTGGGCTGTAGTTCATATTATGGACTCATTTACATTAACCTCACTTAATTATTTTGGTTTAGTCATGACAACCTACTTTTCTGAGTTGAATTAACTTTTTTTTTTTACTTAAAGCAACTTTTTTATTTTGCCATTACTTGAAACAATAAAGTTCAATGCCGCCTTCGTATCCTACGTCTGACGACATGACGCAAGCTTCAGTGAACTGAACAAGCCTGACTTAAATATGTCAAGTTAAACCAACTTAATAAGTTAAGTTGAATACATTTAACTGAGTTGCTTGTTACCAGTTGAAGCAATTCAGTTAAGTTGGTTCAACTATATATATATTTTTTTCCAGTGAAACACTTTTGAAACGCTGGATCTCCACCTTAGCAACCATTGCTTTCTTGGTCGTCTCTCTGAACAAGGTCTTTCTTTTCTGGCTACTCAGTTGGGTTGGAGGGTCTCTGAAGGGTTCTTTTAGTTCCAAACTTCTTTCACTTGGAATTTGAATGAAATCTTTGTTTTATAGCACAAGTTTCTACTTTTTTATACTGTCAGTCTACAGCAAACGCCTCTGGTTCTAGTACCTGGTTTCTGGTATTGTTGACATATTATTTTTACTGCTTTTCTTGGTATTTTATCTTTTTATTTTTATTTTTTTTTAATCCCCTTTAATTGTTCAGAACTTTGTTTGAAAGTGCACACTAAATAAACTTATTAATTTGTATTATATGAAGTCATATTCAGTCAGCTGAGCTTAGTGACCTGAGAAGATGTAGAAGAAGAATCCCAGGAGCTCAATTATGGGTTTCATGGCAAAGTTTGGCTCCGTAGACTATTTTGTGTAGATTTAAAAAAAAAAAATCCATTTTAGTACATCTGTAAAGCACCACGATGTGAAGAAAGAGTTTTATAGATGTTTTATGCAAGAATTGAACAGCAAATGCTTGAAGGCCTGATCAATGCTAATGTTAAAGGATCTGAAAAACAGAAAATCCCTCAGTGTTTACTGCCCAAGCAATTCAGATCAGAACTCAGATGTAACATGTAACAATTGTTTCACTGCAGTGCCAAAACATTGCGCACAGCTTTCAAATATCCAATCTTTTCTAAACAATTTTCACGCGCTCCTCTATTGCGTCTTGCAGTCTTCTTACTCATGCTTAAAACCCAAACCAAACAATCCACCGTGCACACCTGCTTTTAACCAAAACTAAACAGATTTAAGGTTTCACCTCCACAATATGGAAGTGTTTTCAGCAGGAGATGCGCACAGCGGAAGCTGCAGCTCAAATGTTATGCAAAAGCAGTGATGGCAAACATGATGCGGCATTTGGAATTTCCACAGAGTTCAGTGTGAGGGCGTAATACCTGCCTTATTCAGAGAAGTTTGAATTTTTATGACTCAACATTTAAAATGAGCACAGACAGAAATGACAGAAGGAACTAAAGGCAACCCAAACAAATAGGAATAGAATCAGAAATGGATATTTGTAAGTGCGAGCCGAATCCTTTAAAGTCAACACAGAAATATAACAGCTCATTAAATTTAAAGCTCACTTTCACTGCATTTTTGTTTCCACTGCAGCTTTGCGAAATAAACCAATTTTGATACGACCAAAAAAAAAAAAAAGCACCTCATTGTGGCGACAAAACCTTTTTAACAAAAAGCAATGTTTTTTTTTTTAATTGCCATGTTTCCATTAAGCAAATTTAATTTCGAAATGCCATTTTGTGCAATTATACGGTCAGTGGAAATGCTGCAAGGTAAGCTAACATACATGTTTTTCTACTGTGGTTGTGAGTTCACACATGCCACAGTTAGAACATCCAAACTCTGCACATAAAGACCAGGACTACAACTTGAACCTAGCTCTCAGGCGACAGTGCTAACAGAACAACATTTACATTCCCTTCATAAAAAAAGAAAAATAAGAACCACAGTTTTTCTCATGATTGGTTTCAGAAAAGATATAAGGCAAGCATCTGCAGCTATAATTTGTGTTATATCACATCTCATGCTGCTCTTGGCAGTTTTTCCTGATGTGTGGAAATTTTTGCATCATTCTCATTCTTATCAACACCCATCCAGACGTTTAGCCTCCTCTCCTTGAGTCAAAGGAGAGCGCTCCGAGGAGTACCGGTTGGGTTTCAGAGGAGAACAAAATAACATTATTCCTCATGGGAACCAGTCTCCTCTGCATGCACACACGTGAATCAAGGGGAGAAAAACGCTCCTCTCCTTAGAGCTCAGGCTGTCCTGAATTAGTTAATTAAAGCAGTTTGCTGCCAAAACATTAGCTCATCCCCACAGCTTGTTTTGTCATTAGTTGAACTTGAGCCCTTCAATTGGCCCCCATCTCCAGGAGAACCTAAAGGAGATCTATGATGATGCTGAAGTGAAAAATCTTTTGTGGAAGGCTCAACGTGGGACTTGATAGCTTTAAAATATCACCTTGCTGCCTGAATTTATTTACAAATTTATATAAATTGTTTATTTGTTTGCTCTCAAATTGATTGTATATCATTCTGTAGTGATATAAAAGACCACAGAAATATAACATCATTAAATGAGCTGTTATATACATGCATGTATGCATGCGTATACAAGCTTATGTATACATGTGTATACATAAGCACTGGTATGTACTGGAATTTGCAGCAAGAGTTTACAAAGAGATATGTCAACAAAGCATGATATTTTCAGATTTTTTTTTTTTTGCACCCATATAAGTTCTCTAAAGGAGTGATTCCACTGGAGGAAGCTATCAACTAAGAACGTTTTCTGGGGTCGTTACAACCCTACAGTCATTGTACTCTTTATTAGAGGACAATTTTGATACAACCAAAGAATAAAACACCTGTTTTGCTACAGGTCAACATCTGCATTACTCTGAGTGTTCATACCTGAACTAATTTATTCTGACATGACAGTAGATTTTTTTAAACACCACAATATATTTTCAATATATTGTGGTGTATATGAAATATACACCACAAATATATGAAATATTTTCTCTACTTGTGAAACCCCCCCCTCCCCCCCACACACACACACACACACAAACGAATTGTGTCGTTTTATTGGCGTTCACAACAACTCTACTTTGGATCAACCAGATGTAATTAATTTGTTGTAATTAAAAAGAGTCGTAGATGTTGATGGCTGTGGACAGGAAGAATTTCCTCTAGCAGTTTGTGTTGCAGCAAACCTTTTCAAACCTCCGACTGAAGACTGTTGTATAGCGCTCTCATGAACAGGGTGCTCAGGGTTCTTACTATTTGTCTTGACTTTATCGCCAATCATTTTTTGCATAGTAATGTCTTACATGGGACCTAAGATGCAGTATTTCAGTTATTGAAGCATTTTTACAAGATGAAGAAAGATTTCAGAGTCGTGTGAACTTAATCTGCACTATTTTCAGGTTATACGCAAAATACTTTCTCTTTAAAACAGCACTTTGAACGAGACTTCTCACATTGCCGGCTCAGAAAATGTAATTCTTAAGGGAGTTCAATGTTTAGTTTTTGACCATTTTTGAAAAGAAATCTCATTCGTTAATATTTTGTTAGTTTTTTTCTATCAGTTTGTATTAAGTAAAATAAAATCTCTACAATCCCTTCCTGTCGCAGATCTACATTTAAAGAAAACTTTTAGTTTTTTCATTTTTTTGTTTCTTCTGACTTAAAGACGGAACGGAATAGCCAGAGTTCTGATTTGAATCTGTGGCTAAAGATGAGGGTGATGGCAAGGAGGCCTTCCAACCTCAACGACATGGAAGTCTTAAGAAAAATCATTTAAATACCAGCAGATACATGCAAAAAGCTAATCAGCTATTATTGATTGTAATCCCAGACAACAGACAATTTAAAAAATATATACACCTTTTCCATTTTAATTTTTATTATCATTTGGGATTGCGCTACCTCATTTGCTTTCAATTCTTGTTAAATACAATTGTTTTGAATCTGAATTTACCAGGAGAACAATAACCAGGGGCTTAACTGTACATTTACAGTGCAGCCAGTGATGTGTCTGCTTCCTGTAGGAGATTCCCAGTGGAATATTTTGTCCACTGCCTGAAATGACTGTACAGTGATAAGAGCGGAGAAAATGTTTGCGGTAGGGTTAACTGTGGGAAATCGGATTGAGTTGAACTTTACTGAAAGTTGATTCACAAGCTTTGTTTTGAAATTGCAAAACATTATCTTCATGCAGTCTTTAGTGCAGTGTTTGTTTTATCCATATTTTAGGTTATGAACTGGAGCTCTAAGGTATATTAAACATTCTCTCTAGATTTTTGTGACTGCGCGGTAGTGGCGCCCCAAAAGTGGGGGTGGAGAGCCATGGCCCCCTCTTGAAAAATTCTGGATGTCCCACGTAAATGTAAAAACCTATAAGTAAATAAATACAAAATAAATAATTGAAATGATATAATTTAATTTTTTTTTTAATTTTTGTTTTTAAGCTGTGCCCACCTAAAATTCTTACTGTGCTGGTCTGACCACCGCTGTGAAAATGTTTTGGGGGAACCATTTCTATGTGATTGTGGAAATTCACACAAAATCAGCAGGTCCCCTCATTTATTGGCTCTAAAGTGTAATTGTGAGCAAAAAAAAAAGAAAAAAAAAGATCAAAAACATTGGTTTTAAGTTTTAAGTGGTTCTAAGTGAAGTAAAAAAAAAAAAAATAGTTTTTTTCTTTACTCCTCTTACACTGCTGCCTCAGCTTTACCTTTTGTCAAGTTATAAACTCTGATCAGTGTAGCGAGTAGCAAAACGTCACATTTCCTGTCACATGTAAGTGCAAAAATTGCAAATACTTCAAAGGTAGTACCAAAATTATCAGTGTTTTGGATTCTATAAAATCATAAAGACAATCACAAAATCCTGTGGGCATTAAATGAGCCTTTTACTAAAATCCTTCAAACTGGATGCTAACATCAGCTTCAAATTAGTTGTTTGATTAAAACATTTTCCAATGTCAAAAGTGGAATTTAATCGAATTTGTGTTTGCATGGCGCCTGACGCGTTAGAAGAGGAAGTCCACCTGTGCATTAGAGGATATGAATGTGGTGTAAAGGTCGCTATGGGCTTCCCTCTGTAAAGCCGTTGATGTATTTCCACCAGGGGGAGGGAAATGGTTCCCTTTTCTCAGTCACAGGAGGAAGTTGGAACCTGAAATGTGCTTCTATTACTCAGATGACCCTTCCTGTATAGGCTCAAGCTGTCCTTCCTCAGTAGACTGAGAGTCAGCTGAAAAGTGATGACTATCTGAAAGATTTCCTCACAGCGGGAGTGACGAAGGTGGGCAAATCCCTCTGGAACTGCTCCGTCTCTGCCTCACGCTGTCAGAGTCTGCTGTAGCTGTCACCCTGTTCAACTTTTATTAACCAGAAAAGTGTGAATGACTCTCAGATATTATCTTCCCCGGGGCCACAGCAACACAAACACACACACACACACCACCTTGTAATTTCCATTCTTAATCATTCCCAGGCGGGGAATGCGCATCCTGCAGCCTAGAAAAGTCCATCTACGTGTCAGCATGGAGCGTGTTTTACGAGCTCTCGGTGTTGAGAGCGTTCCTCACGGCGGGTTTGTTGATGCTGCTGGAATTCTGGAACATTCTGGATTCTCTATGACTCCTCGATCAGTATTAGTTCATGACAGAGTTCATACACTGCTGGGAGAAACCAACAGATTCTTATTCACTTTTGTTTTCAGAGAAATGCAAACAGATTTTTTTTATTTTCCATTTATACAGGCATAGAAATGAAAAGCTTGAAGGAATCAGGTTGGTGGTGTCTGGAAAGAAGCTTATGAGGTTTTCAGCTCAAGGCAGAGGCCCACCACAACCCACTGGCGTCCCGTTCTCGTTCGCTGGGACTGAAGCAGGAAATGGGAACTTGGTCCCAGCATGCTCTTGGAACATCTTGTCATGTTGAAGGATTATAGTTTACTGGCAGGGTAGCTGTTTTCCTAACTACTACCCATGTTGGAAATAGACATGTTTCTTTATTTTTAGACAAGTAAATATTCCCTCTTAGCAGGGCACTTTGGAAAAGCGTGTCTGCATGGATTTCTTCTTGGAATTAACACTTGACTTCTTCCTGTTGCTTTCCAGTTACTCCCACCCCCTCAGAAAGGTTTACCATGTCTACAGCTACTTCTTATTGCTTGCGGCGCTTGCTAATGTAGTCATATGGTTTTAATGCAAAACTTTGTAGAAATGGAAAAAAAACTAGAATGTATGGTTCTATTTAACCTCTCTCAATGTAGAAAAATTAGTTACTTTACTTTATTAGTAATCTCAGAATAAATCCATTAGTCAAGGTTGTTGGATTTCATAATCCCCCTGCACCCCCCTGCCCCCCCCCAAAAAAAACTTTTGAAAAAACTTTTTTTTAAATTTTATTTTATAGGTAGGTACAGGTAGTTTTATTTTTTTAATCATATGAATATTTTCCATGAATAAAATCCTTTGAGAATAGAGAGAGAAATTAATTTAAAGCAATAAAAATAAGACAAACATCCATGAAACGTCTTTTATTAGAAATCTACCGATCTAGTGTTAATATCTGTATTGATCCCGATATTGAAATTTGCTTTAGATCTGGTATCGGTGACAGTTTTCCAGATCCATAAGGGAGGATCTATTCTGTTTAATTCTATGCTTTGTGCTCTGAGTGGCATCATGCTTTGTTATTTATTGTAAATCATATTTAGAATTTTTAATTACACTTTCAGGATCATTTGAAAGAAGGTTTGTTGCAGTTGTCGCATGTTTGACCAAGGCGGTCAACCTATTTTTGTCAGCTTCAGTTTACTTATAATTTAATAAACAATTAAAAACATTGGTTGTTACACTCCTAACTGGACAAATTAAAGTTGTTTCTACATGTTGATACATGTGTATTTAAGTGTGCTGTGTTGGTTATCAAATAAGTCTGTAATTCAGTGCATTTATTTAGAGATAGAAATTTTTTCAATTAATTCAGCACTGCCTTTGTGTAACAGATCAGTATTGGCTGATACTAAACCTCAGATATTGGTATTAGATAGAAGTAAAAAATAGGGGATTGGTGCACACCTAGTTTTTATTTTGGTTTGGGCTTCTTTAAGCCCAAACCAAAATTTATTTAGTTTTTCTTTGGCTGCTTCAATTCTAAATCTGCCACTGCTAAGAAAAAATGTAAGATTTACATCGTTTTATCCGTCACCATGTCTGAGGTTTGGGGAGTGAGGTTTTCTGTCTTTTTCTCCCTCTTGCTGTTTATGTTTACTCTGCAGTATTTCGGTCCTCCCTTGTGGTGATGCCCTATTTTTGAATTTACCTCATCTGGAGAAAAAACGAAGAGGGAATCCTTTCTAATTTAGGTTTATGGTAGATGTCCTCTTTGGCATAGTGGAGTTACTGCACAGACAGACAAGCTCCAACATTAAATCCCAGCTCTATCATCACCCCACCTAGATTCATGTTATATAGAGTTTGAATACCTAGTATAAGTGTGACTGCATGAGCCTGTAACTTCTGTTGCTCATTTAGTCAGTTGTGTAACAGAAAATGTGTGATTAATTGGAAAACACCACAGACAAATCTTTCACATCTTTTTTGACACATTTGGATTAGCGGTGTGTTTTTGAAAAACGCAACACAAGGCAACATGGCGTCATTGTGTTTTTATGTGCTAAACTGCACCACTGCCCATAGTGCAGAAATACAGAAAATTGCAAAAGTATTCATGACCCCTTGAACTTTATACACATTTTGTCAACTCAGGCTCCCTCCACCCGGAGACAAACATGCCAATTACTTTGTAAACAATAAAGAAGAAAATTAGGGAAAAAACAAAGAAGACTGTATTAGCATGCCGGGCCTATCTGTGGAGCTTTAACACTACCACAGAATGACGCAAAAAACACCAAACAACAGAGTATTGTGTCATGTTTGTTGTTTGTGAGAGTAATATGCACACCGGTTACAAGGCGTAACATCACTGTTTCAAAAAAGACGCCGGCTTTCATGTACATATTGAGACATAAGTCCAATAAATTTTGACACAAAAATGATTGTTTCTGGTCTCCCAAAAACAGCGGATCTGTGTGGGTTCACAGCCTAAACGACACAATAGCTCGTGAATGTGCTAATAGAGGAGCAAATTTTTGCTAACTTTGAAAGCACTCATCATCACCTAAATGATTTTTTTCTGGATAAATTCTAATGTGCTAATTTAGCAGGTTGTTTTGTAAACTTTCAGTTAAACATCTGTATTGAGGTTTTGGATGTTAGAGTTCTTCAATAGTCCTTTAGATTTGTGCTCTTATTTTGAAGCGGGTGAAGACTGTGCAGCAGTTCCATTTCCTGTCCTCATGTTTCCTTGCTTTTATTTCCAAATACATTTTTTTCAAACAACAAACATGGAAGAACAGAGTAAAACATAAATAGAGAACAAGATATAAACATAAATGCATACAGTATGTCTGCACTTGTGATTTAGAAAGCTAAAGTTAAATTGCTGCGTGAGGGTGGTGGTTTCTCAAGACCTTATATTATTTAAATTGAAGTAAGCATTTTATCTTCCACTTTTGCTGATGTATTGTTTGAGTGTTAATGGAAATAAGGAATGATTTGCACTTTACAGTTAAGGCAATAAACTTTTTAATTAGCCTTTGGCCTTGTTTTCTTGGTATTTTATGTGACAGACCAATACAAAGAAGAACATTAGTGTAAAGTGAATTGAAAATAATTTGAGGTTTTCCAATAAGATTTTCTGAGTGATGTATCTACTATCTATTCTGATTTGATGTTTTGTAGAAGTACATTTTTACTAACAACTGCTGTTTATTTTTTATTTTTGGTTTTTTTTAGGGAATGTCTCACCGAGCTTTGCACAGCCGACATTTCATTTCCTATTCTTCTTTGCAAAATAGTTCTTAGTGATATTGGATGGAGAAGACTTGATTATCAGTTTTAAGCCTTTTATCCTGAATTCCCCAGTCTCCTGACTGCAGGAGTTCCCTCCAGCCTTTCAGGCCTCTGATGCTTGCAGAAGCCTGTCCTCAGCAGGAGGACAGTGCCAGGACAGTGTGACTTGTCCTGGCAGGTTTTAGTCTCTGGTTCTACAGTGGCTCAGGCCTCGTATGCCGACTCACAGGTGTGGATGGCCGGTCTTGTTGCCGAGGATCCTTAGATGAACTCTATGCCGACTCAGACAGGAGGCCCTCACTTTTGTCCTTCCAAAACACTGTGATCCTTCAGGTTTTGGTCCAGCTACTACTTGAATAAAAGTTTTTTAATGCGTTATGTAATACAGTTTTATATGTCTGAACAGATCTCCCTTAATGATTTCTCTTTGTCCACCTAGTGTGGGAATGGATTTGGGTCTACTGGTATTTGTGTTGCAGGCAGCCCAAATTGAGTCATTATTTCAAATTGGGTTATAGGTTGGTTAACCAGACATTTAGGACCTAAATATAGATGACTGATCAGGTTAAGTGAGCAACATTTGGTACATATAGACTAATTGGTTTCAAATTCTCTGCAGCAGTTGTCTATAGGCATGCTTGCCTATTTATTTTCACTTGCTGCACCTTTCTAAGGCAGATGACAGTTTGAATCCCAGCCTTTCCCTCCTCATTTCTTCCTTTTTTTTATTCCCATAAGGCCATGCGCCAGCTGTGCACGTGAGACAGACTCTGCCCTGTTGTCATCAGTGCCTGCGGCTGTTTAGAGGTCGTTATCTAGAGACATACTTTGGGTTAACCATTATTTACCCTGCCCCCTCCTCACTGGACCCACTGACCTACTAATCAGACAGTTCAAACAAGTAGGCTGTAGCATGTCTATGTTATAGATCCATGTTGCTTTATTGTGTGTAACGGATTTTACTCAATATAGGTACTCAGTGCCTGGAAACTTTCCTTTAAGCCCAGAAAACCCTGGTACTTGTGGTATGATGTAGCCTGGTCATCACCTTCTTACGCATATCTGCTCTGTTATTATCTCCCTTGAACTTAAATCCATCTCCATTCCTAACCCTAACCCCTGCCCTTTTCTGATTTCTTTTGATCTTTTCAGACGTTAGGACTGTGCTACAAATATGGTCTTCAGTAGAACAGGTACAACATTTCCCAATGACTATTGATGGTGCTTTCTGATTGCTAAGTAGCTTGACGTACCCTTAGAAATGCATGCATCGGTTGTTATAGCGATGCAGTGCGTACACATTATTTATGTGTTGATTATCACTCAGAGTTTTGGCAAGCTAAAATATCCAAAAAAAAGTCGTTTTCTTGTACTTCAATTTCATTGAATTTCAAACTCTTCAAATCAATGAAGACTTCTAACAGCCGTCTCCTTTGCTACATTACCTGCTTCTATAAATGAATGGCCTGTTAAACAAGTTTTTGTAAAGAACATTTCCGCTAGAAGCAGCCTATAATGTTTGTTTTGACTGTGAAATTCAGCACACACTGCTTATCAACAGAGTCCTTCTTGAAATCTGAATCCAGCTCCCATCTATTATCATTCCTGAAATAATTCCAGGTTTATGGCCAAATATGTAGCATAATTTCAGAGTTAGTCTTCAAACCACATGCTCCTGCACTACTCTTGCTCATCTTGCGCGTCCTCGCGCAAGCTATTTTTCCACTAACATTAATACTGGAAGAGATATTAACATTGTCTCTTCTTTTAATAATTATTTCCCAGGACATTTCCTCCAGTTTGATGCGGGTTGATTTCTCAACCCAACAAGGATGCGGGGTGTCGCAGACAGGGCCTGTGGAGACATGCTGTAATGTGAGCGGCAATGTTGGCGCGCCTTGCATTTCTGTAGTGTGTGTGCGTGTGTGTGTGTGTGCACAACGTGACAGAGATTATGATTTGGGTATGAGAGAAAGGAGCCAGAGGAACCTAACACCATCACTCTCTTATGGTGGTCTCTATGAAAAGACCAAGTGACGGATCAAGGAAGGGAAATAAGAAAAGAGCAGTAATGTGTGTGTGTGTTTTGTAAACTTCCATCACTGTGTCAATATTGACTCATCACTTTATGGGTAGGCAGGCACGTGAGTGTGCTAAATGTTGGGAATCACAAAGTGTTTGGCCAAATGAGAAGGCAGTGCACACTCACACTAATACTTTTAATCCACCTGCCTCCGCTGCGTCTCCGCCAGAAGGTTCACGTTCCCATGGGGTTACGTTACTGCTGCTAGGAGACTTACAAAAGTATTGTGACTTAAAACAAAATATATCCACCAGCTTAAAAGTATTGCGGCGTTCATAGGAGATGAGGAGGAAAGCTGATAGGACGCTGGAATTTTGAAGGAGTGAAGCGATCCAATGTTGTTCTTTCAATATTTGTAGGGAAGGGAGGGGAGGAAGAAAGGGACGGGGGTCCGATTGGCACCATAGGTGTGTTGGAATTTGTTGACCCAGCTGAAATGTTTATTGTACACACTATCTACTCCCGCTGTGTTTTTTGGACAGCGGGAGTAGTCCAAAAATAAAACTGTACCACTGCTTCCAGTCCAGTCCAGGGGAAATCCACCGGCTTTTTCTGGCTCTGTAGAGGGACTGACCAGTCATGTGGGTTTGACTTAAGACTGTCGGGTGAGATGTGGGGTGCAGTGCCTGAATCTCTGTGTTAGAATGTACAGGACACATTCTAACACAGACCACAGGGAGGTGAGTGTGGTGCATCCCTCCCTGCTGACTCCTTTAAACAAGCAGCGCTGAATGCTTGGACTATAAGGAGGGAGGGATGCTCGGCAACTGTGTGCAGGAAAAAAAAAAAAAATTTACTGAAGCTATTATATTGCATTGGGATTTCATGTGATGGGTCACAAACGCAAAGTAGTGTGTGGTATGTGACGGGCATTTGTTTCTGGCCTTTCTGAGTTCTAGGATCTCATTTTGTTGCAGCTGCAACTTTGTTGACGTATGTCTCTGCTGGGTTTGGCCATCTAAACATTTTTGTCTATTCTTTGCTAAATAATCAATGCTCCAGAGCTTGTTTAGGTCCTCAATTTTCAAGTCTTGCCACAGAATTTGAAGCCAAGTCAACATGTAGCTGGATATCTGGGCCAATGAATATTTTCATCCACATGAAAACTCGGTTACACATGACCTAGTGCTGCACCAAGAACCACTGTAAGAAATAACACAAAAACCTCTGAAGAAGACAGTGAGCGTCATGAAATGTAAACAAAAATGGAGTGGTGTGAGATTTGATTGGTTGTAGGATCGCTCTTGTTTTTGGCAAAACACAACAAGCTTCTCTTGCTAGCGCTAGACGATAGCGTTTGTTTTGTTTGTACTTCCCCAGAATGCCCTGCGCTACAATACATTTTTTTCCTGCTGGTTTATAAGGCTGGTATATACTGTTATAAAAATTACTTTTATTAAAATGTTTAAGAAATGACCAATACAAAATTTTCCTCACCTTGCCTCTTTCTCAGGTTTTAATAAGGATCCAGAAACATCGAGTTTACAATTACGTATCAATTATTGTTGGTATGTCACATGGCATCTCAGTAAAACATGCTGAAGTTTGTATATCTGAACAAGGCACCATATAAGGAATTGCTTACTTGCTTAAATGTGTTGCATTAGTAAAGCTCCTCCTGGATCTCTGCTTCCAGGTTAAAAGCAGGATACAGACCACACCTTGCTTACAGTAATACCCCCTTCCTTCATCAGCTGTCTCACATTGCATTTCTTTTCCTGGAATTTTTTTTTCCTACTCAAAGAAACTTGCTGGAAAGGGAAACGGCGAAATGTTTACCGGCATTATAAACATGCCACCAATCCGAAGTCATTGCTTCCCTTGTTTATATTTAGTTGGACTCCAACTTTTTATCCTGACTTCATTATGTAATCATGCCAATATGAAGTGCTTTCTTTCTGACTTCAGACATTCAGGGATCTACTCTGTTAGGCTATTGAACAACTAATTGTGTTGATATTTACCAACACAATTTTGTCATTTTGATCAGATAAACTTACAGCCCTCAGTCCTCCAAGTGGGTTAATCGGATTCCTTCCAGGCAAATTTGTGGGAGATGATGAGATGACAAAATACAGCCTTGAATTCTACTAACACAAAGATTATCTTCAAACACTGATTTTTTTATCTACAAAGTGGGATCAAAAGCAGAATTGAAGCAATTAGGTCACAAATGATCCACCATAAATGTGCATGTACTGTACACATTTTTACAACTTTTAATAATAATAATAATAATAATAATAATAATAATAATAAATCAAACTTTTGTTGACCTCAATATACTTTTCAACTCAACATTGTTGCCCCAAGAGGTAAAATGAGGTGAACCATATAAGGAAGGTAAAATCATTTTTATTTATACACATACACAAAAAAACAAAACAAAACAAAAAAAAAAACAATCACAAAGAGCCAGATCATAAAGTGCTGGGAGGACCATGTGGCTTCTCGTTAAAGCTCTCACTTCCTGCACTCCTTCCTCCCTTCCTGCTTCTAGGCAGAGCAGGGTGGAGTCTTCCTCAGCCAGCGGAGGAAGAGGAGGAGTGGACTGGAGCCAGAGGAGCCGGGAGAATTTTCAAGTTGCTCCTCATTTGGCCTCAACACTTTCTCACAGGAAGGCACCACGCCACTTATAAAGCTGCTCTGCTACCTGCTTCCTTCAGTGAAGCCCGGGACTCCTGAGCGTTTCCTTGTTTGGTTGCAGTAAGTGCGCTTTCTACATCCTGCATGTTTGAGCAGATCGCTGTGTGTAGAGATGAGTTTAGACACTTAAAAGAAGGGGCCGTCTTGTTTCTATTTTCTCCACTTTAAATTAGTCATTTATTGATTTTTTTTTTCTTTCTTTGCATTATACTGCTGTCCGCCGAGAAAAAACAAAAAACATTTAAATGTATTGTGAAGCGTCCCAAGAAGCCTCTGAAAGCGTCTGTGACAGGATGTGGAGTTGTTGTGATTTTCAGCGAGCTGCCTGGATTCTTTGTCCTTCAATGAGAATCTAGAAATACAGATGTGAACTGTAACATCGGGCAGGTTTTCATTCTGTAGAAGATGCTTTAGAAAGGAAAAGTTTTCTCTCATACCGCGTGACGTGATCGTTTTAGACCGAAGAGAAGAACTTAATCAGACTGAAACAAATAGAAACTGTTTCTGCTGCCAACACCTGACTGTGATAAGAGAACCAGGATTACCAAGGGTTAACTATAGGAGAATGAGACGTGTGTGTGGGTGTGTGTGCGCAACATACTTTCATCATAAATCCAACACTGACATCCTGGTGACCACTCTCTCTTCCTGTGTGTGTGTGTGACTGTGTGTGTGGTGTTTCTGGATCTGAGTCAGGGCAGCAGTCTGTGATTACTCCTTTCTGGAATGTTTCTCACCACGTTAAGAGAAAAGTCTTTGTTTTTCTCCTTTCTGTGTTTTTTTTTGTTTTTTGTTTGCCTTCGGGTGCTGTAGCTGCTGCATAAAACCAAGTGTTTAATGTGTGCTGTATGCCCCCAGGTGTGTGACAGTCAAAGTGTGTGTGTGTGTGTGTGTGTGTGTTCTGGTTATCTTTGCGGATCAGCTCCAGCTGAGTGAGATGAAAGTAGTTGCCTTCAGCCACTCATTCCCGCTCTGATGTATGTCTAACTCTGTCCTCGGATCAGGTTTAGAATGCCTGGGAAAATGTAAAAACAGGATTCTGAGCAAAACTGAATCTGTTTTTATCTAAAATCGTTAGCATTGATGCTAGCAGTGATTCTCATTCTCATTCCAGGAGGCTTCAAACACAAAACCGCTGGAAAACGGCATAATTTGATCTGGAGCCAATTTCTTATAATCTGATTTTGCAAAACTTTAAAACTGACTTTAGCCGACTTTGATAATTCGAAACATTTTTCCTGCAGTAGAGTGTAATTATTTGGAGGAGAGGCAAAGTGACACTCTGTGGATGAGAGAGAGAAAAGTTAGTGTAAAGCAGGATTTTATTGCTATTTTCTAAATAAAAGGAAAGAAATGGCAGAAATCGGATATTGAACTTTCCAACTTTCCTTCACGTCTAATGTAAACGATTCTCTTGAAATTGGTTTCTGTAACATTTCTAAAGCCAGCATGTTCCATGAAAGACAGACTAGAAACTCAAAGTATTAAAACACAGTAGGTTGCAAATTCATCATTATTGCAATGTTAATGTATGCAATATGTTTTACCAAAAACTATTTGCGTTGCAATAAGTTTTAGCTGATTATCTGTGCCATGCATTCAGGTTCTGTATGTCATCCATGTTATTTAATGCAGGAGAAAAAGTTTAAGAAGGTAAAGAGATGGTAAGTTATTAAAACAGAAAGCTATCTGTATTTAGTCCGTAACAACTGTTACACTGAAGAGTGTTGTTGTTGCAGAGGCCTTGCCAGGCTTAGCAATGGTGCATGCACTGAACAGAAAAAAATCTGATTTTTTGAGTTTCTACTCACGATCGAGCTGAGAACCAAGACTTCTTTCTGGCCTTACAGCAGAGCAGTATTGTGAAATAACCTAGCACAATTATTGTGTCGGCTTCTTCTTTCTCCAAGTTCCACTTTTTCTTCTTCTGCAAAATCTTGCTGAATATCAGGATGCAATGAACCTTTTGTCATGAGACGTAAGAAAGAAACATTTCCCAATAATTTTTCTTTGAATTTGCTTTCAAAGGCACAATTGTTTCAAATTCCGTCTCTGTTTTCATTATTATAATTTTTTTTTTTAAGCTAAAATTATCCTTATTCCATTCACTTCTAACCAACTCAGTGAAATATTTATAAATAGATGCATCAAATGCTGTACAACACAACACATTTTTGTTTGCATCCTTTCCCACCTTTGGGGGGTGGAGGCCCTGATGGACAGAGAGTGGGGGAGTTGGGATGCTGCCAAAGAGGTTTAAGTGCTAAAACAACCGCCTCATGGTTCAGTGGTTGTTTTTGCGGTTAATATAGTTGCATAACTCTGGAGTCCGGTCATGTTAGTTATGCATGTTGCT
This sequence comes from Poeciliopsis retropinna, assembly GCA_010277075.1. Classification (NCBI taxonomy): domain Eukaryota; kingdom Metazoa; phylum Chordata; class Actinopteri; order Cyprinodontiformes; family Poeciliidae; genus Poeciliopsis; species Poeciliopsis retropinna. The sequence continues at coordinate 2,876,933 of VMRM01000009.1, forward strand.
CATTTCTCATTCCAGGAAATGAGTTCACAGCTCAGTGTGTCCAGCCCAAGACAATGAGACGTGTTGCTGGGCTGTCTGTCTTCATTAGGCGTCTCAGGACCCCCCCACAGAGACCCCCAAATAAATTAGCCTTTAAAGGGAAAGGCAGATAGCCTTTTGCACTCTGTTTCAGTTTGTCGTTGGTTGAAGTCAGGATTATCCCTGTGGGATAATGAGTGGCAAGATAAAATGGAGCCTGGTTTGAAAAATTCAAATTGGGCTTAGTTAGAGCTTTGAATATGGCAGGCATAATAAGGATTGGAAAGGTGATATCAGCACCACCTGTCTAAATGATTCTATTCTGTTCATTCTGAAGTTTCCAATAATGGCTCGGTGATGTTCGGTACGCTGTTATGTCTGTTTCCATTCCAAAACCGATCGACGGCGCTCCTTCACCGCCGGTTGTTAGTCCACATCAGTGTTTGTTTTATTGTATTTGTCAGGCTGCAGATAAATTCTTCTGCAATCTTTAAGACAACATTTCCAGTTTATTGTTTGAAATCTTCCCTGGAAAATGGCAAGTGGCCAAAAATAGACAAACCATAAAAACAGGACCGTCCTGCAAGACGCAAACACACCTACATAGCTGAGCACCTTTTTGTTGTTTTTGGGTTTTTTTTCTCTTTCTTATCGTTATGCTGTTGTAAAATGTGTCACTGTTTCCTGCTTTCCTCGTCCATTAGGGGAAAACCCTCACAAGTCACTGGTGCAGGAGTCAGTGTCTGCAGGGCCCAAGGCCGCTGTGATCTGACCCACAATCTGGCGTCACAGAACACACACATATGAACTCATCTTGGCCGCGGCCTTCACTGTTCGGACCTTCAGAAGGCTGCATTATCTTTTTCTGTTTTTTCCGAGTGAACTGTTTCTAAAAATATTCAACCCTGCTGAACTTTTTAAGATTTTATGTTAAAACCTCAAACTTCATTGTATGTTGTTGGGTAGGCAGCATATAATTATGTGGATGAAAAATTATTTAAACTTTTCAAAGTTTTCTTTTTTTCCCCCTTAACAGCCTTTTAGGGGCTGCATCAGTTGTAGTTTTCAGGCCAATCACTCAATGATATTAGCAGAAGGAATTATGTGAATATGATCCAATAAACTGTTTTTGGACAATATTAACACATTTACTCTTAATATAAAGTTGTTTAGTTGTGACATGTGAGAAAAAAAATGTTGAGACTAATTTTCTTTGTACCATTTTCTGTTTGAAGAGCTGAGATTTGGAAAACCCTAATTGCAGTTTTCTAACCGTTCCCCAATCTTTGAAAAGCCTGACTTTGGCTGATACCATTTCTGTTTTTTTTTGCAAAATATAATGCTAAAGTGGGTTGACTATTGTTAATGGTCAAATATCATGACCTGGTTGGTGGGTCATGATAACGGGACATCTATTTTAAACGTTTCCAGTGGTAGATAAGATCGATTTCTCATGCAAGTATCAGCTGGCCGATCAATTGGTGCACACCTACAACCTCATATCGTGATATTTCTTCTGCAAGGCCTTCTGGGGTTACCTCTACTAACTTTGCACATGTAGAGAAAAATGCTGCCACCACCATTTGTCACCATGGTGATGGTGTTTTCAGGGTCTCCATCACACATGGAGTTGAGTAGAGCTCCTTCTGAATGTTTTGACTGTCACTGACTGGGTGTGAACACTTTTTGCGCAGGATTACATGATTTTTTTTTTGTTGAGGAACCCATCTCCCTTACATGTTCTTTTTATTCTCTCACTAACTTTGACCTTAAAACCAGCTGGCATGTCATCTTATTATTGCTCCATTTAAGGTATTTTGCAACATTCCCGTTCACTCTCTGACACATCGTCTACCCTCCACATTGTTACATCCACTGTGAGACACAAACCATAAGCCACCAACCACAGTTAGTGGTTGGAAACACTAAATGTAAAAAGCAGTCTTATTCATACCACTGTGGATCTCACTTTTTTATAATAAGGAAACCAATCGAAGTTTCCACTGTGGAAAAGAGATGTCATTACTTGGACTGGGACTGAGGTCTGATGCTTTTGGAGACATCAACCGTTTTGTGTGTGTGTGTGTGTGTGTGGCTGCACAAAATGCGTCTACATTTTGTTTGCTTTCTGCTTCACGCTGATTGGCGCTAATGCGGTTTATTGGTCAGTGGGGTAGCGGTGCTGTTTGCGCACACATTAGCAGAGATAACGGTTTGGCCGTCTGGCCCTTTTTCATGAGAAAACGAATGACAATAGCTGCTGTTTTCAGCTAGAATGACTTTCCAGCCTAGAGATATTTTGCATGCTCATAGCTCTACAGCTTTCACATTTAAATACTTTGACCAAACCTGATCTCCACATGGGGTGAACTTATTTAGCAGCTTAATGAGAATTGGTGCTCTGTCTCTCTATTCATGACTACATTGTAAGCAAACAGTTTCTAAATAATGCATGAGTCATTGGGTTAAAGTTATCTGCAAATGGGTTTAAGCTAATGTGATGGTGCTGGCAAGCAACATTTTAAATTCAAAACCCCTTTTTTCTGGCAAATTAGTGATTAAATAGACATATGAGATCAATAACAAATTGTTTTTAACCTGTTATCGAGGTTATTCAACCATCAGATTCAAGCAAAGTTCTGTTCTACCCATTCAGCTTTCAAGTGTCTCAAGAACTGAGCTGTTTTCCAAACGTCAACCAATAATGACGTAGAATTGCACCTCAGTACTTCAGCTTCATTTGCTACACTTTCGCAGATACGCTTGGTGAAGAAATCCCTGATTAATTTTCCTTCACCTGCAGGATTCTTGTACCATCTATGAAAAGTGTCAATAAATTGTAGAGTTTTGATGGTTGCCACATTCAGCTCACTGGATTCTGCGTTAAAGAGAAATTCCACAGATATTTATGTCTAACGGGAAGATAATTTTAGAGATTGTTGTCTTTGTGTTCATAGAAATCAGCTTTTGACAAGGCAGTTTGGTCATCAGAAAAACATTCCTGATGAGCAGAATAATCTTCAGACAGCTGTTGTCCAAACAAACGGAAATAATGCCATCGATTTTTTTTTTTTTTTTTCCCTTCCTTCTTCAGCTGAAAATTCCCAACAGCTACAGTAAACTCTGAAACCTCGCCTTTCCCTCTAAGTTCCCTTAAATCTATTCCTGCTCGTCAGACTTATCCAAACCGAGTTCAGTAATTGCCGTCATTACGCAGAGGAGTTCTCCTCTTGCTTCATCCAAACTACCAAAAATGCCAGAGGAAGAGATTTGTTGAGCATTAAGAAATTTCAAACCAACTTTCTTCATAATCTAACTTTATGAATGAGCAAGATTGGTATTTTCAATGTCGTGTTTGAGCTTCGCTTTGAATCATGTTCATCACTTTGGATCAATGAGGAATTTAGTGCCAATACTTGTGATACTCATTGAAACTGTGTCAAATATGGACTTTTATTGTGTTGAATTTCTCTGAGAAGAGAAATCAGACTTAATTTCTAACTGTGTAGATTGCTATTTTCAGCCCACTAGGTATTAAAGAAACCTTAATCTACCATCTTAGTTACCAAAGTAACTAAGTTACTTTGTCACTTAGTTACTGTGACAAAGTAACTTTTAAATGCTGTGAAAGATCTTTTTTGCTCTATTTATTTTGTGTTGCTAAATGTAGATACTTTACAGTGTAAAGCAACAATACTTTTTCTCATAATGTTTTCATTTGTATATTACAGCATAATGCAAGTTTAGTCATGTTGCCGCATTTGACATTCACTTTGAATCAAAATGTATTGATTAGATACCACTTCTGTGTTAAAACACCTTTTTTGAGTTACAGAAAATATCGAATGATTAACTCTTTTGCATTATAGCAAAATAGATTTTTTTAGAAGTTGTATTTTCACCATCTTGCTAGCAAGAGAGAGATTTACTAGTGGAGATGTTGGCAAATTAAAAACGTAGAAACTGGGGATGCACCGATATGAAAATTTGGGCCGATGCAGATATCCGATATCCGATATCAATATTGCTGTCATAGCCGATAACGAATATATAAATGATACTAGGTATAATTTAATGCCCTTATGGCTACTGGGTGTAAACTGTTTTTCAGTCTGTTTGTCTTGATATTGCAATGATAACTTCAACTGGACAATATTGCGCAGCTTTAGTAAACATGTTTTTCTGTCTCTTCAGGCTCAAATTAAAGCAAACCCACTTCCTGTTTCTTAATGCAGTGGTGATGTGTTTTGCTCTCTATCTTTTTTCTAATTTGCTGTTATTGAGGGGAAAAACAATGAGTTCATATTCTGGGGAGGATGGCAGTAAAAAAAAAAAAAAAAAAAGCCCCATTAACTTGTGTGGATAGATGGGTTGCAGGTGGAGGAGAGGTGGGGGTAGGGAGGAGAAAGCCCCTTAACTGAGTGTGATGTAACTGTAGAGGTAATGTGGTAAATGATAAGAACGGCTGTCCTGGGGGAGGGGAAGTTGTTTTTCTGTAGAAGTAGAGCCAGAAACACGTAGGTGGAGTGAATGGATTGTTCAAATCAGCAACACTTTAAAGTTTTGACATCTGAGGTAAATAATCCAAAATGAATCGCTGTTATTTCTAGAAATAAATGGATAGAAACTTTCTCTGTTTGCCTTTGTTGAACTTTAAACCAGCATTTCTTGACTTCAGTTGTGTTTTTACCCAACATAAACTATTAAAACTGTATGGAAACCAGTTTATGTCTTTTAAAAATAACACTATCCTTTGTTTGATTATTTGAAGAATCAGTTGCTCACACACAAACAGACTCTTCACTTTGTTTTCTCTCTTCTCGACACAGAGACGAACAAAGAAGTGCGATTGTGTGAGGGTTTTTTTTCTACTCAGCGTCGTCATAGAACCCCACTGAGCTTGATGCAAGTCAATGTAAAAAATTGCATCTGTCTCGTCCGTTGTCCCCCTCCGCACCCGTCCACCCTTTTCTCCCTTTCAATGAATTTTCATTTGAATGAAAGCCTTGCCTCAGTGTTTTGTTGTGCTCTGAGGAGGAGGGGAGGTGGGGGGAGGTCTGATTGGTTGGAGTGCCTTTTGAGCTGGGCCAATGCAGGAGCGGCTCCCGCCTCCGTGGCTCCCGGCCCGCAGCGTGATTGGGCACGTGGGAGGAGCCAGACGTAGTATTAAAGCCTCTCTATCCCCCCAGTGTGCTCCACTCCAGAGTTGAAGAGTCTGTCAGACAGAAAGCTGTGTGTATCGGTGTGAGGAGAGAAAGAGAGAGTGTGTATCTGAGTGTGTGAATGTTTTAGTCATTTTTATTTATTTTTTCTTATTGAGCAACAACCAGAAACTCCATCTGAGTCTGACCCGGATTACTCCTTGTTCTACCTTTCCAGGACTGAAGCGGCTCGGCTGAGTGGTTGCCTCTGATCACAGCTGGACGGATAAGCTTCAGCAGACGAACAGGACGTCATAAAGAGGATCAGAGAGGGCTGCCGTGTTAGTGCTATCACTGCTGGCTCATCTTTGGACATTTGAGTTCTTCATTAAGGCTCTGATCCCGATCTCCTGCCTAACCCCCCCGAGTGGGTCGCTACCGAGGTGACGGAGGCAGTCCAGACGGTCCTGATGTGGAATTTGACCTCAGCTGACCCAGTCCCACAAGTAGTCTTTGCCTAAGGAAAGAGAACAAGAAAAGGAGGAGAGGAGCGACAGAAGAAAAGCGAGACCCTCAGATCAGCGACTGGTAAGGAAGTTAATGTGGGCTGTGGGCACAAGAGAGGGGGGAGGTGGGATGTTTGACGTAAGAGTCGTAAGAATTCTCCAATAACCTCTGTCTCTGCTTCAGGTCCCGCAGTGATGCCAGTGGAGACGCTGAGGCCCTCAGATGGCCGTCTGGCCGGGGTCACCTTCACCTCAGGCAGACCCTTCAGAATACTCAACAAGGGTCCCAACTACTTCCGCCCCCCTGCCGAGCCAGGAACCCGCAAGCTGAGTGCCGTGGAGCGCCTGGAGGCCGACAAGGCCAAGTACGTGAAGAGCCAGCAGGTGGCCTTGACTCGGCAGGCGCCCATCCAGGCACCACTCATCCGGAAGCCCCTTGTCCCCCCGGTGATGATGCCCCAGGGCAACATGGGCGCCCCGACTGCCCGGAAGATTTCCCGCTGCCCAGCTGATGTGGAGAACCGGGGCGGCGGTGAGGTGCTGGGGGAGAGGAGACCCTTCAACCTGGATATCTTGAGTAATCTAATCAATGATGTATGTGATGGAACACAGTCATCTTCCTCCACTTCCCCTTCCTCATCGTCTCCATCGTCAGGGGTAAAGAGCATCTGCAGCAGCCTGTCTGCAGAGCAGGACAAGAGCAACAGACTTGTCAACAACAACTCCTCGTCCACCTCGTCCTGCACGTCTTCCCTGCTCAGCAATAACCGTTGCGCCCCAGCAGCAGAACTGTCCCGTCGTCCACCCCCCGTCCCAGCAAGGATTTTACGGGGGGTTCAGGCCCCTTACAATGCCCCTAATTCAGTGACTGTCCGCAGGGTGGACGTTCGGCCTCATGCTGAGGTGAAGAAGCCACCGAGAGTTGCACTGCATCCTCACCTGAGGCCCCGACAAATCCCCCAGGGTCAGGTCGCACACTCCCAGCTCCCACCTCCACCGCTGCCTCCTCAATCACAGAATCAGCCACCAGCCAAGGTCAACACCTCATCCCAAACCTTGCCATCGCCTCCAGCCTACCCACCCCCCAGCCCGATGCTGGTCCGAGCGGGCGTCATCCCGCCGGCCTCCCCAGCCTTCACACGCATCTCCAACGCCAGCTCCAAAGGCTCCTCCCGCAAGCACCCATCTCTGCACCGCTCCAAGTCGGACCTGAGCGACCGCTACTCACGCGCCACTGCTGACCTGGAGCGCTTCTTCAACTACTGCGGGCTGGACCCAGAGGAGGTGGAGGGACTGGGCGGCGTGGAGCGCTTCACCCGGGCCAACTCGGACATTGTGTCCGTCTCCAAGCTCCGTAGCGTCAGCACGCCCAGCTCAGAGTGCGGGGACGACGTGGAGCGGATCAGGGGTTACGGAGGCGGTGACGAGGAGGAGGATGAGGATGGGCCCCTGAGGATGAATGACAGAGTCCCCTATGGGATCTCGGTCATTGAGAGGAACGCACGAGTCATCAAATGGCTGTACGGCATCCGGCAGGCGAGAGAGGCTAACAGTGGCATCTCGAACGTCTAGACTGATGACGGCTTGTTCGTCTTGTTCCGCTGCCTTATTTCCACATTTGGGATCAATGTTCCGGATCAACGTTCCGGATCATCTGGTAGTTTGTCTTCAGTTTCCTGTGAGGACTCACTTTTACTGGACAAAATGACAGACATGAATCAGTTTACGTTGGGGGGTGCATCGATTGCAAGTTTCTGGTCGATTAGTGGTCTTTCGGAATCTGACCTGCTGTTTCCAATTTTGACAAAATACCAAATATTTTGCTTGAAGAGTTGGTAAATTTGATGTCAAAGTCACTTAAGTTGGCAATAGCGAAGTGACTATTGTTAATATGAAGACGTGACCTGGTTGGCGGGTCTGTTTGGGTACCGTCTCTCATGGTGCACAAACAGATCATCAGCAGCTGATATCTGGACCACAAAAGATTGGTTTCACAGAAAAGTATTGACTGATTGGCCGGCTGATCAGTCGGTGCACCCCTTAGTTTCTGTTCTAAAGGCTGCAAGTCAGGACTGCAACTGGACAATGCATTTAGTTGATCTCATTGGTATTTGCAAGCAATAACAGATTATTGTCAATGCTGGTGAGAATGAAGGCAGAGGGTGCTAAAAGGTTCCTATAGGTACTGTAAGTGTGCGTGTACATGAGTGTATTTTATACCAGAGTTTGGCTACAGACTGCCAAAACGTTGCACAGCACAGAGACTATTGAAAGCAGAGCAGCAAGAGAACCATGTTCATACTGTGAAACCTACAAATAAAGCTTCCACAAATATGTGCGTATTTTTAAAAAGTTACAGAGAAAATGGCTGGCTGTAAGACTGTTATCATAAATGTTTCTTCAGCATGCAAGTGAACCGTTTGTACACACTTTACCGTAGCACGTCATATCAAAAAGAAGAAGCAGGAAACGATTCCCAAGGCTTCCAGATTCACAGCACATCCAGTTCAGTCACAGGGGAGGTTCTATCTGATCTTTACTTGTTGCATCTGATGCAGTCTTGGATTACTCTGCGTTGGTGCAGCCTGGGAAATCGGTTTACCACGTGCATCTTGGCACGGGGGGGAGAGCGAGTCATATGATGAAGGATGATCTCACAAGCAAACGGAGGGTTCGGTGATCTGTGGTGCACGAATATCTCCGTGACTCAGGAAGATGGCAAAGTAATACATGGACCAATATTTATTTGGAAAACATAACTTAATGTTTTTTTTTTTTTTTGGTTGTTTTTTTTTTTTACTAAAAGTGGATTTTGTGTACAGAGATCAAGCTGAGTCGCATTTAAATGCACATGCAGAGACACGTTCAGTGAGTAAACAGAAGGGATGCGATGTGTTAGCTGCTGCTCTGCACAGAGCGCGAGAGAATCGGTCTGTATTAAACTTCTTGTTTGTTGCTTCTACTTCTGTTGAACTGTTCTCAGTCTGGTCGGGTCTTCCTCTTCTTCACACCAGAATCAGCAGTAGCGTGCAGTGGCAATCAGATCAGAGAGCGTCTGAAAACAAAATATGCTTTTTTTTTTTTTAGGCACTGGATGCCCAAAGAGTCTTTGATAAAGAGGTCCGAAATGCTTTACAGTGTTGTATCCTGAATCCATTAATAAAAGATGTTTGAATATTAACTTGTCGTTTTTATTCCTGCTTTTATTTTTTTATTTTTTATTTTTTTTTAAATAAGTGTGTCACTTCCTCAGGTTATAATGCAAAATCTGTTTTGGGTTCAGCTAAAGTATTTAAACTGTTTGAGTTTTTTCTTTTTTTTGCTGTGTCATGATATAGCCACAGACTTCCAAACCTAAGTTGGACTTGATAAGTTGGTGAAGTTCAATTAAAATTAGACAAAATTTTCCATTTTTTTCTTTTTTCTTTTTAACAATTAAAAGTCTAAAAAGTGTGGCAGGCATTTGCATTCAAATCGTACAAATGGTTTCCACAGTCAGTCTTTTGGGGTTTGAAGCTTTGCACAACTAGACATTGAAATCTTGTAATTTTTCTGTCAACTGAAGCAACATATCTGATAACATATCAGATTTAAATGAAAAGTATCAGTATCTGTATTGATATGCAGATCCTATATTTACTTATCAGATCAATTCCAAAGTTCACAAGTCTGTTTCACAGAACTAGATTTCTACTGAGAAGAATTCGCACATAGTTTTGTGATTTCTGAAGGTATTTTGTTTAACTTAATTTTATTTAGGTGGGTTGGAATGCAGGAGCTTGAGTAAAAATTCATCCTACTTTTAATTTGTAAAGAAAAAAAGAGATCCTTCTCCTTTTTCCCCTTCCAAATATGGACGACTGTGTTTCTTTATCACATGAAATAAACTGAAGTTTTAACTAAATGCAATAAACAAAAAAAATAAATAAAAAAAATGAAGGGGCATGAAAACGTTTGCAGGGCACTTTTAAGTGAAGTGTTTCTGCTGGTAATTCAGATCTCACTGCTGCATCAATAATTGACACCCAGCGCTCAGACTGAGCTTCCCAAGGGAGTTTTTCTTCACTTTCCTGCTTTTTGTGGCTGTCTTAAGAGTCCATTATTGTAAAATTCAGAACATCTCTCGCTTCACTGGGGGAGCAGACAAAGGTTGCTCATTTTCACACAAAACCACAATGGTTTGCAGAGCTCTTAAATCTCTTTTTGGGGGAGACGAGTTCAACTGCTTAATAAAACACTTTAAAAGAGGTGCAGTGTAAAATGAATGGGTGTGAAAGGGTTATGTTGGCAGTAAATTCTATTCTTATTTGAAACATGAGGTCAGAAAATATTAAAAATAACAAATATAGACTTGTGTGGATGAAATAGCATAGTTTATAGCTCAAATGTATGCTTCAGTATGAAACAATAAAGCAATTTTTATTAAAGATTTCTTCTTTTAAAGAAGCGCCAACTCATAAGAAATGTTGCCTGAAGGCACTCCACAAAAACGTCGACTTAATCCAAACATGCAAATTCTTTTACATTTACAATGAATCCTACTTACTTAACAGCACAGTTTATTTTTCAATTTGATTGAAAAGTTTTGTATCTAAGGAAACCCAGCAGATTGCACTGAGTCGTTGACTTGTAGCATTCTCTCCTGGTGAACAAAAGTTTAGCAATAATCGATAATAACTTGCATTGAGCTATTTTCCACACTCTGATTCCACTTGTGTTAGAAGTTAGATGTTTTAGCCAGACAATGTTTTGAAATTGTGAGAAAATTAGATAAATAAAGGGGCATGTAGCTTTTTAAAAAAAATTTTATTCAGTCTCTTCAAGATCCTAGATTTCTTTAACGATGAGTCAGCTCGCTTTAATAGAAAATGACTTCTCCCTTACAATGATTTTCCAGAGAGCTAAAAACCGAGCCGGCTCGCCATAAAGACTTTCCTCTTCGTTTTCGTTTTCCAGCACGGACTGGATCCAACGCCACATCGGATGAGGCCTTCTCCCGTCTGAGGTGGAGTTTTCAGACATCTGCACTGTGGGCTACACCTATTTTGAGCTGGGGACCCCTGACAGAAGACCGATTAGATTTGTCATTTTTAAAACATTACAAGTTCCACCCTGAAGCTTCAAAGCATTTTCCAAAACGATTTCTTTCCAGGACTGTTCATACCTAATTGGTTTTGCCCCTAAATCGTGCAGCCGAAACAGATGGAGGCGGGCAAAGAATGATCTGAGAAGTACACACAATTTCTTTTGGAACCTTGATTCCTTTTGCTTGCTACTTCCTGTAGCGGAGGATATGGGTGGCCAGAGGACAAATGTGAACCGATGAAGCTGGGCGTCACGACAGCAGCTGTTTGCTGTCCTGAGCAGCCCTCATTAACATTAAACACTCAGAGGAAGAATCACAGATCCAACAAGACGACATGCCACAACAGTTCAGAGGCTCAAACATGGCAGAGAAGCTTGAGGTTCAAACACTAAGCTAGAGGAAATGTAACAGGGCCTCCATGAATGTTTCTCCTCATGGATGAATGGTGGATCAGTTCAATAATGTCCCTGAACCTCGCTGCACTGCTTCACCCACTTCCACAGGACCAAGAGCCACGATGGATTAAATAGGAATGTAGGCTTATGTAAGGGTCCAGCATCCTTATTATTATGTAATCAGGCATTGTCACAATTCATGGCTGGTTTGAATAGTTGATTTGCAAAACCGTCTCTTTAAGAAGAGACTCATATTTGCTGCAGAAACCAGGGATGGATTTGAGACCGATTCTTCTGAAACAAAGGCCAAGACTAGACCTTCCCAGACCAGATCTTCCAAAGCTGAGACCAGGCCTTCCCAGACCAAGACCTGGCAAGACCAAGATCAGATCCTCCAAAAACGAAACCAAAACTTGGCCTTCCGAGATCAAGATCAAGTTCAGACGCTCCAAGACCAAAGCAAATGAGGTGGATTAGCAGTACTTGCCAACAACTGAAGGTGTCATCCTGTGGATGTTACTGTGGAATATTGTCTCTGCTGTCATAAACGACCATCGTGAGACTATCACACAGCAACAGTCTTCAGGCAGAAACTTTCCCAGATTTGTTGCAAGACTGACTGCTACCATCCTGCCAACAGCATTATCATCCACACGCCTCTTTGAAGATACTTGAATGACACTAGTTACACATTTAATTTCCCTTTGGGTTATATAAAGTATCTTTGAATTATGTCTGAATGATGGTAGTAAAGGCCATTTCGAGTTGTTACATCCATAATTCAGTATTTAAGAACAAACACCAACGCAGCTTCTACAGACATGAATCCATGACTAAAACGTCTCGGAAAATGGAAGAACTTCACACGATCTAAACCATACAGCATGTATTGACGCTGTATATATTTTTCCACCCAGAAATCGTTATATAGAGCACCTTTGCTTCTGCTTTGAAGAAGCAGAAGCAAAAAGGGGAGTTGATGTGTCCTCCACTCCAACCCTTTCGGACACTTACATAAGAAACACATCTGACTGAGAAGATAGGATGACGATTTCATTTCCAGCACAGACATTCGGTTCATTATGTAACCCAGAGTGACCCACTGAACAAAATGGTGGGACGATTTGGTGTAAAAAAAAAAAAAAAAAAAAAAAAGAGTCCCACAACACTTAACCCCTGAAGCTTTTGGAAGAGGAACACATGCAGTGGGAGAATGCGATGGCTCCCTGTGGACGGATGATGAGGACGGCCCTCACCCCAATGAAATCATCTATGTCATCCTAATGCTCCTTCTCCCAACCCAGACCGACCATATGTCAATATTTACCGAGGGATCAGCTGGGCTCTGGAATACAAACACGCTCATATGTCTGTGAGCCTCAGCTCGCTTGCCTGGATGCCATGTCTGTGTCGTTTTCTGAGCGAAAAGTCCGTCTCAGGATGGAAAGCGCACCCTAAAACCCATCTCGTTCTTCTTCATTGAAAGTACATGCTTGTTGTCTCAGGCTTTTTTTTTTCTGCTTGAATTAAATTGACTGGATTGAAAGAAAACTGGAAATTTCTGAGTTGGAAAAATCACAAATTTGCTTGAAAACAAAAAGTGAAATTTGGATCTCGATCAGAAGGTTTCAGGAAAAAAAAAACTTTTTGAGTTTGAAAAGTCGGGAGAAACAACTAAGAAATTTTTAGATTAATCTCATCATTTTTTGAAAAAGAAACTTCAAAAGTCTCAGAAATTTAATTTTTAACTTTCTGACTTTTTTCTTGCAAATTGTTTGACTTTTCAAATATTCAAGTTTTTTCTACAAAACGTCTGAAATTAATCTAAAGATTTCTGAGATTTGTGGCTGAAATTCAGTCCCATTTTCTCTGCCTGCCTTTATTCAGGGTTAGCTAGCGACAGCTGATGCAGGCTGCTGCAGTGGGACAAGGATACTTGACTCCCGTGTACAGCAGAACTATGTCAGGGCCTGAATGGCCACGGAGCAGGGCGTGATAAGCTGATTAAAGCGTCAGGGCAGATGGGATCTCTGGGTTTTTGACGTGTGTGTGTGTGTGTAGCTGTGTGTGTGTGTCTCTCTCTGTGAGACTGAGTGTGTATCCCATGGGAAAACAAAACTGGGTTGTCTGTGTTAGCTTAGCGTGTTGTTGCAAAGCGATGCATTTACATCCGTTATCGCTTCGGACCCATCTGCCTTTCTTCCTCTCTCCCTCTCCGTCGGATGGCCTGAGTACATCCACTCTCGGTGTGGTTTTAAGATGATCCCCATTCCCAAGATTTTGTGTGAATCTCTTATTGTAAATGTTGTCATGGATGAGTGGGTGAAACAAACTAAAAACCCCTTCAAAAAGCAACGTCTCTGTCAGTTTTCACTCATCCCTTAAATCTAAGCACAGAGCTATAATCAATTTTGTGCCACTGCAGATTTTTATGGTGTATATATATTTATGTATATATAGTTTCATTTATTGTTGAGGAAAGCTTCCCTTCAGACCCCAACCTGAGCCAGCCTTGACCCCTGTAGCCATTTTGATTTTAAAAAGATATTTTCTGGTGTTTTACGCCAGATTAATGATTGACAGCATCAAAGCCCGCCTTCTGGCTGTGATTGGTTGTTTCTAGTTAGCGCTTGGCGGAATGGGAGAGGGCAGAGGAGCTGGATGTTTTCACAGATTATGTGTGTCATAGCATACTGTCACATCACTGGGACAGTTTTGGAAAATGTGCAAAAAAATGTTTTTTTTTTATTTTTTTAATAAAAGTTATACACTGCAGCTTTAAAGTGATTTGTGGTGTAGTTAAATCAATTTAAACTAGATTGTACAGCCTCAATTTGTTTGTAGCAAGACAAATTGAGCGTTGGTTGTCAAATTACAACCAATGCTAGAATTAGCCTTTTTGGCTAATTCTAGCACATTTGCAGAAACTTTATTTAATGTGCATTGTCCCAGCCAAATAAATTAAATGAAATTAAAAGAGCTGACCGGAGGAACCCTGGAAACAGTAACTGAACTCATTTATTCCTTCGGTCCATCTGGACACTGATCAACTTTTTTATGTGAACAATTGAAAACATTCTGACACAATAGAGAAAATTGATCAAAAACTATTATGTGGCATCAGCAGTGTCAGTAAGCCTTTGTTTGTGCTCATGGTAAAGGACAGGAGCGTTGTGTAATACAGATTTCTTCATGTTTTGTCGACAGACCGTCTGTCAGCAGACGGATGATTAGTCCTGAGTTTTCCCACAGGGCCACGAGAGTGTGGGAGGCTGCACAGAAATTGTCTAGTGACAAACTACGTGACATCACATCTATGGCCGCATTTGGAAAACACACATGAACAAATGAACCACAAGCGACTTTTTGTAAAGCAAGACGTGGAGAGACAAGACGGAGAGGAGCTGTTAAGATGCTCTGCATGAAACACAAACACACACAGACGAATGTCACAACGGGGAATTAACTTTCTGTCATTGTGGACAAACGTCCAACTAACATCTGATTACATTTTTATCCAACCACAGACATAAAGAAAGCAAGAACAGGTTCAGCTATTTGTCACATACAGTGACTTAGAAATGTATTCATACACATTTTCCCATTATGCCACTCTACAACAATCTCTATATCCATTCATCCATCCATTTTCTTACACCCTTGTCCCTAGTGGGGTCGGGAGGTGCCGGTGCCTCTCAAGCTAACGTTCGGGGCGAGAGGCAGTCTGTCGCAGGGCAACAATCACTATTTCATTCATGTGACAGACCAACACAAAGCGGTGCATCCTTGTGAAACAGAAGGAAACTGATTTCTGCTTTTCGCCTTTAAGATTTTCAATTTGGATTTATGTCTGGGCTGTTCCAGTTCTTTGATCTAAACCACTTCACTTTAGCTCTGCCTGCATGTTTAGTCCAACTGTCCTGCTGTCAAGTCTCCAGCCTCCTCCCCCATCCTGTCATCATCTCTAGATTAAAAACAAGCAATAATCTTCACTTTGAATTTTGCCATTTCATCAATTCAATATTATTTCATTATCTATTTCAGATGTTATTTTCCATCCATCCATCCATCCTTCCTAAGAGTTTAAATCATTTCATTGTCAGTTTGTGTCACTTCTCATCATGCTGTATCAACACCCACCTCATAGTTTGGTACATAGGTATTAGCTTTGAAGAAATTCTGCCAGAAATAAATGCTACGCTCCATCAAGAGGCTAATTTGTGTTTCTAATTTTCAGGCCTGCTCAAAACTAAACGCTCCGGCTTATTTATGTGCAGTGAAATGCACACAGGACGTCTTTGAAGGCAAATTTCTTTCAGTCGTCACACTCAGACTCTTTACACTGTGTATATAGAAAGTTATTATATTGACTCTCATCTTTGCAAAACGTCCTTTCCCCCCCACCCCAACTCTGCTGCTGTTAATCCTTTACCCCCCTGTGGTATTTTTCGTGATTCATGCTTCTTGGAGTCACAGAGTGTCTTGCCAGAAGCTAGATGGACCTGAAGGCCCTCCGACTTTGCCAAGTACGATGTAAACAGATCTGCTGGACTTTAGCATGACAACAGACTCCTTTGAACACACCAAGCAGACATAGCCTCCAGGCTGCTTGGTCCCAGCTCCCACACAGCTTCTCTTTCACTCTATAGCCGCTGACATGAGGCGAACAAGATGAACTCTCTCTGAGTAAGACAATCTCCCGATTAAAATAATAAACAAAAACACAATTAATTAACTTTAGTTTCACTCTGTGTAAATTATTACAAAAAAAAAAAAAA
Organism: Poeciliopsis retropinna; assembly: GCA_010277075.1. Lineage (NCBI taxonomy): Eukaryota > Metazoa > Chordata > Actinopteri > Cyprinodontiformes > Poeciliidae > Poeciliopsis > Poeciliopsis retropinna. The sequence goes on from VMRM01000009.1 coordinate 2,892,857, forward strand.
AGTTTTAAAAGAGATGTGCTCGAAGTGAAATTTCCACTTCACTTTTGCAGCCAAAGCGGAATTGTTGGCCAGCAGCTCTACAGCAGCAATCAGTGGAAACATGGAGTTTACCCACCGGTGAAAGCTGCCAAGGAACACTGGCTGCTCTCAGCGAGACAGAAAGTGAAAGACAGTTGGCAGCTGAAAGTGTAATGTTTACCTAACCTCACGTCTGATGGGAAGACTGACCAAAAACACCAGCTACTATGCTGCTTCGCTAGCATTCATAGCTGTGCTAGCTATGTTGCAAAGACGAATTTCAATAAATCAAATAAACCCGCTGGTTAAAGATTTTAAACCTACACGTAATATTGAGTTTACTTCTACAGAAAATGCCAAAACTGTTGAGTCAGCTATTTTATTGTAATTTTTTTTTTCACTGGATAAAAATAGCCCTTACAACACCTTTGGTTTACACAACAGAGTGTAAAGTACAGCTAGCTCTAACAGAAATTGTGACTAACTGTGTTTAGTCACAATTTGTCCCAAAATGACAAATTGTCACAAAATGTGAGGTTAGACTTTAACTAATTAAATTCAACTAAAGGGGCAGAATTATGTGTTTTCCAGTCACATGGTGCCATTTTATAGAACAATAAACTATGTTACCTTCAGTTGTTGTAAAAATGCTGTGTATATTAAACATCACTTAAAAGAAATTTTACTTCATTATTTAACGCCTTGAAATTGGGCCTCTGTCTCTTTAAAAACTTCTGCTCTTATTGAAACTCCCCCTTCATGGAGTCAACACAACATGGCTCCTTGATTAACCCTTTAACAACCCTCAGAGTTGCACTGAGAGGTAGCACCTGGAATGAGCTCAGCAGATGCGCAGTCCTACTGGGTGTTTGCTCATTGCTGCTGGCTAGTCTGAAGGAGTTGCTCTGTGAAACGGAAAATCAGAAACTGCAAATCCAAGGAGGAGCTGCGCAAAACATTTGTGCAAAAGCTCCGCCAAGTTCCACCTGGGCATTTCACACAGCTGAATGGTTGCCATGGGAGATTAGAGGATTTCTCAAACATTCGCGAAAGAGTCAAAGCAACACTCCAAGAATGTTTTTGATGAGGGAATGACACAACGAGATGTAAAACTCAAAAAAAGTCGACTTTACATAATACTGCCCCTTTAATGTATTATACAAATTTCAAAGCAGCATCAAACTGGAATGATTCTATGAGCCTGGAGAGACTTCTGACACTAGTGTGATTTATTTTTACGTTAAAATGGATTTTGAATATGAACTGAAGAAGCAAAAATGTCTTTTGCCCCAAGTGTCTTAAATAATGATCAGATGTTTTAAAATAACATGATCTAAATCGGTAAATTAAAGTCTTTTAGCAAAAGTCCATATGTTTGGTGTGAAGATGGACTGAGATGCAGAGTGGAACAGAACGCAGAGAAATACGGATAAAGATGGAAACACCAGCGGAGAACGATGTAGAAACGAAGGTGGAGAGATGTGGAGAGTGGAGGATAACATGAGAACCAGAGGAGCTAATCACAGGGGAGTAGATGCAGCAGGGGAAAGAAGCAGAAGCAAGATAAACAAAGCAGAGAGAAGTTAAGGAGGAAAAAAACTGACAAACAAAAAAACAGAAAGAAGAACTAAATTAAGTAACATATACAAAGAACAAAGGAGAAGATATGGAAGAGCATTCTGAATGTAATCTCTGAATTCTTTCTTTAATCTGGAAATGGGAAAAAATACATTTCTGTTGGATCATTGTCATGTAAATAGAGCCTCAGAATTTAATCTCAGAAATTTGTGTGTTTTCATAGAATTGTGACCTTTTTTTTTTTTTTTTTGCAGAATTTTAACTTTCAGACAAAAAAACAAACACTTTTTTCTGGGAAAAAAAGTGGCCCTAATAATAGGAACTTTATATAAATGAACAAAATGACTAAACTGAAATAGAAGATCTCAGTGAATGATAAGTGACCGCAAATGAAACTTAAGAAGTCTAAACACCTACAGATCATAACATGGCTCAGCATAAAGTCTTCATGAAAAGTTAGTGAGGAAGTTTAGGTGACTATATGCATATAACAGATATACTACTACAGGAAGGTTGTTCATGAAGGCTGGAGGCTGCAGACACTCCATTCTGAGCCTTTAACCGTGTTTCCTTGTGCATTTCTTTCAGCAAATAAAAAATGTTTGGAATTGCAACATGGCTCATAGAAGAATTAAACTCCAGCCATCCTGTACAGGATTAATGGTTAATGCCTCACTCAGTAATCACCTAAAGTGGTGTAAACATCACAAAAGGCTATTTTTTAATTTATTTTTTCTAATATGGAGGTAATACTGGTGGCTACAGATGGAATAATCTGGATGTTTTGGTTCTGATGGAGACATTTGCAAGGCAAAGAACTTCCTCAAACTCCTCATGTGTCCCTAGAGTCATTACTGCGATTGGTCACGGAGGCTTCTTGTGCAATAGAACGTGTGTGCGTATGCGTGTGCGTGTGCTCGCGTGTGCGTGTGCCAGTTGTCTTTCAGTAGACCGTTGGGCCACAGCTGGCACTTAGGGATTCAGTAAAAACCGTCATCAGCAGCTGTCATCTGAACTGAACTGAACTATGGGAAAATAACTCAGAGACAACAACCTGCCAACGGCAGCGTGATTACACCAGTGAGGATTTAGTGCAGGAAAGTTACGCTCAAGATGGTCCAATAGAAAAACAGAAATACAAAAAAATTGCTCACCTTTGTCACCCTGAGGGATTCCTCCAAATTAAGGAAGCTTCTTTTTGTTTTGGTCAAGTAAAATTAAGCTGGTTTTAGCTGCTGTTCCCTGTTTAGACCATCAACCTCAGTGTGACCAATGTTGCTATAAAGAAATGTATTCAGTTTTTAAAGTGGGAAAGTTCCACGCCTGTAATGAACCCCACGCCAACTGGAACCAGAACTCAGACCGCAGTAGGGTGGACATGAACTTATTTGTGGTCGTGTTCCGATAATACCCAACAATAAGAATTATTTAATGCTTACTTTTTAACTGACTGTGTGGCAAGACATTTTTCATGTACTGTAAGTGAAAAAATTGACCAGCGGAACAAATTTTCACCAATATTGAGGAAATACTGACTTAAAACAATCTTCTATGTCGTCCTGAAAATGTACTTGCAAGTGAGTTTGATCCTGATTTCAGAGTACTGAGATATTGGTGCTAGAAAGTAGAAACGAATAAGCAATAAAAACCATGTGATCTGAAAAACGCAATGAGGCGTTTATCCTCAGATATGCTCTGGACTCCCAGAGAGTTTTCTAAATCATTGGCTGAAGAGTTTATGCTCAGCTGTGCTTCCTGAATGCTTTTTTTGGTTCATTTTAAGATAAATGCATAAGTTCTCCTGGATGTAGTAAAGCCTGTTAGATATGATCCATCCTCGCAGAGTTCCAGAAGCACACACTGAAGGATGTTGCTGTTTGAGCTGCAGCTTCCTGTCACATACAAGCTGTGAGTAAATATTGTGTCACATCTAATCTGCGCGCGTTGAGACAACGCTGACAGTTGTGCCTCCGGTTTTTCTCAGGAATCTATTTCATAAAATGGCAATTTCTTCCAGGCTATAAAGTGATTAAGAGCAAGCTGTCGTGGCAACTCGTCATGGTTCCGTTTTTTTTTTTCAATTTCAACACACACAACCTCATTTTCACCCAGCTGTCTCACGTGGCTCCCTCCTGCAGGAAGACTTTTGCTAAATTATAACAAGAGCGGCAAATAAGAGAAATAACATCAAAGTATTGATATTGAGGTTCCCGTTCTTATTTTTCGTCTCTTTGCTCTCCGCACCGACGAAAGACTCCAAATGCAGGCCTTGATTAATATTTCACTGGAATTGTTGAACAGATTTTGTGTTTGCAGTGGTGTGCGTGTGTGCGTGTGCATGTTTGTGACGTGATTAGTGCGGCACAGATGCACTGATCGCTTCAGTGGTCGGCCTCATCGCATGTTGTGGGGGTTTCTATGTCCAAGTGTGTGTGCATGCGGACCTAAGATCCTTCTTCATTATTCATTCAGTTCAAGAGTCAGTGAAATGCTCCTTTTGCAGCTAATGAAGCGCAAATGTACAGCAATGTGGTTCTGCAATGTTGAAATCTTCTGCTTTAGCAAAGTCTTGATTGATTTAAAGGAACAAGTTCAGATTTTTTTTCAAAGATAGTATGCAGCAGTATTCAAAGTTTTCATAGTTCGGGACCGATTCTCGTTGGTGGGTCACGATAACCACTGCTTAAAGTGATTTAACAACTCACAAAGTATTATTAACTGTAAAGGCATCGTGATTCCAAAGTATATTTTTGTGGGAATATTTCTTTTAAATAAGACTAACAAAATTCTCAAATGAGAATTCTTTCTGGTTTTTCCAAAGAGAAAAAATGCTAATTGCTGTCAACAGATACTGACTGCTTACAACCAATTCTTTACTTTGAACCAAATCTTGAGCAACAAGCATCTTTTCAACATTAATAATGCATGCAATATTCACTCTGCTTGAATTATGTTGCTTTTGATTTTCCTCAGAAGTCAAAGGTAGATTTGGGAATTAAGTTACAGTTGAGAGGGTTCAAGTTGCAAGGCAGTGCTAGCTGCTATTAGCAAAACAAGCCCTTAGTGGTACAACGCTCTAATTTGAGCAATCAAACACTAAAGTAAAAAAGCTCACAGATATATTTTGTATAGTTTTATACTCATGGCAGACATACTGGATAATGAACTGGGCTGGCAAAAGACATGCTACTTTCCCATTAGAAATTCTGAATTCAGGAACTGTTCCTGTTGTACTTGTAATTAGGAAAATAAATAAATAAATAAATAAAACCTCCTAATACCAGCATAAACAAAACGCAGCAATAATATTGAAAAGAATGTCCATAATTCACCCTGAATCCCAAAGTCCAACCAGGTCTAGTACACCATCAACTCAAAGATTTTTGGCTATATTCACAAAGTCATGCATAATTCCAATTTTTTATTTTTTATTTTTTGTTTATGATACTAATTAAATTTGGATCCAATAAGGGTTCAAATCCGCATGAACGATTTGTGACCCCAAAGCTACCCGCATGCGTAGAAGAGGAACTTTGTCTCTTCTTATAAGAGACAAAGTTCTTTGTAGAAGAACTTTGTCGATTTTAAAGTTCTTCGACAAAGGAGAACTTTGTGTGGATCGATTTTAAAGTTGCTGAGCAGCAGGAGCTGACTGCACCGTCACTGCTGTGAAAAAAGTCAGGCACTGGCTGCATTTGCCTGCTGTGGGATTGTAACTTTCAACTTTCCAGCAAGACTGCTTTAGAGACGCATAACTGAAAGCAGATTTCTTGCTGCAGTAGCAAATCATCGGTTTGGCTGAAGCCAACCTGTTGGATTCTCTATTAACGAGTGAACAATCCACTGTTATGCAGTGACAGCAGACATTCAAGGAACCAAACGCAGCGTCGCTGCCAATGTTTGGTTGCCACAAGGTTGTTATCGCTGCAGCAACTTGTCCTGCTTCTTGTGCAAAAACCCCCTAAAAGCTAAAGATTACTGTGCTGGTAATCAAACTGAAACTTAAAACCAACTGAGTTTTTTTGCTCCATGAAAGATTTCTTCTTTTTTTTTTTTTTTTAGTCCAAAACAATTTTTTAGTTTAGCAACAAGATTTGGACATGTGTCCTCATGTGAGGAGGAAACACTCAAGTCTGCTTTCGAGTAACAGCTGCTGAATATTTTTGTATCTATTAACTTCTTGTTGTACATAACAGTTTTTTTGGTTAAAGATTTTATTTGCCAGTGAAAAAAAAAAAAGTGTTAACCTGATGCAGAAACCTGTGCTGACCAGCCAGATGTCCTTCATTCTAGAATCGAGGTCAAAGGTCACAAATGTTGCAAACTTTGGACTGGTTAGATATTAAAGGAATAATCTATTAGTTCTTGTTTAGTATCAGCCAAACTGGAGTTTCTTAGTAGAATTTCATTATTCCATGTAAATTTCACTCAGCTTTTGTGAAACTGTTTTTAATCTGATGAAGGGTAGGCAGGAGGAGCCTGGGGCCCCTCTTGAAAAATCCCCCTACCGGCTTTTTTATGTCATAGTAAGACATCATGTTGTCATATTCGTCAATGACAACATAAATATAAAACCCAATAACTAAATATATACTAAATAACTAAATAATTTTTTGTTTGTTTTTTTAGCTTCCCTCCCCCCCTAAAGGTTATACCGGCCTGATTTGGCCTCACCTATACAAATTTTCTGGGGCCGCCACTTGAGTTTGAAAATGAATGTAACATTTGTGCCACAGAATTCTTTTCTTATTCTGAAAAGAGGAACTGATTAGAAATTTGAGATGAGGGAAATGGGTTAAACTGTAAATCTCTGCAGCCTCCATCCGGTGTGGGTTTGTCTGTATAATGGTCGCTCCTGTGTGCTAAATCATATTAATTTTGGCACACATGAGATTCCAATAGCAACTGGGAGAGGGAGAGCACATAACCGTGTATCAAAATATTAATATATTTTTATTATTAAGGCATAAAAACCACGTTCAAGTGAATGGATTGCAATGCTTTCCTCTCACCGTTTGGTAATTGAGCGGTTTCTCCTCCCGCGGCTCTGTAATGGGCTTGTCATGCTGAGCTGCTCAGCGCATCTTCAAAAGGCACCAACTCTCCGTGTCTCTGAGGCGGGAGCTGTAAACTAGGTCGCCGGAATCAGCCGAGGATTTTTGCAAGACTGGATTGAAATTTAGCATGCACGAGGGGCAAAAATAGTGCATTATTAAAGTGTGTTTGGTTCAGACCTGAATAAACGCTTCTGCTTTTATTTATTTGCGAAATGCAGTGGGGAAAATGTACAAAAGCAATAGGAAAGTGACTTATATTCTATAAGTAGAAAGTGAGAGGCATTTCTACTTTATTTGGAGAAATATTTCAAACTAATTTAAAATCCTGGACTCCGTTTTTTCTTTTTTTCCAAATTGCTGTACTAAAAGGTGCCACACCAATGAAAGCCGTTTCTCGATCCTAACGGGGGGGTGAGTGTGTGAGTGGGTCCGGTCTGGGATGGGAGGCTTCTTGCACTTGAGGATAATAGCCTAGCTGAGTGCCAAACCTGGGAAGCTTTTAAATTTGACGAGGTGAGACCCCACAAGGCTTTTAATACCCTCCTGTCACTCAGAGAACTCGCGGTCCATCCATACGCCTCTCGCTATGCTGGTATGTCGATGCAAATCAGTCCCCACGGGTGTCAATAAAACGTGGCACCTTGTGAGACAGTCGCACGGTCACCGTAATTCAACCAATATGACTTGGTTTTGCCTCAGTCATGAAATAGGTAAACACTGACTCCATAAGAAGTTTTGAGATATGGATGTGTTCCTGTGTGTGGCCTGTCCATTCATTTATGGACGTATATAAAGCCTACGGATGAACTGTGGAGACAGCAGCTTTGACAGGAGGAGCAGCTGATAAACTCTGTTCAGGTGGAGAACATGTGTTTACATCCTCTGATCTGAGGATTCGGAACATGTGAGAAAGTAAAAGTTGTAGTTTTAGAGCATGAATGCAAAAACATTCATGCTCCCTAGACTTTTTGACATTCATAGCTTCTGTCTATTTTATAGGGATCTTATGCTCATATTCTCTCCCTGATATTGTGGCTGATTTCTTTTGACTTGTGTATGAAGGCATTGTGGATTGGGTGAGCGATGGAAGCCTTTGTGAAAAGATAATTGATCATTGAAGTCAGAGAGGTGGAGTATGATACTGAGGAGTAAAAAGGATGTAGATTGGCATGGGAATGAAACAGGGAATGGCCGAAGAAGGTCAAACTGGAGATGCTCAGTGAATTTTCTAAGAATTCAAATTCTTTTTCTCTTGTATGATATAGGAACTCGATTTATTTAACCCAACTCTTACACACAAAAGGAAGAATGTGGAAATAAACCAAGCCTGTTTTGTTGTTCAAGCTGCTGCTTGAACAATAGTGCACATGGAAGACGTCTGTCTGCTCTGGCACAACACAAATGATAAAACCCGAGTACAACAGTGCCTGTGTGTATGCGTGTTCATGCACACATAAAAAGCAAAAGAACCCAGGAAAACGAGGAGTCAAGTCCAGATGAAAGGCCTCTGCTGCTTTTAGACTCTACAGATCTTCAGTAACTCATCTACATACCTGCTTTGAACTGCAAACGCTGTTCTGACTGGAGACAGGCTTCTGGTTTCTACAGATAAAGCAGCTTTTATCTACAAGCTGTCACTTCTTGGAATGTAGATTTCACTTTACTTAATGAAATTAGGATTTTCTTAGACAAAAAAGTATTGGAAGACCTACTTGTTTTAACAAAAAAATATTCAATAGCTAAGGTTTAGCCCACTTTACTATTAACCCCTTAACATAACCAGTTCAGGGATATCCCATCCTTGCACAGGATTGCATGCGAGCGCAAGGATTGGGTATCCATTACAAGCCACCCAGACACACCATGCTGTGGGGTTCATGCATGTGCAAAAGACAAACAATCCAGTTAGAATTTTATGAGTTCTGGTTTTATTTTGTTTATGTGATCAGGGTTCTGAGCCATGGTTAGATTTAGGGACTTGGGGATCAATGCAAACAGTGTAGCAGGTCCTGAGAAGGGGCCTTCAGTTGGATCTTCTCAAGTGATAAATTTCGGTCTTCCTCCTTGCAGTAGGAGAATGTAGATGTAGGTATAGGGGATAGAGATAAAAGATATGCAGAGACTTTGACTCTGGGTCATGGACTTTGAGCCTTCTGTATCCAACGTTAATCGTTATAAACTGAAATCTTTGTCAGAAAGATTTAGTTTGAACAACCAACAAAAATTGGGGTTTTCCAGTTGGTTTCATTTAACCATTTATTGTTTGCAGGTATATTTGTATAAATTGTTCAAATTATCAAAAATTAATTTAGCTTGGTGGAAAGTAGTCTGTATATAATCACTGATGCATGACTGATGAATTAATATTTTCAAAATTAAAATGAGTTATGTGTCAGTTTCAAGACCATACATCAAAAACCTTCTTTACTGCATTACTTATCTAACGTTTTCTCTTTTTGACAAGTATTCACCATACTTGTGGTTGATGAAAGCACAATAGATTCTTGCTACATTTATACATTCCTCTTGATGAATAAAACAACAAAAATTCTGAACTTTCAATTATATTTTTTGTCATTAATGTATGCTAAGGATACTTTATCACAATTCAAAGCATTCAGTGTTTTTCTTTTCTTTTCTTTTTTTTTTTTTTTTTTGCCACAGATTTAATTTAAAGATGCCTGTTTCTTCTGGTTCAGCTTGCAAAGACTTTAAGATGATGACCTACAATTTTCTGTATCATCCTGGACAGAAACAGGGGGTATTTATTGGTCAGGGGGTGATTATAGAAATGATTAGAGTAAACCTCTTTTGTACTGTCTGCTGGCCAGCAAGAGGGGGTTGAGAGGATACAGAGGTTGGCTGAAGTATGAAAGGAGGGGGTTGCAACAAAACAGAAAGTAAAGGCATTTTATCAGAGAACTTTTACTTGAGGAAAAATGTCTCTGATTAAACTCGAAGGACTGCTACTTCGGTTAATGGTGGAGGTTACCAGAAACACAATGGGCAATAAGTGTAGGTTGCTGACTGTGGAGAAGGAGATGAAGGCAGATTATAATAACTGTTGTTGAGTTCGGGCTTACAGCTGGCTGATTGTTCATCTGTTTGTTTCCCCACATAGTATTGGACACATGACCAATCCTCTTACATGTATCCGACCTGCTTCCATATAATCCATTGTCTTTTATCCCCATCCGGCTCCGGCACACTTCTGGTGATCACCGAAGTTCTTTGTGACATTTCCCAAAAATGTGAAAAATGACAAACTTATCTCAAGTTTAGGCTTGCACTCCTGATCATTCAGCACACTTGGCGTTTGATGTTGGTGTTTCCATCTCAGGTACACATTGATGCACGAGACCTCAAAGGAATTTGGATTACTCCTGGATCATTTCAGTGTACATTAATTGTATCGTTTCAAATTTAGTGTACACAAATCAAAGAACATATTTTAAAACAACATGCAAAATGTTGTACAAATTTACAATGACACATAAATTTGTTGTGCTTTGATTTCAGAGGCAATGGGGACTACAACAAACTTTTAGTGTCACTTAGAAAGGAAGTACAAGGGAAGGTAAGTTATGTGTCAGTGATACCAGCAAAGCTAGCTAGCTAACATTAGTGATCTGCCTCTGTACCAAAATTCTCCCCCGTCACACAAAGACATTTAATTAGTATTAGATATACCCATTAAGTTAGCTATATGGGGGGAATTTTTCTGCCACAATCCAAGAGCATATATTTTCAGTTTGAGAACAGGATTTCATATCTTTCTTCTAAAAATGTGTAATGCTTGTACTCAAAACGTCTCCTTGTGCTCACACTTGCTTAGAGACTCTCTGCTATGATTCTCTGCTTGCTTAAGAAACATGGAACTGCCTTTGGCACAGCCGCCTGGAAACCTCTCAGCCAATGGAATGAAAGTGTTGCACTGGGTGTGTTTGTTTCCTTCCAGCAGATGTGCCTGTGTGGCTTCTATGGCTGTAGCAACCTGCGCCACCCACTGGATGCGGGGGGAAATAACAACATCAGCGTTCTTCTCCGTAGTACACTAAACATCCGCCAGCAGTGTGCTACTGATCACTAACAGCCTTCTGATATTAGGCAGGCGTTTGTTCACCCAACCAACTCCCTACATCCAGCGCAGGTTGCTACAATCGATAGTAGCCACATAGACTACCTGTGTGTCTGGATGTTTTAGGGCACTGGTTTCTGTTTCTTGTCAACTGTGTGCCACCTAGCTAGGTTGGTTCACAAGCTAATGTCACCTGTAGTATATTGAGGGAAGTAAGAAAATAGAATGTTTCACATTTTAATGTTTCACATGCAGCGCTGGTCTTCATCTTGACTCAGCATCTCAACAACTAAGAGTCTTGGTCTTGTCACAGTCTCAATCTTGGTCTTGACTTGGTCTCAGGTTTTGACTAACATTCATCCCATGTCGAAGCATGATCTGACATAGTAGCTGTAGTTAGCTAGTGGTGTGACATCATAATTCCCCTCCTAGTGAAATCTGACTTCTCAAAGTAGAATTAAGACGTTAGGAGGAGTTTATGGCAAACTGTGATTTCAGAATGCAAACACATTAGTGATGGATATTCAAAAATGCCCTGCTATGACCAACAAACAAATACACATTTCAACTTATTAAGGCTTATTTTCATCTCTTAAATTCTTACCCCCAAGAAATTTCTGGCCAGAGAAGTTTGCTGCCAGTTTAGTAAATGTCAAGTTCAAAGGAAGAGCTGAAAAAGTAATTTTTAGAACAGTAAAATGCCACTATTATTGGAGAGCAAAAAGAGAAACAAAGATGGGAAGTGACTTTACCAGTCATTAGCACATTGTTAAAGTGTTAGTTGGAATTTTCACAAAAATGAATGGATATGTCCATTTGGTTATCTGTAAGACAAAGTTGCACATGAAAATGTATATCTTTAAACTTTATTGCTTGTTATTTCTTGCCAAGTTGTTATTTCTTCAAAAATAGAAAAATCTGAAATGATGATCAGCAGACAGAAACCTTCTTGATGGGCTCAGTTGTTTCTCAAGTGAGTTTATTCGGTGTTGCAAGAACTATTCACGCACCACAGTGTAATCTGAGGAAGAACCCACAGCTGGTGTGGAATTTCACCAGAGAGCGTGTGGATGTCTGCTTGTGTGTGACGCAGTGACGGACAAACTCATTTCTGTTCTGAATCGAGGACATTGTTCTTCACATCTAAAACCGTTTAGCTCTGTTTGTCTGAGAGCTAAATATCGCTGCTCTTTTATTTCTTCCCTTTGTTCAGAAATTATGAAATTATATGTCTGCCACAGCAAATGGATTTTTCCAAAAGGAAAATTGCTCAATTATGGATTCCCATAATTGCAGGCTGATGGCAGTTGTTGCTGTAAGGTCTGAAAGAACTACTGTTGCAGCTTATTTCATACATTTTCAAGCACTGTGTCATTTTTAAGGCACATATAGACGCAAACATTTGTTGTTGTGCCTCAAATTAACACATTTTTAACAGCTTGAGGCACAAACTATTTCTAAAACAAGTGGAGTTTCCGTTTGTTTGTTTTTTTGTCTTTTTCAGCATCCTGATGGATACTGTATGACTTCATCCACATTTGTGTCATATATATTTTCTAACCTGTATTGCCAATTTGCAATAAAATGTTGCATTGGACATACCCAACAAAGCATGTGGTATGTGGTAAAGCCTCCTATTCAACAGGTGGCACCAGAGACAATTGACAAAGAAGACTGAGTACTCCGCCAAGTAGAACAAGAGATAAAAATAGAGAAGTTTACCTAAAACAGATGGTGGATGAGGAAATTTGGGTTCAGGGTGAGTTCAACCCTTTGCCAGTCAGAGCCCTAGTTTTTATGCAAGTGTTGCCATTTTGTTCCTCCTGTCTCCATTTTGTACTTGTAAACAAAACAATTCACACCCAGGCAAAAGATCTGTGGTGTTACTTTGGAGGATTTCCATTACTGGAGGGAGAAGTAGTGATAAATTATACTTAAATCCCATGCACATTTTAATTTAATACAGTAAATGCTCAAAACATTCACTAACTGAATTCTTTGTTGTGGTGTCCCAACTGTTCAACTTTGACACCATATAGGAGCTCATTCTGGAAGTTATTTCCATAAGAAAGTAGTGGTGGAAGCTTTGGAATCTTGCTGATACTACACCTTTAATAGGATGTCAACAATTTAGACCCCAAAACATAACTTACAAATTTGTAACTTCATGGATTTCAAATACAGGCCTCCGAAGCAAGACGTCTTCTTGCTTTGGAGCCTCATAGCCTCATAGTCTCTGAAGCTGGTCAGAGACTATGACCCAAACGTTAGGGCAGGACACAACTGTGTAAATTATTATTTCTCCCACTGAGCTAGATTTCCTCTTTAGAATTTTGTCCGGGCCAATTGGTGAACAATCTCAATACCTGAGAGTCCAGACGCGATGGATGAAGCAAAACGAAGAACAAGAGGCTGGTTTTTACCAGGATAATTAAATTGTAGCACATCCAGAAAAACACACACACCCTTCCGCTGTCTCAGAGGCTGAATCATCTGTGGCCGTCACTGTGACGGTGAGGTGAAATAAGTCACGTGTAAAAGGCGCGTCGCAGGTAACTTGGAGTATTTCATAAGTTTACCCAATCTCTTATCTTTCAGTATCAGTAACCCAAACAAAAAACACACAGTGTATCCAGGACTTGTGAAACCTCTTCAAACCTTTTGTTTTTAGTTTCCCTTTACACTTCCAATCTCTTTTCCTTTTCAGTCAACTCTTCTTGTGTTCCAATGCAGCACAATCTGATTAACACATGGCACACACATTGTTCTCTTTGGCTATTGGCATGGAGTCTTCCTCTGTGGAGTAAGTGTTCTGACACACAGGCTTGTTTGAGCTTGTGTTATCATCAGTCAGAATGTAACAACAGGTCCAAATCTGTTGTTGTGTGTGAGTGAAAAGTGATGGATAATATTTTAATCAGCCCAGTTTTTATTCTGACTCACATTGGAGGTTGTGAGTTGTGATTTGTGCTTACAGAGCACTCCATGTACTCCATATAGTAACTAGACTCTAGTCCAATGCTCAGAGCTCGAAGTCGTATGTGGCATGAAGTGAGATATAAAAGCACACACAGTTGCAGAAAAAAATTAATATTTGGCCTATTCATAACCCTTTCTTTGCTCTGTTGAATTGTTCATACCTCAAAGTTTTCTTTGTACTTATATAAGCAAAGTATTTCAATGGAATATGGTGTGATAAAACCCAAATTAGTGCAAAAAATAAAAAGAACAATTTGGTTTCTACAGAACGACCATTGCATAAAAAATATGCAACATAAATAAATGACTGAATAAATATTAATTCCTTTTGAAGTTAATATTTCAACAGAGGTAAAGTCAGTTGGTGCTGTAGTCTTACAATGAGTGGAATGGGGGTGACATGAGTGCAGTGAGTGGTGCTAAAAGCTGGCGCCAGTCACTTGATAGAAATAGTTAAATACAAAAAAGTTAAACTAATAGAATCTACAATGGAAGATTTATATATCGAATCATATTCATGTTTGAATCTCCTGGTCAAACCAAGAGCTATGAAATATTGAGAATCAGTGATGAGACCTGAAAAGATTTGTTTGCAGATGTTCTCCATCTGGTCAGCAAAAAAAGAAGAATGAGAAAACATGTCATCTATAAACATGCCGTTATGGTATAGAAATACCCCAAATGCACTAAAACTAAACTTCTTTTAGTAAGGACACTAACTAAAAGAAGTTTTGTTTTTGTTTTTTTAATTTCAGGTGTACTAAAACATTTATTCTAGAAACCAAAAATACTTGGTAATATTTAATGTTTTTAGGTGCAGCACAAATAACCAATTAACTTATAAACACCTGTATAGAAAGGATTATGGGAAGATTTTTGGACAGACAAATGACTGAAAAACCTAAATTCCGCGGTGATTCAGTTTGTGTGTAAAATCTTGCTGGCATTACATGTGACCTCCTTGTCACAGGTGGGTCTTTGAGCTTTATCTGTCACTTTGGTTTTGTATTTTATTATTTTGGGGTTGCGATTGTATTTTGGTTTCTGTCACTGACAGGATTCCATACAATATTTACAAATGTCAAAACAACCCCAATTCTGTTGGGGATGGATTCTCAAGGCTTTAAAGCTCAGCAGGCCTGGTGGAATATTGAATATTAAAATTATATTGCTCTAAATGATACCTACAGCATCGGAAATTACATTTTATTTTTATTTCATGCAAATGACTCTTGGTTGACGTAATGCAAAAACTTTGACCATGTAATGCCACACAAGGACACCTCCTGAAGCCTTTAATAAAACATCAATTGCATTCTGTTTCTACTGAATATTTCATAAACAGCCTCACTTTTTCCTTTTGAATCGGCACAGATATATGAAGTTACAGTGGACAAAAAATATGGAACTTTTTCGTAATGTTTTAATTGTGTGAGATGTTCGTCTATGTTCCTTGAGACCCATATAGATATTCTGCCCCACTGTGTCCTGCAGGATGGTTTTAGCTGAGAAAGTTGTCAATAAAACACGCTAAAACTTAAATGTGATTTATAAAAAAAAAACGGACCCAGTGGTTTGCTACAAATTGTCAACGACTAGAAAAAAAAATAGTGAGGGAGAGGGAAGTAGATCAATTATGCTAGCTTGACTTTGACAATCATAACATGCACTTGATACATTTGCTGTAAAATTTGGTGTGTTTCAGTTCACTTAAAAAAACATAAACACAATCTACAAATAAAATTGTAATGGACTGAATGTTCTGTTACTTTTGTGGGAATTGTTTGCATTGTTTCTTGGTGTTAGATTTTCATACACCAGTGGAGCTGTTGTCAGTCGGTTGCCATGGCAACGAGTCTATAGTCCACAGACAGAGAGAGGGAGCGATGAAGAATGCTAGTGGTTTTGAGTTGTTCTATTACATTTTTTTTTTCTGGATTATTTTCCCTTTGCTGCGACACATTGCACTAAATTAATAATACATCTGCAGGTTTCATTTTCTTAAAGGGATTGTTCCACCCTGGCAGGGCGGCTAGGGATGGGGAGCTTTTGCCCGCCAGCGATGTGCGCATGTGCTAAAATTTCCAGACGCAAACAGTGACATTTAACGCGCCCATAAGATGTCAAAGTGGGACTCCCAGACTGGCATGACTACACGGGACAGGAAGCTGCTCGGCATCACTTCCCCTCTGCTGACTCTGGTCCTGAAGGAGAATCCCATAGAGACAGACAGATGTGAGGCGGAGGGGCGTCTGGTTGCTGATCAAACACAAACGGTGGAGTTTGACAGGCAGATGAAGCCCTAGATGTCGGAGGCGTTTATAAAAGAATACATTTACTGACGCTTTCCAATGTGTTTTTTTTTTTCTTCATTGATGACGGCGAGACAAAATGGGAGCCTGTCACCCAACCGTGTAGTCAAATCCAAGCAGATAGAAAAGGCAGAGAGGAAGCGACGTGGGGGAGGATGACAGAAAGTTTGAAAGAGCTGTGAACATCCGGCAGCACAAAGTGTCACCATACCCAAGGTCTTGTTTTGTCTCTCAGAGACGAGGCGGTGGTAAGAGAGGGTGGATGTGTGATGAAGACAGAAGTGTGTGATGCCTGGTGTGTCTGCGGCGGAGGGGTGGAGGGGAAAAAAAAAAAACCCGACTCAGCCTCTAAAAACCTCTTTCATGTGCGATTGGGGCCGAGCGTCTGACTCCTCGTTATCTCGCCCAGCAGACCGGCTATCGCTTTCTCCGCGCCGGCTGGCTCTGAACGTCTGAAACGTTGGCCCGCTTTCCGCGTCCCAGTTCTCCTGTCTGGAAGGATAACAGCAAGACTCCGTAGCTCTGGGCTCCACTGTTATTTTTGACACGTCATGCTATTCAAATGTCATTAAACATCCGAGGAAGAGAGAGTGAGAGAGTGAAGATAACATTATAGAGGTAAAAGATCTGACTCATGGTTGTGTAACGTAGGGGGGAAATTATCATTGCAAAAGGATTCACATCCTTAAACTTTTTAAATGTTTTTTTTTTTTGTTGACATTACCATAAGTGTATTTAAGGGATGCAAATGCAAATTAGCTTATCTTCAACCTTCCTAAAATAACCCTAACCACAGGTTTAGATCAAAGCATGTGATTGTTATACTGGCCCAGTTAAAGTCCAGAACCCAGATCCAATTAATCTGGGCTCTGATTAATTGGATCTCTGATTATATCCTCTCATCTGGTCTGACTTAGTTTAACATATTCTTCAAAAAGAAAGGGCAAACATCTAAACTTTCTCAGATCACATTTTTTAAGTGACAGCAAAGAAAAAAATGACTTCTGTGAGCTTTACATCATGTTATAATGTTATTCCCTCATCAGAAACATACCTAGAGTGCTGCTTTGATTTTTCCATGCATGTTTCAGAAATCCTTTAATCTCCACCATTGAGCTCTACAAAGTGCCTGGTTGGACTGAGCTCTGCCTTTAAGGATGAAGCTCCTCTTTGGAGCTGCAGTTTCCAAGCTTTAGAGCTTCTGCTCCTTCAGACTAACCAGCTGAAATGAACAAACATGGAACTGCCAACCTGCTGAGCTTATCACTGGATCTATATTCAATTACACATCTTGCACACAAAGCTGAGTTACTTCTCATTTCTTCCAGCAAAAATGTTATTAAAGGGTCAATAGAGCAGCCATGTTGTGATGACTTCCTGAAGGCGCAGAAAGAGCAGGAGTTTCTTAAAGAGACTAGTGCCCAATTTCAAGGTGTTAAATTATAAAGTCAAATTTCTTTTAAGTCATATTTTGATACATCCTTATGTTTTATAACGATGAAGTTAATAGTTACTTTATTATGAAATAAAATATCACGAAGTGGCTGGAAAACACATAATACTGCCCCTTTAAAGATCTAAAATTACAAAATTTTTCCAAAAATGTTCCATTGTGATAAAAAAAAAGAAGGGCAAAATCTGTTATTGGATGATGATTGTGCAGCCTCTGTAAGATAGAAATTGATTTAGTTATGTAGCAGACCTGTTCATCTGAGAGGAGAGTGATTTGTAAGGGTTTAGCACCAGTCAAGCATCTGCATAATCCTGTTAATCACTCCTGGCTTGTCTCCCCTCTCTGTCTCTCTCTCTCTCTCTTTTTCTTTCTCTCTCCTTTTTTCATCTCACTCTGGTTTTCTGAGGCTCAGCCTTGTCTGCATCTTACGTAAGCTCTCACGCAAAAAGAACGAAAAGGGAATCGTGGATCGGGAAGAACACGGAACACGTCCCAGCCTCGTTTTCTTTTTCAAAAGACCTACTTAGGAAATTCATATTTTATCCTGACTTCTCATTCTAGCTGCTAGTTAGTGCACTCAACTTCAGATATTTAGCAAGTTCTTTGGAAAAAACAAAACAAAAGCATGTTTCACAAAATCAAAGATTGTGAACATCTCTGATGTGCCCAGAGGGTCCCGGTTGTCTCAAGTAGTAAAAAAAAAAAAAAAAAAAAGGCAACCAGACTGGATTCACCTCCCCCTCCCCTCACAATTGTTCACAAACACACACACAGCAGACCCTGAAGGCTGCCAAATGTCAACTCCGATCTGGGGCAGGCTCCTTGCAGGCACGGCATGGATGGACACACAGCCAGATGAGCTCCCGCATCCAGAGGACCGTGTGGTTACTACGGTAACCTTTGCCTCTCCATCGTAGAAACACTGGGTGGTGAGGGAGAGGTGCGGGGGGTGTATTGTCTGGAAGGCAGTTAGTGGTTTGTCATGCAGTATTACACCAAGCAGAGAGAGATGTGTGTATGTGGAGCAAATGTTGGGCATTTAAAGTGTGTGTGCGTGTGTGTGATTGGTGGGGGTGGGGGGGTGGGATAATAAAACACAAACAAAGAGTCCCACTGGTTCAATACTCATTTATAGTGGTTTTTATTATCTTTTTTTACAACGTCTGATTTAGATTTAGTGGCCATTAACAGCAGCACACACAGCCAGGGGCCGGGGGGTTGGTATGCTAATGATTACTCAGACCTCTTCTCTCTACCTGTAGGCTCCACTGTGAGGCAGATGTAAACATGTTTACTGCCAGTAACTGCAAATGTAAGATTTAGTTGTAGACTTCACAGGTAAATGGGAATAATTTATGTTGCTGCAAGCGTCTTTAAACAAAGTGAGAAGTTTTGTTTCACACACTTTTTCAGCCAGATCAGTGTGTCTTCCAGAGCTGCTTCTGCTATGGAGAAAGTTATGGAGTAAATATTTGAAGACAGTGAAGTCAGGATGTGGTTGAGGTCAGATTACAACTCTCTGTTTGTGTTCAGATCTAATGTTGCCCTGATGCTAATCTTCCTTCCATAATTGTGTGCATACAGCAGCTTGCAGAGGTATATATTTTGCTATTAACTTTTATCATTTTGTTATGTTGCACATACTTTTGTTAGCATAATGTGACATAATGATGGATAATATGTACTGCGTAGCTGGTATTAAATAGTATTTTTTGTTTTGTTTTTTGGCAAATTAAAATCTGATAAGTGTGGAATACGCATAAATTTAGCAGACTTACCTTTTGTAATAAATTAGCTTAATGTGATTGGATAAAATCTAGTTATTACAGTTTGGATTTTTTTTTTGTCAAATCACCTAAAGATTCTGCAGTTTTCTTAAGTGCTGCTTACAATTTTAGCTTCAGCTGTAGCTAAAAATGTTTGAACTACTTTTTAATTTTTATTTTTTACCAGCAATGTCAAGTGGACATTAGTGTGGACTGGGAGGTTTGAACTAGGCCTTAACCCCATTCTGCTCAGTCACCATCAGGTAAATTGACCCCAAAAAAGAACACAAAGTCTAAAGAAAATTTCTTATGCTAAAGATCACTTCAAAGGTAAGTATAAAGAACTGCATTGAATTTAAACTCAAAGTGCACAAAGTAGCGGATTGGATGGTATTTCCTACCAAATAAACTTGATTGATTTATCCTCTTAAGCTTACATCTCTATTTTCTGCCAATCTGTTGACCGTAACTCTTCAGAGAGTTTCATTAAAAGCGGGTCAATGAGTTAAAATGAGGGAGTGGTGAGTGCTTGACCTTTAGTGACCTGGGGCTGTGGAAGGAGAAAACATACGACATCATACAGAAATATCCAGAAAGAAAAGACTGGAACCAGCCATCGATCTGGCTCTGGCAGCAGAAAATAAAGAGAATCCTTTCATTTTGCTTTACAAAAGATTCTAACTGTAGAAGCTAATACCACAACATTTCATTATATATTTTATGATCTCCAACACTATGCTGAAGAGTTCTTGCAATTTAATTCACACTTGATCCATGGACTCTCTTTGTATGTGGGTCAGTAGCTTAAACCCGGTCTCTGCAGGCCTGGTTTGGCTGACCGTATCAGATGATTGTCTGCTGCCATGTGAGAGAAACGGAGCTGGCTCTTTCTTTTTGAAGAGACAAAAAACAGAGACTGAGCACGTGCTGAGAAGCATCTGTTAACATGGACGCTAAAACTAACAGCATAATGGCTGTGGAGATAATAACCTCCTTCCTGACACCTCCTTCCTGTTGATAGAAGATGTTTTTTTTTTTCTATAAACATCAGAGGCTGAATTAAATGTAGATAAAGCTACAGATAAGACGGACTGTACATCTGCCCTGCCCACAGAACCCAAGGGAAGCCTTGGTGATTGAGAGGGAAGATTCCTTTTACCTACAGAAGTTGTTAGTTCTTTGAAAGAGGCAGAGAGTAATTAGGCAACCCGTCTGGGCTGGGTAATATCTGGCCTCACCTTTTAAGTGGATCTATATTCAATTATACATCTTGCACACGAAGCTGACGAGTTGCATCAGTGTCTTTCTGGAGAGACTTTAAAAAAAAAAACTTTGTCCGTCCATTGTGAGTTTGTTGAGGACTGACATACTTTCTTTTTACTGTTCTTCATTAGTGGCCAAATCTAAACCTGGAGAAAATGGCAGTAAGTCAGTGAGTCCACCGATGTCTTTAAAGACACCGGTGTCCTCATGACAATTAACAAGGCATATTATGTGTCCAAGTCACATATTAACCGGAAAAGTAACTTTTTAAGCTTTACATCATGTTATAATGTTATTTCCTCATCAAAAAAATACATGGACTGTTGCCTTGGTTCTCTTCATGCATATTTGAGAATTCCTTTAATCTCCCATGGCAACCATTCAGCTGTACAAACCGCCTGGGTGGACCAAGGATGAAGCTCCTCCTCAGAGTTGCAGCACCTTGTGCTTTTTCCAGGCATATAGCAATATTTACAGGACAATCAAGTAATTTACCTTCGCTTGTTATAAAAATGGTTTATGTGACTTAAAAGAAATTTGACTTTGTAATTTAACGCCTTGAAATTGAGTCTTTGTCTCTTTAAAAACTCTGTCTCTTCTTGAGTCTCCACATTCATGAAGTCATCGTAACATGGTTCCTCTGTTAGCCCTGAGAAGTAGCTTCTATAATGAGCTTGGCTAGTCTGAAGGAGCTGAGCGGGGGAGTCCTGGGGAGGGCTGCTCCGAAACCGCCGCTTTGAGGAGGACCTAGTCCCTCCTCACAGGCGGGACTAGGTCCAACCAGGCATTCTGCCTAGCTGAATGGTTGCCACGGGAGATTTCTCAAACATGCATGAAAGATTCAAGGCAACACTCCAGGTATGTTTTTGATGAGAAAACAGGATTACAGAATTTATAGCTCAAAACATTTTATTTTACATAAAACTGCCCCTTTAAGAAAACTTTTTAAGCTATGAAAAACTTTCATATTATTGATCCTCTTTTATTTTGATAACTAATCTAAGTATATTTCATTTCTGTACTCTGTTCGTTTTGCTCATGAGGATTTGATTTAAACTGTCATGCAGCGCCTGAGGTCCTTCACTCTAATGGAACAGGAAACCACCACAGGTCACCTTTATCATGTTGCAGCAGTATCAAATCCACTAGCTCCTGAGAAAAGTATGACTGGCAGTTTAGCGCTTGTGGTCAGGCTGATGACGGCTAGGAAGAGCGCCCACACTGACAGGGCCCCTCCGGTGTCGCCTTTGTTGGAGCATTTTTACCTGGATTTGCATGATGGTGTCTTTCAAACCGTCTAAAAATGTCTCCCAAGGGAAATACTGATGTCATACTGTCAGTACACTTCTGCATTCTTTAAAGAAAGCCACTGTCAGCGATGATGTTGACACAACCAGAGTAAGTATTATAGTACCAGGGCTTTGCCAGGGTCTCGTTGCAAAACATAAGAAGGTGACTGAAACAGCCCTACTGAATGAAGCTTATAAGATTTAAAGACAAAAAGTGTGATTCATCACTTATCTTTTGGAATGTGGTTACGGATGCCTGTCGTGAGTCCAGATACAATGTCTGGATAAAGTATTCTCACCGAGGAAACTTGGGATTTTGTACCACAGTAACACAAAAGCAGTGCAAAACAGCATAAACTGTTTTATGCTGTTATGCAACTGTTACGCATTGTTAAAGGTTTTGGTTTGACAAATAAAAATCTGACAAAGCCAGTGTTTTGATGGCGTAGTCAAAGTCCAGAGCTAAATTCGATTGAGTAATTACAGCAAGACTTGAAACCTGATCCTCGTAGGTAGCGTTGCCAGAGCTTTCCAATGCAGTTCCTCACGTCACTTCAGTGCTCAATCTGGGGTTTATCGCACTGAAGTGGATTTTTGCGGTTTCTTAAGTTTCTTTTTGTTACGGTCTCTTCTTTCTCAAGCATTTTTATACCAGTTCTGTGTTTTTTTCCCGTTTGACTCTGGTTATCCTTTTTTTTTATTATATATAGGGTAGAGAACTACCATAACTTGTTCTTGTGGAATAACTTGTGGAATATTTTGTCATTAAGGCTACAATGTTTAGCCTTAAATGCTGAAAATAATTTTCACAGAGATTTTCAGCAGTTCTTATAGTTAAAATAACATCTGTGCTGAGATTTCCACAGTTCTGCCCATCTCAAATGACATTTCTGCTGGTATTTGCACATGTCTGTTTCCACTCTTGTATTTCCATACATTGCAAGTAGTCTGTATTTTTAATGCACACGTACACATGTCCCTGTTTTTTTTAAAAATGATCCAACTCAGCTGGTCCATTCCTTTGGATGAAAATGTGCTATTTTTAGTAACTTCACACTATTTTTATGCTGTTATGATGCTCTTCTCTTACTGTACAATATATTGTTCTTCATTTTGATGGATTGTGTGTGTTTATTATATTTATTAATTTTAGTGATTTTTTTTATGTTTCTTTGATTCTACTTGCTTCTATGTCCTTTCTCTTTGCTGCTGTTACACCTGAATTTGCCCAAAGCGATACTGCCTGTATTGTATTCTGTCTGGCAAATGTGTTTCTGTCTGTTGAACTTTTCTAATTATGTCTGATTGCAAGATTAAACTTTATGTATTTTATTGTTTATTTGTTTTTTGTTTTTTTGTGCAACAGATATCCCACATGGTGCATAAATTTGAAGTGTGACAAAATAGCATGTCTAGTTTCCAGATTTACCTCTTTTAGAGTATATCCATCAGATTTACACACAGTCTGATTTCTTTTGCCCAAGCTCAAGCTCAGTCACATTGGGTGGAAAACATCTGCGAACATTGCTTTTCTGCCCCACATGGTGTTTTGCACTATATGTCAAAGAGTTCAGTTTGGGATCAGTCAGAACATTCTTCAACATGTTGACTTGTCTCATACATGACATCATAGCTTTCAGGTTTCTATTTGTAAAAAAAAAAAAAAAAAAAGTTTCATTGTTAAGGCATTGGAAAGAACAGAAGCAGCAGAATCTGCCAGGGCAAAGAAATAAACTCAGAAGCAATTTTGAAGGAAAAAAATGTACTTAGTTTGTTGTCATCCCTAACAGAGCTGTTGAAAGTTTTATTTTGTGTGTGACATGACATGTAATCTTTTTTTTCAGTCTTCATTTGAATATCTAAGCTGTCTTCGTGTAGAGGTCTCTTTTGCAACATGAATTACGTTTCTTTTAAAGGGGCAGTATTATCTATTTTCCAGGCACATGGTGCCATTTTGTAGTAAAATCAAGTAACTATGTTACAGTCAGTTGTTATGGATATGCCACATATATAAAACATGTCGAATTTCCTCGCATTGTCCAAGCAGCTCTGAGGAGGAGCTTCATCTTGAAGATGGGGTTTTACACAGCTGAATGGTTTCCATGGGAGATTAAAGGATTTCTCAAACGTGCATTAAACAATTAAGGCAACACTCCAAGTATGTTTTTGATGAGGGAACAACATAACATGATGTAAAGCTCAAAAATTTACATTTTACATAATACTGCCCCTTTAAGCATTGTCAGCTAACATTTTTTTTCTTATAAAAAGAATAGCTTTTTGTTCTTTATGCCTACAGCCAAATAAAACATCACTGGTCCTCTTAGACATGTGAATGACAACTTTTCATCTCATCTTCATAAGCTAGTTTAAATGTCGTTTTGATAGACGGCAAAGTCAGTTTTTTGGTGGCTTTGTCATTTCTTGTCACTTGCCTTGTCGAGAGTCTCTCTTCATAATGAGTCCAGCTCTCCACCTCTGAGCCTCTGGAATAGGACACTTGTCGTAATATTACACTGCAACTCCAGCTTCAGGTTTCATGGGAAGGCAAACATTAGCATCCAACCTCACATGCCTGCAGGGCTTATCTGATGAACGTCTCCCTGATTTTAACCTGTCATGCGGATTTTTTTTGACTCATAACACTGTATGCTGTGTTACTTAAACCTTCATAAGTCTGTTCCAGGCCAGAAGGTGTGACATTGTTTGTGGTACAATGCCTTCTCCTCTATCTGAATTCTATTTCCTTTTCTTTCTCATCTCCTTCTTGTTTTTGTCTGCTCATTCAAACCTTAAAGAAAGAGAGGGGGGAAAAAAACCACCCAGAGGGAATATAAAACATAACCCCTGCTGTTTAAGCCTTACCTATCTTCACTGTTCATTTTTGATCTTGCTTTGTGTTTGCATGTGCTAAGAGACAGAGCGTAGTGCTACAAAAGGTGGAATGCCAACAAGGTTTTCTCAGATTAATTAGTGTTGAAGATCAAACAACCAACAGCAGGTTGCTCTAAATTCCCACCTAGACTTTTCCCCTCCTGAAACAATTAAGATGCTCTCAATCTGTCTCAGTTACTGCTCTATGACATGTGACCACACCGTCTGCAGTCACCTTATCGGGAGGTCCAAAGGTGTAATTCTTGTGGGAATACTCTCACCATCTGCTTATCTTAGTAAAATCAGAGGCTTTGTGTTTGCTGGAGCAGTTTTTGGAACAGATGAGGGGCCTCACTCTCAGTCAGCATCTGTTAATTAGAGACCGTCTCTGAATAACGTGATGAGAGACAGATAACTGTGTTTGGGTTTACATAGAAGCATCATACCAAAGCTTGAATAAATAAATGAATTGGGTGATACAAGCAAAACTACTAGACTAAAACAAAACACATCATGAAGTTATCCACTATCTAAGCACAAAGACCCAGACTTTCCTCTCCTCAGCCGCTTGGGCGAGCTCCTCTAAGGGAATACCAAGACACTCCCCGGCCAGTCCCTCCAGTGTATCCTGGGTAATCCTCTGGGTCTCCTCCTGGTGGATCATACCCAGAATACCTCACCAGGGAGCTGTCCGTCCTAACCAGATAACTGATCCACCGCAACGGCCTCCTCTCAACTTAGAGAAGTAGCCGCTCTTCTCTGAATCCCTCCTGGATAACCAAGCTCCTCATATTGCCTCTAAGAGAGAGCCCAAACTCCCTGCGAAGGAGACTCATTTCAGCCACTTGTATCCATAATTTCTTTCTTTCGGTCAATACCCAAAGCTCTTGACCATGGATGAGGGTAGGTAGGAACTTACACCAGGAAATGAGAGTCTCTCTTCATTGCAACAGACCGGTACGTCACCAACAGACACATCGCAACGCCACCTATCGATCTCCCACTTCATTGTTCTGTCATTCTTGAACAACACCCTGAGATACTTAAATTATTCCATTTGGAGCAAGACCTTACCAGAAAGCACACTCTGTTCTTTTTTGGCTCAAAAGGGTCGTCTTGGATTTGGAGGTGGTGATTTTCATCCTGGCCGCTCACACTTGGTTGCAAGCTGGTGATCATGATCTGATGAAGCTAACAGAACTACGTAATCTGCAAAACAAGACACCCAATCTTTAGGCCACCAAAGCGGATCTCCTCAGCACCTTGGTTCTGCCTAGAAACTCTGTCCATGAAGTTTATAAACTGAATTGGTAGAGTACACCTGGCTAAGGTGTACTCTAGGTGTAAACAAGTCTTACTGTTAGCAATGTGAATTAAGCTCAGACACTGGATGTAGGGACTTAGCAGCCGGTATCATGGTGTACCTTGTACTCCCAAAGTAGGCCCAGGACTACCTGAGTAACACAATGAAACGCTTTGCAGGTGATGGGCACAAAACACATGCAGACTGGTTGGACAAACTTCTATGCCCCCTCCAGGATCCTATTCAGGGTGTAGAAATGGTTGAGTTTTCCACAGCGAGGATGAAACCCACACTGTTCCTCCTGAATTTGGGGTTTGACTATCCCATATGATTTATTCTACAGAAACCTTAAATTGACCTAACCAAGAGGAATATCATTGTTAAGAAAAGATTTTTGGAGTTAAAAAGATTTTGTGCTGAAAAGATTTTTTTAATACAAATAAGTTTCAGACATTTTGTATTTTCAACATGGATGTTTAGTTTTGAGTATCTGAAATGATGTCAAAGTTAGGTTGGTCTTTCTAATGTGTGCTTAGACTGCCCCCTTGTGGTTTAATCAATGCTTGCTTCAGTAAGTGCTGGACATGATATGCATAAACCTTAGGAAATAAGTAATTTGAGCGTGTTTTAATGAGAGAAAAAAAACTTTTTAAAATTCTGTATATTTTGAGGTTTATTAATTTAATTGTGGTTCAGTCATATTTCTTGGTAATTGTTTCTACTTTGAAACCAGACAGGAACGAACAACTGTTGCTTGTTTCCTCAGGTGGAAGCGGACGGCTCGTTGAAGGAGCAAATCAAAATGGCGAGTCAAGAGGAGTCAGTGAGGGAGTTCGTCGCTGTTACCGGCGTGGAGGAGGAGAGGGCCCGCTTTTTCTTGGAGTCCGCCGGTTGGAACCTGCAGGTAGAGATTTTCAGCGGGTTTTCCTGCGACTGTGTCGGGCAGAACCGCGCTCTGTCAGAGGCAATCTGCGGTTAAACTGTGTGTTTGATGAGTAGCTTACCGGCTAACGTTAGCCTGTGTCGCCAGTCATTTGTGCAAGTCACCCCTGGACAATACCGACCCGAGTGATTTCAGACACCAACAGAGATGTTGTCGGACAGCCAAATGGCGGTTACATCCACAGCTATATGAACAGCTGTACTCGTCTATATACGGGGGTCTTTCTATCAAGTTTTAGCCGGTGTGCCGTGGATCCTATGAGCCGTGCTAGCCAGCGTTAGCCCCCCTGTTAGGTTAGGTTGGATTAAATTTAGTTGACGCAGTAAGGGTAAAGCTGCTAGCCTGTAATCTGAAAAGAAAGCAGAGTCATCAATCGAATTCAAATATAACATTGTGTTTATGGTTACGGACATATTAATAAGACACCAAAATGAAGGTTATTTAGAGAAACTAAATAATCTCTAGTTTCTGCTTCAAAGCGACTCCATAGATGCAAAAGAAAACATGCCAGAGTCATGTGAGCACAAAAGCAGACTTTGGATCACAGATTTTGACATTTTCTTAGGGGCATTGTTAAACTGTGTTGGCTTAGTTCAGTCAGGATTTCTTTGACAGTAATGTAATAAGTGTCAAAAACTCTTAAGTGAAAAAAAGAGTTTCACTAAAGAACTCATGAAATCTTGATTTCATGAGATTAACTCATCTTCAGAAAACCATTGTGTACACGTATTTTAGTGTACGCAGTTGAGTTATAAAAACCAAGACCAACCATGGCTACTGATTAGATATTTGAAACTTTACTTTAGATAAATCAACATGTTTTTGTCTTTGCTTCTCATTTTTAATTGTCAAACCTACGTTGGCGCTCGTCTTATCCCGGCAGTTTCAGTTTCATTCAGCAACTTAAGGTTCCTTTGTTCTCACTTGTTTTTAAGATCTGGCCTGAACTATCAAATCTGAGTTACTTACTGTACAGACAAAATAAACGTGTCCCTCCCACAGTGGTCAACAGCACTGTTATCATGCACAGCAGGCAAAAATCAACTCTTTTTTGTGTGTGTTGGTGTTGGCTAACAGTTTATGCAGGGATCAGCAACATTTTCAAAAATCACCTTCCCCTTGTTGCTGCAAAATTAAAAACTTGTCTAGAGCCATATGAAATGTCTTTTTGAATATGTACTTTAAAAAGACATGTGTAGAAACCCAGAACAGATGTTTTCAACAAAAATCTTTATACTTTTGATCAAAGTGACTCTAAAAATGACAACAACAACAAAAAAAACAACCTCTATTTTGTCATATGAGAACAAGTGAATATGCCCTGCCCATCAACATGTCAAATAAAGAAAGATAGGTAGCGAAGTGTAGAGCTAGTTATTTTTTAAAAGCCTTGGACGATTGGTGCCCTTCTGTTTTAGATATGGAGATACTGCATACAATCTACAAAATAACTCATAAACCACCTTTTCTTTTTGCCTTCTAATAAAAAATATTTCGTATTTGAAGAGAAGTGGGTGAAGGGGCCAAAGAGCCGCAGGTTGCAGACCCCTGGTTTAATATGAGAACAGGTGGTTTAATAGTAGTCTTCAGAAATCCATTGATCAATATATGTCTCAGCTTTCTAACGTCAGGTATCATAATATTGACTAGACTCAGCCCCCATTCCTCACAGAGAGCCTCCTGTTGCTCACTGTGCATAAAGAACCAGTCGACCATGGAATGAAAGTTAGAAGTGAAGTTTTTCTTCATCCGCCCTGACCCAGGACAGATGTTAGTTTCAGGTCTCACTGAGGCCGGTGATACTAGATCACCAGTCAGGTGCTGAGTGAAAGCCGCCTGGCAGCATTCCTGTGTCTCATTTCCGTCTCCACGTTTCCTCCCCAGCTTGCACTGGGCAGTTTCTTTGAAGATGGAAACGATGATGACATTATCACACTTCCTCAGCCTGAGGGCGGCTCCTCCGTGTCTCGATCTACTGGGCCCAGGTGGGATCTGTTTTACATTCTTCAACATTTGTTCAACAATAATATTGTTGATATTATTAACAGTATTATTGTTAATATGAATTAACAATAATTGATATTATTGTTATTGACAATAATTGATATTATTGTTACTGACAATAATATCAATAACAATATTAATATTATTGTTTACTAATTTTGCAATATAAAAACTACCATTTATGTACAGTAGTCAGCCCAGGGTGACCTCATTCAGAGATCTGATGCATGAGGCA
The DNA here is from genome assembly GCA_010277075.1 of Poeciliopsis retropinna. Taxonomy (NCBI): domain Eukaryota; kingdom Metazoa; phylum Chordata; class Actinopteri; order Cyprinodontiformes; family Poeciliidae; genus Poeciliopsis; species Poeciliopsis retropinna. Next base: position 2,922,009 of record VMRM01000009.1, read on the forward strand.
GAGGATGAAAGTGATGAAGAGGAGGGTCAGAGGTAAGTGAACTAATAATTGCTTTTTTATTTTTCTCGGGTAGAATTATTTCTACATTTAAGTGTGCAATTAAAGAATAAAATGTCATTCAAAGAATATTATAATAGCTTTTTCATGTTGGAGCTTTTAGACACTAGTCATGCAGGGTTGCCCTCAGGAAACCTGGTGCGTAACATCAACATCTGACAGAATCCCGCCTTGTATAGTCTGGTTGATACACTCCAGACCAATAGATGGAAACACACTTAATTCCCATGTTTTCTTTTTATTCTTTTTTGTAACATTTTAAAAATGTGTTGAATATTCGAATAACAGTTGGATGGGAACATAGCTACTGTTAAATATAAAATAAACGTGGATATTTCAGAACCTTTGATAAGTTCTAGATTAATGAAGGGAAAAGCAATTTGCACTTTCCCTTATAAATGGCTGTTGCATTCATAGCAGCACTCTCTGGCATCCTCATCCTGACTGAGGCCGACACAGGAAGAGGCACACCTTAGGAAGCTTGTTCCAGAAAGCACCAAACCAGTTTGGACCCCCACCTCGTTCACTGGGAGCCGCTGGTGTTTCTGCTGCATAAACAGATTCCTCTGCCAGGGCGATCCACTGGGCTGCTTTGTAATGGATGAGGGAGGATTTAATGGCGATTTGATTAAACCAGCACATGAACCGAACATTTTGTCCAGAAATAGTTAGCAAATATTTTACTAATCTACACTCTTTGAAGTGGTTTTATGGTCTTAAACCAGGCTTAAATCATACGTTTTGTTGGAAACAAAGGTAGTCATCCTTTGGGTGGGGTGTGTTTGTTTACTGGTATTTTCTGTACTGTTTGTATTGTGTATCTCAGACTTGAGGTACAAGTCGTATCGAATGAATAAATTTCGATACGGCCAGGTGGTATGACTAGCTGCTTATTCACTTTTTTAAACAATGTACATAATAGTTGTTCACCTGAATTATGTTTTATTTTTTCTTCCTTTTGAAATATGTAGAGTGCCAGTCCAAACCACTTAGCTTCGCCTTGGCAGATTTCTGGTTCTGTGCTGCTGAGAACTTCAACCTTTATGGAATAACCCAACACTGTCTGTGTTTTATTTTCTATGACTTTTAATACACTCTGAGAAAATAAAGGCCCAGATCGAGATATCTAATGTGGTCCAAATACTTTTAGTCAGCATTGACTAAATATCTAGTCAACATTGAACTGAGATTTCTGATAATCTAAATTTAAACTGACCCTTTACTATACAACAATTGCCAAAACAGCGTCACAGTGCTCATTCATTAAAATGCCGAGTATCTGCAACAAAATAACTCAAAAATATCAACATTCCATTTTCTACATCAGCATTGTGTCCCACTCAACACTCTCTGCACTCGCAGCGTTTTCTTTCCAAATGTGCGCAAAACGTTGATATTCCGCTAGTGTCTAACAAATACAATTTTGCGATGCAGTGTTTTCAATAAACAAATGCAATTAAAATCACACATGAAGTTGTAAGTTTGTTTACACAATAGTCATTGAAAAGTATTTCACTCCATCATCCTGCAAGTACTTTCTGACGTCGTCCTCATCTTTTCCACCAGTTGTTGATCATGTGACTCGTGTGATGCACAAAAAGTGTTTCCATGGCAGTTTTGCAACATGAATAAATTTCGATACGGCCAGAACAAACACTTCAAGCTAGAGCCAAAACTTTTTAGTGCAAAACAGTTTTTCTCAAAATTGCTGTGTTTGCATTAAGTTAATTATATTTTCATAATGTTAAACAGCATCACATCATATGGTCAGTGGAAACGGAACTACTGACCCCTCATTCATAAGACAGAAAGAAACTGTACTGCTAAAGTGAAACTTATGTTTTGCTCCTGAGAAAAATGTTTTCCCATGAAGCAGTTCGTTCTGGCCAGGCTAATAACAATCATTCCCGTCTGATTCATTTGACTCTCTGATGATTTGACAAAACAAGGTTTTGTGTGAAACACAAATTTACAGAGAAAGCTCCCTGGCTTTGCAGAGGTGGGCATTTATCGCATCGTTTATATCTTATTGTGGAATACAAGAATTTAGATTTGTCATTGTCTCAATCATAACAGGTTTTTCGCGGGGGGATCAGAGCGCAGCGGGCAACAGATCGTTGGTCCGCCAAAGAAGAAGAGCTCCAACGAAGTCGTGGAGGATCTGTTCAAAGGGGCCAGAGAACATGGAGCCGTGCCGCTGGACCGGACTGGGAAAGGACTAGGAGAACCGAGCAAAGCAAAGGTCCAGTTTACTTACAATTTTACCGTCTGGTTTCTGTTTGTCTTTCATTCTGTTTTCATAACCTTGTGTTGTTTCTTAGGCTTTTGTTGGCGGAGGTTACAGACTGGGCGCTGCTCCAGAAGAGGAGTCGACCTACGTAGCTGGAGAGAGGCAAGCGTCTAACAGCCAGCAAGACGTAAGAGCAGATCCTCCTTCCCTTCACTTCCTGCTGTGTTTACCTTGGTGTTACCATGCCAATCAGATCCCAGTTATCCTCTGTGATGCAAACAAGAGCCACCTTACAAACCGAGACTGTTTTCTGAGCAATAAAGAGAACACTAATAATCCAAAGCAGAAAATATACCTTGGAGTTTTGCAAAATCCACTAATTTCAATATGGCCAAAAACACCACTTCATCCTAGTGATCCTAGTGATCCTAGTGATCCTAGTGCCAAAACTTTTTATCAAAAAATATTTTTGAAATTGCCTTCAATCTTATTTAAACACAACTAATGTCTATGGTGTGGTCATTTTTGTTGGTGTTTAAAGGTCATCCAGAAAATTGCAATTATTGCATCTCTACAATAATTGTGCTTTTCCCCCTAAACTGCATCAGAACTAAACCCCAAGGTGATTTTGTCTCATGTGGGTATGGTGTGTTTCTGTTTGCTTTAGGTACATGTGGTTCTGAAGTTGTGGAAGACGGGCTTCAGCCTGGATAATGGCGAACTTAGAACTTACAACGACCCAGGGAATGCTAACTTCCTGGAGGCAATCAGAAGAGGGTGAGAACAACTTTTACAGGCCGTATGTCCTCAGCCAGGTGTCAAACTCCAGTCCTGGAGGGCCACTGCACTGCAACTTTTAGATGTTCCTGTGCTGCCTCTGAATAAGCTCATTAGCAGGGCTTTGGAGATCTAATTGCTGCTTTACACAAGAAGGAGGTAATTAAGCTATGTCATTTCAGTGTTTTGTACCTGTGGCACATCAAAAAACTGCAGGACACCGGCCCTTGAGGACTGGAGTTTGACACCTGTGTCCTAAGCGTATAAATCAGATCCAGCATCAGTCACTTTGATGTGTTCGTGTAGGGAGATTCCTCTGGAGCTGAGGCAGCGTGCTCGAGGCGGCCAGGTCAACCTGGACATGGAGGACCACAGAGACGAGGACTTTGCTAAGCCCAAGGTCGCCTTTAAAGCCTTCGAAGGTGAAGGACAGAAGCTAGGAAGGTGAGATTTCTAACCAGGTGTATCTCTGGCTGGATATCAACATTTTTTTAAATAAACTTAGCCTCATTATTGCATCTCTTTGGTTTTTCTTCTTTCTTTTTTCTCCAGTGCCACTCCAGAGTTGATTTCAGCTCCACCCACCTCCCAGCAGGACCAGGCCGCCAACGAGGCCCAAGCCAGTTCCTCGGTCAGCCTTGACCCCTCTCAACCTACTACTAACATTCAGATCCGACTGGCTGACGGCGGCAAGCTGGTCCAGAGGTTCAACCACACCCACAGGTGAACACTTATAGGGTTGGAGGCAGAGACTTTTGGAAGTGGATTAGTTAAAAATCAGAAAACTGTAGAACTTTGTGAAAGGAGCAGTATTACTTTAAATTGACCTTTTGAGCCTTATGGCAGGTTAAGATGTTACTCCCCCATCAAAAACATACCAGGAGTGTTGTCTTCATTCTTATGCATGTTTGAGGAATCATTACAACCAGCTGTACGAAACACCTGGTTGAACCTACTTTTTCCTTCAAGTTGAAGCTCTTCCTCAGCTGCAGGTTTCAAGCTTTTCCCTCACAGAGTAGCCCTCCCCTGTGGCTCCCCCACTCATCCCCTTCAGACTAGCCAGCAACAATTAGCAAAAACACCTGGTGCAAATATGGCAATTATGCATCTGCTGAGCTCGTTATTGGAGCTACTTCTCATTAGCTCCAATCCTGTAAAAACGTTGTTAAGGTTGTTAAGGAGCCATGTTTTGATGACTTCATGAAGGTGGAGTTTCAGCAAGAGCATGAGTTTCTTAAAGAGACAGAGGCCCAATTTCAAGTAAAATTTATTTTAAGTCATTTGATATATATAAAGCATTTTTATAATATCTGAAGGTGACATGGTTATTGGGATTTGCTATATCAATAAATACTAAGAACTATTTGGCTTGAAAATGCAAAATACTGCCCCTTTAAGATTGTAATCAAACCTTTAACCTAAGCGTGAGTTTTAAAAAACTTCACTTTTTAGTTAAACCTCATTTATCTTTTGGGATTTTTTTTTTTTTTTTTTTACAATATGCAGGATAAGAAATAGTCAACTTAATGCAGACAAATAACAAGGAGATTATGTGATCACAGATCAGTGTTCTTAAAGTCAGCTTTCATCTCTTCTCTGTAAACGGATGAGATCTGACCAGTCCCAGGTCCGACATTATAGGACACCATTTAGGATTGTGCTTTCAGGTGCAATCATCTGCAGAAACAAAACAAGTACAAGTATTTTAAATAGGTGTCATAACATGGTTTAAATACTTTGATGGCGATTGTTCATTCAGAAAGGGAGCCTCCTTAAAGGAACTTATTTGATTGAGTAATGTTAAGCTAATACAACGCCGCACCCTCAGTCCCAGTTTTCTTCGAGAAACCAAAACATTTAACTGGTGCAAATTCTGGTGTTAGCAAGTATTATTCAAGTGATCTTTTTATTTGTTTATTTATGTTTATTTTTGTTTTTTTTTTAATGACGCCCAGTGGTCTAACAAGCCAGGTTAATCACTGTTAACTGAAGATTAATCAAGCGGGGCAATTACAGTTCCACAGAGACGTTAGCCTGTGATGGGAAAAGTAGCTAACTGATGAAAAACTAAAATAATAAAGCATTCTGCATCATTTTCTCTCTAAGCTAATGTTAGCTTTCCTCGTTTTTGCCGATGTTCCTCAGGGTTTCGGACCTGAGGCAGTTCGTGGTGTTGGCCCGACCCGCCATGGCTGCCAGAGAGTTCGTTCTCATGACAACCTTCCCCAACAAGGAGCTGGCAGACGAGAGCCAGACGCTGCAGGAGGCCAACCTGCTGAACGCTGTCATCGTCCAGCGGCTAAACTGAGGCTGGGACAACGAGACAGCCACCCCCTTGAATCCCTCTGCTTCCCTTGCCCCAAAGTGGCTGAAGAACCACAGCCCCTCTGAGGGAGCAGAACACACAGACTTAAATGGACTTCTAGTTTCTGATTTTTGTTTTTCTAAAATGGAATGTTAAGATGTTGCACCCCCCTCTCCATCCTGTTTTCCATTCTCCTCCCACACAAACTCCAGAGGGTTGAAACGCTGGTGAACCAGTCAGAAACCACCAGATGCTGGTCACTTCCTCTTGTCTTGTTGAGTCTAGCTGAAGGAAGGTTATGCTGGTCCACTTTGGAGTCCAATCTACACTTAGCTTGTACTATAATTGGCCGCTGAACAAAGTTTGTATTCTGGTACGGGAGCAGATTTCCACTTGTAAACTACACAAACAATAACAAAGATTAGATTCATCATGTTTTCTTTTCCCACTCAAGGATTTAACCAACTGATACCAGTAGCCTTACTCTCCTTTCTTCTAATGTAACGCCACAACTGGTCTGTTGTTGAAAAGCAAATGACTTTTTTATTATTTTTTTAAACGCCTCTGTTTCTTAATTTCCTTTTCTCAGTTAAAGATGTTTGCCCCATTCCCACAGCAGCATATTAGCGAGAGTCTGGTCTAATAAACTGGTTGAGCAAATGAACATAGAGATTGTAAACACTGGTTTCCTTTAGTAGAATCTGAATTTCTGTGACAATGACGTCTTCTATGCATCCTGGGGCAACACAGAAACACGTTTGGACCTCCAGTGAAATAAACTCATTTTATGGTTCATGTAAGGAGAACCCGCTGTCTTGTTTTGATTATTAATATTATTCATTTAAAAGGTGCAGGTGGAAGATTTATTTATTTCTCATTGCTAATATTGGAGAAAGGTGCGCTTGCTAAAAATGTTTGACTTTGAAATCTTCAACTTGCATGCTTTTATTTTGAAGAAACGGGAGTCAGAAAGTCCTTTTGAATGAGGTTAAACAGTTGTCAGGAATGTTGCCTTGAATATTTCTTATCTATAACATTTTGTCACTTTAATATATATCCTAATCTTTTTGGCTAAGTCGTTTTAATTCTGGAATTGTCATGTGTCCAATATTTTACTACTAATTCTGTCTAAAATTGTCTTTATTGTCATTAACAAGATGTATTTCTCCCACTAGAAGTATTAAATTTGTTATTCGCAGTGGTGAACATTTACAAAACTTTACTAAAAAGTACACATCTTTGTCAAAAAAGCCACATTTTGTTCATGACTCCTTTGTAAAAACAAAAAAAAGACATCCAAGTATATCCTTCATATACTTAATATTGGGACAAATCAAGACAAACAATGACAAAGGCAGTTGCAGTTGTTTCACTGGGTTTTACTTGCAGTAAGGAGAAAATACAGTGAGTTACATAAAGTTCGTAGATCAGAGCATTCTTTAACAACCATTAGAAAAGATAGTGGTTATAAACAGTACAGTGCCTGCACAATGATTGAGAGCAGATGCTTTTCCAATCTTGCAAAAACCCTGAGCAGACGTCAATCATCTTGTAGACAGGAAATGATCTAACTACTGCAAAAAGTTAATGTCATATTTTCCACAGTTATATTCTCTGGAAATGAAGGATATATAAGAACATTAACAACAATTAGTAAACAATGTAATCACTAAGCGGCAAATGAGTAATATATTGAGAAAAATACATAGGTAAATATGAGTAGATAAGTAAAAGATAAAAATCAAGATGAGAAAACAAACATTTTTCCAACAAAAACATAATTTGGTGTATTTTTTGATGAATTTTTTTTTTTTTTTTTTTACATCCAACTGGTCAGTTGTCCAGATCATGATGCAACTTTACACAATGATTGAGATCAGAATAAAATACACAGACCAGACAGTTCTGTTGTGTCATTTTATTAGTTACCAACCAACCAGGTCTCTCCCTTTACACTATTATTAGTTTATCTAGAGTACAGTATAGAATTAATCTGATCTGATCAAATAAAAACAAACTAAACTCCAGTTACAATCAAAGTAAAGAAATATATTGAAACACAAATATATTTGTGCAAAGATAACAAAAAAAATTAGTCACCATATATTTTACTTGTATTCAATGATCCAGTTTAGCTCGGACAAAGAGAAGAGAACATGAAAGTGATGCAGGAGGAACATGTGACTGGTTCTGGTTCTGGTCCAGAACTGAGGACCCGAACCTGCTTCTAAAAGGCCCACAATTATAAAAAGCTGGGTCTCTTTAGCGTGTCACAGCATGTCTGTTATTGTTATCTAAGATTATTTGTGTGTTTTTCAGTCTTATTTGACTGCTTGCTTGAAATGAGTTCATTTGTGTTTCTAGTTTTTGGAGAATATTTTACAGCAGAACCACAAACTGGACGCCTGATTCGCAAAACCGGGGCAGCGGAATGAGCCGAGCTTCTGTCTGGATGTCCTGATTCGGTTTCACAAAAGCAGTAGTGCATATGTTGCCATGGGAACTTATCTTGTCCAGCTAGCATGGAAAAGACAGCTCTCCTGGTCTGTTGAAAAAAATGTGTAGAGGCACAATCACCTGAATTTATTCAGCCTGGCTCAACATAGTCGCGCCTCTTCAGCCTGGTTTGGGCTTTGTGAAACGGAACTGATCCCGTTATGATTATGCCAAGTGTGACTTTATCTCATATCCTGGATTTCTGAATCCTGCTTTTGTGAAGCAGCCCTCTGATTATAAATACTCTAAATATTTACGATCAACTCTAAATAACAAATATATAAAAGAAGTTCTGGAAGGCATTTCATCAGATCAAGCCTGATTTACAGGACAGATGATCATGGGAGCAGAGTTTCTACCTCCATCTTTGTTACAGGGATCAAAGAACAGGTAGAGTTTCTCAGCGAAGCTACAGCCTGTAAAAGAGTAGATCAGATCTGCAGCAACTGCGTCATAGAAAGAGACCAGACCCCCCTCATAATCCACAAACACTCCCACCTTCTCAGGACCAGGCTGGAGATGGAGACGGACCGGGGAGTCAGCACAAGCTGTGTACTCATCTACATTCCTCAACATAACGGTCCAGAACCTGTTCTGAGGACTCAGAGGAGTTATTCTCTTCCTATTGATGGACTCGCTGGCCACTCCTAAACTCCATTTAGTTTTCCCTTTAACCTGAACCTCAGAGTAAAATCTGCCTGAAGAGAAACTCTGCCGGCCTAAAACAGAAACACACTTGGAAAATCTCTCTGGGTTGTCTGGAAGGCTCCTCCAAACATCACCCACTTCCACTCGTTTTTTGTCATCGGACAGGACGAGCTTAGGATGAGCTGTGTCAGGATCCAGAGTCACGTCCACCGCAAACTGCCGGACCCTCTTCAGCTCCGCCTCCTTTATTATCTTCTTCATCTCCTCCTCCAGTTCGGCCACAACTCTCGCCACAGTCTTGTCAATTGACGGTGGATGAACTCTGACCTCCGTCCAGGTCTTGGTGGATGGAGTGGCTTTCAGGGAGGAGAAGCTTTGGACGACCTGGAGGTGGTCTTCAACCTGGGAGAGCTGCTTCACCTCGGAGCTCCTCTTCATCAACACACAGATCTCCTGTTCCAGATCTCTGATGAAGTCTTCGGCCTGTTTCTCTGTAGCTTTCTGTTCGTCTTCGATCTCCTTGATGAGCTTCTTCAGGCCTCGCTCAGCAGACTCCTTCAGCGCCGTGAAGACCCGAACACCTCCCGCTTTCTCCCTGTCCGCAGCATCTTTGCTGATCTTCACCGACTCTTTGATCTCCTGGACCTTCAGTCGCCTGCTCTGGATCATCTGCTCAACTTTGGCCTCCGTCTTCCTCAGCTCTGCCTTCGTTCCTTCAGATTCTTCCTTCAGAGGAACCAGCTTGTGGTTTTTGTGATCTAAGACAGGACAAAGTGAGCAGACACACATCTGGTCTGTCCTACAGAACAGCTCTAGAGGTCTGTCGTGTTTCATGCACATCCTGTCCTCCAGGTTCTTCACAGGCTCCATCAGCTAATGTTTCTTCAGCCGTGGAGCAGATAGGTGAGGCTCCAGGTGTGTCTGACAGAAGGAGAGCAGACACACCTGGCAGGATTTCAGGGCCTGCAGTTTGGGTCCCGTGCAGATGTCACAGGGAACTTCTCCTGGTTTGACAGCTTGCTGTTGAGCTTCACGTCTGAACTGATCAACCATCTCAGAGAACAAAGTGTTGGTCCTCAGCAGAGGCTTGGAGGTGAAACGCTCGTTGCACAGAGGACACTTGTAGAGACTGCTTCCATCCCAGTTTTTAGTGATGCAGGTTCTGCAGAAGTTGTGGCCACATGGTGTGGTGACCGGATTGACGAACAGGTCCAGACAGATGGAGCACAGGAACTGATCTTCAGACCACAGGTAGGTGCCAGAAGACATGTCTGACCTCTGAGGACAGGAGACACAGATCAATGATTTATCAAGATACTCTGAAGGTCTGCAATGACGTTCTGATCAGGTTCCATGTGGGGAGTTCAGTCGGTGGGACCAAAGGAAGAGACCAGAAGCTGTTACTTCAGGACCTGTTGTCTCAGCTTTCTGAAACATTTCAGTGTGAAACGAGATGCATCCTAAACATTGATTCTTGTTCTCAGATTCCCTGCCTCACAAGGAAAACTCTCCTGAATGGTTTCGACACCTCCAACCAAAACAGACAAAGACGTAAATGATCTGATAATCTCTGACACACCAGTTCAGTTTCAGTTCAGTTCATTTCTATACAAGCAACATCTTCTCGATGCAAAAATGTATTTCAGTTGGATCAGTTGGAATATATACATTCCAACTGATGCCTATGCATAAATCACCATTTAAAGTGTTTGTATAACACTCCAAATAGTGTTATGATTGAGCGAAGGTTTCTTAATTACAGATACCGTCAAAGCTTGTGGTACATGTTCATGTACTATGGATTAGGCTAGTCGTAGGTAACATGGCAGTAATCAAATAACCAAAAACAATTTAGTTGGGACGAGGTCCAACAATCATGTCAAAGGTTTGGAAGAAGCTCATATTGTTGACAAATCATTAAGCTCAACTGACCCCAAACAGACCAAACACATATCAGGTTCTACAGTTACATTCTGTGCTGCCTCACAGAGGATGCAATAATCACACTCTGGAGTATGCAAACAATTTCGTTTTTAATTGAACCCATTTTATTTCAGTAGAATCCCATAAAGGCATCACTACTGAGAGCTGAGTGAATGAATGAATCACCAGAGCTGTGATTCTTTAAGTTTGGCAACTGGACTAAAAGGCTGCCAAGGCATTAAAGGCTGCTTTTAGGCTATTGCCCTCAGTGTCAACATGAACGTTAAAGTCCTCCACTATAGTGAGCTTATCAGTATTTAACACTGATTCAGAAAAAAAGAAAAAGAGATACGATCTGAAAATTGAGAGTAAGGTCCAGGTGGATGATGCAAATCAACAAACAAAAGTGGTTTTATTGCTTCGCAACTAGGATGAGGAAATCTAAGGGTCAGATGTTCAGAAGAACTGCAGCTATTAGTACTTGCAGGATTAATTAGTAAATCCGAATGAAAAATAGTTGCTACTCCCCCACCTCATGTTGCACTTTGAGGAATATGAAAATTTGAACAATTAGAAGGGGTTGACTCATGCATACTAACATCATTTTTATGCTGCAGCCAGGTTTCTGTGAAGCAGAACCAATCAATCTGATTGTCACAAATCAAGTCATAAATTAGAAAAGTCCTTGAAGAGAGAGATCTGATGTTCAATAAACCACGTTTAACTTGTTTCTGTTTTGTTAGTCGGGTTTATCTTTATGACATTTTGATAATTTGCTTGTTTCAGGTTAATCTTTAATCCATTTGACTTTGGCACTGTCCTAATGGGGTGATGGGCGAGTAACAGTGCAGAAAGAGGTGCTAAACTGCAATTATGCTTCCTGGTCTGGACCGTGTTGTCACAGATTTTTGGAGGAACAATATTCACCAAGCGGTTCCAACTGAAACATCTCAGTTCAAAGTGGTCCAGAGAAATGACTGAGACAGTAACAGAGATGATTCTCTGGATGAGAAGTCATCCAGAGAAAACACATCAGAGTTTACAGCTTTAATCCGGACGCTGGACAAGCTTCGACTTCTCCTGGACAAACTTTGACTAGACCGTCACGGCAGAAGCCCAAAAAGTGGACGAAACAATTTTTGGGCTTCTGCCTAAGAAGTTGGAGAACCTCCCTGTGGACTTTGACACATTATAAAGATAACATTTAATCTCCTCAGAGGTATAAACTGGGACTGCAAGAGTCTCTCTGTGAACGTTACTTGTTATTGACTGGAGTTCAATAAAACCGACTTTTGAACTACACAGTGTTATTTTTCTTACTGGAAGTAAACAAGAAATTACACTTTGCAAGATTTCCACGTTTCAAGACAAATGACTGAAAAGGATTTATGTTTCCAAAAGTAATGAGATGATTTCCCGCAGTTTGCTGCATATTAAAATCTATTAGTTTGATGTTGATGGTAAGAAACCTAATCAATATTATCAGCTGGACTCACCGCTGGTTGACTCAGGTGTTGAAGAAGAAAAAAGGCAAAGTTAGTCTGGACTGCAGCTCTGCTCGTCTTCATTAACTTTGACCTTCATGTCCAGAAGGTGACGCTTAAAATTTCCCTTGTTGCTCCGCCTCTGTCCAGAATCATCATCAGTATGGCCATGAAGATGATTGGCACAGAGCAAAGGATGCTGGGAGATTTATACAAAAAGGTCAGAAAAAACAAACGACCCAACAAATTGTGAGTGATTTATTCCATGGCCCATTTGGGGAATTTAAGCTTCCCTCTTGAAGGCGCTTTTAACAAGAAATACAGCTGATTTTTATTATTATTATTATTAAATAAAATCAGCATTCATCCCTGAAGCCCTGCACAACCACAGTCCACGTCTGACACTTTCTCCATGGTAACAAGAAACAACCCTGATGTTTGGTTTTTCTCATGCAAAAGTTAGAGAATTAAAAGTCAGGTATAGTTATTTATTTATTATTTATTTAGTTAGTTAGTTAGTTAGTTAGTTAGTTAGTTAGTTAGTTAGTATAATTACAAACATCTAAGTTCTTCTTCCTTTACTCTGTATTAACTGGACACCCTATGTGCCTGATGAAAGGACCAGGATAAAGTTTGTTTATCTCTGGATTTTCTTTGTGAATAATTATGACTTAAATGTAGCGAAACGTTCTTCTGCCCACAGAAGAACAGAATCTAATAGAAAAGCTCCCACCTTGCCCACCTTGATGCGCTGCCCACCAGGTGTCAGGTTAGTCAGACACACAGGAAAACGGTGCACCGAGTGGGCCTTCAAAATAAAAGCAGGGAAGCGGTCCAAATTCTTTATAACGAGGTTTACTATTTGTAATCTTTATTCTGCCACTTATCTTGTTTTGTCATATTCAGAATAAATTTGAATATTTTTGATTTATTTGGTGATTTAAGTTACTGAAATAAATATTTTTTTTTTGAGTATTATTCTGTTTTATTTCATGGTTCTATAGTTGCACTAGTAAGATTTATTCCAATTATATAGCAAGACTCCCAATCTGTTTTAGGTTTTCAGACTGAGATGACCTGACTAACCAGTGACGCTAAAAGGCAACACAAAATCAATAAAAGCAGAATAAATTACATCTGAATTCATTTCCTCTTGTTAAAGACAAAAGAGGCTATCTTTCTACAACAGTGAGCTGGTTCATCAAAATACTATTTCTTACCCAGAATGGTGTCTATGTATTTGCTCATACATAAACACCATGGGAACACTTTTAATTAGACAAGAAATGAGAAACTGTCTGAACATGATTTTTTTTTCTTTCTATTTTGCGTATGGAAATTGATCTCAATCTGTCTGCAGAGCAATACTGTTTACAGACAAAATGTGTGTTCAGTTTCTTCTCAGGGATCACATCATAATTTTTACATATATTTTGGGGGCTGCACAGTGGCACAGTTGGTAGCATTCTTGCCTTGCAGCAAGAAGGTCCAAAAACATGACCGTTAGGTTATTTGGTCTCTCGAGGTGTGCGCGTGTGTGTGTGCATGGTTGTTTGTCCTGTTGGTCTCTGTGTTGCCCTGCGACATACTGGCGACCCTCATTAGTAGGGACAAGGGTGAACTTGGAGTTGCTTTGGGTTTATTTAATGTGTGACGCACATGGAAATGGAAAAGAAATGGAGTGGAGAGGAGACAAAGAAAGATTAAAAGGAATACCAGATGACTGCAGAGAAAAAAAAATGGAGTCAAGAAGCAGTTTTGATTAAACAAGATGACTTTGTGTGACATGATTATTTGGGGCTGCCATTTGGGGGCGCCTTTGAAAATGAGGTAGGAAGAGGATGAAAGCAAGGATGATTGAAACAAGGATATAAAAGAATGATAGAATATTTCCTCCATATTCTTTTCTTTTTGTATGTTTTTCATTAAAATTGTGAAATCAAATGGCAAACTTTTCCAGACTTCAACTATTTTGAAGTCCGAGGAGGAAGTGGTTGAATGCATTGTATCTCTCCTGACGTTGATTGCAGAGAGAGAGAGAAAAAGAGAGAGAGAGAGAGAGATCCAGCAGGGAAGGAGCGACCAAACATCCTGAAGGACTGCACTAAGAGCGCACCGAGTCCGTGGGCAGCAGGAAGACGCACACCGCTGACATGGGAGTCGAGATCGAGACAGTCACGCCGGGAGACGGTAAGAGCCGCCGCACAGGACGGGTGGGAGAGGGAATGTCTGTCCGCTCTCCTCCCGTCTAATTCCGCTGCAGGACGCAGAAATCGCCGCCTGTTCTGCACGCTTCCAGCTGAGCGCCTCTCTGCTTCCTCCACAGGAAGGACCTTCCCCAAAAAAGGCCAGACGTGTGTGGTGCATTATGTGGGTGAGTTTGGGGGAAGGAGGTGAAACTTGTTTCTTTGCTGCTCCCTGCTCCGGAGATTGCTCTGAGTCGAGCTGGGTGACTGCTGCGGGCAACTGTCTCTGCACCCCAAATAAAACCCTGGCTCAGAATAGTTCTGTCCTGGAAGCACCGCGGCAGAAATGATCGGGACCCACAGACAAACGCTGCGAGGCGCAACCGACGTGTTCCTGCCTCACACCTGCAGCAGCTGCGGCTTGACGTCCAGCCGCACATCTCCCTGGACTGGTTTACCTTACCTTTACGAGATTTGGCAGGAAAAGTCCCCCAAAGCGCGTCATGATCGGTGCTCTGGATTCCACACTGCGCTTCAGTTAAAAAAAACAAAAAAGCATTCAGATCATCATCCGTCTGCTGTGAATACAACAATAATACTCATAAACAGCGAGGATGATGAATCCCGCCTCAGGATTTCCCCAGAGAGACAGACAGACAGACAGGGGGCAGACAGACAGACAGGCAGACTGACTTTAAATCCTGTCTGATTTCCAGCCTGGTTCTGTCTTTTGTTGGAGTTTCTTAGGGGTCGAGGGGCGGGGGGTCAGTGGCAGTTGAGCTGAGCGGATTAGAATCGTCTCGTCTGGGAGGCTGGAATAATGGCAGCCTGGCTTGTATTGTTGTTCATTTACTATTTTTTCAGCAGACACGCACATGAAAGCAGATTCCCTCCCATCGCCTCAGCCAGGCCTTCCCTCTTGAGCCGGTTATCCTCCTCATGGATATGAAGCTCTCCACACGTCATTTTGTGGCATAAAAGGGATTGTTGTTACAAAAAGGAAAGACATGAATTTCAAAATATACCCAATAGTGTGAAAATAACTGTTATTATTACTATTATTGCTATTGTTGCTATTTAAAATGTAAATTGTTTCGTGCTTCTTGTTGTTTGTTTGAGTTGTGTAACTTTAGAAATATTGTGATTTTACACCGGGGAACTCGGTTTGATTGAGGTCCAAAATTGCAACGTTTGTTCCATTTCCGGCTGGCGCAGCTTTCACACTGCACTATTTAAAAGATCCTTTTTTTTTTTTTTTTACCCCCGGCCTGTTGTGGTGCTGCACCAAGATCCACTGAAGAAAATGACAAGAAAACATTGGAAGAAGTGATGTCTGATTTTAGCGGTTGTAGGATTTTCTGTTCCTTCTTTGATAAAAGACCAGAAGCCATTTCTCCCACAGTCGCAAGACATGCACATTTGTTTTGGTTGTATTTACCCAGGATGCCTCACGCTAAAGTTCGCTTCCTATGTTTCCGGTTAGCTTGCATTCTTATATGCATTCCAGCCATACCAGAGTTCACTTCAACAGTACAGAAACTTAGTTTTGTATACAAACAAGTTTGCTTTGTTGAGTTCATTTGCACATCAAACTTTCGAGGTGTTTGGAGTGGCCGGGCTGTGTGCAGGCGTTCACATTGTGTGCTCGTGCTCTCATTGGCTTTTTGGGGTGGAGTTCTCTTACACTCACTCTGAGAGTGGGAAGTTTGTCATATCTTTATTGGAATGTTGGCTATACACTGGTTGGGGGTGGCCTAGTGGGAGAATTCATGTTAGAGGACTGTGGATGGTGGGGGCACATAGAGTTGGACTTCTTTTAGGGCTGGTTTGGTTGACTGGCACGTTTGGTCTGTGAACCTTTTTTGCCACTGTGTCTGGATGGGGTCGTTGTTTGAACCGGGGTCATTTGGATGGTACCTACCTCTAGTCTGGACTGATGGACCACTGCACTACTGCAGGAACTTGGGCAGTCTGCTTGTCTCCATTCCAGACTAAAGGGAAGCACCTCCTGAGTTTGGGCGCTAGTTTCCCCTCAGGGGCATCGTTACCTGGACCTGGGAGTATAGAATGTATATAGGGAGTGCGAGCGGGTGTATGGCGTCCATTTCTGTGTGTGCTTACATTGGGTGAATGGGTGAGGATGGGAATGTGTGATTATGTCTGTGTCTGCCTGTCTATCTGCCAGCTTTGGTCTTGGGATGTTCCCTCTCCTGAATCATCTATGTGCCCCCCCCCCTCCCTGTCACACTTCCTTCTGGTGGCTGGTGCCTCTGCCTGCCAGTGCATTGGTGATTTTCAGTGTCTGGGGTTGGGTGTTTGGGTAGATTCCACTTCTAGTGACTGCTTGGCGCAACCTGGACACCCTAGCTCTTGGGGTCTTGTGTCTTTGTGTCCATGGCTGGATATGCTGCACATCCAGCCAACACCATATCCAGTTGTTGGTGGAAACTGTGGGCAGGCCACTTAGGCGTCTGCATTGTGGCTTCTGGAGGTTCCTCTGGCATTCAGTGCTCCTTTCTGAAAGGGAGGTGCAGTCGTCCCTGTGGTGGCGCTCTCGGGGCTTTGGATGTCTGGGCTCCAATTTCCCTCATGTCTGCCTCGGGTGGGTGTGTTGTTCTCCACTCACGCTATTGAGCATTCTTATGGAGAAACCTTATATCTACAAACATGCTCACACACACACAGTTGTTTTCATTCAGGTGTTTTCAGATATATTTACTTTTGGGCTGCGGTTGCCACTAACTACATTGTGTATTAAGTAGAACCGTGTCCTTTTCGGTGATGTATATATATATATATATATATATATATATATAAAAGCATATATTGTTGGTTGCTATGGTTTTTTTTAGAGACAGACCTCTGGGGTGTTGTCTTGCGTTCTCTCTTTCCTTCTTTCTTTCTCCAAGCAGTTATTGCAGAAGAAGCTGCCGTGAACATGCGTGGCTTCATGCTAGAAGTCGGCCGAGGAAGGGTGTGGCACACAGAAGAATGCAATTGTCCTGTTTGGCAATAACTCAACAGGCTCAGGAAGAGGCTCAAGTGGAGCATCATAGCTGAAGATGTAATTCTCTGCTCGTGAAAGTAAATCTGTTGGGAATCGCTGTCTGAGTGCCGCACTTTGAAACAGGACGCGTTGGTGGGGGGGAGAGAGAGACTGCAATTCTACTCCACGGTTCCTTGCAAAACTCTTCAAGCCCTTTCCAGATCCAGCTACAATTTCTATGATGGATTCATGTCTGGGCTTTGACTGGGCCACTCCAGAACATCCATCTTGTTGTCTTCAAACCATTTCTGTGTAGCTTTAGCTCAATGGTCTAGGTCATCAACTGTTCACTGAAGCCGTGATCCTCTAGCAGAAGCAAAACCATGAATGAGTCCCCTCGGCCATTTCCAGTCAGTTACAGATTTTGAAGGTGTGGATTCAAACACATGGACTGTCAACAGGTATCATTTGGAAAGATGTTCCAGCTATGCCTGGAACTCAGACATCATTTTTAAATACTTAATCAGATGTTATAATTAAATATTAATCACTTACTCTGTACTTCAGTACCTTTTTATAGAATACATTTTACTCTTAATTGAGCAATTATGAGGACAGTTCATTTTGACTTTTTGCTTGAGTAAAAATATACTGAAGTAGTGCTACTCTCCCCAGCTCTGCAGTTATCTAGCATTAATGTTTAGTAGCAGCCCGACAAGGCAATACATGCAAGCTTCATTGGTTAATGACGAATTATTAAATACAGCCATATTTGATTCCCTGCACTACTTTAAGTAGTTCTAACCAGTAAGAAGTGGTGGTGCAGATGCATGTTGGCTTTCTTCTGTGCTTAAATTTTGTTGGGAAAAAAAAAAAAACAGACCAAATGTTTAGCATCCAACAATGTAATAATAATTACAAAGCATATTTATGTTTTCGGTAGCTTCAAAATAGTCTGATCTGTGGCTGCTTGTTGTTGGTTCTTAGTTTTTATTCTTGATTTGAATTTGAGGTGTTAATTCTGATATATCGATTGCCATCCTTCAGTGTATAACTGAACAGCACCCCCTGCTGGTGCCTTTTTTCTTATTTCTGATTTTAAGGGTGATTTTAATCAAAAACCAAAAAAAAACAAAAACAAAAAAAAACCCAATATGAACTTCCTGGTTTTTCAGAACATTCCAAAAGAGAAAGGTAAATGTCTTTGTTGTAAACATAGTCACATAATTTCTTTCTGTAAACATTGGATTTTCTTTCTCTTAAATTCCCGGTGTGTTGCATCGCCTCTGTTTATTGTGGCAGCTTGTATTCTTTGAGACACGGACTTCACTCACGGAAACAATATTCTCCATCAATCAGGTTACAGCATTCTCTACCACAGCTGAGGGATCAACTCTGCAAGATACAGCTAGCCTTTTTTATTGTTTCAACATAGATTTTGCTACAGTAGCCTGGCTACTGTAGCAAGGCTACGCAATCCTCCTTGATTCTCATTTCCCTTCAGTGCTTCGTCTGGGATTTCTCACATTGAGTTTGATTTATCAGAATGAATTGAGCAACTAAAATTGGAGTATGATGAATATTTAAGACATTGTAGTGTTAGCAAAAATGTTGCGGCCCCTCTTATTGATAGATACCTCGCTCCGCCTGGCACTTCTCATTGGAGTTTATAGGAGAGGCGATTTCTAGTAAGCTGTATAATGTAGCTTCTTCACGATCAAATTGACACATTTCATACATCACTGCCAAACATTAGCAATTGGCTAAAATTGAATCCATTTGTTCGACGCGTCAACAAAGTCCAGGCCTCGAGCAAGCAATCGTTTCTCAATAATCAAGGGTCCAAACTCTCTGTACGAACTAAAGAGAAGAACATGGAGGCTTTTACCAGGCTGGTGCTACAGAGCTTCATTTGCAAAAACAACAGTCTGACAGCGTCAGAATGCCCAGAACAGAATTAGGCATATTTGCCGTAATCCAGCCTGGTCTGAACTGAATTCAGGTTTCTTGTTTGTGGGAACAGTCTTGGCAAATAAAGCTGATTATGATCTACTTATCTTAGATTAGGTCCAGTGGGGAAACCCAGACACTTCTTTATCTCGCAACACTCTGCAGCTAGTTCTGGGAGCTTCTTGGTACAGTGCCACTACAAGCGGGGGTGAGGGGGGGGTTTAAAGGGTTTGGGTCATTTCACTTAGTGCAGAGCGAAAAGGGAACAGCAGCAGCTGAAAATATAACAAATTTTACAATCTTGGTTCTCAATTGAACCGAATCAACTGGACTATCAGGCGTGAAAACACCCTAAAAGTCACTGACCAAGTGCCCAAACTGGTTAGAATGTTTTTTGCTTTCCAGTCTGACTGTACATAAATCAGCAGATTGGAGGGGAATCACATACGATAACATCAGCCTGCTTGCTTCAACATTATGTAACTTGCAGTAAGGCCTAATTTTAGTCTTTCACCACAAGGCATTTCTGTTTAGAAGATGACTTATATTCTCCTCATTTCTTTTTTTTTTTTCCAAGGAGTATCACCCAGTCTGCAGGATTTCCTTTCTCATCCATTTTCCTGACAGAATACAAAGCAGCCCTGACATTGGACTATTAAAAAGCCAGCCCTTTTTTTCCCCCATGAAGTGTGAGGATCTCTGAATCGATGCTTCTGCAGGAAAACAGTCAGTGTGATGCTATGGTTATCAGTGTGTTGTGCTGTTGGCTGATGAAATGGGGGGAAAAAGAGCCTCATGATGCTTGGATCGAACCTTTTGGCTCTTCTGGATAATTCCATTAGGTTGCTATCAGGCTGTCCAGCAGCGGAGCGGAGTCCCACTCAGCTGGCTGGATTAAAGGTTGCATCCCTCCCAATAAGATGAGCAAAGCTGCGCCCACACAGACACATCACGCCGTGCACACCCACATCTTGTTGGTGCTAATAGCTCTAAAAGCCTTGCTGTGAATTATTTTTGGAAGGCGGCTGCCTTGGAGGTTGATGCATGGGTTGTCCTGATGCTGCCCACAGACGGCTGTGGTTGCTGCACTGAAGGCACAAGGTTCATTTATTTTTCTGCCAAAAAGCAAAGATAACAGCATCAACACATCCAGGAAAATGTTTCATCTTTAATAGTAGTTTTGATAAAAACAGTGTGGTCACGAAGCAGAAGTAGTTCAAAGATTGAAGCAATGTTTGCAGTGGTTGACAACGCTTACTAAAAGGTTACTAGGGATGCACCAAAAAATCTGCCCCAGTTTCCTTGATTTTGGGTGATGTTCAATCTGCCACAGCTTAAATGTGAAGCGAATCTTCTGCACCAATCTTCTTTATAACTTCATAACTTTCACAGTTAAACTTATTGAAAGAGTAAAATATTTCAAATTGTATATAACAAAGCGCATACGATTTCTTTACCAGACAATAGATTGTAAATAGATTTGTAAAAAGAGAAAGCAGCTACAACTTAAAGGGAAATTAGATTTTCAAAAAACTTTGATCAGAATGGCGACAATGGAAAGATTAAAGGAGTCAGTTTATGGATCACTGTCTACAGTGAGATTAAACAATATAAATCTCCTTCTCTTCCAAAAGAAGTTTGAAAATTATTATGATGCAGCAATATGGTAATGAATCAACTGTTCCTCTGCTTTTCCTGAAGGCTCCCTGACGGATGGACGGAAGTTTGACTCATCCCGCGACAGGGACAAGCCTTTCCGGTTCAAGCTTGGCAAACAGGAAGTGATCCGAGGGTGGGAGGAAGGTGTGGGGCAGGTAGGCCGAGGGGTGTTAATAACAGTGTTATTAAACAGCACTTGACAAGAACAAAACTGCTTTTGGGAGTCGTTGGAAAACAACGACTTGGACTGAAACAGAAAACCTTTGGAAACATCTAATCTTTAAAGCTGCAGTATGTATTTTTTTCTTTCTCAAAATCACAACAGCAGAATCTTTCTAAATTCATAAAATTTTAAAGCAATGTAAGAAATATTTTATTAGCTGGATGAGAATAGGCGCAGACACAGCTACAATGCAAATAGCTTTCCTCTGGGGAATGTAGAATTACCTATTCAATACTAAATATCTTATCTAAATGTCATTATTTTTGTAGAAATCTGTTTCCACTTTGACATCAAAGGGATTTTCTTCTCAAAAAATGCCAAATTTAGTTGATTACGGTTTATTTGTAAAAGCAACAAACCGAAAAAAGGATAAGATATCCAAGTGGGTGAATGTTTTTTTTACACACTGCACATGAAAGGTTGTTTTGTTCCTGTTAACATCTAGCTCTTGAAATATGTGAAGTTATTAGTGTTTGTTCAGAAACGTTTCATAAGCTACACTCTCTGTTAACTGAAAAAGGCTTGATTTTTTAAATGTTTTGTCCCTTTGGGATGTTGACGGCTGCTGCGTGAGCTGCTGAGAGTAGTAACAGGGGAACTGATGTAGTAAAAGTGAAACATCATTAACAACTCTAGATGCCCCCCCCACTCCGCCATGTCTCCTGCGAGATATTATCTCCCTTCAGCTGCATTATGAGCAGCTCTGTAAACCCATTATCTCTCCTCTCTGTTTGCCTCTTTCTGCTCTCTCCAGATGAGTGTGGGTCAGAGGGCCAAGCTGATCTGCTCGCCGGACTACGCTTACGGAAACAAGGGCCACCCGGGCATCATCCCCCCCAACGCCACGCTCATCTTTGACGTGGAGCTGCTCAGTTTGGAGTGAAGGCGAGCCGCCGCCTGTTTGTTGCGTAAGCTGTTTACAGGAAATTACCATCCGATAGCGAAAGTCTGCGCATGATGCCGCTCTGATCTCGGTGCGATCAGCCAGAGCGTTTTAACGTTTTCATTAAATGAAATAAACAAAAACTGTAATTAATGGGGAAACTGTATGCCGTGCGTTCATAAAACTAAAACATACTGAAATTATGCAGATTACATCCTGCGTTTTTGTGTTTATGAATCTATTTACTGGCATTTTGATCTGATGTGAAATTGATGTTTTTCCCGTCCCCTCACACAAACAGTTTACGTCTGCCGCCGGAAAATTACGGCGCTACATGCTCCTCCTGGTGGCACCTATGCTTGTCTGCAAAATGTCAAGAACAAAAGTTGTGAGAAAACGCCAGTCAGTTTGTGGTTCCATAATAACTTAATACATTTCTTGAAAATAATATCTTCTGTTGCGTATTTGTCACACAGTCGACATATAAACAATCACAATACGATACTTTGACCTTTTGGAATCCTCCACCTAAAACTTAGACAAAGGTCAAAAAAACTAATAATAGCTAAACTGAAAATAAATAATATTTAACTAATGAAAGCTAGAAAGTTAGAAAAACTAATTAAAACTAAATGACTTACATGTTGTTATTCAATTCTCTTTATTTTGTACAAATCAGTTTTAAATTGTTTTAAAAATTTCTTTGTAAAAAATAATTCTCCTTTTTGTCATCCTCACAGTTAACTTCGCACCTGGGCGACCCCGAAGAGAAGCTTGGAAAGTCTGCGCATAATTCTTTCAATTCAATGTTTTCATCAAAGCGTCTGTTTTTGTTATGTTTTTGTTTTTCACTCGTCCTCCATTTTGAAACATCTCTTTTCGATCCTACATTTTTAAAGTCTTGAATTGTTACATTTTATTTTATTTTTTTTTCTTTTAAGAAAGTGTTTTATTTATTTTTTTTATTTCTTAGCATTCTGTTTGTGTGTAAACACAGTGAATGATATGCCATTGAATCACTAAGCAGCAAGGTTCAACTTTTATGAGTCAGTGTGTTCTGGTATTATAAAATTCTGCAGCTTTTTGTATTATATTAGACAGAAAAGTGGGCACACGTTTATGATTTAAAGGGTTGAATCGTATTAGTTTTGCCTGAGTTCTAATAAAAGGTCACACTTAATACTGAGATTTCTGCAGAAACAAAAACCTTATGTTATTATTTCTGTTAAAGGAGAGTGAGAAGAGTAATTGGAATAAACCAGGCTTAGTTCTAGATACTTCTCGTGTGCCTAAATATGGTTACTACCGTGCCCTGTGTGCATGCTAAAAATCTGGTGGCATTCACTTTGCATCCTTCCTTCCTCTTTAAACCCCGTTTAAAGCCATACCTAAACACTGCACAAGGAGGACTGTGCCGATGCACAGAAATAATCGGAACTGAAATTAGTCTGAGATGCTTGAAACTTCCAAAAGGTGGGCAGGGATTTTAACTCTTGACACTTTGTGTAATAACTTGAATTATGCATTTTCTTTGATGCCAAGTGTCTCTCTCTGAGAAAATACAGAAACTGTCCTTTTTGGAGTTACCGTCAGTAACGCCCCACTCCGTCCCGGCGGATGTTGGAGTGGAGGTGTGCCGTGAAGAAAAAAAAAAAAAAGAAAAAAAGCCAACATCATCCGAGTAATTTTTCTACCTGAACTAGTTTTAAATGGAGTCTAAATGAATGACTTGCGCTGGCCTGGCTCTCTGACACTGACCACGGCTGTCCGTGTTACCCGCTTGCTGTGCTGCAAGCGGCAGACCGTCTGTACTGTGTAGTTTTACGTGCTGAGATGTTACTGTGTGCAGGCTCAACCAATGATGTATTCAAAATAAAATAAAATACCCTCCAACTGCGTGCAGTGTTCATTTCATTGTTACTTGATTTCTCGTTTTTCCACAAAGAAAGAAAAGGAAAACGGCTGATTAAACATAAACCAGCGTAACCGAATTGGTTACTGTTGTTTTTTTACTTGTTATCCAATTAGCTTTTTAAACATACATAACACTTTAAAATATGACCATTCTGTATGAAATGAGACAGACCTAATGATGAAATAAGCAAGTAAATCTTTTACTGAATTATGAATTGAAGACAAAGTGGAAATTTGACCCCATGCACTATAAAATTGCATAGTTGTAGAAAATGTGTTGCACAATTTTGTTTGGAGAACTATATCATTTTTTTGTTTTATTTTTGTACATTTTTTTTATGCATAACCATAGCAACAAGGTTGTTTTTCTGTCTGAAAGCAGCTGATTATAATCTCAAAAATTCAACTATGACGCCAAATCCCAATGAGAAGAGGCAGAAGGAGGAATTTGAAACCATTTCTTCAATCAATCATAACGAGCAACACCAGCATCTCTCAGCCCGGCGTTCTAATCATACAGACAGAGCTTTAAAGAGGAGCAGCAAAAGCAAATGAGGTGGATTATCAACGCCCGCTAACGACTGATGGTGACATACAGGAAGTGTGGTCTCTGCTGAGCTGTTGGCATGTCATGACAGTCACAAGACTATTATACAGCAGCAGCCTTGAGTCAGGTGTGATTGCTTCCAGAGATGCTTTATGTCTACATCTTCACCATCTACAGTTACCCTTTTGACAATTATGCGGATTATGACATTTAATTTTTTTTTAGCTAAATTAGAAAGAAATTAGATTTTTTTTGTTAGCTTTTACATGAATGTAATGTAGTACTGAAGACAAGTTGTTCTTGTAAGCGAGGAAGAAACCTGGCTAATTTAAAGCAGGGGTGTCAAACTCAATTTCACCAAGGGCCACTTCAGCATATTGGCCACCCTCAACGGGCCACATTGACAGTATAAATCAGGAGTACCCAAGTGCAGTCCTCCAGATTGCAACTTTTAGATGCATCCCTGCTAAAACATATCCCAGACTACAGGCTGACTTCCCTCATTAGCAGCAACTCAGTTCTGTAGAGGCCTAGTGATGAGTCAATGATCCAGGAACGCATCTAAAGTTGCAGAGTGGTAGGTCTGGAAAACTAGACTTGGGCACCCCGAGCATAAATGTATGAAAATACAATGTTAAAAATAAATTAAACAACACCTCATATTGTCAAATAACTCATTTTATGTATTCAAGTTTTAAATATTACATTTGAGTTTACATGGATGTAAAGTTATTGCTCAGTTTAAAAATTACAATACTTAAATCGGTGTTTAAAGGTAAACAAGCAAATAATAAAAACAAGTTTTGATATTAACTCTCAACTTCATTCACAAAACTTTTTTGTTATTACACAACCAACATGTATTTTCACATAAGAACAAAACAATTAGGTGATGTTGCCTGTCCTCTTCACCCTGACACCAACTCACACACATCCTCATTCATCGGTCCTGTTCTGTAAATAAACACAAAACAAAACACAAGCAAAATCAATAAACAATATGCATATTCTAGAATACTTAGTCTTGGTTTTGCATTCATTCTGTTTTAATTCAGTTCGTGCTTACCGATGTTTTATGGCCGGATGTCTGGCACTGTTTTCCCTTGGTCAGTTCGTCCATGTCTGGTTTTAGTTCTTTTGCTGTGGCAATCCGCAAAACGGCGTGCAGGTTTTCGTCAGTAATGCGCGATCTGTGTTTGGTCTTGTTTAAATTCATTATTGAAAACATCTATTCGCACAGATAGGTGCTTCCAAACATGGACAAAACACTGTGGCATCAAATCAGCGGGCAGTAGATGGTAAAGGTCCTCGATTGAAACATCACGGAACTTCGCTCTCAGGCCGCTGTGGCTTTGAAGCTCAATAGCTCCATCTGAAGGCGGTGGGGCGCACTGCAGACATCGGCGGTGAAAGGATTGGTAAAGGTGTCAAAATCAGAGTGCTGCGATTTAAAGTCAGAAAAGCGCCGATCAAACTCGTTTATTAACAGTTAGTTTGGTAGTTAACCGAGCACATGAAAAAACACCGGGAGGCCGAGATGATCTGACAAGCAGGAAAGTGAACGAGATTGTTTTGTACCACCTGGCGCTTCCATAGGTCGAGTTTACGCTGGAAAGCTGTGATCATGTCGGACATCTGGGTGATGATTTGTTTACATCCTTGTAGTTTCTGATTTAGCTGAGCAAGATGCTCGGTGACGTCACATAACATTGCAAAGTCACAGCCATTTCGGATCGGACAGTTCAGACAAGGGTTTCCTTTGTTCTTCTTGAAGGCTACATTTGGTGTACTTAGCTCCGTCTTTGGTTTCAAAATGCCGACGTATATTGTTTTCTTTCACGACGGACACGGTCCCAGAACACAAAAGGCATACTGGTTTTTCACCTTGAAGTACAAACAGGTATTCGTTTTCCCATCGTTCATGAAACAGTCTTCCTTGTAAATCGATTTTTCTTTTCTTAGACATTTTGACGTTAGCTTGTCGATGTCTCAGTTTTATTCGCTGGGAAAATTAATAATGAGCTTGAGGTGACTCTGCTGCACTCTAGTGGAGAGAAGCTGTAATGTTGGCTGGTAACAATCGGAATGCCTTATGGGAGATGTAGTTTGTATTCAATTTGTGCTCAAAACCTATTTTAAGTCAATCATGGGCCTATAAAACGGTGGTGGTGGGGGGAGGGCCACATAAAATGACGTGGCGGGCCACATGTGGCCCGCGGGCCTTGAGTTTGACACATGTGATTTAAAGAGTAACTTTCCATTTTTTTAATGACATTTTAATAAGAACTACAGTCCCCTGACAAGATTAAAATATGTTGATCTGGTTTGCATTTCCTTTAATTTTCACCTTTATTTATGCAGAACATGTACAATAAATTCTTGCAACAGCAAGGCGGGCATGAGAATACAAAAATACAAGTAGTACATATTAAAAATCAAAAAATATCTTTGAGGTTATAATTTAAATTCATTACAAAGTGTTTTGGTCTTCAGCATATAGGACCTCCAATATTTTACTTATGTATTTATTTTAGAAATTGCATGTTTTTGAAAATATTGTTTTATTTTTTTTACATAAAAACTCTTAGGCCTGTAAAGGTGAGTTGCAATAATATTGGTCTTGTTTACAGTAATCCAAAGTGGACAGGAAAACATTGTGTCATAAAATACTGTATGTATTGTGTCTTTCCAAAATAACATCAAAAGATCAGTTCCAGAAAAGATAGGTGATTTCCTTAGAGCTGAGTCTACACTGGGTCAATGCAGAACATTTAGGCATAATGCAGGAATCTTTCTTTTTTATTATTATTATTATTAAATATTAAATATTTACTAAGTAGCAAACATTTTTCCAGCCAATATCACAATTTCCAAGAAAGTATCCCATAAAAATGCAGAAGTGTGTTTGCTGATAGATCATCCTATTATCAATTTTCCAGTACAAATCTTATTGGTTAGCTGATCTGATTTTTTTTTCTTCAGAATCTTTATTGAAAAAAAAAAGTGATCCATGCAAGACAGTAAATAATATGAACAGAATTCAGACTGATTAGTCACGTAAATACATTAAAAAGATGCAATAATTGAATGTTTTCCCACAGCTTCCTTGTCATTGGAGTCAAAGCTATTTTATGATGTCTTGTCCAGATTCTTTATGTCGATAAAAAGAGAGGGGGAAAAAAAAGGTAAGGGTGAGTCATGACTCATGTGACCGATAGAGGGCGTGGCTTTCGGCGTCAACACTGATTGACGTGGATCGGAGCAGGAAGCCAGCAGTGACATCACTTTCCAGAAGTCCCCTTCAGGTTTCAGACAGCGACGAAGAAGCAGCAAAATAAAGGGAGAGCGCTCGTCTCTGGGAGTCCTGTTGGTTCGAGTTGATATCCACACAGACACTGAACAGGTGAGGCTGTTGCTTGGTGACCCCCTTTCTGAGCGGTGAAGGGTTTCGTTTCCCCCTCCAAGCTAACACCGTCTCGGCTAGCTCCCCTCCGCCTCCTCCGCTGTTTATGTCGGAACAAAGACGGTCTGCTTCGCGGCTCCGCCACTTCTGTCTGCCGTCAGATTCCCACAGCGGTGCTTTTACTTTTGTCGGGTTTTTTGCTCCCCTACCTGGTCTTGAAGTGGTTAACAGAAGTGCTTTTTAAACCAGCCAGGCTTGTTAATTTTTAATGATTATGCAGTAAAGCTAGCTCACGTCGATTGGCGAGGTTTTGTGTCTCAAATAAAACCTTAGTTCCCTAATAAAGTAGTTTAGGTTGGAAAACAACCTAAACTAACGAATATTGTTAAGATTATTAGTTTTTACATCTAGATGAGATCACCTCACACAGCATGTATCATTTGTACCCCCTTGTTTTACGTCACCTATAGGAATAAATACAGCGACTGGCTTGTTATGTGCCTTGAGTTTGGTTTATTTGCCTGTACTTGATGTAATGGAAGACATATTCAGGAGTTACAGTGTTCAGGGTGTGGGTCAGTTCATATTTTCCCATCAGTCCCCCTCTCCCTTCCTCTTTTTTGCTTTCCCAGCCATGTCAGTAGAATAAGCTGCCAAAAACCCAACATTCTTGGACCCAACCAATTTGTTCAGGCCCCCTGAAGTTGGCTGTCCAGCTTCCGCCTGCTTTTAATAGCTGTCGTCACAAACTGAGGTTGAATAGAAGCAATGGAAAGTGACCGAGTTCGCTTATTTTCCCCGAGTATTTCTGTTTGAGTTACTGTTTACATTAATTTTCTCTGACCTCGTTACATAGAGGAAGATGAAATATACTAAAGATGAGAATACATAACTATCTGGCTGGTGAAGTATTGATTTCCACAACAAGATAAAAAAAAAAAACTGTATTGGAAAAGAACAAACAAACATAAAATGACCAGGCTAAACTCTGCTCTGGGTACCTTTGGGCTGATGACATCACAAGAGGCAGAAGAATAAAAATAAATCCACTAGCATTAGTAAACACAAGTGTTGAGAAAGAACTTACTAATATCTAAATTTTAATTTGCCAAGTTTTTATACTTATTCATTATTCATGAGTAAATTCAGTCTTCTGTGTATGTTTTATAGTCAGTCTGAACTCTGCTAGCTTTCCTGAACAACTTCCGTCTTTCCAGCCATGGGAATTTTTTTTCTTCCTTCTGCCCTCTCCCGGTGACTAGTGTCATCACGGTGATGGTGTGGAGGGTTGGTATGGCTATAGGTGGTTGGGAAATTAAATGTTGTCGTAACACCTACCATTCACGTATCTTCAGAGTTGTTGTGGATGGTGATCCTCGTAGCAGTTAGTCTCACAAAAAATCTGAAGAAACTTCTGACTGAAGACACTGTTGCTGTTTGACATACTGACATACTGAAGGCTCAACATCCAGGCAGCAGAAACAATACAGTAAAATGTCCTGTTTGACACCATCATTTGTTAGCAGCTCTGCTAACTCTCCTCCTTTGCTTTTGCTTCTCGCTCTCTCGCCATGTTCTTTGGTCCTTTTAAACTCTTCTGGGTTTTGGGAGTTGTAATTCAGGTATTGTTTGGACTTTTGAGATAAGAACAATATCCAACCATTAAATGTAGTTTTAGTGTCGAGTTATACTTGAAGTGATTTCTAGAAAAGAAAAGTTTTACTTGTAACTTTAAAATAATTGCCAGTTGTGACTTAATGTGCTTCTGTTTCATCTTACAAATCTTGCAATAAATTATGTTGACGACTAGCTTCCATTGCCATTGCTAGGACAAGGTTATGTCTTCAGGAGTTGCTCAAACTCCCATTTTCTCTCCAGTCCCATTCACGTGGAGTCCGCAGGTCGGTCCAAGAGAAGAACACAAAGCAAGCAAACGCATCGCTGAAAAGTAAACAGCAGAAGATATTTAAAATGGCCTTCTTTGTGCACCAACACAATGATGGGCTTGTGTGTGTGAGGAGTGTGAAGAATAGAATAGAGTAGTGGCCGGAGTAAAGCTGGAGGACTGAGGTGTCTCAGTGATACGATTGTGGCTGGCTTATTTGCTTGTTTTGGGGGCTCTTTGCAGATTTGACATGTCTGTGTCAGAGGTTGTCCCTGTGCACATAGATTGTGGTTTTGTAAACGTGAGTCAGCAGTGTGGGAATATTGAACATTTGGTATTTGGGAAGGTGCATTTATGTGGGAAGGATCTGTTTAGACTCAGTGTAGCGTTTTAGCTCTCTCTGGTAATTCAGAGGAAAGCAAAGCTGTTTCAATGATACTAAAACTACTAGCATTAGTAGTTTTGGTATCATTCAGTCACACCTATTGGTGTTTTTCTATTTTGCAATGAGGAAGTGATCTGTCCACGTCTTGTGACTGACACACATTGTTGTGTAATGGACTGAACTCCTATATTTATAACTACTGACATGTCTGCATTTTGATTTATATCCTGAAGAATATTTTTATCATATTTAATAACAAGGACTTCTACTTTTAATCGTTATTAGAAATGTCCAGATACAACCTTTTCACTTCCAATATGATACAAATATTTTAGTTTTGATTATTGGCTGATACCAATATTGAGCCAATTCAATATTAACATGGGTTATATACTTTTATTACTCATTTTGTAGTGTGGAATGATAGGAAAGGCTTGATAAATTAATATTACTCAGAGAACAGCACAACAATAGGTATGAGAACAACTGACCTATTTATTGTTAATCAGTGGATCTGTGTGAGGGTTACAAGCACTGCTGGATAGGTCTGTCGAAATGCATAATAAATTAAAACAAGCTCAATAATTTCCATTTGCATAATTTAGTGTTTATTCTCTCTCTTTTTTTTTAACTAAAAATTGGATGATGAAAGTTTTCAGTGATGCTTTGGCCTCAACTAGACCAGTTTTGTTTACAGAGACTTCATAATTAATTTGGTTTGTTGTTTTGTTAACTTGTTTTGGATATTTAAAATGTCTTGCGGTGTTTAATGTTCATTAGAATTCAAAATTTATAGATGTTGCATTATTATGCCATTACTATTTTGCTACTTGAAAAGGACTTCAAAACAACTACATTATCGTTTATCTAACCAACTTCTGGGGCATTTTATTGCTTAGTAAAATTTATTATTGTGACAGGCATGCAGGATAGAAATTCTGGAGCGGACTAAGTGCTGGATCGGACTGCTTCTATCAATTATTTTAGACATCTGTGCCAATACAATCCGATACTGATTCTCTGGCTGATATCGAACCAAATTTCGAAATCAATGCCAAATTTGGACACTGACTAGAACAACTTGTAAAGTTGTCCTTAATATTAATATTGGATGAAATATTGTGCTTTTTATTTCTTCCTCATATATTTAGATTTTTGTTTTATGAAAGAGGCAGCAATCAGCTACGTTTTATTTCGGCTGCACCAGAAAAAAAACAGATTTGAATAAGTAGCTAAATATAGAGTTCATGTTATTACACAGAATGGCAGTTTGCAAATTTCCTAGCTGATGATCTACAGCAACGCTTCTCAATTCCAGTCCTCAGGCTCCCCTGCTCTGCATGTTTTAGATGTACCTCTATTCCAGAACAGCTGATTCAAATGATTGCATGACTATCAAGTGCTACAGAAGCCTGTTAATCACCCACATATTCAATCCAGGTGTGTGGCATAAGGGAAACACCTAAAACATGTAAGGCAAGGAGGCGTGAGGACCGGAATTGAGAAACACTGATCTACAGAGAGGTTTAGCTGATGACAAAATAGTTGAGAACAGACATTAGATTTGGGTTATGATCTTTATGGATCATAGCCTAACAACAGCATCCAGGAAGTTCTACTTCTCCTTATTTCTCCATATTTTGCTCCTCTGCTGTGTTCTGTTTCCATCTTTGTGCAGCCTCTGACAGCCTTTGCATTTAGCGTTTTAGAGAAAGATGAGGAGACAAATTAAAGGCTCATTTTGTTTTGTACCCGACTATGTCATGCACGGTGAACTGATACTAACCGTGTATCAGTTCATACCTACCTTACGGATGTTTTTAAAAAACCTCCTGTGGTCTTCTGTGTGTTTGTGTGTTTCAGATAAATAATATCTAGCAGCAGATTTGATCAAGAGTCATAATTTGAGATCAGATCCTCAGTTGATGGTAACAGTGTAATATATATTGTTTGGCAAAAGATTCAGCCGATCACCGATCTTCCACAATGAAGTAAATTGGCACTAATAAATCGGTGCATCTTAGTTATTTGTATCACTGATCTATACACAGTAACTGTAGTTAATCAGTGGTACAAAAAGTGGGTATGCACTACAATGAGGGGCCAATGTGTGCACTAAATTATGGTGGAAAAATTAGTTCTCATTGACATTTTCTGTATTTAATTTGATATTCTCATTGAACAAACAAGAGAAAAAGCTAAGAATTCTGACAATTCGGACAACCCCAGTTGGCTAAAGAAGAGAAGCCATGATCTGTGGACAATTGGATGGATGAATGTCAGTGATAAATCACATCCCTTTGTTGGACAAGGTTGTGGTTCTGTAACCTTTTGTTTGGTGCAGGTCAAATAAAACCCAACATAAATGTTTGCTGTTGGAAAAGCTCCTTCCAGAACCTTGATAAGAGATGGAACAGTCAGATAAAGAGCGTCAGCTTCTACCACTGCCATAAATCCAAAGGTGGACTTTGACCTTTCTAGTTCTTTTCATTTGCAGAAGCAGTAGTAGGTATGTGGGTAATGAAGTCATTTGAGAGATTTCATGCCGCTTCTGTTTGAGATCTGTCGTTATCTTCCTGAGAGCCTCGCTCAACTGGGCTGAGCCGTTGCTCAACCTCAGTCAGCTGATTTCCTTTCATTTCCTCAAACTGCTTCAAGCTGCTGTCATGTTTATATCCAAGCTAATGGTGCTGGAGCTAAACCATGCTTTCAGGAGACCCTAAGGGAATTTAAAGTGTATTATAATGGTGAGCCATTATAATACCTCTGCTTGTACTTTAGTGTCCACTTTTTTTTTCTGCTTCCTTCACGCCATTTCAAGTAAGGCTTCAGTTAGTAGATTATTTTGGATAAAATGTCAATTTGTTGTTTGTTAAAGTGGAAAAGTCTTCTTTAAAACTGCTTGTGTTTGGCTTTAACAGCTGAAGTCTTAATATTTTATTGGCCCAATCTCTTCCAGTAATGCATTTCAGCTTCACAGAGTAGTTTGATCCTGTTGTTTCAGTAATGTAGCTTAAGGTCTATGCCAGTGGATAACATGGTGGTAAGGTAAAACCTTGTTGCTCACAGCTGTTTTTTCTTTTTTTCTCTCTCAGAATGTCTCTGTATCCATCCCTGGAAGACCTCAAGGTCGACAAGGTCATCAAGGCAAGAGAATTTGCTTCTATGTCTCTGTTTATAGCATGTTGATTCACCAACATGTTATTATTTGTTGTTTATAGTAACCAATTCTATGTGAGCGTATGTGAAGGAAACCAGCCTGTTTGAAAGAAGCTAACTGGATCCCAGCTCTTCTGACTGAAAAATGTTGCAAAGATAAGATTCTTTGGGAAATCAGGTTTTAGCCAGTTCCAATGTCTCTGCAAAAGCTGCGATCCGAGAACATAAAAGAATAACATTTATGTTTTTCTGAGCGGTCGTCATTTGTTTACATCCATGAATTGTTTAATGTTTGCAACATTAATACAGCAGTAAATCATAACAAGAATTTATCATGGTCTAATGATAGATTTTCTAAAACAGCTGCATCTTGGTGTATTTCATTCAAATTTCACAAGAATATAACAGAGCAACTTTATAAATCAATCATCGATTTATGTAGCCCTTTAGACATTCACAACACCGGAAGAAAGAAAATCAATTTGTAAAATAAACCAGGCCCCCGAACTTTACGTGTTTATTTTAATAAATTAATTACATAAATATTACCACGTTAAAAAATGTAGTGCAAGTTAATCACTTTTTATATACAGTAACTCTGACGCACACCTCACTGTTTCTGAAACAAATTAGACCCTTTGAATGTTCTTCACTTGGTACCAACAGCCACACCAAAGCGTGTTGTGCGTCGCACTTGCTAGCGTTTCATATGTAAATTTCTAAAAAACAATCACTGGTTAAAGGCTGATTAAGCTAAAATCATCACACTCTAGTCAACAGACACTTTTTGAGTGCCTCTCTAGTCTTCACTCAACCCTCATTTGTTTAGCTTCCATGTTACTTATTCAGATTTAGGTTTAGCATCGTTGTAACCAAACGAGTGCATAATAATTCCTGCCCTTTGCAGTGTGTTGTCCTGCACCTTATCTTTCCCCAGACCTTCATCATGTCTCTGTTTTGTCCTTTTCTGTTGTTCTGAATGGAATCTGCTTCACCAAGCTTTCATTTGACTGCTGTGTCTGATTGCTTTCTAGGCTCAGGCCCAGTTTGCACAAAGCACCGCCCCCATGCCGGCCATCACTGAGGGAACTTACCAGCCTCAGCCTGTTACTGCTGGGATGCCAGGATCCAGTGAGTCCCATGCCGTGTTGCGAGTACTGAAGCGTTTAAAACAGAACCACTCCGAGTTACCTGGTTTCCTATAATGTTTTTATTTCTTGCTCTTCTTTTCTGTCCTTGTATCTAGTAGGAAACCACCTTATTTTGTGTGAAATTCTGTCAGTGGCCCACATGATTGCTCCAGAATCATCTGAAATGGGCTGAAGATAGGCAGAGATTAGAGACAGTGGAATTTTTGCTAATCTTCTCCCTTTTTCCTGCATCCCGTCCCCCCACCCCTTCAGAGACTCTTCTCTGTATTTGGATGCAAAGTCCTGTGGATTTTTCCTCTTTTGTTTTCACCTCAGCAGAGCTCGCTGCGAGTCACCATGGCGACAGGCTCTGGCAGTTGTGCCAGGATAGGGCGAAGGGAGGTGAAGGAGAAACTCACGGGTATTTAGCGAGCTCGAGAGGAAAAATGGAGTCTAGTTAAAGGAAAAGGAGATGGAAAAAGGGTAGAATTGGTGACAAAAATATTCCTTGCATTAAATATTATTGCAAAATGCATATGCTAATTTTAAATTATTTTAATATAAAATTAATAGCTTTAAAGATTTGTCCCATTAAACCTGAACATGTCAGTGGATCTGCTGTTGTCCAAGCAAGATTTTCATCAGGTATTGGTTTCTGATCTGACATGCCAGCATGCTTCAATGCCTCTATCCTTAGTGTACTGGACATACATTATATTTCCTTCTGCAAAATTTATTTCCACACTGCCAAGGCAGCCTTATGAAGTATTTCTGGCCTCGTTTCTTGTACAGATATCTTACTGTTGTTGAACTAAGACAAATCTAACTTACAAGTAACTTTTCAGCAAGATACAGGAGCTTGTTTTAAGTCATTAATTCTTTAATGTTAATGAGGAAGTACTGGTTCCACTGGCAGATATTTTTTCACTCATAGCAGGAGAAAAATGTCTTGTTACAAGTGAAGTAATGTGCCAGTCAAACTTGTGCTTTTGAAAACCTTCCAGGTGTTCTGTAACAGCTGACTAGAGAGTAATCAGATTCTCTATCACCATGTTTGTTTGACATTTTTAGGACAGACACAGGTCTGGAACCACATTGGCTTACTGGAGGCACAGATACAGACTTACCGGTACACACAACATTCTGGAGGAAAACTATTGTAATTATTAAGATTTTGAAGAAGATAAAAAGATGAAATCCTCAAAATTTTGTGTTGCCTGAAAATATAGGCAATGACAGATTTCTTATTTTATTTTTTTAGGGCTGTTGTAATCTATAAATTATTCTTAATTATTCTTAATCGAGTAATAGGATAAAAAAAAAAAGATAAAATAAAACGTTGGTAAATCTAACATAACAGCAGTGTTACTATTGCATATCAACATCAGTCCAATTTTTCACATTAACCTGTAACAATAATAGCTCACTTTATAAGTTCACTGGAAGTCTTATTTAGTACCATTAGTAGTCACGCTGTAACTCCTCAACTACTTCCTGTTATTAAATCTCCATCCTGCTGGTCAGGGCGATTCATCTCCTGTGACCTTGTTTATACTTGGCAGGCCATCATAACTAGCATCATCTAATTGCTTTGTTTCTATTTATACATTTGTTTCAAGACCAAAGAAGATGAGTAACTGTAGACATACAGTTATGTGTTCATGTTTTCACAAGCAGGAAAAACCTGCTAATTCCAGTAACCTATAACTGAATACTGCTGTTGTAAAACATGGCTGCCATCATCGGATATTCTATCAGGTGTTTTTTACACCTGTGAGTGAAGGGCTGGTTGTATCTGTGTTCAAAGTTGAACAAAGACCTCACGGAATTTCTGGAAGCTATTATCCAACAGAGGGCGGGCCAACTTTTCTGTCTTCTCCCACTCATTAGTTTTCATCTTGCATCTTCTTCTCTTTCTTTCAGGTTTGTACCCTAATCTGGAGGAGCTGGGAGATTACATGGGTCTGGCCCTCAACAGCGATGAAGTCCAGAGGAACCTGGCTCTTGTTCCTGTGGCTGACAATGTAAGCATTTTAGTGGATGTTTGCTTCATCATTATTGTCAGACTTGTTAGTTTGTTTTTAAAGAGAAAATGCTATGTAAAATTGACTTTTAAAAACACCTGAAATGCTGCCTTGATTCTTTCATGCATGTTTGCAAAAATCTGTTAATCGCTGTGCAAAATGCTTGGATGGATGTGGAGCTGCCTTCGAGAGCGAAGCTCCTCCTCAGAGCTGCAGATTTGAAGCTTCCATGACTCCCCCTCTCAGCTCCTTCAAACTGTGCATATGCTGAGCTCATTATAGAAAATACTTCTCAGTGACGCGCTGGTAAAAACATTGTTAAAGGGTTAACAGAAAAGCAATGTTGCGCTGACTTTATGAGGGTGGAGTTTCAGAAAGAGCCGGAGTTTCTTAAAGAAACAGATGCCTAATTTCAAGGCATTAAATTACGAAGTCACATTTCTTTTAAGTTATATTTGTTATTGCTTTTCTATAACTGATGGCAACGTAGTTACTCAATTAAGCTATAAAACAATGTTCCGTGCCTGGAAAACGCATAATACTGCCCCTTTAAAAGAGAACCAGAAGAGGTCAAGTTGAATTGGAGACATAGAAAGCTGCTGCTCTGGTTTCAGCCCAGCAGGAGCAGGAGATCCAGTCTGCAGAGTGACTCACTGCAGGCCTGAAGCTGAGTGGGAGACTGTGATCCTTTCACGCTCCTCAAGCAGCGTGCTCCCACCCCCAGCCTGTCAGCTTTTCTGCTGTTTGATTCAAACTCTCATCTTGATGCTTCGCATTTTTCATCTTCTATTTGAAAGCTGAAAAAGTGAGCGTTCTAAAGAACTTCATGAGACATTTCTAATTTTCTGCCTGCTGAAGGAGGAGATGAAACACAATCCTCCCACATACAAATGAAATATTTATCAGTGTCAAAATGTGGAATGGATCGAATGATCTCAAATTATGTGCTGTTTTGATGAGCTTTAAAATTATAAAAGCTCATACTGGTATTCAGATGTACATGTGTTGTGTACCCATGTACAGCTGAAACAAATATTCACATACATTGAACAGTGAGACACGCCTTTTCTCACTGTTTGAAGTTCAGTCTGACCAAACTTTTCTTGTTTTCGCTTTGTTAGAATCAACAAACTTAATTCTATTTGCCAGAAAACTTGTCAAACATTTTTTAGAAGTTATTTTGTAAATTTCCTCAAATTCAAGACTTTACATGCATTTGGTCAGTATCAGGGACAACTCTTTTAAAATGTTTGTCTTTTTATTCAGTGTATGTAATTATCTGGTTTTAATTGTATGTATGTAATGTAAGTGTGTATATTTAAATATAATGTGTGTGTAGATGGCATATATCTCTCAATATTGTAGACTGCTCTGTCTATGAAAAAGGTCATCCTATTCTTTTGTTGGTAAATTATAGGTTGGAAAACAGTATTTTATTTAGTTTTCTTTTTGGTAATGTAAATTTACCAAAATAAGTTGA
Source organism: Poeciliopsis retropinna (assembly GCA_010277075.1). Lineage (NCBI taxonomy): Eukaryota > Metazoa > Chordata > Actinopteri > Cyprinodontiformes > Poeciliidae > Poeciliopsis > Poeciliopsis retropinna. The sequence continues at coordinate 2,959,743 of VMRM01000009.1, forward strand.
TCTGAATAGCTCTTTTTAAATCATGATCTTTCATCTTCCCCCTCCTTCTTTCTGGACCTTCTTGTTCTTCTTTGCTCCTCCAACACAGCAGGTGGCGCTGCCCTCCAGCTCCGGCGTGGGGGCGATGGTCCGCCCCGTAACAGGAACAGACATGGGCATCAGGAGGGCAGAGATCCGCCCCGGCCTTCGAGAGATCATCCTCTGCAAGGACCAGGATGGGAAGGTCGGGCTCCGGCTGAGGGCCATCGACAACGTGAGTCAGCAACCGTCTCACCCGCGCCGTTGCTGCATGTAAATTATTTAGCACAGACTGATTTTTAACAAGGTTTTTGGAAATGGCCCTGATAGTGGGCAGAAAATGCATTTCTACTACATGGAAGTCTGATTCCTCCCTATCAGTATTGAAATGGCATATGGAGAGAGGTTCTGTATAATCTCAGCACTTTTATTAAAGTTTGGCAGCCTTATTCAAGTTATTAAGATAAAACGTGATGCTGAAACTTTTTTTGACTTCAGTATGCTGTAAAACCGTCTTAAATTAACGGAGAACCCTCTTGGGGAGGAGGAATGAGAGGTCTGGGGTGGATCGTTTGTTCGTGTATAAACTATAAAATGAGCCGTTCACTTCCTCTGCTCCTCTCACTAACTGAATGTTTGGGGTGACAGGGGCTGTTCGTCCAGCTGGTCCAGGCCAACTCCCCCGCCGCCCTGGCTGGGTTGCGCTTTGGGGATCAGGTTCTTCAGATCAACGGACAGAACTGTGCTGGCTGGAGCACAGATAAGGCCCACAAGGCTCTTAAAGCTGCGGCGGAGACCCGCATCGAGATGGTGGTCAGGGACAGGTGAGGACCGTTTGACGTGAAGAGGCGGGGAATAAAACATGACATAAAACTATATGTTTTATCTATTTTATACTGGAGGAAATTCTGTCAAATTAGCTCATCAGTATTAGGAAACACCCACTTAGTCACTGTAAAGGACTGAGGTTATTACTTTATTTTTTGATGTTACATGATCGAGTAATCATACATTTTAATTTACATCCAGGACATCAAAACTGAAGCTTTACCTTTGTAAATCTCTGATTGTCCGCTGTGAATTTTTTGTTTTCCAAGACCTTTTCAGCGCACCATCACCATGCACAAAGACAGCTCAGGACATGTGGGCTTCATTTACAAGTCTGGAAAAATCACCTCCCTGGTCAAAGACGGCTCTGCTGCTCGCAACGGCCTGCTGACCGAACATTACATCTGTGAAATCAACGGACAGAATGTCATCGGACTCAAGGTCTGACTGCTAAAACCGGTCACGGTTTAATAAAATTCTCTTAGATTCTGTAAAACTTCAATACAGGGTGGGATTATTATGGTTGTGACAAAGGAAAAGTAAGATTAGGTGGAATTATTGTCTTGTCGCATTTGGATTCAGTTGCATTTCCTTCACCTTTTACACAATCATGATGCAGTAAACACGGTTCCACTATATCCACTATTTAAAATAATATACCAAAAGTTGAATCCAGATTACTTATGACATTTTTGCAAGCTGATGCCAACTCGCCAAATGTAATGTTACAAACAGTAAGTTTAAATGGAAAAAGGATCAACGTCTTTTTGCTTAAACTAATGTTACCAGTTTGACCCCGTTAGCTAACAGGTAGTACTTTAGGATACAGAATCTAACACTTGCATACACTGCTTTGTTTGAAAGGAAATAAATGCTGATATTTTTAGAATTAAGTTTCAGCGACTATGTAACTAAGGTCAAAAGATTAAAATTAACACAATTTTGCATGTTTTATTAAAATAACAATTTAAGATGGCCAGAGTTAAACTAATGTACTCACACTGAATGTAATCAGAACTAAATGTTTTTCAAGTCTGTTTTGACATTGGTATTGCACACATCCATATGTTAATATGTTCTAGAATATTTGTATGTGTAAGTACTAATTTTACCTCCTGCGTGTTTTTCCAACACTAGTTAATTGCTGACATGTCTTTGTATTTTCTAGGATTCTCAGATTAAGGACATTCTGAACACTTCCCCCACCACCATGACCATCACCGTCATGCCCAAGTTAATCTATGAACACATGATAAAGAGGTACGCCCAGCTCTATCCTTCCATTTTAATCAGTCTGCTCATTTATAACTTAAGATGTTAATTGTTTTCTATTGTCTCACTGGCGAAAGTGTGCTGTCAATGTCTCCGGGACTTTAAACGTATACTGAGACTGAGACTCTCTGCAATAATAGTTGAATGACTGTTATGCTAATGTTCTTTTGGACAAAATGACAGTCTCCTAAAAAGTGCAAATATTTAACTTTATACTATATGTATTTTTTTAATTGTGTGATGTTTTACTCTGAAATGGTAATATGCAACAATGTTGAAAATTTAGTTCTGCTGTTCATCAGAAGCTACCATTTATTTCTGATAAACAATAACACATTTTTCTGAAGGATGAATTGCCCCATAATGATGTTGAGACATAAAGAACTCTCAACACTGGACATTTTGAATATCCTAAATGAAATAAAACAACCAAAATTAATAAATAAAACCTAAATAAAGCAACACAACAACAACAACTAAAACCATAAATACAATGTCTTGTAAGCAGAATTGCCCTTCAAAAAATATAATGGAGCTCATTTTGAATTATCATGCCATTAATTAATTTATTGCAGCGAGCTTGGATAAATGAAATGAATGTGACTGCATCGCGTTTATTTCCAAGCTGATGGAAACTGTATTTGTTTTCCGTCCAGGATGTCCACCGGCCTGCTGCGGTCCGCCATGGACCACTCCGTCCCTGAGGTGTGAGGACCGTCAGCCATGCTGAAAACAGTCACCATCTCTACAGAATAATTCCTCTTGTCATTTTTAACCGTTTTTTCTTCTGTCTTCATACCAAGAAGCCTTCAACTTCACATTACAATCATTTTCCTTCATTACCTGTAACATATTCTTAAAAAAAACCTTTTTTACTCTTCACTTTTCTACATTTTATTATTAGTACTGTCTGTATGTTAACTTAGTAGTCTGATATGTAGTACGCATCTGTTTTTTTTTTTCTTTTTTTTTATTCAGGATTAGGACTATAGAGTAAGTTTTTTCTTCTTCTCTTTAAAAAGAAACATGCACAAACTATCATGAGTCCAGATCTTCCTCCTCAATATGGAGCCAAGTCGGTGACACGTCATCCTTTCCTAAATGCTGTAGAAGTTGATCGGCAGCCATGCGGATAGTAGATGTAGTCTCTGCACACCTTTTTTTTTTTTTTTTTGTAAATAATCCAATCTGAACTAACACCTGGGCTCTCAAAATCCAAAATAAACTCATCTAATTTCAGTGTACAGCCATATACCTAGGGGCAGTAGGAGTGGTTTGTTTTTACTTCCTCTCATTTAACGGTGAGGATCAGGTTTTAGTCAAACATTGTGAGTGTTAGCATTCTTTTTTTTACTATTATTATTATTATCACTATTAATTTGCTGTTCTGAGATTCAGTCTGAACGCAGCAGTTTTCCATATTGTCCAGGAGGTGGCGACGTAGAACAACACAGTTCCAGCCTCTGACGCGCTACAGCTGCAACAAACACTGTGCATATTCCAGGGGGAACTGTTGGGAAAAGAAACAATGTTTGGAGGACAGACTATATCGGATGAGGGAAATAAAATAATAATCTTAATATTCTTATGGTCGTCTGATAAGAGGTGATAAAGCGTTATATGGTCTTGTGTTTCATGAGAAAATGGCTGATATTATTTCATTGGGGGCCCCGAGCCGGGCCCGCCCACTAAGTGCACTTTTCATTACCTTTATAAGAGTTTTTTTCTCCTGTATTATCCATTTCACCTTTTTTAATCTTTGTGGTGCCTCATGTTAACCGGACAACTCATAAAAAAAAAATAATCCGATTCGGTCATTCAGACATGACTTCCTGCTGTCTTCTGCTGCGTCTTGTCTCACGGCCGATGAACACACCGACCTTACACTTGTAAATTCCCACATGTTCCTCCTTTTATTGCTGTTCATTTTCGGGATGCATGACTCTTTTTAATTTTCTCCGTATGCAATCTGATAAAAAAAAAAATGCTGTCATTCTGTAAAAAATATTACAAAAATCTAAAAGTTTATATACATATGTAACCAAGATAATATTGTAAAACTGAATAAAGTCTTTTCTGTTCACACTCTGATTCTGCCTCACTGATTCACAGTTCGATGACAAAGATGACAAGAATGCGTCCATCATGCTCTTTTAACATAAGTTTATTTTTGACTTCATACAGTGTGGAAATCCCATTTGTTTTTATATCTTTTTTCACTGCACACCCTCCTATTGCATTAAAATAGTTATTTCAGATAAGCTTCAAATATATATTCATTCTGTACAGGGTAATGGACGCCTGAACAGGCTAGATGTTAAGGAACTAGACCTCAGGATATATCAGGGTTACTTAGGGAACACACAGAAGTATGTTGTGTTTATCAGGACATTCCATTGACTTCCTTTCATTTCTACAGTCTAATCTTTAACCTAAACATAACCACTACATGCGTAACCTAAACTCAGCTCACACCTCAGTCCAAACCTAACCCACAAACAGCACTTCTCTTGGGGACCAGGCTTTGGTCGCTGCATTGTAGTGTGCGTTAAGAAAAAAGTCCTTGCAATGTAACAAATACAAAATCATACACACACACACACACATGAATCATTTTTCTTGTTGTACAAGAAAAATGGAGCTCATGTTCCTGCATAATTCAAACACTAAGATAAAAGAAGATTTAAAAAATATGTTCTATGTTAATGAAAAAATTTAAATTATTACTGTAACCATCTTAATTTCAATATGTGTTTTGTCATGTGAATGTTATTGAGATAATATCTGTTGTGAATTGGTGCTATAAATATATAACCTGACAAAACTGAATTTAATGTGCTCAACATTGCTAATAATCTCAATAGTTAATTATAAATTATTGCCCAACTTGATTAAAACGCAATAGCTACTGTATCGAACATTCAGGTACATAAAAGTGGTGTACAAAATATCAAAATGACCTAAAGGCTTATTTAAACAATGAGCACAAACAAGGCATGAACTTTAATAAGATATGATTCTGCTCAGAAGTCATTGAAGGGCAAAATATCATAGCTCAGAAAATAAACTGGAAACTGAGGAAAGTTATTTAATATTGCATGACTGTGAGGAGAATTAATATTCCTGATGTTTTTATATGTTTGTTTTTCAAAGTCATCGGTCCTGCACAACAACCTACAGCTTGTTCCATCGCTTTATTTAAAAGGGATAGTTCAGATTTTTAAAATAATTTTTTGAACAGACATGCAAGATGTGTTTCTTGCTGCAAAAGTAATTTTTAGCATTTTGTTTTCAGACACAAATGGACATCAAAACAGTTTTAGGATTGTTCTTGACTTCTATTAATTTAAATATATAAATGTTATAGCAAATCACAAATCCATTCTGCAGATGCCCAGTTGTAAATGCTGCTTTCCATAGTTTCTTACACTGTATTACTTCTGCAACAGATAAATATGCATGAGTAAATATAATTGCACAGTTGAAATATGATGGTACTTTAAAAACTCAATGAGATTTGCCTTACATCAGCAACATTTTGAGACTATTTGAAAATGGCAGAACACATTTGTTTTATCTTGGTCCAACTGTGATGAACCAGAGTTCATCAAAGTGAGGAGCCGCCTAGTGAGCAGTGGCGCCCCCAGGAGGAGATCTAAGGTTTTTTTTAATTTTTTATCTGGGTTCCCTGTACAGTACCCATGATTGGATGGTCAAAAATGACCACCCAGTCATGGTCATTTTTGATTGGATGTCGCTTAACGACCAGCCCAACCCAAAACATTTTGACATATTTGCTTCTAACAAATAATTTCCCCTGCTCACTTTTGATTAATTGAAATAATCGCCTTCCACTGGATGGCAACTCTCAAGAAAGCGACACACATTTTCCTCAAGAGCTATGTGTGACAATCTTGTCAATTTTTATTGATCTCAGGTGAAACTGCTTTATAATGCAAAGCCCAAATGTATTTTCTATGTGTTAGAAAAGGAAGTTGCACCTGTTAACAATGAGAACTGGGAACATCAGCAAGAGATCCTCGCAAATCATAATCAATTCATAAAACTCTATAAAATGTGCACTTTAAGATGTAGACTTTAGAGGCCAGTATTGCCAAATCATTTCTATTTAGAAAGCAGCGAAATCCTGTACAAGCCTGACTGAACAGAAACATGTGACCTTAACTACATGTGCATGTCAATAAATGAGAATATCATCCAAATAATAATTTCATTCAATAATTCACATCAAAAATGGAAACTCTGATATCAAACAGATTCACTTAGTAAGGAGGTGATATACTTCAAGCATTTATTTATGTTAATGTTGATGGCTATGGCTTCCAGCTGATGAAAACCCAACTGTCAGTTTCTCCAGAAATTGCATAAGACCATCTTACTAAGGTCTTTAATACAGAAATGTTACTGTATTAAAGTAACATTTTATCATACAGTGCCCGATGATACAACTGTATCATCGGGCACTGTATCTTATGATACAGTTGTAATCATCGGGCAAGACTGCCTGTTGTTGCCTTATCAACAGCTAACAGCGTTGTAGCAATGTTTGCATGTGAATGAAAAGTTGGTTGGAAGAAACAAAAAGTTTGGTTGAAAAAAAAAAAACAACAACAGGAAAAACCGCAGCCTAAGCAGGATTGTGAAGCCAAACCTGTTAAAAATTTTGAGGAAGAACTACAAAATGGAGTTGGTGTTTCAAGAAACAAAACTTGCAGACATGTTAGTGTTGATATTTATGCTGTGGCCCCCAGAAGCTGCCCTGGAGGAGCTCAAATCTGCTGAAACAAAAGGTTTAGACCTCCTGTAAAATAACTTAGAACTGCTCCCATTAATAGCCAAATAATAAATACATCTAAATAAGCAGTAATATGCACAATGGAAGCCCTCTTAGCACTTCTGCAGAAGCTAACATCAATGCTCCTCCATTACTTGGGAGTCCAGCCAATCAGCTCTGAGGAAAATGAATGGCGTTCCTGGATTGGCTGTTTTGCAAACGCCTGCCAATAGGGTGTCAAGTTGCGTTATCCAAAGGTACTTTTGTTTATTTTTGATACGCTCCAGGAAAAAGCCCAAGCATAGGCAATTTTTTCACAAAATATTTTTAAAAAATGCAAAAACTCAACTTTGGCAGGGTTCAACGTATTCCTGTATTAGAGTTTCAGATAAAAAAGGAAAAAAAAAAGCTTGAACTGCAAATTTTTATTAGCCGAAATACACAATCGTCAGAATAAATAGAAGTAAACATTTCAGTCTGTGTGCTGGGTATGAAGATATATAAGTCTAAACATTTGAAATAGAGTTACTGCGATAAATTGACTTTTCTTTGTTCCTATTTATCAGGAGGTTCCTAGTAAAATGCATCAAGACTCTACAGACGACACCTTCAAACTTTCTTCGCTTTATTACCCTGTTAGTCACAGCAGCCTGTGGTTAGTAACAATGAGAAAGCTGACTCCCAAAAGCAAACTGAAAGATACAGGAGGATTCCTTCACATAACTCTGGTATTCTGGTTTTTTTTTTTTTTTTTTACATTACTTTGCAGCAGCGAGGCGGAGGCTGACTCTCATTCCCACACTTGTACCCTGACAACTCTACAGCATATGGCTTTTTTTAAAACATGGTTTCTGCCTCCTAATTTCCCTTCATACAGTCAGACAAGGGATCAAATCTACAGTTCAACACACAGAGAAACAACAGAGGACACGTTCTTTTCTCTAGAACCTTCTAGAAACAATAGGCAGGAGTTTCCATGGTTACATAAACTCACGATTGTTATAATTTCTTTACTAGTCAGATTATAGTAATAACCATCAGATTGGAGGTTTCACTTTAGTTAAGAGCAGCTCATTTTAGGGATTAAAGGATGATAAATTACTGTTTTATCATACAAAATGATCAACATTAAATATATGATTTTTAATCCATTAAGAAGTGTACCACTACAAACCCTTATGGACTTCATCAAAAAATAATCAGTGAGGAAACAACAGTTGGTACAGATACATGTACAGTCTACTTCAAGTAAAGCCTTAAAACATATAAAGTGAATAATAGTGCAATATATGGCAGTAAAAACGTAAAAAAAAAGAAGGACATTGCGTATTCACGTGTTGGTGGTTCCGGAGGATTTGTGCGTCTGTGTTTGACTCTGACATTTAACAGAAACATTTAGATTCACTTTCAACGGAGACACATTGATACCAGAATATAGGAGAAATAAAAAGGCCAGCAGAACCTTCATCTGAGGAAGACGAGCAGCACAGACTGAATTCAGCCACAGTCATTCTGTGACGCACGCTCTGTGATTTCTGTCTTTGAACTAGTTTGTCATTTTCTTTCTTTTCATTTTATGTTTTTATTGTAGGCATATTTGCCTATATCGTTTTATGAAGTCATTCATGAATGTTCTGTCTCTGAATATGACTACACAGTGTGATGATGTATTGGTTCCTTCTGCTGTCATTTTGCTCTTTGCAGTCTCTTTAGCCCTTAGAGTTATATGGCATATTTTTGTTGGAACTTTTCATCTCCAAGAAATTATAATGCACCTGAATGTTGTTAGCTTTTTTATGTGGTTATTTTGTAACTGATAGCGCGTTGTGAGTTAATGTGTTTTATATCTATATATACTTTCAATTTGATGATTGAACTACATGTGGAGTGGAGACTTTCTACTCTTTATCATTGAACATGAGCTATTCCTCAAGAATGGGCGAAGATTCCAGATGTACAAAACTCCAAAACAGATTGTTAAGAAGAAATTAAAAACCACAAAGCTATGCTTTTTTCCCCCGTTTCAAAATTATGCTTCATTTTATGTTGGTCTGTCACATACAATAAAATAAAAAAATAAAAAATGGATGTAATAAAATATCGTCTTAAATGTAGTTTTTTCTTTTAAATCTGTTTGCAGAATGTATTTTGTCAGTATCTTGAATGCTAAGTAAAAACAAAAAATGCTTTACCTTACTGGTACTTAACCATCAATCTGCTACATGCTTCTTGAGTTTTGACATCAGCAAACACCAACGTCTGCCTGGTAACAGACATACAGAAAATAAAACTCAGCTGAACGCACCTGGAACCAAACAACACATTTAAAAAAACCCCAACAGATTTCTAGAATGTCTTTGCAAGACCATTGTGGACACACAGTTTGTTTCTGTGATGGACTCATTTGTGTACGATGGACTTGAGAATACATATTGACAGTTAAATACTAGCTACAGCACAAGAGCATCAGCGTTAGCAGAAATATACAGCACAGATCACAGACTGAGCACAACTCACTTCACTCAGACCTACTGATGAAGTCAAACTGAGATAGTGAGTATCTACAGACGTTTGATCATGATTTCACTGTATGACTAAAGAGTTTTGAGTGTTGCTTCACTGCCAGCGGTACACTAAACAGCTATATAGGTAACTGTGTATAGAAAATATTCCAGGCCCACATCATTTCCCAGACACCGTTGTGAAATTGGAAAATAAAAAAAAGGCACAAATTAGGGAGGAATAGTCTAAGAGCAATATATTTCTCAATATACAAAATTTACACACTGCATTTTCCATAACATTTCATAAATTCTCACCAAAAAAACTTTGATTTATTTAGAGTTCTTTCAAAGTTAAGTTAGCCAGGCTGACCTTTAGCTAAAGGACAATTCAGAGCCGGTGTGAGGATATGAAGAGCATTAAATGTGTTGTCTGTGAACTAATTATGTAATGGGGAAAATTAGTGGACAGGATAGATATTTGGTAGGTGCGGGGGGAAGCCGCATAATTAAAATCGCTGTAGGAACACTTCACACACAAGTGATACAGTGAAAATAAACAGGTGAGTTTAATGGAAACAATCTCAGGGTAGAAACACAACCAGCGATCTGCGAAAAAGCAGATCGGTGTCGACTCGAGAAGCAGACTGCACAAGGAGGGCTGGATTGAAAAGAATGCAACACATAAACGAGAAAACAAGCCAGGGAACGGGATGCAGCTTGCAACATGTAGAGACAGGAAAAACTGCACAGTTTGTTCTCTGTAAAAATGACTGAATGTCAGCCAAATGACCAACGTTGTTCATGGGTTACGATTATTTCTGTTTGAACTTTCCACCATCACGGCGGAAGCTACTGTAAAGTGGTCTGTTTTTATGTACTGAGGTGCATTTTTGAAGTGTTTACAGCTTGGCTAACTTTCTTCTTTTATGTTTGTTTAAATAATTACACGGCTAAGTATGTGTCCCTGTGAAACTAAGACATGTCTGGACTACTTGTTGCACTGCTGCACCTAATCAGAGCCAGTTTAACATGCGACTGGATTACAGCTAAATTCACTTGATTATCTTCCATCAGTCCAGACAAATGTGGCTGAAGTGCCTATGTATAAAGTGACCACTGAATGAAAGTATCATGTATGGATCACAGGTAATCTATGTTCTTTTTTATTCTGTAATCTTTAATTAGTGCATGACCTCACCGTCATGTGCTCTTAATGATTTAAATTTCTATTTTAAAAAATGCCTGACCAATTCTACACTAAATAGAAATGTTTACCCCCATTTGTCATTTTGTCTTGTTTGCTGCTGGAGCTACAGGTAGTCATATCTCCTTTCATCTAGAATATTTTGAAAATGGAAACATTTCAGCTGAGCACCACACTGGGAAAACATAAGTCCCTTCCCACTGAATAATTTAATAATTTACCATTATTAATGTCATTAAGAAAACCTTCAGAAAAGAAATAAAGTTAACGTTAAAGAATAAATGTCACAACTTTGAGTTTATTCACTTCTGCTTCTGGCCAGTAGAGGGAACCATTAACTTTCATTTAATTCTGAACAACCCTTGATCTTCATCTGGACTTGTGTCAGGAAGTCCAAGAAAAGTGAAGCATTTTCTTCCTGTTCCACCCGATTTAAACCTTTTATGTTTTCAGTGGACACTAAAGAGGCTGTTTATAACCATCTGAACTGTAATAGCCAGGCCTCTCCATTAAGTCTACGTAGCGATAGCTTGTGTATCAAAGACAAAATTCCCTTTGCAAATATCTCCACTGCCAGTTTAAAGAGAGGGAGCCAGTAAGAATAAATTGCTTTTGACTGAAGTTCATTTAGCACCCCACTGTGCAAGGCCGGCTGACAGGATCAGTTGTGTTTCTACCCCTGGCAGATACCTGAGTTCTGTGTCTACCATGTTTTTCTCCACAGCAGACATATTCAATCTATTACCTCTTGAAGTTATCGGTGAAAAGTGTCTGCAGCTTTGGATTAAAGTGGATTTTTTTTTCTTCCACTACCACTGGCCAACAACCGTTACCTTAGTTTGTTCTAATTAAATTTAACATATACACGCCTATATGTATTTATGTACACATTCACCAACATGTGATCATCGTATTACATCATAACTGACAGCTGACATGGCAAGGGACATTTTCTCTACATTCAAAAATAAATTAAACAATCAACACCAAAGCATTGATCATTCATGTCAAGCAGCTCATTCAGCTAGCACAAGCCAGTACATGGATATTTTGGTAACGACAGCAAAGACCAAGCAAGAAAAAGTAATTATCTTTCTTGCTTTTACAATATGTCTTCCTCTTTGTTGCCCAACTCTTGTTCCTAACATTCCCATTTCTTTATTACCATCCAAATCTGAGGAACAAGAAGTTCTTGCTCTTGCACTTTAAGCAATGGTCTAACACTACAGACCACACAGGAGAAGTGACACCACAGTAAAGGACCAGAAAGATGTCTTTCTGCTATATTTGTGTGCCGCCAAGATCTCCCCCGCCTGCGGGGTAATGTCTCAGGCCACCGCCCCTGCGCAGTGAGTGCAGTGCAACAGTGCAGCAGCCTCTCAGCAGTGAACCGATGTGATACATAGGCTGGCCGCCCCGGACCGGGCCACGACAGAGCCACGCCACCGTCGGCACCACAGGGATGGCCACCGCTAGCAGATCAATCAGGAAGTGACGACTCCAGTAGCTTTTTTGGATTTTCCCAGAGTCTTCGTCCACTGCTATAGCAATCCCCGTGGCCTCTTGTTCATTAGTCTTATCTTCATCATCATCCTCGTCGTGAACTTCCACCACTGTGACACCAGCTATCTCTTCATGGGAGACAGATCTCCTCAGAGGTTGGGATGTTTGAGGCTCTTGTACGCCTGCAGACACTCCGGTGTACTCTGAAGTAATCACAGGGCTCTTTTCCTCGGGTGACATTTCTCCAAACCCGGCCTCTTGCTGCTTGTCCTCCACTCTCTGGTCATCTTGCTTGTTTTCTCCACAGCACCCTGCAAAATTAAGTTCACCCTGCATTCTTCCTGCTAAATCACAGACTTTTCTTTGTTCTGCCTCTTCATCCAGTACATCAGTCCCTTCCACTGAGCTCTGATCTGTCTGCTGCTCCTCTCCTGATTGTCTGACCTTAGTGTTTCCCAATTTTTCTCCTGCCTTCTCTCTTTTCTCTTTTTCTTGCTTTTCCTCTTCCTCAACTTTGTCATTTGCCTGATACGAAGGGCTCTCCATGGAAAATGCCACAGTAGCGGATCGTGGAAGAGGCGGAGCCAGAGGTGTTTTGGAAACTGGAATTGGCTCAGTGGCTGTGCTCATCACTGTCGCTGTGGTCACTGAAGTGGTGGTGGTGATGGAGTCCAGATCCTCTTCCCCCTCATCAGACATCCAGGTGGAGGTGGGGCTGCAAGCCTGAGAGCGAAATGTGCGTTGCTCTGCAATAGTATCCAGATCAGAGGGATACCCCGCTGTTGCAGGGATGGGGCAGCTCTCAGTCTGAATGCCTGCCTCCCTCAGGGGGTGCAGGTACAGGTGGTGGTGGGACAGGCAGGGGTGGCTCATGCAGCTCACTCCACCCAAACTGCAACGAAATGGAGCCAGCCGCTCGCCTGTGCAGAGTTTCTCACAGGTGGAGGAGTGAGGCATCGTGTGTGGCATGGAGTGGGACATGTTGTGAGGGAAAGAATGAGGTAAGGTATGGGAGTAGGTGTGAGGCAGAGAGAGGGGGGCAGAATGAGGCAAAGTGTGGGAGAAGGTCTGCGTGTAAGAGTTCAACAATGATGCTGTTTCCTCTGAGAGGTAGGCGGCTTCCAGGAGGAGGTCTGCCCGGCTGGGGACGCTGTTCTCTCCACAGCACACAAACCCGCTGTCCTGTGTGCCGTCAGCTGAGAGGCAAGGAAAGTCTGTGTCATTGCAATTGCGGTCTCCCAGTGCCTGGTCGCTAAGCTTGGTGTAGGTGGAGCTCCGAGTCAGAGAACGTGCTGGAGAGCCATCGCAAGAACAAGACCCTCTCCCTCCCACTGGCAACTTAGGTACAACTCCAGGGCTTTCTCCAGAAACAGACGCCGGAGCTGAGCCTCCAGCGCGGGTCCTGCAGCCTGGTATGGCTTCTCCTTCCTTGGCTAGTCCGGCTTGTGCTATCTCCATGTTAAACAAAAGGTTCTCCAATTTGTGATTCTGAGTATTGATGTCCTGGAAGTACTTTTGAACCCCTGCGTCTCCACTGAGCCCACCGGCATCACTAAGTCGGGTACGAACTGTGTCCACTGCATGTTTGAGCTGCTGAATTTCCTGACGAGCCTCCTTCAGGGCTAACTGAGCCTCCACGCGGTGACACTCCTCCTCAACCCAGTCTTCCTGCATTCGGTAAAGCTTCGTTCGCAGCGCATCAATCTCCGTGTCCCTGAAAGGTTGGAAAATGAGAGGAAGGGCAGAATGATTAAAACTAAGTGGAATACAGGAAGACATTTTAAACATCGGTTTCTATCCAGGTTTTTTTAATTCTGTCTCAGTATCTCACCTGTCTTGCAGGGTGTTAATGGTCTCTTTGAGTTTGGCTCGCAGGTGTCGGATACACACTTCCTTCTGCTGGAGAGGTGTGAGGTACTGCTCTGGAGGAGGAGGGCGAATACCATGGTTGTCCGTACATGATGTGTACTTCTGCCGTCTGGGACACACCAGACACAACCAAATATAAGTGATCTGCCACGAGTTGAGTATTTTGAAGTATTTCTTTTTAAGTAACTTTGTTTAAATAAGTTGATTGGCTTGTTTTAAAAGACAGTCTCTGTATGAAAGCTCAGAAATCCTGAAATTTACTGCAAGTTTTAAAAATGAGTTGTACTGGAGGACGGTCTTGATCTCAAGACTTTTTGACACGCTCCCAGCACTTGGACTTATCTCGGTCTCGGATATTAATGACAAGTTAATGACACTAACTCGCCAGAATACTGTCCAATTTATTTGTTAACAACCTTGATTCAAATCTAAGCGATAACTTGACTCATTGCTAATTGTATATTTTTTGTTACCGTTGTTACCCGTTCACACCCAGCTCGGTTATCTGGAAGTGGGGAAAGATGTCTGCAAGAATCTTCAAAAATACAATTCATAAAGAATATATTTGTAAAACAAGATCCAGAAGAAAGCATACTATGACTTATAAATCCCACAGTGCTTTGCTCTTACAGATGGTGGGGACCATGCCAATGTCTTTTTGTCACTAAGAAAGGGAGCACAGAGAAATGTAACCTAAGTGTAAGTAATTATAGCAAGCTAGCTAGCATAAGCAATCTGGCTCACACAAAGAGATCTAGTAAATATTAGCTACACATTAATTTGTCTACCTGTGTACAGTATAAAACATATGTTTTATGATACTAAAACATGGAAACAACAAGCTGCAAAAACTAACGTCACCTTATATAGTAAACATATCGAGTGTTTCACATTTTATTGTGTGATGCAGAGTGGGGCCCTGGTCTTGGTCTTGACTTGGTCTCAGGTTACGTCTTGACTACAACACTAAAAAAACAGACTAGCGTCATAAAATTAAGCTGATTGTGTTTTTTTTACACAACTTTAAAAGAAATGTCGGGATCCCTGTAGTTAAAGGAATATGTTTAAATGTATTAAGCGGTTAACACGTGACAATTCTTTTAGTGTCTTCATTTAGAAATAAAAAAAGCAGTTCGTTTTGGAGGTTCCACTTCTGTTTCCTGCATGAGATTATCATCGACTGCTGGGTAAAAAAAACAAACATCCAATGCAAACACATGTACGGTTAAAACCAATTACGAACATTTATTACATTTCTATTCTATGATAACTTCACTATAATTTTACAATGTCACTGTAGTTAAACAATAATGTGAAATATGAAATTTATCTTAACATGGCCTTAATAAGAGTGGTGGATGATGCCGCTCTGCATCACTCTTACAGTTCAGAACTTCTTACCCTTTGGTTGGGCTGCAGTCACTGCCTTTACACGAGCCTGAGTTGCTGCCACTGCTGACGGAGGCATTGCCATGGGGATCTCTATTACTGGGTGTAGCTGGAGGCCGCCTGGAAAGAAGGAGCCAACTCTTCACCTCTTACCATGCAACTAAAGACCACAAGTGCACTGACAAGTAGTTTACTACACATTCAAAGACAGAAATGCACATAAATACAAGACACTGACTCATGGTCACCAGCATGCCACTGCAGCATACACTCTGACTGATTACAACACTCAGACATTTGAGTGGATATCAACAGAAAATAAGCCTGCATGAGGAACATGGACACACACTTCTCTGGATACTGATATTATTATCAAGAAGGGAATAATGGGCTCAGTGATTAAAAAAAAAAAAAAGACAAGCAAAGTAGCATACAACAAAAGTAGGCTAACTTGTTGGTGCACAAGACCGCTTTTGTTTCCCACTGTAAGACATCATGAAACACCAAAAACATTCCCATGCTCAAGACGACCGGAAAACACCAAGACTTGGACTCGGCACAGACCGGGAACGTGGTGTGGAGGGAGAGTTTGTCGAGCGCCGATCCGGAGACTTTGTGGAGGCGTATCCTTTAGTGGGTGACTTGGTCGATGCGTAGCCTTTAGTGGGGCGCATTGAGACCATGTAGCCCGACTCCATGGGGACATAATCTAGCTCTATGAACCTGCAGTAGTCAAACCTGAGCAGGCAGAAACAGGAAGGTGTTAAACCGCAGAAGGTGGATCAGCAAACCGCACCTGCACGATGCGATGTGTGTGAATGCATGCAGGCAAACTGCAGCTGTCCTGAGGGGACAGGAGGAGCTCTCAGCCGGTGGCTGCACTGAATATCACCAAGCACTGAACTGACCTATGAGATGATGCCTTCTAAAAGGCTCTGCATTAAGGGATGGGCCCCTCACTCTGGACAATCTGCTGCTATAGGGTTGCACTGACAGAAAATATAGACTAATAGTGTGGCTCTTAAAACACAATCTAAAAGTGAGAAAAAGAATGGCTGGAGATGTCTTAGAGGGACAGCATCCAGAAGCACTTTATGCCAAATAGGTTTCCACACAAATGATTCTAAACCGCAGAGGTCACAAACACTAGATATACAGATACAGAAATGATGACAACATGACTAAAACTTATTTTATTTCAATATGAAGAAAATCTTTTGCTTCAAAAAATGAAGTAGAGCTGATCTCTAAGACCTTTCTATCACTACTATCACAGCAAACTACAAGACAAACTACAGTACAGCCAAAGAATGCTGCAGTAGAGAACTGCTTCAGGGGGATGAAAGACAGCTGAAAAGTTATTAGGAATAGTAATATTTGCATATTCCTGGTAGAAATTTAACATGGCAGCAAACCTGTAGTAGACATCTCTTGTTTGTACTCTGTCAGACCAACAAATATAAAGCAAGAGGTTAAAAGACTGAAAGCGTTTAGCAACAGCAGGGCTCTCTGGGTTTTTAGCTTGTTGTTTCCTTTATATTTACTTCAACACAGAGGAAAAAATTGTCTACCTTTTCTATTCTTCTACATCCAGTTGTTATGGATGAATAGGATTTTGCCAGCTGTTTGCCCACGATTTCAACTTTTATATAAAAACATGCTGATGTTCAGAAGTTCTGGATTCTTCTAAGAAAGTAAAGCATTTTATGTAAAAACACATCCGTCCCAGGCGAGACAAAGGAAGATTGCTCTGTGATGGGCAACTTCTGCGTCTGTTTTCTATAATTATAGAGAGGTTTCAAAGAAAAATTTAACATTTTTTTCGTGACTGTTGCCCATTCACCAACCGCCAAAGTGGAAGAGGAGACAAGCAGGTTTACTCAGAGCAGCCATGAGGGATTTACACACAGGACACGGTAACTACAAGCTAAACCGGCTCCAGTCTTTGCTTCCTGTTGTCATTTTGGGTAGCAGTTCGCAAAGTATGGGTCAGGGCATCGAGGGCCAAAATAGAAAAAAACTATATCAAATGTTAATGTACAATGAATAAAAAAAACAAACTATTCCATTAAATAGTGAAATATACTTTGTAAATGATGAGATTAAATACTACAATTTTAGTTTGTAAAAATAAATGCATTTAAAAGGCATATAATTATGTACAGAGTGAATTAATTACACATATTTTACGGGCGTCACCAGGCCGTCATTAGACTGTCGGCGCTCTGGTCCTATTTTTTGGTTGGTCACAGACTGAAAGGTTTGGGAACCCATAACTTATGGGAGCAGGTATTTTTCTCTATTATTTTTAAAGTACAATTTTAGAATGTTATGAAAGTACAACCCTCCAATTGCTCTCATAAGGTCACACGCATAAATTTAAACTATTAATTTGATGATTAAACAAAAACAATAGGATTGCATTTACTATGATTATATTTAATAATTTCTCACAAATACACTGAGGCTTGAAGATGGGCTATCTAACAGGTTTTACATATGAACTCTTAAATGATTTTTGCTGGTCTTGACTCGTCACTTAGAAAACAGTTAGCTAGCTAGATACAAGATTAATGGTGGGTGAATTGGATTTCTTGCTACGGGATAAATTAGAAACCCTTAATTTGGAGAAGAAACTCAAAATTAAGTAACCTGGTGTTTACCAGTCCCAAAAGATGGGCAGAGTACATCTGACGCTAAAGCATCAAAATGCCTACATATTGGCTTTGCTTGCGTTGTGTCATCGTGTCCTGTGCAACACAACAAGGGAGGAGGTCAGATATTGACAGCTCAACGGGTCTTTGAAGATCAATATATGACAAACAAGCCGAGACATTAACAAAAGGTGAACCAGGCAGGGAAGGAGCAGCTAAAAACAGGCGATGAGCCTAAGAAGTGACAGAATACACAGAGAATCAGTGCTTCTGGTCTGTTTCATTCATCTACAGATGGTGCCTGTGACAGGTCAGTCAGGTGAAGGTGAGCAGTAGGTGTCAGCATGATTGGCAAGATATTGCTACATGATGGGGGTAAAATTTAAAAGGCTTCAGTATTTTTGATGAATCAAAAACAAGAAGAAAAACAACAAAATGAAACAATAAAATTTTTCCCATCTGAAGTGAAGCCGGTGTCTCAAATGTGTCCAGAGGCTAAGCAGTGAGCGGTGAACCAGTGATCACGCATGATCACAGTATGCTTTCCGAGCACAGCAGCTTCCACTATAGCCACTAAACACGACCTCACAAGAGCACCGGTCCTCCAATATGAACTCCATGTTCACGTTTACCAGCAGGGTGTAAGGTATGAGCAGGTCTACCTCATCTATTTGCTCGAACGAAAGCTCGACAAGAGCAGCAAAATGAAGTTTAAAAAAAAATTAGTTTCCCATTTCTGGTTTTAGTGGCTAGAGCGTCAGAGCTGCAGCTCCAGCCGCAGAGCATGCTCGCTGAGACTGCAATTCAACGGTGTCTCACGCAGGGGGCGCAGGCACCGGAATGGCCACCGCCGCAGTGGCCGGGGCCGCGGCCGCACTCGTCCCCGATCCCGATGCCGGCTTGGAAGCCGCCGGCACGGGTGAGGACGCCAGTATTTGCTGCAAGCGGCGTTTGGGCTGCAGCGCCTTCAGAGGGTTGAATCTGAGGAAGAGGAGAGATGAGAGAGGAGGAGACCACGGCTTCAGACTGAGGCTGCTGCCCATCACCATGACCGTAAAAAGCAGACATCATAACACCTGTCAGAGAGGGAAGTGATGACAGAGCTTATGCACAACAAATAACCTAAACTTAAATAATGCAGTTCAGCTGTATTAAGTTATTTTTGGAAAGTTTCTAAAAACTTTCTGCCTTTGTTTGTGTAAGGAAGGTGCCAACCAACTTAATCTTCTCTAGTCTGCTAGAATAAAGGGGACAGGTCAGAACATGACCGCACAAAGCCACAGTTCCACAGAGAAAAGGCTCTACATTAACAGTAGCTGTGTTTCTATTTCAAATGTGTGCAAATCTTTGTCTATATTCTGTTAATGTCAAATTTCACAATTGCTGTGTTTCCATTAAATGAATGAAATTAAAGTCAAAGGTGAATAAGTTTATTCACCCAATAAGTCACTAAAAATCATGGAAAAGACAGATGTAAACAATTATGTGAGATTTATTCACAGTCCAGTCATGGCGCTAGAGCTCATCATCAGCCAATCAGAGGAGACGTCGGTGTCGTATTCAGGCGTTGAAGCTACAAGCCCCGCCTACTTGAGAGTCGCTAAGTATTTGGCATTTTTGGGGAAAATTGTAGTCCGAGATTTTACAGAAGAGCCATTGAATGACACACAGCTTTTTATGAACTGTGTGATGCTGTGAAAGATCTGAAAAAAACAAAAAACAAAACAAACTATCATCCTCCTACCATTTCCTGTTATGTTTTTGTCATTTTCGCCAGCAGTACCATCCAGTTGTGTGATGCAAAAAAGTATTTCCATTGCAGTTTTTTGAAATACACCTATTTTGATAAACCACCTCATCCTAGCGCAAAAACTTTTAGCTTATCTTAGCACAATAAACTTTTTTAAATTGCCGTGTTTCCATTAAGCAATTTCAAGTTATGCAACAATCAATATAGTTAGTAAGTCATGTTCCTGTTTCCTTGCCTTTTCTGGCCCCGTGTGGCACAAACTCTGGTTTTAGAAAATAATGCCACCGCTCTCCCTGTATCCCAAGAGGACGATACATCCCTCAGGCACTAAAAAGGCGCCACATTTCTGTAAAAAAATTAAATTATGCATTTTTTAAATAAGCATATCGACAGACCGCATTGCCATTGTAACTTCACTATATGTTTGTCTGAAATATGAAATATGGACAGACAGGTTCAGGACTGGCTTGAATATTTATGCACTGCTGAGCCACAAATTGTCTGACCACAACTGCATTAGGATCCATTTGGTTTGCAGACACTTCAGCTCATCTCCATCTCACACCTTACACAAAACTCTTCTATGTCCTGAAGGAATTACAAACAAACATTAACTTACTTATTGACAAAAAAAACCATACAGTGCATCCAGAAAGTATTCACAGTACTTAATTTCTCCCACAGCATTACTGGTTGGAAGGAATTATGATAATTAGTAACTGAAGCTTCCTTGTCATCTTGAAGCACTCTGCTGATGATCATCGACTGAGTTTTCTGCAATAGCCATTAGAAGAGTTTAAAGGTCTACATGTGACTTCAAGTGCTGTGAAATAGGAATCTCTTTCAGCTGTTAAATGTCCTTTAAGATACTCAGAATTAGGTAAATATATACAAACCCTACAGACACAGAAGAAAACCACTTCTACAAAATGTAAGTCACTTCTGAAATATATCCCTGGTTCTGGCACCATGTTTAGGGATGACTGGATAATTCCTGCCAACTAACATCTGAGGAACATGTGAAAAAATAAACAACTGTATGAAAAACCACTGTTTCTGATAAGCCATTAGCCAATCCACTTTGTCCGTTTAATCGAGGTCCATTCAGAAAGAGTTGCTAAAACTCTCTGCAGACGAAAACCATTTCAATTAGCATAATGTAGGATAATATGGCCGACTGCCATTCAACTGGATTTGAACCGGCCAAAGGATGTTTTCAAGGAGATTCGGGGAGTTAACAGACAGGTGTCAGACTGAGACAGGTGTATCATTTTAAGATGTTATCAGGGTAATTTACAGGGATGTTCTGTTTGAACGCAGCATGTCACTGATGTAGAGATGTGCCTTCAGATCCATTACTGGACATGCGTTGGGCCGATTCCAAATGCAGCCGTCTCTGATCTGGCATTTATGGCGGCTGGAGCATGGGGCAGTGACTCAGCAGACTGTTTGATGCCAGAGACATGACACAAGATGAAGCCTGCATCTGAAATGTTGGTGTAAATATCCCACTAATAAAGATGTATTAAATTAACAGTGTAGAAAAACATTAAATGGATATTACAAATTTATTGCTTCAAGATATTTCTTGAAGCAATAAATTTGCTCAATAAATTGCTTTAAATTTATTGAAGCAATAAATTTGTAGCAAATTTATTGCTTCAAGATATTTCTTGAAGCAATAAATTTGTAATATTTTGGATTTGTCCATATTTGACTTGATGACAATTTTTAAACCACGGTTCTAGATTTATTTATTTAGCTGTGTTCAAAATTTCCTTATTTTCTGTCCAGTCATTGTGAGGCCAATATTCATGAATTGGAATAAAAGCAGAACTAAGTTAAGCAAAGGGTAAACTGATGATCCATCCATCCATCCATCCATCCATCCATCCATCCATCCATCCATCCATCCATCCATCCATCCATCCATCCATCCGTTCCCAGGTCAGACTGGATAAATTGTTGGTCCAGTCAGTCCTTGGTCTTCCTCATGTCTCTTCCTCCACCATATGGACACCAGTCGCTCCAAAAATAAAATACATCAGAATGACACAAAAGCACGAACTGGGAAATCTTTAAGAGCAGTTCCAGCTGGTAAACTGGTTTAGAAAACCACAAGTGTAAAACGTTTTACATGAAGTTTTACATTTATTTTTTCTTTAACAGTTCATGAAATACTTTTGCTACTTTCTGTGTTGAATCTGCATTTTCTCCATGTGCCTTAGTAAGACGTCTTCTCATACCCATCGGTTCCTCATTTTGCCACAAAAAACTTACACCCATCAAGTCGTATCATCTAAAGATTCTAGATGTCAAGTTAATGTCTAAGCTTAATTGTTTTCCTCGAACCATTTTGTTGTAGATGGATGACAGCTTTTGTTTCCAAAAGAGACTATGAGGACTTGTTTTTCTTTTTTTTTTTTTTTTTTTTTTTTTTTGCTTAGGTGGCACACTTAACACTGAAGAAGTCAGATACATTTTGGTAAAAATGTACAATTTCATGTGGTTAGTGGGTTTTAAAACAGTTAATCAGTCAGCTCTTAACTTGTAAACAACTCTATCGACTTATTTGGAGCAATAGGTGACACTCGCTTAGAATCTTTGTGTTTTTCAACCCAGACATTTCCAAACAGTTGAATTTATGTTTTCAGACAACATAGGAAAAATGTAGATGATGGGGAGGGACAGTTGTGCTACGTTTTGTATACCTACAGAAAACTCCAGTCACTATGAACTTTCTGTTTCATCGCAGTTGAACTGTATGGCAAAAAGTTTCAGAAGTAAACCGCCACTCTTGATAACCTTGAGATCGCTAACCTTGGAAACTGGTCCATACCTTCTCAACAACAGCGGCAGAGTCTGAAGAGACTTGTGCAAAGAACTCTTGCCCACACAAGATTGGTGTCCAAAGTCCTCCAGTGTGATATGTTCCATGTATATTTTATCCCAAAGGGGGCAGCCACTTTTACAGCAATTCAAGATCATAACTAGACCTTCATAACAATAAGTGTCAACAAACCCAGATCATGTTCTACAATTTCATTCATTCACCCTGGATGATGAAGTCAATGTGAAGCTAATGGTAGGTACCTCTTATAGACTATCTGATATGCCCAGATGCCAGATAAGTTTTAGCTGTCTTATATCAGTGGTCCAAATGAAAATGTGATATATAAATATGTAAGTGTAAATATGAGCCCCAATCCTCAACATCGAACAATATCCACCTTGAACTGAACGACACGCGTAAAGAAGAATGCTGAAAGTCGTGTTTACTTCTTACCGGCGAGAGCCTGACGTCGTCCTCCGACTGGCTGGAGCAGGAGCAGACATGGAGTCAGACAACCTCTTGCTGGGCCTGAAGGTTCGTCTGTTGTCGGCCTCCTGTTTTCAGCTTAATTCCAAGAACTCGGAGGCTGGAGGAAGAACAGACAACCATCGAGAAACAACAAAGGTCAACAGCTGCTTCATTGACAGCTCCTGTGTTTTAGGTCTGGGTGCTTCAACATGCAGGCTGGAGCTGCTGTCTCAATTTGACAATTAGCTGAATCATCACAGGCTAGACATGAAAGTTAATCAACCAATCATCTCTCAGCCATATGGGTGAACCACCCAGTCAACATTCGTCTGTCTTTTCTCAGGTCAAATGCAATGGAAGCTGGCATTTGCTTGTGAAGGTCAAGGCCAATTTAAGCACAGATGTGACTTTATAAAGAGAAAGAGCAACTCAAGG
This sequence comes from Poeciliopsis retropinna, assembly GCA_010277075.1. Lineage (NCBI taxonomy): Eukaryota > Metazoa > Chordata > Actinopteri > Cyprinodontiformes > Poeciliidae > Poeciliopsis > Poeciliopsis retropinna. Next base: position 2,983,265 of record VMRM01000009.1, read on the forward strand.
TAACAGTTGCACTTCATGGCACTTTAAAATCAAACATGATGCAAATGGGTTGCATATTTCTGCCACAGCTGTGCCAGAAATATCCTGTCAGCATCCAATATGTGAGCTTGCAGGCTGAGACAGAGAAAAGGGGGAAGCACATGGAAGCGGATTATTGTCATCAATAATGTATCACAACTTGGTTGGGCCTTGAGAGCCGGGCTTGTGTCTGTGAGTGACTGCAAGCTATTTCCTGCCAATTGTGATTCACTCAAAGAATCTCACTCATACGCCTTTCATCACTTGCATAGCATATATTTCATTCAATCCAGTTACATGTAATGTATGCCATTAATAACTAGGTCTATTTAAAATCTTTTAGCATCAATTTATGTTTCACTTTTACATCAGCTTAATGTAGATAATGACATACAAGTCGAAAATTGGGAGCGATGCACAAATCATGTAGATGAAGACGTTGACCAAAACGTTAAAAAAACTGTCACACATGAAATGTTGGCTCAAACAGTCTGGCAGTTGATGTTTTGTTATATATTTTAAAACACACATAGAGAATAAATGATACGTTTTGTTTTTCTTTTTTCGCTACAGTTTATTGCGGTGAACTATGATCTCAGGCCTCACAGATTCATCAGTCCACGGAAAGTCCAACGTATGGGGAAGCATGGAAAACGATCATGGATACAATATCCATTATCTTAAATGAATTACAGAGCAATGCATTTGCTATCCTCCCTTGCAGCTATAAGTTGCATATGTCAGGGTTCTCTTCAGGAACTCCACTTGCCTCCTACAGTCCAAAAATGAGACTGTTGTGCTAATTGCTTAATATTAATTGCCGATAAGTGTAATAGACAGGGATCCAAACTGAACTTGTCATTTTATCATAAAACTTTTGATGAGGAATAATGGAGAGCAGCTGACAATAGCAAGCACTGGCAGCCATTGGTATGTTCCAGTGAACACTTTTGACAAGGTAGCAAGACTGATGTCCAAATGCTTTATAAGTAAGTAAGATGCAATAAAAATATTGCATTATTGAGAAGTTCTGCATTTAAGACATTTGTTACCATAGAGGCAATGTTGCAAAGGGTCAACAGAGAAAGGACAGATTTTTTTCCAACATTTACTGTTTGACCTCAGTGAACAGCTTTCTTTAAACCTCTTGTCTAAAGTAAAAGAGTCACCTAAAGAAAGCCTGTTCTCCATATCCAGCTGCTGACACAACACATCAAACAGGGAAGGAGCGCATCATCACGCAGGATTTACTAAGTTAGGCTGGTTATGTAACGGCGTCCCCGTCCTCAGAGATATTGACACGCAAGCAGCTTCTGCGCTGACACGGCGGAAGTACCGAGCAGGTTACGAGAACGGGACAACCTGTGAAAGAACGAGGAGCACTGGGAGGGACCAGGTGAGACGGGAGCCAGTGAGATGGCGGGAAGACACGGCGCGTGTAGCGAGGGAGAGAAGATGGCATGCAGAATGAAGAATTGTGTGATAAGCTAAATGTCTCTGCAGCGCAGGAAACACTGCAGTGTGTGCTTGCCTTCTAAGCCTTGTGTGACCTTCACAACACCCAGCAGGATTAATAGCAGCATCAGTGCATGAATATACTGACACCTGACTTTCAGAGGGCAACAAAGCACAATGTAGATGCAGAAAAACAACAACTGAGTTCAGCTGCCCGAGAAGAATGCAGTGGCCACACAGACTGGTGAACCAGGGACTCTTCTGTCTGATATCCCAGGACGTGTGTGTACTGTGTGATTGCTGAGTGTGTTTGGTTCATGTGATGTTCTGCAGGGGTCAGTATGATGCTGAGTGACGATGATAGGGTGAGTTTCTCCATTAGTGAGTTGTCCTGTTGCAACATGACTCTTTTGTTGCATGCGACACTTTGTGTTTTGTTAACTAGATGACAGAAAACACCTGAAGAAGTCAACTTCCAGCTTCTCTAACTAGCTAGGAGAACAGCAAGATGCTACTCATTTTGGGAACTTGTAGCAGATAATACCTATTTGCTGACAAAATGTTTCATGTTTGATTAAAAAATAAAAAAATAGATAAAAAATACAGTTAAATATTTCAAATTTAAAATTCCATTATTTTCCAGACTCAACTTCCAATATTTTCAGTGTTTTGGTCCACTTTTGATGTTCCGGTACAAATAATAAATAACAACAAATTATTGTTATTACTTTATTATTTTTTGTCTGCAAAAAAAACCAACAAAAAAACAAAACTCAAAACCGCACAAAAAAGACTTAAACTTTTTAACTACTCTTCCAGAGCTACATTTATGAGGTCACACAGTGATATAGGATCCCATTCTCCACTCTAATTCATCCCAAACCAGGTTGAAGTTAAGACTCTGAGTAGGTCTGTCAACGTCTTAAACTAGTTTTATTTGAATGATTAAGTTTGATGTTTAACAGTTTAGCTGTTGGAAGCAAAGTAAGAAGAAACTTAGCAGTTTTTTTGCTCAGCATTGAATGATGGAACATGTCATGATGTCAGTAAAGGTGCAGTGAGGTATAATATGTGCTGAATGCTTTCACTTTTATAGGAAAACACAGACTAAACCACAAAGGTGGACATGGCAAGTGGAGTATTTCCTCTAAGTTCTTCATAGACTTGGAGATGCTCTGAGCAGCCCTTAGAGTGCATTCACACCAGCCCAGCTTAGTCCTGTCTAGTCTGTTTAATCGAAAGTTCAGTTCAGTTGGGGAGGTGTGAATGCGCAACCAAACTCTGATGCAGACCAAAACAGCAAACTCTGGTCCGCCTACAAAGCTATCTAGGTCTAGGTTTGATTGAGGAAAACTCTGGAACGGTTTGAATATATATATGAACATTAAGCGTACCAGAGACCGCTCCAAAAGCAGGACTGCAGCACAGGGCATTCTGGGTAAATACAACCTAAACAAACGTGCATGCCTCGTGACAGTGTCAGAATTGGCTTGTGGTCTTTTATCAAACCCAAAAGAGAAATCCTACAAATGCTAAAACTTGGGAGACAGGTTTTTGGAAAGGATTGGTTGGTTTGACACAGTATAGTATAAAAGTGAACCGCACCAGCTGAACATTTCACAAATGTTGTAATTGGTCCCCAATTAAACTACGCCTCCCAGGCTATTGTGTGAAAAAAACCCTGACTGTATGAGAAAGTGTTTGAAAGCCTTTTCTAACATTAGTACTCCTTGTGGAACCTAAAATGTGCCTTTAAAGCAAACAGGGATCAGGCCAGTCCTGCAGAGTCACCCTGCTCCTGCTGCAGTGCATGTTGCCCAGCTCAGCTAAAGTTTTGCCAAGCACCTCAGGACACCACAGCCCAATTAACATAAGTCTGATGCAGTTCATCCAATCTTATTCTGGGAAGTATCTGACACATTAATCAGAGTTTTTAATCTCAATATTAGTTGCTTGACCAAAGTCCCTGCAGAGTTTTTCTCCCAACAAGCAAGACTTAGCCCTCATTAGGCTTATCTGGTGCTCAATGTGAGCTTATTCAGGTCAGGAGCCTGAAATATCTAATACACTAAGGGTTTGTCAGTAGAGTCAAGCAAAATTGACAGAAATCATGCCTGAGTGCTGCTACCCACAAAATCATGCTAGTGTTTTACTCACAGCCAGGAGGAGGAAAGGGGCATTATTTCAAACCAGAAAAATCAATGTTTATGATCACATTAGAAGTGGGAGGAGCCTGAACTGCATTCATTTGTGGCACTCTCTGCAATTCTACAAGAAGCTGACAGGGAGGAGCCTCTGGGTTTATAGAGCTGTCTGTTCTGTTAGCAGAGCTTCTAAAACACGTTTCCAAATGAGACTGTTGGTGTTACTAGAGACAAGGGAAGTCAAATCACACCTTTAAAGGGGCAGTACTGTGTGTTTTCCAGGCACATGGTGCCATTTTATAGCACAATAAAATAACTATCTTACCATCAGGTGTTATAAGAAGGTTGTATATATAGATATATATATATACATGTATATCAAATATGGCTTAAAAGAAATTTGACTTTGTAATTTAACATCTTGAAATTTGGGCCTATGTCTCTTTATAAACTCCTGCTCTTTCTGAAACGCCACCTTCAGGAAGTCATCACAACATGGCTCCTCTGTTAACCCTTTCACAGAATTTTTACCAGCTCAGCTAAAGTTTCACTGAGAAGAAGCTCCTATAATAAGCTCAGCAATTCTACCAGGTGATTGCTAATTGTTGCTGGCTAGTCTGAAGGAGCTGAGAGGGGGAGTCTTAGGGGAGGGCTGCTCTGTAATGTGGAAGCTGCGAAATTTGGAAACTGCAGCTCCAAGGAGGAGCTGTGTCTGGAAGGCGGAGCTAAGTCCACCCAGGCGTTTTGCACAGTTGAATGCTTTCCGTGGAGTATAAAGGATTTCTCAAACACGCATGGAAATATCAATGGAACAATCCAAATATGTTGGATGGAAAGCTCAAAAAAGCTGACTTTACATAAACAGTCCAAACTGTTTTGGCATTCCTCAACTTTAAACAAAAGAAAAATCACAAGACAAAACTTTGCAAACCTTGATCATCGAAACTGTCCAATGCAAATAAATAATAAATAAAAATCCTTCTCAGCAGCTGACATCTCAGCAATCTCACCGAAAAATATACACTTTGCAATTACTGCTAGTATGTTGACTGCATGATTTCTGCGGGTAGACATGTGTGCAGGTTTTGAACCATTGTCCTACACAAAGGACAGCTGGTAGCACGGTTGCCTTCCAGCAAGAAGGTTCTGGATTCTGGAGTCTTTCTGCATGGAGATTGCGTGTTCTCCCAGTGCATGACTGGGTTCTCTCCTGGGATTCTGGCTTCAAACAATAGTCAAAAAACATGATTCTTAGAGCAGTTTAAAGAGACCAGTAACTTAGAGTGTGAGTGTGTGCAGGGTTGGGTGTCCTGTGATTCTAAACCATATGCTGCGGCTGTTCTTGTTTTCAAATAAATGCTGTTCCTAGACTTTGTGATTAGTAGCACAAACTCTAATTAAAAAACAGTGCAAACAACTCCAACTGATTGTGGCACATAGTGTCAAATAGTGTCATTTGTCCCACAACCAAAAATGTACATTGAGGATGTTTACAAGAAACTGAAATTCCGGTGAACACATTTTGTACTCTTACATATTTTACTTCTTAACAATGATTGTTTGCTTTTATTTGTGTAATAGAAATATGGAATGATTTAGTTTTCCCTCCATGTGTGCATCTTAACAAGCGCCACGCGGTGACAATGAGTGCCAAGTCACCATGGAGACGGTCAGTTTTCCGCTCGTGTGTGACACGTGAGCAGAAGGAGAGCTGACGAGGAGGGCAGGCTGGACAAAGGACAAGAGGAACCAAAACCAGAGGAGAGGTCTGGCTGGTTTTCATCTCCTCACTCTTGTGTTGCGTCGCTGAACAAGTTGTATTTGGATTTATAAATAGATCAGGGTGCATATGGCATGGCCCCTAGATCACAGCGTCTGGCTGTTGCAATATTTAAGAACAAACCCAAAAGATTGAGTACAGAATCGGAAGGACAAACAAAAACTTGCTCGGAATGAGCTGTCAGTCAGCTGTGTGTGACATCTGGAAAGACAGAAAACTTTTAATCAAACCAATTGTTTAAGATCAAAATAACATCCAAGAAACAGCTAGAAAATCGCTTTGCAGTGTCAAACCTCTGACTCCCAAAACATGTCGTCATCAGGCTAAGTGTTAGCATGCCTGTCAGTGAAACAAACAGCATTCTGCAAATTCAGTACTGGACAGTTAGCAGTGCTATTTAATAGGCTAACTTGCTGCGAAACTGGGAATGTCACTGCACAAGGTAAACAAATGCAGGAAAGAAAGTGTATAGTACTTAATTTTAGAAACATAATTAGATTCATATTTTGAGGCAGAGACAGAATTTCAAACTTGAGTTTTCTTTTAGGAAGTTTTTACATATGATAGTCTGATAGACTTGGTTTGAATGAGGACAAAAACTGCAACATTTGTTCCATTTTCAGTTGGTTTAAAAAAAAAAAAAAATTCCAGGCACCCCAAGACTCAAACTTGCTATAACCAAGGTTATTGCAGTTAGCTAAAAACAATCAAAATAAAACACTGATGACAGCAAACGTTGAGAGAAAATACCAGAGGCATAAGACGATATCTTCTGTATTTATTACCCAGTCAATTTAATCACAATATGATACTTTGGTTAATTTTTAGGTGCAGGACTCAAAAAGGTCCAAGTGCAAAAAAAATCCAAACTACTAAAATTACTCATAAAAACCAAGCTAAAACAAAACCATATTTAACTAGTAATAACTAATAAAAACTAGCAAACCAATAAATAATAAAACATCATCATGCATTATTTGATTTTGCATTAAGATTATTGATATATTCTGGATATGCAAGAGTAATCATCCTAAGTACCCTGTGGTTGAGTCTGACTGCTGACTCCATGCACATTTAAGAAGCAGTCCTTGATTTAGTCTTGCACATAGAAACACACTTATTCCTTTCACCACCAAAGAATGACAGATATTTGTGGGCCTTAATATGTTTAGAGTAAAAATCCCTCTCATTTATCAGGTTGGGGCAGAATCATAGAAAAAAAAAAAAAAAAAAAAAAAAAAAAGACGCAAAAAAGAAAACAAAACACAAATGCTGCAAGGTCAAACTGCAGCGCAAAGCAACCTGTCACGACTCCGCTGCGAGCAAACATGGACGACTCTTACCCAGAGTCCTGGGCACCAAGTCCTAGACGCTCACAGTTCCGCAGGAAATTAGATGCACAAATCGTTGGAATTCCAGATTTGGTGCAGTGAGTGTGCACGTAAAGGCGGCGAGTAGTTGAGCTGAATCAGGCGCGCGGCGGGAGCAAAACATCTGCCGGCGCAGGAGCGCAGTGCGCAGCTCCCATCAGCTGCAGCGACATAAACAGAGCAGGAAGCGCGCCGCGGGCCCGAGTTAACCACCTAGAGCTACACACTCCCTGCACAATCTCTCCATGCATTCACTGTTTTCTCCTTAGAACACTTTTAGTCCTTGACGCACAACACGGTCTTCACTCTTCCGCCGCAAAACGACACCTCTGTCGCAGTCACCAGCGGCTCTGACGGCTGCACTAAGCAGACCTTACCTGTGCTCCTTATGTCTCATCCGGATTTTTTTTTTTTTTCTTCCGCTTTTCACGCTCCCATGATCTCGGTTCTTGTGAGAACATGGGATGGAGCGCTGATCTTGGCTCCGGCGAGCAGCGGCGGAGGGATGCGGAGGAGGGAGGGGCTGGTCCAGGGGGGTGATACAGGAGGTGAGCTGGATGGAAGGAAAGAGGGAAGAATGGACGGATGGATGGATACGGCGCGAGGAAGAGAGGACGGGAGAGGCGCACGGGGTTTTGGACGGAAGCGTCTGCGTCATGCTACGTCGGTTCCTTTATTAAAGGGAAATACCACTCAGTCTGTTGTGGCTGAAGAACTCGAGATTGCTTGATTGGTTCTTTCATAAAGTAAGAACTTAAAGGGGCAACCCTTTAATATATCCCTTTAAGTTAAAGGGTTAAAGTTAAAGGGTGGGGCTATTACGTGGTAACCCGGCTTGCCACTTTCACATGGGGGACCATCTGTGATGTTACACAGTCAAAAGTTAATAATTTGGATTCTTTACAGTGTCAAAAGACAAAACGGAGGTTCATTTTTAAGACGGTGGAAAATGGGGCAATTATAGACAGAAAAAAAAGGAAAAGCACTTTTCCATCAAAGCACGAAATGAAAATTTTCTAGCGAAAACTCAGAAAGTTTTAGATTAACCTTAGAAATGTTATAGAAAAACATTTCTAATACGAGTTACAACACCGGTACTTTTGCCCTGAAGTGAATTTCACTCAGCACTAAATGCAGTAACTTAGAGTGAGTGTGAGCAGGGTTGCGCGTCCTAAACCACATGCTTCGGCTGTTCTTGCTTTAAATATAAATGGTGTTTATTTGAAAGCAAGACCTAAGTTGGAACATTGGCTTAATAAAACGAAATGATTTTTCTAAATTACTTTTTCCAACTCTTCTCTGTCGGCGACAATAGAAGATTATTCGGAACAGATGTTGAGAACTAAAGTCTGTTCACCGATGGCTCACCACCAGTCTTTACTGCCACCTAGTGGTGGATATGGAAACATCAAGGTAGGTTTTGCCCTGTGTGCTAGTAGAATGTTCTCTACCAAACATTACAAACTACTCGAGTATTCCTTAACTATTCCGTAGATAACCAGTGCAAAGACATAATAAATCAAAGCTAATAATAATAATAATAATAATAATAATAATAACATCCTGCTGTTGCAGGTTCGGTTTTGAGTCATAAGAAGCAAGCTCAGAATGGTTCATAAATGTGCAGAGTAAAATTTGGTCCAAAATTGAATTTCTTTAAAATTTGTTTTTAAACATTTTTAGTCAAGAAAATCATTACTGAGCTCCATTAAATATGTTACAGAAACTTCAGTGTGTCCAAAAATAAATAAATAAATAAAACCTTTTCTTTCAAATTAATTCTAATTGGGAGTGAATGGGGCTTGATTCTTTCCTATTGAATTTTGCTCACGTCTGCAGCAAGGATGTTTACCGTCACTTTAAATACCAAGATCTTAGAGAACTGAAGGTAAGTGGATGGTTGGAAGGGGGATTAAGTCCTTCCAACTAGTGTGGACTTCAAATAGTCATTTGAAGTCCCTCTGCAATCCTTGCAATCACTTGTAATACCACATCTTCAACAGCAGAGGTCACTTTATCACTTTATCATCGCCAGTGTGATCTGGATACGCTGCACCCAACTCAGACTGGATCCGACGGTGGAAAAAGTAGAGAAAAGCATATCAGGAAGTTGTATCAATTGACAAAAAACAAAAACAAAAAAACCCCAGTAAGCTCATATATTACCAAGTGTATATATGGGAAAAAATAATCTACACTTAGACCCAGTATCCATATACTTGAACTTGTTTTAAAACCAAACGAAACTGCAAAAGCATATTTTCAACAATAGGTGTATACATTAATTCTGTTCTACCATAGAGTCAGTATTAAGAAATGCTTAAATCACAATCTTTTCATGTGTAGGATGTTCTTTAACATGCAGGAGGACAATCAATACTTCCTTTTGCACAAAGATTTTGAGTCAGTAGAAAATACTTCATGTTTTCTATTGAAAATATGAAGAATTTTGCAGTTCCAGTACTGCAACATTAGAACTGCAGCAGGAAGTGAAATTTGACCTTCCATTCTGCAAAATGAAATGTTTGAATCAGAGTTTCCTTCATAGCGCCAACCTGCAACGACAGTCACTTCAGTGTGCATCAGAACATGTACAGGTCCGTTTTGTGACCATGTGAAATCATTTGTGAACTGCTTTTTGTTTGTAAGTTATATTTGTCTAATATCAAAATTATTTTGATGATGAAATGTTGACCATGCAAAAAAACAAACAATAACAGGAATATATAAGAGGTTAAACATTAGCTCAGGAAAACCCAGAAGAAGAGCTTGATGACTGAAAGCTCTGTGTCTTGTTCTACTAAGAATCAGTGCAATATGTTCTATGCTTCAAACCTTATTGAATGATAAAGAGCAAAGATCAAATCATATAATATTTACTGAATAGCTCAGCTAAGAAAAGGACTGTGATGGAAAAGCAAAGTCCAGCTGCCATAACAACCGGTTTCAACACAATCAAGGTATACAGCAAATTGTTCAACACAAGCAACATAAACGATTATGTTTAAAACACGTTTAACATGTAAGGAGATTCCACACTGTTCATTTGTGAGAATATTAAACTCCGAATGATCTTATAATTCATCGTATGATCCAGGAAGCACTAAGGAAACGAGAACAGATGGAGTGAAAAAATGTCAGTTTCAAGTTATTAATCAGATCAGGGATCAGTGAAATGACTCCTCTGGTTTTATTTCAGAAAAGTCAACAGGGCGCTGAGCCTGAGCAAACACAGCAGAGGCCTGACTGTAGTCACCAGCAGCTGTGTGGCTCACAGCAAATCTAAGTCTGTTTGGGAAGGTAAAAGTAAATTCTCTCCTCCTTCACAATAACAAAGACTGCAGACTGGGGACACGCTGATTATTTTTAAAGCTCATCTGGAACAACAAATGGCTCTTCTTTACTCGTTTTGCTCTTTATTGCATGATGGGTGAAACGCTTTGGAAAGGTTATTCCCTCAGACTGGATGTTGGGCCACATGACCAGCTGCCTTACAGGATTTAACAGTCGAACTGGAGTTATTCTCCCCAACAAAGCAGCTGAACTGAATACAAAAAGTAATCATCGTCTATATACCGCCAATTCAGAACAAATGTTGTCAGTTCAGTGATACATTTATTGCAATTCAGCCCAGTCATCAAGTAGGACATTCAGTATTTTGAAAGGTTCCTCTTATAAATCAGGAATATAACTGGATTTACAGCTGCAGTTTAGTGCATGCTGGTTTGGAAACCATCCAGAAAAGTTCAAGCCTGGGCTGCTTCATCCATTCACCGATTTAAAAAGTAAACTTAAACAGGCAGGAGTTTCATGTGTGTATTGGTCCAGACGGTGTTTTCTCATCCCTCCAACCGTTTCTAGTGTAATCCACATGAATCTACAGGAGAAAATTAAATTCCCAGGACAGAGCGCTCCTGTGTGTTTCCACAGAAGGTCTTAAGTACACACACATTAAGTTTATTTGAAAGCAATCAAGAAGCCACACACTGAGTGAAAAAAACTGAAATATATATATATGTACATACATATATGGTAGGAGGGCGCACTGCAGGTATGCAAGTTAAGATAAAAATTCTAGTTGCAGCATAGATGAACAATATTCTAAAACAATTCAGAATATACTGATCCCCAAGAATACACAGTCATAGCCTCATCACATTAATGTGTGTCTTCAATGGCAAAGCAAATGCCACAGGAAAAGAAAAAAAGAAAAAAAAAAGACATCACAAAACAATTTTATCACCAAACAAGGCAGGCTGTGACAACTTTTAGAAGAATGTGGCAGCAAATGTGCACCACTGCTACAAAAGGTATGGTAACATTCATTCTCATGTACTGCTCACCCTACAATTGCAAAATGTTTTTTTTTAATTTTTTTTATTTTATATTAGCAGAATATGAAACTTTTGCACACATTTGTAATGAAAACGCAGCAAGTACGTCCTTTCACCAACATTAGCGCATTTACTTTTTAGTTTAAAGTTCTCTGCTATGTTTGTAAAGGGAAGACTGAATTTTCAAACCTTAGCTTACTGATTTATATCACACAGCAAAATCAGAAACTACATTCACAAACCGTGTAAAGATGGTGTTAACATAAAACATGACTAAGGTCTGATGATCAGTGCTTGTCTGCTTGGTGGTTGCATCATCTCATCTTGTTTTGTGTCGATATGATTTATCGCTGAGTGTGCGTTCAGACCGGCACTAGTGATAACCTCTTCTCTGTGTGAACCGCTGAGCAAAGGCAGGATTCAATTTCATGGTTGAGGAGTGTTCATGACTGAGGGACATTTCTATGATTGTAGCCCTGTGTGATCAGTGTTATGGGAAGGATGATGTCATCACCACCAATGGTTATGGTTTATGTCTGCTGATGTCCTGATGTGGCATGTATAGATTGCACCAGGTAGCTCAAGGTCCTATTAAACTGACTTAGAATAAGTCTAACACATATTGTTTTTTTAGTTGAAAGTTGGTTTTCCGATTAAGAAAAGATGTGGATTAACAAAACCTCTCATGATGACCATAGGACAGTTCACAGAGCAAAGCAGAAGATAAAAACATTATTTAGATAAAGTTGTTTCCTTAAAAAATTTGATGATTCAGAAATCAATGACACTTTGGACAACAGATTATAACCAGTCACTGGTGATGAATTTAACTGGCCGCTTAAAGCAGGTCTACCTTCACAAAATGATGGCTTAAAATAGACAAAAAGAATCCCTTGAAGAACCATGTTTATTTTTCAGAAATGCTAATGACAATATTATTAGTGTCAGCAGTTTACTACAGCTGACCATGGAACGACTGAAGAAAACAATTTTGTAAACAACAGAATCAATAATAGTCACCTGGATGGCTATCTTAGTTAGCTTAGCATAGCATTTAGCTTTCACCTTTAGCAGTGCTTAAACCACAGACTCTGTGGTCTGTTTGCACCAAGCAGTTTGGATTAAATTCCTGCAAAACACAACAAAAGCTTTGAAATAGGCGATCAGAAACAATATGTTAATTATTTTATCCTCAGCCAATTTTCCTCTGACAAAAGCCTTTCTTTACTTGTTCTTGAAACAAGGAGATTTTTGGTGAGCAAATATTATTTTTGTGTAGTTAGTTGCAAAAGTTATTAAATTTGAGAAATTTTGTCAGATTTCAGTAAGGCTATAATTTGTTTTTGATTTAATAAAGCAGTATTTTTATTGTGAGTAAATTAGATTCAACAGTGGTTGTCTAAATGTCACAACCATCAAACTGATGAACATGAGTCCATGGTTCTCTGACTGGCTCCTGAGCTGGTTTGTTTTCACAGAAAACTCTCATGTGTTCTTTCATAAACAGTTTCTATGGTTACACACCCGCAATAAATCTTTAAATACAGAGTGCCCTTGAACACACCTAAGCAGTAGAATAAAAAGCTATGTTATTGGGCAGACCTTAATAGTGAAGAGGTTTGTTCATGAATATCTATGAGTGTCTATTTGTGTGTCAGTTTAGGATCAGTTTAGTTTATTTATAGGCCCAGTGATATGACATCAGCCTTCTAACATTTCCTTGAACCCTAATAGAAAGATATCAAAATGCCAAAGATATAAAACTGAAGAAATTCTCAAAGCGGTGTTAAGCTGGAGCACAATTCCAGCTGAGTTGAACCATTTTCTAAAACACTATATTAGGGATGTAACCATCTACACTTTCACAAGACACCATCGTGAGTTTGTTGCAACTTCCTGCATCTTGGACGTCGTTGCACAAATGAAATCTTGTTTCAAATTCCAAATGTTGTCTCAACTTCTGATGATTGTAAGTGATGAAGAGGACCCGTTCAGCACCAGCCTCCACCAAAGTCACATTTGTGTAGTTACACAAAAGTTGTTTCACAAACTTAACAACAGTTTATTACGTAGAAAGTATTATGTGTATTATGTAAAATTGAATCTGCCATGGCAACCAGTCAACGGTGCAGCCTCTTAGACTCAGTTCTCCTTTGAGACGCAGCTCATTACAGGGGCTATTTCTCAGTGTCCCTCTGGTAAAAACATTGATAAAGGGTTAATAGAGGAGAGATGTTGTGATGACTTCTTGAAGGCGGAGTTTCAGAAAGAGCAGGAATTTCTTAAAGGCCCATTTTCAAGGAGTTAAATAATGAAGTCAAATTTTTTTAAAGAAAAACTATATATATACTGCTCAAAAAAATAAAGGGAACACTCAAATAACACAATATAACTCCAAGTAAATCAAACTTCTGTGAAATCAAACTGTCCATCTAGGATGTGTTATTTGAGTGTTCCCTTTATTTTTTATATATATATATAAAAAATAATATATTTATATATATATATATATATATATATATATATATATATATATATGTACAGTATTTTTATAACAACTGAAGGTAACATAATTACTTGATTGTGCTATAAAATTGCACTTTGTGCCTGGAAATGACATAATATTGCCTCCTTTAACATCGGCTAACATGGCCTTCAAAAACTAAAGGATCGCGTTCACCAGCAGATGTTTTAGGGTGTGTGTGAAAGACTCAAAGAGGTAAAAACCATAAAAAGTTCAAATGCATCTTTATTTTATGAACACAGCAGCCAGGCTGGATTTTAAACCACAGGCTGCTCTCAAACTTCTTGAAACCCGTCAGTGAAAAAGAACATCGAGGTTGGTGTAAGTCACAATCTAATAACGCAGAACATGGCTAGTCGAGCCTCGTCTCATTCTTGCTGGTCTCAGGAGAATCCAGCAGCGTGGTGTTGCACGATGATCAAACAATTGACCCTGCAAGCATTCATTCAGCGCTCCGTCTCCCGGGACTCGTGAAGAATCTATTTCAGTGCTGCATTGTTTTCCAGAAAGCAGGCAACCTGACCCCGCTTCATTTGTTCAAGCCATGGTACAAAACACAGACAAGGGTATTACACAGTCTTTACGATCTCATTTATACTTTAAATGGGGAGGCCTCTGACTGCAAACTCATGATGGAGTCCATCAGTCGGTCACAGTATTGAAACATGTTGTTGGAATTTAATCGTATTTAACGTGTCTTTAATATTCTCCTTCAGTAAAAAAGATTACAGCTACAATAAAGCCATTGTCGTTTACCTGCAGCTTCTCTCCTGTGCTCCTTGTCCCAGTTAAACCATAAAAGTTTGTGATAATGCTGATACTGGCTTATGAAACTGTGTCGCACGGGTTTGTACGAGGTGATATTTGGCATGTGCGTCACATTGTTGGCTGTTTGCGTCACCTGAGCTGACTGAGAACAGGATTTTCTCAGTTTTGCTCGTCACCTCCGAGCACCTCTGTGAGAACTCACGCAGAGCCCTGTTGCTCCCCAACGAAACTTTTAAATTGAACTGTGAGTCTGAATAGATCCAAAAGGTAAACAATTTTATGCCTCATCTTATGCATCATAATGTACAGCCCACCATAACGACGGTGTGTGAAGAGAGGAGGCAGGAGGTAAAGCAGAACCTGTAAATGAAAATGCGAAATTGAGTTTGGTGTTCTGTGTCCTGCTTGAATTTGTTGACTGTAGAGAAGAAGTTTTACCTCATTTAGGAGATGAGAACTTTTTCACAAACAGCAGAGGAAAGAGTGACCTTCTCTCTCAAGTGTAGGAAAATGAGAAAAGTTGCCGTCCATTACATATTTCGTCTTAAAGAGGCAGTATTATGTATTTTCCAGGAACATAGTGCCATTTCATAGCATAATCAAGTAACTTTGTTACCCTGAGTTGTTAAAAAATGCTGTATATACCAAATATGACTTAAATGAAATGTTACTTTTAATTTGAATTACTTTAATTTAATGCCTTGTAATCAAAGTAATTAATTCAGAGGCAAAGTGCTTTAATTCAATACGGTAAATGAGTCTGCAAACTTACCAAAAGTGTAAAATCTAATGTGGCCTTTTGAAGAAAGAAAAACAGCTGAACTGATTTAAACATTTCTTTTTTTAAACACAAACATAGATGTACTGAATTACAAATATAAATATATTTGATACACTTAGATACACGAACAGCTTCACAAATTTGATCAAAAATGTAAAAAAAACCCAAAAAACCCACAAATTTAATTTGTTCAGGACCAAATCAAGCTGGTATTAACAGCCAAGATAAAATAAATAATAAATAAACTAAAACAGACAAAAACAATAAGTCGACTACCTTGGTCACATATTTAAAAAATAAACTGCACCAAACCTTCATTCAAACAGTTCAGAAAGTGCAATTAGGAATTCTATATATGATATAAAACTAATAATAAAGTAAGTCGTCGCTCAGAGCACAAAGCAAAGAATTAGACTTTGGATCGGGCACATTGTCACGATACCCATCCTAAAACGTTTTTCGAGACTGATGCAGATATTCATGTCGGATCGGCACATCGCCAGTTAAATCCAGTAAAAGCTGATTCTTGTCCTGCCACATCCTGGGGCCTGCTGGGCCTGGAATTACAACTAGAGTACTAAATAAAGCGTAAACTACATGACTTTAATTAAATATACTCCTAATAAGTGGTTTACCCAAATTGAAGTGTACACTTTCTACAAAATTGAAATGCTTCAGTTTCACTTTGCAAATCAAGCATTCAACTCATATTTGCGTCATATTTACTCGCAAATATGATGCGAGTAAAATCAGCAGCTTGAGAACCAGTTCAGCTCAGATCAGCTCCACCAGTCCGTAGTGATGCATCTTCAGGCTGAATGTTCTCATTTCTCTGTGATCCTGTTTGGGAATAAGGATTGAGTGATTCAAAGGAAGTCCAGCCTCTATTATTCAGGGACCCTCTGAAGTTAAGACGAATCATGCAGTGAAACTCCGTTAGGTATGGATGAGGTTCACTCTCAGCTGCTGATTGCATGGACAGGTTTGATCTAAGCTGATCTTTACTGACTCATTTTGTGGAAACTGGGTGCAGACTCCACTACCAGCACCAGGCTTCCTGCTGTGGGTGGCCAGTCCAACAGACGCTGCCCACTCCACATTCTCGCCTTCCTGTCATTGTGCATCCTTGTTTTCATTACCTTTGGTGACGCTGCGGCGTGTTTGGGTCCAGCTGTTGTTTAGGCGTCCAGTCTAAGAGCGAAACGCCCGTAGATGTGTGAAGTCTGTGTTGTGACAAGATTCTAGAACCAAGAGTTGTGAATCTGATTCACAAAGAAAGTTCACACACAGCCAGCAAGGAGAGATCACTTCTCTTTCTTTTTTTATCAGTAGATTTTATTCACCTCAGAACCACTGAGGATTGGACACTAGGAGGTTGGTTCTGTTGATGTGAAGTGAGAACACTTTGCAGCTGCTGCAGGGTGCTTACAATGCTGCATGCTAGCCTTCTAATTTCCGTGTTTGGCCTCTTTTTCTTTAAATGTGTCAGCTTTGAATCTTCAGACGTTCTTCGCGCCTCTCAGCTTGTTCAGATAGAGGGCACGAGTCTGGATCTCCGCCTCCTGTTATTCGGCCGCTGTTTATTTTCAATCTCGCATTTCAGATATCAAAGTCTTTTGCAATTTCCCTGGCATCTACTCCGTTTGTAACCTCGAATCACAGATTGTTTTGCCTGATGTTTCTGACCTCTTCCCCCTTGTCTCTGTAACACAGCCTTTCTACTCAGCTACTTTAAATTCTTTGTCGACGTCCTTTTGAGTTGCTCCCAACTGATGCTTCTTGTTGGGAGACATATTGAATATATTTCAGCATCAAATGGGGGGGACAGGACAGAAATTGAACTTTTGATCGTTGCTATGGAAGTGATAAAAATGTAATTTTAAGTCTTAATATGTTTGTTGTATTGAGCAATATTTGAGGAAATAGGGCAGGCAAACAGAGAGAGTCTGGGGGCCCGATGGTGGAAAAAGGTAAAAATTAATCATGAAAGCTGAGGGCAAACAAGTTTTCACTCCTAGTAGAGTTTATACTTTATATGTCATGAAGTGAATGTTGAAGGAGCATTACATTGCAGGCAAACGAAACAATCCTTACTTTCCATTTCACATTTAGACAGAAGGTACAGACACAGTTTTCTTGGTTAAACAGTGAGGCTGTTCGTCTCATCCGATTTGTTTCATTGAAGTGTTCGAAGGATTCATTAATCACAATGTAGATATTCTAGTTCAGTCTAGTATTGAATAATGCAACTGTCAGCGGATGACGTCATCGTCCAACCAGCTGTTCGTCCATCCATGGACACAGTGGACAGGTTTCCACCCCGTCACAGGGAATAATGGAACCATAGTTCAATTAGCTTAAGTGAAAAAGATTGTGGTTACAAAACTTTAGCAATTTTCAGAATATTTGGAAGAACAATAATCATATATATATATATATATATATATATATATATATATATATATATATATATATATATATATATATATATATATATATATATATATATATATATAT
This sequence comes from Poeciliopsis retropinna, assembly GCA_010277075.1. Classification (NCBI taxonomy): domain Eukaryota; kingdom Metazoa; phylum Chordata; class Actinopteri; order Cyprinodontiformes; family Poeciliidae; genus Poeciliopsis; species Poeciliopsis retropinna. The sequence goes on from VMRM01000009.1 coordinate 3,000,956, forward strand.
ATATATAATATTATATATATATATATATATATATATATATATATATATATATATATATATATATATAATATCTTTTACATTGTATTTATTTTCATGCCATCGAATACTACAAATTGATTTTTGAACTCAAACTATTGGGTGCTGCAGAAATGAAGATGAAGCTTTTGTCAGTTTGTCGTTACTGCTATGAAGTTCTAAGTGAATCAGCTTTACAGGTTTTGCATCGAAACTGGAGGAAAAATGTATTCAGTTTATTTAGAATCGGGGCTGTGACGAGACAAAATGTGGGACAAGCGAAGAGGTGAGAGGTACGTTTAGGATGCTGTTACACAACAGAATAAATCATAGCCACCAAAACATTCTGACCTGACACTGCAGCTAATGCTGCGCTGAACAATAATACGTCCTGATAGCTGGGAGTGGGAGCCTGACTGTGTTTATCGGTGCAGTGGTCCACCGAGCCCTCCGTTAACCTTTAAACACCCGGAGGCTCCATGTTCTGGCTTCTGTAATCAACTTAACCTGCTCCCATTTTTAGATGTTACACAGGGCATTCAGGGGAGAGCACCTGAAGCGTTGTCTGTAATTCCTGTGTGCTGCATGAAAGTAGCAGAGATTAGGATCATAGACGAAGCGATATAGTAAGTTTAATGTGATTTCTTAGGTGAATCTATAAGACAAATTTCCAAGGCCTTCTCTGAAGCACAGTGTACAAGACAATGTCCCAAATCATGAACGGCAAGGCTGGGAATCGATAAGAACCTCACAATTCAACTTTTGATCCAATATTGATTTAAATGCTTTAAATACTTAAATACTTAGCAGTATATCAATAATTAATTGGAGTATCTATTAAGAATTGTATGTATTACTTGCCCGTGTAAAAAATATAAATTATTTTATAGCAGTTTCTGTGGAAACTGAGATAATTCACATATGGATTTTTTTTAAGCATTAGTTCTCTATGTATATTTAAACATACTGCGATTCTGAGTCACACTCCTCACCAGTAGGTGGTGCTAACCTGTGATGGCATAGTTACGTTGAAAGAAGTAACTTTAATCGGATTACTGACTACTTGATTTGGAAAGTAACTAGGTTACATTAAAAGTTAATTTTTTTAGTTACTTTCAGCCGCTGCTAACAACAACAACAACAACAACAACAATGCTCCACCACCTGGGAAAATACATTAAGCTTTGCCAGTACTTCATTGTAAGCTATTTTATAATCGTAACATCAATTTTTTTCATGTTTTTGTGTGTTCCACTATTGCCTGGAAAACTCTAAGAAGGATTTTAAAGCCGCCATCCCCGTACCCCAGTCTCCAGGTTTTGTGTTACGCCCTGCGCTCACTGCGCTCTTCCTGTGGCTCCACTACTCAGATCGCCTTCTGCACAGATTTGTGACACTTATCTTAATATTAATAATTATAATGGCGTCTAGTTGCACAACTTTACGGACTCATTCATTCGTGGCTGTTTTCACATTTATTGCGCTGTTCATATCAGTCTCGATGTTTGCGGTTTTCTGGAGCGCAACGCGAAGCTCGACGTCATTCAGAGCAAATATATTAACTTGACATTAACAAAGACACAGCGGGACGGATCATCTGGGAAATGATGGACAGCGAGAGTCTGACTAAAACTAACTGGATGACAGACAAATTCTGGGATTCATTATGAGTCTCTGCTTATTTCCAAGCCCAAATGAGCAACTTCACCTTCAAAAACGAGCCCAAAAAAGCTCGACCCTCGACTCATTAAATTTGCAAGGGACTTTAGAAACAAAACAACAACAACAAAAAAAAAACAAGCCCAAAGCTGTTTATAATAATCGGACTTGGCGACAGAAACTCAAAATAGTTCCTGTTTTTCCACCAACAAAATGTGCATGTCTCCTCCCTCCATTGTTTACATTTCTGTCGCTGCTGATACTGTCGCATAGAAACGGCGATCACTCAACAAGACGTGTAAAATAAATTAAATTACAAAAGAAAATAGTAGTGCACAGCAACGCAAAGTGATTTCGTTAGGTAACTGTAGTCTGACTACTGGATTTGAAATAGCAACGCATTAGATTACTCGTTACTGAAAAAAGTGGTCCGACGTCATCACTGGTGGTAATGCATCGTAGTTAGCTGTTTGACAACCGCAAATAAACTCAAGAAGAAGAAGTCAGCTCCACCTCTAGGAGTCTTTTTGACATGGAGCTGATATGCCGCACAGGATTATCTATTAAGGCTCTTTTAAGAATCATCCAAATAATCGACACGTCCTTAAGATAGTAGGAACTGGACACAAGTTCACCAGGACAACGACCCTGAACTCAAAACCAGAGTTACAACAATCAGCGGCGGCAAGCGGCATGCAAACTGGACTTCTGATGGATGACACAACTTTCATTCATCGCACCCATGTCATCAGCTATGTCTGTCTATACTACAGTCTCAGTGATACAACACTGAATTGCTCTCTTCTCTCTAGAAAACAGGTTTCCTAATGTCTGTGTGGAGAGATGGGGTCACTGTGCAAGCAGAGGGAAAGATGGCTGTCTGTAAACAATCAACCCAGCCGCCCTCCAGCCATCTCAGACAAACCTTCACATAATTGAAAAAATAATAAATAATAATAAAAAAAAGGTTCTTGTGTTTTTCTGAGTGGGAGGTTGTGCTGTGGATCAGGAGCCATGATGAATTGTTTTTATGTGTTTCTATAGTGTTGTAGTGTTTTCTCAGGCAGCTGGATGTCACTGTTGGAGCAGCATTTCTGACTGATGAGCAGAAAGCTCTCATATTTAATACATTTAGCTGGAGCATTTTCACCCTGTGTTCCAACAAGTTGTTTAAAAATAGCTGATTTTTTTTTTTTTTGTGTGTGTGTTTCAATAAAACTAAAGAAGCGTCACTCCTGTGCTTCTGTGTAAACCTAAACTGTAAATACATGTTGCAATGTATGACATGTTTTTATGGATAAACACAATTCAGGAGAGCGCAAGAGACAACAATTCATCTTCCTTTTGATTTGATCTAGAGATCCATTTAAAGTTTCCACAGGAAAGAGCCGACGTGGCACGTGGGCCACTTCCAGTTCTTCAGTGGCATTTAAAGGAAACCTGACGCATGTGTGACTGAGTTCTTGTTAAAGCAGAACAGTTGATTTCCACCTGTTGCTCATCTGTTGGAAAACCGAGTCCCGGTTCTTGTCTCTGCACTGATTAGAGCCAGCATGCGACGCCATAAATGATGTTTGTCGTGTGTATTCCTGTACAAAGCTGATTGGTTTGTTTATTTTTCCAGGGTCAGACTGGATCTTTTGAGATGAGTTTGTGAGAAGTAACTTGTCAGAAATAGTTCCCTCACCTGCAGCAGACATGCCAGGTCACTGTCACGATCATCATTAGCTGCATTTCTGCTGGAATTGCAAATTGAGTTTATAAAATAAATCTACTTAATGGAAACACGCCAATTCTGAAAGGTGGCTGGCCCAGGGCACCAGAGAGCCTTGACCTGCCTCTGCTGTCTACTGATTGCTGATTGATGCGACCTCAAATTCACTCAGAGCGATTGTGTGTCATCAACCCCTGACTTGTTTGCATCGAATGCCTATAATTATTTAAAATATGTATTTGTTTATTGATCTGATGCAACATTGACAATATTTTGAGATGCAAAATTTTGGGATCTGTTATCTGAAAGCCATAATAAACAAAAATGTATTTATAAAACAATTACAATCACTTTCTGAAATGCGGACGAAAACAATGTGAACATTTTCTATTATTTTTGTTGTTTGTGTTTTATTTTATTTAGAGTTGTGCCGATACATCCACATTGGTTCCTTTCCAAACGTTTAAAGCATCAACATTACTTGTGTAACTTTGTCTCATCCTGTCCCTGGGATAAAATCATTTCTAATGCTGCCCATCTTGATGTCACTCTGATAGTCTTTGGCTCCATCTTCTGTCTTTTTGTTGGTGCCGCCATCTTTACCCATTCATCAAAGCACGTCCTGTCAGCCAGCCATCCTTTTTGTCACACCTTCCTCCTCACACTCATCTCCTCTCAGCACCTCTCCTGCTCACTGCCTTTATTTGTTGACCACAGGTCCTTCATTGTGCTTCTTCTATAACTCCACTCCTTGCAGTTTCAGTATTTCACACATTTCCTCTGACATGCCTTTACTGATTTTTAGTTGAGTTTTTTTTTTCTTTCAGAGCACAGGTCCACCTCTCCAGGCTCTCTTCCACCTGCTCACCATCCTTGAAAACGTCCCACTTCACAATCCACACATCTCTGCTCAGCCCTCCATCCCTCTGCAAAACCACTGACTCTCTTGGCTGTGCGTCGTTAAAAATGGGGGAAAAAAAGATTTTCAAATTAAAAAATAAATTTACATTTATGAGTGTCTTTGTTGCCCCGGGTGCCCACCGTGCCACAAGTGAAGAATTCACTCGACTTTTTTTTTGAAGGGTACACTTCAGAAATCAGGAATCAGGAAGCGACGACTCCGTTCCTTTTCCCCAAAACTCTAAAGGCCATTGCATTTGACAGATCACCAGCAGTCGAAGCAAAATGTGGGAAGCCGAAAATTCAGGCATGATGGAGTCAGGCTCAGAATGAGACTCGGTTGTAAAAATGAATTTAGTTGTCAAGTAAAACATGACAACAACCACATATTAAATTATATTAATGTGGATGAAAAAGAAAATAGCAATCTGATATTTACTTTGGGGTCCTATTGCATCCCCTAGTGCCGCCACTGCTTCTCCCAGTGTTCCCAGTGCTACCTACAGAAATATACAGCTGAGTCAGAAACAACCAATCAGAACCAGGACGGTCGAAGTGGAGGAGCTTGATTTTTTTTCACAGATTTTCTGCCTCGTATTATACTGTCACCACATATTGACTAAAGCATTATATATATATATATACTGCTAAAAAAATAAAGGGAACACTCAAATAACACATCCTAGATGGACAGTTTGATTTCAAAGAAGTTTGATTTACTTGGAGTTATATTGTGTTGTTTAAGTGTTCCTTTTATTTTTTTGAGCAGTATATATATAATATATAATATATATATATATATATATATATATATATTGTTTTATAAAAGTTACATTCAAGCCTTTCCAAATCTACCATGTTTTGTTTTGTCTATTTTTAATGATTCTGACAAAATCGTGTGCCCAGCTCCCTCTTTATTATTCAATATGTAATTTCACGCCCTTTACAAAGAAGACACTCTGACTCCTGCTACGTCTAAATCACAGACTAAAGAAAATTTTTTAAATATTCCTCTCAACATGTTTGTTTTTAGCTACATTATTTCCTTTTATTCTAAAATTTTTATTATTTTCTGTTTTCTGCCTTCCTTGTTGTCTGTCAGATTGATTTTGCTTTCCAATGAACTATCTGCACTGTTCCCTGCCTGTCTGCTGGCTGCTCCTAAACATGACATGATCATTCTACCTATGAGTGGTAATAATGCGTGGAAAACTATGTAGAACGAAGTGGAGATGACTGCTGTTTCACTAGAACCATTACACACAGTCACACGAGAACAGTTTAGCGCTGCTAAAGACCAAATACGGCGGAAAACTTTCTATCATGCCAACAGGGTGAGAAAAGCCAGCTGTGTGACATATTGTTGATTTCCTCTTCATCTGCTTTGTAAGCAGACAGAACGAACCACAACCTGTCTCTTCTCTACCACGGCACATTAGGACAATTGAAGACAGAAAAAAAGGACGAGTAAATTTCTGCCAAAAAACAAGGACCTTCCTGAGTTTCAAATATGGACAATTTTCATATTTCCAAACTCAGACATTTTGAGATTTATCTCAGAAATTGACTTTTGGAAATTTTTTGATTTTTTTTTTTTAACAAATTTTTTGACTTTTCAAACTCAGAATTTTTTTTCTGGAACATTTCTCAAAAAATGTTTGGAGATTAATCTAAAAAAAAAAAAAAAAAAAATCTGTCCTTTTATTTCTACCTACAATTAGCCTAGTATGTTGTCGTATGTCTCCTTCTCTGTAGAGTCTTTTTTGTAAAAACAAAATATTGCTAGAAAATATCAGCATAATTCTTTGTATTAACAGAAGTTGTGAAATAAACGGGGAATTGAATTAGGAATAATTCACAGAAAAGAGACCCAGAAGAAGAAGAAGCGAGAAAAGGGGGATGAATATTGGAAGGACTTTTTTTGTGAGAAGCAGACGGATAGCGGGTGGAGGGTTTGGTCAAGCGTGTTAACAGCGTGCTGCTGGTCAGTCACCAGTGGTAGGTAAACCAACACAGGAGGTAAACAAACCTAAACTCTGGGAATTTGCAGAGCAGGTTGTTTCTAGAGCCAACACAGGAGCTTAGAGATGGCTTTCCCACAAGTCTTCATGAGGGAGCTGTCACTCTCATTAGCTGCAGTTCAGCGGAGGAGGGAGAGCAGTCAGAAAGGTCAGGTCACATATGAAATACCCAGAAACAAATTTTCTCTCTCTTTTTCTTCTTTTAAGAAGATTAGCCACTTTTGGATAACATCGTTAAAAGTTAAAATGGAAGATACAAAATAAAACTAATCAGGTCAAAGTAAAAAATAGAACTTGCAGACACGACTCACCAGATTGTCATCCAATGACTGAAAGACTTGGAATGACACAGCAATGACTTGGTATGATCAGAGTCAGCATCAAACAACTGGACATGTCACACAGTCCCACGGGGGTCCAGATCAGTCCTTCCTAAACTGTGGTCTAGGGAGCGCGGTCCACGGGCGCCCCCTATTGATCCGCAAGGTACTGCATGTCAACGACTGATTATTTGTCGTGCCGTGAGCTCAAAGTGTGACTCGTACAATTGGCTTACCATAATAATGGAAAAGGGGCTTCAGACCGGGTCACTCAAAAGAAAAGCTGAAGATGCATCTAAAAAAAAAAAAAAAAAAAAAAATTATGTCTGGCTTAATTGAAACTTTGTCTAAAATGTTACATTACATTGTTTTCCGCTGGGGAACCATCCAGTGTGTGTTTTCAGGCCTGGTTTGATTCCATGAGAGCCATCTTCTGTTTTTCACTCAGTGTTTGCAGACCCTTGTTAAGGCAAACTCAGTTGAAACTTAGCACAAGAAGAAAAAAACAAAATAGATGTCTTTGCGTTTGTTTTGCTAGCTATAGGAGATTCCACGCTCCATAAAGGTCTTAGAGTGTGTGAAAGTTACAATGATGAGAAACAAAGTCGCTGCCTATAAACGGTTTCGATACAATTGCCATGCAAGTTTCCATCTACTGGTTTGGAGTTAATCAACCAAGCTACACAAAGCGTAATTTCATCTGATGCTGATGTTATCTGATGATATAATTTCCATAGCTGTGGTAAACAGGTAGTAAGAGATATTGGTAGAAGTTATAATGGGAAAATTAGTTATTATAAGTGAAATAATCCGCCAGTGGAACTAGAACTTTTTCATCAAGATGAAAGAATTATTGACTTAAAACAATGATTCTTGCTGAAAAGTTACTTCGAATTCAGTTCGGTCTTATTTCCAGAGGAGCAGCACTAAGATTTTGTAATATTTTGTGTTTTTGCACTGCATCCTTTTGGTAAAAAATTGTAATTAAACTGACTCAAAATTCCTCCAGTGTGGATTATGTGCTGCTGTTTGTGGATGGAAAAACTGGAAAGCCAAAGGAACAATTATTCTGCAAGAATACCCACTGAAAGTCTGTTATGATGAGGTTAATTGTTCAGAACTTTCGCCCCCAGCGTCACAGGAAGAGAGCCTGTTGATCTGTGGCACTCAGAGTTCTGACAAAGAGGCAGAAAGAGATGCTGTTGGAATAATAAGGATCCGGGGTGTAATTAGTATGTCACACACTTGTTCTCAGCGATTCGGCTCTCTGATCACATCGGCCTTGTGTCGACGTTGCTGAGGTTTCCTCTAAACTCAGTTTTCCTTTTGCCTTTTCAGCTGTAATCTGGTGTCTCTGTGCACTCGGCCAAAACAGTCACACCACACACAGTTGTTCGGACTGGTTCAGTGTTTCTCAATTCCGGTCCTCACGCCTTACATGTTTTAGGTGTTTCCCTTATGCCACACACCTGGATTGAATATGTAGGAGATTAACAGGCTTCTGTAGCATTGATGATCATGCAATCATTTGAATAAGCTGTTCTGGAATAGAGATACATCTAAAACATGCAGAGCCGAGGACTGGAATTGAGAAACGCTGGACTATATGAACACGCTGACTGTTCACAATGTTAAGAGAGTTAATGGAGGCGATGACAGACAGTATAATACAAACTGTGATGAAAGTGGCAACAGTTGGTGTTGCAGTTAGCCCCACCTCCTGGCTCTGATTGTTTTTGGTGGTGCATTTCTTCAGACGGCAACGGCAGCTCAGGTAGGAAGTGGAGGAGATCGATCTTTTGCCAGATTATCTGTCTCATTATGATGTCACAACATAGTGACAGTTTTAACAAATTTGGGAAAAAACAACAACATGATTTTGTAAAAGTTGCATACTGCCGTTTTAACGAACAGTAATTTTGACAGAAAAAGGGTTAGAGAGAAGACAGAGACCTGCACCAAACTGCCCAGGACTGGGAATCGAACCCAGGACAACCGCACTGAGGACTATGGACCACACATGGAGCTGGGCTGCCTCTGCTTTTCCAAATTATCTGGTGACCAATTCCATCGATCTCTCCACAGCAGTTTTGTGGATGCTCCAGACTGTTGGCTGCTCCTGCCTGATTAAAGGAGAGCACAATGTGAGAGGACCTCTCCCTAACCCCGGAAAGGCCACCCATGTTCATCCATCCAAATTTCATCCCATCTTCCCTAATAAGTTAATTATCTATTGGATTTGTTATAATTAGAGATGGTCGGTATTTGTATTGCAAAAGTGTAATGTGCTATTTAGATGTGGAAGGTTAAATGGCATTCAAAGTTTTAGCTAAATAGATACTCAGACGTGATGTTCCTGCGGGATGCATTAGAGCTTAGATTTCTCTGCTTTGTGTTCACTGCAATAAATATACCAACACTCACTTGTTCTCCCTCTGTCCCGTTCTCTCTCTCTCTCTCTTTTTTTACACACACGCACGCAGGTAGTTGCCCTTCAAACAAGATACATTCATACTCGAACAAACTATGAATTACTAAGCAGAAATTTATAAGAATGTAAACACTTCCTCAGAGTGTAAAATATATATTTTTTTACACTTTTTAAATGATGCCTGCATTTTAAAAAATGTGTAAGGTAAAAATTTGTGTATAATTTATTGGGAATCGTCATGAGAATTAGCTTAAAATTTCATGCCTGAGTGTGATTGAGCCCAAATTGTAAGTTCAATTAAATTTGATTAAAAAAACCCAAAACATAATAATGTTAGACTTTGTTGGGTTCATTGTGCATAATAATTAAACGTGCAGTGATTTCCAGTCACATACAGTTCTAGCACAGTCAAGCAACTGACTATATTAACCTGAATTATTGTAGAAATTCTTCACACACCAAATATCACTGAAAAGAAATTAGACTTCGTAAAATGACAATTTGAAATTGGGCCTCTGTCTCTTTAAAACTCATGCTCTTTCTGAAACCCCGCCTGCAGGAAGTCATCACCCGTCGCTCAGTGGATTCTAGCATGATGAAGTGATATAAAGCCATCTGTCAAACAAGTCCAGTGGTAAAACTTTCTCCATACTAAATATTCAACAGTTATGTGGAAATAATGACTCAGCCACAAAGTGGAATCACATGTGTCACCATAGGGGGGCGTCAGTGGATGCTGAGGTGTGTGTAGTCCCCGCAGGTTATTGACCTTCTGCAGAGTCAAAGGCTACACCCATCCAAACTCTATGTGGCCATCAGATTGGATCAGGAATAGCGTGGCAGCAGCTTCATGGGACAGGTTTCCATGGCGATGCAAAGGGTCAGGAGCAGTGGTCAAAAGTAGTCAAGTTTATTTGGCTAGCACATTTCAGCAACAAAGCACCAAGTCCTTTACATTATAAAAACACAACGCAGTAACCAATCACGAAACAAGCGATAAACAAATGCCATCATCAAATTCATCAAGCAAAAATACATGAAATATTTTTGATCAATGTTCCACTTACTGCTAATCAAAAGCAGATGGATTTTAGTCTAGATTTAAAAGAACTCAGTGTTTCATTTGTTTTGCATTTTCTGAAGGTTTTTACAGATTTGCGGCGCGTAGATGCTGAATGCTGCCTCCGATCTCATACTACGATATAGTTCACGACTTAATGAGCACGAAGAATGCATAAAACAGGGAGGAGCTTTGCGGCCTGAAATCCATGGATGCATTCAACTGATGTTTAAAGGACGCGCTAACTCTTTTTCTCTTTTTCTGGTGACTGGCAGAGTAAGTACATGAAGTAATATACACATAGGCTACATACGTGCGAAACTTTAATATTCCACTTGTGTCGAAAAAACACAGTTTCGCAGTTGTGGTGTTTACATGAAATAAAGATCACAATGAAAGTCACACAAGAATACTTTAATTCACACATTAAGTCATTAAAAAGCATTCAGCTCCATCATCCCCCTGTCACTTCCTGTCATCGTCTCTGTGTTTTCTGCCAGTAGTAACATCTGGTTGTTGATCATGTGACTGGTCTGGTAGAACTGAGCCTGGATGAGAAGAATAAGCTGTAATTAGCAGAATGGTTTCTTTTTCTGTCAGATGAAATGAGCTTTCTTGAAGTTTTTTTTGGCATACTATAAATAAAAATCAAGTACATTCCACATAACACTTCATCATTTTCTGCACTGACTGGCATTTCTCACTTCAAGCCTGCACCTCCAGCAGAAAATCTTGCACACCGAGGCACCAGGATCTAACTCCCAAACATGAAATCCATATGGGGAAAGAGCTGCTTTGCCTCTGTAAAGAATTGGACTCCTCCTTCATCACAGACCTATTAGTAACCAACAGAAAAAGCGCAAGACTGGAAGACTTTCGATTTCGAACCGACTCAGAGAATTATAATTCATGAGCTTAGAACTATATCTTATAATTGAGTCTGTGGCTTATTTCCAATTGAGCATTCGAGATATACCACCTCGCATTTGCATTTCTTCAGCACTACCTCAAATTTCTTGTTTGAAGTAATTAACTGAAACTTGAAAAAAAGAACAAAAATGACCCGCCACATCGTTTTTTTGTAAATCAAGGCTTTCCTGCCAAATCCAGTTTCCATAGCAGAAAAAAAACCTGTTTGCTACGTGGATTTGCAGTCAGTAAGTCAGACACCACACGATAGATGTGACCTGCTGTCCTAACCAGGCTCAACGTCACCATGTCTCTAACGTGAGGCCTGCAGCATCCTCTCTGTTTAGGAGCACTGGAAACAGCCTGTAGCTGTTTGAGAAGGTGACAGTGAGAACCAGGTGAACTGTGTCAGATCTTGTACAATAGTAGTCATTGGCTGTGGTGTTTCATGATCTAGTTAGTAGGTAAACCAGTTCCTGTCTGCCTTGAATCTTCTTTTGTTCCATCTGTTTCTCAGGCTTGCATCATCTTGACAGATAGTATCTTGAACATACCTCTGCTGCCTGCCATGTCACTTTAATGCCTGTTTTTTTTTTTTTTTCTTTCATGGCTTTGTTCAGGTTGACTCATCTTCACTACTTCTTTTTGTACCAGCCAGTCTCTCAGTCCATCACGGCAACATTTTACTTTTAGATCCAGCAATATATTAAGTAACAGAGACGTAATTGAAGAATCCATACTTAGTTAACACATCAGTGGATTACTCAGTGATCTACTTACCTTTAAATCTCAATTATAAGATAGTTCTAAGTGTTTAAATTATGCACATGAAAAAAGGCCCAGCAGCTCTTCATGTTCAGACACTTTAATGCTGGGATATTTATTTTGTTAGTAAAGTTTGTGTTCTGTAGCCCTTCTAGACCAGTGTAGAAAAATAAAAACTAAACGGGACATACACTGAAGATTTGGACTGTTTGAGAATGATCAGAAGTTGAAGAAGGAGGTTGGTCCTAAAATTCAACCAGAGCACAAATCGTAGTCGATATTCTGCAGATGTCGAAAAAAAAAAATTTTGCAATTGCAGCGTTTCCAAATTTAAATTAGAATCATATAAGTTTGTTTTTGGTAAAAGACCACAAGTCATTTCTCCTTGCGGTAGACTTGCATGTTTTTTTTTAAATTGTATTTACCCAGAATGCCCTCCACTGTCGTCCACTTCCTGCTTTTGGAGCGGTCCCTTGTTACACACTCACATCTCCCCAAACAAACCGGACTTTCTTGGCAAAGAAAGGCTAAATAACTGACCTGACTGACCCTAAAGTGCAAAAAGAGCCTATAGTCTTGTGGATTCTGCAGAACAACAGCAATATCTGAAAATCACTAATAAAGTAACCGTCAGTCTGACTCCAGCAGCTAAAGGTTTCTGACGGTGTTGTGTCACTTGGAGACCTGTAAAGCCAGGTCTCTTTGTATCTCAGGTAACCTGTATTTAACACCCACAGTCCGACTCAGAGTCACTTGAGAAATTTTCCTTTAAACTTCCAACTGATTATGTGGAGCCACAGAGGTGTGAGTGTTTCCAGACGTTGGTCTCACTCTTTACTTTTGTTAGGAGCACTAAAGTACGTCAGACACAGTACATGTTTATTCTTCCCCGTTATTTTGATGCACCAGTTTCCTTTTTACAATGAAAATTCTCCCGTTTATCAAAGTATTTATGTTTATCCACAAAGCCTCATAATAGATTGGTTTTACATGAGATCTCTTTTTTGGTCCCACTGGCAGTGGAGAATGGGGGAACACTGAAAAATAAAAGTTGAGGCCTAAACTTCCAAGTGGGCTGTTTGCTGTTGCTCCATGCCCTGTACTGTACTGAGGTTCAAAGTTAACACAACTGACCTCTTTAGTTTCATCGTTGTGTAAAAACGAGTACGGTTTACGGCAATGGCTTTACATGCATTTCTTTTGCTAAAGTCAGTTCATTTGAATCAGAAGTGTACATGTAAATCATGAGATCATTGTCACATGCCCGATTCTAGCGTATGTCCAAGCTTTCTTACAGGGGAACTCAAATCCAGGCCTTGTGGTCCGGTGTCCTGCAACTTTTAGATGCGTCTCTGCTTCAACACACCCGAGTCAAAACATCAGGTCATTAGCAGGAATCTGGAAAACCTGACTGCCTACTGAGGAGGTTATTTAATTATATGATGCAGGTGGATCAGGAACACATCTAAAAGCTGCAAGCCTGGAGTTCAACACCAAATCTGGTACGATTTGTCAGTGGATGATGATGGATCATCTACTGGTATGAACAAAAGTCTTCTTTAATAAAGAGTCCAAATAAATAAAACGTACTTACGAAAACAGTGGGGACACAGGAACAGGATGCAAAAAGAGAGCAGGGTTAAATGGGGAGGTAATGAGATAAAACGGGAAAACAATGGGAGGAACTAGCAAGAAGTGAGAGCAGGAGATGTGTTTAAATACTATGAATGCTGGAACAAAAGACCAGGGCTGAATAGGCAACGAGTTGCAAGTGTGAAGGGCAAGAGCGGAAGGAGGCTGAGGAGAGAGAGAGAGAAAAAGAGTGTGGCAGCAAGGGGTGAGGGAGAGCAAATAAGGAAACTAAAAAAAAGAAGGAAGAAAAAAAAAACTAGATGCAAGAAATAAACACAACTAGAATCACTAAGAAGAGCGGAACTGAAATAAAACAGAAACAAAACTGATCCAATCAAAGTAAGAGACTCAAGAAAACAGAATTATAACAAAATCAAACCCCAAAGCAACTGAAAACAACACAAATACACTGACACAACGTCTGTGGGGATGCAGATAGAGCTGCAGTCTCTTTGTTTCATGGTTTTGCTTTGTGTTGGAGGCCTCACTTTTGCAACATGGATAAAAAACAAATAGACATCAGAGAAGATAATAAAAGTCAGTTTTTCTACTCAAATAATGTCTCGGTAAATGTTGTTATATCCTATTTTAATAGCATTAGTGCTAAATGCAAGTGTTTGAATGCATCATTCCTGGTCTTCCTCTGCAACATCCTGGAGTCCAGAAACCCCAACATGGACAGCAGCTCGGACTCTTACTGGTTTGGAGTGGCACGTTTCCCTGGTTTTAATGTGGTTTTAGAAGTTTTGCATTTCTTCATAGCAACATTTCTTGGAGATAAAAGAAATCAGCCATCACTCCAAAATCCCCCACTGTTAAAACCTTATTGTGTGTCGGATGTCAAAAATTTATGGCATTTAGTCCAGGATTAAACACTAATTGTTATTACAGTGATTATTATTAATCTGTTGGAGAGAAAAAAAAGGCTTCTGTTTACATTTTAATAATAGTAGAGATTAAAAAGATGAAGCGAAAGATGTGTCTGTTAGAGGAGAATCAAGAGTGATTCTGTATGTTTTGTTAGGCTGAGGCTGCAAATACTAAATGCTTTTATGAAATTACAGAATGAAAAAATGACTCAAAAAAATCATTCATCATTTTTTTCAGGGGTCTGAGCCACATCAGGCAAATCTTTTAAAAATACCTGAAGCTTTTTATATAGATGCTGAAATTATTTTGGTGGTTTTGTTGTAGTATCCTCTTTCCAAGCTTACATTTCTTAATTTATCCTTCTGATTCTTAAATAAAAAAGTCAGAAACATATCAAGTCCTGATTGAGCAAAAGACTGGCGATTGCACAGATTTAATCCAAATACACACACATTCAGAAAAAAGAGGCGCATAAGACAAAACACACACACTTTAAAAATATGTGACAAAATGTGTAACCAAAGCTCTTGAAACGTGGCATTGGACAAAATGAAAAGTTTATTGCTTGTTTTCACAATTGGTGATAGATTTTTTTTATTTTTTATGATGTTTTTAAGCAGTTTGAACTGCCTTGTTGTTCAAATGTGCTACATGCAAATAAACCTCCCTTAAAAACCACTGTGACGTTCTGATGAAGGCTCCTGACAGCAATTCTTTATTTCAACAAAAATAAAACCATTAGGGTCTACTTAAATGGGTTGCTCTGTCATCTAAGAGTTTTCTAAAGCATTGGTGATTCAGTCTGATCTGTAAATCAAAGCTGAAGTTAAAAGAAGGGGGACAACAAAAGAGGCTGTATAGAGAATGAAACACATCATCAATGCAGTAAATCTGAACACCAGCAGGGATTCAAAGTGTGATGAAAATGAAACATTGGAGAGTCCTGATAGTCAAAAAAAAAAAATATGATGAAACAATACCCCATCAGACAGCTAGAGAGTCATTCCTGCCAAGTCTAGTTTCACCTTTGGACACGGAGCGCCTGGTGGACCTTCACTTCAGCTGTCTGTCAAACGTGGTTTGGCACTAATGAGACTGCAGCTGGCTGCAATGGGCTGTGTGGCTTTGCATCATGTTAACAAACCGGAGCATAACACCGGCAAACCGTAAAACTTTCTAGGTAGTTCTGAATCTCTAGAGTATGTGCAATAATGTGATAGAGTGGTTTAAACAAGTAACAGGGCACCTTATTTGTCTGGTTATGTGCCAGACAAATAAGGTGTATTTGGCAGCTTACAGATTTCTTCTGTTTTTCTTTATTTGACACGTTTAAAAGTTTCAGATTATAAAAAATCATATACAAAAAACAAAACAAAAACAAATGTTAAGGGGTAAACATGAAATGTTGAACATAAAATGTGATAAATCAGATATTTCATGATTTAACAAGAGGATAAAGTTTGGTTTGGGCAGCCATTGTCTCTTCAGAAATTTAATTGTTTTTTTTTTTTTTTTTTATGTATTTGAGTCACAATATTACAAAAATAATATTTTTTACAGCCAATGTGACTGGGGCAAAATATTAGATGGTTAGCTAGCTTACTAGCCATCTAATATTTTGGCCCAGTTCCACCTCCTCCTAGCTAACTAGCTAGATAGATAGATGGGAAGGTGGGTATTACAGGCAGTTCACCCAGTACAATAACACTAAGAATAAACTCAGAATAAATCACAAGTAGACTCAGACCAACTAGGCATTCCTTCAATGACTCTACATTTTTATTTGGGAGCCTCATAGCTCATGGTACAAATGAGAATATCGATCTGGTTTTAATAAAACGAAGCAGAAGTGTTTATTATTTTTAGATACAAAATCTTCATTGAAAGTACAGTGAAACATATGAAGCATGTTGTTAGGAACATTAAAAGACATCAACTTCTTTAAAAAAATACATGTGTTGCAGAATCTTTGCACTGATTACTGCCATCATCCATAACCAGTGAAACAGTGGTCAGACTGTTGGGAAGGCGGTCCAGGAGCGTCAGTTATGTTCATCGGCGCTGATTGGCTGTACAACCCTCCCACTCCACTCTGACACAAGACTGGAACTAAACCAAACTGGAGCTGTGAGTTTCCATGGTAGTGCTAAGGTGGTTTCTACTTTGAGAGAAAGTTTCAAGTGTTTTTGGATTTTAACTGTTTGCAAGAGACTTTGGTCTCTAATCCCCCCAAATACTGCTGGACCACTGCATTGTAAAAAAAAAAAAAAAAAAAAAAAAAAGCCCACTTATTTGTTTTGGTTCATCTTTTTTTGTCACTTCAGATAATTGAACCAATTTAAAAACAAATTTTAACATGGGACAACTATATATAGCTTGAGTAAATAAACCAACTTTCTTAAAAAAGTTGGTTTATTTACTAATATACCTACCTGTCCTTCCTGTATTAAGAAACATCGATGCATCCATGCTTTTCACTTTTGACATATATCAAAAATGAAATTCATTCAGCATTTCCACATGCAGCTCAGACTGCAGACTGTTGAAGAACAGAACATAAAACGGAAGGATTTGACTCAAAATACAGAGAGAAAAAAATGTTCTGCATCATTTTTACAGCAAAGTCTTGCTGGCATATTTACCAAACTTTACCAAAAATGATGCTTCTTGATTGGAGCTAATTTTATGGCTTGTGATTTCTTATTGTAGTTTAGGTGCAATACAGCTGAAGATATTGAAAACTGCTTGGAGACCACACCAAAACGATAAATGATGAACAAAGGAGGAAAAATAGGGCGGCACTGAGGCTAAGTAAGATCCAACATGTAATAAGTGGCTTCTTTTCATTTGACATAATAAGAACATAAAACAGCAAAGGTAAAATGTTGGAATCTCCTCTTTCACAAAAGCTGAACTTTATAAACCTTATAAGCCTTCAGCTTATAATACGGGAAGATAACAGTTTGTCATGAAGTGATTTTCTGCTTTGGAAGGCCTTGAAAATTTCCTGCTGGGCTTTGATGAAAGCAGAAATCATTATGAGATATTCATCCTGTTTCTTCTGCTTATGAAAGCTCGACTCAAGACCTTGAAAGACGGAAGCCCTGGACAAAGAGAGCTCTCCTTCCTGCTGTCATGAGTTTTGTGTGGGCCGGAAGGATAAGTGGCTTCTTTTCATTTGGTCTGACTGATGCCACAAATATTTCTGAACACAATATTGCAACAATGTATAGTCAATTATTGAAAAAATAAAATTACATGAACACGCAAGGTGGGGATTTTGTCTTTGAAGTACAGAAGATATATAACTAATAGGTGTGGTCTTTCATTTGTAGATAGACTTTGCTCGAATATTTATATTATTCTAATATAAAAGAAAAACAAAGTAACAAAAATCGCTTAAAGTTGTTTCTCCTTTAGTGTCTAGAAGTGAAACACAGCTAACGCAATGGAAATTCAGCCAAAGCAAAGAGACAGGAGCTGCACTTCGCTTACAAATGTGGGCAAAACCATGTCAATATTCCACAAAAAACACAATTTCACAATCGGGGTGTTTCCATTAGATGAAAAAAACACAGTTAAAATCACACATGAATATGTTTGTTCATACAATAATTTAATGCACCCTAATCCTCCATCTACTTCCTGCCATCTTCTTTGTGGTTTGCTCCAGAAGTAACATCCTGTTGCTGATCATGTGACTTGGATAATGCAAAAAAAAAAAAGTTTATTTCCCAAAAGCTCCATTGCATTTTTGGGACTTAAACCAATTGTTATAAGGTCAAAAAAAAAAAAAAAAAAAAACCCAAAGTGGAGTTATAGGTTAGCGAAAAAACAAGTTTTTTTCAAAACTGCAGTGTTTCCATTAAGTACATTTATTTTGGACATGTCCAATTACATAATTTTATGTTCACTGCAAACACAGTCATTGTTAAACACTGAAAGTTGTGTTTATCAATATAGACGGATAACATCAAGTTATTCTATCAAGGTGTACCTAATAAAGTGTCCTGTGGGTGCATTGAAAATGTTGCATTTTCTGAGCTTCCTCTGCTGTGTAATTCTGCACTCTACTGCAATTTTATCCCGACAACGCACATTACAACATATGCTGCTACTTTCTCTCGTCTGCTTCTTTGGACACGTTCTCATTCCACCACTGCTCTCCGTGTTTCGGGAGGTAGATCGCTGTAAGGAAGGATTAAATGAGATCCGAGAAAATGTCAGATGGAGACCATGGAGTGAGCGGTTATTTAATACGTATGGATAATGGATGTCTGGATTCTTTGGGTCATTCTTGAAGGACGAGCAGAAAAGAAGAGCTCTTAAAAAATCAATAGAAAGATTTAGGTCTTTTTTTTTGTGTGTGCTTTATACCAAAGCATCTAATCAGTCATTTCATGCTCTCACACACGGATCGGCAGGCAGGCTGTGTCAACATGAACCCAGGAGGATCCTGAAATCTAGTAACTTCCGCATCTAGGATACAACTTTGTGTACTTATACTCTAAGCCATGCGTGGATGACTGATGTTGAGGCATGAAAGCAAGACAAATGCCGACCTCTTCACACACCCAACACACACAGACGCTGTTTGTCTGTCATGCTACTCTTTAATGGTGCATCACTGATGCAGGAAACTCAATCATTCTTATCGGAATCCTTTCTGCAAGCTTCCAAAGACTGTGGGTGTGGCACAATCTTTGTTTTATATTAATTTTAATATTCAGTGTTTATAACATCCTGCTTTTCATGTAGTTTGTATTATGTTTCAAAATATATCATGACTTTATAGAGACCTCAGGGAAATGATTCTTTTGTTTTCTGTGCAGGTTCTTCAGCCTTTGGTGTCCTGAAAAAGGAAAGAACCAAAAAGAAACATGTTGTCAGAGTTTTGTTCTCCATGCTGAACAAAGTCATTTCTTTCTACGTCTGTAACTTGTTGCTTCTCATGGCTTCTTCTCATCTGAAATTGGACCGGTCCCAATAAAATAAAACATTACATTTTAATGAAGACAAAAGAACGCAGTCGGTACCGTTCTGTGTCTTCACTTTGATCACGTGACAAAGGTTTTTATACAGTGTAGCAGTGAAGCCTACCATCCTTACGAGGTTTCACATAAAAAAAATTAAAAAAAATGTTTTTTTTTACACTGCAGTGACTCAATAATCAAAAAGTTTTTGAAATGGCTTGTTTTCCAGACATAAGAAACCATCAGCTTATTGGCAGAAAATGGAAAGATTGCTTTTACATTAGCACTTAGGCTGTTTCTAGAATCAGTAGACTCTAATTGAAGTACAAAACAATGCAAAGAAGTGAATTTGGTGTAACAGATCCCTTTAAAGCTTTGCAAAATGTTCAAGTTTAATTTTTTTGAATAGTTGCAAAGGTTAATAGCTTTTTTCCCTTATCCATCATCAATTTACAGTATTTTGTGTATAACACATAACATCCAAATCAAATTAGAACCACCACTGAAGATGGTGGTTCTAATGTCAAATCAACAACATCAGCTGGTCCTCCTGCAGGATGCCTTCTTTATCAGATTCTAAAGCTTTGTCCGTGTGGACTGTGACATAGAAAATCCCGCTGAATAAATATTCTGAAACTTCTAAGTTTGAAAATATCTAATCCACATGGAGCTCAGTTTTTCTGATCAGAGGTGTAGCAACCGTTTCCATGTAACATCCAGACAGAGGCCGCGCGAAGAGCAGGAGATCATCAATGTGGGAATATTCTTCGTGAATAATTGAAAGTTTTCATTTTACATGATTCCAAAGACTTGAACAATGTGACAACTGTCTTCTGAACATCATAATTCATCCCCCCACCCACACACTTTCCTTCATCACCGCTCTTCATTTATCTGAAAGCTCCAAAGCGGCCCAGGCACACACAGCCCAGCGGTTGAAATTAGCATAGTTGTTAAGAAGAAAAAAAAATAGTGTGGCAATTACTCTGCTTCATGTTGCAAATCATGGAGAGGAAAATGACATCATAAGTGCGAAGTTTGGAGCATTCTTAAGCACACACTCGAACGCCATTATCTGGCATCGTCGCTCATTGCTAATTAGAAAGACAAAGCATTAAAGTCTCATAAGTGAACTAGATGGAAAATGAATGGTGTGAATAAAATGAGTGTTTGATTGGAGAGGAACTGATGATAGACGTGCATGAGAACTAACACAGGCTAGGACCTGGGTCCTTCAAGTCGATATTTGACACATAGAGCATGAGGGATGTGTATTAATGAGTTATTACAGCAGGACATTGTGAACGTTACAATAAGGGCCTAAGAAATAATTAGTCTTATTAAGATTTTTGAAAGACCTTTGACACCTTATTCTTTTTATTCTTCTGTGTTTTTCAGCATTTTTATTCAATAATTTTGCTAAAAATAAAACCCTCTCATTTCAGATTTCCATTCATAGTTTATTAAGGAAATATGAACCTTTAATTTTTCCTCTTGTCAAAGGTGGAAACAGTAAAATTAGGGCCTAAGACAAAAGGCATACATGGTGTCAGTCATTCAATAAGAGGGACGTTAGAAACGTAAGGAATGATCAAATATGGGTTTAAATATGGGTTTAATTCTTTAGCACTTTATTTGTTGACGTGTTTTAAAACCGTTCCTGGTTTGAACAAAAAGCCGATGAAGTGACATGTACAAAATGAGTTACACAGTTACATTTGATCAGACTATATAGCAAAAACATTTTACACCAATCATGGCATTTTTACTAATACAAAGCATTCTGGTGTCAGTTTTTGGGGTTAAATAAAAGCACTGACGCCTGTGTGTGTTTGAACAGAACTTGTAACGTCTAACCTGTGTGCTATCAGGAATGAATGTTTCAGATACCAGATATCAGAGTTTGCAGATGTATAACTGAATGGATGTGTTTTACTTTTCAGCAACTTTCAATTTCAGAATTGACTTGATAAAAAATGGCAAAATTGAAATTATTAACCAATTTTGCTACTTTTCTCAGACAAAAAGTGATCATACCACCAGAGCTCAACTATAAAGCCTTTCAGGGAAAATAACCACAGATTTAGATGAGCAAAAATATTGTGCAAACAAAAAATGACCGTACAAATAAAGAATACCTTTAAATAAATCTTGGTAGCAACACGGACTGTAAACCTCACCCTTTACTCTGCATTCTCATCACCCTTTGATTGTGTGTGTCTTATTGCTGAACTGATTCTTTTCCCAGTGTGTTGCTATCGCCAGCTGTTTCTTATCAGACTCACTTACCAACAGTGCAAGAGGAGCAGCAGATCTCTGAACACACCAGATGGCCTCCTCGTACCCGAGTGGCATCCAGCCCCACATGATGCCCTCTTTGTTTCATGTTTCCATGTTTCATGTTTGCTTCTCTCTCCTCGGATCTCCTGGTTCAAGCTGCTGAAGGTTTGGTGGAAGGCTTCCACACCGTTGTG
The DNA here is from genome assembly GCA_010277075.1 of Poeciliopsis retropinna. NCBI lineage: Eukaryota > Metazoa > Chordata > Actinopteri > Cyprinodontiformes > Poeciliidae > Poeciliopsis > Poeciliopsis retropinna. Next base: position 3,022,699 of record VMRM01000009.1, read on the forward strand.
CCTGCTGATGATCCTCCAGAGTGTCTCGCCATTCCTCTGATCGCAGTCCCTGGGAAACGACCAACGATCCTTCCCGCAACGATCGCCGACAGCGAGGAAACCGAGGACAACAAACAGGATTCATCACACTCCGTCTCACGCGCCGCCGGCTGGAGACACAGATGGAAATTCGGAACGTTCTCCTCAGAGACGGAACATTCACCGCCGACTACGACAACCAGTTTGTTCTTCAGTGTTATGTTTGAATTAAAGTAATCTAATTTTGCTTCTTTTCATTGTGGGATGACTTCCTTTGGGGAGTTTAACAGAACTGTGGAAATAAAGTGTATAAATTCAAAGGTCCTGAAGCTCCACTGACTGTAAGAGCCAAGATATCTCCTGAGAATTCTGCATGTCACACCACACTCAATCATGTCTCCTCTGATCGTTTTGCTCTCAGACAGGGGGAGAGGATTAAGATTTTATCCTTTGCCACATCAATGGTGTCAGCCCGATGTTAAAATTCACCATCTGGTTTTTGCCCTGGAGCGAACGTTCATTCCATGGATCTGTGTTCCCGTAAAAAGAGATGATCAGTGCACTCCACAGAATTCTGTTACGTCATGTGCAGACACATACCAAACAAAACAAAAATATCATGAAAATGTAACTCATCTCAATAAGTGGAATATATTTAATAGACAAACTACAGTGTGATTTTAAATGTTTATTTCTGATGATCAAGACTTACAGTTAATAATAACCAAAAGACAACTTTTGGAAAATTTCAATAATACCAATTGTTATAACTTATTATAATTTAAAATGATAATTAACAATTATTATTAGACTAATAATTATTAATAACAATTCCTCTTTTAAAATGTCCATTTATTTCTAAATGCAACTAGAAAATGACAGCCTCAAGAAATCTTCACTTCATAAAACCAAGTTCTTAGTAGCTTTGGATTAAAATTGGAACCAAACACGCCTTCCGATCCAAAACTCCAACTCAAACTTCTTGGAAGTTTGAGTCACAAGACTCGATGTGACTCCTGATGTCTATGTTTTAGATTCAATTTATATTTAGGTTGACTTTCGACAACTATATTGATTTATTATATTAGACACGTGGTTCAAACAGACTCCTATTTCAAAATCTGCTTTTGTGTAATGATTGACGGACCTGAAATGAGCCTAAAAAAGATACCAGCTGATTGTAGTTTCTACTGTTTGGTGGCCAGGACCAGACACACATCAAATAAAGCGCCTTTCTTATTAAAATATGGAAGAAAAAGATATGAGAAACGAGATATTATGGACAGTATCACTGAGGAAATTAAATGGAAAATAAAAACTAATAGATTGGATGGATTTACAAGGAGAACGTTACGCTACTTATATTTTCTCATTTTCATGAATAAAAAAAAAAAAAGAAATTGCAGATTTCTCTGAAAAACAGTACTTTACAGCGTCCCACAAAAACAACTTTCTAAATGTCATCAGTAGTCAGTATTCATAATATGAAGGTGATAAAATTTAAAGGAGAACTAATAACCTATTTAGTTCACATACGAAGTGCAAAATCTGACTTCAGGTTTGACTCACAAAAGAAAGTTCTGGGTTCTGATGGGTTCTGTGTGGCGTTTGCATGTCCTCTCCCTGCATGAACTGGGTTTTCTCTGTGTTGGCCTGGAGACAAGCTGGTGATCTGTCCAATCACCTGTCACCCATTCAGAGCTGCAGAGAGGAAATGAATGAATTCACGTTTCTGTTTGTCTCACAGTGAAAACAGATGATATGAAAATAATGAGTAACTACATAATAAATATTAAAAATGTGTCTTTCTCCTACAAGACAGTCTTTCAGACACAGTGTTCATATCCAGGCAGGAATACAACTTAAAGAGGGTACTTTACCTACAATTTAACAGAACATTTAATGTGACTTGACTTCATTTTCCTGAAAATATTTAACTGTTACATCTTCAGTCAAGAGCTACAAAATGTTTTGTTTAAGGTTAAACCATCTAATAGTCTCCTGACAATGCAAAACATGACAAGATGGCACCTATGAATCAATTTACAGGTTGCATGTTCTGTTGCCTACACAAACTCTTGTTCTCCACCAGGGTTCTAATAGTTCTGGACGTTTCATTATCCTTTAGTTTTATTTCATCATGACTGTGAGCTTGTCTAATTTGGTTAGTTTTAATTCATTTTAGAGTGTGTTTGCTAGTTTTTATTAATCATTATTAGTGTTTCGCTTTAGCTTGGTGTTTATTTCATTACTTCCCATGGCGAAACCTGAACATTGGATTGGACCAACGTACCCTGCTACTGGAGTCCCTGTGACATCATGGTTTCCAGTCTCCTTGTGTTCCCACTCCCACAGAACTGCAGGTGAAACAATCAATTAGACTTATTCTAATTCTCAACACATATGGTAAGAGGACTGAGGTCGGTTAAGGTCAGCCTTTGGAGAGGATTTCCTGTGAACCTTCTTTAGCTGTTTTTCCTTTGACCACGTAGTTACACAATTTGACTTTTAGAAAATAAATGAAAACACAGCAATTTGGAAATCTTGTTTTTCAGTAAAAAGTTTTGGCTTTAGAATGAGGTGGGTGTTTTTGTTTTTTTTGGCAGTATTGAAATTAGTTTATTTTGCAAAGCTGCGATGGAAACAGCTTTTTTTCACATGATCAACAACCGGATGTTGCCACTGGTGTAAACCACAAAGGAGAAGAAGACAGGAAGTAGTTGGTGGATGATGGTGCGGCCATGCTTTTTAATGACTTATCACGTGAACAAACTTAATCACATGCAATTTTTCATTGCATTTCCAATTAGATGGAAACACCTCAATTGCAAAATCAACTTTAGTTAAACTTTCGTTTTAATTCAAATTCAACTCAAGCCTTTTCTCTGGTATTATCTATCCGCTTGCCAGACTTTCTATTTAACCAGACTATATATCTTCAGCAGAATGCTAACATGCTCTTACTGGCTGAATTAAGCAGCTTTTGTTTGCTTTTGCTCTCCGTCTCACTTTACTCATTTAAAAGTCAGCTCCATGTTTTATGGAAACGTAGCAACATCAGGGTACAAAAGAATTAAATAAAGTTAGAACTTGTCTGTCTTTAATCCCACTGAAACTCTGCAACATCTGAACGGATTAACAATATCCTGAGATAACTTATCTTATCTTGCCCTTTAAGTCGCAGCTGTCATCATGCTTACCTTAAAATCTGGTAGGCTAGTTGTCGTACCGCAGCTTGCAGCCTGACAAGCAGCTCTGACTGCCGTCATACCCTTAACTCTGACCAGCAGTCCCAATTCAGGTCTGAAGTGAGCAGCAGATTACCTCTGTTCTGCACGAGTGTTATCCTTCACACATTCCAGTTTATTCTGTCTCTGGGTGTGCAGAGGCAGAATAAGCATGGAGGGATTATGCTTCATATCTGAAGAAGCTTCAGACTGAGCTTACAAGGCTTTTGATCCAGTATTATGGAATGTCTTTGTTTTCCTTGCAGGTTCACGTTTTACAGAAATCCAGTTGTTGTTCTCTGTGTTAGAAACATTCGATATGTTCCTGCAAAACAAGAACATTACACAGAATATTTGGGTAGTTCAGATATTTTAAAGAGGCAGTCTTATGTATTTTCCTGACATAATCAATTAAATGTTACATTCAGTTTTTTTTAGTAAAAATGCTGAATATATTAAATGTGAATTGCACAAAAATTGACTTTGTAACTTAATGCCTTGAAATTGGGCCTCTTTGTCATGGTTTTTGGGATATTTTGGACCCACGTGTAGAGTTGCTCTCAGGACACCAGACAAGTTTTAAAAATGTATTCACAGAGAAGAGAATGTGAAATGTGGAATGGTGAATTCCACAGGTGATCCGGTTCAAGACCGAGAAGACCAACAGCGTTCTGGGAAACAGGTGAGTTCAGTGAACAAACTGAAGATGGAGTTAGCAGATGAAGCTTACATGTGCAGGAGATAATTGCTAATTGCTGCTGACTAGTCTGAAGGAGCAGGGTGGTCACAAGGAAAATTCCTAGAAAATTGTTTTTTTTGCAGAAATCTCTCTTTTTTTCTTTCTTATCTACAGTGACCTTTCATTGAATTTCATATTATAGTTTAATTTTCTAAATGTTTCAGTTACAATGGGCAGGAAATACTTGCAATAATATTTTTAGTTATGGCAGATGAAACTGAGTGATTAGTTCCTTGATTGACCAACTTAAAAAAAGTTAAATCTAAATCACTAACCAAGTTTGTAGGAATTGTTAGGACTGCCACTGTTTTATTTTGAAAATTATTTCCGTAACATTGATTTTTTTTTTTTTTGTCTACTTCAGTGTGTTCAATCAAATGAGAGGTTGAAATCTTCAATGTTTTTCCAAATAAATTTGTACAACCACAATGCAAAGCTCCACTTTTTTCAATGCGTTCTACTCTTTTTAACAGGGACATACGTAATTCTCCAACAGAGCTTTTTTGGAAAATATTTCACATGTTGGATTTGTTCATATCAAAAACAAAAGCAGAGGAAACAAACATGATGTAGAATAAAAACAAGTAAACACTCTGACTTGCTTCTGTCTGCTGCTGATTTTCCTTCATTGTTTACAACTGCAGCAGTCGCTCAGTTGCTGTCTGTCTCTGCAAATTATCTACACTCAAGTTCATTTTTCTTCCGCTGCAAACAACAGTTCAATCACTTCAACTTGCACATTAACTTCTCCCTCTCCTGCCCTAAAGTCAGACTTTCTTCTGTGTTCTGCTCTTCCAGTTCGGACTGGACACTCATTTTGCATGGTGATGGAGGGAAACATAATGCAAACATTCAAAAGGAAATATCAAAATGTGGAAGCGGATCCTTTTTCGGTTTCATCACTGATAATTTATTTCAGCTTACTTAAAAAAAACAAAAAAATGTGAGCAATGAAAGAGAAAAAAAGAGTTTTCAAAGTATTCAGATGTTAAAGCTGACAATTACAGATGTCCTATGGTTAGTAAGAGGAGTTTGATCTGGTTAATTCCAATTAAATACAAAATTTTTCCAAAAGTCTTGCAGCAGGGCGTTGGGCCTGAATGGAGGAATTAAGAATTATTTCCATCTCTATCCATTTTTGTCTAACTCTGTATACAGTAATGAGTGTATTTCCTGGTTTATTAATCCAGTCTAAATGGTCTCAGAAATGAGGACACAATGTTTGCCCTTGTGTCATTTAAAACTAAAATAACTTTCTAACATTTAGAAAGCTCACAGAAAACAAGTCAGTCGAGGGCAATAATAACGATGAAGTTTCTATTCATCCTGAAACAATAAAATGTCTGTATTTTTAACGTGATCCCGACTGAAGAAACTCATTTTATAGACACATAATACTCTGCTGTGTCTGCTATTAACACTACTGCTACTTTTAGCATCATTAATTACAATTAAAAGTTTTTTTTTTTTTCATTAAAATCTCATTGAGTCATTATTCCAAGAATTAACAGAAATTACCAACAACCTTCAACTTCACATCTAGGCCAAGGATCTGCAACCAAACATGGTAAAGAAACCAAGCATTATTTTAAACATGTTTTAGGATTTATTTTTGTGTCATCAGGTTGGAAACCGTAGTTTTTTTAATTGTTTTCCACAAATACTAGCATGCCACCAAAGAAACTTGATCCATTTTCGTTTTTTGCAAATGTTTCATGTTTTTCTTCCTTTCTGGACTTAAAAATAGAAATAAAATGGTGGTTGTTGGAAGAATTGCAACTTATTTTCTACATAAGTTGTGTTTTTTCTCAACAGGTCAGATCAAAATTAGCAACTCTCAACCAGTTTTACTTTTATCAGAGGGAAAAAATGTTTTTTTTTTTTTTTTTGGATGGCAATGATTGCAGATCCCTTCTACAAACCAATTAATATATCAATATATGTACTCACCTTTCTGCAGATATTATGATCATTTAAGCATATTTTCAGCCTCACAAACTAGCCTTTTTCTCAGATCCCATATTTGACAAGAGATACAAAATCGTAAAGTCTTATTTGGACACATCACTGACATGATATTGTTGGATGGTTCCTGCAGCAGGTACCACAAGCTGCTTCTCAGCTTCATTTGGCTCTGGCGTGTTGATGAGGCGGGCCACGTCTGAGAAGCAACACCACTGTGCTTCTGAGAATCAGAACAAACCCAAACTGAAGCCCGCAGGCTCAGATGACGGATTTAATTACAGGCCTCTGGCAAAAACTCAAAGTACTCTTCCAAAGCTGATGTAGCTTCAGTAAGACACTGGACTTCCATGTATATTATGAGTGGTATTTCTTTTTCCAAGTATACAGCGATTAAATGCAATGACTGTGCTTCAGAAAAGGTCAAACACTTCTCTGCTAAGTGGTGTGTTTGCACAAACGAGCAGTCTGTGTGGAGGTGAAACCTTCCCGATATAAAATGCGGCGCAGCAGGAGAGAGCGCCAGCGAAACATGCTGGCGGTCATATTTTTGTTGTGTCTGTATTATGTGCATTTAAAGAAAGTTGATATTTGGAAGGTTTTTTGAGTCATGGCAGAAACAAGTAACCCAACAGAGTTTCTACAAGAGTAGAATAAAGTGCTCCTCTTAATAAAAGAGCAGCTTTGATTAATCTAAAGCAAACTTTGTGGAGTTTTGGACTCAGTCAGTGGCTACATTCCTTACTGAGGAAATTCCAAACAGTGACAGCCTGAGTGTTTTAACTCTGAATCACTTGTTGCCTTGTAAACTTGATATGAAAGTCTGTTTTTATTCATTTAGTGAGTTTTTTTTAAACTTACCACAAACTAAGGTTGCATTCAAATCAGCCCTGTTTAGTTCATTTTTCTAGCTAGACCAGTTTGTTTGGGGAGGTGTGAATGCGCTATCCAATACAGATTCAGACCAAAAAAAAAGCAAACTCTGGTCTGCTTACAAACCTACGTCTTAGATCAGTTGAAGTGAACTCTTGTGCGCTTCGAATACATATGTGGACGCCAAGCGGACCAGGAACTGCTCCAAAAGCAGGAAGCTGCCATAAGTTGTGGGTGGATGGAGGTGAGGCAAGAGCTGGAGACCCAGGTAGAGGTGAAACGATGATGTCTAACGACGAATAAGTCCAAATAATCCAAACAGTCGGAAGCACAGTCCAAAATAGTCTACAAAACCCAGGCAGCACAGCTGAGCCGGTAGCAACTGGTGAACGAATGGACAGAAACACATTGACAGAAACGACGCCAAACAAGATGAGGAACAAAGGACACAGGTGGGATTAAATACACTGAGGGTAATCAAGGAAACAAGACACACCTGGGAGTAATCAAAGGGGAAGACAGGACAATACGAAGAGCACAGAGGACACAGAGACTCAAAATAAATACACAGAAAAACACGGAACATGACAGAAGCGGTCCATAATGCACGGCTTTCTGGGCAAATACAACCAAAACAAACGTGTGAATCCAGTGCCAGTGGGAGAAATGGCTCATTATCTTTTACCAAAGACAAAAGAAAAATCCCACAACTGCTAAAATCTGACACTACTTCATTTTTGTTTACATTTTGTGAAGAAGGAAGTTGCACTGAGTGTCTTAATCAGAGGTTTTTTGTTATTTCCTTCTGTTGCTCTTGGTGCAGCGCCACCACAGGCGAGGAGGGGAACAGTTTTTTTTAAAAGGTTTGGTACTGTGATGTGAAAGCAAACCTCACCAGCTGAAAATGGAACAAATGTTGCAACTTTGGTCCTCAGCTAGACTATGAGGTGTGAAAACAGCCCAGGCCTTATTGCTCAGTTTCTCTTAACCAGGTGAGTTTAGGAAAGAAGAGCTGAAGTCTTGGTTTTACTGTGCCTGCTCTGATAGAGGGGATCCTCACTTCCTGCTGCCAGGAAACTGGAGACACAGAAACAGCTAATCATTCATGTGACTCTGGTCAGGGATTTCAGGGAAGAGGATTTGCTTCTTCTATGTGTGCATACAGGGCTTAGCAGGAACTCGTCGACACAACAACACGACCTGCTTAAGTCCATAACGTTGCTGCAGATGTGAATGCTCTGCATTATGTAACGGCCTCCTGGTATGGCACCTGCCGGGGTTGGAGTTCCAAACTGAAAACTTAGAAAGCACCGGCTCTACAAGGCAACCACACTTAAAAAAAAAACAAAAAAAACCTTTGTTGCTGTAAAAAATTAAAGTAATGTTATTTATAGATGAATAACATAACAAGATCAGACTAAATCATTGGGGAAATTAGAGAAACCAAGCTAGCGTCTAACATTTGCGAGGCATGAACTAATTTTGTCACATAAAGGTGGATTGAAATTTGACATACTTTCTATCCAGAATAATTGATGAAAGTTTAACCAAATTATATTTGTTTGTGGGAAATTCTTACACCAATTTTATTTGATCATCTTTTTGCAGTCTTTTTTCTATATCAGTAACCAGTCATGTATCTGTGTTATCATTACTATCATGACGTAACTGGATTATCAAGTTTTACACTCAATGATGGGTTAATATCTTGTCCTGTTATTTGCTAAAGTGCTTGGTTGTTGCATTTCTACATTAACACTCCTGTTATATATTTTTTATTTTTTTTTCCAAACTTTGTATGTTAGTTTTTATACTTTGGTATTCTTTTCTGTTTGAAAAGAAAAAAAAATCCACCTGATAATATGCTTAGAAACCGTTTCCCTCTGTTAAAACCTGTCTTGTGGTTGCTTAATCTAAAGCCTGACCGTAAAACGTCTAAGCTAATGCTAACCATTGGACCGTATCCACCTACAACTGATTAACTCACACACATTCCCACTGCCAGGAACTTGGTAGCGTGGAAAAAGCAAACCATGCAGTATGTGACACTGGTCGGGGGTTTCAGGGAAGAGGATTTGCTTCTTCTACGTGTGCATCCAGGGATTAGCAGGAACTTGTCCACACACCAACACAACCTGCTTAAGTCCATAATGTTGCTGCAGACATTCTGTAAATGCACAACGGTGTATGACCATTTCCTGCTATGCGTAGTGCTGAGGTTAGATTACCAAACTTACAACTTGTGAGTTCAACAAGAAATAAACAAGAAACAACATTTTTCATGTTTGCTGTAGATTAATGGCTAATCCAACCTGGCGAATTAAAGAATGATAACAATGGAGTAGCCAAAAAGAATTTGGAATTGAGAGAATGAAGCATCTTCACTTTGCAAAGCCACCGGTAAATTACAAAACTACAAAAAATAACACATTTTATGCTTATTAGTGTTATGTATAAGTGGTAAGCATCCCTTGACTGTCGTAACAGGAGGAATTCTGTCACCAGAATATTTATGACATAAGGGGAACTATTGAGTGAATTGTAAAACTCAATGTTTGGTTCAGTTATTATTAGTCCAGACTTCAAAACTTTGTGAAAACCTTTCACTTACTCATAATCAGTGGGTTGCTGGTTTGGACCCACATTTCATCCGTCTCAGTTGTTGTGTCCTTAGGCAGGACACTTCACCTGCCCTGCCTGCTGGTGGTGGTCAGAAGGCCCGGTGGTGCCGCTCAACACATCGGTTCACAAATGTGACACACACATTCACATTTGGGGTCATCTGGACTTGATGATGTTCCAAACAAGTACAGGCCATTTAACATTTACTTCCTCATTGACAAATAAGGACTCTGTCACTAGTCTTATATTTGATCAGTTATTATTTATAAAGTTACAGTCCAAGTAATTAAAGTGTTAAATGTTAATGAATCCTTGAAAATGCTCTTCTTCTAAAATGTTACAGAATGTTTGTGTGACCTCAAGCCAAACTGGAATTTTTGCCACTTTTCACATAAGCAAATCTCTCACGTCTGATTGTTTTAACATAAACAAGCTGCTGATTTGCTTTGAAAATAAATGTAAAAAAAATAAAAATAAAAATAAATCACACTAGTCTGAAAACTCGGTGGGTCTCTCAGCGCTCGCTCTTCCTTTATTCAAGTTATTTTGTGCCTTAGCTGCAAAGTAGCCCAGGTTGTTTTCAATCCTTGCTTCGCTCAAAAAGAAGAATCCAGAGATCTCTGGACATCTCTCCAGCAGCTGCCTGGAGTACTCGGCAAGAAGTCTTTCACTTGATTTATCATTTCTTTCAACAGATGCGGACACTTGAGTTTAGGAACGACTTTATTTCCAGAATGTATAATTTCTGACATAGCTATGCACAAGTACAACAGTCAGTCACAGCCTCTTTTGTTCTGGCTATGCTTTCACAGGTTTTTGCTATGAATACTGAAAAATGTCAGAAATAAACATTCTCCCTGTGAGGGTATTTACAAAACCCCACTGGAAATCAGAGGGTGAGGCTGGGAGCTGGGCAACAGAGTTTTGCTTGACCAAAACCAAGGCATGCAGGACAGGTAAAGAGCCTATGATGAAAGGGGTTTTCCTCCACTGACTTTACCCTGGTTTTCGTCTTCTAACATCAAAGTCAGATTTATCCACATGCTCACAGATGATGGTTACACCATGTGCTGCAGTTGCACTGACAGTATTGCCAAAGGCCATGTTTACAGAGTCTGTGAAGTTTATACATCATAACACCATAAGAAACAAAATGTTCACGTTACTGAATGACTGAACCAGTTAGTATCTCTCGCTCCTTCTTCAAGTTTTTTTGGCACAACTTCATGCAACGCTGGATGAAGTCACGAGACACTGTGAAGTTGCAGTCAAATGACAGTGGTCTCTGGGTGGGCACTTGGTTTACCAGGACAAAATGATGATCACCACAGTTCCACCGCGACCCAACGTCTAACAGAGGTTTCCTTCTGCAGCCGCAACACGGCAACGAACAGTTCCGTATTGTCAGTACGTCGTTTCTTTGATGATGTTGGTGGAGAAGGTGTGGTTGCTGGAAATGCTGATGGAGTGGCGGGTCAGGGGGTGCGGCTGCTTCCTGGGCGTGTGGCGGCAGGGCATGAAGAAGTAGCGCAGCGTGGTGAAGAAGACCTGGCGGTAGGTGGCAGACACCAGGTTGTAGAGGATGGGGTTGATGGCCGAGCTGATGTAGAACAGCATGTTGGTCACCATGTAGAAGTAGTGGTAGAAGTCGTACATGTTGCTGCAGGAATAAAGAGAAGAGAGAAGAAAGGAAAGTAAAAATGTGAAATGTTTGGTTTTGACACACCAGTTGTCCCCCCCTCTCAACCTTTGGTGAATGACATTTGACCCCATGTGCACTTTTAGAAGTGTTTTGGGAACTAATGGTCTGACTGAACATTCTCTCACTTCCCCACCATCCAACCATGATGTCGCTGACCGTTGTGCCACGAGGATTAACGTGCTTAATATTTAGCTTTAAACTGAATATTTTGTTTGAAATCAAATATTCATCGAATATAGATGTCAGCTAATATTTAGCTCAGAGCAAAATATTCAGCCAGTTCTAAATATTTAGCTCAGCGCAAGCTTTGCATGCTAGCTATTCACTTAGCTCAGAGCTAAACCTTTAGCTAACATGCAAATTCACTTGCCGATGACTGGAAATGGACTACCAAAATAAAAGCTGGGTCTTGTGAACCAGGGGGAGGCGCAGCCATCCTATGCCAAGTGATTGCTTGCTGCAATGAGGAGGTAACTTACCAGTGGAGGACACCTCTGGAACAAGCAATTTCTGTCTTTAGTGAAATAAAGACAGAAATGCTCTGATGAAGTGACTCTGGCACCAATCAGTTGGCCCTGCCTAAGTGAGCAACGCTCCCAGTCTGACCACAACAATCCCAGTCTGACCACTCCTATGAACATTATCTGGCTCCACCGCTGGCTGGTGAAGAGTTGCTCATGTCACGTCTTCATGATTGTTCCATTTCCTCTCAACATGTACAACATTTCAACTTAAAAGATAGGATGAACCGTCTTAATGGCGATACAGATTTTTATCAATGGCTCTCTACAGCAACAGCCACAACACCAGCCTGCCAAAAGGAGTTTATATGAAGGTTTGGAAGACCCAGATTTTATTTAGCAAATTTGCATATTAGCTAAATATTTAGTTTAAATCGTTTGAAACTGTGGCATTTATAAATGAATAAAAAACCTGGTAAAAACATGACTTTGGCAAATGAAGTCCCATTACTGGCTAAATAGTCCAAATTGTTGTTAATATTTGAGTGTGTAACTTTTGTGACACCATGCACGACCCCTGGCTGAAATATGTTTGTCATTAACAAACTTCTGTACAACCTAATGACAAACTGATGACATGATCAGACTCATGAGAGTCCATCTGATGCGCACAGAGAATCATTAACGGCTTGCCTTTGGAAGTTTAGTCTCTCTGACGAAATAGCTGAGAGACCTAAAACACAAATACATTAATATAATTACCAAAACTAATTATTTCTCAAGTGATCTTTTCGCTCTGATTACCAAAGTGATGGCGCCGTGTAAACTAATAATGCACATTTCTAAGCCTGTGGTCCACTTCCAAAAACACAAGCCATTATTGAAAGGTTTTCAAGATTTAGCCTCGGGATTCCTGCCAGCCACTAACTTTCTTAATGCTGTGAAAGCAGGAAACGAACGGCAAGAAGATTCAGCGCGCCCCTCTCCGCTGGAAGATATGCTCACACATACACAGTCACGTACGTCGGCTTTCCAAATCCATGTGGTACAAATCTAATCTCCAGAGGGATGAAAATAGCAGACACATCATCTCTGCCAGGATCACCGTGAAAGTGTTGTACAAGAAGTAAATTCATTTGATGCAATCTATTTATGTTGTACCTTCTAAATGCTACAAAAAGGTTTAAAAGGAGTGGAAAAACCTTAAAGTGACTGACTCTATCTCTGGTAGAGGCTGACGATAAGGAAGCAGGAGATTAAGCTGCAGAGCGAGAGAAGGGGAGGACATTAATGGAGGAAAAGTTACATAAGCCCACACAAATGCTGAGAGATATCAGTGAAGAGAAGAAAATATCATGAGGGTGTGAAATATGGTCATAGCATACAGCGTTCACGTTTCTTTTATTTTTGTTCCATTTCAGATCATCGAACAAATTTGAACATTTGATAAAGATAAATTGAGAACATATAAAAATGAGGATTTAGTTGACTGAAGGGAGAAAAGCTTTCCAAAAAAGTAAATGATACATTTGTAATCAAAAGCTGGAGCCAGTGTCACTAGCAACACCCACTTGCTCATGAGCAGACCCGAAAAATCAAGTAATAACTTTAATACAAGGAATCTAATGCCATGAACTACGCAAAATAAAAAAAAAAATTAAAAAAATGATGCAGTGACGTGAAGAACTTAAAGAAGACATGAGAAGCAGTCATTTCCTGCTGACCCTCATGTAAAAATGTTACAAAACAGAAAAAAGTAGCGAATTTGGTGTGTTTCCATCTGCTGGTTTGGAGCGAATCAACCAGGCTACACAAATCATAATTTCATCAGATTTTGACTCGACACATGGCTTTAAGTAGAGGATAGGATCTAGTATGGACCATTCATCTCAGAAAAATGGAGAGAGGTTTTCTGATTTGATTGTATTGCTGTCTGGCTATTTGTAACTGTTCTGCCTTGTCAGCTAGTACTGGCTATGTGAAATGCTGTAAGGAGACGTAGAAACAGAATCAGTGACGAAAGGTAAATCTCAGAATTTATTTTGCAAATGTGTTTTCATCGGCTCCTTAGAACATTAACTGTTATTTTCGAAAAGCCAAAAACCACCTCAAGCTAGCATAAAAACTTTTTGTGAAATTGAGGAAGTTATTTTGAATTTTAGCATTTCCCTCAACCCTTCCTAGAGTGATACTTCAAAAACTGTGCATAAAGAAAATTTCAATGGAGACACGGTTGATGACATCTATCATTCTGGAAAGGAATGCAAAACCAGTTCAAAGGCTTCAGTATTCCAGCAATTCAATTCAATTCAATTCAATTCACTTAAGTTACAGAGCACCAATTCACAAAGATAGTTGCCTCAAGTCACAAAAACAAAGAAAAAACATCTCGTTTAAATTCAGAAACACATATTTAATCCAAACAGTCAGGTTCAAAGTCAAATAAATGCATTCAAACTTCATTTTTGTTTTGAATAAATGCAATCAGTTTATTATTTCAACTAGTAATGAAAGTTTTGCAAAAAAAGCTGGCAGATTGCATTGAGACATGTGGCAATCATCCCTTATGTATGAGCATGTGGCTGCAGTGGACAATTGATTGTGTCAAGACATTAACTGTGTGGCAATCAATCATACTGAGCGTGCAAGATGCGATGATGGAGAGAACTCCCCTCTAATAGGAATGGACCTCCGGAGGAGTCATGCTCAATGCGAGTGTTCGTCTGCCACCAATGACCGGGGTTTGAGAAAACAGAGCAGCTCTCAACTAGGAGTACCTCCTATGCTAATGAAAATGTAGAGAGGTAGTGGCAGCAGTAGCAGAGAAACACAGACGAACAGAAAACTCAGAGTCAGTTTTTAAGTCTGTGGGAGAAAATTACTTTGTCCAGGAATGAGACGAGGTTTAACACTGAAAGGCAAGGCCAAGTGCATCACAAGCCATGGATGCATGAATCATGTAAATAAATAATTACTGTCTCAGCCATGGTAAATACCCTCCACCCTCCACCAGCCAGTGAGAAAAACACAAATTTGTCAGGGCTTTCCCAGTAATCTGGTTTGGTAGAGCACAGACACAGTTGGTCCGTCTGGCACCGATCTGGTTTTGGGTCAGTCTACATGCATAAGGGCTGCCATGTGCAGAGGGAGTTTAGCCACTTCTGCTCAACAGTGGGTAGAGGAAAGATGGCACTAATGGAAGGTTAGTTACACTTTAGCTAAACTGTCATTACTTACATGCACAAATAATTTGTGCATAAACCTTAAACGTCTTGGCTAGCTCAGTTCCATTTCAGTCGGTATGATATGGGGATTTTGTCCTCACTTTTCCCTTTACCTGCCCCCAATTTGCACATGACCTGCTGCAGCAGTACAGCATTTATTCTAGTGGCACCCACGCCCAGTAATCTGGAACCTATTGTCCTGGTGAAGCTGTAGACTGATAATAACATAATTCAGAGGACCAGGACTTCATTCTCACAAAGCTTACATGCACTTCTGAGCAAGAGGAGATTCCAAACTGTCCTGGAAGGCAGCTGTCCTCTTGGCTTTGTGTTCATCTAACCTTATGTTCTAACCCCCTGTGAAACCATAACCACACCCCTGACAAATTTTGACAACATTTCACCAAAGTATAACACTTATGTTCATATCTAAAATTCTTTAATTAAAGGGGCAATATTTTGGAAAATATCTATATTTTTTAGCTTTACAACATGTACATAATGTTATTTCCTCATCAAAAACATACCTGGGTGGACCTAACTCCAACTTTGAGATGCAGCTCCGAAGTTTCCAGGCTTCCCCCAGAGCTGCCCTCCTCTGTGACTTCCCCACTCAGCTCCTTCAGACTAGCCCACAGCAATTAGCAAACACCTGGTGAAACTGCTGATCTGCTGCGCTCGTTATATCTACTTCTCGGTGAAACGCGGTAAAAATGTTGTTGAAGGGTTAAAAAAAGGGCAACGTTATGGTGTCTGCATGAAGGCGGAGTTTCAGAAAAAGCAGGAGTTTTTAAAGAGACAGAAGCTCGATTTCAAGGCATTAAATTAGGAAGTCAAGTGCAATTTAAATCATTTTTGATAAATATAGCATTTTATAACAACTGAAGCTAACACAGTTACTTGACTGTGCTATAAAATGTCACAATGTTCCTGGGAAACACATAATACTGGCCCTTTAAATTGAATTTAACTGAAAAAAAAAATTACACATCAGCAGCAAAAGAATTAGCTTAGAAATTTGGACAAAAATAGAAATGATAAATTTACACCTTGAGAATTTTTAGCATGATGTACCAAAGCGTCTAAAAAAGATCCTTGAGTATTTTACTGTTTCATGGTCATTTATGTGTTACGTCAATTACTTTTCACTGTGTACGTAAGAGCAAATGCGAGTGACTAATATTAATATTCACAAATGCGCTCTGTTTGATTTGATCAGGCAAATTATATTCTGATGGAGTAAAAATAGAAAGAAACAGATGGAAAAGGCAAGTGAGAGAACAAGAGTTGAATCTAATCAACAAGCTGTAGCTCTCCTGCTTCCACTTTTCAGATGCTTTCAACCAATGACTCTAAATGACTTCTTTAGTCAATACTTATGTTCTTTTGAAAGTATGAATATTAACAAACATACGTGGGTCTCAAAACACCGGTGCCCTGTTGGCGAATAAGCCATTGGAGTTGGAACGCAAAAGAGAGTAAGGTGAAAGAAACAAAACAGCTACTCACTCTGACCAGTCGGAGATGTAGCAAAACATGAGGCGACGAGCGTGATAGGGCAGCCAGCAGACCACAAAGGCAATGACCACGGCTCCTGAACACAGGACAGAGCGGGAGAGAATCAGAAGACAATAAACAGAACGCATACATAAAGCTCAAACGACAAAGTGAAAAGTCGTTTTCAAATATGAACAATGTTCGGATGATTGGACGAACAATGTTCAAGAATCAGCGATAAGCAAAGCTGTGATTGAGACAGTAATAATAGAGTTAATTATGACCTTCAAGTATTTGATTAAAACGACAAACAGGTCACACCCCTGTGTCCAGAAGCACTGAAAACCCCTGAGCGTGCCCTTCCAGAAAGAAAATTACTTGTAATTTGTATTTGATTGTAGATGAGATCAAAAGGCTCAAACAAAGTAATTAGCAGCTAGACGCTATTTTTGAAGTTTGAATGCTGTCCAGAAGCACAGTGCTGTGATGTGCACTTGAACCCCTCGAGCAAAAATAGATTCAAGTCGTAAAAAAGTTTCAAATTATGATGGCACAATAAATTGTGCACTGGAAAGAATTACTGTCAAATTTATTTGATGAACCGCAAAGAGCTTTTTACTGTCATTTCTCTTGTTCCTCTCTTTATTATTTCACACAACAGTGTTCTGTCAGTGTCAACCTCCTGCACCAATGACAAAAGCCTTTTCACATCAGCATTCATTAGGAATAGGGAACACAATACAACTACTGTAATTTTAAAAAACATATTTTGTACAAGACTCCATAAACATAAAAGAAGAAATAAATAACATGTACTTAAATTCCCAGACAAATCATCCACTAATCCAGCGGTTCCAGAGGGGGCCCTGATTTTTTCAGGGCCCCCTATGGATTACAACAAAATCCCCCCCAAATAAGAAGAAAATAAATGAACTGGGCACACACATCGTTCAACCAGGCATAAACTTATACACATATTTTGTTTTCAAACTCCACTGAAGTTTATTTCACACTGCAGGTTGCGACAAAACAAATTACAAACTATACAGGATACAGTGAAACACTTTAGTGAACTGTTTTTTTTTTTTCATCCATACTGCTCCCCGCGCCCTCCCGCAATGGCTCTGTGCCCCCCTTGGGGGCGCGCCCCACACTTTGGAAACCACTGCACTAATCTATCCATCTATTCTCATCTCATATTTGGTGGAATAACCATGAGGTTTTAAAAGGGCTTCAATGCAGATCTTTGTCTAGATCTGAATTAAAGAAATAAAATGGCACAAGTCTTATCTGCATCCTATCTGATTTATTATAGCTGTTACTCTGAGTAGCCTGTCCTTCCAAAGCAAATATCCTGGGACTATTTAGGTTTGAGAGCCAGTAATCACTTAAACATTAAGCACTCCATCTCCAGTGGCTAAAACTTAATAAAGACACAGAGTCTAAGAAATCAACTTCTTCCCTGCCTCAGCTTTGAAAGCAGCTATCTAGGAGGCACACACTCTAAAGTGTTTTTGGTTGTAGCTCATTTTATGGACTTATTTACATTAATCTCACTTAATTCTTTTCGTTTAGTGATGACAACTTACTTTTTTTGTGTTCAGTTGTCTTAAAAGTTACAAATCTTTAACTTAAAGGAACTTTTTATTTTGGCTTTACTTGAAACAATTGTTAGCATTCGTATCCTACGTCTGACCAACTCAATATATTATGACCAGCCATAATATAAACTCATTCATAAGTTTGGCTAACTTAATTCATTAAGTGTGTTTAACATGAGAAATTTAAGTCACTCTTGCACATCACAAATCTCTCACAAATAACACAGAACAAATGTCATTTCTGTAATCCTCTACAAAATGTTCGCTTTCGTCTCCATGTTGACGGGAGCTAATTTTGTGCCTGTTGTCGCCTTTTTTGTTTTGTTGCCTGATTAAAATCTTTGTGTTTGTTACTTTTAAACAAGTTTTCTAATTTCTTTCATGATATAAAGTCATTTGTTGGTAAAAATACTGCAAAAACGTAGAAATTCAGAGAGGGAAATAGTTGAATATGATATAACGTTTCCAAAGTGTTTTGAAGTAGCTTTCCAAATGCCATCTTAAATGATAGGGAAGCATGCCGTATGATGGACCCACCCATTGGAACAACTTGCTGTCTTTTGTTTTACTTTAAAATCACCTCTCAAATTCGGTTTTCTTCTTTTTCTAGTATGACCTAAAATACCCCCTGAACAGAGCAACTTTTCTCAGTTCCACTGGATCTGCCGGCCTCCTCATGCTCTGTTTTTGATACTCTCTACAGATTGCGAAGTCATAGCTCAGGTAATGTGTAGCGTTTGCTAAAATGTCAGCACATCTCAAAAACCCAATTGCCTCTCTTTCTGCTACCTGCAAATACCAAAGAACATGAGCTGATAAACGTAGCGGAGTGCTTGAATAAATGCTCCTGAGGTAAAAGCAGTGGAACCTCAGCAGCATGAATACTGAATGTGCTTCTGTGTGGAGCCCAATGTTGTTTCTCTGGATGCTCACAAAGAGATCGAGATTGGAAGGTCACACCTCAACATTTGGTACTTTACTATCATTCCCAGTCAATTGGTCTCAACTGGGTATTCAATCAACACATGCAGAGTAAATGATGTTGAAACCATGGCAACCCATGCTCCAGTGACATAGCCATGTCAAAATTACGAACCTCTCACGATGCACCAGAACAGTTTGTCCACCCCCACTGCTGCTGTTATTCATTGTGGGGTTTTTGTACCATATTGCAAAGGCTCCAACTTGTACTGAGTCAAGAGGTTTGATAGCTCCATTTTTGTTACTGGCACTTAAATCAATTTTATGCTTCAGAGCTTAACAGCAGTCCCTAGAAGAAATGTGAAATGGAGCCGCCTGTTGATAGATGAACCTGAGACAATAACTATTACCTTATATCTCTCTCTGTCTGCTGAATGTGTTGGTTTGTGAATAGTCCGTATGCAGAATTGCACCATGCACTATGACAACTTGTTGCTCTGCTAAATTACAGGCATTTCAGGGTTTCCCTCGGTATATTAAAAACCCGGTGGGCTTTACTTACCCCCCACCAGGCTAAGCATTGTTTACTCATTTTAAGTAGATTTTTTTACACACCAGTAGCAGTGATAGCAAAAACAGATGGAGGGCTAGATAGTGTGGATGCTAGGATGTCAAAGGAGTAACCTTCTATGTACGGCGTCATATTTGTCCCACCAAATAACTGATGTTAGGTAAATGTGGAAATTGGACCAAAAGGTGAATAAAATGAAGTACTTGCATAAACCCTTCCTTAACTGGGATATCACAACATTGTTTTCATTTTTATACCTCCACCCACAAAAAACAAAAATATTGATTTGAATTGTAGATTATATATGCCACACTGACGGAGACGAATGCTTAAAATGTTTTTTGTTTTTCTAATGGTCTCATTTTGTTGTATCACAAAACCCTGATATTTTAATGTCTTCTTAATATCTGTAGACCGGTAAGAGGGTGACTGTGGTTGGGACAGAAAGCAATATTCATCCTTAATAGGGTCATGCAAGAATTTCCTCCATAAATGAGCATGTGTTTGGGTTTGAGGACACAGGAAGAGGCAACTTCCCTGCAAACTACTGAACAAACACACCGAAAGTACAGCTGAGACTGTCTTTCTAGAGCTTACGGGCATTTATTCTTGATATCATTTTTTTGTCTCCGATAATGACGTAAATGGGGACTGTTGCACCACCAAAAACATCACCCTGGATATTGGAGAAACTGGGAGGAAGTGAGACCCGACCTGCTCTGAGCAGAACAACACACTCGTTTACACACAATTATCTCCTTATTTGTAATAAGACAATTAAAATCCATCTTGGTTGGACAGTGAGTCCATCAATACTTTGCTGACTGGTGAACATACTTATGCAGCCATGTTCTTAATTGAAAACTAAAAATGTTAAAGTATGGAAACACTAGAGACAGGAGAGTAATCTGGATTGGCAACAGTAAAAAAGGCTAAAAGATAATAGAATAAATAAATGGAACTCTAATTAATTTGCATTCAGACTAAAACTAACAGCTAATGTTATAAATAATAAGAGTAAACGTAATAAATAAATAAAAATGAAGTAATAATGAAAATAATTACTGGCTTTTGATACAAAAATATCAAAGATTGCTGCAGCAGTGACTAGAATCAGAATAAGAAGAGTATGTTTCACTGTCTGTTTTGTTCAGAAACCTGAAGGGTCAAGAAAGTTTAAAAGATAAAAGCAAAGGAAGACCATTAACACGTTCTAAAATCCATAAAAACATCTTCAAATCAATCCGGAAACAAACAGAAAGTAACAAATTGGTAATTGGCGCAAATATAGTTTGTTCTCTCCTTGGTGATGCTCAACATTGATTTGGCCGTGGTTTGAAATGAGCTCAGTTTGTTTTTCTCGGAAAATGAGACAAAACATGGGCCAGTCCATTAGGTAACCCACTCGTGGTGCGACCGTGTGTGTATTACCTAATGCAGCCGTTTCAATGAATCATTTGGAAGCTATGAAATAGGTGCACTTGTTTATAAAGCCATTATTCATAATCTTGGTGTTGACGCTGCTGTAGTTTTGGCAACAGCACAACATAAAGTGCGAGGCAATTGTTTTCATATTAAAGTTGAAATTGGTCAGAAAAGCTCCCACTCACCATCACAAACTTCAATAAATGCATGTTTTTAGATCTTATTGACCTCACTTTGGTTCATAAGAACCAAGATAAAAAAGTGCTATATAAATATTATTTCCATTCTTTAATAGTTGACAACTGGAGCCCATTTTTATTGTATTTCAGTCCTGGCCAATAATAATAATAATACTTAGTTGAAGCTGTAAGAGTCCAGCAGAAATCATCCATCAATCTAGAAAGCAAACTGATTGCTGGAAGAGAGGGGGAAATAAAAGTGTTCTTGTGTTACCAATGGTTACCGCCAAGAAAAAGTGTGTAGCTATAATTGGTTTGTATTGAAACTGCCTCAGATGGAGGAAACTGCTGCACATAATACTTCAGCTGAAAGTTTTCTATCATCAGGAACTATAAGTTAAGGTGTTTGCTTTGAGGTGAAGAAGGATTCAGAATGTCCAAGAGAATCTGCAGGGAAACCTTGCTTGAGAAATCTAAAGATGATCATTTGTCTTGAGATGAATAGATGACATTGTCCACGCAAATTGGATTGAGGCAAATGTGAAGCTTCTAAACAGTCCCCATATATATATATATGGGATATGAAACAACACCAACAGCTATCTAAATGAACCATCTGGCATTCTGGGTTATTAATTTGCCAGTTCATTGATTGTGATCAACTCCTGCTGACTGAAGTTTTGCTCTGCCTCTCCAACAGTCGGGACACTAAAAGACTAAACATGTGAGGGGAATGAATGAGTTTAAAAAAGAAAAGTGCATAGCTTCCATGAAGACAACCTAAAATAAAATAAAAAATGACCTAAATAATAAATAATAAATAAATAATTTTGTCAAAAGGTTGAAAGGTGATTGATTGGCAAACAGAAGACAAAGATGGAGAGACTCTGCTTTCTGTTTGTCCTTGTAAAGAATGAAAGGAAAGTGCATTTGTAATAATCCTATTACTTTCTTTTTCTAACAAATTAAATTACCTCCCTTACAGGTTAGAAAGAACTTGGCATGATTTCCTGGAAATCATAAGGTATTTGGAGTGGTCTACATTCAACTGAGACTCAAAGGTCTACGCTAAGAAAGTCCTCGGTTTTACGCCATTTTTGTTTCTCATAGTGATCTTTTTCAGTACAAGTTCAACGTGTTCTGTGTGTGCTGTTTTTAAGTTTTTTGTCACATTTATGTGTTTCAGATAAAAAAATCACTTAAACATAAATATGTACAAAAGCAAGTCTGTTCTACAGTGTACAGCAACAACTGCTATCAAGCACTGCGTCCTCAGAACCAGAACCAAACATGGCGAAGCAGCATTCAGCTTCTAAGCTCCACAAATCTGGAACAAACTTCCAGAAAACAGCAAAACAGCTGAAAAACTGAGTTACTTTAAATCAAGATCAAAAATCCTACCTGTGCTTTTGAACCACAATGAATGAAATGAAACATTCTCCAACAAATATTACGCTTATTGAGGATTTTGATGATGGCAATCCTCTTAATGTAGAGTTTACAAACAGTTTGCTCAGTTGTTGACCGCATGGTGTCTTTTTTGACTTTGCGTTTTCATGATTTAAAGCATTTTAAACTGCCTTGCTGCTGAAATGTGATATACAACTAAACTTGACTCCCGGCAGAATGCGCGCTTTTCCCGCTCAGTATGCGCAGAGTTTATTCCCCTGAAAGTTTTGCAGCTAAACGTGACTCCTCACGCAATCAGGCACACTTAAAGGAGCAGTCCGAGTAATGACGACCATGACTCGCTGTTTGAGACATTCTAAATGCTGTGAACAGAAAGAGAGAGGCAGCAGAAAGCAGAAGTGAAAACATTTTGATGGATACTGCACAGAACTCTGCTCTTCAGAAGCGTGCGCTTTTGTTTTTTCCCTACATACAGTCATAGAGCTTTCTTCATGTAGTCGAGTCATTTCTCATCTACGACGATCATGGGAGAAGAGGTGGAGGTGGTGGAGCAATATAAACACCTCTGTGTTTGTAAGGGCAACAGACTGGACTGGAGATGCAACCGCAAAACTGATAGGGCAGAGGAGAGGAGATTGTATTCCTTAGGAACACTTAGGTCTTAAAAAGACTACACAACCTGGTGACAAATACTGGTTTGGTACGTTCCTTGAAACTACACCGGAGCATCTGGAGATTATTGAGGAAAGAAGAAGTCTTTATGAAATCAAGAAAATTACAGTCAACCATGAGCATCCTCTTCATGAGACTACAAAGGGAAGCACCGATCCAGTTTTTTGTTGAGTAAATCTCTGTTCAGCAACAGGGGAACAGTTCATCCCTTTCCTTTTCTATCCAAACTGATTGTAAACACAGCAATGCAGGGACTGAAAATAAGAAATGACATTGCAATACTCTGTCATTCAGTCATTTGCAGTAACAAGATTCTGTATTGGGCGCCTAAGCTTCACCGCTAATAGCATAATTAAGATATGCACAAGATGTTGTTTAACGTGTGTGCGTGTGTGTGTGTGTGTGAAACCGACGCAACAGCTGGGGAAAAACCAACCCGCTCCATCAATATGCAGGTCAGCAGCTGCGTTTTCAACATTGATCAACATATTATTCCCAATGCGCCAACAGACGCAGGGAAGGCTTGTATTATTTCATTTCATGCAAGTGTTACAGTTTCTGTTCAGTGTGTTTACACAGCGTGCGCGCATGTGTGTGTGTGTTCATGAGCTCCACTCAAAGACTTTGTAAATACTCTTCACACGTCCCGGTGGGAAGAACACACAGCAAGCAGGTTTAAGCACTGACTACACACACACATCAAAGCAGAACAGAGAGGAGACCGGTGAAGATAATTACTCGATTTGGCAACAGCTAACTAAACACGTCATTTGGGACAGTTATTAATCTGCCTGTAAATGTGCTGCTGATTCATTTCTGAATAGTCAGCATTTGTGGTAAAAACACCAAAATAACAGCAATTACGAAACAACTAGGAGTTCAGTTACCAAGAATGTACCAAGAATCTCATCTCATCCTAATTAGGTGATGACATTGCTTCAAAACAGAAAAAATGAAGAATTTGTTTTCTACTGTTTAGCTATTTTTCTAAGCGAAATCGCATGATCAGAAAGATAAGAAACTGAAGTTGGTCTCCGATTGCAGCTTTTGATTTGGGAAATGGCTAAAGGGCGATTCCAACTAATTTTTCACTTCCTTCAGCATCTTTAAACTATTCTAATTAAAAAAAAAAAAAAACTACATCATTTAGACTCTTCAAACCTGCACTGGATTATGCTCAACTAACTTTTTTCATATGTTGTCATGTTGCAAACGACTATGCTGTATTTTAGAGATTTCTTGCCAAAAACCAACTTAAAGCAGTACATAATGGTAGCCTGATAAAAAAAACAAAAAAAAAAACTGCCCCTTGTCTTAAACGTCGCTTCATCCAGACAGTCTGGGCTCTGAGGTATTGAGAAACGATCGCGTCCTGGAAATGCGGACTCTGTTGGAGTTTGAAATTTTACCTAATTGCTAATGTGACATATGTGATGCACCAGTTCGACGTGAAGAAGATTACCAGAAATTGCATGCTCTGTACACAACCACCCTCCACAGTGAAGAGAGAAATAGCAATCTGAACAACGCAGGGGTTGATGTTGATTCAATATTTGGAAACGTGGCCAACACGGACTGAATGGCTTCGTTCACTTCCTCCGCTGCCATTGCTATAGCTACAGGCAGACTTCAATTCTAAAACGGCGCGGAAAAATTGATGTCATCGTTCATGACTTCTCCTTCTGTTTGCTGATTGGCTTGGTCAAAAATCGATTGAAGGCATCCAAGTCAAGGGGAGGAAGCCAAGACTGGGCTGGAAACCGGAACTTTTTTCAAGCGTAATTGCACAGTACGGCAATGGTCATGCTAACATAATGGTGAAGTGGATAAAAAATATTACATGGTCTCTGAAAAGGGTGCCGTCTGCTGAATTCAGCCTCCCTGGGGAAATTCATTATTGAGCCACATCTAGTTGCAGCTACAGCTGCAGGTCTTGAGGGACGTGTCACATTCAGAGATCATTTTTGCCTACATTTCTGTAGAAAATAGCTCACATTTTCAGCTGGTCATTTAATCATTAAATGACATTATAAAGTATAAATTGTGCAGTCACTAAAAGGCTCTTAAAGGTCTTATGTTTCCGAACAAACACATTACCTCTAACACCCTCCCAACAGGTAATCAACTGGCTGGTTGGCTAATGTGTTGGTAAAAAAAAAAAAAAAGTCTTGCTCTGAATAAAATCAAAAGATTAGACCCTTTCAGCTTGTTCTATTTCAAACGCCACCTCATGTCTCCTTGAGGTAAATCCTTTTAACATGGACCTTAATTTTGTGCCCACTTCTTACGCAAAACGTGTTTCAATTTGGTTTAATTAAATCACAAGAACAGGATAAATCTGAGGTATTCAAATGTTGTTTCCATCTCAGTTTTGTGTCGGTGTTGATGTGAGTTTGCAGCTGCTCGGTGAGGTCAAACAAACTGAAGTAAATTATTCTAAGACTGTTTGCGATAATTGATTAAAAGGAAATCAAACCCTTACTCACTTTTACATTACAGTCTCAATCTTAATACAATGAATGTCAAAGGGCTCCTTACGAGCCTTTCATTTTCTATGCCTCCAGGTTTTTCTCCAGATTTATGCTGTATATGTCGCTTATTTTTTTCTGATTGATAATCAAAACTGAGAAGCAGATGGTGCACTTGGCCTTGTACATATTCTTCCAACCGCAGCAAATCAATTTCTCATTTCATAATCTTTTTTTTTTTTTTTTTTTTTTTTCTCTTTGACTGTCTTTGTTGCCAGACATGCAGCAGTTACATGTTAAAGTATTCTCACTCAGACTAAAAGAACACTCTTGAAGAGCAGATTTAGTGGTTTAATTTCAATAACACTACAAAACTTTTTAAATAAAGTGTTTGTTTGTTTTTCATTGACAAAGATGGTCAAATCCAATCCAGAAGTTTGCACAAATGTATGCAAACCAATTTCTGGGTGTTTTTTTTTTTTTTTTAATCAACACACATCATATAATCAAAGTCTTTAGAAATAAAGATTTGTCCCTCAAACGGTGCTGCCAAGCAAATGTTACATCTTTGTGCTGTTTAGCTACATTTGAACGAAGCATCTTGATCGTGTTTTGTGGGGAAACTATTTTTATGTCTAGGTTTTAAAGACACTCAAATGTGCTATAGTAGAGTTATAAAGATTAAAAACAATAGTTGGGTCTTGAGTAGAGATTTAAAAGTGAGTTTATAAAAACGCCTTTGTTCCTTTGCCAGAAGACGAATATTTTTGGTGCTTTCTCTGTGAGATTTGTATGTTAGTTTGCATGGTAGACCATGTTTAGGTTGTAGATTTAGATTTGGATTGGTAAGAGACAAAACTACAACCAGAAGCCAAAGAAGTTGTGAAAGCTGCCATATACATGAGCATGTCTTTGCCCTGGTCTGTTGTCTTTGTGAACCAAGTGCAGACCTGGAGCAGAGAGTAGTTATTACAAACTAAAAACTAGTTCAATATGTTGTTATTAGCATCTTAAAGGAGGTCTGAAGTCTTTGTGGATTTTGGCCACCAGTGATCGTGGTCTCTTCAAACACCAGTGGCCCAAAGGGGATCATGGTCTGAATGCAGGTTGGACAGTCATTTTCCTGTCCCCAGAATTTCAACAGGGCTTTTCTGCAGACAATACAGAAAATACAAAAGGGATTCATGGGCCTGTGACAAGGAATCTTTGACTGCTTCGTTTTCACCCACTTGTCAGAGTAGCGATAACACAGACATAGACTTTATTGTTATCCAGCTGCACATTTACAATAT
Source organism: Poeciliopsis retropinna (assembly GCA_010277075.1). NCBI lineage: Eukaryota > Metazoa > Chordata > Actinopteri > Cyprinodontiformes > Poeciliidae > Poeciliopsis > Poeciliopsis retropinna. The sequence goes on from VMRM01000009.1 coordinate 3,049,563, forward strand.
ACGTGTTGAGCGAAATTTTGATGGATGCCAAAAAATGAAAATGCCAAAGATTCTTTGTAGAGCAAATTCTTACCTTACTTACAGTTTAAATGGCTCCCTCCATTTTCTCACACTTTGAATTGTGAAACATTCTCAACTAAAACCAATTTTTACCTTAAAGTTACGATTTGATTTTTGATAACTAATGGTGAGCACAAAAATTCAACAGATGAGACTTGAAAGGAAGAAGAAAATCTGTCACCTGACGACAAAAGTATTGTTGATGTCTTGAAATGTCTTTTGTGTGGATTTTTAAGTTTTAGCAGTTTGTACTTACGGAGGACGAGAACTCCGTGGCGAAGCGACTGAGTGCGGTTGGATTCCACTGTGATGTTCAGCATGGTGGGATTTCCTCTGGTGATGGACATGCGGCTGTCTTGCTCGGCGTCCTGGAACATCCGCAGCAGCTGACTGGCTATGACCCCATTGAGCACGGAAATGGCAACCATGGGCAACACAAAGGACAGGAATGCATTTACCTGTTTAGGAAAGGGCAACATGTCAAAGACTTGTTGAGTTAGTCTGGACAAATACTAGGTGACATTATCATTACTCAGATAACAGTTAAAACCAGAAGTTTGACATAAAATAGGACAAACCTTTTTCAGTCCCAAGTCAGTAAGCATGATCAAAATAATCTATACTGGCCATAAGAGGGAGAATGGTGAGGAATATTTTACATACACTAACACATTTACATGCACTAAAAGTGCCATGCCTTTAATCAAATGGTGGAAAACTGTTGAAAATAAGTTGGTCTTTTCAGGTCAAATTAATTATCCAAACAGAAAATGGCCCCGTCTATACAGCCCAATTAGTTACAAAGTGGCTTAAGGACAACAAAGTTAATGTTTTGGAATGGTCATTAAAGCTCTGATCTCAGACCAAGAGAAAATTTCTGGGCAGAGAGCAGGAATGTGGAAGCCAGGCGGCCAACAGATCAGACTTATTTATTCAGTTCAATTCAGCTTATTTGTACAGCGTTAATTCACAACAAATGCACTTTACAAAAAACATTGCTTTAATTCAATCATGCACACAGTCCAAACAGAGCAGTAAGCAATCAATGCAGCTTAAAACATTTCTATACAAGCAAACACAGCAGATTGCATCCAGTCACTGACCGTTACGGTAATTGTTTTAGGAGGAAAGAGTACAAATTACAGCAAACTAATAAAACTATAAACTGTGAAAGGATACCCAAAATGTTTAACCCAAGTTATTTAGTTTTAAAGGCAATGTTACTGAATGTGAAAGAAATGTATGTCGACTTCTGACTTTAGAAGATATCAATAAAAAAAAGCAAACAAAAAACCCCCCAAACATGTCTCTTTGTTTTAGCATTTAGCTGAATGGAAAAAATAAATTTCTTTGAAAAAATTAAGAATTTTTTTTATTGATTTGAGGAGATTAGTGTAGCTTCAGTGGTGAATAACTGCATTTACCGGTAAATGCATTATTATTATTATTATTATTATTATTATTATTATTATTATTTGTTGGGAACTGGGGTCTTGGTTCTTAGTGGGGATTTGGAGGACGTGCCCACTCATTCAGGTCAGCATTATAGATGATTCATCACCTAATCATCTCTCTCTCTGTCCATTCTCCACCACAGCCTCTACATTTACCTGCAAAGAACTCACTCTGTCAAGACCTCACACTGGAACCCGGATCACATCAAGGACACCCACAAAGAGGCCGTACCCCGGAAATCACGGTATTGCCCCCCCCTGGAGGAAGTTTAGCTTCATCTCAAGTGAGATCAGTCTAATTCTTCCCGAATTTCCACTTTCCGACAACCTCGAACTCACCATCTCTTTCTCACTGCTCTTCAGAATACAGACGACCCTGGTCGCCAACTCCAAGGACAAGAACTACACAATCTTACTTTTCGTCATTGTTAAAATAAACGTATTTATCTGATCATCTGTTCTCCTGGTGGTGTTCTGTATGTGGGTGAAGAAACTAGGACCCATCATGACATTATTATTATAATTAGTCTACAACAGTAGGTGGCATATAGGAGACTGAAGAGTCTCCTATATGCAGATTAATCATTTTCTCCAGTAAATGTATAACTTGTGTTGATTATTATTAGCATTAACATATCAACATGCTGTACGCATTCTTATTTTAAGTATTGCTCTTGTCATTACTATAATTATGATTTTTCATTAGCCTGATTTTTATTATTATTATTATTTTCTTTTTGGTGCCCCCTCACCTCCAGGTTCTTGGTGCTAAGTGTGTGATCCAGGCAGGCAGAGCAAAAAAACAAAAAATTAAAAACAAACATTATGGTATACAATGTCAAGTTTTGATTGTATATTTTATCCTTAATAACTTGGCCTTAGTGTTGTTGGGTTGTTTCTGACAGTTGACAATCGTTCACTGGTGAAAGGCACCAGCCCTCCATGACCCTGGTAAAGAGTGAAGAAAATAAAAAGGCAATTTCAATTTTAGAGGGAGCCTGCTTCAGGTTGATTTGATCTAAAGTTGCAGGAGCAGGTGGGTCGGCTATTAACAGATTATATCACTGAAATAATAAAGACTGATATCAAATACAAGTTACCCATGTTTAATATATTTGACTTTGCTCAGTGTTCAGTACCAGATATCAGACCAGGACAGAGTGAAGAAGAATAAAACCTTTGGATGGTGCATTTCTGACAATGTACTGATGCTTCCTTTTCATGCAATTTAAGAAAACATTTTCAAGAAAACTTTTTTCCCTATTTTTTTTTTTTTTTAAAGGGACTTTTTCAAAAAAATTGTTTAGCTATTTTATGTGAGAAACTATGGACAAAGAGCTGGTCTCTAATCTTAAAACCGACCTGAACTACAGAAGGTTGAGTTTTCTGCATTGGCTGCCATGACAACAAGGCCCAATAAATGGGAAATGTGTTCATTAAATCTGACATTGCGGCTCTGAAGCAAGGACTCCATGAGACTGATTCATAGATGTTCCAAGCTGTCCTATATGTAAAACATAAAACTGCCTGAGAAGTTGGAATGTTATACTTTTCACTCCATAACTAGCACCTGCTGTCCAGGATTAGATCATTATTAACTTCATTAGCCCTGATAAGTGACCAGGTGGTCAGAAATTCAGAAATCTTTGTCTGATCAGTGAACTGGGAGAGAGGGAACAGAAGAGATAACAGAAAGGCTGAATGTAGGGCTGGGTGATACAAAAATTGAAAAATGTATCACAATATAAAAAACAAAATATACTGCCAGTCTGGTGGCATCACCTTATGTCTTTTATCCAGAGTTATTACTCCATGAATTTGATGTTTGTTTTCAAGCAGCTACGAGACACGGTGGTGAAACATCAAACTGCTGCTGCGCAAGGTACTCAGTACGTTGTTGCTAGGTAACCACAGAGTGATTGAGTTCATTGATACCACCAGCCGAGCTTAGCACGCTGTGAGAGGCTGAGTGGACAAAGCCTTTCTTCTGCCTACATCCCCCAGAATGCCATGCGGTTCAGGATCGTAACATGTGGATGTTGATCATCTCTCCATCTCAATATATATTGTTAGTGGTTTATTGTCCAGTCCTAGTTGAATGTGTTCAAAATGTTAGTATATCGTGGAGAACAACAACAAAATAGATTAACGCTTGAGGTTGTAGTGAGTCAAAGTGAGAAAAAAGCTGAAAAGGCTTTGCTGCTGATGGAAACCAGCAAAGGGCATGTGCAAAGGAGATTAGTGAAAGCCAAGAAAGAAAAAGGACACGAAGGGGAGGAAATGAGGAGGTGCAGCCAGACAGAAGTTATGACAGCCACGATGAAGCTGGCTGTCTGATTAAAATGCGTACAGATGTGTCAAGTGGTAATTAGGCTAAGCATCTGCGTAATCAAGGCACCTGTAATGGCCTTCCCATCATTCCTTCCCGACAGCATTCCCTTAAATACGTGACTCAGAGAGGCGGACGCTCAGACGGACTGCTGGTGTTTTTCAAGGGGACAATCATGGATGAAAAATGTTAATGGTCTTAATGAACAAGGTGGCTGACTTCTGAAGTTTTCCTTTCCTCCTGGACTCTGATGACTGATTGAAGGTGAAAGGGAGAAGGGGAGGGGGGATTCGGTGAGCTCTGGCTTCTCTGCGAGTGCCAAATTCCAGCTGAGTGGGAAGAAAATCACAAAAAAGCAGCCAAGAAAGCTGGTAGATGTGGATAATTAGGAATGAAGTGGAAGGAAATGGAGATATTAGGCAGATTTAATGGGTGGAGGATGAAGGAGCAAGCAGCAAAAATGAGTCTTTTTTTTAGATTTTACATTCATTAAAAGAAAAAGTCAATGGAAGGTCAAAAAGACTTGAAATGGACCACCACTGGTCCCATTAAGCCTTGAATGTCACTGTCACTGAGTGCCAGCAGACATCTGGGAGTCATAAACACCGATTACTTTATGGGTTCAGGAACCATTGGTCTGATTTATTTCTGTCACTACAGATTTATGATGAACTGGTTGTGGGTCTTCATGTCTTCTGTTGGCCTCCAACAATAGCTGCATTTCCACTGACCGAAAAAATGTGGAATTACCAAAATAAAACGCGACCATTTTGATAAAAACTCACAAGTTTTTGTGCTAGGATGAGGAATTGCTTTTGGCCCCATCGAAATGGTTGTCTTTTTGCAGAACTGCAATGGAAACACATTTTCCACATCACGAAAAATCATTTTTGTGATTTTCCACATCAAAATCAAAATGTGTGATTTTAGTTGCATTTCTTACTTACTGGAAAAACCGCAATTGTGAAATTGCGTTTTGTCGACTTTAGTGGAATAGCGATAAAGTTTTGTGCACATTGGTAACGCAAACTATTGTTTAAGTAGAAGGCAGCAGCTGTCTCCTACTTAATAAAACACTTTGTATTTATTTATTTTTCTTTTGATACACGGGCTTAGATAAGCCGGCCAGAATAGTTCACCCTCTAATATGTTTTTCAATTTGTTTTTTTTCTGTAAATAAAAATTAAACCGGACAAAATTCTCTGTTCTAATAAACCATCTCCCAGATTCAGGTTTTACTAGCAGATAATTTACACCATAGAGTGCTGCTAAGCTACAGCTAATGTGTACGATAATCTGCAATTTCTGTTTTGCATTTTTCTTCTCATAAGTTTACTTGAATTCTGTACTGCTGCACCCCCTGGACTCAACTAGATTTTGAGAGCCCTGCTGGACTGGAAAGAACAAATTTTTTCTTCAATCACCAACTTTAGCCTTCCCTGACCTTTAAAACAAAGGTGTAGTTCAGTCCGGTTAAACCAGCCAGCTCCACTAAGCCTGCCAGTAGAATATGATCCAGGGTGCAAAATTAAGTCCTCAACTCAGTTTTTGCACTTTGGTGAGTCTTTAAATTATTGTTTTCTTCTTAGCAGATACGGGGGATTCGCCCAGAAAACTTGCTGAGCCTGGTGGTAGGGCCACTATGTTCTTGTGTTGAAAATTTTTTAAAACCTACAAAAACATTGAAAGTACACGAGACGGCATCATGATTTGGAAATAATATTGTGTGAGGACAGGTAGAGGGATGACGCAGTTGGTGCACACCCCCTCACATCCAGTTCAGTGTGTCAACTGTAAACCTCAATTAATCTGTTTTTGCTGTTACTGGTGTAGAAAAAAACCCCCAAAGGATGCTTAGTTTGGTGGGGGCAAATAAAGCAAAATGAAGGTTTTGAAGAGGCCAAGTCAAAGTGCAGATTTACATCTGACTGAAATGCTGTGTTGGGCCCATAAATGTGCTGGTCATAATATGAAAACCATTCAGTGTGGCTCTACAGACTTTTTCACAGAACTGTTTATCTCATTGTAACGTATCCCGGGCAACAGCGTGGAGAATGGATGTCCTTTGCTGCCACAACAATTTTCTGAACTATAAACAGGCAGAGTGAAAGGAACAGACTGGTTATTGAGTTTTACATGAGCGCTGAAGTGTTTTAATGGATCGAGCTTTTGAACCATTTGCACCTCCTCCAGCGTCTCAACACTACTCTTCTTATTTGTCTGTGTAACATCGACAGAGTAAAATGAGTTGTTTACAGATGTTCACATGTTTCAAAAGAATTTTCATTTAATCCAACAGTAGGCTTTAACTATACTATAAAAAATATGGAAAAATAATGACTTTACTTTAGTGATGCAGCTCAAAGTTGCTGTTGCTGTAGTGTTGTTAAATCCTATTTAAGACTTCACAGGTAGTGGCCCCTCTGTGTTGTTGGGATGGAGATCAACTCTTAGCTTTGTTTCAGTTAGTTGACGTTGCTGATTGTTGAGACACTAAGATCCGGCCATAAAACACCATCGGAAGAAGCAATTATTGAAGACGGAGTTACCATCAGTGTTATGCTCACACTGCTGCTCTGATGCTAAAACAGAAAATGCAGACAGAGCAAAGCAGACAGATGATTAAGAATAATGCAGACATGTCGACTTTGGATCTGATTAGACCAGGAGATTCAATCTAAGAGGTAAAAATGTATAAATATTTTGGTATAATGAAATTGAATGAGCTACATTGTTGTGTTTTTTCCACCAACACTTGAGGTCAAGTACCTCCATTAATAAAAAAGTTGGAGTTCCTAAATTGGTCCAGCCTCATTAGCAGAATTAATGAGTTGCTACCAAGATGGCATTTGACATTCAGAAGGGACTTATTGTCAATACAAAATAATAATAATAAAAAAGAAACTCTTAGTTTTGAGCAAATTAATATTTAAAATGAGCAAATGCACCAAAATACCAAAAACATCAACAACGACTTAGTAGAAATAAAAAATAAGTTAACAGTCATGAAGCGTCTTACTGCAGAACACAGCATTCCTGCTAGAGGTGTTATATATATATATACATAATAATAAAAATAACTTTTGTTACACTGAAATACTCTAGGTTTCTTTGTAATAGAAAATGAAGTAAAATGTGTAATGCATGCACATTTGTTTTACACAGAAACAAAGTCCCACTTTTTATTCACTGGACTTAGATTTCTTTTTGATTGTGCTCCCACTCGGTTTCAGCCTGGATCAGCTTTACCACACATATTAGACAGTATGTGCTCTGTTGGTGTTAGCAGCCTGGCTGTCATGCCTGGGACCTGCCTGAATGAAGGATGCAGCATTAATATTTGTCTCTCAGCTGGAATCATTCTCAAGCTGCACTTTCTTTATAAGATCTAATGTCAGTGTTTTAGCTGAAAACAAAATGTTAAACATGGTCAGGTACAACAAAATAACTCAAAATACACCCGTCTTTTGGCTCACCACATAGATGTAAGGTTTGCCAGATGTAAAAGGAAACTCAAGTCTTTACATAATTGTGGATGAATCACATATTTGAATCAGTCTTTCATGCAAAATACAGAAGACCATTATATCACTGCCAGGATTATGGTTAGAAAAGGTGCAGAGTGTCAGACTTCCAGTCATTTGGGCCATGCAGACTGTTTCTCTTAAGCCTTTTAAATACTCTCTTACACAAATCTTGATGAAAGGTGCTGTACAAGATTGCCACGGCTATATATAATAGTAGCTTTGCCTTCTGTTCCTCTCTGCCTTCTGTGTGCACATTATATTCTAGTGGCCCTGACAAGTCCATGAATACCTGCAGTCCTCATGTCAAACAGGAGCTGGGAGGCAAAGGATGCAATACGTTCAAACCTGAGAAGCATTCTGTTCTCTGGGATGGTTATTGTCATACCACCTCAGCTTGTTTGACTCAAGTCCGAATTTCAAACTCAAATGACCAATTTCGTCCAATTTTGAGAACGAAATTCAAGTCTGAATTTCGAACCAAATTGTACTGAAATTTAAGAATCGAATTCACAAATTTATGTGGTATATAGTTATATATAGTTAGTTATGGTGGAGGGAGGTCTGTCCTCTGTGCAGCCTTGACCACCCTCTGCAGAGTCGTCCTTTCAGCAGCAGTGCAGCTGTCGGGCCACACGGTGATGCAGGTGCAGAGAATGCTCTCCACCACACAGCGACAGAAGCTCCTCAGGATTAGACAGGAAGTGTTGTTACTGTAGCTGAGGTCACTGGTACCTGTAGCAGGAGGCCACCTCTACAGCTGCTCCTGGATATTAACATCAGGATGGACAGCCTGGTGTGTGTTTTAAAAGGATACAACAGAACTTTAACTAGAACTACAATATTTAGCAAAGGAAGTCCGTGTTAAGCACAATGCAAGGCATATTTGACAGAACTTGTAAGCTAAATGAATAAAAAGATGGAAAAATGAATTATCTCAGCCATCCGACAATCCCATTTAGTCCTTTATTGTTACTAATCAATATATTCCTGCAAACAGAAAGCAACAGCCAGAACAGACACGTGGCCTGTACTAATTATTTCATTCACTGCTAATGTCTGGCTCCATCTACAATGAAACTGCAACACATTTTTATTATTTGTTATTTAATTATTTCCCATCGTTAATCACATCTTTGATGAATCAGCAAAACACCAGAGTGTCTGCTGTGGAATCACATCAGGAATATTAGCATTAATTAATACAAATTATTATTAATAATGAATGGCACTAGGGAAACTGAAAGAATGAAAGTATATAAATACATTTCAGAAATATTATATTGTTAGCAATGCTTCAAGATAGTTTTACTCATCTAAAAGTGGAAAGAATCCATTGAAGAAATGCATTCTGGTTCTTTTTTTGACATAAAAAATGAGACACTGTTTATGTCTGATGAATATTTTTGAATCTTTACATGCCTGAGCTGTGTCATAAACCAGCATTTTAGATCATTAATATGAAGAAACACTAAAAATTAGGAAGTGCGTAAAACATGAAAGCCAAAGTCGTCCTAAACATGTGAAAGTGTTTCATTAAAATATCTGTTAGGCAGCATTTATTTCTCCTGAGGTTCTCGCCCCTGGTGATCCGCCTGGCCCGGGTCTTTGTGTGTAAATAAACGGTATTCGTCACACTTTCAGCAGGGAATAATCCAAATATTTAAACATTTATGACAGTGTTTAAACCAAAGTCTTTCCACAGCCTGTCCTCTGCTGTTTTACAGTTTCCAGCAGAAACAATCAGTGACGTAAATGAACCTGGTTTCTGTCTGGTGTTGACTCCAACATGAGCAACACAGAACTCAATGCATTTAACAACATTCATAGGAAGCTTTGTAATCATTTTGTTAACCTGTTAAAATTGAAAACCAGACAGGTGAAATAAACAGCAATGAAAAAGCTTTACAACAAAAACTCACTGGAGGAAAAAGTGGAAGAAAACAAATGAAGCTGCTCTGGTCTCAGGCTGAAAAATCAATTTCAACTGTTTTCCCAATCAGAGTCTGAAATGCAGATCTCTTTTCTTGAAATGAAAAGAGATCTTTAAGACCTTTAAGATATCAGAAAATACAATTCTAGCATTACACCATTTCAGAAAAATGATTTCATACGTATTTTATATTTATTGAAGGTGCACTTGTCAATATATTAAGAAATGTTCCAACATTTTTGGCTTTTAAACATTAACACTGTATTTACTGCATGCCTTTAAAACTGGGAGACATGATTCATTTCACTACTTGACATGTTTTTATGTGCATATATTTTTTCTAAATAGGTAGTTTTGAATTTTGGACTTGAACTTTCTGCTTTTCATGTTGAATGTTGTTTAGTTCATACTGTGACTGGGGGCTTGATTTTCCATCTCTCTATTTTCTGTTTAAACTATTTGAAAAGAAGTCCAACGCTCGTTTTTTTTTTTTTTTTTTTTGCTGGGGTGATGGCCAACCTCAAATGTAACCTGCAAAACACAGTAATGTCTAGATTTCTAGAGCTAGACTGCTTGAACATGTTGACCAAATTTCTAAAACGCCCAGAGGTGGTGTTTTAGGAAAAAAAACCTTTTCAAAGTTTCAGTAAGGTGTCGACGGTAAACCTATCTATACACACACACACACGCGTGTGGGTGTTTTTACTTTAGGCATTTTGTTTTATTGTGTTCTGACAAAACAAGAGCGAACTCGTTAGATCGAAAAAGCTTTTCTGAGGCTGTAAAAAAACACAATGTAATGGATTGCGAGCATGATAATGAGACTTATGATGGATCTGAAAACAATTTAAAATCATACGTTTGTAGGAAAAGCAGTCGAGAAGTAAAAGACATTTCTAAAGATGATACACTCGGCCCTGTATTTATGTCAGAGAAGCTAAGATGCTTTACACAAATCTGTCTGTCTGTCTGTTTGTTCACCTGCTGATACTAGATATTCTTCTTTTTTAAGATGTTTGACATAGAAAACTACTCTAACGGAATGTCAAAATGTCCAGAATGTTTTTGGGGGTTTTTTTGTTGCAAAACCAACTTACATTGGCCTAGAATTAGATATGAACTTGCTTCTTGCAAAAGAAAAGTAATTTAATTTCAAGTACATCATCTCGGCCTTTGTTCTTATGTAAAAACATGATCGGGGTTTAGATGCGCCTCATCCGTTCAGTGAATGTGCTGTTTTTCCTCTTTGGCTGATTGAGGGCTCAGATTTGAGCTGCTTTTTATACACACAGTCATTCTGTTATTCTGTTAGGTAAGTGAACCAACAAGACCTTAGCCGGGTCGTCTCAGTAAGGCCATACAGGAGGACAGTGAACTGACTGTAACCTTGGCGAATCTTGAAAGAAAAGTCTTAAGAGTTACTGCATTCTGTCACAACTGACATAACTTTGATACTTCGCAGATCCCTTAGAGTTGAAGCTGTAAGGAGACATTTTTGGCTCCTCACAGTAACAACGAGGAGACACTCAGGGGTTCAGTCCACCTGAACTTAAAAAAGAACACATCGTAATAATTAATATTACTTAAAAATAGCTAAACGACAACTTTGGATATTTTGGATATTTTCAAAAGTCCATATCCTCACTTTTGAAAGCACAGAGCATATCAACTGGAAAGACGGAAAACAGAAAATAGGACATAGAAATAAAATTAAGTGGAATTAACTCCAACTGATACAAGCTCAGCAGTTCAGTGCAGTGACAAACATCCACAGTTGCATCTCCTACTAAGGTCACTTTACAGTCACCAAGCAACCAGTCATGACTGCTTTTTGGCTGCAGGTAGATGCAGGAGTAAAGAAAGAAAAAGCAGACATGCATGAGGAAAACGTAACATTACACACATCAAAACCCCAGCTCACACTAAAACTACCTTCCCTCACCTATGATGCTTCGCAAAATTATTCATGCTTCCACAACTGTTCACATTTTGTCACAATCACAAAACTTCCATGTATTCAGTGAAATCTGGTATGTTCTCACACCCAGTGGTCAGGTGGACTTAGTTCGATTGGGGACCAAAATTGCAACATTTGTAGTTCACTTTCACACTGCACTGTCAAACCGACCAAACTCACTGAACAACCTGGTTCCGCCTTGTTTATAGAGGCGATGTACCAGGATTCACTGACGGAAATGACACAAAGATCTGTGAAAAAGACACTAAGCGCAACTTCATTGCTCACAAAATGTGAACTACAATGAAGTGGTGTCAGATTTAAGCAGCTTTAGGATTTCTCTTTTGTCCTAAAAAAAACAGGAGCCATTTCATCTGCAAATATTTGACTTGCACGCTTGTTTTGGTTGTATTTACACAGAATAGCCTGTGATTTAGTTCACTTCCTGCTTTTGGAGTAGTTTCTGATCCACTTGCCATTCACGTGAAATCAAACTGCACCAGAAATAACTTCAACCGAACCGAGACCCAGGTTTGTAGATGTACTAAATTTGCTTTTTTCTTTGTCTATATCAGCGTACTACTACACGTTATGTAAAGCAGGTCGGGTTATACAATGGTATGGTATTCCAAGCTTTTAGCATCTCACAGAAAATCAACCGCCATCTGTGAAACAGCACAGTGCAACAGCAAGGAAAAGTTCCCTCAAAAGTTTACTACAGCCATGAAGCAAAAACATAGAGGAGGACACACCCCCGTGAAACAATATATCTGGACGTTACACATTACCCCAAAAACCATCACAACTATGAAACATGGTGGTTGGCGACATCATGCTCTGGAGAAACTCTCAGCAGGAACAAGGAAATTGGATATGTTTACAGCTAAATACAGGAAAATTCTGAAAGAAAACCTGCTGAACTGCAAAAAACCTGAGACTGGGCCAGACTGGGACAGTCCAGTATGATGACAAATTTAAACACAGAGCCTGGCTTATACCAAAATACACTCATTACGTTACAATTTAGTCATTAAATTGTAAGGTAATATAAGTATTACCTTACAATTTGATGTAAGGTAAAATCCAGACCTAAATCCTTGAGGCTGACATGTGGCAAGTTGCTCTTAGTCCATACTGATTGAGCTTGAGCTGGTTTTTACATAGATATGGACTAAATTTCAGTCTATAGATTATGTAAACCGGTCCCAAGTCTCCCGAAGAAGACCTGTTGAATAAATGCAAACAATGTCGCCACTCGGAGAGAAAAAAAACATGCATCGTAACCAAGCAAAGAAGGAATAACGCAAAAGTCTTTCCTCACGGATGAACTGGAAGGTTTACAGTTCAAACTCACCATGCTGCACAAACAACTCGCCCCCCTTGCATCACAGCATGAGGCCACTTAATGTTGCAAAGGCAAACAAGCTCAAAAGTGCACAGGCTCCTCTCTAAGTGCACACTGAGGCGATGGAATAAAAACATTTATCTACCGGGAAAATATACAAAAACTATGGGAACTGGAGAAAGTTTACTTTCCTCCAACAGCGTGCTCTTTTCAATAATTTCCACGTATGCAGATTTATGTAGCTCATAAAAGACAGTTCCACAGTTTCTAATTTTTTGGGGTTTGACTGTTTTCTTATTTGGGCTGTAAAATTTGCTTCTGCGTTAAAGCAGGTCTGGTTACTAAATCTGAGTCCATATTTTCCGCCTAATATTTTTCAAGGAGATGTTATTCTAAATAACATGTATGTCATATATGTTTCTAGAAGAGTGAGAGGAAGTCAGCACTCATGCCCATACATGGAAACTCCAAGCACAACAGCCTCGGTCAGAAAACCAGAGCCTTGTTCTTCCACCACTGAACTGCCCAGAGAAACATCAATACGTTCAAAAGACAATTTTTCTCTGCTGTTAAGACGTAGAAACTGAATTACTTGGCATAGATAGTGTACTGAAGTCGCCTTTTGATGATGATTACTTTTACTTTTAAAACAATATTCCTGTTTGTGGTGCTCTGACCGAGCACAGACATGTTTTTCCAAAAAGTCTGAAGATTTCTGTAATTTGTTTTTTTTCCCACCTTCATCGTCACAATAAAATACCACAAAATAATGTGTTTACATATTAAATCCATTTTCCTCAATTTTAAGCAGACCGATGTTTTGCTCTATGGAACTACAGCAACACTTTTAAGGTGCTGAGGGTAAACATTTAGAAACTGTCTCGTCTTCCAGACTGGACTCGAGATGCAACACTAAAAACGTCCACAAGAAGTGGCAGCGCACACGGTGCTTCTTGAAGAAGTTTGGGGACCGGTTGCATCAAAAGGACAAACGGCAGACAAATATTTGACCCATCATTTGTCAAAACTGTCTCACTGCTCGCAGTTTTTCCTGGCTCTCTTCCTTGACATTGACATCATATTTAGCTGCTTTTCTGACACTGGGACTGTTCATCTATAAGACAACCCCACTCAGTGGAGCAGTGATTGAAAACCACCAGAGCCCCACTGTGGGAAAAGGACTTTGGTGACTTCACCGGGTCTAGAGGAAAATTTGGCCCAAATGGGATAACGATGTAGGGCCGTTCTTCAGGAGTTGAGCTCAGACCATTAGTTCCAGAGAAATGAACTCTTAATGCTCCAACATAACAATACACATTCGATCATTTTCATCCTCCTGTTGTGAGATGAATAACTTTAGTATGGAAAAACAGAGTCCTAGCCTCAAACTGACAGAAAACATCAGGGATGACTGAGAGGAGAGCTTGTGACACAGTCCTTCATCAGTGTCTGACCTTACAAACGCTCTTCAGCAAGGATGTCATTTGACATTCTCATAAACCTCGCAGACGCGTTTCTCGGAAGAGCTGAAGCTGTCAGACCTGCAGAGTGCGGGCAAATACTTTTGACAAAGAAGCATACGTATTTATCAACATCAACCTGAGACAAGCAGATCAGTATTAGGCAACGTGGTGAATCCACATTAAACTCCACTGATATTTCATGAATTAATAACACATCTAATTACCTGGGACAGACTGAGGAAGGATTTCTATATTAGCAGCAGGTATTAACTGGCCAGGCAGGAAATCATCATAGCCAGGCCATACATCCAGTCAGCTGACTGCTTGATAATGAAGACAAACGTGCGTGTGTGTTTGTGTGTGCACTTGTATTTACTACATATAGAAGACCACTTTTACCCACAAGAGGACGTCATTTGTGGAATGTAAGAACCTGTTCCTGGTCCTCACTTTTTTTTTTTTTTCTTTTTGCAGTTCTGCTGCACTCTGCTAGTTAGGTGTAGTGATATTGTGTGAATTATAGTTTGGCTTAAGAGGCATATGGAATAATTTTATAGCATAGTCAACAACTATGTTACCTTCTGCGCACTGGTTTATCAGTCAGCCAATTTATCTGCGACAATTTCCTCCTTTGGGAGATCGGTGAGCGGCCGATACATGTGAAGCTGAACTCCCACATTTATCTACCTCAACAAAGGTTTAAAAATCCCCCACTGTTCTCTTCTGCTCTCCCGTGAGAGAGATATGACTGATAGACCCATCCACCAGATCATCTCTGCATATTAGCAGTTAGCAGTTGGTCTCCTCACTGTTGCCAACTCAGTGACATTTAAAACAAAACAAAACAAAAAAAAGGCATCAGCAAAAATTGGAATTGGCAGGACATGCTTTTTAAAGATTGTCCAGAAAATTGCAATCAGTGCACCTCTACTTCTGTTGTGGTAAAAATGCTGCACATATCAAATATGACATAAAAGAAATTTGACTTTGTAATTTAATGCCATGGCATTGGGTCTATGTCTCTTTAAAAACTCTGGTTCTTTCTGAAACTCCGCCTTCAGAAAGTCATCACAACATGGCTCCTCTATTAACCCATTAACAACATTTTACCAGCATTGCACTGAGAAGTAGCTCTATCATAAGTTCAGCAGATGCACAGTTCCACCACATGTTTGCTAACTGCTTCTGGCTAGTCTGAAGGAGCGGAGAGGGGGAGGGCTGTTCTGTGAGGCAGAAGGTCAGAAGCTTGGACGCAGAGCTGTGCCTTGAAGGTGGCATTAAGTCCACCCAGGCGTTTTAAACAGCTGAATGGTTGCTAAGGGAGATCAAATGATTTCTTAAACATGCATGAAGAGAATCAAAGCAACACTCCAGGAATGTTTTTGATGAGTGAATAACATTATAACATGATATAAAGCTCAAAAAAGTCAATTTTGCAGAATACAGCCCTTTTAATGTTAGGATCTGGTCAGGGTGAGGGGAAACTGTTTGGGTTAGGCATAAATGGAGCTAATAAAATAAATTGAAATCAACACAAAGTCCTCATTTTGATGGAAATGCAAGGAGGTGTGTGTGTGTGTTTGTGTTTGGAGTGTGTGCCTAATCTCTTTATTCTTGTTTTATAACTGTTGCTTGTGTCTGTCTCTGTCAAATATTCATTGTGGGCTGTTGTGAAAATGGCACTTAACATACAACGGCAACGCCTGGTCAAAGCTTAAAATTATAGTAATTAACCACAGCAGAGACGCATTGCTTATTTATGTCTTATTTTACCCCTTTTAGCATCAGTATAAGACCAAAGCACAATATTAACTGTGAGATGCATCGTCTTATTTGGTTGAATCTAGCTGATCCACAACAGATGACGGGGTGAGTGCAAGAACAACTCAGGATGAGAGAGACACAGCGTCCATTATTTTAAACACAAAATCACACACAGGACTTTACAGATTAGAGTAGACTGACATGGACTGTCAGGTCAGAAAGACATGAATAAAAAAGAAGCAACATGCATGCAGACTCTGATTTCTTTGAGCAAAAAAGAAAAGAAAGATGTCCTATTCATCATATCCTTTCCTAGATTCCAATTCTCATCAATATCACTATTAGAAACTGTGATACAACTTTTTATGTGCAGGTAACTTCAAGCGCCATCTACTGGAAGAGGCAGCCACAGCAGGTAAGAGGGGAACTGTTAAAGTGTGAGTTAAACTGACTTCCACCAGCCTCTGTTATCTACCAGCATATGAAAAGCTGCACTTGCTGTGTTATCTTACAGAACTTGTCTTTTAGTATCCTCTCATTGCTGCACAGCAGATTTTGTTTCTTAATTATTCTGCATCGATACTCAATCAGTTGAAATGGTGGCAGTATTTCTCCACTTCAACATTTTCTGTTCTAAAGTCTTTTGATTCTTTTTTTTGTTCTTCTCCCGTTCCTTTTGCTCCACTCTTAAGATCTTTGATTGAAATGTTCTTTCATTGACATTTATTGCATACATTTAAAGGAGCAGTTCATGTCCCTTTTGAGCTCTGCAATATAATATTATTACATCATCAAAAACATACATGGACTTTTGCCTTGATTCTTTCGTGCATGTCTGAGAAATCCCTTGATTTCCATGCAACCATTCAGATGTTTAAAAACTGTTCCTCAAGATTGCAGCTTCCAAGCTTCCTAGAGCAGTCCTCGCCCATTCAGTTCCTTCAGACTAGCCAGTGGCAATTAGCAAAGTACTTGTGGAAATGTGCATCTGCCGAATTCATGATAGAGCTACTTATCAGTCCAAAGCTGGTAAAATATTATTAAAGGGTTGTGTTGTGACGACTTCCTGAAAGCGGAGCTTCAGAGAGAGCAGGAGTGTTTAAAGAGACAGAGAGCCAATTTGAAAGTGCTAAATTACAAACTCAAATTTCTTCTTTGTCATATTTGATAGAAACAGCATTTTTGTAACAACTGCAGATAATAAAGTTATTTGTGAATGCTACAAAAAGGCAAAACGTGGCTGGAAATTCAGAATAGCGCCCCTTTAAACAAACGTATTTTATGTATGAAAATTATTCCATGTGTATTCAGTATGAATGTTTGTGTGAGATTTTTCAAATAAAACTAAGACGAACAAAAGCATTGGCATTTGCCCACTTTAGTTAATTCCAAACAGATATTTAACTTTTCCATAATTAATAAATGCCAACTCTGGACGCATCAGGATTTTGTTTTTAACTAAAATAGTCATCTTCCAAGTGTTGCATGTCTGCCAGCCACGAGTCTGCTTTTCAGAGGGAATTCTCGATCCGCTGCATTATTTATTTTTGCCATTTACGGCGCAGATTAAGCAGCGAAGAACTCAAGACGGCTGGACTGTCACCCCGAGCAGAGTTCACTCTGTGCTCCTATTAATCCACAAAGGACCGTCCTCCATCTTCCTCCCTCCCCTCTGCACTTTGTCTTTCTGAGCATCTACAAGCCTGGTGAGGCACACATGTACCGTCTCGCCGCGCAAAGTTACTGATTGTTGTGGAAAGAGGCTAAATGCGTGGCGCCTCTGGTGCTAAAACCAGCAGGCACAACCTTTCAGTGCATCCAAACATCAGGAACGCATGCACTCTTAGAAAATTCTGCGCAAGGTATCGGCTGTGCAAGGATTCTTCTGTAGAATTTACTGTTTTGGAAGAGATTTTCTTCTGTGAAGTGAAAATATGTGCTTGTACCTTTTCTATGTATAAATTTAACCAAAGCAACCTTGAATACAATCTATCAGTAACGCTGTAGCTCTGGTTGGTGATTATTATGTTGGCATTGTGAATAGAAGGAGAAGAACAAAGACGAGAGGGAGGGTATGAGGGGACGAGGCAAACAGCATGTTGATGCAGAGGAGCAAGTTTGCACAGAGTAGCAAAAAATAAAAAACAAAAACGTGGCAGTATTTTATCTAGTTATCTTGGCAATTTATAATCCAGCGTAGCAAAATTCAATGTTTTTCAGCTAATTTCAAACCATCAATCACAATGCAATGCAATAGATATTCATTGCTGCCATATAGTTGTCGAGACCTCCAGTCTCGGTGCTGTCATACAGCCTGAACTCTAAACCTACCTGTGTGGATGTGACATGACTTTCTCCACCTTAACAGAAACAAAATTGAAGTTATTATCTTTGGAGTAACAGAAGAACAATCAAAAGTTAGTTATTACAGCTAGAAACTAGCAGTCAGGCCCAAAATCTCAGAGTAGTGATAGATTCTGACCTGAACATTCAGGCAGTCACAAAGTCGGCCTTCTGTCACCTGAAGAACATCTCCAGGATTAGAGGATTAATGTCTCATAAAGACCTAGAGAAATTCATCCGTGTGTTTATCTACTTCACATCAATTACTGGAACAGCGTCTTCACAGGTCCGTCTAACAAATCAATCCTCCAGCTGCAGTTGATCTGAACGCTGCTGCTGCCGTTCTCACTAAAACCAGGAAGACAGAGCACATAACACTTAACGTCCCTACACTGGCTCCCTGTAGCTCAAAGAATAGACTTTAAGATACTTTTATTAGTTTATAAATCACTGAACGGCTCAGCACCGCAATACATTCAGAATTTACTGTCACTCTTGCCTTTAAGTGAGCGCAATGTATAGATGGCAGGAAGAGAAAACAGGATAGAGGAGAAGCAGCTGCAGCGGCGGCGGCATTAGACAGACAAAAAATGTTAGACCAAGAGAGGGAGATGTGAAGACAGGCATGAATCAAAAACTCATGATGTGCCACATCTGTTACTCAGTGGCCTCTGAAGCCACCCAAAGTTCAGTGAAACCTCCTGAATTTTTAAAGCGGAGTTCTTTATAAGCTCAATGGATTTTATAAATCATAGTAAGAACTCCTTATACCTTAGAGCTTAGTGTACTAATGTGTGAGCAAATTTGTTTGTTTGGCCAAAACAACTTGGGTATTGTAAGTTGTTTGCAGCATTCCTAATTTATTTGACACAATAATTTTAACATTTCAAATTTCATATCGTATAAGTCATATGAAAATTCCCACCATTCAATGTGGAGGACACACAGTCCTCTGTGTTCTCAGTAAAATTCTCTTGCTAAAAGTCTCTCTTTATACTCTTGCCATCTGTTTGAAAATATCAAGTCATTAGATCAAGAAGAGACAAAATGTGCATTAAAATTCAATCACCATGGCAATAAGAATGCTAATTGCACACTTAACAGTTCGATTACAAAAAAGAAAAGGTTTTCAGATCTCCAAACCTAAATATGTTATTTTTAACATTAGTTCAGGATTTGTTAAGTGACTTTCTATTTAAAGATTATAATAAACACCTGCAGGCCGTAACTTTCTTGGTAAAAATCTAAACCAATCATTATAATCAAAAAGCCAATTTCTGCTCAATATGTGAAGCTTGATGCTTAAATTCAGATTTTCTTATGCAACTGGTGTCCTGAAGAAGCCTGCTGTAAAAATACAATAGAGAGTATTGTGTACAAAAGAGAGCAGTTTAAAAAAATATACATTTTCATTGCAATAAATATAATTCAATTTTAACTCCTTATCGCCCAGCCTTAATTAGAATTCAGCAAACTAGCTTGATCACACCTCTGTCATCCCTTCAGCACAGATGGATTTAACCTTAAATAATTTTCATCACTTCAGATGAAAAAAAAAAAAAAAAAAGAAAATCATGATTTTTTTGTAATATGTTGATGCAGTTAGAAACAATGCTGATTAATGGGACAGTTAATGTCAGATTTTAACAAAAATAAACCCTATTACATAACGTTGCAAATTCCTGTGCAGTCTTGCACACATCGGAGCGCAAACTGGAGTCAGACACAGAGCCGTGCGTAAAGCCTTCACTCCACAGTTTAACCACACATTTCATCTTTGCATTCCTCCATCTCTCGCAACACTCACTCCGTCCTTTCACGGACGGTTTTTCTATAAGTTCTGATGCGTGGATATTTGCAGTGAATATCTCTAGGCCCCATAACTCTCGCTGCGCAAAGACCAGCAGCTGAGACGGACGCGCAAAGCCCCTCACACCCAGCAGCTGGAAGCACACACACACACACCCACGCACACGCACCATCTCCACCCACCTGCAGCACGGTCTTCATGGTGACAGCGGAGACGATGGTGGTGCAGATCTTCTCCCCGTTGCGGGTCATTTGGCCCATGATGAAGAGCATCGGAGTGGCGAGCGCGAAGGACGCGATCCACATGGCGCTGATAAGCTTCTTAGTGCGGCTCCGGGACATGATGCTCTTCGCTTTGAACGGGTGGCAGATGGCCATGTAGCGCTCCACGCTCAGGCTGGCGATGTTGAGCGCGGTGGCGTAGGAGCAGCTGTCCCGCAGGAAGTAGTAGCCCCTGCACACGGCGTCCCCGAACACCCAGGGGTGGTGGAACCAAATGAAATTGTAGAGCTCGATGGGCATGGAGAGGACGAGGATGAGCAGGTCCGACACGGCCAGGCTGGCCAGGTGGTAGTGCACGGTGCTCTGGAGGTTCTGCAGGCTCTTTTTGGTCAGCAGGGTGTACAGGGTGATGGAGTTCCCCAGAGAGCCGACGGCGAACAGAGCCACGTAGATGACGGTGACGATCACCTTGGAGTAGATGTCGGTGTTCACCTCCAGGTCTTCCTCCTCCGGTCCGGCAGCGCCCGTCTCGTTCCCAACGGGAGACAGCGACTTGTTCCCAAACAGCCGCTGCGCCAGCGTGCCAAAGCCGGCCAGGCTGCGCTCCGAGAGCGTGAAGTTTAAATCCATTCTGCTTTTAAAAGTGAAGCATCCAAGGACCACAGTCTGTGAGCTGCTGCTGCTGCTTGAGGAAAGTGGAGGTCGGAGCGCAGCTGCTTTTATGTTTGGCACAGCAGGGAGGCGCGCTCGCTATTGGCGCCGCTTTGATGACGCGTGGACAGTTAGTGAGAGTTTCATCTGTGAACGGGCAGATTATCAATGCATTTTGTAAAGTTGCTCCCAGTGGCGGAACTGGACTTTTAGCAAGAAGTTTCCAAAGGGGGGGGGACAAGACTTTATTTGGGAGACTAAATACTAATAAAGGAAATGTTTTAATTTCCTTTAATTTAATTTAATTTTTTAATGTGGGACTTAAAAAAAAAGGTCCCAGGGTCTTTGATGCCCTACTTTTGATTAATTAATAACATAGATTTGAACTCTTTCATAATATTAACACAATTATTTGAGTCATCTAGATAACAGATTAAAAACAACACAAGTCTTAGTTGAGCACATATTGACTCAATCATATAGCAGCAAAGGGATTTTGGAACTGAAAATGTCTCTTCTTTCATTCATCAATGGCTTTTGATTAAAAATGTGATTTCAGTTAATTAATTACAGACCCTGTAATTAACTTGATTAAAAATCTGAATCCAGTCCCAACACTAAAAATAATAATAATAATAATAATAATAATAATAATAATAATAATAACAAAAAAAACTTGATTGAGTTCTTTTTCTGCCCAGCATTAGATTATGAAGAAGCAGAGAACAATCCCAAGCATTTGAAGAAATTTGCCCTTTCAGATCTTCCTCTTCTGATCTGAAAGGATTTAATTTAATAATGTGGAAGCATTTTAATTAAGAAGGGTTTTTGCAGGGTATTCCTCTTTCCCTCTGTCACAGAAATGCCGAGAAATAATGTCAGACGACAACCATAGAGCTCACCTCAATGCATCACAATGCGCTCAGGACTTCATTTATGGCTAATGATCCACTCACAGCGTGCAGAGATATTATCACTGGACAGGAAGAGAGGAAATGTTGCTCTAATGGTTACTTGGCAATAGCCAGCACCGTTCAAACCGGTGTTGCAAAGCAGCTCTGCCTCTTCACTACCAACAAAACTAACAGAAAGCAGGTTGTTTCTTCCACACTCTTCAGCAGCCAGTGGCGTGTCTGCAGCTCTTCCCATGCTGGGGATAACTTAATTTCTTTACTGGGCAGGACTCTCACCTGCGAGCGCACACTTAATCACGTTTATTGCATCCACACACAAATGGTTCTCACCATTAAGGCACCTGTTTGGGTGCTGCTGGTGACGTCTTCCAAGAGATTCACGGCCGCTGATATTTTTCAAACTGATACACAGTTAAACAAGAAATCTGTCTACCTGCAGGCTTTTGCAAACACACATGATGTTGAAAGACACTGTTGTGGTTAAAGAGTCGTGGGCATTTTTTGTCTCTCAACACGTCTTGCCAGTTGTTCAAGGTCCTTTCATTCTCCTGAAATGAAAGTTATGGCAGCAGCAAAGAAAAAAGAAAGCACGTTGGGTCAAGAATGAAATTTAAAAGGCTTACAAAAGGTTGCTTTGCTCAGTGTGTTAATTGCACAAATTCAGTGGAAGGTTAAAAACAATGTGCATTTTAAAGAATGACTGCCTGATGTGTTGAGAAGAAAGTTTTTTTTTTTCCATTTAAGTGAGCTGAGGAATTCTGTTTTATTTATTTTTTTTATCCAACTGTCTATGAAACACTGTTGTAACAGTAAAGCAGATGCAAAGTAAAAAGTTATTAGTTTATATCAAATTAAAATTTTATGTACATCTTATTTTTTTCCCAGGCTGCTGGTGTACTGTTCCTTGCGTTGCAGTGTGTGTTGGTGTGGGTGGTAATACACACACAATAAATCACATTTATTGAAGCGTAAAGTCTTTCTCCCATTTGAATGTGTGTTTACTGGGACAAAGGGTTTAGCGTGTAGTCTGCTACTGCATCAGGACAAGAAAAAGTTTTTGTTATAACCAGTCATGTGTAGCCAAATACATATAAATTGAATATGAAGTCAGCTAAAAATGATAATCAGGAAGTAGGTCAGGCTGTGCTGCTGTTGGAGCGTCTCCGAGCGTTTAACCTGCTCAACTGTCTGCTCAATACAGAGAAGACAATTTGGGTATTGTGCAGCATAAGACAAAAGTGGAACTAATCCCCCTGTGAAAGCGTAAACCAAAATTTTGAAAAACTCCAACAAACTGGGTGGAACCAAGAGGCGGAGGGGAACGGCCGAGTTAGGGGATGAGTGGGAGAGCTGAGTGCAGCTGGAGGAAAGAGGCACTTAGAAACTTTATCGTTATATTTTGTAATTTTCAAGACACCTCTAAAGACTTTGTGCGTATATATATATTTTGCTGGAGACTTCGTAATATTTTGTGTTTTAGCATTGATTGAGGATAAAACAAATGAAAGCACTCAACTCCTGCCACAGCCGATTTTTGTATGCAACCCCTCTTTAGAAACAACAAAGTGTGGTATTTAAAAAAGGTGTGGGGACCAAAGCTTCCTGTTGTGTATGAGCTCTAGGGACGTCAATTACACAGCATGTGCTAGACAATGGAACGGACTTAGGTTTTTAAGTATATACATATAATTGCATACCTCTGTGTGCAAAAACAATTATGCTGCCCACAACTTACATCTGAAACAAAACATCTATGCATAGAAACTACTCTTGCTCCAATTTACTGAAATGCCTGGCTTAATGTTTCACACAAAAATGTTGCAAATTTTATCTCATAATGTAACTTTGTGCACCACTGGGGGTATTTCTAATCAAGAGTAGATGGGAAGAAAGAATTCATGCAACTGTGGCATTTAAAGAGGCAGACTCCTATCAGATCTCATCCTAAATTGGTTTAATTGCCAGCCATTAGTCTGTTGCTTTTTAAATGGACATGTTTATAATTGAATCAGAGGAGATGATATCTGAAGGTATTCATTATGCACAGAACAGCAGGAAACAACAGTGAGCTAGTCTAAAGGCTGGCGACCTCTGCCTTATGCAAATGTTGGGGAAATTGGCACAAGAACTAATTTTTTGATTATTCAGAGAGGAAGATAAAACACTGATACACTTCTGTTTTTGGATGTTCTGGTGATCCAATGATCACCAAAGAGCATTATGGGTAGGTCTGCCCATGAGCCTGAGTTAGACAGGCTCACAACAGAGATGCCCTCAGTGAGTCATAACTGAGGGCATCTAGTCACCATGTATTTACTTTGAAAAACTGGTAAGAAATGTAAAAATCTAGCAAATTTAGGTTTACAAATTTCTTTTTTATGTTGCTTTGCATCATAAAAAAGATGCAAAGCAAGCTAAAACGACTTAAGCCATCATGACGCATAAAGTTGAAACTGCTGCAATAAATAAGAAATATCCCTATGTGTTTCTGTGGGGAAATATTGTAATGCTTCTTAGGGAGTCACTGTCAAACATGGCCCACTAATATCATTTGCAGCAATCTGACACGTGGCATCGGTCATATTGCTGGTGGCAAAGCATGCAATCTGCTTGAGGGCGGATGACACACTGCTGCAAGAATGACCAAAATAATAAGAAATTAAGACAAACATATATTAGATAATTATTAGAAACATCATGTTCTATTCCCTCATAGCTCTGGAAAACTTCTGAAGCCAGTTGTTGCTTTTTCCACCTCACCTGTCTACTACAGGTGAGGTGGCTAATTCAAGCCCCCAAACTACACTAGATATACTTTGCAGAGTGTGTTGTTCTGAGGAAACCGTTTAACCCACACGCACAAAAACAAACACACACATAAAATAGTTCATTAAATGATTTGTCACAAAGATACTGAATGTACACAGTGAACACTTCTTAGCAGTCTTGTGTACTACAACAAACGTGAAACGAAGACAACTGACATTGGCTCCGCTTTTCCTGAAGATGATTCCACTCTCGTCTTTGTCTGCGAGCCTCCAGGATGTGGGCTGAAACGTCTCCAAGCGGAGCGCCTTCGCTTTTATTCCATAAATCCAAAAACTTAACTCGATAATTAGCTATGCAGAAAATAAAAAGTAGTCCGTCTGATGCAGCTGCTTCTGTTCAGCAGCAGGTAAATCAAATCCACAGCTGTCTTTGACAGAAAATATTAAGCACCCACACATGAAGAACCTAAAAATCTATTTTTATTCTGCCATTAAAATGACAGAACCTGTAAATTTTTCAAACACTCTATTGACACTGAGGAGGGTATTGTCACATATTGCTTTTAAAGAAGATGTGGTAAAGACCCTATCTACCATTAAAAACGATGTTTTTAACACACTTAGGTGATAATGGTAAAACGTGGATGACAAAATAAATTTGTTGATCTTACATTATATTAAATGAGTAGGTGTGAGTGTCTGTCTATCTATCTGTCTGTCCGTCCGTCCGTCTAACCCAGTTAGTTAGCTAAAGACAGCCAGTTAAAGTTGAAATTAACTAGCATTTATTTGAGTCTATTTTTGTGTTATTTAAGGCAGAAAAATGATGTTTGTTTGATTGCCAAATGGAAATTTGGTGAATGATAATTTGATCTGCCGAAGTGTTGAAGTTCATCTTAATCCAGACAGTTGAGCTGCAGTTCAATAGTAACAGAAGAAAAAGGTGGAAGCAGCTGGAAACCATTGCTTTGCTTTCTGCTTTGCTGTTGCAGACCAAGAAAAAAAAAAAAGTGTGAGATCAAAATATTGTTTGCAGGTTTCAGCTCTGGATTCGATACTATCTCCCCAAGGAAACTGATTGGCAAGCTGATCTCACTGGGCTTCTGCTTTTGTACCACACTGCGCTACTTCATGTTGAGCTTCCTCACAAACAGACATTTCCATCACAGGTGTTTTCTAAGACTGAACACAGAAATCCCCTCAGGACTGGTTGCACACCCCTGGGTTCAGACATACAGAGACAAATATTGTGAAGCTTCGTGGAGACACCAAAACCATGTGACTGAGACTAACAAAGGGATGAGACTGTTTGGAGGAAATCGGGAGGCTCAGAGTTTCACTGCAGACAGAACAGCTGCTACGAAGCGAAACAGAAGAAAATATTATTTTGATTTTTATAAGAAGGGTTAAAATCAATCGAGGTCAGTACCTGAAAATGATCTCTCAGCTAATGTTTGCTATCATTGCAATCTGAGTTAGGGTGTCTTCAAACCTCATAGTCTGATAGACTCGGTTTGTTTGGGGACCGAAATTGCAACGTTTGCTACATTTTCAGCTGCTGAAGTTCGCTTTTACACTGAACTGTGTCAAACAGACCAAACCCTCCGAGCAACATATTTACCTCCTCACCTGTTGCGGCGCTGCACCAAGAACCACTGAAGGAAACAACAGGAAAATCTTTGAGCACAACTTCCTTCTTCACAGTGGCATCAGACTTTAGTGGTTGGAGAATTTCTCTTTTGACTTTGGCAAATGTGCCAAACAAACACTTTTCAACAACAGCCTCAGCACAAGTCAGTTCTGTAACTAGCGGTTGACAAGCGTGTTTGTTTTGGTTGTATTTTCCCAGAATGCCCTGCACTTGAACAGCTCTGCACGGTCAAGCCGAACTGTCGAAATCAATTCTCAGAATCAGAATCTGGTTTATCGGTCAGAGCAGGAACAGGAAGAAAATGTTTTGAGGAGCAAATGTCCAGGCTGTGGACTGAACATGCTGGGCCCTTTGCCTGCTGATTTTGGAGCGTTCTCTGTTCCACTTTGCATCCTTATATGCATTTCAAACCACAACAAAGTTCACTTCAACTGAACCAACCCTTAGTGTGCATCCGCACCAGGCCTGTTTAGTCTGCTTTAGTTGAACTCTAGTTCATTTGTCCAGAAAGTCCAGTGTGTTTGAGGAGATGTGAATGCGTAATCAAACTCTGATGCAGTTGCTATCACTACAACATGCTGCCTACTTGATATTCCTACACATTTTTTAATGAGTAGAAATATCACATCAAAAATTGGCATTGACACTCAAAATAGTGTTGCAGTTGTAGCACAACTCTGCACAGCTGAAATGCAGCAGGCAGGACTTCCAGAGTTTGTCGGTCCTGTTCGATCCTCTGTTTCGCCCCCATCATTTCTGCCGAATTGGAGAAATTCAGCAGCACAGACAGTTTACTAAACAAGCACATAATCCCAATGTTTAATATAAAGAAATGCTTTTTTTTTTTTTTTTTTTTTTTTGCCCATCCAGGTTCATTTGTGCCATTTAACACCTAAGCTACTACATAGGAACCATTGGCTTTCTCTCTCTTTCATCTGTGGTGTCAAACCAACATCCCTGCTTTCTGTGGCTTGTTTGTGGTGGAGTTTATGAAATGCATTCATGATGAATGATTTCAGTATTGCTGCAGCTGATAACTTGGGTGTCTCATGCCAAGAAGTAAAGTATCCCCCACATATCAGTGAGATCCATCTTTCCCGTCGACGTTAAAAGATTGCTTTGCTGGCTGGACATCTGCAGCAGAAGAGAAATCTCACATCGTACTTTGAAGTCTTTGTATTCTTTGAAGTTTTCGCTCTTAGATTATGACTTCTCTGCTGAGAGCATGTGAAGAGCTCTTTCCTGTTGTTTACTGAAGCCTGCGCATGATGTCTCTGTTCTCAGAAAGATACTTAGACAACAAAATCATGCTGTCAAGTCTGTCGCGCTGCAAAAGTCCAGCTTAACATGAAACCAAAACACTTTTTGAGAAAAATATGCCTGCTAAATGCTATATGTTCACAGTTAGACCTTTATCGTGTATTTGGTAGAGTTTAGAGTTTAAAGGCGTGTAAACAAAGCTGTTGCCACCTTGAATCTGGCAGCTGCTCCATCTGGCAGTACTGATGAATATGTGGGTAGTACCAGCTTTGGCCCTTGATTGAACTGGTTTGGTTGGAGTAAAGGGAACACAACGCAAACTAATTTGAGTTGACAGACAGCGAGATTAACCATTAACATCATTGGAAAGACTTTATGAACGGATTTTAATTTAGCTTGTACCAGTGTTTACATGACAATGTAAACATTAGTACATCCACATTAATACATTCCAAGATATTATAGGCTTTAAAGTGAAGTCTTCATTTATTGCTCCGCATAAAAGTGACAGGGGAAGCAGAGTAATAATTTTCATAATCAATGCTACTGAACACAATTTCACAATTGCAGTGTTTCTTTTAAATAAGAAATTAAATTGAAATCACACACGAATAAGCTTGTTAAAGCCACGAGTCACTAAAAATCACGGCAATAGTTATGGCTTCGACTGACACAACTTTCAATGAACTGTGTGATGTTTTGTGAGCGCTGGTGGAGCCGGCGGCACTTTGAAAATAACAAAAACAAGCCACCGTCCTCATACCACTTCCTGTCATCTTCTTTGTGGTTTTTGCCAGTGGTAACATCCACCTGTTCATCATGTCACTTGTGTGATGTGCATTGCAGGTTTGCGATGGAAACAGTTATTTATTGGCCTATTTTCATAAGGCTGAAAAACACCTCATCCTAAAAACCTTTATCAAAAATGTGAGTTTTTTTTAAATGGCTGTATAATTTCAGTCTGGGCCCACTGACGGTTAATGGAAATGGAAATACAGCGACTGTTGTCTTGCAGCAAGAACATCCTGAGTTTGAATTCCAGCTGGGGTCTTTCTGCATGGAGTTTGTATTTTCTCCCTGCACTAATGTGAGCGAAGACTAAAACAAATCATGAAAAAAACCTAGGGAACTAATTCAAGCCAACAAATTCCAACTACTACATAAATGTTGAAGCTAAAACACTATTACATTAAAATATTTAAAATTATTAGTATGTTTAGCTACTCCAGAGAAATGTTTCTTAATTCTAGCAGCCTCAGGGATTCCTCCATTTCCTGGTGTCGCATCATAAAAGGTCCTCTCCACCAGCCAGCTCTTTATTTCTCAGCAACAATAAATGAAGACAGTTAATGATCTGGACAATCAACAACTATCAACAATCAACACATATCAACAGTTTTAAGTCAATATGAGGGAAAAAGTGAAATGAGAAAAACAAACACTAACACTGCGAAATGACAGAAACCTTTCCGACGATGTATACTCTCTGTTAAACGTGGGGGATGTTTATCTGTGACGTTTATTCTGCAAACATCTGAAGAAAGGATTAGATCCAAAGCTTGAAAACGAATTAACATCTAGAATTAACATCCTTTTCATCATATAACTTGATGAAAGGCAGAATATAAAAATGTAAGGCACCTGAAATAGTAGATGAATAATAATAATAATAATAATAATAGTAACACAGGTTATTATCATTATGTAATATTCATCATTAATGTTTTGCTCGTCCGCATGTTGTCGTGGACCTGTCTACTTTTACTCATTGCCATTTTCCAGTAATGACTTAAATCTGAGACGACACACTTCACTGCACTTAATAAACTACGGGCTCTCAAAGAGAAGCTTATTATTTTTACATTTCTGTCTGTCCCAAGCCCCCATCCTTATCGCTCTCATTAAAAAAAATTTTTTCTTCATTTCAATTATTTTTTCAGACCCACTTCCTTACTTTTGCAAAAATCAGGAGCCGAAGTCTCCCTCCCTCTTGGCCTCCCCCCTGCTCTCGGCTCTGATGAAGTATGACCAGCAGACCAAAATAAACCTCTCAGACACAGCTGCCTTCGCTCTACTGAGGAGTAAAAGTTCTTGAAACTAGTAGCAAGTGGTTAATGGGTAGAAGTAAAAATAAATAAATAAATTTAAAAAATCCTGCCAAAATTAGGCAGTAAGGAAATTAGAAAATTAATGTAATATTACAGAATTAAGCAAAGTCAGAGAAAAATCTGCAAAGCTAAAATAACTAAAGCAAAGTTTGTGAGGTTTAATAAACCTGTTGGTAAATGCCAAGGTCAGCATGTTTCTGTCTTAGCTATTATTATCTCCCAGTTTAATTCACTCTATTGGACTCACCAGCCTTTTTATTAGGTACACCTGCTAGTTTTTTACTATGTACAAAGTGGAACAGCCAATTACTTGGAAGCAAAGGGGCAGTATAACATCAACAAAGTAACTATGTGACCTTCAGCTGTTATAAAAATGACATATAGATAAAATATTACTTCAAAGAAATTTGACCTTGTAATTTCGTGCCTTGAAATTTGGCCTCTGTCTCTTTCTCTGCTCTTTCTGACTCTGCCTTCAGGAAGTCATCCCAACAACTCTTCTCTATTAACCCTTTAACAATGTTCTTACCAGCATTGCACTGAGAAGTAGCTCCTTTAATGAGCTTAGCAGCTGTGCAGTTCTACCAGGTGTTTGCTAATTGCTGCTGGCTAGTCTGAAGGAGCTGAGAGGGGAGTTGTAGTGGAGGGACGCTCTTTGAGCTTGGAAACTCAGAAACCTGGAAACTCCTGAGCTTATCTTGGCAATGTGAAATATATATTTTTCTCTTTTTTTCTGGCACTGCTCTGCATGTGCATGATTGTTTGTCCTGTCACAGGTTGTATCTTGCCTGTTGATTGTTGGTGAAAGCACAGTTATGTTCAGAGCTTCTTGCTTTGTATGAGGAAACAAACCTTAAAAATATGTTGTAACTAATGAAGTTTTTACACATACAGATCCTCCTGCACACATGTCCCCTCATTTATTAAGACACAAACATGAAAATGTCAGCCATTTTATTTTACAAGATTACAAAGCTTTATTTGCAACTACGCAGTCTGATTTGCAAGCACCAAAATTGATATGATTACAATTTGTTCCAGAATATACTTGAAACATGTGTGAAACATGTAATTATAAAACTGCAAAAACATCAACGTGGAGTATGTAAAATACATTTTCCTGATGAAGTTCTGTCAGACTTTGCTAACTTAGGTTCAGAGCTGTTCCTCCATCTTCACACATCCTCCACCCAACCCATTGTGGTAATGACCCCCTCCTCTCAATTCAATTATTTTGACAGAAAGCAATATTGTGATCCTTTGATGTTGTGCTCCATGAGTGTCTCAGATGCTATTTTGTTTCATTTTACCACACTCAAGTGTTAACACTGCCCACCCTCCCTCCAAGCCCCCCATCGTGACCTTCAAAGGTGCTCTAAAAGTCTTGCTAAACCTCCAGAGATACTACTTAAAGTCATTTGTCTTGATGAAGTCAAGAAATAAAAAAAAAATAAAAAATGACAGTCATTTCTTTTTGATTCCCCAAAAAGTCACTTGAAAGGCTGCATCAGCAAATTGTGAATGAGTGCGTGTGTGTGCGTGGGTCTGTGTGTGTGCCAATGCGTGGATTGTGCAAATGTTTTTCTCTTCCTGCACTAATTCTGTCCAAATGTCCTCCATATCTTCTTTCTCTCCTTCACTGCAGGTAACATGCAGTGCAGTTGAACTCTTTTTCCAAAGGTACTGGTGGCCCCCTTTTTTTTTTTTTTTTAAATCAAAAGACGTTCCTGAATGAAGACATGAGGACAGTTGCTTCACCAATGTCTTTTTATATGCACATAAACTTCAATCTTACCTGCTAATAATTAAACTAAATTTGCCCTTGCAAACTGGAACCACTGAAATCCCAAATGCCCTCCCTGACGGTCAGGGCTCAGTTTTCTGTTCGTTTCTTTAGAGGGTTCTTACTATCCTCCTTCAGACAGCCCAATATATAGGTTCAAGAAAGAAAGAAAAAAGAGAGAGAGAAACAAAGAAAGAAAAAAAGACCTGTGCTCCATAATTTGTCTTCAAGTTGACCTTTAGGAACTGCACAGCACTTCAGTCCCACAAATGTTCTTTCACTCACAGTACTCTCAGTATATGAAGAACAGCTAATGTAATGGTGTGTCCATAGCAACAGTAATGGTAATGGTACTTGAACGACAAATGACTAATGTCCCTCGAATGGAATGTTGTAGTAAGAGTATAAGAAGTTGCTGATGGGAGATAAACAGCGAGGGTTACTTTTCCATTTAGAACCATTAAGCAAAAGAACAGAAGAAAACACAAGGAGGGAAAATTTGTAAAGATACATAGTTTATGTTCATTTTCTCTGTTGTTTTCCAAATGGTTAGACCTTCCTTACTTTAGTGATGGGTCATGCGGTGAATCTATGATGGTGTGAGTCCCGGCCTCTGCGTATTTTTTCCCTTTTTTTCTGCTCAGCTCTCACTCTCGGTGGTTCCGCCTTGCCCCGAGGCAGAACTTTGTTTTGATTGGTAGCATGTCAACTTTGTGGCCAATCAGGTGTGAGGATATGGGCTCGTATAACGAGGTAAGAATCTGTCTACCCAGTCAGTCAGCAGACAGTGGTGAGGATGACATTTATTATGTTGTAAATAATACCAGGTGCAACTGAAACAACACTTGACTGCAGTTTATACTAAGAACAGCAGAGGTTATGATATAGTAGTACGGTTACTGAATTTGGTTCAGCTTCTGATATGATTCTGTTAGGTAGATTCAATTATTTATTTATTGCTCATTTGTTCTCGCGTTGAATAAAAACTAAAAGTTTAATTAAAATTAAATGGCTGCTTTTATAACAGAACAAATATGAATTTGAAATTACAGAAGCATAACGGTTCCCATAAAAACACAAAACAGCTTTACTATCATGAGCTAAAATATGAGGCAACAGAATATAATCAAATGTGGGAGCTGTGCCAAACTTCCCATCACTGCCTTTTATCAGTTCAGACTTTTTCCTGTTATTTTATTTAGCAATATCGACGTTTGCATTTTTATTTGAAAATCTGTTTGTGTCTGCACAAGATGGAGCCATTTTTTTTCATCCGATGACTGACAGATGAAAACTTCCCATCGTTAAGACACAAAAGCCAATCAGCAGATAAAACCTGACTCCGCTAAGGTATTCAGCTGGAGCGCTTGACTTTCTCCTCATAAAAGCTTGTTTTTGGGAAGAAGCTTATTGAGCTGCAGCGGTGACTAAGGATGGATGATCCAGTGGGAACTGGATGTTGTCGACAGGATATTTTAAAGGTCACGAGCTGTGGTGTCCAGTAGGCATTCAGAATATAGTGATTTTTTTTTTCTTCAGGACTCCTGATAATTTGCTTGATGGACTGTAAACCTGGACCTACTGAGAGCCACTGCTGCAATACACCCAAAAATATCTTCCACAGTGCTTGTTGGTGCCATTGTTATATCAGGCTTGTTTAAATGTACTTATCGGGACGTCTTTTGTAACACAAGATAGAGTTTAAGGACCCAGATGGTCTGGTTTGAAATGAGAGCTTTATGTTGAAAAAAAAAATGGTAGCTTTATGGCATGATTGGAATCCAGATCTAGTGAATAATATGGCTGCCAGAAGGGGATTTTCTACAAAATGCAGACATCTGCTCTGAGTTGCACTTCATGTATTGTTCTTGCTCATTTACCTTTTTTTCTTTTGTCGGGAGTTTTTTTTTTTTTTTTTTCAGAAAATGTTAGCTTGAGTTGCCTGAGGAATAAATAGTTAAACATTATAATATAAATATATTAGAAAAGTAGCTATCATGAAACTTCAAAAACACAAAACCAATAGAAGCAAGAGCAGCTCCGTTTATTCTGCTTTAGTCAAAATCTAGTTCGTTTGTCTAAAACACGCGATTTGTTCGGGGAGGGGTGAATGAGCGATGCAGCTCTAATACAAACCAAAGAAGCTGCAAACCTCGGTCTCAGTTCTGTTGAAGCGAACCCTATTTTCGTTTACATTTAGCAACGAAGGAAGCTGCACTCATGTCTTTTTTTTAGATAGAGGTTCAGGGATTGTCTCAAAGGTTTTTCAGAGGGTTTGGTTTGTTTGACATGTAACAAATGTTGCAAATTTGGCAGCCGATCAAACCAAGTCTACCGGACCACAGGGTGTGACGACAAACTGCGTCTCTGAAGCGCGACTGCAGCAATTTTTCTGACTTTAAAACAATTTTAATGTGACTGGAACACTGAGACACTTTGAAATGAATTTTCATACACATGAAAACTGCATAAAAATTCCCGTGGCCTTCTGCTTCTTAGGCAAAACTGCAGAGAGAAACAAACGTGGCCTGCAAATCATTTTACTGCCACAGAAATACATCAACTGTTTTAGTGGTTAGTTTCCCACCTTACCCTCTAATAAAGCACACAGGAAATAGATTTTCAATGCCTTACCATTGATGGCATCGAGTAAATTTTGTGCCTTGGAGAAAACATCCTAACAGGCTATTTTTTTCTGTTTACAAAAAAAAGATCCTCTCTTCCAACCATCTAATAATTTTGAGTCTCTGTTGTTTGAATATCATCTTGATTTTGTTGCCATCTGTTTTAAAACAGATCGATCTTCGTCCTTACGTTTGCTTTGTAGGGACAAATTAAACAATTCTGTCCTTGTCCGCATGACTTTCATTCAGGTCTGTTATTCGCTTCATCTTGCACTGCCTACGTGAATTCTCAGTCTTTCTATGGTCATTAGCTGAGTCTCCATGATAAAACCTTGATAATATTCCCCTAAAGCCAAAAAAACTATTTTGCAATTGTGGCGTTTCCATTAAATAAGAGAGAAAATGAGGTGAGTCATTTAAAAACACTTGTCTTCCTCTCATCTTCTCCATGGTTTTCACCAGTAGAAATATTGCAAAATAAAAAAGTGTTCCCAGTGCAGTTCTGTGAAGTACATTGTTTTCAGGTGATACAGCCGAAAACCCACCTCATCCAAGTGCATACTGTGAGTTTTTTCTAAATTGGCGTTAAGCAAATTTATTTTCATAACTCATAACAGACAATTTTACGGTCAATGGAAACATAGCTTCTGTGAAAGTTAGTGGGAAAGAAGCACACAAAATCTGTAATGTCATGAATCTGACTTTTCTCTGAAGTTTTAATGGGTCAAAATTATTGTTCATGTGACTTGTGCGTTGCTTCCACCATAAACTAATTAATTCCACAGACAAAACGTATTTTAGGGCCATTTAACCCCCTAAAAACATAGAAGAATGAAATGAGAGCTGGTTAATTTGTGACATTTGAAATAGAGCAGAGAGAATTTCCCAGGATGAAATTCTGGGAAAATCATTATATTGCATCATAGAATAGACAAGTTGTCCTCAAAATCCCTTAAATGTACATCCCAGACAAACAAAGAGCGATATATAAAACCGTCTTATTTAATGAGCTGTAAGAGTACGAAAATAGATAAATATATATTTAAAATGTAATTATCTTTTCACTCCGTGTTAGCTTGGGATTAAAACCTTTATCATTGCAAACATTTTTGATTTGCCACCATTTAAAAGAAAAAGGCGCAGATGGATTCACAATGGGCTGGTTCCATTAGACGCTCCAGAATGTCAGTGAAGCAGATTGAATAAGAGCTGGACAGCAGCCGGTACTGGAAGCTGCTGCTCTGAAAGAGCTCTGTGATTATGGCAGTGAAGCTGCCGAGGAGGGACGCATCGCAGACGACGACGAGTGACATGCACATCGGTTACAGACAGCTGCATGCGGTCCGTTTTCAAAAAGCAGCTGAGGTTTGTGCAGCTGCGTTGATCCATGGCTGCTTCTCACAGCTTGGAAAGACAAACCCGCTTAATGCTGCATGAATTGATCATCACGGAGCAGGATTTTGTGGAACGGGTTCTCCATGAATGGCACTGTTTTAATATAATTAATGCCAAATGCACGTATTAAAAGAAACAATGGTTACATTAACGTGCCAATTCTTTTGTACAAATTTACTCACAAACCAAAATTTAATTTTATTTTTTAAAGAGTTCAATTCAAACGGATGGAGAAAAGAAGGAAATGCTACATTTTTAAGCATTAAATGTCTTCCATAAAGCCAACTGAGGGCTGTGAAGTTGATAAATCTCAATTTATTAAAGACAAAGAGAGAAGTAACCAATTGGAAGAGAGAGTCAAGTAGCAACATGTGTTGAGGCTTTTCGTTACAAAACTATTCCAGAAGATGATTCTGCATTGCAAACAGCAATAAAATAAATAGTCAACATTTTATTCCCATTGAGGCTA
The DNA here is from genome assembly GCA_010277075.1 of Poeciliopsis retropinna. Taxonomy (NCBI): domain Eukaryota; kingdom Metazoa; phylum Chordata; class Actinopteri; order Cyprinodontiformes; family Poeciliidae; genus Poeciliopsis; species Poeciliopsis retropinna. The sequence continues at coordinate 3,085,389 of VMRM01000009.1, forward strand.
ATTAACTTAATTATGTTAGCTGACGATCAAAAGGATAAAAACAGTTGAGCTCATGCTGCTTTCCATGTCGTGTCTTAACTCTCCTGTTGTCATGTTTAAAAACAGCCTCATAAACTGTGAAATAACTGAGTGATTTTAAAAATGAAAACCCACCAACTTGAAGCGTAAACAAATTAACAGTATAAAGAATAAATGTCCTCAAAGCAGCTGAGAGAAATGACAGAAGCCTGAATGGATTGTACACATTCAAGTGTTTGTAGAAGAAAACATTCATTTTGTTCTCATTTTCTGTCTGATTCTGTGTACTAGTCTGTCTTATGCTTCTGTTTTACTCTCCTATAATGAGAGATCAATTAGTAATATTTATTGAATCTGTAAAATGCATAAAACTGAAAATTACACTGAACTTGATGAACCTACAAACCTGAAGCTCATTCTATGCAGGTATAAAAATGTATTTTCCCATACACAAATGTCTTGTTTTGTCACACTTAAATGTTTTCGAAGATGTCAGATATCTAAGTCTTGAGCTTAAGGTTTATTTTATTATTTTTTTTCCCCCTTCACCTGTCGCAACACCCAATGCTGCAGATTGCAGAGGCAGGCAACCTGACGACACTGGCATCAACGTTGATTAATTACTTTAACCTCACTGTTACTTTGAAATGTGAAATTTCAAAGTATTGTTCCTAGTCTGAAATTTTGACTGCCGACTAATTCTTTAGAAAGTAACTTTACTGATTGCTTGATTACGTTAAATTGCAAAATTCTTTATTCACCACATTCAGCAGCTGCAGACAAAGTCCTCCCACCAACCTAAAAATGACAACAATCTTTTCAATACTCACTGTATTGCAACAGTATTTTTAATAATAATCACTGACATGATTCTCTGTAGACGTGCTTTAGGCGTAGGTATGCACCAGTTGCAACTTTTTGGCCGATCACTGATTACTGATCTTCAAAAAGCCTGACCTGCTGATCCTGGTTTTGGCCAAATACCAATTTTTTTTTTTTTTTGTCTGAAATGTTGCTAAATATAGCAAGATAGTAACAGTTGGGTGACTATTATGAACTGCAATATACAGAGGTGACCCGGTGAGCGGGGTTAGCAGTCAAACATCTCTCACAGAGGAGCAAACATGGACAGTGGCTTTAGACCTTTGCAGAGGAAGATAAGATCAGCTTTTACATTTAAATATTGTCAATTACTGATCGCCCAGAATTCAGGAAATTGGGGCCAATTTTTCGGCTGTCAGATTTATCGGTGCACCCCTACTTTTAAGTACGGGCTAATTCATTACTTGGTTGCTCAAACGCGGCAGTCAGAGATGCTTCTTTACTTCCAATCTGAGCCCTTCCCCCCTCTCCCACATTTCACTGTTCACAGATTGAATTCATGACAACCTGTCTTTTTTTTTTTTTTGGTTCACTGCTAGTTTGTCTTCATACTCGCTGCCAAAGGAACTCAACCTCTGAACCACCAAGCTGACATTTGGCCAGTTGTTACATTTGGGGTTGTTTTTCTGACTGTTTATCTCTCCAGCAGCAGCCAGCAATCTGCCATCAATAGCCTTTTGGCAGATGTTTCTTTGTGGTAATGGCAAAGTTATTGTCGGAACGGTTCTCTGGGATTTTACCATCAAATAATAACAAAATGATTATTATTTATTAAAAACTTCAGTTTGACATGTACAATCAGTATATGTCAGTGGAATTAAACAAAAAAAAATCTTCCAACCAAATTGCAAGAAAGAGAGAATAGAGGTTATTTGGGTGCCATTTGTAAACAGTGTCATTTGGTTGCTGAGGCATGATTGGCTAATTCAATATATTTTGTAAGAAAAAGCATCTGAACATATGTTTCTGGTAACATGGATGATGAGTGTAGATTCTGATAAACAGTAAGTTTGGATTATTTGTGTGCCAGAATAGAAATCAACACCTTGCTAAAGTGTAGTTTGCACTACACTTCCACAACACACTCCTTTGACGTCTCATGCTCTATTGAATCTTAGAGGCTTTAAATGGATGTTCAGACTTTCAAATTTCTGTCATCCTTTTCTTCCAAAACAAACCTAAGGCCTTCCTGAATAATCATGTTTGTTTGTTTTTTTTGTTGTTTTTTTTATTTGTTGATTGCCCCAAATTGATTTACTGGCATGCACTACTGTGGACTTGTAAAGCAGTTTAAAATAAAATGAAAACTCTGAGAGAAACAAATTATTTACACAAGGCCGATGCTATTTCAAAGTCACTGAGGAGACTGAAATCAGTATTTGTCAAATGCAACATATATATGTAACATATGTTAACCTGCTGCTGATCATGCCTTTTGGAGGAACATTGGTTCCTTCTTAAGACTGCACTCAGCAGCTTTTCTTCCCATATACTTGCTCTTTATGTTTCTATGTGAATTTACATGATTCCTGTCTAGGTGTTATCATTGTGTGGATTGTTTCGGCATGTTTTTGTGCTTTAACCAGAGATTGGACTGAATTTCCCATGTAGAGACAATGTGCCTGTATCAGTTTAGATTTCACTCTAACTAAATCAGTATCAGCAGCTTGTTTTTTTGTGTGTTTTTTTTCTTTTTCATTGAAGTCCTTTGTTCTATGAATTCAAACATCATGTATTGATTTGCAGTGACTGCAGTCATCGTTTTACATTCATGCCATGTTGTTGAATAAACTCCTTTGCTTACTAATCCAGCTCTGTAAATGTTTCTCCTTAAATGTCTTTCGCCGCTGCAACTTTTCCTTTTCATTTCATCTTATCAATTACCTACCGTGTTAGATTGTGAGCATTCTGAATAATAATATTATGCTATGATAAGTTTAAATTCTAATTTGCCCTTATGTGAAACAATTACAGTTTCTAGTTCACTTACTGTAGTTTATCTGATGGAAGTGAAAAACGTGCATATATAATATGTGGCAGGATAAGTTCACCTGGACAAAAATCTGTGAAGTCTTTTGACTGCAGACATGTTTCCATCCAATTATTCAATTGTTGGTAAATTAAAAAAGTACTACCTGCCACACAGGACCTTTTGCTGGGGTTGATTTCCACCCTGGTAATTTGAAGTCCTGAGGCAGATTCAGTGGAACTGCCCCGAGCCCTGTGGCAAACATAAGCTTGTGCTAGTGTTTGGCGGCCTACACATTGAGTTTGCAGCATTGAGATCAATAGGAAGATCACTCCGTGCTGGCGGCCGGACAGAGGCTTTGGTAGAACCTTTAGGACGGGTGACTCATTTCTATCAGCTTCGAATGTCACCAGGATTCGCAAGGACTCGCCAAGTGCACCCGGTTACAAAACCTGTACTCTGCAAAACCTTCTGAGGACAACCTGTGTGAGCTGTACTACTGATACAGCCCAGTTGCAGGTGCTCAGCTTTCAAAACCGGTGCGAAATCCTCAAATAGTTAAAACCCTCAGTTTCAATTCGCATTTCATATATGTCTTTGGGACTAACTATCTTCCTATTCATCAGGTCCTTCAGAGAGTACAACTTTGAGTTGTATTTGTCAGCCACTGAATGAGTTCAGGCGGTACTTTTTTTGCAAACAACAACGGCAGCTATGCCCGACGGCTACTACATCCTAAATGAGATTTTCCTAATGACAGTCCTCCAGTCAGCCCTGCTTGTCAGCACTGAATAAAGGCAGAACAAACCAATCCTGACACCTGCTACGTGAAATAAAGACTGACTGAATCAAAACTATTACCATGTCTTAGTTCATCTCAATGGGGACAATAAAACAGCTGAAATGTGCCTACGACTGAGGCTGTGTGGAGGGCAGGCTGGTATCTAACAGCTTACAGAAGGCTCAGGCTGACGTAACATTTCAGGGCTGCCAAAAGTTAGACTTAAAGAGACACAGTGAAATTGTGTGATCGTGTAGACACTGGGGCTGAAAATAGACTCATTCACTGCTACCAAAGCAAGAGAGATCTGACCAGTGAAAAACGTCAACATTAAAGAAAAAGTAAAACAAAAAGCATGTTTAATTGTAGAAATTGTCTATTCAGGTAATTCCAGGTAAAGTTATTATTATTATTATTATTATTAGAATGCTGGAGAAAAATTCAATTCAGTTAAGTTTAATTGTACGGTGACAAATTCCCACCAAACGTCATCCTGAAGAACTTAACAAAAAATATCAATAAAAGGCCCATATTTGAAAATTGTGTTTGAAGCGTCTAACTATTAAAGTTTTTAAACTAGAGAAAATTAAAGATGATCAAGATAAAACTAGGTAAATGCAAAATAAATAAATAAATAAATAAAATCAAGTCAGAAGCTGCAATTGGAAGGTCTGCATTTTACAAAATGTTTATGCGTGATTTCTGCAGAAAACTCTGTCAAAAGAGCACATGTAAAGGTATCTACTGTATGTTAATTAGCAATATTGTATGCCAGCCATTGTTCTTAGTAAAGTTCCTTAAACAGCCTCAATAATAACAGAAACAAAGTCACGGCTTTTGCTGTTGATGACCTAAAATTAAAAATACGATTGTAAATTAGTTTTTATTGGGATTCAGTTTGGATCCACTTGTCAGCACTAAACAGAAAATAAAGCAGAAAATAACTATATGCCAACCAATTATTTCATTAGCAGCAGAGGAATTATTCATACGTTACTCACCTGTTATTCATAATTTAGTCAAATCTTTTTCGTAAATAATATTTCTTTTTTCTCCTCTTTGACCTCATGTACTTTACTGAACTCTAATTCTATCTATGTAATTAGAGAAAATATGGGCATTGACTTTGTAATAGACTTCTGATTATACAGATACCTAGTAAAATATTTATTTTTTTTGCTAAATTTATGACATTCTGTAGTAAATTGTATAATAATTCTCCATTTTATCAGCGGTTCATTTGCCCAGAGATTTGGTAAACACTGCAAAATTCTATAAAGTGTATCATGAACTACAAATTGGAGTCCAAGCCGGTTTGCCCACACTGAAATGAGGTTTTACAAAAGCATCTTGCAGAAATTCTGGCTTTTTTGATACATATTCATATAAGTCACATCCAGTGTAGAAAGTATCCATTTCTCTAACAAAGGTGCAATATCTTCTCACAGAATAAGTAAAACAGAAATACTGCTGCTGTACTGCTGGTTTTCAGCACTTTACTGAATGCGCAACTCAGATTTCCCTCCAGTAATGTGCACTAAGCATAGCTGCTGGGGAGATCTTTAGAAATGAAACACACATGAACCCTGGAGCTCAAAATTTCTCATGAATAAATTTTGCCAGCTGATTGGCTGGAAGAGGACAACTAACGGTCACCTCATCGCACAAATGCCATAAGACAAAAATGAGAAAGTTCATACTGAGCCCATTAAACCGTCATGCTGAGGGCAACAGAAGACCTGATGCTGCAAAGGGAGAGTGAACACCTGGTAGCCATCAACTTATATAATACGCCCTTTTTTTTCTTATTAACTGAAAATAATACAATGTATGCAGAAGAATACAATATGTACCACTGGAAATAATTGTATTTACATGTAAGGAATGTGCAATCTAATCCACTTATAAATGAATAAATCATGAAATGCCTGAGTTATTTTTTTAATTCCAATATCTTTTTCTGTCTGCAGCTGTGGATTAAAAACACATTTTAAGAGCGAGTGCTTCATTTTCAACATTCTGAACACAAAACGTCCAGGATTCAGGCGCATATTCTCACCAAGGGATTTTTCCCCCCACCCTGTCTCTTTTTGTCATGTCTGCACTTGTTTATTTTTTCAGCACGAAACCACATTTGGTGCAACATGACACAAAAAACAGAGCCAACACACACTCACACTGGTTGACCTTGATATGAGGATTTGTGTTGGTATGTAGTACGTTATTTGATTTTGGAACCGAATGCTGAGAAGAAGCAGATTGCAGCAAAAGCATAGAATAGATAGAATAGAATAGAATAGACCTTGATTGTTCATCCAGGTAGAAAAAATATCTTTGGCTCATTTGCATAAAATGTGAAGTTAAAAGAATTTTAAAAAGACACACAGAGAAATCTTTGTACTTCTATACAAACTGAGGACTTTGTGTTGGCCTCCTTTCATTTTAGTCATTGCATAAATGCCTAACGCAGACATTTTTCCTCACCCTAACCATTACTAGTCTATAATCTTATGCAAAACTTAATTCATACCATTCCTCTAAAAATAACTAGCATAGTTATATGAATTACGTTTTTACATTGTGTGGACATGGAAAACGGCCTCACGATTTCAAATGTCCACAATGTCGGTTGTTTCTCAAGAGTAAGTCATTACAACTTACTCTTGAGTAAACCAATTTTAAAATTAAATATAAACCAAATCACACCATCCAGTTTTAATTTAGTAAAATTTTGGTGTGATTGCAAGATCCCAGATTGTGTTGCCAGTCAGTACAACTGGAATGAAATAAATTAGGATTTTAGTATTGGTTTAAAATGATTTGGTGTTTTTAATTAGCTAAAACTCGATCCAATACAATATCGATATTGTATCGAGGCCTTCATTTAGTTAACATGTTTAAGGTGAAGCACTTACTAGACTTCCCCAAAACTATTTTCTTTATTGGAAAATGAAGTGTTTCAGCAGACACTCTTCATGAACTTCAGCTGATTGGAAAAGCCTTTATCATGTTAGAGCTGCCACCTGATGTCTGGAGACTAAAGCTTCCTAGAGGCCTTTATGAACACTGCAGTGACACAGAGTGACTTGTTTACTTTCTGACTCCAACCAGACATGAGAAATTAGGACCATGTCTGGTTGGTCCAAACAGGTTCGAAAACACAAGACTCTGCAAATAAATTTTCTAGAGTTTTCACTGTTGCTGCGGCATGTTAATTTATTAATTTATTCTAAACCAAGTGGATGATTATTATTTGAAATAAGGCCTGTTTGATTAAGATAGCTCTTTACCCTTGAGTAAATGAGTAATCATTTGAAAACAATAACAATCTGTAAGCAGGCAAACACTTCTTGACAGCATTTCATAGAAACCATAATTCACAGTTGGTTTGCAGATGCCATTTCAGATCTGCCCAAGAAGTCTTTATAAATAGAAAACCTTTATTGCCATTGCACTAAAATAGCACAAGATTAGTAATGCAATTCGATGGCACGAGGTGAGACGTTGAGTGCAGGATCCACAACTGGGACGGTGTTCTCAGGGTAGTAAGCTTCCCTGTTTTTTTTCTCCAAATGTAACAATGATCCTTATGACCCAACAGTTCCACTTTAGTTTCATCAGACATAAGAAAAATGTACATTTCAAAACTGTAATCTGGGTTCTGTGTGCTTCTTGTGAAGGAATGGCTTCCTCTTGCAGAGTAGCCTTTCTACCTATGTAAGTGCAGACATATTTCATTGTGGATAATGAGTCTGTCTCATCAGTTCCACTCAGCATCTTCACAAGGTCTTTTATTCTTGTTTTTATTAGCAAATTTCATTTCAAAACCCGTTTATCTCCGGCACACAAAACCAGTCTTCTTTTTCAATTGTATGACTATTAGCACATTCTTCGTTCTCTTATTATTGTGGCATTTAACAAATAGAAATAATTTCATTAATTCTAAGATTGGTCTGATTATTAAAACTCAGGGAAAAAAAATTGTGTTGTGCAATGAGCAAGTTTTTTATTTTTTATTTTTATTACTGATTATATGATCAAAGGAAATGTAGCTATTACGAAAAAAAAAAAAAAAAGTTTTATACCTTTGTATTCAAGTTATATAAACTTTTGGTTTCAAATGTATGTGGTGACACATGAGATAATAAGGGTCAATATAAATTAGAACCAAATGAAAACAACATGGGAAATATCTTCGGATGGTCTTCTCTGTTCACTTGTACAAAACAAGTTCAATATTTCTATTGAGCCAGTGGAGGAAACAAGGAAAACAAAAACAAAAGAAACTGAATCCACCTCGTGCTCTGATGAACAGCAGACAGCAGATAAGGCTGCATGAACGTGAACAGACTGTCAATACATGAACTGACGGAGCCGTGGAACTGCAAACAGGAATGTACATCTCTGGAGCCGTCATACATGGAGGCATGGATCAATCTTAAGGCCGCGTTTTCTACTGGCGTTCGATATTGTCATGAGCGGTGTGTCACCAGTGAGCACTCAGTTTCCACATCACAGGTGCTCAGCAGAGAGAAGCGGCTGAAACGGAGACACAGCTGAAACCTTTAAGACATCATTCTTAGTCTTCTTTTCATTCTTAAGAAAAGAAGACTAAGAGTCCGGTCACAAGGCTAAATTAGTTGATCTGTTAAAAGTTTTTTTCTGTGTGAGTCACTTCAGATCAACGATAGCAAAGGAGTAATTACACGATCCCATTAAAAAATTATTTGCACATGTTTCGTCTGACACAATACAGAAATACCGATCTGAGATTGTATTTAATAACGTTGAACACTTTCTAAATAACTGTTGCTTACTGCCACCAAGTGGTCAAAATAACAGCAGGACTGTGACTTTCCTACAGGTGAGGCAGAAAAACATGACAGACACAAAGTTGTGCTGTTCAAATTTTGTAATTATAAAAACATTTCACATTTTTGAGTCATTCAACAACAACAAAAAAAAACATGTTCACAGCTTCCATTAAAATCAACATATTCCACAAAAACAAATTAATATGCAGTTTAACAAAACGGTTTTATACATTTGATATTCTGAGCTAGGAGACAGAGAAAAGCACAGGTAAAATGATTTACATATATAGGTGAAAATAATTGTTCGCCATCAGTTGAAGGATGTCAAGGTCACTCATAACATGAGGATGAAACACCGTAACGATACAGATCAGTACAGTGGGTCACAAACAGGAGAATGACAGCAAAGGGTGTCAGTACTTTTAAAGTTACACCGCCGATTTAAAAATTGAAGTGCAAGATATCATAAATAAATTATTTGCATAAATATGTCGATACAAAATAAAGCACAACAGTCAATTTGCAAAGCTGCTTTGGCACGATTGGAGAGTTACAGTACTGAAATAATTAGGTCCAAACGCAAAATGCACTGTAGAATTTACTGTATGTTACCAATGTTACCATCTCTCTCAGGTCTAACACATCATTCAGTCAAGACGCAGGGCCCACACAAAACAATTTCCCTTAAGAATTAAAAGATGGATGTCTTAGAATTACTCAAACTAGATTTTCATGTGTCTATCTGCCTACGTTTGGGTATTATATTTGATTGACTTTGGTTTCACTTAACCTACTACTGAAGAGCAATCCTTTTGAGTTTTTAAATGAGCAAGGCTGTGTCATACTAAATAACTAAACAGCCAAACACTGAAGCAAAATCCCTCCATTCCATTTGGGGTCAGATACTGAAGTGCAAATGTTTCATAAGAGGTTAGCAGTTTGCTGCAGATAACTTTTACAGAATCGATGCTGAATGTCCAAGCTGGGGTTTACAATTACTGTGATGTTCTTTTATCAGATATTGTCTTATGTTTGGCTAAACACATTTATTTATAAAGTCATAGGAATCAGAATTTTTACTAATTTGGGTTCAGAAACTATTTTATTTTTATTTAATTTGTCACCCATAAAAATCTTCAAAAAATATTTTAGCTCCTTCGTCGAATTAAATACAGTTTACTGAAAGTAAATAAGTTGTAGATAACATTTTTTTTTTTTTTTTTTTTAATATGTGCATGTTTTAATTTTATTTGAAATAACATCGACCAGCATGCTCATATGCCTGTTAGATTTTGGGTTTGTTCTCTTCAGCCCAGACATTCATGTGCCATTGTGTTCAGATCCATCAAAGAAACATTATAGGGTAAAGAGTGCCATCTAGTGGGACATTGTCAAATTAAATCAATCACAGAAATTTCCCACCTTTCACCCAGAGGCGTGGCATTAACTTCCCATGTCTAACATAAACACATCCAGAGCGCTTAAATTCAAAGTATTATGCAAAGACAGTCAGGCTGCAGGCGATTCCAAATGTTTGTAGCCTGAAGAATAAAACTTTGGGATATTTAGATATTTCCATCCAGCCTTGGCAAGGCTTTTCATATATGTTTTGAGGCATGTTGTTCATTTCTAAATCACATATATTGCAACATTTATTACCTTATGATAAGCTTTCTTACAAAATATCAATTTGATGTTTGAGACTAATTCATAAACTTCTGGTGAAGTTTGACTAGTATTTGGTTGAATTTCTTGTTAAAATCCATCTTTATGCTGTTGGTATTTCTCTACCCACAGTTGTACAATCTCTTTAAAATAAGATCGCACTAAAGACCACTGTCAGCTTCTAAATAGAGCAACATAGGCTACGTTCACACAACAGACAAATGTGATGAATCTGCTTGTTTTGCCCAGACGCGACTTTCATCCAACTTTTAGAAAAATATCTACTTGTGCCTCTTTCCCATGTGGAGCTAAGTCGGATACGACCCCGATTGTTTTCAAAGCATCTGCAGTCTGAACAGTCATGTTCACTTTTATGTCATTAATTAATGACAGGGGTCATAATTCTGCATCAGCAGAAGCCAAAATATCACTGCCTTTGAGTCCAAAATCTCTTGAACAGTTGCTTTCAAAAGTGTTCATGTGCTTCTCAAGGTGAAAATGCTTTTGCTTGTGCTATTCATCTGTGATGATAATCGATGTGCACATCATCATATATTTGCTATTCAAAGACAGACCTTTTGAGCAGATTTCGCAAATTAACCAAAGAAAAGAAACTCGAAGCCTGACATGGAGGGATGGATTCTGAAACCCTTACAGCCTTTCAGGATAAAAAAGCAAGACATCACATCCAAAACTACCAAATTCTCTTCCCTCCATAATACAAGCAATATTTCCAAAGGCGTAAGTGGAGAGACTGCAAAAGAAAAACACTCACAACTACACAAGCCGAATTTCTTGTAAGAGACTGACTGGTACAAACGTTTGACTGAAGTCACACTGAATAAAAAGGCACATGGCAGCCTGTTTGGAGATTTCCAGAAGACCCAACTGTGCTCTCCAAGAACAACATGACCCATTAGAATGTGGCTTGATCAAGGCAAATTTGGAAAATGTCCTTCAGTGAAGTCATTCATGCCACTGATTTAGCCGTATCACTTCACAATAACAGAGACTTCGTAGAACTGTGCTGTTAGCATTAAGCTAAGTGCTGGGAGATAATGTGGTAACACTACCATTGTGATGAGGTTGGAGTCTGAATGAGACCAACATGGCAGCGCTCCCAGAGCTGTTTTTACGCTCCACCACCCGGCTCCTTTGATTCAAATGTTTTATGCACGCTCAATACCTTTACAAGATACTGAGACTCTACCATGCATAACGGGGAGCAAACTGTGTTTTAATGCCTTTTGGAGACTCTGGAAGCTTTCACTAAGAGATACTATCCACAGTCTAGTTGAATTTTCACATTCTTGAAATTTTCTGTTCTCCCAGCAGGCACCCTAAGAGCATGGAGAGGTCAGATACTTGATTTGCACCAACAACACATCAATTGCTGCTGATGGATCCTATCCAACAAATCTCCCCTGCAATTTTCATCCCAAGAATGAAGCAAGGCAATGGTAGACGTTTGCTCTGGGGTTCCTTTGGGACACAGAGTTCATAGCAGAGGGCAGAAATGTCCGAATCATTTGTAAAGATTCTTGAAGCCAAACTACTTCAGACTACGACTACAAAAGGGGACAAGAGACACTGTAATGGCTCGACACGCGAGGGGTGACGAACAACAGTGAAAGACAAACGTTTCCGCCACTCGTGGCAAAACCCAACGCACAGGACACAGTAGCAGCATCTGCCAGAAAAGTTGAATATTGTTATCTTTCTTGTGTCGTGTCACAAACCCGTGTGTGTAAGTTTACATGTACGTATGAGCTCAAAATTTCCCATGAGCAAATTTTGCCATTAACATGCCACAAGAAAGGCTAGTCAATAGTGCTCTAAGCTCCAAAGGAGATGAATGGCGACGGAGTGATGTCATCTCCTTTGTGTGGAGCCTTCAACAGAGTGTACACTCAAGACAAAGCTGGAGACAAGGCATGTCCAAGAATGCCCCTGAGTAGTAAGAGTCCATTAAAAGTTGAGAGTTAAACATAACAGATCATCAACAGGATCTCATGTTACCGGCCAACTCAATCAGAGTGTGGCAGAATCTGTCAAGAAGACTGGAACCAGTTGTTAATATCCAAATGTGCACAGTTTCTAAAGACATTTCCGAGATTACACACTATGGGCTAATGTTTTTTGTTTGTTTGTTTGTTTTAGGAAAAACTGTTTAGCAGCCTTCAAAAAGGGACATATTGTGTAAGCTAACTAAGAAAATGGTAAGAATATGAATGTTGCATTAAAGTTTTGAAAGCACAATAGTGGCTCAATACTTTCTCTGACGTAAGGATACTCTGTTTTACTTCTTGTGATAAGAAGAATGTTTGACTACATTTTCACTGGCCTTAAGGTTTCTTGCAGCATCTTAAAACATGGCTTTATCTGTTCTTCCAGTCAGTCACTGTAAAACAACGGACCAATAGGAGATTCCTTTTTTTTTTTTTATCTTCCAAAAGCGTAAAATGTTTCTGTGAAGAGTCTAATCGATCTTTGAAAGACGGCGTTAAGATGATACCCACACCATCGCAGCCGGACTTGAAGTCATTTAACTGATCAGATCTGACTTATTTTTAGAGATGAAAAGTTAGGAGAAATAACTTTGTGAGGCTTTTGCTGAGTCAACCAAACACACATGTCATAAACACATGCAGTCAAAGCATGATTTCATTCTTAAAGAGCAGCATGTTAGGAGTGCTACACACCCTGTCTGGGTGTATGTTATGTGCATTTGTGCATGAAGGCATCCTGGGTATTTTTTTTTTTTTAAATACACAAACAGAAACTCTGTATTTGGAATGGAGGGTCTAAGATGTCATAACCTGGCATGCAAGTTGATAATGACGCCATCTTCTGGCAGATCTTTGATTGGCAGGTCGCTTGCGTGCTCTGTTCCCTGGTCTGTGCTCTCACAGCTGGTTTGAGGAGACTCTGGAGGCGGCTGGTAGAGAACGCTGGCTACGAGGAAAAAGATGGTACCCAAAAGCTGAAACAGAACACAAGTGTTAATTACTGCCTTTCAGCAAAACAATATCTTTTTTTTGTCACATGCATGACAAAGAAAAATGCGCCTTCAGCATTTGGGAGGAATATCTCCTGAGTGCTATCTAAGAGCACCACTTTCTTTTTCTCCCAAATCATGACAAATTGAAGTGGACCTTCTTTATCAGCGGGAATTGCAGACCACAACCGCCTATAAGTCAGCAAATACTTGACATACCTTAAAAAACCGCTGATAACTGCCTATTTTAATAGTTGACACACCAAACATTCCTTAATTTGCATTAATACACACGGAAGAAACCATCTCGTGCTACTGCAGAAGCTAATATCCACAGTCTTCATTGTCTCTGCTCTTGGGTTTACATCCAATGAGTGCCAAGGAACATGAACGGTGCTTCTGGATTGGCTGGTTTGCAAATGCTAGCTAATGGTTTATTGAGTAGGATTACATCTTGGAATTTCAGATTCCCAAGCTGCATTTTCTTACAAATGTTTATGTAAAGAAATGTGCTGATGGGTGGATTTTCCATGAATAATTTTGAGTTATTTTCCACTGAAAAATCCAACAGCTGGGTCTGCGAATACTGACGCATGAAAAGGCACAGGTCCACTGTAAATGTCTATCATTATCTTCATTGAAATTATTATTTCTTTTATTATAAGTTTGCCTAAATAGTCTATATTTCACTGTCATCAATACAAGCAAGATTCTTTTGAAAAAAGACGTTCACTCGTGTCAAAACTGAACTGTCCTCCTCTCCTCAAGTGGGAACACAATTTGACACAGAGACTCTGCAGCTGCTGTCCTCTCATGTCGAAGTTCACCTGAACTATGATGGCTGATAATCAGCACAGAGAGATTGTGCTGGAAATGAAAATCGATTGTGCAATGGGAGGCGTCCCTCCAGAACCACAGTGAGGAACTATTCTTTGTTCTGTGCTACTTTCTTTCATTGTTAACATCTTCAAAGTGAAATGGTGTCTGAGCAGGAATATTACCTTGAAGATGATTCCAGCGACAAGTGTGTACTGACTCATTGCTGAGTTGTGATAGATGTGGCAGGAGCCTTGAGCGCCACACTGATCTTCCCACAACAAGCAGGAAATATCAATGACTGAGCCAAATGCAATCGGTCCTGGAATACTGCCTGCATGAAAAGCAGTGATACGGGGGGAGGGGGGGTGAGGAAGGATTACAGTTTTTTTTGGTTGCAATTTTGAGACTTAAGGCAAACTCAGAGAAAGAATTGGACCTACCAAGTGTGCGCACCACTATCCACTGGATACCAAGAGCAAACGATCTCTGACTATCGGGAACACATCTGTACAGAACAGGGTTAGACAGATATAAAGACAGACTTCAACTCAAAGTTTAGTCCATGGCTGCCTGAGTAAAAGTCTGCTTTTTGGTAAACTCAAATCCAAGGTTGTGACTTTTAGGCTTAAACACCTGTAGACTGTTTTACCTCTAACTCGCTTTCTTAAGGCCTCAGCATGGCCAAACTGCTGCTCACATGAAGGTCGCATAATTTTCAGACGTTCGCTTTTGCACAGACCCTTCACGGTGCACAACGGGGTTTAGTGGAGCGAGTCACAGGAGTCAAGCTCCTGTAAATGTTTTACCATGTGTTTAGAGAGTGGACTATTACAAGTTACCCAAGGGAGGTTTGACAAGCAAGGGCAGGTGAGAAAATGACGTGATTTTTAACATGTACCTGTAACAATGAGAACTGATTTCAGCAGTTCGGCTTAATCACACAGAGCCCACTAGTGTTCTCTAATGTCGTTGATGCACACCAGGATTCACACCGGAAGCTCTTTGCTGCTCTTTGCTGCCTCTTTGAAGCTCTTTTTTCACTCTGAAGATCTCTATTTGTATTTATTGGATGCACTTATATATCAAGTAAACCATTGCTACCGAATTTACCATCTGCTTAACAAAAGCGTCCTTCTGTTGTCGTGACACATACCTGAGAGTGGCAGTGAGAGCTGGGATGCTGCAGAGAAAGGTGAAACAGATGATGACGAAGAGCAAGGAGAGGAAGACTGGCATGTGGTGGCAGGAGCTGCTGCACTTCCCTGTCAGAGCGAAGCCCTCCTCACCCCACGATACGTTCCCCACCACACAGCCACACCCAGAGTACACCTGAAACACAGACACGAGTGTTCTTGGTTATAGCGCTGACCTCTTTTTTTTTTTTTTTTTTTTTTTTTTTCGTTTGGATTTTGAGAAAATATGTATTTTTCAATAAGGTTTTGCTACATGTCTTTTATAAAAAAAATAAATAAATTAAAAGTCAGGTTCCTTATTTTTCCTGTTCCTTTTTCCAAAATGGGCAATTTTGTTAGAAACATATAAATGTGAAGTAACGTTTTGCTAACTAAATGTAAAAACTGAGAAGTTCTATGCAAATGTGAAGTTAAATGTGTTTATCTGACTTCACATTTAACTAAAAAATTAACATTTCTTTGAAACAGAACACATGTAGATTGCTACATGTCTTTAATAGATAAGCAGATTCCTTACTCTTCGTGGTCCTTGTTCAAAAATGGGTTATGGGTAATTTTGTCAAAAATATGTCACTGTGGAGTACAATTTCTCTGAAGTTAGAAAGGCAGAGCAAAACATTGACATTTCTCCAAATATAAGACTGAAGAGCTCTCTTGAGCTCTCATTGGAAAAGTGACAACTTTCTAGTCTTCTAATCAACTCTGAACACAACAGACATTCAGGTATCTGCAGGTAATTCAGAACTGCCTTGGTTATCGCCGGGGTCAAGTTCTTTCGAGCAGCAAATAAAACAAGCAGTGTGTGCTGTACCTGTCTGCCTGTGGACGGTTCTGTGTGGTTGATGGAGGTGCAGCCGGCGTGGCACGGCGAGTAATACATCACCCCGTCCGCCCCACACACTGGGTTGTACACTTCTCGGGCACAGTTACAAGCTGCATTACAACTCACTGTGAGGTTCATGTCCAGAGAAGAGCTGCAGAGACAAGGAAAGGAAGAAAGGCAGGAAGAGACAGACAGTGAGAAACAGGTGGGAGGAGGGGCCCAAAGAAGGAATTTAGTCTTTAAATTTGGCTAGTGCCATTTTATTAGATGATCTATTTTTAGCCATCAGCTAGCGCATATGAGGAGAATAAATGTGGTACAGCATTTTAAAATGATGTGTACTGGATTTTCTGAACACACTCTGACATTAGACCAATGTTGTGTATCAGTACTGAGATTTCATGTACACACTTAAAGCACTTCTGCTCAAGTGAGAGTAGCAGTACTTCAACATACTTTTGCTTAAACACAAGTAAATAAACAAGCTGCCTCAACTTATCTTCTACTCCATGGTAAATGGAGTAGATTGCACCACAACACAGAGGTCTTTACTGGCTATGACGTTGCTTTCCTTTGAAATTAATGAAGCTATAATTCCTTATGTTACTTCTTATCAGGTTGCCTTTTCATACATGGTGGGCTCTGCTGTCGAAGCTTAATGCATTATTCCTCTTAAACTGAAACACAATGAAGTCAGATGAAACTTTTATATAATGCATCTGGAAGGCTGCAGTTATAACAGATCAACTTATGTAGCTTTAACGTGTTATTAGTTTTTAGATGCAAAGTTCACTGTTTTTTGACAGATTTAATATTTTCTTCTTAAGGACTTCTCAAAATTTCAGAAAAGAAGGTGACCCTAACTCTAAAAAAACACTTCACTGCACCAAAGCATACTATATGTCATTAACATTTAAGGGATTTATTCATGCCAAAACATGAAATGAATTTAGGATGGAGAGTTATTCAGAATAACAGGGATGGCAGTTTATGAAAAGCATCTTGTAATGACATAAAAAAAAGTGGTAACAGAGGTGTAAGGATGCTAAACTTTCAGCTAGAGCCAAGCTGAAGGACATATAGAACTGATTTCAGCCCAATGTGGACAACTGGAACAAATCAAAGTTTCAGTCTTGTTGCTTTTTACCTACCAGGTGTTAAGAGAATAATGCTTACCTGTTTCTGAGTCGCGGTTTCTTGGGTTTGTCGTACAGATATTTGTAGTGGTCCAGTTGGTCCCTCCCCATCAGCCCCAACTGATAAGGGGCCGTGACCCCAGCCATGGGCACATTGGGGCAGTGGACGAGGAAGATGAAGATGGCGAGCAGACTGACCAGAGCACACATCATGCAGAAGCGTATGATGCCTCGACAGCGCAAGTTCAGCCTCTTCACGATGTAGCCGCCTAAAAAAGTGCCACCACCCCCTGCTGGTACCACCATGTATCCTTAAGGGGCACAGAAAAAAGTATTGATGGAAATAAGTAAAAAGAAAAACAAATAAATAGTTTGTCTTAGAAGTAGAGTCACTTTTGAATAAAAAAAAAACACAATAAGCTGTGGCATCAACGGATTTTAAAGTTATAGGAAATATTAATGGTCAGTGGTGAGCGCTGAAAATTTTGACTGGTCCTTTAAAGGTTTTATCAAAGATATGAAACAACCTCAACCAGGTGAGTGAAAATAATTCCCTTTTCATGTTTTCTACTTTAAGCTAAATGGATTTTTGATTATTGCTGAAAATATATCTGGTGAGTATAAAAGTAACTATAGCTGGCTTTTGCCCTAGTTACAGTTGGATAGTGGGGAAAGTGATAGCTAAGATGAGAAGATGTAGACAAAGAAAGAGGAGAAGACAATGAACAGAGGCTCCTTAGAGTGTACAGTGAAACCAGGACTGGGAACAGAGACAAAGGATGTAGTAAAAGAAAGAAACAAAACTGAAAGAATGCATTCAAGTCCACTTTTTGGTAAGAACAGTGGACAGAAATACAATATGGAATCTGATTCCTATTTCTCACTGGCTGAGAGAGAGTTTTAAGATAGTGGCACATATCTTAAAACTCTTTCCACATCTTTTTTCACATATTAACTGGCATTTATCACATAAAATCCAGCTTATAAACAAGCAAATATGTTAGAAGGAAAAAATAAAAAATATGTAATAATCTGATTTCATGTGTATGGACACCTTCAAACTGATACCTTGTTGATGTACCTATTGCTTTCAGTTTTGGGTCCGACATTTTGATTGTACCCCATAAAAGTTCCCCTGTGAGGATATCTCTTCTGTGAGATGTTGTTATGAACTCTGGCTACAGCTGCATTGTTGCCTTGCAGCAAGAATGTCTTGGGTCCTTCCGGACAGTTTTCTCCTTACGTGCAAACTGTATGGAGATTGGATGTTCTCCCTGTGCATGTGTGCTTTCTACTCTGTATTCCTCCGACAGTCCAAAAACATGATTAGCTATGTTTCCATCCAACTGCCCTGTAAATTTTGAGCACTCTTTTAAAGTGCTTCAATAAGAGGAAATGCAAATGAACTAAGCTGTGCAAAACCTTCATTAGATGTTGGTGCTACTCATGACTGTAATAAACAAGATGCCTACATCCGAGATGTGTAGCGTCGACTACACATCTTGGAAAAACGTGAGAGTCCTCTCCACCAATCTCCAAAGTTTTTTGTCACCAGCTGCAAAGGACTGCTTGGATGTAATATTGGGTAGCATGAAGCTCACAGGGAGTCCTGTGGCTGTGTAAAGGCAGCAGGAAAAGGTGCCAGGAAAATGTTTGTTGATTGTACATTATCGTCACAGTTTTCAATCACAGTATCATAATTACATATTTTCCTGATATTGTGCAGCTCTAGTACTCAGGAAGACTGAATGCTGGGTCAACATCAAATGGTAGTTTCAGAAGGTTCACTTATGCAACCAGGATATTGCTGCTTTGCTTTATTACTTTAATTCCAAAAACAGTAACACATGGCCAAAAGCTACCACTTCGAAATAGTTGCATTGTACATTACATTACCATGTTGTCTCTTAAAATGTTGCTCTAAATTGTCTAAATGTTAAATGTTCAGCATGTTTTTTTTCCCCCTCTGCATGACCCTGTAGAAAAAGGTGCAATAGATCTTCAGTCGTGTCGGCAACCCTTGTTGCCCGGTCACCTACCGAACAAGGTGGCGGCTTCAGACGCACTGAGACTGAACTGGGACTCCAAGAACTTTGGACCGAAGGTGGACATGCCTGCGATTAGCGTGGCCTCAGTGGCTCCCGCCAAACACAGGAAGAGGAAAGTCGGGTTCTTCAAGAGAAGCAGCACAGATCTGAAACAAGTTAGAGAAGATCGTCAGTGTGTGTGTGTGTGTGTTCTCACCGTGGGCAAATAAGCCTAAGCTTTATTTTTTAATTAAAACAGTCCGCAGTAATCTCCCCAGTGTGTAGACAGATAATCACCGCACTGGACCTAAAGATAAATAATCACGTTACGTCATGTTTTGGGTAATCCTCGCAAATCCCGAAAGAGACTCAGTAAGAGATGACGTAATTCTACGGGCTTGTAGTAAGAAATGTTGTAACCTAAAGAGTCAGAGGTGTCACTCACCTGCAATGCTCTGCTCTAATGACTGCCATGCAGGAGTTTCAGCCAGTTGCAACATTTTGAAAATAATCTACTTATCCTTTCATAAATGTTTGGAGTTTATATGCAGGACTGATAAACTTTCACGGAGATTTGTCATTTACTTGAGAAAATATTTGAATGTGAAGTACATCTTTCAAATTGTAATGATTCAAACAGACAAGGAACCTGTCACTATCAACCTTTTTTATGCATCAGGATTAAACAAAAGAGATCTTGTTTGTAGAAGGTGCTGGGAGGATTTCAAACCTCAAGTGCACAGAAATGCACAACAAATTTCAAAAATTGTCATGTTAAGCATGTGGTAAATGAGGGGAAAAAACACCACGGGACAAAAAAACGCAGAGTCCTAGTTCAGTCTCTGTTGCCCTCTGTAACCTCACAACAGAGGGAAAGTAACATCAGCATGATCAAAATAAATTAAGACACACAGGCTCACATACAACGTACAACGCCAAGCAGCAATGGGCTCACAAGATAATATGTAGGCGAAAATGCCATTTCGTGAGGTTTGGGAAGTGGTCATGTTTGGACAAAAACAAACATATTAATGCAAACACTTTGTGCTGATTGTCAAGGCTGGTTGTGATTTCAAGATTTGGGGTTATTTTGTGCTCATACTATCTGCACACTTATTTTTTATTGAAATTCCTCTGCATACCAGAATTTATTGTAGAGTCAAATGTTATGTAAGACTGACAGGTAGCCAAAACATTTCTGAAACAGGGTAGCATAACAGGACAATAATCCCAAACACCAAAAACAATGCTTAGCAAAAAATATTACTCTTATTTAGGTCAACTTCAGACTTTCAAGCCCCTTTGGGACAACAGGTGTAACATTTTTATTGATCAGAAGTCATATTAGCACACTAGGAAGTGAGACAACATCTACCAATAGCACTCATTATTTATGTTGAGTGTCTTCATTGTGTCATGAGTTGAAGATGATTCCAAAAACGTCTGCTGTACCCAAATCAGACCCCTGTTTTAATTAGACCCCTACCTTGGCATGTCTTTGACTGATTTTCCAAACTGAGGGTCAGAGGCTGTATTGTGGCTTCCATCTTTCAGCTGGTGGGCCTCAGACACTCGCCCCGCCACATGCTCCTGGGAGCCTGCGTGGAACCGGAACGAGTCGTATTAGGCTGCGATTGATATTTTTGTCTTCCCAAACCGTGTCATAATCCATTGTGAGAGGTAAGAGTTTCCGTTTAGGATATTAAAGCCAAAGTAGGTGTGATGAAGCAGTGGGTATGAGAAGTACCTGGCAGTTGTTGTGGGTATCCAAGGATGGGGAAAGCTACCAGTAAAGCAGCTGCTCCTCCTGCTAGGAAGCCAATCCACCAAGCCCCAACCCAGTGTGGGTTTTCTGGAGTCATCTCTGTTCTGTAGCAAATAAAATGTTACTTTACCATTTGACTTTTGACCATGTTAACTGCTAGATGCCAAACTTCAAGGTTTTCTTACAGAAGTATTGTTTTACACAAGATTATAGTATTTATTTTATTTTATTTTTTCAAATATCTACAGGAGCATTTAGATTTCAGCTTAATTTGTGTAAGTTCAGATAAATGGATTAGCATATTTCTTTATTGATTTTTGCAATAAGTATATTAAATATGTGTTATTTAAATAATTTTAAATTGAATTTATACTTAATTTAAAGAGCAAATGCCATCCTATTTTGAATCCAGAAAACCATGGATACTGAAAGTTTGTAAAATAAATCAATCACAGTTGGCAGTTTCACACAATGTAAATATAGCATAACATTTGCTTAAAGTGACTTCAAACTAAATGTGGATCATCCTCAGAGTTTGATTTTCGTGACTGACTGCATTCGCACAACAATAATTTGACAGTTACATTGTTGTGCCAGCAGAGTTGAAGCAGAGTTGCTGGTAAGTTGAGGAATGATTTTTTTAATTTTTTTATTATTATTTAGAAAACAGATTTTTAGCTGCTTCCTTTCACTGGTTTTACACAACCACGACTTACTTGTATAAAGTAACCTGGTAACACAAATGTTTTGTTAATGCAACAATGCAATCATTGTTGCATTGTTGTTCTACATATTAGGAACCGTGTCTGATTTGCATTTCCTCTTTTGAATATTGTGCAGACAGTATTAAATGTCTACACAATAACATACACTTATTAAACTCTGCCAGAGTTTAAGCTTTTTGAACTACAGATTTTTTTTTTTTTTTTTCACAAGCAAACCTTCACTACTTTGGAGAGTTATAGGCAGACTGGGTTTGTTGGTGAGTGCTTTTAAGACCTAATAGACGAACACTACTAGGTCTCCAAGCCTCGTTCTCAACTCTTTACCGCCACTGAGCAAACTGCTGTACCAAGCTTTGTTTTACCAACTCAAATTCAATTCGAAGACTTTGTTGTCCACTTTGGTTGGTTAATATAAGTCAAGTTCGGACATCATCATTTTCAGAAGCTTAAGGCATGCTTACTTTCTTTTACGCCTAATTAAAAGAGATGTAACTGTAGAGAGCATTACGCCCAAATGCAACTGAAAATGTGTAAGTGTGTAGACTATGCTCTTTATAATACTTTCTAGTAAACTGTATGATAGACCATTTCTTTTTCAATCTTTGTTACATGTTGTAATAACATACAATCAGTTGAAGACACACGGTAAAGTATTAAATACTCAGTAAAATTCAGTTTCCCCCCCTCATCATTTTAATCCTGTGATATTGTTCGTCACTCAAAGTAGACTCACGCCAGATGAATCTCTGTGTAGATGTTGAGGAAGTAACCTCCCAGCAGGTAGCCTGCAGCAGGCCCCACAATAGCTGCTGTGTAGAAGATCCCTGGTGAGACAAACACCAAAGACACAGTCAGGGTGTGCCAGTACAACTACTTCCTGTTTCCTACTCACCTCCTGTCCCGCAGGTTAAAAGGCCCCCATTGTTCTTTTTATGAGCTCGGAATCAAAGGAGGGGTTATTTTTTAATTAAAGAAAACAATTTTGATGAATAAGGCGTTCTGCATTGTGTGTGCTCGTGTTTGATGGGAACAGGTTCTCTATACTTCATAGACAATGTGGCACTTATTGGAAACAAGATACCGAGAGCAAATATTGTGCAAATTTGTTTGTGTGTAAATTCTTTGAACGTGATAAATTCATTCATGGAGTTCAGGGATCACCTTATGAATGAATGAATGAATGAATGAATGAATGAATGAATGAATGAAAAGACAAACATGGATGCACATCATTTTAGGTAAAAATGCTGCAGAAAATGATGCTATGAAAGCACATACATAAGCGAATCTGAGTTCTATTTTCCACAATTCTCAAATCAGAGATTTTTTAGCTGTTTGATTAAATGCTGCTTAAACATTTTTAAAATAAAAGTGAGCATTCTGTGTTTTGGAATGAATTTATTACACGACTCAAATTGCAGAAGTTTGAGTTTTACCGAAACGATTATTTTTACATGTTCAAAATTTTTGAAATTTTATAAATTTCAAAAATTAAAAAAAGGATCAGTGCTTTTGTTATATTAAGTCCAGTTCAATAACCTTAGGTTAGAGCCCATAAATAAGGTTTAGAGGCCAAAAAGGATTAAAGTTCCATTATATTATTTTTAACTTATGTGTACGCAACTGTTAATAACTACAAAATCATTATCAATAATATGTAGTAAAGTAGAAAACGTTACCTCTACAGATAGATTTAAAAAATATGCACATTTTTCAGAAATTAGAATTGGTATCATTTAAGTGGTAGAATAAAAAAGACTTTTTTTTACACATGCAGAGAAAAAACTTTCTTTTTTATGACATAGCATTTCTAGTATCATGAAAGCATATTTATTTTGGTTTGTCAATTTTGTAGTTGTTGCACACAAACACAGCACAGCGTTGTACACGACACTCACCCATGTAAACGGGTCCATAGTTGGAGCTGACATTCTCATCCAGGTACGTGACCCCTAACGTGTACAGAGGCGTGGCGCCGATACCGTGCAGAAACTGTCCCAGCATGAACACAAAACGATAACTCGACAGTCCTCCTCCCTCCTTGTTCTGGCACTGGCTGGTACTGTTGGTAGAACACATTCCTATTTGCTCCTGCAAACTGACCAAGTAGGGAGGAGCGGTGAAATGAGGCAAGGCGAACACCAAGGAACCCAGCGCCATTATGAGTACACCCCATCCCAGCCAGCGGGGCTTGTGTCCAGTACCACCAAAGTAACTGACAAAGGCCAGACAGACACAGGCAGCAATGTCATAGGAGCTGGCAATGAGGCCAGCCTGGTAGCTGGGCAGGTCAAAGCGTCGCTCGATGGAGGTCACCACTGTGTTGATCAAGCCATTGACTATCATTCCCTGGAGAAAAGAGGCCACACAAAGAAAGAACAGCACCCAACGAGGGGTGTTGAACACTTGGATGATGTTAGGCTTCAGAGCCCCCCAACCGCAGAGTTGATCAGAGTCATTGGGTTTTAGTGTCAACCCCAAAGGAACCTCTGTGTCAGGCTGACTGCTCTCTCCATATAACTGCCCCGGCAGCATCGAAGCCCTTGTGAAAATAAGGGCTCCAGCGAGGTCATCAGCTCCTGACCCGCCAGGGCTTCTAGGACCGGACCCTAGAGGGCTGCCTGTCTGGGAGTCCACGGGACTAGGGGTGTCCAAAGAGCGGCCCCCATTGAGGGGACAGTCCTGAAGGTCCAGGAGCTCCTGCCTGGAGCTAAAAGAGGCGTCGCCATTAAGCAACACTGGCATCACCCCTCTGAGGGGTACTTTGGAAGTCCTGTGACGGACTTGAAATGGGAAAGAGATGTATTTTATGTTTAGCAGCCCTGAGACAAAACGTTGAGGGGATATAGCTCCTGCCAATCGTCAGTTGGGCTCATCTCGGTTTTTTCTTCTCCTGCTCTGTAATTCCTTTGCTGCACAGCTCTTGCATCCACAGTGCTCAAAGCCAATGTTTTACAGGGCTAAAGACTTGCAAAGACTCTTCAAAGGTTTATCCACGTTAGGCGGTAGAAGACGGAGAGAGACCCAGGTGAACGGACAAATTAAAGTCATCCTGTAAAGAGAAAACAGCGAAAGTTGGCCAAAATCAACAAATGATCAAACAAACGTATACCATGTTTATTTCTTAGGCATGTAACTTCTTCAAAAATTCAAGGACCCAATCTCATCTCCCACCAAGGACAAATAAGTATAAAGAGGTTGATACAGATATTGTAGCCCACTGAAGATCATATAGCAAAACATTTACAATAATCATAAGATCTGACCAAAGACTGACTTATACTGGTATAGTTAAAGTATTGCAAGTATAATCTCTAGACTGAATGACTGATGAAACATTTTAGCTGCTGAGTGCTGGGATCAGCTCCAGGTCTTTGCCAGTCTCACCTGGACAAAGTTTATACCAAAAATGGACAACTGGATACATGAAGTTGACTCTATCTGCTTGTTGTTTCCAGGGCAATACGATTTCAATATCAGTTGTGAAAAATCTTAATATCAGGGTTAAACTCAATGAGTCTGAACATGTTGGTTATTAATTAGCTTAAACGCACAGCACAAACTCAACTCCACCTTTTAGGATTTGTCTTTTGGTCCTTGTGGAACCAGAATCAAACGGTTTGAACAAAAATATTAAGCTTTGCTCTTAGAAGAGAGAAGTTACTTGGATTATTCAATGTAAATTATGTATTCCAAACAGGTAATAAAATATTTTTAGATTGTCCACCCATGCACAGGTAAGTAGGACTGAATTTCGAGAAGGGCAATACAAAAAACATGATTAAACTTTGGATTTTTAAAATGGGCAAAACTATATTCAGTGGCTTTACCAGCTCCACTGCTTCACCTTCTTTTAACAAAAACTGTTACTAACGGCATACCAGTAGGTTGCAATAACATTTACAAAAAAGACATACAAAAATGAAGTGGAGAACTAATTAAAGCCAAAAATTCCTCATGTTTCATCCTGAAACATTCCTATGATGCTTTTCTTTGATAATTTTTTGCATTGCATAGAAGAAATTAAATGGAGCATGGTTTTGGATTAAACATTGGAAGTAACTTTTAAAATTATAGTTTTTCATAGTCAGCAACATGACTAACTGGAACATTAAAGAATAACTAACAGAAAATTCTCCAGGTAGAACATTTACCTGATACATGCATTGCTTAGACCACTGAAAAGCTCATTATGGGCAAACTTAGAAACAAATTTCATCATTACCCAAATTCCATTGACAAACTATGAAGCTGAAATAATTAACTGCAATATTCTCATCATAAATCAATGATAAGATAAATGTAAAAGTGTTTCTTACACTACACTTGGTACAATGATAAACCTCCACATTTAAGGTTTTACGTAAAAAACAACGTATATTCCACAATATGTTCTCAAGCAATGTTTTGATAAGTTCATTTATAGCTTTAGAAAAATAGCATTATCAATAATAATTTCTTTCACTTTTACCACAAACAATTACTGTGATGCAAATAGAAACAGTAGTGTAGACAGTAGAGTAGTGTGGCTGTTTCCGTCATATTAATCACAATTACCAAGATTCACAATTTGAAATGCAAATGAAATATCCATAAATATTTATCCTGTCTCCTACCTTTAGTTTTTTCTGTGATAAATAGATCTTGTGGTGTTTAATAAGTAGAGGAAATTTGCAGGAGTGAAGTGGAGAGAGGGAAAGTTGGAAAAGGCACCCATGCCCAGTGCTAAGCTTGTCTCTCTCAAAGCCTCTTATAAGTCTAACGCTGAAGCAGCACATCACCAGATTGGCCTCAGTGTCCATCCCACTGAGCAATCCCACAGGGTGGGAGGAGTTCTCCTGGTCTACATAATCCTCTGGAGGAAAAAAAAAACAAAAAAACAGACTGCTCACCTGTGCTGAAACTTGTAACTACAGCAATATGACACCAGCTACTGTCATGAGTTAGAGAACAACAAGTAGGAAGTATTAAATGAACTCCATGCCATGTTGTTAGCAGCAAACAGGGTTATTGTTTTCTTCCCTTGCAAAATGAGGAAACTAATGAGCTAACACAAAGCCATGATGGGCAGTCATTAGTATCCGTACTAATGACTGCCTGTCATTAGTATCCGTACTAATGACCCAAAAACCCCTGAGAAGCAATGAATAAAGACATTCACATTGAAATCTGTGTTGTCTTGTTCAGAGGAACATAGTAGAGTCATAAGTGAGTAACATGGGAGCAAATTCATAAAACTGAAGTTCAGAATGAAAAACCATTTTAGGCTGTGCAGTATAACCAACTTCTGATGTCTGCCTGTATGTCCATATATTGAAAATATTTGACTACGGACAAAATATTTTCTTTAAAGGCCTTTAAGAATATTTTAAAATTTTACCGCTGCCACCACAAGTTTTGAAGAGGAGCTGCTTGTACTCTGCCAGTGAGTTACCGCCCCATTGGAACAACCAATCACTTGGTACGGGTGGCAGCATTGGCCAATCATTGGTCAAAGAAAGATTGGTCAATGATTGGACAATCATTTATTGGCAGTGCCAATAAGACAAATCAGAAAAGTCACTGGAGCCAACTGACAAGAACATCCTTTGGAAAGCAGGTGGTTTAGAAGATTTAGAACGGTCAGCAATCTCTACAATCCAATTCAAATCTCACTGACACATTGACAGATAAAATTAAGTCTTGTTCGCCATTCTGTGAAAGCATATATGAGCAAGATCCCCGAAAGTAAATTCAAAAATTGAATTTACTTTAAATTCAAAAATTCAAAAATTGAATTTAATTTAAATTCAAAAATTCAAAAATTGAATTTACTTTAAACTCAAGCTGTGATTGGATGGGAAGGCATCAGGGAGTGGATTAATATCAGCTGATGATGGGATGATTAGAAATGGGAGTGTCCTGAAAGGGGAACCAGTCCATTGCCCAAAACAATGCTCTAATATGAGGCAGCACCTTCCTGCCTCACTGTTTGTTGTTCTGAGGCCAGCAATGGAAATGTTCTCACAGGCTTTTTTTGGGGTCCAAATCTCCATCTTGCTGAGATCAGAGTGGGGAGTTGTAATATTAATAAGCACAGGGCTTTGCCCTTCCCATCAGCTCTTTTATCTACTCACAGAAAAGTTATTTGCTTTGGAATTGGAAGTTTTTCCTCTGTGGTACACAAAGGCTTTTGAAGTATGAGCCCAGAAAGACTCCCATGC
Organism: Poeciliopsis retropinna; assembly: GCA_010277075.1. Lineage (NCBI taxonomy): Eukaryota > Metazoa > Chordata > Actinopteri > Cyprinodontiformes > Poeciliidae > Poeciliopsis > Poeciliopsis retropinna. Next base: position 3,113,207 of record VMRM01000009.1, read on the forward strand.
ATAAATATATTAAGACCAGGTAAGGCTTTAGCTGTCAATCTGACTCAGAGATCACTTTAAATGACACTGCTGCAGTGAGATGTCACTAAAACAGAATATTTATTGTCCTGGACTATCAATCTGGTCAAACTGGAGTGCTGGTTTGACTCTGGGAACAAGTTGCTGTGTTTGATTACTTCATTCCAGGAACCAGCTCTTTTATCCTAAAATTAGAAAAGCATCCATTCTCAAATTAGGCAAAATCTATTATGTATTTGTCCCTGTTGACCCTGAACTCGTTCTCGGGCCAAGGTAAAGAGAATTTGAGAGGAGAAAGAATATTATTTATTTAGCTGTCTTCTTATTCACTTCTTGGTGATTGAGTTATTGCACAAATATGTTTGATTACATATTTTTCTAACAGACAGTTCATACAAAGAGTAATCTGTGACGTTCCTCCTTAAACAATCTCTCCAGAGTCAGATGTCCTCTCTTATGCTTCCTTCTCTTCAGCAGGATTTCCGTCTGGAAACTGAACATCCATTTTCAGTTTTGTGACAGAGGCCAAATTTTTTTTTCTTTGAAAATCTGTTAATATTTTCATGGTTTCATAAAGTTAAGACACTCTAAAATAGTTCTCAGTGGCTTTGGAAAACAAAGAGGCCCGTAGCATCATACGTCATCAACTGTTATTAGCAGTAGGAAAGAGGTGCTTGTCCACAAACATGCTTTGTTTTCACACCAAGTCTTAAAGCCTATATATCATTTCCCTTAAATTCGTCGTAAACGCTAACTTATGACGAAGGCAGGTATGACGTCAAAATGTTTGTCTCCATCAAGTTTGTTCATTAAAGCTGAAAACTGCTCACTGAGCCCTGCATGAACTAATCTGTGTATGAAATAACTGTAACATACATGAATGTTTGTGGTTGCAGTCTAACAAAATATCAAGTTCAGAGTTTGACTCATATCGTAGTTTTTTTTTTGTTGTTTTTTTTTTTTTTTTTTTTTTTTTTACCTTTTTGTTTGGAAAAAAAAAATACAAAAACTAGAGTCCTCCCATTATAAAGTAGACAGTCATGCTCCAGTCAGTCGGTGGCGTTCGCAGCGGCAGTGGGATTTCAGAAGGCACTGACCCAGTAATGTTCTTCCGCTTGGCTGCAGGTCAGACAGTAAATGCCAATCGTCCCCACAGGCAACAGACAGCCCGGCTCGTTTAGCACTTTCCTCTAAATGAAAACCTTCCAACTGTTCCCTCTGACATTCGCTACCTTCCCCTTTCTGTGTCGCTGTTTTGTGCTGCAGAACCTACAAACAACAGCAACGGAACAAGACAAGAACCAAACAAATGTTGTAGAAGTTCAAACTCTTTTGGAACTACAGGTAAACGTGTTGGAGTAAGATGGAAATCATTTGAACTTTTCAGCAGTAGAATTTGAAAAGGAGTTACAAGGATGAAGACCTAAACCAGCACAATAGCAACAACTGTAAGTTGGTGATTGTGGGCTTAAACTTTTATTGTTTTATTGTGGTTATAATAAAAGTGGTGATCAAAACTATTCAATGCTCCTTTTTCGGGTAACTGTTTGTGACTGGATGGCACAGTGGTCATAGCCTTCATACACATTCTGCCCTTGAAGAACATTTCATTTGTAATACTTCAGGGCACCAGTAGTTGCAAACAAAAGTGATTTGTATCACTAAACTGCCCACAGTCACTGCATTTAATTATATTTAATATTTATTGATGCTCTCATTGAACAAACAGTAGGTCAAAATAGCTCACAATAACAATCCCAACAATACACAGTTCTAGGGGTTTTAAACATCATTAATTGGAACCACAACAAAAAACTTAAATTCTTATGATAATAAGAACTTTATCAGGATAAATGCTTAACGATGTGAAATGTGATAAATTCCCACCCTTATAAACAACGTTTTCGATCAGAGGCTTTTGGAGCTCTAAGAAACAACAGTCATTTCAGAAAATTAGAATGCCTGATGTCGATATTCACAAGTAGAAGTCTTCTTCCTCCCTGCCATACTCTCACATCAGAGGAACATCAGGATACGTACGGGTTCAGTGTCTTTTATGAAGATCCTTAAGATGAACTTAGGACAGGCTGGACAGCCAATTGATTGAAGCCATTTTTTTTACTGCAGGGCTGTCTATACCAAGGATAAACAAAAATGAATCTGCCTGTAGCTACAAATTCAAACAGACACAAAGCAAGCATCAACACCCTGAACGACATCTTCTAGAGATTTCACCACAGTACTGCCCTCTACTGAAGACGTAGACGAGAGGGCTACTATTTCTAAAGGAACTTGTTTAGGAGCAAATGCAAAGCGAAATAATTAGTTGAAATTGAGAAAAGTAAAGACTAACTTAGTGAGAATTAGGAAGTACTTTTTCTTTCTTTCACAATAAGGTCTTGTATTATAACAACTGTCAATCTCAAGTAAGGAAACATCTTCAAAAATCAGACAGACGTGACTATTTCCCAACAGTAAGACAGTACTAAGCAGAAAAATATTTAATATAAACAATAAAAAAGGTAAGCTGTGAAAGATGGGTTTTATAACATAATAACCTTTATTGAAAAAAATATATTTTTACTTCCATTTGAACAGATGAGATTTTCCCTTTACAAACTTTTAAACACCAATGCGCCAAGATTTCAACCAAAAACAACTTATAATCATGACCGCAAACCTGCAAACTGCCTCTACTGTTGCACTACTAGTGATCCTATTCATTAAACCTTTAAGGTCGCGACCTGACCTTAAAGGTTATCGCATAGAGAAACAAATCTGGTTACTGTTTCTGTTGTTTCACGAAGCCTACCACAGACAACCTTTTTTTTTTTTTTTTTTTAACAAATGAATCTTCAGTACACAGAGCATCCACAGAAACATGTGTTTCTGTGAACTGGGTCGGAGAGACTCATCACATTAAACCGCATCACTTCTGCTCATCAGTCCAGAAGCAGAACTCCATGTGAGGCCACAGCGGTATCCTTAAAATAAATGTAAGGTTCCACATGAAAACACACCCTGTTATTATATCATCTCATTCTGGTTAAAATAACTGTCTAACGTAATTGTGCAATCCTAAATACGCAGGTCTGAGTACAGCAGGAAGCACTGAGTCAGACCTCCAGCAGTCCACACACAGATATTAATCACTCTGACATCACTGGTGGTTAGACCCATACAGCATCTCCCATTAGTTTAACAATTTTCACCAAAATGTCATCCAGCTATGCCCTTTCAAGAACAAATGTTCAGTACTTCATAATTTCAGAAAGTAAAAAGAGTATATTGCCCAAAGCATGAGAAATGAAAGTTTTAAGCTTGCAGACACATTATCCAATTCGTTTATATCTGCACATTACTAAGATATTTGGTTATTCAAATAAGACAAAACTAACTCACAAGTAACGTTTCAACAAGGAGCTTGTTTTAAGCCAATAATTCCATAATATTCCAGATTGGCAGATTATTTGCCTGATGACATAGGGAACATGTCTTGTTAAAGTGAACATATCCGTCAATGGAACTAATACTTTTTATCAATAATCACTGATAAAAAAAACAAACAAACTATTGACTATTGACGTAACACAAGCTCTATAACTTGCTGAAAAAGTTACTTGTAAGTGGTTTTGTCTTCTTTAAAGTGTACTGAGATATTTGCACTAGTACCTAGACCAAGAATACTTGGTAAGATTTTGTATTTTTGCAGTGATGGAGGATTGCTCAGTTCAACCTAAACCTAACCGAGTGTAAGCCCACACAGAATCTGTGGAAATAGATGTCATGCTCAGTCACACTGACTCATCCCAGTGACAGTATAATGTTATGAGATCAGACCTGTCTTTATATGATTGAAGTGTATGAGAGCTGTGTAGCAGCTGTAAACTTTAACTGGGCTGTTTCATACTCTGAAGGTCATAAATTAAATGTTGCGGTGTGAACACGTTTATTGTTGCCAACTGAAAAAAAAGGTTTCATTAATCTAAAACAAAAATTCTGTTTTAAAGAAATAGAATAACTGACATCTTGAACAAGAGATAACACGCAGTCCAGATTTTTAAATTATTCCTTTAGCTCACTGGAAGCTCAAGAGCAGAAGTTAACTTTAATTACAGCTGAGTTTCCAACACAAACCTGAGAAAACTCAATATACCTCTAATGTCAAAAAATAAATAAAACACTATGTTCCAATAAATAAGAAATGCAATAAAACTCATACGTAAATAAGTTAGCTCACATGAGAAGTCATTAAGAAACGAATGACTTATCACTCCAACTACTTCCTGTCGTCTTCTTCTTTGTGGTTTGTGCCAGTAGTAACATCCACTTGTTTATTTTATGTGTGATGCAGTTTTGCAAAATATGCAAAAAAAAAACTCATCCTAGCACCAACATTTAAAAAAAACAAAACAAAAAAAAACAAGTTTTGTTTTATTTTTTAGTTTTAATTGGCATGTTGCCATTAAGCAAAATTATTTTAAAAAGTAACCAATTATATGGTCAATCGAAATGCAGCTATCGTAAACAGTATCCTACAAATCCTTTGTATCTTGACTTTCACTCTGTCACCGTTAATTTTTTTCCCACCAGGTGCTAAAAATGCTCCCACACAATAAAACTAAAAGAAGGGGAAGGCTTCTTCTGGACTTTGTCGAACAAGTGCCTAACATCAAAGTAAGAGTTTCAAACATGGAGGCAGGTTGTCATCAAGCTCATGCTTTCACATCTAGGGCTCATGATAACGGCTCAGCATTACTTCTCTGCTTTCTGCAAAGCAACGGCTCTGTGACAACGCGAGTTCAGTACATTGATTGACACACTGAATGTCCGTACAGCAGCAGCTGTGTAGGTATTTAAGGTGGTAACAAACGTGACTTTTAATTCCCGGTTGCGAGAGCAGAAAACATCCAGCTAACCAATGTAAAGATGAGTTGAGCAAATATTTGATATCCTGCTCAACAGGTTTTTAACACTTTATGCCTGCAACCAACTTTCCATATTCTGATCAGAGGGCTGCTTGGTGTTTCTAAGCAAATGGCTGAATGTTGCAGTGTATTTCAGAAAGATTACAGCTGACTGCAACAGTGATTGGATCAAATGAGTGGATCTTGTGTATGACTGGAGTGACAGTTAGATGATAAGTTTAAGAATAAACCTGCAAAATTAAACTTTTACTGTTGTTGCATAAAGAATGTGTTTTTTTTTTCTCTCTCTCAGAAGATAGCAGCACCAAATCAGATAAGAGTATGCAAATGAAGCATATGAAAAACATTGACAGGCTGTCAATGTTTTTCCAAAGTGACCGACAGGTTCTTGGAAATAAGTGGAAACATTACCGAGTTCCACAGTCGTGTTTTCAGTCAGAGTGAACCTGGGGTACACTTTTCAGTACGTCTGCTGATTGTGACGGTTCCATCTTGATGTCTCTTTCTCCACTTTGATTGTTTGGGTTGCAGCTACCTCAACTAAACCTTGACCACATCCTCAAAGATTGCAAAGAACACTGCTGTGCAATTCAAGACCTATATATAGGAAGGTTGCAGAGCAATTTTTAAAGCTGAGTTGGTAAAACGGAGGAAAATCAGAAGCACGGGGCTCTAAAAAAAGCATGTGAGTTCATAAAATAAAATAAGCAGTTCTAAAGTGATGGAGAAAGCAATCTAAACCAACTCGCTTCTATGTAAAACGGTAAGAAGATCTTTTGTTAATTCATGAGTTCACAGTGATTTCTATGCTTCAATTTCACTAACCCTACTCAGGCCTGATTACTGCCAGACCCCTGAAATCAAAAATAGAACCTTCCTGACAACACCCATCCGTCATCTGTACCTACTTGTCCTTGCAGGGTGGCGGAGTGGTGGGGGGCTGCCAACTATCTCAGTCGGTCATTGGCCAAGAGACTTAGTACACCCTGGCCACTCTATCAAACGGACACACAGGGGAAACAACGCACACACACACAACGGTCATTTAGAGAGACCAATTGTCATGTACGAGCCATGATTTTGGATTGTAGGAGCAAATCCCAGGCCAATATGTGAACCCAGGACCTTCCTGCTCTAAGTGGCACAGTGTTACCAACTATGCACCTGATCATTTGGAAAAGACTAAAATATATCAAAAGCAACACATTATGCTGCAGTCTAGAGAAATTCAAGAGCCGATGAGAATTAAAATCAATGCCATCTATCAGTCTGAAAAAATTACAAATGGTTCTTGATTCCACAATATGAGCAACGGCGGTCTTCTGTGGCAGAGTTTGGAGAAAGAACCGACTGCAGACCAAAAGGAACACCAAGGCCTGTCTTAAACATGCCAAAAATCATGTTGATGGTCCCAAAGCATCTCATCAGTATGTTCTGTGGAATGATAGGACAAAAGTGGGAAGTTTTGCATCCTATTTCTTCTCATCTACAACTAACACAACAGTTTAGAGGAAGGAAATCATACAAGCAATTCAAAAATGGCAGTAGTAGAATGATAGCCTGGGTGTGTTTTGCTGTTTCAGACCGTAGACAACATGCCATGATAGATGGAACCATTGATTTATGTTTTCCCTAACTATAACTTGAAAAATGCTTTCTGTATGTCCTCAGGTTGTCTTTTAGCCTCCCAAGTAAAATGTGGTCATGTGTAGACTTTTAGCTGCTTCCCTTTTCTGCCGGAAGCAGCCGGAATAATTCATAGAAATTATTCCGGTCACAGAGTTAATTAAAGAAAAGGGAGTGATGAGTGAGCATGAGTCAACATTATGCTCCTGAAGGGTGACAGAGGATTATTTCTTGAATCTGGATTTTTATTTCAACATTCTATGAACGTACATTCTGAATATTGAATCAACTTTCAGCTTTTAAACCTTTCTGTCCATTTTCACTTCTTTACATCCCTATAAACACTGTTTGCAGAAGCTATCATATCCTCACAAATCTAAATACAAACAAAAAAGAAAAGTGGTAAAAATGATCATATCCATTCAAATTAGACAAAAAGTTACATTTACAGTCATTAAGTTACATTCAAATTTTGAAATCTGGAGAGGCTCTAATAATTCTGCTGCAGACGTGAGCCTTGCAGGAAGCATCAAGGTCAGGCTTCGCATGGAGTTGGGCCCCCAATTAAATTCTGCTCAGGGCCTCAAAAACTCTCATGACACCTCTGCTTCACCTCGATGAACAGTCATTTTGAACAAATCACAATAAGAAGCTGTTTACTGTATAACAAAGACAAATGATGATTCTTAAAGAACAAAAAAAAAAAAAAAAGCACATCCAGTCCAAATTTTCAAAACACTTTTTTAATCATTTTCAGACAGGGAAGTTGACAAAAGTAGATCTCCATCTCTAAATAACTGTAGCACATCGGATCTGCAGCTTATGTCTGTTTTACTAGACGACTTAATGTTCCTTTTGTCTGGCCTGCTTCCTTCTCCTTAACCATTAGAACAGAAATACCGTCTCGGCATCGCTACATAAGAGGAAATCCCTCTGCTACTCTGCTGCATGGGCTGATGCAAGCTCAGTCAGCCAGTCAGGTCCGGGCCGCCTGGCTTACAGCAGCGCTCAGGTTCTACAAACCGCAAATGAAACAAAGCGCAGTCGGCGGAACGAAACGACACGTAGGACCCTGCAAATAATCTCTTTCTCTTCCAGGTTCCAAATATCGCTCGCATTCCGCGGCATGTCTCTGGCAGGTGCACGGTCACGTACAAATAGAGAAATCAATGAAAATGTGCGATTGAACAGAAAACACGTGATTGCATGGCAGAGACGTTCTCGTGTTGAGCGGAACCCTCCACACACACACACACACACACACACGTAGGAAGTGGATGATCCTGTGTCCTGCAGCGGGTTGAAGACATTTTCAAACCCCGATTGGAGACAATATGATATTTTAAAACGGATTCCAGCCACAATAAAGGCAAATACACAGAAAAGCCTGGTTATTTTCCGACCAGCGCTGAGTTATGCTATACATATTCCAGATCACGCTGACGGATGATCTGGAATACTTATTTACTTACATAAACAAATAAGATTTACGCTCATATTATCACCGATATTTTTTGAAAGCATATTTCAGACTGAGTGCATTGGTGGGATCAGTGCAGCTCAGGCGGCCGATGCACCAAGCAGCGCATCCTTCACACCGCAGGAATGAAGCAGCAGCATACCTTGTTTTCGACCTTCATCAGCCACGCGTCTTCTCGCTGAACGGCCTTGTCCAGAAGGGAGACGGAACGCAACAGATGTGCTCCGTTTGCATCAACGCCGCCGCTCAGCGCCCTTCGCTCTGAGAGGAGCGGCGTAAGCGCTTTGTAAAGAGGCTGATGTTCGACGCTGTGGCGCTATCAGCTCTGGGCCAATCAGCGAGCGCAAAGAGGAGAGACGAGCTGAAGCAGCGCTGTTGTCGCTTGATGAACAGACTGTAATACACGACTGTGTATTAGGGCCGCTTTAGGTAGGAAATAAATGGAAGCGAGAATTTACCCCCACCAAAAAAAAAAAAAAAAAAAAATATATATATATATATATATATATACTGCTCAAAAAAATAAAGGGAACACTCAAATAACACATCCTAGATGGACAGTTTGATTTCACAGAAGTTTGATTTACTCGGAGTTATATTGTGTTATTTGAGTGTTCCCTTTATTTTTTTGAGCAGTATATATATATATATATATATATATATATATATATATATATATATATATATATAATTTTTTTTTAATTTCAGAAATTCTCTAGAAAAAAAAAAAGCAAAGAAAAAACAAGAAAAACGAGTTTGACGAAAAATAGCTCGAAAAAGAGCCAGAGACGTTGAGATTAATCTCAAACATTTTCTGAGATTAAAACATGTCATAGTTTGAAAAGTGAAAAAATTTTGACGTTTGGAAATTTTATGAGTTTGAAAAATTGAAAATGGCATTTCCAAAGTTGAACATTTCCATATCTGAGACAACCTTTCTGGGAAATGTAAGACTTTTCAAAACTAGCCTTGTTTTCTCTAGAAATTGTCTGAGTTTCTGGCTGAAATGCATTCATTTTTACCATCTACAGTGACCCTCACAGGCCGTCCGAGTGGTTGGAAATGCAAAAAACAAAACAAAACAAACAAAAAAAAACAACCAGTGGAACATTTTGTTGATAATGTTGACGAACACTATACGAGTCAGAATATGTAACTAAGCACCTTCCAAAAGTATTGAGAATACAGAACGTTCCCAACACTATTGCATTCAATTCACTTTGAAAATACTTCATTCATCACCCCAAAGGGAAAGTGACAATAATGCTTGAGATAATTTATTTATGTATCCACTGTGGCTTAGAGAGCTCTTTGTGCAGTTAACACCAAGCTCATGCTGTTTAAGAGAATCGTTGTGAATTCTCAACTTACCTTCAAGGAGTCGGAGATGATGAGAGGAAATATATTTAAAAAGATTCAGGATTTCTTAATTGTTCAGTTGGAGTTCCTCTGCAGTCTTGTCTTCCGATGGCACACAGTGCTTTAGAAGCAGTAGGTAACATCCTGCCTGGTTTTTTAGTTAACAAGCTTTTACTGCGAAGTGTTAAAATGCCCCACATAAAATATGTCATAAATCTAAATTATTCACCAGCTTGTTTCATAAAAGGACATAATTCTACAGCATAGGTTCAAAGAGTAATCTTTTAGGAGCTTAAAAGCAAATCATATTTCACAGTCAGTCCTCTTTGTTTATGTTTTTTTCTTAGAAACTGAGATTAGTTTCAGAGCTGAGTTAGTCAGAGTGGAGATAAGAGAGGATTCCTGCCACGTTACGACCGTTTCCATAACACCAGCATCTCATTGAAGACTTTTTGATCCATTTTTAAAATGCCTTTAAGGGTGCAAAGTTAAAATATAGATACTCCACTGAGCAGGATGTGGTTCGATATACCATTTTGTCTGTTTCCATACAACGGACCATCATGCTGCAACATTCCTCGACCTCCTTCACCTGTAGGTCATGAGACAATGGTACCTTTAGGGTGGAGCTACACAGCTCATCACTGCCTGCGACAAGAACAAGACATACTAGTGCATTACTTTTATCATCGCACTACTGCGATGCTACGCTAGGAGTCTGGGGTTAACTCTGCCTATGGAGTAAGAATCCAACAGACCCGTCCCAGATCGCTCAGTGGAAACGAGGCAGTCTGCAGCAATGGCTTTCCCATGGGAAACGCCTTCATTCAAACATGAAGCTTGTTCAGAATATGAGATCAGAGATCAACTCATTTTTTGAAGTTGAAGCTCCATTCTCGTTACACATGTGATAGATTAAACTCTTCCTGCTGTTGGCTGCCGACACTCTTGGGGAAATATAAAATATTAAACTTGTTAACCTGTTTACTAAACTTACTGTTTATCAGCTGGTGTTACTTTCAAATATTTAAAATAAAATGGCACATTTAAATACTACCCTGCATTTCAAAATCCAAATTTGTTTTATTTGCTACTCCTGTAGAGTTAAAATCAATAGTCATAACATCACCAGTGTTTGATGTAAGCTTTTTACCAACAATGCTAATAACGGTAGGTACATTACTTAGATAGGTTATTTTAGGAATGACAAAGCATCTCTAACGTGTTGGGATTATGGGGCCCAAATGAAAACATGCTCAGGGCCCCAGAAAGGCTTGAACTGGCCCTGTTCACTGTCTGTGTGTTTTTTAATGATGTTGGAGAAAACAGGCCCAACAAACTGAGTGTCCAAATTTGAATGAAACAGCATTTACAGTATTGGAGCATAATGATAAAAACGATAGCCGATTTGGTTTTATCATGTTTATCTAATGAGAGTATTAGCTGCTCTTACGTTTGAAAAGGGGAAGGAAGAAGTGAGCACGTATTTAATCCTTGTCTCAGATTAATGAAATATATTACCTACTGACTCAATGATTATCAAAATGTGTAATCAAATCCATGTTAAATATTCATGTGCCTGTTTGATATACTGTGCTAAAGAGCCAACAATAAACTATATTACATTGACAAGATAGTTACAAATTAACTCACATGAAGCAAGAAAATGTATGGATAATAATACTAGTAATGACAATTGTAAATAGTAACCTGACATTCAGCTGGCGTTCCCTTTACAACATGAGTAACATAGATTTGTATTTATTTTTAAACTGGTTGATGCTTGGGCATTGTTTTAGTTCCATATTCAGTTCGTTCCATTGTTTGACCCCAGTTACAGTGATACAAAACTCTTTTCAAAGTTGTTCTGATGCTGCATATTTTCAAACCCAGTGTCCACCCTCCCTTTCACAAAACATTTCCTGAAGATGTCTGTAACAGATTACAACATATTTTATACATAAATAGAACATTACTTTATTATCAAACACATATGATTTATAAATTACGCATTAATATCCTATGCAAGCTTATTTCAATACACTTGGTCTTGTTAAGAGGCTGGGGTTAAAGGTCTGTCTGGGTTCTACTTCTCTCGTCACAGTTCTGGCAGTTCTCCATCAGGGGGCGCCACGGAGCCACGGTTCTTAATTTCCTCTACTGCGACACCAAGTGGACAATATATATAACCAGCAGCCCTCCCGACTAGGGACAAGAGAGTAAGAAAATAGGTGGATGGACTTCCTAGAGCAGTTCCAGGATGTTGGTCACTAGAGGGAGCCATATTCCCTCAACAATTGTTTTTCTTTTCAGGTTCTTTGCCCTGATGCTGCTGCTGATGCTGCTGCTGATGCTTTCTGCCACCGATTTAGGCAAAAGATCTGTCCACCCACAGATCAAGGGCTTCACATAATTCACATAGGACACCAAAATAAACTCAGCTTCATTAAAAAGCATTACACCCATAGCAATCATAGCAACAACACATTTCAAATGTAAAATGTGTAAAACGTTGAGGGAAGCAAAACAAGACTAGAATATTTGCCCAATAAAAAGATGAATCGCTCTCCAGGACCAGTCTTACTCAGATCAGTCACACTCACCCAGCTCCTGATGCAGACAAGAAGCTTATAGTTCAGACCAAGACAATTAATTTGGTTTCATCAGACCAGGTTGTTATTTTTGTTGGTTCCATACTCTCTAAGGTGTGTTCTAGCAAGATTTAAGAAGGCTCCATGTCCAGCTAATGTAACACAGTTAGGAGAATCCAAAAGCAATCACTACCTCTCCGAATGGCTCGTTTCCACAAAGAAACACAGATGTTCAGGATTCAGATCTATGGAGGGATCAGTTCCAGGCTTACTATCCAAATGATGAAGATCAGAGGGCTTTCAGTTCATTTCAGAACTGCTGGATCTTGTTCATAACCTACCAAAAACTTGAGGTTTCAAATAATTGAGTGACTTGTTAATGAAGAAGTAATTGTAATTTATTCTAAATCATGTTTCAGTGAGGATGTGGAATTTTCTGTAATTGAAAACCAACCTGCATACTGTGAGTTCAGAATGCTTTTATTATGATTACTAGTCTGTTCTTAATCTTTCATGAAATTACTCTTTTTTAATGATGTGTATTTCTTTCTTTCATTCTCAACTGAGTATTACAATTGTTTCTGTAGAGCTAGAAAGCCTGTTATCAGCCAGTTTGGCTTTTCACCAGCAGGGTAATCCACAGCAGCTGGGAGCACTGAGCAGAAACGAAACTTAGGGAGGTCAGTTAAAGCGCAGCATAAAGTTTGGGTGGAGCTCTTCCAGGAAACAGGAAGTTATTTCTTGAAAGCACAGAGATCAGACAGAAGCAGAGGTCAGACAGAGACATGGCATCTTCTTCCTCCTTCTCTGAAGATCTGACATGTTCAGTCTGTTTAGGTATCTTCACTGATCCAGTAACTGTCTTCTGCGGACACTCTTTCTGCAGGGAATGCATCACACTTTCTCTGAAATCACTGAATCAGTGCCCACAGTGTCGGGTGACTGTTCCTACAGACAGGATGGATTTCACAACTAATCACATCTTAAAATGTCTTGTTGAAAAAGAAAAGAAGGAGAAGGGATCTGGAAAAGACACCGAGGTAAGATTTTGACTTTAATACATTTTTTCAATCGCATAACATGGAACATGATTATTTACCAGAGGTTATAAACCAATTGTTGACATTTTTTTATTGCTTTATTGACTCCAAAGGCTGCTGTGGGGTTTTGCCCTGAACACGACGAGAAGCTGAAGTTGTTCTGCGTCACTGATCAGCAGCTAACTTGTATTATATGTAGAGACTGTGAAAGACATGAAGGACACAAGTTTAAGCCAATCAAAGAAGCTGATGCATCAATCAGAAAGGAGGTAGAGACTCTGGTGGAAAAGGAATCCTCTGACATCAGCGCCATTGAACATCTGGCCGAGTCACAGAACGTAGAAATAAGAAAATCCAAAGAGAAATCTCAGCAGCTGAGGATCCAGATTAGCAGCCAGTTTCAGGAGATGCATCAGTTTTTGAGAAGGAGAGAAGATGAAATTCTGAATGAGCTGAAAGACAAGGAGAATGATGAGCTTGAGAGGATGACAGAGAGTTTAAATGTTGTTGAAAAAGCTTTAACTGAAGGCAGAGAGGTTGAGGAACAGATTAAATCTGCTCTGGAGATTACAGATCCTGAGAGTTTCCTAAAAAGCTGGCAAGAGAGCAAATTGACACCAAAACCCAAATCCAACCCACAAGGATCAGATCTCCAAGTAGTGACCTCTTCTCTCTCACTGGGTCACTATGAGAGCCACCTGCAGTTGTTTGTGTGGAAGGAGATGCTTCAGATAATCCAGCCTCAAGCAGAAAGGCTTTTATTTAAGAAGCTAAAGCCTCCTGATTGGTCCAAATGGTCTGGTCTTTTTAATAACTGCTGTACAAGAATTAACTTTCATCTTCCACCATGTAGTTGTCATTCTAACTATATCGCTTTGCTATCACAGTGGCAGGAATACTACAAACTTCAAACTACCTGTACAACTGGTGTAAACCAGATCGCACCAGGGCCACATTATTGGGAGATAGATGTTGATAACAAGAACTGTTGGACAGTTCAGATACAGAATCATTTCCTGACATGCAAAGATAACAAATACATCGCCACTCATAAAAAAGCTAAGAAGGAAGTAAAGTTTGCAAACAAACCTAAAAAGATTGGCTTTTATTTGAACGGTAACTCTGAGGAGCTCCACTTCTTTGACGCTGACACCGTGCAGCATGTTTAAATGTTTTTTGTTTGTTTGTTTGTTAGTTAAACCATTATTAATCTCTGCTAAAACTCATATTTGATTACAGGCTTTGCCAAAAAGGAAGAAGCAGCTGGTTCTTAGGTTCAGGGAGCAGTTACATTTTCATATCAGAACGGGTTGGTAAATTCTGTGCCTAACCACATGAATTCATCTTTTGAAAACCCAGTTTTCATCCGTTTAGTTTTTTTCTCATTTACCAAAGTTATCTCTGTCTGTTTGAGCTGAAATAGTTCTGTGACAACTAATGAAATGAGTGAAAAATTCTCAAAGTGAACAAACATTGCTCCAAGCAGAAACATCATTTGTGGATGTTGTGATTTACAATGTTTTTTTGTTTTTTTGTTTTTACTTATTTTTTTCATCTTTGCTGTTTTGTTAATAGCTGAATTAAAAAAAAAAGAACATGTTCTGTTTCATCTTAGATCCTGATGGAACAGGATTGACTAGGCATCTTAACATGCCTAGTCAACGTTAAAATGCTTAAAAATATTGACTTAAAAATGATTTGGGTTTTAATTTTACACTTACCTTTAACTTTAAGAATGAATGTGTCTGAATTAAAATTTTATGACATGTACACTGTAATTCCTGTTTGCTGTTTTAATAATGTAAATGTGAAACACTTGGGGGATACGGATAAATAAGAAGGGAGAAATATTATGTCTTTACCATAAAATCTTTTACACTCTCAGAAACAGTCTTAAGTCATATTCATATCTGATGTACCTATATATACTGTATAACTTAAAAAAGAACAATTTGAATCATTAATTTATGAAATGGTCAACTTCATACTATAAAAAAAAACTTCATTTAAAGCTGTAGTGTAATTTTTTTCCAGGCCTGATCATTAGTTTATTTTATTTTTTTATAATTTTGTTGAAGCATGCTTGAAACGCAATGTCTGACTTTTATTTGCACATTTTCATAGAATAGTTTTTTCTTATTAACCTTTGTCAGATTCAACTTATTTCTGTGACCATTGTGGGTTTTCTTTCACTAACCGAGGAGTATATACCACGTGTGTATTTCCCCGATTATAGAATAAATAAAAATGCACTGGATTATTCCAGTACGTTCAAAAACGATTTAGGATGTCCTGAACAAAAGATTTCAGGAGTAACAAAATCACAAATGTTCCATTAATAGGAAACCATGCATCTCTCCAGACCCTGAGTGATCCATGTTGTGCTTGGCATGCTTTTCATCTCAACCCCTGTATCTGCAGGCCATGCCGCATGGCATGAATCCAAAACTCTTGCCTTATCAGCACACTGGGTGTGGTACTTCAGGAACATGAGCCAACAGACGAATCCTCTTCCTGGCAGAACAGCTTCAGAGGAAAACAGCAGCCATGGCGTCTGTTTCGTATTCAGAGGAACTGACTTGTTCTGTCTGTCTGACCATCTTCACTGATCCAGTCAACCTTCCCTGTGGACACTCCTTCTGCAGGCAGTGCATTTCAGAAGTGCTGGCCACACAGCAGCGTTGTCCACAGTGTGGGACAGCTGTAGCACTGGAGGCAGCAAGCCTCCCAACAAGCCTCGTTCTGAAGAGCCTGGCTGAGAAAGCCAAGGCGAAGCCGGACGAAGGGAAACGTCTGACAGCAGAGGTGAGGCGTTATGTTTATGTGTGGAATCGTCTTCTAAAGGTAAACTGCTGAACTATGATGTATTTCATTTAAATAGCCTGTACCGCTGTGCATTTCATGACTTAAAATTTTCAACAGCTGGATAACAACATGAACAGGTTGCAAAAAAAAAACCATTAGCTGTAGCTCACAAAAATTAACTATATAAGGGTAGAGAGATCACCTTTTTTACATAATTCCTAAAAGACACCTGATTATTAAACAGTATGCAACAAAATGGTAATTGTTACACAGCACAGACTTGTTAAAATAACTGAGCAACAACTTTTGGTTCTTATCTTTGTGAACATGGACTGGTCGGGGTTTGCGTACAGATGGCAGCCAGAGATTACCCAGCATGCACTTCAATTTAGAGGAGAAAAATATTTAGTTAATAACGTAAAAACTAATCTATGATAAAAACACAAGCACAAAAAGAGATGGAAAAACACTTCATGAGTGTTTTTAAAAGGAAATGACGGTGAAGACACTATAATTACAGCCTAATTTTATTGAAAATGAAACTGGGACTGAAAAGGTTAAATTTGTATGAATAATCATTTCTTTCAAAAAGTGTTTGTATGAAAATAATTTATTTTAAAGATGCGTAGAGAATAAAAAAAAGGACAAGGTGTATTCAAATTCAATGTTTGTTTTTTCCCCTGTACATTCAGATATAACTTTTAAAGTGTCAGGCTCATCTACCTAAGCATTCTCAAACAGGAAAAGAAGAGAGAGACAAAAGAGTTTTAGATTTACTTGCATAAGGAGAAAGGGCAGGAACTTGCTTCAGTTACAATTTCCTACCCCTTCTGAAGCAAACTCGGCCTCAGCCTCTCTTTTTATTTTCTTAGGGAGGTCCTTAGTTACATAGCTTATCCGATTTTCTTGATTTAATTACATAGCGTCGCTGCTTCTTCTGTTCTCTTGAGTCACAGGCTTGTTGCGCCTATGTGCTGCTGTAGTGCAGTGTGCAAAATTCAGAGTTCCAGTTTACTTCCTTCTGTAGCAACAATACAGAAGCTGATCAACTCACAGTCATAAACTTTGACCCTTAGCCTTTGGCTGCAGAGTGGCTAGTATGTCCTTCCAAACTGACATGCTCATCACTTCCTACAAACATCACTAAAAGAAACACATTCTGAAACAAACAGTCTAACACTAATCATTATATAAACAATGATTAGTGTCTATATAAGTTATTAATTTAACCCACCATGAAGTTTAAAATATTAATGTTCAATATTACGTTTAAGAAGCCCTTAATGGAATAATTTGAGTCATGACGGTTTTACCGCTTTGGGTGAGAAAACTCAAGCCTAGAAAGATTTTCAGGTTATAATTCCACTAGGATTAATCAATAACTAAATTAATAATACCTCTGATAGAAATATGCTTGCCAGGTCAGCATTTTGAGGGACGTAAACATTTAAATAATCAGGTGGAGGAGACCTGATTATGATACTAACAGAACAATACCTGCAAGAGCCAAGCTTATGTAGAAAACATGAATCAATCTGATTATTTTCACAAATCTAGCCTGTAACCAAACACAGGGAAAGTTTCATGCTCTCCCATAACTTACGACAGAGTATTAAGGACATGCTGGGAAATTTTAAAACATCGCATTATGAGAACAATATTATGAGTATAAAGTCATAATATTACAACTTTATTCTCAAAATATTCTGACTTCATTATCATATTATTATGATTTTATTCTTGTTTTATTTACTTTATTCTGTTAATTGCCTTCACAAAAACACCCAATACAATGACTTTATTCTCAACATACTATGACTTTATATTTTTATATTATTTTCTTTGCATGGCTCTAGTACTCCATTGCACTAAACAACATTTTATTGTTTATTATTATCTTTTTTGTTTAGCAGGAGTTGTAGCTAGATTTTCATCATATGACACTTATATCCTGAAGGGACTGACCTTGTGATGGGTCTAATCCTGCATGAGCTCATAATAATATTATGACAGTAATAATCTGTTCTCCCTCCACTTTTGCTTCTTTTTTGAAAGTACAATACAACCAATCAAACACTCAAATGTCGCAATGTGTGTCTTCCAGGTGTCTGCACTCTGTCCTGAACATGAGGAGAAGCTGAAGTTATTCTGCGTCACAGACCAGCGGCTAGTTTGCATTATATGCAGAGATAGCGAGGAGCATGAAGGTCACCAGTTTAAACCAGTCAAAGAAGCTGCTGCGTCCCTCAGAAAACAGCTGGAGATGTTTGAGCAAAGCACTGCCGACGATATTCATGCTGTAGAAAGTCTTGCTGAGGCACAAAAGGACGAAATGTTTAAAACCAGAGAGAGATCTCAAAAGTTGCTGGCTCGGATCAGCAAACAGTTTGAGGAGATGCGTCAGTTTCTGAGAGGAGAGAAAAGGAGATAAATAGCGAGCTGAAGCACCAGGAGGAAGACAACGTTGAGAAAATGAGAGAGACTTTCCAAGCTATAGCCATGGCTTTGTCTGAGAGCAGGGAGGTGAAGGAAAAAGTCTCCACGGTTCTGAAAATCACAGATTCGGAGAGCTTCTTAAAGAGCTGGACAGAGGGGAAGGGCAAGGGGGCGCTAGAGCATGTGTTCAGGCCCAGAGTGAATGAACTCCAACTGGTGGAGTCTTCTCTCTCACTGGGGCCGTATGAGAGCCACCTGCAGTTCTTCATGTGGAAGGAGATGCTTCAGGTGATCCAGCCCCGGGCAGAGCTGCTGACGCTGAAAAGCGACAGTGAGGATGTGGTCGTGTCTGATGATGGGAGGAGTTTGTTCTGTAAAACCAAAACACCACCACGTCTTCGGATTCTCCAAATCACAAACACGTTTTCAGAGACAAAAAATTTATCATGCATCTGAGTTTAGAACCGATTTTCTATTTGGGACATTTAATCACTTCATCCCAAACCCGTCTGGCGCTGAAGCCACAGTAGACTTACAAACTGCATCCAGTGTCAGCGAGTTCGGAGCCGGGCAGCATTACTGGGAAATTGAGGTTGGCAGCAGAAACTATTGGGAACTGGGGGTAAGACATAATCTCCTGAAATATGACGGAGTAAAATATGCCACATGTGGCCCAAATGTCACCACAGAGCTAGAGTTTGGAAACAGACCCAGAAAGATCGGGGTTTACTTTAACTGCTCTTCTAATGAGCTCTCCTTCTACGACGCAGACACCATGACACACATCCACTCTGTGAGCGCCGTCTTTGTGACCACGCCAGTGTCCGCACAAATTAACATCCAACACAAGCAGCCGGATCATAGTCCTGTCACTGTCTGCTGGTACTGAGCAGCACTGCAGTTTCAGTAGAAATCACTGGAAGTTGAGTTCAAAAAACAGCTGGAAAGTAGAGAACTGGACAAAATATGACCGAGATTTATTCAAACTTTGTTTGTTGTGAAATATTCTCATATAGAAAGCAGGGGTGTTTGAGATCTGCTTGTGAAAAATATTTTCCCATAGCCGCGCATACTGGTCTCAACAGATGTGTAATGTACAGACAGGCTTTTGTAAATAATAATGGAATTGAAAATATGTCAGATGTATTTGATTCTTACTGAGATTTGGAGAGAAAATAAACATAAGGCGATTGTCTTCACAATCTAAGAGTCAGTTGAAATGGTTTTTATTTATTTCATTCTTTCATCTTCCATGGAGCGCTTTATTGTTAACACCCGACGTCATGATGTAATTCTACCAAAATGCTTAAAGAAATACAGTTTGAAACAGAATAGAAACAAAACATTTGATGAACATTTTTTAAAACTTGAGATTTTGTCTCACTTGGATATTGAGTTTGACTAGATGTATTTATCTTGATGTCTAAAATCCATCATCATTTGACATTGAGACAAACATAATGTCTTAGAATATGTTTGAACTTTCTCTGAATATGTTCTGTGTCTCCTTCTCTTACACAAATTAATAAATTTACTCACATATTATCACATGTTTGGTCTGCTTTGTTTTTCTTTCCTGAAACTTATATATTTATATGTAATATAAATATGTAACCATAATATTTGATTGCATTGCATAGTCGTTATTTATTTTATTTTTTTACTTGGATATGTTGAGATTCTGTTAATTTGACTTATTACTAATTTAATAAATGTATGACCTATTTTTCTAAAACTCAATACAATGGAAAAAAAATGTTCTATTGTTTTTGCTTTATCAAATTGTGGTTTCACTAATGTTTCTTGTCTTTGGTATGATTAAACTCTGGTGTTGGTATTTGGTTTTATGCTTGTTTTGCTGGAGGAATGCCTCCTGCTTACACTCTGTGATCACAACTCGTGTTTGTAAAACTCAAAAATAACTCCAATTATCAAGATATATTTAATTAATACCATAAAAAAATACCTGTGACTGTGCAATTTTTCTTAATTCTCATTTGGTGTTTCAAACATGATTAAAAATTTAATGAAGACAACACAGTCACATAAAAAGCATGGTATGAAAGGCAACTGAAAATATTTAAAACATTGTTCTATGAAAGCTGGTGGTTACAGGTTTGCCACCAGGGGGCAGCAGGATGCAATATATGTTTACAGTGACCTCTGTGACTAAAAACAATGAAACTAAGAACTACCATCTGACATTACCTTCTAAATAATTGGAAAAAGAATATCTTTGCGTTGCCTATTCAGAAAAATATTAGCCTGAGATTTTTAAATATTGTCTAATTTCACTGTAATCACTGTTGCTTCACTGCCAAGATTGCAATAATAGTTCATGTCAGCATTATCAAAATCTTTTTTGTCAGTTTGTTAATCTGGTGGATTCATCACCTGCCCCCTTTACACCAGCAGGGTGTAGTCCGTGTGGTGTAGTACCGGGTGGAGTACAGGTTGACTACAACCACTGACTGCATGATACTTAAAGACAGTCAAGATGCAGCAGTGAAGAAAAAGATCACATCACAGGAGCTGGATGATACGACCATGACGAGGCTGTAGCCAGATCATGAAGTAAAAATGAACAGTCTGTCTTGAAAATCTCAAAGACCAACAAATATGACACTGCGCTCAGCCAAAACCATAAACAACCAACATGAATGTTTTGTGCAGTGATACAGTGCAAGTAAGTGATTCATGCTTTTTTTTTTTTTTTCTTTTTTTTCTCTGAAGAGTTTTTGCAGTGCCAGTGGCTTGTATTTCTGACGGTGGGCAGACAGGGAGGGGGGTGGGGGGATGCAGTGGGGGTCACCGGGACGGGGAGTTGAGCCCGCGACGTCTGCGTCGAGGGCTGGGGCCTCCGGGCGTGGGGGCGTGCTGACCCCCTGCGCCACCACAGCATGCCCCGATTCATGCTGTATTAGCTTCAGTTTAGAGAAGCCTGGTAAGAAGATCCATCCGTCCGTCCATCCATCCATTTTCTAACACCCTTTTACCTAGTGGGGCCGGGGGAAGGGGTGCAGGTGTCTATCTCCATCGAACGTTTCAGGCGCGAGGCAAGGTCACCCTGGACAGGTCACCCTGGACAGGTCGCCAGTCTGTCTCATGGTAGGCAGATGATGTGTTTTTCATTGAATTTTTTTATGTGGAATTAAAGTCTAGTGAATTAAAATTGGACCCTTCAATGACCATCTATGTTCTGGTTGACGGTCTTCCAGTCTGAAGGCATCTTTAGCCAGAAACAGTCTACATTAGACTGTGGTCACCACTAAATACATGTGATATATAACCATATCTACAAAAATATTGTTGAGCTTATGCTCAGTAGAAAACGAGACGTTTCTACAAAAGTCATGTTAGGCAAATTTTAGGCTGTTGGCATAGAGTATCTGCTGCCATTTTAAAACCTTCTCTAAACTGTAAAGGGGTGAAGGAAGGTAGAAAAAGCCTCTCCATTGGTCAGCAACAGTGGCGATGCAGGAAACCTTTGCTATTTGTTGAAAATCGCTGCTTTCAGGGATATTGCTAACATTTTTCAAAGACATGTGGATCTTTATGATTTTTATAAATTATAGACATGCTTTACTGTATAAGAAAGATTTGCATGGGGCTTCCTGTCTTACTAGCTAAAGAGGCTTGATTACACAAGCATACAAACATTCATGAAATCAATGTATTAGAAACCACCTCAGGAGGAAAGATCAGCTTTTTCTTTCATCAAATGTGAACTAAAGTGTATTTAGACCCTTTTTGAAATTCCACTTTGTGCTGGAGACGATCAGGCATGGATCCTGCTCTGTGTGTGTGTCGTGGTCTCATTGTACCTCCAAGTGAGCTACTTCATTTGTTCAGCAAGAAACCGCTGCCTGGTTAACCCTGATTAATACCACTGAACAGTTATCTATGGTTTGGGCTGCGTGGCGCATGGTCCACCGTTGTGAACCTGCATGATATCTTCATTAATCAAAGCTAGGGCCGCTGTCTGGTTAGCATTCATCATAGACCACATTATGATATTCAGATGATTCAGTGCGGAGCAGTGTGTGTGTGTGCTGAGCTGGCCTGGACAGAAAGGGAGTGAGGGCTGAAAGGGTTCGAGAAATCAATGCATGCTGAGGGGAAAGGCTGTTCTCAGCAGTAAGAGGTCCTGAGCTCAGTAATCGAGTCTTTCTCTGCAGAATTAATGAGAGAGCGCTTTTTTGTGCCGTACAGATGTCTGTTGAAATCCACCCAAACACTGACCTAACAACGGTGGAGACGGAGACGGATACGCAGGGCTCGGGGGCTGAAGGAGGAACTGGAAAGGTCAAAAGCCAACGCATGCAGGCACACGCAAACATGCAGAGCTCAGAAAGTCAAAAAGTCCCCCACTGATCTATAGGACAGGTTTAAAATAGAACGTTGGAGACAGGTGGGGCTGCTGGTCCTCATGTGGTTCCTGGAGGAAATAGGAACTTAACCCACAGAGAGCTTACACTTCAAAACAACCAACAGTTGTATGAGGTATGTCCATTAATGAATGTGATTGGGTGAATGTGACTGTAAAGAACTTTGAGAGGACTGTATGACTAGAAAAGTGCTATATGACTAAAATGTTTTCAAAGCAACATTTAAAGAAGTGGAGTGGAGACAGCAGTGAAGCTGACCACAAAAAGACAGAGCAGACTTTAATTCTTAAGGAAGCTTTGGTCTTTCAGTGTTTGCAGTAATGTTGCAGGTCTTCTATGAGTCTCTTGGGGAGAGAGCAGCATCATAGCCTGTTGGGGTAGCAGCATGATGGATAGCAAAGTGGAAAATTCTTAAGTTCCTAAGTTTGCCCAAAAACAAATGTCCTTGGTGTTTTAATCTACTCCTCTTGGTGGTTCTGGTCTCCGTTGTTCGTTTTGACATTGGCAACAATCACTCAGAAAATCTTGGCCAAGCCTGAACAGAGTTGGCAGCCGAAGGACTTGCTGTACCTCCAGAAACCGCAAGAGTTTATGTCACACAAAAAAGAGCCTCCCCTGCAATCCACTTACATTAGAACTTTGCATATCTGTCTCAGCGTACCAAATTTTATCACACAAAAAGTCTGTCCCATAACTTCAGAATGAGCTCAAGATCTATTTACACCCCAAACCATTGCCTGATTTTCTGTCTCTTTAAGATTACATGTTTATTGTTTCAGTTGATGAGCTCAGAGTAATTTTTGGCAAGCAATACTCTCTTATCGTACAATTAACAATATGATGGTCATAATGTGACATTTGCAGCCTGAGATGAGAAGTAGGGGTGTTTTGAACTCTGGGGCTCCCCCTGGTGGACACAATAAGTCACTCATTTATTATTTTTAGATCGGTATTTGTTTCAGAGTTTTCAGATATGCAATATAAATCACGTGTACAGGTGTTTCAAAAGATGTGGCAGCAAATGGAGCATATGGGTTATGGAAAAACTTTAATTTGCCAACAGCAGATTTAAAGTCAAAGTCTATGCATGTATTCAAACTTACATACTAAATACACCACTGATTTGTGTTGTACTGCACATGTAGTGCTCCCGTCAGCTGAGGTCATCAAAAATACAATGACATAAATGTTATTTGAAAGTATGATTTCTCTTAAAAGAAAGGCGCTAACAAAGTCATAGCAATGAAGTTAGGATGCAGAATTTAAAGAATGTAACCACTGTTCTGCTGAATGTGTGCATTTTTACCATAGCAATTCACCAGACTGACTGTAATGCACTCAAGAGGCCTAAACCAAGTAAAGCAGATACACACTTTTCTTTACTACTAGTAGTAATGAAGTACTTTTAAACAGAGCCCTTGCTGGAACATATACTGGCCGCATTCAAGGAAACACACACTCCCACACACACACACACACCAACACGCGTTGTAGGAATCATCACACTGAATCAGACACTTTGTCTTTACTGCTGCAGTTTTATTGTAACAGTTGGAAGTCCACTCAGGTTATTGCTCTGTCTCTGTGAGGAGGAGGCTGGGGAAATCTTTACAGTATTCCTTTATGAGCAGCAGGCACTCATGTGCATTACATGGTGTGGATAATGTGCCATGTAAAATGAAGGATTGCTTACAGCCGAGTGATGTAATACCCCACAAATAATCCTGTTTGGTCCTGACAGATATCACAATCTGAATCCGTCCCAGGCATCCATCTGCTTTATTGGCCGGCTGTTGGAGGAGAAGACGCGTGTGATAATATTGACAGTATTAAAGTGAGATGCTATATTTTTAGCGGGTAAGTAGAATAGAGGAGGGTCGGGGGAGGGGGAAGTCATTTTTACAGGATGACAAGTTCCAGACTTGATTGGTTCTGATGGCCGGGCATCTTTCAAGCTGATGTGCTGAGCTGGTGATGACAATTCACACAGGCTTGCACTTTTCTACGTCGAACACTAGAGGACCCACTCAGCTCTCGTAGAATCTTCTTCTCAGTCTGTCAACCCCGGAGGATGAGATATTAGTTGCTCCCGTGGAAATTGCAAACGATTTCTCCCTGTTGTAGTAATTAAAAAGCTATTACTCAGAGAAAAACAGAGGGCGCGGTATGTATTTGTGTGAGCTGCTTGTATCACTGCTTTACACAGTTGACCGTTAAACTGGGACTGAATATTATTGTTTTAACATTGATCCTGGTGACAGACAACAGGAACGGAACGGTGAGCGGAGACAACGGAACCATAGGAAGAGCAGCAGATGAACTGGAAACAAAGCAGAAAGTTGGAGCAGTTTTCCCCATCCGTATCGGACTGACAGCGTAATGTACTTTTAAGAAATGTAAATAGCATACTTGAAATAAATGGTTCTTGAAACAGCCAAATCACTCAACGTTTGATAGAATTTTAGCTGTAAAATGCCCGGGAAAAAAAACTTGGAGAATTATTTTTAAAAATGACTTAAAGCTAAATGCTGATTTGTTCTCAGTGTATAGTGGGGGGAAAATTTTTTTACTGATTCCTAGTGGAATCTCTCAGATTGCTCATTGATAAAGAGCTCACCTGTCTCTGATTGTTAAAATGGCTTCATTCTATTGTTAAGAGAAAATATATGAATCAAACATCCAGAGAAAAAAAAAAAAAACACCTTTAATTTGGTTTTCTTGTCACTGATTGAGATCAACAGTAGAAAGCAAGACAGACGCTGAGACTTTGTGGTTAACCTGTTTTTAAGACAGTTCTGATACTCAATAGAAATTTTTAGAAATTTTTTCTGAACAAACATTTTTTTATGGAGCTGAAGTGTGGAGACTGGCTTATGCTTCATTTTAAGATACACTTAGGGCGAGTCCACATGTAATATACATTTTTATGCGTTTTGACCTCTTTCAAAAACTCATATTAATGTCACAAAAAACAATTATTTATAAAAACACCAATCCAAGTGGAGATTTACGAAAACATACTTTTTTTCGTTTGCATTTGTACAAGGAGATTTTGGGTCCCCTGCATTGCAGTCTGCCACAAATAATGCGCTAACATATCCACACACTTCCTTTGGAATCAATCCGAGCTTCTTGACCTCTGCAGAAACTTGACCTCAGACGTCCACTCACGCAGGTACCACAGCGCCTCCTGGCTGCTTCCTGAGACTCTGACAGCAATTGCACTGGGGGGGAAAATAAGTCCAGTGGCAGATTACAGGTTTTATCTTTATACTTGAGAGGCACAGCAAACTTGCCAAATGTCTGATGTGAGCTTTTTGGCAGGCAGGAATCAGACTGATGGATTACAGGTTTAACAGGCTTTAATGTCGGCGCACTGCGAACGAGATCGGGTATCAGACTTCTAATGAAGATGTCCTGGGATGAGCCCACTGAGACAGAGCTCATAGATGGGACATTGATCAGCAGCACCAGACTAAAGAGACACATTTACAGAGAATGGGCATGGCGACAGGACAGAGTGGAAGAATTCAATTGGTTGATTCAGGCCAACGACTTCATTCAGTTTGTAAGATATCTGCACGTGTGATCTGTCCTTATCCTCTCACTCTGCCTTCTCTGCGTGTGTATGTGTGTGTGTGTGTGTGTGCGGAAAGTAGGATGTTGTCCTTAAACTTATTAGAGCAGGTGCAGTGCATTGAAAATCCATTCAGTGTTGCTGTCACAGCAATTCTCTTCCACTGAATTAAGAGGGGTCAATCCTACAAATCAAGAGATTACGCTGCAGGGAGATAGTGGCCTAACCGCTGAGTGGTGCACAGACAGCGTTCATACTCACTGTTTGAATATGCACAGCATGCAAGGTTGTAAGGAGACTATACATTCAAGGAAACAAAAATCACATCCACAGCCAGGCATGTGAAACACACTCTGCAAGCCGCACACACAGAGTAAACCCTGTCTTGCGTGACCATGCGGTGGTTCCTCTTTACAGAGCAACTGGCAGCAAGAGAGGTGGGCGCAATTGTGCTGAGTGGAACAATCCTGAGTTTGGGGACCTTGGCATTCATCACACACACACACACACACACCACACACACCCACACCCCCACACACACGCACAGGAAAAAGCTGCAGCAGCCCTGCGGCTGAGCCCGCTTTAATTATTACACGGCTGGCTAATCAATAGTAAGGAAGCTAATCCTATTTCATCCCTTCATATTCATTTATGTTGGTGTCAGAGTTAAACTACCACTGATGCCATTAACGGGATGGCGTACGGGGTTTCAGGTGTGTGTGAGTGATCCTCTTTTTGTGTCATCATGAGGTACTTTTTTTTTTTTTTGCATTCTTGCTTGTTTAAAGGAACTTGATTCCTAACTACAGCCAATTGCTTTTAAATTTTTTGATTAGAAAAATAATTTTAAAAAGACAGAAAAAAACCCTAAAGGGACATTTATTATCTGCTATTTTAGTGAAACCATCTACATGTTTAAAAGATGAAATTTAGTAGAACAATGTCCATGTCAGTGTGTGAAGTTTGATTAGCTTGATGGCTGTATGAATCCGCCCGATCAGCTGCAACTCGCCAGTCCACTTTGGGTGTCTTCACTCCTGGTAGTTCAATAGAAGTGGTTTGATTGGAAACCAAAATGGCAACATTTGATCCACTTTTATCTGGTGGGGTTTGCTTTCACACTGCACTGTGAAAAGAACCAAAACCTTTCAAAAACCTTTTCCCCTCCGCCCCTGTGGGGGCGCTGCAACCTGAACCACTGACTGAGTGACACGAAAACCTCCAAAGTGTAACTTCCTTCTTCAAGAAATGTAAACAGAAATGGAGTGGTTATAGGATTTCTCTTTGATTTGCAGAAATATAGACATTTAATACCTGGTAATTTAATGTTGTGGCCATCCTTCTTAAGTTGTTGTATCACCTGCATTTTAAAAGATGCACAAAGTTTGGACTGATTTGGACTTTGCCTGATAGCTAAACAAGAGATGCTTATATTCCACTTGAAGGTGTTTCAGGTGTGTAGTTCATATAAGTGGAGAGTGAATGACTCACTGGAAGACGTGTATTCTGATATACATGAACGAGTTCTCTTGCGGTCCGGCTTTCTGTCTCCATAGTAGCTGCATGAGAAACCTCAATGTCCCCAAACAGCAGAGCTTGGTTACGGCTCAGAGTCCTCGATGTTTTGTTGTGGTGTCACTTTTCAAAGTTGCACTGCAGAACGTTGCATCGCATACTTAATTCAACAAATTAACATTCTGCATGTGTTCAGTTATAAAATGACACGTTATATTTTGGTACACCTGCATCCCGAACTCACAGAGCTGTACAGATTATTTTTGGTCAATTACATGTACTATTACAACCCCGGTAATTGTGACTCTTTTCTTTTTTTTGTGTGTGAAACAAACCTGCATAACCATGTTATAATGTACAATAAACCTGCCCCATCTCAAACCAATGTCGTTGATCATTTTTGTGATAAAATTTTAAATTTGCATTAGGACAAAAAAATGCAGACATCTGCTAAAAACTGACTTGCATTTGTTTATATGCTTATATTTAAAAACATTACTTGGTTCTCTAGCTAAATTCTTAAGTTACTGCAGACCCCTGTCCTGTGTGTGTAAAACTTTCTTAGGCAGTAGAGCAATTCATTTCTAGCCAGATGGATATAGCTGTCTGTAATACTGATGTCCAACTGGGTAAAATAGATAGAGACACCTAGATTCATTGTATCAGAACTGGATTAGAGTTGGAAAATGTAAAAAACATAAAATAAAAAGTCTCTTCAGGTTTGAGTGATACAGTGTAAAGATCTTATATGGTTCTAAAATGACATCAAAAGCATCGAAATACTCCTCCAAAAATGATAATCTACAATCAAATACGTCGACTTTGTGCTTTTCTTGATGGCCACCGCCGCTCTCCATCATCTCCGCTCATTTTGCAGTCAAGCTGTATTCCAGAAAGCGCCCCTCCTCCAGACTGCAGCATCTCAAAGGACCTCAGCACCGTCTGCCTCAGCTCCCCGTGCTTCCCATAATATTTCTTCAGTCACGTCTGATGAAGTCAGGGTTTCAATTTACTGTAGGCCGCTCCCGCCATTGTGATGAAATACAGTGCTCAGCTGTCAACGGGGAAATTTTAATCTGAAGTAGCTTCGTCATAGACTTTCTCTGTGGGATTTTAGTATGAAATTGAATTGCTGTCATTACTGCAGGCCGGGTGCTAACTACAAAGGGAATAATGAATGTTTAAACCAGTCATCCTTCTCCTTTTAGTCAATGTGTTTGTTGTCTGTTGAATGGGGTTATTTCCGAAGATGCAGACAACCTCTGTCACTGGTTTCTCCTCAACAGGCAGCAGCCTGTTGATTCGATAAGAGCAGAATTCACTGCTTGCTCATGCAACATAAAAACCCTAAAAGACCATCATTTTATGTTTTAAACTGCAAATACTTGAATAAACCCTTTTAACCCTTGGCCAACATGTGTCCGGGCCATAACCTCCTAAGGGTAACCTTGTGTTTCCCAGTAGTGGGCTGGGTCAAAGGTCAAACTGTTGCTTTTTCTCTTCATATTTTGCTAATGAGGCGTTTTTACAAAAGATGAAATCTTTTTAAAGATTGATTTTCTTTTTGCATGTTTGTCACACTTATGTGTTTCAGAACATCAATCCAATTTCGATATCAATCAAAGATGTAAACACAAAATGCAGTTTTTAAGTGAATATGTTTATTATTAAGGGAGGAAAAAGTCCAAACTTACATGGCCCTGTGTGGAAAAGTTCCTGTTAAATCACACCTGAGTTCACTTTCTCTAGACAGCCATCCTTGATTACTGCCACACCTGTTCCCAACCAAGACATCAATTAAATAGGATCTGGACAAGAAAGTGAAGAACACCAAAAGATCCTCAAAAGCCAGACGCCGTGCTGAGATCCAAGAAATTCAGGAACAAACGAGAAAGAAAGTCAGCATCAGTCTGGAAAGGGATACAAAGCTGTTTCTAAAGCTGTGGGACTCAGTGAGAACTCACAAAATACCCCACAACAAGATTCATAAAACCACAGGCCTCACTTGACTCAGTTAAGGTCAGAGGTCAGGCCTCCACCATAAGAAGGTGGCCTGAAATACCTGCTGAGCAAAAAATAATGTTAAGGCTTCTTGATGATCCCCAAGACTTCTGGAAAAACATTCTGTGGACTGACGACACAAAAGTTGAACTCTTTGGAAGGCGTGTGTCCCGTTGGAGTAAAACTAAAACCCCATTTCCGAAAAAATATCATACCAGCACTAAAACATGGTGGTGGTAGTCTGATGCTATGAGAAATGGACCCATGAATTGTCCTGTCGACCAAATCATCCTGGAGAAGAACGACCGGCCGCCTGTCGTTGACCTCAAACGGACACCGACTTGGGTTCTGCTGCAGAATCAGTTTGCCGTCGCTCCCACGTTGCATTTGTGTCGCTGACTTTTCAGCAGTCGATCACATTGAGCACGCGTGTAGCTGCAGGGGAGAGGAAACTCTTCTTTACCTGGGAGAAACTTCCAACAGAAGGTTGGACACAAGTGTTTGTCTGCAATGGAGGTTTGATAAGACAACGCATACATGAACAGGAAACAGAAATACTGATCCATGTCAACTTTCTATGTTAAAGAAAATTTCAAAAGTCAATAGCAGTATTAGCTCCTTTAGTATCTTTATTCAGGAGACAAAAGTGAGCCACTTTTCCTAGTCTTCTGCAATGCACAGTTAGTCAACACAAGAGTTTAACCAATAGCAATGTCAAGAAGAAAGAAAAAGTTAGAACAGTTATAGAACAGTTATTTGGCATCCTGACTCCGGTTTTGTGCTTGTGGTCTTCTCATGGAGTAAAATGCAGATAATAGCTGTACTGATAGTTGGATAGTTACAGATAATGTTCCCCCCAGAAGGCCTTTAAATAGACCACACTCATCACTGCCCCTATCTCCGCCAGCCTCTTTACGTTGTGTTATCCTCCCGCTACTCCCAACTATCCACCCCAAAGGCTGTAAAATTCACCCCACCTTCTGCCTGTCATAACGGTAGAGGGATCTACAGGTTGAGCGCATAATATTTTACAGCTGGGGTTATTTGACTTTTCAACCTGTGACCCAAATAAGAAAATTATAGTCTAATCCTGAGGTCTGAGTTCATTAAAATATATTAGCTCTCATGACATCATGGGACCAACCTCCAGCTGCAGGCCTGGGACTTGTCCTTCTTCTGATGCCGAGCTTCAAAATCCATTTTAATAAGATACTTGGCTGGTTTTTATTTAGGTATAAAGCACATTATCAAGCTATAAAGTTTTATTTTATTAGATGACCATGTCAGACTAGAATAAGGAATGAAAATCAAGCAAATCAGCGGCTAAGAGCCACTGTATGTGTCACAGGTTTAGTCAATGATGATAAAGTCTCACTAAACCTTTCACATGCTCCATGGGCAGCATTTCTATGTGCAGAAGTGATGACTCTCATAAATGCTGGCTTGTTAACTAACTCATCCTGATGCCAGAACCCGGCCTCATCATTTAGTTTTGGCTAAATATTTGGACTGTTCACATGCAACCGCTTCCTGGAAACTGCTGCTATTTGTTGACTGAGGAAAAAGTTCCACATTTATACCACAATGCCAGGACACCTTGACTAAGCTGTAGTTGCCATGCTTAGCCACTATATGGCGCTGTGATTTTAGCGCTTTTATGAGCTTTTGACCCTTAGCTTCCACCCAAACAGAAAGCCGTCTCTTAACGCGTCTCTATCTCCAATGAACAAAGAACTCATGTAATGTATATTCCTTTTCACAAATTGTTCTAAACTGAACAGGTTAAGTAGCACAATTTAATTAGAAACTAAATACTTGGTTTGAAGCTCGATATTTAGTTGCAAACTAAATATTTATCAATTAATCAACCAAATTTTATTCGTAAAGAACATTTCAACAACAAGGCATTTCAAAGTGCTTTTACATTATAAAAAGCACAAAAACACAAAGTCATGAAACATAGAATCAACAATCAAAGCATTACATTAAGTCAAGCACCATTGTTAAATTTGTAGTAAATACAACTCTAAACAGGGGAGTTTTTAGTCGAGATTTATCTAAATATTTAGTTTCTAAAAATATAGTTTGTTTGCAGCTGTACATTTAGCCTAAAATAAATATTATGTTTCCTACATAAACATTTAGCTTGCTAATAAAATATTTGGATTGCTAACTAAATATTGGCTATTGGCTAAATACTTAGCTTGTTCTCTAAATATATTTGTTGGAGTTAAAGATTTAGCTTCAAACCAAATATTTAGTTTCCTCACTAAATCTTAATCTAGAGCTAAAAATTAGGAGTGTTAATGAAATATTCACTTTGAAAATTTAACCCTTTATAAGACGGTAAAGACATGACTTTGAAAAATAACCCCCCCCCCCTTTTTTTTCTCTCATGTCATACAAACTGACACAACAAAATGACTTGTTCATTTTTGACCGGGTAACTTTTACAAACAGCAGCCCATACCTGGTTATGCTGGAAACCGCAACAGAATCAGTTCAGACACAAACCAAGAAATAAAAAAAATAATAAAAAAATCCAGTTCAGCGAATCTTCACGCAACAACAGCCGAGGAAATATGTACATGGGCTGATAAAAATAAATTGGTGATCAGTGCCTGCCAAGCAGTCTGCAACAGTGGTGTTACAATTCTTTCAGCCCTCCAGTGGCAGTAAAACATTACCATTCCATGAGCGATGCGGCTGGTGGGGATAAAAGACATTCTGCTGCGCCTCGCCTCCGCCTGTAAATCCACCTGACGTATGTGCTTTTTCAAGCATCTCTGAACAGGACGTGCGTGTACCTGTTCTGCAATGACTTTACCATAATGTGCAGTCATCATTAGGTAGGTGCTGAGCTACTGAAAGCTGCGTAATTTATTAGGTTTCACAATGGTGATTATTTCAGATTGAAATAGATCCTGAATTGTTCTGCTCTGTTGCTTGGTGTGAAATGAATAATGAGCCCGCATACTGGGGGTGGAGCAGCCTCGACGGACAGGCCAGAGTAATGAAGCCAAGGAGCCATGGTGGAGAGACAATGCTGCAGTGAATATGTACTTTACCTTGGCAATAACAGTGTGGTAAATTGAGTTATTGTCGTGGAGGATTTCAACAATAAATCGACCCTCGCAACGTTAGAAAAGGCCTCTTGTTCCTTTCACGCTTCAAAGAAAGGTTGACTCAAAAAGAGTTGGCTTTGTTGTTTTTTTCCAGACGAGATCATGCAGCTTTATGTTTAAGAATTTCACTGATTTAGCTCCGAGATTGGAAAGTGAAAAAAAAAAAAAAAGAAAAAAAAAGTGTTTGCAGTTCTCCCTTGTCTGAGGATTGCACACGTATGTGCGGTTACTGCTGCTGTTGCTGCTGCTGCACCGGTGTCGCTGACATGCAGGGAGAACGCAGGGAAACAGGGAAAGTAATGGGCACAGATTCTTCAATTTAACTCTCTATCGATTTCTCTTGTCTCCACTTCGCCGGTGTCCCGGTCCATCTGCTGCAACAGACCTGACAGACAGAGAGAAACTGTGTCTCTCAGCTGTAGCTCCAAGAGGAAGGGATGAGTAAGAGGCGGAAAGTCGGTGTCAGCCTGTGTGCCTGCTTTCAACCTTCTGCTGGCTGCCTGCCATGTTATAACAAAGAAGACGAGTAGCAGCAAGAGGATGCAGTTTTAATGAAATTAAGGGATATTGTTCTTTGTGCTTTGAAAGGAGGAAATTTCTAATTATGTTTTGCTTCATTTTCCTTTAAAAAGATGAAACGCGATCTCCCACAGCCAGCTTTAATCCCATAGACTCCTATGGATGCTAAATGCTAGCAGTTTCCCCAGGTGATTCCATGATATAAGGGGAAGACAAGTGTTAAGGCCAAATCCCGTTTCCTTTTGTTACTCCAAAGCCATTGGTAGTTGACCCTAACCCAAGGGGAATAGTTAGGATTTTTTCGAACACGAGGTTTTGTAAAGTTATTATCAGCAATTGTTCTCAATAGCTTGTCTTAGAACGATGTTGTACCACAAGAAATTGGTAGAAAAGTAAATAAATCCTCTGACAATATCGGCCACACGTCTTTGGGGTATTTCTCATGTGGAAACTGCAGCCCTCTGACAAATAGTTCAAGCTCAGATAAATTAGATGAAGTGTGTGCATTTTTCAATTGGGTTTCGGTCTGGACCTCTAGTTGTGGGGGTTGTAACACATGAATAAGCTCTGATTTAAACCATTCCTTTTTAAAACTCTGGTTCTATGTTTGGGATTATCGAGCTGCTGGAAGGTGAACTTTTCCCACAATCTCTGGATTTTTGCAGATTTTCTTCCAGGATTTCACTGAATTTAGCATCATCCATTTTTGTTTCGGCCACACTGAGTTTCTCTGTCCTCGCGTCAGAAAAGCATCCTCATAGACTAAAACAGCAACCGTTGTGTTTCATGGTGGTGATGGTTGTTTTCAGAGTGATGTAGAAAGTCTTGCATGGAGGCCAAACATGTGTCTTTGTCTGCAGTTCTTACACTCTGTCCCCGACACGTTTTGTTTGAAGGTTTTGTTTAATTTATTTCAAGAAATGAGCTTGAAATAAATGAAAGTTACTAAACCTTCAAAGAGTTTTAGTAACTAAACAATTATCAGAAATTAGTTGTTTGTTTGGTTGTTTTGAAAGGTTCAATGAACTTTGAAGATGTTCTCCCAATACTATGGGTAAGACTTGATAAAAATTTTAATCAAGTTAATTGCATTTTAATCAAAACCGTACATCGACAAAATATGAAAAATGTTCAAACAAAATTTGAAACCCATTTTTGCTGCTAAATTATTGAATAAATAGTCACATAAGCTCAACAGCGAAGATATTTACTGTTATTGATTTGTTATTTAGTACGCTATTCAACCATCGGATTGGTGCAAAGTGCTCTCAGATGATCATTTGTGTAACTTCTTTCAAAACATCCTTTAGAATTGTGGACTGCGGACGCTGACATTAGCGTTGGGGACGTCTGTGCTGCTGCTACTTATGTTGCTGGTTGTTTCCATTGATCTGATGAGGAATGTGTTAACTTACTAGACATGTTCATTTGTCTCTTACTTTGCAAAACGCAGCAAGTTCTATCCTCACACTCAATCAGACATCCTTGACACGGTTTTTCAAAATCATTGGTCATTCATTAAGTTTATTAAGCTGGATGTGATGATTTTATTTAGAGTGTCCTTTATTCTTAACAAAGACGTAAGTACGATTTTTTTTCTTAGTTTATCAACTCTGTGCCCGTGTGTTGGGATGTCAGTCTGATTGTCCAACTGCTGCTGTGGGACAAGTGTTGGGAAATGGTAGCTACAGTGGGAAGTACTAGCATAATCCCCCAGACTTACTTAAAGAGCTGGCAAAAGGCACGTCAGCTGCACAGTACTGCTGGGGAATCATGTCCACTTTCACACACACACACACACACACACCCACACACACACACACACCCTGGTTCCAAAACATTTCATTTCTATTGTACTATCATATAAACAAAGGATGTGGAGGAATAATAAGTATCGAAGTTCTATTCAGATCTAATTACATACAGCCAAATTTAATCCTAGTTACAGTAGCACAATTAAATGAAGCTGATCATGTAATGTCATGCAGAAATAAGTTATCTATCTAGGAAAGTGCATCAGGTTTACTTTTTCCAACAATTCTTTGTCCCATGCAAGTCTGTGCTGATGGTGGAGATGGAATACTTTTTTTCTTTTTTTTACAAGGGACACCCTCCAACCCAACCAGGCTTAATATGAGCACACATCTGTTCTAAGCAACAAGCACCTGAGAGAAGAAAAAGCACAACGTAGCAGATCCAGGAGAATCTCTGTGGTGAATGTCACACAAACACAATGGCAGCAAAAGATCCATGGGTGGTTTAATCCAGGAAAGAGGCGTAGCAAGCTTTTAACTGCCTATTGTTAACAGTTCAAACACCTAATACACCTTAGTATGCATTAATGTGCACAGTGGGAACCGTCCTGGCACAACCACAGACATCTTTCCTAAAGCCACTCTTGGGAGTCAATCAGCAGCAAGGAAAATGCATAGGGCTCCTGGACTGTGTGGTCTGTAGCGTGGCCATTGCCTTCTTATACAGTCCCATTCAGTTCTCATGCCCCTTCAGTCCTCGTCCCGGTATTTCTCCCATTTGTAGGAGTCAGTCAGCATGGCTACTCAGCACTAACATATATCAGCGTGAGTGTTGTAAATACGCAAATCTGTGAGGTAAACAGATCTGATCTCACCTCAGTTGTCATTCAAAAATCTGCTGAACCTGTTAGAGTCCACTCCCAAGTCATTCCAGGAACTTGTAAAGACTGTGAAAGTTGCGTGGTGTGTGTGTGTGAACCTGCATTGAAACGGGATCGTTCAAACCTACGGAACAATCAATTCCTCTCCTTGTTTATGTAGTTTGGCTAAAACTCAGAGCGGCAAACAAAATGACAGATCTCGAACGATGCGAGTGATTCCATACTTCCAAAGCTGGAGTTGGTGGTCCCACTACACCAGAACTCTCTCTTTTGTCGCACTAATTTCCCTTCATCCCTGTTGAGGCCGGGCCCACCAATCAGTTCTGTTAATTGCAGTGCAGCAGTTAGGAACCCCACATGGCTCACATTATCTTTATTTACCGGCCTAATTGTCACAGTGATGGCCACCCTGACTGGAGCTATGCAGCAGAGAAGACGGATGACTTCCTCGGTTGAAGCACAAGAAACCACGGTGGCACGACTGCAGAGAGGCATATAGAGCAGCAAATTACACGAACAAACAGAAATGGGAAGAATACATCCATAAGATTTTATAGACTAATTAGGAGTTTATTGCGATGAGGAAGGGCAGAAATAAAGGAAGATGATGATTGTAATTTAGCTATTCTGTGGAGAAAGAAAAGGTTACTGGGGTAAAGAAATAAAGTACTAGAACTTGAAAGGGAGCAAGAAGAGGAGCAAGTCGGGCGGCATGAAATCACTCGAGAAGGAAGAACCGAGAGCTGAAGCAGCTGACAATGAGGAAAAAGGCAGCTGACAGCTACCACTTATGACTTCAATATTAATCTTCTCCAGCAGGAGTAGTATTCATATTTGCCTGCTGAACAGCTCCGTAACAGGCCTATAGGTCTCTATAGTACCACACACAAGTGCTTAAACACGCACACATACACGCACACAAGTGTATCCTCATATACTTTAAGTACCTTTGATTCCAGTCCTTTGTCCCACTGCTAATTTCAAGGTGCTTTGTCTTCTTCCTTCTATAGATTAGTGTGTAAGTTGGAGCAGCTTTTAGGACCCACTCTTAAAGAGATAGAACACTTCCTATATTTATCTAAAGGTGGACTTAGGGGAAATGATGGAGAAAGCTTTCATGGCTCTTATACTAGCATGTTTCCATGTTTTTAAAAACAGATTGCGTGGATTTGCGTTCTGATAGAAAGTGTACCTCAGTAGATTTGACAATAACAATTTTTAATCTCTAGAGCAGCTCGATAGAAACCAGATCCTAGACTGTACAGACTATAGAGAAACAACTGGATCCGATTCAACAAAATCATTAAGGTTTGGGTCGTGACATCCGTAATTTGGCAACCGAATGCTGAAGCTTCACAATAGAGGATCGCAATAAGCTAACCCCTATTGCTAACTGCGGAGAGAGAAGCGCCAGGCCGAACAACAACCTGCCAACAATAAAATGTCTTAAACATTCCTGTTGCTCAGATTTTCATTGCTCAGTATTTGGAAGCATGACCAACATGAACCTGAATGGGTTTGTTTGCTTCTTATTGCCAAGCTACAAACATATTTTGTATTAGAATACAGTTCTAAAACAGCGCATAAACTCCATGTGATCATTCTCAACTCATTCTGTCTGCTGACTGTCCAGGATAAAATGAATCCTGAGAAACTGAGATCAGTGGCACAGAGCACCGAGGGAAGATGAAAGTTGAATTGGTTAGGAATATAATGGCCAGGCTACCCATCAGACAACTCTTGAGGGGAGGTGCAGATGACAGGATTTATATCACAAGGACTTCACAGTCCAGCAGACGGTACATCCAGCAGTTACACCGTTCCATCTGAACTCAGTGGTCCAGCATATGGACCTCGTTTTCCTCTGCCAACTTCCCTTTCACTCCTGACACTTGGAAAAAAGAGAAAAAAGAGCCAAGAACAAGATCATGGGTTGGTTTTGGACTATCACCCAAACATGGAGATTCCTACTTAAGTAGCTTCAAATTTGTTCTTGCTTTGTATCTCTGTTTTAACACTGAGAAACACATAACAGCCTGTACGCAGCAATCCCTTTCAGATCCCGTGTTACTTTTTACGCTGACATTTGAGGCATCATTATTAGCCTACAGTAAAGATTGATTCTTATAGCTTAGGTCACACTACATAGACCACATCTTTGACAAAGATGTAGTTCTGTCTCTTGCTCAGGCTCTCTGAAGGCGTCTTCGTTTGGTTGTCTCCTCGTATCTCAGCCTGTCTCGTAACAAGCTGCATGAGCGGCCGCTTGCCCATTACTCTGCTAACTGCCTCCTCTGAAGCCCCGCGCAGCAGACTAACGCTGGTAGTTTATACCGCCCTGCCCATCTCAGTGTGTGAACGTGTGTGTTACGTTCAGGGAGGGCTATCACAACTCTGGCTCAAAGGCATGTGTGCCACTGTGACTCTCCCGTGTGCCTCGCTGACGTCCTCTTCACCAGCAGCAGAAAAATCCTGCTTGTTCTCTTTTTCTCTCTCTGTCCCTTCCCATCCTCTGCTGTGCCCTTGCTAAATGCACCTATGAGCATTAACGTTATTGTGGCATCCTCGGGAAGGGGTTGCTGTTTTCCTTTGGTTTGCGTGTCAGATGCTGTGACAACCACTCTGGGGGTTTTCACACTTATGAAAAGACCCACACAATCACACACTCGCACACATCAGAGTGTGTGACAGAGCTGCCGGCTCCCTCCTGTCGCCTCATTTGTTTCTGCATCAGGCTGCTCTCTGAGGAGGCCTTGCTTCTGCCCTTGTCAGCAAACATCAGCCAGGCTGCTTTTTTTTTTTTCTTCTGCTCCTCTCACGCTCTCTCCTCCTCCGTCGTCCACTTCTTTATTTCCCCCACTTTCCATCTCTCCGCACGTCGTCGTTTATTTCCCGCTATCTTCCCTCACATCCGTTCCAGTCCTTTCAGTCTGTCTTTTCAGTGTTCAGATACAGTATATCACTTCTTTATTAATCTCCCCGTCTCGCTATCTCTCCTCCCCGCTCTTGACTTTGTGTTTGTCGGTGTCAGAGCTGTTGACGGACAAAGATTCCGATAAACCTCCGGTGTGTAAAAAGGCGCATCCAAACTGAGGTTTTTTTTTCCTCGTTTGAAGAAGCAGTGCGGCGGATGTTGTGTGTGTCTGATCCGAGTGCTGGATGTTGTTCCGTCTACAACAGAGCAGTTCGACTGTGAAGGAGGGTCATGCCCAGCCGGAGCGTCTCCTAAGCTATACGCGGAACACAGTGTGTGATTGAGTGATTGCATGTGAAGTGTACACCGAGCCGCATGATGAAGCGATAAATTTCACTTCTCCTCCTCACCTCTCTGTTTCCCAGAACAATCACTGCCATTCAAAAGTGCACGCTAACGTTAGCTGGGTTTCCATTACAAATGTGCACAAAACTTTGTCAATATTCCGCAAATGTCGAAAAGAAATGCAATTTTGCTAAGGAGATGTTCCCATTAAATAGAAAGTGCAATTCAAATCACACATGATCAAGTTTGCTCACATTGTGCGTCATTTGAAAACATACTGCGCTATGACAGTCCAGCTACTTCCTGTCGTCTTCTTGGTGGTTTGCGCCAGCGGCGACATCCGGTTGTTGATCATGTCACTTGTGTGATGTGAAAAAAGTGCTTCCATTGCAAATTTGCAAATTTCGAAATGGTGCAAATGAACACTTCAGCGTTTCTGGCGCTACTCCTGCGTGTTGCCATTGTGCCGAAATTGTACCTGAGCCACTGTTTTCTGCTCAGCGATGCTGCTGGCAACACGTTGGGAGTCAGAAAATGCTGGGCATCATCTCCTTCACACGCCGCAGCATGCTTTTACCGAAGTGTTCCAAACTTAGCAACATCACATTGTGAAATCTGCATTCAATGAGCTGCTCTTGACGTTCAAAAGGCAGAAATACAGCAGGCAGGACCGTCAAAGGTCGCTTGCAAAAGAGGACAATATGAAAGTGTGTGTCAGGGAGAAAACACAATGTGAAAGACACTGTGGGACATTGTTAACATATGAACATTAATATTGAGGAACTTAAGAAAAAAAATGAAGGCGCTTACTGTTTCAACCCTTTTACTGTTTA
Source organism: Poeciliopsis retropinna (assembly GCA_010277075.1). Lineage (NCBI taxonomy): Eukaryota > Metazoa > Chordata > Actinopteri > Cyprinodontiformes > Poeciliidae > Poeciliopsis > Poeciliopsis retropinna. The sequence goes on from VMRM01000009.1 coordinate 3,153,342, forward strand.
TTTTCTTGAATGAACCCAAAAAAGTAAACAAAAGAAAATATGTACTCAAAAAAATCTAAAGGCATTAAAAATAAACACAGAAAGAATTTGATGTTTGAGCTGAAAATGTCAAGCGTACCATGTGAGCACTTATTAGCTGTCACAAATGTTTAAAACCGTAAGTAATGCTTATTATGCTTTGCAATCATTCACATTTTTGTTCTGACATACCATACAGTGTTAATAAAATACAATGTTGTGGTTCTAATGTGCAAGAAACTGACACTCAAAGGAATGTGAATACTTTTGCAAGGCTCTGTACACAACCCTCCCTAATTACCTGTCAGTCTGCAAAGTTTACGTGCATCAATGCATTTTCCCTCCACCCTGCCTGCTCCTCCATGCAGAGCAAAAAGACAAGCCAGTTATATCTCTTTTCCTCAAAGAGCTCATTCATCATTATTACATATTAGGGCGTTACTGTCATACTCCACTTTTTCATTGATTGATCATCTAAAGCAGAAAATTTGGCAGTTGTTGCAGTTCTGTCCATTAAGTTGTCGTTTTGTTCTGTAGAGGAGGGTCACAGTGCAAGACGGTAAAGATTGTATGCAAAATAAGCCGAGCGGGGAGGGAGGTCGATGCCACGCAGACGCTAGAGACAACAACGTTCAGGTCCAGAACAGCAGCAGCTCCAGGGCTTTGGTTGGGTTTGAAATGGAGGCATTCAGGTTGTGTTTTACGTTCTGGGTCGCCTGTACTTTGATGGCAGTGGTACAAACTTTGTTAAATAAAAAACGGCGAGATGTGTCTGTCTATGTACTTTAAGCTGAGTGTTGAGCAACACTGATTTAAAGTGGGAAAATGCCACTGACGGGACAAAACTCAACGGTTCAATAGATTTAGCAAACACTTCCAGCCAAGTACAAAGGTATGTTCTTGATGTCTGTAGAAAAACCTGCTACTGTTAGTTACTTCACTCGTCTTCCAAGCAAAGTGAGGCAGATTTGGTCATTAACTGACAATGGGCATGTCAAGCCTAAGTGTGATGTGACTTCAGCCAAAGTTTGTAGTGAATCAGACAAAAGACACAACACATTCTAAAAGATGTATTTTTAAATCAAAATCTGATGGGAGCAAAGAAACCTCTACAGGAGAACGTAGGAAACTCTGTGAAAGGAGAGGAAAAGTTAGTGACTGTAATAGAGTCAACTAAAATCAAAAGCCACCATCTTTTCAGGATCGGTAAGAGGGTTTCTATCCAGCTGGAGTGCTCCTCTGGAAATGTGTCTGGTGTGGGAAACCTAAAGGAAGTTACCTCAGACCAGCCCATCTGGCTCCAACAACCAGGCCACATTCAAAGTCACTTAAATCACCTTTCTTACCCATTCTGATGCTCGGTTTGAACTGCAGCAGGTCGGCCATGACTACATGCCTAAATGCATTGAGTTGCTGCAATGTGATTGGCTGATTTGACATTTGCGTTAATGAGCAGTTGAACAGGTGTACCTAATAAAGTGGCCGATGAGTCTAGGAGCAAATATTAGGTTTTACAGTTTAACAAGTAGTAGTTAGATGGACCTGTATAATACTAAATACTTAGTATTTATCATTCAGCTGTAGGATGAGTTGGTTTTCTATTGTATTGAAATTTGCGTATTTCACTGGAGTCACATAACAACTAGATGCTACTACTGGCAGAAAAGATGAAGAAGACAACAGGAAGTGGTAGAAAGACCATGGCACAGCATGTATTTTAATGATTATTTAATGGAAACACAGCTATTGCGAAATTGTGGGAGGGGTTTTGACATTATGGGAACATTGACAAAGTTTGTAATGGAAATGCAGCTACCAACACATGAATGTTAAACAGAAACCTGAATGCAGCCTACCGATCTCTCACCTTTGCAGTAGATGTTCTCAATGGGCAATCCAAACCAAACACGCAGACCAAACTCCACACGAATCCTCTCCTCTAACTCTCTCCTCCCCCCACTGCTCTGATTGGCCTGGTTTAAACTCCTGGATGCATCCTAAAGAGGAGGGAGGTCCCAGCGGGCCTCCAGATAATGAATGCCCTCTATCTATCCTGGAGAGCGACGCTAAAGAGAAAAAAACGGGTAGAAAGCCAAGGAGAGAGAGAAAGAAATGGCTATGAAGTATTATCACACAATGTTGCTTTATAGACAGATACTCTACCCCTTCCCTGTATGACTTTGCTTTCAGTTTCTCACATACATTCACATACGTACGGGGCTGAACTCACTGACCGTCTGCTCCAACATCCCTGACATCTACCCAAATATCCCCTCTGTGACCTTCACGTGGCTCCAAGCCTCCACCTCTTCCAGGCGTGCAGCAGGACGGAGCAGGAAACAGCAGAGACCGATGTCAGCCTCTAATCAGCAGACACTGAAATCCAACAATTTTTTTCACTGCAACCCAGAGAGATCAGAATGAAATAGTGTTTTTGACCCAATTAACTAAACGAACATTGCATGTAATCACCCATAAATCGGTTGTCATGTCCTGATGAAACTTGGGACTTCAGCCCTTTGCTTGTACAGCTTTCTGCCAGTTTGTCAAAGCAATGTGCAGCAGAACAGGCAAATACACATTTGATTTAAATCCATATGTGGTCTTGTTTTTGCGCGCGACTTCATCTGCTGAAATGAGCCACTTATGCTGCAGAGATTGCATATCAGTCTCGTGCCCTTGTATGCCCTTATAAGGGATGGCGCCTATGCTGGCAAGTGTTTGTTTTCACATGCGACATACAGGAAGCAATGTGAAAGTCTTTGCTTCTCATATAGCATGTAGCTGCAGCTAAAAAGTGTAAAGAAACCATGATGACATGTATGCATAGTGGCATAAATATGTACATTTTTCTTAATATGTCAATTTTTTACATTGTGTAGTAATGAGCTGGTGTTTGTGATTCTGTTTGCTGGTCTTACAGAGCCTTCCATACTTTCCGCTTTAACATTCTCTGTGTTTTTAAATAAATCAGCAGCAACTGCTTGCTAAGAGCTGTTGGATGCCAAATGTAAAACAATTTCCGAAAAAAAAAAAAACATTGCAGACTTTTTTCCACATTTAGGGCATTTTAAAATAATGCTGAAACGTGTCAAATGATGCAGGAATTTATCTTTGATGATCTTGTAAATTAATGGCAGCATAGATTAACTACAAGAATGCAAGAAAACCTAAGTCACTGTAAGCATCTTGCTGTATCAAAACTCCACCACTCCACTGTTATGTCAAAACATTAAAATCTATAAAATAATAAATTTTAAAAAAAGCAGCTGACAACTGAAATTTGAGTGCAATAAAATTCAAAATGTCACAAAAATGTGCTGACAGTTGTACATATTTGTAAAAACTCCTGTAAAACCACAATTTGAACATTTTCATAATTTAGCGTATGTTGTGTTTTGTGTGTATTGTTATGCATTATGCTGGGCATTGCTTACACATAACACCATTCATTATTGAGCAGTACTCAAAGTCATCAGCTTCTGTCAAGTTCCCTCTGTTAAAGATTTGCAGTTTGTTTATGGAACATGAAAATCACTCGTGATTTTCTATTTTGAGAGATATTCAGCTTTGGACTGGGTTGACATACAACTGCAGGTAGTTTTGCTGCTTCCGGTTGGAAAGGCCAATGGATGTGTGAGTCAAGGTCATCACAGAGCCAACCTGCCTCAGATGGGGTCTTGTTTTTAGTCAGTCCTCAACCTAATTTTCTACAAAGTCATATAAAGGTAATACAATTATCTACAAATATAATAAAAACACTAAAAAAAAAAAAAAATCAACCTTCCAATAAAGCAAGAATCAAAGAGCTTAAAATCTGGAGGCTGGTTTCCTAGATTACACCTTGGAAACGGTTGCTATGTGACATTATTTTGCCCAAGTAATCCAGCTGTTGCCTGTTTGCAGGAAGACCGCCATGTTAGCTTTCTTTTCTTTTTCTGCCGTAACAATCAAAGACCAAGTCAAAACTCGGGCTTTTGGCAGACCAGAGTTTGCTTTTTTCGGTCAGAGTTCGACTGAGCAGAAATATTTCCCATGTTGCATAAAAACTGAATCTGGCCTTCGAGGAAACAGGCAGAAAAATATGATATGGACTGAGATTAAACAGATAAGCAGAATTTTGAAAAATCATGAATCGAGGGGAGGTTGTTTCATGAGGGATACATGTTTTTCTGTCTCCAATAGAGGCAGAAAAAATGGAGGAGAATTAAGAGGAAGAAAAAAATATGTTTTATGTATTTAGCCCATAATCACCTGGTAGTGTGTCAACACTTGATGGAACTCAGGAAAATTATGCAACCTTGGTTTTTGGACCCCCAAAATAAGCAGTTCAGCGACGCCACTCCATGGCACAAAGCAATTGGACCTCCCCAGAACACATCCACCAGGAACATTTCAGATGTCTTTTGGGCCCCAGAATACTCATCTAAGAATGCACTGTTCTGGTTGTTTAGAAGCACAATCTCAGTTCTACATCTGTGAAAGAGTCATAAACAAAACCAATAAACCATGACTCACGTTAGACTGAAATGAGCTTCACGTGATCTTTTCCATTTCTTTTGCAGAGAATTCGATCAGTGCCAGTAGAACAGTGGTTAAACAAAGGCTGCAGATTTGCGGATGTATTCCGACGCTCTTTAAAAAGCAAAAGCTTTCAGCATTCAGTCCTACAATCCATAAAATTCATCTGGTGACTTTCACTTTTGCGCAATTTCAACATAGCCAGTGGCAGCCCAAAGGGAGTCAATGTGTGCTTCAAAGCCTGACAAACATATTTAAATATCATTAGAATGCTTAGTTAAGCACATAATGATACCACTTTTTGACATCTTGCTGTGTAGAATACTCATGGTGGCAGCCTGCTCTGCTGAGTCAGTTCAAATATGCAAGGCCACAATTAAAAACACAAATAAAAGTCTAAAACAACAGAAAAATCTGAACTATTGTTCCTTCTGGTTTCAGTTGCTGAGCTATTCAAAGGATCTTTGCTCTCACTGTTTTGCTTTTGGACAGGCTGCTAAAATGCATAACTAGAGCAGCTTTAAGCAGCTGGTTAGCATCTCAAAAGCTCAAATAATACCTGAACTCTGACCCCTGAATAGAGCCACAGCCCAGAGTGAGAACTGAAATCATCGACCTTTAAAGTGTAGGTGATGTAGTTTTCCTTATATTGCTTTCTAAACTGCGATATTATCAGGGATATAAAAGCTCTGTACTCTCATTAAAGGCATTTTAGGATTTTGTTGATATTTGCATCCCAAGCCATAAATTCTCCCCCCAGATGCAGAGGCTCTCTTTTAGAAACCACCATCAACAGAGAATTTTATGAACTGTTCCTGGTACTGTTGTAATGCTTCAGGAAGTTCTTTATGTTACTAGTCAGTCTGATAGTTTCCTTTTACTGAAAGCAGATGGCGATGGGATTTACACACACCTAAAGGGTTTTTGATGCACTTTGCCTCAACAGAACATAACACTGTCTTTATTATTACTGACTTTCATTCATAAATACAGATCATTCCTGCCTATCCATCCAGGAAACTAGCATCTTTTAGTCTTATTTTTTTTTTTAATTCTTAATTTAGTATTTATTTTCAAGGATATGAATATAAAAGAACATATCTCTTCATGTTCGTGATGTGAGTTCAAGTTTTGCTCCAGGATACAAACAATTCATCTCAGTTCACCAATGAGAGCCAGTCTGTTAGGCCCTAAAGCTAATGTCACGGTCTGTTTCTAAAAATTGTTCTTGAAACATTTAAAAGTTGAACAGATAGGACAGCACTTTGCACCAATATGATGGTTGAAGAACCCAAAAACCAGATGAAAAACAATAAATCTGTTTGTTATTGAGCTCCTTTGGCTACTTATTCAATAATTTAGCAGTGGAATGTAACCCGTCGCTATAGTGTGCAACTGTTTCGAGCTTTTAATATTCTGGTGAGAAATCACTCTTTAATGTTTCCCTCTATGTTTGCCTCAAATGAAATTCTCAATTACTCTCACAATGCAGATCACTAGAAGTGACAAGATACTGACGAGTCATAACGACTCAATGCAAACCGTCTTGAACAACCATGTCTTGCAGGGGCACTGATGTGATTTTATTGTTTTCTTTCTGTTTGAATTTCTCTTGAGTGTCTGTTGAACGTAATTGAAGAAAAGAAATTCTAAATTACGTCTCACTCTACGACAGAGTAAAAGGGCCACGCTGTGAAAATGCAGAAAAGCTAAAATTATGAGAATGAAGTCAAAATAATGCAAGAATGAAGTTATTACAACATTATATTATTTTTTAACTTAATTCTTGTAATATTTTGTCTTTATTCTCGTAGTTTTTCTTCTTAGTGTGGTGCTAATACTCCGCGGTACATATCAGGAGTTTTACTTCTTTGAAACGTTTCATGATGTCATGGACAAAATACAATTGAAGTCAGATATTTACATACACTGCATACAAAAATCAACTATTTTCTTTCAGTCTGACATTAGATTATGTAAAAATATTAATGTTTTAGGTCAGTCGGGATTTACCAAGATTATCTCTGTTTGCTCAATGCACAATTAATCGAATGTGGTTTATTTCACTGACTTTAGGGGGAATTAAACACACAAACATGCAGACACATAGATTCATCTAAATGGCCCTCCCAACCACCTGGGACATTGACAGAGCCTCTCCTTTGCCATGTGTGTAAGCACCCTTTGTCTTCATGTGTGTATGAGCAATCACATGCTGTCTTTGTGTACTTAGGCATTCCCAGTGTCACATCTATGTTAACAACACATTTATTCTGATTGTACACAGTAATGAGTGATTAATTATTCCCAACTCAAATTATCATTCCAATTAGAGGCGCTGACACACACGCGCACCCACACAAACGTGGGGGACACGTCACAAGAAGGAAGTGCCAGCAGTGGTTCTATTCTACGTTCTGGAGGCTAATTGGGGTTAATGAATGGAAATAGTAAGTAAAAACACATTAACAAGAATAATTAAGTGTGCCATTGGTGTTAGAATAAGTTCGTTGGGAGACACCACAGGAAATTACACGTCTAATCAAACTTTATTTTCTCCTCCCCTGGCACAGACCAAAAAAAGCCTTGATTCCAGATTTATGTCGGACCATAAAAGTGAAGCAGCTTTTATTTTATTGCTCATTTTGTTTTGCTCCTGGCTGAAAGTGGAAGAAAACCAAACACAAATCTAGTTAGTGAGCAAAAAAAAAACGAGATGTTGCAATGTGTTAGTTTATACAGGTGGAACAGAATGGTAGGGGTTCACCTTAACAGCCGTACTAATGTCAATGCACTTTGTAGATATGGCTAGAATGATAGAGATCTGGGTTGGTTCAATGTCACCGTTCCAATTTGGAAATATAACCTAATATGTTGATTTTTTTTAATTAATTAATTTTTTTTTTTTGTTTGTAGACATCAGACTTGCATTATGCTGATTGTTCTGTTCATCTTTTCTTGATTTCTTTATTTGCTCTTTTATTGTCAACTCCAGCACATTACGAGGTTCAGCCGCCTTTTGCAGTTTTTAACTGTTGTTTTAAGTTCTTTCATTTGCAGCACTTTTGGTTCAGCTTAACTAAAAAAAACTGTTGTTTTTCAGTTTTTCCATCCTGGTTTGGATTTTGTTTCACTAGTCATTTATTTAGAGTGTCACACTAAACCAGAATCATCTTCAGTTGAAAACAATACATGAATTAAAAAAAAAAAAGTGCTTAGAGCTTTCAAACATCAAAGATAAATATGTAAAGTTTTGAGATTAAAAAATGCATTTTAATATGTACACAAATTTCTATATATATATATATATATATATATATATATATATATATGTACACCATATGCACATATTTATGCATATTCGTGCTGTAAGGTGGAGAGGACAAGAAACTATCTCTGGTTTTTGTAGATATTGCTGTGCTAATGTGAAGTTAAAAGTCTAAACAGTTTGTGTCCAGGATGTGTAGGGTCTGCAGAGATTTTAACTGCCCCATTTTTTAACCTTTAAGTCCAAGTCCTGATGATTCTTTCTGAACATCCTACTGAAGAGGGTCAGGAGACAATAACAGGACTTTCACCGCTCCACAGATTTACTCCCACAGACATGCATGTGAAAATTTTGCCTGTGTGTATCTGTGTACGTAGCATTCTCATGACATTTCCCAGCTGCTTTCCCACTCACTCTTACTTTGGCTCCCACCGGATGTCAGTTTATCAGCTGATTGAATATCTGGCAGCCCTTTATTTATAACACTCCAGATGAAGTGTTGCTTGCTTGCTTTTTCATCTTTGCTGAAGAGCTGCTCAGAGAGGTGAGCATGTGTGGATAGAAGGCCAAGAAAGGACAAGGGAGAGCCGGAAATCAATATATTTTTACTGAAAAGCCTTGAGCCAAAGGTAGAGAACCAGGAATGAAGAAGGCAGGACAGGCTAAGAAGGAAAACGAAAATGAAAGTCTGAATGAAGCAGGATCGGATCAGCTGATTTAATGCTTTTTTGCTCTCTTAATATCTTAGGCTGGTCGTCATTCCATAATGCTTGCCATTATGGAATACGCTGAATGTACTGGTGTTGACTGCAGTAGTTATCAGGCTTACACTGCAAGAAAATCCTCCTAACTAGCAAAAACCCTGCCAGTGAGATAGCTGCTCCTGTTTCCTGTGGATTTTCACTTCTACTCAGAAAATCTACGGGTGTTTTTACTCACCGTCCCTTTCCATGCAGTGGGTTTTGTGACTGTTTTGGTTTCAGCTAAACTGCTATTTACCAACAGAAGTCATGGAGCAGAAGAATTAAAGACAATAAGCTCCAGTTTAAAATCCTACAAGGATTCAAAAAACCAAAAGGAACCAGATTTGCAGGCAGTTATGAAAGGGTTCCAAGCCCAAACTCTGCTCACGCCTCTCCTGGTGAAATTTCCTTTCCAACTTCCAGCCGGCCCAGCGCTCCCAGGTCTCCTTCAAGTCAACCAGCTCCTTCAAGTTGGGGATTTGCAGAAAAAGAACAGCTAATTAACATGCTGCAACAGAAAATACTAACCTGACCTTTGAAAACTGGCATATCTTAACACCAGACGCCAAAAGATACTCAGGACTGTTCTAAAGTATTTTCCTCATTCTGGTTTTGCTTTTTTGTCACATTTAAGTGATTCAAATCATATAATTTTTTTTATATTTGATAGAAAATACCCTGAATGAATAAATTAAAGGGAGAGTTGGGGGTTGTCGATAAAGATGTGTGATCAAGTCATTGCTGGCTCTTCATTTTCTGAGCTACCTTGCTCAAATCCAATTGGTCTTTTTCACCAACCAACCCACTTGTGTTTAGGACATGAGGACAAAGTTACCAAACTTTTACCATACCAGAAAAAAGAACACGATGCATCACAAGAGGAGAAAATGCCAGGAGTGCCTCCACATTTACTGTAAATGTTAGAAATAAAACCGACTAACACGAAGGCGGAAATAAAATCCTCTACGTAGCGCGAGGCAAAGTGAGCAAACAGGAAGGAGCAGATCAGGATAAAAGTTAAGAAACATGAGCTCTCTCCCTCTTCAGGGAATGATGTCAGCTGGTGCTGATGAATGTGGTCAAACATCAATACAGTGTGAATGATGAGGCTTGGCACCGTAGCGTTGCACTTCCACAAACTCACACAGCCGCTGCACACGGCTCCATTTTGTTTCTAAGTACCTCCACCTTTCTTCTTCCCCTTCACCTCCTTTTCAATTTCTATATTAAAATGTCTCCCATTGTTTTATGGGACTTGGCACTTTGCTCCTTGGTGTTCATTGTAAGCAGAATGATAAACATAAATAAATAAATCAATACAGTAAAGGGCACTGTTATCATAATCCATGATGGGCTAGTATCATATGCACCAGTGTCATCGCTTTTTTTTTTTTTTTTTGGACACTTGAAGATGTTTCTAACATTTTACCAGCTACATTCCAGAGTCAGATTTTGTCGCATGTTATCATGAAGTAAAATTTTAAAAAGAGGACTGAGTACATCTTAACATAAATAGCTGTCCTGGTCTCTTGGCGCGATGACCTGGAACCTAATGAATAATGCAAAACAAAGGTCACTGCAGGGCAGGAAATCCTGAAAAGAAGAAAAAAAAAACCAAACAAGTTCATAAAAGAGAAAATTTCAAGAAAGAAATCTTTCTAGAATGGGTATTTGGTTTTCTAGATTTAAAACAAATGGCAAAAACATTGGACAAAGAGACTGGAATTGCACTGAGAAATCAACTGTGACAAGAATCGGTCAAAACTCAAACAGAATGTCTCATTCTGACCAGTGAACACACCATGCAAGCCAGGACGTTACCTGTATGATTCCCCCCGCTGCTCCTCTTCCTTCAGTGCTCCATCTGTAATTTTTCCATTGAGCTCGATTCCTCAGGATGTACTTCATCCCGGCCAGTCAGCGAACAGAAGGAGGAGGTATAAACGATAGATGTTGATTTTCTCCGCTGTTTCTGAATTACAGTCTGCCTATGGTTGTAGTTTGGCAGCGGAGAAAGCGAACGAAGACGTTCAGTCCGTGATCTCCTCGCTTCCACATCTTGAGCAATTAAAGTCAAGAGCAAGAGGAATGTTTATGACATTTTATTTTTTTTACTTATCTCATCACGGTGGGGGATGGTTTCTTAACTTAAGAGTTTCTTCTCTTTTTTTTGTGGGTATTGTCATGATGGATGGTCTGCTTTTGGCTTTGTAGAAAGACCCAAATGAAGGTCTTTTGGTAAAAATCAGAGAACAAAAATCTACAGTAAATCCATAAAGAGATCCAGCCAGGGCAACACAAGGAAATGACGGGAGTGGGATGGACGAAAAGATCTGGCGAATGGTGAGTGTGAATGAGAGGTTCAAATACTGGGGAGATTATAAGTTTAACAAAGTGCTTGTGCTGATGAGCTAATTTATTGCAGGTGTGAGTAGAAAGAGAGGAAGACTGAGGAGAGGGAGAGAGAAAAATGGCACCGGAAAGCAAGAGAGAGAACACAGGGGAACTAACACTAAAGAATAATTTAGTCTAATGTTTAGTCTACACATTTTTATGCTATTTGAAAACTTTATGAATGATTGTGTCATGTTTGTCCTCCTACAGACACCGTGTTAACACAAAAAATACATTTCCCACCCCCATCTTTTTCCATTTTTAAAAATGTTTGAAAAACTCCAGGGCGCCACTAGGGCAGCGCTAAAGAGCCGCATGCGGCAGGTTTCTAGCAGGTTGCCGACCTCCGACATGGACTGAAGAGACATGATAAACTGGAACAACGGAAAAGAACCAGAAACACTAAATAAACATAACTAAAGTCATGAAGGAAGAACAGATGGAGAAAACAAGACACAGATAGAAAATCAAACTCTATCTGACAGATAAACCTGACAAATATTTTGTCCACCTTAAAACATGAATTGTATTAAAATGTTTGTGAAGCCCATAGAGAACAGAGGGTCACCTGTAATGTTCAGATAACAGACTCCTTTTACATTTCCTGCTCTGTGGGAAGCTTCTCTCTGCAACCACAGTGTAATAACTGGCTAGAAAACCATGAACAGGTGTAGTAGTTTAAAATGTGCGGCAATGACTTCACTCCAGGTGCGCCTTTAGTCCCTGTGGCTTACAGAAAAAAGTGTTTCTGTGATACAAACCTGGTTTGATGTGATGAATCACTTCTGTTCTTTTGGGCATTTCCCTTTTTTTTCCCTCTCTCTCTCTTGTGAACGTCGAGGAGATGTAATGCTGCTGACTTTCAATAATCCCGCCGATTTAACGCGTTGTAAACACACTGGGGTTTAATCAAAATCGCTGTCATTTTGTTTGTTCATTTGCGAGTTTGCTTGTAACTCGTGTGTTCTGCTTGATTTCTCCATTTCTGCGGCGGCGCCCTCCCTCCCCACCCCCCCGGGTCTTAACCAGCTGTGTTTCATCCCCGGTGTAATTGCGTTCACGTTCCTCCCTTCCCATAATTACTCATTCGCTCATCACACCCGGGACACGGGAAACCGAAAATGACCACATCCACCATTCTCTGCAGTGTGCGCCGTCTTCGTCGTGTCGTGCACTTCCTTACGCCGTGAGACGCTCTGAAGTGCTTGTGCTGAAACATTCGTTAGCATAGCGTCCGCTCTCCCCTCGGCCTCGGCCGCCCATCTATCACAGCAGACCAAGGCAAATGGAGCTTTCAGCTGTGTGGTGATAAGAAATCACAGCCACATTAAAACATCTGTCACACCTTCCTAAGCTGCGCACAGCGGGAGATACAGGGAGCTGGTAAGGAGGCGTATAAGATGTTTAGCTCCTTTGTTGGAATGGAAAGATATATCGTGTCAACTCTTTATTTCTTTCTGTTTCAATTCAGTTTTTTTCACCTGAAGTTCTGCACCGTTTTAATGCCGTCATTAACGACCCAAAGGGGAGTGATCGACCTCCCCCTTGGGTCGAGATGACAGAGTTCAAACCAAATGCCTAATTAGACTAAACATTCCCTCATTTCCATTTTTTTTAACGTGCTAAATGCCATAATAATGAGAGAGCCATTTGTTTTATTGACACCTTATTTAAAATCAATAGTTTGCATGCCCTAATGTTACAATGCCAGGCGTTATTGTCATTTGAGTTTGTTGGATGCAAACTTGCAAATGTATGTCAGGGCAACGCATCGAACACACTAAGGATGGATTCACACCAGCTGTGTTTAGTCAGCTTTAAGTGAACTTTGGTTCATTTGACGTTCTGGTTCATTAGGGGAAGTGTGAGTGGCTAATCAAACTCTGATGCAGACCAAAAACGTGAACTCTGGTCTCTCTAAAACCAGATGTCTTGGTTTGGTTTATCTGAAAATAGTGTCTGTCTATTGCCAATAATTAATACAGAAGACTGCTCTGTATTATTTCTCAAAAGGTCTTGCCATACCAGTTTATTCATCTGTATTTGATTTAGTTTCTTAGTTTATTCTTGCATTTTCTTGTGTTTTAACGCTCCTGGATCCAGTGATGGCTCGTCAGAAGGCCTAAGAAGAAAACTGATACGCCTGGTGGTACGTTGTTGGTACCACCAGGGAGGGAACTAAAACGTGCAGTATGCCAGCCCTCGAGGACCAACTTTGGGCACCCCTGATTTAGAGACCAATTAACCTCACAGTCATGTTGTTGGACTGTGGGAGGAAGCAGGAGTACCCAGAGAGAATCCATACATACACAAGGAGAACATGCAAACTCTATGCAGAAAGACCAGAGGCCAGGAATTGAACCAGGACCTTCTTGCTGCAAGGCAACAGTGCTACCAACTGCGCCACTTTGTAGCCTTGGTAAAATCCAGAAAGACTGGTCTTTATATGAACCAATTTAATCATATGAAGAGATGAAAACGTTTTGTGTCGCCATTTAATTGTGACATCCACGCAGTGTATGTGCTGTCTATGAAGAGAAATGCATGTATAAAAAGCTATCCAAGCTAATTTGATCTTACCTGCTAACTGGTTGAGCCACTGGCAATCACTGCAATCAAGCAACTGTCATAATCAGCAATGAATGTTTTACTCTGCTGTGAAATTGTTGCCTACTCTACTGATTTAAGTCCAGACTTAGACTCTGCAGCCCCGACCCCACTTTTTTGGGGCCTCATGAGTGTTTTGAGGACCTTCTTATGTATTTTGACTCATTGCTGGGCTGCATGAACCCTTGAACAGTCTTATGAAGAAGATGCCCAGGATTGCCCATAATTGTCTCGATTTAATGAAGAATCCTCATCTCCAGATGTTCCACAGTCCGAACAGAACCGGTCGTCTTCTAGATCAGCCTTTTTAAGACTCTGTACATTTACAGTGTATTAATATTTCAAAAGGTTTATAATGCATTAACACAGTCCCCTGGGAGTTTGAAGGAGAAATACTACATTTAACCCTGGGTGTGAGAGTCATCATTGTGACATTTTCATCCCGAGACACCATGCTTTGCTGCTGCTCTCCCAACAGTGAGTTTCAGAGATTGTTTTTCTCTTTCCTTTCCTGTGTGTCTGGTAGCAAGATAAAAATGGATTGTCATCCGTCCTCATGACTTGTGGCTAAATGGGTCGCTGTGTCATGTTATATTTATACCCCAGGGAAGCAAAAAGAGCACTAAATAAAAGTTTCTGGAAACTTTGACCTGCTTAAAATAAATAAAAGCTATTAGAGAGTTACATGTATTCAAAGAGGATTTTTAGGAGCACCGAAGCTTTTTTGCTCCCACCGGCAACAAGACTTCTTTTTTTTTTTATTATTATTCTAGAAGTGCTAAAAGAGGCCTTTAGGCTTCTGGCAGCTAATTAAAGTTTTAAAATAGAATAGGTTATTTACACTTAGCACTATCAATTTCACATAGCTAGTGTGAGAGCCCTTTGCTTTTTGCCTGTGCAGCTGGAGGGAAATGTCTACTTAAAAATGGTGTAGGAAGAAGTGAGCAAAATACCTTAACAGATATATGATTTCATTTTTTGATTTATTTATCACGTCACGCACCATAGTGTGGTACCCACAACATACAATTACAGCACACTTTGCATACATCTACAATTGAACATTCCCAAACATTTGAAAACATTAACAAAAAATTAAAATTTATAATTGAAATACTTTTTACATATATTCTTTAAAGGGTCTTCTATTGATATGTAATTAGAATGTTGTGCCAGCATGACTCTTTTTATTAGAAGATGAAGAAAAGTGAGCATATAGGTAGCGCTATATGCTAACTGTTGAAGGTTTGAGTGTTTATTCTACTTACATATATTTTTTCCAGATAGTTTCATTTCATTTTATTTATTTGGCAGGGTTAGTTAATTCATGCATTAATTAACATTTACATTAACATTTCTGAAAATGTGCCAAAATTAGCCAAAAGGATATTTTTAATCAAAGGGTCAATTTTTCATCTGTCATCCATGGACAATGTTAAAAACAAAGGTTATACAAGCCTGACACGACTTAACTACACAAATTCTGTCAAAAAACACAAAACTACGACACAGTTATCATAAAAGAAATATGAGAATGAACTCAAACTAAACTAACCCATCACTTAGATGGCAAGGCACATATGGTCACATGGTGACCATATATGATTAGGAGAAGCCGCATTATTATTCAAAATGTGGACAGACCTGATATGTTACGAATCAATTCTTTGATTGTTTTTCAAATGGATTTGTGTTACAAGCTCTGATCGTCTGAAGGGCCGGAATTCCAGAAAGACACTTTTCTGGAGAGGATTAATGCTTAAAACTATCAGATAATTTAGATATTTTAGACCCGTAACAATTACCAAAATGACATGTGCTACATCATAGTCCTGTCTACAGTTGGAAAAGATGCAACTTAAAGTGACTGATAGCAACTACTACAGGGAGTACAAACACAAAACGGCATTTGCCGACTCTAGTGCTGAACGGTGAAGCACGCGTGACCGACCTGGAAGATATTAACTGTATCAGAGGTGATTTTTATTCCCCAACTACATAAATTAACTCAAATTTAAGCCCTTTACCATGTGTCATTTACCAAATGTAAATATACATGTCTTAACCAGGAATGGCGAAAACTGGCTTTTATCATGAAGGCGTGAAAAACTGCAGGTGTAACTGAGAACAATTTCCACTGATAATGATTGCGTTGGCCTTGCATAAATCTGCCGCTCAGCATGCTGTTAATGTCAATAAAAATTTTGGATGTAACTTATGCCCAGGAACCAGCTGGATCCCAGTCGTGTTCTTATTAAAAACATCACGATCACTTGATGAGAACAACTTTATTACTTATGAGCTCCAGCACCGCTTTGTAAGCACATACTTAGTTGGTTTTTGAGGTTGGGAACAAGGCTTTATTAAACTGATATTTATTACACACGTAAACACACAAACCTGAGCATCTTTCTCACACAGTTTCAGCTGTTTTATAACTCCGCCTCTCAGTAGACTTTTGGGGAAAATCTCCAAAGAACAATTCAATTCTCCAAAGGACAATACAGTAACAGCTTTACACAGCATAACAATTCATGCACTAAGATATCTATAATTACTTACTTGGCTTGTTTAAGTCAGATTAAGTAAATTGCTTCTGGTAATCTTTTTAACAGAGATAAATGCACACAGTCGCCGGTGCTGAGAAACACACGACAATGAGTTTATGTGTGGAGAGGGAAAAAAAAGAGGCGTCGCTTTTGTCCCACTGCGTGGCTGTCAGTCGGCTCCTCGGAGTGATCA
Source organism: Poeciliopsis retropinna (assembly GCA_010277075.1). NCBI lineage: Eukaryota > Metazoa > Chordata > Actinopteri > Cyprinodontiformes > Poeciliidae > Poeciliopsis > Poeciliopsis retropinna. The sequence continues at coordinate 3,169,635 of VMRM01000009.1, forward strand.
ATGCACAGCTACAGCTGGTTGAAGGGGACCAAATCCATTAAACAGTTGATTTGGTTCCATTTTACCAGCTTTAGCAAAGCATTTTGGGTCCAAGGAGAAGAAGAGGTTGAAGAGGGAATAATCTGAAAGAGACAAGAGCCCAAATGTGAGTGGAATCACGTCTGTGTGCATCATCTCTATATGCATTCACGATGCACTATACATTGGCAAACTGTCACTAATATAGTAACTTGTTTTTCTTCACTGTATGAAAATACATGGAGGGGTGGGGGGGAGATTGTGTGTGCTTAAAGAGTTGAAGAAGGAAAGATGGTGAACAAGAACAGAGGAGAGCACGAGAGATAGAGGACGGAGAAAAATGTAGGTGATGAAAAAGCGACTAGAAAAACAGGGAGCAGGGCCCTGAGAGATAACAGAGGAGCGCATATAAATGATGGCTGCAGACAAACCAGAGAAAACAATGAATTCATCACCTAACTGTCAATACTGCTAATGAAGCCAGCGGATAGGACGGCAGGAAAATTAACTCTCATTGACCTCCGGCGCTATGCAGAACATCCGTTCTTCCTGTTTCTTTCTCACCCTCGTACCCCGTGCTCAAAGCCGTTTCTTCCCCAAACTCTTGGTTTTTATTCTCGGCCGTTTTTGGGACGTGGAATAGGCCCTTTATCGTAGCCGCTGTGGTGAGCGCGGTGGCACAGAGTCCGTGGACTCAGCAGTGCTGCTGGCTCACCGCTCCGCTCGTCCTTGGAGTAACTCATTTCCTGGTTCAATTAGTCCAGCTAACAACTTAATCATTAGGAAATGAACTGTTTATAGTGGGTACTGGCTGCAAAATCTTAGAGACTGGTGTTTTATTGGTGTAATTATGTTATTATTATTTATGTAAATAAAAATAATATACCAACTTTCACATTTACAGTTCCTTCTGCTTGTAGGCACATGATTTGTTCGCATAATGTAAAAGGACCTACAGTAAACCACAACATATCAAAGGGTGTAGGTTGGTGATTGGTGCTTTGTTGTAGTGGATAAAGGGTTGACCAGACCAGAATACTTCTAGACTGAATTTTTTTTTTTTTTGCTTTTTTTTTTTTTTTTTAGAAATTGCTTTGGATTGCTTTCAAATACAACGAACACAGAGAAGGGAAAGAAAGAAGGAAAGGTGGGAAGAAGGTTTAAAGGGAAGGAACATTGAAAGGAAAGACGGACACAGAGATTACAACAGCCTAGAAGTCTGTTTCCACATGTGCAGAAAGCAAAGAAACAAAACCATGAAACTATAGCAACAAACAACAAACTATGTCATCACTGAAAAATACACAGCACAAGTTAATACAACATGTATTTAGTGGCTACGGCAGAACAACCAATACTACATTCCCCACAATGCAACGGTAGCCCGCGAAGTCATTGCAGCACAAGCGGCTTCATCAGCAATCAGAGCAGAGATCAACTTTCAGGTACCCCCTCCTCAAAAATGGCTAAACGTTTAGTGGACGCTGAGAACAGAGTTTCAGGCCAGAGGGGAGGCAGGCAGTGATGCTAGTAACGGGTTACTGACATCGGACCACTTTTTTCAGAAACGAGTAATCTAATGCGTCGCTATTTCAAATCCAGTAGTCAGACTACAGTTACTTATCGAAACCACTTTGCGTTACTATTTTCTTTTCTTTCTGGAGAGTAACCGCAGCGTCTATGCGACAATGTCAGCAGAGACAGAAATAATGGAGGGAGATGAGCATTTTTTGCTGCAAACATCGAAACTGATATGAACAGCACAACAAACATGAAAACAGCCACGAATGAACAAGTCCGTAAAGTTGTGCGACTAAACGTCATTATAATTATTAATATTAAGATAAATGTCACAAGTTTGTGCAGCGGGGCGTCTGAGTTGTGGAGCGGCAGGAGGAGATCTGTGCGCTGCGCTCAGATACCAAACACAGGGCCGTAACACAGAACTTGGAGGTTGGGGGCTGGAGGGGCTTAGTCCCAGCAGACCAAAGGCTCTGTTTATAACCAGCTTAAAGATTTTTTTTAACACATTCTAAGTTTTCCATCAGGCAGGTAACAAGAAAGTAAGCTAAGTATTTTTTTTTAAAAAATGCTTCTGATCATGGGTAACATGACAAAGCAACAACGTTGACCGTAAATTAACGTTAGCTTTATAGGAGTCATTGCGCTGTTTTACGACCTCTGCTGGTTAATATATCAGCAGTCAGCTTCTTCAGCTAATCTCTGCTTGTTTGTTGAAATAAACTTGATTTATACGCAAAGTAATTTTCAGTGAAATATCAGCATAACTAAAAATATGCAATGGATTCACAGGATATAAAGGTAAAGATGAAAAATACAGGTTGAGTTTAGTTGAAAGGCTCTTTTAGTAAATTGGTCTTTATTTTTTTCTTTAAATAATCAACACATTCACAACATTCAATGGAGCTACTAAAAGTTGCAGCTGATATTTATTTAATCTTACTGCTTGGGGATGTGTGTCATAATCAGAATTAGACAATTACGACTAGAATATTTAACGTATTATTTTTTGCAGCAGTGGGAATTACAATTGATTTTCAGTTGCACAATTTGATTTTCTTTTTTTTTTTTAAGTATTACTTTACACACTTGTTTTAAAATTTGCTCAACTGTTAAATTCTGTGTATGTTTCTAATTAAGCTTTTAATCAAAACTTGGCTGTTCAGTCCACAGTGAGTACTTGGAGTTTGGAGATGTTTTAAGATGCACTTTTGATGCAGTCCTGTTGTTTCAGGCCAGGCGAACGACTGACCTTTATCAATTCAAAATAAAGATGCTCATAACCTTTAACCAAGCCTTGTTTGATACAACCTGAAGTATCCCTAGATCCAAAATCTATCATAGTTAGAGATAAATATTTTATAAGAAAGTTGAATAGAAATCACTTCTGGGACAAAATTATACTGAATGGAGTAAAATGGCAGAACCAGGCATCCAAATGAATAATGGACGGATCCACCTTCTAGGCAGAAAAATGTGAATTAGTGTTTGAGAAATGTAAAGACATCAGCTGGTTGGCAGGTTTTCTTCAAGCAAACAAACGTTCAACCTCTGTTTCTAAATTTTACCACAAATTTAGAAACAGAGGAAGTATTTTTAGTTTGCCATGAAAAGACGTCTAATAATATTAAGTTAACGTAAAAAAAAAAAACTTCTTGTGTGCTTGCATTTCAAATGGTGATCCAGTTTGATCCTACCACGTATGGATCACTAATTGGACTGTGTTACCTGAAATCAGATCCATTAATTTGAATAAACAGTGGTGCCGAAGGTGAACGTCATGAAACATTTATTGCTGAAAACAGAGAAACAAGAGTTTCATGCAGTTTCAGCCTGAAGGTTGTAAATTCTACTGCAAAATTTTCAGTCAGTGAAACCCAAATAAAGTGAGTTTGCATTCCTCTGTTGGCACAATTATCAGTAGACACGCTTTTCTTAAAACCTCCTGTCGCTGCCTAAAATCCCTGAAAAAGTCAGAAAACGCAGCGTTTTCTCCAGATTCAAGACATATATGACAGCTATCATGTTCAGCGGGTTTGAGCTGCTCCAGACCTCTGTTTGGTTTTGGCTCTCACAAAGAACGCGTTTGTAGTGTGTGTGAGTACTTCTACTGTCAGTCCTGTATCAAAACTGTCCACCCCTTCTGAGATAACAAATCCATCAGACTCACTGCACCCAAATTGTGTAAAATAAATAAAATACTGTCACTATATGTACGACGGGAGGGAAAGAGTGATCTCTCATCCTTTCCTGTTAACTCCATCCCTCTTATGTTTAATAAAGTTGTCACCCAAGAGTTTCGCAAATTGATGACTATGCATCCGGGTGTAAAATTTACTGGAAGGAGCAGGAGGACATTTTTCATGTCAAAAAAACAGACCACAGGGGAGAGGAATGGATGGACGAGAGCAGACCATGGATGGATGGATGGATGGATGGATGAACGAACTCACACAATTCCCTACTATAACCTTAATTGCCATACTTCCCTACTATTAAATTACATCCCACCTTTTCCGGATTGCGTAGAAACTCAGCATATGGAGAATAATCTGAGCTTTCATGGCTTGAATCTTCTACCAGCTCCAGAACTACAGCTATCAACAACATGCAGCGAGGCAGCAGGAATGCACATGAATCCGGTGACTCCAGGCTTTTAACTCGTACGGATTGCTCACGTCTGGTTTCAATGTCAGCGAGGCCCCCCCCGTTTGAACCATGCCTCTGCTCCTCTTTGGGCGGATAATGATCTGTGAGTGTCCACATTAGACAGAGAGCGAGAGCCAAGACTGCTTTGCCAGCTTCTGTGAGCATTCGAGTGCGAATATCGTCTTCAGAGGGGAAAGCGATGCACCCAGAATCCTTTTCACAGCAGGATTTTCTGTAGATTAGGGAGAGAATCCCTTTGCTGCGCTTTCAGTGCTTCACTCCACCAATCTCTGGCCCACACACTCATCAAACATCCAACCCTCCTTCACCCCGCGCACCTCCACTCAGATCCAACATCAAACAGAATCGTTACACCTATTGCGTTTTATCATTAACCTCGATCAGGTGCCAGCTGAAGGCTTCGCCGGTGACTCCTCTTTCAACAACTAAACTGGGGGCGGGGAGAGGAGGGGAGGGCGTCTCCATCAGGATCTAACCCATAATAAGCAAAGGTGTTGTGCATTCACAAGTTTACCATCTTTGCAGCCGAGGCTTTTGTATGTGTGCCGACATGCTGCATGTGTCTGCACTCCTGCTCCAGGCTGCCTTGTAATGTAGGTGCCCTCTATCAGGCAGATTGTGTGGTTGGAGATAGGGGCTGCTACTTGTCTATTCTGGGACTGTGCTGTCCACTGCATTCCTGCCCTTATATTGTAGACAGAGGGGAGGAGGAGATGATGGTTAGGGGACAGCTGGACGCCGGCGGTCCAAGACAGTCAAGGAGTCATAAAGGGAAAGGTCAGGAGTTTGGAGTGTGTGGTGTCCCTGGGGAGACGTATACCATACAGGTGGTGTAACAGTGCAGCTGCCAGCCAAGCACCATGTAAGTGGGGTGACACTCTGTAACCAGTCCTGCAGTTGACTCTGTCAGTCTTGTTCATTGTGATATTTTCATTACAGATGTATGACCTGACACTCCAGGGGCTGAGCTGATACAACCTGTCTGCAGTGCCACTCCCATCAGCTTCACAGCCTCTTCACTCACTGACTCACTGACCATGTCCGCCCGCCTGCTCTGTCTCTCTCCTTATCAGGACAAGTAGGTCTCAGCGACTGTCTCGGTGACTGCCAGACCTCCGTTTTCAACCCGGCGCCACGTCGTGTGGGAGGGCTGGCCTAGAATCACTTCCTGTCACCTCGGTGAACTTGGAGTGAGCCGTTTCAGGAACCCGCCGTCACAAACGGATCCCGCTGAATTAAGAACCGCGAGTCCCACTTACCTACCCAGGCTGACACATTCATTGATACGGAGACTGGTATTTCCCAGTGTGGCGGGGAGTAGTTTAGTCAAACCGGCAACCTCTCCAGTAAGTCAAATGGTAAGAAGTACAGCAAACGCCCTACAGTTTGCTGGGAAGACAGTGATAGACTGTTGAGAACTATCACTACTTCCGCTGAAGTAGCAAAAGTTGAATTGAAATAAAATATACTTAAACTTTTTGTGCTGCCCTTTGATGGAATAGACACATGTGACCCTGCCTTTCACCTACTGGCTGCTGGATAAAGGAGCCTCCATCCCACACAGTGGCTCTGTACAGGTTAACAGAGGATATAAAACTCTTCCAATGTTAACAGGGAAATGTAGGCGTGATTTCAGCACTGATACTGCATTTCCTTATAGCATGAATTGAGATTTGCCCTAGTCAGGGTAAAGTTCATTATTTAATAATAATGTGTTAAATTTTGGGTTGAGACTGTTTTGTTACACAATGACCAGATATCCAGTTAAAGAAGAATACAGAGGGCACTATCGGAACAAAACGATGCCTTCACTGACCCACACACACACTTCGTCTTGGCCCTGAGTTTTGCTGTTTGGGATCTGTTATTAAATGATTAATAAATCCCTTTTAAACAGCAGTGCTTAATACAGCATTTCAGTTAAGTCAGCTTCAAAGGTTCAACCCAAAAGAAAACCTGAATGCACACATGATGAAAATGTGAAATGACTTGTAATTACCTTAATGCAAGGCTCACTATAGCAATGAAACAAGCTGACCCGTGGCCAGGCTATAAACTTTATCTTCAGTGGCTTGCCATATTTATTCCCACTAATTACCTACTGACTACAGGAATGGGTAAGGTGGCGTGTATATTATCCAGCAAAGACGTTTAGGGCCAATCTAAGAGAGTCGAAGGCTCTGAGACTTGGAAGCTGGTGATTCAGTTCCTGTAGCCGTGAGGTTAGCGGCGGCAGTGCTGCTGCAGTCCACTGCAGACACCAACGTCCCCCCTTGCCCCACCCTTCGTTTATACGTGAGCAGAACCCAGTGGCTGACTCAGCACTATTCGCTTGTCCGATTGGTTGATCGGAGAAGGAGACAGAAGGGTAACAGGAGCTTGTATCTTGTGCTTAGTCACTTCCTCGCCTTTATTGTCCCCAAAGATAAAACAGGTCTGGATTAAAAAGAAAAAAAAAAAAAAATTAAAGCGCTTCCTGACCTTGTTCCGCTGCTTGGCTGGGGTGACACACTGCGCACTTTTTTTTATTTTTTTATTGTATTTTCACACTATAGTTGATATTGTGGAGCAACTGAAACAGCCAACGCGCTCACCCAGCAGCGCCCCAGCCAACCCAAACTCTCCTCGCAGTAGATAAAACGTCCTAATGGGTTTGCTTACGGTTCATAATGTGTCTTGACGGGATTCTAAACATCTATAGGACATCAATAAGCATGTCTGCAGGGCTCATACATTCTGATTACTGCAGTCTTTATCTTTCGACGCTCTTGATTTTACCTCACAATAATTTAATCCTCAAAGCGGTTTTATTCTTTAACCTTTTAATCTAACGGCAACACCCTTAAGACGATCAATACCTATTTGGATGATATATTTAATTATCCCTCTCACTCTCTAGGGACGTTTCTTTGTCAACATACACAATGCTTAACAAAAACTCAGGCCTCTCTACTCCTCTCATGGAACCTCGCTAGAAATGTTTAGACGGTATTTTTCCTTAGAATTAGCCGATGATGAGCTCCTTGGGACATTTATTATCTGCTTATAAAAGTTTGTAGCTCACTCCTGCAAGACAGATAGCCACAACCTGAATAGGGATAAATGAATGGCCACGGTTCAGTTTACTGAGCAGGAAGAAGCCAGAAGGCTCTTTTAAAACAAGTAAAACTACGTTATCTGGTTTTTAACATCAGGAATCATGTACACCAACTACCATATCAGAGCTGACCTCCCTTATGTTTTCACCTTTCTTTCTCTCTCTCTCGCTGTCTCCACCTTTACAGAACGATTCTCACTCTGAGCACGCACCACCCCACCCCCAGCCTCATCTCTTCCTCCCCTGCCTCCCCCCGCCCCATGTTCCCTTCCTACCTCACTCCCTCTGCCACTTAGTTATTTTAGCCATGCATTCATTACGGGCCGCAGCAGGGCCACAAAGGCACGCTTGATATACACTCCGTTGTGAAACAAAAATCCAATGCAGTTAAAATCAGAGAGGGTGCTTGTGTGTAAAGATAGCTTCAGCTTGCAAGTTTTTCCTGCTGTCAAGGAGAGGGACGCTGGCTCCTTCTTTAAAGGTGTGTGGAGATTTTGTTACGACTCCTCTGTTTCGACTTGGGCATAGAAAACGGTCTGGGTTAGTTGGAGTCATTCAGCGCATCTTAGGCAGATCAGCATTTTTAGCGCTTACGTAAAACATGTAGCGTAAGAGTCATAGACAAGTTGTCATAAGTCAGCAAAGCTTTTGACCGTTAGAGAAAGTATTATATACCACGGGTAAACAAACTATCAGGTGTTATCCTGACCATATTAAGAATGTGTAAAAGAAACTTGCACCCTGTTGGAAGCTCAATCATCCAGTTCAAGTTTCATCTGTATTAATATTTTAGATTTTGAATTAGAGGTGGTCAAAACAGTCCAAATCCATGAAAACCTTGAAAAACCTATGAACATTTCTTCATTCATTTGGCCAATAGCTCAGGCTTCTTCACATGGTCTGCTCACGGACATAGGCAAACCCATTTTCACATAGTTTGCTGACCTTCAGAATATGCAGAATATTGAATGAAACGATTGTGGCAAAGTTAACCCATAATGCAGTGCATCGTTAAACTGACTGTTCAGCACAACTGGGCAACTCAAAACATACTTCCCTTCTTTCTTCAAAATAAGATGGAACTTAAAGCATCTTATTTTGAAGTAAGATGCTTCTTTAGATGCGTCCTTCTTTATGTCTGGACGTCACAACAGCTCAAACATACTTGACCAGTATTGATCATTCCTAAACACAGCATTGTGGTAAAAGTTATTTTGCTGTTTTTGTAGCAGGTTAAGCTAAAAGGAAAAGTTAACCCAACTTCTTTCTCTGTCTACGGTTTTGATTCACTTGTTTTTATTACTTCTACTTTTTTTTTTCTTTGTCCACTTTTATTTTTTTATTTGACTTTCTCTCGACGTCTTAAAGTCACAATTTGAAAATTTCGAGAGTATAGCTGTTTATCAAATTAGCTTGAATAACAGAGCTCATTTTGTTGCAACATTTAAATTAGCCAGAAGAATTATGAGAGTGATACTAAAAAGCAGAATATTATCAGATATTGAGAACAAAGTCCTTCTCTGTCTATAGAAACAGTTTAGAAAAATCATAAATTTTCTTTACAAATTTATAGAAAATATACACTGACAGGGGAGCTGGTGTATGAACCGTTGTCCAATAATAAACTTTATCAAAAATATGTACTGTGACTTGTCCCAACACTTTTGAAACATTCAATTACTCTCCACACTGTTTACATGTTGTACTTCTTCTCTTATTTGTATCTTTGCCATTGATTTTCTTACTCATCTCATCCTTTGTAGTCGTCTTTAGACGGGTCAGAACATTATTGTTTCTATAGTAAAACCACAAGAGAACAGAAGGCGCACATGACCCTGCTTCGTGACGGTCTGAGTAGCCCTCACCGTTTTGAGTCCGGCCACAGACTGACCACTGGAGACGCATAAAAGGAACTCAAGTCCAACACACATATGAGCCTAATGCCACACCGGCAGCCGCAATGCAACATGAAAGCGTTTTAGATCATGTGACACACGGCTTTCTGGTTAACGTGAGCAATTCCAAGAATTTCTACCACAAATAATCTCATCTTTGAAATGTCCTATAGCTCATCTCAGCCTCTCTGCCCTATCCTATTTTCTTAACTATATTGGCTTACAGTCTCTAACATCAGCATAATCAGCTTGAACAAGGGGAGAGGGGAGCCTTCAAATGGGCAAAACAAAAGAGGAGCTGTTCAGAAGCAAGATGTATGTTTGATTGGTCAGTGCTAAATATGTGTGCAATTTTGCCTCTTTGTAATATAAAAAAAAATGTTGGTAAATTAAATTAATAAATGTCTACAAAACTTGATGTAACCTAGAACCTCATGCCAGAGAGTTCTTGATGCTACCAAAACATATTGAGTGGCTGACTGCAACTAACTTTTACCTTGAGGCCAGTTGCAGTTAAAGGTGCCTTTATTAGCACCACAAATCTGGAACAAACTTGCAGATAACTGTAAAACAGCAGAAACACTGACTAAAAAGCCACCTGTTTAGATTTGCTTTTCAAACATAATAAATGAAACATTGGCCAACACACTTGATGTGTATGATTTTGACTGTATGTTGTTTTCTTTGCAACTTTGTAATATTAAGTTTTTAGTATTCATTGATTTTTATTATTTTATTAACATTTTGCCTTGTTGCTGAAATGTGATACACAAATAAACTTGACTGATTAATTGATAGTCCAGTTAAATCAAACTCCAGGTTTTTTTGGGGTTTTTTGCCTCAAAAGTCTGATTGCGCATTCGCAACTCCCCGAACGAACCAAACTTTGATGCGGACCAAAACAGTGAAATCTGGCCGGCCAACAAAACCAGGTTTGTGTTTGTTTGAAGGGAACTCTGATGCTATTCAAATGAATATTTGGAGGGCAAGCGGACAGGAAGCAGGAAGCAGGCTACGCTGTAGGGCATGCTGGGTAAATAACAATCAAAACAAACGTGGGTGTCGAGAGCTACTGGGAGACATAGCTAGAGATGTTTTGCCAAAGACAAAAAAGAAATCCTGAGACCCTACAGTCTCACTTCACTACATATTGAATATTTTTATTGATTTTTCAGCAAAATAAATCCAGTTCCAATACAATCAAATCCACACATTTATCACATGAACATGTGATAAGTAGGAACAAAATCAAAACAAACAAAAAAACACAAATCTTAGGTGACTTTAGTCTGGATTGTCTGGAAGTCTCTCAATAGAATAGTTGCCATGTTGTGCAAAAAGTGTTAGCAGAACCAGTCACAACATGTCTCTGTTGTTCAACCTTGAGATTTTATTGTAAGTTTATGGGTGGGTGGGGGTGGGGGCTGCTTTTTCACACCGCTACACGACATTTCCTTTTTGTTTTTTGTGAAAAAGGAAGTTACACTCTGTGTCTTCTTCAGAGGTTTTTGTGCATTCACTTCAGTGGTGAATGGGTTTTTTAAGGGTTTGGTCTATTTGACACAGTGCAGTGTGAAAGCGAACCACACCAGCTGAAAATGTAATAAATGTTGTAACTTTGGTGACCGATTGAACTGAGTGTACCGGACTGTCAGTTCCAAAACCACTCAGGGATACCATCTATAATTCACTCAGGACTGAATGTTAGGCCAACAGGCCTGGACTGACAAAATTGAGAAGGCAAATCAAAATGTGTTGGAAAATAAATTAAATTGCATCTTCTTTTACTCCCTAATATTACTCTAAAGTAATTGCAAAAACACGGAACACCACTGGATTTCTGGGTATTTCCTTTGACCTTTTCTACACGGGCAAGTGAAATAGATTCCTCTGACTTTACAAATGCAAAGCCAAAATTGCTATGCGCAATTCCCAAAAGGTTCTACTGAGTAACTTTACGCACTAACAGCAAGAGATGACTCCATTCAGATAATGTTATCTCACTGAATCAAACAGAGGAAAAAAATCTTTCACTGCAGCAAGTGAAATTCTATAAAGGGAGCCCATAACTACTACAATAGCTCCGAGCTACGACACCGACTTGTCACTAAACCTACATCTTCCAGAGGTCCTGCTGCTGATGCAGCACTACTTCTGCAAAGTGGAGCTCACGGTTACAGATGGTAATCCAGCTATCATACACTGTAATAGTCCCTGTGCAACAAAATGGAAGCAATTATCTCAAAGCACACAGCGATCGGTGGAACAGATCACAACGCATAACTCTTTACGGCTTCGGCAGATTTACTCTCTGCCACTGACTCGCTGGTAGTGTAATTCATGCTCTTTATGATCCGGTTATTTTTCTCCTTTGGTTTCTCTTTCTTTTTGTCAACAAATCGTTTGTTCCTGACCACGATAGCCGCACGCCAGGCAGTTTTGGAGACGGAAAGTAGCCGCATTCCATCTAAAAGCCCTCAGTCCCTTTTCTTTAACTCCTCTGTCCTCTACCTTGTTCTCTTATTTCCTCTGAGGGTGATGGTGAGTGTGATGACAGACGAATGCTAACAAGCTTTGCCCTGACTCTGCACTCCACTCCTCTTCGATTCATAGATATGTGCACTTACAGGAAGGAGGAGTGGGCCCGACTTGCTCTGTCACTCCGCTGACAGTGAGTCTGACTGACATGATCGTTTTACCAGCTGACAGGGCCAAGACTGACTCGCTTGCATTTGCGGTCTTGCAGGGTTCTCCTCTAATGGTAGTCCTGCATCATGTTTTATCACTGGCTGCAGCGCAGAGGCTCAGCCACTTTCTGACACCTGCGCTCATGTACGCTGATCCTAATAACCGTCTCCTGACAGGTAGAGGGGAGCGGAACACATGAGGCGTGCTCGGATGGATGCGTAGGTCAGGAAAGGCGTACAGATGATGAAACTTATAAAGGCTATTAAAAATCAGCCTGTTCAAGTGACAGATTCTTTCTGCTGAAAAATAAAAATAGACTATGATCAATTATAAGTCTTGTCTCATCCAGTGGAAGAACAAATATGCTGAAGTACATGAACATGTTGCTCAGTCTTCTTTGAAAGGGGTTTGTCCACATGCCACACGTTTGTAATATTTACCATTTCTGAACAATTCATCTCTTAATTGATCAGACAGTGAGTGGCCAGCCAGAGGCTCTCCATGCTGGGATGGGAGTGATGGAACACCCTGATTTATTACAGCCATATTTAGTGTCAATATCTGACAAAATTACTCTTTGCGTGGTTGATTTGCTTCAAACCACAAGATTCTTTTTAATGTCCGCAACATTAAAAATTTTGTCTGCAACAGTCTTAGATTTTTTCATATTTTTGGAGAACCGTTCAGTTTTCTATCACTGTTTTGGCTGTAGACTCCAGGTTATTGCAACCTTTTCATGTTATTACTTTTCCCCTATAAGAATCGAATTTTAAAGAATAACTGATAAGGCCTCACCCTAAAAGTTAGGAAATGATTCATTTTAATCTCACAGAAACAGCATTTGAACAGGATTCACTTCTGAGCACTGAGCACTTTTGAGCGCCACATTTTGAGCACGACGAATCAGGAACTGGCAAATGAAACGAGGTCTTTGACAACCGATCCCAACGCACATCTATGAAGCTCAAGGTAAAATGAGAAAGTAGCAATGATTTAAAGATGTTTTCTGTTAAAAGCATTAAAAAAAGTAATTACTGTTTTATTAAAACATTAATAAAATCTCAAAATCTCAACCTCACAAATGAGGTTAGTTGTCTGCATGTTTATTTTCTTGCTTTATGGTTGCCCTCGACTCACCTGCTCCTCTATTCCCCTAACAAATCAGCAATCGCTTAAGCAGCCACATCCGTTCATCACAAAGGGCAAAACAGGACACTGATTATTAATTAATTAGGTTAGAAATGACCAAATAATTCAGTCCTACACCTTGCCTGTGGAGGCACAATAAAGAAAAGAGTGGGCAGGGCACATAATGAACGGAGATACTGTTAGTTAAACAGTGGCACAGACAAAAGGTAAAAAAAAAAAAAAAAAAAAACTTTGCATCAGAATTTCTTGTTTCTGTCCTTTTAGTCACAAAAACTGGAATAAATATGTTTATTATGACAAGGGCTGAAACAATGAATCAAATTAATAGTGAGGATTTGATTATTGAACTAATTGTCAACTAAATATGTCATGAAAAAATCATTAAATCTAAAATGGGAAATTGCTGAAACAAAAACACAAAGCAGTAATTTATCCAAAAGTCGTATACATTTTACATTTAAGGTGATAAACCTTCGTTCCCTGTTCAAACGTTTTACCCAGAACTCCTCAAGTGGCAAAGTTTTAGCTTCACTGGGTTCAAATTCTGCACAGAAAAAAATATCTTAAGCAGTTTTTGTCATCCGGTTATTAGTCAGAAGATCAGCCCGACACGGTCATGATGTAAAGTCAAGCTGGAAAGATGAGCTGCTGATGTTAGAGGTGTGTGTTTAGCTGCAGATACATCCTCTGATGTTATTAAATGTTAGGCAATAAAATGTTTATTCTCCTATTTTAAAAAAAATATGTATTTCCACTTGTCATATACTTCTAAAATTGCATAAATAAAACTTGAATTGTAAAATGAAAGATATGCAAAAGGTGCCAATTTTTAATAACGTTTTTTACTTGATTGTCAGAATGATCAATAAAATACCCAACTATTAAAACAAAAAAGATAACATGCTGCAGGTCTAATTACGACCACAAAATGCATTTACATTTGCGGAACAAATCGGTCCTGAGAAAAACGCTCCTTCCTCAGAGCAGGTGGAGCGTTAGCACATCCTGTTGGTCCAGCTCTGTTGTTGGCTGCTAGCCTAGGCTAACGTTCAGCAATATAAGAAGCACATTTTTCATATTTTTCACTTTTATGTTGTTTATATAAGTATTACGGATGAAGAGAAAGCAGTGAGATCGTCACAGTTTAATGGAAAAAACAAAACGAACAAAAAAAAAAAAAAAGAGAGACATCCCAGACTCGCAGAACTACATTAAAACTTCAACACTTGCATGCGTTCACACATGTTTTTATTTTAACCTGAACCCAAAAGCTGTGACAGATAAATTTACACAAGCTTGAATTATTTACCCAGTAGTACAGTAAACTATATTAAAGAAACTGAGTTGATTTACGTTGTGATTTATTATTCTTCTTTAAAGGGATATTAAAATTAAAATTTTTTGGGTGAATCTGATATTTTAAGTCAAACTGTCCTGGCCTTGAATTACTACCAGGAGAATAGGAGTAAATATTGCATATACTTTTCAATAAGCACATTGGTTCCTCCTCTTCTGCTCCACGAGACTTCATCTTATAAAAATAATCTACAGCACACCAAGTCACCGTTTCCCAATTTTCATTTGCTATTCTCATCACCAGTAATGGAAGCAACAATGTGCCCAGGAATGTATTATATTCCGAGATATTCCTTTATGAGATACATCAGTGAAACTCTGCTTCATGTCTCCCTGAGATCCTTCCACTGGCGGCGCATTTCTGAATATTTTTGCAGGAAATTGATGCATGAATTTGAATTGTGTGGGCTGCATTACAAGAAAATGGTGTATGTCCCACCACCCAATTTTTTCTTTCTTTCTTTATTTCTTTTGCATTCATTAGGAAAAGAATTGCTTGTTTTGTGTCGAGTGACGGCATCCAATATGCGTTTTCATCAGAAGAACAGCAGGAGACAGAAAATGCATTTTTCTAATTTTTTGGTCAACTGACAATTACTGTGTCGTAAAATTGTAAATGTTACGACCTTATAAACACCCGTGGAGTATAATTAGAATATTAGGATCACTGTAAACACTTGCAGTAATTACAGGGGTGCCAATGTAAAAGGGACCCCATGTTTGAAAAGAAGAGTGTTTGTGTGTGTGTGATTTGGAGCTAGCAGGGGACGCAGCGGGAAGGAGGGGGTTGCGTCCCACCACCAGCGCCACCACACTGCCCTTGTTTCTTTAATTACTTCCCTCTGCTTCACAGCTTCGCTGCATAACAATTATCCCGCGTGTTGATTTGCAGCGACCCCTCTCTCCTCGTACGGCACGGTAACGGACAGGCTCTGGCATCAGCAACATCGCATCATGTACAAGTGGGAGCAACTAAATTACGCTGGAGCTCTTCCACTCATCTTTTACTCATATTTACCCGTCTCCACAAACTAAACCATGAAAATGAACAGAAGTTGTCTGTTGAAGTTAAGTTTATCCCGATACATTCCAGAACTGCATCTCAAGGTGTTTTCACACCGGGAGTCTGGCGGGCTCGGTTTGATTGGGGATCAAAATTGCAACATTTGTTACATGTTCAGCTGGTGCGGCTCACTTTCACACTGCACTGTCAAACAGACCAATACTATTTCAACAACCTGCTCCCCTCCATGCCTGTGACGGCGCTGCACCGAGAACCACTGACGGAAACAACATGAAAATGTCTGAAAATGACACTGAGTGCAACTCGTTTCTTCACAGAATTGAAATAAAAATTTAGTGGGCTGAGGTTTCAGCAGTTGTAGGATTTCTCATTTATCTTTGGCAAAGACCAAGAGCCATTTCTCTTGCTATTGCTAGACTCTCACGTTTGTTGTTTTGATAATATTACCCAGAATGCTCTGAGCTATAATCCACTTCCTGCTTTTGATCGTCTTGGTATCCACATATCCATTTGAAATACAGCAGAGTTCTCTTCAACTGAACCGAGACCTAGGTTTATAGGCAGACCAGGTTTTGCGTCGTTGGTTACGCATCACGGTTCGATTAAGCATTCACACCTCTGCAAACGAACTGGACCGTGTAGGCAAAGGAACTAGAGTTTGATTAAAGCGGACTAAACAGGGCTGGTGAGAATGCACTCTGAGAGTTAAAATGTACATTTTGAAAAACAAAAACAACTGAATGAGATGCAAAGTCATCCAACAATTAAATTGAACTGTTGTCCTACATTTCATACAGCCAATTAAATTCATCATAAATTTCTCATTTTTCAAACTTTTGTGAAATGTCCACTAAGTTGCCTGAAAGATATTCCAAGAGATTCGCTTTTATCTCAGAAAGTCAGTCAATTACCCAGAGTTGTAAAACAATTCTGCCCTAACACTGGCAAAAGAAACTAGACCCACCATGCTGTTTGCCTAACCTACAAGGACAGGACATGGTCCAAAGAGAAAGGTTTGTCTGGTTTGATCTCGTCGCTTCTCACACACTCCCAGAGTAACAGAACGAGGTTTGGCCTTTTGGAGTCTATTGGAGACTAATTCAAGCAGATGTCTGTTTAATTGATTGAAACAAATTACCTCAACATTGATCCCTGTCCTGGTGTGAGAGAGGGATCGGCTTTTCGGAGTCACTTGGCATGTGGGGGTGTGTGCGTGTGTGTGTATGTGTGAAGCTGTTTGGCGTCGACCTGCTCACACACAACGAAAGACTCAATCGCTGAATGATAAATCGTAATTTGCTTTCTGATTACGCTGCTTGTTTTCTTGATCGATTGAGACGTTCCCATAAAACCGATCATTCTCACATTACAGCGCTTGACCAATTAACTAATTGAGTCTTAAGGCTCGTGATCATGAGTAATTCATTACAAATCTGAAGTCATTTTTTATCAAGGCCTCGACGGGTTTTCGTCTGTTTTATTCGTCCTCTGTGATCTCATTGGCACTTCTGCTGCAGAGCAGGTTTCCTTTCGGAACGAACGATGCTTTGTGCTTCGACATGTCACCGTGATGACAGGTGCACAAACGGTTTCCTGGTGTAAACTGTGAAATCACACATTTACCGTTGCTCCAGTCTGTTGACAAAACACCCATTGAAATAAAGCAGTTTCTACTTCCGAACCTCAGTGGACGAGCATTGTGCACATGTCAGAAAAACTCTGGGACTCCACACTGTGGCTTTATGTTCAATGTGACGGCGTCTGTGTGCGCCCGTCATTTGAGCAATGACTTTGGAAGAAGGTGCACACCTTCAGTCCCCACGGGATTCGCTTTAGACATAAACATAGAACGGGATATAATAGGCTGTGTCCTTGTACCGGGGCGACACGACCCGTACATTACCTTTCCACTGTTTCAACTACTATCACTCCTCACTTGTATTACAGTCTGCAGGTCACTGCCGATGCAAACTTACAATAAACATGATTAAAAGGGGAAAACAACTGGCAATAAAGGGTGAAGGTGAAGAAAGAAAAAAAATTCAATCTCTTTTTGCTTCCCCTTTCTCCTCATATGCACGAACAGTTCTGCACAGTGTGTTTTCACACACATCAACTCTGACCAGTTGATAGCAGATGTAGCAGATTCTAAGACCTACAAATAACAGCAAAAACACATTTTTCTACTTCGGTGAGGAATTCATCATTGGAATCAAAATGTTTACATATTTATTGCAAAGTAAAATAAAAATCTTCTCCAAGTCTAAGCGATCCATCTATTAATTATCTATAGTCACTTGTCCAAGCTGGGTTGTAAGAGTCTTGGCGCATATCTCCAGCAGGAGTGGAGGCGAGGGGAGGGGCACACCCTGTGCAGTATGGGTGCACTGATTGCAGTTTTCCGGCCAATCGCAGACGTTTAAAAAGCCTGATCAGCTGATTTAGATTTTTTTTTTTTTCCGATACAGATTTATTTTGCTCTGAAAACTCAGTAAATATAGAGAGAAAGTCGGTAAGTTGGAAACAGTGCAGTGACTGTGAACTGCGAATATGCAGGTGTGAACCTGGTGGGCAGGTCTGTCTGTCTGAGCCCTCGCTCACTGCAGTGGCTGATTTTCAAACCTTTGTGGAGGAAGGTAAGATCAGTGGACATATTGGGTTTCTCTTGCAAGTATTGGCCGATATCTGATCTCCGAATATCGAGGAAATCGGTTCAGATTTATTGTTGCACCCTTACTAGACATTTTACCGAAGGGCGAGACAGACCGACAGGACAACCACACACACCCGCTCATATCGAAAAACAATTTAGAGAGACAACTTCAGTCCGAAATAGTGTCTGCAAAGTTGAGAATCTGCTAATGTAGTAAAATCCTCCAGGTTACAGGCCAGCAGTATTTAATTACAGATCATGCAACTCAATTAAAACTTTTAATCTAGTCCTACCAATACTTTTTTTTTATCAAAACCATTATGTGATCAATTAAATTTGTTTAATTATTCTACCTGGATTGGATTTTATGTACCCAAATCCTAATCTATCTTTAATTATAGAGACAAATTAGAATGAGAGAGAAGTTTTTTGTTGTTCTGTATTCACACACCCTTCAACTGGAGCATTTCACTGTGTTATTGTATTGCAGCGTTGGAACAAATGGCTCTTAGGTCAGAATTAAGTGACTTTCCAAACAAGCCAACTTTCCCTTAAAAATGCTAAAATAAAGATGTGAAGTAAAAAAAGGAAAAACTCCAAATGAAATCGGTAGAAAGCCTGTTGACCTATTGATCCAAACAGAGTAAAGACATGAGGGATGACTAAGGAGTTAAGACAGAACTGTATGCACTTAATCACAGTCACTTCTATCTTCTATTTATTTGTTTTGGTCTGAATTATGGCGTTCCACCTCTTCAACTATCCCTAACCCCTGCAACCAGGAAGGCATTCAGTTCACCACCTTTACCGTCTCTAACCAGCCGGAGAAGGCTGAAAAGACGCCATCTGCCCAGAATGTGTGCGTGGACAGCGGGACGGGCGGATGGACGGAGGCCTGGAGCGGTGTAAGGCAAAACGGTGCGGCCGGTTTACTTTCAGCGGGGCCTCCCGGTCGTCCGGCTTTGGCTGTCTCAGCACGGTGCCGCAGTCAGCATTGTTGCATATTTAATGTCCTGATGAGAGCTTCCACCTGCTGACACAGGCAAAGTGACAGAACAATACTCGCCCAACCCCTCTTGTACACTCCCCCGCCGCCCCCCCCCGTCCAACACACACACCGAGGACCTGAACACCATCATCAATCCAGGCTCCCTCTCTGCCTCTTTCGCCTCGCCTCATCTCACACGCTCACTCGCCACAACTCCCTCCGCTCCGATCCCACTTCAGTCCGCGCTGCTCTCTCGTTTCCCTTTCGTCACCCCTCCCTCGCCGCTCCTCCCCCTCTCTTCGCCACTGTGCCCTTCTATCTTTGAATTCCCCCACAGAACAACGACCTTTCCCTGTGGTTCTTACAAATCACTGCAATAAATCCTAACAACATAAAAAAAAACACACATACACACACAGTAGGTTGGACTTCGTCACAAACACACACTTTATGTTTTTTTAATACGGATGGGTGGAGGCTTTATGTTCTTTACTGATGCGGATGTCATGCACTTCTGGACGCAGATTACTCATCCTCATCGTCGGGTACTAAGATTAGAACTTTTCCTCCTGCTAATGCCCAATTAGCTTCCAATTGGACTGCTGTACAGTCTGCGTGATCTTCTTGTTCATGATTGCCTGTGAGGGCTCTTTTCAGATTGTTATAAGAAATCGCCCCAGTCCGCAGGACGGACTCCTGGTCAGGGTCACATTCCCACATCCAAACGCCAGAGTTCCAGCGTAGGCTGGGAAAAGAAAGGACTTACGGTAAATACCTATCCTACTGTCTAAATCTAGCCTTTCTTTCTTTCTTCCTTTTTTGTGTCCTTCCTTTTTTCATTCACTCCAGTCCTCAGCTCTCATGACCTTCTTTTCTTCCTGCCCAGCAAATTTTTTTTCTTGCTTTACAGTGTCATTTCTTCCATCCTTATTTGTATCCTTTATTCTTCCTGGTGTCCTGCCTTCTGTTTGCCCTTCAGTTTTTATTTCCTGTGTCCTTCCTCTTTTCCCCTTTTTTCTTCATTCAGTGTGTTCCACACCTGGTCTTTCCTTGGATCTCCTTTCTTCCTTCCTTGTCTCCTACTTTATTTCCCTCTGAGATTCCTTCCTAGAGTCATTTTTTTCTTGTTCTTTCCTTGTTTTCTTCCTTCCTCCCACATGCCTTTTCTTCATTCCTTCGCCTATTTAAAAGCCTGTGTCCGTGTTTCCACCCCACACGTTCATCCTGAAAGCTTCAGAAACATCTGCCATTGATTGATTTTGTATTTTAGATGTTTAAAATAAACACACTGAGCAGTCTGGAAAAGTTAGGGATTTTTCTCAACGCAAACTGTGTAGGGACCCTGAAGCTGACCCGAATAGCACCTAAACAGGGACAGGTAAACCCTAACTAGGTCACATACTGTATGCATGCACAAAGTAGGCCAAAACACATATACTTAAAGTGTAGCATGACCGTTATGCTGGTTCCCAAACCACACCCAGATTAGTCAATGTTCCTGCACCCATACACACACACACGCACGCGGTCACACCTCCACACACTGCGCTGTAACGCGCATACTTAATCAGAGCTGAAGAGTATGATCAGACCTGCCTCTCTGCGTTTTGCTGGCTCAGCAGAATAAGGGCGACATCATGAGGCCTGACATGTTTGGTTCTGACTCGTTACACGTCAATTCACCTCCATATTTCCGTTATTTCTTCTTTTTTGTACTTGTGTGTTTTTCTGCTAATTCCTAAGCGAGACAGGGAAGTTTTACCAACAACACACTGCATGCTCGAGATTGCGTAGAATTTACAGTAGCATTATGAAGAGCTCTTCAATTAAGAAAAAAGCAACTTAAAAGCAACATTTCTATTAGTAATAATTAATCTGTATACAAATAATACTTCACTACATGTGAAACCATTTATTAATTAACAAAGTAATTAATAAAGCAGAATTTGAAAGATATTAAACAAGATGGAATCCTTTTGTGTTTCTGTGGGTTTTTAATAAGTTAGTTCTGATGAGGCTCATTTGTCAGATTAAAAGAACCTTTTTGAAAGTAACCTTTAAGCAGATACTAAACTTCTTTAGACATACATTTTTGGATTAAAAATGTTTTTTTAATGGTCTGATGTAGTATTAAAATTTGTTTTTATAAGCTGAAAGCGGAAAACCATCATAATTAATAGAAACAAAGGCTTTCAAACTTCCTCATGAGTGTAATTAATCAGTATAATGTGTTTCACTTAGTGAAATGAACTGAGTTTTCAGTAATATTCTAACTTACTGACAGGTTTTAGTAACTGATTTTAGCAGGACGTGAAACCAACATTTTGAGTTCATAACCTGGTGTAAAAATTTAGGTTTCACTCTAAAAACCTGGTGAAAATTTCTTAATTTGACCAACCTCCTTACCCCCAAAATAAAAAAAAACATAATCCGACTGATTCATTTCTACTAAGCGGGCCTAAAAGTTGAAGTCTGATTCAGACGGTGCAATGGAGACGCCGGCGTCTGAGCGCGGCGATGCGACCGAGAAGGGGCGAGCAGCCCGTCTCCGCTCCTTCCTCTTCCTGACCATCCCCTCACAGCCATGCTATCCATTAAGGAAACATTTAATCACTGGCACCACTTTACTGGAAGCTTCCATCTGCCTGCGGCGTGCCCGCTAATGCTACAAAAACTCACATGAGGAGAATTCACACAAACACACTGAATAAGACGGAAAAGAGAGAGTGAGGGAAATGTGTTCTCCACATTGCAAGCAACAGAGTGGAGGGCCGGAGGGGGGTGCGGTGGGGGAAGATTCCAGGTTTCCACAAATAAAATGTTGAAAGAGATATCTGAAAATCTATTGTGGGTAAGTGGAAACTGCTGACTGGAGTTGCAGCTGCATCTTTTCTACTGCATGCATCCTTCTGCAGCAGCGAGCAGGCTGGACTCAACTGGGCCACATCGTGGCGGAAAACGCACACACACCTATATGTGTATGCAGATAGATAGAAATATATGTGCGGCACATGTGCATGAGGCATCGAGATGAGGTGGAACACTTGTGAACTCGTTAAATTGCCTTTGAAAAGTTCGAGTTTCTCTCAGACGAGACGTCGGATTGTCTCCCGACCTGGGATACATACTTCTTTACATTCCATAGTTGCTCTTGTTCATATGGGCATATAAAGAAGTATGTCCCCCAAGCAGGCCACTGTCCTTGGTGGTGCATCAGGACGCCCCTCCTCTCCCCTCTCCACCACCACCACCTGCCACCCATGTGTCTCCACCTCCTCCTCCTCACAACAGAGTCAGTAAGGGGGGAAAAATGTTCAATCAGGAGCAAACTGTGACACCCCCACCACCCAAACCCCCCACCACCACACCGACTGCAACTCAAACACAACTGAGCAACTTCCCTCCACCCAGACGGACCCGGCATCTTCTCTACACATTGATCCAAAAGAGTTGTCCAGGTTGGGGCTTCAGTTGACCGCTTCGCCACAGAATGTCCACACCTGACACACTCACACAGTCACACACGTGCAAAGAGACGGGAAGCGGATCACCTTGAGCTTCACACACAGAAGAGTTCAGCTGCAGCGGGATGGAAAGTAGGGAGGAGAGGAGGAGAGGAGGAGGGGGAGGAGGGGGTTGGTAAAGGATGAAGGGAAAAGAGGAAGATGTTGCACTTACCTAGAGGCAGATGTTGGCCAGGAGCACCCCCCACCTCTTCCTCCTCCTTCTCCTCCTCCTCCTCTTCCACCCCCCACCCCTCCTGCCTCTTATTCAGCTCTGTCGATGCACCAAAGAGAAGAAGCAGTGCAGCGAGTACGAACAGGAGACTGGGAAGAAGTGTCTTTCTTCTCCTCTCTCAGTGTCCCAGGTGCTGCCTCTGCAGTCTCTCTCTCTCTCTCTGTCTCTCTCTCTCTCTCTCTCTGTCTCTGAAAACTTTTAGTCCGGTGCTCAGCTGCCTGTCCCATCGCTGCCCCACCACTGTGATCTGTTCCTCTCCTCATTCATCCCTCTCACACACACTCTGCCCCATGCAGTGTATAGGCTTGCCCATGCAATGCAGTCAACCCCCACCCCACCTCCCACCTCCACCCCCCCGACTGCCCACTCCCTTTTATATAGCATGTGCTCTCATTGTCTCCCTCTCTTCCTCGTCGGCTCAGCCTTTCCTTTCCTCCCGTCAAACTACAGCAGCGCTACACTTCCATGAATGCGTGCCGGTTTTATTTCGTTGCTCATACGGCCCCACACTCTGCTCCCGTGCGGACGCCCTTGTGGCTCCAGTGAGACCCGTTCACCTGAGACCCTCTCCCATTAGCCTCAACCACACAGCCGCACACACACGCCTCCCTCTTGCAACCCCTCCACCGCCCTGTCCCTCTCGGAGATCAATACCAATTTATAGGCAAATGCACAAAGGCTGAGTTGTGCTTTTAATGAATTGAACCATTGCTAACGTCAGGCATCTAATAAAGGCTCCGAGAGAGGTGTTAAGAAAACCTACAGCAGCATAAAGCATGCAGCGTAGGGGTCACTCAAAGAGCCGTGTCCATATAGATGTGTACATGTGCAGATATACGGAGATGTATTCGTACATGTTAGGGCCAGGGCTTTAACTCATTCACTTTGATTAGTTAATTACACAGATTATAACAATTGTAACGCAGTTAATCACTTTTTTTCTCTTTTTATTATTTTACATTTTATGTGCTTCTGGTACGGCCCTAAATCTGAAGCACAAACAACACCCGCAAACCATTCCGGTGCTTCTCCCGGCCCACCGGAGGTTCGTCTCCGCTTCAAAAACGATCTGCTCGGGACGCAGAAAAACGCTTCAGCCGTGTTCAAGCGGTGCTAAAAGGAGTTAGCCTATCACTGAAGCCATTCAAGCCTGAAATAGCATTAGAACACTAAACATGTAGCAGCTAGCGCAGACAGACCTTCACTGACGTCAAGCGTCCGCTTTCTACATTTCTAAGTTTCACGAATGATCACGGCTTCTTGAAACTCTTCAAAATCAAAGCACTTTTCACCAATGTGATGGCTGAAGGCCTACAGACCAGAACGGAAACAGTGACTATCTTTGTTATTGAGCTCGCTTGTCTATTTGATAATTTAGCAGCCAACATAATTTTGTAATTAAAAACATTGGTTATTTGGTTGGTTTTTCTCTTTTTGTTTAAAATGCAATTAATTACAGACCCTGCAATTAACTCAACTAGAAATTTTAATTAAATCCTGCCACTAATATTTATAAAGGTATTTTTCTTTAACTACCTTACTCCACATACACATATGATGTAATAAGACATGCACCAATCAGGTTTTTCCAGCTTTTGTTCAGGTTGGTCAGTTCCGCGCCGATTTCTTAGTACCAATACGCTTAAGAGAGAAACATATAAAGGCAATAGTTAATTCCTTCAAGAAATGAAGGAATTAAAGGATCTTCTCCATCTATGGATTTGTCTATGGGTTTTAGTTCACCGAACTCAAACTACATCTGCTGTTGGTCGGTAAGTTTCTAGACCAAGACTGTCCGA
The DNA here is from genome assembly GCA_010277075.1 of Poeciliopsis retropinna. NCBI lineage: Eukaryota > Metazoa > Chordata > Actinopteri > Cyprinodontiformes > Poeciliidae > Poeciliopsis > Poeciliopsis retropinna. The sequence continues at coordinate 3,194,231 of VMRM01000009.1, forward strand.
AGATGAATGAGGATGGACGTAGTTCTGCTTCCCCACACCCGCGGAAAGTCAAGCCAAACTGCTACATCAGGAAGTCTGTCACTGTCTCACCTTGAATGACAATTACAGCTAATCAAATCACCATCAAAGCTTGCATTTGCTGCTGACACAGCGCAATATTCCCACCACAACACGCTTAGGTATCGCTTCCACTCGGGGCGGAGGGGCAAAAGATTCCATGCTTGAAGTGGGATTTTGTAAAAGTAGCCACTTTCCAAACATGGTTTCCTCTTGTGTTAGGACCCGACATGGACTGATGTGAGACGTGGAAGAAGCGTAAAAAGTGTCTCCCTAGTTACAGAAAACCATAAAACGTGTACGATCATTACATAATGTTTCATTAAAACTCAAAACATGACATAACAATACTAAAATAGTCCAACATATTGATTATGACAGGAATAATGATCAGATACATTGTATTTTACAATGCAGATTTAAGTTAAATGCAGACAAGAATATGTTTAGTAGAAGGTTTTACATGTCTATTGAGCAGAATATTACACCATTCACCCATTCCACTGTTCATAGAGTCAGGTTATCTGCTCTGCTACAGCCTGCAGTCAGCTGCTTGGAAGACATGCCACGCATAGTTCACCAACTATAGAGGGAAGTTTGTTTCAACACAGAACCCAACTTTTAAACTGGGAATGTTCAAAGAAAGTTGACTTCTTTGACACACAAGGAGAGCAGCCGTCTTTCAACCAGCTGACCAGCAGTGTGGAACAACTGAGAGGCTGTAGCTCTGTCAACGTATTTGTATACTCATTTTGAAGTAGCGCTTTAGAAGCATTTGACGGAAATTTGCAAAATTCAAAATAACTTTCTCAATTTCGCAAAAGAGTTATTAAGCTTGCTTTTTCAAAAACAAAAAAACAAAACAAAAATGTCCTATCAGATAGATGGAAACACAATTTCCAGAAACGTTCTGACATAAACTTTCCCCTCCACTGGTGGGTCTGTGTTTTTCACAGGCACCAAACTCAGAGAGTTTTCTAGTTCTAAACCTCATTCCCAGCAGGGAGCTCTCATTTTTCCTGAGATGTGTGGTCTATGTCAATGTGTAAGCTCCACATCTTATTTATTAGCATCAACATCCCACAAAATCACGGTCTGATTCGCTATAAAGTCAATTTGCGTCTTTTTGTATCGGTAAAACTTTGCATGTCCGTTGCATTGAAATACAGCTCATTGTCGTGATTCTGTGCTCTATGCAGTGGAGCAAATCCGTATTAGTCACTTCAGCGTGTCCTCTGGTAATAAAATGACTTAAAATGAACAGCACGGCGGGAAAATTTTGCATGTCTGAAACTTTGGAACTATTTCTACCAGTAAAAATGGACGTATTCTCTCAAGTTCTGATACTTTTCCTTGCAACACAGTTTGACAACTCCTGCAATTTGGACATACACATTGCCCAAGGACATCAAGAGCAGCTACAAAACGATGTGAATATGTCATCTCCTACCACACCCCCCCACCTCCAAACCCCCAGTACTGCCTTCGTGTGTTCATACCACTGTGTAACCATTGCCATGGGGGCTGCACACATCAGCCCTGCACGCCCAGTAATTAAACTAAAAGTCTCTTCCATAAATCACGCTCGTCCTCTCCCGGCGACGGAACGAGGGTTTTGTAAATCACCGGCCGGGGCGGCTAAACGAGAGGGAAGCGGGATGGAGGGGGTTTGCGCACGTGCGGCGCTCGACACACAGACACATTATAAAGAATTAAGCTGCTTCTCCACTCCAGCCTCTGTGCTGTTGCCGGCACAATATTCCAGACAGGAACTGCAATTCTCCAGGGCGGAATTGCCGACCGCTGTAGATTGCAAAGATAAGGCCCGTGGATTAGAATCACCTGCACCGTGATGCATTGCTGGGGTGGAATTGTGTGAAACTCGCCAACATCTGTTGGGACTTCGGTTATCCTCGCGACTGAATGTAATGCATTTGTCACAAACACTTGAAATATAAGGAAAAAAAGACGGGGGTGGGAGGGATGCTTTGTTTCTGAGCTAGTGGGACATCAAGAAAGTTTCGCACCCAACTGGTTATTGATTATTGGAGCAACAGATTTTCTTTGGGACAGCTGTGTTCTATAACAGCTGTCTTCCCCCACCGCCTGGCCCCTGGTGGATACACCAGGGGCCAGGCGGGGGACACCCGACACTCTGCCACCTCCAGCATTTCACTGTGAGGCCTGTCAGGGCTCCGGATGCTTGACAGACAGCTGACCATGGCTGATCTCCCTGGTATCTGCTAACTGGGTAAAATTAGCCAGGACAGCAGGAGACAGAGACAAGGAGGGGCGGGGAGGAGGGGCTGGAGGGGGAACAGATAGGAGCATATGCAAGACACTTTTAGAACCTGGCTGCTGCTTTAAAACCTCCCTGCGGAGAGTGACACCTGCGAGTGTCCCGTCTATAGATAGAGCAGAGGCCTCGTTTGGACGACTGCTCCAGAACTAAGGTTAGAACACAGAGAGGAGCCGAAGAACTTCACGTGGTTCTCGTCTCTAATGAGCGCTCACGTCTCCGTTCTGCAGAGACGTGAGCGCTCTTTTGTCGTCTTCGTTCTGCTGCTGCCAGACGAGGCAGCAATGATTCTGAGGTTCATGCGCTGGTCAAATGCACAAAAAGTCAGCAGTTGTACTTCGTTCAGGTCTGTTTCTAATATAACAAATTTAAAATTTGTTACAAAATGTATTAATTGTCGTGACCTTTCATGAAATGCTGCAGACCAACTCAAATGGAGGCTCTGCAACCTTCACTCCTGGCAGTGACGGTTGTAGTTTTAATGGCGTCCTCTCTCCTTCTTTAAAGGCTTGTTTTGTGTTTCCATAAATATAAATAAATTTCAACTTGAAAAAAAAAATTAATAAATAAATAAAAGGTATAACAGTTTTTAAAAGACTTTATACATTCATATGGAATAACCCGATCAGTGTTTTAGATATACAAGCTGTGAAAAAGCTTTCCAGAATCTTCAAAAAGCTGCAGCTTCTGAATTCAGCGCCAATGTGGAAGCTATGCATCAGATCCGGCTTTGTGTTTCCAGCGTTCCCAGGATACGTGGCGTACTTCCCAACAGTCCATACAATCTGCATAATACGGGTGGCGGTAGTTGCCCATTGACAAAATAAGCAATAAGCACAAAACAGAAAAACTTGTTTGTGAAAAGACTAACTGGACATTTTTTACTTACTCGTGCCTCCCCTGGGACTATGAAGCCCTGGGTGGTGAGCAAAATCCTCCATACAAAAAAAAAATGTCTAAGTGTGTGTTTAGTTCCACTTACAGTTTCTGCACTGTGAATGTTTGCTTGAGGCTTAAAGTTCTACTTTCTGACTGAGAACTCTACTCAGTACATCACTTCAAACACAAGCCGTGACCTTTCAACCCTTTCGTGTGCTCTTTTTTTTTTTTATCAGCATGCTACAGTGTGTCTGCTTTCTCTGTTTTCACCCTTCACACAAAGTGAAAAAAAAACCTTTTTCCCCTTAATTTATAATAAATTCCCTTTTTTTTCAAACCAGCAAAACAGAATGTGCTTAGGAAGGAGGTCAAGCAAACCCAGAAAGACACCTTTAAGAAATAAATGCAGTTTGTAAAAATATGTTTTACAAATGTCAAACCATATATTCACACACACACACACACACACGCGCACACGCACGCCCGCACACACTTCTGCACCTACCGTTGCAAAGGTGATCCAGAGAGGGATGGTGGCCCATGCGGAGTGAGGCAATCGCTGCAGGCGGAGTCTCTCCTCCCTGAGAGCTGAATCAGCGATGGAGAGTTTAAGGATGCAGAGAGAAAAAGAGGAGGAGGAAGAGAAGGAGGAGGAGTGAAGGGAGGAGGAGAGAAGAGAAGAGGATCATTGGAATTTCTCTCTTGCAGGATAAAAAGAAAATGTAGAAGGAAAGCATCAGACCGAAAAAAATAAAAAATAAAAATAGGATCCCTCAGACAGCAAAAACACACATCATAGAGGAAAATAAATGGAAAGGACAGAGGTTTGTGTAAGAGGACTCGATTTTGATGTGATGACTGAGCAGTGAAATGCGTCAGCCAGCAGCTGTCTGTCCCTTCGCATCACAGCCGGGCCATGTAAAGTTAGAAGGAGAGACAGCTGATCGGACTGCAGGGGAAGGAGATGGAGCGAGAGTCTGAGTGCTGACAGTGCTGAAGGACAAATCGGGAAGACGGACGGTGCAGGGGGGACGGGGGGGAGGGGTCGAGGGAACGGAAGGCGAGGTGAGAGGAAAAGAAGAAACTGTTTCAATTAAAGAAATACATCAATTAGAAGGAGAGGGACGAGAGAAAGAAACGTGAAGGAGAAAAATGTGGGAAAAGTTCTGATTGAAAGGGAGACAGGAAGAAATGCAGGGGGAAAGGAAAGAGAGTAAAGACAAAACCAAAAGAAAAGAGGATAAGCATAAAAAACCCACAAAGAAATCAATCAATTATCACTTACTCTGTTCCATCTTTCTTGTCCTTTCTGCTCCCATATTCCACACTGGGCCTTTCCTGACCTGCCGTCCAGGGATCACGTCAACGCAGTTCCTCCAAAATGACAAGTTTGAAAAAAAATTCTCTACCAAAGAACTAACATGTTGCTACACAAAAAACAAACAAAAAAAAAAAGAAAGCAAGAAAAAAAGAAAAAAAACAATGGTTCGGTAATGAAAGGCCATCCGATACTGCTTATAGCCATTGTTAGTTTTTTTTTTTTATATATTTTTTAAAGTTTTAGAATCCAATTTGGGCAAAATCAATTCACGAAGAGAACTTGTATAACGGGAGGTCTAGTAGTGGAGAGGGAACCCCCTCGTTCCCAGCGCTTTTATACCAAGGTAAGAAGCAGACACCCCCACCACTCCGCCAGCACACTGGCATAACCCTGCAGCACGGCCTTATTTAGTGAAGGGTAGCAAAAAATAGACTCCAAAGGGCGTTGGCTGGGATGGGAAAAGTTAGATGAGCAGGGTGGGAAAAACGGGGAGGTGACAAAGGGGAGGTGTTAAGTCATGTTAGGTAATTATGATGGAGTCCAATTACCGAGACTGGCAAGGCAAAAACTTTTGGGGCTGTTTTCTTGATTATTCTCAGATTGATTTTTCATCCACAGAACTGAAAAACAAAGAAACGTAGAAAAAAAACAAAAAAACATCAGGCCTAAATTGCCAAGAAGGTGCTTTAAATTTTAATAAGTTCACTAAATTTGTCAATTTCTCTTTTACATTTTGATCTAAAAAAAAAAAAAAAAAAAAAAAAAGAGAGAGCGGTGGTGCAGACTCTACATCTTAAAAAAGAAATTATCACAGCAAACAAGACCTCAGGGTCTTTGGATTCTGCATTGTTCCCTAGTTGTGATTGGACAGTACACTATAGTTGGTATATTATTATTCTTCTGAAAAGTAAGAGTTCCCATGTTTTTGTTTTCACAAATACAATGACAGAGAATATATTTGGAGCTAGAAGATATTGGGTATAATTGACCTTTAGTATCAGTGAAGTACTTCTGTTGGATAGCCAATTTTGGTTTTCACCAAGTGGTGGGAAAACGGCAGCAAGCTAGTAGATCTTTTTTTACTTGACATTAGCTTCTCAAAACAGCTCAGTTTGAAAATTTTCAAGTCAGTCTCGATGTTAGTGCATATTAGCTGTCTGCAATTTCACAAAACTCTCTTGTTGTATTTGGCGCAACTTTGTCCATTCTAACAGCGGCCCTGCCCAGGGTATTCTGGGTAAATCCAACCAAAACAAACACATGAGTTTAGAGGTCAAGGGAGAAATAACTTGTACACTTTTACCAAAGCCAAAAAATTCCTACAACCGCTAAAAGATGACACCTTTCCATTTTTGTTAACATTTCACGAAGAAGGAAGTTGCGCTGAGTGTCTTCTTTAGAGGTTTTCGTGTCATTTCCTCTTGGTGCAGCGCAGCCATAGGCCAGGATTTCGAATGTTTGACAGTGCAGTGTGAAAGTGAATAACACCAGCTCAAAATATACTAGTTCTTACCATTTCGATGCCCATTCGAACCGAGTGATAGTTTATTGTGGCACAAAATAAAATGACATAAATTAACTAATTACTTCTTTTTACTTTTTTACTGTGTTTCAAATATAAACCTTTAAGAAAAAAAAAGGTTTGATGAATTACATTGAATCAGACCGGGAAATAAAATATATACATTTAATGTTTCAGTGACTTGTTTTTTGTCACGGGTATAGAGGAGTCTCTGTGCGAGTCTCTTTTCAGTCAGTGAACACATCAGGAAGAATCCATGAGACACGTGGAGACGGATGGAAAGGGAGTCTGAGAAAGAGAAAGGGGTGACGGTGTCCAAGAATTGAGAGGAGAGAAGGAGGAGGAAGGGAAGAGAGATGGGGAAAGAAAGGATATTGATTTCCACCTTAAAGAGGCAATCTCCACTTCTCAGGAGCTCCAGGGACGACGCATGTATCTGCACTGTGTATGCGTGGTGTGTGGGTGTGTGTGTGTGTGTGAGATCTGTGTTGAGATCAGTCTCAAGACACTGGAGCGCACATCAGAGACACAGATACAAACACACACAGTGGAGGCATGTTAATGACGTTCAGAGAGGTACAGAATAGAAAGTAACACCTTTAAACATTTTTCTTTCTGTACTCTGGATTTTTCAAAAGCATCCGATTCATCCCTTAATGCCACCACCTTTTCACTTCTTTGTATTTCTTGTCCCACAAAGACATGCTTTTACTGTAGAAACAGAGCTACATTAAAACAACGAGTCTGCAAATCTCTGCAGCATGATGCATGCGCAAAGATACATCTTTACAATCTTTGAAGTCCACCCTATTCCAAAATTCATTGCATATCTAGGAGATTTTTGTTCTTGTAACAATGGCGGATGAAGCCAGATTATATTTCAATTCATTAAATGTGGTGGTTAAAAAAAATAATTCATTAACTAAAATATGACAAAATAAACAACAGAAAAGTTTAGCAAGATTTCAAGCTTCTTTTTAGCAGCTTGTGATTGGTGCTGTCACGGTTGCCAGGCGACGGGACAAATGCTGAGGTAAGGGTGAGAATAAATCTGAAGGTTAGGCCGTCAGACTTCAAAGCCGTTCATTTCGGGTCTTCGCAGTCGATGAAGGACGTTTCCCATGCCGAACGGCTAAGTTGAAGAATGCAGCCCTTGAGTTTGAGCTGCATTCGTCACACATGATCAAAAATAATAAATGTAGCAACATTTCCTCCATTGGAGCTTCCCTTGTCATTTTTGGTGTAAAGTGTTTCCAAACTGAAATGAAACTGGATTACATCTCTGAGTTCTGAATGCACAACTACATTGAGTGAACTGTTGGGTCTGTTCTCTGTTTGATTTATGCTTCACTGTGTGTGCGCGCGTGTTTATCCAAATGCTCATATTCTACGCCTGTCTCGCCTCAGTTCATGCCTGCAGTGTGTGTGCTGATCAGTGTGTTTGCGCGTCGCCGTGTCAACAGGCACTTTGGAGTCTGTACACTCATCTGATCCGACTTGGCAAGCAGACGGAATAATAAGGTTGTGTTGTAGGACAAAAAAACAATAAGCTCCTTTAAACTCCGCCCGTCCCATTGGAGACAAAGCTGCAAGACAAAACACTGAGAGTGTTTCCTTGTTTTTCCACCTGTTTTTTTTTTTTTTTTCCCCTCCCTCCACCTCTCAGTGTGATGCAGTTAAAGTTCCCGGGGGACCATTACTTTACCTGGCATGTGAAACGGCCTAGGAGATGAATGCTTTTCCTGCATTACCTGGTGGCAGGGGCAGAAGGGATGGATACAGTGTACGGATTTTGCAGACGCTTTTTAATCTGGGAAAGAGTCCTCTGATCCAAGTAAGCGACAGGATAGAAAAAAAAAAAAAAAAAAACAAGCAGGGAGGGACAGGGGACAAGGAAGTACACACAGAAGACAGAATGAAGGAGGGCTCACATAAACAGTATGATGTGTGATTGTATTTTTAATTAGCACCACTAGGGAAGGGAGTTAAATATATGCCTTTGGGTAATGCTCTCCACGGGAGAGGTTTTTTTTTTTTTAATCTTATGAAAAGACTTTGACTTTTGATTTGGCTCCGGCACCGATTGTGCTGGACTGCTTGGCCTCGCAGCTTGTTTGTGTGCAGGGATTTGAAACTGCGGTTGGACGGCGACCGCCTGTAAACAACACGGAGCTCAGAGGAAGCATGCGGTTTCAGAGGTCAACGAGAAGCTCAATTGGTAAACGAACAAAATTAAAAGAGTTTGTTCGCATTGTCTTTAGCAACCGCTGCAATGGAGAAAATGACCTTGGGTAATTTGAGCTGATTTTAACTCTTCTGTCCACTGAAGAACAACACCCCTGCGCCCCCAATTCAAGTCAATGACAGAGGAGGCCAGAGTCTAATTAATATTCAATGTTAGGAAACGCTGCATCAGCAAACCGAAGCCACCAGATGAACTGATATAGACACGCTGTGTTTAGAGCATCCAGTCAAGCAGTGTTTGGTCAGCAAAGAAGATTTATTGTTGAAGTTCTTAAAAGTACCCAGTCTAACAGTGGGGAAAATAATTGTCCACTGATACACTGTCGGTTATCAAATTTTCCCACTTCCAGAAAGTGGAAAGTTCTAATTTCCATTGCAGCCACATCTAAACTGAGCAAATAATGAAATAATCCAAATACTCATTAATGGACTTCAGATGGGTCTGCATACGTGCGACATGGGGACCTTGCCGAGCTGCAGGATTTGAACCCTTGATGGTGTAGTGTGTTGCTATGGTAACCTTTGAGACTGTAGTCCCAGCTCTCTTCAGGTCATTGATGAAGTCCTCTAGTGTGGTTCCGGGTTCATCCCTCACCTTTCTCATGACCAATGATAATCCAGAAGGTGAAATCTTGCATGGAGCCTCAGTTCGAGGGAGACGGACAATTATCTGGAGTTTCTTACATTTTCTAATAATTGGCCAGATGTTTCCTTTTCACCAAGCTGTTTGTCTGCTATTGTTCTATAGTTCATCCCAGCCTCATGGACCCTACGATGTTGTCAGAGGTGTCCTTATACAAGTCATCCATAGTAGAGATGTAGACTGATTGGTTGAAGGTGTGAACAGATATACAGATAACCATGGAGGACACAAAGGCTTCTGTGAGAAATGCTGATCTGTTATTTAAAAATCATTGAGATTTTCTGGATTTTTTTGTTAATTCTGTCTCTCACAGCTGAGCTGTACCTGGGATAAAAATGACAGACCTCTCCATTCATTGTAAGTGGGGAGGCTTGAAAAATCTGTGGAATGTCAAATATGAGTTTTCTGTACTGTAGTTAAGTTTAAAATTGTTCATACTTTTTAGAATTACCTTAAAAATGAAACATTGTAAAGGCTCTATCAAGATTGAATATATATATATATATTGACCACATGTTAAAATGGATTGTCAAAAAGGATTTAAACCATTCTCAATAATCAGCGGGGGGGGGAAACAAAACTGGGTAACACTTTATTTAACGGGTTGTGAATAATTAAACTTTAGCTTTAATAACATAAAGCTACATAATTTTTAAAGATTAATCAGCAAAACATTTTTTTACCAATTTATGCCATATCATGATTTCTTGATTAATGTCAAGTTGTTATAACAAAGACATTTTGAATAATGTCGACTTTGTATTAAAAGCGTCACGATTTACCGAATGACACTTTATGACATCAGTCATAAATATTCATGAAGACTTACTCATGTTGATGACAGGTGTTACGTCGTGTTTATGACAGTCTTATTCACAACCCGTCAAATAAAATGTTACCAGTAGCATTCACGCTCTTCCTATGATCGCTGACTATCTTTTTGCTTTTTTTTGGTGATTTATTCTTGGTGATGAGATTCAGGTCTTGTTGTCATCACCCTAATCGGATTTTCTATCATTTTCAAGTCTCATCACTGGTAGAGACAGTCAGATAAAAAACAAACACAAAAAAAAAAAAACACATGTTGGCTAAACTACAAAATTCCTTCTGACCTAAATCTGCCTGCATAACTTTGGGCTCCGCTGTGTATCGCATGATTCTATTTTAAAGCTAAAAAAATTGTGTGGCGAAAAACCAAAAATTGTAAACACATTTTATACCAGAGGCTTACTGGAGAAGATGAGTCGAAATTAAAACGGCCCAAACGTTTACATATGTAATGGGCTAAAACTCTTAAGTGTATGCCATTGGAATGAAACGACACTTTTCTCCGCCTCACCTCTTCCCGCTGTTTTCGTCCTCCAGCTGACTTCAGTTTTTAAGCACTTCTGGAGTGCATCAAGTACTTCCTGTAGCTGAAATGACCCATCGCATGTCAGCCGGCATCCTCCTGCTCCGTTCCACTGCTGTTATGATTTACTGGCGGCAGCATTCGGCCAATCTTAGAAGCCCAGGCTGAGTTATGGGCCACAGACAGCTCGCAGTGTAGAGTGTCAGCTGCAAATCGATGAACACATCTAAATATAAACTTGTCTCATGTAACGCTGACAAAATCATCTGGCTTTTTTTATTTTTCAATAAAAAAAATCTGGCCGGCTTGTGTGGCGTGTCCACGAAAACGCGTGATCCTGTTGAGAAGACAATGAGTGTTCATGATGTTCCCGCACTGCCGGGCTTTGATTCAGCCATCTTTCACGGGGTAGAGATAAAGGGGATCTCCTTCCCTCAGCGCCCTGCCACACACACACACTCAAGAGAACCTGATTTGACAAGCTGATGGTGGAGAAAGATCAGCATCACGCTGCGTTATATTTGCCTCGGATGTTAGAAGTGAGATCTGGGAATGATGTCACGACCGACCAAAACAGGCTGTAGTTGTGAGCTGCAAGTAAAGAATTTCCTATTTATTTGCACAAGCGTATAATGTGACATGCTTTAAGTACTCTACCTTGATGCTAACAGCCGTAGCTGCTATTGCATAAATATACAATATAGTGGAACCCCCATTTGCTTGTGGCTCAGTGTTCGCAAATCTATTGTTAGCAGACTTTTAATTATGTGCAGATATCTGCCTGTGCATAAAACTTTTTGTACCACATATTAGAAATATTCGAAGCAAAATCCAAGTTGAGAAGTGGATATGCTGTACCTGGGTGCAATGATAATTGACTGGCATTTTTAAAACATCCAATCCAGAACCACCATTCATTTTTCTTGCCACTGATTGGCTGAACCCCAACAGTGGAGATAAAGAAGAGATTGAGTGTTATTTTCTGCAGTGGTGCTGCAACAGGTTCCAGTCTGCATATTAATGCTTAGGAAGTAGAGCATCAAAACATTAACATGTTTTAATATATTTCTGGTTTGTTTTTAATCTATACAAAAGTCCTGAGCTGGAAGCTTTGTATTAATGTGTTTCTACTACTTTTGTAAAGCTGCAGCACAAACAACATTTGCAACAACGATTGAATGATTTTTGTTGCACTGCGTGCTTTTACAAGGTTTTTTCTGTGGTCTTGAAAAGATTGTCACACCAGCCACTCCAGTCACTGCATTCATATCCTCTTGCATCCAGGATCTCACACCTTTGGTCATGTTTCATATCTCCTGGCAATAGGTGAGAGTTGGAACTATGACAGAAAGGCCTATGCAGAGAGAATTTAAACTTTTGGCTCTTCTCTTTTGTCGCCACAAACGACCAGACAGATTTGTCAAAGATAAAGGCCGCAATTGGTCTGTCCATCTCCACTAAGACAAGACACCTAAATGGTTAAACTTCTCCAGTGGAGACTGTGAGCATTGACCTGGACGCAGTAGAACTATTTAAGCTGATTTTCATCCCAGCCACTGTACACTATACGTAATCTTAAGAGAAAAATAAGCAAAAATAAGCACAATCAATTATTTGCTTATTATCTGTAACATTTACAAGAGGAAAATCAAATGCATACAACATATCAAAACACCAGATAACACCATCAAAACATTCTTTAGCTACATTTCTCATTGGTTTGTACAGCAGCTGAAACATTAAATCACATCTTATGAGCACACTTTATTTCAAAAGATTTTTTTCAGCCTTACAGTACTGCATTTTGACCCACTAGCTTCTCATACATCCAGGATGCTTTCCAAGCAAGAAAGCCACCTATAGACTCTGGAAGAAAGGAAAGGCGGTCATGGCTTTGAGCCAAATTGCTTTTTCTGTGACTACCTGGACTCCTTCTTTAGGCTGAGAATAGCATTGACTTGCCCTTTGTTTCACATAGATATATAACTGTCTCAATGGCAAGGTCATGTGACAGTTTCCACACAATCTCTCTCTATTCCTCCCTTTGTTTCACTCAGCCCCATCCTCCCTCGATCCCAGATATGCCGTTTGCATTACAGCGAGAGAGCAACCGGGAGGAAGAATGCTAAATCAAACAGCGTTTCAATTATCCTTATTGTCAGAGCAAGTGTGCCTTGTCTTCCCGCTGCTCTCTGCCATGCTAATATGGCGCCGGTTGGTGGGCCGAAGAAGGGCCGGAGGAGAACGGGGCTGGCGGAGGGGATGGACCCTCGGAGGGGACTTGGGGAACGAGCCGATGACACATTGATGGATCTAAGTCCTGCTTCGCATAATCATTCTCCTGGCCACTTGAGGACAGCGAGAGAAGGAGGGGGAGGAAAAGACAGACGAAGGAAAGCAAAAAGACACAGAGGGAGGAGAAGGAATAGGGGCACAGGGGGCATTTGAGAGCGAAAACTGTACGATGGGAGAGCCGGGACACCGGGTGGTGCATTATTCTGAGACAGGGAAAAGAGCAGAAAGCTGAGCGATGCAAAGCGCTCTGATAGGGAGGTAGGCTGAGGCGGGGAAAGCAAAGCTGCAACCCACTCTCCGAGAGTCAGAGAGTGGGTTGTAAAAGAGGGGCAGGGGGAAGCTGAGAACGCCTTGGGGTGGAGGGAGACCAGAGCTGCAGCTGTGGTTTGCGATAGCAGCGTGCATGTTAACACGCCACTTCGCTCCCCTCGTACATCTGTTCATTCACTCCCCTGCGCTCGGAGCTGGGCGCCGCCAGGTGATCATTTTCTCCGTGAATTAGGGCTCCTGGGCAGAGTGTAGACCATTAGGGCGGGTCGCTGCGTATCAGTGTCTCAGGCAACCAATTGAGCATGAGAGAGCAAGAACCGACAAGCCAGCGCCGCACTGTACCTTTAGATGTCACACTTGTTTCATCATGCAGAGCCGTTTAGCAAAGCAGACAAGACTTGCCAGTGAATCAACCGTACAAATGTCTAATTTTTGCCACTTCAAATGTGTCACTTGCAACCACAAAATACAGTGTTGAGTAACGGCCTCTGGATGCCTTTTCTATCCTTCAACCTTTAAATTAGAGCAATAAAGCAAATAATATTAAGAGATAAAGGTGATTATTTCCACTTTCCTTGTACTTTTTTGACAAATTATTCCAACATCTCTTCTGTTTGACTTGTCACAAGTTTATCTAAACGTATTTCATACATGTAAATAGACCTATCTCGGACCAGATTACGACACTAGAAATCTTTTGAAATTGTTGGCCAATTTTCAAACCTGAGAGACAACACATGATAATAAAAAAATGTAAAAAATACTTCTACTATAGCTTCCTTAGGTGAAGCCATACTGACCGCAATTGGGCTATTACGGCGTTCACAAGATAAATGAGGTCCGCCTCAAAAGAATCATGATGGTATGGTTGGAGGGCCCAGAAAACGTCTGAAGGCTGTCATGAAAGTGTCCTCCGTTTAATTCTAAGTCACACTTTTATGGGGAATCAAATACTTATTTGACTCAATACACTTTTGTGTCTATATAGATATATACACACTGTTTTATATTCTCTCTCTCTACATTGAAATTCAATAACATTTCGATTGTCTTTGATGATAAATGAGAAAACAGATATTAGCAGAGCATCAAAAACATTCTCTCTCCTCCGTAACCAGACATTTGCCCAAGAAAGTCCATTCAGCATAAAAAACTGTAAACTCTTAACCAACTAAGACACCATTAAATGTAAAGCAAAACACATCGATCAGGGCTGTTCCCTTTTAAGTGCTGGATAAATCCATTGATACTTTAATTGGAAGGATGATTGAATCATTTTCAGCTTGGACTTTAATTTTCTGTGTTCACCACCACAGTGATTAATTACGTTCACCAGTGCTTTGCTGTACAGCATGATTTACCTCCAGCTTGTCTACAGCACTGCTCTCCAGAACACAGCCAGAGGGCAGACCTGTCTTCCAAACACTGGACACTACAAGTAATTAAAGGACGCGTTGAGCTTGAGAAAAGCTACACGTCAACAGGACTTTCTTCATGCTATCTCATTATTTCAGGGTGTTAACTGTCAAAAATGCTATCATGAACACATCATCGAAATAAGTTTTCCAGCTGAATTTGAATACCATATTTCTTTCTGGATACCACGTCTAACAGCGATGATTGGTAAAGTGTAAATATTTTTGCCATTATTTCTCATCATTTACAGGGTTAATTTCATATACATCTTATGATATTTAGTGTATGAGTGACTGTGGCTTAGTGGGTGGAGCAGTTGTCTTGCAATCAGAAGGTCGTCGGTTTGATTCCAGGTTAAATACCAAGTTGTCAGCCGGTCTGTGTGATTGGATGAGTGAGGGAAAAGTGTTAAACACTGAGTAGTCATGCTCAGAAAAGCTCTAACCTTACTACTCATTTAGCCATTTTCAACCCTGAAAATACCAGAGCCTTTGTTTTTTTTTTGTTTTTTTTTTGCAATTTCTCGAACACAGAAATTCGCGCAAAACCAACAGATCCTGCATTTTTTTTTCCTGCACTAATGCATAATTGTGAATTTATCTCAAAAATACTGGGTTTAAGTGACTACTAACTCCCACCAGTAGGTGGCAGTGTTTCTTATTTCTACTACAGTGCTGCCTCAAGCCTTACTTTTTGTTAAGTCTTTGATCAGTATGACTAGTAACAAATTTCAAGCTATTTAAGTTCTTTAAAGAATAAAAATGTTTATGTTCCCTTCTTGTTTCTCAACTTTTTTTATTTTCCTATTTAGGAAGGGGCTACATGTGAAAAACCTCTGACAATTTCTTGCAAATATTTCTAAAATACCATCACAAAATCAATTTTGATTGCAAAAATAAAAAAAGATAATAAAATCATACAAACAATCGCAAACTCCTGGAGGAAGTGATTTATAGAGGTTCTTTGCTGATACTTCTTCATCCAAGAGAGGTACCAAAGTGAACGCATACTTCTGCTTCTGGTGTTTTCTTAACAACTTAACCTTTGTCATTATCTGACAACTTAACATCCTAACAGTGATAATGTATAGGGAATAAGGAGGTAAAGTCACCCTCACAGTCCCTTCACTGTTTCTTGATACAGCAGCCATTATATAACCTGCAGATGTGTCTGAAGTTTAATTTTTTCCCAGTTGCAACCAAAAAAATGGCTGCAATATGGACGGCTTAACCAATAGAATGGCATACAAAACAAACAAGCCTGCACGCAAACACCCACTCTAAACTTACACATCCACACAGGAAAATATGCAAATTCCAACTCTGGAGGTCCTGAGTTGTTCGCTCCCACTTTAAAGCCTCATCACCACATATTTGTCGCAAATATCTCAATTTGGAACTCCGGCATTCGCAGTAGACAGGGTTGACTGCAAACAGTAAAATATTTTAACCCCCCCCTCAAAAACACCTATAACTACCTATTTTAGGAGTTCAAACACCAAATACATTATAATGTGCATTAACATGCTCAGTGTAAACTGTCTCAGCAGTACTGCAGAAACTGATCCCTATAGTATTCCTCCACTTAACTCCACTCTTGGGGGTAAAGCCAATCAGTGCCAAGGAAGATAAATAAATGTTGCTCCTGTATTGACCTCTTTACATACAGCAGACAATAGTGTGTCCATTAGCATTGTGCCTGGATGTTTCAGTCTTCCAAGCTTCACGCTGGTACACATCTGTAGAACAACGTGGATTTAAATAGGACCATTTCAAAGTACTATATGAACACTGTTGATGTAGCTGAAACTACAACTCCTCTGTAGTAATCCGGTGGCACCATTTGCAACCCGGCTGAGATCATTTTATTTTTCTGGGTTTCTTGAGAAAGAGATCTACCAGCCTGTAGAACGGGAACTCACTCTGAAGGGGCCCATTGATGCTGAGTAGTATAATATCTGGGAAGTGTTGGGTTTGTTTCAATCATCAATAGCAGGCGAGAAGCATTAGTAATATTTAAATGTTGCACGTGGCACAAGACAGATCACTGTGATTTCTATGTTCCTCAGAATCGCAATAGAGAACATTGAGCATCTCCGTCAACATCTTTCTCAGATGCCTTCCTCTTCTGAAAATATTTTAAAATGCTCATTTGAAGATGCAACCAGAAATGAGTCTTAATGAAAAAATGATCCAACATTGAGCTATGTCGTGCTGTTCAGAACGTATCTGAAAACATTACGCACAAAGTATAAAGATATATTAATAAAATATTCAACATACACTAACATATGTCATTTTCACAAGCTTTAACAAAAAAATGCATTCAAAGTAACCTTCCCTCATTATCTCTTTCGCCTTTTCTCTTCCTCTACTTCGGACTGTCGGTCTGGTTTTCCTTCACTCCTGAGAGCAGCGCACCGCACAGCAGTCGACTTCGCAGCCAGGCAGGCAGGACCCGGCGATGTTGGTTTTTCAAAATAAATTACATTTTATGATATTCAAATTAATTTCAAACTTCATTTTGAAGAGGTGGTGGCTTTTATTGTGCCATGGTGGTCTTAGTAAAATTTCCTACATTTCTTCTAGTGTTGTCAGACGCAGAAAAATCTTCTGGCCAAATATGCAGGTAATTCAGTTATAACACAAACAAAAGAGTTTTTCAAATGCAGTTAAAGTGCATTCAAAGGCCCTAGAAGACTATCTCCGGTGCATGTATCTTTGTGTTGGTGTAAGGAAGCGAAAGGGAGATGAGTAAAAGTAGAACGCTAATGCAGTGATGAATCTGTGTGTATTTTGGTGCTGGCAGCTCTGATTTATCATCAACGCTGCATTCAAGGTCCTGAAATTAGCAAGTCGCTCGACAACATAGAAGCCCGGGACTTAAGCAAATGTGATAGACAAGATGTATGCAGCTGTGTTTTAAAAGTGTGGTTACCAACGTCCAGGTATGTGGCATGTTGGATCAGTGGGAAGAGGAAGGTTGTGGGGTCGATTCCAGTTTCCTCCCACTGTATGACAAAATGTACTCAGGCAGGACAGTAGCCCCCGAGCTGCATACTGACACAGTGAACCGATGTATGGATTGTATGGGGATGCAGAGGACTGAATGCGAATGATAGCTTTGAATGATCGGTACGATTAGACAATTTCTATTTCGGTTCATTCCATTTTGCTGTTTTTATGAACCAGAGCTTGTACTGAGGTTTTATTTTATTTCAGCTCCTTAACCTTGGCGTTTTTTCAATTCTTGTAAAAAGTTTCTACGATGTCATCTTCAGAGGTGATGCACCAAATGTAAGCTGGATAATAGAGCAGTGCAGACTAAAGTGAAAGAACAGTTCCTTATGATGAAAAAGCTAAAAGGTCTGGCAAAGAGAGTTTTGTGGAGATCGAAGGTTTGATACAGCAGGTCCCCGGTTCCTGTAAATACACTGCAGGCTGAGGCACTTTGATAAAATAAAGCACCTTTCCTCTCACTTATCTGTTTTCTCTTTGGCTCCTTTGCTTATTTCCAGGACGTGTCCACTGCTACGCAGCTCTTTCGAAAAATCTATTTTCTGCACCTTTTCAGAGTGCAGACACTGTCATCAGATTTTTTATGACATTGTGGACTAAAATTTGGGATGCTCACTATCCTCAAATAAATTACAGTGATATAATATTCTTATTCCTATTAGATTTAAAATCATGTCATCCAACCCCTTGTAGTTGTTACACTTTGATCCTTCTTCCAGAGTCACATTTATGAGACAATACATTGATGTTGGACAAGAATGTTGGAACTCAAAATAACTATTATCAGTTGTGATGGATGTATGATTGAACTAAACTGATTGTTTTTCTTGTAAAGTGCCCTGAGATGATGTGTTTGTGAATTGCCCTTATATATAAATGAACTGAGTAGAATTAAATTCAATTGACTAATAAAAATGGGATTACAAGGAGTTCGACATCGTGGCTTGCTTTCTCACTTGGTCAGACCTGAACACTTATTCACTGTTGCAGGATGGGAGCATCACCACAAAGACAAACATGTGATGTTTGCACGATGTTGCACCAAAAGTTAACCAATTACGAATGGAAGAGAACTGATCAGTGGGATTTCTTGATCAAGACAATCTTGACAATCAAGATCAATTGTCACTGGGCTTAGCAAGTTTTCCGAGGAAAACCCTGAATTGTCGTTGAGTAAAACTTAGAAAAAAAAGAAAAGGGAATCAACCAGGATACACAACGTGTAATTTTGTCAGATGTTGATGCTACGAATGCCTGTGAGAAACAGGAAGCCGAGGTTAGCAAAATTAGCATGGACCACATATCTCAGAAACATGGAGAGAGGTGTGTCAGCATGTTGCCATTGAGCAAAGCAGAATTATTCTGTCAAGTACAATGGCAATTCTGCAAACAGAATTGCATGTTACATGCAATTCTGATGCACGCTGACAGCAGAAACAGCTGGTCAGTCATGTGAGGTCAACATCAGAATTTATTTGGCAAAAGTCTTTCCGTTCCCTGTGTTTTACCATTAACCCATTATCGTTTTTTTTGGAAAAGCCACAAATCACATCAAGTAATGTAAAAACTTTGTTTTTTACAAAATTGAGGTAGTCATGTAGCATTTTTCAATCTTTTCTAATGCAAAACTTCAAAATATGCATGAAAATCATTGATGGAAACCTGGCTACTGTTATTGAATGTCTTTATTTCAGTTCATTTCACATGGCAGGTAAGCCTGATTCTAATTCATTGTAGAAATAATGCACTTCAAAAAGACACTGTCGATACTTCAAAGTTGTGGCTGAAACCTGCAGGTGTATGGTTATTTTTGACTACAAGTGCATGCTAATTTCAAGCCACTTGGACCTTTGGGCAGTTGTAGCTATTCTCCTCTAGGAAAAGATCTATTGTTGAATCTCTGGCTCGGTGGAAACGGCTTCGAGAACAGACTGGCACTCAGGCTGAAGATGGATGCATACTGGACAGACGAAGCATTCCTTATATGTCCTGAATGGGAGGTAAGAAAGTAATGGATACTGAAAGTGGTGAGGAGGAGAAAGCAGCAGGCGAGTGAAGGAGGAAGGGCAGGGAATCTGGTGCAGGTGAGTAAAAAACGAAGAGGAAGGAAGGGGGCAGGGCAAACCCAGATATCAGAAATTGCAGCTCTCTGTAGAGATGGATCAGAGCAGGCTGGGCTGGGCTGTACCTGATATCAGTTTGTATGCGAGTCAGAGGGAAAAAAAAACGGGCAAGTGGAGGTGGATGATTGGAGAGACAATGAACGCAGAGAGAAGAAGAGTAGAGGAGGGTTAGAGGACAAGAAGAGGGATGGGAGGGGATAATCCAATGTGATGAAAAAGGACGTTGAAAATGGAAAAGAAGGGGAAACAGGGGAAATGTTGAAGCAAAAAAAAAAAGGGAGGGAGGATTGGAGAAGGAGAAAAGTGCAAAACCAAGTGAAGCCAGGTGAGTTTTAGCATACCCTGCACTGGTCTCACTGGTTCAAAATGATTTATTAGCAGATAGCTCCACAACCCTCTCTGCCTCCTGCAACACTCTTGATGTTGTCGATATCTTTGCACTTTAAGCGTCTTTCGGTGGGGAGGAGGCTGTCTTTTTTTTGCATACTTGCACATCACTGCAGGTTTTTCTCCCAACTCAACCAGAATTCCTCCTATCTAGAAAAATTGCACAATGAAATTGAACTAACATCGCCCTTAGCAGGAGGGGCTAACACACATGCGCACACGCTCGGGCACAAAGCAGGCATTGTGGATCGCCCGTATTTATCCCGAGGCAGTAATGGTTTTGGCTTGCCACTTGACAGCTTTAAAGACAAGAGCTTAGCTGAGGGACAGTATCGGCGGGGGGAGGAAAACAACATTCATTAACAACCTTTAACCTTTTCACAGACTCTGTATCCAGCAAGTCCTCCCAGCTGCACACTCCGTTCTAATGCACCTCACTCCGTCTCTGAAGAGTGAAGGGAAGACAAAAAGAATAAGAATGGAGGAAAGAAAACAAAAAAGACTCAGTAAGAGGGAAAATGGCTCTTCTTGGAGTACAGTTGGATTTTATTCAAGGCTTAGGTTATTTAGGTAATTTTATGATTACTAGTCTTAGATTTTTTTTTTTTTTGCTGGCTGCAGACATTTTATGCACAGAAACCTGAGGTATATTAATATGTACAGTGTCTCTCCAACACATCTCATTCATTATAGATAACCTTACATAGGACTGCTGGTGGAGGAGAGAATAAAAGTGGAAGAGATGATTTGGTTGTTAAATGAGCAGGTTTTAGAGAAGCTCTTTAAAAAGGAGAGATCGATTCTGAGAAATGCTGTGGGTGTATCTCTTTCTACTCTCTTGCTCTGTGTGTTTACCCACTTGTTAAGAGGTAAGACATTAGTCTTTGTCTGGACCAATTATTATTCGGACCTAAGTGGACCACAAACTCATCCGGTTCAGTAAGTCATTGAATCTCCTTAACTTCTCTTGAAAGCATCCCCGCCTTCTTTAAAAAAAACTAAAGTTATTTAACCAATAAAATTAAAATCATATACTTTGTGCCTCTTTTGTTCAGATATTTGAGCAACAGTATTCATCCAACCATAAACTTCCACTTGCTAAAATTTAAGGAGGTACGAAGGGAAGGTGCAACTATGTACTCTTTGAGGTGCACACAGACACACTGTAGGAGTGCAGTAACAGGAGGTAGGGGCAAGAGAATGGAGAGGAGTTGAAGGAGCGAAAAAATGTCTGATCAGTAACTCTAATATTAATCACATCATTAAACGCATGCAGAAACAGTTGGTACCTGTAAAAATGGGAAATGCTGACTAGCATTACATTATCCACTGTCACTTCGGAGACCCCTGTAGCCCGGTGCTCCACTGCATCAGAAAGTGCGTACTCACTTTTTGTACCACTGGTGCTAAGTCCAGTAAATAAACAGTTGGATGACTTACTATTTAATTGTGGGACGTCCCAAACCTTCGCAGAAGGGACAAGTACATCCTCCAGAGAGCTCTGGAGAATCCCTGGCAACTCCTCTTAGTGAGGCATGCCTCAGGAGCAATCCTGTATGATTTTTATTATTATTATTATTTCTGGTGCACACAGCCAGATTAGCAGATTTTCAAAATCAGAGAGAGCATGCACAAGGCAGTAAAAAAAAAAAAAGTCTTTGGTATGAGGTTTAGTTGTACAGTTTGACACACAGGAGGAGCAGGACACTGAACACCAATCTCATAAAACCCCTTGATACCAGATGTCTGATCAGAATAAAAAAGTATGGCTGATTGGGAAGAAGTATGGTGATTGTATCACAATGGTGATTGTGGACGATATTCAACAGAGAAAAACAATGCATAGAAGTCTAAAACATCCACAGGACATTCTGCTCTGCCAGGGCAGTTGTTTTGTCCTCTGTGTATTTTGGATTCTCCTCTGACTTTACGTCAACTTGCTTTCTGATTGGTAACACGTTGCAAATAATATATCTCAACATTACCCTAAGAGTCATCCTGATAATTGCTATGGTTAGATCAGTGTATGCCGTGGTTAGAATCTTATGAGGTAAAAACATAACATTAAAATATTGACACCCATATTCTGCCATAATCAGATACTTTGTCATTTGGAAAGAAAAACAAGCTTCATAGTGGGCACAGTGGAGACAGTCTACATTACTGTATATGAAGTAAGACAATGCAATGGACATGTTCCAAGACCTAATTGGAGTATAACACTGTGTCAGACCCTTAGTCTGCAGAGGACACTGCTGAGCTTTTTAATGGAATGCCATGGAACAGTTGCGACCGCAAAATTAGAATCAGCAACATTCGGTGGCATGAAGGATCTGGATATATGAGGGTAATAAAAGCTGCACAAGTTACAGAGTAGACAGAAATCCCAAGAAATTCAGCTTGGTTTGAGGAGTCTAGTTTGGTAAAAGTCTACAAGGAAGCTTTAAAGCTCAAAGGTCAGGGAGAGCTGGCATATCCCAAAGGAATACCTTTACATGACTGAACAATCTATGAAATTCTGAACTTTTTTGGCCTTTAAAACCATTTTAGTCAACAATTTTTCATAGGATTCTAGTATAAAGAAGAGAGAATGACCTCAGATGAGTGAGTTACATCCGAATATGTGGAGGCCTAAATGAACTCGATTGGTGTGTCAGTTAACAGATAAAGGAATCTCTCCTCTTTTTCCCTCCATTAATTTCTAGGACTTTTATTGCTGTTCTTACACCGCTGTATTTCACTGATTTCCAAAGGCCAGTGAATGAACAGTGCGAGTATAACAGATCACAAAACATGCAATCACTTGAAGCGTTTTCACTCCCTTCCACATCCTCATCATCTCAAGCTGAACCTGAAATGTTCCTCAGCCGGTGGCTGTGAGCAGAGCTCCGCCACTGGGGCTTGTCACAGTCGCACGGCGACTATTTTAGCGAGGACACCGACAGTCGTGAGCTGTCGCATCTGATGGTGAGTGCAGCGCTGATGTGTTGCGGCAGACGGATGAAGAGGAGCGCTGCTCCAATATCCCGCCCAAGCAGTTACTGCCAGTACATAAAAGTCACACACACACACACACAGGCTGAAACGCACAAATATGAATTTGTCCCTCTGCACCTGACCCTTGTTTAGAATGGCCGTGTTACTGCGCAAGCACACGCGCTAACTCACTTGTTTGCACTCTCGCCCATATGCTGCATGCCTGCAGTACACAGGAACAATGTCCTGTAGATGCTGACAGTCTGCTGGAGCACTGCAGAGAGTTCACTATGCTGCCTTTAACACTCAGCACTCACTGTTTCATCCTTCTCTCCCTTTTTTGAACCTGACTTTTCCTTTTCTGTCCTCTCAACGCATTCTGTTCTCATGCTCATTTTTCTTTCATTCCTTTGTTCATTTAGCACAGTGATTTATTCCTTATGTCTTCAACTCCTCTTCTCTCTCTCTCCTCCCCTCACCCAACACTCACTGGCTCACCTTTCATTCTCTCTTGCTCAGATTCACAGCAGAGTGGCTCCCTCGCTCCGAGAGGATCACATATTGAAGTGCTATGACTCTCCCCGACTCAGATGCTGTTGGGTCGAGTCCAGCTTTTCTCGCCCGCAGAGAGACCCGGTCTCGGAGTCACAGCGGCGAGTCCGCCGTGTCTGTAACGGCGAGGCTCTGACGGATCAGAGGCGAGAAGGACCTCCAGGCCCTTCTCATCTTCAGTTGGCTGCTTCGGCTCTTCTATCGAACCCTGAGATTTTAACAGCACAGACTCTCGTGCTTTAGTCATCCTTAAATCAGAATAAAAACGCTAAGGAAGCCACTTTTATTGAACGCAAACTCAAACTGGAAAACATTTAAAGTTCTCGTTTTGTATTGACTTATGTTGCAGTTATTCTCGGTTGCTTTGGTGCATGTCTCGTGTCATCTTCGACATTTGAAAAACAGTCAGTGCATTTATCAAAGCAATTTGTTCAAACTGTAAAACACAATCCTTAGTTCATTTTTCAAAAGTAAATATCCAGGTAAATTAACATGTCAGTGCCTCAGATACAAGAATGACAAGTCCTTGTTTTATTACCTATGAATAAGAATTAAATTGCTGAGTCATGTTGTCAATATAACCATGTAGTTTTGAGGGATGTTGCTGTAAACTATGACTAAAGTTTACATGACAGGTATTCAAAATTGTAACAGTGGAAAATCAATGGTAAGAGGTTGGGATTCAAGATAAATAAACGTTATTTATGCTTTCACTGTAATTTGTTGACAGATCAAGTCATTGTGATACAGAAGGGAAAAGACAGTACTTCAGAGCACAAAGGCAGAAAACAGTAGAAATGGGAACATAAGACAATCTCCTTCGGGAAAACTGTACATTCCGTTTTCCTTAAGGGAAAACTGAATGTTTTCTTTAAACATTCAATTCAAACCCTGAACTCAAACCAATTCAGGGTTTGAGTCTGTTTCCCTCAGCTGGGCCTATGAGGGGGGGGTCACGGAGGAATTGAGGTGAGGAATTGAGGAATTTTGGATCATACTCTCTCCACCTCCATGCTGAGAGCAAAATCCTCAGTGGGGTTAAGGAATGAAGAGCTGGAACTGATGTCCAGAAGAGACACGATGATTTGCAGATTGAAGAAGCAGCTTTGAGGATTTCAATTATGTTCTGAGATATGCACCAAAGCGAAATAGAACAACTGTAAGAAATTACTTTTGAAAATAAATTTGTATTGAAAATTAATAAGAGCTCTAACATCTTGATGAAGGACAGCTTGACATCTGAACTGATAGCACCTAAAGGTGTGAACGCCAGAGATATTCACAAGTCATCTTTTCCAGGTCAGAGGCAAATCTCAAGCTGTCAAGGACAAAGTCCAAATCAAGTCTCAAGGCTTTGAGGCGCAAGCCCCAGTCAACTCAAGTTTTTGACTCAAAAGTCCAAGTCAACTACAGGGTCTTCGAGGACTGATGATTTGTCAGAATCAGTTGCATCAAATGTAAACATTGTTTTCTCTATTCAGAAATCCACCAAAATAATTAATGACATCAAAAAGTTAGAACTTTCTTTGATTTCCAAAGAATTAGTGCGTGTGAGAGAATAGAGAATGTTCTCTATAAGACATCGAGGCAGTCTCGATGACGGGCAGTCTCTTAAAATACCTTCTTAAACGGCGCTTTATGAAGTTTGGTTCATTTACTTGTATGTGCTTACTGGCAGATACACGCCACATTCATTATGGCGGATCTGTGACATATCACAGCAGCAGACTGACCCACTCAACGAGGCGTCTCCACTGATGTGCACAAAGATTTTGACCTCCCCTAGTTTAGGTTTTATCTTCAGGTGCCTTAATAAACATTTTGCCTCTTCCCAACCCTTCCACAAGTTACTTCTTGGAAAAAAAGAAAAAAATATTTACAGCTGACTGAGGCCGCATCGTTTCCCTTTCAGACTCTTCAAACTCACAATTGAGATTAAATGGGTGAGCTGTTCCGAGTGTATTCACCCTATAGTAAAAAAAACAAAAACACTCTAATCAGATGTATTGGCACAGGTATCAGAGTGTGTTTTGGGGTTACTTGGGATCACCCCATTATGCCAGAAACACACACTAGAAAGACCACCCAACCATCTGTGTTACACACATGTCCATGACCCAGTCGAAACACATGATTAATCTGGGTTTATTCCACTTCATGCATTAAAGTCCATTTCAGAAAGGTCAGCAAGTGGGTGGTCCTGGTAGGAATTGAGCTGCCCCGTTCCCTACTTATAAAATCATTCTGTGCGCTCAAGGCCAGTTTCCTCCTAGTAAGCTTACATTAAACTCCCATATGGGTTTTTTATTCCATCTTTTCTTAGTACAAGAAAATTATGTAAAGAAGTACTAACCATTCAATTATTGTTAAGCCCTACTCAAACAACAAAGCGAAAAAGGAATTCTATTTCATTAGGCGGGATTAAACGATGGTTTAAAAGTGTCTGGGAGGGGAGTGAATGAGCTAAGAGGTGATAGGTATTAAAGCGATGAGGGGTGTAATTTGAGTCCTCCCGCCTTTTCTGTCCCCGAATGTCTTCCTTTTCACATTTCACGCCTGTTGGGCTGCCTCGAATAGACTTCTTCGATGCCTGCCAAAAATGAAGGTGTGTAACTGAAAGTCATCATCAAGGCCCAATTCCTTAGCACTATGATTTAGAATGAGAAGAGAAAAAGAGAATAGATTGTCTTCACAAGCAAGAAAAACAAGGCAACAAAAAATGTCAGTTCTGATTGTATTGGGACATTTTTTTTTTCCAAAGAATTTAGACTTGATTGAATTTTTGATCTTAAAAATGTGTTATTTTTAAAAACTTCAAATGCAATACATGATGTAGCTTTCAATCTTTAAATTAGGCTATTATTATTACATTATTGCTACTATACAACTTTACAATGTGTTTTTAATATCGGCTTTTTGACAATTCAAAGGTGACAGATGAAGACATCAAGAACCTAAAAAAACATGAACCCATGAGAAAATGAGCCCACAGCCAGAAAATGATGGACCAAAGCAATGAAAGCTCATCATCAAAACTTCTATGTTGCCCTCTACGGTCTTGTTGTGCCTCCTGGTGATCCACATCTTGGTGCATCACCAGACGGAATGGCAAATTGCAACTACTGTGATCGAAGATCATGTGTCTATACAAGAACCTGAATGGTCTGACAGGGAGCAGTGATGACGCAGATTTTTGCGTAGACAGATTAATCCATCTGAAGAAGAACCATCAGGTTCAGCTTCACACGTATGTGATGTTCAGTGATCCTCCAGGGTCAAAGAGTCACATACAACTATGAAGTTCTGTTTTTAAATGCTCATCCTCAACTCTGAGTTTGTAGATGTCAGCACACAGGTTGATGCTTTCAGTTTTACGTTGGCTATGCCGCTGTTGGAGGTCATCATGGAGGACCTTTGGGAGCTTCTGCAGAAAAGCAATAGACAAGAAATTTCGCCATCTAATTATTAATTAATTATTTACATGACTCAAATTGTCTCAGACATATATATATATATAAATATATATATATATATATATATATATATATGTGTGTAACCATGTCAACTTGATCAATTTTATTGATGATTTTCATATAAAATTGATATGGTTATTGCTCTATTTGATAACGCATATTTAAGAAAATCAACAGGTAGAAGGTAGATCAATATAGCAATTTTACCGAGTATGCAATACATCCGATGACCTCCGCTGGCCAAGCAGTGACTGGTGAAGTAGAATATATATATTTTTAAGGTTTTGTTGGCTCTAGTAGCCTTTATTTGAAAGTAGTTTGACAGGAAACAGGGTAATGAGAGAGGGGGAAAACATGTGGAAAATGTCTCCAGGCCGGGAATCGAACCCATGACCACCAACACAAGGACTAAGGCCTCAATACATGGGTTGTGCTTTGTCCCTGCACCACCACAGTGCCCCAAGAAGAATATTATTTTTAACCAAAATTAACAAATCTACTTTCACCCCAAAAACACCAAACAATTTACATTTGAATACACTATCATGTTAAAGCAAAAAGTCCCTCTTGATGTGGGTGTCATCCAGCTGGAAGGAGTTTTGCTCTTAAATTTGAATTTTTTTAACAATTTATGCTTAACTAAGGAAACAAGTGATTGTTTTTACTAATCAAAATCTCAAAAACTTACTGGAACCACAACCGCAAATCCTAGAGGACTTGAAAGGGAAGCTTTGTGGATGCAGAGAGCAGAGAAAGAAGGACTCAAAATGTCACAGGTTTCTGCAGAAATAAAGTTGCTTCTCTTGAATCTGTAGTTTCTATCAGTCTGCCATCAGGTTTAGAGTTGCTATGGAGGAGGAAACAACATCAGTGTTTGCATTAGCAAACCTACCTTGCCAGGTCCGGTTAGAAGTTCTGATGGACATGCTGGTAACTGTTCACTGAGTACCCTGCAGCTTTAGGGCTTCTGTTTTTTCTAAGTATTTTTTTTATGTGGAAACAAGCCGCTGCTCTCTTCCATGTTATGAGATCATAAGCTTGTCTTGATGCCATCATACCCAGGAATATTTGATTTGGTACATCAGAGGGAATATTTTGTTTTTCAGAACAATTAACCAGCCTTGTTATGGTTGGTGCTGTAAGGCTGCATATGTATCGCTTAGGTTTTTTTTTTTAAATCCCCATATTCCTAGATTTTGCTTATAGTCATGGAAAAACACATTAATCATAGATAAAAGTATGGTGCAGCACTCCAATTTAAGTTTTTATTGCCTTATAGACGATTTGGGAAAGGTGCCATCTTTCAGCATGTATAGCAGGCAATAACAGTGTCATATCTCAATTAATATTCATAAATCGACAATACAACCATGCATTCAGATGTGTCAAAAAAAAAGCCTTCCCTTGTGCACTGGTTCACTCCCTCACACCCTGACCCGCTCCAGGCTCTACACAAAGTGCTGTCTGGGTTTTTTTTTTTTTTTTTTTCAAAGTAGGGGAGAAAAAAAAAACCCTCTTCAGTCATAAGAATTTTATGTCCCACTCAGGAAGGGAAAAAAAATCAGTCCTCCAGCCGCAAAGTATTTAGGAAACTCTCCTAGACGTCCAATTGATTCTGTCAGCAATCGTTTTAAGTTGTTGGTGAAAAACGGCGAAGGCAGCTGGACTGAGGCAAAGAGAAACACTGAGCTTTAACTGATTGAAACCTGGAGAATTAAGTATTGTTAATTTAGTGCAGTGTGCCGCAGCACAGTGAAAAATATGCAGAAAATTGTTAAAGAACAACTCAAAGCCATCTTTTTTTTCACTCTTTCAACTACGCTGCACACTGACTCGTTGCCATAGTAATTGACAACAACGCCACCGTACGTTTCAGAATTCAACACCAAAAAACACTTGAACATTTCCCACACAAATAGAACATTCAGTCCGTTGCAGTATTATGTTTTTAGGCTTTATGTTTGTTTTTGCTATAGTGTACCGCTGCTATTAGCTAATCTACACAGCGGTGGCTGATCTGCTCCACTGCTTTATCTAGCCTTGCTTTTGTATTTTCTGAATTTTCTGAAAATGGAAGAGTACCAGAATCTCAACGTCCAAAACGTGTTTTAATCAAATACTGCAACAATGTATCTTTTTATTTTCCAAATAAAATGACATTTTATTTGACAGTCATAATAATAAAGGCCTTACGACCTCGACCTTGGATCCTGGTTTTAGATATGTTCTCATGTGGACATGGAAATATATTCTGCCTTTGCAAAGGACATTTGGCACAGTTTATGTAGGGCTAAATGCATGTTCCAGTATCTATTAAAATGCAATATGGAGTCTGAAGCTGGGCTCATTTACAGTTTTCTGACGCCTCCAGTATTTTCCCGCCACTGGTCTTCAGCCAGCATAAGCTGTGTGATGAAGTAGCTCCCACTGGGCAAAAACATCATGAATCTCCCTCAGCTTTTCCTCACTGAAGGACTCCAGCACTATCCACTCTCATCTGTCATCTCCCACTTCATTACCAATGAAGGATTCACTGTATCAGATTTAACAGCAGCCCCGAGATCGTCTGGCTCTCTCTCCATTCAAGGAAAAGTAAATCCAGGCATTTGGTAATGAAGGTTTGGCAAAGTGCTTCTTTTTCAAATTTTCTTCTGCTTTGCTATCAGATTATACCACATAGATTTATCTCAGCACCCAGAATGATAATATTTAAAAGAAACTTGAATATGACATGCAGAATATTTCCTAATACAATGTAGTTGGGGGTCAGGAGGTAAATGCAGCCCAAATAATGTGTCTGATCCAGTTTCAAAATTTCTAAAGTCTGTGTCGCGTATGTTTGTTCCAACTGGTCTAATAGAGAGAAAGATAAATAGTTTTGCGCTCCGAAGGTAGTTGGTCACAAGGGAGTTAATTTTAAAAAATGTACAGAAAAAAGACAAGAAAAGTGGATCAACAACACCAGAGTTTCGGGCAACCACTTTCTAAAAGGTAAGAATCGCATTGTTTACATTGTATTGTCAGATATTTTATCGGACAGTTAGCAAGACAAGCATCCTTGTCTTTATATATATATATATATATATGTATATATATATATGTATTTAAGATACCATATTTTTTATTGGGGTTCCTGCAGATCACTGCAAAAGGTTGAGCTACATTGTAAAATGAATTTGAGTTTACAGATTTACAAGAAAATCCAAGCACATCGATATGGATTGTTTGCGTTAGCGATAGCATTGTCTTAATATACCAGTTACTGAAAACAGCACAACTCACTCCTCACTCAGGCAGAAACAAGTTGGCAGCCATTTAATGCTTCTTTTGATCCTAAATGGTCGACCCAACCTGAAACTAAATAATTGTATGCTTCCAGGCTTTTGAACTCTTTCATCTGGATCATTGTATGATCTGCAGCACCACATAGTTAGTGATGTCCAACACCTCGAAGCCGGGTAAATCCTATATGACAAGTCCTTTTACTGAGACAATATGGATCACGTTCTAAATACACGCATATGTTTTCGAGATGCCTCATCTCTGCCAGCCCATTTAGGGCATTAGCATACTCGCTGCGATCCATTATACTCTGGTTTGAACCGAAGAAACTTCCTGACCCCCATCTGAAGTTCACGTGATCCAGGTCACATGTCTGCAATTCAGCAAATAATGTGTTTGAGTAATTTTAACACTTGAAAAAGTTATAACTACTATAACTACTCAAGCTATTGTTGAAAAAACTGTACGTGTTAAATTAATGCCAATTCTGAAAGGGACCAAATAGACTCGGCATAGTGTTGATTTAACTCTGCAGAATTTGTTGTGTCATCGGGCCGACATGGGATCCTGCTGATAACCTGATGTCAAATTGTGAAGGTACTGTGGAAGAGTGTCATTGCTTGGAGGGAGCACAACATTCCATCATCGTCCTAATTGACCATAAAAACAGTTTCTACCTGCTGCTTCTTAAAAGAGTCATTCCTTTACAGTCAAGATGAATTCTGTTCTTCTTAAGATTTAAGTTTACCATGTTCTGCCCAGATTCAAAAGATCGAATTTTTTTGTCCAAGAATGTCCCTTAAAAGTGCCCAGATTGATTCAATTCAGTTTGTGACAATGAATGTCTAACGAGGTGGTCAGCGTCACAGGAGCACAAGGTACCATACTCTTAACACTCCTTTTCAATTCGTAGCTCAGGTTTCCAGTACAAGTCAGAATCCTGTCACCTGCAGGGATGACTTGACAGTACCTGAGTGTGTCACAGATTAATCCATAGGACATTTTTGTGTCGTTCTGGAGGAAAAGTCATCTTGTTTTGAATGCAAACAAAGCAAAGTAGAAGACTGTAGATTTCAAGGAGATTAGGTCAAACACTTGTTCTCATGAGAGAAGAAGTGGAGGATTATAAATTTCTCTATGTTCACTTGGACAACAGACTGGACTGGAGGCGCAGTAAAGCCGTCTACAAGAAGAGACAGAAGACTTTACATCTGGAGGGAGATTGAGTCCAATATGTTGCAGTCTGCACGTCTTCTGTTGTCTGTTGTGCAGAGTGCAGTCTCTTCTGCCATCTGTAGGGGTAACAGCATCAGAGCCAAGGATTTCAAAAAATGCTCAGGAAGCTGATAAAGAAGGCTGCTTCTGTTCTGTTTGTTCTGTGGTGGTGTGGACCCACTCGAGATGCTAAAAATTATTCTTCATAAAATAAAGACAGTTATGGGCAACCAAAATCATCCTCTTTATGAAACAGTCATACAACAACAGTGACTTCAGTGAAAGACTTTTTCAGATCTGCTGTAGCAATAGCCGTGTTTCTACCAAAGGTTTTTCTGTGCACATTTTGAAAAATCAACATAGAAATGGCTGATGGAATTGGCAAAATTCAAAACAGCTTCCTCACTTTTGTAAAAATGTGCAAAAAGGTTCGATAGAAAACACATCGATCAGTGTTGAGATTTGCACTTTACTGCTTGAAGTTCTGGCAAGTGAGAAAAAGTTGTCCAGATGTACTGTATTGTGAAGACGAACAAGCATAACATTTTGTGTCTTTCTGTTCGTGTGGCGGTGTGATATACCCTCACCCCCCTATTCTGAAGGACACAATATTCCTCGGCTGGTTTCATCTCCTAAGTGATGTCACTATCCTTTCTCCATTTAATCTGAGTCCTTCTCACTATCTCTATCTCTCAGTTCTTCTCTGACTCTCCTCCAAGCCAACACCTTCAGCATCCCGGCTATCACCCCTTATCACAGAAAACCTGTCATAAAGAGAGTGCAGGATAATATCAAAGCTATTCTGGATTATAC
The DNA here is from genome assembly GCA_010277075.1 of Poeciliopsis retropinna. Lineage (NCBI taxonomy): Eukaryota > Metazoa > Chordata > Actinopteri > Cyprinodontiformes > Poeciliidae > Poeciliopsis > Poeciliopsis retropinna. The sequence goes on from VMRM01000009.1 coordinate 3,226,366, forward strand.
ACATCACTCTCTATCACCTCTCATATTGGTGTTATCTTGTTCACACACTCATCTGTCTTTCTTGATATTTTTCTCTTTTTTCACTCTTTACATTTTTTTCTTCTCGTTCATGTCTTTTTTTTTTTAAATCACTTATTCTCATGGCATTTCTTTTGCTGGATAAAATGCGCTATCATTAGACTTTTGTCTTCTCCCTTCCTCCTTGACCCTACAGCGGTTATCTACTTATTTCTTAGATCAGCATTTTATCCCCTTATGTACTCAGTTGTTCCTTGTGAGGGGCAGGGTTGGGGTTGAAGTGCGAGTCCCACAACGCCATTCTCCAGGAGCATGAGAATTGGTACAACCGCCCTTCAGGAATCACTTCCTTCCTCCAAAACCTGAGTCAGCATTGGATCACCTTTGGGAAGGGAGATGTCAATGGACGCATTTCATTTCAGAACGCTTTCTACAGATGAGCCACAATCGTAAGTGCAGGGAAACCAGCGCAACTTGCACAAAGATACACTTAATCACACATACGCTCACATATACAAGTGCCACTCTGCTAAAGCACAGAGTATGGATCAATCCCGACCCTTCAGAGTGGACACATTTACATTTTGCATGCAACAGGGAGCAGAAGTGTTGGAATCAAAGACACTGAACAAGAACAAGAAACACTCAAATAAGCAGAAAATTACCAGTTATTCCCTGATTTCATATAATTCTACAGCATTTAATTGTTGAAGTTTTGCTTTAGCCTGACAGAAAAGGTTGAAATTGCAGGCTGAGGATTGATGCAATCACAAGAAAGATTTTCTGTGGCTCTTGTTTGCAGCAATTTACCCTTTCACGATTCAGATTCGAGATGTTCTAAAGCTGAGTTTGCTGTGCCTGTCCCTCCACCTGTATATATTTCAAGCCCATGCATCTGTGTACTGCACATCATCTTATCATTGTTTAGTATTGACAAACTGTCTGACCCATGAGGCCCTGTGTTCCTGCGTGAGACAGGTATGGAAATTCAAGATAGTGTCTCCCCTGCCTTTAAGGAGGAGGGCAGGTTCCTCTGTTCAGCAGCTGTCACCATGCCTGATTGGTAGTTTGTTACTAGCTGAAGCTTCATTGAAGATCTTAAAAGTGCCACTGCTGAAGCATGGCTGCATTGTTCATCCTGGTGCATAGCAAAAAAGCAAGTTTAAGATTAGCTACCCACATCCCTCAGCTCTGGAGAAACATCTCGAGTCACGTGTTCAACTATTCGTGGTGAGTGCAGAACTCCTTTTGGTTGAATCAGCATTCTCGCAGAAAGCAGGGCTACTGCTATTTCTGTTGGCGTTACCTTTACCTTTGACCTGTTTGATGAGGATGTAAAAACGGTTTGTCCACAATACAATTAGAGTCAACATATCACACAGAGAAAAGGGATGTATTGATTTTTAATCTTCTAAAGCAATGTGTCATTATTAAGATGAAAACCTCACCCTTCTTTGATCTTGTCTAATGTTTATTGACAATAAACCTAGATTAGGTTTGGGGGGATTGCTGTGTCCCCTCTGCCCATCACACCCAGTCTGCAGATGCTACTTTATTAAGTGGATGGATTCACACGCATACACTGTACATACCCGCAACTCAGTGAACCCCACTCGGTCCCGCCCTCTCTGTGTCTCCCAACGGCCGACCTCTGCTTTCCACCCCGGCCTCCCGGAGCTGTGAGTCCAACTCCTGCCAGCAGCAGCACTTTAGGGTTAATAAATGAAACTCAAATGGGTTTGACCTCCAGAAAAGACACAAAGCAATGAAAAATGGCACACTGACACAGCACGGATACTGAGCCTATCACAGTATGGCGACCTTGATATTTTAACCAAGTGCTTTGTGGGCCATAATTGACTTTCCTCTCTAAAATCCATCCACTGCTAACAATCGGATCCTTCACATGCCTCTTCTGTCTCTGTGAGCCCTCGGCCATATGTTAAGAGTGGATCGCTGCTCATATTGTGAAGTGTCCAGCCTTATGACGCTCTCCATACTAATATTGTCATGCACTTTACCGGACGAAGCATGCATCTAACCCAACAGAGAGCTGAAGGAAGAACTGACAGGCTCCAAGTGTATATTTTTTATTACTAGGGAGACATGAATAAAGAGATTTAATAAAATCCAATTCAAGAGATCAGTTTAGAGATTCTCTGAAAGTAGAGGTTGAAAACTGGAATAAAGCTGCTGAATTACATATTAAATTACAGTTGTTGGGATTTGGTCTTTGATGCAGTTTTTTTAACTTTTTTTTTTTGCTGTGCTTGTTGACATCTTGTCACTGGGGACAAAAAAATGAGTTGTAGATCTTAAACAATATTGAAGACAAAGAAATCAGATCATGTATTTGTCAATCATAAATCCTTAGAATTGGTGACAAGCAATTATGAAACATTTCTGAATTAAAAAAACAATTGTCTCTCAATATTCTGGAATTTAGTAAATAGAAATGATTTTGGTCGTCTGATTTTAGATTTGTAAATATGTGGTTTCACCTCTACATCTTGTCTTTATCTCTCCGTTCGCTGCAGACTAAAAGTATTGAAATGCATGTAGAGCGAGGCTCTCAGAAGTAACAGCCTTAAAACGTTTTTAATCCGTTGAACTTACAGATGTTCTCCTGTGAGGAGCTTCGCTGCAGCAAAAGAAAAGAAAAAAAAAAATTCCCAACATCTTTACTGCAGAGATGAAGCACATGAAAAACCCTCATCAAATCAAATCAAACCAGGCAGCCAAGAAATAAAACACATAAATGATCAGTCCCAAAATGATTTGGAGTGAATAATTACCAGACTTATTAGAGTAGTGAGTGGCTGTACCCACTGAGAAGGTGGCCCGCCTCTAACATCCAACCAGGCAGAAATTCAATCAGCGGCCGCAGCAGGATGAGGAAAGTTTTAGTCAAGTAGCATCAAAATTCAGCTAAATCAGACTGAAGTAAACTCAGATGAAACTTCATCGAGCTCTAAATGAGGCTGGTCATTTTGCTTATGCCCATTTCATTCAGTGTTCTGCTAGAACACTGAATGAAGTGCAGAATTGTTTCTGCACTTCTCACTGCAGTTCTATGCTTCATTTTCTGGCCAAGACTGTAGAGAAGGTTGTGGTCCAGATATGGTCCACTTTCATTCAGGGTTTTGTAAATCCCACACAACGGAAGCATCTTCTTGTAGTCTCAAGTGTTATTTTGATGCAGCGTGATTCAGATAAATGTTGTTTGTTGTTTCTGTCAGGTCCCACATCAGCTGGTGACCATCCAGTCCTGCTAGAGTTGGGCTGGTGTTTCAGGTTCTGTTTTAAAATGGTTGCCGTCTTGCTCAACTTTCTTGGCTACACGTAAGTACAGATCCCATTCCTGTTCATGTTGGTGTTCCACAGGGGTCTATTTCTGAAACATTTTTATTTCTTTATCAACTCCCTGCTGGTCCAATTCTGGAATCTTTTAAGGATATTTCCTGTCATTATGCTGATGCGATCCAATTGTCTATCTGTTCTTCCAATTAACCTTTGTGTCTTTACATTTGAGGTCCAGTGATTAAGATCTGCTGATTGTCCCCGTTCAGCAGATTGTTTAGTTTCCAGTACAAAACTGAAAACTAAAGGAGACAGAATCTTTTCTTTTGTGTTTCCAACACTTTGGAACTCCCTTTCTTTAACTCTCAGATCAGCAGACTCAGTTGGCTTCCTTTAAAGGCCATCTAAAAACATATCTTTTTATATCTGCTTTTTCTTATGTTTCTTTTGTGTCATTATTCTGTTTGTTGAAGCACTTTGTGACTTTTTCGTCTTGAAAAGTGCTAAATAATAAAGTTCTACTTTACTCACTCATTAAGCACAATTGTGCAAGCTAAGGGAGCTGACTGAGCAAATGTCACATACAGAGCAGTGGGAACGCAGAGGCCCATCAGCAGCAAGTCTGTCCAAGAGTGGAGATGAAGACTTGAACTCTTCTCTGTAGGTTCCCTTAGACATAATTAAAGCTGGAAACACCCGTATGGAAGCTGAATGCATCTAATCTCACCATGAGCTCTTCAGATAAACCTTATTTTCTCACACGCAAACATCTACGGAGCCATTAAGGTGGCTTCGAGGACCCTAATGGGCTTTGTTATGTAGGCACGATGAATGGTGATGGTTACTGTTTACTGTTGAATTCAAGCTAAAGCATGAAGGGGCCTATAATTCTCATGATAATTGGGTTAATACCTGTCATGATGTCCCCAATTACCAGAGCAGTAAATAGAGGAGAGGTAGGAATTATCGTCCACTGATTGGGGAACATGTAGATCAGCAGTGAGGAGGGGAACTGTATATCTCTGCTTAAGGCAGAGCAGAGACCACCTTTATTGCTCAGGGCACATGAATCGGACTGGCCTCTTTGTGAGTGTGTGTCCTCCAAACACAGCGCACCTTTATCTGTTCAAAGCAATACACTCTTCATGGATCTTTGAATTATGCAGAACTCTATACGTACTGGTGCAGGTTAGACTGTCGATCAGAGTGCATTCTACCCAGCAGGTGTGTGTGAGAGAGAGAGAGAGCGAAAGAATGCGACATGGTGTCTGCCAGTCCTCTTCCCTTTTCTGGAGTGGCTACTCTGGGGGCAGCTAAAAATGGAAAGGGCTCAGTCGGCCTATGATGTACTTGGCATGTGCACACACACGCATACCCACGCACACGCACACATATAAAACCGAAGGGGATTTGGGCCAAAGGGTCAGGTGAGTTTACAAAACTTTCACTGAAGACAAAAATAGGGGTTGTGAATTCCGAAGCGTTTCAGAGCGAGTGAGCGTGTCAACCCCACGCCCCACGACCCTGTCAGCCTTTCTGTCATGGCACTACTTTAACATGTGAGTCTCATATCCAGATGATTTACTGTTGGAATTACACAGCAACAAGTAGCCACCTTATTTTCAGAAGCCTTAAGGTGCCATGTTAGCTTCAGTTTGTTAGCTGGTTAATTTTAACCATCCAGAGAATGGGTGGCTCATCTATGCATCAGACTAGATGACAACAAAAATTATCTTGCCTTACCTTCTGTAAAGTAATTTTTCAAAACATGCAACAAAGTCAATGACTGCATGAAAGTTAAACTGATAGATTTTGATAAGTGTTTCCTGTCAAGAGATACGATGCTTCAACTTCCTCTTCCAGTTTGCTGCATGTTTTAGCAACAGAACCAGAAACCCCAGAAAGGAGCAACAAATCATTGGAATGAGTGGAAAAAAATCAAGACGTGTTGAATTAAGAAAGCCTGTCGATGAGAACGTGTCGGGCTCAATGTGTTTAAGGAAAGATAGGCAAGTCTACAACAAGGATCTGAAGCTCACATATCCTCTAATTTCTAGATGCATCCCTGCTTCTGCACACCTGACTGATAATTACACCAGTAGATGATCAGCACTTAGTCACTTGAAGTGAAGTGAAGTGAAGTGCAGTTTGGTTCTATGATTGGGTGTCAAAGTAGTTGTGAAATTTCTTCACTACGAACTGCTATTAGTATGTAAACAAAGCATAAGTGATTAACTGAAAATATTCTTATGTAGTTTACATATAGTTTTTGCACAGTAACAAACTTGTTGGATAAAGTTTTCCTGGAACAGTAAGTTGGCTCCCTGCCATTACCACAATTAGGAGCATGTACAATAGGATGATTGACAGCGCTACTCAGGTTGGTTTTCATGCGGTTTTCAGATTTGCTCAAGACCTTCATAGAAGCCAAGCCTGCCTCAACCAAGTTCAAAACAAAAAAGTTCAAGAGCTTGCTCATTTTGGTGCCTTAGGCGAGATCATGGTTTGGCACCTTCCTCCCGCCCCGCCCCCAAACATAGGGGGTATGTGGGAGGGAGACAAAGTCATTTTTCATAATTAGACACAACTGGTTTGGGAAAGGTCAAGTACGCATCAAAACGGTATTAAAATGAAAATGGGAATCTGTCTGGAAGCTACAGGTCACATTGTTTTCTGTCTCTGTGGGGGCTCAGAAAAGCTCGAAAGCTTTGGCCGTTTAATTGGAACAGTAAAAACAGACTTTCAGAGCCTCCACAGGTGAGCAAATGAGCTTAACATGTCTTCAGGGCTTCTGTGTAGATTTGTCTATTGCTGACCAATACAAGCAACAGTAGACAGAGTTCTTTATGTGTTCAAAATAAATTATTTAGGCTGAAAAAAAGAAGAAAAAAAACATGTTACACAGCTGGTAAAATTGTGAAAGAGGTTCTATATGTGTAGTATACTAACTACACTCAGACACTCGTATAAGCAAATATAACGGCATTCTAATGTCATAAGGACTTTGTCTTGACTTCCATTTCTATAGCCTAACCCTGACATTTACCATATATCTAACATAAACTTAGTTAGTCCTAAACCGAACCACTAACCCACAACCAGAACTTGTTCTTATGGGGGCTGGGCTTGGGCCTCACAAGGAGCAGTAGGTTCTCAAAACATAATATTTTTGGGGGGAAAAAATGAAAGGACACATTGACTCATAAGGACAATTTAAAGAGTGCAATTAACCTGCATATGATGTGAACCTGGGCATGAGATCTACAGTAGTCCACATTAAAATGCTGCTTTGATCCCAGCTCAAGGTCAAGCATAGAGGGATCTTTTGTCCCTCAGTAGGTTACTGTGAGATTCTCATTTAATTATGGTGCATAGACAACATTTCAGTATGCTAAACTGTGGAAGGAAGAATGTGCGTGCAAAGACTTTGGTTTCTCACCATGTACTTATTAGTTATTTGGTCTGCATCTTGACCAAGCTGAGACGCCATGTGAACTGAAGCATTCTGTGATGTGTGTTGTAATTTATGAGTTAGTTAACACTTGAATATCAGCATGCTGGGAAAAGATTTTAATTAACATGTTCACCTTCTTAGTTTTCAGAAGCAATTCAGAGTAACCATCTTACCTTCAGGTGTTATAAAAAATGCTATGTAGATCAAATATAACTTGAAACAAATTTGACATTTTTGACTTAATGCCTGGGCTGCACGGTGGCGCAGTTGGTAGCACTGTTCGATTCCCTGCATGGAGTTTGCATGTTCTCCCTGTGCCTGCGTGAGTTCTCTCCGGGTTCTCGGGGAAGTTTTTGGACTTCCTCCCACAGTCCAAAAACATGACTGTCAGGTTAATTGGTCTCTCTAAATTCTCCTTAGGTGTCAGTGTGTGTGTGGATGGTTATTTGTCCTGTCTGTCTCTGTGCTGCCCTGCGAAGGACTGGTGATTTGTCCAGGGTGTACCCCGCCTCACTGGAGATCGGCACCAGCACCCCTCCTGACCCCATTGGGGACAAAGGTGTAAGAAAATGGATGGATGTATGGACTTAATGCCTTGAAATTGGACCTGTGTCTCTTTCTGAGCTCCACCTTCAGGGAGTCATCACAACATCACTCCGCTATTAACCCCTTAGCAACGTTTTTAACAGCGTTGCACTGAGAAGGAGCTCATATAATGAGCCCAGCAGATAAACAGTTCCACCAGGTGTTTGCTAACTGCTTCTGGCTAGTCTGAAGGAGCTGAGTTGGGGAGTTCTGGGGGAGGGCTGCTCAGTCAGGCAGAAGCTTGGACACTGCAGCTCAAAGGAGGAGCTGTGCCTTGTAGGCGGAGTTACGCCCACACAGGCGTTTTACACAGCTGAATGGTTGCCATGGGAGATTAAAGGATTTCTCAAATATGCATTAAAGAATCAAAGCAACACTCCAGGTATGTTTTCGATGAGGGAATAACATAGCATGATGTAAAGCTCAAAAAGACCTGATTATACATAATCAATCTTTAAAGAAACTTAAAGGTCAAAGGGCAACCGTTGTTCTGCCTCGTAATTGCTGTATATCCTTCTGGCTGTTGTGAGAAAAAGTGTCTGTGTCCGTCCTTCGGTCTAATTATTTATTTCTCTCTCCTCCTGCTTCGTTTTGTTTTTTCCCCTCTCCATTTTTTTTTTTTTTTTTGAACAAACTCCACATGCTAATCCTCCTATTCCTCCTCTCTTTCCCGCTCTGCTTCTGTTATTCCACTTCAGGGCTCAGCAGGGTCTGTCCACTCATGACTGATACCAGGGCTTCAGGAAGCACCTCAACACACACAATTTTTCACACTTTTAATGCTTGGTCAGTTCTGCATGTAATAAGAAGGATGCAAGGTTGGGAGGGCACAGCACTGAGCAAAGCGGTGCTTAATGATGTCTATGTAACCTTGTCTCCAGGTGATGCTGGTTCTACACAAACTGCAACTCAGACGAATGCCTGGGAGAGATAAATATTTCTATTTTCATTTTATTTCCAGCTCCCATTATCTCAGACATTCCTAAGTAAAATACATATGACACATGCACGGTTACACATAAATACAATCCTTATTGGGGACTTTGTCTGAAAAGGAGATTGAACTCACACATGCAAAAGGAGAACATGCAGGCACAATGCAAAAAGAGCCCAGACTGGGATTCAAACCAGTAACCTGGAAGGCAGCAGTGCTACCAATTGTGGCACTGTGTCTCATCAAATCCTAATCTAATCCCTTCTTAGCGTATCTCTCGTAGTGCCTCCATAGCTTTGTCACACATTTTAACACAGTTTCCCAATCGTCACTGTCCAGTTGTTTGTTTCTGTTTAGATTCCAGATGACTCACAGTGTCTTGGGGGAGAGAATTAAAGAGGGACGGAAAGGAAAGACCTTGATGGGAAGCAGAGGGCGTCCAGGAAAGCATCAATGAAACTCAAGTGAAGGGAGCTGAACCTGACAGAAAACGAAAAGCACTGACTTTGAAGATTTAGGCAGAGAAACAGAGGACTCTGAAAACAGAGATGAGGAAAGTGAGATGTATGAGAGAGAGACTGTAAAGCTACTAATTTTCACTTTGGATCACATCGAGTTTGTGAATATCCTTAATGCTGAGGCAAAATGATAGCTAAAACTATATTAACCAACTATTAAAACAATATAGCTTCCTCTGCATTCAGTAAATCCATATTAAAATTAAAAGATATTATGCATCTTGTCACATTGGTGTAATTTGTCTCTACACAAACAAAAACTGATTTGATTTGACTCATAAAATAATATTAAAGTACACAACTATCCTTAAAGACCTTTGTATGTGGCCCTCTCCACTACTTTGGAGAATTTGTTCTAAATTTACCATTTAAACTTTCTGGCAATTTTTGTTGCCAATGTTTGATTTTATAATCACAGTAAACCTTGTGTTTGTTCATTCACATAAACACTGCCACCTATATTACGTTTCAGTTTGACTAACATGGACAACAAGAGAAGGCCGGTATGCTTACTTCAGCTGTTTTTTTTTTTTTTGCAGGCAGGTGCAGCGACGGCCTCGGCTGTGTTCTCCACAGAGAGAGAGGCAGAAGGAGCACTGGTGCATGAATGTGAGCAGAAGAGGCAATCTGTCCCTGCTATTGTAATCAAATGGCAACAAGTGTGTTCTGATTCTGCGGGAAACACTGCAGCAGTAAAATGCATCCTAAATCCTGCCAGTTTGCCAAGACATTAAAGCTGCGGTATGTAACTTTTAGAAGTAATATGTTTGGCGCATATTTGTTCAAACTTTTACCATGTCGTGGCAGTTTGCGATGAGACACATAAGCTGTAAGAGATCGATCTCCTCCACCTCCTTTTCTGAGGTGGAGGAGATCGATATTGGTGTGTGAGGAAACGCACAGCTCCCGAACAAAAACAACCAATCAGAGCCCGGAGGAGGGTCAGTCAATGTCATGTAGTCGCTGCTAAATGTGCTAATGGCAGAGAAACAACTTACCATTACAGAAAAAAAAACAAACATTTATCTTCCACCATCGGTGGCTAAGCTAACTAGCCTAGCATTCACAACTGGATCTGATGACGGGGAAAAGCTGTGGCGGTAAACGTAGCTTTTTTTCATTTAATGAGCAAAACTTTTTTTATTTACTCAGCTTATCTTTGTAAAATGTGACCATGCTGTGAATGCTGTGACATTTAGGTAAAAAGCAGCTGTCCTGTTCTACACACTGTCAGATTACATCAATGTGAACAGATGTTTAATATTATTTAATTTTAAGAAGTACTCATCGAATGCAGACACAGCTGTTTGCTTATATGTTAATAGTTTGTTAACATATAAGCATTTTGGCGCAACCAACCCTTTGAAGACACTGATGACGCTGATGTGGCTCAAAATGGAAAAAGAGAAACGATCGGATCTGATTTTACCCGATCGTAGACTTTTGAACAGCTTCGACTTTATGACAACTACTGGAAATTGCAAGAGCTGTGAGCGCCCATTCCCATAAAACATGTTCAACATTTCTCTTGCTCTGGCTTGAATTGTCCCCCAAAACAAAAATCTTTATTAAGGCAAATATATTAATGGCACTGTAAGGTTACAGGGAAGAGGTGGGTGAGGGTTGAGACTCTGGTAGGGAAGATGAAAAAAAGAGTCAAGTTAAAACATGACGCTCTAACCAGTTGGAGGAAGCAGAGACCCAGAGCAGGACTGAAAGACTGTGGCTGTCTTCACCTGCTACCAAGTTTCTAATCAGTAGGGTCTCCCAATTGTTTCTGTTCAGAAATCAGGCTAAAATTGACTACCTTTCAGCCTAAAGAGACTTTTCACACCTGGAAGAAAAAAAGTAGCTTTAGCTGGGCTTGGAAATGAGCTCACAAACAGCACAGGTAACCCGAGGAAATAGGAGTCAGACTACACACATCCCCTCTGGCCTGGAAATGCCTCAGGCTGCTTACACATAAAAGCAGCAGGCGAAGTGCTCACAACTCGAAACAGCAGCCAGGCTCAGCATGTCTGGTCGCTTTTTTTTTTTTTTTTTTACAAGCTCCAGTTTGGAGAAACACAGAATAGCTTAAGAAAAACCCCCAGCACGTATAGCCCCTGATGACGAGGAGGAGAAAAAGAGAGCAGAGATATTGTTGTCAGTTTGTCATTGAGCTGCTGCACCTCAGCAACAATCGATGGGACAAAGTGAAGACCAGTGTGACAGACTGCTGTACAATGAAACGTTTAGAAACTTGCTTTAATTGGCTACCGGTGATCAGAGCACAAAACACAGGAATGGATTTTGCGTCACCAGCTTCGTTTCCATAAACAGTAGAATTGCGCAAATCGAAATTACGATAATAAACTTGCTTACCGGAAACATGCCAAATTTGAAAAAACATTTCTTGCATTTTTTGATGAAATGTTTTTGCTCTAGGACGAAGAAGATTTTCAGCCATATTGAAATAGATGCATTTCGCAAAGCTGCGATGGAAACGCTTGTTTCTCATCACACAAGTCATGTGATCAACAGCCTGTTGTTACAAATGGCAGAAACTCTAAAGAAGACGACAGGAAGTAGTAGGAGGATGATAGTTTCTGGGGGGGTTTTGGACAATGTGCAGCTGGCTCCACCAGATCTCCAACACCATCACAGAGTTCATAAAAAGTTGGGTATAATTTGAACATGCTGAGTCCATAACTTCTCTGTAAAATCAGTGGCTACAATTTCCCCCAAAAAGTTGCACACTTAGCCACTCAAAAGTAGGCGGGGCTTGTCGCCTACTTTTGAGGTGACAAGCCTCAAAAGTAGCCATCAGAGGACATGCTGACATCTCCTCTGATTGGCTGTTGGATGATGAGCGCTAGCACCGTGACTGGACTGTGATTATATCTTATGCAACTTTTTTACATTCATCACAGCTATTATGTTTTATGACTCATCTAGTGAACAAGCTTTTTCATGCGTGATTTTAATTTAATTTCCTATTCAATGGAAACACAGCAATTGCGGAATTTAGTTTTTTCCGTGTCAGCAGAAAATAGTCAAAGATTTGAGCACATTGGAGACACAGCTAGTGATTCCCTCTGATCGGAGACATGAAGATCTCTGCAGAGATAAAAACATTTTAAACGTTGGTACAAAACAGCAAAACAGGTTGCTTCAGGGCGCTCTGGGCATTGCTTAGCCAGGTGCAGTCCTGCTCTGCAGCCATGCAGCCTGTACAGAATTGCGTCGAAAGGTGCTTTTAGAAAACACTAACCTGAAGGCGGTCTGCATACAATTGTGCACCACACTTTTCAGATTTGATTTGTTGAAAAGCTATGCATCGTTTCCCTCCCGCTGCACAATCATGTACTGCTTTCTGTTCGTCTGTCACATAAAATCTCAAGAAAATCTATCAAACATTGCAGCTCTAAGTCATAAAACATCAAGGGGTGAACGCTGTTGCACAGTGCTGCATGTTATTGATCTGCCAACATGGCAACTGCACATAGTGTTACATTACAGCTTCCTCAAATTATTTTTTATGAGGTAACATACTGCAAACTTTAACATTTGTGCTTACACTGCTGTGGTGTGCAACATTAATATAACGCACTGATGAAAATTTATGCAGGGCATCAGTGTAATGGAAAACAACTCAAAAAAGGGTAATAGGGTCAGGTTATTGATTTCTTTAATGTAAAGAAATATGGAAGCCAGAAGCTGCTTGCTAAGTGTTGGAAAAACCTCTGCGGCGCGCGCATGAGAACGGCCCGAATATATCGACAGAGGGTAACTACCCGCACCCACACTGATGTGTGTGTGTGATTTTTTTTTTTTTTTTTACTTGTTTGTTTTCGTTTTTAATGACTGGAAGAAGAGGCATGAAAATAATTTAACAGGAGCTTCCAGATTTCATCAGATCTGTCATGTTTTTGGCAGCAAAAGCAGATTCAATACACAAACATCACAGACTTACAGCAGGTCGATCGTTGGGCTGGAGGGTAGGGTAGGGGGGGGCAGAAGCGGACCAATTAAACACAGTGGAAGAGCAAATTAGAGTGCGACTTTTCTCAATCTGGGCCGACATCCAGACTTCAAAACCATCCGAATTACCAGAGAGTTATAACCCAAACCTGTTAGCACGGTCATGTTGCCAAATTCATCTCTAACATTTAAAAGGACGGAAATACAGCTAAGCAGATCACCCTGCTCTGGGGGTTGGGGGCAGCAGGGCAATATTTTGTTATATTAGCTTATAATGTAGAATCTGCACCGCAGTCAGCAAAAGCAGCGAAGGGGAAACGTGGAGAGGAAATATCATCCCCAAGAGTGGGGGAAAGAAAAAAAAAAAAAAAAGTGAACCCCCTCCACACACCTCATGTAATAAAAGACAGGAGGTGAGTTGATGGGGAGCTGCTGAGGTGAGAGGGAGTGGCAGGGGAGGTTGAATGAATAGCATAGAGTGATTATGGTGGATGTCTTATCAGTCATATTCCTCAGTAGCTTTATTCCCACTCCCAGACCGGCTCCGACACGCAGCTCTATCCGTCACCAGCGAGCAGCAGGAGCTCGGATGAATCTGTTTAAACCACCTCAAAGCCACAATGTGTGTGTGCGCCGTCAGTAATATGGACTGTCTTGAGAATCACTTCATTAATCTGAAGTGATGTACATTCATCTCCCGCCTCCCTGAATCCTGTTTTTTTTTTTACCCGAGGTGTAGATCTGGGCGATAAACCGATTTTTACAGGTGATTCTAATTTTTGGTTTTTGAAGATTTAGTTTTTGGAACATCACAATGTCTTTTTAACCAGTGTACTCTTTGGGTTTCCATAGTTCAGCAAGTCCAAGGCAACTCCTATTGATTTGGACTGTTACTGCTAGAAACTAGTGATCAGGCCCGAAATCTGGGTGTGGTGCTGGGCGTGTCCCTGAACCTTCAGAGACACATAAAGACGGTTACAAAGTCGGCCTTCTATCACCTGAAGAACATCTCCAGGTGATAGAAGGACTTATCCTCCAGGATTAGAGGACTTATGTATCCAAGATTTAGACAAACTCATCCATGCGTTTATCTTTAGTCGAATCGATTACTAAAAAAGTATCTTCACACGTCTGTCTAACAAATCAATCCTCCAGCTGCAGCTGATCCAGAACGCTGCTGCTGCCGTTCTCACTAAAACCAGGAAGTTAGAGCACATAACACCAGTTTTAAAGTCCCTATACTGGCTCCCTGTAGCTCAGAGAATAGACTTTTAAACACTGTTGTTCGTTTATGAATCACTGAACTAACAACTACATTAAAGATCCGCTGTTGTGTCAACCTTACAGACCTTTGAGGCGGAGCAGTATTCAGCTTCTATGCTCCACTAGTTTCAGAAAACAGCAAAAATGCTGAAACGCCGAGATTTTTTTAAATCAAGTTTAAAGCCCACCTGCTTGTAGATTGACAAATTTGATGCATTTTCGTCTGACGATTTTGTTTAAAGCATTTGACAAAATGTAATGTTTATTGCTTGTTTCATAATTGGTGACTGTATTATATTTCTATGCTGTGAAGCACTTTGAACTGCCTTGTTGATGAAATGTGCTTCAGTAATAAACTTGACTTGACTTGAATTCAGGTCAAATCTACAGCAGAGCATTTAGGCCAGGCTAAGACTTTTTTGTTATTACGAGAAAAAAGTCTGAATATTATGAAGATAAAGTAATTAAAAAAATTATAATAATTAAAATAGGGAATGTTGAACACATTGTAAAGCTATATCATGGTGTATATTTTATGGATACCTAATACCTACTAGATATGCTCAATCTTTTAACACAGCATCAAATTATTATCATTAGCTATAGTGCAAACAGCTGTGTCTATTAGAAAGAAAGAACTACAGAAACTGAGCTGCTCATACAAGAGCCTGATAACTAAACTCTTTTTAGTTATCAACTTTTTTTTCTTGTCATTGTAAGATGTTCCTTCTGGTGAAATTGGGCCTTTTTCTGCTTTTATTCTCATAAATAAAAGTTCTCCTCGCCTGGCAATAATGCTCCAAATCGAAGGCATGACTGAAATAAAGTTTTTGAAAATATTTTCTGCCACTCATCATTTCCCTTTCAGAAAAGAAAGCGAGCAAAAAACAATAAAACCAAAGTCAGAATTTAGAGTCGGAGAGGAAGTAAAGAGCAAAGGTCAAAGTGGAGAGGAAAGAAGACAACAGAGGAGACAGATTTATGACAGAAAGAGAATGAAAGCTGTGAGCGAGAGAGGAGAGACAGATGATATAATCCAAGCAGAGAGGTGACATACAGAGAGGTGGCAACAGCTGGCCTCTCGGCTGCTGGCAGGGCCTTCTCCGCGCTCGCACAGACCGTCTCCCTGCCAGTGCCGCCTCGAATAACCGGGGCTAAAGACAGGCTGCCAATAACGTCTAAAGAAAGCCTCGCACAGCAGAGCAATGCAGGGGCAGCGCCGGCTTTTAAAGAGGAAAGCAGGTGAATGCTGCTGGGCAGAGGCCTCTGGGACGCCCTGCCAGGGACAAAGTCACCTTAACGTTGGGTAACAGCAGGACAGTCGGCAGTCCGCCTGATGACTCACCGCGCTCGCGCTCTCTTTTCCTCAACGGATTTACTGTACTACAATATTTTACACTTCATCACATCTGGGATTTTTCAGTCGTGACAGCAGATGTTTTATCTTCCACGAGATAAATGAGTCTTCAGTTCCATTATGGAGCATGAGGCCGTCGTAGAGACGTCACTGTCTCTGCGGCAACAAACCTTTGTAAAAGTTGTGCCTGACGTGAAGGGATCCGACACGGTCTGGAAGAGTTTGCAATTTGACTTCAGTGTTTTCCAGGTCTGGAGAAGTACAAATCAGAGAATGAGATCTACTTCTAGACTTTATAGACTCTAAGCTTTTCAAAGCAGGGGGCCGACACCATGGAGGCGCTAGAGGGGCCTCAGACAGTCAGAGGGAAGATGAGAAAAAAAGCAGCAAAATAGTAATAATTTTTTTTTAAATCAATCAAGATTGTTTAATCATACATTTTCACATAGAATCGTCCATCTTGAAGGCTAATCTGTTTTTCCGACCTTATTAAAATTTGCTGCTTGTTTCATAATTGATGACTGTATGATGTTTTTATGATGTAAACTGTAGCTTTATTGCAAAGTCAAGAAGGTTTTGCTGTTTCCTTTAACCTTTTCTAACACAATAACTTCAAAATACGCATAAAAAACATTTATGACAAAGCTGCTGATTGTCAAGCTGCTCTTTTAGTAATTCTGCAGTTTGGCTCCGACTGGTGAAATAAACCAAAAAATGTGCTAAATCACAGTTAATGACAGTACATGATTAGAAAAAAGGCAACAGTTATATTAATACATAAGGCCAGGTTGGCTGAATTTGCTCTGTCCCTTAGCTAATGAAGTCTTTCAAAAAGTATATTTGGTTACACTTTTTTCATCAAAAAATATTGGATCAGCTTATACTTTGAACAGAAATCTGTAAGAAAGTCAATACCTCTAAATCTCCAGTTAAAACACAGCATTATATCTGCCAGCTTTTTTTAGATGTGTAAATTAAAAAAAAAAAAAAAAACATTTTTCTAAACTCTTGCTGAATTTATGGAATTCCTGACCTACCATTAAACCCACAGTGCATCCTCAAGAGGTTGTTTCTGAGTCCATCTGCACTGCGATGAACGTAATTAATGTGGCTAATTTAGGGACACGATCAGGAAGGCCTAACCTTTGCCGTTTGCTTCATGAAAAAAAAAAAAAAAAAAAAAAAACATTTTATCTCCTGAAGAATACTGCTGAAAGGGGGAGAAGAAAAGTCTGAGCTCAGCATGGCTAGTTTTCAGCTCCACTAGCTTCTACCTTCACTGTCAAATGCTTTTAAGTCTATATAAGAAACTAATAAAGCCCATAAGCCTTGTGCAAGCATTTTGTAATGTCTGTTCACACTTATACTAATGTGACTTTAAACGCAAAATTGCTGATGCAGACAATCCCATCTCTTTCTGTGTTTTTCATTAGGACAATAAAAACACATGGCTTCTGGTACATTTTCTGAAGCTGTCATTGAAAAGTAAGTTGAAAGAGAGAAAACCACGAGCACATTCTGTACATTTGGAAACCATGTGAAAAAATATCCAGCTGAAAACGACGGCTTTGAGGAACAAAACATAAGTTTCCTTCTGACTTTACTTACTTACTTACTTACGTTTACCGTTGCAGTTTGGCAGTACTGTGTGTGTCAGTCCGTCACATGAAATACACAGATGTTTGTGGTTGTAATGTGAAAAATAAAGTTATAAAACAGTTATAAAAACATTATCTAAGTTTGATCTATTATTATTATTATTATTATCATTATTATTAAAAGCCTGATTCAAGGAATGTCTGATTTACACTCTTGGATAAAGTTTATTGAAGATTTCTGTTTTTCTATTTTCTTTTTTTTTACACCACAAATTCTGGAGAGTTAGACCAACACTACGCCGAGTCTATTTGGTCCTTTTCAGAATTGGCATTAATTGAACTCTTACAGAGTTATTTCAACAGTAGTCTGAGTAGTTAGAACTATTTCACGTGTTAAAACTACTCAATTTCTTGTTAAAACATCTTAACGAGTTAAATTAGCACCAATTCTCATAAGGACAAAATAGACTCAGCTTTGTGTTGGTTTAACTCTGCAGAAGTTGCTGTGCACATTTGTGAACACTTACCCAGTGTTTTCCATGTGAACGGAAGTGCTGCTCAAACCCATGTTCAGTTTACGATGGTTTCCTTCTTCAAGCTCACTTCCTTAAACTGCCCTGCAAATAAAAAAAGAAACAGCTCAGCTTTTGCATCTGTTAGTATTCGCCTTGTCCTTGTTTCACTATCCCTCTCTTCTGTCCTTTTCTTCTCCTTCAGACACCTTTTAATTATTTCCCTGCCACATTTTCCTATAGCTGACTTATCAGATTGTCTGGATGTATTTGTGTCCGCATGTGTGCGATTGTGCACGCTGCACACTTGGGTGCGTGTGCTTCGGTGAGAATGTCTGCGCGTGCGCTCGTGTGTGAGGGACGTCCTGCTAAAGAGCGATGAAAATATCATTTTATCAACATCTTCTGTCAGACTGGCGGACTGAATGCTGATGCACGCCGTCGGCTCCGTACCGCCTGACTTGTCGACACAGAGGTCTGTGAAGTCTGATCTCTACGGACGAGGGAAGCCATTTGCGTCCATTTAATGGAAACAGCATGGACAAACTCTGATCTTCTGATTCTACAAAGAAAGGAAAATAAATTTAATGGCTCTGGAACAAGGAAAAATGTGAATTAAAAGAAATTTCCAGTTACAAAATGACAAATAAATAAACAAATGGGATGAGAGTGTCAGGAGAGAGACATTTGGGGAATGACTAAAACTATAAGTCTATAATATTATTTTAGACTTTTTTTTTTTTAAACACGTGCAACCTTTGGAATCTGATTTTGCGCCACACAATTCCACAGTGAAATACTGAAACAATTCTTAATTTTGTCAAAAGGGGAAGAGTTCATGTTTCCATCCAGTATTTTATTTACATCACGCAACTTCCTAAATAAACTGCAGCTACGCTTGGTTTTCTTTGGTGTCCTAATCACACTGCTGATATTGCTGAATCAAACATCGGGAGCTGCTTTACATTCCCTAATGAGCTGCTGCAACACCCCTGTGGTCCAAATTACCAACACCCAAACACTCATAAGAAATGCAAACATAAACAGGACTGTTAAGAAGGTGAGCATATTGATTGATTACATCCTGTCTATGTGACCCTGAGGTCCAGATCAATGCACAGCTGGTTGACCAGGGCTGGACGCAGCCTTTGAAGCTCACAGTCCCCCCCCGACCCCAGAGGAAGCACTACAGCACACATAGTGATGAGTCACTTCATAGTTGACCCATGATTTCATTTGATTAGTTTCACTAACGCTAACATTTTTAATTTCCAAATGCAGAAGTTACATGGTTCGTATTATTATTATTATTATTATTATTATTATTATTTTACTCCAGAGCCGAACCTGACCTTGTTGTTAACATCAGCAGAGGTGGGGGGTCTTTGTGTCAGGATTCCTAACAAAGCACACGGTTGAAACCAGAAGTTAATTTACTCCCGAATAAAAAGACATAATTATTCTCTGTGTCTGAAGTTAAATGAGACTAAATGTCTAAATCAGCTGCTAAAAATATAATTTGTCATTTGCTGAATGAAACAATAACGAGTGAAAGAATGTGTCTGAAATTGATTTATAAATGTGTTCTACAGGGGTGGGCACCGCTAACTAGGAAGTTAGCT
The DNA here is from genome assembly GCA_010277075.1 of Poeciliopsis retropinna. Taxonomy (NCBI): domain Eukaryota; kingdom Metazoa; phylum Chordata; class Actinopteri; order Cyprinodontiformes; family Poeciliidae; genus Poeciliopsis; species Poeciliopsis retropinna. The sequence goes on from VMRM01000009.1 coordinate 3,245,490, forward strand.
GCGCTAACCCCGATGCACTAATCATAAACGTTAGTTCTGCTCATGCTAAAGCACAACAACAACACTGTATTTAGCAGACGCTAATGCTAAAGCCCTTGGATGACTACAGTCCTTACTTTTGACATTTTATCTTATAGCTTCTATAATTAGATATAGTTTTTATGTTTACATCTTGTTCTCTGATGTCAATTGTTCTAATTTGTCCTGCTTGTTTCTTGGGAACCAAAAGTGGATTAAGCAGTCCTTTCTTGGACTAATTACCAGTCTCTTTGTCCTCTGTAGTTTAGTCCTTCGTGGCTGCGGGCACAACATCTAACTGGGCAGACTGGAGAGCCCAAGGTCAAGGAAAGGTAAGTTAAAACAAAGTGCAACTTCCACTATCTGATCAGAAATTTCCTACACGTTCAATCAGAAACGGCAAAATGACAAGCTTCCACAAACTATTGCCACCTACTGGTCTGGCGTAGGTATTTTTTTTATGCATATTTATACAATTCTTTCCAAATACATAAGAAAAAAATATTGATTCAAAGAAAACTATTTGGACTAGTCAAGGTCTGAATTTATATGCACATACAACCTGCTTAGAAATATGAACAAATTTGATGACAGAAACCACCTCTATTTACATACACTTCCATGTGAATGTGCTTTCCTTGTGTAGTGATTTCATGGTTGTTTTTCCCCTCAAAGGAAGACCTTAAACTCAAGGCCCAGTGATACAGCTGAGAGCATCTTGACTTTCTGAATTGGCCTGGCAGTTTCCCTTGTCGCATGTTGAGGGATAACAGCGAGGTCAGCCTCTGGTCAGCCAAACAGTTATGGGAGAACAGAGATGTTCCAATCTGCTTTAGTGTTTTGTCCCTATCAGCAAGTTTGCCCAATTTTAGGTAACCAGGGAGTAAGAGAGACACAGACTGAGGGTGGAAGGGGTGAGGGGTTTCTGCACAATGGACAGTCGTCTCATTAAAATGAATTGTTTGGTTAAATGTTCAAATTCTGGCTAAGAGGACTATCTGTTCAATTTGTAATTTGGACAGGTTCCAGTTTGTCTTTCGGCTCCACCGATCGATTATGATGACGCTTTTAACGGCGGAGAGCCGGGGTGCATCGCTCACACCGGGTCTGTCCTGAACCTCGGTGTGTGTACGCCAGGACCAGCACAGATGAGGGCTGCTGCCTCGGTGGTAATGAATGTAAAGAGGCATGTGTTAATAAATTAGCTGTGCATGTATCCTACCTTATTAATAGTCTCAGAGGCAAATCACAACCTCTTTAATGCTTTTCACTTAGCGTAGCTTAAGGGTGCCTTTCATAAAACATGGCAGCTTTTTAGACACTTATTCTGGGGGTGAATTTATCATCCTCCATGGCTTCCTACCATCCTGCCCTTTTTTCCTCTTTCCAGTGTATTTTCTGCTCAACATGTTTCTATACCACAAGATAGATTTTTAAAAAAATAAAGTGTGTTTAATCTAAGATTAAATTGGGATATGACTGTCATTTGAACATTTTAATTTGGGCAGAAATAACTGAACACAGCCTCGGGGAATACAAATGTTATTCCTCAGTCTACTTAAGAGGATCAGCAAGACGCTGAGCTCACAGATACTACGATGATGTATGATCACAGGGAACCACAACGTTCTTTAGCCGAACAAATCTTGGCTCACGTGAGTGTATTTTAAGGCATCTTTGCTGTATAACAGAAACGATTCGTTAGAAGGAAAATTTGCACAAGAGAAAGGAAAGATTTGACGGCAAAGAAGTGTTAGGCTTACAAAAGCAGGATGGATAATCTCCACTAATATATAGATTGCCTGGTAAAAGTATTCATACCACTTGTAGATTCACTGAGTAGCAGTAAACTGAGACGACTGCTGTCTGTTGCCAGGTGTATCAGAGATGGTCAGGAAGTGCAGACAGCTGGTGAGCTGCTTTGGGCATGGAGTGGAAACAACCTTCTGAAACAAAGAAGATGATTCTAGAATTCAATAGAAACAGGAATCAGTCAAAAACTATTTATCTTCTGCCATCATCTGCTGTGGTCCCTGCATATGAGCCAGTGACCTCTGTTCTGGAGACTGCTCTGTAACCTCTAATTAGGAGTGTGCTAAGAAGGATTCTTCAAAAATGAAGATCATCTTAGACAACATGAGCCTCCTCTTCTCGGTACTGTCTTACAACAACAACGTTTTTTTGTTTTGTTTTGTTTTTTGGGGGGTTTTTTCAGTCAGAGGCCTGACTGCTACAGGAGCTCTTTCCTGTCCAAAGTTATACACACTGAACAGGAATGGAGAGAGAACAGTTCCCTGTGGCTCTCCTGTCCTGCTGACCGCCCGATCAAACACACACAACTCAGTCTTACAGACTGTGGCTGTTTGTCAGATAGTCATCGATCCAGGCAATTACTGAAGCCTCTGTGTCTTCTGGAGTTTCAGATGAAGGAAAATGAATTGCGTTTAACGCACTGGAGAGATCGGAGAACATGATGCTCAGTGCCGCCTGCTTTGATCAGATGTCGGTGTAATATTTTTCTGTGATTTTTGTCAGTCGTCCCTTTCTTCCGCTCTCCATCCTCTCCTCTTCTATGGAACCAGGTTCTGGTGAGGAAGCTCCCATTTTGCTGAGTCCACCAAACACTGGAACAGAGCGCTGCTTCACTGGGACCATGAATGAACCCGGGAGTGACAGGTGTGTCTTAGTCTCCTCCATTTCCCCTCGTGAGCCCACTTTCTCCTTTTTTTCCCCCTTTTTTTGTCTGCCCATGTCTCTACCCACCGTGTTCCCTCCCCACCGTTGTGCACGTTCATTCTGGGTTGATTTATGGTTTATTGTCTCCTGTTGTCTTTCAAGGTCGCCTCTAAAGCCGTCCAAACTGGACCCAGGGGAGTCGTCTTTCAGTGTACCTGCCAGGGAAACGCCAACGTCGCTTGCAGCTGCCACCAGAGCACCTTGTGCCAAAGAAAAAGTCCAAACTGCAGGTCTCCCCTGCACCTTCCAGCGACGGTGAATGAAGTACATCAGCAGCCTGGCAGGTGATGCTGATCAATAGTAATGTCAGAGGTTACATCAGCACAGCACCTTTAAAAAAAAAGCTAACATTTTTACCCTGTGACACTTTCTGCTGGGTTTTGCACAACTCCATTCGGTTACTTTTCTAATTCTTCCCGGAGATGATGTCTGTTTTACGAGTAATTTCCCAGAATGGTAGGAAAAATAGAGGGCGTTAGGGAGCATTAAAGGGAAAAAAACACATGCTCACTGCAGCAGACGTGGTTCCTCCTTGAATTGTAGTCAATGAAATAAAGATCAATCACAGTGTTCCCCACGGGCAGGGGGCGGGAGGCAGACATCTAAATAGAAATTAGTGAGACTCTCCCAGGCTGCATAGACCTCTGTTCAACTAGTGGAGTCACTGGTGGGTAGTAGGTGGGGCAGAGGGAGATCCCCAACTTATTCAACCCAACATTTACCTCTTGCACTTGTGTATGTCGTATGCATGCACATATATGTGCGCATGGAAACCCGAGAGGCTTTCAGCTTGGATTTGACCTACTAATCCAATGTTTTGAAGATCAATCAGTAGTGAACACCAACTCTGTATAAGTCGGTTCACTCATCCATGATTCTGATTCAGCGTCGGTTGCAAGTCATGGCCTAAGGAAGCCAACAGAACCACATCATTCTTGAAGAGGTTCTTCTGAGGTTCTTCTCCACCACCAGGCCTTGAGCTCCTGTCCATACAAACAAATGGCAACCCAGGAAACATCCATCATGTACTGGGAAAAGACTTTTTCCTATTAATGCAGATATGCCTCTGTATTTGGGCATACAAGATCGGACAGCTCTTACAGCCCCATACTCCCACAGTGTCCCCCTACAAAATACCTGAGGAGAATCGAACCCGTCAGCAATTCTACGAGGGTAACGATCTGATCCAATGTTGCACATCCCTGCATTCAAATTCAAAAATGTTAAAAAACATTATTATTTGCTAACTTGCTAAAAATTAGTCAGACTCGTTAGTGAGAATAACAATTATCATTGCCTATTTGGAACTGGAACACAACTAAGTTGGGTTCCATCTCATTCACAGATCCAGGGTCTGTCTTTAGAGGTGGATGAATCACAGCATAAACTGCAGCCGGCCCTACTACCACAGCTTCATAAACATGGCTTTAATAGCTTTAGTATTGAGGTACGTTATAATATTGCCCTGTTGTTGCTATGGCTATTGAAAGCATCTGCAGTCATGCACAAAGCATGCTGTGATGCCATTGTTTCTCTAAAAGGTGACTTTATCAAGCAACACAAAGACACAAAAGCTTTTAAAAGATAATAAAAAATGCTGTTGTCAGAAAACTTTGCAGACAATACAAGTTTGGACATGGCGAGTATTTGGAAAGTAGAAATCTTTCTGTTCGCGTTAAGAAGGCTGAGACGCTTAAGACGTTTTCTTCCTGTCATCACTGCTCCTGTTTACACACGTATACCAACAGCGGGAGGTTTTCTAGATCCACTGCAGCTCTGCTCTCAAAGCGCACAACAGTAGACAGGGATCACAGATGAGTGCGTGTCTATAGGAGCTAAACGGTAGGCCCCGATTCCTTTACAACACTTTGAGAATAACAGATGAGGCTCCGTGCTGTGTTAATATTAATAGCGCATCTATCTGAGTGCATTCAAAATAGCAAGGAGCAAAATGGAAAGGTCATCAGAGACATAAACAGGTCAGCAGAAAACAGAACAAAGAGTAACTCGGTGTACCAGTACACACACTTTTCCAGTTCATAATAAAGGCACCAATATTTGCACCTGCTGATCTTCCTGACATTCTGCTTTGTGTTAAGTGTCAGTAATAGATCTAGTGCAGGTTGGAGCATTTTTACCTTTTCAAAATGTCTCTGGAATATTAGAAAACAGCCGTTTGAGTGTAAAATTGGGTTAAAAAAATAACACATAGCTCTTTCAAGGTGGATGATGGCCTTTAGCGGCATGTTAAGAAGGAACATCGGCTCTTTAGGTCAATGCTTGTAAGTTCTGGTACAAAGCCTTAAGGTTGTCTGTTAGAAAGCAGGAAATGGACTTCATTTGTCCCAGCATCTGATTCCAAATCTACCAGTGATTTCACGTGATGAAAATGAAAATAATGGAATGGTAAGGTCATTCCAATATCAAAAAATCTTTTTCCTGTAGTAGGCTGTTGATCACAATTGTGATGTGATTATATAGACTTTGAACCGCCTTAATCCTGAAGTGTGCTGTACAAATAAACTTGACTGGACAAATTTGAAGGAGAGTTTTAACAGGTAGAGGAGGAAAATAAAACTTGCTGATCAAAAAAAAAAAAACAATTACTAAAAATTAAAGGGCACTTCAACAAAGTCTTAATTTAAGCGTTTGCACAGTTATGCAAAAAAATAAAAAAAAAATATATATATATATATATATATATATATATATATATATATATATACACATGCTTTTTACATTTTGCCCCTGGAAATTTATACATTTTTTTAATGTTTGCATGGTCATTTTTTTATTGTATTTTATTTTTACATTTCCAAAAAAAGATTAATGTGCAAAAGAGGAGATGAAAACACATTTGCCAAATAAGTTCTGATATAGGAAACTATCCCATCCACTGATGGGTCTGTGCTTTACTAGAAGCAACAAACTTCTAAAGTTTTATATATGTCCAAATGTCCAGCACTGAGGGGAGAGCTGCAGCCTAAAGTGCCCAGCGAGAGGCACTCCAGGCTGGGATGGGAGTGGTGGATCGCTCCCTTTCACCCAGTGGGTCTGTGCCTTCCCAGAGGCACAAAACTCAGAGAAAAAAATTCTGGACATCTTGCTCAAAGGAGAGGACTCTCTCCATTTTTCTGAGATGTTTGGTTCATGCTGGTTTTCAACCTTTACAACTTGTTTATTACAGCCATTTGTAGCTGTAATAAACTACAAGTACATGTGTGGCAAAATCACACTTTGCAAAGCGAGGAGGAATCTCTCCAAACCAGACGATGGAAACATGGCCAATTAGCGTTTTCTTGATTTTTCTTTGTTGCAACATTTCAAGTGTTTATATAAAACTCACCTAACAGTTGGGTGGAAACAGGTGAATGTGTCTTTATAATGATGGATATTCTTATGTCACAAAATCTGATTGTCTTAAACACTTAAACGCCAGTAGAATTCGTGTTTCATGGACTTCAGATATAAACACAAATTCAGTTGAATGACGTGTTGTATCTGAGTTGCCTCTAATATTTGTTGAGTCTTTGGCATTTAGTCTGTCTTCCATATTATTTTTCTATGTTCTCTTGTCTTTCTGTTGTGTTTTTCTATCCATACTTTTCCCAACAATCACCCTGTTCCATCTATTTCCGTGGACATATCCCAACACTTCCTGTTCTCTGATCTTGTTGCCTCCTGTCCTTTCAAACATGTTTGATTTTTTTTTTCCTACTCCACTGAACTTGCCTACATCACTACCCTGGATCATATTTCATATTCTTCAGTCTCCTTTGGACCAGTGGATCCTCTGGTCGTCCCACTTCCCTTCTGTGAATGCTGGGAAGCAGATCCTCCTTCCTGAGCATTCCCTGCCTGAAGAACACTCAACCTCTGGGTTTCTTTTCATCTTTCTTCCTGCTTTAACTTTGTTACTCTTTCGAATGAGAGAAAAAAATATATATATGATGTTGGATTGTTCTATGATGTGACTTGCTTAGAAAGTCACATCATAGGACTTCAGGACTTGCGCAGGTCTAGGGTCAGAAAAGCGGCAGCTAACATATTTGGAGATCCCACACATCCTGGACACACAGTGTTTAACTTTTTCCTTTCAGGTCGGCAGTACAGAGCGCTGTCTGTAAAAAAATCTTGTACTCGATGATGTATCTGCTGGTTTGCAACCTGGTCAGTGTTGTGTGTGTTTGGTTGTCTGCTGTTTTAAACACTGACTGTTGATTGGCCCCAGCCAAAACAATGCTTTAACACACTCCCTCACTTTTTCTATTTTGTTTTGACCCACTTATTCTCAAAAGTAATGTTACCTTTTTTATATATATATATTTAACAAATAACTGATGTTTACAAAAGAAAAGCAAAAAGGTCAGTTGAGGTTACCCGACTGACTTTAACAGATTCCAGCTAATTTTAAGTCTTTCCATAGATATTCTGTTGAATTTAAGTCCAGGCTGTGGTTTTAACACTCAAGGTCATACACAGATTGCTTGTTAAGCCACTACTTTGTTTTCTTGGCTGTGTGCCTCAGGTCATGTGGGTAGATGAGTTGCTGCTTTTGTCTGAGACTCAGAACACTTTGGAGCAGCTTTTCTTGAAGAACCCTCTTTGCATTTGGTGACTGTCATCACACTTTCAAAAACACATTCCACAGCATTGTGCTGCTGCACCGCCATGCTTGAAATTGAGAATAGTGATGAGCAGATGAGAGAAACTGTTACAGCTCAGAGAAACATGTTCTCCTGACCGGACTCTTGGTGTCCTTGCCAGAGAGTTCTGTTTTCAGTTGTACTGAAGAATTTTCTTTCTCCTGGTCAGACGATCTTGAAGCGTCTTCAGTCAGAAATTGATTTTTCTGAGCTTTACGTCATGCGATAATATTATTCCCTCATCAAAACTAAACCTGGAGTGTTGTTTTAATTCTTTTATGCATCTTCGAAGAATCCTTGGATCTCTGGTGGCACCCATTCAAGGGGGGCACCCCCGGACCAGCGGTTCCCCCAGACTAGCAGCAGCAGCAGCTAGCAACACTTGGTAGTACAAATTCTCAGTGCAGCACTCCTGAGGATGGATGTAGACGGCATCATGCATTAACACTGATGTGGTGATGGGCTGAAGGTGGGTGTCTGCAGGAACAGGTGCTTCTTAAAGAGATAGAGGCCAATTTAAATGCTTTAACATTTTAAGTTATGTTTAGTATTGTCAGAACAACTGAAGGTAACAAAGTTACTTGATTGTGCTATGAAATGGCACTATGTGCCTGGAAAATACATAAAACCGCCCCTTTAAGTGGGCCGCCATGTCCATCTGATCACTAGGCTGTGAAAACCAGACGCATTTGCAAAGGTTGAGCTTCAGCATGGTTCTACTGTCTCAACAAGAAAACACTACAGCACGGTCTGATTAACCACTGGGTCAACATAGCAAAGAGTGTGAATACTCATGTGCCTACAATGTTTTACTCTTCTACAAAAAAACATTCTGAAAAAAATGTGTCATGTTTTAGATTCATGTAGAATAAATCGTTCACATAAAGAAACGTGCAAAGAGTTGAAGAGTGTGAATGCTTTTTGGTGGCTGTAAATGGTCTTTTTTTTTTTTATTATTTCATCTTGTATTATATTTGTTTGGAGAAATATGTGCAACAATAAAGGGGGGTATGTAAATGAGTTATTGCAGCATTTTAACAGGGGTGTGAAAACCTTTGAAAGCCATTGCATGTGTTGGGTAAACATTGATCAATGCTGCAGCAAACTTGAGCATATATTGATCGTGTGCTTTTTCATACCGCAGACCATCAAAATACGCCAAACTTAACATGACGGTGATTCACTGTGATCTTTTTCTGCTTATTCACTCTTTGTTTAAATAGAAGAACAAAGAGACGTCAGAGGAAAAGTTATTAAAATGCTGTTTATCTTCAGTCAACATGAAGAGTGGTAGTCTCCCTCTGGTGACAGTGCACTCTTACTGCAACAAGTGCAAACTAATGATTAACTGGCATTAACATGCTACTGGATGACCCTATTCACAGGTCTATTCTGTTTAAATAAACTTATTCAGACAGATCCAATTCACAACAAGAATCATCTCAAACAACTACACAAGACAAACATGTTTTTATATTTCATTCATACTAAATTCAATCCATTTCATGTGGTCTCAGTCAGTATTAACGGACAAAATATGCGAGCGCTGGGTTGGGAGTTCTTTTTATGGAAAACAAAATCAGGTCACACTTTTATTCAGTGAACTTTCTTTACAAAGATCTCAACACGTCATGGGATGTTGACGCGTAATGAATTTAATTTAAGCACATTAGCACTCAATGCTATAAATACTGTATTTATATTATCCTCCATTCACTCACTAAAAAGGCACCTGTTGGTGTGTGAATTGTTTTCATTAATAAATCAAATAAAAGTGCTAACCAGTGATGGCATAGTTACTTTGAAAAAGTAACTTTAATCTGATTACTAATTACTCCTTGAAAAAAAATAACTTAGATTACTGACTACTTGATTTGGAAAGTAACTAAGTTACATTAAAAGTCATTTTTTTAGTTACTTTCAGCAGCTGCTAACCACAACAACGCTCCACCATCTGTGAACTTTACATGGAGCTCTGCTAATTCTTCATTGAGAGTTATTTTATAATGATAACATCAACAATGTGTCTCCGCTTCTAAAGTTGAAGTGAAGGGGAGATTGTTTAATGGTTGCAACAGTACAAAAACACTTTAGTAATTTGTGCATGTTTTTTGTGTGTTCTAGTATTGTGTAGAAAACTATAAATAGGATTTTAGAACATCCCGGCCCAACCCAGGCCCCAGCCTGCAGGTTTTGTGTTACGGCCCTGCGTTTGCTGTCTGATCTCCACAACTCTGATGGCTGCACAAATTTGTGACATTTATCTTAATATTAATAATTATAATGGCATTTAGTCGCACTACTTTATGGACACTTTTTCAATCAGCTCATTCTTGAAAAATAACGAATACAACATGAGAAAATGTACATTAGCTTCACAATAAATGGTGCTTTTAATTTACGCATCAAAAAACTCAGCCATGTGAAAGCCCTGCATCATTAGTTTGTTTTATAAAATCACCAAAATAGTCGAAGGACTTTGTGCAAATATTTAAATGTTCAAACGTAAGCCGTACAGAAGGATTTGAAAAATGTACAAAACAAACCATATTTATGGTTGTCAAGTGAGGACGGCGGCGTGTTGCTAACAGGAAACCGGAGCGGTCACCTCAGGTGGTGTGTGGTGAAGCTGGTCGCATCCTGTCATGGCAGGTTCCTGTATCCATGACGGATGCCCCGTCTCCCTGTGGCTCCCAGCCCGCGGTGAAAGCGCAGTGGAATTTCACCGTCCACTATTCACAAGTCATCAACATCAATATTTCCTCCTCCAGCCCTCATTCCCTCATCACCGGTCCCTGCAGTGTTCCATCCATCCCTATTCATCCTGAAGTGGCAGCTGGAGCTACATGTGTCTCTCCGTAGAGAGCAGGAGAAAAGAGAGAATGCGTGCCAGACTCAATCTGGGATCTTCGGCATCCTGGAGAGATGTTTAAATCAAATTTATTTATTCATTTGTTTATTTTACAAAGAAAATGTTCCTGGTGAATAAGAGAATATTTTCTGGTCTTTATGGAAGGCAGTGGATGGAGTTGGACCATCCTGTTGTACACCATGCGTGGTGTACAACATTAGCCAGAGACATTATGGACATCATAATTCGAAATTCACTCATCTGATATTAATATCTGTAAAGGTCCTGATATTAAAAAATATTCTATTTTGAGTGACATCATGTTTTATTATGCCTTTTTTATTATATTTCGAATTCCCAGCTGCACTTTCTGAATATTTTGAAAGAAGGTTTGTTGCAGTTTATATTTGTATTGTTTTTCTCAATTTCAGTTTCTTTATTATGTATTTTACATTGGACGTTCTACTCCTAAATGTGCTGACTGAGCAAATTAAAGTTGTGTCGTTTTGCCATGTTTTACCAACCTTGTGAAGCTGCTGGTGTGTTTAAGTGTGCTGTACTGGTGCAAAAAATATTTGTGGTTCAGCACATTTATGTCTTTGTTTTTAAAAATAAACACTTCAGCTGTCTTTCTGGATCAGATCGGTATCGGCCGATAATAAACCTCAGATATCTGCATTGGTATCGGAAGTGAAAAGAGCGGATCGGTACTTTCGGGGTGTATGTGCCATAGTGGAGTGGGTGCAAAACTTTTTCTCTGTTATCATTACATTCAAGAAATTGACAACAGACAACATTGATAGAACTTCTTGGACATCCAATGGGATATCTTGCTTTGCCTGATAAACAAACCCATTGGAAGGAGGAATTCAGACATTCTGTTTGAAGTAAAGTGCAAACCAGGCCTCAACTCAACTCCCTCCTCAGGTGACAAATTTTGTGCATTCTGCAAATACTGCAGGATCATTTCTGACTCTGGGCAGCTGTGGCAATTAATAAACATCTATTTTGCCTGAAGGCACAACGCTGAAGGCAATATTCAAGAAAGCTAAAAAAATTACAGCTTTCAAGCATTAAAGAAAAATAATTTGCTTAAATCATACTGACTCTTTTTATTACGTGCTCTGCGCAAGCCGCAAAAGAACTTGTCATTCCAAAGGTTATTAAAGAAACACTTTGCTCTCAGAGTCAGACGGCTGATGTGATTCTGTAAAGTAGAAGTGGGTGGAAAGAAACAGAAGTGGAGCTTTGATTCACCTCGGCTCAAATGTTCATTTACTTAAGCGACTTTTTATCTGTTGGTAAATCTTAAGTCACTGATTCTGATACATTTATGCTTTTACTGGACTGGAATAGTTTTGATCTTTAGCAACAGTTTGACTTTTCAGTGGATTGTACTGGGATGAGTTTGATTTAGGGGCAGCAATAAAGTAGATTTTTGTTGATTTAAGAAAACCTAAACAGACTGTTATAATAATAATAATTTAAAAAAAAGGCAGGGGTCGAAAACAATTCAATCAAACTGAAGATACAAGTACTACAATGTTACTACTATGATAGGAAAGGGAACAAAGAAACCAAAGAGAAAATAAACATGTTTTTGAGTAGAAACAAATTCCTATTCAGAATACACAGACCACGGATTGTGAGTTATACCAAATGGAACAAGAAACATTTCAAATAATTGTTTCAATGTCACCTAAACCGCGTTCTAACTGGTTCTGCCTGGATGAATTTAACGTTTTGATTACGAGAGAATACTTTGGATTCATTTTTCTCATCAAACATCATCCACATAAAAACCGTGGCGTGTGAAAGTTTTCTCTATTTTGCTGCAAAAAAAAAAAAAGAAAAAAAGAAAAAAAAGCACAAGTGTAAAGTGATGAGTGGCCACAGCCATTTCTTTCAAGCCCAGGCATCAGCATTAACCGCAGGGATTTATGACAGAGGAGACAGAAGCTTTATAGAGAAGTACGTTCCTGCGCCTCCCTCTGAGGGAGAAGCTGATGACGGCACGAGCGCTAACGTTCAGAGGGGTGAGGCGGCTGCGGAGGGAGAAGGGAAATAAGGAAAAGAGGAAAACACTTAGAGAGATTAAACACGACGGGATGAGAGAAGACCCTGTTTTTATGTGCATATGTCTGCAAACGTGCTGCCCCATGCGTGTGAGCGCGTCCGGTGTGTGTTGGAGACGTTCTGGATCCATTTCAGGTCCTGAGTAACAATCCATTATAGATTAGCGGTGAGTCTGCCCTTTTTTTTTTTAATATATGGAATCTGTCATTAATCTAGAGGAGCTATTTTCAATGAGGAAGACATCGCTCCACTGTCAGCACCAGCGCTATCTGCCCAGTGTGGTGGAACTGGGAACCAGTTTCAAACTGCTGTTATTGGGTTAGAGGACCATGAGAGCCGTTGGTCACTCTATTCATCACATGGCACCACCGGTAGAAAATCAAATATAAATGACGCCTTTCTGTGCGGCATTACCAGCATTCATTTACCAGCTTAAGTTTCTGCAGACGAAAACTAACCCTACCAGTGTCTCTCTTGCTGCGTTTCCATAATCTTTGTTTATATTCTGCTGATGTCAAAAAAATAAAATAAAACAAAAAATACAGTGTGTTTTAAATAAGAAATTATATTAAAAACACACAAGAAGCTGCAGATTCAGCCACATGTGTATTCTGAAAATTCATTTTCCTTTAAATTTTCCTTGTACTTTGGAAAGTTCATGACTCAGAGCACTGTAAGAAGAGGCCCATATTTGTACACAGTCTCCTCTATACCTAACATGCGTTACTCTACATCCACATGGAGAGCTTGGACTTCCAGCCAGAGTCCCAAAAAGTATCTGACCTCTGCCTTCCTACACAAACCTCCCTTCAGTTTTAAAAACTGGCTCCAATTGACAATGTATTGAGTCACTTTTCAGTCTCAGTTTAGGACTCGCTTCAATTTCTAACAACTAAAACAGGAAAACTATGGAAACATCCGCAGCCAAAACGCTCTCCTTGCTTAAAGCTTTTCCAAAACTCTGATGACCAGGGGTTAAAGAAGCAACCTCTGAAGCCTCGTTAGCTGAGACCAATTAAATATGACCTCACGTCTGATGGTTTTGATGATGAATGCCATTTGTGGTGAAGATCAGCTAATTAGTTAGCTAAACTTACAATTTGCTCACAGTACGTTGTTCGAAAGTTAGAGAAAGATTTCAAACATAAATTTTAAAAACCGTCTTTCTGTCTGTGCTTCAAAGTGAAACAGCAAACATCCAAACGGCAGTGACAAGAAAACCTTTCTGACTTCCAACGTCAACGAATCACCAACAGTGAAAGACTAATGCCCAGAGAATTGTAATGAGCTTGAGACTCATGCTGAGCATAGCAAATACACATGAGACAAATGATTTGACACAGTGAGTCTGTGTTTGACAGCTCACTGGGAGGGCGTGCCAGGCGAAGCTAACAACCATGACAGGTGTTTTCTCATTCTGCAGAGGTCTGTGTGGGCTTCCAGTCAGCAAGCGAGCCAGAAGGAAAGGTTTGCTTGGCGTCCCTCGTCGTGTTTACGGACACCATTGGTCTGGAAGAATGCGGTCTGTTCGGATCTGGTCCTGTGGAAAATAAAATAATAAAAAAAAAAAAAAAAAAAAGGTTAACACTTTTGGAATTGCGAAAAGAAAAAAAAAAGAAATCTTATCACGCGTTGTCGTTCAAGTACAGCCAAAGTCAAACTGGCGAAAGTCTTTCGAGAGACTGACAAAAAAGAAAGGAAACAGCGGAAAGAAGGATAGAGAAAAAGAAATAGAAGGAGAAGAAAAGAGACAAAAAGACAGAAAGATGTGAAAAGAAAGAAGAAAGAGTAAAAGAGAGATTTAAGAAGAGAAATCAGAAAAAAATAAGAAGAAAATAGAGAAAGAGAGAAAAGAAATAGGAAAGAAAGTACTATATGTACTATGTATGCATGTTACTGTATGTTTTTACAGATTAAGTTAGAAAAAAATATTTCCTCTGACATGAAGTACTGAGAATGTGCTTCAAATTTTAAAAAAAGTCCATTCTTCATGTTACCCAACTCCCTGAATGTTTAAAGTATGCTGTTGGTATCAGGTGAAAACTATAAAAACAATCCAGGCCACAGGCAGCCGTGGCTCAGTCCCTGATGTCGACACTCAGGCCTTGCCTCTCTGCCCCCCGTGCCTACACATTGCTTGTCAGCTGGCTGAAAAAGGTTACCACATTTTGCCCTCACGTCCAAGAAACACAAATTCCAGTTGAAGAAACATTTACATTATGGGAACTTATTAACCAGCTTTAACTTTAACTTTTAACTTTTTTTATTTATAAAGAGAGAAATGGCAAAAGAGATTTTATTCAGTTATTGGAACTAAGCTGTATTCTACCAGTGTTTACTGCATTTAATCTCCTCAGGTTTATATAACAAAATAACATTGAACAGATATATACATGGAAACCTGTCGTGTAGCAGAAGCAGCCATGTTTCACAACGTTAAAACCCAAAGCAGAACACTTATAAAGCGAACCATCTCTGTGAGCTTCGCCTGTGTAGCAGAACTCCTCGCCTCATCGGCAGAGCCAGGATGAAGCTGTGGAAATATTACAAAACCAGGCATTGTGATAGGATTGAAGGGGAATCTTTGGTTGTGCGCTGCAATTAGCAGTCAGCGGTTGTTTGGTGTGACAAGCTCACTGACAGCCAGTTTAGGACTCTCACAATCACAGACGACCTGCAGCAAATATTAAACAGTGTCTAAAAGTTTGAGTAAAAATCTGCTGACGCGTACAATGACTTAGATTGATTTTTTTTTTTTCCACCTATAGTTCTTCCTCATATTCTTTACAACTTTGATGTTGGAGGCCTTAAAGATGTAGTATGTAACTTATTCTTTTACATATTTATTGAAACTGTCACTGTGTCGTAAGAGTATTCTATGACACTGATAATCTGTGAAACAAATTGAGCTCCTCTGCCTTCTGGAAACAACCAATCAGAGCGAGGAGGCGGGTCTTAGTGCAGTCAATCAATCCCCATCAGCAGAGCCAGTTGTGAATGCTAAGGCTAATTAGAACGATGACAGCGGATAAACGATTTTTCTGAAATAGTGAGTTAGCTTTAGTGAGTTAGCTTTAGCTTACTGACAGCACAAACCCCTTTCTCCTGGCTCTGATTGGTTTTTTTTGGTCGGGAGTTTCTTCAGTCAGCAATAGTAGCTGAGGGAGGAGGTCCATCTGTTAATAGATTATCTGTCTCCTACTGTCATGACATGACATTTTTAACAAATATGTGAAAAAAAACTGTTCTTTTATAAAAGTTACATACTGCAGTTTCAAGTTTAATAGTTTTTCTGGAGGAGAGTTTCACAAGATTTAGCAATGGTCAGTTTTCAGCCTAACAGGAAATTCTTTAAAATCTTTTAAAGACCATCAAAATTTTACATTTTTGGCTTCTCTTGTCATTTATCCATCTCCTCCTTCATTTCTTTGAGAGCCTCTTTTGTTGCTTCAATCCTCTCCAGAAGGCAGGATCTCTCTGTTTGCCACTGCTGCCTTTCCTCATGCAGAACTTCCAGATCATTCTTCACAGCTGCTTCTGCATTTCTAACAGTTCTCTGCTGTTTGTCAGAAGACTGGATTTTTTATTTTTTTTCCCCTGGGCTCAGAGCAATCTCCGGTCCTCCACGTCTTGCTCCTTTTTGATCAAAGCTGCCTTCATTTTGCACGGTTACTGAACTGACTCGGCTAAGCAGATCTCAGCCTCATTTGTTCCGGTCTTCTCAGCAACCAGAACAAATTTCCAGTTCTACGACTTTCCCCGCAGCAACTTGTTGGTGCTGGGTCTACTCTCCTGCTGCAAATGAAAAGCAGCTTCCACAGGTTAACAGGTCTTCAGCCAGAGTACCTAATTCATCATAAGAGTGACTGCTATCAGAAATCGTTCCTACCTATGCCATCCCAGTCCACAATTACTCTTTGAGTTATCACAATGTTCTATTTCCTTTTTGGGATAAATAAAGCATTTTTGAGTTGAATTGAATTGCCTGGCATCGAATGACATGTGGATGACTTTTATTTGGGGATATTCAGGACTAGACTCTGTGAAGTCAGTTTTGTCAGACTTAATAAAAGATTCTTATATCTTTATACTAACACAAAAGAGAAGCAATCCAAATAGATGCGTGTGCATGTGTGTGTGTGGGTGTGTGTGTGTGTGTGCGTGTGTGTGTGTAAGACGATCCACTGTAGCTGTGGGACATCTAGTAGATGTCGTTCTCACTTAGTGGTGCAGCTGAGATGAGCAGCTTTGATAAGTATTGATTATGGCTCATCTGTGGAAGTTAAAACCTATTACAAAATACCATCAGCCTGTTTAAAAGTAGGCGCTTGGCTAAAGTTAATCATTGAACAGTGTTACCTTTAAGGCTATTGCACTCTGTGACAAGTCATACAGCGCGGACCTTGAGGTTTTTCAATTATTCCAACCAATTTGAAATAATGTAACTGTGACCTAAAGCTGTTTGCAATGAAGGCGTCATTACAGGAGAAAGCTAAGACTTAGTGCAGACGTTGGCTAAATGCAGAGCAGGCGCTTTTCTGTCTCTCACTCTCTCTTTTTTTTTCTTTTTTTACCCTTGGATTGCCCTAATTATACAGGGCATTGATTT
The DNA here is from genome assembly GCA_010277075.1 of Poeciliopsis retropinna. Taxonomy (NCBI): domain Eukaryota; kingdom Metazoa; phylum Chordata; class Actinopteri; order Cyprinodontiformes; family Poeciliidae; genus Poeciliopsis; species Poeciliopsis retropinna. The sequence goes on from VMRM01000009.1 coordinate 3,262,426, forward strand.
TACAATGCATCCATGAATTGATTTGAAGAGCCCTGCACCTTCCCTAAGGAAGGAAGGCTTTGCTCTCTGCTGTTCTTCTCACTGTTGTCCTCTTCATCCATTCTCTGTCCCACTCAGTTTAACCGCATCCAAGTTCGCTGGCAATGTTCAGCTGACTCATGTGGTCGTTGACAGAAAGAAAATAAATAAATAACCCAAAGTTTGTGTGAAACTAATTCTGGTGCCGTTGGAGTCATTCTTGGAGCCATTCGCTCTCCGATTTCAGCGTCAGATTTGACATTTTTCAGTGCGTGCCTGATATTAGATTCTTCTGATAGTTCAGGTTTTCTCTTCATTAGGAGACATGAGATGACACACAATATCTGGTTTGTGAAAATCGGATGAGAATTCAGGTAAATTAAAGGGACAACTAACATCATAAGACCTGCCATTATTCATACACATTATGAATTTGAGAAGTAGTGGGATCAGCTCTTACTCAATTTTCTTACCATACTTTACGTAAAAAAAACCCCAGTACATTTCAAGATGCATCTACAGCTCTCTGTCACTGCGTCTGTCTAATTTCTTTCCTGCTTTCCACATTGGTGCCGAGACGTTTCCTGCCAGGAGAAGCCAATATGCAACACAGGAGACTGAAATGCGGAAGCCGTAACGTGCATCTGAGAGAGGTACACAGTGATACAGGGAGGATCAATTGCTGTTTGCAACGGAGGAAAGAATAAAAAAATATATATTAGTCCAGGAACGGAGGGACGAGTGTGTTTAAAAATCAATTACACAGTAAATATGACACGAGTCAGCAACGACGCCCTCCGGGGAGCCAAGGAAATATGTTCCTGTCTGCACATCAGTAAATCTGCTCTCCCTACAAATGAATTACTAATTTTGTGTTTAGGAGTGAGAGAGGAAAGGAGGGAAAAAAAAAACTGGACCATGTTCATGGTGTTATGTGTGCTGCTTATGTACACAAGCTATGGCTCCCGTGGGAGAGCATTATTAATTGATGGGGTAGAGTAAAGGAAGCTTTCTTTTCTGCCGAGGGAGAGGGGGGAGGCCAGAGCGGCCCGGTATTACCTCTGATCTTTGGGAGTGTCAGCAGGTCGGTGAGCCAAAGGAAAGCACTGCAGCAGCTGATGCTTTGAAGCAGCCTCAAAGGCTGGCCTAAGACGGCTGAAAGACCGGGGACGGAGGACAGGATGGACGGGAAGGAAGCCCGGTGAGAGTAGAAGCTGGGATAAAACGTCCAGTGGGCGAGGAGAGGAATGGGACGCAGCCAAGACAGGGAGACGGTGAATCCAAGAACTGAAAATGTAAACATGTTGACATGAGACAATTCAAACCTTTGTCTCCGTGTACAAGGGATTTAAACGTGACGCGATCTTCTGTTCAGCTGTCTGCATCACCACATCGTAACGCAAAGGAACGTAAAGCAGTTCTGTGGTCATGCAGATCTTTGCAAAACTATAAATTTCTGCATCATGTGCGTCTCTTGGCCATATGTTTTTTGGTGACAACCTTTCTTTTCAAATGCTTTCCAATGTGCAGATCTTCAAAGAACTTTGTGGTCTGCTTCACCCAGGCCTAAAATGACCTCTATACTAGAAAAGACAGTTCTGAAAAAAATCAATCTTAGGAGAATTGTCAACTGTACTGACAACTCAGATACAAAACACTTGCAACATTTTATTTAGCTCACTCCTAAGAGGGTGGGGATACATCAGTGGGGATTACTACGCTGTCTAAGTGAGACGCCTTTATGCCTGATTGTGGGGCGGTGTGACGTAAAGCTTTAAACAGCAGGAGGATTTAACTGCGTAAGCGCCGTTTGACCAAAGGGGGCCAGCACTGAGGTGGTTTTTTTTTGTCTTTATTCTTTTAAGAAAATAATACAATAATGTGCAAATATTAGTAAGCAAATCATGCAAATGGGAAAAAGGATGGGATAAAATGGCAATTATAGGAGCAAGATGGTGAGGTCTGTCTGGGGCTGTTCTTCAAGAAGGGCAAGCAGAAAACAATAGCTAAGACATCCTTCAGTTACAAAGCAAGCCATTGTGTCCTTGTATATTTTATTGTTTTTCTCACTAAACCGGGTGACCCACTACTGAGTAAACAAAACTGGAGTCCATCTCGGAACATTTGTACATGGGCTCTCTCAACATTTTTGTTATCCACTCAAGGGCAATTCTCAATAGAAAAACAAAAATGGAACAAGAAGAATAAATGTCTTGATTGTGGAAGAGAAAACTTGGGCTAAGTAAACTAAGACGTACAGAACAATATTAGCTGTAAGGGCGATCACCTGATCCAGACACCAGCTCCAGCAGTGGTGTCCAAAGGACCGGTAACCTGCATGCTTTAGTTCTCCCCCTGGTTCAACACCCTGGCAGTTACCGTCTCCTCAGTCTGTTCGTTTTCTGCAGAGGCCTGCTAACAAGCCATTGTTTGACTCAGCTGTGTTGAACCAGGAAGAGAACTAAAACATGCAGCTTGAGGATTCACTTTGGACACACCTGATGAGCTAGAGGACGACTGCAGCGAGGGCATGAGCACATATACTGTCATGGCAGGTCACGGCAGGTTGCAGACCAGTGAAACTGCCTATCATTCTCCTCTTTTCTCCTTTTTCATGACGGACGCGCCTCCCCTTCTGCACATCTTTTTTGACCAGCTCCGCGTTTCCTTTATGCTCGTCATCTGAGTGACTGTGATGTCTTGGCACGGCAGCAGTATTGGGTTCAGCCCTAATGAATAGCATTGATCCTTGTTGGGTTATGAGCAGGCTTTAGTGGCCATGTTGAGATGTTAATAAGCCTGGCCTTATTCCGGAGGAGCTTTAATTAGCCTGTTCAAAATGTGCTTACAGGGCGCACTGTCACTCTGCTGTGGCGTACATTCCTTATGTCTGGCACATACACACACACACCTACACACACAAAGGTTGGTGGGGGGGAGCAAGCGGAATCTAGAAGGATTCACACAAACGCACGCGCACACACAGCAAGTCATTTCATGGACCACTGAGATGGCAATCAAAACAGCACTCTCCATTTATTCAATTAATAGTTAAATTAGCAAATCAGGCAGTGTGTATACTGTAACATATGGTGCCACCACATTCACATACAGAGGCACAAACAATTAAATTATAACACCGTATCCTAAACACTGCCTGTTATTTAATCCCTTTGGGTTCTCAAGCCTCAAAGGACATACTGCCCCTCCGCTCTGTTGTATGTTTGTCCCTGAGCCTCCTCCCACCTGGAGGTGCCTACCAAATTTCTAAAGAGAATTGTAAAGGAGGTTTCTGATCAAACCTTTCAACATCCACCAAAAACATTTTTTTGGCGAACATTACTAACGGATCTACTTCAAGCTTGCTGAAATGATGGGAAGGCTTAGAGCAGGGGTCCTCAAATCCTGGCCTCAGGGACCTGCAGGTGTCCTGCAACTTTTAGATGTGTCCATGGTTTAACACACCTCAAACACATGGCTGAATTACCTCCTCATTTCACTGCTGCTAATGTCTCTGGATTTGAGAGGGACTCTAAATGGGTTTGGTGAACACGAAAGTCAGTGGATTGAAGAACCAAACTGCACAGTACCTACGAAAGGCAAAGATCCTGAAGGTCAAATGAAACATCATACTCTTCAAGACGATGCCTTAACATTCTGTCCATGATCGCCACCAATTTAGGGAAAAGGATGAGAGGTTCAACAATGTCAAGGTTAGCAGTTCTGAAGGACTATCATGTAGACAGAAGGTGCGACTGTTATGCAATAGGGAATGTAATAGCCAAGTCCAAAATGTACAAAACCACTAAACACATCTGATGAACCTTTTGTTATCATCAAAGGTTCATTTGGTGATAACAACGCTGATGCATGGCCCTCTCGTCAAGGGAAGTTATTGGTCGACTCATGGGACAAACAACGTTGTGCACAAGAACTTCTGGAGAATACAAAGAGGCAGGAGAGGACCTTGCTTCTGTAGCTGATGCCCCTGATGGTGGTAGAGGAGAGGATGATGGTCCTGCTGATACTTCTGGTGACAAGGCAGGGAACCGTGAAGCGAGTTTTGATAATGGGGTATGACACAGGGGACCAGGACAAGGCTGACAATGACAAATTATGCTGTGGTTGAAGGCTTGGACTGTGAAGATACAGAGAATGTAAACTGGGGATATAGAGGCTGTTGATGGCAAATATTGTCCTGCTGCTTAACATAAGGGAGGGAAAGATGAAGGTGGTGGGTCGGATGACGTTAATGCGTCTGGATGCTTCTGAGTTTGGAGACCTGTTTCACTCTCAAAGTTTACCTGAGCTCTTTCTTTAATCATTTTAATCTCTATTTTCCTCTATTTAAATGTGTCTTTTTGTATTTAAAGGGGTTTTGAGATCATTGGCTACCCATAGTTTATTAATGAAGAATCATCAGACTTGTTCTTTGTCAAACAGGATTTTTCTCAAACAAAATTAGGATCTCCTCCTGATTTATTATGACTTCAGTCTCCTTATGATGGCAGACTGATCTGATCTATACTATCTATTACTGATGAGCAGGACAACTTCGTTTTACACCTCTTATCAAATACCGTCTACCTTTATATCAATGAAGCTGATAATGCTGGTCTTCAAGTTAGTCAGCTCCAAAAAGGGCTCCATTTCTCTTTAGGTTGCCATGTCAGTGTGTTGCCAGTCATCTGAACTGACCTGCTTGGAACAAAAAAGCAAAAAGTAAAACTCAAGAGCAATGGCAATAATATTTACTACAACAGAGGAAGGAGCAGGTAAAACCATAATTTTTCTATTTACAACACATCTTTCTGAATTACACACAGTCGTGCACACTGTCATTCATAAATCAGCTGCCCAGATGTACATACACTTCCCCCAAAACATACGAAACACCACTACCATGAAATGGCTCATGCAATAGTCCTGATGGAAAAAAATTAGTGTTGGACTTAAATCCTCCCTTGAGGTTTTTGCTTACAATTACAGTTGGGCCCAAAATAACTTGGTCTGTGCCGAAACAAGAAAACAGGATACTCCGCCCTGCTCTCTGCCAGGCAGCGAACTCCACTGAAAAAGCTCCGGTCAGGGAGTTTGGTCGTCGCTCCATGTGGCGAAGAATTTCAAAGAAATCATTGTCCTCATTCTCGCCACGACTGAAGCCCAAAGCTTCCTCATGGACGTCTTCAGACAAACTTTGGAGCTGCGATAAACCAGACAGGAGCGTCTCCTGCCACACCCATTTAAATCAGGCCGGTTTGTGTTTCAAATAATTATCCTAGATGATCATTTTGTACATGGGGAAAAAAATGTGCACCAGACATTTTTGCACGTATGAAAATGGGGCTTCAAGCAAGAACTTCAGCTGTCAGTCTGTCGTTGGAAACGCAACAGTAGAGTGAGGATGAGCGGAGTAGAGCCGTCCATCGATAGAAAAGGAGCGATAATGTCATGGAACGCGGCCATTTCTGGCGCTGGATTCCAGATGAGAAGGGTTCCTGAAAAGGAACTTAACATTTGCCGGCTGACTGCAGAACTGTCAAAGGTTCTCTCAAGCTAATGTTCATTGATTAGGTGTACAAAAGGTGGCCTTTCATCGAAACAGTCGGGCATAAAGCCTGAAAAGCTCTTTTTGGAATGAATTTTCATGATATGTTTCGAAATGTTTGGCCTCAGCTGTATATTGTACCGGTAGCCCTCATTGTCAAGACATTAAAACCAAATTAAAAGACAGTTTAGAGGCAGATTTGGATTCTAATTTAATATTTTTCTGCAATTATTTCCATGTTTTTCGAATATTTAAATGATTCCAAGAAGGAGTTTCTCTCATTACATATTTTGCTGCAAAACGTTAACTCTCTATGCACAAATCAACCATTGACAAATCCCAGAAGAAATTCTTTAAATGCCACAAAAGGCTTTGACATTTAGAAAGTGCTTGTAAATTGTTAACCTGAGAGTGCTAAACTAGCTAATTTGTTGCTAAAAGAAAAAAAAAAAAAAAAAAAAAGCCCTCATGCATCCATGTAATTTGAAAGTTGTTTTGTAAGTTGTTGTGTGTCTTTACTCTAAATACCTTTTGAATTAAATTGTTCTGGACACATAATATTTTCCACATATCATCACTGAGGCTGTCATAAACCTGAGCACCTCACCCCAAGATTTTCAGCAGCTTTTACTCTGAACAATTGGTGTAGACACTGCAGCCCTGCTGGGACATAACAGAAAGCTGCTGATGTTGCCAAAAACCCTTTTTTCCATCAAGATGTACTGGAAGGTGTTCTTGTACGCAGCCTCTTGAGTGAAAGGGAGCATGTGATGTAAATCTTGTATTAGCGATGGGCTCCAAGCGCCTGATGTTTTCCCATTAAACTTTGTTCTGCTGTGCACTGTGATCAAATTGGCTCTGAAATCAATTGTGCACATTAATTCACATACAGTTACTCACGTTTAAACAGCTTCTTATCCTGATCATGGTGTTTGTTCTTTACTTCTGTTGTGGTGTTGCAATATTGCAATAGTGGAAAATAAGCAGCATCAGACATAGTTCAGCTTCAGTTCTGTCTTTACTCTCTTGCGTTCTCCTCTTCTTCTCCACATAGCTCCGAAGCATCACTAGTAACATAGGCGGGTAACTCAGGGTCGTACATTGCTAAGGCGGGACTGTTGGCTGTCAGTTCTTTAAGTGAAGTGAAGCTAAACTGAGCTTCTGTTGTCCAACTGAAGCTTAAATCTGTGGAGTATCTGAGGACTGCAAGTAGTGGCTCAATGACAGTCGCAAAATCTGAACGAACTCACTGTGCCATGACGCAAGACCAAGGAAAGATCTCAGAGAAGATGTGCCGTGTGGAGCTGGAACATGAATCACAGCAGTGACTCCATCCCGATTTGGATGAAGACCTTCTTTTGAAATGGTGTGACCCAGGTAGTTTAGTGAAGGTTGATTGAATTTGCATCTGTGCATGTTTAGTTTGAGTTCGGCGTCAGTCAAGGCTTTAAGCACTCTCTGTAAATTGTCATGTTCTCTTTGTGTGGAGTATTAGCAGATGATGTCATCCAGGTATGCTTGTACACCTGGCAAACCTTTAAGGATGATTGACATCATTTTTTGAAACGCTGATGGGGCAGAAGCTAAGCCAAACGTAATAGTCTGTCATGAGTAATAAATGCTGTAATATCACGACTTTCAGGATGCAGAGGCATTTGGTGGTAGGCAGAGGCTAAATCAATCATGGAAAAAACAGTAGATTTGTGAACAGTTCATCCATGTGTGGTAATGGTTGGCAATCAGCAACAATGACTTTATTTGGCTCCCTTTATTCAACACACATGTGTGGCTTTCCTCCATCTCTTCTTTGTGTCACGACTATGGGAGAAACCCAAGAAGAAGCATCAATACGTTCAATGATTCCCTTATCCTGGAGATCTTTGAGCGCCTCTGAAACAGCTTGTCTTACTGAAAATGGAAGTCTCCTGAGTTTTTGATGCACTGGAACAGCATTTGGCAGGATATGTACTTTGTGCATGAAGTTTTTAGCATAGCCAACTTCCTGAACTAACTCTTCTGGAGCATGTTCTGATACAGCCTCTGGTACAGCAGTTTGAACTGTAGGGGTAGGAGAAGTACTAGTAGTAACAACTTTTCGTCCTTCAAGTTTCATTTGCCTGATGCCTGAAACAAATCTAAGCCAAGAACAGCAGCACCTGACTCAACCACAAGAGTACCTGCAGTAGAATAGCTGTCATGAGAAATGGTAGCTTTTAAGCATCCTTTTACAGAAATGTTTTCTTTTGCATCGGTAACAAAAGCAAATGTAGGTTCAGTTATCACACATTCTGAAAAATAGGTGTGGTAAGTGTTCTCTGGTATAATGGACACAGATGAGCTTCTAGACACAATCAGCTCAACATCTTTGCATCGTCCATTAACAGTCACTTGAACTGTGCAGAGGATCTTGTCTTGCACTGCATCGTTCATGAAAGGAACTGTGGGCTCATTAAAAACGACTTCACGTTCCTCCTTTTGAGTCGAACGGCACACTTGTGAAAAATGTCCCACTTTACCACACTTGTTGCATGTCGTTTTAGCAGCAGGGCACGAAGGTTTGTTAGCAAGGTGGTTGAAAGATCCACAGCGGAAGCAGGAACGGTTACAAGCTGCTTGAGCCGTGGCAGGAGCAGGATGTAGAAAAGCCTTTGGACCTCCGTACCCAGGGCATGAAGTAGAGCCCCACGCTTTCTGGCTTCAGGCCAGCCATCCCCCTTCAGGCCAGCAGCTATCACCAACATGTAGCTGTGGAACATTTCTAGCCATGTTGGTTCCATGGCATGAATGGAGCAGATAAAGGCACAGAAATAGACATCACCTCATCACCAACGTTGTGGTCTTGCTATATTGAAATAGTGGAAAATAAGCAGCATCAAAGTTCAGCTTCAGTTCTCTTCTTCTCCACATACAGCATATTTTGCATATTCATAGCTCCCCCTTCTGTTCTTTTCACGCAATAACAGACCATAACAACTTTATATACAGACAGTTAAAACATGCACTGTGTTATACATTTATGTTGGGCTTTTTTTAAAGAAAAGTCACAAATCCAAGAATATATTATTCAAACTACTTACAGTGTTTGCAGTTAGGCTAATAAAATTATTTACAACCCATGGCCAGCACAGATCGCCTCTCTTCACCCACAGTAACTCCCACATGCAGCGTCAAGGCGTCTCCAAATGTCAGAAGTTTTATTTTCAGAACAGCGTCTCTGTATCTTGCACCACCTGCGGTTTAACCCACTGCTCTTTTAATTTCAGAAGGCTCATCTCATCACCTGCCTTGACGCCTGCAGCTACATGTTCATTTTTCCGCCAATTCTGTCCAAAACAGGAAGAAATAATTGCACTTTGTTTGTCCTTTCCACGCTAAATATGAATTATGTTCCTTTTTCTTTCTTTCTTTTCTTTTTTTTTAATTTACAGCTTTAGAAAAATTCCATTCTAGCACCATTGCTCATCATGGCAATGTTTATCTTACTTGGAGGGACTCTGTTTATCTCGTTGACAGCTCATCTCACTGTGGACAAAACTGCTCTAATATTCCAAGCAATGCCCGGCCGCTGAAGTAACACATTTGGGTCGACTTATGTTATCACGCTGTGATAAAATAATACGCTGACAACATGCTGACTAATGTTAAAACAGCAAGATAAATGCAGGTAGCCACGGCAACCAGTGACAGCCTAAAGGCCAGCCAGCTCTTTCTGCAGTCAAGTTGCATCTTCTGAGTTTACAAATAAGTTCTCTATTGTTAGGTGTCTTTTTCTCCCTCTATTGTGACTGTTCTCTAGTTCCCTGTATTTTTTCCATATAAAACACTTTATAGAATTATGTAAATAGTCTTACTGCTGCAGTGGTTGTGTCTTATTGGGACGTATGAAATTAACTTTAATATTTTCTACTCGGAGGTGAGGAGAAGGCACCAACTTCAGGCAGGACTGAACAGCCCAGGCCCCATGTCAGGACTTTTGAGCAGACCAGATCACTCTTAGCTCACCTCACACTGCAAGAATATCTCTGAGGTTTTTCTTTAGAGACATCACAACAATCGGAGCATCCTTAAGTTGTCAAAAAGGGAAAATTGGGTCAGAATTTGGCCTGATTATCTTGTATGAACTAAGCTGAAGCGCCTTGTTTCTTGTTTCTGCTGTTTCTCTGTTGCTCAGTTTGCAATCCAGTCTGTTTTTTTCCCATGTTCCAAGACCCGCTCTCTGCATTTGTTTTGCAAGTTATCTCACTTTACTAAAATATTCCGTCTCACCACAGTTCTGCTCTGCATTCAGGTCTTTTTCTTTTTCTAACTTAAAACATGACATACGGTGCATAAAGAAATTCAACACTTCAGCTTCTCCTGTCTGCTGTGTACTGTGAGTTAGCAAACTGAAAGAGGGCCAATACACTTCCCCCTTGCTTACAACAAAGACAGATTGGAAACAGATTTGAAATTCTTCCAGTGGCAAAAATACACCCGGTTACGATGTGGAAGCTAAAGCAATAGAACCCATCAGTCTTACAGAGGTGGCAGCTGGCAAACTGCAAGCAGCGTGCCTGTGTGTGGCGACTGCATGGCCAGCTAACTGACCAGCAAATCTCTGTGCCTTTTGGTGACAAGGTCTTGTGCGGTTTCAGATCGTGCAGCAGAGACCGCGAAACCAAACGGGTGTGGTTTCAACATTTATCTGTGTTGAACATTAGCAGGATCTCCCTTGAGGGGAATCCTACACACAAAACACTATTAATTAAATAAGAAATGCAAATAAAATCACGCGTGAATAACTGCAGCACTAAACCACTGCGCACTCAAACCGTTCTCTGATGGTTCTTTCGTTATGAAAGGTTGCGTCACAGACCTGGCTTTAGAGAAACGGTGAGTAACTCCATTATCCACTGATCCTCCAGTCGGACTTTTCCACCACAGTGCTTGCAGTGCTTCATCAGGCCCGATGCTAACAGCAGTTCATCTCCACACATACTGAGTGTTTGGTCAAGTCTGTTTATATACATAAATATAATGTGTGATTCTTCAGTTCTTTTCAGTCAGATCCATTTCTCTCATCTGGATTTTGCCAAAAAGTTAAAAGTCATGATTCTTTGATTTGTGGCTTTGTTACAGGTTATTTATGGTTCATAGTTTTTACATTATTAGTTCTTTCTGGTAGGTCTGTCTTCTAGGTTATTCTGGCTATTTAGGTTTCTGGCTCTTCATTGTTCTCTGCTCTCTTTAACTCAGTTCAAACCTAATTTTAAATTAGTCAAAGTTGTGTTTTTTGTTGTTGTTTACTTTTTGTTTTTTGCTGGGGGTTTTTCTGAGGAAATAAATCAATCTAATGCCACACTTCAGTCGTTGTCTGCAGTTTGGCTCTCTGAGATCCACCATAATATTAAATTTCATTATTCATCCTTTTGCTCTTTAATATTCCTTTATGCTTTGCTTGAAAGAGCAAGTGTATTTGTTTTCCATAGGATTACTTTAGAAACTTTGTAATTTTGCAAATTACAATTATAAGTTTGACTCAAATCTTCCTCTGTTTCAGTCCGCTGCCTTCTCTGTGAAAGGTCTTGCTGAGACCGAGTTGCTGTCCAGGAATAGTCGTTTTGGGCTGAGCAGGACCCCTAGAGCCACATTCTAATAAACAGCATGGGGACGTTTAGGACTGCGTCCATGCAAACATCCTGTCTATCTCTCTTTATAACGAGCTCACGCTTTCCTCATACACAAACTCCCTGTAGTCCAAAACAGCTTTGGACAGCAAACCTGAACAGCCCAGGGCTGCAAGGACATGCTGCTCCAAACTTGATGAAGCATTTATTAATGGACGGGGAGTTTGTCAGTGTGTGCGCCACTGTGCATACAATTCTGACTTGTCTAAAAAGCTTGGGTGGCCTAATGTGAAGAAATGATTGCACAAAATAATGCTTCTGCTTGGCACAATAAATTTTCATCTACGCATTTTATTTGATTATCCATATCTATCAAACACACACACACACACACACACACACAAAGGAGTACGATGCCACAGAGCCTGAGAGGCCCATTTAGTGGCTGTGTGGATTTGATGAGAAGGGCCTTTTGCTTTATTTAGTCAAGTGCTGCCTAATATGATTATGGTCAGCATGCCTCCTGTTCTCTCTCACATTAGAGAACACACTGGGAGCTATTACCCAAGTCCCTGATGACCGACCTCTTTCCTGGAGAGAGAGATACAAGAGACACCTTGGTGGGAAAAGGGAAAAAAAAAAAAAAAATGCACCGTGACTTAAAAATTACCACAGTGTAAAAATCTGCAGACATTCTGCAGAACAGCTTCAAGACGACGACAATTCATTTGACCTCTTCAGGCATAACTAATAGTCAAGACTCTGCTCAGGCATAACTGATCATCTGTCATTGTCCCACAGAGGTCACAGTTAATGGGATATTGGCAGACAGCGGCCTTGATGTCCATGCCCAATGAGGAGGGAACATTATGCATTATAAAAACACTACAGAGCTGGGAGGCATGGCGTTTCACTGCACATGCTGGAGCTCATAATGCAGTGACGAATCAGAAAGGATGGTTTTACAAGTGCGAGACTTACCCGAGCACCCGCCGGTGTAACGGATCACAAACATCGGCTCACTGGGATTTTCTTGGGTTGTACGGACTTTCACTCAGAGAAAAATACAGAACAGTAGCGATGTGACGATAGACCCACCTTAAGAGGCAATTCAAGACCTGAATTGACAGGAGGGAGGCTAGAAAAGATTTTTTTCTCATTTTGGGCAGAAACAATATCAAAGTATTTATTTTAACAAGCAAAACTGTAGAAAATCCCAGTTTTTTGTTTTATTTTCCAGGGACGCAGTGCCATGCACAGTAAGTATGTTACCTTCAGTTGTTATGAACTGAAAAGAAATTTGTCTTCGTAATTCAGCGCCCTGAAGTTGGGCCTCTGTCTCTTTAAGAAACTCCTGCTGAAACTCCACCTTCAGAAAGTCATCGCTCTAATCTTTCGCTCCCTCCTCATATTCAATTCAGATTCCAGTCAGGACTCCGAATGGGACACTGGGAAACGTTACCATGAGATGACTTAACATTTAAATCTGCTGAGGCATTAATTAATTTGAGGTCTACTTTATGATCGTTCAGCAGGCAGACGGTCAAATGAGTCCTATTTCGGAGAATCAGAGAAAAATCAGGTGAGAATCAATCTAACGGCTAAAATCAGGTGTCTGAATCCAGCAATGAGAACTTCCTACTGCCCATACATTTCTCTGTTGAGTCAAAGCAGTAATCGAGTACAAGTTTCACTGTGAATCACAGTATGAAACCCAAATATAACAAAGAGTGAAGAGATGGAGCATTTTGAACAAAGCAGTAGTAAAGACCTCTTATAAATGTGTTTTTTCACTTTGACTTTACAAAAAAACACAATCCTCTGCTTTGTTCCTCTACATTAGGATGTGATGAGTCAGGAGCCCCCCTGGGGTCCACTGAGCCCATGTCATTCACATTAGTCCGAGGTAACTTTTGCCTTCTGAGATGGTGCATTATCCTTTGGAAGCAGCCATTAGACGATGGTAAAGTGTGGCAGTAAAGAGATGTACATGGTCAGCAATAACAAACACTAAGATTTACTGTGGCTTTCCAACAATGATTGATTGGTATTAAAGGGCTGAAAGTGTGCCAAAGAACATTCAACCCCACCATTACGCCGGCAGCAGCAGCAGCCTGTGTTGTTGACACAAATCAGGTCGAGTCTATAGATTCATGCTATTAACACAAAATTCGGAGGCCGCCATCTGCTGCTTCAGCAAAGTAGAGATTTATCAGTCCAGCCTGAGTTTTTTCAGTCTTCGCTGGTCAGATGCTTTGGTCAGTCTGTGGCCGCCGCGACCCCCCGACTTTCGACGGGCCCTTTCTGTTCGGTGCAGCTGCTCATGTGAGAAGCTGCTCTTTTAAATCGCTTCGAGATGTTCAGGTTCAAAAACATTTATCACTGCCGCTCTCTTCCTGTTGGATGAGACAGATTGATATTTGTTTTATTACCAGTGGTGTGGCTGTTCTTCAAGACATGAATAGTTTCACAGTTTCTTTCCAGGGATATGATTTCATTTGGTGTCAAACTTTTTGTCATTCTATCATTTTTATTGTAATAACAGAGTTAGTCTTTAAGACTTTTATACATCTGATCTGAGTGTTCGGGTCTTTTCGGTGTCGGTGTTCAGCCTAGTGATACTCCGGCGCTTCATGTGCAGATGCTTTCAGTGTTTTCCAAATGTTGTTCTTCCTTTCTGAAGGGTTTTTCCCGGATCACTGGGCCTCAGCGACTCTCCAGCCGACCCCGTCCAAACGGACAGCTGCAGGAGTGAATTTTACCTTGGAGCTGAATCTGAACAATGAGTCCAGAGAAGCTTCTCTGACTGCAGTCTCTTAGCCTGCATACGCAGTGCAGGGAGCCGTCACAGAAACTGATGAATATGTTCCTACTGCCCCCTTCTGGTGTCTCTCAGCATTGCATCTTCTAATATACTCAGGACCAATACATTTTTCATATTTAAACATAAAGTGAACCAAAATCAAACTGGTTCTACTGGGAACCATTGAAAATTTTAAGACTTCAAAGATCATTTTTCATTGAACAATTTTTTTCTGTCCTCATTGGCCGTGACAATAAAAAAAAAAATTTTTTTTTTTAAATACATCCCCTTTATCAGTTCCCCTAATAAATATGCACAGCACCGTATTTTTTATTTGTTTTGTTTTCTGGCTTCATGTTTGAATTTCTACATCTAACTGGATAAATGAACTGAACTGATGCAAAAGACTGCAGCTCCTGTCAACAACACTAATCAAATCCCTGACAGGAAGTGTTGTTTTCATGTAAGACACGTGGAGTCAGGTGAGTCAGGTGAAGAGCTCACCTGGACATTCCAACAGCTCTCCAGCAGACGGTCCAGCGTGTGGAGTCGCGTTTACTCAAGATAAGATCCCTGCAGCCCGGGTGGAGGCCGTGCCTTTGAGCATGTCTGCAAGCAGCTTCGGTACCCAGGAGGTGTTTGTTTTTCTGTGCTTTTTCACTCCGTTTGAAAAAACTTAATAAATAAAAATGTGTATGATTGTGTGAAAATGACCATCGTCCTGCCTTCATTTCTGTATCTTTGGCTTCCAAGAAGTAAAGGTGTTTTCACACCAGCCCTGTTGATTGAGCTTTAAATGAACTCTAGTTGGTTTGTCTAGAAAATGTAACTTGTTTATGGAGGCATGTGGGAAACTCAATTCTGCTGCATAAAGGTATAGGAGCTTGATTTTAGTTTGTTTTTCATTTTCACAGATTATCTGTCTTGTAATGTACTATCAGGACGTAGTGATAGTTTAACAAAAATGTAAGAAGCATTTTTTTTTTTATAAGTTACACACTGCAGCTTTAAAGCCTGCTCAGACAAAGCACCACCTATGTTTCCAAAGCTCCGCCTTGGAGCTTTACAGCTCCATACAGCTCCTCCAGACTAGTGGCAGCAGCC
This sequence comes from Poeciliopsis retropinna, assembly GCA_010277075.1. Lineage (NCBI taxonomy): Eukaryota > Metazoa > Chordata > Actinopteri > Cyprinodontiformes > Poeciliidae > Poeciliopsis > Poeciliopsis retropinna. The sequence continues at coordinate 3,277,505 of VMRM01000009.1, forward strand.
ATTGGCGATCACCTGGTTTACCAATGGCAAATAATTAATTAGTATTGTTGAATGAAAATCAAATAAAATTGCCAGTCCCTCACAGGACAAACAATCATGGACACACACACACCTAAGGAGAATTTAGAGAGACCAGGCAACCTGACAGTCATGTTTTTGTGGGAGGAAGCTGGAGTACCCAGAGAAAACCCACGCATGCACGAGGAGAACGTGCAAACTCCATGCCGAAAGACCACGGGCCGGGAATCAAACTCGGGACCTTCTTGCGGCGGAACAACCGTGCTACCCAATTTATGAATTCAAGAAGATATTTTAAGAAGTAATAAGAAGAAGTCATTTGCAGAGGACATGATATTCTGCAGCAGTAAACCCTTTGAATGTGCTGAGAAGTGAATGAACTTTGACTTTGCTCTGTAACAGCAGCAGCAGGTGCTAAAAATTGTGTTAAACTTTCTCTTCAGTCTGTTGCGAAAGAACATTGAAGAGGGTTGGTTGATTTTGTGGGTCTATATTCGTTTTAATTATATTAGTTCAGAAACACAGTGATCCTCCTGCTGTTTTTGAAAGTCTTCAGTATGTTTCGTCTTCACTCCATCATTTACGGGTAAACAAATCGTATGACGGCGTTGTCAGGTGACTGATCGCATCCTGTTGACCACAGATATCAGTCAATAGTCCTGCACTCTAACACATGCACAAACATGGATTATCAGTCGTCTGTGCGTCTTCAGTTCATCTCCTGTGACCCATATCGGTGTTTGGTCCAGTTGTTCTGGACCCCAGCAGGCAACAAAATACATTAAAAAATTCATCACTGATGCCAGAAGAAACCAATTTAGTTATGAAATTGAGACATATTTGTGCTTAAAGCACCTGTAGGTGTCTCTTTTGGTTTTGTCTCTGATGATGGGAACCTGTGTTTGCAGCAGAAGTGACAGCTGGCTGTGCGGCTCTGTGTTGTGTGGCTGAACCGTCGGTAAATGATCTGTGTAAATTAGCCTTTTATGGTACTTTGGGGAAAGCAAGATGTTTCACACCCTATTTAACTCTTCATCGCTGTTTGGACAAAAGGATTAAATCGAGTAATGACAAGTAATTGCATTCAGCGTTATCAGATACGAGGGAACTCGTGGGACAGGATCGCTGCGCAGGACAGGCCGGTGTGGAATCACAGGGTTTAATTAAAGCTTTATTTAACGCTCTAAAAGTTGTTTTGAGTACACCTTCTTACTGCTTGATATAACTGTAGAAAATAAGCCTGAAAGGTGATGGTCTGCCTGATCATGGTGAGTTCTCCTGGGGAGTATTGAGAACTCGGCAGTTTTCTATTACTAGAGCATGAGGGGTTATGAAGAGCTTTGTTAAATTCAAAATTTCTGCAGAAAGGTCAAAGTGATTTATGGCTGTGGCAGCAAGATACCAGTTGCATGACATGGAGCTCATGCAGCCAGTCGTTCTGCATCTGAATGTCAACCTGTATAGTAACTTCTAGCCCTCTGTCAGTTTTTCTACTGCTTTTGATTTTCTCCTTGTGTTTTCCAGCCTAACTAGAGGCTGCTTGTGTTCTCCAAGGTTTTTTCCCTGAAATCTCCCTTGGTGATGGAGTAGAGAGCCACTGATGGAGTTCAGATGACAAATGAGGGAAAATATTTAAAGGAAAAGCAATTAAAGCTGCAGTATTTAACTTTTATTTAAAATAAATATGTTTTTTACATATTTTTCGACACTGTCGCCATGTTGTGACAGTATGTTATGAGACAGATAACCTCCTCCTCTTCCTCCCCGATCTGTTACTGCCATCTGAAGAACCACTCCTGATCAAAACAACCAATCAGAGCCAGGAGGAGGGTCTTAGCGCTGTCAATCAATCTCATGTACTCTTTGCTAGATGTGCTAATGAAAGAGAAAAATATTTATACACCATCATGCTAGGGCTAAGGCTTACTGTATTTCTTGACTTTGGTCATAGAAATGTAAGACACAACAATGAGCTCCAAATCCTGAACACTACTGAAAAGGAAACATGAAAATGAGATGTGATGTTTAAAGATAATCCTGATCTGGGCCGTGGTTGTCCAGGGGGAAAGGTTACAACTCGTGTAATTTGACCTTTGCCAAATGTCTTCTCTTCTCTCACAACGTCGTATACATGATCACTGTCAAATAAAGGCCACAAGTCCCAAGAAATTCCTTCAAAAATAAATAAATTAATAAAAATAATCTTGATTTGTCTTGCTAAACTTCTTTGTGTCTTGACTTAGAAATGATTTCAAATAAGTTAAAACTTCTTTCCAAAAGCTTTCAGTGTTGTGAAATTAATTTATGGAATGTTTCTATGTTTATTTTGTCTTTTTTTTGTTTGTTTGTTTGTTTGTTTGTTTTTTGCTTCCACCTTGTTTGTGAGTTCAAATTTGTCTTTAACCTTTAATTTCATTGTGGTACGTTTGCAAATTGTAATCCCTAAACACTGGTGATTTTTTTTTTTAAGTTTACAAAAAGAAAAATCTAAATTACTGTGCAACAACAATTGCTTAAGGCAATTTTTTCACAAATAACTAAATAATAATAGTCTACCGTCAGGGGGTCCTGAAACCGGCAGAAGCAGTTTTCAGGGCAGCCAGATAGGACCTGACAGGCTGAAATGAAACACAGATATGGCAGTGGCAGTCAGGCAGACAGGAGCCAGTCTCTCATGGGTGCTGGAGATTAGGCTGACTCCTACTTTACATTCCCCACTGAGCAGGGCTCCACAGGCGTGGGCCTTGTATGCCTTTAAATCCTTCCCTTCCTCCTTCTCTATTTGCTGCTTGTGTACACTGTTTCTGGTGGAGGTCTGCGGCCGGGAGGGCGCATGAGAAGGTTCACGTTGTTGGGACGGCCTGACTGCCGTATGGAGCGGAAACATGACATCAGTTAGGAGGAGTGAACGCCACCGACGCTCGGTCGGGCTGGTGGTCTGGAAAATGGCAGAAGACGGTGATTAATCGGAAAACAGCCGTCTGTCGTGTAGGAAAGGAATTGGTGAACAATTTGCCTTCAGTATGAGATTACATGACGGTCTTCCCCATCATTTCCTGACGGCAAGCTGAAGGTTAAAAACACGGTCCGGGAATTTATGCGTCCATTTTTTTAAGTGTTCATACTGATGATGATGATGAAGTTGTGTTAGTCTGATGTCTACTGGAAAATGAAACCTTACCAAAGAATAAAAAGATTGAACCTACTATGCAAAATTCATAGTAGGCTTGTGGTGTTTATGGGTGTTTTCACAGCCTGTAGTCTGATAGACTCTGTTCGATTGGAGACCAGCGTTTGTTACATTTGAGCAACGATTTAAGCCCTTCTGCCTGTGGTGGCGCTGCACCAACAACCACTGACAGAACTAAAATGAAACAAGGAGGAATGGATCCCTGCGTTCTTGATGTCAGTCATCTGAATATGACACCTCAGATTTACTCAACAACACAATGTTTTTCCAATCTGTTAATGTTGTGCCTGTCCAATAACAAGAGTGGTTGAGGTGCATTTGGACCCTTTGGGAGAGGAGCTGTCCTATCAGGGGGCAGAGCCACATGGTGAACCACACTAAATGGTGAACTGAATTTTATGTGTAGCCAGTCCCAACTCAACGTCAATCTAAAAAAAAAAGAAAAATGAAACACATAAAAGAGCACATGGGGTCAATCTGACCATTTGTGGACAAGAAGGGACTGGGTGTGGAGGATATTTAATTGGAAAATAACCTCAAACGGCACATAATGTACTAAGACGTCGAAAATTCCCTCAAAGTATGCATAGTATAATATGATTTCAAAAATAACTTCAAACAATGACCTTATAGTGTACTATAAGGTAAAAAAAAAAATGACCTCAAATGGCACATGGTATCCTATGATATTGAAGATGACAGTGCACAAGGTCACTGTTGCAGAAAAACATTATTTTTTTGCATTAGAGAATCTGGACCCTCGGCTGTTGAGAGACAATTTCTTATAAAGTGGCCTCTGTTTCAATTTTGAATTATTAGATGTGATTTTACCCAATCACTAACATTTAAATCCTGATAAATCCAGCTTTACTGGAGAAATCCCAGACAGAGCACTGAAGAGAGATGAGAATCACAGGGAATTGTATAGAAAGACAAAGGCCAGGCTGGCATTCAAATGCATGCTACAGTGATATTTACCCTAGAGAAAATATAGTTTTGGCCCCGTTTGCCTGACCTGCAAATCTATACACGCATCCGTCTGAGCTGCTCATAGAAAACAATCGGAAAAGATCTGTGGATCCGTGTCCTGCTGACCTGGGATCAGCTGCTATCTGACCTTCACTCCTGTCTCCGGTTGGTTAGCCTCCGCATATACCGGCGATAAAACACATCTCTTCCAACTGCTCGTTATGGTTTTGGGGCTGATAATGTGATGAATGAAGAGTGGATGCGGCCTTATCAGAGTGATCAGCTTCAATTTGCACAGCTGACAAGAAATTAGAGAAAAAGCTTTAAAACAAGACAGACAGATGGACAGACAGAACAAACTCTGTCTGCTCCCTCATTGACAATAAATACCTTTGGGAAATTCCTCACTTATCTTGGAGCCTTGTGTATGTAAAATGAAGACAGAGGCTGAAATTCCATTCCTGTTGAAAAGAATGCAGCCATAAAGGACAGTGGCATCGCATTCGAGGGTGATCAAAGTGAAACGACGCTTCTCTCCACGCACCATGCCTCCCCGGGGTGGATAGAGCTATCAGCCAAACAGCAGAAACATGAACAAAAACTGACATAAACAGCAGATACGCAGCCTGCAGAGGGATCGCTCAGTCCCAGTTTGTTATTGACATAACCACAGACTGACCGGTGCGGGGCGCGGGGGGGAGCAGAGCGACGTGGCGCTGGAGCAGACCCTCAGCGATCACCTCATCCATAAGGCAGCTATCAGGCTCCCAGCATGGAGAGAGAACAATTACTCCCTGTGCTAAACCTTCCTCACAGCTTCTCTCTCTCAGGGAGAGAAATGTTTTGAGATGGCATTCAGAGAAAAGCTTTTAGAAGTAGAATATGGAAAATAAAATCTACAGTTTAAAGCTTTGGTTATTCTGGACCAATTTTCAAATTAAATTGTTGATTTTTCTTTCTCTTTTATATATATATATATATATATATGTACTTAAACTTGGGAATTAATTTTTAACCCAAAGAAGGAACAGGACATGTGCGCAAAAATATTAGCAAATATCCTGCTCCACAAAGTATCCTCTTTATTCCAGTTGTTACAGTTCATTTATTTCATCCTTTTCCTTTGCCGTTTTCTAGTTATTAGCATTTTTTTCTCGGCGATGGAGCCGATCCATCACTGAAAGCCTTCGACTGATCCTGCGATTGTTTGTGCTCTCTCTGTTATGAGGTTGCATTATTTTGCAAAGTTAAAATAATAAAATCAGACTGCAGGATGAAAACCAATTGAATATATATACAAAACTGAATTAGCGTGCCGTCAGTGTTTGACTTTACACAATAACAGAGACCAAATAAAACTCAAGATCAAGAAAAATAAAGTTTAAAGAAAAAAAAAATCTAATTCAATTGAAATTGTATTACCGTGATTTGTAAGTTTGCTGTAAAATAACGTAAAAGAAATAAAATACATGTGAAGTACTTAAAATATAAGAAAACTATAAAATAAATCAAATTAAATGTAATTTAATTTTTCCTTTAGATGTTGAACCAGTAGGAGACTAGAACCAGAAATACACTGTTAAACAGCATATCTGCAAGTTATTATACATATTATGCTGCTAGGCTTTTTAAGGCTCTTTTACCTTTTGCGATATGAATTGTCCATTTGGGAGAAGCCTTAAAAGTTTAGAGCAGGATTCCATAATGGGGTTTGTGATGTACTACAGCCGGCTTTTTGATAAGTAATTGTACATATTTAAATGAAAACATGAGCAAAAGCCACATTAATCAGTTGTTTCTATCAGACTCTGTGTTTCTCCTTGCTTGTTTTGAGTTTTAGGAGCCTTTCTCTCTGTATTTGTCACATCTTTTTAATCACATTTTCTGCAGGAAGGCCATTTTGAGTCAGTGCTTGGGAGAAGCATCTTCTTCCAGCGTGGAGAGAGATTAAAGTTGTACATCAAACGTCTGGCGTGAGTTTAATCACCTCTTGTTTTATTTTTTGATAAACCAGGAAATGCACTGCAAAGAAAGCAGTTCAAAGAAAATGTGCTTTCTGGAGCGGTGAGCCTAAGGTCATTGCTTTTCTCAAAGCAACCACTGGAGGGAGCTGTTATTTATACTCTGGCAGAAAATGCATCATTTTCCATAATAAAATATGGGATTGTTTTCCTGTAGATCAATAAAGATAACTCCTAGCCACCAAACTCTTTTGTTATTTCTCTTTACAATTTACAACATAGTCCAAACTTTTAAAGCACCACTATTTCTTTACACTAAGCAATGTTTTCTGCATTTTTTTAAAGTGCTCTGACGATTGTTCAGGGGTTTTTTCTCTCTTTCATTTTCCACCGACTGTGCTTGTATGTGACTGCATGCTGTGCAATGTGTCGTTATGAATAATGAAAAAACAAAGCAAAAAAAAAAAAAAAAGAAAAGAAAAAGAAACCAAGGGAAAAGCAAAAATTGTCTCGAGCAGACGAGCAGAGTCTAAAAGATCTATATTAAAGAAACAAAAAAAAAAAAAAAAGTGACGTAGGATGATATAGATGTCATTATCAGCTGATCATCCGTTCGCCATGCGAGCTCTTCGGGAACCACCTGAAATGGAAATGTTCCAACACATTCTGAATGTTTAGGTAGTGCACAGGAGCGACGGGATGAAATAGCTTAACTGTGACTCATCACTAAACGCCCAGAGGTTCAACTGGAACTAAAACATTTTCCAGAAGTGAGAGCTGGAGGAGGCTTTTCCACAAAATCCATCAGGATATGAGAACCAATATTTTATCATGCCTTAAATATTTTTAAAACACATTTGTTTTCTTCTCCAACAAATCTAAGCTTTAATTGATGAGAAAATCAATGTTGAATCTATCTATCTATCTATCTATCTATCTATCTATCTATCTATCTATCTATCTATCTATCTATCTGTCTGTCTGTCTGTCTGTCTGTCTGTCTGTCTGTGTGAAATTCTATCCCCATTTGGTGCAATATTTATAAAAATATTTTTTCACCCATAACTTTGTACAAAAGAACATACTCTTTAAAGATCATAAGCTCTGGAGTCGTGTGAACGTTTCGGCCATAACCAAAACGCCTCATTTTCAACCAATAGGTTTCGCTCAGTCTCAGCGCTGAAAGACTCCTGGCGTCGCCGCCAGACGTCCGGCTGTCAGGAGAGGAGAAGAAACAAACAGGTCTAGTAAAGCGGCAGGCGGGAGGCGTTAATTAATGCTCTCCGGACAGAGACTCGTTTACTGAGGCGGGACTTAATGGCATTAGGCCGATCAAAGAGAAGAGAAGAAAAGAAAAGAAAAGAAAAGAAAAGAAAAGAAAAGAAAGAAAAGAAAAGAAAAGAAAAGAGAAGAGAAAGAAAAGAAGAGAAGAGAAGAGCTGGGCTGTTCATACTGGAGATAGAGTTGGAATATTATGTTGTAATAAAACTGTCTCTATTATTATTATTATTATTATTATTATTATTATTATTATTACTATTATTATTATACATTCTTGTTTTTTCCCGTTGGATTTTGTTCTGAAGATGTTAAATTGTAGACAAGACACAGCTAATCATAATAATAATAACTGTTCTAATAATAATAATAATAATAATAATAATAATAATAATAATAATAATAATAATAATTTGTAATATAAAATTATTATTATTATTATTATTATTATTATTATTATAATAAAACAGCATATACAGCAGGTCATAGTTGTAAATGTTTAAAGCAGATATAATGTCATAAATTCCGTTTTATCCGGTGACGTCATGTTTATCCTTCTGTTATCATGTCTGTGTTGTATTGGATTGTTCTGCATGAGGTTAGTTATTGTTCAGGCGTCTTATCGCTCTGTTTTGCCCTTAAGAAGAGCAAGTTCACAATTATCTCCCGTAACCTATAGATAAATTTAAAAACAAAAACAAACAACAACATTATTTTCCAGCGGTAGAGTCAACTTTAAATGTCGCAGACTCAGAACCGGGCTCTGTTCTGGATTAGTGGTTCTGAGTCGGTTTGTAGAGGTTGAAGAAAATCCCTTTAACAAAATCTATAACTAAAAGAATATGATCCATCTTTAGAATGAATGGCTTGAAAAGCGAACCCAGGACGCTGGTGAAAGCGGGGGCCCTTCAACGCCCACACTGCGGAGCTTTGGGCCCTCCGCTGCAGGGGACCTCCCCCTCCACCTTTTCCTCTTCTCCCCACCTTGGCCTACCTCTGAGCGGCGGCTTAAGTCACGTGTTTCTTTTTTCTTTTTTTTTTTCTTTTCCCCTCCCCTGTACAAATGTTCCAGTAGGAGAGCGCAGAGACGCACACCCATATCAAAAATTATCAGCGGCAGCAGCTATCTGCAGATACACCGAGAGGAAGAGCCGCGCTGCAGCGACCGGCGGGTCCAAACAAGAAGTGGGGGGAGAAAAAAAAAAAAAAAAACGCGAAGAATCACCCAACAGCAGCAACTTCGGTTCCATCATCTCCAACTTTTCTTTTTTTTTTTTTTTTTTCGTCTTTTGTTTTTACGCACAAACGCACAGGGCTGCGGGGACGCTCCGTGTCTGCGTGGTGTGGTCAAGGTCTGCCCAGCTGCGCTCCTGGGTCTCTGCTGAGGGGGGAACCGGACCGCTTTATCACCGAACCGTCCTTATCTGGTGAGATAATACCCCGAGAGGCCCGGGAAGGAACGGAGAGAAGCAGGAGCCATTATCAACTTTTTTTTTTCTTGATGCGATTTGAGTTTCTATTCATAGAAGAAAAGAACAAAAAAAAAACTGCGAATGGGGAGAGGTAAATGTGGACCGATCTGCGATTCGGTTTCCGGTCGGGACGTAAGGAGGCCGGAGGACCTGCGGCTCTTAATGTCGTTTTTATCCGTTTCACGTCAAGCGAGGGCGACGAGAGTGAAATATGACTGACGCATATCGATGATCGTTGATCATTAATATTCTAATGCATCTTTGTTTATTTCCTTATCGAATAATTAAAAAAAAATCGAAGGCATGTGAGAAGTAATATCGGCCTATTTGGCCTGTTATTTATAGGCTAAATCATATCAAAATTTAACATATAAATACATTATATTTTCAGTTGTTAAATTACGAAAAGAGAAAAATAAATATTTCTAAAGTTGAAATTTTAAACAAAACAAGAGGAATATATGTTTGTTTATTGACAATTGTCCAATTTTAAGAAAAATAATGCATGCACTATAAAAATGAATTCTGAGCGCATCTGTCATTATATTTAGACCTTAACATTTCGGTCCGAATTTAACTGAAAATGTTGATTCTGTCAGGTTTTTCCTCATTTATTTCTGTGCAGCGTTCAGCAGGTCATCGGACCTGTGGAGACATCTTCTCTTCTGTTTGGTGCAGTTTATTAAAATTTCACGTCTTTAGCTGAACCCGAGGCAGCAGAAGCAGCACATCTTTGGAGGGAAAACGTTTCCATGTCACTTTGTTCAACATTTTATGACTTAATCACAAGCTAATGTATTATTTTCAGTTTCTTTTTTAGCATGTTGAAAAACCATGCTACGATCTTAATCGGTAGAATTTAACTAGTTTAATCGAGTAAGTGGAATATTTTCAATTCGATTTTAATTTGACTAATTTAGGTGCCTTTTAAAAGACTTCTTAAATTTTACCCGAATTAAACTACTGGTAACTAGTTTTGAGATAAAGTGAAACAGTTTGTTTGTTTGTTTTTATTTTTTTCATATAGCACTGAATCCAAAAAAAGAATCTTTCTTATGCTGTTGTCAATATCATAATGTGTTTCTGTAGAAGTCCTGTTTTAAATGTGAATATGGTTGGTATTTGGGTGATTGTTAAGAATTATTGTTTATTATTCTGGATGTTTTCTTTTGCCAGAGTGAGCTGGGAGAATCTGTGCAAGTTCGTCGAAGAGCTGCTGGTTCAAGAGGAAAGGAACTTTCTCCGATTAGGAGACAGTCGGATCTCCATCTGCCTTCCTTCGATTCGTCTGAAGGCTAAAAGTTTCACAATGTACCAAAGCCTGGCCCTGTCCTCCAACCAGTCCCCGTACCCTCACGACACCGGGAACTACATCCACCCCTCGGCCAGCTCCCCGGTGTACGTCCCCACCAGCAGGGTCCCGGCCATGCTGCCCACCCTGCCCTACCTGCAGACCTGCGAGTCCGGCCACCAGTCCCACGGCCTGCCCGGGCATCACGGCTGGGCTCAGAGCGCCGCGGACGGCTCCTCCTTCGCCCCCAGCAGCCCCCACCCTCCGCACGGCTTCTCCTACTCGCATAGCCCGCCGGTCAGCGCCAACCCCGGACGGGACGGCGGCTACCAGAGCCAGTACGGAGGGGCGCTGGTGCGCTCCGTGGGGGGTTCCTACTCCAGCCCGTACGCTTACATGAGCCCGGAGATGGCCACGTCCTCCTGGACGCCGGGGCCCTTCGAGAGCGGGGTGATCAGTCTGCAGGGCCGGCAGGGAGCTCTGGGCGGACGGAGGTCCAGTCTGGGTGAGTGTCGAACCGAATCTGAGTCGAGTTATGTTCCGGAGGAGTTACATCGAATCTAGTTTGTAACGATTTTAATTTCATTCTCTGTAATTCATTCTATGTAACTTTAATTTTTCGGGTAGCCTATATATATATTTTGTTATATTTTGACACATCAAAGCTCCTCTTATTGTTTTAGGTCCAATTTATCTTTGAACCTTGAATCCAACTTTTTTTTTTTCTCCATCTCGATTCTCTAAGAAGCTTCTGTTAAGTAAACGAGCGACTGTCTCTTTAAGAATGCTCTTATCAGGCCTCGCCGGGTTATTTATTACAGGAGGTGATGCAGAGCCCTGCGGCTGTATAATGCTTGTGTAACGCGCTCCGAGATTCAATCAGAGTCCCAGAAGCAGTCCCACATCACAGCCACTGAACAATGCCTCGTCAGGTCGAGACAATCCACACTCCCCAAAGCAGAAGCTCTAATAGAGCGATCAATTAACGAGTTAATTTAATCCCACGACCTCAGAACCGAGGTCCAATACACACCAGTGACGTTTGGTGTAGTTCTCACCTTGGTCGCCTCAGCCTCTCCACCTGGCAGGTATGGTGAGGGTTTGGGGGAGGAGGTCCTCTTGAGTTCAATCTCATTTTCCTCTCTTGTTAATTAAAGAGGAGCTAATGTCATGTTTATTCTGGGAATATTATCATCTCCCAGAACGAGATGGATACAATTCAAAAGATCAAAGTGGCAGAATATTAAGATGCAGCAAATTGATTTCAAAATTTCAAATGGATTTAGCTCGATAGGCCAAAGTGGACTGGTTTGAGTTTTTTCTTTCTGTGATTCCTTTATATTGTGGGTTGATTATCATTTTTTATTTTTATTTTTTTTGTATTATTTTAACACCACATGAAGCTCAGACTGCACACCACTTAAAATTAAAACACGTTTCATTTTAAAGGACGGTTTAAGGTGACACATTCCTCACAGGTTTCATAGTGGTAACTTGATCTATTAGAATGTCTCCAATCCAAAAAACAGCTGGCAGATATTTTATTTATTTCATTTTTATTTTGACAGAATTTATTTGATGCCGTTTGAGTCCAACTTGTTGCTGAGATCGCTCTGCTGCTCGTGTGGTTTGTCCTCTGTGTGGCAAAGAAACAGCAGGAACAAAAAAAAAAGCGTCGGTCAGGATAAAGCAGCAAAACTGAACTGGTGTCATTTTTAAATGTGTTCAGTTAAAACGTGTCGCTTTGGCTAAATCTGCAGATCAACGTTACCTTCAGCAAGGCCCTGAGCTTTGTTTCTGTTTCTTTGTTTGGAATATTGGAATGAATATAATTTTAGAGTCATACTCTGCCTCCTTCTGAAAAAAAAAAAACAAATAGGAATTATTCCTGTCTTTAAAATACATATACACAATTTTCATTTTGAGGAAAGAAGTTATTTCAGTTAATAAAACATAATGCTTGTTTCCTCATGGTTTTAAAGTCAGAAAATAATTATGTGCCAAATAAATAAATAAATAAGTAAATAAATAAATAAATAAATCTATAGAAAAAGTTTCAAGCACAGGAATCCCTCAAAATAGGCATTAAGGAAAAGATTACTGACAGAAAAAAATGGTACATACAGTTGTTTAAGTTATAAGAAACACACTACCGCACTGAGTCCCACTCAAAACCTGGCAGTTTTTCCACCGAATATCAATTTCTGAACTCTTCCCGAGTTCAGACATTAGTGTTGTTTCTAAATGAATATGAACTTGTTTTGTTTGCATCAGTTGAGGTCTGAAAGCACCTTATCTTTTTTTATTTTTTATTTTGAGCATTTCTCATTCTCTGGAAATAAATACATTTTTGCCTGGAATATTTTAGACATGTTGACGTAGAAGAAAAGAACAATGTTCATTTTACTCAAATATTTACCTATAAAAAGTAAAAACAGAGAAAATGATCATTTTAAGGGGTTGCTTAATTTTTTTCCAGAGCTGTAGAAATATATTTTATGTTAAGAATCCAGTTAAAAAAAAAAAAAAAAAAAAACAGGTTTCTGCGGCCTCCGTTCTTAAGGTAGTAGACAGACAGACAGGACTCGGTCCATGGCTGGGAATCGAACCAGGGTCGACCGCATTGAGCAGCAACAGTCACGCTTCTCACACAGACCTATTGTTCAAGGCCCAATACATTACGAAACAGTCAGTCGTCCTTATTTATTTATTTTCCATGCTAATTGATATGCAGTGATACGCAATCCTCAGCGCATGCGCACGATGCCTCCCTCTCAACATCTTAACATCTATGAACCAACTCCATCTAAAGTGAGGAGTGGAGAGCGGCCCAGCCCGGACTTAAAGCCCGATCTGGTTGCGGCTCGAAGGAGGAATTCGGCCGGCTGGAGGCCGGAGCCCGTCCTCTGTCAGTGCCGTGATGGATGATGGGGGAATCCAGGATCCTCCTGATAACCTTCCTCTCACAGCCTCCCCACCTTCACCCCCATTCTTCTGTCTCCCCCGGCTCTCTGCCGGAGCAGTTTGATCTCCGCATCACGTGGAGCGGAGGAGACAGAGCGCGGGGTTACATTATTTATCACGCACTGGCCTGGAACCGGTGACCCGGAACCGTCCACGCTCTTACTGGTGTTCAGTGCCGAACTCAGACGGGGATGTTGCGACGTTCAAACTGATCCAATGAGCATCGGGGAGCACTTCGGTTATCTGACGGATGTCTCCTTTCCTTCCGTCAGAGCTGATGGACGACATGCCGACAGAGGGCAGGGAATGCGTGAACTGCGGCTCCGTGTCCACGCCGCTGTGGCGCAGAGACGGCACCGGGCACTACCTGTGCAACGCCTGCGGCCTCTACCACAAGATGAACGGCATCAACAGGCCGCTGATCAAGCCCCAGAAACGGCTGGTAAGACAGAGGGAACCGAAAAATGTCCGCTGGGAAGATTATTATTATTATTATTATTATTGTTGTTGTTGTTGTGGTTTCTGAGCATAAATAACCCCACAGAAGGGAGGATATACAGAGCTATTATTTATATATTTATATAATTATTGCTTGCTTACAATATTATATTGAATCTATGTTCCATAATATTATATTGATATATTGAAAGATAGATAGCTACAGTAATTTCCTAGCAATCTGGCTTGGAAATAAGATATTTAAGCCAGAAAGGTAATTATTATTAATGTCTTTTTTTTTTTTTTTTGGACAATTCAAGACAAAAACAAAATACAATTAAAGGATACAATCAAAACGATAAAATAAGGATAACTCGTAAATTGTAATTTGTCCTGTTGGCAGTTAATCTTCCAAATATGTTTTCAATTTGTGCGTTAATTAATAAAAAATAAAAAAAAGAACAGGAATAAACTAATCGATGAGAAATAACTTATGAACATCTTAATCAAAAAGCAGCTTCTCACCAGTTGTTGTTTGCAGAATGTGGATGATGAAATAGCTGAAATCTCTGAAAGGTGATTTACAGTCACTGGGAGAAAACATTCCTTACTTTAATCTCAGAAATTGATTTTTATTTTTTTTTCCACAGAAGTTTATTTTTTTATTTTAAAAAGTCAAAAATTCTTTCCCTCTAATTATTTTCCCTATAGGCTTCAGCCATTTTTACCTGCTGTATTTTCATAACACCTCCCAGAATTTACTCCTCAATGTCATTTTAACATGAACTTGCCAAATGCTAAATGTTGATTAAGCGGTTATAAAATGCTAGTGCAGTAAAACTTGGAATGTTTGCAAATGTTGTCCAGTGTGTTTTTTTGGGGTGCAAGCCAAGTCTTCACAGCTCTGTTTTATTTCTCCTCATTTTCACAGCAGCAGTGGTTGTGAGCCTCCACTGTGGGCATTTCTCTCCCTGTTTTTATTTGTCCTACGCTGACCTTGTCCTTGATATGTGCCGTTTTTAGACAAGGCTCTTTGCAAGCCCCGCAGCTTTTAGAACTGAGAGCTAGAAGAGGAAAAAAAAAAAAAAAAGAAGTTATTTATGTTTTTGCGACAAATCATTGTTAGAGAGGAGAGTCTGACGCATACAAGCGTTTTTTTGTGTGCTGCAGCAGACCACCTCCCGCCGGGCCGGCCTGTGTTGCACCAACTGCCACACCAGCACCACCACGTTATGGAGACGCAACGCTGAAGGAGAGCCCGTCTGTAACGCCTGCGGCCTTTACATGAAGCTGCACGGGGTAGGTCACACCAACACCAGCACTCCTTTAATCAACTCGCTGCGTCGGGGAAGACAAAGCCCCACAGAGGGCATGGAGGTCGCTGTGATGTGTGGGAGAAGGGCTTGTGTGAGATGACATAACACACTCTGTGGCTCCTGTTGTGTTGGGCTTTGGGAGGGAAGCCCAGCTCATGTGTTGCTGTACTCCCTCCAGGTGCCCAGACCTCTGGCCATGAAGAAAGAAAGCATTCAGACAAGGAAGCGTAAACCCAAGATAGCGAAGACTAAAGCGTCCACAGGTTGGGCCCCACGCACAGGGATCTGATTGGTCAAATCATAAGCAATCTTGAGGGCAGGGGAAAAAAAAGAAAAAAAAAAAGACCATTAAAAAATGGACACAACATAATGAGAGTGAATGATTTTCCTGTTTTGTTTTTAGGCTCCATCACCTCTGACACCAGCTCCCCGTCCTCCCTGTCAGTCTCCGAACACGCCTCCACCATTAAAAGTGAACCCAGCATGGCCCCGTCGCCCTACGCAGGGCAGACCATCACATCTGGCTCTCAGGTAACCCTTCCTCCCATCACATTCTTCTGACACTCCATACAGGATGGAGAAAACAAGCAACACTAAATCTTTTGACTTAGCGAATTGGTATGATGGAGAAAAAAAAAACAACTGATAACTTTTAACAACACGACGTGTATCACTCCTTACAGAATGTGGCTGAGGAATATTTAATGACCTCCCCAGTGTTTGTCAGGGTTAGGGACCATAGCTAAAATTCACAACTGCTTTTACCCCTTTTAAAAATGCTTATAACTGCAACTCTTAATAGTTTACACACCAAATATGATGCTTGTTATGCATCAATGCACACAGTGGAAACCTCTACAGCAGAAGCTAACATCTACGGTTTTTGTTATCTGCGCTCCAGAGGTTTCAGCCAATCAGCAGCACGAAAAATGACCGCCGCTCTCAGATTGGCTGCTTTGAAATTGCCAGCCAATGGCGCGCAAGCTAGAATTGCACCTGGGCATTACGCCTTCCAAGGACGCATTTTCTTTTAAATATGTTAGATATGCTCTCACAAAAAAATAAAGCTGCGGAAAGATTCATTTAACAATTTGAACCTTCAATAATTCCAGAGTTAACTGGGGACAATCATTTTTCAATTCAAATATTATACATTAAAATAAATGTTTTTGTCAGATACAAAGAAAATTACATAAATAGGATATTTTTAGCTGCGTGCAAGCAATATTGTGATGTCTCTCCTAAGATGTTTTTGTTACATATCTAGTAAGAGTTGCTTTTTTAGTTAATGAAGCTTTTGTCTCCTTCGTGTCTGCAGACCGCCTCTCAGCTGGACGGTACGCCATCCGGACATGTGGACATTAAATACGAGGATTATCCTTTTTCTCCGACGTCGATGGCTCCTCAGAATTCCTGGTGTGCTCTGTCTCAAGCGTGAGCATCCCGAGACAACAGGACTAGCTTTCCGGCTAACTCTTAACGTCACCGAAAGGACAATCCTCCTCATCCTGAAGCAACTTCCACTGACTCTGAAGCTGTGGAAAAACTGTTCTAATATGGACCAAAACGGGCAGAATGCAAAAAGAAAAAAAGAAAAAAAACTACCTACGACCAAGTAATCTTGGATTTTTATTGGAAACACTGGCTGTAAATGACGAACCAGGAGCGGATTGTAGTAGGATTTCCAAAATGCAATCTGCAGCAAACTTATAAACAACTTAAGAAGAGCTAAGAACTAGGACTGATGTCCGTCCAGCAAGCTATATCTCCTCAATACATCCAACATCAACTACCTATTTCCTAATAAAAAAAAAAAAAAATGTTTTTGGAGAAACATTACACTAAACAGAGGACATCAATGCAAACACGTTCAAGTGGAATGCTAAAAGATAAGGATACAATAACCCAATTTTAGAGCTGTTAAGTAATTTTATTGTAATTTTTTTTTTCTCTTAGTTGTTGCTTTGTGTCCATCCTCTCTGCTTTTAAAAACAATTCCAGTGGGTTATTTTTCAGAGAAATCTAAACAAAAAAAAACAAAAAAAAAAACAGACTGAAAATAACTCTTGATGGCTGTTGAACATGTCTCATTACCAGCGTGTAGATGATTAACGTTTACAGGCACATTATTTATGTTGAGATAAGGACAGTTAAAAGTCATTGTGGACACTAAAACCAGCCGGTTGTAAAGCGCTGCTCACCGTTCTGCTCACAGAACGGCTGTTTGCGCCCGAGCTGCAAGGCTGGCATTGTCTTAGGCCTGCTTTAGCAGAACAGCGGAGAAAAAAGGTTTTGTAAATGTCAAACGAAAACGTCCAGCTACCGAATGTTTTCCATTTTACTGATTCAACCGTGGTGAAAGTGCAATGAATCAATTTTTCTTTTTTTAAACTTTTTTTTAAGTCAAAAAAAAAAACCAACCAGTGTGACATGATTGTAATCATAATGTAATTATCCGTGTTTGGTTGATAAGAGGATGTGTGTGGATTTTCTGAAGAGCTTTCTGTTGCTGTTTTATTGTTTTATTTTTTATTTTTTGATAATATTTGAAATCTGTTCAGGTAAATAAACGTATTATATAATTTTACATAATTAACGTACTGTACACAGATTTATTTTTTTTTTCATTTCACACATACACAGGTTTAAATAAGTAAACCTTTTACTTTTACGGAGCCTTCAAGATGCAAACATCACAGCAATTCACAATAAAATGATACGACAACCAAACAGCAAATAGTAGGCTACATAAAACCCCGAGACATTCGTGAAAAGATTATTTTTAATAGCATCTGAAATAAACAAAAATCCAGTGTATTTGCAACTACAGTGGAAATTTTCCTCCTATGTGGAAACCCAAAGTTTTTGTGTCTGAGGCCTGGCTGCGGCGTTCTGCTGCATAACTAAGCCTTTTAAAGAATCTGTTATCTTGATTTTAAAAGGGCATTGCTTTTTTTGATATATGCAGCCAAGAATATATAATAAACTAATAAGTTCTAGACAAATGTAGCCTGAACCTAGACTATGAAAGTTAAGGGTATTTGGCTCATTTGGTCAGTCCCAGCAACCTTTCAGTTATATTTAGATATCAATTGGTGTCTCTATGTCACTTTTCAGTGAAGGCCCCTCAGCTCATCATCTGGACCTTTTCATTTTACCCTATTTTTATTTTTATTTTTAAAATAAAACATTATCTTTGTTTTCTCAGCTGAAAATGTAAAGCCACATTCTACCCCCACTTTTTCACGTTATCATTCCTCACCTGGAGCTACTTAAAGCGGCAGTATTTTGTAAAATACACGTTTTCTGAGATTTATGCCATGTTATGACGTTATTCCCTCAACAAAAACATGCCTGGAGTGTTGCCCTCATGCTCGGCTGCTGCCACGGGAGATTACAAGATTTCTCATTTGGCCGTGGAAAACAGCTGAAGGCACCAAAGCTCCTCTTTCCCATGTTCAGCTCCACCTCAGCGCTGGAGTTTCCAAGCGACCTTGCTTTCACCTCACAGGGCAGCCCTCCCTCTTGACTCCCCCACCCAGCTCCTTCAGACTAGCCAGCAGCAATTAGCAAACACCTGATGTAACTGCGTATCTGCTGAGCTCATTATACGAGCTCTTTCTCAGTGCAGCGCAGCCAAAAAAAAAAAAAAAAAAAAAAAAACCTGTTAAGGGGTTGGTAAAAGAGAGATGTCCTGAAGGTGGAGTTTCAGGGAAGGAGCAGCAGTTTTTAAAGAGGCAGAGGCCCAATTTTAAGCCAATAAATTAGGAAGTAAAATGACTTGTATGTCATATTTGATATATGCAGGATTTTTAAAACAATTGAAGTTAACATAGTTACTTCTACCTCATGCTTGAGGTAGAAATATCAGCAAAATATGGCTTCCCACAACATATTATCTTCTAAACAAAACATCGGATCCATCACCACTCTTCCTCTACAAAAACCACTTTAATATGATCCCATTATATTTTTTGTCTAAAAATATATTACACTTGTTTACTTTTACCACCCTGCCACTGAATGTAACATAGTTAGTTGACTGTGCAATAAAATGGTACTATATGTCTGTCTGTAAAATTCATAATATTGCCCCTGTAAGAACCTGTGCGACAACATGAAGCAAACAGAAGTAAGTCTCAAAAAGCAAAACACCATGCCGTCCTGCACAGAAATTCAAGAACTGATGAGAAACAAAGTCAGAGGCTTAGAGACTTCAGTGGATCAAAGTGCCACATCATCCACTGTTGGAAAAAAGATGAAATATCTGTGAACATCTTGTGGAGCAGCTGGTCCATCAGAGTTACTGGATGTCGCCAAACAACGGAGGACGCATGAGGTGCTACAGGTCTCACCTTCCTCTGTTGAAGTCAGAGTTCATAGTTCAACAATAAATAAGAGATTGTGCAAAAAAAAGGAAAAAAAAGGCATCCAATGAAGCGTTTCAAGCTGAGAAATCACTGCTGACTGCATACTTTACTTTTATTCTTATTTGTCTGATGTCATTATTGGATGAGCTGAAACGTTTGATTGTGACACGACATCAAAAAATGGAGAAAATCTTTAAGATGGAAAACTCTTCAGTTTAGTTTTTGACCATTGATGTACAGACACGTATTTGCCTGTACTGATTTAGGCTGTGGCGTTCACTGTCATACGTACAGATTTGTAAACTCTCATGTGTTTGTGTGTACAAGCAGGGCGTGTTCTCCAGCAGTGCCGACCAAAGGTTGACTTCCAACTCCTCTTTATGGCGGCCAGGTCCAAACTGGCCACACAACTGAGGGAAAAACGGGCCTGTCAGCAACACTTTACTGCCTCCATGGCGACATCGAGGCACCAATGCACCAACAGCACTGCCCAGGTTTATGACTGTTCGGAAAGATGTTGTAGTCTTATCTTTTGCCAGCTTTGCTAGCCACTGTGAACACCCCAGAGGTACACATTTAGAGGATGAGGAATGGGATTTTACAAAACCTTTTTACACAAACTGTCAGTATTGGAAACATTTGTTCAAAAACAACGGCGATATTATCTGTTCAACCAGAGTTAAGAACACGTCATCATTGCGCCATTGCAAGATCAAGCATGTGAGACAATGGACGGATGGACTGAACTCACATTTATTGATTAAAAACACAAGTAATTAACAAAACTAAAACAAATACAGGAACAAACAATGAAATCCACAAAAACACAGGAATCAGCTCCTCCACAAGGATAAGTGGGTACAGATGATGGATGGATGGATGTTCATGAAACATCAGCTCTGACCTTACAGGTCTGGGGTCCATAGCCTGCAGGCGTGGTAACAGCCCAACACTTTTTTTCCTTTCAGTCAAAGAAGTCTTGACCCTTGGTCTGGTTGTTCTGACAAATGAGGAAATCTCTCAAAGGCTTGTTGGATAAAACAAAAAATGTTTCTCCGGAGTGTACAAGGGAAAACGTCACAGGAAAGATGAATGGACAGTTGAGTTGTGCTGCCAAAAACCCAACAGGTTGCTTGAACTATAAGTTCAGACTGCCAAACTGGACGACATCCTGTCTATTTTGAAGCTTACACGTCTCTCATCTATGATGCATTGTTTAGGCATTAAGTCCTCCTGACTCTGTGAGTCTTCCTGCTACATCCAGGCTTGTCACTTAGAAGTCACATACACCAGGAGATATGTTGAATGATGCTTTGACATGAGTAGCAAAGCCTTTCATTAGAAAGTCTTAATCCACTTTATGAAACACAAATAAATCAAGGGAAAGTTGCATAATTTATCAAGATTCAAAATATTTCTAGGAACTTAATTTATAGTCATTCATATTTATTTAAAGGTTAAGACACAATTACTGACAGCTATAGAGTGAGAGAGAAAAAAATAAGCTGTTACTTTTTCACAGTGTGTAAGAGAGAAATTTCACGAACCAGCAGTTTTATCTATATGTTTAACTAACAGAGGAAGGAAATAAACACACATGTGGTATATTGTTAAAATAAAGCACGTTTTACAAATTCTTCTGACAGATTTCTTTAAAAGGCATAAAGGTCCTCACATACTTCATCCGGAGAGTCGAAATCGGCTCCCATTGATGTTGTCACATGATGAAAATTGAACCATTTTGTTCCTCCTCCTCTTTTTGACACCAGTCACATTATTTCAACAGAGCTCTGAACAAAAGCGTTGTGTGATTGGTAAGAATATTACTGCGGTGTTTAATGCGGAAACGCACTCAGACAACAATATTGATATTTCCGCTTCACCGTCTGGTTTTTTTGTATCCCCTGGTGACATGGATACTTTTGAGGAATGTCTATTTAACAGTGATGCAATTATGTCCATTTGTACGATTCTTCACAAAGTCACTGCAAAGACTGTCAAATGGCTAAAAACTCCTGGATGAAAATCAGAAAATCAGGCTTTCTACAGAGGAAGGCAGTCTGCAGAAAGGTGTGGCGCTCTGTCCACGAGCGTTTCATGAAGGCAAAGTGAAGAAAGCAGGGATGTAGGGAGAATCCCAACGATGGGATCGAGACCTACTCTGGTCAGGACAGGTGGTATGAAATATGTGTGCACATGCAAACATCCTGTAGCCACATCATTGTGCGTCAACCCTTCAGACGACGTATGGGAGAGGTGCTGAATAATAATAATGATAATAATAATGATGAGAAATGTTCTTGTTTTCTCCTTATTAAACTGATTATAACCAGTTTTATATGGAAAAAACCAAGAAAATTGTCACAACCACATACTCCTGCTGTCTTTACTTCCTATCTATACAATTCACTCCATGCAAGCTGGAGTTGGAAGTGGCAGTCTAAATAGACCTGAGAGAAAAAGGCATGCTGACGGTGTTACGTTTTCATGGAGCTACACACTCCTTTGTGTTTATCAACCCCAAAGGCATACCTTTCCATTTGTAACTATATGTTAATGAGGAAAGTTTGTTTTTGCAACGTGTTAATAAGAATATTAATTGAACTTTTCCTTCCATTCAAACATTTCTTTCAGTCACACATAATGCAGCCATACATTTGTCACCTCTGAAGGGGGTTTTCCTGCAGCACACATGTACTTTAATTTACTATTGTTGGGTTAAGTAAGCTAATATATTCATTTGAAGTGACAGTCAGTGCTGACAGAGAAGCCTTGGATTTGATTTAGACCTGCGGCATC
Organism: Poeciliopsis retropinna; assembly: GCA_010277075.1. Classification (NCBI taxonomy): domain Eukaryota; kingdom Metazoa; phylum Chordata; class Actinopteri; order Cyprinodontiformes; family Poeciliidae; genus Poeciliopsis; species Poeciliopsis retropinna. The sequence goes on from VMRM01000009.1 coordinate 3,299,571, forward strand.
AAGGCCGAGGTCAGACCAATGTCAAGGCTGTGATGGTTTCGTCTCTGTAGCAATTTTTAAAGTTGCTGTGTCGACACCCCTCAACCCCCCAATAGCTTGACTCATCTGTCAATTGCCGGGTTTCCCTTTCACTCTTCTCTGTGTTTCTGAAAACTCTACGTTCCCCCTTTTACTCATGCTTTCAACCGTGTGAACGATACTGAAATGTTAGCTTGTGCAGCATTGCAAGTCAGTTCCTGGACAGACGTGGAACTAATGACCACATCAGTCCAGCGATATTATCAGCCAGCCGTATTGAGAAATGAGCTTTTTATTCTTTGTTCGCTGCTGCAGCAGGCTTTTCCTTTCAATTACAGGCTCTACCAAAAACAGGGCATTTCCTTATAGGCTGTGGTTATTTAAAGTCACCGTGTGTATGGTCTCGCACACACATATTATTCAACAAAATTTCAGCCTTTAAATCAGAACTTCCTCCTGCTGTCTTCTCTGTGATTGGCCCAGAGGTTCTGTTTTCCCCTCAGTGCGACAGGAACAAAACTGGACTCTTGTATCCTGTATCTTTCAAAAAGAAAGACTGATGCCTCCCTTGGGTGGCATGTTGTTGTAAATAACAAGAGGGAAATAATAGTCTGAGCTTCTGTTGATTTTGTGAAAAAGAAATGAACAATACGTCATTTTTATGGTAGCTTCGACATAAAGGACAAGGAAAAAAGCAACTACTTCAACCAAATGTAACTGAGTGAAATAAGTAATGTTTACAGCCTGGATCTCTCCTCACTCTGATTTTAGACTGATTACAATCTGTCAGCCAATACAGATTAGCTGACACCCCTGATCTCATCTCATTATGTGAAGCTCCAATGTCTACCACGTCACCTTCTCCATCAACATACATAAGACCAAACGTCTGACAAGGAATGTTTGGTCGGATTGATCTAGCTCAATCCACAGATTGAGCTACAAGATCATGAGAACTTGGATTAAATGAGGCGTCTTTTGTGTGTGTGTGTGTGTGTGTGTGTGTAGTTTCGTGCCGTGGTCCACCTGAGTGACACTCTAAGATCGTGGGAGGGTTAAAAACACCCAATTTTACCACCAACTGTTTTGGCAGCTGGATCATGAAGGGAACTATGCAGTGAAGTTTACTGGAAATTGCAGTAAAATCTTTGCCAGCAGTGAAATGTCTTAAACGTTCCTTTTGCTCTGACTTTAATTGCTCAGCATTTGGAAGCGTGACCAACACAGATTGAATGGCTTCGTTCACTTCCTCTGCTGTTGCTAAAACTACAACCATAGGAAGACAGGAATGATAAAATAGCACAGAAACCTGACGTCATTGTTCGCAATTCCTCCTTCTGTCTGCTGATTGGACAGGATCAGATGCATCCTCAGATATCCAGCTCAATGGGAGGAATCACAGTCAGAACACTAGTCTGGAGTGTACAGTATCACTGGGGGACATATGTTTAAAGAACATCTTCATTTAATGAGAACATAGCATGGATGGGTCTTGCATGATGACGCTGAGCCAAACACACTGCCAAGGTAAAAGATATCTGGCTAAAAAAGACTGTTGGTGTAATTATGCCTGTTTATCATCACCATAAGTGGAAAAATAGGCTTGTTGCTTTTTGCTTATTCAAAAAAAAAAAAAAAGTTATGTTCACTTCAGCAGTTAGTGCTTACCTACCTAAATGGTATTTTTAAATTAAGTTATTAATTTGAGCAGTATTTTTTGGTTGCTGCCACACTCTGGGGAATACCATGAAATTCATAATTTTATTGGGATCATTCTGTCCTTAAAGGTCTAAATCTTTAAAATTGACCTCTGACCCCTCCGAGAGCCTAACTATTCAATCTCCATGAGCACACATATGTTACGTTGTCAGGAAGGGATAGCGGCAGACATTTGGGGGGATTTGATTTGTTTCACCTTAGAACCTCCCCGTTCACGTGTGATTTACTGTGCCGGTCACTGATGAGATCTGCTGCAGAGGCACATCTGGTTCTAGTAATCGACAACTATTTGACAATTACTTAAAACATCATGATAACTTTAGCTCTGAACCGAGTCATATCGGCGCACAACCCTGGAAAACCAAACTAGATCAAACCAAAAGTGTGCAGGTATGAGTCATCAGCAGTTCGAAAGTCAAAAAGAATAAGCAGGGCAAAGGTTGGAGTGCAGCAGCCCTTCCATAAACCAAAGTACATCCAACTGTAGCCGGGGCGAACAGGTGGAAAACACAGCCACTCTCTGTGATCAAAGTTATCGTTGTAATCTAAGAATAAACCTATCTATGATGAGGGATACGCATAACATCATTCTACTATCTGACAAAGGTTTCATGAACGTCTCATAAAATAATAATTGATCGACTGACATCCTGAAGCACGAAAACCACTGCGCTTGTACTTGCAACTAGGAATTAGTGACTGCTACCAGTTGTTGTTCTACCTGATGTCTAATTAGTGCTTTGTGGCAGTGAATGTGTCTGTTTTAGCACCATTGTTCTCTGCTCTGACAGAACACGAGTATTGTTTCTCAGCATGCTTCTCATTCCTCACCTGCGTGTAGCTTCTTCCTCCCCCCGTGTTAAACTCGGGGGTCAAGAAAATCAAAATTCAGACATTTTTAGATGCAGTTTTTAACATCAGAGTAAGTTTCATTGAGCTCATGATATTTAAGGTCTCAACCAACCATTGAGTGAGGTAAAAAAAAAAAAAAAAAAAAAACAGAAAAAATGTGGTGTTTCTAACTTCAATTCTGCAAAATTAAAACCAAATAAATACTCAGAAGTAACAGACATGCCACTTTTAACACTTTCATTGCTTGTCGGTCGCTACAGCTTTTTCATTACAAATATGAATAAAACATGAGCCGTATTCCTGCTAATGTTGAAAAAAAAAACACAATTTCTTAATTGCTGTGTTTCTGTTAAATAAGAAACACAATTAAATTAACATGTGACTAAGTTTGTTCAGGCAATAATCATTGAAAAAACATGTTGGCCATCTACTCCCTTCCACTTCCTGTCCTTTTCTTCTTTGTGGTTTGCACCAGTGGCAACATCTGGTTGTTCATCTTGTGACTTGTGTGAAAGAATCATTGCCTTTGGGGTTTTGGAAAGTAAACCAATTTCAACATGGCCAAAAAAAAAAACAACAAAAAAAAAACATCCAAACACCAAGACTTTTTATTGAAAAGTGAGTTTTTTCAAAATTGCCATGTTTCCATGAAGCTAATTTATTTTTGAAAAGTCAAACTGTGGAACCATATGGTCAATGGAAATGCAGCTTATGAGCTCACCTCCACCTCCTGGTTAAAGGAGTTCCTCCGTTGCAGGGGTTTTGCACTTTTGCACGATAACGTCATTTGTCTGTGTATTTTTATTTTGTGACTATGAAAACAGAACATGCGATCTGCCAGAATACAAATAAAGCAAAAACTAACAGAGGGATTGGACTTGCTGCCAGTTGCCACAGAAGCACGTATTCAATATCAACACAGAACTGATTCAAAAGCAAGTGTACCCCACAGTTTATAGAAACCCTGAAAACCTCACAAACATGCAAAACATGAAACCTATAGAGATGTCATTTACTGTAGCTTTTCCATCAAAAAGTGACATTAGCTAGATACGTCTAACATGTTCTGCAAGTTTTGCAGAATATGTTATCTAACATGTTATCTGTAGGAAAACCTTCTCCCTTATCTAAGGAAAAACACACAGAGGTATGACTACTCTACCTAGTAAAATATTGCCCTGGCTTAAAAAGTGAACCATGCTTTGAAGCAACGTAAATGAACGCTTTAAAACTTCAGAGAACCAACCAGAGAATTATTCTGCTCTTTTTCCAATGTTGTGAAGCTCCGTACTGGAGGTAGTGACTTCATCCGATTCAGATTTCTTTTAAAGAGTTGTTGTTTTTACGTCATTGAGTATTTGTATCAGAAGAGTCATTAGATTAGTTATTGAGCTGAGTTTGCTTTGAAAACTGTACATATCAGTTTCGCTGTGTATTCACCGGATCCTTACCTTAAATGCTGCCAGCTTTTCCACATCTGTAACCTGTTCCATAATAGATAGATACAGGATGAAACTCATAACAACTATTTATAAAACTATATATATATAATATAAAAGTAGGAAGATTGTTGTGACGTGTCTACATTTATACATTTATTTATGTGAATATTTTTCTTACCCATTTGTCTTAAGCATGTGTTTAACACACATGCTTAACCAGGCTTTGAAGCAACGTAAAAACTAAAAACTATTCATAGATTTTAGAACAGTTTGGTTCTAAAATCTATGTGATTTTAGAACCAAACTGTCCTCAGCTTCACTCCTCCAACATCACAACAGTGACTACAACACCCATTACTGTGAAGGCACATAACATGGGGGGCGGGGCTAAAAAGTAACCATAAGAGGTAAAACCAGTTAGGAAATTTAGTGACAATAGCGTAGCTAAAAAAACACAAAGACTAAGAGAGATTTACACAAAAAAAAAAAATAAAATAAATTCCTGTAAATATCAAACGCTTGCACCATTTCAACCTTCTGTTCGCAGTCCGCCTTGCTGGCAAGATCTGAACTGGACATAAAAACAAATTCCTCGAAAGAACAAGTAAACACAGGCTGGAACCAGAGTAGGAAAGCGCTTCCTTTAATTTCATCAGCATACACAAAGGCCGATGTGACCCAGTGAAGTCAAATGCAAACAATAATCATATAGTTTGCCCAGCCTAAAAATAACCAAATAGCCCAACCCTACTAGAGCGACAGGTTATTTGAGGGACAAGCCACTTCAACCCTGCATGCTTCATTCATGCTTTTATCTAGAGTCAACAACACTCAGCCTGCACAACAGCAATGCAGCAGAAACCGAGCAGCAGAGGCCTTACGCTCCGGTAAATGTTTTATCGTACTTCTGTTCCTCGGGTATCTGAAGAGAGCAGCAAATAGTGGAGTCTCCGAGCGGGAAGTTCACGCAGCAGTATTTATTTGCTCCAAGCAAAGAGTTTGATTCACACGATCTATTGATATTATTAGCCATGACTGGAATCTATTCCCAGAATTATTCTTCCATTTTTAGGTGGAAAGAACACAAAACGCCACAACAGGACAGAGTCGGAGCAGGGCCTAAAATAAGACGGAAAACAACCGAGTGATGGATTGCGCGGAGACAAATAAGAACGATGACTTCCGCGACCATGAGTTTGATTGTTTCCTCGGGAGAAAAAGGTAACAGGAAGCTGGAGGGTGGAGGGGTTACAGAATTTAGCCCTGAAAGGGAATTCGTAGAGAATCCATTCACTCGTCATGTCCACAAGTTGTTTTACTCTCTGTATTATGCCTTACGAAGTATTCAGACCCTTTACACTTCCTGACATTTTGTCACTTTGTAACCAAAACTTCAGGATTTTTTTTTGTTTGTTTGTTTGAATTAGGATGTTTTGCAACAGCCCAACAGGGAAAGAAAATGATATGATAATGACAAATTCTTCTTTCTTTTAAAAATAAAATTTGAAAAGCGTGGTATACATTTGCATGTAACCCCCTTTTTACTCTGATACTCTTACAACATATCCACTCCAACCAGCTGTCTTTAGGGGACATCAAAATCAGAAGAACCAGTTGGAAATTCAATCTGTGTGAATCCAGTTGTTCTGTTTCTGGCCTCAGAGATTTGTTAAACAGTAGAGAGCAAAAAGCATCACAAAGACCAAGGAACACAGCAGACGGAAAGTCGAAAGAAGCTAAGAGCTGAGTTTGATTATAAAACAAACATGTTTTATAATCACGCCCCTGTCCACAGGGAAACCCCTTGACATCTGATTGGCCACACCCACCAGAGATGTCGGTCAGTTTGCCCATATCACACTTGTACACAGACTAGCTTTACTTCCACATTCCATGTTTCTTAAAAATGGGACATTACATGAATTAACATTTATATGCAAAAACAAGAGATTATGGCCAAGTGGTTCGTTTCCATCCAGTTCTATTGGCAGATTGAACTACGTGATGTTCAGTAATAAGAAAAAGCAGCCTGAGACTGCTGCAAAAAAAACAAAACTCTTCATGAAGGACAAAAGGGGCTTTTGCAGTTGTTTGCAATTATTCAATAATTTTCACTTAAAGTTAATAATGCAGTTCAGCTATGCTAAGCCAAACAGGCTAATCGTGTGACTAAACAAAAATAAGTTGTATCCTAGGAAACTATAACAAGTAACTCTACTGTGTTGTTTCCACATGCTCAACAGCTTCATGTGTTTTGTTTGACTTTGTTATTCAAGATTTGGCTCACTGTTCATTGAAATTGCAATTTTAATGTGTCACCCTTCTGCAGCTCGTGTCCCTGCCTTTCCCCCGCCTGAGAAAAAAAAGACCCAAAAAACATCTGGACATGCCCCCTCCACAGGGCAACATATTTTCCTGATAATTCAGCTATTTCCTAATCTCATTCTATGTACATGTTTACAGTGGCTCACAATGGATTTACATCTGTTTTTCACATGGGGATGCAAAGTGATGCAAAGCCGAATTTCGAAGCCGGTGCGTCAACTGGTCTCCATGTCTCCCACGTTCGAGTCTGAATTTCTGTGTGTGAGTGGATTTGTGTGTTTTGAGCCTAACAAATGCTTTGCTGCTGCTGCTATCTGTATTTCACTCGTGGGAGTACAGCAAAAAGAGATCACTCTCACTCCATATGTGTGAACTTGTAATGCAGGGCGAGTGTGTGTGCAGCCATGCGAGTGTGTGCGTGTGGGTGGGTGTGTGTGTGTGTGTGTGTGTGGAGTTGCTTCTCCATTCGTCACTGGCCCAGGGTGGAGAGGAGACTCCTCGGAGCCCAGAAAGCAGGGGTCAAGTCCGGGCTTACTCAACCCCCGCAGATCCTCCTCTACCTCCCCTCCCCCCAGGCCCCTATCACCATTAGCTTTCAGATGAATGCGTGTGTGTGGGTGTGTAGGTGTGTGTGTGGGGGGGAGGGAGGGGGGATGTGAGGAGCAGGCATGGAATGAAACGGGTGAAGGGGACAGATGATGAGATATATGAACTGAAAGAGGGCAGAAAAAACCTGGGCTGGTGGAGGATTGAGAAACGAGAGGTTAAAGGATAATTCCTGGTGAAAGGAGCCGATAAATGGAGAAAAGATGTAGAGGTCGATGGAGAATTGGAAAGTAGGAGGAAACAAATTAATGCAAGATAGTGTCCGCTGTTGCTACAGGCTTCATTTAGATTCCACCTATTTGAATAACAAACTTGACTGCGTTGTTTGATTAGGAACGGATCGGAATGTATTTGACTTTGAATCAGTTTGTATGATGAGACTGAATCGACTTTTGTTTTGTAAAGTGCTCTGAGATGACACCTGGTGTAAATTGTTGATAAATACATTGAATTGAATTATGTGGGGGAAAAAAAATCCTACCATCACATTTTTCATATCAGTCAAAATCAATATGTATATGAATATGACCAGCTATGAACAGGTCACTATTTTGGTCAATCTTTAGTTTTCCCTTGGAACCATTAAGTAAGATTTAGAGATATCACAAGGTTATGTTTCGTTTTAAAGATTTACGTTTAAAAGTTGGGCATGTCAGCATTATATGGCTGCTTTGGATAAATAAAGAAGGTAGATTTTTAAATTAAAATCTTTAAGGGTTAAAGAACCCAACAAATATGAACACTCTCTTTATTTTGTCAACAAGGCATTGAAATATTCTCTAAATCTCTCCTTTACCATAGCTCCTTTTAAATATAACTTTTACTAAGAATGAGTAATGAAAAGAAAGACAGAAAAATGTTTATATCCTCAGGTCAAGCTTCATCATCTTCCAGAGACAAATCAAACATGTTTGTTCTTTGTCCAGCTTTACCTAACCAAGATGCCTCAACGCGACTGAACAGTTCAGGTCTTTCATGTCAACGATGTCATTCGCTTTTTTCTTCCTATGGGACACTCACTGTTTCTCTTTTTTCCCCCACTTATGTCCTAAGTGGGGAAAAATGGCTGGAATACTTCATATTCCAGTCATATGAAGTATAAACAGGGTAGATCTGCAGGAACGTTAGCCGTTAGCATGCCTGGTTGCTACTGCGCTTTTCTTCCAGCCACGTGATTGGTCCAACGCAAAGCAATTCTAGCTGTTCATCTTTTATGTATTGTGTTTTATCAAACTAAATATCTAGCTTGCAAGCTAGCTACATATTTTATATTACCCGGAAGTAAATACTTAATACTTAGTTAAAACTAAATTCTGCTCAGTCAGTAAGATGCCTCCTCGCTTTTTCTCGAAGCTGCAAAAGTTCAAAGGTTATCCTCAAATGTGATTAATTTGTGATTTTCAGGCTTTTCAATGCTCAGACTCCCTATTTTGAGTTGCGCTCTTAGACTTGTACATTTATATCTATTCCATGTTTTTACTTTTATTTTTTATATAAATGTTTAGATGGGGATATCATGAAAATAATAGCAAAGATTAAAACTAATTCCAAGCTGGATCCTCTGAGGTTTAAAGACCAACCTGTTTGTTTCTCAGTTTTGCTGTAGTTTGACTGAGAACTACAGCTTGTTGTGGCCTTCTTTTTTCCTTTACGTACCCAGTTTTTCCTGGGTACGTAAAAGATATATGAGCTGGAGAAAACAGTGACGGACAAACAGCCTGCATCTCTCTGTGAGAGAGCATGAGGTGCTGAGTGATGGGTGCCAGGTACGGTCCTCCAAAGCGAACGTTACCGCTGTTCTCAGCGCCCCACCTAGGATGTCCATGTCAGGGTGGCGTCGGCGATGACTAGTGGAGACTCCAGAGGTCTGCTGGTATTTTTAACACACACACACACACACACACACACACACGCACACACATTTGTGTGGCGATCTTTGTGGGGACTTTCCATTGACTTCCATTCATTTCTACAGCCTAAACCTTACCCCTGTCCTATCCCTAACCATTACATACCTACCCCTAACCAAAAATCACTTCACACCATAGTCCTAAATCTAACCTCTGACCCAAAATCAGCATTTCCCCTTGTGGGGACCAGGCTTCAGTCCCCACAATGTGGTATGCGTTGGGAAAATGGTCCCCACAAGGTTTTACAAATGTACACGATCACCTCGTGCCTGGCCTGCAGGTCACTGTCTCACCAGACATCTTTGTCTGGACTGCAGTTTTGTTGTTTTTTTTTCTCACTAATAACACTTGAAAAAGACTACAACTCTTGACTCCAAATAGCAATATAACATACAGTCTAATTACACAAAACCTTTTAAAGATCTACTGTTGTGCTTGGATAGATTCAAGCCAGCATAGGTCTGTGGGCTTTAAAAAACATGTCGATTACATTTAATACACAAAATAATTCTCAGATATTGAGAGCTCACGCAATTAGTTCTGCCTGTTTTGAGCTAATTTAGGGATTCGCATTTTTAGGACTGCGTGACAGTTATGCAAATAATCGTCACAAATAATTGCTGATTACATGAGGAGCTCAGACACATGAAAATGGCAACAAGCAGACGCTCATTACAACTATACATCTTTGACCCTGAAGCAGAAGTGGAGCCTCCTGACACACAGCTTCTGTTCTCTGTGATGGAGAAGAAATGCATGGACTCATGCTCTGTATTGCAGTCAATAACTCAATGTCTTCCTGTAATGAAGTGGGAAGAGCTCCCACAGGTGAGGGGCTGGAAACCCAAGGTCAAAACTTGTGGCGCAAAGATTTGGAGGTTTTTGAAACTGTTTTTGGATCGTTTCTCAAAGCAGGAGATACCCAAACAGAAGGACAGAAACATGCAAAAGGCGAATTTTGCATGATAGCGGACCTTCAAGTAAAAAATGACTCAAGAGCTTAAAAAGAATTTCGTTTCATTTTTAGAGTATATACTCTCTGTTCTAGTTGTATGAGGCAACTGATTGCTGGTATATTTTAGGTTTGAGGTAAAAGTTGTCAAAAAGAAACATGACTTTCAATGAGGATGAGGAAACGGAACATACACACATCAATCCATAGCAAACCTGTTAAAAAGCAAATCTATTGTTCTGAGCTTTGCTTCATACAGAGGGCCTGGACCATTGACCATTGAGAAACAATTGGTTTAACAATTGGATCAGATTTTCCCCCGATTGCTCACGTTTGGCCGAGACATCGTGTACCAGCTCACCTGTGAAGGAAGTTGCACTATGAAGGGAGATGAGAATAGAGCAGAATAGGAAGAAAATAGCCAGGCAATATTGGCAAAAAAAAAAAACGGTTAAGCTCCAAAATCTTGAATAGCTTTTATGCACTACAGCAAACCCAAAATACTTAGCAGCAACTATTGTAGATTTAGTGTTAAAAGAAGTTAACAGAGAAAAAAGGTTTGATGTTTCATCACTAGCAGCAGTTTTGTTCACATTCAGCCAAAACAGTGAATAACAGTTCGCAGAGGATGCTTTGTGGAAGCATTAACATGCATTTCATGCACTGGATGGTGTTTGTTAGGGACCAAAATGCTAAAGAGCCAGGTATTTATCAGTGCATTTTCTTGGGTCGTCTGAAGCTTTGAAGACACATCAGCGGAGTTAAGCTGTTCTGCAAGTCAGCAGCGCAGACAGGCGCTCTGTTTGATCTTCTGACCAAACTCCAGTTAGTGAAGTCATCCCTCCTGCCGCCACCCCTTCTCTTTAAGCGCTGCACTAAAAAACAATCACCGTGGGCCGTCGTAAAGCTCACTCTCATCCTTCTCTGTTATCTCTGGCTGAGTTTTGTCTTTGTACCGTTTGCTGTCAGAGTGGCTTTATTTACGCCGCTCCTTAAGGCAGACATCAGTCATTTTATTGGTCTCATTTGATTACTCTGCTTCTCAACCTGCTCGTACATCTTCCTCTTCATTTGTTCCACCGTACTCTCAGGCATAAACCCCCTTTTTTGTCATTCTAATATGATCCCCAGAGTCTGTTTTCTCCATCACTTTAACCTTCATCTGTTCCTCTTTTCCCCACCTTTCGCCGGCTGCCTCGGTCCGTACGTCTGTCTCCCTCCCTCGGTCGGGGGGCTGTCCATCTTTGCATTCTGTTTCATCTTCATCTGTTTCTTCGTGAGCTTGTGAAAAGTGCACTCTCGATAACCCACCGAAACGCCTCCCCTCCGTTTCCTGTGGTGGGATGCACCCTATTTATTTCGTTGATTTTCATTTGCGAAAGAATGCGCAGACCAAAGACTGACTGTCTGCAGAGGATTTATCCGAGTCGAGCCGCTGCGTCACTCCGAGAGGGAGTGAAACACACTCCATAAACTCAGAGCCTGGTCAGAGTCATTCAGCATGGTTTTGTTTTTTGGGTTGTTTTTTTTTGTTTGTTTGTTTGTTTTTCTTTTTTTTTTTGTTGTTCAAAATTAAAGAAAGAAATAGAAATAAGAAACTACATTTAAAGTGTTTTATGAAATATTATTTCCAGAGCATCTTCTCATTTAAAGGTATAGTTTGCTTTTTAAGATACTGTTAAGTTGTTAGAAGTCATGGTTTTGTGATGGTGTCTCATCGCTCTGTTTGTTGGAAAGTGAAAAAATGCTGAGAGTGATGAAAGGTTCACATCTAGATTATTACAAACATCCGTTAAATTTGTTGCTGTTTTCTCGTCTGTCTAACTTCTCTAAAGTTATGCTGGGTGATGCTCCGGGCCCATTCGGAATGATCGCTGGTATAACTGGAGGCTCACATGAAAGTACAAATCCTTCTTGTTATTGTTATCAAGCAGCAGGTGCTGCAATGGGTTCCTTCCTAAACACTCACTGGCAGCCCAGTCCCTCCCAGCTGCAGTCAGTCTCTGTCCAGACGTTCCAGTGGCTCTTCTGAGGTTATGCAGATTGTTCACATAGTTTGTATCCATCCAACCGTTTAATATCTTCTTCTGTTGTCTCTGCAGGTTGTGTGGTGGTGCTCGATGTGTGCTTCTACCTTTGAAGAGCTATTCTTCTATGGCCGTCTGGGGGTGATGTATGTAGGGGAGCTGGTTTCTTAAGTGGTAACTACCCTGGCTCTCTCTCTTGTCTTTGCCCTCATTGCATCCCGGTTCCTCAGGATGGACTCCTGGACAGTTCCCGTGTTGACTCCTTGATCCAGTGTTCCTGGGTTTTCTGAGCTCTCTGACGTCGTGGAAAACTAAATTAGCAGACACCGTTCACCGTCACATGTGTTCAACATGCTGGATAGCAGCAGTTCACTGTAAACTTTTCTTTTCAACATTTCCTTTGTAGACGTTTGCAGGAAGAAGGAAAGCACAGACGTTTTGCTGGTCCTGTTTTTTTTTTTACAGTCAGTTCGACACTATCTCATCCCCATCTTACTATATATTTCGTTTGTCGTACAGCCTACAGATCATATGGAGTAACATCACCAGTTTTTTTTCTTTGTTCTACTTTCTGTGTAAGAACTAGCCTGTCTGGTTAGAGTAACGGGGTCTGAAGTTGGTCCTTGAGGGCCGGCATCCTGCCCGTTTCACTTCTCTCCCTGGTGGTAGAAACAATGTCCTCTGCATGTCGATGTTCTTCTTAGACCTTCTAATGAGCCATCATTTGATCCAGGTGTGCTAAACCAGGGAGAGAACTAAAACATGCAGGACGCCGGCCCTCGAGGACCGGCATCCTGCATTCTTTATTTTGTCAAATCTAACAAAATAATAATAAAAAAAATAAACAATAAAAAGTTAAAAGTAGAAGTCTCTCAAAGAAAACCTCTCACAGATTATCTGTCAGCTATATGAATGAAGCCTGAATTCAGATTTTCTCAGCTGTGCCTTGGTACCAAGCCCACACATACACAGTCACAGTGGATGATGATCCACTCAGTGACATGGCAGCTGGGGCCAAGCGTCATAAAACAGACTCAAAGGGACCCATAAATATCACCTCGTTTTAAAAGTCATCCTCACCTGTTCTGTCATTTCCGTTTTTCTTCCAGCTAAAGAACTCTTCAGAACCCGAACAAACGGCGACACTGAAACAGAGCACACGCTGCATCCTCGTGTTTACAGAAATCATCTTATACGGTCTTTAGTGTCCTTTCAGGCACACCCCCACTCCTCCTCTCAGCCGGCAGAGAAACAAAGACTGATTGCTGCATTCTTCTCATACATCAGCTCAACCTTCAGATAGCCGACTTTACAGCAGGCTGGAGAAATGGCCTGAATGCAAAGACCAAATAAATACTTGCAGCCAGTCCAGCCAGAACAAGAGACAATGAAGCCAACGGTCCAATTACATGAAACTGCATGTCACAACGATGGCAGTGTGAGACAAGAAAGAAACATGGTCCTGGCTATTTATCTCATTTCTTTAGGCTTCCCTAGAATCACCAACTTCTGTATTCAACTGAACTTATCTGGGGGGAAAAAAAAACATAATGAAATTGAACATAGTCTTTAAAAAAAAAAAAAAATTACAAAGAGAAGATGACTACATTTCCTGTGTCATTAACATACATTTTCCTTGTTAATGTGAACTTGGTGAAATATTTGAAAGCTTTCCAAAATGAAATATAAAGCCTATCCATAGATCACATTGAAACCTTGACAGAAATCTGAAGTAAAATATATTGCTACAAAACTGTTACATGTCGTGGGCTGCACAGTGAAACAGATTCCTAGCAATTTTACAATAAATCAAAGCAAAACAGGCAAAGAAGTTGATGAGAGTAAGATCTGACAGCAGAACACAGATTAATATCTGGTTAGAAAAGTTCATTCAGTCTGACCCATGCACTCAGTGATATTGTGGACACATTGACTCCTGTCGTCCCGATATATACGGCGAGGTATTTTAGTGTTCTAAAATCTGAGCTCGGCTTATAAAGATAGGAAACTAAAGTGGTCCAAAAAATGTCCTTGAGGAACCTCTCAAGTGATTTTGTTTGTCATCCAAATGACACAAAGATATTCCAGTCTCCAAAAGGTCTGGACCAGTTTATCCCAGTACTACTCACAATCCCACCGATTCATGAATTGAGATGTCATGTTCAGCTGTCGATGTATTGCCAGTGATCATAAAATTGCAAGAATTGAAATTGCAAAAACACATTTGCATGATGGAAACACGGCTATTTAGAAAAATTTGTGCTGGGATAAGGTGGTTTCAACAGCTTATTGTACGAACAAACTTATCAAAACTTGATTTTATTGCACTTGTTATTTAATGGAAACACCGCAATTGAGAATTTTTTTCTTTCTTTTTGTTTCTTTTTTTTTTTTTTCCATTTCGAAAAATGAAACACAACAATCGTCAGACGCCTCAAGATCCTCTAATGCCAACACAGGAGTTCATGTCCCATCACTGTCAGGTTGCATATCATCCAAAACCTCTATTGATGGTAGTCTTGGCTTGTGATGTAGTACATACTATATACATTCACACATACGCAGACTGACGTAGAGTGTGAGCATGAATGTGTGCGTGCACATGCTGAGATTCCTGGTGGCTAGCTCATTGTCCTGGCCCTGTAAGACAAAGGGTTAAGTAAATGTTTGGGGAAGATAAGACCACTCACTCTGACAGGCAGCAGCCCCTGCTACCCAGGGGGATCCAGCCCAAATACATCACACACACACGCACTCACACACTCACTGTATGCGCTTCCACACAATGACTTTCTATTAAAATCATCTTTCCCTCCTTTCTCATTGAATTTGTGTGTTTTTCTTCAAGCAGTGGACCTCTAAAGGTCTCTCAGCTGGTGTTAACATCAGGTTTGAACATGGTGAAAGTGTTAGCTTGATGGTAAAAAACCAGTTAGTCTGCATCCTTTCCAACCAACCCACTGTAATTTCTCCTTTCAATGTCCCACTGAGAGGAGAACTGAGAACTCTCTAAGTTCTCAGAGAGCTTAGACAAACAGCACAGTTAGAATTAAGGCTATACAAGAATGCTGTGTCCTGAGTAGTAGGACACAGCTACTACTTAGTTGCGTTATGGGATTTTAAAATCAGCAATCCCTCATAATGCATGTAGCATTCTTGGTCAGCAGAACACTTTTAACTACATTTTTGGACTTCCTGTTAGTAAAGAATTACAGTAGTAAAGCCTTGAAGTAATAAATGCATGGATTTGTTTTTCAGTCACTCTTGGACAGAAATAAGTCGACTGTTCACAATATCCGTGAGGACACTGATCGACCCAACTTTTTGGTTTAATTTCTTGTATGGACAACTCTTCCAGGAGGTTTCAAAAGAACCCACAGCGACATCTAAAGCACGGTGACCTCGGTCTCCTTAGTTAATCTCAATCTTCACGATACAACTGTAAAAAACATTATACACAAACGGCATCCAAGGGAGAATTCAAAGGCCAAAAGACCTGCTGAACAAAAAGGTGAAATTTTCTTTGACCTGGTGCCAGATTGGTGGGAACAACGTCTCCCACCAAAAAATAAAATCATTGCTGTAAACTGTGTCACGTGTTTGCCCGATTCATCTTTTGCTCAACTTAAAATCAGTTTGATGACCAGAAACATCGCAGTGAGTGTGACAAAACTGCAAAACTGCAAGTGGCACAAATACTTTTTCATCAATGCGTGGTGGGATAAACAATATCTCACTGTCTCAATATCGATTTGTAATATATTACTAGCTGCTGACAACTGAAGTGAAGAATATGAATCATTTCTTTCGGTATTTTAAAGGCCAAATCTAAACTTTTGGGACATTTTGCATTCTTATGAATTCATTCATAAGAATGGATCACAGAACTGTAAAATGCTATACTGGAGCTAACAGTCAACAAGACTGTTTATAGTTGCAACTCTGAAAACTTATGAAAGTTGTGATTATTTTTCTGTCAACAAGAAGCTTAAGAGTGATCGTAAACTATCCACAGACCTTGATGAACTTTTGAATGCCCTTGCTAAGTGTTTTTGCCAGAGGTTAACGATGCTGCAGGTTTTTCCAGTTGCCAGCAGGCTTAACAAAAACTGACATTAATCTATGTAAAAACTTAGCAGTGTCCATGTTTGATTAATGTTCCACAAATTGAGCTGAAACTAAAGACATGTCAGTTCACCACAGTTCCCTCAGTCGACACCCACCAGACCAGATCTGGAAAAGTCTCATCGCAGATCCATTAATCACCAGAATATGAACAGTTTGGTGTTTTGGCACTTTGTCCTAACAACAAAAAGGAGTGCATCAGAAGAAGGAAACCTTCTCTGTTTTCGGAAACGGTACCACCCACTCACTGTGGGAGCCCAACAGACTCAGTCATTAGTGGCCGCTGATCGCTGGAGATGGGGAGTTTGCAGGGGTAATAATAACCTGAAAGACCTTCTCCTCCCTCTCCTCCTCTGCTTTTTGCATCACTCGCTCCGTCTCTCCCTCCCTGCTGGGCTTTATCAGCGGTCCTGGTCAGTGTTCTGCTGTCAGATCTCGATGTGATTTATGTCACGGGCTGTGAAGTTGACTTATCTTCCTCCACTCCACTCTGCGTTTCTCTTTCCCTCTCCCTCCCCCGCGCCGCCCCGCCTCCTCTGCAGCTCCCTGCGTCTCAGCCAGCCTGGCTCCTCCGGCTCCTCCGGCTCCTCCGGCTCCTCCGCTAGGAGTGAGGAGGGGAGGTTTGGGTGCGAGGAGGTATGAGGCAGTGAAGGTGTGAAAGAAAGATTTCTTTCTCAGGTCCCACCTGTCCAGTAAATTACGGAGCCCAAGCAGTCTGCTGCTGAGTTCACTGACTGATAGTAAGGAAACTCAAAGTTCCATGTCATTGGTGTATATATATATATATATATATATATATATATATATATATATATATATATTATTTTCACAAGCAGCTTGTCCCACAAATACAATTTATTCCCATCTTTGTCATTGAGTTTGAAAAATCACAAATGTTAAAATACGCAGAAATGTTTCTGGACTTCTGTGCATAGAAACAGTTCTGTCTAAGAGGTCTACAGACAAGTCCTTTGATTTCATGTTTGGTGTTTGACCTCTGACCTGCTGTCAAATCACATGAAAAAACTAATCAAATCAAAATCCCAGATTTGAAGACAGAATATAGGATTTGTTGTACATGATCAGCAGTAGGATTATGCATTTCTCTGATCCTGCGTCAGGTGTTTCTGATTGATTTTCACCATTTTTTAAGGACATCACTAAACCGTACTGTAAGTTGTCTTTTCTCCCCACTAAATCTGATGCTTCTTCTTTGTCTGCCATTTTCCATGTTCCTTTCTTTTACAAACACTGCACTACAAGGACAGGACTGAACAAGCAGCAAAAGCCACTTTAAAAAAACATAAAATAAAATCCTGGCAGCTTGAAAAGAAAAACTCTAAACTTCGGACTTCCTTAAACCATTTTCACGCTGCTGTAAAACATGGGATCACCAAGGCCACAAAAAAAAAAAAAAAAAAAAAAACTATTCACCATGAAGTGTGTTATTTCTAGCTCAGTATAATACACATCCAAAAAAAAACTCTTCCTTGAGAGTTTTTTACTTGTTCTTGTGTACAATAAAGTCCAAAGAGTTTTTTTTTTTCCCCCTGCATCCATGTGCGTCCTCGTTCATCCATCTTCCCGATCCTCATGCCTCACCGTCCGCTGGCCTTTGATGTGCTTTTAAAGTGCTCGCTCTGCTTTCCCTCTCTGCTGACAATTATTTATTAGTTTTGAAATAGTCTTTGAGGACCGTATGTGTCTCTCAGTGGTGTACTTAAGAGGGGACAGCTGGCTTCAAAACAGAGAGAATCTGATGGCAGGAAGAGGCTGGGAGGCAACAAGTGAAGAAGGCAGTGTAGGACTTCTATCTCGGCGGCTGCAGTCGGGTTTAGTCTTCTCACCGGAAAGTTCCTCAAAGTATCAGTGAAATATGAACAGCATGAAGACGGGAAGAACTGGGAAGTGAGGGACAGGAAATCAAGTGTGAGAGAAAAAAGAAGGTGCGATCGGGAAAGAAAAGACACACGTGGAGGTGTGGAGAGAGAGAGAGAGAGAGAGAGAGTGAGAGACATGCCTGCAGACCACCCAGGTGTGCCGCTGCAGCCTAATGAATAATTGCTTGCTTTATAGCCACCTTCAGGATTGATCGAAGACTTTTCAGTCACGGCAGCATCAATCTGCTTCATACACAGAAACTATGTCTTCTCCATCATTTAGGGTGGAGAAACAACCAGAAAAACTGTTTGTCTGCCGTCATCGGTGGACACGTGGACTAGCATCCGCCGTGGGGCTGGGACCTGTAGCATGTAGCAGGGTGTGAGCGGCACGTACATGAGGTGATAGACAACGCTACGACCCTCCTCTTGGCTCTGATTGGTTTGTTCTGATCAGTGTTTCATTGACAGTTACAACGTGTGTATAGAAAAAAGATTTCACAACCGCAGCTTTAGCCCGTTGTAGAAAATATTTAATTTTTTTCTACATGTCCGTGTTTCCTCTGATTTACACCCAACTGATGATGATGATAGCAGCTGAGCCTTCTTCTCTCAATAACATCATCCACACTAAAAAGTCTCGTTGCAACAGGACCAGATGGAGGTTGAGGTCTCATGTGTTCACGCCTCAGGAAACTGGACAGTCATCAGTTTGATTCAGGGGCTGAAAACTGTCCAGTTTTGGTCAGCAACCACTTTCTCTGTGCATGTCTTTTAAAGAGGCAGTGTTATGTTAATAGGACTTTTTGTTAATCTTTACACAAAAGTCCTCAAAAACACAATGACTTCTTGAAGGCAGAGATTCAGAAAGAAAAAGAGCTTCTTAAAGAGACAAAGCCATTAAATATCAAAGTCAATTTTTTTATGTCATATATGATATCTATATATTTATAATAACTGGAGGAAACGTGATTGATTGTGCTATAAAACTACATGACGTGTCAGGAAACAAATAGTACCTCCCCTCTGAAAGCTAATTTCCCCGGTCATGTTTGATATTTTAAAGAATTTTTGAATAATTCCCCGAAGATAGTCCAACTAACGTAATGAAACTCTGGAAGTTGGCTCACTATCCCTTATATTCCCCAGCCTTGTAATATATAACCTTGCCTCAGAAACCTATCATTCACTTTCCCAACTCTGATAATTTCTGTTCTTCTCTTTCACCTTTCCCCATTTCTTCTACATCCTTGCCCCACTCGTCTTCCCCTCCCATTCTTCTTTCCTGCCATCCTCACTTCCCTGGCAGCAGCTATTTCTTATCAGTCTGCAAAGAGGCTAAGAAAACAGTACGATGTGAGACCCTTAAAAAACTAGATGGTGTAATTGCCTAATTGCTATTTTTTCCCTCCATCAGACGGTTCTGCTTTCCGTCAGCCAGACAGAAGCCCATAAACACTGCCCAGCTATTCCCAAATTTCCCTCAATGTCACCATTTTCTTGCAGCTTGATTGGTTTAATTCCAAGCCAGGATCCATTGCTCATTGGCTCCCTCTGGGATGAATGGCCCCGCTGACAGCCAATGGGGCCACAGCAAGGTGAGAAGGGCTAGCAAGAGAGTAAACAGCATTTTTCTGAAGTCAGGGACATGGAGGGACATTTTGTTTTGAATTCCAAGTAATCTTTCCCGATTGACTTCCTGGTAAAGTAATACACATCCATAACTGTAACTCAGTAACTACAGATAGCAAGAAAAGATCAGGCTGTTTGCATGTAGCACGGAAAAATTGAGAAGCTAGGTTGGCAGAAAACGTTCGGGGGAACGTTAATTGCCCGAGCTTCACATTGGAAGTCATGAATGAAGGCCTTGGCCTACAAACAGAAAATAAATCAGGGCAAACTCTCTGTCCAGCACACTCACTCTATCCAAGGCTAAGCAATCCATTTCTTTGGGCAGCGAAGGCCCTGTGAGAAAGGACCTTGCTCTGTCGAGTAGTAAACATTTGACAACAGCGAGCCTAAAGTTCGCTGTTGTGTCGAATCTTTCCACCCGTTCCCTCTCAGAGCAACTCCACGGCAACCCTAACCCAAACCCTAACCCTTCACACATCTGGACCTGAACCGAGTGATGAATGTTCTCTGTGCCGCTCAGACCCTCTGTCCGCTGCCCGTCCCGACCTGCTGGGGCGAGGATCGATGCAGACGTTGCGTGGTTTTCCACAGCCGTCACTTTAAACCTTTTCTGTTGCTTTAGTGTGAGACTAACTAGTTTGTTTAAGACTAAATAGTCTTAAACTATTTAGTCTTAAATATTAAGACTAAATAGTCTTAAACAGAAATATATCAAGAGAACAAACAAAAAAAGAAAAATAAATGGGTTTTTTTTGTTTTTTGTTTTTTTTTATCAGCAGCGTCACACACTAATCCAGGAGAGGAAGCATGTGGGCGTCCTGTCATGGAGGCATACAGGAAACAGACTGATAAGGACAGGAAGTCACCGGCAACACAACAACAATGTTCACACAGTCTGTGCAAATAATAATAATAATAATAATAATAATAATAAAATCACTGCTTAATTATAACTAAATAGGACAGGAACAGCTCAGGTACAATTTGGTTCAGTCAGATTCACGCAGGTGTTTAGCAGAAAGTTAGCTGCAATGTTCATTCACTCAATGCTGCATTTAATATGAGTTCTCTCCTGTATTTCTACTGTACACAGACGTTAATTTGATAGTTACAACTAGTTAAAACAAGAATCAGACTTAAGCATAAACAAACACATGCTGAACATGTGAGATAGCATCAAAAGATCAGTGGTAAAAACTCCAGAGACTAATTTACATGCAAGCTCACACGGTCACCAGTGAAGCAGCGTTTTACTCACCGTTTCCTCTAAATGTCACAGAGTTGTCCTCTAACCAGAGATTGTTCGGTTTGCCTGTGAGGACGTTTCTCTGGTCCTCTGCTGACTTCAGGTCAAGCTGTTGTTGTCGATGTGGATGTCTGTGGGACTCGCTGTGATGCGAGGCGTTCGGGTCCCTTCTCCGCATGAGCTCTCTCTAAAACAACTCAAGGTTTTGGATCCCGTGGTCCATTCGCTGGTTCATCAGTAATCCTGCCTGTCATCACAGCATGGAGACTAACAGAACACTGGATACAAAATAGCTTCAATAATCTCCTAATTTCACAGCACGCAGGCAGGTAACTGAAGATTGTCATTTCTGCATTTTTCCCATCAAACAACTGCATTTGTTATTTGAAATAAATAGAAAGTGTGTAACATTAAAAATGGAACATTTTTGATATTCCTTGTTATGTGGGCTGCGATTAATTGATCCTGAACTTGAATACAGTGAGAAAAACTGTCACTAAATTTTAGAAATAAGGCTAGAGCAATATTTCTAAAATCTAAAATCTCAAAACCGAACACAAATTCATGCAGCATGCATTTCCAAATGTTCAATGTTTCTGTATTTTCTCTGCAAATTGGATTTGGTTTGCAGAAAAAAGTTCTAGGTTTACAATATGCGTTCGCTTTTATTAAGTTTTGTTAGGACAAAGTAATAAAGAACTTACTGTAAACGGTTTTGTTTCAGTCACGTTAACAGTTTGTTTTCACTGCCCCCAAGTGGCTTATTTGTTACAGATTCGATAAGATCTAGGAAATCATTCACTGTTCATTAAAAAAAAAAAAAAAGGAAGTTAGATACAGGAGTCAGAGGGTCAGTAGGAAGGAAATCAGATTTAGTCTCTTTATTGTTGCACCTGATCAGTATATTCCAAATCAAGTCCTGTATCACTGTTCAAAGGTGAACAGTCTCTCTGTATCACTCTCTGTATTTGTGTGTGTGTGTGTCTCCTGGGCCAACCCACAGAGTGCGTCTAAACATGGCCATGCTTCCAGCAGCCAGGCTGAAGCAACTTCGGGGCCCGGAGGCTCCACCCGCTCATCAAACTGATCTATTCCCCATTGGAGTCCAACGGCCAGGATTTAAGTACACAGGCTCACTCACACAGCAGCTCGTAGACACACACACATGCGCACGCAAATAACAAGCTTTTATCTGGAGATCAGCAGGAGGACCGGAAGAGCAGCCATCTGATGAGGTCAACCACCAGCGGAGATGCAGCTGGCTATTGTGTTGGGATATTCAGTCATCTATAATCAAGGAGGGGTTGATTTGCTGGTGTGCCTCGTGCTTGTGACATTACAAACTATACATGTCTCTGTGTGTCACTCAGAGTAAATGTCAAACCAGACCACCAATAAAGAACGAGTCCAGGTTTTCCCCCAGAAACCCTGCTAAGCCTGGTGGTAGGGGCCCTAGGGCAGTTCACAACCTGGCATCAGGGATGGCAGAACCGGAGCGCGGGCCCCAACGCCCAGTTCAGTGAGTCAACTGAGAACCTCGCTTAATCTGTCTTTACTGCCACTGTTACTGGCTACTGGGTAAGAAAACTTGAACTTATTTATTTTTTTGAACAAAAATAAATACTGATCTAACAAAACAACTCCAAAATGCAAACAATGACAATGACTGAAGTAACACAACGAACTGAAATGGCAAAATAGAAGAAAACAAACAAGAAAGAAATTATGAACAGAGAAAGTAACTGAAACTGAAAGTCCAAACACCAAAGGATCCCAACAGGAAGGAAGTTAGAGGAGTATTTACAGTCTGCAGGTTTGCGCTGATCAAAAAGCCATTCTTTGTCTCCCTGTGACACGTCAGACATGCTGATTATTAATAGGGGAAAACGTGAACCGTAAATGGAGCGGATCGTGTTCTCAGCATTATCTCCTCAGTAAGCTGAAGAATCTCACCAGGCTGACCTCGCTGAGCAACGCACATTCACCCTGTCAAACATTTAAAGCTGCAGCAGAGCCTCCCCTCTGAGACGCTCTGGTACTCTGTCAGATTTACAGGCAGCCATCCATTTCCAGCGTCTGTCTCTGTGCTGCGCATGCGCTGCTCCCCCTAGTGCCTGGCATCGGCAGAGCTGCACAAACATTTACGCAGCAGTATTTTTTAAAGGCCCTCAGCAGTGTCTTATAAATCTGCCTCCAGCTTTGATGTCTTATCAGCTCTGTGAGTGTGTGCACGTGCGTTTGTGTGAGTGTGTGTGTCAAGCCCTTGTCTAGGCATTTGCAGCTTTTCTCAGTGTAACCTAATGCCTCTTAAGACTTTTATACAAAATAGATCACATGTAACCAATAAGGTATCTTATAAAAACTGTTTGTTAAATAAAAAACTGTTTTTTGAGCAAACTTTGTGTCCTAGAAGTTAAAAAAAACAACAAAAAAAACAGACTATACATTGCAAATGTGTTAATATCCTTTGGACTTTTTTCACATTTTCCAAATTAGAACCATGAACGTAAGGACATATACTGGCAACTGGGTACTTATTGTATTAGTCATTTATTAGTGGTTGCCAATGAAATTTTAACAATATTCTGCATCACTCTTCAGTTCACATGTGCCTCAGAATGACCAGTCAGTGTGCACCAGTCAGAATCCTGACTGGTGCACACTGAAGCCGGCTGCCTTTAAATCCTCTTTATGTTACGTCTAGAGAGAGTGAGAGTGATTTTCAGGCCTGTGAGTGCTTCGGTTCAGGGCAACAGAATAATTGTGAATAAGGTGTGAAGGAGAGAAGATGAGAAATCTATGTCGGTGCCCAGAAAATTGTAAATGTAACTCTAAATAATCATAGAAACCGGAAACAAAGCTCAGCTGGATTTTCATGATATTTCCTAATTTTCAGCTAAAGCTGTAACTCGCAATAAAAAAGGTTACAACGGACCAACAAGATTTAATATTGTTAGGTGAAGAATTAAAAAAAATAAAATAAGAAATTTGCAGTAAATATAAAAACAGCATGTCAAAAAGAACAAAGCCACTAGGAGGACATATGGAGCAAAACTGCAGAAGGAGACGGTTTAGGAAAACGCCAAGAGCAGCAGTGATTCCCGAGAAAAACTGGTTGAGTTCTACATGTGACCGGAGTAGGGTCATCGAACACACAAATGAACCACAAATGAACGTAAGGACATATACTGGCAACTGGGCACTTACTGTATAAGTCATTTAGGCTTGGTTAAAATCTCCTCTGACCTTCTTCAAATGGAACATGTCTGAACGTTGTACGAAGAATACTTTCAAATACCAGACAGCTTCAGCTCCAAACCTTTAGCTGTTCGCTCAAATGCTTGCGATCAGGAGGAACTCAGTCTTTCGGCATCACACCCAAATGAACTAAAGAACGAGTTCGTGAAAGGAGAGCTTAGGAACTCACTCTAATTTCAACGGCTACTCTGTGTGGTCACCACCAACAAACCCAATGATCAATCCCACGCCAAGCTCAACTTCCTCTTCCTCCGCCATGTTGACCTGGACCGTTGTCATTTACCTGGAAGAATCGTTTTACTGCACACAACTACAGGCAAACTTCTCAACCTATTTCTTGGTGCTTGTGATTGTTCCCCGCACTAGAGACTCACTCCTAAAAACCATGACAGGCGACACACAAAGAAATGAAGAAGAGAGCGCAAACAGGGCAGAAACAATGGAGACAAGTGTCAAGTGACTACAAGTGTGAAAGAAACACACACATTAATACCATTAAGATTGTGTTGTTGTTTGTTCACGCTCTTCATGTTTCTTGAGTTTACTTTGCTCTAAACTCCATCACACTCATCTTCAGGGAGTTGAGACTCCTGAAGCCGCCCAGTGGAAAGAAACCTGAAAGCAATAAAGTGCGGATTTGACCTTTACAGTCCATCCCTCGACAAAACCTCATCTTTCCTCTCCAGCAGTTCATCAGCATTCCTCTTCTGAGCCTACTTTCAGTCACCCGTTATTCTTCAGGATAGAATGAGGAAGTCTTTTCCCAGAGCTGACATGTCGAGAACATTTAATGTCTCATTAGAGTTGTGAAGCTTTCCTGTTCTTACAGGTCCCACTGTGCCCTCTTGTGGATAACAATAATCATTGCAACAATAAGGAGGCACGAGATATGACTTTTCCAACCATAAAAGCTAAAGTGCAGCAAAGAACAGTCGTAAAATAAACACACCCTCTAAATTTGTTTCATTCTGCGCTTGGGCGTACACGACCACACTGCAGGCTGCACTGGAGCTACACTGGAATCGTTCAAAACACTGAAAGCAGATGAAAAGTGTGAAACTGTGACATTGTTTCAAAGACTTCTTTTGAATTTATTCTTCAGATTCTCTTGTTGGCAACTTTCACGGTTTGCTGGTTTGCAGGGAAACGTTCAAATGTTGAGAGTAACACCTACGTTTTACACCTGCCTCTTTGGCCTTCTTTCACTCTTTATAGATTTAACCTACAACCAAACAATCTCTTTCTCTTTATGAATAAAATTGACAAAATCAAAACAGACCATTTTTCTTCCTTTAATTTAATCCTAATATCTCATACAGTATAAGAAGCAAATAACTTTTTAGTTATTTTTCATAATCTGAAAATATGAAATGAATTAAATGTTTAAAGGGGTAGTATCATGTATTTTCCAGGCAGTGTAATTTTATACCATCACCAAGTAACTTGTTGTTATAAAATTGCTGTATATGTCAAACATGACTTTTAAAAAAATTAGAATTTGTAATTTAACTCTTTGAAATTGGACATTTTTCCTTTTTAAAAAACTTCTACTCTTTCTGAAATGCAGGAAATCGTCACAAGATCACTCTTCTATCAACCCTTTAATCATATTTTTATCAGCATTGCACGGAGAAGTAGCTCCTATATTGAGTTTAGCATATGTGCAGTTTCACCAGGTGTTTGCTACTTGCTGCTGGCTAGTCTGAAGGAGCTGAGCGGGGAGGGCTGCTCTGTGAGGCAGAGGGTGCAGTACCAAGGAGGAGCTCCATCTTCACGGTGGCGCTAGGTCCACCCAGGAGTCTTGCACAGCTGAATGGTTGCCATGGAGATTAAAGGATTTCCTGAATATGAAAGAAAGAATCAAAGAAAAACTCCAGGTATAGGGAGTAACATAGCATAATGTACTACTCAAAAAACAAAATTTTACGTAACACTGCTCCTTTAAATACAACAATAGCGAGGTGTAAAAACCTACTGAACATGTGATATTCATTTAGCACTCTCTGTGACTTATAACAGGTCTGATAGTTTATTTAATGCTAATTTGTAGACACCATCAGGTGCTGTAAAGCACACAAACTGGGACTCATATCCACCAGGTTCAGCTGCTGCCTTGGGAAATTACGACTTGCAAGACCGGCATCGCAATCAATATTCATGAAAAAAAAAAAAAGCTACACCGAAAGGCATTATTGGGCTGTCTTGCTTCTCTAAAGGCCTTGACAATAATAAAACAGAAATTATGTTCTTTGGGAGATCAGATCTTTCCAACACCGTTCTGGAACTTTTTTTTTTTTTTTTCTTCCATAAAGTCGCCCTGCTGTCATAAATCTCCGCATTTTGTTCACCAGCTTGCGGCTCGTACAAAGAAACTCCTGCTCGTCTGCTAACAGGAACTAGTGAGGCAGAACATGCGAGCTGAGTTCTGGTTTCACTGCAGCGGCTTTCTGCTTGTAACAGGAGTCATGTAAACATTTTGCACCCGGTTTTTAATGGTGTCAGTGGTCTCGTCTCATCACGTTTAAAGGATCCTCTGCGATATCAAACATCCACAAGAAGACGAAGGTCAAAGAACCGGTTGATCTACTGATCCATATGAGAGCCGCCCTGAAAATGTTTTAGGGTTCTTTCATAGACCCACCTCTTCTATTTACCTTTTCAAATAAATAAGGCTTCATATCTAGACTTTTTCTATTTCTTTTACATTGTTTGTATTTTTTTTTTTTTTCAAACTAAATTATTATTTTATTGATGTCTTTTTTGCATGTTTTCTTGTTTGTTCCTATTTTTAACTACTATCAATAATTTCATTGTTCTTGTGGCGCAGATGCTGCACAAAGACATTTGACGTTGACAAACAGAGCCGCGATGCCTGAAGAGGATGATTCTGGATCAAATGATTTCTTCAGTAGGTTCATAAAAATCCACAGCTGCTTGAGACGAGAAAAGAGGCTCAGCAACCACGTCAAGAAAAGTGTCTTCTGTAGCTCCTGAGAAGGTCTGCTGCACTTTAAACGAATTCATTCAAAACTAAGTTCACAGCACCAACTTGAACGAGTTCCTGTCAATTGATCGTACTTTGTGTGAAATAAAGTTTAAATATACATAAATATGCAGGTACAGCTCAGTAAATTAGAACATATGCTTTGATGAGCCTCTTTAGTCAGATTAAAAATACCTTTTGAAAATAATCTTTCAGCAAAGTATTGAATAAAATCATGTATGCTGTCACTGGGAGTATTTTAGACTCTTTTCTGACATCTTTTATCCCACTTCCTGTTGTCAGACAGGTTGTGCTGAAGTGACTTTATCGTTCTACAGGTCTGGCACTGATCATGCCAGAGAATTAAACTCAATTTAATAAAAGGTGGGATTAACCTCAATTAACTCACAACTAATCAAAAAGACTCTCTCACAGAGGGCCAGGTTGGTTTGTATGGCTAGTTGACTTCAATAGATAAAAATCATCGTTTGAAAAATGCTTTCTGTGCCTGTAAATGTTTTCTGTGCCTTGCATTAAAATAAGTTTGATTCCGAAGCATTTAAGTGTGACGATTAAGAAGAGCTATGCTAGAGATTTCTGAGAAATAACCTCCTGGATGACTTCCCCAACCCTTCTTTCACCCTATCTGGGTTTCTTCACCTGATGTCTTGGATTCCTAGAATAGGTTGAAACACTCGTCTCATCTGTTTGCCCCACACACATACACACACACACACAACCTCATGATCCACTTTTTGAGTCGACGTAGCATGTCATGGTGGAGATAGCTGGTATATTCCAAGAAGTCCTATCTGCTTGTTCTCTTCCGGGAACCGTATTCCACACCTGTAGCTCTATGTTTAGTTCACGTGATGTTTGGCAGGTCGGGTCAAATAGCTACAAGTTTTCTTTTTAGACTAATTAGCTACTTGAATATGAAAACATCTGCTTAGATAGAAGCTATGACTGGTATTACGTTGCCAAATGATAAATTAGCAGCCTGTACGTGTCACGAAGTCTCAACTTGCCTCGGCCTCTCAATGTTGGGTCGAATAAACCCAATGCTGAACTTTCTCTTGGGATTGATTTTAAATCTGCTGACCTCTTGAAAGACTTTTCAAATGTTTCCTGAGACCTTCTCAGGCTTCAGAATGAAAAGCAGCGACCAAAAGACCCGAGGAACACGTCAATCCCTTCATTGTTTCAGGCGTGTGCAGCGCCATAACCCACAAGGGAGTGGCGGGTCATAACAGTGACGATAAAGATGCCCGGCTCAGTCCAGTTGAGCCGGTCGTGAGGAATCTGTTTTTGGAATCAGGAAGACAAGTTTTTTTTTTGTGTGTGTGTGTTGTTTTTTTAACATCACACAAGACATGAATCGTGTCTCGTCTCTGTGGCAACAGACCGTCCACCGCAGCCGTCTGCTGCTTGCCCGCACATTCACATACCAGTAGTGCCACAGCCGTCTGCGGCTGTTTCAAACTCCAGCCTGAAGCGTCTTCACAAACAATTGCTTCATTTTATATCAGGACAATGAACATTGTCGCAGCAGGTAGTGCCCATGTTATTATTCCTGAATTTACATTAAAGTTCAATTATTTAGTTAATTCCATTATCACATCAGTTTTTATTTGTTTTATTTGTTTGCTCGTTTTGGGGTGTTTTTTTTTTTTTTTTTTTTTGCAGCATTGCATGCAGGAAAACAATAACTCTTGGTGTGGATAAGCAGTCATTGGTGCCTACATTGGATATTTCTGTTTCCTGGAGCCGGGCTTCCTGGAACCGGTTTAACAGGTTTTGTGGGATTTCAGCAGAACAGGAATATCAAGGGAGAACTTGCCCGGGCCTCAGTGTTTGTGTTCCTCAAGGGGAGGACCAACCCAACCGGTTTTTCCTTGGTAAAGAGATGAGAGAGGGAGAGAAAGAGAGAAAAAAAAAAAGGTAAGGTGGGTGGGGGGGTGAGTGCGAGTGTGTGGGGCGTTCTCCTTCACCTCAGTCTCTTCTGTTTCTCTTCTCTCCACTGCGCGTTCTGTTCGCTCTCTCTATTTCGAGCCTGTTTTGGAGTTCTGAACGAAGAGACAGAAATTGGGACAAAAGGAGCGCCGCAGCGAGAGTTCCCAGGGTGACTGAGGCGAGTTTGGAATTGGCAAAGGTCGAACCTGAAGGCCAGGAAAGAGGAGCTGCTGGTAGGCACTGCAAGGAGTAAACAACTACACAGGGGACTATTTAAAACTGTCGGTTCAGCTCATGCACATGATTGAGGATATAATTTGGAAGTTTGAGAGTTTTATGGATGTTAGAAGAACTGCTCATTAATATTCTGTATAATACAGAAAGTTTATATATTTCATGATTTCATTTGAAATGTGTTTGGGTTTTTTTTATGTTGAGAGGATTTCTATTACATCAGTTTTTTTTCTTTTTGTAATAATAATAATAATAATAATAATAATAATAATAATAAAAGTGTCAATAATTAACCAGGCAACCACATCCTTTTGCCACATGTCTTCCTCTGGTTGTAAAAGATGACTGAGCTCAAACTCCTGCTCCTTCTCCACAGCTCTGCAGCTGTACCTGTTGCTGACTTGGACACCAGAACTTTCTCCCAAACAACTCAGGTTTGGTTTTGCTCAGACTCCAAACCTTCCCGCTCTGATACGAACCGTTCGGCAGCGACTGTCTGTCTGAAAGCAGAGGGAGTGAGGCGCGTTTCCTATTGCGTTCTGGGTTTCTTCACAGGTGTGGAGCATCCCAGGCGATGTGTTTGCAAAGAACATTGTAACGCCTCTTTCGACTGACTGGGAGATTTCATGCAGTTGGAGATAGAGTCTGAAGCTTGAAATTCTTGGTAAGCAGTAATAGATTTATACGTGTGTGTGTGTGTGTGTGTGAGGGTGTGTGTGAGAGAGAGAGAGAGGGAGAGAGAGAAGGAAGGGGTGTGTATAAGGATCTGTGATAGCAGAGCCAGCTAACTGAGGCAGGCAGGTCTTTTCTTGCTCTGCTGAAGTGATCTGAACAGCCTCTTTCCTGACATATCCTGACATGTCAAGAGAGCTGAAACTCCACTGATCAAAATGCTAAATATTAGCCCTTGACTAAATATGGAATATGTTCAGGCACAAGTTTCATGGCAAACTGTGAGTCTGTTAACCACAATGGAACAAACGTTGGATGAAATGCAACATGACAGTTCTACTTGTCAAATCTATGCAAGAAGAAAGATTTTTATTTGGAAAAAAATAAATGTGTTCTGTGGTGTTCAGACTATTCTAAAAACGTATGGATTTCATACTTGTAGGTGAATGCTGCCCGAGGCGATTTCAGAGGGCCAAAATATTGATGAACTTGTCAAATTAAAGCTCTGTTACTTGAAGTTTGAAAATTCCCAAAAGCTTCAGTTTTTACCAGCTTTACTCTCAGCAATGGAAACTGAAAACCTCAAAGGTGGGGTACCTAAGGTTCTTTGATAAGCAAGTTCTTGGAAACTCCAAAAGCATCAGTATCTGTGACAGACAGGTTGATCTCATGGTAGGTTGCCATTTCTCCCCCTATCAAGAGAAATGACTTGTGGTCTTTTACCAAAGCCAAATGAGAAACTCTATAACCTCTAAAATGTGACGCCGTTCTATTTTTGCTTGCATTTGGTGAAGAAGGAAGTTTTGCTCAGTGACTTCTTCAGATGTTGTCGTGCTGCTTCCTTCAGTGGTTTATCTGATTTACAATTAGAGGAAGACAAGTGACAAAAGGATGTGGCCGCCAGGTTAATTATTGACACTGATGTAAGCCTCTCAACATAAAAAAAAAAAAAACACATTTCAAATGTTGACATGCTATCATGCCAACATGCAAATAAACGGAACAAACAACCAAACCGAACAAACGGGTTGGTTCATTTGTCGCGGTGGAGTGTGAACGTGAACACCAGTCCCCAATCGAACTACTGACCACTCACTTTGTCATTGCCTCTTTGGGCAGGACGCTTCACCCCCCTTTGCCCGCTAGGGGTGATCAGAGGGCGTGGCTCTGCCTACTGAATGGCAGCCTCACTTGTCTCAGTCTGCCCCAGGGCAGCTGTGACTACAATGTAGCTTACCACCATCAGTGTGTATGAATAGGTCAATAACTGATTGTGGTGTAAAGCTGTTTGGAGTCCTCAGACATGGAAAAAGTTCTATACAAGTGCAGCCCATTTTACCACTCACCATCCATGCCCTGGTCATTGAGTCACCAGCCGTGTCACGAAATGCCTAACAGATCATCCCACTCTTCTTCACCTGTGTTTCTGTGGCTTTGCAAGAGTAGACGTGTAACATTGGCCTACTGTCACAGAACCAAACAATATGATAAATATCCTCTTTTTTTTATCCTATTTTTTTACCTTTTCCAAAGGGAGTTGTGACGGGGCACAGGTGAGTTCCTGGTGACACTGATAAAGAGCTGTTGAGTGTGTAATGATGCTGTTGAAGCTTGTTGGTGAATTTAACACCAACAAGCACTTCAAATGTGAACAAAAGAGTTTGAGCATCCTTTTTATAACAGTCTTCTCCTCCTTGAGGAAGAAGGCAGAAAACAACGAGGAGAAGGCGGGAATGACCTTGGGTTCACACATTTATGTCGTGAGATATATATTGATCTCCTGGACCAAACAGAGTTTCAGTTCACTCATAGGACCACTTTCACGATTTCATCTTGGTGCTTCGACGGCTTCCTTAAAAGATCAGAACGAGATCTTTATTTCTTTACAAAGAGCAGAACCAGGTGTCGTTTATGCTTGAAATGCTGTAACATTGGGTCGACAATGCAGACTGATCATTCAGCATAGTTGTACAATTTTCAGAATGCACAAGACATGAGGCAGTCAGAAAGAGAGAGACACAGAAAGAGAGAATCTCTGCAGTAGCTCGCCCATCCCATGTGGTTTATCTCAGGTTTAGAGAAGCCTTTGGTGGGGAGCTGAAACCGGCTTGACCAGTCATGACTTATCTTGCAAGCTGAAAAAGCTGGTAAAAGCTGCTTTCCTGGTGGCTAAGCTAAATGGAGGCTGTGACCACCGCACAAGTCATGTTCTCCCCTTTCTGTGTCCCAAGCTATTCAGCATGGAATGCCAGGTTTCACACTGTGCAGGTTGCTGTCCACTGCGTCCTGAGTAGTGCTAGAAAGTAGAACGATCTTTGAGTTATGACCCTTCAGCAAGGGTGGAGGCTGGAGCCGTAGCAAGAACTCCAGAACACAGATGTTGTCTTAACACGCTAGTATGTGAACTAAGGGTAAGGTGAGCTCATTGCAATTTCACTCCATGCAAAATTAAGCCAGTCTTTACATGTAGGCAGGAAAAAAATAAGTAGTTAAAGAAATAGTTACCCTTTACTAAGAATTTGCAGCCAGAACACTTATTTTTGAAGCTCTTACTCAGCACAGTACAGACCGGAGACTTTTTTCCAATACAAAACACAGCACCAAGCGAGCCAGAATGCACAGAGCGAGTCTTTAAAAAAAACACACACACACAAAAACTTTTTTACTTCGGAAGCTGTTTATTCATTCAGTTGCATTTCTATTTCCCAACACTGATAATTTAATAATAGGCAGTAGAATGAATCTACCATACGTATAGTCACATCTTAATGTGCTCCAGAGCTAATAAACATTATCATCTTTTAGAAACACCAACCAATCAGAAATTCTGTTGCCGGCTCTTTTTCAAAAAAGTTTTTTCCACCAGTCACTTTCCTAGTGTTAGTATTTCAGTCTCGCTTAAACAATGCATTGTCCTCACTTTCTACATGCTGCTTTTGGCCACTCTGAAAACAGCCAAATCCTCCCAATTGCAGTCAGATATCCACACTTTGGATGAACAGACACAAAGTCCCTGCTGCTTACCTCAGTTCCCATCTTCCTGGGTGTTTACACTCCTGAGATGTTTAAGTCTATTTAAAATGAACTGCGAGTCGATGTGAACACAGAAATTGCACCGGGGCTCAGACCAACCTTGCGTTTGGAGGAGGTGGTCTGGATACGGTTTCAAACGAACTCTAGAGCAGTTTGTGTACGGTGTGAATGATTCACCACGGCTACCAGGTGGCTGCTGTGAACCAGGGTTGTGTGTTGAAATGTGGGATGAAGAACAGTAAACAAACTAATAAGCAGCACATTTTTATGGCAAAGCACAAAGCCCCAATCATCTTTCAAGACAATCTGAAAAACTGAGTTCAGTGTTGAATCCATAGCGCAATCTAGCTGCTTCCAAGTAGGCGGGGCTTATCACTCTGCACCCTCTGATTGGCCGATAGATAACGAGCGCTGGCAACATGGCTGAATTATGAATATATCTCATGCAATTCTCCACATCTGACATCACCACGACTTATTGTGTGAACAAGCTTATTCACCTGTGATTTAAATTTCATTTCTCACTGCAATTGCGAATTTGTGAATTGTTTTGTTGTTTTCTTTTTCCAACAATAGGGGATTTGCAGTAATGGAAACACAGTTAGGGACAAGCCAGAACACTGTCCTTGTAATTTGTCTTTGATTATGGGGTAAATTCAAAGTATTGTAGAGAAACACTGGGAGCTACAATCAATTCAAAGCACTGACAATAAAAAGAGCCACACCGTGGCGCCTGTGGAGAAGAACTTCCCATGGTGCAATTCCTACAATCTGATCAGATCGACCCAACTCTACATAAATCCACACACAGTGTAATGCTGAGCTTCTTACTGAGCAGAAGCTCTTCTGTTTTACTCACTGAGCTTATATTGTGTGTTGAATTTACTGCAGGAGTGGAAAGTTTCTTGAATTTATTTGTTCCTGTATGCTATCATTTGAAACTGACAGCATAACATACACTTGAAAATGCTATCAAATGTATTTGGTGTTGTCTATGTATTTGAATCATAAACTGCAAGCCAAAGTAGCACACCTGGCAGGTCCAGTCTAACTAGTTTTCCTAAATATAAAAAACAAAGAAAAAAAAAAAACGCTTCCTCATGAGAATTTAGGGACTTGTTCTCAGAAACAAACAGTCCTCAGGCTAAAACGTTCATGCGTTTAACTGTTCTTGTGAATGTTTTCACAGGTCTTATTATTTCGTAATAACATCGGATTAAGGGCGTGGTGCAAGCTGGATCCAATCGTATTGTCTCAAAAAAGAAAATCCTGTTTTATCCTATTCTTCTGATGGACAATGATTTAAAAAATTAAAAAAATAAACACCTGCCTTTTCTGCCACACAGTTTAAGTCAAGTTCTGCTGTGAATGTTGGAAATAATGGAGAGCTTTAAAGACCTTCTGCAGAAGCTGCAGGAAGCCCATGAAGGAGAAGTGGAAGGTGAGGGCTAAAGATTTATGAGCATTGCAAAGATTGTATTTTTTTGTTTGTTTGTTTGTTTTATCACTATAAGATCTGATTGTCATGAGTACATCTTATTTTTTTATCAGTTTTGCAGGTGAAAGTCAAAGAACTGTCCAACAAGAAGGGTTGGTGAGTAGACTCGTGGTTCACGTGGAAATTGAAGACAGCTCAAATGCGAAGCGTTTTCCGATCAGACAGGGAGGCGGGTGGGCACGCCAGACCTGCACCTGGCTCTGGGTTCACTGCATGGAAGGAAGGAAGCTCATGTTGCAACAAGTCTGTTATTGAGTCACCAAACTTCTGATTCTTCTTAGAACTGAGGGAAAAGGGAAAGGAGATGGGAAGATTATTCAACGTAAGCACACCTACCGTATTGATAACAACTTGACAAACAATTAGCACTTTTAAGCCATTCAAAAAGTCTAATGAAGAGACTAAACATTTTCCCAGTGGATCTTTATTTACCATAGGAGCGGGTGGCACATGTCAATAAAACTCGGTTTTATGAGGCTGCAGAACATAGAAGCTTTGGTGAGGATACTGTGGGATAAAACTGATTCATTTTGTTTCTTAAAATGAGATTAAACAGCATCTTAAAAGTCTGAGATCTGATCGAAATCACAGTCCTCTGCCAGCAGCTCTGTGTGGCTGCAGAGAAGACAGTTATTATTATTTTGGAAAAAGTTAAGTGTTCATTTTTGCTGGAAGTTTTACAGTCCCAATTAAAAGAAACAATTCACTTGCTTAGTTGAAGTCCATGTGGACAAAGTTGGGACAATCAGAGAAGAGTTCTTATCTGATAGTCCGAGAAACTAGTTCTGCAGCAAAGAAATAAATGGGGAACTTATTCATAGTGGGGATGTAAAACAATACATTTTGGCCTCATTAGATGCTTAAATGGAAGAAAAATACACAATAACACAATCTCTCTAACACAGTGCAGTCCTGTTAACTGATTTTAAGATAAAGAAGATGCAATTTGTGCTTCTCCTCCCACTGAAAGGAGTCAGTTCTCCTCTGAGGTTTTTCAGACATGTCCCTCCGCCAGGAGACCGAGGGGACGGACCAAGAGACACTGGACTGTCTTGTCTCTCGGCTGATCCTTCTTAAACAGACTAACATCTCTTGCACGGCCACAGATCGTAAACTTGGACATAGTTGTTCAAGAAATGAGAAACTACTCGCTGAATCAGTTTGAGTTAAATAACTTGTTCCCAGCTAATAGTTAGTCACCCTGCAGTAATTATCCAATAGGACATTATTTGCTTAGTTAGAACCACTTCTTTGGGCAGCATTGTGTAGATCTAATATTTTCCAGGAGGCTCCTAACATTTCCAGATGCATCTTGTTCCCTGAAAGGGACGGGTAGAGAGACCTGAAAGGGGAACATGGAAATTCCTGTTTTCTGCTAAAAGTCTTGAACTGTCTCACAGCCTGAATAAACCTCAGACATGTCTTGGCATGCTATGGAAGAACATTTCCTTTTAAACGGCTTCCTTTGTACTTCTTCATCATTTTAAACATCTCAGAGATAGTGATAGTGCTTCACTCAGTAGCATACTATCATTTAAACCAAACGTGTACACTCAAATCTTAGCAAATTAATGACAATCAAACTTTTTTTGCTTCTAAACAAGTCTCTGACAAATTGTTTCTCTTGGTATTGTGACTAGAGATGCACCAACTTGATATTAATACCAAATTGTTTTGTCCAATCCATAAGATCTGTTCAGTAATTCAATGCTTTGTGTTCTGAGCGACATCATGTTTTATTATTTTACATTACATTTAGAATTTCTAATTGCACTTTCTGAGCCAGTAGGAAGAAGGTTTGTTTGTTTGTTTGTTTTTTGCAACTAGCAAATAGAAATGGTTTAGAAAATTTTTGAAAAAGTTTGATCTGATTTGACTTCAGACCGTGAGAAATAACAGAACGTGTCTCTTTCTTCTTATCTCTTTTTATTCTGTGAGTGTAAAACTCTGATTTCATTTGTATGTTTATATAATTTGTTTGTGTTACTAAAACCCGACTCTAATTGCTTGATGCCAACAGCGACACAAAGCGAATGGAGGAACTATTCACCAGAAACCAGCAGATGAAAGAGCAGCAGAGATTACTAATGGAGAACATCAAGACTCTAGAAAACAGGTAACACTGAATTGAAAACCTGATGTTTCTGTTTTGTTAAGGTACTTGAAATACCAGTGGCAACCAGGTAGTAATTAAAGGATGAACTAAAGAAAATTAACAGTGGATAAAGCTTAAGAAAGTAATAACATGAACTAAGCTAAAGATTTTAGTGTGAAGACTTTCCTTGAGATTAGTAAATACAAAAAGATGAAAACGGCTTTGTATCTCTAATAATAGCTGATTGCCACACAGTTTAGTTTTTCAAGTGTGGAACAAATCCAGCTTTCGCAGAGAGCTCAATATACAAGAGTCTCCTCAAATATATGAATTCAGAGCATAATTGGCATAAAATTAACACTTGAATTAGCATGTATTTCTTTCTGCTGTGTGTTCAGACTGAGAGCCGGTCTGTGTGACAGATGTACAGTAACCCAAGAGGTCGCCAAGCGGAGACAGCAGGAGTACGAAGCCTCACGCATACAGAGCCTCCAGCACATCTCCCTGCTTGGTATTCCAGATGTTTTTCCTTTTATAAGTATCATTAACTTCCTCTAAAAATCACTTTGTTTTACAAATCTTTTCTGTTGCCTTTATCTAAAAAAAAAAAAAAAACTATTTTTTACTGCCACTTGTTCTTTGGGTTTTAGCTGGAGAAATGACCAACCTACGGAAAGAGAACCTTAAACTTAAAAGTGACCTTGCCACTTTAAGAGCAGCACTTGAGTGAGTATGTGACATTTGACTGGAAAGGTTTAGGTTTCCACTTAGTTTAGCTTATTGCAAGCTAAACTACAATAAGGTTCAGCTTATTTTAGATCTAGCCCTAAAATCCTCCTTACTGATTTATACAGTTTAGGTTATTTAACCTTTTTTTGTTTTTTTGTACAGTTTCACTCATCAGGAAAACAATTATTGCTGCACCGAAAAGGGATTTGGACAAAAGTGCAAATTAAAAAAAATAAATGTGACTTTTAAAACTGAATCCTAAGGAAGTTGACAAGCAACAACTGCAGGAATGCATTTCAATTTAATCATCTCTGGGTGTTATAACTAAATGTGCCCAATGAGGACTCAGCTTAACAAAGTCCATTAAACTGACTTTTATCAAAAAGTTTAACTCTGCATAATGTTGTTACCTTGGAAACGACAGGCTGAAATGCAACGGAGCTTTTGAGTTTTATTGTCCTGCCGTTGTCGTGTAATTTGGACCTCGGTCGAATTATAGTTGAGAAGTTTAATGACCTAATTAATAATCACACGAGAAAATCACATTTATTGTAAAAAGATAAATTTCGGTTGACTGCATCGTCGTTCTAAACTTAACACTGGCTAATTTCAGTTCGATTTAAAGAAATGCTAAATCCAAATGATCCCACAAAAAAAAAAAAAACAAAGTGAGGTAAAAATTTCATGCCATTTAACCAACTCCAAAGAAATAGAATGAAAACGATGTAATCAGTTCATTGAAATTCATCGCATCCCAACAGAAATCAATGTAATTTGACTTGGTTTAGTTAAGTATTTTACATTGTCGGTTCACAACAAATGTTCCATACGTCAAAATCAAATTTATTCCAGTTACAGATCACATTTGATTGAAAATAATTCAATGTCATTTTAATCAAATTTCTCCCAAATCAAATCATTTCAGTAAAAATTCTATTAAACTTGCCTTAGTTTTGTTTTTAGCGCCCCCTTAAATTTGTCTTTTGTTTCTTCAACGCTACCTGTCGGTGTGTGGAAGCAGAAGTTGCAGTGAGCACAACAACAACAATAACTCTGTCGACGTCAAACCAAAGCTGTCTCCTGACCTTCTGTCCCCCGGAGCTGAAGCCCTGGTCAGCCCAACCACCAATCAGTCCGGAGACCAACCAGCAGACGGCGATGTACTGGTGAAGACTGAGGCAGACCACAGAGGTGAAGGTGAGGCTCACCAGAGAAGAAGGGCTTATTTTTTTAGAGCAGATTTTGTAATTTGTTCTCTTATATCTTTTTTTTTTTTTTCTTTTATACAGAAACTGAATGCAGGCTGCTGAGAAGGACAAACCGAAGTAGTTTTGTAAGTTTTTAAATCAGCTATCTCTACTCTGCCTTTGTTAAAACCTAAATGAAGTTTTTACAGTTACCTAATTGGCATCATTACAACTGCATTGGACAAGTAAACTAACAGTTAGCCCACATATGAGCAAAGTTGTTAATGTGTTTTCAGACTTGACAGTCTGACAGACCCGGTTTGAATGGGGACCAAAATTGCTACATTTGTTCCATTTCCAGCTGCTGAAATTCACTTTTAAGCTGCTCTGTGTCAAATGAACCAAACCCTTTGAGCAACCTGTTCCCCGACCTAAGTTTTTAGGTGGACCAGAATTCGATCACGCATTCACACATCCCCACTCGAACAAGACCTTCTAGACAAACCAACTAGAGTGAAATTAAAGCCGATGAAACAGGGCTGATGTGAATGCACCCCCAGGTTCTAAAAAGTACAGCCATTTCCTTTGAGATCGTACTGTATTTCTTTTAATCAAAGAAATCTGGTAGTAACCTTGAAATGTATTGTAATCCACTCCTTTTTTCTCACACAGGAAGTATACAAACCTCAGTCAGCTTTAGCATCATCAGCCTGGAAGACAGAACACAGAGTAAATCAAGTTGGAGAGAAAAGGTAAAAACTTTATATGTGGGTTTATCCGTAAACATCCCCGAAAGAAACAAAGGATTAAAAAAAAAAAAAAAAAAAAAAAAAGCCAAAATGCTTTGATCCCCGGAAGCCATATGAGTTTTTATAAGCTCATATAGACACATAGTAACATTTGTGGGGAGGAGTGCCACCATTCCCAAATCCTGGTTTTGACTTGAACTAATGAATATAATTGTAGAACTCAAAGTGGCTGAAATAATTTAGCTGACCAAACATCTCAATTTTGGTCCAGACTGTCATTGACTGGCTGGACATTTTTAGGCATCTACGTTTTTATTAATAGTTGTATTTTATTAGCAGGTGTCATCTGCATAAAGTGAGATATAGCATATTCTGAAGTATAAATATGAAGGACAAAAAAAATGTATATTCTTCGACAAAGAAAATGCAGTCCTTCCTACATCAAGGCAAATTACATTTACATTATTATTTTAATGACTTCAAATATGCAGCAATGGAGAGAGTCATTGTTCGATAGACTACATCTACTGGACATGACAGGTGACACCTGGGACCTGAGGCTTTACCGCAGTTTTGTTTTTGTTCTTTTTGTCCTGGTTTTCCCATTTTGTTAAAAGAAAATTAAGCTCACATTCCTTCCTAATATATAACTAACTTCTGTTCATTGTTTCCTCAAAGCATTGAAGCACTTGATCAGCATTCCTCCATCCATACCCCACTTCTTCGGAAGAAGTCCTCCTCCTCACCAAGCGGAGAGGTGAGACCAAGCAGACCTGTGATCCACGCTCCCATCCCCTGCCATCCCAAACCAATCAAGAGTGGCTCCGTCTCTCTGCCCTGGCCTCTGTCTGAAAGCCCGAACTGGGGTCCCATGGCAGCTGTGGGAGCCAACCCGGCCCTGCAGAACCCTTCCAACAGGCTTCATTTGACACGTCTATCCGGCTTGATCCCACCAATCTCACAAGCCACCGCCAGAAGGCCTGGTTTTGGTTCTCCATGGCAGAGCCAAAAGCAGAGCACGCCTCCGCCCCCTAAAGAACCAACAGTGGTGTTCACATTCAGGAGGATGCCAGAGAACATAGAGAATGAAACTAAGCCTGTGGAGAAAAAAGAAAGCCCACCTTCCAAGACTCAGAAAGTCTCTGGAGAAGAACTTAAAGAGAGCTCTGATGGGCCTCTGGACCTTTCCGATCGAGCGAAGACTAAACCTAACCAACCTGGAAATGGTGATAGTCCCATCGCCTTGCAATGCGAGGGAGACGTACAGAGGAGCCCTGACAGAAATGTGAATACAGCCATACCTGTGTCATCACCTTCACTCATTTCCCTCCCTTCCTCCTCGTCCTCCTCAACACCCATCAAACAAGAACAAGAGTTGATCAGTGATCATAAACATGAGGTATTTTCAAACTTCTTCACACTAAACTTACCATGGAAAAATTGTAAAGTTTCTTCCATGGTGAACAAAAGATGTAATGATGGTATTATTGCCACAGGTTAAAGATCAGGACAAAAAAGAAGAAGCAAATGATAAAATGGAGCAAAGCAACGGAAAGAAAGTTCCTGTCCTCACTCTGTCATTACGTCCAGGTAAAGATTACGAAAATGTCTGCAACTCTGTCTGCTTGCTGACTGTCAAATCTTATCCCTTAATCATGTTGAGGTCGAAATGTGGGATGGTAGTATTTAGTAAATCGACTGAAATTGTTTTCCCAAGTTGTTTTGCCAGAAGTAGCCGGAAGTAGCACACCTAGCTCGGGCTCATAACCAGCGGTATTTACATTAGTTGGAAATAGCTAGCTTAGAAATCAACCCATACCAAAGTCAACATTCCTTCTGGCATGTTGACTTTGCCTGAATTCACCACATGATTTATATCACCACTTCATAAGCAGTGTTTCCCCTTCCCTGAGGTTTGTCCTATACAACTCCACCAGATTAGCGTAAGCAGCAATTAGCAACACCTGGCTGGACTGGACGTTATTTGATTTGTTAACACGTAAACAGAGCAAATAACATCATGGGGAGTTGTCACAGTGCAAAATAAGGATTTCATATTGGTCATTCAAGTTAATATAAAATGTATTATAAGCAAATCCGACAGAACATCTCAAAATGGTCTTCACACAAAAAAAAACTAAAATAAAGATGAACTCATCGTACAAACTACAACTCTCCTAGTGATGCTTCTAAGCGGTATTATGGAGAAGTATTGTTATGTCATGCTGAAGGGGGAGTGTTGGAAAGGGTGGAAGCTTCTTAAAGAGACGGAGACTCATTTCCAGGTGTCAGATACAGCTATGTCATGAGAAGTTATTTTTGATACAGTATTTTCAAAACATCTGAAGTTACCATTATACCCCTAATACACTGTTTTTTTCTTGAGACGTTTTGAGTTTTAGATGCATAAAACTGATGCATAAAATGTTTTGAATTGGCACTGATTACATGTTAGTTTGAGCCACCTAAGAGTTTTTTTGATTTGTTAAATTGAAACCACTCTGAATGTTGGATGACTTAACTCAACCCCATTATAAAGACGCTGTAATTCTAAGCCAAAGGTTTTTTTTTGTTGTTTTTTTTTTACTTTGAGTTCCTTTTGCTAAGCTTGACAAACTAGCTTTGAATTTAGCCCATATAGATGAGAGCGGAAGACTCGGGCTTGAAAATCAAGTTCTGGGACAGAAAGCTATTTACTGAATGTGTCAGTTCTCCATACAGTCTTGGTTCATTAAAAAAAGAAAACACCCTGGCTTCATTGACTGTATTCCGTTAATATCTCATAAATATCTGTTATGAGAAAACATAAACCTGAAACCAGACATTTACAAACACTAAAAAAGTTTTGAAATGTATTTTTCCTCATTGTCTGACATGAAAATTGGCTCAAAATGCCATCATAGTTTGTAAAGCAAAGGGTGTGGAATTGATAATTGTATTTAAATGAGGAAAAATGATTTTCATTAAATCTCTTTTTAACTGTTGTACTGCACCGAATGAGAAGTGAACAAACAGAAAGGGACACATGCTGCTGTCTGATAGCCTTAAGC
This sequence comes from Poeciliopsis retropinna, assembly GCA_010277075.1. Taxonomy (NCBI): domain Eukaryota; kingdom Metazoa; phylum Chordata; class Actinopteri; order Cyprinodontiformes; family Poeciliidae; genus Poeciliopsis; species Poeciliopsis retropinna. Next base: position 3,341,746 of record VMRM01000009.1, read on the forward strand.
TTTGCACAGCATTTCAACAGGGTTGCCCTTAGAAACTTACAGTTGCTGATACTAATGATAAGTTATCTTATATAGCAGCATTTGCAAAATTAATAGAAAGTCCAATAATTTGTGTTGAGACTTTAATTTGTTCATTTTGAATGACTAATTACATACATTTTAACAAGTTACAAATTTTAAAGCAATTCTTAAATTTTTCATACAAAAGTCCTGAGCGGGAACTGTTTTATCTGTGTGTTTCTGGTACACCCACAAATCTGACGTACAGGCAACATACGCAAACAGTTGAATAATCTAAAAATGAAATATAAACAATAAATATCTTTATTGTTGTGCTCATATGTCTATTTATGCAATAATTTACTCGCAAAAAGAGCTTTAGCATTTAGTTTCATTGTATGGTTTTCAATTAAAATGTGATTCATTGTTAGTAATTAACTGCAGACCCTTCAAATAACTCACTTAAAACTTTTCAATAAAGTCCCACCACTACTGATAATAAATTAAATATAATATATTATTATTGACACACATAACACATTCAATAAGCTTGCTTTGCATTATCTATTAAATGTTCAGCATGATTTTAGTTTGTGTAGTTTTTGTTTTCACATCATTTTCCCAGCATGGCCTCTAAGTGTCGCCATGGAGCCAATAACTGTACAAACTTGTGTAAAGCAGCCAGAGAGCCTCACAGTGTTGAAACATCTGAACTGTTATGACTGATTTTGTGCTGAAATATCTTTTTTGAAGATACTGGTCTTTTCCCTTTTATGTCTCTCAGGACAACAACTTTCTACAAACTACGTGCAGTTCAGTGTTGAACAGGACGCTGTCCTATTTTAAGCCTCACAGGACATAATCTAAATTATTGCTTTTGCATGTGTTCTTTGTCAAAATTAAAAATCAGTGTGACGTACTGGTTACTCCTGTTTGTTTCTCAGCCAGCGTCATGAGAAACATGTCTATTAACTATGACATATAGTTAATAGATCTAATACTCATTCCCTTTCTTGTTCTCCATATAACCATTCCACAAGCACTCACCAAACCATAACAGCTCTACCTCAGGGTGTGTTGAGCAAGTGGCTAAACAGGTTATTATGGAAATGTGTCACATGCTGCTGTAGATAAGTAAGTTTGATTGTGACAAATGCCTGTCAAGGCAAGAACTTGTAAAAGAGTAAAGCGATGCCTTCTTCTGGTGTTCAGTGTTGATGTTCTACGCACTGAAGCAAAGGAAAGCAGAACAAAAGTATGACACATTCCTTTAGCTGAACAGTTAGCAGTGTAAAAACATATTTTGTGCTCAAATGGTTCACTTGTGCTCATTTTTCCATAGCACTGGTAAGGCTAGAGACCCTCACATCTGCGCTACAGAAGCAAGAGTTGAAATCGTCAAACGGCAAGGTAACCCAAACCAAGACACGGAGCTGATTGTGTGGCTGAATGTCTAAACCTAAAGCTGTGTCTTTATTTCTGCCTGTAGCAAAAGTGTCCTTCTGTTGAGAGCCCCTGTGCTTCCTCAGCATCGCCACAGTCCTCGTCTTCAGCAAACGAGGCAGACAGCAGCCTGGACGAGCAGGAAGACAAGAGTGGGTCGGGTCAGGAGAGCAAGACAGGCCACAGGAGGAAGAGACTTCGCATAGAGACCGAAACCGACCGAGACTCAGACACAAACAGTGAGTAGTGGGTTTGTTTTTAGTCCCTGAATGTTAGACACATTGAATGTGGGTATTTCAGTGTAATGTGACCAAGAGAACTGATAAGAATGAAGCACCAGAATAATAATAAAAAGAAAAGCTCACTGATTTGGAACCAATTAGTGTGGCACAGTTTGTTTCCAGTTCCAAAACAAAGGGAAACAATTCCTTCTTCATGATTGTTCTTTAGAAAGGGTTAGGTATGTATGGTGATGGGAAGTACTGAAGTACAATTTTCATGTATCTGTACTTTACTTATGTAAAGTTGTGGATACGTTCTACTTTTACAGTAAGTATTTGTACTTTCTACTTCACTACATCTCTACAAAAGCATTGTGTTACTCATTACATCCAAGTCGCATTGCACTTTTTCAGCCATAGCTTCTCCTTGGAGTTGCAGTTTGCAAGCTTCTGCCTCACTCAGTTCCTTCAAACTTGCCAGCAGCAATTAGCAAATATCTGGTGGAACATCTGCTGAGCTCATTATATGATCTACTTCTCAGTGCAACACTAGTAAAAACGTTGTTAAAGAGTTGATAGAGGAGTGATGTTGTGATGACTTCCTGAGTTTCATAAAGAGCAGGAGTTTTTAAGGTGTTAAACTACTAAGTCAAATTTCTTTTAAGGCATATTGGATGTTCATATCACTTTTTATCTGCTGTAAAAAAAAAAAAAAAAAAAAAAAAAGGAACATAGTTACTTGATTATGCTATAAAATGACATCATGTGCACGGAGAACATATAGTATTGTAAACATTTCTTGCTGCATGTCTTAACTTAATATGTTCCATTTGTGATAAATAAACAATGTTTTTTTATTTGTTTTTTTGTTTGTTTGTTTTTGTTTTTCATCACGTCTAAATGTCTCGGATCATCCAGCTGATCTTAGCATAAGACAAAAAGTAACTTTGTGTAATGACACAAGAAGTCATCAAATAATGGCAGAGAGGTCGGACTACCAAAGTTATTCCAACTTTGCAGTCGGCTGCAGGACAACATCTAAAGCACTGCAGGCCTCTCCTGTATCAGTGACAGTCAGTGTTCATGATTCGACAGCAAGAAAGAGACATGGCAACGACTGTATTTGGGGGAGGGGTTCTATGGCCAAAACCCGACGGATCGAAAATAACGCAACAGCAAGTTTCACATTTACAAAAGGACATCTTGGTGATTCCTAAGACTTGTGAGAAAATACTTTTGTGGACTGGTGAGATGACATATCAACTTTCTGAAAGTGTCTCGATACATGTTGTAAAATTACCACAGCCTGTATTATTAAATGAACTCTGGTTAAAAGGAAAAGTCAAATTTATTACAACAAAGACATCATTATCGGCCCCCTCAAGTTCTCTGTTGTACTTATTTGTATTTTTAAAGTACTGCTGATCAATTGTTCTCCAGGACTTCTAAGGGTCTTGGAAAGTGTGTTGTTACCTCAGCTCTAGTGGAGTCATTTCAAAACTTATGTCTGGCAGATTGTTGGAAATGATTTTTTTCCATTCTTAAGCCATAGAACTCTAACCATTAAGACGTTCCAGGGAAAAAAAGCCCTCGAGCTCCATTTGTCTGTTACACATAACAGACAAATTAGCATTGTATTCTCAGCGTAATTAACAGAAAATCAGATTTTAGCTCCATCGAGATGAATCCCAAAAATATGTCAGCTGAATGGCATTCAGCAGTCCGGTTGAGTCTCTTTCCTATGTCAGTTCTTTGCTCTACCTTTCTCCCCCTTTTTCTTAAAGAAACAACTCTCAGATCCTGTTCATCTGCTGGGGAGACAGTTGTCGGCCTGACACTTCTCCTTTTGTCCTCCAATTGTTCACTTTCAGCACTTTTTAAGCACACCATGCACAATATGCTTGTCATAGGTACTGGACAAAAACTAAGCTAAAAGAGAACCCAAGGAGCTTCAGGAAGCCTGCAGAAAGTTGAATTCTATTTTGAGATAATGCAAAAAAAAAAAAAAAAAAAAGCTGAACTGCTCAGAAGGAAAATATGCAATATGATTTTTTTATTTATTTCCTCTTATTATGTCAAATGTCTATAACCAGACATTTGCTTATTTTAAAAGTGAAACCACAAATATGCATGGGTAGCAAAATAAAGAAGGACAAAGTTAGTTTGGTCCATGCTACAAAAATAAACGGCATGTAAGTGTGTCCTGATTAACACGCCACATGCAGCATTGTCTTTAAATGTGGAGATAAGATCTGCACCGTTTCAGAGGTTCAATGTGGTTCAGTTCCGCAGAGAAGGCTGAACACTCTCACAATGACAGATCTCTGCTCTGCGCTTTATGGTTTAGTTTAGTTTAGTCAGCCCTTCTGCAACGTTGTGATTGAGATCGTTGCAGCCAAAATTGACTGATTTTGTGGCATGTTTTTCACAAAGTTGTGGTCACAGTTGCAATTGTTTTATGCTTTATCTTTGCCATAATCTCGTCTTGCGAAAAAGTTTAAATCCCTGCACAGAACTTTCCCTAAAAAGATGGGATCTTAACATGACTAATATGAAAGTGTAAAATAAACAAATCCAACCAAACATCTCAAAATGGTTTTTGCAAAATAAAGTTAAATGTTATCACTTAGCTTTACACATGCTCACACCTTTCAGGTTCAGTTATCAAGATGCATTGTGAAGCAGGAAGTTGGGCTTTTTTGGGGGAATAAGCGGATTGGTCAGAATTTGGCAGAGTTTCAGTGGTTGGTCAGATTTGTGGCCCTAATGGTTGCCACGAGAGATTCAAGGATTTCTCAGATATGAATGAATGAATTGAAACAACATTTTGTGCTTGATGAGGTAGTAACATTAGAAAGTGATATAAAAAAATAAAATAAAATAAAATAAAGTAGATTTTTGCATATTATATCCCCTTAAAGAAGTTTTGAGGGTCCGATCCTTGCTAGTAAGGTGTACCTGATAAATTGGCCGGTTAGAGTGTTTTGTGGGAACTAGATAGAACCAGGCTGGCTTTTATAACAAAATCAGAAGCTAATAAGAATATTTAATTTAAGCTAAATCTTTCACATTTTAACACAGGCGTCCTGAAATCCATATTTTTGAGTTTGGTAAGCTTGGAAAGAACAGCTGTTTATCTCTTCATTTAACTATTCCTAATCTTATACCCATCTTAATAAGGATTTTTCTCAGTTTTTCTTTCCATCTACAATAATTTAAAATCCCTTTCTGTTGTTCACAGAGATGCACCAGGAGAGAAGATTCAAGATCACAGTGAGAACCGAGGAGAGGAGCCCCAGCTAGAGAGGAGGATGGGAATCTCTCCTGGACCCTCGTACCAACGAGAAGTTACCAATTTCCTCCCACACGAAGGCAGCGTGGCGAGATGCAAACCCAGCACTGAGCCGTTCCGCGGAAAGGAACGGCTCGTTTACATATTGTTTTATTTCATAAGCGTGACGCCTAACCAGCTTCCACTCCCTTTAGATCAGTTTTGTGTGTGTGTGTGTGCAGAACGCAATCAAAATATCACATGTGCAACCGAATGTACACCCTCATTTACATGTAGAGGTTGTAACTTTGCAAATACAGGTTGCACCGATATGGTACGGCTTCATATTTGACACCTACAGAAAATAATCTGTGGGTTTGTCAGCAGAAGTGACAGACATCGGTCAGCTGATGAGGTATTATCGCTGGTTATTTTTATGTTCTGTCTCTCTCTTTCTGGGTGTTCCTTTTTATCCTCTGAACATGCTAAACCAACAGTAGTGTCATCTTGAGCATTTTGCATCATAGTGAATGCATTGTAGCTTGTAGTCGACGCAAAAACCGAGAGGCTCGGATTTTGGGATAACTAATCCTCGACTCCAGCAGCTTTCAAGAGTAGCCACACTGTTTAAACTCTGTCACACAACCACCATGTGGAAATAAGTTCTTAGTTCCTAGCAGATTTCTTGTGGTTTTGCTGTCACATTCAAATCTAGAACAAATCTTTACTATCAAAAAAACAAACACTGAGTTTCAAATGATGACTTCATTCATGGCCTTACGTGAAACAATTTCTGCCGCTGTTAAAGTCTCGACTATCCTGTGATTGATCAGGGTTTTCTGTTTTGTTTTGGTTTTAATTGCTTCAGTTTTACTGTAGAATTAAGAAATCACTTAAAAAGCTCGTCTCACATAATCCGAAAAACGAGCAGATCATGTCCAGACCTACAGAAATGAATTAGTGTCATGTGTTGTACCGTGTTACATATGAGGTCGGAATAAAAACGGAACAGTTTCCTTTTATGACGATGACTGTTTTGCCTTTTTTATGCTTTGTGAAAATAAATGTACAGCATTCAAGCGACGAGCATGAAACCATCCTGCAGCAACAGTATACACAATAACACAATCATGAAAATAATGAAAATTGTTAACTTTTAAGTTAAATAAAAAAATAACTTAAAATCAACCATATTTGGGTTCTTAATGTCATTATTTTGATCTCTGAATAAATCAGGGTTTTTTTTCATCAGGCCTATGAAGAAAAAAGGTCTGATGGATGAGATAACCCAACTTTTTTACCCCATCCAATGCATTGAACCTTAAACAGGAGGAAATAACTCCTGTTACTGCAAAAGTGAACTATAAATGTCCATACTTAAATTACATAAGAAGTTAAGCTATTTAAACATCATGTCTAGTGTGCAAGCAGTCCACCATCTGATTGGGAAGAGGCCATATTTTTTCCTGTTTTTAAATTCAGGGAACAAGGAATTTTCATGCATACAGAACATGAAACAGCACATTTACCAAACCAAAGCCCAAACACCCCAGGATTGAGATCTAAATTGTGTAATAAATACCTTATGAGTTTTATTTGAAGCTCAACAATCGTTTGTTGAGCTTCAAGTGGGCTGGAGCTCAGCCCACTTGAAGGAGCAGGTGTAGAGAGGAAGCCGGACTTAATGAGTGAAGCGAAGCCTGATGTTTGGAGGAGACGATACTAATACCCTGTGAAGGAAGCGCATGATGAGGTGATTGGTTGGGCAGGTCAGATTAAGATTAGTACTTCATGAAGGCTTCGTTTGTTTTTACTCTACAGTCGTTCTATGGAGGAGCACAAATTCAACCTGGCTGTATTGTAAATCACTGCAAAGTCTGTTGTGCTTAGAGTTTCTACTGGCGTTGTTTTTGTAACAGATTCTGGTGATCCAGCAGTTCTGGTTTTGTTGGATCTAACCACTGATCACGGCAGCCTCATGTCGAGGTCACAGCAGTGGGTTGGCATCGCAGTCTCTGCTCTCATCTGGTTTCTGTCCTACCTCACTGACAGAGGCCTTTGTGCTAGTTTCTGTCGTTTCAGCTCAATCCACATTGCGGTGTACCACCGGGATTCATTTTTGGATCATTCCTTTTTACCTGCTCCCATTATGAGCTATTTAAAAAAAAACATGCACACACACTCTCTCTCTCTTTTCAACGTTATGCAGATGATTGTCATGTCAATATCCCCTTGAAAAGCAGGTCACACTCTGTTAAGCCCGTCACAGAAACCGGTTGGCACTGAATTTTTGAACGTCTGCAAACCTTCATCTATATTCAGCATTTAAATGTTCAGGCTAGCAGCTGTCTTGGAGAGCAGTGTCGTAGAGTCAGAAATTTCCCGACACATCTGTAAATGATAACCTTATATGTTCACTTACTACAGAGTCGCAGCATCAATCACTTGCACTCGTTCAAAAGTAATCTCATTCACAGTGCAAAGTTAAAACTGTGCTTGAGATCATGAGCTGTAGCAGAAAAAAACATTCTACTTGGATAAAGAGGGATTTTTTTCCCCTTATATTTTCAGTAACTAAAAGCAAAAAAAAATAGCATGTCTTTATGATACATGCAACTGCTAAAATGGGAAAATTAAAAAAATGGGAAAAAATAAATTCCAATAAGCAGGAGCTGCTGAGGCTGCCAGCTGTCTTGGAGAGCAGTAAAAAGCTTTATCTCTTCCCTTTTTGACAGTAAATACTTATGAAAACGTGCAACCCCATAAACATTGAATTAATTTGAAATAATAGCATATCCAAAAAGGGCCAATTAATTTATTAGTCAAAAAATATGTTAGCTAATTTTTGGTATTTATTTATTTATTTTACTTGTTTGTTTTGGCCTGTATAATTATAGAGGTATAGAAGACTGCTGTTCTATCAGGAAACTCTTAGCTGCAGGGCGGAGAAACGAGATGCAGTCTGACTTTGACAGTCACACATTTTGCAACACATGGCAGCTTGTTTTCACAAAATACCACTGTGTGGCCAGCCTTTGGTGAACTTTTACTGCACAAGTTAAAAGAGTGAGCTATTCCATTTCAGTAATGGTGCCAACTCTGTTACTTCTGCTTTTCAGTTGTTCAGACCCGATCAGAAAACAGAAACATCCTCCCGCTGAAAGCTTCTGTCGCTTCTTTGTGAGACCTTGAAAAATGTCCGGATCAAAGTACATTTCAGCTTCCCGACTTCTTCTTTTCCATTTCTGCTGCACTCTGACAGAATTATCTTGCGTTAAATCCAAAATAAGCAGGCCGAACAGGCAAAGTGACGGGCGTTACCTGTTGGGAACTAAAACATTGGGGTCGCTTTCCCGGCATTGATCGCCCTTTGGCTATTTTTACAACAAAACCCCTCCCTGATGTGTTTTTGTTTTTTTTTTTAAAAAAAACATGTAAAAAAAAAAAAAAAAGAGAAAGGCATGTTCCTCTTCCTCTTTTTAATTTTCAGAATGCACATATTTTGCAAGAATTAAGTTTCCACCCACAGCTTTGGTGGCTTGTGTTAATGTGGGTGGAAGAGAAGACGAAAACTTTGCTGTGGCAGAAGAATGCCAATTTGTTGATTTCATTCCGAATTTAAAGATATATATTTTGGCAGTACAGAAAATAGGACTAAATATGCACTGTTATTGCAAAAGTTATTTTCACTTTATTTTTTTGTCAGTGAGTTTCTATCCATTAGTACAGTAATTATTTTAATTTTCTGTGGCCTAAATACTCCTTGACTAACCAATCAACAACCTGAATGATCATCATATTATAGCAATCTACAGTTTGGGGTTTGTTTGGGATTTTTTACTTTTTATATGTGTATATTGGACAAAAAAGTTTAGTTGTTCAGAGTGATCTAATCACTTCACTAAGGTACAAATTTTCTCTGTATACGAAAACTGAAGTAGTCGCACCCCGTTAGCTTTTCTCATTTTGTCATGCTACATCCACAGAGTTGTGGGTTCAGAGTTGTGAAATAGAAAGAAAATGTGAAACATGATTAGAAATATAACAATTTTTAGAAATAAAATGTATTTTTTACACAAACTCTTAATTTCTTTAAAAAATATTTAATCTGTGGAAATGATTCAATCTGCCTGTCACCAAGCCTGAGCAAGATATGAATAAATGGCTAGTTTTAATTCATGTAAGTCCTTCAACAGAGAGTGCACATAGGTCAAAACACCTTCAGTACCACATTAAATATTTCTACATAGAGATGCATAAGTTAGTACAAAGACAAGAAGAAGTGAAACATTTGGAAAACGGTTCCAAGTTCTCCAGTTCTTATTCTAAACAAGGCTGAGAATCCAAGTGCTTAACAGTTTATCTGTTTCTGGGCCATTTATCATTTTTTGGTTTGGTAGAATTGTTGTTAAATATTAAAGGCTCTTTTCCACCAACTGGTTAAGGTGCATCTTGGTTCTGCTCCAGGTATTGAGCTGTGAGTGCAGCAGCTGTGGTCAACTTTCTGCTGATGTTTGCAGCAACACTCATGACTGAAGAACCTCAAGGTTCTGGTTCTGATGGACTCAAACCCAGATATTTCACTTCATCTTATAGAAATTCATTCCTGGCCCAAACATAAAGATAAAGACTCTGATCAACTGATTATTTCCCAGTAAATATACTTTGTAGTTTATTTATGTAACCTTTTGAACTTTAATTATTTTTTAAATCCAGAGGAAAGTTCATCTTCACATCACAAGTTAATATTATGTAGTTCCGGGGCTGCAGTTTTGTCGGCGCCCCCATCAGAATGCTGACCGTAGCTTCACCGTTTCTCTCTTCGTTATTGCTGTCTGTTCCTCAAAGCAATGAGCTGCCAGCGGCGCTGTTAAATCACGCTCATTCTGTCGCAAAGCTTACTGCATGTATTCCCGACACTGCCCCTGATTAAACTCATAATTGTGTGGAGGCCAAGCTTTATGCGCACACTCCATGGTCTAGCGCCACTTACAGGTCTGGAGGAGTAAAAACAATAGCATGTTCTTTGTGTCTCTGTGTGGATGAAAACCTTTCTGGAAATCGACCCATGTAGATGAGGGTTTTTTTTAAACTGACAATCTGTTCTCCTGTGTGTGGGATCTCAGTATTTATTCTTTCACTCTAAATGTGTATGACACTGCACATTTTGGCATCAATCAAATACCAAGTAAGTACAGGGCTAGTATTGCCAATACCAATGTTATTATTATTTCAGTGTGATATCAAAATTCTGACCTTTCTGTGTTTTGTTTTGTTTTTTTTCTTTGAATTATTTTGTTAAATCCAAGGACAGATTTTGAACAAAGTTTATAAGCATCTACAAAATCTTTGAGATCATGTTAAAATGACACAATAGAAAAACAAAGCAAATCTGGGAGCAAATTAATACTAAATCTTTTTTGAGTTAACATTGAGAAACTACAATACAAAAACAAAATAAAACTTCAAGAGGGCGTCTGAAGCTAGTATTAATCGGATACTGATAAAGACTTTGTATCCATATTATCAATATTTAGGGTTTATCTATTCGCTCTGTTTTTTAATCTGCTCTGGAACATTGTCTGAGTTCTTTAAGGTTTTCAGGCATTCATTTACACTCTTCTGTGTAATAAAACAGCATTACATCAAGACTTTGACTGGGTCAATCTTTTTGAAGGTATTCAGTTGGTAATTTATTTACAATGGCCTCACATTTGCCTTTGGTACATCATGGTAATCAGGAGTTCTTCATCCTCATGCCTGCAAGGTGTCCGCACACAAATCATCACTCCTCCACCACCCTGCTTGACAGTTGCTTTGAGGTGTTTGTGCCAATGTGAAGTTTTGTCAGTTCTCCAGACAGAGTGCTGTGCAACATCTCTACGTTTGTCTTGTTTGTCAAAGGACGCTGTTCCAGAGGTCTTGTGATTCCACTAAATATAACTTTGCAAACTTACACCCTACAGTGCCTTCCCTTTTACAGAGAAGAGGCTTTTGGCAGCCCTTAGCAAGAAACACTCCTTCTGTTTCTTGCTAATTGTCAAAATTAGCGGAAATTTAGTCCAGACAGATGTTTTTTGTTGGTTTTTTTCACATCAACCTGAACTTGTCTCACTCTTTGACCTGTTCCTTGAACAAGGAGTGAGATGTTTAAGGTCAATTAAGTCTCAAGAGCCAATGGGAAAAATCCCACTTCTAACTTAAAAATAATAATCCACATGACACGGAAATCCAACAGGATCAAAGGATTAGGCAAAGGGCTGGGATTATGTAAAATATCAACAGAGTGCAGGAACAGGGGCTCAGGACATTGGGATTCTTTGTCCAAGGAAGAATCAGATCCAGCCCACGCAAACTCCTTGTGAACCATCCAATAGGTCCAGCACTGCTGCGGGTCATTTCTTGTATAATTATTAAAATAACCCTGGCTCTGTTTGTCTGATAAAAGAGGAAGCAGTTTCTCCCTGAGGTTAGATTGTACAATGAACAGAACGTCTCTGCGTGAGCTCAGAGTGTGTTTTAACACCCAGCATTAGTTCTCTGGTTCTTTATTCCTATCTGTGCCACTCTCGCCCCGCTTTCGGAATCAACTTTGTGTCTAATCCTGATTCTTGATTAAGGATTACATCTCGTGTCTGTTTGTTAATGCCGAGCCCTCCCTCCCCCCTCCCACCCTTGTTTCTGCCTGGCCTCCCTCGGCATGATAGCTGTCAAACTATCATTTGAATACCTGTTAGAGCTTCCCTGCACACCATGCAAATGCGCCTCTCACATCTGTGAAGCCATTCAGGTGTGCGTTCTTCCACCGAACCTCTTAACCCAAAGGGCAGCTGAAGTAAATCCAAAACGGGGGAGAAACCGCGTTCGTTTTCACGGATTTGTCCACTTTTCTGTAAGCTACCGGGGTAACCGAGAAACACCCCCCCCCCAAAAAAAGAAGAAGAAGAAAAAGGAAGCCTCATCTGTCCTCAGTTCAGCCAGTGAAACCAAGAGCCGGGGGCTGACGTGTTGCCTGTTCCTCTTTACGCCAGCTCGGATGCGCACAGCTCAGACTTCCTCCTTTAAGTCCAGTGTGCCGCCGGTCCGCCGCCCCGTTCACAGCTGCAACTCCGACCCCGCGAGCGGGTTCGGGAGAAATGGACGCCGCGCGCGAGGAGTGAGGAATGTTCTCGACGCCCGTCATCGTCTGAGCCCAGAAGATCCCCGCCGAGCGCAGAGACAGCCCGCGTTTCCAAGTGACTGATTAAAACGAGGTAAGAGCTCTCTGCTAAGTTTTGCTTGTGTGTGTGTGTGTGTGTGTGTGTGTGAGGGGGGGGGGGGAACAAAAAAGAGGAAGCTAAAGCGAACGACAGCAGAGTAGAAGATTTAAACCATCCGCGAAAATATTATTATTATATATGGAATATAATGTGCAGTTGATTTGAAGAACAGTTTTTTTTTCCTTCCTTTTTTTTTGTTTTACTGAGAGGATGCTAAATCCCAAAAGAGGAACTCTAAGGTCCAGAAGGTGCTGTATACAAATGAGATGTAAACTTTTATGATCTGATAGGACAGGTGTCAAATCCAACTGCTGATGATTTCCATACAATTATGAACTCGACGGGGGGGGGGGGGGGGGGGCAGGTGAGGACAGGTTAGGGGTCTCAATTCATTTCCAGCCCTGACTCTGTGCTCAGCTGCATGAGCCGGTTATTTTTAGACACAGACCAAACCACTCCAGTTTCAGTTCTGTGTTCTCACCTGCAGTTTTTTTTTCACTTTGCCTCTTTACATTTTCAATTCAGTTTAGATGAAGAGGCCACAGAATGGATGCAGCGGCTGTATTGGAAGCCTTTCTACGTAAATTAGAAAGTCTAAGTAAGTAGTAAGTTACGGAGCCGCAGAAGTGCCAGAGTTACATCATGATTGTGACTAAGGTGTTGCAGTAATGCAGCCGGGGCTTTAAGCCGGTGTGTTTCCCCCAATGTCTTAAACAGAAAAGCAAAAAAAAAGTTCAAATGATGCAACTATACAGCCTAAACTGCATCACAATGGTTTATGTTAAGCCAGATATTGTAAAACATTGTGTGATCGGTAGGATAGTGCAGAAATCACTATTTTCGAGTGTTAAATAAAACAGATTAGACATATTGTGGCCTAACGAATATGTGTTGAAGATTTTGTGGTTTTCTTTCCAGATTAATTGTTTAATTCTCAGTGTTAGCTCCACATTTAGACCCTACCCTAAAAGAAAACCTGAGACATTCTGCATTGCCTCATACTTCCTATCTGAAAAGAAGAACCTGAGAAAGTAAAACCTCTGGGTCAGCTGGACTGGATGTCTTTTATAATTGGGCATGAGCTGGTTTCGCTCTTCTTAGTCTACCAAGGATTTTAAAATTGACCATAAAGTACTCAAATACACTAACCCTAGAACTCTAGTACAATATCAATTATTCAAGTTTCTCTCTCTTTTTAAAACCTTTTTATGTATGAAAAGTTAGTTTTGACCATGAAGAGAAAGAAGGTGACATGGGTCACCTTCCATTTCCAAGGCATTGTGAGGTTGACAACTTCATGGTCCTTTTAATGACCAGAGAAAACTCCAAGGTGATCAAAGTTTTGAGGAGGTGTTCTGCAGCATCACTGGTTCGCTGTGCACTGCAGGTCAGCTGACTGAAAGAAAGTTGCCTCACTTTCACTTCACTTACAAGAAACATCAAATTGTATGTTTGGAAACATTTCAAAAGCTTTGCATTGCATAGAATGTAAAGTTGTGCCACCCACTACCTGCTGTTTGAAACTACACTTTCAGCAAGCTATATGTTCAGCGAATCTGAGCAGAGGGCCTAATTAACCAGCTAACCAGCTAACCAGCTAACGTAGCTTGTTATGCTTGTGTTGCTCTATAAAGAGCAAAGCAAAGAAACATTTGAAAACTACCAAACTACTAACTTTTTCTGTATTTCCAGTTATGTCTGTTTTTAAAAAAAGAAAATAGGAAAATAACAGTAAATATACAATATAGGTAATATTATTGAAACTATAATAATCCATCCATCCGTTGTCAATAAGTACTTCTTCAGAGGTTACATAGTAGATGGTAAATAACTGTAATAATCAATATGTATATAATATTAACGAATCTTATAGCAGCCACTGTTGCCAGATTGGGAAATTGGGTTGGATTGCTCTTCTGAATCATAACTTAAATGTCACCTTTACAGAAGCATTTTGTGGTTTACGTAGTTTACGTCTTGGGTCATAAAAATTCCTCCAGCCTACTTTTGTAAATTCTCAAATGGCAAGTAGACACTTTCCATTCACTTCCTCCAAAGAAAAATGTCTGACACTTGCATTCTAAAAGAAGCATTCCAGGTCAGCTTACAGCGGACAGTGACTTTTAAGATAAAGTCAAATAGTTTATGTCATACATTATATATGCTTTTTTAACATTAGAACGTTGTGGGGGTGGGAGGATTATTTCTCATACATATTCACATTTCTCTACTGTGCTGTCAGGAAATTATTTAGCTATTTTTGTGAACAGGATTATTTTATATGATAGTGTATGTAGGATTTTAATTTCAGCTGATTGTTTTATTTATATGCCCTGTGACGGGCTGCCAGCCTTTCCAGAGTGTAGCCAGTCTCTCGTCCAGTGACGGTTGGAGAGATAGGCACCAGAACCACTCACAATGCTGCAAGAATAGGCTTGTATAGACAATGGAAGGACGGATAGTACTTAATGTCTCGATTACATTCAGTAAAAAAAATAAAAAATACCGTTCTTGTAAATGCTTTTAATTATTTATATATTCTTCTGGCAATATTGTGGCACAACATGGGATGTTTTTTTGTTTTTTTTTAAGAATCCTCATATAAAACTACTTCTTTTGAAGATTAAAAGTTTAAAAAATAACTAACTAGATACTGCAGTTCTGCATGAAAGTAACCAATAGTATACATATCAAGGAAGGCATTAATGTATTGACTATCAGGGCTGTACAAAAATGTCCTCCAGGCATTTTTGGTCCAGGTGGTCCACTTTGATTTGTCAGACATGGTCTTTGCAAATAAATTTCAGAAATATATGCGCATGCATTGGCATCAATATAAACAATTTTACAAAAAAAATTTAAAAAATTAGGACAAGTTGCTTAAATTTTCTGAAATTAAAATAATGCAACTTGTTCAAACTCAAGCTTAGAAAGCGCATTATTCCTAAACTAATTGTCAGAGATGGTATTGGACGTGCCAAAAATGATCCAATGAAATGGTTGTGAGGTCTTCGGTTGTCGTCGTCATTATCAAAAACAAACACTTCAAGCAAAAATGCCCGGTTTGCCCAATTACCACTCCAGCCCCATTTGCCCTGATCGCTTCATGAGGCACGAGTTGCTGACTGAATAAAGTTAAAGAGGCAGCACCAGCTGTTGACACTCTGGGGAGTTGAGAATGTGAGAAACCCCCATGAGATACAGAATCTGAGAGAAAAAAAAAGTCTCTTCCTGTTGATAAGAGACTAGCTAAAGAAGACTTCCTTCCTGGTTCAGTTGATGGCAGGTGATGTTGTTGCCTGAGGCAGTTCCAAGCAGGTACAAGCTGGCGCCTCATTACAGCTTCAAAACATGTCCATCTGTGCTGAACATCTCCTCTCAAAGCAGGACGCAAGCATGAATTATTCCTATCAGCTGTCTCCTGAGAGAGTCTGTGCTTCAGTGTCCTGCTGCAGCAAACGGTTTGAAGGCGGGATGTCAAAGGTCAGTCAGGAAGATACTAAGGCCTTCTTGTTATGACGAACTTGAACCTATCATAAGGACTGAAATCGATCCCTGGATTTAACAACATTGTTCTCACTAATTTCTTTCTTTTGCATTAACATAATTACCCCACCACAATCCAAGAGCTTTAAAGGGTCAATATTATGTATTTTTCAATTACATAGTGCCATTTGTAAGACAACCAAGTAACTATGTTAACTTCAGTTCTTATAAAAATGCTGTATATATTCAAGAACTTTTACTTCATAGTTTAACACCTCAAATTTGGGCCTGTAACTCTTTAAAAATCCTGCTGTTTGCTAAACTCCACCTTCAGGTAGTCATAACATCACTCCTCTTTTAACCTTCTAGCAACATTTTTTCCACTGAGAAGTAGCTCATATAATGAGCTCAGCAGTTGTGCAGTTCTACCAGGTGATTGCTAATTGCAGCTGGCTAGTCTGAAGGAGCAGAGTTGAGCTGGAAGCCTAGAAACTGAAACTGAGTGGTTACCATTGGAGATTAAAAGATTTCTCAAACATGCATGAAAGAATCAAAGCAACACTCCAGGTATGTTTTTAATGAGAATAAATTTATAACATGATGTGAAGCTCAAAAAAACAAAATTTTACATAATACTGCCTTTTTTAAATCAGTAGCAAGTGGGGGCATCCGACCTACCAACTGCATGGTGCATAAAGGTATAAGCTTTCCAAATATTGCATCCAAGGGTCCACTGGACTATACGAGATGCACACAAGAATGTTGCAATGATAATGCTATATATTTTGCAACTCTGCTACAAAATCAATTAAAACACAAATCTTTGTGCAAAATGCATAACATTTTCTACAGTTGTTACAGGTTTATTAATAACCAAAGCTGTTGTTAGACCAGGAGATCATTTGCGTGGTATAACTAAAGAGCTCTATGGCAGACCTTTATAGAAATATCATCTTCCGAGTAGGAGTATGTTACACTGTGACTATTGTTTAAAGCTGGGAAGGACAGACTTTTCTGTATTCATAGTTTTTGCAGAACAAGCAGAACAGTGTTGGAAGAGTGCAAGACAAGAAAATGCTTCCAACAGAAATTTGTTTTCCAAAATCCTAAAAAAGGGGGAAATCATTTGCTAATATCACTTATTTTAATATTTGTGTATGTTTGTAGCCTAGTTACAAACATATAAGGGAGTCTTAACCATAACACTCTAGATTTCTTATTGTTTTTTTACTTTGTCTTATACTGAGGTATAAAGATGCCCTTTCAGTTATGTTCTGAAATATGTTTGTGAAAATATAATTTTATTAAAGATAATAAGAAAACATTAACCATGTTGTTTCTTGTAGGAGAAGAGGTATCTGATGCTTTTAACATTCAGGACAGCTTTCCTAAAACAGTCATATGTGAGAGATCTTGTAGAAAACTGACTTGTTAACAATGATCTGGAAGCAAAATAATTGTACACACCATGTTTTTGCAGCATTTTATTTGACGAAAGGTTTGGGGTTCTTGCATTTAGACGTCAAAATTTCCAAAACTGAAAAAAACCTGATAGAACTCCTACTTAATTCTTCAGGTTGATAGTCATATTGGCTCCTCAAAGCGCTTTACACTACATGCGGATACACAAACTGCAATGGGCAACTTACCGATTGAAAGACTGTTTTAGTCCTGGAGCTCCAGCTCCTGGTCGCTGAGCACAAGAATTAGCAATCCCACTGGTTTTCTGATGTGCAACAATACCATGCTGATCTTGAGTGTGGTGTCATTCCCATTTCTAAGTTACAACTTTTGAGGCAGAAAACAAAGAGATGCCGTATTAGAAATTGATGCTAGCATTGTTATAGCTGATGCTAGCATTTTGCGACGCTAATATGTCGCATATATTTTGCGATGCTATATATGCGACGCAAAATCGCATATATAGCGATTTTGATGAATGATTAGATGAATAAAGTTAATCTGCTTTATTCATCTCACTTTTATGTTTTCTCTCCTCGACTATTAATTTAATTTTTTGTAGAAATCTTTTTAGCAAATATTAAGATAAGTGATTTGTGTTTAATGTTAGTTAGCTTTAGCAGAGGATGATAGGAGTGATTGTGTGACACGAACTGTTACATCGTGTTAATGGTTAACAAATGATTTCCCTGGGAATTATTACATTTATTGGCATACGGTTATCAAATTAGGCAATGAATCAACACCAGCCCTGTTGTCTCCAGTTACATGTCATGTGTGATTTAAGTAGAGCTGTATGGTACTTGCTGATCAGTGTGTAAAGGCAAGCCAATCACGTCGATGAATAATTCATTAAGCATCCATCTTTGACACTTCAAAAATGTACACAATGTGACTTCACCATTATCCCGTTAGGTCCATTAGATCGTTTCTTGAGAATGATGTAGCCTGCTGATTCATCCATTTAATACTTTCAGACTGAGGAATTCAGTTGAAAAAAAGCAGAAGTGTATCTGCTAGCATTATTATGAGAAATTTTTTATAGGTTTGTTTTACATCCACAATAAAGTGAAAGAAAACTGAAGTGGGAGCGGTAGTATTGTCTCCACAAGTTTTTGTCCATGCATGCAATAAAAAAACAAAAAACAAAAAAAACATCTGTGTCATAGATGATGACTAACTTCTGTTACAGGAAGAGAACATTTCTTTATTTTTAACCTAGCGTGGTTCTGATCCAGATTCTTTACAGTCAGACCATTTTTGTGCTGACAGTTTACTCAAACAAAAGAAAACCTGGTAACTTTTTTTGTTACCGAGAAGATTGTTCTAAAGTTCATTTCTGGCTTTTCACTCAGCACTGCACAAGACAACAGATATATTTTTTCATATTTCTGTATTTGGCTGTAATTACAATAGCTCTGCTGTGTTGACTAACTTTTTTTTTTTCTATAATTGGCAAGTTGGATTGTTCTACTGCTGGCACTTTTTAACGCCTTTCTGTTCTGTGAAGAAAAGGGAAAGTCAGTACCATGGAGAGGCAACAAACTTTCTGTAGTCCAGTGATGCCAACGTTGAGACCTCTAACTGCCTTTATGCTAAAGGTCAACATTACAATTTTAGTACAAGAAGCATAACTCCAACTATGTTTAATAATTAAATATTTGACTTACAGATAAGTCTAAACTAAATGTACTTTCAGAAAGCATATTCAGAAAGAAACATTGTTTTTATCCAAAAATAGCTTGACATTTGGTTGGTAAGCAACATCTGTGTGTTATGCCACAGAAATATTTAAAATTCTAAATATAAATTGAAAGGTTCATATTTTTTGCAGCTGAAAAGAAACATTTTGAAGTTAATGTTGTGTTTATGCCTCAAAGACGATGAATAAAACAGTTTGTTGTCCTTCCTGTATCTGTTGTATTCAGATTTTCTGTAAATGATCAAAATATCAAATTGTGTGTGTTGTTTCTGTTCCATACAGACCAGTAATCTCTGAAGCATTTGGGAGTGCGCCCTATATCGTTCACAATCTTTAATCAGTGTTTAGAAATAGTGCTGAATCAGGAGTTATATTTATAGTTTTACGTATGATTCATTTCGTTTTAATCTCCAGGATAACCTTTTTTAAAATTCTTTCTTGTTTTAGACAAAAATCTGTACAAACATAGGGATTCGAAATGAATGAAAAGACACAGTCATCTGGAATAGCGTGAGGTCACTGTCTGTTTATTTAGAAATTATTGGTTATAGCCTAGTTTAAGTTTGTCAGTGAGCCACAGAATCTATAAACACCATGACAGACTCGATTTTTAATACTCAGGTGAAGGTGGCCTATTTAAAACCTGCATGGAACACAGTGTCAGATTTCTGTTTGTAGCTCAGCTGTTTCTGATCATCCGAGCCTAATAGATTAGGATGGTTATGTATTTTTCCAGGGATTGATTTAAGTGAAATGTAAGATGTTTATTGGGACGGCTGGTTTTGTGAATGTAAAATAATTGTTTTATAAAACCAGTAAGCTGGATGCATCACCATCTCTCTGAAACCACTCATAGTAACCCTTATACCAGTAATATATAGTTTATTATTGGTTTGATCCTCTGTTTTACTCTATAAATTCAGAATCATCCTATTCATTTCTGTGTTTTATATATATTTTATTTTATATGTTCCACTACCCAAAATAAACCACTATACCGCGGACAAATATCAGCCCAGTTTCTTCTATGGGACTGATATATTAAAGAAACAATCGATATCAGCCGATACCGATGTTAGTGCCAATAAATCATGCATCTATATCCAAAGCCAGATGCTTTTAAAGGACTGAATCTGATCAATCGCCACAGTTCAATCCGCCACATTGAACAACTTAACGAGGTTGTTTTGTTTTTTTGCTATTTCCTCTTTAAAAACAGGCAGATCAAGAATG
The DNA here is from genome assembly GCA_010277075.1 of Poeciliopsis retropinna. NCBI lineage: Eukaryota > Metazoa > Chordata > Actinopteri > Cyprinodontiformes > Poeciliidae > Poeciliopsis > Poeciliopsis retropinna. The sequence continues at coordinate 3,361,822 of VMRM01000009.1, forward strand.
AAACAAACTATTTAAAGAGATTATTACATTTTGTTTGGTTGTTGGTCTCCAGGAGTCCAGACTAAGCACAGAGTATAACATTTGGAGGATTTTTGGGGCGGGGGCTAAAATCTGTGTTTTCTGTGATGGAAACTGTATCGACCCTCCCTGCTGCAACGCAAGAATATACAAAAGAGAACTTCCAGTGGTCCACACAACCAGAGTGGATAATATTATAAGGTTTACCACATGTTCTCATGCTGAGATATTTTTGGATGTTATCGTTTGATCGGGTGATAGTCAAATAAGGCTGCGATGCAAAGAGGAACAGAGGAATACCTAGGACTAACTTTGTTAGGTTTTCTCCTGCTGTGTTTATGTTCCACTGAGAGTTGAAGTTGATAACTTTTTTTTTTTTGTCCGATTGGTTTAAGCAGATAAGAGTCTTGCCTGCAGCAGCATGAAAAGTGTCAGCCTGTCCTCAGACACGTCAACGACCCTTGATTTCACTGACAGTCGGGGTCAAAGTTTCACCAGCAGACTCCTGCTGACCTTCATCTTTACAAAAGTAACAGTATAACAGAGAGCCGTTTATGGGGCAGCAACTGTCAAAGGGACTCAGAACATCCTCTTACTGGCCGCTTTAAGAGGAACATGGCTCAGAGAATAGAGAAAAAGGAACGTTATTATGCTAAAACCACAAAAAAAACCTGATCGTAGCACTTCCTGGGTTTTTACATTCAAACGCAACATTTTCCATTCTTCTCTGCAGTTTGTGAGTTTCTTATTTTCGGTTATTAATAACCGTGAATAATTATAACGACACGGACATTTAGACATTTTATTATACTTGTGACATTCCCTGCACTGCAAAGCATCCAAAAATTTACCAAGTATTTTTTTGACTAGTTTGTCGGTCAAATGCTTGAAATAAGACTTCACTGACTTTCAAGTTAGTTTTCAGCAACATGTAAGAGTTTGTTACTGATATAGGAACAGAGATATGCACTGTCTTGTAATAAGTAAAAACAATCACAAAACAATTAAAACAAGCCTCTATATCTTGCTAAAATGTTGCCTATAAGTTCGTTTGGTCTTATTTCAAGTGTGCTAAGATATTTGCACTAGAACTAGACAAAAAAAATATGTGGTAAAATTTTATCTTTTTGCAGTGTGGCGCTAAACTCAGCACAACAGTAAACGTGTTGTCGAAAGCAATCATATTAAAGCTGACTTCTCTCACCCGGTGCAATAATCTGTGTGTGCGAGCGAACCGGGGATTGGACCCGCTGAATGACTCGCTTGTGTCCTCTCCATCTGTCCAGCCCCGGCATCTGAGTCCCATCAGACTCCTCCTTTGTTCTGGTTCCTGCTGAACCTCGTTTTGTTCATCAGCATATCCTGTTCAACTTAGTTTTATTGATCTGCATTCACATTTGCTTACATAAATACACAACTACATATGCAAAGCAGCAGATTCCATGAATGCTAAAGGTCAGTGGGGTTACGCAGAAACAAGCGCTGCCAGTATTGAATATTGCCTTGCAAAAAATACAAAAGTAAAAAAATCATGTGGAGTGTTGAAAATAGATCACTTAGATTGACTCAATTTAACTTGAGTGGTTTTTAAAAAATCTCCTGAAATTCCAGTAAAATAATCAGTAGGAAAATTGAAATGAAAATTTTGATGCAAGTTTGACTGATATTGCTAATCACAACTGGCCCTTTTTCAACAGTTTGTTCAGATTTAGCTGCAGATTATGAAACCGACGCCTGTTAAAGTGTTAAAGCAGTTCGACAAACACCATTTTTAAAAGTAAATGCGACTACTGGGTTATTAAGCCATATTCTGAGGTCAAAGTCTAAAGATATTATATTATTTTCTTTCCTTTGATTAAAGGTCTTGCTGGAATTCTCTTCAATAAAAATTTTAGTTTTCCTTGAGTGGGTCGGCACATAGAATCAGCAGTCCTATCGATCAGAGGATATTTGAAGGTGGTTGATTTAGGTACAGTGAAATGCCCCAATTTACTTGCTCAACAATCAGTACTGTACACTCTATGAGAACTCTTTAACTGCACAGGAAAGCGTGGTGAGTCATCTTTAGTGTCGGTGAGACAAAACTTAACTCCAAAAATTCACACGTTATTTCTCCTGTACGTCTCATTTCACACTCAATAAGCTGTGTGAGTAAGCACATAACTCAGTCAAAATCACACACACAAAACTCAAAAGTTTGAAAAGTTTAGAGTCTAAGCTAGGTCTAATCTGCATGTTTCTTTATTGATGAGACTCAAAAATAATTAATTTAGTGCTGCAGTGCTTATTTCAACAATACACAACAGATCCAACAGTATTTTTCTGGAATGATTTCCGATTTTCATATTTGTCATCGCGCTATTCGTTGGCCACCACAAGTGGATTTCAGTGGGGATGAGTTAGTCCTTATATGATTCGACTTTCAGTCGTTTTGTTAAAAGTGAGTTGTGGCGAGTACATCTTATTAGTTCTGTGTTAAGCTTTCAGAACTGAAGTCATTATTCAGGCTTTAAGTGGGATATTGTGTCTTTTCCAAGCACATAATTCCATTTTATAGTACAGTTAAATAACTCTGTTTCAGTTGTCAAAATGCTACATATATCTAAAACCACTTTGAAGGAATTTGACTTTATGTCATAACCTTGTCTGACGCATTGAAATTGGCCTCTGTCTCTTTAAGAAGCTCCTATCCTTTCTGACACTCAGTCATCATCACAGTGCTTCTCCATGATGCCGCTTACAACCATTCTTAGAAGCTCAGTAGAGAAATGCACTTCCACCAGGTGTTTTCGAATTGCTGCTGCTGCTAGTCTGGAGGAGCTGCGTGGGTTGAGGGAAGCTCTGTGGTAGAAGCTTCGAGGTGGAGCTTTGGGTAAATGGACAATGCTTTATACGAGCAGGTGTACAATCTCCCATGGTTGCCATAGGAGATTCAAGGATGTCTTAAGGTTGTTGAGATTTGAATAGAATTTGCCTTATAGAGCCATACTTTCTATGTTGTCCTAAAACAGCAACGATTTGTGTAATGTTAGTATGACATGGGATGTTGTGTATATTCCAAGTACATAGTTCCATTTTATGTGTTACATTTACTGGATTTGATTTGAATGTATTTGGAATGGCTTAAAGTTTACCCAAGCACCAACATTCTTTTCAATGTAACTGGTTTTTAGTGTTTTATGGAGTCATCTTTCTCCAGTAAAATATTGTTGCAATAACCTATTGTCAAGGGCTGTAAACCTGCACGCATGGATTTAACTACAATATCTCAAAAGTCACAATGACTCTGACCACGCCAGCTCACTCTTGTCTTGTCAGACACTCTTCTCTGTTCAGAATTATTAGAAAATGACGCTGTGATATTCAAAAGCCTTTTTTGTAGGTGGAGTTGATTTAACACTATCAGTTAAAGAGTTTTCATCTTGCATCATGGAAACCTGTTTGGTAACAAACAGAATAAAAGGCAGGTTGGTGACAGAGCGTGGTAAAAACTGTGGTCAGCAAACGGAGCTAAGAGTCACGTTACGTTTTACATTTAAAAAATGTGAAACCGATAACAGAAGATGGCAACTTTAACAGAAAACTCACAGTTTCTTAAAGTTCTGCAGTTTTATATCTTTAAGATCCACACTAAGGACAGTAAGTCTCCACAGATTTAGATGCAATTCTTAACTTTTTAGTCTGTGTTAATCTGAAATTTTCTACTGTGTCTCTTTGCTTCAACAATCTTAAAATTCCAGAGAAGGTTTTTATTTGCAATCTGAAACTAAATGTCTCCAGTTCCTACTTAATGTCTCAAGCAATTCCAACGCCATAAAGATTTTGGGACAGCCTTCATCAAGACTTAAATATATATCTTGAAATAAGTACTGTTGATGTACAAGCCAGGGTGGGTACCTGCAGTGTCAGGTTTGCTAAATCTGCTAAATGTATTGCCTCCATAAATTTACCTTTTGACTTCCTCCTTTGTGCAATATCCTCAACATGGCCGATGATTTTTTTATTACTATTCTTTTAATGTCAAATCAATGTTCTCACTGACTGCAAGCATCAGTCAAATCAATGCATTTTATATGCAATTTAGAAGAGTCTAGATTCATATTAACTACAGAGATTTCATTTCTGGGATTCTGAAGTTATTGATTAAAATAATTGTTGACATATTAACTGCAAATGTTGGAGTCAGAGCAACAGGAACGAGTCCCTAACCTGATGAAGGTCTTAGTGAGAATGTCATTGTGTTCCTTGATGCACAGAAATGTTCAAACTGACCCTCAGCCATTTCAATCAAAGTAAGATTTAAAAAAGAATCTTTTGCTTTTATACTTGAACGTTTGACTTTTATTTCACTTGTGACCTTCCTGTTCATTTGAACGCCACATTGAACCGCAGTGAAGCTTTTGCAGTTTCTACTTAGCTCTAACACGTTCTGTCGTCCTGCAGACAGCATCATGGGCTGTGTGGGCTCCAAGAAGGAGCAGAAGTACCCCAGCAAAGACACGGATAACAGCGACCAGCAGAACAGAGCTCAGGTACACTATGTCAGAGACCCCACCTCTGGAAGCAAAGCTGCCGTAAGTTGGACCTGAAAAAGACATACTGATTTAGACATTCACCAGCTGCAAGTTCTCTGAAAGGTCGCTGAACGATTTCCTTGCATTGTGGTTCTAATCCTCATTAGAGTGTCAACTTTTACAAATATGTCAGAATCTGAATCCACAGCTGAGCTAACCTCATAATATAAAATGAATGTTCTATGGAAAAATATGAATCGGGAGCCACCTATCCATTAAACTTACCTAAATACTTCAAGCATTTGAAGACAGAATGAGCCATATCCATTTAGTGATGCTCAACAAAATGATTTTACTGCTGAACCAAATTAGGAAACAACCCCCAAAAAATTAGGAAACGATAGGCCTTTATTTAATAAGACATGAGAGCAAAATTATTTATTATGTGATTTAGAAATTTCTTTTCTTCAATAATCAGACTACTTTGTTCATTTCATTAAAACGTTGCATGCTAATGTTATTGTAGGCAACCAAAAATCCACATCAATTAACCTTTGCATCCTTTTTTAACCTCGGGTATAAGGGAACTATTATTTTACTGTAGATTTAGGTGTTTCTTTTTAGATTTGGATTTAATGGTTTACTAGTAAAGCAAAGCAAAAAGTATCCCACAAAATTAAAAGTGCCACATGAAATTACAGCAGTGGGCAAAAGTTTCGTCATTTTAATTGTATGGTGTATATTATGAGTCATCCAAAACATAGTAATCCTATGCTTGAATAGGACATATTCAGCATTTTTGCAAAATTATTTGTTGTTGGGGTTTTTGTGATTAAATAAAAAACAAAAAAAACATTCATTGTGTTTTTGTTTTCTAGCAGATGCAAAATGAGGTATAAATTGTTCACTTAAATGCAGCATGTACAACAGCTATGAAAGGTATGATGTAAATTTGCAACATTAGGCACAACTGAACAAATTGTGACTACTGAAATATTTCAGCTTATGCATGTATATTGTTTTAATGATTCTACTAATGCCAAGCAATTATCTGTTTGCAGTCTGTTCTGTCAGCACAGACTCCCTCAAACAGAACAAATCTTAATTAATCAAGCAACCAAAGTCCTGAGAAAAAGTATTAGCTATTTACCAAGAACATTAGAATAAAAAATATAATGGTTTTCATTAGAATTATAAATTCAGACAGATTTCCATTACAATGAAACTCTGCCTGCTTGGAAGAAAAATAGAGAAATTTTGGAGTAAGTAGCAAACCTTTTGTACAGTAGCATAAATATTCTGATCTAAATGTGCCCATGCATGTTTTAGCAGTAAAAAACAAACAACTGCAAAAGCTCCAAAGACTTCTAAAAAAAAATGAGGAAGAGTAGTGATAAAAAGGCAGAAATAGGCAAACTTAGTTCACAGAAGATAAGAACGCAGTTCCACAAATTTCAGCACAGAATCGATGGGAAGTAGCTTTCCTTTGTTGTCATTTGCAGAAAAGGCACTGTCTGGACGCAGACTCAACATGTCCGCGTGACCTGCTGTGAGTTTGCATGCCGGTTAGACTTTGATCTGTGGCAGGGTTAAAGTTGCAGTGTTAGTGCGAGTGTGGTTCCTCTGGCTACTGCTTCCTGTGTGTTGACTGTTAGATCTCTTTCGCCCTGAACGAAGAAAGAGGAAGTGAGAGAAGCAGAACCAGAGCATTCAGCTAGGACATGTGTAGTGAGAAGTGTTAAGCCATACTTTTTTATCCTGTGATAACTTTTAAAGTCTAAACTAAACTTCATCAACACATTGGGTGATTGGGTCTAAAATGCGCCCATGGGTTTTAAACAAATCACCTTGCTCTAGTTTAATATCTATGTGAAAACCAAACTCTGACATAAAAAGCAGCATCTAACCTAGAAAACAACAACGTAGCTGCAATTGATGCGGAATTAGTTGATATGCTGACCTTGCAAATGTTATTTTTGTCTGCACAGTTTTGTTGTAATTAAACGTGGTTTTAAACTTGAAGCCTCTCATTAAAAAGCTACTTTTAGAAAAACCTTTTTGTTACACAGGAATGTTTCAGGTCATGCAATTAATTTTAATAGCAGAGAAAGAGAACCTGAATAAAACCAACACCCAGTTTACTTTTTGGTTTAATTTAATTTAATTCATAACAAATAATATCTCAAATATTAAAGCTAATAATTCAATTCAATTCAGTTCGGTTTATGCGAACAAACCCCTCGAGATTAACTATGAAAGGGAAATTCATTAACACTTGCCATTTCCTAATTAGATTAGAAAAAAATGAATCTGTGAAACAACATGAAGTAAGCTGACAACATGAAGTAAGCTACAAAATCTCATGATGCAACACATCATGTCCTGGTCTAAAGAAATTTGAGAACGGATGAGGAAAAAAAAGGCAGTGACTTCTATCAGTGTGGAAAAGATTTTGGCACATGGTTGCAAAACTCCCCAGTAGACACAGCACCACAGGCCCCACCTGCCACAGGTAAGGTCAGTGTTAATGACAATAAGAAAGAGTCTGGGCAAAAATAGCATCCATGAGGGATTGTACAAGTCAAAAACCTTAGCTGACCAAAACTAACACAATGGCCTGCCTCAATTTAGCCAAAAAAGCATCTCAGAAAGTTCATCTATGAATGGCAAAAAAGAAAAGAAAAAACTGTTTCATACTGACCTAGTTAATGTCTGCATGAGGTGCTGTGGCATAACCTTTTAAACATGCACTTTTCCTCCATTTCTGGAGAAGTAATTTAAAATACTTCTCCAGAGAAGAGAGGTCCAAATTCCACCATAACAATTTTATCACTAATCACAAACACTTAGAGGCAGTTGATGTTGTTGGTGTCGTTGTTGAGTGTGGCACTACCAGTTATTGAGCTTGTTCTGTACCTTTTTAAAATCATCTACTAGAAATGTGACTCCTAACATTAGTCTTGTTGATTATGCATTGTTGTTAGTAACCACACTAATTCTGACGAGCAAAACATATTTTGCATTTAAAAAAAAAGAAATGTATTTTACTTTCATTTGAATGCACGGAAATTAAAATGAGTGCAGCATTCATGTGTGACTGTGTCTCTCTCTCTCGCTCTCCACAGTCCAAACTGCCTTCTAATGCAACCTCTTCAGATGGTGAGTTTACTTTCTGGATATTGCTGACATTGCATCAGTATCTTGAGCTCCTTCTGCTTAATCTCAAAGTAGAGAAAATGATAATTTAGGAACTAAGATAATGTCAGATTCAAAATGGCCATCAACAAAAGTCCTTTTTATAGACTGATATGGAAGAGTACTTTTTGAAAAACCTTTTCTCTGAGCTCAAAAGAAGGAAGAAGTGTCAGTGTGTTGGGGCTGAGCAATAACCCCTCTCACTGCCTCACCATGCAGACCTAAACACAGAAAAAGACCAGCCTGCTGCTGCTATTATTACCAGGCGTACAAGGAAGTTAGTCATAGAGTGAAAATATGGGGAAGCCTAATGTAGAGACAAAGCTGAGGTGTGCCTGCAATTATTATACATTGATAATTATATGACAGCAATGTACTTGACAGCATTTTTATTTTGGTCCAACGTATTGAACTAAGAAGTAATACAGGACTGAAAGTGTCAAAACTAAATGTCTATTTTTAAAACAAAACCACACGCGTCACGGCTTCCTGATTTCTATTGCAGCTGCTCTTACTGACAATTAAGCAAACAACCAGTGTTAACAGAGCTAGCTGTTAGCATGCATGTTTTCTGTAGATTGAGTTCTCCCATGATCCCCTGAAAGACTACCTTGCCTAATTAAAATGTGGAAGGTAATTTGAGACCTCATCTTCCTCCATTCCTATTGCTTTTGGATAGAAAAAATATATAGTCTTTATAATCTGTACATGAATTTAGGATAGAAGACCTGATCATTTTGTCTAACAGTTACGTTCAGTCAGTGATTCGTTTCTGGAGTAATGGTGGAAGAGGCAGAAATTAATACAGAAACATAAAAAAAGAAATCTCACAACTGACACGGTTTCATCATTCCATGATTTAATTTATTGGTGCATTTTTCCAACCCTTTTATGTCTTCAAGCTCATTTTAATGCAAATAGCTTTAAAAAATAAACTCTGACACCTTGTGATCCTTTAATTATTTATCTTTCTACGTAAAAATGTACAGCTGTTAGTACATAGCAGTTGAGGCCATATTAAATGGTTAATTAATTTGATGTCATTGTTTGTATTATTGCAAGTTATTCGTGATAATGCAACTGGGGGTTTAATTATGTTAACTTCTGGCAAAAGAGCGACAGCTGCAACTAATTGGTTTGATTTGCTTTGCTATATCTACTCCTTGTTGCACTGATCACGCTGCATCATCTCATCAAAGGCTCAATGAGATGATTTCTTTGGCCTTAGATAAAAATCATTGGATTTGGGGAAACAAGAAGAATGTGGTTAAAGAATCTAAGCTTAGGATGACCGCCAAAAGTCCTGCATGTACCATCTTTTCACATGTGCTGGAGCTACAAGTTCTCTAAGCAAAAGTAAATATCTATGCAAATATCTGGAAAGTAGACATAACTTTGTTGTGTTTTATGGGCATAGGTGAGAGTGTCGCCATTGCACTGTTCGACTATGAGGCGATTCACGAAGGAGACCTTGGCTTCAAGAAGGGAGATAAACTCAGAATTTTGGAGGAGTAAGTAGCTTTGGGACTTACTCTTAATGTCATAATCCTAAGAACAACAAAGCTAAACTTGTAATTAGAATCCAGAAATACATAACTAGATCTGGACTGCTTTTGGAACATGCTGATGGACTCATACCAAAGAAGACTGAATGCTGAAATTGGACCAAAAACTTTCTTAGCAAAGAATGAGTTTAAATACTGTGGGTGGGCAATATGGACTTAAAGTATTACTGCAATATTTTGTGGTACTATTGTGATTTAAAAAATCTATTTATTAATGTGAATTAAATTGCACATAGTAACTGCATTTAATGACAATTTCCCATTTACATGAACAATGTTTGTCTTTAAATAAGCATTGGAGAACACTGTAAAAAAAAAAAAAAAAAAAAAAAACATCTGAAAATATTGTCAATTTTTTTTATATATTAATTGGAATTTTTTGTGAGAACATTCATTAAAATTTTTTGAAAAACTTTTTTCACAATAAATCACAAACAATACAGTAAATGCCCACCCTAATGAACACAGCTGTTTTGTTTAACTTTCCTCTAACAGGTTTGTTTGTTTTTCAGTTGTACAGGATTAATCATATGGGGGGAAAAAATAAGTCTTTTTTTTTTTCTTTTTTTTTTTACATCACAAGAACCTGTCCTTGTAACAGTACAGTGTCAGGTTTTGACAACCATCTACACTTAAACCTTTGAAGCATCTGAAAGAGCCTCATGCTGTGTCAAGACAAAGTTACCCCTATAGGTGTCAGAAATCGTCTCACTTGCAGTAATTTTTTGGGTAATAGTTTTCTTTGTTGGGCCTCTCTTGCTGTCCCTTTCACATTTTAGGTCAGGCGAGTGGTGGAGAGCTATGTCCATCAGCACAGGCCAGGAAGGCTACATTCCCAGCAATTATGTAGCCAAAGATACTCTGGAGACAGAGGAGTAAGTGTGCACGCTTAAGCTTTAAACACAAACATGGATTATTGTGTGGCCTTTGTTTAGATTTAATGAGCCTTTTTTCTGTTGTTCAGTTGGTTCTTTAAGGGTGTTAGCAGAAAGGACGCCGAGAGGCAGCTCCTGGCTCCGGGGAATCGAGTCGGATCCTACATGATCCGAGACAGTGAGACTACCAAGGGTAAGACGAACTCCAAAAGTAAATGCAGAAAGGGTGTACAGACCAACACTCTTTAAAAGATTGGTTAAAAAATAAAAAATAAAAAATTTCAAAGTGATTTACTGATCAAAAGGGGTCTGTATGTTTAATGATTCCACAGTTTAATTTAAATATTTGAATTCTACTTAACATTTTTAATATCACTGCTTTGGATCAGATGTGAACTGCTGTCTTATTTGTTTTTACAACAGGTAGCTACTCTCTGTCCGTCAGGGACCTCGACCCCCAGGCTGGTGACACAGTTAAACATTATAAAATTCGAACTCTGGACAATGGAGGATTTTACATCTCACCACGCATCACCTTCAGCACTCTGCAAGAGATGGTCAGCCATTATAAGAGTGAGTTCTGACCGCCAGAGCAGATTTTCTCCAGTTTCTCACAGTTCTGATGTAGCATATTGTATTTTGCTAGAGGTCAAATAGTCAAACTTGTGCTTTTTTTTTGTTTTTCAAATCCCCCCAACCCCCCTAAACAGAACCATTAATATCATGGTAATGTGTGGCTCCCTCTGCTGGACAAATCTTATAGCTGGTCCTCAATTAAAGCTGCAGTGTGAAACTTTTATATATGAATGTTTATTTACATATTTGTTGAAACTGTCACTATATCATGACAGTATTGTTTGAGCCAAATAATCTGTGGAAACCTGTCGCACCTTTTTCTTGCTTACTAGAAACAACCAATCAGAGCGAAGTAGGGGGCCCTTAGCGCTCAGTCAATCACCTTCCACACCCTTTTCACACATTATGTCTTACATCACTGTGACTACATGGTGATAGTCTTAACAAATGCATTAAAAAAGTAATTTATTTAATTACCTATTGCATCAACAATTTTTCTAATCATAAAAAGCTGAATGACACCTGAAACCTCTAAATATAATATTTTTTTTGTTTTCAGAACAAGGAGATGGCCTCTGCCAAACTCTGACCAACCCATGTTTGAGCCCCAAACCTGAAAAGCCTTGGGAAAAGGACGCCTGGGAAATCCCAAGATCTTCACTTAAGTTAGATAAGAGACTTGGTGCAGGACAGTTTGGAGAAGTTTGGATGGGTGAGACAGATCTACACCACAGTAAAACACAATGACAATATTTTTTTCCCCCCAAAGTTGTAATCAATTGTTATGGTTGTATTTTTTTTTTTTTCTTCATTGAAGCTACATACAATAAGCACACCAAGGTAGCTGTGAAAACCATGAAGCCAGGCAGTATGTCAGTGGAAGCTTTCTTGATGGAAGCCAACCTGATGAAGACTCTACAGCACGACAAACTGGTTCGACTCAACGCTGTGGTCACCAAAGAAGAGCCCATCTATATCATTACTGAGTATATGGAAAAAGGTGCAACTTTATGTTCACTTGATGCTTGAAAACATTTTACACAATTACTTATTTCTCAAAAAAAACATCGCAGAACTCTCAGAACTCTTCTTCAGTGAAGATTAATTGGTCTAAGAGGACAAAGCCAATTGGTTGTCAGTCAATTGGACTTCTATAATTTTCAAACGGCAGCGGTTTCAAAAGTGTCACAACGGTTTACATGGAGGCTGTTTGTTGAATCGTTAAATCATTGTCATGTTTGAATTGGCGACTTTATTGAAAACATGTTGTCAGTGCTTCCTCTGACTAGTAGAGAAAACAACTGGCTTTGAATCTGCCTCTCTCAGTAACAGTGTCAACATAACCGGAGTAGAAACTAGAAGTAGAAAACAGCTGAAATTCATACAAAAAATGTTCCAAACTCTGACGCAGAAGAAGAAAATCCAAACTGTCGTATAGGAATGGATATACTTTCTGTTTCTTTACGAGTTTATTACACTTGAATGAAAATATTTAAAAACAAATTGCTTATCTAATTTGTAATTCATGTCTTTATAAATGTCCTATATATATTTTTTATATTCAGTCATTGTGCATTTACTGTTAATTTTAATGTGTATGATTATGTCTTCTTACAGGCAGTTTGTTGGACTTCTTAAAGAGTGACGAAGGCAACCGTGTCCAGCTTCCCAAGCTTATTGACTTCTCTGCCCAGGTGGGAATTGGTTGATGTTATTCAGTGCAAAAATCAGATACATTTCTAATTAAAACAACAGCTGCAAAGTGCTGTTTGTATAACGCTAATTGCATTTGGCACTTGTGGTAAAGATGTGTAAAAGGCCTTAAAATAAATCCATCTTTTGTTAGCACAATTACTAACTAGTAGCACACATGCTGATTATATAGTATGTGAGAGATTACTCTCACATACTTTCACTTTACTTGCTAGTAAAGTGAAAGTTATTAAGTGTAAAAAAAAAAACATCTTTCATTAGTCCAGTGTCCTGACTGCTAGTGCTACCTCATCAGAGTTTCCTACCATAACACAGATAAATAGCTTTGTCTGTCTAAGGCTACCATCATGTTTACGAAGCGAAAACTATCGCAGGTTGTTTTTAATATTAAATATTATCATCGGATAACATTCTTTGAGTGACTGGACTGACGTGGAAACTTAGGAGTTATGCTTAGTTTGGCATTGGAACAATTTAAATACACAATGAAACCACAAAAATATCACTTTCTTCATCAGAATATCCTACCTGTGTGAAATTAAAAGCTATAGCAGATGCACTAATCCTTTAATTAGAATATCCTACCTTTTTAAAAAATATATATTTTAAATACAGAGGTGTTTGTAAGAAAGAAATCGTATGAAACTGGGGAAACCAGTTTTTATTGAAATTCAACTAAACACAGAAATCTACAAATACAGATCACAGCAAAAACTAAAAAAGTGCATTAATACATTGTATGACACTGTAGAACAAGGGTTGCTTTTTCCCAGTTTGATCAATAATGCTCTCATCTGTAACCTTGGGGGGTGGGAACTAAGAAAAGCTTTTACAGGTCAGTTCTATTAAATAATTTGTTACTTTACGTTGCTTGTTTCTAGATTGCAGAAGGTATGGCATACATTGAACAGAAGAACTACATCCACAGAGACTTGAGAGCTGCCAACATCCTAGTCAATAAGTCCTTAGTGTGCAAAATTGCTGACTTTGGCCTTGCTCGTATCATTGAGGACAATGAATACACAGCCAGAGAAGGTAAATCTTATCCCTCTACATGTCACAGAAGAATTCATCTCATTCCTCCTTGTCAGGTTAATGACATCACTGCAAAAAACACAAAATCTTAGCAAGTACTTTTGGCTTATTGTCTCGTGTCCATACTTTAGTTAACTTGAAATAAGGATGCAAAATATACTAGCTTGTTTTAGGTCAATAATTCCTTAACTTAACTTCTGGCAAATTTTTTTCACTTGTAATAAGACTCTTTTCCCACGTTACCAGTGAAATAATCTGCCAGTGAAACTGGAACTTTTTTTTATTAATATTAAGGAATTCTTGATCTAAAACAGGACCTAATGTCTTGCAGAAAAGTTACTTGTTAGAAGTTAAAAGGTTCTCTTATTTCAAGTGCACTAAGATATTTGCACTAAAAACTAGACCAAAAATACTTTGTGATATTTTATGTTTTTGCAGTGCTGCTGTATGCTGAATGGCTTACTTAAACAGAAATATTTTTGACAAGGACATTTTTTTATATTTTTTTCTAGGACTTAGCATGTCTGACTGTCCAAACTAGTTCTACAGGCTTAATGTTTTATTGTTCTTCCTTAACCAGGAGCTAAGTTCCCAATCAAATGGACGGCCCCTGAAGCCATCAACTACGGTTCCTTCACAATAAAATCAGACGTCTGGTCCTTTGGAATTTTGTTGACCGAGATTATCAGTTATGGACGCACTCCCTACCCAGGTGACAACACCGCTTAATATCATTTCAAAACGAGCACAAGTCCTGTTACGGTATTTAGGAAAATCTTTTGGAACATTGCTGGAGTGATAAAGGTTGTAAGTAATTTCTCATTTTCCAGGAATGACTAATCCAGAGGTAATCCGTTCTCTGGAGAAAGGTTACCGAATGCAGCGCCTTGACAGCTGTCCCACTGAACTTTATGAGATCATGCTGGAGTGCTGGAAGAACAAGCCAGAGGACCGTCCCACCTTCGACTACCTGCAGAGTGTCCTGGAAGATTTCTACACAGCCACAGAGAGCCAGTACCAGCAGCAGCCATGAGACATGATTCATTAATATGTGCTGAAGGTTCAGTTTGTGTCTGCAGTAGTGCAGTTCAGGCCACAAACCGTTTAGTTTAGCTCTCTGTCTCTTATTTACACACACGGCACAACAATAGTGGGGACTCTACAGAAATTATTAGCAGATAATTACTTTTACTTTTGAAAGATAGGTCTTTGCACGTTTGCTATTTAACAAAAGGCTCCCTGTTTTGAAAGAGGAGCTATAGGATTGGAAAGGTTTAGCTAACATATCAGTTTCTAAAAGTGAATCTCCATTTGTGTCCACTGTGGAGAGACCACATTTTTATCTAATTTATTTACGTAGATACATTAAATACACATTGCACTGTACGTTTGGAGCTCGACAAATTCAGAACAATGGGCATTTCATTCGTGCCATTGTTTTGATGTAATTATTGCTAATGGTAACTTTTCTGTATTGGAAAGTTTTTATATTCCTGCTGTAATTTTTAAACAGTCCCTAACTTTTTAAAACATGACCAACTTCATCAAGCTCAGCAGATATTTTCAGTACTAACTCAGGATTACAGAAAAGGAATTTACAATGTGAAAAAAAAAACAACGATAGGCCTGATTATGGTAGCAATTTTCTCTCTGCACATGTTTCCACATTATTTGTGGCTTATTTTAGCATTTCTTATTCACAGTGCCTTTGACAGTGGCTCTTTAATCCATATTCAATCAGCAATATATTCCATATGATTTGTATATACAGAAAAGATAGCACTCAGTCTTAGATTTATTCTGCTTGTTAATTCTTACATATATGTTCTTTATGACTTAAGTTATTTTAAAGAAAGCAGTTCATACTTATCTCAGTAATATTTTCTTTAAAAATAGAAATCTTTTATAAGTTTGTATGCTTGTTTTAGCAAAGAGCAATGACTGATGCTTACTAATGCATTTTTATAGTGCTGGGAGTTGAATGTAAATTGCACGTAAACATTCAGAATTAAAATCCTGAACAAGTGAGCTTTTAAGATTTGAATATTTCATGCTGTGGTAAATATGGCATCTATTTTGAAAGACATTTACGCAACAGTGTATCAAAAATGTTTTTTGAAGTGTAGAGCCATATATGAATGAAGCACAGCATTGCTCAGAACTGTATATAATCATCTAGTTAAGACTTTTTTTTCTCTGTTTTCCAATATGAATCTCTTGGCAGTTTGTGAATGCTTAACTGCAACTGTTATGACAATGGTGAAATAAAAAGGTTGAAAGATGATGGTAATGAGTCTTCATGGAACAGCAAAGAGAGCTTTTCATCATAACTTTTATGTTTCTCTACCTATTTATTAATTATTATTTAACTTATGTATTATACTTCAATGTATTGATGTCTAAACTGTTTTATTTAATCCACACTGCATAAAAACTACATAACATATAGTCGTACTCTAGTCACCTCTAATATTTGGTTAAATGCCCTATACAAAGTTGCTGTTGGACCACAAGATTTCTCAGCAGCTTTGGAAAGATGGGAGACGCTTAAGAACTAGAAAATAAAACATATCTGTCTGTTACACCCTGAGCAACTTTGCTATTACATGTATGCTTGTGCAATGGAGCAAGTTTTCACTACTTGCTGGTGAGTATTTGGAGACAAGGTTACCTGCTGAAAAAGAAAATGAAAAATCTGATTATTTGTTTCTGATGGAAAATGATACAAAGATCTTTCAAAATACAATAGAAAAAATATCTATAAATATATATAACTTTGAATTATACAAATTATGTATTTGAATTTAAACCTAGTAATGGCTGCACATTATTATTACATCCAGTCAATTTAAACTCAAATGAAACTTAAATCTCCTAGTGGTATGAATGATTTTGAGCTTGACTGCAGATTTGACTCATAAAAACCCCCCCAACACTTTTCTATGATGAGATTCATGTAGTAGATCCAGTGTAAGTGAAAGAATAATTGAAAGATATGTGCTCAAAATAATAAAAAAGAAAAGTTTAATCAGTGAACTTATTCACTCTGAATGAAAACAGGTGTTCAACATGTGACCCCATGCGCATTGTAACAATCAGAAGACACCTAGAAAAACTTAAGACACCTTTCTAAGTCACATTACTTAGAAAGGTGACATGGGCTAAAGAGCACACACCCTAAAGGGAAATGAGGGAATATGTTGAGAACCGATGAAAGCAAGAAAGTTCTTTTTGAGTTTTAGGTGCTGCAGACAATTTGTCATATGACCCCAAAACACTGATTTCAACCCACAAGACGCTGTGAGATCCCACAGCTCCATTTATACCTAACAAATCTGAAGAAAGCAAAAGGAACCACGAAGTTATGAAATGGCAAATGGTTAAAATGACAATCACCCAACAACCATTATTCATCGTAAAAAAAAAAAAAATATATATATATATATATATAAATAATATAATAAAAACTTATAAAAAATTATTAAAAATTATAAAAAAATTAAAAAAAAAAATATATATATATATATATATATATATACTGATGGATAAGTCATCAGTCTTTCACTCGGAAGATCAGGGTTCGAATCCAGGCCGAAACCGGCAAAAATTGTGCCGTCCCGTCTGGGTCCTTAGGCAAGACCCTTTGAGCTACTGCCTACCTCAGACCATGAGAGACATTGAGAAGCAAGGAAACATGCCGGCTCAGACGTCGCCCGGCCAAACAAGGTCTGCGTCAGGTGTTGGGGAACCAGAGCACCTTGACGATAAATGGGCTACTGGAACAAGACGGAAATGGGCGAGAGGTGAAAACTTGGATCTGTTGGAATGCTACTACTCAAGTAGCCCTAATCGGAGAGGCTATATGCAAAGACTGAGGGAGGAATGGTTACTTCGACATCCCCAGTCCACGCTAAGTGCTAAACAACTAGTAGCTCAGTGTTCCAACAGCCGCAAACGGCAATTGCTGTCACAACTTGAGATTGACGAGGTACAACACAAATGCTACGGCAAAGAGGAGGAACCTGGATGTCAGGATGGGCGGGGCTTAACTACGAGTCCCCGCCCAGAGAGGGAGTATGCAGCCACAATGAAGGAATCGAGCTGAATAAAGCTGCAGCTGACCTGAGAGATAGGATCATGGCACGAATGACAATCAGACCTCCTCGGCGCCAATTACAACGGCTGAGTGAAGTACCATCAGAAAGCCTCATTGAAGATGTGAATGCAGCATTGAGAACGATCCCTAGCAACACCATAACGGACATGATCCATGCCTACTGGCTAAAGAAGCTCACTGCCCTCCATGAGCGACTGGCAGCCCAAATGAACCAGCTGCTACAAAATGGGACTCATCCTGAATGGTTAACTGAAGGGCGCACAATCCTGATCCAGAAGGACCTCAGGGCTCAGTCCCACCCAACTATCGACCATTAACCTGTCTCTCCACAACCTGGAAGCTCATGTCAGGCATCATAGCGGCTAAGATAAGCAGACACATGGATAAATACATGAGCACGGCACAGAAGGGCATTGGTGTAAATAGCAGAGGAGCCAAACACCAACTCCTTGTAGACCACACAGTTGCCCGAGACTGCAAAACCCGACACACCAACCTGTGCACGGCTTGGATAGATTACAAGAAAGCCTATGACTCAATGCCACACACTTGGATCACTGAATGCTTAGAGATGTACAACATCAACAGGACCCTGAGAGCCTTCATTGCAAACTCGATGGGGCTGTGGAAAACCACCTTTGAAGCCAACTGCAAACCACTTGCACAAGTGTCCATCAAATGTGGCATATACCAAGGAGATGCTCTGTCCCTGCTGCTGTTCTGCATAGGCCTGAACCCCCTCAGCCAAATCATCAACAAGACTGGCTACGGATACCAACTAAAGAATGGAGCCAACATCAGTCACCTCCTCTACATGGATGACATCAAGCTGTACGCCAAGAGTGAGCGAGACATCGACTCACTGATCCACACCACCAGGATCTACAGCACAGACATTGGGATGTCATTCGGACTAGAGAAGTGTGGTCGGATGGTCACAAAGAGAGGGAAGGTCATTCGCACGGAAGGGGTCTCACTCCCAGAAGGAACAATAGCAGATATAGAGGACAGTTACAAGTACCTGGGAATACCACAAGCAAATGGCAACCTCGATGAGGTCACAAGGAAAACAGCCACAGCCAAATACCTCCAACGAATAAGGCAAGTCCTGAGAAGCCAGCTCATAGATATAGATATCTATAGATATAGATATATATATCTATATCTATAGATATCTATATCTATATCTATAGATATATATATCTATATCTATAGATATATATATATATATCTATATCTATCATCTTATGAAAGTTACCTGCTGCAGTTTTGAAAAGAATCGGAGTTGTTTCTTTCATAGTTATAAATTTATAACCCACCATGTTAAATCACAATTATTGAATTAATCTTAAATGTAGGTGTCCCAGGTGTATGAATAATTTTACCCTTAAATGTCCAACCTATGTTTAGATTACGTAAAACGTGATCTAAACGTAAAATAAAAATAGAAAATAATTTTAAAAAATTATATATATATATATATATATATATATATATATATATATATATATATTTTATTTTTTTATTTTTTTTTTTATTTTATTTTATCTTATTTTTTATTGTTATTATTTAGTTAAGTTGTTTTATATATGTCGGTGAGTGTGCGGTGTTAGTTTTTTAGTCTTTCCGAAAGAATAAGCAGTAGTCAACTTCCGGAACGTCACTAATGACACGTATTCAAAATGGCGGCCGAGGCTATGGTAAGTGGTAAAATGAACTCTTTCCTCTATCTGTATATTTGCTAGTCTCTACTCCTTAAATAAGTAAGGCATTGCGATGTAATTGCAGCAGAGGAAATTAACTGAAGCGATATATGGAATCTTAATGTAAAGATACTATTCACGAGAGTTTATTGTTTGAATGTTTGCAATGTTGCTAACTTAGTTAGCCTGTTAGCTAAAGCTAGCTTGGCTGTACAGCCAATCATAATTCAAGTGATTCTCTTGAATTATGAAATTGCTTGAATACACGTCCAACAGACATTGGGCTCTTCAGTTATTGGGCTGTCATCCCAGCAGATGTGAGATAAAGCAGAACTTTTCCAGCTAGCTTCAGCACTTACGTCTGGAAGCGTCAGTTATTATGACTGAAAGGTGTTAGCATGGCAGAAGAGAATGAAGTTCAACAAAATGCCCACAAAAAAAGCTGGAATAAAACTGTTTCCATTTAACTATTTTGTCATGTTGGCACTAAGTATCTCATACAACATATTGTATTATTGACAATTCAGTTGTTACTTAAACTAGGCTCACGTACATATAAACTACATCAGCAATAAACCAACATTTATATTCTAGATGTTGGCATGGTACAATGCGTGTCGAGATTGTAATGTGTTGCCCTTCTTATCCTGTTTGTGTTGAATGATCTTGATTACGTTGTAGACTTTAAGTTTAAGTAACAAATCCTTAATACATCACACTTGTCATTATACAGGTTTGGGGGTTTTGGATATCCTTGTTGTGGAATTTGGACTTTTTGTACTAATTTTTTTTTCTTATCTGGAAATGTTGATTAGATTTACTTGAACCAACATTTAATCCAGCATATGCTTTTTGTTTGTTGTTGTTGTTTTTTTTTTGTCTGAATTGCATTATGTTGCAGTATTTTGGATCAATACTGGTAAATAGTTTGAGATTAACTCTGAAAATTGTAGTTCAGTAATATCCCCTTCCATTATCTTTATTTAGAGCCAAATCACAACTAAGTTAAGTTTCAGGTCAGAGCATATTAGACTCATAGCTGGTCATTTACTCTTCAAGTTTGATTCAAATTGAGCCATGCAGTTTGTCAATGTGTCCATTCCTCTGTTTTCCATACGCACTGGTTTCAGACTGGTTTGTTGACTGGAACCCATCTCGACCTGCTTACCAGTCTGACACAGGGCAACTCAGACACAGAGCCTATGCAGTTAGATTTGATCTTGTCCTGTCTATTTATAATACAATATAGGAATCACAGGGAATGCAGCAGATTGCATACTATCTAAACTTTGCTTCGATTCAGTCCTGCATTCTGAGCTAGCACAGAGCGTCAGCGCAGAACAACCACTCTATAATAACTGGAAGAAACCTCCAGCAGAACCAGGATCAGCATGAATGATCATCTGCCTCAACCTGACAGTGGCTGAAAGAATATCAAATGGACTAAGACGGTAGTCCTGGGTTAAGTGTATTAAAAGGGAATGCAATGTCAATAAAAGCAATAATTGCAAATAATGTTCAAACAAAGTGAGGAAATGTTGTCAGTGTTCCCTCCATCGGTACAACTACAAAGCTTAAGATGAGGGTCACTAACCTGTGACCCGTTATGCTGTTCATGGTGGCTCTTAATGTTGGCTAAAAGAGCTTTTATGTCATATTTGCAAAGAGCATTTACAACTGAATGACGCTTAAGGTTCCCAGAATTGAACCTCTCCTGATTTTTTCCCTGTAACATAAATATGCAGCGACTCGTTCAAAAACCTTCATGACAGCCGGAATCTTTATATGTTGAAAGAAAAGTGTGATTAATACCTAAGAGGTTAAAATCTAAGAAATTAATTAACCAAATTAATCTCATGAAGTTTTGATCCTTTTTTATTATTATTATTATTACAGGGTGTTATTCTTTCGTGCCTGGAAAATGTATTTTCGTAATTTCAGTTTGTGCAATTCCATGGTTAATGGAAATAACCATGGAATTGTTATTTCTAGTAAGAAGTTCATCTAGTAAGAAGTTCATCAACATCTGGAGATGAATGAAAATCATTCCCTGTGAGTAAGGTAGTTTACTGTAAAAGTTTAATTTTTCTGCATCTGCTTTTTTTTTTTTGCTTTGAAACCATTTAGTTAAAGGGGAACTCAGAGAGAACATGTTTTTTTCTGTTTTGCTTGGTTCTGGATCCCTGAGGTGACATGAGCATCTTTATTCAGTCTGAAGCAGAGGACAGGTCTTTTAACTTTTTCTACTCAGCACCATTTACAATTGTAAAGTTAAAAATTAGGCGGCCGTTACAGTTGATTCTGTTATAGTATATATTGATTCCGCTATAGTTGATTCTTACCAGCCACTTAATTGCTTAGTCATTTATTACAGAATATGGTTGTATTGCCACATTCAGAAGGCCTTTATTTAAATCTTTATTGAACCAAACAGTCAGTAAATGGGTTAGGAAACAAGAAACCTGAGAACATTAAGCCAATCAGAATTGCCTGGTTTTACCATCTTCTTGTCTTCTTGTTTGTTCTTGTGTTATTCTCCTCTTTCTGATGGAAAGAAGCAGCGATTTTCTACCTCCCAGCCCACACTGTGAAATAAGAGAAGTGCAGCCTGAGCTGAGCGTTTGTTTCATGCCTCTGTGCCTGTAAGGAATGGGTCGGTGTTAGTGGTGTCTTCAATAAACAGTATTTGAATAAACAGATTCTTCATTTTGCAGTTTCCTGTTGTAACTTGATCTTCTTCTCATGGATAATAGACTCCGAAGCTGCTTGTAGTATTTTCATTCTTTTGTAAAAAAAAAATTTTTCCCCCATTTGAGGTCGGCCAGTAAACAGCCATTTCATAAACATGTGTGCAACCTTTCAAATGAAATAAGCACTTTGTTTAGTCATTGTTTACTTTGTATTAACAGTGACCTGCGAGTGTACACGAGTCACCAGAAAAGGCTGAGAAGTGAACTTTACCTCCTACCCTGTAGAAATCTTCTAAACTATTGTTTCTTATCTCTGCTGCCTTATTTCTTTAAACTTAAAATCAAAATGAAGTGTGAAAAATAATCTCAGCAAGGAAAACTATATGCAGCACTCTTTTTCACAGAAACAGTCATTCTAGTGTCTGGTCGGTACCATGCTGAAGAAACTTTCCCTTCATGAACAGCATGACTGTTAACTGTGACCATTATGCGGGGTTTGTTGTGTTGTTGACTGGTTGCTGCTGTGTGTTGCAGGAGACGTGGTGCGCCTTGCTGCTTGTGGTGCTGCTTCCTGTAGGCCGGTCCTTCTACGTCCCCGGGGTCGCTCCTCAGGACTTCCATGAGGGCGCTCAAGTAGAAATTAAGGTGAGGCTGAAACTCTAGTAAATTATTTGTGATTTTCATTTGACATTTCACAAGAAGGATGTGGTTTGAAGTTGTGTAATGTTCTCCAGGTTTTAATCTGATTGGTGAGCTTTTAGAAAGCTACACAAGAAACTAAAATTGATCTTCTGTCTCTTGTTTTATTTTTATTTTAGACTTGTATAATTAGTATCTTATTATTTTATTAATCAGCAGTGATCCAGTTGTCAAATTTTACACCTAAACATTGTTGGGTTTTTTTATTTTGACATTCTTAGAAAACACTAAGCCTGTGGCAATAAGGAATAAATCAATTACTGCATAGATCAGTTTTCCTCTTTTCTCTCTTTTTCTACCAAAACCTGGAAGACAAAAGCCTTCAGTGTTTTTTTTCCTTTTTTTGAAGGACAATATTGTTTACAGAGACTTCATAATTCATTTTATTTCCTGTCTTTTTTGGTTTGCTTATTTATTTTTGGATATTTAAAATGTCTTTCAGTTCCAGGGTTAAATGTCCATTAGAATTTAAAGTGTATTGATTTTTCAGAATGTATTTCTGAAAAATCAGTACAGATTGATTTTGAGACCATTATTTGAAAATGGTCTCAAAACAACATTATCGCAATAATATTTATCATTCAGCAAAATTTGTCCTAATCCTAGAAAAGATTTGTCACCTTACATGAAACTTCCCAGTGTTTGCACGAGCCAGTGTTGACTGAATGCGATTGTCTTTTCAGGCAGTGAAGCTGACCAGCTCCCGTACACAGCTTCCATATGAATACTATTCCCTGCCTTTCTGTAAGCCCGGCTCTGTCTTATACAAGGCGGAAAACTTGGGTAGGTGGGCTACAGATTGTGGCATTGATTTTTATAAATCTGATTGTTTTTCAGTGTCTAATATGTTCATGTTTAAAAAACTAACTAATCTATGACTTAGATGAATTTATGTGTATGGTTAAGCTTAGTTTGTCAGACAGTATGTGGGGCCCGTGTGCTGAAGAGAGTTTAAACTTGATATGTTATTTACAAAACTTAGTTATACTCTCTCAAAATGGGCTTTGCACACCAGTACATTGCTAGCAGTCAGTTTTTTGTATTTACCTCATTTCCATAATGTCTCACAATGCTCAAGGAAATTTTGTGTTAAATTTTAACAGTTTTTTTTTTCTTTTAATTTGTGTTAAGACAGATACTATACTAGAAACTGGTGTTCATATGAGTAGGTTTAACACAGCGAAAAATGATTTTGCTATTTGTGTTTTATTTTTGTCCATTTTGATGCAGCTTGTCAGTATGCTAAATGCTGCAGAAAACGCTGCAGTCTTTGTTTTGATGTACGGTGGCCCTGAGGTGTAAACCACTCCAACTAATTCAAAAACACAACATTATATTTGGCAGTAAACAGATTAGCTCATCTTTGTACAGTTCACACTCACGAAGATGGACTCATTTTAAAAGTACTAAGAACAAGTTGAAGGAGAAATTGTATTTGCAAAATGTAATTTTTTTTGCTGTTTTTTATGTTTAATTTAGACATTTTCAGATATTTCAGTATCTAACTTTAGTAATTCTTATGCTTTTGTTTCTAATATCTTTTATCCTGGTGTTATTTGCACAGGTGAGGTTTTGCGTGGAGATCGCATTGTGAATACGCTCTACAATGTAAAGATGAACGAGGATAAGAAATGCGAGCTGATGTGCAGCAAGAAGAAGCTCAATGTGGAGGAGAGCAAACTGGTGGCTGAACGAATTCAGGAGGAGTACTACGTTCACCTGTGAGTTCATCCCATTTACCCTCTGTCAAGAAGAAAACCAACAAGCTAGTTCCAAATAATTGCTCTTTATATAATCCAACATGGCTTCGGAAGCAGTTTTTAATTTCTCACATTAAACTTGTGTTTATTTTAGTTTTTACTTTCTTGCATTTATAATCTAACTGTGGGAATTAAAGGCTTGGGAATTGAAAACCAAGTGAAGTGCTATGTTGATGTGTGTTATTTCAGGATTGCAGACAACCTTCCAGTTGCCACCAGGTTGGAGTTTTACCCCAACAGAGAAACGGGAGGGGAAGAAGAGCAGAAGAAGGTTGCAGATAAAGACGTTCAGTTTGAACATGGTTACAGACTTGGCTTCGTCGACAACAACAAGGTAGATTTCACACTCGCCTCGTCAGAAGCAGCTTTTGCCTCATCACTCACTAAATGACCCAACCCACATGTTTATCATTAACCATACAAGTAAATATGAATATAGTAGAATATCGTTAAAAATCTTTTTATTTCTGTTTTTTGATAGAGGCTTTTCATAAACTTTTGAATGTCAGATAAGACAATTTAAATAGTTTAAAAACAGTGAGTTAAAG
The DNA here is from genome assembly GCA_010277075.1 of Poeciliopsis retropinna. NCBI lineage: Eukaryota > Metazoa > Chordata > Actinopteri > Cyprinodontiformes > Poeciliidae > Poeciliopsis > Poeciliopsis retropinna. The sequence continues at coordinate 3,386,830 of VMRM01000009.1, forward strand.
ATTCTATATAGATGTTATGAGCTGATAAAGCCCATCAGTAAATATTAGGGGTGCACCGATTCATTGGTGCCAATTTCCTTAATTTGGGGAGATCGGTGATCGGCTGATTTTTCATATGAAACTGATCTTATCCACCAATCTTATCTAACTTGGCAAAGGTAAAAAAACATCAACCACTGTTCTCTTCTGCTCTCAGATGAGAAATTTTTGACTGACAGACCGACCCACTAAGTTATCACTGCACATTTATAATTAACAATAGTGACCTCACTGTTGCCAACTCAACAACTTTCTTGATATATTGAGCAACATTTCAGACAAAAAAATTGGTATCAGCCAAAATCGGAATCGGCTGGTTAAGCTTTTTAAAAGATTGGTGATCGGCCAGAAAACTGCAATCTCAAAACAGAAAACGAAACAAATTAAACATGTTTCCGTCTACTGGTTTGGAGCGTATCGACCAGGCTGTGCAGCAGTTGATAGCATGGGTCAAACAAACACGAAGAGGATGTCGTAAACTAGCATGGAGCACATATTTTAGAATAATGAAAAGTCTTCCTGTCACTCCAAGCAAGCCTTCATCAGTTCAATCAATTGGATTTCCAGTTCTGAGCAATATGAAACAGAAGTTTGGGAAAGCACTAATTAAATCCTGTGTTGTTTTTTTTTTCTTGTTCCAGTTTTATCTGCACAACCACCTGTCCTTCATCCTGTACTTCCACAGGGAGAAAGTAGAAGAGGGAGAGACTCACAACTACAGAGTGGTGCGTTTTGAGGTTATACCTCAAAGTGTCAAAGTGGAAGGTTGGTATCAACACGAGCTTTCCAAAAGCTTTGGCTTTGATGATTGTGTCAAACCTGGGGTTAACGCTAACTATTTTGGTCAAATGAAGCGTATGTGTCGATTAGAAAGTCACCTGTTTCTTTGAATTTCTTTTTCTGTTTTTAATATGTAGATCTGAAGGCCGTTGAAACAGATAAAACCTGCACGCTGCCTGAAGCCAGTGGCTCTGCCCCCCAAGAGATTGACCCAACCAAACACAACGAGATTCTTTTCACATATTCTGTCACCTGGAAGGTCAGCAAAATGAAACTCTTTCTAATCAAAACGCAGACCTGGATATAAATAGATCAGCTGGGCTGATTTTAAATTGAATTTAGAAAATATGTTGGTCAAAAACAGTCGCCATAAGGATTTAACTAATCTGTTTAAGATAAAACTGCTGTACTTAAATATTGTAGTTACATTAAAATGACCATTCATGCTTGTTTCAACTGGTAAAACTCAGCTCACCTAAATCTATTAGCTATTTTTTTTAAATCAACAGATTTTTTTTCTTTTTCTTGCTGATTCTGATGGATGTGGTGATGAAACAAATTTATCTCGCTTAAAAGATAAACCTGTTTATCTTTTAGCAGAAATCAGAGTTCTTCAGTAATCGGAGATCTCTTCTCAGACACTTAGGCCATCTTAAAGTCCTTACTGTGAATCTTTAAAATGCGTTTAGGAGCATTTACCATACTGGTGCCATAAGATTTCAGTGTGTTTTCCTGATTTCAAAGCTTGAGTTCACTGTTTGGCATGCTGTTGTTGGATATATTTTATACCAAATCAGGTATCAAATAGATAGATTAGGTTTCTCTAAAAAAAATTAGATAAACCTAGTCTAATTTTTTCCCAGTTTGAGTCACTGAACTTATTGTCTCATTTGCACAGGAGAGTGAGGTGAAGTGGGCCTCTCGCTGGGACACATACCTGACCATGAGCGACGTCCAGATTCACTGGTTCTCCATCGTCAACTCTGTGGTGGTCGTCTTCTTCCTCTCTGGTACGGCTGTAAGGCTTCATGATCTTCTTTGTTCACTACTCCAACAAACCTCTGAGGCCAGAAATGGGACAACAGATTAGAGTAAATGACAAGTAGATAAACTCTATATAAAGTGGTTTATGCTCAGATTTTTGTCTGTAAAAATGTTTTAAATTATCTATCATTTTATTTCCTTTTCACAAAAAATGCTATACTGTTGATCTGTCTCATGAAATTCCAGTAAAGTCTACTGATGCTTGTGGGTCTAACTTGACATTTCAAAATGTTCAACTAGCATGAAGAGGCTATAATTATGGGAGTTGACAGAGTGGAGAAGCTACAACCATGAAGTGACAAAAACTTGTTGTTTTTTTTCTATAAAACTTATATAGTATTTTCTCCTTTGCACATATGATACCATATCAGTAGCTGTGTTTCCATTACAAATGCGAGTAAAACTTTGTCAATATTCCACTAATGTCAAAAAAATACAATTTCACAATTCCTGTTTCCATTAAAAAACAAACTCAATTAAAATCACACATGAATAAGTTTGTTTGTGCGATAAGTCATTAAAAACACACCGCACCATCGTCCTTCTACTACTTCCTTTCATCATCTTCCTGGTTTGCACCAGTGGTAACATCTGGTTGTTGATGCAAATAAATATTGCCATTACAGTTTTGTGAAATAAACCAATTTTGATATGGCCACAAATCAGAATCGGCTTTTATTGTCATCATACAGCAAAGAAAACAGACAACATAGGACATGTGCCTGAGGCTGCAGCTCACTGCCCTTTTGTAAGATGATATTAACATCATATCTCAGGGTGTCAGATTTGACTGTGTGTCCCTACAGGACACAGCATGAGGTGTCAACAGAAAAACAATAAACACATCATCCTAGTACTGCAATCTTTTGTTGAAAAAAGAGAGTTTTTTTTTAATTTGGTGTGTTTTGATTAAGCAAATTTATTTTCAAAATGTTAAATTACCCAGTTATATGGTTAATGGAAACTCAGCTACTGTTATGTCATTCTAAATGCCACAGCAAGAGTTTGTCTTTCTGGCATTGCATGAACCCTTTCTCCTTTTCTGCCTTTGTCTTCCAGGGATTTTGAGTATGATCATCATTAGAACCTTACGGAAGGACATCGCCAACTACAACAGAGAGGACGACATTGTAAGAAAATACAAAATGGATCAAAGAGTTGTTTGCTCCAAGAAATCGTTTTCATCTTTGAGATTTTCTTGCCTGTTAAAATCTCTGTAGAAATGTTTACACAGATTATTGCTCAGGGTCATTTTAAATTAACTGAATTGACTATAAGAATGTGAATACAAACTCTGGCTCCTGCATCTTACCTTGTTGTTATTGTGCTCCAGTTTTTTGTTGTTGTTGTTTTGTTTTTTTTAGTTCTGTTTTTTCTAAGCAGCAATTCTCATTTGTAACCAGGAAGACACGATGGAGGAGTCGGGATGGAAGAACGTCCATGGCGATGTCTTCAGACCGCCGCAGTATCCCATGATCCTCAGCTCCCTGCTGGGCTCAGGGATCCAGCTTTTCTGCATGATCCTCATCGTCATCTGTGAGTTTGGCTTCCGTCCTTTTTGATCTACAAAACTTTGCCATTTTCTAAATTCTTATTCCTTATATGATTTTTAAAACATTTTTACATGACCAACATGCTTATTTATGAAGCCTAATAAAAATTATGCTCGTATGAATAAATAACTAAATAATAAAACACAAACTACTGCAGCTGTTTTACAGGTCATTGTTTTCATTTAGCCTGTCTTTTCTCACTATGCTTATCGTGTTGCTTTAGCTCAGATCCACAGTTGAATCTTTCCTCAGCTAATAACTCGTCTGTTTTTGTGTTGCAGTTGTTGCCATGCTGGGCATGTTGTCTCCATCGAGCAGAGGAGCCTTGATGACTACTTCATGTTTCCTCTTCATGTTTATGGGGTAAAGGCCTCAACAGCTGCTCTAAATCCTCACAGAGACAGAATAAGGTGATGTTCTTCCAATGAGAATACCTCTAACCGGTGGGTGTTTTTCCTTCAGTGTGTTTGGGGGTTATTTTGCTGGCAGACTGTACCGCACACTAAAGGGCCATCGGTGGAGGAAAGGAGCATTTTGTGTAAGTCAATCTTTAGTGGGTTTTTAAAAAATATATATTCTTATGACAGGGTTGTATTAATTTCATCCAATCTTTCTGGTTGAAGTGTAGTTCACTAGAAACTGATCATATGGGACAATAAAGCTGCGGTTTTCTTCTCTGGTCAAAGGCAGGCACAGAGCAACACAGCCTACAGCCTAAAACATTCTAACACAAACATCCAGAGAACAACAGTGATGCTCTACTTACTGACTGTAATGTGTCTCAAAACAACATGTAGAGCAGAACTCTGTTTCAAAGTAGAGTCTGACTACTAAGCAATTTATAAGGTTTCAACTGTGTTTAATGCAACATATGTATTGTTATTATTTAGATATAACTGCAACATGAAAATTGTTCAATGATCTTCAAGCATGAAACCAACATTATGTTTTGCTGGACTGAGTTTAGGGGAGCAACTGGGGCTGAAGTCTGTGTTTCATTTGTTTCTCTTCCAGACGGGCACTTTGTATCCCGGAGCGGTGTTTGGAATCTGCTTCGTTCTGAACTGTTTCATTTGGGGGGAGCACTCCTCGGGAGCAGTGAGTTCAGTCCTTTGAAACCCAACCAGAAAGGTTTCTTATTGGGAGTAAATGCTGCTAAACCTCTGATCAAAAATCATAATCGGTGTAAAATATTTCAGCTCATACTTGTTGTTATCTAAGGTGGTCATAGGGGGAAAAAATTTAAAAATGCTTTCTGGTGATGTCACAATCCGATACCGTGATTCAAATTGATCAGTCAAAATATTTTAGATCATCTGGAGATGATAAAATTAACTCAACATTATTTTTAGAATCAGTAAAATAGATTTTTAATTTAATGCAGGTAGGAGTCTTTGAAGCAGAAACTTCACATTGTTGGTGGCTATTAGTTAGCAGTCCTTGTCAGTTTATGTAAGGAAGTGTTGTCAGCCAGTCTGCCTTTAAAGGAGCAGTGTTATGTAACATCAACTTTTAGGAGCTGGACATTATGTTATAATGTTATTCCTTCATCATAAACATAGCTGGAGTGTTGCATTGGTTCTTTCACGCATGTTTGAGAAATCCTATAATCTCCATGGTAACCATTCAGCTGTGAAAAACACCCAAACCGAGCACCACCTTCGTGGTCGTAGCTCCTCCTCAGAGCTGCAGTTTTTAAGCTTCCCGCCTCACAGAGCAGACCTCTCCGCTGACTTCCCCACCTAGCTCCTTCAGACTAGCCAGCAGCAATTAGTAAACACCATGTGGAACTGCTGACCTGCTGAGCTCATTATATGAACTACTTCTCAGTGCAACACTGGTAAAAACATTGTTAAAGGGTTAATGGAGAGGAGCCATGTTGTGATGATTTCCTGAAGGCAGGGTTTCAGAAAGAGCAGGAATTCTTAGAGACAGAGGCCTAATTTCAAGGCATTAAATTACAAAGTCATATTCAACATATAAAGCATTTTTATAACAACTGAAGGTAATGTTACTTGATTGTGTTATAAAATAAAGGCAAAACGAGGCTAAACATTAGCTTTTCATGGTCGATTTCTCTCATCTGATGTTTCTTGACATTTCTCTTGGTCTTCTATTCTGCTCTGGATTCCAGGTTCCCTTCACCACCATGCTGGCCCTGCTTTGCATGTGGTTCGGCATCTCCATGCCTTTGGTCTACCTGGGTTACTACTTTGGCTTCCGTAAGCAGCCTTATGATAACCCGGTGCGCACCAACCAGATTCCCCGCCAGGTCCCAGAGCAGCGCTGGTACATGAACAAGTTTGTGGGGTGAGTGTGTTCTAGATCCTCGTCCGTTCTATTTATAGATTTATAGTGCATGAACTAAAAGTTTTCTTTCTCTACCTCCCAGAATCCTCATGGCTGGGATCTTACCGTTTGGCGCCATGTTCATAGAACTCTTCTTCATCTTCAGTGTAAGTCTAAGCTCATCTTTTCCGTTCAAAGGAAATTCTTCCCTATATTAGAAAATGAAAATGAAGGTTAGATCCCAGGCTCTGCAACATCCTCATCAATGTGTTTGTGTCACCCCCTGCAGGCCATCTGGGAGAATCAGTTTTACTACCTCTTTGGCTTTCTGTTCCTGGTTTTCATCATCCTGGTGGTGTCCTGCTCTCAGATCAGCATTGTGATGGTCTATTTCCAGCTGTGTGCAGAGGTAAGGCCGCCAAGACGCAGGAGTGTTGCTATGGTTACGTGGCGTTTCGTGCCACGTGGAGAACAATGATGTGCCGTGTCTATGTTCCTCGCCGTCAGGACTACCGGTGGTGGTGGAGAACGTTCCTGGTGTCAGGAGGCTCTGCTTTCTACGTCCTGATTTACGCCGTCTTCTACTTTGTCAATAAGGTAAAAACCAGGAGATTTTAAACTCTGATCAGAGCTGTACTTAATCATTATTCATCACAATAAACTGCTGTCTGATTAAAAGTCTCTAAAAAAGCTTTACATGGATATAAAAATTAATTCAATTCAAAAATACTTTTCTGATTGCTGAGGGAAATGAAATGCTGTTGCTCATATTATCCCAGTTTGTTCAAAATAATTGTAGTTGACACTGATGGTAGGGAATGCAACCAACATACATTTTCTGACTAGAGGTTAGGGAAGTATTTGACGCTATTGCTGAAAAGTGCAAAAATAAGTCTTCTTTCTGTACCATTAAAAAACATGAGTTTCTCAGGAACTACGATATTTGTAAGGGCAGTCAGGCTGTCCGACTGGACTAATGTATCATGGATGTGCAGAGCTTTAGTTCCTCAAGCTTGAAGCATAACATCCAACACAATATTTTTTTTGTGCAAACTGATGTCACAATGACTTGATTTACCGTGTAGCTCTTATTAGAATTAATACTGATCTTTTCTTTAAAGAGAGTTTTTCAAGTCAGGTTCTGTGAAGTTAAACTGTTTCTTTCGGTGCATCCTTGAAAAGTTTTAAGTCTTAAATTTGTGTATCTAACATTGAGGCCTTAAAATGTTTCAAATTCCGTCAAATAAAGACGTCCGCCTTAAATATGCTAATCACAGATGACAGGACTATTTATTCTGTAGTTTATATTTCTCGTGAGTCCTTTTTTTGTCAGACAAAAGTTTTAGTCGCATAAAGACATCTTCATTACATTCTGTGAGTCAAGGTGGTTGAGGCTACTGCTAACTAGCTGCTAATATATCCGTAGCAGCTAGCATTTTGTGTCCATCATCGGCAAGTGAAATTATCACCAGTTGACAGGACAACATTCATGTTCACCACCGGCTCACTTCTGTTGCCAACCCATACGATGCTATGTGCATCCTGGGCTCAAAAACAAACAAGCAGAAAACTCTCTACCATGTAAAATATGCAATTTTCCTTTGTACGTTTCTGTTATAATGAAAGTCTTGAATTTCAATCATAATGGTCTTAAAATGCCTGAAGTTTGAGTTGGTGAAACCTTGTTGCAGGATGACATTAAATGGCAGGGGGTTTGTATCAGGGAAGAAGTTGGGAAGCTATCAGTCAAACTGACCTCCGCTTTAGAAATGTCAAACTGAAAATACTATATTTATGACATACTGGTAAGTCTGTCGCTGTTTTCTCAGCCAAAACACCTCCCTGCTGCTAATTGGTTGGGAAGCGATATGAAATGGGTTGCTAGCAGCTAAAAAGGTGGATATCAGGTTTCCTCCTCTCCAAACTGTCACTCTAACATGACCTCTGTCTGTTTCAGGTGTTTCTGATTTAAAAACTCAAAATCACTTTCTGTGTGTGTGATTTGTCTCTAGCTGGACATTGTGGAGTTCATCCCCTCCCTGCTGTACTTTGGCTACACCACCCTCATGGTGTTGTCCTTCTGGCTGCTAACGGGCACAATCGGTTTCTACGCAGCCTACATGTTCATCAGGAAAATCTACGCCGCGGTCAAGATCGACTGATTCCTCGGAGCTGCTGCTGTTCTCCTAGTTCTTGGTTTATTTTTCTGAATTTTTTTTTTTTTTTTATACGTTTGTTTTTTAATTTTTAATATTTTTTTTTTTTGTCCAACAAGCACTGACTTGTGTGCAGAAGGAACAGGGGTTTATAAATATGATGCAGCAACCCCATCTGCTGGCCACATGGTGGAATAACAGCCAAACAGCAGCGTGTAGCTTGCTGTTTTCCCCCCTCCCTCCTCTCCTGCGTGTCGGGACAGAGACCTGGACGGCGGCGTCCTCTACTGGGAATATTGTTGTCTCCTGTCGCCTCACCCTGCACACACACACACACACACACACACACACCCACACCTCCACACACACACACACACACGCACACACACACCCACACCTCCACACACACACACACACACACACAGCGGGCCAAAGCTTGTCAGATAAATTTCTGCACAATTTTTTTTCCAATGATTCCAACTTAAAGTTTTCATTTTGGCCATCATCATATTTTTTTATTGTTTCTTTTCATCTCTTCTCTTTTAACTGTCTCCTTGGACGCCATTTTCTTGTGTTTACTTCACACTTGTTGCGCCTGACTCTTGACTGATTCTGCTGTCAGAGGGAGACTTTAAGTTTCGGTTCAGAGACTTTCTGGATCAGGGTTTTGGTGTTTGACTTGATGGGGAATTATGCTGGGCTCTTTTACATTGTAATACAAGAAAAGGATTAAATATCCCATGACTTTTTTTGGGGGGGTTTGCCGTGTCCCTATTGGAACCAAGTTACCCACAATCCGTCTCGACGTACCGGTTTGTTTATTCTAAACGTTTCAGAACCCCTTCTGATTGGACGTAAATATTTGGAGCGAATGGCGGCGGCTACGGCGACAGAGGCGGAGCGGCCACGGGACGAACGGCACGAAGGAGGAGACCGTTTGCGCCCGAAAGCAGAACGTACTGATGTATCTTCAACAGTGTAGCCTTAGCAGTCCCAGAGAACTATGCAGTAATGGAAAGAGTGTTTAAAGCTAATATCAAAGGACCGTATTTGTTTAAAGAGAAAAGAAAAAAAATCACAGTAATCCGTAAAGTTTACATCTAAAGTTTGATCACATCACATCTGCATCATTAGCCGTAGCTGTAAATGTTATCTTAGCCATTTTCACACATCGGTGCTGAACATTGTCAGGAGATCTTTGGTTCTGGAATCTTGTCTGATAAAGTATTCTGAAACCCAGCTTGTGTTATCCAGATCTCCCTCCACAATCCTCCCTGATGGAAAATCTTTCCGTTTGGAGCATTTTTTACACGTTTTTTTTTTTACATCCCTCCACGACTTCTCCATAAAGCTGCAGCGAAGTGTGTGAAAATGGCTTTCAACAGAGTTTCAGCTGTCCAATGTTCTTAAAACACACAGTCAGCTGGTGTTACAGGTCTGCGCATCTTACACATCAACTTACTTTCTCCCCTGATGCTTTACTAACTTTAAAAATGGTGACATTAAGGGCTCCCCAAAGATGATCCATTGTAGCAAAACCAGTTTTTGTAGAGTTTTGCTCAGTGGCTACAGGAGAAAGTTGAGTGATTCATTTAGAGTTTAAAATCTATTCCCTTCCTTCACATCTGACATGTTATTGGTGTGAATAATACAGATTAATTTATAATTAGCACGAAAGCTATGAATTTCTTTGCGCCTGTGGTGAGTGACCGGTCACTCACACAGCGGCTGCAGCAGCTTCTATGAATAACTGGATACATTTTCCTAAAATCCCACAAAATCTTTTTTCTGGGCTTATCGGCACAGAATCCAGCTAACGGACTGAATGCTGCTCAAGAGGAAATCTTTTCCAAGCCCCTAATCAAGTAAAATGGAAGTAACATGTATTTCATTTATTTGGGGATTTGAATTAAATAACTTATTTCTGGGAGAGTTTTCTTTTTCACTCCCTTCACAGTGGACTGGTACTTAAACCTTCACTCATTTAAACCAAGAAAGTGGAGATGAGTCATTTCCTGGTCCTCATTATAATCCCAAACTGCTACAAAGGAGCTCCCAGAGGAGAGGCGAGATGAGCTGAAGTCTGGCTTGGTGAATTCTTATGGAACCTCGTTAAACTTTCCGAATCCTCTTTACTCCTGCCTGATTTTAAGGTGGAGCCACTCCTCTCCTGCTGCTGAGGTTCACGTGCCGGGAGAGATTTTTTTTTTTTTTTTTTTTTTTTTTTTTTAAAACAGACTCAAGAGGCCTGGGTTCTGTGTGTGTGTGAACATATGCACGGATCAGGGTTCCCAGTGTAAATAAGAGCTTTGTATTTGTTATGTTTGGCTGTTTGTGGCACTCTGTAATGATTCCTGTCATTGTTTTAGCCAAAAGCATGATGCTCTTGATGACTTTTAGAGCAACTTTTTTTTGTTTGTTTGTTTTTTTTTTACTTTCTGTTTGTTTCTTTTACAAATTGTCTATATACAAAATGTACAATGACAATAAAGTGATGACAAGTTGAATATGAAAGCTGGCTCCTGTTTTATTGACTTTGCAGGACGGATTCTAATAGACATTCTCTGCCTGGTAGGAATGACGTGAATAAAAGACGAGGTGAAGTACGTCACGACTGGGAGAGACTGGGACCCATTGTCTGAGTCCTCGTTTTATTGTTCTTTAGATCGTCACATCATTTCTGGCATATTTTTTTTTGACCACTTTGCATGAAGCAGTTGACCCTGTCACAAACAGCCACAGAAAAAGTCAGGGTCGTGTTTCTCTTCAGCGGTCGATACAGAATCAAAAATGCAGATTTTCATCAACAGGCTGTCTTCATTTCGCTTTCTGCTGACCGTATCTCACCGATACGACGGACGCCTGGAGAGGAGCTGCCGTCTTTTCTGCGTGTCCGTCGCCGACCCGTCATCCTGCAGTTCAGCAGCTGGAACAATCTGAGCAAACAGGCAGCATTTGCTAGACCTAGAATTCATCCCCGTTCTGATTAATTAAAATGAAAACATTTCATTTTTCATGCAAAATTAAATGTCCTTGAAAAATATAAATATAGATTATAAATATTAATGATATTTTATTGTTTTTATGAAGCCCAACTTAAAAGATTAAAAGTTCCTGTCAAACTTAAAAACCATTTTTACACGCATCCCATCGTTAAGACATCGCTAAGATTTAGTCACGTCGTTTAGTCGCATCAAAAGCTGCAGACTGCAGACCCGACTACACACCGAACCGTTATTTTGGTGACTTCCTTCAAAAAAATGAGGCCTATTCTGTCCTACCATCACAAAGGTAAAACCAAGCACCACTGGGAGTCTCCCACGACTCAAAGCTGCACAAAAAAAAATAACCACAGGACTGCAGATAGGGTATGAAACCACTGGTTTGTCTTTTAATTATTTCAACATAACACATGAGAAGTCAAAGATACACTGTACTGTACAATAAGTCAATATTTCTGCTGTTGTGTTCATCTCTTTGGATCAACCAATATACATCTGTCACTAAGAAATTGCAGCAACTGATTACATGAGATATGTTAAAAAGGAAGACTCCTGATGTGAACTCTCCCTGTAGTCGATAAGCTCCATGCTATATAACATAGTGTGAGAGGATGCAAGTAGCTTGTTATTGTTCACCTTCTTTTTTTCTTTTTTTTTAAGTTTATTCCAAAAGGTGGCTGTAGTTGCTTGTAAAAAAATAAAAACGGGCTATGTCACCTAACAAGATACACAAAGAGGATGGAATGCACGACTTACATTTTAGCTAAAAAAATATATCAATCTAGACGTGGATGCTGTCTGCACCAGACATGAACCCAGGTTCGTACTAAAGCCAAAGGACAAGAGAGGGTGAGAGAGGAACAGAATCGTTCAGATCAAATCAGCAAATTTCTCAGGTTTACAATGATGGAGATAATTCCCTTAAAAATGTCTGCACCGCACCTACCAGTAAAAAGGAAAGAGAGAGAGAGGATAAGTGCATCCCTAGTAGGTGCAGGCTGAGGTATTGGAGCTGCAGCCGAGCGGATGAGCAGCGCAGCATCTGTGTCAGAGCGCGGCGCTGCAGAAGTGTCTGTGCCTCAGCGTTTTGTTCGACATGAGCTTTGGGCGACAAATTTATCACGAAATCATGTGGCAATAATAACAATAGCAATAAAAACAGCTGTACCTATTTATTGGGTGACTATATTGGCTGTGACCGCATGGGACAGAAACCAATCTTTCTTATTCCTAAAGCGGTTTTAGTTTCAACTCCTACACATTTTGTTCCGCTTGAAAATTTCTGAGTTTGAAAAATCTAAACATTTTTAAAGAAAAAACTCAGAGATCTTGAGATAGAAACTTCAGGAAAATCTTTCAAAAGTCAAAATGTTTTAAATATTCATGAAATACTCCGAAATTCCCAAGTTTTGTCTACAAAAACTATTCTGAGATGAATCTCAGTATGTTTGGAATTTTCTCCAACAAATGTTTCATGCGTCAAACTCAGAAATGTCTGACTTTTTTCCTTTTTTCCTGGAAAATTTCTGAGTTTTTTCGGGAATTTATTTTGACGGTTCAAGCTCAGAAATGTCCACTTTTTTTTTTGAGAAAATTTCTGAGATAAATCAAAATTTCTGAGTATTTTTCCAGCAAACCTATGACTTTAAGCTCTGACATTTTCTAGATTAATCTCAAAATATTTGAGTTGGGGTTTTTTTTGTGGCAGAAATATACTCCACTTTTCTTTTCCACCTACTATGGCCCTAACATCCCTAATCCTGATGCAGCGAAGACGTCTTGAGTGTTTGCTGCAGCAGGATCCGCGCGCTGTGATTGGCTGTGACGGCGGCTCTGTTCACCGTCGCCTCTGAGGAACAGACATGCTGCTGCTGCTTTCTTCAAATGCTTGGCTGCAGTTTGACTAGATACACTTTTGCAAAAGGAAAGGCGAAGCTGGTTAAGTCAAAAGCAACAACGGAACAAGGAGGAAGGGAGCGGGGAGCTCTTCTGCATTAGGATATTAGTGAAAAGGTTTATCAAAAATACTGTTATTCTTTTGGAGAAGAGAAATACACAAATCCTGATAAAGTTTAAACATCAAACTAATGGCACATACATATACAGGATCAATACAAAATTAAAAACATATGAACATATAAGCTGAAACTTTAAAAGAAAAAAAAAAATACTTTTTTTTTTTAAAGTTGAAAGTGCTAGAATTCAGATTAGCTCACAGAAACCCAGGGAGGACAAACTTAATGCACACTGAAAGCTTTTTTTTTTTTCTTTCCTTTCATTTAGGGACAAAATGAGAAATTTGTTCCAAAAATATAAATGCTCGTTGGGACTGCTACAAATTTGGCTTAAACCTGCAGAGTTTTTCTTTAAAAAGTCTCAAAACTCTTACAAAGAAAAAAGAAAAAAAGAAAAAATCTAATTTTAATCTTCGGTTTACAATAGAAATACTAGGGAAGGTGCCTATTCGAATGGGATCATCAGGAAGTTTGATCAATCATAAAATGTACTACTAGTTTAATCTCATAACTTGTGTAATTTTACATTGATATTGGAATATAATAATAATAAAAAAAAAGTATAACTTTTGACGACAACGTGAAGCTGTGTAGTTTTAAACATTTAGACACCATCAGTCAGAATCATCCAATAATATCAAGTGTGGTTTTCCAACGCACCGGGCCGTCAGCGGCTCCTTTTCCTACAGCATAAACAAACAAAAATTCAAAAAGAAATGTGAAGATTTTTCAATAAGCTACTGTGCAAAGATGTAGTTTCTTCTCCCAAGGGTTTGGTAAGAAAATAAACAAATAAAAATGAGGTGATGTGTTGTGTTGTTTTTTTTTTTCTTTCTTTCTCGAGGTCCTGTTTTATACAAACAGAAAATAATATATCATGGGAAAAAAAATAAAAAATACATAACTATAAGTAATTTCCCCCAAGTTGTACAGTCAGTCCCTTAGGACCTTCCTGTTGCTTTGAATGTCAAAGCCCAGGCGGTTCGATGACTGCGTTCTCCTGGAGTCGCCGTGTTTTCAGACCCTTTTATTCTACAAAGCAGCTAAAAGAAAAATTTAAAAAATTTAAAAAAAGAGGAGGAGGAGAGGAGTAACGAAGTGGTGGGGCTGATGAACACTTTGTTGGTTTGGCTCACTGTCTATGTTTCAGAAAGAACAAAATTAGCTTTCAAAATGTTCTAGTGGTCTACAGTTGTCGTACATCACCAACCATGGCTAAAGCAGCAATATGAGATTTAGCTTCAATGCTTATGTGCTATGGTTTTTGATTATGTTTCTTTTTTTTTTTTTTAATGAATTGTTTTTTTACTTTCCAGTGGTCACTGTGAGCAACACGCTGCATTTCTTTTAAAAATCAATTTTACCTCAATGTATTTTATCTGGAGTCTCACGAAAGCTTACTTTGGAAAATTAGACGCAACAACTCTTTACATACCGTCAAAAAAATAACGTTTTATACGTTAAGAAAAAGTTCCGTTTGGGAACAAAAAGCGGTAACACTTTATTTGACGGGTTGTGAATAAGACTGTCATGACACCGTCATAAACATGTCGTAACACCTGTCATGAACATGAGGAAGTCTTCATGAGTATTTATGACTGATGTCATAAAGTGTCATTCGGTAAATCGTGACACTTTTAATACAAAGTCGACATTATTCAAAATGTCTTGACATTAACCAAGAAATCGTGATCTGACATGAATTTGTTATAAAAGTATTACTGATTAAACTTGAAAAATTATGTAGCTTTATGTTATAAAAGAATTTAAACTTACTGTGAGATTTTTTTTTATTATTATTTTTAGAAACATCTCAAGCCACAGTGACCACACTATAAGAGATTTACAACAGACCGTACTAAATCTGAAAGGATTTTTATTTTTATTTTTTTAATTGGATTTTCAGGCTTTAAGTTAACTTTGGACTAACTTAAAGCCTGAAGTTAGTCCAGGCTAACTGGACTAACTTCAGGCTTAGTCCAGTTAGCCTGGACTAACTGGACTAAGAGTTAGTCTTAGTCTAAAATAACCAAGAGCCTTTTTTTTTTTTTTATAGGCTCTTGGTTCAAGGTTAGAACTCCAAGGCCTGCAGTTTGAAATACTTAAAATGCCGTAAGCATCCCTACAACACAATCTATAGCTAGCTGAAATACCAGCTGACAACTAAACCACTAGCAGCCTCCTACAAATAATTCCCATCCAGAGTTTGGATTCTTCTTCTCCGAACTCAAGTACAACAAGTGACGGTCGGATACGACAGAGAAAGCTTGAGGGACAAAGAAAATACTTCATCTTTTTCTTACTCGCAAAAAAAAAAAAAAAAAATCAAATAAAATGCAAGTTACAAACAAATGTAAACCTGCAAGACATTAAAAACATTGTCACTTAGTTTTAATACATCTACCTAAAATACACATTAAAAGCAATTTCGATATTTATTTTTGAGATATTTCGTACACTGCAATAACATTCTTAAAAACATTTTTTTACTTATCGGCAACTAATTTCCTTTGTTCTTTTTATCCATTCACATATCTCAGGGTTCATCATTCACCTTGATGATGCATCTTTTTAAAAGACTGCCTAAAAGATGAGTTTGGAGTATTCAAAAAATGAGAAAAAAAAAAAAATTAGACACACTTATCTTGACCCTGGTGTGATCCTAACATTTTGTTTACTCCCCTTGTCCTACGGGTCAAAAGTGACCCGCCCTAACAAAAAGCCCCAAAATAAAACAAATTAATTGAATTTTAAATCCAAAATCTATTTTGCGTGATGAAACAATCAACTCAATTGAATACATTTTCTTTATCATGTATTTTTGTTATACAATACAAAAAGACGATCGACAGGATTACACTCTTTTTTTTTTCCTTTTTGCCACAAGCCAAGGGTTGTAGCAGTTTTCTTTTACATAGCAAAGGTTTATTATTGTAATTATATAAATGTGAAGTCATTACTTCTGAATTAATTATACTGAAAGGGGAAAAAAGTCAAAAATTTGGAACTTTTTAGTCAACGGTTTGTTCCTTAATATCTTTTTTTAGGAAGGGAAATATAAAAATAAGTCTCGTGACGCAACAAAACAAAATGTTGCTTGATTTTGCGAACAATTTAACATCAGCTCTTATCTCGTAATTACATGAGATGTTCAACACAAGAGTATCTCCTGCTCAACATAAGCTTTTATGTTGAATATCCTCAACATAAGAGGATATTCTTATGCACAGGAGTTCAGAACATCCTGTGCTGAACTCCCCACGTCGAACACAAAATGTTCAACTCAAGATCTTCTTGAACATCTCGAAGACGTTCTTCGCCACATGAAGACGCTTCTGTTCAACGAATTTGTTCGACGGCAGATGTTCGGCTCCTTACGCTGAAGATCCCGTGTTGGTCAGTACGTGCAAACGCACAACGCAGACCCTGCTGGGCAGCGAAACATCTGCTTGTATCGTCATCAAAAAAAAAACAACGACCGCTATTCAGATTCAGCATGCCTTCAGATCCTCGACACCTGATTGGTTTTTATTATGTCTTAGATTGTTTTTGTTGTTGTGTTTGGGAACTTGTGTGATGTGAGGGGTTAGCTGCAGATTGAGAGGGCAGGCACAGGTCAATCCAGTTTTTTTTATGTGTGTGTCAATGTGTATGGGTGTGTGTGTGTGTGTATTAGAGGGAGCTTGTGAATGGTCTCTGAACTCTTTTTCTGGTGTTTAAGTACTTTTGTAATTCACGGGTCCAAAATGACCCATAAGACCATCCTTGTGTCCTGGTGGTTTACAGCCCACATGGAAATATAAACAAAGTTTCACTTTTTCTAATGATGGGGTCAATTTAGGAAAAGTCATGAAATTTCAAACCGGAAAAAGATCATTTAGGGTATTTTTCCTACAGCTAAACATGGAAACGGGTCACTTTTGACCCGCAAGACGACACAAGGGTTAAGAAAAGATACGTAAGGCAGCCAAGAGAATGCGTCAACAAAACAAAAAAAAAGAAAAAAAGCTTTAACACAAACTTTTAAAGGTAACTCCGAGGAGGAAGAAGGAACGGGAGTCCTAACCACCGTCATCCTCCGCAACAATCCAGAGTTTTCCCTCCCTGTCTGGATTATGTCTGCCAGCCCCGGCTCTGGAGATCTCACAGCTCATTTTCGTCTCAAACGCAGACCAGAAGTTTTCTACCGACTGCTGGTGACATCCAAATTCAGGGACTGCGTCCTCCGGAAGTCTACCGGTCGACGTAAGCCGGGTCCTTCGTTTACCTGATGCTCCAGCCTTCAGATTTATCTCTGCCCGTGTCACATAGGAACGGTTACAGGGCTAAAAACAAGCTAGTAAAAATGAACCTAGCGTTTTTATTACCTCTTTATCTTATTTAATTATTAACATTTTTGTTCCTACCAAAATATTAAAAACAACGCAATTGACAAAAGCTTAACAATACGACCGCTTTAGGCTTTTAAATTTTCTATCGCCAGATATTAAAATATTTAAAGCCGTATTCCTCGCTCACTCTCATTTCCTGCCTCGTCCACCATTGTTACGACAAAAAAATTCCAGTTCGACACGCAATGCATCTTGGGATTGGGTGGGCTGCGAAGGATTCGCGAGGCCAGTCCTTCAAATCTGGAGTCTTTGAGTCTGGACAGTCTGCGTCACATCTTTCAGATGCAATCGGTGTTTTCAGTGCGGCCTTTGACGGATGCAGCCCCTGAATTTAGACATTTTTAATGCAGAAAAGCTGTCATTCCAACTTGGAAGTTATGTTTTCGCAAACAACAAAACTGACTTGGTAAGAACTAACATCGTTCTGTTTCTTGATTCTTGCAGGGTCTGCACAGACCGTAGAAATAAGAGTGCATGAAAAATGTGTTCTCCTGGTTTAAGGTTTACTCAGTTTTGTAAACCGTGCACGTCGACTTCTGAATAAGTGGAGTTCCACAGAGCTCTTCGGATTTTTTTTCCTAGCCGGCACAAAGAGGCTTTCGCACGGAAAGTACGACGGAGGAGACGAGAAGCGAAGTGCCTTCTGTTAAACAAAAAAGTGCTTTTCTTGAGAAACGACAACAAATAAAGTTGTGGTAAAGCTCGTCATTTCTTACGTGTTTCTTCCGTGTTTCACTCCTAAATCGGACTAATTCTCGTGTCATTTTTGCATTATTTGAAGAGCACTTTTTGTGGAGGTCGGGGGTTGTTTTGCGGGTCTGGAAGAAACTACCGTTCATCTCTTTCCCCCACTGAGCTCCCTCCTCTCCGAACTAATCAAGATGATTCAGAGTATTAGCATGGGTGGTTCAAAACTCAACATATGAAACATCCTACCATGTTCTTACATTTGGGGGTGTGTGGGGGTGGGGGGGGGAAGAACAATAAAGTAAAAACAAAATTTCCACTTCAAACTATATTTTTCTGGGTCACAACAAGACAGATAATCTCCACTAAAAATTATCTTTGTTTTTTTTTTGTGTTTTTTTTAATATTATTACTTTAAGTATGCAGTACCACGCCTTTAGGCCTACTGATCCTGCCCTCTATTCTACTAAAAAGGGGGAAGATAAAAGGGGAAGTAAATGAAAAACAAACAAAACAAAAAAAACATGGGTTAATACATTGTTATATCTATAGGATAAGGAGGAGGGGGGGAAGCCCAAATAAAAGCTGCTTCAACTTCTTTTCTTATATTTTCCTTTTCGCTCAAAGGGGTTTCTACTTCCTTTTAAGGCTCAATCAAAAGCTTTTGTGCGCACTTTCATTTAAGGCTTCTAAGTGTTCGTTTACGTATTTATTTTGAAACTTAACTCTCCAACTTTTCCATCAGGTCTTGTTCATAGTGACCTGACATGTCCAAGCTGAGCTTGTGCTGGTGTGGAGGAGGCCACCTTGGCAGGGAAGAGGCTGCCTCTGTCACTGAAAGGCCTGGTGAAAGCGAGGCAACGTGGTGTTACTAAGGCTGGAGCTGAACACTGGTGGAAGGGGGTGCAGGGATCCAAGGCCCAGACCCCCGCTGGAGCTCTGCTGCTCCTGAGGTTGCGGTTGCAAAGAGGTAAGAGGTGCCGTGGCGACGGCGGCTGCTGCCGCCGCGACTGCGGCGGCGTGGGGCTCGGCGGCGTGCAGAGATGAAGAGGAAGAGGAAGAAGTGGAGGAGGTCACAGATGAGGTGTACCCCATAACCAGTCCTCCTGTGCTCATGGGGGCACTGTAGGGAGGAAGGTTTAGGGGCAGGAAACCCAGCAGGTGGGAAAAATCCATGTTAGCAGCACACAGAGACTCAGCGATCACTGCAGGGCTCTTGGACAGGAGGGCATCCCCGCAAAGCTCATCGGCCAAGCCTGAAGTGGGCTCCAGTCCGTCCTTGGGGGGTGAGGCAGCAGCATGGGGCTCTGCAGAGGGAACCGGGCCTGGTAGACCGCTCTGCAGATCCATGAGGAAACTCTCCATCTCTACTTTCAAGGGCTTGTCCAGCAGGTATGAGGTAGATCCCAGCTGGTATTTGGGTGCTGGCTGGGGCTGGTGCTGCTGCTGGGGAGCCGCAGGCTGGTGGTGCGGGGGCGTTGGAGGGGAATGGTGATGATGGTGATGGTGGTGGTGGTGGTGGTGGTGATGGGAGTGTGGATGAATAGATGCGGTGGATTCCATATGACAGCCTATGCCCATAGCTGCAGACAAGGAATTGGGCATTAGGGAAGGATGTGGAGGACCCACACCAGAATTAGACATGGCCTGGAGATGGTGAGGGTTATACATGCTCATGGGAAAGGGTGCCCCGCCGGGGAATGATTTTCCCATCATGGGGTCTTTGTTGGGCCCCATGCCGCACATCATGGGGCTGAGTTCCTCCTTTACGGAGCACGGTGGAGATCCTGTCGTCAACAGGCCCAGCATATCCGGAGGCTCTGTCTTAATCTTCAGCAGCTCCTGAGAGTGGCTCTTCTTCACATGCCGTGTCAGATGGTCTTTCCTGCCAAAGCGCTGGGCACAATACTGGCACAAAAAGTCTTTTCGCCCCGTGTGGACCACCATGTGCCGTCTCACATCTTTCCGGGTGTAGAAACGTCGGTCACAGTGGTCGCAGGGGTGTTTTTTCTCCTTGGCGCCACCGGAAGACTTCCCCGAGTGGCTCTTGAGGTGCTCCAGGAGAACAGGTGTGCTTTCGTAACTCTGCATGCACACTTTGCAGGTTAAATCCCCCGCAGTGGCTGAGTGCATGGCCACATGGCGCTTGTATCCCAGCTTGGTATTGTAGTGCTTCCCACACTCCTCACACTTGAAGGCCTCTTTGTTGGGGTCATGGGTCTGCAGGTGGTTCTTCAGGTGGTCTTTGCGGTGGAACATTTTTTCACAGAACGAACACTGATGGGTCTTCTGCGGAGAGTGTGTGGCCATATGCCTGCAAATAATGACACAATGCAAGGGTGATGTAGCAACATCCTAGATCTCATGTCTCACCATCATGTATTCTGCAGATAAAGAAAACTGCTTCTTACAGAACTTAAAAGCTCAAGTCAAAAGAACTTTTTTTGGAACGGTTTGAGAGTTTCACCAAGAATTGGCCGAGAATGTTGATTTATTTATAGCTTGTTTTAAAAGTTAAATATCTTGATTTCACTTTGAAAACTTAATAGCTTTGTTTTATCATCGGACACCATGTCATCATATGATTACTCTTGAGTTAGGTGACTTTTACTGTCTTTTATTTAGGGTTATCAGAGCAAAAAGGCATGCAACAACTTTTAATTTGAAACATTTATGAAAACTATTTCCTTCTCCTGTTGGCCCTTCACATAAAATCCCAATAAAACACATTGATGTTTGGGGCTCTAACGGGACAAACTGTGACAATGTTTGATTGGCCTGAATACTCCTTTGTAGCAAGGTAGACTTTTCCCATGTAAACATAAAAGTTCAAATTAAGCCTCACTGTGGTCTGTAGCCAAATTATATCAAATTGCAGATGGAGGAAATGTGACTGATACCTGAAGAGTTTGTACTTGGAGCTGAAGGCCTTGGGACAGTGTGGCTGTGAGCAGTGGTAAGGCTTCTCTCCGGTGTGACTCGAAGTGTGGAGCCGGAGCTTCTCCTGTGTGACAAACAGGGCCCCGCACACCAGACACTCGTTCCCACTTGCTCTTCCTACTTTCTCCCCTTCCTGTTCCCTCTCTTTCCCCCGGTCTCGCTCTCTCTCCGTCCGTGGCAGCAGGGCGGCGCTCCCAAACAGCTTGGCGGCAGTGCGTCGTCCCTCTTCCTCCGGCGTCAGTGCGGTAATACAGTGTGAGGCATCGGCGGCAGCAGCTGCCATGGCAGCCCTAGAGTGCCGCTGCCATGAAAGTCACCTGCGGTTCCCCTGCCTCGCAGGCTCAACGTCGGAAGGTGTTGGGGAGAAGCGAAAGGTGATCGGCCGTTCAAAGGTTGCGTCTGGTTTTATAGCTGGAATATTTCAGTCAAACACAGTCGGTTGTGAGACAAAACTGATCTAAGAGCCAAAACGATGTGAGGTCAAATTTACAGTCTCTGAAATGAACCCAAACAGTACCGGCTGTGAACGTCCCACCTTATATCTCCACCTTGGTTACTCCTCCTGTCGTTTGGCTTCTCTACCCCTCACCCAGTGCCAACAGCTATGGCTGGTGGTGAGTGGGAAATACTGCTCTGCATCTTTACTGTCCTATCACAAGAGAAAGAACACAAGCAACGCAAAGATAAGTGAATCATATTTGTCCCAGCAGCACAAACTGCAATAACACGCATCTCATCACAAACACGTTTGAACGGTCTCTAAATAGTCAATAAGACAAGTAGACCTGTATAGTACATTCAGCAACATGACGATTCAGTGCTTTACATGATGGGAACGTAAAATCTTACATTGCAGAGGCTAAATAAAGGAAGATAATGAAAAGTTGGAAGAAAGGCTCCTCTTTAAAGTTGTTATGAACAACTCTAAACAAATGGGTTAAGCCTTGAAGTTTTGCAGTTTTCTGGAAGATTATTTCAGATTAGTAGAGCATGCTGCTTCTCCATGTTTGGTTCTGATTCTGGGGATGAAAAGCAGACTAGAACCAGAAGACCTGAGATGTCTGGAAGGTTGATACACCAACAGCATATCCTTACTGTATTTAAGCCAGTCAGTGATTTTTAAACTAACAAAGTATTTTAAAGTCTATTCTCTGAGCTGCGAGGCGCCACTGGAAGGCCCTTAGAAGTGGTGTGATGTGGTTTGGTGATGTGAGCAGCAACGTTCTGGATCAGCTGTAGCTGTCTGATTAGTTTAGGCAGACCTGCAAAGACACTGTTGCAGTAATCAATGTGACTAAAGATAAACGCGTCATTGAGTTTCTCTAGAGCTTTTTGAGACATAAGTCCTCTAGTCTTGGATATGTTCTTCAGGTGATAGAAGGCCGACTTTGTAAATGTCTTTATGAGGTTCTGACGGTTCAGGTCCATCACTACATCCAGATTTCAGGTCTGATCACTAGTTTCTATCTGTAATAACTGAGTGCTGGCTCTAGATGGTTCCCTTCTAGGTCCAAAGACAATGTTATGGACTTTTCCACACATTGATATGTTCCATGCATCTGCTCAATGCTTAAGCACCTGGTGACATTGCAATGTAGATCTGTGTCTCGTTTGCATAGTTAAATGAACTTATCTTGTTATCTGTCATAATTTGAGCCTGCGAGTCCCCAAGATGGAGCCTTGGGGTACCCCACATATGAATGAACCAGAAAAGTTTTATTGCTGTTGCAGAGTGTAAACAATTCTTAATAAATACTGATAAAACCCCGTTTCTCCTCAGCCTCAGAGGTATAGTGTCAGTACTGGATCATCTGACGAGACAACTGACATTTTTCTCTTCTATAAACAAGCTGCATCTCGTTTCTGGTGAAGGAAATGGAAGGAAACAGTCAGTAAATCAAATGATTGACAGCACTTTAGATAAAAATGTGGGTTGTTTCCAAGAATCCCTACAGCACAATATACATTCTACACTCCCTTCCCCCGCACACACACACACACACACCCAAAACCCACGCATTGATACTATTGCAGAAAAAAAGCTGAAAGAAGGCTTAAAGATTCGCAAGCTAATGCTTCCTGGAATGCTTGCATGATTTACTGACTTTTTTGTGGGCCTTAAAGATTTTTTATTTAAATAAATGTAAAGACAAAATCTACAGGCCTAAATCAGAATCACTACTGTTTTAATCTTGCCTAAATGAGGTTAATGCACGTCCTTAACACAGAAATCTGGTCAATCGGTGTGGGACTGTAGTGAAATTAAACCATCTTTGCTTAAAGTCACCATACAACCAGAATCCCGTAGCCCATGCCCAACCTGCCCAAAGAAAATCATCTGCAAGTTCAATTTTTGCAACAGGTTGCCTTTATGGCCACTAGAGGGAGCTGCACTGCAAATCTGACAGACATGAAAGCAAGTTAAAGAAATGGTTCTCAGTCTTCAGAGGAAACATTTGTTAAGATCAAGTGCAAACACTGAGTCCCATCCCCTCATCATGTGTGTCTGTAGATGACAGAACAGAGCAGAAAGCATGATGTGTGTGTGTGTGTGTGTGTGTGTGCGTGTGTGTGCGTGTGTGTGGGGGTGTGTGTGTTTACATGTATGTATTTGTTATGAAACAGGATAAGGCTGCTGTAATTCTTGGGAAAACGGAAACACACACAACCACCTGCAGGCAAGCTGTTTAGGCGTGTGTAACATCCTTAACTCACTGAATTCTTGACAAGAACAGTTTTTAAGACAAAATAAATCACATTAGTTGCTGAAGGAGCAAATGATCTCCCTTTCTTTGTGTCCTCTCTGCTGTCCCCTTTCCTTCCCCTTCAGTAACCTGCT
Organism: Poeciliopsis retropinna; assembly: GCA_010277075.1. NCBI lineage: Eukaryota > Metazoa > Chordata > Actinopteri > Cyprinodontiformes > Poeciliidae > Poeciliopsis > Poeciliopsis retropinna. Next base: position 3,410,565 of record VMRM01000009.1, read on the forward strand.
CGAGCCCTCCCAGGTGAACGAGCAGCTACGTTCCACATGGAGAGGACACACCGCTGATCCCCAATGTCAGCCGCTCTACCATTCGCATGTAGAATCAAAAATTTGACATCTTCTCATCAGTGTGAAAGGTCATGGGTTCTGGAAGACAGCAAATATTCTGGAATATAAAACACTTCTAATGTTGTCCAACCACACTTTATGGCCTAAACGCAAACGCTTGATCGCTGTGTGTCACTTTCCTTTTCTTCATCTGTGCTGAATGTCTTACACATCTGCACCGATGTGTCCATGTAACATATGTATGTATGCATGCGTGTTTACAGCAGCGGTTGAGAGGACGTGGCAGTAGTGCGGAGTGGTGGTCATCGCCCAGCAGGGAGGCTGCAGACGGATGACACCCGTCCCATTGAAGGCCCTCGGGCTCTATTGTAGGGGGGGCTGCCCGCATCACACATTCCTGACCTGTACCATGTCGTGTCGCCCTCTCTCTCTTCATACATTACATACAGTGCATTCTGCCTACAGGGAGAGCTGCACTGTGTGCACAAAAAACACCGATTGGTTGTTTTTGCTCGGGAGCGGGGCTTTCCTTCAGAAGGCAATAGCAGCTCAGGGACGAAGTGGAGAAACGGATCTTTTCTCAGATTATCTGTCTCATGCTGTTCTGTCACGACATGGTGAAAGTTTTAATAAATATTCAAAAAACATATGTAAATTTTTTTATACTAGTTACATACTGCAACTTTAATAGCTAAAATCAACAGAAAAATGATCAATTAAAAATAAGTGAGATCACTGTGAATATTGAGATTTCAGTTTGCTAAACAGCAAAACCTGAGCCAGGAATGACAGTCGATCCTGACAAAAAAAAAAAATTAACAACTAAGCCGTTGTTAATAACGGAAAAAGCTAGCAAAGAATTCAGATGAACTTTTTTTCTGTTCAGACATGTTCAAATTCAGGGGCTGCATTTTTCCAGGGTCGCATCTGAGGGCAGATTACGTCACAGCGATGCAACAAAGGCTGCTCAAGTTCAAAGGCTCCTCAAAATGCAATCCGCAAATGCGTCGTCCTTTTCCCGCATTTGAAGGACGGGTCTGGTGTATCCTTTGAAGTTCACCCTATGCCAAGAGACAGTTTTAAAAAGAAATATATTGTGTTGTTTGGCTTTTGTCATTTGCATAGACATGTGTTTTTACTACAATGCTCTTTAGTGTGAACTGTTTTTAGATCACACTAAAGGTAGTTCTTTACATTTTTTTAATTTCTTTTTTTTCTTAAAGCAGCAACTTAATGAGAGTGAATCATGCAGGTCACTTCGCTTTGTCCTTTGCGGTTCTGGTCATTTTGTGCCCAACGATTTCAAGTTTACATGAATTTGGACGTGTACCCACTTCGACAAGCAATGGCTTAGAAGTCATTTTCTATATTGTAATTATTGTCTACTGTAAAGAAATCTAGTGTTATGACCCCAGAAGAGTAATATCTATAATTATGAGATCATTCAGTCTTTCTGAGGAAATTATTTTACAAATTTAATGAGGGAATCAGCCCAAATAAATGGAAAGCAGTGTGTAATTCAAGCTTTTCTGAAAATAACTGAAATAATGTGCGACATTTCAGCATTTCTAAAATAGAGTATTCCAACAATTCTTAAAAACATTTGTGTGCAAAGAAAAACATTTTGTGAAAAGCAATCGTTAAAACATATCGATATGGAAACGAGGCAGAGGGGGAGAAAATGGAAACATGTAGGTACGGACTGGGGGTGCAAATAAGCAAATTGTTTCTGAGCAATGACACCAAGGCTCATGCTAATAACACAAACACTGATGTGAAATGTAGAGTTTAGTCTGTAAGCCTGTAACTTGACTTCTAAATAAGGGCCACATAATGTATTAACATCGCAACATTAGCGAGTGAATTTATGACTTGTGTAAAAAACTGTTTGAAATGTGCTTATTTCCACTCATAAAGAATACACACTTTCCATGAAATAGGATATGAAGGCTCCCTGTAGTAGCTAGCGACACCTGGCACAGGTAACAATGGCGCAGATGTTAACGGTGATAGCAATAATTTAGAATCTATTTACTGCAGTCAAAGTTAACATTGTGGGGGGCAGGTTTCTGTGTTTAGAGCTTATTCCTTTAGTCAGCGTCATCAGAATAGACGTATAGCGATAAAAATGTGTCGAAAAAAAACCCATTTACAAACATTTAGTATTCAAGTTAACTATGCAGCTGCGATAATTTTTAAGCAGGTGATAAAAATAAAAATCTGATTTATTTTCAAATATATTTCGGAATAAATCAGTTTAGCAATCATAGTCACTCATGACTGTTTAGGGAGCTTAACTGCCCATAACAAAAGAAATACTTGATTCACTGTCAATTCAGACTCCTTGATAAAGCAGCCACATATTTAATAGAAAAAAGGACTCAGTAACTAAAAATGCCTTATAACTCAGTTTTTCCGTTAGTAAGTTACTTCGTCTGGTTTGTAAGGGCGAACTCTGTGACAAATGTATGCACCTACAGGTCACGCAGGCCTTTTAGCTTCCAGCAGCATGAACAGCACCCGTGACAAACCCGCAAAAGAGTTAACGTAGTGTCACACAGTAACAAAAACACTACTGCAGGATTGGAAAACCAAAATGGCAGACGCCTCTACAACAAACAGAACAGCACATTCACAAGGAGGAGCCTCTGCTTACTTTCCCTAATCAAAAATGTTGAAAGCAGAATTGAACCGCCACTTTCCAACCGCCTGGGTGTCTTTGGTTTCTGTCCTGGATGAAAGAGCTTCCACATTCCTTTCCTGCGGGGTCAGAGGTCAGCCTCTGCGCTGCCTGCCAGCCCGCCTGCCACGGCTCCCGCATGCTGAGTGACTGGTGTTAACCCCTTCGCTCCCGCACCGAACGGTTCGACTTTTCTGTGTTAATGGTGGCAATGGCCTCTGCAGAACCGCGCTCTGTAAATCAGGGTAAAGTCACTGCATGAGCTCCCTGACGGAACTATATGAACACACTAAATATAGAAAGTGAGTTCAGCGTCCGGAGCTTAGGTGACAACAGGCGCACTAGTGAGGAGAGAAGGAGTGGGGGGTGGGTGATGCAAACACCCGCAGTGCTGCGCTGCACAAACATTTCAGCGAAAATATAGGAAATGATTAGAGGTGAACAAGGAAAGGCTCTGCAGAGCTTGAAAAACACCAGTTTTACTAGGCGGGTCATAAAGGTCAGGAAAACCCAAAATTTCTAATAATGACATTTGTTTTTAGCTACCTGTGCTGTAAAACAAGCTGGTTGGTCATTTTAAATTAAGTTACTTCCTAAAGTAAATCTCCAGGTTGCACAGATTTCAAACTTGGTGAATTTAATAATCCAGATCGGGGATCAGCTGCATCATCAACACTGTTTTCTATTTTCTAAATGTCATGGATACGTTTCCTGCTAATTACTCAGAAGTGGAAATTCTGACCACTAAAAGTGATTCATTCTGAAACTTAGTCCATTTACTATACCAAACAACACTTTATTTGCTAAAATTAGCTGAAGTGTTAAGGCTAACGATAAAGCTGTCAGCCGACTAACATTGAATTATCAGATTTGGTATAAGTTTGAGTTTTGTATAAAAATGAGCTAAGATGCTAATTTTTGCTAAAACGCAATTAACATAAGGGCTTTCACTAGCATGTTTGACCAATAATAATGTAGTTCACATACTGTACTAGAATATAAGCAAAAACTAACAACAACGCTAAGGTTAGCAGAAATGGTACCATTTTACTTGGCTGTAAACAGCAAAAAATAAAAAAAACCAAGCAATTAAATATTATTTTCTAAATTTATTTCACATTTATCCTACATTTGCAGTTATCAGCAAAGGTACCAAGGTTTTTGGGCTGACGTTTGACATATTTTTCTGCTTTTTAACTTTGTGCTGATGTCAACTACGGCTACAATCGTTGTTTTTCTTGAGTTCGTTTAGAAATAAAAGTATGAAACAATGTTTTTTTCATTATTGGCGAGAGGAAACACTCGTTTTCACGTCTCCTTATTTACTCCAAGTTCATTCACACTTAAAGAGATGGAGAAAAATAATCCACCGTGGCAGAGAGTTTTCTGAAGGAAATAAGAGTTGATCATCACACCCTGGTACGGACTACCTTTAGTAATTCAAGAGATGGCTCAGGAAGCAGCAGAGTAAGACGGAGGGTGTGGAACAGAGCGGTGAGCGAGAGAGGGATAAAGCAATGACGAAAAAAAGCGAGGGAAAGGCAGAGTCATTTGCAGTTGTGGAGTCAGGGTGTTTGCACCAGTCAAGTGACTCTAGAGAGAGAGAAAGAGAGGAGGACAGCGAGGGGGTGGGGGCAGCAGGTCACGCTTTACTGACCACATTGACCTGGATGAGAAGCAAGGAAGTTTACGGTTAGTGAGGGCAGCGGGGCCACCATCAGCTCACTCAGGGAAAAAAAGTTACAATTCACATTCCAAAAAGTTTTTTTTTTTTTTTTTTCTTTTGCAGAAAAGGTTGTGTATTTTGAATCCTGTCAGTATGAAGTGCTGTTCAAAGAACAAAGAAGATGAACAGGAAGATCGCGTTTGAGCTGAAATGTTCTGAACATCGCGCAAAGTAGACGAGTAAAAGACAACTTTCGTTCATTCCTACTAACAGGTATTCACACCAGAGAAAATTACACGAGCAAGAAGAAGAAAACAGGAGAAAAGATTTTGCCAGATGACACAGAGCGTGCATCGAATTCCATACAAAGAACAGGGTCAACAGAAAAACACACTAAACACAGAAAAAGGCATGATTATTTCATGTAAGCGTCATGAGATCCACATTTCAGATGGATAAAATGGGACTAAAGTATATTCCCAATGTCTCTGTTATATATTATGACAACAACAATGGCAAAAAAAAAAAAAAAAAAATCACAAAATTTATATAAATCTATAACTACATTCAGTTGCAGCCTTACAATTACAGATATTGCTTTTAAAATAAAATCATTTTATTTTTAGGACTTATCATTTAAAGGTGCGGTACACCAATAATATGACGTAATCCAACTGTGTGGTTAAGCAAAGTGGCACACTAACCATAGTGTGATTAAAAGTTTTCACACTATGATGAGGTGGCTTTTATATTTCGCCAAACTGCAATGGAAACACTTGTGACACATCAAACAAGTCACATGATCAACGACCGGATGTTACTACTGGTGCAAAACACAGAAGAAGAAGACAGGAAGTAGCTGGAAGATGATGGCGCGGCATGTTTTCTAATGACTTATGGCGTGAACAAGCTTATTTGCGTGTGGTTTTAATGTATTGTCTTATTTCATGGAGACACCACAATTGTAAAATTGTGTTTTTTCAACATCAGCAGAAGATTGACAGAGATTTGCACACATTTGTGACAGAAACAGAGCTAGTGATTGAATGTGTTTTCAGCCACGCAGGGGAGATGCGATTAAATTAATACAGGCTTTGATGTAGATGAGTGAATATATGATGAACTGCAATAACATGAACCAGGCGGAAGATAAACGCAGCCTCAGTGCTGCCCAAACCCATCATGTGTTTCAGCAAAGTCACCCCCTTTTCTCACTCTCCATCCTTCCTCTCCTCGGTTTCATTTCCTCTCCTGACTGAGGGACACGTATGGGGGGAGGAGTGGCTTCGGATGGTGTAGGGACGGCAAGAGGAAGAGTCTCTGCCATGCCAAACGCTCACCCGTCCCGACAGTAACCACAGGCCACATCGGGGCTGGGATGTGGCCATAAACCCAGAGGCACGGGCCCGGTGTCCTGGCTAAAAATAGCTGCGGTCGGGATGGAGGAGGTGCAGGGCTCAACTGCCATCAAGAAACACCTTCACTGTAGCACCAGCGGTGGGAGAAGAAAGCTGACTTTCCTTTAACTGTCACTTAGTTTTCACAGGGGATGGACCTTGATCATTCTTTAAAAGATTAGGAATGTAGTCTTGATTTGGGGGAGATTCGTTACAGGTGGTAGACGTTCTGAATTGGTCAGTAACTATAAGCTTCATATGTAAAAATGCGTCTGAGTTGGAAAAGAGGTTTCTTTTGTTCAAAACATTTAGGTATAATTTTAAAAAATGAAAAAGTTGCAGAAGAACTTGTTTCAGAAGGTGAACAAGTTCATTCTCACAATTCTTTTTCTGTATTTCTAGGCTGCTGTAACCATTTCTCATTCGCTGAATTGATGAATTTGTCTTTTAATCGCTGTAAATCTATACAGATCGCATCCGATGTTAAACGACACTCAGCGTCCCTGATCAGGTCCAGTACTTTCTTCTTTCTGCTTCCTTCCACTTTCTTCTTTGACCTTCTAAATCTCCAGCTCTAGCGAGGTTATCAAATCAAAGAACAACTCCTGTTAGAAGCTGAAGGTGGTGATGAGGAGGCATTCATTAATGTGAGCATTGTTTTAGAATCAAGTCATTTCAGGAATATACGTTATCAAAAAGGATATTTTTGGAAAAAATAAAATGCATTTTCTTTTCTGTTTGCACCTATTAACAGAAAATTGAATATTAACGTGGAAACAGTTGCCGAATTTTAAATTTTTAAACCCTTTGCGGTGTACACATGTAGATAAATAAATACAATGACATAGCGAGATCCAATTTGTGCAAATCCTTTATCACTGTCCGCAATGGAGAACAGAACAGCCGTTTTGTTCTCCATTTTCCACTAATCTCCTTCACTTTGTCTTGACTGTCAGTGGACAAAAAGTCTAAGCTTGAAGACAAACAGAGTCAGAGAAGCGCAGCGTCACAGTATTTGCTCTTTTCTACTGATTTTACAAACTTCGTCAGAAGATTGTTGATCAATCGTCAACAATAATAATTTGTTCACTGAATGAATAACTCTGATTGTGGAAAACCTGACTGGTTGTTTGCTGTTTTGTTACCTCTTCGTTTTCATTGAAACCAGTTAAGAACCAGTTGGATCACCGGCCTAAAACATGAAAACAGTTCCTGCGGAGAAATTCTACCCCACTTTTTCAAACCATACAAATACACAAATATAGACCGATGACAAGGTATCAGACAGACTTTGTAAATATACTTTATTTACATCAGATCGAACCACTACACTAGCTAACACAGTGAGATATATCAATCATCTGTGAAGGCCGGGCATAAAGTTTTGATGCGACCAGTTATCCTGCAAATCACTTCAGACGCAACAATGTTTGCACCACCACACGTTTCACTGACATTTCTCGTTAAATTTCAACTAATATTTGTGTGTGTGTGTGTGCGTGTGGGTGTGTGAGTCAGTGTTTTATTAGTGTTGGGTTGGGGTTAGCAGGGTCGTTTAAGTCGACACCAAGCCCACCCTGCTTATCTGACACTGGTAATGTTTCTGTTAGTGAGACCGCAGATCACACACACTTAGACACGTGCGCACACATACACACACTGGAAGAAGACTTCACACACACCAACTTAAGTTTTACCAACTTAAGACAGACAGAGGAAGCCAGGTCTGGCTTAAAGCAAAACTCTATGTCAGAGCATATCTCGGTGTTTACGTCTGACTTATCTGATCAAAAGAGATTTTCGGTGGTTCTGGCTGATCTTGTCAAGTTTCTTGAATATCTGCCTGATTTAAAGATATATTATTTTATCACAAAACGACAAGGAGCAAGGGACTATAAGCCAATTTATTTAACTACACCACAAGTGTTCAAACTTTTGACACGTGGACAAACATAGTATTTACCTGAGAGTACAATGAGCCGACGAAGGAATGTGAGAAAGGGACAAACCTTGCTAAACTGAACATAAACAAGCCTTGTACCAAACCCTAAGTGCAATTTGAATTATAAAAAAAAAAGAAGTATATTGACATAAACTATGTCGTAACATACATGTTCATATTCTAACAGCAGTGACACCTGGAACTCACAAGGTGAGATGAGTTCCCAAGAACAAGACGAGATATTAAGATTGCTAATTATCTGATTCATTTAAAACAACAATAATTGTTTAATATTACTTTGGAGAAAACTTCAAAGATCAAATGTGTGCTTCAAGGTCTTTATTCTGCATTTCTATTGATTTTTGTGATAACCTGAGTAGAAAAGCAGCCCCATGTTCTACGCTTCGCTTCGCTCAGATGGTCCGGACCCTCGGCTACTGAGAAATGATCACTTCTTGGAGATGTGGACTCTGTTGAAGTTTTAAATGATTGGATCTGATTTTACCCACTCTAATGTTTGACTGTGACGCATATGACTGCAAACAACCCCGTGAAAAGTTGGGCCACGACATTTTTGCCAGCACTAAAGCGCCTTAAGCATTCCTGTCGCTCTCTGACTTTAATTGCTCAACATTTGGCAGCGAGACAAAAGCAAATTGAACGGCTGCCACAAGCCCGACAAACTGTCATCTTTTTATTTCTTCAGACATTGGGACAGTGGTTGGACTACGCATGGTCTGCGGTATTACATTTCCCATTTCCTACTGACAGCCAATATGATAGTGATGTAGAGAGAAAATCTGCAAATAGATGACTATATGAGTAATTTGGAGTTAACGCCATCAGATAAATCTTTTTAACACCGAGAATTGTTGCTCGATAAATTATAGCTACGATAAACTTTCCAAAACTTTCATCCTACAATGTAAAACCAAATAGGACAAAAAAGAAAAAAAAAATTGTTTTCTCATTTGGTCAAGAACTTAAAAAAATAAAAATCATCTCCTGTGTTCTGTTTCAATTTAGTTGACAGATAAAAAAATAAAAAAAACAGGCTTTTCATCTGAAACGTATACCTAATCAAGACAGGAGAAATGTTATCGCTCTTTACTTAATCTTTCGCTTTATTTTTCTCCATGTCACATCGGAGGAATCTGCCTGTTCTTGTTAAAAGCTCCATCGTTAATTCCTAGCCCGAATCGTTCATCTCTCTCTCTCTGCCTCCTGCTGCGGTTACTGCAGAAGACACACGATTGGGAGGCACCAACCCAGAATAAGCTGCACATGTGTGCGTGATGAAAAAAAAAAAAAAAAAGCCAAAATTGAGCCACATCTCCCATCAACACAAAACCACATCACAGTCCAAGTGTCATGTTGACAAAGATGCGCAACAGCATGATCTCAAGGGCGACAGAATGCCCTATGATCTGCTTCAGCCTCTGCTTTCACACATCTGGATAGCACGTTGTAACAATGACTGAGCTGGGAAGAGACCAATTAGAAAACTAACTGGCTCCACAAACAGGAACAGATTTCCACTCTCTCTTTGGAGCTAATTACGTAAGAAAACATTGGGTTTGGGTGTAATAAAATAAAATCGGCAACAATCTGGGTTGGCCATTTCCTGAAAAATGATGCCCAGGTCATGCATATATGTCAAAGTGGTCCTCCTCAACACGGCTACTGCTTATTGGTTGAATCTATCATGGCGCTGGAATCAGGTAACTGATTCACTCTTTGGTGAACTAGCAACAATCTGTTGAGCAACATGCACAGCAGCAGTTTCAGGTTTGAAACTTAATTCACCTTGTTTATTGTTTCTGGTTGTTGTGTTTTATTTTGGATATTTAAAACATCTTCCATTTCCAATGTTAAGTTACTTCTTGACAAAATAATAGATTATTGATCTCTGAGAGGCAAACTTGAATTATTCAATATATTACTTGGGGGGGAAAAATCAGCAACTCTATGGTTTATCGCTGTAATTTCTGGGACAATTTATCTCCCAGTAAAATTTGCTGTTGGGATAACAATTTTGGGGGGGGATTTTGTTTTAACAGATAAAATCCAACAGATTTTATTTTAAAAATAACATTTGTTTAAGTACAACAGTACAAGATGAAATTCTGGATAAAAGAGGAAAGATCATGTCACTAGTTTGGCAGTATTTTGGATATTGAAAGCAAAAACAAAAAATAAAATAGACAATTGTTAACAACTGATATGTAATGCTTATATTGTGGTACATTTCTCAGTCATTGCTCAGCCCTAAACTCTCGTAAAACATTTATTCACAGACAGCTCATATCAGTCTATATATTTAATTACTTTACATCTCCTGTATCATAGGAACTGCCGCGCCCCACTCTGCCTACCCAATCATTTAACTTTCAAACAAATCAATCCATAAACCACTAAAATATGTAGAAATACAAGCGTACACCTGTTACTCAAACATTCACAGTACTGTAGATCTTGCATTAAGAGAACATATGAAACTTGTGACAATCGTCAAAGTTCATCTGAGGCTTTGGTTCTAGATTTTCAGCTAATTAGGTTTTTATTGATTAAAAAATGTATCTTTTTAAATCCATTTAATAGTATGCAAACTTATTCATCTTAATTTTTAATCAGTAATAAGATGCCAATGAATGTTATCGTTTCCTTAAAGTTTTTGTGCCAAGACCAACAACAGATGATGCTTCTGACATCATCTAAAGCGCAGATCAAAAGACTTCTATTGGTTGGACCTTTTAAAAAAAAAAAGAATACATGGTTTCTTTTACAGACGCAAAGGGCATGACGGAGATGCCTGTACAGCACGTTTGTCTTTAGGATGGAGAAAGAATGGATGAGTGCAGGAGAGGGTCTGGGGGAAGCCCTTCTGGCAGGGAGTCCTGGCCGTGACACGGAGCTCTGCAGCAGCTGGAGATGTGGGCACGGTGCCAGCGGGCGTAACGCCAGTCGCCCTCAACCTCACTCCAACTCTCTCTTTTCTTGCTCCATCATGTTTAAAGAGCACGGCTCCGACAGACACAACAAATATGCACGCTTCAAAAGCCTCACTCGTGTGCTGAAACAAGTGTGGGACGTATATCGGATTACTCGCCGAAGTCAGAAGACTTTGCAGAAAGTCTCTGACTGGAAAAACCGACTACAACTCAACGAGAACGATTGTGTACCAGATGTATATTCTTTGTGATGTGCTCTTGCTGCGTCTGGCTGAAGTGCCTTTTGAAGACGGGCCAGGACGCGCTACCTGGTGATGCAAAGTTGTAGATGTGAACATGTGTCAGAACTTGTAAGTCAATCCGTTTGACTCTGTTTTAACACAAAAAGCACATGTTTGGACTTAGACAAAAATGAGGTGCTTTCCCAGAAGTATGAATCGTCACGCACCGTTTCCACCTTCACACTGCGTTCAGAAACACCAAGCAATGCATAAAAATAAAAGAAAGAAAGAAAAACCACAGTTGAACTGAATATTAATCAGGGACATAAGTCGACAGGCAACGTATGCATGGGAGCGCTGATGCCCAAAACTGCACACCAACGCATGCGGCCGGCAGTCTGAGCCGGTGCATCCACTCAACAGGACGTGTTCACTTTTGTTTCCATGCGCTGCCGCTGGCTCTCTCCGATTCAGATGGGGTCAGCAACAAACAATCTCTAAGTTTGGCAACGTCAGCTCAGCTTAAAACAACAGGCATTGTTTCCTGGGCTTTTGCTCACAGAAATCTACAGGTTTCAATGGACCTGTCGCCATTTTCAGTTTTCCCCATCCCTATTGCTCATATTCCCCTATTTGTTTCTTGTTTTAACTAATTCAAACAAGTGACCGATCTCCTAAAATATTGCTGGTGAAAGGACAAAAGTTCATCAGGATGATGGGAAAGTATAAAGTGTATGAGGGTGTTGGTGGACAATACGTAGACTTGTAAAAATAATATTCTTCCATAAACAGGACCCTGAAAATGGGAGGAGGGTGGTTTGCATTCCTCGAATTTCTTTTTGGAAACCTGATCACGTTCAGTAAATTATAGGCTGCAGAGACTTTTAGGCAGATGACAGCGAGTGGGAAGAGAAAAAAATAAAATAAAACATGAAAAATAAAGGAGCAAAAAGTTTGGGGAAAAACAGACACAGACAGATACTCCCATTATTCAATACAACGACCATGATAGAAGTTTATATGAAATGTATGTGATTGGGACTTGTTGTTGGAAGAGCCTGCATTTTAAAAGTTTCATCTGAAATATCCATAATCCAGTCATTTAGAGCAGAAAAACATCCTGCATCCTTCGCACGAACCCGAAAAAATTATTTTACAGCCGCCACAAAAATCCTCATCAAACTTACTTTCTACTCATTTTTCACATTGCAAAATTAAGTAACGCATTAAAAATGTTTCAAAACCAATTGGAGCTGCTCGGGTTACTGCAAATGTACTTCTGTGGTTTGGTTGTGTGCTCTGCAGATTTTAATTCAAAGAAAATAAAGTACTAACAAAATTATAACCCCAATAAGAATGGAGATTTAATTGTAATAAAAGTTTAAGACCAAAGTAAGAGACATCCAAACCAATACGATGAGATGTGGGAAGTGGGTTCATAGTTGCATTAGCTCCAAAGCATTGGTCATAAAAAGTTTGGCCAACACACAAGCTAATGCAGAGTTCTTAAAACTACAACTTTCTAGCACAGATTTGTACAATTCACATGTTCAATAACGCCCTTAGATATTGTATTTGTGTTTATATCTTGTTTTCCACTCCCTGGTTTAGTTTGTTGTATGTTTCTTGTTCAAAATGAAGTTTTTTGGGGGAATAAAGAGACAGAGCGTGAGGAGAAGAAGCAGAATTGCTGCGTTAACCGTCTTCATCCGCTTCACCATAAGAGCACGAATATAAACTACTTTAAGAACAGATGTTGAACTTTATTCAAATGAAAGTTTATCAAACAGCACTTTAGAGTTTATCTGTAAATGTGAATTTACTGGAAGCTAAAAGTTGACACTAAAATGTTAGTTGGGTCTGAAGCACTGATCATTTACAGCTCCGCTATCGAATAATTCAAAATATATCTTGAAGGACTAAAACCCATTTAATTTTGACATTATAAATTATGTGCTCTATATAAGTCCTTAAATATTGTATTTGTGTTTACATCTTGTTCTTTATTATCCTAAGTTTTATTTTGTTCCTGTCTGTTTCTTGTTTTAAATAAAGTTATTGGTAAAAAAAATTACTACTGCACAGTAGTGTGGATAAGCATGGCTTTTAAATGACTTCCATAAATAAGTTGGACTAGTTATTTATTTCCACATGTTAACACAACACTTTCCATTTTCTTTCTTCCAGCCCCGAGTGATAAAAACACACTCAACTGAATGAATGGGATGTGCCAGAAGGGGGTCTTCCACCTCACTACCTCTTGCTTCAAAATTTGTATGTGTGTATGGGAAGTGTATTTGGGGTGGGGGGGGGATCTGTTTGACGCACTGTCCTTCTCTCTGTAAGGTTTAGGTTTCAGTCAGAGGGTTAAATGGTTACCAGATTGTCCTGCATGCGTATTGCTGCTGCATACTGCAGTCGAACACGGGGCAAAAAAAAAAAATATTCATTTGCAATTTGGTAAATACTATTAATACACAATGGTGCTGAATTGGATTTGGCCTGAAAAAGAGAAGAAGTGCTGCCAGGGGTCAAGACGGCCATCTTCACGTGAAAACCCAGAAACAGTTTTCACGTGAAAACTGTTTCTTCGTCTTCACAGGGAAACGGCACAGCAAGCCCTCAGTGTCAAATATCTCGGAATCAGACGCAAAAGTATTAATTGGTACACAGATGATATGGTCAAAACTTAAAGAGGCAGTAAATGCGTTTCAGGCGCCATTTTCAATGGCAACAGTCAAGCAACTATGTTGATCTCATGTGCTAAAAAAGTTTTATATATAGAATATGACTTAAAAGAAATTTTACTTTGTAATTTAACGCCTCTGTCGCTTTCTAACACTCCACCTTCAGGAAGTCATGTCAACATGGCTCCTCTATTAACCCTTTAACAATGTTTTCACATTGCACTGAGACGTAGCTCATACACTGAGCTCAGCAGATGGACAGTTCCACCAGGTATTTGCTAATTGCTGCTGGATAGTCTGTAGGAGCTGAATGGAAGAGTCGTTGGGGAGAAGCTGCTCTGTGAGGCATAAGTTAGGAAGCCTGAAAACCTGCAGCTCTGGTCCACCCAGACGTTTTGCATAGCTGAGTGGTTGCCATGGAGATTAAAAATTTCTCAAACATTCATGAAAGAATCAAAGCAACACTCCAAGTTTGTTTTTGATGAGTGAATAACATTATAACATGATGTACAGCTCAAACAAGTTGAATGACCTGTCTGCTGACTGGTAAAAAAGGAAATACACTGGAAAATATATCTGTAATAAGTGGATATAAACCATCATATGAGACAATAAGATATTAGTAGTATATAATATACATTGTTATAAATTTTTTATTGTTGGTGAAAAATGTAATACAAGTGAATATGTAAAGAAATGCAAAGTTAGTACGCTAAAGGCATTAGAAAAAATTATACCTTGTGAACATTTGAAAGTATTAATCATTCATTTTAGTGCAGCAAGTTATTTATTTATATTTCTCGTGGTGGACTGTGCCTTGCGACGACAAAAATAACTACATTTGGTAATAATCCACAGAAATATTGATCTGGGATGTTTCAGCGAACTTCTGCGCAACATGTCTCATTACAGGTGGAAGATATGGGCATAAAGATTTGACGTGATATTTTGTGATATTTACTGTTATAACAAAAATGACTGTATAAAAGTAAGTAAAACTTCTCTTACAGCATTTAGGCAACTACATGGCTGTGACTGCTTCTCGCTGCAATAAAACCCCCAAGAAAACAAATACAGCTGTTAAAGGGCAGCTATTTTTAACAAAGGTTTTTCCAGTTATACTTTAGTGTCAATCACATCACTAAACTTCATTAAATATTTTTTTTTTCAAATTTATTGACATTAGTTAATGCATTCATGGGACCAGCCGTGGAGAAAGTAATAAAATATTTCTGACAAAACAGCTTGTTCCGGGACAGTCAAACAAATATTACTTTGTCGCAATAAGTCCAAATTCATATCATCAAATTGGCAAAAAAGCTCAAAGGCTAAAATTTTACCACTGAAGTCAAATAAGATTCGTTCACCAAATTCTCATCAGCGCATTTTTAGTCACAAACACGTTTTTCCTTTGGCTCTGCTTCATGTTGTATTTATTGGGAAGCTCTTTTCCCTTGAAGAAACATGTGCTCATGTTTCTTTTGATTCATTTGTAGCATTAGGCTTGAGTGTATGTTTGCTTTATAAATGCAAATTACAGTCTGATGGTAGAATTTGTTCCTGTACTATTAAAAAGGGTATGTCTATTAAAGCTGCATAAGTAACTTTTAAAAAACAAAACATTTTTTTTTGCATATTAGTTAAAATTATCTCTTTTTTTAAAAATCATATATTGTGACAGTATAAGACAGATGATGGATGAAAAAAGTCAAGCTTCTCCTTCTCCCAGTGCTCCCAGTGCTAAGTGTAGAGACACACCACTCAGTCAAAAACAACCAATCAGACTAGGAGGAGGGTCTGAGCGTCACACCCACCCCACCACAACGTAGCCTGCCACGAATGCTAAGGCTAGTTAGCATGGCCACCGATGACACTGGATAAACGGTTTTCCAGTAACAGTAAGTTGTTTCTCCGCCATTAGTACACTTAGCAGCATACATGAGGATGGTTGGCAGCACTAAGACCCTCCTCCTGGCTCTGATTGGTTGTTTTGGAGCTGGAGCGCTGCACTTTCGCAAACAACAGTAGCATTGGGAAGGAGGTGCTCGATTTATTTTCACCAACTGTCTCTCACTCATACCATGCTGTCTAGACATGATGGCAGATTGTGGAAAAAACATATTTTTGTAACAGTTACAAACTGTAAAGACAAACGTGCTACAAACATTTTATATATTTCCGTTTTGAAATTACAAAGCCAGAATACGCAGCTGTTAAACAAACAAATGAGTTTTGCGCCATTTCTTTGAGAAAAGTAAAACAGCTGACTGAACGGTCTCCAAGCTTAGGAATTCCACGTTTTGTTTTTTGTTGGTTTTTTTTTTATTTTTTTCCCACTGGTTGTATAACACAGGCACAAACAGAGATTGCTACTTCTGAGAGTCACTCACTGGCCAAATGAGCCCATCCAACCAAACTGGCACATAAAGAGAAGGCGACGGCGAGAAGGGATTGGCTCGCCCGCACTGGGGTGGGGGGGACGCAGCACGGGGAGGAGAGGGGCCGAGGGGCAGGAGCACAAGGGGGGGGCAAGGAAGGCAGCGTCACGTGATCGGGTCCAGCAGAGAGCGTTATAATAGGCCCCCTCTCGGAGCGGAGAGGCAGAGGCTGGATGTGAACCAAAATCCCTCTACCACACACAGGCTGGCCATTGTTGGCTATTCACTGGACTCCATCTCAGGGCACTTTATCATTCAATTAGGACAGCTTTCACACCGCACACCACAGAAAAGAGGCCTTCAATCAAACTGAAAACTTCACACTGGCCCTGGAGGGGATGCAGAGAGGGGGACTCGCAGTTGTCACCCCACTTTCATTTTTCCAACTTGTTGTTGCCGTTCACAGCGAGAGAGAGAGAGAGAGACAGAGAGGGACGAGGGAGAAGGGTGGAGAGTAGATGGAGATATGCGAGGAGAGAGGAGGAGAGCGGAGGAAGGGTCGTTTCATGTTTGGTACCACGTGTGTGTTTATGAAGCTGGTGGAATGCACCGGAGTGGGTGAGGGGTTAAATTTGGTACGTGGTCATGGATGAGGGGGGGAGGGAGGAAGAGAGAGAGAGAGTGAAAGAGAGGGGGGAAATTTCAAAGCTCAGACAGGAGAATGACACAGAGGAGTGTAGCTGAAGAAAATAATGAGAAGGAGAAGTATGCTTCGGAAAAAAACAAAAAAAGGAACGGGGAGAGAAGAGAGGGCAGATGAAAGCAGCATGAAGAGCGAGAGCCGTGAGGGGCCAAAAATAGATGAAGTTAGCTGATAAACATGAAAGGCAAAGAGGAGGGGAGCGGCTCCCAGATAGGTGATAAAGGTTAGAAGACAAAAACAGAAAGTTTTTGTCTGACAATACAGTTCGTTCTCGGATGTCACAATAACGTTCTGCATGTTAACTTTAATCAGTCTTATGTTTCGCTTTTATTAGTTTACATTAAGCCTATCACAATAAGTAATCTATCAATTGCACAATACGTTAAATGAGCTCAGTAATTTTGATTCTGATGATTCGTATTTTTGTACGGCACTTTTGTTTACAGGGACGTCACAGCTAATTTTCTTTATGGTTTCGTTTTGTGTGTGCTTCTTTATTTCAGTTCGATTTATTATTTTTGGCTGTTGTGTTATTTTGGATATCAAATATCTTCCAGTTCCAGTGTTAAAAGTTTATTGATTTTTGAGAAGACAAACTTGTATTATTGTTCTATTATCAATATGTTACTTGAAAATGGTCTGAAAAACAACATTATCATTTATAGTAATCATTTTCAGGACTATTTATCATCCAGTAAAATGTGTTAATGCGACAGGCCCAGTTTAGATCACACATAGCAGCCTGGGCCAGATGTAGTTTGTGTCTCAATACTGGACTAAACCAAGCAATCGAAATCAATGAAAATAGAGAAGATTTTCTTCATAAATTTGAAGGCACACAGAGAAATTCATCTTGACCCGGCAAATCAGAAACTAAACAAATGTTATCTTTTGTCAATCGATGATCGTATTGGACACTGATCAAACTGATAATAATAATAATCTTCAGTGTGGAAGACATGACTGCAGGAAGAGGTGGAGTATTTTGAGTGTCAGCAAGGTATTTAAAAATAAAGTCAAATGATTCACAAAGTAAGCTATAGCTTTTAAACCCTTATGGCCAACCGTCGCGTGATCCAAGCATCCCGTTTTATCTTAGTGATTATAACAAAAGTTAGACACAGAATGCGACGTTTAAAAGTGATGTTTTTTTTGCCGCTTACACATCAGTTTTGTTTCTCTACACCAGCTCCTTGGCAAACGGTTTTACAAGCCTGTAAATCGGTCTTTCCATTTTTTTCACTGTAATTGGTGGATTGAGGCGTCCGTCAAAAAAACTGAGCCAGTAAGTGTATAGATATATGACGATATGACAGGTTCCTTCGGATGTGAGAATTGTGCCCGGACCTTTTCTTTTTAAAAGAACATTGCAAACAACCCTGAGCTGAAAGTTTTGACGCAGGCTTTCTACAATGGAAAGGATTGTTTCGAAGGCGTTATTTCATATCTTTACATTGTGATAAACTGAACGTGTTCATTTGTTTATCCTTCTTCATAAAAGATGGCTGAGTTGACTCAAAAGTATTTTTCAAGTTATTTTACATTTCTGTAAGAACAGAGAGAATAAGAAAGAAAAAAAAAGACGGGTTATTGCTCAGTTACATTACTGAGTTGTAAGTTGTTGTTCTTGGAGATCAATGGAGATTTTCAATTTGATTTTGTTGAAGGAATTGAAAACTTACGTTCATGTAATTGAAAAATAAATGTCATTTATTTTGCTAGCAGAAAGATTTAGATGCTCAACAACCAGAAGAAGCACAAGCAAAAGCTGCAGATAACAGTACTACATTTCGAGAAAGGCAATTATTTTATAATTATTTATTATATTGATAATATTTTCCATCACTCGTATGAAGTTTAGACTTGGGTAATCCACTTTCAAGCTTTCAAAAAAAATTATTTGGGTTTGGAGCATTTATAAACATATTCTTTAAAATGAGCAAGATGTGGAGTTTGATTTCTATTCTGTTATTGTTTCAATCACCACGTGGTGCTTGAGCTGATTCTATGCATAGGAAAAGACTAGATTTAATTTCCAATGGATCAAACAAACAGCCCACTTGACCTTTGGTCAATCTTAAGTCTCAACAGCTTTGCTACAAAAAAATACACCCTAGTTACCTCGGCCCAAACAGAGGTAGCAATTTGTACCACATTCACATATTTTGTAGTTTCATAAAAACCATAAATGTCACTACAGGGCCCTTTTAAAACAATAAACCTGTCAATTCAAGGTGACTTAAACCCGGTGGAATTTACGACACTTTATTAATGTTTAAAAGTTGAAAAAGATAAATTAAAATGCTTGATTACGTCAAACACAAGGTTTCTATTTCTGAAACCTAATCTAAATGGTTGAAACTCCAATGATGGAAATAAAGAAAAACGCTGAGCAAGACCAAATAAATATACTAAACAAAACCATCACCAATGGTAATGGTAAGCAAAATACTGAAAATGAAGGAAAAAACAAAAAACAAAACAAAAAGTTTATATATATTTAACCCGAAAGCAAAAAAGCATGAGAAAAATACCGGGTAAACTGAAGAACATAAAAATCTCCCAGTTCTGCGTTCCAGTAAAGTGTAAGTCCACAAACTAAGTCCAGTATTGATTGCCCTTTTTTAAATTAGTGGAACAAAGTTTAATGGTAAACTTATTTTTAGGCTACATTTAGAGCTTTAAAAAGAAACACAATCTGAGAGACTCTTATAATAATACACAGCATCACAAGAGGAATAAATTAGGCTAAGCTTTTTTTATCTGAAACTTTTGTTTTTGTTGGAATTAATATCTATTAATCTATTAATATCAACAATTTCACCGAATGGTTGTAACGATACGTGCACAGATCACAGTTTTCTGGCCGATCACCAAGTTTATCTGCTGATCAATAGAATTATTTTTCCCTGGAGTCAATAATGATTGTGAATATCAATGAAAGTGGAGTGAGACCAAGCAGTGAGTGATACTGGTGGACCGACGGGAGTTTTCTGGCCAATCACCAATGTTCAAAAAGCCTGACCTGCCAATTCCAATTGAAGCGATACATATTTTTTCTTTTTGTCTTAAAAGTAGCTAAATATAACATCAGTGTCACAAACTTGTTAAACTCCTTTTGTTTGTTAATTAAATAAGATTGGTGGATAAGATTAGCTTCATACAGAAATATTGGCCAACCTCCCAAATTTAAGAAAATCTGTCCAAATTATCAGTGAACTCCTAATAATAATCCGATCTGAAAGTTTGATCAAATCAGACACAACTGTGATTAATCCCGCCAAACCCAACAGTTTCATCATCAAGCACTCAGTAAAACGCCAAAATGACATAATAAACATTTCTCTTGCCCCATTAAAGTCCTTATGTTTGCCTTCTAGATGTTGGTCCTTCCTGTATTTCCATTTTTATTTCAGCCCTGAAACAATTTCATGTCTAAAACCTCTGATTTCCCTGCAATTCAACTTGTGCTTATTTTGAGCTCTCCATGGTTGTGGTTTACAGTTACCGTGGCCACAGTGGTTTAAGCACTTCATTATTTCTTAAGCTGCTGATGGTAACCAGTTGGTGCGATGCTAAAGCCTAACCATAACAATGAAGCAACCACGTATGCAGGAATATTTAGCAATCCTGAAGCATACTGGGATGTAGTCATGAATGTCATGGTTGTCTTTAGAACATCCTTTCCAACTTTGGTCTTATTTAGAGAGCAGAGATCTCTGAGAGCCAACGGATGTGTCATGAGAGACTGATACTGAATTCTGGGGGAGTTTTCTCTCCGGTCACCTTTTTACCCATTTGGGATTTGTCAAAACTCCAGCTAAATGTGTGTGTGTGCATGCGTGGGTGTGTGTGTGTGAAACAGAGGAAGGAAGGAAGACAGAGACAGAGGAGAAAGTGTGTGAGTCAGGGTCAGTTTCTTACAAACCGCATAGATCAAGTTTTACCCCATCCGGTGAATCATAAGAACTCTAAACTCACACTAACATACTGAGTCCATGTTCCAGATATCTCAGCGCCGGGAGAACACACATAGCGCCGCGTTAAGTCACGTGCCGTAACGGCAGTGATTCAGCTTTCTGTCTTTCTGCATTTGTAGCTTTCCGCCACTGGTGCATTCCTCCGCCGCAGCGCACGATACCGGCGCACCGCAACACTTCCTCTGGGGTTCCCATCAAAAGCTTTGCATGTGAGCAGGAATGCTGATAATCATGAACGCAGGCCTGCTGCTGCATATTTTGGACAGTTCTCACTGTCCTCAGAAAAAAAAAAAAAAAGACAAAAAATTTTTTCCAAAAAATAAATCAACAATAATTGGAGGCTTCAGGAAATGGGAAAGATTCGATCTGTCAACGTTTGTTGCGAGTAACAAGCAGATCTTCTGAAAGCAAACTTTCATTCTTTGAACACATCTACCTGGCAATATCTTCAGATGTCAGCAATATGCTCAAAATAAAATTGCAATAATTAATTATTTTCCATCATACTGTAGGCTTATGTTTTGATTCCAAAGCAACATTAAAATGTTTTCTATAAAGTGAGCCCTAACTGGCTGCATTCAGGGTTTTTTCTGTAACATTTAATATTTGTTTAAAAATATTGAAAATGAAAAAACAAAAAACTAAAATCATTCAGGAAGCAAATAAGCAAGAAAAACTGACTAAGGAACAGATAATCGCTCAGTAATATTAGTTATTCAATGTCTTCAGAGGAAGATCTCTGCAAAAAAATGAAAGCAATATGATTGACTTTCCCGTGGGAACAACAAAAGTTCAAATTTCAGCAAAATGTTTACTCAAAAAACTGATAATTAATATTTATTCTTAATGTATGATTATGCTGTTTATTTTCTGACTATAATGCTTAAAATTCAAAACATTGTAAAATTAGATTCCTGCCAAGCACATTAAGGTTCCTCATTGTTCCACAAAAGCAAAAGCATATACCATACCTCCTTTAAAAAACTAAAATAAAATGTTCTCATCATTAAAAGGTAAAATAAGACATTAAATACAAAGAATAGCTCATTAGTTTTTCTGAAAAAGTGATCCAAACCAGTAAACAATCACTTCAGTTGACGCTCTGTCAAATCTTTAAATTATGACCCAAAATCCAGTTCAATGGATAAAAAAAAAATTAAATAGCTTTCCATGAATCATAAGAAATACATCAGAAAACACATATCGAACATATGGAACATGTAAAAAACAATTCAAAATATAGCTAAAAATTGAAAAATATTTGGTCGACTTTTTACATTTGATATAAGATTTGTTTTTTGCACAAATTCCTTGTCATTTTATTCTTCTGTTTTGCTGATATAACAGATTTAATGTCATTATTTATATGACATTATACTTTTCGAGATTGTTGAATGACCCGAAAACTCACACAATTCCTTACAACAATAATTATTATTTACAATAGTGGAAAAAAATTGAATTTCAGTTCATTCTTTGCTGACAACCATCTTAAGGCGACGTGAGAATTTGCTTCAGAACAAAAAGGCCCAAAACCTTAAGGTGGCCTAGTGTGGGCCCGGTTTCACTGCTTCTAACACTCGCTGTAAATTAAATTAAAAGTGCCGAGAAAATTAAGTAAAATGTAAAATAAAAATATATATATCTATTTGAACACATAGATGTATAAAAAAAACATAGTGACATTGAAAGGTTTAACTCAGACTTGAGAATTTATCTCTGATTGACAATCTGAGTCCAATCTGGAAGAGACGTGTAGCAACTCGTTCTTTGATTAATCCGTTAATATTTTTTTTTACCAAAAAGAAAACCAAATCAATCCAATTTATTTAATGCTTTAATTTTTACATTAAGCTTTCATATTTTTGCATACCACTAAAAATGTAAACAAAGATTTTGAATTTTAAGAAGTATATGTTTAATGTGTCATCGCTAGTATGGCTAAAATAAATCAAACAACATCCTTAATATTTATGTATTTACAAAATAAAAGCCTGAATACTCAAAATGACTAATATGAGAGATTGGCCTTGAAATAAACAATAGGCCTCAGTTCAGTCATTACAGTAAATGGAAAAATAATAAGTTTAATCAAACCTGTTAAAAATTTCCTTGTAACTTATTCAATTGTTAAAATGTAATGGTATGTACATATTACCTGTATTTATTATGTATGGACTTGTCTAATTTAAACACAAATAAACAATTACAAATAAGATGAACACATGCAGCCACAGTGCTAATCAGTGACACATGGATCTAAATGCTTCCAGAAGTTTTTATTCAGCGTACGACACAGCTTCAGAAAGACGATCAGCAGCTTAAAAACAACAACAAAACATTTCAGAGGTTCAGTCTTTACTGTCAGCTCATCAGCAGAATCTGGTTTTGTCTCTAAAGCTGCTCAGACATGATGCTTCTGCTGCTGCGGTTGCAATGAAACCTCACAGAGAATCCAAACCCTGCTGGTCTGACACCTAACCAGAGGCTCTGCCAAACTTTAAATCACTTCTGCATTCAATTACTATCACTGATAATGCTGCGTAATCAGGATAAGCATTAAATAAGTTAGTTGTGCTAACCCTAAAGCACTAATTGTAAACATTAGTTCCACTAAAGGACTGTGCAAACACTGGGTTAAGCAGAAGCTAATGCTAACTTCACTAACTTCAGTTCTAATTTTATTTGCCCTTGAAAGAATACAAACAATGTATTTTCACGGTAGAATTTACATGTTCCATAATGCCTTAAGATATCTTGTTTATGTCTGCTTTATTATTATTTATTTATTATTTTGCTGGAGGTTTCTTGTTTGAAATAAAAAAGAAAGAGAATGTGAGAAGAGGAAAGCGCTGCGCGAACAGCCGTCACCCCATCATCTAATAAGATGAATATAAACATCTACAAGTTCTTAATAGCTGATAACCTAAACTTCAATAGATATGTTTAACTTTTTTCAACTAAAAGTTTACAAGACAGTCAAGTAGCACTTTAGAATTTAACCAGAAGAAATTACTATTTAGCAGAAGCTAAGTGCGCTAAATGCTTTCAAGCTAGCAAAAGTGCAAGACAAGACGTTAGCTCTGTTATTAGCAAATTAGCCGAAGCAGCTCATGTTTGCGGTGAAACTACAACAGCTAAGCTTGCTGTATAAAAATAATTAGCTTAGTCAGATTTCTGAGGAGAACATCATCTGCTCCTGTCCTGCAACACCATCCTACCTGTTGGTTTTAAATACAAGATACTTATCAATAATTCGGTGGAGCATTTTATTTGCATTTCTAGAAACAAAATAAATTGATGTGAACAGTGGAGTTGCTCTACAGATTTTAACCTGCATTTTAATCCACTGGGAGAATGGCAAGAAGAAGAATCTTATGATCTCTAATTGGACCATAAAATTGCAGTCATGGAATATGGTTTGTTAAATGATCAAGAAGAACGGGGATTATTTTAGCACCTTCTCAAATGTATGTTAACAGAACTCACTGGCAATAGGAGCTTTTTATGTATTGCTACAAGAAAGATGAGCGATCATCCTCAGTCAAGGACAATGCTCCATTTTACAAGCACTAAAATTTAATGGCTTCTTCCTCTGCTTTTGCTCCAGCTCTGTGTTAGGATGCTGACTGTCAGAAATACCGTCCAAGTTTGTCCTGCAAGGTTACGTTATTCGACTGCTGCTGTAAGGTGCTTCTGTTTCAAAATAAAAAACTGATGTGACCCTTTTCTGCTATGAGACATCTGAGAATGCTTGGACACCATCTGCTAAGCATATTATCTGATCCTGCGTTACACTTTCAGGATGTCCCAATCCAGATTTGTTTGACCCTGATGCTGATCCAAGTAATTCAAGATGGAGTATCTGCCTATAACCAGGTTAAATTTAATATTTCATATCTCCAAAAGCACATGGTGCAAGTTATTAAAATACAAGCTAACCTTAGTTTATGCTGTTCAAGTGTTTTCTTTATTAGTTACATTTAAAGGACAAATACATATTAGCATTTCTTTTTGCTAATTTGCACATTTCTAAAAAAATAAATCTAAAAACTCTGCGACCATTTAAAACTACTTTAATGGTCTATTACGTTAGCTTGTCAGTGTTTATGTGGACAATATTTATTGCACTTTACTGCAGAGGTAACAAATTCATATTTAGGAAACTCAAAAGTTAAACTGAATCCATAAACAATGGCTTCTTTTTTATGCATTAATAAGCACAGTGGAAATCATTTTAGCACTACCACAGAAGCTAGCATCTGCAGTCATCCTTGTCTTTGCTCTTGAGGGTACAACCAATCAGCGCCAAGGAAAATAAAAGGTGTTTCTGGATTGGCTGCTCGCCAATATTCAAGTACCGTTGCACCTAAGTGTTTTGCTTCTTAGATAATTAGGCTTCCTTTGTTTTACCATGGATTAGTGCATTAATAATGACCTGATATTGAGTAGTATAAGACAAAATATCTTATTCTACTCAATAGCTTGTCAGATATTATATCTGACAAGCCAACACTTCTATTTATTGTTTTGACATACATCATAAAAACTAAAAGCTCATTTTTTTATTTTTAATTGTAGCTTAACAGTCAATAAAAAGGTCTAATGCATGCTTCACAGGATATTAAAGACATTGAAAAGACATATTTTATACACAAAACTAATTCTTATGACGAGACTATTAAATGCCACAAAATCTACAATGAACCCACATTAGAATTAGTTTGCTTAAACCGGCAATATGAGAGGTATTGAGATGCATTACTGCTAATAAATCATCAAGGTAAGGAAAAACTTAATCAATTACTACAGCCCGAATTGAAGAGTGCACACAAATAACGTGGGAAATGTCGGACACGAACACATGGAACGCATTTCGCCACAAACCCCAGTTATTTAAAGGCATCGGCTTAAAGCTGTAAACTGGACGCCGTCTGAGCAGTTTTCTTCTTGATGCGTCATTCAGACCAAAACACTAAAAACCAGGCTGTGTGTTTGCTCCCTGAAAGTAGATGTTGGGAGGTTTTTGTTTGAACACATGCACATTTTTATTTAGTATCTAGTTAAAGTCGAGCAAAATCTGAGGAAACCTGTCCTACTTCTGACTAAAAGAAGTCAGGCCTTAGTAAACAGACGCACCCAGGAATATTTAACGTCTAAGTCAAAGTAAAGCTGAAGTAGTTTGGCATATCTTGCAGGTCGTAAACGGGAATCGGTAGGTAGATCTTTATTTATATCCCAAGGGGCAACTGATTGCACAGCAAGTCACAAAAAAAACAAGAAACACAACAACACACAACAATTAATATTTAGCTAGAGGGCATGGCACTTAATTCTCCTGCTTCAACCAAAGGAGGTCAAAAATATTAAACTTGTCAATCAAAAACATATAGAAGCTGGTATTACTAAAAACACAAACAATAAATGAACCAGTAAATATAATACTTAAAAACATTAAAATTACTTAATATGAGAGAACAACACACTACTTAACTCATCACACTATTTCCATCAACTGTATGAAACTAACAGCAATCATAACTGGGAATAAATTAATACTTATAACTGTTGCTCAGAAGCATGCTCTGCTTCTTAGCCTCCATTGTGAAATAAATGGCCAAAGATTTGACCAATTACTGCAAATTACTTCTGCTGCCGATTTTTCCCCCACTCCTTCTCCCAGTCCGCTTTAATACCAGCAGACCTTTCTGTGTCCCGAGGTCAGTGAGTGTGTGAGGTCAGGTACCAGTCCGTCAGTGTCGAGAGTCAGCCTGTTAAACCAATGCCATGTTTACCGCGCAGAGAAAAGCCTATTAATAAATCAGCGGCAGACAGCCTGGCGGAAGTGGCCTGGGGGCTGTAAACTGGAAGAGAGGGATGGATGAAAGCCTAAACAGAGGGGGACAGTTGGACAGAGTAAAGGAAACACATAGGTGCAAAAGAAAAAGAGAAATTAAGTGGTAAATAAATGGAAGGACGGAGTGACAGGAAACCAAGCATGGAAAAAAGGGGGTGTGTTTCCCCGTGCGTGAACCGTGGGTATCGGTTAATGAAAGGATGGATGGAGATTCTACAAAGCCGCAGCTGCCCTGTTCTTCCTCGAAAACGATCCGCAGGGAAAAGTGGCGGTGTGTGGTTCCAGCGCGTAGCGTCTCCTTACTATTTCTGCCTGGCATGCTGCGTAAGCCATCAGGAAGCAAACCCAGGAGATGTGCGCCTGTGCTAAAGAACCGTACATGTCTGCATAATAACTATCAAATTGTGGAGTTATTTATAGTTTAATTAGCCTAGGAAATATCAGTGTGGAGTGTGTGAGTACGTTGCACACACTTTCAGATGTCTGTTTTCAATCAGCATCAGTCCTGGATCTGTCATGGCTGACAGCTTCATGCTGGAAATACATACTGCTATTTACTCGGATGTTCAACGGACCCCAGCTATTCATGAGGGTTAGGAAACACAGCCGCCAGCCAATAGCTAAAATACACTTGCAAAGGCAATTTACTGACAGTGTTTCATAACAGAAGGAGATCATATTCAATTACAGGGACCATGAATGGCTAAAATCCATAAGTACTTGAGACCCCATCTAAAACAGTGCCAGTTTTAATAGTTCAAACACTAAATTTACCCTAAGTACACATTAATACACACAATGGAAACCATGTTAGCACTAGCGCAGAAGCTAAAATCTATGGTACATAAAAGGCTGTGCTGGATTGGCTGCTTTGCAGACATATGGCTGACAGTGTGTCATGAAACATAGTACTGAGGCATTTTAGCTTCACATGTTTCCTTTCTGCAAATCTGATTTGCATCTAATTTGCAGATCTGCAAATTAAAAAAAATGTTTAAAAAACTGCAAATAGGCAAGGTTTTCCACAAATAAAAATTAAGAGTTACATTCCACAGAAATATCCATGAATACTGAACCATGAATAAGTATGTAGAGGGATTTATGGTTATTTCATTTTACCAATTTATAAACTGGCAATTTTATGCAAAATAAATGATATGGAGCTGTTTAATCACATATTTAAAAAAAACAAGTTGGCCAGAGAAAATTTTTGCATTTTAAAAAATATTTGCATTTTTTTGAAGGCTTCATTGTAAATTATGATTTTAATAAATAAACTATACAAGGGTTCACCAATTGCAGTTTTCTGGCCGATCACTGATCTTTTTGACTCATACCGATTCTTTTGGTCTGAAAAGTCGCTAAGCTGGTAACAGTGGGGTGGCTATCGTTAACCGTGCATGTGCAGATGTGACCTGGTGGGTGGGCCAGTCAGTCAGCACTCTCTCACAATGGAGCAAAAGGGAACAGTGGCGGATTATCAGACCTCTGTGGAGGAAGATAAGATTGGTGGAGTAGATCAGTTTTACATGTATGTATAACTGAGTTTTAAAAAATGTTACATTCTCAAAACCACAATTTCCTGTCATACAGCTTCGACGGTTTCAATTCCTTTTAATCAGGTGCAAGAGAAATTGCCTGAGTGATGGCAGTTTCTCTGTCTCTGCTTTGGGTAAAAATGTAATAATAAGTTATTACTTAATTTTTTGTGCCGTTTCATTGGCAAATTGTTGGAAAAAAAACTTAAGATTCTCTTGCTTACAGGAAAGACAAATTCAGGTGTTCTGAAACACTTCCAGCTGTGAAAAGCACGGACGGTCATACGGTGCTCCATCATGGAGCCCCGCCCATCTCAGCTTTTAGTACCTCCTCTGTATCTCAGAGAGCAAAATATAACCAATAATGATGTTAGTTTGAAGGTTTATTGAGTTATAAAGGAAGCAGCTAAAAAAGAAAACCTCTTTGATAGTTAATTTTAGAGTTGATCTTTTTTCTTTTGGCATTTTGATTTGCTTTCAACTAGTCACTGCACCCGTGAGGAAAACACCACCAGCCACCAACCACAAGTAAATTCCTACATGTTTCACATTTGTTCCAATGTCAAGCACTTAATGAATTAGATTAAAAAATTCATTGAATTAATTGCAGGATCTGAATTCAATTAATCACATTTTAATCAAACGTGATGAACCAACAAAATAAATGACATTTTCAATTCAAAAACCCCTTTTCCTGCTAAATTATTGAGTAAATACCGGTAGACAGATGAATTCAACAAGAAGCATGATTAATATTTTCAATCTGTTATTTAGGTTGCAGTTTTCCAGTCTTTCAGGAAGCCCTGAACATTCGTGGAGCTTCTTTAGAA
This sequence comes from Poeciliopsis retropinna, assembly GCA_010277075.1. Classification (NCBI taxonomy): domain Eukaryota; kingdom Metazoa; phylum Chordata; class Actinopteri; order Cyprinodontiformes; family Poeciliidae; genus Poeciliopsis; species Poeciliopsis retropinna. Next base: position 3,439,455 of record VMRM01000009.1, read on the forward strand.
AAGTGGACTTTGGACGCTGACATTAGTGTTAACGACGTCTTTGCTGCTGTGTGTTTAGCATTGAGATGTCGTTTTAGGCTAGAGTAGCCCGAAAATTTTGAATAACCCAGGGGATAAGATTGAACACATAGCATTAAATTTTTGACCAATTCAACACAAATTCCTGCATATCTTTTCTGTTCTGTCTGACATTAAGTTTCCTTTAATTGCGGATGATTGGCTGGGTCACTCTAGCAGTTTAAATTCATTCTCTCAAATTAAGAAAAATCTGCAAATAGGTAAATCCACAAATAGATAGATAGCTAGATAGATACTTTATTCATCCCTTATGGATTTAGCAGGAAAATTGTAGTTCAGTCTCCCACACAGCACCAACACATCAAACAATGCATCAATACTTAAATTAAATTATTATTTTTCACATTAACAGCCCGATCCTATAGTCCCTCTGTTTCTATTGTACTCCTGGTAGCCCTCCTTCCAGCCTCCAGTGAGGAGTTGAAGAGTTTCATTGCACGAGGGACAAAGGAGTTCCTCAGTCTGTTGGTCCTGCACTTTGGAAGAAGCAGTCTCCCACTGAACCTGCTTTCTCGGCCGTTGATGACAGTGTGCAGAGCGTGGCTGGCATTGTTCACAATAGCCTCAAGTTTCTGCCACTGCTGCCAAAGAGACGACAAAGTCCCTCACCTGTATTCCTCTTCGCTGTCTCTGATGCAGTCCATGATGGCAGTGTCATCAACGTACTTCTGAATATGACATGTTTCAGAGTTATAGCAGAAGTCTGAGGTGTACAGGGTGAAGAGGATGGGTGACACCACCGTCCTCTTCAGGACCACAGTGTCAGACGTGATGTTATTCATCCTGACTATCTGTGGTCAGGTAGCAAATCCAAGTGACCAGGCAGGAAAAACTTACTTTCATTCTAGTAAATTTTTCCAGAAGTGCAGGGGGCTGGATTGTGTTAAAAACACTTTTAAAATCCAGAAAGAGGTTCCTGACTTTGCCACTTCCTATGTCCAGGTGCGAGTGGAGGTGGATAATGGCATCCTCCACTCTAACCTCTGCCCTGTAGGCAAACTGCAGGGGGTCCTCAGCATCCTTTACCTGAATTCTGAGGTGGTTGAGGAAGAGCCTCTCCAGAGTCTTCATCAGATGCGATGTCAGTGCCACCGCTCACTGGGCCTGCTCTTCTCAGGGACAGGGATGATGCAGAATGTCTTCCAGAGAGTGGGCACCATCCCAATTTGCAGGCTAAGGTTGAAGATTCTTTGTAATGCCAAGTCTACACAGAAATTAAGAGAATCTGTGAGACAGTGAATCATCCCCTCTAGAGCCTCATCATGAGCTCCCAGCAGCACATCCCAGTTTGTGATGTTGAAACAGTGTCTCAGGGCCTCCTCTGCTTCAGGAGTCCATCTTCTGATGGACCAGGGGTATACTGGGGCTATTTGTACACCAGGTTGTGTTCTGACTTGCCCAATGGAGGAAGGGCAACAGCCTTCTATCCATCTTTTACATTGGTGTACAACAAATCAATTATCCTGTTTTTTTCTGGTGGGACAATTGACAGCCTTGTGAAAAGCAGCCAGAGTGGAATCCAGGATGATATGATTAAAATCTCCACATATTATTATGAGGGTTCAGGATGTTGCAACTGAAGTTGTGCAGTGACAGTTTGTATCTTTTGACAGGCAGCAGCCGGCTCCGCCCTTGGAGGGATGTAAACACAAATGGAGATCACATGACTGAACTCTGGGGGACGCAGGCTGACAGACAACAGCTCCAGATCAGGGCAACACAGCTCTATCTTGACTGTGACATGGCCAGGGTTACACCAACGGTTGTTCACGGAGATGATCAAACCGCCGCCTCTGCTGTTTCGACATGCCTTCGGATCCCTGTCAACTCTGACTGTTGTAAATCTGTGCAGAGCAACGGTAGCGTCCGGTATGCTGTCAGTTGACCATGTCTCCATCAGGATGAACAGGCTGCACTCACGATACGTTGGCTGATTTTCCAACACGGACATCTCATTCATCTTATTGTGTGGTGAGTTGACGTTCCCCATGATCACGGAGGGAAGTGATGGTTTAAAACGCCTCTGGTTCTTGGTGAGCCTAGCCTTAAGCTTAGCTCCAGCCTTGCAGCCTCGATACCTCCTCCTGGGAAGCACGAGGTGCACGCCATCCCAGAAGAGTCACTGGCTCTTCCTGAGGGTCAGCGACTCGTCTCTTGAATAAACAAAAGAGTTGACTCTTGTGTACAGACCCGCTGTTACCATATATAGTTTAAACGAAGGTAAATAAGTTAAATAAGACAAATAAAGTTAATAGTACCGAGAAGCAACTAGAGTTACTGCTGTTACCTACAGCGCATTATTTTCTAAAAAAATAAATAAAAAAATAGGTGTGAGTTAACTGTATCACGATCTGAAGGTGTATTTGGCAAAGTTTCTTTTGTGCATGTTTACCAGGTTTCACTGGAAAAAAAGGTTCAAATGCAAACAAGGAATAAGCTATAAATGTAATCTTTTCAACATCATTTCTTATATCTTAAGTTTTCTTTGTAGATCACGCAGGGGTACGCATTTAACGTGCCACTTACCATTTATCTCGACAAATATATCTTAGAACATTTTGATTTATCATTGTAACATTAAATTCCAATTAATGTTTTAAATCCCCTAAAATTGTCCACATTATTGGGATTGTTATTATTTTTGCTATTTTCCTCTGCTCTTGCTCAATAAAGGTTTCAATAAATATCAATAAATTTGAAAATATGATTAGATGCAGCTACTGTATGCAGTTCAGTGATACAAATCACACTTTTATGTGACTGGTGTCCTAAAGAACTCATTACAAGGGGTTATTTTTCCTCAAGAGCACTTTTTGTGCTTGCGGGGCGATGATTGCTGTGTCATTCAGTCACAGCCACACAGTTACATAAAAAAATAAATAGTTCCTACTGTCACTTTTATCATTATCACAATAGTACTAAGGATGCACCGTTACGAAAATTGAAGTTGATATCAATAAGCGATATTTGAAAATATTATAGATTTTTCACTATCGTTTGGAAAAAAGCTTCTCTAGAAACAAACAGTAACAATATACAAACAAATATCGGTTGTTTAAATCAGCCCAGTTTTATTTATCGGACCGATACCAATATCGGCCCCTGCTGATGTTGGTGCCGACACAAAGTGCATCACTGAATAGCACCACAAAATAATGTGATATTTCTTATCACCTACCCCTGAGGTCAGTGTGCCTCGTTTAATTCAGTTAATTTTATTTTTGGAAAGTTTTCACACTTGCATAAAAAACATATCTAGACTTGGGTTCATACGAGATTCTCAATCATCTTGGGTAAGATCACTTTGGTTTCACAATGTTTGCACAAAAAAAATAAAAGCAATAATTACAGTAATGTCAGTGGTTCTCATTTCTGGTCCTGAGTGTTTGCAGTCCTTTTTCTTTTTTCCAGAACACCTGATTCAGATGATTGAATTGGTTCCTCAGCCTGCTACCGGTTATTAGGTGTGTGTTCATTAGGTGTGTGTTCAGAGAAACACATAAAACTCACAGGTCAGGTGGTCCTGTGGTACAGGACTGAAAACCATTGATCTAACTGTAACTTCAAAACTGAAAAACAACTATTCCAACTTTACCTTAAAAGAAAAAGAAAAACAAACACTAATGTTTCCCACGGTGACAATAATGTTGCATATGTTGTTCCCATGTTTGGGTACAGACAGACAAGCTGGTGATAGCTCTGCTAGCTATAAGTTTAAAATCATGAAACTTAATAAAGGGCAATGCATCATTAGTTACCACACCATGACTGTTTGTGTTTTTAGCAGCTGGAAATATTTCCAAACAGCTGATTTATCTTTCACTGAACTAAAGGGAATATTTTAGAAGCCTTTCTTCAGCCAGCTGTCAAACAGTGCACAGCAACTCCAGTAGCTTATGCACCCTTAGGTTTGAGGAAAGACCAGTCGCTTACTGTGTTTCCATCAACGTTTCTTATGTGAATTTTGAAGTATCACATTAGAAAAGGTTGATAGAAAAAATATGACAAAACTTCCTCAATTTTACAAAAGATTTTTCACGCTCGGTAGAGGTAGTTGAGATTTTAATATTACATTCAAGAAAGCTTCAAAGACCAAATTCATGCTTCAAAAACACTTTATTCTGCATTTTTCACAGACTGTCACAAATTCAACAAACTGGTATTTCATTTTCTGTCTTGTTTTCATCTTTTCAGAGCTTGGGACAGTTCTTACACTATGCATGGTCTGATGTACGGCATTTCCCAGTTGATTGTGACATAGTGAGCTGTGATGGTTATGTAGCTTAGCATACCCTGAGACATCAGTCCAGTGGTTGTTATGGCAATGCTTTCTGCCTCTTTTTGGAGTACTTGCACATTTTTCGTGTCCTGTTTTTCACTCTGTCACACTGATAGTTCCAACTGTGAACGCAAAATTCTGCCAAACGAATGTGATTTAAGTGTAGTAGGGCCATCTTCTGTTAGCAACTCTTCAAGCAAAGGCATTGTGACCGCAAGTGTTCACGAAATAGCCTGTACCTCAACGAGAAATATTGTGATGGTTTAATATTGTGAGATCATGTATGGGTTTTGTTACAGACCTACTACAATCACATAAATCTTGTTGCCTCCTTGTCCAACAGCACTGAACATTCATAGACAAATCCCTCCCATCTGTGCAGGAGTATGCAAAAAAAAAAAGTACAAAACCCCTGCATGCGTAACTTGTGCAGGAATGGCCCATATTCTATGGCAGTTCTCCTGCTCTCAGCTTGCCGCTGTCTGGAGAAAATAACAAATAGTCCGAGCTTCTTCAGTGAGCAACATCCATTCTGGCATGAACCCAGTGTCCCTTGCTCCCTCACCCTGCCTTCCCCTGCACACCGCAGCCCCATCCCTTCCATTCCCTCTATAAGGTGAAGAAGTACAAAGAAAGGGATCAGAGCTTTTCCGATTCTTCCCTGGTTATTAACCACCATTTGCTCCCTGGAAGAGCAGTCCCTCCCATTAACCCAACTGATGGTCTTTTCTCATGGAAATCAGCCTGCTGTTGCAGCCGCCGCCACCGTTGCTGCTGCCGCCGCCGCCGCCACCGCTGCAGCCTGCAGAGGTGCAAGGAATTGTGGGGGGATTTAACGAGGAGAAGACCTCCCCCAGATTCAAACTGCTCTCTTAGTCTCTCTCTATCTCTCTCTGTCTCTTTCTCTCTCTCATACGCATACATACTGGGCATACTGGGAAAAGAAAAATGCACATATCTCCCTAACAGGACTACGTGGTGTGTGTGAGCATACTAACACAGAAGCAAACGTGAAACGTGCTGACTCCCAACCACAGGGGCATGGAAGTAACGTAAAACAAGCCATAGAAGTTAACGAGAAGAAGCTGACTCCACGCAGGCAGGAATACAAGAGTTGGGAGAGCAGAAAAACACTGAATATCATCCAGCATTTTATGACGACATGGAAAACATCGAAAGAGATGAAGACCCACTTTGTCCTTTTAATCCTCAGAGCAAGCAGATCCACAAGACACCCTGGAGATTAGGACTTCCAAGGGGACGGTCGAGATAGTTTTCACTTATTAAATTCACAAAGTCGCACTTAAACTCTTAAAACGCACACACAAAACCACATCCATCTGTCAGCGCCTCGGAAACCACCACAACAACAACAAGTGCTCCCTCACACAACGCTCCAAAACGCTCGAAGAAAAGAAGTCTCCAAAATCCCTGCGGGGAAAGATCCATCACCAACTGTTGGGTGGTTGTGGTGAGAGAGGGGCAAACGTCAACACATGGGTCTCAACTTGCACTGAAAGCCATTGTCTCTCGTGACAAACTCACTTCCATTTCCTTATTATGTAGCCGGAGGCTTTGATGCTAACTGCAGGGGGGAAGAGAGGATGAGTTTGATTTTAAATTATATTTCTATCTGAAAATGTACCTTAAATGGTGGCACTAAATGTTTCTCGCACTGGAGACTCCTTGAAGGATCATGCTGCTGATTTTAGAACAAAAAAAATTAGCAAAAAAAAAAACACTGCATCCACCTTGCAACTTGTTACTCAATCATCTGTCAAAGTAATTCAATACAGTTTGATACCATCAGTTCAGTTGATGGGTTCCCAACCTCCAGTTTTTACAAGGGATGCATTTCCAATACTGATATAAATATCAGAGGTTTAGTATCAGCAGATACTGATCCAATACAGAAATGTTGCTGCATTACAAATTTCTTTCATAGCGCTACACCAGTGCAGCACACTTGCATACACCAATAGAAACACAAGCTTGGTCAAACATACAAAAACAACACAACTTTAATTTGTTCAGTCAGCGCAATTAGGAGTAGAACAACCAATGTAAAATAAATAAAGAAATTGAAACTGACAAAAACCATAGGTTGACTATCTTGGTCAAACATGTCAAAAAATAGACTGCAACCTTTCAAAATATATATATATATATATATATATATATATATATATATATATATATGTATATATATATATAGATAGATGTAGATAGATAGATAGATAGATAGATAGATAGATAGATAGATAGATAGATAGATAGATAGATAGATAGATAGATAGATAGATAGATAGATAGATAGATAGACAAAACGACAGAAATAAGAAATAAAATGAATTCTCTGAAGTTTCTGTAAACAAAGTTGTCCTTTAAAAAAAGGTCAAAAGACTGAAGACTTTTTGGTAAAGAGAGAAAAGAGAAAAACAAGAAATCCTATAAACGGAAATGATTGTGCTCTTTTTAATTTATTTTGAGATTAATTTATTTATTGCTTATTGCGACAGGCCTGGACATTTGTACATTTGTTTTGCTATTTTATTCAACTCAAAAAAAGGAAAATCAAAGTAAACACTGTTGATTAATGAGTTTATAGCTAAGGATGATAGACGTTCCTTGTTTTGATATAATTCATAAATTGAAGAAAATAAAAAAATAAAAATAAAAGTCTGATCACTAGTCTGATCTGGCCGAACCATCACTAAATGAAAATATGTCCGATTCTGAGTTCTGGCCCGGCCATGGCAGAATCTCTAAACGCTGAGGTGTGAAAAACTTTAACACAGTTAAAGTGTCTTTCCATAATATGTTCATTGTTGCACTTCATTTCTTTGTTTTAAAAAAATTTAATACATGAATCACCATCAGGTAAATAACTTTTAAATTAATCTTTTTGTTTAAAAAAAAAAAAAGAAAGAAAAATCTGTGCAATTTTTCCCCATTAAAAATAATCAATATACCATGTTCACATTTTATCTATTCGTTTCAAACTATTGTGCTTCAGAAAAGAAAAGACTTTCCAACAAGGCAATAACTATCCAAATCTTAATTCATGATCAATTTAATAGATTCAGTTTGTGTTTCGCAATACAAATATTAAGTATGACATTATCCAAAGCATCGCTTTAAAAGCTGATCTAAAGTTTCTTGTAGATTTTTATTTTTTAATTATACCGAATCAAATGAGAAATTAAAAAAGCAACAGAGTATTAAAGCAACCCATGTTTGGGTGTGTGAGGGGCAGGTCTGTTCTCCCGCACAATCCCAGGATGTGTGAATGCGGCTGATGTCATGAAAACACCTTAAATAACCCAAAGTTCAGAGCGAGTTCATGCTGTTTGCAGTAATCAGTGATCTTCTAATGAATTGCAGAAAAATCCTAGCAGCAGAACCAGAGGGGCGGGAGGGGGGGGGTAGAGAGGAACAAGACAGCAGCTTCTTTAAACTTCAACTCTTTCTGCTCGTTTTCACACTCAAGTGACAACAAACCCTGCGGCAAAAAGCAGCTATCAGTAACAAGTGCACAAGCTGAGTCCACACATTATGAACCCAACAACCCCTTCCTCCCCTCCACCCCCTCTTTTTTTTTTTTTTTTTTTTTTTTTTTTTTTTTTTTTTAGAAGGCTCCTGCTTGTTGTTTACTCTCTTGCAGGGCGAAAAAGATTCTCTTCGAAAACATCCGATCAGGGAGGCATGAAAGCACAGCGAACGGTTCGTTTCTGGAGACAACGACATGAGTATGAAATGTGGAAAAATAACAAAGAATGCACGCTGCGGGTCCGCTTCAGTTCAGAGCGCAACTTTCAGCCAAGTTTTCTCCTCTGGACTAAAGCAACACAAACAACAGGACGTTCAGTCCGCCCCCCTCCTCCTGTCCTCTGCAGCGCCAGGCATGCCACACTTCAGAATGATTCCCCAACTGGTTCCGACTCACCGAAATCACCCCCAATAATAATAATAATAATAATAATAATAATAATAATTCTCAACTAAACGTGCAACTGCCCTGTAGTTTCGTAGAGCGCAAGCAGCGTCAGAGTTGATCAAACTCAGCAGACTGATTTTAGGCTGCCAAAGGGGGAAAAAAAAAAAAAAAACTGCGAAACGAGTGTTTAGGGAATCGGATCATGCGGGCCGTCCGCAAGGGTCCTGCTGCACGTCAGTCAGCACAAGTTCACCTCCAGCCCGGAAAGTTGCCTCAAAGCACCGCACGTGCACGCGTGAAGACGGTCTGCTACTTTACAGAAGAAGAAGAGAGAGAGAGAGGGAGCGAGAGAGAGAGAGAGAGAAGCAAGTTTACTCACCGAAAACTTTCCAGCACCGCATTAGTCAAATTCACATGGAGCCCCGGTGAGCTTCAGCTTCCATTTCTGCCCCCCTCCCACCCTCTCTCCACCTCCGGTCCGGAGTTACAGTCCAGCCGCAGCGGTTCCGACGTCCCGCCGCTCCCACGCTTCCCGTTTTTCCCCCCGTTTGATCCACGCGTCGGACGCTTTGATTATCCGCCACTGGGTCGGCTCTGTATCCGAGGCCCGAGAGTATGCCTGGCTCTCCCTCTCAGGCTGCTGCGGAGTTATGGGGCGGTAAGCATTGTGAGAGTGTGACGTCAGGCCACTTTCACAAACTTTTTTTTTTTTTTTTTTTTTTTTGGAACCAGTCACAGCCGCATGTACGTAGTGGTGTTTTCAGCTGCCAGTCCTCCCCGCTGCAATTTGTGACCCAGTTTAAACACCTGCAGCTGAGCTCCTTCCACCTTCTCCTTCCAACCAGCAATACTTTTGTTTCTTTCTTTTTTTTTTCTAATATTGAAAGTTATTGATATTGTTTTTAACAATCGATTGGTCTCAATTGCTTTCAGGAGAAGATATTTCACATTCTAAGTTGTAATAAAACGTCTATGATGTTGAAACGTCGAAAGTCACCAATCCCAACGCGAAAAATTCAAAATGGCGGCCGCTCATTTATCGCAGTTACTGCCTGCAGTAATAGATTTTTTGCGATGCTGTTAGGAGAGAGAATCATCTCAATGGTCACAAATTTACCAATACACCACAATGTGTGTTAATGAGCGCATTCATGTAGAGCGTAAACATATAAAATGTAGAGAAATATGTGCTTATTAGATGGTTTTGCTAATAGCATTTAGCCTGGTCACTTAGCCGATCCCTGGTTTACAGATTTACGGGTTTTATCTACAAAGTAATAAATTAAAATGTATGTATTTCAAAAAAGTTTTATTTGCTTTTTAGATTAAAAAAAAAGTAAAATTAGTAGCAAAGACAAACAAAACACTGGCCCTTATTTTGACACCTTCTATCATTTAACTTGCATGGACAAAGTACAGCTTCACCCTGTGACCTCACAGGGTTGAACATTTCACATTTTCAAAACCTGTTTGTTTTGTAAATTTTTGTTCAATAAAGAATAACTTAACAAAACATTTGAAAATGAATATAAATGTAGCACTGAAAATAAATTTGGGGCATTACAGAAGGCCACAAAAGAGAGAAAAAACACAGCCTGCGTTTTCAATTAATATTTTATGTTTAAAAAAATGTTAGTTTTATTGTTATTATTACTTGTTTCTTATTAGAAAATATTTTTTTTAATTACACAAACCCAAATAAAGCATATTCCAACATATTTAAAAAGGCATTTAGGTTTTTGGGGCCTTAAGATGAATGGCCCCATTTTTTGTTTAGGTTTTTGTATGGGAGGGGGTTCTAATAATTTATTATTCTTAGACATAATACCTAATTAATGTATTTTTAAAGACTGTTCTAACAAATCTGTTAAAACATGTTAAAACGTAACTAGTTAATTTAGTTGTTTTTTATCCATCATATGTGTGATGGATAAAAAAACAACAACAAAAAACAAATTGAATACACACAGGCCTCGGTTAAATTTAAGTAAAAACAACTGAAAGTTTTACTTTTCTTTATTATTTTCTGGCACTCTGCTACGAGATTATATAAGCAGTACAGCTTACAAGAAGATAAGTTAAATTTTGCGTAGTTTAAATTATTTTATTCAAGCAATTTTACTCTATAATTTTATTATGTTTAAAAATCAGCTTAAAGACGTTATATGACGTTTATATAATTTATGACTTAGTGATGTTGCTTTTTATTATATTTAATTGTAATAGCAACAGTATATTGTTATTTATTATTATTAACTAAAAACAACATGTTTTCCGTTCCCTGTGTTCCAGTAGAGGTGGTCTCTCCCGCCTCATATATGGGCTGCATGATTTTCGGTTTTGGGGGGGACGGGGGTCTGAGGAGGGAAGGTGATGGAGGGGAGGAGAGGAGAGGGGTGAGAGGATTACTTCCAGGGCACATCAGCTCGTTTCCTCACCGACAGCGACCCCGACACCTCCCCTCGGCCCTACACCCCCCCTGGCCCCCCTCCCCGGAGCCCGCAGGGTGAATATGTTTATGCAGAGACAGAACAGGAAGGTGGGAACAGCGGGAAGCTTCAGTCAGGCTGCATTCAAGTTCTGCTCAAATTTAAAATGATAATAATAATAAATCCCGAGTTATTTTTATTTTTATCATTGTATATTGTCTTTGTAAATAAATGCATTTTTTTAGAATTTATTTTTTTTTTTAAATCTCGGGTTTTAATTTATTTGCATTCTTTAGTAAAAATGGTTTGAATCTTCTGGTTTTATGTTGCTTTTGTTCTCAAATAAACGTGACTTTAAATGTTCAATTTCCCAGGTGGTCCTCCGTAAAAGCATACGCCTTGAAATGACGCAAACTTTCTCTCACAGCTCTGCGTCACACGCGTTTCCTGAGAGTCGCTCAAGCGTGACATACGGGTTTCCGACCGCACTCAAACGCAGCAGAGCGGGGTAGTCTGGCTGTTGCTCCGTGTGGACTGGAGAGAGCAGCGGTTCACCTGGGAGAACACGGCCAGAGCCCAGCTTCTGCCTTTTGTCTGTAATTCCGAAACCGGAGGGAAAACATTCATCATGTCTAGACCAAAAACTTCCAGGTTATTTTTTTTATGTTTGTTTGGGGGTTTTTTTTTCCCTCGTCAATTTTGATGTCGTGGCGCTTCTGTTTTGGTCCCACCTGAAGCGGCTGTCTTATTTATGGACGTGCAGAAAAGACACTTTGAGACACTGAGGGGCAATTTGTTCTGACTTTTAAATGGTCACATGTCAGGTGAAGTTTTTGTTCCACGGCAGGCCAAGAAATGATTTTTTAACAATTAAAAGAAAGTGGGAAAAGTTTGGTTTTAAGATGTTTTCCTCTGGAAAAAAAAAACAAAAAAAAAAAACATGTCATTATAATTAGGGAAAATACATACAAAATATAAAAACAGATAAATAAACAATTTCGGGTAATAAATTGTTTTAGAATTATCTAAACAAATAGTAAAAATAAATTAGAAGCTGCATAAAATCTGAAATGTTTTAGACAAATTTTAGACAAAAATTCAGTCAGTAATGTAGCCAAATAAATACTTTTAAACAGCTTGTATGCTGGGCTTTTTGGAAACAAGACAGAGATGTTCTATATTCATTCATTGAATTGTATTTTTATTTTAATTTCAGGCTTCATTATTTGTTTGCCTTTAGAAAACTGTTCGTTAAAAATCTTTCCTATAGAAAAGAAAGAAAGGAAGTAAGAGAGGAAACAATACAAAGAAAGAGAGTAATAAAGGGAGATAGAAATCTCTCCTTAATTGCAATAGTTTTTAAAATCTGAAAATAAATTAACTTGACCCCTAATTTTTTGCACTTTAACACATTTTCTGTTCATGCTCTTTTCATTTGTTAATTTTCTTTCAGTTATTTGGACAAAAAAAAATAGAAAAATGACCAACTAGTGATCAAGCATTAACAAAATGTGATAAAATGGTCAAAGCTGGTTGTACTCACCTTTTGCTCTGTTTGTTCCACATCTCTGCATATGAAGAGTACAGGCTGCAGGTCTATTTCATATAGTGCCTCAGATAATCACATAAACAAATGAAGAACAAAACAGTTAAAATTTAGATCTTGGTCTTGTGGGGATAAACCTTTGCTTAATATTATTTTAAAGATAAATTAGCATCAAGATAAACAATCTATTGATATTAGGATGACATCAAATGTTTGAAGTCAAAATCAAACATCTAACTTGAGGCCTGCTCAATAATTTAGACTGTTTATATATATATATATATATATATATATATATAAAATCTTTACTCAGTTATTCAGCTTCATTTTGAAAAGAAAAAGTTGAGCGATGTACTAGAAAACAGATAGAAGGACTCTGGTGTTTAATGTCTTTTTTACATAACCTTTATTATTAAATTATTATATTTATTATTATAAAGTAAAGCAATTTGACACAATGAAAACTGAGGCTCCAATTTTGTCTTGAAAGAAACTCAAGCTGTTTGATCCATTTTATTATTATTATTATTATTATTATTATTATTATTATTATTATTATTATTATTATTATTATTATTATTATTATTATTCCAGTTGTGTTATTTCCATCTCAATTAGCTAACAGGGTTAAAATAAGTGGTTTAAACAGAAAGTTTTTGCTGTTTTCAGTGCAGAAGGCTGGAAAATAGTTGCTGTAAATCCTGACTGGTCCTGTGTGATAATAATGATCAGTTTGATTGCAAAAGAAAGAAAAAAGTGTGGCAACTAATTGATTTTTTGTAAGTGATTTCCTCGTCTGTTGTAATGATGAGTCCTAATTGGGTGACAGGTGCTCAAGTTTGTTAGATAAAATAATAATAATAATAATAATAATAATAATAATAATAATAATAATAATAATAATAATAATAATAATAACATTTCAGAAGGGCACGTTTTTGTCTGGAGGAGAAGGGGGAAGGTGCTATAGCACCCCCTAGTGTCTGTCTGTGCCCGACCCTGCTGACAGAAGTTATCCTGGGTTCTGCTATCACCTGCTATCACTGTTTGACAATTGGTTGTTGTCAAACACTGAGTGAACAGAGAGGTGAAAACGTAATGATGGCCACAACAGAGTCCACAACTACATCATCTGGCAGCAAACTCTGGGGGCTCACCTGAAGAGGGCGCTATGAACAATGAAACTAAATCTGAAGGTGCTTCTACAAAGGAAACAAGGCGAGAAGAAATCCCAAAAAAGAAAGGAAGGAAAAAGATTAGGAAGTGTGAGAGAGGTAATTAGAAGGAAGGTAAGGAAGAAGGTTGGGTTGTGTGTTCAACTGATGTTTCTTTACCTGCAGTCGTCTCCCTCGTCTCTCTAGCCGTCTTTAGTCTTGTTCTCCTTGCAGCTCCAGCGATGCCACAGCCCTAAACAAAAGGTGAACATAAACGAAGAGAGGAACTGATGGCTTAAAGATGGATGGTGTGAAACCATTTCCCAGCACTGAGACGGAGACCTCTTTCATGAGCCCGTTGTTTATGTGGATGGCGGTGCGGCTGGTTGGTGTTCCAGTTTCAGCTCGGTGCTCTGAGTGATTCTTAACTACATAGCCCAATGCCACATCCCCACTTCCTTTCTCTGTCTCTCTCTTGTCCCCAAACCTTCCCGGAAAAGTTCTCAGATGCCCAAACACCCCACACACAGGAGCAGCAGCCATGTTTCTGCATATTTCATCTGCCATATGCCTCATCAGGCCTGATTGGAGCCACTGTGACAAATGGGAAGCCACTCTGTTCAGAGGCTCTGATGAGGAGACAAAATGAAACTAAACGAAGCATCAGGCATGGAGCAGCTCCACCATGTCCCAGCAGTTCATCTCTACTTCAGGTCCGGCAACATCAAACATCACTCTGATTCTCAAACACAACATAATCATCTAGAGCACAATAGCAATTAGTAAGAGGGACAGTTTGTTCACATCTGGAGTGCATTTCCTCGCCACCAGATTGCTCAGCAGTCCCGTCTTTCTGTTTCTGTGGCGGTGGAAGTAACCATGTGTGTGTTTTTATGGGCTTTGTTTAAAGCAGACCGGCGGTTTACATTAGCAGAGATGCAGGCGATAAACAGATTGGAAGAGAAACCGCCAGGACACAAAGAGAGATGTAGCATCTTTCTGTCCTGCTGCACCGACGACCTGTCTGGATCCAAAACAGGTTACAAACTGACTCTTACTTTCATCATTACATCATTAATTACGTGGTTGGACCCTCTGTTATGTTCTGAACGGCTTTCATTCTTCAAGGCATATACTTAACAAGGTGTCGGAGACATTCCTCAGAGATTTCTCCTTCAGGCGAAGCGAGGCAACATTTTTCTAATCTGCCTCAGGGTTTGACCTTCATGTGTACAGAGATGATGTCCTGCATAACGAGAGTCGGTAACACTTTATTTGACTAACCCATCAAATAAAGTGTTACCGTCGTTGTAATGCAGTTATTGTGACTTTTTGGTAATCCTCAGAAACGCTCAGCTAATTATCCACCAACCAACTCACACAAAGTTCCTAGAAAATGTTGTCTTTGTTTTTATTTAAAGAGGCAGCCTAATGTTAACTTTTTTGAGCTGTACTTTGTCTTATAATGTTATTCCTTCATCAAAAACATACCAGCAGTGTTGCCTTAATTCTTTGAATTATGTTTGAGAAATCGCTTAATCTCCAATGGCAACCATTCAGCTGTGCAAAAAAATTAATTAATTAATTAAAAAAAAAAAAAAACAGCCTAGTGGGATCTGGGTTTCTGCTCATCAGAGATGCAGTTTCCAAGCTTCTGAGGTTCTGTCTCACAGAGCAGGCCGTCCCCCCCTCTCAGCTCCTTCAAACTAGCCAAGACCAATTAGCAGTATAGAACTGCACGTCTATACTGAGCTCATTGTGTGAGCTACTTCTCATACAATGCTTGTGAAAATGTTTTTAAAGGGATTAAAAGAGGAGCCAAGTAGTAGCGACTTCCTGAAGGCAGAGTTTCAGAAAGATCAGGAGTTTGTAAAAAGCTCCATTTTCAAGGCGTTAAATTACAAAGTGACATTTCTTTTAAGTCATGTCTGATGTGTGCAGCATTTTTATTTAACAATTGGAGGTAACATAGTTACTTGATTGTGCTATAAACTAGCATTAACAGCATTAATACCTAATTTTCCCCATGTGGATGTGGTGGGGATAAGGAAGAAGGAACTGTGAATTGTGGGTGATTTGCCACAGGATGTTTTAAACCACCGGGCTTTATATGAAGATAGAATAGAAACATATTTTATTGTCCCACTGAGGGGAAGTTCGGATGTACCAGCATTATGTTAAAGCTAAATAGAAGCATACATATTCAGATTACGGGAAGAAATTTTAAAATCAGAAAAGTAAGAACAGACTGTACACTGAGGGCAAAGTTACAACATAAGAAAAATAATACTGTAAAAATAATAAGGATAGCATGTGTAAGTGAGTCAGTGGCGAACATCTTCATAGAGGTGGCTAGATTGAGGCAGTAAAGACTAGAATCTTTTCATCAATATTAAGAAATTATTGACTTAAAACAAGCTGCTATATCTTGCGGTAAAGTAGAGACTAGACGGAAAATAATTTTACAGTTTATGTTTTGCTTAACATGACTTTAGGGTGGAAAAATACAAGTTAACAACATTTAGAATATATTAGCTGACTTCTATTGCACTCTCAATGACTGGTGGGAAAGGATTTGTGATGACGCTCCTTGAGCACCCTGGATGCAGCGGGGGGATGACTGGTTTCAGATATGATGAGTTATAAAAAGGATTTTTACTATATTCGATCAAACAGTTTGGAAAAGGTTTAAGCTAATGTTGTTTCAGATGGAAAACCTCTCTGCTGTGAGTAGATTAGACTGATATTAGTGTGGAAAACCTAACTTATATGTTTTTATTCTGTCTGTTGATAAGATAGTGATGGCTCAGAAACCCCCCCCAACCCCCAACCATATCAGTGAGGCTCAAACAGAAATATTTCAGGACATGCGACTGGCTGCCCAGATGACATTTGAATTAAAGGTCCCTTTCCTCTGACCATGATGTAACCACCGGGCAGCTGGCCTGTGATAAACCTTGTGTAGATGCATGGGAGGCAGAGGGTTAAGGGTGGCGGGGGGGGGCTATCTGAGCTGAATTTTCTGGAGTTTTCTGTGACGAGGTGAGGGTATCGCACTGAAGACAGCTGATGTGAGCGGGCTGCAGCAGGTTGATAAGGTGAAGGGTGGAGCTGAGTCCAGTCTGGTGAAACAGCAGAGTCATGAAGCAACGCCGCAGGGGGGTGAGGGGAGGTGGGGATAAAAATAACAGCAGACATGACTCTGCCTCTGGTGGTCACTTTTTGAACAGATTGAAACTGGAACAGTTAAGGATTCTGGGATGATGACGCTGATGATTTACAGCGGCTTTCATATGAAATTGCAATAAAGTGCATTTATGATTGTGGTTGTAATGTGATAAAATATGGATAAGTTCAAAAGGTTTGGGTACTTTTGGGTACTGTTCCCTCAGGAGGGTCAAATAAAACTGATTTAGAGCCACAAATGTCACATGACCTTTTGAAAAAGACAACTTTTTAAACAAACGGTGACTTAACAAAGGTCTTGTAAAAAAAAAAAAAAAAAACGTTTTTTATTTCTATTTTTAGGATATAAAATAAAGATAAACATAAAAGAGGGTGTGTGTTTTTTGTTTGTTTGTTTTTTAAAGCTCAGATTTCAACCTAAAGACAAAGAAAACAGATCTAAAACATCTTACTGGTATTTGTAGTGCCATCCTTTGTGGGAATTCAGTGCAAATATTGCAGAAAAAGTTTTTAAAATGGTTAAAAATCTGCATTCATTATAATCTGGATTTAAAAATATTAAATGGTTTCTTTTAAAGTTCTTAATAACCAGAGTTGAAGGTCAAAAAAGCCACTTACAGCTTTAGAACCACAGGCTGCAAACCCTGGTTAGATTCTCTGGTTCTGCTTTGGTTCAGGTAACTTTGTATAATTGTTACTTTGTGCCTCTGTGGTTGAAATAAAACCCAACATACACAGAGAAGGGCAAGTTGATTAAACAATAACAGTGTAATTCTGTTTATCTTTACAAAAAATATATTAAAATTTAAATATTTCAGACATGTGTCAAGAAAAGTTTCTGTTTGTTCTTAATGCAGGACATTAAGAACAGTCCATGGACTGCCAACATTGGCGACAAGGTACAATTTAAACATTTGAATTGGAGTTTGAATTATGTAAATTGATTTAGAAGAATTATCTTGTTTGAACAAGAAAACATTCATCTTTTAAGGAGATGTAAAAAATTTGTTATAACAAGAAAGTTTCTTGTTTTGACAAGCTTACATCTTGCTATTACAAGGTTTTCCCGTTTTAATAACGGCATCTTTTTAAATTCGAAACTCACTGAGACGAGATGTTTCTTGTTTATAACGAGACGAGAATAGCTCATTATGAAAAGAAAACGTCTCGTTTCAGCAAAAAAAAGTTCTTGTTGGAACAAGAAAAGGTCTCACTTTAAAGACAAAGTTTCTTGTTTTAATGAGATAGAAAATTCATCAACTTTTTCATTTTAGGAAGTTTTGAATTTCATTTCAATAAGAAATGTTACCAGTGAAACAAGCTACTGCTCCTGAATCTATTCCCAAGCTCTGACAGTACTTCTGTAGAGTTGAATTCATTTGCTTGGTGGCTTTTTACATAATTTGACACATACTTAAAAACACTAATCAAAATCTATTAATTTGAAATTCATGCAAATTTTTAGTTTGACAAAAAAGGTTTAATCCAGGAGTGTTTAATCCAAAATTGTTGTGTCAAAAGGAAAAGAAAATTATATATATATATATATATATATATATATATATATATATATATATATATATATATATATATATATATATATATATATATATATATATATATATATATATAATATATATATACAAATGCAAGCAATGCAGTATTCTGTTTGTTTGAGTCAAAACTTAAAAATGATTTTGCATGTTGTCTTAAAAGTAAGGCATCTTGTTTTCAATTTCTTATGGGCTCAATTGAGCAAATTTGTTTTCAGTCATAAGAATAGTGTTTGAGTCTCTTTCTTTCAAAAAGCTTGCTATATTTAGCCAAACTTAATAAATTAGACACAAACTGCTTTGGCTGCAGCAAAGTCGGCTTTCCAGTAGAAGCCTCTGCATAGACGGGCTGTACTATACTTATTATAAAAGTTTCGCTGTAAAAATAGGAATACCTCGTGTCGTACAACGTGGTTTCATTTTAAGAAAGCCAGTAATAATTTGCTTGTTTGCATCTGTGCTGCAAATTTGTGTCAGTCTTGAACTGCAGTTGGAGGCCACAAAAATCAATCTAAGAGGCACAAGTGGATCCCGAGCCACACGTTGGACGCCTCTGGTATGATTTGTAAAAAATCATACCAGAATCATATTCAGTTGGTCTTCTCTTCAATCTGCAAATTATCTTCATAAAAAAATTTTAAAAAAAACTTAAAATTTGATGTTTGGATTTATTTTTGCGATTACTTTCAAGAAAGTGCATCTCTTCTTGTTCTGTCATTCAAGCTTCAGAAACAAAATGTTTGCACCAAGTCAGATGCAGACATAGTATGTTTTTTTTGTTTGTTTGTTTTTTTTTCTGATGAAAGTATGCAATGACAATGTTGAGTTTAACTGAAAGCCAGCTTGTCAATCACCACACAGAAAGGTTTCGGCTGCCTTGTTACAGGCCACTGTGAGGGGCCTGTTACTCTGCACCAACAGCAACCAGGTTAACACACACAGCGGAAAACCCGGGGCAGCAGAAGTGACATACTTGTGTGTGTGTGTGTGTGTGTGCGCACATTTTCTAATGAGCCGCAAACGTCTTCCTCTGCTGCCACACAAGGGTGAGGTGTTGCATTCGAGGAGCTTAA
This sequence comes from Poeciliopsis retropinna, assembly GCA_010277075.1. Classification (NCBI taxonomy): domain Eukaryota; kingdom Metazoa; phylum Chordata; class Actinopteri; order Cyprinodontiformes; family Poeciliidae; genus Poeciliopsis; species Poeciliopsis retropinna. The sequence continues at coordinate 3,458,690 of VMRM01000009.1, forward strand.
AGCATCAAAAAGGGAAATGAAATTGTCAGAACGCCAAGCAGTGAGTCAAGAGAAGCAGAAACGGAGGCTATAGGATAACATTTCCCACCTTTAATTTAATTGTTTCTATCCAAAAAAAAAACAAACACACCAGCCCAAAAGAAAGTGCCTTTCGTTCAGACTCTCTTTTGCATACTGGGGCTGTGAGTTGTGGTTCTCTGCATTGTTATCATTGCTGTCATCGCTAACAATGAAAAACAGTGTGTGTTCAGGCGATGGGGGAGGAGCAGACACACACACAACGACACAGGAAAAGAAGGAAAGAGCAGCCAGCTGTCGGGCGTCAGAGAAAAAAAGAAGAATGAAAAAAAAAAAAAAACGTGTGTGATTGAGTACAAAAGGAGAGTATGTTGCTGTGAACTGGCTGAGCTGAAGGATGTGGAGGGATTAGGAAAAGTCTGTAGGACTCTAAAGGAAAATGCTACTCTTCTTTGTTTCAGCTCCTGGTTATACAAAACCATATTGTTATAAGTTTGTGACATCTTAATAATCTCTTCTCCTCTCTGATTTGGAGTAAATTACCAGCAACAACTTGTATGCAGATCACAGGGCATGTGTTGCCCAGCCTCCCAGCGGTGGATATTGAGCTCCTTAATGTGACATATTTAACTAATTATCAGTTGGTTCAAGTCAAACACGGCAGGCTGGCAGAGAGTCCACACGTCTGAAATCAAAGTTGCGTGATCGCACCCCTTAAGGCCATGTGTTGCCATACCTACCCCGCTCCATGAGTCTGGCCATGTTGAGCACACATGTGAAGATCTATTGATGACCAAATAATGACAGCACTCTGGAAGTACTGCCCTTCATTCCACTCAAGTCTTTGTCGCTCAACTGATCGACTCCATCTGATTCTGGAGAGGAGTCCGATTTGACGAAATAGCTGCAGTTCCTTCTTCGCTTTCTCACTGTCAAACCTTTTGCTGAGATCAGAATATGAGGATAGAAAACTTCAGAGGTTTACTGAGTAGCATTTATGTTTCTCATTTCGTCGTACATGATCAAGTCTCAAACATCCATCACTTATACCCACTTATCCTTGCAGGTATCAGTCATTGGGCTAGATATGTTGGCAGTCCATCAACGCACTTTCACACCCTAAGACAATTTAGAGAGACCAGTTGCCCAACAGTCATGTTTTTGGACAGTGGAGGGAAGTGAAGGTACCCAGAGAGAATCCACATATCCACAGGGAGAACATGAAAAACCACGCAGGATTCGTACACAGGATGCAAATCAGGACTAGCTCCATTTCTATTAACCATAAAATTAAAGGAAAATAAACGTTCCTGATGGAAACACTGCAATTTCGGAGAGACATATGATTTTCAATAAAAGTTGTTGTGCTGGGAAGAGATGGTTTTTCAGCACTTTTTTCTCGTTGTACCAATCACGTGAAGACGCCAAAGAAAACAACAAGAAGTTTATACTTTTCATGCCCTTTTATATGGAATATATTTTAGCACCTTTGGTTGTTCACATAGGCTTGGTGGTCTTAATCATTCATATTTTAGCCTTCTGCTTGTGTTGCATATCTAAAGGGGTAGAGGTTATTTATCACGACTACAAAGACAATGTGGAAGAGAAAATCATTTAAAATGCTTTCTGTGTCTTCAATATCCATCCACCAGGCCTGATTTGACAAACATGAAACAATTTTTTTTTTTACCTTTGCCCTCAGTCCAGCTGAATAAAACTACAGCCACAAATATTTAACCTTTAGAATGATTTTCTTTGTCACTTTTATTCTCTATTAAATAATTATTACATTTGTTTAGCATAGATGCTGCTTTGCGTCTTTTTAATTTGGGTAGACCATTCTACGCCAGCTCCAGGAGAACGGCAGCTTGATCAGTTCGACTAGCAGCCAGTCAGGAGGATGAAATTACATAAATTAATGTTTAAATAAATTATTTTAAGTTGTGTTTTATCACAGTGATAAAAAAAAAAATTAGATTTGATAATAAAAGCTGCTTAAAACATTCTGATTTAAAATATGTATTAGATTCAATTTCAGTATTTTTGCCTTTTTTTTCTCACCCTGCCAGTTTTCTGAAGCCCCCATAGCGCCCTCTAGTGCCGTGGCACTCACTTTGAAAACTTCTGCTTCAGATAGTAATCCTTCATCATTTCTATCTCTTAACTTTGAGATAGAAATAGATATTTCTGCAATTCTCTACATAAAAAAACTACTTACATAAATTAGGGGGTTTAAGAAATTTCAAAATTTAAATATGACAAATACAGTAGAAAGTGATTTGGTCCATTCTAATGTTAAAAGTCATGTTTTAATTAGCTGTATACAGAAAATCATCATAAAACTGAGTGCAAACATCACTGACACTGTAGGAAAAGTCAAATCCAGCTGCCTGCAGCATTCAGCTAGTCCAAAACATCACAGGGTATAAAAGATGTGACAACACTGGTACTGTCAAAGTCCTTCTGACCAGGGTGGATTTTCTGGCAGCTGTACTTTTGTGGTGCATTCAAGTACATCTTCTACACTGGATTGTCTAAATATCAAAACAACATAATAGTATTTTATCCTTTCTACCCTGTCTATTTGGCTGAAAACATCTGAACTCATCTGTATGCATTAGAGTTCAGAATATTCTGATTTAGAATAGCTGAAAGCAATTTGATCTCCACTGAAAACTTTTCAGTTGAAACGTTACAGATTTTTTTTTTTTTTTGGGGGGGGGGTTACTTTATTTTCAAATTTAAATAATGGAGCAAATTTTAATACCAAGAACATATAAACTGAATGAATGTAAGAGAAATCTATCCCTATGTGAAAAAGGAATTGATCCCACTTGTTAAATTCTGAATTAATTATATTTTTATGAAAGCTGACTTTAGTGTCACTTGCCGCAGCTGATTATTGCCTCATCTATGGAGTCAAGAAACCACTAAAAAAGAGCAAGTCTGACAACATGAAGCAGGCTAAGATGTCTCAGAAAGCTACACATCGTGCTCCAATTAAAAGACTATCTATCTTGGCAGATAGATACACCATCTATCTGCCAAGTTTGAATTTTGTCAAGCGAGTCATTATCCACAAATGGGAAAACATTGAACAATGGTAAGACTTCACCAGCAAAATACTCGAAAAGCTAATCAACAACTCTGACATTGCTATGCTAACACAATACAGAGAAAATAAGACGATTCTCATCATCGTCAACAATTGTCAACATGGTGGTGGATGTTTGATGGTCTGAGGCTGTTTAAATAATTTAAAATAATTATTTTGGAGAGGCCTAGTCAAAGAGCAGAAGTCTGCTTGAGAGGTCGTGGCATGACCTGGAACAGGTCATTCATGCTTGAACTTCTTCCACTGTTATGACGAACAGTTGCCTTCAAGGTGTAATAATCACTTGTTAGATTTAGGGGCCAATTACCTATAAACACGTGACTTAGATAGCTTCTTTTCTTTGACAAATTAAATTATTACTTTAAAATTGTATTTTATTAATTCTGGTTCCCCTTGTCTAATATTAAAATAGGTTTGATGTGTAAATGTAATTATTTAAGTGTGACTAAAAAGCAAAAAGTATTTATTTCCATTTAGAAATAGATTCAGAATTGATTTTTTTTTTATTTTTTTTATCTGCTATCTGTTCTGGTGTCTACCACGCGGGGGCAGCATTGAGCTGAACCCTCGTTTGCCAGCTGCCAGTGAACTGCAGAACAAGCGCAATGAACGGCAATGGCGGTCAGATTCCAAGCAGACAATCCTTTCAGAGGAAAACTTGGATTTCTTTTTCTTCTCCTCCATGCCTGTCGGGGTTCGAGTGAAGAACTTAAGTGGGATGAAAATGGCTACGTCCTCTACTGCCCCTGCATGGGTAATTCACGGCTTCATATCTGTGTTTTCTGCTGCTGAAATTGAGCTGTTCAGAAGTTCACAGGGATTTAAAAGTTTGGTTAGTGAGTCTAGAAGTTGTGTTTTCATCAGATGGTTTCTAAATACCTCCGGTCTGGAGGCATTTCCAGGACTCGGCTAAAAGCTGTTCGCAGTGATGGAGGAATGACGGAGGGTTATTAAACCTCCTGCTCTTCTCCTCCAGGTCGCTTCGGGAACCAGGCCGACCACTTCCTGGGATCTCTCGCCTTCGCCAAGATGTTGAACCGAACCTTAGCGGTCCCTCCCTGGATAGTGTACCGCCACCACACCCCGCCTTACACCAATGTAAGAACGGCTTAGAACTCCTGGAGGGTTATACCTTGGATTAGGGATGAACAAACTTCCTGTTCAAAGGTCAAGTAAGGCTTCTGGAGCAGGTCAAAGGTCTTCTCCCTTCTGAGCTGTTGCTCAAGCTGTTCTTACACAGCTTGAGCACAAAAATATATAACATTTGGTCTGTAATTTAAGAGACAACTCTTAAACTACTTTCATATGTTTTATGTGTGATTGGAAATGAGCTCCATTTTAAACTAAATGAAATCCTCAATCATGCTATCAGCATTTCTCCTTTAGTTTCATTCTCAGGACTTAAGTGGCTACATGTTTATGCGAAGTCTCTCATCTCCCGGTCACATAGCTTTAGTAATGAGCTCAAGTGATAATAATAGCTTTAATCTAATCCAGTCAACTATTTTTAAGAAATATATTTTTAGGTTCAATTGCGATTCCAAGCCTGGGCGACATGGCTCAAAAATAAAATCAGTATTTTTTTCTTTTGAGACCAAATCCGATTTTAATGAGTTTTTCTCCACTTTTATTTTAAAAAATGACACAAAAATTTTGAAAAAGTTACTTTTGTTTCAGTCATCACTTGTGGGAGTCAACTTGAATTCAAAGTCCAAATAAAAAACAGCTGTAAAACAAAATCATTGGCCCTGGGTGGGGGGCCTTAGAGGTGAAACATTAACATTTTCCCAAAGGTGAAATTTTTATATGGTCGATTTATGCTTTTTTTTATGTTATCAAATAAAAAACCATTTCAAACTGGAGAGAAACGTGTCATCGTGTCGCCTCATGCGGCTGAACTAAAAGGCTGACAGTGGCGTAATGCTCCTTTTCTCTCCTTCAGGTTCATGTTCCGTACCAGGAGTTCTTCCAGCTGGGGGCGCTGTCTGCCTACCACCGTGTGGTCAGCTTGGAGGACTTTATGGAGGTGCTCGCTCCCAGATACTGGCCCCCAGGCCAGAGGACGGCCTACTGCTTTGAGACGGCAGCACAGCGGAGCGCAGACAAGAAGACCTGCCCCATGAAGGTCAGAGGTCACAGATACTGAATCCCAGCGAATAGATTGATTTGTAACCCATCACAGAGCAGATGCATTTAATTCCACCTTGTTACATTACTAGCAATGCTAAAGCGCCAACTATAAAGTCTTAAAAAAAAAAAAAGCAAACATCTAAAAGTAGTCTTTTTTTTTCCACTTCAGCTGTTTCATTCAAAATAAACCGTCCACATTTTTTAAATTCTTTATCTATGACTTGTCACTTTATTCGCCGAAGTTGTTGGCATGTAGAACGGTAGAGAGAGGAAGTGCTTACAGAGTCCCTGTGAATAAAAAGACAGGTGACTTCAGCCTCCCTGTGTTCACATACTCTGTTGCCTTTGTTCTTATAACTGTTTCACCAAAGAGACTCTTTAAACTGTTTTTGCTATGATTGTTATCAGCGTATAAAAAACCCCAACAAACTAACAAATAAACAAACAATGCAAGTAAAGCCCAGTGGCCCATCAGGTATATATGACATCAGGGGAAACCCTGGTTACCGGTATCGACCCAAATGTCCATTTGGGTGCCTCCAAAGTGAAGCCTGGACTCACGCTTCTGTGACGTTTCCAGGACGGTAATCCTTTCGGCCCATTCTGGGACTACGTGGGCGTGGAGTTTGACCAGTCCATCCTGTTCGGAGGGATTTCCTTCAGCGTTTATCACCAACCTCAGTGGATCAAGAAGTAAGAGCTTTGTTGTACACGAGGACAAAATCATTGGTAGTGTATTGGAGCTGCTCCGGCTCAGTCTAATCATTATTTTTAGCTATATGGATTTTGATTTCCCCGTGTCGGAACAGATTCCCGGCCTCTGAGCATCCGGTCCTGGCGTTGCCTGGTGCTCCGGCCCAGTTCCCAGTGGTGGAGGAGCATGTGGGTCTGCAGCGCTACGTGGTGTGGTCAGCCAACATGGTGAAGCAGGGAGAGGAGCACATTGCCGCCCTGCTGGTCAGACCATATGTGGGCATCCACCTGAGGATCGGCATCGACTGGGTCAGATGATGAGAGAGGTTCTATAGATCAGGTTCTGTAGATCAGGCTCACAGTTCATACATATCGGTAACAGTGGAGGAGAGAATGAAAATGTAGATATATATGCACATACTTTTCTGATATATCGCAGGACTAATATCTGTCAGACCCGCAGCAGGTCCGGCTCTGAACCCGGCCTCTTCCTGCTTTTTCTCCAGCAAAACGCCTGCCGGCTGCTGGAGAGCGGCGACACGGGGCCTCACTTCATGGCGTCGCCGCAGTGCGTTGGCTACAACCGCCAGACGGCCCCGCCCCTTCCCATGAGTGCCTGCCTGCCCGACCTGAAGGAGATCAGCCGGACCGTGCAGCGCTGGGTGAGGAAGACCGCTGCTCGCTCCATCTACATCGCCACCGACTCCGAGTCCCACAGCAGAGACATCGAGAAGCTCTTTAAGGGCAAGGTGGGTTGTCAAGCAGCTCAGTTGTTATCAGCTCTGCTCCTCTTTAAATATCTGTCTGTTGGTACAGAAGCCAAGCAGAGAGACGAAGTCGGGATATGATAGGTGGGGCATTCATGATCCTCCTCTTTCACTCGTCTTTGACTTGGGGTTGTAGTTCAGAAATTAGTTGAGCTATTGAGACGCTAATCAGCTGTTCTTGATTGTAAAAACAATCCCTTGTTTCCATGGTTTTGCATCAAAACTGGCCAAAAATGAATAAGAGGGGAAAAAAATTCTTCCAGCTGCACAGCCTCAAAACCAGAGTGAATATTTCTCCAGACATGCAGCGCCTCAACCAGGAGGTGAAGAAATCAGGACTGACTTAACACAGCTAGTGCAACTTGCTGCCGCCAGGATTGGTTTAATTCTAAAGCTAATAACAATAAGCAGTGCAACAACTGCTTCTCCTACAGCAACACTGAGCCAGTCCCTCCAGTTTTTCATGCAAAATAAACTGATTTATTCATGCTAATGTAAATATCCCACAAAATTGTCAAAAAGACTGGGATTGGGTGATGCTGACTCCCTCCAGTAGGTGGCAGTCATACTTCTACACTACTAACTCAAGCTTACTTCATATTATGTTCAGCAATATGGCAAGAAACAAAAATTGAGCTTTTTAATTTCTCTAAAGAATAAAATGTTGGTGTCCAATCTGTTTATTTTTTTTCCTTCTATTTGTAGATTTTGGAAAGGATTTGCTTAGGAAAAAATATTTCAAATATTTCTAAAGTAGCACCACAAAAATCTGTGAAACTTAAATTATACTTAAGTCCTGGAAGCATTCAGTCTTTCTGTAGTCAGTTTGTCTTTCAGCGCCAGCCCAGCTTTCGTCCCTCCTGCTTTTAACAGCAGCTCTCCCTGGGGTTCTCTGCAGGTGAAGGTGGTGAGCCTGCAGCCGGACTTGGCCCAAACTGACCTGTACATCTTGGGACAGGCGGACCACTTCGTCGGGAACTGCGTCTCCTCCTTCTCCGCATTCGTGAAAAGAGAAAGAGACGTCCGCGGCCTGTCCTCCTCTTTCTTTGGTATCGAGATGCCGACCAACACAAAGAAAGGACCGAAACAAGAACTCTGAGCTGGGGACAAGTTCAAAGGAATAGTAAAACGGATCATGAGGATATTTTATATGACGTGAATTAGAGCTGCTACCCTGGGAACTGTTTTGACTTGTTTTCCAGCTCCTGATGAACTTCTTCACCATCTACCTGCTGCTGCTCATTTGTTTTTAACACATCTTAGAGGCTTAGTGAACCTCTGTCCGTGATGATCGCCTGCCTTTTATGCAGAGAAAAGCGGCATTAACCAGGACCAAGCACTACTTGGAACGCTGAGGACAGCATCCTTCAAGACTCATTTAAGTTTTGAGTTCACACTATTATGAAAAAGATTTGTAATTAACATTTTTTTAAATCAATAAATCAGTATTCTAGGAATGTTTATTTAAATTTTTTTTTTATCACATTCATGTAAAGCTCATAGTTCGGTTTCATCAGCTGATTTCCTGAAAGCAAGAAGATTTTGACGTTTCAAACAAGTGCCTCAATTTTTCCAACTCATGTATCTAAAGAAAAAATATTCTCCAAGTCACATGTTTTTCAAAGAGACAGTCATATTTTATTTCATAAGTAGATTCCATCAGCTGACATAAGGTTTTACTTGCTGAAAATGAATGACCAGCATGTCGGTTATGTAGCATCAGCACTAGAAAAATCAGTTCTACATCCATATAAGTATAAGGTCAGTGTTAAAATAATGGAAGCGAGCCAAAGCTAAACTGACAGTTGAAACCTACATGAAGGAAGCCCCAACCCTCTGTTCTTTAAAACAAAAAAGGTCAAATATTTGTGCATGCTAAGATATTAAAGGTTTAACAAAAAAAAGGTCAAACAGCCCAGCGTTACCACACAGTCCTAACAAAAACATGCAAGCTGATCACCAGCATGTTTAAGCTATATCCATTGATCAAATCAGTAATCAAGACTTTGTCACTTTAAAAGCAAATATCCATTGCAATGTACTTTTCATCTGGAAATAAAGGCTTAAAAAATAAAAAATAGTGAAACTTATCTGTAGTTAGTCTCATTCAGAATTAGAAATCTGACCAATAATTCTACCAATATTATATAGCTCAGTTATCACTCTTTCATATGGGGGAAGCTGACTAACCTTTGACCTAATCCTAAACTTTAAGCGTCTTTGAAACAATGGGAGGGACTACTTTAATTGCTAATCTCACCTTTTAGTTTGTAGAATTCATTTCAAGCCCTGACACGTCTTGGTGAAAATATTTACTGGATGCAAATATAAAATACAGATTCCTGAGTCAACCACACAGACAGCTGAGGCTGGGTGTGGGGCGACCTTCACACTGTAACAGATCCTCCACCTTAGATGCAGGTTAAGATGGAATCTATCAGAAATTGTCATTGCGCCCCAATTTCTAGTTTGGTTTCTATAAAATATGGCTTAAATTAAAGGTGAAAATTGTTGATGTTTTTAAAACATAAAAGTATATTCTCCATGGGTGTAAATCTATAAAAAGGTTGGTTTCTGTTAATCAAGATGCAAGATGCGAATTTCTTTTTTTATATTGGATAATTAACTTTACGTAATTTCCGCTGTAGGAGCTATAGTTTCTTCAGATAGAAATGATCAAACTGTTTGTTGGACCTAACCTGATGATCCAGGTGTGAATCCAAAAAAAAAAAAAAGAAACACCCGATGTTGACGCCCCTTTTGTAGCGAAGACGCTGGCAGCTCGACTTACCGTAAACACCCGAAGAGATGAGCAGCCATTTTCGGTTGATTTATCCCAGGCTTCAGAGGGATTTTTCTCTGGCAGGTCTCACTCGACTGCAATGGGACTTCTGGACTGAACAACACTACTCACCGGTACATTCCAGACCCCGACAGTCCGCGGGTTTCATGTTCGTTTTAAATCCCAGCAGTCCGTCTTTCGGACAGTTAGCCAGGCAATGCTACCATCCTGGTAGCCGAGGTTACCTCAGTGTGTTTGGCGTTGCTAGGCCGGTGCTGCGCTCCCTGTGCCCGGGTTGTATCTCACCTAAGCTAGCGTTAGCTGAGCTGCTACACCGACCGCTTGTTTTTGACGTTAATTTTACGTGTAATAATTGTTTTGTGAGAAGAGGCTGAGTAACAAACTGCTCCCAGTGGCTGTCATTCATTGCTGCTTCGGTTAGTTCACATAACTCAGCTAATTTAGGGTTGTGGCTCCGGACGGCATTAACCGCCACTGTTACCAACTACCGAGGTAATAAATGTATGAATAGCTCAGTTCAAACCCTGTTATTCTAGTGGATGCTGTGGTTTTACTAATCAGTTTGTAAAACTCTTCTTAGACGTAGCCTTGTTATCCATTCTTAACATGGTTTATTGAAAAAAAAGCTAAAATATTTTATTTGTCTTCATCAGTTTGTTCTCTGGCATTTTGAAGGTCTTTCATTTCAGCCTCATAGCTGACATTATCAGAGGAATGTTTCAGTTTTTACCTATGAATCATCCAGGCACATATAGGATGTGAAACTGGAGGGATGAACCGAGTTGTGTACACACAATACAGCTGAATCCAATACAATGTAACTGTCAAGACAATGTATCATAGAAATGCACTGATCAGGCCTCTCCTGGCCGATAGTGATTTCCATTTTTCATTCAGGTCCAAACCTTTGATTCCATTTTGTTTCGTCTCCCCAATTACTGTGACATGTAAAACAGAATGACATGCAGCATGGTCCTTCATATAGGTTTTAGTTTGGAATCCAAACAGCAGAATACAAAGGAATTAACCGGCCAGAAATTTTGGGCCTCTCTTTCTCACAATTTTCATGTTTCAGCCACATGATTGACTTCTCTATGTGTGACTAAGAGCTCTAATTCAGGATAACTGCAGCCTACAAAATGACTTTTGTAGCCCTTTATTTAAGGCCAGGAAAGAGGCTTGCGCACATCGACTTCTTAAATATTAGTAAAAACAGCACATGCTTCCTCTGAAAATGGTCAGGAACTGTACTATACTGAAAACAAGGAGAAAACAACCAAAGTTCTCAGAAATCTTTACGAAAACGGTGAGTGTTGCTGAGATGAATGAACTCCCTGTGTCTGCCCCACCTTCTTCAGATGCTGCCGTCTTTTCCGGTGAAGCCTTTCTGAAGCTGCCAGGAGGACACGAGGTGCCAAGAGGTGAGGACCGGCCACTGCTTCCCAACATGTCCAAGACCAAGAGCTCCGAGTCCGTCAAGGTGGTGGTCCGCTGTCGTCCCATGAATGACAAAGAGAAGGCCTCTAAATTTGAGCAAATGGTTTCCGTTGATGTCAAACTGGGTCAGATCATGGTCAGGAACCCGCGGGAAGCCAGCGAACTCCCCAAAGTCTTTACTTTTGATTCAGTTTACGACTGTAACTCGAAGCAAATAGATCTGTATGACGAAACCTTCCGGCCTCTGGTCGATTCTGTTCTCCTTGGCTTCAATGGGACCATTTTTGCTTACGGCCAAACGGGGACGGGAAAGACGTACACAATGGAGGGAGTGAGAAATGATCCGGAGCGGAGAGGGGTGATCCCCAACTCCTTTGAGCACATCTTCACGCACATTTCACGCTCCCAGAACCAGCAGTACCTCGTGAGAGCGTCGTATCTGGAAATTTACCAGGAGGAGATCCGGGACCTGCTCTCCAAAGACCAGTCCCACCGCCTGGAGCTCCGGGAGCGGCCCGACACGGGTGTGTACGTGAAGGACCTTTCGTCTTTTGTCACCAAGAGCGCGCGGGAGATCGAACACGTGATGAACGTGGGCAACCAGAACCGTTCGGTTGGCGCCACGAACATGAACGAGCACAGCTCGCGCTCTCACGCGATCTTTGTCATCACGGTGGAGTGCAGCGAGTTGGGCGTGGATGGAGAGAACCACATCAGAGTGGGTAAGCTGAACCTGGTGGATTTGGCTGGAAGCGAAAGGCAGACAAAGACCGGGGCTCAAGGCGAAAGATTGAAAGAAGCCACTAAGATAAACCTGTCGCTCTCCGCCCTGGGAAACGTCATATCGGCTCTGGTGGATGGTAGGAGCAGCCACATCCCCTACCGAGATTCCAAACTCACCCGCCTGCTGCAGGACTCCCTGGGGGGAAACGCCCGCACAGTGATGGTCGCCAACATTGGCCCAGCATCCTACAACGTCGAAGAGACCCTGACCACGCTGCGCTATGCCAACCGGGCCAAGAACATCAAGAACAAGCCGCACATCAACGAGGACCCCAAGGACGCCCTGCTCAGGGAGTTCCAGGAGGAGATTGCCCGGCTGAAGGAGCAGCTGGAGAAACGTGTGGGGAAGAAGAAAAAGAGGAGGCAGAGGAGGAGGGGCGGGGAAGGAAGCGACGGAGAAGACCTGGAGGACGGAGAGACGGAGGACGACGAAGAAGAAGGAGGCGGCGACTACTGGAGAGAGCAGCAGGAGAAGCTGGAGCGGGAGAAGAAGGCCGTCCTGGAGGACCACAGTCTGGTGGCCGAGGAGAAGGATCGGCTGCTCAGGAAAAGGAGAGGAAAATGGAAGACTTGAAGAAAGAAAGAGAAGTTGGTGAAATGCTTGCAGCTAAAGTTAAGGTAAGCAAAAAAACAACAAAAAAAAACCTTCTATCTAGAGGTTTTTATTCTCATCGGCACTTTGTGCTTTCCGGTCTGACTTGATTCTTTTAAACTTTGTGCGTCACTCAGGCGATGGAGAGCAAGCTTCTTGTAGGTGGGAAAAATATTGTTGATCACACCAATGAGCAGCAGAGGATGCTGGAGCTGAGGAGGCAGGAGATTGCTGAACAGGTGAACTCAGAGTCCAAACAAAGTCTGCTAACTAAATGGGAGTTTAAACAGGAATGACGGACGAACACTCCGGCACATTTCAAACCAACAGTGTTTCTACATGTTTTGAATCATTCCATGATTTATGACGGTTGCTTTTCTGTCCGAAGAAATTTGAAAACCATAATGAGAACGAATTAGAAAGAAACCAAATAAAAACATGCTCACACAGTTTTTATGGTAGGTAAAATTCAAATTGAAGCATTTGTCTCAGGAACAATATCGAAGTTCTTCAGGCTAAAACACTAAGGGGACAAAACAATAAAATAAAGATTAAAACAGAGCAACTTAGAGACAGAGTGTGAAGTGCTTTGGAGTCCTCTGGATTTGATGCATGTGGTGGTAGATGTGCCTGATGTTTGGCCACACCTGATTGTCTTCAGAGCCATTTCAGGAAGCCGTAGCTTTAAATGTTTGCTTCCAGAAACGGAGAGAGAGAGAGATGCAGCAGCAGATGGAGAGTCGTGATGAAGAGACTCTGGAGCTGAAGGAGACCTACAGCTCTCTGCAGCAGGAGGTCGACATCAAGACCAAGAAGCTGAAAAAGGTGACGGCTGATTTTTTTTTTTTATTTATTTTTAATTCTTGGACAGACCAAACTTGCTATGTAGTGTTAAAATAAATCAGCATAACATAAAAAAAAAAAGTGTTTTATGGTAAATCAGGATTGTGGATTTAGAGAAGTCATGTGCAGAATATGGTGCTGGCTGTTCAATTCAGTCCTGAGATTTTTTGTGTTTTTTGGTCAAACTAACCTTTTGCTCTCGATCTCGTGTCGTGCAGCTGTTTTCCAAGCTGCAGGCGGTGAAGGCAGAAATTCAGGACATCCAGGAGGAGCACATCAAGGAGCGGCAGGAACACGAACAGACCCAGAACGAGCTCACCAGAGAACTCAAACTCAAGTATGGAACACATTTCCACCCTCAGTGCACGTCTATAGCTTAATTTTAGGCTTAATTTTATTTTTGATTTCATAAGACACATCTATAATTATTTCTAAAAATTAAAATGTGGTCCAAATGTATTTATTTTATTTTATTTATTTTTTTACATATGTATAGTTCAACCTCAATTTTTTTCCTACAAGAAGTCTGAATGTTTATCTTTCAGACATCTGATCATTGAAAACTTCATTCCTTTGGAGGAAAAGAACAAAATCCTCAACAGGGCTTTCTTCGACGATGAGGAAGAGTGCTGGAAGATGAAGGCCATCACTCGCATTGAGGAGTAAGCTCAATAGTATTCTGGAGTTTGGTTCAATCCGTCATAAACTTAGGGGAACTTGCAACTTAACTAAAAACACCTGTAAAAGCAATCGGCTGCGTTTACGGTGCAAATGTGAGCAATTCAGTTAGTTTGAACAGATCACCATGGCGACTTCAGGTCCCTGGGGGTGGTTCCCAAGGATGAAGCAAACTTTTAGAGTTCCATAATTCTCATCCTGATATCTTAGCTGATTCCTCAAGTAAGTTATGTATTTTATGTGCTGACTTAAATTGTGTCCACTTAGAAAGAAAGTTTATACCCTGTTATGCGTCTGGTTTTAACTGACCACGTGAAAGCAGAGCTGTGCTGCAGTGTGACCCATTGTGTTCTCCGTCCTCCTGCTCCAGTGACCATCAGATGTTGTCCCGGCCCCCGTCTGCCGTGGGCTACAGGAGGCCCCTCAGTCACCATGCTCACATCGCCATGAGGATGAAGCCTGACATGAGATACAAAGTGAGCTGCTTTTCTCTTTGTTTCGGAACAAACATCAGAGTGGAGGACAATAATGATCGTCTTTTCAAACAGAAGTGGAGTCATTGGTCGCTACATGCATGCTCAGTATGGGAGACTGCTGCTAAGTCAGTGACTTGATTCAATCTTCTGCGTTTCCTTAAGAAAAAACACTTTTTATCCAGTTTGAACGATAAACTGAATTTGGTCCCAGTTTGATAACTGGGGTTAATCTGGAAAGGATTGAAAAACATCAGGGTTAGACATGAATGCAGTTACTAAATGAATGGAAGTTGATACAAAGTCCTTTTATGAGCACAGATACAAATGAGAGTGTGTGTAGTTGTATATGCTGCATATAGAGGACCACTTTCATTATTTCACCTCCAAGGTCCTCACTTTTTTCAGGTCTACTGCACTCTACCAGTTAGGGTTAAAGGTATGGTTTTGGTTAGGGTTAGGAACAGATTATTAATGGTTTGACTTGGGCTCAGGGTTAGGCTATAGAAACAAATGGAAGTCGGTGTAAACTCTTTGTGAAGATAGAGCGACGTGTGTGTGTATGTTGTGGGTTCTCTCAGGCTGAAAACATCCTGTTGCTGGACATGGACCTGCCTTCTCGGACCACTAAGGAGTACCAGGAGCCAGTCATCGCTCCGAAGGTGGCAGCAGCCCTGGAGGACGCTCTAAGAGACGAGGATGAGATCCAAGTAGACGCTTCAGGCTTCCACAGCAGCTTGGGACCAACCCCGCCTGCCAGTGCCAGCAGCAGCCTTAAGAAACCAAAGTCTGGGTAAGAAAGCCCTCTGCCACTTTCAGCTGTTTGGAAGGAGAGTTATTTGTCGTGGAGCAGTTTTCTTCCACTGCTTCCTGTCTTTCAGTCGACCCAGAACAAGCAAGAAGTCAAGCACGCCGACCTCTCCGTTCAGCCCTTGCAGTCCAGCATCCTCTCTCTACCCTCAGTCCCGTGGCCTGGTGCCCAAGTGACGCCGTCTTCCATTGCCGTCACCAACCTCTTTGTGCACCTTCCCACTTTAAGACTCTTAGAGGATTGGGTGTGTTTGGTCAGGAGCCAAAGGAACCTTTAAGACCACCGCTGCTCTAGTTTCAGCTGTCACCACATCACTGCTAACAGCTGCCATGCATGAAGCCCCAGATCACGCTCCTCTGAGACTGCCTCTGCCACCTCTGACTCTTTGTCTTAAACATCACTAAGTTCTTAATATGAAGATCGCCTGCAGGGTCCAGTCCATGTCTGCCTATTTCTCTCTGTACGTTAATTTGTCACATCGTGGTAAACTTCATGCGTGTGATTTTTATTTGTTTGATTGTATCTGACGGTCAGAGAGTAGAAGACACGACCGTTGCTGTAATCAATAAATGCTGTTGTTCTTGCGGCCCAGCAGAAAGAGGCAGGAAAGGATAGAAGCATCCCAGCGGGTGGGTGACCCACCACTATAGACACATCAGGGTTCCAAGGTGCCTTAAACCTGCAATCCTCAACGTCCTCATTTAAATCCTGCAGGCATGTCGTCTCCTTCATCTCCTTCATAAATTCATTAATTTACTACATCATGCACTGCTTGGATGGAGATGTTTAGAATCCAACCTTTTCTTTGGGTTGCTTGGTAGACGAAGAGCAACACAGTCATGGTTAATAAAAGTTCACCCCTTTTTCAAATGGAAAGACCCATGTCAAAGAACATGATTAGGAAAGTGGTTCCTAAAAGCTCTTAAAATGAAGCAAATAGACCAATAGGTCTCTCACGATTCTACCTTCAGCTAAATCACATTAAGGTCAGGACTTTGATGCTCATTAACCCCTTCAGGATCTGCACTCATTGTTTACGGCTTGCACACCAAAAGTGTTCTCCTGATCCACTTTGATTGCTCGTCACAACCCTGTAACCCCTAGCTACAACCTTGTAACCCCAACTACAACCCTGTGACCCCTAGCTACAACCCTGTGACCCCTAGCTACAACCCTGTAACCCCTAGCTACAATCTTGTAACCCCAACTACAACCCTGTGACCCCAACTACAACCCTGTGACCCCAACTACAACCCTGTGACCCCAACTACAACCCTGTGACCCCTAGCTACAACCCTGTAACCCCTAGCTACAACCTTGTAACCCCAACTACAACCCTGTGACCCCTAGCTACAACCTTGTAACCCCAACTACAACCCTGTGACCCCTAGCTACAACCCTGTGACCCCTAGCTACAACCCTGTGACCCCTAGCTACAACCCTGTAACCCCAACTACAACCCTGTGACCCCTAGCTACAACCCTGTGACCCCTAGCTACAACCCTGTAACCCCTAGCTACAACCCTGTAACCCCTAGCTACAACCTTGTAACCCCAACTACAACCCTGTGACCCCAACTACAACCCTGTGACCCCTAGCTACAACCTTGTAACCCCAACTACAACCCTGTGACCCCAACTACAACCCTGTGACCCCTAGCTACAACCCTGTAACCCCAACTACAACCCTGTGACCCCAACTACAACCCTGTGACCCCAACTACAACCCTGTGACCCCTAGCTACAACCTTGTAACCCCAACTACAACCCTGTGACCCCAACTACAACCCTGTGACCCCTAGCTACAACCTTGTAACCCCAACTACAACCCTGTGACCCCAACTACAACCCTGTGACCCCAACTACAACCCTGTGACCCCTAGCTACAACCTTGTAACCCCAACTACAACCCTGTGACCCCAACTACAACCCTGTGACCCCTAGCTACAACCCTGTAACCCCAACTACAACCCTGTGACCCCTAGCTACAACCCTGTGACCCCTAGCTACAACCCTGTGACCCCTAGCTACAACTCTGTTCAGTTATTTAACTGCTAGGTTGACCGGCATGTATGAAGAGAAAGGAACAAAGAAAACTAAGAAGGGGTTTGTGTCTGAACTAATGTAAAAAATGTTTTTTTTTTCATTATTGCTGTAGTTTTGGGGGTCATTGTCCTGTTTGAGTCAGGGTTGGTGTAATGAGGAGTTCATGGTGTTCTTATCAGCTTCCCCTACCATGTTTGACAATTGGTACAACCCCCACCCCCAATTAACAGAGACAGGTTCACATTTTCAGAGCTTCCTTTTATATATATATATATATATATATATATATATATATATAAATTTATATAACAGCTTGAAAGGGGGTGAACTTTAACCTTTCCATGACCATGTATTCACCCTGTGAGTTCTTTATACCTCGTCTATCTATCTGTCTTTTGAATGAGATCCCAGCAACTTCACTCCCTCTGCCACCACCGCTGGACTAAATGTAGACTTACCACAGAAATGGGTGGAAACACTTGAACTTGCAGGATGCTCGATCTTTCTGCCTCTATGCTACTTTATTACTGTGATGCGTGCGCTGTTTACTTGCTGCTACTGTGGAAGGGTCTCCAACCCACTGTGACGTTTAAACAAGCCTGGGTCAACTTGCAAACTGCATCCCCTCACATAGATGTTTTCCTCCCGACGGTTTCTGCCAGCAGCTGGAACCTTTTCTTGCTGTTTGACCCATGCCTGTTATTCATTTAGATAATTAACATTATAGACTCGTTGCTAGGCAATCTTTAGTCACTTTTGAACATGTAAAGGAGAAAAAAAAAAGAAAGGTTACCATATTAAAAGAAAAAGTACTTATAACTTATTGAAATCTTTCCTTTTTTTATATATGCAGATGTAGATTTAATTTTTATATGCTTTCTTTTTTTTTCTTGTGAAATACTTTTATTTTTTTGAGCTCTGTAATTTAAGGTTAAAAGATTTATTTTTAGCGTCTTACATGCAGTATGTGTATTTTCTATTCACTGTGGCTTTTGTGTGTGTGCGTGTGCTTGATTGGATCGTTTTCCCACACGGTTGAGATTAAAGTGTGAAAGTGCAGAAAAAAGCCGGATTCATGTCACAACCGAGTATTTAGTGCTTGCAGCTGTTGAGTCAGTTTACCAAACGCATATCCTTTCGGATCGGAACCAATTGATGTAACTAACTTTGCAGCTCCGTAGACGTGTTGCATGATCTTGGCATGCTTGAGTAACACATTTGGCTTTGCTGTTATTTATCAATCACAGGAATCTGGGAAGCCAAGTGTTACTGTCTTTATTTATTGTTTAGCCACAGCACTGGATCAGAAACTTTACACTTGTGTGACCAACTTTTTTTGCGCTGTTATCATTTCAAGCCAAATTTTTTTTTTTTTTCTTTGTTCAGTATCTTTACATTATTAAAGAAATTTTAGTGAAAAACATTCTGGTATGTCCTTATTTAAAAGAAGTATTGTCTAGGAAGATGCTACTTTGTTTGAGCTTCTATTTGTGGTGCAACATTTGCTGTTTTCTGGTTAATAGTCTCTTTAAAAAGCCTGAGCTGCCAACTCAAATTTTGACCAATACTGATCTGTTTATTTATTTTTTTACCTGGTGTCTGTCAGCCCTCCCTCACGGCAGAGCAAAAGGGGACAGTGACTGATTTAAGGCGTTCGTGGGGGATTGGTTCTCATGTAGTCGTAATAAATTAGAACGCTGGTTCTGAGTCTCGTTTGTCTTGTTGGTCTGATTCTAATTTGAAGTACGTTTCCATTAGCTGTCGGTGGAAAATCATAATTAACAGAAATAAAGGCTTTCAAACATTTATCTGTGTGTATTTAATCTATAAAATGTGTTCAGTTAAAAAATACTTTATTGATCCTGAAGGGAAATTAAATGCTGAAAGCCATATTGTAACTCGACTCAAATTTTTCAAAAAATTATCACTTAGTGATACATTTTTTAATATAAATAGGCATCTTAATATTCAAATTTATTGAATGGATCTGTGAGTATCGGCCAATGTCAAAAAAACTAAAGGAATCGGTGCAGATTTATTGTCCAGCCCATTTATTGGAGCAGCCTTCCGTTCTAAAAGTAGTCACTACTTTACATGTGAAAGCTGCCAGATGCTGTTTGAAATGTGGACTGGTTCACAACACGGTGTTCAGAAGTTTTTGATAAGCTTAAGGATCGCTAGATTGTCAGGAAAATGTGTTTTTATAGGTAGTGAACACTGAACAGGATAGTGAATAATGTAGCACTTAAAGCGTAGAAACTTAATGGCTTTGTTGCTACAAGGGACGTGTAAAACCCTACCTAGAAACTTTTTTTCTCTCCAAAAAAACCCCAAAACTAACCAGTGACAAGTCTAGCAGCTATTTTTGTGTTGTTGGCGATGACATGTGAAAGCGCCAATCACTGCTGTAACCTGGAGGACGGTTGTTCACAGCAAAGGCAATTTCTGCCAACCTTCGTAGTGCTGACCTATGAAGGGCCAGACGTTAGCGAAAAATAATAAAATTTCTAAAACAGAATCCATGCCTCCAGGAAACAATCATTTCTCAGCAGTCAAGGGTCCAGAGACCCCCTGGATGAAGCAAAGTGCAGAACGAGGGACTGGTTTTTAGCAGGCCAGGCCTGGTGACTGCAGTAGACACCTTTCAACCCAAGGAGGGCAGCACTGAGACAGTTTTAAGCCAGATATTGCAGAATTAAACAAATTTACATTAAATTGTAACAATTTGCACATTTGACATAAAAAAAGAACCCTAAAGAACATACATACACAATTTACCTGCAAAAAAAATAATAATTTGGGGTTTTAGTTAAGATTACACATAATAGCAGGAAGCCTTAGTCTTTACATAAAAAAAAAAAAAAATATATATATATATATATATATATATATTTTTTTTTTTTTTTTTTTTACCCTTTAAAATCTGATCACCAGTCTAATGACATTTAATTCATTGGATTAAGAAGTTATTACATCTTTAGAATCCACTTTATTACCAACAGTTCCAAATTAAAGTCACTCAGATCTGAAATTATTTTTTAAAAAGTGGAACATAATATTCATATACATTCAGCAGAGGAGCACAAATATACAAAAGCCAAAGAGCATGACAAACAAATGACCTACATACAGTACGAAGGGAGATCCAGCAGGCCAAGAAGTAATCCAAAGAGAGGATGTAATCATTTTTTTTCTCTAAAATCCAAACTGATTTTTACTTTTGCAACTATAATTTACCTATTTACCGAAAGTTTTGTTATATTAAACACAGTCAATTTTCTGTTTACGTCACAGTTTCTTTTTCACAAACCAGCTGAGCAGTTCTGAATTGGACTTTTTGCTATCTTCATCTTCTGTCTGATTGACTTGTTCCGTGTTTGCCGTTTTATCTGGAGATTTGCCTGTGCAGTGTCCGTTTGGCACAGGTCAGAGGTCAGGGACCGGAAGAAAAAGCAACAAAAAGACAAGGAAAAGGGGACAAAGGAGTAGCGCCCCATAAGACTAGAATCTAGAGTCCAAAAAGTGACAGGAGATACTTTTTTTATTGAAGTATCTTTGTAGGATTAACAACACAAGACACTTTTGAAAATGTCCATACCACTTCAAATTGTAAAATAAAAGGAAACAAAATCAATTTATTGCGTAAAAAATGAGTACACAATGGGAGAAAACTTGCATGTTGAAGATTATTTATGTATTTTATTTTTTTATCATGCTGGTTCATTCATGTAAAAAGGAATATTAGTATACATTTTTATGGTCCTTCTATTTTGGTTAAGAGAGTTCAAAGGGATGCAGATGGACTTGAGACAACTCCTCGGGCACAAATGTTAGGATTCTAGCTCCAGATTGGACCCAAAGAATAAAACATATGCATAGGAAAAAAAAGGAAAATTCAAGCTTCTATCAAGTCTACGTCTCTCCACGAAAGGTTTTGAAATCCTAACCAACAGTTGGTCTCGGGAAGCAGAAAATTTAAAGGGCATTTTGGGTTTTATTTCAACCGGGCTTTGTCCAGAGAATCCCCATGACAGACGAGGAGAAACCAAAGATGTCAAAGTTTCATGTTTTCCTCAGAGGATATATTTCTAATGGGCCGACTGACTTTTAATTTCTCATAGATGTTGGTGTCCACATGTTCAGTAATCAACACTGATTAAGATATGTGCAATAAAGTGAAATGGCAGAGAACAAATGTTGAACCATTAAAAGGAAAAACAGCAAATACATATACACTCACTGCACAAGACTCCACCGGTGAAGAAAAAGCAGACAGGAGCTCAGGACATTTAGACTTTTGACTGATTATTTCAGTGAGTTTGCCTAATAATTCATTCCACTTTAAAACTCAAAGCTTTTGTTTGTTTGTTGAGTAATTTACTTTTTGGGGGGGATGTGGGTTCCCTGGGTTGTAGATTTCACACTATTAAAAATATATTCTCTGTGAAAAACATTGAGATTATTCCCTACTGACTCAACGGGAAATCTGCCGGGTTGAAATAAACTGGATCCATCGTCCTGGCTGAGTTATCTAATGGACTGAGATGCATCAGTGGAAACAACCCCACCCGCCACCACCAGCTGCAGCTGGAGGGATCTTGACACCAGCTCTGCTTCTCCTTCTCACACTTGTGGACCCAGTCAGTAAAACGCAGCGCCTCACCATGAGCCTCCTCTCCTCTGCAGCGACGGGCCGCTCTGTTCCCGGTTGAAGCTGAACTGTTTTGGTCCCTGCTCCCCGAAAAGTCTCCTGCTTGGTTATTAAAACTGTTTGGAGCTCATCTGCAGACTGTCTTCATCGGCGGGAGTCCGTTTAAAGCTCGCAGCGCTGTCCTGCTGCACAGGAAACTGGAAACGGGAATCTTCCCAGTCTCGGGGAACAGAACGGAGAGAAACGAGGATGGCGATGGAGAGGAATGCGGTCGTCGGCCGGTCTTGTTAGGGGGTTGTCAGGTTGGAACGGAGGGTCAGGCGCCTGCTGGAGAAGCTCCAGCCTGCGGTTTGGAGCGGTGCGGCGCCGGCCGTGGCTCATTTCTCCCGGTAATACAGCAGGTACATTTTGAGTGGCTCGGGCAGCGGCAGCCCCAGGATCCTCTCTCTCAGGACGTTGACGGCCGGCTGGGGTCGCAGCAGTTCGCCCGTTTCCTTCTCCTCCTCCTCCTCTTCGTCCTGTTTCTCCACCTCCACTTCCTCCTCCTCCTCCTCCACTGTCTCCTCCTCCTCCACCAGCCTCCCCCTACCCGCTCTCCTGCTGCTCCTCGCCGGCCGCCTGGCCTGCCGCTCTCCGACTGCCTCCTCGTCCTCCACTCGCCCCTCTTGGTTGTTGTTGCTGTCCAGGGAGGCGGGGGCCATCCCGCCACCGGCCACCACCTGGCGGGTGGCAAGCATGAGGGTGTTGCAGTGGCGCCGGTGGACGCGACGGCGCTTAAAGCGCGGGCCGTACTTGTGGAGGCCGGCCGCCGCCAGGCCCCGGCCCACACTGAAGGAGGAGCCCCGGCCCCGCCCCTGACCGTCCGCTCCGTCTGTGGTCACCCGCAGGGTGTGGCGGATGCAGATGCGGGCCAGTTCCTGTAATGTCCGCACCTCGTACTTGGCTGGAAGGTTAAGAAACAAAAAGAAAGCAGTGGACAAATCAATAAACTGTAAAACGTTTTGTCCAGAACTCTTGTTCTCCTGGTTCTAAAGTCTGTTTTTGATTGAGGCATCAATGGCCGGCTCTCTTTTCCTTTCCTCTCTTTCTGCAGGTATAGAAGCAGACTTCTAGAGCGCTGTCCTTCTGTCTCTCCTCTACTCTTATCCCCCTTTCTCCCTTTCTTTTCCATCTCCATGCCTATTGCATCTGAAACAATGCAATGGATATTCACATTATAGGCGGCATTACAGGCTGATTTTTAGCCTCCCAGTTTTATGCGTGATGATTTAATGAGTCTGAGACGGTGCATCGTGTTAGCGTGTGCCATTATCCTGCGAACGTTAACAAACAGCACTACGTTCTCTGAAAACCTGAAGTGAGACTTACGCAAAGGTGCCGTCTTGGGTTTGCTCTTGGGGCTGTGTTTAGGCAGAACCAGAGGAGCAAAAGACACAGAGATGATTTTCTTCGTCTCCCAGCTGTTCAGTCCGGTGCGGATAATCTTGGTCAGCTGCAGACACGCAACAGAGTGAAGTCATTCGTCCTCATTCCTTCTTCATCAGATTTATTCTCACATGCAAGTCAACGGGTCCATGAGGACGCCGGTGACCTCATGATAGTAGAGGCTTTTAAACGCAATCCCAAGTAACAAATCAGCACTGAGCCTAACATAAGGAACTCTGGTTATTGGAGCAAGTGGCACTTGGACACCTCTGACACTTTTGGTAAGAAGCAAATTAGTCAAACACAAGATTTCAAAAAGTTTGGAGAGGAAAATGATCAGAGACATCAACAAGGTGACTGTTGCCCAGCTGGGTTCTAGAAGAGTTGGTATGCCAAGGAAGACAGTTGCTGCTGGTACTCTAATGTTCTCTGACATGAAAATCTCTGAACAGCTGGAGTTATAACTGAATTACAAACAGGCGGGCTCTATTTACTAAATGCCTTCTGACGCACTAGTTCAACTAGGTCGTATTTAGAGGCAGCAGAGTAAAGGAGACTGACAACCAACGCATGCCTCACTTTCTGGGTTATTTGTTAAAAAAAAGGTAGGAAAAATATGAATCTTTTTACTTCAGCAGACTTCTCCTGTGATGCCACATGTTGGTTTATTACACAAACTCCTAATGAAACACATTGAGATTAATGGCTGCAAATTGACAAAATGTGAATATTTTATGTTTTTGAGTTGTGATATTACAGATTAAGAATGAAAATGTGACTTCCCAAGTCACAAGTGAAAAAGAAACTGGCTAGATAATAAGAATAAAAAATAAACATAGAAGAAGACATGGAGACAATGATGCTGAGGGCTGACCTTCTCCTCCAGAGGCATCACCAGGATGCCCCCCACCTTCAGCAGGTTCTTCATGTACTCCTCGTGTTCCTTCTGCACCCCGGCGCCACAGTAGACCCTGTCATAGTGGCGGCTCTCTGGGGGGATCTCCAGGCAATTACCCACCACAAAGGATGGCTCACAGAACTCAAACCTGAGAAAAAGTGAACAAAAAGAAGGAGAAGTCTATTTGTTTCTGGAAAAAAAAAAAAAAACAGATAATCAACCAAACAAGCACATCTACAACTAGACACCGGAGAAATGCTGCAAGGACCTGATCAAGACTCAGACCTCAAACTCACTGAGAGGAAAGGAGCTTCCATAAAGAATACTGAGGCAAAATTCCTTCATGTTACATACCAAAAAAAAAAAGAATATAAAGCATCTTTATTTTCTTTTATTTGACTGTAACTAAAAAAATAAAAAAAGGTAAGTGTCACAGATCGGCCTGGACCTACTTGTCGAAACTGTCACTGGTTTTGATGAAGGAGTCTAACTTCTGGTAGGCGTACTCGATCACATCTGCATGCAGCTCAATTCCGTGATTCACCCCAAATGGTCCTGAAAAACAAACGACGTGATCTGAGTTATTTGAGGACGTTTGTGAAAAGCAGTCAGGACTTAGCTCTGTACTGGCCTACCCAGGATGAGCCCGACCATGGTGCTGAGGTAGCCGGTCCCGCTGCCCAGGTTGAGGAAGGAGAGGCCGGGATGCAGCTCCAAAGCCTCCATCACCTCGGAGTAGATGCACGGCGCAGACAGATGGATGTTCCCGTGGCGCCAGGCAAGGTCCTGTCCACAACAGAAAGCTACGCTGAGGAAGAGGATTTCTCCGGACTAGCGCTGGCTGGTTGCAGAGTCGTTCCTCACCTTGTAGGCGTTGTCCCGGTACTCATCCAAGTAGTAGTCGGCCCGGTCGATGGCCCTGAAAGCTCGCTCCACCAGGTCTGTACGGATGTAGTAAGCCTCCTTCAGGTTGTCGATCAGGTCGTCGTTGTCCTCGCCGGCACTAACAGCTCCTCCCATCCTGACTGGAGGAAAAGCACCGCAACAAACCCAACGGGACTTCAGGAAGCTCTGCGTTTCTCCAAGAACAGCCTTTAATGAAAAAAAAAAAAAAAAAAAGATTCTGGTACCACTGACCACTGGAACTTGCTTTGTGACAGCAGACAGAGATGGAGTTTCTCTCAGGTCATATATTGTCCTAATCCAGTTTTTGCTTTGTGTTTTGTTCAGTTGTTTTAAGGTGTTCCCAGGCCAGGCTCAATGCACCCTCTCTCTGTCTGAACTGGGGTCGCCCTCTAGGACTAGGAGTGCAGCAAAAAGATTCACAAGACCAGACGAGACACAATGCTGAGTTCATGAGAACGGGACTGGACGAAAACTTCATTTTTATTGAGTTCTGCCACCCAAAACACTGAATAAACTGTTTTGCCTTTACCAGGGGGAGAAAAACGAGGGGATAAATGAAAACGAGTCAAACAGAACACAACAAAACAATTTTAAAAAGATAAAAAGAACAGAAATCCTGCATTTTTATTTTATTTGGGTATTTAAATCTCACTTTGACAGTTTTGTTATTCCACATTGACAAATTTCATCTTACATCTATTTGATTTTACTTTGAAGTAATACGTGTGTGTGTGTGTGTGTGTGTGTGTTTATCGGCTGCTGAGTTTGACATTTTTATGTTCTCCCTGTAGACCCACAGGTTCTCACTGGGTACTCTGTCTTTCTCCTGCTGTCCTAACACTGTTCTTGTTCAGTTTACTGGTTACTCCAAGAGTGTGTGAACGGTTGTTATTAGTGGGGTTGCACCACTAACTTGATTGGTCGGTACTTACTTTAGTAACCTACCTTATCTACCACTGCAAAGGTCTTAAAATCAGACCCTTTCGCTCACCATCTCATGTCTGAATGTAGCTAACAGCTAGCAGCTAACAATAATCATCCACTGTTGCCAACTTACCAACTTTGTCTTGATATTTAGTGCTGTTTTCAGACCAAAAAAAGAAACAACAAAAATCAGCCAAAATTGGAATCAGCAGGTTTGGCTTTTTAAAGATGAGCAACCGGCCAGGAAACTGCAATCGGTGCACTCCAACTTATTGTTGTTGTGTTATTGTCTGTGTTGCAAGGACTAGCAACTCGTGTGGGTATGCCATCGAGGGTCCTGTGGTTTATCTGTAGGCCCGATTTCTAACTGATCAATGTGTTAAAGAGCTGTCTCTGGGTTTCAAGCAGTAAAATGATTCTCAAACCAAGTAAATTCAATTTCTTGGTAAGAATAACGAAATAAACATTCCTTATCTCACATTGGCGTGTTCCTGTCTAACCTGATGACACATTAGCAGTAATGATTGACAAGGTCAGCAACACCAGCGTGAGGCTGGCTGGGTGGACTCCAGAGATCAGATCAGTCCAGACCAAACGAAAGGCCCCATCAGGAGGCTGTAAACGAACCAAGCAGCTGCTTGGCTCCATATTACTGCTGCTGATGGTCTTTAATGAGTCGACTTGAAAGAGATGCCGAGGAACAAACCAGGGGTCCCCCATCAAAAGGAGGAGGATCCGGTGGGAAATGACCAGAGGATGGCGCTCTCAGTCATTTGCTTGTTGTTTTAGAGCACCGTTTATATGAAAGCCAATCATCAGAGCTCGGCCCTGGCGTTTCTGTGGATGTTTTTGTTTCCTAGAGAGTTTCTGTGACGAGGCGCCGCAGGTTTTAATTCACCAAAGCTGCTGCTGGGGCTTCGGCCATTAGCGCCTCACTGAACCGTCCAGTTTAAACACCACCACACCAGCACCAGGCTGCTTTAGCGTTATTTTCACCCGGACAGCAGCAAAACAGCCAGTAACACCTTCATGCAGCTGCATTATGTCCTCCAGAGACCAGGAGGAAAACACCGAGACGACGCGCGGACCAGAGCTGGCCGCAGCGGGGAGAAGAGCCGCCAGCAGCCGCGGTTCGGGCCCAGTTAGCGGGGAACCGGCTGGGGGAACGCGCTCCGTCTCAGCTGCCTACCTTCTCGTCGGCCTGTTCTTCTCCTTGTTGTTGACGGTGGTGGTGGTGGGGGATCCAGTCAACGCACCACTGCTGGATGTAAACATTCGGCCATCTGACGTGATGACGTCACACGCCGAGCACGTACAAAAGATGGCCTAGTTTCACAAAGCGGAGATGTAATGGTTCAGATCAGGTCGGGAAAGGCCCTTTTTCCATGAAAGGCATATATATATATATATATATATATATATATATATATATATATATATATTATATATGCAAGAAACAGCTTCAATCTTCACTAGAATAAATAATTTATGTGTGCTGTTTCACAAGTCTGGATTTTCCAGATATTCTGGTTTAATTAAGCCCACAAAAGAAGAAGCATATGAGTCACCATCATTTATTCTGAGCAGCAAGTCTACTCCAGACCAGGCTAAATTAATCCCGGAGTCTTGTGTATTTAATCAGCGGTCACTCTGATCAGAAACCAATGTCCATGACTCCTCGTGTGTCTATTTTGTTTTTGTTTTCCCCTTAATCACCCTGCATTAAAACACCAATGATTAATTTTGTGGTGTTTCAATGCAGTCAAGTACTATAATTATTTTATCACTATGAAGGTAGAATATACCATTATCAACATTACAATTATCCATGTAGGCATTGTTGTTGTTTGACTCTTTCTGAAGTTTGACAAAAAGGTCTTTAATAGAGTGTTGCATGTGTTGAGTGGATTAGACAAGGACACACTCAGGCCCCTGTGGGATATCACTTAACTGCTGAATATTAACGCCAAAATAATGTTTAAAACCTTTTAGTTTTGGCATATATATTTAAAGAAATGCACAGTTTAATTCACACAATATGTAAAACAAGTATTTATTTACACCACAAACATACTTTTTGTCTCCATCAAGGGTGCTGCTAATAACAAGATACATTTCATCATCTCTGTTACAACTTATGATTTCTGATTGCCGTTTACCATTTACTCTAACAGTTAAACAGGAAGCGATCCCTTCTAAATAAAAGAATCAACATTTAAACAAGAAGTTAACCTTAGTTAAAACTAATTCGGGACGATAGGGATAAGTTATTTGTACTTTGTAGTTAACATTTTATCCACGTGCTTCCCAGACGCTGCAAAATGTTCTAATATTTCATCTTGACTTGTCATGTTTGTTCTGTACAAATATTGATAAGATATAACAAAAACATCCAGCATCCAGCATCTACTTTCAGTGATGTTAAAGTGTGCTGGATTTTATCACATCCTCCTGCTCAGTGTTTGTGTTGAATTAAAAATCTACAGAAAGTCACTTAACTAAAGGTTTGATATTGTTTTAAACGCTCTTAACAAAAGGAGCTGAAAGACACAGCAAAACCCATGTTTGGCAAATGCATGCAAATTCACAAATCGTCCACCAGATGTCAGTGGATAATTTTCAAACAGTCAGGCATATATTGTATTTGGTTTCACTCACTTTCATTAACCTTTTAAAATGGTTGAATTTGCCAAACATTTTTGTTTTTTCCTACAAAATTTCAAAATCAAGCATCAGAACCCAATCCATGGGCTGCACGTTATGCTGAGCAACATTAGTCAATATGTAAAATGACACTAGTCAGTTAGTTAGTCTGTATTTTATAATTTGTGATAAACTAATTTAACACATTCTTATCCAAACTGGATATAATTAGAATATCATATATATTTCAGGTCCAGGACTTGTAGTAAGTACCGGTCCACCTTAGGGGAGTTGGTCTTTCTGATTCAGGAAGACGTCCTCTCCAATGGGTCAGTCACTGCAGATTAGAGACTGACTTCCATTAGTGGCTCCTCTTTCTTAACATAATGTCACAATTTCCCAGAGCGAAACTCTGCCTTTTCCTGCTAAAACTGAAAGGTTATCGTGGCGCATTATGGGATTAATGGTTCTCATATCATCCTCCTTGCTCCTTGTAGTTCCTTCCTGCCTGGAGGCTCAACACTGTCTAGTTCAAAAGAGTTGAAGTTTTCCAGAACTTTGTGCTGAACAGCTGATTCTTCTCTGTTGCCGGTTTTACTCAGGCATTGAGGACTGGTCAAAAATGCTCACTCAAAGTTTAGCAGGGAAAAGGCAAAGTTTTTGTGAGTACTGTGGAAGAAGCAGGTTCTTCTCACAGTAAAAACCTGCTTTATACACTACAATGAAAACCACAATAGTTCATATGATGACATGACCTGTTCCTGTCCCAATTAGATAATTATTGAAGCATTATGTTGTCAGTTCAGATATATTTTGTCATACTCTGTCTGTGTATATGTGTCTTTATTAGATTTGGTCCTAGCACTGATCTACCGGTGAGTGCTAAAGCCAACTGCTATATCACGATACCTCATGCTGATACTGTCACTAATAACAAGTATTAACATCCTCTCCAGACCCTTTAAAAATATGTTTTTACCATCTTATCAGCAGGTCAACATCATATGATATCCTTTGTATTAAAACCGTAATGTCCTTGAAGCTTGTTGATGTGTACAGAAGAGTCTATACATTTGAAGTACATAGATATATGAATCAGACACAAACAACAAATCCTCTGTTCTATGAGTCTTTATTTGGGTTTTTTTTTATAGAGAACATTTAAAATGGTTCATACCCTCACAATAACTGACGTCAATTCTCTGCTTTATAACACTGACACAGAAACAGGGAACATGTTTACAAGTACACAAACACACATTCACAAACTTGGCCAATCTACAGTGTTATAACCCCCCGCCCCACCCGCTACCCCCACAAAAACAAAAAGTTAAACAAAAGCATGAATCCCTAAGAACACACAGCCAAGGCCTGTCCCACTTTACAAAACGGTGCAGTAGCAAAGGAACAACCACGTCTACAAAAGTAACTAAAATGATCACACATTCTATAGTAATGGAAGTGCTTGTACTTCTGGAAGTTTTGTACTATTTTTTTAATTTTTTTAAAGGATTTCAAACATCAGTGTCTAGAAAATCACCAGTAAAAATAGCTCATCTCTGTAAAAATGTGCTAGCAGGACAACCCTTGGCTGTGGAGTTTTCGCTGTTTTTTTTTGTTTTTTTTTGTCACAAACTATTGTTCATTTTTAGAATCGTTATTAGTTTCGAAACCATTTTCAACTTCGATACAACAACAAATAACACTGGTTTTTTTTTTTGGTTTTTTTTTTTGTTTGTTTGTTTTTTTTTTTTTGTCTGGATACAAATATGTACAGAAACTTTTTTTCCACTTATGTCAAAATAATGCCCTGCACTCTGATGCATTATCTAGAGATGACTGCCGAGCTTCAGATCCCTTCACAGAAACTGTCCGTGCAGTTTTTTGGTACCTGAATCGACAGAATGAGATCACAGTTTCTTCAGAGAGACAAAAGCTTTGAGTTTTCCCCTGGTCCTCAGAGTGCTCTCTGTCTGTCTGCAGCGGACAGAAGAAGACACGCTTTATTCCACAGAGTAAAACCGTTAACCCATCCCCACCCGTTTCTCCCTGAAAGTCAGACATCTGGATCAGGACCGAGGATTTTCAGCAGTAATTGAATGGGTGTAAACATACCATATGTTGACATGAGTGGAGGGAGAAAGGCACACATGATAAGACCACACATATCTGAGAACTACGGCTGGGGAGGTGACTTTTGGTTTTGTTATATTTTGGACAGCCTGATGAAAAAGTGCCACTCAGTTTGTTTTTTTTCTCTCTCTCTCTCTCCATCTCTCCTTATATATCTCCCCTTCACACTCACATTTGGATTTTGGTGTTGACTGAATTCCCTGAAAAGTGTCGTCACATCAAATAAAATCGAGAGAGGGAAGGGGAAGGGGGGGGGGGGGAGACTGAGCCCCGTCTTGTTAAATGCTCTTTTTCAGATCAGAACAATAAAACTGACTCCATCACTTGGTACTTCTATGTAAATAGGAAAACATACAGTGCGTGGGTGCAGGACCGACCGTGGGCTGAGTTCGCTTTCTTAGCTGACTTTTTCTCTTTTTTGAATTTTTTTTTTTTTCTTAAAACACTCTGCTTTTATGGCCTCAGTGTTCTTCATTTACATACCTCAGTAGACAATTTCATCAAGCAGTTTAAAAGGGGTCATGCCATATCAAATAGGTTAGGAGAATATTCACAGTCTTAACACTCTCGGGGTAGAAATCTTGTGCATTTCAAGAAGAAAAATACACTACTTTGTTAACCAAATGCATCCAAGCAATCTTTCTTGAGGAAAGATGCAGAGAAGACCCGGGAGGGGGTAAAGAGGGGCTGGAGCGACCGGGGGGTGGGAGCGGGAGTTGGGAGGAGGGCTAAAAAGTCAGGAAATGCTTTAACATTCTCTTGAGTGACGTCCACGTATTTATGCAACAAACGCCTCCTCCGACAACAAAAGGGGAGGTTGTGCAGCTCGGCAAAATCAATTTTCCACTCCCACGCGCTCGTCTCATTTCACACAAGGCCTTGATCCAGCCGCTGCTATCGCTTCTAGCCTCAGCTGACAGCCTGACCTGCGGCTGTGCTCCGCTCTGCCGCAGGTTACCTCAGAACCAAGCAACTCCTTCCCATCAATCTCTCTTTTGGTTTCCTAGAATTTGAAAAAAAGGAAATCCTTTAATTTCATGAAACTCGGGGGTGCGGCGATGGCACAGGGGTAGAGCGCGCGACCCATATTCGGAGACCTTTAGTCCTCGCGGCCATTGCAGATACGTGTCTCGGCCTATTGCCACATGTCTTCTCTCCCAACGCGCTTTTCCTGTCTGACCACTGTTAAATAAAGGCCGCTACAACATAAGAAGTAATAATAATCATTTCAGGAAACTCTTCAGAGAAAACACAGGAAATTTTCTGATCTCAGATCTGTCCGACTTCAACTGCTGGCATCTTCGACGAGTTATTCAGAAAGTGCACATTCTACGCTGGCTAAGAGCACATTTACAACATGCCTTGGACATCAGAGTTACACACGGGAATAGTTTCACCCCAAAGGCAGGTCACACTAACATCTCCTACTGGTTTGTTTCAACATGAAAGAGCTCGGAGCGAGCAGGCCTTTACCATGAACAACACACAAGAAGAAGAATATTCAGAAACCGCACAACGTCGCTGAACACAATGTGCAGAACATTATTCAGAGGCATCGTCTTTTTTTTCACTATACATGAACTCACACTGACACTTAGGATTCAGGTTCAGCCGTAAACATGCAGCTGATGTTTAGCACACCTTCAGGCCAAAGACAAGACAGGTGGACGAAAAGAAGGAGAAAGGAAAATAGAACGAGGCAGGGGGTGGGGTACTGGGGAGGGATGGGACGGAAACCGACAGGATCCAAAAGTACTGTTCCATTACCATCAATGACTTCAGCTTGACTGAATGTTTAAAGCCACAGTTGAGCAGGTCTAAGTGATATTAAAGAAGGAGCAACCGCCTCCTCACAATGACGCACCCTTAACGTCTCGCCTGAACAGCTTCTGATAATACAAGAGAAGAAGAAGAAGTCAACAATTACACTGGAAAAATATATGTATGTTTATATTCATATATATAGCATCTTTAAAATCTATTTGTACAGAATGTATATATAGTGTACTTATGGCCATCTTGGCAGAGAAATAAAGGCATTTTGAAACAATCCGCGTTCTCTCTCGATGTCGTGGTCGTCCCGGGCAACCAGACATTCTTACATTGCAGAGATGCAGAGAATCAGGAAAAAAGTAAGCTCTCCTTTTTTTTCTTTTTTTTTTTACTTTTCTTTTTAATCAGTGGCACTTTGTGCATCGAAAAAAAAAAAATTAAAATCTAGAGTAAGGCTACAAGGGTGTGTATGTTTGAAGTTAGTCAAAGATAGAAAGGACCTTATTGTATCCTCAAGGGTTTGGATATGTCGCAGTGTATTTTAGGAATCATCATGCATCCAGGCTGAAACACGGCCGGAAAAGCGCTCTGTGTGGAATATTTTTTTTTTACGGACGATCAGAGAATAATTCGCCAAGCAGCCTCGGTGCATCGTAGAGGTTCTGGGTGAGCCAGTGCTGGCCGCTACAAAGAGCTTGGGAGAGGTACAAAATACTTTTTTTTTTTTTCTTTTTAAGCTTTTTTTTTTTTTTTTCTTCACCTGACAGTAAGCAAATTAAAACACAGAAATGTGACAGTAACAGAGAAGTGAGTGCTTCTGTTGGGTTTACAATCAGCTGCTGGTTTGTCTAAGTACACGCCTAAGCAATCAAACAGTACTGGTATTAATGTCGTTTCTTTATTTAAGTATTAGCAGTGGATTTTTTTTTTTAATCTTTTTTTTTTTTTTAACTACTCAGACTCAACCGTCACAACACGCACATAAATAAGGAACAAAATAAATACACATCAGTCGACTTCTTTCTCATTAAATAAATAATAAATACATCATTTTTCTTTCTTCCCTCTCACTCGTGGGTTTTTTTTTGTAACAGTAACAGAAAAAAAGCACAAACAAAACAGGAAAACAAGAAAAAACAAAACAAAAACAAAAAGATTATTTTCTTGCAAAATTATCAAAAGAATTTTGATTCCTTATAAAACATCTGCACATAAAATAATAAAAAAAAAATAATAATAATAAAAAAAAAAATATGCCTCGTCTGTCCTTATAGATTCTTAAGACATCTGCAGATTGGTTATCAGTGAAGTTGCATTTTTTTTTTTTGTTTGTTTGTTTTACAAAACAAAGTTATTAATAAATAGATTGCTTTAAATAAATAAACCTCAATAACATAAAGGGCAATAAGTTACAATTTAAAAGTTCACAAGTTTAAATAATTCATATATAACAATAATTATCGTACCACAAAACTATTCATTGAAATGAAGTGCAATTCCTATGTTGATAAATACTATTGATATGACTAACCGAAGCTGAGATGTGTGCACACTACTCCTATCATCATTCAGGTAAAAAAAACAAACAAACAAAGAGGGTTTGGTCTGCTGAGTATCCAGGCTGCTCTGAGATCTGCCTCACCGCTGCAGACACGCACATTCAGGTGAGCGTGTGTCTCATTTCGCTGGGATGTGTGTGAGAAGTATGTGTGTGTGTGTGTGTGTGTGTGTGAGTGGATGTGGATCACACAGCTGGTGAGGGCCCCCCCCCCCCCCCCCCGCCCCCCACGCCTCCCAGCCAATGCTACAGGACAGCGGCGAAAGTCGCGTCGCCCGGAAGCAGATCCCGCCTCCTCGTTGCGGTGCAGACTCAGCAGGAACAGCACGTCAAAGCCCCTCAGATCTAGTTCCTACAAACATTATTCCATTATTCCTGACACTCTGACTCGAAGGTCTCCTCCTCTGAATCTCAGAAGCAGCATGGTGTGGATTTTGGTCGCTTTTTCTTCAACAGAGGTGCTCCCTGGGTTGATTTTATTTGAAAATTTGCCGTTTATTTAAGTAACCTGAATTCCCTTTTTGTTTTTGAATCATATTTGAATATATCGTTGAGCATTTCAGCATCTCTCCAACTCCCCCCCGCCTCCCACCCCTCCACCCCCCCAACTGCATCCAGCTCTCCAGCTTCAGCAGCCGTTTCAGATTCCCTCCTGTGCCGCGTGTTGAGCCTCACACTTTGATGCCCTTCACAGCCTTGTTGATGCTCTCCAGTAAGGCCTTGTTTTCCGGGCTCTGGAAGCACTCCTTGTTGGTGTACATGTCGGTCAGGGTGCTGACGTAGTTGTCAAAGTTCTGCTCGGTGATTGGCTCCTGCTGCCATGCAAGACAGATTGAGATAAGTGAGATAAACAAGTGAGATAAGTGGAACGGTTCTATTCGCTGTAAAATTTACACAAATTTAAATTAAGAAAAGAATTCAGCTTAATGGAAATACGACAATTTTGAAAAAAAAAAAAAACCCTAATATTTTTCGATAAAAGGTTACAATGAGGTGGTTTTTCAGTCATGTCGAGATAGACATATTTTGATAGTGTTGCAATGGAAACACCCTTTTCACACCACACGAGTCATGTGATGTCACTACTGGATATTACTTCTGGCGAAAACGCCGAAGAAGACAACAGGAAGTAGTAGGAGGATGATGGTATGTTTTTGTTTTTTTTCGGACCATGTGCAGCTGGCTCCACCAGGTCTCTAGGGGCATCACAGAGTTCATCAAAAGTTGCGTGTCATTCCAACTTGTTGAATCCATAGCTTTTCTGTAAAATCGCCTACTACGATTTCCCCAAAATGCCACATGGATAGCTGCTCTCAAGTAGGCGGGACGTTTTGCTCCAGCGCCTGAATAAGACGCAGACCTCTCCGATGACGGATGAGCTGTTCATATAACTGCTCGCACTCATGATTTTTAATGACTTATCCATGACAAGCTTACTTAATTGTGATTTTAATATAATTTCTTGCTTAATGGCAATGTTTCTTCAGCTTTAGCAGAATCTAGACAGAGATTTGTGCACATCTGTACTGGAAACACAGCCTGTGACGTGCGAAGCCTCACCATGTGGGGCAGGCGGATGTTAGCCAGGCTGCGGATGAGGGCCCGGCTCAGACCGGACAGCTCCATGAAGAGGGCCTCGTTCTGCTCTTCGATCATCTTGTTCTCGTGCTCAATGCTCTTTAGGTTTTTTTCCATGGAAGAGATCTGCAACACAAAGAGACATTTTCAAATTACAAAACCTTTCACTTAAGAAAGTGGTTTTAATCGGAGACCCTGTTCACACCGGAGTAATGTCCACACAGTCAGATCCAGTCTGGGCCGCGGCAAGCGTAAATATATGGAGAGAAAATCGCCATATACATCTGTGCACACGTCAATACTTGATTTGTAAACAGGGGGTTTTCACACCTGGTAGTCTGGTGGACTCGGTTCGATTGGAGACCAAAATTACATTGGTTCAATTTTCAGCTGCTGTGGTTCACTTTCACACAGTGCTATGTCAAACCAAACCCTTTGAAAAACCTGAAATCTAACTTTCATTAGATTCCTCTAATTTTGCCTAATGACATTTAACCCTGCAGGTCGTCCCTGAAATTCTGATGCATAGAATCACAAACCTAAATCTAAACTGTGGCACAGAGAGTAAACATGATAAAAACATGCTTTTTCTGCAGCATTGCTCATTAAAATGGCACATTACCGATGCATTACAATGAAAAACGACATGTACACTTAATTATATTGTATTAGCCATTAGGTAAGATAACCTAAGTACTGTTACTTTTAACACTCTAAGTATTTTTAAAAGCCAGTACTTTCTTACTTTTACTCAAGTAAAAATGTTAATGTGGTACTTTTACTTTTACCAGAGTACATTTTTGTCTGTGTATTTGAACTTTTACTTTAGTACATTGTTTAAGTACTTTCTCCACAACTGAATAATGTACAGTATTGTTCCACATGTACACTGCAAAACACAAATTTCTAAGTATTTTTTAGCCTAGTTTCTACTGCAAATATCTTAGTACACTTGAAATAAGACGAAAAAAACTTACATGTAACTTTTAAGCAAAAATATAGGAGCTTATTTAGAGCCAATAATTCCTTAATGTTAATCTTCTATTGGTAGATTATTTCACTTATAACGAGGCAAAAATGTTTGGATATGAGCGAAATAATCTGCCAACGGAACAAGTCATTTTTAAACAAAATTTTTTTAGGAATTGTTGATTTAAAACAAGTTCCTTTATCTTGCAGAAATTTTATTTGCAAGTTAGTTTTGTCTTATTTCAGATGGACTAAGATATTTGCATGAGAAACTCGGCCAAAAACACTTTGTAATATTTTGTGTTGTTGCAATGTCTGATTGTTTTTGTTAACCTGAAGTTCCTCTGAAATAAATAATAGCCTTTAATCAGAAACCATTTTGAATTCTCTAGTTACTGTGCATTGAGTTGCAATGCTCATATTTGCTGCTTTTCTTTAAGTTTAAACATACTGCTGGGTCTATTTCAACATGTATATAAGATTACCTACAAATGATGTTATGCAATGTATATACCAGAAACCACCTGCATTACAGCGACACCCACCTGAGTTTGCAGGTTGACCATGTCGGCCTCCATTTCGTTGTTGGACTCGTTGAGGTCGCTTATCTCTCTGTTGAGCTGCTTGATCTCCTCGTCGTTGTCCAGAACTTAAACAGAAGCGCAAACATGTCAGTGAAAGAGGAAAGCCTGAATATAAGCAGCCTTCTCCCATCAACTCACTCAACTACAAACGGAGATATCGTACACCATTTACTGTATTGTTCTGTAGTTTTCTCCCCTCCTTTGTAACATAAAGGCATTAAGGTGTTAAGTTCAAACATCATACCGTCAGTGGCTCTGAACTTGGTGCTCATATATTCCTCAGAGGGGAACTTGGCCTTCTTCTTGGCATACAAGGCTCTGGGACATCCTGAGAGGCTGGAGAGAGGAGAGAGAGAGAGAGACAGGATAGCTGACCTATCAAGTAATAAAGACATCTGTTTACTTACTAGACTCGGCTTAAAACTTTCCTTTTTCATAAAGCTTATAGTTAGACTGGCGTAGGTTATCCTGGGTTATATCTGGAGTTATGCTTATGTAGGCTTAGGCTACTGGAGGACAAACCAACCACTTTTTCTGTCTACTCTGTCTTTTCAAACCTCCGGTTTGGTGGTGGCAGATGGCTGGTTGTACTGATCCAAGTTCTGCTGCAGGTTTCTTCCAGTTAAAGGGGGGTTTTCCTCTCCACTCTTGCCACGTTCATGCTCGGTATCAGGGATTGCTGTAAAGTCAACGACACTGGATGCAATTCGCTAATTAAACATCTTGAAACCTGTCTCTTTAAAAACTCCTGCTCTTTCTGAAACTCCGCCTTCATGAAGTCATCACAACACGGCTCCTCTATTAACTCTTTAACAACGTTTTTACCAGTGTTGAACTGAGAAGTAGCTCCTATACAGAGCTCAGCAGATTAGCAGTTTCACCAGGTCTTTGCTAATTGCTGCTGGCTAGTCTGAAGGAGCTGAGTGGGGGAGTAATGGATTTCTTAAGCATGCATGAAAGAATCAAAGCAACACTCCAAATATGTTTTTGATTATAAGTAAAGTTCAAAAAAGTTGATTTTACATAACACTGCCCCTTTAAGAGAGTCCAGCTAGAGAAACAAAGCTAAGCTCAAGTCGTGCCATGAAGCAGTTTGGTTCGTCTGTGTGCACCTCACCTGCGATGTGTGAGGAAGCTGCCGTTGGCGTGTCCGGAGCCGTCGCAGCCGGGGGTGGGGCAGGTGGGACCCTCTGTCTTGAATGCCTTCCAGTTGAAGGGCATCCCGTTCAGCAGGCCCTCCTTCTGCCTGCGGGCGGCCAGCGGGCAGCCATAGGCGCTGCGGTGCGTGGCGTACTTGCCGCTGATGTGGCCCAGGCTGTCGCAGCCCGGCACGGGGCATCTGCTGGGAGTGACGGAAAGACGTCGGACAGAGAGAGAAGAAGAAGAAGAAGAAGCAGTGTTTAGGAGATTAGTACTCAAAAATACTCAAAAAAAAGTTATTTTGGGGGATTATTTAATAGATATGCACTTTCAATTTTTTAGGGTTTTTTTTTTTAATGTATTCTTGCTGTTGTATTATTACTAGCACATGTTATCAGGTTTAATGTTTTATGGGGAACTGCAACATGTATCCTCCATGCACTGTGCTCTAGATCACTCTAAGACTAAGAGTCAGTGTTTGCAGCTGGAGTGCTTCATCAGTGAGGGCGACTACTGTTTGGTTCAACTAAAGGCCAAGGTCAGCACCTCCACATAAGACTCACAGTAACTGTCCTCTCTGTGCTTCTCTGTCTCTCTGTCCTTTATTGCATTTTACTCTTTACCGTCAGTCATGCTAAAAGCAGACGTTATGGCTTTCTGAGCGGTACGAACTTTAAAAGCTCCGAGTCCTCCTGGTTGTCCTTGGTAGGAGTTTTAATTCCACTTTTCTTGGCACGCGGGCACCCAGAGAGACTGAAAACAGAAAGTATGGAGTTGATAACAGAGGGTTGAAAACGTTACGGTAAGGTGACTGTTGCATAAAGGGACAGAACATGAGAAGGAAGGATATTCTTTAAAAAAAAAAAAAAAGAGGTCCAACCAAACGAAAAATAAAATCAAATCAAAAACGCCTGAAAGGTGAGGAAATGTGGATGTGGTTCCTGTCTAACTCTACCATGAGCTGTCACTAGGCCTCTCTGACTGACTGACTGACTGACTGACTGGTTGTGTGTTTTGTTGAAGGA
Source organism: Poeciliopsis retropinna (assembly GCA_010277075.1). Taxonomy (NCBI): domain Eukaryota; kingdom Metazoa; phylum Chordata; class Actinopteri; order Cyprinodontiformes; family Poeciliidae; genus Poeciliopsis; species Poeciliopsis retropinna. The sequence continues at coordinate 3,498,085 of VMRM01000009.1, forward strand.
GCTCTTTGCTCGGTGTGCTGGTTACCTTCGGTGAGAGGCGTAGTTTCCTGTGATGTGGCCCGAACCGTCGCAGCCTGGCGTGGGGCATCTGGAGACGGGAAGAGTTTCATATTTAGTGTTTAGAAAGGAACGCCAAACCAGAACAACGAGACAAGATGGCTTCCTACTGCGCCCTGCACGTGTTTTGGATTTTTATCACTTCGCAGTCACTCATTTTGAAGTCATATATTGAGGTTTTGTGATAGACAAGCACAAAGTGGAAGAAAAAGAATCCATATGTTGAGAAAAAGGCAGCAGGAACCACCTTTTGGGTTGTGTTTCTACCATGGCTCATCGAGAAACTCATGTTTTTTATCCACTTTTCTTTGGACGATAACTCAGATTCAGTCAGATCGAATGGAAAGCCTTTTTGAATAGCAAAGCAGTTGTTATCAATTCTCGATTGGATTTTGTAGCAGACTTTGACTAGGCTGTTTGAACACACGAAAATTCTCCATCTTAAAACGGGGTCGTCAAACTCATATTCATCTCAGGCCATGTCAAGATTGTGAATGACCTCAAAGGGCAGAACGTAATGATAAAAGTACCTGTCAGCAAACTGTTAAAAAATATCAATAATTAGATATATCCTCATTCAATTAGAACTTCTTAATTAAATCGCTTTGAAGTGCTTTTCACATTGATGCACATTCAAATTGATTTGATTTAGTTGATAAAACAATATCTAGAAGATCCTCCAGTATACTAGGCAAAGCGAAAGCCTCCCCACAGCATAATACTCCCATCACTATGTTTGTCTGAGAGGATGGTGTTATAAGGTGTTATTTTAACGTCACCATTATGCAGTAAAATAACAATCCCAACAAGGCACATTGAAGTTAGTGACGTAACATGTTGTGATGTGAAACCGTGAAAGAGCGTAAAAACATTTGTGTTTTACTCGTATCACATTTCCCAAACTTGTTGAAGTGACCTTGAATTCCACTTTCTCCACTGCGACTGAAACTGAACGTTCATTGAGACTCAAGGATATTATCTGCTATTACAATAACCCTGACAATGGTAATTATTCAGTATAAAGAAAAAGTTTACCAACTCTGTACTGGCACTGCACCGATTGCAGTTTTCTGGCCGATTGCCAATTATCGATATTCAGTATTTGCCCAATGCAGATTTTTTTTTTTTGTCTGAAATGTTTCTAAACATAGTAAGAAAGTCGCTGAGTTGGCCACACTGGGGTGAATACTGTTAATTGCAAACATGCAGACATGACCCGGTGGGCGGGGCCAACAGTCAAAGCTCTCACAGCAGAGCACTGCTGGTTGATTTTTTAGACCTTTGCTGAGGTAGAATAAGATCTCCTTCATATGTAAGTGTCAGCCCTTCACTGATCTCCCACAATTCAGGAAATCTGGGCTGATTTATCAAAACAACCCTACTCGATACCAAATATTACTAATTTTCTGTCGGAATTTCTGTGAATCCTTCATTTTGATCAATACAAAAAGAGCCACATGTTTCTTTCTAAATACATGAAATATCTTCCCCATGTTTTATTTAATCAATTATTTAGTTTTTTTGTTTGAGTTTTTCTTTTTTCTTGCTACATGTACTTATCTTGGAAGAGTTGTACTATTGTATTTCCTGTCCCTAAAGCATGTCTTTCTTCATTTTGCTTAAATTTAACCTTCAATCGTCTCACAACTGATTCTCTACACATTATTTCATATTCGTTGTTTTTCAATGCAAAACCTGTTTGTGCATTTTTGCTCAATAAAGATAAAAAAATTCTGTTAATTAAATAATTGAAAAAAAATAATTCAGGCATTTTTGACGCTGCTTTTTTTTTTTTTTTTTGGCACTTATTCACATGAGCTGAGTGATGTTAAAGCGAGCAGAGACCAATCCGCAGAGAGAAACACAATGACAGACGCAGCAGCAGAGACAGCAGTTGAGCTAACATCAGCAGAGTGCAGCGCTGCGGCGCTGGACGGTGTCAGTAGCAGTGCGCCGAAACGACAGTGAAAAACGAAGGTGAAGAGCAGACATACTTGAGTTCAGGAGTGTGGGCCGCCATGAGGGACCGAAGGCTCTTATCAGCGAGAGGACACCCAGACAGACTGAGAGAAGAGAGGAGAAAGAGCGAAGGAGAGGACGAGGGAAGCGAGAGGGGAGAAAGACGTGAGTGAAGGGAAATCCAGAAGGCAAGGCTTACCAAGGTCATTTAGGAGTAAGAGGGCAGACAGAGAGAAGTAAATCACTGATAAGTATTAAAGTCATTGACGGTCTTTGCTTTGGGGCTCACTCTGGCAGGTCTAACGTGTCACATTAGCGCTAATAAAGCAGGAGCCGCGCACACATTGGGCAAACGGGCTTCAGACTGAACATACCTGCGGTGGGATGCGTAGTTCCCTGTTATGTGGCCGCTGCCATCGCAGCCGGGTGTGGGGCACCTGCAGAGAGGAGAACAAAAGTGCAAGGAGGAGAAAAGGGAGGCCAAGAGTTAGAACAGACGAGCACAAGAGGAAGAAGAAGAAGAAGAAGAAGAGATTCCTGGAGGAGACGAAGAAGCTGCCTTTAATGCATGTAAACCTCACAGTTTTTATGAAGTAGTTACCAAAATAAGGTAGATAAATGACTTCTATTATTGGATCTAGCAAAAAAAAACCGAAATGGTGGTTTTCCTTTAAAAATTTGTGCTTCTAGAAGGACATCTGAAGGATGTGTAAAACTATCTGTTAAAATTAGTGGAGCACCGATACATCAGCCGGCCGATAAATCAGCCCCGATTTCCTTGGCAATCGGCTGATACTTCCATGCGAAATCGATCTGACCATCCAATCTTATCCACCTCTCTGATCTACATCCGCAAACGTATGAAAATTAGCCACTGTCCCCTTTTGCTCTGCCATGAGAGAGAACTGAGTGACAGCTACGTCGGCCCACTGCTGTTGCCAACTTAGCGACCTTGTTGCTATGCTTTTCAGACCAAAAAAAATCGACATCGGCCAAAATCAAAATAATGCACGTAAGGATTTTTGATCTGCCAGAAAACTTCAATTGGTGATTAAAATAATAAAAAATTGAATCGTGCATATTAGTTTGAAATATAATGTGCATTAATGCTTCATTTCTATCGACTCGTGAAAATTGTCTTTATATTTTAATTGAGGATTTTGCTCTGTTGCTCTGAGTCATCACACCTAGCATAGCCTCGTGCAAATGCTTTAGTCAGACTTGCTAGCAAGCTGAGCTTCTTTCTCTCTACAGCAGCCAATGAAAGGCCCATGCTGCAGGTCAGACATCTTATTACAATTTGAGTTTTACTCCTTATTTGAAACAAACTTTCTGACTCTTTTTAACGGCTTCATGAAATAAACAGTGAAGGTTTTTGTTTGGCATGATTCTCCTGCCGTACGGCACTCAGCAGAGGTGTCTGCTTTGACAGAGGAGATCCTCTGCATCCATAAAAGTGGTTTGTGATTATTACTGGCCGCAGCTGTGAACCAGTCATGGCAATTTAGTGCCAATCGATCCGAGCTCGAAGGTTCTAAATGTATGCGATTATGGATCGAGAGATAATACATTTTTGCTGTTATCCTATTTCTCGTGAGCCTCTAATTTTGTGAGAGCGCGGCCTGATTTCCAACAATTTCTGCTCAGAAACGTAGAGTAAAAGTTTAAATTGAGTAAATGATGTTAAAACAAAATGTTTAATCAGCGCAGATGTTGTAAGCTGAAACAGCATGAAGCCACCGAAAGCGAATTTCAACTGAATTGTGCACAGATGCTCAAATCATCCTCAAAATGAAAGTCGCGTCAAACACACAAGGCACAGAGTTTGAGTTGAACCACTCTCTGGAGTGCTAGGATGTCGTGCAAAATTCACATAACGAGCCTGTTGAACTAGTAGCGTAACGGTTACTCACGAGAGCAGCTCTTTCTTGGTGTCCTTGGGCTGAAACTTGACTTTGAAGCTGGGGGTCGTGACCTCTCCAGGGTACTTTCTGTCCTCCAGACAGTCCTGCATCATGTCACAGTCCTCTGGGTCAGACGAGACGTACGACTGACCTGTGTGTTCCATCTAAAAAAAGACATACCACCATCAGATACGATATATTAACTCAATCTCTGATGATTGTTTCCATGAATCACTTTGCTTAGCTGTAAACAAGCAAAAAAAGAAAAACTTTGCAAAACTCCAAACACACACGACCCCCTTTTATTCTTTTGTAGACTCAATGTTTCCAAATGCAAAGTGCCCTCATAAAAAATTAACATCCAAGGCCCTTTATATTTCTTTTGAAAAAGTTCAAAGCAGTGAAAATTAGCATATGCCAAATCCTGGATGGTGCAATGCACCTGACACACCACCTCTGCTACGCAGTGCAATGTTTTAACCTCGTGGTAACTCTTGCATTTCACTGAAATAAATGAATAATAGAAAGAGGAGAACCGGGACAGGAAATAAGAAAAGGCGATTAGACAAAGCAAGTGATGTAAACAAGAAGTTTTCATTCAAAAGGCTTGAGGGCTGTTTCGTCTATTGTTATTTATGCCGCAATAGCTCCTCTGTGACTAATGCAGCAGGAAACGCGGCGTAATTGAAAGCGGCCGTTTAATTGCACTGACCTCGTCTGTTTCCTCCTCCCTCTGGCGATTGGGTTTGGTAAAATCCAGAGGTCCCTCCCAGTCTTCCTGCTTGTACGTATGAAGGTTCGGGGACGTCATCCCACTGTTCCCGCTGTGATGGAACGAAGAGGAGGAGGACGAAGACGGGTCCGGGGAGCGGACCCCGGGGCTGGTGCCGGACACGCTGCCCTCCCGTTTTATAGGCTTCTTCATGCTCAGGTCCAACGTGCCGTTCTCGTCCACCTCAATGTCCATCTCCTGAGTGGAAAGCAGAGACGCACAGCTGAATGAACAAACGAGTCAAAACAAATACAAAACAGTCAGACTTATTTTTTTATTTATTTTTTTTTGTCTTTACTTATGTGCTGTAGGGCGATATTTCCCTGTTATTATCAGAAAGGCAAGCAAAAACTGGCAGGTGACCAGATCACACGGACCTGTCATAGTAAAACATTCATGATTGATTTAGATGTCTAACAAGTAATTGAAAATCAGAGCTCGTTCCAATCAAAACAGTGAAAAAAGAAAGAAATATCTCATGATGCACTTCAAAATTTTTATGCGTGCAAAAAGGAAAATGCAAAAGTCATTCAGCTATTATCTGTGTCATAAAATATTAGCTGAAACATGCTGTAGTGCTTGTAGCTGGTCTTCATCTACACACGCTTTCTGTTCAACAGCCTGCAGGATTTCACTGCATTTGTAGATTTTCAGTGATGCAGGGAGACATCTGTGCAGCTTTGAGCTCTGTTACTGTAGTCATTTCATTACGAACATGGCTCCATTTTAAATTTATCCAGAGAGTATGGAAAAATATTCCATATTTAAGTTGTTCATTAAAGTTCTTTAGAATCAGGAGATAATCAGTAATGCCAGGCGTAATCCTCTTAGTAGCCAAACATGCTACTAGAGTAAATAAGTAAATAAAATAAAAAATGGTTAGTAAAATGATATATTCATCAGTCTTAGCTTTTATCTGTGCATCTCCTCTAAATGTTGTCTTTCAACCTGCTACTAAAGAAGCACTTATTTAGTCCTAAAGCAGCATTCTGCACTTTGTCCTATTGATTCCACAGTTTAAGAATGCCAACTCGGCTATCCGAGGTATTCCGGTGCCAGTAGCGCTGACACGGTGCTTGAAAACTCCGCACTTCATTTTAGCGCTGGCAGGTGAACAGAAGCTCAGGGGTGAACCGGGTTGTGTTTTCATGTAAAATGCTGCTCATATAGCCTGGTCAAGATCTAAAAATATCAAAGCATTGTGAGAGGAAGGAAGCGAGCTGGAGCAGTTCCCAGAGACGTCCCGGGTTGATGAGCACACTGTTCCGGTGCTTTAGTATTGGATTTCAACTGACTCCAACTCTGATTCCAGATCAGTTCCCAGCTGATTTGCTAAGCCTGCTCTTGGAAAACAGCCTTGCTGAATAACACCTTGGTTTGCTTTGATGCCAGAAACACAGATTTTCTTTTTTATCACCCTGAAACCACCACAAAAATTATGAAGCAGTCACTTTCTCTCCTCGGCGAAACAGAAAGGCCATCCAAAATCACAATATGGGAGAAAGCGATATTGTAACAATAATGTTTCCTGTTGCAAAGAAAGGGATAAGAGTAACAGAAAAAATAAAAAATAAAGACACACAGGCGCACATAGAAAAACATACACCTTGGTTTGGGAGAAAAGTGATGGAGATAAAGCGGAATACCAAAAAAAAAAAAAAAAAAAAAAAAAAAAAAAAAAAAAAAAAAAAAAAAGGATGCTAAGAGAAAATTAAAGAAAGAGTAACGGGGGTGGAGAAGCAGAGTGGGAGATCCGTCCAGCAGATAATGAAAAAAGACTACCTGGTGGAAAAGTAATCCAGGGAACTGGCAGTCAGCCAAATTCAATAACAACATGAAAAGTGTGTGGGATGGAGGGATGAAACGATGAAAGAGGATAAGAGAGGTGATGCAACTGAATCTCAACACCGTCCTGTTGCTGTAAGCCAATGCCTCCTGATGATATATTCATGGGGAGATGATGGGGGAAGAAAAAAAATGATGGAGAGGGAAGGGCACACCCACTGTTATCCCTTCCAATCTCACCAGCTGCGGCCTGAAATGTTTTATCTGAACTGCAGTCAGCTAATGATCCTTCTGCAAATGCACTAGAAAGAAGACCAGGGCAGCACTTGAAATGTTTAAATAAGCTTAGAGTGCTGATGAGGGCACATGTTTATCACTCATCATTTGATCATTTTCATTTTCTGCTTTGCCTAACGACTCTCCAAGATGGAGAGTGTGACATGGATCTGGGATTGTTGCAGAGAGCGTACCTTGGTTTGCGGTTTGATGCTGAGGTTCTCGGGTTTCTCCCAGCAGCGAGTGGACAGGTTGAGGATGGCGGTGGCGGCCATGTGAGCAGCTTCGGCATCGTGGGAGTAGTCGTAGGGGAGGGTGGCGCTCTTCCCGTAAGCGTGGAGGCTCAGGGTGGGAGAGGACGACTTGGGGAACGAGGGCTTGGCTGCAGGAGAAGAGACGGGAATGATTACCAAGAAGAAAATTCAGAATCCCAAACAAATCCCATGGTGGACGTTTTACTCATGAGAGCAGTTTTGGAACAAGACAATTATGGAGGAATTTGCACATTTAGCTCATCAGTCATGAGAACGTCTCCACAAATCTGACCAATCACCCTATCTCTGTTTTTACTTCTTTCCTGACCAATCACTGCAACTCGGCTGAATTTTGACCAATCCTCTGAGCTCCCTTCTAGTTTAGCTTCCTGTTTCACAACAACTCTTTTAACATTAAATCATGTGTGACACTACTGGTAGCATTTGCCTTTTCTTTCTTTTGGCAAAAGCCATTTTGAGATGTTCTGTAGGATTCCCATGTTAACTTGAATGACCGATATGGAATGCTTCTTTTGCACTTTGGCAATTCCTCGGGACATGATTTGGTTTATATTGAAGGTGGCATTTTAAGAAGGTGCTTGAAAAAGTTCTTCGTACTTCAAATATTAACTGTGTTAAAATTCTGTCTTTTTATGGAAGGTAATGTGCAGCAATTTTAACTTTTTGTAAGACCATGTCATGGCATTATTCTGATCTCAACCTGTTTTGAAAAAGGTTGCTGCAAAATCAGTCATTTTATTCCACGATAATCCCAAAAAACATTGCAACATCCTGGAGGGACTGAATAAAGCTTAAAAAAAAACAACAAAACAGTCTAAGGATTTGTGTGAAATAATTAATTCTAGGAATAATTTCAGAGCATGATCACTAACTGCTACAGCTTTCATAGCTAAAAGCTCATGCCAGACGACCGCTGGAGATTGGAGACAGTCATCCAAACCCGAGAAAAGAATCCAGTCTTACTTTTGAAGGCTTTGGGTGAAGTTTCGCTGGTGGTCATCTTTGGAGCAAGCGTGCGCTTTCCGAACACTTGGGCATCGAAGCTTGCATAATCGAAGGAGACCTTGGAGTACTTCTCCAGCTCCTTGGCCAGGTTGGCGCGCGGCGTCGAGGGGGCCATGTTGGGCCTGTAGTTGCCATACTGGGGCACCTCCAGCTGCTTCACAAAGCACATGGGCCTGCAGAGAGGAGGGGGAGGAAGGAGCAGGACATCAGAGAGACAGATTAAACATGATTTACACCGGAATGAAGACAAAAAAAATAAAAAAAATAAATAAAAGAACAGAATTGATGAGAAAAGGAGACAGAAAAACAAAGCGATTGTGTAAAAGAGAACAAGAATGGGTGAATGAAAGTAGAATGAAATGGAACGAGCAAAGATAGGAGCACCGGTGTACTTAGCAGGAGTGCAGTAGGATTAAAAGCTCTCTTATCAGCAGAGGGCACATTTGCATGTTGTACAGCATGGAATTTATGAGCCTTAAGCCCTCTCGTTTTCCTGGAGAGCCTGGGCTTTTGTCAAACCTGTTGGCGTAAATCCATTGATAGACCAGGGAGTGAGGGAGACGAAAAAAAGAATAATAAAGAAAAAGAGAGCGCTCCTCTTTTCTTCTCCTCTTGTTATTTTGCTCTGCAACTGCGATATGGCCACAGAATTCCCAATCTTTGGTCTCCAACCATATGCTTGTTAATAAGCTCCATGACCTGGCCTGCAGTGTGAAGGAGGACCCTCATAACAGGGAAAAAAAAAAAGAAACTTTCTACCAGTGATCACAGAGGATTTCCTTTTGTCTTTGTATCAAATCAACATGAATGCCATTAGAATGAGGACTACACCAGGAATCCAGCGCACACATAACAGACAAGCGGGCTCATTTCCATAACAATCTGCAGAAGGAAAACAAAGGGAGCCTTATTATGTTTTAATCCAACGCTTTGTCCGTCTAGTGAGGTTTTCCTCTAGGAAAGCAATTATTTTTTTCCCATCCTCTTGCTATAACTTTCATAATTAGCATATCAGCTGCATTATTAATTAAAATACCAGTGTGGGAGAGCATGGGTTTAGCATAATGCCGGTGTCTGGTTGGTTTTAATTATCATTCTTTCTGCTGTGATCGTGGTGCCTGGCTGGCTTGGAGAGATGACTGAAGATATAGAGATCTTAAAGTGACAGAATAGATTAGTCTGTGGGACTTTTGTCAAAACTGAGCCGTTCACACACGGGTCATCTCTGCATGTCGTCATTAAGGTCGTCAGAGGAGCAGCGACTCATGAGAGAAGCCACAACCGGTCTGCCTTTAGCTCCTCAGACCGACAGCTGCTTACCAAAGGAAATTTTAAAAAAAAAATGTAAATGTATATCCTTGTTATGTAGCATACTGTAATGGCTTTCTAACCAAACAGCCGGAGAGAGTTTTAAAGAGGAGCTGCAAAAACAAACGGTATGGATTAGTGGCGCTTGTTAGCAGCTAATTGAGTCATACAGGACATGTCACTGTGTGGAATATTATCTCTGCCGCTTGAAAAGCTAGCTGTTAGCATGTCATTACAGAAACAGTCTTCAGTCAGAGGCTTCTTCAGATTTGTTGCAACACTGACTGCTACTGGAGATCCTTCCTGCCAACTGCATCACCATCCAGAGTGACTCTTTTAAGATACTCGGATGACATGAGTTACAAAAATAAACTTTTGCTTTGGGTGTATGTTTGAAATGAATTCAATTTAAGACATTGATGTTTTATGAAGTTGTGAAAGCATCGAGCTTGACTCAATAACTTCGTTAACAATGTTGTAGCTAAATAGTAAAAAAAAACAAAAAAACTGTTTCCTAAAGGGTTTCAGTTTTTTGATGAAACATCATCAAGTAAAATTCACTTAAATAAATTTGCACGTAATTTACACCTGTTAATACATCTGTTCATATGAAACTAAATCTGACTGGAACAGGAATACAGGTTGGCAAACTGATGAAGCAATAAAAAAGAGGGGTTACATTTTAAAAGAAGTTTAACAAGACACCTAGATCACAGTTCAGTAAGCAGCTCAGTTTTGGGCACGTGGTTTGGTATGTATTTAGTACAAGAGAAAGGAAAAGTCAAAATGTAGGTTACTTTTCAATTATTAATGCATAAAATAGCCCAGACAAAAACAGAGGCAGCCCAAAGAAAACAACCCCTCCAAATAGAGAGATGAGAGCAACTGCTGGAGAAATATTTGAATATCAAAATTGATATTTTACATGATATTTAACATGAAATGTAAAAAAAAAAACAAAAAAAAACTAGTGTTTGTTTTAATTGTTTTGATTTGGCTGTAGAACTGATGTGAAGTAAAATTACTGATCCCTCACACGTACTCACTCTTATTGTGTAAAAGAAGATCACTTTCATTCTCCGTGTGATTGCACGTCTGATATCTGTACCATTGCATTTCAGTATGAATACTTGGTACAGGAAGGTACAGCTCACTTTTTTCCAATAGAAATTGAATATTTCAAGATCCATAAATTGCACCTGCCAGTTTGGAGCTTACAGTCCACACCCACCTCAGCACCCTGTCGTTGGGGCTTCCTTTGAGGAGCTCGCTGCCCGGCTGAGCGAGGTGTTGCTTATCATGGGTCTTAGAAAGCTTCTCCGCAGCAGCGATCGGGCATCCGGAGAGACTGGGAGGATGGAGGAGCAGAAAAGCCGATGAATTTTCAAAAACAACGCCGAGCCGCTGACAACGCAAATCGACATCACACTGATGGGGGCTGACACATTTGCTGTCCTGCATGCATGCGCTTGCAAATCCTCAAAGGGAAATGCGTATGCTGTGCAAAAGCCCGTCCGGCAGAAACGCTCACAAACGACACAGATTAGCAACGGCTCAGACGGGATACCTGCGGTGTGTGTTGCGGTTGCTGTTTACGTGGCCCTGACCAGTGCAGCCAGGAGTCGGACACTTCAGCACATTTTCATGCATGGCCAGAACTGAGCAGAAGAATCACAGATTCAGGAAAAAAAAAAAAAAAAAAAAAACCACACAATCTAAACAACTTCATGCCCTCAAACTATCATCAGACAGGTCTCTCAAACCAGATCGGTTCTTTCCACAGATCTGCTATATTACACTATCCAACAATTTTTTAATGCTGCAAGTGTGAACTAGAAGTAAAATCAAAATCAAAAATGTAGCAGCCAGACAATCTTTTGAAACCACAAGAAAAGCTGCCATAATGATTCTGTCATTGTGAAATTTCCTCTCCTCAGAAACATGTTTGTATTCAGGATGTAGACCAACCCAAACTCACTCTCTGGGGGGATCCTGTCCTTGTGCGGACAGCCTGACAGGCTGCGGTGGTGGGGGTAGAGGCCGGTCACATGGCCCGTCCCGTCACACCCCGGCGTGGGACACTTGTTCTCTCTCTTCTCCGGCCTCTCTGGAAACAGACAGACAGAAAGAAAGAGCAATGAGAAGGGCAAGAATGAGGTGAGAGAGTGGGATGAGAAAGGAGGACAGGACCGAGTGGTTAATGCCATCAGACCGTCTGCTTGGCTGAGCGTGAAATCTAGACATATTTCAGACAACTGCACCACGGCAACACCATCTGTATCCCTTCACGTCTTAAGCATCTGCGTAAACACACAAGGTGTTGTCTGGATTAACCTGAATCCAATTCTGCAAAGATCATTGAAGACTCATTCTGAAAGATGCCCTGTTGCATCTGGATGTGACGTTATATAAGGATGTGACATTTTCAGCAGTCTTGTTCGGTAAAACAAGGCATCCTTTATAAACTATCCATAATTAAAGAGGTGTGCTTTCACTTCAAATCTGGTTCTGGTGGAGAATGCAAAAATTCATCGCAACTTCTATCTAGCTTCACTTCGTGGAACCATCCTGTCCGGCATGATGCATAAAAACCGTGGTTTGCTTTGACTTTCTTTTTCTTGAAATGGTGTCGCAGGCAGTGAGGTGCAGAAAACTCCCGTACACTCCCACTGCAAGATGCAAGATTAGCTGCACCCCGAGTCCAGATTTAAGGAAGACTGTAGATGTCAGCTTCTATGGTAGTGCCAAGATGGTTTCCACTGTGTGTATTAATGCATTTAAAGTTATGTCTGGTGTCTGAAATTATAAAAAAGGAATTAGTAAACATTTTAGAGGGCAGGACTTATTTAAGAACTTGTATTCTTTAGGTGTACAGAAGTTCTAACAAACTTTCCAATATTCCTAATAAGACTGCATAAAATCTGTAAAAGCTGTGAAACAAATTTATGGAAACAATAACAGTTAAAAAAAAAAGTCTTGACTTGTTAATCAGCCATTTTTACATGCTTAAATACCGAAAGCGATAATTGGAATATCTAGCAAACCTGGTTTTCATGATGATGTGTTTCATTAGTAAAGTACAGTCATTACAAATTATTATTCGTATTGTTTATATTTTTATTATTTGTAAGTTTGTAAGTTTTTATTATTTGTAAGTATTTTTATTATTTGTTTTCTTCCCGTGTAGAAAACAACCTCCTGGCTCTGATTGGTTGACAGCAATAGCAGCTCAGGGAATATATGATCAATCTTCCCACAGATTATCTGTCAAATAGCAAACTGTCACAACATGGTGACGGTTTTGACACATCATATCTTTGTGAAAGCTACATACTGCACTTTTAAGTAAGTTTAAAATCTTCTAATGTACCTTCAAAAACCTTGACTTTGCTAAATATAAGCCTGTAAAACCAGCCATAGAGATGAACATCTTTCCAGTTGAAATCCCACCCAGGTTTTCACTGGCACATCCATTTTGGTCATATTGTAAATCAATGTCACATCTACTCTCCACAAACTTCAAATTTCCTTTGTTTGATCTTGTAGAGGAACTAAAAACACGCCAGTCAGCTTTCCAACCATCTACTTCCCACTGAGCACGTTTTGGTTAAAATTACAATCTATAAAGTGTTCACATGTATCTAGGTTAATATTGGGGTAAGTTCATTTGGAAGGTAAATGTCAGCATGAAGCGGAAACTGGCACGTGTAATTAAATATTGACAAGGTGAGGCGCTGAACATGCTGGCTTTGGTTTAGAAAGCCAGTATTTCATCGAGGTGAGTTCATTACACAGAAGTTACACATTGAGCTACTTTTGCTTAAAGCTACGACCAGCTGTGTGTGTCAGCTTAAATACTGAGTTATATACAAGTCCTTCTTGCATCAGTCGTTGTGTGTGAGACAGTTTGGAGTAATGTTATAATCCATGCTTAACTTTTTCTGTTTACGCAGACGTTGCTGTGTTATCTTGTTGCATGGTTTGATCAAACTTATTAACCTGCATTGAACTTTTTTCCCTAAAATCATTTACAAATATGTGAATATGTCTTCATTTTAGCTTTCAGTTGAAAAAAGGGCTTTCGGTAGACGGTTTCACTAGTCTTAACTATTTATCTGCTCTAAATTGGACTTTTATTGGTTCGTTCTACTTTTGTAATACGTAAGCATTATTATAATTAGTTTCATGTATTTTTTTTTTCACTTGTATGTTATTTGTCTCTAACTGTTTCCCCTTTTTATTTTTATTTTAAAGTTTTATGAAATACTGTGTGTTTCACAAATATATTTTTTAAAGATATTAAAATACATTCAAGTGGTGCTTTTTGACTGGAAGGTGGCCAATTAGTTTCACATTATTATTTACATATTTATTTATGTCAGGATCAGGCTAAAAAAAAAAGCAGTAATGGTTTAATTGAAATTGTGACTGTTTCGCTTCTTGCTTCATACTTTCTATTGTTTGTTTACATAAACAAATACGTCGGTAAAATAAATAAAAACTAAGCGTGGTCCTCCCAAATGATTTTGGAGGTAGGCCAGGAAATATCTGTGCCACTGGAGAGGAAAGTGGAGCAAGGGACGGTGCGATGCTCTGTTGGCCTTCAAATTGAATGTTAACGAGACACGCATCTCCTAATTAGCGACGAGGAGAACATGAACGCCACCACAGGAGGGAGCTGGGGCCAAGGAGAGGGCAGCACTACCAGGCATGTAATCACACTGCTGCTTCACCGTGAGCATGACAAGTGGGCAGCGTGCCAGCAGTGAAATACGAGGCCCAAGCACACGTAAACAAACACTTCACACACGCTAGCAGCGGAGCAACCCACACTCCTCCTGCTCCTCCTCTCTTGACGTGCCGTCTCCTCGGCCTCTCTTCGAGCACTTCCTCTCCACACTTCGGTGCCGTCTGCTCAGCTGGAGCCTCTTCATCCGCGTTACAATGAAGACGGGAGGAGCCGCACAGAGCTCTGCGGCTCTCCGCTGTTTATCTGGACGCGCTGCTTCCATTGTTCGGGTTTGGACGTGAACATTCGCGCTGATTTACTTCAGAGTTTTCATGCAACCGTTTTCTTTCGCCATAAAAACTACAATGTGAATAGCATATGTAACTATCTTCCGCTTAATCGGGTGACACCAGAGCAGCAATCTAAGACTCAGACTTCCCTCTTACTCACTTGGGCCACCTCCTCTAGGGGAAGCCTAAAATATTAGGAGTTGAGGAGCCATTTGAACTGTGGAGAAGCAGCATCTCCACTCTGAGTCCCTCCCAGATGAATGAGCTTCTCACCCTACCTCCAACAAAGATCCTACGTTTACACCCTACGGAGTAAACATTTTTAGTTGCTTTTTGGTCCTTTGGTCACTATCCAGAGTCTGTGACCATAAATGAAGGTAAGGAACATAGATCAGCCAATTGAGATGTCTCTTCACCACAGCAAAATGCTGCAGTGCTACCGTCATAGCAGATGCTGCACCAATCTGCCTATTTGCAGTTTTTTTCCTCATTTTTCAACAAGACCCTGAGATACTGGAACTCCTCCACTTGGGGCAGGACCTCCTCCCCACCCAGAGAAGCTCTACTCTTTGTCTGGTTCAAGATTGCAGTCTTGAATTCGGAGATTGCAATTGCCATCCCGGCCACTTCTCACTCAGCAACAAGTATGATCCTGAGGCCGCCAAAGTGGATCCCCTCAACACTGAGGCTGAGTCTAGAAATTCTGTCTCTAAAAGTTATGAACAGAATTAGTGGCAAAGGACAAACCTGGAGGAGTCCAACTCTCACCTCTCACCTCAAAGAGGCCCAAACTCTGACACCAGTTGTGCGGTCCATATGACGATGTGTGGTGGCATATTCAATAAAATTCTATCAATGTTCAGATGAGAACAATGACTTCTAATGGTGACACAAGAGCTGAGCTGTCACAAAGTTTGATATCAATGAATCACTGGTTGACTGGAATCCTGATTGTCTACATGTCTAAGGAAAACATGGTAAAACTACAATTCTGTTGTGCAGGTCAAATATTGTAGAGACTTTCTAACCTTTGCTGAAGTAGGTCTTCCGGATGATGTCTAGGTGCTTGGGTCTGTCCTCAATGGTGAAGTATCTCTGGTGGTGGAGGTCGGGAGCGCGGAGCAGCTCCCGAGGCCCGGCGGGCTTCACCTGCTCAGCCTTGAGAGCGATGGCCTGCTCCAGGAGACCCAGGTTCCCTCTGGTCATGTCGAACATCTCCGACTCATCGGTCACCGTGGAACGCTGAGACAGGCTGTCTTCATCATCTCGCTCATCGTCCCCGTCGAGGTCATCAAAGTCTTTGTCCTCCGACTTATCGGATCGCACTTCGATGACATCCGGGGAGGCCGAGGAAGAGGCCTTGTGGAGTTTGTAGTTCTCCAGTCTTGGGATGGAGTAGTAGTCGTCGAGCGGGCTGGCCCTGTGGGAGCCGAAGCTTAAAGGAGGGCTGCTTTTGAAGTTCTGAAGCGAGTCGTACCTGTCGCTGCTGTAGTCCTCCTGAAGGATGTGGTTTTCTGTCTTGATGTGAGTTCCCTGAGCTGCTGCTGTGCTGGTGATAGTTCGGACGGCGGTTGGCACATCAGATATGGAGAGGAAAGGCCTCCTTTGCTCCTCTTCATCTTTCTCATCGTCCTCCTCATCTTCTGTCGGGGTCTCCTGCGTCTGTTGCACCGACACCACCATCTCCTCCTCCTCTTCGCCTTTGATCTGTTTGCCATGGCTCACATGGTTGCTCATGTTAACACGCTCGCCTTGTTCTTCCTCCACGTTCCTCGCCTCATTCTGCAGAACAGATGACTCCTCCGGAGATCTTTGTGCCTCCTCCTCCTCCTCCTGCGCGTCCCCCTCCTGCTGATGCTTTGCTTCTTCACCCTGTTCAGCTGCCGCTCTGACATCTTCAATCTGCTGCACAACCACGCCAACAGCGTGGCCGTTGGAGACCCGGCCCAGGTGGAGAAGGGAGTCGGCCACCTCTTCGGCGTTCTGGGAGGGAGGCCGGCGCACCTCGGCGTCGGGTGACGTGGCTCGGTGCTCCGGCTCCACAATCACGCACTCTTGCTCTGTGGAAGGCAGACAAGAAGAGGTTCCAGCAGTCTGAGTCACGCAGTGAGCTCAAGCTGTTGTCAGCAACATCTCTGTCATCGCTTGCATCACTTTGCTGCCTGTGAAGTGACAGCGCAGTGAAAACGACCCGCTGCGACAAATCTGCAGCTTGTAGATAGAGAAAGAGAATTGATCCAGTTCTAATCAAGAGGTATTGCAGCACATTTCGTCTTCACTTTGTGTCCTCAGTCTCTTGAAGATGAAGAAACACAGCACTAACTCACCCTCCATAGTTTCATATAGTTGCTTAAAAACCTCTGAACTTTCTAAGTTTTTAAAGTGGTTTTAATGATCAACACTGGGGGATTTCTGCAGGTTTTTATGGGGATCTTGTTTTCTTTTTTGCATATTTTTCTGTTCAGATTGTTGAGTCACTAAGCATTGACCTACAGTGCCCTGCAAAAGTATTCACACCCTTGAATCTTTCCACATTTTGCATTGCACTTGTCCTAAACTATTTTTCCATCGACTCAGCTCGGCTTCACTTATCCTCCCAAACAAAAGCATTTGAGGAGAATAACCACCATGTTTCATGGTGTTTTTAGGATGATGTGCAGTGTTACTTTTCAGCCTTCAATTTTGCAAGTGGGTCAAGATACATTTGAACAGTGCAAGGTCTGCTTTTTATGGATGCTCCGATAAATCAGCCACAAAGTCAAGTTAAAAAAAACTAAACATATTTTTTTTATCAAATCTACAAAATCTACATCACCTCTAACTCTGCATTTCTGTAAACTGTCCAGGGCATGAAAATTGATTGAATGTGACATTTATTCCATTAGATGTATAAATAGGCAGTCAAGTGTTTTATTTTCGGAACACTTTTTCTGCCAAACTGTGTTATCTTTTAGCCCTGTTGCCTTGCAGCAAGGAGGTCCTGGGTTCGATTCCGAGCCCGGGGTCTTTCTGCCTCGAGTTTGCATGTTCTCCCTGTGCATGTTGGGTTCTCTCCAGGTACTCCAGCTTCCTCCCACAGTCCAAAAACATGACTGTCAGGTTAATTGGTCTCAATGAATTCTCTCTAGGTGTGAGTGTGTGTGCATGGTTGTTTGTCCTGTTTGTCTCTGTGTTGCCCTGGCAACCTGTCCAGGGTGACCCTGCCTCTCGCCCAGAACGTTAGCTGGAGAGGCACCAGCAACTCCTGACCCAATTAGGGACAAGAGTGTTAGAAAATGGATGGGCTCCATGCTGTCTGTGTGGAAAACACTGTTTTAAAACAAAAATGGCTGAATGATGTCTTAATTATTTAATGAGAGAAAGCTGATGGAGGAAACTTATGAAGTTAGAAGTTTTGTCTAAAGTTAAAATTAAAAAGGTGAAAAACCTTCAGGTTGTTAAGCTTTTACCTTCATCACCTGCTGATGTTCTCTCCTCCTCCTCCAGCTGCTGCGTCTCCTTCTCCTCTTCCTCCTGCCTCTTCATCAGTTCATCAGCATCCTTCTGCAGGGGCTCAGCTGCTATCTCTTCTTCCTCCGCACCTCCATCCTTCTCTATCTCCTCTCCTGACCCGGTGACCTCCTTTTCCACCTTCCCTCCATCCTTCTCGGCTTCCTCCTCTGCCTCGCTGCTGCCGTCGCTGTCGGCGCTGAAGCCCTCATCCAAGGCGAGCTTCAGGGGGTGGGACTTCCTCTTGGAGGCGGGCTTCTCCGCTTCCTGTTCCTGCTCCTGCTCAGCTTCCTCCAGACGGCGCTTCCTGGCGATGGGGCAGGCCAGAAGGCTTGTGTGGGGAGGAGACACAATCGGAACCGTTTTAGGACCAGAATCAAGTTCACCTTTGACCTTTGTGAAAGCTCATGCAGTATCAGAAAGCAGAAGAAAAAAAACAAAAACAAAAAACAAAGGAAAAAGTTTAGAGATGAAGAGGCATGGAACTGATCTTGCAGTATGACATGTGGCCTGCGGGTGGCGCCCCGCTCGCTCCCTTAGACATCAAAACCAATCTCAGCCAATTGAGTGGAACGTTTAATGAACAACTTGTATGGAGAGGCGGGCTGGCGGGCGAGGCAGCAGAGGGTGAAATCCAATAAACTCCCTCTTATTCGCACCTGGAAGATGCCGAGGGAGACCGAGGGACGATCTATAAACAAAGTGCATCTGAAATTGCCTGCTGAACGAATACACATGTAAACAGATAGCTAATATCTTCCCTTCAATAAAGAGGAGTCACAATCCGGTGAACCTCCACCCTCCCACCCCCTTTAGGCATCACAGGGTCTCTGCGGGCGACAGCACATGTGTGGAATGGAAGGAGGAGAAATGAGGCTGAAGTTGAAGGAGCCGGACAAAATCATATCTAGCTGCTGTTAGCTTCGAGATTCAGAGCAGGAAAACAGCTGCAAATGGCATCTTTTGATTGGCTGTTATTCATGATGTAGTTCAGATTCCTCTGATCTGATACTTTCATATTAACGCTGCAGAGTCATTTCTATAAAATTATATATATATATATATATATATATATATATATATATATATATATATATATATATATATATATAATAATTTTTTTTTGCATATTTGTTGAAAATGTCACCATGTCATGACAGTTTATGGCACAGATAACTTGTGAAAGCATTGTGCTCCTCCCAGTGTTCCCAGTGCTAACTGGAAACAACCAATCAGAGCCAAGAGGTGGGTCTTAGTGCTGTCAATTAGTATCCGTTTCCAAAAGGTTTCAGTAAGGCTGTTAGTATGTATTTAATTGAGAGAGGCCATCTTGTGTCACAATAACGTTGACATGTAGAGATTCATAGGTCAGGTCCTTCTTTGCCTGATGTTAGCATGTATTAGTCCTGCTGTGATCACTGTATTGTCGAGTTTGTCGCATCGTCTCAAACTGCAAGAGTCCCAGCTTTTCACTGACACGTTGTGTGTGCGTGTTCATCTAAACGCAGGACCTGAGTGCACAGCCCACCAGCTCCCCATCAGGTTTGAAGCTGTTTAATTAAAGTGTTATGGATCATTCGTTTCTCATCTGTAATCCACATTGGGACTCAAGTGTTTCTTAGCTGTGAGCAGCAACTCAGTGTTCAGTCTGCTCTTGATTGCCTGGTGTATCATTCTTTTTTTTTTTTATTTATTAAGTTAATAATATTGTATTTCTACAGTGAAAATTGATTAATTAATTAATAATGAATTCCCAAGGCAACACAGTTTCAAAGCCAAAGGAAAAGAAAGGATCAGGACATTTAGATGTTGAAGGCTGTGGTTGAGGCCTGACAGTCAAATTAAAAGCTGATGCTTCGCTTTAACGATGAAGTTTAGAAGGAGCCACCCAAAATATCAGTCTAATAAGACTAGTTTCTTAGATTTGGGATTTTCTGAAAGGATGGAATCTTTTTCACACTGTATCTGTGGCCCCTAAAATATGAAATATGGTATTGGTCTTGGAAATGAATCATGATGATGATTTGAACTTCTTGTATGAAATTAAACATTTTAATTCAAACATGTTATCAGCAGAAAGTGAGTCATTCATTGTTTTTCATTTATTCTTAATTTTCTGCTTTCATGGCCAGTTTTTTGACAAATTAATCCAGTTTAAATGTGTTTGTTTTTACGGAGTGTCATCGATATTGTTAGTTTTTAAATTTGAAATTTGTAATGGAGGCACTGTAATCATAGCTTCCCCTAAACACAGGTCATCAACAAACATCTGGATTAACGACATTCCTGCTCACTTCTAATCTCCCTTCAGTATTCCGTCTGGGATTTCTCCCATTGAAGTGGATTTCTCTGGTAAAATTTGAAACAGGCAAATCAATGAACAGAAGGAGACGTTGTGAACAATGACACTGGTTTTCTACGCTGTTTTAGTATTGCAGTCTGGCTGTAGTTTGAGGCAGTGGAAGAAGTGAACGAAGGCAATTCAGTCTGTGTTGGCTGTGCTTCCAAATAATGAATTAGCATTAGCATCTGCCTCGCAATGGAGGACGAATGTTTAATTTCCGGTAAGCTTCTTCGCGTCAAACTGGTAATTACATACGTCACGGGCAACAGCTGAGGGTCCAGAGTGTTTTCACCAGGCTGCAGTCCTCGTTTAAAACAGAAAACAGAATCAAAATGTTTAGCCTGTTGGTCTCGTCTGGATGTAGCCTTAGCAAGAAGGTTGACTGTCAGGCTTCCTCATCACGATTCACTTTACAGCTATTTTACATGGTTTGAAAATGACATCTCAAGTGAACTGGGTTTTTTTTTTTTTAATTCCTGCAGTTTTCAAACTTTAACAATTTTTTATTATCATCATACTGACTCCAATCGTTATAATATCTAATCTAAGTCGTACCCCTGAATCTTTCCGGGTTAAAATTCACATTTTGTGAAAGCGCTTTTTGTATCTTAAATCTGTCCAGAAACTTGATTCCTCTGATTGTCTCTAAAAGCAAACAGCATGTGGAGGATGGCAGACAGAGGAGGGGGGACAGACAGAGGGTGGGTTTAATCTGCCCTACCTTCTGTGTCGTGAGTATCTCCCACTGATATGGCCGGAGCCATTGCATCCGGGGGTGGGGCAGCTGGATGGGATGGATGGAGGTTAGAGATATGTTTAAGACACAAGAGCATTTTAGTCCTTGTGCAGCAGCAGCAGCAGCAGCAGCAGCAGCAGTGATAAACACAGGCAGTAAAAAGAAAATTAAGATAAAGAAAACAAAGCAAAGAGATGCAAACGTGTCACACAAATGCACATGTACAAAGGAAGATATGCAGCCCGGCCCGTCCAGCCGACACACATGATGCATGAATGCAGGTGGCATCCAGCCGGGGGAAGCAGAATATTATGTGTCGTACATCAACCCTGGCCTATATCCTGTTACTACGAGCGATAAAGATCAGCCGAGACCTGCTGTAATTTCCCCTGTTCGCCTCTCTTCACCAGTCATCATCATCATCACCATCATCTTCGGTGCTCACTCCTTTCCTTTCTCTCTGCTTTTTGATTCAGGTTGCCATGACCCCTCAGGATGGCTCATTTTAATTCTCATTAACTTCCCTCAGCAATTGCCCTTTATTACTCCAATTATCCCTATTATTAATTTTACTTATTAAAAATTGCCGCATTAGCATTTTAAATGAGACACACGCTGGCCTTCCCTACTGTTTTCTTTTTTCTCTCCCTCTCTCAATCCCTAAAAAAAGTTAAGCCTTTTCTCCCCAACGCGCTGAGTGCAGATCAATGCTCCGAGGTGAAGTATGACAAAATGATGAGGAGAATCATTTAGAACAATGGAGGAAAATCATTTATCCCCAAAGGGCCTTGTGACAAACCAGGACCGCTGTTGAGAGCCAAAACCACCGGCAACCAAAACTTTCCCAGTTTTATGGTAAACTGTAAAAAGACTTTTTTCTTCACGTAAAAACCGTACAAAATTGCAAACTGAGACTTTACATTTGTAACAAAATCCTGAACGACCACTTAAATTTGAGCCCTGTGTGGACACCTTGCCATGTTACAATCATAATATGGATAGCAATTTTTCAATTATTTTTTTGTCTCTGAAAAAAAAATTACTTTTTTTCCCCCTCATTCCATTTATGCAAATTGGATGTTTTTGCACTTGATGAGTTTTCGCATTGTTTTGGTGAGCAGTACTTAAAAAAAATTCCAAAACTTGATTCTTTTTCATCCCACGCACAGAAATGTGCTCATGCAGCCAATAAAACGAATATCTTCTTCTGCAGTAACGGCAAAAAAGACATTTTCTGAAGGGACTTTAAACCAATAAATGAAAAAAAGGGAAATTACAAATGCTTTTTATTCTGAAATGGGGTACAGCGATTGTTATTTTTAAGGGCCTATAAATGACTTTTCCAAAAATAAATGTAAAAAATAAAATTAGTAAGATTTCATATTCCGCTGTATGTTTAGTTTGATAATTGAATTGTAATTTCTCCGTTAATACAGAACCTGCTCACCTCAGTCAGTCCCTCCCGGTTGTTGCTATGTTTTGTATGGGATTGTTGCAGCCTAAAATTACTAGCTTTGCAGCAAACTTTTTCAAAAGTTGCAAATTTTTTATGCCATATGCCATAACAAGGACTTAAGAAAAATATCTGGAAGTGCCGCACAGAACCTTTCCCAAAAATACAGCAATTAAAGATTTAAATTAAAGATTTAAAGTGAAAGCGACATTTTTATGCACCTTCTTGAAATATCCTCAATATAAATCAAATCCAAAGTAGAAGCAAATTCTACAGACTCTCGAAAAACAAAATGTGAAAAAACAGGGAATGTTGTTCTTTAGCTTTCATGCTGTCTTCTCATAAGCTCAGCTTTCAAGAGATGTTGTGAAACAAGAAGTTAAATGATCAAGGGACAAAAGGAGTTGATTAAAATTCAGCCGGGTTGCACTGATTGGTGAGAAAAGAATGCAATGCAGAAAACGCTAAGTTGAAATTTTGCTTTGACTGTTGAAAATCACAAATACGTGCCAAATTCGCAAACGACGACTGTATTTGCATTAAAAGTTGCAACATCGCAACTTTCCTGGAGGGACTGGGCAGCGGGCGGCTCACTGGTGGAGGACTTGAAGAGGAATCCCACATGGAATAATGAAAGCTGTTTTATTTATTTTTCCTCCAAAACAAAAGCAACACATTCAGATTCATGCACAGATTAATATTTCATTCATGTTTGATTTCCAATTTTTCCGTTAGGGCCGGATGAGGACATCTAACGGACCGGATGTGGCCCGCCGACCATTAAGCTGCAGGACGGGAGGGGGGGAGAAGCGACTTCCTGGTCCCCAAAGATGTCGGCTGTGTGGGAAACTACAGGAAGGCCGAGGCCGACAGACGAAACTACATAATCAGGCCTCGCCGTCCTCCCGGCTCACGCTTCCATCGGAAAGCAAAAGAGATCACACAGCTCTTTCATCGCAACTACTGTACGCGCTCGTAGCAGGAAACAGCAAAAGGCTGCCAGGAATCAATAGCAGCATGTTGGAGGCACTGACCATGAGCTGAAAAGTGCTGATAATAACGAATAAAAACTAATATTATACAGCATTGTCTAAAGGAGCACGGCTGGTGTACAAGTGCTGAGGGGGGCTGCTGCACGGCGGTGCACATGAAAGAACTTTATGAAAGGATTCTGTACAAAGATGAAGGTGTTTCCTTACCTCAGCTCTTGTCCTACGAGCTCAATGGGAACTGAAAGAAAAAAAAAAAGGAAGGAGAGGAAAGGAGAAGGGGGAGAACAAAGGTGAATGACTGCTCAGAACGCAGCGCTGCTAAAAGAAACCCAGATCAATAAATCACAAATGCATACGAACCCCATGAGGATTTTCTCATAGAGGCTTACACGCTGCTGAATGTGTGATCAGATGGGGGGGGGAAAAACCACACCTTCTGAGTTTACTTATACACATACATATATATTTATATCTAAACATACACACATGAGCACACATGCAAGATCGAGCATGAAACAAACAATGCAGTGTGAAATGTGGCAGGTGGAATCACAAACACACACACACACACACACACACGGAAAGCCTAAATCAGCTCACTGCTGCTCAGAAAGGAGGCTGGTTATGTGCAGACTTCAGCAAGAAAACAAGATTAATTGTTACACTTTAGTTATCATAATTGAGAAAATGAAATTAAAAAGCAAAAAAAAAAAAAAAAAAAAAGTGCCTTCATCAGTAGAAAACAGGACTTCTTTCAGGGGCAACTTATAGTAATTGCCTCGAAAACATAAATCAAGCTGTGCTGGCGCGCAGCAGCCCGCTCCGGGCCGGCCGTGGGGCATCGATTGGGCGAGTTGAGCGATAGAACGAGTTGGGAGAAATATCCTATTTTCATTTGGAGCAAAATAAGAAAACAATAGCATCCTGGAGAATTCGGTTTGGGCTCTGATATCACATGCATTAATCACATGTCAGAAACAGCCTGGGTAGCTGGCTATTCCAAAAGCAAAGAAAATAAACACTAACACACACAGGCTTCTTATTTTTGTCTGTGTGTGTGTGCGTGTGTATGTGCAACATTTCAGTTTCTCAGTCTTTCATCATGCGGTTGGAATGACTGGACGCCTTCTTGCACTCTGAATGCTTGGTGAACTGCTGCTCTGCTGTCTCTCTTCAAAACATCAAACACACACACACACACACACACACTGAAAATGAAAGTTTTATAAATATGTGCATATTAGACACTCATTCAAGGACACACCATACATAAATTACCAATCTCTTGTGAAAATTCCCAGTAAAACATGAAAACGAGCCCAGGATTCCTTCTAAACGTCAGTCACAGATGAACTGATTTGAAGACAGTTTTCTGTTTCTGTGGCAGGTGTTTTCCTACATTAATGTTTTGCGTTGTCTTTTCTGTAAAAAAGGATTTAGATCCAAAATACAAGGCCTCAACTCTTTTAGAAAATCTTTACACGCATCAGGTAACAGAGATGGCTAAAAAAACCAAAAACGTTTATTATAGCACCTTCACATCAATATTGCTTTATCTAAAATAAAACATTTCAAAGCACTTTGAGTAAAAAAAAAACAAAACAAAAAAAACTCGTTCTATTAAATCTAGATCCTGTTCAACTGAGATCAATCGGTTTTCAAATAATTCTTATGAAATATAAATAACTTGTGTGTTTATTCTCATTTCAGTAACCATCACAGACCTTGAGGGGTTTTTTTATCCAGTAAAACCGAAAATAACGTCTAATTTCATTTCACTTTCAAAGCTAAACAATTTTGGCTGAAAGTTTGGGTGTAGAGCTGGCTGACCTGAAAACAGCTGGTCTAAAGTGAGCAAAACTACAAACATGTGAAATAGCAGCACAACAAAATGTCCAGCAAACCCATTGCTCACTACATTTGATAAAAAATAAAAAATAAATAAAAAACTGGGATCCTGAGAGACTAAATGATTCAGGCTTAGCCTATAGCAATCTTTAAATCAAGCAAATTACTCAGCAAGGATTTTGTTCATCTTGGAATCTCTCATCGGAAGCTGAGGTTAGCATGAACAAACGTATAGAAAATGGATTGGTTCCCATACATATTTATGGTCATGTTATGACTGTTGTAGTGGCTGCTTGTTCGTTCATTGTAAAGCCATTATATTGTTCAACAAGCTTCAGTTTTCTCTCCTTTGTTGACGTTCATTAGCTTAGCTCTTTCCAAAACTGCCTTATTGGAAGTACCAAACTCTTCAAGAAGTGTTTGAAATAATAGTAAATGTTCTTCTTCGATCTGGATCAAACTTCCATCATTTTGCAGTAAGCTTTCAATCTCCTTAGATTTAGCTGTTACCTGTCCGAGTTTGTATCTTCTTACGTTGATCAGTTTATGGAGTTTAGAATCCAGAGCCTTTTCTGTGAGCTTTGGCGCCCTCTTTTGGTCATCTTCGGTCATTACAACGTTTACGTCTGACTGGTCCGCCATTATGACCTTTTCACGTTTTAAAGTTCGTTATCACGTTCCACTTCGGCTTCAATAAACACACAAAGTCATCCTTCTTTTCATCCGACGATATTAACAGTTTTTTGACTTATGTAGTGGCTGCTTGTTCGTTCATTGTAAAGCCACTATATTGTTCAACAAGCTTCAGTTTTCTCTCCTTTGTTGACGTTCATTAGCTTAGCTCTTAGCTTGACGCGTTTCTGTTCCACAGTATGCTCTTGTGCATCTCTTTGTGAATTAAAGAATTACTTACAAAAATCCACACAAAGTCTGACGAACGACGAACTTTACTTTTCTTTGAGTAGATGATACAAAGGATTCCTTGAAACCACTTTTGACGTTCTTGAAGTATGGGAAGATACTCCTTCGTCCACCGTTTCCAAAATAGATCAGCAATGTACTGAGACTGCTAATTGCAAGGCATGTGAATAGGACACCATATCTTTTAACATTACTCCGTCCTCTCTTTATTTCGACTGGTCCAAAGAAATCAACACCTGTGTTAGTGAAGGGTGGTAAATCAGGCAAAACTCGATCTTGTGGTAAGTCAGACATTTTTTTGTTCTCCTGGTTTTCCATGAAGGTTTCGACATACAACACAGTTTGAAAGCAATGTTCTTACTGCTGAATGTGCTTTAGGAATCCAATATTTCTGTCGTAGTTGAGAAAGCACATAGTTTCTTCCAGTGTCTTGATTGCTCATGGATATTCCTGAGAATGAGTCTTGATATGTGCATGTCTTTTGAGAGAATAGCAGAATGTACAGCCTCTTCAGGCATGGCTGAATTGCAAAGTCTGCCACCAACTCTCAGTGTGTTATTGATAAGAAGAGTATCTAATTTATAGATCTCATTGTTCTTTTTCACGCAAACACCTTTTTGCAGATTTTGAGATTTCTTCTGAAAACCGTTGGCATTGACTATTTTTGAACAACTGCCCTTTCTGCATCTTGTAGGTCTTGTACTGACAGTGGATTCATTTTCATTTTAGTCTTATATTCATTCATCCTCTTGACAGTATCTGCACTACTGGTTGTCTTTTGAATTAGTTGTCTTTGCTGGCTAAGTTGTAACAAGATTTCTTTGAGTCTTAGCAACCATGCTACAGCCTTTTTTAACTTGTACCAGTTGGAATAGTACTCAATCAGTTGACTTGTAGGGAATGGAGCACTTATTGTCAATGCTAAGTTTACCTTTAGTTTCTTCTTCAACTCAGCATCACTATAGTTCACAGGTTTACTTTCATGACCTTCAGGCCATGACTCTTCCAGACTTTGAAGAAATGTCGGGCCGTTTATCCATGTCTCATTTTTCATAAAGTCTTTTGCTCTCAACCCAGGTGATGCACAGTCTGCTGGATTGAGAAAAGTATTGACATATCTCCATTGAGATGGCTTTGTGTTTTCCCTTATAATTGCAACTCTGTTTGCAACAAAAGTTTTGAATCTGTGTGTTTCCGATGAAATGTAAGATAACACTGTAGTGCTGT
The DNA here is from genome assembly GCA_010277075.1 of Poeciliopsis retropinna. NCBI lineage: Eukaryota > Metazoa > Chordata > Actinopteri > Cyprinodontiformes > Poeciliidae > Poeciliopsis > Poeciliopsis retropinna. The sequence continues at coordinate 3,525,455 of VMRM01000009.1, forward strand.
CAGTCCAAAACTGTGAATCTTGTAAATTGAGTTGCATTTCTTTCCTCAACATTTTGTCCATTTTCACAGCAACGACAGCAGCTGCAAGTTCCATTCTTGGTATTGTAGTCTGTTTTATTGGTGCAACATGGGCCTTTCCGATGATGAAAGCAGAATGGAATTTTCCGTCTTCATTCTTTAGATTCAAATAGGTGACAGTCCCGTATCCCAACTCACTTGCATCGGAGAAGTGGTGCAGTTTAGCTGTAATGGTAGACTTGAACTCAGGTGGTTTTATACATCTGTTAATGCTGAAGCTTGAAAGCAAATCAAGCTCATCCAGCCACCTTTTCCATTGCCTGGCAAATTCTTCAGGTATTTCTTCATCCCATCCAAGTTTGTTCTTGCACATTTGTTGGAGAAGGGTTTTTGGGAGAAGAGTGATGGGTGATAGAAACCCCAGTGGATCATAAATCGAACTCACCACCGAGAGAAGTCCTCGTCTTGTCGTCGGTTTGGTTTTCACATTGATAGTAAATGTGAAAGCATCACTTTCGGTGCACCATTGAACTCCCAGAGCTCTTTCCTTAGGTAATGTATCATTACTTAGGTCCAGATCTTTGAATTCCTTTGCTCTTTCTTCTTCAGGGAAAGTAGCCAACAACTCACGACTGTTACTTGCCCATTTAGTTAGATGAAACCCTCCTGTGGCACACAATGCAGTTAACTCTTCAACCATAACAACGGCTTTTGCAGTCGTATCCACAGCCTTCAGGCAGTCATCAACATAGAAGTTATTTAGTACAGTTTCCACTGTTTCTGATGAAGCTTTGCTTTGATTATCCTCAGCTGTTCTCCTTAGTGCAAACATAGCACAACTAGGTGAAGATGTGGCACCAAATGGATGGACAATCATCTTAAACTCTTCTAAGGGTCTTGAGAAGTCGCCTTCAGGCCACCATAAGAACCTCAAAAGGTCCGTGTCTTCATTTGCAACCTTAACTTGATGATACATTGCTTGGATGTCTGCCGTCATTGCGATTGGACCCTGCCTGAACTGAGTGAGGACTCCGATGAGGGAGTTAGCAAGGTCAGGTCCCTGTAGCAGTATGTCATTTAGGGATGTTCCTTGAAATGAAGCAGCACAATCAAAAACTACATGCAGCTTCTTTTTACGAGGGTGATACACACCATGATGTGGTATATACCAAACCCTTCCATCCTGTCTGTTGCATTGTTGATCCGGTACCTGTACTGCATAACCCATTTCCATCATATTTGAGATAAATGTTTTGTATTCATCATGGAACAATGGGTTTCTCTGAAATTTCCTCTTCAGATTAAGTGCATGTTGTTCAGCCAATTTTTTGTTGCATGGCATTGTGACAGACTCATGTTTGACAGGAAGTTTCATACAGTAATGACCATTGATAGAACTCAATGACCGACTTACTTTTTTCATGAAAAGGTTGTCTTCATGAGACAGTTCCAACTTGTCATCAGTTTCTTTCAGGGAAGTCGTGGTTGTATTGTTGCCTTGTGAGTTCTTCTATTGTCTGCAAACTGACTCTGTTGACAGTAACCTGTTGTTGCTTTTCCATTTCTAAGTAGGCTCCATTGGGTTCTCTAAGGGGTCCATTTATTATCCAACCGAGTGGTGTTCTCACTGCATATGGTCCGCTGTCCTGGCTATTTATCACTTTCCAGGGTTCCATGGCCTTGTATGCATTGCTTCCGATCAAAAGACTCACGTCAGCATTTATACATGGCAATTTGACATCCTTCAGGTATGGCTACTGATCCAGTTCTCTCTGCAAAGGGATGTTTGCTTTGCTCACTGGTATCTCCTTTTGCGTGAATACTTTTGGCAAGTCGATAAACATACAGCCTTCCAGACCACTCACTTCCAGGTCAGTCAACATGTAGCTATCTACGCTGGACTGTTTATTCAGGGTTGTAAGAAAAATCTTTGTTTTTCTGCCTGTGAGATTGAGCTGTCTTGCTAAATCTTCAGTACAAAAAGTACCAGAACTCCCTGGGTCAATGAAGGCATAAGTTTTAACCACTTTTGGACTTTTCTTTGATTTGATTCTTACAGGCACTATTGCAAGAATACTGTCTTTATCCCCAGTCAAATCATTTTCCTTAAGCACTGAAGCAAGAGCACTTAATGAAACCTGTGGTACATTTTCATCACTGGTTAATTCAGGTGTATTTTCTTCAGGTTGTAAAACATGAAGCATACTTGGATGTTTTTGAGCACAAAACTGACATGACATCTTTCGTCTGCAGTCTTTGCTTATATGTCCTCTGACCAAACAACTGAAACAAAGTCCAGATTTCTTCAAAAATTCAACCTTATCTTTGTGAGGTTTTTCTTTGAAAGTGCTACACGTTTCTAATGTTTGACTCATTCTGCAGAACAGACATGGCGTTGAAAAAGCAGTGCAGTTTGTAGCTCTTTCTGGATGAATTTTAGTAGTTTTAATTGTGGTTTCTTCTTTACAGGTAATGTCTGTTGCAAAGCTACTTTTCTTGAGGCCATCTGCATTTACACTTTTGATCTGTGTCTTTCTTTTTTCTCCTTTTTCTGCTGGTAGAGAGGGGTTAATATTTCCAAACAGTGACTCTGTCATAAGCCGAGCTTGTTTGTCAATGAAAATCACCAAGTCTACGAACTTGGCTCTTTTTTTTACATTTTTCTTGTAGTTCAAATGCGTGTGCTCTCCATTTTTCTTGAATCTTATATGGTAGTTTGGATGTCAAGATTCTTAGGTTGACAGAATTGTCCATCTCATCCAAGTAGTCAATGTCTTCCATAGCATTACAACAACTTGTGAGGAAAAGAGAAAAAACTCAATGACTTTCCATCTTCAGGCTTAATTTGAGGCCACTGTAAGGCCTTGTCCATATAAGCTGAAGCAATCTGAATCTCATTTCCATATTGGAATTGTAGCAACCTCATTGCTTCCTGAAGACCTCTGTGTGGTGGCATGTGTTGACAGCTCCGAACAAGATCTCTGACTTCACCTCTTGTGTACTGTTCTAAACAATGCAATTTATCAGCAGGGTTCTCAGTCCTTGTTTCAATCATGTGATTGAAAGCTCTCATGAAGGAACGAAAATGCAATGGGTCACCATAAAAGATAGGAACATCAACTGGAGGCATTTGGGAAAGTTGTTGTTTAACAAGAAGTTCAGTGATGTCGTTCTGTTTTTGCATTACTTTGCAGAGTTCCTCCATATTATTACTCTGCTGTGAATTTCCATGTAATAGATCTGATGAGTGAACATCAGTGACATGTTGGGTTGACTGAAACACAGCATCATGAGAAGTTGGTTGTTGTTGCAAATCTCTTGGCATGCAGGGATGATGCTCGTTTTCACCTTCCTTTTTGTGTGTGAAGGTTTTGCTTTCAAATGTTTTAACTCTGCAAACAGGAGCTTCATAGTCGTCATAAACCTTTATCTTGGCAGTCGCTTCTGCTAGCTATGGCAGTTTCAACATCTAACTGTTCTTTCTTAGCTTTTAAGTGAGCCTCTTCTAATTCCAGCAATTGCTTCTTTTTAAGTGCAGCAGCCTTAGCGAAAAGTGCAGCTCTTTTCGCTTCCTCCTTCAAGTGAGCTGAAGATGCAGATGATGTGGATGAAGAAGCACAGGAACTGCCACTAACTGATTTTACTTTAGATCCAGTCCCTTTTGATCTTTTCTTTAACACAGAAGCAATAGACACACTGTCCATAGGACTCACTTCTACATCTAGCTGATGTTCATCTTTGGTTTTTCTTTTCTGTTCTTTAATCCATGTTTCTGTTTTTTCCAAAATAGATTTAAAATTATCATATTTTGGTTGAAACCAATGTTCTTGGTCAACATGGTGTTCATCTTCATGAAGAATTTCCAAAACTGCCTTATTGGAAGTACTAAACTCTTCAAGAAGTGTTTGAAATAATAGTAAATGTTCTTCTTCGATCTGGATCAAACTTCCATCATTTTGCAGTAAGCTTTCAATCTCGTTAGATTTAGCTGTTACCTGTCCGAGTTTGTATCTTCTTACGTTGATCAGTTTATGGAGTTTAGAATCCAGAGCCTTTTCTGTGAGCTTTGGCGCCCTCTTTTGGTCATCTTCGGTCATTACAACGTTTACGTCTGACTCGTCCGCCATTATGACCTTTTCACGTTTTGAAGTTTGTTATCACGTTCCACTTCGGCTTCAATAAACACACAAAGTCATCCTTCTTTTCATCCGACGATATTAACAGTTTTTTGACTTATGTAGTGGCTGCTTGTTCGTTCATTGTAAAGCCACTATATTGTTCAACAAGCTTCAGTTTTCTCTCCTTTGTTGACGTTCATTAGCTTAGCTCTTAGCTTGACGCGTTTCTGTTCCACAGTATGCTCTTGTGCATCTCTTTGTGAATTAAAGAATTACTTACAAAAATCCACACAAAGTCTGACGAACGACGAACTTTACTTTTCTTTGAGCAGATGATACAAAGGATTCCTTAATCTTGCACAGCATTCCACATGTAACGGTCAAAAAACTGTAGAGCTAGTGAAACACAACACATTCCCATTTCTTTTCGCACTAACATAACACAGCACTTTTTTACGTATTTCAATTACGTCCATTAGGTGGCGCTTTTCTACAAAAACATAATAAAATGGAAACTTAGTATTAAGAAAATATCTAAATATGCAAAAGACATTCACAGTAATAAACAATGTCACAAACTGACGTTTTTGGCTCTTACAACTGTGGTCATCTACATAAGCTTGATTCTGCAGCTTGAGTCCAAGTTTAATTAGTGCTACACAACGTGATGTAAAACGTTGGGGGAAATGAAAGAAATCGGGTTTCTGCAAATGTTGCTTCATACTTTTCCAGACTCAACTTGGTTGATTGGAATGAACAGTTAGACAGCGTTAGTCTGGAAATACCAATATGTTGTCTTGTTCAATACTAATCCAGTAGTCCCACACTGGACCAGTAGAAACAATAACTAATCTTCAACAGCAGCAGAATGTCAAGCATCTGGATTATGATTCATCAAACATGTCAGGATTATCTAGAAATACACATTGGCAGAAATAGTTACTCCCTAAGCTAAATTGTGCATAAATTCTTCTACAGGGAACATATGCAATGAACGCAAACAAAACCAAGTCATCAGTCAGCTCCAGCAGACGAGCGGAGGATGTTTGGATGTGAGTCAGGCGGACTGAATGTGTATTTAACAGCTGCAAAAAGCTTGACAAGGTGGAGAGACGCTGCCGACGCTCACCTCTGATTCCCTTTGACCGAGTGCGAGTTCGCTTGTCGTCACCCTCCACACTCATCTGGGATGAAAGGAAGAGGCAAGAAGGGGAGGGAAGAGAACAGCAAACAAGGGAAGAAACGGGAGGAAACAGAAGAGAGAGAGAGAGAGAGAGACAGTCAGTGGCTAGTTGTCGAAAAAAGCCTCCAGAGTTCATTGTCTTTGTGTGCTTCAAAACAGCTGCTATAAAAAGATCCGTTCAAAATGTTCCCGTTCAAACACAGATGAAGTGTGGCGCTGACGCAAAAGAGGCCGTCGCATCCAGACACTTGTGTTCACACACACACACACCGCTGCATTGCCACGGAAAGAAAACAAAACAAAACAAAAACACACTTAAAACATGCTAACATCATGTTCGCTTCATCACAAATGAGGGTTACATGGAAAACAAACTAGGAGCACCCACCACCCCACCCCCCGACACCCCCGTCGCTGCCCCTGTAATTTCCTGCTTCTGAGTGCTGCTCATGATTGTGGTCTGCGCGGAGGCAACAGGCGGCGCCGGCGAGGGGCCGACAATCATAACTACCCTGAATATAATAATAAAGCGAAAACACACGGGCCGCTGTAATAACCCTTTTAAGAAGAGGAGACGAGTGCGTCAATGTGTGTGTGTGTGTGTGTTTGTGCCTCGGCTTTTAAAGCCACAAAGGAGCAGGTGTTAACCCTCTTGCACACACACACACACACACACTCACACTTACACACGCACGTACGCGTGCACACACTGACCATGGACCACACCTCCTCATTGCTACCTCTATACGCCTAGGGTTCCTCAATAAAGCTATCAGATGCTCTCTAGACACAATGGAGCCATTAGCTTTGATTACTGGACTCTGTTTTTTTTTTTATATATATAAATATATATTTCTGCTCTCCCTTCTTTCTGCCCCACACTTCCTTCTGCATGCTCCCCGTCTACCAGCCTTTCATCCCCCCTACAGACACGCCGGCTTGCCCATCCACTTAACTGCTTTGTAGCTCCTCTTTAGTCAAGTTGGCACAGTCACAGTGGGATTCAAACATAGGGTCTTGGTTTCTCTGAGTCGTTTTTTTTCTCTCGTCTTCACCCTATTTGGCAGAACCCCTTTCCTGCTAATAGACTACTTATGAAAAGAAGGAGAGGACGAAGGATGCGAGGAGGATGAAACAAGCTGTTGTTCTTGTTAAAGGCTTTTCTTCGCCCCTGACTCCCATCGAGGGTACATTCATTAGCAGTTGGCTGAAGGTACAGGTGCAGCCCCCCCCTGCACCCCCCAGAACCCCTCCTTCCTGTTCCCCGCCTCAGCCCGCTCCTCTCCGGCATCAACATTTTCAATCGAGCAACGTCGCTTTCTGTCCAGCCACTATTGAGTGCTTGAGTCCTTCTGAGAGGGAAGACAAGTGTATCACAGATATTTGTGAGGTTGTCATATTTGTTCTTGCGTTCAACCCAGAATTCACTTTAGTGTCTAAATGTGGAAAGATTGCCAACTTTAATGGATTCTTTTTTCTTTTTGTACTCTCCCATACAAAATCACATCTGTTTTTATCAGATTTTTGAAAGTCATAGATATTTTTTTACATATGAAGAGCAGCTGTCTGCCACAGGATGTGGTGACCACCTGAGAAGTCGCCAGCATTAACCGTAAAGCAATAATCATAAACATTATGTCCGCTAAAGCTAAAGCCACAGCACTATTCCAACACCGTACTTAGCTTAAATTAATGCTAACATGCTAAAGTGCTAAATTCAACCGTTTAGCAGGTATTTGTCTAATTAACATCAAAGTGTTGCATTTTTGTACTTCATGTAAGTTTTGTTTACCTTGCTCATTTGTTTGAATAAGGTAAACAACTGATCAATAAAGATTGATTGCAAAACAAAGAGAACGTGAGGAGGAAAAACACAACAATCGTCACCTGCTTTGTAATATGAGCAACAGCATAAACTACGAATTACCTGAAAAGTTCTTAACAGTCGATAAGCAAAACCTCAACACAGATTGCAATGTTTATTCAACTGAAGGTTTACAAAACAGCAAAGTGAATTTGTGCTTTAAAATTAATCTAATTTATTTGGGGAAGCTAATTGCCCTTAGTAGAAAGTTAGTAAAAAGTTAGTAAAAAGCACTAAATAAAAAATTAGCTGCTCTACTACAGCTTTAGCGGATTAGTGGATTAGTGGATTAGTGGCCACTGTAACCAATTTTAAGATTGTTTTCAAAAATCTACCTGACAGGACTCCATTATGATCAGAATTCATAATCTGTCATATTTCGTAGGAAGGGGATCAGAATCATGACCAATAAATACGACATGGAATACTAAAGCTTAAAAAGAATGAAAATGAGTTATAAGGGAGATTTAAATAAATATGTATATTTAAAAATATGCGGCTCAGTGGAAGAACAGGTGCACAGCTGATCAACCTGTTCGACCTCAGATCATCTACTGCATGTCCTCTTTCTCTCTCTGCCCTCCTTCCTATCAAGTTGTTAACAAATCTTCATGAATCAAGTTATTAATAAATCTCAATAAATTGTTAATTCTGGGGTACAATTCCCAGATGTTTGGAGGTGCCGAGTTCTTCGATTTGAGCAGTTATGTGCAAGTTTATACAACAGCACTTAAATATCCAGCTGTCACAGCTGTCTCTGGAAGGAGACAGGTTCTGTGTGGACTTTGTGAAGACGCTGACTGAAGCTTGTAAGACAGTATCATTATCCACAGTGAAACAAGCCTTGACCACTCAGGCAGATAGAAGCCTTTACAGAAAAAGCAACATAAAATAACCGGGAACAAGACCTTAATCTTTAGAGACATGTTCTCTAGTCTGAAGAAACTTGAATTTAGAATGACAAACAATACTGACTGACCATCATTAGATTTGGAGGAAGTAGGGAAAATCCTGAGAACGCCATGCCCGCTGGGATGTACGTGAGAGGCAGCGTCATGTTGTGGGGCTGTTTTGCTGGCGGATTTCACAAAATGGCTTCAGGTGCTTCAGGGTACTTTAAAACCCTATTGCATTTTAAAGTACAGGGGAGGAAGTTAATCCCTTAAAATTGTTTATCCATACTGTTTCTAAATGTTAAAACGGGAGCACAGTGCTATCGCTCCAAAATTGGAGTTACAAAATAGATGGTGGAGAATTCAGTTGTCACCTTGCCATTTAGTTTTTGGGGGGGTTTGGAAGTAAAGTAAAATGTAGACTGACATTTTAGTCTAAGACATATTTTAGTTTTGGCAGACTACTAGAAGAATAACCAGTATATAGATAAAATGACACTCTTCAGTCAGCCAGGGCCAGTTCACAGCTTGGTCAGCGCTAACCAGTGACCAGCCAGTTTGAAACTCAAAACATTGACCTTTCTCTGACTGGTGAATGTGTCATGCTACCAGGTAACAATAACACCCTTCAGAGCAGATGTTGTCACTGAGCGCAGACGACTCAAAGCTGTCTAATTTCAGTAAAGTGCTTGAAAATGAAATTCTTTTTTATTCAGAAAAGAATAAAAACATGTAAGATGATATTTAAAAGGTAAATTTGCTGTACATTCAGACAACCTTCAAATAGCCAGTAGTGTGACCTCAGCAGGTAACCGTTCGGCTGAACTGAGTGTCCTTTCGGCCTCAGTCTGCCAAGGAACACACCGGATCTAGAAATGTTGAACATTTCTACATTTCTACATTCATTATTTCATTATTATTATTATTACATTACATTATTTCTAAGAACAGGGGCAAGAGTCAGAGCTTCTGACGCTACTTGCTGGTGTAAAAAAGCTAAATCTAAAACTACATAGTCATGTTGTTAATGTTTTAAAATAACACTGATGTGTCTCAAACACACACGATGCTGCTTTTCCAACTAATATAAATTTCCTATCAAGTAGGCTATAAAAACATATTTTGAATGGTCTCTGCATCTTCCTAAATGACAATACTTAAAGAAACATCTGAGTCGACTAGTTTCTATTTCGGTGGCTTAAAGCTTGTGGAAAATCAGATGCAACAAATTGGTCACAAAACTCCAGAGGGTGTCCTTCTATCTTCAACCTGATATTTTACCCCACAAGTTTTCTTTTGTCTTTGTTTTATTTACTTTTTCTATAGACAAGGCACTTTAGTTTAAAATCTTCAGTACTAATACATTTAAAATTTGTTTATCTAGGTATGTTAGCCGCCTCAAAAACCTAAAACGGGACAAATACTTTCCAAAACGCTTGAAGAGGGCCAAGAAAATGACTTTTTTGTTATAACAACTGCCTTTTCTTCTATTTTAAAAATATAGTAGGGAGGCTGATGGATGCCGTTCGGTTCGATTCAGGTGATTTATTTATTGTCGGTTCACAGCATATATCACCTCAAATCATGAAAATAAATAACAGGCTAAAATAGGCAAAATGTGCTTCAGAAACATTTTAACTGGCTGAATGTAACCACAGGCTAACATAGAGGATGTTTATGATGGATAGAAATTCCAGCTACATAATAAAACATATTGCACTGTTGTGCCTTCATTTCCCTTCCTTTGCGTCCTCCTTACATCAAGAGTCACTGGGTGAATCAAAACCTGGACTGAAAAGGCCTCCTGTTGCTTTCATGTTTGCGTAACCATAGTTACGTACATTCAAATAGGTAAGCATATCAGAGTTCTCTTCTCTTCCCTGTCCCTTTTTTTTTTATTCCTCAGTTCCAGCTCATTAAATTTGCATGAACACAAATTCACAGCAAATAAATCCCAACGCAGACAAGCAGGCAAGAACCAGGATCTCTTTCAAAGGCCTCCGAGTGTTCAAAACTTGTCCTTTACAGTCGTTTAAGTGGAGCACACCGACAATGAATGCATATGGGAGCACAGACGGCGCGGTCAGCACGGAAATGGGGAGAAAAAGGAGTTTGTGTGCAGAACCTGCTGTAGGTCCGTGCATGTCATGTGCTTTAACGAGTGTGAAATGTGCAGAGCAGCTGCCGGGGGAGCGGGGGGTTGAGAAGAAAAAGAAATAGGAGGAGGAAGAAAACGGCGCTCGTCCCTTCAGGCTGTGTTGTACATTATCAATTACGTCCTTCTTTGTGTGCAGCGGCCGGAGCAGGAGGGCCTCAGCTCTGCTCCCGATTCTGACAGCTCCATGTAAATGTCTGACTGGGGGGGGGGTGGCAACGTCTTCACAGAGAAGGTCACCCTCCATCCCCTAGTGCACGTAAATGACTCTTTTATCCATTTTCGGGTTTACAACAACTGATGAGGGGAAGGAGGCAGGTTAAGGTGGAGAGAGAAGGCGGAGGAGGCTGACCTGCAGACAGCAGCTGCCAATTAGAGCAGAGCTTCAGAGCCTCCATGTTGGCGAACCTCTCTGCACTTTCACCCTGACAGTTCACAGGAGGCAGAGCAGATAGGGCGGAGGAGGGAGGGGGGGCAGATGTCACTTTACCCAACTTGTATGTGAAAAAGAACGGAGCATGTGTGACCACACAGTGGGTCATATGTGTGTCTGCCGTCAGAGGTTTGCCATTTGCAGGCTGAGTCATCCTGATGTGACTCAGGGCTCAGAGTTAAGTCTCTTCCAGCTCTGATCCGGGGTCAGCTCCTGCTGCTGTCATAAAGGGAAACAATAAGAGGAGGTGGGAGGCCGAGCGGTCAGGAGGTTCTTTATTGATTATTAACCGTGTCTCATTCAGGATTAAAAACATAAATGTTTCTACGAGCTAAAACAAGATCTGATACAAAGTCAGAATCAGTTCAGGACAAGAAACCAACTGGAGCACTTCAGCTAATTAGAGCAGCAGGGTGAATGCTGAACTACGAGCTGCAGGTTTCCCCCTGACGTTCAATATTTACACTTCCCACATTCAGTGGTGGGCACACTTTTACCTATCCAATAATGCGCTAATAGCAAAATTATTGTTTTATCTACTGCTTCAACACATTCACCTAAATTATTATTATTGTTTTCTGGATGTTTGCATTCATGCTCTTATTTTGAAGTTTGAAGACTGTTTTTGCAGCAATACCGTTTCCTGACATTTATTTCAGACAAGGAACATGCAAGACCATAGAGAACAAAATATAAACTTAAATACAATATCTAAGAGCATTACTGAACATGCAAATTGTAAAAATGAAATTGGTGCTTGTCTCCACTTTTGCAAGTGTAGCTGTAATTTGAATTGATGTTAGAGCTTCAGCATTAGCCTCCGCTAAATAGTATGATTGCTTAGTGCTTCAGCCTTAGCTTGCATATGTATGTACATAGTTTGAAGTTACTCACAGTGGGTAGAGAAGCCAGAAATTTTACTCAGGAACAATGATACTTTGTGATGACATTAGTACGTTAAAGTAAAGAGTATGGTGTAGTAAAAATACTTCCCCCACAGGGATATAATAGACTAACTTTATCATGAACATAGTCAATGGCTCGAGGGTGACACAACCAACTATTAGGGTTAGAGGGCATATTATTTTTCACATAGGAGCCAAACAGGACTGCATTTGATCATCTTGAGTTAAAAAGTGTAAATAGTCTGACTGATCAGACTGAACGATTCAATACTGCACAATAGTGATGTCATAAAATACAATAGGTAGAAAAAAGGTAATTTTGGGATTTCCTATATTTCCCTGTACAAAATATTACAAATGTCTATTCCTGCTTCTTTAAGGTTAACATTTGTTTTATTTAGTATGGTCAGGATTTTAACGGGTTAAATTTGATTAATTAAACTTGTACATTTTAACATGTTAAAGGTTTTAGCACAATCAATCAAAAATTTTTCTTTCTTCTTTTTTTTTTTTTACATACAAAAGTTACAGAACCTTTGTTTTCTTATGTTGCTGGTAGGCCAGTGAATCCGACAAAGCTGCTTCTCTCGGCCCACTGGGGGTTAACCTCTGCTTCAAAAATTTATGTTCAACTTGTGCTAAAATGAGTTTAGCTGTTAGAGAAGCTTTTCAAGCCCAGGCATGCTGCAACAACACAGACATCCCCAACGCTAAAGTCAGCGTCCACAGTCCTAAAGAAGTTCCATGTATGATCAGGGCTTCTCCAAACACTGGAAAGCTGATTTGGTAGCGGAGCACTTTGGACCAATATGATGGTTGAGGAACTTAAATACGAGACTGAAAACTATAACTATCTTTGATGTTAAGCTCATATGTCTATTTATGCAATAATTTAGCAGCAAAGTGGGGTTTTTTAATTGCGACTGCTGCTTATTTTTGTCAAGATATAGTCTTCGATTAACTGCGATTAATTCATTGCAGACCTGCAATTAATGAGATTAAGCATTTTAATAGGAGTCAAACTAGTATCTAGACATAAATGCTGCTCATGTTTGAGAGTAGAAGTAAACAACAACAACAACAAAAAAAACACTTTGAGACAATGGCCAGTTAATCCAGGGCTAGCCCCTGCACGTTCTGACTATTGGGCTAATTTTTTATGTGTGACCCCTGATGAGGCGTTTAAAAGCAGCACCTCTCACTCCTCGGATGTGGCAGAAATCAAACCCAATCAATAAAAGTCATCTCTTCAGATGAACCCGAGCCATCAGGGGGAAGCAGAACTACTTTTACAGAGCCCAGGGGAAAACAGCACCTCCCCCCCTCCTCCTCCTGCTTCCAATCCCCACCTCCACCCCCATTTCAATCCCTCCATCTCTTTGTTGGATGCCCCCTCTCAGTTGCTCGGCTCTGGAAAAAAAAAAAAAAAAAAAACAGGGATCAGGTGTTTAGAGAATCCTTGAAATTGTGGCAGCGGGGGTCAGAAGTTTCTCCGCTCTGCTGATAACGCTGAATATCATTGCCCAAAAAAATATATATAAATAAATAAAAAAATAAAAATCATGAGCCGCTCAAGGACATCCTTTTTTTTTTTTTTCCTTCTTCTTATTGTGAGTCCTTTAAAGTGAACTCAGCAGCAGGAAAAAAGCTGAGCTGTGCTGAGCTTAACTAAACCGAGCCGAGGCCGAGGTGAGGGATGGGCGGGGCCGGGAGCCCAGCAGAGATTTGATGTGCTGCTTGATTCATGTTCCCCTCCACCCCCACATCCTAACCCAACCCCCACACTGCAAAATAACAACACACACAAACACACGCGACCCCTCCTTCCTCCATCCGAGCCAACTTTCCCCGCTGAGTTAGGGATCAGGGAAATGCCCAGGAAGCAGAATCAGCTCTGGAAAAGAGGGCGTTGATGGGTGTGGTGAGTGGGGAGAATAAGGTGGAGGAGGGCAGGGAGGGGAGCGGGGCGGGGAGGGGAGGATGTCACTCACCATGATTGGTCGACGGCTCTGCAGTCTCTGGGAGGCCTGACAGCGGCTGCTATTCCTCTCGCCTCGTGTCCACCGCTGGTTCACCAGCTCACCCCGAAACTCATTTTCTGGAGGACAGAAACGAGGGAGGGGGCAGGACAAAGTGAGGGGCGGGAGGGAGGGGAACACAAGGAGGTGAGGGTGAGAGAGAGGAGGGGGGAAAAAATATGTAAAATCATCAGCATCAGTACCGGTGGATGGGGGTTTGGGTGAGGGGAGAGTAAAGTGGAGGGGGTTTTATTAAGTGGAAGAGGAGGAAGCACAAAGCCGTCCCTAAGAGCCACAGCTGGGATCCCTGTCACTTCGCTATTAGAATCAATCAAACCTGCACATTTTGATCCAGCTTTCCGAGGCCCATGAATGATGAGATGGGGTGAGGAGTGAGAGAGCAAATCACACATAAATCAAACCTTTTTCCTTCACCCTCTCATTCCCCCTGTTGTTGCTGTTTGGTTTTTTCCTCCATCAAGGTAAAAGCATTGGATCCCATCTTTGTGATGCCGTCCCAGGAGAAGCAGACGCTCTGATTCTAAAGACATGGCAGACTGGAGGTGACGAATCTAACAGCCGAGCTGCAGCTTTAAGTTCAACCAGAGTGCAGTGCATTACACTACGAACGCCCAAGGCTGAACTTTTCAACTAATGCAGCTTTAAGACACCTCAAACACACACGCTCTCTCTGCGCGCATGCGCACGTGTGTGTGTGTGTGTGTGTGTGTCATTGGCGTTTTCAGGCCCAGCTGGTGCTGTGAAATCCGACTCCTTTTCGGATACATCTCCACCCTTTAGCTTCACCCTCTGCAGGCAGGTGTGGGCTGCTGTGAAACAGGAAGTGTCCTTGAGTTTACACTCAACTCTGAGCAAACAGAAACCCAAACAGAGCAAGGTCTGGGTCACTCTGTCGTAGAAGTTAATCAAAGCTGCAGTATGTAATGTGTGTAAAAAAAAAAAAAATAGATACATACATCTATTTTTTTTTTTCATATTTGTTAAAAATGTCACCATGTTGTGACAGTCTGCTATGAGACAGACAATCTGTGAAAAGATCAATCTCCTCCACCTCTTCCCTGAGTTCCTGTTGCCTTCTAGAAATGCACCACTCCTGAACAAAGACAACCAATCAGAGCCAGAAGGAGGGGCTTAATGCTGTCAATCAACCCCATACGCTCCCCACTCAACGTACTAATGGTGCAGAAACAACTTACCATCACAGAAAAACTGTTTATCTGCTTTCATCATTGGGTATGCTAACTAGCCTGATGTATCCTGACAGGCTATGCCAGCCGCAGCATAGCGGAGAGCAAGGGAGCAGTCGCCACACAGGATGATTAACAGCACTAAGATCCACCTCCGGGCTCTGATTGGTTGTTTTCAGTTAGCATTGGGAGAAGCCAGACAAACTCAATTTTTTCACAGTGAAATTTTTTCACATAGCGACAGTTTCAACAAAATTGTAAACATCACATTGTTTATAAAAGCTACAGCATTAAAGCAGCTCACTGTGCATTATTCTGATTGAAATAATTCCTCCAGATTCCATCGTTAAATGCCATGATGTTGTTTTCTGAAGCAGTCTGGTGTTTGGACGCAAACCTGTCCCCCTCTGTCCTCTGTCTCCATTATTCCCCTCCCTCCCCAAATGTCCTGTGGCTGAACTCAAACTGCAAGATAAGAGTGGGCTGATGGGATTCTGTGGGCCCTCTCCTCCCTGCTTCACCTCAGCACTCTTCAGAAAACGCTTGTTTATCAACTTTCATCTGCCAGCAGAAAAAAAAAAAAAAAAAGTGATTACAGCAGCAGTACTGTTGGTCTGCATCTCTATCTCAGCTATCCGTGTCTCCGCAGACACACAAACCGCTTTATTACAGAGGGAAGCGGAGCATCCATCCGGCCGCTCCACGTTCAGCTGGGATGCCGGGAAGGTGAAAGAGGATTTTTCAGGACAAGTAGCCTCCGGCTGTGACCGCTTCTCAGGTTGCAAACGCATGTGGACGTTTCAGAATGCTTAAAATCACAGGAAAAGGCCAATGAAAAGTGATCAAAGTGACCCCTCCTCTGTTTTTTTTTTTATTTTTTATTTTTATTAGATTTTTTTTCTCTGGTTTTATCCCGCCTCTGTGCTGACAGGGAGACTAATCAGAGCTCCTGCTTCCTGTTGGATCACACGCTGCTCATCCGCACCTAAAAATGTGCAGAGCTCATTATTTTATGGTGAAAATTGGAGGAGCGAGAGACAATTAGCTGTTCGCTGGGGGAGGCCCGGATCGGGAGGTGGGAACGATTGGGAGACGAATATAAAATAAGGGAGTTTTTAAAAATCAAATCTCGTTTTATAAAAAGACAAAATGTATGAAACAAACACTTCGGCTTTACTGTCGATCCAAACGAAAGAAAAAAAACCCCCGTAAACTTTAGGATCAAGTAATGCTATTACAGTAGTGGGGCTTACTCTGCTGGGACAATGGAGCAAAGAGGCCTAAATCCAGAGTTAGATTAAACAGCAGGGTGTTCAATCAGTGACAGTAATACCGCAGGCCCAGATATACAGGACTTCTCCCGTTCAGCGGGATTTACAGACAACTTTGTGTGATTACAGCGATCCCCGCAGTAGACGGACGGGTCCAAAGGTGGGCTTTGTCTCCGTCAAAAAGCGTGAAAGAAACGCCGAGCCAGAGGTCAGGAATGAGTTCATGACGCAGAGTCGACGAGTTCAAACACTGAGGTGAGTTAAAACAAAGAGCAGCAGATGTCCGATTTTTCAATTATAGGATGATTGGAGGGAGGCGATGGAGGAGCCTGGGGGCGGATTTAGAGGAAACCCCTTCGGGGCTGTCGTGACCTCGGCATCAAATGTGTCACCAGAACACAAACTGTAATAACGAGCGGCGCGACTCGTGCATCACACATTTCTTTAAGTCTCAAATGGATCTTACCTTGCTAGTCCTGCCTATTTAGTAGGACTTCATTTTTAATTAGCGTTCTTTTATTTTAATCAATTTCTCCTTCAGAGCTGAGGCATGAAATTCATTCTTCCCGTTCTTTAGATGCAGATGCCTCCCCTCTCCATTGAGAGCAAACGCGCGGGGCGACCCTGACCTCTGCCCGTGTTGCTTAGATTCTTGATACAGGCTCCGGGAAGAGGAGGGTGCAATTTGGCCCCAGCTGCTCTTCCACCATGTTGACGGCCCTCCCTCCTCCGGCACCTGCTATCCTCACTGCCGCATGCTTTTTAGGCCCTCACAAATACGAGAAGTCTCCTCGTATCACAGGAAAACAAAACAAAACAAGAAAAGGATGCAAAGGAGAAATGTCTAGTTAGATTGGCTCCTGCCTCCTCTGACAGCATAAGGCACCAATAACCTAATTCTGTAATCCCCTTCCCCAAACTAGGCTACAGTATAAAAAAGGAATTTTGCAGGGAATTAAATACAGACAGATACCACTAAATGAATTCATATGTTAAAAAATTTTTTTTAAAAACTGTTTTGATGTAAAAAAATTCTACATAAACATTTTAAAAAGAATTTCATGCAGGATGTTGATTCAGTCAGTCATGATTCTCAGTTGTTGTCCGACAGACTACAACAGGCTAATATGTTTATATGACTTGTAAGATGAATTAATATGGAAATTATGCAAAGTTAACAAACACCATGAGATTTGTAGGTGAAACAGATTCTCTCTTGGAGCAATTTTTTTTTTAAAGTCTGAAACAGTTTTAAATGGCTTCCAAGCGCTAACGATAAAGTCAAGTCTTGACTTTTTTTAACTGTTATTTTAACAGAATAAAATCTCATTAAGACTAAAAACTTATTTTTCAAGGGAGTTCTGGTCAAGAGGTAGAAAAAAAAAAAAGCAATACAAAATGGCTTTAAGTGCCTCCTCTAAAATCAAGCGTGCCTGCAAGATTAGCTTCAGTATCTTCTCTTTGGACTTTTTTAAAAGCTTTATTTTACCAAGATACAACCCCACTAAGATTAAAAACTTGTTCTGTCGTTTTCTGTTTTTCTGTTTTTAAGACAAAATGACAAGTGATAAAAAAAAAAACATCAGCTTTAAGAACTTTGAGTTTAAGACACTAAATGAAATAAGTTTGGTCAAAACCTGACTGGGAAGTCATGACATGACAAGAGATATCCTTGTGAAAGCCGAAGGTTGCTGAGTAGTGCTAGGTTAGCCAATATGGCTGCTGTGTACAAAGAATGCAGCTACAGCTACAAACAGTTTTTGCACATTGGACAGTTTGTGTCTTGTTTTGCACACAGTACTGTACTCTTCTATTTATGAAAATGCTTCTTTAAAACTAGAAAAGACTTAATTGATAATTGTTATGAATGTTAGCGATCAGTACTACACCTGCATTACCTGCAGCTGCTGAGCCCAGTGGCACTGATTGAATGGCTGCAATGTAGCTTAACAGCATCAGTGTGTGTACACAGATGAATGTCTGATTGTTGTGTGAGGCACTTTGGAGTCCTCAGACTTGATAAAGTGTTGCAAATACAGGCTATTCTCTCCTGCTCTGACCTTTTTTTGATTATTATTATTGTTTCTTTCTTTTCAGCTTGGGAAAACAAGCCAGGTGAAGATAGTCTCAATATTTTGTTTATGTTTACTTTAGTTCAATAAGTAACTTTTAAGTAATGTATTTAAGTGTTTTAGGCCAACCACAACTCTGTTTTTTTGTTGTTTTTTTTCACCTACTCTTCCCAATTAAAATAAAAATAAAAAATTATGTTGTTTTTTTTTTTCTATCTGGGTGGAATTGCAGAAAAAGTTAAATTAAGGTGCTAACTCGACACATTTTGTGTAGAATTACAACATTTAGAAACTGGTTAAATCGGCCTAAAATTTCACAGTGAACAGCAAAAACATCACAGCAAAAGCCTCAGAAATACCACACACCTGGTTCTGCATTCGGAAGCCTTCTGTTTATTTGCCTGACTGATGCTCTAAAACACTCAGCTGAAGTTTTTTTTTTTTTTTTTTTTTTTTTTTTTTTCCAGCTGGGATGGACGGCAAAGTTACAGAGCGCGCTGACATAACGTTCCGCGCATCGCGCATCCTCATCCTTCATCTCCTTCCTCCATCTTAGGACGCAGGTGCTCTGACAAACCACGAGGCGCACACAGAGCACATTAAGTGGTCATGTAAGCAAAGCAAGAAGGTGGGAGGGGGAGGGGGAGGAGGAGGAGGAGGGAAGGAGAAGGAGGAGGAGATAGGAATTAAAAATAAAAGATCCCAATCTGCACCGAGCCGCTGAATGGCTTCGAGAAAAGCGCTGAAATGAGGCTGCGCTTATTTCTGAGGACTTTTCCCCCCCCTTTCCCTTTGAATCTGCGCACTATGAAAGGCGGCTGACATTTGAAGGGACCATCTCTGTTTTTTTTTTGTGTTTTTTTTTTCTCGCTGCAGAAGATCAAATGGCCAACCCCTCCCTCCCTTCCTCCATCCATTCACCCATCCATCCATCCTCCCTTCCATCCATCCT
This sequence comes from Poeciliopsis retropinna, assembly GCA_010277075.1. Classification (NCBI taxonomy): domain Eukaryota; kingdom Metazoa; phylum Chordata; class Actinopteri; order Cyprinodontiformes; family Poeciliidae; genus Poeciliopsis; species Poeciliopsis retropinna. The sequence continues at coordinate 3,544,545 of VMRM01000009.1, forward strand.
TCTATCTGCATCTTTACGCTCAGCATCCCAACGCGTCCTATAATCGGACGGACGGCTAACAGCGGGGAGGTCAGTCGGTAGGTGGAGACATTAAGGGGGGGGGGAGAGATCCATCCCCGGAGATCCGGAAGGTGAAACTAGAGGACGGGGCGCACTTCAGCTGCGACCCGGTCCGATAAGTTGGAACAAAAATACGGTGCGTTTCAAAAATAAAAAAATAAAAAAATGATTTATTTATTACACATAGAGGATGCTTCAGCTGATAAACTGTGAGCAATAAACACGCAGCGTCACCGAGCATCTGGAGGAGCAGCGCCATGCTTCCTCTGACTATTAAACATTAAAAGCTTCAATCTATTCCCGACTAGACGAAGCACAATCCACCCCCCCCCCCACACACACACACATACTAAAAAACATTAACTTTGTTTTGCTGTAAGTTTTAATTCTGCACCAGAAATGTCAAATGAATCAAACAGAATCCAACATCAATCGGGAGAAAAATTCACGTCCCCAAAACAATGATGCGGACAAACATGAAAGTTCTGCAAAAAGAGCCCGCTCACATCTGATCATCAAACACACACACACACGCGCGCGCACACACACACACACACACACGCATACACACACGCTCTTATTTCTAGTTACCTGCATCCAATTAGATGTGCTGGTTTTAGGTCCTCGCTGCGCGCTGAGAGTTCCCCCGCTGCTCAATTTGTTCGCTTTAAAAGATATCCCAAGTAAAGATTTGTAAAAAAAAAAAAAAAAAAAAAAAAAAAAAAAAAAAGAAAAAAGAAAAAAAAAAAAAAAAGAGCAGCTATCCCGTTTCCAAAGATGCGAGGAATGAGAGGGGGGGAGCGGGAGGAAGGTCGCAGCGGCCTCTCCTTACGCAGCGCATCGGCGCATGGCTCCGCATCCACGCGTTAAGATGTTTGTAAGCAAAAACATGGCTTCATTTGCCTTTGTCAGCGAGGAGGAAGGGGGGAAAAAAACGTAATATTGACTTACCTTTCCCTCATGAGCCATTGTACCACCCCCCACCTCCCTCCCTCCATCCCGGCCCCTCTCCACCCCTCCGAACCCCCCACCCCACCCTCCTCCAACTCCTCCCTCCGCCCTTTGCCATGACATCACGGAAGCTGTAGTAAAACCTCCAGCATCACATGGGCAGGGCTTAGGACCCCCTCCCCTTTTACTACACACACTACCCCCGCACCCTCCTCCCTCACGCTCCTCCCTCTTTAGACTTTCTCTCTCTCTGACTTCAAACCAGATCTCCACCTCACATCATTTCCCAGATATGAAGCCGCCGCCCCCCTAACCCCCTCCACCCCACCCCCACCTGCTTCCAACCATTTCAAACAGCATCCTGCCATCACACAGTTCACACCACGCTGAGCTCAGTTTTTACACATTTCAAGTTCCACAAATGAATGAAGGGTCAGACGGAGCGATAAACAAATTTTGCAGCTTCGCTAAAAGATGAGGAAGTTATTTAAATAAAAAAATTATGATTATTATTCTGTTTTTTGTTTCTTTGTTTTTTCAAAGTGAGGCTCGGATTAAATCGCTTATTGTTTTGGTTTCTTTTCATGTAAAAAGATACGCTGAGGAAAAAAAAAATTTGATAATTTAATGAATTGCAGCAGTTTGTATATGTTTAACTCTTGTTTTCAATCAGAAATCATTATCAATAAGGTGAGTTTGAAAACTAAAAAATACTTAAAGAAGCGAATAAAACTAAAACTGTTTGTCAACCAGTTTTGTTTTAAGAAAAATATCATTTTCACATCTGCTTTGTCCTTTATGCTGAACAGAGATCAAACATAAGAATCAGTTTGGGATTGAGGCATACAGCAGAACTAAAAAGTTATACACATTTTAAATAATAAGGTGGCGTATCTATTTTTGTTTTTTGTTTTGTTTTTGTTGTCACTGAGCTTCTATGCTGCATTGACTGCTGTAGAAGCTGTAGCTTGTGACAATATTTGACTTCAGGGTTAGAAATGTAGCTAAATTGGTGATATTATGATGAAATATGAAGAAGAATATCATAAAGTTCAATACTTTCCTAAGTGAATGTTTGTAGCGCAAACGCTGCTTGACGTTTCAGTCAGAGTCGAGTCAACACACTCTCACACCAGCATGAGCTCAGACGTTCCTCAAATACCGGGCTGGACTTAGGTATATGCAAACCTTGCAGCTGCCTGGGTGCAACAAATAACCTGACAGGCTGACAAGTTCTATGCAGACTTCAAAAATACGTCCATGGTTTTAAAGCAAAGGTAACAGAAATTTATTTCTAATACATTACCCCAACTGCAATTTTCTGTATATATATTTTTCTGGGCAAAAAGAAGCCGTTGTGGTGGCTGATGAGCCCATTCTGATTTGGGCCTCAAATATTCTTGGACCGGCTCTGAGTCAATGTTTATGAACCCAACATTTTCTCCCCCTACTCAATCTTTGCCGTGGCACTTCCCAGTAATTCATTCAGAGATTACTCCCCCTCCCCACGTGGTCATAAAGTGGATATAGTAGTTGTGCTGATAGTTTGCATATGACAGCATCTGATAACTCCTCTCAATGGAACGGTTTAACGTCTCTGAAAGGAACTCTGCTGGAAATTATTTATGCGCCGTGGAAGCAGAGCATATCAGCGTGGAATTATCAGAGTAGGAAAGCAGCTAAAAGAGCGATCAGAGTGAGAAACGGATTTTTTTATTTTTGTTTTGATCGTTTTCGTAAACAACAAACAGCGAATCTTGACGGTGCAACTTGGACCCGGCCCCAAAATGTTGCTCACACCGCGGTTTTTGAGACCATTAGTGGAAATGACAACCATTCATTACAAGCCATTTGAGAATAGTCACCACAAATGCCATCCTTTATCTGCTGTCTCCACGCCACGCACGCAGGGAATATTCAAAAAGCCCAACCTTCAGCTTTCTGAAATTCTATTAAATTCTTATCTCTTTGCAGCAGGCTCTTTTTGTGCAATCCCATTGTTATGCATTGGAGCTGAAATCAATCACCGGGCCGTGCGCGCCGCCATCAGTATGATTTCAGACTGTGGCTGCAGAGAGAGGGAGGAAAGGATTCACAACTGCAGCAACAACAGCATCGACAATCAAATAAACAAAGGAGAGGCTTTGGAGGGCTGGGGGGACTGGGGGGCAGAGGGAGGAGGGGATCCCTGATCCAAAAGGAAGTAGGAAGTTTGATCCCAGGCAGGTGAGTTTCTACAAATATGCCACAAATGAACTCCAACTGCTGCTGCAGCTGCTGCAGCAGTTGGGAGGCTTCAGCACTGCGGACAGCTCCGGCAGGCCGCGATGAGCTCTGCTCTCAGAACCCTGGAGAGCTCCGCCGCGCCGCTCCGTCACTCCTGGAAGGGAAACAAAGAGCCTCCGACCTGATCTGAGGAAACTCAAGTTTAATGGCTTCCTCTCCAAAAAGAAAGCCACAAAGAAAACCCAGAGTCTGAACGTGATTTCAGTTCGCCTTCAATCCACCGCCCAGATCTACTTCCTACCTCCGATAGGCCTGAAAGCATCTTTGGAAAGACGAGGAACTTTAAATGGAAGGAATTGTGAAAGTGCAGAAAACTTTTGTGACAATTATGCTGTCTCCTTCTGTGGTGGATGACAACTCTGAAAGTTCTTCTGTCACCATGGAGGATTTGTTACAAGTATCAACTATCAAAAACTCATATGAAGTCTTTCATTTGTAGTTTATTAGTTTTGCTATGACCATCTACAGTAAATAACAGAAATTAACTTTAATGATCAGAGCAGCTTTAGGTTCAGTTCAACAATTTCTCTGCACACAAACTACGTCATCCATCAGGCAACGAGGCAGCTGTTAACTGTGAGTTTATGTTTTTACAATTATATATGTTAGAAGGTTTATGGGCTTTTTGTAATGTTATTATTTTGCTTTTTTTTTCATGTGTTATGAAAGAAGGTTTTGTTATTCCTGTTTGTTCTTATTCATTGTCATGCGATGTCTAAAAATGATGTTTCCAGCCGTATAAAAACTTACAGTATGTCAAGTTCATCCGACAAGTTGACAATAAAAATCGATGTTGATTTTGCACCAAAAGCAATAAAACAGAGAAATGATCTTCATTTTACATACTTATCGAATCAACTTTAAATAAAGACTAGATTAGATCCATTAATCTGAACTGAACTTATGAAATTGATCATTCGTAGTTTAAACTGATTTGTTTAATAATCTGCTTTTGACAAACTTCATCATTTGTCCTTCCAGAATAAAAACCCCCCAAAAACATCCCATTAAAACTGTATTCTATCAAACTGAAACACTTGTCCACGGAGGTCAGAGAAACACAAGAACAACCTGGGTTTTTCCCAGGACGAGCCGGAGGGGATCAGAGCCGAACTTGAATAATTAAAGGCGGCTTTCTTTGCGGGGATCAGGCAGCAGCCGCGCCATCAGCTGGGAAAACTTTTCCTCTGTTGTTCACAAGTATGTCTGGATGCAGATGGCACCGAGGCCTCGCAGCTCTTATGGATATATTGTGCGGCGCTGAGCAGCCAGTATAAATATTACATGGGGGCAGCAGCTGACTGGGCGCTGAGGCTGGGACCGGGGGAGGCCCCTGTAGTCCCTCGACAGATGGAACAAGCCGACAGACTAACACAACAACAACACACACACACACACACACACACACAAAAAAAAAAGTTTTTTAATAAGCCCGCAGCCTGGCATTGTCCCCGCGGTACCAGGGCCACACGGTCCCCTAGGGGACCAATTGTCCTTTGTCTGGATGGACTGCTTTTCTCTTTCTTTTTAGCTTCTCCTCACAAAGCGACTCAAACTTTCAGCTTTTGCTTCAGAGCACAAACTTGAAGTTTCTTGGTCTGGATGTGGAGAAGTTTTAAAGCGATCAGCCGGATGTGCGCAGGAACATCAGGAACAGGTCAAATCATGTCATTCGGACCTGCAGCCGGATAAGAAATTATCTATCTATTTATTTATTTATTTATTTATTTTATGCCGAGCGGAGTTTTTTAATATTTTTTTTAGTACGAGCTGAAGTCAAACGTATTATGATGAAAGACGGAGAGAAACTCGCTGCTTTTTAGGCGCCCTTGAGATGCCGGAGCACAAAGTTCATCTCTTAAAAAAAAAAAAAAAAAAATAGTTGCGCAAAAAAAATATGAGACAGAAAATACAAAAAGAGTTACGAACCCAGAAAAGAGCGGCACAGCTTCATGTTTGCGCTCTTCTTCTTCCTCCTCCTCCTCTGAGTCTCTTCTGTCCCACAGCCACCGCACAGAGTCCCGCAGGCAAGTTTAACTTCTGAGCGACAAAGTTTGAAGAACTTTACCGACTCCAACTCCCAGCGACCCCCCCCCTAACCCCTCCACACACCCCACACCCCATACCCCACCCCTCCTACCCAAAACCCTGGAGTTCAGCCAGTCCAGGGGGGGCGGGGCTACGCGCCTGATTGACGCTGAGGACAACAGCCAATGGGAAGAGGAGCTGGAGCCAATCCAGAGCTCCCAGTGTCAGCTTTCAACAACAATAACGGTGAGCTCCAACAAAGAGCATCTGCTGCGGCCCGAACTTCTCCCGGTCCGAAAACTGTCTGCCACCTTATCCTCCACACCTGATTGGACAAAAAAAAAAAAAAAAAAACTCCAAGAACACTTCCTGAACATTAGAACACATGCACCTGATGGAGCTGTTTTACTGGGAGGACTGGTGGACGTGTGAAGGTCTCTGTGAGAACACAAAGGGACGACTTCCGGGAAGGTGGAGGCCTATTGACGGTGTCTGAGTCTGGGACGGACAGACACGTCCTCCCTCCCCACAGCAGATGGTCTGCCAGATAATGAGCTCTCCCATTGCTATAGCTCCTATTATCCCCCTCATAACACCCCCTGCTCCCAGAATACTCATTTTTTTTCCAAGATGGCATAAAGGGGGTTAATGCAACCTCAACACACTCTCCGTTTCATGTTATCCGAGAAATTATTGCTTTGTAGCTGTTTGTTGTGTTTGGCTTTGTATCGCCAAGCAGCTCAGCTGCTGCCAGCTGAAGGATCTTTTTAAGAAGCTAAAATGTGAGTTATTCTGTAGATGTTTCACACAACAAAACTAATCTGATTGCTATTCATCTTTGAATATGTTGCGCTTCAAAAACAAAAACCCCAAAAACATCAAAAGCTAAACAGAAACCAGGTGAAATCAGTTCGAAGTCTGAACTCGTGTTTTCCAACACAGCGCAGTGAGAAACTTTTTAAACCATCTGTCTCTTTATATTGGACTCGCAAGCAGCCAGAGATTTGTCTGATCTTTAAAATTCGCCATGATTAATAATTCTCTAGACTTTTTTAAATGTTTTTTTTCTCTCTCTCTTTTTTTTTTTTAAATCAAAAAAACAGAAAACCTCAGTTTACTGCTGATCCTAGATGCACTTTTCAGGTGTCAGTTCTGAAGAGGTTTAACAGTTTTGTAGGTTTGGCTTTTTCTTTTCCTTTTTCTTCTCCAGTTTCTTCCCATGTTTTGAACAACATAGAGACATACCCTCTGGAGACATGACGGACTCTGCCAAAAGCGAACTCTCTCCATCTCTATCTGAAATTCCCATTTTCCGTCTTTCCACGATGTGGCTGGAAGGTTTTTAGAATCAACCTAAGAAATGGGAACAAAATGTGTCTTAATGTCACGAGCCTAAAGATCCTGAAGGCCAAGTTAAATGCATTAGTCTTTTTCAGTTAGGTTATTTCCTTGATCTCATGTCAATTTCGATTAAGTCTTTGCGTTGTCTTCTTCTCTGCTACGTTTTAAGAAAACAAAACTTCACGGTGCATAAAGTTCCACAAACCTTCTGTCAGGAAAAAGCCAGAGATCTTGTTGTTGACTGATTTTTTTTTTTTTAAAGCAGAAGAATTCCTACAATATTTGAAGAGTTTAAACTGCTTTATACTTCACCAAACTTGTGTTCACTGACACATGTTTTAAGTTCAAGCAAATATTACTAAATGCCAGCAGTGTTCATTTCATTTTAAGTAACAATTTGTTACTTAAAAAGTGAAAGCAGCACAGTTTAAAGGATTCAGAATGAGCTTTAATGAAGCTTGAACTTTTCAAAGCTTTGTGAGGTATAAGGAAGGAAGTTGTTTCCTACGGAGCAGCAGATGAGTGTAAGGAAACGCGTCTGCAGGTAGACAGGGTCAGATGTCAGAAAGGTTGAGATAAGTTCACGAGAAAGAAGAAAACAAAAGGCTCTGACCTTCTGCTCGCAGAACTCTGACCTAAACATCACAGACAATCTCTGCAAAGGCCGGGAATGAGCTTTGCTCTTTCGCTGCCATTTTCCCAAAGCTGGGAGCGGCTGGGACCCTCAGAGCGTATTTCTTCACCCTCGGCCCTTCTCGGGCGCCGCCTGACCGAAATTACTTTGGCAAATAAATAAATCTTTACAATTATTTTTCTCTTACAGCCAGGTTGTGACAAAGTAAAGTCGCTTTTAGAGAAGTGAAGTTCCGACCTGGGAAAACATGAATCCGTTTCAGTTTCAGCACCACACCACATCATCATCTTACTCCCTGTAGTTTGCAGTTTAAAAAACTGCAAATTTACAGACAGAATGAGATTAGATTTTGGCTCTGACCGCCGCCGCCGCTGCCGCCGTCCTCAGACTCACGGAACAACAAGCCTTCAGTCGGTGGATGCCAAGAGGCCTGAACAAAGCACCTCAGTGTGGCACATCAGGGGTGAGAAAACAGCATATGGGCATGTTAATGAAGGACATGTCTTTAACCCAGGACTTAAGCCTGAACTCTCACTGCTCAACAGACTCTGCTAAAACCCAAACAGTCCTTCAGGCTCACGTTGAGACAATTATTTTTGATGTGGGAAAAACTCATCTGACTGTAGTCTGTCTGACGGCTTCAAACTATGAACAAAAGAAAGGAACCGATGTCACTCGCTAAAAACGAAACCCATTATTATGACTTGCTGTAAAGTATAAAACACAAAAACTAAACTTTCTGTCTTCTTTATGCTATTATGTGATACATAAAGTTGATGAAATACACAGGAAGTCCAATCCTCAAACTGAGTAATTGTGTGTTGTTTAAAATAAATGTAAATAATAAATTAATAATAAATTACCTTAATATGTAATAATAACACATTTGATTCAAAAAAGTGAGTTCAGAGCACCTTACAAAAATAGAACCAGTGGAGAAATGGTGGAAAATGCTGATCGGTCAGAGTGAAAGTGCTTGTGTCGTTGCTGTATTATTGTTTTCTGAACTACAAGGAAAAGAAATTCAATTGGTGATGGGGCAAAACAATGCCGACAGAGATAAAGAAATACCAAAAGTTACGATTCAAAATGAATTAAGCAAAGAAGCTGTGTGATTTTAGTTTTTGTCACATGAGGAGGATGAAAAGGAGACGTTTTAAGTGCACCAGTGATAAATAAGCAGGCATATCTTTAGGCAGCTCAGTTTCAGCGGCTGCACTGTCAGTGTTTAACATATGAGAGACATCTTCCTGCCAGTCACAGGGCTGCGGGAAGAGCCGAGAGGTCAGGGGTCAGCTGTCTGAGCTTTCATTTCTGCAAAAAAACAATGCTGAGATCTGAATTTATTTTCATTTCATCAAATATCAGACGGGAAAAACCTTCAAAGACCTCGGCTTCATAGTTCAGCTGTCTCTTTCTGGATATCTGAAAATGTGAAACACTGCAGCTTTTTATCAGGTTTACAGACTGAATATATAGCAGAGATAATTCTGCTAATGAAAATGTCGATCATAGTTTTTGCCCAAAACTTTTATTTCTGGACCAAAGCAAAACAGAAGTATTCAAAACTGACGAATTTAAAATATATATGGCTGGAATTAATCTAAAGTTTTTTTCAAATAGAAAAAATAATCAATTTACTGTAACTATAAGGGCAACATGTGGGAGGAAGCAGGAGTACCCAGAAAGAACTTAGACATCAGAGTCTCATTAAATCTCATAATCAGTAACAAATACTGCTGCATTTGTGGATCTTTACTTATATATCTAAAAAAACAACTAATTCCCTGATTATGGATCCATCTAACTGACATGCTGTTATTTTGGTCTGGCAGGTTTACACACACACACACACACACACACACACACCCCGTCTTCATCTCAGTACAAAGAAGAGAAACAGAGGGACACAAATCTGGAATGAATTCACTGCTGATTAAAGTCTCTTTCTGAGTGTGTGGACAAAGAAGGTGTCACTGCTGAGGAGCACTGCTGGCTCTACACACACACACACACCACCCCCACCCCCCCCACCACCACACACACACGCATATAAGAACTGGAGGCAAATGAACAGAAATTAATGCACAAACAGAGCCTCCTCCTCTTCTGTCTTCTCCCCCCACTTTAACTTTTTTTCTGCATAGCAAACAGCTGAGCTGAGCCTCCAGCTGCCCGGCAGACAGTGAGGACAAACCCGGTTGAAACACGCCAGGAAAAGGGAAACAGGACCTTGTTGGTAACATGTCCCTCGTGACATTGTCTTGTCTTCAACTTCATTATATTTATTCAAAAGTTCCCTCCTGTATGAGTCGTTGTCCGACATCTGGAGCTTTATTTCTGTTTGAAGCGACAAAGAGAATAAAGCTTCTCGAATCTCTTCCGCTGTTAGCTGCTTTTCTTTGGGCCGCAGACAGGAAGCCAGCGGCTTTATTCGCACGCCGACGTTTGGCAGCAGGGTCCTGCTCCCGGCCTGATGATAACAATCAGGATCATGATGCGACGACTTTATTGTTCCGCGCTCCCTCCCTCTCCATCACGTCCACTTTCACACCCCTGACCTCGCTCGCTCTTTCTCTCTAACATCCATGGCGGCGTGATCATACCCATATCTGTCAACTCCCATTAGACACGGATAAGTGCATCATCCACGAGCCGACACACAGGCGGGATTTGTGGAAAAGCACTTTAAACTTCTGTCTGATGTACAGTACCGCACCAGAACTCTGGACCCAGTCCTCATTTCTTCGACGTTAAAATAAATGTTTACCTGACCATTTTCAGAGGAAATGTATTTCAAATGTTTGTTCAAGAAGCAACTTAATGTTAATATACGAGTCATTCAGCCTGTAAAAAGGCTTTAAATCTTTGCAGGTTTACACAGACCGGATTGCACACAACCCATTTTAAATAAAGTTTTTTTTTTTTTTTTTACTGTAAAAAGATAAAATAAAATTGTTTAATGATGCACAGGTTACCAGGGATTGTTCATAAAATTGCCTTTTTCCTCTACTGCCAGGTTTTCTTCTAGTAACTACAATGCACCCATCCACTTTTTTCAATTCCAATACCGATACAGATATCAGAGATTTTGTATCTGCCGATAACAATCCAGAACAGATGAACAGAGCTGAATTGACTCAAAATGTTTTCTTTAAAAAATATACTTAATTATATATTTATTTGGTGACTCTGCACCAGTACAGCTCGCTTAAATACACCAATAACTTCCCGAGCTCAAACATGTAAAAACACAACTTTCATTTGTTCAGTCAGCGCAATCAGAAGTATAACGGCACATGTCAAAAGAATAATAAGGAAACTGACAAGAACAAAAAGTTGACGATCTTAGTCGAACCATGTAAAAATAAACGGCAACAAACCTTCTTTCAAATGGGGTCAGATCACATCACAGATTTGAACCCAGGAACCTGCTTGGCAGCAGTGCAAACTGTGCAGCCCCTGATTTTATTAATCTAATTCACAAACTCATTTTCACAACTGAGTGATTTGGAAAGTACAGCTGAAAAGCTGAAAAGGTTTCTTTAAAGAGATCATTTATACAATAAGACAAAAGAAAACCCTTTATTATTTACACCTAGTGATGCAGTCAATGACATCATGACCCTATGCAAACAGGAAGTGCCACTCTCTGGTATGAGCAGAATGTGTGTGATGTGACGGAACCGTCAGCAGACCCTGTCCACGCCCGGTTTGTTGCCGGAGTGACAGTCCTGTCTGCTCCCTTGGCTTTGACCCATGTCTGGCCCCCCAAATCCTCTCCAACGACAGCTCTGCTTCCAGCTGTAGGTCACTTCTCTGACGCAGAACAAAACTTTCCAAAACCATAAGACAAGTGAACACAAAGGCTGTGGCAGAAATGTCCAGGTGTGTGTGAACTGTCTCTTTGGTCGTGCCAATCTCCTTGTTTCCATGGCACAGGAAGCTTTTCTTGGTGTTTTTCTGACATGCAGAATTTACCAGCAGTAGATGGTCTAATATTCACTTCAATGGACGAAAGCAGGGTCCTTAGTTTCTCGGGTGACACAGTTGCAAAACAAACGTGAGTCTAGAACTAGCGAGAGAAATGGCTCATTTTCTTTTTTTCTGTCAAAGACAAAAGAGGAATTCTACATTTGCTAAAATCTGACATCACTCCATTTTCGTTTACATTTGTGTGAAGAAGGAAGTTGTGCTCAGTTTCTTCTTCAGAGGTTTTCATGTTGTTTCTTTCAGTGGTTCTTGGCCCAGCAACCCCACAGGCGAGGAGGAGGGAACTGCTTGCTCAAAGGTTTTGGTTGGTTTGACACAGTGCAGTGTTTAAGACAGAGAACTGCAGCAGCTGAAAATGTTACAAACGTTACAATCTTGATCCCCAATCAACCCGAGTCTATCTGACTGCCAGACCGGTGCACAAAGATGGGACATAGTTCATTTTCTCAACTTTTGTTCAGGTCATTGACTTGATTAGAATGTTGGACATCATTGTGTCTCTTTTGGACAAATCATGTCTACATGCATGGCGTCTTTTTAAATAACTCTTTGTTTCCACATAACTCAGCAATGCATACATTTTTCAATCAATATTTCAGCCTGAATAAAAAGCAAAAGGCATATGGTTTACCCCATAATGTCACCAGATATTTATAAAAGTGTTGTCCACCATCTAAATAATGTCCATCCATCCATCATCATACGGTGAGTGACGGTCCTGTGGAGGGTTTCAGCGGTCAACGGCGATGAGAGACAAGTTGCCAGTCCATCACAGGGCAACAAAGAGACAGACGAGACAAGGAGAATTTAGAGAGACCAATCAACCAGAAAGTCATGTTTTTGGACTGTGGGAGGAAGCCGGAGAACCCGGAGAGAACCCACCATGCACAGGGAGAACATGCAGACTCCTTGGAGAGCCTGGGCCGGGATTTGAACCCAGGACCTTTTTTTGCTGCAAGGCAACAGTGCTGCCAGCTGATCAACTGTGCAGCCCAGCTTAAATGATTATTTTTCGAAAATGTAACCAGGAAAAATAGAATTTTTCAACACCAATTTCATTTTAGATCTGTGCTAATTTTATTGTCCTCTTGTTAAAAATTCCCTTCCCTCTTCAGGAGTTGACCCATGTTCCCGTGGCTCTTTTCTTACTCCTGAATCCCATTTGTCTTCTTTGCAGGATTTGCGGATGTTTTTCTTTACAATCAAAGGAGTCAAAGTGAAAGCAAAAGGCCAGAAGACAGATAAAGTTTGGTCTGGGTGCCAGTTTGGATGACTGTCACCTCTGGAGACCCCTCCCCCCTGCTCACCCAAACCCCACTCCCCCTTCTATCTACCCCCCCCCCGACCCCCTTCCCTCCCTCCTCTGCAAGGGGGTGATGCGGGGATTGAGGTCATCGCTGCCAAAAGGCATCTCATGGCCTGGTTCCTCTGCCCCGTCACTCGGCCTGTCACTTCTCCTGATCCACACCAACTCTGGAGCTTTTTGTTCTGTCCTTTTTACCGTAATGTGGGGATTCTCATGAGAGCTGGAAAGCCTGCAGCCATGAGAGAGCTTCTAGTAGGATGTAAATAAGATCCCCCCTCAAACCTCCCATCTTGTCCAGACTAACATCAAGCCTCCCTCCCTGTAGAGGTCCCCTGCCTGACCCCGTGTCATCCCGCAAAGTCACTGACTCAGATTCTTCAAGGCCACCCCTCACTTCCACTCCCCTGTCAGGGCTACATCCCCCCTTTTACGGAATATCTCCCCCTAACCCACTTTCTTAGCAGCCTCCATCTTTTAGCTCTTCACCCTCTCCGCCACAGCAGCAGGCCGGGCAAATACGCACCCCGAGCAGCGGTAAATACAGGCAGCACTTCACAAACAAGGCCTGATTACAATGACAAAGGCCGCCACACTTTAGGGAGGAGCTTGGAGCAATTTGGAGGCTGCGGGGGCCATTGAGCGAGTGGCATACTTAATGGGCTTTGTGCGCCAGAAGAAAAGGGCCTGAGCTTCTGGGCCCAGCTGTCACCGCAGAAAATATCAGACTGACACAGCACCCGACGCTCTCTGGCTTGCTCTCTTTTCTTCTTCTCCCCATCACCCCATCGCCCCCCTCTTTCTCTCCCTCTTCTCTTTGCACTTTTTTTTCCTCCAGTTTGTGAGCACCAAAAAGTGGAAGCTGGAGAAGGGAGAGGAAAAAAAAGCTAAATGAGAACTCTCTCTCTTCTCCTCTCTCTCTCTCTCTCTCTCTCTCACGCACACACACACACATATCAAATGCACAGTAGGCTGACTCTGCAGCAATTACTCAAACCCTAAACCCAGAGGGATAAATGACATTATTACATTTCACTACTTAATTACGTATGTGGATAGTTACTAAGCGTTAGCCATCATGCATGCATAATGCAGTAAGATATAGTTTTTTTTGCTTCATAAAGCATCCTTTCATAACCAAATATATGGCGCCATAAAAACAAATTAGCGCATGTGATGGGTTTAAAAAAAAAAAAAGTTGCAAATATATGATCGCAGATCCTCACAAAGCAAGAAATGAAAAAATGAAACATTTAGTGGATTTCCAGCAGTGCCAAACAAGAGTTTATTTTGTGGAAATGATTTTGCTCCAGTGATAATGGGCTTGGCGCAAAAACAAAGACTTTCAGAGATCCTCTAAAGCGTCTCTCTCTCTCTCTCTCTCTTTCTCTCTCTCGGCTCCGCTTTTCAGAATCCTCGTACGCAGGGAAGCGCTCGCACTCCAGATCCGACTGTATTACACCAGCTCTGTGACTTATGGCACTGTAACCCCGAGCAATATACACACCCACGCACACGCACGAAGAAGAAGAAGAAGAGGCACAAGAAGAAGTAGGAGCAGAAGAAGAAGAAGAAGAAAAAAAAGAACCAGCAATCACGCACTGGGGGCGAATGCGCATAAACACATGCGTGCACGGTTCGCACAACGCTGCATTACTGAAACACATAACACACAAAAGCCAGAGTTGGATGTTGTTTCACCTAATCTCTTTGATACCACTGTGGTGCTGCTAAGCTCCAGAAAATCAGCTTAGCAGATGTCCTAAAGTGTAGGTGGCTCGTTTCATAAGGCAAGGAGAAGATGCACGGAGACGAGGGGAACGAAAGGAGCGTGGGGGCAGGGCACAAAGATTTGGAACTGCTCCCTGAGTTCAACTCAATCCCCTTTTCACTTCAGTCTGCCAGGCACAGTTGTTAAAGCGAACCAAGAGATGCTTCCCCCCCGCCCCGCCTCCCTGCATCTTGATCGTCCCCTGCAGCCTCTCACTTCAGAGCGCTCCCTCTAAATATGTGTGTGTATGTGTGTGTGTGTTGTCTTTATTCAGCCAGTGAAGTTGTCTTATTTCTGATAATGACGGCGGATAATGACTGCAATGAGGACCTTTTCTTTTTCTTTTTTTGCACAAGCTACTTTTTCACTTCAAGCTCCAACCTGTCCTCAGATGTCAGCTGATTACATTCACAGCCGAAACGAGCTGCTGTCGCCCGCAACACTCATGTGGCCGCATGCATTATCGCCACGAGTGAGGCATCTGTATGCAAATGCCATTATGTGGACGGCGAGGGGGGTTGGGGGGGCTCGACGTGGGCCGGCGGTGAGTGATGTTATGATAGTGAAGGAGGGCCTGGAGAGGACTGAAGCAACCATGTCAACAGTGCGCCGTCCTCAAATCATTTATTCCTCCTCCGGTTGCAGAGACTGGTTGCCATGTTGGTTGATAGTCCAGCAGAATCACGCACAGGCATTTTCCTTTTCTTTTCTTTCAACCCGATTAATTAACAAAACCTTTCATCTTCTGAGATAACTTCCATGCTAACATGAAAAAGGTCAGTGACCTTGGTCAATGTGCTCAATTCTTCCCCTTAGTCATGTGGTGTGTGATGGCACATCAATGATTATAGTGTTTCTAGGTGTTTCACTGGGTTGAAGGAATATTAAATACATTCCAATTTTTGTTTGCATGAATTGGGAACAAAAAATGTTCACAATACATGACACTTTCGACTAAGTATGCATTTCTCAAAGCTAAGGATCTCAATTTTGTGTCTCTGTGGACAGAATAAGGGTTCACTAATCACAGATTATATGTTCAAGAATCCGTAATCAATGCAGAATAATTCAGTCCAGGTTTGATGAGCCCACGTGTGTATATGCTTGTCTAAATCTAAGAAGGAACATATACCAAAGAAAAAGAAATGCTACTTTTGCTCCAAATTATCTATTTTATGTTTGACCAAACTAAGGGTAATTAATCAGAGACGATTAAATCCAGTCAGACGTCTTAAGGAGAGTAAGATAATGCTTCAGTTCAGCACTCGAGACTCCATCAAGACGTCAACATTAGCATTTTCAGCCGCTGTTTTCTTTTTAACAAAAATGCTCACAAAAAGCACAACGCAAAAATGTCGGAGGGATAATTTGGTGCGTGTGTAGCTAAGTGTTGCTAACCAGCATGATGAATAGTCTGTGAAAGGCGACTGTATATCAATCGATCAGGGCAACTCAGTTACTTTTTTCCTTTCCTTCTTTGAAAGAGTTTCAAGCAAAAAAAATCATCAAGCTTAAAACACCAACCTTCACACCCAGGAGTGGTTCAGTGGTTCATGTTTACTTCACCAGATCGAGTCACAAGCTAGAAGCAACTGGATGAAGCTTTAGGAGACAAACTCGACTATAGGACTACAAATACTGTAGCATTTTAACATGTTGTGGCATGAGCTCTAATTGCTGAGGGTTAGGGTTAGAGAGACATATCTGTGGTCCATGTTCAGCAAATTCCTTTTATCTCAGCCCAGACCAAGACAATCTGCAAACTCTAGTCTCTGTGAGAAACTTAGCAAACATCCTCATTAGATCCACTTCCCTGGAGGTGCGTAGGATTTGTCCGTGGAGGGCTGTGGGCGCGCAGACTCTACAACAAACCCTTACCGATTGTTACCACTTCATCCTTTTCTTAGCATCTCAGCGTCTTTTGTAGTATTTCTGTCAATTGTGAAGAAACTTTTGTTATGATGACATAACATCACTGATTACTATGTTTTATGAATACAACAAAAGGTACAGAAAAATTCTGGGTTCAGATCCCGGTCTGAGGTCTTTCTGCTGGGTGTTTGCATGTCCTCTGGGACTTTCAGGTGACCTGCTCTCTCTGAACAGCCTTCTTAGTTTAAATCCTCTTAATATTAGTGTGCAAAAACACTAGTTTAAAATAATGACACAGGAGAGTTTTAAAACGCTACTCTAACTTCCTACACTAAGCTGGACAAATACAAAATATAGTTTTCAAACAAAGACATCCTTTCATTGGATGAAGGAACAATTGAAGTCATAGCACCTCAATTCAATTGGTGTCCAGAATTTGACTAGGCCACACCCAAAACATTTTACCATTTGAGCAATTCAGAAACTAAATCCTATTAACTGCGTTACTGATTCAACACAGTGATCAGGCTGTGAAGGTGAACCAAGAAAAGTTAATTCATGATTTAATAAGATGTGAATACACATTTTCACACAGGCTCATGATGATTTGGATAGCTTTTGAGCCTTTTTCCTTTAACATATGAAATAATTATTAGAAAAATGTGTTTTGAATTTACTCAAGTCATCTTTGTCAGATGTCAGCATTAAGTGTGTCAAAAAAAAGGAAAAACAGAAAAAACCTGTAAGGTAGTAACACTTCACTGTCTCAGTGTTGCGCTGCTAATGGTAGCTGTTATGCAAACAGGAAGAGATTTATTTTCTCTGGTGTTTGTTCTCTTCTAACTCCACAGCTGACACGCTTCCTACCACTTTATATCCCGCCGCGTTATTTCTGTGTGTGAAGTGTAAAGCTGCTCTCTGCCAGTATATTCTCCATAATGAATGTTCTTGAAGACTGTAACCTGAACAAAATAAGTCATAGTCCAATGTGGATCAGCAAGAAAGAAAACCATTCAGTCAAGGTGGGAAGCATAATAATCCATACTATTTAATTTAATTTTTTTCTTTAAAAAAAGTTTGATGATACTAAAGGATCTAAATTCAAAACAAACATTTCTGAACAACTTTACCTTTAAAAAAGGAAAAACAACTCTGTTGGAATATGAAGTCTGCTGTCTGACTGGTGGTCACACCAAATGAATTTGATTAGTGCTTTCCTGTTTACTGCGCTTTGTGTAAAGTGACAAATAAAAACTGCTCATGAAATTAGTTTTGAAAGCATTCTTACTACTCGCGTCGCCTAATCCAAAAGCTCTTCTCTATATTTCATTTATGGACGGACAAAGGCAGTGGCAAAGACTCAATTCATTTAGAAGCTTTCTAAAATAATTCTATGTTCTGTGCAAAATCTAATGTCTAGTTATTTTCAATACACACATGTACACACGCACACACACCGAGGACACAAGATGGTGGGGAAATAAAGTAAAACACTAATAATTTGTCAGGTAACAGTGCAGTTGGAGCTTCAAAGATCAATGACAGGTTAAAAATGTCCTCTAGATCTGAAGAAGAACAAGCAAAAGGACTGAAAAGCTGGAACTGGTAGTGTAAGGTAATGCTGTGGGGTGTTAGAAAAGTAGATTCAGGTGAGCTAAACGTGGGACAGAGAGCAGGTGGCAAACACTGCATGCATCTTATTTATTGGCAAAGATGTCATGGCCCCCGCTCCCCATTGTTTACTTCGCACACAATATCTGGTAAGCTTCACTGAGTTGGCACACTGCAAAATGGACAAAAATCAGATCCAATCATTTAAAACTTCGACATCTCCAGTAAGCAAACTGGAGATGTCGAGGGTTGAGACACTCTGTACGAACCAAAACGGAGAACGAGGAGCTGGTTTCTACCAGGCTATCTCAAGAATTAAGCATGGCTGATTATCATGTTGTGGAAAGTAGTCTGAATTTTAACAATCAGCCTAAAGTTGTTGTACTCAGAAGCGCCCCCGACTGGCGCTTCTGAGCGATAGGATGGATGGGCAAGTTCATAAGCCTAAACATGCAACTTACTTGCGACCACAAATTGTTTGGGCTTGTAATGTTTTCCAGAATGTGAATATCTGAAATTGGGGATGAAACTTCTTTTGTTACAACTTTCAGTCTTTTTCTCTGTTGTTCTAAGGCTCATTAGAACAACAGAGAAAGACGTTCTGTTGATGGTCATCAGGGTCCTCTGAAAATCAAATTATTTATTGATTTTGGTGATGTTTGTTTAAGCAGTGCATGTTACAGCAACATGGTGAGTTGTCCAGTATGGACACTTTTCCCATCACCGTCACTGTTTTGGTTGTGGGGTTCACTTATAAACAGGACACGTTTCATGACCCGATGAAACCTTAAGCACACAGACCTGAAGTCAGGCTTACAACTAGAAAATAGTTTTCATGTCACTTCCATTGATGAAAAGGTAGAAAATGGAGCTTTTACCTCCATTTTCAGAGCTCCATTCTCTATTTCGTACATGGAAATGAATGTAACTGTCACAAGCTTCAAGCCCAACACAACTGAGAAGAACTGCTGCAGCTTAGCTTCTTATGCTTCTGCATTAGAGGTTGAATTGAGCTTCTGAAAACATAAAGAAACAGACTATAGAGGGAAATCAGCTTGATTATATGTGTGTGTGTGTGTGTGTGTGTGTGTGTGTGTGTGTGTGTTGAAGGCATAATGATTGATGAGAAAACTATTTGTGGAAAAGAAGAAAAAAAACCGGCATGTAGTGAGCGTCTTGTGGTGATCCTCTGTGGTTCATAAAACAAAACAAAGTAAATCCCATATTAACACAGTTTCTTAGACGTTAATCTTCGTCTGTTTACTCTGCACACAGTAATAAAGCCAAACAAAACAAGTATTCGGAGAGAAAAAAAAAAAATCCTTGTAATCTTAATTTGAACTCAACATAAGTAGGATATCAGGCTACCGTTCTCATTGCCTTGTAACTTGAAGCTCAAATCGTGAACCATATCTAAATGCCGCGTAGCCTTTTAACATTATCGGCTTCAAAGCAGATAATGTATATATATATTTTTTGTATACATAAACATTTTGCAAAAACCTCTCGGAAATGGAGTATGAATATATATGAGAACTCCCAGCAGAAGCACACTGCTTGTTACTGCAGATGGAGAAGGGATTGTTTACTTGACAGATGGGATCAGAAGAGTATTTTTGAACTGAATTGAAAACTAAACTAATGCTAAAAAACAGAGGACACAACCCAGCTCCTGCCATGGCTGCTACTTTTATTAATAGGGCAGTGAGCAGTCAGATCAGCAACACGGATCAATGAGTAAACTTCAATAATGTCTCTCTCCAAAGGCTCTTCCTGAATGTTCACCCAAAATAAATTAGCTGCAGCAGCAACTGTTTTTTCATAGTTTCTGAACAAAATTAATACGCAGGTGTACGTATTAAGCTGGTGGCAGAAGTTATAAAAGATCTGGAACAGGGAAAGAATGCTGGTCAGAACGGGAGCAGAAGTTATAGCAACATGAACTCTGTCAGAAATGTAGTCTTGAGTCTCTGGGTAGGATACAGTATTTTAGGTATCTGACCTATTCCTCTTATAAAACATTCTCCTGACACTCTCTTTCTCACTGCTAGTAGTAGCTCTATGCTATCACTGCCTCCATCTTGAGGGAACATTGTGTTAACACGTGTGCTCACTCTTTGTTTTTTTTCGCAATTTTGTACATGGAAATGAATATAAGTTTCACAAGCTTCAAGCCCAACACAACTGAGAAGAACTGCTGCAGCTTAGCTTCTTATGTTTTTGCTTTAGAGGTTGAATGGATGTTGACACCAGGTCGGTATCAGTATCGGATCGATACCAATACATTTTCTATCGATGCTTTAGTTTCAGGTTGCCTCTTGAAATTTGATTTTATTTTTTGTGTTGTAGTTTCTCAACTCTACTGTTTTCATTTGTTTTCAAATAATTATTCTTTGCACTTTGATTATCCAGAAAACAATACACCCAAAGTTCTGGTCTAAAACAAACCAAAAAATAAGATAAAGCAAAGACGGCAAAATAAATATGCAGAGTGTTAGTTTTAACTCAGGACTCTGTGTCATCCTGGTAATCCAGCCCTGGCTCCGTCCCAGTGACAGCAAAGAGCAACAGAGGTAGGTGGTTGGCAGAGTGATGTGTAAATAACTGTCATGTTACTGCTTTCCTATAATAAGACAAAAAATATATTAAAAATAAACAAATCAAACCTTTAAATATAAAGGGATTGTGTTGACCCAGATCAGAGATTACTTTAATCACTTTGTGACAAATACTTTCCCCCTCCTGACCAGGAGATTAACTGAACTCTTCCTTACAGGAGTAATTTCCTGCCAGGGTGAGGGTAAAGAAAATGACTGACAGGATTTAAAGACTCCATCAACAATCTGTAGTGTTTGATTTATTAATATTTGATTGAATATCAGCTGCTGAACAGTGGGGAAAAGAACAACCAGAGGTAACTAAGTGAAAATGACTTCATAGTAAATCTTTAAAATGAGAAATGTATGACTTGTTGAACAGGAAAACTGTTTTTCATATCTTTTCTCTTTTTCTACTCTAAGCAGGCAATCTTTGAAATGAGTGTGGGGTGAAGATGTTGTATAGCAGCTAATTAAACTCACCTTCTCTTTATGTTTTCCTTGTTTCTCAGTTAATCGGTTTGTTTAACTGATTAAGAAAGAAAACTGTATTAACTTAACCAACGTGTGTTATGACCCTGTGTGACATATGCATAGAAACGGTTTTGAATATACAAACCGTGGGCGTATGCTTTACTTGCATTTGGATGACTCCTTGAATAGCTTGGCAGCACTTTATAGCAACAAAGCGCTTATAGAAACTTAAAATTGAAATTATTATTTATGTTTGTCAATTCTCACCAAGAGGATTTCTATTTTTGCTACATTTGTTGTTATTTTCTAAGATTTACATGCATTTTCTTGATTGTGGTATAAACAAGGCATTTTATAGCATTTACTAGTTTGCTTTTTTGTCACATTTAAATGTTTCAGATCATCAAACAAGCTCTCACATCAGCCAAAGGTAACTTCCATAAGCAGTTTTCGTATGATTTCATTTCATAAGGGAAAACATATCCAAACTAACCTATGTGATGAAGCAACACACAGTACAGATCTACAGCGGGTAGAATACAAACCCTGGGGGAAAAAAGGGGGGAAAGTGGAGGAAAGGGATCAAAATAAAAAAGAAAACATAAGATTGGAATGGAAGAACATTCCAATGAAGGAAGGTCACAAAGAAGGGAAGGAAAAACTTTAAAAGGAAAGGAAAAAATATCCAAACTAGAGGAAGAAAGGGAAGAAAGTAGGACATAGAGAAGCAAAAATAAATAAATAAATAAATAAAAAATAGTGTGGCTGAAAAGACCAGAAGAAAAGTCAAATTTTTTTTGTTTAAAATTGAGATGTAATAATGTGACCCTCTTGGCCCTAGGGAAAAACATACCATGTTTAGATATTTTATCAATTAAATCAAAACAGGTTTTTTCCTGCATACTGCCAAATTACATCAAAGAGGTGCAATACTATTTCATTTTAATAAGTGCTCATCAAATGCAGGAACAGAAAGTTTGTTGATGGGAAGTTTTGTCAAAACATTCTGCCACAACCCGTCCTCTGAGGACAGCTGTGATCTTGGATCGGCCCAAAATGAAAATGAGTTTGACCAACATGATGTGGATTTGATGAGAAAATGCTTAGTTGAGTAATTAGAGCTCGACTGTGATTTGCGGTGAAAAACCTGAGACTTGACTTGGACTTGGACATCCCTAGACAGAACAAAGGAAAATGGAGGAGGCTCCCTGAATGGCTCATATATGCTATAACGGCTCATTATGACCAAACAGACGTACCTTTCCTGAAGTCGGTTCAGATTGAGATCTGTACTTACACCACCAGAAGTGAACCATACCAGATTTTGCTCGGAAGTGGACAGACACCGTCTCAGACAGCGTGTCTGGATCCGGTTGTTTGGGCCACAGCAGGTTTCGCTTGAGTGCATTCAACACCTGCACAAAAAGTTACGGACCAGTGGGGGAAACCAGCAGACCAAATGAGCCAGGAGTGAATACACAAACATTTGCGTAACTCCAAATAAAACTAGAATCCCAGATCTGGGGAAAAGCGGGTGAGCAGCAGTAATAAAGATCGTCTTGACTCCATCTACATTCACACACATCCTGCCTCTCCGTCAGGCTGATGGGTAATTGAGGCAGTCACAACACAGATCGGGACGCGGTGCCATGCTGGGTTCATGGTCTGGCTTCCTGCCCCGGCCCTCTGGCAGCATGCTGCGACACACACACACACACACACACCCACACATGCACACACACGCCCACGCACACACGCAGAACACTTGCTCGCTGCGCCTGTGCACTCAGAGACATTCATGAGGAATTCACACTCCACACACACTCATTACTAACATATACAAACGCTAACAGACTGTCGTTATGCGAGTGTGCACGGTCGCCCAGACTGACGAAGACGGAGACGGAGACGGAGACGAAGGGCGCTGGGAGGCCACCTGGGGCAGATCATCCACTTACCCTGATGAAGCTGAAAAACGTCCTGAAGAGACAGAAGAACCCAAAGTGTCTCATTTAATAAGAGTCTGATTGACGGCGTTACCGCCTGCTCACCTGATGCTGCTCCAACTTTTCATTTTCTCCCTAAACAGCTCTGTTTACGTCGAACGCTGACGTCATATGAATTTGTTACAAAGTCAGACAAAAATAGGAGTCACACTTCAGAACAGTGCAGTGATCACATGGCGTCAAACTACTTGTTCTAAGCGTCTCTGTAACAAGTTCTGATGCAGTCGGGACTCTGGGTTGTTTTACACGCTTTTCAAACATGCAAAATAGATATTGTTTTAGAAAAAAAAAGAAAGTTCATGTTCAAAAGTTCACACAGCCATGTTAAAACGAGAAGAGAAGAACAGAATGAGGTTTTAAAACGTTCTCTACTTTGGCGTTTATTCCGTACAAAACAAACAACTGAGTCAGTAGGAAAATAGGTTCAACAACTTGGTTGCATAAGCGTACTAATACTTTGTTGGAGCACTTTTTGATTCATTTTCATACCATCAGCTCGGTAATGTTTGGCTACTCTGCTGTCGAAAACATTCTCCGAAACGATCAGATGGTGAGGAAACATCCATTCCAGGTGACCTACAGACAAAGCTGATGTGAATTCACCCAAAAACCTGCACAGGTTTCGCTGACATGGATTTTAATTAGTCAACCCCAGTAACTTGGTATGACTATGTAGTCTTTTTGTACTAGTAAAATAAAGCTGAGCAAGTGTGTGGAACATCCAACTTAAAAAGTGATTCTGTCAGCAGGAAGACAATGTACTGCGTCCTGGGTCTTGTCTTCCTGATGAAATCCTGCTTTCTCTCTGTCAGGTTTGAAAATGTCAACTAGAGAAATGGGAGCAAATCGTGTGTTTGTGACAGACCAGGTCGACGTGACACTGGTCCAGCCGCTGAGTCCAGCCTTTCTGAAGGGTTCATAAATCAGACATCACAGACTTGACAAACAGAAAGCACACAATGCCTGGCTTGAGACTGGGTGAAAAACCAGCCAAGGTCTGAAGGACAAGAAATATTAATCAGGACCACCTAAAAATGCAGCAGTCTTGAGATGATAAACAGTTCAACACCTCTCCACTCTTTCTCTTTCTCTCTTTTCTTGCCTATGTGTCCCACCTTTTGTCTAATATCCTCTATATTCACGACTTTCTCTCTTCTTCCTTTCTCTCCTTCAAGCTTTACATTCCTCCTTCTTCCTGATCTCACTCTTTTCCGTCCTCTTCTCTTCACTTCCCTCCTGTTTGTCAGACCTGAGGCAAACAAGGCTTGGCCCTCAGCATGCTCCTCTTCACCACGCTCCCTTCCTCTCCATCCGTCGTTTCTGGCCGTCCTCCAGTTTAAACAGAAGGCTGTACTGGGGGAAAGATTGGGGGAACGGGGAAGGAGAGGGAGGCCAGTTGCTTGTGTGAGTGCTGCATGATTCATGCTGCCCTGTAATGAAGCTGGGCCGGTTTTTTAAGTGTTTGGTGTGTAATGGAGTTTCAGGGACAGGCCTATCATTTTCTCCTAATAGTGCTTTCTCCGCCGCACGCCGTGACCCCTCTCTCCATGCCCCCCAGCCCCACGCACCCCCTTCGCCGCCGCGGTAACTGCACATTACCCCGGCGCATGCACGCACACACACCAACAGACACACGCAGCGATTACCGACAGCTGCGGGAGTTTCTGAGCAGCAAAAGTGGCCAATTTTCTCTCCCTTCCATTTAAACAACAAACAGGGCGGTGTGTTAAAATGGGCAAAGGGAAGAGAGAAGGGAAATTGGGCTGATAAGGGTTATTGTAAATCAGAGGAAACCGAGTTAGCAGCAGTGTGCCGAAACTTGTGATTTCAATATTTTTGAGGGATTCTCACGACGATCGAGTCTGAAGAATTAACATCAGTTCAGTTCAGCCTCTTTAAAATGTAAATCTGAAGGCGAGTGTGTTTATCTGCCATTTATGCTCCAAACCAAACCAAAGAAAAAAACATTAAATTGACATTCACCAATGGGAGTCTGCTCTCTGTGAAGTTCAATTTGCATGAAAACTTAAGATTAAAAGTTGTTGAATAAGAAATGGAGTCAATAGATGGTTTTCACATGGGCTGATCTGACAAGAGCTGGAGTCTGTGGTGTGGTGTGTGTGTGTGTGGGGGGGGGGGGGGTGCGTGTGTGTGTAAAGACCAGTTTTACCAGAGCAGATTGTGCAGTGTGTGCACAGACCAGACCTGAGATTACTGAACAGATTGCACAGCTGGCACGCAGCCCTCTCTCCACACACAAACAACCACACACACACACACGCGCGCCTACACATGCACACACTAATGCAGAACAGGAAAAACAAATATTGACAAAGTATTGATCTTGGCTGTTTTGGCTCTTATTGACGAGACACTAATGCCATGAATCTCATTCTGCTCCATGCGCTAATTCGCTGCCGGTCTGGTTTTCTGGTTTGGAAACAAGAACTTTAGATGTTAAAGGAGCAAAAGCTGTCATAAATTGACATCACGATGACATTGTAATTTTTTCTGAACACCCTCTCTTTCTTTTGTACGTTCCTTGCAGCAGCCAGACTTCCTTGTAATCTATGAAAGTGATCATCATCACTTTCATGGTTCTTGAGGCTTTCAGAAGGTCCTTCAAAGATTTTCTTTAGACTTTGCACTCCACTCACTTTTAGTTCAGCGCCTCACAATTGGAAAGGTTCTGATTTGAATGACTTATTCACTTAAGAAAACATCAGACATTCAGTCAGGCTGTAAAATCCTCCATAGCTAAAGAGATGAGGCAGCGTAGAATCTACATGCAACTAGGATCCATTTTCATATTTGATCTTTGACCTTTTTTTAATCAGGATGTCACCAAGACTTTAGTTGGATCAATATTTAAGTCTATAATATATAATCAGGAAATGGCTTCATGTAGCTTGAGCTGTCTATGTGTAATTTCTTTGATGATCTATCAAAGCATGTAAGGGCTACACCTCTGAGCTGAGTGACTCCACCTTTCCGCAGATAGGGAAGCAAAACAAGAGAAGAAGAAAAGTTGGCTTCCTGTTTTCCTAACCATGGAACACCTGCCGTTTCACGCCGTGCCATCGCTGACGTGCGGGTCTTTGCTCAGTTGTTGCCAGTGTGCACGGACTGGCTCGTCTTTGTGTTTGCGTGTGTCCTCTCTTTGCTTTCCCCCAGTGCTGACATGCAGGGAGTTTTCTTTAAGAGTTGAACAATTAAATGGAGACAAAGCCAGGGAGGGAGCACCTGCCGAGGCCTTTGTGTTCCTTAATATGTGACACCACTGACAGTGAGAGCACAACCCCCCACTCTAAACACACTGAGCAGATCTGCAGAACGACACACACACTACATATATAGAGAGATTTCTGGTATTTTAGATGTGATCTATGACTAAGTCAATTTTCATGTGAATAATTTGGTGAATCTGTGGACACTGGACCAATTCCCAGCCAAACACTTTACAGAAATGGAAAACTCGTTTAGTGTAGCACCACCAGCGTAAGGTCAAGGTGATCTAGATGAGCCAATGAAACCCAACATCTGTGATGTTAAAGTGGCTTGTTTGTACCAAAGTGACATCAACACAAATGGTCTAAATTAGCTTCAGTAGATGCTGTTATTAACACTGGCCATTTGTGGGTCCAGAAGCCCTGGATTGTCAAGTCTCTAAAAATTTAATGAAGTCACAGAGTGTAAGCAAGTAGTTTATGACCCAGCAAAGGAGGCAAAATTAAGAGGCTTGAAGCTAAAGACATAAACTCAGTAAGAAAATACCCCTGCCGACCTGACTGAATAAGCTAAGCTCTCAACACAAATTTGGAAAAATATGCAGTCCATTGCAACATTGATCAATATGGTTCCCTAATGTGAACATGATTTTTTTTTTTCCCTTATTTTGTCTTTTTTCTGTAAATGTTTTAATTGCTAGGTTGTTGTTCTTTGTTATTGTCTTGTTTTTGTATTAATATTGCAAAAATATATATTTTTATGAAAATACCCCTGCTAAGTGATTGATTGATGTGAAATGAGACAGTCAGCAGAGACTGTCGTGTTTATCAAAGAGACGGTCCAGGGAAAGAAACCGAAAAGTTTGAACAGTTTGTGTCCAGGATGTGTGGGGTGTGCAGCGACGTCAACTGTCTTAAATGGGGAGAGAAGAACTAATTTGCGTTGAAGGCTTGGTTGGGTGAAGGAAAGCTTATATATATATATATATATATATATATATATATACTGCTCAAAAAAATAAAGGGAACACTCAAACAACACAATATAACTCCAAGTAAATCAAACTTCTGTGAAATCCAACTGACCATCTAGGATGTGTTATTTGAGTGTTCCCTTTATTTTTTTGAGCAGTGTATATATATATATATATATATATATATATATATATATATATATATAATATATATATATATTAATTATTATATATATATATATATATATATATATAGCTTCCTAGCTTTCTAAAAGGTTAAAAACTAAATTAGGTGAAATCCTAGCAGAGTTACTGGTCTGTATTATTCATATCAGACTTTAGTTACTGGTCCTCAGAGCAATATTCCACTGCCAGTAAAATCTAATGTATTTCAAAAAAAAATAAAAAATTAAAAATACCACAGAAAGACACTGAAGCTTTTAAAAAAAACAGTCCTCCTTTTCATTTACAATGCAGAATTTCAATCACGGTGTTTTCCTGAACTGAAAAAGTGAAGGCCTCTGGAGAGATGGACCTTTTAATAAACGAATGCTTGGAACTCTGCTCATTTGCTGATTAGGCTTTTTTAAATCGTTCGCTGTGTTTAGTGAACACTCAGCAGTACATTCAGCCAACACATTTCAGTCCAAGAGGCTGTTTTTATGTTTTTTCGTTGTTTTTTTTTTTTAAGCAGACAGGTTTCTAAGGTCCAACATGACATAAGATTAACAGTAGATTAAAAATACTGGTCAAAACCACAGTTTGATATTTTATACTTGAGAAAATGTATTTCATTTAATTACCAGTGTTTGTCGCCAGACTTTCTTAGTTTTGTTTTCTTTGACTGAAATTGTTTTTTATGCAAATCA
Source organism: Poeciliopsis retropinna (assembly GCA_010277075.1). Taxonomy (NCBI): domain Eukaryota; kingdom Metazoa; phylum Chordata; class Actinopteri; order Cyprinodontiformes; family Poeciliidae; genus Poeciliopsis; species Poeciliopsis retropinna. Next base: position 3,572,542 of record VMRM01000009.1, read on the forward strand.
CTAAGAAAGCTTCACATTTTGAAAACACTGTCCTCCATCTTAGTCACTGGTTTTATTGATCCGTATTCAAAATCAGAGTACGCTCTGTAAGCGAAAAAAAATGAATATATGGCAAAGAGAGGCAAAAAACACCAACAGTGAGGCCTTCTCCCCCTCTTCCCTCCATCATCATTTAATGCTTCATGCGTGTCTCTGCAGAGGGCTTCATTTATCTCACTATAGGTGAGTTTTAACACATAGCAAGGTGATAAAGTTTTACGGCTGATTGGAACTGTTAGTCATGAAGATGAGGCAGCGCTCATGTGAAACATATAAATGGAGCTGGTCTCTTTTCTCCAACATGTTCTTTATAGTGATCCCTCCCCCCAGCCGCCAAGGCCGTACAAATGGCTGTACATAAAGAAGATCAACATTTTTTCTAAAAAAAAAAAGGACTTTTCTTCATCTGTTGCTCAGTTTGTTTGTGGATTGCAGTGGAAAATTGGGTCAGCAAAGTGGACGCCCGTCATTACCTGCGTTTACCGTAACCATAAAACTGCGCAACTTGGAATTATAAAAATATGAAAAGAAGCCTTTTCAGTGAGGTGGGCTGAAAACTCGACTGTGTCTTGTCAGGAGGAACGGGCCAGAACTCCAGAAGCTCTTGCGAGACGTTTGCGGAAGGAAACCCAAAACTTTGAGTTGAAAAGACAATCATCTGTGACCCTGACCAAACGCCAGACAACTTTTGAATTTGCAGGAAGTTGCAACAAAATCTGTAAAAAAATTTTTTAAAAATGCTCTCGTTAGGTTTTTTGGTATTTAGAAAATAGAAATAATTTTGGTAATTCTAACCGACCTCAAACAAGTCTGGCTTAACTTCAGACAGTGAGACAGAAAGACATGAATGTGTCTGTTTATGAGCTGTATATATGTAAACTTCTGGTTTCTACTGCCTATACGGCATATCCTCTCCTCAGCCAGACAGTCAACTAGCTTATCCACGCGCCGCACGCCATCAGTCAGATTCCCATCTCTGAGGAAGTCATCCGCTCCTGCCCCCGATTCTTATCCAGACTTCTTCTGAAACATCAAACCTGTCCACTGAAGATGTGTTTGCTGCTCCCAGCTGTTTGTATGTGGGATGGGCCTCAGAGATTATTAACTCCCTGCAGCCATCACACCTCAGGAGGACCCACACATGCCTCCTCCATGGCAGGAGTGGAGTTGAGTGAGTTAATGCAAAGTACAAAGAAGCAGCTGCAGACTTATTGATTGCTTCTCCAGCTATCAATTATCTGGATGTGTTGATGTGACTGGTAATTATGTAATGGTAACAACGTCTTTTCAACTTGCTCAAAATAAACAGAGCGAATCCAGTAGCAGATTGACTTCTTCAGGTATTTATGGTTTTAAAGTGGTCTTTAGGACCAAAGCAGATACCTCTTTGACTGCCAAAACATTCACAAAGGCAAAGAAAGCCGTCCTTGGCCAGGAGTGCTTCAAATATAGTCCTGCTAAAAACATTTCAGACCGATATGTAATAATATTTTGGGTTTCACAGTAGGCGACTCCAAATGGGCAGAAGAATGACAGTTTGTGGGGTAAATTTCCATATTAAAGGGAAGCAGAGAAATACACTTTAGGATTTTTCAGCGTTTACAGATTTACCTCCAGCTGAGATGCTGAATAAATTCAAACCTAACAGAAACCTACTCAAAATGTCACACAGAGGTCAGCAGTTCTGAGCGTTGTGCTTGGTTATGAATAGATGTGGAAAACCACTGGAGGAACATTTCTGGACTAACCGCTCAGTCCTCCGGGCTTCGTAAAATCAGCAGACAAAACCTGTTCAAATACTTTAGAAATAGGTTAAAAACTGCTTTTGAGCAGTAAGAAGTGATTTTATTTTTTTGTTTGCTTTAGGATACGGCAAACTTTGCTTCCAGTCAGTAAAAATCCCATCCTGCCAATATTTCACAATAAAATTTTCACTGAAAATCTTTAAGGCCTCTGAAGAGTACCAGCATGGAGGAGGGTCTTTGCGCTGACAATCACTGGTATGTACACGCTGCTCACAGCCTACCCCTTGTTCTCTGCAACGCTACAGCTTCTCTTCTTCAGCTCAGCCTGTCATGAATGCTAAGGCAACAGTTGGCATGGCTACCAATGACAGCGGATGAACAGTTGTTTCTCCTCCATTGCCACATTTAGCAGCGCATATGAGGCCACTCCTGGCTCTGATTGGTCGTTTCTGAAAGGGAATGGTGCATTTTTGTGTGATGAGCAAAAAGAGTAATACTTTAGATGTATTTCGAGTTTTAGAGAGAAAGAGATCAGGGCAGTTTTAGCATCCCACATCTTCCTTTAACATAATAATACAACATTTTGTATTATTACAAAATACAAAATGTATTTTGTTTCACGAAACAAAATTTTGATTTTTTTCCCCTCAACATTTCAACCTTATTCTATGATTAAAAAAGGAAGAAAGAAAATCATCCCCCATGTTTTCCTCCGTTTTTATTTGTCAACAGCTGTGTCACATTCAGCAGACATTTTCCTACGAACTGAAAGAAATGACCTCATCTCTATGAGCGCCGATAAGTGAAACCTAAAACTTCACTTACACCTATGCTGAGTTTATTTTTTTGTCCATTTTTTTCTTTCCCGTTTACTATTAAATCTCAGTTTAGAATTTGCATTCAAATTTAAAAAGGACTTTTTTTTTCGGGAGGTTTTTGTAGACCAGCGAACGCGGCTTTGATCTGTCATTATTGCAAACACAAACTGGCGTAAAGGCTGTGCTTCAACAGAACAGGAAATACAATTCTCAACAAAGAGCTTCCATTTTCTCAAAAGAAATATTCTACAAGTCTGGTGCCTGTCAAAGAGTCGGCTGCAATGTTTTCTTGCACACAAGCATTACAAGATATCCAGTCAAGTGACTTATTATCTCTCCTAAAAATCCCGACCAATATGAAGCAGCTTGTTTTGTCTTCACGCTTAGCTCACAGCATGTTTTATCATACAGAAAGAAGAATGTCACAGTCCTTTTTGCAATCACAAAGAGAATCAAAGTGCGTAAATGGAAAGTAACCTCACTTCTTTTTAGTTGTACACAAAAGCACAAAGAGAAGTCTGAAGGAAAACATTTGCAACAATATTTCTGGTCTCCATTATGTGAATTACTGTTTCTTAGACAAATGTTCCTGCTTTAGAACGGCACTGCTACTGAGCGTAGAATGGCAGGAAAGCTCTTAAGGAAGTTAATTCATCAGGTGAAAACATAGGAGATATCGTTTTCACACCTTCTAGGTTAAAATGAGAAAAGAAAGTCAAACAAAACGTCATCTATTTCTGGGTGAATCAACAAGCAATTTACATTTAGATTTTACTTTAATTACTTAACTGAAAAATTATTTATACATAATCACATTATGAGCATCACTTAAAATGACCCCCTTGTAATGAGATATGGATCAGCCTCTCTAAGCAGAGAGGCTGTATTCGATGATAAATAATACAGTAAATGAAGCTTTAATGTTTATTTTTAATTAATTTATTTACTTACGCTGCTCATCGTCTGGGTAATATCACAGATTAGGACACTTAGACTAGAGATTAGCTCAGCTCTCCAGAGAAATATTTGCCCTTTCCTGAATCATGGAATGGTTTTTCAAAAAAGGAAAATTCTAAAATGTCTTTTTATTATTATTATTATTATTATTATTATTATTATTATTATTATTATTATTATTTTAGTGTACAGTGACAGATACCAAAAACATGCATTTCCCACATTTCATGCTGTAGCAGGATATAGTCAGGCTGCCACTGCTTTCATTTTTAATCCACCCCCCTCATCATGCTGAACGCTTGAGTGGCTCAAATGGCAGGGAGTGCCGACCTATTGAGTGATTTTTTTCACAGCAAGTAACTATTTGACAACTTGCGGGAACTCGTGGACTGTACACAAGACAATCTGGATTGACTTGAATGAAACGGCAAAACTAACTTACTCTATCCTGATGGGGTAACACACTGAATATTTTGCACATTTCACTCTAGAAGAAGGTAATGAACTTTCCAAATGATCATTAGTGACATATAACGTCTTTTTACATCTGCCAGCAATGGTGGGCATTGCTAACTAAAGGGTTAGCTGCCCTATCCCTAAACCACTAATCATGAGCATTAGCTCTTCTAATTTCTACACCATGTATATTAGAGTATTTAGCAGAAGCTAATGCTAAAGCTCTAAATTCAACCACATTGATAACCTTGCTGTGTACTTCCCTATGGTATTGTATCTATGGTTGCATCGTTCTTGCTACTGTCCACGTTTTATTTTGTTCCTGTATGTTTCTTGTTTGAAATGAAGTTATTGACAGAACAAAAGGAACAAAACGTGAGAAGAGGACCAGGAACTGCTACGTCAAGTTTTTACCTCCTTCAAAATAAGAGCATGAATATAAATGTCAAAGTAAGTACTAGAAGGATTCTGAAGTCAGGAATCAAAACCTGAACACAGACGTCGAACTTTATTCAACTGAAATCTGACAAACAGTCAAGTAAGTTAGCAGTTCTGAATTTATTGTGAACATTTAATTTAGGGGAAGCTAAGTGAGCCTAGCATTTTCAAAGTTACCGAAAGGGTTAACGCATTAAATGAAAAATGAACTCTGCTATTAGCTCTTTCGTGCGAGTGTGCCCGCTGTTGTCTGCCAGCACACCAGCCAACATGAGACTCTTAGCCAGCACTGAATGTAACTCATGAGCCCTGAAGGTCTTCTTTCCTCCAAACATACACCACTGTATGAATGCTTTACAGAACATGCCAGGCAGAAGCCACATATTAATAATGCAATTTTATATCTAAATTCTTATTTATGTGAAGCAAAAGGTTCCCCTGAGATTATTGTATTATTCATAAGCATCAGAGAGTAGGATACAAATCATCACACAATGTATGTGTGTGTGTGTGTGTGTGTGTGTGTTTAGTGTGTTTGAACATCTTGTAATCTAACCACAGCAACAATGGGGATTTAAATACATGCATTTCGTGTATCTAAAGAAAAATGCTTTCCCCTCATCTCTGAATGGCTTGGGATGTTATTGTGGCTTTGTGAGGAATTTGCATCTGTTTATATGTGAGTTCACATATGTTTGTGAATTCAAGTGATTATCTGAGAGCGGAGGCACGTGTGAAGATGAATGCTAACATCGGTGTTTGTGAATGACAGGCGGACGGGGGCGACACCATCGGCACGTATCGGCGCACGTGCCTGTACTGTATCCGGCTATATGTTGCCCGCTAACACGAACACGCAGAAGTACTCGGCATTCCACGCAGCTTCTCTCCTTTCTGTCAAGTAGAAAGTGTGAGAGGAAGAAATGTCTGCATGCAAATGAAACACAAATCAAGTTGTTTTCATGTTCCAGAGCCAGCTTGATTTCTTTTTGTTGAGAGTGCCATGATGGCTTTTTTTTTAGTTTGTGTATAATCACATTTACACTTAGAATTTGGGTGTTACAAAAAAAAAAAAAAAAGGAAAGTGGGGGGGAAAAGGCATTACTTGAAAGAAAGCAGCAGCAGCAAGAAAGCATTACTATCAATAAAACATATTGTTTATTACCATTCTTCTATTGGGAAGAGACATGGGAGCAAAATAAGGAATAATCATCGGCATCTGAACACGTCTTGGGGGGTGCGAGATGATGACTTCCATCTGTGCAGTGGTATTAATGGACGTGTTAATAGAGGTTGTAGCTGAGAATGGAGGGACTGACAGGGAAACAGCCAGCAGCACTGCAACCTCCTTGAAAATCATCAAGTGGGACAGATAACATCCGAGAATAACACACAAAAAACGCAAATGAGTTTTGTGTATGTCTGGAAAAAAAACCCACCAAAACATACACATCAAACTCTAGGGTCTGGAAGAAAAATAGGGGACACTGTAAAACTCCTGGGTTGAAAGCAACTCAATTCTTTGTCATTTTGTGAAGCTGGTCAGGGGTCAAACTTGAACTGATGCACCTCTGGTTGAGCTAATCTCCCACCTCAGTTGTGGACCCCTGTATGAGCCTTTGTAAAACTTCACAACTTTCCCTCTGGCCAGTCTCCAGATTTCCATGGTATTCATACTGTTTGTTCACAAATGTTCTCTCTTCAAAGAACAGCTTCCTTTCTATACACAGGTAGACTCTATTCATCAATTAGTTGACTTTTGTAGGGAGTTAGTAGAACTGATCTTTATTTAGGGGTGTCTTACTAAAAGAGCTTACAAATGCTGATTGAATTTTAAAGGTGAAACATTTTGAAAACCATGTATTATTGTCCTTTCACTTGATAATTATGCTGTTCCTTGTGTTGGTCCATCATAAAAAAAAGCTGCGGTGTGTAACGTTCATAAAGTTACATACTTTGTTAAAGCTGTCACCTTGTTTTGACAGTTTGTTATGAGACACATAATTTGTGAAAAGATCAGTCTCCTCCACCTCCTTCCTGAGATGTTACTGCTGTCTGAAGAAATGCACAGCTCCCAACCAAAAACAACCAATCAGAGCCTGGAGGAGGATCTTAGCGCTGTCAATCAACTCACTGCTAAACGTGTCAAAGGCAGAGAAACAGCTACAGGTTTGTCCACCGTCATTTGTGGCCATGCTAACTCAGGCTTAGCATCCATTACAAGCTGTGCTGTCAGGAAGTAGCTGCAGCTTAGCAGAAAGCAAGTGTGGCAATGGGATTGGGGAAGAGCAGCACCACACAGAAGCTGATTGACAGCACTAAGACTCGCCTCCTGGTTCTGATTGGTTGATTCTTGTTAGAGAAGGCAGAGGAGCTTGATTTTTTTTTTCCACAGATTATCTGTTTCATACCACACCATCATGGCATAGTGACAGTTTCAACAAAAATATAAATAGTATATATTTTTATAGAAGTTACATACTGTGGCTTGAAATGCTTTTGAAAGGCATTTAAAGTTTTGCTTATCTAACAGTGCATCTAGTCTGCTGGATACAGTACTTAACTGCTGTTAAAAATATACATGAAAAAAAAAAAAAAAACATGCAGTGAGCTCATGTTTTCACAGACACAAAAAGACAGATGTCTCTTCCATAATGCAGATTCAAACATAAACATATGCATGCAAAAGGCTTCAATGTGTACCTAAGCAAACGTGAGCTCCCTTCAAAAGCAACAAAATAACCATCATGAAGCACAGACACCTGTTAAATCATTCACAGACGTGTGTGCAGCGCTCACGTGCACAAATTGAGAGATTTGAGGGAAACATGAAACAGCGAGATAATTGAAAACTAAGAGCACAGAAAGCTGATCTGCCTTCTAAATCACGCCGGCAAACATGTAAACAGCAAATATTTGATGAGAGCCAATATTTATTCAAAAACGAAAAGAACGATAGCAGCGCCACGAGTGAAATAATATTTCCAGTCCAGTTCTGTTTAAGTTCGTTTTGGCAGATGGCATCGTTGTTGGCAAAGCTTGAAACATTTTGACTATCATAAAAATATCTAAAAGTGAATCAACAACCATTTTTGTTGCCTCCTTGTATCGAACAGAAACGGTTTAATAATTAGTGAAAACAGTTGGCCTTAGCAGCTTCTCAAGTATTCCCAGAGAACAACTTGTTTTAATTCCCTCAGAAAACTCTCAGGTATCCATGGATTCACATTTCTTCAGTTTTTAATCACTGGACAAGAAAAAACAAAAAACGATCCAGTCTAACTTGGCCTGCTGTGAAAATGTGATAAAACCTACTAGTTGTGCCACGTTTGCTGGCAACACCTGACAGTAAGTCTTTGCATAACAAGCTAGAGTCTTTAATGTAGCTGTAGAGGCATTTCACCCACTCTTCTGTGCAGAATTGTTTTAATTTAGCCATATGTGGTGGGGTTTCCCAGTACAAAAGGCTTACGGTCATGTCACAACTCATTTGGATTTAAATCAGAACTTTGGATAGGCCACTTGGACACTTCATGACTTTCTGCTCGAGAGAAGAATTCATGGTTCCATCAGTCATGGCAAGCAGCCCAGGTCCCAAAGCAACACGGCAGCCCTCCGGCTGCCACACTCTCACAGTGTTTGTCGGTTTGAAGTTTAGGTTTTTTTTTTTTTTGTTTGTTTTTTTAACATATAGTCAGTTTTACACCAGATGTAATGAGACAGCACCTCTGTGTGGTGTGTTTTCCCAAAGGTTTTGGTCAAGATACTTTTTTTTTTTTGGTCGGCAAAAGTTCTGGTAAAATCAAAACTCAAATCAAACTTTATTTGTGTAGCACATTTCAGCAACAAGGCATTTAAATAGCAAAAACACAAAGTCATGCAGCATAGAATCAACAATAGAAATCTGAATTAATTACGCTTCAAAGGCAGTTCTAAATGGGCTTCAGTCAAGATTTAAAGGCACTCAGTGTTTCAGCAGTTTTGCAGTTTTCTGGAAGATTTGTGGTGCATAGAAGCTGAATGCTGCTTCTCGTTTGGTGACTATATGATGGTTTTCTGATGTTTTTTTGTTTTTTTGTGTGATGTAAAGCACTTTGAACTGCCTTGTTGTTGAAATATACTACAAATAACCATTTCTATACTACATAACCTAAATGACTTTTCTATATGAATCATCCTGGAAATGTGGAATCAGTTTTGATGAGATGACTGGAATCTGACTACTGTTGCGAGAAGCTAGACAGTATATATATCCAGAAAGCATTTCATTTTGTGCTATATTATGTCACAATACTGCATTATGCAAGTTTTATATTTCTTTGTAGTAAGTGGGTAAAAAATAAAGCCTGACAAGTAGAACTAGAGAAGTTATGGGATGATTTCCATGAGTTTTGCCTTTTAAAAAAAATATCCTTTTATATATATACTTTCGAAGAAAACAAAAAGCAGCAAAGAAACAAACAAACTCCAGACTGTAACCTGTTTGCTGCAGGCTGATGGACGTCCTTTCACAGCCTCCCCTGTTTCGTTGAGTTGTTGCTCTAAATAAAAAAAAGAAAATTCAGTAGTTTGCATGTAGGGAAAGCCAGCCTTTCATACTTCATTATTGTGAATTCAGAACAGAATAAAGAAGTAAGCAAAGTGACTGACAGGATGAAAGACAACAAAAGTGCATTCTTCCTTGTCAGTCGTGCTCTGAAACATAACATAGGATTGTAGTCGGAAAGCTTTCTTCTGTGTTGAGCTCCAGAAAAAAAAAAAAAGTTTAATTGGCTAATATTCTCCACTAAGATAAACAACCATCAAAATTAATCTACAATTAGTTGAGAATGTGGAAAGCAATAACTTCTGTGATTTATTACTGTCACATCTGTTGTCATGTTCGGTTTAAGGTAAGGACCCAAACGTAGAGAGTAACAGAAAGCAAAGTCTTTAATGAAAAAATAAACAAAAAACAAAATAATGTACATCAGGCAAAGAGATGAATCGGGGAACTGGCAGAGAAACAAGGATTAAGATGGAGGAACCAGTGGAAAACAATGAAGAGAGGAAGCGTTACAGTGGAGAATGACATGATAACCAGAAGAGCTAATCAAAGGTGAGTAGATGCAGCTGGGCAAAGGAGCAGGCAAGTGAAGAAATAAGAAGCAGCTGAAGGACACCAGGATGCAGACTAGAGGAAAGGTGAAAGGTAAGTATGTAACTTTTATTGAAAATGACATATATGGATATATATACATATATATATATATTCTAAAGAATATATATATATAATATATATATATATTTCTAAAGAATATATATATAATAAAAATATATATATATTTCTAAAGAATAAGTATATAACTATATTATATTCTAAAGAATATATATATATACATATATATATATTCTAAAGAATATATATATATATACATATATATATATTTCTAAAGAATATATATATATACATATATATATATTTCTAAAGAATATATATATATACATATATATATATATTTTCTAAAGAATATATATATATACATATATATATATTTCTAAAGAATATATATATATACATATATATATTTCTGATATATATATATATATATATATTCTAATATATATATATATATATATATATATATATCTAAGATATTATATATATATATATATATATACGTATATATATATATATATATATATATATATATATATATATATATATATATATATATATAATCTATATATATATATATATATATATATATATATATATATATATATATATATATATATATATATATATATATATATATATATATATATATATATATATATACGTATATATATATATATATGTCCCAGCAATAATACCACTGGGAGGAGCTTCATTTCTTCATATATCATCTGTGTCATACTGTCACAACACACTAACAGTTTAAATAAAGGTGTAAAAACATATATATGTTTTTAATAAAAGTTGCATACTGGAGCTGTTAAAATAAAAAAAACTGTCAAACAGTAAACAAAAGAACACAAATCTAAACAAATACAAAGAACAAATGAAGAGAATATAAACTACAATAGAAGATCGAGGTGAATAACAAAGAAATGATCACAAACCAGAAGCACAAATGACACAAAAAAAAGTTCAAACACCTACAGATCATGTCAGCTCTTCCTTCAAAGCATTGGCTAGAGAAAGCGTGTGTACAAAGTATTTACACTCTCAGGAATACCGATTGCAGCGATTCACTTCATTTAGTCCTGACTTGCTGCTGCTTAGCGGAGCTGAGATCAACAGCAGATGTACAGTTTGTGGCGGCAGAATGTGGCGCCGTGATATGACATGACACCCCCGCTACGAGTGTGGCACAAACACAAGCAGTCTGCTGCCAAACAGGGGGGTGGAGGGCGGTGGGGGGGTGTACATGGCACAGACGCAACGAGTAACAAATGTTCCAGGAGATCAGAGAAGGGCGGTGAGATCAGGCGGGATTCGGGGTCTGAATGGCGAGGTGAGACTTTGTCTGAACAAATGGTTCGTACCCTGACGTGAAGGTGGAAGTGAGATCACTGCTTATCATGCTACAACAGAAGTAGCATGATAAGCAGAAAAATGTTTTCCTTATTCAGAATCAAAACAGGGCTGGGCGATGTGGGCCTAAACTTTTCACACAATATTTTTACAGAGCAATTATACAACCATACATCGGTGGTACATAACACCAGTGTTGACAATAAGAAGTTTTCCATAAAATAAACATCTTAGCATATTATCTTACGACCTCAGCATCACATTTGTAGACTCATCACCATAGAACCCTAAAATAAGGATACACTTTGGGCGGGATAGCTAAACACCATACGCCAAAAGACATTATCACGATATTTTGTGGTACTATTATCAAAACAACAAAAGCGATGAAATTAACTATTTACTACTTCTTTTTGTTTTTTAGGTAATGTTGTAGCTCTGACTGCATGACGCAGCAATCTTAGCCCTACAAACAAATGTTGCTCTTGACAAACACTCCTGTTTGCAACATGCTTCTTCAGGATACCATTCGCATAAAGAAGTGTGATGTATATCACTAAGCTGCACGCATATTTTCAAATTTATTTAACTTTTGTTGAAAGGACAATAGGGAAAAGAGTAAAACTAACAATAACCACATCATAGAGTGTTTTTGGAGGTTTTAAACGTCGTTATTTGGGACTCATTATGACAACGGTAAATCAGAATAAATGATAAACAATGCGATAAATGCTCACTGGTGAAGTGGTTGGGCCTGAGAGCCCACTGCGGGAGCTGAAATGTCAAAATGCAGTGTTGGGTGGAAATACTAGCAATCAGAAATAAATAAGAGTTGCATGGTGCCTCAGTTGTTAGTGACAAAGTCTTGGGTCAAATGTACTATTATGATTTATCAAACTATTTAGTCGTGGAAGAAAAAGCAATTACTTTCACCAGATGCCACAACTGGCTCAAGGACATCTTATGAAAACAACAAACAAAATGTATATTCGTTGCTTAAGCAACCAGATCTCTACATATTTCTTTTAAAGGCGGGAAAGTGCAACAGATTTCACATGAGCAGGTCATGCGTTCCAGAGGTGAACAAAGCACCAAGCTGTCTGAGCAAAAAAAAAAAAAAAAAAGTTTACAAAATGAATGCCTGAACATTACCACAGAAAGCAACAACTTGTGTGATTCCTCCTACTGGAATCACACAAGACCCTTTAAACATTTAAAGACAAACTTTAAGAAGTAATCAATGTTCACCAACTAGTGATGGCCCTCAACCTGTTTTATTCAGACTTTTATAAGCTTGATTGTAAAGAAACTCAACAGGTTTGATTGTTAACAGATTGGTTTTTCACAAGCTCTGCCATGCCATCACACACATATGAACATGTCCACAAATTCAAAAATAACAATGCACATCCAATGTTATTACGGTGAAGATTCATTTTTAGCATTTTGGAAATCGTTATACAGCTAAAATCCATAAATTAACTGAGAATGTAATAAATTATTACCAGTGGAAGCCTGGTATTCGATTAGGTTAGGAAAGCCAGCATCTACATTCTTCCTTTTTTCCGCTCTTGGCAAGGGGAAACCAATCAGCCAATCAGCACCAAAGAAAACTGAACGGGGCTTCTGGATTGGCTGCTTTGCAAATGCCAGCGAATAGTCTGTCAGGTTCAAAAGCTGCATTTTCTTTCAAATATTTTACATGTGCTCTACGGGAAAAACTCCACAAATAATTTAGAGTCACGTTCAACAGAAAAAGCCACGAATAGGTGAATCTAATCTGAGAATATTGATCCATCAATTCTGGACCACTTTTTGACCCAGTATCACTGTTTTATCAAAACCTAGAGGAAATGTATGAGTGTCACTCAGAGCTAAGGAGGAGATAAGAGTGACAGCAGCAAGCCTCAAACTAAGGACAACATTTTTTACCTTGTTTTCGTCTGGCTGACATCAAATTTGTAGTAAAGTTCAATGACTGTATGTAAAGCAATGTTTTTAGAATTCCCTTCGTCAAAGGGATTGTGCATTCCCACCCAACACTACATGATGTTAAAATATCAACCCAACCTCGTAACCTTCAGTTCAGGTCTTTGCCTTGCATTGAGGTTCGGGCCATTGAAGAAAAGTCTAAAATATGATCAGTTACGACTCTGAATAAGTGGGGCATAAAGTCGCTATGCTGGCTGGCAACTGATTTCAGGATAGAGTCTCTTTACTACTGAACTGTGGTGCGCAGAATAACACAACAGTAAAAACCAGGAAAAACAAATAAAAGTAATGGCCACATCAACAGAAGCGGTAGTCTTGGTTGAGAGCTGGCAGCACCCCACTGGGAGCCTGATAGCAAGCACGGTTCTGAAGGAAATACGGTGCGAACCAAGAATGAGCTTCAGAAAAAAAAGTCATCCCTGTTCGTGTCGTGTACTGTTGGACTCGAACTGGACTGAGGAGATAATGTGCCACAGCAGTACACATATTAGTCCCCTTTAAAGCCTCTTTGTCCCCCAAGACATCACATGTCCGGGCCCATTAGCATGGCCAGCTGGTCGTGGTGCCAGCCACAAAGAAAGCTTAAAGTGGAGTCTATTTCATTTATTGATTCCTCTCCTGTGTAGCGGGATACTTCATTGCTTTAATCAGTGGGTGGTTTAAACTGGGGTTAAATTACAGGTATGGGGCCTGCAGATGCCATGTTAGCAGGTGGGTCAGATTGCATGTGCATCGTTTCCTTTGAGTTCTCTCGCTGTAATTGGAACACATCCTGTGTTCTGTGCTGCAGTGAAAGTGTGGAGGAACCGACGAAGAACGTATTAGTGAGAACATCAGAGTATGCATTTAGTTTGTCGCATGCTTTGACCCCCACAGTAAGTGGGGACTTACTTGACCCCACAAGTAAGTCTCAAGTTTTTCTAACCAAGTCTCAAGTCAAGTCCAAGGTTAGTTGTGCAAGTTCCCCGACTCTCTACTGTGGTTTACAAACCATCCTTCACCAACTCAAAGTCATTTCTTTTTCATCAATTTGTGATTTTTGCAAGCAAATTAAATGTTGTAGATCAAATGAGTTAGAAAAGTCGCCTTTTGATTTGTTCTGATGCCGCACATCACATCTGATGACTCTCTGCTCTGTCAAATCCCTGCTTTAGCTCCGAAAGGAGTCAAAATCAAACCAGGCACTAATAATCCACAAAAAAAAATACATTTAGTTATTGTTGAGATAAGAAGAAAGAAAAAAAACAAAGAAGTTATTTTTGAATTTTTACTTTTTTAATTAAAAGCTGAATTTGTGTAGACCTTGTGGCAAAAAGGTTGGACACCACAGGTTTAGATCAAAACATATTCAACCCAATCAAAGTTTAGACCAGGGGTCCCCGAAATTGGTCCTCGGGGGCCGGCGTCCTGCATGTTTTAGTTTTCTCCCTGCTTTAACGCACCTGGATCAAATGATGGCTCGTTAGGTGACTAACGAGCCATCAAGAACGTTAACATGCTGAACAGGTTGTCACTACCACCAAGGAGAGAACTAAAACATGAAGGATGTCGGCACTCAAGGACCGACTTTGGGGACCCCTGCTCTAGACTTCCACTTAATCTGTTGCAAAATTATTTTAACAAAGTGGCAGCTGGCATTATCAGCCATTTGTTTCACTTTGCAAAAAAAAAAAAGAAAGAAAGAAAAAAAAAAAATTAAAGAGAAGCAGCTTTGTAATCTAGTGAATAGTTAGTATATGCTAGAATATGGCACTGCAAACTGTCCACCATGTGGAATAGCAGACATAGTGAAAGATACTTTGACTGATACAAAATAAAATTTAAGGAACATAAACATGATCCATCATGAGCTCTAGTGAAAACCTGGTCAGTTATTTGTTGGAGGTTTTATTGTGTTTCTTATAAGTTTGACATTCAGATACTCTCAATCTTCTGTTCTCCTGAAAATGATTACCTCTCATTTTAAGCTCACCTTCACACATCCATCCGCTTTATGGATGTGTGGAGGCTTTAATAAAAGGTAATCAGCAGGACAATATGCTGACTCTCAGCCCTCAATGCCCTATGACCTCAATGACCTTTCACCTCTTAGTTCCATAGGGGTTCAACATCCGTCAGAGTATTGATCAAGCGCACGCTGAAAAGATGGATTCAGCTGAAAACAGCAGGCAGTAAACATACTGACATTCGTGTAATTGTTTGGAAATTATGTGTCTGAACGCATCTGAAACGAGAATAGACGATGACAGAGAATAAAATCTATTTCAATTTAGAAATAGACCCAGATTATTAAAAAAAAATTACAAACTGAAGTTTCCTAAAAGAGTAAGTGTGTAAGGAGTTGGCATAATGTGTTTGAGTCTACATTTTGTTTTGATGCTCGGTGGAGACGGCCAAAAATAAATGCAACGAGAACAAATTGTGAAACAGAAACGTAACTGTCAGTTTCACAAAGAAAAAGTCAAATAGATAAAATCCAAAAAATATTCCTTCCTGCCGCTTGCTTTTGTTTTGGCCTTTGTCATGCTGGCTTGTTTCTGTGAACGATGGGAGTAGAATCCATTTTTTATAATGTCTAAAACATATGTGTCTGTACTTTGTGTGTTTGGTATCATCGCATAACAATACCTGAAGGCTTTCTGCACATTTTAATCTGTCATTTACAGTGGGCCGTTATTGATTGAAATGTAAATATGATTTACACAAGAAAAAAGGTAGAACATGGCGTTCTGATGATCTTAATATGTAACACTTGAGCTGAGACCAGGTATATGATGGATCTCAGTGTAACTGACTAATATAAAGGGAAATTATGTCATTTGTTAAGTATAAAACCATTTAAAGAATCCTATTTTAGTATATTAATAACTTTTGTACACTCTGCACAGGTGGTGTCGACCAGAGCGAAAGCAAAAAAACAGAAATCAGAAACCCTCTGCTCTGGTTTCTGGATGAAACAGTCTGCATTCGCAGCAGTCCTGTTAAGTCCGGTTCGGTGGCGCTCCAGTTAGGTTGTCTTGAAAGTCTGGTTCAATTGGGGAGGTGTGAATGGAATCAGACTAGTGATCTCTAGTCCGCCTCCAAACCTACATTTTCGGTGTAGCGGAAGTGAATTACGGTGCAAATGCATATGTAAACCAACTGGATAAGAGACCGGTCCAGAAGTAGGAAGTGGACTATATACTGCAGGGGATTCTGGGTAAATGCAACCAAAACGAATGAGTGAGTCTAGCACTAGCAGGAGAAACCCAACAATCACTTAAATCTGACAGTACTCCATTTTTGTTTACATCTTGTGAAGAAGGAAGTTGTGCTCGTTGTCTTCTTCAGAGGTTTTTCTCTCATTTCCTTCGGTGTTTCTTGGTGCAGCGCCACCACAGGCGAGGCGGGGAACAAGGTTTTCAATGGGTTTGGCTGTTTTTACTCAGTGTAAAGCAGTGGTGCCCAAAGTCGGTCCTCTATGGCCGGCATCCTGCATGTTTTAGTTCTCTCCCTGGTTTAACACATCTGCATCAAATGGCAGAAGGCCTAAGAAGAACTTTGACCTGCCAAAAAGGTTGTTACTGCCACCAGGGGGAAAACTAAAACATGCAGGATGCCGGCCCTCGAGAACCCACTGGGGTTTCACTGGGGGCACCACTGGTGTAATGTGAAAGCGAACTTCATTAGCTGAAAATGTAACAAATGTTGCAATCTCGATCTCCAGCTCAACCAAACCTACTGGACTATCAGGTCAGAAAACATCTTAATTAGGTTCAGATGAAGTGACTGAAAAGTTCATTCAGAGTGAAATAGTGAGTGTTTATCTTCACACTGTTTCACACATCCACTCATCAGGCATTTATTGTGACCAGAAACATTTGAATGAACCAAACTCAGAATTAAAGGTCACTAGTGACCTTTGAGCTATAATCATTGTTTGAATGACCACCTTCTTTTGTGTAAATACCCACCAAATACATATGTGATAATGGTTTAAAGGTCGATAAAAATATTTGGATAAGGTTCTCTGAGATTTTTGAGATTTGCTTTAAGAAGGTAGCAGTCCACTTTGGTCTAGGCCCATTTCAGCCCACCAGGTCATCCTCCAAGACCAACTAATCTGGCTTTATACTCAGTCTTTAAGCAGACTTATAACATATTAACTCCTGAGAAACTTTCAACAGAACCCACCCTACAAAGTTCACCGATCTTTTAAACATCAGTAGCTACAAAGTTTTTTCTTCCTTCTTCTCTTTTCGAGCTGAGGCAAACGATGCGGATCCTGGCAAAGTGCAGGAATTCCCATCACCAGCCGGCATGCAAAGTATTTTGACCGCAGCTCAATCTTCACACCTCTCCGACTGGCTTTCATTGATTTCCACGGTGTTAGATGGAGTGCGAAGGTCTGCACATCCCGGAGAGGAGACGGCTCACATGTGGAAGGCTTATAATTACAAACATTTTCTCCATGTGGGCTCCACGGCACCTGAACCGGCAGGTGAAGACGCACGCATTAAGACAAAAACGAACACCTGTGTCTTTCTCTTTCGGTAATAGATCCAGTTCTCACAATCTCCTCTTATATTACGCACGAGGATTCAATCAAAGAAATCTGATTGTGTGAAAGCTAACAGCTATATGCAGGCGTGCAGATACTATTATACACTTGACAAAGAGTGACACACACACACACACGTGTGCGTGCGCACCCACATGCTGAAACACACACAGTTACTGAACTAACAGGTTATAGCTTGCCCCATGTGTTTCAGTAAGTGTGTTATTTTATCGCCTCTTTTCATCCCCTCTTCTCCAATTCTGCTCGGTGACACGAGAGGGAGAGTGAGGGGCTTCAGAGATGGGGTGGGGGGGATCTGCACCCTACTTTGTTGCCATGGATACCACAAACACCCCACATAGAAAATTCTACACAGAATAATAAGTGGCCAATTGCGTCTGTTTGCTCTCCAACAAACCTCAGGATTAGAGGCATTTTCTTGTCAGAGGCATAAACTATTTTTATGTTTGCACGGAACAAGCAGGAAGAGGAGAGGAAAGGAGAGAGAGAGAGAAAAGGGAGAAAAAGAGGCACGGATATGAAAAGAGCATACTAATGCTGCATGGTGACAGGTTTTTCCCTGCTTGGTTGAGATGAGAGAGGTTGGGAACAGAGAGGGAAGATAAAAAAAAAGAGAGAAAAGGAAAAAGAAGAAGGGAAGAAGAGATGCTCATAAAGAAAGAAACTCAGGTGCTCGGGGCAACCTGAACAAATGAAGGAGAACATGGCAGAGAAGAGACTGAAAAAGACAAAGCACATCATTTCAAGTCCAGTTAACTGGCAGCGCTGACATTTGTAACAGACAAGACGAGGAGCGGGGAAGTAGGCGTTGTTTAGCGGGGCAAACTCCAGCTAAATGGTTCATTTTTGCTGCTCTTTTTAGATGAAACACTCCTCATTTCTTCCCCCCCCCCCCTCCACACCACCACCACTGAGTTTCAGAGAACATAACCCTAGAGTGCAATGATGTCATTATGATGCCATCTGTTTGTTGCGATGGAAAAAAAAAAAACACACACACACACACACGCGCACGCAAACACACGCATGCACCAGATCAAATAACACGCAGAGGAAGGAAAACCTTTGACATTTGCTTAGCGTGCTCTGTATCCTGCTACACATGTCAGACTCTTCAGGGTTTATTGTAAAGAGGAAGTCTGATTGTTGACACAGAGGAAGAAACTACAGCAGGATTCTTAGTGGCTGGTTTTAAAAGGGCAGGGCGGCGTCTTTCTGCTCGTCCTGCAGGGTGGAGCACTTCGCCTCTCAAGGTCAGAGGAGGAGATACTTTATGTGGATGCCAGTCAACCCCATCCCCCATTTAGGCATGGACACAAACCCCCCCACCCCGTACAGTTTTTACACCTTTGCCGTCTACTGGTGGAGCCGGTTGGGCGCGATCCAATCACGGCAGAGGTCAGCTGACGTTGGCTGACAGCGGCTCTGTTGAGATCACAGTACAGGTTTGCTCACAGCTCCGCTGTGTGAAGATGTATTAGCTCGACGTCTTGTACAAAACATTAATATGCAGAACAGTTGCTACATGAATTATACATCAACTTCTCCGCAGTGGTGGAGTGGCCAGTTGTTTTGAGCGGAGTAGAGGAGTTATATGTCATTGTGACATTCCTACAAAACTACAATGTTGTAAGACTTGAACTTTTATACCTTTGACATGTTACAACTAGAGACGTTATTAATATCTGCATTGGTCACAATACTGTAAAAAATTCCAGAACAGGTGTCAATGAGCAGGAGCCCAATCCACAAGGGCAAATCTATTAAGTCTAATTCTACATTTTGTGCTCTGCTCTTTATCACTTATTTTACATTATATTTAGAATTTAGAATTACTAATCGCACTTTCTAGAATGAAGGTTTTTTGCAGTTTATTTTTACATGTTTGACCAAGGTAGTCAGTCTGTGTTTTTTGTCAGTTTCAGTTTCTTTATTATTTATTTTTCATTGGTTGTTCTACTCCTAATTGCGCTGACTGAACAAATGAAAGTTGTGTTGTTTTCACACATTTGACCAAGTTTATGAAGCTAATGGTGTATTTAAGTGCTGGTGCAGTTATCAAATAAATATGTAATTAAGTACACTTATGTCTGTGTTTAAGAAAAGAAAGGTGTTCCATTCACCACTGTTTTCCTGTATTGGAGCGGGATCGGTCGAGGCTAGACCTCAGATATCGGTATTGGTATTGGAGGTGAAAAAAGTGGATCGGTGCCAAGAGAATGTATATGTTTGAATCTGATTATATTTTAGGAACCTTGTGCTCTTACTTTGCAAAGCAACACAAAAATGCCTCCTGAGAATACAGTGAAAACAAACTGTTTTGTGCCAAAGTGAAAAGTTTTAAAAATACGTTGTTTACTTTTGACATAGCCCGCTTGTAATGGTGAGGTGTGAACTCTTTTGCAGCGCACTTCAAAAGTATTCATGCACCTTGAACTGTCTTACATTTTGCCACATTACAACCAGAAACTTCTATATACTTTGGTCTGATTTTATCTAATGAAGCAGTGTATAACTGTAAGCAATATAATATTTGGTTTTCTGTACAAGCCTCAGAAGTTTGGTAGAGGATATTATGAAGGTCAAGGAACACAAAAGACAGTTGTCAAAGAGACAAATTGGATTTTTTTAAAATATACTTGTAAATTCTAAAGATAATAAACAACAAAAAAAAACATTTAATAAACAATTAAAGACAGTGACCTTGCTTCTCCTTCAGAAATATTCTCCTTTATGCACACCAGTGCCTGCCTGTACTCATGTTTTGACTTCTGAACTAAATGTAGACAAACAGCAGGTACAAGCAAAGCCACATGGGTAAAGTGGCGTGCTGTGCATGCATGAGCAGCCCAAGCCGACGTAGCAAATGAATTTGGAGGGGCGTAATGAGAGATGGCGCTGGGCTCAGGCCCGATTTCACAACCGCATCATTAGGGTGAGGCAGCCCCTTCCCCCGAATTAACGCGCACACACACACACACACACACACACACACCCCTCACACACAACTCAGCAGAGTGGCCCGAGGAAAGACGACCAAGGTCAGTCGCCATGCGACTGTCTAATGAGAGGTGACAAGTGAGAAGAGAAGCTCCAGACTTTGCTCATTAAACGTACATTTTTAGGGCACGTTTGTGTGTTTCCCCCTGTGTCCCAGTACGTTTCTCTGAATCACAACCAAATTCATGTGGGGAAGAAACTGTTTTTGTGCGCTAAAATATCCACATGATGCCCTTCAAGTGACCTTTGCGTACTTCCTGGGAGGCAGGTGTTAAGGCCGTAGGGGCTGAAACGAAGGGCCGACAGGAGGTGGTGCTGCTTTATCTCTCTACATGTCCAGGTCTTGTAAATGCTGTGAAACAACAGGTTTGTTTTGGCTATGAATAATTGCATAGGACAACTTGTAGCACAACTTGTCATATAGATCAGAATTGCCAATTCGAGGAGCCAAATTGGCAATGTCATTAAAATAATAAAATAATAGCCAAATAGTTTAGTCTCAGTTGCTGCTCTTAAATAGTTGTCTTGGGCATTAAAATAACAGGAGATGAAGGAACAAGTCCAGGATGGGCGTTTTCAAACAGCAAGGCTCTTCTACACATTAAGAAACAGCATCTCTTCCAAGTATAAGATTTTAACAAAACAGAATAATTCAACCTTAAAGTTAAAACACTTTTATCAACAGAGCCAGTAACTCTCACCTATTAAGCAAAAGATGAAACTAATAAACTACCAAAAGTAGAAGAGTAAAAACATCTAAGTAAAATATCCATATAAGAATAGACCAAAAAAATGATGCAATGATGTCACAGTTAGCATCTAGATTTTATCTTTAGCCTAGCATTATGCTAGGATAATGAACAATTTTATGTGTCTAGTAAGATGACAAGAAGCAGCCTTGGCATTTAGGAGCCGGTCTCTTTGCACAATGGCAGACGAAATATTGAGAGCAAGGCTTGGTTTTATTTACTGAGAGCAGGAGAACCTTGTCATCAGGCTCCTCTGCGCCGTGTCTGAGTTCATCAGACAGTTCAGAGGCATCCTGAGTTTGGCAAGTTTCACCACCAACTCCTGGAGCTGATATATGTAGTGAACTGTGTTTACATATATGTTAAACAGAAGGGATTGAAATGGGGAGAGTGTCAGTGGATACCAAAGACAGAGAAATCCAAAGCCAACTGAAAACTCTCCTCTCCATGGTGTTGAGATGGTCAGAGGGTACAATGAGTTTGGTCAGAGCAAACATTATAATATATATAGAAAAAGATCTTGATCTAATTTTGGACAGATCTGGAGTTTCTAACAGACTTTTCTGAGGTTAAAATCCGACTGAAGCCTGTCACTGACGTCGGCTGATCTCATCTGGTCGTTATTGCAGGTTGTTCTCACCCAACCGTTAATGCTCGAGCGTCCAGATGGCTAACCTTAAAGACAGCTCTCCGCAGCTGTCCTCTTTGCAGTTAACTCTCTTACTGACTTGTAACTCGGGATGCATCTGACATTTCTAGTGACAGCCTCGAGCTTGACGAGGAAGCCTGAACGCTTGATAATCACCACAGTGACACCATTAGGATGACGTTCAGGGACCTCCCTCAGACATTTATTAAAAAGATAAAAAGGAAACGAGTTAAACCTCACATCCTGGTTTCATCTCGGCAGAAGACTGACATGCCGAGGCTGCCGGTACAAACACTTGTGATTGTTACTGAGAGTTGTATCTTAGTCACATCTTCCTGAACTGGAGTGTCTGACTTTACACATACAGTTGAAACTAGATAGTTACATACTATTTTTTTTTTCTCACCGTCTTAAATCAGACCAAACTTTGTCTTAGCTTAGTCAGAATTACCAAATAAAGCAAAATAGCCCTGCAACATGATGCTGCCACCACCATGCTTCACAGTTAGGACGGTACAGGCATCATCCTTTTTCCTCCAAATGTAACAATGTTCAGTAAGTCCAATATGTTCCATTTTAGTTCCATCAGACCACGGGACATGTCTCCACAAATGAAGATCTTTGTCCCTGTGTGGATTTTCAAACTGCAGTCCGGCTTTTTATATCTCTGTTAAAGTAAAGGCTTCTCCCTCACTGAGTGACCTTTCAGGCCAGGACATTTCACTGTGGATAATGATTCTGTCTCACCAACTTCAGCAGCATCCTCTGGGCTCAATCTGCACATTTTGGACCTGAGCCTGTTCATCTCTGACACACAGAGCCCGTCTCCTTCCTGACCGGTGTGATGGTTGGACATTCCCATCATGTCCATACTCGGACAAAATTGTTTGAACACGTGAACGCAGCAAATTAAATTGCTCTCAAGGACGAATCCGACTGGTGCAGCTGCACAATTCTCTTCCTGATATCTTGGCGGATTTCTTTTGACTTTCCCATCATGTTAAACCAGAAAGCAGCGCGTTCCAGTGAACCCATCAAACCCAGAAGATTTGATCCGATGCATACGGCTAAAAAGACAGTTATTCTGACTCTGACCACATGTACAGTATGTTAACAAAAATCTCACTTAGTTTTCTGTCATTTAGCAAATAGAAATAATTTTGGTAATACTCCCCAAACAAAAACAAGAATAGTTCGGACTGATTTAACTTCAGACAATGAGAAAAAAAAGGTTTCTTTTAATTTAGTGTAAATATCAAGTTTCAATTGTAAAGCTGCGTGTTCCTGGGACAATGTCACTATCTGGGCGACAATAACACCATGTGAAACTGAAATCTTTTCTCCCTTCTTTTATCGGCCGTCTGGTAAAAGAGATTCTGTAAAGATAATCTTTAAACAAATCATGAGAAACTGTATCGAAGTGAGGCAATCTCATGACCCTTTTTTCCCCATCAGTGATGCCCCTGAGTGACTTTCCTATCTTGTTAGCCTTTGTTGTAACATCATGTTCCCCGACCAAATAAAATTAAATCAATCACAACATGATCATCAGCCGCCTTAGAGTTTTTCAGCCGTCCACTTTTCTATTTCCATCCGAGCCACAAACTGTATTAATAACTTATTAAATCAGATAATTGCATTACAGACATGCGTGCATTTATATACGTGAGCGCATCATCTTCTCTCGGATGGATTCGCCCTGCAAATCAAGTTAATCACAGCGCTGAAAGCAATAATGAGTGTGGCATGCTACTCCACAAACTAACAAACCCATTAGCTAGTCTGCCTGTCTCCAGATCCAAAACCTTATATTCATTAGATAGCAATTCAGAGCAGAAAATGAGATTGAGATCCTTGATGCTACAGAGAAATGCAATGCCAATCCCTTAGAAACCAAAAAAAAAAAGAAAAAAGAAACCTGCGACGGCTGAGACAAGATCGAAAAACAAATTTCTAATTTTGTCCATGAAGTGAGAAAGGAGTTGATAATTAGTCTGGGATGAGAGGAAGACGTTCCAGACACGACCGAATCAGTTTTCAATCCATTCCTCTTTCTGTCCAATTTAACGCAGCTGCTGGAGCCGATCACGCTGAGGAGCGCTCCGCGAGCTTATGTAACTCCAGGAAGAAGTGGTGTGAAAAATGGTGCCATCAATCCATTTTGCAGTTTTGTGCTCTTTACCGTGGGGATTTTGTCACACCCCTGCAGAGTCGCACATCAGGATGATCCAATTCAGCTCTGTCAGGTTTGTAGGACAAAGGGTGGAACATTTAATCCAAGACGCTATCAGCCATGTTTATGAAAATGTCGAAGTGATGAGCTAACTTTCCTTACCTTTAAATCAATGAGCGATCCGAAGGCCGTTTGTGGGCCTCAAAGTGATTTGGCGCGCTCCACAAAGACATTTTAAAATGGGCCATGGACACTATGTTTTTGCCTTAATTACTTCTTATATTTTTTTTATAACTGTGTTGTAGTTTCTTTGTTTTGTATTTATCGTTTGCACTGACTGTATTTTTTTGTACTTGTTGATCAAATTTGTGAAGTTAAGTCATTTTAACTTTGTGTGTTAATGTGAATGGTCCCTACCAATTAAATCTCAAATCTTTTAAAACTTTTTACTGCTACATTTTCTCTAACAAGTTTAAACCTGCTTAAAATGTAAAATGTTATGTAAAATTCAGTCTTTTACAGGATCAGTAATGATTTAAAGCTCAAGTACAAAAACACATCCACATTGTTTGTTTCATTAAAATACTGCATGTCTAGCTAATTTTATTGCAGAGAACAGATAAAATGACCAACTTCACAGGCGAATATTTTTGTAGTAATTAAGGTGGGGAGAAAAAAAATCTAATTTTTAAATATTTTCGTCCTTTCAACTGGTAGCAATCATTCATTCCCATTAAAATCTTTTGTATTCTAGAGTCAAATGTGTGAACAGCAACAACTGGGCTCAAAGTTATTCATCGAAAGATCTGTGGTTCTGAAGGCAGCAGCAAATCTTCAACAGAATGGCTGAAGCTAAACAATCAAGGAGCTGCAGTGGCCCAGTCAAAGCCCAGATCTCTTTCTGATGTGGTGGGCCTTTGGGTGAACTTTGCAAATACAAGCTTCAATGATGTTCTCAAAGGCTGAAGAAGTCATGCAGCAACCAACTGCTAACAGTTTAGATAGGTGAACTGTTAGATCATAGAAGGAACTTAATTTTTCTTTTTTCTTCAGTTTTCCATTTGGGCTACGTCTCTGTTTAATTATTAATGACAAAAGGTAGGATCCGTTGTGTGTTTCTGTGTGTTTAAAGTTAGACTTAAATAATTTAGAGCCTGTATTTGACTAGATGTTTTGATTTAGTCTGCATATCTACATGATTAGATCAGAAGTCATGGCCAGTTTATACCTGGAGAATGAATGGAAGTGGAGGAAGTGGAGGAAGCTTCTGCTCAATACAAATATTTATCAAAGATATGCCGTCGAGGCGTGCAAACAACTTTTTCTGAGAATAAACTCGAACTGCATTGATTTTATTGTGAAAACACTTTCATGCCGTTTATTTCCTCGTGTGTTTTCCCCTTTTCTTGCTTTCCAATTGGAGGAAACTCCATTTTGTTTTTGTATATTCGCACTCTGCCATCACTCTGACATTCTGCTTGACATTCAGGTAGCATAGCAACATGACAAGATGCCCCTACAGCCTGGTGTGAGAATATAGATGCTTTTTGAAAAGGTTGACAAGAGAGAGAGAGAGGGAGAAAGAAAGAGATGAAGAAAAAAAACAGATGAAGAAGAAGAGGAGGAGGACGAGGAGGGGTAAAAAGTGGCGTGAATCCCTTCACAGATTCGTCTCTTCTTTTCAACCCTCCTCCAAAATCCCATTTGAAATTTAAAGCACTGCTTTTTGTGTCTGAAAATACCTTTACTCATGCTGCCATAATACTGCCCAGAGGGAGAAGGCTTCACTTCCTCCTGCTGACTTGCATGATTCAACAGGGATGAGCAATTCTAATGGAAATCACACATGCTCTCACACACAGCATCTCTAAACGCACATTTAATCATGTATTTGTACGTTTATTCTTCTTGCGCACAAGGACGTGCGCCGACGCAGACCTCAGGTGGCAACACTTTGCACTGGTTCGTCGAGCACAAGGAGAGTGAGAAATAATTTGCTGTAAAAAAAAAAAAAAAAAAAAATGTAGTGCAGAACCGGAGCACACATAAAACATGAAGCGCCGGTCATGGGGGGGTTATGTAAATGCCGTTTCTTTTTCAACCACAGAATTCGATTCATAATTCATAAAGATTAAAGATGAATTTCAGATGAGGCCGAGGCCCCGTTCGATTGCCCCTTTTTTCACCGGCACGAACGCCGCAGTCCAAAGAGCTTCTCATTTCTCAATGATTAGAGAGAAAGCAGATCCCTGTCTCCACTGACCAAATCAATACATCTGCTGATTTGATCCGTCATGTTCGGCTCCAGCTGCTCTTAAAAAGAATACATAAAAAAAAATCACACCAGCCAGTGTCAGATATCACCTTCAACAAAAGTAACTACTTGGGAGTTTTAGGGTCAGAGAGAGGTGTTTATTATTATTATTATTATTATTATTATTATTATTATTATTATTATTATTATTATTATTATTATTATAAGGGCAGTATTTCATGCATTGTAGCATGTTTTACATTTTGGAAGCAGTGACTGAATGTCTGGTTGGATATAGTTAAAAAAAAATGAATAACCTGGTTAGTAAAAAAATAAAAACAGGCATTGAATGAAAGAAGAAAAATGTACAAAAGAAAATAAGAATCGATGTTTGTCAAAATCGATTCAAGCCATTTTTTACAATATAGATTCAGAATTTGGATCAAGTATCATGAGGCATCACAACATACTCTTATTTGTTCAATTCTTTTTTCTTTTTTTTTCTAGTACCTTTTCAACAGTAATGCTTTACAGTGTTTTACAGAGAAAAATTAAAGAAAGAAAGCATTCAAAACATGAATGCCAAGGATGACAACAACTATGACTAAAAAGTGCAACTACAATATTTATGAAGTGCAAGGCAAAGGCTTCATTGTTAAAATAAAAAAAGTTGTTTACCTTTTTCAAAAGTGCTTGAAAAGATTTCTGGAGACAGGGTGATTGTGTTGCTTTGAATGAATAATTGAAACCAGAGTTAAAACCAGTACAGTAAAATATGTTAACAGAGATTATATTAACATTTATGAGTTGCATTAGCAAGCAGCACAGCACTGGCTTTTTCATTTCCAGTTCACCCCTGAAATAAAACAATCCTTTCATCCTTCCTGACTGCAAAAGCAGTTTATATGCGTTACTGTGGCGTGTTCTTAAGGTGAACTAACATGCATACACACATATATAAAGTTACCCAGATGTAAATACTGAAGACGTCTTAATAGGTCGGTCAGTCATTTATCAGTCCAGACGTTGAGTGGGAAATAAATCATGACTGAATGACAGAAATTGTATAGATAATAACCAAGTTAGAATACAGTTAAAGGCTAGCCATTTGCCACAAACAATGCTGCTTTGGGATTTCCCATTGAGCCTGTCGGGCTGCCTGACAGCAAACGGTTACATATGCTGTGATAAGGTCTTCAATCCAAAAACTGCAAATCTCTCATGTGCCTCATTTAAGATACTCGGTAGAAAAAAGAAACTTCGACAGGGTGAGACCAAATGTGAGCAGTTCGGAAAACTCTGCAAGAATATCCAAAGTGACAACACAGACGTTATACGTTTCCTGCGCTAAGCTAAGAGGCTACTTTGCTGCTTTTTTTATCAGAGGATAATCTCGTTTCAAATTTAAAATACTTGTAGCGCGAACCAAAAATATATGACTCTGACATTGTTTTATGCTAATTTACCTGAAAAGTCATTTCAAGTAAGTTAAAGATGAATTTCAGGTTATTCTCGGAAATAACTTATGCTTCACTTCTACTTGGGCTCCAATTTAAACTAAAAGGATTATAGGCTGCTGCATGTAATATATGAATTTGATGTATTTAATCTTTGTACAGAATCCGACTTGGATTGATCATATTCGTTTTAATATAGTTTTTCTTCACATCTGCCTACAACAAGCCCTCCTCTCTGCAAGCCTGATTCAGGCTTTTGTTGACTGGAAATTTATTAATGACTTTTCCGCTAAACTTTAACAAGAGGAGGGGGGGGGGCTAAAAGACCACAAAAAAAGCCCTGTCTTCCCAGAAAGATGCAGCAGCCCACTCCAGACTTTATCACTGACTCCATGATGTAATTAGCCAACATGGTGGTGCAGCTGTGGTTCCGCTGATTGTATTAGTGAATCAGAGATGTCTTTCTGGGCAAAACCCCAAAGATTGGAAGAGGGACGCTCAGACAGCACGAAAACACAA
This sequence comes from Poeciliopsis retropinna, assembly GCA_010277075.1. NCBI lineage: Eukaryota > Metazoa > Chordata > Actinopteri > Cyprinodontiformes > Poeciliidae > Poeciliopsis > Poeciliopsis retropinna. The sequence continues at coordinate 3,600,869 of VMRM01000009.1, forward strand.
TAAAGAGGAGCACCAGAGCCCACAGACCTCCAAGGGCCGGCTCCTGCTGGAGCCCACTCTGAAATCTGAGGAGGAAAGTTTCTCGTTCCTCACTTTTGTCGTGGTTTGTTGTTTGGGATTGTGTTGCTACGGGTTTATATCGCTCATGAGTTGTTATCTCTCAAACACAGAACAGAAGCAAAGACCGAGCTCCCGACAATGAAAATACACACGCACCACCGCACGTGAAAAAAAAAACTCTTAGAAGGACACTGGGGACAGCTGGGGGGAAGCCCTCCTGGAATGAAGTGACTTTTGACACGGACGGCAACATATCATGGCTCTGAACTCACACACGGATCGAACATCACAATCAGCGGCCTTATCCGCCCCCGAGGGGCAAAGAGAAGGAGGCCGGCGAGGGAGATAAGCTCTGCTTTTACCCCACCACCTTTCTCCTCTCATTTCTAAAGCCATTCACCCCTCCATTTCCTCTTCTCCTTGCACACCTGCCCTGAATACACATCCTCTGCCAAGCAGTCTGCGCACGTGTGTGTGTGTGTGGGAGGGGGACTATCTGATCAATCTTTGGCGGGGGACACACAGAGGCCCCTGAAGCCACTCCATCCAGGGACAACAGACCTCCCTCAGAGAAGCTGTGGGTGAAGATTTTACAAGAATAGAGTAATTAGAGAGGCACTCGCCTTCTGGAGGAAATGAAGGAGAGAAGAGGGGGATGGGATGGGGATCCAGGAAGGACGGCTCAATGCAGAAAATCCTGCCGGGTATTTTTTGTTTTGTAAACTACTTTTGATCATTGATACTTTGGACTTTCTCTAAGACTTCTAAAGTTTTTTTTTTTTCCTGATTCTGTGTACTTTTGGCACTCATTTTCAATTTAATACTCATAAAGTATCTTATTCGTGGGAATGCTTTACTATTATTATGGTTAGTTAAAGGGTCAGTATTATGCAAAACTGATTTTTTTTTTATCTTTACATCATGTTACATTCTCATCAAACACACCTGGAGTGTTGCCTGGATCCTTTCATGCATGTTTGAGGAATCCTTTAATCGGGATACCATGTGAACACAAATATGGCATACTTTAAGCTACATTGTAGCCACATGCATATAACTAGCATCTTCAGTTTTCATAAGCACTGTTTTGCAAAGATAATGCAATGTTCCAAACTAATAAATAAGGAGTCTCTTATTTAAAAGATTCAGTCTTAAATCATTAATTTCCTCAGTCCAAATCTATTTTGTTGTTTAATAAAGGTTGAACACCAAAAAGCTTCAAGGTGTGCCAGAGATTTTAAACTAGAATGCTTCGTCATTCCATTCCTAAAGTTTCAGCTCTCGTTCTCGTAGCCTGTTGCTGCACGATGTCAGTCAAGAAATATCCCAAAGGAGGACATTTGTCTTTTTAATCTGTTACATAAAAGAAAAAGCTGGTCTTCATCAGAAAATCAAGACCATGGTAAAAAAAAAAAATTAACCAAAAAGCCTGAATTCAGGTCAGATTAAGACATCAGGAAGTAAAAAAAAAAGAAGGAAAGAAGACTAGATTAGACATAAGAGGCATCAAGACTCAAGCTAAAATCCTGTAACCACTGCAGAGGTGGTAACTACCAACGAACAATCCAAGTGGAGACACAAAGAAGAAATGGCCGGAGGGCAAACAGAGATCACACCACGGTCATGGCACGTGAGAGGAAAGGTTTACGGCTTCAGAGCAGTCGGGGATTAGAATATTAAATCAGAGTGAGCGCTCTCAAGCCTCTACAAAGAGCCTCCATCCATCAATATTCTCTTTTGAGTGAAGCCTTAAAAGGTGACGCTGAAACAAAGGACTTCTCTGGCCTGATACAAAAAATTGCTGAATTTCAAATGTGTCTTTATTTTTCCCCATCGGTGATTCAAAAATGCTCCTGAGCCTGAATTTAGCTTCGTCTCAGTTTGTTTTCTCTCAGTGCAACCAAGAGAAGATTATCAGATCTAATTACAGAAGTCAATCTCAGTGCTGTCAGCAGGAAAAGGCTCAGATTAGGATGCGACCATATGGCTTGTTGGGACGACTGTGGCTGTGGGGTGAAGTTAAGCACACACACACACACACACACACACCCACACACACACACACACATACTAACAGGAAGTTAGGCTTACTCATACCACATAAGGAGAAGTGAGTTAAGCCATGCTGTCAGTCCAATATGTCTTCACCATCAGGAGTCATTTTAAACTAACGTACTTTTAAATTTGAGTTTATGTTCACATGAGGAGGTCAGAGATGACTTGTTCTGATGAGTTGACAAAAGGGACATTTAAGCTGGATTTCATACAAACTTTTACCCACGGAAGCAAATTCACAAGACAGTCAGGACAAGAATCAGTCCTGATGGATTTTTCTTGTTGTCAAAGGTGCATTGTTTCATAACCAATGGATGGATTGACTAATGCTTCTTCTGATTTTGTTGTTTAAGTTTTATCCTCCTGTCTGGCATTTTTGGCCAGTTGTTCACCATAAAAATCCTCACTTGCCCTGGAATGACTTGGCAAATGTTGTATTTTATGATTATCTCCTGAGCAAACAAGCATCAGTTATCCAAGTAAATTTTCTCTGAAACCTTCTGGATGGTTTGCTAGAACATTCAAGATCACAGCATTACGATGTGAATATATTAGCTATTACTCAGCGTCCTTCTCTTAAAAGGCCAAATATGTCCCATTAAGGTATGAAGAACCATTGGGTTTTCTGAAATTGAGTAAATTTGTATAGAATTGGAAACATGTAAATTGTACACTGGATTTTTCCAGTATTGTTTACAGCGAGAGCCCACACTTTAGGCAAGGCAACTTGATTAATATAGCACCTTTCAGCCAAAGACAATTCAAAGTGCTTGTGCAAGAAAGTTAAGAACAACATACAATAAGAAGATAGTAAAGAAAATAAATAAAGAAAGAAAGAAATTGTAATAATAAATAATAAAAGAGCAAGCAGATGAAAAATAGGCAAAGTAAACATTAAAGTTTTAAGTACAGTAAATGAGTGGAATTAAAAATTTAAGAATAGACAACTTCAAATAAGAAGGTTTTTAACCTTGTTTAAAATAAACTCAAGGTAGGGGCAGACTTACAATGAGCAGGAAGTTTATTCCATAGTGTTGGAGCATAAAAACCAGAAGCTGCTTCACCGTGTTTAGTTCTGACTCTCAGTATAGTTAATAGGTTTGATTCTGATGATCTTAACAGTCTGAGTGATGTGCAGGGTTGCAGAAGACCGGAAATGTAGTTTGGATTTCTATTATGAAGTGCTTTATAAACTATTAAGGAGATTTTAAAGTCAATTCTTTGAGCAACAGGCAGCCAGTGCAGGGATCTGAGAACCGGACTGATGTGCTGATCTCTTTTTGTTTTAGTAAGGACTCTTGCAGCAGCATTCTGGAGGATCCTCCACCTTGAGGCTCCAGCAGCTTCAAATAACTGTTTGCTGCTTTGTAAGGACATTTTAACAACTGCTCTCTTAATCCCATGAATTTGTCTAACATAAACCTTCCTCATTTTGCCTTTATCTGTACAAACCATCTTTGTTCAGAATCAGCCACAAATCTCTTCACAGTACGATAACACTTCAGTTTTTGTTAAATATCTAATGCTTTCATACCTTGTCATACGGCACTACACTATCTGATGACTTTCCTTTCTCTTTCCCATATTGCTTGAACCCTGTGGCCTGCTTAATAATGTGGAACATCCTTCTTAAGTAGATTTTCTTTAATTGAGCTAAACTAATCAACCCAGATCTCTGAAATTAATTATAATGATTCATACAGGGGCTGCACAGTGGCGCAGTTGGTAGCACTGTTGCCTTGCAGCAAGAAGGTCCTGGGTTTGATTCCCAGCCCAGGATCTTACTGCATGGAGTTTGCTTGTTCTCCCTGTGCATGCGTGGGTTCTCTCTGGGTTCTTCTAAAACATGACTGTCAGGTTAATTGGTCTTTCCAAATTCTCCTAGGTGTGAGTGTGTGTGTGTGGTTGTTTGTTCTGTCTGTCTCTGTGTTGCCCTGCGACAGACTGGCAACCTGTCCAGGGTGTACCCCGCCTCTCGCCCGTAACGCAGCTGGAGATATGCACCAGCAACTCCCGGCCCCATTAGGGTCAAAGGGTGAAAAGAAAATGGATGGATGGATGATTCAAAGAGCCCCGACACACAATACCACAATCTTTATGACACTTAGATCCAATTTGCATAATAATTTGTAACACGGTGTATGTTTATGTTTTGCATTTTGATAAAGTCCAGGGTGATCTACCTCCCATCCACATCTACTTCTGCGTTTTAGTGTTTCTTAAACTTTCTGATGAGAACTGATGTAGTTTGAGGGGTCACAAAACACATCCAGGGTTGTATTTGGCATTTTCTGCCTTAAATGTCGACCTCACGGTCATTCTTTACCACCAGAACACACTAGAACTGCCCTTTGTTCTTAGCTAAGCTGTCCAGCTACTTTATGATTGAAATGCACCTTCAATTGAGAACACAATAAAAATTCCCAGATAAATGCAATAAAGTCATATGTCTCTTAAACCCCCAGGATGCATATCTTTGTTGATTACCAGGTGTTAGGTGTGATCTGGTCACCATCCCAGCATTTAGACATTTAGAGTCTGCAGGGAAACTGGAAATGTGTCCTTGGATGCTGACAAATGAGGCACACATGCAACAACTCCCAGGAAGACCTTTAACATCTTGTTATCCTGGGCTTTCACTCTACTAAATGATGAAATGAATGAGACAGTGTACAAGTGGATTAACTTTGAAGACAAGGCCAAGATTTACTTGTGTTCCCGAAGGTCATTAATTAACGCTTCAGCCACAAAATCAGATTTGAAAACCACCACTGGCAGTCCATGAAAGGAGTGAAAACATTCGTTTTCATTCACATCAATACTTTTCTTCACACCAGGTGGCAAATGTCTTTTTCCATGAAGTCGCTAAGATGCCATGAATCAACAGAGCCGCACTGAACAGCCTGATAATTAACAGTATATTAACTTCTAAAGACTCAAATGTTACATTTTGCCTTCATTAGAAGACAGAGAATATACCTCTTATTATTGATTTACAGACATGAAAAAAATTTGCTGACCCCCGTTGGAAAATCTGTGAAAAAGCTTGTAATGCAAAAGTAAAAATTCACACAGAACATTTTTGAAATAATACAGCCTTTTAATTTGAGTAAATTTATTCAGAGGGCACAAATATTTGAATGTTAAGAAATAATTGTTTTAACTAAATCAGTAGATGCACAATTAGTGGCACCTCTGGGATCAATGCTTTGAACAGCCCTATTTTGTCAAAAAGGGCAACACTTAGTCTGCTGTAACATTTTCATAAGGTTAGAGTCTACGAAGAGAAAAATCTTTAAGCGTTCTACTGTATACAAAATTATCAAAAGCTTACAACCTGAAACTTTCCTCTCGCCAACTTACGCCAACGGTTTTCAACAGAGTTTATATATAAGATCCAAGACGTCTGATTTTGTGTTTGATCAACCACTTCTGTGCTGCTCTGGCAGTAGATCAATATCCTTCTGAGAGACTCAATGACAATCAATCTTTTTTGGATTTGTACTAAAAATATCCAGATATGTCAAAGTGTTAACCTTTTACTCTGACAAGGTTGCCAGGGCCTTTTGACGAGAAACGGTTCCACGGCATCAGATACCCTCCTCCATATTTAGCATTAAACATCATGTGTTTTTCTTCCAGATATTGATCTTCTGTTTTGAAATAAACCCACCAGGAGGATATGTTGCTGAAAACCCAAATTTTTAGTCTCATCTGACCAAAGTACAAACTTCCAGAATTGTTCAGGAAACGGTTCATATCTACATTTGTGATGCTGGGACAATAGGGGGCTTTTCCGGGCATGACTCCCAAACAGGTGGTTGGCATGGTGAGAACATCTAGAGCTGGACTCTTCAACCTTAACAACATAAAGAGCCATTTTTGCCCTCAGTTTACAGACAAAAAACAATTTAGAGCCACAAAACATTACTTTGAATATCCAAAGGAAATTTTTGGCAATTGGCTGGTGATTGCAAAGCAGTCAATCCAAGAGCACCACTCATTTTACTGTGCACAATCTGGCTGTACCCCTAAGAGCATAAATAAGGAAAGTCGTTGCTCTGCAGTAGTGCCAAATGGTTTCCATTCTGTGTATTAATAAATATAAAGCTACATTTATTGTTTGAATTATTAAAATTGGCAGTTATAAGCTTTTTTCAAGTATTTGTGAATTTTAGCTAATCACAGGTGGCTGTGGTCTCTAACCATCATGAATACCAGTCCACTGGTTTATCTAGAGTTTATAAGACCCACTGTGGAAGTTCCAACAAACCATTTGTGGCTTCATTAAGAGAACTGGGTCATATGTATACAGTCAGATATTACCAAGTTTATAAAGAGTAAAGATTAATTATAAAAATGCTTTTAAAGGGGCTATATGAAGTACAATCAACTTTTTAAAATTTAGATATTATGTTATTCTCTCATCAAAGACATACGAGGTTGTTGCTTTGATTCTTTCATGCATGTTTAAGAAGCCCTTTAATCTCCATGGAAACCATTCAGCTCTGCACCAGGAACAAGCCCCTCCTCAGAGCTGCATTTTGCAAGCTTCCACCTTACAGAGTAGCCCTCCCTTCTGACTCCCCCACTCATCTCCTTCAGACTAGTCAGCAGCAATTAGTGAACACCTGGTTTAACTGTTCATCTGCTGAGTTCATTATACAAGCAACTTCTCAGTGCAAAGCTGGTGAAAATGTTGTTAAAGGGTTAACAGAAGGAGCTATGTTGTGATGACTTTCTGAAGGCAGTTTCAGAAAGAGCACAAGTTTTAAAGAGACACAAGCCCAATTTCAAAGAGTTAAATTACAAAGTCAAATTTCTTTTAAGTTATATTTGACATATATAGCATTTTATAACATCCGAATAAAACTTTTTTGGTACTGAAAATAGCACTAGTTGCCTGAAAAACACATAATACTGCCCCTTCAAAGAAATCTGTTTTTGGACAACTGGTAGTCCCATTAGATAATAGTTCTTAATGTTTCTTAATGTGGGATTTCTCCCCCTGAGGGAATAAATGTATGAAAAGCAAAAGCTGGCTTTTCTAAATGGTTCAACATGAGATAAATGCAAGGATTTTTAAGTATCTTGACCAGAATGAAAGTGACTCAGGAGATACAGATCTTATTCTCCTTGCAGGTTTGACTCGTTTTGATGTAATTTACATCAGTTACTTTTAGAACCAAGGTTTATGTAGCTAGACTCCAAAGAGTTAATCATCTCTTTTGGCGAAAAGATATAGCGAGGCAGAAAAAAATGCTTCGCAGCAAAGGTTAGTGGCATAAATAATGAGCAAACAAAAACTGCGCCTGTTTGGCCCTGCAGTTGCAACAAGGCTAATTAGTCCTTAAGGGAGAAAAAACACATTTTGAGAAGAAAATGAATGATTCGGAACTAATACAATGCAGTGATAACAAGAAGGTAGAGGGAAATAATCAAAACGAGAGAAAATGAATGTGGAGGTCTCTAATGCACTTCAGAGAGTGAAAACAAAAGAAAGCAGAAGCCTGGTTTAAAAAAAACTACAAACTTAACCTTATTTGCTATCGGTGTGTTATTGATTGGCAGCATTTATGTCAAAGAGGAAACAGGCACAGAGAGAAACAGATGCAGGAAGGCTAGAAACAGAATCCTGATCAATACTGAGAGAGCAGTGATTGATTTACACACATAAACACAAGCATAGATAAGGACTTTAAGACCAGGAAGGTAAAACCATTGAACTGTGCTGTAATTCAACATTTCACCGGCCCAAATATGAGAGACTTTTGCTTGAAGATGAGGTGTGCTCATTGTTTTTTTGCTCCCAACTGAACACATTTTCACTTATCTTTTCATTTTGCTTCTTCTTTGTTCTTTGATGTTCCTCTGATGCCATAATGAGAGCTGCACTGATTGCAGGTTTTAGGCCAAACCCAATTACCGATCCTTAAAAAGCCTAACCTGCCGATTTCGATTTTGGCTGATGCCATATTTTTTGTCGGAAATGTCACTAAATACCGTAAGAAAGTGACTGAATTGGCAACAGTGGGGTGACTTGTTAACTGCAAATGGGCAGACATGACCCGGTGAGCCGGCCTATCAGTCAAACCTCTCTTATGGGAAAACAATGGAGGACTTTGGCTGATTTTAGGTAGTTAAGGTTGGGGGATAAAATCAACCATTACCAATCTCCGAAAGTTAAGAAAATTGGCACTAATAAATGGGTTGCTGATAAATCGGTGCACCTCTAGCCATAACCACAACATTGCTGACTGGAAATGCTCTTAGGAAAATAAAAGTGATTCACAGAACTTGCATGTTTTGTTGTAATTTATCGGCAGAAGGGAAGTTGTCTGCTGCCATCTTTACATTTCACAGCTCACAGGCCGCTCTCCTGTGAAGAGTGTGGAGGTTACAGGATGTAACCCTCGGAGCACTGAGAGGAAAATACAAGCCATGAAAAAAATTAGCTTGCTGCGAATTTCTTCTGTTTTGCCTTTTTTTTTTTTTTAGCAATGGACAAGGTGCTTCTGAGCGTCAAACAAATTTTAACAGCTGATAAAAAAATAACGAGTAAAAACAAAAGGTTTTCAAATAATGATTTCTTTTACAGTACAAAGGCACACAGGTCAACCTCTCTATATGAATACATAATCCCTCTCTTGTTAAATGGGGAACTAACATTGTTAAAAATGTATATATATTTTACCTCACATCTGATTGAGATGCAGTGTTTCATGCTCAAAAATTCTCTGCTGTGGCAGAACTGAAAATTGTATTTTGTACTTAGAGAAATTATCTTTGTCTGATGCTGATCTACAAGAGCTAGAAGACATCACCGACACAATGCAATTGTCAAAACACGTTGATCATAAATAATATTTTGTCAATATTATTTTTGTCAATATATTTTGTCTGTTATGCAGATACCAGTCCCTGTTATGTGAAAACATCTGAACCCCATTGGTGAGTCAGTATCAATTAAAATAACACAAATACCAACATGTTAAAATATGAGATTTGTCTTACTCGCCTGTTTTAGTAAAGAAAATACTGTTTGTTTTTTATGTCATTTAAGGATCCACTATCATAGTATTATGTTAAAAATGATTATGATAACAACTGATTTTTTTAGGACAACAATAAACTAATTGTTGCTGTTTACAAAAATGCTAAAAACTGACACAAAGGTTGGAATTGTTGCTGGCCGCATAGCAGTATTATTCATCTACTAAAATATTTGTTAATAGGCGAGATAAAACTTTAACATAATTTTTCTTTTGAGAATCTGAATGTGTGCAGTGAAAGATGCAGACAGACAGCGATGAATTTTAATAGACAGACATTCAACATGAAGACACAACTCGTGCTTTACATATCAATTAAACAAAGAAAAGCCAAATTTGAAGTATTTTCGTCTTCTCAAAACTCCAATAAATTCCTTCAAAAACATTCAAAGAATTCTTTCTCAAATTAATTAAGCAAATTTGCAACAATCTTCATTGCAAACGAGTCTGCGTTCCTGAGCGGATTCCACACTGAAAAGGCTTAAAGCTCTGAAGCCAAATATTTTGCAACATAAATCGCGATGTCAGGACATTTTCTCTGGCTTTTGTCTCTTTTGTTCTGCATCAAATAAGCTTCTGATATATTCATTCAGTCATCTGCGACGACCCCTCTATTATAAGCAGGTGGGTAAGAACGAAGGGTCAGTTATAAGAGAAAGTCAAGGTAAGGCATTACCATCACATTACCATTTTAACACAAAAACCTGCATGCATTCCACAGGAAACAAATGCCCACTTTAATGAAATGGAAACAAAGTTTGTTTTTTTTTCAACCAAATATGAAAATGAAAATGCATCAGAGGGCCGAACAAGATGATGCATGTCAGCTTATTTTGTTTGTTGAGGCCTCTGCAGACAGAGCCGGAGTCATAAGCCTTTTTCGATATGTGTGATAATGAAATTCATTTCTCCCCCCTCCCCTGTTTTCTTCATTCTCCTCTTCCTCCCCCTGTCCTACACACCATCCATTTAAAAAGGGAACGCACTGCATTTAAATTACGTTGGCAGCTTACTGTAAGAGTCCACCGGGGAAATCGAAGAAGAGACAGATAGAGAAAGCGGGGCGGGAGGGGGCGGGGTGGAAAACAGAGTTATGGGAAACAGCGGAGGGCGAAAGTGCATCTTTAGATGGGGAAGATAATGATGGGGATGTTGGGAAGAGGCTGGCAGGGGAAGTGGCGTGTGTAAGTGGATGAAGTGAGTAAAGAAAAGCAAAAGGTCAGGGAAAGAAGGAAACTCTGAATTAGGAGTTTGAAGGAAAGATGGCGCCGTGAAGTGACAGTGTTTATCCTGCGTCCTTGATCTGTGTTGCACCTTCTGCCTTTCGTCTTCCTTTCTCTCATGTTGCGTCGGCTCTCTGGTGATGGATGGCAAGCAGACCCAGGCAATCCCAGAATGCTTTTTGTCATCCGCGTAGCAGAGAACTGCTGCGTTTGGCTATTTACATGCAAATGGGGGTCCCCCTCCACCCAACTGCCCCCCACACCCACACATACACCTTCCATCAGTCCCATATAAGCTCTCATTCATTCTGTCCAGGACTGTTTTACTTCATTAAATAGGTGTCTTCAGGGAGGGTTGGGACAGAAATTCACTTTTTGGATAAACACAAATGCTTCAACATCAGACTGACAAAAAAAAGGGAACAGATAGTGTTTATTCATCAACTAAGCCAAACTTAAAAAGCCATGTGCTAAAAAATTAAGTCAATCTTATGATTTAGCAGCTCGTACAACCACCTTCAGCAGTGACAATGTGAAGTTGTTGGTAAATATGACTTTAATGGTCTCTCAGATTAATGTTATTTCCATAAAACACAGTTAATCATCTGGTATGACAGTCTGAAGGCTCAACATTGCTTCCATGTTTTCTATTGTTGTGGTTTTATCACATGCAGATCACACCATGTTACTTTTTCAGACTCAACCACCCACTAGAGCTGTTACTCAATTCCAATGGAAAACCACCCAAAATGTGTAGTCAAGTGCAGCAGAGTCGATGCCTGACTAGGTTCTAGTAGAAAAGGGTCCAATGGTTCTTCTAATCCAAACAATGTCACAGCATTGTTGACTTCGTGTTAACCTGCTTATGAGAACTGATCAGGAAAAACAGTGATTTCCGATCAGCATATCAATCTTGTTTTTGTACCTTTGATGTCTGTAAGAGATATCAAAGGTACAAATGTACCTTTGATATCGTTTGATGACGTTGGCTCAGTGGAAACACTGAGCCAACGTCCCCCATCTGTACTTCTTACAAACAAGCCGTTTTAAAATACAAATGATGAAATTTACATCGCACGGGATCTGATGCCAAGTGGGCTCACAGTAGAGCCACCTTGACTCTTTTCCTTTTCAGATATTCAGTTGTATATTTGTTGCTATGTTTGGGGTTGTTTTCTGCCTGATGACTTGGTTTAGGTCAAGTTTCATTTTGAATAACCACACATTTAGCCAAAGAATGAACTGGTATAAAGAGGACTTAATGATGGACTCAGTGAATCCACAGAGCCTAGATAAGAGCTGCGTTTCTGTTACAAATGTGCGAAAAGCTTAGATAATGTGCCATTAGTCAAAAAAAAAAAAAAAAAACACAATTTCAAAATTGTGGTTTTTCTCTTAAAAAAGAAATGCAACTAAAATCTCACATTAGCTTGTTCACATCATTAACAAACATAGTGTCATCATCCTCCTACCACTTTCTGTCATCTTCTTCTTTGTTGTTTCTGTCAGTAGTAACATGCGGTTGTTGATCATGTGATGCTAAAGAAGTGTTTCCACTGCAGTTTTTTCAAAAACACTTTTTCTGATACCGCCAAAAAACGGCAACAAAAATACCTTGTTCTTATCCTAGCATCAAAATTTTACATCCAAAACATTAGATTTAAAAAAAAAACATTGGCATATTTCCACTAAATGGATTTATTTTCAAAATGTAATATTGCGCAAATTTAGAGTTAATGGAAACATAGCAAGTGAGGCAGAAAAACACGCCCTGCCACCAGCTGTTGACAGCTGGTCTCAGGTGTTTGTGCTGATATATTCTGAGGAAATGGAAATACTTGCGTCTGTAATTCAATCAATGGTTTGCCGGCTCAATCCCTGCCGTCTGTCATTGAGTCCTTGGGCAACACACTTCACCCGCCTTGCCTGCTAGTAGTGATCAGAGGTCCGGTGGCGCACCCAGTGATTGCACCCTCACTTCTGACAGTCTGCCCCAGGGCAGATGTGGCTACAATCCAGTAGCTTGCCCACTATCAGTGTGTGAATGACTGAGTGTAGTGTGTGAGGTTGATAAAGTGCAGGACATTAGCCATTTACTGTATCCTGTCTTTTGTTTTTGACAAGTTTTACTTACCATCTATACATGAGAAATCCATGAAATGATTTACAAACTGGCTAAGTAGATGTCAAGAACATAAACTTTGCTTTCGTCTGTGTCATATTTTTATCCTTGGTGGAGTTGGTTTGCTAAAAGCTGGTTATTTTTCTGTTTGCAAGTCTGCTGAGCTTCATAACTTTTTTTCAGACACTCGAAGTGTCATCGTTTTTTTTTTTTTTTACATTTAAACTTCTTTTGAGAAATACACAACATACATTTAGTCAATATGTGACATTTTTCTTTCAAAAAGAGAGAGAGAGACGGAACAAAAAATGAGCCCATGAAGCAACAGAGTCTTCCTCACTGTGTCGCTCTTTTCTCGTCATTTTCCTGTCCTCCCCTCAAACCCTTACAGCGGCACAAACAGACCATTACGCTCGACAGGCAGGCACGATTCCTCTCTATCTGCCTCCGTCTCTCGCTTGCAGACTCAAACGCGCAATACACAACCCCGACACTTCCTCTCTGTGTAAATGAAAGAGGAAGTATGGAGGAGACTGAAGTGTAAAGAATCCTCTGTCTCCTCCGTCTCTCTCCCTCAGACAGGAGTGACACTGCAGCGACAACAACAACAAGGACAGTGACGAGCCGCACAGGCGAATTATTCATGAGCCCCAAAAGCAAGACCAAAGGAGCTCAGTGTCTCCAAAAAAACTCACTCACTCAGCAGCCGGCTGAGCGTTTTCAAAGCCGTCCCGTTCATGAGTTACAGCCCGAAACTTTCACCCTGCGAGAAGACATTTCCCTCTCAATGGCGCCCACCTGGTCTGAGGAAGGAACGCTTCCACGCTGAGGATTTGGGAATCAAAGAGCCTATTCTCCAACTTGTTTGAAAAGTTTGCAGTTTGTCACAAGCGCCGCTCTGTTGCCGAACAAGATAACTTTGTGTGCCACCTGAAATGGTACAAAGCGCCGGTTACAGCACCAAGCTGCTGGAGGATACGCTCCTCATCCGTAATGAGGACGTAAACAAACTTTGTCTGGAAGTACTTTTGACTCGGGGAGACTTTGAGAAACACGAAATCAATACTTTTCCACAGAAGGAGACCTCTGTTTCTACGAGAAAAAGTAGCGATTGTCTCTCATCTTTAAAAGGAGCTCTGAATCCCACATTTTAATGACTTGTTATTGCTGCTTAATGTTTATTTTATACAAGGAATGATTATATGTTTTGCTGGGCTTTACAAAGACATCTCTATCTGTGGTGTCAATGAGACAGAGTCTTTAATGTTGGAAATGGTTTCAGTTCTCTTTATTTCAGCCCAATAATGTTCTGAAAAAGTAAACTTAAAGGTCTCTAATGTTAATCTCCATCCAGTCATTAACTGTTATCCTCGCAGAGTGGCAGTGGGGTCGGTGTGTTTTCAGCAGTTATTGGGAAATAGGCAGAGGCTACCCTGGAATAGGTCACCAGGGTAACGCAAACACACACAGGACAAACAATTATGTACGTGCACTTTCACAACTGAGGGTAATTGAGAGAGAGACCAATTAACCCAACAGTTGTTGGACATTAGTTGTGTTTCGATCGCTCATATAATTGCACAAATTGGAATTACAAAAATAAATTTGCTTGATGAATACGTGCTGATTTAAAAAAAAAAAACTTATGTCAGATAATAAATTGTTTTTCGCTAGGATCAGGTGGATTTTCAGCTGCATATAAATCATCAAAATGTTTTCTCAAATATATTAGAATTGTTTGTTAGGATGGTTTGTTAAAGATGCTTCACTAACAAATCCATTCGTAATCTTGCCTTGATGTTTGGTTAGCTCTTGCTAACAATGTTAGATCCAGCTAATGCAGTCAGCAGTAGATCAAAGCCAATCTTCTTCTGTTGTTCCAATGGATGTCTTATGTATAATGACAAATAAAGGCTTTTTGAGGTAGTTTGACCCAATCCAGATGTTTTGTAGGCTGTTTTGTTTAAAGGCTCAAATCCACTATAACCCACTCACTTCATCGGTCCGGTATGCATTCCGCAGGTTAAAATATGGCGACCTCCGTAGGTGAAAATGTAATAAACATAAACAATTTTGAAGTAATCGTGTGGGTTTCTTACGCATCACAAACCACAGCTTTTACGTTAAAAGGAAAATTACAAGATATTCGTGCCAACATGTTCAACGAGACGCGGATCCCTTTAAGCTTGTCGGTTATTAAAAACATGGTGAAAAGAATCTGACTTTCTATCTCAACCAAACAAATAGTTTAATTCAATTCACTTCATTTACTTAGTGCCAATTAACAAATAAAAGTTATCTCAGGGACAGAGAAGTGGGTCAGAGAAGAAGGATGGAGTGAAATACAGGACAATCCTGCAAAACAATCACTGCTAGAGCGTTCTAAAGATTCACCATATTGCTGAATAATGACCCCACAAGGGTAAGTGGGTATAGACGGACGAATAACAGCAAGCAGACACCAGTCTTAACTAACTGTAGCCTCTTTGGACATAAAGGAAGCTCTGACGTTCATGAGCTGCAAAATTCTCTCTAGAAACAGAATCCTGATCTCTCTGCCTCACCATAGCGCCCCACACAGAGGGCACAGCCGCCCTGAAGCTCTCCTGAGGCCCCACAGGATTGGATCATATGAATGTGGGTCACAAACAGCTCCTTTTAAATGCACTCGCGCTCGGGATGCCCACCTCCCAGACTGCCTTTGGGGTGAAAAGGAAGAACGGGACGGTCTCTCAAAGCGGGTAGTAGGGCGGAAAGACAACATGCAAACACAAGAGACACGGAAACACGATCAGACAAATGTAAAGCAGATGTGCACAAGATCAAGTGAAACGTAAGTCCTGTAAGGTGAAAATGTTTCAGGGAGATGCAGCTTCTCCTTTACAGATCAAGCAGCGAACAGAAGCTGACAGCAGATCCCCATACCCTGCATATTGTGTAACATCATCTGAGCCCTGCTGAGCCACCTGCAGTGCACTTCCAGAGACTTTGCCGTTTCCACCTTCCCTGCCTCACAGATCCCGTGACTAAGCCATGAATACTTCATGGCTTTCCTGAAAGCACAGGCCCCAGTGGAAGTAGCAGGCGAAGTGTACGAGTTCCTCTGCAGGTCACTGTGCCACACTGTCTCTGCTCTATATTTACTCCACACCGAGGGGATGTGTGAGCAAGCGTGTGAACGTGGGAGGATGTGTGGGTGGGGGGTGAGAAAAGGAGCGATGATAGCCAACACAATTTTTGCACTTTTAGATGTAATATAGCTGCTTGATGAAGCCAGAAGATAAATAAATCTGTGCTTGTGTTGCAGGTGAAATAATCCCCGGTAACATCACGAGTTTGCCTGCTAGGAACCTCCGTGCTCAGACTTGCGTGGAGAACATATTCATCAGAGCAGAAGAATCATGTCTTGCACCGACCGTTGGATGGGGGAAGGGTGTTTGTGTGTGTGTGCGCGTGTGTGTGAGAGAGCTAACATGTGAGACAGACAAAGATGACCAAACACTAAGCTACAGACAATCTGTGCAGCACATTTTCTGTAGCTCTTTCACTGATAATAGCGGGGAACACAGACAATGGTGAAGGTGATTCAATAAACAACCCAGATGGTTCATTTTGCAACAGAAAACACATACACACACACACCCAAGGTGTGCCATGAAAACCTCCTTTGCAGAACTTGACATATGGCGCACACAATTTCCCTCTCAATTTCAACTCCCACAGACGTTCCTCGCACGCCGCAAATTACTCCCCCCCCACACCTCCCTCTTGCAACCCCTCTTCCCTCATCTCCCCATCTCGTCATCCCCTTCCTCTAAATTCACTCTTCTTTCTAAAAGTCATCTACTCGCTAAGCAGTAAGCAACATCACGGGCCGCTTGCAGAAATGAGAGTATACAAATGATTTGTGGCACAGCCGTCCCACTGGCGCCAGGCTGCGAGGACGACAGGGTTGGAGGGGGGTGAAGGAGTGAGGGTGGTGGGGCAGGATAATGTCACTTTCACCTTGTGTTTCCCTAGCAGGCCCATGATGATCATTTTTACCCATTTTCATTGCAAATTTGTTTTGGGTAAAAGCTAGCCAGGGAGGAAAGCAAGCATGAGGTGCTGCCTTTTGCTGAGTGGAGTCAAAAAGGCGAAGATGGGGGTAAACACAGTGGAGGAGGGTGGATGTACATATATAAAGGAGTGGGTGGGGTGTAACAAAGAGGAAAGAAGTAGAGGGGGTGGGGGGTTGCATCTGCACAGTGACCTTTTTCTGATCCAATCTCACTGATGAATCCTAATGAAGGATTTAATAAAAGCACAGTTTTACAATCTGTCTCTGCATCAAAGCGTGCAATTCAATTCAACAACACAGGCCTCGCATCTACATCTCCCAATATTGCAGAAAAACCCATCAAGCTATTCTCTGAAAACAAGCAGGCAAATGTTTGCATATGCTTGGTAAGAAATTGGAGAGAGAGCGGTGGGGGGGGTTGAAGGGGGAGGAATTGGCTGGGCCGCAAAGCGAGCGGCTGGCACATTTGTTCCAGCTGTAGCCTAATGTCAAAACTCGTCATATTCATTTGGCCTCCTAATGAGCCTAAAGTCAACAAGGTGCAGCACACATGAGTGGAATCGCCGCTGCAGCCCCATCGCTTAATGAATGGGGGGGCGCGGGGGAGACACAGAGGAGCTGGCGGTAGGAGAGAGGGAGAGCAGAACATGGGAAATCATTCCAAACTTGATAAGACAAACACTCCTCACACACGCCGTCATCTGACATTTCGGTGAAATCAAAAGGGCACACCTGCTACACTGTCAGCGAGCTCAGAGTCTGTAAACAAGACAGATGGACAGATCAACACAACTGTCTGAACAGCTGCAAGTTGATGCAATAAAGCGATGAAGAAGAGGACCAAGTGCTGGCAAAAAAACTAAAAATAAAACTACGGCTGGAGTTTAAAACTCCTGAAACACTCTACAACAGTGACATCTTCTGGCGATGAGCTGGGATTACAGCAGACTATCCCAAACTTATCTTTGTACAAAAAAGAAACTCTACAAAACTAAAGCAATGAAATACTGAAGAAGACTTATCAAACCGGCATAAGGTTGCCTCCGTTGCACCAGAAACAACCTCCAACAACACTAAGTCCTGTTCTGAATCTTTTGCAGTTCACAATTGCTCACCAAAGTCACAAAGAGTGAAACTCAAAAGAAAAGAAAGAGAAAAAAAACTCCTAGATGAGTTTTGTTTCATAATTTTTTAGAATTGTACCAATATTTGTTAGAATCACCAAAGGAAACCATCTTTAGGATCTAACTCTAAAATGTTTGTTTCCAAGAAACCCAGCAGATTGCATCAGTCTTCCAAAATTGCTAATCTACCTAAGTCATATTACAAATGAATATTCACACTTTCCCTCAATGCAAACAGCAAGTTGGAGGACATCTATGTGAAGCGAGCAGTTGAAAATGCAGCTTTTTACTGGATAAAATTAAAAATATGCTATACGGAAACCCAAAACATGCCATATGAACTACATCAGCTGGTTTTATACATCAATCAAGTAACTATGTTAATTTAGGCTGTTAATAAAATGCTATTTATATAAAATATTTCTTAAAATAAATAAAAATGACTTCCTAACTTAACACTTTGAAATTGGGCCTTTGTCTCTTCAAAAACTCTTGTTTTCTTCCTGAAACTCAGTCTTTGGGAAGTCATCACAACATTGTTCCTGTATCAACCCTTTAACAATGTTTTTGTCAGTGTTGCACAGAGAAGTAGCTCCCATAAAGAGCTCAGCAGATGGGTAGTTCCACCAGGTGTTTGCTAATTGCTGCTTGCTAGTCTGGAGGAATTGAGTGGAGGAGTCGAGGGGAGGGGTGCTCCATGAGGTGGGAGTTCTGAGGAGGAGGTGGAGCTAAGTACACCCAACCACTTTGCACAGCTGAAAGGTTGCCATGGAGAGAAAAGGATTTCTCAAACATGCATGAAGGAATCTTGGAAAGGCTGCTGGTACGTTCTTGATGAGGGAATAACATTATAACACGAAGCTCAAAATTTATTATGTACCTTTAAATATCAGATTTTATGTAGAGCTGCTGCCTGGATCTGAGAACATGTAATGTTTTCCTGATTATGTTGTGGTACACTTCAATTACTTTATGTTGCCACAAAATGCCTTTATGAGACAGTTTGTGCCAAAAATCTGCATGAGCTGTCACATCTCAGTATAACATTTTACATATATACGGAAAAAGCGGACGTTTAGGTGTGGCCTCAGTTCAGATGCAGATTGGTTGTGTGTCTAAATGTGTGACGGGAGAGTGTGGAGCGACAGCTGTGCCACAAATCAGCTCCCATTTACTGGTGACAGAGTCATTAAAGCTTGCTCATCTCATAAAACACAATGCACATGGTCAAACACCGTGCACTCCATTCATGCTCATAACTCAGCCTGCTGCACACACACTCGCACATGCAAATGCAAACACACAATCCCACAAAGCTAAACGGAGTGTGTCAACCAAAGCGAGCGTTTGGGGGGCGTTTTGTGCGCGTGTGTTGTTTTTGAATCTATAATAAGGAGGGTGATAACGACTCTGAAGTAGAGATGGATCTTTGCTAAAAGCAGTGCAGCAGTTAACGGTGTCACACTTTGTTTTACGATAAGTGCAAACCTCCCTTTCCGCTCCTCTCCCTCTCTCGATTTAGCAAAATTGCAGAAACTATATGAACATTATGCAAATAGGCAGTAAAGTCCTCTCTTTCCGCAGTGCTCCACAGTCTAATTAATCTTTAAGACTAACTGAGCAATACGGGGAGGCTTTGTTGAAGTCAAGAACTTGTTTTTCATTGCTGATGCTGACTTCTACCTGCTGCTTTCAACTCCACAGATTTATACACCCTATTATGAAGTCCCATCCAAGGGTTAATGTGCCATACGAAGGCATTGAGGTGTAAAATGTCACCAACCTCAATCTGATCCGGGGTCAGCTGCAAGACACCCAGAAGGTCACAGCAATACCTCAGCCGACACATTGAATCGGATCAGTTTGGAGAGAACTGCGAAATGCATGCTTCACCACAAAGTAAAGGTTACATATACAGATGTTTTCACAGATTTAAAAAAAAAAACATATCAAAGTGCTTTGAGATTACAGAAGGAATATAAATACAACATCAGCGTCTGGTTGACAGCTACTAGTTGACAGGGCAGATGAATGCTTACAGCTGCAGCACATCAACAGCACATTGAGATCTGTCATAGAGAAAGATCAGCGGGTCTCAAGGTCTGAACTAGGGACGCACCCATCCACTTTTTTCACACCCAATACTGATACGGCTATTGGAGGTTTATTATCGGTTGATACAGAAAATCACAGCTGAATTGACTTAAAGCGTTTTTTTTTGTTTTTTTTGTTTTTTTTTAAACAGAGACATAAAAGTACTGAATTAAAATTGATTTGATAATTATGCATGGGTACAGTACATGTAAATACACCAACAGCTTCACAAGCTCAGTAAAACATCTATAAACAACACAACTTTAATTTGGTCAATCGGTGCAATTAGGAGTACAGCCAATGTAAAATAAATAATATAGAAACTGAAACTAACAAAACCCATAGGTTGACTATTTTGGTCAAACGTGTACAAAATACACATTTGGCCAAAATAGTCAACAAAATACACATGCTTTATTTATTATTTAAAAATAAATAGAAAAGCATGACGTCACTCACAGCACAAAACATAGAATTAGACTGAATACATCTGAATACATTGTTACTGATACCCAAATAGAATTGTTTTCAATATGAGGACCGATACAGATATTAATAACGGATTGATGCATCTCTAATCTGAACTGCCTCAGTCTGATCATCAAAGAACAAGTGGATATGGATATGTGTTTTAAAACAGAGTCACAATCAGTCACCTCCACAAGATGGATGAAATCAAGCTGTATATTAAGAAAGAGATAGGTATCCACCAAACCAGAATATACAGCAAGGACACTAGGGTGTCATTCAGACTAGATAAGGGTAACCAAATTGTGCACAATTTGATCGCTACCAGAAAGCAACATTACAGATATTAAAGATAGCTATGAATGCCTTCTGATTCCACAGGCAATCAGCACCTTGGTGAGACTGAAAGGAAACCAGCCCCAAACAAATGCAAAGTAGAAGGTTTTGAGAAGCAAGTTGTACAGTAAAAGAAAAAAAACATCCAAACCATCAATGGCTACGCCTTGGCAATTGTCAAATACACTGCAGGAATAGCAACATGGCAAAAGAATGAGATAGAAACCTCAGATATGAAGACAAGGAATCTCTTCACAACGCCCAGACGGTTTCAACCAAAGTCCTGAACCCTGACACTCTTCTACGCTGAGTGGGCTAGTGAGTGCTAAAAGCAGGACAACGTCACAAAGAAATTATAAACATCATGAATAGGAATCAGTACAGAGAAGCCCAAACTGGAGTGAGTAAAGCTATTCTGTTTGAAGCAGCAAATATTCTTGTAGCTGAGATCCGCAGAATCTGATGCTGATCCAGCATGGGTAACATTGGAGACAAGCAAAAGCAAACACATGCAAGACTTATCATCTCCAGTTTAGTGTTTGATGTGAGCTTCCAAATATTATTTTAAGTATAAAAGTAATCTGAAGCCACCTATTTGAAATGATGCTCATGAACACATTTCTGAGACTCAATTAAGCAGAAGGGCTTACAGGACAAATTATGTCAGCATTTACAGGAATCGTAATCAGCGTAGAGCTTATACCAACTAATAATCTGGAAGGACAAGGAGAATGGGAACAAGAATTGAACTCTGTGGTATCCCACAAGGCAAAGCTGTCCTTCCAGATATTATCTCTTTAATCACAGAAAGCAGCAGAATACTCCCCTTTGTTTCAACCGGCTTCTTGCCACTTAAAGGCCAAACATATTTTTTCCCTCCCTTTGAGATAAACCTCTAATAGAATGAATAATTTACTCAGTACATTATACTTACAGGCCCAAAACTTCACAACTGGATGAAGTAGAGACTTGTAACATGCAAATCTGAAATGTCCAGCAGACACACACAAACAGACTTCCTCTTTCTGAGGCATCGGACTGACCTTTCTCTGAGAATCCACAATCCTTCATGGCCTGGTCCCAGTCAGAGTGAGTGGGCAGTGGAAGTGATGACCCGTCACCCTGCAGAATAACTTGGCTGGACATCACCATGTGCCTACAGGAGGAGAGCCACCAAATTCAAAGTACTAAAAAGTTGAAGTTGAGGAAGCACAAGTTGGAAAAGCTGTGCTTTTCCACGATTTGGAGAAGTTGCGGAAAATCAGTCATTGGACTGAAAGTCCAACGAAACCTGGTTTCATTCTGACCGAATTGGATTTGCTATA
Source organism: Poeciliopsis retropinna (assembly GCA_010277075.1). Lineage (NCBI taxonomy): Eukaryota > Metazoa > Chordata > Actinopteri > Cyprinodontiformes > Poeciliidae > Poeciliopsis > Poeciliopsis retropinna. The sequence continues at coordinate 3,622,788 of VMRM01000009.1, forward strand.
ATCGGATAATACAGATAGGAGTCTTGCGTTGGTAGATCAGGAACAAATAAAGTCTATGTAGAAAGTTTAAAAATCCTGAGTCATAAAAATAAAGATATAAAAAATAAAACATTAGCTTACCTCAGCTTACAAAAACTCAGAATATGCTCCGACTTCAACGTTGAAAACCTTCTAATTTCTTCATAAACAACTCAACAAACTCTTCGCCGAGATTACAGGATAAGACACACCAAAAGAAAAGATCCTCTTTTCTTAAAGAATGCAGACTGATTGGTTTTGGTGATACTTTGGCGCTGAGGAGGAGAGTCACGATGCTGTCCTGGCATGGGTTGTGGAGAAGGAGCGCAAAAACATGGGGGGTCACATTCACAAAAATGAGGCTGAGGGGCAAAAAGTCTCACAGGGGATATTTCCATGGAAAAGCACATTTATATTCGCTCTGATTACATTCAGCCTGTGGCGTGCTCCTCAGAAGCAAAGGTAGGAATGTAGGCATGCTCTGGAAAGTTCAAAGTTAAACATCAGTGTATTCAGAGAAGAATTTAAAGTAAGGACAGATAATCTTAAATTAAAGTATGAGGGTAAAAGTACAACATAAAAGCAGAGTCATTCAGCAAGCTGTTGTTCCCCGGGGGCAACTGCAGGCATCCCACACAGTTCTTCATAGTTCTGCCTTGTGACTGAGCGGATCTTCTCTTCAGCTCGTCCCTTTAACGTTTTTATCCCATGGCTTCCCACTCAAAACACCACAGAGGCAAACTTCTGGAAAAAAATTAAGCTCAAGTAATTTTTTTGTAGTCCAAAAATGTGTATGAGGCTTTTTTTTTTCCTGCAAATAATAGGATCACAGTGTCACTTCTTTTTAAGTTTAAACCATATAAACAGCATGACAACAGGGGAGGCACCTCACCTGGACTGTTGTCAGTTGATGTCGGTTGGAGGTTGGAGGTGAGGGCACGTGGGAGGAGCCTGCTGTTATTTCCCTAAACAGACACAGAAACAGCACCTGCCATTCAAATACACAACTAAACCAAAGCATGTCTACAAAGCCCTCCATTTGCCTACGTTTGAATACACCAACGGAACGTCACGACACTGGGATTTACTGCGCTCCTCTGAACTACCCATCGGCTCAGGATCAACTTTCCAGTTTATCCTAAAGTTGTTTCAGGAGAAACACAACTGCAACTCTTCTGCCTTCATACTAATGCTGACACAGCCCGTGGTTAACCGAAAAGTCAAGCATTTACTGTAAATAGGGAGGTAGCTGGACTGGTTTCATTCTAACCGAAATTGTTTGTTTGTTTTTTTTTCTCAGAGCGGAGAAACCCTGCCCCCTTGTGGCATCAAGCTGTAAATGCAGCATCTTAGAAAAAAGAAGTATCAGCGCCAGATAAGATATAATGGTCACCAAGCAAGGGAAGTAGTTTGATTTGCAAACTCATAGTGGTGTGAAAAGGTTCTCGTTTGCGATGCATCTGCTCTGACTTATCACAGTTCTTAATAAACTTTTTTTCCCCTTCTCATTGAATGCACTAAAATGGAAAACTCCCACTTTTTTCAGCCTGTGGAAGAATTATCTAGCAGTATGTTCTTTGATGATGAGTTTTGAGTTGAGAAGAATCAGATGACGGGTTAGGAACATATGTCTTGATACAGCATCATACAGTGTTGATCATACATCTATGGCTACAATCTCAGCTTGAGTGTTTACCTTAGTTTTATTTGATTAGAGACAAAATCTTGCTGTGCAAGAATTCTTTCAAGCTCTAAAGCCTACAAGTTCATCCTTTTAGTGAATAAAAATTAGGGTGCACCATTTACAGTTTTCCTGTTGGCCTGACCTGCTAATTTTGATTTTGGACAAAGCAAAAATTCACTTTTGTCTGAAAAGTCAAAGTTGGCAAGAGGGTGACTACGTACCGTTAAATGCACGCATTCACACTTGTCCTGGTGGGCAAAAGGCTTACTTTTAGACCTTTGCAGAGGTAACTAGGCTCAACCTGTAAGTATCGGCTGATCACTAAAAAATTAAGGAAATCAGGGCTAATTTATTGGTGTAGTAAAAATGCTACCAGTTAGTGGGAAGTGAGGAAATACTTATGATGCAGAAACAGGAACACTTGAGCATTATGATGAAGCATAAAAAGTTTATTTCTTTTGAGGGAGAAACTTTACAAAATGTAGTCCAGTGTGTGCTAGACTACATATAAACAGACAAAAACCATAAACTCAATGTTTGACAAGTCACTTATTCTGATGCCAACCTCAGCATTTTAGAGTTAATCTAATATTGTTCTAGGAGGCCAATATTGTTCGTCAGTCCAGTCAGTTCAGAGAACGCGTCTCGTCTCTGCTGCTCTAGAGTCCAGTGGAACGGTCCCTTTACCCCACTGGACTTAACTCTTTGGATTGTCTTGGTGATGTAAGGTACTTAAGTACAGCTGATTGGCTGCGGAAACTAATTCTCAGTTAAAACCAGAGGTTTACATACAACGAATAAAAACATACATCCACCTGTTTTTTCTCACAGTCTGAAGTTAAGATTGGACAAGCTTTCTTGTTTTAGGTCAGTTAGAATTACTATAATTACTTCTATTTGCTAAATGTCACAATGAAGCAAAAACATTCCCTACTTTTTCTCAATGTTTTGTAGTGTTACTTTTAAACTGTAGGCCTACGATGAAACATGATGGACATCCTTCCATGAGCTTCTCTCAGAGTTTTGCTGAAATTCTGGTCCATTCTCCTGACAGAACTGTGGAACTGAGTCAAGTTTGATGTTGGTACAGAACATGTTTCAGTGTGGAGAATGACTCTGTCTTACCAGCTTCAGACAAAAGACCAGAGTATTCATGAGGCCTTTGGCTTTTCTTCTGGGGTCAATCTGCACATTTCATACCAAAACATATTTATTTCTTAGTCACAGAACCAATCTCTTTACTGACTGGTATGATTCATCATTTCTATACTTGCATGTAATTGTTTAGACAGATGAAAACAGCACTTTCAAACATCTGGAAATTGTCTCTAAGGTTGAATCAGATGTGTACAGGGCCACAACCTTCTGCATCATTCAAGTGATTGGCTATATATACACATTTATACATATTCATTTAAAGATGTTTTTATAATTTTGACCATGCCTGGTAGATAGAGCCCACATAACATTGGTACCTTTGTAACAAACTTATAGCAATCTTTGGAAAACCAAGAACTACTACTGTTCAGTTTAAAAAACTGAACTCTGGTTTCTTTGAGGCAAAATGCAAAGAAAAGAGGGATTCCTCAAGAATCAAGGAATAGGCTTCGATAGACATATCAGGCAGATGGTGCTGGTTAAATAATAAATAAAGGGGTGGATCTGGGTCACATACTTATTTATCTCAACAAATCTATGAGCATACAGGCTCAGCTGAAAGCCATATGAACAGTCAGATGTTTTATTATAACACACTACAGACTGCTACACGTAGTTCATCAGGTAAGCCACAAAACATCTCTACAGTGAAGCACCTACTTTGCCATTACAAGGCTCTTTTAATAATGATAACAATCAAAAATGACTGTTGATCCTTTGTTTGGCTACTACATTAAGACATGAATGTTTCTAAGGGCAATAGATCAACAAACAGTAAGGTGGCTGGGATATGGGGCAGGAGGGGCAACATTCACCCTATATGTGCCAGACCCACCTGATCAGGGAGTCTAGAGGAATTGAGCTGTCTTGATGACACAGCTCATCAAGACAGCTTTGTTTTCCTATTTAACATTTTGTCCCTGAAATGATAGCAGGATCGAATGTTTAGGCAAAATATTAGGAGATTAATGGAAACTGTTCTCTAATATCAAATCAACTGAGTTTTGGTATTTCTAACATTAAGTAATTATAGACACATTGTATGTTTGTGTTTACTTTCCAAAGTATGCACAGTGCACTGGTTGGCAGAAACCAGGCAGTGACTTTGAAACCAGCAGCATTCCACTGAGGTGAGACATTCCATGTCACCAAGGCCAGGTTAGGCCATCAGGAATTAGTGCACTGTGATCCATATTCTCTCCTACCACTCAGGATCCCAACATTCTTCTCTGCAGGTGGTAGGCCCACTGGAATAAATTAATGTCCATAAAACTTGAGAAATATTTTTGCATTTTACATTATGTAAAGTTGGGGGCATCATGTTGGTTTCAAAATACCAGAATAATCACAACTTTATATATTTGTCTGTCTGCATTATATTTTAAAATATTAAATCAGATTTTTTTTTTACTCTTACTTGAGTAATTACGGGACTACTTTACTTGCATAAAAATATGATGAAGTGCTGCTACTCTTCCTTGAGTACACTCTTTCTCTACCCTACCCACTTCTGTCTATTGGTCATTTTTATTTATTTATTTATTTATTTATTTATTTGTGTTCTTCTTCCTTTTCCCAGCTCAACATCTGCTGCTATTGGCCACCTTCACCGCACCTGTTCGACCCTCGAGCCAATCACGCGCTTCGACCGTTGCTCCCCAAGATGGCGGCTTCCAGTGAGCCGCTTCGCTCATCCTCGCAGCAGAACGACAGATATCGCCTTATCTCCGGATCATTTGAACTCTCCCCGAGGCTGACCACAGAGAGCTGAGCGGGGCTGCGCCGTGAAACACGGAAGCCGCTTTTACCCTGTTGGGCTTTCATGGTACGCGGAGCCGGGCTCGGTGTTGGGCTGAAGGGGGTTGTGCTATCCGAGTATGGCCACCGACAACAGGATCAATTTCTGGAGGAGAAACACTAAGGTTCCCGGAAGGTTGGTTATCTCATTCTTATCGAGACCTAGCTGCCTCCTAGTGCTAACTTTTCGGCCGGACTATTGTAGTCAGGAAAAAAAATCTACAGGAAAGTCGTGTTTTGGCGCACAATGAGAGAAGCTCGATATGTGTAGAGACAGAGTCTTTGGTTGACATTAAACGGTTGACGTAACTGCCTGAAGTAATTATAGTTAAATGCGCGAATTACTGTCGTTTTTAGTCGATTTGCTGTAGCACGTCAGAGAGGTTTCATTTGATTGTGTTGTCAGCTAAGACATGACTGAGCTCCATCACTTTATTCTCTGCGGTTTGTGTTAAAGTGGGGGCGTCATCTGTCACCATCCGCCCGCCGTATGCTTCTTGTGCTGACAGCTGCTGCAACACAATGGACCCCATTCACCCTCATTTAGAAACACCGCTTTAAATTGGAGTTCAGCGAGCTTCCATTTAGGGTCAAGAAGTGAAATGACACTTTAAGCTCTTTTTGTCCCCCCAATTATCTTTAGAGTTATAGCTTTGTGTGTCTGTGATTTCTTTTACACCCAATCTACTGTAGAAACAAACACAGCAGACGGATGGGCATTTAAAACATTTAGTTACAGGCTGGTTGCCCTACAGTTTAGAAATTGCAACAAATTTCAACACTGTTGTGATTTTGTGTCCTTCTTAATGTGACTATGCACTGCTTGTCAGCTGGCTGAAAGAAGGCTCCTCCACTGACTGCCGTCAGCCACCACAAATTGTTTGCCAGACTCTTAAAATCTTTTCACTGCTGGTGAGAAGAAACATGTTGGTAAAAATGAACATTAGAGAAAATCAACGCCGATAAACCGGCTGGCCAATCAGTTCACCCCTCATTTGAACAGAAATACTTATGTGCTTAGAATTCTGAATCTTAAATTACCTGGCTTTTTCTTAAATAAATTTTTAAAAAAATTCAAAGAGTCATTCAAAATACAAATGGACGTGCGTTGCTGCATATGTTTTTCATTTGTCATCTCAAATATAAGCCTAATAGCTGGGACCAGCAAACATCACAACCACCCACTAAGGTACTACCTGCAGCTTCTCTGCCACACGCGGCAATCAGAACTCATTGGACCGCTATGTGTTTCACCTACTTTGAGCTGCATGTTTTTATGACTAACTGACGGGCTGATGTGTTGGTTTCAACTGTCAGAGGGCGGGGCACGAAGAAAACAGGAGCTGAGTCTGTTTGGGAAACCCGAGAGGAGAGGATTTCCAAGGAGAGGGCGTGTCTCTCTCTCTGTCCCACAGACGGATCTAACCGCGGAGGTTGGACACCAACAGATGTTTGAACAGGAAGACTGGGGGTTTGCGCTTGCTCCCTGTCCTTGCTGCTGTTGCTGATTAAGCCAGCGTGACGGTTGTAAACAACAGACTCTGGCACTGCCAGATAACCAGCAGCTCCAGTTCCCAGCCACAAGGCTTACTGTAAGCTATTCCAATAAAACGCTGCCAGTCACATCAGTCTTTCATGGTCACAGTGTGACTTGTTGTTTTCTACAACAGAAGGGGTAATTGTGTTTTTACACCTTGCTACGTCCTCTGCAGGGCTTGTTGAAGACTGCAACAAGACTTCCTGTGATTTTCATTTAATAATTTTATTTAGCCAGGTTTAATCCAGAGTTGGACCCATTTTTATATTAATTTGACAAAAGTGAAAAACATGGTTGTTGAAGGCTGAGTACTTTGTATTGTACACTTCATTTTTAGAAGACTTTAATATGTGTGCATCTTTTTTTTTTCTTCTTTTTTTTTGCAATTTGATTCAATTTTTTTTTTTTTTTTAAACTTCCAATCTTGAACTGGGAAACCAAGTTTGTGCCAGTTTTGTGTTGCAATTGAGGGTCGCCCAGAATCACAACAAGGGCGGCAAGTAGCCCCCAAGCCAGACTTTGGACACCCTTGGTTTAAGAGTTGTGGAGAGTTTTACAAGGCACTACAGGGCTGTTGAGGGGGGCGACATTTCTTTGGATTTCTTTGAAGAAACAAAGGAAGAAGTGGGAATTGTGACTTTTCCTCGTTTGCTCCCGGTTGCTAGAGAGTTGGAAGGGAAACAGAAAGCTGAGCTTTAAGTTTGTGCTGTCTGCTGAGCATACTGCCCACCACAGGGAGGGGAACAACATGGCCGCCCTGCAAGCTGTCGGCTACTTCTGTTTACTGCAAAACCACAGTCTGACTAAAAGGAAAGAGCGGTCAACAAAAATACTGAAACTAAACAAACACTACTTTACACAACGCTTTCTGACTTTGAATCTGTCACTCAAAATAAAAAAATACCTTCAGAGGAATATCCCTCTGAAGGGACAAAATATCATCATGTAGAAAAATGAAATAAGACAAGCGTGTAGGCCAGAGCTTCCTAATGTTTTCAGCTTCTGAGTCACAAAATGAAAACACAAGAGGTCAGTGACCCTGACTCCTGGTTGCTACGCAAACATTTTTACTAAATTAGTTAAAAAGTGCTAGAATGAGAAAACAGTCTGGGTCAACAATATGCTGGTCAGTAGGATGCTTTTGTTTATACTGTTGTGCTATTTTATCTTTTTCAACATTTATAGAAAACAAATTGTCATTGAAGATGGTTTTTGAAGAAGACCCCCGACTTAGATATTATACCTGACAGCAAATGGGGTCCCAAACCCAACTATGGAAACCTCTTCTTCCTAACTTTGTTCGCTTCCTGATTTAATTCTCACTTATGAGTGGGAGAAGCAAATTTAATGCTGTAATTTTGCGTCTGAACTCGGTCATATTTAGAACAATTGAGATAATAAATGAGCTTTTTGGGATAAGAAAAGCCATGAAGGACAGTTTGTACCATCGCCAGCATTCTTCTAAGCAATCATTAAACGATGGATGCGAACATTTTCCCTCAGTTTAGCTACAAGTGTTTTTCCACGTCGAGGTGACTGCATTTTTACATTATCATCCACAGCGTGCAACCAGTTTATGGAGCACAGCATCCACCTCTCGATCCCCGTTTGCGACGCACGTAAGTGCTCAGTGTACGCCTGGGCTCCTGCATGCCACGTGGACGCATTTAATTTGTCCTTTTTACCGGTCTTTGCAGTCGTTCCATATTTTGAGTACATTTGTGTACTGCATGCTGTGAAACTGTGACTCAGTTACTACATTTTGCTTTTGTCCTGCTTTTGGATCCAGTATTTTATGTTTCTTTTACTTTATTGCATTATTTTGAGATGCATCAATTAGACTTTTATTTTTTTCTTAATTCACATTTGTTTGTTTTTTTTTGTTTGTTGTTTATTTATTTTTTTTGAAAACTCCAACAGAAAAATAAAAATTACAACCAATTCCAACTTCCCTTTAATGACGATGGTAAAACAGAGTGCAGAATATTTCATTTTAGGATTTCTGCCAAGAACTGTTATGGAAAAATTTGAAATCATCATTCAAATTTGAAGTGTCCAATGTTCAACTATGTACAGTTTAGCTCACAACTATTCATACCCCAGCTAGATTTTGAATCAAAAAGGACTTTCATTCAACCATAAAGATGTTTCTGATGGAATACGAGACGGATGTCTCGTAAAACAATAATGTGACGGGATTTTCAATGGATTGTAAACTTTGACAGTAATTAGTTTTACTTATAAAGTGATAAGGAAGGTGTATTTATACTTTTTTAGTAATCAATGGAATCATTTTTAAAAAGTTGTCTTGTGCTGAAAGTAGCTAACTTTCAGTCTGATTCCCTCATAGCAACTTCACCACAGAACAGCATTGGGAATATGGCCTGGCAATAATTGTGTTTCCCTACAATGGAGTGTTACAGGCAGGCTAGAAAAAAACTGTAAAAAATTAATGAATTGCGAGACTGAAGTCATAATATTACAGGAATAGGTTGTAATAGTATGTGAACGAGTTGTAATAGTAGGAGAATAAAGTCAGAACATTACCAGAATAAGGTCATCATAATATGAGAAGTCATACAACAATAAAGTCAAATTAATGAGAATAAATTCATGTTGTCAGAAAGTTATAATACTAGAAGAATGAAATAGTAATTTTATGATAACTCCTTAATGAAAGATAAAAGACTAAAATGAAGTAGTACTTTGGTACCGGTTTTACAAATAGGACATACTTAATCTTTTAACACATCAGCATCAAATTATTATCAGCAGGAATTTGAAACGATTGAGCAATGACTGAGTCTATTCTGAATGAACCACAGACTTGACGATCTGGTTGCATTACCACTTGATAACTAAAAGCTTTGCTCTTGTTAAAACAACCGTTTTTCTTGGACTTTCACGACTTTCGTCTGGTAATTTTGTGCCTTTATTTTACTAATATTAGAACTTTTGTGTCATAAATATGATCACTTTAATTTCATTATTTAGAAAAAGAAATCTTTTAGTCTGGCCCTAGTATGTACTTGTAGTGTCTTTGCCCAAAGAGTTTTTTTTTTTTTTTTTTTTTTTTAATTTTTAGATTCCAATCAGCTGATAACTAAATAGGGCTGGTAAGCTGAAAAGATGGTCAGGTTTTCCCCTCACCAGCTGATTACTTGGTTCATCAGACATTATTTAGTGGGAACTAAAATTCATCCATCAATGGGATCTACCAGGTCTTACATCTTTTTTAATTTCCTGTTTGTTCATTATTCCAACCTGCAGGTACCCAAAAGACTCAAAGCCCAAATTCAACAACCTTAAGTCTAAAAAAGCTTGCAGCTTCCACGAGTTTGCTTGCAGCACAAATGATGCTTGGGACATTGATGATGAGGAGGATGAAAACTTCTGCGGGACACCCTTCTCGGCCTCCTTTACACCTTCAGGCCAGGACTTGACGTCTGTGCACAACCAGGTATCTACAAAACCTCCTGTTTGTCACTGAAAAGCTACAGGCTGGTCTGGAACGGTGAGAGGTTCTCATCCAGGTGTGTTCTGTTTATTTCCTTGTCCACTTAGCAACGACGGCATCAGACGGGTGAAACCGAGCATGTGTTGCCTCACATACTGACTCCACCCAGGGACGAGGGTCACAACTCCCAAAGGGATGACGGCTCAGATTGTGAGCGTGTCAACGGCAAATTTGTAAAGTCCAGTAGTGACGCAGATCTCAACACGACCTTGGGTGTGTTGTAAATATCGTGTAGCAATTCATTCTGCTTATAGAGTTCCTAAGATGCCTCTCTTGTGATACACGCTCAAACTAATTATGGACTTTGTTAGAAGGGACTTAACACTGCAGGTAGATCTGTACAGATTATCGGGACTTAAATATATGCCTGACGGGACACGTCCCAGTCCACAAACACAACCACTAAATACTGGAGGTGTTTGAGGAGTTTTGTTTTACTGCTGGTATTCTGTTAATCATTGGAAATGTTCTCTGACAAAAAAGAAAGTCCAAATTGATTTACAAAACTGGGTAACAAAGCAGATATTTTGGTGGCTTGGAGTCTAAATATAAAAGCTTACCCAAGACAAATATGTACACACGGATAACAATAAATCACAAAGCTATCTGTTAAAGCGTCTTTCAAAAAGTACGAAGGAATCAATCAGTTAATTCCAATAAATAAACTTTCAGTTGAATAAAGTTCGACATCTTTGTTGAAGTTTTGGTTGTCGACTGTTAATTCTTCAAGGACTTAGACATTTACATTCATGCTCTTATTTCCAAGTGGGTGCAGCAGTTCAGTTTCCTTTCCTCTTGTTCTGTCTTCTTTTCCCCTAATAGCTTTATTTCAAACAAGAAATAAATATAAAATAAGGTCATATTAAAATAATGTCAAACGTTAGTGCTTTAGCATTAGCTTCTGCTAAATAGCATGTTGGTGTGCCGCTTAATGTTAGCAAAACTACATTTTTAAGTAGCAGTGCCAACCCCTGCTGAGACACATGGCTACATATGACCTTGTAGAGCGCTAAGGTGTGAACGATCTCCATTATTTGTGATGTTTTACAATTGATCTTAGTCTCTGAATTACTGACTGATCTCCCACATACACAGGTTTTGACTGCAGTATCTGAGTGTTTGGTGATTGTAGATAGGAAACCACTCTCACATTCCCAGATGACGATATGTCACCAAACCCAACAGAGCCATTTCAAAATTCGATCCTTAACACAGATGTTGCATTAAAATAGATTAAAGTTTGTGTTTTTCTTGAGTATGAATATAAAGGTGACAGAGTTGAAGAACTGGAAATACTTTTCCAAGGTACTGTGCAAATGTTTCTTTGAAGGTATGTACTTTTTTTACCCTCTTCTTTGGAATCTACATCTATAGAATATGTGGATTGAAACTTTTTGCACAGTAGTGTATCTGTGTTGTGACCTGCAGGCACATTGTGGGTTGCTGGGTGAATATTTTGAATAATGCACAGGCTGCGTACAGCTTCATATTGAGGAGCATCTGCCACATGAATAGTTATGTGCTGAACACCTGGACCTCTGCTCAGACGTCACCTGGACGCTGAATATTCAGGCTGTTGCGAATTAATCCTTTGATCTTATTTAAGTCACAAAACCAAAACACAGTGGTTGTTCAGTTACCGTGTTCTTTTATCTGAAGAGAATTTTACCAATTTTCTTTTTTGTTTGTTGTTTTTTCCTCAGTCCGCTCCTCGCTGCAGAAGCAGCAGTCTCTCCCAGTGCGTCCCATCATCCCTCTGGTGGCTCGTATCTCGGATCAGAATGCGTCAGGGGCTCCGCCCATGACGGTGCGGGAGAAAAGCCGGCTGGATAAATTCAAGCAGCTGCTGGCCAGTCCCAACACTGACCTAGGTACTGTTGAAAAGGGAAAGTTATTTGCATGATGCCTTACTCAGTTCCACATGCTCAGCGATGCCCCCATCTGTCCTGTACTCCTGTCCAGAAGTTACACAAGGCGTTTTTGTTCCATCCAAATAAGAAAATGCAGTTAGATAAACTTCAAAAGTATTATTGTATGATCTTGAGTTTTGGGTCGTTGGAAATATAAATGTTATTCTGTTGTTTTTAGGAGTGCACTGTTAAACTGACGCCAAGTTCCTTAATTTTGGGAGATCAGCCGAAAGTTACTGATCTTATCTACCTTCACAAATGTCTAAAAATCAACCACTGTCCTCTTTTGGTCTGCTGTGAAGATAAAAGTTCCACATATCGTCCAGTGTCTGAGAGGAAAACCTTAAATAAGTCCTTAATGAAACTTGTTCAAGAAAAGAATAGCTCCCTCTGACTTGCAGCCAGCTGAAGCAGCTGCTCTCTGGACTTAATGTGAAACCAAGCGTTGATCTGATTGGCCTGTTTTGCTTTCTGCCATCACAGAAGAACTGCGGAAACACAGCTGGTCGGGAATACCAAGAGAAGTCCGGCCAATCACGTGGAGGCTTCTTTCTGTAAGGCTTACGACCTTCAGTTTTGCAACATCGCATAACTCACAACTACTAAAAGACAATTTTTGTTTAGTTTGTTTATCCAGTACTGTTCATTTGGTGTCAGCAGCTGTGCATTTCAGCGGCAGCCTTATCTTCCCTCTGCTCTTATCTCATTCGGCCAGCTTGTTCTGTTCCCCAGAAAGAAAAGTTTCTTTTCTGTTCTTGCTCCTCTCAGGGTTACCTGCCGGCCAACAAGGAGCGGAGAGAGCTGGTCCTGAAGAGAAAGAGAGAAGAGTATTTTGGGTTCATAGAGCAATACTATCACTCCAGAACAGATGAGCACTATAAAGACACATACAGACAGGTAAAGATCTCATCTGTGTAGTGTGGAAACATTATGCTATCACTTTTAATGAATTAGACATGTTGCGCTTATCTACCGTCGCCTCAATGTGTTCCTGGCAGATCCACATTGACATTCCAAGAACCAACCCGCTCATCCCTTTGTTCCAGCAGCCTGCAGTCCAAGAGGTGAGGTGCAGTAGAAATCCAGCAGCCAGAGAGTTTAAGGTCCAGCTCTAGATCAGTGGTACTACAGGCCCTTCTGGAGGAGAAAATCTCTCCTGGCTCAGCTACCTCAAAAAGGCTTAAAAAAAAAAAAAAAGTTTCATTTCAGTTTAACAAAATTACATCTGCACAATTTACTTAGATGTTCTGTAATAAGTTGGTGGTTTCGGTTTTTTTCTACATTTACATGTTTAATATTTTGTCAAAAAATAAAAACAAAAAATGTAAATGTATGCATGTGTATTCTGAATATATTCAGCTTTTATAGGTAAAAAAGAAATTTATATATACTATATATAAAAATTTAAATTTATTTCTTTTGTATTGTAGAAAATTTTAAACTGTCGCTCATTTCAAACTCTGTCCAACTTTAATAACAATCGAGTCTGTACTGCAGATTTACAGTAAATGTTCATGAAATTAGACTCTGAATAACTCTAGAGCCTTGAAAGCTTTATGTGTAAACTGAGGATGCAACTAATTCACTCTGCAGCCGGTTCTTTGCTCCCCTGCTTCTTTTAGGGGTGTAACACATAATACATATTTGATAGAGACTTAACATTGGTCATTTTTGTGTTGTTTGATGTCATCTTGGTTTCTTGATTGTAAATATAAAGATACATTCTGGTGTGTTCAAAACTTCTCTTAGTCTACTCTCCTGATAATCCTTGTTCTTACTCTGCTGCAGGTGGCTGGTTTGTAGTTCAGATTTTGAGTTTATAGATTGATGATTAGATCACGCATAAAGCATCAGAAATTGTAACACTTTGAAGCAAGGAAGCAATTTCAGAATTGTACTCATCAAATTGGAAGCATCAGCTTCACACATCGAAAATCAAAAACGCTTCAAATTACCAGATGGCTAGACCTAATACTACTAAAAAATATGTAACTGGGGGAAGTTGGTGAAATATTGTCTTGCTGAGTCACTGAGGAGAAAAAGAGGAAGTTCACTTTGAGACAAAGCTTGACTGAGTTCCTCAAATTTCATTTTATGATGCTACAATTGAAAATTAAGATTTGTACAAAAAAATGTGTAGATAATGAGTCGAAATTTGACTGTTCTAACAGGTGGACACAGGTTGAACGTTTGGGATGTAGAAACAAACTCCGCCCTGAGAAACAGCTACAAAATTGCAACAACAAAGAGAAAGTGGAAGGGAGTGTTCTGTTCCACACAGCATGATGTTCCTTTAAAACAGAGTTTTGTCATTTTGTCTTCAGGTATTTGAGCGGATTCTGTTTATCTGGGCCATCCGTCATCCAGCCAGCGGTTACGTCCAAGGGATCAACGACCTGGTCACACCTTTTTTTGTTGTCTTCTTGTCCGAGTTTGTCAGTAAGTTTATATGTGCTATTGAGTTTAATAAGTTTTTTTTTTTTTTTTTTTTAAATACAGAGATGCACTGATCTGAGCGATGAATTTCTTTCCTGATGTCCAATTTTCTGTTTCTGTAAAACTTTGATTTGCTCGTATGGACTTTAGATGATTCTAGTTTCTCTTGTATTTAGGATGTTGAAGTTTGTCCTTGTGCCTCAGTCTGCAAAAGCTTTTTTTTTTCTTCTTTTGTAAAAGTTTGATCCATTTTGATCTGAAATCTGAAAACAGAAATAGATTTGAATTTATTTACTTAATTTTTCAAAATATGTTAAATTTAGTACATCTATAAAAATAAAAATCCTCTTCTGTCTTCTGCCTTCTCTTTAGTTAATGTGAGTCTTACTTACTTTTGAAAATATGTTTCATTTAGTACATGTTTATATAAAATGTATCTCTTTTTCAAGGCAAATTGCATTTTGGCTCTCGAGAGAGATTTAACCCTGAGATGTCCAAAATGCTTAAACGTTCACAAAGCCAGCATGCTCTGCCTGAAAGCTCAAACTGATAAAAGCGCACTTCCTGACTCTTCACGTTATCAGCTAAAAGTGTTGCCTGAATAACCCGCACCCAATGCAGTCACAGGAACACGAAGGCTGGATGCCAAAACACGTGACAGTCATTACTTCACTGTAGATGGAGAAATTAAAAATGAACAGACATCCTGATCATTATGGAAGTGAACACAAGTTTTTTTTTTTTTTGTTTGTTTGTTTTTTTTTATGTGAAAAGTATTTTGGTATTCAGTTCAACTCCAAAGCATTTTGAAAAGGGAGATTTTCCATTTATGCTAAAAATGACATTGAAGGTTTGAGTTCTTCAAAGAAATGAGGGGAAACAATTATTTAACACCTTGTAAAAAAATGTTCTGTTCACCGCAGCAGTCTGTTATATTTGTGAAACTGGATTATCATTCACACAATGATTGTGCTGATTTAAATACGGTTAAAATAAAAAAAAAGAAAAGGAAATCAGAACAATAAAAATGGAGAAATTGGAATGTGAAAACATGAAATGGAATTTTGAAAAGAATAAAATAGATTCCATAGGGTCGAGTTTAAATTAATTATAGGGCTATAACAATTTCTCACATGGTTCGAGTACCTCGATTACTAAAATTTCTCGAGGAAAATTTATCTGCCTCGAAACTTGGTTAAATTATGTTCTAATATTTAGCGTGCCGTGTTCCGGCCGGGACATTATTTGTTATTTGTGGTGGGCAGCGCGGTCACTTCCGCCTACAAGTTGACGCTAAGTGTTAGCAGCGTGACATAGAATTTTCTGGCGTTTCATCAGGTTTTGTAAGCACTGTTAAATTGTCAAGCTGAAAACGAGCTGATTCCTCTACAATATGGCTGCTGTACAAGAAACTTTAAATTGTTTTTTCGTTCTCATCCTAGCGGAAGATGTGGAGAACTTTGATGTGGCGGCTCTGCCTCTGGAGACCCAAAGAAACATCGAGGCTGACAGTTTCTGGTGCATGAGCAAGCTGCTGGATGGCATACAGGTGAGGACGCACGCTTGGCTCTCAGGCTGCAGGTCATCTGTCTGTGTTCCTGTCAAATAACACGGCCCACTTTCCAGGACAACTACACCTTCGCCCAGCCTGGAATCCAGAACAAGGTGAAGGCATTGGAGGAGCTGGTCAGCCGGATAGACGGTGAGGAGATGAACAAAGAATTGTTCAGTCCAACAGAAATCATGAGAAATAAGTTTTAAAAATTGCTTTTTTTCTGCCTTCAGTGGATATTCACAATCATTTCAAGAAATACGAGGTGGAGTACCTTCAGTTTGCGTTTCGGTGGATGAACAACCTGCTGATGAGGGAGCTGCCACTTCGTTGTACCATTCGTCTGTGGGACACCTACCAGGTGGAGTTCTCTCCTTTAGATATTGGGGTCTTCCTCACCGTGCTGATTCACGAAAGAAATCAGTGCTACTAGAGATTAGGGAAGCAGCGATCCACTGTTTTCACTACCGATACCTGAGGTGTAGTGTTGGTTGATACCGATGCTGGAAACAGCTGAATTTACTTAAAACTTTTCTCTTTTTTAAATTTTTTTTAAACACAGACATAAATGTACTGAATTACAGATGTATTTGAAAACTCTGCACCAGTGCAGCACACTTGCATACACCAATAGCTTCACAAGCTTGGTGAAACATGTAAAAACATCACAACTTTAACACAATAAAATAACAAAAAGCCGATATAAAACAAATAATAAAGAAACTGAAACTGATAAAAACAAAGGTTGACTACCTTGGTCAAACATGTAAAAAAATAAACTGCAACAAACCTTCTTTCAAATGGGTCAGAAAGTGCAATTGTTTACATTGCTAAGTATGATGTAGAATAAATAAAACATGACGTCACTCAAAGAGCGAAGTATAGAATTAAACTGAATAGATCCGTCCTTATTGATGAGGCACATTGTCAGGGATACCCTGTCTGGAGTTATTTTCAATATCAGGACTGATGCAGATATTAATATCGGACAGATGCATCTCTAGTGGTGATGGAGGCGTATACTCCCCGTCCTTTGGGCTTTACTCGTCTTCCTGCTTCGGAGCAGTTCGTTTATAGAACAATCACAGAACCTGTTAACATGGTGAGGAATATTTTTAGATTTGATCATGGTCACATCAGTAACAGGAAGGCCTGTCGGTCAGGACAGGAAAAGGCTGATCAGGAATAAGTGGTAGAGGCGCCTCCTCTGCTCTAACCAATTGAGGATTTCACACAAATTGTCTTAAGACATAAAATGTGTGCCCCAGCCTTAGACATGTTCCTGGATAGTCACTGATCTGGTGTTGGTAGAAAACTAATAAACTGGGGGAAAAAAAAGAAAGAAATCCACCTGAAAATGATCTGGTACATTTCTCAACTCCTATCAGCTTCTTGCTCTAGACATCATATAATTTTTTTAGTTTTTCTTGATAAAGTGTTGGGACAACCAATTAAAAGTCTTGGCATAGCTCTGCCCCAGTAATTGGGGCAGAGCTTGCAGATAAGCACACACACCTAATTTTTAATTTTAGCTGAGCTGAACTTTGGCTTTCCATTTAGAGATCTAGTTTTCACTCCAGCCTTTAAGAGGGTGATGATTCACCTCTTAAACACAGATTGTGTTTACACACAATCTGTTTGGGGGGAAAAAGAAGAAAAGAACTGTATAGAAAAAAATACTATTATTTCTCACCCAAATACCAATTTTTTATTTTTTTATTTTAAAAAGGAAACGTGATTAAATAAAGTGATTATTTAAAGACAAAGGCTTTTAGGTCCTTTGTTCACCGAAGGACCTTAAGACAGTAATCCCTCCTGATTTATCTCTAGGTGTTGCAGCAAAGACTTCTGGGTAAAGGTGTGTTGTAGCAATTCACTGTGTTTGCACTTTCCACAGGCTGAAGCTGAAGGTTTCTCCCACTTCCACCTGTATGTGTGTGCTGCGTTTCTCATCGAGTGGCGCAAAGAAATCCTCTGCATGGTTGACTTTCAGGTATTGATAGGAGTCTTTGATTTTATTTAACGATGATGCAAAAAAAAAAAAAGACTTAAAAAAAATTATTTATAGAAATCTTTCTGATATTTATTTCTGAAAAGACTCTTGGAAAAACGAGGAATGGTAAAACATCCTGTTACTCTAACATCTCTGAACATGCTAGTTAGCTAATAGCTTGCTAGCATAGAGTGATTATTCAAAGATCTGCTATAAAATTCCAGGAGGTATACGAATAACCTGTGTTTTATTTACCCAGCAACAGACCTGAATGGATTCTGATAGGTTGCTATTTTGAAGAAATACTGGAAGCACTAACATTTACAGAGGTTCATTTCTTGATAAACTAGTTAAATAATATATATATAAATGTCCCATCTTCTGCCACCAAGCCAGTGCTCCTTTAATAGCTGTGTTTTCATTAACCATAGAATTGCACAAATTGAAATTGCGAAAATAAATGTGCTGGATGGAAACACTTGTTTCGAAAACATTTTTGCGCTGGGATAAAGCGGTTTTTTTTTATATGCGTATCACAATAGATGTATTTTGCAAAACTGTAATGGAAATACTTTTATAGATCTCAAGTAGATGTTCAATAATCATGGAAGCAACAGATGTAATGACGTTTATCATGAATGAACTTACTCACATGTGATTAATTTAATTTCTTATTTAACGGAAACACCGCAATTGTACAATTGTGGGGGTTTTTTTCCCAACATTAGCGGCATATCAAAGTTTTGCGCACATTTGCAATGGAAACGCAAAGATCAGTCACAAATCCATTCTGCTCAGATGTATGCATTTCTGGTCTAAGCGTCAGTAAATTTACAGTGACTTCATTTATTCAGCTTAATATTTTGTTGTTGAGGCTCATCCACATACGGCTGCACATCCTCATATTTCCAATCCAAGATGATTAAATTCTTTATTTCCCGTCTTTAATTAATAATTTACCCAATTAAAGATTTACAAATCAGCTTCTCGCCATCTTTATCACAAAGACGCATCTTGGGTCTTACGGGGCGTCTTCTCCACGTTACATTTCCCTCCTTTGGTGACCTTGTTCAACTATTCCCGCATCAGCATCATATTTTTGGGGTTTTTAGTGATATTCTTAATTTAGAACCCTGTTGTTGTGTCAAAATCTTCGAAGACCAAAACATACAAACTGTTGATAAGAGTGTGATAAGCTTCCAGCTCAGTTTATCCCAGCAGACTTAGTTTACCTCCTCTCTGCATCTTTTCACCAGAGCAATGTCGATACAAACACATAATTTGTGTCTTTCCTTCAGAGCCTCCTGATGCTTCTACAGAACCTCCCAACCATCCACTGGGGAAACGAGGAAGTGGGTCTCCTCCTGGCCGAAGCCTACAGACTCAAGTACATGTTTGCAGACGCCCCCAACCATTACAAGAGATAGGCAACGAATCAAACGCGCCTGTGACTGCAAGGACCTGAGCAGTATTTTGGTGCAAACCTGACCAGACCCACAGTGGAATAAACTGAACTTTATGCTGTGAAGATGACGTTTGCAGCGTCTCACCGTGATGTTTGGATTTTCGAGCAGAGCCATAAAGCTCCGGTGAATTTCCTGGACTACATGCAGTAGACGACGTACTGCACTGCATCAGCGGACTGTTACAGTATATCAACCACGTGTATTTAGTTTTTCTTCTTCTCAGAAAAACATGCTGGCATTTTAAAGGATGGTGAATGTTTGTGAAATCCTCCTTTTAGTGACATCTGCAGATTCTATTTTATATTTGTTTTTCTAAAACAAAAGAAACATTGTAAGAACCAAGCAACTACTGTTTTTTCCCCCCTCATGTTAAGCTTGTTAAGTCAACCACTGCTGAGTTGTTCTAAATAGGAAGCACAACGAAGGCCCCGTCTCCCCTCTGATTTGTTTAGGACGACCAAATCTGCTGGGAACAATCAGCCTTTTAAATCCTGGGTTAGCTCAATGTTTTTACATTGTGGAAGAACTGTCAGAGTTTCTTTTCATGTTTTAGTTCTATATGTAAAAGCTGAAAACCCATCTCCTTTCCTGGCTGTGAATCACTTTGATCAACTTCTAAAGGGTTCAGCTTCCCTTCCCAGTGTATAAAATGATATTTAAGGTATAATTACCTTAATAAATAATTATTTAATAAATAATTAAATAATACCCTATATACAATAGGTTATACCCTATACCCTATATATATATATATATATATATATATATATATATATATATATATATATATATATTATATATATATATATATGGTATTATTTAAAATACCTTAACTAAAAGTTGCACTTTTTTTTGCACAACCCTGAAACTCTTCCTACTAAGAACCTCAGCATCGCTAACATGTTTAAATATAGATGAGGTGAAGTATGATAAAGGGAGACCAGGTTCATTGGCCGAGTTTAAAATCAATCACTGATTATTGGTTGTTTGCTGTGTTGTATTTGTGAACAAACCCAACTCAAACACAAAGGTTACACCATATTGTAGTTATGGTAACACAACAATCAAACTATCTAGATGATTCTTTAAACTTTTACAAAGTAAACTTCCTAATTAAATCCTAAATGTAATTTTTTTTGTTCTCTGCTGAATGCATTAAATAAAATTTAATAACATTGTCATTCTCTATAAATGAGCTCTATGAGTTTTAAGAGTAATACAATTACAGTATGACATAAAAAACAATTAAGTGTTAGATAATCAAGAATAATATACAATATAGTAGTAATGGGTCCGGCAACACCGATGCGTCGGCGCATGCGTCAAGCCCATAGACAAAACCCCGTGTTGGTGCAAGTCACGTGACCGATACAGGAACTGTTTCAAAATGACACTGGCGCGATAAACTATTTATAAGGAAGCGAATCTGTCAGCGGGATGCATTTGCATATTTTACGGTACAGCGTCAACTATGGAGCATCAAGGCAGACGAAAAGTTTCGTAGTTTGGGACCATTTTGATCTTACAGCAGAAAATAAGGTGTTGGTTATCACTTGGTTGTTGTTTCATCCGGTCTTATGCGAAATTCTGTTCCCCTGTGAAAATCTGCTCCCCCTGTGTCGGGAGCGCGCATTGCAGCCAGAAAGGCGGATCTGGCGGTCTTGTTACTTGGTCTTGTGAAAAACACTGCGATAATTATGTAACTGTCCATTAATCCAGTCTGGTTTTTGCAAGCCCCACAATGTCTAAAAAGATTTTTTTATTATTATTATTTACGTTCTACCATATGTCTATGAAGAACTTTTGTAATAATGCCTTACATATGTTAAAAAAAGAAAAGAAAAATAAACTTACGACATGGTTGTGAAATATAACTGCTGCAAAAATAAGTAAATGTTTTTGCAAAACGTACGTCCGAAAAAAGGAACAACTAAAAACATTATTATTGGATGAAAATCCAAAAATTTAACTACTTTTCTTTTTCTTTCTTTTTTAAGGAATATTATATTCCTACAAAAAATAAAATATGATATTCCTAAAAATATATATTTATATTTAGAAAAATATAAATGGTTTTATCTATTTATATTAATCGGGTGTATTTGTGGGCGGGTCAAAAACTCACTGGGAACTACAAAGCTGTTTTGAATGACACACCGGAAGTGCCCCTGATTACTACAAAAACTTCGCTCCAACGAACCATTGCAGTCATGCCAGTGCCGTGGTTCTGGACCACGCGGTCAGAACGGACCCGTACCGCTTCCATAGTGTGACTATAGCCAAGTCTGCCCATACAGAAGTGCCTCGGGTTGTGAAAGAGAGCAGGTGAGCCGTTAAAATACAGAACCATGTTCGCGCAGCTTAGCAACGAGCTAACATTAGCACACAGGGAGCTAACTGTGTTTACTTTCACATGGAGCCACTGGCTTTCACTTTACAGCTGTGTGCTAGTTTAGGCTTCAACTACATGGAAGATACTTAACTTTAGCAGCTACTGGCAACGTGAGTGAATGAAGGAAACAAGCTAGAGGGAGTGAGACCTCACTTTTACTATCGTGTCTCGACCTCTGCAGCTAAGTTTATTTATTAATAGAACGCAGTTAAGTGTGGACGTGATTTCAAATGGTCTCGCGCCATTTCAGACATTCTTGTATTTTCCAAAGCCGTGTTCTGCCATTTGGAAAGGGGAAGTCCACACCTAAGCAGACATTTGTTGTGTGTGTGTGTGTGTGTTGTTTTTTTTTTTTAATAGGATAAAACTTCAGCAAAGACTTAAGAGAAGGGTCACCCTTAAGTGAACAAGCCGGATTAGAGTGAGTTAATCTTGAAAAATAAAGGTACAAGAAGATGTGAATGAAAAACCACTAGCAGTTTCTCAGCGTGTGATTCTTTTACTTCCCTTACTGATATTGTAACCATATCAATGCTATATTTTCCTTTTATTTCTTTCAGAACAAGAAAGCTGGGGCAGACCACAGAAAACCAGACAAAACTACTCCAGAAGATTAAATCAGAAGAAATGCTGCCTGTTCAGCCCTTTCATTCTGATACTTGTACATAAAATCAAATGCAATGTTGAGCCCTACTAACTAGGTTCGAGCTAAAATTACTCGAGGTCAAACGGCATCATGAAGACCAAGCAGCACAGTCGACAGGTCAAGGAGAAGGTCGTGGAGAAGTTTAAAGCAGGGTTAGGTTATAAGACAATATCCAAATCTTTGAAGATCTCTCATAGCTCTGTTGAAGCCATTATCCAAACATGGAAAGAGTACGGCACAACTGCGAGCCTTCCAGGACGTGGCCGTCCACCTAAACAAAGAATCCAGTCACAGAGGGTACTGTTCGCAGAGGCGCTGAAGAGGCCTGTGGTAATCCTGGAGAAGCTGCCGAGATCCACAGCTCAGGTCAGAGAATCCTCATTAAATACCTCAGTTAGCTACACACTCCATCATCTTGAAAAGACATGAGGCTTGGGTGAGGTTTTACAGTCCAGCAGAATGCCACTGACCATAACCAGGTCAGCACTACAGAGGGTCTCCAACTCTAAGCTTGTAGGGCCGGTGTCCTGCAACTTTTAGGTGTCTCTAATTCCATATTTCCCAGCCAACAGTCATTAGCAGTGACTGGTTCTGGAGAACCCGACTGGTTCTTCAGGAGGTGATTCAGCCATTTTACTTGCGTCTGCGAATCGTGTTGGACGATTTGCAGGCCTGATGCTGTGGTCCTCTGGGTTAGTGTCACTGAGATGAACAAAACAGTAGCTCCCCCCTTCTGCTGTTAAACAGCTGCCTTGACTTTTCATCTCTCTTCACAATGATCTGGATCTGACTAGCTAAATCAGTCTAAACTCATCAAACTTCCCTTAGATGATTAAAATTAAAATCGAGTCTAGATTTGTACACCAATGTGCTGCTGTGTGTATGAGGATTTATCTCTTTAACACAATTAATACTTAAGATTTGATTCAGGATGTATGCTAACAGTGTAAATAGTTACTTATATTTACACTTGTATTTATTCACAAATGCTCCTGAAATATGAAGGTTATTACAGGATAATTGTGGTATTTTATATATTTATTTCCATTTCAACACTCATGGGAAAGGCAGAAACTGTTGAAACCAGATGTTTACATACAAATATACATGTGTAACTTTCTTCCTTCTATTCTGGCAGTATTTAATTTTCATAAAAATGTTTTTTACATAATTGTCAATGAGAGCTAAAAAAAAAAATCAAGCTTCTTTTCCTCCTCTACGTGGTCCTACTGTCATCTTCAGAAATGCCCTTCTCAGCCCGAAACAACCAATCAGAGCCAGGAGGAGGAGGGTCTTAGCGCTGTCAATCGAGCTGATGTACACATTGCTCAGTGGAGAAACGGTTACAGAAACAGTTTATCTACAGCAGGGATGCCCAAAGTCGGTCCTTGAGGGCCAGTGTCCTGCACGTTTTAGTTCTCCCTCTGGTTTTACGAACAACTTTTTCAGCGTGTCGATGCTCTTCTCAGGTCTTCTAATGAGCCATCATTGGGTCCAGGTGTGTTAAACCAGGGAGAGAACTAAAATATTCAGGATGCCGGCCCTCGAGGACCGACTTTGGGCACCCCTGATCTACAGTCATCTGTAGCTATGCTAATTGCCTAGCCCTTCTCCTGCCTCTGATTGGTTGTTTCTGACTGGACAGTGTATTTCTGCACTGTGAGTCGGAGCACAAGCAGAAGGTATATTACCGGAATAAAGTCGTACAAGAACAAATTCGTAGTAATGACTAAAGTCATATTTTGAGTGGTTATATTACAAAAGACAACTTGCAATACTCCTTTATTGATGAAGTATATACTTTGTCATACAGAGGGGTTCCCACAGCCCCCTGCGTCACCCCCCCTTTCTTTCTTGTTGTTTTTTTTTTTTTTTTTTTTTTTTTTTTTTAAAAGAAAAATTGTTTTCATTTGCTAAATGGAACCAGTTTGACTCTGATGTCCTCTGTCTTGTAGCAGAGCAGAGCGATGGACGGTGTCGACTGGAACTCCTCCAGGTCACAGGGATCCTTCAGAGCGGACACCCTGTCCAGGCTGGCCAGCTTCATCGCACGCACCGATGCCAAGCAACACGCTGCAAACCATCCGCCCCCCCGCCTTCCTCTGTATGGCTGTCAGGAATGTGGAAAAGGCTTCCCTTATCCCAAAGATATGTTGCAGCACCAGGAGATGGACGGCGTGCTGCCGAAGCCCCACCGCTGTACGCAGTGTGGCCAACAGTTCTCCCTCAGGTCGTCCCTACAGCTGCACCGCTGCAACCTGGAGGCTCACGGCTGCAGCGCACCATGTGCTGCTCTGCTGTCGCACCCCGGCAGGCTGCAGGAGACGCCGCTGCACCTCCAGCCCCACCTTTTAGACAGCAGCCCGTACGCCTGCGCCCCCTGTGGGAGGGGCTTCAGCCAGAAGCAGGCACTGTTGCACCACCAGCAGGCTGGCTGCAGCGAGTCTCCGTCCAACGCTGCCGACGCCCGCAGCCTCCCAGACGACTCTCCACCCGTTTCTGAGGGCGACTCCGCCCACTCGGATTTCTCAGACACGCCGGGGCCCAGCGGAGGCGCTGTCAGCGCGTGCCGGATCTGTTCCAGGACTTTCTGCTCAGACGCTGCGTTGCGGCGGCATTTTCAGGACAGCCACGCAGAGAAGACGCCCAACACCAAAGTGACGAGTGAGGAAGAGGAGGAGAGGACTGCAGTGGTGACCCTAAAAGCCAAGAGGAAGCTCCTGAGCTGCCGCTCGTGCGACATGGTCTTCAGGAGCACGTCGCAGCTGTACATGCATCGCAAAGAGAAGCACCGCAGAGAGAAGCTCACCCGGAGGGAGGTCAGGCCCGTCGTCAAGAAGAGCCGGAAGCCCGGCATGTATCCGTGTCAAATTTGCAGCAAAGTCTTCGGTCACCATCTGACTTTCAGGGCACACTGCAGGCAGCACAAAGCAGCCGGCTCCGCCCCCATTGCCATCAACGACAATGGCAGCTCTGCAGACTGTACCGTCCCAGACTCCCAATCCCTTACTAACGGCCCGGCAGCCGGACCGGGTCCACTCGGGAAGCAACGCAGCATCTCGCCCACTGTGGACGATTCGGGAGGGGAGTCAGAGCGAGAGGACAGCGAGTTCCCCTGTCCCTCCTGTCCAGAGGTTTTCTCCACCCAGCAGCAGCTGAAGGAGCACATAGAGCTGCACCAGGCGTCTGTGAGACAACGCCAGTGCAGCGTTTGTGCATGTGAGATGGACGGCTCCAAAGGGCCGGCATCCAGGAAGCAGAGGCTGTACCACTGCATTCCCTGCCAGCAGGGCTTTTCCGCTTTGGACTCGTTTCTAGAACACTGCCAAGAGCACCTCCGGGTCCGAGTGGAGGTGGAGGAGCAGCGCCTCTCCCTGCAGCCCACCAAAGCCTGACCGCCACTGCAGCGGCTGGACCCAGAGTGTTGGTTCTGCTCCCTGAGTCGGGTTGTGATGCCTTCAGGTGCTGAACATGTCAGCTTGGTGTAGGAGAGCTGAAAATGCTAAAATGTATGACAGTAACTATTTGACTAATGGAGCTGATGACTGAATGTTATTGTGTAGCAACATATCAGGGTCTAAAGGAAGTCCATGTAAGCCTTTAACCACAGATTACCTTTCAGGTGTTCTGATCTCTGGATTCTGATTGGTTTAAATGACACCCATCAGTTTAAACAGAGCTGCTGATGACGGGACCAAGCATGGCCACTGAAATGGTTAGGAGCAAATACGAATGGCAATCAGAAACAGCATTACCACAGATGGTTATCAGCTCTTGAACCACAGCAGCTTTTCACTGATGGGTTTAAATCTACACACTGTAGTTGATGTTAGTTAAGTAGATTTTTGTTCTTTAGTCAAATATCCAGTTTGCCTTAGAAAGTGAATAAAATCATTAATCAGATCATTCTTTCCCCCTGATTGGATCACAACAGAAGGATCCTGCTGGATCTTTGTATGCGTTTGTGGATTCTAGTCTGGCTTCTATTTTTTTTTCTCTGCACATTTTTGAAGGACTATTGTAAAATGCAGCAATGTGTGCCATTATGCTGATTAAGCATACTTTATACTTCTGAAGAAGCGTAGTTAATACAACTTGATTTGAATTGTTGCGTTTATTTGAAACCGTCTCTAAAGTTGATTTAAATGCAGCTGCTAATGCCCCACCCATTACAACAAACTGGTACAAGATACTTCAATTTGAACAAAAATTCAACCTTGCATTTACTTTCTGAAGTAACAATAAATTTCTGGTCTGATGCTGTGTCCAGCTTCTGTGGAGGTTTTGGTTCAGCCGAACTGTTCCAAGCATCTTTCATGGAAATGCTTGTTCTCTGTAGTTGAAACTGTTGGCTTGAACGTCTCACCTATGCAAACATGTGGATTAACAGCGGTTGAGAAGCGACTGGCTTTTTTTGTTTTGTTTTGTTTAGATACTGTCTTTAAGGTGCTACTGTGAAATATAAATGATTATTTTATAACTTTTTTTCTTCAATAAATTGGTTCATACTGCTTTCTAGATGACAGAATAAAATAACTATACAGCTGAAATATTTGTGGTTTCTCTCACTGGTAAGATTTGATGGTGGATTATTTTGCCTTAACATGACTGGCCTATTGTATGTACCCAGGGAATTTATTTACATCGTATAAAGACCTTAACCTTAAATATATATATATAATGCCCTAAATAAAATGGTTTATTGCAGTACTATGTCAGCCTGAGAATTATTTTTGGGAGGAAAAAAAGCCTTTTGGTGCATTTGTTCATTGGAAAATTCCTATATTGGAATTTTCTTTTCAACAAAGCCACATGTGACATATTGTTTAAGATGTAACATGTTTTTGGAATGTATACTTTTTAACTTCAGAGTTTCTGAAACCTCCATCTTCTGTTTAATCTGGGATGGTGTCATGGTGACAGCAGCCCATTAGAGAAGCCAAGGCTTCCCTCTTCCCAGCCACTTGGGCCTGCTCTTCTGGGTGAGCAGCAGTGCTATCAGCTGTTCAGCACAATCAGGTTGCATGCATAATCAATTCCAGAAGTTCTGTCCTGTGCAGGTACTACACAGTGCACTGTCCTTAAGAAATGTGTTTTTTCATAATTTTCTGTCTGAATTGTTTTGAAATTCTATTGAACTAGACTGTGAATAATTGTATTTAAAAATATTTAGTCTGACTGGACAAGTTTCTTATAAAATATCTTGAACTGACATACATGGTCTGATTTATCTCTTTAAAAATAACTGGAATAAACTGATCAGACATTTGGATTTTTTTTATTCTGAAGGACTAATTCATCGTACTTATATATAAGACTTTCGAATTGGTTTAAAACCATCACATTTCAACATTAAACATTGGTTTAGTGATTCTACAAAATCTGATTCGCGAATAATTCGCGAATTCAAGACTCTGCCGCCTCCTGGCCTCTTGGGGGCGGTGTGTGGTTGTTGGAACGTTGAAACCGGTCGCTGATAGGCCCTTTTCACAATTACGTCAGACATCTTCCGTTCTGACCCAATGCACGCTTTCCTTCCGCGGCTTTGTCAAACGAACAGCTAGCATACAGGCTTCCTGCAACTAAAGACAAAATGAGCAAAGCACACCCACCAGAGCTGAAGAAGTAAGTTTACTTGGGTTTAATACAAAGCGGGAACGGTTTTTGTTCTTGGTAGAAATGAAAGCAGCGTATTATCTCACTTGTATTGTTTTCAGTGGCAGGATGCTAACGTTAGCAGTGTTGTTGGAACTGTCCTGAAAGTAACTTTCATTTACAGAAAATGTCTTTCTATTTTAGGTTTATGGACAAGAAGCTTTCCTGTGAGTATGGCTCAATTTTCATTCACGGACACTGCACTTTTGTGTTAAAGTGTTAGCTTGTAGCACGCCAGAGTCAGATGCGACTAGTAACTAGCTACATTTACTCGATCAACTTTTTGAGCAATGAAGTCCTTCTTTGGGTAATGTTATTATGAAGTAAGGGTTGAGCACTGTTTGCATCTCATTTCCCATCCTCTAATTATTTCACTAAATGACAGGCAGCCATGATTAAAGCAAAAAAGAAACCCCCACACATCTCCAGTTTA
This sequence comes from Poeciliopsis retropinna, assembly GCA_010277075.1. Classification (NCBI taxonomy): domain Eukaryota; kingdom Metazoa; phylum Chordata; class Actinopteri; order Cyprinodontiformes; family Poeciliidae; genus Poeciliopsis; species Poeciliopsis retropinna. The sequence goes on from VMRM01000009.1 coordinate 3,650,982, forward strand.
TATTAAGACTTCTAGTTTCTTAGACAAGCTTCATTGTTCTAATATTTTTAAGTACCGATCCTGTTGTGACAGTAATAGTGGCTGTCACAAAGTATTTTACCATATTCTAACTTGATTATTTTTATTACCTAATGGTTTCCACAGCTTTATGGAGAAGATCTAATTTACAGTTGTATTTATTCTGCCTAAGTATTGTTTTTTTTGTCATTTTTGTAGCTTATTTCTTTCGTGTTTTGAAGTACCACAATTTGCCTATAGCTTTATATTTTTCCCTTCGGTTACAAAATTTCTACAAATAAAATTGTTTTGATCAATTCAGTACTTGATTGACCTTTTAAACACACAATTTTTTAAACTTGTTTAGGATTACTTCTTTATGCTACTACTCCATACAATAGTATCAGAGGTTTTTAATACTATTATTTTGGGCTTTTGTTCCTACTACCTGGATGGTGAGCAGCTTCACTAACAGTTGGATTTTGGTCTTGTTTTTATAGTTGTCTTATCATTCGACTGTTTAGTCCACATAAATTCCTGCCTTGCGCTGTCGGATTTGTACTATAAATGGGCTCAATTTGAGATGAAGAACGGGGAGGAAAGCTGTTGGACTTAAAGTGTTTCAGCACTTTCAGACTAATGTTGTAAATAAGAAATTGCTCTAATGTTTTGAAATAAAAGTTCAACTGATTAAGGAATTTCAGATTGTAAAAAATAGCAAACACTGATATCAACCTTTCTTATCTGTTCTTAAACTGAGTAACGGCCTTTAAAGCCTTTCTAATATTTGTTCCAACGATTTCAGTTTAATTGTAGATTAAATTAATTCCTTGATGATAAATCTTAGTATTTTATATTTTGAACTTGAGATGACCACATCTGCTGCTCTAGAAGCTGTGAAATGACCCTTTATTTCATTTCTTTTTTTTTTTTTTTTTTACTAAATGTTTATTGTCTTCTTTATGTCATACTGTTCTAATATATTTTTTGTAAATTTGATCTAAAGAAATCAAAAACATTATCTGGAGCAGACTACTTGTAACAAAGCATTTCACATGAGCAAAAAGGCAACATATTTATATGAGCAAACAGCTTTTCTATTGCGGAAAAAAACTCCCAACCTCAGATAGTTTCATATTTTGATGATTCAGTGAATCTCACTTTAACCTTACAAGAACATGACGGATAATTTTATCAATCTTTTAGAAACACTGACTTATGCAAACTTTTGTGCTTATGAAGTTGTAATTTCTTTCTTTTTTTTTATAGTAAAATTATTTAAAATATTTAGACCTCTTAATGCCCTCGCCTAGAAACCTAACAGTCCGAAGGAAACTGAACTGAACTAAATTTAGCTTATTGTTTTGTTTCTGGCATCTGATGTGGTTTAAAAGTCTTCTGAGAGGTTCTGGGTTTGTGTTGCAGTGAAGCTGAACGGAGGGAGGCATGTGCAGGGCATCCTGCGAGGGTTCGACCCCTTCATGAACCTGGTGGTGGACGACTGTCTGGAGATGGGTCCAGGTGGACAGCAGAACACCATCGGCATGGTGGTCAGTACCTCGTAGCTCAGGAACCCGTTTCAGCTTTTAATGTTTGTTAGCCGAGAAACGGCGAGTTAATCTGATAACACAGAGAGAAACCACCCAGATTTAAAACTACTGATTATATTCAATTACAATATATAATTATATTTAAAAGAATGCAGTGTTTGATGTTTTGTATTTTAATAAACGTTTTTTTTTTGTTTGTTTGTTTTTTTTTCTGCTGCAGGTTATCAGAGGAAACAGCATCATCATGTTGGAGGCTTTAGAGAGAGTATGAGAGGAGGATGGTGGAAAGAATGAGCTGCAGTTTTATCTTTTATTTGTTTTTTAAGTTTTTGTTCTACAGGCTCAGCAGTTGTGTGATGGTGAATTTTTCTTCATTTTGGTGTTTTGTGATTTAATGGGAATAAATTAAATTTTCCTTATTTGTTTTTGTGCCTGTCCTTTTTATTATAAGGGAATTTATTATTTTATAATAGCCACTTAGCTAAAATGACTGTAAAGTGGATATTAGCTGGGTATGTCTGGGTATTATATGATTTGGGGTTTTATTTTATTTTATTTTTTTCAGATGGAAGTTTTCTTAAAAGTAGTGGTTTCTTTAAGCTGACCTTGAATGGAAGGTCAGACAAGATGCACTCATCATCAAAATTCCTGAACTGCAGTCACTTCCTACTTCCACAAGCATAAACCAGCATGTTAACCTACAGCATCTGAAAGCTGGAATGATACGACATATAAAATCATTGTAAGGTATTTGATAAAAATAAGTCAGTTTAGTCAGAAAAAAGCAATGTTCCTAGAATCAATTGGTAGCACGAAAAATTACATCTAAACAAATCATAATGCACAGCAGCATATTAAGAGAAAGTCAAAAACTTAGACGCCCCATTTCAGTGGTTAAGTGATTTAAGGGACTGACTTAAAGGAACATGGTTTCACATTTTTACTTTAGTTACTTAAACCTGGTCTTATCAGTGCAATAAAAGGGTTTCACGGGTATATATTGAAAAAAAAAAACTATATATTGAGCTCCAATACGTCACAAAAACATTTGACAGAAAATACGTTTGAGTAAAAGATACACTGAACGTACTTCTCAAATGTGAAACTCTAAGAGTCAACCAACAGAGGGCGCTGTCTGCGCTTCCGTCCTGCAGGTAAACTTTTACTTTGAAAGCGTATTGACGTCACAGACGTTGCGTCTCCTTCACGTAGCGTTTCGTCGCCGTTTTGACGGAATGTGGAAAGTAGCAATGTCGGAGGAGGTTAGGAAGGCGGTCCAGTCGGTGCTGGAGCGGGTGAAGCAGGCGGCGGCGCGGCGGCCCAAGGTAACCGCGGCCCCGAGAGAGACGCTCTGATGCTCCGCTATGTGCCGGCGGGGAAACAGCGAGGCGGTGGAGAGAGCTGAGGTTATACAAGGCTGCCAAACATCTCAACCTTTGGATGGAAGGCACTCGAGCCTGTAGCAGCACTTTCATAACACGATTCGTGATTTAAAGTGACAGCATGTTAATGCGAGGACCGTTTCATTCTGTGGGTGCACGTTCATCTCTTAGCATCATTTTATGGATTAAGCTGAGCCAATCAGAGTGGCGTGTTTTTATCACAGCAGGTGGTCAGTTTTGACCAGGATGAGCCCGATTTCTGATAGTTTGTCTCAGATCATAGAGACCTTCTTGTTATTTTTTAAATTTAATCTCTGCCTGTAATTTTCCTTTGGCCTAATTAAGCTCGAAGATTCAAGGTATAAAAAGGCTCCTAAACTCTTGAGATGGACCAGTGTTGTATCAGACAACCAAAGTCATTTGGAACTAACTGCTAGAAAGAAAAGAGAAAAGAAAAAAATCAATATTCCACCAGAAGATGTGATTCTCAGTTATTTGAATGAAGGTAATGTCAAGTCAGTTGGTTTTAATGCAGCACGCCGACCCGGTTTGGTCCTGATGTTGATTCCTCACAGCATCTCAACCAGCACAGAGTAGCTCATACTTGTGGACTAAAAGGAACATGGTGTTTTTCAAGCATATATAAATCTGAAAAGCTCATCCACCGATTCAGATGACAGATAGTTTGTCCTTCCTCAGACGCTCCCGGCTGTGCCGCCCCGCCTTGTAGCTGTCAGCAAGACCAAACCCCCAGAGATGATTGTGGAGGCCTACAGGCAAGGACAGCGCAACTTTGGAGAGAACTATGTGAGTATGGAACCCTGCTGGCCATCAAGGAATTGATAGAGAGACTGACCTCTATACGTCTCTCCTTTCAGGTTAATGAGCTCGTGGACAAAGCGTCAGATCCACTGGTAGGTTCACATGTTCCAGGGGATGGAGTACAGAGTTCAACCTTTTAGCTTTTACAACTGTCCTTCTTATCTAGATTTTAGAGTCATGCCCAGAAATCAAGTGGCATTTCATCGGCCACCTACAGAAGAACAACGTCAACAAGTTGCTGGGTGAGTGGCGTCAGCTCTGCTAGTCTTTCCTCCATGAACTTCCTGTTTGCAAACCGTCACGAGTCGTTTCGTCCTCCAGGCGTCCCTAACCTTTTCCTCGTGGAGACCATCGACTCCGCGAAGCTGGCCGACAAGGTCAACAGCTCGTGGCAGCGTCTCCGAGGAGCGAGCAGCCAGAGGTTAAAGGTCATGGTGCAGGTCAACACCAGTGGCGAGCAGAGTGAGTGTCGCTGATAACAGAAATGAAGTTCCAGATTGCGTTTGCTGATGCGCGGCTCTACATATTTGGTTTCAGACAAACACGGCCTGCCGCCGGAGGACACGGTCAACATGGTGAAACACATTGTGTCGCAGTGCTCTGCCCTGCATTTCTTAGGACTCATGACCATCGGTCGCTACGGCTACGACCTCACACTGGGGCCCAACCCTGACTTTCAGGTACAAACCTTCAGAGAAAGTTAGTTCATTTCTAGGAATCAAGGGACATTTTTTCACGTTAATAAATCGTGATATTATTTTATGAGTCTTGGCGAGACACTTTACTCCACTTCTTTAGCTTCTCAGATGATGGTTTTCGAGTCTGCCCATCAGTTAATCAGTCAACCAATAAACTGGATTAGCACACACTTGGTGGAACTGCATGTCTGCTGATCTCATCAAACGAACTGCTTCTTAGTCTAACACTCTGAGGGACGGTTGTAAACAGCATAATGAGAAGCATTGTCGTGATAATGAGCTGAAGTGGAATGTTGGAAAGGGCAGGAGCTCCTTAAAGAGACAGATGTCACAGCCATATTTGGTGTCAAATGTGGCTGTGATGAAAATCCACATTCCTTTTAAGTTATTTCAAATATATATTGCATTTTCAGAATAACTCAAGGTAACAGAGTTACTTTATTGTGCAATAAAATGATACCATGTGCCTAGAAAATACATAATATCGCCCTTTAAATGCTCCAGGTCATCAAACAAATTTTGGTAAATAACAAAAAATAGTTTTCAACTCATGGATGATTTATTGATGCTTTCTTTGAGTAGTTTAGATAGGCACTGCTGAGAAATTTCACCAGTGTTCCATGTGTTTTTTCATCTGAGCATACAGTAATGGCTCCCACTGAGTCCTAATGTTGATACAGTGAGGTTTTGTTGAAGTGATTTATTTTTTTCTTCTGGCTAGGCAATTGGAAAAAAAGCCCCAAACAGTAACTAATCACAGTTAGTTGTAGATAGAAAAAGAGGGGAATCGTAATTAGAAAAAACACCATACATACAGATAGAAAGTTCTGTTGCCCTGAAGCATTTTATGCTGTTTTTTTTGGTTTTTTTTTTAATCTAATTGCAACAGTAAAAAGTCAAGTTTGGACTTCATGTTTACGTACATTAAAGGTCAGCGTCTAAATCGTCCTGTAGATGCTGTTGAGTCGGCGGCAGGAGGTGTGTGAGGGCTTGAAGCTCCCCGTGGAGGAGGTGGAGCTCAGCATGGGCATGTCCACTGATTTTGAACATGCGGTAAGTTATTTGCGCTCGTTATCGTGACAAAGCAGTGCGAGCTAGAAAATGTGAGACGAGGAGAGGGAACAGAACTGCTGTGCAAACAGCCTTCATCCACTTCAAAATGAGAGGATTAATATAAACTTAACTATTTTAAGAATGCTGAGCAGCTGATAAACAAGATGTTTTATTCAACTCAAAGTTTACAGCTTAGCTTAAGGGAAGCTAAGTACGCTGCACATTTTCAAAGTTAACTGAATCATTGAAGGGAAAACTTAGCTATGCCGTTAGCGCATCAGTGGAAGTGTGCTAGCTAAATTTTTACTTTTACCGTCCATTTTACACCGTTTTTGAATTTCAATGTTACTTTCTGAACAGCACTTCAATTAACATTTCTTCCCTCTTTTGGTCTGACTTGTACTCTCTCCTGCGGATTCAAGATCGAAGTGGGCGCCACCAACGTGCGAGTCGGCAGCATCATCTTCGGCAACAGGGAGTACCCCAACAGTGCGCTAAACACTCCAAATCCCAGTCCCCTTCCCAGTCCGGCTCCCAGCCCCGAGAAAACAGCCAAGACGGTGTCAGAAGAAGCTGCTAAGAAGATGCACCATCTCACCGTATCTGAACACTAAAAGGAGATTATTAAAATACCTCCAGGACAATGAGGGGGAGGGGGGACTAACATACATTTGGGGTTAGGACTGCAGCCTTCTTACATCGTTATAAAAATAAAAAAAAAGTAGTCACAAAATAATAAACTTTCTTTCCCCTTTTAGATTTTTCTAACCACTAAATTGACATTCAGTTAATAAGTAAATGAGATAAGATGTCTTTTCCATCTCTACCAGTTGTGTCTAACAGCTGTTTCCAGCTTGGAGTGCTCTCACTTCCAACGTGTGGAAAAACAGTGACCACCAGTGGATTCAAGCCAATGAAAAACAGGAACTCAGATGTAGTAAGATTTTTTGTGGCAGTGGCTTAGGTGTTAGCAATCAGTATCTTCCATGAAGTTGGCAGTCCAGTAACAATAAGTCGGCTCAAATTTTCCACAACTCCCAAATCAGAGATTTTGTAGCTGTTGGATTAAATGCTGCTTAAACATTTTTTTGCACCTCGTATTTAATGAGACTGTTGCACAATTGGGTCACTATTTATTCAGATATGTAGCCTTAACATCCATATGGAGCTGTAACATTTGCACCAGGAGTTGTTGTGGCTCTTGAAAAAGCAGATAATCTGCACATATTATTCATTCCAGAATAAGACCTGTGCTCTTTTCTTTCTAAATCTGACATTTCATTGTCCAAGCTATCAAAAATTATTCATTTTTGCTTGTTTTACTGACCAACAATCACTGTTGCACAATTGTTCTGACTCTCCATAGTACTTATTCTTGACTCCCAAGTGAGAATTTCTCTTGGATTCCCTGAATGGGGAATTAGAATTAGATCTACCACTGGTAGGATACTGACTGCTCACAGCTAGTCCACATAACCTCACATCTAATACTGATCTTTTTGTTTGTTTTTAGAAAAATATCTAACTGGTGTTGAACACTTTACACATATGGAGGCCTTTTAGTTTCCATTACTCTGATACAGTTTATTAAAGAGACATTAGCGTCATGAAATCAGTTTCTCTTGCGTTCTAATAGGAAATTGTTGAGCTGGTTCATTGTTTTCTATTTTTCCAACTGAACAATGTGAGGTCAAAAGTTCCACTCGCTCCAATGAACCATTTTCCTTGTAAAACAAAGATTTAATAAATTGTTTATCCCTTTATAACAATTACCGTGCATTTGATATGGTTTCGTATGATGTGTCAAATGTCTCAGATTTTATTCTTGATATGGACAAATCCGAGGGGAGGTTTTGTTTCTGTTCTCTGTGTGTGTGTGTTTGTGTCTGTGCAGTGGTGTGTTATTCCAGATGAGAGAAAGTGAATCTATGCAAATGTTTGGTTTTCAAAGCTGCCAGCTGTGACGTCCAGCGGTTTCCTCTGAGGAGTGTTTTCCTGTTCTCATATAAAAGTGTCAGTGGAATAATAACAAAAAGCCAAAAAAAAAACAAACTCTTAAGATAGGAGGTAAACTTGTGATTAGACGTGTCCTTATTGTCAATAAGGCATTTCGGCATCGTTTGGTTTGGTTTTTGAGGAGAGGCCAAAGCCAAGCAATAAATTTTACTGTTGAAAATATTGGTTAATTGCTGTGTATTTATTCCTTTAGTGAGGGGCGGGGAGTGGCATATTAAGCATAAGACATGGACATCATTTGGACAAAGTTTCTTTATTAAGCATTTCAGGATGAAATCCAGATCTAAAGTAAATTAAATGTATTGAAAAACAATTTTTAGAACTGACGTCTTCTTTTATGAGTTATCACCATACGATATTTGACAGTCTGCCCTGGATTGACAAACCAGCTCTCAAAATGGCAAACCTGCCGTTTTGTAACTGCTAAATAAATAAAATCTGAAGAAACAGCAGTCTGTCAGCCAGCCTGTAGAAAACAGTCTGTGAGCTAAAACCTTAAAAACAACCTGGAAGAAAAACCTTTCGATTCCCTATTTCACATTTATAAGACCTTAACGGAGCTGTAAGCATAAACTACAAGCAAAACCAAATGTTTCCATTTTTTCCCCACCATACTTCCAGGAGCTGAAACTTTGACTAAGCACTTGAGAGTAGAGCTGCACAATGCGTCAGAGTCAACACTGGTGACGGCCATTTTACCATCTTTTAAAAAAAAAAATTTTAATAGAGGTAGGAGGGATGTCGTGGTATTTGTTTGGTCATGTGACAATAAATAATGTTGACGCAGCGCAGAATAGTGGAGTGTTTAACTGAAGCAGCGATTTGGTGTGTTTGTTTTTGTTTTAATGGTGTTAAAAGGGTAAGAAAATGTATGTATGTGTACATATATATCATAAATAATGCCAATAATATCCCTACCCTACTTGGTGGGATTTAAAAAAAAATTATTTTCTGGAAAGAAAATTTTGATCCCACTCTGCATCAGCCACTGGAATGATGAAAATACAGCAAAGAAACCTGGACTGGTGAGTCAAACATTCAGTCTATAGAAAAAAAACTGATAGTGACTGAACAGTTTACGCTCAAAATACTTTTAGTAAAAGGAAAAACCAAAACTGCACAACCACCAAAAAACATTCAACACCTAAACCAGCAATCATGAACTCGTGTGTTGTGGAATGAGTAAACACACCGGCTAAAACGTTTACAATTACTTTATAAGTTTATCTAGTGTTAATCAAGAAATAGAAAGTGTTATACAAACTTTGACGACATTAATCACTTCCTGCCTCTGAATGTGTCAACAAGCTGATAAACGTTCATATCATGTGTGAGCTCCAGGATAAAGAAATTACAAAAAGAGAGAAAGAAGGGCTTGCTCTAACATTCTAAAATTCAAGTACACTTATATGGTCTAGTCCAATCACTGGAGGATTCTGTCCCTTTAATCAGTTACTACTATGTCCTGGCGTATGGCTTCATCTAACAGTTCTTTTGAAAGCACCTAAAGTCTGAGATGGACATGCAGCCTTCATAGCCTCTGCAAAGACACGAAGAACATGTTGCCAACATTCCAGGATGAAACACCCGGGGAAACCTCCAGATGGTCCTAATCAAAACCTCAACAACCAAAAGCTGTTTTTGGACAGATTATTTAAGCTTTTGGTCACAATGTTGCAACTGATTGGTGTTTAAATTCAACCAAAGTTGAGAGGAATCAAAATATATTTTGACGTACGTAATGACAGGCTGCAACCAAAATCTAAAGTCAATATTCTTGTAGGACTTTAATTGGTTACATACAACATGTTTTTGTTATTTATTTATTTATTTATATATTTTTTTTGCACAGTTAAGCTCCTTTCACCCAATAACCACTGTGACCTAAGGATAATACCTTCAGACAGCCTCCATGACGCCATGCTGGACGGAAAAGGTTCCACATGTCTTATATCGGACTCAGCTCCATGAACACTGCTAGAGACCACGCCCCTTTGGTTCCACGATCTCAGCTCTGTGTTCTGAAAGCCCCTGATGTCAGCAGGATGTTTAAGGTGAACTGATTACCTCAAACGGGCTTTAGAAAGGTTCCATGTCAGAAAACCAAATTCAACAGGTCAAGCTCTGATGTCTCCCATCTTAAAGAAATATTAACAACAGAGATGAAAATGTCCTGAAATTGCAAACCAACTGTTGGTGTATCAGGATAATGTTTGGACATGTTGGAAATCAGGTTGAACACAACTGAAGGCTGTTACGAAACAGCAACAACACAAACAACCAAACTTGTTAAGTTATTTTCATGTAACAGTTTTAACATTCTATGTCTTTCACAGAAATCCTTTAGTGTACAAACCCACAAAAAGAACAAAAAAATGTCCAGTGTGGTCCAAAAAAAAAAAAAAAAAAAAAAAACGAAACATGAGTAGAAATGTAGTGGGAATGTGGGGCTTCTGCAGAAAACCTAAAACATTAAGAAGTAAAACCTAGAAGCTTCCCAGGACTGGTGTGTGGATCAACTGGTACCAGATACGGCTGCCGACCGGGTCTGCTCCTCCTTTTAGTCCGCCATGTTTCTCTCGTCTCCCGAAACGTGCTAAACCAGTTTTTTGGCTTCAAAGAAGCTTTTCAGGTGCCTCATCTGCCAGATCCCGGTGACGATAAGGATGAGGGTCTGAGCGATGGACCACCAGAGGACGCGCTGGTTGGTGCTCTCGCTCGTCATGCGGAACCTCTCCTCCCGGTACTGCAAGACACAAACCAGCGCAGTGAACTCAAGGCTCAAACATTTATTTTTTGTTTTGTTGTTCTGAACTGACCCTCTGGTAGCTCTGCTCCTTCTGGATCTGCTCCACCTGGTCCAGCAGCTGTCGCACCCGCAGCTGCAGCTCGGTCAGCTTATCTTTCGCTGCGATTTCAGGGTAGTTGTTGGTGTGTTCTCCGACCTGGATCTCCAGATGGACTCTCTGCAACATTACAGCCAAGTAAATTGGCGCTTCAGCCTTTATCCATATACATTTATTTAAGGGAAGCTGAAAAGCGTTAATGTTTTCAAAGTCAGCAAAAGCGCTACACAAAGTATCAGCTCCGCTATTAGCACATTAGCAGAAGTGTGCCCACCACTGGAATTCATGACGGCAACGAGCCGTTGAACATCTGGTCAGACGAGACCAAAACGGAATTTTTTGGTACACATATAAAAAAACAAACACACCACCTCACCCTTAACACACCATGAAATATAAGAGTGGCAGCATCATGCTGTGGGGATGGATTCTTCAGCAAGGGCAGATCTATCCTCCCATCCTCAGAGTTGATGGATGGAGCTAAATGCAACCCAGTTCTGAAGGGAAACCTCCAGGTATTCCCTGAACGTAAACCCAGAGCTACAACAGAATGGTTTATTAAAGCATATCTCCCCGATAGAACGGCCTATTGGAAATTTGTAACAGGCCTTGAAAATTTCTCATTACAGGTGTTCTGCATTAAATGTGTCTAAGCGTAAGCAGCTTTAAAAAAAAAAGTAACATACATCCTCCAAAAGACTTCTAAAAAGTACTGACTTACTGGTTCAACTTCTGTTTTTTTCATAAAAACACTGAAAATTATTATTGTTCTTCCAGGTTACGTTTATGCACTACTTTGTGTATGAGATACCAATAAAATACATTAATGTTTAAGTTTGCAAAGTGAAAAATGTCCAGGGGTGTGAATGCTTTTGCAAGTCGCTAACAAAACACAGCTGAAGGTTAACAGCTTTCCGCTAAAAAAAAAATAAAAATTAGACAAAACATCTACATGGAAGCCGTTTCTTTAATTAAATATCAATCAATCAATAAACCGTCATGGTGTCTGTCTGAGACGACGTTCCTACCAGCTTCCCCCCAGCGAACAGAGCCATCTTGGTGGAGTTGGAGTGCAGGCAGATCTGATGCTCTCCAGGAGTGTGGGAGGTGAACGTGAAGCGGCCCTCAGAGCCGTACTGACGGGACAGGATGATCTGGAACACACAGAGACCAGGAGCTTTAGGTTGCCGTGGTGAGTGACGCGCTGGGTGTTGCGGCGACACCTCCGCTCTGAGCTCACCTTCGTGTCTGGATCCTTGATCTCCACGTGCATCCCGAGGCCAGGAGTGGAGGGGAGAAAGGAACCGGTCTGTTTGTCCCAAAGCTGGGTCCGGTATTTTCCTGCCAGATACAGAACATCCCACAGCTCTTAAAGGGACAGTAGCGTGAATTTGTTCCTTGGACATGGTATATTTCTGGGTTTAAACCAACAAATGTGAATGATTCCTGTTACTGACTACGTTCTTATTGACCAATGACACTGAAGCTTTAAACTTGAGTGAGCTTCAGGCATAAAACAAGCTGAGTATTGCTCTGACGTATTTTTGATTATATTTTCCACAAAAAATATCAATTTAAGTTCATGATGGTATTTCAAGTTTGAAATACCACTTATTTATTTAAGTGGTATTTAAATAAATAAAAAGCATTGAAAATAAATCAGCATTGATTTATTTTCAATGCTGAAGGGATGCAAAAACGATCTGCATGCATTTTATTTTATTTTGCTCTGGAGATTAAAAATCAAGTCTGATTGTCAAGTGAAAATATTTGTGACAACTTTAACTTCAGGTAAGCCATAGCGGCATCTTATTTTTTGCTGCTTTTTGTTACTTTTTTTTTTACTGAGAAACACTTTGTGACTGCAACATACGTCACTTATTTCTGATTGAAAGGCCTCCGTGCCATCGCCTTAATCTTTAGGGCCTTCAACAGATCCTCTTTAAATTTAAAGTAGGTGCGGCTCAAAACCATTTAAAGCCTTCTTATTGTATGTGCTGCTAATCAGACAACAAGCATCGATAGAAAAGTGTATGTCAGCCAAGATGGACTGACTGACCGCTTAAAACCCAATCTAGAGGATTCCTCTGACCACTCTCATCTCTGGTTATGGATTCTGCTCTCTGTGTGGTTAAAGTGTCACCAGTCGCAGCAGTGCAGCTCTGTTCTGGATGACTGGATTAATACTCATCCTGACAGTGGCTTTCTACTGCTTCCTTCAGGTCAACACTAAAGTGAAACCCCAACAACTGGCCTTCAGCGGATTTCACCGCCTTCTCTTAATGAGGACACTTTTAATCAGATCCTGAACAACTAGTAAAGTGGAATATACAGTTGAACACCAAATAGTTTACATTGACTAAAAAAAAAAAAAAGACCTCACGTTTCTTTTCTCCCTATCTCAAGGTAAATCAGGCCAAAACTTACTTAGTGAGAGAAAAACAGTGGGCGCTTCTTCTTATTCTGGTTTCAACTGTATATTGAATGAAACTTGTGTGTGGTGCAGTTAGCTACTACATTAGAGAGAGATGCACATTTCATGGACAGTGGAAGTGTCATCGTTTCATCAGAATCACTGTAATCAGCCCAGCCGGCTCCGTCTGATGCTGCATCTTCGTTACACCGAGCAGCTGTTAGCGCCGCCTGCTAGCTGGAGCTCCAGCTCAGCTGCTAGCTTACCGATGACCATGGTCTCGTCGGGAATTTCCTCAATGAAGCATTTTTTCTCTGTCTCTCCAATGTGGAAGTACAGCCCACAGCTGGGGTAAATCCACGCTAGCAGGATAGCAACAGCAGCGGCTGGGACGGAGCGCATCATGTCACCTCCTTCGCTTTAGCATACATCAGCAGCTTCCCCTGCGGAACAAGGAAGGGGATTTCCTGCTAGCCGGAGAACAGTCTGCCCTGGGTTTGGACTGACAGGCACAATGTTTTCATCTAACAAAGCGGAAGAGGATTTGGACCACTGAAAAAAATAAATAAATAAGTAAAAAAAAAAAAAATTCTTCTTTTTCCGGTTTGTTTTCACCTGAAAATGATTTGAAATAATTTTTCATTTAGAGATCAAATATCTATTTTACAAGAGCATCTTAGCTCCAGACAGGCAGCAGCAACGACAAAAAAAGTTTGAAAACATTTGATTTGCCAGAAAAAAGCGACTTCAACCATAATCTCTGAAATTCAGTCCAACAATAAAAGTAGCATAAAAGTTTAAAAATAAGCCTAGCAGAACCACTTGCAATCCAGTATTTCAAGGAGAGAATCAAAGGTAATACACTCCTGAAGATTTCATGAGTTTTGTAGTTTATTCGATGAATACTTTAATGGCAATTTATTTCAGTGAAGGTTCAATACAAGTCCAAAGTCTTTCATGACATTCCCAAGTTGAATACAAAGTAATGGAATTTGTGACACTTGTATAATTTGATTCTAAGTCTCATGACTCCAGTCCACGTCTTTGTTGTTTGTACTTTAGAATATAAATCTTGGCATTTTGCAGCAGCATGTTCACAAAAGAGGGCTTTTTTTTTTTTTTTAATTCATAAGACACAAAACACAACAAGATGTGTTTTGTGTAATTCAATGTGACACAAACCGTCAGAGGTCTGCAAAGCTGGTTCATAAACGAGTCTATTACTTCCTGCATAACATTCAGCAGCCTTTCTGAATTTAGGAGTTAACGCTTACAAGGAGCCTTTAACTTTCCAAGCTCAAACGGAGACCTGCGACTTTAATGAGGCAACTTGGAAATTCCACCTTCAAGAACAAATACCACAAACCACAAGCAGCACCAACCTCAACCAGCTGCGTCCAGAGCACGGTTACGGTAGCAGTAACATAATTTCCAGATTCAAGTTCTGGATTGCTGCAAAAAAAAAAAAAAAAGTTGTTCCTCTAGAGTGAAACAAATTAAGTGGGAAGAGGAATGTGCTTTTTTTCAAGCAATATATTTTCTTTGCTGCGTTCACATCACAATAATTTAATTTCCAAAGAACTACAGTCTAGTTTTCAGAAGATTTGACGTAAACTATTTCTGAAACCAAAGTTTGGCGTTTCAGTTTCAGCTGCATGAGAATCATAACCACTTTATTTTCATTTTCATCACTCAATTTTTCTAAGTTTTCACTTCTAATGACGAACGAGCCAATATACTCCGAAAAAATTACAAATTATAGTACAGTTTTTTTCCAATTCACTGAAGGCACAAACAAACATGTCAGACCACACACAAGCAGACCAAACGCTTGTCACACATTTGGTATATATATTTATCTGTGGTTTATATATATAATTTTTTGACACGAATGCTTGCTATATTTACTAATGCTTGCTACATTTACTAATACATTCTACCGCCTCTCTGGAAACTCTCAGAATGCTCTGTGGGTGTCGTGTGACCTCAGTGTATTTGGATCCATAAACATCCTCGATGACTCAGAGCTGGTTGTACTTGGCAGTCAACGCGCAGGGTAAAATACCCACACGTTCTCCAAGCTAACAACACTCCGAATCGGCAGATTTCTTCAGTCAACCTTCAGCGCACTCGGAATAAGTTACAGAGCAGGACAAAAATGCCTCCCCGGAGATACTTAGCTCGTTGATTTAGGCCGGCGTTTATCTTCGCTTAAAAGAACTTCTTAATTGGCCCCTGCCGACTGTTTGCTACATTAGCTTGCCAAGCTAATTAGCTAGGTCTTAGCTGTCTGCTAATAGCCAGCTGTCTGAATAAACTGTGAAGGGCAGTTTCTTAGTGACAGCTTAGCTGTTTCCTTCCTGGTATCAAAACTAAAGGAGAAGAAAAGGTAAGCTGTGGTGTGTGACTATAAATGCTCCTGGTTATGTGTAAAAGTCGTCTGCATTTGACGTTAACGTTTAACGTTAGCCTAATATAACTGTCAAAACGTTTTGATACCGTGTCCGCTTAGGTGTGTTTATGTAATGCACAGTTTTATTTAATTAAACAATTTCCCCACGTTATTTTGTCTCGTTAGAGTTGATTTCAGCCCTACAGTGGCACCTTGAATGATGAGGTCATGTTTTCTTCCCGCTCCTGTTCACCTGTGAGCAGGTCGAACTGATCACACGGAAGAGAGGCTTGGTTGGCATTTTTCCAAAGATCCCAACAATCTGAAACTGAGGCTCCCTGGATGGTTTTCTCCCACTAAAGGAGAATTCTGTCAGATTTAAAATGAAAGTGAAAGTAAGACCTTCATCTGCAGAAAACGTGCTCAGCCTCAGAAACATGTGAATAATGAATTGAATAGTTGTTGAGTGAGAAAATATATATATTTCCCCCAAAGGCTGTATTAATTTTTTTATATGTTTCCTGTTAAAATTCATCTTAATCCTTCACAATATTTAAGACCCCACTGGGAGCAAAAATCGATTCCAAAAAACCAGAAATATTCAGGCTGGGATTTCTTCACACTTCAATTCGTTTTATGTGATCGGCCAAAACAAAACTGTACAGTGGAACAGGAACTGTGCATGCTTTGTTGTTGTTGTTGTTGTTGCATATTTATGGTAAATTTTTTTAAAAATCAGTCAGATTAAATGTTCTGTGAACACAAATCTTTCATTGTTGCTGCGGATTCTCAAGTCCATGTAAACTGGGATGTTCCACCTTGCATCCTTTGATCTACAGCAGTGTTATCGTCGATCCATCGTATTGACGATAAATTCCCACCGCGATCAATTTCTTATCATGATAAGAATTTTGATTTATTGTTGAGATAAATTTCAGTTATTGATGGTAAATTAAAAAAAAAAAAAAATCCAACTGCATGTATGATCAGAAATGTTATTTTCGCTGTTTTCTCTGCTGTTTGTTTCGTGAGAGCATCAATAAATATCAGTTATTTCAAAAACATGATTATTAAATGCAGTGTCTCGCAGCCAAACAGTTGCCTATAAAATGAGTAATTTTTTTTTCTCATCATAATCTTTACCACAATAGCACCACAAAATACTGCAATAAAATTCTAAGTCCATGTTGCCCACCCTTTTCCTCAGCCCTTGTCTTGCATGTTTTAGATGTCTCCCCACCTCAGGACAGCTGATTGGGTGATTGCATAATATCCTTAGTTTGCCTCACAGTGCTACAGAAACGTGTTAATCACCCATTCATTTAAGCCAGGTATGCAGCAGCGTCTCTTCTGATTGGAGCAGCTTCTCCTCCTATTTACAAGTGGCTCTTGGAATTGATCCAGGTTATGATTCAGTGACTCCTATCCCAAGGGTGTTTTTTTGTAAAAAAAAAAAAAAAACTGACTCTGACTCTGAGGGGTCAGAATAGATTTTATATGAGAGCATTTGAGTAAAAGGAGTGTAAATACCTGCTAAAAAATAATTAATCAGATTTGTGTTTGTTAAAAAAAAAACGTGAAGGCCTTTTTCTTCCACTTTACAATTTTGCGCTACTTTATTATTGGTCTATCGCAATGAGGTTTGTGGTCACACAAAATGTGAAAAAGGTTTCAGGAGTGTACTCTTTCTAGTTGTTGGACAGTATACGTGTTTCTCTAAATCATACATATGCAAAGACTGGACTGAAAGTGTGTGAAAGCACTTTAACTCGATTCATTTGAGTCCAAATGAGTAATTAATTATTATTTTTTCATTGTCAGCCTCTCTTTTGCCTCTGCCTCTGTAGAGATGGTGCAGCCACAGCCGGACGGCCCCATGCAGTGGGACATGTCTGGAGAGGACAGCGGAGGAACCCTCAGGGTCCCACCAGAGCTTGCTGGCAATGAAGTGGTGACCAGACTGTTGGGCGACAACCAGCAGCTCCGAGGTATTGACTTACAAAAAATAAAAACGAAGTGTTTAAAAAAAAAAAAAAAAGATGCAAAAAGCAGTTTTCTGGATCCAAGATATTTCCATGATTCGTCATATCAGCTTCATCTTATTCTCTTGTTCCCATCCATTCTTGTAGTTTATGCTGCAACAGTTTTTTTTTGTTTGTTTGTTTTTTTGGGGGATGTTGCCATTTTTTACAGTGTAATGCAAAGGAACAGCTGACGAAGAAAAGTCGATGGTAGCAGTTCATGTTGCAACGAATCTAAAGCAGCCTCTGTCAGAAGACTGGTGCTGTATAACAGCCTCATGACATGCTAACAGCTTGATTTCCTCACAAGCAAATATGATGTTTCACAGCGACATCATCAGTTGTTAGCAAGCTCTGCTAATCCAGCTCATTTGGTTTTGCTGCTCCTCTGTAAGTCTCTGGCTGTACAGTGAGAAAGTTAGAAAAGTTTGTAATTTGTTAAATGCAAGACACAGCTAACAATAAACAGCCCAGTGAACTGAACTGTCACAAGCTTATTACGGTTCCATATCAAACTCTTCTGATTATTAATAGTGGTAGAGACAAAGTTGGTTTTTATAGTTGTTTGTGCCGGAAGAAGACGTAGACTGAAAGCTGGCACCTGTCTGTCCTCTAGAGGCTTTGCGGAGGAGCAACCAGGCCCTGCGTCAGCGCTGCGAAGAGATGGAGGGATGGCAGCGGCGGACCAGGGAGGAACGGGAATTCCTCAGCTGTCGTTTCCAGGAGGCCCGGGCGCTGGTGGAGAGGCTGGCGCAGGAGAACCACTCTTTGCAGAGCATGGTGAACGAACCAGGCTCGTCGTCCAACCACAGCTACAGCTCGGCCCAAATGGAGGCGTCACCGGGGCTTCCTGCCCGGAACGGCCCGCTGGATGAACCAAAGGTGGGTGTGCTGCAGACTCCACCTTTCTCCTCCCACCGTTCAGAGAGGCTGTCACACATCACAAGACTGTGGTTGTCTTGTAACATTAAGAGGAAGCTTCTTCTCAACTTGTTTTCTAAATGAAAAGAAATATTGCATTCTTTAAATATGTAAGATTTGGATTAATTTACATCTATGGTGCCTGGAAAAGCTTTTATAGATGGCTCTTATGCTTCCCTTGGTGACTGCATATCGTTTTATCAGCTGTGTTGCCAACTTGCCGTGTTTTATGATGAGAGATGGGTCACTTTATTGATCACTGCTTATGTTCTTTAGCCTGACTAAATCGTCACAGTCTCAATCTTCACAATCACAGCAATTGTTACTTTTATCTCTGTTGGAAGGTTGTCCAGCCAGTCAGATCTTAAAACTGATTTTCTACTTACTGAAGTCTCTCACTTGTCCTTAGAGATCTGAAAATCAGCCACTGTAGTTTGGAGGTTAACTCTCTAAATGTGTCATTCATATTCGAGATCATGGTGTCATGAGCAGTTAAAACAAGTTCGTGCCCTTATAACTCCTGACAGTTTCCGATATACAAACAAAATTGCCCTTCAAAAATATTAATCAGAATGAAAATTGAGCTTATTTTAATTTATCATGCACTTTATTGATTGCTTCTGTCAATATCAGTTACAGCAAACCAATAGACACTAGAGCTCTATTTATTTTACTTTACTTATATTTAGAATTCAGTATGAAGAATTCAGTATGTAGGTGTGCTGTATTGGTGCAGAGTTATCAAATAAATGTGTAATTCAGTGCAGTTACATCTGTATTTAAAAGAAAAAAAATGTTCAGCACTGTATTTCTGTATTGGCTGATACTGAACCTCTGATATCGATATTGGTATGAAAAAAGTGAATCGGTACATTCCTAAGGTTAATCTAGAATTTTCGACACATGTGCTATAGAATTATGAGTCTGTAGAAACATGATTCTAGTTTTTTAAATGAAGTGGTGTTTTTATGTTTTGTCTTTCAGACTTTAGACCAATGGGAGAGGAAAAGAGTTGAAGAAACGGAGCAGCAGACACAAACCACACCACTTCGTAGCCTGGTAGAGTGTTTCTTTTGCTTGTTCCATTTCACTTCACGTGTCTCTTGTTAAAAATGTTCACATCGTTTTAAGGGAAAACCATCAAATAAAAACCTAAAAATCAGTTATAATAATTTCATAACATTTGTCTTCAAACACTTGCCCTACTTTTTTGGCATCAGTTCCTGAAGTAACACCAAGCTGCCAGCCAGGGGTGCACTGATTGCAGTTTTGTGACTAATCACAGATCTTTAAAAAAAACTGATATGCCAATTCCAATTTTGGCTAATAAAATTTTTTTCTCTCTGAAACATCACCAAATATCACGGCATCCATCACATCTCTTTGTCTCTCCAGCCTGCAGAGGGTGCAAATGAGTTCCTGCAACTGCTCAAGAGCCACAAAGAAAAAACAGAGGAAGAGATGAGAGAGATGAGAAGGAAAAATGAAGAGTTAAAGAGGGAACGGGACGAGGGGAAAGAAGTGTTAGAGCGACAGCATCGATGCATTGAACACCTGCGGGCTAAACTGTTCCATACACAGGTATCACGCTATGCTAACTGCACTTCCTGTCCGCTAACATACAAGTAGACATGAGGTCGCATGTATGAATTTCAGATGCAATCTAAAACCATAGAAAATAAAATCATTTTTATCAGTGGGTGATATGGACTTAGAATTTTATCATGATATGTTGAGGTGTTATTGTGATTAACAATGAAAGTTATGAATTAGAATAAACTGTTCATTATTTTTTAGGCAATTGTATGGCAGTAACATCACAGCACAGCATTCATAGCACCACAAACAATGCTTCTGAAAAACATTCCTAGCTGGTTCAGTCTTTAGTAATCTTTTCAGGAAAGTGTTTTGTTTTTTTGTTATGTTTTGTGGCCTGAAGGATTGTGTTAATGTTTTGCAGATGAGCAGTAATGAGGAAGCTGTTCAGCTTCGCTCAGAGGCTCAGCACACCTCTGACTGGTAAAACTCAGTTATCCCCCCCACACACACGCACACACACACAGGTAGAAGATTATTTAAGCTAACAGTGCTAAACTAACTTTAAACCAAAACCTTAACTTGGTTCTACTAAATGAACTCACGCTGTACCCTGTTATAACTGCAGCTCATTCTACTCTTCTAATTAAAGTTCTGTCCTTCCTCCTGCTTAACAAAACCTCTTCCTCTTCCTTATCTTCTTTGGTCTTGTTTGGTTCCTTTTGCCAGCTCTAGTCTGGCTAAACTCACAGAGCAGCTTCAGGCCACACAGGGCAGGTGAGCCTACAGCTCTCTGTGGCTTTTTGTTCCCTCTCTGCATGTGTCACTGCTTGCCTGTCTGACTCCAAAATCTGAACTCATTTTGTTTCCTGTGGGTTTTACAAGTAGATCAGATAAGTTGCACTGTATTATTCATCTACTTGGTTTTTTTTAATGCCATTCCAACACACCACAAAATAATTTTTCCATGGTAAAAAAACCCCCTATAATTTACTTCTTAATTATTTTCTGCATCTTTTAATACAAAGATATTTTATTTGGAATTATTTTCTCAACAAAAAACGCATTGATTTCAGGAAAATGAGTGTTAATGGAATAACTAATCAGCAACTTTACTCAAGTTTGTAACTTCATTGCTCAAGAATGACTGGTTTATATCAAAAAGTTGTGCCTATAATGATGCATTTAGCATAATTCTAATGTCAGTGCATTTCTGCTGTAGGTATCGGGAGCTGGAGGAGAAACTGGATTATCTACAGAAGAGCTCCGCTCAACGGGACAGAACAGAAGCTTTGCTCAAACAAAAGGACAAGGATTGTGCCCAGGTCTGCTAGAAGGCTTTGCTAATGTTTTAGTATAACCTTAGATTTAGATTAGTTAATTTAATCTAAATATTGCCAACTACAGCAGTTGGCAATCTTACAATACCCATGTTATATGTATACAAATCTCTGGAACTGCTGGGGATGGAAGAGCAACTCCACCCGTCTCATCATTCTGCTCTGTGTTGTGAAGAGTGTCCCTCCTTTCCTGGAGACAATAAAGTCTCATAGGTTCATGTAAATCCACAACATGACCACTTCAAAGTTATCACTACCAATGCTGTCTGAGGCATCCGCTGTGTCCAGAGACCTTCACTCGGTGTTTACATGACTGTCGGAGGCAGCAGCAACTGTTTCTAACACCATTTCTTCACTAATGACTAGGGGTTCACCGATAAATCGGCCCCAGATTTCTTAAATTTTGGGAGATCAGCCAATACTTACTTGGGAATCTTATCTCCGCAAAGGTCTGAAAGTCATCCCTTATCCCCTTTTGATCACGTTTAGAGAGGGCTGACCGACCCACCAAGTGAGAAAAAACAAATTGGCCTTAAATACGTTTAAGTTTATTCCAGACCTTCAAAAGAACAAAACAATCAGATGAAAAGAAGTCAATGCAGAAACGGCAAAATAGATAACATAAATTAACAAATCTTCAAGACATCTCCTCTGTCTGTTATTCATCAGTTCCTGGTCTGAAAAGTCGTTAGCCACACGTCTTAAATTTAGTTTTGGCAGGACTATTTAAGCTGGTTTGTTCTATGTAGTTTTCTTTTTTGTCATTTATTGGCACTCTGCATTCATCTTAAGCATCGACTCACTTCTGTTGTCAACCCATACAATTTATTTGCAATTTACTGTTGTACTTTTCCGTCGTGATACAGGTCTTAAAATTAATCCGTACTGGTCTTAAAAAGTCACATTTGAGTTGACGAACCTGCAGAAACCCTCAAATCACTACGTAGTCAAATTATTTCCACAACTACATGTTTACCAGATTACATCCAAATCACTCAGTTCCTTCTTGCCTGCTTCCATCTGTGAGGGCATATTTGAAGCTTATTTTCTTCTATTTGTGTTCCACCAGTTGGCCAAGGACTGTGAGGCTCTGAAAGCGCAGGCGACGTCGCTGTTAGGCGAGCTGAACGAGAGGCAGATCCTCCTGCAAAAGAGCGACGATGAG
This sequence comes from Poeciliopsis retropinna, assembly GCA_010277075.1. Lineage (NCBI taxonomy): Eukaryota > Metazoa > Chordata > Actinopteri > Cyprinodontiformes > Poeciliidae > Poeciliopsis > Poeciliopsis retropinna. The sequence continues at coordinate 3,673,134 of VMRM01000009.1, forward strand.
CGCAAAATGCTGGAGGAGAAGTGAGTCGTCTCGTCAAAACCGGCGCCGTTGTGTCCGCTCCGTTTGTCAAGTTTGTTGTTTCTGCGTTTAGGCTGGTCAGCAAGGTAAAGGCCCTGCAGGCGGCGGAGCGGGAGCTGGAGCAGCAGAGGAAGCAGCATCATGTGGCCAACGACAAGCTGCTGCTGCAGGTGCAGAGCTTGGAGAACGCGCTGAAGTCGGAGAGGCACGTGGTCACAGAGGAGAAGTGGGTTCAGCACACCGTTCCACTTGATCAAAATACTGTGAATGTTTAGAAAGACAAAGTGTGTTTTTAAATCCCTTTTGTTCTGCGCTTATCAGGAAAAAGCTGTCACAGTTGCAGCACGCCTACACGTGTCTGTTCAGAGACTATGATTCCAAACTGAAGAGTGAGGTAAAAACACACTCAGACGCCTGTACCCTCACTAGCTTTGCTGTTCTAACGTCGGGCTCTGCATATCGCTGCAGGGAGGAGACCTCAGCAATAAGCTAGAGGAGGCGGAGCGGGCGCTGGCCATCAAGCAGGACTTGATCGATAAACTCAAGGAGGAAGTGGAGCAGCAGAAAGGCTCGCTGGAAACCGTCCCTGTCCTCACAGCACAGGTAAAGTCCAAACTGCTGCTCATGTCTTCGTAGTCTGTGGATTTCTGGCAATATCTGCTGATTTTAATCACTCTCTGCTACACTTCCAACATTTCAACAGTTGGTCAGTTGCTCTATGAGAGGAAACATAACATTGGATTTGTTTTATGCAAATATTTGTATTTGGAAATATATGATTCAACATTTGTAATAAGCCACAACAACCGCTGTAGGATTGTCAGAAAAGATGTAGAGAGAGATGCTTTTCAGAGACCATCTTTTTTTAAAAAATCAAGACACACGAATTGACAAAGAAGTGGAGTTTCTCGAAATGAAAAGATTAAAGTTCAAAGGTTGAATTTAGGAAAGAACATGTTCATTTTTAAAAAAAGTTATGATTTACCATTTTAAAAATATTAACTTTTTTTTTTTTTTTTTTTTTGTAAAGTATAAACACATCACCTTGTTCCCTGTTTGCGTTTGTGCCAGGCTGAGATCTACAAGGCAGATTTCCTGGCAGAGCGAGAAGCGAGAGAGAAACTGAACCAGAAGAAGGAGGAGCTGCAGGAACAGTTCACTCAGGCTCTGGCTGAGATCGACCGGTTGAAGCACGAGCTCACAGCACGGTAACCACACATTCATCAGGCTCCATGTTAATATTAATCTGTGCTGTATATTTGCACATGCTTTTCGTGTGTGTGTGTTAAAGGGGAGTGGAAATCTGTGGTGGTCACAACTCAGAGCTTAGCTGCTTCTCAAATGCTCCTTCAGCTTCTTCAGCTCAAGGGTAGATGTTGTCAAACAAGCGAGGTTTTTGGTACCGTCTGAGGCTGAAACCTCACCTCACCTGTGGAAAATCCCCTCAGTCTGGATCTGCACAGAACCCAGCTTCGACAATAAACGCAATCCAAGATTAAATAATTTTTACCTCAATAGCTCAGAGTCTCAGTTTTGAAAGAGTCAAACTTAGATTTCTCTCTGTGTGGGAATTAAAGCTAAGTGGATCTGCACTATAAATGAAGAATCTTCAATTTAATTCAGTTTTGATTCTAAATACTTTAATAATTTGTCAAAACTAGATGTTTTTTAGTGTGCAGCAAAAATAAATTGATCTTTTTTTATTATTATTTATTTAAGGGTCTAACTAGTCACCTCTGTTTCAGTGCACGTTTGGAGCAAATGAAGCTGAAACACATGGATGATTTTCCTGCACGGCCCTCTCACATTCCCCCTCAGCAAGGTACAATACATCCAACACACACATACACAGAATACTACAGCCTGGTACAGTCAGAGGGAACCCAGAGACTTTAGACATTAAGAAATGCAGAATTTTCAGAATGGGTTGTTCTATCTGAATGCTTCTCGGTTAACATTTTGTGGGTAGTTTTCAACTTTTTGCTCTATTTAAAGTGCAACAACAATTATAACAGTGTTACTGAACTTTTTGGGGGAAGGTTATATGCAGCAATTTCAACTTTTTTGTTAGACAATTTTGTGGCAAAAAAAAAAAGCTTTAAAAAAATTTTCATCTTAAACTCCAAGGTTTTGAAAAAGCTGCCGCAAAATCAGTGCTGCAACAATCTCAAAAAATCCCCAGCATCCTGCAGGGACTGACTGTGGTGCTGCATGTTGTCTCTAAGTTAACTCTGGAAATCTTGATGTGTGTCAGTAGGTTGTAGTTAGCAGGGATCCTGTCCAGTCTGGAATTTTATTTCAGCATTTCCAGATCTGCTTAAGTGTGAAAAAGGAGTTTGGAAAAAAATTGTTTTTCTGACATTCTTAAATGAATCTCAGTCTTGCAAATTCAGCATATGTCAAAGAATGTTTGTCCTGTGTTGAGATGTTCTTCTCCTCTGCTGCAGTTGTTGGGTTTTCTAGTGCTGGCTTCAACACAGTGCCGCCGAACCGAAACCACGTTTTGGCACCGGTCATCGACCCTGCTGTGGCAGCAGCTGCAGATCTGCCTGATTTATGCTGTCCAAAGTGCAACTACCTGGCTCCAGATATGGACACACTGCAGATACACGTCATGGACTGTATACAATAATGCAGTGGGCAAGCATAGTTCAATATGCCACAATGCCAACACACGCACACACACACACGTACGTAGTATATTTACTGGTCATCCAGAAAGTATTCACATCCCTTCGTTTTTTAAAAAAATGTTGTATGTTGCAGACCAACTCTAAAACCCACCTAGGTAAGGTTTTGTATGTTCTATAGCTAGACAACATGTTTTCAGATATATTTTATAATTTTTTTTTATTTACAAATAATAGTTACATAAGCGTTCACACCCCTTCATGTGGCAGTCAAAACTGAGTGTCTGATTATTGGTGAGTTTTTTTTCAACAAAATTGGAGTTCCCCTATGCTAAGTTCAGAAGATTGAACATGATTTGGAATGGAATTCATTTGGTTGCAGAAACCAAGCAATAAACTCAGAGGAATTATCTGTAGACCTTTGGAACTGAATTGTGTCAGAGCAAAAAAAAAAAAAAAAAAAGAAAAAGAAAAACATTTGAGAAAGGACAAAGCATTTTCAGGGTCATCATAGATCTTAAAGGACAGTTCCCTCTGGTATTTGGAAATGGTTGACATTTTACCCCCCAAAATTTACCCTAAAACAAAATTTAGAGAGACATGCTCAAGACAAATGGAGGCTAGAACTGCTGCCAAAAGGGTTTAAGCAAAATAGAAAAACAATGGCTGTGAAAACTTATGTTTCTGTTAATTTAGAAAAATTGACAAATATCTGTAAAAACTATTTTGTGTAGATTTTTTTTTTTTTTTTAAAGAAAGAACTGTACTGGTTTCAGTGGACATTCTGCTAAGGTAAGAAATGTGGGGGGGAAGAAGGGATGTGAATACTTTCAGGATCCATTGTACTTTCTGTGTCCAGCTCTGGGGGAAACATTTGGTTATTGCACCTTGTTTACTTTCTGTCATACAAGGACAAATACAAAGACTTGAGCCTGTTTTGGATCCTGAAGTAAAAACCCTAATATATTAGAATAAGGAGAAAGTATGTGGAGGCAAATAAAAGGTCATATGATAAATTAGAAGATTTTTATTGTACTCCTCTCCTGCTTCCTGGATTTCATTTCTTTTGGCACCTTCCAGTCTTTCCTCATGTTTTTTTTTCTGCCAACACCTGGCCTTTTGTTTCCTTGTACCCCTCCCTGTCCATTCCCTTGTTGTTTTTTTTAATTTTTTATTTTTACATGATTCATCTTTCCCTTTTCCAGCATTTTGTCTCTTGTGCAAATGAACAGTAAACATGTTATGAAGTACATGTGCATACTTTGACATCATCCTCCAGCAGTATTCATTGGACCTAATACTAAAAATGTGACAATTTTAAAAAAAAAGAAGACAATGCATGTGGATTTATCTGATGAGCTTTAAAGGAGAACGAATATTCAAATGTTTTGGTTGTAAAAAGTAGCTTTTTGCATCAACTCAAAACATGTATTATTATGTAGTAGAGATGGATTTACTCTTGTTGGAAAGAAAAGTAGCCATTCTCTATGTTCTGTTCCTGTGTTTTGACTGTGCCGCTGCTTTTATCTCTGATGCTAAACCTGACCTTTAACCCCTCATAATTCTTGCTGTGCCCCTTATCCTGTCTTATCTTTTATCTTTTGACGCCTTCTATTTATCAGTATGAATGTAAGCACATTAAACTTTTTTTTTTCGTATTGTGAGGATATTCTTTGTAATTGTAATTTGTTGCAAGGATTCACGAAATAAAGCATTTATTCAATTGTCTGTGTGTATTAATGACAGTTTAATGAGTCAGTCGGAAGAAACCATTAACGATGATTCTGAGGGGGTCGCCGAAGTCTTCTGTTTTACGTTTCCATTCAAAAATACTTTAGAAGTACCAAAGGGAAATTAAATAATTGGGAATGTTTACCACATTACATAACCAGCATTAACATGTTTCTTTTAAATGCAACGAATTGAAGAAAATGGTGTCTCCGGACCTGTTGGATTGATGGTACAGTCTAACCGTCCTGTTCTGCTACACAAGCGCCTCGATTTTTTTTTCCGGCTCAGCCTGGAGACGGAAATCCCGGTTTAATTTCAAAATAAAAGGCCCTCTGCCTTGTTTATTGCCAACTCTACCTTTATTATAAAATTTGGCTATAAATATTGGCGTTATCTTATGTCATATATCTTATGACATAAGATAACGCGCAAATATAGTTTACCACACTTAAAAGTTTCAAGCACAACTGTGCATTTTCTAACTTTTTTTTAAAGTCTGTGGTCTGTCAGGAAGTTAAATGGACTTTATTTTGGTAACGCGGGTCTCCTAGTCACACAACGGGTACTAGACACTCACCCCATGTTGCGTCTTTGCATATCGGGCCGAGCTGTCCGCCTTGCTTCGTGCTTTAGGACCACTCTGCGGGCAGGCATGTCGGGCTCTCCTACCCCACCTCCCTCAGCTGAGGCTGCGGGTTCCGGGGGGTGTTTCCCTCCTGGATACAAGCCATTTAAACCCGAGGATCACGGCTTGGAGCGCGGCTTTCGTCTTACGTCTTACTCTGAGCTGAAGGGATGAGGATGCAAGGTCCCGCAGGAGGTTCTGCTCAAACTCCTGGCGGGACTGGAGACGGACCGAGGCGATGGGCCGGGTAAGGCTGGAGACCAGGGTTCTGAGTTCGACCAACAGTTGCCTGGACCCCGGCTTGGTAAGAAACTCCATCCCCTGTGCTCCGAGCTGCAGAAACCCGGTAGCTAACCTAAATTAGCTAACGAACAGTTGCTAGTACTATTAGCTTTGAGGACTCGTATGACAGCTGATGTGAACCATTCACAGGAGAGAAAGTTTTACAAATCATACAACCTTATTGTAATGCAAATATAAAATGAGCGCGTGTAAACCAGAACTATAGTTCCCCGAGCTGTTAAATTACTACACAAGGTAAATGATTCAGCAGAAACACATGTACTAATGCTTCAAGTACGAAGTCCACCAATATTCATTCCAAGGAGTTACAATATATGCACAAATACTCCTGAAATTTGACCAATAAATGTTGCTGCTGTATAAAGAACAGCTTCACTGAATTAGAGCTGCTTTTCACACTTAAGTGGAGAAAACTTGCATGTCTCTTTGTATTTATTCCAGGTATTGGGATGGACAGTTGTGTGACTCCATTGAGGCATGGAGGTCTCTCTCTGGTCCAGACTACTGATTTCTTCTACCCTCTGGTAGAAGATCCATATATGATGGTAAGTTTATGCTGTGGATTCTTTTTCACACTGCAGAAGTTATTAAAAACTCTTACAAATTTAGTATAAAAACTTATCTAAAACTAGATTTGGCCCACATTAGTTCATCAGTCAAATGTGGCTTCAGACAGACAACATATTATTGAACACGCTGACTTGACAAGGGTAAGTATCCACATAAAAGTAACAATTTAGAAAGGTTAATATGTTAGCTCACTGCCAAAGAGGGCAGTGGCTATTTTTGGATTAAACTGGGGAGGGTTGGAAAGATAAATGATTTAATTAATATTCAGCACGCTGAACAGAAGGACTAACATTGTCTGTGGACCCCCAATAACTACATTAGAACAATGAATTTAAAAGGCTGCGGCTAAATTCTGAAAGATTCACCTGGTGTGGCCTGAACGCGACATCACACAACTTCCTCCTCAGGCACAGACCTGACCTGCTTGTTCCTGTTTAAATAGAAGGGCTGTCGTCCTTCTATTCAACAAGTGAAATGTCTGAAAGTGAAAATTTTGAGTTGCTTAAGAATCAGACAAAAAATATTCCTCCGGAAATCAGAGACGAAAATATGGCATAAAATTCTTTAGATGGTAAAAAAGCACTCAGAAGCTGAATATGAAATGAGCTTCCAGTGTTTGCTGCGGGTTAAAGCTGCAGCAGTTGCTGTACGATGGCTCACTCTGAAAGGTTTCCAGACTTTTATGGAAACTGACAGGATGATCAGTAAAACCCTCCAAGAATCTTTTCCGCTCCGTGACTTGATTTCTGCTCGTTGCGTCTCCGACTTATAAATGATTGATGTGACTAAGTGTTAATGACTAACCGTGTCAGCTTAACTATCACCGAGGGTTTTAATGGTGATTGTGAGCAGTTTGAAGTTTAACTACGCCCATCGTTGCATTAAAAAAAACACGCCAGCAAACTGAATATCTTGTTTGAGACGGGAACGTGAGCAGAACTAAAGAAAATTCATGTTGTGGATCAAATGTCCAGAATTATTAGAGAGCGGAAGCTTTGGCTGCAAGCTTAGCCAGTTTTCTTTTTCATTTGGCTCCAAAACTGCCTTTTTAATTTCTCTATAGATGGATGGATGAAACGCACACACTGTGGCAGCGGCTCGGTCATGAGTTCTGTCATATGTTACCACATCCCCCCTCAGAGCCTCATGAAGCAGCAGGGGGGTGAAAATTCTTACCTAATGAAAACATCTAAGAGGTTTTGAAGCAGTTTGCATGAACTGACACTAAATGAAGCATTCAGCCATTGTTCTGCAAGGTTGAGCTTTACAAAAAGAGATCAAACTTTAAACTAAATCTTCACTCACCGTTTACAGCTTCTGTACCAACCAGCTCTTTTAAATGGTTTTCCACTCTTTTTTTTTTGTAATGCATTCACTTTCCATTTCTGATTTCTTTTCAAGAATGATGATCTATAGAATATAAGAGGAGCATTTAAAATTTCTGGTAGCCCTGACATGAGTGATCAGCATGCCTAGTTAAACCTAGAAATAAAGGGACTTTACAAAAATGTTCTAATTTTTTGAATATGACTGTATCAAACCTTGATATTTCTAGAACTTTGACCCTTTAAAGAACGTATGACTAAACAACTCCAGTTTTTATTGAAAAAATGTTCCCAAAACTAAATTCACTAGCTTTTTACGCAAAATATTGTCTGTTGCACATTTATTTCAGGAGGAATTGTTGCAGAAGACAGTCGAAAGTTGTGATGTCTTGCCACAAGACTGTGATGGCTTTTTAGGGCCATTGTAAATAATAAAAAAAAAAGTATTAGTAAATTTCCACTAAAAAACTAAGAAATTTTGTGAGTAATCTCAGGAGAAATCCTCTAAAAATGGATCTCTTATGGGTTGCTGTCATGTTCAGTCGATGCTGCACAGATGACAGAGAATGTTTGGTTCTCCGTTTTAGTGATTCTGGGTAAAAACAAATTTGTCCTGATGTCGCTCATTTGTTGACCTCGCCGTGTCCCAGGGAAGGATAGCGTGTGCGAACGTCCTCAGTGACCTCTACGCCATGGGCATCACGGAGTGCGACAACATGCTGATGCTGCTGAGCCTCAGTCAGAAGATGAATGAAAAGGTAGCGACATATTCCATTTGTTGAGCGCCGTTGCCAGTAAATTGTAAGCGACAGCGTAACTGATCCATCACAGCGTCTGTAGCTGAGTTGTGTTCCCTTCACCGTTGCTCTTTAGGTTTTTGTTCGTCTGCCCGCAGGATCGAGAGCGAGTGACACCGCTGATGATCAAAGGTTTCCGGGACGCAGCGGAGGAAGGAGGGACGTCAGTGACGGGGGGACAGACGGTGATCAACCCCTGGATCATCGTTGGGGGTGTAGCATCAGTCGTCTGCCAGCCCAATGAGTTCATCATGTGAGTCAGATATGAGCTGAAGACGTCCCAAGATGCAACATGTTCACATTTCCACCTTCATCTTCCCTTTAAAATGGAAACATTCCGTGTCCGTCACCCCTTCCATCGACACTCTCATACTTTCTTCTTTTTCTTCCTGTCTTTGTCTCTTTCATTCCTTCTGTCTGTTCATTCTTCCTTCCGAGTCTTTTCCCTTAACACCTCAGAGTTGACTGAATCTCATTATTGATTCCTGATTGGGAAGATGGATTGTTTGAAAAAAGTGATTAAAATGGTGTTGTTTAACAGCAACACTTGCTGCAAGATTTATTGAAATTTAAAAAAAATCTATGGCAAACCGTTGGATTTGTAAAAACAAAAAATTCTAAATGAATTTCATAAATTATAAAGTAATCCCCTGCACGTTTCTCTCTGTTTGTGTGTTGGTAGGATTATTGTCATCATTTTTTTACCAAACATTTCTGGCAGCATCATTCTCTAGCCCCCTGGGGTTAAAGAATCCTGCTTTTTTTTTTTTTTTTTTTGGCACAAAGAACAATGAACACAGTTGAGTTTTTAATATATATATATATATATATATGTATATATATATATATATATATATATTAAAAAAAAACTGTCAATATGCTTGACGTTTGTATTTCTGCCCCAGGCCTGACGGTGCGGTACCAGGTGACGTCCTGGTTCTGACCAAACCTCTGGGGACTCGAGTGGCTGTAAACGCCCACCAGTGGCTCGATCAGGTCCACCACTCACTTTAATATTGTTACATTTTTATTCATGTCTAGTTTATTTCAAACTGTATCCTATCAGCTTTGGGAGATTCTTCTGAAACCAATCTGACCTTCTAATTCCACAAAGATCTGAAAATCAGACGCTGTCCCAGTTCGCTCTGCCATGAGACCCGTCTGACTGACTGACAAACCCCGGCCTGGTGATCTTTGCCGCATGCATTCCCCCTCCCACATTATCCACTTTCCTGTCCTGGCACTTTCAAATAAAGGCCACTAGAGCAAAAAAAAAAAACATTAGTCAATATTAATGTATGTTGTAAAACTGCAATGGAAATGCTTTTTTTTCCACATCACACGAGTCGTGTGATCAACAACCGGATGTTACTACTGGTGGAAACAACGTAAAGGACAACAGGAAGTGGTTGAAGGATGATGGGGCACATGTTTTTTTTTTAATGACTTGTCGCATGAACAAAGCTATTCATGAATGATTTTTAATCTAATTTCTTATTTAGTGGAAACAGTGCCATTGTGAAATTGTGGGTTTTTTTTCGATATTGGCGGAATATTGACAGTTTTGCACAATGGAAACAGAACTAAAGCTACCAACTGGGCGACTTTTCAGACAAAAATATGAATATCGGAGAAAATCAGAATCGGCAGGTCAGACTTTTTAAACACTGCTGATTGATCAGAAAACTCCAATCTGTGCACCCCTAGTCTTTTACGTTATTCAGTCCTGGGGTTTCTGCAGTCAGAATGACAGATCCTCTGAAACGGGGATCTGTTTCAGAAAAGGCTCCAGTCAGAACCCAGCTGAAAATTGACACCATCTGTAGATTCAGAAGATTTCAGTTCCTAAGCCTGCCTGTTTTTTTGTTTTTTTTTTCTCTACTTCAACAGCCTGAAAAGTGGAACAGGATCAAGCTTGTTGTCACCAAAGAGGAGGTCAAAGAGGCATATTATGAAGCCATGTTCTCCATGGCAACGCTAAACCGAACAGGTACAACTCCAACCCTCCATGATTTTTTTTCCCTGATTTTACCTAATTGTATAAATTCATGTCTATCTGGGCTTCAGATCCACATTAGTTGTCAATTACCAATGTGTAACCACGTGACTAACCCGTTCTTTCATTTCTCCTGCAGCGGCGAGCCTAATGCACAAGTACCAGGCTCACGCCGCCACGGATGTGACCGGTTTCGGTTTGCTGGGCCACGCCAACAACCTGGCAGAGCAGCAGAAAAATGAGGTGGCCTTCGTTATCCACAACCTGCCCATCATAGCCAAGATGAGTGCCATCAGTAAAGCCTGTGGGAACCTGTTCAACCTGCTGCAGGGCAGATCGGCAGAGACCTCCGGTAAGAGGATGACCTGCAGGCAGGGCTGCTAGACTGAGAAAGTAGACCTGTGTAGACATTTCTCTGCTTTTCACATTCTCACCTTTGCAGCTCATTAGTAATTTCTGAATGAGAAGCTAGCGCTGCTCCACCATGCAACTCGGCTGAATGAGCGATATCAAGGTGAAACTTAAGGAGCTCGAGTGTATATATTTCTAAATAGAACCGCATGAGGTGTATTTTCCATCATGCTCTGTTTGGACCATTTCTCTTTCTCTGTTGTCGCTCCACCATCTTTGTTTCTGTATCAGCTGGCTCTGCTTAGAGATGACCTGCGTCGGCCTCTTCTGGATGGAGGCCAAACTACAACACTAAAAAAAAAAAACGTCTAAGTGGATGTTATTAGTAAATTGATTAAAACTAATTTTAGTCTAATAAATTCTTGATCTACAGTTAGTTGTAGGTTGATTGTTTGCATCCCTATTTCAGACTTTTTGTTTTCTTACTTTTAACATAAAATGGGTTTAGATAAGCAGAGGAAATTTAAACAGTAAATCCAGACGTTAACCCCCAGCCTCTCCCAAACAGGTGGGCTGCTGGTGTGCTTACCCAGAGAGCAGGCAGCCAAGTTTTGTTCAGAGATGAAGAGCCTCAACTCGGCTCAGGGCGCCTCAAACGGAGCCTGGATCATCGGCATCGTGGAAAAAGGTGACCGGCGTGCGCGCATCATCGACAAGCCGCGCATCATCGAGGTGCCGCCCAGAGGAAGCCAGGCGGCCAATCAAGATAACAGCACCGCCAACCCAGACCCAAGCAGCAATTTGGGTTAGACAGCGCTGCTGCAATCTCTTGACACTACGCTGGAGTGTGTGTGGGTGTGTTTGTGTTTATATGAAATTGTTCATCTAACTGGTCAAAGGTTATGAACCAAAATGACCGTCAACTGTAGAAATGATGCGACTTCTACCTTTGATATGATCAATTATGGGTTCTTTCTAACCCCATCCCTTTGCTTTCTAACAGAACGCCTCTTGTTTCCATTTTGTCTTAATCTGTTTTATTTAATTTCGGGGATGTATTCAGATGGGATGTCGTTAAACGAGTGATGTGGAAAGTCGACAGACTAATCCTGGCACCTGGTTCTGTTCGCTGTGCTCACTGGAAGGCTTGAGCAGCTTCCTCAGAACAGCTGGGCAGACTCCAGGATTCCTGCCGCTGACAGCCGATTGGCCGTCCATCAGGGTCCTTTCCTCTCTTTCCGTTTTATGAAGCTCTGCATATTAAACCCGAAGCACAGGACCATGCAGAGCGGATGTTTCTGTTGGATTAGAGGAGGGACTTAAACTGCTGGAGGTTTAAAGCTGTTTGTGGATTTATCTGCACTTCATACTCAATAAAACCACCAAAACTCTGTTTGGCTGTTTTTGTTGAAAAGCTCGACAGATTTTAAAGTGAAACTGAAGTTAAAACGCTGTTCTGGAAAGTATAGATTTGAAAATGATCAAAATGTGCAGCAATGATTGTTTTTGCAGACTTTATTCTCTGCCATGTATAAATATTTTATCCATACATAAAACATAATTCTTGTCATCCTTAAAACTTTGTTTTTTTCTTTATGCTGGTCTCGTATTTATAGCCTTGGCTTGACAGAAAATTCTGCAGTGAATTGAAGTTTTACATTTACATTTTCGAAATAGGCCAGGAATGAACACTTTTGTGGAAAAATGATGAATATTAATGTGATGACTCTGTCACTTCGCTGTACTTTGAGCAGAAGCATAAAAACATTCCTAAAGATTTAATATATAAATAGATATAGCCTTGAAAATGTCTATGAATCTTTTGGAAACATTTTGCCAGTTGCTTTTGCAGCGCACAGGGCCATGGTAAACAAGCTCATTACATTTTGGAGCTTTTTGGTTGAAGGATCGGGTTCAGTTTGGGTGTTTGAACCTCAGATTTTCCAAGTGGAAAAATTTATTTTTTTTTGTTTTATGAAACCTTGAAATTATGTTTAAACAAGCAAACAAAAAATAGCATAGGATGCACAAGTAGTAGGTGCTATTTCTGCATCCACTTGTTTGAAAACCATGGATGACAATAATGTAGAAAGATTACAGGAAAGTTGCTGATAGCAAACAAAACAACAATGCTGAACAGAAATTAAAAAAAATTTTTAAAAATCTGAAGCATGTAAATAATTTTTTTTTCTCATGCACAAAAAGCGGTAGCAGTGATATTATCTAATGGCTCTTATTGAAATAATTTTAGACATAAAATGAGGTGTAGATTTTACTCGGAGCTGAAATCAGCAAAGTATGAATAAGCAAAGCGAACTCTTTCTTAAGTTTGTGTAAATCCAGAATATCACCTGATCGTTTCACAATGTTTATGAGCGGAATACACGCAGTTTATTCACCTCTCTAACATGACGGCGCTCTTGTAAATCCCCTCCAGGACAGGAGAGGGCGATCTAACATCAAATCCTCTGAGCTGCAGAAGGAAATGAAACATGACGGATGTAAATAAACCAGTAGTCAAAGCAGGTTATCGTGGAAAAAATAAGCAGTTTTAAGCTCCGCTGAGTAATAATTTGGTAATGTTTTGTACTGAACCCATCTTGTGTTAGTCCGCCCTGGGTCACCTCTGACATTAACAGGTAATTACTAGTTTTTCTAGTTCTCATCATGCCGTATCTGAGCGGTAAGGAGACGGTGAAGGAGCTCAGGAGGGCTCTGTCCAACCCCAACATCCAGTCCGACCCTCTGCGGTACCGGAACACCGTGCTCAAAGTCATCAGGTGAGTTTCACCTGCTGCGTCTGCAGGGCCGCATTTCACAGACACCTTAAACATTGAAACCCTGAAGGAGCTTTACGAAACATGGACCACAATGGAGAATGAGAGAGCAGAGCCCAAACACCGGGACCGGACTTCTACAGTTTATCCCTATTAACAAGTGAACACAATCAATTATTATTCTAAATACTTCTGCTAAATCTTGCTCAACAGTAAAAAGGGGTTTTATGTGCCTTTAAAAATACTATGGGATAGTGTATATTCCTAATCTCTGTGAAGCAAATCAAAGTGTCTTAATTGAAATTAGCATTAAATTTGTAAGTATTTTTTTGTGGCTTGCCTGCTCTAAAGAGTCATTGATTATTTATAGAAGGAGCAGGGGTGATGTCCCACTGTGTGAGTGAGCAGTTTCTGTAAAAACTGGGCTATGCAAACAAAGACACAACTATTTGAGGTGATACTTCAAAACGTGTTCAGCATCTTTTATTAGTGATTAGTACGACTGTTACAGCTAGCATTCCCCAACCAGCTGTCTCCTTGTGTTTGTTTCAGATAATAGTAATCCTCACCTTGACTCTGAGATTTTTAAAAGCTGCTAAAGTTTCATAAGCCAGCATATTTCTTATCACATAAATTTGAGGAATAAAACAGAGCGACTTCCCTGTATTTCTTCCAGCTTTCCGGTCAATCGTTGATGTCTTGCTCTCTCTCTCTCTCTCTACTTGGCAGCCTGAATGTACCACAGACTCTTCTTAGATGTTAAAGTTTCCTTTCAATTAGCTTCCGTATTCTTGTTTTGACTTTGTTTTAAACTCCTCACATATACTGAAGTCAGCTAACTTTGGTTCTTCCTCCCTCACTAAGAGCTTCCGCTCCGAAAAGTGTTTTTCTTAGCCACATATGATCATGCTGACGTGTGCCTCTCCGTCTCAGGGCCATGTCTCAGGGCGTGGATGTTTCCGACCTGTTCAGTGAAATGGTGAAAGCCTGCGCCACAGTGGATGTCGTCCAGAAGAAACTGGTGTACGTCTTCCTGTGTTCCTATGCCCACCTGAACCCAGAGCTGTCCCTTCTGGTCGTCAACACTCTGAGGAAAGACTGCCTGGATCCCAACCCCATGGTCCGCAGCCTGGCCCTGAGGAGCATGACCAACCTGAGGTGAGCAGGGAGACATGCATGGCGCTAACGTTAGCCCCACCCAGTCCCCCGTCAGCTCCGTGACAGATTCCTGACCATTGCTTCTGTGTGTGACAGGTTGCCCAGCTTGGTGGAGTATGTGGAGCAGCCTCTGACCGCAGGGCTGAGAGACAGGGCGGCTTGCGTCCGAAGGGTGGCCGTCCTCGGTTGGGCCAAGCTGCACAATCTCCAACCTGGCTCTGAAATAGGTGGACTTTTCATTTCTTCTGTCTGTCTCTTAAAAAAAATAAGAAAGAAAAAGTAAGAAATCAAGTGGGAGATCATTTGAGGTTCCTCTTTCAACCAAAAGTGATGCAAAAAAAACAAATACCAAATCAGACTGAGGAAGTATCCAGAAGCATGATGGTCAGCAACAGCTAAAGGTTTCTCGTATTGCCAAGGAATTGTTAGAAAACGTTTATTTAATCCATGGGATCAGTGCATTTGCTTAGCAGGACCCAGCAGATACTTTCTCTTTTAATTCCTATAGAAACAACTAATTAAAAATGCAGTCTATTTGTTGTTAGCTTTTAAAGACATATAATATGAGTTTGCCAATTAGAATTGATGTGTTTTTGTGAAGCGGCCTGGTAGTGGCGCCAGCGTTCACATATTTTATTTACTCATTAGCCTGTTTTTACCACCAGTTGTGGAAATGCAGTACGAGTGGGCGATATAGACTTAGAATTGTATTGTAATATTTTGCGGAACTATTTTAATAATGCCAAAAATTATGATAAAAATGATTATGATATATACTTTTTATATACTTATAAAAAGTAGCACTTTTATACCTATAGGCACTAAATCAAACAACATTCTATATATAATAAGTTTCTTATTAGACATAGACTTATTCAGGACATCAGTCTCTTAAAGATGTGTGACTTATACCACTAAACTGCACACAATAAATGCTTTTTCATATTTTCAGATTTACTGACATTTATTAATTTTCAGTCATTTTGAATTTTGAAGAAATCTGTAAAAGAAAAGTTGATAATACTGTCACCTTTTTTTTTTGTTTTTTTTAAACATGATTAATTGAATTGTAAATCTAAATTCTTACCATGGCAAGAATTTTTTCACAATAAATGAAGAATGAGTGAATAACAGCTGGTGTCTGGGATACGCTCCAGACGGCGCGGTGGTGAACGAGCTGTACAGCCTGCTGAGGGACCCGGACCCCGTGGTGATGGTGAACTGCCTCAGAGCTCTGGAGGAGGTCTTGAAGGACGAGGGGGGCGTCGTCATTAACAAGCCCATCACTCACCACCTCCTCAACAGGTTGGTCCGGAGAAACTGCCCTGGGTTCTCTTAGGGTCCAGTGAGGCGAGTTAAGGCAAAGATGTGAAGTGGAAAGAAAACTAAATATGGATTTTCAACTTGTTTCCAACAATAAGTCTGAAAAGCTGAATTAGGGCTGAAATATGTATCACAATATAAGCATTTCACATCAGTCGATTTTGACAATTATTGATTTGTTTTTTTGTTTGTTTGTTTTAAATATTACCGAACTGGTGACATGACCTTTCCTGTTTTATCCAAAGTTTTCATTCAACGGCGTTATGTTTTTATTTTAAGTGGCGAAACCTGAAACCGCTGCTGTGCAACTTACTCTACAAGTTGTTGCTAGGTAACCATAGAGCGAGTTAGTTGATTCCACCAACCTTGCTCAGTTTGCCGTGAGAGGTTGAGCAGCTAAAGTCTTTCCTCTGCCTACATCCCCAGAATGCTGTGCGGTCTGGTTGAAGTTCAGTAAACGCTGATATATCCACAACATATCAGCGTTAATATCGACTGGGGTGAAGTTTCTCCTTCCAGCAGGTCCTAAATAAAATAGTCTGTTTGATTTTCTTTTAATTTGCGTTAGCATGCCCACTGTTGACGACGGATAAACCTGTAACTTCCTGTTACTGGACGTTGTTTCTCCATTGTTAGCACATTTGGGAGTGAGTACATGAGGACGATTGACAACACTAAGCCCCTCCTCCTGTATCTGATTGGTCGCATTTCTTCAGACAGCAATAACAGCTCAGGGAGGACGTGGAGGATTACTTGTGTCATAACAAATTGTCATGACATGATGACAGTTTTAATAAATATGTAAAAAACGTATTGTTTTATGAAAGTTACATACTGCACCTGTAAGAACTTTTTTTCTTGGTGAACATGGTACCAAAACTGGCTATGGCCCACGGCCCCTAATCCTTGTAAATACAGCCCTGGTAAAGATAGGCAATACATGTAGAAGAAGAACAAGATGCAATGAATCGTTTATAAAACGTTTTGCTTCCAGGCTAAAGGAGTGTGACACTTGGGGCCAGTCGGAGGTGCTGAGGGTCCTCCAGCGGTACCGACCCCAGTCAGAGGACGAGCTCTTCGACATCCTCTCCCTGCTGGACTCCTCCCTGGTCAGCCCCCACCCTCCTGTCATGGCGGCCACCCTCTGCCTCTTCCTGAGCCTCTGCTCCAGCCTCCCTGCGGTCAGCCAGGCCGCCCTGGAGCGAGTGCGAGGACCTCTGCTGGCCGCATGCGGGAGTGGATCCAGAGAGATGAGGTTTACGGCCCTGTGTCATATACAGGTGAAAGTTTCAGGACAACCTCTCATTTATTTATGTGTCACTTCCATTTATGTGTCACTGAAGTTTAATATTTTTGCATACTTCTTACAATACAATTAATGCATTTTGAGAATTATATCAACTTTATCTATAAAATCTTATGTGCCTGATAATGTTATTACTTAACCCATCATCTGCCTCTGTTAATACCCAGAGACTAAAACCTAATATAATTTTATTTGTTCATTAGTGTATAAAATCAAATAAAAGTGTTTCTGTCTTTTGCAGCTGCTGTTGCGTTCCATCCCCGGTCTGCTGGGGGAGCACTACAAGCGTTTCTTCTGTAGCTACGCTGAACCTGCCTACATCAAGCGGAGAAAAATGCAGGTAGTGCTTTTATGCCAAGCAAAGTTTTTGTTCTAAGTTATTCCTTCACACTTTTGCCTCCAGACAACCAGCTGTTCGTTTAATCCTGGAGTGGTTTTGATCCTTAGTTCTCTGAAGGACTTTTAGATGACAATGTTCATTGTTGTCGTTGCAACAATGATTCTCCAAGTGTTTGATTTGTTTCTTTGTTGTTTCTTTTTATTTTGCTTCATTGTCACACTTTTTGTTGCGTGAATATCCACAAATCGATCAACATCTGTCACATGTTAGTGTCACATGGTACTGCTGATGCTGCAGCAGTACCCTCCACTTCCAGCATTGGGCCCAGTTTTAGCTCAGAGACGTCCCACATTGGTTCCTGGTAACTACCACTGGGAGCACTGGGAGAAGTCAGAGGAGCTCCATTTTTTTTCCCAAAGATTATCTGTCTAATACTAAACTGCTATGACATAGAGACAGTTTCAACAAATATGTAAAAAGATTTTTTTTTAAAGATAAAAAAAAAAACAAAAAGTAAATTATTGAGATTGTTTTAATGTCTCATGCGATTAATTGATTTAGTGCTTATTGCTACAGGCCTAACAGTATGGCGTATTAACCAAAGGTGTGTGTGTGTTTGCAGGTGCTGGTAGAGCTGGTGAATGATGAGAACGTTGTAATGATACTGGATGAACTGAAGGGTTACTGCACTGACATCAACACAGATACCGCTCAGACCGCCATCTCAGCCATCGGTAAGAACACACACGCACACGCGCACAAGCAGTCACTTATCTGCGACGACATGTATATACCTTTTTTTGTGTTTCACTTAGCTAAACATTATCATTACAAATGTGTATCCAAAAGGATTTAAAATTCAACCATCCCTTGAAGGCTCCATTAAAGTTTTAATATATAAATAACAAACAAAAGGCAACATTTTTACTTAAGAAGTAGACATGTGTAAAATCTGTAAAAAATAAAAATTAAATTAAATGAATAAATATGAAAAGGTTTTCTAACCAAATTAGGGGAAAAAAAGCCTGCTCTCCCCAGAATCCCACTTAAACTGTCACTTCAAGATGTATCACATGCAAAAAAAAAGCAAGATGCACAACTTGTTAAAACGAGAATGTCTTCTTGTTTTGAGGAAATAAAAACAAAATCTTGCTACAGCGAGATTTATATCTCATTTAAACAAAAATATCCCCTTTCAAACAGTGAAAGTTGTAACAGTGAAACAGCAGCACCTCTTTGGATTCTTGGATGTCGCGTAGAAGAACCAGGGAGAGGAGGAGAATTAAAGCGAACCCTTTTACGGGTTTTTAAGAAGCAAAAATCTTAAAGAGGCAAATTTTTATTTCTCAGTGTAACGAGAAACTTTTAATTCAACACGAGAAACTTTCTTGATGTAACGAGATATAAAGCTCGTCTCACTGTGAGGAGAAATGTTCTCGTTTAAGCGAGACACCGCCATGGTTCTGGGTTGTTTTGAGTTCCTTGTGTTCATAGTCTCACCTCCGATCCTGCCGGATCCTTGCCTCTTCTCCGTCCTCCTCTTCTTCGTCTCCTTGGCTCTTCTCCTGGTTCCTTCCTCGCTTTGGAATTGTTTCAGACTTTTATTAAACCATTTTAGCAACTTCCACTCCTGTCTCTGCCTTGATCCTCGACTCCCCTCCATCAGATCATGACAGATACTGCTCCCGAATTTATTTTCAAGCTCTGGCAATTAGACCCATTTCTAATGATCAGTAAGAAAATCACAAAGTGTCTAAAACTATTTGTGGCATTGAATGGCAGGTGGTCTCTGTTTGGGGATGGGGAAAACATGCTGTTATTCCTGTGTGTGTTTCCATTGCTGAAACCATATTAGATGTAAAACAACTCTGTTTCTCTTTATTAAATCCAATATGCAGCAAAAGAAAAACTTTTTTTTGTTGTTGTTTTACTATCATGTTTATGAAAGCAGGATTGATCACATTCGGGATCTGAAGCTCAGATTGCTGTGGTGTTGAGTTTTAAGCTCGTATATCCTGTCACGTCTCCCTTTGTATCCCCTGTCAGGTCGCATCGGCCGAAGCTACAGTGACAAATGTCTGGAGATTCTCACCGGGCTGCTCGGGCTAAAACAGGATCAGATAACCTCTGGTATAAATCAGCCTCCGACATTCAGAAAAATAATCCCCATCATCCACTCTGACAATGTTGGTCACTAGTAACTGTGTGGTTTTCTGTCCTTTGTCCTCCTGCCCCGCCCCGTTCTCTCAGCGGTGGTGCAGACGATACGTGATCTGGTCTGGGCGTGTCCTCAGTGCAGCGATGCCGTGTCTTCAGCCCTGGAGGGCTGCGAGGAAGTGCTGCAAGACAGCCAGGTTAGAGCCCAGATCATCCCGCTGTCGCCCTGATGGGGCTTCGTTTCACAGAGCAAATCAAATCAACCTGATTCATTGGATTTAGACATACATACTTGGTTTACAAAGTTTGCAAATCAAGACCTCAAAGTCCACCTCCCTCAGCAGCTAGGACTCTATGGCCATCAGGGACACTGCAAAAAGCCTCTTCCAACCCAGAGCAACCATGGAGCCATTTATCATTTTTCTGTTTGACACAGATACAAAATAGTCAAATGAAATGTTTTGTTGAGATTAAATTAATACATTTTTGTTTTTTAGGAACTGAATAGACTTGCTAATAACTGCAGTATTCGTTTGCTTTGAGCGCTAAGTAGAAAGACCAACATTCATCAACCGCTTTACATATTGTTGTTTCCTCGTATTGATCAGTCCTACTGCTTCTACACCGGGAAGCTGCTTCTCACATGTTTGTAAATGAGAATAGTTTTGCATCGTTTTACATGTGTGGCTTCACTCGGGTTAATGAGTAAGTACCAAAACCAGGCTGCATTACAACAGTGAGAAAACGCTCTTGTAACAGGAAGAAACCTCCAGCAGAACCAGAACCACACTCAGTGTGGTTCTCTGAGTGTCATCAGATGACTGTCACATCAGTAATCTGTTATGAGTGATGTGAGAGAGAAGAGAAACAAAATAGATTTGTGGTCTCGAATCTGTGAGAAGTTTGTGCATCAAGGGCAGAGGAAGTCTGACTACCAGCACGCTCTGCATTATCTAAGTTCCTTGACTTAGATAATAGCAACCAACAAAGTGCTGCATTCAAGCAGCTCACAGCAAGTATTATTATACACTAATATTGTGATGGTGACTGGAGGAAAGTAGAAGCTCTCATTTCATCCTTTGCTGTCTTGTGTTCATCCCACACAGTGTTTTTCAGGAGTGGCTGTGTTTCAGTGGGCGCAGCGGTCTTCAGTTAATTATAGGGTCGTGAGCTCAATTCCAGCTTTTCCCACCACATATCCATGCCTTGCTCTAAGCCCCTGAGCGTTGTTGAAAACCGACGGGTTTCAACAACTGGTTCACACATTATTGCGTCATATGCAAGCGCGGTTGAAGTTCTGCTCATTTAGTCAGTTGTATTTGCAACAACATACAGCACTGTTGTTTGTTCCTCTGCTAAATGTTGTTAAGGAAGGTGGTTTGTGGCTTTGATGAGACAGGCGTCCCCCGAAAACCTCATACGATCAGTTCTGTAAAATAGAAGCTGCACCAGCACTAACTTCTTCTGTTTTCTTTTTTTTTTTCTTTGTCACACTTTTGGATCATTTTAAAATTAGACGAAGAAATGACTTTTTTCTTTCTTTTTTTTTTTTTTTAACATACTGCAGTACATAAGGCCTTCATCTTGACATCACCGAGCAAAAATAGTTTTTATTTCACTAACTGGGAGTGCTGTGTTTAAAATATACTGACGTCACTATCTAAATGTCTTCAAGATCCAGTGGGCTTAGCATAGAGTATTACTAAAGAACATAAGAGGTTCCACATGTGAAAAATCTCTGAAGATGTGGTCGGAAGTCCAAAGCGATCGTGACGAATCCAAGGATTTCCACCATGGCTGCCCTGCAGACTGGATCATGCCATGGTAGCAGTCCAGCGGACGGTTGCTACTGCTGGACTCTGTAGATGCAGACCAAGGGGGAAGTGACCCCTGACCCAGTGCAAATGATGGGAGACGAGCTCTGCTCCATTACATTGTACTCAAAACTGTCGATGTTCCGCTGATGTCAAGAAAACACAATTTCACAGTTGTGGTGTTTCCAGTAACTAAAAAAATGCAATTAAAATCACATGAGTCAGAATGTTCACACAGTGAGTCCTTCAACCTGCTGTCTTCTGAATTGTTTTCACCAGCAGTAATATCTGGTCGTTCATGTGACTCATGTGATGTGAAAAACGCGTTTCCAGTGCAGTTTTTCAAAATACGCTAATTTTGATGGAGCCGAAAAACCGCCTCAAACTTCTGCCGCGTTTCCAAATTTAGCTTCGTAATTCCAATTTGCACAATTTTATGATTAAAGGAAACACGACTGGTGTTGGACATCATCTCTCTCCTGGACTGGACAGCTCCTGCAGTGACAGACCGTGGGTCCTTCCTCCCAGCAAGGGAGCAACTCAAAACTCAATAACTTTACATCCCTGCTACTGTTTGCATATTTTTTCGCTTTCTTGTAAATATTCCGATATTTCTATCATTTGCACATTTCTTAGTCCGAGTATGGTATTTTTAATAACCATACTATACTTTTTCTTATGTTGTGAATTCTTACAATACAATTTCATATTTCTTATTGTTTCTCAGAATCAGAACGCCTTTATTGTCATTGTACAAAAGTGCCACAAAATACATATTGTTACTGTGTTATTAATCTGCTGCTCCTCAAAACTACGCTAGCACTGCTAGTTTTCTGGGGGAACCGGTGGGGGATATTTCCATTGTAATACCAATAGAGACATATAAAAATTACATCACGAGTTACTAGAAATGTGTTAGTTGTTGCAATAGCCAAGAAAGACTTTTCTATTATTTACTGAAAGGGCTATGAATAATTTCTAATTCTTATTCTAACAAAACAGGCTTTTAAATCAGATACAGAGATGCACACTGGGAATTTTCACCACATGCTTGCATACTATTTTGTTTTATTGGATATATTTATATATAAATTTCAAAAATGGCATTTGGGAAAGGTTAAAGGCCAAGTCTGTACTGTCCACATCATTCCAATCTGTCTGGAAATAAATGACTTATTAACTTTTCATCCACCAGGGCAGGCAGGCGTTGCTGTGGCTGTTAGGAGCCTTTGGGGAGAGGATCTCCAGCGCCCCCTACATGTTGGAAGCGTTCATCGACGGAGTAAGAAGCGAAATCTCCATGGCGCTGAAGATGGAGCTGCTGACGTCCACCATGAGGCTGTTTCTGTGTCGTCCTGCTGAGACTCAGGACATGCTGGGGAGGCTGCTGCACTACTGTATAGGTGCGTGTCTGCAATTAGACGCCTGACTTGAGTGATAAAATGACAATTGGTACCAAACACAATGTTGTGTTTTACAGAGGAGGAGAAAGACATGTGTGTGCGCAGCCAGGCTCTTCTCTATTACCGCCTGTTGCAGCGTGGGATCGTAGAGACGCGAAATGTTCTCCAGGTCCGGAGATCAGACCCCTCCATGGGTGTTTTAATCGGCCGCCCGGCTGAACCCGTTAGCCAGTGGGTGAGCAGCTTTAACACTCTGGAGCCGCTGCAGCACTGTTCAGTAGAAGTAGAGTCAACCAGCAGGGGGAGCCCAGAACATCTGGCATCTATTCCCAAACCAAACGCAGACCTTCCGGACAATCTGGACTGCAGCCAACTTGAGATGGTTCATTTAGGTGAGCAGTCCAATTTTCTGGATTTTACATTTTGTTTCCTGTCTTTGCACTTATTTTGTCTTTTATTATACATAGTAATTGCTCTCTGGTAAGACACAATTTCGATAAGTTGTAGTAATTTTAACTGCTTAAGATCAGTATGTTCCAAACAGCAGGCTGTGTGGATCGTGTTCCATTTCATTCATGATTTCTTTTTGCCGTTACTTAAACTATTCGTGTTAATTGAGTGAATAAAAAAAAAAAATAAAAAATAAATAAAAAAAACATAAAATGAATTGAAAATTAAAATAAATCTCTTAAAGTACTTTGAACTGCCTTGTTGCTCAAATCCGTCCATCCATGTGAAATGTGCAGTACAAATAAACCTCACTTGTTCACACAACAGTCACATCACCTATGTATCCGCTGTGGTTAGCCTTGCAGTCATGGGTAAACAGGGAGAAAGGGGTGGGGCCTGTCCAACAACTTATCAAGGTTAAAAGAGTTAAAAGCTGATCTGAGCAGCACCCTTATCAAGGAATTTGTTTTTTCCAAACGAATGTTTGGAACGTAGGGAATTTTGAATGTTTTGGGTTTAAAAAGTAATTGGTCTCTCTGTTGTTTTTGGATGTGATGCCTTTGTATTTACAGAAGCTCAAGTTTTACTCACTATAATCTGTAATTATCTCTATAGTAATTACACTTTTTGGCACCGTGGGCATTTTATTTTCATTTCAGCTCATTTGCCTTTGCCTCAAGAAAATACTTTTGTTTTGGTAACCAGATCTCTTCTCCATTGTTATCGTGTTATTAAACAGTTAAACCAACAGAGTGTTGCAATAAGGAGCTGGATTAGACATGCTCCAGACATTCTGACCTGTTTGTAAGAATCTGGACCGATCAGGCAGCACGACTCCTGTAAACACAGCCTGCATGTGATCGTTATTGCGCCGGACCAGTTCTGTGACTCCTGCTACGCAATGTTTGTTGTGGTTCCCCGCAGTGAAGTTTTCTGTCTCAAAGCATGACTGGAATATCTGCAGTGGGACCATCAAGGTCATTTCAGATTGAAATGCTGCTCCTGAAGTGCATTTTACTCTGCAACTTTCCCCCAGTGTGTTTTAGGAAGTGATCGGCCCAATAGACTGGGCGATTTAGAGCCAAACCCGGAGCTGAATCACTTTTTTTCCATCACTGTGTTGCATGCCACACTTATCACGCCACTGGAGTGTATTTATAGCTCTGACATCAGAGGTCCTTGTTTACTTCCCGCTAATCTAATGTGGCTGGTGGTCGTGTGCACAACAAGCACAAGACGCTCAGATCAGATTTAATTTAGTTTGAGATCAACCCATGATTGCATGTGCTTGAGTAGCAACTGTGTCTCCAGCATCCTGACTGTGCGCCTCTGCTCATCCTCCAGGTTCAGACGGCGCCGCTCAGCGCTTGGGCCTCTCGGCTCCCGGCGCCGAGCCCAGCATCACTCTGTCTCTTTCTCCACCCGTCACCCCGCAGGAGTTTGAGCGCCTGTGGATGCAGCGGCGTGCTTCGCATTCAGAACAAGGTAATGGAGTGGACGCTTCCTTTCGCTTACATTAGTCAGGATTCATGTAAGCGTTAATGGAATTTTACGTTATTCACTTACGTTAAGCGAATAGGTCTGTCGAGGCCCAGGATGCGAAGTTTTCACCTTCTCTGTTTGAAAACAGCTGCGGTGTCTGATTAGACCACTTTAACATTAATGTCGTTGCAGTCTTTTTCTGCAGTCCATCTGACAATTTAGTAATAAATTGTCAGATAGTTACACCAGGGGTGCCCAAGGTCAGTCCTGGAGGGCCTGCATGTTTTAGTTCTCTCCCTGGTTTAATGCACCTGGATCCAATGATGGCTCATTAGAGGCCTAAGAAGAACAATGACTTCCTGAAAAGGTTGTGATAGAACTAAAACGTGCAGGATGCCGGCCCTCCAGGACCAACTGTGGGCACCCCTGAGTTACACCATAGGCCCTGTTAAACTGATTTAGGGTGTTTTCACAACTGGTAGTCCGGTAGAATTGGTTCAATCAGAGACCAAAATTGCAACATTTGTTACATTTTCAGCTCCTGTGGTTTGTTTTCACACTGCACTGAGTCAAACAACCTAAACTAATTGGAAAACTTGTTCACTCCCTCCTGTGGTTGCACAGCACCAAGAACCGCTGAAGGAAACAACACAAAAACCTCAGAAGAAAACACTCTTCACCAAATGTTAACAGGAAAGGAGCAGCGTCTCATAGCTTGTAGGACCTCCCTTTTGTCTTTGGCAATGGACCATGAGACATTTCTCCCACTAGCACTCGACTCCCCTGTTTGTTTTGGTGATGTTTACCCACATAGTCTGGTTCCTGCTTTCAGCCTGGTCTCCTTTCAGCTCATATATGATTTGAATATGCATATGTGAATGCAGCCGAACCGAGACTAAGGTTTGTAGGCGAACCAGAGTTCACTTTTCTGATCCATCAGAAAAGATCCATTCTGAGTTTGAGTACGAACTACACAGAGCTCGTGTGTATGGACCCTTAAGAGTAGAAATACAGATGTTTTCTTTGGGTAAATAGGTTTCCATGCCTTAATCCTATGTATCTGCTCTTGGCTTCATATTTAGATGAATAATTATGAATGAATTTTGCAGAAAATCCACCAGTATTAATGTATATCTATTGAAATCAAAGCAAAGGCAAATATTTTTGCTTCCTAAAAGACCAAAGCTGTTTGATAAAAGCAATTTGTGCTGAAACATTAGCGCCAACAGAAATCTGCTGTTAATTTTGGCTCAGTGTCTAAACCATGTTTCTAATAATTGTATTCCCTTGTGGGAGAAAACATGGAGGGATTTTCTCCGTGTAACTCTTCCATGAATTCTCTTTTTATGGCCTTCTCTCTTTGTTAGTGTTAAATCGTTGGCATCGTCAGCAGTGCTTTCCGTAATGTTCTGGGTCCTTCTGTGATGTCCTGTCATTGACGCGCTCTTGAGGGAATTTCAGTCAGCTGTTCACTCCCGAGAGCTTTTACCATTGGTGGGTAATGTCTCCCACTGTGGGACTCTGGACTCCCAAAAGCTTAGAAAAGACTTTCCAGACTGATTCAAGCCTCTTAGCCTACTTCATGCTGTCAGGTAGGTTCCATTTCAGATTTTATTTTATTTTTTCTCCTTAGATCCAGCAGTAATCTGGCCAGAGCGTGGCCAATGAAAATGATCTTCCCTAAAAATGTGAATAATCAGAGTTGATTTATGATGCAACGAGGCAGACATTAAGTATTCTCATTCAACCTGCTTCCCATTAATTAATAAAATCCTCAGTGAGAATTGCATTTTAGATATACTTGAGCTGTGTTTTTGTCCATAAAGTCATATGAAAATAAGTGTTTGATTTAAAACAAAGTGTGTGTTAGAGAAGAATTGCCACGTCACGTCTCTGAGGTTCCCAACAGGATTCATATTCCTGATCTTAAACTGTCTATGAACAGAGGCAGAATATCCCCAAGCGTTCCTCTCCAACACGCGAACCATCCAGATATTTTACTATTTTTAGCTGGTGCTGTCATCATGACTTTGAATATTATAACAATCACCATGAATGAGCATTAAGAAACATTTTTATTGAAAAGGATAAAATTGGGTTTCAATAAAAATGTATGGAAATTCGCTGTTATGAAACAATGTATAGGGTCAGACCATAAAGAGGCCTTATTAACCTAATTAGGCTTGAAACCTCAACCTGAACCCTCAGAGCCACATAAAGACAGTTACAAAGTCAGCCTTCTGTCACCTGAAGAACATTGTTGTTAGTTTATAAATCACTGAACGGCTTAGCAACACAACACATTAAAGACCTGCTGTTGTTGTATCAAATTTGTAGACCACTCAGGTGTTCTGGTTCTGCTCTGCATCCCCAGAACCAGAACCAAACGAGGAGAAGCAACGTTAGCATTGTGAGCAGAGCTTAATAAAATTACAGTCAATTACATGGAACAGGCTGATCCCTGCCACTGTGATGCACTGCAGGATACGAGGCTGGGTTTACTGTACTGTTATCTGAATTAGTATTTCTCAAAATTATGCCAATAAAAAATACATACTTAGCACAAAAGGTGAGGAGATTTGTGTGTGACTGTTTGTCTGTTGTAACAATCCGCCACTCCCGTATCATCATACCGCCTCTACCAAGTGGTGTTTGGTACTATACAGGATGAAACCAGTTTCTCTGGCACAACCTGCATATCCACCTCTGCTGATCGACCCGCAAATGTGTTTTACTTCCTAATATGGCATCACTGAGTGGAAACAAAAAGGTTTTCCAACAGATTAACGTCATTACCAAGAAGAACAAAGAACAGAAAACTCCGCCAAACACAGATTTCTTGAATTAAAGTAAGGATTTTGTGGACAAATTTTTTTTTGTTCCATTCAAAATCATACATCGCACTGTTGCAAGTAAATATTGTTGAAATTTATTTAGCTGTTTCGTTGGCTTGGTTGATATTTCTTCAGAGATTATAATGGTGTTTTTTTTCCCTTTCAGATTTGACTGCATTTGACTTGTTTTCAGTCCAGTAGCTGAACAAGAATAGATTCTTTTTAACACACATTTGAACTTTTCAAATAAAAAACAAACAAAAAAAAAACATCTGGGTAAAAAAAAACAGTTTCAATTTGGAAATTGCACATTTTTACAAGCTGTTTGCTTGGAGGACACAATTTATTCCCGTTTCTTAATCTGAATTGATGAAAAATACCAAAGAGTTACTGATTCTCTGAATGGGAAACTGAGAGCTGTTAGCTGAAATAATCTGCTAAAAGATGAGGCATTTCCTCTGCCCTGTGCCAGGCACAATTTCTGTTTTTCCCCTCCAAATGTTATTGCCCCTTAGTTTTGGAAGGGAGCAGTGAATACAGTAACGATAAATATCAATTAAATGTAACTTTAAGCTCTTTGGGGATCAGGTTGTCGTCTATAAACCATGTTGTCTTTCTTTTAGCTGTCCAGCAAATGCAACTAAAGGTTCTTGGCTAGCCTCATGATATACTGAACAACAACACTTTTCACTCCTGTGGACTCGTGTAGAGTTGAATATAAAATGCCCTTTGTTCTCCATGATAGGTTGATCCTGTGTTTATAAGTTATAAAAGCAACTTCCCGTTTTCAGTTTTTACAGCTGGCGTAAAACATTTCCAAACTTTAAACTCGCATTTTACTGGCACTTGAACCCAGTTTACCTCTGCTTCACGTATTTTAGAGCTACTGCCACATTTACAATTGTTGGGCAACACTTTCTATTCTCCGACTCAAACCAACAATAAAACAAAAGACAAACTGATATACAGAGAGAGAAAAGGAGAAAAGAACAAGAAGAAGGAGGGAACAACTCAAACTCGGTGTCAATTTATTTATAAAGCACTTTAAAAACAACACGAGCTGCTAGTAGCCATAGGGCAAAAACAAAGTAATAAAATCATCCCATCAAACAATGAAAGTCCTCAGGCTTCACTTGAATACCACAGAGTAAAACTGAGTCTTTAGAAACACCTTAAAGTTCAATCATTTATGTTGTTTCAGTATTAAAAAAAATACCTCTGTGAATTTCAGAAAAATGGATTACACTACACAAAAAAGTTAATAATATTCAGCTTTCAGGTGAAATCTCTGGATGAACCTGAAATGCACTATAATCTTACATTAAGAATATATTGTCAATGCAAAATCGGTCATGTCACAAAGGACTCTGTGGATTGCAATGATTGTTGGGGAATATATTTTACGAGTTGTCAAGTTGTATTTTTCATGCTAATGTAAAATCTCTGAGCAGGAAAAGCTCATGCTACACACACATAACAGCCAAAAATGTTGAATGTCACAGAGTAGGAAACACAGATTAGAAACAAGAACACACACGTACACACATTATATTGCAACCAATATAATCACCACGGCAAGATTTTCTAATCTATGACCTTTACAGCGACTTTCTCTAGTCAAGCATGTATTTATAGAATATTCCAGCAGCAAGGCTGATCAAAGTTCTTTACATCGTAAACACGTCATACAGTCACCAATTGTGAAATAAGCAATAAACGTTATATTTGATCAAACCTCTAAAGCCGCTAAAAACAGGAATGTCCAACTTTTCAAAGTTTCGGTGCTTTTTGCACAACTTTGCCGTTTCATTAACAATTAGCTTAACAGTTTCCGAAACACTTTGGATTGAATAGCACTGTGCTCCAATCTGATGCTGGAACAACATTAAAAACAACAAACATCTGTGTTTCTGAGCTCATATCTATTTAAACAATAATTTAGCAGCAAGAAGGGATTTTGAATTAAAAATGTTTCTTATCTGGTTGCTATATGGTTTTTCATTTATTAATTACAGACCCGCAAATTAACTTGATTAAAAAATGTTATTGCGTCCCACTACTATTTTTTTTAATAGGCGATCTCTTTATGTGAGATCTTGTTGCATCTCCGTAATAGTTTATTGATCACTTCAAAATCAACAAATTCGAAGTGAGTTTATTGATCTCACTTCAATAAACTCACTTCTAAAATGTGAATAAATGTTTACACATTTAACTGAGTATATAAATGTTACTCAGTTACATTTACTGCAGCACATTTTTTACCTGCTGCTGTTACGTGAGCCATTTTTTTTGGCTACTGTCTACAAACCTGCTGCTGCTTGTTTCATGGCGTTTGTTAAAGATGTTTCTCATCCTGTTTCAGCAGAATCGGCCGATGAGGGAGATAACGGCACGTGGACAGAGGACACCATCAGGTGTTGGGCCGTGCCCCACTGCTCCCCGCAGAGCCTTCACGCCGCCATGCAGCTCGTCAACATCCAGACACTTGCCTTCACGCCGTCACACACGCTCCCGTGGAAAGTCTTCCTTTACACGCACACCTTGCGCGCCGACACGTCCTGCAGCACGCTCGTGCTCGGGGAGCTGCTGTACGCCGGAGAGCTAAATCCAAAACGCTCAGCTGAAGGAGAGATGGATAGCGACGAACAAACGCAAGCAACGGCGGATGGAGATAAAGAAGTTAAAGTGACTCTTTGGCAGAAGCCGCATGATGTTAACGCCCTGAGGGTGTTTCTGTCAGTCCTAACCACTGTACTGCACACACTTTCCTCTGAGGTGGCTTAGTTTATTTAAGCCTAAAGTGATTGTTTAGTTGATGTCTCTTCCATTGTGATGTTATCCAGTGCTTTGAGAACTGACGTGGGTGAGAAAAGATTGACTTGACTTTGACACAGTAATAGGAAAGTACACACTAACACTTGTTACCGATGAGGCTGGGTAAAAGCTCAAAAGCTGTTTATATTTCCTGTCTAGTCATATCCAAAGTGTGCTACACTGTGAAAAGCCAAATAAAAAAATTCATGAATCAGCTGAGGTTCATGAATCTCCTGTGTTCACTGTTTTGTTGTTCTCATGAAGCAGAGTAAAGAAGAAATCCTTTGATTCGTTTCTGGCCTGATGACAATGGAACCACAATGAACTGCTTTCATTCACGTTCAATGATTTTCAGGCGGAGCTGGAGTCATAAAATATAGCTCTGTTTACCTAGAGACTCACAGACGAAGGTGGTGTTATGCTTTAATCAGAAGCAACTTAAACTTCAACTTTAAACTCTTGTCTGCAAATCATGTGTTTAGATCAGTCACTCTGCTTTACACACAGTAACGGGTTTTTGTTGCTATGTACGGCTGTGCATGTCTAACGAGCATTTCTGTTAGAAGTGAATAGAAAACAAGCAGGAAAACGTTCCCAAAAGTAAAGCTAGAAATTTCTGAAGAAATTTAAACGGGGCCTGCCAAAGCCTGCCCATTGGTTGGAACCCAGCATTCTGATGCTAAAAACTAGCATCAATGCTAAGCTTAGCTAAAATAATATTAATAGCATATGGAGAATCACAAGCATGTTGATTAACATGGATTTACTCCATTCAATATGTTAAAAGTAGTGTATTAGCTAAAATGCTAATGTTAGCATAAATTCTGTCAGTGGCAGAATTTGTCACTGACACTGTCAAGCCACTGTCAGTCTCGTACCTTATTTGGAAATGGGACCATTGCATTCCGGAAGTGAAGGGGGCGCTAGTTCCTACATTATTCGTGGTCTCCCGCTTTTACTTTCTTTTGAAATCTGTGATATATCTTCACCTTGAGGAAGGATTTTCACTCTTAGTATGTGTTTGAACTGTTCTCTCTTATTTACTCACAGCTGTTAACAAATTCTGTAGTTCTGGTGTACTTCTAAATCTTCTCCTGAGATGCATCTTTTCGGGCCTGCTGCTCCCTCTAGTGGCGTGGGGGTGATAACACAACTAATCTAATTACGTTACTAAATCAGAATACCACAAAGTATTTATTATTTATTATTAATTCTGGCATTACCGGAACAGTAAAAGATAAATTCCCTGACAAAAGAACATTTTAATTTTTTTAAGGAAGTAGAGCTAATTAAATGAGATAAACAAAACCTGAAAGTGATTCCAATTTGACTTGATAGTCAACCTATTGAAGCTAATTTTAAATTCCTTGTGTCATTCTGTTTGCAGCACCGAGGTACTTCTCGTTCCACCATCACTGTAGTTCTTCATTATAGTGAAGAACTATAGTGACAGCCCTCCTCTGTATTTACTGAGCGTTCTGCCATCACTGTAGTTCTAAAGCGCGTCTCAGAGGGGCAGACAAAATTCTGTTTATTTTGAGTGTCAGAATTTGTTTTGATTTAAATTTGACCCGTTTTTTCTTAATTATGTTGCCATGGTTACTCGAAATGCCAACCTAACTAATAGTGCCCCTCACGGGATCGAGCTGCACATTTTGATATATATTGTGAGGGGGCACGCAGCGGAAGAGGCAGTTATTTTAAGGTGTAGAATAAAAGGTGCCTGCCATAGCAATACATGCCTTGTGACTGCAGTGAAATGCCCTGCTCTGCAAAAAATGTCACTGCTCTCCTATGCATTGCTATGGCAGGCCCCAATTAACGAATATGTATTATCATGTGCCACTTTATACTACAGTCAAATAACTGCTACCTTCAGTTGTTATAAAAAACTCTGTATATATATCAAAAATAAAATAAATTTGACTCGGAATCAACTGTATGTAGGGCCTGAAAATTGGTCTCTGTCTCATTAAGAACCTCCTAGCTTTCCTGACACTCCCCCTTCAGCATGTGATGACAACAGTGTTTCTCCATGATGGTGTCTGCAATCATTCTTCGGAGTGTTGTAGTTCCTATGATGAGCTCAGCAGATGTGCAGTTCCACCACTGGGTGTTTGCTAACTGCTTCTGCCGCTAGTCTGGAGGAGCCGAGTAGGGGAGTTGCTGGGTGGAAGCGCCAAGCTGGAGCTTTGGGTAAGTAGTCGGTGCATTGTATGATCAAGTGTTACGCAGGGCCGGCGGTATGGGCGGGCAATGGGGGGCATTGCCCGGCCACAGCATCAGCATCTTGAGTAAAGCTGTTCAATACTGGTAATGTATTGTAATGTAATGCTTGTCAGCTAAGAGATGACGAGCTAATACCAGTATAGCACCTTAAGCTTGTTAACTAGTAACCTGTAGGCTACTGATGTTGTCTATGTTCAAAAGTGGGTGGTGCTTGTTACATTCACTTGAGTAATTTTTTGGAAAAAAGGTACTTATAAGAGTAGTTTTACTGAACTGTACCTTTTTCTTTTACTTAAGTAATATTACTATTGTTATGTAGAAAGATATTGCCCTCTTTCCTCCCCCAAATAGACAGATGCCCCCCGTTAAACTCGTCTGTTGATGTTATGGCAACTCACAGGAGATTCAAGGATTCCTCAAACATGTACGAATAAATCAAGGCAAAACTCCTGGCATGTTTTTAATGAGGAGATTGTATTATAAAAGGACATAAAGTTCAAAAAAGATGATTTTGCATAACATCCCTCTTTTAAATACACACATCAGTTGAAGAATCCATTGTCGGATGGATTCTGACAATGGGAGAAAAATGTCCCACAGGTTTGTTTTAGGCCAGTCACAATTATCAAAATCATTTCTATTTGCTAAATGATGAAGGAATGAGAGAATTTTGCATTACTGTCCTCAAAATCTGAAGTTTACATACATTTCCTCAGTATTTGGCAGCAATCCATTTGAACTCTATGACCTTGGTCTCGACTTTTGGGTTTCCTTCCAGAGCAATGAGTCCTGGAATGAGTCCTGGTCTTTTCCTTCTGATGGAACTGGATGAAGTCCAGTTTCTGGACCGCTTCACTCACACATGCCTTTTCAGATTTCCCCACAACTTCTCCATAGGATTGAGATAAGGACCAAAACATTGACTTTGTTGTCCTCAAGCCGCTTTAAAACCACTTTGGCTGTGTGCTGAGGATCACTGTCCATCTGGAAGACCAATCTGCTTTTACTTCCTGGCTGATGTCTTTAGTTGTTGTTGCTTCAATATTTTCCCACGCAATGTTCTTTCCTCATGATTCCATCTGGAATTATAAAATTTGTACTAAAGCAAAATAGCCCTGCAACATGATGCTGCCACAACCACGCTTCACAGTTAGGATGATACAGGCATCATCCTTTTTCCTCCAAATGTAACAATGGTCAGTAAGTCCAATGTGCTTCTCCCTCACTGAGTGACCTTTCAGGCCAGGACATTTCACTGTGGATAATGATTCTGTCTCACCAACTTCAGCAGCATCCTCTGGGCTCAATCTGCACATTTTGGACCTGAGCCTGTTCATCTCTGACACACAGAGCCCGTCTCCTTCCTGACCGGTGTGATGGTTGGACATTCCCATCATGTCCATACTCGGACAAAATTGTTTAAAGAGTAGAATGCTGCATCTTAAAACATTTGGAAATTAATTCTCGAGATGAACCAGAATGGTGCTGCTCCTGATTGTCTTCCTGATTTTGAAGACATTAACAGATAAATGTTTGACATATTCTGACTCTCATTATTCTGGCATTTAATAATCGAAATTATTTTGGTAATTGACCTAAACAAGACAAACAATTTGGTCTGGTTAAACTACAGACAGGAAGAAAGAAATGTGTAGGCCTGAGTAAACGCTTGGTTTCAACAGTTGCTTCTCCTATCGTAAGCTTGGTTGAAACTGAGCTTACGATATATTGCATAAAAAGAGAAATAATCTTTACTTTCTAACTATCTGAAAAATGTATTTCTATATAAGTAGAAAACAAAAGTTGTCACTTGTGAGGTGACATTTTTAGTTTGGAGAAATCTGATAATTCAGGGATTTCATGAAATGAGTGAGACCAGGCTGGATTTTTAAGAATGAAGCATAATAATGTGCTGCTATTTTAAACAGCTAATTTAAGGGAATGCATTTTCAGTTTCGCTGTCGTTTCTGAACCTTTCCACGCTGGATTTTCCCACTCTGTTTCCATCTTCTAGCCCAGCCCCCCCTGAGTGGAACTGCGCAGCGGATTGGGCCTCGTTCCGGCGTTACGGCACACCCTCCCTCCTTCCCCCAGCAGCCGGGCGCCACCACCTGATGCTCGGCAGCCTGAACTTCGGTCCTGACAGCGAGCGGAGGAGCGCAATGCCGCAGCTCTAGCTGTTTCCAAACCATTCAGCTTCTCTCTGTGGACTTCTGAGGCTGTTTATCTCTGATAAGTTCCGTCCAGGGGAGGCGTTGACTTTGAGGTTCTGCCGCGCCTCGGAGGGAAAAGCTCTGGGAAGACAGAAAGGAAGTTTCAGTCAAGACGGTGAGCTTTCCTATCATGTCTCGCATGTCCAACCTGTTGCTCAGGTTTTTCGGCTGGCTGTTCTCTTCGCGGTATTTGCTAGAAACTCCTCGCGCTGACGGGACTTCGAGCAACAGCTGAGGCCAAATATACCGGCCATCCAGCGCCTCGGTTATTTTTGGAGCGAGCGCGAGCTCCAAGGCTGCTGGTTGAAAAGATAAACATTTCCTGATTGGTTCAGTCAGGACACAAGGCTGCATGAAAAACACTTTATGAAAATAAGGTAGTTTTAAATAGCAGGTAAACATGTTTTTCAGACGCCCATTAATTAATTAATTTATTAGCTGCTTGGAGAAAAGTGATAGACATTAAGAAAATATAAAAGTCTTTCATTTGGTGATGAAGTTACTGACATAAACTTCTCAATAATATTCTGATTTATTGAATATGCATATTGTGTCTGATGTCCATATGATACAAAAATAGCTAAAAGAAGAAAGCTTAACTTAAAAAAAACAATTCACCTGTTTCAGTTTAATGTAGTTTTCACTTAACATGACACTTTTTACACTTTGAGCTGTTTATTTTCCTTGGATTGTTCTATCTACAGCATTATGTGTCTGTGATTTTTGTGCATTATTTGTCACCATGTATTATTAAATAAACTAGACCTGCATTAAATTGAAAAAGTTGTTCGATATTGCAACCATTTCAATTTATTGCAGACAATGTCACAATATTAACCGCAACAAATCCACATTTTTCTGACTCCTATCTTTGTGCTTCCAGCAGCTTGTGTGACATTTTTCATCTGGATGATTGCAACAATGTCAGCTGTGAACATACTCACAATTTACTGTACCAAATGGCCGGGAATCGCTTTTGAGTTCATAGAGAAATGGAAAAATAAAACTTAGGTTTTCAAAATGAAATATGTTCTCTCCATCACAATTTGGAAGCCATAAGTGTCTTGTTGTTGCATGGAGACAAAGTGCAAAACAGTTTAAGTCAGGAGTCGGCAGCTTTTATAATCTAGAACCAATTTTTCCCCTTTTCCCTACAAACAAAATGTGTTTAGAGACTTAAATCTTAGTTAATCCTCTCTTTTTTATGTATACTTACTGTACAAATCCTTTTTATATACATTTTATAGTTAAAGAACTAAAAAAAAAATTTTTTAGGTTTCAAAACGACAACAATAAAGACATTTTCTTGAGTGACACATTTCATACATATACATGAAAATTAACAAAAAAGCATGTTGCTTGCAGCTAAATGACAAAATTAAAATAAAAAGTAGATACAATGCAAAATCAACTTTTTTTGAGCTTTACATCATGTTAGAATGTTATTCCCTCTCAGCAAAAACAAGTCAGGAGTGTTGCTTCGATTCTTTCATACATTTTACACCTCTAACCGAAGCAATGACATAAACGTGTCACCTAAAGTTAAAGAAAAGCTATATTACGCCTGAGAAGGTTTATGGGTCTGCATGAATTACAAATTGGTAAAACAGATCGGGTAAAAGATCCGAAGACATGGTGGAAACTAAACAAAGGGCAAAAGAAAATCAGAGGACTCAGGCTGTTCTTGCGGTTTGCCCAGGGTGAAAGCAGATCTCAGTGTTTGGATTGGAAATCTGATGCACTGTTTGAGAAGAAGACCCACTTCTCCACACATACAAATGTTTTTCTTCTGATAGCTAACTTTTGATTTTGAATCTTTAGATTAAATACACGGAAACTGTTTTTAAAAATGCGGTTGTATTTTTTTATTTATATTTTAAACATTTTGTAATTGCTTAGGGCTGCACAGTGGCGCAGTTGATAGCACTGTTGCCTTGCAGCAAGAAGGTTCTGGGTTCGATTCCCGGCCCGGGGTCTTTCTGCACAGAGTTTTCATGTTCTCCCTGTGCATGCGTGAGTTCTCTCCGGGTTCTCCAGCTTCCTCCCACAGTCCAAAAACATGACTGTCAGGTTAATTAGTCTTCCCAAATTCTCCCTAGGTGTGGGTGTGTGCATGGTTGTTTGTCCTGTTTGTTTCTGTGTTGCCCTGCGACAGACTGGCGACCTGTCCAGGGTGACCCCGCCTCTCGCCCGGAACATAGCTGGAGATCGGCACCAGCAACTCGGCCTCATTAGGGACAAGGGTGAAAGAAAATGGATGGATGGATATAATTGCTTATAAATAATAAAAAGCATACTGGAAAAGACAAACCGCTCAAGTTCAACACCTGAAGATGCTGCATACATCCCTAAAACATCAACATCTAAACAGCGTTCTTTTTTCCCCAGGTTAACACAGCAGAGACTTTAAAGTTAGAAACTTTAAACACTAGAGCTGGGAATGAACAGTGATTAATCTAGGGGGAAATGCAGTGCAAG
Source organism: Poeciliopsis retropinna (assembly GCA_010277075.1). NCBI lineage: Eukaryota > Metazoa > Chordata > Actinopteri > Cyprinodontiformes > Poeciliidae > Poeciliopsis > Poeciliopsis retropinna. The sequence goes on from VMRM01000009.1 coordinate 3,710,261, forward strand.
CTAAAGTCAACAAAAGCATAAATGTAGGTCGGAAAGCTGCAGGCTTGTTGTGCCAGGCCAGTGAGGTCTGAGTCCAGCAGAGGATTCCAGAGGAACCTGCTGTCAAGTCTAAACGCAACAAAATATTCCTCACAATCTTTTCGCTTTGATGATGCAAATCTTAGTTTTAAAGGGGCAGTATTACGTGTTTTCCGGCCACATAGTATTATTTTATAGCAGAATCAAGTAACTATGTTGCCTTCAGTTGTTATAAAAATGCTCTATGTATCTAATATGACTTACAATAAATCTCACTTTGTTATTTAACGTGTTCAAATTGGACCTCTGTCTCTTTAAAAATTCATGCTCTTTCTGAAACTCAGACCTTCCGGAAGTCATCTTAACATCTCTTTTATTAAACCTTTAGCAACGTTTCTACCAGGATTTCACTGAGAAGAAGCTCGCATAAAGAGCTCAGCAGATGTGTTGTTTCACCAGGTGTTTGCTAATTGCTGCTGGCTAGTCTGAAGGAGCTGAGTGAGGGAGTCATGGAGGAGGGCTGCTCTGAGGTGGAAGCTTGGAAACTGCAGCTCTCAGGAGGAGCTGCGTGTCGAAGGCGGTGCTAGGTTCACCTAGGCGCCATGGACAACTGAATGGTTGCCATGAAGGTTAAAGGATTTCTCAAACTTGCATGAAAGAATCAAAGCAACACTCCTGGTATGTTTTTGGTTAGGGAATAATATTATAACATGATTTAAAGGTCAAAATAGTTGATTTTTACGGCCCCTTTAAGTTATCTGGAGAACGATCTTTGGAGTTCAGATCTCCAGAAGACACAGTGAGTTTATCTCAGTGGAGACACACACAGCCTGGTGTTATCTGTATGTGAGCCTTCTGAAATATTCATCCTCTCACAGCTGAATTATTCACTGTTGCACTGACTTGGTTTCACCTCATCACAAACGTCAATGTGTTTGGTTGTTTGACAGGAAATGCGACGGCGTTCTAGAAAGAAGAATGCAGTTCTGGGAGTTCTGCTTCTCGCCACTGTCCTGTACTACTTCTATCCGTTCGAATTCCTCCTCACGGTGAGACCCCGAGCTAAAAAAAAAGAATCCTGTCCAACGGAAAATGACAACTGGAAGAGTTTGAGTCTGCTCTGTTTTCCCCTCCGGATGTGGTTCCACCGCACAAGCACACACTTTGGTTGTTGTGTCTTTCAGAGTTTAACTAGACCGCCTTCAACGCAACTGAGCTGGAAGGTGGAGAGGCTTGTCAGTAAGGAGTCCTGGGTGGAGCAGGGAGATTATCTGCCTCTCAATGTGTCCTATCAGCTGCTGGCAGGAATGCCATCGACTCAGCAGAGTGAGTTCCACTCACAGTTGGCTAGTAACTGATTATATTTACTCAGACACACTTAATTGAGCAAAATTATGGGAAAAAAAATGTTCTTTTAGGAGTATTTTTTTTACTATGCTGTACTTTTTACTTTTACTTGAGTAATTATATTATGTGTCACTACTCTTTGAGTAAAATTCCTGGATCCTCTGCCCACTGAGAGTAACTCCACTGAATGAAGAACAAACTTGTTTTAACCAAAACTTCCATACAAACACACCTGCAGTTCATGTTAAAGTTTTACAAGTTTCACGTCGAAAGAATTTGATTTGGTTTCTTTTGCCTGAGTTTATTTTATAGATATGTTATTTGTATGAATTATCATGTAGGTCTTTAAATATCAAAATCTCCACATAACATTGTTGATCTCAGTAAAAGGTAGTGATCCTGACCCAACAGTATGGAAGAAGCCACTGCTGACTGGCTAAAAATGACACCAAGCCCCCAGCCCACATCTTGGGGCTCCATCAAAAACACACTGATGAGCCCCAAGACTTTTGGAAAAATATTCACTGCAAAAACACAAAATCTTACAAAGTTTTTTTTTTTGGTCTAGTTTCTCATGAAAATATCTTGATTAACTTGAGATAAGGCAAAACAAACTTATAAGAAACTTTTCTGCAAGATATAGGATCGATCTGTCGATCGACCCCAATAGATCGATCGAGTTGGTGGTGATCGATCTGTGAAAAGATCGATCACCCCCAACTCTTCCCTGAGCTGCTTTTTTATTTTTTCAGACAATAATTCCTTAATATTGACCAAAAGTATCAGTTCCAATATCATATTATTTCACTTATAACAGCACATTTTTTGTGTCTCATCAGTCTTGTGTACTAATGAGACAAAAGCTGAATTTTGGAAAGTGTGTCCCCCTTTCATCAGATGAAAAACTAACACAGCACTTCACAATAAAAACAACATCCCTGCAGTCAGACATGATGGTGGGTGTGTGATGATTGTGGGCCGATTTACTGATTCAGGGCCTGGCTCTATTGATGGAACCGCAAATTTATGTCTCGTAAAATGATCATCTGTCACTTGGCGACCTAAAGCTCAGTCACTTGTTTTATGTAGAAGGACGAAGATGAAGCAAACCACCAAGCCCACATCTGGATATCTCAGAAAAACCAAAACTAAAGAAAGGTTTTAGAGTGGCCTGGAAAAAGCCCACAGTTAAATCTAATTGAAATGCTGTGTCGTGACTGTAAATGGGCCGTCCATGTCTGAAAACCGTGCAATGGGAACAATTCTGCAAGGAAGAGCGGGCCACAATTGCTCCACAAACACTTGATGCCAGTTGTTGCAGCCATACGGCTAGGCCGGTTTAGATTGTCTCTTTTCTTTTTAAACATAAAATTTTTATTAATTTAGTATTAATAAAAAAATTCAACAAACAGATTTAGTTGTTTTAGAACAATCAAATGAACTTTAAATGACACCATTAACGAAGTGAGTGTTCTGGCCCTCTCTAAATCTCAGTAAAACTCTGACATTATAACCCTTATCGTATAAAAACCTGTCAGCGTCCCTCACCCCCTCTTATCTGTCGCAACACACTTTGTAAAACAAAAAAAAAAACCCTGTAAAGCAGATTACAGTCTGCCTCCATCCATCAGCTAATGCCTTTAAAAACACTCCATCATTAAAACTGCATGAAATAAAGCGACAAATCCATTTATCTGTTTTTTTCAATTTAACTACAGCAGTAGCCATTTTAAGTATAACAATAATTTGAGGAGTTGTGTGTTTTATTAAAAGCAAAAGATCAACATTTGTTAGGTTTAGAATATAAGATTATAAAAAGAATTACCTCATAAACTCCTTCACCTCACTATTCATAAAACATATTTGTCTGCCTAGGATTGTATTTGCTAAGTTTTAATATTGCTTACAGACCATTTATTTCAGTAACTCTGGCCTTTATTTATGATTATAATATTTTTCTGGTTACGGTTAATGAAAATGGTATTTAGAATTACATCAGTCATTACATTTTTAATAGAGAAATATGAACTTGATGAAAATGATGTTTAAAGCTGCAGCTCTCTCCATGTTGTGACAACATGTTATGAGACGGATGATCTGTGAAGAGATCGATCTCCCCCAACTCCTCCCTGAGCTGCTACTGCAAATGCACAACTATTGTCCAAAAACAACCAATCAGAGCCAGGAGGAGGGGCTTAGCGCTGTCAGCCATCCTCATGTACTCGCTGCTCAATGTATCAATGTTGTTAGGTGGAGAAACAACGTTTTTCCTGCGACAGGAAAACAATTTATCCACCATCACCTGTGGCTATGCTAACTAGCCTGAGCATCCAGGCTACTTAGCAGTGTAGCAAAGAGCACAGGATGTCAATATTTTATTTTTTTTCCCCCACACATTATCCATCTTATACCATACTGTCACCACATGTTTTAACAAATATGTAAAATATATATATATTTCATAAAAGTTACATACTGCAGCATTAATATTGAATAAAAGTTGTTATTTTTAAAAAGTACTTTTCAGGACTCATGTTGTAATTAAGTAATATCACTGTATGTAGATTTTCATTCCTGTCTGGATACATTACAGAGTTCCTAACCATCGGCATGTCATCAATCAAGCGGAAGAAGGGCAGCTACCTGGTTCCCACGCTGCAGTCGCTCTTCTCTCAGTCGTCTCCTGCAGAGCGCTCCTCCATGGTGGTGGTGGTGCTGATCGCAGACTTCGACGTTCACTGGGTAACCAGTACCGTCAGGGAAATCAACTCATCGTTTGCCTCTGAACTGGACCAAGGCCAGCTTTTAGTCATCCACGTGTCCCAGAAGTGGTACCCTCCTCTGACAGGTGCAGCAGATGAATTCCAGCCAGGCAGGAAGCTTCAGTAAAGTTCTTGCTGGTTGATTATTCATGCAAGTCTCTCTGCTTCTTCTTGAAGGCTTGAAGAGGAACTACAATGATGCTCCCGACCGGGTGTCGTTCCGCTCCAAGCAGAATGTGGATTACTCCTTCTTGATCCACTACAGTGCAGGTCTTGGCCAGTACTACCTCCAGCTGGAAGACGACGTCTTTTCAGCGCAGAACTTTCTCACAACTATTCGGAAGCACATCGAGGAGCAAAATGCGAAAAAGGACACCTGGGCGATGTTGGAGTTTTCAGCCCTTGGTTACATCGGGAAACTCTACAAGTCCTCCAATCTTCCACTTCTGGCTCGCTTCCTTTTTCTTTTTTACCAAGAAATGCCTTGTGACTGGCTGATGACTCATTTTCGACAGCTGATGACCCAAAGAGAGACCATCCTCTTTAAACCCTCGCTGTTCCAACACATGGGCACTTTTTCGTCATTCCAGGGAACATACAACAAGCTAAAGGATAAGGACTTTGAAGAAGGGCTATACACCAATCCCTCAGCTGAAGTGTATTCAAACATTTCCACCTACCAGAAGCACTTCCCCAAACTGGCCTGGGATCCCGGGGAGGGCTTCTTCTGGGGACGCACTCCAGAAAGAGGAGATTATTTGACGGTGGTGTTCCTGAAGCCTGTGGTGGTAACGGGGATACTGGTGGAAACGGGATCAGGAGGAAAGGACCTCCTGGACTATGGCCAGGTGGAATTAGGCCAAGACGTAGTCACTGCAGGGATAAAGAGCTGTAAAACCTTCCAGTCACTGGGAGCTTTTATGAATGGAAGATTTGAGATGCGAGAGGTTGACAAACTGCGCGGCTCTGCTTCTTCATGTCTGAAGATATCGGTGACAGCCGGGCAGAAAGACTGGGTGATCGTTCGGAAAATAAGAATCACAACAAAGTCCAGCGTATCCTGACGCCAAACGTAACTGGTTTGTCTGTCTTCCAACCTGACTAACATTTGGCTTTCCAGTTGGAGTAAGCATCCAACTGGAAATACTGGTGGTGGTGATGGGAGGTTCCTGTTTCCCAACAGAAACAGGAACAACATCGACCATGCCTCAGTGGAGCCTCTTCCACCCTGGAGATGTTTGACCAAAGCAAATTATGTACAGTGATTAAACAGCCATAGTAGATAAGCAAGCAAATCCATTTGGTCTTTGTGTTTCTTACTGTAGGAATCTGCAGCATTTTTTGTTTTGTTACGCCCCATTTTCCTCTAAACTATGTATTTGTACCTTTTTACTTAAAGCATGAATCACTTTTTGCAAATGTTTTCTTGCATCACGTTTTCTAAAAGAAAATCCGTGCTACCTCACACATCAAATGTGTCATTTTCTTGGACCGATGCTTGTGTAAATCAGTCTTTAAGTTTATATATATGTAAAACCCTCAAATCTATCTGCTTGTAATATCTATCAGAGTAGCTGCGTTCCCATTGAGCACATGATTGCGCAATCTGACACATAAAAATAAACTTGCTGCTTCAGAAATACAGGTTTATCTACAAACTCTTTAGCGATAAACCAAACTTTTTGGTTAATAGAAAACCATTTTTTTGCATCACACAAGTCACATGGTCAATAAGTGGATATCATGATCGGCGCAAACCGCAAAGAAGACAACAGGAAGTAGTAGAAGGATAATGCAGTGCTCATGTGTAATTTTTGTTGCGTTTCTTATTTAGTAGAAACACTGCAATTGTGAAATTGTCTTTTTTTTTTTTTTTCAATATTAGTGAAATATTGACAAGGTATTGCGCACATTTCTAATGGAAACACAGCTACTGGAGTAGTTTTATTTTATTTTCCAGACAAACAAACTGTTATTGTTTATCTGAACTGTTTCAATGTAACGTGTGGCCTGAGACAGGAGTCATTAGGAAATGTGTTGTTTGACCAACCCTGTTATTTATGCAAAGGTGTGAGTTTGTCGCACAGCAAAAACTGCTGCTAAATATCCTGCTACCCAAAACCATTAGTGTTATGCACCAACTGGTTACTGGTAGAAAGGTTTACTGAGGTTTTAGGGTTAGGATTTTGGCTTTTATTATGACTTTTTCCACTTCCACGGCTGCGGGCAAAATAATATTGTTCTTGACCAATAAATCAAACCAATTTTTGGTAGAAATTGTTTCTATGTGGGAAATGATTTACCAGCAAGTGCATGATAGTAATTGAGATCCTGCAGTCATTCCAATTTGAAGACGGGTTAGACTGCAGATTCTAGCTGAAAAGTATTCCTCCTGAAAATCTGAGTAAAATGACTTGTTTCAGACATTGTTCAGAAGAACAGCTGAGCTTTGGTAATAAAGATGGTGAGGGGAAACGTATGAAGTTCAGAAAATGGCCGGCTGCTCAACTAAAATGAGCAGCCGGATGCTTTAAAACTGAAACAAATATGAGAAAAATTTGGAAGAAAATAGAAAACTACATTTCTGATATATTGAAGCAAAGGCAAAACAGCCACTGATGATGAAGAGGGTCTAGAATTACCTGTTACGTCTGTAACAATTAGATACGTTCTATGTGAAGCTAGCCTGTCCCTTGCTTTCCTAGCAGTTCTGCTCTAATGTCCCAGTCTCCGTCAGGGACTTCTGCTTTTGAACTCGATTTCTCAGGTTGCACGTCACCTGGGCCAATCGGCAAACAAAAGGAGTTGTGAACATTTTTTTCTTTTTACTGTAATTTGCTTGTGGTTGTAGTTTTCTAATGGGAGTGGAAGAAGTGAACAAAGCCGTTCAATCAGTGTTGACCTCACTTCCAAATGTCGAACAGGGAAGGGGGCAGCGAGAGGAATGTTTAAGACATTAAACTCTACTCCACATAGAGTTTGGCAAAAGTTTGCTGATTTTTCCAGTTGGCTCAATTAATTTCTGGCAAGCTTCGAAGCGTTTCTCCTTCACAACTGAGCCGGTGCATCACATACAGCACGCCACCGCCAAATGTTAGCGATCCAATCATTCAGCAGCTTTACAGGCTAACATCAGCTTGTCGTACTTACGTTAACGAGTCAAGAGTAGAAAATTGGTCACATGTTTTCTATTTTTCCTCTTTCACAATTAAATACTTAAGAGACGGGGGCGGTATGTTTCCTGTTTTGTATGAAACCATTTCAGCCGTTACTGACTTTGTTTCAGATGAATCTATAAATACCACATTTACTGAAGATAACATCTGCCCATAAATGTGTGGCAGTCAGTTAAAATTGTTTTCAAAGAACAGAAGAACTCCTAAACCTAATCCCTAATCTGGCGTGAGCAGAAATAAATTTTACTCAACAAGTTTTTATTTGGTTAAAACTGCCGACAGATACATTTATAAGTTAATAACACAATATAAACTTGTTGGAACGCATGTTTTTGCTCTGATGTTGGTTAAAAAAAAAAAAAATGAGGACAAAATCTCAGAAAGAGGGAGTCCATCAATCGCAGCAGTTAATCTGATAATCCCTGCTGTGTCCTGTGAACGTTTACAGTACCAGGTACAAAATGGCCTTTGGCTCATCCAGCTGTTATTATTGCAGCTCTCCATTAACATCATTCCAAAATGCTAATCCCTTTCCATTGAGCAACTATAATACCGTTTTCTCCTCACTATGAAACCAGCCTAAGTGAATAGAAAATAGAAGTATACGTGGGACAAAAAATATATATATATTATGAAGTTATCTTAACCCTTTAACTGTCATGATGTCACCGGTGTCCTCATGGACCCATTGACTTACATGCAAGCATTTCGAGGGTGACAGTCAAGGGGTTTTAACATGTTAACCTGAATTCCACGGCAGCTTATTTACATTGATATAAACATCATTGATCACAATTCAAATGTTTTGATCAGAATTGAAACTGACAAGCATTATCTGCCAGAGACATGCATGGTGGATAACTGGAGGAAAGAACAATCCCTTTTTCTTCTGTTGCGTTCAGTGACGCTGGAACTCATAACACCGATCAGCTGACAGAACAATGAGACACACAGAGCTGGGACAGCAGCTTCCATCCAAATCATGCAAGTCTGTTAAACATGTTTCATTTGCTTCGAATTGTTACTAGTAAAATTGTTGAACAGCTTCTGTGATCATTTTTTGACCTTTTAGTTCAAAATTTTCTAGCAAGCGCCTCTCGGGGCTGGGTGCAGCTCCTCTTGTGTTTCCGTGGGGACTGATCTGTGGGGCCAAGGCTTAACTGGAGACCCCAGCTCTGGGGGAGGAGCTTCGGTTAAATAGGTGATGCTTTGTATGAGCAAACAGTTAGGTTTACTCGTACTAACCTAACTGGTTGCCAGGGGAGATTTGAGGATTTCACAATCATGCAAGAAAGAACCAAAGAACACTCCAAGTATGTTGTTGATGAGGGAATGACATTATAGTATGATGTGAAACCCAAAACATGATTTTTCATAATGCCCCCCTTTAAAATGACAGTTCAGATTATTTAGAAACTATCAAACATTTGTAGAAGGTTACATATTAGGTAACAAAAATTTATTAATAATCACACTTTATTTGGAAAAAAACAACAAAAAAACAGAAACTGCAAACAGATTAAGGTAAAGTGTCATGACATTCCCAAAAGTATTGGATAATTTTTATCCAATACTTATTTTTATCCAATAATTTTTATCAATAATTGTACTCTGACTTCCTGAAAGCCATGTTTTATAATGTTACTCTTTATTTATTACACCTGCCGCGCTGTACCTTATAATTCTGTGTGGTGTTCTCAATATGGACTCCGGTATGTCTTGGGTTTCACTGCCAACTCTAGACTGACTCTGTTCAGTTGCACTCGGTGGCTTGTCCTGAAGGCTTTGTTGAGCAGCAGATCCAGGCTCACGTCTCTGTGAGCCCCCACTCCCACTCCCAGCGACGGAGCGGTTCTGAGACGCCGTCCGGGCTTCAGCTTCTTTAGACGGGTCAGCACCATGCTGAGTTGCGTCCTCGCTGGTCTGAAAGAGTTTACTGTATATTATTATTAAAAAACAATAAATTATGTAAGTTAAAAAAGGACAATGGAAGAAGATACCAAAGAGGGGGGGGGGGGGAATCAAAACACACAAAACAATTAAAGATAAATTCTTCTGGATTCTCAGTCTTATAGTTTCACTGCTGCTCTTATTTGCTGAGGTATGAGAACTTATAAAACAGAGTACTGTTTGCCAACTACACTATCCTTTTTTATACTGGAAAGCATAAACACCAGTAGAAAAATTATTGCATTTTGCAGTCATTTTTACCATGTATTTTCTTTATGTTCTTGACAAACTGACATATTTTTTTCACATTCACTACATAAATAGTTTCTCAAGTAACCATTTCATGTCTATTTCAATTCGCCGTCTGGGAGAAGACTTCAACACAGAAGCAGTCTGAGTTCACCTTTATGGTGCGTTTAGTTTGACCGAGATCCCAGGTGAAAATACAAGGAGAAATGTTGGAATTTTGATAGGGAAAGTTGGAGATTGTTGAGCAGCTATTTACTGTACAGTGTCTATTTACAACCAAACTAGAGACAATTACATTGTTATCAGCTTGTGTTCCTACTAGTATTTACATCCAAAGCAGCCAGTCATAGCGGTTTGCTGACTTGAAAGTAAAACAGGTTCAGTTCTGGCACAACAGACTGAAGGTCCGACTTCCCAGAAAAATTATTTGCATTATTGTCATTGTTAGCAGTAGCAAATAGCTAAATTAGCAGCCAGAACAAAAGCCTAAAAGTAGACGTTGCTTCAGACTGGCAACCTGTCCAGGGTGTGCTGTTGTTTCTTTTCGTCATGTTCCAGGGACGGAGATTCAAATTCAATTCCCGTTCTTCAGATAGATCAAAACTTGTGTCAAACGTTTTAGCTGGTCTTCAGCAAAAAAATGTTTTTTATTTGTGCTGCTTTTGCTTTGCAGATATTTACAAAAGTTTACAGGTCAAAAGGTCAACCTACACCCCCACATTATCCAAATCAAACGAAATTGGTGTCTATTGTTTGCCATGTTTGTGCAGGAAACTTTCTTGCTTGTGTGTCTTTTTAAAGATATTGATTTTTTTTAAAAAGTGTCCAGAGGTCACCAGGGGTGAAGCCCATGGCCCTCAATTTCACAAAATCAAACACAATTGATGTCAATCTACTCTGCCATATTGGTGCTGGTTTGTTCTGATGAAATGTGCTGCTTTTGGACACCAAGTCCTTTCAAAATCTCTGGTGACTATAAAAGTTGTCTAGCGTACCTCAGAACTCAGCTCAAATGTATCCCAGTTACTCTCCAATTACAGTGAACAGTGTTGTCATGAACAGAAGAGAGAGAACATCTGCACTATCCTCCCCAGGGCAGTTTCGGAACCATTCAGACCTGCATTGGGACCGAAACGCCTCATGTTGCTTGGGTTGGTAAGCACCTCCGAGGTGAAAACAACCTAAATGACTCACAGTCACAACAAAAGGATCGGTGACTCAAGGAACACCACTGACCCTTTCCATCTGGGAGTCCCAAAGTAAATTGGGGAGCAGCAATAGATCAGAATATATTCAAACGGTGACAGGTATTTAGAACAAAAATAGATACAGAATGTTCAACGATGCAATGGACCATGAGGTTACCAGGCAACAACATGAGGAAGTAAAAGGGGTAAGAGGAATTTGATGGAAGAGAACCTGCTGAAGGTGAAGGTGCACCACTGGAAGCAAGATAGAAGTCAAGTGTCTGAAAGTAAGGGGGGAGATAGGTGGGAAAGAGAACTTGAATGAAGCCTGAAGGTCTCGGTATGTCAGAGTAGACATGATGGAAGGTTCCAGACCAGGAAGCAGAGTCACAACACACCTCTCTGCACTGTGCCTACTGTTAACCTCTCTTCACCCCTCTGACACAGTGTCTTGCCCACGTCCAAAACAAATGGATTAAAAAGAAATGTAAAAGCAGCAAATCATGAACACCTCATGAAAATCAATTTTGAACATGTTTTTAACGCAGCACATACAATTTACTTTGGTTTGACTTGATTTATGGGAATCAGACTGATTCATTTTGGCCGCAGCAAGATTGTTAGTAAATTGTTAACATTTTCACATTCCTCAAAATACTGGACGAGGAAAGAGTAGCAATCAGGATGTGCAAAGGGTTGGCGTGACAGAGAGAGACAAGATGGAGGAAAATAATCTGTTGTGTAGGTCCTTCAGTAAGGGAGCTGAAAGAAGGAAGTGAACGTATCAAACAGTTTGTGTGGACCTAACCTTCTTGCCAACATCTGTGTCCCTGCTGCCTCTGCCTGATTGGGATTTCCCCTCATCTGGTGGGCAGATTCCCCACAACTTGAGTCTCCTGAGACCATCCTTGGAACGGGCAGTTGGGTCGATGTGGTGGGCTGGGATACGAGCCGGTAAATCCCAAGTGCCCTTATAAACTGGCCAGGTTATGCCTTTCTGTAAACCGCATTAGAGACATGCAGAATGGTCCAATGAGAGACTGCCTCACATAAAATCAGAACAAGTACATAGTTTAGTGCTCAGACCTTCACCCCTGGGAGAAGATGACCCCTGCTGTCCACAATGAAGGAGGTGTGACCCATGTGTGCACTGGGTCGCTGCAAACAGGGAAACCCACAGTATCATCACCTTCTGAAAATGTTCTTTTTCTTTTCTTTTTTTAAAATTTCTTCTTCTTCTTTCCCTTTTTTTTAATTTAATTTAATTTAATTTAATTAATTTATTTTTTTTCCTAAATCACTTTTGGCGTAATAAATAGTGAATAAATAAATAAAAATCACCGCCTCATTTTGCCAAAAGATGATTTCGAAAAAAACAAAAACTACTTTTAGCCTTTATGTTAGTAAGGCGACGATATTTAAAGATAACCGCAGCAGGAACATGCTGTTGATTTCCACAGCTACCTCTTTAAAGCCTTTAGATTTGCACCAGTTCTGCAGCCTCTTGGATCCGAAGGTGCCCTCAAACTTTTATTAAAAAATAAAAAATAAAAAATAAATATATATATATAAAAAATTACTTTACGAGGTTAGAAAAATAATATGTCATTTCTTGCCGTTTACACGAAGTGAATTTACCTGGTTGGCTGAGAAATTGGAAGACATTGCTGCGTCTGTGACAGTCCGAATCTGTTGTGTTGTTTACTGGTCGCTTAGCAACTCTGCTAAGCTGAATGCTGCTGATAAGAAAACTACGGAAGCCATCTAGGACAAGGGAGATTTTATTAGCCTATTATCAATATTTTTGTACCACCTCGCAAACGGGCCCTCAATAAATTTGCAAATGCACGTATCTCTCTCATGTAGTCAGAGAGATAGCAATAAATGTCAGTTTAAAATGTCACATATATACAACTTTAACTTTAGCCACGCAAAATTGTGCTCACATATTCACAACTCTTTGGTGCAGAGAAGTGGTTGAAAATCAATCTTTTAATGTTCATGTTTTGATGAAAATAACTGAAAAGAAATAACTGAAAAAAAACATAATAAAAATAGTCCAAGTACTTTGCATTTTTTCCTTTCTTACAGGATGTTTCTGTTATGTTTATGAGGGATGGCCCTTTGTGCGTTCAAGAAAACAATTTTGAAACTTCAGACATCTCAAACGAGACATTAACATACAACGTCAAATCTCACAGAAACAATATTGTAGCAGAAAAAAACTTGTAATTATTCGAGATGCCGCAATGTTGCTAGAGAACTCACAAAGCAAACGCAAACTAAAAACAATATGGGGGAAGTATATAAACTATGTCATTGTTCGTGAAAGAATAAATATGTGAATAAATGTTATCGCACACACATCTTCAAAACAATTCATATGAACACATACACTGATGGAAAATATTTGCATTCTAGTCTGTGAAAAACTGTGTAGTTTCTATAGTCAAGTGTGGAGCATGTCTTGTCTTTGCTGTTCGACCAAACCAAGACAGTTAAAACCTGAAAGTAATGTCACACAAAGGAAGGTCCGTATTTAATTATACTTAATTAAATGCTATTTAATTATAAATAAATTTTATTTAATTATATTTAATTGGATGTATTTTTTTTCCTTTCCTTTAAATTTTTCCTTTAAATTATATTTAATTAAATATAAGTAATTATGTTTAATTAAATAATGTTTAATTAAATATAAGTATATTTAATTTAATATATTTATATATCAGGTCAATCTTATTCAAAGATTGACCTTTGAATAATTCAGTTCAAAGGTTAATCTTCAAGTTACTTTTATTTTGAAATCATTGGCCGGAAGCTTCTATATTTTTCTTCCGGTGTCAGAACGAACGTCGCGCGACACAACAGAGCTCGCTGAATGAAAAGATAAACGTTTAGGAAATTCTCCTTTCCCCATCCTCAAAAAATGTTTAAATTAATTTAGTTGCTGCCTTAAAGTGTGAAGGAACTGACGGAGTTACAGTCAACGCCCACGTTGTTCTTTCGGCTCTCAGAGACAGTTTGGGTTTTGTGGTTTACTTTCTGGCCCAGGTTGTCATGGAGGGCCCGTCCTGTCGGTTTTCTGCTGCGGGAGAAGAACCCCGGCCGTCGGGCAGGAGGGACTCTGGGTCGGAGCCCACGTGGGACACGAAGACTCACTTTCGTGTGTGTCGCTTCATAATGGAAACAGGTGGGGAGGTGGGCCAAGGTTTGACCCTTCTCATTTAACATAATTTAGGACCCTGCAGTCTACATCTGCGAGAGCAAAGCATTAAAGATTTTAAACTAGAGGTTATATAACGTATATACATCTGGGGAAAATGTATTGGGAAAAACCCTCTTCCCCTCTGCATATTCAGATGCAAACTTAGCTAATATAATGTAAGATGACCACTTAATAAGAGCAAGTATTTTGATTAAAATTCTTTCTTTTAAAAGTTACAATTTCATGGATGCACCGATCTAATTTCTTCACTTCCGATACCGATACAAATATGAGGTCTCGTATCTTCCGATACAGAGCAATGGCGCTGAAATGACTTAAGATTATTTTATTAAACACAGACATACATGTACTGAAATCCAAATGTATGTGATAACTTTGCATCATTACAGCACACTTTCACAAGCTCGGTCAAACATAGAAAAAACAACACAACTTTAATTTGTTCAGTTAGTACAATTAGGAGTAGAACAGCCAATGTAAAAATAAATGATAAAGAAACTGAAAATGTCAAAAACAATAGGCTGACTGTCTTGGACAACACATAAAAAAAATAAATAAAAAAAACCCCAACTGCAAGTCTTCCTTCAAATCTTCCTTCAAATGGTTCAATTCCTAACCATTTAGTAATTAATTAAAATAAATAATAAAGCATGAGCATAGAATTAGACCGACTAGATATGCCGATGTGAATCGGGCATATTGTCACCGATACCTGATCTGGACTGATAGAGATATTAATATCAAATTGGTGTGTTGGAACAGTGTCTGTCCTGAATCAGGTTAAAGTTATCCAGCAGTAATTATTAAGTTGTGACCTGAATAAAGCCTTCTGTTGGTGTCTCATTCATTCAATGTGCAGCTTTTTAGTTATATATTATCAGTTGTAAGGAGGTAAGATGGAAAACCTTCTAACCTTCTCTGCTTGGCTTCTTATTGCTCAGGAGTGAAACTCTGTATGCGCTCAGTACCCGTGGCAACGGCCTGTGTGTTGTACCATCGTTTCTTCCAGCGGGTCACATCCCGTGTTTATGAACCCTATCTGGTGGCCATGAGCTGCTTGTACTTGGCTGGAAAAGTGGAGGAGCAACACATCCGGACCCGGGACATCATCAACGTGAGCCACAGGTAGTACACATGGATAAGATTAAATAATACACTGGCAGATTGAAAACCTCCTCCTGAGCGGATATTGACTAAAGGCAATATTTGTGTGATTGGAAAACAGTTGTGAAATCAAACTGTGTTCAACAGTTATTGCTTGGCGTCTGTGCAGACGTTAGGATTAATGGTGAGAAATGAGGCATCTTTACCATATTTTTATTGTTATAATTTTGAAACCAGATCTTTCAATATATGGGCTGTTGATAAAGGACTGGGAATTTTGCTGAATGGCGATCTCTGGAGTCTTTATATTCCAAAGAGCCATTTTTGTTTATTCAAATGAGACTCATTTAGGGCCACCAATGTTATTTGACCTTTTGAAAAAAGATAAAGATCTACTACAGAAATTTTGTTGTCATTTTTAAAGAACCACAGTTGTATTTTTATTTTTAAAGATTTTTTTTGCCACTAGTGACCTTTATTTTGAAAGTATGCCAAGAGGAATATTTTTTTTAAGTTATTTATATATTTTCCCTCTTTCCCCTGTGGGTTGGTCTGTTTTTGTATAGTTTCTCTATTGGTTTTATTTAAAAAAAAAACTTTTATGCTATACTACAATAACTAAGGGTAACAACCAAAAACATAACAACTTAAAAATGTCCTTAAAAGCACAATAAGCCAGTAATTGTGTGGAGTTGGGCTTTGTGAGACGTCATTGTCGACACATCCATCAACACACAGCTGCAGCAGGCTTTTGTCATCACACTGTTCAGGTTACAGGACTTTCTGTTCTGTCCAGAAATTATGGAAGTGCTGGATATTTTCCACAGTCTGTAGACCCCCTGGAGAAAACACTGAAAGCTGAATTTAAATATAAATGAAAAACCTTTCCATTCTGGCTGTTTGTGTCTCTCAGGTACTTTAACAAAGGCAGTGCTCCTCTCGAATGTGATAAGGAGTTCTGGGACCTAAGGGACAGCGTGGTGCAGTGTGAGCTCCTCATCCTACGACAGCTTAACTTCCACGTCTCCTTTGAACATCCTCACAAGGTGTGAATGTGTGCAAACATCCATGTATCCCTGTCTTCCCCATCTGGTTTTCAGCCAGTGTTATTCCCCAGTGCTGCTACTGATGTCTGTTTCTGTTTGCATAAAATTCCTAAACGTTTAACATCTTTCAATATAAATGAAGCTTGTTACAAGGAAACTGCATAATTGGATTTAAATAAATCCCTACTGGTGTGAAAATTGATAAACAATGCCATCTAGTGGCTGAGATGTTACACCCTAATGCATGTAACTATGTCATCAAAAAGATTACAAAAATCTAGAAGGAAGGAATAAAAAAAGGGGAGACAAGTTAAAAGGTGAAAACAGAGTGTGTGTTGTGTTGCTTCCCAGTGTTCAATGCAAAGTGTGTTTTCTGCCCCTCTCTGCAGTATTTGCTCCACTACCTGCTTTCTGTAAAATCACTGGTGAACCGGCACGCTTGGTCTCGAACCCCCGTGGCTGAGACTTCCTGGGCATTGCTGAGAGACTGTTACCATGGAGACATGTGCATCCGCCACACACCGCAACACATCGCGGTAGCTGCACTCTACCTGGCGATGAACAGCTATGGAGTGGAGCTACCCGCTGGAGAGAAGGAATGGTGGCAGGTGTGTTAACAGTGAGAATGTGTGGGCGTGTGTGTGTGCGGGTGCGTGTGTGTGTGTATGAGTGGCAGAGGGAGGATAATTTAATGGGGCCGACTGCTTTGATAGGAAATTTTCCAGTTTCTGATCTCTGGTTTTGTAGAACTCTGTCTACTGATGGATATTCTCCACAATTCCACTTTCTCTTTAAGAACTGTAGATGGCAACAAAAATATTATGTTATTCTCTGCTTCCTCAGTAAATTGAACAATTTGCTCACTTAATACCAGCATTTCCAGATTATGGCCCAGAGCATGCCTCAACTAAATGAATAAAACTCAGTTAAATGAATGATCGCCACATTTACTCCTCTGTAAGACAAGTTATAGCTCACTAACATTTTTTTATTTTGTACACTCCTGAAAAATCCATGTATTCTGTATAATAAGTGAGGACAGTTTAGCCCAAATTTATAGGTGTAGCCTCCCATCTGCTGTTATTTGTTGTGCTGTTGAGCCATTTATTCATCTATTATAACTTCAGTAACCATAAGAACATTCTCTGTTCAATCATTCAATTCAAATTTAGACTGAATTCAAAATACTTTTCTTATCATAAGGGGAAATTAAACACTGTCATAACTCATCATCCAAGTATCTTCAAAGAGTCATTTTGGATAGTAAGAGATCTCCAGTAGCAGTCAGTCTTGCAACAAGTATGAAGAAGCTTCTCACTGAAGAACATTGTTGCATAGCAGTCATATGACTCTCATAACATGCAAGCAGGTCACTATCAGGGCAGCAAAGCCCAGCAACATTGCCTGGACTTGTTCACTGATGACCGCTGTGCAACCCTGGATGGTCCAGATGGATGCAGTAGTGGATTGGTGGTGGATGGCCACCACGTCTCAACACGGCTGTGACGTCAGCAAGGAGGTGGTGGAGTCATGCTTTGGGCTGAAATCATGGGGGGAGAGAGAGAGCTGGTCGGCCCCTTCAGAGTCCCTGAAGGTGTAAAAATGACCTCAGCAAAGTATATGGACTTTCTGCAGTGCATAATAATTTGGAACAGTGCATTTTGAGTTTTTTATTTTTGAAAAAAATACTGTTCTTATGGGGAGCTTTGTTCAGTAAAATTTTATTTATACTGTAATAGTTCATGACTTGAAAATTATACTGACCATCATTTGCATTGACCATTTAGGAAAATCTGAGAAAATATCACTTGATAATAATTTGGAACATGGTGTATTCAGCTTGTGAAAGCAAGACCTTGTTCCCACGGTTACGCATCGTAAAAGCTGTCCAAAAGTGAAAAGTAAGGGCAAATATCCTTGCAGCTGCACAGCAGCCAAAACCAGAGGAAATAATTGTCCAGATATGCATCACATCAACCAGGAAATGATGAGCACAAATCTACAAAAAGATCAAATTAGAACTACAGTAACATCTTCTTCAACATGCTGCTACCATGAGTAGTATTCATTATCAATAATAGGACCAGAGGCATTGTCACACTGTGTGTGAGGCTGCTGCTCTTACACTTCTCTGCAGTTTAACAAGATTTGACTAATACTACAAAACAAAGACAATCTGATTCAAGGGTTGAGTCTTCAGCATCTAATGTTAATGATGAGCAAAATTAGAATTATTAGCATTAAGAACAGCATCATTCTCTAAACTCAGATTATCAAAACACTGGCGTCTTTCAGACTCCTGAACAGGTGAAACAGAGCAACTTTCCAGAAATAAGCTTGAATGTACCAAATAAAATGCAGCTTCCCTTTTAGGTGCTTGTTGCCCATCTTGTTCTTTCTCTGACTTTATTCATAAAGCCCTCATTCGATTCTGTGTTTTCACTGATGTGATAAAAGATTGTAGTTTTAGGTCCTACGAAGGGTAAAATTTTCTAATTTCAGTCATTTGCTCAGTTTTTTTTTGTTTGTTTGTTTGTATCTAAAAGTAAAACCTAGATCTCACATTAATACAAATCCTTCAAATCAGACAGGATAACCCAACACATCACATATGGGAATGCATCTTTCTGACACATAAGTCAATGAAAGCTGTTGGAATGTCATTTTAAGAGCTCAGGAAGGCAGTAAATTGTAAACCATAAAAGTTATTGAGATCTCAGGCGGCTGCGAGGCGTGCGGGCTGGAACGAGCCAAAGCACCAGCCCATGTGGAAGCGGCGGCGGCGGCAGCTGAAACGTCAGATAGCTGGAAGCTGTTAAACAGTCACAGTACAAATTAATTGAAGTGTAAGCTGATGTGTAGAGGCAGTTAAGCTGTCAGACGAAGACTGAAAGAGCTTTCAGGAAGCCGGCAGACTCCAACCAGGAGTTGGTCTGCTCTCGGCCAGATCTGGATTTCATCACAAGCCGCTGGAGCCGGGCAAATACTGATGCAGAATATTTCAGTTGGTACAAATGTTGATCCAGAAGTACTTGAGAGAAGCTGTTTGTTCTTTGTTCTGCAGGCTTTGATGTTTAGGTGCCACAGTGTAGTTTATTTTTAGCGCCTTAAAAGCATCAAAGAGCTTAAAAGTTTTTCTATTGGGACCACATTGTATGACAGACCAACACAAAATAGTGTATATTGTGAAGTGGAAGGAAAATAAAACCTGGTTCTCCAAAGTTTTTAAGAAACTTGATGTGTAAATATATTCAGGTCCTCTGACTCAATTCTTTCTATAGGCATCTTTTCTCTGCAGCTCCTGCTGCAAGGCTTAAAGGACCACCTCAATCAGAAGACCTCAACATTTCTCCATTCTTTATGGAAACTAACATCTGGCAACATCTGTTTTCAAGTTTTGCTGCAGATTCTCAGGTGGCTTTAGGTCTGTACTTTGACTAGGTTGTTCTAACTATGACTATGCTGATGAAATCATTCCATTGTAGCTCTTGCTATATGTGTATCATTGTCCTTTTAAAAGGAGAACCTCTTCAGCAAGTCTTCTGCAGCGTCTGAGTTATTGTCCATGATTGTCTTGTATTTAGCTCCATCCCAAACCATGTAATGTTTTGTAGAACTAACTCTGCTCTAAATGTCTCAAAACTTCATCCTTGACCCGTCTACTGCGCTCGCTGGTCTTCATGATGCTGGTTGTTCTCTAACAGACCTCTGAGGCCAGAAACTGAAAATCTGGACTTATGCAGATGAAGTTACACACAGCTGGACTCTATTAGAACAGCTGTTAGCACTGCATTTTATTTAGGTGCATCACATGTCAGAGGGTTGTCTCCATGATGAAGTATCGGGGTTATTGTACACAGAAGAAAACATAAAATTGACAAAGGAGGAGTACATTTTTGCTAAAAAAAATATATATGTGAGATTAATTTCACATTATTTTTTAGAAAAAAAACTTTGAAATTCTGTTGAAAACTAAATTTTTATTTAATTTCCCACAATTTAAAGCACACATTTAAACACAAATTGTAAAGTCGGCAATTTGTAAGACAAGAACTCAAATGTTTTCAGATTACGAAGTCAAACAAAAAGCGACAGATGTTTCAGGAGATGTGGATATCCTCCAGAGTGTAAGGGGGCATCAGACTCACTATGAACACCTCTAATATGGTTAAACTTTTCATTAAGGCAACAATTCTGTATCAAAATGTATTTTTATTGGTCTGGTGTAATATTCTAATTTCAGATGTCTTTGTTAGCTGTAAGCAAAAAATAAACTTAATTACCAGAAATAAACATCCATCTGCTTATAATTAATCTATGAATGTCACTTAGTGATAACTTTCCCGAAGTAAATGGGCATTTTAATATTCTAAATTACTGAATAGGTTTCTAATAGTTTTAATGAATATACATCATTAGTCTCAGGGGGAATTTCACATTTCAATACAAAACTCTGTCATATAAATCCAAATACATGGAAGAAAAAAAATTAAAACTTTATTTCATTTTCCTTCTGTCATGATTACACACCACTGTATGTTTCACATCCGATCCCAGTAAAACACTACAATTAACTAGAAGAGCAGAGTCGGTTTAGACAGACTGGTTCACTGTTGGATGAAAAGCAATTGTTCAGACTGTATTGTTTTTACATATGACTTGCATTTCACCCTGATCATTGTGGGCCATAACACAGCAGGCCATAAAATGATTACACTGATGTGTGAGTATGGAGGTTTTCTATGCTACCGCTTCAAAAAATATTTAGTCCAAAGATGCTTGTGCTGTCATGCAGACTGTTTCCTCGCGCTCTTCAGCTGGATTACATTACTGCTGTCTTCGTCGGCACAGACGGCTTATGTAACTGTTAGGCATTCATTTATTGTTGGTTCTTGTTTTCTTTTTCTTTTCTTTTTTTTTTTTGCGCCCCCTATTCACACGATTTCCTAAATGAGATCTCCTTTGTCACAGATTTTATTTAGCAAGTCATCCGATTGCCGATTGAAACGGAGGAAAGTCTCCTTTCGGTTCAGACCTCCTGCTCCGTCCCTGAAGGCTGCTGAATCTGGGTCGTTTCAAATGGCGTGTGCACCTTTGATGTCCCTCCGTTCAGTGAGGCCAGGTGTGGAGCTGAAAGTCTGCGCCGTGTGTTTGTGCGTGTGTGTAGGTGCTGTGTGAGGACGTGACCAAAGCAGACATCAACGCTGTGATCTCAGACCTTCTCCAGCTGTATGACATGGAGGCCAAGTGTATCTGAAGGACAAAGTGATGGACTGGAGAACCACGTGGAAGCTTTGTTGGTGTCGGTGCGGGAAGAACGTGAACGTCCTCTGATCTGTGCAGTGGACGGCTGGGGTTCAGGTGCGTTTGAATATGCGTGCATCTGAGGCAGAGAAGACTTTGTTTTTGCCCCAGTTACCCTGTGGAGCTGAGAAAATCGTACCGGTAGTACCGCTGTCTGCCACTGAGGGGCGACATGTCTCACTTGGATGTCTCAACAGCACATGAGACAGGTTTGTACTTCAGATTCCACAGTGGGAATTTGAGAACTCCTAGAAGTCTCTGTGTATTTATTGGTACATTGTTTTGTAATAACAGAATAAATAAAAATGTTATGGAATTGTGAACGAAGGTGGGCTTTTCTTGTTGAGCTGCATCACAACACATGTCTGCATTTGCAAATGAATTTTCACCAATACAAACCAAAATGTATTCATATAATTAATTCTGAGACCATTTATTATAACAAGTCTTTTGAAATGAGGGTTGCAATAAATGCTTCTATTGCTCTGCTTTTCTACTTCAATATTTAGAATTTATTTATTTATTACAGGGATAAAGCACCATTTTATAGCATAACCAAGTAACTCAAGTTGTTATAAAAATGCTGTATTTATCAAATAATGACTTAAAAGAAATTATACTTCCTCATTTAACACTATGAAATTGGACCTCTGTCTCCTTAAAGTCTCCTACCCTTTCTAAAACTCCGCCTTCCAGAAGTCATCACAACACGGCTCCACTATTAACCCTTTAACAATGTTTTTACCAGCCTTGCACTGAGAAGTGGCTCACTGGCTGCTGGCTAGTCTGAAGGAGCTGAGTGGGGAGGGCGGCTCTGTGAGACAGAAGCTATGAAGCTTGGGAACTGCAGCTCTAAGGAGGCGCTGTGCCTCAAAGGTGTTTGTAAGCTGATTTTGGAAGATAATATGAAGCAGGTCTGGAAAACATAAACAGATGTCATTATTTACATTTGTTTAAAATCTCTGTAGAATAATTTTCGAAAGTCTATAATTTATCCATACAGGTGAAACCTGGAAAAATAAAATTGATTTTGTTCACTTTTTGCTGAATGTTATTTTCTTCAAACACAGAAGCATAAGTTTATATTATCACACTATGGATATTATGTCACTAGAGGTGCATCGATATGTGTAAACAGAAATACTGAAAAACCCACTCTGAGAGGAAGAATCCATTCTTTCAAAAGCAGGGTGAAAATCCAATAAACAACCTTCTGATATACTCAAGTTGAGTGTTCAGAAAATAAAACTGCTACCTTTGGAGGAAAAATAAGGCCCCTTTCCAATCGTCTGGCAAATACCAAACGAATGTATGAAAACTTCTCAGAAGAAAATAAAAAATCGGCCTATTATTTTAACAAGGACCAAACAGCTCAAGATTTTGGTGATCTAACTGATGTAAAACGTAAGCATTTAGTCTAATTTCCTGTCAACACTAAATATATTCTGTATGTATTCACTGCATATGCAGCATGCTTCTGATCTCAGACTACCTTTGGGTACCTGATCCTGAACAGTTGATGTCAAGGTCCTGACATGTTGCTGCAGTGAGATATGGATGGAGCAGATCCATCTGTTTCTACTGCACCAAGCCCCTCCGTGACTCTGCTGAGTGAATACTGTTAAAGTCCGTCTTCATTCCCTCCTTCTTATCGCAACAAGCTTCTAAGAAGTGATATTTTTAGCGGTGCTACTTTTAGGTGTGTGCAGGCAGGTCTGTGTGTCTGTTTAGTCCAGGATGAAGATGTCACATGATCAGTTGTGACACATGTGAGCGTCCCCCCCCACCGTGTCCCCTCGCCACTCCCTCTCCCGTCTCTTCCCAGGACAAGAAGCTCCGTGTGTGTGTTCACTGTTCTTTCACATGTCGCACAATATTCCCCATCTTGATTCTTCCAGTTTATTTTCCCCCCACTTCTAGGGGGGGAAATCTGCCTGACTCTCACTTCATTTGCTCCAGTCCTCTCATGCTCTATTTTTTCCCCTCGTCTCTCCATCTCTTTTGACTGATACCTTCACTTCTCTCCCCTCTTTCTTACGTTGCCATCTGTCCCTCTCTCTGTGTCTTCCACATTTCTTTCCTCTCCTTCCCTCCTCCTGCCTCCTCTCCCTTATCTCCCTAATGTTATATTAATAATGGAGAGGGCGCGTGTTCAGCCAGACTCCATGAATTAACCATCAGCTGGGAAGGAGTCAGAGGAGAGAGGAAGAGGAGCGCCAACATACATGGAAGGATGGATGGATGGATGGATGGAGGAAGAGGAGCTTATCTTCGTATCACACTTCGACACCCTTCACCCCGCTCCGATCGCCTCTCCTCTGTGTGCCTCTGATCTGCTTACACATCACTTCAGCCTTTTACTCTGGGCTGGAGGGGAAGTCAGAAGGTTGCACACACCACACACACACACAAGCGTGCATAGGTTTATATCAAAATGACAGTTTGGGATGTTAACGTTACATCAGGTCCGCAGTCTGAGAGGAGAGTGTCCTTGAACTGATAAAAGCTCAGCAGCCTTCAGACTGATTAGACATCAGCCATTTGATAAAAGATAAAAGAACAACAGATTCAGAGCAATAATTGACAAAAAAAAATAAATAAAATACATGCACTTTGCTACACCTCGCCACCTTTTCTGTCTGTAAATGTGCTCGACTCAAAACTCTTGAAGTGGCGTAGTTTGAGCCTCACCTGGTTCAAATTCTGTAAAAACGAACAAAGAAAATCTCCGATAAAGCACTGTTTGCTGTTATCAGTCGGTTGATCCAACAAATAATCACCAGATCTGTCTGACGTTAGTCCAGTGAAACATCTGAGCTTCTCTCATGTGGACGCCAGGAGGGCTTTTTAACTGCAAATGATCAAGTGTTGTCGCTGCTTTTTAGGAAATAAAATGTCTTTTTATTTATAAAAGGGGAATTGAATTATTGGTTTACTTGTATCTTTTAATGTATTTCCAATACCGTATACATAAAGGATTGTGTGATTAAAGATAAGACAGGAGATGATAAGATGATGTAAAGTAATTAGTTCAGATTACTCAGGCAAGAGGGAAATTTAAGCTGTCATAGCAGAAAGTGGACAGAACAAAACAGTAAGAACAATTCAGTGTAGAAAAAACACCAGCCAGGCTAAACTGAAATCTCAAATGACAAATCTGCAGGATATGCAGGCTTTTCAAAAGCAATATTTGAAAAATACAAAGGAAATGGTTTCCAGCATCCATCTAAAGAGGTTCAGAGTTACACAAAATGTTCTCCAAAGATCAAATGCTCTTTCAGTTGTTTCCATTTGTGCACCATAAGGACGGTTTTCCATTTGCAAACAAATGCACACTCTGAGTAAATATGAATTTTACTAAATCACCAAGTGATCAGTTTCTTTTGTTTTGGCAAAAAGGACCAAAACTGAGTTTGTAGCTGACTCTGAAAGTCCAAAAACTTTTTTTTTATTTTTTTTTACCAAAAGTCTCAGAAAGATGCAGCATTCAGAAATTGCTAAGATTTTGGGATGTGGTCACAGAACCATCAAATGTCTTGTTGCAAATAGTCAACAGGGTCACAAGAGATGTCTTAATTCAGATTGCGATTATTTTATTAAGCAACTTGCAAAACTTGATTTATGCCTTTAGGTGACTTCAGGAGCTGATGGGTGGACCTGCATTTGATTTAGGGGATCGAAGCAGAGAGGTTGGGAAACAATCTGTCCATGAGTTCTGCTGCTGGGTTTCATTGATACACTGTGTAGTATCATCAATGCAGGCTCACCGGACTAAAATAATAACTGAGAGCATTTGACGGCTGTCAGGATGGGTAGGTCTGGTGCAGCAGGATGAACTGAGTGAGGAACAGCCCTGAACTCCACCCTCAGCACTGCAGTCGTCTCTGATCAGCTCAGGTCGATACTGATGTCGTTTAGGCTGTGGCAGCAGGAGAAACACCTCGCTGTCTGGCTCCTCCACAGCCTGCATCTCATTTACTAATCTCTGCGCCTTAATTCGCAGAGTTTTGACTTTAAGTAAAACAGGCTGCCCTCAGAAGCAAATGGGTGCTTTTGCACATCTCTTCAACATTCAGCGATCGGGATTAGAGAAAGTTTCTTTTCTTTTTTTTCCCTGTATTTGCCTATGAGAGATGGAGAGGAAGAGTTTAAGATAAGAGCAGAAAAAGATAAAATCGGCAACAAAGCTTTTCATCACTGTGTGTGTGTGTGTGTGTGTGTGTGTGTGTGCGTGTGTGTGTGTGTCAGCATCTGGACAGGCGAGCGAGTCTGCAGCCCATCTTCCTCTAGTGTAGAAGACATCTATTAATAAGTTTGTCTGATTTATCTATAAATACATTTCTCCTCCTGTTCCTCACACAGACTCACTATTTAAGTACTTCTGACAGTCAGTGGGCTTGGCGGGGGGTAAGTTGGTGAGTGGGTAACTTGGCAGAGTGGGGGATGTTTGCAGGACCTCTCTGTGTGATCCGTTATCTGTGTGGAGAGACCCCGATCCTTCTGACGTTCACAGGGAATGCTGGGAAACGCCAGGTGTTTGCACCTCTCTGGCTCCATGCTGGTATCAGTGAACATGCAGAGGCCGGCGGCCATTTTTTCTGCTGCTGCCGCTTCTGCAACCGGCCGACGTTTCCCAGAGCCACAGGAGTACAAATGGTTTGGAGGTGGAGTCATTGATTACATCACTTTTTAGACACTTTGTGCATTTACACACAATCCTCTCTTTCCTATTAATCCTGTTGTTACGGAGGCTAAATTTCATGTCTATGAATGGAAATCTATTGTGAAATATTAATTCTTTCTTGCAGTCAGAAATTCAAAACGTACAGTGATTAAAAGAAACAATCCTTGGATCCAAATCTAATTATCACCGTTTCATAAAGCCAAAGATTTAGTTGAACATTTTCAGTACTTTTAAAATGTTTAGCTTTGGAATTTTTTTTGTTTTTTACAATGTATTTCATCATCCTAGCATTTTATTTCATTTATTTATTTAGATGCCTCTTACTGCTAAAAGAACAAAACCAATCACTTATAAAGGCGGTGTTAGATTCAGCTTTCAACCTGCAGGTGTTCTTCATATAAGCAGTGTGGCTTTCTGCCCAGGGCTGCACAGCCTGTTCTGGAAGGGGACTGTTGTGCTGATTTTAGATGTCTAGTTACTGCAACCCTGTGGTGTGGACCGGTGGCTAACGATGCTAAAGACGGTGTCCGATTCACAGTTTAATGGTTCAGCTCGACATTAAAGAGTTGATTTTAGAGGATTAAAAATGTAAACAAATAAAAATCCTGCGCTCAATTTGATCATAAAATTGTACATCCTCATCTGAATAAGTCTGCTCTGAACACAGATATTAGAAAATGCAGTTTGAAATTTGTGAAAACTTTATTATATTAGGCTGATGTTAAATTGACACCTGGGTGTCAGTTTCAACAAATATGTAAAAAAAAAAAAAAAAAGTTTTTATTTTTATTTTTATAAAAGTTACATATGGGTGGCTGTGTGGCAGAGTAGTCGTCCTGCAATTGGAAGGTTGCAGGTTCAATTCCAGCTTCCTCCTGCCACATGTCGATGTACCTCTGGGGAAGGCACTTAACCCCAAATTGCCTATCGGTGTATGAATGTGTTTGTGAGTGCGAATGGGTGAATGTGATGTGCTTTGAGTGGTCTAAATTACTGGAAAAGTGCTATATAAGTTCAGTCCATTTACCATTTTACTGCAGCTTTGAAGTAATTTCTTCAGTGACTACATTTGAGTTTGATTATTTTAAATGAACGTGATTCATACTTGTGTACGTTATTTGACAATCTGTATTTCATTGACCTTCCCGGCTTTATGTGTGAATGTTCATGTTGATCCTGGACTGCAGTTTTATCTTCATCTGGACCAGAACACCCCTATAAATAAGGTTTTAAATACAGTATACTTAAAGAAAATTATACAAAACCTCCCCCACAACAAATAATTTACAATGTTCTTTTGTGATTAAACCACCTTAACGTTTAAGTGTGAAAAACAGAAGACAGTGCTGTGAAAATGTGTTTGCTCCCTTTACAGATTCCTTCTCTGTATTTCCTTTTTCGCTCTCTTTTCTCATTTAAATGTTTCTGATCCCCAAACTATTTTTAATAAATGGGCTGATGTTTGGCCCACAAGGACGCGCCATGCGTCAGAGATCAAACGTAAACCAGGGAATGGATTAGAAAGTGAAATATTTGTAGAGTTTAAGATCTAAGCAACAAGCATGACTAGATTAATGAAACTAAATCTGACAAAATTCAAGGCTGGAATTGGAAAACGAAAATTGGAAACAGAACCGCAGTGACCACAGGATTGTTTTCTGTGAAGTGAAGGTTGCCCTAGCAACGCAGCAAATGAAAAGTTGAACGTGTTAAGAAGAGGATTTCTTTTTATAGTTACAAATCCATGTTTTCGTTTGCACTAAGTAGCAAAAGGTTAGTATGTAGTTTCTATAGGATTTTTTTTTTTTTTGTCAACACAAAGAGTTGACATATGTTGAGGTATGTTGGAGGTATTTCCTTCAACATACCAAAAACCCAGATAATTAAACAATGGAATATTGACTTCTTAAATTTAGTATTATATACATTGTTGATTGGGAGAAGTGCGACATAAAATGCAATATTTATTATTAATAAACCATCGCCCTGTGTTGATTATAACTCCATAAAATATTTTGAAATTCAAATATAATAATAATAATAATAACAATTATTATTACTATTATTTATAATAATTATTATAAATTATTATTATTATTATTATTATTATTATTATTATTATTATTATTATTATTATGACTAAACTCATTTTATACATTTCAGGATTTTCTACAAAAACGCAGGTGGTGTCGTCATCACGCAATTTATAGGCGGGTATGATTTGGACCAGGCTTCTCCTTTATGGCAGGCAGTTGTATCATGTAATTTATTAATCTGCTGTTTGAAACAGAATATAAAGGTCTTTCTTAAGACGCTACACTTTTATTTAATCTTAGAATATGGAACAAAAAAATGGTAAATTGGACATAAATTAGGGTCATGAAAGTGAATGAACAAAGTACATTTTCAAAATCGTGAATGTATTTACAGTGACGCTTGGACGCAATAAAGAGTAAAAAGTTTTATTTTAAATATGGATAGGATGAATTTTAATGGGTGAAACTTTGCTTTGAATAAAGATTCAATGAAACCTTTCTTGATTATTGTTTCAATTCTTTTTTTTGTCATTTGGAAAACAAAGTCTCATTGACATGATCTGTGAAATTTCCAACAACAAGATCAGGCTCTATTCTAACCCTGACTGGCAATAATAGTGACGTTAATAACACATAATAAAAGAAAAAGAAAGATCATTTCTACAAATGGCAGTAGCTTCTAATAAAGGAGCTGTCGCTTTAAGAACAGCAATAACGTTTGGGGTTTTTTGTCTGGTTTATACTTCAGTTTATTTTCCCAGATGTCGGCTTTTATTATTTTCCTGGTGTTTGGTCTACAGTGATTTTGAAACTTTGTTGTTAGGCAGTACCACAAAAATGCTCAAAAGGAAAGTCTTTACAGGTTTAAAGAAAAACACTTAGAAGCAACTAGGAAGACTGAACTATGTAACATTATGGAGCATTTTATGGAGCATTAATTTGTGTATATTTCACAAGTCCCCTTGGTATCATTCACTTACCACGGCCTACCTGAAAGCATCCATCTGTCCTTTTATGACAATAGCGTGCCCTCCTGACAGCTACTGCCAGGTGGAAGTTGCACAGTGTCACGAAGATGTGCAGTTTTGACTCGGTTTTGATCTGAGTCAAAACTGGTTTCTTGAACATGTGAAAAAGTTTACTGCATTCAGATGGGCTCCAAAGTCCCCAGATCTCCAACAGAGAGAGAGAGATCTCTAATGTGATCATGTCCATATGGACCAAAATCTATCATATCTATATATATATATATATATATATATATATATATATATATATATATATATATATATTTTATATTCTACCACTCTTTTTGAAGAGGGGCCATGAAGAAGGAAAATTGAAAGCAAAAAATGGGGTCAGTGAGGGTATGGACAGAATAAACTAACTCCGAGTTCGACGTGACTTAACACAAAAGTGTGAACTTTGACAATCAAATGCCTTTGGTCTGCTCTCAATTTGATATATTTCTAAGACTCCAAATTATTTGACAATTTCCTGAGCGATATACGTTAGTCCCTAAAGGAAAATAATCTATTTTCTTTGCACCTGTAAAAGGTTCTGGTGTCGCCACTGCCATCCATCTATCCTTGATGTGAGGTTGACAGCCTGAGCATTTTATGACCAGTTTGCTTGCCATACCCGGGGATGCTGCGACCGACTCTCCTGTGCGCGCGAGCTGTAGCAGCGGCTCCTCCTTCTCCTCCTCTTCCTCCAAAAATGTCGCAGGAGCTTCTTCTCTCGCCGCGGCGCTTCTTTTCTTTCCCTCTTTTCTTTTTCTCCCAGCGCCCTTAAAACCCCGACGAATTCGCAGCTGCCACAGCCGGAAGCAGCGAGCTTCACCCGGACGCACGAACCGGCCTTTCTCCCCTCCCCACCACTGAGGTGTTTAAACCCTCAGCCCGGCGCATCCCTCCCCCCCCCCCCCCTCTCTCTCTCTCTCTCTCTCTCTCTCTCTCCCACTCTCTCTCTCTTTCTCACTCTCTCTCTCTCTCTTCATCTCTCTCTGTCGTCCTCGGTGTCTCTCTCTCCTGAAACCGCCGCAGAACTCCGCCGACCGTCCACCAGGTGACTGCGCGGAGCGGAATATTCATCAGCACCGCCACCGTCGTCGTCTTTCATCCCTCCGCTCCTTCGGACTCCAGGGGGACCGGAGCTGCCGCATCCCTGCATCCTTCCTCCCCTCGCCCCGCACCCTCTCTCTCGCTCTCTCCCCCCACCCCCTGCGCTGTGTCCTCTCATCCGGTTCGGGACATTCTCCGCTCCACGCACACGCAGATTAACGGGGGATTCTGCTTCCCCGCCCGAACTCTGATGCTGATGTCCTTGAGCTCGGCCTGCACGGTGAGTCGGAGAGTCCGTGCGTGGCTGCGTGCGTGACTGTTATTTACCCCGGGCGCCTTGTATTAATGGAGGGAGGATGTGTTGCTCATTAGTAGCATGTCGGACGGACTTGCAGAATGTGCTCGGCCTAATGTTCTCATCATAGGCCTTTTTTTTTTTTTTTTTTTCTTACAGCTGTCAGGACTGACCATACAGTAAGAGCAGAACACAAACAACCTGCATGCAGACAACGTTATGACATTAGGAGAGAACGTGTGTGTCTGCGTGTGTGTCTGTGCGCATCCATCCCTGCGTGTCCTGTGTCAGTGGACGAGCTGCCATAACATTTCCACCGATCAGCACTCGCTGTTCTCACCCCCCCGCTCGCCTCCGTTTTTCTCGGACATCAGCCGCGCTGTTCGTCTCGGCTCCGGTGCAACCTGCAGCGCCGAGCCGAGGGGCAGCCGAGCTGCGGGGGGTTCGGTTCGATCCGGCGGGCAAAAGGGACCCAAACAAGTAGCCCCGGCACAGGATGGCGGGGAAGGGAGGGAGAGTTTGGCAGGTGGAAGGCCGGTGGCCGGTAACCTTGCGGAGGGACATTGGTTGGAGGCAAGCAGCACTCCATCGGCTGCGCTTCCTCCTCCTCCTTTTCTTCTTCTTCTTCTTGGGTTTTAAGTCTTTCATCCTCTTGTTGCTGTTGAGCTTCAGCAGCGGAATGAAGATCAAGCACGTCTGAAGGTGACCAGCAAAGGTCGTTTAATGAGTGGAATACTCACTGCTCCATTCCTGCACGGAGAAATGATTCAGGTGGTGCTTTGGGTGGAGTTGGGGAAGAGATGGACCTGGGATACCTGGAGAGAGTCAAGTTTGAGCTCAGCCCTTAACTCCTTTGTTTCTTTCTTCCTTCCTTTCCTTTATTCTTTCTTCCTCTTCCATCCATCCTCTATGATAATGCAGATGCCTGTGCCCTATTGGCAGCTCACCTTTAATGGCACGGCCTGCATTACATCCTAAGTGTGCTTGTTCCCACCGGGCCCTGTAGAAGTGTGAGTGGCGCCGGGCCAGGCGGGCCAGGCGGGCGGCCGCGCACACTGGAGGGTCCTCTGCTAGAGGTGACCCTTCAAACCTCTCTGCTGAAAATCCGGTGCTGCGGCTGCACAGGGGAGTCACAGAGTCGGGACGGGAGCAACACGGCGTTCAGTCACACGTGCACACAGTGTGGATCTGCTGTGGAACTGGTGTGCTGTGGCGAGTCGAGTCGCCGACCCCTCTGGCCTGGAATGAAATCCGTGAGGAGCCTCTCCTCTGCTTTGTCCCAGTCTTGACGTTCTTTCTGTAGCGATGAAGAGAAAACGGCCCGAGGGAATGGAGAGTGGCCGCTTTTTTTTATTTTTTTATTAAAAATGAAAATAAAAATAAGCAAATTACCCGTCCCCTTCAGGGGACAGTGTGTGGACGAGCTTTCAGGATAAATGGGCAGCCGGCTGAGGACTGTGCTGACCTTTTGTCTGACTCTTTTCATGTTAAAACACACTCCTCCCCCCCCAGCCCCCCTTTTTTATCCTGAAAGTGCTGCCCTGTGTGACACATTAGTGTGTGTCATGACAGAGATCATAGAACTCATGTCTCTGGGCATGAGTGCTCACGTCTTTGTGTGTCTGCTGTCCATTTCCCCTTGCATCCTATAGATAAAGGCCTGCATATTATTGAGTTAGGGATGCAGAACAAATTAAGTAATGACTTTATTTTGTTTTATGCATTATGCATAACAGACTCACAGGCGAGCATCAAATGTTTGAGGGGAACAAACAGGACACACTGAGAGTCGTGGCTGCAGTAGTTGTGTGTGTGTGTGTGTGTGTAGGGGGTGGTGGGGGTAAACAGAGGAGGATTTTCCTGCATGAACGTTACAATATCAGACAGAATCAGTGAGTGAGAGATCAGGCAGGTTAGGAAAAAGTACAACTGACTGGGTATAGAAATGATTACAGTAACAGGAAGCAGACATAAATGTAGGGAGACAAAATGAAAGAAAGAAAAAGAGAGAAAGGAAGGTGACATAATAGGCAAGGATATACAGATAAATATATGGTAGAGGAGGGAAGCAAAAGAAGATGGAGAGCAAAAAAAAGGGGGGGGCTTCAAAGGAAGCTGGAGCAGGGTGACTCAGTCATAAACTAACACTCTCAGTCAGGATGGAAGCATGGCAGGGCAGAGAGGAGAAGGGAGGGAGAAGATGCAAGAGGCAGAGGGAGCTGAGGGAGATCAGGGAGAAGAAAAGGAATTCATGATGAGCTTCTGCTAGTTTCTTTCTTGGTGTTTCTTTCTCTCTTTTTTTTTTCCCCTGCTCATCCTTATGCAAAGCACCTTGATCAGAATACATTTTGTCATGCGTTTTGCTAAGAGTATTTACAGCTGCCGGTAATTACTCGCGCGGGATGAGAGGGGAAGCTTTACCGTGAAAGCAAATGGAAGGGACCAGTGTTGGGTTGGGTTTATTAGGACCGGTTCCCGAGCGAGGATCAAAAGGAGGGCTTTGCAGCAGGTGCAATGAAGACGGCTACGCTCCCTGCTTCGGTTTTCACTAGAAATGCACCAACTGGAATTTGTTTGGATTGATTACTGATTTTTGTAGCACATGAAGTTATGACAACAGCACTGAACACATCTTCTCCAGCCTTCCTGCCTTGAGCAGTCATTAATTATTTACAGTAGGAAACGAGATGGCGTCAAACAGCGTGTTTCTGAGATCGGTAGCTTTAAGGCAGACTTTTACTGTTTTAAAAACAAGACAAAATCATTACAGAGTTGGCCTTTCAAACTGACTTCTACATTTTCCATTAGTGATTACCGTGGTGGGACTTAGCATCTCTAACTGGAAACAGCAGTCTCCATTGATATTCTCAAGTACCACGTCAGTAAAAACACAAGTTTTTCAACTATACAAGCATCTCAAGAGATTTTAAAACCGTAATAGTGAGACCTGTGCTTCTCTAATTCCTGGGGGTTTGTTACAAAAACGTAAATGGAAGAAAAACCAGCTTCTTTCCTGTTGGCACTGTCTCGCTTCTCCATTAATTTTCAAGATTAAAGCTGGAAAAGCTAGGAATTCTCTGGAATTGTGCCGCTAATGGTGGCAGCATGTTAAGGTATTTCTGTTACAGTCGTTCTGATTTATTCTTTTTGTAGACTTTTGTTTGTCGTTTTATTTTCTTGAGGAGTTTCATTTTTTGACAACTGTAACCCTCTGGTTTTGGATCCTGTGCAGCTGGAAGGAGTTTTGCTCTTGGGGTTGTGGTTCCGGTATTACCTGAGCTTATGAGATGCTAAAACAACTGTAACCATTGTCCAAAAGTAAAAGCCAAAATTATTTTTGCTTCACGAATGCAGAGCAGGACCAAAGAGCAGTGAGAGAAGAAGCAAGTTCAAACCATCACTTCCTTTGATCACAACGGACAAGGATGATATCCCCTACTCCAACATCTCTCTGACCGTTTGGCCAGAGTGAGATTTAAAGTTAATGCAAATGAGGTGAATTAGCAGATATTATTAACAATTGATGGTGTCATCCAGAACGTTATTGTGGAATATAGCGTCTGCTGTTAGCATGTTGCTAACTGTCACACTGTCTTCAGTCAGAGGATTCTTTAGATTCATCGCTAGACTGACTGCTCCTGGAGATCCTTCCAGTCTACAGCATTACCATCCACACAGACTCTATGAAGATATTTGGATGCTATGAGTTCTGACTTTCCATTGGGACAATGTTATTTTTTCTGTTCTATTTATCAAGTTATTCATTAATTAATTAAATAGTTAAGTATTACAGCAAGTATCAGCACCAAGTTAAAGAAAAGTGGTATAATAAAAATGATACGAATAAGAATAAGAAACTGTGCAGGGAGCGCAAAATTACTGCACAGGTTTTAGAAATAGCATACTCACATGTACAACTGAGTAGAGTAATTAAAAAACCTACAACATGTGCATGGAAATCTTATGCACAAAAAACGAGACTTCACAAGAAGTAAAAAAAAAATCATTAAAAAGCTGAGATGTGCAAATAGCAGCAGGGATGTAAACCTATTTAGTTTGTTGGAGCAACGATGGTGGTAGAATGTAATAGCTGCGGAGGGAAGGATCAGTGATAGCGCTCGTTTGTGCACTGAGGATGCAGCAGTCTGTCACTGAAGGAGCTCTGCAGATCAGCAATTGCTTCTTGCATGGGGTGAAAGACGACGCTGTCCAGCTTTTATGTTAGCCAGAGTTCTTCTGTCTTTTCTTCTCTTGAAGAAAAACACATTGTTATTACCTTATGTTGCTGATATTAGTTAGCCTGGTTCATAGCATGATAATTAGCAAAACCAGTTAGTGTCAGATTTTGAAACGGCTCCTGGTTAGATTTAATGTTGTTCTCAAACATCACAAGATCCAGTTTCAGATGCAAAGTGAAACAAAGTATTAGAGGCTACCAGCACTTGTTCCTGGTTCACTGCCATCCACTAAACCACATTCCATCCATCCATCTTCCACTTATCTGAGCTCAGTCTTGTGGTTAACAGGTCCAAGAGAGAACTGCTAACTTCCCTCTTTCCAGTGATATCCTCTGTTTCATTCTGGGTGTCCCAAGGCATTTCCAGTCCAAACGGGGTAGATAGTCCCCACAGTGAGTTCTGGGTCTTCCCAGGGTCCCAGTGTGACATCCCAGAAAAAACTCCAAAGAAAAGAGGCTAGGAGGCATCCTGATCAGATTCCCAGACCACCTGAAATGAGTCCTTTCGATGTGGAGAAGCAGCAGCTCTGCTAGCTCCCTGTGAATGATGGAACTCCTCAGCCTGTCTCTAAGTCCAGCCACCCTACAGAGGAGGCTCATTTTGGCCGCTGGGATCCATGGTCTTTTGGTCTTTTGGTCTTGATCCATGCCTCATGATCACAGGCGAGGGTCGGAACATGGGTGGACTGGAAAATGGAGAGCTTTACTTTTTGACTCACCACAACAAAGCAGATCAGTGTCTGCATTGCTGCGGAATAGGCCTGTCTCAATGACAAATTTTGCAGAATGACATATTGTCCCAGGAATTACTGCAATAAATGACAACAGTTTCATGCTTCTCAGTGTCCTCGGTGGAGCACAAGCTCTTTCTCTGATTTGGAGTTCTTTGCACTGATGTATGTTTGATTTATTTAAACCGTCTATAGTTTTTGGATAAAAATGTTATGCAATTAGTTGATGACTTTACACTTGCTCCCTTTTTAATTCGACAAACTGTTCCACTCGAAAAAGCCGATAGAGTAGTGCCGCTTGAGAACCTCCTGGACCCTTTGCTGGACTGAATATTGAATATTAACTAAAAAAAAACTATTGTATTCTGCTGCTTCTCATCTGCTTGGATAAATTAACATGTTCTTTTGTGTGCACTTATAATTTTATTTCAAAGATAATGTTTCAATATTGTGTTTACATCTTGTTATAGTGCCAAAAAGAATCAATAGATGTCAGTTTAAATATCACTTGCGGTGATCAGTGATCAGGGCTCACAATGTGCTAGTTTGTGTATTTATTCAGATGAGGCTGGATGCTGTTACGATTTTATTCCCACTTAAAAAACAGATAAATAAAAGTCAGCTTTGACGTTTTTGGTGTGTGCTGTGCTCTCTTCCAGGTCCTGGTGGTGTAGCACTAGCTACCTCTAAACTGGATCTGCTTCCTGCCTGTGATTTATCAGCCACTCTTTCCATCTGTCTATCATCGCTTCATTCTTGTCTGCGAGTCCACCAGCATGTCTGTCCGTTTGTCCACGGACCAGCCGTGACCCTGGAGGGAGGGGGACAGAGACGAGGAAAGAGTGGAGTCGCCGGGGAGACGGAGGAGAAGAAAGCTGGATTCATTCAGACGTCACGTCTCTGAAGTGCTCCTGCTCGCTGTCCTTCATCCTCCTCACCCTCCTCCCCCGCCTCCCTCTGTTATGGAGATTTAAAGGAGCAGCGGGAGGTTAGGTCAAGGTAGATAGGAGGGAAAAAAACACAAGCACCACCCCTTATGAAGAAGTAAAAAAAAAAAAGAGAGAGAGAAAGGAAGATTAATTCAATCACTCAGTTTAAAAAACAATAACAAAGAAAAAAATTAAGCGCACATGAACAACCCTTCACCTGCCAGACGAAGGAGGAGCTGAGTAGACTACGGAGAGAACGGACAAAAAAACACATCCAAATTATCTTACTGACATGTCAACAACAGCAACAATGGGGGAAATGGCAAACAGCGCTGTGGAGTTTTATCCCAAAGGGACTCGAGGCAGGGGCGGAGGAGGAGGAAGGGCAGATGGCAGCCTCGCAGGGGGAGACTTTGGGGTCACGGTGAAGGAGCTGAGGGAGCTGATGGAGCTGAGAGGAGCTGACGCCCTACAGAAGATTCAGGATGGCTACGGAGACACAGAGGGCCTCTGCCAGAGACTACAGTCCAGCACCACTGATGGTGAGCACACACTGGGGCCTGAATGGGCTGGCAGACAAACGTGAATGGAGGCTGAACTAGACTGATGATTTGCTAAGAGTACAGACTGGTACACGCTCTTAAATGTGTTTGGAAAAGTCTTTAAATTCCACGTAAAATGTTTAACATTGCATTCACAAATGGGTGAGTGAATTGTTCCGACGGGCACGTCTGTGCTGAATGAAAGCACAGCAGTATGAGCTGAAACGATAGTACAACTGTGAGAGCTGCGTCCAAGTTATTTGAGCTCTGGTATCAACATTTGGCTCAAGTGGACGGCACAGACTGTAAACACAACACACTAAAAACACGGACTGGAAATGAGCATTAATGTCGTTTCAGGCCCGGGTTATTCCTGCTCAAGCAAACTGAATTAACTTCAGTGCATCGTACAGAATGAAAGCACTTAGGACAAAACTGTAGAAACACACTTCCCTTCGGCTTGGTAATCCTGGTTTTTGGGTGAGCAGCATGCATACGGGTGGATGGACTGATTGATGAGTGGATGACAGGATTATGGTGGATGAATGAAGAAAAAGCTGAGAGCAAAAAAAAAAAAAAATCAATGGGTGAATGAAGTAAAAGTGTGTTACTGTGGGATTAACCAGGAATCTCAGACAGCTCCAACCTGCAGATGAGCTTCGGTATGAACAACCATGGCAAAAAAAAAAAGAAGAAAAAATATTGATTTCAGCAAAAGATTTGAATTTAGCTACAATACCTGCAGTGTGTACATAGTCTTAGTTCATATTCATGTCAGTCCTGTTGAGTTTGCTTTTGTTGAACTCTATTTCATTTGCCTATAAATTCTGGTTTCTTTGGGAAGGTGTGAATGCATAATTTAACTTTGACTAGACCAAAAAATGTAACTCTGGTCTGTCTAAAAACCCAGGTCTGAATTCGGTTGAAGTGAAGTCTTGTGTGGTTCGAATGCATATGTGAACACCAACTGGACTGTGCAGGGCATTCTGGGAAAAAACAATCAAAACAACGCGCATGTCTAGCGCTAACAGGAGAAATGGCTCATCGTCTTTTGCCAAAGATAAAAGATAAAATCTTACATTTGCTAAAATCTGATGCTACTCCATTTTTGTTTCCATCTTGTGAAAAAGAAAGTTTCACTCAGTGTCTTCTTCAAGCGTTTTGTGCTATTTTCTTCAGTGATGGTCCAGCACCTCCACAGGCGAGAGGGGAACCGGCTTGTCTGACTCAGTGCAGTGTGAAACAGAATCACCACAACTGAAGATGTAAAAAAATGTTGCAATTTTGCAAAATTGGTCCTCTGTTTTTACAGTGAATCTTCAAATATCCAAAGGATAACAGATATTTTTATTGTTTGTTGATTGGTGGGCAGAGAGGTCCTTAGTTTGTTTGCTATTGAACCTACTTGGTCGTCCACAGTTGTGATGCAGACATTTACTTTGTGTGACAAACGAGAGGGAAAACCAGAATTCAGAGTGAGATCTGTAGAGCATGTTGATTTTCACTGGTCGAGTGAGCCTGATATTGACCCTCAGCTGAAGGCTGTTTAATTGTTGCAGCTCTTTCCACAGCTGTAGCTGAAATGTGCAGAGATTTACTGAGGCCAGCTGAATCAGGTGCTTTACAGCTTGTATTGGCCCAGCCACATTTCATTAAGCATCTACTAACATTAACATCATGGATTTAGTTGTAAAGCTGAATGCTAAGACACTTTTGTGGATGCATTCTCATTGCAAGTCAATAGAGGGGGGGGGGGGGGGGAAGAAGCTAATTGCACAGTGTAACGCTATATTTAACCTATTGCATGGTTTAATTTATACCAAGGACTTGCACCCTCTTCTGTTTTTCGGCAATCCCATTCATATAGCCTTTCACTTTAATTTATTCAATAGCATAACAACAACAAAAACGGATTGATAAAAGCATATTAATATTTTTCTTGTGTACCAGCTCAGTAGCAATGTAAAGTTGTGATAAAAGAAAAGTCACACTCGTAGCACTGGAGTTTTAATGTCTACATAATATGATCTTTAACCACACAACATGTTCCACCTCGTCACTATTTACTAAACAAAGATGAAGCCAAACTGGAAAGCTGCTTCTGAAAAACTATGTGGGTCCTGTGATTCCACAGCTAGTAGAACCTTTAGGAGTCTTTTCTGTACGCTTTTTTTAGGCATGCAAAAGATGATTGTGAATCAATTGTAGCCACTTTGCTGGACATATATCTTAAAGTTATTTCTGAGAATCTTTTCTGCACAGTCCCAGGGCAACATTTCTATCATGCTGTTGAATATTTACTGCTGTGTTTGTTGATTACCCACTGTGTGTTAAGAATCTTGTCGGTCTGTCTTTAACATATAGTGTAGAAAATAAATAACAGGTATAATGGAAGTTTCTCCACTTCCAATGAATGGAGAGATCGGTCATTTTCATCATAGGTGTACCTCAACTAGGTCAGACATTTCCTCTAGTTTTTGACCAGGTGTGCAGACACTGCAGTGGGGATTTTGGTCCACTCCTCTTCATACATCTTTAAGGTTTCAGCTCCCTCCAGAGTTCTCTATTGGATTCAGGTCTGGAGACTGCCTAGGCCATTCTAGCAGACAAGGTGGACGAATTGTCATTCTAAAGGCAAGTAGAGTGGGAATTGAACTAATGACCCACTGAACTCCTAACACCGTGGCCACCGTTATCCCTACTGTGTACATAGCTTCTCACCTATATAACTGTAGATAGATAAACTTGCAGCAGGAGCCAGGTTATCTTAGGAATCGAAAATGAATGGATGGTAGAAAATGTTTCCAACTTGAAACCATTTCACTTGAAAAGTTTTGAAAATTGAACTTTAAAATGTACACTTGAGGCTAGACTTTAAAGACCATGGTGCATTGAGCCCATCACCTGTGTATGCAGGTTACTTCTACAAACATTTATTTAAGACTGGATCACTCTCAAAGAGTGGAGTGAATTCCAGTGTTGCACCATGACAAGATGTTGCAAGTCCAGTTGGAAAATTTCCTTGCAACTAAATAATTCACATCCAGCTATTATCAATACAAAGAGGAAGCGACTAGGAATGAACAACAAAAAAAGTGGTTGCTCATGTATAATCACAGCTTTGGGGTTAGACACATGATAGTGTCAACTTTCTGCAGAGTCTTTATGTTCCCTTCAGGTTTGCTCAGGTGTTGAAAGTTCAATGGAACCGGTTTCCATTCCTGAGCAGGACTTACACCACTAAATGAAATGCAGCGTGTCAGATGGGTATGGCGGTTAACTGCCTGGTAAAAACCAGCCTCTTGTTCTCTGCTTTCTTTTCCCCAGAGAGTCTGGATCTTTGAGTGTTGTGCAATAATTGCTTCACAATAGCGTAAACTCTGAATGAGAGGCGTGGACTCTGTTGAAGTTTGAAACAATTGGATCTGGTTTTACCCATTCGCTGATGTTTGGCTGTGACATATGTAATGTGCTTGTGAGGGAAGCTGCGATATGAAGCTTACTGGTAATTGCTTGTGCTGTAAACAACATTCCCCGAGAAGAGCCGAGTCAAACACACATATTGGCAGCAATCAAATGTCTTAAACGATCCCCTTGCTCCAAGTTTAATTATGCAATATTTGGAAACATGGCCAACATGAGCGAACGGCTTGGTTCACCTCCTCTACTGTCATTGTCATCATCGTAGTTCATAACTCCTCCTTCTGTTTGCTGATTGGCCCGGTTGAAATGCTTCCTGAGAAATCAATGGGAGAAATCCCAGATGGAGCACTGAGGGGACCCAGACCTTCTCTTATAAAATCCATAAAGATGCTTCTGGGACTATATTCCAAATTCCCATAAACACAAGGGTATGGTTTAGAGTTTTATCACAATATTTTTTACCATTGTGATAACTGATTAAAACAAAACAAACAGATTACTTCTTTTTAGGTAGCTGCATGGCACAGCTTCCTAATGCCACACACATGAATATTGGTCTTGAAAAACATTCCTAATAGAGACATGATTTATATCACTTAGCTGCACACTTCAGACTTCATTTAATCGTATTTATGAATTTACTGATATTTATTGATGCTCTCGTGGGGCAAAAATAGTAAAATTAATATTTTATTATTATTTTTTTGCATTAACTAACAGGCATAAATTAAAATTCTTATGGCAAGAAATTTTCATGAGAAACGATAAAGATACAATCAATGCCTGTCTTTGCCTGTTCGTGTACTGTAAATGAGCACAGTGGTTCTAACAGGGGTGTGGTAACACGCTACGCCCACTACTTCAACTAGTTGTAACCTAGCAACACAACAGCGGCGACAAGTTGGCTCACAAAGTCAGCAACAGAAATAAGGATAATGCCGAACTGTCAGATAGAGAGAAACAGAGATGGATGAATAAAGGAGGCTGAGCGAAAGTGTGTGTTTAACTGCAGCGACTGTGAGGTTTGCGTGTGCGTGCCTGTGTGTGTGTGTGTGTGTGTGTGTGTGTGTGTGTGAACAAGTGAGGTGGAGGAAAAGTGTCAGGGGCTGCTGGTATTGAGTTACAGTAAGTCTGTGTTGAGTGTTGCTAATTTGATACTGTGAGTTGGTCAGGAATCAGTGCAGCAGGTCCCAACAAACCCATCACAAACACACACACACACACACGTCCACGCGCACACACACGCAGACTCGTGTTGGCAGAACCACCGAG
Organism: Poeciliopsis retropinna; assembly: GCA_010277075.1. Classification (NCBI taxonomy): domain Eukaryota; kingdom Metazoa; phylum Chordata; class Actinopteri; order Cyprinodontiformes; family Poeciliidae; genus Poeciliopsis; species Poeciliopsis retropinna. Next base: position 3,751,845 of record VMRM01000009.1, read on the forward strand.
CACAGTTTACCCACTGATACGCATAAATGCTGCTCTCTGGTCACTTCTTTGGAGCCACAGCTCAAAAGCTGCCTGTGTGAACTCGATTCAGAACCCAAAGCGTTTTAATCTGCTGCTGATCGGCTGCATCCTCTGCTTCCCTGAGTCCAAAAAACAACAAAAAAAAAAAACCTGAAGGCTGAATTTAGCAGATCTGACAGTGAAATATGGGAAAATGCATTGACATGCATGGATACGTTACAATGCACTTGGTCCTGTACATCATCTGTAATGTGATACATAAAGTAGGATGGGTCTTAAACCAACAGAGTGAAATCCCATTCCCTTTCTCTGTCACATATGGATACACCAGCACTGCGGTATGAGAGCATTACATCCACAGCAAACAGCCAGAATGTAGGAGGGACAGCAATTTGGAAGAGGGAGTGAGAGACTGTATGTGTTTTAAGAGGAGAAAGCTAAAGGGTGAGGAGGGAGAGCTTGAACAGCTTGCCGCATTGTCAAGGACACATCAAGGAGAGATTGAGAGAGAGGGAAGGGAGCTATGGACGAGGGATGAGAAAGAAGAAAGGAGAAGAAAGAGAGCTAATGAAAGGAGGATACGGCTCTCTGCTATTACTCAGCACTGGGTCACTTTGTTTTGTGTCGCTCCTCTCTTTGCCTCGGCCTGAACCCTGTTGAGTGTCAGAATTCCACGCAGCTGCTCTGCTGCATGCGAATCCCTGCAGCAAGCATGTTTCATCCAGGATGGAAAGACAACCAACCGTATCAGCCAACCGCAGCTCGCAAATCCCCGCCTTCCTCAGTGCTAGTAGCCAATCGGAAAAAAAAAAAAGAAAGAAAAACTCCTCTCGAAACATACACACTGGAGCAATGACATCACCTGTTGCTGGGCAGAAACCTGTTAGACACAGGAAGCCCTGGACCTAATATCCCAGTCACCTTGGAAACTGCTGAGGCTGAAGGGGAGAGGAAGTTGAAAAGGCTGCAGATTGAGGTAGACTTTGTAAAATCATATATGCTTTCAAAATATTTATTTAGATTAATACATGAGCAAAATAGACTTGAAATACAGGAAGAGTTCTTGGCCTGACTCTTTGATTTTGTTAAAGGAACTAATTCATCCATTTTCTAGACCCACTTAGCCATTTTGGGGGTAGCAGAGGAGCTAGTGCAGTAAGCAATAAATCAGTTAATCACATCATGACAAATTAAAACGAGCTCAATAATTTCTATTTGGATGATTGTTTTTTTTCTTTTCTCTCTCTCTCTCTCTTTCTACCAAAGGAAAAACAATAGTTGACGGTCTGATGCTCTGTTTTTATCTAGGTCCTTTTTTGAAGAATATTTTTGTTTACAGAGACTTCGCTATCCATTTTATTTATTGTTTTGACTTGTTTGGTTCATTTATTTTAGATATTTAGAACATCTTTCATGTCCAGTGTTAAATGTTTGTTAGAACTTAATGTTTATTAATCTTTGAGTGGGTGTACTGGCCTTATTATGCTGTCACCATTGTTTTCCTTACAGAAAGAAAATAGAAACAGGAGCCAATGGAAATTAAAACAGCTGAAGATAAACTTATAAAAGACTCTCACAATATGATAACCCAGAGATAAAATATCATTGTATAAGAATGTATAAAATGGTCTAACGTTTTACATATAAACAGATCTTCAGTAGTTATTATCACTGCTACCGTAATACCATAAAATACCAATTATAGTACAGGGTTCTTAACGCTAAATCGGCATCGATGCGTACCCCACTGTTGCCAACTAAGCAACTTTTTAGACAAAAAAAATCAATGTAAGCCAAAAACATTGACATTTCCAGACGTTACTTTTTTTAATCGTTTAAAAATTACATCCATCCGTCCGTCCATCCATCCATCAGTTTGTCCTTATACCAATCATCCATCTGCCTTCCGCCCCTCAGTCGTTTTTCAGGTTTCATATTCAAAGCCTGACCTCTGTAGAAATTATTTCAGAAGTAACCTTGCTATTACATTTTAAGAATGAGCATTCTGGATGTTTTTGTCTGAAAAATGATGAAAGCTGGTTTTGACTGGGTACTTTGTCAGCCTATCTGCTCAGGTACAATCGGCAGCCACCTGCTTAGCGAATGTGCAGCTTGGAGCTTGGTAAATATAGTTTTAAAGCGGCATGTCTCTGTGTGACCAAGTACAGGGTGCTGTTTGTTACACAGTCAAATATTAACACCACTGACTAATGGATTGTTTTAAAAAAACGGGTTTTGTTTTTTAAGTCATATTTATTTTTTACCACATTATTCATACTAAACATTTAGTTTATAATCTAAATATTTAATCAGAGTTTATATTGGGGCTTGCAAAACCCAACTTTTATCTTGATAGTCCACTTACAGTTATTTGCAAGTGAATTTGAATATTAGCTAAATAACTAGCTTTGGGCTAAATATTTAGTTTTGAGCTAAATATTTAACTTGCTAATTACATATTTAGTTTGAAACTGACATTTATAAATACATAAATAACATGTTAAAAATTTGACTTTGAGAAACGATCCCCCATTTCTTTCTCTTATGTTAGGCTAAATAGCCCAAATTTTGGCAGTTAATTGTTCATTTTGACTGTGTAACTATATAAATGGGACCCGAAAACATCTGACTCTGATCTTCTTTAATTCAAGTGAAACATATAGTCGCTGTCTTTCGGCCGCTGATCGTAACAGCAAAGCAACAGGTGGGGGAAGGTCAGGGCTCTATACAGCTAGAAGAAATTCAGGTGTGTCTCCTATTTTATAGAAGGTGTTTAAACTTAGTGAATGATTTGATGGCCTTTTATTTGTACTTTATTTGTAAAATCTTGGAATGTGTGGATACTGTCAATTGATCAATTGATCTGTGTCAATATTTTGTATTTAGTGTGGTCCCCTGATTTCTTCATTTATTTATTTAGAAATAAACTGTTGCCCATATCTGATTCAGGTGGAGAATGCTTTGACCGTTTTGCTGACTTCTTGGTTTTCTCTTTCCTGTTCCTTACAATTAACCCTTTCATGCATGATTATGATCCTTTGATTATGAACTTTTGTGAAAGCGAATGTTGGAGGTGATTTCACCCTGCTCTAATCTTTGCCCTGACCAAACATTTTGCATCTTTCAGGTCTCAGCGGCGACCCAGCAGACTTGGAACGTCGATGTCAAACTTTCGGCCGGAACTTCATTCCCCCGAAGAAGCCCAAGACATTCCTGGAACTAGTGTGGGAGGCTCTACAAGATGTCACCCTCATCATCTTGGAGGCTGCCGCCATCATTTCACTCGGCCTCTCCTTCTACCAGCCGCCTGGGAAGGAAAGTGAATGTAAGGAGATGGGGGTGGGAGATGTGGGGAGGGGTGATCTTTACATTGTAAGGTTTTTACCTGAAGGAACGACACATACAAGCAAAGAAAGGCATTTCACCACAGAGGCATTTCCGAGAAAAATATTTAATAAGTATTGAATGGACAACAGGACTCAGCTACACACAGCTGGAGCTGGATTGTTAGCAGCCAGCAGCTGTGCAAAGTGGCCAGAAGATCTATTTTGCTTCCATTTATTCACAGTGGAAATTAAAGAACCTCAGTGTGAGACACTTTGGTTGGTAACTATGTTTTAATAAAAGGAAAAAATGAATTCTGCTCACTAAGCCTTGCGATAGAGAGCAGGGCTGGAGGGATCAAGCTGAAAGGTTACAGAAATATTAAGATGTTTAAATACAGCAGTCTCTTTAAGCTAAAGCTTAAAAGATATTTCTAGAACTCACAAAATTTCAAAATAGTCCAAAACTGTTTTGGAAATTTTGCAAATGACTGAAATCTAAAATTTAATGCTTCATACTTTGGTATGAAGTATAAATAATAGCAATGGTTTCTCAAATAGTAAATGAGTTGTGCTTACAATTTAGAAGACATAAAAAAATTCAAGTAACATATAATAAATTGTACAGTTTAGTTTAATTTGTCTAACTTCTTTTTTGGGCCTGCAATCTTTGCCTTCTTCTGAAAATAATATTTTACTGTGCTTTAATTTTGGCCTGTCATATATGGTTGTAGTGAATGTAAACTACATCAAATCATATTGATGTTCATAAATCAATCAGTCTCATCATGATGACTTTTGATCCCAAAGATTAGCATTTCATGCTACTAATGAACCACGACAATCAGACTTATCTGTGAACGGCTTTCAATTGATCAGCTTTGGGAGCCGAGAGTGTTGTCACAAGATTATAGTAAATTGAAGGAAGCTAATAAAAAGAAAACACAACTAATGGCGACGGCCATTAGTGGAGCACTGACTGCAGTTTCTGTAGGGAAATCTGTTTGTATGTGGCGTCAGAGCCATGAGTGGTGAGACTGTGACGTTAATTGACACAGACTTCTTTCATAATTTCATAATATTTTGTTCAGCCTTTGCGTACATCTTGACTTACCTGACCTGGCTTCTTTTGTTGCAAAATTATGACGCATGTCTCACATCAATGACAAGAAAGTGAGATAAAATGACCATTCTGACTGCAGATGCTTCAAAAACAATCAAATTTGATTTACTACCATACATGGATGTGCCACAGGTTGGATGTGTTGTGGGGTGAAAAGATTGGACAGATTGCGGTGAAAGATTTGGGTTTGGGTTGCATTCACCTGCTGTGTGAACAAAGTCTTAGTTTTAATCAAGATTCCACTTCCAAAGATGGAACTAATTAACCAATCGTTCGCAGATTTGGGGAAAGTATGTAAAAGTGATCACACGAACAGCTAAATATGGATGTGGCTTACTTTCACAGTCAATGTGAAAATTATAGTTAATTTTAAAATATTTCATAACATTTACAGCTAGGTCATTAATCCAGGTTATAGATAATGTTTGCGTTTGACAGAATCTATATGCTGACCTTCTTGGTGACGTGTTGGTTAAACAAATTGTATCGAATAAAGCAAAAAAGTAGAATAAACCATAGCTGAGGCATTTGTCTTATGTCACTAAGTAGCAATTCTGGAGGTAACGTTAAGTAAATTATTTTTATTTTATTTTTGTTGTTATTTATCTTGTTTTGCTGGATAACAATAAGTAGAAACTGAGATAATGTTGATAGGGAGAGACAAAAGGTCTAAAATAAAAAAAGGTTAAACTGTGGTTCCCTGGTGGAAAGGAAGTGGTCTGAGTGAACACAGGATGCAAATATGGGACAATGTGGCTCAGTCTGAAACCTCAGAGTGTACACTAGGCAGCAGTGCACATGCAAGCTGCGAACTGGTGCGACACAGCCTGCGCTGTGCATGAAGCAAGCATGTTCAAGCAAGCTGGATCTGGATGGATTTAAACTGTCAAGTTAAATCTAAACTGAACAAGCAGCTCTGCTTCTTTTGACAGTGAACGGCTGCTGGGAACCTTTAGGAAAAAAAAAAAAACACCAGCAGGTTCATTCAGAACAGAGCTGATATATTAATAGCATAAGAAGAATCATTTGCCTGTTGTGAGGTTGCCATGCGATCAACTGAGTAAGAAAACAACACGGCTTGTTGTTGGAAACCGCTACTGGTGAAATGTTGTTCTTCTTTGCTTTAGGTAAAACCTTTATTCTGAAACTAGGTGACATTAATGAACAGTAATACCAGAATATGCCTGCATACCTGGCATGGCATGCTGATGCCGGATCCGGCCGCAGAGGAAATTCAGATCCCAGAGAAGGAGAGAAGAGCAGCATCTTTAAAAAAAAACCGCTGTGAGACATTTTCTTTCTTCTGACCTTCTCTAAGATGAATAATTGTACAATGTGTTGAACTTACATAAACGATTATGCTGCGCTTGAGATGAAATTATATAAGAGCAGAGCATCAACCATAAGTTGCATTTAATGTGCCATGTTCAGAACAGTGGCAGACTGGTTTTTGAGATTGTTTTGAAAAATATGTACAGTTAAGCCTAAAATTATTCACAGCCCTGGCAAATATATATATTTTTAAATTGACTGATATTTCTTCTTACTAGAAATATTAATGTTTTGAAGTGGGCCAACTAGAATCCTGACTTAAATCTGACCACATCCCGGAATCTGTAGAGGGAGTTAAAGATTAGGGTGATGGCAAGGAGCACATCCAACCTCAGAACTGGAGCTTTTTGCAAAACACATATCAGAAATATCAGTGGAAACGTGTTGAGTACAGGTGATATGGGAAGTGTTTGATTGTTAAATTGCCAAAATTTTGTTTGCGAATAGTGTAAAAATGTGTAAAAAGACTACATTTAAAATGTAGATATAAACAGAGAAGCAAATTTTTCGGTTAAATTTAAAGAAACTTAAATTTATTTAATTTAAATTTAAATTAATTTAAATTCAACCAAAAATGTTGTACAGCGAGACATTTCGGGCGAAACTGGTGGATAAGATCGGTCTCTATGTACGATGTAAACTGTAAAATTCTGGGTGAAATATTTTTTCTTTCATGTTATGTGGCATTATCATTGCTAGAAATAATGCGGGGGTCAACGTTTTACTGTAAAACAAAATGTTTTAACTCAAGAAGAATAAAGTTTTCCAAAAATGAACATGAAAACAACTTATAAAATGAATGTACAAACGTAAAATGTACAAATTATTGTTTTTGCCAATGAATTTATTCAAAGTAACTTCATATCAAATTTGTAGGACCCTTTCTCCTAAAATTAAGGAAATATGGGCCAATGGAAATGTTACGCTATTTGGGCAGTTAGTAAAGTTTGATTGAATGTGCAACCTAACGTTTACAACTCCTCTCTTCAGTGTGCGGGGAAGTGAGTGGCGGAGCGGAGGATGAAGGGGAGGCTGACGCAGGCTGGATCGAGGGCGCTGCCATCTTGCTTTCTGTTGTGTGCGTTGTCCTGGTGACGGCGTTTAATGACTGGTCCAAAGAAAAACAGTTCCGGGGTCTGCAGAGTCGGATCGAGCAGGAGCAGAGGTTTGCGGTGGTTCGGAAAGGAAACGTCATCCAAATTCCCGTGGCTGACATGGTGGTGGGGGACATGGCTCAGGTCAAATACGGTAGGGGAACTGTACCTGTCTGCACCATCCTGTATCAGCTTACTATGTTTCCCTCACATTGAAAAGTTGTAAAGAAGGTATAAGATAAAAAAAATTATGCAGATGACGTAGGAAAATCATGTAATTAAAATTACATGAGTTTTGTGTTTAAACGTTTATGGAACATATGACTCTTTTTCTGCTTAAATATGATATCACAGCAAAAGAACCCCTTATAAAAAAGTTAAAAAACATCATGTTTCATGTTTTTTTGTGTATTTGAAAGAAAAAATATGGGAAATTCTTTAAAAGAAGTTGCATTAAAATCATGTTATTTTTGTTTTTCTCAGATTATTAACTCATTAGGTGGAGTTACGCTGATCAGAACTACGTGACCAACTTCTGATCTGCACTTTTTGAGAAACTTTGATCTGTCAATATCAATTTTAACCCATTTCAATTTCTCTTTAAGAGCTGTGACATAAAGACATAACAGCAGTCTATAAAATGTATTTTTCTAGCCTTGCTTCTGTGAGAGTTCATTAATTATTTATCTTTGAAGCAAATGTGTCGCCATGGTGTGTTTGTGGGAGTGGAGAGTTTCTATAAAAGTGTTTCACTTATATTTTAAGAGAAAGACAAAATGGTCATGGATTTGATGTTTTAGACAGTTTTATAGTTGTGGTTATTAGGTGTAGCATTACTAAAACATCGGTCTCCATCTGCCAACGTTTCCAAGTCCAGCTTGCTCCATGACAGAGGCTAAACGCCGTAACTTTCCTCCCTGTCATCTTCTGACAATCTTGCCCTCTCTTGAGCTCTCACGGTGTGAATGAACCATGTACACATTTAAACAAGTTGAAAAACTATTCATTTAAATATCCTCCTACAGCTTCTGACTCTTTGTGAAATAACTGACTCATGCTTAGAGCAGTATGAGTGAATTTAGTGCAATTAACTTCTGTTTAGAATTTTCCTTCTTTGTTCATCAAGTTTACATGTTTTCCCTGTAATGTTATTTAAATAGTTAATAAATAAATCATATTCTTGTTCAGTCACCCAATGTTACAGCATTTGTAAATATTCAGATTAGCCACAATTCTTCTCTTCTTTATGCTTTTACATTGACTTATGTTTTCACTTTGGTAAAGTCATGTTCTTTAAACATAAACATCTATGTGAGTCTCCTGTGAAGGTTTAGTTTTTTCCCTCCTTCCCTCTGACTCTTAGCTCATTTCCTCATTAATTATTCAGTCTATCAATGGACTCCTGGTCCCTGTAATATGTAATGGTATCCACTTCTTAACACAGGAACAAGATACTGTATACTGAAACAATAAGTGCATGCTTGATATCATTTGAACAAAAAAGACAAGCATACAAAGCTGATCTAGATGGGATTTGTGCTGCAGGTGACCTGCTTCCAGCTGATGGTATCTTGGTCCAAGGCAATGACCTAAAGATAGACGAGAGCTCCTTGACAGGAGAGTCTGACCACGTACGCAAATCTGTGGACAAGGACCCCATGCTGCTCTCAGGTTGGTCCTGACTTCTTACTACTCTTATGATCAAGCTATACCATTTATAACTATACCATTTATATCTGCACTACACGATTTGATTATTTTTAAAGGGCATAGTTGCAAATACAAACTTAGGTCATTGAATTAATTAGAATCCTAACTCACATTGTCAACTAGAAAGGTATGGATTTAAGTTGATGGAAAGTGATGGGCATGCAGCTCTATCACTTTTTATTTAAAGAGTTCATTGGTGGCACAGGAATAAGCAACAGTGATTGGGGTCAGATTTGTTGGTGCATTTCAAATGAAGTCACTTATTGTTCATCCACTCTAGGTAGGGCTGCATATAAACTCCAGGAAATGAGATGGAGTCATTTATATAGATAGTCATTCTATCTATTCAATCTGACTGAGCTGGAGCTCTACTCTATTTAAGAGGGTGGCTAAAAATGTCAGTCTCTAGATGCACAAAGCAAAAGCTCTGGTTGTGACTACACAAAGGTGAAAACCATGGATCAGTTATGCTATTTTGTGTTGGTCTATGACATAAGATATCAATAAAACAATCTGAAACTTGTGATAACATAAGAAAATGTGAAAAAGTCTAAGTGGTCTAAATATTTTTTTTGCAAGGCACTGCAAAAAAAAAAAAAAGAACATATGACTGCAAGATTACACCTTATTACTGTTATGCTTCATAGCAAAACTTCATAAATATCTCCTGTCTGTGAACGAAAGCCAACCTGAGGTGTTTTTCTGTTCAGGAACCCATGTGATGGAGGGCTCAGGTAGGATGCTGGTGACAGCCGTAGGTGTCAACTCCCAGACGGGCATCATCTTCACCCTCCTTGGTGCAGGAGACATGGAGGAGGATGGAAAAGAAAAAAAAGGTAATCTACCCCGCGGTGAGACACACGACTAAAACAACAGAATAAAACAGCGGTTTACAGTCAAAAAATAAAAACTTTTCTTCTGGAGACGCAGTTCCACTTATTGGTAGTTTTGCCTGCTTGAATCAGTTTTTATTTGTGTAAGTTAATTTCTAGTCATAATTATTTTAAACTGGTCCTATATGAGTAAGTATGACTACAACACACCCACATAAATGAATTAATGAACCAACCACAGAATTAGCCCACTCATGCCTAAAGCAAGAGTCCTGGTTAATGACTGAGCCTGATGATGATCTTGTGGCGACACTAGATGAAACTCAGGAATATTGTGCAATTTAAATTTCTGTACCCAAATAATAAGTTGCTCAACAATGCTACACTGGGAATTTCACCCAGGGAATATTACCTTCTTTTTAAGGCACACGGGTTCTCAATGCATGGAATTGAGACACTTTCAAATTTACAGAAAGCAATTTATTACATTTTTTAAAAATACTCTTTTTAAAATCAGTTCTTTATGACAAAAAAAACTAAGAAAAACAGAAGAAACTACAGTCGCTGAGGTTACCAGCAGATGGGGCCACGATAGGAACGACATCCACCAAACACAGGAAATAAAAACCCAGCGGACGCAGTGAGACAACCCAAACTCAGGAGGCGAACTGGGCGCACCGATGCCACACCCCAAACACCACTTTAATTGGGGTGTGTGACCGCCACCACAGCAGTAAGGCAGTCATACCCTGACACCACCGGGTCCTCTGACTACCACCAGCAGGCATTACGGGTGAATTGTCCTCTTGAACAAGGCCACAACGACTGACACAGAAAAGTGGGGCTTCCAGCAGGCAACCCACCAGTCACAAGATAAACACCAACCTCCTGAACTACAGTCACCCTATTTACAGGTTTTGAGATGGGCCACCACCACTGGGTCCTGATCATGACTCTGTACCTTGAGGGGTTTTGGTCATAAAGGTCTAAACCTCTCAGGGGCTCATTGATCTATTTGACATCAGTCACTGTGTAGTTCTTTCTCATCTTTGTTTCTACTGTGAAAATATTGTTGTCTTTCTACTGGACCAGTGGGTTCTCATCTTGTGTCAGACCCTCATTTGGATCCTCTTTAATTTTAATTGCTACATCAAAGAGACAGTTGTCCCTTCATCATAAACTCTGCAGGTGGTAACAGAGTGCCACATGACTGGTGAAGGGGGAGATTACCCTCTTTTCCCATAAACTAATCATATGCATTCAAAATTGGGCATGGATTATCCCTCTCTAAGCCACCCTTACCAAAATCAGTAAGGATTCCATCTTTCTCACAACTACATTGTTGTATACTTTGTCTGGCCATCACTAAGTCCAACAGATCAAGAACTACATTCAAAATTAATCTTAAAACCCTTTAACAACCACACCAAGAAAAAAACCTGTGAAAAATGTTTTCTTTGCATGTCTTTTACCCTAGGGTGACTCATAAACATAATCAATATATTTTTTTATCAACAGACCCTGTGGTTTTTAAAATATTGATCTCTACCAAACGGTTGAGATGTCACTTAATGGTTTAAGTACATGACACAATAAAAATAGCAAGTACAGTAGATAAATTAAAATAAAATGCTAATTTATAAAGAAATAAACAACAAAAAATGTCTGGGGCATTGGATACAGTTTATTTCTGTCAAAATGCCAGAAAACACTGGTTTTAATTTCAACCAAGGAAAACATTGTGTCGAACAAGGAAATATTGCATTTTAAATTTTTCCATCTTGACTGTATTTGTATTAAAATGCAGCAGCACAAAATTCTCACATTCAATCCACTTCTGATTATAGGTAACACTGCAAAACATTCATTTTTGCATTCAGAAGGGAAGGGAGGGCACTGCGGAGCAATGCAAACATTTGTTGCTTTTGTGTCTCGGTGCGTTTTTTCTGTTTTGGTGCAGCAGCGTGTGTTTTGGGGTGCGGGTGTTGCGTGTCTGGAGGATTGATTGAACTGGTGTTGCTTGTTTTCATTTGGACTTTGGGGGAACATGGCAAACACAGAGAAACATTGCCAGGCGTGTTGGACCATCGCATTTCCGCCCTCGTCTGTGTGTTTGCAGGGCAGTGTTCTTTTTGTGCATTGGATGCACTTTACCTCTGGTGATATAACTTAAAGCATTCCTGGTTTGCATTCAAACACAGGAAGACATTGCATTTCTCACATTTCCACCTGGACACTCCCTTTGGACACAGATTGCATCTCCCTTGCTTTTCACAGTGAAGAGGCCAGTGTCCCACGTTGTCGTAGCGCACATCTGTTTGTGGTTTTGGTCATGATGGTCTTGGGATGTAGCCTGTCTTCTCTGGTGGTGGAGAGCTGGAAGATGGTCGGTCAACTTTGGATGCTGGCTCATTGAACTGGTTCAAACTGTGGGCAACTGCGAGGCGGAACCGTTTGAAAGACATGGGTTTCTCATTCAGGAGGCCACTGACCCTTTGTAAAGTAGCCAGGAATTTGCAATGCAGAGTCCAGGATGTATCCAAACGAGGAAAAATACCATCTCCTTGACTTGGCCGGGACTTGGCCGGGATCTTGTACAGGTGTATGAGCATGTCAGATGGTTCGATTCCTCCCATGTGCTCATTGTAGGCAGAGATGAGTGATGGGCACGGGATGGTGATCTTTCCGCGGGACTCTTTGCTCCAGAGTTTCATTGTTGAAAAGGGCATGATCCCACAAGCATTACTAAGCAATGCATTTGTTATTGTTGTGTCACCGGAGATGGAGTGAATCTGGTGCACGGGGGGAGTGCTATTTTGCGGGCACATAGATGGGGTTGGAGATGTGATGTTTTGGTATGTTTGGTGGTGTTTTTCTGTGTTTGCCATGTTTTTTCGGGGTTTGGATGAGGACAGGTGGCGCTGGTTCAATCAGTCCTCCAGATGCGTGACACTTGTGTCCTGGGGTGTGTGCTGTTGCGTAGGGGCTGGGGTGTGTGTGCTGGGATGCGGGGACGGCGGGTGTTTCTATTGTTTTCAGTGTTTTCTTTTCCTTTTTGAATGTAAAAATGAATTATTCTTAGTGTATAACACTGGAATAACACTTATTGTTTCATATTTACACCAATAGATGAAAATGACTTTTGATTTTATAGCAAAAAAATAAATGTTAACTACATTGGCTTAATTTGCTACATTTACCTATAAAGTGACAAATCAACCGTTTGGTCAAGCATATTTAAAAAAAATATTAGACCATTAATTTAGCTTTTTAGGTGGTATTAAGTAACATAATTCTGTTTAGTAAGGTCTATAACACTATCATATGCCAGAAAACTATTCCTACCTTTCAAAGTTTTAGCACAACCAGTCAATATTTGTAACGGATTTTTGTGTTTCTGACTTCCTGGTTTGTAGAGGGGAAGAAGAAGAATACTATTTAAAGAAAGAGTGCTCTCTAATGGATTTCTTTAGCATATTGTACCTCAACCAAGTGGCAGAGATGGCTCAATCAGGTTAAGCTAAGTTAGGCACTCCTCATATTGAGATATAGAGACCCAAAATGTGCTAAACCATATGTTGAGTGGGCAGTTAAAGGGTTAAAAAGGAACAAATTTGGAATTGGAAGAATCTGATATGTATTTAAAGAAGCGTACGTCGGTAAAATGTATTGTCTCACCGGTCACTATTGTGACTGTCAACATGTTTACACGTCCTGCTCACACACCAAACCAATTTTTGTAAATGCAAAGGTGTATATCATAAGTAGGCACTTTAAAGATGATGTGCACCAAAAATCTCTGTTGTATGTTTATTTGGACATACATTGCTAGCCTCTTCTTTGGGAGGTTGGTGTCAGTCTTCCTCTCGCCAAGGTGCCACCAAGATATAAACAGCTCTGGTCACGTGATAATTTACTCTAAACATGTGATACTGCATCAGTATTATCTAAACACTAAACTTTCAATATTTGCTGAACATCAACTGAAAATTTAATCAGTAAGCTTTTTGGAGTCTTTGAAAGTGAAATAATTTCTTGGTCACTATTGTGACCGGCGGGTTCCAATGGGTTAAGTAAATGTATTTTTGAAATGTCAATTTGCACAGTCATATGGTCAAAGGAAACGCAGCTTGTAGTTATTGCTTGCTTCGTTGTTGCCATTCCTTTTTCTACTATAGTTTTTCCTTCCAATTAATACTTGGACATTGTATAAACAATTAGCTTTTTTGGTAGTGATCTTTTGTGACTAACCTAATAGTGGCCACACACACATTGCCATCCATTTATTGGTAATGAAATGTTAGAAATGTTAGAAGATGACATAATTATAAAAAAAATAGTCTCCGTGAGTAGCAGGCCATCATTTGTTGTGTATTTCCTTCCCTCTGGGAGTCCTGCCTCTTGGATAAGGGGAGGGGACAGGTTGTCACTTTAGTGCCCTGAAGCTTGTTGTTTTCATAATCCATGCACACTCTCACGTTGCTTCACTTGTGTGTGCTGGTGCTGCAGTAAGTCAGATGCCTTACTGATTTCAGATAACAGATATGACAGGAATCACGCCCTTTTTTCACTAATAGATCATTTAACCAACAAGAGTAAGGGGGGATGGTCCTCTCCATCCCCCCTTACTCTTTCTCTCTCTTTTTTTTTTTAGATCTTTCTCACTTATCACACCTCCTCACAGCTTCTTCCTTGTCTTTTCTCTGCTTATCCACACCTCTCACTCCTTGTTTACCCCATTGTTCTGCCCCTCTTTGCACTTCCCTGTTTCTCTTTCTCCTCCCTTAATTTGAGCAAAAGAGAGGCTGTAGATTCAATCAATTATTGAAAGAGCAGAAGGCGAGGGTGGATGGAAAGAGGATGGCAAGGAAGAGATTGAGGGTAAAGCGTTGTTTGGTCAATGCTCAAAGCATTAGTCTATTCTCAAATCTGTTTTGGAAGTGCCCTGCGTTCAGGCAACGCAGGCTGCACAGACTTTCAGAAGCACTTATAGTTAACGTCATTAGCAGCTTCCACTGCGGCTCTGGCTTCTGCACAGGAATGTATGTGCTATCATTGGCATCTTCGAAAGGAGAAAGCTTCATCCTGGAACGCAGCATCGGACTGGCTGATGATGGCTAGTTTCTGAAAGAAATACTCTCGTGACTCCTCATTCTGCTCTCAGATATGTCTCTGCGGTGTTTGTCGTGAGCTGGATTGTTCAGGCTGTCATGATTGGAGCTGATAAATGATTTAAAAACCGTGACACGCGAGCTTTTCCTCTTGCCACGTTTGTTTTCTTTGATAATTCTGTCGTTCATATTCATGCTGAGGGAATATCATATTACATCTTTCGTTCTTTGCAGTCATTTTAACAAATACTCAATTGTAATTATGATCACATTCATTGCTTGAGTTTCTTCTTTTTTTTCTCCTTTTTTTTTGCCAAATTTCCACCCAAAACCTTTCTTTCTCACAGAGGACAGTACTCAGTTGCTCATCTCTGCAGATGCCACTAACAGCACAGTCACCAATGGTATGTGAGCATAAAGTTATCTGCCCTGTCCCTTTGAATGGACCCCGCACTGTGCAGTGACAGTGACAATATGATGGCATTTAACAATGTCTTTCAGTTTCCCGATCGACTGTAATAAGATGAGTGCACTTTGCTTTCTCTTTCCTTTGGTATTGTTTCTGTGTTTTCATTTTCTGATTCTGGAAGTGTGTGATTGTCCCCAAAATCAGAAATGTGATATGTTTGAGTGTAAATATACTTCTGTTTAACTCAGCTTTCATTTTTTCTCTCTCTCTCTCTCTCTCTCTCTCTCTCTCTTAGGAAAACAAGCTGATGGAGCTGTGGAGAACAATCAGAATAAAGGTAGGTGTTGTTGTTCAATTCAGTGTAATTAAAAAGCACCAGTTCAACAATATGTCGTCTCAAGGCGCTTTACAAAAACAAAACAAAAAATGAAATTCAATCCAATCAGACAGACAGATCAGTTCTAGTTGATCCTATTTATCAATCAATGCAGTCAAGTTCAGTTTATTACATGACAGAATACATTTGTATTCAATACAAATACAAATACAGTTTGTTTTTGTATTCAGATACCATTGGTATTTGCTGTTACAGCAGTAACTTCTATAAAAGAAATGTAAACATTTGTCAAAACTGTCTCTATATTGTAACAACAAGACAGATAATCGAAGAAAAGATGGCTGTCCTCCATACTATTGCACCACTCTCAACCAAAGACAACCAATCAGAGGCAGGAGAAGAGTATTAGCTCTGTCAGTAGAGGAGAAACAACTTACCTTCACTGGAAAACCGTTTATCCACCAGGTGGCCATGTTAATTAGCCTTAGCATTTATGACAGGTTATGTTAGATAGCAAAGAGGAGGAGCAGCGCCACCCAGAGGTTGACTGACAGCGCTAAGACCTGCCTCCTGGCTCTGACTGGTTATTTCTAGTTAGCACAAGAAGAAGACCTCAGTTTTTTTCACAAATTGTCAGTCTCATAATACGACATAGTGACAGTTTCAGAAAATATGTAAAAAAATATTTTTTATAAAAGTTACATACTGCAGCTTTTAAAGGATGAAATAAAAGTTGTCTTTAAGACAAGCTTTTAGTTAAAATTATTGGATTATTAGACTTCCTAGATTTACTACAGAGGCAATTGTCCACATAACAATTAACTTTTTTGACAAGTAGCATTAAAAATTGTGTTCTCTTTCAGTGCAAGCCTGGTGGAGACACCTCAAAAGACTTCCAATTTTATTTGAAGCACTAGTGTAAAAACCTTGCAACTTTTACCTTCTACTACACAAGTATGCAGTTTATGCTGCTGGTCTATCACATCATTTCTCAAAATATGTAAATTAAGGTTTTTGGTTGTAAGAAGACAAAATGAGAAAATGTCCAGGGCTACGAATGCTTTGACAATACACTGTAACCAAGCTTTAGGTTGGAAGTGAATTTTTTAAAGTACTCTTCTTTTTTTTTTTTTTTTTTTTTAATGTTGATACTTCAGATTTCGGTTTTCGAGCCGAGTATGGCTGTGGCACTGACCTACTTCATCTTAATGGGCTTAAGTAAAAGTTTATTAAATGTTTTCTTTTGACATGTTTTTGATTTTTTGTTTTTTTCTAGCCAAGAAGCAGGATGGGGGTGTTGCTATGGAGATGCAGCCCTTAAAGAGTGCAGAGGGAGGAGAAGTGGAGGACAGAGAGAAAAAGAAGACCAGCGTCCCAAAGAAAGAGAAGAGCGTTTTGCAGGGAAAGCTCACCAAACTGGCTGTGCAAATAGGCAAAGCAGGTGCACAAATCAGCCTTTAATATGTTTATCTGTTTATGTGTTATGTGTTGAATGGAGTGCTTCTTAATTCAATTCAGGTTATTTATTCAAAATTGTTGAATTCATGAACTTATGTCAAACTTAGTACGATAAAACACCTGATGATGGGCAATTTTCTTAGTTGCTGGAATCAAAACTGTGTCTTTAACTGGAACACTAACAGGCACAGTGAAATGCCTGTTAGTATAAATAAAAGTTATTTATAATTATGTAAATAATTATAAATAAAGGAGTGTCAGTACATACAAAAATAAATTCTAACTTCCTTTCAGTTCTAATATAATGCAGTCAGTTTCATTTATAATCCTGGTCAGTTAAATGTTCACTAGTTAAGGAAGATAAATGTTTTATAAAGCATTTGGTACATTTTATGGCAGGTAAACAAGAGTACATGCAGTTTGAAGTCTGGCCAACAGGCAGTTTTGTGTTAATTCCTCCCTAACAATAACTATCTGGTTCCGACCTGATAGTTAACCAGTTCAGCCTGGTTAGTTGATTCATGTTCACATTACAGGTGACATAAGCGCCAGTAACAGTAATAGCAAAGACGGGTTAAAGAGCATCTTTAGTAAAATTGTTGAAAGCAAAATGGTCAGATATAATTGTATTTTTTTGTTTGTTTGTTTTTTTGCATTTGTCCTTCTCAAATCTCCATAGTTGATATTTCAGTATTGTTAATAATCTCTTTCAATAACGTAAATCCCTTGTCATATTTTCAAATTTCCTGTCAATTTTGACCATTTTTGTACACAACAACATGCTGGGCTGCAGGTGGGCTGCCCCACCATTTCTGCCACCACCCTTAGCTTGAAACCTGCACATTGGCGTATGTATTATCATTACTGTCTCCTGATATTTGGCAAATGGTATTTTATATTGCCTGAATCCCCGAAACAATTATTCATATATTTCGATGCTTTTATAAACTGAGAAGAGAAGCAAAATTTTGACCCCATTTAAGCTATGTTTGTAGATGCAGCCACTTTTAATCCTCTTAATTACCATCAAGTCAGCACACAAGGGATTTGGTTTTTTTTCTTGTCCTTGAAACCATTATTATGCAGTGGAAAAGCCATAGTAATACTGATTAACTTCCACATACTGAATTTTGCTCCAATAACATGAAAACAAATCCACATTGTCTTTTTTAAATTTTGTCCTCTTTCAAATAAAATCTCAGTTTGTTTTAGTACATTAGCCTACAAAGTCTTTGATCCTGTAAAATAAACATATCTCTGTTGGGCTTCACTCTACTAGGTCTCTTTGCTCCATCCATAAACAAACAAACCAATAGCCATTGGGCAGCAAAAATCTCCTCAGTGTAACCCGATAGTTTTACGGGTTGAAGCTTGTCCATTACGTGGAAAGGAAAGTCGAAACATAATCAAGTTTTAAATGAGGAGAAAAACATAAATGACCAATATAAGTCTGCTGCCACGCACGCACGCACACACACGCACACGCACACACACGCACAAGCACACACACACAGGCATACACACACACTAAGGAAAAACACCATGCACACGTTCAGAGAAAATGCTGCAGCTCTTTCTCTGTGAAATATTTAAAGTTTGACCTAAAAAAGGCTCTGAATCTTTCATTCGCCCACAAACAGAGCGTTGATAAAAGAGCTGTTTAAAATGGCATCATTCCGTTCAATATGGGCTCCTGGTCATACAGCTGCAACCTGGTTCCACAGGAGAGGAGCTTGGTAGATAAAACATCTGCCTCCTGTTCCAGTTTAGAAACTCAGTAAACTTGCAATCTGATAGCAAAGAGCTGCATTGGGAACATACAGAACGATTAGATCGATGGCACATGTAATAACTTCATTATTAAGGGCTTTACATTGTATGTTGGTAGACAAATGCTAAATTCTGTTTTGGATTCCACAGGGAGCCAAAGAAGACAAACAAAAATTGGACAAAATGATTTTTTTTTTCTGTTTAATTCTCATCAGAAAACTGGATGCAGTATTTTGGATAAGCTGAAGGCCATGGTTATTGCACTGCTGTTGCCCTGACTAGGTCAGGTAAAAGCTAGGGATTTCAAAAGTTATGATAATTTTTTTCTCAAGAAACATAATTGTGTGTGTATGAGACTGATCCAAGTAGGAAAAATGATTTCATAAGTCAGACTAGGCCTCACTATTTGGTACTATTAGGTTTACAAAGTGTTTTCTGTCCATTTGATGTGTTTAAAAAGTAAAGAAACATGTTCACAAATAGATATGGTTCTCCTGTTTGTCAATTGTTTAATATGAACCATCAGGAACCCTCACTTCAAAATAGAAACAGGACGCTGAAACTGAAGTCTGAGATTCCTGCTAAAAGGCCAGAGAGCAGAAAATCTTATTTTTTTATTGTCTGAGTGGGAGCAGGTGGGATGGGCAATAATTATATTATTAATTGTTATTGGGGGCGAATCAATTGCAACACAAATAATAATTTACATTAATGATGATAAAAACTGATATTTGCAAACGCTGAACAGAGATTGTTGTTTTGCAGATTTTTTCCTCCACAGTTGATTCCATAAAAACATCAATAAAAATACATAAAAACATAAGATTGGATCAAATAATTGTCAGCTGCTTTGTAAAATGTAATGTAACTGGTCTACTCTATTAAATGATGGGCAATTTTTAAATTAGTATTTAAAAATTGTGATTAATTTTTAGATGTTTTTAACTGTCATTTTAATTGTTACAGCAATAAATACTGGAGCTAAGAAGAAATGGCAACAAAGTTAAAAATGGCCTCTGGCAAAATTAGCAATGTTTAAAAATACTCAATGTAACATTTGACAAAACTATTATGAATTTGAACTGATGAAGATGATGAAAAGTGGCTCTTCTTTTATCCTCGTTCTTGTGTTAGTTACTTCATAGTTTTCTTTGATTCTCCAATCCTCTTGCACACTTATTAGGATGGATTGTGTTTTTGTTGTTTTTACCTGAAATATGCTGCATGTAATATTTACAGCCAGTTTTGTAAGACTTTTTCTGCTTGGGATGGCTTCCAATCCTGGAAGAGAACTTGTCTTGTGGTTTGAGTGTCTAATAGAACTGACAGTGCGAAAGTAGGATAAATAAAGCTACATTTTAAAAATTCTGTTGTAGCTGATATAAAGCAGAAGATGTCTATTATTTCATATAATAGTGCGGATCGAAGCAGAATGCTTTTTAACTTGCTGTTTTTAATTTCACTTCTCTTTTCTCCCTGCAGGTTTGGTGATGTCAGCCATCACTGTCATCATTCTGGTGCTGTACTTTGTCATAAACACATTTGTCGTTAAAGGTTTGTGTGCATGAACCATTTTCGCAGAACAATGCTGAACGCTGGCTACTCTATGGATCAAACTCGAAATGAAATTGTTTTTGCTAAATATGATCTCCGGTTTGTGTTGCAGGTCGTACATGGCTACCAGAATGCACTCCGATATACATCCAGTATTTTGTCAAGTTTTTCATAATTGGAGTCACTGTGCTGGTGGTGGCTGTTCCAGAAGGCCTACCTCTTGCTGTCACGATTTCTCTGGCCTATTCTGTGAAGGTATAGCCAACACACCCGGTTCATGTAGTCAGCCTTCACTTCAGTTTTACTCCAGGTGCAGGCACTATCTGAAGTAGTCAGTGTGATGTTTAAAAAGTCTTTCTGGTGTTGTATTGAAATGTTCACTGCCCCTGTGAGTGTTCCAGTTAAAGACATTCAGGATAGTTTGTAAAAACATGTTTTAAAGCCATTGAATTAGTCTGTTTATGTTTAAAGTAATAAAAAAACAAAAAGCCTTCGCCCTTTTCTTCATCCTTGTCCTGTCCAACATCACATCTCTCTGTGCACTGATGCACAAACCATCCATCATCATTTCCTGCCTCCTCCACATCCACCCCACTGTTCTCCCTTGATATCTCATAACAGAAAATGATGAAGGACAACAACCTTGTACGGCATCTGGATGCATGCGAGACCATGGGGAATGCCACGGCCATCTGCTCCGACAAGACCGGCACGCTCACCACCAACCGGATGACTGTAGTGCAGACTTACATAGGTGAGACAGAAGAAAGTGCATGTTAAAGATGAAAGCTGCGTACGCAGGCTTAGACAGAAAAGAACTCCTGTTGCATTTAAACAATTGTTATTTCTAAGCTTATTGGGGGTTTTTTTCCCAAAGGGTGGATATTTTTTCTACAAATCTGTGTCCTTTGAGCTAATTTATTTATTTATTTATTTATTTGCTACACAAATTGCTGTCCATACCTCTTGGCAACGTTGGTAAAGATTCATGATCGGTCTTGAAATAACAGGGTTCTTTATCAAGCAATCATGTTTATAGCCAACAAGGCATTTCAAAGTGCTTTACATCATGAAAACATAAATACATCGTAAATGTATTATACAGTCAACAGTTGTGAAAACCAGTAACAGATATTACATTTTGTCAAATGCCATCATTGAAATCATCATAAAATATGCTGATTAATGTTCAGTAACCATGAGTCAAAAGCAACTCTGAACAGGTGGGGTTTTGAGTCTTGATTTAGTGGAACTGCTCCTCCATGTGTGGTTCTGGTTCTGGGGATACAGAGCAGGACAGAACCAGAAGACCTGAGTGAAGGTTGATGCAACAACAGCAGATCTTTTATGCATTGTGGCGCTAAGCCGTTCAGTGATTTATAGACCAACAGTATTTGAAAGTCTATTTTCTGAGTTTCACAGAGCCGGTGGAAGGACTTTAGAACTTGCACTGGTTTTAATGTGAGCAGCAGCGTTCTGGATCAGCTGCAGCCGTCTGATTGATTTTTTTAGGCAGACCTGTGAAGACACTGTTGAAGTAATCAATGTGACTAAAGATAAATGCACGGATGAGTACGTCTAGATCTTGCTGGGACATCAGTCCTTTAATCCTTGAAATGTTCTTCAGGTGATAGAAGGCCGACTGTGTAACCATCTTTATGTGGCTCTGAAGGTTCAGGTCTGAGTGCATTAATACAGACTTCCTAAAGGCAGAGTTTCAGAGAAAGTAGGAGTTTTTAAAGGGACAGTTTAATTCCAATTTCAAGGCATTAAATTATGAAGTTAAATTTCTTTTTAGTCATGTTTGATATCTGGCACTTTAAAGGAACCAGTTTTGTTAGGGTTTTGTGACAGAATGACACATTGTTAAGCTGGAAATAACCAAAAGAAGGTGGGCGCCCTGTAACTAAGGAAATGGTCAGCAAAAATGCACACCTATGCTGGGATGTTCAACCTCTGAACTATCATGGGGACTAGTGTCCCCTACTGTGTACCTTGGTGGTAATGAGTGGCTGTGAGTGGTTTCCATCTGACCATTCTCTTCACACAACTGCTGTTTATTGGATAGTTTATCTCTTTCTCTGACCATACTTTCCAAATGATGGGGGTACGTAATGCTCTCTGTAGACCAACAGTTTTGTGAAACAGGCAGACATTTATGTCCAGCACCAAAAGCCATGCTAAATTCAAAGTCACCAAATTCCTATTTTTTCCTCCATTTTATGTTCTGGACTCCAGAAAGTCTTCGTTATTACCTTGATTGTGCAGAGTTCCTGCCTGCACAATCAAGGCTAACTGACTGTATTTATGTTGACAAGCAATTGAAATTGTGTCACACAAAATTATCCTGGAGTGTTTATGTAGAGGTTATCATTCAAGGTGATGAAAGTGCGACTATTGTTTCAGGTGATGTGCACCATCGTGTGATCCCAGACCCTGGCCTGGTCAATCCTCGGACACTGGATCTGCTAGTCAATGCAATCGCCATCAACAGCGCCTACACCTCCAAGATCTTAGTGAGTAACCCTCAGACAAATACAAACATTCGTTCTTTAAAGTAGCATTTTTTAAAAATAATAATAATAAGATCCTGGGAATAATGTCTTCTTTAAAGGGGACTTATTATCTAAAATTCACATTTTGCATGTTTCTATATTTCCACTTGGCTTTCTACTGCTTCTGAAAACAGCCCAAGTACTTAAAAAACCTCACCCAGTCAGTTATTGGCAATAAGTTATAAGCCATTTCATAAACCTATGGAAATCAGCAGACACTGTCCCTCACTTCGCAACCCAAGCAGAGCTCCAACACATTTGGTCAGCTGGTTTTACCACCGTATGTGCTGTGCAATAACTGATGGTTAAAGACAAGTGTTTTATTGTTGACCTACCCATAACCACTTGCTTCATTATGGTTGGTTGTGCAGGAGGCTCCACTTTTGCTTTTCAAAGTTTGCATAATTGTTTCATTTTGCAGCCATTTTCACATGCTTGTGATCCATCCTAACCTGTTCAAGGAAGCATAACAGTTCACCATTAAATCTTTTGCTGTTTCACTCAGCTGTCCTTCCTTTGCTGTCTCTTCCTCTCTACCTCTATCATGCTAATTTGCATCACCCCTATTCTTCAACAGCCACCGGACGTGGAGGGGGGTCTAGCCAAGCAGGTGGGCAACAAAACAGAGTGCGGCCTGCTGGGACTTGTCTTAGACCTTCAGCGGGACTACACCCCTGTAAGAGAGCAGATCCCTGAGGAAAAACTCTACAAGGTAGAAAATCACAAACCTAACATTTCCCCTTAGATAACAAGTATGTAAGACACCTGGTAGATGGAAAAAACAATTGATTTTCTTCTAGATTTTTCTTTTTGCGCCCTCCTTTTTCACTTGTAGGACCTTTAAACACTATTCAGTTTTAGAATGCACTATAAATTATGCTCCCCTTCATCAGAACATCTTCAGTTTCCTCACACCATGCAGAAATATGTCTTGTTTTTGACTCAAACAACTAAAATCAAAATGCAAGAAAAACTCTTTAACACCTGTTGCAGCTAAAGAAAAAAGTTGTTTTCATGTAGTTATGAACAGGTTTAACCTCAAACTTGCCTCATCCTGGGATGCTTAAAGTAGTTTGTATTATGGCTCCATGAAAAAACTGATTTGCAGTATTCGGCAATATAGTTGCTGAATGATAATACTGATTATCCCACGTTTTCCACGTTGTTTTCTTTTATTTGCTTCTTCACAATGTCCCCACCGCTGTTTGTTAGCTTTAGCATCCCAGCCACAAAGGAATCTATATAAGGTGTGGGATCAATCAAACCCTCATCCAACAGGCCTAAATATATTACTGATATGACAAAGTCGCATGCCTGGTGCTTGAAATATACCTTATTACACCCAACTGGTCTTTTGCAAATGTGACACATAGATATTGACACATAAAAGAATAATTATAATCTGATACTTTGTGCAGATTTAGTTGGTGTTCCTCTTCATCACTCATCTTTCTCTCGCTCTCAGGTGTACACATTCAACTCAGTGCGCAAATCTATGAGTACGGTGATCAAGCTGCCTGATGGTACCTTCCGCCTTTACAGCAAAGGAGCCTCTGAGATCATGTTGAAAAAGTGAGTGGTGCTTTCAATTCAAGACCTTCATTTTTATTACAGCTGTTTTAGAATTCAGTCCCACTGATTTGCTTTCTAGTCAATCAAAGATGTCCAAAAGCAGCGAATAAAAGCAGATCGTGTTCAAGCTTCGTGAAAAGTTTCGGTGTAGCACCAAAGATGTCATTCGTTGTTTTCCCTCTCAGGTGTTCCTACATCCTGGATGCCAATGGAGAACCTCGCAGTTTTCGTCCACGCGACAGAGATGAGATGGTCAAACAGGTGAGGCTGATTTATGGGTGCATATTTGATGATTTAACTCTATTATCAGAGACAATAGTTCTGCAGATAGAGACACTGATGAACAGTAAAAGTAAATCTCATGGTGGTAAAGCGCAGTTGAACTTTGATTAAAAGTTGTTCAGTGGGGAAGCAGGCGAGAGGCTCTGCAGATCATATTAATAATTTCAAAGAAATGCTGCCACTCAGAATTCCTCATTGCTGCTATATTTTAACTCAATTTCATTCTTCTTTTTAAATTAAATTGCTGGAAAGATGAACAGCTTGACCTTTTCCGCTTAAATTTAGCAACATTGCAAATACAAATTTAGTAGCACATTTATAGCTTTTAAGTACGTGCTCTGAAAACTGACCTGTCCCTGCCAGGGTTTGCTTGACTTGAGTCTAATCTTTGACCAGGCCACTACAAAATCAATTTTTTTTTTTAGCATTTTAGAGATGACCTTGCTGGTGTTCAGATCATTAACCTGCTGCATTAACCATATGTTCCCTTTCTGAGTTTTCTGGTTGAGGTTCATGGTTCCATCAATGACAGTTTCACACCACAAGGTGACCCATTCAAGCTTTGAACAAGTCAACTTGTGGATGTACCATAACTTTCTTCAGCTAGAAAAAAACTGAGATCATTATCTTTGGGCCTAAGACATTTCCAGGATTAAAGGACTAATGTCCCAGCAAGATCCAAAGAAACTCATCCATGAATTTATCTTTAGTCACATTGATTACTGCAACAGCATCTTCACAGGTCTGCCTAAAATAATCAGGCAGCTGCAGCTGATCCAGAACGCTGCTGCTCATGTTCTCACTAAAACCAGGTAGACAGAGCACATAAAACTCGATATTGTTGTAAAGAGTGCACTGCTGCTGACTCCGTCTCATTGCCTTGATCAAAATTATTGCCCACATTAACAGTTTAAGCTTTCCATTTTACACTAAGTTATTCAAATCTCCACAAGCATGACATTTAAACAAAAATGTGACATCAGCTTTGGCAGGCTTACATGTTTACAGACTTGTGACACGTGAAAATAGCTCCATCAGCTTTACTGTAATACAAACGTTAGCAAACAAACGCATGTATTTGTGAATTTTCTGAGAGTTTGCAGCCCAAGCGTGGTGTAATTGACTGACAGGCGGACAGATCTAAATTTGGCTCATGATGAACACAGCTTGTGCCGTGAGAAAAATAACTGCTCCTTCCACGACTTGATTCCAGCTCAGTAGTTGAGTTTGCGTTGTGGCAGCTTCATGTCACCTCGTTTCTGTGTCACGCTGCGCCGTCTGCGGCAAGCCGGGGGTCTTTCCCTTCAGCTGCGTCACATTGGATCCATCATGAATACACCTCAAACCTCATTTCTGCTTTACGTATCGGAATCCAAATGACTGGTGAAGTCAGCATTGTGATGTGTTTTATTAATTGACTGCTAGGTGATTGAACCAATGGCCTGTGAGGGGTTGAGGACCATCTGCATCGCCTACCGTGATCTGCCATCAAATCCGGAGCCAGAATGGGACAACGAGGCGGAAATTGTGACAGAGCTGACCTGCATCACTGTGGTTGGAATAGAAGACCCTGTTCGGCCCGAGGTATGTGGCTCTGAAGGGGTGCTGAAGTTTTGCAGTACATTAAATCTTTTACATCTGAAGCATGATTGGCATGTTGCTTCTGTGTAAATAAATTTCTTTGACCTTTTCGAGGTGCCGGAAGCCATCCGGAAGTGTCAGCGTGCGGGCATCACGGTGCGGATGGTCACTGGTGACAACATTAATACAGCGAGGGCCATCGCTGCCAAGTGCGGCATCATACACCCTGGAGATGATTTCATCTGTCTGGAGGGAAAAGAGTTTAACCGGCGAATCAGGAACGAGAAGGGGGAGGCAAGTTTGGGTCTCCGTCAAGTTAAAAGGAACTTCAATGTTCTGACCAAGATGCATTTCGTTCTGTTTGTGCAATACAAACGTTTTAAAAACAATCCTAGTTTCTTCGTGACTTGCTCAGAGCAATCTGGTTCTTTCTGATGTTTCAAAGCTCATTTTTAGCTGTTGTAGATTTAGGATGAAGCTCCTCTTCATCCTGTGGTCAGGACTTTACTAGATTTTTTTGTTTTTTTTCCCTTTTACTTAAAGTAATTACAGATAGATTGTATTTAAATTGATTCCAAACCACCAGGGAACCACAAGTGAAAATGATCTTTTGTGGCTAAATCTGGCATATTTACAAGGACTCATGTTGGTTAATATGCACTGTCCCTTATGAATTAAATTCAAATTCAATTTCTGATAGATATAAATCGCCAGTATATAGTTTTTATGACTTCTTGCAATAATCAAAATTTGCAACGTAAAAAATAGCAGCTGAAGAAAAACAATTTTTCGATTGAAATCATTTTGAAATCATTTAAAGAAGTCTGACTGATATGAAGCTTAATTTAAAAACAACTAGAAGTGTCTCTTCATTGTATTTTGCAGATTTAGTTCTCAGACGCCATTTCGCCAGGGAGGATTTTTACAATTAGTCCTGGCCTCTTGTTGTTGAATTTAGCTGATTTTGATGCTGTAGTTTAAAAAAATCTGACATAAGAAGATACCAGAACAACATTCAAAAGCTTTTTCTAGCCTTCCTCCTCTGTGCTGTCTTTAGTCATTGATATTAGAAGCACAGGTGACGACACACTGTGCGGGAGAGGGGTTTTTTGTAAAATAGTACTCAAAGATTATTTTAAAGCATCCACAGATTGATTGGGAATTGATAACATTCTGATTCTTGTATCAGCTATGAGTCTCACTGAATAAACTCCAAACATTTCACGTTGTTTAAACAACTTCTGACAAATCCGTGCTTCGTCTTTAAAACTTCAAACAAAATAACCTTGACAATTTATAACTTAAAGTTTTATTCTATTTGTAACAAGATATACACAAAAGAGTGTTCTTGATATCTCTTACAGAATCTCTTCAGTAAGAGAGGATGTCAGTCACCAGACAAAGAAAATGGTTTTATTGGCATCAGTATCAGTGGATGTTAGCCATTTTTTGTCCGTATATGGGTGTTCTGGAAAAGTGATTCTTTTAAAAATATTATTGTGTTTAAAAGGCACTTAAATTTACAGCTTTTCATTTCTTTTTCTATTGAAAAATGTATAAAAGGTGGCAACACAAAGACAGGCTGATTACTCTAAGAAATAATAAGGTTTCTATTGCAGCTTTGTCCTGAATCCACTGAGGTCAGAGCACAGAGTAAAAAAAAACAACATTTATTCAGAATACTTTCATCCAGCCCATTTAGCTGTACAATTTGAATTTAGCAGAATGCTTAATGAGATAGCTAGCTGATTAGTGCTGTGGCTTTGCTTTTCTAAGGAGTGTGAATTTAAATATACTCCCTAAAACGTAGGTGTAAATCCTAATTATGCCAGCCGTCTGCGGCTGATTGAATGGCAGAGCGCAGTGTCTCTCTGATCCTGGTTCCTCCATAGAGCCCAGGATTAACAGTGATATCTAGCGAAGCACTGCTGAGTTGGTTCTTCTGCGTTAATCTTCATCACACGCGCTTCCTTCTCGTCTGCAGATTGAACAGGAACGTATAGATAAAATCTGGCCCAAGCTGCGCGTTCTGGCTCGGTCCTCGCCGACAGACAAGCACACACTGGTTAAAGGTGAGGCTCCAGGGTTTGATCACTGAAGCACCAGTGTGTTTAGACATCACAGGAACATTTTGAGCCTGTTTTGCCCTCCTCCAGGCATCATTGACAGCAGCATTGTGGAACAGAGGCAGGTTGTCGCGGTAACAGGAGACGGGACTAATGACGGACCAGCTTTGAAGAAGGCTGATGTGGGCTTTGCCATGGTAAGCTGATCCATAATTATTCACCTATAATGTTCATGAGCTGCTAAAGGCCCACTATGCCTCCATTTGTGTTGGTGTGTTTACAGCTGAAGCTGTAAGTGGCTCTTTACGTGCTGGGCCAGGCTGATGTGGAATTGGCACTTTGTGGACAGAAAAAATGGCTCTTTTTCCTGCAAATGTGCATAGAATTACCACAGCAGAATGGCAGTGGTCCTTATGTTCCTTTATTTAAGTTACTAAACTCAATTTATGTGGTTAATTTGTTTCAAACTCAGAAAATTATGTTATTAATTTACAAAAATGTGAAGGACATTACTTCTGCCTTTTTTTATATATTAACTTTGTATTTTTTATTGTCGAAATGTATATGTAATCTATGTAAATTATATAAAATATTGTTTATTTTATGTTGTGTTTTCATCTAAAATCTGGAGATGCAGCAATTATGATTTTGCAGCTGATTTTCCGAACTTTATCATGCTATGTTTATTATGTAACGCTTAAAAAAAAAAGGGCACATGGTTGATCAAAGTACTGCAAAATAGTACATTTACACAAACACAATTAAAATTGTAATAACTCTAACATAGCACAATCAAATCTGAATAAACGGTACAATCAATACCAGACTGACATGATGTTAAAAGTTAAATAATTAAAAGTAGGTTTTCAAGCGGGATTTTTAAATCCTCAACTCAGGGAGCTTGTCTTACGTGTCGAGGCAATCAAACTCATTCCTTCGAAACGTCAGGTTCTGGAAATTTCCTCTTAAAAGTTCAAGTATGTGGCCGACGCAAGGTGAAAACTCATTCCCGTCGTTTCAGAGCTTTGGGACCACAGCAGAGAAAAACTGATCACCTCACTAATTTCTGTTAATAAAAAGAGTAGCAATATTGGATTACAAATGAAAGAGGATGATTTTACCACAACATTATTGTTTTTATCAAACCTACAGGCATCTATCTTAACACCTATGTTGGCGACAACAATCTTCAAATGAGGGATCAAAGTAGAGAGATCGGCTCCGGGTAGAAGCTTTTGGGACAGAATAAAATAAAATGTTCGTTAAAATAAAAAAATAATTAGGGCCTCCCATGATTTGGTGTCAGCAAAACAATCAAGAGGAATCACAATAATCAAGAGGAATCGTAAAATGTTGTCTTTGCAGTGTAAAAGACCTCTTTCTCCTTGATTGTCACTTCTAAAACATCCAGTGTCAACCAGATCTCTGAGTGCAACAACACTCAGAGATCAGACTTGAGCTTTTTATGGATAAAAGTTTTAGAAAGTGGAGGGTTGATCTCTCCATCCTCTACACAGATTGTGAACCAGCTGATTGCTGTCTGAGGAAGACCTCCACATTGACTGAAGTGAACCTTGACTCATGTCACATCCCTCTGTCAGCCAGTGGATTTCTGAAATAACTTGGTTAAATTTGGCAGGTGGTTTAGCTGCCAGTGACTAAAAGAGGCGACTGCCTTTACAGTTGTTTTGTTCTCTGTTACATGTTTTTATTTTACGCTAGAGGCCGAAACACACATAAGGTCGTGGGTCTTCCCGGCCCGAAAGGTTCTACAGTCAATGCTCTTACTCACGCCAAGTGGCAGCGCTCAGAGGCAGAGCAACACGATATCAAGACAGTGGCATTCCAAAGTAATTTGGATGCTTGAACGCTTGCATGAATCATGTCATGAGTCGTGTTCCTCTCACTCTGTCTCAATCTCTGCCAGGGTATCGCCGGGACAGACGTGGCTAAAGAGGCGTCCGACATCATCTTGACTGATGACAACTTCAGCAGCATTGTCAAGGCCGTGATGTGGGGACGAAATGTCTACGATAGCATCTCCAAGTTCCTGCAGTTCCAGCTCACGGTCAACGTAGTGGCGGTCATCGTGGCCTTCACTGGGGCATGCATCACTCAGGTGGACGCATTTCTTAACACTTATACATGCTGACAAATTTCCATACACATGCAAAGACACACACGCATACACACATACATAATGCGGACACATAAATGTCACTTCTGGAGGATTCACTCACCTTATATCTGGGATGACAAGGCAAAGCAGGAAATGCTTTTATTGCATTTTTAAACTACCCTTTGTAAGCAGAGATGGCCTGGCACTTGCAGAGAATCACATTCATTCATTTGAAAGGAATGTCAAACTGCACACATGGACGTATGTGTTAAAAACACATAGAATTTTCTTCATATAACTATGATTGAAATAAAGTTATATGACAGGTATATCACAAATAAAACACCTGAATATGTGACAGAAGCAAGATAACAGAGCATCCTGTATGTGGTAATGCGGGACACAAGGCAATGCAGGACGAGATTTTAATCAAGACTTTCAGAGTAAATGTCTCAAACTTTACAAGTTGCGTGTTTAATTAGCTGTCATCAGACCCACGTTTGTTGTCCATATTTTTACATTTCTACCCTTGTCTAATTCGGAGTTGGTTTTAATGCCAAAAGTTGAAAATTCTTCCTGCGTACTTTCACAAATATAAAATAAATATTTCATGATAATCTGAAATTGTGTTTGAGGGTTTTTCTGCTCAGTGCAGAGGTCTGATCGGTCTAAGTGGATTTTGAGGGAGTGATTTTTGAAAGCATTTCCAGAAGGGAGATTCTCAGTGCTCTGTCACCATCACTTTTTCATAAAGTTTCCAAAACAAAGACAAAGACCCAGTATCAAGGCATGAAATTTTAAAGTATCTATACTCCATTTAATGACTGATTTCTAAATTACTTAATAATTATTTCTATAATCAATTCATCCCAATTAACTTGATCAGTCATTTCAGGCCTACATTAAACATGTGTAGTTAGCCTGTAAACAATGAGTCTGACAGCCACAGATCTCTGTGTCATCTCAACATGGTTTATGAACCAGGAAAATGTCTCCGCAGGATTCTCCTCTGAAGGCGGTGCAGATGCTCTGGGTGAATTTGATCATGGACACGTTTGCCTCGCTCGCTTTGGCCACCGAGCCCCCGACTGAAGCCCTGTTGCTGCGAAAACCCTACGGTCGAAACAACCCGCTCATCTCTCTCACCATGATGAAGAACATCCTCGGCCACGGAGTGTACCAGCTGGTCATCATCTTTACACTGCTGTTTATAGGTACAAATTCAACCAAATGCATTTTTACCAAATTCCTAATCCATTCTAACTATCTATCCATCTAAGCACGTAGCAAATCTAAACCTTCTTGCAGTTCATAGAAAGTTATCCTGGAAAGACTGAAAGTGACAGTAACTGTCCAAATGGGAGAAACAATTTCCCCGCTCAAGCTAAAGTTGGTCCACGAAAAGACATATTTACAGGTTCAAACATGGACGTTGTTTGTGCAACTGAAAATGTCAGATTACTTTTGTCAAAGAAAGCAACAGAACGTAATTCTGCCCTAGTAGAGAAGCTCACACAAACAGCCAGCCAGCCTAGCAGTGTCTGACTCACCGGATGTCTGCTGTTGGTAATTGGCCTGGTCATACTTGTTTGAGAATGCTCAAACGAACAGCTACATGCAACATGGCTGTTTTTATTCGACTTCTCTTCAAGTGAGCATAAAGGTCTTTATCTGGACATGTAACTTCAAGGACAATAGATGTCCAAGGACAACAGGAAGACCCAAATAAAAATAAAGAGTTATGTCCTTTACTAGTGCAGCAAACAGTGCTTTAAGTTCAGTCCACTGTTTAAATCAGTGTAAGAATGATTTACACTTTTACAAGTTTTCTGTCTAAGGACAATTTTTATGCAAAATGAAGTATTTAACTGGCAGTGGTCAAGTTTTGAGCTGCAAACCACTTCTATATGTGGCCAAACACAGACAATCGCAGCATAATGTTTCCTCTCTTTCACCCACCAGGCGAGCGCATGTTTAACATCGACAGCGGTCGCAACGCGCCGCTCCACTCCCCGCCCTCCGAGCACTACACAATCATCTTCAACACCTTCGTCCTCATGCAGCTTTTCAATGAGATCAACGCTCGCAAGATCCATGGAGAGAGAAATGTCTTTGACGGCATATTTGGCAATCCCATCTTCTGCTCCATTGTTTTGGGGACCTTTGCAGTGCAGGTCATATTAACCCTTTGACAGACATTCAGTGGTCAGAAAAAACAGATTGCAATGTTCTGTTTGTTGTATAGTGTTTTGCTTTTAATTGAATTTCAATTAAATTTTAATGCAGTTTATTTATATGAGCCCAATTCACAGCACTTACTGTCTCAAGGCAATATATCCCTTTCTTTTTTCACTTCCTGAGTCTTTCCTTCCTTCTGCGTCTTTCTTCTACTCCCCTTTCTTTCTTCCTTTCAACTGTTCTTCACTTCTTGTGTCGTACGTCCAAATTATTTCTTCCTTTCCATCCTTATATCACACCTCCCTTAATTTGTTTCTTCTTTCCTTCCTCGTGTTTTTTTCCCTTTTCTGCCTTTCTATCATTCTTTCCTCATCACTTCTTTTCATCCTTCCTCTTCCTGGGTTTGGCTATATTTTTAGAAATATTTGTATAAATATCTGCCAGGTAGCCAGTGCTACTGTCATGTTTTTAAAGGAATCTCAAGGACTGAAAACACTGGAAATTTGAGTTTGAAGAAGTACAGAATTTTTAAATAAATGTTTGCCACAGTATAAAAATTATTGTTGCAATTAATATTATTTTAGCTTCAGTTGGAATAATTGCTCCTTTTCTAAATAATACAGGGTAAAATATTTCAACTTTCCTTCACTTGAAAGTATTACATGCAGCTCAGAGAACAACATTTTGTCTGTCTGTAGTGACACGCTTGACAAATACTGTCAGAAATCTACAGTGACTAAAACAAGCAAATCAGACGAAGCATTTTGTGTTTCATAATTATTCCAGTGACGGCTGCTTTGTGCAGCTCTGCTGTGTGTTTCCATGTGTCAGAGTGATGACATTCTCCTTCTTTGTGCTTCTGCTGCAGATTGTGATTGTGCAGTGGGGAGGGAAGCCCTTCAGCTGCGCCCCTCTCAATGTGGAGCAGTGGCTCTGGTGTCTGTTTGTGGGTGTTGGAGAGCTGCTGTGGGGGCAGGTAGGAAGCTTCTCAGCCTGCTGTGTCTTATCAGTCAGCAGTGATCAGCCTGGGTTTCCCTCAGAGGAGACCAAGGGAAATATTCATCAACTAATCTTAGATTCCTCTCGCATAGAGCCAGATGGATTCAGTGTAATGGCAACTGTGTTCGAAAATTTTGTCCAGTTGGTCAACTTGTCTTTTCCTAAGCTGTTTTATAATTTCTCACAAATTTAAAAAAAAAATCTAATATAAGAAGAAGACATATGTGCTGTCATAAGACTTAAACTAACCTGTAATGTTAGTGTTAAACAACAACAAACAACTGAAACTAGTACAAAATTATTTTTTAAAATATTTCCGTTCAATTGCACATACATTCAAATTAGTCCTAGTTCATTAAGTTTAGTTTATTATTAGTTTCAAAAGTTCAAACTTTTTAAACTACTGGAATCCACCAGAGAATCTAGTGGAGAGGAATGACTCCCCTTTAACATGAAGAAACCTCCTGCAGAACCAGAACCTGGCTTTCTTAAAACCTCCACGCTGACTTTATCTACATCAAATTGTTTCCCCAGTATGTCAAGTGTTGCTGGAGTCTTTTCGTCACCAGTTATAGTGTCATAGCATTCTGTGTCAAGAGCCATGACAGTATATCCATCTCACCTGCTTATTATATCGACACTCTGAGTTAAGGGGAACTTTGACATGGCTTGTTCGATGGTCTTCCAGTTTACTGCCTCAGGTTGGTTCAGCTGTTTTTTTCTGCCTTCAGGTTGAAACTTCTTATAAAGTCCCTTATACTTGGGTTCTGAAATGTTTCTTTTAGTTTGCATAGCCTGCATGTGGGGTGGCTTTTGTCCAAGTCATTTTCTCCTTCGTGCAAAGGAAACAGGATCCTGCGTATATGAACTGTCTGGCTACTGAGTTCCACCATCTGCATTACTCAAAATTAGGTCATAAATTAACATCAAGATAATTGAGTTTTGACATTTGTTAATTGGGTCAGAATCTGCCATTTCCGCATCTCAGATCATCAAAATAGATTTTATACTTCCCGCCCCTGGCAACACAGTTCTGTGCACAGTTGCGCGTTTGGATGGATCTGGAGCTGATGAAGTGTTGGCAGAACAGCAAATACAAACAGAGGTTATTTGCCTTGTATGGCTGTGGAAATTTCCCAGCAGAAGGATACGGAAACACTGTTTTCTATGGGTTTGCAGAAAAGATCTTCTCAGGTGTTGCAGGAAGAGATACAATGAAATAAATAGAGGATTTTCCCCAAAAGACTCTGGACTGGGAGCAGGTGGGTGGCACATCATGCCACAAGCAGGAATGTGTTTTCTGACTGTCACACTAACCACATTACAGCAAGGAGGAAATGTTTTTCACCCAGGGCCCCAAAGATGCCTCCAAAATCCACCAACCACAAAAAAAGGCACTTAAAAATACATTTAAACTATCATAAGCATAAAAATTCAAAAATCATTGGCAAAAAAAATGGCAAATTTTTCACATTTAATTTGGAGTCGTGTTCCACAAAAAAATGTGCAAATAGTTGAATACACAAATACTGAACCTTGAATATTTATTCTGAAATTGGCAGCATCATAATCTGGCTTTATCTAGAACTGCTTTGTTTCTCCTTGATAATCACCGAACTGACTGTGTTAATACAAACAAACGTGTTTCCCAGGTGATTGCCACCGTGCCAACAGAGCGGCTGCCATGTCTGAAAGAAGCTGGGCTTGGCCTGGAGCCTGGGGAGGAGGAAGGAGAGGAGCTGGCAGAGGATGAGGAGGAGATTGACTGCGCTGAGCGAGAGCTGCGTCGCGGACAGATCCTGTGGTTCAGAGGCCTCAACCGTATCCAGACTCAGGTACCACATGACCGGACCTCCAGTTCAAACCGTAACCATTACTTTGTCACAGGAGCACACACGGACACCCAGACATTTCAACCTGAACCTTCACTCGATCATGACACGTGTGCAGTTTGTTTGAGGAGATTTACCATAAAAGGAAGTCTGCGCCTAAGCAATTTATTGTGCATGATGTTTGCACTACTTTCATCAAGTGGTTAATAAATGAATGCAAATCATTCAGCATTACTTGTGTAATGTAGCACAAACCCAAATAAACTGCCAGTATCATGGT
Source organism: Poeciliopsis retropinna (assembly GCA_010277075.1). Classification (NCBI taxonomy): domain Eukaryota; kingdom Metazoa; phylum Chordata; class Actinopteri; order Cyprinodontiformes; family Poeciliidae; genus Poeciliopsis; species Poeciliopsis retropinna. The sequence goes on from VMRM01000009.1 coordinate 3,787,384, forward strand.
CTTCTCATGCTAACGAAGCAGACTTTTGTTAAGAGATAAAGAACTTCCTTAGAACCTCTCTTTATTTTTGAGCAATTTTAGAAAATTTTATGGTCTTTATCTGACTTGTTCTTACTCTTCAAAAGTCAGTCTATCTCATCCAGTCTCTGCTGTTCTTCTGTATTGTGCCAAACATAATAATTTCTTTTCTCTCCGACACAGCTGACATTTCTGTTCTGCCTAAATCCTCTCGAAATGGCTTTCTCTATCTTGGAAGTGGGACCAGAGAAGCACATGGTCACCATGAGGGGGATAAATGCTGTGGCTGTTTGTGTGGGGAGGTGTGTGTGCGTGCGTGTGTTAGCGTGTGCGTGTGTGTGAGGAGGGTGGGGGGATAATGTTGGGTGTGTGCATGTGTGTGTGTGTGGAAAGGATAATTCTTAGTCTCCAAGGTGCTTGAGTTTTTTATTTAATGATCTCACTGTCGGATGTGAAGATGAACATTTACCTGTATGAACGTGAGCTCTTCTCAGAGCTTCTTAAGTGCCTCCCTTATATGTGCTCAATGAGAGTGTTTGGTCTAAACACAGAAGTATGCAAATACACCGCCTTAAACCAAGTCTTTGATATTTTCCACTTGAGCAGCCAGATTTTCTTGTAATCTTGTAAAGAGGTCTCAATAGTTCTTCAGACATGCTGGGTCGGTCTGCCATGGGCCTGCATTTTTTTAAAAGCATAAATGCTGCATAAATGTATCTTTGGTGCACTATTTCTAGATGTCTTTTAAATATGAGGGCACATATTTGAGAGAACATATTTCTCCACCCAAATCAGTGGGTGGAGATTTTTTTTTTTTTGAAAATACAAAGTTTTGAATCTGTGCGAAAAATAATTTTCTCTGAAGCCACATTGGCTTTGCCTGTCATCTGCATATAGTCAAGTAAAAGTTCTTATAGCATCATAACATTTAAGTAAGTTGACTTTTATTATGTTCTTTTTAGTTTTATCTTGTGAAACTTTTCTCTCAGGCAAATTTTGAGACACAATTAGACATCTTAATTGCGATCTGTGAGGTTGGTTGAGGCTATCGCTAACATCCTGCTAATATACCCTTGCTAGCTGGCCAGCTAGCTTTTTGCGTCTATCACGGGTAAGTGCAGATACACCGCAAGAAGGCTGGAGGAAGTTTGTATGTTTCTGCGAAGATTTAGCTCTTCAATACCATTCATAGAGCTCTTAAATGGTCCTAAAGTTGGTGACACTTGCAGAAGCCCTGTCTCAGTTGCATCTAATGTGTAAAAACATTCGGAGGCATTTTATTATTATTTGGATATGGTCAGAGACTGAACTGAAAATTAATGAATTAAAAAAAAAAGATTTCAAATAATTAGTATTTTTTTTAAATCTTCTGAAAACTTGGAGAACTATTGATGAAGACCACTTTTGAAGATTTGAAGAAAGTGTAGCTGCTTGGCAGGAAAATGTAATCAAACAAGAAATGACCCAAGTCTTTTGCACAACAGTATTTTTAGTGAGGTTAGGGGAAAAGGAAAGGGAAAAGAACCAAGGCCCCCAGAAAACATTTCCCTAATCACGAACACAGCCCCGCAGGCCGGCTCCTCCTGCCCTCACCGAGTGATGCTGCTGTTTTGTCTCTGTCCTGCAGATGGAGGTAGTGAGCACATTCAAGCGAAGCGGTTCGTTTCAGGGAGCGGTGAGACGGCGCTCCTCCGTGCTCAGTCAGCTCCACGACGTAAACACTATCTCTACCCCCTCTCACGTAGCTCTCTCCACCGCAACAGCCAATACCAGCCCAGCTCCTGGGAGTGAGTTCGCCGAAAGCATGTACACACATCTCCCACACACACGCACACACACGCACGCACACACAGGTACTTGCACACACTCATCCACAGACACAAACACATGTATACACACTGCTGCACGGCACGTGGACTGCGGTATTTTTACTCTCTCTGGTTGTGTCCCCTCCGGCTCGCCCGCTGCTCGTGTGTGTGCAATGTCTCCTCTGTTTTTTGGCTTTTCCTTCTTACTCTCCTGTTGGAACAGCACCCAGTCCCGACCGGCTGTGTGGTTCTGGTCTGATCTGGACTGGTCCAATCCCAGTGTGGCTCTCAGGCCACAGTTCGTTTTGTCATTGAGTGTTGGTTCGTGCAGGAGGCGGCTGACCGCTCACTCTCTCACTCTTTCTCTCTCTGTACGAGGCGTCCCGTGACACTCTCTTCAAACACAGATTGAGACTGATCATTAATTAAAAAAAAAAAAAAAAAAAGGAGACCATTGATTTTCAGATGTCCTGAAGTTCAGGGAGTGAGCAGCAGCTCCTCCTGCACCACCTATTCTTCTGTTTGCATATGAGGTCAAGCGTAGTTCTTTTGGTTTTGTTTACTTTAACATCTCTAACAAGTGGTGTCATTTCTTTACTCTTAAAAGACAAATAAGACAATATACTGTGATGACATTTTAATAATGGTGCATTATATCTCACTGCATTCAATTCATATTCATCACCAAATGGCTTCCATATGGCTTGTGTTAAGATGTAAACCTTCGAGTATAAAAGCCCATGCCTCGCTGCTGTTTCTAAGAGTAAACGTAAGGAGCACTTCCCTTTTCCTCTCTCACTCTTGCTTCCTCTCTCCTTCCTCTGCTGCTGTCTTTTGTTTGGTTCTGCAATGTTGTCAACTGGTTAATTATGTAACAGTATTTCCAGCTCTGACGTCACACGTTTGGGTACCACGCGCCCCCCAACCCCGCCCCGACGTCTTCAGAAAGTCCCGACTTCTTCCTCTCTGTCCCAATCTGGGTTGTTTTTTTTTTTTTTTGTTTTTTTGTTCACACTCCCTCTCTTTCTCACCATCACAGCTCTCTTTCTTCTTTGTTCTCTGTCCATGAAAAGATACAGGTTCCCCGTTTGCGGAAAAGCACTCCTCGAAATGTCTTCTGATTGTTCTTCATACGTAGAGCTGTTCTGTTGTAGAGCTATTTAGATTGTAACGGATCTAAATGCAGGCTCTTATGTGTAGCATACTGATAAGATTTATTTAGTCCACTTTCCTTCCTTTTTCCATCCTGTTTTCCCCCCCGTTTTTTTTTTTGATCTCACCTCATCCTTTTTGTCATCCTCCCTTGTTCTTAATAATATAGCTACCACACCTCATCTTTTTTTTCCTCTTATTTATATATATTTTTTTGAATGTCAGTTCTGCGTGTGTCTGTTTGGAAGAGTGCTAAGATGTGCGTGCGTATGCATACATGTCGGTAAGCCGCAGCTTGACCCGTGCAGTTACCTTAATAGTGCTTGTATGCCTGTGAATAAGTGTGTGCATGCATGTGTGCTGTCTCTTCATTTGGTTGTCTTCATCTGCCTTCTCAGTTGCTTATCCTTACCTTCCTTGCCCCCCCCTCCCCCCCGACTTCATTCTACCCCACGCTGACCCTCCGCCACCCATGCCCCTCCTCCCTTCATCACCTGCAGTGGTAGAAATAGAAAGGCCCGGGTGGATTGTTGTCATCCTGCACAGTCATGAGGACACACCTGGGCTTCATGTTCAGATTAAACATCCTTCACTTCAGCTCTTTGTAATGTCATAAACAACAAATGTGTTCAGATTTGTAAAAATTGGCTGCCAAATGAAAGAAGATACACTAAACGTTGAAGTAGGGATGTTCAGTCAAAGTGTGGAGCTTAGCCTCAGGTCGGGCCTCTGCCAGCTCATTGCTTGCTGTTTTAATTCTTTGAGTGTATTTTTAAAAGGCTTGGTTCTGACTGTGACTCAGTTCTGGACTGCGAAATAGTTTGCAGCCTCCGCTTTGTGGTTCAGTCCCGTACTCAGACAAACAAACAAGGAGGGGAACGCCAAGGAGCAAGCACTAAATTTGTGTTTTACGTGATGCAGGTTTACTTCTCACTGAATCATGTTGCCAAGCAGCCCACCAGGCGAGTGAAACGCACAGATTTTCTTTACTCTCAGACAAGGAGGGTAGCTGGAGCTTTATATATGTTTATCAGACTCGGTTATCTTTAAACAATATCTTGAGTTGAAATTGTGATAATTTGCTATAATCAACAAATCCCTTTCAGAGAGCGGCAGTTCCTGCTGGTGAGGAGCATCGTGCTGTTTGTGCAGCCCTCTTGTTTCATTCATTTATAGGCGCTGGATAGAAAACTCTTATCCTAACGGCGAGTCTGGAGCCATGCGGCAGCTCTGAGAGCTTTCTGATTCATGCTTAATGCTCAAGTCAGCATGCAAACACGCTTACAGCGCCTAGAGCCTCACGTTTAAAGCTAAGGCTGTTTGTCAAGTGCTGCTTTAAGTAACACTGCCAATAAAACTCCTGCTGAAAATCATTTTCTCATGAAATGTTTCTATGATTTTAATAACATAAATGGATCTTACAGTTATTTAGGTTATTTTAATAATTTCAATTCAAGTAACGACGCGCCTGTTCAACGGACTGTTAGCGTGAAGAGCAAATCAGCCAATCACATGGCAACCGCTCGATGCATGTAAGCATCTCAATGTAGTTAAGCATCAGAATATTTTGAATACAAGAACAGTTTCTAGTTTCTATCTGATAGTTTCATCCTTTGTGACCCAGTTCTGTATAGAGGAAGCAGAAAGCAGAGCATTGGTATCCTACAACAGAACCACATCAAGCCGATGGTTGAGCCAGAAAGAGACTGCTTTCTTTTAACTAAACTGTTGTATCCTCATTTGTAGTTTTGGATAAAAATGCATAAACGTGGATAACACCTGGGTCAAAATCCAAGCCAAAGAAATGGAAACCTTGACTGAACTCAGTGGGGAATAACATCAGGTTTACGATGGAGGATGTCAAAGACAACCAGCTACTATTTATGGCTGACTGATGAACATCAAGAAGGTTGAAAGACTCAACCCCGACTTTTTTAGAAAACTCGTGCACACAGACCAAAAGAGCAAGACGTACACATACTTAGATTTTGTTGTCATTTAATTGTACATTTAAAAATTAACAATTTATTGAAAAAAAAAATTCATTGTGAGGCTCCAATAATAATAAAATAAATGAGTAATAATAAAAGTTTCAATACAAATATATACAATAAAAGATTAAGTTAGTGGAAGTTTAGTAGTCTTATGGCATGAGGGATGAAGCTGCTGTGGATGGGTTTTGGATGTGGAACACAGGTGGTTTGTTTGATAGATGTGTCGGGGATTGAACATTGAGCAAAAGCGAATAAACACTAAACCGAACAAGTGGCTTCTGGTTTCATTTAACCAGTGCAGCAGTTCATATATGATCAATACAACATGGCACCGCTTGGGACATGTTTGAATCGTCAAGTGGCAACAACCCATACAATGAACTAAATTTAAGGCCAGTGGCTTATGTGACCTTTATGGTCCCATTGGTGACCTTCATGATTCTATTCATGAGATTGTTCTGACTAAAACTTACAAGTCTGTTACAATCTTCCAATCTTTGCTAAGAACTGAAACGTACATATATATAATATATATTATATATATATATATATATATATATATATATATATATATATATATATATATATATTGGTCAGATATCTTTAGGAAACAAGAGAAGTCCACTTGTCTTTTACTAAGGCTGATATTCATCCATATCATGGATGTCTGAAACTTAGCACCCCAAAGAAGAGTGTTGTTGCCCAAGTGACTACTTAGGTATTAAGTATGTCAAATAGATCTGTCACGATAAACAATAAATCAATTAATCACACAATAAATTGAAACAAGTTCAATAATTTCTATTTTCGCTTTTTTTCTACCAAAAACTAGATAAAAACTATAAAGTCATTCTAACTCAGTCTACCCCCTTTTCTGGAGGACAGTTTTGTTTACAGAGACTAAATAATTCATTTTATTTGTTGTTTCAGTTGTTTTGGTTATTTGTTTTGGTTGTTTCTCTTCCTGTTAAAGGTTAATTGAATCTAAAGTTTATTGATCTTTGGGAAAATGTTCTTGCGTTTCTATGCTATTTCCACTGTATTACTTGAAAACGATCTCAAAACAACAATATTATTGTTTATCATAATAATGTCTGGGACAGTTTATGGTCTTGCAAAATGTGCTATCGTGATAGTCCTAATGTTGGACTAATCGACCAGAAGATCATGCTTTGAGTTTCTGAACTACTGGTCACTATCAGGGTTTGCGATATTCATTACCTAATATTCCACGTTTTGATCTTTGGTCAAGTTTTGACATGCAGCAAATTACGGTCATTTATTTCTAGTTGCCCGGGGTTTCATTCTGTAATTTGACTGTTGTTAGTGTTGCTTCTAAGCTGACAATCGTCCTGGACGTTAGCCCAGCGTTTCTGTCTCTGAATGGGTGCTTACTGGTTTCATAGAGCCAATCACAATGAAATAGCAGGAAAAAGGCTGAAAAATAAGGAGGTAAAACCTGTGAATGTGTGGATCGATTTATAATATCACAGGTGCAACATATTTTATACTTTCAATTTATATTCAACTCAGTTTTTATTCTACAGTGGTCAGCTGTTGCTAACACAAGAAAAGAGATTCAGCCTCTCTATCTCTGTGAGCTGATTTTAATTCTCTTTAAACAGATAATGTTTGGGTCCAGATAAAGAAACTGTGTGTTCATTTTCTGCCATCCTTAATACTGCTGCAGTATTAAGTGGAGAGTGTGGTGCACTCTGTATCTCTATACTATCATTAGTAATGAATAAATGGTGGGGAATCTTTTATAATTTAGGCTTTGGCACAGTCAACATTATCTTCGTCTCCTCACAGGAACAAGAAGTAGAGTACTGAGTCAAATATTTTCTTTGTGATAGTCAAACCTGAAGGAGGTGCACAACTTTTCATGGATTAATTTATATTAGCTTTTATGCTGTTGTGAAAGCTAAACTTTCAGAACATGACTTTAAAAAATATTAATGAAATGCATTGATAAAGAGTTTGATACTTTGTTTGCAGTCACCCTCTTTAGTGATGCCCTAAAAACTTGGTTGTGCAAACTCTAAAATTAGCTCCAGCTAATGCTAAGGTTAATGCTCTTCAACAACAACATGGTATTTAGCGGAAGCTAATGCTAAAGCCCAAAAGTTGACCAAGTTGATGCCCACCATGTGTAATATGTGTCAAGGTCAAATTTATTATTGTGCTTCAGGAAGTGATTATTGAGAACAGACCTTTCACTCACTGTTTCAGATTTATGGTTTCACCAAACTAGTTGTTTGAAAAGATTCGCCTGTGGTGAGGGTTTGTTTTATGTCCGGCTCTGACACTCTCACAGGTCAGCAGTTATTTGATGATTCTAGAGAAACCAGGATCTTGACTAGGTAAAAACCCTTATATATTGCAAACTAAGTATGACATGAGTAAAAATTTACTGCAGTCTAACCCTTTTTTTTTTCTTTCTTTTTGGAAAAGATAAGGAACCAAACATAGGTAACTATAGGTAACGTAACTAAAAAACTGTTTAATAAAATGAATGTCCTTTGTTTATCCTGCCTTTTCTTACTGGAGAGAGGCACCAGCTGCCCCAACCCTGAAAGGACAAGCAGATATGGATGGATGGATGGATGGATGGATGGATGGATGGATGGATGGATGGATGGATGGATGGATGGATGGATGGATGGATGGATGGATGGATGGATGGATGGATGGATGGATGGATGGATGGATGGATGGATGGATGGATGGATGGATGGATGGAATGAAAAGGTAAAGTACAGTAATTGATGTGCAGCAGGGAAAGGATGAGCATCTGACAAGAAGCATCAGCAAATCTGCAAGGAGATCCACTGATGGATCCACTGATGGCAGTAAATGACATTATGTCTGTACATTATGAATCTGTAGAGGAAGTCATCAGCAAGCAGGAACCAGGGGCAATGCAGGTCAGAAGCTAAACCAACAGTAATCTAAATAAACACAAGGGAAAACCCAGCAAGACCAGAAAGGAGGAAGCTCAAAAGGAACTATTCACATTTGATTTCTGTTAAGTCATATTTCATATGCATTACTTTTTAACAAGAAAACATGTGGCTATGAAATCCCTAGCTTTGCAGTCTTTGTGGTTTTGTTGATGTCAGTCGGTAGAGGAAGAGGATCGGTGACAATTGAGGAAGATGTTGACGTTCAATGCAGGTAGACGTACGAGGTCGACCGTTTCATGTCTCCGTCTGAGGGAGTTTTGTGGTAATATTTTTGAATCTATGGAACTGATCATTTCAGGCTGCTAATCAAATGCAGGCGGTAGATTGTTTTTGGACAGGAAAGGCGGTGGATGAGTTTGATGTTCAGATCTGAACTGGTGTCCGCCTTCAGCTGGGGAGGATGAGGAGAGTCATCGAGGGCGTTTCAGTGGACGGCGGCTTAGTCATTAGATCCTGAAGCGAGGCGACGCTGTGGGGGAACGTGCTCCATCAACCAGTCATCTACCTCAAAGCTTCTCCCTGTGTTTGTGTTGCAGTTGTTTTGCAGCCTCTCATGTTGCAGAGCCCGTTTCCTCCTCGATCTTTGACCATCCTTGTTTTTCCATCAAGCGCTGCTGAAAGAGCCAACAGGGAGAGAGAAAGAGAGAGAGAGAGAGAAAAGAACGGAGATGTGTGAGAAAAATACGTAACCCAGCAGTGCCCTGACCTTCTGACCTCTCCGGTCACATTGTGGGCGTCATATACTCGAACGTTTACTCTTTCCTTGAAGACAAAATGAAAACACGCGAGCGCTGAAGAAGTGAGGCAGTAACAGTCGGGACCCTCGTCAGTCTGCATGAGGTGTTTCTCTACCGTCTGAAAGGCTCTTTGGAAAAACAGATAAGCACTGAACCTACTGCTTGACCGTCTGTCTGTCTGTCTGTCTGTCTGTCTGTCTCTCGACATGAGCCAGAGTCATATATAGAGACGTCAACTGCAGCACTGATCTCCATTGAGCTGTCTAACCATCCACCTCTCATAATCACATGTTTGGACTCCAGTCAGTGTTGCGGTCAACATAAAGCTTCATTATTTTGAGCTCATTTGGCCAAACTGTCTCTATGTAGGGTTCTGCCTGCCTCTGTCTGTCTGTCTGTATATCTGCACTGACCTGTCTTGATTTCTTTCGAGCTCATGCTGCTTCTTCTCCTCTGTTTGGGTTTGAGGGATGGTTGCATGGACCAACTGCCATGGCAAAGGAACACGTTCCTGCACGCAGCCACCATAAACTGCATAACATACTTTAAAGTATACTCATGAAACTCGCTCTGGTGTGTGTGTGTGTATCTGTGCGCGCGCGTGTGTGTGTAGGAGAGTGGAAGAGAGCATTCGTGACACGGCTCTGATTCAGCATGACCTGGCTGCCTCTCTGTATGTGACAGGGCTGACACCCGAGCTGCACTCCGGCCTTTGAACCAATCTCCTTCTGTTTCTAGTGATCTAGCGAATCACACACTCTTCTAACCCGCTGATTCTCTGTGATGGTCACTCTTCTGTTTTGCAGTTTATTTAATTTTTTTTAAATTATTATTATTATTATTATTATCCTGCAGCAACTTTATCATCAGCACCATCCTCCTCATTTAAGTCACTCTGCTCTCCTCTGGTTCTCGACGCTTGCATGGCTGCAGAACAGTTTGCACATGTGCATGCGTGCGTGCGGGCAAGAAAAGATGCTGACTGCCTAACTGACTGACTCACTGTTTGGCTCTCCATGTGTTGTGCGTGTTTGAACCAACTTTCTTTAACAAACAGCCTGAATGACAGACAACTGCGTGATGCATGCTGACATCAGCCACCGAGCTTTACAATCCGGAGACGTCTTCAGCTTCTGGTTACTCACTTCTGCTGCATGCTTCTTTCTGTGTTCTCTCCATCGTATGTGTGTGTACGCGTGTGCGTGCGTATGTGTGTGTTAATTGCCATAGGTTCTTGCTAGCTTTGTTTTTTTGTTTTTTTTTTACTCTACATGAAACTAACACACTGACCATCCTGCTTTTCTCCATTTGTGCCTAACAACCATCTCTTTGTGCATGCATATGATGCAGTGGTGTGACTGTATTACCACCCCAACACACACACACACACTCACACAGATTCTCCATGGGCGTATGATGCTTCTGTGGTTTTTGTGGTAGTGGCAACTGAGTCGTTTTGTCTTTTGATGTCTGATTGATGTGTGAGAACTGACAAACCTATCATCATCCAACTAATTTTGAAATACATTTGTTTATTTATTCATTTTATTTTTGGCACTTTTGGGACGCACGGTCAGGTGGATGTTGTGCTGGCATTCAGCAACATATCTCTGCTGTCAAGGTCAAAGTTATTAACATGCACATTTTGAGACATGTCCATTTGTACAATTTAATAAACCCAATCAGTTTATTTTGCATTTATTAATAACATTTAAATCTCAGGTAAACAAAATTATGATGATTTTATTCCCACTTATTTACACTATAGTTGCTTTATATGGACACTGAAAACCTCACATTGCAATTCAAGTTTAGTTTCTGTGTGTTTCTTAAATTTTTGATATTTTTTTTTCTAATCATAAGACTACTTCCAAAAAGAGAGAATAGACACACAAAAAACTTCTTTATTTTTGAGCATATATATTTTATGAAATATTTATAAAGTTACAAACCTCACTTGAAAATTATTGGGAACAAGCTACATCATAAAGACTGAAAACAAAAGGAAATAAATCAAATGTAACGGATACTGGAAAATAACATTTAAAGAAAATGTGCATTGTGAACTTAAACACTCCAAAAAGGAAACATAATTTTAGCTGGCTTCTATTTAGCTGAGTATTAGTAAATCGGCTATAATGAAAGAACGTTTCACATAACCCAAAAACCCCAGCAATAGCTGTTGATACATTATCATTAGAAACAAGTAGTTAAAAAAAGGAAAGAAAGAAAGTGTCACATGATTTTCCTTCTAAATTTCATTAGCATTAGCTGTAAAATGCTCAGCTTCATTCTTCTGGCTCCAGCTACTTGTTTGCAATAATCGTAATGTTGCTTTTGGAATGCAGTCAGATACGTGGAGAAAAATCTATCTTCTTGTTCATTGTGAGGTCAGATCATATTTACTGCCACCCATAAGATATTTTGAAGTCTTTGCTGGCATTATTTCTAGTTTTTGATTGTCATGTTAAATAATTCCTACTATCACTCATGTTGGTAAATGTTGCCATAATTTGTTAATTAAATTGAATGAAAATGTTATGTGTATTACTTCAATTAATTTAATTGATCAAACCTAATAGATAATCATGGAATCACAAAGTTATTCAAATATATGAAAACATATTGATGTTTTGATATATAGCTATCAGATAAAGCTTTGTAGCCATTTATGTGATGGCTATAAAACTTATAATAAGGTACAATAAAGCAAATGTAACTTGTTGGAGTTTACTTTAAAATATAATTATTGTAAAAATGTATTTATTAGTCTGTCAGGATTAACTGCTCTCATAGATGAATCCAGCTGGGGAAAAGCATTTTTAACTCCATATTTAATGTTGAGTAAAGCTAGAAACAACGGCCTCTTCCATATCTTTCTAAGGTGCCAACATTTTCAATTGAATATTTACTCTAACATGCTATATGTAAATATGACTACAACAGTTCAACGACGTGAAGTCATTACAAAAAAAGGCAAATTAAGAGAAGATATTCGATGTGTTCCAGAAACTCTTGTGAGGCCATTTTCAAATCAGAAAAAATAAGAAACATTATTCTGATCAATGCTAAACTTTATCCACCTGGTCCTGAGTTTCCATCTGTCAGTCTGTCACTTTCTGTCCTCTGGAGGATTCAAGTCTGTTTCTGGGTCTTCCCCTGCCTCCTTCCTCCAGTTCTTATCTCTGATTTTGTCCTTCTTTTTCCTCTCTTGTGGTCTCTCCCTCGTCTCCTTTCGCCTTGGCAGATGCGAGTGGTGAAAGCATTCCGTAGCTCGCTGTACGAGGGCCGGGAGAAACCAGAATCCCGCAACTCCATCCACAACTTCATGGCCCACCCAGAGTTCCTCATCAACGACCTCATCCACAACATCCCGCTGATCGACGACACTGACGTGGATGACGAATCAGAGCTCAGCAGATACCAGCACCTGCACCCGGCCCTCCGCAAGCCGCCGCCCCCCCCGGCCCAGCCCCCGGCCCGCACCAGGCCGACCCGGCCCTATCGCCAGTACAGCCTTCCAGTGACCCCGTGTAACCGCAACAACAACAACAACAGCAGCAGCAGCAGCATCTCCACGGTCAGCAACAAGAACAACATCAACGTTTCCCCCGACAACCAGAGTCACCATCACAAACATCACCACAGCCATCACGGCAGGCCAGGCCCGTGAAGGCCCCCGCCCCCCACCCGGCACATCTCTTCTGCGTGGAGACGTCTTTATAACTGGGAGAAAGGGAATCCCAAACCCCACTAAGATGAGGGGAGGGACGAAAGGGTCGAGCATGAGAGAGGGCTGAGAACACAGTGACATTTTCATCCAGTCTCCCTCAAAACAAGCTCACAGAAAAGAGGACGGGTGGAGGGGTGGGGGTGGAGAAACGGCTGGAGACTTCTGCTCGCAGCTCTGAGAACAACTTTTCCTCCCTTTTCCTCTCTCCGGCTCTCAGTTTGATTTTCCACCTCGATACCCCTGGGCCCCACCCAGCCTTGTCACACTCACCGTATCGTCCTGGGCAACGGTTCGGATGGGGAGGGAAAGTGGTTGTGTTGCCGGGGCAATGGGGTTGGGAGGGCAGGTGGGACACCCACAAAACCACAACAGCTTCTGCACAACCGGTCATGTGACTTCGGGGGCTGACTCACTCTGATTCTAACAGTGTTCATTCTTAGTGTCGTTGCCACCTACTTACCCACCACCCACCCACCCACCCACACCTCTCTGGATACAGCCACTCTAAGGTCACTGCTCTGCTTGCGATATATGTGAAGCGCTTTGTTGAAGCTTTACCTAGACCTCAGTCACTTCCATCTCGCCTGCATTTATTTCCCCCATGCTGGTGTTGATTTGTTTCCTTACTTAACAGATTTCGTTCGGCCCTCTGTTTTTCAGTCTGTGTACGTGTGTCGTCTTTTCTCTACTTGTGGAAAAAAAAAACCTGACAAGAACAGAAGTTGCGAAGAAAAACAGCTATTTATTTAAATCTATAAGTAAACTGACTGGATGCAGAACTAGGTGGGGGTATCACATATGTATACAGAGTGTGAACATGTAATTTCAATGTTTGGGAAGCAGGTTAGGGTCGCCCCGCAACCCCCCCCAACACTGAACTCTTCATGTTCGTCACATGACCTGCTCTCCATCGTGATCGGGATTTCTCCATGACTCATAAATCCTACTGGATCTCCTCCCATGTCCACATGTTTCTGTTTTGTCCCATGATCTTCTCTCTTGCTGTTCCTCCTTTGCTCATTTTGTGTCGTCCCTCCCGCTGCTTTTGCGATGGAAATATGTAAGAGGGCTTTTTTCCTTTTTGAGGAAAAAGCTGATCGCTAGTGAAGCATTAACCCTTTAAAACGCCATTAAACATGCACGATGCACAGGCGACGTCCCTTTAAGACTCACTTGTACCTACTTCGCTCCCGCTCTGACACGTTGTTTGATTTGATCTGCCGGATCTTTGATCCAGTTGTTTTGCGCAGAAGGGAAGTCAAAGTTCTCCCTCAGCTTTCGGGCCCAAATCCAAAGTCAGCTACTAGTTTTATCCTCAGGCTCACAGTTCACTTGGTTCAATCAGATCCAACCAGTGAGAGCTTGTGTGTCAAAATGTGAAGTTCAACATTGTAAACTCTTGAAAAGAAATGTCATATTTAGACGCTGTCCACACAGAGACGATTTTAGTTGAATCTCCACCATTTTCTGCAGCTCTGCAGCCTGTTGTGTGTGTGAGGGGCACAGGTACATTCTCTCTCTTTAAAGACTGAAATAACTTACCTGCTGTCTGTCAATCACTTTGAAAAGCTTTTGTCATCCCTTTCTTTCTTTTTTGTTTTTACTGCAGAGAGTTTTCTTTTCTGCCTCTCTGTCTTTAGCTTCCTGTCATCAGACGACAATGCAATTTAAACGGGGGGAAATTGCATCCCAGTGCTTTCTCCTCTAGGAATAACATTCCTGCCTTTATATTGGCGCCCCTTCTGACGTAGCACCCCTATACCTCTATAGTGCACACCCACTTTTTGCACCACTTTTTCTTTTAAACCTTACAAAATATGCAACGCTCGTCTCTGTGTGTACAGAGTCCTTCTGCTATAAATACAGACATTACGGAGGATACCAAGGAGCCCAACACACTCTTCACACACTTTACTCTCTAAGCTGATGCAAGTGTCCAGACATCTGAAAAATGTTGCCAGGTTAGCTTTGTCTCTCTTAAATGAAAAGACTTCCAACTCTTTGCTTTGATCCAACTTCTTGCATAAAAGCAAAAAATATTTTCCCAAATATTCCCTTTGAGACACATCTCTGTCAAAGCTGTCCGGTGTAAAAGGGCTCAACGTGCTGGACAGCCAATCATCAGACAGACACCTGCGCAAGGTACCGGTGCAGAGCCTGTGGCACCGTCACCAATTAACATTCCCATCAAACATTCCAAACAGCATTCCACGCCAGATGTTGAGGTCACCTCCGCTTCACCTCCCCCTTGCCCCACACTCACACCATGCGCCTCTCTGCACATGGTGCGAGTACAAAGCTTAGTTCATGTTGCCTCGGAGCGGGACTTGGCTAAACAATGCAAGCATTCCCTAACGTTCCTCCCTTCGCTTCCCGCTTCCGTTGACCCCTCCTCTCCTGAACTGACCCCTCCACCAGAGCAAGGCAGACAATATGCAACAGACTGCCATGTCAGCACACTCAGACACAGCGAGTCACACGTCTGTCCTGCCTGTTGTGTTTCCAGGATGTTCGCAGAGCTCTCTGGGAAACACCCTTACCTGTAAAGAACTCTTTGTCTTCTTGAATGCTCATCCTCATCATCATCGCCCGACCCGCCAGAGCAGCGGGCGGGCGACTCTGTATTGGTCAGTCTGTTTTGAAGCATGCATTTGGTATCATTAATGTCACTCTATGTGTTGGTAAATCATTTAGGCTACTTGTCACTTCTGTGTGCTATTATCTCTCCACATCTGCTTTCTTCCTCTTTACCTCTCACGCAAAAATAACACACACACACACACACACACACGCGTCCTTACATCCCATTTGGAGTTTAATCTGTTCCAGCACCTCTGAGCACAGCGACATCAGTGCTTTTTGTAGGAAACGTGCAGCGCGCCGATTGAACGGGGGAGAATGTGCAGAGGGTGTGTGTGTGTGTAATTTGACTGTGCAGCTCCGGGCTTCTCCGTTCGGCCGTCGGATCCACGCATCCATCCAGCCACGTTACATGATGTTGTGAGACAGTTTCACAGAAGGTGAAAACCACAATGTGAAGAAGAAGAGAGAGAGAAAGAGTATATTTATTGAAATCATGAAGTGTACGACTGCACCACAACTGTACAGATCGCCCAAATGTGCACATGTGCATCTTTGATTTTACAGGTACCATGTTCCTGTTACACTTTTTTTTTTTTTAAGTTCAGTTTCTTTCTTTAAAATCCTATTCTATTGCTTTTCGTAAAGAGAGGAACAACAACATGGAAGCGCTTGTATTATATTATTGTTATTAATTATCAATTATTATTATTAATTTTTTTCCACCGGTGCTCCCACTGATGGAAAAAGAGAGTTGCACATTCTCCTGAGCATATTCTGAGGGCTGTGTTTTCTGTCCGCTGAACGGCTCCCTGAGGTGCGCAGAGGAACTTCAGGTCTTTTAAGACACCGACTCTGTAAATAAGAGAACAGGAGACAGAAATGTACCTCATTACGACCTGAGGGATCCGACAAAAACTTGGCGGGGGGATAAATGGGGGATGTCCGTGCAGAGGAACAGGAGGCGCCATGCAGAGCTAGAGTCTGCAGAAGTGCACTGCGTCCTCGCATTGTTTAGGCTGCTCTCTTAGATCTGCCACCAGTGTTTACTGCCATGGTACGCGCGGGTCAGAGTTAAGGTTTTACATTATTCATTATACATATTGCTGTAAATATTCTGTCTAGAACGGTTCCCCCTCCCCCTCCACACTTCTTGCACAACAGCAATGCCGTTCGGCAGACAGAAAACACAACCTTAACTGTGCTGAAATGACATTTAAAGAGCAAAAAACGTTGCAAAAAAATACAAAAAAAAAACACACAAAAAAAACAAGAGCAAAAGCAAAACAAAAAAAAAAAATCTAAAGACTATTGAATATATTAAAGAGTTACCTGCCTGTTATTTAAGCAAATAAATATCTATATATGAGAAAGAACACACCTGTATACTGTAGACTAAATCTGTATTGAAATCTAAGAGAATTTACTGGGAAATAAGTCCAACACCTTTTGTCTGTATGAAAGAAAAAAAATCCATCAAAGTATTCTACAATAATAACTTTGACAAACTCTGTTTGGTCTTGTGTTGTTTGTTCAGGTAACAGTGACTCCTTCCCCAGAACCAAAAAATCCTGAATATTTTATATTTATATATTCTTGCTTTTAGTCACCTGCTGTAAAGATTCAGATGTTTTGTTACCCTGGGAAGATGCAGCACTGTGAAAAGCAAATTGCTTCCTGAGAGATTTCTTCTGTTTGCTTCAATGTCACATATAAATGTTTCTTAAATTCAAACAAATGTTAATACCCAGCAAAGATCATATGTGTAGGTATAAAAGGCACTTTCAAATGATTATTTTGAGTATATTCAAATTGATTTGATTCATTGTGGGAAACATGTTGCTCCTCAACTGAATAACAGCTTTTGCGACTCTTTGCAGCGAAAACTCCCATCAAGTGTTTGCAGTAAGCAGCAGGGAATCTTTTACGTCTTTGTGGAGAAATTTTGGGTCTTTTCTTTGCGGTCTTGTTTCAGTTTGTCTAATTTTTAGGATTATGCAAGATTTGAGTCCCAACTTTAACTAGACATTTGCAAAACCTTCAATTAGCTTTTTACTGAGTCTTTTTGAGGTGGACTCACTGGTTTCCTTTAGATCAGGGGGGTCAAACTCCAGTCCTCAAGGACCGGTGTCCTGCAACCTTTACATGTGCCTCTGCTGCACCACACCTGAATAGAATAATTAGGAGAACTGATCTACACAAGGAGGAGGTCATTTGTAATTAAGCCATTTCATTCCAGTGTTTTGTACCTGTGGCACATCTAAAAACTGCAGGACAGCGCCCCTTGAGGACTGGAGTTTGACACCTGTGCTTTAGATCATCAGGCAGCTACGTTTAAGGTCATAGAATGATGGCCAGATTTTCAACTTCAGGAAAAGAGGTCAGACAAAAAAGCAATGAAAACCAGTTCCTGAATTTCTCGTGTTTGGCTGTTTCCTTTCTGAATGTTTTAAAGTTTTACTCTAGATGTAACAATCTTCATGATCCATGGAAGACTTACCCAAAGTGTTGGGATGTTTTGGAAGTGAGATGTTCCTGGTCAGCAATGGCTTTGATTCAGTCTCCTTATTGCTGTGTTATGAACACTGACTTTAACTGAGACTAATGAGACCTGCAGTGATTGATTTAGTTTGTTAGTGCGCTCTGGTAGGCCGGAGGCTCCTGTAAAGGTGCTCCATGTTTCTTCATTTGTGGATAACTTTAGAAATATGTTTATAACCTTATTCAGACCATAATTTCTTTAGCTCATGTGTTGCTTTTGGAAATGTTTAACCACTTTCATGTCAGATTAGTTATCTTTATGATTCAAGAGGTTGAGCACTAAAATTGAATCAAAAATGTGGCTAACTCAGGTCATAAATTTAAACAGGACCAAGTTAGTTTGGAAAAAGTTTTTCCCCTTCAATAAATCAAATTTGATCACTACATTTTGTATTTACTCGTTATCGAGCACATTAAAATGTTTTATTATTCAAAACATAAGTGTTATATGTCCAAATCTGATAACATTAAAATCATATGAATATGTAAATGTTCAATGTGATTCATAGAATGATTTTATTTCATTGGAAGGAGTTAATGAAAAATTATTTACATGTTCTCATTTCTCATTGAGAAACTCTGTCAAATTTGATCAAGTTATAACCACTATGGAAAAGAAGCCATATTTAAATGAGCTGGTCTGGGCTTTCTAGACAAGAAGGCCCAGTCTAGTGCATTTTGACCAGGTCCGCCTGCGACTACATCTACACATCTGGCAACCTTTATTATGCAGAGCTAAGATTCAGAACCTACACTGTGTAAAAACAAAACTATCAGTTTCACAATACAGACATACCATACAAATGTCAATACTCAAGTGTCTGAAGTATTGAACAGGTGACACCAACAGGGGGCAGTACATTGCTCAGTACAAAATAAAAGCCCTTTTTTAACTCAATAGGTTGACTGACAGCCAAGTGAAGCAAACTCATGTTTAATTCTCAGTAAGCTCAAATAGTTTGCCTTCATGAGTGATAATGTAACATTAGAGTGTGTCTGTTACAATGAGGTTAACTAAACTGACTAAATGTATTCATTGGTGGCAAATATTGGCCTGACTAAATGAAAGCATCCTAAGTTTAATACATGCTAAATTTCACCAAACCCTGATAAAAATGTCCTCACCCATGTTGGAAGTGAACTAATCAGTCTAATCAGAATCGGAACCAAACATTGAGAATCATCACTCAGTTTTTATGCTGTAATCTAGAACAATGTTCCAGAAAACTGCAGATACTGAAACATTGAGTTCCCTAAATCAAGGGTAAAGCCTTTTGATTAATAAAAAGTGGATCATCTGCAATTCTAGTTTATATTACAACTTTTCATTACTTTTATTTACTCCTGCAATGTAAGGTTTTATGCCTCTGTAATGTAAAGTACAATGTTGCTGAATGTCATAAACTCATGTACTTGCCTTGCTTTAACAGCCACTGAGGTGGGAGCATAGACCAGAGGATTTGTCAAATCAACCGACTTAATGCTTTAAACAAACAGGGAACATCTGAAGGGTAACCAATATACCACTAGGTGGCAGTAACAGGTTACTTTTCTGTTCCACTCTCCCAGGAAATAAAATGAATACAAAGCAGCTACAGCTAAAAAAGCTAAAATACAGTACATTCAGAAATATTTAATGTTCACTTTTTCCACATTCTCAGGGTGGTATTATGTCGTTTCCAAGCATACTGTGCTATAAAACAGCACTGATAACTAAACTTCAGTTATAAAACTGCTGTACATGTGAAACATAGAAGAAATTTGACACTTTTAAATTGGCCCGTTTCTTTAAGATGCTCCTCTTCTTTCCAGCACATCACCACAAACCTGTTCCTCTATGCTGCCATTTCCTAAAAGTCTTCGGCTAAATGGTTCATGTGAGCTCAGCAGAAGTGCAGTTCCACCAGATGTTGGTGAACAGCTGCTGCTGCTAGTCAGAAGGAGCTAAGGAGCTGTCAGGTTATGGAAATATGTAGCACCTTGTTTACTTATTTCATTATTTCCATAATAAGTTAACTGACTGAACCAAGTGAAGCAAAATCATGCTTTTTTTCTCATTAAAAATGGTTTGCCTTCATTAATGAGAATGTAAAGTAATTACAAGTCTTGTTCCAGACTCGTAATCTGGACACGCAAATGTTGGGGGAGATTTTACAATATCTCAAAACATGTATGACAAATTCAAAGCAACACTCCAGGTATATCTGATGAGAGAATAACACAACATGATGTGAAGCTTTAAAAAAAGTATTTTACATAATACCCCAACTTTAAATTAATCTTCCCTCAAAATTCTAAAAACAAACATCAAATTATGACAACATGGAAAAAGATTGAGATTTTACTGATCAACCATGAAATGTTTCTACAAATTAAAAAGGAGTCCACTTGTGGTAAATTCAGATGATTGGACTTGATGTGGAAAGGCACACGCCTGTCTATATATGGTCCTACGGTTGACAGTGCAAACGTGAAATCAAATGACCTCAGACAGGATGGTCTTGAGGCAGAAATCTGAAGAAGGATCCAGAAACACTCCTGCTGCTCTGAAGGCCTGATGAACTCCGCCTCCATCATCAGCCAATGGAAGAAGACTGTAAATACTTATGCAAATGTGATTTCTTGGTTTTCTACTTTAAAAAAATTTCGCAAATATCTCAAACTTTTTCTCACATTGCTGCTCTCATGAGGTATTTGTGTGTAAAATTTTGAGGAAAGATTCTTTTAATAAGGCTGGAACATAAAATGTGGAAAAAGTGAAGTGCTGGGAAAACCTTCTGGATGCACTGTCGTTGGGCAGATAAATGAAATGAATCTTTCTACGCTTTATAATTCCATCCAATGGGGACTGTCATCTGTTCTGACAACCATTACCAGACTTGACCCAATGTTCAGGAAAAGTTAAGACCTTTATCGGCAGAGCTTGCTGTTCAGAAAGAAAAAAGAGATGCATTAATATCAACAGTACACAACAAGACTCAGCAGATATTTAGTATTTTACACACAGAGAATGGGATTTATTTGTCCAACATTTCTCAGAGCATTTACTTCAAAAGAAAAATATATTCAAAATTAAACATTTACAGGTTATTAGATGTGATTTAAAAAATTAACTGTGATCAGTTTCTTTCTTTTTTAATGTACATTTCAATACAAACAATATACAAATTGCTCCAGGTGCTGCAGGAGCTTGCTGATACGACCAACAGCTACAAGTGATGCAGAATGTGGGTAAAAATTAGATTACATATACCATTTGTTACCGATACTACCTTTAAAAAAATACCAGGCCACGTTGCAGCTGCGTGTCCAGCTTCGTCACCTCCCATCAGCAGAACTTTAGCATAAAGAAAAAAGGTGGCGCTAAATACATGTATTCTTCGGTAAACAGGTACTGGTTCACAAAGAGATTTTTTTTCCCCCATCTTATAGGTAGAATATGTTTTCTGTTTTCCTTTGAAGATAAATTACTTTACAGTTTGGCAGATTTTAGATCACTCTTTGTGGACCCTTACCTTATCTTATCAAACAAGCACTAAGAAAACTGAAGCCTAATAGTTATCAAATTATTTCTTATGACAAAGCAAAAACAAAACTCAGCAAAGTGCTCAACATCCATTAATTGGGAACATTTGGTATATTAAAATAATAAAAAATAAAAAAAAGTACTGATGTTGCTGCTGAATGGTGAAGCCAGTGAGAAGTTTCTGTCTATTCCTTACCATGGCGTCAAGCAGGAAAAGGGAGTTCAGAAAGCCACTCATCCCCCATGGCGGAGCAACCATTACCTAGAAGAAACTGTCAACAAGGTTTAGCAGTAACGTGTACTTATCCCACCAGAACACAAGAAACATAAATCACATGCACATTCTGCGGTTCTTAGGCAGCTCTAATTAACTCGGCGTTCATCCATCCTGATAAGGTTCAGTACAGAGTCGCATACGGTTTAGTCTCAATATGAGAAAACAGAAGTACTTGACCCTACATTTTGAGCGACATGCTCGCGCTCTCTGCACACTTTGGGCAGAATTCCACTGAGACGTGGTTCTTGTCTACATGCAGGCACACGCCGCCAGACGTCTCCTTCTCCTCCACCTTCACCCGCTTCCTGGGCAACGCATAATCGTGCTCGTTAGAGCGAGGCCCCTGGAAAAGCGAGGAAGATAATTTCATCCCATTCACACCGCTCAGTCTGGACAAGAGCTGGGCTAACATGCTCTCATTGGCCAGCACAGCTCTCAGATACCTGGTTTCATCCTCCAATTCTTCCACCCGTTTAGTCAACTGACAGTTCTCTTGTTTGAGCACGGCGTTCTCCGTTGACAGAACGCCAACCTGCTTCTCCAGGCTGTTGACGTGCTCCTTCTTCTTGAGCCGGTTCAATCTGGCAGCGATGGCGTTTTTGTTGATGACGTGGTTCGATTGGTTTTGTCGGTTTTTCATCCTGGAGCCAGATGACGTTCTTTCTGGAGATGAGCGGGACAAAGCGTCGAACTCCGAGTTTTGGTTTGTGTCGCTGTATGCTTCTAGATTGGCAAGATCGACGCCAAAGAGTAGAGAGGAAGAATCTTTTTCTAGAGTCCACTTTAAATCTTCAAACAGGTCGTCTAGCTTGATTCCCGGAGGATCGGTGTCATCAGCAGCAAGCGCATCAGAAGGGCTGGGGAGATCATGATCATTTTCCACTACGTCCACCTCCTCAACATCTACCGATGGCATCTCCACGGCACGGCTTCTTCTCCTTGTGATCATCGTGTTGTGCCAACGAGATCGCAAAGACGTTGAACAAAGAGGCTCTGTGGAAACATAAGGCTGCATTGTTAAATCTTGCAAATAAACTCATAAAGTAGATATGATTTACAAACAATTTTCAATCAGTCAATTATTTAACCTCCAAGTCTTTCAATAAAACAAGATAAATGTTTCACTAGAATCCCTCAGCTCCCTATATAAATTTTTTTATTTTTTTGCCTTTAAGTTACATACTGCTACTAAAATGTTAGTAGTAGTATGTAATTCTTGTACATATGATCTAAAATACGGTCTTTAAAAGCACCCTAATAAAATATTGTTTTGATAAACACGTTGACAGTAAACTGCAGGAGGTACTCTGGACAGGTTTACAGAAATGAAACCTCAGTTAACGCGACCACGTCGTCACGTGATACAAGTGACGCATGTTCTCAACGTTGTAAACTCCGTTAGCTTTCCCTAACATGCTACAAAGTCACATTTTATTCGTGAACTGTCTTCTAAAGCAGGTTCTTTTAAAGCAAAAACAAATAATAAACACATTCTGTGCTAAGCATTAACATTATTGTCGGTAAGGTAAGCTACAGGGCTCTATAACTTAATATAGGCCGCCCTAGCTTCCCCGCGCTTTTGATTAGCATACAGCTAATGAAAAAAACGGTGTGATAGTATTATTTTGGGTATACTAAAGTCACTATACGACGAGTTAAGAGTACCAAAATGTGGTAACTCTGTGTAATGAAAGCCTGTTATGAACGAGAAATTCCCAGACTGTGGCTTAGTTAGCCTTTGTGTTTAGCCAACAAACTGAGCTAATGTGACGCAGCATTTTCTTCGCATAAATACTTACCAGCCCGACTCAAAAACACAAAAACTGAGCAAAAGTCAAGTAGTAAAACTGTGTCGGCGGCCAAAAGAGTTATAAATAAATATTATGTCTTCAAATTGAACACAGCTAAAACTTGCGAAGAGCGGGGTACCTTTGACCGGCCAAAGCAACTTCTTCTTCTTCTTTACGGAAGTTTGCATTTGTTGCATTATCGCCATCTACTGGTAACTAGTTACTAGTGAAACGTTTAGTTTGTTCCAATCAGCTCGGAGGATTTTTAAATCTAAACTTTTGAACCAAAATGTTTCAAAACAATCTGCAGAAATTTCAGACGTTCATTACACTTCGACTACATATTTCTACAAGTCTCTTAATAATGCAAATATTATACTTTTCTTTCAATTAAGTGTTATTTTATTGAAATAACATATCTTTAAGAATATGTCGTCCGTGATTAATAATGTCCTATGATTTTCAAATTTTTACATATGAACACGTTGTACAGTTTCCTCAATATTATGATTACCAAAAAATGAACAGTATTCTCCCCATAGGCGTCCAATCAAGTTGCTGTGACTAATTCTTATTCTTACTTAAATTCCTTTTTTTTTGTAAAGTGCATTGATATTATATTTGTTGTAAATTGGCACTGCATAAATAAACTCAATTGAAACTGAATTGAGAGAAGTATTTCTTCTGACTTTAATTTATTGCTTTATTATTATTATTATTATTATTATTATTATTATTATTATTATTATTATTATTATTATTCAATCTTTTGCCCTTTCTTTTCTCACTATTCCTGTGCAGGAATCTACTTAATTCCTATGGTTTAATTTTGCACATATAATCTTAAATGAGTTAAATAATGTAATTGACAGTAGTCTGGTGATATTTTAAATATGTACTGATAATTATTCACTTTAGAAAAGTACGGGGTTTTTTTTACTTATTTTCCACCATTCTAAGGCTGGTGATTTTGCTGAGACTCTTTTTGTTGTTCCAATAAATCTTGGAAACACAACTGCTGCACTACTCTGTACTTAAAAAAATACAGTTTATATATATATATATATATATATATATATATATATATATATATATATATATATATATATTATATATATATATATATATATATATATCTATTTTTCATTTTTCCAGTAATGTTGTCCCGTTCATCTTCATCTTCACTGTAGTAGTTCTAGACCAAATTTACTAGGGGAGCCAGTGATTTTTTTAATCGGGACACAGAAAACAGGACAGTATCTCATCATTTACTATGTCAAGTGAGCCAGAATCTTTATATATAAAATATTACTATTTCATCTATATTTAATCCTGTTTTTAAGAACTGCACAGCTATTTATCTCATATTGTAAAGTTCCCTCTACAGTCTGTATCCTTACTTTCATGTTATTTTTTGTTTTTCTTTCTGCATGCTCACACTTACTGTTGTTACACCTGAATTTTCACATTGTGACAAAACAGGATATTAAGGATATATGTGTGTCTTTTATCAAACGAGAGCCCCAAATATTTAAAACCATTCTTTCTAGTTCCTTACATTCCCACATATTTCATTTGGAGACTTCTGTACAACAGCTTTTGTTTTGGATGATGAATATTTAAAAGATATTCTACATTCTGTAATGTCTTTTACAATTCTTTCCCCTTCCAAATAAGAATCACCTCTGAATAATCGAGAAAGTGATAAAGTTGTTCATATGACTAAAATATGACTGTAAATAGACTAAAAATGCAGCTAGGAGTTCAATTTTCCATGTTCCTATTTTTAATATATATATATATATATCTTTTTTTTATCTACTTGTTCAGTTTTAATTTTAATCCCATCCCTCTCTTTCCATAACATATTTATTTAACTCCTTTCTGTTCTTGTCTTGTCCTACTGCCATATTGACCGCCGCTCATCATTTATTGGTGACACAAAATTATTTTTATTTTGTAGAAAAACAAACTTTATTCCAAAGTGTACAAAAGAAAATGAACTATACGACACTACTTGTTTTTACCTTTTAATACAAAAAAATACAAATAAAAACTTGTGTTCCCCACTAAAGTCGGTTCCACATCATCATCATCATCATCATCATCATCACAGAGACCCAACAGTTCCAAGATCTACAATAATCTAAACCAGAGACTAGATAAAGGACGTGTTCAGTGTTTGTTGGCAACATCAAACACATTAAAAGCATCAGGAGTTTTTCCATCAGGGCTGCAGCTGTGTTATGTTTAATACGTTATATTTGGCAACATTGTCTTTTCCTAACTGATTCATCATTTCTGACTGAGCAGTTGCAGCATTTATACCAAGAAATTATTACTTTATAATTCTGGAACAGAGTTAGTGGCTTCTCATGCCACCGTATTAAAAGGTGGATATTTGATGTGAATCATAAACAGAAGGTGGCACTTTAACAGCTTTCTGTACTCAGATCCAGTTAGTTATTCATGAACTGAACCGATAACAGACAATTCTGCGTACCAAGTTGGTATCTGTGGATTCTCCAGCTAATTTATCTGCTGAACAACTCAACTCAAAACAGCTTGAGTCCACATTTCAGTCTGTTAATGTCACTTTGGTTCCAGATGAGACCCTCTGAGGCCCTAGCGGGTCCAGGGACCCCCGGGGCGTTCTGTCCCCGGTTGCTCTCCATCTCCACCGGCTGCTCACAGACTGTCAACGTTGAGTAGGTCTCCACCATGAGGGACGACGGGTCGTCCGACTGTCCAGGAACCTTCCCGAGAGGAAAGTTCTTCCATGAGACCTTATCGGAGCACACCTGCCACGGAGAACCTCTGAGAACCTTGGCCTTTTCGGCCAGAACATCCATCCTCTGGAGGTCGCTGGACGACTCGCTCCTCTCCCTGCTGCGCCTCAGCTGCTGCCGCTGCTTCTCCTGCAGGCTCTCCAGGGTGTATATGGGCTGATGCTTCCGCTCCCTGGGGAAGCTGAACTCCATGGCGGGGGTCTGGGTGTAGATGGAGCAGAGCTGGAGCAGTTTCTGCTGGGTGTCCTGAGGCAGGGGGTGCTCCATGTCGTCCAGGATGAGCTGCAGCAGGTGAGGCATGGAACCGCAGGGAGCGTCCAGGCACGCCGACAGCAGCTGCTGCCACTGCAGCTGGATGCGGTTCATGAAGATCCTGTCCTTCATCCGGGCCTTCTTCTGCGTCTTCCGTTCGAAGCGGAACTCAAGCTTGTTGCTGTTGCACAGGAGGAGCTCTGAGGCCCAGGCGGACAGGTAGAACACCCTGAGGTCTGTCTGCTCGGCGGCTGCCACTTTCAGCTCCACGAACAGCTTCTCCAGGAGCAGGTGGATGAACGAGGGCGAGTTGAGCATCTTCAGCAGGGGCAGCCAGAACCGCAGGAAGGGCTGAGGGACTCTTGGTTCGGAGGAGCCAGAGGTCTCAAACAGGTCACAGCCCAACGTTTCCAGCTGCTCGGCTGTCGGAACCAGAAAGCCGTCCTCCAACAACACGTCCACCAGCAGATTGCTGGAGTCCAAAGACAACTGCTTGATCTCCCCCAGCAACCAGCTCATGTCTGCCAGGGGAGCCAGGTCCCGGTCCTCCTGGGGCCCGTCCAGACTCTGGTACCGCTCTCTCTCATAGGAGATCAGGAAGTCCCGGGCGGCCTTATAGATCTCCATCTCCTTCTGCCTGCTCAGCAGATCACTCTCCTGTCGCTTCAGCTCACCATCCTCCTCCTCTCCATCAGACTCTGACTCCCAGTCCTCCTCTGCGCCTCCTCCCAGCTGCCTGGACCAGTACTCCTGCTGGAGCCACTCCAGAACCACCTTACATCCCTTCCGGCACCACTTCAGCGTGGGCAGCTTCTTATGGGTGAAGTCGTGCCGCAGGTCCACCACCCACTCCGGGATGTTGAGCTTCCCGGCCAGCCGCCTCAGAGGCCGGGCTTTCCTCCCCTGCTGCCTCTCGGTGATCAGATTCACAAACCGGACCAGGGCCGCCCCATACAGCAGGACCAGGTCGTCTCCGCTCAGCTGTCCGGACCGGTCCAGGACCTGGCCCCGCACCAGGTCGGCCGTGCAGTCCACAGCCACGGGCGTGTTGTGGGCGTACCGGCCCCTCCACGCTGAGACCCTCTGCAGGGCGAACCTCTGCAGGGCGGGATCGTTGGAGTAGAGGTGGTCCAGGACCTGGTCCCACTCTGCCTTGTTGACCCAGGCCACCACATGGCGCCTCTTCTCCGAACTGCTTTTCTTCATGGCGGAGGAGCTTCAGAACCACGGAGAGTCCAACTCAACACCGATACCTCTGGTACACTGGAGATAAACACACAGAGAGGAAAGAAACGAGGCATGAAAAGACTCGCGGCCCTATTCTTCTTCTTCTTTTCTATTATGGCGGATAGCAAAGCATGTTCGAGGTGTATACCGCCACCTACTGTACAAGCGTGTGTAGCAACATTACTTTACATCTATTAAATGTAATTTTTCACATTTTGTACTCTGAATATAAATGAATAACGCTTGAATTAATCTGTAAGGAAAGAAGATTAGGAAAATATCCACTATCTTTCCTTCATTTCCCAATATTCCTTTAAGAAGATATTTTTATTTAGAGTGGCGGAAACGAGCTTCCATAAGAAATATTCAATAAAATGTAAAAATAAATACAATAAAGTTTTTTTGTTTTTTTAAAAAAAGTGATCGATTTTATGTTAAAACTGCCTGCAACAGGCCATGTTTTTGCTCTTATGCAACAGAACTGCCTTTAGTAAAGTAACTGGTCTGAGCTCCGCCCTGCTGAAAACCTCTGCAGAAAAAACAACGTAATTACAGGAAAACTGCGGTTGCTGCTGGTTGGAGTGTACTTTCAACTGATTTACATTGTTTTGTCTCGTCGTCTTCGCTTGTGCAACTTGTGAAGCTGAAAGTGTACCAGGTATGTGTTCAAACAAACAAATCAATTTTCTTTCACGCTGCAGTTGGTCTCCGTTTGCAGGTTCCGATTTGGGAGATGGCTCAAGAGCTCTTATGGCTAAAGGGGGATTCCACCATCTTTAATCGACTCTAGTTTGAAAACTACAACACCAAGACACTTCAAACCCGGACTGGATTATTCTGATCTAATAGCAGGATATTTAAAAACATGTTTGGATTTGTGAAACATTTTTCTGATTTGTAAAACTGCAATAAAGGGCAATTTTTACCTCTCGGTCACGTGAGATCTGCTCTAATCCCCAAACTTCCAAAATCCTCAAATATGCCATTAGATATATTACACACGTTCCTCTAGGCCAGTCGTGTATTTGTTGATTCATTTAATGAAGTATAAAACATTTTCCAAGAAGATTTTAAGATGTTCTGATGGACATTGAGAAACTAGAACTAGATAGTTTCTTTGATAAACCAGCAAATGTAGAACTTTAATTTCTTTTCCATTAGCTGAGTAGACTGCTCAGTGTGTATGTTTGCTAACAACTGCAGAAGAAAGACATCACTACTGTTATGTCTTTATCACAAGTCATGTCATCACTTCAACATTTAATAGCGATATCACATGCTTCATTGTTTCCTAATATTCTGCAGCTTTGCTTCATGCTGCAGTCTCCTAAGCTCCTACAGGTTAATGGTGTGTGTGTGTTTTCTGTTTTGCAGATTTTGACTTTCACCATTTGTTGTGACAGTTTGGTTCATCCTCCATCTCCACTAGATATCCACTCTCTGCTGGTGTTCAGCTCCAGAGAAGTTTAGTCCTGCTTTTGACAATGACCTGTTGGCCAACAACATCTCTGCTACTGGTAAATTTATTTATGACATAGCAATTGGTATTTTATTGGAAGAGTGTTTTTTTTTTTTTTTAATTGGTAAATTTCTAAATTATTTAAACTGTCTTCAGATTCAGATCTATGGTTTATTTACAATTTCTTTGTAAGACTGACATGTCTTGAAAATAAATTTAGAGCTCACATCAGATTGTGCTAAAAGATAGGTAGAAGAATATTACTCTTTGAAAGAGCATGCACAGGTTAATGAGTAATAAGCTGTACATTAGTCCAGTTTATGGACTAATAAGCTGGACTAATGTACAGCACCCTGCATGCTTTGCAAGGTGCCATGCATGCTCTGTTTTTTTGCTTAGGTTAGCGCCATCTTGTGTTTTGGGACTGATTTGCCTTTTAATATGTTGTGAATTAAAAATGCATAAATAAACTGAATTAAATTGAATAATTGCAATTAATGTTAAAGAAAAGTTTATCTCTATTAGAAGTTAGCCTAATAATATAAATGACTGTTGATGTAAATGAATGTGGTGCTGACATAGAACTGCTATAAGATGCCACCAAAACAAGGTATGGACTTCAAGGGAAATGCTGCTTTCAGCTAGAATCTGATCCTAATTGTTATAAAAAATGTTTTTACTTTTCACAGATGATTCTGATGAGAGACTTCAGAGTTGATTCCATCACATGTCATCAGACTGAATACAGGATAGGAGATGAATGCTGTCCTATGTGTCCTCCTGGTATGTTCCAGTTAGTTATGAATTACTGTTTATTCTGATATAGACTCTGTTACAGTTACACTACTTTCAGCTCAGCATGTGTTGTTTTATTTCCCAACAGGAAGTCGAGTCAGAATACACTGTACAGAGTTTAGAAGCACAACCTGTCAGAGATGTTCAGATGGGACTTTCATGGACCTGCCAAATGGACTAAAGAGATGCAATCCATGTTCTGCCTGTGATTCAGGTACAGTTATCTTTCACCGTATGACCTTTCAACTTTTTTTTAAATAATAAAATCAAAACCAATTCCAGGTCTACTCCCTCGACATCACAAACAGTTGAGTTCAAAATATCTGCAGTGTGTTTAAAAATGTGAATAAGACTCAATATCATTAAAATGGTTTTATCTTACAAAAGAAAATGACCTCATGATTGAACTCTGTGTTGTTGCTCAACATGCTACTTTTAGTTATTTGTTTAATTGTACAGAATCCACTGCTGGGCACAGATCCGTCGTACATGGGGGCAACAGGGGTCTGGAGTAGAGCCCCCTCCAATTTTTTTCATAAGATCATACTTATATGACCTTGGTATTCATGGTATACCATGAATATACCATGTGAATAGCTTTGTGTGAATAGCTTTGGAGTCCTATGGACTAAATAAAATACTATAGAAGTACAGGCAATTTACCATTATTTTTATAAAAACAGCGATTGATCTGGTTAGTGATGTTGCTGTGTTATTATTTTGAACACAACTGTAAATCATTTATTGAGATTTCTCTTTTTATTTACTTGGAGAAACTATTCTGTCTCACTTAAAGATGTCTTAAGGTTCATCATGTTACTGTTAGTTTTCTCATACATGTGTAATCTGTATATGTTCACAGGAGATGGTCTGAAGGTAAAGCTAGGATGTACATTAACTACAGACACAGTTTGTGAACCAATGGAGGGATTTTACTGTACAGACACTACATCAAGAGGCTGTGTTGAATCACAAAAACACAGGAGCTGTGAACCAGGACATTACATCAGCAGGAATGGTTGGTCTGATTCTCTTCAACACATAAATGCTCTGAGTTTTTTTATGACTTGAACTGTATTAATTTTCCATAAAGAAACACGTATTTAGCACAAGCTAGGCATTGGTTAATCCTTGTGAATGTCAAAAAAAAAAGAATGACAAAAGATTATTTAGTAAAGAAAAAGACAAAACATAAATATGAACAGAATTGTTCATGTCAGACATTTTTCTACAAATAAAATAATGTCCAGATGTATTTAGGTAATCATAGTATTAAGTTTTAGCTGGAGACACCATTTAACTGAAGTGAAAATTACTGGGACTACTTTCTGTTGCACTCCTCAACTATATTCAACAATCTATAAGAGAATCTCTTTGGGCAGCAAGTTGGCCCAGTGAGTTTTACCAGTGAGATAGAGAGGAGACAGATGGAGCGTTCTAATAGTTTCCCTCCCAACATGATGGTCTTGTGTCCCATTGTGAAAGAGAGGAAGTTAAGTGACCCAGTGATGAAGGATACAAAATGATATATTCTTACCAATTATTTTTTTCAAAGATTTCATGACCAATATTGTTGGACTTTTGGACACTCCTAAAACACATGTACAAGTTCATCATTACCCTCCTGACATTTCCAACAAATCAGGGTATCTAACAAACTAACCCTGTACAATCTGCATGGTTTCCATTATAACCTGTGTTGAATCTTAAATTGCTCCAGTCTCATTTTTAGTATCTTTGACATTTTCTTCCCATTGTTGACATTTGTACACCACTCCTCTTCTGTGAGACTGAGGTTTAGATCTATTTCCCAGAATCTCTTACACATAATATTACTGTCAAAGGATTTCAATAATATTCTATGATAAACCGAAGCTTCATGCCCACAACCTTTTCATTTCTAATTAAGTCATTTAATGAGCCATTCTCATGTGAGCTTCCTAATACACACACTACATTTTGAAACCAGGACTTCCAAAAACGGGAGGCTCTAGATAGAGTTTAGGATTATGCCAAAAACCTGCAGATTTATTGAGATGTGGGTCAAATTTAAAAGTTTGACATATTTTTTCCACAACACATGAGACAGAACAGGATGCAACTCATTCAGAGGGACAAGGTTTACTGACAGACAGATAGACGGTGCAAATGACAGACAAGCTGCAGTATCTACAGCAAGTCATGGCAGAATTCTCTCAGGAGGCAAGAACCAATGTGGCCAATGCCTGAGAGAAAAGCCATAATGATAGTAGAGTAAATTATATAATATTCTTACTGGGCTTTTTTTATTCCATATGAATAAGTTGCAGAGCGTATCAAACTGATTACATGCTCTGATTTTTAGATTAATCCTGATATCTGACGAGGACAAACTGAGTTACATGTTGATCAGAACTAAAAATCAGATCAGAATCTTCTGACTAACATTAAACTGATTTGTGTTTGTACAGGAACAGCCTCCACAGACACAGAATGCTCTGAATGCAGCAGTGGATCATTTTCTGATGGAACAATGTTGTCATGTCACCAACACACACAGTAAGCTGGTGTCTTACAAACAGCATAAACACATGATAATGTTTTACCAAGTGATTAACCTGAATTCATGTTTCTGTTATTTCAGATGTGAAAAAGAAAACCTTCAGCTGATAAAAGCAGGAACATCTTCAACTGATGCTGAATGTGGAGAAAAAAGTTCCAACACCACAGGAATTGTGTGGTTCTGGTGGTGATTTTTTTTATTTGCAGCAACAATTGGTGCAACTAAATGCCAATATCAAGTGAGATGAATAAATGCAAATGAAATATCACATATAAACATATTATTTGTTCTAGCAATTGTAACACTTTCTTTGTAACAGACATTTGTACAAAACGACAAAAAACCCAAAGGGTAAGAAGGTTTCTAACTGAAAAGTAATGTAAATGGAAATTGATGAAAAACATTTTGTCTATTACATAATTTGTCTTATCTTCCACATAAAAGGACAGGTCAGAAGGAGCAGAACAAAGTACATTTTTGACAGATCCAGGCAAGAAGAACATTGTTCTTTACTAGAATATTATAGTTTTTCTAATTATTGTTCTGGAAGAAATAAAACTGTCAAAGAATCCTTCATGAGCTGCAGTTCTGGATTTTTCCATCAATATCTTATCGATTTGTTGCCTTATTTTATTTTCTTTGCACAGAAGAAGAAAGCTGGTCTATGACGTCATCCTGAAAATCTCTTCACTGTACATGAAACCAACTGATACAAAAAAAATGCATGTGCATTGACTCTAGATCTATAACTCTAGATTGCTCCGCTTATCCAAAGATAATAACTTCAGTTTTGTTTCGGATCAGCTCCAGAAAGCTTTGGCACACATTTATAAATAAGACAATAAAAGTAACAAAACAGATATTAATCAGACAACAAAAACAAATTGCAGTTTTATTTATTAAGAAAGGAAAAAGTTCAAACCTACATGACCTGGTGTGAAAAAATTATTATTGTTCCTTCAAAGTTTCACAATATACAAAAAGTATATGTATTAAATTTGTTTGTCTATAGACTAGTGATATTTTTGTTTAATACAGCAGAAAATATTTTCCAGACTTTAAGATGGCAAAATCATTGAGAGATTACAACTGCAGCAGATTTAGAACTTTAATTTGTTTTCTCAATGTTTATGTTTGCAATAAACTGTTGAAGAAAGACATCACTAATATTTAGCCATTTATTTATCACAGATCATATTATCACTTCAACATTCAACAACAGCATCACATGCTGCATGATTTCCTAATATTCTGCAGCTCTGCTTCATGCTACAGTTCCTGCAGGTTAACAATGTGTTTGTGTTTCTTGTTTTGCAGATGTTGACTTTCAACATTAGGAGACACAGTTTGGTTCATCCTGCATCTCTGTGAAAGGATGTTTTCTGTTCCAGACAAGTTTAATCCTGCCTTTGACAATGATATATTGGACAACAATGTCTATGCTGCTGCTGGTAGTAAATTTATTTATAAAAAAAACAATGGATATTTGTATTAGAAAAGTGTTTTTTACAAAATGGTAAATTTTGAAATGATTTAAACTCTGTCTTCAGAATCAGATCCATGATTTATTTGCAGTTTCTTTTTAAATTTGTCATGTCTTGAAAACAAATTCATGTGTTTGCTGCACACAAAATACACATTTTGAAATGTATAGAAGTGATGCCAGGGGGGTTTTTTCTGTCAGAGGTGGAAACGAATGACGTACTGATGTTACTGATTGTTGGTGTATTTGTACTCTTCAAAGTATTTTGATTTTAGTTTATTTTGTTTAAAGAATTGTACTCTGTTAGCTTAGATCTTACACCAGATTGTGTTTAAAAGTTCAAAGGCAGAAACATAATATTCTTTATAAGAGCACACAGCCTGTTGACCAATTGATTGTTTTGCATGACTTTTTTTTACTTAGTTTAGCTTTGCCTCCATCTGGCAAAACTAAAGTAAGCCTGTCTGACATAGTGAAGAACATCCCAGCAGGTTCACCTCTGAATGACTGAAAAAAAAAAAAGAAGACTTTCAAATGGCCTAGTCAAAGTCTTGACCTGAATCCTATTGAGATGCTGCGGTATGACCTTAGAAAGGTCGTTCATGCTGGAAAGCCCTCTAGTGATGCTGAATTAAAACAATTCTGCAAAGATAAGTGGAGCAAAATTCCTCCACAGCTAGAAAAGACTCTCTGCATGTTATCATTAATGCTTGGCTGCTGCTGTTGCTGCTAAGAGTGACCCAAAGAGTTATTAGGCTTTGTGGCAATCTGTTAATATGAACACCGTCATTTAAACCTGCATTTTGTGTTTACTTGTGTTGTCTTTGACAAATATTTAAATTGGTTTGACGTTCTGAAACACCTGACACCCGGCCTGTCCAGGGTGACCCCGCCTCTCGCCTGGAACGTTAGCTATACCCCATTAGGGTATATAGAAAATGGATGGATGGCTTCTGAAACACTAAATGAGGGAAACATGTAAAACAACAGGAAATCTGAAAAGGGACAAACTCTTTCACACCACTGGAGGTTCTGATCCAATGAGCAAACCTCCATGGCTATTGGTGCTGGTGTCCTGGTTCTTTTGATAGATCTGGAGGAAGGTCTGATGAATTTGATCAGAGACCAATGTTTTTAGTCCAGCGTATCAGAGGTTGATGAATGTTTATTAGAGACAAAGACACCTGGACAACAAATAATAACAAAGAAACTATAATCAGCAGTAGAATGCTGCAGTTTGAGAGCATTTAGTGACTTCATGTTGTCAGAGAAGATCTAATGAAGTGATTTTGTGTTTCAACTGGTCAGACTGTAGGTTTGGTATTTTCATAATAAATAAAAGGATCTTAAATCTTTAAAAAAACCAAAAAAAAAACCTTGTGTTTCCACTCAGGTTATGTTTTTCTGATATGTAAAATGTGTTTTATGACCTGAAAGATTTAGATTTCACAGAAAAGCAAAAACAGAAGTATGTAATCAAATTTGGGTATCTATAATTGAATTGTATAGATTGAAGATTTTCTTATAAAGTTCCTGAAGATGAAATGTGTTGTGAATTGAAACGTGATAAATAACATGAATTAAATTTGATAATTGCAGCAGCTAATTCTCAGGACAGGTTGACCTCTATTAGAAGCTCACCTAATAATATAAATAACTTGATATAAATTGTTTTGTTGACATAGAACTGGTAAAAGAGGTCATCTAAACAGGGTAAACAATAACTGATCTTAAAGGGAAATGCTACTGTCAACTAAAATCTGATCCTAATTGTTAGAAAAAATATTTTCTTTTCACAGATGATTCTGATGAGAGACTTCAGAGTCAATGGCATCACATGTCATCAGACTGAATACAAGATAGGAGAAGAGTGCTGTCCTATGTGTTCTGCTGGTATGTTCCAGTTTGTTATGAATTAATGTTGACTCTGATATAGACTCTTATTAGTTAATTTTTTTCATTGCTTGACTTTTGCTCAGCATGGAAAGAACCCTTCCTGTTCTTCAAAAAGGAAATAAAAGTGTTTTATTTCCCAACAGGTCAATGAGTCGAAGCAGACTGTATAAAAGATAAAAGCACATCCTGTCAGCCATGTTCAGATGGGACTTTCATGGACCTGCCAAATGGACTAAAGAGATGCAATCCATGTTCTACCTGTGATTCAGGTGCAGTTATCTTTCACCATATGACATTTCAACTTAAAAAAGAAAAAATTAAAATCAGTTAGATATCTACTCCCTCAACATCACAAACAGTTGAGTTCAAAATATCTGCAGTGAGTTTAAAATGTGTATAAAACCCAATATCTTTAGAATGGCTTTTATCTTTAAAGCTGATCTTTATCAGTAACCTCACTGATTGAACTCCATGTTGTTGCTCAACATGTTACTTTTACATAATTATTTAAGTACTAAAAGTAGTAATAAAATACTACTTGTAGTAGTATTTCATTGGTAAATATTATTAATTCATTAGTAAGAATCTACAACTGAGCAGGGGGCCATTGTACATGGGGGCAAGGGTGTTTTTTTAAGGGTTTCTTGAGAAATAATTCCATTTGATTGTAAAACAAAACGACTATAATTTAACTAGATTCAATGCATTGCTAGAGAATGCATTGAATTTAAATATTCAAAGCAGCAGCTGAATTGAAGCTTAAGCAATCAGAATTAAAGGATCTGCTTAAACAGAGCAAGGACAGCAAGAAAACAGTAGGAATATGCCATCTATTTTTGGAGAAAATAAAAAATATTGACTTCACCTGCTGAGATTACTGATACTTTCATTTTTTATACATTTACATGCATCTGAATGAATTGTATGTAATTTCTTTAAATATATTCCAAATCTATCTCCAGAAGACATAAAGTCCTTACATTTTCCAGTTTCTTCAAAAGACTCCATCAGGCACTCAAACCTTCTGATAAAGAACTTTCTCCAGGTATCAAATGTGTTACCTGTTGAATTATTTAGATATCTGGAACCGACTGGGCCCATACTGGTTGGAGGCTATGAATTATTATATCAATAATAATATTTTTTAAATCTGTAGCATTGATTAGAATCTTGATAAAACCAGATCAAGACCCTTTAGGATGTTATTGACTCCATATCTTGATGAATCCAAATGTTAAACTATATGCCAAAAATATTAGCGGCACATCTTGAGAAAATGTGGAGAAAATTCATTCATACTGATCAAACAGACTTTATGATACGAAGACTGTCTTCTGACAACAAAGTATACCTCATGATTTTACTATTCAAGTAAAAGTAACAACTGAAGCTCAGTAAAACTATTCCTAAAGTTTTGTTTTTCAAAAGTTACTCAAATAAATGTAACCAGTTACACTCACTTCTGTGGACAACATATAAATGCTGTGACAGCATAGAGTGAGTGGCAAATCAAGGCTAATCAAGGCTATGGAAAATACATAATGAAGAGAGATTATAATAAAAGTTATGAAGAAGCAGAATTACATTAATGAATAAATGAATAAAGTTTAGTTTTGAAGGTCACTCCAAATATTTCTCAGTAAGGTCATGATGAAACATAAACCTCACAAAATAAGATGCATTCAATTAGATTTTAGGTCTTTTGAGCAGATCCATGCCTGAAATGCTAGAATAGCAAAGTAAACCTGAAAAATCACTCCAAATGAAGGTCTGGGATGTTTAACTGGAATGGGGGAGAGAAAACATTTTGAAGGACTTTAAAGAAAGTTGAGCATTTTTTATTTTAGCTAATGACTCTAAACATTTATATCTAGAACTTGTTGTTATTTTAGAGGAGGCTGTGATACTATTGTATCACAGCTGTAAAGTGTTTTTTGTGGGTATTTTACTAACTCTGTTCACACTCAGGGGATTTTCACATACTTCACCCTGTCTGGACCTTTTGCCCCTCATTTGCCCGTCATGTAAAGTGTTCTAGATCCACCACTGCTGTTGGGTGTGTTTTCTGTTTGCTACAAAATTCTTCATTATATCGAAATATAATTTTTTAGGGCAACAGTGGTGTAGCTTTGTAACCTGCAACTGATGGGTTGCTGGTTTGAACCTCCACTCAGCTGTCATGTCCTTGAGCAAGCGGTGCATTGCAGCTTCACCTCTGTCAGATGTTCTGTAGCTACAATGCAGAACATCTGCAATATAATATTTGCATCCACTGTCTATTGTCCTGTTCACAACCATGACTGTGTGAATAGCTTTGGAGTCCTGTGGACTAAATAAAGTGCTATAGAAGTACAGGCTATTTACCATTATTTTTATGAAAACAGTGATTGTTCTGGTTAGTGATGTTGCTCTGTTATTTTGAACACAACTGTAAATCATTTATTGAGATTTCTCTTTTTATTTACTTGGAGAAACTATTCTGTCTCACTTAAAGATATCTTGAGGTTCATCATGTTACTGTTAGTTTTCTCATACATGTGTAATCTGTATATGTTCACAGGAGATGGTCTGAAGGTAAAGTGGCAATGTGAACCATCTGCAGACACAGTTTGTCAACCAATGGAGGGCTTCTTCTGTACAGACCTTAAATCAGAAGGTTGTGTTGTAGCACAAAAACACAGGAGCTGTGAACCAGGACATTACATCAGCAGGAATGGTTGGTCTGATTCTCTTCAACACAAAAATGCTCTGAGGTTTTTTATGACTTGATGAAGTGTATTGATTTTCCAAAAAAAAAAAGTATTTTATAACCTGAACAATGGTCAATCCTTGTGAATGTACAAAACAATTATAAAAGATTCCTAAAAGAAAAAGACAAAACATGAACAGAACATTTCTACAAATAAAATAATGTCCAGATGTATTTAGGTAATTATAGTATTAAGTTTGAGCTGGAGACGCCATTTAACTGAAGTGAAAATTACTGGGACTACTTTCTGTTGCACTCCTCTACTATATTCAACAATCTATAAGAGAATCTCTTTGGGCAGCAAGTTGGCCCAGTGAGTTTTACCAGTGAGATAGAGAGGAGACAGATGGAGCGTTCTAATAGTTTCCCTCCCAACATGATGGTCTTCTGTCCCATTGTGAAAGAGAGGAAGTTAAGTGACCCAGTGATGCAAGGATACAAAATGATATATTCTTACCAATAACATTTTTCAAAGATTTCATGACCAATATTGTTGGACTTTTGGACACTCCTAAAACACATGTACAAGTTCATCATTACCCTCCTGACATTTCCAACAAATCTGGGTATCTAACAAACTAACCCTGTACAATCTGCATGGTTTCCATTATAACCTGTGTTGAATCTTAAATTGCTCCAGTCTCATTTTTAGTACCTTTGACATTTTCTTCCCATTGTTGACATTTGTACACCACTCCTCTTCTGTGAGACTGAGGTTTAGATCTATTTCCCAGAATCTCTTACACATAATTTTACTGTCAGAGGCTTTCAACAATATTCTATAATAAACCGAAGCTTCATGCCCACAACCTTTTCATTTCTAATTAAGTCGTTTAATGAGCCATTCTCATGTGAGCTTCCTAATACACACACTACATTTTGAAACCAGGACTTCCAAAAACGGGAGGCTCTAGATAGAGTTTAGGATTATGCCAAAAACCTGCAGATTTATTGAGATGTGGGTCAAATTTAAAAGTTTGACATATTTTTTCCACAACACACGAGACAGAACAGGATGCAACTCATTCAGAGGGACAAGGTTTACTGACAGACAGATAGACGGTGCAAATGGCAGACAAGCTGCAGTATCAACAGCAAGTCATGGCAGAGTTCTCTCAGGAGGCAAGAACCAATGTGGTCAATGCCTGAGAGAAAAGCCATAATGATAGTAGAGTAAATTATATAATATTCTTACTGTGCTTTTTTATTCCATATGAATAAGTTGCAGAGCGTATCAAACTGATTACATGCTCTGATTTTTAGATTAATGCTGATTTCTGACGGGAATAAACTGAGTTACATGTTGATCAGAACTAAAAATCAGATGAGAATCTTCTGACTAACATTAAACTGATTTGTGTTTGTACAGGAACAGCCTCCACAGACACAGAATGCTCTGAATGCAGCAGTGGATCATTTTCTGATGGAACAATGTTGTCATGTCAGCAACACACACAGTAAGCTGGTGTCTTACAAGCAGCATAAACACAAGATAATATTTTACCAAGTGATTTACCTGGATTCATGTTTCTGTTATTTCAGATGTGAAAAAGAAAACCTTCAGCTGATAAAAGCAAGAACATCTTCAGCTGATGCTGAATGTGGAGAAAAAAGTTCCAACATCACAGGAATTGTGATCAGTGTTCTGATGTTTTTAGTTGGACCAACAATTGCTGTTGGTTTCTGGGAATATAAAAAACATACAATACGAAGTGAGATGAATAAACACAATTTGAAATATTAGCAATTTAAAAATAATTACTGTTTTAATAATTGTAACATTTCATTTTTAACAGACTTTTGGACAAAACGACAAAACCCCCAAAGGGTAAGAAGGTTTCTAACTGAACTGTAATGTGAACAGATATTGATAATATTTATTTTATTAAATTTATCTGATCTTCTGCACAAAAGGAAAGCCCAGTAGGAGGAGTGACAGACATGATGATGGAGGCAGACCACAGCTTTCTTGATGGCAATATGACAGAAGTGAAAGCTGATACATGTACATATCCTGGTGGTGCATGTACCAGCACCACCAGGTTCCCTGACCACCAGCAGGTGAGGCTGGTGCAGTTGCCCAAGGACACAACGCCAGTGGAGTGGGGATTGAACCAGCAAGCCACTGATTGCAGGGAAAAGTCTTACCATGATCACCAGTAAATCAAAAACTCCATGTGAAACAGATACATAATGACACCTCTTTAACCTCAGTAAAACCTTTTCAGTTGATTATTAAGAAGATAAACTGATCTTCTCATACTTGTTCTCAGTATGAGAAGAAGATGAAGAAGTACACAAGCACCTTGTATGCCATCATAAAAGGTGTGCAACTTGTATGATGGTGCCAGGTGTGGCATCATACACCTTACACACAAAATGCTCAGACAGAGCATTTTGTGAGCATTTTGTGTGTAAATGCATTTTGTGCTCAGACAGAAAGAATATGCAGCAAAACAGCTTCCTGAAGACATGAATCATGAACTGAAAGAAAGTTAAATAAGATTTTAAAAAGTGCCTTTTAGAATGTTTTGATAATCTTATTGACCATCTTCTCAATACGATTATTGAAAATAATCTTAAAATCATAATTATCTGTATAATCTTGTGAATATTTTTATATTAAAAATAAAAAACTGTCTTTCCTTTTCTATCTACTTCTTGACTGAATAGAAATCATCCTAAATTTAGATCTGCCAGTTATCACTTTGGTTATGCAGTTTGTATTTTAATATATTTTGGTAAGTGTCATGATTTGTGGGTAGTTTGATGGAGGACCTGAATGCAGAATGACAGAGATGTGGAGGAGGTGATTTTAAAAAAGGATTTTAAAACTAAAATCAATTCCAAAACAACTCAACAATCAACCAGGTGGTGTGCCGAGAATTACAGCATCGCTCTAAACTCCGATTTCTCATCGCATATTGATGAGGAAACGGACTGAAATCTGACCGGAGAGGAAACCTTTAAAAATATTCGTAACATTATCACTTTTCTTTACCATATAAGCCCTAAAACGGTGGGTTTTGTTTTGCAGATTACTTGAAATAAATATGGTTTTTACTTGGGTTTTGTTGTTGAAGGGAGGAATCAACACAGTTAAAGAATTTGTGAAAAAATAATTAGGTCCAGGTCTGCGCAGTTGGTAGCACGTTTGCCTTGCAGCAAGAAGGTCCTGGGTTCGATTCCCAGCCTGGGTCTTTCTGCACAGAGTTTGCATATTCTCCCTGTGCATGTGTGAGTTCTCTCCGGGTTCTCTGGCTTCCTCCCACAGTCCAAAAACATGTCTGTAAGGTTAATTAGTCTTCCCAAATTCTCCCTAGGTGTGAGTGTGTGTGCATGGTTGTTTGTCCTGTTTGTTTCTGTGTTGCCCTGTGACAGACTGGTGACCTGTCCAGGGTGACCCCGCCTCTCGCCCAGGACGTAGCTGGAGATCGGCACCAGCAACTCGACCTCATTAGGGACAAGAGTGAAAGAAAATGGATGGATGGATAATTAGGTCCTATGTCATGGAGGGGAAACTGATTTTTTCAAGTGGCTAAAATATATG
The DNA here is from genome assembly GCA_010277075.1 of Poeciliopsis retropinna. Classification (NCBI taxonomy): domain Eukaryota; kingdom Metazoa; phylum Chordata; class Actinopteri; order Cyprinodontiformes; family Poeciliidae; genus Poeciliopsis; species Poeciliopsis retropinna. Next base: position 3,829,248 of record VMRM01000009.1, read on the forward strand.
GTTCCCCCCAACTAAGTTTAGGACATAAAGAGTAAATATAACCAAATTCTCAGGATTTGACACTGATAAAGAGGGGAGTAAGAAAAGTTAAAGAGATTGTGAGAAAAATAATTAACTCCCATGTTATGTATGGGGAACAGGTTATTTCAGGCAGCTAAAATATGTGGTTCCCCCTCATAACTTTGGCAAATAAAGAGCAAATGTTTTCAAACTTACTTGATTTATTGTTGATGAAGAGAACAATAAACACAGTTAAAGACTTTCTGGTCAAATAATTTGTTCCCATGTTTTGGAGGGGGAACGGATAATTTATGTTAGCTAAAATATTTGGTTCCCCCCTCATAACTGTGAGAACTAAGAAGCAAATGTTTTCAAACTTACATGATTTATTGTTGATTATGAAAGGAATAAACAGAGTTGAAGACTTGCAGGTACATAAATCTATTCCCATTTTATTGAGGGGGAACAGATTATTTCAGGCAGCTGAAATATCCATTATCTCCTCTCCTCCCCCTATAAACTTTGGGGAATAAAGAGCAACTGTTTCCTAATTCTCAAAAATTATTATGTGTGAGAGCAAGTAGTATAATAGAAATTTCCTTTATCCAGTAATCTGTCAGATTTTACATTAGAACAGGATTTACCAGAAAGTCTACACTCATCTTTTCAGGAAATCTTCATGTTTGTGCTCTATCAGCAGCTTCTATCCTCTTATATCAGCAATGAACAATTATTAATACGTTCCACGTTTTGGAAAACTGTTTGGTGACTTACTTTTATTTCTGTCAGGCTTAAGTGACAAAAGTTGGAGAAAGACCGATTCTCTAGGCGTTTAAAATAACACAAATAGCATAAAAAGACCTCGTTTATTTTATTATTTTTTACAATTTTGTAAACAACAGCTGCTGATTAAACTGAATTTTACAACCTTGACATGATTATATGAGTTGTTTTTACCGATAAATCGATCAAAGAGCCTTGAAAATTGTCAGATTCGCCTCTCTGACTGCAATGTGCGCTCCCGACACAGGGGGAACAGATTTTCACAGGGGAATCTATGAATCTTATGCTGGGTAAATCCAAGAAGAATAAGCGATTCAGGTTAAATGTCTGACGATGGCGAATTTTCAACCTGAAACGACACCACGGCATCATTTAAGGTAAAATTAGCTGTTCATACTATAACTCTTTGATTTTAAAAAGAGGAACCATGGAGGTGAACTTTACATGAAGGCACTTGTCTCCCTAAATCAAGCGGTGTTTTCTATAGGATTGGTTTGAACACGTAACACCGAGAATATAACCTTTAATTTGGAGCGGGGTTCTGTTCTGTAGTTTAGGGATTATCTTTTAAACAAAAATATGAAAACTGCTGGTTGAAGGCTAGTTTAAATTGATTGGCAAAAATCTGCATAAAATGTTAAGTCTTTTACTTTCGGTTTTACCGAAAGTAAAAATAAAAATTCCTGGAAAGCATAATTAGACATGAAACCTCATAGTTTTATTTCCTCAGATCAATGTGCGCGGTTTTTGACCGCACTTAGGTTACTTTCAAGTTGGATATTATTGGATATTCGCGCGGCATCCAGCTCGAGGTTGATCCAATTTATAAATGTTTATGTCGGTTGAGAGAACAGCCATTTTCTACCGCTCCCTTATGACGAAGCTTTGAGATTCACTTAGGGACAGTCAACAAATTTCCGAACGAAAAACTCGTGACATAATTATACTCCACTGCAGGAAATTCAAAACAGGGACCCTTTAGCTTGACGCACTGACCATTTTAAATATCTAGGAATTACTAGACCAAAGGACCTCAGAAAACTATTCAAATACAATTATGTTCCCATGCAAAAAAGAATTAAAGAGGCTGTCACAAGATGGAATCCCACTGCTTTTCTAATTTTTAATCGAGAATTGACTCGATTAAGATGAACATACTGCTCAGATTGGTATATTTATAACAAATTTTACCAATTGAAATAAATCAAAAAGTTTTCAATGAATGGGACAAACTATTATCAAGATATATTTGGCAAGGTAAAAGACCTCGAATTGGATATAAAGTCCTAGAACTGGAAAGAAAATGGGAGATTGGGGTTGCCTTCCCTTAGAGATTATTATTTAGCAGCACAAGCAAGGACACTGATATACTGTTGCGACACAACATATAATGCTCAATGGTAAACTATTGAAACAAAGGCGGCACCCATTCTTGCATAGGCAATTCTAGCCGATGCAAATCTACAAAGTCTCATAAATAATATAGATAACTGGTGGATGAAAGCAACCCTTAGTGTATGGAAAACTATTGTTAAAGAAAATGCACTAGAGAACGACCTGGCAGTCGTAAAATGGATTGCGTATGACTCAGACTTCACACCAAATAAACTGTACGCCATGTTTAAGGACTGGAAATCCAGGGGAATTTAATTACTGCTCTGTGCACATAAATGAATGATAACATCTTAAATGACTTTGAAACACTCAAGAGAAAATATTCTTTGGACAAACAGGACTAATATCGATATTTACAAATAAGAAATGTTAACTGTAAAATTAAACCAATTACTGACGAGAATATAAACCTAATGGAAATTGTAATTAATGCCTATAAATCAAAAGTTAAAGGGGAAATGATTTTACTAATCTATAAAAAACTAACAGATCTCAAAAACAATTCTACCCTACATATCAAAGCAAGGGGAGAGAGAGGGCAACAATAACAGAGGAGGAATGAACAGTAATGGACATACAATAAATCTCTACAATGGCAAGAATTTGGATGAAAAATCTGGTAAGATTCTTTATCACACCTGCCCAGAAATGCCACTATGATGGAAATCCTCCTGCATGCTGGAGAAAAATACTATATTTTTTGTTAGTGTGTTTTTCTCTGTGGTTTGCTTTTTTTCCATTTCTAACTTTATTAGTTTTTTGTTTTTGTTTTTTTCTCTACTTCTTTCACACTCTCTTTTACTCCTTACCTTATAATCTTTCTCAAAGAACGTAGTTGCATTTTTAATTTGACTGTTATAAGGCAATGGTCTACTTGTGCACCTTCTTTCAAATGTTGGAGTTGATTTTGTGATGGAGACACCTAAGACCATATAAATGATATTTTCTTCAGAATCAATAAAGAGAAAATAAAAACAAACAAACCATATAATCACCTCAACATTTAGCAACAATTTCACATATTAGATGCTTTCTCAATATTTTTCAGCCCTGCTTCATGCTACAGTCTCCTGAGTTCCTACAAGTTAACTGTGTGTGTGTGTGTGTGTGTATTTGTTTCTTGTCTTGCAGATGAAAACTTTCAGCATTCAGTGTCACAGTTTGGTTCGTCCTGCATTTCCATGAGATGATGTGTTCAACTCCAGAGAAGTTTAATCCGGCCTTTAACAATGATCTGTTGGGTGGCAAAATCTATACTACTGGTAAATTTATTTATGACATAAAAATGTTTATTTCATTAGACTACTTTTTTTTAAATAATATTTTTAATGGTGGCCCAGTGTAAACTCAGTGTCATCATAATCAGATCCTTGGTTTTTTTGCAGTTTCATTTTAAGTTTATGTCTTGAAAACAAATTCCTTTTTTGAGATCTAACACCAGTTTGTGTTAAAAAGTGCCAAAGCAGAAGCATACTAGATTTTAGTTTGTTGACCAGTAGAGTGCAGTACTTAGTTTAGCTTTGCCTCCATCTGGTGTTTTACCACTTGTTGCTACTACATGGAAATCGATGCATGTCCAGGACAAAGTATTCAGATATTAGAGAAGGAGACTCCCAGCTAAACCATTTCCAGATAAACACATCAGCCTGATGCCAAGATAATAAAGTTTCAGCAGTGTTTGCCTGTGCACTTAAATGAAGAACTTTCCCCATGTGGTCGGTTGTGGTGACACATCCAAAGAGAAGGAGCAACAGGATGAATCTAATAATGGTGAAGTTTCATGAAGTGGTCGACTGGCACAGAGGAACAAAATGCTTCATCAGACCAAATGTGTTTATATATAGAGGTGTGAAAATGTTTGTCCATTTCCTTTCCTTTTTTTTCCATCTATATCACCCTTCACTGTTTCAGAAAACAAACCATTGTAAATATTAGTCAAAGACGACAAAAACAACAGAACAATCGTTGAAACAGACAAAAAAAAAATCAAATTGCAGATTTAAATGAAAGTATTTATTTATTAAGAAAGGAAAAAGTTCAAGCCTATATGACTTTGTGTGAAAAAATGATTTCCCTCACATGTTAAATCATAACTGGTTTATCACTCACAGCTGGGTTCACTGTCCTAACCACACCCAGGGCTAATTACTGCCACAGCTGATCTTAATGAAGATATAACTTAAACGGGACCTGCATGACATCATGAAGAACACCAAAAGAAACCCAGACAACATTTGGAGATCCAGAGAAATTTAGAAACAAATGAGAAAGAAGAAAAGAACTTTAAGGTTCTTCTCATTTTTCCAGAACTCACCTTGAAGATCAACAAGATCTCTGGGAAAACATTCTGTGGATTCTTTGGAAGGTGTGAGTCCCTTTAGATCTGGTGTAAAATAGCACAGCATTCAGAAAAAGAACATGGTGGTGGTGTGACAGTCTGGCACTGTTTTGCTGTCCAGAAGACTTTGGAGTGGCCTAGTTAAAGTCTTGACCTGAACCCTTTCAAGATGCTGTGGTATGACCTTAAAAAGGTTGTTCATGCTGGAGAACCCTTCAGTATGGCTGAATTAGAGACATTCAGCAAAAATTAGTACTCACTGATTTTTTTTGATCAGTGAGTACTGATATAAATAGTACACACTATTTATATCAAATATGTACTCACTGATCAAGTGAGTACTGATCACTTGATCAAAAATCAGTGAGTACTATTTTTGAATCATTACAGTACTATAGTCCTACAATGATACTGAGGCTGTAATGATACTGAGGCAGCAGCCAAGTATCATTCATGATTGGCTGCTGTTGTTGCTAAGAGTGATCCAACCAGTTATCAGGCTTGGGGGGAAATCACTTTTTCACAGCACTGTAGATCCTGAGTCCCATGACTCCACATTTCCCATGTCTTTTCCTTGACTGTTTAACAGTATAAAGTCAGCAGTCATAACATAAAAGTGGTTTTCTGATAGATTTGATCGATCTGGAGGAAGGTCTGATGACTTTAACTGGAGATCAAATGCTTGTTGTCTAGTAGATCAGAGGTTGAGGGTGTTTATCCAAGACCAGTGGAGCAACAAACAACAAATAGATAAACTATAAGCAGCAGTAGAATACTGCTTAGTTTAACTAGCATATTGACCTCTGACCTTAACCGAGGCAGTGAGGCCCTCAGAGCTTTAGATGTTGTTCTCAGTCCTTCTGTGACCTTCTGAAGAGGTCATTGATTCCTGTTGGAGTCATTGTGGTGGACTCCTCACTACTTCAAATAACTCAAGTATAAAATGAATTTATGGGTTCTCCATGTGTGGATCATGGTTCTCACTGAGGTTTCTTTTCATATCAAAGACTCAGTAATGACTGGAACACTTTCCAGTCTGATGGATGTCAGTGAATTTGTTTCTCATTTTAAATCTCTTCATATATCAAGTGTTGCTGTTTGAGATCGTTTAGCTTTCTTCATTAGAAAAGTTCTAATGAAGTGAAATCTCATTTCCACTGGCCAGACTGCAGGTTCAGTACTTTCCTGATAGATAAAATGATCTTTAAAGCGTACTATTTGTATTCACTCGGATTATGTTTGTCCGATATTTAAAAAGTGTTTTATGATCTGAAACATTTAGGTTTGACAGAAAAGCAAAAACAATAAATCTGCATGTAAATCAAATTTGGATCGTTAGAACTAAATTGTATAGATTGTAGCTTTTTTGGATATAAATAGTCCTGTATGTTCCTTGAGATGAAATGTGTTGAGAATTTAAATTTTATAAATAAATTCAATTCAGTAATTGCAGCAACTAATGCCAAAGATATGTTGACATCTGTTAGAAGGTAGCCTAATAATATAAATGATTGACTGTTTTAAAACTATTGGATAGAAATGCACAAAATATTGAAAATATGTTTAATATAAGAATACAAGAGGTTACTCTGAATTTCTACCTGACAATGCAAATATCTGTGTCAGAAATCTTTGATATTTGACACAGATAAAATGTTACAAACAAAATCTCTTTGATATTAATTACAGCCTGTAAAAAGAAAAAAACTGTCACACTAATTGTAGAATAATAGACAGGGTGTGTTAATGAAATCTATCAAATGGAAAGATTAACAATCTCAATCCATTTTCAGCTGAACAAGTTCAAAGTTCCATCGTCAAAGTGAGTGTGGATGAGAAAGAACTTTGTAAATGATCTCAGATCGCAACTCTAACCTTGAGGTGGAATCAGGCTTTTGTAATCTTCAAAACTCTTCAGTGCTTCAAAAATAACAAATTAAATGTCTGTCTGTCCAGCTATTAATGTGGCGCTGATATAGAACTGCTAAAACAAGGGACAAAAATAGTGATAGAAAACCTGTTCTTTTTCTTCACAGATGATTCTGATGAGAGACTTCAGAGTCGATTCAGCCATGTGTCATACAACTGAGTACAAGACAGGGGATGAATGCTGTCCTATGTGTCCTGCTGGTATGTTCTAAGTTAGTTATGAATTACTGTTTATTCTGATATAGACTCTTACAGTTAATTTCTTTCATTGCCTGACTTTTGCTTAGCATGGAAAGAACCCTTCCTGTTCTTCAAAAAGGAAAAAAAAAGTTTTATTTCTCAACAGGAAGTCGAGTGAAAATAGACTGTACAGAGTTTAAAAGTACAATCTGTCAGAAATGTTCAGATGGGACTTTCATGGACCTGCCAAATGGACTAAAGAGATGCAATCCATGTTCTGCCTGTGATTCAGGTACAGTTATCTTTCACCGTATGACCTTTCAACTTTTTTTTTTTATAATAAAATCAAAACCAATTCCAGGTCTACTCCCTCGACATCACAAACAGTTGAGTTCAAAATATCTGCAGGGTGTTTAAAAATGTGAATAAGACTCAATATCATTAGAATGGTTTTATCTTACAAAAGAAAATGACCTCATGATTGAACTCTGTGTTGTTGCTCAATATGCTACTTTTAGTTATTTGTTTAATTATACAGAATCCACTGCTGGGCACAGAGCCGTCGTACATGGCAGCAACAGGGGTCTGGAGTAGAGCCCCCTTTTTCACAAGATCATACTTATATGACTACCATGGCTGTATGAATGAGTGAATGACTGTGTGAATAGCTTTGGAGTCCTATGGACTAAATAAAATACTATAGAAGTACAGGCTATTTACCATTATTTTTATAAAAACAGCGATTGATCTGGTTAGTGATGTTGCTGTGTTATTATTTTGAACACAACTGTAAATCATTTATTGAGATTTCTCTTTTTATTTACTTGGAGAAACTATTCTGTCTCACTTAAAGATATCTTGAGGTTCATCATGTTACTGTTAGTTTTCTCATACATGTGTAATCTGTATATGTTCACAGGAGATGGTCTGAAGGTAAAGCGGCAATGTACACTATATAGAGACACAGTTTGTGAACCAATGGAGGGATTCTACTGTACAGACACTACATCAAGAGGCTGTGTTGAATCACAAAAACACAGGAGCTGTGAACCAGGACATTACATCAGCAGGAATGGTTGGTCTGATTATCTTCAACACATAAATGCTCTGAGTTTTTTTATGACTTGAACTGTATTAATTTTCCATAAAGAAACACGTATTTAGCACAAGCTAGGCATTGGTTAATCCTTGTGAATGTCAAAAAAAAAAGAATGACAAAAGATTACTTAGTAAAGAAAAAGACAAAACATAAATATGAACAGAATTGTTCATGTCAGACATTTTTCTACAAATAAAATAATGTCCAGATGTATTTAGGTAATTATAGTATTAAGTTTTAGCTGGAGACGCCATTTAACTGAAGTGAAAATTACTGGGACTACTTTCTGTTGCACTCCTCTACTATATTCAACAATCTATAAGAGAATCTCTTTGGGCAGCAAGTTGGCCCAGTGAGTTTTACCAGTGAGATAGAGAGGAGACAGATGGAGCGTTCTAATAGTTTCCCTCCCAACATGATGGTCTTCTGTCCCATTGTGAAAGAGAGGAAGTTAAGTGACCCAGTGATGAAGGATACAAAATGATATATTCTTACCAATTATTTTTTTCAGAGATTTCATGACCAATATTGTTGGACTTTTGGACACTCCTAAAACACATGTACAAGTTCATCATTACCCTCCTGACATTTCCAACAAATCAGGGTATCTAACAAACTAACCCTGTACAATCTGCATGGTTTCCATTATAACCTGTGTTGAATCTTAAATTGCTCCAGTCTCATTTTTAGTATCTTTGACATTTTCTTCCCATTGTTGACATTTTACACCACTCCTCTTCTGTGAGACTGAGGTTTAGATCTATTTCCCAGAATCTCTTACACATAATATTACTGTCAAAGGATTTCAATAATATTCTATGATAAACCGAAGCTTCATGCCCACAACCTTTTCATTTCTAATTAAGTCATTTAATGAGCCATTCTCATGTGAGCTTCCTAATACACACTACATTTTGAAACCAGGACTTCCAAAACGGGAGGCTCTAGATAGAGTTTAGGATTATGCCAAAAACCTGCAGATTTATTGAGATGTGGGTCAAATTTAAAAGTTTGACATATTTTTTCCACAACACACGAGACAGAACAGGATGCAACTCATTCAGAGGGACAAGGTTTACTGACAGACAGATAGACGGTGCAAATGACAGACAAACTGCAGTATCTACAGCAAGTCATGGCAGAGTTCTCTCAGGAGGCAAGAACCAATGTGGCCAATGCCTGAGAGAAAAGCCATAATGATAGTAGAGTAAATTATATAATATTCTTACTGGGCTTTTTTTATTCCATATGAATAAGTTGCAGAGCGTATCAAACTGTTTACATGCTCTGATTTTTAGATTAATGCTGATTTCTGATGGGAATAAACTGAGTTACATGTTGATCAGAACTAAAAATCAGATGAGAATCTTCTGACTAACATTAAACTGATTTGTGTTTGTACAGGAACAGCCTCCACAGACACAGAATGCTCTGAATGCAGCAGTGGATCATTTTCTGATGGAACAATGTTGTCATGTCAGCAACACACACAGTAAGCTGGTCTCTTACAAACAGCATGAACACATGATAATGTTTTACCAAGTGATTTACCTGGATTCATGTTTCTGTTATTTCAGATGTGAAGAAGAAAACCTTCAGCTGATAAAAGCGGGAACATCTTCAGCTGATGCTGAATGTGGAGAAAAAAGTTCCAACATCACAGGAATTGTGATCATCGTTCTGGTATATTTATTACTTGCAGTAGTAATTGTTGTTGCAACTAATTGTTGTCCGGAAGACTCCAAAAATTCCAATACCAAGTAAGTTGAAAAAAACTGTAGTTAAAATATTATCAGCATTTTATTTTTTACTGTTTTAATAATTGTAACATTTCATTTTTAACAGACATTTGTGCAAAACAACCAAAAACCCAAAGAGTAAGTAGGTTTCTAACTGAATTGTAATGTGAACAGATATTGATAACAATATTTAGTTTAGTCAATAATTTGTCTCGTCTTCTACATAAAAGGGCAAACCAGAAGGAGAAGAACATGGAGTCTGTTTAAATGCACCAGGTAAGAAGAACATTGTTCTTTACTTAATAATAATAATAATAATATAGGATAGGTTGTTTTTTTCTGGTCATTGTTCTGAAAGACTGAGATTAATTATTTTCTCTAAGGAATGAAATAAACGTCTTTATAGTCTAATATCTGACTATGAAGGATTCTGCTTGAGCAGCTGTCTGGATGTTTCCATTAAAATCTAATCGGTTTGGTGCCTTTTCTCTATACAGTGCAATAAACAAACACTCACACTGATGGTGGCAAACTACTATTTAGTAGCCACAGCTTCCCTGGGGCAATGACAGAAGTGATGCTACCAAACACGGGCACCACCAGGTCCTCTGATCAGCACCAGCAGGCAAGGCGAGTGAAGTTTCTTGCCCAAGGACACAACGACAGAGATGGGTGAAGTGGTGATTAAACCAGCAACCTAGTAATTGCAGTTTGTTTGTTGAGTTTTATAAAGAAACCTCCACAAGGATCACGGGAACCTGACATAAAATGTTAATATTGCTTATATGTTTCCGATTTTTTTGAAAACCTAAAAACACCTGAACAAATAGCATTACAGGTTTTATTGTGTTTTTCTTTTGCAGATAAAAATGCACAAGTGAATAACTTTATACATAATTAATTTTTTTTAAATACTGTCATGCTTTTATTGTCACAAAGACATATTCATCATAGTGGCTTGCAGCAAAGTGGTGAAGAAGTGAATTAGCAGGGCCATTCATTGGTTCATTTGTTCTGCTCAGTAGTGACTATAGATTATGTCATTTTAGACAAGATGTTAATTTAGATGCCAGCTGAGAGTTGAAGAAAACCTTCTGAAACTGAAGATTTTGCTATGTTGAATTTTCTGATTCCGACTGTATGCTCTGACTTGTTTTGATGTCTGTTTGAAGAGCAGATATATATTTTTTAATCAAATATTCAAAATAAATGTTTTGATAATGTTTTGTGTTTGTTTTAACTGTGAATTTAAAAAAAAATCATCAACATGGCACACCAGCTATGTTGTTGCCTACTAGTGAAATATAGATTCACTGAGTCTGTGATTATAGATTCTGGCAATGTTGAATGTATTAAACAGTGTATTTATTGGTGACATACACAGATTGCATGTCCAGTGTGGAGGCTCAAAGGTGCCTCCACACTGTGCAGTCAATATAAACAGAGTCAAGCACCAACTGTTTTCAGCCCTGATGCATTTATGTTTAAAGTAATTTTTGACTGGAAGTTAACATTTTGGAGTGGACCAGCCAAAGTCCTGTCTCAAGTCTGATGAGAGCAATGGCGGTTTCTGATTAGGCAACCACCCAAGGTGGCATTTTGTAGGGGGTGGCATAAGGGGGTAGCCTTCAGCCCCCGATGTAATTGGAATCCAAGATGGCTGGGAGTCACACTTGTTGACCTCTCTTGGAACATCCAGTTAGTCCTTTTATTTTAGGAGGATCCTAGAAGTAAAAACATGCTGATAGATTAATTTACATGGTTCATAACTGAACTGTAATGGGAACAGGTATTGATAAGAATATTTAGTTGTTTTTTTTTAAATTGTCTTCTACATAAAAGGACAAAAGAGAAGAACAATGTGAATGCTTGAGGATATCAGGTAAGAAGACAATAAATCACTGTCCTGAGCTTCAGTTCAGGATTTTTCCATCAATATCTAATTGGTATGTTGCCTTTTTTAATTTTCTCTGTACAGTGCAAGAAACCCCAAACTAAACACCTGGTTGAAGATTTCTGAAGATCACTGTGGATTGGAACCTAAGAACTTAAAGCTGAGATGTTATTTTTAGATTGATCAAAAAGACCAGCTGAAACTCATTTCTCTTCTCTACCAGTCCATGGTCATCACTCTGCACTGACCACAAGTTGTTGAAGCATATTTGAAAAATGCTGACTGTTAAAATATGAGATCTGTGACTGTAACCCTGAAAGATTAATTTAATGTGTAACAAAACTCAGTCGTTTTTTTTACCGTTTTATAAGAAGCCTGAATCTCATCAGTGGTTTTATCCACCAGCTTTAAGATCACATAATGATATTCATGTTCTGGTTCACAAGATCATGACATGCAATTTTAATGTCGCTAGTATGTTTTTAGGTCTTGTAAAAATTTTATGCCTTTTGTTGCTTCATCAGAAATTGTTAGATAAGCTCTTCTAGGTTTATGCTTTTTGGTGTTTTCTTACTTACAGATAAAAAAGAAGCACTAGTGGACAACTTTGTACATAACAAATGTCAGTTTTATGTTGAACTATTGGATCATTTTATGTAGCTCCTTTACATTGTGGCAGTATGCCCTGTGGGCTTTGAACGCACCACACAAGTGCTGGCATTGAATTGGTTGTGGCGCTGCTCGTATATAAAGGGCCCTCCCTCACTTGGTGAACATCATGCATTTCCGGTTCAGACCTCTGTTTGCTGTGCAGCGCCAGTCGCATACTAATGTGCGCTTGAATGACTCGCGCTGATTGCTCCTTCTGGTAAGATGCTTCTTATGTACTTGATGTTTGTTAGCCTAGCCTAGCTCCGTTGTAACTGTACACCTAGGCGGCCCGTGTGAACTGCCTGATCCTCCTCCTAGCCAGAGGCACTACTCATAGAGCTTGTGGTAAGTGAAAAGCTCATTCTCTGCATGCTTTTAGATTCGATGTTTGACATTTGTTTGTTAGACGCTGCTGTTTGTCCTTGGCCGGCTGTTGCCTTGTGGTTCCTGGCTGGTGGTCCGCTGTTATCGTGGGTACCCGTCGCTGACAGCCCACCTCTCGTCCTGGTTGCTGGCTTCCTGCCAGCCGTCCTGGTCGGCGCAGCCTGACTCCCGCCCCTAGTTCAGTGTGGATGGTTCTGATTGGCCGCTGGCCAGCTCGGACGGATTCTGCTGCGGCGTGGCATCCTAGGACAGAGCCTGAATTGAATGATTGCTGCTTGATTGGTTGTGGACTTTACGATGCATATGAGATGACCTATGTAATTTGAATATCTGTTTTATCTTATCTTGCACAGTTTTCTTTGGTTTTGTTTGTGTTTGCTGTCTTTTTATTTTAGGTCACTACCCTGACTTACACTGCCATCCTTGACTTGAGCCAACACTGTTATTTAAATGTGTGAGAGGTTTTAATATAGCATATTTTATTGATTAGAATGAAATTGTGTATTAAACTTGCTGAATTTGGTGCGATTGTCTCAGCCTCATTCTGTGGTGGGCCTGTGTGCCTTAAAGGTAACTCTTTGAGAAGAATTATTATAATTTCATATGCAGTTCTTTTGAATCACACCGGTACCGCCACAACATGATGAGGCTGTACTTTCCTTAAAGCTAAGAATAATGAAGCTAATCTTTATGTCTTGTTTAAACATCTTTACTGTACCATGCCCACCAATTCCCTCACTATCACCCCACTAGTTGACCTACAATTGCTAAAGTTAATTCATGTGGTCCATTATGTTAATAAATTCCTCTGATTCTGATATCAACACTGGAGAGTTGGACAAATGAGGAGAGATGATTATTTCACATCTTAGAAACAGACACGCTGGATTGAACAACTCATTATTTTTGATCGGACAGGGAACAGTGATTGTGGAGAAGATGAGACAATAGAACATGTTATTTTGCATTGCAAGAATTACCGGATTCAGAGAAACAAGTAAATTAGGAATTTCATTTTATTTATAAAAATAAAATTTGAAATTGCTGATTTTATTGCAAAAGAATTCAGGAAGCGACGGAGATAAGGCTATATTTGATTTAGATGTAGTAAAGTTTTTTTTTTTTTTTTTTTTTTACCTTTTTTGTCTTTGTCACGTAATCCACACTTTCGGTTTACGCTTTTTTTTTTTTTTTGCCAATAAATTTCAAGAAAAAGATTATGAAGACGACGACATCCACACGGCAAGTGGCGGTGTTACGTCGATCCGCGTTTTCCCATCAGATACAGTTATCTTATAGATATTATTTTCACGCAGAAACTTGAAGAAAGTGAGATAACTTTGCCGAAACAGGTTGTTTGAGCTTGCACGGTGTCCATAGTTCTCATAAGCGCAGAAGCGGATACAGGAACAATAACATAAACAGTCGTTGGAAAGGGTAGCAGAATTTAAATATCTGGGAATATGGTTGGATCAATCTTATACATGGAAAACACATAAGATAATCTGGAAACTAAATGTAAGAAAGTTATAAAAGGCTGTGGCTGGAAATAACTGGGGTGCAGATAGACAGTCATTAAGCATAGGGCTCTCATGAGATCAATAATAGATTATGGTAGTTTTATATATAGAGTTGCAGCTAAAACATTACAAAAAATAGATACATTGCAGAATAGGGCTTTACGTATATGTACAGGAGCAGTGAAAACGACACCTATTAATGCTCTTCTAATAGAGACTGGAGAGACTCCACTAGAGATGAGAAGAATAAAATTAGCTCTGACATATTGGATGAAAATAAGAAGTAAGGATGGAAATGTAAATTCAACAATTTTGAAATATTGTTGGGAATATTCAAAGTTCCAGAGTAATGGATTTGGATGGATCATAAACAAACTGATTAAAATGTATGGATTAAAAGATAAATAGCTCAAGTTAATCCCATTAGTGTTAGTCCTCCATGGATTTTTCCAGAGGTAAATGTTGACATGAAACTCCTTAAAATGAAAAATGATTGGAATTTAAATGAAATAGGGGTAAAGACTGACGTATATTTAAGAAACTCATATTTATCTTAAAATATATTCAGATGGTTCTAAGAATTTAAAAGGACGTGTGGGAATAGAAATATATATACCAGAGTTTAAAATTGACATTTCTAAAAGATTATCTGATCAACTATCTGTATTCACAGCAGAAATGGTGGCAGCTATCATCAGCTTACAGTGGGTAGAGGAGGTTCGTCCAGACAGAGTGGTGCTATGCACAGATTCCAAAGCAGTAATAGAAAGTATTCAGGGAGAAGGAAATGATAGGAAAGATCTAGTTCTTCAAATTGAATATAGCTTATTTAGATTATATAGAGGTGGCATTGATATTTGGTTCTGTTGGGTACCAGCACATAAAGGTGTAAAAGGTGATGAAAGGGCAGATAAATTAGCAAAAAGGGCTTTAGATCAGGCAATAATGATTAAAATACCTTTTGGGAAAGGGGAAGGGAAATCAGTTAAGAATAAAGAAATGGAAATATGGCAAAAAAGGTGGAATGAAGATAAGAAAGGAAGGAAATTATATAAAATAAAGAAGTCAATATTAAGTAGAAATATTAAGGGGAGAAATAGAAGGGAAGAAATAATGATCAGATTAAGAGTAGGTCATACATATTTAAATACTTTATATTTAATGGGGAAGAAAAATAATATGTGTGAAGAATGTGGAGAGAAAGAAGACGTAAAGCATGTATTGATGAACTGTAAAACATGAACGTGAAAGGGAGAAATTGAGAAGAACAGTTGGAAGGACAGATCGAGAATGGAGTCTGAAAGGAATACTGGGAAATGATGGAAATATAATGGATATTTAAATATTAAGGAAAGCGTTATTTATTTATCTTCAAAATACAAAATTAAAAAATAGAATCTGACTGATGTAAAATACTGTTGCTACACACTCGTGTACAGTAGGTGGCGGTATGCACCTTAAAGTTGCTTACGATCCTCCACAATAGAAAAGAAGAGCCACGTACTTTGACAGAAGTCCTAAAGAGTTCTTGTTTCAACAGTTTGGACGGGGCTCTTCCGACACAGGCGGAACAGATTTTCACAGGGGAACCGAATTTCGCACAAGAGATCTTATGCTGGGTAAATCCAAGAAGAATAAGCGATTAAGGTTAAATGTCTGACGATGGCGAATTTTCAACCTGAAACGACACCACGGCATCATTTAAGGTAAATTTAGCTGTTCATACTATAACTCTTTGTTTTTTAAAAAAGGAACCATGGAGGTGAACTTTACATGAAGGCAGATGTCTCCCTAAATCAAGCGGTTTCTATAGGATTGGTTTGAACACGTAACACCGAGAATATAACCTTTAATTTGGAGCGGGGTTCTGTTCTGTAGTTTAGAGATTATCTTTTAAACAAAATCTATGAAAACTGCTGGTTGAAGGCTAGTTTAAAATTATTTGAAAAAATCTGCATAAAATGTTAGACTTTTACTTTCGGTTTTACCGAAAGTAAAAATAAAAAAATAAAAATTCCAGTAAAGCAGAATTAGACATGAAACCTCAGTTTTATTTCCTCAGATCAATTTTTGACCGCACTTAGGTTAGTTTCAAGTTGGATATTATTGGATATTCGCGCGGCATCCAGCTCAAGGTTGATCCAATTTATAAATGTTTATGGCGGTTGAGAGAACAGCCATTTTCTACCGCTCCCTCATACGAAGCTTCGCGATTCACTTAGGGACAGTCAACAAATTTCCGAACGAAAAACTCGTGACATAATTATACTCCACTGCAGGAAATTCAAAACAGGGACCCCTTAGCTTGACGCACTGACCATTTTAAATATCTAGGAATTACTAGACCAAAGGACCTCAGAAAACTATTCAAATACAATTATGTTCCCATGCAAAAAAGAATTAAAGAGGCTGTCACAAGATGGAATCCCACTGCTTTTCTAAGTTTTAGTTCAAGAATTGACTTGATTAAGATGAACATACTGCTCAGATTATGTTTATTCCAAATTTTACCAATTGAAATAAATCAAAAAGTTTTCAACGAATGGGACAAACTATTATCAAGATATATTTGGCAAGGTGAAAGACCTAGTGTTATGACCCGGCTCAGGTGGCCGCAACAAAATTAGGAGGTCACGACAACCAGTCAGTGTTAAGCCCGTTAGAAGCATTTATTTTTAAAAGAATCAAGCCGTCTAGGGGACAGCAATAGTCGGCAGCCCAAGGGGTGATCGACCCGCGCTCCTTCAGACTGGTCTTTCCACACCAGGAAGCCCGGGACTCATCCTGGCCTGGAACTCCGGGCCGTCTGCGCGCGCTTGCTTCTGTCAGATGACCCCATAAATGGAATGGCACTCCCTATATACCATCCAGATGTCTGTAATGGAAGCGTCTCCCACATTAAGGACCTTAATTGATAGTTTTAATTATCACACAACACACACACAGGACCACACAGCAGAGCCGTCACACCTAGAATTGGATATAAAGTCCTAGAACTGGAAAAGAAAATGAGAGATTGGGGTTGCCTTCCTTTAGAGATTATTGCAGCATAAGCAAGGACACTGATACTGTTGCGACACAACACACAATGCTCAATGGTAAACTATTGAAACAAAGGCGGCACCCATTCTTGCATAGGCAATTCTAGCCGATGCAAATCTACAAAGTCTCATAAATAATATAGATAACTGGTGGATGAAAGCAACCCTTAGTGTATGGAAAACTATTGTTAAAGAAAATGCACTAGAGAACGACCTGGCAGTCGTAAAATGGGTTGCGTATGACTCAGACTTCACACCAAATAAACTGTACGCCATGTTTAAGGACTGGAAATCCAGGGGAATTTAATTACTGCTCTGTGCACATAAATGAATGATAACATCTTAAATGACTTCGAAACACTCAAGAGAAAATATTCTTTGGACAAACAGGACTAATATCGATATTTACAAATAAGAAATGTTAACTGTAAAATTAAGCCAATTACTGACAAGAATATAAACCTAATGGAAATTGTAATTAATGCCTATAAATCAAAAGTTAAAGGGGAAATGATTTTACTAATCTATAAAAACCTAATAGATCTCAAAAGCAATTCTACCCTACATATCAAAGCAAGGGGAGAGAGAGGGCAACAATAACAGAGGAGGAATGAACACTAATGGACATATAATAAATCTCTACAATGGCAAGAATGTGGATGAAAAAATCTGGTAAGATTCTTTATCACACCTGCCCAGAAATGCCACTATGATGGAATTTATTTTTTCTACTTCTTTCACACTCTCTTTTACTCCTTACCTTATAATCTTTCTCAAGGAATGTAGTTAACAGTCAGATTTTTAATTTGACTGTTATAAGGCAATGGTCTACTTGTGCACCTTCTTTCAAATGTTGGAGTTGATTTTGTGATGGAGACGCCTAAGACCATGTAAATGATATTTTCTTGAGAATCAATAAAGATAAAATAAAATAAAAAAACAAACCATATAATCACCTCAACATTAAGCAACAATTTCACATATTAGATGCTTTCTCAATATTTTGCAGCCCTGCTTCATGCTACAGTCTCCTGAGTTCCTACAAGTTAACTGTGTGTGTGTGTGTTTTGTCTTGCAGATGAAAACTTTCAGCATTCAGTGTCACAGTTTGGTTCATCCTGCATTTCCATGAGATGATGTGTTCGACTCCAGAGAAGTTTAATCCGGCCTTTAACAATGATCTGTTGGGTGGCAAAATCTATACTACTGGTAAATTTATTTATGACAGAAAAATGTTTATTTCATTAGACTACTTTTTTTTTCAATAATATTTTTAGTGGTGGCCCAGTGTAAACTCAGTGTCATCATAATCAGATCCATGATTTTTTTTGCAGTTTCATTTTAAGTTTATGTCTTGAAAACAAATTCCTTTTTTGAGATCTAACACCAGTTTGTGTTAAAAAGTGCCAAGGCAGAAGCATACTAGTCTTTGAAGGAGAGTACACAGTTTGTTGACCAATAGAGTGCAGTACTTAGTTTAGCTTTGCCTCCATCTGGTGTTTTACCGCTTGTTGCTACTACATGGAAATTGAAGCATGTCCAGAACAAAGTATCCAGATATTAGAGAAGGAGACTCCCAGCTAACCTGTTTCCAGATAAACACATCAATCTGATGCCAAGATAATAAGGTTTCAGCAGTGTTTGCCTGTGCACTTAAATGAAGAACTTTCCTCATGTGGTCGGTTGTGATGACACATCTAAAGGAAGAGAAGGAGCAACATTATGAATCCAATAATGGTGAAATTTCATGAAGTGGTCGACTGGCACAGAGGAACAAAATGGTTCATCAGACCAAATGTGTTTATATATTGATGTGTGAAAATGTTTGTCCACTTCCTGATTTCCTTTTTTTTCCATCTATATCACCCTTCACTGTTTCAGAAAACAAATATTTGTTGTCTTTGACTAATATTAAGTATTAGTCAAAGACAACAAAAGTAACAGAACAGACGTTGAAACAGACAAAAAAAAAATCAAATTGCAGATTTTAAGTGAAAGTATTTATCAAGACAGGAAAAAGTTCAAGCCTATATGACTGTGTGAAAAAATGATTTCCCTCACATGTTAAATCATAACTGGTTTATCACTCACAGCTGGGTTCACTGTCCTAACCACACCCAGGGCTAATTACTGCCACAGCTGATCTTAATCAAACTATAACTTAAACAGGACCCGAATGACAACATGAAGCACACCAAAAGAAACCCAGACATCATTCTGAGATCCAGAGAAATTCAGAAACAAATGAGAAAGAAGAAAAGAACTTTAAGGTTCGTCTTACTTTTCCAGAACTCACCTTGAAGATCAACAAGATCTCTGGGAAAACTTTCTGTGGATTCTTTGGAAGGTGTGAGTCCCTTTAGATCTGGTGTAAAATAGCACAGCATTCAGAAAAAGAACATGGTGGTGGTGTGACAGTCTGGAGCTGTTTTGCTGTCCAGAAGACTTTGGAGTGGCCTAGTTAAAGTCTTGACCTGAACCCTTTCAAGATGCTGTGGTATGACCTTAAAAAGGTTGCTCATGCTGGAGAACCCTTCAGTATGGCTGAATTAGAGACATTCAGCAAAGATTAATGGAAAGAAATTTCCCCACAGCTGAAAAGACTCGCTGTATGTTATTATTAATGCTTGGCTGCTGTTGTTGCTAAGAGTGATCCAACCAGTTATCAGGCTTGGAGGGAAATCACTTTTTCACAGCACTGTAGATCCTGAGTCCCATGACTCCACATTTCCCATGTCTTTTCCTTGACTGTTTAACAGCATAAAGTCAGCAGTCATAACATAAAAGTGGTTTTCTGATAGATTTGATCGATCTGGAGGAAGGTCTGATGACTTTAACCCGAGACCAAATGCTTGTCGTCTAGTAGATCAGAGGTTGAGGGTGTTTATCCAAGACCAATGGAGCAGATACACCTGGGCAACAAACAACACATAGACAAACTATAAGCAGCAGTAGAATACTGCTTAGTTTGACTAGCATATTGACCTCTGACCTTAACCGAGGCAGTGAGGCCCTCAGCGCTTTAGATGTTGTTCTCAGTTCTTCTGTGACCTTCTGAAGAGGTCATTGATTCCTGTTGGAGTCATTGTGGTGGACTCCTCACTAGTAGGAAGATTCTTCACTGTTCAATAATAATAATAGTATAATAATCATCTTTATTTAAGCATGTTTGTCCCATTGAAATTAAAAGATCTCTTTTACAAGAGAAATTTGGTCAAGACAGGCAGCATACAGAGACTGACAAACAACAAAAAACTATCGGATACAACATTTAGTCACAATAAACATTAATGTGACCCCGGTTACGACTTTAGTTATGTGTGGAGAACCTTAAATTCTCTGGTATTTTCGTTTTATCTGATCACACATAAGTTTGTAAGAAAATAATCAGAGGCACTCATGCAAATTAACCACAATTTATTTAACTCACAATAACCCTCAGGCATAAATAGTCAGTTCATTTCGTTGTACAATATCGACCACATTAAAAAAAAACTTAAATCTATGCTGGCCCTGGAAACCGTACAGCTGACAACCAATTACTCCAATTAAATAAAATCAGACTGCTTGGGGGAGAAATGATAATAAAAAAAACCCAAACATAAATGAATACACCTACGTGTTCCCAAACAAAAACACACTCACACGACAAGAAAAACTCCCTAGTGAATAAAACAAAGACAAAAAAAGGAAACTCCCCTTCTACTAGTCTCTTCAATCTAAAAACAGCTTGGAACCAGGGACAGCATACATTATTTTGCTTACTAACAAGCCTAAAGGGCTGAACGAAAAAAAAGACTCCCCTTCTTTAAACAACAAACCCAAAAGTAAATAAATTTAATCAATAAATATTCAAAACATAAATTCTAAACTAATACGACACTGAAACCAAACAAACTGAAACACTAGCAGGCCAACCTGCACACAACAGAGAATAAAATTAGACAGATACTTTAAATAGCCAATTAATAATAAACCGCCTTTACCTTCTCTAAAAATTTGCAGAGCTCCTGCAAATGTCCTCTCCAAGAGCAAGTTTCCTGCAACAATAAAATGGAGGCATCAGAAATAATTCTGAGCCCAGGGCACACTTCATATTAACCATAGTAGAGGAATCAGCCTAGACTCTTGACCCTCTCAGCCATCTACCCGCTTTTAAATGTAAATGCCGATTACCTCTCTCCGTAATGAATCAGCTGCGCGCCAACACAGCGTCTTCCTTATATGGGCAAACGGAACAGTGCCTAATGGACATAATGCCCCGGCTACATTAACTTGCAATAAAACAAATGACTCAAGTAAAACGTGAATTTATGGGTTCTCTATCTGTGGATCATGGTTCTCACTGAAGTTTCTTTTCATATCAAAGACTCAGTAATGACTGTGGAACCCTTTCCAGTCTGATGGATGTCAGTGAATTTGTTTCTCATTTTAAATCTCTTCATATATCAAGTGTTGCTGTTTGAGATCGTTTAGCTTTCTTCATTAGAAAGGTCCTAATGAAGTGATATCTCATTTCCACTGGTCAGACTGCAGGTTCAGTACTTTCCTGATAAATAAAATGATCTTTAAAACGTACTTTTTGCATTCACTCGGATTATGTTTGTCTGATATTTAAAACATGTTTTCATATTTCAGGAAGTGTCTATTTGCTATTTAATTTCCTTAAGGTTATGTACATAAAAGTTATGTATTTTCAAAGTAGTACTCCTTTGCTCCCTCTTTGTGTTCTGTTTTTATTTTGTTGTAAATGTAAATGGTAAAGAGAAGAAACTTTGTAAATGATCTCAGACCGTAACTGTTACCTTGAGGTGGAATCAGGCTTTTGTAATCTTCAAAACTCTTCAGTGCTTCAAAAATAAATTAAATGTCTGTCTGTCCAGCTATTAATGTGGCACTGATGTAGAACTGCTGAAAGAAGTAAAATAAAAAAAATAGTTTTAGAAAAACTATCACTCTGTTCTTCCTCTTCACAGATGATTCTGATAGGAGATTTCAGAGTCGATTCAACCATGTGTCATATAACTGAGTACAAGACAGGGGACGAATGCTGTCCTATGTGTCCTGCTGGTATGTTCTAAGTTAGTTATGAATTACTGTTTATTCTGATATAGACTCTTACAGTTAAGTTGCTTTCATTTCCTGAATTTTGTTCATACAAAGGACCATTCTGCTCTTTAAAATGAAAAACTGTATTTATTTCTCAACAGGTAGTCGAGTCAAAATAGACTGTACAGAGTTTAAAAGTACATCCTGCCAGAAATGCTCAGATGGGACTTATATGGACCAACCAAATGGACTAAAGAGATGCAATCCATGTTCTACTTGTGATTCAGGTACATTTACTTGACTGTTACTTTTCAACTTGTTTTTTTATTTTATTTTATTTTCCATAAGAAAAATCTGCTTACAACCACAAACAGTTGTGTTCAAAATATTTGCAGTGAATTTAAAAAATTGAGTATTACCTAAGATCTTCAGAATGGCCTTTATCTTACAATAAATGTGAGAAAATGACCTCACTGATTGAACTCTTGTTGTTGCTCAACATGCTACTTTTAGTTAATTATTTAATTACATAGAATCCACAGCTGGGCAGAAATAGTTCTACATGTTTGCTATAAATGTAATATCTGCTGAAAGTCACAGCTCTAATACATTCATTCTGCTGTGATTTTTTTTCTCTAAGTGGACCTATTTTGCTTTCTTATTATGATGGGTATGAGCTATATAGAACATATTCATTACATTCCTTGAACAAAATCATTCTCAGATAATGACATTTCACCTTTCAGGTCTGCCTATTTTGATGTCCTTTCAGAATGAGTTGCCTTAGGGCTGCATCACTCTTATACAAATAAGCTGGCCACGCCCCCCAAAATCAAGTTTTTTTTTCCCATTATATACATGTGAAAATGGTTGGAAACAGATGTGCAATAGTACAGTGGGGCATATTTGACCAGTGGGACATAATACCCAGACTCTGCATGGGTTGCTAGATGAGAGGCAGTGGCCACTGATAATGACCTCATAATCAGGAGGTTTTAGAAAGAGCTCCAGTATCAGACACCAAAAAACATTAACTTATTGCCTGAAAATGGCTGGATGATTTTTTTTAAGCACTTGGTCTATTTCTAGATCCAGTAGAGACCTAAATGGAAGTACAAAAATATGCAAAAAGTGAGTTTTGAGAGTGTTCTAATTCCTAAATATATAAACTAAGTAATTATGTTTTACCATAATTTATAAGCTAGAAGGTGTTTCTTTTTCTTGGATAATAATAAGCTAAATATTGGTCTAAAATAAGAAGGACTCTACAGTTTATAAAGTATATAAACTAGATGCTCCTGTTCTGGTTGTTAGCTAATAGCTAAATAAAAAAAGGAAAAGGTTTGGGATTTGCTGTTTCAGTGGTTGAAGTTTCACTGATGCCTCCTTGAGATTGATTTCACAGCTTGAATAAACATTAAATCAACAAAGCTTGTGTATAAAAAGAGGTCCACTGTAACATGAAGAGTCAGTGATACAATAGATAGTTTTAAAGTGATTTTGTGGATATTTTGTTAATTTTATTTACACACTTTACCCGGCCTTCATCTCTTGCCACACATTTGCAATTGCCATGTAAAGTTTTCTATAATCACAATTGCTGTTGGGTGTGTTGTTTTCTGTCACTGCATCTGCCACAGAATTATTTACCATGTAGGAATATCATTTTTAGGGTAATGTTGGTATGTGTTTGTCCTGTAATTGGGCAGTTGCTGGTTTGAACCCCTGCACAGCTGTTGTGTCCCTGGGCAGGACACCTCACTTGCTTTCCCTGATTGTTGTGATACAGGTACATTGTAGCCTTGCCTCTGTCAGTCTGCCCCAGGACATCTGTGGTTACAATGCAGCTTACCTCCATGAGTGTGAGAATGTGGGTGTGAATGAGTTAATTAATTGATCTGGTTAGTGATGTTGCACTGCTATTATTTTGAACACAACTGCAAATCGTTTGAGATTTCTCTTTTCATTCACTTGGAGAAACTATTCTGTCTCACTTAAAGATGGCTTGAGGTTCATCATGTTACTGTTAGTTTTCTCATACATGTGTAATCTGTATATGTTCACAGGAGCTGGTCTGAAGGTAAAGCTAGGATGTACACTAATAGCAGACACAGTTTGTGAACCAATGGAGGGATTCTACTGTATAGACCTTAAATCAGGAGGCTGTGTTGTAGCACAAAAACACAAGAGCTGTGAACCAGGACATTACATCAGCAGGAATGGTTGGTCTGATTCTCTTCAACACATAAATGCTCTGAGTTTTTGATGAATTCTGACTTTTGAACATTTGAAAAGGATAAATTCAGTTACATGTTGATCAGAACTGAAAATGAAATCAGAATCTTCTGACTAACTTTAAACTGATTTGTGTTTGTACAGGAACAGCCTCCACAGACACAGAATGCTCTGAATGCAGCAGTGGATCATTTTCTAATGGAACAATGTTGTCATGTCAGCAACACACACAGTAAGCTGGTCTCTTACAATCAGCATGAACACATGATAATGTTTTACCAAGTGATTTACCTGGATTCATGTTTCTGTTATTTCAGATGTGAGAAAGAAAACCTCCAGCTGATAAAAGCAGGAACATCTTCAGCTGATGCTGAATGTGGAGAAAAAAGTTCCCACACCACAGGAATTGTGATCAGTGTTCTGATGGTAGTTTTTTTAGGTGCAGCAGCGATTGGTGGTGGTGTTTTTGTCAGGAAATATCAAAAAAACAAAAAACCAAGTGAGATGAATAAACGCAATTTGAAATATTAGCATTTTAAAAAGATTTACTGTTTTAATAATTGTAACATTTTATTTTTAACAGACAGTTGTACAAATCAACAACAAGTGGTAAGTAGGTTTATAACTGAACTGTAATGTGAACAGATATTGATAAATTATTTGGTAACATAAATATTCTTTTCTTATCTTCTACACAAAAGGACAAAGCAGAACAGGGACTCCCTTTGAATCCACCAGGTAAGAAGAATATTGTTTTTTACTTGAGTAATATCAGACCGATTGTTTTTCTGGCCATTATTTTGAAAAACTGAGATTTTTCTCTCTAAGGAAAGAAATCAAACTGATCTGATTCTGCTTGAGCTGCTGATTTTTCTTATATTTTCTGTGTACAGTGCAATAAACCCCAAACTAAACACATGGATGAAAATGACTGATCACTGTAGATCAAATGATTCAGGGTCTGAGTACAATCAAACTAGATACTGAGCCTTTGTTGTAACAGTGATCAGAAAGAGCAGCTAAAACTCAACCTCCTTTCTCCACCATCCATGGTTATCACCCTACTTCCATCACACTGCACAGGAGAAAAAGTTGTAGAACTTGACTGTTTAATGTCGAAGTATCAGATCTCTGACTGTAACCCAGAATGATTAGATTGGGAGATAAACAGTAACTTGTTGTACTTGTACGGCGCTTTATGAAGGTCAGAGGCACCTAAGTGCTTCAGACTACAGTCAGTCATTCACATACACAAGCTGATGGTTGCAAGCCACAGCTTTCCCAGTGCAGTCTGACAGAAGCGAGGCTGCCATGCACCAGCATCACCAGGTCCTCTGACCACCAGCAGGAGAGGAAGATGAACTGTCTTGCCCAAGGACAAAACGATAGATCTGGGTGGAGCAGAGACTGAATCAGCAGTGATCAGCACCACCAAGACAGGTGAACTGTATTCAGCAAGACAAGTGAACTGTATTGCCCTAAGACACAAAGGCAGAGGCAGGTGGAGCCAGGATAGAACCAGCAACCC
Organism: Poeciliopsis retropinna; assembly: GCA_010277075.1. Classification (NCBI taxonomy): domain Eukaryota; kingdom Metazoa; phylum Chordata; class Actinopteri; order Cyprinodontiformes; family Poeciliidae; genus Poeciliopsis; species Poeciliopsis retropinna. The sequence continues at coordinate 3,855,013 of VMRM01000009.1, forward strand.
GCCAATTGCAGGGCAAAGTCCTACCAGTAAATCAATATTTCCATGTGAAATGAAACCAAGTTTTATAAGAAACCTGCTTATTTAGAATCTCATCAGCGACTTTAGCCACAAGAACCTGACATAAAATTTTAATGTTGCTAATATGTTTTTAGGTATTATGAAAACCTTAAAAAAAACCATCTAATATTGCAGTTTTGTTGTGTTTTGTTATTTACAGATAAGAAGGCATGAATGGATAACTTTGTACATAATAGATTTCCTTTTTCTAAATAAAGTCATGCTTTTATTTCCACAAAGTTACTTCACCATAATGACCTTTGTAGCAAAGTGGTTAAGATGTAAATTACCAGGGCCATTTATAAGTTGAGTTGTTCAGCTCAGTGGTGACTATAGATGTAACTTTAGATGAGAAACGCATTTAGATCCCAGCTGAGAGTGAAAGAAAACTTTCTGAAACTGGGACAGTTGCTATTGTGAATGTTCTTCTGACGGTAGGCTCTGGCTCAACAACATGGGCTAATAGTGGACCATATAGATTATGGTAGTGTTCAATGAAATAAGTCTGATATTAACAAAAAGACTATTGAGTTGATGACACATACGCAGATTGTGTGGATACTCAAAGGTGTAAATATTCAACACAAACAGTTGAGCACCATATTTTTTTGTAGTGAGGTTTAAAGTATTTTTTTGACTGGAAGTTAACATTGTGGAGCGGTGCAGCCAGAGTCCTGTCTTCAGTCTGATGAGAATCTGGGAACTGTATGTCTGCTGAGCTTATTATGTGAACTGCTTATTAAAAGAACAGTTGCAAATGGGATAATTAAACATTGTTGTGATGATGTGCTGAAGACGGAGTGTTGAAGAGCAGGAGCTTCTTAAAGAGATAAAAACTCAATTTGAGGCATCTTAACTAAAAACCCACCTGTTTAGAATTATATTTGAAACGTAATCAATTACAAATTTAATTAAAGCTGCAAGCAGCCTCGAGCGGCCCTCGCAGCCAAGCGCCGCTCCGGCCTATTGGCCACCGCAGAGGTTTGGGCAACCGCCGCCCGCCAACCATCGAAGAATCTGTCACAAAGTTTCCAGCACCGCCGGCCTCACGCCACCGCAGAAGCTGTTGCGCAGGTTCCGCACCTGTGCAACAGGCGGTACGCATTGATGCGTTCGGCAGCGCACCCTGACGACGCACAAAAAATCTGGTACAGAAGGGTGAATTTTGCAAGGAGATATAACTGATGGATTAACCTTGGGGGCGCAGTGGAGTAAAATTACATTTCAAAAGTGTTGGGCTCTTTAGAGGTGTACAAAGGTCATACATAGCTAGTTTGGCGCCAGTCGGATAATCCATGTGTGATTAAAAGACAATCGTATGAATATGGCGAGGGACTGATATTCGTCATTTTGTCACACCCACATGGTTCAGGCAGCAGCCAACAATGACAGAGTTCATCATCTTATCATTTTAAATCACTTTGCATTTAAATCACTTTAGAATTAAATCCATATAAATAACAGAGTAAAAGTGTTCTAGTTTTCCCTATACACAGTATACCAGTTTAATAAACCAGTAAATAATCAGTAATAAACCAAGCGCAATGCACATTAAGAAAGCACAGTTAACGTTCAGCACATTAGAACAATAGCACAGGCTGTATCCAACCCATTAATTAGGTATTAATCACAGCAAGTGCTACAAGTAAATATTACAACCCCAACTGCTACAACTCCCGTCTAACACTGTGGTTCCAAAAACGAGGCAAAACGTTCAGGAAAAGTTAGCAGCTCCAACTGGTAGCAAAAAAAAAAAAAAAAATAATTAATAATCCACAGCGGTACAGATACAACCTCGTTCATTAACGGCCGCCGGCCGACTGCTAGTACGAAGCATGCACCACTCCAGTACAGTTCAGTTTATCACAACTGATGAACTGAACTGAATTATTTTTAATAGAATCAGCGTTCAAAAATCGGATCAACCTTGAGCTAAACGCTTCTTATACCGCAGAGCGTGGATATCTAATATCCAACTTGTAAACAACTTCACTGCGGTCGGTAACACAACGTAAACAGCGGCATAAAGTTTGTTTTGGTCTGTGGCCTCAAAAGACTGCACCGAGCGACGTAAACATCACATGCAGTTACGACAGCTCGAAAGCTCGATATGTTCAATACGGAGCGGAGACAACAGCAAACAACCTGACATTTAGGCTAGCTTAAGCTAACCTGTATATTTACTTTCTTGTTGATATACTGACATTTCTTACCTTCTGTCTTTAAACCACTCTGAAAAGCTTTTCTTCGTCTCGTTTTTTCTCTTCCGTTATCTGTTTTGTGCCCCGGAGTTAGCTCTTTAGCTCCCTCTTGTCGAGTTGCACTAATCCAATTCAGCTATGGTAAAATAAAATAAAAAACGCCTCAGTGCGTTCTCGAAGGGACGCTGGCCAAGCTAGCTGTATGAGGGGAGAGCGACTCATACAGCTGCTAGTACAACTTGTAAACAACTTCACTGCGGTCGGTAACACAACGTAAACAGCGGCATACAGTTTGTTCACCGCACAGAGCTACGTAAACTTCACATGCAGTTACGTCAGCTGGAAAGCTCGATATGTTCAATACGGAGCGGAGACAACAGCATTTAGGCTAGCTTAAGCTAACCTGAATATTTACTCTCTTGTTGATATACTGACATTTCTTACCTTCTGTCTTTAAACCACTCTGAAAAGCTTTTCTTCGTCTCTTTATTCGTCCTCCGGAGTTTTTTTTTTTTGATCCGAATCTTTCGCTCCCTCTTGTCGAGTTGCCCAAACGCGTCAGTGCGTTCTCGAAGAGACGCTGGCCAAGCTAGCTGTATGAGTGGAGAGCGGCTCATGCAGCTGCTGCAGTTGGATATTTGCTTACAAATATCCAACTTGTAAACAACTTCACTGCGGTCGGTAACGCAACGTAAACAGCGGCATAAAGTTTGTTTTGGTCTGTGGCCTCAAAAGACTGCACCCAGCGACGTAAACGTCACATGCAGTTACGTCAGCTCGAAAGCTCGATATTTTCAATACGGAGCGGAGACGGTGCGTTCTCGAAGGCGTTTGTGGAGTCATACTGGCACCCAGTGGCCAACTATACTGGTGTAATTATTTGATCTTTAGCTCTCACCATTCAAACTTTGTCATTTGTGGAGTCATACTGACACCCAGTGGCCAACCATACTGGTGTAATTATTTGATTTCGCCATTCAAAATTAGCCACTGGGTGTCAGTATAACTCCACAAATGACAAATTACTGAAATAGTTTGTAAACTGACTGTTGAGTACTTTGTTATTTTTAACTGAAATTAATCAGTATTTGTCCTCTAACAATTTTTAGAAAAAAACGAAAACATATAAAAATGTATATTTAAATAATTATTATGTTAACAAGGCCTGGATAAAAGCAGTATTCTATATTTGTACTTGTTGAAGAGAAAATGACATCTTTGATCTAAAATAGCCGACTTCCTCTTGGGTTTAGACCATCTCTCCATGAGGATTTTTTGTACGTCCTGACAATATACATATGTGCACCAAGTTTGGTAATTCTAGGTTAAAGCATGGCTTGGGACTGATCAATGGCGTTACAGGTCACTTCGCCACGCCCCCACGCCCACCTGCTCTGTCGAAGCTGGTCGGTGTTGGAATCCAGAACACACCAACTTGTCTTCTGTCTCTGGGCACAGTTTCATGTTGATGAGGTCAAAGGGGTCAGATAGCGACCGTTCAGAGTAAAATATGAATGGGGTCAAAATCGGAACTTCAAGCCAAAATGGCTGACTTCCTGTGGGGTTTAGACCATGGCTCCAAGAGACTTTTTTGTACGTCCTGACAAGATACACATGTGTACAAGTTTCGTAATTGTAGGTTAAAGCATTGCTTGGGGCTAATCGTTTAAAGTGTTCTAGGGGGCGCTATAGAGAAATGAGGCCACGCCCACCAAATGTTGTGATGGATTCCTGTCGGGGACTGGATGAGGATCGATCCTAGTGAGTTTGAAACAGCTCAGCCTGAAACTGAGGAATTGAGAGCCAAACGTATGGCAATGGCGTTACAGGTCACTTCGCTACGCCGCCACGCCCACCTGCTCCACCGAAGCTGGTCGGGGTTGGAATCCTCAACACACCAACATGTCTTCTCTCTCTCGACAGAGTTTTATGTTGATGAGGTCAAAGGGGTCAGATAGCGACTGTTCACAGTAAAATATGACACTTCCTGTTCTCAGGGGGTGTGGCCTAAGTGATGCCATCATTCGACCATTGGGTATTGTAGGACACCCGATGATGATCAATCACAGTAACTTTGGTGCCTCTGTGAGTTTTGGTGTAGCAGATATAACAGTTTCATGTTTCATGGCGAGTAGGTGAACTTTGACCCCCGGTAACGCCCCTTCAGCATGCTCAAAAACTCACTGTTTTGATAACTTTAGATGGGACATGCCTTATGAACAGACTGACCAAGTTTCAGCCTTTGCTATCAAATACAAAGGCTGTAAACGGCAAAAACGGGGTCAAAATCGGAACTTCAATCCAAAATGGTCGACTTCCTGTCATACTTGCACTATGACATTAATTGTAAATTTTGAGCGTCTTGGGGAGCTCTACAAGTATACCAAATTTCATGTCTCTACAATGAAGTAATGGAATAGCAAAGGGTCCTTTGAAAATTGCTAGGTGGCGCCGTTGAGCCATTTTTTTTGCGATTTTTGCAACGACCATAAAATACGTAAATTTTAAACAGACTTAAGGCCTCCGCCAAGTTTGGTGAGTTTTTGAATATGATAAAGCCCCCAAAAAGCCAATTCATTTGGAGGGAGAATCGGAATAATAATAAGAAGAAACAGTACAGAAACAATAGGCCTTCGCAGCGCTTAGCTGCTCGGGCCTAACAATACAAGAACAATAGGCCTTCGCAGCACTTTGCTGCTCGGGCCTAATAATAATAATAATAAGAAGAAGAAACAGTACAGAAACAATAGGCCTTTGCAGCGCTTAGCTGCTCGGGCCTAATAATAAGAAACAGTACAGAAACAATAGGCCTTCGCAGCGCTTTGCTGCTCGGGCCTAACAATACAAAAACAATAGACCTTCGCAGCGCTTTGCTGCTCGGGCCTAATTAGTTATAAAATAACACAGAAAATTCATTACAATGCCCCTTTAACATCAGTGAAACTTTTTCAATTTTATTGAGTAGATTATAATGTTCTATGTTGTATTTTAATACTATGAAAATAAAAACTGATTGTTAAAAAATTATTTGAATCCTTTCCTACTTACTTTACTTACTACTTGACTGAATGGAAGTCATCCTATATTTAAATCTGCCAGTTGTCATTTTGGTTATTCAGTTTGTATTTTAATATATTTTGGCAAGTGTCATTATCTGTAGGTTGGTTGATGGAGGATCCAAATGCAGAACAATGGAGATGTGGAGTAGCTGATTTTTAAAAATGGTGTATTGAAAAATGAGGAAAACTTACAAAAAATATCCACAGAGATTGGATCAGAAAACAAATCATGAATCCAAGAAAATCTAAACACAGAAACATTCCAGAAAGGAGAAATGGAAGGAACCAGTGAGGAGACAGATGAAGAGCTGTGAGTACTGGGAGGTTGAATGTTGAAACAAAGAACAAAGTTAATTGACTGACAGTTTGAAGGTGTGTGTGGATCCAGAGAGAAAATGGCACAGGGGGCGAGGAAGAGTACACAAGAGAACAGGAAATAAATCTAACACTAAAGAATAACTAGACTAAAGAAACAATAAAGTGAGTAATAAAGCATAAACTAGAAACACTAGAACTCAACTAAAGCAAAACAGAAACTAGACTGATCGAGTTTCTGTTTTGATCTAATCAAAGAATGAGACTTAGGAACACAAGACAATAATGAAACTAAAATGAAATAAATTCCAAAGCCACTCAACAACCCGGGGAAATCCAGGTCCGCGTTTCTCCATCATTAGATATGGAAGCTGCTTCTAGATAAGCTGAACAAGCAGCGCTCATAACGAGCACGCGGGGGTTTTTGCCCCTTGGGCGGCGCGATTCGATTCGAGGTAACATGTTTCTAACAATAAGTGCTGTGTGTGACCATTTAGCTGCAGCAATGTGTTTCGCAAGAGTAATGAATGTGTTTTTTTCGCTTGCAGCAGACTTTGCAACATGAAGCAATGACAGGAAACGGGTTTTAACAGGACGTCTGGAGACGAACACAACCTTTACTTGTTGAGAGCACTTTATACTGAGAGTTGAATCGAGTTCACACCGATGTGATCGTCCTCTTATAAAGGTTGTTGAAATAATAATGTGCAATACGCGGGAACTATGAATCTTTTATTTTCTCCCGTAACCCTCTAAATTAACGAAGTAACAAAATTCCTTTTCACTTTATAAAATGACAAAACACCACAAGTTCAACGTATAATTTTGGCGCAGAAAACTTGATCATCTCCTACTCCGTGTGCGCAACAGTAAATGTGACAGAATGGAGGTAATACGTCACCTGGAGAGAGAATAGACGCTCTGGGCTGGTCGAACCACTGACATTAAAAATAATATTATGGGTTGAGCCCTTGACACCGTATACTAACTTGACACTAAAACGCCATTATAAATGCAGAAGATGCGTTCCTGAAAGAGAAACCAATCGTCGGCGTTTATATTTGTGAAGGTAAGTTTGTTGAATTTACGTGTAAAATAACTTTGTTTTATTTATTTATTTATTTGTTTATTTAATTTAAACACCAAACGTTGGTGTTTTAATTTTTGTGAAGTTAAGTTTGTTATATATGTGCGTGTGTATAAGGATTCATTTCAAAATCCATCTACGTCACGGACTTTAGTAACAGTAGAGAACAGAGAAGGTTTAGCAGGGAATAATTGCTGTTTGCTGATCATCATACCAGTGACTCATATTCAGCTGACAAAATAAACCGAACTTATTTTCCATGTAAATTCAACCTTTACAAATATGTCTGATGAACATTTTCTTTGCAGCTGGTTTGAAATTCCACGATTTTTCTTTTAACACCATAACAGCTAAAAGCATTACAAAAATACAGAGGCCCATTATATAGAACATTTTATATCATGCTTAACTGTCCAGTCTATTGATGTAGAGGGGATGCATTTTAATTTCTGAGCCTGCTAATATTTGCATCCACTGTCTATTGTCCTGTTGATGTGAAACTTATAGTGGTAACTCAGAGAACAAGATTCATTATGTAGAAAAGATAAAATCCTTCTTAACTCTTTATTTCTCCAAGTTAGCAGGAGGATGCATTTTTTGGCAATATGGATTTTGTTCCTGCCAAAATTTGCATACCTTCCCTATTTTCCTCAAATATTAACTCATTGATATAAAACTCATACCAGTAGTTCATAGAACTACTCTGATCATGTAGAAAAAGTTATTTCTTTATTATTGCTATTTCAATAATACTGAAGGAAATAAATCTGACAATGCAACCTTGCTAAATGTAAAGCATGTACAAAAATGTTTTAATTTGGGTTAACATAAAAATTAAATCACTTTATTATTTATTTCAACAAAATAATATTCATAACTGTCAGGTTTATTTTAGTTCCCAACCTGCAAGGAATCAACCAGAAACATAAATTACTTTTCTGCATAAGAGGGGAGAGAAGCCAGACACGAAGAACCGCAGTCAAACAACTGTCTGGGATCAACTCCATCAGCTCTCACTTCTCAACTGCTTCGTATTATCACAACAAGGACAAGGAGGTTCGGTTTCTTCACATAGTCACACCGGCAGCTCTGTCAGAGACTTCTCCCACAGGATGTTCTGGGATATCCTTAGCACAAAGCTGACTCGTCCAAGACAGGCAGTTTGACAAAACAAGAAGAATGTGTAGCGTACCTAATCTTCAAGCAAACATCCAAAGAACAGCTAATAATGTATCATAAAAGAAAAGGCCACACAGTTAAAGACTTTCTGGTAAATAAAGTTTTTTCCCATGTAATGGGGGGAACGGATTATATCAGGTGGCTAAAATATTTGGTTCCCCTCCAACTTTATCAAATAATGATCAAATGTCACCAAATCCTTGGGATTTGTTGTTGAAGAGAGGAATCAACACAGTTAAAGAATTTCTGAAAAAATAATTAGGTCCAGGGCTGCACAGTGGTGTAGTTGGTAGCTCTGTTGCCTTGCAGCAAGAAGGTCCTGGGTTCGATTCCTGGCCTGGGTCTTTCTGCACGGAGTTTGCTTGTTCTCCCTGTGCATCGTGGGTTCTCTCCAGGTTCTCCGGCTTCCTCCCACAGTCCAAAAACATGACTGTCAGGTTAATTAGTCTTCCCAAATTCCCCCTAGGTGTGAGTGTGTGTGCATGGTTGTTTGTCCTGTTTGTTTCTGTGTTGCCCTGCGACAGACTGGCGACCTGTCCAGGGTGACCCCGCCTCTCGCCCGGAACGTAGCTGGAGATCGGCACCAGCAACACCCGACCCCATTAGGGACAAGGGTGAAAGAAAATGGATGGATGGATAATTAGGTCGTATGTCATGGAGGGGAAACTGATTTTTTCAAGTGGCTAAAATTTATGGTTCCCCCCAACTAAGTTTAGGAAATAAAGAGTAAATATTGCCAAATTCTCAGGATTTGTCACTGATGAAGAGGGGAGTAAGAAAAGTTAAAGAGATTGCGAGAAAAATAATTAACTCCCATGTTATGTATGGGGAACAGGTTATTTCAGGCAGCTAAAATATGTGGTTCCCCCTCATAACTTTGGCAAATAAAGAGCAAATGTTTTCAAACTTGTTGATTTATTGTTGATGAAGAGAAGAATAAACACAGTTAAAGACTTTCTGGTAAAATAATTTGTTCCCATGTTTTGGAGGGGGAACGGATAATTTATGTTAGCTAAAATATTTGGTTCCCCCCTCTTAACTGTGACAACTAAGAAGCAAATGTTTTCAAACTTACATGATTTATTGTTGATGATGAAAGGAATAAACAGAGTTAAAGACTTACAGGTACATAAATTTATTCCCATTTTATTGAGGGGGAACAGATTATTTCAGGCAGCTGAAATATCCATTATCTCCTCTCCTCCCCCCATAACTTTGGGAATAAAGAGCAACTGTTTCCTAGTTCTCAAAAATTATTATGTGTGAGAGCAAGTAGTATAATAGAAATTTTCTTTATCCAGTAACTGTCAGATTTTACATTAGAACAGGATTTACCAGAAAATCTACACTCATCTTTTCAGGAAATCTTCATTTTTGTGTTCTGCTATCAGCAGCTTCCATCCTCTTATATCAGCAATGAACAATTATTAATACACACTACGTTTTGGAAAACTGTGTTTGGTGACTTACTTTTATTTCTATCAGGCTTAGGTGACAAAAGTTGGAGAAAGACCAATTCTCTTGACGTTTAAAATAACACAAATAGCGTAAAAAGACCTCGTTTATTTTATTATTTTACAATTTTGTAAACAACAGCTGCCGATTAAACTGAATTTTACAACCTTGACATGATTATATAAGTTGTTTTTACCGAGAAATCGATCAAAGAGCCGTGAACCTCCATGGATTTTTCCAGAGGTAAATGTTGACATGAAACTCCTTAAAATGAAAAATGATTGGAATTTAAATGAAATAGGGGTAAAGACTGACGTATATTTAAGAAACTCATATTTATCTTAAAATATATTCAGATGGTTCTAAGAATTTAAAAGGACGTGTGGGAATAGAAATATATATACCAGAGTTTAAAATTGACATTTCTAAAAGATTATCTGATCAACTATCTGTATTCACAGCAGAAATGGTGGCAGCTATCATCAGCCAGTGGGTAGAGGAGGTTCGTCCAGACAGAGTAGTAATTTGCACAGATTCCAAAGCAGTAATAGAAAGTATTCAGGGAGAAGGAAATAATAGCAAAGATCTCGTTCTTGAAAATCAAAATAGCTTATTTAGATTATATAGAGGTGGCATTGATATTTGGTTCTGTTGGGTACCAGCACATGAAGGTGTAAAAGGCACTGAAAGGGCAGATAAATTAGCAAAAAGGGCTTTAGATCAGGCAATAACGATTAAAATACCTTTTGGGAAAGGGGAAGGGAAATCAATTAAGAATAAAGAAATGGAAATATGGCAAAAATGGTAGAATGAAGATAAGAAAGGAAGGAAATTATATAAAATACAGAAGTCAATATTAAGTAGAAATATTAAGGAGAGAAATAGAAGGGAATAAATAATAATGATTAGATTAAGAGTAGGTCATACATATTTAAATGATAGTTTATATTTAATGGGGAAGAAAAATAATGATATGTGTGAAGAATGTGGAGAGAAAGAAGACGTAAAGCATGTATTGATGAACTGTAAAACATGAACGTGAAAGGGAGAAATTGAGAAGAACAGTTGGAAGGACAGATCGAGAATGGAGTCTGAAAGGAATACTGGGAAATGATGGAAATATAATGGATATTTAAATATTAAGGAAAGCGTTATTTATTTATCTTCAAAATACAAAATTAAAAAATAGAATCTGACTGATGTAAAATACTGTTGCTACACACTCGTGTACAGTAGGTGGCGGTATGCACCTTAAAGTTGCTTACGATCCTCCACAATAGAAAAGAAGAGCCACGTACTTTGACAGAAGTCCTAAAGAGTTCTTGTTTCAACAGTTTGGACGGGGCTCTTCCGACACAGGCGGAACAGATTTTCACAGGGGAACCGAATTTCGCACAAGAGATCTTATGCTGGGTAAATCCAAGAAGAATAAGCGATTAAGGTTAAATGTCTGACGATGGCGAATTTTCAACCTGAAACGACACCACGGCATCATTTAAGGTAAATTTAGCTGTTCATACTATAACTCTTTGTTTTTTAAAAAGGAACCATGGAGGTGAACTTTACATGAAGGCAGATGTCTCCCTAAATCAAGCGGTTTCTATAGGATTGGTTTGAACACGTAACACCGAGAATATAACCTTTAATTTGGAGCGGGGTTCTGTTCTGTAGTTTAGAGATTATCTTTTAAACAAAATCTATGAAAACTGCTGGTTGAAGGCTAGTTTAAAATTATTTGAAAAAATCTGCATAAAATGTTAGACTTTTACTTTCGGTTTTACCGAAAGTAAAAATAAAAAAATAAAAATTCCAGTAAAGCAGAATTAGACATGAAACCTCAGTTTTATTTCCTCAGATCAATTTTTGACCGCACTTAGGTTAGTTTCAAGTTGGATATTATTGGATATTCGCGCGGCATCCAGCTCAAGGTTGATCCAATTTATAAATGTTTATGGCGGTTGAGAGAACAGCCATTTTCTACCGCTCCCTCATTACGAAGCTTCGCGATTCACTTAGGGACAGTCAACAAATTTCCGAACGAAAAACTCGTGACATAATTATACTCCACTGCAGGAAATTCAAAACAGGGACCCCTTAGCTTGACGCACTGACCATTTTAAATATCTAGGAATTACTAGACCAAAGGACCTCAGAAAACTATTCAAATACAATTATGTTCCCATGCAAAAAAGAATTAAAGAGGCTGTCACAAGATGGAATCCCACTGCTTTTCTAAGTTTTAGTTAAAGAATTGACTCGATTAAGATGAACATACTGCTCAGATTATGTTTATTCCAAATTTTACCAATTGAAATAAATCAAAAAGTTTTCAATGAATGGGACAAACTATTATCAAGATATATTTGGCAAGGTGAAAGACCTAGTGTTATGACCCGGCTCAGGTGGCCGCAACAAAATTAGGAGGTCACGACAACCAGTCAGTGTTAAGCCCGTTAGAAGCATTTATAAAAGAATCAAGCCGTCTAGGGGACAGCAATAGTCTGCAGCCCAAGGGGTGATCGACCCGCGCTCCTTCAGACTGGTCTTTCCACACCAGGAAGCCCGGGACTCATCCTGGCCTGGAACTCCGGGCCGTCTGCGCGCGCTTGCTTCTGTCAGATGACCCCATGAATGGAATGGCACTCCCTATATACCATCCAGATGTCTGTAATGGAAGGGTCTCCCACATTAAGGACCTTAATTGATAGTTTCAATTATCACACAACACACACACAGGACCACACAGCAGAGCCGTCACACCTAGAATTGGATATAAAGTCCTAGAACTGGAAAAGAAAATGAGAGATTGGGGTTGCCTTCCTTTAGAGATTATTGCAGCATAAGCAAGGACACTGATACTGTTGCGACACAACACACAATGCTCAATGGTAAACTATTGAAACAAAGGCGGCACCCATTCTTGCATAGGCAATTCTAGCCGATGCAAATCTACAAAGTCTCATAAATAATATAGATAACTGGTGGATGAAAGCAACCCTTAGTGTATGGAAAACTATTGTTAAAGAAAATGCACTAGAGAACGACCTGGCAGTCGTAAAATGGGTTGCGTATGACTCAGACTTCACACCAAATAAACTATACGCCATGTTTAAGGACTGGAAATCCAGGGGAATTTAATTACTGCTCTGTGCACATAAATGAATGATAACATCTTAAATGACTTCGAAACACTCAAGAGAAAATATTCTTTGGACAAACAGGACTAATATCGATATTTACAAATAAGAAATGTTAACTGTAAAATTAAGCCAATTACTGACAAGAATATAAACCTAATGGAAATTGTAATTAATGCCTATAAATCAAAAGTTAAAGGGGAAATGATTTTACTAATCTATAAAAACCTAATAGATCTCAAAAGCAATTCTACCCTACATATCAAAGCAAGGGGAGAGAGAGGGCAACAATAACAGAGGAGGAATGAACACTAATGGACATATAATAAATCTCTACAATGGCAAGAATTTGGATGGAAAAATCTGGTAAGATTCTTTATCACACCTGCCCAGAAATGCCACTATGATGGAATTTATTTTCTCTACTTCTTTCACACTCTCTTTTACTCCTTACCTTATAATCTTTCTCAAGGAATGTAGTTAACAGTCAGATTTTTAATTTGACTGTTATAAGGCAATGGTCTACTTGTGCACCTTCTTTCAAATGTTGGAGTTGATTTTGTGATGGAGACGCCTAAGACCATGCAAATGATATTTTCTTGAGAATCAATAAAGATAAAATAAAAAAACAAACCATATAATCACCTCAACATTCAGCAACAATTTCACATATTAGATGCTTTCTCAATATTTTGCAGCCCTGCTTCATGCTACAGTCTCCTGAGTTCCTACAAGTTAACTGTGTGTGTGTGTGTGTGTGTGTGTGTATTTGTTTCTTGTCTTGCAGATGAAAACTTTCAGCATTCAGTGTCACAGTTTGGTTCGTCCTGCATTTCCATGAGATGATGTGTTCGACTCCAGAGAAGTTTAATCCGGCCTTTAACAATGATCTGTTGGGTGGCAAAATCTATACTGCTGGTAAATTTATTTATGACAAAAAACTGTTTATTTTATTAGACTACAATTTTTTTTCAATAATATTTTTAATGGTGGCCCAGTGTAAAGTCAGTGTCGTCATAATCAGATCCATGGGTTTTTTGCAGTTTCATTTTAAGTTTATGTCTTGAAAACAAATTCCTTTTTTGAGATCTAACACCAGTTTGTGTTAAAAAGTGCAGAGACAGGAACATACTAGTCTTTGAAGGAGAGTACACAGCTTGTTGACCAATAGAGTGCAGTACTTAGTTTAGCTTTGCCTCCATCTGGTGTTTTACCGCTTTTTGCTACTACATGGAAATCAATGCATGTCCAGGACAAAGTATCCAGATATTAGAGAAGGAGACTCCCAGCTAACCTGTTTCCAGATAAACACATCAATCTGATGCCAAGATAATAAAGTGTCAGCAGTGTTTGCCTGTGCACTTAAATGAAGATCCAAAACTTTCCCCATGTGGTTGGTTGTGATGACGCATCCAAAGAGAAGGAGCAACATTATGAATCCAATGATGGTGAAGTTTCATGAAGTGGTTGACTGGCACAGAGGAACAAAATGCTTCATCAGACCAAATGTGTTTATATATAGAGGTGTGAAAATGTTTGTCCACTTCCTGATTTCCTTTTTATTTTCCATCTATATCATCCTTCACTGTTTCAGAAAACAAATATTTGTTGTATTTGTTGTTGTAACAGAACAGATGTTGAAACAGACAAAAAAAAAAATCTAATTGCAGATTTTAAGTGAAAGTATTTATCAAGACAGGAAAAAGTTCAAGCCTACATGACTGTGTGAAAAAATGATTTCCCTCACATGTTAAATCATAACTGGTTTATCACTCACAGCTGGGTTCACTGTCCTAACCACACCCAGGGCTAATTACTGCCACAGCTGATCTTAATCAAGCCATAACTTAAACAGGACCTGCATGACAACATGAAGAACACCAAAAGAAACCCAGACATCATTCTGAGATCCAGAGAAATTCAGAAACAAATGTGAAAGAAGAAAAGAACTTCAAGGTTTGTCTCACTTTTCCAGAACTCACCTTGAAGATCAACAAGATCTCTGGGAAAACATTCTGTGGACTCTTTGGAAGGTGTGAGTCCCTTTAGATCTGGTGTAAAATAGCACAGCATTCAGAAAAAGAACATGGTGGTGGTGTGATAGTCTGGCGCCGTTTTGCTACCTGGAAGACTTTGACTAGTGGCCTAGTCAAAGTCCTGACCTGAACCCTATTAAGATGCTGTGGTATGACCTTAAAAAGGTTGTTCATGCTGGAGAACCCTTCAGTATGGCTTGATTAGAGACATTCAGCAAAGATTAATGGAAAGAAATTCCCCCACAGCTGAAAAAGACTTACTGCATGGTATCATTAACACTTGGCTGCTGTTGTTGCTAAGAGTGATCCAACCAGTTATCAGGCTTGGGGGGAAATCACTTTTTCACAGCCCTGTAGATCCTGAGTCTCATGACTCCACATTTCCCATGTCTTTTCCTTGACTGTTTAACAGCATAAAGTCAGCAGTCATAACATAAAAGTGGTTTTCTGGTAGGTTTGATCGATCTGGAGGAAGGTCTGATGACTTTAACCCGAGACCAAATGCTTGTCGTCTAGTAGATCAGAGGTTGAGGGTGTTTATCCAAGACCAATGGAGCAGATACACCTGGGCAACAAACAACAAATAGACAAACTATAAGCAGCAGTAGAATGCTGCTTAGTTTGACTAGTATATTAAGTCATGGACAGAACAATGACAATTCAACAGAATATCTTCTTAAATATCATGTAGATCATCAGGATATTTTTGTTAGTCGACGTGTGACAGACTTACGACATTTTGGAAGTGGATCTCTCCTATAAAGGCCACTTTCTCTCTTTCTTCCAGCCATGACCTCTGACCTTAAATGAGGCAATGAGGCCCCCAGAGCTTTAGACCCGGTCCCAGTGCTCAGTGCGCAGCCTACGCCCCTCTGTGAAGTGTGGACTCTGTCGACATTCACATAAGGGTTTGAGTTCGCAGGTTTACAAGCGTGCAAAAATGTGAGAACTGGGACAATGCGTCCCTGTGTCATAACTTCAACATCGAAAGTAGTCTGACTGGTCACTGTTTAGGCATTTGTGCTGCGCACAAACTACGCACTCAAACCTTCAACATGAACACAGAGTTGAAGGACACAAGGGCGGAACGAGGGTGGGAATGCTAATATTGGGACAGGGCCTTAGATGTTGTTCTAAGTTCTTCTGTGACCTTCTGGACAGTTCATTGATTCATCTTGGAGTCTTTTTGGTGGATTTGTACAATCTAAATTGTGTAGATTGTTGCTTTTCTGGATATAAATAGTCTTGTAATGTTCCTTGAGATTAAATATGTTGTGAATTGGAACTTTCTAGATAAACTGAGCTAAACTCAATAATTGTGGCAACTAATGTCAACGAATGGTTGAACTCTATTAGAAGCTAGTCTAACGTTATAAGTAACTTGATATAAATTGATGTGGTGTTGATATAGAACTGCTAAAAGCCGCCATCAGAACAAAGCAAAAAGTTAAGTGATCTTATAAAGAAATGCTACTTGAATCTGGATCTAATTCTTAGAAAAACTGTTCTTTTTCTTCACAGATGATTCTGATGAGAGACTTCAGAGTCGATTCAGCCACATGTCATATCACTGAGTACAAGACAGGGGACAAATGCTGTCCTATGTGTCCTGCTGGTATGTTTTAGTTATGAATTCTGTTGATTGTGATATAAACTCTGTTACAGTTAAGCTGCTTTCATTGCCTGAAGGTTGTGCATTATGCAAAGGACCATCCTGCTCTTTAAAATGATTGACTGTTTATTTCCCAACAGGTAGTCGAGTCAAAATAGACTGTACAGAGTTTCATACTACATCCTGTCAGAAATGCTCAGATGGGACTTATATGAACCAGACAAATGGACTAAAGAGATGCAATACATGTTCTACCTGTGATTCAGGTAAAGTTATGTTGAAACTTCAACTTACCCTAAAATCTTTATCATTTTATTTTTCAGAAAGAAATACTTCACTCACTCCATGTTGCAGTTCCTTTTTATCAATGCTACTTTGATTAAATTATTTCTGTGAAATAATTTAATTTCACAGAGTCAGCAGCATTCACGTCATGAAGTGGTCGGTTGTTTTCTGCCACTTTACACCTGATACAATTTTTATCTACAATGTAGACATATCATTTCTCTAAAAACAGTGATTCATCTGGCTAGTGGTGTTGGAGTGCCATATTTTAAGACAAAATAAAAGCATCATGTAAATAATTCAGCTATTTTTGCTATTTTCATTTAGCTGGACAAACTGTTCTATCTCATTTATAAAGATGTCTTGAGATCCACCATTTTAGTGTTAGTTTTCTCCACATGTGTGTAATCTGTATATGTTCACAGGAGCTGGTCTGAAGGTAAAGCTAGGATGTACACTATATAGAGACACAGTTTGTGAACCAATGGAGGGATTCTTCTGCACAGACTCTACATCAGGAAGCTGTAATGTAGCACAGAAACACAGGAGATGTGAACCAGGACATTACATCAGCAGGAATGGTTGGTCTGATTCTCTTCAACACATTCTCTGGGTGTTAGATGAATTCTGACTTTTGAACATTTGAAAAGAATAAACTGAGTTACATGTTGATCAGAACTGAAAATCAGATCAGAATCTTCTGACTAACATTAAACTGATTTGTGTTTGTACAGGAACAGCCTCCACAGACACAGAATGCTCTGAATGCAGCAGTGGATCATTTTCTGATGGAACAATGTTGTCATGTCAACAACACAGACAGTAAGCTGGTCTCTTACAAACAGCATGAACACAAGATACTGTTTTACCAAGTGATTTATCTGGATTCATGTTTCTGTTATTTCAGAAGTGAAAAAGAAAACCTTCAGCTGATAAAAGCAGGAGCATCTTCAACTGATGCTGAATGTGGAGAAAAAAGTTCCCACACCACAGGAATTGTGATCAGTGTTCTGATGGTAGTTTTTTTAGGTGCAGCAGCGATTGGTGGTGGTAGTTTCTGGAAATATCAAAAAAACAAAAAACCAAGTGAGATGAATAAATGTAAATTAAAATATTAGCATTTTAAAAAGATTTACTGTTTTAATAATTGTAACATTTTATTTTTAACAGACAGTTGTACAAATCGACAACAAGTGGTAAGTAGGTTTATAACTGAACTGTAATGTGAACAGATATTGATAAATTATTTGGTAACATAAATATTCTTTTCTTATCTTCTACACAAAAGGACAAAGCAGAACAGGGACTCCCTTTGAATCCACCAGGTAAGAAGAACGTTGTTCTTTACTTGAGTAATATCAGACCGATTGTTTTTCTGGCCATTATTTTGAAAAACTGAGATTTTTCTCTCTAAGGAAAGAAATCAAACTGATCTGATTCTGCTTGAGCTGCTGATTTTTCTTTTATTTTCTGTGTACAGTGCAATAAACCCCAAACTAAATACATGGATGAAAATGACTGATCACTGTAGATTAAATGATTCAGGGTCTGAATTACCAAACTAGATACTGAGCCATTGTTTTTACAGTGATCAGAAAGAACAGCTAAAACTCAACCTCCTTTCTCCACCATCCATGGTCATCACCCTACTTCCATCACACTGCACAGGAGAAAAAGTTGTAGAACTTGACTGTTTAATGTCGAAGTATCAGATCTGTGACTGTAACCCAGAATGATTGGGTGATAAACAGTAACTTGTTGTACTTGTACGGCACTTCATGAAAGGTCTTTAGACTAGTCAGTCATTCATACGCTCAAGCTGATGGTTGCAAGTCACAGCTTTCCCAGTGCAGTCTGACAGAAGCGAGGCTGCCATGCATCAGCACCACCAGGTCCTCTGACCACCAGCAGGTGAGGCTGGTGCAGTTGCCCAAGGACACAACGACAGTGGAGTGGGGATTGAACCAGCAACCCACTGATTGCAGGGAAAGTCTTACCATGATCACCAGTAAATCAATAACTCCATGTGAAACAGATACATAATGTCACCTCTTTAACATCAGTAGAACTTTTTCAGTTGATTATTGAGAAGATAAACTGATCTTCTCATACTTGTTCTCAGTATGAGAAGAAGATGAAGAAGTACACAAGCACCTTGTACGCCATCATAAAAGGTGTGCAACTTGTATGATGATGCCAGGTGTGGCATCATACACCTTACACTCAAAATGCTCAGAAGGAGCATTTTGTGTGTAAATGCATTTTGTGCTCAGACAGAAAGAATATGCAGCAAAACAGCTTCCTGAAGACATGAATCATGAACTGAAAGAAAGTTAAAGATTTAAAAAGTGCCTTTAGAATGTTTTGATAATCTTATTCCCTATCTTCTCAATAAGATTGAAAATAATCTTAAAATGATCTTTATCAATATAATATTGTAAATATTTTTATATCGAAAATAAAAAACTGTCTTTCCTTTTCTATATACTTCTTGACTGAATAGAAATCATCCTAAATTTAGATCTGCCAGTTATCACTTTGGTTATGCACTTTGTATTTTAATATATTTTGGTAAGTGTCATGATTTGTGGGTAGTTTGATGGAGGACCTGAATGCAGAATGACAGAGATGTGGAGGAGGTGATTTTAAAAAAGGTTTACTGAAAAATTGAGGAACAAAAAACTAAAAGAAAAACCACAGAGATCAGGACAGAAAAATTATAAATCCAAATAAATGTAAACATGAAAACACAAGGAGGAATGGAAAGAACCAGGGAGAAATGATAGAGGAAGATGCGCCAGTACTCTGTTGAATGTTGAAACAAAGGACCAATTGACAAACAGATTGTAGTCGTGAGTAGAAAGAGCAGGAGGCTGACTGAGGAGAGGAAGAGAGAAATGACACGGGGTGAGTAAGAGAACACAGGAGAACAGGAAATAAAGCAACACTAAAGAACAACTAGACTAAAGAAACATCATAAAACTCGAATAACATTAAACATAAAATAAGCATAACTAGAAACACAAAGAATAACTTGTAACACGGGGGAAAGAACCCGGTGGCCGTAAAGCCAACTTGTAGACCTCTCAAATACTAAATGGTCTAGGGTTTCCTAATTAAAAATACTCAAATAAGTCTGGCTTAAAATGATGAAACGGAAGTAGTGTACAAAAATATTTATTCATTCTTTTACATTAAAAATATACTTTATTATGCTAATTCTAAAACCTGATGGCGCAAAAAAACACAGGACAGAAGCAATCTGAGATTTAAACAAAAATAACTGCAAACCAAGTTAATAATCACGCAAATTAACACAAACTAATGTTAGACAAAAAAAAAAAAAAAAAAAAAGAAAAAAGAAATCCCAAGTTGCGTCAGCCCCGCCTTATGACGCGGTGCCCAATCAGCTGATTTAAAATACAAACTATTGTTCCGGTTCTGTGGCGTCTATGCTACCAGTCCAACTCTTTAGGACAACCTATTAGCTTTTCAATGAGCCTCTAAGAATGTGCACGTAGGTGAGAGCATAAAATACAACAGCGGCAATCTGCAATACCCAAAAACAACAATAAGTTGTCTGTTGACCTTAATAAAGCCATAAGGTAAAATGAAAAACTAGTATCTTAATCAGCCACACAGAATACATTCAGGTGCTGCAGTGAACTGCTGAAATGCTCCCTTATCAGTAATCCAAACCCTGGACCGAAGAGCACGGCACCAGCACTCGTCCAGCCACGATCCAACTGTGCACAACAATGGACCTGACACACACTTAACTTGGCGTTCACACCCGGTGCCTATATACGCTAATGAGCCCGGCGTTATGTCGAGAAACGCATGCCTGCTGTTAACTAGAAGTGACGTGTTGCATTCAAGGGCCTGAAATGGGTGGGAATTTACAACTTCATATAGACAGCCTCCAACTAATACACCACCCGGTTACATCCAAAAGCAAAACAGAACGTGATCTAATCAAAGAAAGAGACAACGGAACATAAAATAATGAAACTAAAATCAATTCCAAAACAATTCAACAACCCAGAATCTCAACAGTAAGTGTGACCCATTCGTGTGATCTAATTAGCTGCAAACATGCTTTCACAAGAGCAATGAATTCAGGAATGTGGGTCTCCAGCTTCTAGCAGACTATGCAACATGAAACAATGATAGGAAATACCGCTATTACTTGAGACCAACATAATGTTTACCTGTTGAGAGCAGTTTATAATGAAAGTTGAATCGAGTTTACACTGATGTGAAATAATCGTGTAAAAATGAGAACTATGAATCTTTTATTTTCTTCTGTAACCCAGCAAGTTAACGATGAAGTTTTCCACTTCTTAAAGAGATAAAACAGCACAAGTTGAACGTATAATGGGTTGGACTTGAGGCGCAGACAACTCGATCATCTCCTGCTCCGGGTGCACAACAGCAAATGCAACAGCTTCGGTAAGAACATAGCTACGACACCTGTATATGTCACCTGGAGCATGTTAGAATAGAGCTGGTTGACTCTACGGTACAGTTTTCTGCTGCAAAAACTCTGGGCTGGTCGACTCAGACGTTAAAAATAATATTCATTGGTATGGGTCGAGCCATAGACGCCCTATACTAACTTAACATTAAAACGCCATTACAAATGCAGCAGAAACTGAAAGAGAAACCAATCGTCGGTGATTATATTTGTGAAGGTAAGTTTGTTGAATTTACGTGTAAAATAACTTTGGTTCATTTATTTATTTAAATTTAACACCAATCGCTGGTGTTTTAATTTTTGTGAAGGTAAGTTTTTTATGTGTGTGTGAGGATTCATTTTAAAATCCATGTACGTCAAGAACTTCAGTAACAGTAGAGAACAAGTTGGATTTTATTTGTAATTAAATTTAACAGTATTTAATTGTAATAAATACATTTCTTGCTGTGTTATCTTGAACTTGGAGAAAATGCAATGATTGCTGTTAATACTTGAAGGGCATCATACCTTTATATTTGTTTGTTTTAACTGCTTAAATTCACTTTCTTTTACAGGTTCAGAAATTTGGATTTGTTGAGCTCCAGAGAAGTTTACTCCTACATTTGAGAATGATTTCCAGAAGGAAAACTTGGACTGTGATGTCTCTGCTCCTGGTAAATCTATTTATGATATAGCAATGGATAATTTAATTGCTTCTTATAAAGTGGTAATTTCTTGACTGATTTATACTTTGAGTATCTTCAATATATTAAGAATATATCAATATATTAAGAAAACAAATTTATTTGTAAGATGTTTTTTTGTCTACACAAAAAAATACATATTTTAAGATGTCTAAAAGTGTTGCCCAATGTCTTCAAGTGACATAGGTGCAATGTAGTAAATTACTTGTATTTATTTTTATTGAGAACAGTCTTTGTGTATTTATACTTTTTAAAGTAGTTTTAAAATTATGTACTTTAATTTTACTATATATTTTGTTTTAAGAATTGCATGATTACTGAGAAAGAGAATGTTGATAAAGAACTTGAGATTTTGCTAAAAAGTCCAAAGCGTCTATCTGAAGGAAATGCAAAGCCTGCTGGCCAAAGATGCTCTTCTGTGACACAGAGAGGACCTGCTGTTTGTTGTGATGCCATGTAGTTAAAGATAGAGCAGGCAGATAATCTGATAAATCAGTATCACCGATTTCCAAAGTGTATGAAGAGTTGCTGTTTGAGATAGAGAAGTTCTAATGAAGGGATTTCAACTGGTCAAACTGGTACTTTTCTGATAAATAAAATTATCTTTTAAAAAAGATTTTTAAAAATTATCTTTAACTCAGGTTATGTGTGTCTGATACTTAAAATGTTTAATGACCTGAAACTTTTAAGTTTGACAGAAAAGCAAAAACAGAAGGAATCTGCATGTCATCAAATTTGGACCCGTGGAACTAAATTGTGTAGATTGTTGCTTATCTGGATATAAATAGTCTTGTGATGTTGTTTGAGATTAAATGTGTTGAGGATTGGAAGCTTATAGATAAACTGAGCTAAAGTCAAAAATTGCAACTGATACTTAAAAAATGGTTGACCTCAATTAGAAGCTAGCCTAAATGTTGATATAAATTAATGTGGTGTTGACATAAAACTGAACTGGTAAAGTTAATCAAAACAAGGCAAAGAAATAACTAATCAAAAAGAGATTTGAGCCTTTCTGTAGGAAATTGGTTCTAATTCTTGGAAAAACCTTTTCACAGATGATTCTGATGGGAAACTTCAGAGTTGATTCAATCACATGTCATCAAACTGAGTACAAGATGGGAGAATGGTGCTGTCTTATGTGTCCTATTGGTATGTTCCAGTTAGTTATAAATTATGGTTTATTCTGAAATACACTGTTACAGTTTCACTGCTTTCATTGCTTGAAGTTTGTTCGTTATACAAAGGACCATGCTGTGCTTTAAATTGAGAAACTCTTTATTTTCCAACAGGTAAAAGAGTCAAAGCAGACTGTACAGAGTTTGAAATTACATCCTGTTCGCCCTGCACAGATGGGACTTTCATGGATCAGCAAAACGGACTAAAGAGATGCAATCCATGTTCTACCTGTGACTCAGGTGCAGTTATGTTGAAACTTCAACTTTGTCTTTTTCAATGTTTTGTTTTGTTTGATGAAATTTGTTTCACATCAGCTTCCTCAATGCCACAAACAGTTATATTGTATAGTATATACTATGTAAAAAAAAAAATCAATGACCTAAAATCTTTATTATTTTATTTTTAAGAAAAAATACCCCACTCACTCTATGTGGTTGATACTTTTCATCTTGATAATTTCAGTTAATTATGTAATTAAACAGAATCAGCAGCATTCATGTCATGATTGGAAGAAGATACAATTTTATTTAGAATGCAGAAATATGATTTCTATAGAACCAGTGACTAATCTTAGTGATGTTGGACTGCTATTATTTTTGAACACAAACATAAACAATGTGAATGATTCTGATATTTCTGCTGTTTTCTGATTTAAAGATATCTTGAGGTTCATCATGTTACTGTCAGTTTTCTCATACATGTGTAATCTGTATATGTTCACAGGAGCTGGTCTGAAGGTAAAGCTAGGATGTACATTAACTACAGACACAGTTTGTGAACCAATGGAGGGATTCTACTGTATAGACCTTAAATCAGGAGGCTGTGTTGTAGCACAGAAACACAGGAGATGTGAACCAGGACATTACATCAGCAGCATGGGTTGGTCTGATTCTCTTCAACACATTTTCTGGGTTTTAGATGAATTCTGACTTTTGAACATTTGAAAATAATAAATTGAGTTACATGTTGATCAGAACTGAAAATCAGATCAGAATCTTCTGACTAACATTAAACTGATTTGTGTTTGTACAGGAACAGCCTCCACAGACACAGAATGCTCTGAATGCAGCAGTGGATCATTTTCTAATGGAACAATGTTGTCATGTCAGCAACACAGACAGTAAGATGGTCTCTTACAAACAGCATGAACACAGATAATGTTTTACCAAATGATTAACCTGGATTCATGTTTGTTATTTCAGATGTGAAAAAGAAAACCTTCAGCTGATAAAAGCAGGAACATCTTCAACTGAGGCTGAATGTGGAGAAAAAAGTTCCCACACCACAGGAATTGTGATCGGTGTTCTGATGGTAGTTTTTTTAGGTGCAGCAGCGATTGGTGGTGGTGTTTTTGTCAGGAAATATCAAAAAAACAAAAAAACAAGTGAGATGAATAAATGCAAATTAAAATCTTAGCATTTAAAAAAAAATTACTGTTTTAATAATTGTAACATTTCATTTTTAACAGACAGTTGTACAAATCAACAACAAGTGGTAAGTAGGTTTATAACTGAACTGTAATGTGAACAGATATTGATAAATTATTTGGTAAGATAAATATTCTTTTCTTATCTTCTACACAAAAGGACAAAGCAGAACAGGACTCCCTTTGAATCCACCAGGTAAGAAGAATATTGTTTTTTACTTGAATAATGCAGGATAGATAGTTTTTTTCTGGTCATTGTTCCAAAAGACTGCGATTGATTTTTTTTTTCTAAAGAAAGAAATCAAACTGATCTCATTTTGCTTGAGCTGCTGCTCTGAATGTTTCCATCAATATCTAATCGGTTCATTTGTTTTTTAAATATTCTCTGTACAGTGCAAGAAACCCAAACTAAATACAGGATGAAAATGACTGACTACTGATATGGGATATTGGAAGAAGCAAGCTGGATGGTGAGCCATTGTTTTTACAGTGATCAGAAAGAACAGCTACAGTTCTGAAAGCTCCTGGCTGTTGAGAAATGATTGTTTCCTGGAGACGTGGACTCTGTTGAAGTTTTCAATTTCACTGAATCGCTAACATTTGTGCCAGTTTGACACTAAGAAGTTTACTAGAAATTATTCTACACTGTAAAAAACCATCCTTCACTGATAAGAGAGAAATGCCAAGCTGAAAGCCTAATAAACATTAGGCTGCTAATGTTTATTCAGTTCTTGGAAGTGTGACCAACAGAACTGAACAGCTTTGTTCACTTCCTTCGCTGCAAATTGCTAAAACTATGGGCAGGCTGCAATTCTAAGACAATGCCAAAAATCAACGTCGTTGCTCATGTCTTCTCTTTCTGTTTTCTGATTGGTCCAGTTGAAATTCTACCAGAGACAATCCAAGTGAAGGGAAGAAAGCCCAGACTGGGCTATAAGGGAGATTTAAATATGATTGAAATTGCACAGGAAGGCAATGTCCAGTCTACTGTTGACTGTTTAATATCAGAGTTTGTGTGACTTTAACCCAGAATGGATATAGGTAATGTACAACAAATCATGTCAAATAAAACTCAGTCATTTTATGTAGTTTTATAAGAAACGTCACTACTCTGAACTTCATCAGAACTTTTTATCTGCAAGTTTTAAGATCACATTAACTGACCTCTGATGCAGCTGT
Organism: Poeciliopsis retropinna; assembly: GCA_010277075.1. Classification (NCBI taxonomy): domain Eukaryota; kingdom Metazoa; phylum Chordata; class Actinopteri; order Cyprinodontiformes; family Poeciliidae; genus Poeciliopsis; species Poeciliopsis retropinna. The sequence continues at coordinate 3,880,377 of VMRM01000009.1, forward strand.
ATTTGTACTGAGATTATTTTACATACAGATAGATTCTATTTAATCACTAGCTGTCATTAGGTAACTTTTCAAGGAAACTAATTGCACTCAGAGAAAAGGGGACTAAACAATTTTGCACTTTACTTTTTATTTGGAAATTTTTTTCAATTATGTATAATTTTCTTTCCACTTCACAACTGTATACCACTTTGTTTAGGTCTTTCACATTAAATTCCAATAAAATACATTTTATGTTTGTGTTTGTAAATACGACAACATATAAAAAGGCTCCAGGGATATGAATACCTTGGCATGCCACTGCAGTTTAAAAACTTCTGCAATGTTATGTTTTTTTAAAAAAGGACTTCCTTCTTAAAAAAACCTTGACTTCTGCTTCTCAGCTCCAATAATTATTTCTAGCATATTATATGAGAAATAACAAGCAGATTTACTTGGAATTTTGCGACTTCACTGGAGTTCATCTTGAAAGGTTTCCACCCGAAAATTACTTTTCTTAAATAAACGTGAGTTTATCTTTAAAACATGTTTTAACTACATATGTACACTAAATTGCAAACAGTATTTGCTCACCCATCCAAATGATCAAAATCAGGTGTATAAAAGTAAGCATCTAAGCATGCAGACTGTTTTTACAAACATTTGTGAAAGAATGGGTCGCTCTCTGGAGCTCAGTGAATTACAGTGTGGAACTGTGATAGGATATCACCTCTATAACAGATCCAGTGGTGAAATTTCCTCACTCTTAAATATTTCACTATTAACTGTCAGCTGACAGTTATCATAAGAAAACGGAAGTGTTTGGGAATGACAGCAATTCTGCCACCAAGTGGTAGGCCATGTAAACTGTTGGAGTGAGGTCAGTGGCTGCTGAACTTTCTGCAGAGTCAAGAACTACAGGCTTCCAAACTTCATGTGGCCTTCAGACTAACTCAAGAGAGAGCTTCGTGGAATGGGTTTCCATGGTCAAACAGCTGCATCCAAGCCACTGAACTCTAGAACAGTGGAGGCATGTTCTCTGGAGTGATGGATTGCTCTGACAATCTGATGGACAAGTCTGGGCTTGGCGGTTGCCAGGAGAACGGTTCTTGTCTGACTGCATTTTGTCAGTGGTAAAGTTCACTAAAGGAGGGATTATGGTGTGGCATTCCTTTTTAGGAGCTGGGCTTGGTCCCTTAGTTCCTGTGAAAGGAACGCTGAATGTTTTAGCACACCAAGACATTTTGAACAATTCCACCTTTGTGGGAACAGTTTGGAGCTGGGCCCTTCCTTTTCCAACATGACTGTGGACCAGTGCACAAAGTAAGATCTATAAAGACCTGGAGGCAGAGTCTGTCGTGGATGAACTTGACTGGCCTCGCCTTTGTGCAGAACACTTTTGGGGATAAATTAAAGCAGATACTGAGAGCCAGACTTTTTCCTTCAGCATCAGTATGTGACTTCACAAATGCGCTTCAAGAAAAATGGTCACAAATCCCCTGAACCTTGTGGACAACATTCCCAGAAGCCTTGAAGCTGTTCTAGATGCAAAGGCTGGACCGACTTCATATTGAACCCTATGGATTAGGAATGGGATGTCACTTAAGCTCATATGAAAGTATGGTATTAAGGTATTGCTTAAACATGACAAAATAAATAATCATTTATTAAATTTTTAAAGGAAACTGGATCATAAATATGAATTTAGCTTAGTTAAAAAAGAAAAAAGAATCAGGTCCACACTCCAGCACCAGATGGCGATATAACATTTAAGCCGCCATAAAACCCAAGAAGAAGAAGAAGAAGAAGGTGGGCGGGGGGACAGAGATTCAGAGGGAAAATGGCGGGTGGTTTGACAGAGAAGCAGTTCGCTTACCGTGTTTATGACTCACTGCAGGTAAATAAAGTTAATTTGGGTTAGAACAATGTTTAATGTTATTATACTCTCTTAAACTGGTTCGGCTCTACATACCTAATAATAGTTTTTACCTCCCCGTTATTTCCAGTTCATTTGTATGTGAATCATGTTTAACTGAGATCAGATGAAACTTTAAAATATGAACATATTTTTAAAATTAGTTCAAGGTTTCTATTCATTTTGTTCTGAAAGACGCTTTTAAAAACTTTCCTTTTAACATTAGGCAGTAATCTGTCGTTCACAACCTCCTTATAAAAACTAAATATAATTATGAGGGAATGTACTGTGATAAATGTTTTGTCTCCAGAAAAGAAAAGAGACCACTGTTCTTGTTTAATAAAAATATTGTGTATGTAGTTTATAGGTAAGAACATTTTTGGTCCTCATGGAAACTGTTATATAGTTCTAAACATAATTCATTATTAAAGAAGATAAATCTTAAGTAATCATGAATATTTCAACTAATATTAATCACAGGGTGCTTTATGCAGAATTCTGTCCACAATTTACTGTTATTATTCAATCAGTTTACAAGTGAAACCCTTTTAGTGTATAAAGAGAACTTATTTGTGAAGGTGTTTTGTTTTGGAGGCTTTGTCGTGTCCCTTGGTGCAGGACCTGTACCTGCAGGAGGAGGAGAGCATGCTGGAGCTGCTGTGCCGCCCCTCGGCGCTCCGCACAGACATCCTGACATGGATATGCCGCAGGTACGTGCACCCTTACTCCTCAGTGAGTCACTGGAAAATTGACTGGCATTAATAAATGCACAGTTAATGCGTCATAATTTCACTTTTCAGAATCAACCCCAAGTTTGGAACTTCTGAAGCAATGTCTGCAGAGTCCAAGGATCCTGACGGCTTAGAGAAAAGCGAGTGTTGCCTTTCGGATGGAAATTTACTCCATAAAAAAAAAAATGTTTCATACTAATCTAAATACTTTGTTGTTGCTGTTTGTTATGTGCAAGCAGAAATAGCTGCGATGGGTCAGGAGCTGATGCTGTGCAAAGCAAACGACTTGGATCTGATCAAGGTGAGTCCAGGTTTAATGAAAGCCGACATGTTGTGAGTTAACGTCTATGTCTCGTCTACATGGCTGCTGTTCTTCCAGGGTAAAGCCAGTCCTCAGCGACAGCTTGGCTTCCTGGAGCAACTGTTGTCTCTTGTTGCCGGTTCTGCTGGCTGCAGAACCGACGTAGAGGCGCTGCTGAGTGAGGTTTTTGCTGCAGAGAATCTGCCTCACCTCAGACAGATGCTCCAGCCGGCGCTGGACCCCTGGCCTGCTCACATCGAGTACGTCTTCTGCGCTGTGTTAAGCACAATTAGACCAGCTCAAACCAGCTGTTTGGTTCCATCCCAGTTAATAAATGCAACTGGTGTGGAATGAAGACCTGAAAATGGCTTCCTGGAACAGTGAAATTAGGATTGTAAATGCTAATTTAGAGCTTTATATTATGTTTATATAAAAAAAAATCATCATTCAGAAAGATTCTGTTTTTACTCATAATCACTTTTACTTTTTATTAGAGTAAAAGTGAATTAACAAACTGCAGTTTATTCCAGTGAGAGCAGCCCTTTTCCTTCCTCTGATCCCCACAGAGCTCTGTACGAAGTCCCAGAGTCAGCTCCTAAGCCAGGAGAAGAGTTTCCAGATGTTTCTGACCTTCTGCAGTCCACTCAGGCACAACTGGAGCAGCTGCAGTCCAAGGTAAAACTACCTGTAGCAGAACTCTGGCTGAACGAGAGAGAAAAATACACAGAAATGAGACAAAATCAGTTTGAGGTCTGAGAATCAGCCACTGTTCCCCTTTGCTCTTAGTGATTTTGTCACTATATTTAGTGACTTTTCAGACCAAAAGAAAATTGATATCGGCCAAAAACAAAACCAGCAGAACAGATTTATTTTTAAGATTGATAATTGGCCAGAAAAGTGCAATTGGTGCACTACTAAAAAAGTTAGTAGTTTGCTGCATCCTGACAGCTTAGTTTGTTTGAAGCATGAACTTCAGTGTTTTAACCACATTTAGCAACGTCCACCTTAAGATTCCAATCAGACTGCAATCTTTGGATCATAAACTCAGATTTCCTTTATTTTTGACAAATCTTGTGACATAATCATGTACAACCAATGTTTCTTGGATTGAAGTATTAATGACTCATTACTGTAGCAAAGACAGTGATATACCAGTATAGCGTTACATATGAACTGGTTGCAGCTCATATTTACAGTATGCAGTAATAACCAGTTACAGCCAGCGGTTCTGACTTTCATCTCGGCCTCTTGTTGTCGTTCTCAGTGTGACTTCCTGAACAGCACTGAGGAGAACCCGGCTGCTCTCTCACCGAGCTCGCTGCGTTTAGCAGCAGGCGACCTCCAGCAGCAGATGATGACCTTCAGTCATCTGTACGAGACAGACCTGAGGGTCTACTGCTGCAGAGAACCACCGAGCTTCAGCGCAGAGACCGACCTCTTCCAGAGGGTGCAGCAGCAGCTGCTGGCCTGCAACACGGTACTAAACTTTTATATCACTGCTTTAAACTGGGGCAGTACTACGATTAATCAACTTTTTAGAGCTTTATCTCATGTTATACCAAGAGCGTTGACTTAATTTCTGCATGTTTGAGAAATCCTTTCATCGCCATGGCAACCATTCAGCTGTGCAAAATATCTAGCTGGACCTAGTGCCGCCTTTGAGGTGCAACTCCACCTCAGCTGCAGTTTGTAAGTTTCTGATCTTCTGTTTCACAGAGCAGCCCTCCTTCATGACTCCCTCACTCAGTTCCTTCAGACTAGCCAGCAACAATTAGCAAACAGCTGGTGTAGCTTCACATCTGCTGAGCTCATCATGCAAGCTGCTTTTCAGTACAATGCTTGTAAAAATGTTGTTAAAGACTTGATAGAGGAGACATGCTGTGATGACGTCCTGAAGACGGAGTGTCAGAAAGCAGGAGTTTTAAAGAGACAGAAGTGCAATTTTAAGGTGTTCAATTATGAACAGAAAAAGCATATATAAGAGTTGTAAGACAACTCAGTCAGATTTCTTTGAAGTCATATTTAATATATAGCATTTTAACAACTGAAGGTAACATAGTTACTTGATTGTGCTATAAAATGTCATTAAATACTTGTGAAACATATAATCTTTAAATTAAACAGAAAAGATCCAACAGCATAAGAACCACGAGCCCAAACCAAACATAATCTGTTCTCATCTCTGTTGTTATTATCCAGGAGCTGGAAATGGAGAAGGAAATACGTGAAGCTTCAGGGTGTGTGAGTGAGGAGGTGAAAGGTCTGCAGACACAACCTCGCTACTGGAGCAGAGGAGAGAAACACACACTCTGTACGTCGACTGCCGTGTCAAACAGACCAATAAAGATGATTGTGATTATCAATAGCTGCAGTTTACTGCTCCTGGTTTAATATCCACTGTTGTGTTCCTCAGCGGATCAACTGGAGGAGATCAGCCAGCGGGTTGAGAACACGGCCTCACAGCGCCACACCTGACCATCATCACATCATCATATCATCATCACAGCTCTGATGGATCAGGATCAGCTGCTCAGACTGAAGCCATGCAGTGTGAGGAATATGACCAGTCTAGTGAAGATTTTAAAAGGTTAACGTCATTATGAATTATGCGCAGCTTTTCGCTGTCACCTCAATTCAACTTTCAGAGCTCACAATTTAACAAACATCCTGAGCCACCCAGGACTCTCCAACTTGTAAATAATTGTATATCACTCCATGAAAATAAAGATTTGAAGTTTGAGCTGTAACTCCTGCAGATTTGTGTTAAAATAATTGTGAACGAATACAAAAAATATGTAGTTTGAAAATCTTCTGCTTAAACCAGCACTTTAAAGTTCACTGGGTTTCACAGTGAAGCTCAGAACAAGACATGCAGACATCAGTCAGCTTGGATTGATAAAAACCAACAGTTCATAATTGAAACAGATCAAATACTGAACATTCATTTTTGCCCCCAGTTCATTCCATGAACTCCCGTCATTTTGATGTTGTGTTCCTTTTTTTGTTTTATTTTACTCAGATAAGATATACATTCATGGATGAAGCTGAAATAAGTGCTGTTGTAATTCTGATGGCTATAAAACCTTTACCTCTAAATTGGCTGCAAGTGTGGAATTAAGTCACCCTACTGCTGCCAAGTTAGCAACTTTTTTCCCCAAGATAATAGAAACAAATCTAGCAACTTCTGTTATTGGATCCTTCTTGATGGCAACATCAAAAAACCATCTTATTGCACTTATTGTGAGCAGTGAGTGAAAATCTAAACTGATTTATTTTTATTTTGTGGTTTAGCCAGCATTGCTCCAAACTTTTTATTTGTATTTGAGAGCATTTATTACAAACATGATACACTTAACATGTTATATGACTAACATGTTAGTAACGTATTACTACTCTTCCTGTGAGCCCCAGAGAGAGTAGCCATTGGCTAATAGAGAGACTAATAAACACTAAATCATGTGCTGTTAAAACAAGCTTTTTTCTTTCACTAAAATAAGACTGGAACATTGAGAGTGTATTATAACCTTTTAAAACCTCACAGTGTCAGTTACAGTACATATGTAAAAAAATTGGTATCAGTAGGTCAGGTTTTTAATAGATCAGTGATCGGCTAGAAGTGCAATCCGGTCATATAATCTTTTCTCCCAATACAATCCTGGCAGTGACCTTAAAGACATTTACATATCAACCAGAAAAAAAGCATTAGAATCTAAGTCATTTTATGAAAAGAAAAAATCCAAGTCATTCATGTTTCCCTGCTGCAATGAACACAACACAGTTTGTGATGCTTTTCTCTTTAATCCCGCTTTAAAGGTTTAACAGAACAGAATAAAACGTGTTTGTTGACAGGAAGAGTCCTCTGGTGGACCGGAAACTGACAGCAGTCCTTTAAAGATAACTGATGAAGTTGTCCTTCAGCTGCATCCTCCTCTTCCTCGATCAGAAGCCTTTGCTGGCCAGCCAGTCCTTCAGCTCCTGCTCAAAGTGACCTTTCACCGTCAGAGTCATCGTCACCTCATTCACCTGCGTGGGTAGCTCCTTCCCGGTCACCTGTCTCAGGTACTCCCTCACGTCCTTCTCCAGAGCCCAGATGTCCCCCTCCACCTTCCGTACCAGCGTCAGCTTGCGGTTCCCGTGGGTCAGGTCGCTGTACACGGGGATGTTGTGCATGCGGGAGCGGCGGATCATGTAGGGCAGAGGCGGCAGGGACTCAGCTGGGGGGATCCAGCCCGACGGAGCGGCTCCGACGTGTTTAGGCGGGTCGGGGATCCGTGTTGGTGGTATGAGTCGTTCCACGAACTTGTATTCCTCCGTGGACTCCGTTATAACGGCTCGTTTGTCCCGTGGAGCGGCGGAGGAAGCCGCCCGGAGTCCGCCGGTGACAGCGGTGGCGGCCGGAGTCCGGCGGCAGAGACCTGGAGCTCCTCTCAGCGCCCTGAGGGTCAGCAGGCTGACCGACATCTTGTACATGCTTCTTCTTGCTGCAGGAACTGATTGGACAAGTTAGTTAGCTGTTGGATACAGTAGGTTAATTACCGCCACCTACTGGACTGGAGTCCTCTTTAGTTCTCTTTATCACCAATGTTCTAACATGTAGCTATGTTTTATTTGTGTTTTAATCATTAAATATTCTCTTTTCCTATATTTAGTTGTGCTGGATGGAACCCATATGTTGTAAGACATAAACATTAAACACGAAAGGATAGGAGAATATTTTCTCTTTTGGAATCTCAATCTTCATCAAAATAAAATAAATAAACATTTGATCCCACATGTGTGCTGATAGGATTCCTGACAGGTTCAAACCTTTGGACACACTTCTTATTTTAAAAATGTTCTGCAGTGACACTTTGTGTCACAAAGTGACACAAAGTCTGAATAAAGACTGCTTCAAAATAAATAAATAAAAAATCCTCGACCCCACTGCCCCCAGTGTTTTTAAAGGCCGTTGTGGCTCTATAGTAACCTTCATTTATTACGGTTCTGCATCTGTTCCATCTGTATGACTTGTATAACTGGTAACATTTGATAATTTTCAGCATAAAAGCCTATTTTATTCTTAACCAAATCTCACTATTTCTCAATGTAACAACACTGAGCAGTTCTGGTCGGGTCCTGAAACTGTTAAGCAGACATGACCAGATTCGCTGGGTGATGCTCAGAGGGGAAAATGAATCAACCGCACAACAGTCTCAAACTCTTTTTAATTTAAGGAGCAAAATCAATACAAAATAAAACATGTTATAAAATGACAAATTAAAAACTGTAATCTTAAGATGTGAAGAAGTGTATATTTATTTTATTTTTTGCAAGGCACTGCAGGTGCATCTCAGCGTTCATCTTAGTCGCTGAACAAGTTTCCACTGCTTGTTGACGTTGACCTTTGACCTTCTGCCTAAGGCTCCAGTCAGCCCTAGGTCACGTTGCGTTCCCGTGGATATTTGGGAGGTGTTATGTGTTATTTTAAAGTGACATACATTTTCAGTATCTCCAGTCAGCTGCTTCCTTAGATTCACTTAAGATTCACTGTCGCTCTCACTGCAAAGCTTCATTCAGTCACTTACAAGTGCATTCATCGCCACAGTGTGACAGACTGTCTACAGCTGATCCTCTCTGCATCCTTCACTACATCTATGAAGCTTTTGTCTGGTTCTGATTACTGACCCTTTGGCAAGATCAATGCTGTTTTTTTCTGCTCTTATTTTAAAATCTCATTTTATTTTTATGTTCACACACTAACATGTGTGATTTCAAATGTGTCTGAGTAAAATTCAAAACAAACTCAAGAAGTAAAAGTATAATTTTTGTAAGCAGTTTAAAGTACAAACACATTGTACTTAACTACAGTAATGAGAGGAGCTAGTTATTTTCCACTCCTTTTCTAAATGAACTAGAATAAATATGCAAGCAAATATGGTTCTATCTCAGCCTCCAACATTATTGGTAATGTTTTAAATGCTTCTAGTGATCTTGTAAGTGACTCTACTTCACCTGTAGTGCTAATTGATCCAGTGTTTACAAAGGTAAGGGAGAGAGAAGAACAGGAAGATGATGTGAAAAGTTGGTGGGAGGAGCATGGAAATGTCACTGAAACACAGGTGGAGTCGCCAGACTTGTTGGGTTGTATCAAGGTTTCCATAGTTCCATATCAGAAAGTAAAGCTGATCCTCAGACCACAGGATGAACACAGAGGAGCTGGCTCTAAATAAAATGGGGGACTTTGAGGTAAGTGCACTTTTTCATCCCAATATCACTACATGACACAGGATGGAAGCTATTATAACTTTACTTCTGTTAACAAAATAAGTTTATGTCAAACAAAACACTTAGGAGGTCGTTAATGGAAAACCCAAATAAATATTTAAATAAATTATATTTTCAGTGGTTTGATTACTGCATAAATTTGGGGTTTGATGAACCACAGATCAAATCAACAACACAAATGCATCACAAAAGGCTTTTAAGAAATTTGGTGGTTAATCTGTGAATAACCCATTGTCACATCAGCTGCTCTCCAAGAATGGGGAGGTTAGAATTTGACCACACCTGTCTTTCAACTCCTATATTCGCTTTTCCTGCAGCAAGTCCAGAAAAATCACGGCTCTGTTTTCTAAAATGTTTTTTAACGGATCTTTACTCCCAGATGGGAATCATATCTCCCAGAGTCTTTTCAGGGAAAACAACATGTCTGTTCACAACTGTGGCGATTGCAATCGCACTTGTAAACATTGTGTTGACGTGAATGAAAGCTTTGCAGTGAGAGCGGCACCCAAGTGTGACGTATCATCCACCTATGTGCATGACTGGGCAGAGCTGCATGCCTTTGCCCTGTCACTGTGTTGAAATTGTAAGTTTCCATCAGAGAAAAGGGAAACAGAGGCCAGAAGCAGACAGCTGTGCTGACCAGACGTCCTAAACTGGAACTTAAAATGTTCTCTTCACATTCACAATTTAATTATTTTTACCAACTCTGATTGTTTTAGCAACAAAATTATAACTCATGAGACTACAACAGACTTTCTATTTGTCTTCAAGGGATATTTGTCTTTCAGTTCCAGATTATGTTCATTAGGTCATGTTTACCTTTGGGAATAATAACCTTTGCTTTTCATTAATCCCACATTTCTGTATTAAAATATTTGTGCGACGTTATATTCAAATCTTTTCTTCACAGCTGCAGGAACAAAATTATAATTAACAGAAGTAGTATTTAAAACATCAGTCATAGTCCATAAAATGTGTTTATGTTCTGTGAATTGAGCTATTGAAATTAAATTACTTTTCAGTAATGTTAACCAAGTTAAATTTATTGCATATGACTGCATGTTATTCTTTAATTCTTTGTACATTGAGCTTGAATGGGAATCTATAATATGGAAATTGCTAAAGATGTGTCAAAAAATATTCAAAAGTTGCTTTTAAAAGGGAGACCACTTTTTGCTTTTACAAATCAAGTTTATTAAATTTGCATTGTAAATTTAATCAGCAATGTTTACTTTGTGTGATGCAAACATAAAACAATTAGCAAATAAAACAAAAAAGAAACATTAGAATTCAGACTATAATTAATCAGTGCTACAGTTATTAATAATCAAAGTTAACTTGAGATAAATGGGAATTTAGTCTTGATTTATAGCGTTTCAGCATTTTTGCAGTTTTTTGAAATTTTGTTCTGGATTAAACTGAATGCAGCTTCCGGACCCGGTCCAGTACCAAAGAGTCTGACCCAGCTCACCAGTCATTTCAGTAACAAGTCCTGGTCGACACTGTCTGTCATTGAACAGTTTGATGAGGGCAGTCTCAGTGCTGTGGTAACCATGGAAACCAGACAGAAAGATGTCAAAGTGGTTGATCATTGTTAAGAAACTGTTTAACTGTTGAAACAGTTTTTTTTTTTTTAATTAAGGTTTGAGATTAGCTTGTAATCTCAAACTTTACAGCAGTGATTTGTCCACATTGATGTGTTTTTATCAATATTTTTGATAACTACTGTCATTAAAATCTGAAGGAAAACACCTGAGGAGAGGAACAAGTTTACTACTTGAATCAGATCAGATGCAATGACAGGCAAATTTGTCTTAAGCTTGTAAAAAAGCTTTCAAATGCAACTAAAGTTCAAAATAGTTAGAACTTTGAATTTAATGATCAAAATAACATTCAACTCAGTTTCTTACTAGTTTTATTATGGAAACCAGTCGGTTTAGCTCAGAGCAGTGGAGGGAGTGGCTTCCAGGTCATGCCTGTTGTCGCTCATGAAACACGGGAGGTTTAAATGTTGACAGAGAACGCAGCACATGTTGGGACCGGCCTGTTCCTCTGGCTCAGGTGAGTCATCACCTGTCGCTGCGCCACTCTCTCATTCCTCATGCTGCCGCACCCAAATACAGAGACGGATAACATACGAAAACATGACCGCGTTTGGACAAATAATCACAGAGACACAGAAAGAAGATCTCCAAATCTTCTGATCCTGTCAGTGATGTGACATGTTGGTGAGAGTGAATGTTTTCTTTACATTTCAGGGTCAGTGTGGTAAAAGACTTCACTCCTTTGACATGAACCACTATGCCACTAAGAAGAGTGCAGCTCAGAGTATGCTGGATGTCGCTTTGCTGATGGCCAACTCGTCCCAGCTGAAGACCATCCTGTATGTGGGCCCAGAGTACCGCTTCTACATCCCTCTCATCATTCTGCTCGCTCTGTCCATCACGCTGCAGGTGTTAGTGGGACTGCTGCTCGTCTTTATTGGCAAGTGATTCCCATGCTTTCCTTTTGTTCTTATTTTTAATGTTTTTACCACCATCATTTTTCTTATAACAGTGAGCTAAATGTGACAAAGCACATTTCTAATTACAAAATAGGGGCTAAAAGTCATCCGTCTCCTGAGGATCAGTGGATCCACAAACAGGCTGCAGTCCTCGACACAGAGGTTCACATAGATTTTTAGTTCAGATACATAAACTAAAAATCTAGCTTTGTCTGCCTCGAAGAGACTGAACGATTGGGAGGGCCGAGTGAAAACATTGAGCTGAAACATCCAACAATACTTTTGATGTTGTACCACGCTGTCAGTCGCTCCACCTTGTTCCTCTGGACAGACTCATTCCCCCCTGGGATCAGACCCACTACAGTTGTGTAGTCTGCAAATTTAGCAAGGGACTGAAACACAATCGTGTGTGTCCAGCATGAAGAGCAGAGGGCTCAACACACAGCTGAGGAGCGGGCCCATAATGACTCTGCTATTTTGCACATCAGTCTGCCAGTCAGGGAAGATGGTATAAAAATCAAGGTGTAAAATAACATTAAATTTGTGTTTCATGACGTAAAGAACTTTGAACTGCCTTGTTGCAAATACTAAGCAAAACAAATAAATGTGACTGATTCACTGATTGATTGATGAGCTAATTCTTTAAAACTTTTTGTAACGTGATCAGTTCTTTATGTCAGGGCCATTTTAGGTGGAGTAAATTTCTAAAAAAAAAAGATCATAAAATTTTGGCCTTTTTTACATAAACTTCTCACTTTTGAAAATCAGAAAATGGCTTTGTTTTTTCTGAGATGAAGTTAAAAGTTTTTGAGTTTTTTTTTTGTGGCAAAAATGTACTCCTTTTTTCTGTCTGCAACGACCTTAATATTCCATTGTAGTAATTTGATAAACAAACCAAGCTCTCTTTCTGTTTTAATGTTTTTTATTTAATTCACAAATATTTTGGTAAAATACAGTAATAAATAAAATTTTTGATTTATACGTTATTTAACAACTCAGTTGTTTGAAAATCGACATTTTGATTGTTTAAACATGAAGAGAAAAAAGGTAAAAATGAGATATTTCATTAAAATGTTGGACTCAGGTTTGATTATAGTTTGGAGCTCATGTTCTGTCCTCTGACCTGCAGGTCCACAGATGTAGAGGTCACCACTAAACGGCCACCAGGGGGCGATAAAGATCTTAGTTTCTTTAGATAAAGCTTCCATCCTTCAGTCTCAGCATCACATGGGATTTAAATGTCTGAGATTCTGAACAGTTTAATGATCTTCACCTGCTTTTGTTTCGTGCCAGCAGTGAAGTACGATCTGAACGACAAAAGGAAACGAACCAAACTGGACACGATGAACAACGTCGCCACGGTGTTCGTCTTCTTCACGGTTCTCATCAACATCTTCATCACTGCGCTCGGGTTCCAGAGCCACTCGATGAGGTGGGCCACAGCAACACACACACACACACACACACACACCCACACACACCCGCACACACACACACACACACACACACTGTCACACACTCACCCCTAACTTATAATAATATTTTTAATGTTTTTTTTTCTCTGTCTTCACAGCGCAGCACCTGTCATCACTTTAGGTCCTCACCTGCCTCCTTTGCCTGTTAACCTGACTAAGACCAGGGTCCCATAGGAAACCAGGGCCCCTCGCACTCTTATTTAACATTATTTTTGTTTTAAATACATGTGCAAACTGCTTTTCCCAATGTTTTTCAATCTTAAATAAAATGTCTGTTTTTCTTATGTTTTACAATCAATTTTTTTTCTCTACAGTTTTTATTTAAAAATAAACATGTCTTTATTGTCTTGATGTGTTTAAAAAATTTATTTCATTAACAATTATTTATTTAAAATATAATAAATTTCATTATATTGGTTAAAAATATAATAAATTACTTTATTGTAAAAAAATATGAATTCATTTATTAAATAATATTAAAAATATATATTATAAAATATATATATATATATTATATATATATATATATATATATATATATATATATATATATATATATATTATATATATATATATATATATATATATATATATATATATATATATATAGTATATACATATATATATCACCATCATCACATAACAAACACCAAAACTGAATTCAATCCAGTTTTTTTGTTGTCAGACACAGATTCACTTTCAGTTCCATAAATCCAGTTCTATCTATTCATAATCCAGTTCACTCGAATGCAGTTGTTAATGCAAATTGGAAGGAGTTATCCGTCTAAGGGACTGATTACTCTGGATCACCCTGCAGCAATCTATAACGGTGATCAAGCACACGGCAACAGGGGGAAGGAATGACTCGCTTCTAACAGGAGGTAGCCTGAAGCAGAACCAGACTTGGTGTGAGAGGCCGTCATGCTCTGTGATAAAGTTATGGTTCAGGAGATGGAGCAGGAACACAAACACAGACACGACGGTCCAGCTCACGGGAAAGACAAATGAGGACACAGATGTAATGGCAGGCAGATGTAGCTTAGTGTGGAAATAGCATCTATCATAGTCATAATGAAGGAGCATGGTCAGGCTTGTTGTTGCTAAGCAGAATGACTGATTCTTAATGTTTCTGTTTCAGCAGACGCGGTGTGAACTTTAGACCTTTAAAGCTTTTTGATCTAATTAGGTAAAACATTACATTCTGAGAGAAGAAAAAAAAACACAAATAAGAAATACAAAGCCAGGAATCTGATGTCACATCACAGTGTAGTAGCATCCAGCTGCTACCGCAGTCAGCGCCAGCACAGCTGGGATCACCACCCGTGTTTTTCCTGCCGCTTTCCGTCTGATTGGCGCTTTGACTTCCGGTTTGTTGTCATTGGCACTGAGACAGAGGAAGCAAAGAATTAGAGCAGGAAACAGACTTTTCTTTTTGTCTTAAACATGCAGGTATCAAAAGTCGGGCCTCTGGAGGTTCTGTTGGGTCTGTTGATCCAGTTCAGTGCTGCTTCCTTGGTCCGCCCTGGAGAACGGAGCATCGTGTACAAACAAACAGATATGATAGAAACACATGTTCATCAGTAAAATAATAAAGGACAGATTCCTGTCATCTGCTTCCTGGTCAGTAATGTGAGCAGACTGATTTAGGTTAAACTCAGCTGCACGTCTAATAAAAGATAAAACCATTCTCACAATTTTCAAGAGCAATTTATTAGATCATGAACTGAAATAAGATCTGTATTTTTACATAGTTTGACAAGAAGTTAATAATTTCTGTCCTTGACATCATTTGGAAGATTTGCTGTGTTGAAGTCCAATGATATAAATTGAACGTAAAGGAAACAAAGCAGCCTCTGCGTTTTTCAAAACAACCCGACACTCACTATGTGAGCTGCTGTTCCGGTTTCGGCTTAGCAGATGGATCAGCAGACGGATCAGCAGACGGCTTAGCGCCGCTGCTTTGGTTGATCCCAGACGAAGGATTCCTGGACATAGGAAAGGAAGCACAAGGGACACATTTTCATGAAAATATCAAATTTAAATCAACAAGTTGAGCGAACATTACAACAAAGTTTAATTTGAAAACCAGACCAATTGAAACAGTTTCTTCTTGGTCGTTCAGTCAGTCCAAACCTTAGTTTGGCTTTCTATGGTTTTCAGTAAAGAATAGAATATTTCCACTGTGTCAGATTCTGAAAGCAGCTGAAAGTTGGCAGTGGACACTCCTGATCACTCTCCATGTGATGATGGTGATATAAAAAAGTAACCTTTGACCTCAATAAGCTACAGTACCCTGGGGTCATCCAGGACACGACTCTCTGATTTGAGAAGAAGATAACTGGACTTCTTCTGTTGCTTTGTCTCTCATCCAAAACGGCTCCTTCAGTTCTGCAATCATGGCTTTTGCTCTGCCTCATCTTTCATCTTTCTGCTTGATGGTCAGGTTCACAAATCAACACTCACTCTTCAGCTTGGTCCGGTGGCTGGTCTCCATTCTGCTCAGAACCGGGCAAAACCTGTGCTGACGGATTGGCTGGCGTCTTCTTTCTTCTCTGTCAAAATGAAAAGACATTGTTGAGATTATTAGATTATTAGTGGCTTCAGGAGAATAAATATTTATACTTGGCACAAAAAACAAGTTTTTAAGATCAGGACTCACCGGTTGGCGGCATACGATGTCAGTGATTTCCTCCTCTACATGGCAAAAACAAACATTCTTACACTTCTGAACTCATATAAACAAACTGTCTGATTTACTTTGTCAGGATAAAACACAGCATGAGTAAGTGAAGTATCCGCAGAGTTTAGATAGTTTAAACAGCAGATGACATCATCAAACTTTCATTTGAAAAACGTGAATTGTGTAGTTGGCCAAACAAAAAAACAAGAGGAAAGAAAATAAGCGTGAGTCATCTTTTCTTTTCTTTAGCAATGTGCTCCCGTTTCCTCCCTTGTGTCACAGTGCAGTAAGTAGCATAAAGCTGCTTAAAGGGTTAAAATGAACTGATCTCCATCGTTGATCTTCTCTCTGAACAACGAGGAAGGAAAGGGGAAAAGCCAAGGTGGCAGATCTGAAGTGAAACGGTCTGGTGGACCAGTTTGATGAGATGGATCCTTCCTCCATATTTATCGTTCCTTCGTAGTAAACCCTCGGGGAAAATGAAAGCAATGACTCACACAAATATTCAGGTGTGTTTCGTAAGAGATCAGATAAAAAAAATCACAACAACAACAAAAGAAAGGTTTTAAAGATCTCGTGTTATCTGTGCATGCATGGATTGTGATCTGCATTGTTCTGTTTGGTTATCTAAAATTTGATTTAGTGGGAAAATAAAAGGAAGTTTAAACATTGTTTATATCCATAAATCCACAACAGGTTTGTTACAAGTAAATAAATCAGAGATCTACTCTGTTTTAGCTAACAGACTGATCTGATTTCCTCTTTTACTATTTAACCAAATAACCAGAATAACCAACTTCCAGAGGCCGTCAAGGTAATGCTTTAAAAAACACTAAACAAAAAAATCAAATAAAAGACCAGCTATTTTACTTTTTTCCTCTTTTGCTCAGGAATATTTTGTATTTGGATAATCAGGGGACAAACTGCTGCATGAACTGAACTGGGTCAAATTCCAGGGATTTGAAGCAAAACCAAAATGCAGCCGTTTATCAAACTTGATAAGTCTGAGTGAAACACGCCACCTTCTTCTCTGTAGAAGGTCCGGTCCTTGGCCATGGCCTCCTCCAGCTTCCTCTCATACAGACTTCGAGTGGACTCTGAGGTCAAAAGGTTCACAGTGTCACAAAACACACAATTCACTTACAGCAACCAGTAATAAAATAATGACAGCTAATACCTAATCTAATGTAAAAATAACAATCATGTGATGCACTTTTTGTTTTTGTCAATAACCTAATAAAAATACTATAAACTGTAATAACCATGTAATACTTCTTCTAATCAAACAACTCAGTGTACCTCGTATTAATTAAATATTTCACCGTTACGTGATCATTTTACACCAATATACAAACTGTAGCCTATAAACAAGCTGTTTGTATTGCAGCTCATTGGTTCTTGTAACCATATTTTGAATAAATGTGAAAACTTTACCATGAATTTATATGTTGTTGACTAGCAAACACTGCAAAAAGAAAAACATTCCCTTTCAAAAGCAGTGCTATTTATGTAAACTCATCATCTGCAGGGACTGAACAAGTAACTGAATAACAGTGATGTAATGTAATGTATAATGTATTTATTTTATGGAGCACCAGTTGTCTCACCACGCGTCTCAGGACACTTTATAAAAAAATAAGTAAATAAAAGTAAAGTATGTCCATTCCATTTGACCCTAGTTATGAAACAATGCGTCAGTTTTATTTTATTAACTGGTTAAAAGGTTTTCTATCTAAGATTAGATGGCATTGAATCGTTTACCTGCCAAAGAAAAACTGCTGATGGTTGAAAGACAAAGCTACAGTGGAAGAATTACTGCCACCAGTTCGATCCTCCCAGTTTGATACCTACTCACTACTGGTCCATGCTTGATGCCGTAGTCTGTCAGTAAATCGCTGATCTGGGCATTACTTCTATTGCTGAGTGACATCATGACGAGGTGAAGGATCCGGATCAGACAGAGGACTGACAGGAGAGCAGGCCGGACAGCAGAAACAATCGATCCGTCACAAGAATAACAGAACAACAAGTACGTCTTAAAAATTATATTTCCATCCTTTTGGTGCGACTGAAGCACATTCTGACCTGACGATATGAAGGAAGGCGCTCACCTTTGAGCAGTCAGTGGCTGGGTGCAGCAGAACAGGTGGAGGGTTGGAACTGGTGCAGCAGGAAAAGGAACTGGGCGTTACTGAGTCACATTCCATCGTGAAGCAATCGTTTTGATTTTCACAATGGATGAAGTGGGATTCTCTGTTACATAATCATTTAAACAGTAGATTAGAATATTACTGACAAGTTCATTTATTTTCAGGAACTTCATCACTGAGTGAAGCACATAATATAGAATAATGAAAACCTTTCAGGTGGAAGCCCCTGTTCCTTATTTCACAGCTCCAAAGTATAGAAAGATGTACTATTAATTATAAAAACGGGCTGATATTGCTTCTTAGCTGTTTTGGAAAGTTACATGTCACATACACATTACTAATAAGTTATATTTATTTATAATGTAGCAGACATGATGTGACAGAAGCAGCAAGCAGCAAAAGGACAAAATATCATTTGATTTGGTTTGTAACTGAGAGGTTTCCAGTTAAAGCTCATGAAAAGCTGCTGAATATTTAAAACTTGAGACGAGGCGACGCCTCCTCACTGACTGCCAGGCAGCAGCAGCGACATTCAGCCTCAGCAATCTGCTCCTGATTCTGATTCTGATGCTTCATTCAACCAGGTGAGACGACTCAGCTCAGATCTCTCATTTTACAACACTGACCAAAGCAAAAGGCAGAATCTGTTATCAGAGTTGTTTATGGCATTTTTATTTTTTCATTTTAAATGTTTCACACTTTAGTTCTAATTTTCATTGGTTTACCGATAATTTTTTATTGAATTATTTGGTCGTATTGTGGAAGGCGCTTTCCTGTTCTGTTCATGTAGTTTTTGCAAAGCTTGAAAGTTGTTTCTTTTATGTCCGTATGAATGAAACACTGAAATATTTTTTCAGGTATGCTACAAACAGAAGTGTGTGTGTATTTGTACTCGCAGACTAACGATGTCTTTGCTGTCGGTAAGTCAAACTGAAAGAAGCCTCTGCTTTCATTTTGTGCACCGATTCTAGAGAAGTTTGGCACAAACACAGAAGAAAACAAGAGGACACAAGCTGACAATCAAGACTCACCAGAACATAATTACACAGAACCCTGAAGTTATGCTTGTCCGAGGAGTTTATTGTAACACTTCGATGCAGCGAGAGGAATTTAAAAAATCTTTTCCAGAGAAAAAAAACATCAGATGGTTGCCTAGATATCCATACATAGATATTCACGGCATGGGAAGAGAGAATATAGTATATTCAATTAGATCAGCATTAGATGTTTTTTATGGCTTTGTTCACCGATGATGCAGCAAAGCATACAAATGTGGAGGAATTTGTCAATCCTTTTGAAAATGTCTTAAACTAAAACAGAATAAACTGAGTGCAGCAGTTCTGTGGTGGAGGAACTGAGACGGTTGAATTTCAGACTCATACTATTTAAAAACCCAGTGATGAGCAATTTTCATTTTCACTACAGACTTACTCATGTTTAGTATTTAATGATGTTTCCAGAACCGTTGGAAGAAAACTCGTCCAATACATCAAAGATCCTCCATCAGACTAAACGGTAGGCACACATTCCTCTGTGCTTCATAAACATACCTTCAGTACCTGTTGCCAAAAAGCTCAGTCTAATCTACACTGTTCCAGTGGAAGTAGATTTTAGCTAACTGCATGTTTACATTTGTGATGGTAGGAGAGAATAGTCCTTTTCCTGGCATGTTTGCCAAACAGCTTGTAGGCAGGTGGAAGGGGTTTTATGGTTACCATGGAGACCTCTACCAGCTGAAATATGAACATTTTCCTTGGCTATGTGCCGTCTGACGCTCATCAGGCCACTCAGAGCTCTGCAGAGATTAGGTTTTGGTTCAAGGTTGCATTTAATTTTAAAGTTTTTTTTAAATTGAATTTGCATTTTGTTTCGGAATACATTTCCATTTCCTCTTGCTATAGTAAGTCATTTTAGTCGATTAAAGTAATTTTGAAGTAGAATAAGAATTGTGCATTTTCCCCTTTACATTTGACATAGTGCCATAAAACAAACTGAACAGTCAGCTGAAAAGATCTTTGTGCTCCCAGTTTTGTTCTTATACGAAGAGTATTTCAGCATTTTCTTCTTCTTGTAGTTTTCCATGTCGATATGCCGACCCGCTTCACTCCAGACGATACCGAGCCGTTCCTGGACGATGATGTTCAAGATGTGAATCAGACCAGATATGACACCTAAAATACAAATGACTCACTCATTTCATAGAGGCATGCGATTTGAAGGTCTACATCAACATCATTCATGCCTGACCTCTGCAGCGGCTCCCTCTGGTGGCAGAATGAATCAGTACTAGTTAAAAGTGTTTCATAAAGATGTGTTGGCAGCAGGGTGTAAAAAAACAAAAAAAACAAATTTCTGTTCGATTGAGAAAAATACTTTATTGTGTATCAAAATACTGTCTTACAATCACTTTAAAAGCCTTTTTTATTTTGGACAAAATTCAGTTATTTAGCTTCAAAATACAGATAAAGGCACAAAGCAGAGGTATGCTCTAATGGAGGGTGAAATGCAAAACAGACTTAAACCGCAGCATCGCCTTAAACTTTAAACCCTTTCGACAAGTTTGAAAACTTCCCTTTTTCGACCCGTTGGTTGTCGACTCAGAACTTTTTCTAAACCAAAGAGTTCCCTCGATCTTGAAGGACACGCGGAGCGCACGCTGGTGTCTAACGTAGCCACACAAAGCGTCATCTTCCAGCAGCTGTGTTCAGAGAAAGCTAAATACGTGTTAGCACACCCTTTGATTTCCTGACTACTAAAGGACAGCAGTGGGTAAAACTGGATCACACTAGCAGCAGATTAAAGACGATGACTGATGATCGTAAAAGCCGAGCGAGGGTGAGCTTTGACTGGGCCGCGCGGCAATAGACAAGCTGAGTTTTATACAGACACAGGTCAAAGTAATGTCACTGTAAGACGAAAATAATCAAAAAAAAGGGTCACTTATAAACCTTTGTCCTGTGATTGCTCCTCTAGAAGCTCCTAAACCCATTTTTCATGTCTGTAAGAGCTCCTCCAGTGTAAACAGTAACCTTCCATCTAAAGCTGGGGACCAAAACCTGTTACTACAATATTCTGGCATTCTGCACTAATTTAAAGTCAACACGTGGCTGAAAGTGTTAAATACTGTGATAGTTTACAGTGATCAAAGGGCCGTCTTCGCCCTCACCCCCCTTTTTCTGAAGGAAACAAGCGTTCACTGTGTTGCTCTTTAGACTGGATTACAGTGAAGAATAACAAGCAAACTGGCTCACATGAGTTAAACTGCTACCACACAGGGAATCTTAATTTGCGACAATGGGAAGACTTTGGAGCCGTAAGCAGCCACCAGCTGGACGGGACCTCCGGGTCGCTGCGGCGGCCGTTAGACGGTGAGGTGGTAGGGGCTGCCGGGGATGTGCTCGTCGCCCCACTTCACCACCAGGATGTACTCGCCCTTGTCTTTGAGCTGGTAGCTGACGTTGTACACGCGGTTGCCCATGTGCTTCACCAGGATCTCCTCGCAGGGGACCTTCGGACCGTCCACTCCCACCAACAGCATGTTACGACCTGCAGAATGAAAAGGTTTTGATAAATAGTTTGGCCTGGATCTCTGTGGTTTAAAAAAAAAAAAAAAAGGGGGAGCATCGTGAATCATTTGAGTCAGAATAGACCTCTGGTTCTGATCTGCTCTGCATTCCCAGAAGCAGAACCAAAGACAGAAACAACGTTCAGCTTCTAGGCACCACAAATCTGGAACAAACTTCCAGAAAACTACAAAACAGCTGAAACCCCGAGTTTCTTTAAATCTAGATGAGTGAAGTATAAAGACTTGCCTGCTTTGCTGCAGTCGACACAGAAGTTGTTCTTCTGACCAACAAACGCCTTGGTCAGGCCCGGGCCCTTAGCCGTCACCTTGCTGGCATCTGAATGAGTGGGAGCCGCTTGCTGAGAACTGCTGATGGCGCGGGTCACAGGGTCGACCATGACCGAGGAGGTTTCATGCATGCTGTGGCTGGACACAAGCTTGGAACCTGGAGAACAGAGCAAGTCAGGGGCGGCTGCGGCTCACTTTACAGTTTCCAACCAAAAGCAAAGACCTTGCTTCACCTGTAATCTTTGCCTTGAAGGGGCTTCCCACAATGTGGTAAGGGCCGCCGTATTTGATGGAGATGAGATAGTTTCCAGGGGCCATCGGGGTGTATGTAACCTTGTAACCCTCTGGACACTCCACACAATCCATCTTCACTTTGGAGGGCCCATCGATGGTCACGGCGAGGGCCCCGGGGCCTGCAGTGCTCGTGTTTACCACAAACTCACATGCGGTTCCTAAAAGCAGTCAGGAAAAAGTGAGCGTGACAATGAATAGGGGAAGAAAACACAAGGCTTCTTGAAGATGCACGCAGCTACTTTAAACACTCCAGCAAAAGCTACCAGACCCTTTTCACCATGCAGAAACTTCTAACTATGTACGTATTACACACGTCCTTATTTCTGACGTAACTTGACATTATGGTAACATGAAATGTGCAAAAACAAAGTACAGATAAAAGGGTTTCTAATGTTTAGTTCTGAGAAATGAAGCCTTAAAGTGGCCAGCAGGGGGAAAAGAAATCTAAAAAAAATTAACAAAGGTTGAACGAGTTCCCCAGAAAACATGAGGGAGGGTGCAGGAATGTAGTCTGCAACATTTATGGGTCTTGAGCTTGAACCCCTCAGCTGCAAAGCAGCTGGAAATGGCTAAAAACATCTTGAGATGGTATATGATTGTCTCTACACTGGAACACATGGATTATCAGCAGAGAAATATCAGACAATTTGTCTCACTGCAGTTTTTTTTGTAACATTTGCTTCTGGATTTTTGTCGGTTTTGATGGAAGAACCAAATGTTTCACGCTTATTTTGTTTCCCATCTCTAACTATGGGACAAGAACCACTGGTGTTACTTGGGCCGATGTTTGTGGGACTAGTTTAACATTTACCTTGCAAATTACTAGTACCAAAATTTGTTCCGATTGATTTAGATTGAGCATCAAACATGTTCTTTAACAATATAATTTTTGCTTCAAACAGAAACCATTTAGAAACGCCGTTTAGTGGAAACAGCTTTCAGAACTCCCAGTACGAACCAGCAACAGCTGCAAGCAGCTAATTGTATTTAGTTACATTTAATTTGTCATCCCCTGTTCAACGCTTGTAAAGCTGTGACAGTTGCCAATTGTGTTAATAACTTCCATTAGCAACACAAGATGATGATAATGCTAATAGATATGCATTTTCTGGATTTTGCATGTTCAAAACACAGCAGTAACATGCCACTCAAGAGAGGCTGCACAGTGGCATATGTGGAAAAACTGATGCAATGAAATGTTTTTATGTAATGACCAGGTTTCCATTTGGATCTGAACTCCATCTTGTACAAGCCATTCTGTTAAGCTTTGCAACTTTCACCTTGAACCCACATTTAAAGAGTGTCACTTGTTTCCAATGATTCAAATCCTATTGCAACACCATTTTAAAATAACTAAAGACAGAGGTGCTTGGAAAAACTGGAATTTATAAGAATCAATGTTATAGAACCTATAACCTTGTACTTATGCCAACCTGGATAAAAAAAAAAATAGTTACACTCTCTGCAAAGACGATGTACATGATGGCGGTACGCTACCTGTGGTGCCTCCCTCCAGTCCCGGTCCGTAGGCGGACACCATGCCCGGATCTCCAGCCTGGCCCGTCTCCCCGACACGGATTTTAAACGGACTTCCCGGAATGTGACTCCCATTAAACTTGACGTCGATCAGATAGAGGCCGTTCTCTCTGGGGATGAACCGGACTGCGTATTTGTCTGGACAAGGGGGACAGCAGAGCTCAGTCAACACGGCGGCTCCTACAGCCCTGCTGGCTCTCTGAAGGACTCTCCTCTGTTACCTTGATCGATCTCTGTGACGCAGCACTGCTCCAGCGCGCCGGAGGGACTGTGGACCTTTGCGTCGATCACACCTTTGGCGCCGTTGAGGCTGACGGCAAACGATGCCGGCTGGTTTACCTTCAACCCTGACTCCTGCTCGACAACAAATAAACTCCGACACTGAGCCACAAGCTGAGATTACTATCCAAGCTAACAGCTGCTAACAGAAATTTCAGTATTTATCTTACCTGGAGGTCGCTAAGAGGGCTAAAGAGGAAGGCTGTGTAATGAAGAGACAGAAGGTGGAATGGACCCGAGAGAATCAGTGGATCAGGTTCTGAATTTTAGTTCTTTAGCAGTGTGAAGGAGTGTGTGAGAGCAAAGGAGAACCCATAGAAACACATCTGTAGAACCCAACTCTGGATTTTATAGGATTCTTTTTGAAATCAATGGAATGTGAGGTTTGGTAATGGATGTGTGTGCGAGATCAAGAAGACAGGAAGGGAAAATGAAACAGCCTGTTTCCGACCTCTTTAACCCTTTAGCGTCCTGCCACAACTTCAGAGTGTGAAGGCTGTTGGGAGCCTTTAGAATGAGGCACGAGAAACACACACAGTCCTCGAGTTTTCCAGAAGCCCCTGAACTGCCCCCCCATGCAGCATCAGCTCATCATACAGCTTCACCTGTCCACTCTAGTCTCACAGCATCTACTCACTGTTCTCTCCTTTTCTACTCACCAACTGACATGTCTGATTAGGTCATTTAAAGACCCCAAACTAAAACTGCTCAACTTCCCCCATCTCCTCTGGTTTGACACACCAGATGGATTGAGCTTCAAGCTGCTGCTGCATGGCGGGCAGTGCACTGCGGCCTGGTCTGCATGCACACGGATGTGTGTGTGTCTCAGAGCCTCACCTGAAGACTGGCAACAGTGAGGCGGCGGGCGTCGTCCGACGGCGAGGCCACGGGGACGATGAAGGGGCTGTCGGGGATGTGCTCGTCGTTGAAACGGATCGACACCTCATAGTCGCCTGCAGGACGACACAACGGTCAGAGTCAGTGAAGCTGGTCGACGGGGAGCAGTCAGTCACTCATGGGAAGTATTTGTTGGAGTCCAAGATTACTTGAAAAGCATGCGTTTCATTGTTCAAACAGTTTAATTTATTCACAAAGGGCTTTTTTATAGTTTGTGAAAGAGAAATGGATAAAATTATTGTTAGATGGTTGTGCCTTATAAACAGAGCTCCATGTTTAACTCATGAAAACCATTTGATTGCTCATGCTCAGTGCGTCTCCTCTCACCCGGCTCCTGAACAATGTAAGACACTCCACTGGAGCCGTCCTTGCGGTCCTCGAAGGTGATCTCTGCCTTGCTCGGCCCCTCCACGGCGATGCTGAGGCCCCCGGCCCCGGCCTCTCTGGTCCAGATGCTGAACTCGGCTAAGGAGCAGCACAGAGGTGTCAGTTTCACCATGTGAAAACACACACTGCTCACACACACACACACCGATCGCACCGACCTGGTACTCCAGCCTCGGCCCTCTCCAAGCCCGGCCCCCCGGCGCGAACTTTGTGGGCTCCGCCCTCACCTAGGGGCCCGACGGTAAACTGGAAGGGGCTGCCGGGCACGTGCATGCCGTTGTACTTGACGCAGACTGTGTGGACGCCCGTCTCAGTGGGGACGAAGCGGATGCAGTAGGTGTTGTTCTCTCCCTCCATGATGTCGGCTTTGTGGACCTGACCTGAGGGACTGGTCACCTGGGCCGTCATGTCCGCTATGCTGATCTCTGAAGGAAGAAAGGTTGGGGAGGAAGGTGGAGGTCAGATCGCCAACAAGTAAACATTTGGGTCTTGTGAATTCTCAACTTCCTGTTTGGGTCACCTGGGATCTTGAGGCTGAGGTCACACTGGCTGCCCACGTTGGCGACAGAAGCTGCTCTCTTCTTCCTGGTGATGCTCTCCTTCATCCTGCCCTCCCCAGTCACCTTCACTGTGAAGGCGCTCCCTGTGTGCACAATCCATTGATTTAGTAAGCCAAAAGCCTCGTATTCCTGACCTTTAACCCCTGACCGTTTAATGGCAAGTACCTGGCACATGTTGGTCAGCAAACTTGATGTTGATGATGTAATTTCCTGGTTCTGTGGGGCAGTAGGTGACCTTACAGGTGCCATCCTCCTGATCCTCTGTGTTGATATCCACTTTACTGGGTCCCTCAATAGAAAGGCTCAAGCCTCCGTATCCTAGCAACAATAGGCAGAAGTTAATATTCAATTCCCTTGTTTTTTTCCAGAATAATTTTGTCAAAATCTCCTCTGGGCGTTTACCCGCATCGCGAGTGTCGATGATGAACTCTGCCGGCTCGAAGGTCCTTGCTTCGCTCAGGCCCTGCCCGCTCACACGCACACGGCTGGCGTCGCCGATCTCCGATTGGCTGATCATCACAGAGATGGGGCTGTTGGCGATGTGGCGGCCGTTCTTCTTGATGTTCACCAGGTGCTCGCCGATCTCCTTCGGCACGAACGAGACGCCTGACGGAAGCGGCGGCGGTTAAAGCACCGATCGCATTCCTCCAAAGAGGTTGCCTGTGGAGCGATCGGCGGCAGACTCACCAACATGGCCGTTCCGCAAGATCTTCAGCAGGCAGGGTTCCTCGCGACCAGAGGGCGTGGTGAGGGAGGCGGTCAGCTGGCTGATGTCCAGCTCGCCGATGTCCAGAGGGATGTCAGCAGCTGACCCCACCTTCAGGTGGGACATCCGCATGGAGTCGTCCCCTGGAGACGAGGACAGGCTGATTAGAACAAACTCTACACATCTGAACACCCGCTACTGCCCACGATAGAATAATAAATGCAGCAACTATTATATTTGTCAGCATGATGTATGAAGTCTTTATTACAAATTGTTCCCATTCCTGCTGCCATGATTCATGAGACCCATTATCCTCATAACTAATGTCACTGGCTAATAAACCAGTCAAATGTCATTGCACAGCAACTTCTTAAAATCTTTTTACTGTGCAATGAAGCAAATAAACCACAGAATAAATACAAGATAGAAATAAACATTTTGACAAACTATGATCTGAGATTTCGAATACTTGGAGGAAATAAAATTTAGATCAATTTCCTGTTTTCTTTTAATTTGAAAAAAACCTCAATAATCTGAAGGTTTTCTTTCTAGTTCTTATTTTCCTGAGATTTGGCAATAAAGGAGAGAATCATTTCCTTTCAGTCCAGCATCTGGCTCTTCTCTTTTCGCTAGTTTATAGTTCAGTAAGCCATTTAACTCTGACCTATGAGTCATTCAAGTACACACCTATTCACAGCACTTCAAGCAAAAAACTTTCAAACGCCTACACTTTCATTGAAGATCTCACAAAAACAGATTGTTCATAAAAATATTCAACAAAATTTCCAGTAAAAACCCAGGAAATTAAGATACAATTAAGATAAAGCAAACATTGTTCAGAAACTGTCTTCATAAAGTAAGAACTCTTCTCAAAGAAATACCCCTGAAGGAATATGATCGCAAAGATAAAACACTAATTTGTTAAATGTTCCTGCCAAACGTCAGCAGTCATGATGTGGGATCTGAAAGATTGAAATGAAAATGCGGGACATGACCACTAACTTGACTGCCGGCTCGAAAACGCAGCCTTACCAGTGATTCTGGCAGAGAAGGGGCTTCCTGGGATGTGCTTGTCATTATATTTGACCAGGATGCTGTAGTCCCCTGGCAGGACAGGGAGGTAGGACACTGTGCAGGTCCCGTCCTGGTTGTCCATGCAGCTGATGTCTGCTTTGGATGGCCCCTCGATGGCCAGAGAAAGACCACCTGTGTTGGTATACAGCAATGCACAAAGTTGTATTTTTGTTTCTGCAAGATTCATTCTCAAACAATCAAAATCCAGACTATTTGTCAGGTTTCTGCACAAAAGCAAAAAAAATTGACTCCAGTTCCACCTGCAGTCCATGTGCAGACAGTTACATGTACATTGTGGAGGAACAAAAGGTATGCACATGTATGTGTAGGTTTTACATACACTTGTAATAAAAATACATGATCGGCTTGAATTTAACGTTTGTGTGAACACTGAAGTTGGTGTTATTTCTGCATACCCTCTCCAGCGTCTTTAGTGTCAACAGTGAAGACGGCAGGCTTGTTCACGGTTCCATGGATAAGACCAGGGCCGTAGGCACTGACGTTCCCGCTGTTCATGTAGTCCACAAAGAACTGCAGGGGGCTTCCTGTTGATGGAAAACGGAAAAATGCATGAAAAACAGTCATTTAGGCAGTTTTGATGTACTGCAGTAGCTGCAGGGATTTCAGAACTCTGATGTACCGGGGATGTGGATGCCATCATATTTAATATCCATCTCATGCAGACCGGCCTCTGTGGGACCGTACTTCACGGTTACGGTGCCGTCCTTGTTGTCGGTGATGTCGGGTTTGGCCACCTTGCCTGATGGCATTCGGACTTCACCTTCAAGAACAAAATAGAGGCATATGTTGTAACTAGTGGTTTAGTGCTCCATACTTCTTTGATAGTTTGTCTCATCTTGTACTCCATCTTGTCTGGGTCTTGGACATTGAAGGCTCTGGATTTTCTCAAGACCGCAACCATGAAAATGTCACTAAATATCCAGAATATTGTCCGTTTTATTTCACATCCTGGCTTTCATTGGCAGATTCAAATCCATTAACAACATGACTCCTTCCTAAATATGTATTTTGTTACTGCAGTCAACAATCCACACCCCAAATAACCCCAAGAATCAACAGTCTTGGTTCTGTCTCTGCCTCAATAGAGTCTGGTACTAATTTGGTCTTGGGTTAGGTGGTCTCGACTATCACTTGGAAATCGTAACGACGAGATTTAAACTTTATGCATTACCCGTGATCTCTCCCTTCTGAATGGTGAATGGAATAACCAGGTCAAAAGGTCGGAGTCCTGTCACGTCCAGGCCATTCATCCCAACTGGTCTGTCGGTCGCCTGAAAGACAGAACAGAAATTAAAGGATTGCAGACTTTATGGCGCGCTTCTCTGCTAAGACATGTTGCACACCATCAGCACAATGCAAGACAAAAGAGGTAAAGCTTCCAAACACCAATGCAGGGATGAGACGACATGGAATGAAATGACAAATGAGGATTATGGTCAAGACGATGGCACCAGCACAAACTGCGAGAACAAAACTAGTGGGTCAGAGACCAGAGGAAGATGGCTCTCGTGAAAAATCGCTTTGTTTCTTAAGCGATTTCCACATGAAGCAGTTGACAACAGAGCTGCACAATTATTTAATAAAAAATCTGAGGGAAATGTAAATCTCTCCCACAATGGGGATGTGATATTGTAAAGCTCAGCTGCACTGTTCATGTGTTGGAGGAGGGATTCAGTTTTTCACACGAAGGGAACGAAGTGATAAGAAAAAGGCATCAGTATGAATGAAACACCTGCAAAGAGAGACGGACACCGAGTCTGATGAAGTGAGGCGGTGTGGGATGAAAACAATGACATGGAAGCATGACAACTGGGGCAAAAATAAATTTAAAAAAATAAGGCAGCTAAACACAAATGGAGCTAAAGACCAGCTTGATGTTTGTTAGGTACCCAGGGCTGTTGAGTGTAGTATTGGGGCATTTGTCTCTGCTGCATGAGCTGGTCTGATGGTCCTTCCAGAGCCTGGGAGAGTAGGGAGGTGGTGAAGAGAAGGCACAAAAGATCAAGGAGTGAAGTGTGAAACAAAATGATTTAGGGAACACTCATACTGCCAGAAGACTTTCTAAATAATGACTTTGTAAGGAAAGGCAGAAGCATCATTGCTTTGTTCTGCTGAAGGACCTGGGATATCTGGAGCAAAAGCAGAAATACTTCAAATGGAAACTTTGTGCTAATCTATTCTGAAGAAATTGAAGTAAAGCCAGAAGGTAAACTGGCTTGAATGCCCAGAGGTTAGTCTCTACAAATATCTGATAAAAAAATTCTCCAGTTTCATTTTGGTTCTTATTTTAAAAATCTACTCATCTTTAGCAACCATCATCTTTCTTTAGCAATCTTAAGCCAAACATTTAAGAAAAGCAGGCCGGTGCGACTGCAGTTCAAGCAACTCACCGTAACTTGGAAGGGACTGTTGGGAATGTGCTCCCCTCCGAAACGGACACATATTACATACTCTCCGGGTTGCGGTGCGGTGTAGAAGATGTCAAAGGTGCCGTCCTCATTTTCGACGACGTCCACGTCGAGCTCCGCCCCTTCGGGCGTGCACACGCTGCACGTCACCTTGCCTTTCCCAGCAGCCTTGGCGTCAACTGTAATGACTGTCTGTTCACCAATCTGAATAGTTGGACCAACACCAGCGCCTTGGGAGAACAAAAACATGCATAATGTGATTTGTTGTTACAGTATGATATGTAAAAAAAAAGTATGGAGGACTGAACGTGCCAAATACCCAAAATCAAGCCACTTTAAGTGGATTACATTTGTTAATAGATCATTAAATGCATCCAAATATAGATTGAAACTATTTTGTCATTTTGGCTCTTCAATTTGCTGGAGTTCACATTTGGATTAATGGGCTTCATTCATTTTTCATCTTATTTTCTTTGCATTTCCATACATTTTCCACGTGTATGATTACAGCCATCTTACAAAAATTAAAAATGGAATCATGCCACACATAGACATACATTTCAAGCATTTGTTTGAAATACTTTTATGGTTTGCGTCAGATGAAAGCATTTTTTGTGATGTTAAGTACAAAACAAAGAATTATGATAAACACCCAAATTTAATGAGATATTGTTCTATAAAGGTTAAGATAAATTCACTAAAGTTAAAATACAGTCCTGTCAAAGGTGCTAAATTGTAAAAATGAAAAAAAAAAAAACTTGTCCAAATAAAACATTGGATAAAAAAAATAAAATCTTGAATATACACTACAAAAAAAATTTTTTTTAAACGAAATCATAAGATTGGACTAAAATATGTGAATACTTTATGTAGCACATTACATGCTACATAGTTAAGACATCTTTATTTTGATGAGCATTTTTAGTTTTGGCAGGTTCATTCCTCCATACAGCTTCCCAAGTTTACCTTCATAAAAAAACATTGCATGCACATTCCACAACCATGAGACCAGGTTAAAGTTGGGTCAGATCTAGTCATGTTATTCAAGTCTCATGTAACTTGTAACCAACTAGTCATCTGTTATTAAAAAGTTTCAATTTAATCTACGACTATAACTAGATTAGCTAAAAGAGCCATTCCACCATGCCATCCTATTGACGCTGTTAGTCCTTTAGTCCGTCCAATAAAAACATGAGTCAGGAAGTGTTATGAGAGAAGTAAATGAGTTTGAAAGAAATGAATAAATAAAGCACAGGATGGGATATTCTGTAAAGGTTTGGTACCACTAATTCTCCATGCGAAAAGAAAAGAAAAACAACAAAACAACAGAGAGAGAGCAATTCTTCTGTTGCGAGTCTTTCACAGGGCTTACCTAAACCGTGACCGCCGATTGAGACTGATAAAAGGAACGGTGAGAAGCAGGGGAGCAAGATAAAAGAAAAAAGGTGACAAATAAAAGACAGTCAGATAAGGATGTGGGGGTGCTGGGTGGCATTGACTGTGCTCCAGACAGTTGGCTGAAGAACGGTGGTGGTGGTGGAGTGCATGTGTGTGTCTGGGGGCGAGGAGTATAGGTGAGGTGCAACTGAGGAGCACAGCGTGAGCAACATGACATACCAATGCACAGAAAAATGAGACCTGAGCAGTAAATAAAAACTGATGGACATGTTGAAAGGGAGAGCTCAGTGCAACGCAGCTGGAGAAAACAAAGGCAATCACACAAACACAAGCAAATTAACACATTAAGTTCATCCATCTGTCAGATTCAACACATCACTCCACATAGTGGCCACTCTGCAGTCACACTGCTGTCAGTGCAAATAATGACTTGTCAATATTTGCAGGACGGTGAGATGACTGCATTATATTTACAGTTGATTGTTTTTGGAAAATTTTCTTTAAGTTTTGAATACAATTTGAAGTTTTCTTAATTTGCTTGTGTTTCATGCATTTGTACACTCTTAGATAGCAGGATCTTCTCTGACACTATTAATTTCAAACGTAAATCATTTATACGGCAAAGACATTTTCAGTCAATTAAAAAGCAATGAAAAGATTTTTTACTAAGACTTTAAAAACTTTGAAACCACTCTGTATTCAAAGAACCCCGTTTACAGTAAAATGCAGCAAGAAATGACTGAGATGAATGTGTCCATAGTTGCTGAGATTCTGATCTCCAATTTTTTTTTTTCCAAATTAAGTCAGTAAAATGCATAGGACACGCACACACGAAAAAAAGAAAACCTCCAGTTTATATGGAGCAAACTAAAACAAAAGAACTTTGATTCCAACTCTAGAATACAAAGTTTCTATAAATCAGGGTGTGAGCGTAAAGAGGCTAACCTGTGACGGTGCACTTGCTGGCGTCTCCGGTGGGAAGAGCTCTGATACGGTACGGCGAATAAGGAATCTCATCCCCTCCGTATTTGATTAGGATGGTGTATCTGCCCGTCATGTCTGGTACATACGACACCAGGTAGGTCCCATCGTGGTTGTCGCGGATCTTTGCCTTCTTAGGCTTCCCCTCTGGGTCCTGCAGAAACACAAGGACTTAAATGCTCAAAAACTGCACCAGATGATCGGCTTTCGTGCTTTCTATCTGATTGCATAAAACATGCAAAGACTGGAGACTCAAAAATCTGATCAGTTTTCAAATAATCAAATTTGTGAAAATAAAGTTCACACTACCATTTGTCTTCTCCTCTGTAAATAATGGCGACCTTACAGAGTCCCCGTTGGGTCACTCTTATCATATCACTTTATCATTGTCTTTTTCGCCATAAATTATTTATATTACATAGTGCAGAATTCATTTAGAGAAATCCAAATCCTCTAAAATCCAGAGGTGTATGTCATTGGTTTAAAAGAACCAGAGGTCAGAAATAAGAAGCCTGACTCACCGTGATCTGCACTGCCAGGAGTCCCTCGCCTGCATCTTTGGCATCAATGGTGAACTCGACAGGCAGAGAGGCGGGTACGCCCGTGGTGTTGAGGCCAGGTCCGCTGGCACGCACCTTGCTGGCGTCGTGGGTCGGGAGGACCTTCACCTTGTAAGGGCTGCAAGAGGC
The DNA here is from genome assembly GCA_010277075.1 of Poeciliopsis retropinna. NCBI lineage: Eukaryota > Metazoa > Chordata > Actinopteri > Cyprinodontiformes > Poeciliidae > Poeciliopsis > Poeciliopsis retropinna. Next base: position 3,913,455 of record VMRM01000009.1, read on the forward strand.
AGACAGGAAGTGCAGTTTGAACAGAAACCAAGAATTACCACTGAAAGGTTGGGGAGAAATTGACAGCGATTTTTCAACGTACCATTTATTTTGTATTGCAAATTAGGTAAAAATTAAAATTTCTTCATAAATCCCCTTATTAGAAAAAAATTCTATTTTTTCTCTATGAAGGCCTCCGAAGTTTGTTAGAGAACATCAGACTGATTCTTTAGAAATTAAGAACCTGACAATAGAACCTATTGTTAGGCTTTAAAAAAACACAAATATACTTAATCAGAAATGAAATGAACACATTGTATGAAAAAGTAATTTGGAGCAAAATATCAAAAAAATGGACAAAATGTTCAAACTAAAAGATTCTTGCAAAATTAGCCTCATTTTGTTGGAGAATGCTTTCACAATATGTCATAATAACACAACTGCAAAAACAAACCATGAATTACCTCCATGTTTGAAACCTCAGTTATTAATCATTTTTGGGCAAAGTCATTAAGAGACACTACAGGTCTGAGGAGCTTCTTCAGGCTCCAGACCCCACAAGGCCTGGTAAAGAAATTTATCATAATAAGTGATAACATAATAAATGCCTGCCAATAATAATTACTGCTGAAGGCAAATGATGCATTGAGTTTTACCTGCGTGGGATTTCCTCATCAGCATACAAGACATTGATAGAGTAGGGTCCCTCTCTGGTGGGAACATAGTTGACTGTGTGAGTCTGGTCTCCATTATCCACCACCTCAGCAGGCTCCACGACCCCTGCAAGAAACGGCAATGAGGTCATCGTTTCTACATTTTGCTACTGCAAACGTAAATGGAATATTTTCCCAAATAAAGTCTTTTGCTAGAACTAATCATGGATCCCGCTGAGGTTCGTCTCAACAATCAAGAACACTCATCACCTTTGGGTCCTTGAACGCGGACCTGCAGAGGGGCCACCCCGGCTTTGGAGGCGTCCACTGTGAACTCCTGAGGGATGTTGGCTCTGACGTTGGTGCCAAGGCCAGGACCCTGACACTTCACCTTAGTGCTGTCCACAGTGTCGCTGACTGGAACGGAGAAGGGGCTTCCTGCTCAGACAAAACAACGTTACAAAGTTTTTTATTTTTAATGTAGTAAAACATTAGTAAATGCTAAAGTTGAGCAGATTAGTATTTGCTTTTGATTCTCATATATTCAATCTCAAGGTGTTGGAGACAAACTCCTCCAGAAGGTGTTGTAGTTGTGAGTCACCTTTGATTGGCTGTCCTCCATAGGTGATGTTGAGGTTGTAAGTTCCAGGCTCATAGGGAATGTACTCCACACTGCAGCTGCCATCTTTGTTGTCAGTGCAGGACATTTTGGCCTCTGATGGACCTTCCATTGCCAGACCAAGACCTCCAGTTCCCGCTCCTCTGCAGAAGGAACATGGCATTATAAAAATGAAGAGAAGGAGCCACTCCACCGGATGAGCCAACCTGAACTTTTTCCGTACCGTGTTTCAACCATGAACATGTTCGACTTGTTGGTGATGCCGCTCTTCAGGCCAGGACCGTGCACACGGACACGAGCCGGATCGCAGCCCTCGGTGACCGCCACACGGAATGGACTGTTGGGCACTGGAGAGCCATCGTAGCAGACCTCCACACTGTGAGGGCCTGAGCACACACACACACACACACACAGACAGTTACAATCCCCACCAGCCAGCAGGTATCGTCCCCCTGCTAATGTTCATGTCGTGATGTTTAAACCCACCCTCCTCGTAGGGAGTGTACTCCACGGCGTACATGCCATCGCCGTGGTCTGTGATCACGGCATCCGGGCAGCTGCCGGATGGACTGCTGATGCGAGTTTTGATGTGGTCGCCTCCGTTCTGTGTGAGAGCACGAGCATCCACGGTGAAGTCTGTGGTCGCGTCACGGAATACTCCTAAAAACACACAACATACAGTTGTCATAGCCTGTGCAGATGTAACTCATTTAAAGTATGATTGATTCAGATGACGAGGATAATCAGGTTGACAGTTTCAGATCTTTACATGATGTTCATTTAACAAATCAGTGTCTGACAAGTAAAAATGGGCGTGTGTGTGTTTGGTCATGTGACAGTGATAGTGATGCAATGCTCGATTTTGTGCTGTTTAACCAAAGCAGAGAAGCAGGGTGGCCATTTTTGAAATGTTTACAATATAAAAAATATCTATAAATATTTATTATTGGCCATAACAGCAGTATTAATATTGCCATAAATTCGTATCAGTGCATCCCTACTATATATATATCTGTCTCCTGGAAGTTGATTGTTCAAGTGGATGGCGAGGTTACCTTTGCCTTCCACTCCTGGTCCAAACACATGGACTCCACTGGCATCGATGGCCGGCTCCACGTTAAGGCGGGCAGGGAAGTTTGGCACGTCCTGGCCCCCGTAGCGTATGGTGAGCGTGTAGGAGCCCGGGTAGAGCGGGATGTAAGTGATGGTGTAGGTTCCATCTCCGTTGTCCTGGATGTGAACCTCGGCCTCGGTGCCGCTGTCCGAGATGATCTCGATGGTGAGCTCAGCCGGACCAGCATTGGTGCAGTCCACTACAAACTCTCCGGTCTCCCCGACCTTGGCCCGCTCCAGGCCTGGGCCAGAGCAGCGCACCTAGACAAAAGAAGGAGGCAGAGTTAAATGACTGATTCGTTATAAGGAAATGAAATAATGCGGACAAGATCCATGAAGGCCTAGGAGGAGGGAAGCTGACTCTGCTGACCTTGGATGGGTCAGTAGGAGGGTAAGCTGTAGGAGTGTAGGGTGATCCAGGGATGGGCACTCCGTCGTAGGTCAATTCCACCTGGTACGGCCCCGCCTCACGAGGGATGAACTTCACCTGACTGGTCTCTGGGCTCAACCCTGGCTCAACCTGGAACAAAATGAAAGAAAAAGTATTTCAGTACTGTAGTTTTTAAGAGATTGACTGTGTAGAATTCAGAAATTTTGGACTAGAAAAAAAAAAATCTAAAGTTAAACTGACCTTACAAGTGACCGGTTTTCCTGAAGGTCCAGTAACCTTGGCGGCAACTTTGCCCTGACCGCCAGCACCCTTCGACTTGACAGTCACCTCCTGGTCTTTGCCGATGGTCATTTCTGTAGTGACACAAAAAGCATTCTTGGGTCAGGTGAAATGCAACAGTAGGTGTTAATTTGGTTCTGAAATCTTATTACCAAGACGGGAAAAAATTCAAGTTTTAAATAATTTTTTTCACCTTTCTTCACAGTTTAATCATTTTGACATTCATTTAGCATAAGTGCTGGATTATGCAATTCAAACATGACTGAAAGATTGAACATACTGTCTCCTAGTCCAGTGACGTTGACCTTGCTCAGGTCCAGAGTCGGAGCCACAGCAACATTGAAGGGACTCTTGGGAATATGATCTCCACCGTAAGTCACAGCAACTCCCAGCGGACCCTGATGGAGAGACAAGAGCAAAGATGATGACATTTACGTCACCTTCCCCTAAACATGCAGCCTCTTTAACGCAGATTCCCAGTTTCTAAGTGCGGCGCAGAAATCTTGTCCGAAATTGAATCGGCAAGAGAGCTCCTGCTGTCTCACCTGCTGCACAGGAGTGTATTTGACAGTGTGTGTGTTGTCATGGTTGTTTATGACTTCAAAGTCTTTAACGGCCTCTGCTTTGGTCGGCCCACTGAAGCTGCAGTCCAGGTTGGCCTTTCCAGCTCCCTTGGTGTTCACAGTGAAGTGAGTGGGTTTGTTCAGTTCAACTCCTGGATGGAACAAAAAGACCAAAGCATAAAAACATTGATCCCTTAAGGAGGTTCCTTGTAGGAAATTAATCTGAATTAACCTACTGCCATGCATTTAAATGACTGATGTAAAATAACTTAAAAGTGATTAGTTTATTTCCAATTATCTCAATTTGTTTTATTTCCAATTCTTTAGAAAATTTGCTACCAAGTCCAATTAGATCTGTATTTTGTATCATACTCTATAATAACTGGTCAGTATTTTGTACAGCTTGTTCATACCGCTGCGGCTGAGTCCTGGTCCCTCCGCCTTAACTTTGCTGGCATCATGAGACGGATCCACCTTCACTCTAATCGGTGACATGGGAATGGCCTAAACAGGAAACAGAAGCATTATAGCTCATATGTACCAACCTTTTAATGCATTCTGGCTAATCACGTATGATTCAAACTCACGTGTTCAGCAAACAGCACCATGATGGTGTAGCTGCCGGCTCCAGGAGGAGTGTATTTCACAGTGAATGTGTCGTTGTCGTTCCTGATGATGTCAAAGTCTATGTCTGCCTCTGCTGGTCCCACCACACCGGGAGCACACTTAATTCCTATGCTGATGTCACCTGAGGCCAAGAGACGATATTAATACACTTTTTCATTTGTGATATGGACTTAAAGTTTTATCATGTAATTTTGTTTTAATATTGTGATAACAGTTGTGACTAAGAACCATTTATTGCTCCTGTTTTAGCCAACTGTATGGCTACAGCGAGATATACTTACCATATAGTTGATCAACAATATGGTAAGTATCCACCCCTACTACTTGCATGTTAAAAACACCAATATGTTTTGCAGGGTCTCAATTGTAGATGCAGAAAACTGGACTGTTTTCTTAAAGTCATCTTACCTTGACCAGCCTCTGAGCAGTCAACAGTAAAGTATGTCGGTTCAAAGGCCTTCAGGCCGGTCTTCGCTACGCCAGGTCCAGAGACCTTCACCTTGTTCGGGTGACAACCAGCACCAATATTCATCTGGAGTCAGAGGCACACAGAGACGAGAGCTTAGGAGACCTCTGGGGTTGCAGAAGCATAAAACCAAACCAAAATCCAGATTTTAGATCCTCACCCTGAATGGACTCTCGGGGATGTTGACACCCCCCCAGGACACCATGACAGTGTGCTTCACTGGTTTCCGTGGTGTGTAAGTGCAGGTGTATGTGCCGTTACCGTTATCTTTAACCTGGACATCCACAGGGTTGCCCTCTCCATCCTGCGCAGTAAACAATAGTTCTCAAATAAGTGTGTAAAATACAGTTAAGACATGCTATTATGGAAGGATTTTAATGATGAGCACAACTGTAACGGATAAATCTGCTTAATAAAAACTTAATCTTGGTCTTTTACAAGGGTATAAAATCTTTAAGTGGAATATATTTATATCGCTATAAAGCACAAAACAAATAGATCTTTGCAGTAAGTGAACATTTTGAACCACAACAAAACAAACTACCTGAGCAACAATCTTAAGAGGAGCTTTTCCTCCTTGTTTGGTGTCCACTGTGAACTCTGTGGGCTTGCCAACAGCCAGACCACTGCTCTGGAGGCCAGGACCATACGCCTTAACCTGAAAAGGCCATCAAGGTTACAAACAGTCAAGGACACATTTCTTTGTTCCAGCCCATGTCCCTGGGTGTTTTTACTTTGTCGGGGTAGAAGTCTTTCCCTGGAGCGTTGACAATCTCAGCCATGAAGGGCGAGTGCTGGATGTCCTCGTTGTTGCACAGCACATGGACGGCGTACTCGCCTGGCTCTGTGGGCCAGTAGCGCACGTCACATGAGCCGTCGCCCTTATCGTCACATTCAATCTTGGCCTGGGATGGACCTTCCACAGAGAAACCTGAGAAAGAGAACATGGATTAGTGCTCTTGGAGACGCAGTGTAGGCAGGAGAAACTTAAGCCCGACAGACATGGGGTGGATTTTCCTGCCCTTTCGTCTCTAGTTACTCACCCAGGGTACCGGCGTTCTGGCCAACAGCCTCCACCACGAAGTCTGCAGATTTACCAACAATCCCTCCCTCCAGCCCGGGGCCCCAGGCTCTCACTAGCTGCTGACCAGCCTCAGAACCAATCTTACCTCAATGGGACTAAAGAGGAGAAGCCGGGGTCAGTCATTGTGAAGCTCAGCTACCAGCTCCAGTTACAGTGGTAGTTCAATACCTGCGGGGAATGTGCTGTCCTCCCCAGGTGATGGTGATGCTGTACGTCCCAGGAGTGGTGGGGTAATACTCAAACCCGTACACGCCGTCTCCAAGGTCTTTCCTTTTGCATGGCTCCTCAATCCCCTCTGCAAATACAGGACATGATTTACAATAGAACGTTTTACTCATGCAATATTTAGAAAGCCTATAAACACATCCTCAAAGTACTGTTGGCTCAGGTCAAGTCCTGTGATAATTGAGTTTAACTGAACCCAAAGAGGAATTGGAAAATGTTTTTCTGTAGTGAATATGTTGTGTAGACCTTCTATCCATACAACAAGGTTTTACAACATAGCCTAAAGTCAGTTTTGCAATGATTTTAATAAATACATTGGGGTTGCAAGTGGACAGCAAAGCTAAGGGACTCCTATTTGCCTTTAGCTTTCACAGCAAGAAATACCCACGTTAGGTGAAAGTCTGGTTCGTTTTTTTGCGGTGTGAACGCCAAAATAAATAAATAAACAAACTCTGGTCCACCTAAAGGTCTTGGTTCGGTTGAAGTAAACTCTGGCAGTGTGGTTTGAATGCATGCGTAACCGGACTGCAGCACAGGGCATTCTGGGTAAACACAACCAAAACTAATGGCGCAATGATAGTGGGAGAAATGACCTCGATCTTGTAGCTACAAATCAGCAGCCTCTTCAGTTCATCTCCCCTCCACTGGACACATCTGACCCTAATAAAGTACCATGTTTAACAAGACCAGGAATATCTAGGGAAAAAAAACACCTGGTTTGATCTTAATGTAGACATTAAATCTTAGTGACAGCCAAATTAGGCACCAGCAACACCTGAATAGAGCTGGTCTGAATTGGAATGAAGCTCTAGAAGAATAGTTTCTTTAAATTTGAGATCCAACTAAACAGTCAGTTGGATAAAGAGACATGACGATAAAATCAGCTGCACATGTCAAATTATGCAAAACTGACTCCAGTTTCAGTCAGAGTCGGTCATTGGAACATGTCATCGTTTGCTGTATGAAACCAGAACTGATACCAGTGAAACAAACCCAATGCCACAGCACTGAAGTGAAAGTCTGTGTTTTAAATAGTCATGAGTGCTTTCACTGGAGTTCTATGGATAATGAACTGTGAACTTACTGGGGCCCTTGATGGTGACTTTCAGCTCCCCGGTGCCGGCTCCTTTGGTGTAAACCTTAAAGTCTGCCGTCTCCTTCACCCTCAGGCCCTTTGGCTGCAGGCCGCGACCTTTCGCTCTGCACAGGCTGGGGTTGCATGCTGTGAACACGTAGGAGAAAGTTAGAGAGAAGCAACTTTAAAGTTGAATTTTTTAAAGTTGAAGTTGAAATTTCCAATTCAACTTTATAAGCACAGGCAACGTGTGAGGTGGAAGTGCAGGAGGAATGAAGCCTTCGTGTTAAAGGTCCAGCCTTCACACTACAGTTTCTGGAAAGCTTTCGCTCTCCTTTCGCTAAACTTCTGGTGCCTCAACATTTATCTTATGCCACATAGTGAGTTTGCTGCTGATGCAGAAAAGGAAGTTTCTCCAAACTGGAGTAGAGTATTGCTCTTATCTTCTAAATAAAGAAGGAGCCGCAGTCAGAGCTTCCTGGTCAACAGGAAGCAAATTAAGAGCAGAAAACACACAAGCCATTTTCTAGGAAGGTAACTAACAAGATATAAAGTAGACCTGTCAAAATTTTTACTTAAACTCAATCATTAATACAGCAAAAATGTCTAGAGCTAGTTTAGGACATTTGTGTGTGTTGTTAACAAACAGCAGTGCTTGTTAGAAAGCAGGTTTCAGACTGATGGCAAAAATTTAAGTCACCATAAAACTAAAGATCTTCACTCATAAGAATAAACTACCGGTAGACACATTTTGCACAGATTCACTAGAATTTTGCAAAACCTATTAAGAGACAAACAGATACTGCTGATAAAGTGAAACTAAAGTTACTGCTGTTCAATTCAATATGTATTACTAATTTTATTTCACAGGCAGCATGGATTGCCTTTTAGTACATTTTAATGCATTACTGCAAAGCATTTTAACAAATATGTAGCACTGTGGCTCTTATGGGTATTTAAAGAGGATTTTAGCATTCGTCTTCCTCCTGGGACCAAATACCTTTAGAAAAGAAACATTTTTGTTTCTTTTCTTCGGTCATTGTATCTTGACCAATATAAAAAAAGCCGCCCAATATTTAGATCATTTATTAAAGTCATCAAAAGACCATGCTGTGGTCTCATGGTAAACATCTGCGAAGCAGAACCCAGGAAAATTAAAAATGGTATCATGGAAAGTACAAACCGCAAATAACGCAGACAAATTGTAAAAATTAATCAGTTAATTAGATTCTGGCTGTTCAGCTCAGTCTGTCCCGACCAGCCCCCAGCAGGGCTTCGCTATTCGATTAGTGAACACATTGCATCTAAAGGTTAGTGTATAAGAATGAAAGGTGGCCATTTGGCATCATGCCGAGATGTATTCAAAGAGAACAGAGAAGTGAGAAGATAGTTTGAACGTTAACATTTTCTATGGCATGTAAAGACAGTCTGAGGTTCATTCGGTCACACTAAAATGAGTGCAAGACTTTCATCTAACAACAGGAAGGCTAAACAGATAACAGCAAAATTGCTCCATGTTCTCCTTTTGAACTCTCAGCCATCTGTCATGAAACATGTTGGATTTAGGAATGTTGGCAGCCTTTTGGAAAGCTTAGTTAAGGTAAGGTCCCACGGTCACTGCTTAATAAAGCAGTAAGGCTTAATTCCATACAATTATGGAAAAAAGGAAGAAAATACTTTTCTGTTGATATACCCTAACAAGGAAACTTTACGCTGGAAGCTTGATTCATTCTGAATTTATGATGTAAAGTCTAAACTGGGAAAATTAGTCATAAGTAGGGCATTCCTTAAACTAATGAATAATTTCCAGGATGAAATAGTCCAGTCAGAAATGTTGAGTACATGATCACAAGCCACAAGCTCTCATGCAGCCAATCTCTGACACACAGTGGGTACCCTAGAGAGACGCCAGGAAACAGGAAATGACAGCAGAAGGAAGAGGCCGTTCTCAGGAGTGGACAGATGCCAGTGGGACGCTATCAAAGAGAAGACAGGGAGGAGAGACCAACAGAAGATCTGATATCCAGCACAGCAGCAGGAGGAGACAGAACACAATTAGAAACCAGCTTGACATAATTAACGCTGAAGGTTCACAAGGAAAACAGTTATAGTCAACATGTTGGAACAAAAACTGGTGTGACGTCGCAAGATTCGGGCTCTCACCTTCTCCCACGTCGACTGTGAAGGGACTCTTGCTGATCTGGCCGCCAGCGAAGGTGATGAAGATGGTGTGCTGACCCTCCTGGGTGGGCTTGTAGGTGCAGCGGTAGCTGCTGTTGCCCTTGTCCTCGATGGTGCAGGGCACCGTGTTCTTCTTTCCTGCAGGATCCATGATCTCAACCTCCACTTCTCCAACACCGGCACCTTTCAGCAAGAGCAAATCAAACACGGAATCCTGTCTTCATTTGCTTCCTATTTGATTCGATGGCAAACGAATCAAACACTACCTGCTGTGTAGACATCAAAGTAGGTGGCTTTGTTGGCAATGTTGCCCGACGGCTCCAGGCCAGGGCCCTGGGCCGTCACCTTGCTGGAGTTGCCCTGAGCCATGCCGATGTCCACCTCGAAGGGACTCTTTGAAATATGCTGCCCCGCAAACAAAACAGTCACCTGGAAAACGGAGGGGAAAAACATTCACTCTTTTCATTTCCCCCATTTAATTATTCCAGTTCTTAATGAGAGACCGCAGCAAAATCTTCCAATCTGTCTGTTCTTCAGATCTCACCTTGTTGAAGCCAAAATATTTTTTCTCAACTGAAACCATTTTCTCCATCATTCAACAAAGACACTAAAGATTAGACTTAAACCAAGTCTTTACCAAGTTGTTGAATTTTGTCCCAGAAAGTATTTTTCTGTAAGCTAATAATCAAACTGAAGAAATGAAACAAAATAACCAATCTGGTGTGCATCTTTCTATGCATTCATATAATTAACCCTGCATGAGAATGTAACAAGTTCTGCAAGCTTGTACTTAATCCAGTCATCACAAACCTTCTGGGGTTTTCACATGAACGTTCCTGAGCTACTCTGGCTTGTATACACAAAAAGCACTTCAGTATACATCCCCACACAAACGCACGTTTTTATGAAATAACTAATCACACTAAAGGTCCAGTCAGTCTTTTTGGTCAGATTTCTCATCTTTGAGGTCTAAAGTGTGGATATTTTTAAAACAGGGTGTGACGTAATATGCAGCAGGTTTTTTGGTAGAGACAATAGTTTGGTATGGAAAGTAGCAGTTTGTCACTCGTTTAGTCTCGGCATGCCCTTCTTACCCTCTTCTCATAATCTAAAGAAAACTTTTTGCCCCTTAATATTAACATTTGTGTGACTAAGCAATCCCTCACACATCCATTGTGCATTAGACGTGTGGTCAGTTTACCTTGTGCATGCCCGTCACTTTGGGGGTGTAGACAACAGAGTAGGTGCGGTTCTTGTCGTTGTTCGCCGTCACTTTGGCCTAAAGGAAAATTGAACAACAGTTTACAAAAACATCAGCTTTTAAAAAGCTTTAGTTTAAACAGGCTATATTCCCAAAGACTGACAAACCTCCTCTCTGTGTCCTGCAGGATCCTCTACATAAACCAGCACCTCTCCCATCCCCGCGCTGATTGTCTCAACGGTAAACATCGCCTTCTTCATCACGACATTTCCCACTGGCTCAATCCCTTCAGAGACAGGACACACACATCAGCGTGCAGCAGATGCAGAAATGTAGCTAGATACGCCTTCAAATGACAGATTTGATGTTTCAGACACGAGGTGACTACAGCCTCAGATGAACTACACATCACATATTCCACCATGTCATTATGCAAAATGAACCCTGAAGCAATATGGAAGACGTCCAGCTTATAGACCAATATCTTGCAGAACCAGATATCCTAGTAACAACTCGTAGTAATCATTTACACTCCCTTACATGTTTGACAATTTCTTAGTTCACCCTTATTAATGTTTCTTCAGTGGATTGAGGTTACAGATGTGCGTCGCTGAATAAAAGGAATTTTGACTGGAACATTGTACCACCACGATTCCGTAATCCGGTTTATGATGCAGGTTGGGCCACGCTTCTGCTGTTGGACGGCCTTCAGAATCTTCCAACACTTCATCCAAAGCGTCAAAACTGGGTCTTATTGACATAGTTGTGTGACAAATATTGCGTCATTTTGTTCGCAGGAAGGCATCTGCCGCCCCTTGGACACCAGGCCCGGGTCAAACTGTTTCACACAGAGCTCTGTGCAATGTGTTGTGTGGTTTATCAGAAGTTTCTTGGCATGCATTATGTGAAAAATCACTCAGACAGCAACGTCAATACTTCGCTTCAATTGTCCAGTTTTTGGATCGGCAGGCGGCACGAATACTTTTGAGAACACATTGTAGAAATGTTTGTCATCTCTGGATTGGTCATTAATCACCTCCAAAGATTATCAAATGGATAAAAACTCAAACTGCAAAGTTATTTTCCACAGAGAAAGTCATCACAGAAAGGCATTGCAGTCTCTCATTTACCATTTTGTTAACTATATGTGGTGTGATGTAGACAGAACCAGGATGGTTGTTCCCCAGGTGGTCCACGTTTTGTGTGTGCGCGTGTGAAAACAAATGTCCTTCGATCACGGGACCACGCATTGACTGTTCTGCTATGGATGAAGCATTGAGAACCTTAACATTTGACTCTAGAACAGTTAGAGAGGAGTTCATGGACACCAACTTTCAGCTGCCCAGGTTCTGGGGTTATAAAATAGGCCCAAAACATCATCCCTCCACCACCATGCTTCAGCAACCACTGTGCTAAGTATTGAATGCTAAGATGCCTAGTTTGCTCTTAAGACATTGTGCCTGAAGTTCTGTGGTTCATTTCTTGCAGCCTGCTACAAGAATCATAGCCTTTTCTAACAGTCGTGTCACACATCCTCATGTTAACCAAGGCGTGAAGAGCCTGAGGTGGAGCTGTTGGGTTTTTGTAGAATGGTGAGATCTTAAAGGGTTTCTCTGTGTCATGAAGGACTTTAGATTGCGCAGACTCAGCTCCATGACCCTCCCAGATGGACTCTATGTTTAACTCCTCTTCATCACCTCCAACCACAACCTGTAGTTTCTATAGAAACAGCAAGAGTGAAGTTGGTTTACCTCCATGCTGCTTCTGTATTTAATGTTTTTGTAAAACCAATAACTGTGCAGCAGGCCTTGATTTAAAAAAAAATGCATTTACCATCTCAAGCCCTGGTTAAATACTGTTCAATATTTCCAAAACACTAGCAGGATGGACAGTTTGTGGCAGCAGGTAACATGGAGTCCTCAATCAGAGCTGTGTGCCTACCTGGGCCGTAGGCGCGGGCCTTCTTGGGGTTGAGTTTGGGCCGGAGAGGAGCCCCAGGCTTCAGCTTGGCTTTGGGGAACTGGGACAGGTAGGTCATGACTGAATGCTCGTCCACGTTGGGGTCTACGATCTCTTCTGGGGTTATAACCTGATAAAAATAGACAAAAAGGAACATGTTTTCATATTTAAGGTCTGTGATGCCCGTTCGCCTTTACCCAATTAAGGTCATACCACATGTGCAACCAGCAACGGCTCTTTATTAGTTGTCATGGAAGCCATTACCCACAGAAGTAAATTAGGTACTGATTTGGTGACGAAAGCACTGTGCCAGTCCTCCCCCTCAGCTCAGCTCAGAATGCACCTGATCCAGATTCACATGCAAACCTGCAGCAGCCACTCGTACAGACTCTCACTTTCTGGTTTTACAATGAGGGGAAAAACCATTATGCTCACTTCTTAGAAGAAACAGACAAGAAGACGGAAACAGTGGTGACCACAGAGCCAACTGTCAGCACGCTACACTGTGCCAGCCGTGCCAACACTCTTCTGTTTGGCACGAAGCCAGCCAACGCCATTAATGTCTAGAAATGACTCAAATGCTGAAAACAGCCAGAGAATAAATGTTTGTGTTAGGAGACCCTTACAACCTACTAAGCACTGATGGTTTACTCTTGTGATCATCGGCATAATGTGAATCAAGGCTGATTTTTCAACACAATTCTGAAAGATGATTAAATAAATTTGAGCATCCCATGCATTAAAAAAACTGATCTATGAAGATTTTGCACCTCCATTCGTAAAAATCAGATGATCTATTAGGAAACATTTATTTCAGCAAAGGCCAAAAGTTATTCAAATCCACTTTTCTACAAAATGTTAAACGGGTCAGCATCTAAAAGTGGCAGAGAATAATTTGAACTATTGTTAGACATGGATTTAAAAAGAACATCCTGGTTCACCTTCAAAGGAAATTACAAGAAATTAAAAATAAATGCGTGGTTTTTATTTTGAACCTCTTGAGGACTACATCAATAGCAGTCACTATGAGTTGGAAATTCCTGTCTTAAGTTAAAATCCCAACAAGCACAAAACATATTCCTTAATTGACAGTCTCAATGAACTCTTGTTATTTAGCTAGCGTGTGCAGCTGTATTTTCCGACTCGTCTCCTACCTGAGGGATGCCCAGCCAATCATCAGCTTGCTGCATGGCCTCACGGGCGTTATCCACTGGTTTGGTCTGATCCCACTGATCCCAGTCAGGACACAGACCTGGAGGAGAGAAACGGCTCAGCTGGGTTTCAAACAACACCACGACTTTATCATAGAAACAGACTAAAACTCTTAAATAGTCCAAAGTAATTTTCAAGGTTACTGATGGTGCTTTACTGCCTACACTAGCTTTACACCATACTTTGACACAAAGAAAAAACTGCTAACATACTTCAGATGGGGTGACTTTAGTTAACCGCAGATGAAGCAAGTGATGAAACATTCTGAATAAAATCAACTTCAGGGTTTAAAGCGATTTTTAAAAAGTTCAGGTTGTATTTCCTCCAGAGACCTTCATTAGTGGTGCACCAATTAGAGCTTTCTGGCTGATCACCCATCTTTAAAAAGCATGATGGGCCAATACCAATTTCTTTTTTTTTTTGTCTAAGAAGTCTCTAAATAGAGAAAAACGTTGGAAACAGTTGGGCGACTTTTTTTAACTGTAGTTATAATCTGGTGGGTCTGTCCGTCCGTCCGTCCGTCGTCTGTCCGTCCTCTCACAGCAGAGCAAAAGAGGACAGTGGATCATTTTCAGATCAATAAGATCGGTTTCTTATCAATGTATCAGCCAATCACAGATCATCCAAAATTAAGGAAATTGAGGCAGATTTATTAGTGAATGTTATGGGACTTTTTCTAAAGCCAACGATTTCTGCTGACTTTGATTTTCTATCCAAATAAGCATTAATTCAAGTTTGAACCCTTGAGATTTAGATGAGTATCAATTACAGTTTTTTATGAAGTAAATCTGCAGTTTTAGACATGTGTAGAGTTGCATACAATTAATGTTTCTAGTTCCTGATCAAGCTGATCTTTTAACCATCCAGAGCGATCAGATATGACCATCAGCTGGATATTTTCACATAGGCCAAGCAGCTTTTAAGATCATTTGACAAGTTTATTTTTTAAATTCTTTTGATTTCAGTCTGTTAGCAATCTGCAAGTGTTTTAAAGCTGATAATGTGAAAAATCCTTCCAAGGTCTTACATGTTCCCTCCTTTCTGCTCATTTTTTGCTCTAGCATCTCCTTTCAATTGAAGAATTAGATAAAAGCCCCCCTGAAGCACACAACAGTCCCACATCAAAACCACATGCCATGGTACAAACAGAACATGCCTGCACACCACTTTAATAAGAGACAAACATCCCAACTTCCTCTCACCTGGGGCGCAGCTGTCCACCAGGGCTCCCAGGGCCCGGCCAGTCTGCCAGTCCCTGTTGAAGTTGGTGATGGGAAGCTCGGGAAGTTTGTTCTGGATCCATCCCAGCAGCCTCTGCTTGGGAGTCTTCTGCTTGCCGTCATCCGCCTCTTCCTCCTCATCCCACATCGGCATGGAGATGGAGTAGTGCAGGATGAGGGTCCAGATCAGACCCAGGATCAGCTTCAGGTTCCCATCAACAATGGCTTTAGAGTCTGAAGGCCAAGAGGACAAGAGTTTAAGGACAAACTGCTATAAAAATGAAACGTGTACATAAATTGTTACTGAGAATGTGTCAAATATGAGGCGACTAAAATAATAGTATGCAAAGGAAAGATGATCTTTGAAAATCATATTTCCCTTTCTTATCAGCTAATGTATGGCAACATTTTAGGGAGAAGTCAGATGTATATCAACACATCAGCTAGCATGTTTAGCCCTGGAAGAGATGGGGGAGTTTACATTTTCTGTGCAGATTTTAATCTGACCACATAGAGGCTCTGAAATTACACACAAAAGGGTTAAACTATCCTCATCTGAAGGTCTGAAGGTTTAGAGTAAATATACCAAACGCTGTTTGTTATATGTTAACATTGATACTGCTTAACAGTATCAATATATACCAAAATGTTCCATCAGTTTCTATTTTACCAAGATTGTACTTCATCTTTCACAAACAAATTAAACTATAACTTTTAATCTTACATCAGCTTGTTATACTTGTGTTGGTCTATTGAAGAGTTGAAGAACAAGTCTATAATTTTAAGGCTAATCCATACATGCACTTCAATTTAGTATGTAGTTACATTTTTGCATTATTTTTATTTTTTTAGCGACTGTAATAGAAATATTTAAGCATTCCAATGAATCATCTTTTGGTTTAAATAAATTATTTGGTGGTTAGTATTGTGTATATAGATGACATGGTGGCATGTTAAGGGAGTCATACTGGAAAAGTCTCAGCCTGACAGGCCTGTGGTCACCAGATTGGGAAAAAAAAAAAACAACAAAAAAACACTGATATGTTCAAATTCTATTCAACCTTTATTTATACAGCTGATGTTTGTGTTCTCACTTCCACCAGGAAGATGGAGCAAGTACTGTAACAGCTTAGCACCAAAGCTGTTCTGATTCTGGTTCTGCTCTGCATCCCCAGAACCAAACATGGAGAAGCAGCATTCAGCTTCTATGCACCACAAATCTGCAACAAACTTCCAGAAAACTGCACATCAAGTCCAAAACCCTCCTGTTTGAGAGTTGCTTTTGAACCACAATAAATGGAACATCATATTTGTGTATTGATGATTTTAATTACAGCATTTGACAAAATGTAATATCTGTTATTGGTTTTTTGAACTGTTGAACATTTCATAATGTTCAACAGACATTAAATACCACTCCAACAGAGCTGCTACATGTTACAAAGAGCTGAGCCCAGAGCTCAGCTCTTTGTTTTACTAATGAAAAGATTTCAAATCTCCTATCATAGGTTGACTTTTGTAAAAACAAAATCATGTTCCAGACCATTGTAATGGTCATTTTAGTCAAATAAGAGAAAACTGTTTTACGTATAATCAAACCCCACTTCATCATTTGCAACTTATTTCACTTTTCTATACAATTTAAATTTACAACAGTGGATATTCTTAAAAATTACATTTTCTATTGAAAGTGTGGAGTTTGATCCTGTTTTACTGAGAAATAAGTGAGACTCGTTCCACAACCAACAGGTCCAACTCAAATCCAGATAAAAATCAGTCCAACAGTTAAATGAAACGGATTCCATTATATACACAATTGTTTCATTACAACACAAAACGATCAAATTCAGTTAATAAAGCCAACTAGTAAAAAGCCATTAAGGCAACCCCAGCAGATTGCTTTGGGTAGTTGACTTTCCAGCAACCCTTCATCCTGACCAAGCATGACAACAAAACACAAACAGCTTTGTCCCAGGTCTCATCTGTGCATGCCACCTGCACAGAGGCAATGTGACAAACAGTGACTGTTGGAGAATTACAAAACAAACAAACAAACAAACAAACAAAAAATTTAATTTTTCAGTATATCTTTGAATTCATGGTCACATCAACATGAATCATAAAAAAGCAGCACATACACCCACCATGTGGCTATTTTATCTGGGGTCTTCCTCTCGGGTTACAACCACCAGCTGGAGAGGAAAAAGTGATGCAGCTTGAAACTTGTCTGGGCACGACTCACACAACAACCCCCAGCAAATCTAGCACTCTTGTTGCATAAGATAGTTTATTGAAGGGATGATTGCAGCGGTCCAGCCTGAAGGGAAGGGTGGGGTAATGCGTCAGCATGTCCTCTCACCGATTAGAACATTGTCTAGGAGGGGGGAAATTGGGTAAGAGTGTTGGCGTTTTGTACGGATGCAAAGCACGGTGGTATGATAAAATGTATCCACTGAGCCTCAGTGGCCCAGATCGGATTCTTGATTCAATAGGGCGTCTATTGAATCCAGACTGATTTTTAGTGGTTTCATTGAGGAAACTGCTTCAGTTGCTGGTTACTATGGGGTGTATTACAGGCTGGAAAACTTGGGCCTGGGGCCACAACAAGAGATTGGGGATGGGGTCGGACTGGACGCAGAGCAACGAGGCGAGCCAGACAAGCTGTAAAAACACAATGCAAGTGCCAGGCACAGATCTACTTAAATACTTTCATTATTACAGTTCGACCGAGTTTGATGGGAAATATCCCACGAGCTGCGTTTCCACTTCAAGTGGGTGCAAAGCTTTCTCGATATTCTGCCAGTGTCAAATAGAAACACAATTATGTGGTTTCTATTAAATAAGGCAAGTGGAAATCACACATGAATAAGTTCGTTCATGTGATAAAATGGTAAAAAAACGCGCCACGCCGTGATTCCCCTACCACTTCCCGTCGCCGTCCTCTTCATGGTTTGCAGCAATGGCAACATCCCGCCATTAGTCATGTGACTTGTGCAATGCAAAGCGTTTCCACTGCAGTTTTGCCAACAAAAAAACAAAAAAAAGCAACAAAACTTTATAAGAAAAAGATTCGTTTTTTCAAACTTGTTTTGCTCCCATTTAGCAAATTTATTTTCGAAATGTCAAATTGGACATCGTCAATGGAAACACAGCATCTAACAAGTTGCTATCTAGTGCTGTAAAACATAACATTGCATTGGCTCCCAGTGGAGAAATAAACCCTTGATGAGCTCGGACCCAGTGATTCTTACGAGGTCAGTCATCATGAGAACACCAGAACCAAATGGTTCCATTTGTGGTCCAAACCACAAAAGGACATAATAGAGACAAGAAAATGGAGGCAACAAAGGAGAGTCAGAAAAGGCTGCCTAAGGACAGAGATAAAATTTCCAATTTTAAAGTATCTTTTGGACCAATGGGTGGGTTTGAGCTGGGTGTGCATCACAGGTTGTTGCTTGCTGGAGGAATGCAGATCAGCTGCAGCAAGGGTGTGTTACATGGCTGTCAGGTACACCAGCTCAAACAAGACCCCTGACGTTACCAAAACAAGAGCTGAGGAAGTCAGATTATGCACCGTGTTAAATTTTCAGGCAAGACACTAAAAACCAGCGACAAACTCCCACTAGTGGGGCTTCCAAAGAACTCTGGATGACTTTTAAAAAGGTATTTTAGTCCGATGAGAACGTTGTTGTCAAAAGTGTTATGACATACATCTGCAAACACATTCTGATAACGTCAGTACATGTGTGTGTATTCTCCTCCTCTCAATAGCTACTAAACATCCAAGGAATCTGGCAGTATTCCCAGCAGACCACAAGCCTACTGGAGCCCATATATGGACAAAGCCTGCCACAAAACCCCCCCGCCTCCCTTTTGCTGACTCACAAGTCTTCCCTCCAGCCTTTTTAAAAGTCTGATCTTCCTCTTGTCCCCAAAATTCCCATGACTCATCCATTTGGCACAGTCTCAAAGCAGCAAGGACCTCCCACCAACCAACCCATGACACACCAGAGACCTCATCCCAGTCCCCAGTCTTTATCTTGGCCCCTTGACAGAGAAGTTTGACCAGCGAGATAAGCGCTCGCTTTAAGGCATTTATTCAATTTAAAAAATGTGAACACATATTTTTAGACGGAGCCACTTGAAGGCATCACATTCATTCCATATCTCAACTCAAATCAGCATGTCAATGTTTTTCTCCATGCCTTCACACAGTTCATGCTGTGCAGTTGAGGTACAAAACTCGCTGGCCAAGATTACAGGTGCGCCGAAACCCAGAGGATCTGAGGTCAAGTCGGACACCAAAGTTGCAACCGGATAATTAGGACGTTCTTCCTCTGGGCCGAGGATCTCCATCTGGGTAAATTGAAGGAGTTCAATTTTGATGACTTGTTCAAAAAGGAATGTAGGACAAGAGCAAGAAATGTGTAGATGGATTCTGGCTTTATTGCCTCAGGTGCATCACAGTTATTGTCTGTTGTGGTGAAGCTTGATCTGAACTCTCAATTTACTGGTCCCTTCACATACCAACCTTCTAAAAAGAATAACAGAATAACTGATACAAGCAAGTGAAATGAACTGCTTGGTGGTGACTGGGCTGCTTCTAGGAACAGGGTAAAGAGCTCAGTCACTGGGGAGAAAAAAACCCAAAAACCACCAACCCTACAAATTAAGAGTCATAAGGTGGTTCAGACTCTGAGGCTCTCTCAGAGGATCAAGCTTTCCATCTCTAAAGGAGAACCCAGACACCCAATTCAGAAAACTAATTTTGGCCACTTGTTGTGCAATCATGTTCTCTCAGTCACTACCTAAAGTTCATAACCATAAATGTGTGGTAACGTAGGTCAATGACTAGTGAACTGATGGCATTTTCCTTTCGGCTCAGCTCTCTGTAGAGAACTTGCGTCGCTACATACGCCACACTAACTCCCTGACTACTCTACGCTTTTCTGGCTCTAGACAGGCTCAAATTTGGCAGTGACGAGTTCAGTCAAAGAAACTGTGGTAAGAGGGATCTGTGTGGTGATGGATAGAAAAATTAATACCTTTACAAGCATCTTGACTTTGAAGAAAAATAACCACATGGCAACAATTAGTGTACATCTTATATCACTACAAATTATGAGGTCTAGTAGCTCCGTTTTGGAAAGCATAATTTCATCAGATTTTGATGCTTCGAATGGCTGTAATAAATAGGAAGTAGATGTTTCAAACGAGGAGGAACCACACATCTCAGAAAACTCAAAACCCCTCCGAGCTGGGGGTTTTGAGTCTTTGGTGTGACCCAGTCCCACCAATAGATGGGAGCGCACACTATGTCAGAACTTATTTGGCAAATGTCTTTCCATTTCCCCTGAGGTGCAATAACTCTTTTTGGAAAAGCCAAAAAGTACTTCAAGTGAGTGTAAAAACTTGAGTTTTAATTACATTTTCAAATTTTGCCGTTTCCATCAACCTTGAAATAAAAACTGAAGACGAAAACAGTCGGCCTTTCCTGCCCCTAGAAATGATCATATTAGTTTGGCAATATCTTATTTGTAATTGCGGAAAACCGGATTCACGTTTTCTAACCAAGCAACTCCATCTTTCCAGTTTAATTTTTAGGGAATTTCCTCCTTGTGTAAGCTGCAATGTATAACAATCTCCGTTTCCCACAATTTTCCTGTATAAAAATGTTTCATCTATCACTTATCACTGTGCGATAAAGGCATGCAGCAAATACTTTGGCATGGAAAAAAATAAAAAAGACAGAAAGCATGAATCTCTTCAATGTTCTGACAGAAAGAAAAAAAAAAAAGATACTTCAGGAAATATCTTCCACTCCTCATTGACCTCATGGACATTTAAATGATGGCCTGAGTTAAATTAGCTTTAATACTGTGTGATGTAACAAGACAGAAACAGTCAACTACAGCTTCCTCAGAAATCTAAAACCTGATCATTTCTCTGCTCTCTTTCCTCCAAGTTGCATAAAATTAGCCACAATTAAGCTACTACACTTCCTGCTCTTCCTTTCTGCTCCTTCCACACATCCCCTCTTTCCTCCCTCCCTTCATTTTCTTTTCTGCCTCTGCTTGAAAAAAAGAAAAAAGTTCCCCCTGGTTTTTTGCCTTAAAAGGACAAAGCAAACTGGATCTTGGCAGACCTCCCATTCCTTGGGCTCTGGTTTCAGACTGGGAGGGCGGAGGGCGGGAAGGACATGGAGGAGGGGAAGGGAGACAGAAGGCCCAAAGAAAGAAAAAAAAAAAAGGGAAGTGCTTGAGAATAGAACATTTTTAACTCAAGCCTGACAATTTACCCAACTGAAAAGTTGATATTTTCTATCCATCTGAGGAAAGAGCAAGTCAGGCACCGGAAAATGAAAAGAAAATGGGAGGAGATGAAAGGTTGAGGCCAGAGGAGGACTCAGGCAAAATGATTAATGAGTTTTGATACATGGCATGCAGCTTTCAACAACTGTTTGCTTCCTGAAAACATCTGAGGAATATCTTCAAGCCTGACAGAAGGACCTTGGTTTCCACGCAACCGATACTTCTCAGCATGGCAAAGGAAAAAAAAAAATCTCCTTGTAACGGAGTAAGAACCAGCACAGAACAGAAACTCCTAAATGCCTGCACAGCTTCTGTCGCTGCTGTTCACATGCATTCTCCATGTCTCCTTGTTCAGGCTGAACATTGGACATTGGGTTTTGGGGGCAGCTTTCCAACTATGATGTAACACAATAGCTGGAATACCACTGTACTCGATGGGAATGCAGACAGTGCTCATCGTCAGCATTCTCTTGACCAGTCTTTAGCTTCTGCTTGCATCGTCAACACACTGGCAAAAGGAGACGCATTTTCACCCAACATTTATCTCACTTCTGGTTGAGCATCAGCTTTTCTTCATGAAGGCGAATCCAAGTTTAGCAGGACATCGGTCTCTTTCAGGCAACTCTTTATTGAAATTGTTCACTTCAACTATAGAAAATTTGTGTTTAATGAAGAACTTAGGATATTATAGCTTTAAGTTTGTTTGTTTTTTTTTTTGGCTCAGGCCTGTAGAGGTTAAAATAGTTAGAGATTATCCTCTTTTCTCCCTCCTGCACTTTGTCCAAGTTGTATTCCAGGTTTACTGTTGGAAAACACTCGAGATATTGTTTTAAAATGCATGAATGTCAACAATGCTGCTTTTAAAGCTCTACTTTGCTCCTTCTCGTTTGCTCTAAATCAGTCATACCACAGCAAAACCTGTGATATTTCCATTTGCAGGACTGCCAAATTAAGCGATTACTGGTCAGTACTTTAGTTTAAGGTACTGCAGAGATTTAGCAAGTAATTTTGCACTCTATGCTTGATAACTCTGAAAACACATATCAAACAAGTGGCAATTTAATTTTAGAGCTGGACAGAAATTGGCTGTGGACCTGAGTAGGACACACTGACGAGTGTTAACAGAGTTATAGAGTAAAGGAGGCTTAAAATTGGCCATTTTCTATACCAGCAAAGTCAAAATGCAGAGTAGCAGAGCTATGCAGAGATATTTAGACAGACATGTCTGCCAAATATCTAAAGGAACGTTTTGGCAACAGTACTTTCTGAATGACATTACTGTGCCAAGCACCTGCTTACTCCCTAAAATCTTTATGATGCATGAAAACAAGTGTCAAATGTGTTTTGGGCACAGAAAGTCTGAATTCATAGTACTTAGATAATTAGCTAACAATTAAGGAATCCACTCAATTCTTGGTGATGTACAAATTGCCAGGATGCAACATTAAGAGTAGTGGTGTTTCAGTGCTTGGTCTTAAGGTAGCCTTGGACCCCAGAGGCCGTAGCAGACAACAGGCGACCCCCAAAGAACAGCTATAGGCTGGGCATGGAGGCAGGTTGTCAGTGAAGCACAAGGGCAGCAGAGCAGAGAAGGTACCCAACCACACCACCACATGGTGCTCAACCCAGACATGCCAGCAGCTGCACAAGCCCATAGCAGCAGAGGCCAGGGGCTTTGAGCATTGAGGAAAACTAACGCCCCCAAACCTCAAACCAACGGGACTGACATACTACTACATCTAGAAATCCAAGGAATGGGAGGAGACGTCATGCCGTCCCAGGGAGGTCAAGGGACCAGGACCCACACCAGCCCCCAGTCAGTCCTGAACACCCCATGTTCATGTTTCTGTAGCTTTGGTTCAAAACACCGGAGCACCAAAGCCTGTTTGTGGTCCAGTGAGCTCACAGACCATTGAATCTAGCAATGCTAGCCATTAAATATATTTACCTCATTCCTTCGTTAGTAATACGCAAAACATTTATTGCATTATGAAGCAATATCCTTCCAGGAGGAGACAACTGCTTGTTGCCACACACGCATGTGCCCCAACCTGCACATCTCTCCTCCCGAAGAAAGACAGGAGAGCCGCCAGGAACAAAGTTACACCATCAGTCTGTTTTCTGTGCGTGCAGCATTCATGGAAGAGTTTACTGGCTGCAATCCTGATGTTTCTACGAACAGCAGGCAGGCGAGCACAGGTTGAGAAGCGTTCCCGAAGGGCTTTAAAATCAGGACTCTGCTGCTGCTGAGGAAAAGATGCTACTGATTAGAATGAGATCTTTACATAAACAGCCCTTTGTTTAAATGGGAAAAGTCCAGGATGTTGTGAAGATGAACAAGTTGAATTCTGTGCAGTACAAAAATCCTCTCCGACATTCTGTAGACATTTAAAGTACTAGAGAACACAATGAGCAAAAAAACTACATTACCGACACGTTATGTCTTATGCAGCAGCCAATGTCACTCCAAAAGCTGCGAGGCGCTTAAACTGCATCCTGAATGAACAAGTTTTCTCCTGGTCTATTGTCTGTAGAAAGACAAGTTCATCCTTATTGGAAAGAAACTTTGGTTGCAATGATATGAGCAAAGGATTGTGGAAACGGAAAAGCATTTTTATAAAGGCTTGTCAACATATTATTGGAAAAATCCACTTTGGAATCAGCAGACCCACCTTCAATAGCAACCTACAGACAAGCACCACTGCAACACTACAGTGACTAATGGAGGAATCACACCGAGCCATCAAGAGTCCCATCTTATACTCAAGCCGTCGGAGTACAGCATCGTGAAGCTGGGGTAAATATTAGAGCAGCACAATTTATGACAATCTGCTCAATATCTCAGTCGACTCTTGCAATATTTAGCGAGACGCATTTTAAATGTCATTCAGGCTCTGTATATTGACAATGGCCTGTTTGCTGGACTAACTGCTCTTCGTGTATCCACCTGATTTAGTTCCTAAAAAACGGTTGATATGTTAAGAGTGGTGGGTTACTGTGTGATTGGAAAAAAAATAATTGTCAACAAAATGTGGGTTAATTGTCATAGATATTCGTTTTAGTTTTCAACAAACAGCATTACGGATAACGTATTCTAATCATTTACGCATGTTTAGAATGATGAGATCCTTTCAACAGAGGTTCCAGGTTAACTGGTTACAATATATTTTATATCAAAGATTATCTGATGCGTTAATCTCAAGTCTACAAATATCAAACCTTAGCAAATGCACATTAGGCGTTTTTAATGGATGTGCTTTAGGGGTGCACTGATAAATCAGAATTTTGAGAGATTGACCAACACTTGCATGAGAAAAACTGACGTCAGGAAAAAGGTCTGAAAAAATAAATAAATAAAAATCAGCCGCTGGCCACATAAACTGTACCATGAGAAAACGCAGACACCTGCACACGGTTAACAGTCAGTCCACTGTTATCAACTCGGTGACTTTCTTGCTATATTTAGCAACATTTCAGACAAAAACACATTGTTATCGGCCAGAATCAGAGACGGCAGGTCAGGCTTTTTAAAGATTGGTGATCGGGCAGAAAACTGCAATCTGTGCACCTGTTGTGTACATGTATGATTAGGGGATTTCACATGTAATAACACCCCAAAGAGCAATGGCCACCGTCGTGTAAATGTCACCTATGCAGTTTTAAACTATTTTAAATGAGTACAAAGATGATTTGGTGCTTAGAGCTTCTGTGAGGGAATCATTTATCCTCAAAACGATGATAAAGCTGCTGGCTCACATTTCCGGTGTTTAAGCCAATTATTCTGACTTTTTATTGTAATCTCATACATTTAATAAAACTTTCCCCATCAACATTTGTCTTGATTGGTTTTGGTGAAGTTTCTAAAAGAGTTTTGTTTCTTCCCATTCATCCTGGGTTTCTGAGGGCTGTTGGACGGTGGACAGCAAGTGTGTTAGGGTGGGGCAACATGTTCCAAGTGTGCCTGGACATGTCAGGTTAGGACACGAGCATTCTGATCAATTCGCAACACATGACCTTCAGACTTTTTCAGACTAATAACTGTTTTCTGTCCAGTTCCTGGCGTTGCTTCTGTTGCCTTCAGGGTGGAGCAAATTACTGGTTGCTCTTGAGTAACCCTTAAAGGCAGTGTTACACTGGTCATTGCTGCATATCCATCCGCGTCTGATTTCAGCAACAATTCAACTGGTACTCAAATGAGAAGTGAAAAGGTGTGGACATCTGAGATTCTGCATTTAGGGGCAGATAAACTTAACATTAAAGGGAATCCAAAAGGAGGCTCAGAGCAAAGCAACAGACAGAGACTGTATGCATCTCGTAGCTGAGATGGCAGTTTAGTAATTTTGTGGTGAGTGTTGCTGCCTGGGTGTGGCCATTTTTTCTGCTATGAAAGGAGGAAGTGAAAGAAGAAAGCGGGCTGCCCTCATCTTCAGATAAAGGGGAGTTTTAGATGACAGCTGGACGTGAGGGTGAGTCAGCAGCAGGAACACGTAGTCCTGCAGGGGAGGATCACTGGAGCCTGGTACGGCTTGGCTCAACAAATACTGGCATCAAGATTCAAAGTGATGCACGTTAAAAAAAAAACACACATATACATATTCTTCCAACCCCATATTCTTCCATACTGGAAGAATATGTAGTAAATGTAGTAAATGCCACATTTACTAGCCTCACACCACAGATTGAGCAATCTGTGGACCCACAGTAGCTCCGCCCACTGGCTCTGATGGCACGTCAGATTTGTGCTCTTCACCTGCCGACTGCCCAAGGAGGCTGGAACATGCATGTGGAAACCCTGAAATGAGCCAGACATTCCCTGAGGATGATCAGGACTCAATCATCCCTGATTCACACAGACCTCTTCCTCCGAGCGTCTGCAGGCTGCCTCTCCGGGCTCCAGGTGGTTCTCCGCTCAGACTGCAATAAAACTGCTCATTTGTGCCATGAAAATGCCATTATAGGACAGACCAAGTTCATTACGGGCTGTTTGAGTGGGCTGGAACACAGCTGAGGTGAGATATGATTCAGCCTGTTGCTATAAACAATTATTAGCATGATAAATTTACCCCTTAACTGTCCATTACCTCAATGACTGTCCGTCATTGTCATTTGTTTGAGAAGCCTGACCTGCCCATACAGATTTATGTTGTTACTAAATGTGGCAAAAAACTCACCAAGATGACAACAGTGGGATGACCATTAAGTGCAAACATGCAGACATGAACTGGTGGGTGGGACTAACAGTCAAACTTCTCTTTTGGCAGAGAAATAAAAGGACAGTGGCTGATATTTAGTCATTTGCTGATCAAAGGATAAGATCAGCTTCACATGTAAATATTAACTAATCGTCAGTCTCCCAAACTTAAACAGGGCTGATTTATTGGCTGGCTGATTTATCTGCACACGCCTACAATTGGCCCTGGTGTCGGCATGACAACCAAAGGTTCTGAACTCGATCATCTCCATTCTGATGGTTAATATTTTGTGAAAGGTAATGTTTTTTTTCCCCAAAGACAACATGATCCATTTAATTCATGGTTTCTGTAGTTTTTATCCATCGTTATTGGTTGCATTTTATTTTGGATATTTAAAACATCTGCCAGCTCCAGAGTGCTGCATCATTTGCAAAATTATGGGTTATTTGATATTTGAGAGAGCAAACTTGCATCATGATACTGTTATCAATACATCGCTTGAAAGTGGTCTCAAAACAACAATGTTATCGTTTATCGCGATAATCACTGGGACAATTCATTATCCAGCAAATTTTGTTATGACAGGCCCAGATATGATGTATATCAGAGTAATCCAAAACATTTCTATTTACAACTCCACCAAAGTGCATGGAGAGAATAAGACAGGAGAAGACTCCAGGAAGACTTGAGGCACTTTATAAAACTTTATAAAAGTCACCTCTTAGCGCCTCAAGTGTTGCTGGAGTTTTCAATTCACCAAGTAAAAACAACAGCGACAGCAAACCAGGAGAGGAGGCAAGCAGCTGCATGTAGACAAAGCTCATCAAGTCAAGCTCCGTGTCATAAATGCGGACAGACCCAACCCACAGCAAGACATGAGTGCAGACAATAGCCCTGTATTGTAACTCTGTATGTCACTCCTTCCAGGCCAGAGCGACATCCAGCTGCACAGCTGACCCAGTTCAGCTCAGCTCAGGAGGCAGGAGGAGAGAAAAACTCAGGGCCCCACTCTGAACATTCAGACCTGACCCCCTCCTCCTCCTCCCTAAACAGCCTCCAATCTGAACAAAGCACAGCAACTTCTGTCGCGTTACAGCTCTGTATGTTTAACCCTTTAAAAGGACAGAACGTGTTGCCGTTTCCAGCTGTGCCAATGCTCTGCATCGCGCATTCCCCTCCAAACAGCCAGTGAAGTTCACACCTTCTCCATTCAGCCGGAGCAGCTGGCTCTTCATTCACGATCACACCCACCTATAGACACCAGCTTGATGTTCTCCCTGTCCAGGAACTCCAGCGCCACCGACACGTTCTCCAGCTGCATCTGGCGGAAGGTGGGCCTCTGGTTGTACTTGCGGAACATTTTCTTCTGGGACAGAACCTCCAGGAGCCCGATGAGCCGCAGCCCGTCGCTCAGGTCCGTCTGCAGGTTTCCGATCCGCTTGTTGACGCATTTCAGGTGCTCGTTGCACCAGCGGGTGAACGTGTTCTGCTGGATCTTCTTCCACGGGGCGTCCTCGGCCAGGTCCTTCTCCGTGGCGGGCATGTCTGCGTCCTTGTCCGAGGAGAGAGCGTTGGGAGCGGGCGCGGCGCTCTGATGGAGGCGGGGGTGGGAGCCGCTCATTTTTATGGTCTCCGCTGCGCCTTGGTTCGCTGGCTGGATCTGGGTGGAGTCTGTTGGGCTGCTCCCTCCTTCTCACTTTCTCTGGTTTACTTTGCGGCTGATCTGTGCGAGAGAAAAGCAAAAAAAAAGAGAGAGAAAGAGAAAAAGAAATCAGCATTAGGGGCTGATTTATAGCATGGAGATGGACAACTCTCAGAGGCTAAAAATGAGGCTGTTCGACTCCAGTCCTCGAAAACTACCGGCCTGAATCGTTTCCATGCATCCCTGCTTCAGCACAGCTGAATCCAAAGTTGAATTAACTCTTCAGCAGTCAGACAGGCGTCTGGTGAGCCAGGCGTTTGATTCAGGCGTCCTGGAACAGGGACGCATGTAAATGTTGCAGGACAGCAACTTTTCAGGATAGGAGGCTCCTTGTGTTCACGTCTTTGCTTCTTAAATAAGAAGTTGCACAAAACCTTACAAAAGCGGTAACATGTTCAATCTAAATTATTGGAAAAATGCTCAATTATACAGAAAACAATGTAGATCTGCCTATAAACAAGATCAGAGTAAGTGCATGAGAGGATAAATCTTTTATGTTAGTACTGAAGGGAAAAATCTCAAAGTTTAATAGTCTGAATAACCTAAAACTATGGGTTTACGCAGGGCCGGAGCTACAAGAAGGTGGGCCCCTGGGCTGGAGCCAGTTTTGGTGTCCTATCCACAAAGGGCAAATTCTTTTAAAAACACCGGAAAACCACAAAATCTAGTTTCTAGCGCAAATATCTCAGTGCACTTGAAATAAAACAAACTAACTTACAAATCACCTATCAGACAGATGTAGGAACTTGTTTTAAGTCAAAAACTTTTTAATATTGATTAAAAAACAAGAGTTCCACTAGCAGAGTTTTACACTTAACATGGGAAAAAATGTTTTTTTTCTTTCTCTTCTTTCTTCCTTTCTTTCTTTTTTAAGTGAAAAAAGCTTAAAAAGTGGAAAAAAGCTCCTGGAAAAAAAAGCCAATAGAACTAGTACTATTTCAACATCAAGATGGGCTGAAAGAAGTTGTGGAATAATTTAACATTTCAAAAGGAACAAGGAATAAGCGTATGTTTCTCCTTTTGTGGTTGACAATAATTTCTTAAAGCATGACATCCTGGTCACTGTCAATCATGCCATGTGTGCGCTGCCCTCATCCTCCTTTCTCTCTGCTAAGTTACAGCTAGTTCCCCACATCTAGTCTGACAGGAACATGCTTGATAGGGATCAAAACACTTGACTTGAGAAATATTTCGTCAAAGCAACAACATGTTTGTCCAGCTTTGACAGTGCTATGCTAACTTCAAACTGGCTAGCAAGCTAAGCTTTCTAAGCCCGAGGCATCCAATGAGCTCAGCTGTAGGTTAGAATAGATTCCAGTAAGGCACATTTCTGGTTCTAAACTAGAATCCTTCATGAAAGAAACAATGAGAGTCCTTGTTAGCCATGATTAATTAGCAAGGCTCGTCTGCTGCTGCAGAGAAGATCTTGGGTTAGGGTTAGGGTTACAAACTTGTTTTGTTCTGCTCACTAACAAATGCAGCTGGGAAACTATCACCTCAATAATTAGTTCATTTGATGCTGCTCTAAACTTGCATGTTTTAAATGAATATTCAGAAAGATTATTCTGGATTGAAAAACGTTAACGCTATTAGGTTGGGGTTTTTCTTTTTAAATGTTTTTTAGATGTGCTGATTTTTCTGCTTTCATTTCAAGATTTTGACTTTGTTGAATGAGAGCATGTAAAATAAAATGAATATAAAATATGTAAAGTTCTTTTTAGTTATTAAGGTAAAATATATATATATATATATATATTGTTATTATTTTAACCTCCCAGAAGTAACAAGGTATAACACTGGCTGTATTTTAACAATTAAGAGTGAGGTTTTTTTGTGATAATTGACAAACTGAGACAGAAACAGATCAAACATCTAACAGATCTTTTTCATCAGCCCTGTGATGTTATTTGTTTATGCAGAAGCTCAGGCAATTCCCCTGTTGGTTAGATCCAGTGCAATCAGGAAATACACTCACCAATAAACAGCTGGAAGGAGCAATCCCAGAAGAATGACCACTTTGGATGTAATTTGGTCCATATCAGACCAAAACGTCAATCTTATCATTTAATTTTGAAGTTACTGCCACATCCAGAATGAGCATGAGAGGCTCTAAGTGTGAGTTTAAGGAGAACATGAACAAGTTTCAGACGGTTTCCAGAGCATTCCAGTGAAGGCCAGCAGACACAGATTATGCCTCTTTGAGTCAGTAGGCAGCTTGATGGAGTTTGATGGTGGTCATGTTGTGTGTGAACAGACTTTTAACTGTACTATACTGTATCTGATTATAACTCACCATATTCTGACACAGCAGTACCCTCAAATACCTCTTGGTTAACCCTAATCTCTCATCCTGGGCGTTGCACAATATGACTGCTTGTCCTCGCTTGTGTCTGAACTGTCGGATGATTTGGCAACATCCTGTATTGCTCATCCAACGATATGGCTCCTCTCTCCGATCCCCATTCTGGACATTAGGCTGCTTGAAAATCAAACGGCTTCCTAAGATTGTTTTGAGTAAAGCTGAAAAGTGGACAAATCATGATAAGAGAGTTTTATGATTTTGTCTTTTCAAAAAGAAAGGACTGTGGCGATCTCTCGATGTGGTGAATAAAAAAGGCGGATTATGTTGTTTTCATATTTCCCCTCGATTATCTGGAAGCTCCACTCAGATCTCTCCCAGTACATTGCCTTACTGGGATAGAAGTTTCCTTCACATAAACCAAGACATTGTAGCAGAAACACCAAAACCAGGCCTTTCCTCATGGTCCCTGTGAGGATATGAGTTCATAAGAGCTCGAGGGTCCAAGGCATAATAAATAGCAGATATCCACGGGGAGTATCAGTTACGTTTGCTGAACACAAGCCAAATGTTGGCTATAAAACGAGTGTGTGTTGTTAAAGAGGTTGCAGTGACGATCAGCCAGTTGCTCAGTCTAGACGCCTGATTTCCTCTCATATCAGTAAATTATGAGGTGATGTCATAATGATACTTCAGACTGTTTTACATAACAGCAGTACAATATTATTGTTTATATTCCCTTTATGCTCAAAGCTATCTTATTAGTTAATTTTTTGTCAGGCGTTAGCAATATTTGAAATGTTGCTCTGTCTATTTTCATGTTGCAGGATGTTGAGTTGGGATCCTGGCTTGATGTTTTCTGCATGTTGTTTACATGCTCTCCCCAAAACACGCTTAAACTCTGCATGCATGACTGCATGCATGTGTCCCTCCGCTGCGACCCGTTGAGGATGTAACCCCGCCTCGTGCCCTATGACCTCCTGGGACAAAACAAAGACTTGCTGATAGCTCTTGGCTATCAGCAAATCTCCTGCAGCAGTCAGTATTACAGATTATCTGAATGAGCCTCTCACTGAAGACACTTTGTTGTTGTATAAAGCACTTTAAGCATTCCGTTTTATTGATTGTTTTTGGTTGTTATGTTTTACTTTGGATGTTTAAGAAAATATCTTTCAGGTCCAGTGTTAAATTTACAGAAGTTTATTTATTAAAGTTTATTTATCTTTAAGAAAGCCAACTTGTTTTATTATGCCGTTCCCTACACAGCGGTTGAAAATGCTCTCAAAACATCAATATTGTCATTTATCGCAATAATCACTGGGACAATTTATCGTCCAGCATAACATTTTTATGGTGACATGCAGGCCTGATTGTGTCAACATAACTAGAGCTTTGATGCCTGCAACATGAAGCAGGGAGAGTAAAAATTCAAATAAATAAAGGGCTGAATGGTCCGAGCCAAGAGATCAGCACCCGGGGGAAAAAGTGCTGGAAAACATTTCCCTGATGCACTAAAATTGATTTGGTTACTCATCCAACTAGAAAACATCCCATATGATTTCTTTATGCCCATATAAATAAAATCCCCGTATACAAAACATCTACACAAAGCATACTTGCTGAAGGATGAGGCCCAGCTGCAGGCGCCAGCTCAGACTCTGATGGTCATCCACCTCATCATGAGTCAGGGTGGAGCGTTCAAATATTTGCTACAGTGTTAGGATGGATTGTGATTAGCTAATAGCAAATAAAAAAAATATCCAGTAGTACAGATTAAATACTGATCTGTCATAGAATGTTTTATTAATAGGAATCTATCATAACAACATCCTAATTACTTTTAGATATTTTCCTTTCTTTAACTGTGGTGGAAGGAGAAATGGAACCACAGCCATTTTTGACTAAATAAGGAGATCTGTGCCAGGAGCCACAGTGTGGCCTGGGGCCATGAAAAATGTTTCGGTCCGTGTGTGTGTGCGCGCGTGTGTGTGTGTTTGTTTGGTGAAGGAGAATCTGAGGAATGCTCCTCAACCCCATAGAAACCCTGGAGCCCACATCCCAAATAACCCCCCAATAAAATAGTCCTGTTATTGTAACACACAGCGTGGCACCAGCATTCCTCCATATTTACTGCTCCATTTAAAACAATAGAACAATGGCGTTAGCCCGATTCAGGCAGGCGAGCTCTGCTCCCTGTTGGTGTGTAAATTTGCAATTTTCATCACAAATTACCTTGTCAAAATAATATACGGGCTTTATTAAAATGCACGGTTTATGACGGCAGTGGTCGAACAACAGGCAACTCAAATTAAGCTTCATTAAACTCTTATCCTTTCATTAAGCAGGAAAGGACAAATTGAGGCATTAGTCAAAGATGTTTGGACGGTTTCTGGTCTCTACTCTTGTTGAACTTCCGAGAGCAAATAAAATTCATGGCTGCCAGTTAGTGAGAGCTGAGGAAGCTGGTGAACTGTTCTATTGTTTCAGAGGAATCTGGGGAACAAACAGGAGGGAGCAGCGGGCGGAGAACACTGGATGGAGAGGAAGAACTGGAACGATGTCTGGCTCTATCTAGCGGCCAAACATGGTCCTGTGTTTTCTGCTTTGCTCCCAACGGTCCACTACTAACCACATTCGTGTCTGCCTTCTGATCAGACCGGCTTATCAATTAAAATTTTATATATATATAAATATAAGCCAACAATTCTGCATTTGTGTGATGTGATATTGTAATTTGAAATGTTTGTTTTTTCATTCATTAACTGCAAGCAGAAAATCATCGTCAATAACAAACATCAACATCATTTTATCTTCTGATGTACAAAATAGAATGACGTAATAATACAAACAGGAGGTCTGTGGTGAATCGAAAGAACAAATAAAGGATTTTTGCAATAATAAAATTTATTGACTATGACACACCAAACTCAGAAGTTATAAGTTGTGAGTTGTTTTGTTTAGTAAATATTTGGAATAGAACAAGGAGATGCGCTGCAACAGATATGAAAATGATGATAAATAGCTAATGTGTTTGTGAATATACAGGAGATTTACTGTAAAAGTACAGAAACTTTTAGTTGTGAATGAACAGAATACATTTTACAGGAAACCTGATTAAATTTATTTTAAAATGGACTTAAATGTTTATACAATTTAAATTTAAAAAAAAATGTCTGCCAGGACATTTTTGTTTTATTTTTTTTACAGATTATTTTCTTACAGTGTAAAGTTTACAAACTCATAAACTTGCGCTATTAAATGAGGTTCCTCCATTGTAAAAAGATAAATATAATGAAAAACAAACCAAAAGTCAACATTTTGCTTTGTTTATAAAGCTCCCAAAACATAGTTTAAATGAAAGACAGTTAAAAGTGTACCAAAATTTAAATGAATCTTAGTAAAGTAGGATTAACTTTACAGAGAAGCAAAGAAACTAAAAGTATGTCCCATTACAATGTGCACATTTCATTTATCATGGTAAAGTCTTGCAGTTTGATTTATTGAAAATTCGACATAAACTTTAAAGCAATTAGAAGAAGAAGAAGAAGAAGAAGAAGAAGAAGAACTAATGTTTGTAACTGGGAAAACATCAGGCATTAACTTCTACAATCGCACATATACATGTTGAATAAGTTCAATGCAGTTTTATGGTTGCAAGCTCTGCTGGAGGGTTTTGTGCACCCTTTCCCAAAAGCTGCCTCAGAAAAAGAAGATAGCAGATAAAGTAATCAGGAAGTAGGGCGGCACAGACAGCAGTTTTCTGGTCCATTGCCAATCCGTAAAAAGCCTAACCAGCCATTTCCAGTTTTGGCTGATATAAATTTTTTGTCGAAAATGTTGCTACATATAGCAAGAAAGTTGCTCAGTTGGTCACAGTGGGGTGACTATTGTTAACTTAAAGCATGCAGACATGTTCTGGTGGACCGTTTCTGACGGTCCAACCTGTCTCACAGCAGAGAAAAGAGGACAGTGGCTGATTTTTAGACCTTTGCTGAATTCGATAAGATCGGTGGATAAGCATCGGCGAATCATCAATCCACAATAAAACTTTCTATTCTGCACAGATATTAATGACCCACTGTAATAAAATAAAAACACTGACAGAAAAAATTTAAGAGCTATATCTAAAGATTAGCTAACTCAGAGAATATTGCACTGATATTTCACCACATACCTTACACATCATGGCCTTTAGTCAAAGACTGGAATGAACACAACTTCTATATTAGTATTATCTCCTTGATCAACAAGATTACAAGACGACTTGGGATGGTGTGCAAATTTAAGAGGGTAAGTGCAAAAAACAAAGTTGAATATAATCAATCAGATGTGAGACAAAATGTTAAATATTAACAAACTTGATCTCAAAGCAGATATCTGCAATGCCAACATCTGAACAGCTAACCACACCCTATCAGTCAGAAACTGAATGCTGCAGATGTCAGAACAGGAAGTCAGGCACAAGACTCGACAACACCGCTAACCACATGACACATGGTGGTGTGGAGACAGCCAGTCAGAGGCACAGATTAGAGCTAAGTTGGGTTTTTTTCCTTTACTTTCTGCAAACTGTGCGGTGGCATCAACTGCATGCAGCCAGACAATGGCGTGTCAAATGAGGACAAGTTTCGTCTGTTTACGTCTCACTCATCCTGTGCCAGCCACCTCTTCCTTTAACTTTACCGCAGATCTTGTTTCTCTGTATTCACTGTTTTGTTCTGGCCTCTGTACAACAAATCCCCCAGGCCAGAGTGGAGGCTGGAAGTCTGGGGTCGGCCTGGGGGTCTCTGGTCACCTGCCAGAACTGGGGCTAAGGCAGCAGAGCTAGGTTGGCGGTTCTCTTCCCGTGCCTCTTTGAGCCGAGGGCTGCTGGTTAGCACCTTATGTCTGGCCATCCTACGGTTGCCAGGGCAACCTCAGGAGACGACCTGCACTTTGCTGCTCTTGGATGCTAAGAGTCACAAGCTTTCTACCCTCTAGCCATTTTAACAACCTTGCACATCCAGCAGACAAAATTAGTCACAGACACCCGCCCAGCACAAACGCACTTACTTCTGCACAAAGACAATCACAAGTTCCTGTTCCATCATTGTGCCCTGTATGTGTGGAAGTATGCTTGAAGTGTCAAGACTGGATGCCTCTTAAAAAAGTAAACAAAGTGAAAATATTTTAGATTTTAAAGTCCGGGCCCATTTGAGGACAGGGAGATTTAAATGCAAAATCTCTTCACTAAAAACTTCAAAAGCCCAAACTGGGGAATGATCCGGTCTCAAACTGACAGCATTAGCTTTGATTAGTTAGCCTAATTGCTTTTTAAACTGGTTATTGAAAG
This sequence comes from Poeciliopsis retropinna, assembly GCA_010277075.1. NCBI lineage: Eukaryota > Metazoa > Chordata > Actinopteri > Cyprinodontiformes > Poeciliidae > Poeciliopsis > Poeciliopsis retropinna. Next base: position 3,949,138 of record VMRM01000009.1, read on the forward strand.
CATCGGGGGATACGAAAATGCAGATCACTATTAGTATTGCACCCATTTCTAGGGGTGATCACAAGCCACAAACGTTAAAAAGACACGTAAAGATGAAAATAGCAAAAAATTAATTTAAAAAATTAAAATTTTGCAGTTTGGGGAAGATCAATAAAACATCTGCATAATTAATTCTGTGTGGAGCATTGTGTTCAGACAACTAGAACAAGTTTGTCTATTTTAGTTTTGGAACTGTATAGTTTGACTGAAGGCTTAAAACAAAGCCAAAATATAAAAATATGTAAAAATGTAATAAAACATTTATTTTGGGGAGACATATAGCTGACGATGGATAACGGTGAGATCTTTATACTTTTTGTCACATGAGATTCAAACTTTGGTTGAAATTATTTCAAATTGTTGCTGTAGTACTGAAGGTGAAAATCTGGGATGGCACTGTTAGTTTTATCTGGGATATAAATGATTTAGAACATTTACTAAACCCTAACCTGTTTCCTACTTTGAACTGTTTCAAATTTTGTCAAATAGCAACAACAAAATTCAAAATATTTCATTCATCGTCATTTGAAAAATGGAGAGAACATAACACCTGCAGACCCACCAAAACCTGCCAGTACTACTATGCAACCAAGAGGCCCAGTGTAACTTTGGGGGATCTGCAGACACGCATGGCTCAGGTGGGAGAATCTGTTGATGGAACAACTATGAGTTATGAATGCAGGGCATTTGGTTTGTCGACTTGTATTGCATCCATCCATCCATCCATCCATCCATCCATCCATCCATCCATCCATCCATCCATCCATCCATCCATCCATCCATCCATCCATCCATCCATCCATCCATCCATCCATCCATCCATCCATCCATCCATCCATCCATCCATCGCTTCTGCATGTCTGAGCCTTATTATTCCTGTTCAAGGTTTTGTGAGGCTTTTTCCTGTATCTCTACTAGCCAATGGGAGAGAGGAGGAGTAAACCCTGAACAGACTGTGATTTAACTCCAGGCCCAACAACAAACACACACAGGATAGACAATCCTTCACACACAGAGACATGCACACTCACACCACTTCACCTCACATACGTGCTTTGTTGGGTTTTTCTGGAGTAGCTAATCTGAGATGAACACTTCACACAGAAAGCCCTCAGTCTTGTTTGGACTCCGTTAAACAAGGCACAAAATTGAATGTAGAAATGAACTGCCATAAAACGGCGTTGGCTGACACTGACCAGAGTGAAGAAATGAAGGAGACAAATGATGAACAACTTTAAGAGACACATAAGCAAGACTGCCTTTAATCGAGTATTTTTAGATTGGACTGGCAATTGCTTAAAGTCAGACTGGATGAGTATAACTGAGAATGTTCTTTTACTTATGTTTGGTAAAAGAACACTAGTTGCATTGTGGCTCCAATGAATTAGCTGTCAGATGGACCAAATAATAATAATAATAATAATAATCCATAAAAACATCCTTATTTCGAAGCAGGGACTTTAAAAGGGCTTGGTTCCTGGAGCCTTCACCGTTCCTCCCGAACAGGCACCAGGTGGCCCTCCTGCTCCGTGTAGGGCCCGCTCCCAGCGGCGGAGGGCGCAAGTGACCATTACTTGGAAGCCCTCCTTTAACGCAGGAGTGAGGGACGCTGTTTCCTTATTTGGTGCGGAGCCCCTAATTCTGACTCCGGGGGAAAACTGCTGCGCGTGGCAGCGCATGAAAATCCCAATCAGCCGGTTAATAGACAACAATAAATAGTTGGAGAAGGAGCCTGACCTCTCCGGCTGCCCCGTGCATCGGACCAGCAGAACCTCCGGCAGAACTGATCCAGACGCAGCGACGCACACACACACACACACACACCCCCACACACACATACACACACACATACACCTCCGTCAGAGCAGCCGGGGAGCAGCAGATCCCGGCGCGCGTGCAAGCACCAGACTCACCTGTGGATCGTTCACCTGCGCGTTGATCTGCGTGGGTCTCTCCGCGGTCCGCTCAGTCAGGGCGCGCTGCAGTCACTGCGCTCACACAGGGTGTGTGTGTGGGTGTGAGTGTGTGGGGGGGTCCCGGACCTCCTCCCCACGCGCAGTCCCGATTGGGGAAATGGTTTGAACTGTTGGTGTAACGGAAAAGAAAGAGATAGTCCGTCCGCTCTTTTGCTCTTTTCTACCTCCGCCTCTCTTTCTATCTCTCTCCCTCCCTCTCTGTGTCTCTGGGTTCCACCGTGAGAGCCTTAATTGGTAAACGGGTGAAAGATCAGAGGAGGTGGGGGTGTCTAACTCTCTCTCTCTCTTTCTCTCTCTCTCTCTTTTTCACAAGGTGATGTAATGACCGCGCCTCCGGGATTTTCAAGGTATGATGTCATCTACCATCTACCCCATCTTTACTGTACCCCGGGGGGTGTGCATGAACAGATCCCCTCATCTCTTTCCTGTCATCGCCTGTGGTTCAGACAGAAAGTGGGGAGCCGTGTGTGTGCGTGTGTGGGGGTGCGTGTGTGTGTGGGGGGGTGTGTGGGGATGTGTGTGTGTGTGTGTATGTGTGTGTGTATGTGTGTCCCTCTGAAAGTCTGTCAGCCTCTGCTGTGACTCAACATGGGCTTGTGTGAAGGAAGGCTGCTCTCCAGCTGAGCATTGGATCAGTGAAAAAGAATGCTCGGCCTCAAGATGCCCCTTTTTTTTTTTTTTTCTATTGTACAGTTGATCAATCTAGATGGGGGATGGAGGGGCGTGGGTGAACAAAGCTAAAGAAAGAGAGATCACGACAGGAAGCTCTTAAAACGTCTTTATAAACTGACCTGCCTGCTCTAATCTCAACACAAAGACACCAGACCTGTTCTAACCTTTTTGTCATAATCTTTCCAGGAGCCTCTTCGCTTGCTGTCGCGAGGCAGGGATGTAATCCGAGGTAAAAGTAGGACGACTTCAACATATTTTCACCCAACTAACAGTAAAAAAATATATATTCGCTCAAAAGGCTACTCATATACTGAGTGACTGTAAGCATAAACTCGGATTTTAATTATTTCAAATGATGTCAAAAATACATAATTTTGTGCAAAGCTTGGCATTTTGAGGACTGAAAATGAAAAGAATGACATTAAAATGAAACAACAAATACCAAATGTAAGCAGGAGAAACAATTTTCAAAATAATTTTTTCATAAAAAGCCTAGTAAGCTACTTAAAATAAATACGTGTTGCAACATTGCAAAGTATGTCCAGTGACAATTAAGCAGCACAAACATGAGCATGACTGAAAATGCTGAGATCCTCACTCTGGCTGTTTTTGTGCATATTTTCAGATGTCATTAGCAGCACTTGGAGGATGCGGAGGAGCTTGATATATTTTTTTTCAGAGATTATTGAAACATATTTTTGTAAAAGTTACTGCAGCTTTAACTGAAGAGGACCTAGTCAAGCTGGTTCCTAAGGGAAACAGCACTGGATCGACAATCTGAAAGCGGTTTGGATTTCACAAGAGGGATGTGGAATAAAACGCAGCAACGTGCAAAACATGCGTAAAACCTTTTGCTGCAAAAGTACCACAAATTCATTCAACCACCTGAAAAGCAACAAAGGCTGCTGTAAACGTCTCCCAACACATCAAAGAAACGTGAAATAAACCAGCCGGGAAGCGGATGACACCGGTCTCTTTGTTTGCCAAAGCCGTCTGACAGTAAAAAGGATGAGCTGGAGGGAAATCACAGATGCACTAATAAAACATGTCAGGAAAGACACGCCTCCTGTCAGTGTTGTGAAAATGCCCAGATTAAAAGATCTTAATAAGACACTTGCTGCAAAATACGACTTGCTTCGTCTCAATTTTCATAATTCAAAAATCGCTGCCAGAGTTGTACGGTTTAGGGGGGGAAATCCAGATCCTACAGTGTTTGACGAGACTGATGCTAAGGTAATCAGCATCAGTCATGAACATGACAGTTCAAGCCCAATAGGTTCAGTTGTAGAATATAAATCGCTGCTCAGTAGAAAAGAACTCCGAGAGATGTTTTTTTTTTTTTTTTTAAATAGTTTTATTGATCAAATTAGGTAAAATAAAAACAACACAACTTTTTGACATTAATGGAGTACCGTACAACAACCTGTTGAACAAGGAAATTAGTTGAAACAATACAGAATGGACTGCAAAAAGAAATTTGAGAGAAAAAAAAAAACACTTGGGCATTGTTCTGCGTAGGTAAGAGATTTACAGCTCAAGCCACCATTTAAACCTTGACCTCTCTGCACCTGCACACACACTCCGTTAATACAGCAGCTCTTACCACAAGTACAGCGAACTGCTGCATAGTCCTGGAGTCAGAAAACACATTAATCAGACTGACTCAGGCAGCAGCTGACTGATGTCGGCCACAAGATGAGTTATTCCCCTTTGAGACATTCGAACCAAGACTGTGTGTGTTGTACGAGTCATGTTGGCTTCAGACATGTGTGTATGTGTGATACATCCCATGGAAAATGTGTTATCTATGGATGGACGTCAGGTGTAAGAGGTAGATCTCCATGGTGGACTCTGCAGCTCTTCCGTCTGACTGCACCATTTTCTCTTTGGCTGAAAGAAGCTGCTGGACCACTGTCCAAGTCAAATTCATTTATCATATAAACGAAGAATATTTTAAATTGCTTTACTTTCACTTTAAAGAGAAGAGGAATAGAAACATAACCTATGATTCAATTTAGGAGAAGATGTTTGCCTGCATGTGCCTAGGCAGATTTACTATACAAAATAGAGCTATGAAGATGGAATATCCTAACCGGCCTTATTAAATCAAGACTGCATTCCGAACGAGGCACAGGGATGTAATATTAACCTGGGTTTACATTAACTTCATTTGTTGTATATACATGTCAGTGTGTGGATGATTGTATGCATAGAAATCATTATGTTTACCCAGAGTGTGCATATAAAAAAGTACATATACTTTTTTGATATATATGAGAATGAAAGGGTCAACTTGAAGTTGTCCAATGGCTAAAAACTCTGGGACGGGAATTACAACATCATTGTCCAAGGAGGAGGCCGTCCACAGAAAGGTGGACAGAAAATTTACCTTTTCTATACAGTGTGCCATTCTTACTTTTGTTTTTGTTTTGTTTTTTATCTATTTATTTTTTGTGTAACTCTGTATGCTTGGATTTTCTGACACTTTGCTGCTGCTGCACCTGAATTTTCTCACTGAGGGACAACAGAGGATATTTCTGTTTTGTTCTATTTCTTCACAGTTTGTCCCATAAAATTATCATAGAGTTCAGACAGCAAAGAGATCTCCTGACACCTAAAAGCATTGCATCTGGCTTAAGGCACTAAATATTGCACATATCACATTTTGAGCTGGGTGATGGTAATAATCATTTCATGATGATATTTGTGCATTCATTTAATAAATAATTGGAGAAACATATGCCATTCAAAAACAAGCATTACAATCTGGAAGGTTGCAAATCTCGCCTGTTGCAGAGAGCTTCAGTCTGGCCAGAAAACCCCGCAGTAGTTAGAGTTTTACCAAATTAAAACAAACCTTTAATTATGTAAACCTTTTGGCCTCTTTTCTTGGTGCCAACCCTCCTCCTTGGTTCTTGCTTATTTTAAACAAACACTCACTTTACAACTCATTTGACCAGCACAGTGGGGACTTGAGGACCAATGAGCTCGGGGACACTTTACTGTCCAACACCCTGTCTGTCTCCTCACACTCCTCGTCTGGCCATATTAAGAAAGTCACTCAGGCTGAAGCAGAGCAGCGCTGACACATGGAGAAGGAAAGATTCAGGGAGACCTGGCTCTCTTCCCAGACCTTCAGTTCCTGTTGGCTAATGAGAACAGGAGGCCGAGTGTGTCTGTGTGAATGTTCGTGTAATCGGCTCACCTTGGTGACTGAGTTACAGGACGACCCGCCATTCTGACAGTTTTTGTGCTAAATGTTTGCGCTTTGTGCATCCCACAAGGATGTTAGATCTAGGTGCTGCAGCAATATCCTTCACTCTGCTGACCATTTCGACACGCACACACACACCTTACAATCTTGCACCCTATATAACCCATGAGCCTGAACCCCCTATGAAGTTTTGTCCACATCCCGCTTAATAAACCTCCCAAATCCACTCTAGCACGGGGACATTTAACAACCTAGTAACACACGCACACACACACACATTTAAACACTCTCACGCCCTTCTCCATCTCCAAACACAGCCTTTTAAGGTAAGCTCTCCCTTCCTCTGCCTTCCTGGCTTCTCTTTCTTTGCCTCCTCTCTTCAACATTGTTTCTCTATTTCAGACTGCCTTTGCCTTCCCCCCTTCCCACCCTTCAGACCTCTACTAACACCCCCCACGCCACGACCCCCATTACCCGTACCCTCCTTAGTTTTTCTGTTGCTCTTACTGGGAACTGCTGAATTCCCTTGCGATCAGAGTTCCTCTCTCAGGTTTTCTTTTCCCTTCGTTTAAACTGAGTTGATTTCTGCAAGAAATGATGACCAGGCCAAACAAAGCAAAGGAAGGGAAAGAGCAAACAAACAGAGGCTCACAGGATTCAGAGCGAGATGGGTTCTGGTTGGGTCAGACGGAGCTTTTACTGCTACAAGCACATCTAATTGAACAATTTTAGCGATTCCTATACCTTGATCAGAGGCATAAGAGTTCTGTGAACTATGTCTCTGTGTAAAGTAAAAATGGGCTCAGATTGTCTTGTCCATATAAGGAGGGAGGAATTTTTTGCTCTGACTGACTGATCTTCCATTCTCCCTCCCTTCCTCCCACTATCTACCATCTTTTTTTTCTCTTCTGCTAAATGCTCTGAGTTTGTTTTTTGTTGGTTTTTTTCATCGATGTCATTTTATGCACAAAAGCTCTGTCAAGTGTGGATCCACACATAAGGTCACACTCCCGGATACTCTCCTACAGTCATTTCAAGGTCAGACGCTGTCGTGTTTCAGGAGCTGATCCAAACCCAGCATTGGCTCACTGCCTCGTCAGTGTTTAGTTGAGTGTTTAATGCTGCTGTTGCTCACCCGGCTGACTTACAGTTCATTATGGCAATGCGTCACTGCTGAAGAAAAAGCCAGCACACACACACACACACACACACACACACCCACCTACACACACACACACATACACACCTGTGCAGTCTTTCTTCTCACTGTTCAGGCTCGTCTCGTGAAACAATCGATGATAGCCGTCCTCTTCTGCTCCGTCTCGACCGGATTCAGTGAAAACAGATGTTTGAAGAAACAAATAATGACATCAACCAAGATGCTCTGCGGCTGAAAGTATTTCAAAATGATGCATTCCTTGTCTGTGTGCTGGGGTGTTTGAAATCTGAAACCATTTTAAGTTTGTGAGGACAAAGCCAGACCGTGTAAGGCTCTGGAGATCCTCTACACGCCACAAACTTCTGTTTGTTTCTTACCTTTCCTGTCAGCTTTTAACCCTGTTTTTATAGTGCTAGCACCTCCCTGCCTCAGAGTAGTTGACTTCTCCAGCATACAGCCAGTTAAGCCAGAATCCTCTGTTACAGATCATAATGTTATCCACATTAAACAAGTTGATCCTCCAAGATCACGGGCTGTGTAAACTTCGCAGCTGATTCACAGAACAAAAAAAGGGTGCGGCCGAGAAGGTGGCATCTCAGGCTACATTTACACAAGACCGCTGTTTGGAAACTGCCAGAACCTTCAGAAGTTGGTTGGCGAAACGTTCCATGTTTAGACAAGATCACAGAAAAACTTTGAGTCAGCTATAATTGTAAAGACAGACATCTAAATGGTGCTTTAATTATGTCAATGTTTGGGACCTTTCAGCTGATTGTGTCTAGATCCTGGGTTGAAAAGATAGACTTTGGATTGTTATGAGGAATAGGAAGTGGACTGAAGGTATATGGCACTTTTCCAATCATTTTTGACCACTCAAATGGGTGAATGTGATTAGAGTCACATTCACCCATACTGATATATAGATCACTAGGCATTGTTGGGTTAAGTACTTTGCCCACAGAGAAAGCTAGAATCAAACCTGCAACCTTCTAATCACAAGACAACTTCTCTACCTCACCAATAAATTCAGGGTGTACCCCAGGGTCTCCTGTTGGGTCACCCGTTCAATGTTTTACACCCATTTAGTTTAGTTTCCAATAATGTTTCCTAAACCCTGATCCACAGAGTCCATTGCTCAGCATATCCTGCTTTAACCCAGCTGATCCAAACTGTTTGGTGATTAAAACACCCCCATAAAGGCAAGCTTATCGATAATGTGTTCCTGTGTGTTAGAGCAGAGAAATATCTAAAAAATGCAGGGCTGAACTCAGGTTATCTAAAACAACAATGTGCTTGCATGACACACATGAAAGACTATCTCGTATTTCCTCAGCTGGATTAATGTTTGAAGAATCGTCTGGTCCATTGCTGCTTCTAAACAAACCTTGTTTTTGTGAAGGACTAGAGCAGTTTTACCATAAGTTGTCTGTATTTACCATTTTCAGGGTTTCTGGTTCAGGTTGTCAATATTTGTTCTTCTCCGCTTGTCTGCCACTCCCATACTTCAGAGTGAAAATGAGTTACAAAACTTGATCTACAATTGCGTTTTCCTCGTGGGACAACTTGTTTACTTCAATTCTCATCAGATTAGAGCCATAAACAAATTTTTATCTCCTAACCCACATGGAAACAGTAATGGCAACATATTTCAGGAGTTTCTGCTGATTCTAAAATCAGTTTCCTCTTTTGTCCTCATTGATGTGTTTTGGGTTTTTTTTAAAGTCCAGCATTTTATTCGGTTTATTTCAGTTCAGTTTCTGTATGTAGTGGCAATTCACACCATGTCATCTTGAGGCACTTTATTTAAAAAAAACCCCAGTCATTTCAGTTTACATTCAAGTTAGCAGCTCTTAACCATTATACAGACACATAACAGTGTCCTCATAACTCACTATTCAAATGCTCTCAGGTCAGAGCCATTGTCTGACATGAAAGCATTTTAGGGGTTAGATATTTTTGTCTCCAAGGAAACCCAGCAGAGCATCAAGTCATTGACATGCAGCTTTCTCTCCTCCCGAACAATCACTCAAACTGTGTCCTTAACTTTACAGCAATCCCTCATGCAAAACATGCATATTGGAAGAAACCTTCAGCAGAACCAGAACCTGGATCAGTACAAGCAGATGCCTGCAACAAATGACTGGAGATCGAAAAGACAGGGCAGAGACACAAAAAACAAACAAACAAAGAAAAAAACAAACAAACAGAAGAACTGATCCAGGAGTACCTTCTATGTTAATGAAAAGTAGAAAGTTAATAGCAGGAGAGGTTTAGGAGTTAGCAGCATTATATCAGATGTCTTCCTCCAGGAAGAAATCACAGTCGAACAGAACGCCAGACCAGGTTGTATCTATGGAGAGAAAATAATAATAACACTGCAAATTGGAGAGTAGCAAAACAAGAATGTAAGGAAAAGTGGTCAGTTTGTCTTCCAGCAGTCGAAGCCTATAGCAGCATTACTACAGAGATACATCGGGATAATCTAAGCCCCTAGAACAGGGTATAAGAGAGGAGGAGCCCATAGAGTTCAAGTCATCCTTAAAACCATTATCTGTGCTTTGGAGCTTTGAGGTTTTCTCCAGGCTACATTTTGTCGTTTTGGTACTCGTCTGATTAACACCCTTATTGCCGACTCTGAGCTTCAGCAGTCTGAAACTTATTATTACTCCAACCGCAAACTGGACTTCTGCTTGGGAACGCTTTTGCTGCTCCGTCATTTAATCATGTTTGGTCCTTTGCTTGTCCTGCATTTTATTTGACAACTCTATTCAAGATGCAAGTCTGAAGACCAGAGCTCATCTTACCATTTCACCTCGTATTGGATGCAATGAGGATCTGCAACAACCTGCTCATTAACAGAGGTTGGGCAGTTCTATGTGTTTGACTGATGCACTGAGACTGAAATGCACAGAAGTGTTTGTACATAGCTGCAGCTGCGGTTGCTCTCTGTGTAAGAAGTGGCCATTATGGGTCCTGAGGTTAACTCTGCTGAGTAACCTCTGGCATGTTGGGTTCAGAGAGGCAGTCCATTGCATTTTTACATATTTGAAAATGTACATTTTGATTCCAGTGGAAATGATAACACCTGCATTGCACACAGTTGGTCATGTAACTTTTGAAAGTAATTGCTGTGTCCTATTTAGAGCTTCAAAGCAGGAATTAATCAATAGTTTTAAATACTTTTGACCCATATTTCCTTTAGAAATTTTTAGTGAAAGTCTGCAAGATACAATCCTGAAACAAGCCGATTTTAATTGCAGGTCTACACACACACATTCACACTCATCCCCACATGGGGCTCAAGCCAGGCTGCTCCTGGGTGAACTGCATGACATCACATGATCTCATTACTGAAGCATTTGAGCCTGACAGACAGGCCTGCAGAGACAAGACGAGCAGAGATACAGGCATGGCGCGCGGCGCAGTTATGAGATTTATTAGATATTTAAACAACTCAAAACAGTTGGAGCAGTAAAAGTGAACAAACAAAAAGTACAATATTTTCAGATTCATTTCGTACAAAAAAAAGTATTGAAGAAACAAGTTCTGATAACTTCTTTAATCTTTTTATGGTTGTTTTTATTCTCTTTGTTTCAGAACTTTACTGAGTCTGTTTATCCAGGCGCAAAGTATGTATGCGAAAGGCTGATGAGCACAATGAAACACCGCAGCTGACTGTGGTGTTTACCTGCTGAAGCAACTTCAGGCTCCACAGATTGCCTGGAAATATTGCTACACCTGTGGAAAAAGGCAAGGCAGTCATTTCACATGGACTCGGCCTGTCCTCAAGCCATTCTTTCCTTTCAGATTTCACTGATATCGGAGGTCGATTTATTCAACAAATGAGCAGGAATGTCAACAGAGTAAACAGATAAATGATAAGCATGATGGCAAGAAGGGATGAGTCAGATTGGAGTGTTTTGTTTTTCTGGAGCTCGGTCTCTATGGCGATACGTCGATTTCACTTCTCAGACTACAGTTTGGACACAGAAGGGCTAAGTCAGCAAATCCAGTCCTGATATTACACAATCTGATGGAGAGAGAGAGAGCTGTGTGCCATCATGCATCTTCCAGGAAATGTGCTTTTACTTGGAAAACATCCACTATTCTTATTACTCTATTTTTTTTCTGTTCATGTCTCTGAATGACTTCATTTCTTGTCCCAAAATACTTAGCAGCCATTGTTTCCTGATGTACCAGTTGGTCACCATAGTTTCCAAACATTGTAGCCCAGGCAGAGGGCATTATTCTGAAGTACAAACTAATACGCATAAATTTAATGTGCTACTATTCCAAATGCTCATACTCGCTATTGAAAAAGAAAAATGATTAGATGAGAAAGAAGAAATTCTCCAGTGGTGGAAACCTTGCAAGCCAGGCATGGCTGGAAAGACTTTCTACACACACAGTTTGTGAGAAACCTCATCAGTAATTATTACAATCGGTAGATTTGACACTGATCACGTCGTGGTCAGAAGGACAACAGTCAGTTCTCATAAAAATGGCTCCAGAATTTTTTCTCTTTTCATGTTTCTGGAAAACATTTAGTCAATTAGATAAATACAGATACAAGCTCCAGCTTGGCTGTCTGATGAAAGAGATAAACACTCTGCAACTGAACAGAAACGTTGCATATGCCAGTTCCAGAGAACATTGCATGGGTTTATCAGCAGATTGTGCTTCTCCATTGCTGCTGCAGGACATGGATAAAGTAAGTGGATAAAGTAAGTCATCTGGGGAACGAAGCTGGTGTTGGTTCTGTCCAATATCTACCAGTAGACATTCTCCTCCTCAAGCCAAACACCTCTTCAGGTTAACCCCCTCACCAGGGGTCCCACCTCGCCCCCATAACCCGTATGTGCCGCCCTGCTCTTCCTTTGCCACAGTGAGTATCAGGTCCGCTCCTCAGCCACAGCTCCATCCTCCTCCATCATTACCTGTCCCACTACTGGTGCTTCCTTGTCCTCACGCCTACTTCTGAGTTGTTCATTATTGATAAAATGATCTTGCTATGTTCAAAATATTATTTCTTTGTGTTTAGTTTCTTAGCTATAAATTGTGTTCTGTTCTCCTTTTACTTCAGTATATTCTCTGAAGTCAGTATTAGTCTTTTTCGCCATGTTTTTGTTGTTTCTTTTGTGTCTAGCTCTTTATTCACCTTCCTTCCATCACTCTGCCCACACTCTGTTCTGTCCTCAAGTTTTCTGCCATACTAGCTAATAATCTGTAACAATGCTCATTCCAAGGTACTGACTCACAAACATGACACTCAGTGGTGACGTTATGTTCCTTTGTACTTATTGTTGGTTCGTTTCTGACCATCAAACTGACTTACTAGATACAAGTGGTTAATGTAGGGATCAGTTCATACTGTAAAACCTGAGCAATTCAACAGCTCAGAAAAAGTGATCCAGCAATGACAATAAATGTAATACTTTTAACATGTAATGCCATGTAAAAACAAATGTCATAAAATTGAACATAAAACCATAAACTTTAATTTAAACTTATTTTAGATGTATTTATTCCGTCTATTTACGCTAGCGCAATAGGGACATTAAAAAGTTAAAAACTCGCCACCTCACTTGTTTTTTGTCTTAATCCTAATCTTGAAATCCAAAATATAAATAAAAAACCCTAACCCTAACCCTAAAAAAGTTTAAAGTTTTATATTTCTTGAACTTCATTTGATCACCATTATGGATCTTCCTATAATAGCCACAACCACACCAACCTGGCCCTGTCAGAGTTGTGCTGCTAAGTACAGTAACTAAGGAAGTGGGATTGTTTGGACGATGCAATGACTAAAATGTAAACAGAGACCAAACCTTAGTCAGGGTTGTTCTTTGTTTTCTACTACTGCTTTTTTTTTTTTTTTAAAACCTACACCTGCTTTAATTAAAGTACATATAACGCTGATGATTTCTATATTTAAATATCTGCCTAATATAAGAAATTTACTTTTTGCGTACAGCCCTGCTTATCATTACAGCACCTTGTCATCTTTAAAATCTGAAAGATGAGAGAATTTATTACGGTCCTGGAACGATGAGAAGTTGGTCTTGACCTCTCTTTTGGACAGCGTGCTCCTCCCAAACACACTTCTGTTCTGTCTGCGCTTCGCTGGGTGTTAACTAACACACCCTTCTGCATCATAAAACTCACTCATCTGTCCAGAGACAGATGAGTGATAATGCGAATGTGTGTTTGAGAGTGCGTAACTGCATTATAAATTTAATTGAAAAATCCCCTTGATTATTGGGGAAGCAAAACAAGAGGAGGCTGCATAAATGATCAAAGTATTAAAATAATAAAGTCGAAGCTTTGGTTCGCAGAAGTTGTGGTTAGTGTTAGCATCAGTCAGGAAGTGACGAGCACAAGTCAAGGCAGCATGCTCTGCAGCGACAGCTCAGGAGTGTGTATGTGTGAGGGTGTGGTTGGCACAATGAGCCTCATGGTGCTGACGTCGTGTTTCTGTTTCTGGGTTAAGGTTTAAGCAGCATGAACGCTCATTGTTCTGAGATACAAATCATAATATTCCTGCTTGTTGCTCTGACCGCCATGTTTACAACTCCTCTCGGTAACAGTGCGGTTACCAAAACAAGACATTTCCAAACATGAGTCACAAAATGGTCGACATGGCGTGAAGACATCTTGTGTTCATTTTTGCAACAAAAACTGCTGAAAATGATGTGAAAACTAAAGAACTAAACATCATTTCGAAATATGATCTGAAGACAATTGCCATAAACAAGCACATGGGATTTTATGGAGACATTTTGCAACACAGAAAACAGGAATTCCCAGCTGGATATTTACTTCTCCATAAAATGAGAGAAGTATCGCTGAGCAGCTCCTGGTCAAAAGCAGATTATACTGGAAAAGCTGGAATAATAGTGGAGCGAAACTGGTTTACTCATAACACAGCATTAATGTCAGAAGACGCACTTTGAGGTCTGAGATAAAGCTGGGCCAGTGGTGGGGAGGATAAGGACTGATGGTAGAATGGAGAAGCAGGACTGATGGACATTTTGAGATCTAGTCCAACCTTGAAACAAAGCTCTTGACATACAATTCTGATCATGTATGCATATAAATATATGTATATATGTATATATGTATATATGCTGCTTTCTGGAGAGCATGAGGTCACGTGGGTCAGTAGGATTAATGATCAGGTCTTGGTACGTTTATAAGCGCGAGACACGTAAGAGGACTTTTTAAATTAAACAGCAAGCGTTCCCCACATTGTTTTACACTTTTAGGTCACTTTCACGCCGTGCAGTCGGCATCTAAATGGAAAAAAATGACCTTGCTTTTAAGCCCTGTGTCAAAAACCCTCTTTCTGTTCTACTTCATGTCTTGGTGTGTATAACTATCAGAGCATCTCCGTCATCAGTCACCAGAAAGAGGGGAATGTGCTCTGACCTTTTTTGGTCCCTTTTCTTGTCCCATCGTGCCGCCGTCACCGCTGGCCTTCAGGGCCCCGAGACAGGAAGGGATTTGTGGAGACTCAGTCAAAACAGCAGGGCAAAGAAGATAAGGAGCTGACAGCTGACCTTCACATGATGCTGCGCAGGAATCGAGGTCAAAGCTCAAACGCCTCTCCTGACTGAGCAATCTGCTTTGGGTTTGAGTCTCTCACAAGTTGCCCTGCATCGCCCTGCTCTTATCAAGCTCTGCTGACTGGAACAAAGTCCAAAGACATGAAAAGACCCTAAAAGTGATGAGACACGTCCCTCCGCTGTTCCTCAGAAGTAATGCGTAGCTGTTGTGTGTCAGGATGATGTCAGATAATTTTTTAAAATGAGAAGCAAATGATTCCTCACATTTCTAAAAAAAAAAAAAAACATTTGCTTTTCATTTACTGGACGTGAAGGATGTGAGCTCATTGCTGCCTTTTAGGAATTACTGAAGCGGCAGCCAACGACAGAGGATTTTATATCTGGTTCAATGCTGCCCCCTACTGGGAACGTTTGAGAAGCACTTCTTAGAACCATTAAAATCTAACACTGGTCAGTGGATGTCTAAGATTAGCCCCAATGTTTATGCTACATATTTGTCCATCATTTTAATTGTGTTGCTTTTCTTCCTCCTTCTGCCTTTGTAAGACACACACATCACACTCAATCAATAGCGGAGCTACAAACCTCACCTGACCCATTTCTAAAGACAGGATTAATCAGTACCCTAAAAGTGCACTCAAGTGTGAATAGTGCTATTCCAAAATATTTAGCCAAGTCAAAATAAGAAGTAGACATCCAAGAATTTACTTAGGTAAGAGTAGAAAACAATATTTGGTAAAGATGCCAAATTGCTTAATGATGTGACAAGGGGGCTTTAAGACGCTATATGGAACCCTCCACTGAAAAACTACATTTCCCAGCATTCTATTTCATACATTTACGGGGTTTTTTGAAACAAAAATGTATATTAATCTGTTAGTTACACTACATTTATGCCAAGAAACAAATTACTACAAAAAATATATTGTTAATACATATATATATTTTAAAATCCGCCCCATCTGACCTCTGCCATCATGACGCAGCGGAAGTAGATTCTCCTTCCTTTCCTCCATTAGGTGAGTGCGTGGTGGCAGCGCGTTTTCTGGGTCTGCTCGTTTAAAAACACATTTTAAAGTTATTTATCTCTAAAGTTAACTCAGATTGAACTGAAGTAACTCGATTTTATTTACTATTTCTCAGATTGCAACCATGGGCCGCCGACCTGCTCGCTGGTAAGTCCTGTGGGGTTTGTTCTCTTGCTCTGGGCCGATTTTAGTGTCAGTCGGAGGAAAATGGCAGCTGCGGTGAGTCCGCTCCATGTGGACGGAGCCGGGCACCGGCAGGCCTCGGTACCCGCTGCTAGAGCGGAAACAAAAATGCTGAACTCCTTCTGAAAGCTTTTTGTAACATTTGGTGCCCGTCTGAATCACTTTAATGCTCTCAGTCATTATATTAAATTATAGCTTGAGCTAACGTTAGCTATCAAGATGCTAGCATTAGCACTGAAGTTAACCTGAGGTTCATGTAGGAGTTTGTAAATGCGGTTTGTGAAGCTACATTTTACCAGTTGACACAATATTTATTGCAGTGGTTGAGATGTTCTAATTTATTTTATGAGAAAAAACTATAATTAAACTTCCCAAAGTGAGCAAGCAAAGACTTTAATTGACTTAAAGTAAATTAATCAGGTTTTTCAGTTTATTTAGGCCAGTTTGACCTAATTTTTGTCTTCAGAGCAAACAGTCTGGAAAAAACTGTTCATTAACATTAATAATCTTAATCTGTATTAGTTCTACATGTGAATGACTTGTTAGGAATGGATTTAAGAAAAAACAAAACAAGTACTGAGTAGTTTGTGTGGATTTTTTTGATTTCTGTTGACATTCTCCTCTTGACGAACTCAGCTGCTCAAAGTAAAATGAATGTGTTTGAACTGATACAGTCGGTCTGACCAGAAACCTGTTTTCTCTCTCCCAGCTACCGCTACTGCAAGAACAAGCCTTACCCCAAGTCTCGCTTCTGCAGGGGTGTTCCTGGTGAGAACGAGCATTTAATGTTCCTCTTCAGAATGTTTGTGGACCTGCTGAATGCCTGCTGCTGAGCCTTAAACCTTCTCTTCACTGTTTTCATCGAAATGAGTGAGAAGATGCTAATAGTTTCAGCTAAAGGATTTAGCTGTACGTAAACTGAAAATACCAAGAGTAGTTTCCCTTAATAAAGGAAAATCTTAAGTTTTAGATTAAAACCTAGATTATGGATACTCAACCAGTTAGTTGTGTTTCAGGGAATAACGGGTAGGATCTGCTCTGTGTAGCAAACTTGGATCAGGTTAAAACTTGATCAGGTTAAATCAGGAAGTTCTTCATTGAAAAATGTCTGAATGGCTTTTCAGATATCAATTTTTCTAGATTTCTGTCTTTTTAGGACATAATATACCAGCAGGAATCACTTGAAGGAATACTTTTATACTTTATAAGGTGCAAATTTGTCATCCACTATATGGAATATGGATACAGATGATTGAAAATGTGAAGGTAGTGTCTGAATTCCATAAACATTGCCTAAAGTAGAGTGTTTTGTGCAGAAATCCTTAGAATCAGTTTGCAGTGGCACCACAATGCGTTCCACTGCTGGTTCTGCAGCTTATTAAGCCGACCGGTTCCTCTGCTGTGTGGTTCTGGTGTGCAAAGGCTGCAGACAGCAACTCTTTGGTTGTGTATGTCCTCAGCTGGGAGGTGCTGAGTGCTTTAAGGGACCACTGAGACAGTTCTGTTCTGTGCGGAGTAAATCGGCTCGCCCCCAGATCTTCTCTTCATCTTCTTTTCTCTCTTTTTGCAGATCCTAAGATCAGGATCTTTGACCTGGGCAGGAAGAAGGCCAAGGTGGACGAGTTTCCTCTCTGCGCCCACATGGTGTCTGATGAGTACGAGCAGCTGTCCTCAGAAGGTAAGAATGTTCTTGTAGTTTCTCCTGATAGTTTTTTTTTTTAATGGCAGGATTGGTACTACATATAAGTATAATTCTACATTGTTGCACTTAAGTTTGTTCTGTTCAGAGCAGAGTTGTTGTTTCATTAGCCAGCTCTCGTCCTCCTGTTTTGTTCCAGCAGAACCTGAAAAAAAGTCCTCATAGGATGTCATAAAGTGTGTAAATGGTTGATGTATTGTGATGCGTTTTTAAAGTTAAACATGTGGAATATTCTGGGGATGCTGGAGATGTCGGTGAAGTGGTTTGACTCAATCTGAAGGAGCCACGGTCCAATGACTGCAAGCTGAAATAAAATAAAAGAAAGTGTATCAAAGTTGAGGTTATTTCTTATACTAAAGTTGCTAAAAGTGGATCAAACTAAAATATTTACTCCATTTAAGAACTGGCTCTAGGTTCAGCTGTGAATTTGTGGTGAATGTCTCAATTCATTGGACTTTAATGTAGAGATAGTTTGTTGGTTTTTTTCCCCTGCTGATCATGAAAGTGAAGGAAGGCTAATGAGTTTGGAGACAAATGTTGAACAATTGGATCTGTGATCGGTGCAGAATGATTCAGTTTAGGTTTCATCAGAACTGAAATTAATCAGCCTGTTAGTTTACAATCATAAGCTCTAATCCATTGAGAAACCTGAATCCAGACCTGCTGCTGCCTTTTAAAGAGTCAGGGTGGCATTCCTACAAACCTGATGAGCTTGTCATCAGTCCACTAATAGTGAAAGTTACATAAGTGCAAACATCCATGGAGATTTACAGAACTTCTCTTCAGTGTCTGAAATGTTTCAGTGATCTATGTTTAAGGTGCATGTCCTGTCTGGGTGTAAGTTGTAGAACATCACCTCTCCACTGAAACAGCCATCCAATAGGACTTCCATTTGGTTGTCATGGCGCCCCAGCCCGTTAACCATCCTGTATTTTCCTCTAGCTCTGGAGGCGGCACGTATCTGTGCTAACAAGTACATGGTGAAGACCTGCGGTAAAGATGGCTTCCACATCCGCATGCGCCTGCATCCCTTCCACGTCATCCGCATCAACAAAATGTTGTCCTGCGCCGGAGCTGATAGGTAATCACACACACACTTTATTTGTGCTCAGTGTGTGGAGGATTCCAGTTTGATGGTTGCTGTTGTTCCCAGGCTCCAGACTGGAATGCGTGGTGCGTTCGGTAAACCGCAGGGCACCGTGGCCCGGGTGCACATCGGTCAGGTCATCATGTCTGTGAGGACCAAGGCTCAGAACAAGGAGCATGTGGTGGAGGCTCTGCGCAGAGCCAAGTTCAAGTTCCCTGGACGCCAAAAGGTAAATAGGAAAAAAAAACTGGAATCAGGGGGAAATTTGAACTCTGCAGCTTATTAAGCCGACCAGTTCCTCTGCTGTGTGGTTCTGGTGTGCAAAGGCTGCAGATAGCGACTCTCTGGTTGTGTATGTCCTCAGCTGGGAGGTGCTGAGTGCTTTAAGGGACCACTGAGACAAACACATCATTGTTTTTACTGCCTAATTTTGCCGTTGAGCTGTAATAACACATCGTCACTCTGATCTGCAGATCCACATTTCCAAGAAATATGGCTTCACCAAGTTCAACGCCTGCGACTTCGACGATATGATGGCCGAGAAACGCCTGATCCCTGACGGCTGCGGGGTCAAGTACATCCCCAGCAGAGGGCCCCTGTCCCACTGGAAGGCCCTTCATGCCAACTAATCCTCCTGCACACTTCCTGTGCACTGGAAACCAATAAATGGATTTGAGTACAAAAAGAATGTTGTGGTTCATTTTTTTATTTCTGAAAGCGAAATCCAGAATTATGATTTCACTGGTGCAAATGAAACCAAACTAGTTGATTTTATTAACTTGTTCCTGGCTTAGTTGAAATATTTAACTCTAGATATATAAATACACCAGGGGCCTCGTGCATAAAAGAGGCTGCAGTTTTCACACTAAAACTTGACGTACGGAAAAGTTTAGAAGACACAATCACAATCTGGTGGTTGCAGCTGGACCGGTACTGGTACCGCACAGCTCCTATAAGTTCTGCTCAGTGCTCCAGGATAATCAGTCTGGATTAATCTAAACACTAATAAACCATAATCAACATTTCCCAGCAGATCAATATGATCAGTGGCTCCCTCTGAATCCTTCCATTGACGATCTTCTCCATCAGAGCCAAAGAGCTCCACATTTCTATGCCGACTGCGTGAAATAGGGTGCTGAGATCTGGTGTATTTGTGTATACACAGTAAAATTATGAGTACAATTTCAGAGTATTGTATAAAAAATAGCAATATAAACTGAAGTAGTAAATAGAGACAGGTTGTCTAGAGCAGAGCAAAATACTGCCGTGCAGATATTATAGATCAGAATCTACATTAAAGGATCTCGTTTACATTTCTTCATTTCATTCCTGTTTGATGGAAATTCAGCTTTCTAGATTAAGCTTTGAAGAGCTTTTCAATCGTAGTGAAGCCGATCAGTGATGACGAATCAGATCAGGTTGATTCGTGCTGATCTAGGTCCACTTATATGTTTTTGTTTTGTTTTTTTATTGCTGGCTTGGGTTGCCTTCAGTAGAGTCCATCTGTTAGTAACATAACATCAGCACAGCTCCAGATGGATTCCTGGCCTCAGAGGTTTGTTGTGAACAAACAGTATCATAAAAATACAAGAACCCAGCTCAGGTCAGAGAGGTCGTAAGAGAGTTTCAACCAAGTTGAATCAGAAGCTTCCGAACCCATGACATCATTTGGGCTTTTTTTTTTCCAGTGTTTAGAGATAGTGGTTCTTTTGTATGTAAACTTCTGATTTTGCAGACAATAGTGAATATATCTGACATATTCTATCTCTCAGTGTTGTGACATTTGCCTAATAGAAATAATGTTAGTAAATCTGCCTGACACAAACAAGAGAAGTTTGGTCTGATTTCACTTAAGACAGCGAGACAATAATGTATGTCAACTTCTAATTTTTAATTGTGTGTGTATATACCAAAAAAAAGAAAATCTCATGATTTTCTAGGGACACTTGAGTCTACAGAATATGCGTCACGAGGAGTGAAATAAGGAAGTGTGACTTTCTTATGCCTAAAATAAAAAGCAAATGAAGCCTGTCTGACAATATCCAGTAGCTAAACTCAAATTAGTATTTTCTGACTTGTCATATTTCACTAGGTTGAGATCAGTTAATTAGGTAGTGAGTGAGTTTTCTTTGACTATTCCCTAGCTGAAAATAACCAGCAGCAGCTGTGAATGTGGACCATTTATTAGCCCCACCCACAGGAAATACAGAAGGCCGCATTATGGCAAGCCGTTTTAACATAAATTCGCTTTTGCCGCCCTTACGTTCCAGATATCTCAAATTGCTTTATGACTACACGTTTTAGCGATTTAAGATATCTCTAATGATATTTTGACTAGACAAAATACCTATTTGAGATATCTCTAATTACATTCGGACTAATCAAAATGACGTCAGATTTCCCATTGAGTTGTATGGGGACTTCAATTCAAGATATCTACAATTAATTACTGACTACCTGAAATACACATTTCAGATGTCTACAATTAAATTATGACTAGTCAAAAAGTAAATTCAAGATATCTCGATTTTAGTTTTGACTAGTCATAATTTTAGTTAAAGATATCTGTAATGAGTCCATAATTCAAGAAATCTTAAATGTATTTTTGGATAGGAGACATGTAATTTTGACTAGTGGAAATTAAATTATAGATATCTTAAAGGCAAATAATGACTAGACAAAACTAAATTAGAGATATCTTGAATTATAATTTTGACTAGTCAGAATGACATAATTGATATCTTGAATATGTATTCTGTCCAGTCAAAACGTCACTGATTTACATAGCAATTTGAAAGTTTAATAAAACAATAAAAAATAGAAAAAAACGAAAAAAGATGTTTGAAAATGCACAACTTTCATGTTGAAACTGAATTGACAATAGCAATTTTGGCTTTTCAAAGCTGTTTTTAAGTGCTTTTGGTTCGTCTGAAATGAATAAACAGGATTTTTTATTTTTTATTTTTTTGCAGATATCAGAAGCAGTCTTATAGTTTATGAAGTTTTGCATTCTCCGCATTTCCAACATTGCCGAGCTCTTTCTAAATTTGTGGCATTTACTGACAATTTTGTGCAGGAAACATAAAAATCGGCAGCACAAAGGGCCTTCCGCGTCATTCTTAATTCAGATATCTAGAATTGTAATAACTATTGACTAGTGATAATTACGTTGAAGATATCTTAAATCATAATTCCGGATATGTATCCCGTCAAATGACGAATCCAGTGACGTCATTTGAGATATCTTGAAAGGCATTTTGACTAGTCAATATTAATTGAAGATATCTTAAATTACCATTACGAATAATCAAAATGTAGTTTTGTCTAGTCAAAATGCATTTTTAGATCTCTGGAATCTAATTACGGATAGTCAGACGTAGCCGAATTTATGCTAAAAGGGCTTGCCATAACGCCCAGTTTTAAGTTTCAACGGACAGGAGAAGACGGAGAGAAAATAAGGTAAGTTACGTTCTGCTGCTCTGCTTTGAGTAAATCTTCATTCTTCTGAAGTTTGAGGCAGGGGAACTTCTAGGAGAAATTGGTGATTGACCTGAATCATTGGGAGAATATTCCTGATTGCAACTGGAGAACAGAGCAGGAGGGAGGAAAAGAGAGAACACGTTCTGTCAGATATGTTCGATTGTGGACACAACAGAACTCCTTTATGAAAGATGAGAAGGCACAGTCAATTTTTCTAGGTTTGTTTGATCTGGGACAGAACTTTGAGCAGATCTGTTCCACTCACCTGTAGTTCACAGGAATGACATTCTTACGATGGAGATATTTTTCCTTAAGGAAACGCATACACACACACTCACACACACTCACCCCCACACACACACCCCTACTCACACATACACTGTTCCATACAGTGTATGCTCCAGAGTTAACTGGATCTACACACTGTTTGGGGAAACAGAAGTATAACTCTAAGTCCAGCTGTTGAGTGTTTATGGTATGTTTTGATCGAGTGTTGAAATGTTTTCCACAGCAACAGGAACTTCTATTTTTTCATTTATGGTTGGCAGAAATGCACTGACAGCACCTTGCGAAACTGTTCACATCATCTTTTGCTCTTCTTGTTTTACTTTGCAAACACGAACTTAAAGTTTACAGTGGTTTTATGCAACAGACCAACACTAAGCAGTGCATCATTGCAAAGCAAAAGCAAAAATGATTTACGCCTCACACACTTTTTAACGTAGTGAAATCTAAAAAAAAATGGTGTGATTTTGTATACATCCTCTTTTACACTAAACAGAACTGGAACTCTTTGAAATCCAAAGTCGTACTGAAGTTGTTCTTTGTCAGACGTTTGTAAATGAGCAAACAGCATAATGGAGAACAAGGAACACAGCAGACGGGTTAGGTTCTAAAACAATATCACACTCTGAACATCTGACTGGGATTCTTCAGTCATCAGAGAGAAATGCCAAAAGTTATAAGAAGCAGAGGAGTTTAGCACTTTGGAACCATTAGAATTTGGCAAGATGAAGTCTGGGTCCCATTTGTCAGAGTCCTGCAAGTTTAACACCAACTTTTGTTAAACTGCAAATGCAGTTTACAATAAATTCCTGAAAAGTATCACAAACATTTGGAATGATGTAATGTTGCATATTTCTTAACTTTTCCTTGCTAGATAATATGGAAGGATGTGAATATGGTTCATCTTTCAATTTCTTTCTAAACACCCTGAAAGTAAAAATAGCATGTGGTCATGTCTTCGTTTCTATTTGTTATGATGTATTTGTAAAGCAAACACCTTGTGTCTCCAGCAGTAAGCGATGGCGTCCGGGTCCCTCCTGCTGCCCTTCCTGCTGCCCCTCCTGCTGGGTGTGGCTGATGTTCAAGGAGGATCAGAGTTCAGAATCTGTGCCTTCAATCTTCACCATTTCGGGGAATCCAAATCTAACAAGAACGAGATCATGATAACACTGGCCAGGGTGAGGACTTGGTCGTGCTGTTGCAATATTGTTGTAATGGCAGAATATTTCTACGCAAAGTATCTATGTCATGTTATTCCAGAAGTTCTAAAGTGCTTGAAAATAAAAGATAATACTGATCTTAACATTTTCCTTGTGATTGCTGCATTTTCACTGTCGCTTGACATTGAGGTCCTGTTAAATTGGGTGCAGTTTGCTTTTATAAACTTCACTGGATTCAAATGGAAAATGTATTTATTATTTTAAAAATTCACAGAGACAAACATGAAGCATTTTTAGAGCTTTGATGAACAAAGGTTTGTGTCAGCCTTAGAAGCTATATACACTGTGTTCCTAATTATTATGCAAATTGGATTTAAGTGTCATAAAATAACATTTTTTGTGGTGCTATTAAATTTATAGATATATTGTGTGTGAGGGCTCTTTAAATCACTATAATTAATTTCAGAGATCTGGGTTGATTAGTTTGTCTGGTGAGCTCAATTAAAGAAAATCTACTTAAGAAGGATGTTCCACATTATTAAGCAGGCCACAGATTACAAGTAATATGGGAAAAAGAAACGAAAGTCATCAGATAGTGTAGTGCCGTATGACAAGGTATGAAAACATTAGATATTTAACAAAAACTGAAGCGTTATCGTACTGTGAAGAGATTTGTGGCTGATTCAGAACAAAGATGGGTTTGTATAAATAAAGGCATAATGAGGAAGGTTTATGTTAGACAAATTCATGTGATTAATAGAGCAGCTATTAAAATGTCCTTACAAAGCAGCAAACAGTTATTTGAAGCTGCTGGAGCCTCAAAGTGGAGGATCCTCCAGAGGCTTGCGGTGCATGAACCGACTATTGGGCCCCTAACCAGAACTCACAAGTAGAAATGGTGGCAGTGGGCCCAGCTGTACATGAAGAACAGACTTGTTCACTGATGACTGCTGTGCAACCCTGGATGGTCCAGATGGACACAGTAGTGGATTGATGGTGGATGGCCACCACGTCCCAACATGGCTGTGACGTCAGCAAGGAGCTGGTGGAGTCATGGTTTGGGCCCAAATCATGGGGAGAGAATCATTGGTCGATCTCTTCAGAGACCATGAGGGTGTGAAAATGACCTCAACAAAGTATATGGACTTTCTGACTGGTCACTTTCTTTCATGGTTCATAAAGAAGAGCCGTACCTTAAGTAGCTAAATCATCTTCATGCATGACAAGGAATGTTGCAAGGAATACCACCGTGTCATTGGCTGCAGAGCATAAAAGGGGAGAAACTCATGGTGTGATCACCATCCTCCTCTGACCTCTGACCTCAACCCTATTGAGAACCTTTGGAGTTTCCTCAAGCAGAAGATCTGAGGGTGAGATGCAGTTCATATCAAAACAGCAGCTCTGGGAAGGTTTTCTGACATCCTGCAAAGAAATTCAAGCTTTTCTTAACTTCTGAACATCAATTTAGTTGCAAAAAGAAATCTTGCGATCTCTTTGCGGTGTTGTTTGTAGTATCTCCCTCAGCATAATGTCTGATTTTTTTCTGCAGGTATATTTCGGTGAGGTTCGACCCTGTGAATTTGCCTGTCTGCCTCTGGCAGACGGGTGATGTGGGCAGGCTGTGGCGATGGACAGCGTTCACCCTGTCGGTGTCCACACCGAGCTGTAACTCTGCTGTTTCCCGCCTGTTTCAGATCATCACTCGCTGTGACGTGTGTTTGCTTCAGGAGGTCAGAGACAGTAAAGGAACAGCTGTGTCAAAGCTGCTCCAAACGATCAGAAGGTTAGTGAACCAGCTGCCTGGCTTTTTTTTCTTACTAATAATATTAGTAATAATAGTTGGATCTGCTTTATCTGTGGGTTATTCAGGTATGACACGAGGAACCAGTATGACGTTTTGGCCAGCGAGAGGCTGGGCAGGAAGGAGTCATACCAGGAGCAGTACGTGTTCGTCTACAGGTAAGCTGCGCTGCTTCAAACACCGATCTACTACAACTTGTTGTAAACAGAAACATCGCTCCTTTCTTTATCTGAATGCATGTAGGACCAACACTGTGAAGGTTACTGATCAGTATCAGTACCCAGACAATCTGCCAGGAGATGAAGATGCTTTCTCCAGAGAACCTTTTGTTGTTCGCTTCAAAGCCCCAAAGACCTGTGAGGGTTTTTTTTTTTTTTTCAGACATTTATTACCGTATACCTTTTTTTTTTTTTTTCTCCATCCTTCCTTATTTTCCCTTCTGCCTGTTTCCAGCTATACAGGAGTTTGTTCTCATCCCTCAACACACCTCTCCGGCTAACGCCACTAAAGAGCTGGATGCCCTTTATGACGTTCTGCAGAAAGTGAGAAGGATGTGGAAAACTGAGGTAAAGGCCAATGCCAAAGAACGGTTGAAATCTGCTGCAATCGATAAATCTCGGGGGGGGGGGGGTTTACACGAGCAGAACGTGATGCTTCTCGGGGACTTCAACGCCGACTGCGGTTACCTGGCAAAGAAGAACCGGGACAAAGTGCGTCTGATTACAGACAGGAACCTCCATTGGCTGATAGGAGAGAACACCGACACCACCGTGAAGCTCAGCACCTCCTGCTCCTATGACAGGTGAACTCTGCGTGATCCTGCAGGTTAAATCTGCTCACATAATAAAACTAATCCCTTGTTGTTGTTTTTAAGGTCAGAATAAACAAAACATTATTATATATCAACTAGAATGATGATATATCCATCTGTTTGGACACAATCTGGCATTGTGTTGAGTTTTCTGCTAGCAAACATTTCATTTTGTGTACAAAAAATCTATATTACTACAAAAGCATATATGATCATACCGCTTCTGTCCACTTATGATTTTCCAACAGGATTGTCATCCATGGAGAAAAGTTTAACAGAGAAGTTGTTCCTTCCTCAGCCCAGCCATTTAACTTCCAAGAGGAGTACAGACTAACAGAAGAAGAGGTGTGGAGTTTTTTTTTATGTAAATGTGTCATTCAGAGCAAATCTATGCATATGTCTTGATTATGCATGTATTTTATGTTTTGAGCAGTTTATAGAAAGTTCTGATTCCTCACTGAAAGGCCAAAAATGGCAGAGCCTCTACACTGAAACGTTTCCGTCATCACAAATTTAAAAAATACGGGTGTTTGCTCTGTTCCTCCTCTTTTCCATTCAGGCGCTAGATGTGAGCGACCACTACCCAGTGGAGGTCCTGCTGAAGGTCAGCATTTCCACATCCCTCAACGGAGTCACTTCCTTTACAAGCAGCTTCACTGTGTTTCAGTGTTTTTGCCTTATAATCCATCATGTATTGTCATAGCAAATGGACAGCGAATTATTAAGCAGATGTTTTATACCTCACCGCTCTGTTTTATTACATATGCTACAACAATAAAAGTGAATCACATGCTTGCTACAGTATTTCAAAGAAATTTTGAACATACTCAACTTGAGTTCAACTTTAAAACCTTATGATTTCTAGAAATAATATACATGTTTTTTTTCTCTCTAACTCGTGTTTGTCTTTGGTGATGTACCTCCCACCGTTTGAAAATTCCCCATTTTTTAAAATTTTTATTATTTTATCCATAGAGATAAAATAAATATATATTAGTTTTTAAATGCTATTTATTTTTTTGCACCAAAAAATATTTCAGTTCTGTAAATAAAAGTTGGATGTTCTTCGCTACTTTTTGTGGATTCATTTTCTCTTCAGTGAATCCTCAGCACCTTCAGAGGGATTAAACTATATATAACTAGTAACCCTGGGATTATATCTGAATATAAAAGTACAAGATTTTAATCTGTGTGGCTCTACTTGACTTCAAAGTGCAGTGATTTTTTTTTAACAGAATAAAAGTAAATACGAGGACAATTTATGACAAATGGAAATGGATTAAAATCTAAAATACAAGTATCTAAAATGATGTCAAAGATATATATTTTTTCATTGCCTTGGGAGCCACATTTAAAACACCCATCCCTATATAATATATAGAAAGTGATTTAATGTTGTGAACACATTTGGTCCCCTAACCTAACAATTTACTAAAGATTATAGGTGGAAAATCCCCTCCTCGTCCCACCAGGGAGCTGGAAGGAGGGATCGCGCATGTGTGATGTCATGTTGCAACGTGTCTATATTAGCCAACAAATATTGCACTCCAATCTGTTTTTTGTAACATGAATATTACTCACATGGCATATAATATTGCTACTATGATATTATATGCCATATACTGCATAGTAGGTTGCAAATAAAATATATTTGCAATATGCTGTGCAGCCCTAGTTCATGTAGAAAATCTTGATATTTAAAGGCCTGGATTGTCTAGATCTAGCATATAAAACACCAGAAGGTAAAATAGGAACCAAGACGATTTACTAGGACTACACACAGAAGAAAAATACTAAGTTATGAAAATCGGGTGTAAGCCACATAAATCAGAACCTAAGTATGAAAATAAATATAAAAGAATTCAAAATGATAAAAAAAAATGTAATGAGCTGAAAATTAGAACAACATGTTGTGCTTTGTATTCGATTTTTGAGGACGTTATTGTTTGTTTCCTTTTTCCAATTTATTTTTATAAGTTATTTTCCTATTTTTTATTATTATTTTTTATTGGGCTTTCTTACACTTTTTATCTACCAACTACACTGATGTATATTTTTTGCAGCTAAGACCATTTGCCATGTTGTGAGAGAAAAAAAAAAGTTGTCCCCAAAAGTATGACTGTCCTCACAGGACAGCTTTTGTTGGGTTTATTTCGTTTCACAACCTGCAAGAATCAACCAGAGACACAAACTACTCTTCTACAGAAGAGGGGAGAGAGCCAGACGCAGAGAACCGCCGTTAAACACTGTCTGGGATCAACTCCACTGGCTCTCAGTCCCCAACTGCCTTTTATTATGTTAACAACAAAGAGATTGGCTTTTTCACACACACAAACAGTTGACCAATAAACATTCCCAGGAGACGTTCTGGAATCGTCTGTCGTCATGCCCTTACCAGGACAGGAGACTGACCATTATCAGTTTCACAGGTAGCTGCTAACACAGACAATGGATGGTCAAAGCAACCAATGACAAAATCAGTTGGTAACACACATGTAAAAACATTTCTAACGCCCAACAAAACATCTGAAAAACAGTTAAGAGTATAAAACAAAAGAAAGGAGTCAATAGTATAAAACAGCATACAGAATAATATGAAAACATAACCTTTCAAATAAACTCATAAGTAAATGAACTTAGATAATTTTCCTAACAGCTTTGATTTCCAAATTAGGTATTAGTGGACACTTCAGTTCATTTTCTCCATCTTGGAACTTCAGTCTTAAGATCAACAATGAAATATGCCAAGGCAAAAGAGTCGCTGCTTGATCATTTAACCTTTCACACCCACCTTAACTTGCCTCCAGAATAAACACTAAACTGGTTGGTGGAGCTTTATGTCCTAATTCCACATATAAAAAAAGTCTTTGGACAGCTAAATAGTTTTGTGAATGTCTAACTAACATGTTCCTGGTAGCCCATAATGTTCCAGCACTGATGATTTGCTGATTGACAGTTTCAATATTCCATACAAGACAGCCGTCACTCTGCTTCTTTCCTTCTGCAGAGCAATGGCTCTGTCTTTCAGCAGTCGGTTCAGTAGAGATAACGTACAAACACATCTATGCATTTCATGAACCCATACAGGCAGATGATGACCAGCAGGGCGTTTCCCACTAAAACTAGCACCAGTGTAGTGGTCCAGAAAGCAAACAAGTACACGGTTCTGTTGCAGTACGGTGACACAGGCGCGACTTGATGTGGCTGTTGTTGGCCGCTGGTCTGGTTTCTGTTTGTCCCTATGTTTGTGTTGTTGAGGATTTGAATCATCTCCCACAAGCTCTGGCTGTGGTTGCGGCCATGAAGGCTCTGGTTCTCTGAGGTCAGGAGGTCAGGAACGCTGATCCTCCTGGTGGAGCTGTTGGAACCTGTGGTGTTCTTCTCATAGTTGGGTGGATATATGGAGTAAACGTGGTAGCTGCCTGTAAGGGTGCAGAGAGAGTTGGCAGACAAACATACAATTGATTCGTGTTCATCTTAGCAATCAAACAAAACGTGGCGTCACAGACAAGCCTGGAGATTGGTTCTCAGCTGGGACTGACCGACGAGAAGCCAGACGAAAAACAAGAATAACAGGATGGTGAAGAGGACGACCCAGGTGCTGTGACTCTGCGGTGCTGGAGAGAGGAGCTTCGGCAGGGTGAGCAGGGCCATCATCAGCAGGACCAAGACCCCAAACACCATCATATAAACTGGAACAACTGGTCCCACTGGACACTCACGTATGTAAACTGCACCTGTTAAAAAAAAAAAAGTACTGTTAAATTTCATCATAAACTACAACCGTCTAAGTCTGTGACACTGTATATATGAAGTATAAACAGTTAAATTATATTTTTTAGAACGATGTCCAAATTATATCAGAATCACTGGCAGAATCATACCGAGTAGAAAGCAGCTGATGACCAAGAACAGTTTTGAAATGGAAACTCTTAATCGAGGAGTCTTTCAAAGATTGCAAAAACCGACTGGTGGCTTCAGAGGATTTTATGGAAAAATTGGCCCCAAAAGAAGGGTTTTCCACCATTTCGTCATGTTCACGTTCATTCACAAACACATGCTGAGGATTAATGCAACCACTGCTCAGGAAAAGCTCCCAACAAGTATGGTTTTGTTAACACTAGCATGCCACGCTTTCACCTTCTGTTCGTTTCTTTCACTTCAATCTGAAGCGTCCTAACACCAGAGGGCATTTAGGAGCAAATGGTTCCTGTTTGAATTACAGCTGAAGACGGATTTAGGAAATGAAGTCACCAGGAATACCAAATCTAATACAGTTTGGTTTACTGTAAATCCAAAGATAAATCTTTTTTCTGGATCAACAGCACCGCATCACTCTGTCTGAAAATGAGCGTCAGTACTTCATATCATCAACGTCATGATGTGCATTTTCAACAAAATAAAGGTTCAGAACAAAACCTCATCTATTGTATTAGTGATTTAGGACAAATCTATTGACCTCTAAAGACTTTTCATTTGACAGAGAACCATTTGTAACCAACTGCACTGTTTACTATGGTGGAGACTAGTGGGGTATCATTAAATAAACAAATAAACCTCTAATGTATAGTTTGATGTGCTCCAATTTAATGTTGTTTGGCTTAGTATTATTTTTTAGTATAATGATGATTATACTAAAAAAATAAATAAATAAATAAAAAAAAATTAAAAAAAAGGATTCTTCTTTCTTTATCTACACAGATGTACTTTATTTGGAGTCATTGTGAAAATAGCCAAACCTGTTATATTTTTATGTTTTATTGTTACAATACAACTCTAAAATCTCTGCAATGCTCACTCAAGCATTCCAGTATATATGAAGTGATTTTTTTTTTTTCCTACCAAGAATGGAAAGTAATGTTTCATAGCAACACCCAATGATCTATCGGTTGCGTAAAGATTTCACTTCCCAGTGCAACATGTTGGGCACTTCAAATTAGACGCAACAGAAAGGCGGCCGGTCTCGGTGACGAAAGTGATATGCCCCGAAGCATAAAAAATTCTGATGGATATGCAGACATATCCATCAGTAATAAGCTGATTTAAAAAAAAAAAAAAACCAAACATCCAGGGCAGGAGAAATGTGTTTGAAACAAACACAAAGTCCAAATTTGAAAAGAAAATAATGTCTGACTTACCCAAAGCAATCTGAACAACAGGGAACGCAGCTAGAATGAGGAAGGCGCATCCTAAACACCAGACAGGAGCTCTTGTCAGTACATATCCAAACCTGTTATATTTTGACCAATATAATAATTGGTCAAAATGGGGGCTCTTTGTTTTTTACCCTCAAGATCTTTACAGGGCTTACCTGCTATACACACGCCAGCACCGACAACGCCGCACAGACAGTTCCCCCGAAACATACCTGCCATTGTGCTAAACCGAATATAAAGTTGCTCTGATCTAGAACTAGTAAGCTGCTTACTGCAGAGATGGCAGGCAGCTTGACGTCTGCTAGAGTAAGTCAAACTGTCTTTGTTGACAGCATGTCTCAACTCCTCACCAGAGTGTTCAAAGAATCGATTTCAACACTCAAGAGGAGAACCTGCAAATGAGGAGATTCCTCTGTTGTATCAGAGTCACATTGTCACTGCATTACTGGAAGGCTGTACGGTGCCAGCCGTCGGTCCTGATGCTGCCACTGCCAGGTGAAGCCCAGAGAGTAAATGGCAATAAAGTTCCTCTGAAGCAACAGCAACGGGACGTGATGAGGAACTCGGGTGTTCAGTGGTATCGAAACATGGTTATATTGATTATCTCCGTATGAGTCACCACATGACACTGAATGTGTTAATGCTGCATTCATTCATCTGACTCATTGCTGATACTCAGAGGGACCCAGGGGAGGAAGGGAGGCGCCCTGCTGCGCAATCTGTGTTAGCACTGAGTACAGTGTGTCAGAGGCAAGAGCTGGGTATGTCTGAGAGATCCCACAAACTTATGTTCACCTTATCAGAGATAAAATCAATGAGCAAATTTGAACTTTTACTAATCGGATATTTTTTTCTAACTTTGAATAATCTTTTATCTAATTTTAAAAAAACAACAAAAACACTAATTGTCCTGTTTTTTTCATGATTCATTGGTTGATTCACAGTTTATTAATTTTAATTTCTATTTTGACCCTTTGTTTAGTCATCGGTGCCTTCTTGTGCTTTTTTTTTAAAGACAGCATGTAGTGTCTTTTTTTATACAATATCTGACTTAGAAACATTTGTCCACATTCTGCCGTGTATATATTTTTGAAGAGGCCTTTCCTCAACTACAAACAGTTCATTTTATCTTGTTTAAATTTTTTTTTTTAATTAAACAAGTGAGTTGAAGAACAAATTCTTATTCAGAATAAATTCTTTCAGAATAGAGTGGGTCTTATAGGTAAGCACAAGCAGCCTTTCATTTTTAAATTGCATCCAATCTCTCTTTTTGGCCTTTTATAACAATGTAAATTTCTATATAATTTTAAATATTTTATTTTTATATGGTTATTGTTTAGCCTGAGCAGAAACTTTTGAATATGAGAAAAGTTTGAAAAGTTTTTTTTTGTTTTGAAAAGTGTCTATAATTTGCAGCTGAGTATCCCTGACCTATGATATCAAGAATGGGACAAAAATATAAGAGTCACACATCAAAATAGATCAGGAGTGTCCTTCTGTTCAGAAAGTATCACTACAGGTGTTAGGAAAATTATCTAAGTTCATTTACTTATGAGTTTATTTGAAAGGTTATGTTTTCATATTATTCTGTATGCTGTTTTATACTATTGACTCCTTTCTTTTGTTTTATACTCTTAACGGTTTTTCAGATGTTTTGTTGGGGGTTAGAAATGTTTTTACATGTGTGTTACCAACTGCTTTTGTCATTGGTTGCTTTGACCATCCATTGTCTGTGTTAGCAGCTACCTGTGAAACTGATAATGGTCAGTCTCCTGTCCTGGTAAGGGCATGACGACAGACGATTCCAGAACGTCTCCTGGGAATGTTTATTGGTCAATTGTTTGTGTGACTCTGTGAAAAAGCCAATCTCTTTGTTGTTAACATAATAAAAGGCAGTTGGGGACTGAGAGCCAGTGGAGTTGATCCCAGACAGTGTTTAACGGCGGTTCTCCGCGTCTGGCTCTCTCCCCTCTTCTGTAGAAGAGTAGTTTGTGTCTCTGGTTGATTCTTGCAGGTTGGGAAACAAAATAAACCCAACAACAGGCAGGGGGCGCTGTGGAGTCCCCTGATGTCCGTTGTAGTTTATAATTATTGTTGGCTTAAACAAACTAATGACGAACACATAACTCCTGAGCTCCGTAAAGAGCTGCTGGCGTTCAGTGAACTAAATGTAAATAGTTCTGAATCCCCTGACTCGGTCGGACCTGCTCGGCTCTGATTGGCTGTTTGTTTCCCCTCCCTGCTGCATCATGTGACCAACACAAGGAGCGGAGCTGATCCAGAGCCCACAGACGGACCGCGGCTGGATCTCCAGGTAAAAGCTCTTCTTTAAAATAGCACCGTGTTTGGAAACGGACACGTTTCTATTTTACTATTTTACGGTGCAGAGCCAACATCTCACTTGTTTAATCTCTAGGACGGATTAGGATTAAGCAGAGTTTTCTGTTTGCAGAGGAATCACTGGCCCGCGATCAGATTATCACGAGGCTTTAAATCCCTCAGGATCAGATTTTAATACTTAAAACTTTACATTTAAAACAGGTCTGAAGATGGTGAATAGATAAAACATTTAATCTTTGACAGCATCACTTTTAGGAGGTTGTAATAAGTCTACAACATTTGAATGAACATGCAGGCAGGAACTGAGCTCAGCAAAATCTGGAGTAAGATGTCAGCAGTTTTTTGGTTACAAGGTATCATTTGAATTGGCTTGTGTGTGTGACTGTGTGTTATTTATAGGATTCATTAATGTATTAGCAACAACAACATCAGTTCTTCTAATGAATTTGACTGCTCTTCTAGAAGTGCATTTTTGGGGATAGACACTGATGTTGGACATAGAGGCAAAAAGCACAGATGGCTACTTCACCTGTGAGCCGTGAATCATGGCTGGTGGTTATCCTTAAACGTTTGAGAAAACCTACCAAGACAAGAAGACGGAGAAGAAGTAGAGCCAAGATTGTAGCTTGCAGCTCCTAAGAATTGACAAAACCTGATGTTATTTCTGCCAAGATACTCTGTTGGTTATATTTTACACAAATCAAACGGCTCTCTTACTTGTTTTCACTCGGTTTTTATTACCCAAATATTTATTAGGTGAATATTTTTGTTGGCCAAGTCCTTTAATTCTAACTTAGAATCATTTGAACATTAAAAGGAACTTTAGTCCAGTGACTAAAGAAAAAACAAGAAATGGAGAAAATGAAATGCGAGAAAGTGGAAATGTGGTAAATCCAGGGGTGCACAGATTGCATTTTTCTGGCCAATCACCGATTACCGATCTTTTAAAAAGCTTAACCTGCCGATTTTTTTTGTCTGAATTGTTGCTCAATATAGCAAGAATGGTTGAGTTGGCAACAGTGGGGTCACTATTGTTAATTGTAAACGTGCAGGCATAGCTTGGTGGGCCCGTCTGTCAGTCAAATCTTTCTCACTGGAGACCAAAAGAGGACAGAGGCTCATTCTTAAACTTTTGCCATGTTATAGAAGATCAGTGGATAAGATGGGCTTCATATATAAAAATCGGCCGATCACCGATCCCCCAAAATTAAGAAAATCGGCTGGCCGATAAATCGGTGTACCCCTAATTTTTTGTCATTCAGCTCAAACTTATTGACATCAACAGAAAAACTTTAATAGTTAGAAGTGACCATTTTCACACTATTGCTCTTCTGAATGTAATAAAAACGTAGAATGATGAATGAAGCGCAGCTGCAGCTGTAGAGTCAGCATGCAGTTGTTCCTGGTTGTTGATCTCTCCATGCTGTTTGGTAGGAAGCATGTCTGTTGGGAAGCTGGAAGAGTGCCGGCAGCACATCCGGGTGCAGCTGGACGCTGTCGTGGAATTCTGGCTCAAGTATTCCCACGACACAGTGCACGGGTACCGTAGCTACACATCTGCTCTATTACTGGTCACGACGCATTCAGTTATGGTTTCTCCGACAAATGTGTCTCACTTCCTGTTTCAGAGGTTTCTTCACTTGCATTGGGAGGGACGGTCATGTTTATGATGAGCTGAAGTATGTGTGGCTGCAGGGAAGACAGGTCAGTCTCTGCGATGGATGTTTCAATATATTGTCCTCCCAGTGAACTTTCTTCCAGACATAACATCTGGATTATTATTTTATTTTTTTTTTCTAGGTGTGGATGTACTGCCGTCTCTATCGCAGCATGGATCGCTTCCGCAGGCCTGACATCCTGGAAGCAGCAAAGGCCGGTAAGTTTGAGGCTCCTGAGAGTTGAAACATTTGAAACGTTAAAACTAAAGTTGGCAGTTTGTTCTGATGTCAGGATAAACACACACACACACACCTCTTGGTGTGATGAAGCTTTTTGTCCCCGTTTTGGGCCGGGGTATGTGATCAGTCTCGTTCAGGGCAGGGGTTTTGTTTGCTCTGATAACCTCCAGCAGGACAAAGCTGGTAGGATTTTACAGTAAGCAGTTATCTGTCATGTGCCTCAGCCAATTATTGACCAGAATTAGATTGCTTCCTTTGTCCAAGCTATCACGTCAACAACAGCATACGTCCTCATTCCTGAAAACATCGGTAATGTCAGAGTGTAACCAATCTGTTTTAAATTCTCTTCATGTGTTTAAGAGCAGTGGAAAAAGGCATTTGATTTGTGGTGCGTCAAAACATAAACCACACTGATCTGTTTGCTTCGTAGGGGGGGAATTCCTCAGAAAGTTTGCACGTGTATCCACTAATGGAAATCAGTGGAAATGTGCCTTTTGCTTAACAAGAGATGGCAAAGCTGTCAAAGTTCAGAGGACCATATTCAGTGAGTGTTTCTACATAATGGCCCTGGACGAACTGAGCAGGGTCACCGGCGACAAGGAAATGGAGGTAGGAATAAATCTGTCCCTATCTGTCACCTTGGATTACTGATGAACTTTGACTTATTTACATTTTGTCTTAAATTTCTAAGTCCGTAGCTAAATGATGCTTCACTGCTGTTTACCTAACAGGGAATGTAAAAAAAAAAAAAAAAAGCAAAAAAAAATCTTTATGCCAATGAAATTTTTACCATTAATTACATTATAATAACTTGTTTACTGTAACTGCAGTGTTTATTAGCTGATGTCGTGTTCAAGCTGTTAAAACAATATGGCACCTTTAAACACCATTTATTCGGAGGCACGTTCCTGGTGGTTCTCACACAGTGTGTGTGCTCGTGCTCCACTGCGGTGCGTTTCAGCTGGAGGCCCAGCAGATGATGGAGCAGCTGACCTACTGGGTCCGGGAGGACGCGTCGGGTCTGGGGAGGCCCCAGCTTCCCGGGGACGTTCCGACTAACAGCATGGCAGTTCCCATGATGCTGCTGTGCCTGGTCCAGCAGCTGTCCGAAGGCCGGCCGGAGACGGGGAAGAAGTACGCAGAACTGGGAAGTTGGTGTGTGAGTGAGATTCAGCAACATGTCCAGGTGTGTGTCCAGTGAACACAGGTTTTCCATGCAAACATTTCAAAATTATCATTTAGATGTAGGCTAATTCTGGTGTATTAATTGCTAAAAAAGGGACAATTTTCAACATTTACTAAAGGTCTACATATAGACTTCTTTGAGAATTTAAATTTAAAAAAAAAATTGGCATCTTATTTACTGTTTTAAACAATTTTACAAGCTTATCTACTGCTAGTAAAAATATCTTATAATATTTACCATCATTCCTTCAATTTTTGACACATAGAAATTTAGACGATTAATCCATGTTTTGATGATATTACTGCTTTACCACAACTGGAAAAATAAATGTATAAATAAATGAGATAATATAATATTTGTTCATGTTTAATCAAATGAAGCTGTTTCTGTTTCTGCTTTCTTGCACTTTAAAATAACTTACTGTTTTCTTTTCTTAGTCTAAATCTATGAAGACATATAGGTCTATATAATGGCCTCAGGTAGATACATAATTGCTTCATAAATGAGGGTTGCATAAAACTTTCATGTTGAATTCGGGTCTATTGGTCAGATGACAAATGAAGAGTTACATATGCTTAATCATTTGCTTTGAGGTTATTCTAATAAAATATATAATATGATTGTTCATTCTTGCAAGAATGAGCAGGAATCATTTCTTTAAAAAAGCAAAGAAATAAAAGCGTTGTCTAAAAGTTGTTTTGTACAAGGACCAGACTGAAATCAGCTGGAGTTAAAGGAAAGATCTGCAGAAAGCCTGATGGTTTACAGGCAACAGGAAAATCTTGGCTGCTTGGGAAAAGAAATGAGGGTCGACTGACTTTGCACATGAGAGTGTGCTTTTTATTTTACATTAGGTTAATTATTAATTCTGGAGTAGAATATGGTTGAAGCCTTCTCTTGTTCTCTTGTGTGTAATCCGGCACAGAGAGACGGCACAGCGATCCTGGAGAACGTGTCTGCGACCGGAGCAGAGCTGCCTGGATGTCTGGGCCGGCTGCAGAACCCAGGTGACACTCGGTGTTAGTGAATGTTGACGCATATGGTTGGTTATGAGGGCGTTGTAATATAAAAGGAGTCGGATTTAAAACAAAACAATGTATTACAATAACCAGAATGAGTTTTTGTATATCAGTGTGTGACATCGATTTATGGAATGGATTAAAATTGTATTTGTACTTTATGAATTTAAATAAAGTACAGATACAAACCAGCTTGAAAAACTGTTCAAAAAGAACTTATTGGGAGTATGTTGTCTAGGACGGGTGAATCAAAGACCAAAAATGCTATTGTTGATACTAAAAATGTATAAATAATTGCATATTTATGGATGAGAATGTGAGGTCTAAGTGTCATAAAGAGTGGGAATAATTTAAGAGTTTATCTGGTGTGGAGAGACTGAAATGTCTGTAGGTTGATGAGTATGAGAGGGGCAGGAAATCTCTACCTGCTCCTTTTCAAACAAATTATGTAAAATTTCATGCAGTGGGCATGATCATTTGTTGTGTTATTTCTTTTCCCTCCTGTTTTTGCTTTTTGTCAGTTTGAAATAAATGAGTTTCCTGGTTCCCAGCTGCTTGCTCAGCAGTCTCCTCTGCTATGTCTCGTGCGCTGACACAGGCCACGCCCTGGAAGCAGGCTGGTTCCTGCTGCGCTATGCTGCCGACAACGATGACAAGGAGATCCAGAGGACTGCAGTTGAAAAGTTTGTGGAGCTTCCTTTCGAGAGTGGCTGGGATAAAGCCCACGGTGGCCTCTTCTACTTCCTGGACGTGGATGGTCACTGCCCCACTCAGGTCAGTGTGCGCGCAGAAACTGCCGCGTCTCACTTTGCCTTTCATATGAAGGTCCGTGTCCGTAAAGGCGCCAGATTGGACATTGTGTTTGTGTGAGCAGCTGGAGTGGAACATGAAGCTGTGGTGGCCTCACAGCGAGGCGCTCATCGCCTTCCTTATGGCCTACAGTCAGACCAAGAACCCTGAGCTGCTGGAGAACTTCTTCAGGGTCTACGACTACACCTTTAGCCATGTGAGTGAACCCCGCAGGTGAAGCAGCTGCAACAACAAAACCCTTTTATTTCTAATTCTGCAAGCCATGTCGGAGTTAAAGAACTCTATCACCAATCTTTAGAACCAAAGTGGGCTTTTATATTTTAGGAATTTCTAGATGATACGACCCAGTAAACCTTTTTTTATTTTCCCTTTAAAGAATCTGAAGTGTACTTTTTTCTTCTTCTTAGATGTCAGATGTTTAATGTCGATTTTTAAAGAACATTTTCTCTTTGCTAACATGAGGACAGGCGTTGTTTTCAAGGCCGGTGGGCTTTGGAAACAACCAGTGAAGCTCACTGAATAAAACCTTTACAACAACCATCAAAATAATGAACTAAAAAAACAAAACAAAACAAACTGAAACAGATCTTATACAGTCTTCTAAATACTAACAAATTGTACAAATCACTTCTAAGGCACCTAATTTATGTACAGAGATACATTTTTAATTCAATCATACAAATTCCAAGCCTATTGCAGTTCAATATGGCTTTAGAAAATGTCCTGCTGATCCTGGCTTTAATACAAAAATATGTTGTTTTTTTTTTTACAACAGTCTTATAGGCTTTATTCTATATTACCAAGTGTGGATAATTATATTTATAGTTTTATTGTACACTTCAGCCAGAAAACTGTAATCTGATCTCCTGAATTGCATACTGATAATACTAAGTATGAAGCTTAATTCTACCTAATAGTTTTAAGAGTAAGGATCATCAATAGCATACTACAGTCTTTGCTGCATTGGGATGTTCTTTCAACTTTACTATCCAATCATGTTGGGTTAGCAGATAAATTCAAAACCCAATCCTTTAAACTCCACAACTGTAGAAACTACCACAGCTTATCTTCTAGTCGTGAATCAGTTCATTGGTTTTTCTCACAACCTCTGAACCTGTTTTGAAACTTTGATTTTGAATGTCCAACAAACTCTGTGACTCTCCATCCACTGGGGTGTTTCTGTCTTTGTCCAGTTTCCTGACCCTGAGAGCGGTGAGTGGTTTGGCTATCTGACCCAAGAAGGGAAAGTAGCTTTGGATTTTAAAGGAGGACCGTTTAAGGGTAAGCAGAAAAAACCCGTGACAGTTTCAGAAAACATGTGACATTCAAAGACACGTACTACTTAAAATACAGAGAGATCAGTCAGATAAGACCGTATAATTCTGAACATATATTGAACACAGTAGTGATGGGCTTGGGTGTGCTGCCACTTTAATTTTCTTTCACATTATAATCTGTGTGTTGTCTCTTCTCCAGGCTTCTTCCACGTACCTCGCTGCCTGTACATGTGTGAGAGTCTCTTGGATGACCTGCTGGGAAAACATGGCTGAATATTCAGTGTTCAGATTAAATGGGAACTCATCTGACTTGTAGTCCAGAGTTCCGACTTAAGGCATTCTTAAGTGCAAGGCACTTAAGGCACTTAAGTGCCTGACAAATATTGACAAAAAATTATTTTGTCAATATTTTCATTTCTGTCTGAAATAAAAAAGAGCTACAGAAAAATAATCTATGCTGTGAATTTAGGGTAAGATTCCTTTAGTACTTTGTTGCTCGGCTAATCTAACTTCCAAACACATCCATGATGGACGGGTACAAGGTAGATATTTGTTGTTTGTGTTGCTACTGCAGCTGCTCTGTTTTTATTAATAGAATTAATGCTGTTTTTGAATGAAGGGATGGCCACTATCGAAGAGCCCGAGTGAAGACCTCCATCATCAAACGCAGCCATTAAACGCACAAAACTGAACTTTCTTGTTAATACGTGTCTTGTTCTTTAAATGATTTTATCTTTCCAACATTCTCATCCTGCGTCTTCGTGGCAGTTTCGGATTGACATGTCTTCTACAGTCTGAAAAATACAAAATAAAATCTCACATTTCAGCTGCTCATTGATTATGAATTTCAAAATATCATATATTTCAATCACTGAAAGGTTTTGTCAGTAGTGACACCAAATGTAAATCTGTTGTAACTGTTGGTTTTAAAGTGGACCCAAATGCAGCAAGGCAAGGTGATGAAGTTTTTAATAAAAAATTAAGAATAAAAAAACCCAATAAAAATCACAAGACCACAGGCAACCAGGGTAAAAGAACAGCAAGGAGGAACTAGTGAGGAGTGACAGAGATCGGTTTGTAATGTCTTTCTTGTCTTTAATTCTAAAGACAAAATACATGCTTGAAATAAAATTTAAATAATGCCATTTCTCAATTAAATTAAATTATAAATAATGTATTTCAGTCCCGAATGCGAATGAAATGAAAGGTGAAAATTCTTCATTCAGTTCATATAAAAAATAAAAATAAAAGACGAGAAAAAAAGAAGAAAACCTAAAGCGAAAAACAAATCTTCCTAAACCTCCAGCCTGCAGGTGGCAGTAGCACGCCAGGCAAACATTAAGGTAGTAGAAGAAGAAAAGGAGGCACTTCAGTTTACGGTCTGTTTTGGAAGAAAAGCCGCCGGTGTTTATTCAGATATAAGCTGCAAAGTGTCGAGGAACTGGCATTTCTGACACGTCAGTGATGGACGCCGTCATTAGATGTGCTGACCTCTGACACGCAGAAAGCAGGAAATAGCCTGGTCCTGGAGGCTTGCTCCCTCCTTCCCCTTCATTGTAAACCAGGTTGTTATCAGTTTAGCAGAGCGACATGGACAGGTATGTTGGAGACAACTCTTTCACTGTTCAGGGAGGAATAAAATAACAGAAACGAAAAGAGCATTGGTTCGCTCCTTTACATCATTAAAAAGGGACTCAGACAGATTTAAACTTTATTAGGCTGCTTCTGTAATAAAGTGCTAAAATATTAAGGACAACTTCAATATTTTGACATTGTTTCTGTTGAATCTTCATTTTAACAGTAAATAAACGAGCTGCCATTCATGCTGCATTCGAGACTGAATTATTTCAGTGGAATGAATTCTATGAATGTGCAACACCATTTTGCACATTTGCACACCATGTGTAGCACACAAAGTGCCTCACAGGTCTTGGGATGTTCTCTGGAACAAGAGCAACAGAGCCTGAAGGTTTCTCAGAAATCCCACATCTGCCAGAGAAGCTAATGAATTAATTTCCACCTGTATTTAATCACTGAAGCTCTGAGATTTTCTAAAGCTCAAAATCTACTCCAGTACCTCAGTTTACCTTTACAACCGTGCTTTTCAGTTGATCCCCTGATTAGTGAAGCAACAATAACTGCTGAACAGTGGAATGTTTCGGAGAATAAAATGTGTAGTTTTGATATTTTTGTTGTTTTTCCTCATGTGTTTTTTTTTTTTTACTATTTTTTGCGGGTAGGAGCAGTGTCCTCTATCAGGTAATTCCTGCTGTTGGAGCTGATGGGAAGGATATTATGAAGCTAATTCCTGTCCAGCGGAGCAACAGGCAGCCTCCCCCGACCCAGCAGGATGTCCAAAGGAGTAACAGACAGTCCGGCTTGACTCAGGTAATCGATGGACAGTCGTTCCCCACTCAGATGCCCGTCCTGAGGACCAACGGACTGTCTCACCCGACCCTGACGCCTGTTCAGTTACTCAGTGCACAGTTCTTCCCGACTCAGATCCCTGTCCAGTCTTTTCCCATCCAGACACCTGTCCAGATAATTAATGGACAGTCCGCCCCGATGCAGATGCCTTTCCAGAGGATCGATGGACGGTCCTATTTGACTGCGGCTCCTCAGAGCGCCTCTCCACCGTTTGTTACTCCGCTGAATGTGTTGGCTCGTCAAATGGACTCCTTAAAAACCCAAAGTCCTCAGCAGCAGACCGGGGCCACGATTCCCCAGACCGGATCCCCTTCAGTAGGAGTCTCCAGTGAGATTCCAGCATCAGAGACATCTCCAGCACTCTGTAAGTCAGAAGTCCCAAATTTCCCTACTGAAGCACATGTCCCGAGTGTTTCCGTGTCCAAGCATCATCCAGTTGTCAAGGATCAGACCTTTTCTCCCTCGGCAAGCTTCTCTGCCAAATGCAGCTCCCCTATTGTGATCTACATGTCACCAGACAGGATGGAGAACCCAGAGGTGACCCAAACCATCGGCTCTGCGGCTGACAGGCTGAGAGAACTGGCAGTGATGGTAGATACTTGTGCTTCGCTGTGCAACAGTGCAGGATCAGAACCGTTCACCTGTGATGCACCTTTAGAAAAAGGACCAGCCCCCAAGTTAAAACTGATTCCAAAGGCGTCTGGGAGACCTTACAGCCCAACACGGTGGGTCATAGAGGAGATGGGTAGCTTTTTAGCCAAAGACCTCTCCATAAAGCCGCCTTCTTCTGAATCTGCCCACTTCTCCAAGAAGCAAGACGTTCCCAATCAAACCCTGCCGGAAAATCCAAATCCTTGGGTGATGTATGATGGAAGGGTGTTTTATGGAACCAAAGCGGGCTGCTCATCTTCTAAGCCCCCCATAGCCACACAGTCATTTCTTCCATCTTCATTTTTGTCTTTACAACAGCCAGTCGGGTCAGCGGGATCGCTAACAAACGAAGTTATTGATCTTTGTGACGACGACTGCTCTCCGTCCTCTAACATGTCCTCCGTTTACTGTGAAGAGGAAGACCATGTGATCTTTGTGTCTTATGTTCCACCCAAGCCCAAGTCTGGCTCTGGCCTGAAGGATCGGTTGAGCAGTGGAAGCTCCAGCAGTAGGACTAATGCTACGACTGGAAGAGACACAGGTTGGGTCCAGAGTCCCCCCATCAGTCTTGATGGTTCCGGTCCAGCAGAGCTGGTCATAGTTGAGGGTTTACGCCCAAAGTGTCTGATAGGAATCACTGAGCAGTGTCCAGATAATCTGGAGATGGACACTGAGGCGGGAAGCTCAGGGAGTCCCAGCAAGGAAGAACATCCTGCAACAGTACAGGTGAGGTCACTTCTGATCGTGTAGCTGTCTTGGAGTGCTGCCTTGATCCCAGCGGATCCTTTGTTTAGAGTAGGGGCTTAGAAGATGGCTTCCCATTGAAGCTTCTGATTCGAGACATAGGTAAAGGGCTATTCCACCTCCTTTATCGCTGCCTTAAGAGTCTTTAATCCGCTCTAGTCTGAAAATGACAAAACTTAGACTCTTTACACTTAGACTACTTTATTCTACACTCGTAACAAAATCGTGGAAACCCAGTATGTAGTTTGTGAAACCTTTATTTAATGTGTGAGAGTTCAATAAAGGGTCATATTGGTGCATTTTTGCACCTGGACTGTATTAGAGACAGTACATCTCAGAAATCACGCAGATTTGTACTGAGTAGCAGATTATAGACTCTCAAAGTACCAAAACCTTAGGTGGAATTATCTTATGCCATTTCCTGAATCAGAAATCAACTTCAGCCTTATGGGGCCAAATCAGGGGTCTGCAATCATTACAGTCTAAAAAGCCATT
This sequence comes from Poeciliopsis retropinna, assembly GCA_010277075.1. Taxonomy (NCBI): domain Eukaryota; kingdom Metazoa; phylum Chordata; class Actinopteri; order Cyprinodontiformes; family Poeciliidae; genus Poeciliopsis; species Poeciliopsis retropinna. The sequence continues at coordinate 3,993,300 of VMRM01000009.1, forward strand.
TTCCCCATTAGTTCATCTGAATAAAACAGCCTTAGAGCCACAAACCTTCTCATAGTTTTTGATAAATATCTACTACAAAAAATGTGTTGTAGTATTTTTAAAGAGTAACTATTTTTAAGTTTTAAGATAAACACAAATGGCAACAAGACTGAAATAAATATTGGTTATTAATATCAACCTGGTACCAGTTTCAGGCTATCTTTGTGATCCAATCAGTAGATTGAACCGCAATCAGCAGAAGTTTCTGGATTGAATCTTGTAACGCCTTAGCGTTACAAGGAACCTCATTACGGGGAAAGTGGCTGATAGACTATAGGGTTACTAATTCACTGAAATGTTCCTGCTGTTGGCATACCAATGATACTGAGCTGGACTGTTCTCAGCCGGAGCTGGTTTGGTTGATGTGAACCAGAGTAGAAATCTTACGATTTATCGCCACTTTGTGTTTTTTAAGACGCTGGAATAAACTTTGTTTTCGGACTGAAACAAATTCAGAATTAGATGCCCGGGGCAGCCATATTGAATTAGAAACATTGGTTCAAAGTGTTCCTGTGAAAACCTGATCATCAACCAGACCATTCATACCAGAAAGATGAATAATTATTCAGAGCCTCAGCAAGACTTGTGACAAGTCCTGGCTTGTGCTTCCCAGAGGCAGTTTTCTCTTGTTTTTAAATATCCCAGATGATGATGCGTCTTCTTTTAAACTTTTACCTCTCGGCAGGTTAGATCTCTATTTTTGGTGCTTCAACAAAGCACTAAAATGAGGTTGTTGATATTTTAGTAAATAGTAATACTCACGCCACTTCATCATGTGGAAGTTAACTAAAATCTCTACACGGTACGTAAAGTAATGAATATTTTTCACCTTGTTAAAAAAGAGATAATTTACGTACTAGCATTTATTTGGGTTATTTTAAAAGTAGCCAGCAATGTAATTTTTTATAAGACATTAGAAAAAATAGGCGTCCACATGACAGGATGCAGCGTCACTGGACACGCTGTCGTAGGTATGCAGGCCAATCAGGTGGGGTGTAACCCTGCCACACAACACGCAAACAATACCAAACACAGAGAACAAAATGTTTGTCATTTGTGAGAGACAGAGTTTGGAGCTACATCTCCATTGTTTTAAATAATTAAAAACACAACTCGCATGCACAAACTGAAACATGAAATTGACGTTTTGAGATTTTTCCACTCTGGGTTCCATTTTCAAAAGCGATTATTTGAGGTCTCCCAAAACACAAACGATCATTTAGACACACAGCCTAAATTACAAATTACTTCTGCAGATACATCTAATCTGGTCTCTGTGTGGACTGAGTCTTAAAAGTTATGTATTTTCCAGCCACAAAGTGGCATTTTATAGCACAATCACCTCTGCAAAGAAGGATTCTGCATGAGGAACATCATGGAAAACCCTGAGCATCTGATCTGTGAGACAAAGACTGAAACTGTAACAGAATGTAACAAAATGTAGCAGAATGTCTTCAGCTGGAGGTTTGAGAACTGATGTTGTATTGACTGCCACACATAAACAGAACCATTTATAATGACTGAAGAAAGTTAGAGAGTGTTACTAAAAATGTTAGCATGTTGTCACTAGCATATGGATTGAGTAGCATGTTGACACCAACAGTATGTGAAGCTTAGCTTTTATATAAAAATAAATGTAGCTTAAATACTACATTTAGTGTGTGTGGCTAGAATTATGACTTGATTTCGACAGTAACATGACATGTTGATGTCACCTCTGGAGATTAATATGCAAAGAAGGATTCTACGTATTCATCTCTACGTTTTTCTCTATCCAACCCAGCAGATTTTCCCTTTAGGTATTTTTTCCTGTGTCCATCCATCCATTTTCTTCTGCTGTATCTGGGGTCGGGTCGCAGGGGTAGCAGCTGTATTTGTCTTATTATCATTTTTGAGTATGGTAATACGTCTGCTCGGGGAAATGTCTGATAGAATAACTTAAAAGAAAAGGCAGAAAGTGTATTCAATTATATTTTGGATATGTTAGTAGTTCATAACCAATGCCTTGTTGAATAATTGTTTTGTTTTTTCTAACCAGCATATCTCTGAACTTCCTCTGGGGACATCTTCATCAGCACCAGAACCCTGTCAAAAGTCCGACTGCCAGCTCAGGAACATATTTGGGATTACAGCTGATGTAAAAATCTGCCTTCAAAAGATTGATGAAATGCCACATTGGTGTGTCTCAGCAAGCGTGGTACAAAGAAAGTCCAGAGGTCCAGTGGAGGGGAGTGACCTGTCGAGAGATGTTCTAAAAGGCAAAGAGGTTTCCCTGCGGGACTTTCCCAGTCCAGATAAACTGGACGTTAACGTCCGGACTGAAGGGGAGCACTCACCGTCTCCTCACTCCAGAACTCTGAGAAGTCCGTGTGTCTCAAAGGAGAACTGCTGCTCCTTTTCACCTCAAGCCACGCCTGTGTTCAGCTACGTTGAGCCCATTGACGAGGACTTCCCTGACGAAAACGACCTTCCCCAGTTACAGGACACGCCTGAGCATCCTCAGACGCCAACATGTGTGGAAGTCAACTCAAACACAAGGAGAATGGGGCGGACAAGAAAACGCACCATGTGTCTCTGCTGTGTCCCCCCTCCTCTTCTTCCCGTTATCAAATCCGGCACCAGCTTGGAAGAGTTGGAGATGTGGATGTCGGCGGCAGAGCCGGCGAGTAAACGAGTAGGGCGAACGAAGGCTGCGAGGAAAACCTCCACGAGGATCAGCCACCCCAACTGTAGGGTACACAAGCCTCCTGCCGGCAGTGACCCCTCCACTGTCACTGAGGGGTTAAAAAGACACGAACAGATCAGGACACACAATGAACAACAGTCGAAGAAGCAACACAAATGACCCAAAGCAATGCTGGGACACTACGACACTACACAGAGACAGACAGGGGCTTCACGTTCCACCTAGCTGAAGGAATAGACAGTCATGTAACATCTTTGATCCGTTTCTAAACACTCTTCTGAAATATGCAACATGTTTTTATAAACTTGGTTGCATATGAACACGACTCTACAGATAGCTGCACTAATTGGTTTCTAATAAGACAATGTTAGTATTTTACTGTTAATATAGGTTTGAGTTTATTATTGGCTTCTTATTGCCTCTAATTGTTAGTATATTTTGGAGTCATGCAACACTTACTAACCTCAGAGATGTAGTGTGGCCAACATGACGCCTAAATCACAGACCTAACCACTCCTTTTCTAAAGGAACGTGGAAGTTTTCAGGTTTTTAAGGTTTTTAAAGTTGTGCATTACTGAGAAAATGGCGTGTATCTGTACTGATGCATAATGCATTAATATTTTACCAGTTGGTTTTGGTCCTATGGATTAAAGCTCCAACCAAAGTGCTTTCTGATGTGGTTCTGTGTGCCAGAAAAGTTTCTGCTGTATCGAATTAGTCTAATAAGATATCTGACAGTCTACCTCTGTTATAACATCAGATTGCCCATCCAGTCTGTCTGTACTGGATCTACAAACTTAACTGTCTTTGTACTAATTTTTTTCTAACAACTATTAAAGTGCAAATGTTCTGTTTCTAATTTACAGTAATGCTTAAAGGAAAGCACGCACTTTGTGAATTCATTGTTTTAATGTTCCTACGGTGGTGCGAGTCTATTCCATTTAATTGGCAAAGACAAAGACAAAGTGAAAACGTTTGTGTAAAATACTAAATACCAACACTTTACATGTACAAACCATTCATCTACTTTCATTTAGCCCACATTTCTACATTTAGATGTTTTCATTGGTCTAATTTTCACTGAGAACAGCCTAAATATTCCCAAGCTAATGTACATTCATATGAAAGTAATTTGATTTAATTTTTTTCCCAGAAACTCAATTTCTAAGTGAAACACATAATATAGGTTAATTCCATGAAGACTTTATTTATGTTAATTGTGATTGCGTCCAGCTAATGAAAAAAACATTTAAGATTACAATGTTAGCGCAGACCTTTAAACAACTTAATACATAAATGTAGGCTTAAGGAAAAGTATGTTTCATACCCACCTCCACTTTATTTTCAGAAGGTGCTTTTAATCTGAAATTCTAATCCAGAGGTTCCTAATTTTTCTAACCCTCTGAGTCATTTTGCCCTCAGTCCACCAACACAAATCATCTTGCGGATACAAAACAACTTATGTTTTTTTTATTTATTTAAATGAATATTTATTAAAAGATTTTCTTTTTGTCGTTTTTGAGGAACCAAAATGTTCTTTCTGCTTTTAAGTTTTAGAAAAATGAAAAACTGACAAACACAATAACTTTTTTTTCTATAGAATAAAATTTAGAAGGGGGAAACTATTTTTTATATATAAACATATATATATATATATATATATATATATATATATATTTTTTTCCCTTAGTGTGACGAATCGGTAGATAAGAACTGATTTGTATATAAGAATTATGGCACTTATATACAATATTCCAGTTTTTTTTAGATGTAATATATTTTAAAAGCTCATCTGTTGTCCAAACTAATGACAAGAAAAATAGATGTAAAAAAATAAAATTCTGGTATTTTTTTGGCATTCTGATGTGTTACGAAAATTCAAAGCGATTATTCCATCAAAATTAAAAACTACTCTAACCTGCATATTTTTTAATCATATCTACATTTAAAAACACTGGAATTACCAACTTGCAATGTCTCCGGATTCAACTTCCGGCTCTGGAGCTGCAGGTTTTATGCGCTTTTATTCTGAAAAGGTCTGCACCGGAAGTTTGTCTTTTCTTAGGAAATCGAAATGTACCGTCGTGAATGTGCTACTGCTTAACTCGCCCGCTACCGTGCTCATCAAGGTAAATGGAAAAGGTCGTGATGGTTCTTGTGAGAAGAGCTTTTTAGTAATATTTAGCTTAATAACGTCTCATATTGATTCGACCAGGAGCACTCCTTTTGCTCAATGTAACCTTTGACTGTGAAGAAGATTTTCGTTTCTTTCTGTGCAATGACTGTCTGGCTTATTAAATTGAGCTAACAGAGCTAACTCAAGGCTTTTAGTCAGAAGGAGTCTTGGGTATGCTCGCATTATTAAAAACCGAAGTCAGACTTACTTGCTGGGTGGAAACAGTAGAGGGCGACAGAGAGCTAACATCCCAGTTCACTTCTACTTTTCCGGGTTAGACACTAAAACGTCATTTCCCTTTCACCTGTTCAATATTTAAAACCTGTTATTATATTTATTAAAACTTTTATAAGCGTTACCTTCAGGAGCTGTATTGTAAAACTCCTCACTGATGGAAAACAAATGTTGTTCTAAGTTTTCTTTGTTAAGTCTGTGCAACCTGTAACAGGCCACACCTGGGCTCAGGAGAAACCTTAAAACATGTTTGATTTTTTTCTTGAATCAATGCAAGGCAGTAATCATGTTGACTGAGTCATGATTTAGTTGACATGAAAAGTGGATTTATCATGATTTGTTCTTTTCTTCCTGGATAGATCTAAACATGGAAGAGTGTGGCGATTGGGAAGTTAACATTCCTGTGGAGGCTGAGGTGAAAACCGTTCCCTTGAAGAACTTACCAAACTCAGTCATCAGAAAAATAGGCCTCCCTGTCTCTGAGGGCGACCCCGCCCGGAAGCAGAGTGACTCAACAGATGTGACGTGGATCTGTCCAGCGGTGGTCAGAAGGAAAGGACAGGAATCTGTCTCAGGCTCAGGAAGACATTTGGCTGACGAAGTGCTCTCTTTTGTAGGCTCGCAGGTTCCAGCAAGTCCTTTGAAAATGTCTTTTGTTTCCTCCAACCGTGCAGCCAGGGACGTGCTCAAGAACATCTCCCCTGGAAAACGTTCGTCCAAAGAAGAGCTTTTGAGTCGGGACTCAGCTTTGCTGGCCAATGATGACGCTATTGTCGTCTACAAAGGGCAGATTTATCTGTGCATCAGGAGGGCCAAGAGAAGAACTCGGAGGACACGGAAACAGCAGCCGGTATGTCAGGCTGCCATGCCTTCAACATCAGGCCAGCTATCTACAAGCCACACCAGGATAAATAGTTTAGTAAAACGGGAAATATCGTCTGTGAAAACTGAATGATTCACTTTTACCTCTGGAACCCACACCAACCTAAGGTCATACCAGTAGATCTGGTCTTAACTTTTCTCTGTTTGCCTGACTAGCCTAGTCTAGCCTACTGCCCTCGGACTACAGGAAACAGACATTGAAAGATTCATGAAGAGCTGAACCACAACTAGAGGGGTTGTGGTTCACCCTTTACTATCTCTGATTAGTTTATGGGCTCAATGTGTCCCTTTTATGAGTCTTATGGAGTTTATTTATTTTTTTGCCCCTGCTGTGTGGTTACAGCAGAGGATGTGAGATATACATTTTATTTCCAGATATACCATTGAGAAATCCGGTCGCATTTGTGATCAAATTAGTCGCACTCTAAAGCACTGAAATCCAGATTGAAACTTTACAGACCTGTAATTTTTCTGGATATGGACCATTTTCTCCAGAACCTTAGACAGAAATGACAGTTTGCAGATGGGGTGGAGATAAAAAGTCTTTAAATTTTCATCTTTTTTTTTTGAACACAGCACGTTTAAGCCAGGCTGGGTGGATCTTGATGTGCATTTTTTTAGAATGTAAATGTGTTATAAATTCTTCTCCTTACTTCACTTCTACATGTTACATCAAAGAGGATAAGCAGAGGTTAAAATGAAGAGTTTACTGTGAAACAGTTCCTGTTATAAAACAATTTAAGCCTGATGTTCTGTTTTCCTGTTTTCCAGAAGCTCATCGGTGGCAGACCGAAGATAAAAACCGATGCAGGTAAAGTGAAACGCTGTGAGAAGACTGAGCTGAAAACAAAAGGCGTTCCCTCTGTCAGGGATGAGTCCTCGGCCCCTCGGCCTTCTGACAGCACACGCAGAGCAGACGATAACAGTCCAGGAAGAGACCAGGAAGAGGCTTCTGTCTGGACCAATCACATGAATGGGAGTCAGGCGAACAGTCAGGACGATGAGCACAGTGGCAGCCAGTGGTGGACACCGGCGGAGCCTGTTGGGGGCGCTGCCGCCTCCACATCCAGAGATTCAGAGTATGAAGAGCTGGAGCGGGACGAGGAGATAGCTCAACTGTATCAATTAATTTAGATATTAATTAATGAGATGGTATGGCATTTGTTTTTTTGTACACTCTTGGCTCTGGGCTTTTCTGCTCATTCTGGACTCGTTTCAAACCCAGGACCACTGCAGTCAGACTTGGAGGATGTTTCCATAGGAACTTTACAAAGACAAACTCTTTATTTAATGCTGTAACAGCTACTCTTATGTTCAGATTAATAGACACTGGTTTGAATCTTTTGAAATGAGTATAAATAAACTGATGAACTGACCTCTTGAGATATTTGGTTTTTTTTCTTCAGTCAAACGTCCAATTACTAAAAAATACAGTTCACGTAAATAATGTTTAAACACTGAACACTTTAACAGTAGCTTGCTGCTCTGTCCAAGTTAAGCACTGAGACATTTTATCTTAACATTAAGATTTGTGTAAAGACAGATGGGTTTATTTAGGTGTTTCTGCATACCTTTCTGGACAGTAAATTATTATTGTGATAAACAATAACATAATTTTGACATCATTTTCTACTAATATAATTGTAATAGCATATTGTTGCAAGTATACCCTCTCAAAGTTGAAAATATTTATTTCTAAAGTGCATTTAACACTGAAACTGGACAAAAGTGTATGTATCCAAAATACATAAAAAGAATACTTCTGCTCTCTTTCAAATATTCTCTGTTTGCATAAGTTTTGAGTGCAAAGAGATGAAATCCTGCTTTCACAGTAAAAATGTAAGCTCTTGATTTTTGACAGTAAAATTCTACCGTAGAACGAAAACACAGAGCTCCATCTGTGAGTGAAAGGTTTACATGGGTGTTTCTCAAAAGCAAAGCTGATAAAGCAACAATTACCTTTCATAGACTAATGTTTGGTGTATTAGTATTTAGTATTTGATTATTTAAATCAAATACTAAAGATGCTCACAGGAGCCCAAACATGACCTAATAGCGAGCTCAAAGGCTTCAGAGCTACACAATCAAGTCAGTGGCTTGTCTGAAAAGCTATCTATGTAACTGAAAGGGTTAAAACCAATTACGTTTACCATTATGTATGACAATCAGCTTAACCCTCTGATGCGTAAGTGGGTCCTTTTTGAGGTCATCGTTTTGCAACATCTTTGTAATGAAAAGTTTTCATCACTTCATAATCCAGGTATTCCTCAAAAAAATATGTTACTGATATCATGCAATTCAAATTTTTAATTTACCTTTTGTGCATTTTAAGAAATGGCATGTTTTACAGAGCAAGAACTCCTACATACAGTTAGGGCCAAGAAATATTTGGACAGTGACACAATTTTTCGCAAGTTGAGCTCTGCATGCCACCGCATTGGATTTGAAATGAAACCTCTACAACAGAATTCAAGTGCAGATTGTAACGTTTAATTGAAAGGGTTGAACAAAAATATCTGATAGAAAATGTAGGAATTGTACACATTTTTTCACAAACACTCCACATTTTAGGAGCTCAAAAGTAATTGGACAAATAAACATATCCCAAACAAGAAAGTTTTTTTCAATATTTTGTTGCGAATCCTTTGGAGGCAATCACTGCCTTAAGTCTGGAACCCATGGACATCACCAAACGCTGGGTTTCCTCCTTCTTAATGCTTTGCCAGGCCTTTACAGCCGCAGCCTTCAGGTCTTGCTTGTTTGTGGGTCTTTCCGTCTGACGTCTGGATTTGAGCAAGTGAAATGCATGCTCAATTGGGTTAAGATCTGGTGATTGACTTAGCCATTGCAGAATATTCCACTTTTTTGCACTCATGAACTCCTGGGTAGCTTCGGCTGTATGCTTGGGGTCATTGTCCATCTGTACTGTGAAGCGCCGTCCGATCAACTTTACAGCATTTGGCTGAATCTGGGCTGAAAGTATATCCCGGTACACTTCAGAATTCATCCGGCTACTCTTGTCTGCTGTTATGTCATCAATAAACACAAGTGACCCAGTGCCATTGAAAGCCATGCATGCCCATGCCATCACGTTGCCTCCACCATGTTTTACAGAGGATGTGGTGTGCCTTGGATCATGTGCCGTTCCCTTTCTTCTCCAAACCTTTTTCTTCCCATCATTCTGGTACAGGTTGATCTTTGTCTCATCTGTCCATAGAATACTTTTCCAGAACTGGGCTGGCTTCTTGAGGTGTGTTTGGGCAAATTTAACTCTGGCCTGTCTATTTTTGGAATTGATGAATGGTTTGCATCTACATGTGAACCCTTTGTATTTACTTTCATGGAGTCTTCTCTTTACTGTTGACTTAGAGACAGATACACCTACTTCCCTGAGAGTGTTCTGGACTTCAGTTCATGTTGTGAATGGATTCTTCTTCACCAAAGAAAGTATGTGGCGATCATCCACCACCGTTGTCTTCCGTGGACGCCCAGGCCTTTTTGAGTTCCCAAGCTCACCAGTGAATTCCTTTTTTCTCAGAATGTACCCAACTGTTGATTTTGCTACTCCAAGCATGTCTGCTATCTCTGTGATGGATTTTTTCTTTTTTTTCAGCCTCAGGATGTTCTGCTTCACCTCAATTGAGAGCTCCTTTGACCGCATGTTGTCTGGTCACAGCAACAGCTTCCAAATGCAAAACCACACACCTGGAATCAACCCCAGACCTTTTAACTACTTAATTGATTACAGGTTAACGAGGGAGACGCCTTCTGAGTTAATTGAAGCCCTTAGAGTCCACTGTCCAATTACTTTTGGTCCCTTGAAAAAGTGGAGGCTATGCATTACAGAGCTATGATTCCTGAACCCTTTCTCCGATTTGGATGTGGAAACTCTCATATTGCAGCTGGGAGTGTGCACTTTCAGCCCATATTATATATATAATTGTATTTCTGAACATGTTTTTGTAAACAGCTAAAATAACAAAACTTGTGTCACTGTCCAAATATTTCTGGCCCTAACTGTATATTATCTTTATTTTTACCTCACAAATGTGTGTATGTGTGTGTGGATCATCAGTGCTGTGACAGAGTTATTGTCACAAACCAACCTATAAGCCTTCTTTGAAGTTAGCCAACATTAGTTATCTAATCAACTAGCTAACATTACTACCTATACTTTATTGTTCATGTGTGTTATTTGTGTGTGTGTGTGTCTGACACTCTGGATGAGAAAACCAAGAGAGAGAGAGAATGTGTTGAATGGCATGCGAAACCTGTTGATCAATGTGTTCAAGTTTCTTTCTTTTACCATCTCAATAAATAAATAAGTAAATAAATCATAGCTATACAAATAAATGAGCTGGAAAAGAATAGAGTGCTTCTCCGGGTCAGGGAGAATGTCCTACCCCAAGTGGAGGAGTTCAAGTATCTTGGCATCTTGTTGACGAATGAGGGAAAAATGGAGCGTCTGCAGTGAAGCTGTACCGGTCTGCCTCTGCCTTAGAGACAGGGTGGGAAGCTCGGTCATCCAGGAGGGACTCAGAGTAGAGCCGCTGCTCCTCCACGTCGAGAGGAGCCAGTTGAGGTGACTCGGGCATCTGATCAGGATGCCTCCTGGACGCCTCCTTGGTGAGAAGACCCAGGACACGCTGGAGGGACTATGTCTCCCAGGCGGGCTGGAAACGCCTTGAGGTTCCCCAGGAGGAGTTGGAACAAGTGGCTGGGGAGAGGGAAGTCTGGGCCTCCCTTCTGAAGCTGCTACCCCGCGACCCGACCCCCGGATAAAGTGGAAGAAAATGGATGGATGGATGGATGGATGGATGGATGAATAAATAAATGCACACACATACATACACTCACATGCGTTATACACATAGCACAGTAGAATACAGACAGTAATGCTAGCTAGCTTGATTAGCTAACTACAGTGGGGCAAAAAAGTATTTAGTCAGCCACCAATTGTGCAAGTTCTCAAACTTAAAAAGATGATAGAGGCCTGTAATTGTCATCACAGATATACCTCAACTATGAGAGACAAAAGGGGAAAAAAATTCAGAAAATCACATTGTCTGATTTTTAAAGAATTTATTTGCAAAATATGGTGGAAAATAAGTATTTGGTCAATAACAAACAAGCAAGATTTCTGGCTCTCACAGACCTGTAACTTCTTCTGTAAGAGGCTCCTCTGTTGTCCACTCGTTACCTGTATTAATGGCACCTGTTTGAACTCGTTATCAGTATAAAATACACCTGTCCACAACCTCAGTCACACTCTAAATTCCACCATGGCCAAAACTAGAGAGCTGTCAAAGCACACCCGAAACAAAATTATAGACCTGCACCAGGCTGGGAAGACTGAATCTGCAATAGGTAAACAGCTTGGTGTGAAGAAATCAACTGTGGGATCAATTATTAGAAAATGAAACACATACAAGACCACTGATAATCTCCCTCGATCTGGGGCTCCACGCAAGATCTCATCCTGTGGGGTCAAAATGATCACAAGAACGGTGAGCAAAAATCCCAGAACCACACGGGGGAATCTGGTGAATGACCTGCAGAGAGCTGGGACCAAAGTAACAAAGGCTACCATCAGTAACACACTACACTGCCAGGGACTCAAATCCTGCAGTGCCAGACGTGTCCCCCTGCTTAAGCCAGTACATGTCAAGGCCCGTCTCAAGTTTGCTAGAGAGCATTTGGATGATCCAGAAGATGACTGGGAGAATATCATATGGTCAGATGAAACCAAAATAGAACTTTTTGGTAAAAACTCTACTCGTCATGCTTGGAGGAGAAAGAATGCTGAGTTGCATCCAAAGGACACCATACCTACTGTGAAGCATGGGGGTGGAAACATCATGGTTTGGGGCTGTTTTTCTGCTAAGGGACCAGGACGACTGATCCGTGTAAAGGAAAGAATGAATGGGGCCATGTATCGTCACATTTTGAGTGAAAACCTCCTTCCATCAACAAGGGCATTGAAGATGAAACGTGGCTGGGTCTTTCAGCATGACAATGATCCCAAACACACTGCCCGGGTAACAAAGGAGTGGCTTCGTAAGAAACATTTCAAGGTCCTGGAGTGGCCTAGCCAGTCTCCAGATCTCAACCCCATAGAAAATCTTTGGAGGGAGTTGAAAGTCTGTGTTGCCCAGCGACAGCCCCAGAACATCACTGCTCTAGAGGAGATCTGCATGGAGGAATGGGCCAAAATACCAGCAACAGTGTGTGAAAACCTTGTGAAGACTTACAGGAAACGTTTGATCTCTGTCATTGCCAACAAAGGGTATATAACAAAGTATTGAGATGAACTTTTGTTATTGACCAAATACTTATTTTCCACCATATTTTGCAAATAAATTCTTTAAAAATTTAAAATGTGATTTTCTGAATTTTTTTTCTCCTTTTGTCTCTCATAGTTGAGGTATGATGACAATTACAGGCCTCTCTCATCTTTTTAAGTGGGAGAACTTGCACAATTGGTGGTTGACTAAATACTTTTTTGCCCCACTGTAGTTTCAAAAAACATGCTCTTTCGCAACCCCCCCCCTCCATGCCCACACACACATAATGGATGTTGACTTTGTCCATTATTGACATTTCATCATTGCTGTTGTAAAATTGCTGTTGTTGTCATTTTGTTTTAAAAATGTCCTACAAATTGTTCTAAAAACATTTTAAAAAGTGAAAAATGAAAATATTTCAAACATGAAATAACTCTTGTGTGAAATAAAATACAGTAGAAAGTATTATACAAAACATTATTTTGAATCAAAATGACAAAAGGAGCATAAAAACACAGTAATTGTAACCCAGGTAAAAAAGACCCATTCACAGAAGACTGTATAGTCAGTCACTCACACTTCAGAGGGATGAGAAAAAAAAATGAACACGTTGTTTTATATAAAATAAGTTAGACAATTTAAACATTCTCTTGATTCCTCAATCACCATCATTAAAGTGGCAAAATGCAGCTTTTATTAATAATAATAATAATAATAATAATAATAATAATAAAACAATCATATTTGTTGAAACTGTCACTATGTGGTGTCAGTAAGGAATGAGACAAATAATCTGTGATCAAACTGAGCTGCTCTCCCTTTGCTAACTAGAAATAGGAGCCAGGAGGTGGGCGTGTATATATATATATATATATATATATATATATATATATATATATAAGATGGGGATATATTGAAGATGGGGAAGTGACACGTATATATATATATATATATATACGTGTCACTTCCCCATCTTCAAGATGGGGGAGTGACACGTATCCACTCCTGTTCTGTGTCTCTCAGCGATGGTAACTCCATTGTGAAAAAGTGTCCAGTCCTTGTCAAAGAGTGTTTCCAGAGCCATTTGCAGTGCGTCAAGATGAGTCCAACTAGTTAAGACCTTTCAATTTCACACGCCAGCTTTGGTTTCTTCCCCGCTAGAGCGCTGACATGCCATATTCCGTGATGATGTGAAAGTACATTAACAATTTACTCTGACATAATAGGTTCGATATGAAAGCCAATTTTACAAACTATTCCTCAGTAAGGAATGTCTGTTCGTTCAAAATAATAGTCGTTTGCCATTTCATAAAACTTTGACGTAATTGCTGCTTGAAGAATTCCATACACCGTGTATTTAGCCGCAAATAAGACGCCATCCAAACACATACTGCATAAACTCTTAAAATTAGCAAAAGTAGACGTTTCAAATTGTGTTGATTTGTCAGTGAAAGATTCAGGTGATTCAATTACCAAAGTTTCTCCAGCTTGAGTAGTAGTTGAATCCTTTGCCTGCTTGCATTTGCTTTTGAAAGTTTGTGTTTCTGGTGATGTTTTAGGTGAATCTTGGAGCTGCTTTGGTTTACAAGTCTCAGTTAGAGTCTGTGTAGATATTTCCTTTGTGTGTCGTTTAGATTCCAAAGTCACATGTTTCGTTTGTGTAGATTTTTCCATTGTGTGTCGATTAGATTCCGATGTCACATGTTTCGTTTGTGTAGATTTTTCCATTGTGTGTCGATTAGATTCCGATGTCACATGTTTCGTTTGTGTAGATTTTTTCATTGTGTGTCGATTAGATTCCAATGTCACATGTTTCGTTTGTGTAGATTTTTCCATTGTGTGTTGATTAGATTCCAAAGTCACATGTTTCGTTTGTGTAGATTTGTGGGAAAATAATTTTGGCTGTGTATTTTCATTGCTCAAATTTTCAGTTTGAGTCGACTTTGTAAAGAGTACAGGCTGCTGTTGGGTTTGAACTCCAAAATTTGGTGGTGTCTTTTCTCCAACAGCATCAAACTCGTCTTTTATACTTTTTGCATATTTTTCAAGCAGAACTTGCTCCTCTTGCTTCAACTCTAGCTGCATTTTCAAGTCCCTATTTGAGTCTCTCAGAGACTCTGTCAACTCATACATTTCTCCTATCATTCGCTCATCTTGGGCTATGTGAGCCATAAGTTTTTTGATTTCCTCCTCCAAGTTCAAAATCTTTTCCGCAGTAGTTTCTTGTGTGTTTTTTGAAGTTGTAGCTTCTTCCGTCAATGCTGCTATCTTTGACTTCAGTCTAGTGTTTTCAGCTTTCAATCCATCAATCTCTTTTGTCAAAGAGGATTCTTTCTTCTGTCTCTCTTCTTCTGTATCCATCATATAATTTTTCAGCGCAGTTAATGTTGATATTTTGTGTTTCTGTTTAGCTATTACGTGTGAAAGTTGTTCTGTGTCATTCCGGTGTTCGTCTTCTCTGATTTCTGCCTGAAGTTCCAGATTGTACACAGTTTCTCTCAATCGTTGGATCTCCTGTCTAAATTTTAAACACCTTTGTTGAAAAAGCTCTTCAGAAATCTCACAAAACTGATTGTTTTCCATTCTCATTGTAAAACTATCGATTTTTCCCACCATTTCAAAATACGTATCTTCTTAAAGCGTCCTTTTGTTTCATATGAGAGGAACAAACTTTTCAGCATTCCACGTCACCAACATTTATTGCGTCATAATGACAACCGGCTCTGACGATCTGCGCTACCTCGTCAGATTTTCCAAACCTTGTGCGTCACGATGGCTGTCTGTTCTGGTATCGCTCTGAGCATGCGCAGTGCCACGACGTGGGCTTGACAATCCGAAGAACCAGAGGAAGAGAGTCAAGACACTGAACGCGGTGACGAGCCACGCAGCTTTCAATAGGTCCAAACATCTCAACGCTTTCAGTCAGTTTGAATGGCTTCTGCCACGTCACGCAAATACAGGCTACTACTTTTCTTACTTTCTCCCACAACGCCCGGTAATTATTGAGCAATAATGAACGGATTCCTTCACTACGCATTTTATCAATGCATTTCTAGCCGCGGCAGGGAAAATTATCAGCGTTATAAATTTAGAAGGAAAAGAGACTAACACATCGTAGACTATTTGTTAAATAAGAGCCTATGAAATACACTTTACATAGGCGTGTCTACAGTGTTTTATATTAACGTTATGCACGTAAATATAAAAAAAACAGGAGTAACAATAACCATTGTAGTTTCTGATGTCCTCTGTATGGTAGCATGACAGACTGCTTTACCTTATCGTTTGTGCCAGCAATTAGACCTATTCCAGTTTACATTCACATCTACATTCTACAAAGAAATTTATATATATATTAAAGAAAAACCAGACGTCACAGGTGGAAAATTAGCTCAATGGACGGTTAAATTAATTAAAGAAGTTTTAAATGACTTATAACAATATGTAGCTGTGGATGTTTCTGTAGAATAATGAATCTATTTTTCCAAATGTATCTGGATCTGGCACAGTTTATTGTGCATGTCGCCTGACAACCTTTGTAAAACTGAAATTCACTGCTTAAAATGGTCATTTAAATTTAAACAAAAATAAGTTTGGTACTTTTATTTTACCAAAAAAATAAAAGTAAAATGCAGAGCTTCAATAAAATGCTTTTATTTTCATTTATGCTGTTTATTACATACAAAAAAATAGTATACAATATATACTTTAAAGTGTATTTTAAAGTAGTTTCAAAGAAACGAATCGTTCGACAAAAAACATGTTGTTTTTGCTAACATAATTGTATTATGTTGATTGAAAGTAAAGCAGATATAGTGCTCTGACATAATAACTTTGACAAAGAAAATGAACCCAACTACTTCAAATCACTCCAGATTGACAAAATACAAACTAATTGTGTTATGTTCTTTATTAAACAGCAGAGATTTTACACATTAATTTATTTTCACCAGGTTAACGGTGACAAGAACAAACTTCAAGTATCTCATCTTTGACAACATCAGGTCTAAGCAAGGTCAAAGAAATAGAATAAACTTCAGTAAATACAAATACAAACATGGTGTATTTCTGTGTGAATCCTCAGAATACTGAGGATTCACACCCAACTTGGCAATGACTAGCTTTATTCTACCTAAATGATCATCTGTGAATTGGAAAGTTAAAACTAAAAACCCCATATTCTTCCATTAAATCGTTCTGAAAATAATCCCATTACAATAATGTGGTAATCTTGTAAGTTCTTTCAACACTGCACGACTTGGAAATGATATACAACATTTTTAAAGCTTACTGCCTAGTCCTGTGGGAAGCTTTTAGTACTTGTGAAATGACACTACACAGCACAAAATGATCAAAATGACCTGAAAGAACAACAAAATACATTTCACTCAACTAAAAAATGTACAGCAAAACCATGAAACCATTTATCTACATCCCAGCCAGCACACCTAAATGGGCCCCATATGTGATAAAAGAGGAGAGGCAATAATGGTGGTCCTACATGGGTTTGCCCAAGTAGATTTTAGTGGGCTCTGACTGGGTTTTCAGTGGGGCCCAGATGGTTGACTTACATCAGGCCCATTTGTGGCCCACTGGGGTGCTTTCAGAAATAATTTACCTGGGTCCCAATTGGGTCTGAACTGAGATAGAATATGAGTAACAAGTGGGTTTGCTAGAGGTCTCCATGGTGACCCTATGTGGGTTTCCCCAGATAAATTTTAAAGGGCTTTAAATGGGTTTTCAGTGGGGCCCAGATGCCTTAAACCTGAAGGACCAACAGGGTCGTTCTCACCTAATCTTGAAGTGAATTACATTCAGAGATATGCAATAAAGTCCTAAAATGCTTTAGCACAAAATTTGTTTAAAAACAAAACAAAAAAAAAAGAAATGGAAAAAATTTTGGTCAAGTTATTTTATACCTCAGCAATTATTAGAACTTCTTTAACAAGTTGTTTGCTTTAACAACGCAAACAAATGTGCTGGTAAACAAAAAAATCTACTAAATTATTCACATGTCATTTTTGACATGTGAATATTATTGAAACTGTCCATCTTGGAAGACCTGCCCGCCTCAGTTGGACTGGCAGCCTCCCTCGTCGCTCTAACTCTCCTATTTCCACCTCTGTCACGGGCTCCAGTAAACTACGTCGAGTGCCTTTTTCGTATCTTTGTGTGTGATTCTGTGGAGGGATCCATTTCTTTTAAGTGCCCCTAAAATAACAAGCAAAGGTAGAAAATGTATTAGTGTTTTACTTTAGTACAATGTAACATTCATGAGATTTGCATCTCCCTCTTCATGGGTCAAAAATGCTTGCAGAGATCTGCTAAAATAAAAGCACTCTTGAGTCTTTATTATTATGAGCACTAGATTCTTATTTTAAATTGAAAATATCCATCTATATAAAACTACTGATATAAGAAAGGTTCCTTTATTTTGTTAATATTGTTTGAAACACAAACATTACTTTAAAATTTTGCAGATACCAAAACGAAGTTCTTAACACAGTGAAAGAATACTATGTGAATAAAACCAAAAATTGAAGTCTCAGTTTTTAACCTAAAAGATTACTAAAAATAAAAAAAAGGCATGTGCCAACCAAAATAAGTTAAATGTTTAAGGAAAAGAAGTGAAAAGAAAAGTTACTCTGACCACAAAAACTGATATTTACCGTACACAACATCAAAGAGACGCAGGCCGACATGTGTTTCCCACATCGGCCAAAAAGATTGAACTGAGGAATCGCATAGCTCGTCGTATTGCGTCATCTAAGGATGCGCCTCCAATTTCTGCAACCATGGCAACCTTAAATATACTGACAATTACAAGACAACAGCGGTCTTGTAACAATTACAGGATACATGATACATTTTGTTTTTATTAATCGATTTGTTATTGTTTCTCACATATACGGCTTATATGCTTAATTTTATACTTGGACAAAATGCCAATTATTACTGTATGTATCAATTTAAGGTAGGTGTCATGAAGTGTATTTTGTTCCCTTGAGTTTCTGCCGTGATGTGTATTTGTGTTCCTTTCAGGTCGTTTTCATCCCCGCCACCGGGGCATAATTGCTCACGGCTGTTTTTTGTTGTCTTGATTGTTTCCCAGTGTATTTTAGTTCTGCTGTTGTCCCCAGTGAGATGTGGTTAGCTGCATTGTCAGTGCGTTTCGGAGTCAGTGGTTTTCTGTAAGGTGCCCAGCAGAGCGATTAAACTTTTTACTGTTTCAGTCTGCCGGTCCTGGACTTATCCTTCGTCAAAGATGACCCATTCTGACAGTAGGCCTGTCACGATAAATTTTTCCGCACAATAAATTCCCATAAGTTATCGGGATTAAAAGTTTTGAGATCATTTTCAAATAACATAATAGGAAATAATGCAAGAACACATTCTCAAAGACTAAAACTTTGAATTCTAATGAACAATGAGCACTGCAACTGGAAGACAATTTAAATATCCAATTATGAAGTCTTTGTAAACAAATGTGTACTTCAAAAATGGCTAGTTGAGACCTAAACACCAGACTGAATACTTGTCATGCAGTTTTTAGTAGAAACAGAAAAATAATAAATCATGAAAATTTGTTTCAATTTATCATGTGATTAGTTGATTAACTGCTTACTGCAACCGGCCTAATTTAATATGAATTTTTAAGAAACAAAATTTTTACTTACACATGAAGTCTGAGTCACACAGCTTCTCATTTGTGCCCAGGACATCATTGATTGTACACGTTAGAAAAACAGCCCTTTCAGGTGGTTCAACCAGTGGTGAAGCAGAGTTCTGTGTCATCAAGGTATTCAGCAACTGTCCGTGCAGTTTTTGTTCTTCTTTGACCTCCTCAAGAAGCGTAACCAGTCGTGTAAACATAGCCTCTCCCAAGCTGGAGCTGCTCTTGCTCAATGAAGTCCCAGGACTTGTGGAAAGACTTGAAGTGGGGCTTCTCAGATTTGGAGTTGGTGCTCTGCTGGGGCTTTCCAGAGCAGAGGTTGCAATGGTGCTTCTCTTACTGTGCACACCGAGACTGTACACTTTTGAGGCAGATCCAATTGTGGGAAGGTCCAAGAGGGGAGAAGGTGGAACTTCATTCTCCGAAGACTCCACACTGTTTTCACTTGATGAAAATATGCCCTATTATTTGGAGGATCTAAAATGATAAATCATAATTTAACAGGTGGTAAAAGTTGGTTAAAAAAAAGGCTGAGGTCTGGTGAGAAATTTAACTATTTTAGGATTTTATTTCAAGTTCATTGTGAGAGAGATACAGAAACAACATCCAAAGGATAAGAATAAGTTATAGCTGAACCTATAAAAACCAATAGGGAGAAAAGTTAAGAAAACAGTAATTAACTGAATTCATTTAAAGTAATGTGGCAAAATCTACAGTAAAGCTCCCAAGTATTAGCATTTTTTCCTGAGTAGTTTTCCATTCTTACAAATATGTTGTTCCTGAAAAAGTAAAGCAAGGAGAACCAAATGGGTAAGGGAATTGAGAGCAGCTCAAATGACAACTAGGAAGACAGAAGATTTAGAGTTTTGTGTTACACAAGTCCCTGTTCCTCATTACCTTCTGCGTCGCTTTTCTGGGACGTCATTATCTGTTTGAAGATCCGATGTTGCTTCTGCCCTTGCAAGCTTTCGTCGTGCTTCTTTGTAGTAGTCTTTCGAAAAGAATTTTTTAAAAAAAAGTATTAACACATCTGTAAATCTAAAGCTCACGTTTTCAAAATTTTCATACAAGTAAATGTTTGTCACCTGCATTTCCAAGGACACGCACACAGCATATCTTCCATGAAGCATCTGGCTGTAGTTTGCTTCACTGCTTTAGTGACATTTATACCAAGCTTAACGCTGTTCCTCGACGTCCTCGGATGTCCAGGGAACCAGGTCACGGCACCAAATTGTCGTGGAAAAAAAAAAAAAATTTCCAAGCACTGTTCAGGTAAAATAACTCAATCAGGTTCATCAAAGAGGAATTTGATGCTGTGTGTGAACATATAGTTCTCCTTCAACATTCGTTTCAGTATCTCACTACGGGACTCAACGCCTGTCCCCCAGAAGCTCTATTACGTTACGCCAGTATTGGCTGGCCGGTAGAAGTGACGTCAGCTCCAGGAGGAGGGACTTCCTCCCAGTATAAATGCCTGATGTCACGAACGCAAGCGATCTTCAGTCTAACGCCTCTTCTCCCTCCCAGAAGCAACTCTCAGACGGCTAGTATGGTAACTATTGAGCTAGCTTAACTGTTCACAGAGCGAGCTAATTACTCATTCACTGAATGCTTCTCAATAGCTGTGCTTGGTTGTTCTGAGTTCTACCACTGCTGGTCTGTCACCAAACTAGCTGCGCCTTTTTGCTTTGATTTTAAACGAAGCTTATAGTCACGAAGTTTGGACCTGTACTCACCATGGACAGGACCAAACTACCGACTAGAACATGCACGTGTGGCAACCGCATTGCTGGGGCAGATACCCACTCTGTCTGCGCTTTGTGACTGAGCTGGGTTAGCATCACCTGCAAGCTGCTCTCTATTAAAACTCGCCGACGCAGGCTGGCGCACCAAGCTCTCTTGTCAGAGGTGGACCCTGAGCTGGGGGTATCCAGTTCCCCTCCATCGGTTCTTACCACGACCGATGAGGGAGAGCTCCCTTTAGCTCAAGCCAGTTGGGGTGACCAGCTTAATGCTGTCGCACCATTTCTTGACCTGGAGGAAGACGAAAAAGACCTCCCGGCGTAAAGTAATTTTGCTGGTGCAGAATCTGACTCCGAGGGGCAATCCGTTAGTCTCGGGTCTGATGACTGTGAGCAGGATGGCGAGACATTTTCCATCCCGTTGGCTGCAAGGCCCACGGAAACAAACCCGACTGCATCGGACCTGCACGATGTCTGCAGAAGAGCAGCTGCAAAGCTAGGCATTGGTATGAGAGGAAAAGGCTTCCAAAAGCCAAATCTTATACCAGACAGCTGCTGCTGGTTTTCCCAGAGTGCCTCGAGGAAGCAACCCGGTCCTGGAGTAATCCGCTCACCGCCAAAAACCCCGTTCTGAGAGGGTTGGCGCTGGACTGGACCAGCATGGAGGACAGTTTGGCATCAATGGCTCTGACGGTCACTCAGAAGAGAGCCAGATGGTTGAATCTGTCCAGCCTGCCTCCAGGAAAGAAAAATCAACTCAACACTTAAGTGGATCCGAAGATTTTATTCGGCCCCACCATTGCAGCAATGCAAAAACACTGCGGAGAGAAAAAGAGCGCAGCCTCCTCCTTCCGCGGCACCTCGTTACATGTTCGCTCAGGCGACGACTTGACTGGTCTATTGTATCCCTAAACGGCAACCTCAGCCGCAGCCGGCGGACCACGTCCAGGGAAAGCAGATCGAGCTCAAGGGTCCATGGGGAAGAAAGCCCTTCGTGCCACAGGTGACTTCGGGAACCAAACCTCCAGCCACCGCGAGTGCGAAGAAAAAGAGGCGGGCTGCCTGGGGAGCTAGCCTTGGGGTGGGAGAGAGGCCCAGCCAGAAACCTGCTCCACCCACCCGGAAATGTTCTGTTACAGTTCGAGTTTGTGAAGACACGTTCAGGGACTTCAAACGGCCTGCAGGGTCAGCATTGGAGCTCACAGTTCAGTGCCGAACGAAGAGGAGAAAAATTACAGTTTACCGAATTTTCTAAAAAGTATAGAAAAAGAAAACTTCAGCTGGCCACCAATCAGATTCGGCGGACCACGGCCTGGGAATCAGCAGTGTTTCTTCCTTTGTTTTATTTCCAGGTGCAGCTTGAGAATCTCATAAATAAATCCATACCAAGAAAGAACAAGCATCGTACCGATTGTGCCATGTTCACGTTAGTCTTCGAACTGGAAGCCAGAACTGCCGAGAGGAGGTCTCGGTGAAGATGACCGGGGAGGGGATGACAGTGGCGACATTAATATTGACGGACCTGGATGTAATGTCAGAGAGTCCTGGGAATCCACTGAGAGTGTACCAATGTCTAGGATTACCGAATTTTCTAAGAAAACTTCAGCTTGATATTCACTGTAGCCTGATCTGCTTGCATCCCGTTCCTCACGGCGGAAAGCGTTCGCCAACCTGCGAGCCCCAAGTATTGACCTCCAGCATAATGTTTTAAGAAGAGCAGAAAAATTGGTGGTCATGCCGATTTTTCTGCTCCTCTTATGGCCAGATTAATGTCCGTGTTGGCTGACTGTTTGTGACGACTGATACAAGGGCCTGAAATAAATAACAAGAGTAAGACAGCTATATTACAAAAATACATCTTTATAAAATAAATAAATCAAAACCAAGAAAGAACAAGCATAGTACCCATTGTGCCACGACGATGGTGGCGACATTTACTGAACTGGATGTAATGACGGAGAGTCCTAGGAATCCTATGCTGCTAGTCATGCTTTGTTTTCACTCTGGTGTGAAAAACCGGAGTGCCGCTATCTTGGTTTTCACTCTAGTGACTTCAGCTTTTGATGCATCATTCTCTTCTGTCAAGGAGGGTTCTTTCTTTAGCTTTTCTTCTTCGAGATCCATATCAACATTGATATCTTGTGCTTCAATTCAGCTATTATGTGTGAAAGCTTTAATTTTTCCCATTGGTGTTCGGCAGGGGTGAAAGTTTACAACTTTATATATATTATATATATATATATATATATATATATATAGAGAGAGAGAGAGAGAACGGATAATTTATCAAATCATAAGTATTACTCTACTTCCTTCTTAAAATTTCAAAACTTTTCCTTTTAGTTCTGTATTTCATTAACTGAAAAAATGTTCACAATCTGAATCTCCACAAACGTTCTTACTAAAATAATCACTTTTCCCTGTCAGTTACTGCTATATTGTTTTTATTAAATATCAGATAACTCCATTCTCTTCTATGCCCCCTATCTTTGCACTGCTACCAATTTTGTCAGAAATCTCTCCAATGTGCTCTTTTTGCTCTTCATGAGCAAATTTACTCTAATATGTTAGACATAAAAGCCAATTTTACAAACTTCCTTAGAAAGAATTTCTATCTGTTCAAAATAGTAGTGCAACATATACAAATGTGCTGTTTTAAATTTTTTATTTCTATTTCATTTTATATTGAGAATGTGTGAATTTTTATCTTATTCAGTTATTTTTATTTGTTGGTTTTGTCTGCCTCGTTTGTGTCAATGGGGCTTCCATAGTTGTTCGAACCCTAGCTTCCCTTTTTCCCTTTCCCTCACAGCGTTGTTTTGTGCTGCTGTGCTAAGTCAAAGGAAAGTTCGCTGTTACAATATACGTTTGTTTTATGTGTGGATGTCGTTCATTTTGAAGTTTCTACAATATGTTGTTTATTATTGTTTGCTAGTTTTGACCGTCATTGTGGGTTTTATTATAATTTCCTTTTTTTTTTTTATTTTGGCGCCAACAACCGGTACTAGTCCAGGACAGCTCGGTTGAACATTATTTTTGTTTTCACATTTAGGACTGGTTGAATGACCTCTGAAGTTCATTGACGCCAACTGTTACAGTAGGTGTTTGCAATGTCATAAAATTTTGTGATTTTCCCTGCTTGAATAAAACACAGAAGGATGCATTTAGCTGCAAATAAGAGGCCAATGACACAATGCACTGCACCAACTCTTAAAATTAGCAGAAGTAGACGCGTCACACTGAGTTGATTTGTCAGCAAAAGTAAATGAAGTCTGAAGCTGCTTTGGTTTTTAAGTTGCAGCTTCAGTCTGCGTAGATTTGTCTAAAGAGTTTAGGTTGCTGTGGGTCCCTCCTCTGGTTGTTCAACGGATCCTGAATCCACCCAAGATCCTCAGACCTCTGCAGAAACCGGCCAGGACGATTTGGACCAACCAATGCTGGTGGTATCAGCATTTCTATATGTTCTCCTATAACATCTAATTGTTTTTGCAGCGTTTGTAGAATTTGTTCCTGTTGTTTTATCTCAAGCTGCACTTTCAGGACTTATTAATCTGAGCCCGTCTAATTTCATGTTCCAGACATGATGCAGGATCTACTGTACTTCTGCCTTTTCTAAATCCAAAATGATCAATCTTAATCTTCTCCTTAGATTCTAAAAAATAAATTAATCTGTTATTTTTTCATAATTTTTCGTATACATGGTGTTAGAGCTATTGGTCTATAACTTTCAGCTTTACCAGGTTGACAAATGCAATGATGGCTTCTTTCCATTTATCAGGTAATATCCCTTCCTCCCTTCTTTATTATATATTTCTAATAATATTTCTTTACTCAGATCACTAAGATTATTTAACGTACTATAACTGATTTGATCATTCCCAGGAGTTGATTTACTTTTATTCTTCAGTGCATTATTTAATTATTATCCTCTTCTTAGATAAATAACACTTGCAAATACTTTAGCTAATAACTCAGCTTTACTTTCATTATTAGAATATTTCCATTATCTTTTATTACTGGGAAAACATGTTCTTTTGAACTTCCAGACATTTTTTTTTTTTTGACATTTTCTTTGTAGTTTTCCAAACCCTGTCTAATGCAGTATTTTCCCCCAAAGATTCACAATATTTCCTCCAATAATCCCTTTGAGCATTTTTTATAGTTTTCCTAACTTCTGCCAGTTTCCTTTTATAATTTCTTAGGAAAATGATTTGTTTCCAAAAGTGTTTTAAAAGCCTTATTCTGCTGTTTAATTGCTGTTGAACATTCTGGTGTCCACCAAGGAAATATCTTTTTTATTTTTTTAGTACCACTACTTTTAGGAATGAATGTTTTGGCTCAATTAATACTATTTTATTACTTTTATTAATAATCCTGCAGTAGTTGGAACACACTCTATGGTCCCCCTTTTTGAATAGGGGGACCAGCACCTGGTCTGTCAATCCAGGGGAACTGTCCCTCTTGTTCACTCAATATTAAAAAGTTGTTCCAACTAACACAACCCCACAACATCAAGAACTTTAATGAACTCCAGAAAAATCTCATCCACCCACAGGGCCTTCCTCTGAGGTACTTTTTACCCACCTCAGTGACATCTGCACCAGGAATTGGAGAGCTCAACTCAAGGTCCTCAGGCTCAGCTTCCTCAGTGGAAGACGCACTGGTGGAATTGACAAGTTCTTCACAGAATTCTGTCCAATGACACACAATGCCCCGAGTGGAGGAAGGTGAACCATCTGGTCAAGACACCGAATGGTCAACC
This sequence comes from Poeciliopsis retropinna, assembly GCA_010277075.1. Taxonomy (NCBI): domain Eukaryota; kingdom Metazoa; phylum Chordata; class Actinopteri; order Cyprinodontiformes; family Poeciliidae; genus Poeciliopsis; species Poeciliopsis retropinna. The sequence continues at coordinate 4,018,778 of VMRM01000009.1, forward strand.
AGAATCACCTCGAAGTCAACAATATCCATCAAGGTCTCACTAAATTTTCAAGTTCCCCAGTACAACATGGAAGTCTCTCTCAAAGGACTCCTAAACGATTGGATAATCTCAACTACTGTTTGCACAAACAGCCAAACTCATCCTCCTCATGTAGGAGGAGGGACACTGCCGTGTTGTTCACTGTTTGAACTCCAAAGTGTGAAAAAGTGTCCAATCCTTGTCAAAGAGCATGTTGCCGAAGCAGTGCATGGAGATGAGTCCAACTAGTTTAAACCTTTCAACCTCACACACAAGCTTTGGCTTCTTCTCCACTAGAGCGCTGACATGCCATATTCTGAGATATTAATATGTACATTAATAATTTACTCTGACATAATATGTTAGACATAAAAGCCAATTTTACAAACTATTCCTTAGAAAAGGATTCCTTTTTGTTCAAAATCATAGTTGTGTTCCATTTCAGAAACCTTTGCTGTTATCACTGCCTGAATAATACCCAGCAGGGTGTGTGTTCCAGCAAATAAGAGGCCATCCGCACACATCCTCCACCAACTCTTATAATTAGCAGAAGTAGACATCTCACACTACATTGATTTTCCAGCAAAAGATTTAGGTTGTTTAGGTTCATGGACCAAAGTTCTAGCTTGAGTAGTATTTTTAGTCGAATCCTTTACCTGCCTACATTTGCTTTTTAAAGTTTCTGTTTCAGGTAATGTTTTACATGAAGTTTGAAGCTCCTTTGGTTTATAAGTCACAGCTTCAGTCTGAGTCAGTTTTGCCTTTGTATGTCGTTTAGATTCTGATGTCAAATGTTTAGTCTGTGTAGATTTTTCCATTGTATGCCGTTTAGATTTTTCTCCAACAACATCAAATTCCTCTTTTATACTTTTTGCAACTTTTTCAAGCAGAACTTGCTCCTCTTGCTTCAACTCCAGCTGCACTTTCAAGTCCCTATTTGAATCTCTCAGAGACTCTGTCAACTCATACATCTCTCCTATCATGCGCTCATTTTGGGCTATGTGAGCATTAAGTTTTCTGTTTTCTTCCTCCAACTTCAAAATCTTTTCCACAGAACTTTCTTGTGTGTTTTTTGAAATAAATCTTCATCCATCAATGCTGCTATGTTCGACTTCAGTCTTCTGATTTCTGCTTTTAATCCGCCTTTCTCATCTATCGAAGAGGATTCTTTCTTTTGTCTTTCTTCTTCGGTATCCATCATATTTTTTTTAATGTTGACACTTTGTGTTTCAGTTCAGCTATTATATGTGAAAGTTTTTGTTTTCCACTCCAGTGTTCAGTTTCACTGACTTATGCTTTAAGTTGTAGATGATACAGTGCGTCTCTCAGCTGTTCATTATCCTGTGTAAATTTTAAACACCTTTTTTAAAGAACGTGTTCATTGAGCATCAGAGCAGCTCTCTGATCTCATTCAGCTGCTGAAACTTTTCACGAGCCTGACAGTTGTCCATTGTCACCATAAAACTCAATGTTTTCCACTATTTAAAAAAACATTTCTTTTGAGAGAGGTTCTTTTCTCGCAAATGAATCCAATGAGAGTGTTCTATTATTATAAACTATTCAGCATTCTACGTCACCAATGTTTAATGACAACCGGTTCTGAGGATCTCTGCTACCTCGTCAGATTTTCCAAACTTTGTGCGTCAAGAAAGCTGTGATCTCGTATCGGTCTGATCTTGTGCGGTGCCAAGCGATAGGAGAACCAGCGCCACAGAGAAGAGTTAAAACACTCATTGATCTCACCAATATGTCGTGACGTGTTTCATGTAGCTCTCAATAGTTCCAAACATCTCTGCGCTGTCAGTCAGTTTGAATGATTTCTGGTGCGACGTAATGGAAATAAACTTAATTTCTTACTTTCTGCACAACACCTGGTGATTATTGAGCAATATTGAACTGATTACTTCACTATGTCTTTTATGAATGCATTTTTAGACGCGACAAGGATCGCGTCTAAAAATGCGATCAACTGCTCTGATGGAAAGATAAATGTCATTTTTGTGTCTCGAGGGTAGTTGGTCACAAGTGAGATAATTTTAAAAACTTACAGAAAAAATAGGAGGAGTAAAGTGGATCAACAATCTACAGCTAAAACAGGTGTTAAAACTAACAACACCAGAGTTTGCAGCGCCCATTGCCTAACGAGCAATGATCGCATCGTTTAAATTGTATTTTCAGATGTTTTATTGTCTCAAGCTGTACTTTCAAGACCCTATTTGAATCTCTGTTAATTCATACATTTCACCTATCATGCACTCATTTTAGGCTGTCTGAGCAATATGTTTGCTTTTTTTCTCTTCAGAGTCCAAAATCTTTTTCTCAGCACTTTTTTTTTTGTCAAAGTCATAGCTTCATCCATCATTGCTGCTATCTTGGATTTCAGTCTGGTGGCTTCAGCTTTTAATGTGTCATTCTCTTCTGTCAGGGAGGATTCTTTCTTTAGCTTTCTTCTTCATGTTTAATGGCGGTCACGCTGTGCCCGATTTTCCTGCTCTTCTTCTCTTATGGCCAGAATGAAGTCCGTGTTGGCGACAGCCGATACAAGGACCTGAAATAAATGAGTAAGACAAATGTATTGCACCAAATACATCTTTATTAAATAAATAAATCAAATCAACGAATCAAAACCAAGTACTCATTGCGCCACGTTCACGTTGGTCTGTCGAGCTGGATGAAGCGGAAGCCGCAACTGCTGAGGCAGGTTTGGCGCCTGAATTCAAATGGGCCAATCAGAGCGCAGCGTCAGGCTCCAAAGCAGACAACGTCCAACAGCTCAACATAAGTTTCGTTCTGGACTACGGCACCAAGCGAGCTTCCCTTTTAGCAAGTTGTTTCTGTTTTCTTGGACCTCACCTCAGCCACAGATGCTCTTCAGTAAGAAAACAATCAAATAATTTAAATTTGCTTATTTATTAACAGTTCTGTGTTGTACACAGCGAAGGTACAAATGATAATGCCACGTTAGCTTTAGCTCCCGCCTAGCATTTAAACTTAACCATTTAGACCAAAAGAACATCAGCTTACACATAAGTCTCATTCATTTACCAAGTTGTTTCTATTTTCTTAGACCTAACCTCAACCACGGATGCTCTTCAGTTACTTTGGTAAGAAAATAATTGCATTGAAGCACAAGACATCAATATTGATATGTCAATATTGATGTTAAAGATGAAAAGGTAAAGAAAGAATTTCTCTGACAGAAGAGAATGACTCATTAAAAGCTGAAGTCACTAGACTGAAATCCAAGACAACAGCAATTATGGATGAAGCACAACAAAACAAAAAAAAAAACTGCTGAGAAAAAGATTTTGGACTTTTAAAGATACTCCTAACATTATTTTGGACTTCTGAGCTGTTCTGGACATTTCACCACTCCCTGATGTCCTTCATGTAATCTCATGAGCACATTTTAGGATGATGAAAAGCTCATCATTCACTGTACAAAATGCCTGTTCAGCCCAATACAGTCTTGAGTGCTGGTTCACTGGATTTTTCCATTAATTCAGAGGCAAAATATTCAGTCTGAGTGGATTTTTCTGTAAAGATTTTAGGTTGCTGGTGGGTTTCAACTACAACCTTATCTACTGATAAGTTTGGTGTTATCAGAAGATCGATATGTTCTTGAACAGAATCAAATTCCTCTGATTGTTTTTGTAACTTTTGCAGTATTTGTTCCTCTTTTTTTATCTCAAGCTGCACTTTCAGGTCCCGATTTGAATCTCTGAGACTCTTAATTCGTACATTTCTCATATCATGCGCTCGTCTTTGGGTATCTGAGCGGATAAGTATGCTGTTTTCCTCCTGCAAGTTCAAAATCTTTTCCACAGAATTGTTTTGTGTGTTTTCTGAAATCCTAGCATAGTAAGTAATATCCATCAAGGCTGCTATCTTCGAATTCCAGCTTTGGCTTCTTCTCCACTAGAGCTCTGACATGCCATATTCTGAGATATTAATATGTACAAAAATAATTTACTCTGACATAATATGTTAGACATAAAAGCCAATTTTACAAACTATTCCTTAGAAAGGGATTTCTGTTTGTTCAAAATCATAGTTGTTTTCCATTTCAGAAACCTTTGCTGTTATCGCTGCCTGAATAATACCCAGCAGGGTGTGTGTTCCAGCAAATAAGAGGCCATCCGCACACATCCTCCACCAACTCTTATAATTAGCAGAAGTAGACATCTCACACTATGGTGATTTGTCAGTGAAAGATTTAGGTTGTTTAGGTTCATGGACCGAAGTTCTAGCTTGAGTAGTATTTTTAGTCGAATCCTTTACCTGTTTATCTTTCCTTTTTAAAGTTTCTGTTTCAGGTAATGTTTTACATGAAGTCTGAAGCTCCTTTGGTTTATAAGTTGCAGCTTCAGTCTGAGTCAATTTTTCCATTAATTCCGAAGTATCCAGGGCCGGCCCAAGGCATTATGAGGCCTTAGACAGAACCCCCCGGAACCCTTCCTACTATGAACCTCAACACTGCTAACATGTTTAAATATAGATAAGGTGAAGTATGTGAGAGGGAAACCAGGTTTATTAGCTGAGTTTAGAATCACAATAACACAATAATCAAACTATCAAGATGATTCTTTAAACTTTTACAAAGTAAACTTCCTAATTAAATCCTAATTGAACTTATTTTTCTCAGCTGAATGGATTAAATAAAATGTAATAACATTGTCATTCTCTATAAATGAATGCTGCAGGTTTAGATATATGATCTGTGTTACAATTACACCATTTGTAGGGGCCCCTGAATGTCTGGAGGCCCCTGAATGGCCCCTACCAGTAGCTACTGAGTTTTCTTTGTCTTGATATTCCAGTCTTATAATTCTAGGTCTCAGCGACGCTAACATCTAACTATCCAACTATAGAGTTGGCCCCTTTGAGCTTTTTGGATTTATAAATCAATCTGCAGCCAAGTTGTTGTACAGGTTAAATAGATATTGTTAGGGCTTAATGAGTAAAATGGCAGCTAATTTTTTTTTTTTTCATAGCTTCATAACCTTTGACCTTCTCTCCTCAGGTCTGTTTTAACAGCTACAGTCTCAGATCAGCTCAACCCTCCAGGACTGTCAGCAGCAGAAACAGCAACTTTATACCTGTTGGGGAAAATATAGATTATATTTGCTTTGCATTTCCCCGCATGATGGTAATTATATAGTACGATCCAATTAAATTCTTGATTAATATGTTATTGTATGGTGTTTTTGTTCAACTTGCCCCTTTTTTAAATTTGAGCCCCTGCCCCTCCAAAGGTCTCTGCACGGCCCTGTTTGTAGCTTTGATTGACAGCATTAAGCCCCTCCTCCTGGCTCCTAATGATTTTTTATTTTTTTATTTTTTTTGGTCAGCAGTGGTGGGTTTCTTCAGACAGCAATAGCAGCTCAGGGAGGAGGTGCAGGAGATTGATCTTTTCACAGATTACCTGTCTTACAGTCTCACAACATGGTGACAGTTTTAACATAAATGCAAAATAATAATAATAATAAAAGTTTCTTAATGCAGTTTTAAGGTTTATGCTACAAGTTGTGACAAATGAGTTTTAAAACACTTTCTAATGCAGTTCTACTTAAACGCACTACTGACATTGCTGTTTCACACGTTTTAGCCACCAGGGGGAGTTAGTGTTATTTCTGCCCTGTTAAATGGCATCACAAGGCCTCATCCAGCAGCTGTGCACTGAGTCACAGTTTTTAATGTGAGGCCAGCCTCACAGTTTGGACGGCAGGATGTGGAAGAGTGAAAAGCTGACAGATCTCTGGTTCTTCTGTTAATTTCTGCAAAGTGCTGCTGTTCTGACATTAATAAACTGGTGGGCCATCTGGCCCACAGGTTATGTTTCTAACTTTTATTTAATTTATGTTGCGTTCTCCTTCCAGTCCTTAGGCGCTTCTCATCAGCACTTCGGGTTTTTTGAATCTGATTAATTCCTTTTGTACTCTTTTTCTCCCCTCTTGTTCTTTCTGTTAAACCTTTTTAACATGTCTCTGCAGTTGTAGAGCCAGATACTACACAAGTGAGGAAACAAAGACAAGTCCAGCAGTCCATCACTAGCAGATGAGGAGTGTTTGAGCAGACTGAGGAAGCAGAGTCAGAGGGATGCTCCCTCCTTCAGATTGAGGACGGGATGCCAGGTTGGCAACTATCTACTCTGCTTGACCTGAAATCCTACTTTCTCTCTGCCAAATGGTTTAAACTTTGGAAAGTCAACAGCCGTCGCTGTTGAAACAATCTGGGTCTCTGTGACTGAAGATCCCGTTAAAGGGGCAGTATCATGTGTTTTCAAGGCACATAGTGTCATTTTTAAAGCACAATCAGGTAACTGTTATCTACAATTGTTATAAAGCTACATCTATATGTCACATTTTATATGTTTCTTCTTTTATATATATATATATATATATATATTTCTTTTTCCAAGGTTTTTGTGGGCTTTAGTGGCCCTTATTTTAAAGTAGGCTGATAGGAAAGAGGGAAAGACATGCGGCAAATGTCACTGGGTCTGGGAATCGAACCCAAACAGCCGTGTTGAGGACTAAGGCCTCCAAACGTGGGTTGTGCTAAACTTCTACGCCACCACAGCACGCCCTATATATCAAATTTGACCTGGAAGAAGTTTGACTTTGTAACTTAATGCCTTCTCTGTGTCTTTAAAAACTGCTGCTCTTCAGGACTGTAGTGATGACTCCCCGTTCAGGAAGTCATCACTACATGGCTGCTCTATTGACCCATTAGCACTGAGAAACTATAAGGAGCTCAGCAGAAATTAGCAAACACCTAGCAAAATTAGGTGTTTGCTCATTTTTGCTGGCTAGTCTGAAGGAGCTGAGTGAGGATTTTTCAAACATGCATGAAAGAATCAAGGCAACACTCCAGGTCTGTTTTCCGAGAGCGAATAACATGATGTAAATCTAAAAAGAAAAGTCAATTTTATATAAAACTGCATCTTTGAGAATTGGTTCTTTGATCATTTTTCTGTTTTTTTTTATTTTTTAGACTCAATGCTGGAATTGCTGTCTGTATGATTTTAAACTCGGCTATTTTAAACAAAACCCGTTCTTTTAAAAAAATAACCTGGACTGAAATTTCACTGAACACCAGTAAAAGGAATCGGTACAATGAAAAACTTTGATAGAGTTTTTCAGATCTGTCAAAATAGTTCATTACACTGCTTCCTTTTACTCGTGTTCAGTGAAAGACTGACTATCTGTTTTACAGGAAGGAAACAGGATTGATGCACTTTACTTTTGTTTTTGACTTTTAAAAATGGCCGCTTGTGGTTGGAATCACTTGATAAATGAGTTTGCAGCCATTGAGGACTTTCACCCATTAAAAGTCTTTGTGTTGAAGTGAGATATCTGATCGAATTAGGAAAACACTCATGAACGGCACATTTCGCCTGCCTAAAGGTGGACAGAACTGACTTGACTCCTCTGTGTTCTCGTTCTGATACCGGTTACATGGTGGTGATATGGCCCAGTAAATACTCTGATAGTGGTTTGGGATGAGATCGGAGAAAGAAACTACGTCAGGAGGGAGCGAGGGAGGAAGGCAGAGAGGGAGGACGTCCCCCTGACTCTCTCTGTATAAGTGTGCTGGTCCGTTGAAGTCCGTCTAGTCAGACAGGATGCACCCCTCATGCCTCCACTCTGCCCCAACACTCACACTCAAGGTAAGCCGCTCTGCTGCTCATTCACTACCTAACCAGTCAGGTTCTCTACTGGACATGGTCACCTCTCCTTGGTGCAGGAAGATCAATGTTTAAATCAATAAGATGGTGGAAAAATAAGACAATCTGATCGGATGGGAGCAGAGGGAGATCACTGTTAAAATTACTGCTAAAACATTCAACGATAGATGAGTTATGAAAGATTACACAAAACAGAAAGATGGATTACATTTGTTTCAGTTGTTACATTTTTATTACAGAAAGCCTTTTTTTTTTTTTTTTTTTTTTTTTTTAAACCAAATTCAACGAGTCCTGATGAATTGTCAGAGAAACTTTTTGATCCCTGTGGAAAACGTGAGTTTTACATTAAGATGCTGCTGCTGTTTGCTATATTTAATCCCAAATTTAAAATGCAATGAACACCTGATATTTTATTGATAACATATGTACTAAGATACATAAATACTTTGTCCATATCATTATTCTTCATCTTGCTGCTTCATTTTAGTAGATCCAGTTAGTTTCTACCTTTAACAGAATTTAAAAGTCCATTTCTCTGTGTGTGTGTGTGTTGTGTGTGTGTTGTGTGGACTAACGTTATTATAAATCTTAAGATGCTATTTATCTTCTGTGTGTGAGTTTGATTTGAATAAAACTGCTTTATTGTTCATTCACTATAATCAAAGCAGCAAAAGCTTTATTGAAAACATTGTTAAAGTGATTCTTTTTCATTTCTTTTGGAGTGGAATGGAATAGAAATGTCCTTATTTTCGCTCTGCAGAGTGGAAATTCTGATGCCACAGCAGCAAAGTGACAGGCGATCTCAGAACGTAGACCCACACAAATGTAAAATATATATTTAAAAAAGCGTAGTCAGTACAGGAAAAGGAAAATTTCCACATAAATTCTCGGCACTTATTAAAAATAATGTACGCAGGTCCAAAGGAATATGCAACTGGGCAGAAAATTAAAAAAAAAAAAAAGTACATCTGTTTGAGCAAACGTCTTTTTGCAAACTAGTAAAGGCAGAAATCTTATGTGAAATGAGTAAAGCTGTGCAGATACCAGCATGGATGTGAATCCTTACTGGGAGCAGCTGGTCTGCGATCTGCTGGCGCATTTAGAAAGCAGCAGTGTGTCACTGAAGGAGCTGTGCAGTCCAGCAGCAGCTTCACGCCCGGGGCTTTATGTTCTGCCGTCACAGTGATGGAGCGCTGACCTTAAAGGTTCCCCTGTGCTTCCAGGTGTTGTGTGTTCGGATCTGCGTGTTCTACTGCAGCATGTGTCTGGCGGGTTGGCCCCTGTTCTCGGAGGGGGCCCGGCTGCGCTGCGGCTCCGAGCTCCTCAGTGACCTCCTGTTCGTCTGCGGGGATCGGGGAATCTACTTAGGTGAGTCTTCCACGTGTTTCTTTGTTTTTGTGTGCTTTCCGCAACTAAGTCACAGTCAGCCTGCAAGTTCATGGTTTATGGTGGGTTTTTAAAAAATTGGTCAACTCATTGAAAAGTAGAAGCTTTATCTGACTGCTTTCCTTAGAAGACTGGGTTGACGAACCAGGTCATTTCGTTTACAAGAAAAAACTTAGCAAAAATGTCGACAAAGGCTGTTTTTAAATACATTTTATGGTGAAAATTCAAGTAACAGAATTTGGGAATTTTACATTTCCAACTTCTGTAAAAAAAAAAAAAAAAAGACAAAGAGCTTTGATAACATGTACATTAAATGAATTTTAATACGAACATATTGGATACTTTCATAACCCAACACTATCATTAATAACATTAGTTTGTGTTAATATGACTGCTTAAATTGATAAAAATGATCAATTTAAGCAGTCATTTAAGCATTTAAACTGTCTGTTTGCTAGAGTTGCATTCAATTCCAGTATGGTAATTTTATTTTTGCGAATATCATTTTAAAACATTTTGCAAGACAGTCAATTCGCATCCGGAGACGTATCCAACACAATCCAGTTAAACTGAGAAGAGAGCAGAGAGAGGATCAGGCAAAACATGCATGGACAATCGTCCTGCGAGTAAAATTAGTTTTCTGACTGAAAAAAGGAGAGAAATGTATCTTGAAAAATGGCAAAAAATAAAAAAACATGAGGAAAAACATTTTCTAAACTTTGACAATAAAAATGTAAAATGATAATTAAGATACTTTGTCAGGCTTATTTTAGTTTGGTTCAAATAAACAATCAAGTTATTGTCTGTTGTGGACCTGGTCACCATGGTCACCAGGTCCGAATGAAAACACAGACGTAACTCTGAGGAAGTTATCAGTTCAACAACACAAACACTGGGCAGCATCTCCCGGTGGACAATCATCCAGGCTACCATGTGTCCAGCTGCGTCGTTTTAAGTCCTATCGCCTCGACTGGTGCGTGCACAATTACCCAGAAGCCCTTTCACCCGATTACCTTTCGCCCCGCTCTGACCAAGGCCACTTTCTGCCTGCGCTATCAGGCTGCTGCGGGTCCACCGAGGAGGCGGTGGACTCTCCAGAACACTGTGCCTCGGTGTGTGATAGCCTTGTTGTCAAAACAGCCGCTATCTGAGAGCAGCTCAGCATTCTGACTGAAAGTGGAGGAAAAGGTGCAAAAAAAAAAAGAGGGAGATGAGGTGGAGGAGGAACCACGACACAGTCGGTTCTTTCTGACAGACAGCTGAGTGCAGCGTCCAGTTCCAAACAAATCCTCCCGAAAAGTCGATAACTGTTTACTGGGGTAAACAGGGGGTTGTTGTCAGGTGACTCTGTACTGTCTTCTTTGCAGAAAATATTCGAAGTAGCTGTTTTTTGTAACTCCGCATGAGTAGGTTGTTTTTGTTCTAACCTCTGTCGCGCAGCTTTCCCTCTTCGCGAAACACAATTTTGTTGCTTTTTTCCCCTCGTGAACTCCAGAGCGAGCAGGAGGGGGAGACGGATACCCGATGGGTTCCAGGAGATCTGCAGACAGCAGCCAGTCAGGCTGATTGTCTGGCGAACTAATCAGTGTGCAGAAGATTAAAAATAACTTCTGATAATTTGATGATTCAGCAGAATCCGTGCCAAAGTTAAAGAAACAAGAGCAACTAAATAAATAAGAGATTGAAAGCATAAGATGTCAAAAAATATCCTTCAGGTTGGATTCAGTTGGATTGCATTGATTTGACATCCTCATCCTAATGCGGCTCTTATTGTAAATTTACACCATATAAACACCCTAAACAGGACATTCAAGTGAAGTATTATTATCATTATTATTGTTATTAACCATGTAACAATGTGTCCTACAAATCTCTGGGTTTACTCTGATGTTTTGTTCGTTTGCTGAAGAGGATGTAAGAAAAGCAGGGGCCATAATGCGATCACATCTGCAGAAGAGAAAACTGAAACAATTAGTCTGGTTAATCGTGACGAATTGATGATTGGAATATTCGTCAGTTAATTTAGTAGCCGCCGAATTGGAGTAAACTGACTCAAAAAAAAAAGGCAATTTAATGAAAGAACACAGTCAGAGCAGCAATTTTGTCAAAACTACAAAAAAATAAATAAATAAATTTGCATTTCAGATTAAACAATCGTCTTTGTCTGTAAATCTGTTTTTATCAGAACTCCTCCAAGTTTTAGCTTAACCTGGTTCTGATTCTGGGGGGGGGGGAAGAAAATTTTATTTAGTGCCTTTTTGTGTCCTATTATTAACTGACTGTATTGATGATCAGCCCAGCAGAAAGGCCTAATCTTTTTACCCTTTGCTATAAATGATCAAGTGTTCACTAAAGGAATGCTGTTATTGAACTTTAGTCACAAAGTGTTTTCTTTCCTTACATAAAACTGGAATTCAATTTCTAATACTGTTTAAAGAAGCTGAAAGTTTAAAGGGAAAAAAAATCTGCGGAAATTCTGCAAATCTGCAAATAACCACTATTCTGAGAAATGTTAACCCATTTGTCAGAATAGTGGTTATTTGCAGCCCCCGGTTTGTTTACAGGAGCGTTTTGCTCCAGGTGAGCTGACGTGCGGTGCGTCTCTCCCTGCAGGTAAAGGCTCCTGGTCGGGGTACGGCCCTCGGCCCCGGGGGAAGGGAATCGTGGACCAGTGTTGTAAATCCTCCGGCTGTGAACTTTACCACCTGGAAATGTATTGTGCCAAGCCAAAAGCCAAGCAGCTGACCACAAGATCCCCAACCACAACTTCAACCACAGCAGCACACACAACCACTGCAGTGCTCGACATGGTGAGACTCTGCTTTTCTTCGTTTTTTTTTTTTTTTTTTTTTTTTTTTTGTCTTTATTTTAACATCCTCCACTGAAGTTTAAATCTTACCGGTTTTGCAGTTTGAAGATGTGTTTCGGAAGAGGCTTTTGGAGAACCTGGGAGCTCCCAACAGCCCTCGGAGAGAGGCCTACAGAAAGAAAACTCCTTCCTCGCTTCCGTGGAAAAGCAAAATGTCGTCGTCACGCGCGAGGGCGAACGTGCAGAACTCGACCAGCTGGCCTCCCTCCGCCTCGGGACGTTCCGTCTGAAGATGGAACCTGCTTGACAATTTCAATATGAACGATTTGACGACAGCTCGAACAAACTCTCGCGTGAAGTTGGTACCGGCGGAGGAGTCAGATAAGAACCCAGACGTGGAGGGCTGTGCAGATCTTTGTAAGATCTGGAACGAGCAGACTGCTGAGCTGCTTCCAGAGCAGCTGTCACTTCCTCCTGGACTCCCCCCCCCCCGTCCGGCAACACCACGACGAGCCTCTGTTGGCCGTCTGCTCTGGTTTCCTCCTCGTCTTCCCATACAGGATGTCCAGGTCTGTGCACTGGTGCGACTGGGAGCTTAGTGTGTGTGAAGCCTGAAGCTGCTCCTGCCAGCCTTGCTTTGGTTTCCACGTCCTCATGTCTATCCTGCTGTTTGCTCTGTAAGTTTGCACATGTTGAGTTGCAGGCCAAGACCTGTCTAAGCCACTTTAGTTCACATTTTTTGGTCAGCTCCGTTAGGCTTATAGCTTTTCTGTTTGCGACAAACCGTAGATGCCTAGCGCTGCAGGCCTTTATGTGTGTTTTAGCACTTTTACTCCTATGCAAAGAGAGGTTTTTATACTGACTTGTTTTCGTAAACCTTTTTTTTTTTCTTTTTTGTAATAATTTGTTGCACTCACTTATTTATTTCACCACGACTAGAACAAATGTTGCAGTTTTAATAAAACTTGTAATTCTCAAGGAGAATGTGGCGTTCTTTGTCTCTTGGCTCTCACCTGAGCGTCTGAACCGGTTCGACACCAGCTGACGTGACATTTAGCAGAACCGCAAACATCTGGCTGGCGGTGACTTGGCGTTTGGACGGCGACCTGTTTGGAGGAGCTCTGGAGGTCGTCAAACGTGTCTGTGCGGAGCAGCCTGATAAACCGACGAGCTTAAGTAACATTTTAGAAAGATTAGTGGGGAGGATTATTCTGCTGAAAAGAATGAAAAGCTTTGATTTCACTTTCTTATCTGTGCTTTTCAGCGTCGGTAAACTGAAGTGAAAAGAAAACATATTGATAGAAATTGAATTTGTAGCAGCTTGTAGGTTTTCTGGTGAGATAATTCAACCTTGACCACCATTTTTATTGTGCTTAAATTAAAGTGATTTGATAGGACTAACTAAACAAATATAAATCGTAGCTCCTGAATCTAGTTTTTGACATAGGAAGATAAGCCCAAGATAACACATGGAGTTATGATTACATAAGCAGTCACAATTTCTATATCACAACTTTTGCCATATTAGGGCATCATTTTAAGTGTATGAACTGATCAGCTCATGTTTGTAATTGATCATCTTTTTGCAAACAATGAATGAAAAATTGAAACTGATTACGGGCAATCTCCGCAAACCCTCATTAGGCCTAACAAAAAGTTGAAGAACTGATCAAGGTGCTAAAAGATACATAAAGTGCTAAAAGATGCGTCCTTGTTCAAAAATATGAAAGATACAGGATCATCACTGTCCAAATCATCAGGGGTTAATGAAAGGTGATCTGTGGTGGAATCCTGGCTGAAGCCTTTACAGAAAGACAAATCCAGAGGTGGATTCATCTCCAGCTGATCTGATTAAGTTTGCGCTGTCAGTATCTGGCTGCTCAGACAGTGTGAAGGCCAGCATTAAGGTCAGCCTTAAGATGGCCTCCACAAAAGAAAATATAAATAATTTTTTTGCTGGCCTCAAAGCTGTAGGAAGTGAAGTTTAGTGGAAAACAGAATCAGCTAAAGAATCCCGGGAGCAGATTCTCTGATCTGGTAGAAGGTGAGGTCTGGATTCAAGCAGCTGAACGTCTTTGTTCTTTTTTGTTTGATTTTTTAAATATCCTTATGGTTGGTAGGTCAGGAGCCTTTCTGGAGATCTTTCAGATTCTTTCTCTGGACTTCATGTGATGTTTTTTTTCCCATTTATTTGTCCTGAATCCAAATGTTTCTCCTTAACGTGCCATATTTTATTATTCATTACAAAAAGGTTCCTAAACCCAGGGGATTTCAACTCAGTCTTTGGAGACAATTTGTTCTAATGTCTTTAGTTATAGAAAAAGCAAACACAACTTAGTTTGGCAGGCAGAAAACGACGTCCTCACTTATACGCTTGCTAAAAACGTGACCTGCAGCTAACAATCGACTGAAGAACGCTGCAGCTCTCAGGTTTTGCCAAGAGTTCATGGGCCGCAAATACCCTCCCTGCAGAAGACCAGTCTCTCTGCATCAACTCCTGGACTAAGCGGATAGATAAAAGTCGGCTTCTGAAAAGTCCAAATGACTCCAGTGACTGGACTCACCGGACTAGTTTGTGCAAACAGCAATAATTGCAGGTGTTGTCTTTTACAAAAGCAATGTAATATAAAAACCACAAACATTATATTGCAATTCTAGATGATCTTACTCTGCCTTAGTTTAATACCAGATGATACTAATAAGAAAATAGGCTGAAAAAGGAACTTCATTAAGGGGTTTTAGTCATTCTTTCCACTATAAGTCGAACTGGTGGACTGGAGATACTTATATGACATCTATCAACCATATACTTTTATTCTGTTTTCCTTTTTTGAAAGCCCTTTTCTTCTTTTTTTTTTTTTTTACAACTTTTCAGTCAACAACAATTGTAGTAATCGAGTAATCCCAAGATAGTTTCTTTACCATTGCATACGATGGTGACGCCGCTTCCCTCAAGCCCCGAAACGTTTACTGATTTAGAGATGATACACTCAATAAAAATAATCTTGTTCCAAATTGTTGGCAGAAAGCAGTGATCCATGTGTCAGCTGGAGCATTCCTGCAGAGGCAGCCTGTCAGTGACCCGATGTGAACTTGAACTTGCAGCTGGAATCTAACCGTGCTTCCAGTCAGCAGAGTTCAGCTTCAGGAGAGCCGGGCTGAAGCAGAGAAGACGCAGAACACGACGTCGTTTCGAGTTCAGGAGGCGTCTGGAGGGCAGCGGCGACACGTTGCCTTCACTGACCGCCTTTACAGGTCAAAAGGGGCGATTTCGGTCCAGGCACTTTAAAACATTTAATGATTTGGTTGCACTGAATTGGTTGAAATTCACCTCAAATCTATAACTCCAGGGTCTAGTCAAAAAGTCATATTCAGATCATGTTTGCACAGAGCCAATATTTATTTACAGCATGAAGATTTTGAAAATCAAGAGAAGAAAGTTTCGTCAAACCTATCCTCCATGATGTGATAAAGTAAATGCTCCTCAAAAGTCATGAACTAAATGCAAATAACCAGATTTATTGCAGAGCAAAGGTCAATTTCAAAAGCCGCACTGAAGTCTGATTACTGCGTACAATCCAGAAATCTCTTAAACTGAAGCAAAGAACGAGAACTAAAGGCTTCAAAATCCAACAGAGAATACCTCAATCCAACAGGAAGTAAGATCAGATGAGAGTCAAAGCCTCAGATGTTTCTAATAAACCTGGTTCTTAACATTCAATGTTCATGTTGAGCTGTGACATCATTGCATCTTTGTGATTGGTTTATTGATTCTATTCTTAAGTTTTCATTTTCACCTTTGGGTAGTTCTCATTATTCATTCATGGCTTTGCTCAGTAGTTTATATACAAACTGGGAAAAAGTTAAATAAAATATACATAATATGTTTCTACAGTTATGATTTTACGGTTACGATTAATGCTAAAAATATGTAGTTTTTACCTGACCTCTCACCCGTCGACCGTTGGAGACAGCAACCCCACGAGGGATAAGCCTGTAAGAAAATGGATGGATGTTTAATTTTTTGGACAGGTTACAATAGTGCAAATATGCTAATTCATTTCACTGCTCAGGGTGTAAATCTTTGATTGTGTTTATCAGGGAGACAGTCTGTTTCTGCAGAGCCACCTTGAAGATCTGAACCCTAAATAATCAACACCTTTATTTATTGTTTACTTGACGGATGACTTTCTGCAGCGGCTGCTGAAGAGGAAAGTCCAAAGATATGAAGTTCATTTCTATAGTGACAATTAACAACAAATATTGCTTCAAGGCACTGTACAAAAAAAAAAAACAATTCAATGAAATGTAAACCGGTGTTGGTATGACCTTTGACCTCCTGTATTATGAAGGCGTGAGCATGTGAGAGTGGGGGTGGTTGTTTGTTTGTGTAACGTGTGTGTGTGTGTGCGCAGTACACGCGTCCTATAAGTAACAAAAAAATAACAAAACCAGGCAAAATAACATTTTTGTTTCAGTATAAAACTTTGGAAACTTTTAACAGAAACTGCAGGTGTGTCTCTGTGTCTGGAGAATATTTGTTTTCCTTCAGCGGGTAGAGAATCCAGAGGTTTTAGAATATTATTAATATATCATAATAAAATGACTCACATAAAAGTAAAAAGTAGAGCAAGGTAAAAGTACTCCTAAAAGTTGTTTTTTTTCCCCAAAAGGTTACTCAAGTAAATGAAGTTGAGAAAATACAAAAACAAATTGTCTTTGTTGTTGTTGTTTTTTTTTTTCTTACAATCGGACAGACAATCTTCTTCCGACAACACTATTGAATGTTAAAAAAGATAAGATTCACCTCTATGAATTCATTGGGGACCAGTGCTGACTGGAGCCAGCAGCCAAGCGCTGAAGCTCTTGTGCTCAGAGAGGTTTCTGCAGCTGGGCAGCGATAAGGACCGGGTGGAGAACTCTCTTCTTGGGGCAGCTTGCGTCACACACGATAACAATATTTACTCCCACTTCTTCCCAAGCAGCCCTGCTCCAAACCCCCCACCGCACACACGCGCACCTGCATGCGCGCGCACACAGACACACACACCGTTTGATTCTCATGGCCAAGAGGCTGCTGTTGTTTTCAGCTATTTGCTGGTAACATTTTGCACACAAAACTTTTTATGGCGGGAAACTAGCAAGCTTGTGCTCAATGAAAAGTGTAGCCTGTGTCAGTGGCGTCATCAGTTTGCAGCGCTCGGCTTTTAAGCGGCCCGTCTCCTTCTTTGTTTTTCAATAACAGCAGAAGAAGTGAGTCCCTCTGTGCTTTGCATGAAGGCTAAAAGTGTTTTTACTCCTTTCATGTCGCAAAATAATACACTCTGACACCGCCACCTGGAAAGGTCATTTGCAGCTCCTGAAACAGAGGCACGATTATTTACTGACAGGGGCTTGTGTTGCAGTTAGAGAGCTTATATTTTAAATTGTGTGATGGTCTTTTGGATATTTCTCTTGTTTTATTAAATAAAACAGACAAGGGTATTCACAGGGTTTTGTTTTTGCATAAAAATAAATAAAAAAAGATCACAAGACAAATGTGTCATGATTTGATGAAACCAAACTTGACCTTTTGGGCCTAGAGGTATATTTAGACAAAACCAAGACTGTGCATCACCAAAAGAAATGGGCCTGATGTTTTAGTCGAGGTGGAGGAAGTTATGAGCAGTGCCAAAAAACCTGTTAGTCTGAATCCAGATCCTTAGTGTCTGCTAGAATACTGAGGATGAAGAGGAAACGAATTTGTCAGAAAAGCAGTAAGTACAAACAAACAGAAATAGCTCTGAGATAGTCAAGACAACATCCAGAAGAACAATCTGACAGAGGTCTGAATGCTGAAATTGATTTTAATTTATTTATTTTGTTTGTTTATCTTTAAAAAAAGACAAAAAAAAACCAACATCCTTTTAAATAGAATCTTGCAGCATAAATGTCATGTTACATTTGAACATGACATATTTCAGTCGTGGTTGTTTAGTCCATATCAGTTAAATTTGTATTGAAGCGACTAATGTATTTTCATAACGGTATATTTAGATTCCAAAACCAGATGTTTGTTATGAAGCTCATGGACACAGAGGGCCTTGGATATTTTTTGTTTTATTGTCTTGTTTTGTGTGCTGCAGCTGAGTTGCTGCTTCCAGATAAAGGATTTGTGATGGTCTGCGCTGAATTCTGCCCTTTTGTTTGGCATCTCCTGTTTGCAGCTGTTCTCTGCAGATGTGACCCTGCTAACACTGCAGCAGGAAAAAGGAGAGCGTTCAGTTCATCCCGCAACCTTGACAGAGAGATAAAGGTCTGCCTCGGTGGACTATCACAGACACGGATAGGTGGACCTCCTGACAAGCTGTGCGCAAACCTAAACTGCAACAAAAAATGCAGCGAAGCCGTGGAAGTCAACATTGTGTCAGTGCCGAGTGACGACACTTTGGACTGGACTGGATTTGGTCCAATTCCCAAGTAAACACTTTTAAACAGATTAATGCAAAGCAGAGAAAATGTTTTTTCTGGATGTACAAATATAAAAACACTCAGTAAAGAAGACCTCGTTCGCGATGAATAATGTAGCTGTGAGTGAAGCAACACAGGGACCGACCGTAGTTTCAGTTCCAAATTCAATAACATATTTCTTAGAATCAGACGTCTACTGAGCACAACTCTAGCTCTGGTTTCCAAATGTCCTTTTAAAGCTACTGAGATGATGGCTAATGGCCATGAATTATGACAAAACTCTTCTTTAATAAAAAACTTCGCCATTATTATATAATATTTCTGTTGGTTTGTAACAAATCATCAAGACAGCAATGTATTTCTGTATTTGGATTCATAGTAGACGTTTTTGTTTGTGTGTGTGTGCGGGTGTGTGTGTGTTATTTGCACAAAACTCCAAAAGAGCAAGCAGAACAGTTAGTCAGCTTGCCTGTCTCATCTAAGGGCAAATTACAGTGGAATAATCCCTCTGTTGCACACTCTATTTAATGTTTATTAGGGCAACTATATTAGCATATCAGACCATTAAAAGGAGAAAAACAAAACACACACACCCCCACACACATATGCACAGGCACACACACACACACACACACACACACAATGTTTACTTGGCTATCATTTGTGGGGAATTTCCATTGATTTCTATTCATTTCTACAGCCTAAACCTTACCCTTATCCTAACCCTAACCAAAACTCAATTCACATCTTAGTCCTAAATCTGACCCCTGACCCAAAAATAGCGTTTCCCTTTGTGGGGATCAGACTTTGGTCCCCACAAGAAGCAGTGGGTCCACACAACATAGTATGTGTCAGGAAAGTGGTTCCCATGAGGTACCACACACACACACACACACACATGCACTGTTAAATTTTATTTTCTGGGAAAAGTTAAGTTCAGCAAAGGTTTAATATTGTTCAGGGGCAAAAGTAGTATACTAATGTACAGCATGTAATTTGTAAAAAAGAAAGAAAAAAAAATAGCTGAAAATTGTGTGCCCCCAAAATCATGCTCTATCACAAATAAAGCTAATAACCTGTACAAGATTGAGATTGTTATGTGACTGATTTGAGGGGAATAAATACTTTTTCTATGGAGTTGTAGCTTTCTGTGCACATTCACACCAGATCATAATGCAGTTAATAAAAGATAGCAGAATCGTTTCAGGAAAAAAAACAAAATCTAGCTGGAGAGAAGAGGGATCAGTAAATGTACAATATTATCATGTTTACTAGAGAAAAGACAGGACTGGACATAGACTTATTCAACTGAACATAAATTGTGCTAAAGACAAACATTTGTGAAGTGATTTTATTTGATTTTTGCCAAGCTGAAGGAGAAGCTGACATAAATAAACCAAGTGACATTGAAAACAAGTGTTTTTGTCCAGTTTCTAGCACAAATATCTTAATGCACTTGAAATGAAACAAATCTAACTAACTGAAACTAACTAAAAGTAACTTTTCAGCAAGATATCCAATTATTAGGTCAATACTTTTTGAATATAGATTCAAAAAGTGCTTATAACCGGGGAATTCAAGAATAAATAAATACATTCTTTAATTGTTCTTCTTTAATCTTGTTCTTAGATCAATTTAAGAACAAGATATTTTTAATTCATTTATGTCTTGATTGAAGAAGATGATTCTCTGGAAGGCCAGTGGAGGGGGCTCCGGTGGCCTGCCAGGGCTCCTTTTTGGGGGGTGATGTTGCAAAACAGGGAAGAGTTGAAATTCAGAAACAGAAACAAAACAAGAGAATTATTTTAATGGCACTTTTTCAGATCAGCAGGACCGATCACCTTCAGACGTGTCTAGCATAAGGCTGGCGGTGAGGCTATATTTAAATAAAACACTGGCTGTGTACTGTACAGTAGTAAAACAAAAGCTGAGTCTAATCTGGATTCACATGCTGTTCCTGTGTGAGGCTACAGCTTGTCGTGTCTGTAGTGTCTGATGGAGGCAGTGGGAAAACCTGGCCTCCAACACCTGCTGCGCTCCGTTGCCCCCTCATTAGACCCACACCAAGGTAAACACAGCTTACTGTGTGTTCCTCTGCACATCCTGGACCTTCAGGCTCTTCAGCTCGGTAGATTTCAACCTGAACTTCTGGTTGATAGGCTGATGGAGTCACTACTTGTTCTAGTTTTTACATTAATAGATGTAAAAACTTGATTTTGTTTGCAAAGATATCAAAGGAGGGAAATAATGACAATAAGGTTTATCTAACCAGCTTATCCCATTCATCTCATTGTTTGGTAAAGAATGGCAGCACACAAAGACAAAAATTAGTAAATTAATGAAAATGGAAATTGGTTTTCTTTGTTTCTACAATAAAAATGCATAAATTTTACAGTAGAAAAGCTTGAGCAGATTCACAGAAGAAATCAATGCATGAATGTGTCATAACGTCCTCCAGCTGGTCAGTAACAAAACTGCTATTATCTTTGGACCTAAAGAAAAACGATCTACAGTCACTCAGCATGCAGCTTCAGTTATTACAACCAAAAACTAATCATCAGGCCCCATTATCTGAGTGATGGACTCAGACCTGAACCTGCAGAGCCGCATAAAGACGGTCTCAAAGTCGCCCTTCTATCACCTGAAGAACATTTCCGGGAATAAAGGACCAATGTCCCAGCAATATCCAGAGAGAATCATCCATGCGTTTATCTTCAGTCACATTGATTACTGCAATAATATCTTCACAGGTCTGCCTAAAAAAGTAAATAAAATTAAATAGAAATTCAGAACTCTGCTGCTCATGAAAAACAGGTAGATAGATCACATCATCCCAATCCTAAAGTCCTTCCACTGGCTCCATGTAGCTCAGAAAATACATTTAAACATGCTATTGTTAGTTTATAAATCAATGAACATCTTAGCACCAACATACAGTGAGGGTCTGTTGTTGTTACATTAATCTTCCAGAGCACTCAGGGCTTCGTTCTGTTCTGCTCTGCATCCCCAGAACCAGAACCGAACAGGGAAAAGCAGCATTCAGCTTCTATGAAAACATACAAACATTTATGCTACTTTGCTCAACATATAAGTCCCATCGAAATGGTAAAAAGTGTGTTCATACCTGTGAGTAAAATGTTTTTTGTTTTTTTTTAAAGATGGCTTTAGTCTGAATAAAAGCAAGACTCACTTAAACAAAAAGCAAAACGTCGTTAAATTAAGCAATTTCAGAAACAGTTGGAATCACAAATTTGTTGCTTGGATTTTCCTAACAAGCCAAATCTCCAGTGATGTGAGCTTGATAAGATCCGGAACAAAACTAAGTGGACTCGTCTGTCTGATATGATGCCATGTTTGAACTTCACCCAGGGTTGTGTAAAGCTTTATCTGTGGTGTGCTCAGTGATGTGCTGTCGGACGATGGAAACATGATGAAGCATCCGGATGTGGAGCAAGGACTGTGATTAGTTCTTGTTCTGTGACCCGTTTCTGTAAATGTCCTGAGTGGCTGAGTGGCATTTCAGACTGAGCTGCTCCTTATCAAATCTGGACTGCACTGTAAGTTTGACCGACAGAAGCGCCTGGAGGGAGAGATAACTCTGTCTTTGGGATATCTGTGGGGTTTTCACCAACTTTCTCTGCATGACCTATTATCCTATATCACAAATCTTCCATTTAATATCCCAAATGATATTCTTCTGCAGCAGGATTTAAAGAGCCGAGTCGAAATAAATGAAACTTAGTAAGTGATATGTAATGATTTTTTTTTTTAAAGCTTTGAAATTTTTAGCTACCTTATCATTAAAATGAACATTTGTTGATTTTTGGGTCAACTTCTTTTTTCCTCGTTTTAATCTCAATATAAACAATTAATAATCTGACAGAATCAGAACTGGATTAAATTCGCAAGGTTTGAAAAGGACTAGATTTTTCATGGAAAGAAATTTCAGTTAATGTAAATTAAATGGATTGAATTTTTACTTTATTTTCTTCAATAGCGAGCTGACTAAAGACAGTCGGCAGGGAAAATGATGCTGTTTGTTGATTATCTGTCATATGTTGTCCCTGCTCTTCAGGTTCAGTAAAACTTATCATACTATTTACTTTATTAGCATAAGCGTAATGCAATACTAGCCTCTGACCTGAAGTCCCTCCAGGACTTAAACAAATCTGAAACATAAACTTACTTTACAAATCAACATGTTTGACTTGTACATTGGGCCTGATGTCCTGGTTTATTGCAGCATGTGGGATTTAAAGTTGACAGCCAACAAACTGAGGACTGTTTTTTATTTTTGTCAAAAATGATAAGGCTGAATAGCTGCTTTATCCATGTTTTCTGTAAAAGAAGCTTTCTTGACAAAATAAATTCCAGGTATGAACACAAAAAAATGATTCCACTTGCAAGCAACTTGCATATTTGAAATGACCACCAGAGGGCACAACTACCACAAGTGGAGCAAAAGCTTCTACCTGCAGGTACTGAGTGAAAACCTCTGACAGGATAACCATCACTTTATGGAGTTTGCCAAAATAAACCTCCATGCGTTGGATAACACTGTTGCTCTCATCGCCATGCCAACCAGCACCAATGTTCTGTTTGTTCCGTCTTCTCACTATCATCCTCATCCCTGGAGCGCATGGGGGGAAAATGATGCTGAATCTGCAGTGTTGATGAGGGTTTTTTTATTGTTCCCCTCTGTGACTGTATATCAAAGAAGTACAGGTCACTATCACAGTTAATAATTGATTTTCTGTTACAAATATAGCAGAATATGACAGGACATGTGCCTCCCTAAAATACCCTTTGTGCTACACAGATGGGACTTTAAAAGTAGGAGGAAGGAAACTTCTCAATAAAGAAAGCAAGATGAAGAACAAATGGGAATATTTATGTGCAATAGCCAGTAATATTATCCAGAAAGAAAACATGTTGTCTTTTCTTGTTGGATTCATGTTACCTTAGAAAAAATAAACAGAAAAAAACCCTTCTGTTAAGGTAACAGAAAAATAAAATATTATTAAGGTAAAAACTTTTTTTTAAACCTAAAAAATCTTTCAAAAAGATTAAAAAAGACTTTTAAAGACAAAAAAAAATAATTTTTTAATTGTAAACGCAATGGAGCAGATTTCAACTAATTTTCACATATGCTGCACATTTTCTGTTTTTTCAACATTTAATTAACTCTATTCTTCATTTCTTTCATTCTTTTACTAGCGTTTTCTCTATGTGGCCTTCAAAATAAAATGTTTTAATTCATTTTCAGGTAAAAACACTCTCCGTTTGCGTCAGCAGGTGGCGTGTTCTTAAACACATCCACATTGACTTTCTATCTTTGCAGTGATGTTTCAACTAAGAAACTATTAATATAAATTGAGACTGCTTCAACCATAGACCCAGAGGCTCTAACATGTTTAAACTGGCTTATACTGCAGTCACAATCTGTTTATTTAATGCAATAAAATCAATTAGGCAATGAAACTATCTGTAAAAACAAGACTAAAACCTGAGAGGACAGCATCACAGTGTCGCTCTGTGTGAGTGTCTTGTTGTTTATTTTGAGAATGTGTAGAATGAATCATCATTTTGTTCACCCTCACCAGACTCTCTCCTGCGTCGTGGCCCCCTGTCGCTCCAGCAGCTGTACTGGTTCCATTTCTAAAACACTTGAACTGACACAACCTGTCCGTGCAGCTCTACCATCTGAGTAGGCCTTATCATGTTCTGTCATGCCTGAGCAGCTAGATAAAGTTTTTTTTTTTTTTTTTTTACCTTCCCTGCCCTGCGTAAGCTGACAGGAACACACCCTGGCCTGTTGCTAGTGACAACAACCACTCATTTGCATCTGTTCCTTCTTTCTGCCCAGAGCTTATTTAAACAAAGATTGAAATAATAACCAGACAAAGTGGGTAAACCATTGTTTGCTTCCATCGGCTAAGATGCCGTCACACAGTATCATACAGAAGGGAAATACCTCAGACTAGAGGCACACATGCTCTGACTGGGAAATGAAAGAAGTTCAGGGACGTTGGCAGAGATGCAACGTTTACAACCAAACTGAAGAGCAACACGATCTCCAGGATGTTGTGGCAGCAGCTGCATGATACAGAGGTGTCAGATTACTGCTTCAGATAAGAGATAAAAGAATCTCTCATTAGCAGACATGCTGAATAAAGACAGGTTAGAACAAACAGCACTGCTGGGAATGACTAAGTGAATGCACAAGAAAAAAATCTATCTTATTTTACGATACAGTGGTGACTGATAAAAAATGTGACTAAAGTTATATCAATTGTAAGGTCGGATGCATCGACTGAAAATGCCGTCCGCCCAAATTGAAACTGCAACTACTTTTGATGAAAACACTAAAAAATAAAACAAATACATAAAATTACTTGATCATCTTATCTGCATTTGGCCAGGATTGAGAAACTGGTGGTCAACTTGTGGTCAATGACTTTAAGAAAAAGTCATTGACCACAAAAACGCCGTGTGAGAAAATATACAGTGGGTAGTAGAAAACTACATCTCATCAGATGTGCATGCGGAGCCGGCCCAAGGCACCAGCGAACTAAGCCACTTGCTGAGGGTTTCCAAACCATCATGGGACTCCAATAGAAGCCAGTGTTAGCACAGACCGCTAATCCAAAAATGTTTTTGTTTACTTATTGAGAAGGAGAACACCATTAAATGGTTTTATTAGAGAGCAATTAAAACTTGCCTCAAAATGTTTTAAGACTTGTTTTGCTTTTATTTCAGTGAATTAATAAGTTTACTTTTTTAAAATATACAAACAATGATAACCTTTTTTTTGGCTGTCATGTTACCATAGTTACAATCTCATGCTGCGAGTTTAACAATTTCTCTGTGTCTGAGCTGAGTTTGTTCGCAAAGACATAACAGGAGATTCAAATTCTAAGAATTAAAAAAATACTTTATTAATCCCAAAGGGACGCTAAATGTTGTTGTAACTCCTTAATTTACATTCTTAAAGAGTGATTGAAGATGGTGTCGGCTGTTGGCAGGAAAGATCTCCTGCAGCGGTCTGCACTGCACTGCATCTGAGTAACCCTCTGACTGAAGATGCTCGGCCTTCTGCTACATCTGTGTTGAAAGGGTGTTGGCGGCGCTGATGTTCTTCATAAATGCAATCAAATCCTTGTCTCATCCCTGTGAACATGGCCTGATTCTGGAGGGGTTCTTTGTTTCCCTTCGCTTCATTTTTCCTCCCCCGGTAATTTCGGACGGTGTCTCCGTGAACTGCTAACTCACCGGAACAAAATTTGCTTTCCACATTTTATGAAGCAACTCTATCTCAGTGCTGTTCAAGATGGCAGCCTGTAGGAGTAGCTCTGTTACTTTCATTCTCATTTATTATTTTTAATCACTTCAATTCATCTTTTTCTGGCTAAAAAGTTGCTTTTCTGGATGACTGCTTCCTCCGGTGTTGATGCTGTGCAGCTGGGAGGAATTTTTCTGATACCTTCTCATTTTGTTATGACGTGTAACCATAGCAACAAGGTGTTTTTCAACAAGAAGCGGCTGATCGACATCTCAAAAGCTAAAAAAGAAACTAATCTACAGCCTTAAATCCTACATAAGCTTGAAAGATGACACAGACAGAACAGGAGCAAAGAGAAGAGAGAGAAACAGGAAGTTCAAACCGTTGCTTCAATCGAAACAACGGTTCGATTGCTTCGAACTGTGCAGTCCAATGCTGCAGATTGGACTGCAGCGTTATGGGTTTCACTGAACATGGTTGTGGGATCACATCCCTGACTCCAGTGTTCAAGCAGACAGAGTTAACGAGCAGCAGCAAAGCAAAGGAGGTGGATTAGCAGTGCTTGTGAGTAACAGAGGATGGTGTCATCCATGGCACGAAGTGTTGTTTATGCAGATCAGATACTGAAATGTTACCAGCTGGTTGTCTCTCAAATAACTGACCAAGAAGTGTTATCACCAGTGCTATTTTGGCCACCACTTAGATACCACCATCAGCTGGTATCGACACTTCATGTGATGTCATCATCATGGTGCGTTGCAGACCAAACATGCTTGTGGAGATGTCTGGGGATTTCAGTCATGTCCCTGTCTCTGCCTCACTCCCAACATGTCAACAGTTTATAAAAACAAAACGCTGGATTTGGTTTATTGTAATTTCAGAGATTCATGTTCAGGTTGGGTTTTATTTCAGGACTTTGATGTGTAGTTGATCAGGTTTTTTTTTTCTACCATCATTTACATCTTGGGTTTTAACAGATAACTTTTAAATATCACATTGTTTTTCAAATTAGCATATTAATTTAATATTGCCAAAAACTTGAAGCATTTTCATTGGCTGCTTTCTGCACTTGATTTAAAAAACCATTGTCAAGACTGGTTTTGAAAGCGTACTGTCCAATGGCTGTATGTGCTCTCATTATCTACTTTAAACCCAAGGAATGCATGCTAATGTCAGCACTGACATTGTGTTTGTAACTCTAACCATATTACTTCAGTTTTGACCTCAGATCAGCGAGGAAGTGTCACAACTGTAACTGAAACTCTTTTGTGTTCAGTCGACCAAACAGCCAACAAACGGGTCGTCGCATTGTGAAAACACTTTTTAGCCCAGTAATGTGGTGTTAACACATTACATGGTGATTCTGCATTTTAACAAACCACAATGCTGAAGCAAAGGGTGGGGGAAAACATGAGAACGAAGACAGGAAATAGCAGCAACATGCTATGCCACTGACCAAGTGCTCACCAGTTTAACAACTTCTATTAAATGACTGTGTTGGTATTTTGCAGCAACGTGTTGGGACAATGACAGGGTGGGATGACATCAGTGGTGACATGTGGAGAATCACCTGGAATTGAATATCCCACCTCATACAGTGCTTTATGAGGATTAGCCAGGCTTGTTGTTTGTTTATTTAGGATTGTGTTTTGGCCAGATATGATCTTCGTTTTAGCATCAGAAAAAACCCCCAAAAAAACACTACACAGGCTCAGTTGCTGGGCTTTGTTTTTAAGCGTCTCTGCAGCTTTGCAGGCCTTTTTTTTTTTTTTTAATGCGAGCGCCTTGTTGCACATAAACGTGTGCTTAAGTATGCAGGTGATGGTGTTTGTGAATCTACACTGATTAACTAAATGATAAAAGAAATGCAGCTGTTGGATAATTTTGACTCTTATTAGGCAAATGGTTCACATTGACAAAATACGAAATGCATTTAAGGCAAGGATGCTGATTGAAAATAAGTTGTAAAAAAAAAAAAGAAAGAAAAAAGTAAAATAAGCGGTCATTTTCTGTGATGCTGTAGACTGAAATAGTGCTGCTGATGTGGGGTTGTTGTCATTGTTACATCCAGGGTTTAGGATCAGAGCAACGGGGCAGGTCACTTAATTTTAAAATTAAACACTTTTAGATTTTGCAACAAAAATGACTCAAGTATATTATTTAAATATGTTTTTAGTCAAATCTGAACACCACATCCATCAAAGTCTGTCCTGCCTGCCCCCACGGCCTTCATTCCTCCTCAGCACTAATAATAAGGAAGCTTTAGAAGAGCCTGCCTGCTTAACACTCGCTGATTTCACCTCTAGATCCTTCAGCTCCTCCCCCAACACTCATTAACTTTCTGCGAAATAAAGCATTTCATTTCCCTCGCCTCCCTGGAACAACCCGTTTTTCTTTACTGTGCCAAATCAGTGTGAAAGGGGGTATCTATTATCTCCTGCTGACGAAAACTGAGTGGATCAGTTCCTTTAAGCAGGTCACAATCGAGACAAAACTGTAACATACACATAATAACTGAAAGATGTCGTGCCTCAGAATCAGTGGCTTCAAACGCAAAGCGTTATAGCAAATGTAGAACAGATTCTTTCAAGAAATTCAACTATCTACTGAAAAGCACATTTTGTGTTGGTAAATGAATATGCCGAGGAGCAGCATAAGTATTCCTATGTGTCAGGGTGTGTGTTGTTTTCACATTCTGTGTGTGTCCCATGGAAGGAAGGCCAGCTCTGTTTGTTTTGTTTTTTTATGTTGTGAAATGGGAAACTTTTTACTTGTTCCATCTCCTGAACTGGCTGTCCACAGTGAATGGTGCAGTTGCTCACCTTGCTTGAGTGAGAACAAAAGCAGCCTCGGGGTGAATAAAGACCATTGTGTATTATATGTGCAGTTATTCGCCAAACTGGATTCAGAAGCTGCTCAACGGGTTTTCTCCTCTCAATACTTTCTCACAACACACCCAGGCTGTGACGCGGCGTATTGGTTTAACATTAAAAGAGGAAATCCTGGCATCAGAGTGAAGTCCACCAACAGCACATTTCATCAGCCGCACTTCCTGATGCGTGTGCACTTGTCTCTTCATTAGCGCTCAAGACAGCTCTGCGCGTCCTATACATTTCTCTACATGTGTCTTGCTGAGCAGGTAAAAGCAGACTCATGCCACGGTTGTAGCATTTTCTCTGGATCCAGTGGACACGTTTGTCTCCTCTGCACACACAGGACAAATGGACAAAGCTTCAGGGAAAGCACAGGTGGTGAGTATTCGCCTTCAGAGGTCACAGAGTTTAGAGGTCAAGGCTGTTCATTTGTTTCCCAGTAAGCCTGCAGTGTTGCTGTCTTTAGAAACTTAGTCCGGTTGTCACACAGCGAAATCAGAACTACGCTGTGGAAATCTAAAATTATGATCAATGACACCTTCTGACATTTCCTGCGCCGTGTCACATGACACGAGGAACATAGAACTTTGATCTTGCCAAACTTTTACTTTCTGTGGTGACAATTACGAGAGCACACTTCGCAGCTGCTGAGATTGGGGAGACGAGTTTAGCTTTCCTACTTCTGGGTGATCATGGAGGATTTATTGCTTCCCTCAGTTACTGAATGTTACGTTTACCTGCTTAATAAAATCTACGATGAAACCTAACTTTTTGAAATGTTGTCTGGAAATGTAAACCAAGTCCAGTGCTCGCGAGTTTAAACCATTTGAGCCACGCTACAGATCCATAATGCACTGGACTGTCTATGACCAGAACGGTGAAGGTCAGCAAGATAATCCACTAATATAAAGTCTGCTGAAAGCATTGGCGTTGGGAATTGGGTTTGTATTTGTGTGTCTGTCAGACATTTAGATTAACATTTGCTTGTGCAGGTGCAGCAAGAGACACATTCATAAGTAGAAATATGTAAAGCCATAAATCAGTTTAGCTGCAGACAAAAAGAACAAATTAATTAGTCTTTTTTTTGTTTTGTTCATTCAGAAGCTAGCATTAGCACTGCAACACAGCTAGCATGAAACAGTGTTAGGGAAGTAGCGTTGTGTGAAACTGGACTGTTTTTTTTTTTTTTTAACCATTTTTTAATTTGTTCAAACAACAGGCAGATAATTGCTTGTGTAAATATGCAAGACTCAGCAACTTTCTGAAAAGGTTTTGGCCAGCTGACGAACTTAAAGATTATTACTTTGCAGACTTTTGAAACAACAATCTTTGTTGCAGACAACGAGGAAGGAGTTTTTAGATGACAGTTACTTTTAATATTTCCTAGATCTGCTCTGAAGTACTTGGCTTCTTTGGTTCAAAGTCAAAATCATAAAAGTTGCGTTGGAACGACAAACGAAGTCTGTCCTGAAATACTGAGTTAGTGGATTTGATCTGTTTTCAAACCTCAGGTCCAATTCCAGTTCCTTATATCGTCTCAGTATATCCTGTCTAATACTAGTTTCATAATTTCCACTCACAACAAGGCGCAGGTGAAATAATCAGTGAAAAATGGATCATAGGTCCCTGAAGCTGCTGTCACCAATGACTGCTGGGATATTATTCTATTTAAATGCCGAAAATAATTTGGTAGCGTTTGTAGCACTGGATAAAAACTGCATGTGTTGTTCCCTGTTTCACAAAATAATACTGTGATGCATGAACAACAAGAAAAACATGAAGATATATACATACAGTATAAAAACTCTAGGAGAAGATGATTGTATTGGCTGCTGTACGGAGTTTTCATTCCTGCATGTTTTTGCTATTTTTAGAAGAAACCCTTTACACCAGTCACCATTCAGCTATTGTTCTGTTGCGACGCTGTTTCTGCTTTACCCATAAATCCTGGAACTGAACCTCTTCAAACGCTAAGCTTCATTTCAAAATGATCTCAATAAATCTTTGGTGCCGAACTCACAGAATGCAGCTTCAACACAAAATCTATGTGTTTCCATAACGAGCTAATTTGTTAGAATAATTTTAGGCGATTCTGAGATCATCAGTTCAGAAAGAACTGAGACTTCAGCTGATCATCAGCTTTGGGAAAGTCCTAGACGGAGCTGAAATCTTTTTTCATGCTTATGTTTATTTTTTTTTCTTAATCTTGTTTTTAATATCAGCACATTTTAAACAGGTGTGTCTCCTCTAGCTGCCATCAACAAACTAACCAGATGTAAAGCTTGTTCTTTGACAAGTTAAGCTACTTATTTTCACTACACTGGTTCTCTCCTTCGGTTTGAGGTGATTTTGGATCATTCTGTATTTATTTAGTTATTGATATATGCTTTGTTGAAACAGCATAATATTAACTGACTGACTTTAAATAAATCTTTTAACCTTTTATGTGTTTTTTTTTTTTTTTTTTTTTTTTATGTTCCAAGGTTAAAAATACTGAAAACTAGGCGCAGCCCTGACCAAGTCCAGGAATTTAAATACAGACAGAGAAGAATGAGTGGCCTTTTCGAGCTGCTAATGTGCTGCTTTGTTCTGCAACCCCTCGCATAAATAATGAACGGTTGTCATTTACTATCCAGTCCTCTCTCTTGGACGTTCCGCTCAGTAATTCATTCAAAACAAATCCATCCATCCATCCATTTTCTAACACCCTTGTCTCTGGTGGACCTCCTTCACCAGAGAAAAAACAAATAAACACAAAACTCATCACTTCCTGCACAGAGAGGAATTTTCCCAAGAATGGTCAATGATGCACCGAACAGCAAACATTTAAATTGGGGGGGGGGGGGGGGAGAGAAATAAAGGCGGGAAGAAAGTGAAACACTTTGCTTTTCTTCTGCGTTCCACTAACTCTTTATTTCTTCATTGACGCATTCCATTTGTAGAGTAGTGGTTTATGTCGCCAGGGAGTTTTCCCAGAGGACAGGGACACGTCCTGTCATTTCTGTGCTATAAACAGCGAGAGTGTCTTCTCACCCAGAACCGACGAGGCTCGCTCACAATGTCGACAACACAAGCCTCCGGCTGAGAATCTGGCTGAGAAATCCAGTTGAGAGTGAAAGCGTCTGCTGTGAAGCACAGTGTTGAACTGTTAAGAAAATAGTTTAAGAAATAGTTTTGTGTTATGAATAAGTTCAAACGCAAAATTACTGCTTTATGAAACGCACTCAGAAGAAACCCTCCGATTAACAGTCATAAAGGTCAGCATAGAAAGCGTCGCTCGCTACAGGCTTTATGAGACGGAAGCATTGCTGGTTATCCAGGTATTTCTGGAGACTTTCCAGAATAAATGAGTAACTATAGTAGTTGCAGATTTCCAAAGTCAGAACGAGTCACTAAATCCTTATAAACCCTGAGATGACTGGGTCAAACTCAACAAAGCTGAAAATGTTATGACCTCATCGTGTTTGATTTATGACACATTCGTGATCTGATTCGATATTACGCTTGTGATGTTTTGGTGGAACATTTACTCCAACATGAAAAAAAAAAAAAAAAAGTCTTTTAAGTAAATTTTCCTGGGGACTCGTGATATTGCAGTTATTCTCTGTCGTCTTGGTGCATTTCTCAAATCATTCTCGACATTTTCAAAACAGTAAGTGCAAAGCAATTTGTACAAGCAGCAAAACAGCATGGATTACCTGTAAAAAACTCTTTCTTTCTCAAAATCCTCACTTTGTCTCTCAATGGTAAATATTTGTGTCGGTGAACTTCTTCAAAATGACAAGTTCTTACAGATAAGACAGTCAAATTTATTATTCATGTTGTCAATGTAATTTGGTTCTCTGGAGGGATATTTTGACACACTATAGCTAAAGCTTTGATGACCACAACTGTAAATTATAATTATGGGAAATAAATAGAGACTAGACAAGATTCACATGCTGTTACTACCAACTTCACACTGAGAAAAGTTCCTCAGTGGAATTTAATGAATGAGGAGCAAGATGAGAGGAACGCCATCAAATAAATTCAAATTCAAAAGTGCTTTATTTTTCCCAAAGGGAAAATAAATGTAAGTTAATTTCTGGTAAGATCCTGAGAATTGTTTGCCTTATGTGCAAAAGCATTTGCAACTTGTTCACAAAAATGAGAAACTACTTTTTGATATGCGCAATGATTGAATAGAAATCCATCCGTCCGTCCGTCCATCCATCCATACTTTATACACTTTCTATAAAAAATGACATGGAGAAAGATTAAGAATACAAAGCATATAGATTGAAATAATAAAAAAAATGTATTACCATTGTATTTAAAAACATTTCTTCTTTGGCTCTGAAGCAGTGCATTTTTTTTTTTTTTGTTATTTAGTTATTACTGTTAGCTATGCCCTGCGACAGACTGGCGACCTGTCCAGGGTGTACCCCGCCTCTCGCCCGGAACGTAGCTGGAGATTGGCACCAGCAACCCCGACCCCATTAGGGACAAGGGTGAAAGAAAATGGATGGATGGATGGATGTTAGCTATCATCACAAATAAAACCCTACCAGGACAGAAACATCTAGAATTTAATCAAGTACTTCACAATCATCCACTAATTATTTGATGTGTGATTATTTTCAATAAATGTAGGCTACTTCCGCAGGGGTGGCTAAAATATTTCTTTTTCTTTTTTTTGGTCATCAAATTAATTGTAATATGTTCTTGTCTTTTTTTTCTTTTTCACATCCTTTCAGGAAAGTGGACCAATTATTTCTCCAAACACTCGAAGGAGTTTCAGTTTTTCATCTCTTCGTATCAAAAGTAAGACAGTGGATCAACATGACGCTCAATCATGTTGACGTTCTGCTATTCAATAAAAGTGTCACTCATATTTTCTGTAAACATGTTTTTTTTGTTTTTTTTTCTACAGAAAGGCACAACAGTGAGGATGAGGGTGGATTTGAGCGCCGGAGGGGGCTGAGGTCTTTTTCATCAGCTCGAGAGCCATCCAGGAAAGGTCAAGTGTGAACTAATCTACCACCCCTCTGTTAGATTAGCTGATAGCAGTGGTAGCACAAAGAACGCTTCTTAATAATCGCAAAATGTTGTAAATATTAAGCCTAAAAACATAAACTGTAACAGACTGAGTGTTCTGCTCTTTGTGTGGGAAATGTTTGAGTGTTTTGGGTTGTCATAGTCAAATAACTGACCTACTTCCCTCTCTCATTCTTTTTTTAGACACTTTTTTTCAGACATTATCTAGTTGTTGAAGAGTTGAAAATTGGTAGTAAAACACTGCGTCCCTTTTTCTTTTATATGTCCTGAGTAGGTTTAAGATTGTTTCTCACCAGGATCTTGGAGGGTGTTAAGAAATTTAGCAAAAAGCTCATCGCCATCCTCCACTGTGCCAAAAGCTGAATTTAACAGCTCAAGATAAGCTGATGGCAACGCTGTTGGGCCCAAGGGTTTTACCACATTGGACGCAGGTGGCACAAGACTGTCTAAAATCTTTCGCGAGCACTGCAAGACAGACAGATCCGGATCCTGAAGTATGAGCTCAACACTGTTACGCCATGTGTCGAAATCAGCCTCGTGACTACGACAAGGTAGTTTGCCTGAAAACTGCCTCAGACGAAAAGAGGCACTCACCTGTGAGACTGGAGCTTCATTTCGTACTATATGCTCTACAATCACTTTTTGCACTTCAGGGTGAGTGACAAGGTTTTGTGATAGTTCGGAGGCTAGATTGGGTCGAGGTTGGTTAGCAGAGTCAGAATTGCTTAGAGTAGGTTTACACTGCTCTGTTTTTTCACTTTGAGAAAGTTGGTCATTTTCTTGGGTTGGTCTGGCAACTGGGTTCATTAGGTCATTTTGTGTCTCGAGAGTAAAACTCTCCGTTTCAGGTATCTCAGAGCTGCCTGTGACTGATTGAGAGCATTTGGACAGGTGCTCATGTAGGACAGCTTCAAAGGATCTTCCACCTAACTTAGCAATTTCTTGCAGTTCACAGAAAAAACGGTGGATGGCTCTGTCTGTGACGTCAGACACATACTCACTGGACAGGGCTCTGATTCGATAAGAGACTTTGTTTGAGATCTCAAGTACGTAAGGGAGTAAAGGTTCAAGTGCCGTCAGGGCAGTTCCACTCTCATACTCCACAATGGCATTTTGGTGATAAGAAGACTGAGGGTCATCTATTTTCAAGGTTCTCATTATTTTCCCATACCTGTTCAGGAAGTCTGACACATTCTCATCAATCTCTGTGTCAGTAATACCACTAACAATGACTGAGTTTGGAACTTTAATGTTTTCTTTGTCGACTATATCCATTTTTGCTGAACTTGGCCTTTTTGTATTCTATTTTTATGTTTGGTCTGGGTCAGAAATAAGGTTTTAAGCTTCTATTTTCCACTCCTGGCTGGCTCGCCACTTTCTGTAACACTCACAATGTGTTTACAGTTAAAACAACAATAGGACCAATGCTAGGTTCGGCTACTGGAGTAGAAAATGTGTAAGTGTAATAATGTCCACAGACTAGGAAAATAAGTTTAACTGCCAGCTTATTATTTGTTGAAAAAGAGAAAAAACAATATTATTACAAACAGTTGACATACAATGACACAAACTCAATTTCAAAATAGTTCCCTGTTCTGCCAGAATAATTGATTTAATCCCTTTTTGAATTTTTAAACCTAATGTTAGGTATTAAAGGACACTATTTATTTAAACCTAGGTTATAGTTCTATTTAAGTTCAAATAAATGTTAATCTTTTTGGTTTTAATCTTTTGAAATCTATTTTAGTTTTTTAGTTCTTTTTAAGAAATTAAGGTTTTTTAATCTCCTGGTTTAACTATTCCTTGTTTCTGTTAAGACCCAACAGACAATTTCACATTCCACACTAACAATGTATAATGAATGCAGTTCAAAAGAGGAAAGAAAATAAAACACAACAAAACAATCCAGTAAAAGACCGAATAACTTGTGCTTCAAACCAAAATCTTTCCCTCTGATGATCCTGAAGGGTTAATCCCGTTTCTCTGAATCCGCTTTTTCTTAGCAGGAAAACATGGGCAGATCATACCAGTGTGGATGATTCGAAATGTCCAGCAGAGGGCGTAGCTCCTGCTAGACGACAGTTACAGGGCTCCTCGCTTACGGCTCGCCATCTTGTTTCTCGTTTGCTGAATCCAATTCAGCAATCGGCTCAGAACTTCCCGGTCCAACTTCCAGTAGAACTTTAAAAAAGGCCTGGTTTAATAACCACAAGCATAACAAAAGTTCTTTTAACTTTGCTCTGTGCTGGATAAAGCAATATACTCGCCAATTTGGCGGCTGAACATCGTGCGTGGGGGGAACATGCTTCACCCACAACAGCTCGTCCGTTACTTTCACGGGTTTTGAACATAGAACAACGTAAATGCGCTGCTTTAGCTTTCCGTTTCAATTAAATAAAATTGTCGTACAAATAATATTCTTCTCAGAAAATAAAATACAGTTTTTGACTCACCAAGTCCAGTTCAGTAACATAAAACACTCCGAACGCAGTCAATAAAAGAAATTGCAGAAAGCTCCTCCTCCAAAAATGAGGAAAAAGTTCCCAGACGGCAGGTAGCCTTATTAATCAGCGACTTCTTCTTCTTCTTCTGGCGCCAGAGAACGTAGCAAATCCGGTTGGCTGGAGCTAGTCACATGGGCTACACATCAATGTGACCCTTCAGAATAAGACTTTTTCTCACGCCTGACCGTTTTAACTGCTGACAAAATAAATATGTTCATACAGTTTCAAACCAAACAAAATATCATAAAATATAACATTTGCAATGTCTGTAATTATTATCTTTTTTTATTATTTTAAACTATTTTAAAACTTATTTATTCTGTATCTATTTCCTATTTATGCATTATATGGCTATTTATTATGAAAAGGCTTTTATTTAGTAAAAGCTATTTTAACCTGGGTTACATTGAGATGTGTTGGTTCCTTAAAGAGGAGACGACCACACCACCTGTTGGCAAATACAAAAGCTTCACTGTGCAAAAAATGTCAAATTAAGTAAAACAAAGAGAGGGACAGGGGAGTAGTTCAGTCATGGTAGAGTTTTATTCAGTTGTTATGAAATACAACTACATCAACAATCAAACACAAACTGAGAGTTTGTTAAATATAAAATAATCAGTAAGCAATATTCTATATTTGTGGAGGTTTTGTTTATGTGTTTGTTTGCATAAAGTTAGACCTAAACAAAACATGTAAGTTGCTATTCAGATCCCTGTTTTGTGCATTACTTTTAAGTCCTGATGTACTTGGGAAAGTCTTGATACAAACTGGAGATTAGACACAGACTGACAGTCTTCGTTGAGACCATTCACTTCTTTGCATGCAGCCATGCAACGCAACAAAGACTCATGAAGAAGCCCTCCAGCAAGACTTTCTGAATCAATCTTAAATTTCAAGGCCTTCAGTTCATCCAGTACTTTTTTGCTGACTGATGACAGAATCATCCGCCAGAAACATTCAGTCGTACTCAATAAATCTGAACAATATTGAAGTGTCCATTCAGTCAATTAATTGAATGAAACACGTATCATAGATTAACAGTCTGAAGTTTTCAAACCTTAATTTCTGTTTAATATAATGATTTTCTGCTGACAGCTAATAAAGACACAACATTTAAGATAAGGAATTACATTAGGTTTTTCAGACCAATTTCTAATGCAGAAATGTGGCTGCATGAAAAGTGTGTTTACTATCTGCTTAAAGGTTAGACTTAGACTTATTGTAGCACAAAGACCCAACAATGAAACTGGCAACAAAATGTTGTAACTTGGCCACTACAGCTCACAGAAAAACACAAGAAAATCACAATCGTGCCTATAAATACATAAATACATAAATGTATATAATTTAGCATTTTCAAACAGTTTTTGTGGGGTTCTTATTGGTGTTGAGCAATCTGATGGTCGATGGGAGGTAACTATTTCTGAGTCTGCCTGTCCTACAGCAGATCCTGTGGAATCCCCAACCAGATGCAAACCGGGTGAACAGACCAGATTATTTTCGAAAGGTACGTTTAATCTGACAAATGAGCTTCGTTGTAAAATTTATTGAAATTGACCCTATAATGTAAAAATGTTACAATAAGAAACGCCAACATCTGCGTATTTTCTCACTTTCAAACCTCGTCTCAGATGTGGATGAAGCGGCTCCTGCAGAAGTCAGTCGGGTTCAAGAGCTGCTGAAAAAATTTGGTACGTATGAAGCTAATACATGCCTTTGCTTCGTTAGGGACATAAAATGCCTGTTTTTGTTGACTGAACCTCGTCACTTGAGAAAGAGGCAATGGATATCTGATCTTAGGTGTCTGAGTCTCAGATGCTGTGCATGCTACAGATTGTGGGCTGGGATGAAACCCAGTAGACACGGTTACAGAAACATATTGAAATGTTTTCATTTCCTTACTATTGAAGAAAATGGTTTTCTAAAATTCTCTAAAATAAACAGCGGGAAAAAGACTATATGACCAAATCACAGAAGTTATGGGAATCCATTTAAGACAGAAAAGCTGTGCCAAAATAATTAAGAAAATCTATGCAGCAGTATGTGTTGAAACACCAAATGATTGGTGTGTAAAACAGCAACAGTCGAAAGTTGAGAAGTGCAATATTTTACTAAAACCTGTGCATAAATAAAACTACTTCACAACACAATTCACCAGCCATTTCAAGGTTCTACAAGATAAGCGGCTTCATTGCATTTCAGTCAGATCGCAGATGAATAACGGCGCTTGCTGGATTATTAAGAACGCCGTATGTGAGAAGAGAATTTTTAAAAATTGTATTTAGCAACAAAGAGCCAGTGAAGCTAAGATACGAGAAATATGATCTCTCTGACTAAATTTTGTCAGACAACTTGGTGTAACTAAACCGAAGGCTTTAAAATGCCTTCGATCCCCACGCCCTCACCATCAAAGCTACAAAATCACTAAGTTATTAAATGTATCATTTATCAGTAAAGGAGAGAAAGGAGTAACAATCTGACATGATGAGCAGCAGGGAGGAGGAGACTCGGCCAGAGAAGAAAAGCCATTTGTAACACAAATGCAAATGTAAAGTGCAACAACAGAGAATTTTAGCGTGCTTATAATAGAGAATTGTCACACAAAATAAAAATTAGCTCAAGTTAAAAGAATTGGAGTGAAACACCACATTCATGTCTCTTATCAACCTTGCACATCTGTAACTGAGGGGTTCTCCAGGCAGCAGCATGTCAAGATCCACTTTAAAACCAAATGTTGTAAAAAAAAAACAACAAACAAACAAACTTGTTTTTCTCAAGCAGATCAAGCAGAAATTGTGACGATGAGAGTAATAATTCCATGCAAATCCCAAATAACTATGGCTGACACTGTCCTGATGTATGGCTGTCCAAAATAGAAACATTACCATTTAAATTTTTCAGTGAAGTGATTCTTAATGGGTTCTTAAACTCAGCACAAAACCGTCTTGGTTTCCCCAGGGCCAGAGAGCCACATCAGAGCCACATCATCCTGCCACTAGCAGCGTCTCTCCCTGCAAATGTTTGACCCTCCTTCTGTTGTAGTCTGCAGAGGATCACGGCGCAGGGTGACAGCTTGTCTGCACAAATCACCGCTTTTATCGCAGTATCCCCACAAACAGATATTGTACTATAATAAATATTATTAATATCAGCAGCCTACATTATAAATGCTGTTTTAACAACAGGTGGTGTTTGTGAGAACTCTAAGCAGTGGGGCTCGCGGCTCTGCAGGCAGCTCACACACACTGTTTAATGAAAGATAAATTAACCTCCTAACAGACCCACCATGGCTCACGGACATGCATCGCAAACAGCTTCAGGAGGTTTAGCTGTAAAGAACGGCTGTGTGTGGGTCGTGTTTAATGTTAAACGTCACCTGTTGCGATAAGGAACCTTTCTGAGTTTATGGTTTTTGAGTTGAGATAATCAGAGCAGCATCAGAGCTAAGATTTTAGTTTTAAACGTGCTGAGGTGCCTCCAAAATGCCCTGATGAAGCTGGTTGCTTCCTGTGACTCTTTAAGGCTTGAAGCCACGATAAAACCAGTTTCTAATGCTCCAACATGTGCTTACAGGATGGGAACAGAAACAAGTGGTGTTTAGCACTGGAATAGTAAAAAATAATAAAACTTTGGACATGACTCGTATGAGTCATTCACCTTTTTTTCAGCGTAGCAAAAAAAAGGCGAATGACTTTTTGTAATGTAAAAAAAGTCTATATCATTACATTAGAAATGTAATGATATAGACTTTTATTATACATAAAACATAGTATAGTTTTATTATATTATTATGAAGATGAAATGCCCAGAAATGCAAAAATAGCTCATCATTAGCTTTAAAGTTTGTTTTATTTCTTCCCCAAGTAGATGGTAATATTCCTTCTGCAGCAGGAAAAGCTTTTCTCTGGTGTTCACGTTGTTGTTGAGTGTTAGGCGTTTTCTTCCTGTTGAGAATTTCAGCGTTTATGTAAAAAGTGTTTTTTTTGTGTTTTTTTTTAATCTTGTTGATGTCGTGTTTTCTGAAACCCCGAGTACAGAACCAAGAGGCCTGACGCATGCTGAATCAGACAGAAAGAAACAGAAGCTAAACGAGACATTCACGCTCAGTTTCTAAACGGAGACAGTGGAAGGGCTGGGGAGAGCAGAGAAATTAGAAAACCATGACAAAACAGCACAGGAAGCCTAGCTCAAAGTGAACTGAATCACATGAGCAGGTTTTTGAACATGAAACAGGAAACAAACCTGATGAAATGACCCTGATTTCCTGATTAAGGAAAAATAAAATAGCAGACAAATAAAACTCAATCAAACCAACTGAGGGTCATCTTTATTCTCAGTTAGTTTATGAGTTTTGATGAATGTCTAATGTAGAAAATTTGTTGTAATCTTAAACATTTTATATATATGTTTAGGTTTTTAAAATACATAGAAATATAAGACACTTTCTCAAAGAGGATATGTGAATGGATTCTGGAATAATATTTGTGCAAAAGTCCATCCATTCATTCCATTTTCTTGCACCTAGATATAGATTATCTATCTATCTATCTATCTATCTATCTATCTATCTATCTATCTATCTATCTATCTATCTATCTATCTATCTATCTATCTATCTATCTATCTATCTATCTATCTATCTATCTATCTATCTATCTATCTATCTATCTATCTATCTATCTATCTATTAGTATATTATAAGCAGCTAAAAAAAACCTAATAATTTTTATATAACAGCACACATATCGATTAATATTTATATAGATCGAGTCTTTGCACTTTAATCGGTGAACAACATCAGCTCTGCAGAACACTCCGGAGAGCGGAGTGTTCGTTTTTCCGCCTGACCGTGAACGCACCAGAGGAGCCGTGCTCCCCACAGTTCGGTGCGGCGCTCGCTCTGACTGCGAAACCGGACGGATGCGTGGTTTGAGCGGGGATGGAGACGATGACTTGTCGCCGCGGAGCGTCAGAGGCGAGCCGCTGAGAGGTGGACGGTCGTAGCAATGAGTGAAGTGACGCGGAGGAGGAAAGGAGTGGGGCTGAAGAACTTTAAGCAGAGATGGAGTGAGTTTGAAGCCGCCGTGAAAGTGTCGGGGTGTTACTGGTGTGGAAATCCCGCGAAATAAATGTTAATAAGCTCCCCTATAAAGTGACTTGGGTGGCTTTTCAGCAGTGTTTGTGACTATTGGTGCTGACAGATGTGCGTGTAAATATAGGGGGTGTTTAATTGTTACCTAAATCCTTGTTTTTTCTATTATCTTTACTTTAAAATGCACCGTGAGGTTCAGTGAGATCCAGGGCAGAGGATATGGTGGCTTTCTCTAGATCTGTCATTTCAGCCTGACACCTGTAACGTCTGCAGACCTAACTCAATCACCATCTCTTGGCTGTTGGGTGGAAATTATTATCATAAATATTAATATTTGACATTAGAGGAGCGACTGGACCCCTTCCTTCCTTACTTCCCTCCTTCCTTCCTTCCTTTTTTCCTACCTGTGTGACCAGAAACATGCCATCCCTGGATCAGGTTCTGGTGACACAAGAACATGATGATGGAACCAAACTTTCCCAGTGACCAGATCCACCAGCAGATGTGGATCAAATCTGGACTTCAGCTCGTGGAGGAGGAGAGACGCTCTGCGCCCAGGCTTTCAAACAGGATGCAGTTGAAACTTGTTTAGGAGCCTCAGGCCTGAAGCTCTGAACTCTTGACTGTTATTTCCACCCACATGCTTTATAGCTGAGAGGAGCAACACAATTCAGGGTTAGCATGACTGCTCAGCAGGATCCCGGCCCGTTTGTTAAAGAGGAATTACACTCAGAATCGGACCCGGGAGAGAGAGCATTCTCCGCTTTTGAGTTTTGTGCTCTTTCCCTCTGCTTGCTGAAAGCCAAAGTTGTGCAACTGGTGGGTGGAGAAGCAGCAGCAGCAATGCTGCTGTTGATGTTGACATTGTTGCAACAGAGTGCAAACACCTTTTGTTGCCAGGAATGGTGGATCTTAGACTCAGCAAAGAGTGCCGTCAAAAACCAGCGAGGTGAACTGGGGCGAGAGGGAAACCTGGACACCGTCCAGTGGGATTTGTTACTCTGCTTGCTCCAGATGACACTTTTCCAAGTCAGTCACTTCTGCTTGTGTGTGTAGCCAAATGTCTAATGTCTAAGTAATTCGTCAAAACAAATGCTGCATCAGCAGTTTTGGAGTGAAATGACTGACTTGGTAGTAAAGCTGTAGTCCAGGTGTGGAGACCTTTTACTACCAGCCTCTTCCAGGTTCTTATTAATCTCAAAATAAAGAATGTGCTCTGTGAGCTGAACAATGAGAGGATACTTTAAAATAATATAATGTCAGAATTTCTCCTAGGTTTAGTTCGCCACTGTTGAAATAATCGATTTATCATTAACTGGAGCATGTAGAAACCAAACAGGCCATTTATTTAAAGAACAATACAGTCAGATCAGCACTGAAGCCAAAGCTGGAAAGCTGTTTGTGTCTGAGAAGATAATATTTCAGGAGCTTGTTTCAGTTTTTTATTTTTTTTTGTTTTTTTTTCTCGATACAGATTTCTTTTGTCTGAAATGTTGCTAAATATAGCAAGAAAGTTGCTGAGTCAGTAACAGCGGAGGGGGTGACGATTGTTAACTGCAAACGTGGAGATGTGCCCTGGGGGGCGGGGCCAACAACAAGTTGTTTGTGTTGATTTTGACACGAGTGTCTTTGAATAATTCATTTGAATAATTAATTATTGTGTAATTATTGTGTAATTATTGATCATATCCACTATTGGATATGATCAATCCAGTATTGATCATATCCAGACCATTATTTTGACAACCCTTGTAGATGTTAGTTGTTATTTTCCGTTGGTTGTTGTTCTGACCCTCCAGACCATTTGGCTCCAATGAAATATGATAAAGGGTGATGCTAATATTGTTCAGCAGCAAGTCATAAAAGCTCAGTATAGATTATTCTGAATGATTTCAAATGTTTGGTTGCAAAAGGGCTAATACCTACACATGGTCGGTAGAAATGAACTATGGGGGACCCACAAATGTTGGGATCCAGAAAGTTTAAGCTGTAAATGTACAAAGTAACAAGGCTCCCAGGGACGATCCCTGACTGTGATGGTGGACTTTATTCAAGGCATTTACGTTTATTTATGTGACACCAATTTACAACAAGTCTTTTTTGCAAGACTGCCTGTGTAAACCTCTCAAAATGACAGAAAGCAGAACTGAAATGGAGGCGAGCTGAAGTGGAACAGACCTGACAGATTCAGTGACACCTCGGGGCTTTTTGACATGCTGGGGGGATTGGGAACTTTTAGTTTTGGTTTTGGAAGTAAACTCGAAGGATAAACCACACTTCCAGCTTCTGCTTTCTCTTTCTGCTTGGGTTATCCTCCTTTTCTCTGGAAAGCTCAAGGCGGGAAAGTCTTTGAGTCATGTTGACCTGAAAGTAATCAAGTCGTTTATTAAGGAGTTGAGTGTTTGCCTGCCTCAAAATGCTGATGTTGGAGAAGATAACATGTTTATCTTTTTTATTAGTCACCCTTAATAAAAAACATGTTTCTTTGTAATCTTCCTGCCTTTTATGTAGAGGAAGGTCACATCTGCTCCCTGAAACATGTCTAAAACAATAAATTAGTCATGGAGTAACAATCCCACTTTTAGGTTGTAAAAAGAGTTGCTAACACCAGAGCTCCTGGTATCTGCAGCAGTACAGCATGGTAAAATTAATGCAGCTCCACTTTTATGTCACTCACACTACTAATCTATGTAGAGTGTGCTGCATTCACACTGTTAGTAAGACTCAGAAGCTGTAGTTTCCCATGGTCCCTGAAGGCAGCTTTGCATGAGAGGCATGTATGCATGTCTGCTCTCGTCTGTGAGAAGCTGCAGAGACCTGTTCTGATAAACTGAAATGAACTCTAACCCAATTTCACATAAAAAATGTTTATTTATTGATTTTTTTTTGTATTTTCTGCATCACCTGAAAGCAACACAAGGATGACAATTCTTTCTCTGGAGGATGAGGTGCAGACGACTCAGCAGACTGTTAATACTGCAGTTTGCTCACAAGATGAGTGGTGAAGAAACAGTGTGGACAGAGGTTTGTCGCTGGGCAGCAGGGAGCTGGTAATGAGGCTTGTTCTTGTGTTATTTACTGCTCCACTCTGCTGTGTACAATCCTGAGCGAACACTCATTTATTTAGGTTTGTGGCGGTTGAGCTGGATCTGTTATCTGGTCTATTTTCAGCCCAGAATCAGTTAGGTTATAGACACAAACCATGGCAGTCGTGTGTCTACCATATTTCCACGTTCTCTTTCAGTTAATACGTCTTTAAATATTTTGCTAACACAATTATTTCCCATCCGCTTAGTTAAGTCTGTGAAACAAACATCGAAACAGTTGAGAGAAAAATCAAATGTTAGCCCCAACAAGACTCTTCAGACGATCAGCAGAACAATAATGCAGACGTTTTTACTTTCATTAAAGGACTATTTACTTTTAATCTCTATGTGTGCAATTAAAATCTTTTGGGAAAGATACTGGAATCTGCCAAGTTCTTCTGGAATCACCCAGCAGATACGAAAGATCGTAGTTTCTGT
Organism: Poeciliopsis retropinna; assembly: GCA_010277075.1. NCBI lineage: Eukaryota > Metazoa > Chordata > Actinopteri > Cyprinodontiformes > Poeciliidae > Poeciliopsis > Poeciliopsis retropinna. The sequence continues at coordinate 4,063,443 of VMRM01000009.1, forward strand.
GTTCAGGATGGGGTTTTCCTGCCATTCTCTGGGTAAAATGGTGTCTTTATTATTCTGCAAATACAGTGACTTTATCCTCACGATTTAACTAAAATTCTCATAGCCCGGCCCTAATACTCTGCAGTACAACCCAGAGAAGGAACGATTGAAATAAAAGTAACTCTTTGAAGACATTGTCAGACATTTCTAATTTCTTTTTCTGAAAAGAAATTGATCAATAGATTGAAATCGTATCTAGTTTATCAACAAAAAAAGGTGATTTTATTTCTGCTTACCTGAAAGCAATTTTTTAACAGAGCACTGTTTTCAGCCGTGCAGTAATCTACACGCCGTGTAGATTGTCTGCTGTTCGGTTCTTCAGGAGGCAGGATTACCGACTGGAGCCAAACTTTATTAACCGAGCCTCTTTATGATTATTTGTTTTAGTGGTCACCATGGTGATTAAGTCCTCCCCAAACAAGCTCAGTTCTAATCTAGTTAATTTTTAGCTGTATCTTTATGTTCACCTGGACAGGCCACAAATCCATCACTGGGCAACACAGAGACACGCTGGACAAGCGACCAATCAGTGTCTGTTTCAACTTGGACAAAGACAGGACAGACTGTACAACGTATCAGTTGTGACATAGATACTCTGAGCCTCAATTATTATAATTTCTACATAATGCAAAGTAATGCATTGTCTCAGGCCATGTGGTGTCCACAGTGAGAACCCAACCATCTGCAGCCTGGCTTTAGCCTCATGGTGACCATTTCAGTTCATTTCCTATAAAGCTGGGATGTGAGAGGACGGGTGTGTAAAATGTGGACCCTGACTAACCGCAGACTGTTTGTGTGGTGCAGGTGAGCAGCCCAAAGAGAACCTCGCCACCGCCGACGTGCCTGGAAAACGCTGTGAGTTTCTGGTGTTTTTAGAGCCTTTTCATGGTGTGAAAAAATAAAAATAAAAAATCCAGTATGTCTATATGTATGTGAGCTGTTTTTATTTAAGATTATTCAATTATTTAAATCCAGCCTTACAAAAACACAGTTGTTTAGATGTAAAAGTTACAAACCCCAGAACCGTGGGTGTGTGGAATGCTTCTCAAATGGAAAGCATGGAGTGTGCTTTCTTTTCCCGGAAGATGTGACTCCTTCTGGGAATCCTCCATGAACCAACAAACGTTTAACGTCTTCATGATGGTCGCCCATGTTAGAGGTTGTCAGTTCATACGGCAGTGCAGTGCATTCAGGTGCACTACTTGCAAACAGTCTTGAGTGCTGCAAAGCCGCACAGGAAGCGTGGCGAAGCTGCTGTGTTGTTGAGCTCAGTTTTTTTTTTTTTTCTCCTCCTAGGTGCAACACCACCAGGGGACAACGATGGACGACAAGGGGCCCTCAAGAGGTTCAGTGCTATGTGGCCCTCGTTCCGCAAAGGCAGAAAGGACAGTGAGTATCATGACAAGTGGATGTTTGTCTGGTTTTGTGGATGTTGCTAAAGGTGGTTTTCATTTGTATTTCCTCCCTTTGATGCCATAGTGCAGGAAGTCAGAATTAGACTGAGTATGGAGCAGAGTGTTCAGTAAAGCAACAGCTGAATGGGCTCAGTGAGTCTAAAGTGCATGCAGTGGGTGAAAGGTGCACCTCCATGCCAGTCTCCATGTATGAACAGCTAGAAGTGTGAGCAGCAGCAGTCTCTGTGACAACAATATCTTGCAAATTCCTGCATAAGCTCCAAAGTAATTTGTTAGGAACTTCCAATTGAAAATAAAACATATTTTATTTTATTTCATTCAGAGAAAGCATTAGTCATATCATAACTTTGAGTGCTATGGATTCATGACATTGTTGTATCTGCATAAACATAAAAATCTGTGTTACATGACCACCAGATTATTTACATTCACAATGAAAATGTGAATGTAAGTTAGAAATGGGGGGTTTCAGGAAGACAGTGGATCACTGATTGGCTCAGGGTGAAGTCACACTCTCTCATATAGTTCTGCAAAGTGTTGTGTCTTAGAGTCTCCTGTACTTTTGCAGTGTTATGTCTCACCACCCACAGCCCTTTTCTGACTTAGTTCTTGAGTCTGACAAAAAGCTGCAGACTGAGTTGAATGCTCAGCACAGCTTCTGTGTTCTCCAGTGTTGCATACAGAGTACTTTGCGCTATTCTTTGGACTCCTGACCCCCCCAACCACTACATGACGACCTCACCTACCAGAGCTGTTACTCAGTGGTAATGGAAAACCATCGGAGGCCGTACAGGTTTTTATTGGAGTAGGACTATTTGTCACTGAACTTCTTGAAAATTCTTTAAGATGCACCTCAAGCAAAGAAGCAACTCATTTTAAATGGAAAAGTGTTTGTCATTCAAAGGACCATATTCTACAGAATGCAGATCATTTGCAGTGCTTGTCAGGATGCATCCTATTAGATGTCAGAGGTTGTAACTTGGAACTGATCGGCCACATTTCAACCCACAGTTCAACACTGTTCCTATGCTTTGTTTCTAAAAAAGAAAAAGTAACAAAAGAACTGACAACTTTATAACATCTTTAAGCCCTATGCAGATTTTGCACCTGTTTTCTTTTTGCGGTTGGATTCGTAAACTTGGAAAATTTTAGCTGTAGCTTTTAAAGCACAGATGAATTCTTTGCCAAACCCCTTAAAAGGTAGGAGAGTGCTAGGGCGTGCACTCTGGAAAGAAACTGGAAAGTTGAGAGAGAGGTCATCTCCACATGAAGTAGAGCTTCAGCAACTCAAAGAAAGAAATAGGTATTTCCGGCACTTAAAAAAAAAAAAAAGAAGTCCACATCTTTGTTGAAGTTACACGAGGATGTAATCAGTATACGAGTAGGAATCAGTTCATGCTGTGACAGTGGTGTAGCAACATGCTGCGTGGTGTCAGAAACATGTCAAAATGTACAACATCTTTCTGTTGTGGTTGTTGGTGGTTAAATGGTACATCATCTCTTATTGTGATTGCTGAGCAGAATGCGACTCCATGTCGTCGTGTTCTTCTCCTGTACTTCTGCAGAGCGTTACGTCTTACACTCAGATAGCAGCCTGTGCAATATTTATATCACAAAGGACTGTTTGGAGTCCAATATTTGTTGGCTCATAAGTGTTCACTGTGTGCATTGTGTCCCCTGTGAGACATAAATGATAATACAGAAAAGGTGAAAGGTCACAGAGTGCCTTTCACCTTTGAAAGGCACTCTGACAGATACAGAGTGCCTGTTATATGCCTGCATATAACAGGCATATATCTCATCTGATATCGTCATTGTAATATTTACCAATATTATTGCCATTGCAAGACCTTCTAATATTATGCAGCCCTAATGTCAGAGGATTTTAAAATCATAGCAATGTGTTTAAAAAACAAAAAAGTGAGTAAAGATCAGAATTCCTACAATATTTTTATCACCATAAACGGAAACGCTTTGGGAACATTGCACAGTCCGTTCTGAAACAAACCACGAAATACGATTGATCAGTTGGGTTTTCTCTCTACACAAAGTGAGGAAAGTAAACTCAGTTTACGTTGCTCTCTAACACAGCTTGAGGACTTAACTTTCCTGTCAGTCACTGAAGTAAAGAGTTGGTTTTGTTCATGTTTTTCATCCTTGAACGGCTGGAGTCCATTCCGCAGTTCCTCTGTATTTATTGATTTTACCTCAGTGACAGAGTGCTTGATGTCAGTCCATGAGTTTTCCGTTGGATTTAAGGTCCATTAGCAAATTGGCTACTTCATAACTGTTTCATACACCCATTTCAGTGTTGTTGAGTACTCATAATGATTCCTCTGATAATCAGACAGTAAATCTCCGTAACCACCATGTAAAACATTTGTTTCCTTCACCCTTAAATAAAGGTTGGTCTCTTGTTTTTTCCACAGCGTGTCTGAATGCTAAACAGCTGTTATTTTCAATTTATGATTTAGTTACAGAAAATCGGCAGCATGCTTGTGAGGATTGTTAGGTCTGTTGGTTTTCTGCTATTTTATTTGCAATGCACAAATCTAATCTCTATACAAACAGTGACTGATCTGGTATGTTACGTGATGTAGGACAACTTTTATTTGGAACATTAGCATCGTTGATGTTGTTTCAGGGGTTGTTGAACCAAGTGCCTCCAGCAACAACGTGAAAACCCACTGAACTGTAGATAAACAACACGCAGGACGTGTGAACGGCGAGTGGGGATTGGGAACGGACCTGGGGATGACATACTGTAAAAATGTCGTGCACCTAGTTTTTCTGAGACTCTTCTTGACGGTGTCCACACGCCTTCTGACTCACCGACTATGAATAGGTGTGCTCTTGTGTTGACCTAATGAGGTGGCACTGGTAGCATTTACTGTAAACAGCAGCTGGTCCTTGGATTCCCTATTTTTAACTGTGAACGCCGACATTTTATCTCCACTCGCAGCTTTGCAGCCTGCTCTACAATACAGACATGGCTTATTTTTACACAAACTGCTACTGTTTTTTTTTTTTTGTTGGTTTTTTTTGAGTCTTATGTTAATAACGGATCTTAAGAAGTCTATAAAGATGGATTATTGAAGTTTGCTCTTTGCGAGGCCAGTAACTTTTATTTGAGGCTTCACTGATCTCATCCTGGCCCAGATCTTTACCTGCAGGTAAAGATGGCACTCAGGGAGAACACAGGAACTAACTGTGTGTTCCTGTTCAGGCACTCGGCTCAAAGCTGAGAGTTCTGACTGCTTCACATGTGAACATACCTTACCAATTAGGGCGCTCTATTTAAGACCTCCTGCTTCACTCTGCTGCTGCTGCTGGTTCTGGTTCTGCTCCCAACAGCATCCACCTGAAAGCTTTCAGCTCAGGAACGCCATCCTCACCCTCAGGCATGTTGGAACTTACTAATCGATAAAGTGCTAAGCAGCAGGGATCAATAAGATGAGATCCAAAAGGAACAACATCAGTGACTGTTTTTCTGTGGAAGATGAAGAATTGTTACTCATGAGTCGACTGACTGAAACCAGTCAGTGAGGTTCTGTCCTTGAGACAAGAATTACATTGCTTGAATACTGATTCACTGAGAAACGCGGAGCTCTGTTGAGACCCTGAAACATGATTTTGGTTTTGACTAAATCTGGATCTGAAGCTGCTCTACATTTTGGCCAATGTTCACTGGTGGGCTAACAAACTCTGGGTGGAGTAACCATGTGTCATTTGAAATACAAATGACAAAATACAAAGTGTGACACGAAACACATTGCAAAGAAACACAATGGTAATCTTCTTGTATTGTGAAGAATTCACATTACAAGAATCAAAGAATGATTCATTCTTGAATCATTCAAGATTCAAGAATCTTCAATCAATCAAGATTCATTCAATCATTGAGTCATGAATGATTGAATTTAATCATTGAATACAATGATTGAATGATTCTATTCAATCGTAGTGAATAAGCTCAAAGTGCGATTCAGTTTTAAATTTCTCCATAAACACAGTTCCAACCCTTCCTCTGGTCATCCATCCATGGACAAGTGAAACCCTGTTTTATGCCCTGTCATCCTAAGAACCGCTCTAGTCAATATTGACTTGAAGACCCTAAATGGGGGTTCTAATATGGCTATGTCCTGTATTGTCCAAGTGGATGAAAAGCATATTCTAATGTATAATATATCCTTGATCTCTTCACTTCAACTTTACGTCCCCATGGTCTTTTTTATCCACCCCAGTCATGCATCTTCCTCCACCTATAAGCAAAGAATGGAGCTGCTCTGATTTTAGCCGTCATTAGTTCAGGCATCAGATGGCAACATCGGCCTCCCTCCTGATCTGCTGTCTTAACTCAGTTTATATTTGTGTGTTTCTGCGTAGAAATCAAAGAGTCTGATCTCGCAGAGACGAGGGAGAACCTGCCAGTCATGGACAATGTGCCTATTCAGCCCCGCCGTGTCAGTGGCCAGTACTTCTTTGAGTATCTCGTGGTGGTCAGCCTGAAGAAGAACAAAGATGGCAGCAACTATGAGCCTCAAATCACCTACCAGTTTCCTAAGGTCAGTCGCACAGTGAAATCCAAGTTTCCACGGTTGTTTGCTCTTTGACACACTCTTGTTTTAAAGAATGTGGGTCAGGGTGTTGAATTGGTGTTAGTCTTACTCGACAGGTTTGCAGTAAAAGTTGTTAAAGCTTTAAATTGATAACTTTGTGGACAAACTTTGCAACACCAACTGTCTATTGTAACAGAAATTCATTATTGTTTTGTTTTCTGGATTTTCTCATCTCAAGTAACAGTGTAAATACTTGACATGAGTATTTATTTAAACACTTTATTACTGCCTGTATGATAACCTTCTGATTATCATGTTTTATTTAACATTGTAAATGAAAACAAAACATGATTTGTTTGAGAATCTAACCTCCTAGCTAGTTATTTCAATGTATATGTAAAATAATCTTGTTTATTTACGATAAAAGCAAAAATCTTTTAAGTTACACAGTTTAAGGACTTTGATGTGGAGATCATTGTTTTTAACGGCGACTAGCAGTTTGTCTATCATTTTATTGTAGTGTTATATTCAAATTATTAAGATGTAGATGGATGACTTCAAGAAAGCATGTAACCTGTGCATAACGCATGCAAGAATTTCAAGTGAGTTCAGCATATCTGATAGGATGTGTTTATAACACCATGTGGGTTTCTTGTCAGAGAGACGTCATGGCCAAATATCAGAAGGAGGAAGAGGAGAAGACCCTAAAGGCAATCACACTATTTTGTTTCCCAGAGGGCATCAGTTGGGCTCCTTTGACAGAGTACCACAGGTGAATACAACTCATCTGGCTGCCTCCTGTTTGTGTTTTTGCTGTTTACGTCAACTACTTTTTTTTTTTTTTTGCTTTTCGTTTTGTCATCGTGCAGTGAGACCTTCTCCTTTGTTCTGACTGAGATCGACGGCAGTAGACGAAACGGATACTGCAGGAGATTACTGGTGAGTCTGAGGATTGAACTCTTCAAACTGCTGGAAAATACTTCCAGTGCCAATTCAAAATGTCTGGGCTTTAATTCTTCCGATTTTCAGCCGGGAGGAAAAGGCGCTCGACCTCCAGAGGCTTTCTGTATCATCAGCTCGCTGGCCTGCTTCGGCCTCTTCTCCAAGGTACGGTGCAACACGCCGTGGAAGAGCCTTCATAGCTGGAATCTTATTGTATCGGATCCTGGCAACTTGTGCGGGAGTAACAGACCCAAACAGGATCCTAGCAACAGTACATAAAGTGTGTAACTGTGGTGTGAACAACGTCTCGTGTGCAGATATTCGATGAAGTGGAGAAGCGGCGGCAGATCTCCATGGCCTTGATCTACCCATTCATGCAGAAGCTGAGAGAGGCTTCATTCCCGGCTCCAGGACAAACAGTGGAGATTAAGAGCTTCATTCCTGAGTCGGGCACTGAGGTCAGAAAAAAAAAAAAAAAAAAAAATCACCCCCTCCCCCACCTGCTGTGAACTCAGCATTTCACCTCTCCTGATGAAAATGTCTAAGGTCTGTTTCTCTTTTTGTACTCCTGCCACGACTCTACAGGACGGTGGTCGAATCAGAACTGCTCACATGTAGTTGAAGTTTTCAACGTAAAACCAGTAGTTTATGTGTTGACCAGCTCACTTCCTTCTCGCTTACTCAGCGAGAAGGAGGGAAAACTATCTGTTTTACAAGGAGAATTCCAAACTGTAGGCTGTTATCAGCTTGTGATAACATTGTTCTGTCAAAGTTGTGGCCGAGATCCGGAAACAACGTCCACGTGTCAGAAGAGAATGATCTGCCACATGAGCAGGCATCTTGGAAAGCAAGTCAAACCGGAAAAGAAACTGAAAGTCAGGATCGTCACCGCCCTGACCTTTACACTTTAATTCCATCTGACTTTCTTTAAGTATTTGCTCATATCAAATCCCGATTGTTACAGTAAATAATGTCAGCTTTGTATTTTAAGTTCAGTTGGTTTAAAGTGTTTAAACAGTTTAAACTTGGGTGTTGAAAAAAAATCCCCAACGACAGAACCTTGGCTGTAATTCTTGTATGTCAGGCGCTTGCCTTACGGGCAGAATGTCATGGAAATCAACATACCTAAAACATTTAGAACTCCTTCTGTAACATTTATATTTAACCAGTTCAGACATCTTGGAGGAGGCAGATTTAGTTGCAAGCATGGAAAACATGAAGCAAAACAGATAAAGAGATTATAAAGGCAGATTGTTTTCATGGCAAAATTCTGCAGAACAATTATAATTTCAAGCCTGATAACACTGTGGCTTTTATGTAAGATCTTCTAGGCGGGTGTGTTCACATGGAGCTCTGTCTGAACCTGTCCTGTGTTACCCAACAAGCTCCTGATCAAAAGCTTAACCCTCATCTGCATCAGGTCATTTACCATGTTTCAACAGCTCACAGCCATCTCAAGTATTTACTGATGCTGGCCATTGATTGTGTTCCTTTCTATGACCAGCCCCCACAGTGAAAGGAGGACACACACACACACACACACACACACATGCTTTTGTGAAGACTTGCTTCCATTGTGCTGCTAATATGCTATCTGAATTCTGAGGTCCAAGTATCTAAAACCCCCCAAAAAACAAAGCATACTATTATAAAAGAGTCAATATAATATATATTGGAATGAAGAGATGAGAGAGATTGTCGTCTTTGTGATGGTTAATTGAAGGAGTTATCAGGAGTCATTATCTTACATGTGAAACACAGCATTTAAGAATAGAATAGAATAGAATTCAACTTTATTGTCATTGCACTGTCACAAGTACAAAGTACAAAAGAAAAAAAATCTATTTGAGAGCCAAACAGATACAAAAAGCAGAAACATCTTAAGTGTATATCTTTGCTATCTCTAGCTGAAATTCAAAACTTTCTAACATTTCATCCGTCCTGCGGTCTTAAGAGATATAGTCATTTGGACAACACCAGTTTTTTACTCTGTGTGTGGTCGGGCAGGTGTGTGCGCTTTTATGTTTTTTTTTTACTTGTGTGGTTTTGAAAACTGACAGTCTGACAGGACAACCCGTCCGCTTCAGACCGTGACAGTTTCCACGTTAATATTGGAGGATTATTAGCGTGGAATTGATGCAATGAATATTGCATCAAACTTTGTTGTTGCCATTGTCTAAACAACAGCAGGTTGAATCAACTCCAAAATCAGTAGAAAGACAAAACTCAAGACCAAAATCAGAAGAATAGGGGCTCCTGGAGCTGGTTTTGTTGATCTATCCCAAAAAAATGTTTACTCTTGGAAATTACAGCTCATTTTATAGGTAGGTTTAGCTGATACAAATTGATGGTTTGTAGTTTCATACGGTGGCCCAGAAGGGTCAACAAAGTGCAAAAGCAAAAGGTTTTAACATAACGTCCTCTTGTGTTGTGGCATGTCTCAAATGTTGCATAATTATCATTTCAAAACATTCAAAAAATAACCATAAAAATTCTTCAATATAAAAAGGCCGCACCTGAAACTGGCCAATGAGTTTTCTATGGGGTACAATGTGAGGCCATAACCCTCACACTGGAAATGAGAAGGTTGTAGGGACACCCCTCATTTTCATCAAGTTATCTAACTTACCCAGCGACAGTTCCTGATTGAAAACCTAAGATAGGTATAACTAATAATTCAAAAATAAAATCATTTGGAGTGTGTGAACACCTGGATGTAATATTGTCCAAATGTCATTTCATCCAGATATTTACTCTGAATGAGTCACCTGTGGTGATTTAAATAATGACTGCAGCGTTTTCTCCCACAGATCATACACTTGACCCGACCGTTGGATTCTTGGCTGGAACACGTCAACTTCTGCACTCTGTTCGACTGCCTGACAGACGAGGAGGTGTTGCAGGTGTTTGCTGCTGCCGTTCTCGAGAGACGGATCATCTTCATTGCAGATGAACTAGGGTAAATGAACTCACACAGTAAACTATTTCAGTGTTTGGTATTTATCAGGACAGATGGACCTTGTTCAGGATGTCTCCTTCTTTTCTCCGGTTTGGAGTTTTTTGGGCTCATCTCACTGAGAGGAGAGCTTTCTGGAAGGAAGTGTAGCAATGATATGCCGCATTAAATTATAGGGTATATAAATAAAGCATCAGTGTTACAAATATGAAGGAGCGACACAGAATTAGACCTCATCATTGTGTTCTTATTATGGGAGAGGAGCCGTCACGAGGAGCCGATTAACCAATCAGAGGAGTTTGGTATTTTTTTTCTTTAGAAAAAAAATTTGTTTCAACTCACGAAAAACAAAAACTCTTCGTGAATTATCATTGGAGATAAAATAAGGCCTCATGACATTGGATTGGAGCAATTTTAACATATTCAGATAAAACTTCTTGAGCTCTTAAAAAAAGTGTTATGAAAATATTAAAGGACTTTTATAATGTAAAATTGACTTTTTTAAGCTTTACATCATATTATAATGTTAATCCCTCATGGAAAACATACCTGGACTGTTGCCTTGATTATTTTATGCTTGTTTGAAAAATCATTTAATCTCCATGACAACCATTCAGCTGTGCAATAGCCTGGGTGGACCAAGCAGGTCCTGCAGTTTCCAAGTTTCCAACAGAGCATTCCTCTCTGTCACCCTCTCAGCTCCTTCAGACTAGCCAGCAGCAATTAGCAACTGGAACTTCTGAGCTCATTATAGGAGCGACTTCTCAGTGCAACGCTGGTAAAAACGCTGTTAAAGAGCGAATAGAGGAGCCATAGAGGTGGTGTTTGAGAAAGAGCCAGAATTTTTAATGAGATAGAGATCCAATTTCAAAGTGCTAAATTACAAAGTCAAATTTCTTTGGAGTCATGTTTGTTATATACAGTAATTTTATAACTGACAGTAACATAGTTACTTGACTGTGCTAAAAGGATTCTGTGTGGCAGAAAAATGCATAACACTGCCCCTTTAAGTGTGTGTGAAAACAATTATGGCAAACTAGAAAATCTAGCTGTGTTTCATCTGTGTGTGTCTCAGTTTGACTCTTTCCTTCTTCTGTAGATGCAAACATTAATGCAATACGATGTGCCATCAGATTTGTTGACGAAGATTTCTGTCTGTCCGTCTGTCTGCAGCACATTATCTCAGGTCCTTCATGCAGTAGCAGCCCTCCTTTATCCTTTCATCTGGCAGCACACCTTCATCTCCATCGTTCCAGAAATCCTGATCGACGTGGTGATGGCGCCCACCCCCTACCTGCTGGGGGTCCAGAAGCGCCTGCTGGACCTGGTCACCGACCAGAGTGATGTGAGTCCGCTTTTGTTTATCACATCTATCGACCTTAATTTGTTACTCATATGTTTATGTAGCTCACTGAACAAAGTGTTGTGCAACACACGGTTTGGTTTGACTACGAACAACTAGTGACAGATTATGAATGATGTTAATAATTTAGATCAAAATGATCAAGTCAGGGCACCATCTGGTTAATAAGGAAATAATAGCCAAAATATTTTCAGTCTCATTTATTACTTAATGACAATATTATTACCTGCTGAGGGTTAGTTATTGAATCCAGCAGATGAAGGAATACGTTCAGAACTAATTATTATGATGTGAGTTTGTAGAAAAACGCAGCAAGCTTTAAATGTTGAGTTATATTGAATATTTAATGAAAATTTAAACAAAAATGAAGTTTTGTGTTTCTGAAAGTGTTTGAATTTTTAGCTCTCGATGACTCAGCTCTGCTGGTTCAGTGATTCCTCAATCTGAGTTACTCATAGCTTTAACTTCCTTGTTGTGACAGCTACTGCTGGTTGACCTGTCGAAGACTAAGGAGAAGACTTTTCTGGTGACTGTGAGTGCGACAATAACTGCAGTATTTTTGCTTTAACGTAACATGTAATTTATGAAAACCACAGTCCCTGTGTTCAGTGAAATCTTCCTGTGCAGATTGGTGACGAGGATTCAATTATTCCCCCGAAGCTTCAGGCAGAAATACTGGACGCTCTGAGTCAGAGGAAAAAGGTGTCAGGTGAGTAAACCCAAGTCAAACAGGAGGGTTGGCGTGGGAGATCCCTACATCTCTTTTCTCTTCTTTTCTTTCAGATGTGGAGGAGGCAAAGAAGGTGGAGGAGGTGAACCGGGTGGTGTCTGAAGCCTTCCTCCATTTCTTTGTCAGAACAGTCGGCCATTACAGCTCCTACGTCAAGTACGCGAAAGATGGTCCTGGCGTGTTTGAGAAAAGACGCTTCTACAAGGCCATCGAGTCCAAGACGACGCGACACTTTGTCAAGAAGTTCATCCAGATGCAGATGTTTGACCTGTTCATTCAGGAGCTGGAACAGCAGCAGCCGTCAGCACGGCAGCAAGGTGAGAGCAGCGCATCCAGGCTGCCTTACTTCATCACAGGTCCATCTTAACGGATGACAGACACACATTAAGCTCTCTAACCCATTCTCTTCCCCTGCCTCCTTCTTCTCACTCTGTGGATGAGCAAAACAAAGGAGGGATTTGTAAAAACGGCCCATCTCTTGTGGTACAGCAGTGTTTTCTGTACCACTATCAGTATCTCAGTATCTTGCAGGGGAGTTTTGACCCTCTCCTCTTTCCATTCTGTTATAGATTTCCACGCTGTCGTAGGTTAGTAGCTTTAAGGGCACACCAATATTAAAATTTGCTCTGATATCAACATGGGAACAGTGGTAACGGTAACGTCACCTTAACCTGCACGCTTTATCGTTTATTTCTAAAGATATAGCTGCTTCCAGTTATAGATGATTAAATTGAAGGATATATCTGCATAAGTCATTAAGATGAGGATCTATTTCTAATAAACTCATATTTTGATTAAATAGTCAATCAGACCCATAACCTGCAGTGGTTTGCTTTAAATATCACACATTTTAATGATTAAAGTTTCAACTGTACATTTCTGCTGCACACTAACTGAAATTTTGTCATTTCCTCTTGCAGGTATATTTCACAGAAAGATCACTGAATATCAGAAGAAGAAAAACGAGAAAGCGAAGAAACACTAGCTGACACTTTGGGACTCTGGGTGTAGATATAAATATGTATAGATATATAAATATTTCAAGACCTTCATAGGAAAAGATGTGAATATTGCACTGTGTTTTTTGTTTTTTTTCTAATTATTTTTAAGTTTGCTTTTAAATAATTATGTTCCAAAGTGTGAGTTACTGTATGACTGTGTTGCTGCTACTCACAGTGTCAAACACTGGTGTATGGGAGGTGTTCTCAGCCATGGCGGTGCTGATGAACAGGAAAATCATTTCCAATAAAGATTAGTTTAAGTCCAAGGATCTTCCTCCTGTGATTTTAAGGCTTGAGGAGTTCAGTTTAAGAAGGCAGCTCATGTTTTCTGCCTCTTCACAACTGAGCAGAGTCTCAAATTTCATCTAACAACTGACTTTTTGTGATGTCTATGAATGGAAACATTGCAGAATTTTCTCTGATACAAAACTGACAATAAAGTGAAACATAAGCTGCTTTTGGTCACTTAGTTCCACAAACATCTCCACATGAGCTGCAGTAAGCGCCCAAGAGAGGAAGACTGTTGTAGGTTCAGTTTGAGTGGAAACAGGTTTAATTCCTTCTGAGCATCTCAGAAGGTGGGCTAGCTGTATCATCTGGACCCTTTTGTCCAATAAAAAATAGCAAAATTAGAAGGTTGCCTTTCATTAAAACTATTAAGTTTGATTCTTTAAAATTATTCTTATTCAAGATAGTAATATTTTATGAATCTATTTTACAGTTTATCATGGACTTCATCGTGAAGTGGTTGGCAGGACTGTTGTGTCCTGCACTCTTTCTGCATGGAGTTTGCATGTTATCTCTTTGCATGTGTAGGTTCTCTTAAGGTACTACCATTTCCTTCCACAGTCCAAAACATGACTGCTAGCTTAATTAGTCCCTCCAATTTTATTTTCATATAAAATCAAGAAAACTACGGACAACACAGAACATCCTCTTTACATAAAAAAACAACAAAACATTGTCTTCAGTCAGAGGCTTCTTCAAATTTGCTGTGAACAGGCTGCTACAGGAGATCAATCCAGCCCACAGCTCTTCGAAAAACATTAGATTGATATGAGCTACAACAACATTTAATTTCCCTTTGGGATCAATGAGGTATTTTTTAATTTAATTGAACTGCAATGGCCTTTAGGTATATGTGTGTGTGTGTGTTGTGTTTTTGGTTGTTTGCTTAATGACTGCTGGAGATCAATAAGGTATTTTTTTAATTGTTTGTGCAGCTCGACTGCACAAAAACGATCATCCCTGGTACACATGCGCCCTCTAGAGGTGCGCAGTAAAAGTTTTGACTTCCGGTCTTTTAGTTTACAGTTTCTTCTTGGTTGCTTAAAGACTTTGTGAAGCCTTCACAACAATGTGTGTGTGAACAAAGTCAGCATCAGTGATATTAACAGCTATTTGAAAGGTTTATTTCCCTAGCCGGTATATTAGATTCTGACAACTACTGATGTAAATCATGAGATTAAGCTTAGCTGTGAAAACAGATAGTGTACGTTAACTCTATTGCTAGAACATTAATTTTACCTCACACTCTCAAATATTTGGCCTGTTTTAGGAAGACTGTAATTGTAAACTTAATTGGAGCAACATAGAGCTTCTTCTGACAGGCATTTGCTTTTTAAAATGTTTTTCACTTAATCTTGACTTTTTAAAAAAAATTATCTCAAACTGGGATTTTCTGTGCAACAAAGTAAAACTTGATATATCCAGACTTACAGCAATGCATCTTCCAACTAATCCTTCTGCCTCGTTTAGTGGTAGAAGAACAATAAAGAAAGAAAAAAACATGTATTGAATGATTATCATTTTTATTATGAATGCATTTCCTTATACAGATTGTTAGACGTTTAAACATTACATTATAAGCCCCTCATAGCTATCAAGTGAACTACTTCCAGATAAAATAGTTAAAGCAGAGATTCACATTTTGCAGTTGAAATATTGTGTGAATGTACAATTTTACCTCCCAAATTTAAGGTAATTCGTAAAACGACAATATAGATTGCATAACTTGATTTATAGCTCTCACCAATGGAAGCCCGTTTCTGCGACTTTGATATAATAATAATAATAATAATAATAATAATAATCTCGTTATTTTAATAAACTATCATTATTTTGAGATACTATTTCATTGTAATGAGATATTTTATGGCAGAAACGTTCTTCCATACACACCTTCTCTTTAGTGTAGGAGTTATTTCGTGATGTCTAAGGAAGATTCATCAGGAAAAATAACTTTGCTCCAATTTTTTGCAATTAATCCTTCTACTTTTTTTTTCCAATATAGTTGATTATTGTTCAGACATCTTTCCATAACCTACATTCGTTTCGACTGCCCCAACAGGAAACAGAGCAGAGGTTGCGCTAGCAAGTCAGTATTGACAGGTCTTTACTCGTATGACAGGGCGGGTGGGAGCCGCTAGGTGTCCTACTGAGTTCAAAGACCGGGCGAGCGCCGCCCTCATGATCAGTAGAACAAGAGAGAGAGAGAGCAGATACCGCACCTTCGATCAAGGTAAGCGAACAAAGACCTGACCATGGAGAAACAAGAGGAAGGCACTCTGAGTTAGCGTGATGAACTTTTAAATTAGTTCACTGTCGAATAAAATAAAAGTTGTCTGTTTTTCCTAGGTGTGCTACTGGGTAGCTAACGTTTACCAGCTAACTTTCACTTAGCTGTTTGCTTAGAGAACTTTAACTTTTGCAGTTAACCGAAATAAACGCAGAGCTTCCCTTGGAGACTGTCAAAATAAAGGTGTAAATTCGGAAAGCAGGTGAAGTCTTTGCATGTCGGTTGTATTTTGAATTGCCTTTCCGGAATCATCATTACATCTGCTGTGAACTTTAAAGCCAGGAACTTTAGAAGCTAACTAGCTAGCTGAACTGATGTTAGCAGGTAAACACAGTGGTTTCTGAACCTGGAAGTTGGCGAAAATATACATTTGTTGTCTCTGAATATGATTAAGGGTGTTTAAGGGCGTCAAATGGTGATTTGAAGTGCTACCTAATTCACGTTCATGAACTTGGTGGAGAAGTGTTTTTGGTCCCGTTGCTACCGAAACGAGCTCCGTGTTGTTAAGAGTGGCTGGCTCAGTTTAGTTGTTTCCATAAAGCAGCCCGGCTTCCTCCTCCACTTTATCGAGCGGCGACTTGGCTTGGTTTTAGTTTTCTTTTAAGAAGCCGGGCAGCTTCCAATAAAGTCAAAAAATGAGCGTGTATTTCCTGTTAAGGAAACTGGGTATTTTCAATCGTTGTAATTTCTGTAAGTGCCTCAGTTCCCACTAATTTAAAAAATTTGGTGTGTTGATTTTCTGTATTTTACCACTTTGTTTCTGTGTTTGCGTGTGAAACCGTCTTATTTCTCTGGGATGGAGCTAGCAGCAGGTGTTGCACAAGAAGATTTCCTCATTTTTGTGCAACATTATTGTTTCATCTCCGACTCTGTAACCAGCTTTTTTTTCCTTCCTTCTTTTAACATTTGTCAAAAATGCCTGATTTAATGGAGAGTTATCTGTACCTTTGTTGGTCTGTTTGAGATCTTAGCCTCATTTCCAGCATCTGCTTAAAATTCTTCCCAAAATTGTTAAAAGCATTTAATAGGACTGAAAGCTCTTAGCACATCATACAAGTGGATTTATTTCACTTTTATCTGAAACCAATAGAGTTAGCTGTCCCTGATTGGAACCGTTCTACATTTTCCAACAATTTGTTGCTAAATACTTCTCCTCTGCAGGTTTGGTGTTACGCTACTACTTCATTAATCCAAATAAACAAACCTACTGACCTCTATTGTCTTCCTTTGTTATGGCATTAAGACTGGAATAGTTCAAGGTGTTCACACCTGTCTCAGAGCCACTGTGTCCTACTAAAATTATTACTTTTTTCACATTTTTTTCTGAAACGGTACAGGTTATATCCTAAAATAGGGAATCAAGAAAAGTAAAAATGGGCATAAAACCTGTGTGGTGTTATCGCTGTGTTTATGAGGGCAGTGCAGTCCTGGGGTTTCGTCATGGAGTTTGCATGTTCTCCTTGTGCATTCTGGTTTCTCTGCATTCCTTCCACAGTCCAAACATGATTTTTAGGTCAACTAAATATTCTAAATTGCCCTTGGGCAATCAGTGAGAGCATCCCTGGTTGCGTGTCTGTTGTCTTGGTATTCTTAGGACTTAAATAGGATTCAAATAAACTCAGTTTACTCAATATAACTACTGTATTATTTCATTGTACAGTTAGAAAAAACATATCTTGTTAGCCAGTACAATTGTAAAATGAAATCTCTGGTTGTGAAGACAGCCGGTCTCCCTTGTTCTCCTCACTTGAATGTTTGTATGTTCCCAGGCGAAGTATGGCGATGACTGGCCAGAGTTCGTGTGCTTCGATGAGTAACCACACCAAGGAACGGGTCACCATGGCCAAAGTGACCCTGGAGAACTTCTACAGTAACCTCATTGCTCAGCATGAGGAGAGGGAGATGAGGTGAGATTCAGATGTTTCAGCTCATGTGTTATTGCAAAATCTCACATGTAAACAATTTCTATTAAAAGCCATTTTAAGTAAAAAAAAAAAAAACACAGTTGCTTTTTGTTTTACTTTTTTAAGCTTAAACGAGAAACATGCTTCATCAGGATGTGGGCTATGTCATGATGAAGTAAGGGCAGGGCCGCTTCCTGTTGTGGCAGGTTGCATCACAGAGTACACTGCTCATCATCCCTTTTGGCTTTTATTTGTGCAATACATGCAAGAATTTTTTATTTTTTAAAATGTAGATATTATGTGAACTAACTAGTGATTCATAATATTAAGAGGGCTAAAAGGGGCTCTAAAAATGTACTTTAATAATTTATTTAATTTTTATTGCTTTATCTTTTCCACACTAAGTGAAAAACCCAGAAGCTGTGTGTAGCCATTGCAACAAGTAAAAAGTTTTAATGCTTTATGGTGGAAGGAGGGCTGATGCTGTGGGCTTGTTTTGCTGCCATCTAGAGTTGACACAGCACTTCCCAATCCTCTGCTTTTCATTGCTTAACTTGAACCACTTCCTGATTTCATAACTCTGTCCACCTCTTTTATAATCCAGATCAGTTGGTATCTAGTCAGATTCTTTGTACAACATGTTTGCTCAAATGAGTTTCTAAACCAGATCAGTGACGGGGGCTGAACATGACCGACATGTGGAGGCTGCTGCAGACTGGAAGCAAACGGCTTTAACCTCTGCTAAAAACAACCTTCACAAAAAAACTATGTGCTAGCTAAAAGATATTGACGTTTAACCAATTGTCATAGCGTATTTCAGTTAAAACATCGAATAGCCCAAAACAAGTGAATGATCCCAAATCTGAATCAATGTGATGCAATGATTCAGTTAAAATTCAGAGCTACACCCAAGAACCGGAATGAAGATGAATGAACTTGTGCTTTATCAGAACTTAAGCCTGAAGATGATTTTGTGTTGGTTGTGACATCAGAGTTGGACCCGAGATCAGGTCTGAGTATTCCCAGACCTTTAATTGTAGGTCTGGGATTAACACAAAGTGTTCAAAAACAGCCACATAAATACCCATATAAAGACTGAGGAAGAACCACATTGCTGGATCTGTTGGACCTCAGTGCAACTTTTGACACACGACATATTACTGAAATGGCTAGAGAGTTTCAGTAATACGTGATACAGAGAGTACTGGACTCTGGGGTCCAAGTACAATTTTGGATTCATCAACAGATGAAGATGACGTAGAAGATCCCAGAGTTGTAAGCGTCAACTCACACTAACAAAACTGAAGTTGTTATTTTTGGGCCTGAAGAGGAACGATCTAGCGTCTGCACATAGACTCAATTATTACAGCTGGAAACTAGTGATCAGGCCTGAAATCTGAAATCAGACCTGAACCTTCAGAGCCACATAAAGACATTTACAAAGTCGGCCTTCTATCACCTGAAGAACATTTCCAGGATCAGGGGACTGATGTGTCAGCGAGATCGAGAGAAACTCAACCACTGGGTTTCTTTAGACGCATTGATTACTGCAAGAGCATCTTCAAATATTTGACCCAAAAAAAAATCAACCAGACAGCTGCTGCTGATCCACAGCACTGCTGTTCACTTTATCACTAAAACCAGGAAGATAGAGCACTTCTATCTTCCTGGTGCAAATCTTCCTGCAGAATAGAGAATAGACTTTAAAATACCGTTGTTAGTTTTTAACTATGTGGTGCTAAAGAAATGTATTGTTTAATGTAATACATTAAAGATCTGTTGTTCTATCAACCTTCAAGACCTCTCAGGTCTTCTGGTTCTGGTCGGTTCTGCATCCCCAGTTAAGTTTGTCTCTGGTTTTCAGTCGATGACTGCGTTGTTTTTATGACTCTTTAGTCTTGTGCTTTTATGGTGTGAAGCACTTCCCTTTTTGCTGAACTGTACTATACAAATAAACTTGATCTCTACAGACAGCAGAAGCTGGAGAAAGTGATGGATCAGGAGGGGCTGGCTGATGAAGAGGTGAGACTCTACAACACAACGCAGATGAATGCACAGTTGGTCATTCATCTAAGCTGCAAATATACATTTATTACTATCAGAGTATGAATCCCTGGTAGGACAAGTTTCATCTAAAGTAGACGGTGGGTAACTTTGACAAAAGTTCTTCTAAATGTTCTAAGATTATAGTGTCAGGAATGTTTTTGTGTTGGTGTGGTTATGTATTTTAATTTGTGAAGGGCCATCTAATTTATGCTGGTTTGGACAATTGCGAATAAAGTTTTCATCATTAAAAATTCCAGTGTCTGTGTATCAGACACTGGATACACAGAATGAATTGTTTGAACACAACTCATTCTGAAAATGCTCGTTTTCCAGAAACGTATCCGGCGTTCCGAGCATGCCCGGAAGGAAACAGAGTTCCTGCGTTTGAAACGCACTCGGCTGGGACTGGAGGACTTTGAGTCCCTGAAGGTGATTGGCAGAGGAGCATTTGGAGAGGTACATTTTTACTTCTTAAGTGAATGTAGATTGTGACAAAGATTCAAGAACGAAATGTGTTAAAATACCAGCAAAAAACATGAGCAACAATGGAATACACCCCTTCTGATCAGTATTTAGCAGCTGCACCCTGGTAGAGAGTCGGTGTGGACAGGCCTAATGCTCTACAGGCGCTGTACTGTCTGCAGGGTTTCCCCATGTCAAACATTCATTTCTTGTTGCACTAGCAAAGTTGCCGTGATCCATCATCAACATGCTGAGCAACTTATTCTTGAGATCATGTTATCTGTAACAACCTAGTCTTTTATAGAGGGGACATTTTGTTTTCACAAAATTATTTCAGATAATCATTTTTGTTGTTCTGTCTGCAGGTTCGCCTGGTGCAGAAAAAAGACACGGGGCACGTCTACGCCATGAAGATACTCCGTAAAGCTGACATGTTGGAGAAAGAACAGGTATACACACACACACACACACACACACGCACACAGGTACACTTTTTTTGCACAAACTGGGTTTAGCTGAAGCCTCGGCTGTCTCCAGGTGGGCCACATCCGTGCTGAGCGGGACATTCTGGTGGAAGCAGACAGCCTGTGGGTGGTGAAAATGTTCTACAGTTTCCAGGACAAGATGAACCTCTACCTCATCATGGAGTTTCTCCCTGGAGGTACAACTTTGTGAGGATTCTTACAAAAAAAAGGAATGCCGACTCAATTGTAATGCTCGGTATTGAACGGTGCTAAATGTAGTTTCGAACATGGTGATGGAGTCCTCACTGTAACCAATAACAGCAACAATAATAGTTGGGAAAGGTAACATAAGGAATAATAAACACATCAAGAATATGGGACCGAATGTTCCAATGTAAAGGAATGTACTTTCCTTGCTCCTGTCCTCTTGGAAGACTGATAGATCCGGTATAGAAGTGTAAATTTTTAAATAAATGTTTATTTGGAAAAAATAGCTTCCGCATTTTCAGTTCAAAGTTTGGTTTTTCAACTTGTTGAGGGGAAGAAGAGACGTAACTGGATATGTCCACATCCTCCTGTCTGCTGCAGGAGACATGATGACTCTGTTGATGAAGATGGACACTCTGTCAGAGGAAGCCACTCAGTTCTACATTGCAGAGACGGTGCTGGCCATCGACTCCATCCACCAGCTGAGCTTCATCCACAGAGACATCAAACCTGACAACTTGCTGCTGGATGCCAGAGTGAGTCCAGTCCAACCATTATCTAACCAGCATTTTCTGTATACAGAATTGAAACATTGTCTGTCATTTTTACGCCCTCTGCTTTATTCAGGATGAATTACCTCCTTATGATTGTAACTATTCATCTTTTGACTAGGAAAATGTGCAAAATGCGATTGATTATATGAGTGACTGTTGCAATTAACAAATTAATATACCGTGTTGATGTCTTTCTAATTTGGTTACATTGCAGACATGCACTTTGCACAATTATTAATCAAGTCTTATTTTTGAGGACTATTTTTATTACTTTCCAACTAACAATGCTGTCAGTTAATCCAGATGTCGATAAACCCCACACAAGAAAATAAAATTGAGGTTTTGACTTTCTGGGGAGAATGACAATGTGCATAATTATTGGGCAATTATTATTGTGCAGAATCACAATAATCAAATAATATTCAATATTTTCCTCTCAAAAACAAGGTTGGATTAATAAAGACACCTTCACCTTCAAAAACTTGTTTTTAAATTGCAGAATCCAGCAACATATTAGGCATACTCAGTCTGAATGCTGGCTACTTAAACACTTCTTATGCTCAACACAGCCTTTCGGATTACGCGTAATGCATACAGTGACACTGATATTATGTGCAGCTCTACCGTTCCCAGCTTGTGACTCCTATCTAATCCTATCTATAATTCGTCCACTAACAGAGTTCTGTGTTGGTTCAGGGTCACGTGAAGCTGTCGGACTTCGGCTTGTGCACCGGGTTGAAGAAGGCTCACCGCACAGACTTCTACAAAAACCTGAATCACAGCCTGCCCAGTGACCTCAGTAAGCAAAGTCAGGCAACGTTTCACTTTACTTCTTCCAGCCGTCGTTGCCGTCATCATTGCATCCTTTGCTGCTTGCGTCTGTGCATGGTGTATCATTCAATGTGAGTTTGTAGTGAGGGACAAAACGCACTAAGACTTGTAAACAGTGGTAACTTGTCACCTTTATCAGACGTTTTCAAAAGGTAAGTATGTTAAGGCTTTCTAAAAAAAAATTTTTTTCCATAAAATTTGCAACAACATTGCTATAGTTCACCTTGTCCGAAGAGGCAAAGTGCATAAAACTTTGCATTGAAATAGGCCTCATCTAGTTCCTATAATTTTTCTGCGACCTCCAGGTGCTTGCTTATATTTCTAGTGTTGTCTGTGTAACAAGCGTGGCTGCTTTGTTTGTTTATGTGCTTTCTGCAGTCATTCTGAAAACTTTTTAGATTGTTTCTGTTAGATATTTTGTCCTGCAGCTTTTGGCAACTGTAGAAGAGCCCGTGCTAATAATCGCTCCCATGTGTTATGGAAGAGAAAAATTTTATCATAAGCTTTATATTTTTTAGTTAGTCAAACAAGGCAAAGCGAAGGAAAACAATCTTGTTTTGTTTTAGAACTAACAAAAAAATGTTTTGTCCTTAACTAATCGTGAGGTTGATCCTCAGAAACTGATGGTTTTTCTGTGCAGCCTTTCAGAACATGAACTCTAAGAGGAAAGCCGAGACCTGGAAGAGGAACAGGAGGCAGCTGGTAGGTCTGAACAGATCTCACTACCACTCATTTACATTTTGGTTGCATGTTACAGGAAGTGGTACTTTGTCTAGACTGTCTATAAGAATATGAAATACCTGCTAACATGAGCAATATTATGTCATTTATATATTGTTTTTAACCAAACCACCAAGCTACAACACATCACATCAAGGCTCCTTCAGTTCAATCATACAAATCCAATTGAACCTGGTGACAAAACAGTGCATCAAATTCACTTTATTATTCACACTTCCAGGCTGAACTGGTGTGAGTGTGAGAAAGTAACCAATGTTTGAGTTCAAGTAAGAACAGCACACAATAATGTGTAAACAGTCAGCCTGTGATTAGCCAGTGGCTGAGAGCAGCTGATCAGATCGAGACGCAGCAGCACCTGAAGGTAGCGATGATCGACGGGTAGCACATGTCGACAGAACACAGTTTAATCACGCTGTCATACGATTACACAGCGACGGAAGGCAACGGCAACATCTAAAATCTGAAGCTGTAGAATATCTATGACCCCGATGAGGTCACAGATGGAGGAAGTCAGTGTTACTATGGCGACAGACTTTTAATCTGGAAAGTTTCTCAATTTTTACTGTCTTTCCTTTAGGTTAATTCTGCAGCAACATAACCTTTAAAGCCTCTGTAGGCCTGATGGTTATCTGTGTGTAATGATTATTTTGGTAATTGATGAGTCTGATAATTCAGTCGGATATTTAAAAAAATGGCCCATTCCTCAGACTTTTCATTTAACCACTTAAGCCTTTTTAATGCAATATTAGAAATACATTAAGAGGTGGAAATAAACAAATATTTCAATTTCTCAAGAAAATAAACATTTTATTGTCTAAAATGCAATGTCAGAGCAGGTGAATCTTAAATTGACCCCCCCCCACAGTAAATGATTCTTTTTGCTTCACAATGCTCCAGTTAATGATTAATAAATTACAATTAGTATTTCAATAATTGATTAATCACCAGTAATCCGATTAATCATTTAAGCCCTACCTGTGTGCTGTAAAGACTGTGTGCTGTTACTGCAGCCTGCTTTTGACATGAATGGAAACGTAATTCTTCCAGATGAACCTGGAAGAATTACCAGGTGCATCTGGAATACCAGGTACCTGATCACTGATGCAAAAATAAGTGACATCACTTATTTTGGCACCAGATAAGTGATGTCAACTTTAGGAATGTCTAAGTTCACATACAGTCAAAACTCTAAATGTGCCTCTAAAGGACTGAACGGGATGCTTTGGATTCCTTGGAACTATGTGAAGCCAGTTTTCCCAAAGAAGGAACTCAACAGACAGTATTGTGGTAGTCGCGACCACACAATACTGTCTGTGCATCTTATTGTTTCTGCTGAAGCAGAGCAGGTTTCTGCTCTCTGAAGGAGAGATGGTCTTCATGCTAATGTCAGGGAAACTTTGACTCATTACAGCTGTTTCCCTCCGCCCCCATTTCTAGTCTAGAAATAACATTTGTGCCGCTTGTGATAACAAATGTGCTTTGTTTCTTTCTCCCTCAGGCGTTTTCCACAGTGGGAACCCCAGATTACATCGCTCCTGAGGTCTTCATGCAGAATGGATACAACAAGCTGTGTGACTGGTGGAGCCTTGGTGTCATCATGTATGAGATGCTGATAGGTAATGCTGAGGCCGCCAGCCGCTGTGTACCAGTGTGTTGTTGGGGTGTTACGTGACGTACGGCTGGTCTGCTGCAGGTTACCCTCCGTTCTGCTCCGAGACGCCTCAAGAGACCTACAGGAAGGTGATGAACTGGAGAGAGACGCTCACCTTTCCCCCAGAAGTGCCAATATCAGAGAAGGCCAAAGACCTCATTCTCAGGCAGGAGAACAGACCTCATTCACTTTGCATCACCACGACTGAATAATGAGTCTTGATTTGTGAAAGAATGTGCCGTAAAGCGTTCCAGCTGCTGATCAGATGTGCGTGTTCAGGTTCTGCTGTGAGGAGGAGCACAGGATTGGTGCTGCCAGCGTGGAGGAGATCAAGTCCAACCCGTTCTTTGAGGGGGTGGACTACGACCACATCAGGTAGGACAGCTGGCCGTTCAGCGCCGCCAAACAAATGTTGATGTTCAGATTTTCAGCAAACAGCTCAAGGCTTCTGCGTCTTTAGTATAATTGGGACTTTGCCGTTTATACATGGATGTCTTATGTTTTACTGGCCAACAGTAACGCATTAACCTGAAAATTTCAATGTGGTAATTTTGCATAGTGCAGATAAATCAAACTACCTATTTTGACCTAAAAGCCTCGATTGGTTCAGTTATGGACTCCACACGCTAGGAGCGACAAACGACAGCGAAAGGTTGAAACCTTTTCAACTGGGCACATGTCCAGGGTGGCATCGGACAGGGGTGGCTTAATCAATAATAATAAAAATAAACAAAACAACAAATAACATGCTTCATAAATTAATTAAGAAGTTCCTGTAAACAAATTGCCCCTCAAAACAAAATGTTTAGATGAGACCGAAGCACCAGACTGATGACATTTGTCATCCAAGCTTTAGTAGAAAGAGAGAAAAGAGAAAAACAATAAATTATGTCAAGAGAAATTGTTTTAATTTCTGTTTACATGATGCAAATGATGATCTGATCTGAAACCCTTACATGCAATTAATTGATTTATTTCTATTGCAAGAAAATAATGAACAGCTCTGGATTTGGCCTCATATGAAACCCTTTTGTGGCGATACGTCTTTCAGTCCGCTGTGCTGTGCGTTTCGTTTAATCTGATTGTGTCTCAGATGAGCCGTGTCTCCCAGTCAGCAGACCCTCTCCTCCTCTCGTCCTGCAGAGAAAGACCTGCTGCCATTCCCATAAACATCAAAAGCATTGACGACACGTCCAACTTCGACGAGTTCCCCGATTCGGACATCCTCACTCCAACTAGTAAGCCTCCCGTTTTCCGGTTACCACGTTACACTTTGTGCCCGAACAGGAACGTGGTTTACCACCTTTCTGTTTGTTTTTTTTTTTCTTTCCTTCAGCCACCCAAGTGTCCAATCACAGCGAGGCTGACCTGAAGAACAAGGACTGGGTCTTCATCAACTACACCTACAAGCGCTTTGAGGGTCTGACGGCTCGAGGAGCCATCCCATCCTACATGAAGTCAGGGAAGAGATGACTGGCTGGAAGCGGACCCTGAAGGAATGCTGCTGCTGAGTGTGTGTGTCAAAGCACACACACCTCTGCTCAGTTATCAGAGCAGCAGCCAGCAGAGAACCAACACAGCTCATCCTCATTCATTGCTTTCCATAGGAACCTTCATGGAAACTTGCTGCCTTCACTTTAGTCCAAGCTTCTGAAGGTACCTCTCCACTTCCCGTTGTCGCAGACTGAACTGGGATGAGTCGGACTTTCTTCCTCTGCACCAGGGAACGGTGCATTTTGTCTCCAGGTAACCAGCATCTTTACATTCCCTCTCTGTACCAGCATCGTTGGCTCGGATCTACCAAGGGCTCTTCCTCCAGATGGGAGCGTTCTCTCCTCGGCCCGCTCTGGGGGCTTCATCAGCTCAGACATCGTATCGAGTCATCTCTTTGAAGTGAACCGGGCGCTCTTCAGGGATTCTGTCCTCGCTCTTTTCTTTCTCAACATCACCCAACCAAAGACTGAAAGAACTTCTGCTCCATCTTCCTTTTGGAACTTTTTTTTCTAAACTTCCAACTTTGTATTTTTCTAGGATCCAGATTTGCACGATTTTGCTCTTTAACGAATGCAAAAAGTGGGCGAATTATGCATTTTGTGGAACAAACACAAGGTCTTGTTACATTTTTGTGATGAAGCATGTGAACTTCAGCACCTTAGGTGAAGTGGCTGAAGCTCCAGCACAGCTAGCACCACCTGCTAGATTCTGCGTTGTGTAAAAGCTTTTTAAAAATATTACCTTTTAATAATAAGTAGGGGGATTTCATTATTTTAAATTGGGCAGTGGTTAAGGCGTCGCTATGAAAACGAGAGGCTTTCATAGTTCAGGTCCTGGTTGAAGAAGCTTCAATAAAATCAAAATAAAAAGATAAAAACTCTTCTACCATTCTTCTTTACTTTCAAGAAGTCACATTAGATCCCAGATCAGCTTAAAAACACGTGAATGCGTTTCAGTAAACGTACAGCTTAGCCTTGCTCGTCGCCTAGGAAACGGCTTGGCTGCCTTCCAGTTGAGAAGCTCTTCCAGCAGAACGCTCTCACACACACGTACACACACACCTCTGACCCTGCTGTTCTCCAATAATTCATTTGATGGATTCAGTTCATTTAAAACAGTTCATTTGACTTGTTGATAAATGACTAATTAGAGTTAATTAATAAACCTGAAAAGAGATTTAAGAAGAAAAGAAAAATCTACTTTGACTTGTTTTGACCTAAGATATGAATTGCTGGGTTTTATGAACCACGACCAGTAAAACACGTGCAGTTAGGCTCCGACTTACTCACCCTGGCAGGTTCCGACTTAACCAAAGACGGAACCAAAGATTAGGGTGATGGAGCAGAGGACCGCCAACCTCTAAGATGGGAAGCTCATCCTTAAAAATCAAAAACAGATGGAGGCGAAAATGCACAGAAGCTCGTCAACAAATATAAAAAGAGAAAGTGAATGCTTTCCCACTGATTACTGAGTTTGTTTTTCCTTTTTGTTCAACTGTAAGAAATTTTTATTTCATTTCCTCATTTTGGTGGCCCTGCTATAGGAAGAGCCTGTGCCAGCTTCCAATCATAACCCATAATCCTAAAGCAAACATAAGAGCTACCAGTAAATCTGTCAGACATATTAATCATTTTCAACATAACTATATGTGAAATGAAGCCCCTGAAGAAAAGTTTTGGTTCCACATGCAGAGTTCCTGGCTCTCCTCTAAGCCCCGCCCTCTTTCTGCTGCTGTAACCTCTTACTGCTCACAGCGTTGCAGTCGTTCTCCACCTGCTCACGTTTGCTTAGCGAGCTGGAATGTCAGCTGAGGGTGCAGCTGTGTCAAGCTGTGGGGTCGCCTCTCTGAGAGTCTGCACACGTTGCTGGTTTGTTCCTAATAAATCCTCCTGAGCATTTGCTTCAAGCACAGCAACTGAGATCCGGTTTGGATGTTCCTTTAGTAGCACAGGGCTGAAAACTTTCCAGTGAACACAATATCCAATATGCTGTCTTATTTTATTATTATTATTATTTTTTTTTTACAAATGAATGTAAAGTTTTGCAGTTTGATTTTTAGTTTTACTCACAGGAGTTTAACTATGTTGTTGTAAATGAAGCCTGGACCACGTATGTTTTCATTTTATTTGGACTTTGACACTTTAAGTTATGAGGCGAAGATCTGTCGAAACCCATTCCCGCCCGGTGACCCCAGTAGACGCAGGAAATAGGAAAAGCTTTTTAGTTTTGTCAAATGTTTTGCGTTTTCCCACATAAAAAGTGACAAAGAAACCGAAATGAAAAAAATGTCGAGAAGGTGACAATCTGATATTTCCAGATATTTAAAGAGAGAATGTTTAAGTGACCTACAACAGAAACGTGTATCTTTTAGTCTAATTTCCAACTTTTTGTTTTTTCTTTTTAAATCTATCCAGTCTGGCAGGAATGGTCTTCCATATCAGTTGCGCTACGGTGTGTTCAGGTAGTGTGTAGATGGGAAGCAGCACATTATACAATGTTTTAGAGAAGCATGTGGTGGAGCTTTTTATTTAATTATATATATATATAAATATAAATCTATTTTTTAAACTGCTTGTGCTGTTGAAGAGCTTGTGCTTTTCAGGCTTTAACCAAACGGCAACATGTACGCTGAGAGCAATACAACACATGGAGTGAGTTCTGAAAAACGTGTGGGTGAGATTTTAAGTCTCTGGGACAGGATGGCATGTGGGTCTGTGTGGAGTGTTTTTTTATTTTATTTTATTGTTTATTTTCGGCAGAAGTTGCTCATGTGTGCATGTAACATATGTTGCGTCTGAGCGGGGCGGATGGGATTTGGGAAGCTGAGTGTACAATATTTAAACTACTTGGTATGTATTGTGTGACTGGTGTATTTTCTGCTATTTGACAATGAATTACTCTGCACTTAATTTGGCGTCCTGTTTTCATTCACATGCTTTCTGATTGGGATTAGCAGTTACTGGGGACTCCGGTGTGTGTTTATATCACCAGGCAGCAGTCATATGGATCTGACTGGAGAACCAAACACTGACTTTCATGGGCAAGTTGAGCCAATTTAACAACACCTACCATTTTATTGCCCTAAAAGTTTATTTGTTATTCGCCTTCATATCCAACACATTAAAAGACACCCGATGATCCAGATATTAATCTCCGATTTTTCAACCAACCAAGAAGTTGGTTTCTGTCTGGATTGCTCAAAAACATAATGTGACGTAAATTAAGGATCAGCTCAAGAAGAAAAAGTTTTGACATTTCATTGATGTTAAAAAACTTATCAAAAATCTGTAAAAACAGTAATCAGGTTATAATTGCTGAGCAGTTTGGTAAACTGAAAAGATTACTTTAATGCCAAGCCTCCAAGTGGTATGAATAATTGTGGACCAAACTGTAGGTATTAAATTCAATTCAGGTAGTGTCATATTTAGCGAACTTGTATCATTGCTATCCGTGAATTCAAAGTAAAAGAATTTCATGAAAATGGCAGAAATGTTATTTAAACCGGAGTCACATTAGTACAAAGGCTCATTTATTTAAAATGTATATTACGCTTACAAATTAAGATTTTCAACAAAAAAAATCTCATTTGAAACTAAACGTTTCACCTTCAGAAAATAAATTTCTCTTTTATTTTCTAATGGTAATTGCTAACTGCAGAATGGAGTTTTCATGAAGTATCCAAGGTTGAACAGGAATTTGAAATATTGGATTTTTTTTCACAACAAAAACACAATAAGATCTGAGTTTATCCTTAATGGAGCAGAAGCGTTAAGACGCTGAAAATATTCCACAAGAACAATCCGTCAAACTAACTCCTTATGATTCCTTTAGATCGGGACAAGTTTATTTTTTAATTAGCTAGTCAAAGAAAGAAAAAACATGTTTTTATCAAAATCTTTCATGAATAATTTTTCCCAAACTTCCAGCAGAGCTTATCCAAATAGGTCCACTTTAGAACTAGTACAAGCTAAAAACAGTTTCATCACCCATTCAGTATTTTTTCTCAATCATAATGCTGACTATAAGCACATGCTCATAGCATAAATTGAGCGCATAAAATAATATCCAAACAAAACAAACCAGAAGAAATGATCTGATGAAGTTAAACATTTAAATCGCCGCTGGAATTCCCAGATATCAACATTTACATCATCTGATTGATACAATCCAAACATATCCTCTTCTCCTCAGGACAGACTGGATGAGTCTCAGCAGGCTGGAAGGTTCTGGTCTCCATGACGACTGAATACACACATCAGGACGAGCTTCAGTCCAGCTGTGTGTGCTCCAGCTGGACATCTAGCTATAGTTCCTTAGAAACACCAGCCTATGAGGCAGAAACTTCTCCCGACACAAAGGACACTCGGCCTGGATCACACACCACACACACACACACACACACACACACATACACATTTCAGTGTCATATAACCTGCTATAATGTCTCTGTAGACAATATTTATTCCCATCTTATTGATGTTGTGAATGTTGCACAGCACAACCATTAAACCACTAAAAATGTTCTCAGATGTAATCAGAGATCCAATCAAGTGAATGATTCGTTGGTATATACAGCTCTGGAGAAAAACCTGCAGTGAAAACCTCAGTTATTCCACTAAATACTGATTTCTGAACTCTACCCAAACTTGTTTTAGTTGCTTTATTTGAGGTCTAGCGGCTCTGCATCTTTCTCTTTATTTTGGCCATTTCTCGTTTTTTCCAAATAACTACTAAATACTTTTTCATGTTGTTGGTGGTTCAAAGAACCACAATGTTCTCTTTACTCAAACATACTCAGAGAAACTGATCATTTTAAGTGATCTCCAATTTTTTCCCAGGGCTGTGTATGTATGTATATGTATGTATATATATATATATATATACATATATATATATATAACTGTAAATGTTTATTCAAGCAATGAAAACAGTTCACTGAAGAGGAAGTGATGTTGAGCAGAATGTTGGTGTTTGCTATCAGACGGCTGGATGGAGGTGGGTTAGCTGTGACGTCCAGCAGGTCTGGAGCTGACCGGTGAGTCTGACCTTGGTGTTGCACCACTCGGTGATGCACTCCCAGCAGAACAGGTGTCCACAGGGGGTGCAGGTGGAGTTCCTGCGGGCCTCCAGGCAGAGGATGCAGCGCGCAGGTCGGGATGTGGAGGCGGAGCTCGCTGGGTGCTGAGGACTAATCACACACAGAAAGCTCTTATGAAGGACTTTTATGACAATGTTTTTATTTAATTAACATATTTATATCAAAAAAAAAAAAAGCTCTAAAATGGCTGAGAATCGTTTCAACCAGGAAAGTGAGCGTGTGGCGCTCTACCTGAGGCTCCTGTAGAGCTGCCACTCCTGCCTGGCTCTCTGCCTCTGCCTCAGGTTGTTGAGCTGCAGACTCAGAGTGACGAGCAGCTGGAGGAAAGATACGCAACCCAGCAGCCGGTAGCTTCTCCTGATGGACGAGTCATCAGCGTTCGGCCCCGTCACACACAGCTGAACACACACACACACACCACTGACAACTCAACATTTAGTTCCCTGATCTTAAAAGCGTCTTGAAATTCATAACTATTGCTGTTTTGGTTTCATCGGACTGAAAACATTGAAAGTTACATCCTAAAAAATAACAAGGAGCAGAAGAAGACTGAACTTACATGCAGGAAATAGTTTCTTTCAGGAGGAAATGTATCGAAATGGAATCATATGGATAGTACTTTCAACCTCAAGTTGAATATTTAAGTACATAAAACTAACAACTGAATGTTAATTTGAAAAAATAAAAATGGGTATGTCAAATATAATTTCAATAAAATAAAGATTTTATACTTTCCATTTGAATTGTTATCATTTTATTCACCCAGTAATAAATATTAATAGTTCATCTAACTAACCGATTTCCTTAATTATGGGAGACAGGTGATCTACCGATACATACATGTGAAGCCTATCTGCTTCACATGTAAGTATCGGTCTTATCTACCTCAACTTAAAATCAGCCGCCATCTTCTTCTGCTTTGGTCTGACTGTTGGCCCCGCACACCTGGTCATGTCTAAGTTTGCAGTTAACAACAGTCAACTCACTGTTGCCAACTCAGTGACTTTATTGCTATATTTAGCAACATTTCAGACAAAAAAAATTATTTGGCTAAAATCGGAATTGGCAGGCCAGGCTTTTTAAAAGATTGGAAATCGCCGATTTTCCAGAATAACTGCAGTCGCCGAACTCCTAATGTATAAATAACTGTAATAGGAAAAAACAATACATTTAGGTTAAATAATTTACTGAATCCTAGTGTTAATGTAGAGATGGAAATCCACAGGACTGATGCTCCCTGGTTCTGACTCAGACTTTGTTTGATGGAAAGTATTTGGTGGGCAGTCGGTGTCTGGTCTGACTTACGTAGCTGATTCCAGCTGCTCTCTTGGAGATGTGGTAGAAGGAGCTGCTGATGTAGAACAGAGCAACATGGAGTCGGTGCAGCAGGGCCATACTCTGCTGGACCACAAACACGGCCGGCTGGCAGGCCTTCCTCTGCCGCTCCGTCAGCAGCCCCACCGCCCTCTGCGCCGCCCTCCTGAGCCAGCGCTCCAGGCTCCAGGGCCCCGACGTCGCCTGGCGCCTCCGCGGCTCCGGCCCGCCTTCCAGCTCGTTCTCCAGACACACTAGGACCTTCTCCAGGAGGTACGGCACAATGGCGTGACAGAGGACGAAGAGGCAGCGCCTGGCCCGGGACGGGATCCGCCGACGGGAGGGATCCACCTGGACGATCCCCACATACTCCTCGCCCAGAGTCTGAAAACCTGAGCACAGTCCGGATCCATCGTTTAACCGCCTTCGTTCATTCGATAAGGTTATTGCTCAACTTTTAAATTTAATGACAACCTGAGAGTGTGGTTAAACCGTAGTAAGCCAAGTCTGACAGCAGCTCCACCTCCCTCCTCCAGTCCAGCCAGTGTTTGGATCCTGCAGGAAAAGAGGGAAAAAAACCCTCTTCATCTGAAAATTACCAGCAAAGATAAAACGTAACGACCAGCTAAAAACACACTGTAAAACACACTGCAGAGATCCACAGCTCGGGTGGGGGAATCTGTCCACGGGTATTTACGTCTCAAAGCTCAAAAACGTAAACTGTGGCCCCAAATCCAGGAGGAGGAAATGAGGACAAAGTTCAAACCATCCCTTCCATGTATCACAATGAAAAAAGAGTCATATCCCGACTCTGATGTCTCTCTGCTCAGCTTTCTGACCAGACAGAGAGCGAAAGCAAAGAGAGCAGCAAGAACAAATCAGATGGATTAGCAGTGCTTCGTGAGAACCAATGACATATTTACTGTGGAATATCGTCTCTGCTGCCTGATACTGAGCGGTTACCATGTCAGACTGCCATACAGCAACAGTTTTCAGTCAGAAGCCTCTTCAGATTCGTTGGAAGACTGACTGCTACTGGAGATTCTTCCTCTCCACAACAACTCTTTGAATGTGCTTTGATCATATAAAATATGACAATATATCATTTTCAGCAGCTCTGAATTAAACTGAAATGGAAACAGCTCAGCATGAAACACCAGATATCAGCCAACCTGTTCAAACATCAGCATCGACCATAATCCCCTGTTTACAGCCATCCTGTAATCTAGTCAAAGTACCGCTCATGTAGCAAGGCCATGTTCCCCAACAGAGGCAATAAAGATGAAGTTCACTAAAAAGTTTGTTGCTCCTTCTACAGGACAGCGGGCTGACTGACAGACAAACCCGATGAGTTTTCCCGAGTAACGCAGACAGTTTTACTCTCCTGATCTTTCCGTAACATTTCGGAAGCAGGTGGATTTCTGGCTCTGGATCTGGATCCAAACCGAGGAGAAACTGCCAGAGATCAACTACCTGCGACGCTCTGGCAGGCTTCGTTAGCGCTGTTCCTCAGGAGGCTGCGGTAAAATTCATCCTTCTGACTGGACCGGATCAGCTGGGCCTGGTTTGCGGGAGCCAGAGGCATCTTCCCCGAACCTCAGGCGGGAAGGTTCGCTGCAGCACAGTCACGTCCTCAGTGCATAGCGCCAGTATAGCGGGGAGAACCTGCTGGAGAGTCTCCGGTTTGTATCCAGGCACAGAGGAATGGTTGACGTCACTTCCTGACTTCTTCTTCGTCGTTTTGTTTATTGGCGCTTGGTAAACAGCTTTAGGGAACACTACCGCCACCATCTGGTAAGGAGTGTGGACCAAATAAAATAAAATAAAATAAAATAAAATAAAATAAAATAAAATAAAATAAAATAAAATAAAATAAAATAAAATAAACCTATATGCTGTCATACACACTACACGGTCTTAAAAAATAAAATATGGAGAGGCAACTTTTACTTCCTGTGTCATTTTACAATAAATCTAGGGTATTTAATTTAATTTAATTTAATTTAATTTAATTTAATTTCCATAACGCTAAGGTGGTATTAAATGACAAAAGAAGGATTAAGTTCAGAATGTACTGTAAGCCTCTGGATGTGTGAGGAATAAATAAAGACCACTTTCCTACAAAGGTTTATTCACAAAAATAATCCAAAACAAAAATAAGAATAAAATCAATTACCAATAAAAACGATGTAATGATGTCACAGGTTTATTCAGTGGAATTTGGAAATGAAGTCTAATTAGATGAAAAGTTGATTAAGATTAGTTTGCAAAATATGTTGTGAATTACTCACACAGTAGCACCAAAATATCTAAGAATACGACACGAAATAACTCATATATATATAGTAATCTCATAGTTCAGTGTGAATGTGTGGTTCAGTCCTTCATGGCTGAGTCCAAACAGTGATTAGCAATAACCATCTGATCTGGCAAGCAATTAAACAAGTGTACCTGATGAAGTGACCTGGTGAGTAGAAATGGTTTAACTCCACAAGTTTGGGTGCAGTTTCCAAGGGGAGATGGTCTGCCATATTAGCTTTAACTTCAGGGTTTTATGGAGAATCCAGGTTTTTTCAAAGTTCACTTTCCCCAGCGTGGAGCATGAAGGAAAAACACTGTTACAGCTAAGTGCATCACATCTCCCTGGACCGAACACAGAGACGTTCCTCTGCAGGAAATGGTCGAGCTTTTTATCTTTGCCTGAAAGTTTTGTTTCGTGTCTCTGCTCCATAAATGAATAATTAAGATCCAAATACTTGTGTTTGTTAAACCAAGTCATGTGAATGAAACAGGGGGTTAGATTTAATATCAGTAAAAACATTAATAGACTGAAATAAAACAAGAAAATGCTCTACAGATACACAACCCAGCTTTCTGAACCCGTTGCCAGGAGGTACTTGCTCACCTCTCTTTTAATTCACTCATACATTCATTCTGAGCTGATACAGAGCAGCTGAGATCTGCTTGGAAAGTTGCAGAACCAGTTCTTTTGTCTAGTCAGAGCTGCCAGGGTGGTGTATTATAACCTCCAACCCATTATAATCCCACTCCTATCTTGTTGCAGACACTTTTCGGAGCACTTGAATCAACCCTTGGATCGCAGCCCCGTCCATCCCACTCAGCAGGAAGCTGAACTTTGCTCGAAGCGAGGGGGGGAGGAGTCAACGGATTGCCTTTCCCTCCTTCCTTCAACCTGGCAGCTAATTGTAAGTTGCTGCAGAGGAAAGGTGGAAGGTGTGGGAAGTGCTTCAGCGTTTGGAATAAACCGTCCATGGAACAGGCTGTGATTTTATAGGTAAGGCTCTCCATGTTCATCTCCATGTTTACTGCAGTGAACATCATCATGACATGACATGCAAGTTTCTGCCTTAAAGCCAGAGGGTTCAGAATGCTTTACTGATCACAGCAGCGGTATACCTGCAGTCTATACCTGAGCTCCTGCTGCAGTAGTGTTGAGCAAAGATAAACCGGTCACTTCAGCTTCTAGGATGTTTCTGATTCAGTATAAATGTGTTTTATTCATCATCTTTGAGCTTATCAACACCTAGACAATAACAGGAATAACAATCATTAGAAGTTACAAATGTAAATTATTTTCTAAATAAGAAACATCCATTTATAAAGAAACATGTGCTAGGAAGTTTACTCCGTACATTTCTTTGCTGAATGAGTAACTTAATTTTTTTTAATTTATTTGAGCTACACTGTAAAATCACATACAAATCAAATGGGAAACAGTGATTGCGTTGCCACACAGTGCTGTCAAGAGAATCCATGTATTAGTCAGAAAGACAACAGTCAACTCTGGAAGCTGATTTGTTGGGAAAGTTTTAAAGGCAAACATACATGACTCTGACCGAAAGCTTTTTAAAGGTGTTTGAGCTCTTAACATCTAAAATGTTCCGACTTTCTGGAGTAAGATCGATTGAAGAAAAACCAGCAGAATATGCACATTTCACAAATTCACTGATTTGTGGAACAGGTTTCTATGCTTCATCACGTTACACTGATGGTTCCTAAATAGTTAATAGAATGTGGCAAAGAGTCCCAGGTTTGAATTGTCCATGAGGGACCAATGGATTCTCCACAGATGTTTAGCATATACTGCTATTGTGACCAAGTTTTGGTACACAGAACAACAGCTGCTATATGGGAAGATGTCAAGTTTAAGCTGGAAAAGATTATAGTCTTTCCTGGCTTATGACTGAAAGTTAGTTGGCTTCTGTCAGTTCTATGATAACAACATAATCACAATAGGAATATTTAATCTTTTCCAGTCATTTGAATTGTTGCTCAATGAAACTTTAGCAACTCACACAGATCATGGTTAGTTGTGTCAGATGGCTGTACACACTGCTTTGGTTCTGCAGGATGTTTCTTCCTGTTAAAGGGGAGTATGCGCAGTACGAGGGATTGGTGCAAAGTCAGGGATATAATGCAATCGATTATCTACTGTGACTACATGCTGATCTAGTAGGAGAGAATGCTCCAAGTCAACGACTTGAGGAAAATCTGCTCTTGGAGGATATGGCACTCTGTAATTAGACAATAAGTTTTTTGTTTTCCAAAGATGATGTCTTCATTTTAGAACCGAATTCAATTTAGTTTAAATATATATCGCACATTTACAACAAATATTTTCTTCACTTCTTTTTACAGAGGAGTAAAAGTGTAAAATTCCAGTTTATTCCAATTAAATCCATGGTGTCGTTGGGTTTAGCTCCAATTCCATTCTGTCTGTGTGTAATTACAGTCAGCTGATTATGTAGTCACAGAAAAACTAACCGATTGCATAAAGCTATGAGTTGGGGGTGTCTACCCACCTTGGAGTAGTGTTGTTTTAGGGGTGTTCAGATCATAAGCCACCCAATGACAACCAACCTTTTAGTTGCCATTGGGTGACCATTGGGTTGGGGATGTGTCTGGCTGAAAGTTGCCTGTCGGGATTAAGCTAGCGGCTCTTGTTGAAGTCCCTCCCTCCTGACCTCGTTGTAGCTGGCTGACCTGATGGAAAGGTAAAGGTAACGTGCCCTCACCCTTTAGGCCCTCAGAGTTCTGGATGGTGTCAGTCTAATGGGTTGTGTGCTGGGGGACGGAGGGTAAGGGGCCACCAGTTTGGGGCTCGGCCTGCATAGCAAGCTTTACTGATGACTTACCTCATATGGCTTTTCTGAAGTAGTACCTTATATCTGGCTGGCTGAGGATGCTGCACCCTTTGCCGGTGTCGGTGGCTGAGCGTTGGATGCCTCCAATTTATACGTTTGCTTTCTCTCGCTCTCCCTCACACGAACACATACACACAAGAATAGTTCCTTTGTTAGCGCCTTCATTTTGGACTCAATTGAAGAGAGGTGCTGAGCCGGAAAAAACAAAGAGGTTGACATTGGTAATCTCAGTAAAATCGCTGTTGTTTTTTTTCAAGAGGAAATGCTCATGCTCAAGGAAATAATCTCTAAAATAAAACAAAAACCAAAAAGGATCATAAAGACAACTTCAACAACGACTATAAACAACATATAAATGGAGAGCAATATGAGAAAAAAGCAGAGCGAGAAAAAATAAATAAATTCTCCAGCAGCTGAAGCCCTTCAGCCCCAATCCTGCAGGACTAACCCAGTCTAACCATAAACTTTATCAAAAAGGAATGTTTTAAGACAGGATGTTTGCCTTATGAAATAAACTGGGAGTTGGTTATGGAGGAGTGTGATAACTAAAGATTTGCCTCCTATTCTGCTTTTAGCGCCTCGAGGAACCTGCAGTAATCCTGCAGTCTGAAAGGAAAGCGGTCCAATCAGACCTCTAACTTAAGAAGGAGATTGATTATCACAGTATGTAAGAAGAATACTTTTAAATTGACTTCTGCATATACAGTCAATGAAGAAAAAATAAATCATATATAGATATCATCAAACTTATCAGAAAAACACTTCTTTACTTATACATTTTTCTTTGTTTTTATTGTTGCTAATTTCATATGAAATTATGTTCCTGCTTGCTTTTGATTTATTTTATTTTCTCACATCCGCTGCCAACACCTCTGTTTGAAGAGATTGTATCATACACTATACTAACAGAATACAGAAACAGTTGTAGATTGTGCGAAGGTGAACTTGGCGAAAGGGAAATCCTGAGCAAGCCTCTCTGGCACATGAACAAACAACAACAAATGCACCTACAAAACTCGCCAGAAGGAAGAGGCGCAACACCTGGCAGAGGGAAGTTTCCCTCATGAGCTCAGGAACATCTGCTTCACATGAAGCATCACCGGCTCGTCACGTCTGGGACTCAAGGTGTTGTTTTGTTCTGAACTTTGGTCGAAGCCCGTTACATTTAGTCTGGAGTCTTGTTTCAGAGCTTTTCATGGAACAAAAAACATCTCTGTAAGTGATCTGCTTTAGCCAGCAGATTAGACGCGACAAACTTTGAAAACAGCCTCTCGGTCTCCCGGCATTTCATTCTTGGCTGTTTTCTAAGGTCGTTTCTGTTTGTGTTTACCAGATAATCTTGAGCATTGCAGGTCCACGTAACCTCAGATCAGGTGTCATAATCATGAGGGTGATATGAAGTTGTCTGAAAATATAAATAAGTTTTGACAAAGTGATGACTCTGCAGAAACAGTAGTAGTTCTCTCTGATCTGATGGCCCCTGAAAACTCACGGTCTGCTTCATGTGTGCTTGGACAACAGATTATTTGCACTTCAGGAAGTGTTTGTCAAGAAATTCCACAACTCCCATTGTCAACTTTCATAAGTGGAACGCAATCTCTAACTTTGAAGAAGCCATGTCTGGAAGGTTTTATCCTCCCATCCTGCCTCTTTGTCTGGTCACTACAGACACATGAATCATGGAGTCTCACTCAAGTGCATCTTTTACATCCTGAGTAATTATGTTGTGTTTAGACCACCGGCTTCTTCTCCTGCAGCACCCGGAGGCATGAAAGTCATACATCATAACATGCAGACAGTGCCTGTATTCATTAAAAATCTTATGTAGCCCCTGGCTTAATGTAAGCAGCCTATTTCAGTGAACTGGAGGCAAGAGCAGACCTGTTCCACATCCTCCATGCAGACTGTGTGAGGTTACCTCATCGGTGTTGTATAATCTGACTTTTATTAGGCCATAAGATAAAACAAACAAGCATTGTGACGGATAGGACTGCTGCAAAGACGGGGTTTTGTTTGTATGATTCCTCCAAATGTGATGTTTCAGGAGGCTGCTTATGGTCAGGCAGTCAGTAGGTACTTTGAAGCAAAAATCAAAATTAGTTCTGAGGTTTCATAAAACTAAGCTCAGCGATAATAAAACTCAGAACCTTTTTAAATAATAAAGCTCTGAGGTGTATGATGTCAATCTCATAGGTTGTTCGTCAACAACACCAAGAGATGGTCCAACAGTTAAGAGAAGTGAGGCAAACCAAGCAGAGCATTAGAAGGCCTTATTGCATTTTCACATAAAGTTGATGTGACATTGTTCTGAATTTTTATGGGTTCATGCTCATCTTATTCAATTGTTTTTCTAGAAATGTTGTCTTTGTGAGGGTAAATCAGCTGCTGGTCTGAGTGTCCCACCAACAAGCACAGGCTGCCAATTTTGAGGTCATAAGACTTTGCTTTGCTTAGAACAGATGGAAATCTGACTGATTGAGTCTGGCTTCAGTATATTTAGTCCCAATGTTTTTGTTGCCATTAGCATGGTAATATTAGCAGTGAAATATTTTAGATAAATATGATGCAAATTCAAAAATGAGAGAGTAGAAACTGAAGGAGACAATCTAAGCTGTGAGTCACAAATTCTTCCTCCTCCATTGCTTTTAGCAGTTTAAGTAATTCCTCTGTTGCAGAATCTTCAGCTCCAGTTTGCTTTAATCACAACATATTGTTCTAAGTCGGCTGTTTCAGCTTTTGTTTAGTCCAAAACACAGAAATGTTTTCTCAAGGCTTTCCATGCATCTGTCATCAGCAGTAATTTTGTCAGTCCATTGTGAAACTGCAGTGCCACCACCCGGCGGTCATCACAACAGTCAGTCTGACAGAGCTTAAACCAAGTGCAAGCAGAGCAGCAATTAACATGTCTGAGGCGTGAAAAGCAACAGCAGCAAGGATGAAATTTCCTGCAGGTTCAAACATGACAACTGCTTTCACATGCAGAGACGGTACACGATTTTCTTCTTCTTCTCTACTTACTAGAGGGAATTATGATTAAACTCTATTCCAACCCACACATGCTCTCTTTTTTTTGATAAGTTTTAGGCTCACTTCATGACCTTTTCTGTGTTGCAGATTATTGTTTTTTTTTTCTCCATATACCAAATCATATCCTGCTTTTTATTTCGTCCATCTGCTCTCCAGTTGGCTTGACATTTTCAGATGCACTTCGCTCACTGCAGACTGTTCTGACCCCAGGCGAATAAAACCACACCTGACTTCTGACACGACTTCCTTTGGCTGTCAAATGTCTGACGCTGTAAACAGCAACAGCAAAATAAATTTTGGGGATTTTGGATTGTTCCCTGTCATACGTTTGATATTCGTTCTGCTTTAAAGGAAATTTATTCTTTGTTAAAAAGAATGAAGAAGTGATAGATAAAATAACACAGGAAGAGGCTCTGACTTCAACACTAAAGATGGGTCAAAACACAAATTAAAGAAAACTTAATTTTTTTTAATTATTCATTTTTCACATCAATAATTCAACACACAGATTATTTTTAATGTTGACATGACCAGAAAAAATATTGCCTGATGTCAAAAAAATAAATAAATAAAACAAACAAACAAAAAAAAATCCTCCAACAGTGCCAGTGTTGGTTCTTCTTATTGATCATTTGACAAAGGAAGTACAGGCTGAGAAATCTCACATTAGCTCAACATGGCAGAGTGATGTTTGTTTACAAGGTTTGCAAAGTAAGATGGTGTGAGCAGTAGCACAGAATCAGTGTAGGTTGGCAAAGCAGGTTTCAGGATTCATACTGACTCCTGCATGTGTGCCTACGGAGTTTTCAAGCCAACTTTCTGCCTGGGTTCTGCTTAAGACTCTCATATCGGCTCCACAGTCACTAACCTCTCCAAAAGCTCCTTGAGCAGCGGCGGTTTCTGATATGGGTGACATGGGCAATCACCCATGAAGTGACATGAGACATATACAGATATATAGATATATATTGTTTACAGTCAACACTTTATGAGTTATAAGTTAGGGAGGAAATAAACAGGACATGCTCAGTGAGAGGACCGGGTAGCTGCCAACTGGGCCAGGAAGTTCTGTCTGATATCTGACTCGGTGTGGATATGTCTACAACCCAACAACTTACTGGAGAGTTATTAACTGTGTGAAGAAGCCAACTAAACAAAAAACAAGACAAACAAAAGGCCCGTTGAGCGACTGATGGTAAACGAAAGAAAATATAACATACAGAATTAAAAACATTTTAATTTAAAGGTATATTGTTTTTATTGGTCAAGCCTTTATTTTATTTAGTGTTTGGTTAAAACAATTCATTTAATTTATGATTGATACTACTTTATTTATTTATTTTTTTATTTAATAGATTTATGTCACAAT
Organism: Poeciliopsis retropinna; assembly: GCA_010277075.1. NCBI lineage: Eukaryota > Metazoa > Chordata > Actinopteri > Cyprinodontiformes > Poeciliidae > Poeciliopsis > Poeciliopsis retropinna. Next base: position 4,105,353 of record VMRM01000009.1, read on the forward strand.
GATGCCTCTTTCAGAGCAACACAATGCATGATGGGAGTAGAAAGTTCATGTTTGGGCCTCTACCAAATCTTTCCTTGATACAGGCAGGGTAGAGGCGATGCTGGTAGTTCCACCATGTGAAGGTTTGTTTTAGTTTATCCATAATCCTACTCCAAATATTCAGTCACATTTGATAGATTATAATTATAATCTCTCTGATGCAGCTTATTTGTTAGATCAAAAGAATATGAAAAATAACCTATAAAATGGTACTGTGTTTTTCAAATTGTCTTTGTCTTGGTCTGACTACATTATAGCAAATTATAGTAATTAACCAAAATGACAGTTTAAAAACCATCAGTTTTTGTATAGTTAGTCTATAAAATGTGTTTCACTTGGTGAATTAAGTTACAGAAATAATTCAGCTTTTTAATTAATTATATTCCAGTTTATTCACTATGACTGTACAGACTCCCTGTTTTCCCACACTCCTCTGGATTCTCCTGTCTTATCTTGTTCTCAGTCAGTGATGCTTCATGGTTTTGCTTCCCTTTTGTTTCCCTTTTTGACATAGGAATTTTATTTAACAATCTTCACATGCAATTGAGTCCTTACATCAGGGACTGATATTATTCTTGGCTTTTGTCAGTTTTATTGTAATTGTGCAATTTTTTTTTTTTTTTTTTACAATTTTTTTCTGCAGACTTACTCGGATTTTAATATTTTCCTACACGTCTGAAGACTCAATCAAATTAAAAGTATTCTGTGTGTTTTCTGAACCAAACGGAGACGGTCTGATGTGAAAAGACGCTTCTGTGTCCCTTTGTGGAGGAGTTTTTTTTTTTTTTTTCCCAGCTGGGAGTTGGTTTGTAGCAGCTTTTAGCTCAGTCGGTGGGGATTTAACAACACTGAAACCAAAAACCATACCTGGTATAAAGGGCAGAGAAGGAAAAAGCCGCCTTTTACCGCTGAGCTGAGTGGATTTGAGTTGCAGAATAAAACTGACTGAAGGCTTCATTTAACCAGGACGGCACCACCTTCTGTTTGCTGCTGAGATAGAAACATTCAGTCTGCTGTAGCTTAGTGAGCTCCAACATACAGCAGGTTTTAGAGCGAGTCGATCCATTCAAAGCTGAGATGGTTTGGGCTGAGGATGATGAACACTGAGATGCTGGCGAGGAGCAAAAAAGCAAAAGGACAAAAGAGGTTTGTTAATAATGAAAGGAAGGTGTACAGGCTGTCGGTGTGACAGAGGTGGAAGCTGAAATATGGTGAGATGGAAGTAATGGGATTTAACTGGAGGAACCAGCGAAGAGCGAGAGCAGCAGAAGTATTAAAGACTGTGGCCGACTAAATCTTGACTTCTCTACGGAGATTTCTTCATGTTTCTCTTCGCAGACATTTCTCTGAGGGATACATAGTGGATGGAGGATGCTTATTGTCCTAAAGCTTCACCAACATGGAAAATACCTCAAGTTTTTGACCCCCGTTGCATGTGTTTAAGACTCTTTAATTGCGTTTTTCAAACAATTGACTCAGCTGAAGAATTTGGGAGGGAAGCCGTTGGTGCATTTAATACCCAGTCCGTACTGCTGACCGAGAAAATGTAAAGCCCCGTAAACAAACGAATGAAACAACTGCTAATCATCCAAACACTGTTAGCAGCTTTCTCACTGCATCCCCCGTGTGTGTCTCCTGTGTGAGCGTGTGTCTGCACATGCCTCTTGCTCATTCCTCCGCAGCTTAAGAAAACAGTGAATGTGCAAGCAGGTAGTCACAACAATCAGAGCTACAAGCTGAAACCCTCTAACGCTGGCTGGCTCTCCCTCAGACAGCACCCCCAACACATTATTCTAAAGCTCTTAACTTTCAGGATCTATCAGTATCCGGTGTGATTGATTGGACTGATAGGACTGTCATCATCAGAACGTATGGAACTGCTACTTCTGTATTTCCTCCTCAAATCAAATGATGTGAAGCTGTCTTTCCCCTCGTAGGTTCAGTCAGAGCTGAGGCTGTGAAACAGAGGAGCCCGACCATGCTTGAGCTTGCCTGGAAGTTGTTACACGGTGCAACAAAAGGGTGTTGACCCAAGAGTTTCAGAAGCTTTTGTTCCAGGTGACAGCCATTACTCTTCGTAACAGCCTTGCTAAACATGTGCCAGTGGTGTAAGAACCATTACAGCAGCCTGGAAATCTCTCTGGAAATGACGCATCCCGCTGGTAGTTAAATAACGCAACCTTCTTCCCCTAATGATGACCAAGAGATTATATGAACAGATAGGGAAAAACCAAAGATGCAAAGTTAACCAATATGCTTCTGGTGTCATCCATCAAAGGCTGATTGATGGATGACAGGTTGCAATTAATCAATCATCTGTACAGCTCATGCAAGCTAAGCTTTTTGGTTAATGATTCCTTTACACTGAATGTCCTGAGAGCTCTTGCGTGCCAGCAATTCCCAAGTAGCCTTGTTCAATCTCCATAAAAACCCTGCTGAAGACTTACAAAAACCTTTACCCAGTTGCTGATTTCAAAGGAATGACACCTTTGACAAAAATATGTAAGCATTTTTAATTTGTTTTCCTTTCTTTTTTATTTAAATATATATTTTTTAAATTCAAAATATGTGGTGAAAATGTAAAAAAAAAAAAAAAAAAAAAGGGATGTAAGTGCATTTAATGTCTGACAAATGTAAATATGGAAATAATCCTCCAGGAGAGACATTTGGACACATTTGTGCAGCACAAACAGATCACAGGGATGTCTATAGTTTGGGGTTCAGTGGGAAGAGAAGGTCTCTGACCGGCCGCAGGTTTGATTTCAGCTTCCCTTCACCGCATCGAAGTGTCTTTAGCCAAGTAGCTTAGCATTGCTGTTTTGGTGTGTGAGAGCAGATGTGTTATCAATGTAGCCCACATTACACTGCATAATGCATCGTCTTAATTCAAGCAAGATTGGGTTAATCAAACAGTCATCAATCAATAAATAATAATTCTCTCTAACATTTTACTCCTATCTGGGACACATTACATCACAGTGTGTGTTTGTTGACTCAAATAGCTGTGTGTTACAGAGACTGACATCTGCACCAAAAACTGTCTTAAAACAAGCTGAAGTGTTGCACATGAATGACACACATACACACACACACACCCACGCATACACACGCACGCACAACCAGTCCTGTGTCCAGGTGGGGTGTGTGTGTGTTGGATTCCAGCAGGAAACGTGCCCATACCTGAATGCTGACGGACAACCTCCGTAAGACAAATCCCAACATGTTCTCCAGACAACCTTCCACTTCTAGCTGACACCCACAACACACATCATTTAAGCACTATAGTCCACCCGTTTCTTTAGTCTGCAGCAGGTTGGCAGGTCTCCTGGTGTGGTTTTACTGGAAACCTTCCCTCTGGGAGTCAGCTGCGTTCTTGTGTGTTCAGCTTTGTTCAGCAGGAAGGTAGGTAAAGAGAGAGGAAGCTTATGTTGGAGAGGTGAGGATATCAAGGTTCTTCTGTCTTTGAATACATTTAGACCATTTCCAGTTTTCTGTATGGATTTTCTTCAATCTGGTCAGATTTTTCCTTTGATTAATATGGGTTCTTACAGAAGGCAACTTTAATATCCACTAAGACAAAAAGTGTGAAAGAAGTGTTGTTTTGCTAGATAATCTTGAATTTTCTCTGCATGTAACACAAGCAAACCATAACAAAGGAAATATTTTGGATTTGATTATGTTGAAAAGTCTGAGAAAATCACTGATGTGGTTGATCACAAGACTGATTGTCTTAATCAGTGGTCTGATTAAGACAAACGTCTCCCACGTAGCACCAATAAAAGTTAATCAATAGATCATTTGAAAACATTGCAGTAACAATAACAACACAGATTTTCCAACTGAGATCTTACATCATTACCTCTGCCTTTAGCTTTTTTTGATGACCTTTTAAATAGTTTTAGCTCCATGACTATAATGGATGGCAGGTCTAAGATGATGAAATTCAATCTCATGTAACTTGAGGGAAGATGTCATGATGTGCTTTCCATTTTTCAGCATTTTGCACAGAGCCAATAACACAACACAGCAGCCACAAATTTCGGCAGCACCGGAACCCCGTACATCACAGTCCGTGGAAGCATCTGTGCCACTGCCTCAGGGCTTTCAATTAAAAAGAAATCAGCATGGAAATATGCCACAATGTTATTGCAGAGCCATAGCTCATATGCTACAGCATATGGCCTTTGCACAGTTCTCTATGTCCATGAATGTTAGCTGTTTGGACCTTACACACAAGCATACACCTGTATTCATACGGTTTCTATCTCAGCTGATGTATAGTTTTCCACTCAGAGTTCATTTCCACTGCAGCCTCATGAGGGTTGAAGAGACCCTGTTTCTTCCCACTGTCTGTTCAAAATAGAGGCAGAAAAAAAACTAATGATGTTATCCCCTTTCCAGGACTTTAGGAGAGTTTTGTATCCTTGTTGTCCCTGAGAAATAAACTGAGATGATAGCAGATCACTCCTCACATGTTTCTTGAAAGCATGTCATTGTTTTACTTGTTAGAAAGATGGAACCGGACACTCATGTGACCACAACAACTCACGTGGCGTCGTGAGGGATTTGTTTCTATAAACTTGAGAAGTCCAAAGTGTTTAAGTTCTACTTTGGATGGTTCTGTATAGCCGAGAATCTACATCAGCACACCAGTATTTTCAGATCTCCCTGAGCTCAAAAACACAACGAACAAATGAAAGGCCTTAAATCAGGTAAAGATTAGACGACCTTGAAAGAGAGAAATGTATTTGCAATTAGTTGTTGGAGAGTTTTCAGTGTGGAATAGCAGAAAAGTATTTCTGAGACACATTTATGAATCACAGACTTGGTACTTTAGTTTTGGAGAAGTCAATATTTGGGGGAAAATTGGAACCTCTGTCAACATTGTCCAGAAATCTGGTCTGTATTCGGAGGGATGGAGGGCTCTTTGAGAAACAGACATCACAACACACTGGAGAAATGTCTCCAGTTCCTTGACATTTATTTTTTGCAAAATGAGTTGGAGTTAGGGAAACAAATGTGTGATACTCAATTCAAAATGTTGCTTATACTAAGAAAAATCTATCAGAAGTGTGTCTCATTTTGAACTCTGTTTCCTTTCTTCTATAGGAAAAGGGAACTGCTTGAGCTGCCTGTTTTGGACCCAGATTACCAACGATAGTCTTGAAAGACGGCATCTGACAGATGTTCAACAGTCATCCGAAAGGACTCTCCAGGAACTGATTTTGTTGCAGATCAACATTTCAATGGAAAAGTTCAAAAAATGCATCAACACTTTCTGGATGATGTTTAGGATGTTTTGCTCCGAGAACCTTTACATGTAATTTCATTACATGTTTTCTATTTCAAAACACCTGCCTTGGAACTTATTTGGCAAATCTAAACTTCTCCAGTCTCTTCATCTTGCTTAAAACTTCAGAAACCCCCTGTGTGCGTTTTTTTTCTCCACCTTGACTCCAGATTTAAGAGAACATTTTTGAAAGCGCCACCCGGTGTTTGCTGGGTTCCGACTTGAGCGACTTTAGACATTTCGACTGGATCACACCGTCCACATGTGCTGACAGGTCATTTGGGGTGTGAAGTCAGCAGCCACACTTCCAATTTGATAACAGCGTTTGACCCCCGGTGTCACACAGCTGCCAGTCGTACTGTACATCAGCCATTATGGAATCTGTGGCGGCAAGAATGGCCATGGTGACCGACTCGCCCAACCCGTCGCTGAAATCTAGGACTACCGTGACAACAGATGAAGACTCTTTTGTGAGCACCGTCAGCCTTCCCTGCAGCCACTTCCTGTCTGCAAACTTCACTGCTGTTGGTGAGTGTTTGCCCATCTGACCTGCCGGTGCTTTGAGTGTGATGATAATTGCTTGCTTCTCTAATTAAATAGGACAATGTGCTAAAGCTCTTTCTGTGTGTATGTGTGGACCTGTGAAGTTGAGTGTTGTGGTGAGTTAAAGCTGTTGTTTAATCTGATGCTGTGAAGTTGGTTGGAATGCAACACAACACCTAGTGAGCCTTATGCTGCGTTTAAAAGCTTGATTTGAAGCTTTCAAACTTCAAATCTATATTATGGAGCAGATGTTAAAGATGCTAGATGTATTGTAGCTTTCTGGATGACAGCCATCTTGATGAAATCAAGCTAAAGTTACCAGATTTCTAAGTGTTGAAGAAAGCTTCTGTCTCCTGGAGCCTTCCACTGGTCTAGCTATAAAGTTAACTCGTTTAACTCCGTAAGAAGTTTCTTTTTTTTTTTTTTTTTTTTTGTGAGAGGAAGTAAAGACAAGTGTGTCTGCAATGTGGGAGGAGAACCAACCCAAAACAGTCTCAGCTGCATAAAACAACAAATCTGGACACAGTCTGGCAGCATGAAGTCATTCCTGACCCAAAGATGGCTGACAGCCAATGAAAAAGGACGGAGGGACAGAACATCATCTGACAGTTTCATATTATAAACATATGTGCAAGACTGCGGTTAGCATAATACTGACAATTAAAAAAAAATTAATTTATTTATTTTAGAATACTTTATATTGGATTTTTTATATAACATCACAATTATTAACAGACAGGATAAAATCTGTTCAGGATCCAGCAAAATTCAAATAATGAGGCATATCTAAAGTAAAATACATTTACAATGATATAAAATGACAACATAAAAGCAAAAGGACAGGACGGGGGAGGACCATAAACATTACGGATTAAAAAAAAACTTTTATAAATCAGAAATCGCCAAATGTTTTTAAAACCAAACGTTTATTTGTATAATCCAACTCTGTGTTTTTGTTGCTTATAACATAGTGCAAGATGATTGTTTTCTTTAAGTTTTTCTTAAAGAAGCTGGATTAATCTGCGCTTTTCCCCAGCTGCAGTCGAACCGTCTTCCTCCTGTTAATGAATAAGTTATCACAGGACTGAAGGCAACCGGACCTCCTAAAACCATCAGCTGCGCCGCTTCTATTCTCCTTCTCTGAATGCATCTGATTGGGCTCTACATTTCTCTCTGTGTGCTGAGGTCAAGAGGTCAAGGAACCGTCAGGGCTGCTGATGCTCTCTGCTGGAAAGACTCTAAAATCAATTCATGCAGAGAAGGTCAGAATCGGAGCTGAAAAGCTTAGAGGGGCGTCTGATGGATGTGAGGCCTGGCGGTTTACAAATATGAACTTTGCAGAACTTTATTTCAGTTTTGGCTGTAGCAAAGACAGCGCTAACAAAGCAACATGGTCCATGTGAGTGGAATTACTTTTTTTTCTTCAATACAAACACATGTTTGTACCTTCATCATCGTTTCGGTCTTTCCGATGGCTTTCCTACCCCAGTCACTTATGTTCAGATAAAGTTCCAAATGATTGCAATAATGAAATTAATGCAAGTGTAGAAACAGATGAGGACAGCAGACCGACCCCAGCCTGACTGGTGACCCAAGTCATTTCAAATGCTGTTCTTTTAGACAGGCAATAGTTTTTGTGACAATTTCACTCATAACAGGAAATGTGTATTTTTCAGCAATTTGACTTAACTTGTGTCTTTTTTTTTCTTGATCACTTTTTACAAATCAGATGGGTTTGCTTCAGGTGTTTGCTCTCCACAGCTTTCTTCTCTCAGCTTTTCAATTTTTGACTTTAGAAAGCATCATGTTCTCTGTCTTCTCTTCTCTTGACCCTTGCTTTATTTGTTGGTTCTGTTGACGTCTGAATATCACGAACTACTTTTTGTATCCTGATTAAATTACTTCTCATAATCCTCTGCTGCGGTTTGAATACCGTGCTGGTATGAGGTATTAATTGTGTCTGCAACAAAACTTTGTCCACAAGTCACCTGTTCTCTCCTGTCCAGAACCATCCATGCAAAAATAATCAGTCTGACGTTTTAAATAATTTATTGAGTGTGTGAATGAGTAAATTTGGGGTCTTTCAGACCAGATAAAGCATCCATACAAGTACAGATCATTTACTATTTACCAAGTGATATCAAAGCACTTTATGCTCATGGACGCTGAAGTCTTGCTATTTTAATAAGAGCTGATTAGTAGTTTGACCTTTAGTTTCATCAAGGATTTCATTAGTTCAGAAGAGCCGCACGCATCAGCAAGACTCAATGACTATAAAGTAAAACCCTGAACTGCTGCTTAATCAGGCAAAAATATGTGAAGACATTGGAGAGCTGAATGCTGCCTAAATAATGAAATCACTGCAAAGGTCAAGTAGGCAGAAGTAGCATTTGTGGTTCTGGGAAGACTGATTTTCTTGCTGTTGGAGTCTCAGTGCTTTGTTTGTCTGCATGGCTGAAAAGGACACAAATGTCAGTCAGCAGCAGTCAGAGAGTCTGATGTGGAGTCCTGCTGCAGGAACATCACAGGGAGAGCAGAGCATTCCCTGAATACACTAACACTCCCACTGTGGCGATGTTTCAAATGATGTTTGTAGGGAGAGGCACACTGGAGAATATTAACAAGGAGGAATCGAATCACTGGAATTAAAAGAACAAAGAAAAAAAGTGTTCGTAACCTTTCAGGTGATTTTAGATAATTACTCTAAAACTATAGAAATTGAATATTTGCCTTGTGCTCAAGGCAAAACAATGTGATGTTAAAAAAAAACAACAAAAAAGGGCAATATTCTCAGAGTAAAGTCAGAGCTTTATTATTCTCTGAAATAATGTAAAAAAGGAATCAATGAAATAAAAGTGAAAACAGAAAAATATAGAGACGCACATTTCGTTTCGTATGGTGCAACAGTAAAAGGGATTCAAATTATTATTCATATCAAAACCAAATTAAATGTAACTTTATTCTCATACTTGTTGGTATTTATCAAGGACAATGCATTCATCAAAATTAAACTGCATTTCTTTGGGATGATTATTATTCTAAATTGATTTTTAAAAGGTGATAAACTGACCAGTAATGCAGCAGCTTGTGGAAAAGGATGAGCAACAGAATAGGTAAAGAATAGTTCATCCTTTACTGACTGACAATCTATCTAATTTCAACATCCTTTTTGAAACCATGTGTGCACATCTGTCAAATTCTTGATTCTGGTTCTGGTTGGCGGTGATGGCTGCAAGGTGCGTGAAGGGCGATTGGGAACATTTGCAGTGTTTACCTCCATCCCAAAACGTCCAACTGCTGCCTCTGCTGCAGGCTGATGCTGCTTCAGATGTAATTAAAATCCATCTGCCGTGTCTCAGCGCCGTTGGTGGCCTGTCAGTCTGAGGATGTGTGCAGAGGAGCTGATGTTGACAGAGCACAAACGAAACGAAGCCACGGAAAGTTGAGCAGTGCCGAAAGCAATTTCTTTCAGACTTAGACGTATCTAACTCAGCATAATAGAGCTAAACGAAGGCACTTTACAAGTTAATTACTATAAGCTGCTTGTTGTTGTGTTCTATGGGAATGTGGGATCAGAAGGACTGTGTGGGTCAGCGGTTCACCGTCTGACCTTCTGCTTTGTGCTTGAATGTCCCAGAATTAGCCTTCGTTGTGGCCTTTGGTTCATTTCTATGGCAGGAATAAACAACCAGCACAAGGCGCTCCAGAACAGGGACAGACTTAAATGTTTTAATCTCACCCTGGGCTGTCCAAAATGTGGCTTGGGTCCCATTTTTTGTTCTTCGACTATGTTTCTGCAGCCCTGACAGTTATGTTTTGAAGATAAATAATTCTGTGTTTTTCCTTCTATCTCCTTTAGCAAGATGCTACGCTAAAGTTAAAGGAAATGACATGCTAGGAAACGCCCTCAAAGCTAAGGGTAGAGGCTATGACACCCTAGGGAACGCCCTCTTTAGGGCCTAGCTGAGACAGAGGGTAACAAAGGGAATGGAAAACCATTTTGTCCTACTAACTCCTAAAGGTAGCAAGAGAAATGGACCAGCTGTATTTTGGTATTAATAAATACAATTCAACTCACTGACTCTTTTTCAACCTCATATATTACGAACTCAGCATGGAGAACGGATAAATCTGAGGCAGATGGAGACTTTTTATTCACAATCACCTGCTGGTCTGGGCAGATTGGATCTCAGAAGATTCCTGAGAGGAGTCTGAGGGGCAGCTGGAGGTTTTGTTTTTTCTTTTCCTGGTGCTTCACTTCATTCATTTTGTCACTTAAAAAACTACTTCAGGAAGTAGATGTCCTGTCGACAGAAGCCCGGGAAAAACTGAAAGTATTTTCTAGGTAATGGTGCAAAACCCGGCAGCCGACTGGCAGTTTGGACTGAGCTCTGTTGGATTTTCTAGCATCGAACAAGCCGGTTTGTTTTATTTTTGCCTTTCTGATTGGAGCATTCTTGTTTCAATTTATTAACATTTATATTAGTAAATGTCATTTTATTAACACTTCACACCCTGGATGGAGCAGCTTGTCAACTAATAAGCAATTTCCCTTTGGGAATCAATAAAGTATATTCTATTATATTCTCCTCTGCATTCAGGACTGGAACTCAATGACAGTGCCGCCATGCAACTTTGTCCTGATGACCAGGCTCTTTATTGTTCCTTTTACTAATTCAAAATATTATTGTTTTTTTTTATTATTATTATTTCTACAATAAATCTGTAGGATTGCATGTGATCAACTTGATTTACTGGAGTATGTTGTATTTCTCTGAGAAAAGATGCAAAGATGAGTTTTAAATGTGTCACAAAACAAAAACAGCCAGATGGAGGCAGTGCGACTCCCTCGGTTAGGCGCCTATTTTTTTAAGCCAGACACTTCGCCGTCCTAAAACCCTCTCAGTGTAATTTGACAAAAGAAGGGAAAACACAGAGCTGTGATTAAATAATTCAGATTTCTCATGATGAAAGGCTGATTTGATGAGATTCATCGCTATGTGTTGTCTCTGGTTCTGTCTGGATGAAGAGCTCCAGGGTTAATGAGCTGCTTCCCTCAGTGCCTGACCGCAGCAATAAATTGTTTCTGGAAGCTGTTCTATGTACAGTGAAGGTTGAAATGAAAACTGAAATTTTCTTGAAAGATTGGGATTAGATTGTTGTGATGCGTTCTCTCTGTGGATGTATTTTATTAAAACAGTTGGAGTTTCATAAGCCTGATTTAAAGGACACAGAGATAAGCCGTACCTGTCAGGACCTGGGTTGTTTTGAGTTGTTTTGATTGATTGATTCTAGTTTCGCATCAACTCTCCACTTCTGGCACTTCTGCATTTGGGTCCTACTTTACCTGAACACATCATGACAGTACTACTGATATCCAAGCACATTGGCAACAGATTGTGTTTTTGTGACGCACTGTTGGGCTTTCTGACATATTGAGATCCTGTTCATCCTTCCCCTGGGGTTAGGATCATTTTTATGCCTGAAAGATTGATTGGTTGGAGCTATGAGACAAATGCAATAATGAAAATGCATTTGTCTCAGAATGGTCAGGTAAGGTCAGGACTCGTATGTGAAAAAGGCAGGTAAAGTCCAAAGATAATCTCTGAAAGACTTTCAGAAAGCCTGGGTATCATATATAAAATGACACAAACAGACAAATGTCTTGGCATCCAAGGTAAAACTGAGCAAAAGTCTTTGAAATGAATTAATTTCTTACTAAAATGTCTGAAAGGTGCAAGAATCTGTCTCATGATGACAGGAGTCACCAACTCTGATCTGGTTCTGAACATTTTCTAGACCATTCAAATGCTGAAAAACATCAGCATGACTCTACTTCTGCTCCACATTGTTCCCTGAATATATCAACAGTAATGAAATATATTCATATCACACCTTCAAGAGATGACGGACAACCGAACGTAGCACATTGCATGACTGGAGTCCCCAGCCCTGCTCCAGTCGATCCTTTGGGGAGCGACAGCCTTTGTAAAGCAAATTCATTTGAGGTTCAGGCAAAACCCTGTCGGGAAAACCCTCCTGAAAAATCCTTCACAGGATAACTTCAGTCTGGCTCTATGTGGGCACAGAGTGATCATATTGTTAACAAGCAGGGGGCGACTCTAAATAGACCTAAAAAACATAAACTAGAGTAACTAAGGACAAACTAGAGCAAAGAAAAACAGAAAAATGGACAATAGAAATTAAGGACTCAAAACAGCATAACAATCTAAGATCCTGACTGATCCAAACAGCAACTCTGCTATGGTGAAATCACAAGTCACCTGTCCCAGGACAGAATGCCTCATACTCAGGCACCTGACTGTGATTTTGACCCAATAGTCACTTGACCGATGCGTCTTGTTGACTCACCCTAACGCTGTAGTGCCTGAAAATATCTAAAATCCAGATTTAAGCTGCTGAAATGAGTTTCCCTTTGAGAGTTTCAAGGTTTCATGATGAGCGGAGAAATTGTTAAAACATTTCCCTGTTTTCTCACCAGGCATTTTGTTTTGGCTTATTAAACAATTACTGTCAAAAACAGGTACAAGAAGAAACAGTAATTATTTCAGTGCATTCATGTCTAAAAGTAGCAGCTGATAAAAAGAGTCAAGTGATTTCTTCTGGCTCTCAGTCACATGTAATAAATCCTTTGTCTCCAGTGATTGGAAGGGAGGTGTCCAAGCACGGCAGACTGCCACACAGTGCAAACCCAGACTCCTTTTATATGAAACACAGCCTTCACTGGACCATCACAACTCTCCCTGCAACCATAAGCCTGAACAACGCAAAAACAAGATCCGGGCCAGCATACATTTTAATGAAACAACATTGAATTCATTGAACTTTATTTGTGTGTAGAAGCTTTGAGTTCTGCTGAGGGAGCATGCGACTCAAGCTCAGCCTCATTTCACCTGCTGTCACTGGACCAGCACACAGGGCCCGGATTCACCAGAGGCCTCATTTTCTCTACCACGGCCTTAGGCATGAAGTGAGATTGCTTCCAAGTTTGAATTATAGTCAGTCAAACTAATCTCTGGGGGGATTTCCTCTATGAATACCAGAAATATAGGGTAGAAATTGTTTCAGGGCAGTGTTTTGTTTTTTTTTTTACACTAAATTATGTGGATTATTGTGGCCCAATGCAGTTTTTTTTAACAATATATATTTTTATTTTTGCTGGTAATATTTACATTTTCTTTGCAGAAATAACAAATGCCAAAACTCAATCAAAATGTGCTTCAATAAAATGGTTACATACTAATGCAGATAGACTCCTGATTTGTTTTAGAGTTTAATTGTACAGAATAAAAGCACATTAAAGAGTTTGCATTTTGCAAAGCCATTCAGTTCATGTTTAATCTCTGAGCTGGTTTAATTATTCTGGTAAGGGGCTTACTAGCAAATTTCTGGTCTTCTAAAGTGTGTTTTGTTTGTCTCTGATGATGGTGGGCCTGTGGCTGTCGGCCATGTTGCTTCTTTGCTGTGTCAATAACCGTTGAATAAACTTTAGAAATATTGTCACCTTCCACTGGGTCCATTAGCAAATATATAAGAAAAGACTCAGGAGGGAAGCTGCATTTAGAATTTCTCCAACTATCTAAAAAGCCAAGAGCTGAACTGATACTGAACTGATGCTGAACTGATGCTGAACTGATACTGAACTGATACTGAACTGATGCTGAACTGATACTGAACTAATGCTGAACTGATGCTGAACTGATACTGAACTGATACTGAACTGATGCTGAACTGATACTGAACTGATGCTGAACTGATGCTGAACTGATACTGAACTGATGCTGAACTGATACTGAACTAATGCTGAACTGATGCTGAACTGATACTGAACTGATGCTTAACTGATACTGAACTGATGCTGAACTGATACTGAACTAATGCTGAACTGATACTGAACTAATGCTGAACTGATGCTTAACTGATACTGAACTGATGCTGAACTGATACTGAACTGATGCTGAACTGATGCTGAACTGATGCTGAACTGATACTGAACTGATACTGAACTGATGCTGAACTGATACTGTACTGATACTGAACTGATGCTGAACTGATGCTGAACTGATACTGAACTGATGCTGAACTGATACTGAACTAATGCTGAACTGATGCTGAACTGATACTGAACTGATGCTTAACTGATACTGAACTGATGCTGAACTGATACTGAACTAATGCTGAACTGATACTGAACTAATGCTGAACTGATGCTTAACTGATACTGAACTGATGCTGAACTGATACTGAACTAATGCTGAACTGATACTGAACTGATACTGAAATGATGCTGAACTGATGCTGAACTGATGCTGAACTGATACTGAACTGATGCTGAACTGATACTGAACTGATACTGAACTAATGCTGAACTGATACTGAACTGATACTGAAATGATGCTGAACTGATGCTGAACTGATGCTGAACTGATACTGAACTGATGCTGAACTGATACTGAACTAATGCTGAACTGATACTGAACTGATACTGAACTAATGCTGAACTGATACTGAACTGATACTGAAATGATGCTGAACTGATGCTGAACTGATGCTGAACTGATACTGAACTAATGCTGAACTGATGCTGAACTGATACTGAACTGATGCTTAACTGATACTGAACTGATACTGAACTGATGCTGAACTGATGCTGAACTGATACTGATCTGATGCTGCTTACGGTGCGTGAAAGTGATGTTAGAAAAACATAGAGATGTAAGAAATTTAAAAAACAGTCGTAAATCCCATGAAAATATTTGAGGGTAATAATGGGAGACAGAGAGGACGAGGAGCAAACTGAGGTCAGATGTGAAATCTTCAACAGAAACCAACATCGGAGGAGAAGAAAGAGGATGTTTCCTGTGTTCTTTACAGGCCTGGAGGGAATGTGTAGTATCTGCCATCTGAGCACAGAAAAGAGATTTTGTCCTCAATGGCACCTTCATATTACAAAGTTCTTGTCACACAAGCAGCAGCATGCATTATGAATGCTGGGAGCAGGATCGCGGTTTTGACAATTTCTGCTTCAAAAAGTTGAAGAGCTCCTTGTCTTTGTTATGCTCTAACTTTTATCTCACTAGTTAGGAAAATTAAACATCAGCTGTAAAGAAAAAAATATCCCTCCTTTTTACATTGTGTACATTTTTTACATTGTTTCCACTATGTATTCCTGGATTTACATAACTCATTATTAAGACATTATTGAGTTCAAACAAGCTCCTATATGTTTCTGAAAAGTTAATTGTAATTTAGTTACTTTAATTTATTTTAAGTGTACTAAGGTATTTTCGCAAGAAACTATACAAACTTCTTGGTAAGATGTTTTGTTTTTGCAGCATAGCTGAATGCTAATAGAGAACAAGACCAGGCTGATACACACACTGAACTATTACGGCCACTAGACTCCTTCTGTTATTCCACATATGTTCATGCTTTATGTATTTGGTGTGCTGGCATGAAATCCTGGTTTAAACTCTATCTGTTACCAGCCGCAGCTCATCCAGGTCGACGGCAGACTGAGGTGCTTAGTTATCAGCTGCAGGAACTGATCAGGACAAGAGAAGTTTAAATGTTTGTGGGTTTTTGCCCTTCAGAGTTCGGGGACTCCAGGATTGTGTTGAGTCATGCTCTTATTGCATCTCGTTGCATTTACATTTCCAGAGCAATAGATATTCAGACTCAGCAGCCTCTGTATAGGAACTTCCTAAAACCTGAGGGCTTTTAGAGTATATAATAAACATTTCCCAGTCAGTGTTTTAGTGCATTTCAAATATATACTGCTCAAAAAAATAAAGGGAACACTCAAATAACACATCCTAGATGGACAGTTTGATTTCACAGACGTTTGATTTACTTGGAGTTATATTGTGTTGTTTAAGTGTTCCCTTTATTTTTTTAGCAGTGTATAAAATATAACATATTCGATTTTATGTCACGATTTCCCAGTTTCTACCTTTGCTCTGCCCGTCAATGCCCTCCCGCCTCCAGACTGCTCAGTGACTTCCTCTGCTGTTGGCTCTAAAAGCTTGCTTCATGCTAAAAGGAAATATTTGGTGTTTATGGCTGCATTGACTGAGAAACGAAATCTCAACACACAGGAAGAGCTCAAGCAGAAACACCTCGTTTGCTTGCCTCAGCGTCACTTCACAAGACTCCACCTTCTTCACTAGATGAGGCGCCTGAAAAATAAGAAATTAGTATTAGAAATAGTTCTTTAATCTTCAGCACTTATCTTGAAACTAATTATATAACATGATGGTGAAAAAACATTATGCAGTATAATGTATCAGCACATAATAAAAATGATCTGATCTTTGTCTAAAATTGTTTAAATTTTACCTCCAAAGTACAAAAGCACAGAGCAGATTTCTCAATAATCATATTTAAACAAAATATGAATGAAACTCTGCTGTTATTTAGAGTAAATAGCCGCGAGGCGCCGCTTATTAAACATAATCAATAATTCAAGAGCAAATGTGAATACCTCTTTGAAAATAAAAGAGAGCGGCCATTTTGCTCGTCACTTTGCGTCAACACAAAACTAAAGAGGAACGAGACCAGCAATGATCAAGAGTTTACCTTATACACACATCGACAGGTAAACAAAATGCAAACCGTGACCCCAATGACGTCAAACACAGGAATTAGTGTGCGTGAGATTGGGAGCGTCGCTTGTGCAGAAGGATCCAGCGAGGTTCGCCTGAGAAAGCACAGCCAATATCACAAGTGAAGGTGAATAAAAAGTGAATAATCTCCAGTTTGTTTTGAAAGTTAGCACTGCATGATGAAGTGAAATTGGTTTTCAGAATCAGAGTTAAAAGCTCGCATACCTTTGTCTCGTCCGTCTTCCCTCTGCTTGCATTTGGCTGTTCATTTAGAGCCAAGTAAAAACCAATCATTGCTCCTGTCTGGACTATTGAACCACATGAGAGCTAATTTAGGGGAAATATAAAGAGAGACTCATGCAGATCCAGGAAAAATAATTATGATCAATTCAGAAATGCCACAATAAATTGGTCTTTTCACCGCGACTCAGTGTATTTCTCAATGTGAACTGACTGCGGTTTTATCAAGAAGATGAATATTGTCGCAGTTGTTTTTACTGTTTCTCTGACTGCTTGTCTTTCCTTGTCATGCTTGTGTTCATCGGTCTAATGAAATCTGACTGTATTCAAGTCACTTCCCCCTCACTTTTTATAATCTGTTTTATTTGGAGTGAAGAACTGTTGCTGCTGAGCTAACCTGTTGTGTTCCAGCAACAATAAATAACAGTGTGGAAATGGATGCAAAGCCTCCTCAGAGCAAATAATATAGGTTATAATTCAACAACAGCAAATTGCTGATTTCATTCAGATGTTAAAAGATGGCAATGATCTTTTATACTGTATATGAAGGATTCACTGTTCCCATCGCTACACGCCCAGCACGCCAGGAAGCAATCAGAGTATCTGCAAACTTGTAGCCCAGAGCGGGATGCTGGGCTGGTGAGGCAGCTGAAGAGAAGAAAGCAGCAGCAGAACGTGTGTGCAGCAAAGCAGCTCAGATTGGAGGTGTTTTATTCGATATGTTCTGTGAAGTGTGAGGTTGATCTGGTATGAAACACCTGGAGCTCTCCGCCTGAATTCAATCGCATTTCAACAGATTAGGGGCAAACAAGACAGTTCATATTCATGGTTATTTATTTAGACTTGGAATTGGGTGTTTTATAGTAAACACAATTTTAAATCATCACTTTTGAATGGTTGGAAGTTCAGGCGAGGCCCATCAAAATAAATATGAAGTTATGGTTTCTGTGTTGCAAGTTGGAATAATTCACAAAGATGCCTCAGGAAGTAAGACATCATATACGCTTTTCTAGTCCAACCTGAAGAACTTCATCACTGCAAGTAAATGTTCACGTGCATATTTGCGCAGATCTGTAGGGAAAGTGGGGTTCAGGGTCTGGGCTGTGCTGGAGCAGCACCCAGTCACACAGTGACGGATGCTCTGAAAGAGCTTTTATTTGCATTTCTGTAACATTTTCTCACACTGAAACAATCGCACACAGTACAGTATATCTTCCATTCATTGACATTTTGCATGAATTAGTTAGCCTGGTTATTGAAAATAGCACTGACTGAACCATTTCCAGTATTTTTCTGGTTTCTAGCAGAGTTAGGCTGGAGCTAAATGTTGATCCTAGATACAAGCCGACAGCACTTGAACTCAGCAATTTCCTCAGGGTGTATGTTTTTGTTAAAACACATTGCATTTCTTCTACGTATTTTAACTTTCTGTGGGTTCTGCTGCAGTAAGAACATTAGCGTATTCTGCTTTTTCTTTTAGTTTGAACAGACCTGGAGCCAGATTGTTTGTTTTTCCCCTTATGGGTTTTCTGCTTGCTCGGGAATCGACGCACACCGCAACATTGTGATTAAATGCAGCTTGACTGAGTCACAGAAAAGTGTCAGATTTAGTTGGTGCTTTGAATTACCCCGCTCCCTCTGGGCGTCTGCAGGTTGTTGTCAGAAAACCTTGGGGGTAACGGATTACACAGGAAAATAGGAGACTGAGCTGTCTCTTCGGGCCTTTGTGGCATCCTGCCATGGAAACGGTCTCACTTCATATCCCAACATTGTGGTGTTTGTGGAGGAATGCCGCAGTCTTTCATTTCTCTGCTTCATCTGTTGCCAGTGTTGCTTCCCCCGAGATGTGGCACAAGTGTAAAGGTGCGGCTTTTCCTCTGCGTCATTAGATGCCAGGCTGATAGAAACGCAGGCTGTGAATGAGTCTTTAAATAATTTGCTGCTTCTATAATTGTACAATAATTGTTCCTGCATTCCCATTGGGAGGCGAACAAGGTGTCATCATTAGTCAACAATTTGCTCTGCATTCTTTAAGCAGTTCAGGGGTGACTGGTTATATATATATATATATATATATATATATATATATTATATATATATATATTATATATATATATATATATATATATATAGTATATTGTGTGTTGTGTATAGTACACACAGCTACAGGTGCTACTGAAGACGATGTTCAGTAGCGCCCCCTAATCTGCTCTGACCCTTCCAGTAAAGATTGTTAGTGTTGTGACTCCAGTCCAGTTTATTGTTCAGCTGAACAACCAGGCACTTCTAAGTTCACTATCTCAGTGTTGGTTCCCTGGATGTTTACTGGGGTCACTGTGGTTGTAGAAATCCTCACTTCATGTTCACTCAATGTCCGCTTCACGCTCAGCAGTGCTGTTGACAGTAACAGCTGGTGTAAAACGTCGTAAATTAGTTCATTTATGCAATCCCAATTCACAACTCTAATTTGGATCTAATTACAGGCAATCTAACGGTTCAAATTAAGCTTGATTACGTTAATCTTTTATCAAGAGAATGGTGCGATGCCAGAATAGCGTCCTCCACAGATTCCTCTCATGAAAAGTCTAAGCCTCAAGTTGTTAGATATATTTGCAGAACGGAGGAAATGTAACAGATCAGGGCCCGACTGCCGCCAGACATAAAGCCGCCAGAAAGTGTCTGACATCATGAAGTAGAAAACAACACATTATGTCCCGACCGAGAAGAATTCAAAGCAGATCAAATATCATTCTGGAAAGTGATTTGTAAGACTTAGGGACACAAGAGAACCACAATGAGGGCCATTATTTATGTCCATTTAGAAACCATGGAACAGTGGTGAACCTTTCAGGCGTTCCATTATTAATCCAAGAGTCCGTCCATAAGAAACCCATGGATATAATACTGCTGAGAAGAGACGGATTCATATTTTACATGCAGCTTGTTCTCTTTGCTAGGGGACTGATCAAATGTTTCTGATCAAATGTTCTTGCTAATAATAAAAAGCTCATTTGAAATGAGAGCGAATAAGTATTTTTTTTCTCTCTGCAAACCTGTCTGATTCCTTTCTTTTCTGCATTTATCTTTTAACTTCAGTATTTTACTCTTATTTGTTTCGATTCAGTTTATTTACACAGTTCCAATTCATCACACGTCATCTCAACACATTTTACAAAAACGGGTCATTTCGATCTAATCATACACACATCACAGTTGATCCCACATGCTCCAAATTATTCAAAATGAAAAAAGATGGTCTCTAAAAAATGTACAATCTGTAAAAAAACAAAAAAGCAAAGTAGGCAAATAGTTTTTTCTCACATGGCAGATAAATTATGCTCAGAAATCAGACATTTTTGCATTGTATCCAGGTATTTATTGAATTTGTGTTTTCCTCTTATTAAGGTTTGCCTTCTATCTCTTGTAATCCTGATCTTAAAAAACCATAAAGACAATCGGTTTCATTTTGCCAGTTCTGCATAAGAGCTACGAACGGAGATGAGTCTGGATAAGTCAGCGCTGCTCTGGTTCCAGCCATGTTCTTATGTAAACAGTTACCATCATTCTGATGATTCAAGCGAAACAACCCTTTTGTCCATCAGTTTACTCTAATGTTGAATAAGTTTATTACCAGATTTGATAATTCCATAGGAAATTGTACGGCATTTATAAAGAAAGATACATTTCATGTTTGTTGTTTCATTGCACACTTTTTTTTTTTTAAATAACATGTTCTGATGGTGAAAACGGAGCTGATGTGAGTCAAAATGATGGAATAGTTTATCATCATTATGGAGCTGGTGGTTTCAGACCCAGCATGGCTGAGAACGCTGGAGACAGAGAGGAGATGGAGAGCGGAAAGGTGAGGAAGACTCGTTACACACATGGAAAATGAGATGGGGGGGAAGGGAAAAATGGCTTAGCACTAACATGACAGAGAGAGAGCGAGTGAGAGAAAGAGAGAGAGAAGAGGGGATTGTAGGGAGAGGTTGGAAGCGTACTAGTCCTTGCTCTCCATCTCTTTGGTGTCAGTTGCTTTAGCGTCTCGGCAGAAAGCAGCACGGAGATGGAGCCTCAGAGGTTCAGTACGTACGCTTTCATTCTTTCCAGCCCGATGTTTTCTGCTGCTGCTGCTTTTTGCTTTTCATTCCTCATCAAAGTGTCTGTTTGGTTTGAGACGTTGGCTCGTTGTCTTGTTGTTTGGCAGTCTGCGTGTGCCGTTCCAAAGTTGGGCTTTAAGTGTGATTTTCACTTAATCAGAGAGGCTATTCTGTTCAAGTCGTCCAATGTGAAAAAGATTCAGCTTCACGTTTTCGTTCATTACACAAGAGTTATTATAACAGCATCCATCCCTCAGGTGAGACATCCAGCGGATCAGGGTCTTTCTTCTCCTAATTGCTCCGATTTTTAATCAGGTTCTTATTGATGTGATAACGACTCGGAGAAACTTTGGGAGGAAATCTGTTTTGATTGTGTGATAAATGAGGAAGTCATATCACATCAGATTATTAAGTTCTTTCTTTCATCATTTCACTGTCCAGGATGTAAAAATGTCGAATAAATCAATTCTGGAGCAAAGAGTACTCAGCAGATGTTTAATGTTTAATAAAGTAAATCTTTTTCAGCTGTTTGAATCTTTTAGAACCTTTTACAACAAATGATCATGTTTGCTAAACTGTGTAATCTTTTTAATGTTTCAGCTGTGTTTTTCTCATCATGCCATGATTGTTGATCTCTATAGTATGACGATTTACTGCTTTCAAAGCGAATATTGCATCAGCAGCTTGATGAAGATATGAATATCTGGCTTTGAGACCAAACTCTGCTAATTAGCAAATCTTGTCGTGTTACAATGCCAGTCGCCAGCTCTTATCACAATGTGTACCACACATGTTAAAGGGACACTGAACATGTGTTTGAGTTTGAATGTGTTTGTGCTCGTGACCAAGTGTTTTCCCCTCAAAGTATTTGCATCTTAAAGTTGTTTCACTGAAATTCATGCGACTATTTCACAAAACGAAAGGAACGTGACTGTTTATGCCATAGATTTTATATCTTACGAAACGGAGCGCCGGTGACTGAGTGGCTGGAATTGAAATGTTGTGTGTTTGAGTCCAACTTCCCCCTGACACATGTTGATGTGCCCCTGAGCAAGTCATTTAATCCCACTGCTCTGCGTATCGGTGTACGAATGCGTGTGCGCGCGTGTGTGTGTGTGGTGTGTTTGAAGTGCTTTGAGTTGTCAGTATTGTTAGAAAACTGCTAAATGAATTCAACCCTTTTAACATTCATAATTATAAAAACAACAAAAACAAAAAAACACCCACTGATGTAGTGTATAATAAACCCACATTTAATATACAAGTCGGGTCCAGGCAGACCAGGAGGAAGTTGTGAGACGGTGTGTGTCCAGGCCACAGCAGGTAAATCGTTCATAAGTTAAGTACTACTGTTTAACGTCACTGCGACAGACTGGTGACCTGTCCAGGGTGACCCCACCTCTCGCCCGGAACATTAGCTGGAGAGGCACCAGAACCCCTGGTGACCCCACTAGGCATGACGGTGTATGAAAATAACATTCAAACATTCAAATAAGATAGAGTTAGTGAAAAAAATAAAATAATGTTCTCACCCAAGGAAAATGTAGACAGGAAGATACACAGAATCCTGCTCTAACAAAAACATCCATAAAGTATAAACATGACAATAAGTTTGTTTTAGCATAACTGTTTTATATTTGTTTGAATATTCTTATGGAACATAGGAAGACTCTGTAAATCTTTCCTTTTCACTGTCAAACAGGCTTTTTTTTTTTTTTGTGGCTTTATACTCTTTTCTTTTGTGGGAGATGAGACAAAAATGGCTCCTGACAGACAAAGCACACACTGGGTGTCTTATTATACTGCAGCTTTAATATCTCACCTTGTATCAAAGTTTGTGCCAAATGGGAAAATGGAAATTATCATATTAATGTTGGTTCAAACAGGAAAAGATACCCTTTTGTTCTCAAACTGAGAGGACCTTCATTTGAGATGGTTCTTGTTTTTATGATACCCTGGCAGTTTCACAGGAGCTCTGGTGTAATTGGTCATCTAATCTATCAGAAAAAAAATAATAGGATTTTGTAAAAATGAAAAAAAAAAAAAAAATCATTTCTGGTTTACATTTTTATTAAAAAGATGGCTTAATCTATTTGCAAAGTATTCATACTGCCATGATCTTGTGTAACAGATAACATGTCTCACTTGTTTTCTCATCGTTTTGTTTTCTTTTTAAACTCAACTCTACTTTAACACTTCAAAGTTGCCTGAAATGAACAAACTCATTGTCAATGTTTCATCCTTTCTAATAGAGCAAATGCGCTGCTGCTTTCTTTAGCCCAGTATAATAATATTAGAGCCCCAGCATTTCATTTACACTACACAGTCTCTTAAAGCATAAATAGTGCAGCTTCTTGTTAGCTTTCATATTCAGTAAATTGTTACATCCTAATTTATAAGGTGTTTTCGATAAATTCATCTGTCAAAAGCATAAAGACACGGATTGAATTTTTGTTTGAACTCACTGAGCTCTGCAAGCCAAAAACAAGCCAAACAGCTGAAGGTCTGATGTAACAGTAACAGTAAAAATCATCATGACATCATGAAAGCCGAGTAAGACGGACATGTTATTCACAGCAGTGGGGTGAAAGCTCTCTGTTGTGGTGTCCAACTTTTCTTTGACATATGTTTCGTTTCTTCTGTAAAGGTCAGATCACAGAGCAGAAATGAATCTCAATAAATGAATCTCAGCATCTCCATTTCAAGGATGTGCTTCATAAAACCTCCAGAAACATCCTCAGTGGAGTTTCCTTTGACATTTGGTGGTGAGAGCTGGGAACTTGTCTGCACCAGAGTTTTGGAGCAGACTGAGAACAGGTTGTGCTTGTTCAGACGCTGCTGTGTTGCGAATATATTTATTTTATTTTATTTTACTTTCAGCAGCTTCTACATGGCTAATAGGGCCTTTTAGTTTTTAAAGTCAAACAATTGTTGAAAGGAGGTTAATTTTATTGCAATCTGCTGTGACAGCTATGGGTATTTGTATTGCCAATAATATGTTTTCACGTTAAGATCCTGTTTCAGGACTGTTGATCGACAGAGGGAATATGCACAGCATTTAGCTTTGATGTAAACTTGAAGTTGGATTTTTAGCAGTACTTTTTCCACGTTTAGGTCCGTTAGTTGTAAACAAATTCTCCTACCATGTTACTTTGGGTTTAGTTCATAATAAATGCCTTGTGTCATGATTAAATATGCATGTGGTCTGTTCTCATTCTAACCACTCGTCTTTTTCAGCCCTCAGCAGGTGCAGAAAGTGCTCTGCAGTTGTTTGACACAATCTTTTGAAACCACCTTATGCACCATATTTACGCTCTGCTTTGCTTTCCTTCATCATTTTCTTTAAACTGTCTGTCTCCTCAGGTGGATTTTCCTTCCTCTGTATTTGCTTTTGGGTCTGTGGTCTATCAGAGTTTATTCCAGTGTTTAATAGCAGCCAAATAAAAAGCAAACCCAATGTGTTGAAAGGTGCTCTGCCAAGCAGCTGGAACCTGGAGCGTCAGTGATTATTGTTTGGAGTGCTTCGCAATGGCTTATTAATTTTTTAGCAAAAATGTTTGGGTTTATGCATTTTTTATGAAATGTCTTCCGTGGAATTATTGTTAGAAAAACCCCCCACTCATCTTCAGTTTGATACCAAAAAGACTGGGTTGGTTTTTAAACCAATTAACATTTCTGCTTGTTATTTTACACAGCAAAGAGACGCCTGTCGGAATATTATTAGCAAGTTGTTGAAAAGCAATTATTAAAAGCTCAGCTCAGCTTTAAAAAATGTGCTAAATATTGCTGTCGGTGTTTCACAAGTTGTTCCCCTCTTTCTGTTTAAGTTTTACAAGTGGCTGCCGGGCAATAAAGCCTTATTTAACAGTGTGAGTTTAACGTTAAAACAGACTCTCACATACTGGGATGAACACCGCAAAGCAATATCAGATAAAAATCTGAGACTTAATGGGGGAAAAATAAATTCTCAAGATGAACTGATGAAAAGACAAGTGAACAAATCAAGAACTTAATGGAGTCATGTAGGTCTGGTTGGGTGCAACTTTTGTTAAAACTGCCACTGTGTCCTCACAGTATGGCATTAGATAGATAATCTGTGGAAACACAGCCTGAAGATGGAGGGAAAAATGAAACGATTGCTGGAATCAGTTGACGCTCATATCCAGAGATGGCAGCACACTTCTAACTCTAATGTGAAAATAAAACAGAAGTAAACTTCACCACAGAATCTGAAATGCTTTCAAAAAGCATTTCTTGAATCCTCCCCCCTGCTTCTTATTTGCGTTTTGGTTTTTTCTGCTCAAACTTTGGCAAATAATAAAAAGAAAAAATAGAAAGCAGTGGTAGTTTGCTCACTTTTTTTTATTAAATCAATCTATGGTATGAAAAGTTACATAGAGCAGAGTCATGGAAATGAAAATACAACTCACTCTTGGTGCAGTTTAACAAATGGAAATGTCAAAAACTAGCTTGAAAGTACCGAATCATTCTAGACGAACCCACCTCATAGATGAAGCTTTAGAGTATTTTCACCTTAAAAATCTTAAACTAAATTGTTTTGACAAATGAAAAATATAAATTAATCAGCTGTTGCTGTTGGTGGTGCAATGCGTAGTGAGAAATCTTGCTGGGCGATCCCTACTGTCACATATAAACCAACTTTCAGATACTTTACTCGGTCTAAACAGATTGTTATCAAACACTTTTTATCCACACATTTTACGCCACACGTTTAAAATGAGCACAAACGACAAGTTTGTGACAAGAGAATTAATTTTGTGCTCACTTGAAATCTTGTATTAAACAGAGCACTGTGTTTTACAGTGCAGTTCCATGACAACCATTAGTGACTGCGCACAGATTTTAAAAGAGCCTTACGTTGTGTTTGGGGTTACCACATTACACACTGCAATCTACCTACCTACCATTGGTTTTTGCTTTATTGTGAGGAGCTTGGAGATAATTTTCCTTTTTGGAAAGAAAGTCAAACTTTTTCAAGTAAGCAACTTTATGTCAAAAACCTTCTAAAGCAAGAGACTTTAGAAAAAGTCACTAATAGTAAGCGAGTTTAGCAACGCTGCTCCGATGAGGCAGTGGCTGGACTCTGAACTTCCCTTTTTGTGAATGTGAAGCAGAGCTTTCATCTTTGAGAGACCCAACTCTCATCCTGACTGCTTCACACTCAGTAGGAAAGCCCTGCAGCTTGCTGCAGCTCTGCTGGTCTGAGGACTTCAACAGAGCCACAGCATCTGAAAGACGCAACATAAGAACCTTTCTGAGCAGCTCCAGTGCAAAAGCGCTGTTGGTGTTTGCTTAGAACCAGTCCCTTTCTTTTCTCACCACCAAAGCTTAAAAGAACTGGAGCTAAGAAAAAAACAAAAAAACAACAACTGTAAAAACACTGAGCTTCAACATGAATATAATCTTGGATCAGCACCAGAATGACACAAGCTCACATTCTCTCATTAAGGCATAGAGTAGACAATATTTTCTGCTGGATATACAAAATAAACACTGTTTCTTATTTAGTTCTTATGCTCCTTGTGGTTCATGACAGGCATTGTTAATGAATCCTGCTACATATGTTGTGTTTTTGAGCTGCTGGCGCCAATCAGAGATCAGCTAAATGGGACGGTGAAGCATTCACAAACACCACTTGTTTCAAATGAAGTGCTTCTAGGGCATCTGTTTGTAGGGATGCTGAGATAAATATTATGATCTGTCTGATTATGTTCATGAAAGGGTCCAACCTGCACTGGGACACAACAGCAGGACTGTTTGGCCACGCCCATTTTAAAATTCCTTTATAATACTTACGTTTCATGTACAACTGACAACTGTGCAAAATTAGGCGAATCTTCAGCTGATTTAAAATCTCAAAAAAAAAAACAAAGAAACATTGCATTTCAGGAGATGAACCTTTGAGGTTTTCACTGGGCTGGTTCAGACAACTTAGAACCAAATATTAAGAATTTCTTTTATGGAAATTTTTTATTAGAAATCCAAATTCCTCTAATCATCCATTTCATTTTACATCAATGCTTAGCTGTCTTGATTAGGCTTACAGCTATTCATCACCACTCGGTAGAAAAATGCCTGTTCTTTACTGTGATGTTGAGTAAAGAGTTGAAGTCTCCAGTAGGCTGGATGAAATCCCTGTAGGCGGTAAAAGGTAACAAACTCAGGAACAAAACACCTGAAAAACAAAACATTCCACTTCTGTATAAAAGCTTTTTCAGTTTCATCTGGAAAAATCTGTTTTCTAGATTTGATTTCTAAAAAGCGTTTTTTGTTTTTTATATATTATATTAGGACATATAATTCTTAAAGAATTATATGTCCTAATGCTTCAGATATCTTAGAGTGGCTGAATATATATTTCATTTCAGTCATTTTTATTTTATTTTATTATAATTACATTACAGTGTCATATTATTCTAAAATTCTCGTCAAGCTGTCTGCACAGTGATCAGTGTATTATCTGTTATTCTAATGGAGTACGTAGAAATCATCAGTTTTTCTAACACATTAGTTTTCTGGTGGTATTCAATTAAGCACAAAAACTTTTTTTTAAAAAAGAAGAAAAAAGAAAAACTACTTTGCTTTTTGTAGAAAACTTCACATATTGATGCTTCTGGTGAGGTTTCAGCACCAGAGGGTGAACAGCTCCCCAGTGGAAGGCATCTCATTGATTTCAGCTGAGAATCATTTCTTCTTCACATCTGCTCATTTTAACTCCTTTAAGATGTAAAAACACAATGACACAAACCGATTTAAAAATGTAGAATTTGAACTCCATGCTCTAAAAGAGCCACACAGCGACACAGACCAGCTACATTAACAGTCACTGATGGGTTTCTGGCAGTGACGCCCTCCATGTTTGACCTGACTGTCTGCCCGGCTTCTCAGACAGTCGCCAGGCAGGGCGGATAGTCTCTGACAGAACGGCTCACATTTCTGCCACCTAATTCTCGACATACAGGAGTTACCACTTATAGGTCAAACAAAGGCCAGGTCAAAAAGATGCCAACACGCGAGGAAAAGTTTGAGAGAGTTCTTCCCTTGCTCATTGTTTGTATAATAAATACTGGGAACCAAATGGCTGACGGGTTTGAGTCTCAAATGTCTCGAACCCTTGACATTTGAGACGCAGACTCCAGAGGTTCTCTAATGTTTTTCCTCTAGTGTTTTAGGGATTTGTGTGACTTTTCTGGTCCAGCTAAAACAACATGCGTTAGTTAATAGATAATAATGGATGTTGAAATGCTCTCCTTTAAAAAAAAAAACAAACAAAAAGAAACACACACACACACACACACACACACACACATATATAAAACTTCATATCTCAAGTCAAGTTTATTTGTACAGCACATTTCGGTACCACGGCAGTTTATCGTGCTCCGCTTCAGGGAGAAGTTACATATTGGAACAAAGAAAATCCTTTTCTTTACAAAAGGGTTCAAACCAATTGAATACTGGACTAGAGAGTCCTACCCATCTCCCTAGTCTTTTCAGTAATATGTCACGGTCAGCAGTGACAAACGCTGCACTGAGGTCCAACAGAACCAGAACTGTGGTTTTTCCGCAGTCTGTATGTATGTATGTGTGTTATTGAACACGTTCAACATCCACAACAGCAGATTTGAGTTTAAGCTCTATCCAAACTGGCAACTTCAATTTCCCTCTTATTTTTGATTGTTAACTCTACCTAGGGAAACATGATTAGGTTCAACTAATACAAATCTAAGAAAAGCAACATATTTACATATTTAGCCCTGCAACCACATAGCAAGACTATTTGCCACCAGCTGCATCAATTGTCTTGCAGTTATCTGAGATAAGGTTGCCAGGGCAACAGGTTTAGGAGGGAACCCCAGACACCTCTCTCCCCAGCGATGCCCTCCAGCTCATCCCGAGGCGTTCCCAGGCCTGATGGGACTTGGAGTTCCAGCTGGATGACAGCGCTCCTCACTTCATCTCTACATATAAAATCTTTGCTTAGTCCATGGATTCTGGTGACATTTTATGCTCTCCAGTACACTGTTCTTATGCCGCTGTGAACAGTATCATGGGCACGTAAGCTAGGTTTGTTGGTGGTGGGAAGCTCGTGTTGTACAACTTGAGATTGCTAGTCTTGTCTGAGATGCATGATCAGAATTATGCCTTTGTTTTGGTTCTACATTCAGAACAAAATTGCAAAGTGTTTGAGCCTCAGATGTTTTATACCTGCTAAAAGTGAGCTTAAATAGAAGCTCCTGAGTGTCTGAAAGGTTTCTCCTCTTCGATGCTTCCAACTCAATTCCACACAGAAACATCCACCTCTGGGTGTGCGTTTCTCAGCCGTCCAGCTAAGCAGCCTGATGAAAATGTTTCAGATCGCTGTGGCATGCGCTTTTCGCTTCCCAAACTGAAAACACAGACACTTCAAACTGCTTCCAGAGAGCTGCAGCTTCACAGTGTTGTTAAAGAAAACCTGGGATTCATGCAACAGTTGTGAAAGGAGGAGAAGTAAACTTCCGCTCCACTCCATGCTGCGCCTCGGAGACTGGTCTCACTTCGAGACATTTACCCCAGCAGAAATGTTAAGAGAGCATACCACCACGATTTGAAGTGGTGTTATGCATTTCATTTTGGCAGCTGTGCTCCCCCCCCCAGAACTGCTATCTCTGAGAATCCTGAGAAAATTTGGTAAATAAAGATCAGAGTTGTGATCGGTGGCTGTGACAAAAGGAAGAAACTGTAAGCTTCTTCCAAAGTCTGCGGTGTCACTGCTGATAGCAGCTCCTGAAATTCTTGACAGGTGGCATCATGCGCCATGCGTTCTCCATCAGATGCTCAGACAGACTGTTCACACAGCTTCATAAGCATTCAAAAAAGAAAAAAAAATGGCTGGGTGGGAAATGCGTTTGTGAGAGGCAGATAAAAACAGAGCTACTGTAATGAATGGAAAACAACCACCAATAGCTGAAGTCCCCGTGTGAGGGAAGCCGCCATGCTGCGGAGGCTGTGTCTGCAGGGAGGCCTGCAGGGCTGTTTGCAAACCACAGTGTGCGTGTGTGTGTCTGTGTGTGTGTGGAGTGGTGCAGAGGTTCATCAGGGATTCATTTCTACTGCACTGTGTGTGTGTGTTTGCGTTTGTAGGCGTGTGTGTGTGTGTAGTGGAGTGGAGAAAGAGAACTCCACCAGATCTCCATCGGCTTTCCCCCAGCAGAAATGTTAAGAGAACATACTGGGATGCCCCAGATGTTGTGTAAAAGAGTGCTGCTGCCATGAGCCCAGGCTGCAAACAGATTGGGGGAGGGAGGAGGGGGGGGGTCTCTTTTCCCCTCATGCATTGGGCTGAAAGGAAAATGTTAAACGGCCAACAGATGTTAAGCTGCGACTGACTAAAACGCTCAGTTTCTCTGTCGGCTACAAGATTTTAATGAAGCAGAAAAGGACGCTGACAGCAAAATCCTCCCTTTGTTCCTCTGCTTATGCAATACACAGAAAACACACTCGTGTATTTTCTTAGTGGAACAATCTGGAAGTAAATTGTTGGACTCAACATGTTCAAGTCATGCCTTTCTCTTTTATTGGTGACATTCCCTTGTTTATGGCTGATAAGTCGTCTTTCCTGAGCCCTGAACTCATATTAACACACAACAAGATGAGAATACAATTTAGTTTTGCGTTTTGTTTTCAGATTTTCTCCTAAACACGTTTTGGGCTTTGAAAGTATGTTTTAGAAATTATCATCTTCATCCATGCTGTCGGTCACTGAAACGGCATCAGTTGCGACAGGAAAGAAGCTCGACTACACAGAGAGCTAAGTTGAAAGAACTGGACGATGTTGTGGGTCAACTCCTTCTTTCCACCTTCATTGTGGAGAAATGCTAACATTTCTCTTTGGGACAAAATCCAGGACAGTCAAAGTCCAGCAACAGTAAATAATATATCAACTTTTTGAAGAAGAGTGATACAAGTCTGCTAAAATACTTGTAGAGACTGATAACGTCACACAGAAAGGGTTTATTTTAACTTGCTAATGCCAGTGGTGGTTGTTCAGAATAAATAATCCTGTGTTTTTCCTTCTGTCCCTTTTAGCTAGTTACAAAGCTAAAGCTAAAGGAAATTACATATTACGAAACGCCTTCAAAGCTAAGGGTAGAGGATATGACCCCCTAGGGAACGCCTTCTTTAGGGCGTAGCTTAGACAGAGGCTAACAAAGGGAATGGACAACTTTTGTTTGATGCCATTTTGTCCTGCTAACTCCTAAAGGTAGCATGAGAAATGGACCGGCTGTGTTTCGGTATTAATAAGTAGAATTCATAAATTCAAGTCACTGACTCTTTTTCAACTTCATACATCAAGAACTCAGCATGGAGAACGGATAAATTCTCCATGTGGTTCTAATGCAGGGTGTCAAACTCCAGACCTCGGGGGCTGGCGCCCGGCGTCCTGCATTTTTCAGACGTGCCCCTGGTCCATTACACTGGAATTGTTAGACAAACATGACCTCAGTATGACCTCATTATTTCATTGAGGTGTGTTGCAGCAATGACACATCTAAAAAAAAAAAAAATGCAGGATACAGGTGGCCATCAAGGACTGGAGTTTGACACCTGTGTTGGATTTGTGGGCCGTCATTATATTTTTCTGGTGTTGCGTTGGCTGTTGTCGAAACCGTCTTTCTCCCATGACCACACAGAGACCAACGATGACTAACATGACGCATGGAGCAAACGGTACCTCAAGTCGATTGTGAAACAGGGAAATAACAGGGTGTTTCAAAACAAAACTCAAAGTTTTATTGGCTAAGATCACGACGTGAACTGGACCTGCTAGTCTTGTCAAGCTGAGATTTACTGTGAGTTGGCGCTTTATAAATAAAAGGAATAGGGCTGAATTAAACCATGGGAGTTGAAGCTGAGATAATAGGAGACGCTCGGTAGCTGAAGCCATCTGCACCACCAACAGGGAAAAGTCTGAGCTGACAATAAATGGGCTGACTCTAAGTCTGCTGTGGGACACTACTAGTCGGCTGCTTCATTAAAGTAGGAATTCACGGTTCCGCTGATGGCTGATCTGAGGAGCTGATCTCCAGCTGTTTCCAGTAATGATAAATAAAAGCTTCGCACTCACACTGAGAGGCTAACGTCCCCCGGCTTCCTTCAGATTGCCGCCGCTGCTGGAGCTCTGCTGCGGTGGGACTCCGCCTGTGTCAGAGCTGTGGCTCAAAGTGGGACCACACCAGCTACATCACTTAGTGCAGGGGTGTCAAACTCAATTTCACCAAGGGCCACTTCAGCATATTGGCCACCCTCAACGGGCCACATTGACGGTATAAATCAGGAGTGCCCAAGTGCAGTCCTCCAGACTGCAACTTTTAGATGCATCCCTGCTAAAACACACCCCAGACTAAAGGTTGACTTCCCTCATTAGCAGCAACTCAGTTCTGAAGAGGCCTAATGATGAGTCAATGATCCAGGAACACATCTAAAGTTGCAGAGTGGTAGGTCTGGAAAACTAGACTTGGGCACCCCGAGCATAAATGTATAAAAATACAATGTTAAAAATAAATTAAACAACACGTCATATTGTCAAATAACTCATTTTATGTATTCAAGTTTTAAATATTACATTTGAGTTTACGTGGATGTAAACGTTACTGCTCAGTTTAAAACTTACAATACTTAAATCAGTGTTTAAAGGTAAGCAAGCAAATAATAAAAACAAGTTTTGATATTAACTCTCAACTTCATTCACAAAACGTTTTTGTTATTACACAACCAACATGTATTTTCACATAAGAACAAAACAATTAGGTGATGTTGCCTGTCCTCTTCACCCTGACACCAACTCACACACATCCTCATTCATCGGTCCTGTTCTGTAAATAAACACAAAACACAAGCAAAATCAATAAACTATATGCATATTCTAGAATACTTAGTCTTGGTTTTACATTCTATTTTAATTCAGTTCGTGCTTACCGATGTTTTATGGCCGGATGTCTGGCACCGTTTTCCCTTGGTCAGTTCGTCCATGTCTGGTTTTAGTTCTTCTGCTGTGGCAATCCGCAAAACGGCATGCAGGTTTTCGTCAGTAATGCGCGATCTGTGTTTGGTCTTGTTTAAATTCATTATTGAAAACATCTATTCGCACAGATAGGTGCTTCCAAACATGGACAACACACTGTGGCACCAAATCAGGGGGCAGTAGATGGTAAAGGTCCTCGATTGAAACATCACGGAACTTCGCTCTCAGGCCGCTGTGGCTTTGAAGCTCAATAGCTCCATCTGAAGGCGGTGGGGCGCACTGCAGACATCGGCGGTGAAAGGATTGGTAAAGGTGTCAAAATCAGAGTGCTGCGATGTAGTTTGTAGTCAATTCGTGCTCAAAACCTATTTTAAGTCAATCATGGGCCTATAAAACGGTGGTGGTGGGGGAGGGCCACATGAAATGACGTGGCGGGCCACATGTGGCCCGCGGGCCTTGAGTTTGACACATGTGACTTAGTGGCTATTTTTTTATTTTTGTTTCAATAAACACTAGGCGTTTGGAGCCGGGGATGGCTTGCAGACACCATTGTTTCGCATTTCAGCTTTGTGATAACTCTGAATTTGTGGATATTTGCAGTTGATCATCTTAGCTGAAGTGAGATAATCCAGACTACGTTCTGGCAAATCTTAATGAACGTCTTGATCTGCTCTGAGTGAGGTGCAGCTGTCCAGGTGAAGCTTACAGCCAGCATCCCGACCCTCTGGTTTTGATTAAACTCCATAAATTAGCATGCTGTGTTTCAACATGTGACAGCGTCATCCACACTGCTTTGTTCCTCAGTGAGGCTGCAGGACTGGAAGAGGAACAAAGCTGCTGTATGTATGGAGTTACCCCAGTGAGTTTATTCATCTGTTCCCTCATCTATAATTTCTGCCCTGTGAGGAAACAACATTTTAGTTGTCTAGTTTGGCTTCGCAGAACACACAGCTGTCAGCTCTGGAGCCGGGGATTTGGAGTGATGTTGACTCTTAATTTGCTGCTTTGCATTCAGTTCTATTGAAAAATGCTTTATTCATTAAGTGTTCATATCATCGAAGTGTCTTCAAAGAGTCATGAATGGTGACTTCTGGTAGCAGTCAGTCTGACATGATTCATGAGTCAGGTCTCCGACTGATACTCTGATCGTCATGACATGTCAAAAGCTCAACATTCAGTAAATACGATATTCCACAATAATAAGTCCTGGAAAACATCATTAATTTTCAGCAAGCACTGCTAATCCACCTCATTGGCTGTTGCTGCTCCTCTTTAAATCTCTGCCTGACCGTCTGGTTAGAAAGCCAAGGAGAGAGATGTACTCAGGAATATAATCCTGGTTCATTATGACGGATGGAAGAGATGATCTGAACTTCCTCCTTCTCTCTCTGCTTCCTGGTCCATCTCTGCATCCATGAAGCTTCATTTTCTACTCCTCTGGGTTTTGGGGGTCATAGTTCAAGTATTATTAGAGCTTTTGAGATGCTAATCAGCTGCATTGGCTGTAAAAATAATACTGTTTCCTCTGTTATGCATCAGGACACCTATTAAAAAGTAAGAAAAAAAAAATACGAGCAAAGTTTCTGCCAACTCAAGAGCATCCAGAACCAGAAAGAATGCAAGTCACAATGTTTTGCAAAGAGACCAAATTAAAACTTTCACAGAGCTACTCCAACATGCTGCCACAATAAGTGGCTTAATTTTAGACCTCGTTCTACAACCTAAGTAATTCATAGAGCATCAGTTTTGAAAGAATGTGTAATCTTTTCATGGAGTGTTATGAAGACACTGAAGTCTCAGTGGGAAGTTAACTTGGGCTTCATCCATCCACCTGTCAGTCATCAAGTAAATGACTTTTCAGCCAGCTGACCAGAGACACTGGATTCAAAGCAAAACAATCTGTTGGATCAGTGGACTGATTTACTGAAACGTATGCGGTTATATTTAATAAGTCTGGTACAAAAGCAAAATCCCTCAGCCAGGCTGTTATCTTTTCCTCTCTGTTCTCCTAATTGCCATCTTGCAAAGTGTGACCTGTGGTGTGTGCAATGACCCAAACATCAGTGCAAATTGACAAGTCTGAATTCATGCTGGGCTTGGTCTGCGCTCCATGTCACAGGCCTAATTACTAAAGCAAAGGTTGATAGTGGGCCTGCCGGAGACATCCACCCTCAGTGCACCTCCCGCTCCACCCTGCCACTCGTTTCAATGGCCTACTCCCTCTCCAACCTTCAAATGCCCCGACAAATGTCTCACTAAGGCCTCACATGAATTCAGGCAGACGTTTCTCAGCTCAGGGAAGTCGTGTCTCACAGGAAGAAGACGTGACTGGGGAGTTTGCCGGTGGATTCTGGACATTAATGCCAGATCCGTTTGAGAAGACAAAAAAAAAAAAGAAATATTTATAAAGGGGTCTGTGAAATAAAATAGAGAAAACTAATGTGTAGCCATACAGTCCATCATGCAGAGAAAAATGAAATGAGGAACTTTTTGAGGGTTACATCACATTATAATATGATTCCCTTATCATATCAAAAACATACTTCTCAGTCCAACAGTCTGAACATGTAAACTACATAATAAGAAGTACTGTTGAGATGACCTACTGAAGGGAGAGAGTATGAGCTTCTTAAAGACACGGACATGACTTGGACATCCGGTAATATCAACTCAAGGGAATATAGTGAAATACACAAAGCTGCCCATTTACAGTTTTATTAACTTTGTTAGTTTTGTTCGGTCCGCTGGCTATCGACTCTCACAGCTCATTATCAGTCACAGTCTAAACAAGAGCAAGTCCAATTGTTAGTGTTCAATATCCATAACAACAAAAACAATTTCAAGTTCTTCTCATGTCTGGTGGAGAGACCAGACCCAGAACAGGACGAAGGTTAAACAGGTCAGAAGATTTTTACGTTGCTACACTGTCCTGGAGGGATTTTCTTTTTTATCTCTCAACTTTTCATTGCCACCTTTATGTTTTGAATCCAAAATATCATTCAGCCTGATATTTTCCCCAGCATTGTTATAACCACAAATATCAAGATTAATAGCTTCTTGGCACTGAAATCAGGTGCTAACACCTGATTTCAGGTTTGTTTAGGTAACAAACTAAATTCATATTTTTTTCGATTCTATTTTGTTTGTCATCACTGACTTTTCATTGTTTCCTTCTTTTCAAGGTTTACTAAAATGTTGCTTTTTGTGTTACTAAACAAGGGAATGCTGTGCTGCGGTTCCTGAGCACTGATCACAGAGAGGCCAGTCTTATATTTGATGGACACATTTTTCCTCCGTGGATAAAAAACATAAGTAGTGTATTAGAGATCTAGCACTACGTTTCTACTTTGAGCTGAGAATTTCTGAATGAAAAAGTAATCAAATAATTCATTCATTGTCGAGTTCCTAACAAATTTTTATGAAGCCTTGAGGGTTAACCAAAGATTAGAGCTTTCCCTGAAGCTGTATTCTACCTGCAAGTAGATGCTGTTTTTATGTTTGTCACCCAAAAGCCTTTACTAAAGGCTGTTGTTCTCCATTGCTACTGGGCAGGATGTTAACAGTTATGTAAATATGTGTTGGTATCAACATACCAAGACATTTTAGAGTTGAAAAGTTTGCCTTTGCAAACTTTCAAGGTGATTTTATGAAAGTATCAGAGACACTGGGAAAGAGCGTTTTGGGGGCTTTATGAAGGACAAGCAGAGGAAACGGGTCACCAAACCTGCCGGGGAAATGAGGGCACCTTGGCTCATAATTCTCAGCTGGGGAAATATAGTGGAGATGGAAAGTATTCACCGTCTTGGATGTTTTATGCTTTTTACTGTTACAAATCAATCGTAATCAAAACAAAATCTGGCTTTTTGACAAAAACAAATGACTAAAAGACTCTTTAATGTTAAAGTGAAAACCGATTTCTGCAGAAAAACTAATAAAATAAACATATTTAGGAGAAGGTAAATAATTGCATAAATATTCTGTGGAGCAAAGATCAGCTGAGTTCAGTCAGTGTCTCTAGTGATTGTGAACCTGCAAGCATGAGCAGGTTTAGATCATAGATGGCTGGATGGGTGGTGGGTATATTTAAACGAGGGCTGCTGTGAATATTATTGTTTTCAAAAAGCTACATTTTGTTGATTATGATTGATTTGTAAAAGCAATAAAAAGGGTAAAACCTCCAGAGGGGGGAATACTTTTTATTGGCACAGTAAGAGGAACCCACCTCTATGAGATCAGGTGCAGACAACGGGGACCAGAGTGGCTGTACTCGTCCTCAACATTATTACCCGCATACATTTGCTTCAAAAGAAAGAAAGAAAAAAAAATCTAAAGGATTTGGAGCAAACTTTAAAATCAAGCTACCATGCAAGAGACACTGGTAATGGTAATGAAATGAAACATAATCACACTGGGGTTAAAAATACATATATAAATTGAGTCTTTTGAACCTGACGCTAAGACATTTACGCTTTAAACTGGTCAAATAACGTTTTACACATTTAACCCAAATTCCTTTTTTGCTTCTAACTTTATTTGTACCTATAAAAAGAGCACAGCCACTGCTGTCCGTAGAGACCACGTTGGATTAGAGGCCGGAGCTTTGAGGCACCTTTACTTTCATTCTGTTGAGCAGCTACGGATGTTTTTTTTCCCTTTCATCCACCAGGGTGAGAAATAATTAGTCTCTTTTCTCTGTGAAGCAAACGGCTGCAGTTTTTATCATAAATACAGAGCAGGGACAAACTAACATTTAGCATTTGCTCTCTCTGTGTGTGTTGCAAAAAGCCGTGAATAAAATAGTTGAAGCAGGTGAAAACTGTGTGGAGTCATTCTGGGTTCTTCTTGGACTTCCTGCTACTGAGGTTATTTCTTCCAAGGCAAAATGCATGTCCACTGGAGCGACTGCAGATCCTTTGATGCAGCTATGTTAATGACTACAGCTCAAGATATAACCCAGTTAAAGTAATCAAATTCATATCACACAGTGGAAATTGCTCCAGATACCAGGCTTGTTTCATCCCTGTATGTCAAAGAGAGAACATGTGTCCTCTCCTGTCTGATGACAGAGTACGCCACGCTGCAGAAACACAGGCAGGCATTTCTTTTTTTTAACACTTCAAGTTTTCCTGTTTTATGCTTTAACACCTGTTTTGACTGAATGTTGAGCCAAAAATATCACTAAGTAATAAAAATAATAATAATAGTGTGTGTTTAATATCGAGGAGAGTTGAAGCAAGCCATCAGTGGTGTCAGGCCTACAGTACCTACCGTCAGCAGGACTGCAGGTGTCTGAAGAGCCAGACAATATGAAACTGGGACCAAATTGCAGCAAAGATCATTTACTTTTACAAGTGCCAAACATCTACAGGTTTTCTGCTAACAGCTCTCCAGAAATCACCACCAGTGATGGGCTCTGACCTGAACCTTCAGAGCCACATTAAGACAGTTACAAGGTCTGAAGAACATCTCCAGGATTAGAGGACTTATGCCTCAGCAGGGTCTAGAGAAACTCATCCTATCTTTAGTCGCATTGATTATTGCAACAGCGTCTTCACAGGTCTGCTCAACAAATCAAACAGCTGCAGCTGATCCAGAACGCTGCTGCTCGGGTTCTTACTAAAACCAGGAAGACAGAGCACAAAACACCAGTCCTAAAGTCCCTACACTGGCTCCCTGTAGCTCAGAGAATAGACTTTAAAATACTGTTATTAGTTTATAAATCACTGAATGTCTTAGCACCACGATGCATTAAAAAGCTGCTGTTGTTGTATTAACCTTCCAGACCTTTCAGGTCTTCTGGTTTTGTTCTGCTCTGCATCCAGAACCAGGACCAAACAAGGAGAAGCAGCATTCAGCTTTTATGCACCACAAATTTGGAACAAAAACTGTAAAACTGCTGAAACACTGACTTCCTTTAAATCTCAACTAAAAACCCACTTGTTTAGAGTTGTATTTGAAACGTAATCAATTACGAATTTCATGATGGTACTTGACTCAATGTCTCGTTTTGATTGTTGATTCTGTGTTGCATGACTTTGTGTTTTTGTGTTTGTTATGATGTAAAGCACATTGAAATGCCTTGCTGCTGAAATGTGCTATACAAATAAAATTTGATTGATTGATTGATTGATTGATTGATCATGTGGATCAGAGACGATGCCTGGAGACCTGGATAGGACCAGATCAAGACGACTCAGAAATACTGACACGTTGACGTTCAGTCGACGTCGCCATAATTTTTCTATATATGTGATGCAATTCCTCTTTTTTATGGTTTTTGACTCCTATAAACAGAATGTTATCTTTGTTGATTAACAATTTCAATGTCTTCCAGGCTTCCTGATAGACTTGTTTTTTAGATCAAACAGAAACGTGTGCCGAACATAAAGCTAACTTTAAAGCCATTCACAAAAACACAGCGAGTTGTGTAAAATATGGTTTCAAAGCTCATATTGCAAATAGGGCCTTCAGGCAAGAAAATGGTTGCATTGATTTGGAAACAGGCGATGCAGTGAGGGTTCCGGGCTGCCAAGGAATAGGAAGAAGGGTTCCATCTTCAGACCCTTCACAAACTCGAGAGCAACTCAAACTTATTAATAAAATACATTTTAAGTTGAAGTAAATCTGGACAAACTCTTCAAAACAAAGAAAATCCTGCTTAACTGAAAATTCACGGCGAAAACTTTACATAATAAAGGAGAGGAAGTTCATTGTTTTTCAGAAAAACTGAGGAGAAAATGGAAATGCTTGCCACGTGTTGTGAAGCATCTCTCATCACGGCTGTGAACCTCTGCTTGCTTTTGTGTAGTTCTCAGTAACTGAATTATATTAGATAATATGTTATTCTCGACCCAACTGGTCGGCTAATCAAAACTTAATGAGGAACAGTCAGGCGGAGCGCCAGTACCCCAGTGTGTGTTGTGTGTTTTCAGTCTGAGTATGATGACACCGTGGTTAAAATAGGTGTTTGATTCTTAAGAATCCGTCGTCAGGTGAAGACGGGGGCAGAATAAAGCCGGTGTGTGGCTCTGGATGCTGGCAGGCGTACTGATGAAGAGAAGACAGGAAGACAGAGAAGTGGGGGCTGGAGAGAGTCACACAACCAAAACATGATGAACCTGGTGAACACTTTCTGATCATGGCTTCCACCTTCACTGTGTCTCTTCTGTTCTTCTGCTGTCAGCAGGAAGAAGCTGAGGAAGTAAAAGCTCTCCTTAACCACTCAATCATTTGATTATATTTCTGTTCCACAAATGAATTGGCTTTAGACATTATTTCTGCAAGTTAATAAATTGAATAATTGTTAATGATTCACTGGAAAAGACTTCAGCTAGGTTTTAAACTATAAAATATAGCAACATAACTAAATAATATAACAATATTTGGTACTTTTTGATGATTTGTTTTCAACTATTAAAGTCAAATTCAATACGTTACAATAATTTTGAAAACGTTTTGAAAAACATTTTGAAAAATGAATGTAGTTCATCTAATTACATTCACTAAGTGAGACACACTTGTTTGAATACAATACGGTGATATTTTCATTATTTATGCTGGTTTCCCACTTACAGTTACGAAAAACAAGAGATTTGAGATTAAAATATTAGATTAGACCAATAGAAAACACACACAGAAATGTGAGTTTAATGGAAACTTTGTTTAATGGCTGATAAAGTCTGTTATTTCCAACATATTTTCTTAATCTGACGACTGACTAATCTGTCAGAGTTACACACATTTGAGCAGGTAAGTGTAACGTTGACCATGAGTGGATCAGAAGAAATCCACAGCAGATTTAACCTTTGCATCATATCCATCCCACTAACACTTGGTTAAATATTCATAAACTGATTGAACCTCGGCCACGTGTTTTTTTTTTTTATTTTATTTTTTTATGCCATTGGCAATCCTCTGGCAACAGAATCGTGAAAGTTCATGTTCAAAAGGAGAGCGACACTAATGACATTATCAATTAAACTAATGCCAAATAAATTAATTGAAATATAGATGGAATTGGTTGGTTTAATATGTATTTTAGATAATCAACTAATTTTTAAAAATATTATTATAATATCAAATACAGATGTTAGGAGTTTTTTCATTTAATACAATTAACAATTGTATTAAATTTCCACAACCAAATGACACCAAGCGGCAGGAATATCATCTATAGATGTTTTTGTCATTAGGTTGCACCGTTCTCCACAAACATCAACATCCCATAGATACTTGTTTATTTTTCTTTATTTTAAAGTATAAACACAGAAAAAGAAGCTTTATTAAATGTGAATAAATTCCTTATAATATATAATAACCAAAACATGACAAGCTGTGCATAGTTTTATTTTTTATTTTTTTGAAAAGGTCATGTAATGATAGTGACTCTAAATGGGATGTAATTACTTGGACTGACAGCATGAAATGTCTCTTTATTGTAAAGGTTGCAGAGCTCTGGGTTGACCTCTGACACGTTACCATGGAGACTCCAGACCAATTCCTGCTCTCCAGATTCTGTCTCTGGTATTTATTTGGGATTCAGAAGTCTGATTGGTTCTATGCAAAACATAGTTCAAGTTCATATACCACACAGATCCGCCAAATTTTAAAAGGACCCACTTGACCCAAACGTTTGATTTGACTAGACCAACTTTAGCTCTGCTCCAAATTTGAGGGGCAAAGCCGACAGGCAGAGTTAAACTCGTGATGCATCGCAACGATGGACCATAAAATAATTCAATAATTAAAAAGAAATGGACAAAAGAAAGAAATGTTTCTTTGAATTAAACCTTTCCGTCATGCCTCTCTGGGTAGTTTCAGTCTGAAAACTACAGCACTGCCTCAGGTGGCGACATGCACACCCAAGAGATTTTC
Organism: Poeciliopsis retropinna; assembly: GCA_010277075.1. Lineage (NCBI taxonomy): Eukaryota > Metazoa > Chordata > Actinopteri > Cyprinodontiformes > Poeciliidae > Poeciliopsis > Poeciliopsis retropinna. Next base: position 4,147,089 of record VMRM01000009.1, read on the forward strand.
CTTTTTCATGCCGTTTCACATTGTGTATCCATAACTGACCGGGCAGAACTAACTCCACACTCAGTATCAACAACCTACGCTTGATTTTACCATGTGCAAAAAGTTATGTAACTCTTATTACAGTGTCGATGAAACCAGGGAATATTAAGTTATATAATGCTGTAAAACATTGAGTATTTGTATTTTATCCCCAAACTCAATGAAAGGTGGAGCAAAGGTTTAGTTTGGCCAGCAGAGGTCAACACTCTTTCTTGCTTGGAAGGGAAACAAATCGAGAAACCATCGTCTACTTTGTCCAAAAAATAAATAAATAAATAAATAAATAAATAAATGCACAAAACAGAATACAGCTACAAGACACACAAAGCATTATTAGCTAAACATATGTAAATGTTAACTTTCTTTTTTAAAGCACATTTAAAACAATTTGAGACAAGCACAGGATTAATGGTATTACTTTTGTCCAGATGATAATAAATGAAATGTCCCTTTTTCAGATGATCTTCCAGAGAGATAAAACTGTTGTTTAAATAATCTCATCAAAAATCTCTCTAAACAATTTAAATATAGTTTTTGATTAATTTCAAACATCCCTCACTTATCCCGTTAAGGGTTTTCATTCCCAACTTTCTGAGTCATCCTTCTACTCATCCAAAGAAAAGGATCACAGTTTTGTTTAATTTGAGGAAATTGCACATTAGGGTGTCTGACCAGTTTAAAAAAAATACCGCACATAATCTGTGAATCTAATTGTAATACATGCATTTTAAAAGGATGCAGACAATTTCATGTTTGGAGTGAGAACAGGACGAAACTGAGAATGGAGCCTTGAGGAACTCCACATGCGAGTGAAACTGAATCACAAAGCCCACAGAGAACAAAATCGACTTCTAGAGCTAAAAGCAGAGAACATCTGATTGTAAGGTCTAAAATGAAATCTTATTGGAGCTTCTGGGCCAAAGAACTGCAGCAGAGCAGAAACCTCTGTATCGCGACACAGCGGGAGGCAGAAGATCAACATGAGAACTGAGCTCCTCCAGAAGCCTCACACATCATGGTGTCATCATAGCTTTCCCTTCTTAATGAGTTCTGTCTTTTCAATGGTTTTACCCCAGGAATCATTCAGCCTTGCAGCTGCAGCTCGGCGCGCTAACTGGCAGCTTTTCACTTTCCAAGTTATTATCCGCTTGTTATTCTGAAAACTCCACTTCTGTTGTGCTCTCGGTCCCAAAAACTTCAAAGTGGAGAACTGGCATCCACCCTTTTTAGTTCTGAAATGGCCTCCAGAGTTTGAGCCGAGCTCTAAAGTGAACTGATGACGAGTGAAGAGGCAACGTGATAGTTCAGGCGTAAACGCCAACTTTCTTTAGTCGTACAGGTTTAAGTTTTCTCCGAGTGGATTGAGCAGCAGCAGATCTGTTCCTCTGACCTGACTCCAAAGATGACTCTGAATTATCAGCTCAACATTAGTAAAATGCAAAGAAAAAAAAAGAAAAAAATTGAAAAGTTTAGACGAAAACACAAGGCCCTTATCATCTCACTTGAACTTCTGACCATAAAAATATTACAAGTATTTGAAATAAGTGTTTGATTTAACATATGGACACAGATGTGAATATGTTGTGCTTCTCGACTATCACTCCTGCGTTCTGTGAACCCTGATCAATCCTCGCTTTGCCCTGCAGTGCTAATCTGCACCTAATAAGCTGCGGTCCCGTTATAATCTCAAATGAGATGTTGCTGAAGGGAATGTTTTATTGAACCTGCACTAAATTGCCCTACACTGAAGCTTTCTATTTCCCAAAGAGCAACATTAGAAAGTCTGATCTCTAACTTACTGAGATGACCTATGAAAACATTTAACAGAGCTTACTTCTTCTCAAATCTGTTTTCTTTTAAGCATAACATTAGATGAGTGGGAATTGTTTTTGTTTTGTTTTTGTAGATGAATATTAACATGCCACACCATCTCCAGCAGGCAGGCAGTGGTGTGCTGTTTGAGGGAAATACACAAACAGCACACAGCTGAAAAAGCCAATGCAATGCAGTCAAGCCAACGTTATTTATAAATTGCTTTTCAATCAATGTGGAGAAGCAGCAGCTTCTCCAAGACCCTGCTGAGGGTCCAGTGTGACAAAAATCACACTGCTAATACCTGAGATTAGCTAAAAGCTTTGGAAAACACATACATTTTGAGAAAAATCAAGGAATGATTTTCTTTTTTTTTTTTTTTTTTTTGAGATTCTAAATTTCCAATAAAAACTGAGGAAGTTCTATCAGCAGCATTTGAAGACAGTGAGTGAAGAGCAGCACATTTTAAATCCAGTTAGTGTTCAGCATGCAAAAGAGGCACTGATCAATTAATTAAGCTACACGTGGTTTGTTTTTATTGCGCTTAAATAAAAAAGCAGATCAGTGCAGGTGTGTGTATAGAAGATCACAGAATCAATAATGAGCTTTCCTGTTCAAGAGACATTTTTTATAGTGGCTCTTTGTTGCATTTCTTTGTTTCCCTCCTGAAATAAAATCAACATTCAGGTCATAGTCAAATGCGGGTGCCGAGAAACAAAATTGTGTTCTTCTTTGACCCCGGTGACACCAGTTACACGTTGCTGTTTTGCGCTGTGCTACAGTGTCGGGAGTGACAGGAAATTAATTTTTTGCAACTTATTAGCTTGTGCATCATGTGAAATCTGAGGTGGAAAGGAGAGATCCTTCCTGCTGGGTTTGTTGTCCTATACTGGTTACAGGACAGGTACAGGGAACTGAATTCACCTTTTTTATAATTATCTGTGGTGAAGTTGGTGGGAGACGGACCCAAGCCGGCATCTAAATGTCTTTTTTCACCTTTTAATAACTCTCTCCATTAACAACTTGCATTTTTAAAACACTTTCTAAATGGGTAAAGGCATTTAATTTTGAGTCATATTTCCTACTTATAATGAAATGTGAAATGTAGAAGTAAGTTGTTAAATGAGAGCAACTGAAAAAAATAAATTATATGTTAATAATAACCTTTAGCCCAGTTTGCTTATGGCTGGTTAACTTGCTTCAATTTGACTTCATTGTCCTTAAAAGCAGTCAGAGTGATTACATGGATTTTCCCCTCATGACTTCAGTTATGATGACTGGGTGTTCTTGTGGAAATTATAGGATAAATCCCTTTGCCAAGTTTCACCCAAACCCTAAATATTGAGGGTCCCATCAGTTCGTAAAGTTCAATGGGTTTAGCAGTTATTTCTCCAGACTAAAGGACATAAAAGTCTGTTATTTGATGTTGTAATTGGTTCACCCTGGCGTAGCTGGAAGCGTCACATCATGACTCATGTTGTACGCACCGCTCTCTGGAGGAACACTGTGTGAGAGTGATCAGTTGTTTCTGGGATTAGAGACTTTGGAGGCCGTCCTAATGCTGGGATCTGAGAGCAGAGAGCCATTGAACGCGGCTTCTGTCTTCTTCCAGAATCTGCTCAGCTCCCGACTGTGAACAGCGAATTTAAAGTGTCCGGATGCTTTCATCCAAGCTCCATAACATACGGCCTTTCTCTTGAGTTTCAGTGTGCATTCTGATGTGAACTCATGATACCTAACATAATACATCAAAATTACGTCAGAGCAAACGGTTTCTTGCATCTCAAAGCTTTAAGAAAAAACAACGTTAGAAAAGAACTGCAGAAGCAATAAATCTGAAGAGCAACCAATATGGAGGCTCGCCGCTGTTTTTTCAGACCCTCTCATTTTTCTATGTGTTTCTATTCTCTGCAAACAGAAACAGTGGGTGGGGTGCAGAAATATTTAGATGATCAAAATTAAAAACGCTATTTACAACCAAAGAAACGGTAAAAACTAAGGGGAGAAAACAAAAACTATAAAGAAATAAGTGAGCATAATAAAGCCAGACACATTCTCCCTGAAATCAAAAGCTTTTTTCAAGAGTTAATTAAATACCATAGACCTTGACCTAATATTACAAAGGCATAGTTTCATTGTGCAATGATTTTGGATAACAGTAGCTGTTTGAGAAGCCAAGATCTCCTGATTTTAAATGCAGAAATATCTAAATTCTAAAGCCAGAAATGAAAAGAATCTTTTGATAGTTGTTTTAATGAAAGGTTTGTTGCTTGGCTGCGGACCTTGAACGGCAGCAGCAGGAGAACGATTCACGCTCTGTGAATACATCATACAAATAAAAATCTGCCTGAATGTGTGTAATGAAAGACCTTCTGTCTCTGGTTAGCTTCAAGTGTCTGCAGCTCGGTTTTTCATTTTCAATAAGGGATTCAGGCTCATTTGGCTTGTTATTATTTTAGATAAGCTTCCTCCTTAGTGACAGTTGTGTATTTTTTCAGAACAGGTTCATCATGGATGGAGAAGACATTTTCAAAAACTGCAACCACTGCAAAAGTCATAAGTCTCAAATTGATCACTGTTTAGTCTGTGCCTCCGTCAAATACAATGTACCTGAATGGAGAACACACAACAGAAAGATCATTTTGCTCAGACTGCCTTTGTGCTGCAGAGCTTTGTCAGATAGCTACAAGGCTCCAAGAAGTTGAATGTCTTATAGACAAGAAACCCAAAGCAGCAGCAACCATAACTTTGGACTGATGCAACTTTTGGTCAGGCTCACTGAGGAGTTCAGCTGAGATGAAGAAGACTGTTTTTTTTTTTTTTAACTCTATGCAGTATTTCAGACAAGACTAAGTTTGACGATTTCACATGGCCAGGGTTTGCAAATTGTCACCTTCCTAAAAATACAGGTTTTAAGTAAATGCTTTTGGCCAAAAGTGATTTTCTTGCCAAAGTTACTGCATGGGAGCTGCATGTGGAGTCCTGTGATTTATTGCTCAGATGTGGCTCTCACAGGAAAGTCTGGTGGCCAAACATGTTGTGTAATGTAAATTCCTCCTAAAATACATGTTCTTAGGAACATCTGTGCATACAGCTCCCAGTAAAGAAGCATAAAAAGCCTTCAAATAAATTCACTTTTCATGCAAGTCACACGGTGGAAAGTGGAACGGAAAAAAACGCTGCTGTTTTAGCTATGGGTTGAACTGGACGGTGTTGTTAAATGGTTGAAAGGAGTTCCTCATTCAAATTGAAAAGCTGGAAGCTGAACCGCACTGCGTCATAAAAATCAAAAGTTTTTATTATTGTTGTTGTTTTTGTTTTAACAATAATGCATTTTTTCCCCACAAAAAAGTTTGGTTTTTTTTGCAGACAAAAAAAGAACCTTGAAACTGAAAAACTCCACGACAGTGAAGCTGGTTACAACAACAAAAACGCCATCAGTCATCCATCAATGTAGAATCGGGCATTTTTGTTTAACATCATATTACATTCAGCAGCAGAATGCACTCTGGCTTCAACGCTGTGTTTCACTGTTTGGGTTTGAAGAATCTGGATAGTTTTTTTTTTTTTTTTTGACTTGACAACTTCCTCTCTGCTCATATATCCACTTCCTGTCAGCTCTTGTCGCTTAAGAGACCAATTACATTTTAAACTACAAGCTGGGCTCCTGAGCATCCCTTTGCTCATGCATCACTTCCTTATTTCATGCAGGTTGAAGTGGAACCAATGAAGTTCTCATATCCTCTGCTGTATAGAGGACAGATTGGCAGTCGCTGAGGAAACCAGTGGATTGAATAGTTCCTCCTAGTCAATTAGTGTGTTTTTATCCATCTCCTCATGTCTCTATTTTTTTTTTTTTTTTCAACATCAGCATCTTTGTGTCTCACACACAGTTTCAGCAGGTGGGATCTGTTTGTGTGTGAAATGTGTGTTCAGTCAGTCCCAGGTGGTGCGGGGAGGTTTCTCTGCTCCTAACGGCCTGCAGATCGATACTGTTTCCTTAATGTGACAGTGAGGAACGAAGAGCTTCCTGGTCTCCTTTTCTCTGAGCGCACAAACTACTTTTGCGGAGTTTTAATATTCATAGCCTCATCCTCAGTTTGGATATTTGGCCTGGGCAAAATGTGAGCGAGTCAGCCAACCACGGAGCCGGGGAATTCGCCGAAGCCTATTAGTCCATTTACATAGCGTAATTGGCTTCAGAGGCATGGAGATGAGAGACCTTAATTTTCCGTGCCACGCTGGGCGTGTTGCGTTTGCCAGGGTCGTAAAGAGCCAGATAGAGCTGTTTGGCTCGGCATCTCTAAAGGCTTTACATATGGCAGCTTCAACTCCGCAGCAGAAGGATCAGGAAACTGGTGGCATCTGCGACTCCAGCAGCCGTGCCATCAAGTGAAAAATAATGGTGCTGTGATGTTTAAATGTTTAATTTGCTCTCAATATTTTAAGCGAGTGTTTCCATTTTATTCTCAGCATCAATAACTGATGGGAAGTGGGTGAAGAAAACCTGATTAAGTCCCAGAGATGATCCATCTAGCTAACCTATGGGATGAAGGATGATCCCCTGATCTAATGCGGTTTTCAAACAGGTTGTTCACAATCATTTGATGACTTGGACTAAATGTTCAAATCATCAAATGATTTGGAGATTTGATGATGTCTTGCATCTTGCATTGAATTTTATGCATCTTTCAGCATTGAGTTTTATGCGTGTGTGTGTGGGCGTGTGTGTGACAGGGAGCAGAGGATACAAATCAGATTTTTAAGTAACTCCTGGCAGGTGCAGCTTCGTTTTGTCCACCATAATCCATCCCGTACCAGATGACGTCAGTGCTGACACCAACTCGCTATTAGCTATGAGCAGAAGTGGGAGGATGAACTGGATGTTTCAATTGAAAGTGACACACTGGCAGTTTAATTTCAGCTCTTCGTGATTCACAGTCAGTCTTACTGAATGTGTAACTATTCAATCAGCTCTAAACACTGTAATCATAGTTAAGGCTTTCTCTTTTCAGTCAGGATGGGCTTAATTAAGCTGTGTGGTCATGTTTGCAGATCCACACTGTTCCTACAGCATTTGTGTGCATATGAGGAAAATTCAATAAACTCAGAGATGTTACCCAGCTTCCAGAACGCCGTCAAGGTTGAGTTTTCAAGTCACAAAAGATGTTTACCGTCTGACCGACGACACTCTCTCTGTGACATAAAACCTTCATTTTTCTACAAGATCAACATTTTTGAAAGCTTGTGATTTTGAAAGCCTAAAGCAGCAAGCTTTGTGCTAACTTGATCTGCGTTAAATCGCTATTACATTCCTCTCCTGTGTTTATGAAGGACGCCTTGATTGTGTGAATCAGAGCACAAAGCCTGAGGTGGCTCAGAGCGCTGAATGTGCTGAACCCATTGAAAGCCTGACAGAATGGTTCTGTTCAGGTTCTGAATGCAGCTACAGCGTCGGCTCTCCTGTGTCCTTGGTGTGTACACACGTCTTTGTGAAACAATGATCTCTGCCACAAAGACATCAATATAACATAATTACAGCCAGTACTTCTCACCAAGTAAAGGAATTTCCAAGGTTTTATAAGTTCTGTCTGAGTTTTAGTGTTGATCTGAAAATACAAACGCTTTGACAAACCAGTTTATTTTACTGCATGGTTACTAGTGGTACAGTTCTGCTATTGACCGCCATGTGATCTGGACTAAAAGGGAAGTTAATCAGTACAGACATTCTTTGAGAGAATGATGAGCTGAGGTTCTGCCAACAGCTACGCGGTGCCTTTCGGTACCGCAGGATCTGGTTCTCTGGAACCCTGAAAGCTGTGGTCCCATTCAGGCCAAATCTGCAGTCCATTGTTGGGTGTTTGATTGTCGCTGCAGCGACTCCTCGTTCCCCTTCATGGTGTTTGGTTCACTTTCTCACTTTCAGGAAATGAGCACCATTTTATTTGAAGCAAAGTAAACTGTTCCAGTATGACTGTCTCCAGCTAAACATTCAGTTTACATCTTTACTGTTGCATGTTTAAAAAAAAAACTTTATTATAAAATCATGTAAAGTAGCTAAGCTGATCAAGTTTAAGGAAAAAAGCTTCAAAGCGTTCATGCCGACAAATCACAGCTGTTGTCGAAATTAGTTACCTTTGGTTTTTGCTCTTGACCTTTAAGCCAATTTTAAACAAATTATTTGCTTATTAGTGGTTGTTCTTGACCTTTGACCTGGGAATCAGAAGTAGACTTTTAAACAGAATCTCTCCCACCTGGACCACAGCCGGTGAATTAGGGAATGTCAAGGTGTACAGGAGGAATGCGGCACCGTTCTCTAGATTAGAGATGATAAATGCAAACAAAACATTTTACAATACTGTCATGGTGGTTACCATGACATCAGTGTGATCATCCATCCGCTTCACCACATGCCCACTCTGCTAATTGAATTACCAGATGTGATCAGCTGGGTTCCTTCAGCTGGAGGAGCAACTTTTTGCTAATTGGCTTTGTACAATTGATTACATTCTATTGTAGCCGGCATCAAAAATAATATTAATCTGTCACGATAATTGATTAGATATGATTATGAATAACCTGGATCTAGAATAGTTAGTAATTAAATCCAGTTTTGGTCACTTTGATGACCAAAACTAAGAGCTGAAAATGTTTTTAAAATGTTTAAAAAAAACAAAGCATTTTTTAAAATGTTTTTTTGTTTTGAAAAACATTTTTAAAATAAAATGTTTTATTTTTGGTTTAGTTCACATTCTGTCAGACTGGTGTCTTGTGAAATCCACACATCTCTTCTCCTAAAGCATGACACTCTGCGGACCGTTAGATTGTGATGTTTTTTTTACCTCTTTTAAACATACAATATATTCTGTCAGATTTGCTGCACCTCGTTTTGAGCTGAGTAACGCGCTCCATCTCTGAGCTTTCTGATGGGGCCATCAGCTGGTGCAGCTGAGAGCCAATTAATGGAGCCCCTGCATAGCAGCTCTAGTGGAGCTGGTTGGAAAAAACCTGACTATTAGCATGACGAATCCGTTGCTTTCCCTTTAGATGTCACACAGAATTCATAGCGTAGTTTAGTTACTAAGCCCAGTCGGTGTTGTTGAGCATCTTTTAACTTGCTGGAGCCCAGCAGGAGGTGGCAAATGTGATTTATCTGCTCATTAATTTTGGAAATCCTTGGTTATAGGAAGCAGGTTCACAAGATCCAGGTAACGGTAAATTAGAGTTGAACATAATTCATCCAGATCTTTTCTCTGTAGTACAGGACTCCAACTGTGAGTAGCATAAACACAGAGTGAACAAATTACCTTTAAGCCTGAGGAGATTTATTGAAAAACTTTGAAGCTCAGGACAAGTAAAGCTTCAGTAGGTTTGAATTTTTGGGCCGCCGAGGATATGAAACCGCAAGAAAGAACGAGTGTAATTTCAGATTATAGTTACTGCAGTTCATTTTAACCAGAGGACTGTCCCACTATGTTTAGGATCTAAACATCAAAAATGAAGTTTTACTTTACTGGTCAATATTATTTCATGGCAATTATCTTCTTTTTTTTTTTTGTTTGTGAGAACAGTCTAGTAAGTTGCTCACCATGAATGAAACCTCTTCAACAATCATCTGTTCTAGTGAAGAGGTACTATCTCTCTGCAGCTGAAAATCTCAGAATCTCTGTCTGCTTGTATGGTCAGAAAGCCCGCTGAAAGACGCCAGAGTTGGGAACAGGGGCTCTGCCAGGAATCTTGGGCCCCCTGACAAAAAATTTAATTGCCCCCCCCCTCTCACTTCTGCAATCTCTTGAATCTATATGACCCATCAAAAGTATCACAATTTTTAATGGTCAAAGCAGCAATTCCTGCAAATTGGTTGCAAAGAAGGCTTGCAACCAAAGAAGGTTGCAACAGCCTTGGCTTCTTTGGTTCAATACTGATAACTAGCACAATATTTACTGCTCGTGAATTTTGTATCCAACAGTCTGCATACAGTGTGCAAGTAGCTTGATTAAAAGTTTTTTATTAGTTTTAGATTACTGAAATGTCTCTCCCACTAGGAACAGTCATAGGCAACGTGTAAAGTTCAATGGCTCTCTGTTCTCAGCTATGTAGCTGCATTTTATTCAAGCTGCAGGATATAACTTTAATAAAACATATGTTTTCTCCATATATGTTAAAGCTGGCACCATGTCGTGACAACTTGTTACGAGCAAGATAATCTGTGAAAACAATCAATCTCCTCCACCTCCTCCCTGAATTACTATTGCTGGCTAAAGTAATGCAACGTTCTGGCCAAAAACAACCAATGAGAACCAGGAGGAGGGTCTTAGTGCTGTCAATCAACCTCATTCACTCACTGCTAAATGTGCTAATGGTGGAGAAACAACTTATCATTGTAGGAAAATCATTCATTTGCCATCACTGGTAGCTATGCTAACTAGACCATGGATGGATGGACATTATAACAATTGTACATATGAAAAAGATATCTTTAAAAATCATCCCAGGTGCATAGCAAGAAATAAAATAAAGTCCAAAAAAGCAAAGCTTCAGCCAGAGTAAGAGAAACGACACTTTAAAAAAAATAAAATCAGAATGAATATAACAGAATTACTCCCACATAGTTTGTTCTTTTCTTGCACAGTACTTATTTTGGAACATGTCATTTGGCCTGTTTTCTTTTTTTGTATTTGATCTGATTTTTCTACGCTCCCCAGCATGTGTTATACAACCCATAATACACTTAAACTGGGTGAAGTTTGTAGGTGATACATGAATATTTACCAGCATGAATTAATTTACGTACAGCAATGAGCAGAAGACATCAGCAGGCAGAAGAAGAAAGGAGAACAGGAATGTAACTACGTGGATGCATCACAACAGAGGCAGCACAATATTTTTCTCTTCAACATTCATGCTACATCATCAATGAGGATGCCTGGTTTATTATCAGGTAGAGAAATCTGAGAGCCAGTCTGTGAGAGGTTCATGCTGTAGCAGAGTTCTTTTTTCTTGGCATTTAAAAAGGTGAGACGTGTCGATGGTCAAAGTACCGTCCGCTCATGACGTTGTGATCCTCATTCTGTCACTTGCTGTCATTGTTCTTCAGATTGCTGCTATTTCACAAGGTCCCAAAATCAGTTCAAGTCAGGTTAGGCACAAGCAACAGCAGTGTTTTCCCCTCTAATCATCTTAACATTTTAACATTTGTCTGAAATCCTCAGCCCTGCTTCTGGACAAGCTTGAAAGGTCAGGACATTTCAGCTCCACATCAGCATCCTTATGTTTCTGTTATTTTCTTAGCTCGATAAGTTGCAGAGTTCCAATACTGAAATCTGCAGCCGGATATTTCAGTTCATAACGTTGCTGTAACAAAACAGTTATCATTTTCAGATTTAGAAATACAGAATACAGGAAGTCAGAATGATCTCAGTTTGTAGAATCAGGGAGAGACTCCCAACCTCTCAGCCAACTTGACTCACTTAGTAAGGAGCACTCCACAATGAAATGGATTGAAGGGCATGAATGATTGGCCAGGCGGCCGGAATGAGGATGTGAGTCATCTGGGGAGGTACTGACTGTAGATGGGGTGAAGACTCAGTGTGGGGGTTCAGTCTTCAGGAAATAACCCTGCTGTGTAAGGGGAGTCGATATGTTGTGGTCCTGCTCACAACCTAAAGTTGTGAGAAGCATTAGCTCTATTTGACATCATCTAAAAACTCAACCCAAAACTTCATCCACAACTTCAAGGGCTCTCTGAGAGCTGTGGGAGCTCGGGCCAGCCTCGTAACCTCACTCACCTCTCTGTGATTCAGTGCTCTTGTTCTGATGAAATAAACAATTTTAGTTGCAACATCAACAGCATGGTTCAATTTTAGCACCGACTTGTACAATATTTGATGAATGACACAATGGCAGAAACATATCAGATTCTGTTCTGGCTTGATTTCAGCCACTTTATTTTGTATCTACTTCAAAAGTCCAATATGCACCTGCTAGCTTGTTCCTTTTATTGCCACTGTGGTCAATAATTCATTTATCTCCCCAAACAAATCACTCTCTGTTGTAGAGTCTGTGTCTGTCAGCTCCTCTGTCATTCCAGTCATTCATGAATCCACATTCAAAGATCTGTAACAGAACTGTATCACGGACATCCCGCTCTCATCCAGAGCCAAGGAAAACAAGCCAAAGTTGTCCGTTTTCTTTTGCACCTGAAGCTCCGATGTTTCCCTTCTGCCTCATTGTGATGTGCCTTGACTCTTTTCTAAATGCATCTTTTTTCTCTGGGAAAATTTGCACTCGAGATTCTACCAAACAGACGCTGATAACGTCCACATCAAAGAATTAATAATTCTGTCTTGCAGTTTTATGGGGTATATCCTGATCAGTGCATCTCTGGAAGACTGAAGCTTGTTATTCAGTCCAACCATTACAAAGTGGCTTTGGTGAAATGGCTTTCAGTACAAGCTCAAAGGTCAAAGGTCACGGACTGTGAAATGCCCAGGTCTGATCTATGGGTTGGAAATGAAGCCTCACCTTGTCAGATGAGATATCAACTATCCTGTCATCACCCCATCCAATTCCATCACAATTAGTAGAGATGGCTGCTTCCAGTGTGTTAAATATTTCTCCCTTTGATTCAATAAGCTTCGTGCTAAGATACTTCTAAGGGTTATTCATATTATGTTTGACAAAAAGAGAAGCAGTGTGTTTGGGTCATGAAGTCAACAATCTTCTCTGCACCTTCTTTGTGTTTAACTGCAGTTTTTCCCGTCAGGTTTTCAAAATAAGGAGAACAATACTTAGTTAACCAAATACACAAGAAGAGTATTTGCTGACAGGCTGCTTCCAGTCCCATCAGGCATCCGTTCATCTTTTTTAGAGAAACTATGCAGATAGAAGTCATTGCTCAGGACCAGATAGTGTTTCCCCTCATTTACTATTGACAGCCACGGATCATTGCATGAAATGCGCACTTTGCCATGCGCACAGTGCACAGAAGGAACTGCTCCCTCTGGACATGCCAAGGAAAATAATCTCAGTGTTTCCTCACAAAGCTGAGCGTGAACTCTCTGACTCTTATTGGCAGGTTAGATTCTGAAGAGTGTTCTTGACAAGCACTCTGAATATTTCACTGAAATGATGACAGAGGAGCTTATGGAAAAGTCAACAATAAAAAAAAATCACAAAAAACAGGTTGGACACAGTTATTTAGCGTACAAATATACCGCTTTAACTTTCTACTGTATAAAAGATAAAGAAGAAGAAGATTAACATCATTTTTTTCTGCTGGGATTTCTCCAATGCTATCATAGGTTTCATTTTTTCAAGCCACTCAGTTCTGAAATGTAAATGTCATCTTCTGCGGGCTGATAGAAGCTCTGAGGTTATTAACCTCACATGACCCACAAGCCCATCTCTACAGGCTCGTGTGTAATTAGGCCATTAGCAGAAACATTAGAGTTGGCTGTAAAACATAATGCAAACGTCTGAAAGAAGTAAGGAGGCTAAAAACAGAAATCCTTAATATTTTTCTGGTCTGTCATATCAGTTATGCATCATAGTTCAGCACATTATATATTTCTCCATATACGGCTATTTATTCTTTCTGCAGCAGCTGCTGCTCCACTGGAAAAAAGTAATTATAGTTAAAAAAAAGAAAAAGAATAGACCTTGTTGATTTCTGAAGCAAAGGTCAGTAACTTCATGTTTAGACCAAAATTTCATAAAAATACATATGTACCTTAAGTTTTTGTAGACAAATACATGTTTATATGTGTTTCCAACAAGTATGTTAAACCTGATGTCTTAGTTTTATGTTATCCAGGAACACTATTCATTTTCCTTGAGGCTGATTGGCTAAAACCTCAAAAGTAGAGATAAAGAAGACCACAGATATTAGTTTCTGCTGCAGTGTTACTGAGTGTATTAATGCATTAAGGTATTTGTGCTGGTTGAACTATTAAAGCAGGCAGCTTTAAGCATTGTTAGAGGGCAGTCAGTGTTCCCTATCCCTTATGAATAGGCTGGGTTCACTGAATACTTAGGACCGTTTTAATGTCCACTGTCATGTCTATCTTTTTATTTCTTACACACTGGTTGCAGGTTATGCTCTTTATAGTTTTATTGTTGTGCCTCAGTTATGTGTTGAAAGATGAAAGAACATATTTTCTTCATAGACAACGTATCTATCTGCTTCTTTGTCAGAACAGTTTAGTGTCTCTACCTGTTTGCTTTGTCAAAAAATTGGAAGTAAATCCATCTTGTATGTTTTTGTATATTTTGCATTGCTTAAGTGGTTTCACTGATTACAAAGTGAAGATGAGAGAAAGGAGGGATATATTTCTACCTTTGGTGTTGAAAACAAATTAAAAATAATTTTTAGCCACTCCGTGAGCACATGTGAGTATGGCTAGTCAATTTGATGCTTGGTTGAGCAGGTGCTTTACTGAAAAAACATCTGCAGTCTGGATGCCCTGGTAGTGCAAATTGCATCAACCTCCCCAACTCAGTGAGTCCGTCAGACTCACTGAGTTGTGTGTGTGGGTGTGTGTGTCCCTCAGTGTAAGAGTTCCCTTAGAATATAATCTTTCAACAAAGCAGTTGCAGTTTTTATATCAACTATTTGCTAATAGAACACCAGTTTATCTCTTCAATAGTTAAAGATAAAGTGCATGCATCACAGCAGCTCATTATGTGGAGGAAGAAATCCACGTTTTCCAAGTGTGAAAAGAAATATTTATATTGTGAACTGTGTTCATTTTCTCTAAGACATTTCAGCTCTGTTTTTGTCTGATCAGATTTTGTGGTTGACCAGGCAAAGTTTCAACATGTAGGAAATATCAAAAACACTGAGACTATTGAGCCGCTCGAGTCTGACCGCAAAGATCAGGAAGCACAAGGAAGTGTACGTTTCAGTCAAGTCATTTGTCAACATAACACCATTCCAGTTCCATTGCAATTGGAATTTCAAACTCTTTAATTTCAATTGAAATAAATTGGTAAAATGAGCACGAATCATGAAGAACACGACGTAATAACATCACAAAGTTCATTAAAGCCGCTTGTATTTTGGATCTAGTTATCTTTTTGGTCATAACCCATAAGTCATTGCCTGAGGTCTGAGTCAAAACAAAGACAGTCAAGAAAGGTTTAGAGTTTTACTTTTTGAATCAGCTTTTTCTTTACCGCAACAAACCAGGTCTGTGTATCCATTTCAGCCTCAAACATGAATCATTTTCTCTCCATTTTAAATGATTTTCCAGTCAAAAGATGCTACAGTTCACCAGTCTTGGAGTGTCAGCCACTGACAAGATGCGTTGCCTTGTGTTTTAATAAAAAAAATATATATATATATATTAGATAAAAATGTCATATCTTTTTCTGACTCAGAGCTAAGCTGAATAACTCTCAGCTAGTAATCTCAGGTGGCCTGCTGTGCTGATGTTGATATTCGTCACTTATTCCTCACTCCAGTTGGATCAATTTGATTAGTTACTGTTTTGTTACTGATCCAGACTCTGTTTGGATCATGTCCCTGAATCAATTGAAAACTCCCTCACTGACTGAACATTTAGTCCTGTGTGATGAAGCACTCACTCACTGGAGCTGTCAATAACTGCTACGAGTCCAAAAGTGTTTTCATCTCAGCTGGAGTCTGGTTTGTATGTGGCTGCTGTGTGCTGAAGCCTGATGCTTTCAGAGAGTGAGCCACATGCTGACACCCCTGTTAATGGTAATAACTCTGCCTGGATTAGAGTAGAGTCATCAGTGATGGATGAGAAGTGGTAGCAACCCTCAGCATGTCAGTTCCCAGACACTCCACTGTGTGGACCGGCCTTTCTCTGTCCATTTATCAAGCTTTTTAGCTGTACAGCTGTCATGGCCGATATTCACTGAGGAATCAAACACCGCTGGTTCACCATATAGTTTTTGACAGATGAATACAGTCAGTGTGCCGGTCCTCTTCCGACAGTCCAAATATTAAAGCACAGCTGTTCTTTATTTAGAGCAGATGTGTTTCCTAATCATTGGTTCAGCTACCAGATATAAGTGGCTGGAATTGCTCCGTTTTCACTAAAGCTTTTTTATTTTAACGTGCACCAGTCACTTCCACAAAACATGATGCATTGAGCATAGACATATAAGCTCCTCCATTTTCTTCCAAATCTTATGATAGTCTTCATGACCGAACATTTCAATTTTAATGTCCTCAGACCACAGGACTCTTTTTTTTAAAAACTCTAATATAAATTTTTCTAGTGATTTTGGAGTAGTGGTTACGTCCTCCCAGAGTGGTCTTTCAGGACCTCATGTCAATAATGTAGATAATGACATTCTCTTGAGCCAGCATCTTCACAGTAAGCCAATAAATTAATAAATCAATTCCTTGCATCAAAGAAATCTGTATTCTGATCTCAGGGCTGTCTGTGTGAATGCATGGGGTGATTCCTGCTGCTTAGTGAGAACCAAACATGGACGGATTTATGTCATACATGTGCGGTTGCTCTGCCGGCCTGCATCTTCTAAAAGCTGCTTAATGTCCTGTCAGAGAATATGTTTCCAGATGGGGAACCATGTGAGGGTATGCACCTCCTACTGCCAGTCTTCAAGGTGAAATTTGTGTTCTCCACCCTTGCTGCGTGGCATCTGCTACAGTTTGCGTTCTCCAGTTTCCCCACTTTTCAGCAGTGCGCTTTCTCAGCAGCATTCATCCATAAAACACTCTGGTCGAGTTCATATAGATGAGCTTAGAGGCAGCTGACAGCAGCAGGTTGGGAGCTTTCATGGTGCAGAGTGGGAGCATAATTGGTGTGTGGGAACATGGAAACTGCTCCTGTCCCGTAGAGACTGATCCTAGTCATCTTAATGATGCCAATGGTGCTCATTATCTGCTTTATTTGCTTTCTCAGCTCAGGGAAGAGGAAGAGATTAGCTGCTGCTGCCGTCACGGCCCTCAACTAAATATTATTAGCAAACAGAGTTTCTGATTTTTGGCTTCACTGTGGCAGTCCAAAAACATGCCTGTTGGGTCAATTGGTCTCTCCGAATTCTCATTGTAGAGTAAAGAATCGACCAGTTGGTGCAACGCCGAGTGGACAGTCAGCATCCAGAGTGACTGCCACTCTCTGTCCCGCACTGATAGGTGTGTTGAGGTTTCCCTTGTGGAGAAGATATAGGGCTAGATCCCCAACTAGCTTATCAAACTTGATAGACCATTAAAATTGTGGGAAGTAAAGGAATTTGTCACAAGTACATCCGAGTGAAAGGGGGGCTTAAGATGCCTGTCAGTGTGCAATGTCTGCAGTGACAGGTCAGTCAGGGAAAAAAAAAACATTAAGCTGTGCCTCAATCTGTGATGTAAATCAGTTAAATAAAAGCATAAAAGCCGGTTTGAGATTTCCGTTGGTTCAGCCAGAGTTATACACTGTAGATAGTTGTATGTGGCACATTTTCTGAACTGAAGTTTGTTCCCAAAGGGAACAAGTTAATTTCTTCAAACAGAATTTCCTTTAGATACAATCACATGCATGATCAAGGTTCCCTGCCAAGCTCGATTGAAGGAGGATCTCTGTGACCGTATTTTTGGAAACATTTTCCTGCTGGAATTTAAATTTGCATAGGCAGCGAAGCGAGACCAGAAAATTGGATTCGCCGCGTGCAAAAACAGAGCAGAGTAGAACAGGCAGCCTTTTCCAGGTCTTCACAGATCAGATTTTTTTTATAACGCTTCTAGATATCAACAGACCTCCAGGTTCAGCAGTTTTTCTGTCACTTTTGTAATATAACTGCTGTTGATGGAGGAAAAATGTCCATACGAAAGATGGATAAGATGTCAAAGAAACAATATGGTGAAAAAGTGTGTTTGTGACCCAGAGTCAGCTGCTGCTTTCGCTGGGTCTCGGTGGAGGGGGTACATGTGCTGACATCACGGCTTTATTCATGGGAGGAGATTGGATTAAAGAACGGCTGTTTAAGCAAGTTGCCTCCAGAGAGCAACTTGCCCTCCCACCCAGGGCACGGATGGAGATGAAAACATATAAACAGATTACAGTTCATTGTGTTGTAGTATCTATGCGGAGTTTCACAGATTCTTTTTAAAATCTCATTTTAGTATTCTCTACTTCTGTTTCTACCCAAAAGCAAAGTCTAATCTGATCTCTCCTCGCTTCTTACTTTTATTTGTGTCGCACTTTGAAAATCATTTTTTGGGGTTTCAGAATTTCCATAAAGGCCACTATAACTTAAAAAAAACAACCAAAAAACCAAAAACAAAACACTTATTAGATCTAAGAGATGCCGCCTGCATGGTTAACACGTTGACCGCTGAAGCAGATGTGCTACAGCAGCATAAGACCCTACTGGGCTGCATGCCCCTCACCTGAGAACAGAAAGCTAACGCAACAGTTCACACATAACAGACTGGAGAGATGTTGGATCCAACATGATTTGGCCAGGTGCTGAAGATAAGGAGAGCAGCTTGAAAAGCTCAAAATCAAACTTTATTTATTAAGAGTTATGAAGGCAGGCCTCCAGCCAGTTCTTCCTGTCTAGCCTACTTGTCTGAGCAAACACTGATTTCCACAGATCTTGATGTGTGCGATACCAAACTCCTAACTGGCCCACTTTTTTCCCATGACCGCACGCAGAAGGCACATATCTGTTTCCCTGGCAACACAACATTCCCTCGTGATGGGCATGGCTGTTTCCCTGGCAACACTCCCTTCCCATCTGCATGTTTTCTTACCCAGAGAGGGCAGAGGCTTGGTGCCCCTCCTTGGTCTCTCTCTCTTCTGTAGCAGTAATGTTACTGTGCTTCATGTTCCCTTCAGTGTTTGAGGCTGGTGGTGGGAGTGTCACGGTGTGGGGGTTAAATTCTGGACTCACTTTGGCCACATTATTACCAGCTGAACACAGATGAAACCCCAAAGACGAGTTGAACGTTGTCGTTCACTTTGCCCATCCTCACAGTGTTTCCATTCTCTGATGGCCACTTCCAACGGGACGACGCATCGCGTCACGACGTTCAGATCAACTCACTCTGGTTTCTTGAACATGAACACGAGGTCGTTGAACTCAAACAGCCTTCGCAGTCACCAGTTCTCAATCCAACAGAGAGCCTTCTGCGTGTGGAAACAGCAAAGATAAGCCCTACCAACAAATCTGCTCCATCGTGTGATGCTATCGTGTCAGCATGGACCAAAATCTTCAAGGAATATTTCCGACGCATTGTTGAATCCACGGCATAGAAACTATTTGTTTTAGCTTTCTGTGACAACACAGCACAAAATCCTGCATTACTGCAGTCACACAGCCAAGCGGTTAGAGAGATTCCTGAGACTGATGATATTAAAACCATAGGTGGCACTACAACGTAGTTGAGTGATCTGAATGACTTTTTTGATTTGCATTTGTGAAAAGTTTTTTAAAATAACTTCTCATTTTGCTACATTAACCTCTAATTAAAATATTTATAATTTCTGGTTGTGACATGATAAAACACACTGAAATGGACTTAAAATGTGCAGCATGGTGGCACAATTTGAGGCAACATTACCTCACAGTGAGATGGCCGAGAGTTCTTGTCCATCAGAACACAAAGAAAATGATGAATGGATGGATGGATGTGGCTAAAGACAGAACAATTACAACCTGATTGATTAAAAATAAATTAACTAGATGAAATACTCTAGTCTGCTGAATTTGCCGATGCGTGAATCTACCTAAGCTTAGTGCAACCTGCATGACAAATCTTCCCCCCGACCTCCGGCTCATTACTGTAGTGCCTCCTCCTGCTGGATATGAGGTGTGGATCATTCCTTATGCAGCTGCTGAAATCCCATTATATACTCCACTAAAGCGTTTGTGTTTGAACCAAGTGACCCTCTGGAAGACTGAAAAAAAAAAAAGGCTTTTCTATTTGCTTCGGCAGAGAAACATGACATAAGGGATCCAGTGAGGACGCAGCTGCCCCATCCAACTGAGGTTATTAACTCCCATCGCCTCCTCTATCCACTTCAATAACATCCACCAACCAGTTTGCTTAGCAGGTCTTCAGCTCTATTTCCTGAATGGATTCCACTTCACAGAGCTGCGTCACCTTCCAACTACAAGTTTTGTCCTGAAGAAAGTCTGGGCCCAGAATCTGAACAATATCTCCACAGTGATACCCAGAAGTTGACCTGCCTGAAAAAGAAAAAGCAGGAGAACATTTACATCCTTTCCAAACATCCACTTGAATTAAAGTGGTAGTTTTTGTTCCTGAGACAAATCCTTGACCTTCTCTTGTGAGTAAATCAGTTCAATACATTGTACTTTTGAAAGCACAAAGCGGCCAGTGGTGGCAGCCGATCTTTACGGCTTCTGAGACATTCTCGAGTTTCTTATCAGGCTTGAAAGAGTCAGCTGTGGTGGCTGGCAGACTTATTGATTCCCATTGTTCTCTCCATCGTTTCGCCGCAGCTTTTATTCTTCTTCTTTTTTTTTTTTTATCAATCTTGTGCTTTCACAGCAGCTCAGCAGATAACCAGCTGCACTGGTTGGAGGTGGAAAGAATCACCCGAAAGAGGCCAGGTGTGTTTCTACGAGGCTCACAGCGAGGGATTGATCAGCTCTTACCTTTCTGTTTGCACTTCTCCACAGAGCTAAGACACAAACATGACTATTCTGCAACATCCTTGGAAAAATTGCACCATCCATACACATACACAAATATTATGCACACTGATCCCGATTCAATATTTACTTATTTATTTACTTATTATCTTCCTTCTAATATAGGCAGTAAATGAAGATAAATTTCTCCCATAATTGTTAGAAATATGTAATGCAGGCTTTTTACAACAGCATGCTAGAAATGTATTACTTCTACAGTTAAAAGCAAAGTGAACGACAACGTTCAGTTGGGGTTCTTTGGGGTTTCATCTGTGTTCAGCTGGTAATAAGGTGGCCAAAGTGAGTCCATGGAACATGAAGCCTTATATAAATGAAATTAAAATGACAGCAAGCTATTCAAAAAAACTCTGTAGCTTTAGCTGAGAATGCTCTCACAAATCCAAAATACTGGAAGAAAAAAAAAAAGTACAATTCAAAGCAAAAAAATATTTTTTCAATTATCTGTCAGCAGAGGTGGGTAAGTGAGATTAGCACAACCAAACAATACTTATACAAATGTAAAAACTAACGGTCAAAGGAAAAAAAAATGGTGTGGAAAAAAAAATTAGCTCAAACCCTTTACTTTTAGAAAGAATGTCAGACAGAAAAATAGAAGGTTATGTGTAATATATATATATATATATATATATATGTAATGTTTTACTTTTGTAACTTTTTGTAAACATTTCCAAATATTGAACTTACAAAATTGAATTTTGGTTCCCACACTTCTTACCAGTTGGTGGCAGCAATGTTCCATTAAGTTGTTTGCCAAGCACAATTAAACAAGAAGGAGAAGAAGAACCATTCACAGTCCCAACAAGAGAGCGTGACACTGAGCAACAGGGTCAACCACACCTGACAATTGAATTGAATTTTGAAACCAAAGATTGTTACTGCTTTCACAAGTAAACTAAATCAAATAGTCCCTGGTGAACTGTTTGCTAATCTGCATCCATTCACCATGACATTCCTCCTCATGGACCACTTCCTGCTGTGTCAGGGAAGTGCTGACCCTGACTGTCATTCAGATTCCACAACAGAGTGAAACTCAGAAAATTAGCATGACAAAACCCTTTCTTCATCAAGATGTGTCGCATGCCAACGTACGACGGAGGCGCGACATAACAGATGAAGTTTGACTTCTGGTTCAGACTCAACTTTATAGTCGGCTCCCTGACTCCCAGAGTCTTTGACTTAAAAAAAGGATGAACAAAAGAGCGAAGGCTCGTTGTTCCTGCTTTCATGAAACATGCATGAGGCGAGGCAGCTCACAGCGTGTATTATTCATGCAAGAGTTAGAAAGTTGCTGAAAATATTTTAAATTGTGCACTCTGTTTGATGATGAACTATAGCTGATTCAGCTTTTCTGCACTCAAATTATGAGGCAAATTTAGAGAAGCAGCTTGGCGATGATAAACTCTGCCATTACATTCTTACTAAAACTGCTATATATATAGCAGTTTTATATATATATATATAAATATATATATATATATATAGCAGTTTATATATATATATATATATATATATATATATATATATATTATATATATATATATATATTATATATATAATATATATATATATGATATATATATATATAATATATATATATATATATATATATATATATATATATATATATATATATATATATATATATATATATATATATATATATATATTATATAATATATATATATATATATATAGATATATATATATATATATATATATATATATATATATATATGGGTACTAGGTATGAGAAATAAATATAATAAATTACTAAAATCACTAAGAAAGACTTCATCCCCTTTTAAACAATGTCACATGCAAAAGTTTGTGTATTTTGTCTAACTGATTACTCTTTAAATGGCACAACAGAGCCGTTCTTCACAACAAGACGATCCTGCCTTCAAACAGAGCTGGTCTCTGTGGAACATGCAGGTTCCACTTGCTCATGTGTGGACTTTCTCTGGGGAGTCTGCTGACATCCCACAGTGATGCCTCTTTGTTTCCATGTAATGGACTGGAGATCTGCCCTTTCATACCACCAGCAGATTTTGATGAGTTTTTGGTATTCAATCAGGATGTTTGTTTCTGACAGCATCTGAAACAGACATTGACCAAGAGATAGCAAACCCCAAAATGTATCAAAAATTATTGATCTGCTTCTTTATATTGTATTACAAATCTCATCCCATAAGTTATTCTATTCCTCTCTAAATCATCAATAGAAAATGTATAATTGGCATTAAAGTATATAGATCTGCTCAGCAAACTTTTACTTGTTTTTGTTTGTTTGTTTTTGAACAGCCTCCTTGCCATCACCCTAATCTGTTGCTCCATTCTTAGATTGCCCACTGAGGGTATGTTGGTAAAATACAAAGATTTCAAACATTTGCTTTTGCATACAGCCAGGTAATAACTAAGCTAAAGTTCAGATGGTGAAATCATAATAAATGATAAAATTGAGTTTCTTATATAAACAAAGTTAAAACTTGTCTGCATTTTAAATATGCACATTTTAAATGCATATTATGCAGCAATTTGTACCGTTGAATCACAGTCTTTTTTTTTTAATATCCAAGGCAAGAAACATTAATTGAATCATGTTTGCACAGTGTGAACAGGAAAAGTGGCGTTCCGATCCGTTTAAAGGCCTCGGATGAACTGAGGTTGTTGGAAATGCGAGGGGAATCTGACAGACTTTAATTGTTTTAGTGTCAAGAAAGATTGATACAGTCCTCGCCTCTCTCTGTCTCTTGACCCCCTGCTGGGACAAACCCATCCCTGCCTGGTTGCTCCTGTCTTCCAGCAGCTCTTCGCTGAATAAAACATGCGAGCCACACGCTGCTGATCTCTGCATCTCGCGAATCTCAGCCACCTATAGCCTTCCGCTGCATCTCTCTCTCCCGCTTCCCTTCCCTTTGCTCTCCCCTCCGTTATTTCAGTGGATGTATCTCCTCCTGCTCCTCCTTCGTCCTCAGTTTCCCTCCCTGCTTTTCTTTCTTTCTTTGTCTTCCCATTCTTTCTTCCGTTCTTCATCTGATGATTCTCCCAGGTGATCGGCGCAGAGCGTTGCTCCCTCCTCTTTCGTACCGAAGCTGAGTGCTCGACTGCACTCCCAAAGCTCTTCAGGCGACAACTCCCCCTTCTCTCTCCTCTACTCTCCTCCCTCCAGTTTGTACAGTAGAGGCAGAAGAAGTGTGTAAGATCACACTATTGGCTTTGCTTCCCACCACATTGGCACTTAAGGATGAGCTTACTCAAAGACAATAGGCAGGCAGAGAAGGAAGACTGTGCTGAGAGTAGGAAGAGAAGATAGGAAGCCTTTTCTGTCCCACCCAGAATGAAGGCACCTAAAGGGGGAGGCATGCCTCTGACAGCAGCAGCTCTCCAGATGGTAGTCAGGGTGAAGTCAACCCCTTGGTCCTTGTTATAGCAACACATGGAGCTCTGTTACTTTTGGGAACACATCAATGGACGATCCTGGGAATATCCGCAGCCTGAGCCGGGAGAAAGGTAAGACGAAAGAGGAGCCGGCGTTCTCACTTAACTTGCATGCAGCTTTGGAGAAGTGGGCCAGTTCAGGATGAGGAGCCCCTCAAGCTCATCAGGGGCCAGAGAATACCAGAGTCCAGCTCAGCCTCAGGGACTTGTGTCCCTTTGTTTTCCAAACCCCTTATGTCTCCAGTGTCCACTGATCTCTTTTGGTAGATCTGAAAATGGTGGATCTGAAAATGTTCTGCTAGAAGTTCTGCTTCCCTCCCCATCACCAAACTGGAAGTCATCAGCTGTTTCCAGAGACAACCCAAACATTGAGAGGCAGAAAACCTCCAGAAGCAAAACTGAAAGCAGACAAGAACAGAGCAGACAGAGAAAGGAGGACCAGATTAGGAGTAATGAAGTTATTTATCTCTCAAGCTCCCCATTAAGACTAACCAACTCATCCTCCCCTCTGCTCCGCATTCCCTCTGATTCTCCAAATCATTCCCCAAGCCTCCGTAACCATAGCACCAGGTATTAGAGTTGGATGAGGTTGGCTCACAGGAGCAGAGCAGAAAGGACTGCAGAGAGCAATAATCAGACACGGAGCCACACAATGCAGGCTTGCAGCCTGTTCGCTCACTGAACTCTTCTTTCCTCACGCTGGCCTGGCGCAGCTGCATGACAGGTTGACTTTATCAAATATTTGGTCATTTAAACTTAATACATTTTCATTGAAACAAAAAAATGCAAATGGCAAATTTTTCACAATTATTACAAGATCTCAAAGATTTTGAGCTGTGGACTGTGATGTATCATCTGATGTAGAAATGAGTCTTGTAGTATAATAAAAGTTGTGTTTTTTGTGGCAGGTCTGCTCGATCATTATGTGCATGTCTTTGTAGAATGAGTTTAAGGGACATGTCAAACCCAGCAGATACACACACTCCAGTCAGAGTCAGTCTATGATAAAACCAGCCTGCTTCCTGGGCGGAAACCTCCCTCCCACTGTGAACATCTGTCTGTCAGCCTGAAGGTGAAGAAACCAATGATTTTTGTGATTTCAGGTATAATCCTAACACTGCACAAACCCAACGTAGCCATGCTCCATTTTAGCATCACCAAATTGCAAAAATTCATTGCTAAGCACAAGAAGAGACACGTTTATGGACCATGACGATGCTTAAATGCTGAATCAACTGATGAGCCACAGTGTAAAAGAAAAACAACAGAGAGGTGTGCTTTTAGCACTGATTTAAAGGAACTCAGTGTTTCAGCTGTTTTGAAGTTTTCTGGGGGTTTATTCCAGATTTGTGGTGCATTGAAGCTGAATGCTGCTTCTCCATGTTTGGTTCTGTTTCTGGGAATGCAGAGCAGAACAGAACCCAGAAGACTTGCGTGATCTGGAAGGAAAATGTGGAAAATGTATCTTGGTGTTAAGCCGTTCACTGATTTACAAACAAACATTTTACACTTACAAACAAGTATTTTAAAGTCTGAGCCACAGTCATGGGGTGATGTGCTCTGTCTACCTGGTTTTAGTGAGAACACGAGCAGCAGCATTCTGGGTCAGCTGCATCTGTCTGACGGATTTATTTTTAGGCAGACCTGTGAAGACACTGTTGCAGTAATCAATGTCACCAAACATAAACACATGGATGAGTTTCTCTAGATCTTGTTTGTACATTAGTCCTTTAATCCTGGAAATGTTCTTCAGGTGATAGAAGCCCGATTTTGTAATTATTTGTATGTGACTCTGAAGGTTCACCACTACTCCCAAATTTCAGGCCTGATCACTAGTATCTGTCTGTAAAGACTGAAGGTCTCTGCTGACTTTAGATAGTTCCTCTTTGGGTACTTTTCTTTTGGGGCAGATGTAATTGGCTGGGGTAGGAGCTCCACCAAAATGAGAAACAACTTTAAAGGCACAGAGTGCAGGGCAGTATATAATTTCTGATTTCTTATCTTCAATACACCATGAGAGAAAGGTGTCAGTCACAGTTGAAAATTGTTGCTGTTAATTATGTCATTCCATTTATGTTTTTTTTTTCTGCACCACCGCTTTCAGTGGTCGCCGCCTCTGTCACCGACGCCTCATCCTGCACAAAACATAGAAATAATAACTGTTGTCTCACTATTTGTTTTACAAAAATGAAAGAAGCTAAGTATTGGTTTAACTGAGATATGACCTGTTTTTGCAAGCGGTCATGCATATGATGAGCGGTTGTGTGTGTGAGTGTGTGTGTGTGTGGGTGTGTGGGTGTGTGTGTGTGTGTGTGTGCGTGTGTGGGGGCGGTGGTGGGGGTGGGGCATGTTTACTGCAAATTGCCATAGTTGAAATGTCACATTAGATCTTGGGTCAGAGGGCAGAAATGCCAGAGGGCCGTCTCCAAATAGAAGCAAAGCAGGATTTTATTGACACATTTTATTGTTTTTATATCGTTTTTCTCACTTTTCGATCAGAAGAGATGTTTTATGCCTCATACACGGTGTGTGAAGCGTAAACATCTCTGCCTGTGCTTTCTATTTTAGCTCCTGGAAATTCGGCGCCTTAAGTCATCCATTTTGCTGTTGGCACTTTTAATATCAGTTCTCCTAATAAAGAGTTCAATGATTGGCTGTCAAGATCTCTTTCTGACCATCATCGGTCCTTAGAATTAGATGGAAAACACACAACACTGCCTCAGGGTGGAAGAGATTAAGGTCATCACCATACAAAGGTCAAAATGCCTCTTATTATTTAGTTTTTCTATCGTGCCTTTCACTGGTGATAATGTAATGTTTTATGGGACTTCCTTAATGTTGCATAGCTGGCCCATGTCCACTTGCAGGATGCAAAGATGATGTTGCTTCTTGTTTACTGGCTTTGTCTTTGCAGCTGGAATCAAGTTGATTTCTCACCACAACTTGAAATCTCAGCCATTAAAAGGCATCTTAACATTCAATTTAGAGAGACAATCAGTGGCTCCTGAAAGTGGACTGACAAAGAAGAGGGTTAAACCGAGCTACAGCATGGACTCTGAACTCAAGGACATGATTCAGTTGCAAAATAGCTCCAAGTACATGTGTCTCATTATCACAAATGTGAGAAAAATTCCTTAGTAGAAAATGAAATGTCTGCTGCTTAGCAAAGTTTCCCTGTGTGTAGAATAATGATCATCGAGGCAGGGCTTAAGGGGTTTGCAGCTTTTTGTCTCTCTTGTAGCAGATGTAAAATGATAGTGATGGTACTGTGATAAAACTCGAAAACCCGAGTAGTTCCTGTTAGTGTGCAGATACAGGATCAAAGGATTAGGAGATGGCCAGCAGCATCTGTCAGATACAGGTTATGTGCCCACTGGAGTGGAAGTGAAAGGAGTTCATTTAGAAAAAGATCTCTTCTGCTTTGGATGCTGATCGTTTTGTTCTGCGTCTATTTGATGGATTAGTTTGGAATCGGGCAATGCTTCAGGATTCCAGTGTTTCACTGTCTTATTGTCAGACCTTTTCTGTCTCAGTCACATGGCCAAACCGAGCTTTGACAACAATACCTGGATCTTCTGTCAGCATAGAAAGTCTTAATTCCAAGTCATAAAGACAACAAAAAAATACAAAATGTCCATTGTTCTTTTGCAACATTTGGACGTTAATCCGCAATCAGGATTGGAATGACTTATGCAAAGCACTGTAAAAGTTGACATCGTTAAAATTGCAGTTATTTACAAGCACTATCTGCACCCGAGCTCTGCTTTTTATCAAAGCTGAACTACAGTCAGTGTAGAGGATTCCAGACTGAGGGGAGGTTCTTTACAGAGTTACAGATTAATAAAATCACTTATTCTGCTTGTGAAAACAGTAAAAAATTAGCATCTTCAGTGTTTTGGTCATAAAGACAAACAGAAAGACCTGAATATGTGGACTCATCTGATCTGTACTGGATTATTCAGCATGATTACAGATTTTTTTTCTGTTTCTTAAACATTCGTTTTCTTTGTGAAAAAACAAAACAAAACAAAAAAAAAGATTTTTAGTCTTTCCAGAGTTAAAAGTAAAATTTTTATCTCATTATTGTTAGTATGGAAGTAAATATGTGCCTTCAGGATTTGAATTAAAAATACCTCTGAAATTTGAAAGTGGTATATATGTGTACTTACTTTTTCAATATTACAATATATTTTAACACTGGAAACAAATTAACAACATTCAAATTTCAGAGGTATTTTTGATTTAAATACTGATGGCACATATTTAGTTCCGTAGTTAGCCCAATACCTCCTATTTCTAATAATGTTCTTAGCTAAAAGTAGCATTATGCTGCTAATTCTGACCTGTTTTGCCTCTCCTTACAGGAGCTTTTATTGTAGTAACAACAGCATGGATAATGTTTCTGCAATCAACAGTCTAACTCTTTCGACCTTCTGGTTGGGTTCCAACCTGAAGTGTTTTACTGATGATCCGAAGGAGTACTCTGAGATCAACCTTTCAATGAGCCAGAGCCCTCAGCAGCCTCTTCATGGCTGATGGCCTTTCTTGTGGGAAATGCTGTCTTGTGCTGGGAGACACTTTTTAAAATGTTTACTAGAGTGTTAAGATGAGAAGCAAGGAGAGCAGGACACAGGATTCAGACATAATCACAGCTCAAGTACCTCTTCTCCAAATCTTCTTCATGGGTTTTTTTTGTTTTGACTGTGAGGCAACACGAGCAGCCGACCCCCAGAGGGGCTTTTTTCAGCAGCCATCATGCACTATGTTTGGAGTAGTGATGGTGGAGAAAATGACAGTCAGTCTGAACATTTTGGGGTTTTGTTTTCCTGCGCCTTTTAGAGACGCATAATGATACTGGGTGTCTTGTTGACACCTTGAGAGAATAATTCTTCCTAACATCACAGAGCTCTTGCTGTTTAAACCTGAAGAACGTAACAGCAGCTCTGCCTCCTGAGCCTGGAGGCTTACGGATGGGCCGGTGAAGCTGGATTTGTCACGGCACATCATTAGCCCTGTGAGGGTATGAAAACTATCTGACCACAGCGACGCTTCTCACAGGAAGCTGACTGTGCCTGACTCTGCAGCAGCAGCCTGCCACATTATTCAGCTCTGCAACTCTGCAACTCCGACTTCTGTGCTGTTGGAGCTGTGGGTTTCTGTTCCCATTTTGGTGTAAGGTAATAGAGGCTGTTGACCAATTGCCCTTCTAAGCTTTTGCAATTTATAGAAAACATTTTTTTTGTATTTATTTTAATATCAGAATGTTTGGGGGGGAGTTGGAGTCATCAGACAGAAAACTTCAAGCTTCAGTAACTTGCTGAATCTTTCTACAGTGACTGTGTGGAGCAGCAACAGACTGTCTTAAACTACAACAGGAAACGGGACTGGATCAGGCAGATTGTACTCAATTGTACAACTGTAGACAGATTCTGATGGTCTGTGAACCCACTGCCTTGTGAGAAATACCCAATATTTGCACTGTTATGTATTTTTAACTTTTGAGTTATTTTACATTCCAGCAGCCTGAAGGTTGATGTGAGTAAGTTAATTGGCCTCTTTTGGTGCCCTGTGGCAATCCTGCTGTGGCTGTTCATTTGACCAAAAGATATAGTCTCTCTCCTGATGGCCTTTTTTGTGTCCACCATTTCTTTTAAAACTGCATTACCATAAAAAAGTGGTAAAACTGGCCACCAAAATGTCGCTTCTTCTTTTGCAATTTAAATATTTTAAAGAGTTGTGTTGCATATGTTTGGACTGTTGGCTATTGAGAAACGATTGCTTCCTGGAGGTGTGGACTCTGTTGAAGTTTTACATTTTTCCCAATCGCTAACGTTTACCTGTGTAATGTATTGCGCCAGTTCAATGCTATGAAGCTTACCGGATATTGCCTGTGCTGCAAAAGAAGAGAGAAGTGCAGATCCAAGCTGTGTCTTTTGGAAACGTGACCAACGTGGACTGACCAGCTCCGTTCACTTCCTCTGCTGCCATTGCTAAAACTGCAGTTGGACTAAAATCCTAAAATAATGCAGAAAAATGACATCATTGTTCACAGCTTCTCCATATTAGAAATTCTACCAGAGAAATTGAATTCAATGGTAGAAACCCCAGGTGGAGCAGTAGTGATATAGAAAAATAGAGAAAAATTGCTTAGGAAGGCAACAACCAGGCTATAAAATATGTGTATTAGATAAGGAAATAGAAAAAGTGGAGCTTTTTTTAAAAAAATTTTATGAGTTATCTTTGTCTGCCCCATCATTCCACTTGATGTAAAACACTAAAAGAAAATTTCAGCAGGAAGTAAATAATTTCCCAGATGTTTCAGGAGATTACTGTTTCTGCTGGGTCCTGCTGGACACATCGTCAGCACGTGAGTTTTTGCTGCTGTTTTCTGATAATTTGCTTAACAATCTGAACAGGCTACCACTCCATCAGAGAGTCGAAACAAACAACACACAACTGCACCTTTTACCAAATCACCCTGCACGCCTTTGTAGTGGATCAAGAAAACAGACTCAAAAACGTGGAAAAATTCACACATAGATGGTAAAATGTAACAGTCAGGACAAGAAAAAAAACTTCAATTATCATCATTTTTATAACAACACTACAAATAAAAGTTGGAGAGAAGGTTCTGCTGATTGTCAAGCTCAGATCCAGTGAGTTCTGACCAGTGGACCATAGAACAAAACATCAGTCTGTCTTCTAACTATAGTCAAGTCACTCCATCTGGAAATTAATTCTTAACATACAGTAGTGTGAATAATTCGTATGACAATCAATCGTGTTGTGATCGACGTCACGGTAACTATCCTGCCCGGAAAACATTCTTATGTGGAAAACTGAGAGCATCAGTGGAGCACCACTGATGCTCTCAGTTTTGACGGCCTCTCCAGCTGAGGCCGTCAATAATGATCAGGATAAATGAAAAGTAATGGTGGAAATAAAGCTAAACAGATCTATTAAGCTAAGCTATCAGTTGAAGGCAATAAATCCCGTCTCTGTCTCTCTTTCTACCTGCTGCCTCCTCTCTAAGGTATTTTTTTCTCTCTTAGAAAGTGATCTCAATCGCTCTCCAGAGGAATCTCCTCCAGGCCTTTTCAATTCCCTCCTCTTATATAATTCTCCAGCTAGTAAATTTGACATTTTGCTCCTTGGCTTTTCTCCCCATCTCCATTCATCCTTTCCCCCGCTTTGCATATAGTGTTTGCATATGTGTGTCATAAAAAAAAAAAAAACATTAAGTAAAAATATGTGGAGGCTTATTATTTCATGTCAGGATTTCTGCTGGATAAGGATAAAGGGCCTTTTTTTTTGGTTTTTTTAGATTCAAACTTTTCTGATCGCATCTCAAAAAGAACCTTTGCCATCAGTTTGAATATTTATAGACAGAGCCGTAATTACACAGGGACGGGCAGGGTCAGGCAAGTCGTCTTCACAACTACAATATTACATTAAAGTCATATTAACATTGGACACCATAAACATTCAGAATAATTCATGACAAAAATAAATTTACTCTGTTTGCCTTTGTGAACGTGTGGATATGTTATCATTTTTCATTACAAAAAAGGTCCAAATGAAAGATATAAATGTTTTCAAGTTGTGTCCCTTTCCCTTAGCAAGTCTTTGTTTACAAAATGCCAAAGAATAGAAATGTTGCTCTGGCAGACACTCTAACCATCAGTGCCGGATGGTGTTTCCACGCAGAACCGAGCAGAGTGTCACCTTCCTCTGAGCCGCTCTCACCATCTGGCATGTTCAGATGGTTCTGGAGCTCCAAATGAGGGTCCTGCCCTCGTCAAGGGAGGCCGACAATACAAACCTGACAGGTTTAGAAGAGGAGAGTTTGTTCTGAATCGTTCTTAAAAATGTGTGTTTAAAGAAACAGCTTTTTTAAATTATGTAGAATAAAATAGACAGAGCCTTTCTTGTCCCACAGAGGGGAAGTTCAGCAGCATCAAGGTTTTTTGAAGGTTTCTTTTCTTGTAAAAGTCACATCCGCTCCAGGATGTGTTTTTCTTATATCAGAGGAAAGCCATGAGTGATCGAGGTGACAGTTTATTTATCCTGGTTAGCATCTCTGCTAATGTCCCGTAACAGCTGGAACTGTCCATAACTCTTGGCATCTTCACTCACCACTTTGGTGTGAGGAATTCAAGCCCAGTGACTTTCTTTGTTGCTGCACTCCTGAGAGTGCAACAGCAGAGATCTCTTGCAGAACACATTGATTAACTGCATAGCATCCACAGCATAGGAAATTCCATGTATTACATGCTCGGTATTTGCTGGGTGAGCCCCAGGCTTTCGTTGCACTCAGTTTGTGTGAGAACGTTATTTATGACTAATTTAACAGCACTGAAAACTGGTATGCATGTGTTTTCAACAATGCTCAAAAACGAGTTTTTTTTTCTATGCATATACACAGTCTTGGAACAACTTGAGCCTTTGTTATTATTATTTTTTTTTTATGTGGCCTCAGATTTAAATTGGGCTTGGAGAAGAAGAGAAGACTGCAGGAGGAAGTTCAGCATGCGTTTCTCTGAGTGTGGAGCAGCATCCGAAAGGAACAGCTCCAACTTCTCATTAAGGAAACGACACCAGGAACTGAGAGAACAGAATTTGTAGCCGAGGCACACTCAGGAGCTGTCTTGAAAATAAATAAAAAAAATATCTCCAAAATATTTGTTGGAGTCTTTGCAGCTGGATTTGTTTTCACCTCACAAATATGATGCAAATAGTGCAGCCTTAATTACATTTTTCCCACCTTGGCTCCTTCTATAAACGGATTAGTAATATGCTGTTCCATCATTTTCCGCTGGCAGTGAGGATGAGGAAGAAAGTCGGCAGAACGAAGCTTCTCTCACTTGGCTTGTGCCAGTGTGGGCAGCAGAATTGTCCTGTCTTGTTTTTGCTTGTTGGCTTATGGATGTCCTTATCTACACTGAGGAATTGTGGGTGGGTTTTGCAGCACAACAAAGAAACACATATGTAAACCGCTTTGGACGATGAAATGTTTAAATTCTTTGAAAATTTGCAAAGTAAAGCATGAAATCTTTCTCTCCAGAAAGATCTATTTTAAACCTTTTAGCTGGTATTGAATAGCTGAATTATGCACAATCTGCTTACCTGCAGGAAAGGTTCATTATTACTCTGAAAATTGAAACACAATATCAGAATCACACATGACTGCTTGGGTGAAAATTCTGGTAGACTGTTATATGCTGCTGATCAAACTCTGAAGACAGTGTAAAGAAAAGAAATTACATTTAATATCGATGGATCTTAGCCTGTTAGCAAACCAACAAAAAAAACCCAGCTGGGATAAAATAAAGTTCAGGGAAAATAGGTTCCTCTGTTGCCTTCTTCCTTCAGTCTCATTTGCTTCGTCACTTTCATATTCTTCAATCTGAGAGAATGTTTGAATATCTCACCAAAAATGTGGAAAGCGATGTGTAAGAAAACTTAAAAAACAAAACAAAACAAAACAAAAAAAAACATAAAACTTCAAAACACTCATTGATCCCAGAAGGAAATGAAATATTATTGTAACTTACAGTAATTCAAATTCGTCAAAGAGTAGTTGTACATGGCGATGGCTGTTAGCAGGAAAGATTTCCTCTAGCGGCCTTACAGCGAATCTGAAGAAGCCTCTGACTGAAGACCGAAGTTGAACCTAGGTGAACTACCTTGAACTTTCTGTTGTGTGCAGAAGCCAGGCGTTAATGTAGTTCTCAGAGAAAGATTTCACAAGCATCTGGTCTGAGGAATAATGCTAAGAACTGTTGTTACTTCTTTCTGCTGCCCCTTTTCTTTGAAGAATATGTCTAACATGCCAATAACTGTGTCAGCTAGAAAGGTCGACTGTCTCATTTTTGTGTCACATATCATCACACAGATGAGCGCTTTAGTGGCAAAATCAGAGTTTGACGCCAACCCCCGCCATGGCTCAGTATAGCAGAGGTTCGGGATGTTAGTAACTTTAAAAAACAGGGAACTAAACCTGAATGGTTCATCCCTGTCTTTTGCTTCCCTTTTCAGTCAAAATCATTATGTCAACCTGTAAAAAACGCCAAAGGACACAAAAAGTGTCAAATGTCTCAT
Organism: Poeciliopsis retropinna; assembly: GCA_010277075.1. Lineage (NCBI taxonomy): Eukaryota > Metazoa > Chordata > Actinopteri > Cyprinodontiformes > Poeciliidae > Poeciliopsis > Poeciliopsis retropinna. The sequence continues at coordinate 4,181,142 of VMRM01000009.1, forward strand.
GTTGCCCTTTGTATTGAATGCTTAGCTGCCACATTATGTAGCAGTCGATGCGGCTTCCTGCATGCTCATCCAATTGCTGCCTGCTGCAGTCGTCCATTCAATAAGCAGCAATCACGCTAAGAGCACAGGGGCATCATAAACTCCACCGACTGAGCTTGTTCTGGCCTTAATATGTCTGCACCCATGCAGAGGTAAATGTAATATCCTCTTCTTGTTATTTATAGCTGCAAACGGGGACTTGATTGCTCTCTCTCTCACTCAGTCAGTCACACACACACACGCATGCAAACAAACATACACATTTATGCTGAAAACAAACCCACAGAAAGCAAATATTCTCCCTTCATCTTTCCTTCTTGGCTGTGGGATGTAATAAGCAGTTTTGGAGGTAAATCTCATCTGACTGCTGGTGCATCTCTCAGTGCGGCTTTCACTCTGAATCTTAGCACGGAGGTATGAGGTTCTTGCAGAGCTCCGCTCTTGTTACATATAGGACAGCGATTCCAGGAATCATTCCTCACAGCCATTGTCCGCAAATCAAGGTTTAAATCATGCGCCTCCTTATTATATCCCATTATTTTCTCTTCCAGCTTTTTTTTTTACATCCAACTGCTTGGGAGAGATTTCATTCGTTATTAAGCCTGCAGGAGCCTAAAATCAGACCAAATGCAAGTGCAAAATGGGCCATTAAAAGAGGTGTGAAAATAACATGACTGAAAATAATCTGTGTTGAATTCATATTCTTTTATTCACAGTTTGTCTGATCCCCGAGGCTACATCATGAAACAGATCATACTTTTGTCTAATTTCTGATGAAATTAGTCTCATCTTGCTCATTTATTTTGCCTGTTAAAAACTCCAGTTGGGCTTTGAAGAAATAAAAATAACTTTTTACAAATAGCAAGAAAATATAGCACCTTTGTGTCGTGAACTAAACACATCTGAACCATCAAGAAGCAGCAGAGGTTCTTCCAAACAGGCTCCAAGTGGATTGAGGTTTTTAGTTAAAGTAGAAAAAAAAGTCAGCAATTAAATAAAATTCAATCCACTTTTGGACTTTTCTCTTATCTCATGAAAATAAAGCCTACCTGGAGGCTTTATTTTCTATTCCTCTGGGATTTGGGGTCACAGTTCAGAGATTATTTGAGTTTTTGAGATGCTAAAAACTTTATTGAAATATTTGTCCTATTTTTTTTTAAAAAGTTGATTTTAAAACATTTAATTAGGTACAGACGACTATTAAATTGGAGTAATAAATATACCGTGACTCAGACACAAACCTTTCATAGTCACTATTCCTTTGGCTATCATGGGCAGTGAGGAAAAGGGTAAAGGAAGAGGTAACATCCATCTCCAAGGTTCTCTGTTCTAGGTTATGTTACTGCAATAAAAAGGATTATTTTTTTAAGCTATCTTCATCCGGGGTGCCACTAAATAACGCTGATGCCACATCCTGTTTCTGGTATTAATATCTACCGAAGCTCATTCACATGCGAGAAGCCAACGTTAAATACAGCAGTTCACACCTGCTGTTAACATTCAACAGTTGCTTCACATGCAAACACCATGCTGTTTCAAGCTGTGTTCTGTACTGTGTATGTCGCTGCTGTGTAAAAGTAAGAGAACATGAAATAAAACAATGGAAGGTTGTTGAGTTTGCCAATGAATGGATCTAAAATCCAAATCTGCTTCAAATATTCCAATATGGCTTACAGGAAGCTTGACTGGCTCCTTTAAAGCTCAGTTATACAACAACTGTGCAGGACCTTGATGTGATCCTTTAGCTCCCCATCCTGAGCCCGGTCTGCATCCAAAGCTGCAGCATGCAGGTTGTTTAGGGATTCCACCTGTATAACAAATTGCAGAGATGTCTGAATTCCTAATGAAATGTTCCCTTCCTGCCATCAGCTGTAATCACACTCCAAAGTCCTCCAGAGAGTCCACCTTAAAGAGGGAGCACAGCGACTCCACAGACTGCTCTAACTATCACACTAACAGGTAACCCCTTAAAAAGAGACACTAGTTCCACTGAAATTGGCCACCTGGGCTTTGGCCCACTTCCCACTGACCTACTTCTAAGTTTTGGACATACATTGAGTCCTGTTGTACCAAGCTACGAACTTGTTTATGCTCTGAGAAAGAAGGCCGTGAAATGCAGTAAACTGGGCTATATTTTGGTGTCTATGGAAACTTCTTGGTGTCTCACAGAATGCTGAATTAAGGAAAGGTGGAAATCTGTCAGCTAGTAGCCTTTACTGGACAGCAATGTGGTAAAACTACATGATCCATGATTTATGTTTAGGTCTTGGATTTTGACCATCCTTTCTCAGATCTCAGTTGGGATTTGTTCCACTGTCTCTCCAGGCGCTTCAGAACACAAATGTATGAATCTCTGATGCTGAATTGTGGTCCGCCTAAAAGTGTAGGTCTCTGTTCGGTTGAAGTTAAATATAGTGAAATTCAAATGCAAGTGTGAATGCAAGCAGACCAACGACCATTCTAAGGAAGAAGACTATACTGCCAGGCATTCTGGTTAAATATAACCAAAACAAATGTGCTAGTGCAGTGTTTCTCCACCTTTTTTGGGCCAGCGCCCCCCTGTCCATTATCCAGGTCCATTACCGCCCCTATCAAAGAAACTGAATATTATTTTATTATTAATATTACTATCATTGTTGTTGATGTTTGATTTTTATGGTTGTTTCTGTATTTATCATCAAAAATAATTTGCCAGAGAACAAAAAAGCCATGGGAATAAAAATTATTTTTAAAGGCGTCTATGAAAAATGCAGCGAATGGGAATTCAACTTAAAATCGCTGGGCCTATCAGCAGCCAATCAGAGTGGAAAAAAGTATAATGTTCTGTGCCATTTTAGTTGTTAAATATTTCACAAAATGACCAGATAAAAAAATCTACATCAATGCCAGTTTAAAGTTTAAACTATTTGCAAAACGAAAGTGCTCTCCAACATTAAAACATGGATAGAACTGTAACAATATCAATCATAACTCTTCTCTTCAGTGTTTCTGACAGTTTCTGGTGGTGCAGCTCTGTGCTGCCTTCAGGAGAATGGGACATCAGAGTATCATTTATAATAGTTCTGGTTTTGCATCTACTGTGCAAACCAGAGCTTTCAGTGGAAAAAACAGAAGTTCCAGATCCTTAATGACATACAAATATGGGACAGAAACATGGACTATATCTTTATATAGACCTACAATCTATTGATTTATAAATTAATAGTTTTACTGGACAGAAATTACAAAGATTTGGCTCTTAATCAAATCCTAATGAGTCAGATTGAAAATGTCAAGGAGTCACTGAACAGCCTCATGATATTAACACTGACATGAAAAATAATATTGAAGAAATAAATATATTAAATCTAATTAAAAACATAAATAAGTGATCAGGTCCTTACTGTTATTGTCTGTAAAAATATATTTCTTCTTAGCACTAGCTGTGGTCCCAACAAACCCATGGCACTTCAACAATATTATCTTACCTTTTATCTGAAAATAGTGTCTGTTTGTTCTTGCCATACATCCTCTTTGTATTAATTATTGCTCTTAAGGTCTTGCCATACCACTTTATTTCTCTGTATTTAATTTGGTTTCTTAGTTTATTCCTGCATTTTGTTCTTCATTCATTTGCATTTAGTTTTCTTTGATTACTATTATCCTCTCTTGGTTTATTGCTATGTCCTCTTTGGTTTCTTTCCTGTTGCTAGTTTTACTTTATAGTTTTTATCAACGCTCATCACCAGTGGTCTTCATCATGTCATTCATCTGCTGTGCCGCTTAATCATCATGTGTTTCACCTAATTTGCCACTCATATGGATTTGTCAATGTTCACCGCCGGATTCCCTGATCCTCATTCACATTTAATGCGTCGCTCCGTTCTCCTGTTTCAGAGTTTTGCGCAACGTGCTTGTCGTATTTTTTTATTTATTCTTTTTTGTACATATGTTTTGGCAGTGCTGTAGTCTGCAAAAATAAAATATCATTGACACAATTGCAGCCAAGCATGTTTAATGTTACATAACAAGTTGCTCAATGTTAATTGGTCTTTAGAGAGACCAATTAACCTGACAGTCTTTTTTTTTTTTTACTGTGGGAGGAAGCTGGAGTACCCAGAGAGAACACACATGCACAGGGAGAACATGCAAACTCTGTGCAGAAAGACCCTGGGCTGGGAATTGAACCCAGGACCTTCTTGCTGCAAGGCAACAGTGCTACCAACTGTGCCACTATACATTTGATCTAAAACCAGTGTATTTCACACTTCTTAATGGGGGCCAATAACAGATGTTTAAGAGTGCCACCTTTATTTGAGCAAGAGAAAGAGCAAATAAATTATTAAATTATTAAATGTACAAAGTTCTCCATTAAAGCAGGCTGCACAAGAATCTGTTATTAGAAATATATAATTTTAAGCATTAAAATACCATTAAATAGCATACTTGAAATGTTCGGGAACTGGCAAAGAAATAAAATTTCCAGAGTTTTCATGAAAGCAACACAAGTATGAGCACGTGCGTGGGATTTGACACGCGTCGGGTGTTTGGTTAACATTTACATGGCGAACATGGACGAAACCCGAACTTTTTAAATAAACCCAGTAGCACACAGTGGGACCTTCATCTGTTTTAATGTTTTATTTATTTGATAAAAATCAGACGGGTACGCCCGAACTGACGCGCTTCTTCCATGAACCGACTAATCTCCGGCACCGGAAGGGCGGCTCCTCCAAGATCCGCGTCCGTATGACCTGGTCCAGAGTGTGTGAGCGGGTTCACGGCAGAGCCAGCTTGCTGTTTGAAACATGCGGTCTGAGGTGCGCTCCTGGCGGGAGCGGCAACAGGAGGAGGCGGCCGAGAGGCTTCGGTGAGTCCGCCATTATCAACGCCGACTTCCGCCAGCAAAAAAACCCCAAAAAACTAATTTAATTAAATGACTAAATTAGAATACCACAAAGTCTTTATTATTTACTAATAATTCTGGCATTACCGAAACAATAAAATATATATTCCCTCACAAAAGAACATACATTTTCATTTTCTTAAGGAAGTAGAGCTAATTAAATGAGATAAACAAAACCTTAAAGTGATTCCAGTTTCACTCAATGGCCAACCTGTTGAAACTGTGGCAAATTTTAAATGCCTTGTTTCATTCCTGGACAGTCAGTTTAACTTTGCTGAAAACACTGACTATATCTTTAAGAACCTTTGTCAGAGACTCTATCATTTAAGAAGATCTAGTGATCTTGGGTTGTACAACCTTCAGTTAGATAGAGGTGGTTGAGTTAAAATGTTAAAACTTAACATTCTAACTCAACTCAAGTTAAAACATTTTAACTCAAGTTTTAACTTTTCATCTCCTCAGCTGGTTTGGTCACTTGAGCTGCAGACTAACAGACAATATTTTAAGAAAACTTTCTATAGCAGGTAAATGGTGTTTTACATTCTGTATCAACTGTTTGCTGAAAGAACATGAAAGACGGCAAGAAATATTTCAGCAGAGAAAATTCATCCGCGTTTTTTGTCAGATTGAATCTCTGAGCTCATGAAGGAGTTACTGTGTTCCTCTGGCAACTAAGAACATCTATTAGAAGTCATTTATTGACAGTGCAATAATTATTCTTAACCAAACTAATTGATAACATTTAATTATAGCTTGCTCAGTATTTTGCTCTATTCACAAATTGTTGATATTGTGATTCTATGAATATCATTTATCGTTTTAAAGTCGAAGGAAAATTTCCACATTGATAGACTAAATAGTTTCATCTTACTTTTTCCTACATATAACACTCTACCAACAAGAATTAAAACAAAAATGTGAATTTTTGCTTGTATCTGTTTAACAACCCTGGTTGTAACAACCTGGGTTTTTATTCTTATAAATCCATTGCAAATGGTATTTTTGTTGATCATGTTGATTTTCACATCTCTATTTCTTGTGTTCCTCCTATAATTGATGGATATATATATATATATATATATATATATATATATATATATATATATATATATTATTTATAATGTATAAAATATAAATGTAATAATATAAATGTTTATGTCATTTAATTAGCTCTACATCCTTAAGAAATGAAAAAAATATGGTGTTTTATAAGAATTTATTTGTCTTCCTCTCTTAATTAGGCGTTTTTTCAGTTTTTTCTTCCATTCTTATTCTAGTTACTAGAATACTAGAATCTAGTACTTTCAAATAGAGGTCCAGTGATTGCAGTTTTCTGGTTGATCACAGATTACCAATCTTTTAAAAGCTTGAACCTGCTGATCCCCATTTAGGCTGATATCACTATGTTTTTCTGAAATGTTGCTAAATAACGCAAGAAAGTTGCTGAGTTGGTAACAGTGGGGCGGCTATTGTTAACTGCAAACATGCAGACATGCCATGTTGAGCAGGGCTGGCAGTCAAAGCTCTCTCACAACAGAGCAGAATAGGACAGTGGCTGGTTATTTGACCTTTGCTTTAGATAAGATCGGGGGATAAGATTGACTTCACATGTGTTGATCGATCACCGATCTCCCAAAATTAAGGAAATTGGCACAGATAAATCGTCTAGCCGACACGTGAAGCTACACAATGTCACGAATCAGTTTGACTCATAAGGAAGACCTCTGCTGCTTGAGTTTTATGTCGACGCATACATGCATGTCATCTGTGTTGGATTGTGAAACTGTGCAGATTCAGAGTCATTTAACAGATTGATTGGAAGTTTAATGAGCTAGCTGGTGGTCTGGGAGCTGTCGGCTGAAGCTCCTCCATATTCAGTATTTATTCGTCAAGCGGAAAGGAGCAGAGGTCTGACAGTGTGTGACGCTCTCTTCGTGCACGGACTGCTGCATCTCACAATCAGGTGTCTGAACCTTGAGTCCAGGAATAGCAGCATTATTGTGTGTGTGTGTGTGTGTGTTTGAGAGAGAGAGAGAAAATATTTCTCTGAAAAGTGAAAGACTGATGGATTTTTCAGTTTTCACCGATCATAAAGCAGCCTCGGAGATGGAGTGAGCCCACTGTGACAGATAAAAGGATTGTTTTATGTGGAGCTCACATAGGACTGTGAGATGTCTGCAGACAGGTGAGGGAAGATCATCAGGCTAAAAATAGAACTGAGAGCATCTCAGTTTTCATTTGGAAACCCTGCCGAAATAAAGCCAAACTTCAGAAAGGCTTCTTGGAGCAAAGCTTGTGTTAGATGTTGGTTTGACAAATTAATCGTGTTCTGTTGAGCTGTTGGGGGTATCGTTGTATTTACTGTTCAAACCAGTAACCCTGGCTTTGTTCTCCATCAGCAAGAAGTTCATCCTGGTAACAAAGTGATCAGCTCTCCCAAACAGCCAATCACATTGTTATAAATCAGTGTCTTTTCCATTTGAAGTGCATTGATTTATTTGGGCCATATAATCATTTCTGCTATTATCCTTAAAGAGACAGTATAGTGTAGAATGTACTTTTTTGAGCTTTGCATCATATTATAATGTTTTTTATAATGTTATATCCTCATCAAAAACATAACTGGAGTGTTGCGTTTATTCTTTCATGCATGTTTGACAAATCCTTTATAATCTCCATAGCAACCATTCAGCAGTCCAAAAGGCCTGGGTGGACTCCTCCTTGGAGGTGCCGCTCCTCCTCTGAGCTGCAGTTTCTGAGCTTCTGTCTCCCCCACAACTCTCCCACTCAACTCCTACAGACTTGCTAGCAGCAATTAGCAAACACCTGGTTGTAGCTGTGCACCTGCTGAGCTCAATATAGGCGCAACGCTGTTAAAAACATTGTTAAAGGGGTAATAGAGGAGCCATGCTGTGATGACTTCCTGAAAGAATAGAAGGAGTTTTTAAAGAGACAGAGGCCCAACTTTAAGCAATTAAATTACAAAGTAAAATTTCTTTTAAGTCATACTTGACATACATACAGCATTTTTATAACAACTGAAGGTAATGTAGTTTATTGATTATGCTACAAAATGGCACTATGTTTCTGGAAAACACATTATACTCTTTCATCCTCTTTCATCCTGTCATTTTTGGTCCTCCATACTCCAGTAGTATTCCATTCCCTTTTATTCATACACTAAGTGTATTATAAAAAGCTGTACCTTTCAACATTACATCAGCTGGACTGATGAGGAACAGTCCAGCTGTTCCTCGTCACCAAGCCTTCAGGTGGAACTTCAGTAAGCAACTTTTTAATTGGCCTTTAACTAGAAAAGCAGCTCCATCTAATCGGGCCTGTCACGTCCGCCTTTGCCTGCTGTCTCATTTTCTGTGGGTTAATGCGTTTCACTCAACACATTTAGTAAATCTCCCAGACCAGGATTACTGCATCAGAGGGATTTAGGATCTCTGCCTGCCCAACACATGTTGCACAGTTACCTTTGCATTGTGCTCTTGTGTTGTTAATGCAGAATTGTCTCTCATGAGCAGCCAGCATTTCTCACATCTGCTGGTGTCTCACACCAAACTGTGTGTGTTATATGGACCTATAGTGGGTGTAAATATGACCGGCTGCATCCTTTTTGTTTTTGACGTGGAAGGAAACTGAGATCAACAGGAGGAAACTGATCAACCAAGTTTTGATGTCATTTTGAGTCAAAAAGGATTTTTCTTTGTTTGCTTACCAAGGTCTCCTTTAAACCCCGGTAAAAAACTGTTATTGTTACTTTGTTTTGTTTTTTTTTAGTCAGATGAAAGAGGATACCTAAAGATTTTTTACTGATTTAATTGATACTGGTTGCTACTTTTTCTTTCAATAGAAATTGTTTTCTTTGCTGCCAGATTTGGCAGCAGTATTTTAACCCTTTGTTGTGGTGCAATGAGCACAGCAAAGAGAAGCAGCTTCAGTCCATTTGGATCAGTACCTTCAGCCCTGATGCGTTCTGCAGCAGCAGCTACCGGAGACAAGCCCGGACCCCCTGCTAGAGGGGCTTTCTCCCTGGAGGAGGAGAAACAGAAAGATGGGACTGCTTGTGAGAAGCAGGAACAGGCCTCTGTTGGTCGCTTGTTGGAGGAATTCTTCTGGATTGGAACCAGCATTGTGGCTTTTTCCAAATGGCGTCTCGGCTACATGGGTAAGCTGAGCCCGAGAGTAGGATAGTTTTAACTGAGTATTGCTAGAAATTAATCTTAACAAGGTTAATTTTTTTTTATATCTCCAGTCTACTGCATTGTGTTAGGTGAGAGTGCTGAGCAAGGGAGACATGATGAGGTTTGACAGAAAGGCATAGATGTTCATCACCTTATGGCTTCAGTTTATGCAAAACTGGACAACTAATCAATAATTCCACCACTTAAGTTAATTAAGAGCTGGAAGAAATTGGATTTGATTTTGACCTGTTTGTTTATTCTTTATTTAGCTGTCAGAGGTGACTTTGTCCAGAAATAGTATTTTATAGCTATTAAATATTATTATTAAATATTATGTTCTTGATCATAATTTACTCCCATTTTGCTCTGCAGTCCTTTTTTTTTCAGTCATCGCTGAGGTTTCAGATCTCTCTTACCAAAAAATCCTGTAAAGCGACTTTGAATGACCGATTCTTTTTGCACATAAAGTTTTTGTTCTTTCTAGACAAAAGACTCCACTGAAATAAAGAACTGATAATACCAGCCGACTCTCTCTGATGGGTCATGGCCAGCACAGAAATGAAACCTGAAATTTAGCAGCAATGTGACATTTTCCCCGCTTGTGGAAGGTGTCACGGTTCACCTCCATTTATCCACAATCCTTTTTTCCTGTAGCCTTCCACACTTTCTCATCTCGCATCAGAAAAGTGTCATTAAGCTGCAACTAAAGTAGTGCAGAAGTATTAAACTGCAGCGGCTGGTATAGTGAGTTAACACATTGGAGTACAGCACACTTGCTATGCTTTGCTTTATAAAGATTGTATTTCACACTTCCACGGTTTGTAAATTTCCCACTGCAGTCGTGTAGGTGTTGAAGTCACAGGGTACCACATGATGTTACACTCACTTCGCAGCACTTCTGTGCTAATCTTAACCACAGACTCATGACTGGCATCTTCACATGGAGCCTCCTGACAACGGGAGCCTGGTAACTAATTACACTACCTGTCCAGCACAGTGACATCCTTTTTGTGTCCTAAAGATGTAAAATATCTTCACCACCTTGTGTTTGCCCCCAAAATTGCCACAGAATCACCTGTTTGTTTTTGCATTTGTTTGGGACATAAGGTCTGAGCCAACAGACCCCCCCCCGCTGGCTCCTCCTCCAGCTTAACCTGGTTTTCTGACAGAAGAGGCAAGGAGCTAATTCCACCTCCTTGGCACACATTTTCCCAGTGGCAGTAGGTCAGCCACTAAGAGACGCTCAGTTGTTTCTCTGACCTCTGACCTCTGCTGTGTTTCTGAGCCACCACCTGCCGTCTGCGCTTCACTTGACCTCTTTACCAAGTAGGGTACGGAGCGGTGGAACATTTACGGTCATTCAAACAAACTTCCTTATCCAAACACAATGTTGCACATCAAATATATATTCCCCATAACACCAAAGGAAACCTGGAAACAAACAGAAGTTATTTTTCTCTACATTTCTTCGTCAGTGGACACAGCCATCCTGAACTATTTCACCGTCTTCTGCTTCTGGGGCTTCCATTAATAATATTGAAATATTATTGAAATACATATTTAACAATGACCCTCTGTCAATTTTATCAGAATTTTTCCTTGATTCTCATGGAATTACAGAAACATTCCATCAATTTCACATGGCTTCACATGTGGCTCCCATTTTCAACATGTGATGAAGCATTTTGTCCATGTGCTCCATGCTCTATTCAACTTGTGGTCACGTGTAAAACATGATCACATATTCCTCGCGTGCACAAATATGATCAGACTTTCTTCCGTGTGAAGCTAATGTTCAGTGTGTCAGACAAATTCCATGCATTTCCCATACAAAAATCAAATGCGAAAACCATGCACCGGGTGAAAAATTGCACATATGGTGTGCACAAATTTTCACATTCGAATCATGAGAGTCGCATGGAAAAGCATGTATACGTGTGGATTTGGAAAGTTTCATGGTCTAAAACACATGTGGGCCCCATATTTTCACATTGGTTACATATTTCCAGGTACATCATACATGTTCACGTTTCACATGTGTGTCACATATTTCCACATGGTTGAACATGTGGAAATGTATGATGCACGTGAAAATATGTGAAACCCATGTGAAAATGTGAATCAAATGACTATTCACCAGGAAACGTTCCACATGTATACAGGTTCTTTTTCATTGGACTCGTTTAAGATATTGTTTTAAATATATTAAATTCTGCCAAACTGGTAACGTAACTTTTCCTGTTTTATCCAGTTTCTTCTCCAGCTGTTCTACTCATGTTCGCCTTTCACTCCATGCCTTTTTGTTTTTTTTTTATTTATTATTTTGAAGCAGTTATGAGGCGCTTGTGAAACCTGAAACTGCTGCTGTGCAAGTTACTCAGTAGGTTGTTGCTAAGTAACCAATGAGTCAGTGAGAGAGTTGATGCCACCAAACTTGATTGGCTCGCTGGACATGAGAGGTTGAATGGCTAGATCCTTTCTTCTGGCTACATCTCCCAGAATGCTTTGTAGTTCTGTATCGGAATTTAGTGAAATTATTGACCATTCTATCGGACGTATTTTCTGCTGATATTGATCTGCTCTGTGCTATTGATTCATTGCCCAGTCCTACTGAAAAACACATAAATCAAGTTATAGATAGAAACATAAAAATGTTTGCAACAGTATAGCCTCTTAAAAACAGACACTTTCTTAATTTCTCTCCAAATTGAAGAAGGTGGAGTTTGACCTTATCATTTGACAAAGTTATGCTCTGGTGCTGGTGTGAGTTGGATCCCACCCCTGCTGTGAGACGGGTAAAGGCTGTTTATATCCGGGGGATGGAACTCTGACCTGACGACCCGCGGGGTCCGGATGGGCTCGCTGCAGCTAAACCCTCTCAGCAGCTTATTTCATGGATTGCTGCCTCCTCTCAGGCTGAACAAGTGCGAATCCTTGGCTCTGTTACACTATGGATGTAGTCAGCAGGCATGCAAAGATAATCACTCTTTCTTTGAAATCAATACCAGCTCTCTCACAGCCGTGTTCCATTTATCTGGCATGAACACAAGCTGTAAAATCATTAAGGTTTAGTTGCTTATAGATTTGATGCTCTGTTGGCTTTTCTCACTCTGGAAGCAAATGACTAAACATTGATGGCGTGTTCAGACTGAATGCTTGGGTTGAGTGGGACAGTGCAAAGCAGGAGAGCTATTTTTAATTAGAGCTGAATGCATTAGTGCCTAAAAATAACTTCAGCACAAGTTAATCAGGCTAGACCTTCCAGAATAATATTGTGAAGCGTCTATGCCACACCAAATGACAGCATATTAGTGCTATGATATTGTTGTTTAATGAATGACCAGACACTTTCATGAGCAGTGTAGAGTGAAGTGTGTGTAGATGTGTTTTTATCTAAAGTGATGCCTGCAGCGTCGGGCTTTGATTTTGCACAATGTAGCAGCAGCCGTCCATCTGAACAATGGAGCTCGTGGAGCAGCTGCCCCCACCGCAACTCCCCTCCATAAAGGGCAGGGAGATGTAAAAAAAAAACAAACATAGCTTTTACTGCCTCACTTTGTGACTGAAAAGACACCACCAACCCTATCAGTCAGACTAACTTTCTGGATTGTAAATTCTCATTTCACTTTTTCCCTCTGACTGTAATGTTTCTACCAGAAATAATCGCTAAACCCACCCAGTCATTGTTGTGAATGGCACCTCGTAGTCCCACAGCTTCACTCACAAACACGCAGTCACCTGAAAAGGCAATTGTGTAAAAAAACAAAAAAAAAAAATTCTGATATAGCACATCAGAAACTTTAAATGTTAAAATATGTAGTTTTGATAAATTTGGTCAAAGTAAAATTTAATGTACCTTATATATTACCTTTTGAAGTGTTCGGACCATACATACTGATGGTTTGTTTTGTCTGTTGTGTGGACTCCAGCTGGCCTGAATGCCCATAACTAAGCATATATTTTTTCTTTTTGACTGAGATCCTAAAGCTCATGGGAACGATAGTAATATCAGTTATATTTACATTTATATGTACAGGTGCTTGGGTGTCTAAAACAACAAGCACATTTTAAACCCATGTTGCTGTGTTTACAGTTGTTTTAACCATTCAGAGTTAAAATAACTCAACAATCCCAGCTCTAATAAATACTCAAAACCTTTCAGAAACTAGTGTGAGTAGGACCACGACTTACACAGCTTTAGTAACAAAACGTCATGGCTGTTCATGTAAACACCATGTGAAGAACATTTAAACCATTATCACATTTGCTTCAGATAAAAACAAACTTTTTTGTATGTTTCTGTTGTTGTTATTTTACTAATTACTAAAACCTCTAAGAGACACATAAAACTGTTAACTGTTTCTGAAAAGGCAGTGTAATAAAATGTGCAGTACTGAAATCCTCAGCTTACAGCATGCCGTTTCTGTTTGTTGATGTTGGTGTTTGCAGTCTGCAGCAGATCTGCAGGTGGGAGGAAGGCTAACACACCAGTTGATGTGAGTGGGACTCTACAAGGAGCAACGTCCTGCCCGTTTAAATGAGCCAGCCCTGTGTGTTGATGTGGAGTCTGTTAACAAACGCCTGTGCAGGAATCCACTAGCAGAGGTCAAGAGAACAGGACTGGACTACATTAACCATACCCTGAGGAAAAGGGCTGGGGTGTATGTGCAGTAAGGCCAAATCAATGCTCAGTCAGAGCCATGCTTTGAAATTTTCATGTAATATGCATTCAGGAGAAATAGGACAGAATATCTTTAGTTTGACTTTTTTATCTTTACTGCTGAAATAAATGTTAAAAACAAGTATTCATGATGACTTTTAAACAATAAATGGCCTGCATTTACCATTTATCAGGTCCAGAGGACCTCAAAGGACTTTACTCTACATTCAGTTCTTCTCTCTATCACACGCTCATGGTGGTGAGCTCCAAGATAGTAGCCACAGCTGTCCTCGGGAAGTCTGGCAGGTGAGGCTGCCCTGCATCTGCGCCACCAGGAGGCAAGGCAGCTGAAGTGTCTTGCCCAAATACACAATGGCACAGAGGGACAAATAGGGATCTCAAACCGGCAACTCACTAATCACGGGACAAAGTCCTGTCACCCTCCCAAATTTTGGGGACGATGAAGATAGTTTTTATGAGAATATAGGTTCCTGACATTGTCAGAATTCTTCTGAAAATGTAAAAACCATCTAGGGAAGAAATTTGTCTAAGTGGGGTTTGTTTAGTCCACTTGTTAGTTGTTTTTTCCTGCATGTTTGAGAAATTTTTGAATCTCCCATGGCAACCATTCAGAGACCTAAATTCTTCGTTGGAGCTGCAGTTTCAGCCGAGTTTCTGCCTCACAGAGCAGCCCCCCCCAGCCGCCTGATCTCTGCCACTCCGCTCCTGCAGACTAGCGCAGCAGCAGTTAGCAAACACCTGGCAAAATTGAGCATACCATATAAACTACTTCTCTCTGTTAAGCTCTTAAGAACATTGCTTAAGGCTTAACGAAGAAACGTTGTAATGACATGTTGAAGAAACAGCATGTCGGAAAGAAAAGGAGCTTCTTAAAGCAACAGAGGCCCAATTTCAGTGTGTAAACTTGGAAAGTGTAATTTCTTTAAAGTTACATTTGATGCAGAATTTTTATAACAACTGAAGGTAACATAGTTATTTGTTTGTGCCATTTCATAGCATAATGTGCATGAAAAATACACAATGCTTCTCCCCACACCCTCTCCCTAGTAATGACTGTTTATTTGAATGTTCTGTCTGTCAGCTGTCTGTCAGTCCTGTGTGCTGCTGAGGTGGCCTACTTTCATACATGTTGCAGGGGAAGTGTCTGATCAGATGTGACAGATACTTGATAATTGATAATTTGGTCACAGTGTGTGTAACTGCAGCCTGGGGACATTGGAGCCCCGCTGCAGCTAAATTATCATGCACGATGCTTCCTGCAGAGTTCCTGACAGACAATCTGTGTTTTCAACAGTACGGTTTTATTGCAGGAAATGACCAGTTCTGGATGTTTGGGTTGCAGAATCAACTTGACATCTGCACACATTGTTTGGTTTGTCCTGGTGTTTGTCTCTGCCTTGTGAAGCAGAGCTTATTCATGAAGAAATGCCTCTCAATTTACTATCATGTGCTTCCTTATTGCACATGAGAACGACTCTTGAGTGTACATGCGCTCCTTTGTGTGTGTTCATACTAGTGAGAGGATTTAATACAACAAAAAAAATACACAATGCATGAATAACTACCACACACCAACAGTTTCCCTTTGAGTTTCCAACCATGTTTTCATTCCACCCATGTTCTCTCTTGCAGTGGAGAAATGCATGAGCTCAATGCAGATCGGGACCCAGATGGTGAAGCTCCGTGGCGGCTCCAAGGGACTGGTGCGGTTCTTTTACCTGGACGAACACAAGTCCTGCATCCGCTGGCGGCCGTCACGCAAGAACGAGAAGGCCAAGAGTGAGTGATGTAGATGTAAAATGGGTTGCTCCTGTAGGGTCAGGGCCTCACCGTAGAATTCGTATGTATGGGAAACTTCAGGTAACTGCTGTTGCCATGCAACCAGCCTGAGTGTAGTTTCTCCCTGTGCTGCTATATGCCATCCTGTCACAAATGTCTACATTGAGGCCTTGATGATGTGAACTCCAACCTTTTCTGGAAGCAGATACTGTCATCGGTTACTGTTAACTGTTGAGTGTTTGGAACAGCAGATTAATATAAAGTTTAACACACACACACACACACCACACACACACCGTCAGATGCAGATTCCCATCCTCTATGTTTATTTGTCATACAATGTGAATGTATTCCTCACTTTACAGAAACAAAATGCAGTTTATATGTAATAATTAAAGGAAAGCTATCCAAATCCAAGTCACTAGGCAGTGACTTTTCATGTTATAAAAAAAATTATTTAATTTAATTAACTGGTATCTGTGGAGGGGATTGAAATACGAGACTCAAACCGTGGCTACAAAACAAATTCCCCAAAGTCTTTATAAAAGAAAATTAAAGTTCTCATGTTGGAGTAGGGCATTACAGACATCTGGAGGAGTTTACATCCATCAAGCCATGATTATATTAATTTCTCCCATGCACATACATTATACTCCAAAATAAAAAATCATTTTTTCCTTTTAAAAAAGATTACCAAGGGTTTGTAACTGTGAGATGGGCAACACTGACCTCTATGATCATGCCCCCTATTATTAAATTTAAATTTAGATGGGGACCTCACAGATACACAGTGGAGATTAAATATGACACAATGACTTGCAGTTTACAGAACTAATCAAATCTGACATAAATATATTTCTAAAAGAAACACTTAATGGAGAGGTTAGTCCAGAAATAGTCTGGGACACAAAAAACAGTTATGAAGGTTAAAATGATAAGAGAACAAACCATCTAAAATTATCAGAAGAGGCTGAGACAAAACAGGAACAAAAACTGGAACATAGTGAAAGCTCAAAATATTAAGAAATAAAATTTATTGATTTTCAGATCAAGTTATAAGTTGGTGCAACAGGATTTCTGCACATTCTGCAGATGGGACTATCTCAATCTGGAAATTATTAGACGTCTGGATGAGCAGGAATCAGTGCTTAATGAAATACTCATTTTATATCAGGCAAAATCCAAAGAGAATATTACACTATGAGTATATAAGGGACTTATGAGTAAAAAAAAAATGGAAAAGAAAAGTAAAATGGAAATCACAAAAGACAGCATTGAAATGTACTAACTCCTATTCATGGAGATAATTTATTTGGAAATGCAAGCTTAGATTTTTTTAGACCACCAAAACAAAACATTTCTTGTACTAGAGAGGAGGCAATGTGAAAACACAGAACTCAACCAGTGGCATATTTTATGGCTGTACAGTTATGAGATAATATTGCATAGGAATACACAAAAATATCAAAAGTATTTTTAATCCCACGGGGGCTCAGAGGATCAGTTTCCTGTGGTTCCCCCTCCTCTGTAGTCCTGGGAATAATAAGCTTCTTAAGTCAGTTTAATTATTCATCAGCTTTAATCTGTCCAAATAGTGTTTTACACACCAGCCCTAACATAAAAATAACCCACACACTTAACTGGCACACCGGTAGAACTGTGGACTTGTTTTAAATTGAGGTAGTAAATGATGGTGGGGGGGCTGGTGCAAACTCATTAACACTCTTGATGTCCTCTAAATGTGAGCAGACGTTCTCGTTGCATCAGAGGTTAATGAATGAACAAGGCTAAAAAGTCAGCCTTGCTGTTTTAAGATTGAGAAAATCTGGATATTTACCAATTACTAGAACCCAGAGAGGAATTGAAAAATGCAAAGTGTTAACACTATGACCTCATTAAGGACTTTAAAACAAAATGCTTGTGATTACCACTCTGAAAGGTTTTTCTTTCTGCACTTCCAATATAGATGCCAGAAAGATAACTCGGCAAAAGAATAACATGGAGAAAATCGCTGTGCTGGGCAATAGGGCTGGGTGATACAGCACAGTGTAAGAGTTTTATATCAATAAATATAATTATTCATTGACAGTGCATTTTTATTTCGAAGCCGCTGACAAAACCTGAAACTGCTGCTGTGCAAGGCCCTCAACAGGTTGTTGCTAGGTTAGTGAGACTGAGTGAATAAGGCTACGTTTAGACAGCAGGCTAATGCGACCTCTATCCGGCTTTTTCCCGGCAATCTGAACGGCCCAATTCTAATCTTTTCTCCAGAAGAAAAATCTGATCTGTGCCACTTCCGTATGTGGAACTAAATCCGATATGTGTCCATTAGTTTTCAAAGCATCAGCAGTCAGAATGGCCATGTCTCATTTTGACATTCCTGTCACTGATGTGAAATGTGTCAGATCGAGATTCAGTATCAATCAGTATCAATATTCAGTATCTTCAAGAATTTCATAAAGTTGCCAGCTTACCAGAGATTTGATTTGATTTTTGTAAGTGAATAAAATAATTTTCTAGCAGAACAACTCTGTCGATTTTGTTGTAATATTTCAGTCACACTGTCCTGATATTTAATGGCAATAAATAAACATTTGATGCACTGTAAATATGGTCTATTTATTTAAGTGAGAGGTCGGGGGTTATTTTTAAAATTTTATTAAAAAGTTTAACTGCAAGGTATGTCCATATTCTACGGCCAACATTAAAGAGGGCTATTGACCCACCTTGTATAATTGTGAGGTTTTTTTTTATGTTGTTTTGATAAAAGTGTCTCCTTTTTTTTTTAAATATCACTTTTGTATTAAGGTTTTCCTTTTCAGTTAAATAAACTTCCTGTTTTCTCAGTCTCCATTGACTCCATCCGCGAGGTCTGTGAGGGAAAGCAGTCTGAGATCTTCCAGCGGTATGCAGATGGCAGCTTTGACCCAAACTGCTGCTTCAGTCTGTATTACGGAGAGCACATGGAGTCCCTGGACCTGGTATCTGGAACAGGAGAGGAGGCCCGGACCTGGATCACTGGCCTCAAGTACCTGATGGCCGGGATCAGTGACGAGGACAGCTTGGCAAAGAGGCAACGCACCCGCGATCAATATCCTTCACCGAGTCATCAATTAGAGCTGCTACAACACTGATGAGGCTCTGTCCCACATTATAAACATGTCTAAAATGTACATTGGAGGAACATTTTGTGTTGCTGCTTCTGTTCTTCAAATCGATACACCACATGTTTTGTTCAGCTTTCCTTAACCAGAGTTTTGTCACGTGGCTGAAGCAGACGTTCACTGAGGCTGATAAAAACGGCGATGGGAGTTTAAGCATCAATGAGGTTCTTCAGCTTCTGCATAAACTCAACGTCAACCTGCCTCGACAAAAAGTCAAACAGATGTTCAAGGTACTGATAAAAGTGGACTCTAAAATTCTTGGTTTTCTAGTTTTAGTACACCTGCACTGATGTGCACAAGCCTTCATCTCTGTTTTATTATGATCATTTTTAGTTTAAACCCAAAACCAATTGAAGCACAATTTTTAGAAATAGAATACATTAGATCAATAAATCGCATTTTAATGCAGAAATGCTGACTTAACACTTGTTTAATATCAGCTAAAAGTTGTAAAGTAATATCATATGCATATAATATTGTCAAATTATCTGTGCTGATTATCTGAAAAACATTGGACTGCATGTTTTCTTAGCCATAAAATTGTAAATCGATGTTTTGTTTAATTATGTCCCTTTACGCCTGTTGCTTTGATAGAAATACTTCACTTTTACCTTATTTTATTATCTTCAGGTTTGTTTTAGTCAAGAAAAAAATCTGAAAAAAACTGTAATTATTGTGATGACTCCAAGTATGAGTGGAAGCTTAGCAACTTTTTTTTTTTTTTTAAAGAAAATAATGGTATAACTCCTGACTTTATTATTTTCCTTGTGGATGCTTGGACTGAACGTGTTTTAGCGGCTCTCATGAACTCAGAGCTCCGCCGTCAGGTTTTTGATAGTTTAAGTAAAGTGGCCACTGAAGTTGGTTAGCAGTTCTAGTTTTAATGAAAATGCATTTATGTGGCAAAGGCAAAACAAAATACGTTTCTTGATGTAAAAGTAAAATGACCAAATAAAATCTATGCATTTCTTGATTAACTTTTGTATAAGGAAAAGAAAAAACAGCATGCATTTTAATTTCTTGATGACAACATGTGTAAGGAAAAACAAAATATATAAACAAAATATATGCCTAGTTTTGCTTCTTCATATTAACAATCCTAGCAGGTATCTGTTTTATGAAACAAATGCCTTTTGCAGGACTGCAGGCCTTCCCCTGGAGAGTCAGGGGAGTCTGAGTGTCATGTGTCTGTAGGACCTTAGACATAGTCAGCCTTACTAAATATTTTTTTTATTTTTGTTTGAATATCTTATCTATTTCTTAAAGGATACTATAGCTTTGAAGTGACAGCAGTGGTGGACTTTAGTGATTGACTGCTAATGTCAAGGGGCTTATTTAGTGACTTGAAACTTCTATAAGTACTTCCTTCCTGACAGATTGTGATTGATCAGTGAAGACACTGACTGCTGCAGATGTTGGCTGACACACAGCACATAGCATGTTGACCTGTTAAACATGTTGTTTTAGCCCTCTTCCTCCAGAGCAGGCAGCCAGTTGGCTTCCCCTAAGACCAGTGTCCTGAGCATGTTCTCCATATGCTGCTCCTGGGACACAGATGGCCTGCTCTGTAATGCGGCGTAAACGCACTGGGCACCAATCTGGCTCTGTGTGTGTGTGTGGGCGTGTGTGTGGACATCTATGCAGATTTGTGTGCTTGCCTTCACTAGGCTACTTTCTTGGCTTAACCTTATTAGAGTCTTTATCTCTCTGAAGATTGGCTCTGCCATAATGTCAACTAATATGCAACGATATGCAATACAAGAAATGTAAAATAGGATTAAAAAGTATCAATCTAGTTACTTTGTGATCTAATTTAATGGCTGTAAAAGTAGCTTTACAGCAGAGCTGAGCAGTGTTAGGCTAATTTGAGATTGGAATGTTGCTCAGATATATGATAATCCTGGTGGTAATTCCCTCACATATACCCCTTCATTGTTCTCATTAGTTAACCACATTAAAGGTTCACTATAATGCAAAATTCACTTTTTGCATGTTTCTAAAATCTCAAAATTGCTGGATGAAAATGGCTTAGTATTACCTAGTAATCCTAAACCAATCCCAGCCCCTCTTGTAATCTTCATTATAAGAAGATGTTAAGTTACTGCTGCACAATGGCTGCTGGAAAAGAAAAATGTTTTGCTATCAACTGCAGTACAGAGCACGTGTCCATTTTCTTGTAGTCACAGAGAACAGAGCTGCGTGGCTTTATTTTGTTTTTGCTTGCAATGGCCAAAGAAAAGGTTGCATTTGCGGGGAAAGAAAAAACGTTTTGTGTGCTGAATTATTGTGCTGATGTCAGCTGCTGGACTTCACATCACAGCACATTGAAGCAGAATCCTCAGAATTAATAACGATATAAATGTGTTTCAGAGCCACAACATTTAATCCTTCAGGGATTGTCGGTTGATGGTTATTTAGGATGCTCCTCTTCTTCTGCTTCAGGGTAAACAATGTGCCACTGTTCATCTGTTCAGAGCCATTTTCATGTGTCTGAGGTGCTACTGTAAACAGAGTTAGGAGTGTGTGACCAGCAGTAGCAACTTATTAGTCATGTAGCTCTAAAGTTAATTTCGGTGTGTTCCTAAATGAACTCAAAACAGGCAGAACTGATCAGGTGAAATCTCAAATGCGTGAGAATTATTTTGTGTATTAAAAGTAATGAACATGTTTTGTAGGCAGCAGACCTAAGCTAGCTTGTTCAAGGAAGCATAACACTGGACCTTTAAAACAAAGAAGTAAAATTTATGTACACTTTATTCAAAACACAAGAACAACTATAATTCTTCATACTGCTAAAATATAATGGAATTTTACAGCAATAGTGATATTATTGGTAAAATTTATGACTCTGACTGATGGCTGCATGGAGGGTAAGAGTCTGCTATTCCTAGTTCAGGTTTTCTTAAATTCTGCTTCAGTTGCAAGTAGTGTGACTATTTCAGCTGAAACAGTAGCAATCTAGGAAAACCCCTGTTCAGTTTACATGTACAGGCAGTTTTTAAGAGGCCATATTGTGCAGAGTATTATCCCCGTTTTTAAAAGGCATGATGATTTTCCTCGTGGCATGGCCTGTTGTAGTGACCGATTGAAACATGGTATTGCAGCATTAGGTAACACCCAGAGCTTAGATGTTCAACGGACAGTTAAAGTTTGTAGGCAGAGGCAGCAGCAGCTCTGCTAAGTGGTGAATTATTACCTCTGTCAACGCTCCCAAAGAACAAGCCATCTTAGCACTTAAGTTCATGCATAAAACATGGTGGAAGCAAAAAGGCTCAGAAGCTTTGTAGGTGTTCCCCAGCTGTGCTTCCACTGGTTTGTTATCCTGCTGGCTCCATGATGTGTCCTGAGTGACAATAATTGTAAATATGTATGCAAATGAACACATTTTTATGCCTTTCATTCATTTTAGTGCAACTTCTGACTGATTTTTGCCCGTATTCCAGAATAGAACACAGTGAGAGTGCAATATCTCGGTTAACTCTTGGAAAATATCTACTTGGACTGTGTTTGTCACTTTGTTATTGGACTGTCACAATTTAGCAGCATCTATGTGCGATGTGCTCCAAGCTGTGCAAATATCTCAGTACTGTTGTCCAGTCTCTCCATTTTTATCTAAGAGATAGAAATGGAAGGTTTCCGCCCACCAGGAAAAGTATGTAAAGATCATTTTTGGAGTACATTCTTCAAAATTGTTGTATGATCTACACATTTTATGTAAACTACAACTAAAGCCCTCAGCTAATGAAACTCCTCCGCAGTCCTACTCAGGGTCTACAGGAGTTAGCCATGTCAGATTACACATAGTAGTTGCTGCTCTTGGATCGGTGTTGTTCTTTTTTTAACCACTCAGTGCTACTCAGAGGCCAAACTCCAGCTGGCACAGACGTCAGCAGTGTCCAGTATGTGGCTGCCTCCAGTGTTGTTTGGCATATGGGCCCTTTATGGGCAGGATCACATGAACAGTAGTGTAGAATAATGTGTTGCTTCTGATTATAGTCCAAAAATATCTACCTACTGATATCAAGTCAGGGAACAGACAAGTGGAGTCTTTTTGAGTCTTACCAAACTAACCTGTCAGTGATCAATCAAGACTAGATAATGAGTCTATATATTTACTGAGTTGTATTTTACGATTTTTTCTGATTTTTTTTGTTGTTGTTTTTTTCTGTTTTGTTTTTTTACTGCAATTAATTTGTAAATTAGATCAACTTTAAAATTACTGAAAACTGTTGATGTTTTTTGGGAAATTATTACATAGAAAACCAACTGTATATCTTGGGATCACTCCAGCAGACATGCCATACTGTGTTCTAGATCCATGGAGATGAACATAAAACATTAGTTGGGACGTTAAACTGGTGGGATAACAACTTCACTCTGTGATTGCTGTAGGAGGCAGACACAGACGACAAACAGGGAACTTTGGGGTTTGAGGAGTTCTGCTCCTTCTACAAGATGATGTCGACCCGCAGAGATCTGTACCTCCTTATGCTCACCTACAGCAACCACAAAGACCACCTGGACACAGATGACATCACTCGCTTCCTGGAGACTGAGCAGAAGGTAAACCCGTGCTTTCATTGTGGTAATGAAAAGCTTGCTAATGTCTTACAATATTGATGGACAGTGGCTGCAAATGAGTACACAAAGGCCTCTTATATTCAGGGACATCAGAGAAAATCTGAATATCTTGGAAAAGTCATTTCAGAAAATGAAGCTGATGCTAAAAGCCTGTTGATTTCTTTGTACTAAATACTCCTTTTGCATGAATTACTGCATCTGTGTGGCATGGCAGAGAAGTGATCAGGCTGTGGCGCTGCGTAGGTATTCAGGAAGGCCAGATTGCTTTTATCTGTTGCCTTCATCTGCCTTGTTGGGTTTGGGTCTCTCATCTTCCTCTTGACAACAGCCTGATGACTAAACTCTGTGGGGCTCATATCAGGCCAGTCTGCTGGCTAAATCAATCGATAAATCAAGTTTATTTGTATATTTAAGAAAAAATGCAGTTCAAAAGTGCCTTTTGTCATAAAAACACAAAAACAAAAAGTCCTAAAAAAAAAAAACAGTCACCAACTGAGAAACCAGTAATGAACATTACATTTAGTGCCATCATCAAAAGTTAAAGTTGGCAGCCCTTCGATGCAGATTGTAGTCATAATGGGTATGGGCTCATTTCCACTAGAGTACTGAGAGCTTTATCATGTGTCTGATGGAACCACATTGATGGTCAGAAAGTGTAAATCGCTTCTCCAAACTTATTTGTATTTGCTGCTGTTTAGTTGAGGCCTAACACTGCAACTTTTCTGATGTGAGGCTTTAGTTTTATTTTCAATTTATTTGATTGTGTTATTGTCTTTGTATAGCACTTTGGCACAGTTTTAACCTGTTTTTAAAAGTGCCATATAAATAAACCTGACATTGACAAAGTGACAGATGAGTCTGTGCAGTCAGAGGACTGGCCACTCCTCTTTAATGATCATCAGCTTCAAACAGCAGCACCCAGCCACCAGGCTAATTTTTTTCTTTACCAGTCAGGATGGATGGAACAATGACATGGATGTGCCTTAGACAACTTCATTTACTCTTTAAAAAACAGTCTACTTTTTTGGGAAACAAAAGCATAATAGATCTTTTAGAGATGGCATTTCCTCATTTTGCAGATGACAAAGGTGACCAAGGACCACTGCTTGGAGATCATCAACAAGTTTGAGCCGTGCTCTGAAAATCAAAAGCAGGGCGTTTTGGGAATTGATGGTAAATATACATAAATTTTACATGTAGTCATTTAGTTTTAGTTTTGGTTCTAATTTAAGTTTCATATATATAATAATTTCATAATAGTTTTCATATATATATATATATATGTAATTATCTATAATGTTTTCTTTCTGTGTTAAATTAGTACAGATTAGTAAGTAGAGGGTATTGTCTTACTGAACTCTATTCACAGTTGATGTCTTCAGATGGGATTGGAAAGGCTGGTCAGAATTTTTACATCATTTAAATGCTGGTGTAGCCTTTAAATATTAGCCCGAAATCAACACTACACTGAGATCACATGGAGAATTTCAGAAACCAGACAGAAAAGATGTTTGAAGAGATGATGTGGTTCTCTGGCTTTGGAACCTCACATTGGTTCTGTTTTTATAGCACTGGTTATTGGTCTATTGTTGGAACAGCTTTGATAAATAAACTGTGTTTATTATGTACTATAAAACCGTAGGACAGTATCTGTGACAGCTGTGTCTGTGTCCTATTAAAAGTTCACCTTGGAAATATTGAAAAGTGACTTTAGAGTCCATGATAATAATTTGTGCACCTTCCTGTTAAACTTCCCATCATTTACAAATAACTTAGTTGAAACCATTTGATTTTGTTCTAGGTTTTACAAACTACATGCGCAGTCCAGCTGGGGACATCTTCAACCCAGAGCACTACAACGTGAACCAGGACATGACCCAGCCGCTGTGCAACTACTTCATCGCCTCATCGCACAACACCTACCTGATGGGAGACCAGCTGATGTCCCAGTCCAGGGTGGATATGTACGCCTGGGTGCTGCAGGCAGGCTGTCGCTGTGTGGAAGGTGACGTATCATAACAATAGCAATAATAATTTCTTATTTCTGCAGCAAGCAGGTTTTGCATCTTTTTTTTCTTATTTGAGGTTTGTTATGGAATAAAGACGAATGTTTTATTGCATCAACAAAATCTAGACTGCTTTGGCTAAGGACCTGTTGTAATATGAGAACTGTGTTTCAGTAAAGCAGATAATTAATCTGCAAACATTATGTTGCCATAGTGCTTGTGATTGTTAGAGAGTCAAATACTGTAGTCTAAATTCAGAGTATTTAGCATTTATCTCCCCCACAGTCTGCCTTCATTCAGTGGAAGTGTGGTGTGTGGGAATGTTCCTTGTTGTTGTCTTCCAAATGCGTTGGACTAGAAGAACAAAGAGTGTTATGTCTAGTGAGCCTTTAGAGCTTAATTTGTCTTTTTAGCAGGTTGAAGGCAGATCTATAATTGAACCCCCACCCACTTTACATCTGTATCAACCAACACTCTGTCCCACTCATACGATGATTAAAGTTAGAGAAGCTGTTCATATAAATACATTTCAGGTTTGTTTTTAGAAACTCCCTGTGCTGGAAGACGATGGTTCTCCTCTTTACTTCCAGGTTTTAAGAAAACATTGAAAACATAGTTTCTGCATCTTTCAATGTTACCTGTTACAACCAATCTGTTTTATCCAGGTTAAAAATCATAAAGAAAACAGAGAAACTTTGAACATAAAGCCATTTATAGCTTATGTTTCAGATTAAGAAATGTTTTGTGAGGGGGAAGCAAAGCAGCCCTTATGGTGCTAAACATTGCTGTGTGATGCTCTAAATGTATATTGATGCACTGATGGAGGCCATATTGACTGTTTTATGTGAAACAGTCTGATTGGAACTAATGGAGTGTCTTTGCAAAGTGACATTTTATCACATATTAATGTTTAATATTTAATCCAAATGGAAATCATTAGGCATCTCTGTCTCCAGCAAGGAGATTGCTTTGTAATCGTTGTTCAGATTGGTGGAAAATACTTAATTCAGAACTTGAACAAGAAGAAACTAAATTCTAAGAGTAAGCCTTACGTTTTGTTACCTCCCAGGCCTAAAAGCTCTTATTTTCACCCTGGAACCATTCCCATGCTCAAAATGGCTTAGCTAAATTTCACCAGATATTTGAGTATTACATTTGATGCAGCTCTACTGAAAATGGGCAGTTAAGTCCTACTAAAATTATATTTAAAATGAATTTACGTAGCATTAATAATATTACTCAAGTAAAAGAAAAAGGTAATATTCAGTAAAACTACTGAATGTAACAAGTACCACCCACTTTTGAACATAGACAACATCAGTAGCCTACAGGTTACTAGTTAACAAGCTTAAGGTGCTATACTGGTATTAGCTCGCCATCTCTTAGCTGACAAGCATTACATTACAATACATTACCACTATTGAACAGCTTTACTCAACTCAGTCGGTTAGTTTGAGGGAAAAACTGTGCAAAGTTCTTTGCATTTTGCTACCATGATTTTAACACACCTGAGCAGCTCTGCACAGCAGCAGGACTCCTTCACTGCCGCACAGGTGTGTAAACCCAGCACGAGAGTCATAGCGCTCCTGTTGCGTTAAAAGGCGGCTCAGAAAAGCAGGTTACAAGGTGTTAACGGATTAAACAATTTTAACTGCTGAAAAAATGTTACAGAAGGCACAGATTGGAAGTGCGGAAGCCACAACTGTATCAAATCAATATAGGAATAACAGAGAGTTGGCCACTTTGAGGTAAAAATAACAAACACCTTCCAGTCTAGGGTGGGCACGACTGACGCTGTGGGCGGGCAATGCCCCTAATGCCCACCCATGCCTGATGTCAGCCAGGTTTGCATGAGCAAATAAAAAACAACTCTGTAGTTAACGGAGTACTTGAAGATTAAAAGGTTTTGGGTTGTGATGTCTTGACTGCACCAGAACTAAAACCAGCCAGTGGTTCACAGACACTTCAATCCTTTTCCTCTTCTTGTTGTTTTCCTCATTTTACAGACTTGTCAAAATTAGACGCCTTCTTTCACTCATGTTTTGTCAGCTTAGGAAGAAAACAGTCTTATTTATGCAAATAATAGTATTATTTGCATAAATAAGACTGTTTCCTCTTATTCTATGATGAGCTCTTCTGCTCAGTGTATCTGTGCTGTCATTTTCCCGCAGTCGATTGCTGGGACGGCCAGGATGGAGAGCCCATCGTACACCACGGTTACACCCTGACCTCCAAGATCCTCTTCAAAGACGTCATCGAGACGATCAACAAGTACGCCTTCATCAAGACAGAGTACGTTGAAACTCTCTCGTCTCCTCTCATTTCATCGTCTGGCCTGTAAATCCACTTTGAGGCAGTTTGAGCACTTTAGCAGCTCACCGTGTCATTTCCTCATGTTCTGGTAATGGTAACTAACAAAGCGTGAAGCGTGACTGTCTGCCACTGATAACCATGTTTATCGGGAGGCGTCGGTGCTGTCAGTTAATATTTCAGTGCTTAAAGGGGACTGAGGAATTTCTTCCCAAATGTTTCACAACTGATTTCCTCTGATCAAAACATGAGATGGACTTTTAATGGAAGGTTAGAACAGCCAAACACAGTTTTCTTTTGCAGTTTGGGAGCTTTTTGATTTTTGAAAATCCTTAGTTTTAGTTTCTAATAGTGTTAGAAACGTGTTCGTTATAAAGAAGAGTCAAGACAGAAATTACAAGGATTTGGGCCTCTTACTTGCCAACAATAAGAACAGAGATGCACAAAATGTGTAAAGGAAATTATCTTGCTTAATTGAACTGTTTATGTCTTGTCCAGACATGTAAGGTCAGTGTTTGTGCAGCCCTTCTATAGACTCCTAGAAACGATTGTTTTTCATTTCACAGACATTCCTCGCCTCATCATCAGGAAATGAACCTAATTTTCCCAACACTGTTACAATGAGGAAGTTTCTCTTCAGCCATCCAAAATTATGCTGTTTGGATTGGAATTGTAGAATTAAAATATCAAAGGAACGTCTTGTACAATAACAAGATAATAACGATAATCAAAAGTAATGTAATTATTAAATGCAAATGGATTCTTGATACAATGAGTAACATTACTCAGTAATACTCATTATTGTATTAATGAGTAAATTAATACAGATAAGTATCAAAAGCTGGACAGAAGATAGACAAAACAAAGGCAACAAATGTAATGATGCAATGAATAAATATGTAATTCTAAAGTAATTAGCAAGCATCTTTTCAACACTGTTTCAGTTAGTTCATTTATTTATTTTTTGTAATGAAAGTTTTAATTTTCCACAAATTTGATCTGGTTCCACTATAAGACTCCTGCTTTTCTCCACAGTTATATTCACCGTAATCCCAC
Organism: Poeciliopsis retropinna; assembly: GCA_010277075.1. Lineage (NCBI taxonomy): Eukaryota > Metazoa > Chordata > Actinopteri > Cyprinodontiformes > Poeciliidae > Poeciliopsis > Poeciliopsis retropinna. The sequence continues at coordinate 4,209,836 of VMRM01000009.1, forward strand.
ATTGGATTCTGGTGCTTTCTCCTGACTTTTCCTGACACGAGGCTAGCTGTTGACAAGAAAGATGACTTTACTTACATACCTGCCATCTGCTGGAATAACGCAGTAGAACAAACAAAACTGTGAGACACCAGACTTCATACTAATGAGACACACAAAAATGAATTGCATTTTTATATATATTCGGTAATTTTTGGGGGAGTTGGGGGGTGCTCATCACAGTTTGTTAGTTTCCCTAACAAGGTCCCTTTTTTTATTTCAGTTAACAAAAATATTTCCTTAATTCTAGTGTTTGTTGTCTGGTAGCTTTTGTTAACAATGATAACCTTTCAGCCATCCAGGGAAATATTCAGATTTATTTTAGGTCAGCAGTCCTCGACTTTGGTCCTGCATATTTTAGATGTGTGTCTGCTCTAATACATCTGTTTCCAATGATTTCATGTTTTTTCAGCAGAAATTAAAAATCTGCATCCTGATTTTTAGGATTCTGCCTGTAAGCTTCCTGAACTATTGAGTTATATTTAGCATCAGATGGAGAACACAGGCATCAAATCGTGAAGGTATGAGTTAGTTGTGGCGTCTGTTCCACTTTACTGTCCTCACTTATTATATTGGTTGTGTAATTTTTTCTTAAACCCGTCCATTAGTGTGGAGCCTTTGAGCTCATTAGACTTGCTTCATAAATAAGGCAAAAAACTCAGTTAATAGTCATCTCGCTGGATACTAGCTGTGTTTATCATTTCAAATTCAATTCTGGTGGATTTTATATTATGAAGGCGGAGAAGTTGCTGCAGTAAAAAGCCTGTCAGTATAAAATATTTGTTTTTTCCACATCGAGCACATCAGTTCAATTTTGTGTTCCCATGTAAAAGCTAATTAGTTATTTGTAATTAGCCATGTAAAGTTTTTACATGGCTTGTTCCCTCTGATACAAATCCTATTAACCTTCATAATGTTAACAACAAAGGAAATCAGGCTTTATCTCCTCATGCCATCTATTTTCATGAGAAAGACATTCTTGGAGTACTTGCATATGCACTTTGTTTCTGGGCATCAGTGGTTTTGTCTCTCTTGTGTTGAAATTTTGTTCAAATTATCAGGAACCACACCCCACACTTCTCAGAATAAAATCATTTAATAATTATTCATTATTATGAATGAATAATAATTAATATTATTATTATTATATGAATTATAATTATGCAGAACTAAAGACTGCATAATTCTTTAGTGCATTAAAACTAAAACCTTTAGTGCATAAAAACCTTTCAAAAAATACAAATCTGAATTGCACCTTGATGATATCCTAATGTCTAATTCCTATATTTTTTCCTATCCATTCTTAAAAAAAGCATTTTGTTAGGTTGTGATGGAGAAAATTGTAGGTATTATTTCGCTGTAACTCATTTTTTCCCCTGCTCTCGTTTTCGAATGAAGCCATATTAAACATGCTCATGTAACTCCCTGAAATTCTCCACCTTTCTGGCACAGATAAATGAAAGCTTCATACAGATACCTTGCTTCCTTTTATTGACTCTGCATCAAAAGGTAATTATTCCATTGATATGCACACAGACTCGATTTTTAAAACACTTTTTAGATCCTGTTTCTTCAAGAAAAGGATACCGAAGCACTGCCTTTGTGTGCATCTTCACTTTTTACTATATGCTTTTGAAAAGGATGAATGTGGACTCCATATTCCGCAGATAATTGGCTAAAATGACCCAGATTGAATGGCTGGTACCACTTCAAAGAGGAGTTGGATTTTCCGGGGTGCTAAATAAAGACAGACCTATTCAAGACAGGATTGGACTAAAAAGCCTCCATCTGACAGGGATGGAAATATACCAGTGGATGTAGCATCAGAATTGTTCACTGTACTCAGTATTGTGTCTGAGACTCATAATTTGCCGTGCCTCATCTTTTGAAATGCTGTTTATCCAGACATTAACCTGACCATTACCTTCCTATGCAATTCTCCCAGAATAAATTCTCGCTGACAGTACTGTGTGGGCTTTCTCCCCTCCACTTACGGTAGATTTTATTCAATCAAGGCAATCGAGTTAATTTCTTCATTGCTTCATAATCAATTTAAATTTGCAATCTAAACATTTATGCTGTGTCTTTATTTTCAGTTTGAATTAGATTTCCATTATATTAGCTCGATCATTTTCATCGTTTTTAGTGCATACTTAATTTATAATGTATTTAGAAAAACAATTTCTCACATGCATTAAGTTGTTACCGGTGCCTTTGGAACTACAAATTTTCTCCTTTAGTGGAATAGAAAAAGATGTGGTCAGAAAAATCACTGCCCCACTGTAGTAACAAAATTATGCAAAATGTGTCACATTTGTGTAAATTCAACACTGACACAAGCAAAAATGAATCCAATGAGAGAGTCTTCATTTTAGGAAATGGGGACCTGAGAAATGAGGAAATGATGGGATGAACATTTTTAGTGACACGCAAAAGGTGTTTGAAAGCCCATCTTGAGCTTTTAAAGCCACATGTGCATTTAAATGTTGTTATGTGATACAATATGGTTGGAATGAGCTAACCATTTGTTTTGTAACATGCCTGAAGACATTTGTTATGGATTGTGGCAATATCAATAAAATGAAGTGTAACAATAGCGGATGCATGCGGTTGTGTACAACACATGGTTCTCAACAGGCCATCTGCAACTGGAGTCAGAGCAGAAAGAAATATGCAAATGCTGAGAGTTTATATGGATTATTATGATAATTAAAAACACCTTAGCACTGTAGTTCCTCCGCTGCCCCAGCAAATGGTTCTAAGCGTTTAAATCTAAGCAATAAAGACATTTAAGGAGCCACAATCCAACAAAGTGCTCACTTCTAAATCAGTTGCACCTACAAAACACTAATGGTTAAAATGTGTCTGTCCACTGACAATATCTCACCATCATCGTGGAAGGTGGGCAGACTTTCTCTAATGATTCGCTTGACATGTCAACAACCCATTGCAGCGCAACACAGAGACAACACAACTATGCACACACTCAAAGCTAATGGCAATTTAGAGATGGCGATAACCTGACAGTCTTGTTTTGGGACAAAGAGTACGCTGGTGAAAACCCACACAAGCACAGGTCCTCCTTGCTGCAAGGCAGCTTCACCACCATTCAGCACTAACGAAGTGTGTTGGTGTTGTTTACAGTGAAATGTGATTATGCTTCGATTAGGCGCCCATTCCAGTTTATCCTGCCAAGGTTTATTTATGTGTCTCATAACTGGAATGCTTAACACATAACGACGAGGTAATGCTGCATATAGACAGGCTTTGAAATGCAAAAACACACTGGCATGTCCATATCCACGGCGGAGTCCTCCACACAGAGAACACAGGAGTATGACGGAGTTCATGTCTTGATAGTACATGTTTAAAATCTGACCTAATTTCACCAACATGAAGACGTTTATGTTCATTTTAAAGGAGCCGAACTCTGTGAGGGTCCTTTCTTTTTAAACTTTCACCTTTACATGACAAGTACTTCAGCACTGATCGGTAACAAGTATTAATGACTTCTGCAAAGGTAAGCTGACTAATAAAACTCATCAGCCTACAGTAGCAAGATGATTAATTGGATGATTAATTAACTGATTAATTGGAGTATACAGACTCAAAAAGAGCCATTTCCAAGAACAGCACAGAGAACTAAAGCCGAAACTGTATATCGAATATAAAAACTTTCCATTTAAGTTAAAAAAAATCTTTGTCCATAATCATCTTTGTTTTAGCATTATAGACAATAAAAGGTTTATTATATTTAAAAACCAAGTTAATAATTTATTTAAATGCATTTGTTAATGTATTTCTGTTATTGTATAAAAAGGCATAAGTGGCTAAATAAAAAAAGTCCGTTTTTTTTTTTAAGCAGATTGTTGTCATAATAAATACAATTATCTGTTACTGAAATCATTGTTATTAGTAATATTTCTAATATTCTGGTAGCAATGATTTTAGACCAACTTTAACCAAAATTTACTGGAAACTACATCATACCTGTGAAGTTTCTTGTTTTTACTCCTCTTTCTCCCGTATTAGTATTTTTCTTGTAAATTTCCAGTAGTATAACAATAACTCCCCCCCAGTTTAAACCCTTTAGACAAGTAGGTCAACTAAGAAACAAAAAGGAGCTTAAAGTGGTCGACATGAATCAAGCTGATTGTTCCTGGCTCTTCCAACATCTTCTACATAATAGCACTATGCTACACATGGTAGCATTAGCTGACTGCTACATCTTGAACTGTCACCCATCCAGTCTGTCATTGTCGTTCCTCAGCTACCCGGTGATCCTGTCCATAGAGAACCACTGCAGCGTTCCTCAGCAAAAGAAGATGGCCCAGTACCTGATGGAGATCCTCGGGGACAAACTAGATGTGTCCAGCGTCAAGGCAGAGGAGTCTGGGAGACTACCCTCTCCAGAATCTCTCAGGGGCAAGATCCTGGTGAAGGTGAAGTCTGAATCTTCATGTTTCATGGAGTAGGCTGAGTTTTAGATGCTACAGAGTTTAGACGACCTCCATCGCTGACATTCTTCACAGTTTGGAGACTCGGTCCCCAGGCTGTCATGGCAGCCCTCCGTTTTATCTGCAGGTTGATCTTCACACTGTAAAATCAAAGGCAGAATAGTGGACTGAGGCGTGGCGTGGAGTGGAGTGTGTGGATGGCTGAAAGGTTGTCATTGTTAACAAAAGCTACCAGACAACAACCTGCCTCGCTGTAGGAAGGACATTTCCTCCTAGAGGGATTGTGTGCAGTTGAACCAAACTGTAGCTCATCTCATCCGTTTATTTGTGTCATGTTGAGAAAACACAGGTGCATCTTGGGAAATCTAATTATTATTAAAACTTTTTTTTTTGTTAATTTGTATAAATGAGGAGATTGATACTTATTTGTACACTTATTGTGATAGTCACTGAAAGAATGAGTGTAAACTACACAATGTCATTGTTGAAGAAGCTGGGTATTTCAGTGTGCTATATGCAAATATATTTTATATAGCAATATTCAGTGGACGGAAATTTAAGCAGAAGAAAAAGATGCACAAGCAACAGGGATAGTTGTGAGCTTGTGAAGAAAAGTCCATTTGAGAGCTTAGAGGAGAATCACGAGTAAATGAGTTACACATGTTGCCATTTCTGAGCCAGAGACGACGTCTGCAGGGCTGAGGAGAAAATGGACAGGGCTGCTGCTCATTGCTCCACATCCCTTATTTCTGGAAATCAAGATCATAGAATCCAGATGGAGAGTGAAAAGTCAAAGAATCAAAGCTTGAGTTTCTGAATCCAAAGTCAGAGCAGCCATTGAGCAGGATGGCATGTTTCACTAAACTGTTTTCACTGCAGCTAAAATGTAAGAGCTGAGAAAAATCAAACATCCTTGTCTTCTCAGGATTTCATGATTATGGTTATATGTATAGTGAAATAATCAGCTGATCTGAGTCTTTATCATCATGTTTTTGGCAGCAATGAACTTATATAAGACAAAATAACATATCTGGATTTATTTGAGTCCATCAGAACCACAACCTCCACAGCTGCTGCTCACAGCATTACAGCTGATGTTCTCTTGAGTGACTTTAAATCCCAGAATAGCAATTTGGTTAAAATTAAGCTAAACCTAAAAGAATGAAGACCTGAGATTACTGCCATAGTGGTGGAGATGTTAGGTTAGATTAGGCCTGGTTCATGGATTCCTTTGCACAGATTTTTAACTCAAATCTGAGGCAACCTGCAATCTTTTTGGCACTTTAGAGACAGACAAAACCAGGCCATGGAAGCAGTGTTGTGAGAAGAGTGGTCTGAAACTCCAGAATAATACAACCAGACAGTAAATGACTACTTGATATTTGTGCTGCTGTGTAGTTCTACAAGCTTTTTTCTTGTTGGCTTCATCTTTGCCCTAGACTTAAAGCAGGATCTGCTTACTTTTCACTGTGACTGTAACCATTTTCAGCTCTCCTTTGGCTTCCTCTCTGTGTTAAGTAAAGTCAGTGCTCTACAGTAACCCAGTGTTGGACTTTCGTGAACAGTGCCCTCTTCTAACTTAATGTCTCAGAATGCTCTTGAGACGGTTGCATCTGTTTATTCAAATATATTTTCCACTTCCGTTGCAGGGCAAGAAGCTGCCTCCTAATATCGACGAGGACGCAGAGGAGGGAGACGTGTCGGATGAGGACAGTGCTGATGAGATGGAGGACGACTGCAAGCTGATGAACGGAGATGTACGTAGCCCCTGTGTTCTCGTCTGTTTCCAGCAGTCCACGTGTCCCTGTGCTCAGTAGATGAAACATTAATTTTGCCATGTGTTCCCGTTAGTATCGAGCTTTGCTGACAGTGTTCTCTTGGTTGGCTTTGTTCCTCCTTTCTGTGCCTGTTTAGTCTTATTTCCTGCTCTCCTCTCTTCTTTTCCTGAACACGTGCTAACTCCTTAAAGTGGAAGGTATCGTATCAAAGACTTCATATTTAGTCATTTCAGTCATGCTCCATCCGCTCTCATCCTGCCTGTTTAGCTTCAAGCTGTTGGGTGTCAAAACGTTGCCTCAGCTCTCCTCAGAAGGAATCATTTAGACACATGAAGCCGACCAAACGACACTTATTTAACAGAAATTATTTTAATCTTTTTCCAGCGACATTACAGAAGTGCTTCAATTTAGCACTTGAAAAGTAAAAAAAAAAAAAATAGAGAAGTAGGCCGATTAATATAGTTTACGGTTTTTAAATGCATCAGATCAGATAATCCTCTGAGGATCTGCTGTTATGTTTTCAGTTAATGGATGAAGATTTTTTTTTTCCCAGGATTCAGTGTGTTTATTATAGGAAGAAGAAAATGCAGCATTTAGCTAACAATTCTTTCAAACGTTTCAATAAAATGATCCTGTTATCAGTGCAATGAAATATTTATTCAAAGTAAAAATAATTCCTCCGACTTAATTTCAAGTGGATCTGACGTTTGTGAGTTATTGATCACGTCTGCCATCTTGTGGCTGAACTGTGCATGTGCATTCTACTCAAACTAAAGCTGTGTCTATGAAGACAGCCTTGCTCTTGATTTGCTTTGGAGAAGGTCTTTGATTTGAGCTGCTGGAGGCTGACAATCTGTTGAACTCCTCTGTCAAACTCTGCCAGAGCTGCAGCAACACCTGTATGACACAGCAGTGGGAATGTACTGAAACATTTACAAACTGAATTTGAGCATTATGCTAAATAATTTTCATAGGGTGCCGTTCACCATTTAACCTTCAGTTGCTGCTCTATCCCGCAGACATCAGCTAACAGGAAGCAGGTGGAAAACATGGCTAAGAAAAAACTGGACAACTTGATGAAAGAGTCCAAGATCCGAGACCGGGAGGACCCAGACAGCTTCACCATCGCTGGCCTCCCACCAAGTGGGAACACCCTTGATAAGAGTGACATCAAGGTAAACATAGAATGTAAAGAACAAGCTTATTATTTACCCAACTAACTCAGTCAGGATCATCATGTTGAGGGCGCAATGTCCGACATCCTGTTGTTGTTATGGAGAACACAGGTGAGTGGTGACAGTCAGCTGGTTTATGCATTTGCTCATGACAATGATCAAATTGTTTTTTTTCCTCAGCTAAAACACATAAAAGAAACAAAGTTGTTTTCAAAAATGTTTATAACATCTTTTAAAAGATGTTATAAACATAAAATGTCTCCCGACATTTTATAGAAAATGTCGGGAGACTAAAGTAAAATATTGAGTCTTCTGACATTGGTTTGAAACCTTAACATGTAACTAAGGTCTTCTCCCTGTAAAAGCAAAACCCCGGCCCTGAGACATTTATAGAAATCCCTCTAAATGGGGCAAAGCAAGGAGACACTAAGGGGTGTGGTCAAGAGTGGGTGGAGTGAAGTGAAGCAGGGTGTGGTTAGGACGGAAGAAACACTGTTGCCAACTTTGTACCCTTGCTTGGTGCCCCTGTAGTGATGTATTTTAAGAAAGCGACGAGCGACAAATCTAGCGACTTTTATGTGTTGTCGGAGATTTTCATGGTGTCAACATGTGAAGCACCAATTACTCTTCAGCAACTGAGAGAGCGGTGAGTTTTGCTGTGAGGCTCTCTCACTTCCTAATCACTGCAAACCAATGCTGTTCTCCTGGTATGGATGGACTATCTTTCAAAAGGATGGGGATACCATTGGATTTTTGCAAATCACTCATCTACAGATCAGAGCAAAAAAAGACTTGTATACACCAGTATTTAGATTTAAATTATCCAAACTTTTCAATAAGTTCTTAATGAAAGCTCTGAAATAAGCTCTGTAATGAGAAATGTCTCCTAATGTTTTTAGATTTTAGACAAACTAAGTCTGAGCCAAAGGTTTGAAGCAGTTTGAGTTCTTCCCCACTAAATGGAGACCAATAAACAACCAACGAGCAAAAATGACCGCCATCTTTGACCTCACCCTGTCACAATCATGTGGCGATTACTGCACATGGTACCGCACTTTAAGGTGTCATATGACTACATGACATGTCATTGAGAGTGACTATTGAAAAACTGTTGATGGTAAATATTACATGATATTTGTGTAATGCTGTCTGTGAAACCAGGATCTGAACAGAGTCCTGGACAATGTGAACAGGTAGAACCCTTTTGGTTCCTTCAGGACTTCTCCATTCCTGTTTGAAGTGCTTCTCAGAAAATGTCTTTCTTCTCCGGTTAAAGGGTAAAAGTGATGAGGGGACAGACACAGCTGATGAGACCAACCCCAGCAGTACCAAGCGCTCCAGCCGCTCCTTCATCGGAAGCTTCTCTAAGCGCAAGGTTGGCCCTGATGTTTCACCCTCCGAACGCCTCAGTCAGTCTAGAAATGACAACAAAGGAAGTCGTTTGTGTCAACGTTCACACAAATTAAGTTTTAAATGCAAATGGAACTTGCGTGGACACAATTCAATGAGTTGGTGTTTCCCATGCTGCCTGTCAGGTGACCTACTCAATGTTTTCACAGAAAAAGCCGTCAAAGTTGAAGAAGACCTCGAGCTACGAAGATACAGACACGGACCAGGAGAGCACAAGCAGCGCTTCTCGAGCCCCAGCCCACCACAACAAGTATGTGTCCCAGAAACACACACCTTCACTACACTGTGACGCGTAAGACCCATTCTTACATTGCCTGTTTTAACTCCCTTGGTCTCTGAGAGAAATGTGATCAGTCACCAAGTCACAGCTGCACACGCTGAAACAACCTTTTCTGGTTAATGTATAGGTTTCACTTTGACTTTGAATTACTGTATAAATTTCAAATATTTTAACCCTTTCATTGGCCCCGCAGGAAGAAGAAGACCATGAAGCTCTCTAGAGCCCTGTCTGATCTGGTGAAGTACACCTGCTCTGTGGGTCTATATGACATTGAGGCCCAAGGTGAGTGTAAAATCATCCAGCCGATGCAGGCTGTGCACACAATTTAATTGGATTTATTTATTGTGCTTTTTTTTAAGCTGGGATATAGTTGGTTATTTCTGAGTAGACAGTATCTTCACTAAGCAATCGTCATACTAACAACAGCTCAATTTCTTTCTGATTCACCAAACTGAAACTTTAGACTCTTATTGTAGGAAAGACGCTGCTTCTTTACAGCTACTCCACTCAGCTGTAAAGAAGTGGATTACAACTCATACCTATAAACTACATAGCCCATGTGAGTTATACTGAATCAGATGTTTGTCTTGTGTGGCAGCTAACTGCAGCTGGCAGGTGTCGTCTCTGAGCGAGACCAAAGCCCATCAGCTGATGCAACAGAAAGCTGCGTCCTTCATCCAGTTCAACCAGCGCCAGCTGTCCCGAATCTACCCATCCTCCTACCGGGTGGACTCCTCTAATTTCAACCCCCAGCCTTTCTGGAGCACCGGCTGCCAGCTTGGTAAGAGCTCAGCCAACCGTTTTGGATGAATGTGGACTTTTAGCCTACAGCATCCCACTTCCAGATCTGCTTTCTGCTGCTTCCATGTGCCTTGAACACATTATCTAGTTATTCTTCTCCTCAGTGTAATGTCTAAGATCTTATTTTATTCTACATTATTTTGATTCCAGTTGCTCTAAACTACCAGTCTGAGGGGCGGGTCCTTCAGCTCAACAGGGCTAAATTCTACAGCAATGGCAACTGTGGCTACATCCTCAAACCCGCCTGCATGTGTGAAGGTTTGTTCAGGAAATATTCCTTCAGGCAGTTTACTCTCGACCTGCATGTGCTCCGTAACCTCTCCACTTCTTCACAGTGGGTTAATCGGTACTGTTTTGTGTGAGCTTTAGAACAAATCTTTTTCCACCTGCTTCAGGTGCCTTTAATCCAAACCTGGAGGACCCCCTGCCAGGCCGCATGAAGAAACAGCTGGTGTTAAAGATAATCAGTGGACAACAGCTGCCCAAACCCAAAGATTCAATGCTGGGGGACCGAGGAGAGGTGGGATGGATTTTTTTTTTTTGTTTACCCCTCCTACTGCTCTGTTGGGGTTGTTTCTCCTGTCACCTCCAAAGGGCAGCATGATATACAACTCACAGCAAAATCACAGAGTTTGCTGTGATTTGTGTATATTGACACAAATGACACTCAATATCCCTGAAAACTGAACAATCAGTCATCTTTGTAGCACTTTGTATTCATCCTGTAGATTCTGCTGCTGCTCTAGAGTCACCTGCAGCAGCTGAAAGCAAACAGAGGAAGCATTGTAGTGAGGACCATAGTGTCATTGCTGCAGTTGAGAACTACTGTTCTGCTGTTGTACTTTAGTTTTGCTAAGATTGTGTGTAAACCACAGGGTGCTTTCGCGTCCTTAAAAAGTCCTAAATTAATGTATCTAAAGTTAAGGCCTTAAAATATATTGAATTCATTTCAAGAAAAGATAGGCTGACATTAAATACGTGACTCACAGGATTTTAAGTTTTGTCATGGCACAATTTTTTAAACTTATGTATTCTGATAGGTTGATGTAATTTTTTGTTACCACAGGACTTTTCTGTCTGGGAAAAGTTTTAAGTGGTGCACCACCACTTCTGTGGCATGCAGACATCTTCCCTGCTTTCTGTGACTTCAGACTTGAGACTGATTAGTAATATACCCTGCTGGCTCGCTAGCTTTTATTTATATATACTGTACATATAGATAAAGTAATTTTCCTGGAGATGTTGCACGTCAAACCTATTCACCAGTGCACATTCTGTCTCCTTGGCAACTGTGTTAATAATATCATTGCTTTCTCTGGTCTATTGAGGAGTTTTGTTCTTTTTCTATTCTCTCCCTAATGCTGTGTGACATCATTCTGTCAGATTATCGATCCGTTTGTGGAGGTGGAGATCATCGGCCTCCCAGTGGATTGCTGCAAAGAGCAGACCAGAGTGGTGGATGACAACGGTGAGTTGTTAGCTGACTGATAAGTGACCACGCACCTCAGCATCCTCGCATACTGTCACTCTGTGTTAATGCTTGTATTAGTGGATAAATATCCCGTTTGGTGTGATGGTGTGTATGGGGTCAGAGGAGCTATGCTTTGACCCGCGTATATTTGTGTGGCTGCTGCTGAAACAGACTCTCACCTTCAGTGTTGGAACTGCATGTTTGGCTCCTGATGTAGAACTGAATACCACAGCTTAATGTGCAGCGGCAGCACCTCTCAGTCTGCTGTCTCTGACTGAGAAGCACAAGATCCTGAATAATGAATGAGCACAGAGCTCACTTTCTGTTCGTCTCCTGCACTCTTCTTTCTCTTTTCCTGCATAATCTTCACTTATTTTTCACACCTTTCTTCTTGTCCTACTCCTCTTGCCTCCTTCTCTTCCTTTGCCTCCCTCCACATCCACCTTCACCTGGTCCGTGGCCTCACTTTTGCCTCTTCCAGGGTTCAATCCGATGTGGGAGGAGACTCTGGTCTTCACGGTCCACATGCCAGAGCTGGCCCTTGTGCGTTTCCTTGTGTGGGATCATGACCCCATCGGCCAAGACTTCATCGGACAGCGGACCATTGCATTCCACAGCATGATGCCAGGTAGGAATCAGACGATGACCTTTAGCTGAAGCATGATCTATCTCTAAAAATCAGGTTCCCACTGTTTCTCTTTGACCTACTATCTAATGGAAAAACAAATAAATAGTTGTCTGCAAATAGTGTTTATTTTTGTTGGATTATTATTTCTCTAAAGAGTTCAGTATCAAAACTTCTAGTCCCTGAAAATGATTTTTAAACAGCAGCTCTGTTAATTACCAACTTTATATTTAAGAAAGTGCAATACTTTGATATAATAAAAATAATTCAAAGTAGATTACACTGGATCCTATTAGTGCTGTACCCCGAGAAGGAGTTTTCATTAAACAAAATGTTTGTTTGTCGATATAAGCAGGCCTGTTGTCTGCAAAGAGAAAAACTGTACAGCTTTTTCTCTTTGTAAGAATGCCAACCAATTTTGGATTAGTTTAGCCCTAAAACTAGCTTATACTTGTATGTTATACAAGTATAACATACAATCATGTAGTAATTATAGAAGAACGTTATTCATACTTGATTGTATTTTCAAAGTGTAAAATCTCAATAAGAATAATTTGGCAAAGCAATGATGTTTTGTACATAAAAACAAAACCAAACTAAGTTTCCATCTAAAACGAATCACAGAAATTTGAACTGCATGACTCTGTTTTTGCCAAATAGCTCATAAGCATGATGACAATGTAAAACTGGGGCAAATCAACCGGGTGAAAATTGTACACGGTGCAAAAAATAAATGTAAGCCTGCACATCCCAGCCTCTCTGTTCTGCCTCTATTCATTCTGACATAAGTCCTAAATCAAGCCAGTGACATTTTGTACATGTGGGCTTTCAAAAACCAAGCCGGCACTCCAGAACCACATGACTCATGAAGCGGACCTCAAATGAGCTGCTGTAAAGCATGGTCTATGAAATAATTGCCTGAATTCTCTTAAAATTTTTAACATTGCTGGTGTTTTGACACCACTATGCTCTTTTTGTGATCTGTTCTGTCTTGGAGTTCTTCAGAACTTCTGGTTCAGTGTGTGTTGATGGTTAGAAATGAGGTAGCCACTATTTGCTTTGGTCCGGTCCTCTCTAGCTCCCTGTAATGCCTGCATCACACACTGGAGCCCTAAACCACATTATATTTTTATACAAATCTGCTGATACAAGGCAGTGGGTTGACTTCAACCCCGCCCTCCATCCTGTCCTGCCACCCTGGGTCTTTCACCAAGCACACACACAAAGACGTCATAATCTCCTAATAATGGATTGTTAGCATGCTACACAAGTTCTACTTCCTCAGAATGAATGATGCTGGGATTTGTGTGCAGGTTATCGCCACGTTTACCTGGAAGGTATGGAGGAAGCTTCCATTTTTGTTCATGTGGCTGTGAATGACATCACCGGTAAGGTAGGTACTTCCTGAGGAGGCCGACCTCTTCTCTAATTCTATGTTTAACACAGGGCTGGGTCTTTTCTCACCTGATTGTGTGCTAGTAGTAGTAGTAGGCCAATCAGGCCATTCTGTCTGTTGGATTTTCAAGAAATGCACAGCCAAAGGTTTGACCGTTAAAAGAACGTGTTTTGCAACCTCTGCTGCTTCAGTTTTTATTCAGTGTTTGTAGATTGGCCTGTGGAGTGATTGGCCAAGTGTTTTGCAGCTTAACTTGTCATCAGCCTTTAAAGAAGCAATTCAGAGGAGCAAAAAGGTCTCCTCTTGCTTTTAATTCAACACTCAATGAACTTGGTAGATTGAAGAACAGCACTAGTTTGCTAAATTTACTGAAACCATCACAGTCTTGGGATGTTGATGTACTAAAAGTCAAACCCTTGGGAAAACTTCGGTAGGTGTTTGCAAGTACCTGAGCTTTACAAGAGTTTGTAGAGATCTGATTTCTGCTCATGACTGTCTGAGCCTGACTTCTCCTCTTTAAGGAGGGACACTTCAAAGCTGCAGGATGTAGCTTTTATAAAAATGTTTTTTTGGCATATGGCGGTATGACATTTTCCTGTAAATAAAAAAAAAGAATAAGAAAACTTATTTCTTTTTTGTAGTGTCAGGTTTAATATTAGTATATAAAGCAGCACTAGATCACAGTTTGGCTGTTCATTGTATTGCTTTTGTCTCGTTTGTTTGGATGCTCTCAGTTGTCTCCAGCCATGCTGTGAATGACCGCTTTGTTCTTCATAATGTCCTCACTTTGAACTTCCTTTTCTCTGCTGTCTCTGTGTGCTTCCTGTTGTGATTTCTGTCTCGGCGCCCCCCCCCCCCACACATCTCTTTTTCCCCTCTTTCATCCTCTCTCAGATTTGTCCCTCTCTTCCTGTGTCTGTTTCTGATTTCAGTGGAACCGCCTCTTACCAAACTCTAACGGCAGGACAGTTTTAGGAGCCTTGAAGCTGCACCTTAAAACTCAGGTGTTGTGAGCTCCAGTTGGCATCTTGCATGAGCTACAATCTCCACCTTAACAATCCACCACCCAACACATTTATCAGCCAAATTCTGGCATAAGGAACTCAGGCCAACTCATGCTGCACATGAGTTATGAAGCCTTGAACTGGCTGCATTCATTACCCTTGAGTAGATCCAATGTTAGAAATACCATCTCAAGAAATCTGTTTGGCTGTCTTCACTTATAGTCCTCAGCTACACTCCTGTTATTCTATTGTCTGGGGAAAAATTAATTGGCATCAAGGTTAAATTTACTACAAACTCTGATAAACCAGGCAGGACCAGCTGGTAATCACGACACATCAAAAGGTCCTTTTTAGCATTTTCCAGTTAAAACAGAAGCTCTCACTCAGCATAGATGGAGATTCAGATACTGCCAAATCTCACACCAACATTACACCATCTCTAGCACCACAAACAGCCCCTCTTGCAAAGGTTAGGATAGTTAGATAGTTAATTGTTTCACGGTTAATCTTTTTATTTTATTATTAGAAGTTTAGAGACTAAGTAGAACTCAGGTTCAATAGTGTGGCAGCTAGCATTATCTGTCAGGACTACTATATGATCATAGAAATCCATGTCTGCAGTGATACTTTTAGTTTTCTCGGGGCGGGTTGCAGAACTTTTGTTTTTAGAAGACTATTGCAACACATTGCATGCCACTGACATGCAGATAAATATCTGCCTGGCCTGGGGCTGCACTACTCCGACTGTGCTGAGTAATACGAGGCAGTGAGCATTCATTGCCCATGCTGATCAAGTGCATCTGCTCACCTAAAATAAAATAATTTTTGTTGGGTTTTCTTTAGTCTGAAAGAAAATCTTGTCTAACTTAATATTTTTTTCCCTTATTTGAGAGAATCTGAAGCTGTTCAACTTGATCTTTTAACAACTCTTAAGTGAATGGATCTTGAAAATGTGGTTCCTTTCAAAGAGCCATAAGCCCCATCGTTAGCTGTCAGTGTTCAAAACACTCTTTAGTAGACGTGTTTATGCTTTTGACCTGGCCAGTTACATTAAACGTGCTTAACATCACGTTCCTTTGGTCTAACTAAAGAAATACTTGGAGCCTGAGGTAATTTTAACAACCTGATTAATACTAGGCTAATCATAAGTCATTGTAATAAAAGAATTGGTGTGAAAATGATTTACAGCCGTTTTCTTGCAACAAAGTAAAAACAAAAAAAGTCTTATTGCTATAAAAAACAGAAATCAAATAAAAAATATCTTCATTTTAATCCACATTCCACTCAATCTCTGCATTTTGTTCTTTTTCTTCCACTAAGCATGATTCACCACACTGTCATTGACAGGCTGTTTGGGCCTACTTTTCTCACCATCTTCCTGGATTTCTATTCATTTCATTCAACAAAAGTTGTGTGTTCAGTGGCGTGAAACAGCATTTTATTTTGTTCAAATTTCTTATGTTTTTACTTTTTTTGGCATATCTGAATGTTTTAGCTCAGCAAGCAAGTTTTAATCAAAGATAATATGAGTCGATACAAAATGCAGTTTTTAAACGATTAGCCCCTTTTTGCTAAATGCTGAGTTCAATTTCACTGTCCCAGACCTGATCACTACCAGACTTGTAGAACCAAGAAATAATTTGAATTGCACCTGTCTGGCAACGCAAAGTAGGCCAAAAGATCAAAAAAGAAACGCAACACATCCTCTTCAAAAAACTGAGGAACAACTGAAACAGTCTGATTTATTTTAGTCCTGCTACTGTCAAACCATTAGCAGGACTTTGGAAAAATCACAGTGAAAGTTGTTATATATTATTGGAGTATACATTATTGGAACAATGGTGATCCATTTGATATCTTGTTGCATGACCTGTGGTTGCATGAAACACCATGATGGAAAACCCTTTGTGGCTAAATTAAAACAATATTCAAAGAAAAGAGGACCAGAATGTGTCTACAGTGGTTAAGAAAAAAACAACAAAATTCTACTTATCTTAAATGCTTGGTCCACATATTAGATTTAAGGTCAGGGTAATTCACATGACTTTTTCCCTTAATGCACTTTTCATCTGGGTATCTTTGCCTGTTACTACAATTAGTTCATTAGGAAAAATTAACTAATGAATCATCAGTGTGGAAAAAAAGCAAAAACAGAAGAAATCTGTCAGGGAGCAAATACCTTTTTAACACCCTATAGGTGCCTTTCTACACAAATATTTTTTTTAATTATTCTAATACTTCTTGAGTAATGTTGTCAGATACTTTGATCTGTGTATTAACAAAAAAAGAAAGGGAAATGACCTCTGTAAAATATATATATATATATATTTTTTTCATTTATCTTGAGATATTTTGTGCTAAAGAAAGAGAAAGCAGAGCTCAGTGCTCTCCCTCTGTGGCAAAGCCTTAATCTGCAGCAGTTTCTAGTGTTTGTTAGATTGGATATCAACCTGCTCTTCCATGTGCTAGAAAGATATCTTCTACCTCATCCCACTAACACTCCTTTGTGTCTGCTCTGCTCAATTGTAATCTTCATCTCATACTCCATATGAGTGTTCGTACAGTGTGAACTGGTCCTGAACATGTAGCATTGAAAGCATTTTCTTGGTCCCAGACAAGTTCTTGGTGTCCTACAACCAGACGGTGTTCAGCTGGAAAGTTAATTCAGATGTGCAATAATCAAGTTATCATAGTAAGAGTTAAGGTTGGTCAGCAGACTTTACAGTCTAATAACAATGATTAATATTAATACCACACTTTTTTCACCATTTCTCATTTCTTTAAAATGTTTTTCATGCAGATTAGTCCAGAAATCAAAAATCTGATTTTATATATATATTCCATGGTTTGTGGAAGTAATGATGGATGGAGCCATCTATGAATTTATTTTAAAGTTTATTCAGAGCCGACAGTATCGTCACAAACTCATAAAAAGATGAAGGTAGCTAAAAAGAAGACAGCACAGCTGATAGCAACGGCCTGTAGTGGAGCGTTGACTGCAGCCAGACAAGTTTGTTTGGGTTTGTACTCAGAATTTGGATGTGATGTGCTTCTGTGACATCTTCTTTCATAATTATCATTTTCAGCTGGTGTTTACGTCCGTCTCACATCAATGACAAAAATTTGGGTAAAAAGAAACTTGATCGTTCAGACTGCAGACGCTTTGAAACAATCTTCATCTTCTTGTTTCTTGTTTCAAAACAAGCATCTGTACCTGGTCTAAAGATCGGAATTGAGTTGTTCAGACTAGTGGCAATGTTACTGCTGTGTGAATGTAGCCTAAATGATTCGTATAAAAGGATCTTTAAAATGGCGTCCTATGAGAATGGTCTAGTAGTAGGCTGAAAATGAGTGAAAAGAAAACATTTAAAAGAGAATCACAAGGCCTGATGAAGACCAGTTTAATAGATAACTGGTTTGGGAGGAAAAAAATATATGTTGGATAATTTGAAACTTTTGCACAATGCTGTATGATTGATCATTTACAGATGCTTCTTCTGTAAATGTGTGTGTGTATAATATGTGCATGCATGCTTACTGTGTTAAAATGGCTTGTGTATTTCTTCTTTTCTAACACAAGTGAGTCCCTTCACATATGGAAACATCAGCCTCTGTTTGATTCAATGTTTTACGCCACTGCCTGTTTCTTCCACAGGCCAGAGCAGCCGGTGGTATAAAGGGTCTGTTTCACAGAAACCCAAAGCAGGCTTCCCTGGACAGCCATGCTGTTGTGCACCCCGGCCGTAAGCACCCGTTCGGTGCCCACCTCCTGCGCCGCACCGCCAGCGCCCCCACCAGAGGCCAGCCAAAAGTTAAGAAGGGCTTCCCTGAGCTCGCCATCGACACCAAAGATTACAGCTCGGAGGGGGCAAGTGAGGAGCGGGAGTTTGAAGACAGAGACAAGGCATCTGCGGCCACATCCTACCAGTTCACTCCTTCACCACAGCATCACATCGGGGAATCGGTGGACCCCCACCAAGCCAAGGGCCCCTGGGACCGTCCTGACACGAACGGAGCTCTCCACCCAGAGGAGAGCAAAGGTAAGAGCTCACCTTTTGCTCAGCGCCGACCCATGAGTGAGCCTTTAAAGCGGGCCAGCCGTCTCCGTTTTCATGAGCCGCTGGACATGAAGCCAGGCGTGTTTGCTCGAGTGGCTCTCAGTAGCTCAGGTAGGGTGGGGATGTCCTCCAACTGCATCACCTGTGTGATTGGCTCCAAGGAGAGTCCCGAAGCTGAACGAAAGGTTGAGGAAACGCAAAAAGGCAAGTCTGGAAAGATGGACGCAGACAGACAGGAGAGAAATGTCAGTTCAGACCCAGACAAGAGACAAGTTAAACAAGATTCAGTTACCAAGACAGCAGCTGCCTCTCTTGACTTACAGCAGCCTCTGTCCAAAGCCACTTCCTGCATAGAAGCCCAGTTACAGTGCCCCCCTCAGGCTGTCCTATGTACCGCCATGTTCTCCAGATCAAAGGCCAGACAGACTCTGGGTCCTCAACACTTGCGGCCTCATCCTCAAGCTCATCCCAGGACCATCCGGTCCTGCAGCGTTCCCCGCAGGCGCTCCCCTAATGCTGTTACACCAGCACCTTGCATGGCTCCAGACTGTAAGACCAGCCTATGTTGGCAGCAGACCACGCCCCCCAACTACGGGTCTGTCTGTGGCTCATCAACCACTCCATTAAAACCGCTGACTGCGAGTGAAGCTCTGTTGCTCAGCGACAGCAGCAGCTGTGACAGTCTGAGCAGCTTGGAGTCGCTTCCCATGCTGCCTCCGCGCTCTGTCCTCGACAGCCGCAAGAGGGCGGCAGGGACCCTGCAGCGGGAGATGAACGCCCTGTTTGCCCAGAAAATGGAGGAGCTGCACCATAAGTCCCCCATGTTTTTTGCTGGTAAGATGAGCCTGAGGCCAACCTGGTGGTAGCTGTAGACCAGCTTCCATAATAGACTTGGAGTCGATTTTTGGTAGTGGATCTAGGTCGAACCTTAGTCCACTGTAGTGAGAAACCTTTCCACCCATTGTGTCCCTGATAGTATGGCGGTAAACATGAGTCCTGCGTGGTTGTAGTCATAGTTCTCTGTTTTTCTTTATTCTGCCATTCTCGTTGAGTCAAATATTTTATTCTAATAATTAACTCAGTTTGTTTCTCCAAATATCCTCATATTACCAACATGCTCAACAGATGAAAACAGTGGTAAGTTTTTTGTAAACTGGGATTAGTGTGAAGTCGTTGTCAAAGCTTAGCTTTCAGACATGCGTTTCACCAGCCAGCAGAGAACTCTGCAGCTCTTTAATTCTCTTGTCTGTGAACCCAGTGATTAGATGACTCAGATTTTATTCAGATCTCTAAAGTTCTGAGCAAAAGCAGAGCCAGCAGCTGTTGATTTACTAGACATAAAAGTTTCTCCATATTTTTTTACTTAGATTTTTTCAATTTGGCACAAAAAGCAATAGAGAATGTTTTTTGAAAATATATTTTGTAATGTTAAAGGCTTTATTCTCGCTTAAATTTCTACACATTTGAAAAAAGACACCTCCGGGTTAAGCAACAGAATCAAGTTTGCAGGTATGAAAAATTCTTTCTCTCAATACCAGGCAGTTTTTGGTGAAGGCAGTGTGATGCTGTGGGACGGCATCTCCAAGGCCTGCCTTTATTGGAGCGAGTCTCAGATCAGATAAATCAAGATGAGATTCTGTGAGACGGTGAAATGGCCTGGTGCCAGACCTGCTCTCAGCTGTCATGACAAATAGTCAGTAGTAGTAACTACACTGGCAAACAGCTAAAGTCAGAGGCTGCAAGACTCTGACTTCAGCATCAGAAGTCTTTGTCTTCTGATGCTGAAGACAAAGACTTTAGTAGTTTTAGTGCACAGTAGGAAGATGAAGATGGATTTTAATTACTTCTCCTGCTGTACTACTGTATTTTTCATTAGGCAGATGTGTAGTAGACACTAGTATATTTCTGTATTTTTCCAGTATGTACTCCTTTCATTAAAAGTTAAAAAATAAATAACATTTTCTGTGTAAATACCTCATGTTACAACATCTTGTGTCTTAGAAACTGATGCAGCCTATGTATGTAAATGATTATTATTATTATTATTTTTTTTTTACTTTCAAAGTTTGTAGGTTAAAATTAACGTAGAAAAATCAAGATGAGAGGAAGTGTACTTATAGTCAGGTGTGCTCAATAGTCAGGAAGTTACGGTAATACAAATTGGAGAGTAGTAGAAGAAAGTAGCAGAGAGAAACTGCTCAGTTTGTCCTACAGTAGCCTAAGCCTACAGCAGCATGACTACAGAATTATTCAGGATAAGCTAACTAAAAGCTTTATCAAAAGGGAACATTTTCTTTCCCTTTTTTCAGAAGTCTCTCTGCAGCATTTTGAAGCATTTTGTGGACTTCCTGATAGTATAGAGTCACAGTAGTCCAGCCTTGAAGGAACTCTACCAGCTCTACTGTGATGTACTCTTATTGACTGAGACTACAAATAAAAAACACCCAAAATCCAAATCCAGAACAATGACAGAAAAATGAACTGGGTTGTTTTAGAAGGCATCAGTAATGTGGACTAGTAGCTCAACCATTCACACTAGACCTTCATTTTTTGTTGTTTTAATATAACAGTGGTTCACCTGCTGGATTGTATATTTTGGTCCCGGCTCATTAATTGTAACGTTCCTGAGCCTCATGGTTCTTCCATGTTCTACAGCTTCTAATAAGCTGGAAGGTTTCCTGTGTGATGGGCTGAGCTGAGAGTCACGAGTTTCTGATGTTTCCTCTGTGTCCATGAGAAACCTCCTGCTCACATGATAAATTTCCTTGTTTTGCTGTTCTGGTTGGACCCAGCTGTTCCACCCTGACGCTCCCCCCTTCCCGTCTGCCTGTTGGTAGATCATGTGATGGAGATATTTTATATGCAAATGGCTCTTTTGGGGAAAGCAGAATGTGTTTAGAAATGCTAGGTTCTGGCTGGAGTAGATAATAGTCATATGATGTTGGCAGATGCTTACTCTATGCTATATTAATCCTGTTCCAGACCCAGTTTCTGTGTAGAACATCGTGATATTAGAGAGCAACATGTCCTGATGAGTTGCGTTCTGTCCTACAAGCTGCTTGCCTGCTTCTCTTCCTCCTTCTTGTTGCAGTTTGGATAATTCCCTGTTTTCCTCTCTGTTCCTCTTTGCATGCTTTCTCTGTTCCTAGTGCAGAATTGAGGGGATGACCAGAGCCAGGTAAACTCACTACATGCATGCCAGCAGTACTGCAACACCTTCACTTCACTGTCCTTTCTGACACCAACCATCTTTTCTCCATCTGCCCTTTGCTCCTGGGGATGGGATTTATTTATTTATTCATTTTTGTGGGGGGGTAAAAGTTTTTAAAAAGCCTTAAACAAGAATAAAAACAGAACAATGGTTCCAAAAGAATGAGGACAATCAAACTAACTCAGAAGACTGATGGAGATAAAGGGACAAACTCTCTGTCGATTTCAGTACTGAAGGGGCGAGGTGGGCTCACAGTGGGTGTCTTTCAGTAACTGTGTGGTCTTTAATGACAACAGGGGGTGTAGAGTTCTTACGCTCTTGCAACTTTCAGCACCATAATCACAAATATGCTAATATGTAGACAGTTTAAACAAGTTAAGAACATCACAATCTCTGATGTTCTTAACTTGTTTATTACATTTCTTTTGCAGCACTGTTTCCATGAACTAAGCCATTGTGATCTAATTCATCCTTACTCTCTAAATCATCTAAGGGCGTGTGACACGATTCTGAAAATAGACACAGTGTGTCCTTTTCCAGAATCGTGGCTAAAATTAATGTCTAATAGAAGCTTGAGCCTTTTAAATCAGCATAGTGACTGCATCCAGGGCTGTGCTAGCTTTAGCCATGTGATTTGGTTAAACCCTTTGGAAAGTGACCATTTCTTTCTGCATTGCTAACGTTTAGTAATAAACTAAATCATTAAAGTTCATATTCTTTGTTTTCTCTGCACATTGACTGATCTAACAAAAATGAGATGGAGAGTTTGTTCCTCAAGTTTAGTTTTTTTTTTTTTTTTTGTCCAAAGGATGGAAATAAGTCATTCATATTACGTATTTTTTATATATATTTAAAATCTCTCTGCTTTTCGCAACAGCAGAAAGATTGGAGTCTAATATAGAAATTCAAATAGTTTTTTTTCTCCTCAACATCATCCATTTACATCTCATCACTATTTCACCTGTGAATTATTTCTTGTGGGTTAATAAGAACAGTAAACATAGAACTTTTTGCTCTTTAATTAAAACACTACACACTACTGCAACATTGAAACAAATATATTCTGCTTCTTATGGGAAAAGCGATAAAGTAAGAACTCAATCTTCTTATGCGTAGTGTTATGTATTACAACAGGCAGGCAGGAAACGGTGCAGTTCCAGTTTTAATAATGATCATCAAATGGTTATGGCTTGTTAATGTCAGAATGTCTTGAAAATGGATGCGAATGAATCCAAACATATGTTTATGCTCTTCACTTCTAAATTTAAAAGAGATCAGTCGCTGACATGGTCACAGCCGGCTCACTTTCTAACCACAACCTAAAAACTCTTATTCTAACAGATTGGGAACACGGCCATAAAGTGGTCATTTGCATGAGATCAGACAGGAATCTGGCTGTAGCCGCTGCTAGGTGAACCACACTTTCCTGGATGCATCTTATAAAATTTGGCTCAGGGAGGATTTGGGTGTGAACTTCTGATTTCCAGTGAGAGAAACTGGAAATGCTTCACTATGGAGACACAACTGGAGTCATGTTCAAGGAATTCGAATATGTTCTGATGAGGCTTGTTTGTTTAGATTGAAAGTACTTTTTTGCATAACTCTAAGCAGGTATTCATTATAATTTTCATTAAATCCACAGTTCGGTATTAATGTATACTTATATTTATTTTTATTATTGGTCAGATTTAATATTCAGTCATGTTTTCATTAGCGCTAAGAAGAAACTCATAAGTAACAGATACAAAGTCTATGTGAAATTATTCTGTGTTTTATTTGGTGAATTGCCTTATTGACTGTATGTTCTACACACCATTGCACAAATCGAGATTCTCAGTGTGAAAAAACTTGATTGACCAGCATAGAGTCCTGACCTCAACCTGACTGAAAAGCTTTGCAATGAATTGGTGCAGAAACTTCAAGCAAAGCCTTTCGGACATCAGTGTAACATCAATGTCTGACCCAAGAAGTGCGTTTCTGTATGAATGACCAAATGGTCTGTCGTTTGGACTAAGAATCAGATGTTATTTAAGTTGGAGGGTTTGTGAAGCTGGATGCCCGAATAAGCTTGAAAATGTATTGTATTAAAAACTAGCTAGCTTGTTTTAGATCCACCTGTTTGGCCCTCTACTTAAGTATTGATTCTGAGCTGAAATGCAGAATTATTCTGCTGCTTTTTCAATTTAGTTGCTGGTTCACCTGCAGGAACCTGCCTAATAACAGACAAATCTGCAGGTTGTGATGAGGTCATGGCGACGACGCTGGAGTTGAAAAGATTCGTATGAAAGTGGCGCTGTTGTTGCGTGGCATGTCTGCGAGCACACTGCTGGCTTCTGACGTGGTCTGAGGCTGAGCTGGCAGCTCGTGTTTACTGGATGGAATCTGGACCATGTTGTGATGCGTGGAGGGAACTTGGCAACATCCTCACTGCCATCACTCTGCAGGAGGTTTTCCAGATTAGCTCGGGTCCAGCTGCGTTGTGATGCGTCGTGTAGACTGGAGAGCGAAGTGGGTCCTTCCTGCTACATTTCCTCGGCTTTTAGCGTTACATCTCAGCTCCCGACTGTGAGGCACGGGGAAAACATGGCGTACTGTCATAGTTCTGCTGACGTTCCGTCTCCTGGTCACATCAAAACACATGCAGACACGTAAATAAAACGGTGTTATTAAGATTATATACCATAGCATTACACTGATGAAAACTGGCTGTGAAACATTAAACTGAACAGGATGATGGACTCCATTTGTTTTACTAAGGTTTCTTTGCTGCTCTCTCCTCAGACTCTTCCATGGTGCAGGAATCAAGCTCCCCTCCTCGCATTCCTTCGCTAAAAGGGGGAA
This sequence comes from Poeciliopsis retropinna, assembly GCA_010277075.1. Classification (NCBI taxonomy): domain Eukaryota; kingdom Metazoa; phylum Chordata; class Actinopteri; order Cyprinodontiformes; family Poeciliidae; genus Poeciliopsis; species Poeciliopsis retropinna. Next base: position 4,234,379 of record VMRM01000009.1, read on the forward strand.
ATCCCAGTAGCAGCTGTTTGATCCGCTCTGCCTCCAGTCCAGAGCAGAGCCTTTCACCGCATCACTCCACTCCTACGCCGCTGCATCCACCATCAGCTCTTCCTTCAGCCTCTACAGCCAGCAGTCCTCTGTACAACACAGCGCACAGTGCCACTAAAGTCAGCAGAGAGGTTAAAGCCTCCACCTCTTTCCCTGTAGAGATGGCTGAACCGTCTCTGCCCCCCCGAGTCGCCCAGGCAACAAGAGGTGCCTTAGAGGAGAAGATACCTGAACAGAGGAAAACCCCAGAAACTCTCGCTCCAGGAGAAAGAAAGCCTCATCAAAGAGCAGAGCCCCCAGGTGAAACACGGCCGCCGGGAAGCCTGGGCCCCCCGGGCCCCCCGGGCCTCCTGGCTGCTCAGCCTCCCCAACTCAGAAGAACTCTCTTTAGCTCCCTGCCACAACCTGTCCCAGTAAGACGGGCAAAGAGTGAAGGGCATGTTCTGGGGAAGGGAGCCAAGCCGGCCCAGTCGGCTGTACCAGAGGTCTGTACAGACGCCACCATGAACGACCGACTCTGGAGCAAACTGGAGCCTGGCAGCCACCGAGACAGCATGTCCTCGTCCTCCAGCATCTCCTCCAACGATACGGTGATCGACCTGTCTCTACCTAACCTGGCCAGAAGGAGCCTGGGCGTTCTGCCCAGTCCCAGTAACGGCTGCGACGCCTCCTGGATTGACTGCTGCCGCGCCCCGCCGGCTCCCTGCGACACGTTGAGGGTCAGCAAGAGCAAGTCCAACCCCAACCTTCAGCAAAGGAGCTGTCCCATAGACGATCTTAAGCCCCACCCACTGCAGCCAGCCCAGAATGGTGCAGACGAGTCACCTAGCAGACTGACCCAAAGAAGGCACACCTGGTGCCGGCTTTACGTGGAAGGACTCAAATTGGCATCGCCCAAAAGACCGAGTGGCGCTGCAACCTCAGCTGCGTCCATGTCAAAGAGTCTCGGAGACCTGACCTCTGAGGACATCTCCTGCAACTTTGACAGCAAGTACCGCAGCATCAGCCGCAGCTTCATTGTACGGCCCAGCAGAGATGCGCTGCGTAAAGGCAGCGCTCCGAGGAGCCGGCCGCAGAGCGACCTGATGGAGCAGCTGCGCCGGCTGACCGATGTGGAGCCGCTGAGTCCCTGCGACTTCAGCCCGGAAGGCGGAGCGAGGGAAGCGGGCGGGCAGGAGGCCGAGGAGGCGCTGGTGAGACGGACCTCATCTCGGAGCCAGAGCAGGGTCCGCTACATCGCCAACAGGGCCAAACAGGCCCAGGAAAGGAAGCGGCTGCAGGGTTTGCTTCAGGCCAGGAGCGCTAGCTTCAGCTTCACTGGGAGCACTGAGAGCACTGGCAGTGGAGCTGGTCCCATGGAGGAACGGGGGAACCCAGAGGGAGCGTGCTCTGTGGGCCAGAGTCCCTGCAGCAGCCTGGACCTGCTGAGTCAGCTGGAGCCCCCCGCCCATGTACAGCCACCCATGACAGCTGACAGCGCCCAACTGTTCTTCAGGCTGCAGCTCTGAGAACGAGCCGACTTGGAACTGATGGTGGGAGACGCAGCTAGAAACTTGTTTTGAATCCATTTCCTCCCATTTTTTTTTTTTTTACATGTCATATCTGCTGGTTTCTCCCAGCAGAGCGTCTGAGCTGACTCAGTTAAACTCAAATGACCACTACTCGTAGAAACCATGAGGTGCTTTTCCACAGCAGGAACTGGAGGCAGGGATGAGCCTCACCCCCCTCTGCTCACCTTCCCATCGCTCACTTACACTGAGGATGCAGTTACTGTAGTACTGTACTCACCAGTCACACTGTCTCCTGCAGAAGGTTCTGGTTGTCCCTGCTCTCCCTCTTCCCCACACACACACACACACACACACACCCCTCTCTTTACCATCCCCTTACCTGGTACAGTTTCTTTTAAAGGGACAAGCTCTGCCCTGTGGAAGTTGGAAAATGGACTTTAGTGAAAAGTTTTTATATAATATATTAACTGATATTTGTGTTGAATCTGACCTGCTCTCATGTTTCTGTATTTTTTAGACATGACCTCACAGTAGCAATAGACACTAGAGAACAGGATTTTAATACTTTTTTTTTTATTTGCTTGAACTTTTTAGATATAAATTAGATTGTTTATGTGGAGGCATTGCCAACTCATCCATCTATTAGCAATATTTTGAACATGATAGCATGTCATAAAGAAATATGTACCGTTTGATGCTGAAAATCTTGTCTTTGCTGAAAAGGATGGACTGGTTGCTCAATGCAGGATTGAAAATGTTAATTTTTTAAAGGACTGATTCTAGCTGTTCTGTTGTAACCGGACTGAGCTCTTATTCTGTTGACTAGTTTGTGGCATGTCCAGGCGCCGACACCCTGTTCTTTAACCGAGCCGCTTCGACCTGGCCCTTTATGTTGACCGCATGCCTTTTTAAGCACACTACTGATTTCCTTTATTTTACCAATGTTTTTATATGAAGATTTAAGATTTTAGCCGCTTTTCGGATCACCTCGTGTTGGCGAGCAGGGCATCGCGTCCAAATCGCTGTTTTCGTTTCTCCGTGCTACTAAAGGAAGATGGGAATGATCTTGTTTGTTCCGTTTCCCCTGCCGTCCAAGTTCTTTGAGCAGAAACGCCGAAGACAATATTGAGTTCAAACAATGTGTAATTATGACATGAATAAAACTCGGATAACACTGAACGCTTCACACCTCATTTGCTTCATTTGTGTCTAACCTGTCAGAAGCTGCCCGAGTCCCAGAAAGCCAGAGGATTCATTAACGGAGCAGCTAAATTGAGGCTGACGCAGACTGGCATGAACGAGCGTCTGGCCTTAGTGTTGGCAGCTCCAATTATGTCCTCTGCTTGGGTCTTCGTTTAGCAGCCGCCGCTCCTCCCAGCCTCTGCAGCAGGAGGGGAGAAAGAAGAACAGACCCCCCACAGGAGCAAGGAATGCTCCGGAACAAAGAGACTGGGCAAAAAAAGAACAAGTTCAACGAATCGTTTAGAGACGAAAAACATGTTTGTACCAATTTCTTGTGTACCAAGAAAAGATCAGTCTTCCTCACCACGTTAAGACTTTTTAGAACCTTGCTTAAATTGGTTTCAGGATTTTTATTTTTTATAATAATCAAGATGGTCGGTTCTTGTAAATGTCCTACCACATCCTGATTCATATAAATCAATCCAGTTTATTTGTGTTGCGTATTAGGAATCATCCACAATGTCCATGATTTAACCCACTGGCCTTCAGAGAACCAGAGCAAACCACTGGATGTCAGGTCGACCGTTGCCTTGGTAGAGTCTGTGAGATGATCAGAGCTTGAGAAATCTTTTTATAGCCTAAGCCTGCTTTAAACTTCTCCACAGCTTTCTCCCTGACCTGCCTGGTGTGTTCTTGGGACTTTATGCTGCTGTTTGCTCCCTGATATTCTCTTAACCAACCTCTGACCAGCTGGATTGGTACTGAGATTAGATTACACACAGGTGGACTCTGTTTAGTCATTAACGGCAATCAGGCAATGTCTGACGGAAATTGGTTGCCCTCAGAGAAATTATTTTTGCACACCACACTCATATTTTGAATCATGTGTTTCTACTGCATAATTGCATGCCGCTTTGTGTTGGACTTTCACATAAAATTTCAATAAAATATATTTATTGTAATGGGAGAAAATATGGAAAAGGGATGTGGATATTTTTGCGAGCTACTGTATGTTCCTATTATCCAATTATTGTAGTGCATTGGGTTTAAAAAAAAAAAAAGACTAATGACAACAATAAAGGAAAAATCATTAGAAACAAACCTTTGAACTGAAGCTGGAGTTCTGATAAACAAATTTTCAAATGGTCTCCTCTCTCCCAAGTCTTGAAATCCGGACAGACTCCGCTCAGCCCCTTCTTGCTTTCTCAGGACACTGGTTTGTCACTCAGAGCTTCATCCATTGTCCATTTGGTGGTGTGAAAAGCTGACGGCCACCTCCAGTGCACTGTCGGACCCTGCCAGGCCTTCTTCAGATCCGTAGGACTTTGTGAAGCACGACATGCTTGTTTTAGAGCCACAGACTCTGCTCCTGCCAGCTCACAAGCACAAAAGATGGCTTCATTAGGATTCCAGGAAAACCACCGAGCCCCTCTTAAAGCCGTATTTATCTGGACAATTTGGCACGACTCGGCCTCTCAACTGAAACCTCAAGGCCCCGTCTAGCACTTCAACCCTGACAGAATGTTTTTGTCTGGGAGTGAATGCACTTTCTGCTCTCAGGCTGAAACCACTGCCTGTTCTCAGAGGCTCTGAGCAAATAAATCAGTTTGTAAGCATAAGCTGTAGGACAGATTTGGGAGATTCTCTTCCAACAAAAAGGACTTCGGCAGATAATGCAACAAACTGTTAGACCTGGGGTTGGAGAGCTGGAAGGAAGCTGAACTTTTTAGGTTGGGTTGTAATTTAGGCCAGTGAGTTGAAAGCTAAAGCAAGCTGTCCTCCTCTTGACTTTCATTCAGTTGAAATGTTTGTTCAGGGGCTTTTCTGTGTTCAGTCTTGAGGATGAGGATGGGGGTGTTTCAGTCTGTTGGATCTTCCTCCATCTGCAGGTTTTGTTGCGCCATCAGGACCCATTCCAACACAATCCCACTCCAGGAGTGGCGGGCTCCTGAACTTTCCAGCACCTCCCCTCCACACACACACACACACACACACACACACACACCCACACACCCCTGCACACACTCCCTCCCGACTTCAGACTGTGTTATGTAACCTTCCAAAGCCCACATGTAGTGATTGACATTCCACACCTTATAATCCCAAAATGTGTGCAGCACATATCAACACGCCAAGCACTGTGAACAGATGTTGAACTAGTTGACTGAAGTCAAATGTATTCTGGTCAAACTGGTAACAGTCTGCCTGCACACATGTGGAACCTCATCCTCATCTCTCTCAGACTCAGCTTCCTGGGTGATCCTGGGTCTGATCTCCTCCCTCTTTGGACCCACCATATAAACCCCCAAACTGCTTTCTGCTGCGCCCAGTTCCTCCCACACGCCTCGGACGGGACCTGGAATTTCTGCTCGTACAGAACTCTCACTTTTCATCATCTCTGGCACAAATTAGGTAAGAGGTCTCCTTTGTAGCTCCATGCAAAAATAGCATGTAGCCACCAAAGTGGTTTTCATTAATTATTGTGAAACCCAGCCGTAGTCATTATCCTATTCTTTCCAGCTCTGTGGAAACATGAGAACGGTTTTGGCTTTGGTTTGTGTGAGCGCCCTGACTGCATGGAGCCACACTGCAGGTGAGGAAAAACTCCACTTCACCCATCAGATCTGAGGGGAAAAAACCTGTTCGTCTTGAAATGGGAGGAGAGGAGGTCGATTATTATCACCTGGATTGATTGGGATAGATGGGTTTTCTGTGTTGGGGAACATCACGTTCCTTTAAAAGTGTGGAACGTGGATGGGTGAAAACCCAGTTGCTGGTTGGTGTCAACGCTTCGCCTGTCTGTCTGGGCAGAACGCCAAAGCTTTCTGTTTACAGCTGAAATAAAACAGGCTGAGAGAAACTCCTCCTGTTTGAGGTCTGAGGAGGAGTAACTAGTTACATTTACTCAAGTAAATGAAAAACAAAATGGACCTGTACCACACTTCTTCCCACTATAATGAGGTAATTCTTCTACCTTATTCACTGAATGATGAATAATCATGTTTTAGCCATAAAAAGCACAACACACATTTACAGTTTCTGTTGAAGTTGCACAAGGTAACGTTTCGAAGACCCTAACCTTGTTGGTTTTTTTTTACGTATTTGTTAAATATAGTAATATATTTAACTCACTATGTCATGACAGTATAATATGAGGCAGATCATCTTCCACCTGCTCCCTGTGGTCCTACTGCCACCAACAGAAATACACCGCTCAGTCAGAATCAGCCAATCAGAGCCAGGAGGAGCGTCTTGGCACTGCCAATCATCCTTGGATGCGCTGCTTAAGATTGCTGGTGACAGTAAATATGTGATTTATTATACATACACTGAAATAAACTAAAGGGGTTGGTCAGCAGATATTTTGTCCTTGGAATAGGCTACAATTATTTCATGTCTGTTAATTGGCTCAAAAATAATCAACATATGATTTCTTTTTAAATTATTGCTAATTTCATAAATATTTCCGCATTGAAGTGCTTTGTAATTAAGCATGTGATTCAATGATTTGCTGCCATCTAAGCAAACTGCAGAGAATTTTAGAACCTTAAAAAGTTTTAATGAAAGGAAGTTTTACTTTAAAATGTATCCCTTTAAATAAATTTCTTTAATTTAAAACGTATTTTCTTGTACCGATGCTGCCACTCTATACAATAAAAGCTTTAAGTAAGCTCTCCTTCAACACCTGTCTTACAGCTTGTGTTTACTGCCTGGTAGTTTTCTCACAGAGGCAGTGACATCACTTCCTCCCGCAGTCATGTTTCTGCACACTTGATGCCTGAATCTGTGCCAGCCTGCTCTGGCTGACCCATGAGGAAGGGTCACGCTCCCAAATCAATCTCAGCCTTCACCCCACTGGCTGTACTCGACTGCTGGAGTCCCATCAAAGCACAGAGGGGGCAGCGTGCTATTTCTCACCAGTGGAGGGGCTGCTGCCACGCTGCGATGAATTAATTAACCCTAGGTGGAGGGGGTCAGCGGCCGACAGGACCAGACCGGATGTCTCAGGCATCTAGGCAGATTTTCTGTCTTGCCATCCTCTCTGGAGGAGGCTGACAGAGTGTCATGGGTTTTGTGAGATCCAGCTAGGCCGGCTTTGTTACGGTATGCAGCTCTGAAAGGCCTGCGCCCCTGGCACCTCCGCTCCCGTCTCCGACCGACCCTGGCAGCACATGTTAGGTCCTGCTGGACACGCCGTATCGCCATTGGTCAGTTATGGCAAAACGAAAACAACCAGGAGTGACATGAGCGACAAAAACAAATGGCTGGGTTTGCCCCCTGCTCTGATTACACAGGGGCCCCAAGAAGGATGGGTCCACAATTTGATCCCCTCACGGTGGGGCCATGGTCATTGTACCTCTCAGCCCTCCGCTCAGCATGGAGCTGCTTTCTGAAATCTCCTGCAAAACAACCTCCAACAAAACCGCCATGGTCCTGCGGGGGCCGTTTGGCTAATTTACCGCTGTGGCTTTGAAGAGAACATGACGCGGCTCAGAGCGACGATCTGCTTCAGTGGCTCTGTAGGAGCTGCTGCCCATCAGCCGAACAAGTGGCAACTCTAAATCCTTTCATTGTCTGCTTATGTTTATGTACAGTTGCATTACCATGCTTCTTCATCACAACTCCACCCTGTGACCTTTGTCTCTCTCATTCCAGATGCCAAGGAGTTATCCATCACCACTATAAAGGTATCCTTGCTCTCCACCTTTCATTGAGCATGAATCCCTGGAGGAGACAGAAAAGTTGCTCCTTTTAAAGTCAGGACTCGATTCTGTCGAGAACGACATCACGGCCTGGAATCATTTGGGATAATTATGTACATTTATGTTAGTTATGTATATATTTTGGTGTTACTCTAGAGGTCTTATTTCAAAATTCAATCATAAAGGTTCACATTCATTGGGATTACTATGTTTTTAAATGATTCAGGAAAGCCCAATGATGTTGTCATAGCATTGTAAGTTTCCTATAGGTTGATTCTCAGTGGGAGACACATCTGTGCATGTATTTAAGACAAACACACTGTGGGACAGGATGAAAAGAAACCAGCCAATATATGAAGAGACGTGTGGAGCTGGACCAGTTCCCTGAAGGTTCCACATTCATCTGTTCAGACATTTATATGCAAATATAAACACCATGGGAATGTCCAACCACAGTGGCAGTTTGGACAAGAACATGTTTTCCCAGCGATAAAACAGAAAATGACTCTGGAATTTGGGATGTCTGATTGCAACTCAGAAATGATCATCTGGAATATCTACTAGGTCTGAGGTTCATCATCAGTCCTGACCACAAAGTTGTGCATGACATTTTCTTCTGCAGTGACTGAGCACAATATTCACACCTCAGATTTTAGAACATGTAAACGCCATAATCAGGTCAAGCTTAGGGGGCATCCAACTACATTTTGACCAACAGGATTGTACAGCACCACACATTTAATGTGATAAAAACTAACCCAGATACAGTTAAATATATAAGCTATAAGCTATGTTGTTTCAACATTATGCAGCTGTGTTACACAGAGTCAAAGACTATTCAAGACTTGAGAATCGGTTTTAAAAACTCAACTAGAAAAGCACTTTGGTTGTAATTTTGAGTTGAAAAGTTCTACTTTGTTTCATGTTAACATCCATTTGATTGCAATGGATGCCTCAACTGTCAATATGTACAAATGTGTACAGGAATACATGGCTCATATGTATTGTGCCAGATGAGCAGCATTAAACACAGCATGACTACCTCAGATATAGAAATGTTGACAGGCCATTAAGTGTGTCATGTTTATTTAGACAGAACATGCAAAAACATTAAATTCAGATTATTACCTACAGCGATAAGTATTTCTCTCTTTTGATTTTCATATTTTATCAATTCACTTTCCACTCTCTTAGACCTACTTTTCCACAGTGATCCACCAAATACAACTTGTTCCGTTTTCCCAGGATGACCCATACGCCATGAGCAGAGGCTCCCAGTTGGAGGGCTTCTGCATTGACCTGATCTCAGAGCTGTCCAAGAAGCTGGGCTTCAAGTACAACGTCCACCCGGTGAAGGACGGCAGGTATGGAGCCATGGACTCATCTGGGAACTGGAACGGCATGATTGGAGAAGTAATCAGAGGGGTAAGTTGATGATGTCAAAACGATGGGAAAGTATGGAAGTCTCGGTTTCAATGAGGAAAGATTAAGACACAGCAGGTGTTTTAAGGGAACAACGACGCCCAGGTTTAACCTGTCCTCCACCGTTTTAAACATTCCTCTTGCTCAAACTTTAACTGCTTAATATTCGGAAGAGCGACTCTGTTCATTTCCTCCAATGTGCGCCTATGGTTGTTAGTTTGGCAAACTAAAATTGGGAAGTCTAAAATTCTTAAAGAGTTTGAAAGTTGACGTTAATCGTTTACAACTCGTCTTTGTGTTTGCTGATTGGTCAGGATGACAGGCAACCTGTGAACCTGAATCTCATTGAGCAGAGATGCGTAGTAGACAGTTCTACTCAATCCAAGCTACAATCAACTATTATTACTATTGAAGTATGAAATGTATGGTTAAATGTAGACTGAGAGAATTTGGGGGAATTGTGACTCTGCTTGTTGCTGCAATCTGTACCAGGAGGCTGATCTGGCCGTGGCCCCGCTGACCGTCACTGCTGTCAGAGAGCGCTTCGTGGACATGACCACGCCCTTCATCCAAACTGGACTCAGCTTCATCATGCGTAAAAGCGCTGACTCTGAGGACCACTCCTTCAGCCTGCTGTCCCCGTTCTCCACAGAGATGTGGGTCGGTGTTCTCATTGCTTTCCTGCTAACAGGGCTCTGTGTGTTCTTGGTGGGCAGGTGAGTTCAACTCCAAAACAGAGGGCTCCAAACATTATTTCTGATTTCAGCTTCAAAAATGTTGTCTGTTCATTTATGCATTGTCTTCTGCTTATCTGAGTAGAACCAAAATATAAACTTACACATGCAAACTCCAACAATGTAGAAGAAACATTTCCCTGAAACTTAATGGATTTAAAACAGTAATTTAATTGTTTTCTCCAAGCAACACGAATATGAAGGGTTTAGATTTCGGCCCCTCTAACCAAACCGCCCGTCATGTTTCCCCTCTCAGAATCAGCCCCATGGAATGGGCCGACCCAGAAGCAGACGAGCACAGTTTTACTCTACTGCACAGTTTCTGGTACATCACAGGAGCGCTGACCCTGCAAGGTAACACTGGACATGGAGCTGACGCAGGAGCAGCCACGCCCTCTGCTGGTTGTCTTTCTAGTCCCATCTTTCTCAAAATTTCTTGATAAAAAAAAAACAACCCAAAAACATCTTCAGATCCTCACATCTTACCGTGATAGATTGTTTTCAGTAAAACAAACTTTTACCATCAATATGAAACACAAATTTTTCTTTTTTATTTTTTAAACGAATGCAAAAACATTTTTACCAGTCTGTTTTAAAACACAACTTTTATCAGATCTTACATAGAGACTTGTGGGGAAAAATAAATAAATAATTCAAAGTCTCCCCAGTTTTGCTTTGTTTGTTCATATCCTGTGAGTTTATTACTGCACAGCTTTAGAACTCAGAAGGTTCTGTTTTTATCTCCATGCTCTCTGTGGTTCTCACTTCCGTCTCTCATTCCTCTGCTCTGTTCTCCACAAAACTAAAAGTGATGTTTTCTTCACCGCTCATCTTTCATAGAACAGCCAGACTGCTCTGTTCTGATGGGCCATCACTAGTTGTCATGTCTGTCTGAGGGGTTTCACTCTCCCTCCCCTCTGGCTGCCTGCCTGTGTGGCATTAGAGCCAGTGGGGCTGTGATGTCGAGCAAATTTAGAAAAACGCAACAATCCCGTGATAAACGTAAACTTTTTTTCTACTCTAATCTCTCCTGCTTTTGGAGGCTGGAGCTGATCCCGTCTTTGTCCTCTCAGGTGCCGGCCCTCACCCTAAAGCTCTGTCTGGGCGGGTTGTTGGCGCCATCTGGTGGATATTTGCAGTGCTGCTGCTGGCCTGCTACTTTGTCAACTTCAACTCAGTGCTGCACAACAAGAGCAGGCACACCTCCGTCACCAGCTTTGAGGATCTGGCCAACCAGGACGTGATTGACTACGGAACAGTGGAGAACGGCTCCACCATGCTCTTCTTCAAGGCACAGAGAAGAACCGCCAGCGGATCCGACGCCTTTAACTGGCTGACCAAATGAAATGACTCGTTTTTTATTTCCCCAGAATTCCATCAACCCCGTGTACCGCCGCATCCACCAGCACATGGAGCGCAAAAAGAGCTACGTGTCCAGCATGCAGGAGGGGGTTCGCCTGGCTCAGGAGGGGCGCTTCGCCTTCATCGGGGAAGCCGTGTCCCTGGACTTGGCCGTGGCTCGGTACTGTAAGCTGACCCGGGCCCAGGAGGTCATCTCCATGAGGTCATACAGCATCGCTGCGCCTCGGGGTGAGGCATCTGCATCTGCCAGCATCGGTGCCTCTTCTTCCACACTGCTGAGTGAAGAACAGAAAACGTTTACCTTATCAATCACATTACACATCGAATCAGATGAAGCCATAATTAGTACTGATGTTAATATGCATGTGGCTGCACATTGTTAGCTGAGGTCAGTAAGTAAACTCTATTGGACCTCTAAAAATCACAACAGGTTTGAATGTGAAATAATCTCACTCAAGTGAAATGAGAGGAACTTAAAAATGACCAATTCCTAATTAAATAATCTTCTCCACAATCATGAACGCTTTGGTTCCAGGTGGGAGCCGTGCTGCAGGGATTCCAGTTTGTTTTTCAGACCAGTACAGAAAACCCTCCGGTGGATGGCAGCACCAGTACAGACCAGTACAGACCAGCAGTACAGTGCTGGTCTGTACTGGTGCTACCATCCACTGGAAGGTCTGCTTCCAGTGGATGGAAGAAGACCATCCACTGGAAGGAATGGAAGAAGACCATCCACTGGAAGAAGACTGTAAGATCTTCTTCCAGCTTTTATAAGTCGCTTTGACTACTTCACACCACATTCTCAGCATCTTCAGTTCATCTTTGCAGACATAATATTTCAATTCTTCTGAAATGAAAAACCGAATCTCATTGGAAGCAGCTGTTTTGGGATGGACTGGCGATCGGCCCGGGGCATCCCTGACCTTTCACCCAGTGACCTCTGGAGACAGGCGCCAGCTCCTCTTGCCTCCTCTCACTCCTCCTTTCTTACCCCACTAGGTTCTCCGCTGGTGAAGAACTTGACCATTGCCATCCTCCAGCTTAGTGAGACGGGGGAGCTAACACACCTGCGGGAGAAGTGGTGGGCCAGCAGCTGCGTGGGCTCCGATGACACGCACGCATCGGATGCGCTGAAGCCCTACGACCTGCGCGGCCTCTTCCTGCTGCTTGGACTGGGCCTGGGCATGGGGCTGCTGCTGGCCCTTCTCGAGCTCCTGTCCAGGGCCCGCAGCCGAGCTAAAGACGGCAAGGTAGGCAGAGAGACTCACGGCGGCGGAGTCGGGTCATGTGACGTTCCTGTTCTTTACGTCTCCTCTGCTGTTCCCCAGAAATCCTGCTGCTCGGTGCTGTCATCTGAGCTTCACCGGCGTTTTGGGAGCGGAGGAGAGGGAGCAGAGCAGGAGAGCTCTGATAAGAGCAAAGCATGAAGCAAATGTTCACGCTAGCTGGAATAAAAGCGTTGCAGACAGGAAGAAGCTGACTGTTCCTGTTAGCTTTCTGTTCCTCTGTAGTAGTACTCATACATGTTTTTACTTAATGCTTTTTGTATTTTTGTAGGACACCCTGAGATCAATGTAATGAGGCAACCTGAGTTGCTCTGAGTACTAAGCTCTCTGGGTTACGTTTTTTTAATTTTTATTTAGTTTACACTTCAGTTCTTCTCTCCTAACACACTGCAGCTCAGTGTTTCATATTAACACTGTTGTTTTCCCTTGGACTGTTCAAATAAACTTTCCAACATTCCAGTTTACTTCCTTCTTTAAAGTGTGAAGCGTTATTGGTCACTATACCATGGAAAACCATTCCTGATTCAGATGAACTATACGCATCCTAATCTGAGACAGAAATAAGAATTACTCAAACTCAAAGTTTGAGCATGCAACAGGTCCCCACTGGGGACAAGGGTGTAACAAAATGGATGGATGGACACATAAACCAGCTCAAGAGACTCGGTTGCACACAGAATGAAAGAGTTGGTGGGAATCAAAATGCTAAAGGCCAACACGAAGAATTAGAGCAACCTGAGGAATGTAGTATCGTTGATCCATGCAGCGTGTCGAGATGCTGCCCGTCTCCAGCAGTCATTAGACAAGAGGTGGATTGGACACACATTTCTAAAGAGAGACCTGAGAAACCAACTAACTTAACATAAATGTTTATGGACAGTGGTGAGAGAAAGCTCGAGAAACCTTACATGAACAAAAAAAACACAACATGCTAATTCTTTGAGGAATATATTGAACTGTTATCCTTTTTTTTTTTTTTATTACATTTGCTTTGGGTTCAAATGTAATGGAGAAGGCGATGGAAAAGATAGGAGACAAGAAAGGGAGAAAAAGGTTAAAAGGGAATGGAGATATGACTGGAGGAGAGAAAGAATATACAAAACAACACCCTGTATCCAGCAGCTTCTGCTTCTACACCTGCAGAAAGAGAGAAACAAAAACAGAACCGAGAAGCTATAGAAACACATGTACATACATATAATATCACTGATTAAATTACAAGTTAATACAAGGATGTAACAAGTGGCAACCACAGCCCAACAGAGTTTGTCTGAAAATTCCTGGATGTGTATGATTGCATGTGTATGTGGTCTTACATTTAGTTCAGCGTAAGGACCAAAACCTGAGCCCCAGGAGAAGAAGAAGTGCTGTTTGGGTTAGGCTGTGGAAGGAAATGAAAAATTACTGTGGACAATAGGAGAAGGTTTTCCTGCTTTCATACCCCACAGCCAAATGGTAATCATGCAGAAGCAATTTGAAATGGTAATGGAAGAGACCACTTGGGGGCGCTGTAGGATTGCTTTTACTTGTGTTCGGTGATGGTTTTTGTTGGAGTAAAGAACTGGAAGGGAAATTTCAGCCCTCCTAGCTTCACTTTCACATCCTGAAGAGATTTTTTTTTCTCCCTGACATTTTGTAACATATAGAAGGATTCTGTTTGCCACATGGAGTGAAGATATAATTTAGAAATCATAACAGTTGGATTCGATGTAGCTCAATGAGAACTTTGGTGTGAAATCTATTCTGAACTTCTTTTAACTTATTTCCGTCAGTTTTGTGGGATTTATAAATTATTCCTAAACATTTCCAATGCTCAGCGGAAACAGATGAGCTCATCTCCAAAGCACACAAAATTCTACTCTTTTTTTTAGTTCACAACATGCACTAAAGTGTTGCACCCTCGAAAATAACTTAAAAAAAACCTCAAAATAGATATTCGCTTTTGTGAAACTTTATTAAACAAAATCCACGGTTCGAGCATACAGAGCTTTCTCTCTTTCCTTATATATTCACAGGTCATGAACTTTCAACTCCCATCCTGCATTGTGGCCTTCTTAAAGGCAGAAATCTATGAAATAAAATAAAATATTATTTTAGTACGTATTTAGCCATAAACCAAATGAATTGTTCTAACTAAATAGTCAAATAAATGTTTGCCTAATAAGATAATTATACGTATTAATTTAACATTATCACGTTCCTTACATATTTTCAGGGCTCTACAAAAACCACAACCAAAGTCACTTTAGGTTCAATTCTTATTTCATCCAAAGTGTCTTTGAACATGCGTCCTGGTGTATTCATCGATGCACATATTTAACCCTGAGGGGAATTTTGAGAGACCAAATATTCTGCCGGAGCCATGTTTAGACTGTGGGAGGAGGCTGAAGTCCATGCATGCACAGGCAAAACACGCAAACTCCAGGCTGCAGGAACTCTGGCTGGAATTCAAGCCCAGGACTTTGTTGCTACGGGGCAACAGAACCGACAACCATCATGCAGATATTTTTTTTTTTTGCATTTTGATGTGATGATGCAAAGTAAAAACGTACGTTTTTTCCGTTACTTATTTTAGCGCAGTAAAAGGATTCCATTCAGAAAAAAGTTTCTTCTGCCAACAAAATCCTGTTCAAGCCGACCCAGATATGATTCCTTGTATTGTCACAGTCGTTAACTGTTTGTATTTTACAATTTAAGAGATGTTTTTTTTTTTGTTTGTTTGTTTGTTGTTGTTTTTTTTACAGTGCAAAATGTGTCTGCAAATGTGGACAAAAAACCCCAACAACAACACACAAAAAAACATTAAAATTCAGATAAATAGAGTCTTCTTCCAGAAGACTCTGTGTTTATTTGTAGTCAGAAAGCAACATTCCTCTTCCTCTAGTGAGTTGTTACAGTAAATACGATTAGGGTAATTGTTTTTTTTTTTTTTTTTTTTTTAAACTGACTCTGTGAAATGACCTGCGCTTGAACCTGCTAATCAGCTTCAGGACTCATTGATTTAGTGTCGGCAGGAGACGCTGCCAGCAGAGGCGGTGGCAGTGGAGAGAAAGGAGCTGTATTGATTTTATAGCAGGCAGCTCCTGTCAGCTGCAGTGAGGCGGCGCATCCGCAGCCTTCAGTCACACAGCGCGGCAGACAGGGGAAGTGCCTACCTAAGCAGATTTAGCTGCAAATCCCCGCGATTTCCTTCCCAAACCTCCCGGGTTCCCCGACCCGTCCAGCGCAGCGCATTGAGACAGAACAGGAGCTCACTGATGTGTGAGAATGTGGATGAGGTGGATTGTACGGGTGAATAAAACTCCGAAAGATGTGTTGCCAAATTTAGTCAAGATTTTGAAGATTAAAAGACTGTTGGTCTAGCTGATAAACAAAGGATATGGCGTGTGGATCTTTCTCTCTCAAAGAAGAAGCATATGAGAAGCTTCTCAGAGTCAAAGGTCAGGTCGTCCTCTCAGCCAGGGTCTCAGGGCCTCGGAGGCCTTCAGAGAAGCCTCAGTACTGGGAGTTATGAAACGTTCATCTAATTTCTACGTATTAGTTACTTTGGCACCTTAAAAATACAACATTGAAGTTCTTTTTCCAGTCGCACAGCGCCACTTCATAGCACAACCAAAAACTGTTACCTTCTGTTTTTATTGAAACACTTTAAAATTAACTTCCTAATTTGACCCCTTGAAATTGACATCTGTTTCTTCATGAAGCTCTTTCCAACGCACCAACTTCACCACAGTAACATATGTACACGCTCTGCCTCGGCCTTCAACGTTGCTCTAAGGAGCATTGCTCTGAGCTAGTTTATATAATAAGCTCAGCAGACCAGTGATGGGTTGGTCACAAACGTTCCAGCTTTAAGGAGCTGGCTCTTTGAAGCGAACGACGGGAGCCTGCTCCTCACTGAGAGTCGGTTTTCATTATAAAGGAAGAGCTACCAACACAGCAGTGGGGAGAGCACGCCCTCCGAGAGGTGGAGGGCGAGACGCCAGGTAATGGGAGAAAGAGAGAGAGAGACGACTCTCCACCAGCCTGATCACTGCATCCTGGCGCTTGATTCAAATCTCAGTAACGGCACAGTCAGGGTTTTCTCCCACATCTTCACTCTGGTAGAATTTCCTCTGAGCCAATCAGAGAAGCAGAAGAAGAAGAAGCTGTGATCGATGAGATCAGTTTTCTGCGGCGTTTTAGGATGGCGGCAAGCGGAGGAAGTGAACGAAGCCGTTCAGTTTGTGTTGGTCATTCTTCCTATCTATCTATCTGCGTTTCTCTTTGAAGTGACGGACGGCTGCTTACAGCACAGGCCCTTTCTGGTAAGGTTCATGGCGCTGATCTGGCGCGTTACCTCACAGAGAAGCGTCATCGATTAGTAACGTTTAAAACTTCAGCAGAGCCCACGGCCCCAGGAAGAAATCGTTTCTTGATAGCTGAGAGCCCAGGCTGTTTGTGCGAAGCAAAGTGTAATCCAAGGGATTAGTTTGTACCAGGCTGGGAATGTCCCAGTCTGCCTTTAAAAAGTCAGAAATACTTCCCAGCATCCCCAGCAGTCCCATCTGTTCATCCAAAGACTCATCAATGTACCAGAATTTGAAATTCTAATTGATGTGTCACAACCTGAAACTACAGACTTAGAGTCTGGTTCTTCCCTCCATCACTCAGGCTAAAGTCTACACATTCATTACTTTGATTTTCTTTGACCTTGACTCTCTTTTTTTTTCTCTCCCATCTCTTCCATAATTTGCATGCTACTCTTTTTTTCTTCTTCTCTTCTCCCTACAGCACGCCTTTTAATCACCCTGCTGAACACTTTGAAGATGGCAGAGACAGGAGAACGTCCTGCACATACAGTGCAGCTTCTACATGGTCAGTGAGGGACAGCGCTCACTGGACATTGAGCGGTGTTGTCATGCAAACTTACCAAATATGCTGCAATAAACCTTTTATTTACGTCTAGTGATCTCAAAAAAGCAAAAGCAGTTTTTAGATGTGGGCATCTTCTTGGGTAACTGAAATATAAAAGAAATATACATTTTGCATTCTCCGACGTATGGAAACTTATTTCTCACCCTGTATTTCATTACTGGCTAGAAAGATTATTACTAATTTAAAGCAGCAGTCTCCTCACTGTAACCCATTTCAGTGCCTCTTTCTCATCATTTACAGTTTCTCCACCATGTTTCTTGAAACAAAAAAATGTTGAGTTTGCAGGAAATCTAAAAATATCACAGGGTAATTATGTTGCTGGACGTTATTGTTGACGATGCTTAAACATGTAACTTTGTCTTTAAAAACAGCAAACCAACAAAACAAACAAACAAACAAAAAAATTAAAATAAATCTTTTTTTATTGCACATTTGTTGAATCCCAATCAGCCAGTGAATTTTCAGGATTAGGATACTTTGGACCTCCAGTTAATGAAGCCAGCATCTAATGAACACGCCGGCTTGTTTACTATATGTTGGATAATCGAGGTTTTAGGGTGACTGTTTATTTTAGCTGCAGTAAAATGTCTTATCACATAGGGGTACTCTGGTCTCCTCCAGCAGTCAGGTTAACTGGTTTTATCTAAATTGTTTGTGGTGCGTGTCTACAGTGATGGCCTGCCAACCAGTCCATGGTGGACCATACCCAGTGACCACTGGAGAAACACGCTAACTCATAATGGCTGAAAGAAGTAGAAACGTTTAAAAATAGCTTCCTCCACAGGGCGGCTAGACAAATCCTTAGAAAGGAGGAAGAGGAGGCAACTATTGCTGCTTCTCCACTTCGCCACATAGAATAGCTACATGATTATAGTTATTGTATAATCATCAATAACTATTTAGGGGAAGCTAAATGGTGTATCTCTTACCTGGATTTTTAAAATTAAAATTGTTTTAATTTGAATAAATTTTTAAAGCTAATATTAAACATGACCTCTGCTGCTGTCTGACCAGTCTATTGACAGATTTTCATTTTGTGTGTTGAAAGAAACGTAAAAACCCTGAATCGCTGCAGAGTGATTTTCTCGCGTTAGAGCAGCTCTGCTTTCTTCCTTTTTCCTCCTTTCAGCATTTTTTCTTGACCCTAGAGAATAATTTAATGTGACTCGTCTAATTGTGATCAGCCAGCTGTTTTATCATTTGGTTTTCAGCACATGTTGGATCTGTGTTGAGAGGTCCGACAATACAAACACTGAACTCTGGCTGCCAGAAGATGTTGTGCAGTCTGGGCATCACTATGACGGCAAATGTTTTTGGAATCCTTGTTGCAAACTGGAGATTCCTCCCCTCTGATCTTTAGATTCACATACCGGATCTGTTTTTCACACCATCCTAAGCAGCGCTACGTACATGGATGTTTTGGAGTTGCTCTTTGGCCTCTCTCCTGTTCAGACACACGTCCCTTTGAAGCCCCTTGCTCTTTTCTTGAGCCGCCAGCAGACTGACTGACAGCCGTGGTGGAAGGTTTGTTTTTGGATCTGCTTTTGAAAGGCTGTGACAGTAATAGAGGAGTCCTGCTGATGTGTGAAGCACCCCACCGCCTTGACCCGTAGACCCTTTTGCGCCCCCCCGCCTCACTTATTGATAACTGCAGATGTGCCTGCCTGCATGATAATGACCCACGCTGGAGGACCCTCGCACAGTATTTGTCTGTAAATCACAAAAAACGGGTTTATTTGAACACTGCATTTGTGTGTTATGGTACTCTGTGTGTGTACACTGTTTGAGAAGTTGCTTGCTGCATTATTGATGGCCCTCAGGGAGGGATGAAAGTGTGAACAGTGGCAGCAGAGGGATGGAGAGGACAGGGACTTGGTGGAGGTACATTTCAGAGCGGAAGAATGCAGCTGGAGGTTTAGTTTTCCAACCTGGATGGCTGCAGCATATGCCAAAGGAGGCTGGATAAGGAAGAAAAAGCAATGTGTACTTATTCTTTTAGTCTAACCTTCGATGTTGAGCAGTCATCCACTGCTCCACCTGAGGAAGGTTGACAACCACCTGTTATCATCCTCCTATAACTTGAGATACAGGAGATCCTGTAACCTCAAGTTACAGGATTACCTGAGATACATTTCTTTGAGATTTTCACCATAAGAGCCATAATCTGTATTCTGTGTGTATGTAAAATGATAATGGTGTGAATTAGGGTCTCTGATCTCCAAGTCCAAAGTGAGCCCAGCAGAAGCTGCTAGAAAAACTGCAGGACCTTCAGAGCGCAGCAGGATTCTTTGCAGCATAAATAGAGTGGTTGGTTGGTTGCATATTGTGGATATTGTGTGAAGGAATGAGTGAAACAGCAGCCGCATGGCTAAGGTTGACTGCATCAACCATATTTTTGTCCTTAATGTGAAAACAGGTTGGGATTGGAGGCTGCAGGTTTTGTTGCATAAACATAATCCTACACAGCAGGTCAAAAGCAGGTATCTGTAGTTGGGTTTAGGTTCACATCATACTTTGAAAATTCCTTGACTCCAAGTGCAGGTATTTCTCTTATTTGACAAAGTTCTTTGCTATACTTGTGTCGTGGTTTGAGGTTTTGTGCAGATGCACTTCTGTGCTTTTTTGTTATTGTGACCTAGACAGAGATATGCCCCTACTTTCCTGAAACCAGGAAGAACTTGACTGGTGTGTCAATTTCCAGATTAGGCTTCATGTTGCTGTGATCTTTGGGGCCTAACAGCAATGAAGGCTGACTTCTTTACACCCCTCTGTTATAGATCTTTTCCTTCTCTTTATGTGGCCCCATTGTTTCACTACACACACTAACATCATCACCATTCATATCACCAGTCCTAATTTCTGCTGTGCTTCATCACCACGGGTTACAACTGAAATGCCTACAGCTGATGGCAGCTTCAACAGAGTGAAATATGCAGAGCTTTACAATTACAACGCTACTGACTGAATGATGCTTCGACCTATGATATACTAAGACTATCTATGTGTAATCTTTTGTGCAAAGAAAAAGCAGAGGTGTAAAAAAAATTATATTCTACTGTAAGAAAACGCCACCATTCTGTATAGAATATTTAACATCCTAATCTCAGTAAAAGAAGAGAAGTTCAAAAGGATCCCAGAAAATCATGATTGGCTTTTTGAAGCCATTTCACAAAACACTGTAGGCTGTGAACATGTGGTTAACTGATATTTAGTCAATTCAGATTCAAAATACTTTATTTATCTCATTAACTACAAGCATGTGTGCAGCAGGTATGCTAGCAGGGACCATCATGCAAGTCATTTATTCTTAAATTACATATTTTTGTGGTTCATATAAATTCATAGCATACGTACGTACATACATACGTACGTACATACACATGTGCATATCCACACACATGCTCAAAGCAATGCTCCTCTTCACAGACAACAAATCTGAGTGGTACATGCCAAACGGGACGCGTTGAAATACCAAAGATGCGTAGATATGGATGTACCAGGAAGCTTTTTTTAAATGACGTCTATGCTTACTCAGGCAGTTTTTATAGTTGCCACATAATTACAAATTTATTCCCAAGTCTCTAAGACGAGACTCGACTTAGCTCAGTTTGAGAGTCGTTTTGTTCTTTTTGCAGAAGCTGCAGAAAAATGAAGACCATTCATATAGCTTAATTCATGGTGGGGTAAGGTTGCCAGCCTTTTGTACAGAGGAGCTGCTCGAGGGCTGCGATATTGATCTTCTCCGCATAATGCGGCTTCTTTGATGTAAAAACATCTATAAAAATTATTTTTAAAAAATACTAAAGTTTATTCCACTTCAAAGACCAAATTATTGATTTGTGGAGATCTGACAGAGAGGAAGGTTGAAGGTTGAAATAATGTGTATTGAGGCTTTTGTTCAGTTGTTTTTTTACTTAACATACCATGAAATAGTGACAGTTCCCCACACTGACAGCAGGGACGTTGTGCTATAACATTACACAGGATGACACGACCTTTCCTTTTTTTGTAAGACATGTAGGCTAACATGTACATACATGCATAAGCTGAGACCGGAGCAGCCTCTCGGACGCCTCCGAACACACATCTGATGTT
This sequence comes from Poeciliopsis retropinna, assembly GCA_010277075.1. NCBI lineage: Eukaryota > Metazoa > Chordata > Actinopteri > Cyprinodontiformes > Poeciliidae > Poeciliopsis > Poeciliopsis retropinna. The sequence goes on from VMRM01000009.1 coordinate 4,255,630, forward strand.
GTATGCTAATCTCCTAACCTTGTGTGCGCCCAGACCCAAATCCAGAGTATCCAGAGAGAGAGAAAGAGAGAGCAACAAAGAGCTGCCTTCTCTGCTCGAAGTGCTTTGACCCAGGCCGCTGATTTCCCAGCTTGCTCTCAAGCTCTGGTAATGAGCGCGTGGAGCTCTATGAAAATCCGCAGTTGGTATTGAAAAGAGGCCTCTGAAACTATGATTTTTCAGCGTGAGTCATTGGGGGGAAGTGAATGGCCCTGATTAGACATTGAAATCGGCTTGTATGTGACAGGTGGTGCTTCTAAAATGGCAGAGGGAGGTGACAGCTTGGAGTAAGTCCAGCGAATCCACATGCAGACAGAGGAAGAGGAGACATCAGGTGACGCACAAAAGAGAAGCTCCTCGAAACGACGCGGAACAATTTGATGACTCCGTCGCACAAAAGCTGCCATTTGTGAACAAATCTGAAAGTTCTCATTTATTCTTAGAGAACAGGGTTTTTTTTTTTAACAGTGAATGACTTGGAATTACTTGCTTACTTGTTTTTATTGTTGCACTTTTTACATGTAAAACTTTGCAATGGCAAGAAGCTGGTTGTGGCAGAATGTGTTGATAAAAATACTTGTTAACAAACTGTTAAAATATTTATTTTTTCTCTGCATTCAATGGTACTTCTTTAAAGGTAACAATTTATAAATATATTTTGTCATTGATGTAATTTGGTCCTCAATTTGGCCAGAAGGGGGAGACATTTTTTAAAGTTTTGTTTAAGGTGCAACAACGCCAGTTGGGGGTTGTTATTACCCAACAAATTGAAATAATTAGGTCCACAAATGCATGATGAACAATAAACTGAGTTCTATAAAATATTTTATTTCATCAATAAAACGTAATCCCAGGCTTCAGGCACACTACTCGATCCCTCAGGAAACATAGGAGGGTGTCGGGTAAAGACAATTATGTCAGTTATTCCACACAAAAAAAACCTGCAATGCAAAAATCAGGCAAATCAGCAATCAAACCAAAAAAGAAAAACACATTAGTAAATTACATAATACAGCAAAACAATCACAAAAAGTGAGAAAAAGACTCAAACGCAATGCAAATTGTGGAAGAAACTCTTAATGTTCAGTCCTGCAGCCCCATTGCATCGTGGCACAGGGGAGTCATGAAGGACTCCACCCATCCTGCACACACACTAGAAGGGAACCACAAGCAGAAACATCCTGAGAGTTCTCATCATCACCATTTCTCAGCGAGAACTATTCAGCCTCACAGAGTTCTGTGGTCTTCAACTCCTTGTAGTTTTTCACTCAAATTTGGTAAAGCAGAGGCTTTCGGTGACAAGCCCAATCCCAAAAAGTCTACCGTCTGTTCAACAGATTGAACTGATTTCTGAAGTGATCCCAGAACATCGAACTCTCTCTACATCCAGACACCTTTGTAGTTGCTGTCATCCCCGCCGGGGGATTTACTCACTGAAACGACACGACCACAAAAACAGCACGGTCCCTGTCAAAATCTTTTTTAGTGTGTTTATTATGGTTTTCATTTTTAATCTCTTGTCTGGTGAATTTCTTTAAAGCCCCCTCAGCCAAACATTTCCAGTGGTTTCAAATCTATGAGAGGTAGCGAACAAAGGTATCTGTCAGGAAAGAACAGACCTCTGTTTGATTGTCTGCCAAGCTTTGTGCTCCTACGCTCCAGTCATGGTCTTGGTATCTAAAAGGATGTGACAAAATCCTTTCCTGTATCTCCTTTCTTGCCAGTTTGTCTGGTATTCATTCTTTTTTAGCCCCCTTGTTCAGACATGAGTGCTTACAGCTGCCTGTGTTTAATCTGTTTGTAGCCTGGTGCAGCTCTAAGCATTTCTTACAGCATAGCATGTTCTTACAGATCATATGGTACCTTGTTATTAAGGAGGGGTTCCTTTTCCTCTTTTTGCCCTGACTGTTTGTATGGTTTATTTTAGAAATTGTGGAGTACTCACCATTTAGACCAATATTATACTTTTTAGATTATCATGCAGAGAAAGTTCCTTTAGCTTATTCCAGACAAACGAAGCACAAAAAATTAGATATAGTAGAAGATAGCAGAAACTGGGGTGAGTAGGAAGCAGTAAAGGTATATTTATATTTCAAGCTTAGAAAGTTAGCTATATTGATTAATGATCCAGGGTTAAATGCATAGTGTTGGGTCAGATTGTGATATTTATTGAGAGCAGTAATAAATATCCCAATCAGCTTTTCTGTACAAACGATTTAAGCTTTATTCTTTATAGCTTGGCAGACTTTCTTAGAACAGCACCCCGTCTTTGTGAAAGAAAACATTTTTCATTATGTAAAATGAAAAACATTTCATTTTTTCATTTTACTTTGTTTTTTCTTCCCCCTGGACTTCAACCTTTCGCATTAAAAATGCCGTCTTTAATTTCACTAATCTATCTCAAGACGTGAAACTTCCCAGTGTTTTCTAATTTCTATCGTTTTCTATCTTCTAATTTTTCTCCTGTTCTTCATTCCCCCTCACCCCCAGCTCTTGTGTGCATCTTTTCTTTCCTGCTAAGACTTGCCCACTGCTTCTGCCTCATTTTCAGGTTGTTATCCAGGCCTTTGATGGAGGGAGCCTTTGAAAAGCTCCAGAGGACGACTCGACAGCTCTCCCCCACTGTGTCGGTGTTAGCGGCGTCTAAATTGGGCCGAGTAGAGGAGGTTGACTCGTTGCTCCTGGAGGGAGAGTGGGAGGCTGGAAGCTGATCAGACAGCCCACTGCTGAGGGTTGGAGGAGCTGCTCCCGCCTGCTACCTGGAAGCTGAGGGGAGACAGTGGTGCACATGGCACCAAATCCTTTAATCACACTGACTCACACATCCTCTGTTCCCAGCATTAGAGTAGTTCTGTATTTTGGTTATCAGTCCTTTTCTTATTCTTTTTTATATTTCCACTCGAGGTCAATTGCAACTGATTTCAGTTTTTTTAAAGAAGCACCTTGTAGTTCTGATGCTTAGGAGACAGCGAGAAGTACCGGAAGACTTTCATTATACTTGATAGATGAATAGTTTCCATTGAGTGGTCCGACGTGGATCAGTGCAGTTTGGTATTCTACTTCATTGTCTGGTGTATTCAGAAGAGTGTTTCCACCACTAGCCGCATTCAAGTGGGGTGAAATGCAAATAGATAACGTTGGGTTAAACTAGTGCAGTTCCCAAACTGTGGGGCGCGCCCCTCAGGGGGGACGCCGTGCCGTTGTAGGGGGGGGCGCGGGAAGCGGTATGGATGAATGAAAAAGATAAACAGTTACACAAAAGTGTTTCACTGTCAAGATGGTTTGTAGTGTTCTTGTTTTTTAAACCTGAAGTGTGAAATAAACTTCAGTGGAGTTTGAAAACAAAATATGTGTGCAGGTTTATGTCTGGTTGAACGATGCGTGGTGCCCAGTTGATTTTGTTTTTCGTTTTTGGGGGGAGATTTTATTGTAATCCATAGGGGGGCCCAGAAAATCTTTGGGAACCACTGAACTAGTGCAACCACTAATGTGACAAATGTGCTTGTTGCAAACTGCATTTGTTTCTGAACTCGGGTGTGGATCATACACACCACCGTTCACTCAAAGTGCTTTTCCCTGCAAAGGAGCTCTCTATGAAGGCTGTCTTTTCGGTGAGTACTTAAATACAAAAATAACCTTGATTTTATTTATTTCAATTGCATTTAATTGTGTTTGCCTTTTTAAGACTGTAGTTGGTGTTAAAGTACTATAAATGTAATGGATTCCAATAACAGAATTATTTTCACATTTCCTGTTAACACTTTTTAACACAAAAACACAGTGGGTGAGCCCCTTCCACTGGGTGAAGTGAGTTTTCTGGGGGGAAACCCGCTCTTTGTCTTCATACAATTTTTAGGCACTTAGAGAGCTTTATGAGATTTTTATGTAACTTCTATTTGTATTCATACAATCTTCTTACGGCTGAGAAACAGGTCATGTATCTCTAAGGTCTTCTGTCTACTATTGGTAGATTGCAATTAGCTACTCACCTGGAACGACAGTCTTGATCCATTAAGTTCTTGTGTGCAGAGGCTGGCCTGTTCACAGTATTGGCCCATTGTCCTGTCTCAGGGTAGCTTTCTGACCCACATGCAGAAGCAAAGGCAGGATGCAAAATATATGACAAATGGTTTATCCACAAAAGGATAAGTAGCGTGCAGAGAGAAAGTTCTGGCTTAGTGGTGTCTGGAAAAGAGGACGGCAATTAACAAGAGTGGAGGTTTTGCTGAAGACGAATGTCGACGGAGAAATAGAAGGAGCTTTCTGCTAAGCGTTGGAGTCTGGGCTAACCTGGGAGACCATCCAGGTAGACAGAGGGATGATGGCTGGGTTTTGTGGAGAGTCTTTGTTGCTCTAGAACAGATGGCTAGTGAGATCGTTTTCAGAACAGCGGAGATGTTGAAGAGCAAGCATGCAGATAGGTCAGAGACGCTGCTGGGGGAGATCGTCCAGGAAGGCGGTCTGGACTGAAGGCTGGTCTGGGAACCAGTTAGGAGGTTAAACCTGAGTGTTACAGAGAAGCCAGGCGTTAGCTGGTGAAAGGTAAACAAATCTGTACTCGATGAGGAAAGACAAGCTTCAGTCTACCCAGAAAAGCTTGACTGACAGGTGATGAAGGATCATCCAGCAAGAACTTAAGCAGGTGATTAGATTATTGAAGCCAGGTGTTACAACTGCAGCAGGTTTACCTCAGCCTCCAGCAGAGACCTACTGTTCAGGAGGAAAGTCTCACAAGGACTCACACACGCACGCATGCGCACACGCAAACACACACACACACATATGGAGACACACCTCCAGAACCCAAAACCCTAAAAAATATTTGTTCCTACATTCAGTGTAAGAAGATTAAAATTTATTGCATTCTAATTAAAGGGCTATAACATACAGTCCAGCACTGTACGTCTCTATATATAGTCAAAATCAATTCAAGAACTACATGATACAAATAAATTAAGCAGAAAGTTGGTTGTATGGAGCGTTTTTTACAATTGAAACAGACAAAATAGCTTTTTAACTCTGTGAAGTAGAGCTGCACAGAGAAGCCAGAAATTGCCCAAAGGTAGGACTAACAATACTTCCAAAATAAAAACACCCTTGTAGAGGTAAAAATAAAAATATGGTGGACTAAAAGTACTCTTAGTACATTTATTGAAAAATCACCAAGGTAATTGTAACTAGTTACTACCCACTGTTAACAGCTCTTGCTGTTCTCCCAACGTGAATAACTTTTGTATGCTGTCTGTCAAACTGACAATATCTGCTGAAACAGACGTTCACACCCAGAACTAACATTGTTTCCTTCACCAAAGAACAGACGAGTCAATGACATTTCTTAGCATATACAAAATATTCTCTTTTTCTATTATTTGAGACCATATGTCACAAGATCTCATAGAACAATCTGAGTGTGTAATCTTGGTCACCATGACTTTACGTTTCAGCCACTCCTTCAGCAGCCCCCTCCCCTCTGCGTTCATCAGTCGGCCCCAGGCAGATCTCTGCGTCTCTGCTGAGCCTAAACTTCAACAGATTCGACCACCTGCTGCTGGGAATGCTATTGACTTTACCACCTTGGCCGCTCATGTGTCTACAAGGGCCCTTCCAGATAATTAATGCAAACATATTGTGTGTGAAGTGCTCCATTGATGCTATAGCGTTTTATTTCACACACACACACACACACACACCCACACACACACACACACACGCACATTTCTTTAATTCTACATGTGGTACCTATATTTGCTTGGCTTGAAAATATCAGTTTGATCGCTGTGTGGGTTTCCAGTCCTAATTAGTGCTTCCCAAATGCATCCCCACAAACAATGCTGTTAAAATCCTCCACACACACACACACACCCACACACACACACAGTACACACACAGACAGCAGAAATACAGACGATAGTCTGGGATGGTGCTCAACAGCAGAAGGTTCAGGTCTGAGAGAAAGAGGTTCAAATAGGAGACGTTTCTCTGTCGTGTCTTAGCAGACGTTTATCACCTGATTTTGCCTAATTGATGAAATAATCAAATGAGGTCAAAGGTCACTCGGCACATTGAGACAATGACATCAGCAGGATGTGGCATTGAATTTTGATGTTTCTAAAATATTTCTGGACACTCTCGTAACCATTCTTTGTTATAATAAGTTGTGCATGTAATGATTTTTCTTTTTTTTATAAATATATGTATATATGTATAAATAGGCCAGATTTGTGTCGTTTAGACTATGCAGAGTTCCACTGGCAACAATTGTTGCCAAGTATAAAACCTACATTTTCACTAACATAAGCAACATAAAATGTAATAATTCATAAATATCATGTGTTAGGGAGCTCCAAGGACTGAAATGCATGCACTTATTTTGCAGGAAACAATTTGGGATTAAACGGGTTAATGAATGAGGACAATGCCTATATGTTCTAGGTTTCTTGAAACGTTTTAATATCTAATGTAGAGAAGCTACTGACCTTCAATTTGGTCGGAAACTGTCAACCATGTCTACAATATTTAACACACAAAACCAGACATTTCCACACAAAACGTTCAAAACATTTTCCTTTCTGACTGAAATTACGTTCTTCCTGTTTTAGGTCAGGTAAGATGTGTGAACACAACACTGGTTAATCTACTGAGTTCAGCCGACTTTTCATTTCTAAATGTTTCTTCTTCAGCGTACATCTTTGGGATTGTTTATGAATTTACCAAAAATAGTGACTGATGGCGGGCAAAGCATGCAGACTCTTGAGTGATGATAATATTTCTGTTGTGTGTGTGCACAAAACTAGTTCTTCCTTTGAGATATTTTACTTCATAGGAGACTGAATTGCAGATGCTAAATAGATTTTTGATTTGATTATGAAGTTGTAAATCCTAGATTATTTAAGTTTGTTGCGAACCTCTGAAGCATTGACCCGATGTCAACATGTCATCATGGCCAATCTCAGAGCCCTTAGATGTTTTAGGTCATGTGAACCTACAACAGTTCTTTGCCAAAGTTTCATTTATTCCCTATTTCCTTATATTTGCTTGTAAGCAGATAGATGTTCTCACCTATTTTCAGTTCAGACCTCGAGTCTGACCTCGACAGCACATTGTGCAATCTGTGGTTAAAAATGTCAAGTGGAGACTGAATGAGTCTTCACATCTAAAGAAGATAATCCCTATCTGAAAAGTCATCTGTTTATGAAACAGCAAAAAGAAAAAAAGAAAAGAGTACACATTGTCCTCGATTAAATGTCAAGTTTTCTACTAAGAGTCCTTTGTGATTACCTTCCAGTAACTAAAATGAAATATGTTGTTGCTTACGCTGAGTTATTTATGGTTTGTTTTTTTACAAATTGATCAAAAGAGATCCGAATTCATTGACATTTTGTGACGACTGCTGAGAAAAAAAATCTAATTTAATTAGTTCTTAGCTGCTTTTCTCATGTATTTGTAGAAATAATAGGTTTAGAACTTCTTTTATCCGAGGACAATTCCATGGAAAATCCCACTTCTGGTTCCTTTTTGTTTGACCTTTTGTTGTCACACCTCTCTTTTTGTTTTGCTCTGCCAATTTGGTTCCACTTTGCTGTTTATTTAACTCCCCTTTGGGATCAATAGAGTATTTTTGCATTGAATTTGAATTGTTTTGCATATTTAAGTATCATCTTGTTATGAGAGGACTTCGAGACTGAGTGGAGGGCTGCCTGCTGGTGGCATCGGATGAACTCAGCATGGCATGGTTTGGGGCGAACGTGCATGGCAAAGGATTGTAATTTTTTTTTTTTTAACTCAATATACATAAATTCCAAAAAATAAATCTATGTACGTAGAACACAACATCTCATCTTAACTGGATTAGGCTTAAAATTTCTGAGATCTCCAGAAAAGCTGGAAAGCTGTGAACCGAGATCATTTCATAATATTACAAGACTGCTGGAAGGGAAATCTAAAGAAACGTTTCAGTTGAACCAGGGATGATTTCTGCAATCTTTACCAATGGCTTTAAAGCTGCAGTACGTCATTTTTGACAAAATGCTTTTACATATCTAATACTGTGCCGTGACAACATGATATGAGACATGTTAGCATGGCCACCGATGGCAGATAAGAGCTTTCCTGTAATGGTAAGTTGCTTCTCCGCCATTAACAAATTGAGCAGCGTGTACACAAGCATGATTGGTAGCGCTAAGACCTTCCTCCTGACTCTTTTGAGCTGTTTCTGACCTGGAAGTGATGCATTTCTGACGACTGCAATAGTACAAGTGGAGGACCTCAGTTTACTTGATTTTGACTATGCCGTCATGAAACAGTGACAGTTTTAACAAATATGGAGAAAATAATGTTTCGTGTAGAAGATCCATGCAGCAGCTTTAAGGTCAAAAACCAATTTCAAAAGCGTTTTCCATCATGGTTCGATAGGAGTCTGTGACTGTCCACATGCTTTTCTGTTTTTAGGCAATAATTCAATCTCATGCTCCCTGATCCAAAGATCCCTTGACTTTTACTTTTATCACACACTTCAGCTCCTCTTTATGCCTGAGACACTTCTGCCTCATGAGAAGACTGAAAATGAGAGCCAGCCTTCATCAGGGAGAGTTCAAAAGCAGCCCTCTCCCTGACAAGTGGAAATCGCCCGGTGGGATCATCCCTGGTTCCTTCAGGGATGATCGGCGCTGAGAGAGGGAGAGAGAAAAGGACCGAGAGCAGAAATAACACAATGCGTTTACCGTCCACTACGAGAGGGAAGGACTTAACACCACAGGCGAGCAACATCAACGAAAGGAAACAATTGGATGGACAGAAGCAACACTGGTAGCTGTCATAGTCTGAATACGCAGAAGGAGCCTCCTATAGTGATTCACAGCATCAGTAATCGTTCTGCACCTCATTTTGTCAGAGATGCAGAAACTGAAGTAAGTCACTTTGACTAATATCTGTAAAAATTCTTAGTAATATTTTATTCCGATTAGAAAATACTTTCTCTAACGATAAAATCCACCACCCTCTTTCAGCTTCTTTCATCAAATTCTTCAAGATAATTATAAACTTTAAAATGTTCTCCAGTAAAACATGGATGTTTTCCATCTGACTACTTTTTGGGAACCTCCAACAAAATGTCCAGGAGGTTTGCTGGAGCTTTTTTTTTTTTAATGTGATTTAGTGGTAAATAAATGTGAGATCATTATATTGGTGGGTAGCCTAAATATTGCGTTTAATGCTTTCTTAGACTCAGTTGGCTTTAGTCAAAATATTAACAGGCCGTCCCCGTCTCGTTGTGGTGTTTTAGACCAGGGATCCTCAGATTCAGGCCTCGGGGTCCAGCGTTCTGCTTCAACACACGAGTCGAATAATCAGGTCATTAGCAGGACTCTGGAGAGCTTGGCTGCACTGATGAGGTAATTCAGATATTTGACTGAAGTGTTTTGAAGCAGGGACACATCTAAAGGTAGCAGGACACCGGACCTTCAGGTCAGGATTTGGGTCCTGCTTTAGACCTTGAGCTGAAATAACAGCACTTCCCAGTTACCCTGTGCTGCCTCTGTATTATGAACCTTTGAGTTTATTTCAAATTAGTACTCAAAACCTCAAAAAATGTCCTTATAGAAGAGCTTTATGAGACAATGCTGCAAAAACTTTTCAAGAATCTGTTCCATGTTTAACTTCCTTAGAATCTCAGAGAGACACAGCTGAAGGCAATAATTCAATCTCAAATTGATGCTATAATTCACAGTGTTACGTCCTCATTGTGTGTGGCATTAGGCGATGTGCCCCCTCTGAAAAAGAAGGAAATTATCCCTAGGATGTTGGCTTCTTGGCATAATTCAGAAGAGTATACTTTGCAGCAGAACACTGGGATATTTCAGAGAAAATCCTGCTCTTCAAATCTAGAGTAAAGTAGAAACATAGTCTACTGCTGTATAAAAACACTCTATAAAAAATTGTGTATGGCCTTTGAACTCTTTTTCCGGTGTTTAAATAATTTTATAATTCACAGGTCAAAATGACCTATAAGACAATTCTTGTACCCTAGTGGTTTACAGTCCACATGGAAATATAAACAAAAACAAATTATCACTTTTTGTAATGATGGGGTCAATTTAGGAAAAGTTATAACATTTCAAAGTCAGAAAAATATTGATTATGGTATCTTTCCTACAGCTAAACATGGTAATGGGTCACTTTTGACCCGCAAACCTTTAGACCTTTAGAAATAAAGTGATGCAGAACTGAATCTGACTGTAGAACCTGATATAAGTTTGGATGGTTTTGAGTCTGGTGAGCTTTCTGAGTTATCAAAAATATCAAAAAGTTTCTTCCAAACCTTCCATCTGCATGTTGGACCCCAACCAAATTATTTAGAGAAGTGTTCCCTTTAAACATTTATCTTTAACTTATCTTTACACGCACATTTATTACAAGTTTTAAAGAGTTTTAAGAAAACTCTCAATCAACATGACACAATAAATGAAACACCTACATCTAATCTTCCTTTCCTGTCTGCGGTAGGAAAGGAAGACAGGAAGGAACTAGTTGCTAATCAAGTGTGTAAGAATTTAAATGGTATTGATCAGTTTGAAGAGCTTCAGTCAGCTTTCAGAGCTCGTCATTTCAGCACTGCTGAAAGGTACAAATAACTTTCTCTTGGCCTCGGACAATGGACTTGGTTCACATTTGGATCATTTTAATTTCAGAATGAGTAGTTTAAATCCTCGACACAACAACATAATGATAATATTACCTTAACATATTCAATCACCTGTGAAGAAATATTAAATATTGTGTGTCGGGGTGCGTGTTTGTGTGTGTGTGTGTTACCTCATTTTCACAGTCAGGGCTTTGTCCCGCAGGAGCTCTGCTTCATCAAGTCTAGTTGTGGGTAGCAAAGGGCATCATCATTAGATTAGTCTCTGATCACCCTCCCTAAATAATTATCCCGCTGGCCAGGCTCCTGCAGCATGCAGACTTAATTGATTTAATGACGTGTGCTCCCTTCCTCTGAGTTGGTGCCTCACTCCTCTGTTTTTCTGCTCTGCTTCGAGTGCACATTTCCTCCCTGTGAGTTAAGGATTCAATTTCTGAGTCAATGAGGTGAACGGGCTCAAGATGAATGCTTTGTTCTAATTTCTTCTCCTTATGCTGTTGTGGTTACATTTCATTACGCTTTAAATGTCTGAGGACATAGTTGACATCAGCAGCATGTTTGGCGTGTGTGTGTGTGTGTGTTCAGTCAGTGCACTCCAGCTTAACTCCAACAGTCTAAATGATCTGTGTGTGTCCAAATGTCTGTCCTGTCTGTCCCTGTAATGGACTGGTGTCCTGTCCAGATTATGTGAATATGGAAGACAAACTATTCATTTAAACTGAAATAATTTTAGTTATTCTTTTTGCACTTAACATTAGATATTAGTTGCTTTAATCCTACTTTGAAGCTGGAAACCAGCATAAGCCAGTAGTTGTTTTTTTTTTGCCCATATGGATGACACTTCCATCCACTACAAACTGAAACACTACTGAAAAACTGATAGGACTTAATTATTTAGCTGTGCAAAACCACTGGTCTGTCGTTTTTCAATTTACTGACACAAACTTCTCCATCTGTCCTCCTTCATCGGATCCATTGTGCATCTGTAGGCTCCTTCTTCTGCCGGGTTGAGCAGGTTAGTGTTAATTCAATCCAGACCTGGACTGGTGCATTAAGTACAGCGAAACTAGCAAACAGAATGCCACACTTTTAAAATATCAGTACTGCATGTTTTAACACTGCAGCTGCTTTTCTAATCTTCTAATGATGACTTCTGGCTCGATGTTCCCCTGACATTTTTTAAATTCTTGACCTATATGAGGATAAAATAAACCAAGCACTTACCCACAGTAACCTCTGGTTTGGCCCCTAGGAGCACGAGACCCTCTCAGAAGCCTGCATTCGCTCGGCCTGCTGTCAGACGGTGATTTGAGTGCTCTGCGATTATCTCTGGCATATTGATTTGGCGTGTTTAAAGATTGACTTTGACACGAGCAGCAGAAGCAGATGCTGGGCTGAGGCGTATCTGCAGCCATGAATATCCTATAGCTGTGGGCTAATGCTCGACCTTATTGCTGTCTAATGAACCGCTAAGAGGCAATCACTGCCATTTGCCCACCTCTCTGCTTCCAGGATGAATCATACGCTCGTCGGCTGGTGCCAGCCAGCTTTGCACTCAGAGCTGCAAACCAACTCACAGCTTTTACAAGGTGGAGGGTCAGATTAGTTGTGGGGAAACCGCACTTCCCTGCTGAGCTTCAGCCGTCTCTTCACCGGCTGACATGATTGCATGTAAACAATCAGCAAAGGCAAATGAGCATGCAGAAGAAGCACTCGCTATTAGCAAAAAGAGATAATGAGGCCGTGGTGCGATTGTGTAAATCGAAGGGGCAGGTTGAGGCATATTCACCCCTGTGTGGCGCATACTTGGCTAACGCGGCGGGCTAATTGGTTGGTGCAACAAGACATACGGAAATCAATGCAACCCCCCGGGGAGCAGAGTGAAACAAGCCTTCAAGAGTTGGACGTATAAAGAAAGCAGCAGTAACCTCTACATGACTGCCTTTATGACTAAGGACAAAACAGGCAATGGCAGATGGTTCTTAGTTTGAAAATTAATAAATCGTGCCATCCCCCCTCCCCATATCATTTAAAACACTTACTTCCACCCTCGATCATTGAGTTTTATGATAAAACCTCGGCATGGCTGCGAATCCACATTTAATTGGATTAAATGTTGCTCTGTTCTTGCACACAGAGAGTCTCCTGAGATTATTTGTGGTTGTTGCCAGTTTATCCATGAATTCTCGGAATACAGAAAAATCTATTATCTGAATATACTTTAGTCTTTACACGCTTCTCCTTGGAAATATAAGGCAATTAAGCATTCATTTCCACAGCACCGTTGTTGATGAGATTTGTACTGTAGCTGCATGGTAGATGTTAAGGTCTGAGCGATAAACAATATCCCGCAGCTCAGCCAGAATATACCAACTTTTCAAGGAAGAATCCTGGAAGTTGTTTGAATTTTCTGACTCCTTTATGGAAAACTGTAACTTTGTGTTCTTAAAACAACCAGAAGGCTTGGAGTTTGATTCCAGACGGTCGGTTTGTTTACTCGAGTCGGTGCTAATGCTGATCAAGTTATTAGTCAAGTTAAATTCCTGGAGTGTGTGCTTTCAGAAATGTGTATGTTTTGAGAGTACTTAAAAAAGTGTTGTTTAATAATAATAACTGGGAAAAATGGATTCTAAATGGGACAGATCAGCAACTCCACTTCATGAGTCTTCTATAGTGCTTCTCTAGACTCTTAGAGTTGCTTTACAATTTGATGCATTATTCATTCACTCCTCAGTCACACTTAGTTCTGGTTGTCACCACATCAGCATCGACTGCAGAAGATCTTTCCTGCCAACAGCCGTCACCATCTTCAATAACTCTTTGAAGAGTCTAAATTAACGAGTTACAACATTTCATTTCCCTGTGGGGTTAATACAGTACTTTTGAACTTGAATTGGAATCTTGAAGACACTGACGGGATACACAATGACAGAATGTAGGCAGCTTTTATATTTCTTACAAATTGGATTAGTAATAATGGAAATATAAACGTTTTTGTGATAGATTCATGCACATCCTGCACTGGAACAGGATGTTTTTGTCGACATGACTCAATGCAAAGTAAAAGCTAGTGCACATCACTAGCAACATAGGAGTTAACAGGTAAAGTAATGATATACATTGATGTGCAAAGCAACACTTGTAGGAGAAAATGATTCCTCTTATTCTCCTTGCAAAATAAATCTACATATCACCACCTGCCATAGACGGGTGTAGTGTGTAATTTTACAGTCTGTCGGTGGAACAAAGTAACACAGAAGTAGCAAGTAACAGAAAACAAGAGCAATGTAGTGGAGTGAAAACCATACATTTTATCATTAACATGAACAGGACTGAAAGTAATGCATGTGAAAACCCAAAGTACAAATTCCCAACAACTGTAACTGCACACTCAAGTAAATGTACACTTTACATTGTCACCGCCCAACTCTGACTCCAACCGTTCCCTGTCTTGTGTCAAGACATAAGGCCCAAGTTGGCAACCAACTTGATTTGTGCAGATTGAATATTCAGATGACTGAATGTGAGGTATGTGCGAATGGGTCATGTAAAGGTTCTTTCAGGCATAAGACTAGAAAAGTGCTTCATTCTGATTAATGTTTCTAACGATAGTTTTTTAAATCGCTGTAGACTGCTTTTGTGTCAAATAACTTTTACTTCTGAATTCTGAAGTTTTGAGAGTTTTGAAATCCTTCCTGGAGTAATTCAATGATTTAAGTCCAGGCTGCCCCTGATTTAATGCCTGGGTTCTACTGGCTGGTTTTTTCGTTGAACCGACTTTGCATTTTTCAGTGTTAATGCACAACATGTCTTGGTCAGAACTTTCAAAAAAAATTTCTCAGGATACTTCTGAATAAATTACCGTCTACTCAGGACCGAGGTTTAAGATATTACAGCCACATGGGTGGATATGAAAAAGCTGAACACAGACTGCTCAGTCCTCTCTCCTGCAGACAGGAGAAGTAGCGTACGGACTTGCGTATTTGCTTTTTATGCCAAACCTGTGACATCAATCAACTCCAATTATGGCATCCGAATGTTGCTAGTAGGCGAATGTTCTCATGGTGCTTTCACAATTGTCTTCTTCCCTCCAGCTTAATTTGTCATCAGTTGGCTTGTTTTATTATGAGTGGGTGACTTCCAGACATGAGTAATCCTGGATTTCAAAGCCTATTTTTCAAATTATTTAATCCCCCTTTTTGGTTAAATGAAGGAAATCAATTTCAGTTCTGTCTACACCCCCTCATGAAATGAGTCTCCTCACAAATGGTGCCTGATCAAAATGTTCTGCAATGCATCCCAGATTGTCCTATTCAAATTTTCATTAGTTTATATTTTTATAAATGTACCTGGGAATATCTGTTGTTTTTGCCTCAGTTACGTTCTAAGCTTTTTGCTTTCAACCCTTCTGCCAAAGCAACTGAAAACATGGACAATTTCATGTCAGTGGTTTTGCTCTCTGAAGCGGGATTACAATTCCATCCCAGCCAATGATTACTCAACTGCCAGAAAAATGGTCAGTATTGTGCCTACACTTTGTGTACTTGTAATTTTAGTGAATTAATTGCTTTTAAATAGTTTGAACTTAGTTTGAACAATGTAGGAGAGATTTGTTTGGAGGCACCTGCCAGGGGAGACAGATTATTCACATACACAACAATTTAAGACATTTCTTATCAGTAAGTTTACTGTTTATCCAAATTAATCC
This sequence comes from Poeciliopsis retropinna, assembly GCA_010277075.1. NCBI lineage: Eukaryota > Metazoa > Chordata > Actinopteri > Cyprinodontiformes > Poeciliidae > Poeciliopsis > Poeciliopsis retropinna. Next base: position 4,271,013 of record VMRM01000009.1, read on the forward strand.
TGGAACTGGATAAAATGTCTGACTTTAGGAGAGGTTTCAACTTCCGATGTGGCGAAGCTATCTGTTAGCAGTACTGTAAAGTGTTAACGCTCCAACACAGACTGCTACAGGAGATACATCTTGCACATAGACATCATCAACTGCAACTCCATCCATCCATCCATCCATCCATCCATCCATCCATCCATCCATCCATCCATCCATCCATCCATCCATCCATCCATCCACCATCTTGCTCATCCTTGCAGGGCCACCAGGGGGTCTAGTGTTTATCTCCAGTGGTCATCAACGCAGGATCCATCCTGGTCAGGTCGCCAGTCCACCGCAGAACTACAACAACTCTCTAAAGAGAATTATATGAGTTACAACAGCAATACATTTTTCTCTGGGATTAATACAGTACTTTTGAATTGAATGGAAATGACTTAAACGTAGGTTTACTGTGCAAAGGTTAAACATTCTAACTCATCAGACCCAGAGAGTTTCTCAGAATAAAGATTAATATCCTTAGAGTTTGTCAGAAGAGAAAAGGGACAAGCACATGAATAGGTTTATATAAATTTAACACCAGTAAATGCCAAACTCATCTGGATTCTTTTCTTTCTGCAGGCTTCACCAACTCAAATTTAAGGCTTTTTCCAAGGCCATTATGAAGGAAATTTAAGACCCGTTTCATGATGGAAATATACAGGAAAGATGTCAGGCATATGAAATAGTACACCGTGTTGCATTCTTACCGGCCATTCTGTACTCATTTTCATTTTCTTCTCATTCTCAGCTGTATTTCTCTCTATAGTATCAATAGGCGAGACTGGTGCTTGACCACAGTGTTTAAAGTCCACGAAACCTCTAAGAACTCTTAGAGCCCACTGTTGTCTGGGCAGCTTTAGCCAACAGAAAACACCAGCCCTTGATGGATGTAAAACATTTAGCAAGCATGGGTCTGCTGGCAGTCAGCCGCCTTGAGTCACAGAAAGTAATGATTTCACAGCACGACTCAAACTTTTGCCGAACAGAAATCAAGCAATAAAACCACATGAGATAATAACAAATACAATAAAACTTATATGAGATTAAATAGTCCTGCCAAGAAAACATGTAAGACCTGTGAGTAAGACCAACTGACTTTATTTTTGTAAATAAACTTAAGACGTTCCTCATTTTAGATGCGTGAATTTAAGACTTTTTAAGCATGTACAGATACCCTGCTCTACGAAAATGTGCTCTCAAACATTTCTCAAACAAATCAGGGAATGTTGTTGCCTAAACTCAAACCATGACTTAAAAGTCAAAGCAATAGCCTAAAATATGAGAAATGAAGGAAAAGTTCATAGTTTGCCTCCAGGGTTTGTTACTGACTGATGCAAGTCATGAAGGGAGACATTAAGAATATGTTTACTGACTCCAAATAGCACACTGAACGTATCACATCTCAAAGCAAAGAAACAGAATGTTTTAAAATGTAAGGATCTAAAATTGACAAAAGAATAAGACTGAATGAATTGGACATGCACACAAGTCCTGTCAGAGGAGACTCCTAACTTCAATGACATGTGGCTACAAAAATAGTTTAAAATCCAACTTCCATAATATATAATAATATATAATTCTACCTTGATGTAGTACTCAAGGCTTTTTTTACCATAGCAATAAAGCATGGTCACACTTTTGTGACTACTTTATCCTACGACTTAGATGACAAAATCTGTTTTCAAATTAACATTAGAACCCGTTTTCCGTTTCTTTATTTGCTAACATATACTACATGTAGGATATTCAATGGTTGTGGCGAGACAACAAAATCATTTAGACACAGACCTGTAGTTGAGAAATCCAGATTAAAAAAAGCAGAATTACAAAATTACGAATCCTCTCCACTCTCATCCCTTGTGGCTTCCCATGGAGTGGCTGCGGGTGAGTGTGCGTAATTACTCCCATCTCTGCAATTTCAGGGTGAGTAGGTGGATTGACAAGGTGCATACAGTGGTATTAATTGTTCCACTACATGAAATTGAAAGTGCAGGAGGGGTAATCAAGCAGCTTTATTGACATGCTGTAGAAATATCCGTTCTCCTGGATGTTTTCTTTTTGAGTTTTAATAACCAAAAGTCCACTAATAGTTCACCTGTTTATCATTGGAGCCAAAATAAAAGATTATGCTGCTGCATGAAGGGTTTATAAATGCACTAAGAGTTGGTGATGTGGCAACAATATCTATCAATTTTCTTATGATGATTTTTAAGAAAGATCAGATAGCCATAGTTCTGAAAGTAGAATACCAAACTCAGTTATTTTTAGTGAATAAAATAATTTTACCAACTTGTGTAAAGCCGACTTCACATTTTCAAAATAAGTCGCCATTCTTAAGACACAAAGTCTAAATCACTGGCAATTAGAGCTACAACTACAAAACTGATGGCAATTTATTTCATATTTGTCTTCAAAATTAAGCAAATTTCTAAAGTAATGAGTGCTGATACTGATTACAATTGAATAGTCTGAAGATTATTATTGCAGGCAAATACATGAGAGGTTGCTTTCATCATCAATGTAGCCATTCGACTGGTAGCAGTAGTGGTTTTCATATTGTTTCATCAGAATTGTAACACACTCAGAGCGTCTCCTGTTTTCCAATTTAAACGGGATATGATTATTTAGAATATAAAGTTGTTAACCAAAGGCTCACTTATTACATAAATCTTCCAGCAGAATACTGTGTGATGGTTTACTGTATCTCAGCCCAGCATTTCGCCATGTGACCCATAATGCTGCATGGAGACACCAGGTGCGTTCTGCTGACACAAAGATAAGATGACATCAGTTCAATCAGTGTCACTAGTCTGAAAAAAACCCTACCAGGAGGCAAAAACCATAAAAACCCGCAGGGGGTCCTAGACACTTGTGAGGGGTTTGAAACTTTTATGTGACAAAAGTTAATTAGACATGTTCATCGCTTTCATCGAGGCCACCTTTCTTTGCAAAGGTTCCATAACTCTATCCAGCATAAAGGCAACACACAGGCATTTTGGCACCAGTGTCAATCACCAACGCCGCCCCGGGTTCATTTGTGGCTTTTGTCGCTCGTTTTTATTCAGCGGCCATCAGTCTTGTAAAGAGGCAGAGAAAGGTTTCCCAAATTAATTGGATCAACGATTAAGCAGGAGGCATCCTGCCCTGCTGAGCATTGACAATGGGGGAAAAAAGGGTCAACACAGGCGCTGGCTAAAAATTGACACTTGAATTAGATAATGAAGAATAGAGGGCAGAAGAAAAACACAGAGGCCTGTCGGTGTGAGGTCTTCATGGAGGTCCAGACTGTAACCTGTTCAATGAGCCCACAGGGACAGCTTTGATTGACTGCTGTTTTGTAGCAAGGCTGGCGTATGAAACTTTAAAACAAATTTCATATTTCAGCATTTTTTTAAAGTAACTTTGTCGTGACATATATGGACAACCACACGTTATATGGTTGCAATTATCATAAAATAGTTAGATGAGCATTTTTTTTTTTATCTGATTCGTCAGTATTATTATCACTGACCACAGATACAGATGTGATCTGATAAGGAAGGCTGGTTCTGTTCTGGGACAGAACCTCTGGGAATGATGATCCAAAGGAGGATTCCTCATAAAAAAAATAAAATAAATATGGACAACCCTGAGCATTAAACAACAACAGTGACTTCAGTCAGAGTGACTTCATAATTGCTGTAACAGTGACTGCTACAACAGATACTTCCTGTCCACAGTCATGCAATAACTCTGGAAGAAAACAGAAAACCTGACTTCCCTCTGGGAATTCAATGTTTGAACTGAATTAATTTCAACCCGGTCGGTATTAGGACTAGTTTTTGCGAAGGATGAAATTCGGCTCATAGTTCATGTGAGTTTGTAGAAGACCCTTCTGCTGCTAGCACATTGTAGATGAGCCCACCTCTAACAAAACTACCAATAAACTCTATTCCATGGTTTAATAAGGACCTTATGTTGGAAGAAAATGAAAAACCTCTTGGTAACACTTTATTTGACGGGTTGTGAATAAGACTGTGAGTCTTCATGAATATTTATGACTGTTGTCATAAAGTGTCATTCGGTAAATCATGACACTTTTAATACAAAGTTGACATTATTCAAAATGTCTTTGATATGACAACTTGACTTTAACCAAGAAATCATGATCTGACACAAATTTGTCATAAAAGTACTACTGATTAAACTTTAGCTATAATAACATAAAGCTACACAGTTTTTAAAGTTTAATCAGTCAGTCAAATAAAGTAATTTCCCCATTTTAGATGTGCACAGCTGCAAAAAGAGTAACTAGGAAAATAAATAAAAACAATGCCTGGTTGACATTCGTGTGAATAAACTGCAGCTTTTTGTGAAACTGAAACGCTGCCAAAGGATTATTAACCGTGTATCAGAGAACGTCTGCACCCTCTGCAAAGCTGTCTGGCTCCCATTCCCGGTTGTTCAGTTGATGGTCGTTCTCCTCTAGGTGGTCTCAGTGAAGCAATGACAGCTCGTGCAGAGATGTGATGCATCAGAGCCATGAAGTAAACCCACAGGCAGAGCTTCTGCTCTCTCTGTCGGACACAAACCCCGACCAAGTCGCAACATAAAAGCTCACAATGAAGGGGCGGCGGTGGCACCGAACCTTACTCAGTGGTAGAAACTTCTCGACAACACCAGCTCCTCTGCCCCTCTTCTTCCCTGCCCTACTTAATAGAAAGCTTGAAAAGCTTCAGCTTATCCCCTCCAGACAGTGTTTATTATCGAGTCATTTTAACAGTGCAACTAACTGCAGTTCTTTTTGTAATTTTTTTTAATTTAGTCTTAGTTTATGCAAGTTGCTACATGTGACATTATCAGCCCCTTGCATAAACATATAATTGGGGAAAAAATTGTTTTTTATGGTGGCTACAGCTTGTGGTAAATGGAACTGAGTGTTCCTTGTGTTTTATAATAACTTGTAATTTGGAATAATAATTTAAAACATAAAGACAGGAAAAGTAACTGAACATTTGTGTTTGCGTTCCAGGCCTACCATCCAACACACTTTTTATTGAGTTGAAAGAAGTACAGTTTTATGTATAACAACATCTCACTAAGTCACACTAAATGCACACTAATCCAGGTTAGCTGACAAAGATGGAGAAAATGACTGAAACCCCTGGTACTGGATTTGTTCACTACTTTCATCCACTTGGAAATGAATGTTTTGTCCCCAGTGCAACAAAACACATTCCTGTCTATTGCAGAGTGTATCAGACGCTTTTGATATATATTGGAACAGGATGAACAATAAACCACTTATTATTTACAGACGAAATAAAAACCAGAAAAACACCATGGGACATTGAATTTTTAACTCAATACCTGAGAACAGGGAGAAAAACAACTCACTTGTTCAAGAAGAATTGTGAATGTGCACTCCGAAACAGCTACATGAGTCAAGCCAGTTTGATAATCCATTTGTCCGTACTCATCCTGTTCACAGTAACCCCCTCGCTTTGTTTCTACATCATTTAGTGAGAGATATGCTTGTCGTTTAAAAAAAAAGCCCTCCAAGTTTCTTCAAGGCTTTCATGGCCAATAGATTCTGGGTAGAGGGGAATATACCTCCTTCAGGGTCCTGCAGAGGCTGCTCGCACTGTTTTGTGTTTTCAGTGAAAAGAGCAAGATCAGCAGGGGATTCTAACTGCATCTCAGGGGCCCCCTTCTTTATGAAAACACTCCTGCTTTTCCACAGTCCTTGGAATGTCCCGAAAGGCCGCAGGAGCTCTAGGTGGCTCTAGGTGGCTGACGAGGGGCGTTGTGCTTTTCGTCCCCATTTCTTTCCCTCCAATCGGACAGGTCAGAGGTCCTTCAGACAACAGACTGGACTCAGGGTGGACTGAGACAAAGCTGCCAACAAGCTCCTGGCAGACTGGCCTACATCCAGCTGGTAGGCTTAAATTTCCATATATATATATACATAAATTAAATCCTCCCAGGTTGATGACCCAGCGAGCTGCATGTGCGCTGCTCCATACCAGGCTGCTCAGGAGAGACTCAGAGTCACAGAGAAACATACAAAGATCCTGACAGTATGTCCATTATTTAATTCAATTCATTTTATTTACAGAGCACCAATTCACCGGTTTTGCTATTCAGGCAAAGCGTGTGGTTCTTTTTGATGGGCAACACAGTGAAAATGGCCCTGGTGGGCAGGAGCGTGAGACCAGGATCTGTTTCCTACAAGCAAAATATCTGTCTTCACTCCCAGCATTTCTCTGCACCCATGAGAGACACACTTACATCCAAGAAAAATGAAGTTGGCACTCAGTAAGCTTAAGGTAGAGAAGACAGTGTAATCACACACTGTGGATATACACTTCTCTCCAGCTGAACGAGGGCGGGGTCACGTTTCAACAGAATGAGCTGGAATAACAGACTGATCCATCCAACAATAATTTTCATTTCTTTCTCTCTTTCCAGATAATAATAATGTGAATGTAATAATGTGAACAATGCAATAGAGAACTTTACAAAAGTTTGCTCGTTATACCTGATTACTAGAAAAGATGTAAACAACTAAAGTGCTGTTCAACACTATCAAGGCCTCCACATGATGTCACCTGTGAGTGTACAAGTAATCTTATTAAAGGGAAAAAAAAGAGAGTGTATGGCTCTTAATTTGAAGGAACAAAATGCAAACATTTTTAAACGTTGATCAATCAAATAACCCAATTTTGTGATTTTAGAGAGTTGATCTGCACATTCACACGAAATCCAATCAATGCTGTGCCAGAAAACAAAACAAATGCAGAGAAAATGAGAATCAATAATTTTTCCATAACTTTCCTCATGAAAGTCCTCCCTGTCATTTCGTCTGATCTGATTCAAATACTAAACTTATCCATTATCAGTAATATGTTGATCGTGAAACGACTGGAGAGCTTGGTAGAACTGTCCAGTCCAGTACTTCATTGATTTGAATCTTACATAACAGGATTTTCTTTCTTTCAAGAGGTAATTTCATATCAAAGCAGATGTTGTTCACATACGGGGTACCCCAAGGAACAGTCCCAGGACCCCTCCTATTCCACATGTAAATGCTCCCACTGGCTCAGGTCATAACTGAGTATAAGATTAGCCATAAAAACTATGCAGATTATACACACCTCTACACTGGACTGTTACCAGGTGACCCATACATACACTAAATCCATGTGTAGAACAGATAAATGTGTGGGTGTGCCACAACTTTCTCCAGCTGAACAGAAACAAAACTGAAGTTATAATCTTTGGACCTAAAGAGAAACAATCAAGAGTCAGCTCACAAATTTGGTTGTTACATTTAGAAATGAGCAATTTGGTCCACAATCTGGGTGGGGTGATGAACTCAGGCGTGAACCTTCAGAGCCACATAAAGACAGTTGCAAAGTTGGTCTTCTTCCCAGGCTTAAAGGACTAATGTCAGTTTGCAAATTGCTCAGTGGCTTAGCATCGATGTACATTAAAGATCTGCTATTCTTACTAGCAACACTATTTTAAAGTCTACACTATGAGCTGCAGGAGCTTTGATAAGGACATCACTGACGTGATGTGCTCTGTCTTCCTGGTTTTAGTGAGAATGTGAGCAGCAGCGTCCTGGATCAGCTGCAGCCGTCTGATGTTTTAGGCAGACTGAGACACTGTTGCAGTAATCAATGAGACTGGCTTCATGTTAATACCCACTTAATCACAAACAGGACAGAAATCACCGTGAGGTGACAGAACCCTTGCAAACCGGGTATTCTGAGCTGCAGAAATTGGAGACAAGCAAATAAATCCCTAAACACCATAGTCAGGTCTAAACAGCAGGGATTTAAGTTCCTGTAAGGAATAAGTGAAAACAGGCTCCTGACTTAAACCAGTGACATCATTTTCTGCTCAGAATAAATGTATAAAACTTAACATTCCCAGTCTTTTTTCAGAGGAAAGGCAAACTGCTTCCATATGTGCTTTTTCCATATCCTGCTGCTGGTCTGGAATTTCGTTCACGCACATTGTCAGAATTCTCACACTGTGAGAATGAAGGCATAAAAGCAATTAGGGGTCAGAGAGGAAAGCAGCTAGAGGGACCTGGGGATCTGGGTGTGTGGTGCGAGGGTCTGTTGAGCTTTGTTTGTGTGTGTGGTTTGTTCTGAGGGGGGGATCCCCAGGACAGGGTTTGGACTTGGGTTTAAATTCACACGGGAAGCGAGTTGATGGTGGGTCTTCATCCTGTTTTTAGCTGATTATCCACTCTAATAATTTCAGGTCTTACAAGATGAGGGCCCTGAGAATATGCAAGAAAATGAACAGCAGTTTTCAATGCACTTTCATGATAGTCCTTTAAAAACCCACTTATCTGTCCCACTGACAGATAATGTTGAGTATATTGAACCCTACCTCACTAGTAATCTCTTTGATGATAGACTAACGTAGGCAGTAGTGTTGTCAATCGATTAAAAAATGTAATCAGATTAATCACACTCTGGAGCTGTGATTAATCGCGATTAATTGCATTGCCTAACTTTGTAAGCGTGAGACATAAATAAGCATGCAGTCATGCAAACCCCTCCTGCCACACTCCAGCCAATTAAAATGCACACAACTTTCAGATTTTATTTTTACTTTTTAGCAGAAAGCAGGTAGAGTGTAGAAATTGAATTGTTTGTTACTGTGCACATGCACAATGAGATTACAGCCAGCTCCAAAACAGGACAAACAATGTTAGGAGTATGTACAATATAAAAATAATTATAATGAGGACACACATACACACAGAAATTAATACATATATGTATGAGCTAAGGACATGGTGACCTCTTGGGTTTTCTTGAGGTTTTCCTCTGAACACTCTCTCTGCCTCATCACCCTGTGAGATGAGTCCGATCACCAGGGTGTCGTCAGCAAATTATCGATGCGGTCGTCGTCGTTGTGGGCCGGACAGTCGTGGGTGTGGAGGCACCATAGGAGTGGGCTCAGCACACAGTTCTGTTACCAAGCATTGTACCAAAGTCAACGCGTTAACGCACGGGGTTAATCTGAACTTTTTAACACACTAATATCACATAATCGACCTACCTATTTTTACCTAAAAGCTTCTCTCCCACTGTTTCTGCAGCTAGATGGCAGCAGATGGGTGGGAACAAATCGTGACCAGGGTGTGGGGAGTCTTTTAAAACGTTCCTGGCTTTCCTGGGGCAGTGGGAGCTGTGGAGATCTTCAAGTGAAGGCAGAGAGCAGCTGATGGTCCTCTGGGCAGATTGAATGATTCTCTGTGCACAGCAGCACAAAGGAAGACTCCAGATGATGTTTACAAATGAGCATCAGTAGAAGGACACCAGCAGTTTTTTTGAGAAATGTTGTTTCTCCTGTGAACTCTCAGGAGTGTCTACTCGACCGTCTCTGCCAGTTGTGCTGTCTTTTCATCCCAGGCCAGGTTATCCACCATGTGAACTCCCAGGAAACAGACGCTTGACACCCTCTCCACCTGGTCTCAGCAGATGTATGGCTGAATTATTGAAATGATTAAAAAAAAAAACAAATCTACTTGCTGCCTCTGTTTGTTGCTGCATTTGGGTCAAACTCAACCACCAATGACATGACAGTTTGCTGCTTTAAGGTAAACAACAAGCCACAAATCCCAATCCTATATTGGGAAATAATAATAGTAAATACAGTGGCAGAAAATAGAAGATAGGAACAAATGTCAAGGTGAGAGACCCAGAAAGAACCAAGGTTCTGGAAGGAAAAAGGAAGAGCTTTGTGAAGGCTCCAGATCCACGGACATCATGGATGCATGATCAGGCCAGGTGCTTAGAAAAAGGAACTGTCTCACAATACCAAAATTCCCTACCAGTTGCTTGTCTCTCTCTGCTCTTCTCAAAGAGGACTAATGGCAAGTAAAACGGAAAGACTTTCCCCAAGCTGTAATTTGCAACCTGCTATTTGACTCATCATAGTGAAGTCTGTGTGTGTAGCCTTTGTTTTTTTTATCCTTTAAGCTCTGGAAGCCTCAACCTCTGCATAGTGGATATGGGTGAGCAACACAAATGATCTTATTCAAGAGATGCATATCAATACACTCGTCTGTTTCTTACGGCTCTGTGCTTCAAACTTCTACAATTTTATGTGAAAAGTCGGCATCTGATCACCTGAAGAACATTTCTATGATTAAAGGACTAATGTCCCGGCAATAACAAGAGATACTTATCCACTGACTCATACATTGCGGCTGTCTAATTAAAAAGTTAATCAACTGATCCAGAACGCTGCTGCTAACATTCTCACTAAAACCAGGAAGATGGAGCACATCAGCCCAGTTCTCAAGTCCGTACGCTGGCTTCCTGTAGCTCAGAGAGTAGACCACTGTTGTTAGTAAATCACTGGATGGCTAGCACCAAAACACATTAATGACCTGTTGTTGTTGTATCAATACTCCAGGTCACTCAGGTCTTCTGGTTCTGGTCTGCTCTGCACCCCCAGAACCAGAACTTTGTTGCCTTGAGCGAAAAGATGCAAAAGTTGATGCATGTTTATTTTGTGTAAATTAATCTGATGTCAGAATTGCATCACTTTACAATATTGATTTCTACTGCACATTTTTAAGTTTAAAGTTGTTCCATAGAGCAAATGAAATGGGCAAGTCCTTAAATGTTGTGATGATGACATTTTTTAGTTGAGTAGTGAATAGAAATGTCCTGACGAAAAACCTTATATAAGGAAAAGGCAAAGGAAAATATAATCGTTTGTAGACGAAAATGCACATTTAAAGAAAATAGACGGGGAAAGGACAAACAAAATACATATATTTCTGCTTTTATGTTTAATTATAAACATAAAAGTTTATAATTCGCTACTCAGTTTTGGTCCTGAGTAGCGTCTTGCTTTGCAGTGAAGTAATTCTGTGATGTAACATCAAGGAAGCAAACAGGGAAAGTAGGAATACAGGCCACTGGGGGATCCGATGAAAATGGCACTAATGTTTCCCAGACCATCACTGAGCGAACAGAATCACTGTCTTAATGCTTGCTTATGGTTAGTAGGAATGTATTTAGAAAGTCCCAAAGTTTGGCTCCCTCTGGTGGTTTCACTATTCACAAAATATTTATAAATCATAAGATGTTAGCATTGTGAATGTATCCCTCTCCACCCATTACCTAAAGATGTCCTGGGAAATGCAAATGCCCCTTTCCTTTTTTTTATTTGTAAAAGCAACAGATTTTGTTCCAACTGAAGTTTCTGCAGTTAGTCTGGTTCCAGTTCCAGTCGGTGAGTAAAACATGTGAATGGACAGGACAAAACTGGGAACTAATCTCCCATGGGGCATTTTGAGTTACTGACAAATTCTGATAGCGTGGATTCTAAGCTTTCCAATGATGCCAAACAGATAGTGATCAAAATAAAAATAAAGGAGATATGGCGATTTAAATGTTGGAACTCTACAAACAAGATCAGGGAGAAAACAGCCCTCAAAATCTTCATCATCATTAAGTTTCGCTCTCAGCGGTTACTGTCTGACCGCCTGGTCATTTCCTGTTTAGATTACTGTAAGCGGTCAATGTCTGACCGCTTAGAGTGTCTGTTTCTCATTATTCTGGGAGTAAATATGGACAACAGCGCCAATGTTGGGACACTCCAATGAAATTGTTCGCAGCAACACTCACACTGGAGAACCTTGGGGATGTGGTTCTGACTCAAATAAACCTTTGCATTTTGTCCTACAGAAATTAATCACTGGCCCAATCATAATGAAAGTAACTCAGATTACCTTATTATTTTGCAATCCGTTCAAATCTATAAATTTTGTGGCACGTTATTTGCCTTTTTTTTTTTTTTTTTTTTTTTTACGTGGAACCTTTTAGATTTAGGTAATGCCATCATAAGAACTATGGGCTACATGTGCAACATTGATGCAAATGATTGATAAATGGTATACATAACCGACTATCAGAAGATATGTGGAGTCGTCCTATTAGACTTTTCAGCAGTGTTTGATGTGATTGATCACAACTTGCTTTTAGACAAACTTGAGCTGTGTGGTTTTAAACCATCAGCACCGATGAAGAGCTACTTGTCCAATAGATCACAGTAAAATAGAACTTATTTTAATTTGCACTAAAGCAATGCTAAGTCAGCTTCTCCACTCCGGTTGATAACTCCTCTGGTTCAACAGACACAAAACTGTCAAGGACTGAATGCTAGGGAGTCGCTTCATAATATGAAACACAGGCACCATCGACCTTGCAACCACAAGTATTCCCCAATCTGTATATTGTGGCAAAGGAAGTGTAGTGTAGGATTAATGATGAAACTGTAAAACTGAACTTAACTTTGACACCAAGAACGTCGTGGCAACTGAGTCCCAGTGTGCAGACAGTGAAATGACTTGTGGTGATTCATCCGTCCCAGGTTCTCCTCACAATAATGATGGATTATGAGCAGCGTTGGCACAGCTATGGCTGCTTTCCTCTGCCTTCTGTCTTCCTCTGAGGACAGAGTGATGAGTTATTTTTCTGCAGCTTGGCACAGCATGACACATTCAGCTCCCCAGATGGCCTCACCGGTGATTCATTTAGTGGCCCTGCCTGTTGCTTGGTTGCACGTCTAGGCCAGTGGAGCGCCACACATACTTCAGATGTTGGCTTCATGTGGCAAATGCCGGCAGCCAATGGCAAAGGTTTTTACTTTTATCTAAAGGAAATTCTGAATTATCTTGCAGGCATGTAGGATCTGTGTTTCAGAGCTTTGGTGGCAGACAAGTGGGACTTGGGAAAAATTGTGAAAATTTCAAAACCGTTAGAATCATCACATCTTTAAAGTGGCTTGTGACTCATCTTTGAATAAATTACCTTAAAAGTGCCTCAAAAACCAAAGCGCATACTGACAATGAACTTAACCACCAAGGAAACAATACTATTTAAAGATGGTGCCAGGATCCATTTGAGTTCTGTGTACATGTGTGTGGTCTCTCTTCCAGAGGGTCTTGTGTTAGAGATGCTTAACACTGGCTGCTGCTGCTATGCACCTGTGGGTAACAGTTCCCCTTGTTTGGGGCTAATGGGGCTGACCTGCTGATTTCCAGTTGCCTCAGAAGTTGGAACCCAGGGTGACAGCGTTCCAGTAAACATGGTCAGAGAAGTCAATGTCCCCCTGACACTGGTCGCAGATCACTTTACAAACATCAAACATGAACGGTAACACTTTATTTGATTTGTTATGAAAGTATTACTGATTCAATTTTAAAAATTATGTAGTTTTATGTTATTAAAGCTAAAGTCTGTGGCACAAAAATGGCAGCCTCGCCTCTGTCAGGGCAGCTGTGGCTACTCTCTAATCGCTTGCCATCGTCAGCGTGTGCATGGAAATGACATGTAAAACATCTTTTCCATTCACATATAGACTTTTGAGAATGCCATCCACATGCATGTACATATTCATTATGTCATAAATAATTATCTTCAGCAACTCAAAAACTTTTCGTTTGTCTCTCTGGAATTGAAAGCTTAATTTACATGTTATGATGAACACCTGCCATCTTAAAGATTACAAGCTTAAAACAATAATAATAAGAAGAATAAGAATAAAAAGTCACATCTGTAAAATGTAAATTTGGAAACCCACAAAAGAAATTCCTTAAAAAATTAACTCCATCCTAGAACATGGATTTCTGCAGCTGGCTCGTTGGCATAGTCTTGTGTTTGTATTGGGCAGCAGGGGGTTAAGATGGCGGTGTTTGGAGGCAGCGGCCGGGTCCAGGCCAGCAGCCAAACAGATGTTAGTTTGTTTCAGGGCTGTGGTTAAATAGCCGGGTGGCGTTCCAGCACACAAAGAAGAGACACGGATTAGTGCAGCCAGAACTGCAGCTGCACAGACAGAACAAGGACAGTGGGAGAACCAGAGGGCAATAATGGAGACTTGACGCCGATGAATCAGTGGTGAATAAAAAGGATGCTTTACCAGTTCAACCTCCTTTCCTTCTTCACCATCATTCAAACCACTGGCAGACAGTCATTACATTTTTATAAGACGGGCATGAGTTTGATTTGGTTACTTTTTTGGCAGAAATGCCAGTGAAGCCAGTTTGAATCTTAATTGTTCATATCATAAAGTAATCTGTCAAGGTGTGTGTGTGTGTGGGTAGGTGTGTGTGTGGGTGTGTGTGTGTGGATGTGTGTGTAGGAGGATGAACCAAACCGCAAACAGGAACTCGGAGCATGGATCATTTTAATAAAAGAGAAAAACTTGCTAGTTAGTCAACAACACTGTATTTATTTATCATTTTTTCTTCATGTAGATAAATAAGGTTAGTGTAAACTCCTCTTTAGACTTCTCCAGGACAGGCCAAGAGTGAATAGTCCAAGTATATACTACTCAACTTGGACTTTCAAAATCATGTTCCATTTCAAAGAGCAGCTTTCCCGCCACATCTAACCTCACATGACTTACATCTGAAAGCACAGCTGAGATTATGAAATGAGGCAGAGAAAGGGAGACATAATAAGTGGGCCTGTTTATATTCCTGCTGTGCAAGCAGGATGCTCTGTGGTCTTGGGACCAATTTAGCATCAATTTGTGGTTGAGAAGGTGACAGAAACCTCCACGTGGAGGTAAACAGGACAGCCTGCTTCTCTTGGTTACTCAGCTGCTGCCAATAATGGGTCTTTATTTAGAGATCTTATTCATGGAAGCAGGGGAAGATTTTTTTTTTTTTTTCGGTATTGTTTAGAGAATGCCAGGGGTTTCAGATTTCCATCACATTTTAGCTATTGTTGGGACGCGCCTGGAAATTACCTTTAATTTCATTGGATGTTTTTGCAGCATATTCATCTGTTGTGATCAGCGTTGTTTTCATCTCGCCTTAGCCCAGCTGGATGACCTGCTAACCAGTATCATCTACAGGCCGCTATGTCACATAGCAGAGTCTCTCGGGTTGGTTGATGTTCGGCGTGCAGCGGCAAAAGTTCAGATTTTTCAACCCCAGCGTCTGATGTGTCGGCTGTGCTTGACGCACGTCAAACGGTCAAAATAATCGAAACGCTCCAATCGCACAGCGCCTGACGCGTGAAATGCTCATCCACATAGACTTTGAATGTGAACCAGATGCAGCTGACGCTTAAATGGCTTTTGGTGTGATCGCACTAAGAGAGTAATGCCTGGAGAACTAAACGTATACACATGCTGCACACTACTGAATGGAAATAACATCTCTAATCCATAAAGCTTTCACAGAGTGACATATTTTACAAGCTTTACATTTTTAACATTCATGACCACCTTCCAACTGATGTGTAGTCAAACATGGTTATTCTATGCAAGCTTCCACATTGCAGCTTCCACATTGTCCATATAGTTCATACACCATGTGAACATGAACACATTAGACAGTCGAATGTGCTGTCATTTCTATTCTTAACATAAGGGTTGGCTTAGCCTTGGGTAAATATGACTGTTTCATTTGGAAATCTGGCTCACAAAGATAGATGTCGCCTACTCGTTATTGATCCAACAAGGGATTTGTTCTTTCAGACACGACTGCCATTTTCGTCTTTTTCACTGGAACGAGAACAAGAGACGATTGGAGATGGCCTCCAACAACAAAGTAACCAGTCAAATTTGGGCAGACAAGGCTTTGATGACTAACCTCGCTCCCCTTCATCTCTTTTTCTACTCTCTTTGTGCTGCGCTTCTTCAAAGCTGCAGCCATTTTTTTGTTTGTTTGTTCGTACATCAAGCAATTTGTGTAATGCAATCAGGTTTTTGCCTGTCTGAATGTTAGCAGGAATGCAACAGAAAATTCTGTAGAGGAAAATAAACAGATATGCAGTTGTGTACTTTAACTGTACAACGGTTAAATTACATGCTTATGTAATGGACAGTTTATGCATTATGAAAGTAGGAAAGGATGCAGAGTGACTACGGTTTGGTGAAGAAGCAAACTGGTCTGGAGACACACCTGCCTTACTATGTGCCAGTGAGCAACAATCTATACAACAAGCAATTGACTGGAGTGGCCCAACCTTAACATCAGCAGCATATTCCTTTGCTTAGCATGAGCAAAGTTCTGGATACTAGAACATTCATGTCTCCACACAGCAGCAGCTGTACTTTAACCCAGTAACCTGACATTATTGGATGTGCTGTTTCCATAGGTCTACATGTGGGTAATTACAGTCCTTACATTTAACATGCTACTACAGAGGTGAAACAGCCTGGTAATTATGTGTTTCAGTTTGTTAGAATTCACTAACATCTATTGACTTTGTTTTTATGCCTGTGGATTTACAGTGTTTTTCTTGTTCTTTGGGTATTTAAAATATGTCTGTGCACACACAGCAGCTTAGTCCACATAAGTATATGGGAAAAGTAAAGTAAAGGGAGCGCTGAGGCGACAACATGAGATTATTCCCGCTACAAGAGCAGCATGGATTCAGCACAGATTCTCACCACATCCTACTGTGATCCTTCCTGTGTCCGGCTCAGCGTCAAACCAAAGGCGCAGTGGCCAAATCCGGCCCGCCGTAAGGTTTTATGCGGCCCTATGGACTCTACAAGGACAAATAAATTAAACTTTGGAGATGATATTTTATTTTTCAAGTCAAAGCAGATTTTATCTGTAAGCTGGCAAATTACAGATAATTTGCCAGTTTACGTAAAGATGTTCAACATTATGTCATTTCGAGACGAACTCACTGAGAGCGATTTTAATAATTTATTAATTATCCTCTGGTTTCTGCTGTGCAGTGTTCTGTTATGTGATGTTTTGATGTTATCGGAAGAGGTCAGTGTTAAAAGTGAGAATTTGTTCTCAAACAACTTTCCCAGTAAAATAAGTTAGAAAAAAAATCAGCAGGGCGCTGATTGTGCGACAGCCTGTGGATCTGATAAAGAACTATGCAAGCACAGTCCATTTATAAACATAGAAAACTTTGTCCTGTAGGAACATGTATTGTGTAGTGGGGGGAAAAAAACAGCTGCATAGGAGCCACTCTCACAGTCTTTATTCACCTTTAGTGGGAAAAGGGCATCTTTTTCCAAAATCATATTGTACTATTCCTCATGCACAACATCCATGCCAAACAAGGAGAGAAAGGTATGGAAGGTGAAGGTTCCCTGTTTCCATTTGTTGTCCTTCTAGCTGGATTTCCACCAGAAACAGTCTTTGATATCCTCCAAGCGGATGCCACAGAGGAAGCCTTTCATGATAAGCCAAGGTGGGTTGAACCTGAGAGCAGTCCGTGTTGTCTAACAGCTGAGCCAGCCAGCAAGCTGGCTTCTCACACTGTGTTTTTTTGGTCTGAGTGTTTCCTTTTGTCTTCTTTGTGTGTTCAAGTTTGTTTACCCGTGAGACAACAGAGTACCTTCTGTTCTCCATGCAAGACGCTGCAGAAAGTTTGGAAACGGTTCTACGTTGGAGCTTTTCATTTCAGCTTTTGCACACACGGCAATTAACAGGTTCTGCATATAGGACAATTGTTTAACATAAATCATGTTAATTTAATAAATTCCACATTACATTATAAACAGAGAGAAAAGTGTAAGTGGAGGACCCGTGTATGTAGATATCAACCTACACCTTCACATTAGGGTTTATTCAGAGAAATCTGATTTCAAAAAGTTAAAATTTTACCAGAATATTCTTTCAGGGCTGTAAAGTCTCTACCATTAATGAATTTGGTCTTATGCAAAATAGGGCTGCATGGCGTTGCATTGATTAGCGTTGTTGCCCCAAAACAAGAACTTGTGCATTTGGACTTGCTTGTCTGCCTTGGTGAAGTTTCCATGTTCTCCCAATGCCTCCGGGCGCCATATTCCCAAACTGGAAGGATGGCTGAGTGGGGAAAGTCCTGCCACTTGCCAGGACGCTCTTGTAAAAGATTTCTAATCTCAATCAGGGTTTTTAAAATCCTGGTTGAATAACGTTTGATGCACCTCTACACTTAAGAGGGTCATTTTTGTCCTCAGTTCTGTTATATTCTCTAGAACATGTCATGTTTTCTCGAGCTGCAAATGATAATTGACCTTCAAAAATCTTTTTATAGAAAATCTGTAAATTAACTGAGGTTTGAATTGTCTACTTTACTACAGTTGTTACACTGTTTAGAATTTAGTAGACTTTATATAAAAGTTTCTTGACTTTCAAATTGATATCAAGACTCAGACTTGGGTCCCAGAAATTCAACCACATCATACAAGTGTGCAGAAAAGAAAATAATAATAATAATAATAATAATAATAATAATAATAATAATAATAATACATGATCCCACTGCACATTCGCTAGGATCAGAGAATGCTATTTATAATGACATTATTTACATATTAAAGCTTTTGCCACTATTGCATTATGTGTTCTTAATGTGATTATTTAAATATTTTATCTATAATATACATGCTTTGACTGCCTGTCACTTTGCTGCTCTGAAATTTCCCATTTGTTGCACAATAAAGGATCAAACTAGAAAATTCCTGAAGAAATTTAACCGGGGCCTGCCAAAGTGTGCCCGTCGGATTGGACCCAGCGTTCTGATGCTAAACATTGGCATCAATGCTAAGCTTGGCTAAAAAAATCACAGGAATGTTGACTAACATGGACTTGCACCACTCAGTCTGTTAAAATAAGTGTATATGCTAAAATTAGCCAAAATGCTATTGTTAGCATTAGCAAATGCTAATGTCAGTAGCATGTGGGACATCACTAGCTTGTTGTCTGTATTTGACTTATTCCATTCACTGTAAACCTGAGAGAAAATGATACTGCAGGATAATGTTATTGCACTGCCTGTGGCAGTGCACTAGTGTGGGACAGCGAACTGCTAATGTTTGTGCTAAAGTTAATGCACTGTCTTGCTGCGCAAGACCTGAGAGAAAAAGATAATGTAAGATAATATCATTGCAGCGCCTGCAGCGCTGCCCTAGCCACAGTCGAATCTTAAGGCTTTTATTTTGAAATTTTCAGTAAGCTTCATTTTAAATGTCCAAACTAATCTCATGATTAACATTCATTGGGTTAAATGAGTTATAAAATGCCCAAAACAAAAATGAACTGTTGTAAAAGTTTTAGCGCTTTTATTTTGAAATTTTCAGTAATCATCATTTCAAGGGGCCCAACTAATCCCATGTGTAACAGTGATTGGGTTAAATCAGTCATATTTTGATCCAAAGAGCAATTATCTCCTTAAAAATTGTCAGGTCTTTTATTTTGAAATTTTCATTAAGCTTAATTTTAAATTGCTTCAGTAATCCCATGTGTAACAACAGTTGGTTAAATTCAGTTTTAAAACTCCCAAAACACAAGTAGTTGTAAAGGATGGCTTAGTCCTCCTCAGTAGAAAGTGACAGTTCCGCCATGTTGTAGTTCTTAAATTCAGTCATTGTAGTTCTAAAGAGCAGCTCAACTGTCATGTGAGTGAGACACACAAGGAGAGACATAATTCTAACTGTTTGAAGCAGTTAGTTTTTGTGAAAGCCCTGAGAGGAATATTCAGGCTTTTATTTTTGAAATTTTCAGTAAGCTTTATTTTAAAGGGATACACTAATACTATGAGTAACAGTGTTTGGGATAAATCAGTTATCCATTGGTGAAAACAGCAAGTAGTTCTACATATCAGTTCTGCCCTCTGTTTTAACTGAATTTTATTTAAAACTACAAATATGGAGTAGTTGTAGTCCTAATCAGCTGCTCGGCCCTGCTGTGTTCCGTTGCTATGGGAATGTCTCCTCTGCCAACTGCCATGTGTGTGAGACAGAAAGGTGGAGAAAGAATTCTATCTTTGTGAGACACCCAGTCAGTTTGAATGAAAAAAGCAGTCCGAACAACTCCTTCCCGTTCGGCAACCGTGACACGTATCGGAAAACGGTTTGAAGCGTATGAGAGGGCTATCTTTCGTCTCCGATAGTACCGCGATTCATATCTGTACATCACTCACAGTAATAACAGCGACGAGATAAAAATGGTTGTGCGCTGAAGTTTGACATTTTTGAGAAATACATGGAAGTCAATGTGGCTGAGGGTGTGAAAATCCTGTCGCATGACGTCGCTCTGAAGCACCTTGACAGAAAACCGTAAGCCGTAGGAAAATTTCGAAAACATTTTACCGGAGCAGGCACTGGTATTGATGTCTTGACCGAGTTTGATACCGATAGGGCGATATTTGTGAGCGTGACTGCAATTTCAAAATTTATTTGGGGGTCAAAATCGCTCTGCTTCCCACACTCTAACGAGACGTCAGTTACACTCTAGTTTCGTCAGTTTCTAACTGACAAAAATTTTTGATCGTTTTTCGCTTTTTACGTCGCCATCGTAACTCCGAATCCCACCAAAAGTAATAGCTCCAATGCCGGCGCCGAGCCGCACGTTTTGATACCACTTTTGTGGGTGGGCTCGCAGCGGTACGAGCCGCATTAACGGTCACGGAATAAGTTATAATAATAAAAGAAACATTCTATTAGGTGAAGAACAATAGGTGCCTGCCATGCAATGCATGGAGGAAGTGACTCACTTGCTTTGCAAGTGAGCCACTGCTCTCCTTATGCATTGCTATGGGCAGGCCCCAATGACAACACATCTGTTGGTGCGGGCATGTGCTGACAAAAGAACCTGCTGGCTAATGCGGTTCAAGGTGCGAGTGTGTGTGTGTGTGTGTGGGTGTGTGCGCGTGTGTGTGTGCGAAAAAGAGACTGAGTCAGCATGGGCTTTGGATGAAATCATATCCCACCAAACTATGAACTGCACTTATAATTCTTGCATGATATAATAATATTTATTTTATATTCTTGTTTTTAAGAAGCTTCAGTGCTGCTAACATGTATATGTGAGGGTGAATGTGTCCTGTCCTTTGTGTCGATGCTCAAAATGTGAAACACATCCTGTGATGCTATTGTGAATTTGAGAAGAAGTTCACAGTGACCCTTGTCAAATAGGGATTAATGGATGACCAATTTTATTTCATATCAATTAGAGGGTGAAAAGAATAAGTCATCTATTTACCCCCTAAATTTAAGAAAATTGTAGGGTATTGCAATGAAAGTAATAAATGGCAACCCAAGAAGTTATTCAATAACAAAATAATTTGTACCACGACAGTAAGATCTGAACAAATAAAATATGATCTGTTTATTTCGTTTGTTGGGTTCAGTGCTGATTGCAAGTTCTAATACCTGCTAACCTATGCAGTTTGTCATCTTTAGCAAGTGCAGTCATCTCTGTTTGCTAACGCTATCCAAGTTTTAACCTTGTGACTGTCAAACAAACTATTAAACAAACTATTTATGTAAAGTCAAACCATCAGCATTAGTTGACTTTGTTAGACACCTCATAACCTGACAAAAATATTCACCATCGCAATTTTTCACCAGTGCATCAGATTTGTAGGATTTTTTTACATCAATATGTGCAAAGTGAGAGGCTACATAATTTCAATAAGAGCTCTGCGCATTAGTAAGATTTACTTCAAATCCAATGTTATGCAATAAACAGGAAAATAGAGGCCTAATCTTTACTGCTTTGTTTTTTTAACCTCTTGTGAACATCAACCTGCCTTTTGATCGAGGAAGTAAAACCCTGAATAATTTCACCTCTGCTAATAGAGTGGTACACTTGGAGCAATGTTAACGATCTGTGCGTAAAGCTCCTGTACCATCATGCAAACACTCTGGTGGCTCGCTGTGACAGCAAAATACTTTCATATTTCATGGCTCTAACTGTATTTGTAATATTGTTTTAATGGAAATTTTAGGATAAAACTTGATCAATTTCAATGGTAAAAACTGCCATTTTTACAGTAAAAGGTTAAATAAAACACCATTTATTACTGTAGAATCAGCAATTGTAAAAATTGTCTGACTGTAATTTTAACGGTTAAATTCTGGCAACCACAGCTGCTGGTATTTTACCTTAAAAATGCAAATTTTTTTTTACAGTGAACATTGTCACATACACCCACATAAATATGACTGTCCCAGTCTGCAGGTTCATTCTCTGTTATTCTCACCGTCTCTACATAATAATATACACCCGGATTTAAACAAATGCTCCAGGTGAGGCTTGAACTCACAACCTCGGCATTGCTCCAAGTGTCCTATAAATACCGCGCGCTAACCGATTGCGCCACTGGAACTCGCGGTAATCTGCGGAATACTGAAGAAAAATCTTTCAAGTTGAAGTTTCGTTTTCTTTTTTTCTTATAATTATATATATATTTTTTTTTTATCGGTACTGTAGTTAAAGTATGGTGTAATTTTGGGGCCGCCGTAACCGAGCGAGTTTTTGAAAATGCCGAATTTACTTGAAGCAGCCAGAAAAAAAAACAGACAACGATGTGGCTGTGGTGGCTCCAGGGAGGCGCTAGGGGGTGCTATAACTCCCCATGGATCAGACGAAGCACCCGAGAGAAATGTTTAATTTCTTTGAATATTTTATAAAATCTGACTGTGATTATATTACGAATATTATAATATATTATAAATTGACAACAACAAAAAGACACTCAGAGAAGGCGATGAAGAAAAACATATTTTTTAATATTAAATTATTTTAAAATATTGACCTAAAATTTAATAGTGGACAGTGTGTATCATGTAATAGCATGAATTGCTACTTTTTTGGTCAGTTGGTCACAAAGCAACATTTATTTACATTTGTTTGATGGGAATCTGCAATAACGATTTTTTTAAAAAAGCTAAATTTGTTTTTTTTTTTCAGGGTGTATAAACCCTGAAAAAGTGTTAAAATCAACTCTGTGGGAGGTCAATCAACACTGGGCTTTTTGCAGTGCAGAGTTTGGGACATGTGGGGACAAATCATGTGGATTTTGGTCAGGGGGGAGTTGTCTTTTTATTGACTTTTCAAGTGAGACCCTCATTGTTTAGGGTACTGCTGCTGGAACAGTGATGTCACAGAGAACAATGACATTGTGATGTCATAGTCAAGAACTTTGACTCTGTCAAAGTCTCTCTCAAAGTCATTGAGTTCCAAGAGTTCCAAGGTAAGGTTACTTTCCGTGATAATCCGTTTGCAGACGTGAAACGATCGACGTAAAAGAAGACGAAAATGAGCATTTCACCAGAAGGATCGCCGGCCAAGGAATGGTCGGATCAGTTAACTGAGAAGGATCCCCAATCCCATAAGAAACCGCAAGAGGACAACGAAACAGAGAATCCTCCTTTCAAGGACAAAGTTCAACGCAATGAAAAAGATATGCGGGTCCAGCAAGGCAGCATATGTCAGCTGAAGAAGGAACTGAAACTGCAAGAGGCTAAATGTTTTAAACTTTCGAACAAAAATAAAGGGCTTGAGACCAAACTTCAGGAAAGTGAACTTAGAATTCATGATCTAGAAGGTCTGTTAAAGTCCATGGAACGAGGTCTTGCAGAGAAGACAAATTCTCTAATGGCTGAAATGGCACGGAGGCGCAACCTGGCTGACAAAGTGACAACACTGAAGGTGTACAAAGAACGAGCGCTGGATGCAGAAAAATCGTTGAAAGAGCTTACGGAGGACAGTCAAAGATTGAAAATACAACTAGACACATCTCAGCAAAAAACAACCTCATTTAGAAATGAATCAGAGGCCCTTAGAGCCGAGCTTAAAAAGCAGTCAGAGCTCCTGAGAAATAGAGAGAACACGATTACGGCTTTTAGGATCTCATTGGATGTAAAACA
The DNA here is from genome assembly GCA_010277075.1 of Poeciliopsis retropinna. NCBI lineage: Eukaryota > Metazoa > Chordata > Actinopteri > Cyprinodontiformes > Poeciliidae > Poeciliopsis > Poeciliopsis retropinna. The sequence continues at coordinate 4,294,689 of VMRM01000009.1, forward strand.
AAAGCAAATCGATGTTCAGAAAGAGGAGCTTAAGAGACAAAGCAAACTTGCACAGGAAATAGAACTGGAGGCGAAAAGGAATCGGCAGAATGAAGAAGCATCAATGAAGCGACTAAAGCACAAAGATGACGAAAATTTGAGCCTACGAAACGAAGTCACGTCACTAAACAAGGCTGTGTTTGAGTTTGAGAGGAAGTTGTCAAAAAAAGAGTTGAGACACCACATCCTCCAGGACAAATATCAAAAAGCTCAGGCAGAAATTGCACTCCTGCAGAAAAAAAACCAAGCACTGGAAACTACTACAGCGAATCTTGATAGAGAGGTTGCTGAAACCCAGACACTCCTCCAAAGGTCCCGTCAAGAGAATCGGTTTCTTAAGAATCGAATGCAGAAGGTCAGGATAAAGCTGTCTGGATCGATTCAGCACGGCAAGGAAAACGAGATCAAATTTGATAAAGACCTCCTGCGTCTAAAGGTGGATTATATGAAACTGAAGAGGCAGAAAGAAGACGCTCTGAAAAAAAACAGAAGAGCCACAGAAAAACTCTACTGTAATGCAAGAAAGATTGGTATACAAACTGATATAATTCGCGAACAGGAAAGTAGGATTACAGAACTATCTAGGGAAGTTCTGCGACTCCATAAGAATGCGCAGAAATTTAAAATGGTGAAAGAAACTTATTCTAAGGTGGAAAAGTTAGGGCTAGATGAAGAGACAGGAGATTTTATAATTCTCCCAGAAGACAACGACGACTGGAAAAAGCAAAAACTCAGACTGCTTCGTGCCAAGAACCAGAGATTGACCAAAAAACTGGAAAAGAGAGAGGCAGAAATTAAGTATCTCAGACGTGAGCAGAAGAAACTGCAGCGTGTGGCACACAATCTCAAGTTTCAGTTTGAACAACTGCCGGAAAATACATTGGATATAGTGCAGGAGAGTGAGACCAACGTTAGAGTACTCAAAAGACAGATACAAGCCCAAGAAGCAGAAATAAGTGCATGTGTGACAAAAATAAGAATGCAACAAATCGATAACAAAAAGTTGAAAAATAAGCTTACAGATATCACATTTTCAAAGAGAGATGTACTTCCGCCCATTCCGACAAACAATATCAAACCGAAACCTGAGGACACGGAACTAAAGACTACAATGAAACCCCGAAACATTGTTTATCTTCCGCCTATTCAAATCAGTTCATATGGAAAAAACTGAGTAAAGAAGTAAGAGGATGTGGCTATTTCTGCATGACTGATGGAATGATAGCATCTGAGAAAGATGTAGGAAGAATCTCAGTATTTGGGGCAGGGTCCTGAAGCTGACGGGTACTGGCGGGCAAAGCAGCATGCGGCTCGAGGTGTTTGCGGAGGCAAGAACCCGGGCGTATGAGGACTTTGGAGAGACCATGGACAAAGACTTCTGCACGGCTTCGAGGCGATTCTGTTCCACCATCCGGCGTTCAGGGGGGGAAGCAGTGCAGCACCAACACTGTTTTATAGTGGGGATGGTGTGCTGCTGACCTCGACTCGGGACGTTGTGGGCCGGTGGGCAGAGTACTTCGAAGACCTCCTCAATCCCACCAACATGCCTTCTGTTAAGGAAGCTGAGCCCGGGGACTCTGGGTTGGGCTCTCCAATCTCTGGGGATGAGGTCGCTGAGGTGGTTAAAAAGCTCCTCAGTGGCCGGAACCCAGGGGTGGATGAGAGTCGCCCAGAGTTTCTTAAAGCTCTGGATGTTGTAGGGTTGTGTTGGCTGGTGCTGGCTGACATGACTCTGCAATGTTGCATGGACATTGGGGGCAGTTCCCCTGGATAGGCAGACTGGGGTGGTGGTCCCCCTGTTCAAAAAGGGGGACCGGAGGGTGTGCTCCAATTATAGAGGGGTCACACTCTTAAGCCTTCCTGGAGAGGTCTATTCAGGGGTTCTGGAGAGGAGGGTCCGTCGGATTGTCGAACCTCGGATTCAGGAAGAGCAGTTTGGTTTTCGTCCTGGTCGTGGAACACTGGACCAGCTCTACACCCTCAGCAGGGTCCTGGAGGGTGCATGGGAGTTCGCCCAATCGGTCTACATGTATTTGTGGACTTGGAGAGGGCGTTCGACCATGTCCTTCAGGAAACCCTGTTGGGGGTTCTCCGGGAGTATGGGGTACGGGCCCTTTGACACAGGTTGTCAGGTCCCTGTATGACCGGTGTCAGAGTCTGGTCTGCATTGCTGGCAGTAAGTCGGGCTCGTTTCCGGTGAGAGTTGGACTCCGCCAGGGCTGCCCTTTGTCAGTGATTCTGTTCATCACTCATGGACAGAATTTCTAGGCGCAGCCAAGGTGTTGAGGGGATCCATTTTGGTGGCCTTAGGATCGCATCTCTGCTTTTTGCGGATGGTGTGGTCCTATTGGCTCCATCAGGACGTGATCTGCAGCTTTCGCTGGAGCGGTTCGCAGCCGACTGTGAAGCGACCGGGATGAGAATCAGTGCCTCCTAGTCCGAGGCCATGGTCTTGAGGGTAGAGTTCTTCTCCGGGTCGGGGTGGGAGGAGGGGTGGGGTGTCCTGCCCCAAGTGGAGGGGTCTATCACAGGTCTTGTTAACAAATGAGGGAAGAAGGGAGCAGGAGATCGACAGGCGGATTGGTGCAGCATCTACTGTGAAGCAGGCGCTGTACTGGTCCATCGTGGTGAAGAGAGAGCTGAGCCAAAAAGCGAAGCTCTCAATTTACTGGTCGATCTATGTTCCTACCCTCAAAAGAACGAGATCAGGGATACAAGTGGCCGAAAGGGGTTTTCTCTGTAGGGTGGCCGGCCTCTCCCTTAGAGATGGGGTGAGAAGCTCGGTCATCTGGGAGGGACTCAGAGTAGAGCCGCTGCTCCTCCACGTCGAGAGGATCCAGTTGAGGCTCGGGCATCTGGTCAGGTGTTTCAGGCACGTCCCACCGGGAGGAGGCCCCAAGGAAGACCCAGGGTACGCTGGAGGGACTATGTCTCCCGGCTGGCCTGGGAACCCCTTGGGGTTAGCCCGGAGGAGCTGGAAAAAGTGGCTAGGAGAGGGAAGTCTGGGCCTCCCTTCTTAAGCTGTTACCCCAGCGACCTGACCCCAGATAAGCGAAAGACAATGGATGGGTGGGTGGGTCCTGCAGGACTTGCCTTTCCTGCCCATTCCATGTATTGGATCCTGTGGACGCCTGTCTGGTACCCGTCGATGGAGGCCAAGATGGAGTATTCCAGCCCTATGGTCCCTGCGCTTCTCGGCCCTGTAGACGCAGGGTGAATCCTAGCAACCTGCTGCCTCTTTGCCGGGAGTCCTGGACGCCAGCTGATAGTGTAGACCCACCAATTTCTACCAGGATTGGTTTATAAATGCCAGGTTACTGGCAAATAAAACTTTCGTCATTAGGGATTTCTTTCCCTAACTTTATTTATAACAGAATCGTGGACCAGGTTTTGTCTCATGAAGATGTAAAGCTTTGGTTCATGCATCGAAGTGCATAAAATGCATCTATGGGGTAATTTCATTCTCACTGAAAAAAGAAAACAGGGTTGGATCAACAGATTAATTTCAAACATGTTTGATTATTTTAAGGTGATCAAGATGTGTATCCAACCACACATACATAAGTTCCTGCGCAACAGGGCACACCTTTGCGCTGTGTCACAATTACGTGGCACAGTGTAATTGTGCCGGCACTGGTACCGGTCCACCTGTAGCCATCATTCAGTTGAGCCGCCCGCTTTGCAGAAAGCATTTCTATTCTGTAAATGTACAACTTATGCACATGATTCAACTATTTAGAATAAATGTCCAGATTCCCACGCTGTTATTCTTTAAATCCCTGCTGGCATTCTAACAGGCATTTGCACAATCTCTTTATTTATTTTATTTATTTTTAATTTGGATTTTTTTTCTCTAAAAGATATTATTTTTGTTTGTGTGAGGTGATCTTGTGCCCTAAAAACCCATTTCGCATAAAATATGGAATTGTTGTGATCATAAATACTCATACTGCTACAGAGACGTTGCCATGGTTACGGCTTCACGTAGTGGCAGACTTCTGTATATTTATACTAATTTACATTTGTATTTAAGGGTGGCGACAGGGCTACTACTGTCTAATATTAGCCTTTGCTATCTTCTTCTCTCAGGTCATCAACATTAGCCTAAACATTAGCAGTGCACTACCGCCCACTACTAGTGGCATTCGCTAATGCTAATTAGCCATAGCTAATTAGCATTTGGTAATGCTAATTCTCATTAGCCTTTTCCTTGAAAAAAGGAAAAGGCTAATTATCAAATGCTAATTAGCCTTAGCATCTGCTAAGGCTAATTATCATTAGTCTTTTTCTTGATAAAAGCTTTTAGATATTTTTCTTATTAGCCATGTTTAGTTCACTGACTAGAGGAAGTCCATGACAGTGTTTCTCAATTCTGGTCCTCATGCCCCCCTGCCCTACATGTTTTAGGTGTTTCCCTTATGCCACACACCTGGATTGAATATGTGGGTGATTAACAGGCTTCTGTAGCACTTGATGTTCTGGAATAGAGGTACATCTAAAACATTCAGAGCAGGGGGGCCTGAGGTCTGGAATTGAGAAGCGCTGATGTAAGACAACATGCTAGTGATATCCAACATGCCACTAGCAGCCTTTAGGCTAACATTAGCATTTTGGCTAATTTTAACTAATACACTAATTTCAACATACTGAATGGCACAGCTCCATGTTAGTCAACATGCTTGTGGTTCTCCACATGCTATTTAGTAATTGTTAGCTAAGCTTAGCATTGAAGCTAATTTTTAGTATCAGAACGCTGGGTTCCAACTGAAGGGCACACTTTGGCAGGCCCTGGTTAAATTTTCAGATATTTCCAGTTAATTGGAGAGTTAACTGTAGTGGGGGGGAACTACCCAAGGATAACAACAGAGACATTTGAACAACTAACCTTTCAAAAAACATCTCTAAGACCCTGATAGTTTAAATACTCAACTGTTGCATCTGTTGCTTGTTTCCCCTCTACCAAAACAGAGGCTTTAAAAACCTCTGTTTTTAATGTTTTGTTTTACTGTTCATTTAAAGCACTTTATAGAAAGAAATGATGATTATCTTTTTATGGATGGTTCTCCCCCCTTTATTGCTGCATTCCTAAATTTAGCTGAATTTAATAGTCATAAAGTAGTTGTATGAACTGACATGAACCTTGCATGTTCTTCACTTGATTACAACAACTAATAAAACTATAAGAACTAGTAAATGCTATGGTTTTCACCATGTAGTGAAAGCTTATACAGAAGGTGAATCATTCTTTTTAACCCATTCATGACTTATTTAGAAATGCTTGTTGGGGCTTTTCTGTTGACTCCACCCTTAGCTTGCGTTAAAATGACATAGCTCAAAACCTACCACAGCATGCGGTGTCAAACCTGTAACCAAACCCTGCTGTGTTAAATGACCCGAGCTGCTCTGGTTGATTTAATATCCTCTGTTTTAACTGATTTTGATTTAAAACTACAAATATGGAGAATTTGTAGTCCTAATCAGCTGCTCGGCCCTGCTGTGTTCCGTTGCTATGGGAATGTCTCCTCTGCCAACTGCCATGTGTGTGAGACAGAAAGGTGGAGAAAGAATTCTATCTTTGTGAGACACCCAGGCAGCTTGAATGAAAAAAGCAGTCCGAACAACTCCTTCCCGTTCGGGAACCGTGACACGTATCGAAAAACGGTTTGAAGCGTATGAGAGGGCTATCTTTCATCTCCGATAGTACCGCGATTCATATCTGTACATCACTCACAGTAATAACAGCGACGAGATAGAAATGGTTGTGCGCTGAGGTTTGACATTTTTGAGAAATACATGGAAGTCAATGTGTCTGAGAGTGTGAAAATCCTGTCGCATGACGTCGCTCTAAAGCACCATGACAGAAAACCGTAAGCCCTAGGAAAATTTCAAAAACATTTTACCGGAGCAGGCACTCGTATCGATGTCTTGACCGAGTTTGATACCGATAGGGCGATATTTGTGGGCGTGACGGCGATTTCAAAATTTATTTGGGGGTCAAAATCGTTCTGCTTCCCACACTCTTAACGAGACGTCAGTTACACTCTAGTTTCGTCAGTTTCTAACTGACAAAAATTTTTAATCGTTTCTCGCTTTTTACGTTTTCAAGGGGCCCAACTAATCCCATGTGTAACAGTGATTGGGTTAAATCAGTTATATTTTGATCCAAAATTTTTGATCGTTTTTCACTTTTTACGTCGCCATCGTAACTCCGAATCCCACCAAAAGTAATAGCTCCAATGCCGGCGCCGAGCCGCACGTTTTGATACCACTTTTGTGGGTGGGCTTGCAGCGGTACGAGCCACATTAACGGTCACGGAAGAAGTTATAATAATAAAAGAAACATTCTATTAGGTGAAGAACTGATTCACCTATTAGGTGAAGAACTGATTCCCTATGCATTGCTATGGGCAGGCCCCAATAATAAAGAAACATTCTATTGGGTGAAGAACAATAGGTGCCTGCCATGCAATGCATGGAGGCAGTGACTCACTTGCTTTGCAAGTGAGCCACTGCTCTCCTTATGCATTGCTATGGGCAGGCCCCAATAATCAATCAATCTTATCTATGTAGCACATTTGAGCTACAAGAAAGATCAAAGTGCTTTACATATTAAAAGGACAAAAAAAAAAGTCATAAAAAGCAGCACACAGTCAACAATTGAGTAACATAACAAACATCATCACTACAAATCAAATATGTTGGTCACTGTTGCATTTATTATGGTCCCAAACCAACTCTGATCAGGCAGGTTTCTAATCTAGATTGAAAGGAACTCAGTGTTTCAGTTGTTTTGCAGTTTTCTAGAAGGTTGTTCCAGATCTGTGGTAAGTAGAAGCTGAACGCTTTTTGCCAGTCACAAAATAAATGCACTGCATTGATCAAAAAGGCAACAAGTTCATTTTATCTAACTGAAATAATAATAAAAAATGGAATCAAATGACCCACGCAAATTTTGGAAAATGATTGTGTGGATATGTTAAAACTGTTTTAATACGCACTTTGATGAATCTAATTTCTTTTGAGACTCCTGTGCCTTTTAGAAGCCCGACCTGTCGCCAGACCTTTGCTTTCTCTGAAATGAAAGTCTTTGAGGTTTGGAGGGAGTAATGCCAAGTGTAGCTCAACTATAAGGCTGCAGATGATAATCAACTAAGAGCCTCTTGGCTCTTTGGGAGCTCTTTTTACTACTGGACATCTTGAAGTTGTGCACCCACTGAGACAGCCCATCAGTTGGAGGGTTGCAGGAATGCTCATGATGGTCTGCTGCAACAGATTACCAACATGTGAAAACATACGCAATAGGAATATCTATTGGCAAGTGTGCAATAAGTGAGCACGGCACTCAAAAACAAAAACTCTCCCACTCCGTGATTGTCATGAACTTTGTTTCCTTAACCAAATGTTGCAGCTCAGAATGTCTCGACTTCCTGTGAGTGAATCCTTTCATCCCAGCATTACATTAATCTCGTCTTTCTCGTCTGCCTTTAATCCAGCTCTTCTCTCTCAGTAGAGTACTCAGTTGAGCTCGAAGGCAGGTCTGTGCATGTCCCCCTCCCACCCACACACTCTTTCTCACACACGCAAAACCTCCACTCCGCACACCCCGGGGGATCTGAAGTCATGGGAAATGCCTGTGACCAGGCTACAGAATTGAGTCCTGCCACAAGACACGATTGTTGTTCAACACATTAAAACCACCTGTTTAACATGATGTTTGCCCCCAGCACAGCTCTGACCTGTGAACATGTAAAACAGACAGAAGTGAGCAGAAAGCAGAGCCTCTGTGGTTCTATCTGGATTATAGCAACAGATTAATTGCAACCACATTGAAATAAAAGTAAATGGGTCCCATTCATATGGCAAATGGTAAAATTACTTGAGTAATGTACTTAAGTACAGTTCTTGGGAACTAATACTCTAATTGAGTAGCACTTGTTAAACATTGAGCTTCTAAATAACCTATGCGGCTGTAGTCACAGGAGCATGAAGCTGCTTGGAGCTTGATGGAGATCCGATAGCCTTCGCCTTGAGTTTGTTTTCGTTGTTCCCTGTGTCAACTCTTCCTGTGGTCCATGTTCAGTGTAGTAACCATCAACCAGCACAGTGTTCACCTATCGCTTGCTGGGAATCAGAATTCTGCAAACCAAACATGTCAGGGAAACCTCAAATAGTGGCGCCAAAACCGTTATGAGTCTGAATTTGCATAAATGTTTGACTTATGTAATTATTGATAACTTGTTATTCATTAATTTATTAGTGCAAACATTTGCTTCGTTTAAGCAGAACCAAAAGTGTTGGGAAGTAGACCCATGCAGCCAAAAATGTACTCCAGCAGGCTTAACTTTGACTATGAAAAGTTATAATTGCTTCTGGCAATTATTAATAACATTTGTAATTTTGATTAAAAACGACTAAATCTCGGCACTGCTCATTTATTGAGAAAAACAAACATAAATTACAGCTAGAAAGTTCAGTCTCAGTTATTATTTACATCTGCCTGATAAGGCCAAGGTTTTAAAATAACAATTGAAGGCATAAATTCAGCACTAAGTTAATCCTGAACAGCAATATGTTACTTTATTTTATTCTACCAACTCACTGCACTAATACACACAGCCAAAACAGAGAGGAAGATGAAATGGGGAAACTAAAACCTCTAAAGGTGAAAACACATAAAAGTAGAGCCATTGAAATGATGCAGTGATGTCACAGTTCAGTATGAGTCCTGATCATTGCAGCCAAAGATTTGTTTTAAGGGGAAAATGGGATGTGTCAATTAGTTTTAACTAATTCAGGCTCATTTACCACAGTATGCTGTTTATTCTTCATACAGCAACACCAGAAATATGCAATAATAAGACCTGATATTGAGGAAGTAATGGGTTATTTGAGTTATTTGGATTATTGTTCTGTACGCCTTTCTTTGATTAGATCAACCTTGTTTCTATTTTACGTTAGTTCAGTTCTCCTTAGTGATTCTAGGTTTGTTATGTTTATTTATTTCTAGTTATTCTTTGTTATTTTTCCATTCATTTTCCCAGTTCTCCTGTTGTGTTCCCTCCCTCAACCCCTGTGCAGTTCTCTCTCTCTCAGAGGCCACATAAACGATCTAATGAAGTACACAACTTTAGTTACTGTAGTTCCTTCCAGCCATTGGCCATCATTGACTATCTCTAAAGAAGTCCAGGGTCAGTCTGGTGACTTTATAAAATTTCTATATATTCCCAATAAATTAAAGGCTGTTCTTCCTGTTCACTGTTCTTTGGTACATTGTGGTACTGCTGGTAATTTCTTATCTCTTTGCTTCTAACTAATTAGTCTGCTTTCTGGCCTTGAGCCTTGCTTTCCCCTTCTCCATCTTCTCTTCTTATTCTGCTAGTTTTTTCCCATCCACCTTACCACAAGAGACCATCAGGCCTCGTCTGTGGCTCGGCCCAAATCCACCGAGGCTTGTCCTCATTATTACAAAAAGATCTGGCTCAAGTGACAGCAAAGCCACAGTTTGTTGTGAACACCAATTATAAGATAATTAGCAAGTGTTTTGTTCTGAGTGCACTGTGCAGTACTGCTGCCTCAGCTTCAGTCAGAAGGCCAGCATCATGGTTTCAATTAAAAGCTCCAAACTTCACAGCACAATTCAGGACAGTTTCACTTAGGACTAAATTTCTCTAATATAGTATAAATTTACACAATATTTAGAAAATCATTTTCAAACAAAAAGTAACGTTAATAGTAAAAAAAAAAAAAGTCCTAGCAACTCTGTTAGCTAGTTGCAAAGCAATAGCTAAGCTAAAGCTAAAAGAAATGACATTCTGTCAGGAAACACCCTCAAAGCTAAGCTTACAGGATACTAGGAGCTAGGGGAACGCCCTCTTTGGGGCGCAACTTAGGTAGAGGCAAACAAAGGAGGTCACAACCCCGTCTGGGGGCCATTCTGACTTGCTACCTCTCAAAGGTGGCATGTGAAATGGACCAGCTGTATTTTGGTATTAATAAATGGAATTCGTGGATTGAACTTGCCAACTCTTCTGTAACCTCATACATCAAGAACTCAGCATGGAGAACGGATAATTCTCCACAACAAGCAGCTTGAATCTCACCTGGAGTATCTTGGTTTATTAAACATGTTTTGATATTGATCCTATTTTGTCAATGTGACGATACGGTTCGAAGTCAGCTGTTGATTGGTGCACTGGCTGAGGGGACGGGAACAGAGACAAGTCATCCGGCAGACTTCTGAATCAGAGAAGCTTGAGAAGTCTTTCATTTTGACAGCTGGTGTCAAACATTTTGAAAGTTGTAGCAGAGATTTTAAAAGAGCCAGCCTTCTATAACCCGACTTCTTCAGGCGTCCATGGCAGATGGAACTAACGTGGATGGATCTAGAGAAACTCATCCATGCATTTATCTTTATTCGCATTGATTGGTGTAAGTGTTCTCACAGGTCTGCATAAAAAGTCAAACAGTCACAGCTGATCCAGAATGCTCTTGCTCACGTTCTCTGAAAGAGAAGATAAAAGTCCAGAGGTTCTAGAGAGAAAAAGTGTCCAGAGAGGGATGTGATCCTCTCTAGACACAGAGGATCAGTGGTCTGTGAAGTGCTACGAAGACTGTTGTATTTGGCTGCAGTGTGTTTTCCCAAGAGCAGGAGCTGATTTTTTCAGGGGAACCAAATTTCACACAAGATCGGTTTTCGCTCCATCTGTAAAAAAAACAACAAAAAAACCTGTTTGTATTCTAAGAGTTCACGACACTGGATTTTAAAGCTCTCGTTTGGAGGGGCTTGTTTGCTTCAACATTGTGAAAATGATGAACAGCTTCCTGCAAGAACAAAGAAAATGGGCTGTTTGACACACAAATAGTGACATTTTGTGTGAATTTGGTATTAAGGCAACGCAGCTTTTTTTCTGTGGATTTCCTCAGCAACTTCACTTCAGTCTCATTTCAAAAGCTTCACGCAGATAGTAGTTTTGTCTACACAATGCTGTCTTCTCATCTTCTTTGGCCTAGTGTTTACATCTCATTCTAGGGCCTGTTTCAGAAATCTTTGATTGATAAAAACTCAGAGTAAATTGTGTTTGGCTGCAGAGTTGTGACTTTAAGCACAAGGAAGTGCTTAGAAAACGTGTTTCCTTTCCTGAAGGAGGCTGCACACAGAGAGCAAATACTCTCCAGAAATCTCCATCAGGACAGGGTTATGATTATGATCATTATGATTTCCAGATCAATATGCTTTCTCTCAATTTACTTCAATAAAATGACTTCCCACACATCACTAATATAACAGAAGTACAAATTCTTTGCATTTTGCTTTTATGCCAGTGGCATGCTGTCAGAAGTGTTACTGTTACACAGAAGATACAACTATACAGCAGAGATGCTGATCAGGTGTACCTCACAGATATGTATTGGTTCTCCGGAGCAGACTGGAGTGTATCTCTGCTACATCATTCTGTTCTATTTTCATTTTATGTTGAGGACTTTGTACTATTTTTTGTGCCTTTATTTATGCTAGAATGGCAAAAAAAAAAAAAAAGCCTCCAGCCACTAGGTGGCAGCAGTGCTCAAACTAATCACCAGGCTGCTGGTTTGGCCCAGTAGAGAGATAATCTACACAGTCAGGGACTCTAGTGGTGGGAACAGCAGTTCATCTGGATCTCTAGCATCAAATGCAAAGAAATGCTTTATTGATGCTAAACGGAAATTAAATGTTGTTGTGTCTCTTTTAATGACAGAGTTATTATGGATAGTGAAGGCTGTTGGCAGAAAAGATCTCCAGCAGCAGTCTGTATTACGGTGATCTCAACAAACCTCTGACTGAGGCACTCTGCCTTTCTAAGAGGATGGACAGTGTTGTCCATAACCTTCTTGATTTTATGAAGAATCCTTCTTTGCAGCATCATCATCTTCAGAGGTTCCAGTCGTCCCCAGAACAGAACCAGCCGTCTTTATCGGGTAGTTGAGTCTTTTCAGGTCCCTGACTCTGATGCTGCTGCCTCAGTAGATGATGGCTGAAGAGATTATAGAAGATCTGCAACATTTTGCTGCAAACATTAAAGGACCTTGGCTTCCTCAAGAAGTACAATCTGCTCTTGTCATTTTTTTAAGATTAAGGTGACCAAAAAAGGTCACCAGCTGTTACGTGGCGCACACAGCTTTAAATGGCTCCAGTCCTGATTTGCAGTAGGACTGCTGTGCTGGAGTGGCGCTGTGTCTCTGCAATCTGAGTCACAGAACACAGATGATCCACCAACCTGCCGCGCCCAGGCTAACGCCATCTGGACTGACAAATGACTGTTTTAAATGGACTTGTCATGAAATTGTCCAAACGCTCTATTTAGAGCAGCATCAGTGAATCTGTGATTGATCTCATTGGTCCTTTGAAGAAATCTGTTGATGCGGATTCACCTGAATTACTTCAGCCTGGCTCTATATAGCCGCGCCTCCTGAGCCTGGTTTGGTCTTTGTGAAAAGAATAAAGCCAGGATGAACTGGTGTCAAGCCTGGCTTTATCTCTTATGCTGGATTTTGTAACCGTACTTTTCTGAAACAGCCCCGGGATCACGACAGGAACTTTGTTTTTGTTGTGGGTTTGTTGTGAAACACAGAGATATTTCACCAGAATGATGCAGCTATTTGACATTTTAGATTCAACTCACCTGGTTAAAATAATGAAGTCATTTGTAGCTGAGGCTGATTCAGGTGTTGGACCGTGTTGCAGCACACTGGCCTCCAGGGACTGACGTTTGGTATTTGATAAACATTTTTTGTCGACCCTCTTCGAGGCAGCAGCAGCGTTGTTTTTATAACGATGCTGCAGTAACACGATGCTCCTAAAGATCCTTTTTTGTGTCAGTTCCGCTACAGTTCAACTATGAATGATTTATGCACAAAATCTCACACATTTCCCACTAAGAAATGTAAATCTAGGAAGTTTATGTAAAGCGAGTTCGGAAGAAGACTCAACAATCCAAACGTTTCCTCACTCAGACGCGATTCAGATGCGGAAATTTAACTTTCACATTCCCCTGCATGCATTGTCCAAACGAAGCCTATAGCCTGCAGGCGTCTTCACCTTTCTGGATCAATATTTCAGTGCGCCGAGGCGTTGCTCAGCCTCCATCCACCTGGAACGCAGCCAACTGCCGGTTTCTGTCCAACCAGCAGCCTCTGCAGAGTATGGCTTCTGCCCACACACACATTTAAAGGAACATCCAGACCGAAAAATAGCTGCCGCTACGCTTTGTTTTATTTTACCAGGTGAAGGGATTTAAAATGCAGACTTTTATTTTTATTTTTTTAAAGCGGTTTGAAAACTTGCAGTCGATTTACATTTCTGTAGAACGAAAAATAACCTTTGACCTTTGCCTTTACAGAAACAGCCGGTCTTGCCAGAGGGCATAAAATGTGAACACTTCACTAATGCACTAAAGGCTCGGTACATTCCTGAGTTAGTTTACATGCTAGGTGGGTCCATAGCCATGTAATTATGTTTTTGAGCCGCAGTTATAATCTTCAACCTTCAAATTTAGTGCAGCTCCCCGAAACAACGGTTTTTGACTCCTGAGAAACGTAATGTGCTGCGCTGTCTTTAGAAGTATTTGTAAACAAGATATTAAAATAAGTAATGTCCTAATTTCAGCAGTATTTAGAATTGAAAACAAAATATTGGCTTAAATCAAGAATCAAATCAGACTAATATCACAAAGTCAAGTACTTTAGATGTGACTTTGTTAAACCGCAAAATATTTGGAGATTAATTGGGACTTTAACAGTTAGAACCCAATAATTCACTTTGATAAATTATTTATCTACTTGCTACTTAGAGTTTTTGACTGAAGATTAACTTTAATCGTTTCCAACCATCTAACAAGTAACATCTAAAATAGCATCCAGTGATTGCACAAGGAAAGAAGCATAAAGATGTCCAGTGACCTTAATGAGCAGCAGTCAGAAATATAACTCGTTTCACTTGCTCACATCAAGGATCAGGTGATCAACAATAAATTAACTGCAGGATGTGGGTCAAAAATAAAGTGAAACTCATGTTATATGTATTTATTTCATATAGAGTAGACATTTCACTATGAGTCTGTCATTTTTATGAATATGGATTGCAGGAGAAAACCCAGATTTCAGCGTCTCAAAGATTAAAATACTTTGAAATACTGGAAACTCATTGTGTCTCTCCCTCCTGAGCCACTAGAGATCGTCTCTCCGTCTAGATAAGTACACTATATTAACATCTTATGTGTTTATTTATAAGGAACCCCATTAGTGTCCACTGAAGCGGTTACTGATCTTCAGTTGATGAAATACAAGTTGCACCAAGCCATACCGCAGCAACCAGTAGGAAAATTCACCTGCCTAAGAACCATAAAACCAGTCCACTTGCAGTGGATGGCCAGTAGTTATGATGCACTAATGTCCACTTCAGCGGTCTGCGTGCATTTATAACATAAAAATCCACAAAGAAACACAAGAAAATGTTTTTCTTTTAGATAGTTGTCCACTACAGCGAAGTGACTGCTATGCATGAAAGGGTTAACACGACGTTTATGGAAACCTGTTTTGATCGGTTCAGATTTTAATGAGTCACATCTGTCTGAAAGAATCAAAACTTAGCTTAGTTAAACTCAATGCAGGAAAGTCATGCTGCACCCCGCAAGTGACTTACCGTGTTTGCTTCATCGCAAGGACAGTCAAGCTAATTTCCGTAACAAGTAGCTCACTTGGTCAAAGTGCTATCTATCCAGGAAATGTACCACACAGCAAAGACTCACTCACTGGACACTGACCTGAAGGTCTGTCGATGGAGCCACTTGTCTTTGTTGTATGAGGAATTATTTTTGTGTAGGCTGGTGTGAGTTTTGACATGTTCTGTACTGAAGTCTGCTTTTTGTTGATTAAGGGCACAGTCTCAGTTCCATATAGGTGTCTGCGTGTGTCGGCATGTGGGTCTGTGTGTGCGTGTGTGTGTGTGTAGGCGCTGTAGTGCAGTTTCTCTGCTGGAGAGCTTGAGCAGTAAGCAAGCTCATAGTGGCTTCAGTAAGTTGACCGGCTTTAACAGCGGTGGACACGTGTTGGCTCTCCCACCCACCGCTTCTCTGAATCCTTTTAACAGATACTTGACAAGTGAACAATGGAAGTTATAAAGAGGAGGACAGTCTCACTACACCCACATACATACACGAAGGCTAACTCCAGGGCACTGGAATCAACTGTTCTTCATTCTGTGAGGATCAAAAACACAACAGACCACAGCGTAAAATAAGGCAGCAGTGTGCTTTCTCTGTTTTTGTTGCCTTATTAGTCGGAAAGCTGTCAGGCTGGTTAACAGCAACTAAAGCCCCAGAAATGCCTTGAAAAATGAATCAAATGAATGTAATAACAGCTGCAGCTGCTATTAACAAAACATCCAGACAGTTCACATGTCTCTTATTTGATGAAGATTCTTCTTTTTCGTTCATCTTGGGCTTTTAAGTACGGCATAATTGTAAAGAATTAGGGCAATTCTTCCGCTGCGCTCGGAAGATTTTCATTTCAAAACCTGATAAAATGCTGTTGATACTAATATCACTAAAACATGGAAGAGCAACCAAGGGGTCCATGTTGAGTCTGGAGGAGTCTGATAGAAAGTTGATGAAGATCACCGGTATGATGCTGTGGGAATGCTTTTCTTCTGCAAGACTGGTGCTCAGACTTTCAGAGTGTTTGATTGGTCACATTGCAACCAGTGAAAGAGCCCCATTTGCTCATGATCATCATTTTGTTGCTTCACTGTTTAGTACCTGCTGAGGCTCTTGGCTAAGGGATCATTTTGATGCTTTAATTTGTACTTGTGGTATAATGGAGAATTGCACCGTGCAGAATATGAAAAAGTAGAGCACAATGTTAGATTGTGTCATCCACGATTACAACTTCACTGTTGCAGATGCACAAGTTTTACTGATCTTTTTAACCTGCTAATTTTTTATTACAGGCAATGCCATTAGCACAATCCTGAAAAACAGTGTCCCTCAAATGCTCCCGAGGCCACTGACCCATGGTGAACATCAGGGTTGTTTGAGTCTTCATCTTTGTCTTTTCCCCGCAGAAATAATTGAATTCACTGTCTGACGTAGGCCAATATGTGGTGGTTTCTAATCAATCCAGTACTTCATTCACCTAAAGATTTAAGACCACTGTCCACATTGGTCTTGGATGGCTCATGTTTTCTTAACCATTTTAGAAAGGTGGTGTTATTCAGTGACTCCCTCAGCTGTCCAGGTGAGGACACGTCTGCGCCATCGTTGCGGTAGACCACATGCTGGGGATGCTGCCGGCCTGCCAGCGCCATGGAAATCTTTGAAAATAGGATTTTCTGCCCTTGGTGAAAACCTTGGAGGTTTACTAAGGCAACAAAACGGAAAGCGCCTCCAGAGACATAATTGAGTTGATCTAAGCAATAGCTGCATTGACTTCCTTTGACCATTAAGAGCTCAGCCAGCTACTGGGCTGGCTTAGCAAGCTAACTTTTAAACTGTATTTAAAAGTTTAGGTTTCTTCTGCTTAGTTTTACCAAAAAATGCCAAAAGCGCTCCCATCTGTTGTTAATAAATACTGTTGTTAGTTTATAAATCATTCAGTGGCTTAGCACCAAAGTGCATTAAAGCTCTACTGTTGTATCAACCTTCTGCTTTCGGACCATTCGGGTCTTCTGGATCTGGTTCTGCTCTGCACACTCAGAACTAGAACCAAACATGGAGAAGCAGCAGTCAGACCCGAATGGTCCGAAAGCAGAAAACTGCAAAACAACTGAAACACTGAGTTCCTTTAAATTGCGGCTAAAGCCCCACCTGTTTAGAGTTGTATTTGAACCATAAAGAATGGAACATTGACCCACATATTCAATGTATATTGATGATCTTGATCAAAATGTAATATCTGTCACTGCTTTCTCGATTCTTGACTGTATGATGTTTCGGTGACTTCTAATTCTTGTCTCTTTACGATGTAAAACACTTTGAACTGCCTTGTTGCTGTGCCATACAAATAAAGGTGATTGATTGAAACTTTTTTTCTTGTGATGTACAAACAGAAAGCATGAAAACATACCCCTCTCTGGGGTCCAGCACCCAAAGGCCCCTGGCCTTTTACTCATTCATGATCATGGAAGGTCATAACGCTAGTTAGTGGTAACATGGCTGCAGGCTAGTGTGACGAGTCTGAACTTGGAAGGTCAGTTGTGCTAACAAGCCAGTGGCTAGAGAAGCCATTGAATTCCACTTTCACTCGGTGGTGGTATGTCACTCCCTTATCCCTGCTTGTGTTCATTTCCTTTTCTCTCCTTTTGGCTATTCACACTCACTTTGAAGTCATTTTTACCAGTAAGCAGCACAGGTGTGATCCCAGTGACACAAAGAGATGCCCCAAAATTGCAGGAGGAGGAGGAGGAGAGCTGGGACTATCATATTGCACATGATTAATTCAATGCAGGAGCTTTGCATGGAGAAAGGAGTTGTGAAGCAGGTTTTACGCCTCAGGGCATCGACAGACTCTCTTCACAACCTGGGACCTGGTCTTTCTCTCTCTCTCTCTTTCTCTCTCCATGCCTGACCGGAGTGGTCGGCAGGGATTTGTAAGTCATGCACACCTACAGCAGCGGTTTAATATTGACATGACATGACAGAGGCTGACCTTGGAAGTTTTCCACCCTCTTGATCCCCACCTGGCTGTTTTGCTTTGGTCTATTCTTTGTCCTCTCCTCTCGTCAAGCTCTTTTTACGTTTCTCCTTAAACTTACCGTTCTCGGTCACCGTCCTCCAGCCTGACCTACACCGAACTGAACCCAGTTCCACCTCATTTTTCTTCTGTAGGTCAGCTGGCTTGACAGTATTTGAAGGAAAGGATCTCAAACTGGACTTCTATTGCCTTTGCATACTGCAACTTTGTAAGGAGGCATTCTCTAACTGCGTGAAAGAAAATCTGGTTTAAGACTGAGTGTTGCAGCTTCTGGGGTTCAGTCACTTTGTTGGGATGCAAATTCTGCGTTGCAACAGCTGTGTTTCTAAATGCTGTGCTTGGACTTTACAGTGCTTTTGACATGACTGAGCAGAAATGAAGTCAGCTGGTATTTTTTGGCTGTCTGCGGTTGTTGCTATGACATTCCCTTTTGCAATGAACTGGAGCTTCATCAGTCAGAAGATGCATCCAGTTGAGGCTTTCTTGTCAGATCAAAAGTAGCTTCTGAAAATAGCAACCTTTTTAGCAGGTATTAGACATTCTTTTTTATCAAGCTCAAATTTCTGCATAAAACATTTGTCCTGTGGTTTGATGTACTGTTGTGAATCTTAAATGCCCTGTTTTTATTTGATGTGAGTGGAAAATGAACATGAACAGAAATAAAGGAATAAAGAAAATTTTCTGTGTGGAATGATTCCACAATGGGTTTCACAAAGTAAACTGAGTTCATGAAATACATTAACTTTTCAGTGATATTCTCATTTATTGAATATAACCATGTAGCCAATCACCGTGTTTTAACAACAATGGTATTGTTGTTTTGCATATTGTTTGTCCATGAAACACATTTTTGACTTTGCCAAAACATCTGATTAGGAGTAAAAACAAGAAAAACAAACCTCAAGCCATGTACGCATAAAAAGATTTTTGATCTAGGGTGCAAGAGAAATAAAAATAATCTCCATGTCATAAACACTACAGATTTACTTTAACATTAAACCAGAGGATTATGTTAATTATGTTTTGTTTAAAAAGGATTTAAAAAGATGAACAGCTACTGCGTCGTGCAAAATGTTTCAGTTTCCAAATCCAATGATAAATTTAGATCATTAGTCTGATAATAATAATCAACTAATGTTGAGAGTCTGTTCAGATGTAATTCATGAAACACAAAGCTCACTGTTTAAACTTTGTTTCCAGGCCCTCACATTAGAGCGTCTTTCTCATTCGGCCAATAGCAACTCCAGGAAATCCCAAGTTTTGAACTTATTGCATTTGAACAACACGTAACCCGTAGTGCAAACTGTTGTAGCTGAGGATGATCTCAAAGAGGGAATATTCCAACATGCAGAAGTCAGCTGAGGGAATCAACAGGAACTGCTTAATGTGACTGTCTTTACGTTTTCTGTAAAGGTTGGAGGAATACCGAGTCAACACAGGAAAACTGTGTCTGGTTCTTCAACGTGCAAAGTCTGTAGTACAACATTTTTAACGGTGGTAATGCTCTCGCTCACATGTGCATGAGCAAGAGAAGAGCGTACGTGGGTGTGAGTGTGATTGCAACACACACATACCTACATTTGGTGTTCGCAAGCAGGAACTGAATCTATCATTAAGTAATGACGACGCATGAGAAACATAGAACTAGAGAAGCTTAGAAAGGACACAAGAAATAAACATAATAAACTAAAATCACTAAGACATAATGCGTTTTGCTCAACAGCAAACTATTTAGAATCTCGTATCTCTACTGACAAGATGTTCGTTCATCTTTTTCTGTGATTTTTGGACAGAAGCATTTCAGACAAAGCCTCAGTTCACATAAACAGTGGCTGAAATGGCGTTTAAAAAACTGCAACCATCTGGATTAAATGATAGCAGCTCTTCTGTGAGTACATGTGACAGGAGCCCCGCTGCGCAGGAAGCCTCTGAAGGGCACGTCATGTCAGTTCAGCTTCACCGGCGTGACACAGATGTCCCAGCACCCTCTGCGAACCACAATCGATTACAACCCCCATATTATACCCCCCACAAGGAATGCAGCATGGTCAGTAACACCATTCATTCTTTACTGGGCTGCTTTCACCCCAGCACTCAGATGCAGTCAGGTCTGCTACACAACTGCAGCGTTCTCTGACCTGGGTTCAGGACTCCTGTTAAAAATAGGCTCATGCTTTATTTACGTTATGTCTCCAAAGTTATTCTGTTGAATTTCCACATGATTTCTTAGGACTTCCAAGATGCTTTAGAGTTGCAGTTTGTAATTTGAATGTGTTTCTTCACATATTTGTTAAAATTGTCACTGGGTCGTGACGGTGTAAACTGAAACAGATCATCTATGAAACAAATCGGGTTCCTCCGCCGTCTCCCTGTGGTCCTATTGCTATCTGCAGAAATACACGGCTGGGTCGAAAACAACCAATCAGAGCCATTTTCTCATCACGGTTTGAGAAACTGGAGATGCAACAGTGAAGCCGTCTGTAAGAAGAGGCAGAGCAGACTGGACCTCTTGAGGAAGCTAAGATCATTCAAGTTTTGCAGCAACATGCTGCAGTCCTTCAGCAAGTCTGTTGTTGAGAGCGTCGTCTCTTCTGCTGTCATCTGTTGAGGCAGCAGCGTCAGAGCCAGGGACCGTCTGATAACGAAGACTGGCTCTGTTCTGGGAACAACTGGAACCTCCGTAGATGATGATGATGCAAAGAAGGATTCTTCATAAAAGCAGGAAAACAATTATGAACAACCCTGACATAACAGTGTCATAGTAAAACAAACGTCTGCTTCGAATTTCTCTCTTTTCTGGCAACAGCCATCACTATCTACAACAACTCTGAAGAAACATTTCATTTCCTTTGGGATCGATAAAGTGTTTTGGAAGTGAATTGATTTGAAAAGCAATCACTACTTCTGGTGTTAGCTAGAATTTCTTTGTGTCGCAGAACATTGCACTACATCTGTAGTCCTGCTCCGTGGGTTTAGGTATAAAACGACACTGTCGGGGCTGTCTGGTACGCGCGAGTCCCAAACGTGTTCTGGATATTTTTGGTGTGAATATGCAGACAGGCACACCTGCTGAAATGTGGAGAGATCAAGGCTAAGAAATGCCAGCCTACCGGCCCGTTTTTGTGTGCGACCTCCTGACAGCCCCGGCTCGTCAGCCAGTGACAGACATCCTGCGGGGCCGACTGTGACGGCAGCCGACATGATGTGCAGAGCTATCGGACTGACAGGCACAGGACCTGAGACGTTGATCACTTTTGTCAAGCTGAGATGGTAAAACGCTGCAGCGACCCATAAATATTGAACCTGCCCAGAGGCCAGTGACCCGCACCGGCTAATAGCGGCCTTTCCGGGGAGCCCAGCTGCACGTGCACGTGCGTGGGTGTGTGTGTGTGTGTGTTTAAGTGCGGAAGAGAGAGAAAGGTCAAGTCTGCTGCATTTGATGAAATATTGCCTATAGTAGGTTGAATAATGTAAAAGTAAGCAGCATCTATTCTCTTCACTTTTTGAAAGTATTCTCATACATACATAAACAATTCAAATCCACTGAGCATCGGAAGCATATCTGTGGTTTTCAGCAATCTGTGTCCATGGCACGGTCACTGCCACCACTTTCAATACAAGAGGAAAAGAAAGATTTGAAGTTTTTAATAATGGACTGATTAGATTTTAGCTTTCAAAAGGAAATCAAATTTAACCTTTGTGTACACACCCACAGCTTTGCTTTAATGAACAGAGCGACTATTTGATTAAACTGCTGAGGAAGTGCAAACCACTCGTTCTTTTCAGTCCGTTTTCTCACTAAATGTAAAACTGTATGAAAGGACACTGAAACCGGTTTAAACCGAGCTGGGTGTGAGATTCATCCCAAACCAAATAAAACAATGTAACACAGATGTAAGTTTTATGTCATAATATAGAAAGATTTCTATTTTTTCGGACTACGTCTGTGAGCACAAGCCCTTTTCGTTTTGACTGATAGCACCATGGTGCTATCAGCACCTACTTTATCAAAGTAGGTGCTGCACCTACTTTATCAGCACCTACTTTATCAGCACCTACTTTATCAAAGTAGGTGCTGATACCCAGAATGCTGTAAAGACTGCATAAAAAGTGAACTGCTTTTACAATACATCAGTGACATCTAGACAGCAAACGGAGGAGTTCCACTTTAACGAGTTCTGCGCTCTAATCTACATGAAGCGATGGACTCTTTTTGAAACACTGAAATGCGTGAAATCCTTCATCCTGACACAGAACGGGATCATTTCACCTGACTGAAGTGGCTGAGCTGATGTCATAGCACACCATGAGACGCAGCAGTGACTGCAGAGAAGCTCCAGAGACTGACGAGCTAACGGCTGGATGCTCTTCCTCATGTGACGGCTGTGATTGGACCAGTCACTGGAATCTGACAACTACAGTAAAAGTATTCACACCCCTCAAACTTTTCCATATTTTGTCACATTACAACTGCAAACATTTATATATATATATATATATATATATATATATATATATATATATATATATATATATATATATATATATATATATATATATATATATATACAGCACAGAGGCCCTCATCCTGGCCGCCCAGGAACAGGCCATAAACACCAGAGCAATAGAGGCCCAGATCTACCACACCAGACAAGACCCAAGGTGTAGGTTGTGCAAGGAGGCCCCTGAGACAGTCCAGCACATAACAACAGGGTGCAAGATACTGGCAGGGAAAGAGTACATGGAACGACATAACCAAGTGGCAGGCATAGTGTACAGAAACATCTGTGCAGAATATGGACTGGAAGCCCCGAGATCAAAGTGGGGAACACCCCCAAAGGTGCTGGAGGATGGCCGAGCTAAGATCCTGTGGGACTTCCAGATCCAGACAGACAAAATGGTAAGGTTGAACCAACCGGACATTGTCGCAGTGGATAAACAACAGAGGAAAGCTGCTGTGGTGGATGTAGCAATACCAAGTGACTGCAACATCAGGAAAAAGGAGCACGAGAAACTGGAGAAATACCAGGGCCTTAGGGAGGAACTGGAGAGGGCCTGGAAGGTGAAGACCACAGTGGTGCCTGTGGTCATCGGGGCCCTCAGGGCAGTCACCCCCAAACTGGAGCAGTGGCTACAACAAATCCCAGGAACAACATCAGACACCTCAGTCCAGAAATGTGTAGTTCTAGGCACAGCAAAGATACTGCGCAGAACCCTCAAGCTCCCAGGCCTCTGGTAGAGGACCCGAGCTCAGAGGATAAGAACCACCCGCGGTGGGTGAGAAGGGAATTTTTTTTTATATATATACATATATATATTTTTTTTGTGTGTGTGTGTGGGTGTGTGTGTGGAGGTGTGTGTGTGAAATACCACAACTATACAATTGTAGAGCAGAAAGAAAATCACATATGATTCAAAACATGTTTTATAAACGACAATAAACTTAAAAGTGCGGCATGCAAAAGTATTCAGACCCCTTTTTTCTGAATGCAACCACTTGCCTTCAGAAGTTTGATACTAATTAAAACAGTAAAAATGACTAGAGTCCCCCTGTATGTAGATGTGTGTGTGATAATATGATCTCTTATCTCCTTTAAAAACTACTTCTGTAAATCCCCTGTGTTTATCAACAGTGTTGGACTCACCTCTGCACAGATCCTTTGTCTGTATGTCTGTTGAATCTGAGTTACGCATGAATTGATAAGAACAATTTATATTAAAAATGTATTTGAGCGATTCATAGTTATTTATGTAGGAAAAAATCATTTTACTGACTAAATTTATTCTAATTCAACTTGGTTTATCTTTGTAGCTCTAATTCACAACAATAGCTTCAAGACACTTCCCAAGAAAAATCTAATTCATACACAGATATATCCAATCCACTAAATCTAATCCTACACAAAGACACAAAGTCGTACGTTCTGATTTGATCCTGGCTATCAATCAATGCATTCAAGCTCTATGAATCATTCAAATGTGTAAACAGTTTTCTAAGGAAACCCAGCTAATTGCATCAAGTCACTGACTTTCAGCAACCACTCTTTGGATTAGCACGTAGCAACAGTGGGCAATCGCCCTCAATCTGTCAATGTCACTGCAGCAACAAAAACTAGACATGGAGAAATATGATTTCTCATTTTACTTTAAGATAAGCTTTGAAGTTTTTTATGTATTTAAAGACTAATTTACCTTTGAAAAATCGGTCGGTTGGCCATGAACAACATCCACTGTATGGAGAGGGGCCTAAAGCTAAGCCATACGCGACACACACACACACACACACGCACGGCTTTGGAGCTCACACTAATGAATGTTTACATGAAATGCTGGCAGGCAGAGTAGGCGTAAAATGGAGATCCGGGGTGCACTAGTGTCTAGTTCAGAGTTTGCAGCTCGTCTTTTGCTTTTCAAGGTTTCCTCTGTAATTATGGAGGGCTTTTTTTTTTCTTTTTTTTTTTGCCCTGCAGCTGCTCTGAAACAACCATATCTGGGTGCATAAACCAGATGGGAAATGGAAGCAAGAACACACTCTTATTATTATTATTATTATTGTTAGTATTAATTCAGTTTTTCTTTTCTCATCAAAACATTTGACGTTATAAAGCAGCAAAATAGTAAAGAAAAAGGGGGTGAAAAAAACGTACAAACACAGAAAGTGGAACATTTTTGGGGAAGCATGAGATCTTAAAAACCAAGAATACCAACGATGACCAGGCAGAGAAAAAAAAAGACACGCAAGCAGTGCCAAGATAATGACAGGTTGTCACCTCTTACCATAGGGTGTGTGTCCCATGTTTCCCAGAAAGCATCCCCCTTTACTTCTTGCAGTCTTAATTTAAAGATCACATGCTCCATGCCATGAATACTATTAACAATGCCCATCGACTGTTTGATACTGGGGATTGGGCTGCAAAGCCATTGCTTAGTTATAGTTTTTTTTCCCCCTTGCCATCATCATTAGTTTTAACCGTCTTTATGAGGCTCTGAAGGTTCAGGTCAGATATCTGACCTGATCACTAGTTTCTATCTGTAACAACTGAAGCTGTGTGCTGGCTGCAGATCGTTCCTGCTTGGGAAGATAAATAAAAATAATAGATCTATATATATAATCATCAAAATGAGCAGAAATAAACGCTTAAGATTCATCACTTTGTGTACTATTCCACATAATCAGTTTCAGTTTTTGAATTCAATTTTATACTGGTTATAAAAATTTATTGAAATGCACGCCTGGTTCCAGAAGCTCCACTGATGCTGCAGCAGGATGAAGCAAAGAAACAAATGAAACTGAGCTCTTATTTGGATCGACCTGAATTATTTGTTGAGCCAGTCTGAAGAACAACAAAGCATGAAGTCTGTCACTACTGTGGGATACTTAGGAATGAATAGAAACTGGGCCAGTCAATCTGGACAAACATCTTTATTTCTGGTAATGCATCTATACACTGTACATTCAGTCACTGTAGTATATAAGCATGGCTATTTTCAAACATAATCTCATAAAGTCCTTTACAATATAGTCCGAGTCGTTAGAGAAGGGAGAGGGAAAAGTGTCAAAACACGGGGGACGGTGGGGGAAAACGGACGTAGATGAATAAGCCAAGCTTCTTTTCATATTATATATGTGGCATTAATACATGACAAAGCTTGCCTCTTACATAAAAATATTTCTAGAACTGTATATAGTATCAGCAGCAGCACAGGGCTAAAAATAATACATGAGGGCGAGGGGAGAGGAAGTCATGTGGGCCGGCTATATGATGCTGAACATTTGCTTAAAACCTATATGAAGAAGTGAAAAAAGATAATTCAGTAAAAACTATGTAGTACGAAAAAAAAAAAAAACACGATAAAATGTTTATGAAGGGAATATTCTCTGCATCAACTGTTCCTGAAACATTTTCATTAAAACACAAACTTAAAAAAACAACAACAAAAAAAAAAAATATGGAAAAGAAAAATAAACAGCTGCTGTAAGAAAAGATATGGAAACACCATGTACATTTATAATACAGTTTCGTAAATGAAAAACATATTTACACGTGTAAATTTGTATTCAAATCTTCACACTGGCTAGTATTTGGCCTATTAATACGGACTGTTATTGCTGCTTTGCTGCCCATCACTTAGAAAAAAAATTATTCTCCTTTAGAAAACAAGACATCATTAAATCGCTTCTTTTTTTTCTTTTTTTTTGTCCTTTGCTTTGCACGGGAGAGCAAACAGGCCAATGTTAGCGCTTCCCTTCGCCGTAGAAAACCAGAACACAGAGGATATGAGCTCTGAAGAGTAAAAACTACTAGAAAAATGTACCAATACAGGTCTGCTGGAGGGAGGCAACATCAGGGAACATCTGTAATGCTGGATCAGAAAAGGCCCGTTCCAACACTTGCATCAGCAAACCCAACTGTAAAAGTCCTTATGTACAATTTATAGTAACAATTTACCAAGTTTTTTTTTTTGTTTGTTTTTTTTTTTTCAGGATCGTTTATAAAATCTCCTCTGAGAGCATGCATATCACTGGTATGCATGGTTCTGATTTTCAGACATCAGAAAAAAAACAACAAAAAAAACCCAAAACCATTTGAAGCATTTGTTGAGTTTTCTGCGCTGCGCAGAGTTCTGTAAACTGCTGATTCAAGGAAACACTGATTAAAGCGCTGCAGAGCACAGAAGGGCCTCTTCGTTTCGAAACCTGCTAATGGGAACAAGACGGCAGCGCCACCGTCAGGTTTCTGACTCTGGAAACCTTTCGCCCATCTCTCAGGCACTTGAGGTTGTCCAGCATTGCACTCGTTTTTTTGTTTTCCTCTTTTAATATTTGTATTTTTTATTTATTTATTTTTTTGTAAATGTAAGTTGATCTAAAAATGACATTTGGCTTTTATTTAACACCAATGCTTTTCCTGCTAAATAAGACAAGTTGCTTTATGTTGCATAACACAATAAAAACCCTTACATGTACAGTATCAATGCCCAATAAGTGACTATATGAATGGCAAACTTTTTTCGTTTCTCATGCATAAAGAAGATGAGATTCCTACCGAAAACGAATTGTGAATACAACAGACAAGCAGTAAAAGTATCTCCACATACAAAAACAACACACAAGAGTTGACTGTTTGTTTGTTTGTTTGTTTGTTCGTGCTGCTGTAACAGTCCAGCAGAGATCTGAGCTGCTCCAAACTTCCTGAAACGTCCTGCCTGCTGAACATTTTCCTGTCTATTTACAACCAGCTGCTGGAAACCGCAGCAGCTCTCCCTCACAAAACGCTCGCTTTATTCTGTGGCCAGTGGATGACAACGGCGGCAGTAAAACGCATTTAAACTGGATTAAAAAAAAATGTTGTTTTTTTTTAAGTTTTGACAAAAGTGCGATTTATCACTGTAAAGTACAAAACAAAAAGAACCTTTTGTTTATTTACACGTCTTAACTTAACAATCAGACATTTTTGTGGTAATTGATGAGAGCCCAGTGAAAGGCCGGTCGGGAGGGAAAGAAAAAACATGCCGTCTGTCATTCAAACGTTACGAGAACACAAGGCCACGCTCACACTGGAGGGAAAAAGAAAAAAAAAAAAAAAAAAAAAAGGATGAAAAATCAAAGTAAAACTATGGCAACCAGCGTTGTGTGTGAGACTGTCCAACAAGTGCTGAGTGAAAACAGAGAAGGTGCCTTTAACTGTGCCTCAATGGATCCGTAGCTGAATGACAGGAAACCTCCTGAACAACCCCACCGTGGTGGAGTTTGCATCTTTTATATTTATTGTCCATCGTATTCATTTGTACTGTTTCTGCTTCCACTCCACCAGCACTGACAAAAGCATTTTTTTTTTTTTTTCCTGTACATATCGCTATGTAGTCTGTAGATAGCTTATAATGTCTTGAAAAGCCTCTGCCTGCTTCCAGCCGTGAGCCGACGCTGGAAGCCTTTTATTTGGGGGACCCGGCCCGGCCCTCTGGGCTGCGGCCCCTCGCTGCAGCTGTGATGTAATGACGGCCTTCCAGCAGTTTGTTAGTGCGGAGTGAGAGTCTCGTTTCGTTTCCTGGTGGGCGCAGCTGAGCTCGGTGAACTCCGGTTTGCGGGTCTGAGTGTGAACGGTGAGTCAGTCGGTGCTGGATTTAGAAACGCGTGTCCCCTAGCTGCTTCTGCTCTCCCTTCACCCTCCATGGGTCTGGATCAGAAAACACCTGCGTGTTTCCTCTGACGGGAACTTTTTCTCTTTCTTCTGGACGATTTGGGTTCAGGTGTCGGTGACAGTGGGTCGGCCCAGAGCTGCTGGAGCAGCAGGCTGTGTCGTATGGGATGAGAGCAATGAGGGGGAATGATTGAGTGCCGAGGCTTTTCTCGGGGTTACTTGTTAGGGGTCGCTTCTTTGCAGCCAGGTTTGGGCCAGAGCTGCTGTTGGAGCTCCTTTACCACTCTCTCCAGGTGCTCCCTGGCCTCCCGCTCCTGCAGCAGGTCGGCTCTGAGCTGCTCGCGGTCGGCCTCGGCGTGCTGCAGCTTCATCTGGAGGTCCTCGATCTGATATACACAAAGAGAAGCCATCTTAAGAGACAAATCCTTCAATTCTATTTAAATAAAGTTCAAACACAACGATTGGCCAGAAAACTGTGGTAGGTGAAGCCCTAGTCTGGTAAAAACCAGCCCGTCGTCTTACACGTTGCTTCGTCCAGAGAGTCTCGGCTATGAAGAAATGATGGCTTCCTGCAGGTATGGACTCTGTTTCAAGTTTGACCCAAATGCTAACGTTTAGCCGTCACTTATGCAATGCGCCAGTTTGACGCTATGAAGCTCAAAGTGGTGCATCGTAAACAGTCACAGATATGGCTGTTGTTCATTCAATATTTGGAAGCGTGACCAACACAGACTGAGCGACTTTGTTCACCTCCTCCTCTAGCTGCCAACGCTAAAACCACAGGCAGGCCGCAATTCTAAAACAATGCAGAAAAATCAACGTCCACAACTTTCACAACTTCTCCGTCTGTTCGCTGATCGACCTGGTCAAAAATCGACCGGAGATAATCTGAGTAAAGGATTATGTCCTTTACTCAGACTGACTGATCAAATAGTTCTGATATTGTATGGAAAGAGTCATTTTATTTGTCTTGTAAGGTCTGAAAAAAAAAAAAAAACCTGATTCCTCTCAGCTGCTGTTCTTTTTCAAACCCAAGGTTTCTTAATGTTGTCACGGCAACCATTCAAGGTTATGTTGTGAAACAGCCTCGCTCAATCTAAAGTTCCCACTGGCAAAATCCCTCATAAATGAACGGCTAGAATCAACCAGAGACCAACATCACTGTCATTATGAACCATTTTGAGTTTCGACTCGTTCTTTTGTTCAGGTACTGAGGAATTAGCTCCTCCCCCTGCTCATGAGCTACATTATTAGTTAAACACGGATGATTGTGGGTGCAGGGCCCTCCCTCAGGCTGGAGACATTCAGCTGTCCCAGAATAACACATCTTCCCATTGGAGGAGGTTGCTGGATGACCCGACACAGAGCGCTGATAGGCCAGCTCAGTGTGACCTCACCACACCATGTGCTCCTCACTGCAGCCACATCCACTCAAACCCAAACAGAGGGTTTCACACGGAGACGTTTTCAGCAGCAGCAGCAGCAGCAGCAGCTTGGCTGCTGAACGTCCTTCCAGCCAGTATTTTCCAGAAACAGTGATCAGGTTTTGCTGCCAGACGACTAGTTGGACCTGGACCACAGATCAGAGATGAAGAGCTCGTGTCTCACACTCATCCAAACCCTCTGCTGCTCTCACGTCCTAATCTTGTTTGTTTTCCTGGCTGCACTGACAGAGTCTCCTCTCTGAGACGGCCGCGTCTCCGCAGGAGGACGTGGACGCAGCTGGAGGACACAGCCTCCCTCTTTGTTTTGTCTAAAGCTGCCTCAGGGAAGCTGACGCCTCTTCCTGTTTCCTCTTCCAGGGGGAGGAGCTGAACTACACCCATTCATTTCTGACTGGGAGGAAGGGAACACTTTCTGTCTCCCCCTGTCCTGAAAGTGAGACAATATGACGGCTGTTTACACACAGCAGCTTAGCAACCTTCAGGTTGGAAGTCAGAGGGTGAGAGGCTCTGGTTTGCGCCCGACCTGTGCAGAGTATTTGGCGCGGAGGCGGCCGGCCTCGCAGCCTTTGTCGCAGACCCTCAGCTGCCGCGCCTGCTCCAGCTCCCTCTTCAGACGGATGCGTGACTCGTTCGCCTCCTTCATCTTCTTCTCGCTCTCGGCTCGCAGACGCTCAATTTCCTTCCTCAGGCTGCGCTTGGCCTCGGTCGCTTCTCGGAGCTTCTCCTTCTTCGCCACCCGCAGGAATTCCAACTCCTGTGAAGAAGAGACGGCCACAGTTAGCCTGCGAGTTCTCCGCGTTTATCTCCATGTGCAACTCAAGTCCTTCTTATTGTCAGATTTCTAAAGTCCTTGTGTGTTTATCAACAACAAATGACTGAAACCATTTAAAATGTCAAATAAAACTAATGTTACAAAGAGTGAAATAGATGCCATTTTTAACAACCGGTAAAGTGTGAGGTAGAATAGAAGAGTAGAAAACCTTTACTGTCATTGAAATAGTTCAACATGTTTTAGACTGCAACTCCACGGTTTTAAAAGACATGAAAAATTTAAATTCACCCCAGGTAAAACACATTCACTCAAGACAAAATGACAAGGTATGCATCAGTGGTTATTCACTAAATATATGGTAGATGGGGGGGGAGATCTTAGAGAATGTACAAGTCCTGGATTTGCTGGCTCTACAGCGCCTGTCAGAGGTAACAGTTGGAACAGAAAGTGGCCAGGATGGATAATATCCTCCATGATATTTCTGGCTTGCAAGTCTTGCAGGGAAGGGAAGGGACGCAGGACGATCTTTCTGCTGTCTTTATGATTCTCTCTGTGGCTTTCTTGTCCGCAGTCAAGCATCCAGTATTCAGCACACAGCACGCCCCACAGACATTCAGTACAATAGAACACGGTCATTCAGAGCAACGTCTTGGTGTAATGTTTCACTTTCTGGTAGTGAAAAGAACTGTTCACAGTGTTGAAATAAAAGATCATTTCTGTTCAAAATCAGGAAAATGCTTCACAACTGAGCAAAGAAACTTGGGGTTCCTAGAAACTGCGCTAAGAGCAAAGTTCACAACTTCAAAGTTAAAGGAACAGTTGCTACGCCACCTAAAGACGGAAAAAGAAGCCTATAAAAAAACCTGGAGTGACTGCAGCTTCCACAGGAAGGCACTGCTGGGTGCTGAAGGGTTCTATGTCCAGACTGGACAGGGCAATGAACTCTCAGAGTCCAGCAAGGCTGGGTTTCAGAGGAGGAAAGGCCCTTAAAGTCACCTGACTTGAACTCTACATGGTGAGATTTAACTAAGGCGCTTCCAAACCCAGTTGGGGAGGAAAGGACTGGTTCCTCCGGTGCCTGTCTATAAAATCTCACGTGCAGCAGATCAGAACAGCAGAAGGTGCTCCACTGCATACTAAACATGCTCGTCATGAATGGGCTGAATACTTGCGTGAGTACAGTCGGCAATAAAAGTGACTTTAGTTTTGAGAAACCAGTTGTGAGATCAGTTGTATTGACGTCCTTCTTCTTTGATTAGTTTGTTGCACATCACTGTTTGCAGTGTGGAATGTGGAGTTAATGAGCGCAGAGCCTCACTGTACCTGCTGGAGGCTCCGCTTGGCCTGCAGGGCTGAGCCCAGCTTCTCCTCCTGCTTCACTCTCATCTTCACAATCTCATGCAGGAACTTCTCCTTTGACTCCTTGGAGTCCAGCCCGCCGTCCAGCGCCTGCCTGAGGCTCTCCAGCTCTGACTCCAGCCCCAGCTCCGAGGGTGCCACGGTCACAACGGGGACTGCAGCGGCGGGGGCGGAGCATTCTGCCGACGTGACGGTGCAGACCGGCCCTTGGGCCCCCGGTGAGCTGAGGTCCTTGGCTGAGCTGCTGGATGAGGTGAAGGACGGCGAGGACAGGGAGGACATGGAGGACGTGACTGTGGAGGAAAGATCAGAAACACGTCAACGACTGCAACACGTTTATGAACACAGGACGCCGGAGCGCTACTCACAGTCATCACGGCTCTCCACCTCCACCTCCACCTCAGAGTCCTTGTCATCCTGCGGCGGGGGCCGGCAGGCGGCAGCAGGCGGGGGGCAGGGGCCCTCCGGAACCAGAGCTGGAAGCTCCTCCATAGCTCTTCTCTTACGAGGTCTGGAGCTGTGACTGGCACCCTCATCTGAAGGCTGGGACGTGTTGGCGGCAGATGGGGATGTGGGCCCCGCCTTCCCCAGAGGGAGTGGCGTGAGGGCCACGTTGGGGGCCACAGCATTCTCTAGGCTCTTGTAGTTGTAGAAGCTGGAGGACAACGACAGGTGATGTTAAGGCTCATAGTGTTCTGGGGGTTACATGACAAGGTGGACCATGGGGTGGTGAACTGGACTCACCTGTCTCTCAGCAGAGCTAGAGGGTGGGGGGGCGGCTCCTTCTCCCCAGCAGAGATGTGAGGAGACCATGGTCTGAAAGCTGAAGGTCTCTGTCTGGGCTGCAGGCAGTTGATCCCCTGAGAGACACAAGATCTCACTTTAGACCAGCAGACTTGATCTGAAATTATCAGGACTTGGAAGTGCTTTAAGGTTATAGAAAAGTCGGGAGATGGAAACACAACTTCCATCTGAGCTCAGCCACACCAACCTTGTTTGAGGCAGACAGGGACTGCAGCCAGTCGTGCTGCTTCTCTTTGTCACCAAGCGGAGACTGTGATGGGATGTCTTCCAGTTTGGACTTTTTCACAGGGATGCCCTCGGACACCTAAAAGACAGACAGGAAGTTGACATAAAGACTCCATGTTAGTCAGGGCGTTGTGTCCTTTATACAATCACTGCCACAGAGAGTTTCACAATCATGTCAAAAATACTTCATATGTTTTATATAAAAAGCTGGAAGAGTTTTCACTTCTTCCAGATGGAGGGAAATGAACATGGGAAGTGTGTGTGCTTTTGTCTGTTTGCTTGACTCCGACATGAATGATTCATTCCTGATTCCGTCCAACCTGAGTTTAATCTGACCGCTGTCCGGAGCACGAGAGACACTGACTGCCTATAGCTAATAAATAATCCTAATAAACTCTGGGGGGAATGCATGTCAGAAGTGCCGCCCTGATGTGGACACTCCAAAACAGAGCACATCTTTATCAGAAGAAATTATTATTATATTAGAGAATCTTCTCATGTTATATTATTTCAGTTAACGAAAATGTTTTCTCAATTTCGGTTTTGGTAATTTCGTTAGCTTTAGTTAACTATGATAACCTGGCCTGTTACACACCCTGGAAGAAAGCTCAGTAAGAATACATTTCCAACAGAGTTCCTCAAAATAGACACTGCTTTGATTTTACACATTAGTCTGAGTTCATGTCCCTTTGGGATGTAAGTCATCACAGGCTGCACTGCTGGCCAGAGGTTGCTACACTAAAACAATGCATAAAGTGAAAACCGACCAATGTGTCGTTAGGGGAGCTGGCTGCAACCACCAGGGGGTTAAATTTAGGTGTGTTGACTCTGAGTGGATCTTTCTATTTGTGAGAAACTTCACACACACACACACACACACACACACACACATATGCCCACACACGCATCACACACGGCATCCAGAGCAGCGAAGGTGTGTTTGCATATGGCGAGCCAAGAGAGAAGGCAAGAGGTGACTGGGGCAGTGTGAGTGTCTGACACACACTCTCACACGCAGTCTGTCACACACCAATACACCCAGAAAGGCAGACAAGCAGGGCTTTGTCAGTATGACCTCAGCTTCTCCCAGCTGTGGCTGTCACTAGCTGCCGCACAAACACACACGCACTCTGAATTACTGCAGAAACTGAACAGAAAGTGTGTCGCTCTCTAAAAAAAGAAATAAATATCTATGGTGCTTTTTCTCAATGGAAGCTGAACGTGACTGGTGCAAAGTCAAATCTACCACCACAGAGTGTCGAACGCAGACAAAAGCATTAAGAAAGATATTCCCTAAAAACAAGAACAACCAAACTGCAGAAGTTGCACAAGGCAAGGCTGACGACACACTCAAAGGCAAAGGTCAAATTTCAAAAATCAAAAAAATCTGACAGCAACACAAATCAGGCTAGATCAAACTGTGCACACCTCCATCATGAGGGGGCGCTGTGCTCCAACACAATTCTGCTCTACCCATTGTTCTATTTAAGGTAGCGCTGTCTAGAAACTGTAGCTGTCATAAAGCAGCTGACTGCAGGCGAGCTACCTGAGCAGATAGCCCCACCAGCTAATCAGCTTATTAGGAGTTTCCAACATTTGTCTTACCAAACAGCAGAGGCTTTCATGCCAAAATGTTAGAACTGTAACAATAGCAGTAGGGATAATTGTTAGCTATCTACTTTAAATAAAAGAAATGACATCATGTTTCACACTTTGTTGTTGTAAACAACTTGCAATGTTTTACAGCGGAATATTTACGTATGACTTTCATACCATGAAGACCTCAATAGCCAATGATTCTGCCTTTCTAATTGATTTAAGTGGGGATGTCTGTTGTTGTCGAGGGCTCCACAGGAAGTGGAGGAGCTGTCAAGGTATAAAAGTAACACGGTGACTACAATCCGTCTTTCAGTGGGTAAAATGAGGCTCAGCTGGTTTGAAGATGGTTGGTTTGTGGGTTCTGGGTATGAGCACTCTGATCTGTTTTTCCCCGCCTCAGCACAAAAATGTGCTAAATATGTTGTCTGCTGTGAATCCAAAGGTTATCTACAGCAGACATGGTAAAAACTGTTGCATGAGGAATCTGTTTTGCTCTGGAGGATGTGACGCTCTTGTTCTTCCACAATGTCAGGACTGGACAGAGGACAGCGCTCTGAACACACTGGGACAGAGCAGCGTCCTGCTGGGTGTCAACAGGTGGTCCTTTGCAGCCGGGTGAGGTCGTCGCCCCCCCTACTCCCCCTCTCCTGATCAAGTTGGCACGGCGGCCTGCTTTGCCACTTGTGGATGTAATCAGAGCTGCTCTGGCGGGGAATTGGTGTGACTAGACGGGCGAGCACTCCCAACATGACAGCTGTCCTCGTTCCACTAGACTCCTCAGGGCTCAGCTCCATGACTTTCATTAACTTTCCATTACATCGTGGGAGTCCTTTTCTGGCCAATTAGTACAACTTTAGGAGCCTTATGATACAGAAAAATATACTGTAGGTTCACAAAGATGCTGAAGATATTTTGGTTTTGTTTGAGGAAGTCTCCATCATCATCATCAAACTGCAAAAAACCCAAATAATCCATTTAGAGCTGGACAAGTTTGTGACTGACCAGATGGATCCGGTTCGTTCAGCTTTTCTGTCAATTACCTCCATTACTGATCAATTTGCAGTCCAAAATGACTCAGAGTATTCTGAAATACTCTGTATTTTTTCCCCATGTTTCAGTGCTGTAGGAGTCCTGGAAGCAGAGCTGAACCCAGAGAGGATGACAGTTTGTGGGTTATCTAGAGATGAGGAGATTTGTCCTAGATTTGACTGTAGCAAAGCAGGGCTAGAGGCAAGCGGCTAGCCTACAGAACGACTGATCCTCTCTCTCCAACACACACACGCACACACAAAATCTGCGCCTCCATGCCACGTGTCAGTCCTTGTCTCGTGGATCACTGGTTGCCAATACTGCGGCTCTCCGGCAGGACGAGATCCGCTAGAAATCTTGGCTGGAGCAGAGCGTTTAGGGGTCAACAAAACCAGCAGCTGAGCCTGTGGGTCTCAGCGGCAGAGAGGGCGGGAGGGCGACTTGGAGGAAGAGAGACAAATCTGCATACTTAAGGAGCGAGACTGAGAGGCATGAGGCTGGGAGTTTTCATCTAGCACAGAGACAGAGGGCTGGTTCCTCAGGCCCCAGGGTCCGGGACTCTTCATCTTGATCACCTAGAAAGCGTCCATCACAAGAGTGGATGTCTTTCTGGGTGCTTGACACATAATCAGACACACATCTCTGACTCAGGGATGCAAACACAAAAAATCTTTCTACAATCAGACCTGAACAGGAATGGAAACCTTTTACTGGTCTCCCGATGAAGCCCTGACCGACCAACAGGAAGTTGCTGCGCATGATGCAAATGGAATGCTCTCCCGCAGCTGTCTGCGATCCGCCGTGGCTCGCACTGCATAGACAGGATGTCACACCTCTGAGATAAGGCTTAAAGATTAGTCAGGGTGTGTTAGACGTGCTCGCACTGCGCCGTCTGCTGCAACACCTCACACTAAGAACAGCACACCTCGTACTATCGCAGCGGCACTGCATTACAAGCATGCTTCAGTTACGGAGTAGGCCCTGCTTCATCTGCAGAGCAGCAGAGCTGAATGGACCAATCGGAGGCTCACCATGTGAGGAGGTTCAGATGCCTCTCATTCTTTAGCTCCATGTTCAGGAATGGAGACATTACACCTGTTCTCTGAGACTGTTGGTGCTTAAACCCCTTAGAGGTTGTCAAACGTTCGGTGTGACTTTAAAACACAAGACTTCTAGGTAAACATACTAGGAACTAATAAAATTCTTACTGCTATTGAAATCAATTAAGTCCTTTCTGGAGCATCATGACAACTGCTGCCAGGTCAGAGATCAAACTACGCCTGTAAAAGAGTTGAATCTGCCAATCTCCTTCCAGTGTCCACCTCTGAGGAAGAATTTCTCTTATATCCTTGCTATTAACTCAGGTTACTGACATATTCTGCCTTTATTTCCAAACCAATCATATTAAGTCCTGATGTTGTTATTCAGACTGAAAACCTTGGTTTCATGCCAAACTTCAGTTTTGATGGAAATAATTTCACTAAACTAAACGTAAATAAGATCATACATGTATTTGATCATACTTGTATTTGTATTTCTGTCGTGTGTTTCATGCTGTGTGGATGCAAGCGTGAGCAGCGGAGCTGTGCAGCTCATGTGTGTCTATTTTACGGACCTTTACTTTGCACATGGCAGTCAGGAATGACCCCCGCATGAGAAACTCACAAAGCATTAAGCCTTGGGGTCACATCAGTCGCAGTGTCAGGCTTGTCTCAGCTGCTGCAGGGGCCCCATGTACATCTTCAGTGTGTGTGTGTGTGCATGTCTGTTAGAGAGGCTGTTTGTGGCAGAGACAGGATGGGTGGGTTATTCTCCTAAAGACTTTCAAAAACCCTTGTTCTTTAACTTCCTGTGTCCGCTGCTCCACTGAGACAAGACACTCGTTTTCAGAGAAATCCACAGCAGACCTGAACTCTCTGGAAAGTTGCCCTGTTTCTAACCTCTAACAGATTTAAATACCGGACTTTCTAATCAATTCACGCACAATCATCAGACCATGTTAAATAATTCAACTTAATGATTTGATTTCCCTTCTTGCTCTGGCTGCTCACTGTGTTCGGTGTGAGGACTGCAAACAAACTGTTCAGAGGTTTGGCTGTAAAGTCTCGGCTCTCCGACCACTTTGAAAACAAGGACAACAGTTTTTATCTACTTAAAAATGCAACAATAAAACGAGGAACATTTAGGAACACAAAAACCACATTACTACGTAATGCCCATGTCTGTCTGGCTTCGCTGCAAAAATCATTCGTCTCAGAACAAGTTCAAATATAGAAAATAAGATGTTTTCCCCATGTAGTAGTGTAAAAATCTGCCATCTCAGTAATAATACTGAGGAAGTATTATTACTTTTGATCAATGTTCAAGAATATCTTGCTGGAAAATTACTTTTAAGTTAGTTTTGTCTACTTTCAATTATACAGAGAAAAATACTAAATTCTGGTATTCTTTTCTTTCTAGAAATTAGAAAAAAATACATGAGAGTTACAGCCTCACAGCTGGGAACTGAGAAAAGCCATTACAGAGGTGTTTGCACGATCTGATAATCAGGCAAACATTGCATTCAATGAGAATTACCAGTTTGAAACCTTCTGAAACTTAAGCATGAAATCAACTCGTTTCTGCACTCTTGCTAATTTTCTGCTCACTAAAACAGTGATAAAAGTGTTGTGGTTCCTCTGTGATTATATAAATGCTGCCTTGAAAGTTTTTGGAAGGAAATATCTTCGGGAACTTCAGGGAAATTACGTTACTTTGAGGTGAAACCAAACATTGGTGTTTTTTTTTTGGTTTTTTTGACAGACAGTGTAATGCTGAAAATATGAGAGCCAGTAAGCCTGAACAGCTCGCATATGACAGCCAGCCTTTATTAAGACAAAACTGAATCTCTGTCCTAATACAATCTGTCACTTTGGTCAACACCTTGTTTCCTTTTCTGCCACTCCCTGTGTTTCCTAAAACCCTCCCCCGCCCCTCGGCGTTCGTCTATCTGTCTGAGAGCATTTCCTGTGTCGCAGATTACAGGATGTCTTCTGCAAACAAGCTAAATTCCAGCTGCAGAGTGAAACAAGCAGAAAGCTGCAGAATCCTCCAGTTGGGTTCAGACCTGTTCTAAACCTAAACACTCATTTTCTTCCTGAATCAGAACACACAGTGACTAAAGCAGGAGATGGTTTTAAAGTAATCTGCAGACATGTGGCCACCGTTCGACATGTTTGACACATTTGTGATAAATATGTTTCTGTTCATACAGAACAATACGCTTCAATATGTAATATCAGGTTAGCTGTCACTATGTGACTATATACATGAATGGAGATGAATGCTTCGATGTTGGTGATTGGTTTGTATAAATCGGTGATTAAACTTGGATAGTCTTTTTGTGAGTATTGTGTGACTCTCAGCAGAAAACATTCAAACTTTAGATGTTTGGCTGGAGAAGTGATTGCAGATCAAGCATCCCTGCAGACTAGGCTGAGATAAAAGGCCGAGCAACCTGTTTTCTTTGCTTTTGTCTTGAGTCAGGAGGCTGAATGGGGCCCCACCCAGGCTGTGACCTGACTTTGGCCTCTCTGCATGTCTTTCAGAGGGCCCCCTGAGCTGTGAAAAGGGTGGGGACCCTTCCTGGAAGCAAAGTGTCAGTTTAGATCTACCCTGGCCACAAAAGAATACCTGCAGAAGAAACAAACAGGTGTCAGACAACACATGGCTCATCTGTTTATGCAAAAAAAAAAAAAAAAAAAAAAGGGAAAAGAAAAGTCCTGCAGCCCTCAGAAGGTGAGTTCAGCTCCCACCACCTGCTTATGTTTATATTCGCATGTAGTGTCCTCTCTTTGCTCTACATCTGCCTGTTTCTGTGCATGCCGCTCGAGAGCCGGAGCATGGCGCAGAGAAAAAGAAAAAGCAGCTCGCTGCAGAGCGAATCCTCGAGTGAGTGTTTGTGGGTTACAGGCGAACACAGAAGAGCTCTAAATTTGGCAACCAGTTCATCTCACCATCACCTCCTTGGCTGAGGAGTCACGGAGAACAATAGGGCTTCTGTCTTCAATGAAGTAAACAGCAAAAACACTTTCCATAGCTCCAGTTGGGCCGCTGCAGCATTGTGCTGAAAAAAGGATCCTATCGTCTTATTATTCAGGAGCCTGCAGACTTGCTGAGATGCAGTTTTGTGTTTGAGATGAACCGGTTTGCTGACTAGACTTTAAATGACCTCATCTAATATTCTCTTTGATGTGCTGCCGAGTAATTTTTCCTGTGCTCAGCACATAAGTGACTGTATTTACTCAATAACTTTGGATTTATTGGGAGCAAGAATGTACTTGTTGAGTAAAGCCGAGGAAAAAGACACCCACCTGGTGAATGTGCAGACACATGTCAGATGTTGAGACTCTCATGTGTAGTGATGAGGGGCCTCGGGCCCCAAGAAGTACCTGCTGGGGGCCTGTACTGTCTCCTCTCATGGAAGCCGTCATTCATCCCACAGCAGCTTCATCTGCATCCCTGCTACTACTTGAAAGACACACTCCAGACACACACTGTTCCGGACATCTCCGAGCGCTTTCCCACAGGACCGCCCTCCTTCTACAAACCAGACGGCCTACTGCTATTCAGAATTATTATTATTATTTCACTGCAGTGAAATTGCAGTACTTTTCAACCTCCCACTTCCAAGAAGAGTCCAGAGGGACACCAGAATCAAAAACAGGAGAAGCCTCCCAGAACTGCTGAAAGTGGCTGAAGGTTCAATGCTTCTACAGCACTGGGTAAAAGTTCAAAACTAGCTTTTTAAAACAAACCAAAAAATAAATTAATTGCATGAAATGCATAAGAAAAAAATGACAGGAGAACATCTAGAATGAGGCATCAGCAATGACATGTTTGGACAAAGTGACAGCAACTTAGCTAAAGCATGACCTTGAGTACAACTCATCAATAAACAGGTCAGGAAAAGTGATTGCTGTAGCAAACTAGTCAATCCTAGTCAAAAGGTGTCTTTGTCATTTGATCTCACAGGTGCATAAACACAAAAAGATGATTGTTTTTAACCAACTATCCTTCCTCAAGATATCCTGTTTTCAACTTGATCGGATCTTCAGATCTCTGCATCCTGACTGAAGAATTTAACCTGAAGAGGCTGGAAGTCGTTGAACAACCACAAGCCCGTAGTGATAAAAGCCTGGAGAAGTGAAAAACAATAAACGAGTCTTCTTCTACTACAGACTGTCTCCATGCATGTCTCGGTTTACAGACAGAGTGAAGGAAGGCTTGGGATTGATTGGGGAGGTTTGGGCAGGGGTTGGGGTCTCCGTTTCCTCTCGCCAAATTAGCTTTGGCAACAATTTCCGTGGAAATAAGAAAAAGAGCGGTGCTCCTTGTTCAGAGCTGACCAGGAATTGTAAGGTTGGAAGTGATGGAAAGATTAAAGACGGTTCTGGAGAGTAAGTAGATACAGCTCGGACATTTCAATACCTTTTCTAATCTGCTCTGGGATTTAATTCTAACATTAACATGAGCACAGTAATTCCTGGTGTCTTTAAAATTAGAGTCTATAGAGGTTAAGAAAGATGGAACTTCAGCCAAGAGACATGCTTACATAAGGTCTTGTTGTTAAATGCAAAGTTCATCTGCAATAAACAGAGAGTAACAAAAATGTTAAGCCAAATGATTTAAAGCAGCCTATAGGTTGATATCACACTAACAGTACAAGATGAAATAAATTTGCTTTCCTTCTGATTTCATCAGTAGAACATCCGTCCATCCATTATTTTAAAGGCTTATATCTTGTGTGGTTGTGAGGGTTTCTAGTGTTGATCGTCAGGATTTCTGTCAGTCAGGTTGCATTGTGCAGTTATTTTACCAGAGGACTACACTCTGCCACATGCACTGAGAATAGAATATAAGAAGCTTTTTATGGTCACAGTCACAGTCTGATACTGATTTATGGTCAGTTTAAGTTAATGTAAAATTATTATTATTATTATTATTATTGATTTATTTATTTATTTTAAGTGAGGTAGTTACTGTTTAGTTACTAGGCAACTATTCTGTGTACTCAAGTTTCTTACTGGAAGATCAGTAGTGGTGCATTATCATCATCATCATCTGTATAAACCAACAGAGTTATTTACTAGAGAACCAATGTTAACTTTTCTAACTTTTGCACAGAACCCCAGAAATCCTGAACTGTATCTTTAAAAATGAAACCTCACTTACCACAATACCATCAAGGTCATTTAAAAACAGAAAAAAGAAGTCTTAGTGGTTATTAAGAGTAACAAAGTCCAGCGCTATCTGACCAGTAAGATTATTTATTGTATAGTTTCTTTTCTTTTCACAAATGTATAGTTTAAGTCCTTTAATATTTTTGTTATTGTTTTTAGTGTAATAAATGAAGAAAATATGCAAGTGGGACAGGGCTGGGACCAGAAGGGTCTGATCTGCAGTGCGGACTGACAGTAAAAGACTCATGATGGAGCACTCCACTGTGACTTAGCAGCTGGGAACAAATAGGTGATCTCATAAACAAGCCTGCGACAGTGAAGGGAAGGTGTGAGTCTGGGTAGGCGGTGGCGTTCAGATGAGCCTCCCTCCCTCAGGTAGAGCTCACTCAACCAGAATGAATGAGCGTGTGTGACGATCCAGTTCGGTCGGGAGCCTCTCTGTTTATAGCAAACACTCTAATGAGAAATGCATACAGTAGTATTTCTAATTTGGTGTGTGGAAATGTTTTGGTGCTCTGTGCAAACGTCTGCTCTTCCTGTGAGAGCAGCGGCCACACTGACTGGAGATGGAGCAAACATCCAGGAGGAAATCCTGTGGCTTGAAGCGGGACAGCCCAGCAGGCAGTGACCCGACTGGGCCATTAACGCCAGAACAGGTCAGCACTGACGGACGCAGTGGCCAGCCCCAAATCTTGCCTTTACAAACCAGGATAAACAGAGACAACAAGCTACAAAGGTTGTTTCTGGGACTGGAGAGGCTTGTAATATCTCAACAAGAAAAAAAAAAAAAAGAAAAGAAACAAGCTGCTGTCCTTCCCATCAGCCTGAGAACCAAACCTTCCTCTTTGAATTTACGGCTGAGCAGAAAAATGTTGCTCAGCAGGTTAAAGTCGTCCAGATCATTGCATTCAATCTTAACCTGAGAGCGATGGTGGGAATTCTGGGTCATCCTTTCAAAATATTTGATATTAATCTCCAGCGTGTATTTAAACATGAACCAGTAAGATGAGGTGCAGATAAAGCGTTCCTCTCCAGCCAGCCGTCCACCTTCACCTCACACACAGCTGCTCTTTGAGCGCGCAGCGCTCTGATGGCCGTAGGCTGCACTCTTTCTCTCGCCTTCCTGTCTCTGTGGTAAGATGAGGTCAAACTGTCAGCTTGACACCACACCATCCTAACCAGCCTCTGCCCGCATTTTACACTAGCGCTCAGCACACTGGGCCCCTCACAAGTGGGACAGCAGCTCACTATATGCCGCATAAAAAGACGGCTGTTCCTATTGACGGCCGTGTTTGTTGTAGCGGCGTGTTAAGTGGGTCGAGTGTGGTTGCGCTAATGCATGTGCAGACATGTGGGGTCAGAGAGCAGCAAGCTGAGTCCATCATCTGCCGTGGAGAATCAGACTCTCCCGGAGCCATG
Source organism: Poeciliopsis retropinna (assembly GCA_010277075.1). Lineage (NCBI taxonomy): Eukaryota > Metazoa > Chordata > Actinopteri > Cyprinodontiformes > Poeciliidae > Poeciliopsis > Poeciliopsis retropinna. The sequence goes on from VMRM01000009.1 coordinate 4,337,467, forward strand.
GCTGCTGAGGAGCAGTGGAGAAGAACAGGACTCTCTGCAGGACGGAGACACGATGACGGGACAGAGTCCAGCTCCAAAGGAGCCACCATCATCCTCAGGCGATATCCATGTGCATGTATGTAACAATATCAATCAAATCACTATTATTGTCAATATTTGAAAATATAATATTCATTTTTGATTTCAAAAATGTATTTAAAAATGTTGAGCATGTCATTAAAAACCATGGAACTGCTTTGGATAAATAGAAGAGGTATGTTTTAAACTAAAACCTTCAAGAATTACAGGAGAACCGAGTGGAAATTGACATTCTTTTCTTGATGTCAAATAAATAAATACATTCTCAAAAATCTTCCTTTCACTAATAAATATTGTATTCTTTTAAAAATATGGAAGAAGAAATCTAAAAGGACCAAAAAAAATCTTTATATCCTTGGCGCAAACTTTGGCACCTTTCAAAGATAAAGACTAAATAAAACAGACAACGTCTCCAATTCGGGGAGTGCTGTTTCAGCAGTACTCCCCGCAGCTGGAATGGCATTAGCCATTAGCATCATTGGCTGCGTCAACCAAACTTTGTGAGTAGTTCAGTGTGGAGCAACTCGTATTAGAATAGGCTGTTCATCCTTTGTGGATATTTAAGGTCTACTCTATATCGACCCTTTCTATGTCTATTGAGGAAAAAATATATGTTACTACTATTTAATTGCCCAGTTCTGATGGAACCTTTCTGAAAACCTTTCCATCAGAAAACCTTTCTGATGGAACCTTTCTGATGGAACCTTTCTGAAAAATCCAATCTGTTGGCTGCAATATTGCAGCCAACAGATATTGGCTGCAATATTGGTGCATGCAGATTTTGGTGATATTCATTCTGGACACACTGCCATTATTACTCATACGCAGTAGATGTTTTACATTGTGCAGCCTCAGTTTGAATCAAACTAAGGCTTGATTCAAACTAAGACCAAAATGTTTTCCCAGCCACTGTAAACTATGTGCAGAACAAGTAAACCAGAGAACCCATCTTACTGTAGATGGTTAGCCCTCCCCTCATTATGGTGGAGGGATAAGGATGGTGGGACATGGGGATGCAATCCAGGGTGAAGGTCAGCACTTAAATTGCCTTGAATTAGACTGTCCTCCCACTTCCTGTCCCATTTAGCAGGTGCGGCAGAATGCAGTAGGTTGCAGCAGTGGTACCACCAGTGCTGTACTTGAATGCATCTAAATGTACTTGAATGCATTTTTTTATTTTTTCGAGAAAGGCAGAATTTGAGTCAGAGCCAGAAGCCTTTCTAACAGCATGTCACATTTAATGCCATGCCACCGGCTCCTTTCAACAAGCACACCAGACAGGAAGTCAGCAGTTGCTTTGTGAGAAAAAGAGAAGTGCTTCAGTGAGAGACATTAGGTCATGTCCTCCACAGGCTGAACTGTACATCTCGAAGATTTCTGACAAAACAGACATCATGTTCCCGTAACGCTGCAACAGGAAACCGCAAATATTACCATCATTAGCTGACAATCGGGAGTTGGCTCTAACACTTTAAAGACTCGACCCACAGGGGAGCACTGTGGAGAGCAGAGTGAGCTTTGTCTGCTGCTGGATTCACAATGATAGTAAAAGTCTGGGTTGGGTCCGACAACTGTCGCACACTTCTTCTTTCTCCCCGAGGTGAGCAGCTCGCTTTCAGGCCTCAAGACCCGAGCGACGGAGGTGAGCGAAGACGAGCCGGCTGCTGCGGGGCTCAGCCTGGCGGCCTGCTCAAGGAGCAGCAGCATAATGCTCCGGGTTGTTAGGGAGCACTCCAGTTGCGCTGTGACGGGAATGTTTTCGACAGCTTTCAGACACTTGGCACTAATGATGTTCTGCATGCCCCATGGCCAGCTGGGAGCCGGTCCTCTTCCAATCAGTCTCCTCAACCATTTTACCAGCAGAGGCACAAACTCCTGGAAACGGGCCAGCTCGGCTCCACTGCTGTGTTTGGGTTTGGAGGGTAAAAATAGAGGTGTGCTAAAGGGAACAGAAAGGCTCAGTGGGTGGGAGCAAAGCAGAGAGAAACTGAGGACCAGTCCAGACTCAACGTAACACTCTTTCATGTGACAGCTGTTACTGAGTCAAGACCAGTCCAGGTTTACTGTTTCACAATCAGTGAAGGGATGAAGTGCAATCAGAGGAAGTGCAGTAATATAGCCAGATATTCTGAAAGAAACATTTCTGAGGTTAATCAAGGTCCCAAGGCTTTTAGCATATACCAGGAAGTGTGCAGCCTTCTGGAAGCTTCAGGGTTAAACTTCTGCTTTAGGATTGCTAGCTGGATGTACTGTGATGTTGATGTCAATGAGCTCTCACACCAGGAAGACTGAACAACTCTGTTCAATACTGTTTTCATATCTTCTTCTATTAAAGTTCTTGAAGCAAGTAATATTGGTCAAAGTCATGAACCAAAACGAGATCAGAAGCCCGAAATCATCTGTGTCTATTTCCTCCAGAGAACTTCTCCATGTGTTTCTTTGAAAGTTGGTGCTGCATGGCTGACCGTTGTCAACAAGGTAAGAGGCCAGATCTGAGGGAGAGCAGATAAAGCCCTTCAAACCCAGCAGTGATGTCTCTGTGGTGCAGGCTGTGAAAGGTGGAGGCCTCATTAGGGCCATTCAGGAGGAACCAATCAATGAGCGCTGGAGGCTCTCCCAGGACCCGCGCTGAGGAGAGGAGCGCTATTGTAAATCAATTGTCGGTCAATTAATTTCTATTGATAGCATCAGAATACTGACGTGCTGTAATAAAATAGTAATCATAGCTCTTTAGTTGTGAGCGGCAGGCAGAGACCAGTCGGGCCAACTAGTCGGCAAGTTGAAGGCAAATTCCCTAATCTCACTCTGCTCTGCACTGGTGCACTGAATCATCTGTGTGCATTAATGTGAATGTCTGACTCACGTGCTACATGGTCACATTTAATCCCAAACAGTGGCAGATGGCCTGTTGAGCAGATTAACATCTTAACAAGGAACTTTCCATCCAACCAAACCAACCAGCTGTTTGTCAGCTGAACCCCAGAACCTTTTAGCAGCTCTGTATGGAAAATGAAAACCAAATGCTGAATAATCATAGCTTAACTCATACCACAAGTAAGCGATGTAGTTAAATCTTTACCAACTATTGCAGCCCATTTCTAGACCACAAGCCCTACAGCTAGATGACATCAGAGCGTTGTGATGGAGGATGATGATCACACTGAGATCTTATTCAGCCTGACTATGAAATGGAAGAATAGAGCATCTCGACGGGCTATTTTCCATGTCAGTAACATCATAATTTCACCTCCATAACCTTCCCATTCAGGTCTAATCTGGTGAATTATAAGATTACCAAAATCTTCATGTTGGCGCTTCAGTTCATAATGCTAATTAATTCAAATCATTCAAGTACCGTATTTTTCGGTCTATAAGCCGCTCCTTTTTTCCCATGCAGCTTATAGCCCGGTGCGGCTTTTCTGTGGATCTTTTTAATCAATAATCCTAAATTTTTCTGATCATTTTCATGTATTTCAGTTCCTGCTGATTTTAAAGTAGTCAGGATATATTTGTTAAGAATTGGAGAAAACCCCAGTGCCACTATGAAATAGGTAGAAAGCCTGCATGTGTCGGGTCAGATGGTCCAACCATCTCAGCCTTCCTAAAACCAAAGACCTCCAAATCACAAAGGTATTCTCCAATGAGCACAAATGCAGAACCTTGCCTTGTGGCACCACGTGAAAGTCCTAGTGAGTCCATAAAGACAGAAAACCAGTGATTGCTAATATCCTTCCATTTATAAAATACAGAAGATGGGGAAGGCTTTACAGAAATCAGCAAGGACTACAAGATCGACCAACACCTTCAAGTAAAACTTTTACTTGCAACCTGGAGCTGACAGCAGTGAAGTGAACAAAATGGTGAAGTCGTAAAATGTCCCTCTGACATAATAACTACATATTACAGTATATTACAACATATTATGATGTAATAAAAAGCTCAGGTCTGATTTAACCTGAACAAACAAGATTCTTGTCCATTAGAAAATGTAAAAAGGAAACATTTTTCTATATTTTTTCAGACCTAGAGAACTAGAGACTTTTCAGGAGTCTTATTTAAAGGTCACAAGGCAGGCCACGGTTCAGAGGTTAAAGCTTTTCCTGGGCTGAATATTCATCTCCTAACATGTCTGTGCTCCAGATGTTATGAAGTAAACAAATTCTGACGTTCCTCTCGGTGACAGGAAGCTGGGACCAGAACCAGTACCGGCAGAACAAATTGGTCAAAACCTGCTGGTAAACCAGGGGGAATAAAGGACACGTCTGTCCTGCTGCAGTCACCCAGAGGACAGGGACAGGGTGAAGTTGGGGTTGGCTTGTTTTTCTGCTCCAATAGGAGAGCATAGAGGTGTCTGTTAGAGGAGTTCACCCAGAGGTGAGCAACCAGACCCCTGCCATAAAAAAGTCTGAAGTTTATAGCCACTATTTGGGTTTGTTGTTCTGTTGCATTCTGCGGCGAGGGAGTTAGGGGTGGGGGCTGGGTGTGTAGAGAAGGGGTGCAGAGACGCGACACAGACAAGTAGTTGTAAAAACTAAAGGAAAAAGCACAAGGGGCTGAATGAGTCTGGGGTCATTCAGAGAGCAGGTGGGGTCAAGCTCTTCGGGTCGGTCCTGCAGCCGCCATGCTTTCTGCAGCGACTGCGACTGTTCAGCATTTGACTCAAGCAGCACGCCCAGGAAGACATCAGCTCAAAGAGAAGGGATGAAAAAGCGATACAGCAGGAAGAGAAAACAGACGATACAAAGTTGCCATTTCTGTGCATGTGTGTGTGTGTGTGTTGCTTGCTGGGATAGCACTTTGTTCCTTGCTGGAATCCGTCTTAATTAAAATAATTGGTTATGCATTAAGTGTGTGCCTGAGGGGAGCCGGCTGAACTGCAAACATGTTGAGAGGGAAGCAGAGGAGAAGCGGGCGGCTTGTTTCTTCTTAAAGGAAACAGTTTTGTTCCATCTCACAGCAGAATCCCCCCAAAAATCCCAAGAACATATTGAAACATTCCTCAACTCTCTGTGTGATTCTGCATCTTCACAGTGAGTCTCCATTCAGGAACCCTGTAATTACCCAACAGCCAAGTCCTATTTGCAGGTGATAAAAGATTAATAAAGAACCGGTTTGAAGGCTGAGAGCAAAACACATTAATAAACCTTGAAAGAACTTGCAGCTTGTTGTTGTTGCCACAGCAAACTGAAGAAGCTAGCGCGTACTTGCAGAGGCACATGTGGGGCTGGGGCCGCTTCCAGCTTCCGTATGAAGGGGCCGGACCGCTGGAGCGCTGCTGTTCCCATCAATCAGCGTGTGTTTGGTGGATGTGTTAACTCTGAGGCGGCCACACAGGCGCATGTGGGCCGGCGGCCATGCCCTCGCCACCAGCACACATTTCTGGAGTCACAGCCCATTAGCTTCAGAATGGCCCTGATCGGCTCAGGTCTGGAAACAGGGCACGGCTCTCCGTCTGACTGCCTGCCTTACGGGATTCATGTGGGGAAAAAGTCAACTTCTGTTCAAGAAACTATAAATGAAAACTATCAGAGCTAACGATCAACTCTCCGTACTCGGGACCATTCAGTGCTGACCAGACACACTACATCCTCCTCCAGAGTCTGTCTGATCCCACCAGGACTATGCAGCACAGTCTGATGAGAAAAGGATTTCTGTTTTGAGGTAAACACAAGTAGATAGAAACCAAAACCTGTGACTGGTGCATCTCTAAACGACAAAGGTTGAATCTGAGAGGAATGCTGCCGTCTATAGTAAGTCCATGTGTAGACACAGCACTGGTCCATCGCTTGAGTTTAAACGTCTGGTGATTCCTGAATGATTTATATGTCAGAGTTAGACTCATGTGCTTTAACAAAGTCAACACTCTGTCATTAGTACCTTGACACCTCCAAATACAAAAAACATATTTAGCAACACTCAAAAAAGGTTCTCATTATTTCTTTCTTCTTTCCTTCCTGGGGTCACCGGAGGGAGACGGAAAGCCAGTCCTACGGGGCAGTGGGCTGAGGAGGCAGGAGAAGAAGAGCGGCTCTTGGTTTTCTCTCTACATGTCACAGAGAGCTGACCGATCCAAGAGGCACAGACAGCAGCTGGGGTCACTGTGACCTGCCACCAGCAACAGCCGCACTGCTGTGTTTTTGGTCAGCATGACAACTGTTTGCCCATGTATCTGTCCAGATTGTGTGTGTGCGTGAGAGAGTGGGAGACTACAAGTGAGTCAACCCGCCTGTTTGCAGACGGGCAACACTTGCTGTGAGAAGTGTAAATATATTTGTGTGTTTGCCTGCACCAACGTGCAGTCCTGTGTGCCAATATGTACCGACTGCATTACCTCTTTACTCTGTAACTGTGCCATCCCTTGTGCCAATAAACACACACACAAACACGCACGCGCACACCCACACACCCACACACACGGTGTGTGCGCTGGCCCAGTCAGAGTGTGGGAGTGTTTTCTCTGCAGGTGAGTTGCATACCACTCGCTAAGCTGTGGAAAGATGAAGCGATAGCAGGTGAGCAGGTACGGGCCTGCCGACGCCGACAAGAAAAGGAAAGCTTGATGCAGCTGCAGATACGGCACACCTATCAAGATTTAACCCAAACATCTGCTTTCTCACACACACACACACACACACACACACACCAATCAAGAAAATGGAAGCAGGGCACTCAGCACTGACCTTTCACCTACTTCAATCTGTTAAATAAAATGCTGCCCATCAATCTAAATCTGACACAGCAACACTCCTCATCTCTTCTTCACCTCACACACAGACACACACGCACACACACAGACACACACACACACACACACACACACACACAAAATCAATCACTTGTCAGTGAGTGTTAATGCACCTCATCTTTCATTCATGAAGAGGAAACAGGATGAGCTCATGTTGAAATGTGGGATCAGTGTTAACAGCAGCGAGGCGGTTGGACTTCAGCTCACAGTCGGACCTAAACCATGTCTCGTTTTCTGGTTCTCTGGGCTGATGGGGGAATTTATGACTCTAACCCAGCTCTTTATACCTTTGAAAAGAAGCTCAAAAATCCTAAATAAAGCAGCCTGTTTAAAACTGGAAAAGCCTCTTCTGTTTTTACGAGCAATCTTGGTATTTGCACAACTGATGAGCGCGAATAACGAGCTCGTAAAACCATCTAATAGAATTCAGCTGATTCTCCCACACTGCGCTGGTTACGCACACACCGGGCGACCCAAACGTCCCGGCTGCTGTCTCAGCGTTCTGATGCAGGTTCTGAACGGGTTGAGCTCGCTTTGCTCTGCTGCACACGTTCTGTCTGCCGCGGCGTGGCGCGGTGCGGCGCGCTGCTTGTGATTCCACACCCTCTGAATTCTTGGAATCAAATTTCCACCGCTCCTCACCCCAGCCCCACACATGTTTCCCTCTCTCATTTTTTTAAAATTTTTTTTATTCCCTCTACAACTCAGTGTCTGGCATGGCCTGTGTTTTTCACCATAGAAACCGACAAAACAGTCCAACAAAGCAGAGCTTGGGCTCTGCAAACAGAGGCCAAATAAAATCCATCATTTACTCGGCATGTGCGAAAGCAGGTTTTTTTTTTTTTTTTCCTTGTTCCCTCCGTCTCCGTGAGCTACTCACGCCCAATTTTAGACCACTTCCAGCTCGACCACAAGACTTTTAAAAGCTGCAGGGAGAGTTGAGAGAAAAAACCCCTCCGAGCTTGCTGTAAATTCTCCTCCGAATGTGCAGAAGTTCTTAGTGATGATTAAACCACTTTTTGTGAGATGACTTTTTATTCTGCTGTAATTATGATGGAAAATGAGGATCCAGCGTTTCATAAAGCGACACGAAATCTTTTAGCACCACTGCATCCCAGCATAAAAGCAAGTTGAACCTAGCAGTTTTCATCCCTTCCTATGAGGTAATCCCCTAAAATGTCAGATATTTGTTTAAGTTATGTAAGCGCTAAGCCCCGTCCAAACCCTCCACTGGAGCTGCCAGATGGGACAAATGACGAATCTCAAGAGTTTGACGTTTCCTGGCCAGAGAAGCAACAAGGAAAACTTCCCTCCAAGACATTCCCTTAACATGAAAACTCTTAATGAAACCCACACATGTCAGAGCGCCTTGGAATCCGTGGAAAACAAAAGAGATAAAACAGGCATTCACATTCTGTGGTGCATGGCGCTCTGCAGAAGTCTTGAGTCATTTATCACGCAGCCACACTGTCCTGTAAACCTTTGTGGTCCTGATCAGCAGTTTTTCAGGTGTTCTGGCAAGACGTCCAAGTCTTCCATTAGACCTTCTCAGTCCAATGAAAACTTTTTTAAGTCTTGATTCCCACGCAAACTTGCATGAAAGTGTAGAGCACACGCTAACGTACGTTAGCAGAAAACAGAACTGATCAGGAGGCCTTTCCACACTGCAGGCTAACAGCAGGATTAGTGAGAACAGAAGCATCATCCCAGAGACTGTCAACCCACTGGGAGCAAAATGTGACCCATCGAGGACACCATCGTCACCTGTGCTCTCCACTCTCTGCTGCTTATCCTTTGCTCATTCCAGTGCAGGATGTCTGAGATTTGTTGGTGGGGACTGTGGCTGTGTTCTGTGATCTCTCATCCTTTTAGTCCTGTTGTGTTTTTGCAGTGTTCTAATACTTTTCCATCAGCTTCTTGAAAATCATTTAATGTTGTAATTTACATCAAAAAAGTCTAGAAATGTATGACCTTTCAGTTTGACCATTTTCCAGGTCAGCATACAATCTAGACAGGGTTGCCCTACATTAAATGCATGCTCTGTGCTTCAGCTGATCATATGGTATACCGACGTTCCCTCTAGCAGCTCTGAGAGAGACTGCTGGAAACACACTACCTAACACACTACACTACTGAAAGACTGCAAGAACTGTAGGAAAAAGTGAAGACTTCTTTGTACTTCTTTTCAAATAGAAAAATAGTGGTAAGCTAATTATTTTGTTTTTGGTTATGAATGCATATGTTTTCTCCTTTTGGTTCCGGTGTGAGAGACTCTGATCACTAGAGACATGTAAATTGGATCACAACAAAAATATTATGTTTTCACTCAAAACCGGCTCCACTTACAGAGGACCAAACACTTAGTCTGGTTCTGATGGCATTACAATCAGAACTAGAATAGTATCTATTATTAGGATCAGGTTACACTGTATGTCTACATTGCTGGACAGTACTGTTATGTACAATTTGCAACTCATATATCTGTATAATTGGAAATGAATGAGACAGTTTTATTTTTGTGATAACAAAAATAAACAGTAACAGTAAATTTGTAACCAATGACCAGACATAAATATGGCAACACTGTGCTCTCCTGACCCCGATCCTGGTGTAGAGGGACTTCAGGATGCATTATTCGCTGCTAAACAGGAGGAGCTAGTGTTAAACCAGCTTGGGGTCTGATTAAAGGAAGAACTCACTCAGTGCCAACACTTAAAGAGCTCTCGTCAATAATGAGTGGTTCTTAATGAGGTGGACAGATTCAACTAGAAGCACATCCTTTATGTCTACAGTTCATGTGAGCTGAGGGTGAGCAGCGCCAGGCCCGTCACCCTGTTAGCCCATCACCCCACTAACCCGCCAGTCCATCCAACCCTCGGCCTGCCGGTCCGTCAACCCATCGTCTCGTCAACATCGGCCCGTCAACCCGTCGGCCCGCCAGCTGTTGCTGAAGACCATCAGCCTCAGGCCAACCCACGTCCTCTGGGATCTGTGGGTTGGGACAGAGGGAAAGGAAGGAAGGGAGCGCTGATGGAGGCTGTGGGAAAAGTCTACGTGACACGGAGATGAGAGTCAGGGAGACAGACTCTGGCAGAAGACGTCACAGAGGTTCTATCAGCTGTCTCTGGACAGAGTCAGCTGTCTGTCAGCAGCCCTCCTCCAGCTTTACATTTTCCCTGAGCTGAAGAGTGGCCTTGCTGTCCTGTCTGGCTCTGGCCATTATGACTGTTCCTATCTCTGACTTGAAACCCTGAACTAACAGCAGGACTGCAGGGTGACAGTAAAACAGACAAACACTCTGCAAAAATGACTTCCTTCTCCTTGCTGTGAACGTCTCCGGGTCTCTCATGTTGATCTGCTCTGCAACCAGGACTCAGTTACATAACTGCATTAACAAACTGCATTTTCACCCTCCTTCATCCTCACATCACACTCATCTACCATGTTTGAGGCAGACGAGCCGAGGTTCCCAGACAGACGTGTCTCAGTGGCTTCTGCAGCGCTGTGCATCACAGTCACTGTTCATCTGGACAGTAAAAGTGAAAACATGACTTCCTCAAACCAAAACTGGAAGCAGACCAGCTCCAGATGAAGAAGTTGGTCTGAGAGCAGAGCTGGTCAGTGAGCGGCCTGTTAGTCAGGGGTCAGAGGTCACTAGGCACCCTTACCCTCATCATGCCAGAAAGATATTTCAAGGGGATTTTTACATAAAAATTATTTGATCATGTTTGGCATTTTTATTTTGAACAGTTGTATAATTTTATTGAAGCGCAACTTTCATGATGTTAGCTGATAATCTAAAAGCAGACCGTGCCAACTTAGAACAGATATGAGTTCAGTTGTTTCCTTATTTATATTTTCATTTTTCTTCAAGCAGAGGAAGAGATTGAGAAGAATTAATAAACTTTCAGCCAGTTAAAGTTCAAAGTCATTTCCTGAAAAAAAACAAATAAAAAAATGCAATTATAACTGGCTGGTGGCTGGGTGGGTGGCTGGTTGGTGAGCAGGAAGACTGAACATCTGTCTGTTGCTCTGATTGGGAGAACATCTGTCTTTCTATCAGAGGCTAGGGGGAATCAAAGTATTGTTTCCAGCTGGAACTGACAGGTCTGGACATTTTCCACCAGCTATAATCTTTCTTCAGTGTGCCTCTTTCCCCTGACTCCTCTTTCTTTTTCACTCTATCTGAATCTTCCAAAACAAGATGTGGGCTGATAAGTTAAGGCGGTCTATGAAGTGTAAAAATTTAAAACTAGTTGGCCACTTCCGGCTTTGCAAGCAGATTTTTATTTTGCTCTTCATCCTGCTGGGTCACTGTGCCTATTTTATTGTATTTTTGTAAACTTGTGGCTGTGTTGATTCATTATGGTAAATTATGGTAAATGGTTAAATAATTTGCCATTATTTTATGCAATTTGCATATTTTATAAAACATGACCAGGTTGTGTATTTTTCTATATTTGTTTTATTTTTGACTGTCTTTGTTTCTGTTTTCTCTCTTTCATGTGTGTTTTAAACTAAACTAGAATCAGAACCAGCTTTATTCACAGGCCAGGAACCTAGACTTTATTTTCACCCTGCTCTCAATCAAGGCCATTAAAATATAAATATATGAAAAGAAAATTACGTAAAAGCCTTTTAAGGCTTTTTTAGTATTTAGGTATATACATCCAGTGTTTTTACAAAACTGCCTGGCAGTGATCAGCCTTCAGCAGCCAGAGTGGACTGGACCACTACATCACAAAAGGAAGATGTTTTTTTTCCATAGCAATGCATTTTCATTCTATGTTGTGAATAATGAACAGGAGTCTATATGTATACATACTGTTTGACCCAGCCGCCAAGGTCAGAAACCCCCCAAACGGTGGGCGGTGTTAGGGAAGGTAACCCAACACCAGCCAGTCAGCCCACAGTAATCGATTTCATTGCGTAGATTAGATTTGGGGAGAGCACTGGGTCGGAGCTGATGGTTCTCTGAGTGGGAAGGTTGGCAATCATCAGGCGCCTGGTTGGTGTTTAGGAGTCTGAGCAGAGTTGAGACTAAAACAGTGATGGTGGGCGGGCTCGGGGGGGAGGGAGGAGACGGGCAGCAGGCAGGCAGCTGTTAGTGTTTCAGAAAAGATTAGCACCAGGTTCAACTATAAACAATGAGCTCATTCTCTCTGCCTGTGGACGGCGCAACACCCCTCATCTGTTTTGGAACAAGCAAGTCTTATTGAAACTCCACACCAAGGTAGCCCACATGCCTCAGGAAACGAAAAACTGGGAAAACAACTAGACACAATCTTCAAGTTGAGTATCTCTTGTGAAATGCATGGACGGCGTCAACAGAAACAAAAATGATTACCATTACTGTGGTTTTCCACTACTATTCGAGTTTCAGAGGTTTATTATCTGTATGTTCAAAACTGTTCGCAAAACCCATTATCCTCTGAGGCACAGCTATCTATCAGACTGAACGGCTCCATTAGAGGGCATGTCTGAGTTTTCAGTCAGTTAAGCAGCAGCTCTCTGTCTGCTATCAGAATACGGATGCTGGCGCATCAAAGAAAGCATGCTGCACAAGTCCAAATGAGAGCACCTTAAGAGAAATGAATCAGAAGAGGGTTGATCATTTTATACCATTATGTGAACTTCACACACTTAGTAGAGTGTGGATTTGTGTATGTGTACATACAGAGGACAATTTCACAATATTTACTAAGAAAGGGAGGTGATCTGTGGAAAGTGACCTTTTCACGGTCCTCACTTTATTTTGTAGTTCTACTGCGCTCTACTAGTTAGGTTTAGAAGTACAGTGTGAATGAAGTTTTGGTTAAGGATAGACTAGTAATGGTTAAGATGACAGGAAATGTCTGGGTTAGGCATAAAATGAATGGTGGTCAGTACAAAGACCTCAGTTTCCATAGAAGTACAAGGATGAGTGCATGTGTGTGTGTCTGAATCAGGTTTTTATATCCTTGTGGGGACCTATGTCTGTCTACATTGTGGAGTTGTAAGGACCACTGCTTCTTGTGGGGATAAATCCTGGTCCTCACGAGGGGAATTGCTGCTGTAGGGTTAGGGTTAGGCTATAAAAATGAATGGAAGTCCCCACAAAGCACAAAAACATGACTGTGTGTGCGCGTGTGTGACTGCACACGAGGGTCAAACAGACATGAGGACCAGGTGGCTGAGGGGAGGGTGCTGCCGGGTTGTTGGGTGACGACTGGTGAGCGGTGCCCTTTCAAGATCCACGTGCCATCTGCCTCAGCCGGCAGAGAGCGCATCGCCGTGACGCAGGAGGCAGCAGAGAGACGGAGGAAGATAATCTGCTCGCTTTTTAGTGCCGTCTTTCACTTGTGTGATGTACTGGTGGAAACGGAACATTCTGTGGTGTACGGCAGCATCAGGAAAGCCTGAGCCAATGTTTCAGAGAGACCTTGCCTCCACTGGGACTTCATCATGTCACACTCTGCCAATCCAATTTGGAAAACCAATTTAAGAAATCGTTAATTGCAATTCTGCTCTATTTAACATTCAAATAAGCTCTGGAAGACGTTGTCTGTCTCGTGACCTCAGAAAATGTCCCATGCTTTCCACTGGAGCTGGGAACAGCCTTCCACTGTGTCCCCAGCGGGACAAATTAGATTTTCTGTCCAATTTCTTGTTTTTGTTTGTTTTGTTTTGTGGTTCTTGCTGAAGCATTCCAGAATGAATGCAGAGATGGGAGCAGTGAGGGGGGGGAGTTAGGAAGCAGTCTGCCAGAGGCTAATGTTTATGAGCGTCTGCTACACCTGGCTCTCTGCTAGCAAAACACAGGCTGGTAGCCATGCTTCATTCTCCACTTTTTGTCTTCCTCCATCAGACAGGAGACGAGGTGGAACCGTCCCAGCTGTCCAGGAGGAAGGTCCCACTGAGAGAAGCGGGCCGGAGGCCAGGGGCTAGGGGCCAGGGGTCAGGGCCTGGGGGTCGGGGCCAAACTAGGCGAAACTAGTTGAAAGTGGAAGACAGAGGCCAGTCAGCATCAGTGGTGTCGCATCAGCTAGAGGAGCAAAGGAGGGCAGAAAACCCTGTTTTCCTTCGAGGGCTTCAGCTTTCCTGTTCACGTATCAAGGCGACAGAGTGAGAAGAAGAGCCTGAGGAAGGTGAGCAAGGTCAGAAAGGTGAGGAGCGGCAGGCTGGGACAGTTTCATAGTAAAGAGCAGAGCCAGACCTGGCTGCTGGAGCCATTTCCTCTCTTCCTCTAATTTCCTGCCTCCTTATCTCTCCTCCTCTTCTCTGTCTCTCCTTCCCCTCTCCTCTGTTGGAAAAGTCCTTCCTCCTCCTTCCTGCTCACTCTGTGCCAGGCGGAGGAAGCAATTAAAAATTAATGGAATCTGAATGATAGAGAAACCTGCAAGGGCGCGCCGCCTGCCGAAGACATGCAAGAGCTGTGCTGGTCAGGCCAGCAGGCTGGGAGCTGCAGCAGGCATGCAGCTGCGGAAGTTAGAGGTGAGTTGCAGACATGCAGGGCTAACAGCCTTCAGGAACACTATAAATACACATCGCTGCCTTTTAACTCACACTCAGCAGGCCTGCAGGTTCCTATAGAGCTCATGTAGTGTAATGTGTCACACTGCACACATAGGTGTGACAGCAGCAGCTTGTGGCTTTCACGCAGCGCATTTGTTCGAAGTCTGAATTCTGTCTGCGCCCTGGAAAAGGCGGGAATCACCATGGTAATAGGAGACTCCGCAGGTTGTTGTGGGACTCCGAGCTAGAACAGCTGAAGCTGCTATTATGTCTGACTGGAACAGGACAGATCTATTATGAACGAGTGTGTAACGAGCTCAGAAGTGAATATTTGATATGCAGCCCTGCAGCCTCGGGTTGATCATCTCTGATCTGGATGTAACATCCCGTCAGACTCACTGTCTGCTCAGACTGATGACCAGAGTGTGTTGTCGCGACCTGTCTTCTAGTGATTGTGGTTTATGTGACAGAAAAGCAGAACATGCAGTGAAACATTTGGAGCATCAGACCGATTCGTCTCCCATGAGCGTCACAAGAGCGATCAGCTGCTTCTGCTCTTAGAGAAGAGACAGGCTCATCAGTCCAACAGAGTCTCACAACATTTCCTCCATATTTAATCATGTGAGTGAAACCACGGCTGCTCAGTTCCTCCATGCTGGCTGTGTTGACAGCATGCGTCAGAAACGGACCTGTACTCCGACTAACAGAACCCCTGTGCACCAGGCTCTCAACCAACTGCAGGCTGGGCTGAAGGACATGACCTCTGACCTTTGACCTGGACCAAACTGCACTGACCTGCCTATCAGCCTACCACAAACACAGTTCACCCTGACCCTTGACCTGCTGACTCTGACCCCACCCATCCACAGATGAGCTCCCAGAATTCCCGACTGGAAAAAGCAGAGCCTTTGTCCGGCAGGACGTCCCTCTGTGGACAGAAGGACGTCTCCCTCCATAGAATGAAAGATGTTCGGACGGAGAGAGTTGAAATGTTGGGGCGGAAATGAACTTCATGAACTTCTGCCAGTTTCTTCGGTGTGAAGAAACTGGCAGGAACACATAAAATACTGTGCCCTCCCCAGAAGAGACGGGAGGACTTGACTTGGTCAGAATCTACTCCTTTCTCCTCCACTGGCTCAGCAAACACGTTCAAGTCTGTTTTTTTCTGCTTTGTTCATTAAATTGATCAAAACTCTGTTGAATTCCAAACTGCTGCCTTGACAACACACCTGCTGCAGGTGTGTTATCACGTGTTCTGGTCAATGTGGAAGTGGACGGAAGCCTGACATGTTCATCTCCGGATGAACCAGCCTCCTCCTGCTGATTCTGTCCCATTCATGGGACACAGATCAGATTTCATTGTCAAACTAATAAGAATGAAAAGTCCTTCCCCTGTGGGTGTGTGAACTTTCACCCATAATTCAGATGACATGAATTGCCTTCTACCCATCAGTGTCAGTGGCAGCTGAATGCAGATGAGTCAAGTGGAAGGCATTAGAGGAGCAGGCAGCAACGTTCAGCTAGTGATGACTGTTGCAAGGCTGGGCCGTCTGCACAGCTCTGTGGCTTTGAAGAGCTCAGAGTGATGCAAACTGAAAGTCAGTGGCGGGGATGGTTTGAAAAAAAAAAAAAAAACTTGTAAGACAAAGAGCAGGAGCAGGCGAAGCCTCACTGAGCGCGCTCCGAACTGTTTGTAGTCAATGCATGTACTGCTGCAGTTCAGAAGATAGTGCAGGCATGCGGTTACACCCAGCTCCATCTCACAGAGGGCTGTGGCGGGCGGCCATTTTGGTTAAACCCATGTTGGTCTGCACTTGGGGTTTCACTACCGCACCCTTCCCCTCCCTGGTGCAGCGCATGTTCCTCCCAAAACGACCAAACAAATCTCAGCTTACAACGTCTAGCGCTGCCAGAAGGCTGCAAGGAAGCCTACAAACTCCACGCGCAACGGGCCCTGCAGCAAGCCTGCAGAGGCCCTGCTGCAGCAGGCGGCCGCAGGCCTGATGCAGGCAGGGCCACTGTAAGCCACACAGCAGGCCTGCAGCGGCGCTGCAGAAGACCTGCAGTGGCTTTGCAGCAGACCCTGCAGCAGGCCTGATGCAGGCCCACAGCAGGCGCATCTCACCGCCACAACATGTCAAAACCCTATGCCACCTGACACTGTAATTACTGGAGCCATGGAGACTGAAGCGCAGAGAGGAGAAGAAGAAAACATAGTGACACTCACCTAGAGATGATGAAACAGCAGCAGGGACGCGTCATGGAGCCATGGAAGAGAGGGAGAGAAGGGGAAACTGTCAGCACCAAGTTCTTGCAAAGTGACTCAGTGAAAGCTCGGCTCCTGCTCTGGAGAAACGCTTCCCGATCCTCATTAGAAACATGGCAGAGTAACTGTTGCCTTCAATGCCTTCCTCTCTATCTGGAACACCCGGGGGCCACTTTCCACTGAGTGGGTTCAGAACCAGGAAGAACTTTAAAGCCAGATCTGTGTCTATCTTCTGAACAGTTCCTGGCCCAGTTCCTAACTGGTTCAGATTAGGGCTGTTGTAAACGATTATTTTAATGATCAAGTAATTTATCGGTTATTCTGGCAATTAATCGAGAAAATCTAATGAAAAGAATAAAAATATATATTGGTAAATACTTCCATAACAGCAGTTTTAATGTCAGATATCAATATCGGCCCAAGTTTTCATATTTGTGCATCCCTAAAAATTACTTTTCTGTGGTTTAGAAATAAGTTTATGTTTCCATCTTCAGTAAAGCAGCATGTGTTCCTGTGGGGGGTTAAAGGTGTAAGCTGGGCTTCCTGTTGCTGTTAAAGTGAACTCATCTAAGCGTTTGAGCTCCTGAAGCACCACTTCTGGTTTCAGCCTCCCAAACACCTTTTCAACCTTAACTCATACACACACATACATCCACACAAACACGCACATACACACACACATTTGCAATGAATGAGCAGACATCGAGACAGACAGATCTGGACCTGCAGAACGTGTTGCTTCCTGAACCCCAGCGCCTCCTCTGATCGTTCTGTCCTGATGTCCAGAAGGAACCTGCCGGGTCCCCAGTCCTGTGGTCGAGGCATCATGGCCGCCTTCACAGCGTTACCTGGGCGGCTGATTGCTTTATGCTGCAGTTCCAGTCTGGGGCGGTCCTGACTGACTAGCTTCTCCTCCTCCGCTAACCCGTCTGGACTGATCGCTCTATTGGCTCAATCTGAAGTGGAATATTCTGGTTAAAACCATCTTTTCATCTTAGTGGAGAGAAAAACGTTTCTCTGGGACATCGGGGAAGCAAACTGCAGCTGTGACCATGAGGAGGAGAATCCTCCTGACTGGGTTTCACTTTCACATGGTGATTAATCACTTAAGAAGATTGTGCCACCCAGGCCGGCTCTTCCCTGGCCCCCAGACCCCCCCAGATGCCCCGGGCCCCAAGCTCTGAAGCTCATAACAGGATTGGTCTGGCTAATGTCTTAGTGCTTAACATATTTCAGGCCTGGCTGCAAATGGCACATTTTCATCTGAAAGACAAATGGGACCCAAAGACAAAAGGCAGATGATGGGTCTTGACTTTCTCTTGAAGACAAGAGGCCCCCCTCTTGTCCCCACCGCCCTAGTGCAATCATCATTTGCTTTGCTACCCTCACCCTGCAGCTTTTTCTGTGTATTCAGAGCAAGCCAGCGGGGTTTCCCACTTTCTCTGCTGCTAAAGGGATTAGCGGTAATTGGGACAAAAGCGCTGTCCTCAACCTACTTTGGCTCTGGGCCCCCTCTGTAGAGGGTCACTAAATACAGTCAGCGCTCCTGACTCAGGGTGGGCTGGATGTCCAGGGAAGCCATGATCATGTCTCTGAGGTGGAATCACAATCCAAAATCTAAATTACAATACTTCTCCCCACCATTATGCAGATGATGCAACCTGAAAGCAGACTGTAAGGTCCTATTGATTTGACTTTAAAGCTCCGAGGGGCTCAACACAACTAGAGACCAAGTCTTGAAATCACATTTCTTTCTAGCTGATTATGAATGGAATGTAGAAATTGTCTCTAAATTGTAGGTTTGTGAAATCTTTTGACATTGCCAGATCAGGTGCAGAGTTGACGAATGAGACAGTGAAAAAATGGCAATGGGCGAATAGGACTGAATCAGAAGACATGATGGACATGATCTGGATGGTTTGCCAATGTTATTTGAAAAATTTGCTTTAAAAGTTTGAGGAAGAAGACGCATCCTCGAGGAAAACCAGTTCATTCAGTCTAAATCTGAGTCAAGATTTATGACTCGCCCTGACCTCAATCCAACTTAAAATTGTCAGGCTTCTGTTGCGTGTTTAATTCGCCTGCAATACATTCAGCACAGAGGAAGCCAAACAAAAATGAACGTCACATTGTTGTAAAGTTGTGTTAAACTGCTTACTATAGTGCAAACAGACGAGTTGATATCTGAACCTGTTGAGAAAATAAAGAAAGCAAGCAGGCTTGCAGAAGTTAGTCAGGCTGTAACAAGCGCAGCGCATTGCATGTGCACACGGCTCAACTGTAGCAGCAACAGAGATAGGATGCCATCACACACACCCCTGATGATTTGCACCTGACTTACCCGGTGGTTACAACAAGCCACAAGCTGGAGCTGGAAGGCGCTAAGCCAAAGCTAAAAATGGGAGAAGTTAAACTGCTTATTTAAATGGTGGTCGAACATCGGAAGCATTAAAATCCTAATTAAGATAATATGTTGGGTTTACTTCAGGCTCACTCAAACCTATAATTAAAGTGAATCGGTTGGGTTGGATCAGGCTTGGATACAATATGGGCTCAGGCCATGTTGTATTATTTAGGTCCGACCTAAACTCTAGACTAAACACATGACAGCATGTTTATTGCTTACGCTAATAACTTAGATATGAGAGTATGTTTGTTTGTTCTGTGTGTCTCTCTGTTGGGACGATGGGTACTGTCTCCATATTCTCAGCAGCCAGAATAGTGGGTGAACTGAAATTAGGAGGCAGGTGTGAAGGAAGAATCCACACAGTGGGCCCCAGTCAGACCCCTAAACCCCCCACCACGGGTCATGCTTCAGATGTTAGCCATTTTATGCCTCTTCACTGTCGTCAAGACTTGTTTACAGAGGATAAAAGGAAAACTAGATGTGCGATGAATATTACAGTAGCATCCTCTGTGCAACCTTCAGCATGCACTCTGCTGCAGGCAATCAATGAATGATGAAGGAGGACTTGCCATTTCGCAGGTTACTACATTAGGACTTAAGTCAACTGAGGTGAAAAAGTCACAAAGTCTTTTTTTAGCAGCAGCTGAAGAAAGTCGAATCAAGTCAAGCAGCTTTGAGTGCTGAACTTCTGACCTTCTGTTGTGGAGGAGAATAAAAGTGTAGACTTGGGTAAAAGGTGAGGGAGCGAAAGGCAAAACAAAGTCCTATATTACTCCTACTCTCGAGCTTGCCCCCAGAGAGACCCAATGAACTGTCCAAACGTCCGGCTTACTGGTTTTATGACTGCCAGATGGTATCATAGGGGCCTGGGCTGCCTGTGAACTAGCCTCTACCCCTGTAAAACGCTGACCACTGACCCCGGGGACACATAAACCTGACGTCTAAGACAACAAGGCTCTCACCATGTCGCATCGATCAGGTCACCTGAGGAGACTGACTCAGAGGAGAAATACTGAAAAAAATTCCATCTGCTTGATTTGGTGCTGTTGTTCCAGCTGAAGCTCTAACTGCAGTGAATCAGAGGTAGACTCTGACAGAAACTCCAACTTCATCAACTATTCAGAGGGGTTTCTGAGGCAGACGTGTCCCTCGGGATTCTTTTCCAGGTGTCAGAGAAGGTTCACGACCCCTTGCGACCTCTCCAAGAAGCAGCCAAAGCCACCTCTTGTGTGACTTTATGGTTTGGCCCACTGTAAAAACAGCAAAAGGGGGGCTGGGGTGAGGGCAGGGAGGGTGCTAGGGTTTGGGCCGTCTAGCCTTTAGAAATGCAGCCTCACTCTGCAAACACTATCTTGAGAAGTGATTAAGGGAGGGACACTGAGAGGCTTAATTGCACCAAATGTCCTCTAATGACATGAAGCCACAGCCCTTTCTCTAACGGCCGCAAATCCCAGGCCAGCCAGGGGTCACACAAGGGTCAGGTTGAATAATAGTTCAGCGGGATGTTTGGGCAGCATCAAGAGCTGCTCACACCTGTCTCTTACACACGGCAGCGGGATTAGGGATTACCAACCAGAGAGGGAGGTTCTAAATCCGCAAGAGGAAGAAACTATATTCTGGTGCAATATTAGATGATCAGAACAGTCCATCTGTAGAAACACTGCTGGCCACCAGAGAGACTGAAACAGAGCATCGCTTCACCCTCACTTGTTCTCCTCATCTCACTCCTTTCCTCTCACATCTGGAAAGCAGGACTGGTTTTCCCTGCCAGTCCTCAAGAACACATATACACACACACACACACGCACACGCACGCATACACACTCACTGACGTCATCCAGATTGCTCTGCCTGATGGGAAGCATATGAGCTGAGAAAGGAACATTGGAGGAAGGGGGTGTTGTCCCCAGAACACAGAAGCTATGTGCCAGAAATCTCCCAAAACTCACTTCTTCCATTCCTCTTCCCCGTCACCATGCGAGGCTGCAACTCCTTTTTAAACAAGACCACAACAAGCTCTTCCTTCGGCTCAAGTGGAATCTCTACCTCTAAACCAATTAGGCCTGTCTAAATGAACACAACATCTGCTGCTGTTCTAGTATGCCAGGTCTGAGGCTTATACAAGCGGTACATCTTGTTGTAGGTGGCTGTTGGGGATTGAGTTTTCCTCCAAACATAGAAAAGCAGCCACATTCATACCTGGCTTTGGATGTGAAATGTCAGCTCAGACTCTGGTGCTCTTCTCTATGCACCAGCGTTAAAGCTCTCCTCTGGGCTCCAGAAGGATGATGTCTTGCCTGGCCACCATCTCCCCGTAGCTGCACCTCACCTCAAAACAACCAGTCTCTGTTTGGTGTTAACCGCTAACACCCCTATCAGTTCAGAAAGGAAGAAAGGCCAATGGAAAGACAGAAAAACACCTGGAAGTGGTCTGCATTGGCGGTGGGCTACAGAGGTTGCAGCTGATTGGTTAGAAGTTGGGTTTGTGCTGATTATTGCTGTCAAGGTTTATCAAAGTTAGGGCTTGGAAGCCACTGATGGTTTTCATCATACAGTTTCTATACTTAGAAGTCTTCTTCATGTAATGCCAGAGGAAACACACACTGCAGGAGATTATAGAGTAGCGGCTCTGCCCTTCCCCACTTGTTGATGTGCACTGCTGGTCAGCTGGCTGAAAGATGGCTCCTACTTACACCAAGCCCACAACATCAAACTGCACGGAAATATTCCTGATTGTACCGATGGTCCTGGTGTGAAAACTGAGGGAACATCTACCGGTATGACATGCTCACTGCAACAATAATAGTACGTTGATAGTGTAATATATACGTTTGCAAAAACTAAGCAATAACGATGTTGATAGAATTATTTAAACTAACAAAGTTCTGCAATATGCCTGCAGTAGGTCCAACCGTGATAAGACCAAAGACTCAAAACAAAAGACAAATGGAGGTCCGTCAAGTGTCTGTCTCAAGGTAAAGATACATTTGAAGTTAGTTTCCAGGTGAGCTCTTCCTTCTAACACTTGTGCAGCCATCTCATGTCAGTGTGTTTGGTTTACTCTGTGTGCATAGTGACACACAGTCACCTGCCACCAGGAAGAAGCTGAGAGGGCTAAAGGAGTAGGTGGTAAACAAGCACACCCCACTCCCACCACTGAGAACTAACCAGCAGAAACAAGAAGCCGATTAAAGCTGTGAGCAGAGTTAGGTGGCGCTGGGAAATGAATTGTTAAGATTTTACAGTTGGCATATAAGCCTTTTCGTGCTGAGGGGAGATTACCTAGTTTGCAGTGCTGGTAATCTGAAAAGCAGCTTGGAGAGATTTTTAAAGACACAGCAGTGGTAGCCTGTCCTCTCTCCCTACTAACCAGCAAGGGACCTCATAAGGCAACAAAAAAATCTACTGCGGTTGAGAAAGATCAATCAGAATGACAATGCATGCACGATTTCCAACATCAAAACATGTCGGCCGTTGAGTTTTCACTTGTATGTTCAACAGATCATGACTCGGTACAATAATGCTCTAACTGAGCAGGGTGATGATTGAGGCCTGTGTCATCTTAACTTGGCTTGGTTTGTTTCTTGTATGGACAAACTTAAATCTGGACTGGCTTATCCTGCTTTAAACCGGGATTCTTCCAGCCACAGTTTGTCAGTGAAACCTTGATATTATTTGAAAAATATCCACAACATATTAGTGGTTATGCTTTGGTTTCTTCCTGAACTTGAATTTCAGGTGAAGCTAAAAGAGCTCTGAGGAAATAAGGAACTCCGACACAGAACCTATGAGCCTGTAGAATTAAGGCATCAAATGTAAATCTGTAAAGTCGTCCTAATAAAATATCACCGTACAATATAAGGAAATGTAAAATTGGGATATTTTTGCTGAATAATGAAGGGACACTGATTTCTTTTCTCTTCTTTGCTTTCCATCTTCATGATGTTCCCACCTCTCACCTTTAGCTTCAGCATCTCAAGCAGTGAGAGTCTGTCCTTCTGACCAAACAGAAGCCGAGCACTAGAAGCATTGCAGCCATTGCAGCGAGCACCAATAACCTAGCAGTTCCATGTGAAAATTGTGTAAAAAGAGGGAGCAAACCCCCAAACCTGCTCTGACCAGAAACACAGAAATACCAAGAAATCAAAGGAAGATAAAACTCCCTGATCTCACCACCAGCCAACCAGTGCCAGTGAATGATTGAAATGATGTAATCAGCCCAGGTTTGTGATGGAACCGGTTTTGATTTTACCAGGGACCGTCAGACTACTGCGATGATTAGGAAGCAGAGGAGCAGCTGCTCTATGCTCACCCTAAACATGGCCCTGAGGACCACAACAGTTTTGCCAAGGAAGGAGGGATTAATAGCAGGGATGGAGGATAAAACTAACATCTAGTTAATAGGGAATGATAGATCCTCCGTAATCCTTCATAACATTAAAGATGGAGGCAGAGTGAGGTTAGACCTGCAAGTTGGATTTAATTCAAGCCTTTGAAAGGACTTTGCCTGATTATATTTGAACTGTTAGCTGTGTTAGTTTAAAGGACTTAGTTGGAATGGGATTACATGAAGCAGGTAAACAACAGTATTCTTTACACCGCTGAGTTTTACCGTGGAGCTCTTCCTGTCGCCTCAGTGAGTGTGCACTACTACCCACTTCCCCCTAAGAGGTGAAATCTAAACCCCGGGGCGCGGCCTGTACTCTGAGCTGGCAGAGCTCCAACTGCAGGGAGAAGCTGCCCAAGGAAAAGCCTCTGCAGCTCGGAATGCAGGACATAGGAAGCAGAAAGGAGCAAGACGTTAAAAAAAAAAAAAAAAAAGTAGTTTTGTAAGAAACGTCTGTGCTGCAAAAAGATGGTGGTTTACATGTAAGCGGGCGAAAAGGAGCCAGCTCCAAGACAGAGGTGTACAATTTCACTATCAAGTTTGAACAAGGGGAAATCTGACGCTGCCTCTGTGAGTTTTTCCTCTTCAGCTTTCCTAAGGTAAACATGCTGGTAGGCCATGTAACAAAGAGAGAGAGCTTTGCAGCACGGGCGCTGAGGCAGGCTGTAATGTGGAGAAGAATAGAGAGCAAGAGAAGAATAAAAGAAACGATGGATAGACGAAAGAAGAGAGAAGGAAAGAAATAACAGCGATCCTCTGGTCAGGCACGCAATGGTTGGTTAGAATCAGGTCAGGCCCACATGAGGCCTCCCTTGCACATAGAAAGGATCTATATAGCAGCAGAGAGCATACTTGTGCATGCTTGTGCCACATTACACTGGGCTGCAGAGAACCACTTATAGGATCAGTGCAGTATTTTTATGCCTTTAAGTTCTTGTTTCTCTGCATCATTCATCGGATGATTGCAGGACCTCGATTTTGAAAATTCCTCAAGGCAAATTATCTGCCTCAAACTTCATTGAATTAAGTTTTATTATTTAACGTGCTGTGTTCCACTCCGATGATTATTTGTCTTGCACAACACTCTTTCTTCCACCAGTAAGCTGTTGAAGAATGCTAAATGCTACTAGCATCTTAGCGTTTATTTAAAAAATTTTAAGTTTATGTGAAATGTTTTTACAGCTTTTCAAACTTCACACAAAATGTTGTAATGATGCATTTTAGCAATAACATGTTCTTTGTTCTTTTAAAAAAGGAACAGAATTAAGAGCATTTTCTTTTTTTACATATTTTTTGCAAGCTTAATCCATCTCACCTTATAAAACGGTAGGATAACTTATTGTAAACTTCGTCGTCCTAGCTTTCATTTAATTGATTAGGAAAAAATGCATCATGGAGTAAGCCTTCTAACTGAACCATTGATTTTAAAAAGCAGAACTTGTTCCATAAAAGTCTATCTGGTCTATAGAAAGGAATAATGAATGACTTATTCTGAAACAAATCAGTGAATCTGTGTGGAGCGGAGGACACATCGGTTCAGTTGCGCTTCATTCTGAGAGATAATGTAAGGAAAGGTGACATGATGGAGTGAGCAGCTTATAGCAGATGGTTTCCTGCTCCCATGTGTAAACCAGAGCCAACATGGACACTTCTGGAGCCCTCAACCTGTTTCATAGGTTACATTCAGACGGTCTTGACTCCTGAGAAGTCTAATTGCTCCTCTGTTACTCGAAGCAGAGTCCCAACCCTAACCACCCCCTGCTTCCACTCCAGTCTGCACCACGAGCTCACTCTTTGACAGGCTGATGCCTGAAACCTGGAGTCTCAACTTACTGGAAACCCAAGCCGGCTGCTGGCTGGCTGAAAGGGAACCTGAGAGGAGGAGCTGAGCAGGCTCCACCATAACAGTAGAAACACACTATGTAGGCCACACTTTGAGAATGACCTCAACACCCTGGGAAGGAAGTCCAAGCAGTTTCCTTTGGCTACGTCTAACGACAAACTGTATCACTTTGGCCAGTTTAGTATTTAGTTGTTTCAATCAGTTAAAACTTTTAAGAGTCTCTGGATTTATTCAGCTGAATCATAACTGAGCAGCCTAAATCTGACCATCAATGCTGACCATTTCACATGATTATACTGTTGTTTATTCTATCTGTCTCGGCGCTGGCTATGCCTTCTAATGCTACTTTATTCATAGAAAAATGAAATCAAATCTCCAGTCAGTCTTATATTTCTTAGAGAATAGTCAAATCAGATTAATTACAGTAATAGAAAAAGTTTTTTTGTTTACTGCTGAGCCAAATAAAAAGAGCATCTATTTCAATGTTTTTTTTCTTGACTGAAGCATACTGAATACACGTCAAACCGTGACTTTAAATCCAGGACATTTACCAAACTGTGGTTTTTACGTACCATAAACCTCAACTCCCCCCCAGGCCCCCAGTTCTAATTACATTGTAATCAACTTGAAAGCATTTAGTTGAAGAAACACAACTTGACTCTCTTCCCTTTTACTGTATTTTTGGTTTCATTAGGTGCACACCAAATAAACGCAACTTTATTGACCCCTTGAGAGCTGCAGGATAGTTAGTAATGAACTACAGCTCCTTTCACTGAATCATCTGAAACCCTTTGTTGTGGCCTGCCATGGCTGCATGATTCATCGAACTCATAATTAGTCATGCTCTCGCCATGGGCTGCAAATATGAGAAATCTTACATACAACTTTTGCTGGGTGGACTCTGTTTCAGCAGACTCTCGCTCTCTCTCTCTCTCTCTATATATATATATATATATATACATATACATACATATATATATATATATATATATATAATATATATATAAAATGAAGCCCCAGGGTAACCACTCAGACCGGTGGCCACGGCGGCACGCTGCTGATCTGCAGCTGGAGTTCTCTGCTTCCTAAAACAGATGTGCAGCAGCCGGCTGACTTGTTTCATCCTCGCCCCGCTTTTAGACCACGCTGGAAAACAAAACAGCCACTTTCTTGAAGTTTCCTGAATAAAACTCCCCAGAGCTCAGGGAACCTGATACTTTTGGTCGAAATGTGGTCCAACTGTATGGGGTTTGAGAAATCTAAATATATCCTTGATAATAAGCAGTAAGATGAGGCTGAGATGAACTCGCTGCCACAGACCAGACAGGCTTGTGGGGATCGTTAGCACAACAGCAGCCGCAGCACCTGAGTCCGGCCCACAAGCCTGCCAGCCAGGAAGTAGTCTTGCCCATTGCAATTTAGTCCAAGAGAACTGCATCTGCTTAGCAACCACGTTACAGCTCCAATCACAGCAGCATTTGGGATAATGCCGGCCCAGAGAGCTGTGCTCTTCTATGTGGAGGCGGTGCATTAGCCTCAAAAAGCAACACACACACACTAGTGTGATGCCTGTCTCACTTAATGCTGCTGTTGCTCTCCCCGAGCATGAAAGGAAGAGGAAGAGGGTTTTTTTTCCCTTAATGCTTGAGCTACTGCCGAGCCGCTTCTAGAGAGGAAGGGAGTGAAACATTGTCTGGCACCTTGGAAAGGCGCAATAAAGTAAAACCATTATCGCTTTCCCCTCCCTCCGTATGCCACAGAGGTGTCTGACTGTCTGCACCCCCGCATCCCCACAACCACACACACCCACACCCTGACAAACAGACTAAAATAGACATGAGCGGTAGCCGATGTTGATGCTGGCTGAGTCGTCCATGTTGGACTGAAACCCAGCACCCAGTCTGGGGTCTCCTCGCCATGACCCACGGCTATTCCTGGAATCAACTGCCGGACGCTGAACTTTGGGCCAAATTAACACTTGAAATGAGACTTTGCTCAACACACCCTGAACACATGGAGCAGTAAACAATAAAGCTGCCCACGCCGTGTTTGTGTCGCAGTGGTGTAAAGGTTAGAGTAATCAGGCTGCTGGAGAACTTCATTAGGGACAGACATGATTTCACTATCACACATGTTGGCTGAGGCCTCCAGACAGGGATCAAAGTTTACCGCTGTTTGGAAAAAACACACAGAGGGACAAGGAGGAGGCTGAATGAGACGCAGTCACCTGTGTGAGCCTCACCACTGTGAAACTCTGGATTGAAGTGAGGCTGTAACACTTTCCCAGACAGACTCTGCCCCTGCTTGAGGCTTCACACGTATAATATTGGCAAGGATGGACTGATTTCTAATCTGTCATTTTAATTCAAGTCCCAATCTAACGTTCAGTCCACCAATTCAGTTTTTAAACTATTTGACAAAAATACTGCGTGTGAAACAAGACTCCAATCCACTCCGATGTGGGTTTGTAACGACTCACGTGCTTCTTAAATCAACTCCTCCTCCATTCTATTTGCACGCAGCTGATTTCAGTTTTTAACCAAGAAGAAACAGACACTGATTCAGATCTTACAACTTCTCAGAAAAGCACATTAACTTTGAGCCAAGCACATCTGACTTTATGAAAGGATAGAAAACCAACCCGTGGCAATTGTGCCACAGTTATAAAAAAAAAACTCTCCTGACATCACATTATCAATCATTACATAGAGTATCTTTGCTGGAAGCAGAAGAAGGAAAGTCATCTTTATCAGCTCATCTGTACAGCTGTGTTTCTCTTCGAGATGAACCCATTAGAGGAGCTACTGAAATTATCATTTTACATCTCTCAATCAGGAAGTACTTGCTTCAGTGATTCCGTTTCATTTTTGTGTCTGTTCTGTCCTCTCAAACCTGGCCGCTGGTAGTAAGCCAGGTTCTGGTTCTGGAGGTTTCTTCTGATTAAAGGGGAGTTTTGTCCTCTCCATTGTCACTGCATGCATCCTCAGTATGAAGGATTGATGCAAAGTCAACAACACAACAGAAATGGTTGTCCATTACTAGAATGTATTTACTCATCCAGAAGGAGTAAATGGTGGAAGTCAATGACTCAATGCTTCTCTGGGTCTCCACACATGGAAAAATTTTAAACTAACTTGAATAATAAAGTTGTGGACTGCATTGTTTCATAACTATGATGCTTAATTCTGTGTTTTCCTCCATCTCTTAGAGAAAAACAGGGAATTACAAACTGCTGGTTGATGCCATTTTGCTCTGTTAGCCCATAAGGATAGCATGAACAAATGGATCAGCTGAATGTTAGTAATAATAAATGTTATTCATGAATTCAACTCACTGACTCTTCTTTGACCGCATGCGTCAAGAACCTAACGGAGAAAGGATAGATCTCCACAGAATGAGTGCATGATTGAGTTAGCTTTTTTTTTAAGTGCGTTGAGATGACGTGTGTTGTGAATTGGTACCCTTTAAATAAACTGTATTGAAACTAATTAGAATAATAAGGTGCTGAAATGCAGTCCAACATTTTGGCCCCTATGATCAGTGAGCAGGTACAAAAAAGCAAATCAAATGTTTCCACACAAATAGAAACTATAGTCAGGAAGATGATGGGAATCTGAAACTGTCTGAATCAACCTGAGATAAAGTCTTACGTCTTTCCTACTAGTGTGCAGGGAGCGCTTCACTGATTCATCACCTGTGTGTTCATCAGGCACAAGTGTGGTTATGTTGACCAAACGGAGATGATGCTGAGGGCCTTTTTAAACACAGCTTTCTTAAATTTGTATGGGGATGGTAGATATAGAGAAAGACCAGCGACCTGAGTAGCGCAGGACAAAGAAATACTTCTGAAGTATGTAGTATTATTGTATGCATATTATTATTTTGATATCAGCTGGTTTTGTGCCTTAGAATGTAAAGTGGAGGATGTGGAAAATGGTTCAATAATTGCCATAAATGTTTCCATTCCTCTATATATGAATCAAATCTTGGCTGCAAAGAGCCAAACTGAAGTAAAGCCTAAAAGTCTTGATTTTAGCTTTCCAAAGTCTCTTTGTTAATGTCCCATCTTAAAGACTGCCCTTATAAGATCAATGGAAACCAGCCATTAGGGAAGCAGTTCAGTAAGGTTAGCTCCAAGCCTCTCCTGCTGTTTGACATTATGATCCACAATAAAATCAGCTGACCTAGAGCTCTGTATCTCTGGACACATGTGGTGTACCGCGCAGAAAGGCCATGGTGAGTAATGTAGAATTTAAAGAGTGCACAACTCTTAGAAAAACTGGACTAATTGTAGAGCAGTCCTGGTTTGGTCCATAATAATGGGAAGCAAACCACGTGGGGCCCCTTCAGGTCAAATGGGAAACTTCCTTCCTCTGTTTTCTCTGCTTTATTCACTGGATATTTTTGAAGCCAGCTCCTTTACTTGGCCGGGGCTGCAGGCATGTCCATGACCAAGATTTCTTTTTAGGAGGTGTTTTTTTTGTTTGTTTGTTTGTTTCTTTTCTGCTGCTCGGGTAAATCTTTGTAAGGCCAGAGCACAAAGAGGCCTCTCGGTTCAGAACAGGACACTGGGCAGACTCGTAACCGAACCGACCGGCCAGTACATGCTGGTGTTTTCCACTAAAGGGTCGGACATTTTGTTCCACCGCTGAACTCTGGAATAAGCTGATCAAGTGAAAGGGAGAGTGAGAGGTTTGACTGTGGAGCCAGATCACATAATTTTCCAGTGGAGAGGAAGGACGGCTGGAAGTGAGGGAGGAGGATCTGGAAATCTGGTTCCGGTATCCGCATATTGTATGCATAAAGTCTCTAGGGTCCAAAAACCCAATTGTAGCGAGAATAGAATGACTTGTTTTCTATTTCTGATGCTTCATTATAAGACTTTCCTCAACTGGGAATACAGACGGAGCATTTTCTGATATGTCAGGATGGACAAGACCCTTTGTCAATCATGTTAACCCTAATGCTACATGTACTTTGGATTGAAGCCAAACAGAGCTGTTGTTCCAATAGGATTACCCTTGAAGTTGCCAATACTTCATTTTGCTGGTTGTTTTGCGCCTTCACTCCATATTTTTGGTGTTTGGTTATTTTCGTGGAGGAAAAAGAGCCGTCTGCCACAGGATGTTTTGTACTTGCACTGGGGTGTTGCATCAAACTGACCCTGAGCTGACCTTGGGTTAAATGTAGTAGAGTGGACTTGATTTCTTTTGTTTCCCTTCAGCTTTAAAAAATATCTCCCTTATGGATTATAGCTATTGCATATAGAGATTTTAGCAGCCTTTTGGAAGCTCAGTGTCAAAATAAGAGGTTTATGTTCTCTATGGGAAACACATGAAACCGCACAATATTCGCAAGCTAATATTGGACGCTAAAGATGTCAACTCCGAATTCCATTACCTAGATCTTAAATTAGCAAAACCTTATTCTATGC
The DNA here is from genome assembly GCA_010277075.1 of Poeciliopsis retropinna. Classification (NCBI taxonomy): domain Eukaryota; kingdom Metazoa; phylum Chordata; class Actinopteri; order Cyprinodontiformes; family Poeciliidae; genus Poeciliopsis; species Poeciliopsis retropinna. Next base: position 4,368,121 of record VMRM01000009.1, read on the forward strand.
CGACTGCTCTCTCACATACAAAGGGGGATGGCATCTCCGATCCTGACATATGATCAATGTTGCAGGATGACAGTATGGTTAAAAGGAAATGTTGTTAATTATAACTTTGGCAGAGAAATTGGAATCGGCAAGTAGACCACCACATCTCTAGTATCCAGATAGCTCTACATCACATAGATCACGTGGAAAGGCACAATTTGAGAAGTTTGATGACAAACCTTTGTTCCTGTATTTTAAACTTGTATTTTTATTATTATTATTATTATTATTATTATTATTATTATTTCATCTTTTTTAGATTCATCCAAAAAAGCTTTCAGGCTACTTGTGAGATTCAGTTCAGTCTCTTTATTTCTGAGAGTGGTTTAAGACAAAGTAATACCCAAAAGATCCCCTAGAAATGCTGCTATGAGGGGGCAAAGCATGTCTACATTACATTCTAATCTGATTAGAGTGAATCCAACCCAATATTTTAATGGTTTCTTGATTTAGTCTTAGAATGAATGAGGGAACTATGCCCTCTAAAAAAGCTTCAATCAAGAAATACGAGACCAGTATGTCCGTCCAGCCTCGTTTGAGGTAGGAAAAAGGGAAATTAGCGTATAAGACGGTGCATATGTCTGAGACTGCTGCATCAAGATGCTTCTGTCAGCAGGGTGGAGTCCCAAAATGAAGGCAGTGTGGTGTCGAAACCAGAAGTGTAAGAGTTTGTGCCTGCCACGGCTCTGCGGTAGACATTTCGGCTGACAGCCTGCTGGGTTGTTGTGGCCGACAGCCGACACTCTGCTCATCCGGGCTGTACTGAGAAAAGGGGAAGTGGGAGGGAATTCAGAGTAGCAGAAGGTCATGTGATGCTCCATGGGTTCAGCTGTGTGCACTGCTGCTATGTTTGAAATCTGAACGATAAAAGGCCCTGGCGATGGGTGAGTGGTTGCTGTCACCCCACATGGGATCGCACCATGAGGAAGGGCTTTCATGGGAGAAAACTCTGGTATCAGCAACCTCCCTGACCTCCCCCTCTGCCTCCTCCCATTGGTGAACCATTCAGCAGACCAGGAGCCGACAGTAGACAACATTTACACAACCACAGAGATCATCCGTGTTTGTGTAGAGGTCAGACAGAAACACTGAGTCAACACTGCTTTTCTTCTGGACAGCCCAGGAAGATTGAAGAGCGCCTGTCCAGAACAGCTATGTTGTTCCACCAAACCCGAGTTTTCATTAAGCCCCAAATTGAACTCTAAGGACAGGCAAGGAGCGGCAAAAACTCAAACAAAAATCTAATGGAAACTAAGAGCAGCGAAGCAGCTGCGTTGTTTCCTTTCCTGTCCTCCGTCCTCTGCTGTCTCACTCCCAGTCAGGTTGGTTCTCCTCTGGAGGAAGGGAGGGTTAATGGACACATTAGCTGCCGGCTTCTCCCACTGCGACGATTAGGTGGCCTGAGGTCATTCCTTCACTTCTCCTTCCATCCACATCAGGGATTTATCATTTCATTACTGCCGTTTAGGTGGAGGAGGAGGAGACATCCGTCCTGGAAGTATCACCTACTCATGTCTGCTATCAATCCGTGAATGCTGCTTGCTTTAAGAGCAGAGGCTAAACTATGGCAGAGAAACGAACCAGAGAGTTTACAGAGACAAGCACTTGCTCTCATTAGGTTATTTTATATTAGAACTGAACTTATTGTATGTCAGTGTGCTGGAACACTCTTTTAAATGTCGATGTTTGAAGATGAACACATTTTTTATTTGATTCATTGTTGTTTAACTACCTAAGGCCAAGCAAGCTGTTTGAACCCATCTTTTCTCATCTCACTGCCTGAAAGCTTCTGGATGTTGCTCTAAATAAAGCCCATTTTTGATGCTTGCAGCAGGAATTCACACCGTCTGAGTGCATGTGTGTGTGCCAGTGAGTGTACACGTGCACTCAGTGTGCATCGCAGCTGTGTGTTTGCTGGACGTGAGATGTATTGATTGATGCAGGAAGTGCAATCTGATGTTTCAGAGAGCTTCCTGAGTTAGACGGTTGCGCCAGCGACAGTGAAAGCTGTGAGTGGCGGGTTCTGGCCGGGTGGAGGAAGAGACTTGACACAGGGGAAGTAACCAGTTTTAGAAAAACAGCAAGAACAAAGAAAAAGGCTTGGAGGAGGAGGAGAAGGAGTGCAGAGACAGACGCAGCTTTGGCTTTGTCCTTGGGCTGAGACCAAACAATGCCTCTCCTTCTTTTTCAAAGAGAGCCGACTGCTGCTCCGTGGAAAAATCAATCGCTATCCTGTGTTTCAGGAGCCTGACGCCCTAAAATATGAGATATGCAATTGCGTGTGTGTGTGTGTGTGTGTATGTGTGTGCAGTTAGAGCTTTGTCTTTAGTCAGAGTTGTAGAGATGTGAACAATCCCTCTCCTATTTTGACCATAACTAGTTGCTTACGCTTCACTTCTTAATTTTTCAAACATACAAAACTTCTACAATCAAGCTAGGAATATTAATGTCTGGCAGTGTTTATCATCTTTAGAACGGTCCACAGTGTCATCCTGATAAATAGTTAATAAGTGGAATTTTTTTTAAAAAGTGCTTTTATTTAAAGATCGATAAAATCTATAAAATCAAATATATTCACTCTGAAATGTAAACCGTCCCAACAGCGTTGCAGTTCGGAAAAACAAACAGGATCCAGTATTTGGTAAAGGGCTTGATGGGCTGATCCTACCTTATTGATTTCATGCATTTTGCTGCAGACACATGAACCAATGTACCTCTGAGTTGTCCACATTTCTTCCTTAAAAGTACCAGATGACTTTCAGACCAAAGCGTGGTTTTTCTGGCAGGAAACCAAGCCCAGAAGGGATTTTGTGAAACCGCCAGATAGTATCATAATGTGTATCTGGAAGTGGGGCTTTTGTGGTTTGATCAATTGGTTTGATCACTTTGGCTTTGATCAAACCACCTGTTTCATCACGTCAGAGATATGATGAGTGAGCTGTGCTGTGAGATTGAGGAAGATGATGGCGAAACATATATATCTGTGCCAAACCAAGGATTTTATCTCAGTTAACCTTTGAACTCCAACCTCGTCTGCACGGTAAAACACTACTGCTGGGATACAACTATACACACCACACCTCCTCAGTCAGAGGAGGGGGGTTCTGACAGACGAGTTCCTGTTTCTGTGTGTGAGCAGATAATTAAAACCGGCAGACCGATGAGGCCGGCGAGAAAGCGAGGGTCACAGAGGAGCATGAGCTCAGCTGAGTCAGCACAGGCAGAGGTCCTGCCAGATGCCCTGAGCGGCATCAGCAGCAGCAGCAACGAGCAGGCTGAGACCTCGCCTCAGAGGCCGTTCCACACTCCACACACCACCTCGTCTCAGAGATCGACAATTACTATCATTATAAGAGTCCTATTGTCTGCTCTGGAGCACAATGAGAGTGTTGCACGTGAATGAGTGTATGAAGAGAGAAAAAGATAAGGAGGAGGACGGGGGTTGGATGTATAATCAATGGAGTAAAAAGCAAAGGGCAAGTCTGGGCGCTGTGAACAGCAGCTGAAGTTCTGCTTCAACATCTGCATGGATGCTTTAGTAGACCATGCAGGTGCAGGTTCTGCCCACTGAGGAGGGCGAAGCACGGTGATCCACCACAGTCTCGAGTTTCTGAACAGCTGATTGATTCTGACCAAGCAGTCAACTCATTTGTAGCCTACTGCAACAGACCTATTTTACACACAATTAGAATAAAGGAGACTTGATTTGCGCATACTCAGTTTTCTTCTTCTTTTTCTGAATTTTGAAAGTTATAAAATGTAATTCCAGACTTTGAAAGACGACTAAGTGTGGTAGCCTGAGAGGCAGAAAACCAGGCTACGAGCTGATGAAGCTAACATTCAGGTTAGCAGCTGATTTCATGGTGCTCTTCTCATATCAATGTGTGCAAAAGCACACTTGCAAAGAATGGTTTGAATCAAACAGGTAGTGTGCAGCTATATCCTGAGAGCGAGGCTTTAATGCTCTGCATGGAAACAATAAGTCGGGTCAGTTGGATGAACTTTCTCTGCCATTTATAACCGAGTCTTCCTTTGGTTTCAGGGACTGAGAAGTGAGGTGGCATGTCATGCAGGATGGGAAATGTGAGCTAATTGCAACCAAAGTCATCACCGTTCCAAAATAGTGCAGCAGCCTTCTGTTCTGAGAAGCTGTAGCTGAGGTGTGGTTTTAGGTCACAGATAAGGTGTTGAATGAAGATAATCTGGCTCTTTGTCACATTACCCAACTAGGCTGAACCCGCTGCGTCACGTCTCAGAGTTCTACTATCAGGTCTGTCAACTGACTGGCTGCTCTTGGCTGGCTCATTAGGGGAGGACGTCTGTTCTCCTGATTAGTTTAAGATTAACTAGCCCCACCTTGACATAGAAGCAGCCGTGAGTCAGAGCAGACTAAACAGAATGGACACATCTGTTGTGCTTGTTCATCATGCTGCCAGAATAATCTGTAATGTTGTACTTATTTAACAGGTACTAGACCATCTCTGGCTGTGTAATGTCCCTGATATGTTTTCCTACCCTCCCCCCTGGTCCCACCACCACTGTTCCCCAGTCAGCCAGAAGAAGCCAATCCCTTTCCTCGGAGCTAAAGCTTACAAAAACATCAGGACAGCAGCTAAAACACTATGGCCTGGCTTCTGATTGTATTTGGGGGTTTTATCACCTGTGTTTCAACTTCAGCAAACGTAAACCAAAGAGTATTTTTGTGATTTAGATTAGATGGTCTGAGAGGCTAAATGTAGGACGGCTCTACATGCAAGTTGAGATGGATGCTGAAGACAACATGCAGTCTTAAACATTTACATTGTGGGTTGGAGTCAGGAACCCACTCCAGATTTCATCTTGTAAATAAAGCAATGGGAGCGTTTTCCACTATGGTTCTGTCACCTTCTACTATGTTTATCCAAGCGAGAAGAAAGCATAAAACTTCCAGGAAAACCAACCAAAGGCGGGCTGGAGGACTGAGGTGGGGGAGGCAAACAATGACCACTGGTCCATGACTCAGGCTCTTTAGGGACCCTGACCATCCAGCGGTGAAGTGGGGGAGGGGCGGTCACTGGTATCTGTCCCCCAAACACAGATCCACATCTGATAGCCACTACAAAAGGAGGGACAATGGCTGGTCAGTGGAGCCCCACTTCCCCCTCCACCAGTGCCGCCATCATCACTCTACGCTCTCACAATACCTTATACCAAGCTGCTGGGAGCTTCCTTCCACATGGATGAGGTCAAGCCAATGTGACCCCTCCCTCCGCCCCTACCTTCCTGGCAGAAAGAGGAGGCCAACAAAGAGTTTCATTAAGGACATCAGAAAACACCTCCAGGCTTTCCCAACTCTACTCTCACAGCATATCATTGGATGATTTAATCTGGCTAAAACAAATATGAGGCAGGATTCCCGAGCTTCAAACTTCTCCAGGTTAATATCGTACTTTATTGCACTACTTTTTGTCTCTCCTTATTAACGCATGTATTGCTGATTATTCCATGTCATCAGTGTCAGGATCTGGAGTTGTTTGAGTTTGGTTTTGGATTTTTGCCATTTTTTGTGTCCCTATCGTGTCCTATTTTTCTTGTTTAGTTATTTCTGTTGTTCTAGTTTATCAGATTTCTTTAGTCTAAGTTATTCTTTAGTGTTGGTATTATTTTCTGTTCCCCGGTGTTCTCTCCCTCACTCTCCTGTGCTACTTTTCTTTCTCCCTCTCCTCAGTCTGCTTCCTCTCCTTCCACTCACACCTGCAATCCATTAGCTCATCAGCCCAGGCCTTTTTGTCAAGCTCACAACCTCCCTAGTATTTAACCCTCTCATCCTCACCCACCACTCACCGGATTCTTGTCTAGTCCCGTCACTTCCTAATGTTGCCCAAGATCTCCTTGTGTTCCCCTTGCTGGATCTTTTTTATGTGGATTTTTGTTTTTTGTGTTTTTGCCTTGGCTCCCTTTGGTTTTTGTAAATTTCTATCTCCATATGCTTTATTAAATCTTCATTTTCACTGGCTTCTTCAGTCTCCTGCATTTGGGTCCTACAACAAACATCTATACTTCACGACAGTCAGAGACCTCAGGTGAGTTTAGACGGACTCTTTGGGTCAGTCAACTCTACTATAATTGAACGCCACTTCTGGGTTAGGGCTTCATTAACACTAGATTATTTACTATTTATGAATTATTAATGTGGGTTGATGAAAATATTTTTCACAAGCTGAATATGACTGTATTGCATTTTAATTACGGTCTAACTGGACCGTTTCAGCTCCCGTCCAAATGACTGTCCTGCACTGGTATGAATGTACTGGATTTAATTACATGTTTTAATAGAATGTGTTAAGGAGGTGTTTGCATTGCAGTGCTTTGAGATGATAATGTTGTAAAGCGTGACAAAGAGTTTTATGCATTCATGATTTTTTTCTATTTCGTGGATGAGTTTGTGAGTTGTACTGTTATGATTGTCAGAGTCATTTGTTGTTTCATCTTTAAAACTGCTGCCACATCAACAAATTGACTAGATTTAGGGTAAAGTAGAACTGAAATATTTAATATCCCCCTAGTTTGAGAACCAAAGTGGATTTTTTTTTTTTTTTTTTTTTTTTTAGATGTCTTTTCTTAACTGGTTAGTATGGGAATAATTCTCCAAATACTAAACAAACCATTTGATTCATTTAGTTCAGCACCATGATGGAGAGGATGGAGGTCATGATAATAAATCCCAGCTGAAGCAGAATTTCAATGGGATCTTGAGGGGAAATGACAGAAACAATGATTCTGCACCAGCAAATAACAAAATCTTCATATGGGTTAATTTAAATATCAATCTACATAAAGCAGATGTTGCAATTTCTTCCTTTGAGTAACTGCAGCAGTTTGAGCTCTCTGTCCATCCAATGTGTTTCTCTACAGCGGTAAATTCCTTTGGAAATATAAGTTCTCCAAACTAAGAGCTGGACCACTGGTTCCCATCAACGTTCCTGACGTCCACCGAGCTGGACATGATGACTCCAAGCTCGGTGGACAAACATCTTCCTCCTGCATCTGTCAGGGGACCTTGATGCATTGTGTGGGTGGGAAGTGGGTGCTGTGTGGACGTCTGAGCACATGTCAGTGTGGTTGTAGGGCTGCGTGTGTTGGTGTGTGTGTGTCGGGGGTGGGGCGGCATCACTGTGGGAGACAGGCAGATGGGGATGGAAATGAGTAAGCAGAGAGCTCATGCTAATCTCCTCCTACAGCTGATCCACACACACACCCACACATGTGACACTACAAATAACACACTGGATCAGGTCCAGTCTGAATGAGGTTCAGGAAGCCTGTGCTATGAAGCAGCAGCATGGATCTCATTTATAATGAACACCATCTAAATCCAGCCCACCTTCAGCAACCTAACCGTTCATTTATTAGCATCAAGCCAAAAGCTTCTATCTGAGGATCCTTGAGCCCAACTGGGGGAGAAGGGGAGCAGAAGGGGGCCGCAGCTTTATCTGAGGAGGGAAAAGGTCATGTGCTCACGTAGGGGGTGGAGAGGGTATGGTGGTTGGGGTGGGGAAAGGGTGGGGGTCAGTGGCTTTGCCGTCCTACACAAAAGATAGTCCCAGGCTGACGCAGCATAAAATAACCATCAGTCACCTCATCGGCTGTTCACCAGCTCTGAACTACGTTACAGCCCTGGTTACTGGAACTGACTGACTGACTGACCGTTGTTTTTTAAAGTAAGAAACTATCATTGAACTAAATAAAAAAATTTAAAAAAAAAACACTTGGTTGGCTCTACGACAAAAGCTAAATTTGTTCTGAATTTTAATTTTTTTTTTGTTTGTTTGTTTAATAGAAAAAAGAAAAATGAGTGCGTAAGGATAATCCAAAAAGGCAGTAATTAACAGATAAATCTGTAATGACTCTTTAATCCACTAAACCTTGAACAGACTGGTTAGTGGATGAAACATGAAAACTGGCAAAGATATTTTCATCCAGAGCGCTCTAGCATTTGCCATTATAGGGCAAGCTTTCTTCTCCATCAATAGCTGCAGCAAGGCTTTAAGCTTCACACAACATGGGAAAACTCAGCAACGCGCTGGGCTCGACATGCAGGTTGGCTCTCAAGGGGTCAAAGGTCTGTGGATACGACTGTAGCTGGGTCTTACACAGATGCATGTGATTATGAATATTTCAAAGCTTCTTTCATTAAATAAACACAGCAGACCTCTCCTCCTACAGAAACATATCATAAACATTGAAAGGTCATGAAAACCTTTGTGTAGTTTCAAAGCGGGCCGTCAGGAGAAACGGCTTCTTTACCACGCTACACCTAGAGGAGGTTCAGAAAAGCAGAGAGCACAAGGAAGGTCGCGCTGCAGCAGGAAGGTCATGCTGCACTGCAATGCTGTGAATATTTTGACAGATTGGAAGGAGTGGGCTCTTTAAGCTGGGATGGTTCACAACAACAACGCAGCATACGGCCTGGGAGGTAGTTGGCTTTTGAGTGGAGTGAATAGAGAGGTGGGCTTTGTTTATACCCCTATCCCTGTCTGCTCTAACACTGACTAGCTACTGTCAGTCCCAGGCAGGTGGATCGATGCAGACCGCCGTCTTCCAGGTGAGCGCTCACTGAAGCACTTCAGGCACTCGTACCTCCATCTATCTTTGAGGGCGGATGGAGAGGCCGAAGCCCCAGGTGGTCAGAGGCCGGAGCCCCAGGTGGTCAGAACTGACAATGAGGACTTCTGTTTGATTTCTCTTTAATCAAACCTCAGTGGTAATACTTGGAATTTCCAAAGTTTTCAGCTCATCCCAAACTTCCTTAGCTTCCTGTAAGCATTCCAGTGATCGGTCGCAGTGATCCTCCAAGCCTTCTTGATGGGTTTCAGAGTTTTTCCTTGGTCCTTGGATCATTTTCAGCATGCTGCATGACCGTGTTCACAGAAACCTTTTCTGGTTTGCTAACCCTCTAAAAACTATGAATCATTTAGGCATGAATCCATTTAATTCTGTTCAAAAAGTCCCAAGCAACTATTTTCTCTGGAGGCGAACCAATTGGCTGTTTCCTGTCAGATACCGTAACATTTTTTTTCTTTTATGTGAAAACAATTTTTTTTCATTTTAAAATCATTTTCATAAGGACTATAACACGTCAAATAGGAAGAGCGATGTAGAAGTTTGGAATCTAACAGACAAGGGAAGCATTAAAGCGTGTCCCAAACCGTCTGATCATAGCTACAGAGCTAAAGTAGACAGAGTTCTTCATTCTGATGTTTTTAATGATTTCATAAAGAGAAATCTGTTTTATTCCTGCTTGTCATGCTGATCGAGGATTAAAGCTAATAGAGGGAAAACAGACAAATTACAATTTGTGACCAATTGATTGGTTTACAGAATATCATCCATATATCATCCATCCATCACGCCAGTGTTAAGTGATCGATGGGTGACAGCCTTCATTAAGACTATTACTTGAGTAAGAAAGTTTCCCGTTTCAGGAGAGATTTGAACATTGTGTGTTGAGCCAGTCAGAGCTGTTACATCAGAATCCAGTGAAATGCAGACTGTTTGCTAAAGCCTTCACGCGTTCCACATGATCAGGCATCAACTGGGAAAATCCCCTTTTCTTCTCACAGCTTTAAAGTCTTCTGAAAGAAACAGCTTCTGGCAGGAAGACGCATCTTCCAGAAAGAATCGCTGCACTTATTTCAGTTTCCACTGCTACTTCAGCGGCCGCCTCTTGAAAGTTTTTTTTTTTTTTTTTTCCAAACAAATACAGCAAAGCGACGCAGTCTAAGATGTTCTGCTGCTCAGTTTTCCTCTGTTTCTGTGCGCAGCGCAGCGCTTTTTCTGTCAGCAGTTGTGGTGGAAATAAAGCCACCGTTTTAAGGCGCATCAAGCCCAGTGTGAAGATACCGTTCCTCAAAGTTGACGTCATCAAACCTCAGAGAGGTTTTCTTTCCACAAAGGAAGAGGGAAAGAAAGCAAAACTACTGCTCAAGTATAATTATTTCTGTGTTTAATACATCGGATTTCCAGTTTCAAGGGAGAGATGGAAAGGATTAGGAAACACTATGAGGAAAACATACAAACCCTCAGCCAGTCACTGCAGAAGCTCATGCTCAGCTCTGGTTCTGCTGGAGGTTTCTTCCTGTTGAAGGGGAGTTTTTCCTCTCCACTTTCACTACATTCATGCTGTACAGGGATTGCTGTACAGTCCAGGAACTAACACAAGTGGTTTGGTACATCCTTGTCCAGGAGGAGTGAATACTGCATGTCAGTGACTGACTGCTGGGGTTCCTTGGATAGAAATGTTTTAATTTACTTTTAAGAATTTATTGAGCACACCGTACCGCTTGATAACTAGGGTCGATTAGAAAGTATGTATGTAACTGAATTGAAATGATTTTTTGTAATGTGCCTTGAGATGACATTTGTTGTGAATTGCCATATATAAATAAAATGAACACCGGTTTAAACAGCCCAGAGACTGGCAAGTTGGTGTTTGAAATCCCTCTGTTTTGTGTCAGACTGTCACTGTGAGTGCAACAGGGAGCGACTTTTCAATCCCACTCGACGTTGAGACTCTTAAAGGTCAATACAGCATTGATTTCACTGAGCCTCATCGTGGATCACACCGTGAGCCCCTAAGACGACGGCAGGCTGGCTGAAGCTGGCTCTAACCTTCATTATCTTTGGAATACAAAATAAAATTACAGGGAAAAAAGGTGAGTTCTATCTGCAGCACAACTGCACAATACATCCACAGAATTACTTATAATATTTTTGTATCCAGTGAGAAGATCACAACATGCTAAATGTGTTGACTGTTATATTCCAAGAATCAAGGATTTACTCTGTTGGGTCAAAGTCCCATTGTTAGCTTTTGGCTGGAGTTCAATTGCAGTAGATACCCAAAGGTTAAAGGTTGCATTTCGACAGAGAGAGAAAGACTTTTAACAGGTAACAGGAAGGCTGAACAGAACACAACAATGTTCCATTTTATCCTTAAGAGCTTTCAATCTCTGTCTCTTATGGAATATACTGGAAGCCTTTTGGGAATCTCAGAGGTAAAGAAATGATCCACTTTTTCTATCATACATACACAGAAATTGCTGTTTGAGAGCTAGCCATGCTGGCTGCTAATAAGAGATGCTACAGATGGTTTAAAATGTCATCTTCAAATCACTTAATTCATCCTTCTTATAAAATAATAATAAAACCTTGTTTTACAATAACTGATAGACGGAGACGAAAACTATTTAAATAAATTTTAAATATTCTGTGCTGTTTGGAATGAAGAGCATCAGAACAGGAAGAGAAGAACCAATAAGAAGCATCTCCAGCCTTCCTGTTGTCAGGACAACGAGAAGCTCTGCTGCACCTCTCTGAGAACAGGCCTGAAAGTTCCCAGCTGTTCCCTCCGAGCACACGGCTGCCAGTCAGCAAGCTTGCTCCAACACTGCGCCTTGCATATGAAACAGGACATGGCCCTCCAGCCCCTCTGGGAGTTCACTTCCTCTGAGCCCCAACCACCACAGACCCCTCCTCCCGCCTGAAACAAGCAACCCCTTCAGCTGGAGGCCAGATATCCCGAGCTGCAGCAGCGAGGGGGGGAGGGGCAGGAGCGGCCCTCTAAGTAAAACTGGAAGTTTGAGAACGTCCCAAAGTTTAAAAGCATCCCTGCAGCTGTGGAGGAAAATGCATCGACCGCAAACAGCATCTATTTGTAGGAGTTAAAAGCTCAAAACAACCACACACGTCAGCTTCAATTTCAGCCTGCTTTGGTTTTCACAGAGATATCCAGAGTAAACACATGGTGACGGCCTGCAGGAATGCGCTGGCTGTCAGCATAATAACAACATGTGTGGAGCGAGCCCAAAGTCTGTTTTATTGTTCTCCTTGGAATCCTGATGCACTTTTATCCCGACACGGATCAGTTTCCCCCAACCTGTGATGGAGGACGGCTCTTTACACAAAACAGGAAGTGAGGTTTCCACTAAAGTTAGCAGCGGTAAACAGCAGGCCATGTGAACGCCATGCTTAATGCCCAGAGGCAGCAGCAGCTGAGGCTTAATGACCAGGTCTACCTACAGATCGGGAGGTTCAGCTTGGAACATAAACTCAGTCTGCAAAGCCCCCCCTACCCCCACTCAGCTTGCAGTGCCTGGCTCCTCTTTGCTCTCATATCTTCTCCAAACAGGCAGCCTGCAGAGAAATCACTTCATCTTGAGGGCAAATTATAAAGTTAGAAACTTGCTAAATCTGCGGCCACAATTCTTATCTAAACATCCTGATGCGGAAAGCCACTGATTATGCGCACCACCCACATGTGCACCAGCCAGAAACCAAAGAGTCTCACAGCCAAGGCCTGGCATCAGAACTCCACACCCAGCTCAGCCCCAGCGCTGCGCCACATCAGCCTGCCGCTATTCACGGCGCCGTGCATCCTCTGAGATAAGCAGCAGGGAACGGAAAGCTCATTCACCCTGGGACCCCCGACAGGAGGGAGAGAGCCAAGGTCCTCTGTGAATCAGTTGTGAGCATGCCTCAAGCTGAAGCTTTCAAAAGAGCGTCTGCAAGGAGGGAAGTGTGGCAATATCACTTCCTGCGTCTGTCTGCATACGAGACTGCTGCTCACACTTCTGTAACAGCCTCGTTAATATTCACAGAAATGGCCTGCTGCTGAGCTCCCACCACCGCCTTGTCCTCTGTGGGCCTCGCCGCATCCACAGAACCTCTTCACATCCACAGAACCTTTTCACATCCCAGAACCTCGTTAGTCGCTTTATGAAACAGGAGTGGGTTGAAAAGGCAAGAGGTGTCCTCACTCCAGCCTGAACACAAAGTGTGCGTAGCCTTGTACCTAGCAGGCATTGCAGGACTCTGGAGGATTCCCGTAGTTCCTGTTTGGTCTCTGGGTCTGACTGGAAGACGGCGGCCTGCCTCCAAACACTTTCTGAGCTCCTTCAATAAGAAGGCCGCCGAGGCTCCAATCAGACGCTCCAACAGGACGCAAAATAACCCAAGAGGTGAGGAGGAGAGGGGGCAGGGGGAGCATGTCGGAGGTGGGGATGGGTGGTCCGCTCTGTTTACTGAATGCTCCCCTTTGTTGGAATCATATTATGTTCCCACCACAATACTCTAAACCCTGCTTCATCAGCTCCATTGATGTGGAACAGTTGATGCAAATGGCCGCACTGGGCCTTTTTCACCGAAGGGGTGGATGTGGGGGTGAGACTCCTTTTAAATCAGCCGATCCCTCCCTGCAAACCCCTTCTGAGGATTTCACCCACACTTCTAAGAGTTTCCGTCTCATCACCTGAACCTCAGCAAACACAGGGACACATCGAATCACTCCAAGTGTGTGAAGACAAAATGACTCATTCAGAAATTCAACTAAAGCTGCAGAAAAAAATAAATAAAATCCAGTTTAGAAACAACCAGACAAAGTTTGTTAGCTCAGGGTGTAAAATCCTTGGAGAACACTGTTATTGCACCTGGGAATAGGAAATAAACTACCTTCAGGTGAACATCTTCCTCCCAATCAACCAATGCTTGCACCCCCCACTGAGCCATTTGTTGCTACATGAGATGTGTTTACTGTAAGAGCCAATAAAGAAGGCTTAAGAGTTTCACGACTTGAATAATGACTTTATTGCCATCACAGGCGTTTTGTTGTCACCAGTGGATGAGGCCTAATTAGTGTCAATATGCCAATGATGGCCGAACAGTGAGAGCTTCCTCAAAGTGAGAAGACGGGACCTAAACAGGGATCAGAGAGAACTCAATTTTAGGGATAGGAAAAACTTTGGGGCAAAACTGTGATCCACACATGGATTCCTTCCTTTGGATGGGGAAATCAGTGGAGAAAGCATGGCAGAGCTCAAAGTTGTCAGCAGCAGCAGTGGCGCTCAAACTCAGCCAGACTGACTCACCCTGGATGATGCTTTCCTCTTGTACTTGTTGGCGAAGTCAAATTTCTCCTTGATCTCGTCCAGCAGCAGCTCCAAGCGCGCCTTCTCCTCTTTGCCCGTGTAATCCTGACCCAGGAGGATGTACGCCCTCCAGTTAGCCGAGTCGAAGCCCCAGTGGCAAGTCCTGTTCTCCTGCGCCTTGTGGCTGTGCACCACAAACTTGTGCGTCGGGTACATGAGTCTGCAGTCCATGCACTGGATGCACGCTGCGTTGGGGCTGCTGTACAGCTCCGGCACGAACAAGCCCTTGCACTTGCCGAAACACTCGTGGTAGATCTTGAAGCTCCGGTCGGTGAGCTGCAGCTCCAGGGAGCCGGAGCCCGGGTCCTTCTTGCACCGCGGCGGGTACGCTCCTCCATAGATCAGGCGTTGCAGAGCCGCTCGGCGTCCGTCTTGGTGATGAGGCCGCAGGACGGCGCGGAGAAGGGCAGGATGCCCATGACTTTGAGGATCTCCAGCTGGTCCGCCGTGCAGCGAGAGCAGTAGATGTGCAGCTCGTCGCACACCGAGTTGATCTGCTGCAGGGAGAAGTCCCGGAGCACCGTGTTGAGGATCTGCGGCAAGCACAGGCGTTTCTCCCCGCCGACCACAAAGCACGAGATGGTCTCCCCCTCCAGCACCGTCTCGCACCTCTCCGTGGAGCGGTCGGACGGGATGAACAGCGGGCCCGGCATCACGGGCGGCGGCAGATGCTGCAGGACCGGCTCAGGCTCTTTCCCGTCCTTCTTGAAGAGGAGCTCATGCTGCCACCGAGCCGAGAAAGCCGCCGGTCCGCCCAGGGAGTTTATAGCGCTGAGGTGAAACTGCTTCAGAGTTTGTTGCAGTCCCGGGTGAGGCTGGAAGCTCTGCCGACTTACCGTCTCCATGTTTTTCTTCCAACTTTGGAAGCGTAAATTCTCCTCGCTGAATGGGAATCGCGCGTATCAATCCGTCCCAAGACCTGGTAAATCCACGGCGTCCCAGAGCTGACCCAAACCGAGAGGAGCTTCATCAAACATCCAGTGAACGGAGCTTTTAAAGATCCCGCGACGGTTTCTCACAGTTTTAGTCCAGCTCAGTGAACATCGCTCCCCGCAGCAGGTCGCCGACTGTCCATTTAAAAAAAAAAAAATACAAACGAGACTGTCTGAAACTCCAGAGGGCCGAAAAGTTCCGCTGCTCGACTCCCGAAGCAGAGAAGGCGAAAAACCAAGCGAAGCGGGGGAGAAAAGCTCGGCGAGAAAAAAAATATATATATCTTATTCTGGGTTCCTTTCCGCTGTCGAGGACTGCAGAGATCCGCTCGGTCTGCCCCCGCAGTTCACTCTGACTGGATGGAGATGAGAAGTCTGAGAGGCAGCCTGCCGTGCCCGTCCGCGCGCGCTCCCCCTCTCCCCTCCCTGCCTCTCTCTCTCTCTGCCTCGCGCCCTGTCTAGCTCTCTCTCACGCGCCCTCTCCCTCCACCGCTCTCTCTTCCTCCACCCTCAGTGTTTGTGTGTCTGGCTCAGTCGTTGAATCCCAGCCAGGAATGTGAGTGACTCCGCAGGCAGGCCGGGCTCTTCCAGGAACGAGCCGTCACCCCCTCACCGCCGCTGACACCGTAGACACGCACGCACACGACGTGCGCCGCAACGCGCGCACAAACACTGCGCGCGGACAGCTTTTAAACAGACCTCGAAGCAGGAAAAAAGGAGAAGAAAGTTAGAAGACGTGCTGCTTTAAAGATTGTAGGGGAAATATTTAGTTTTTAATCGATCGTATTTTATTATTCTGTGTTGTAAACAGTGATGGCATTGTTCCTTTGAAACTTTAATCAGATTACTGATTACTCCTTGAAAAAATAACTTAGATTACTGACTACTTGATTTGGAAAGTAACTAAGTTACATTAAAAGTAACTTTTTTAGTTACTTTCACCAGCTGCTAACAACAACGCTCCTCCACCTATAAAATCACATTGATCTTTGCCAATACTTAATTGCAAGTTATTTTATGATAGTAACATCAACAATGTATCTCCACTTTTGAGGCTGAACTGAAGGGGAGATTGTTCAATGGTCACAACAGTACAAAAAAAACCTTAGTAGTTTGTGTGTGTTTTTGTGTTGTCCACTGTTGTCAGGAAAACTCTTAAGAATGATTTTAAAGCCCTCACCCTGCCCCCAGCCTCCAGGTTGTGCGTTACGGCCCTGCGTTTGGTGTCAGAGCGCAGCGCAGAGATCTCCCCCTGCCGCTCCACAATGCAGATGGCTGCATGGATTTGTGATATTTATATAAATGTTAATAATTATAATGGTGTTTAGTTGCACAACTTTACGGACTCATTCATTCGTAGCTGTTTTCAAATTTATTGCGCTGTTCATATTAGTCTCGACGTTTGGAATTTTCTGAAGCGCAACGCGAAGCTTGACGTCATACAGAGGTAAAATATTAACTTGACATAAACAAAGACACAGCGGGACGGATCATCCGGGAAATGATGGACTAAAACTACCTTAATGACGGACAAATTCTGGGGTTTATTATGAGTCTCTGCTTATTTCCCAGCTCAAACGAGGAACTTCATTTGGGCTGGGAAAAAAGGCAACCCGTAACTCGTTAAATTTACAAGCGACTTTAAAAAAAAAAAAAAGCTCAAAGCTGCTTATAATAATCGGACTTGGAGACAGAAATTCAAAATAGTTCCTGTTTTTCCACCAACAAAATGCACATCTCCCTCCATTGTTTACGTTTCTTTCGCTGATGTTGCATAAAGACGTCGGTCACTCGACAACACAAGTAGAGGAAATACAATTAAATAACAAAAGAAGATGGAAGCGCAAAGTGATTTCGATAAGTAACTAGTCTGACTACTGGATCTGAAACTCGTTACTGAAAAAACCTGGTCCAACGTCACGCGTTACTAACATCACTGGATGTAAACCTTTTTTTGCTTATTTGTTTGTTTTACAACCAATGTAAAATTTGAATGTTAGCCAAACCAAGGACGGACGTATGAGACCCCATGCTGATATTCATAGGGTCTCGTTAGCCACCATAGCTGGCGAGGAAACAATTATGCATGACAGTTAAATCGTTCACTACCAAGGGCGCTGCCAGGAATCTTGGGCCCCATGAAAAAATGCCCCCCCAGACCCCCCTCCTCATCTTCCCTGCTGCTGTTACAATCTCTTGAGTCTATCTGACCCATCAAAAGCGTCACAATTTTAAAGGCTTGCGACGGCCTTGCTTTCTTTGGTTATTGCACAATATTTACTGCTCATGAATTTTACATTCAACAGTCCACATACAGTTTGCAAGTACGTTGCTTAATTTTTTTTTTTTTTAATTAGTTTTAAATTACTGAAATGTCTCTCCCCATGAGTAACAGTCATGGGCAACATGCAAAATATAGATGAAGCAATATGTGTGTTTTTTGGTCTGGGAGGGGCAACATTTGATTTTTACTGCTAAAAACAATCTTTGAAAATACAATATGATTAATTTTGTAATTGACACATTACTTAAATATCACTTCATAAAGGGTCCTCTCCAATGACATTTGATTTTATTGAGTTTCTCTTTACGATTTACTTTCCATAACAATTATGTATAAACAGTGAACATATGGAGGCCAAATACCAAGGGAAGGAGCAAAGCTTCGTGGTGTGTTCAAAGCAAAAAGGGTTGTCACCCACTGATTTATCTAGTCACTGTGTGAAGAATGTTTTTTCTGAGATCAGACAAAAGCATGCTGAATTCTTTAAGTGATTCTATTTTAACATAACTTGCTTTGAAAAATACAGATTAAGGGTTTTATTTGTGTAAAATAAAACCCATCTCACAATGTCCAGGGGTGAGTTCATGTAAGTCAGTTGGTTCAGTGAGAGAAGAACCAAAAAGAGGATGGGTGTTGTCTGGTGAGACAGGACATATTTAAGCGACACGTCTCATTGTGGTTTAGTGTACCTTCTGCTTTAATGTGCAAAGATTAAATATCAGTGAGAGGCGATGTTTTTGTTAATGTTTTGCAGAAACAAAAACGATCAGAAGTTGATAAACAGCAAGTAGGTTGGATTTATAATTGTTGAAAGCGAACCAGCGATATTTCTGTGTTTTTACATGACTTTTTTCAAAGGAATCTTGATGTTTCTAAATCTGTACAGCGACAATTTTCAAACTACATATTTAGATATGCTGCTTGTTTAATCTTTTTTTTTTTTTTTTTTTTTTAGATTCAGCTTTCTTACAGAAAAAGAAGTAACACTGGAGGAATAGTAAAAGTTAATCCTGATCTGTAATCCAAACCAACCGGGGAGGATTGGCTGGGTTTGGGTTCATGTGTTGAGGGCAAGTTCAACTCCCGGAGCGTTTAGTGGTTCCTGCTCTTTTAGCGTCCCCTGTCCAAATCCGGCTGCAACTGCAGCCTAAAATGTGGGTCATGACCTGAAACCAGTGCTTAGCTGTGTACAAGGAGCACCTGTCAAACACATGTAAAACACAGAGAGCTTGAAGAGCAACAACAAGACTTAGGAGGAAACAAATGTGGAATCATGATGAATGATAACAATTAAGATGAACAGCAAGAACAGCTAAGGTTAAATGTTTTGTTTTACAAAATCTACTTTTTTAGGGGGTATAAAATAGGCCCATGTCCTGATGCCACATTGGTTTACCGATCCAAAGTTTTATTTTTAAATATACATTTGAAAATGTTGTAAGTAGATTCACAGATATTACATATTAATTTATTACCAAGAATTCAGAGTACTCCCATTTATTTAATCAGTCATCAGAGACTAGAGTGTCTTTAATAAGTTATTCCGATCTTGAATTTATTCCCATTTTATTTATTTGATAAATCACTTTTCATAATCAACAATTTATGGGGCCAAAAATTTATTTTTGACCAAAATCATGACCAAAAATGTAATGTAAATTTAGAAAAATGATTTCTAAAAACACATCAATTAAATAAAATCACGTAGCATAAAAACAGATTGCAGAGATACTGACCCCTCGGCTGCCGTCTGAGCAGGGAGTCAGTGTGGATCCCAGGTTGGTGGGGATCAACAGCCCTTCACTAGCCTAGCCACACATTCTCTATTGAACTGAGGTCTGGGCTTTGACTAGGTCACTTCAGAACGTCCACATTGCTGTTTTCAAACCATCTCTGTGTAGCTTTAGCTGTTTGGCTGGAGAATAAATGTTCCCTGAAGGCGTCGTTCTCCTGCAGATGGAAACTAATTGTCCTCCAGGATTCCCTTTTGTTCTGCTGCCTTTATCTGAAACTTCTACATTTAAAATGTTTTTAGGGCCTGTTGCTGAGAAGCACCCCACAGCATGATGCAGCCCATTATGCTTCACAGTGGGGATAGTGTGCTTGTGGTGATGTGCAGTGTTTGGTGTCCATCTTGTGTGACCGGGCAAAAGGTTCTGTTATGGATTCTGTGTTTTTCTCTATCTCTTTTATCTGCTTACACGCACAGTGCTGCGGCTAACATAAGGCAATTTTTGTAATCAGAAAATCCAAAAATTTGTTGATCATGACTGAGCAACGTTCACTGGAGAGCAGCCAGTGAACATGGATGTTTTTGGAGTTGGAGGGGAGTTCTTGGGGGAAAGTCAGGAGTTTCTTCTAAGGCAACAGAGCTAACAACGTCCCCACTGTGCAGCCCAAGGGAAATGCTTTTGCTACCTAAATTCCAGCTTAATGATCAATGGACCATTTAATGGACGTCTCACTAATTCATTTTCAGAGGAAAGACCTTATGCTCCCTGTTTTACGATTACACCTAACTGAAAATGTCTGCCTGAAAAGCAAATTTTCCAGAAAAGAATACTAGTCTATTTATAGGCTTTTTTTAGGTGCTTTGGTGAATTTCTAAAATCATCCTTGATGTTTGCAAAACAGTAATTGCATTTCTCAAAATAATTTCTCCAAAGAGCAAGAAACCATTGAAAAACTGCAAAATCCAGTCTGTGCCTCAAAACACTCAGCTCTTCTCTCAAAATGACTCATCTGTGTCAGTGAACATGTCAGCGCTTCAGAATGTCGAATCCTTTTTTCATTACGTACAGCAGGGCCGTGCAGAGGCTTTTGAAGGGCCCGGGGCTCAGAGTTAAAAAGGGGACATGTTCATCTTAAAACAGCGACATAACAATCCATGTTAATCAAGAATCTAGTATTTAATCGGATCATATTGTATCATTGTCATCATGTGGGGGCAAAGCAAAGCAAATGTAGTCTATGTTTTCCTTGATAAGTATAATGTTTCTGTTTCTGCTGACAGAGCTGGAGGGCTGAGTTGATCAGAGACTGTAGCTGTGAAACAGACCAGAGGAGAGAAGGTCGCTGGTTATGAACTTATGAAATAAGCAGATTTGTTACTATGTTACTAAATAAAACCTAATAATATCTGACTGTTTAACCTCCAGAGTAACTTGGCTGCAGGCTGTTTTCAAGACTGAAAAAACTCAGAGGGGTTAACTCTATATAATTTTTGGATGATAGCTCCTCTGAGATCTAGAATTATAAAACTAAAAGACATCAGGGCAAAGAAAACTCAGTAGCTGTTGGTAGGGTCCTCCAGACATTCAGGGGGCCCTATAAATGGTTGAATTGCAACACAGACCATTGACATAAAACTTTAGCAGCCATTTATTGAGAATAACAATGCTATTAAATTGTATTTCATTCTTTCAGAGGAAATAAAATAAATTGGATTTAATTAGGAGGCTCCACCGCCTCACTCTCCCCCCCACCCCCCATCCTTCCATTGTCAGAAATGTAACATTGTGTTTTTTACAGATACACTATATACTTCCCAGTTGATGGTTCATGAAATGCATCCTTGAACTAGTTCAGAAAACTGGTTGGTAATTGGGATTACAGGATTCACATGGGAGCAACTTATCAGTCAGGACAGATTTAGAAAAACGTGTAATTGAAAGACACAGAAATATGATTGATATCTTATGACAACCCATTTAAGCATTTTGCATGTCAAAATTTAAATGACAAATTATGATTAATGTTGTGGAGGCAATTCAACAGAGATCTATGTAATTACAACATGTCAATAGAAAATGTAGGGAAAAAGGTTAGACATAACAGTTTGCATGGAGGTAGCATTTATAACTTGTTCAATTCTGTTTTGAGAAATGCACCAAAGCAACTGAGAGAAACTGTAATATGTTCAGATTCAACAGCCTGTGGTGCAAACATTTTATATGCAATGAATTGCTTCTGAACTTTTTCTTTTGATCTTCTAAAGGTCGTACTAATCATTAGTTCTCGATGCTTTCTAAAGGCATTTCCCTGTTTCACAGGGTGGATTATTTTGGAGGAGAGCTGATCTTCTTAAGAGATCGGCTGGCTGACAGCAAAATCAGATGGCAATAGCCAAGTCATTTTTAACACACAAATAACTGAGACCAGCTTTTGGTTATTTGTTTCTTTTATGACCCGATGAGGACAATCATGTTAATACATCATGAATATATAGAAAGAAATGGGAACTTGAAATGGTACAGCTTGATGACGAGGATCATTTGGAATGTTTGTATAATTAAATCAAAATTACTTTTTTGGAAAGCGCCTTAAAAGACAACATTTGTTGCAAATGGACGCTATGTAAATATGCTGAATTGAGTAGAACAGAAAGATAAAATTGCGGGGGAAAGTATATAAAAAAGTAACCTTTCTAAACTTCTAAATACAACTGTACAAAATAACAAGTGATTCCAATTTTATGTAAATGAAAGAACATAGACATAAAAGGACTTTTGTGAAGAACACCTGAATATAACCTTAAATACAACAATTTCTAAAAACACTCAGAATCCTCCTATATGACTTAGGAAGCAGTTGACCTGGGAAGAATTATCAGACATGCTTCGTGTTCGGTCTGTGTGCTGGCAAGAAGCACTGCGATTAACTCTGGCAGCTACAGACAGTAAAGTCAGGCCTACAGCTGTCTGTATGGAGATTTGGTGATAATGGAGGAAAGTGTGATGCACAACTCGCTGTTGCTTCAGGCTCCTCATCCCACCTGGGCCAAAGCTGCCAGACAGCAGAGTGCATGCCAACCCTGCTTTTAGATGTTTCATGTAATGCTGCCAACATGGAGCCCCAGTGCTAGCCTCTCCTCATGTGCTGTTGATGCTTTGTCTTCACTCTCCTAACGCTTCTGTGATTGTGATGACCAAGCCTCAGTCTTTATCTCTGCCAATGAACTGCATTGTCAGATAGATAGATAGATAGATAGATAGATAGATAGATAGATAGATAGATAGATAGATAGATAGATAGATAGATAGATAGATGCAGTTTCCAAGTTCCGCATCACAGAGCAGTCCTCCCCCGTGACTCTCCCTACTCTGCTCCTTCAGACTAGCCAGCAACAATTAGCAAACATCTGATGGAACTGCGCACCAATTGGGCTCATTATCGGAGCTACTGCTGGTAGAGACATTGTTAAGAAAGTTAAAGGAGGAGCGCAAAGGAGGAAGATGAAGATAACGACCAATTTCTTTGTTTAAAATATTCCATTTAAGTTAAATAAAAGTCTTTTAAGTGTAGCTCATGTTGTAATGTATACATCTGCAGCCGAATTCAGTGGGTGTAGCTTAAATTAGGTGCGCTCAATAATCGGGAAATGATGGTGACTTAAAGTTTATCTGATGACTCGTGTTTTTCTGTCCGAAAGCATAACAACCTTTGTACGTAAGTCACCAAAATGTTTATTTACAGTTTTCCATCCTTCGTGTTTTGTCAAATCAGATAAAAAAAAAGACCTTTGAAATGGGAAATAAAATAGTTTAAATAGAAGTCCTTGAGCTGTCTCTCAAGTGACGGAGGAAGATAAGTGTGAAAGGTTTTCAATGTTTACAAATGAAAAATTATTATTTTTTTGTTGGCCAGAAGGCGAAGGAGTTTAGAGCAAAGCTGCTCTATTCTTCGGATGGTTTGGTGGATACACGGGTCACGCTTTCCCCCCCGAGAACCGTAAATATTTAAACTGTGTAGTTACACTTTTGGAATTAGTCCAAGCATTTGTTACTTCTTTGGAGTTACGAAGTCCAACAAATGTAAAAGCTGCAACAAGAGTTCTGATGAAAACTGAACGTTTTCTCACTTTGCTACATTCTCTTAGTACTTTCTCATTATTCTTCTTATCTTATTATCTTTTTCTCTTCTCACTTTTATTTTACCAGGGCAGAAACTCATTGAGATTAAAAACCTCTTTCTCAAGGGAGTCCAGGCCAAGAGCAGCATATCTGCCCCTACTGAAGCCTTTCTGTTCTCTCTGGTTTTCTCTTTATAAAAGTTACATCTAGTCCAGCATTTACGCTTACCTGTGAGACCTTCCTGGAATGGACCATTAGCTGAGCTATTGCTGCCAATAACTTCATGTTCTCTCTCTATAGATGATGGACTTGGCCAATGCGGTCTCTGAAATAAGACCTTGTTGCCACCAACGGCTTGTCTTCTGTTTTTCATCCCATAGATTTTATACTACAGCCTCAGAGCTTGTTTGTTTAGCTGTGTTTCTCTCCTAGCTGAGGCCACTGAAGAGCTGCTGCTGCCAATAAGTTTTTACAGTTTCTCTAACATAGAAAGTTTTCCTGGATCAGCTGTGGCAGATGGCCACTTGTACTGAGTCAGGTTCTGGTTCTGCTGAAGGTTTCTTCCTGTGAAAGGGTGGTTTTTCTTTCTACTTGGTTCTGCTATTCATCTGCGTCCCATTGCGCTCTGGATTATGTTCCCTCACATGACTGTCACTCTTTTCCAGTTACGGTTTCTCTGTTTATCTTTCACCTTCCCTCAGTCTGTCAGTCTGCATCCATTACCTCTACCTGCGCTTTTCACAGCCGCGTCCACTTCTCTCTGATTAGCTCCTCTGGTTCCCTTGACATTTTCGTAATTAATCCATTATCACCTATGTGAATCTGTTGTTTTCCTGCGGTTTATTTATTTCATGAGTATTTCCATAATCTCCATTCTATCTATGTTTCCGAGTTCGTGTCTGCTTGCTGGTCCAACTATAACATCACCAGTCATAACAATTTCCTTACCAGCTTCTAGTAAGGAGTCAGAGTCGATGTTTCCAGATAATACTTACCTTAATGATAATGACAGCCACTCACCTTTTCTCTTCTTGTCCAAAAAAAGACTCATTGTTCCAATAAGTATTTAAAAACTTCCTATTTGTGTCCGTTGTTGTTGACTGCTTGAAAAAGACTCATATTCAAACATGACCCTGTTTGGGGGAATATATCCAGTGTCTGCCTTATCCCTTGTTATACAACTAGGCTACTGCAACTTTTTATTTTTTTTACATTTTTCTCTAATAATTTCGCTTGATTTTTGCAGACATTTTAAAGGTATGTATCAGTGTCCCATTTCTTACATCTGGTAGTGTTTGTTGTTTTGTCTCTGGACAGCTTGACAGGGCGTGCTAAGAGACGAACAGTTATTTGCTCAAGTATCACCTACGCTTGGATGGCGATGAGCTTCTTCAGCAGCATCAGGGAGCCTGGCCAGAGTTCATAAGAAGACTTAAGAACAGGGTGGAGGTTCACCTTCCAACAGAACAACCACCCAAAACAAACAGCCAAGGTTACAGTGGATGGCTTTCATCAAATCATGTCCGGGTGATAGAACGGCCTAGTCAAAGGTCAGACAAAACAAGAAATGAATGTTTAAAGATACTCCCTCTCTAGTCTGATCGTGGTTGAGCTGTTTAGCTGCCCAAAACTGGTGGACACGAAGCGCACACTTTTCAGATACATAGATTTTGAAACAATGTGTCTCAGCCTTCTGCTTAACCACTTTGTTTTCCACATAGAGTCTACTGAGATATACAGCTTGATTGTGCAAAAATGTGGGGAAGTTCAAGTTGTGTTAATGTAGTTTTCACCTAATTGTCACCATTTTGAGTCATTTCATTGGTGCTGAAATCTTAGCTATTGTCAAATTTTTTGATCTTGGCTTTTTCTTTTTTTTGAGTATTGACTAAACAAACAGTCGGCGTCTCTGTTGTTATGCTCCATTTGTCTGTCAAAAGACAAATGGGAGCTGCATCTTTCTCCACTTTCCTCTGCATTCAGCAGGTACGTTTGCAATCTCTGCAGAGGCATCTTCACTTCCCTGGTCTCCATGACAGCAGGGGACAACACAGCATCACTTGCAGCGTGTGATGTAAGGTTTCTTTCCAGGCGCCAGCAGGATTTTTCCCAGTGTAGCGCTGCAGACAACCCTGGCCCAGTCCTCTGCTTTTGTGTTTTTTCCCCAATGTGACACAAAAAGAGATTGTGCAATATTGGTCAGTTCAGAAAACGTCTCGCTGCAGTCCTCATGTTATGGTGCAGAAGTTTGAAAAAGGAAGGAATAGTAACCATAAACATTATTCACGATTTGCACACATTATCCCCCCCTGCCTCCTCTTCTTTCATTTCTATGATGTTCTCTTTTCCTTCCTTTCACTCCAGCTTTCCCTTGTCTTTTTTTCCATTGCATAATTACAGCTGCTCTCCGTTGGTCGTCCCTCTGGCCAAAAGCTTAAAAGACTCAGAAAGTCCCACCAACTCTATGACTTCAACTTTCCACTTTACGTGTGTCCTTGCAGAGGGAACAAAGCCCCATCATAACAGTTAGCATACTTGCATGATGTAACCTGCTGTGCTTTCCGCTAAGTAGAAATCCTTGTGCAGGACTGACATAATTTTGTTAGAGCATTAAAAGTAAGAGTCAGGGATTAAATGATACTGTACAATCAAACTGTGGAACAGAGAACGCTGCTTATCCCGTTGTTCATGCTTTAAGGCACAACCAAATCACAAATCCTTTCATTGATTGCATTACCATTGCAAAATGTAGTTTACATGCTGAGCAACACGATTCCGTTTTCTGAAAGTCAGAGTCCAGCTTTCTTCAGTTTCTCTGGTGTCACTGGCATGCTAAGGAGGAGAACATCTGATTTTATTGTTCAAAGGAAGAATAACTAAATCTGATTGTAACTTTATCCAATTCTGGATGCATGCAGACTATCAAAAGCATTGACATATAGATCAGGGGTCTTCAAAGCCAGCCCTCGAGGGCCGGTGTCTGGCAGTGCTTAGATGTGTCCCTGATTCAACAAGCTTCAATCACATATCTGCGTTACCTCTTCGGTGCAGTCAAGCTCCCCAGAGTCCTGCTAACAACCTCATTATGTGACTCAGGTGTGTTGAAGCAGAGACGCCTGTAGGACTCAATATCCTCAATGCACTTGGAGCATTAAGGATAAAGGGGGCAGGGGCTCAAGCCCCCCTGTGCCTGGGATGTTTTGTTCACATTTAAGATGAGATGATGGTTAAGAAATGTGCCAGAATTTGTTACAAAGTCTTAGACTTCACTGAGAGTTAAACAAAGCAGATGACAAGTCAGCAATGCGTTTTTAGGAAATAAGAGGCGATTGAAGCGCTGCCCCGGCCTAAATTCATCATCAGTGGGTTTACTTCCAGCCTGCCGCTACGTAATAGTTTTACTTTCACCTTATTGGACAGACCATCCTACTGAAGCTTCTGATTGGACGTTGTTAAATGACGTCTCGTGGATAACACCGGAAAAGCCCGTCTCAAAGTTCGGCGCGGAAACCAAGAAGTAACGAAACGAGATGGCCGAAAACGGCTCAAAGTCTAAACTGAAACGGAAGAGGAGTTCGGTGGAGGAGCAGAAGTCTGAACCAGGTCCAGGAGCAGCGGAGAGGAGCCGAGACGGAGCAGCGCGTCCTGACAGGTCAGGTCTTTATGGTGGCTGGACATTCAGGAGGAACAGCGTCCGAGGCGAACTAAACGTCTCAGGTGTTTACAGCATGCTCCGGAACCGGAATGTGTTCCGTTCCGGCTCTTGTGGCTCACCGCACTGCTGAACGTGTTGCGTTCAGGTTCACTCTGTACGGGAGGTTTTATGGTTTCCTGACATTTTGAGTGTCAGAGACATGCTCTGGTCAAAACCCAACAGAAACACAGCAGCAGAAACCTTGAGCTGTTTTAAGCTCTATCTCTCCATCCTTTATTGTATCCACCATTTTAAGTCACTGCCATATTAAAGCACATTAATATGCCAAGATCTTTTCGATTATTTATTTATTGTTGAGGGGTGGGCGTGTTGTAAATTGTCATAATAAACCTTCAAAGTATAGAAAAAGCCATGCTAAGGTACAATATCTTTACCATCCAGTAAATAAGTCTTTGCATGTTGTGGATAGCATAGCTCACCAAGTAGTAAAGTTCAATCCATTGCTAAATGATTAATTAAAAAAAAAGAAAAATATTTATAAGGTTCTCTTTTCCAATTAATTTGGCTGCTCAGTCTAGAAAACTGTTGATTAAAAGCATTTGAAATGACAGTTTGGCTATTTGGAGGAGAAAGGCCTTCATGGTGGCCAGCTGGCTGCTGGTATTATTTACTTTGAACCTTTTTATAGTGCTGAAAGCTTGCAAGACGGAAATGTGTCAGTCACGTTGTTTTCAGAAGGTTCTGGATTGAAGCACCGATTCCAGTTCACTTAAAAAGGACAGAGTCTAAAATGCGGCGTTCTGTTTTGAAGTTTGACTGAGTGGCGGTCTGTCACCTCCACCTGGCTCAAACCTGCTTCTGTTTCTGCAGAGCAGCCAGATTTCAGATTCTACTCTTAATATATTCAGAAGATATTCAACATATCTCTCTCTCTCTCTTTCTCTCTTGCATTTTTTTTTATTCTTTTATTTTACAAAAAGAGTCACAGAGCACCAGATCAAAGAGAAGCCTCATAAATAATTGAATGCCTAGATTAAAAATGCATTGAAAATCATTTTTATAAAGGGGGAAGACAACAAATTAAAATTACAGTCCTTTTTTTTTTTTTTTTTTTTTTTCCTCCAAAAACTTAAAAAAATCTGGTCAAGTGTTTCTCTTTTTTTTTTTTTTTAAAGTGTTGGAAAGTATAAAGTGTTGGCTTGATGAAGAAAGAGCCCAGTTAGCTCGGTGATGCTGAGGAACAGAGTGTGTGAGCTGCTTTCAGGTGTCTGCCGCCTCCAGCAGCAGCAGCAGCAGCAGCGTGGTGGAACACGTTGCAGCCCCCCGCTGTGGAGAGCCTGTGGGCGTTCACACTGATGTCTGCTCTGCCGCACCTGCAGAACCAGCTCTGGGACCCGGTTCCTGATCTTCCCCTTCCTCCTGCTGCGGTGAGTTACCGGAAGACGCTCCTGTGGAGAACACGACTCTCTTCAGAAATATTCATCAACATGCTGCGTTAAAAGTCCAAATTCAGACATGCACCATCAGGTTGTTTCTATAGCAGCAGTTCACAACAAATGTCATCTGGGAGCATAATTCAATCACATACATTTCTTCTGATCCTCTATCAAACAGTGCATCAGGTTTTCCATCTAAGGAAGCCCAGCAGGTCATTGACTTGCAGCATTCGCTTCTCCTGGACGATGCTGCAACAGTAGACAATCGCTTGTGTTGTCTTGTTGACTTTGCAGCAACCCCTCATACTGGGAATGCATGTGGTGACAGTGGAGAGGAAGACCTCTCCACTGGATCCAGTAGATCCAGAACCGGACTCAGTAGGACCAGCCGTCTGCCAAAACCAACAGGGGGTTTGAGAAGACGGAGCAGAAGCA
Source organism: Poeciliopsis retropinna (assembly GCA_010277075.1). NCBI lineage: Eukaryota > Metazoa > Chordata > Actinopteri > Cyprinodontiformes > Poeciliidae > Poeciliopsis > Poeciliopsis retropinna. The sequence continues at coordinate 4,396,718 of VMRM01000009.1, forward strand.
CAAAAAAGAAAAGAAAAGAAAGAAGAGATCCAGGAGTGTTTTCTGTGCTGGGTTTCCCCTGGAAGATTTCCCTGCTGTGGGTTTAATCTTGATGTTTGAGTTCTGTTTGTTCACAAATACACCTCAGCAAATCACAGTCATCACTGCCAATTGGACTCCGCTCCCACTATTCACATACTTCAGTGCAACCCATTGTAAACAGCAACCTGTGACTCAGAAGTATAAGACATGGAAAGCAGATTTATTGCTTTGTCACTGGTTTGCGTTTCAACCATACAGTTTCCGTGGTCTGATTGGCTGAGGTCTCCCGAGTGATTGCTCCAGGAAAACAATGGAGACGCAGTGGTCTCAGGACAACGGCATCATTTTTGCATGTTTTTGGTGTGAATGATGACAGATTGTCTTAAATTTTGTAGACCTAATAAGACTAATTTTGTTTTATTCTATTTAGAGACCTGCCACAACAAAGGTAGAGGAGCGGTGGACGTATGATCTCTTCAGTGATGTTCCTCCCTTTCCAGAAGACGGCCCACTCACCCCGGGGCTTCCATCGGACCCAGACTCTCACAGTGCATCTTCTGCCCAGGAGATTGCCCCAGTCCAGACCAGGCCTTCTGGAAAGTCACCTGACAAAGGGCCGTCGTCTGACAGCCGACAGAGTCCTGAGCAGCAAGCTGAACCTCCCGGATCCCTCAGAAGGACTCAGAATTGGGAGAAGCCAGCTCCGTCTTCAGCAGGAGAGCTGAGGGTCGGAGGAGAACGAGAACAGTGGAGCCGACCAATGAGCAGACGGCTTCTAGCCGAGCCGCCGAAGGTTTCCAACCCACTGGTTTCTCCAGGCGGCGAGGAGGAGGTGCAGAGTGCTAGCAAACATGAAGAAGGAGCTCTGCAGAGCTGCCCCATGTGTCTCCATGTGTTCCCTTCTGGGTAAGAGCTGCTCCTCACTCACTTCCTCTCTTCTTTTCACACTAAAATGAAACGTTCTTTCCCGTTAGTCGTCACGAGCGGCAGAGGGCAGCTCAGGAAAATACCCAGCGAAATAATGACAGTCACCTATTCACCACAAAGGTGTTGGTTGCTTTATGTCTGAATGTGGTTAGATTCTGAAAAGTGACACTTTTACAGTTTCTCTCAGTTTGGCCAAAATATTTGCAACTTTGCACTTTGTACCCTAAACTAGGGTCTCTGTGAATAAGAGGAGGATGAAAAATCTTGTAGGTGTTTTCAGAAAGAGGGAACATAAGAGATGATGTTGGCCCAACCTGGTAGAACAACAATATAATATCACTAACATATTTATATTATATTACTAATAGACTTATTAGTATGTGTGAATTTTATAACTTCTGTTGTCTGAGCTATCACTTCCATCTACTTGTATTACTTATGTGTCTTGAAATTGCTGCATGGGGACAAATAAAGTAATTTGAATTGAAATTTCAAGTGATCAGCAAAAGATCTGATACTGGATCAGCTGACCACTATTCAAGAACGGCGAAGCTGCAAAATCACCAGTGGATTCCTGTTTCTCACCAGTTCATGCGAAGTCGCCTTGGCCTGCTGCATTCACACACAAGCTGACCACGTGGGGTGAAAACTAAGAGTGCAGTGTACCACTGAGTGATGGCGCTGGCGTTTAGTTCAGGGTCACTCTTACCAGTAAAAATCTGCTGTGTGCGGGAAACCTTTTGGATCAAGTCCTGAGAGGAAAACCAGGCGAGAGTTGAACCAGGACGGCGCATGGAAGTCCTGCAGCAGCTAAACTTCAGAGACAAACTCTGAGTTGCATTTAAATAACTGGTAGATTTTAGCTGTCAGTGGATTTATAGAAGTAAACTGAAAGTAAAAGTCAGACAATGTGGTCCAACAGCAAGCCACCATGTGTGAAACAGTGTTGATGATAAAGATGCTGCTCGAGATTGGAGTGTTAGTCCATCCTGCTGGGGTGGGGGTGTTGAACACGCCTCATTTGTGCGCACATAATTTTTCGGACTCCTGTAACGTTAATAAGTCAAATCCTGAAAGTATTCCCATAAAGTAAAATTACATTTCCATCTAAATCTCTGAAATGAATTGTTCTTAGTTTATTGAGCTGAACTATGCTGCAGGATTCATTACTGATGAGATGCGATGGGAGTAATGAGTCCTTGATCCAAACCTTCATGTCGTTTGATTCGTTCCAACTAAAGCGTTCTGGGAACGACGAGCCCCCAGAGTCAGAGCGGCGCTTGGTCTGCTCACACTGACAGGCGGTCATTAAAGCCATTTGAGCTCACTGTCCGTCACGTCCCTGCAGGGTTTTATTACGACTCGCTCGGTAAATTCTGACCAGTCAATGACTGATGTTAGTGGCTCTGTTTACGGTCACCATGTGTTCTTATAGCATCCCCAGCTGGCGATGATGGGTCCTGCTCCAAATACTAATCGAGATCCAAACTGACACCGATTCACTTCGGCATCGGAAACGGAACGCGCCGACACATCCGTGACCGCACAGACCCGTCACACTCTCATCACAACTCAGACACTCACCCGTTTCCATCAGCGTGAGATTAATGTCCTGCGTTATGTACCCAAGTGTTCAGTTCTTATTGCATAAGATTCCTATAAAGTGTCTAGAGTTTTTTGAGAAAGTGTTGCAGGATAAAATGTATTATTATTATTTTCTGTTAGTTGGCAGCTTCCTGGTGACCTCGTCTCTGAGTGTGAAGCTTTCTGGCCTTCCAGGTTCACGCAGATGGAGCGGGACGGCCACCTGGCCCAGTGTCTCTCTGAGCTGAGCGTGGACATGACCTGGTGAGGCGACAGGAAGCTGGCGGCCGTCCAGAGCTCCAGGCAGCCAGATGCCCTGACACACTCCAGCACCCGGTCAGCTGGAAGAGGGCGTGGTCAAGTTATTTACTCCACTGACGTAGACCGAACACTCGCGTACCAGAGGGTCAGAGCTGGGGGAGAGTTGGAGAACTTTGACTGAGAAACTGAAGAGACATGCCCCTTGTGGTTCGCACAGCCGCTGAGTGGCTGTTTCTTCTTCTCTAAATGACTTTTGAAAAAGAAAGTTTGGCTTTTTTTTTTTTTTTTTTTTTAAAGATGTAATTCTTGTTCCTGAACCTGTCATATCAATGTATTTTTCCAGTTTTCACTCAGTAACATTGTTATAATGTCTATGATACAACATGTTCAGCTTTTCCAGGATGAACGGTGAGTTCAGGCTCGTTTGACCCAACAAATGAAACTTTTGTGTCTTCGTTCCACAGAAGATTTTCTGGATGTCTTTGGGTTTGCCTTGTGAAAAATAAATATGCTTAGTGTAATAAATATTGAAAATGAGAAAAAAAACAAAAAAAAAAACAGACAAAACTAACAGAAATTAACAATATTTAAACTCCCGTCAAAGGCAAAAACACAAATGTTTCGTTAAGTTCAACCATTTCTTGAAATATTTGTCCTGACTTTCAGGGTTTTTTTTAACCCCTTACTGTCACCAAAAACACTGTCATGCGAGTCAAAAGGTGCATGAGGTCACCATCGTCCTCATGACAGGTTAAACAAATCCTTCTCTTAATTACTGATCTATTTCTTTACTTTTGAGCCACTTCTGCATCCACCTTGGCATTAACACGTTGTCAGCTTTGCACACCGACATTGCCGTTCTGCGCTTGACTAAATTCTAACATTTTCAAGTTTGCAATGCAAGACATAATTTTAGTTGGATGAAAACAATCTGATGCATTCATATTCCATATAGCTTTCTTCTGAAGCATGTAGATGGGTTATCATTTCATAAGAGTTTCCACAGGTCTCTGCACAGTAATTTTTGTATGGAAATATTTACTATTGCAATAGTTTCTTTTTTTTGTTAGGGTAAATTGCTAAATTGTAGAAATTCAGCTTTGCCATAATTAGTTTATATCACATTTCTCCTAATTTTAATTATCTTTCCCTTGCTGCTCCACACCGTCACATCAGTATAATGTGGCATCAACACAAGAAGTAAACAACTTCATATACATTGCATTCATTGTTTATGTCATGTACAAAACGCTTAGGACTTGTGTTTAATGATTTAACGCAGCAAATCATTATTCGCATCATTTATTTGAACATAGTGAAGTAAGTGCGTTTCCCGAAAATATTTAAAAAACTTCATTGATATGGAAATGTACACAGCAGGGTCAAATGAAGTCAGATTATCTGCAAAGAAGTGATTCGGCTCTGCTGTGACCTTGGGAGGTCGAGTTCACAGCCATCACCCTCTTCCTGTTAATCAAGGTAATTAGCTGGGTAATTGGAAAGCGCTTTCATACCAACATCGTTTGTGTGACATACTTACTTTTATGTGAAGGAAATGCTGGCGAGTTTTACTCGGCGATCCCTCATCAACTGGCAAATTGACTCTGCAAGGTGCTTTTTATTTTTTTATTTTTTTTAATCAGATCATCTGCCTCACACGGAGAACAAGTGGTCAAAGCTCGGCGCTGCTGCTGGGAACCATTACCGAACTGGAACATGCAGGTAATGGGATCCAGTCCTGCCATGGTGGCTTTAGGAGGCGGCGCCACGCGCTCGCTCAGGAGGACTTCCTTCATGCAATCAGCCGGGCCGTCGTTTTATTTACCACTCAATGTTATATGATCGATTGAGTTTGATTGTCCTACTTTACTCTCATGATTGAACCGGAGTGTGTGTAACTGGAACGTGAACTGTCAAACTGAAATATAAATGCTTTGCCTTTAAATCAAGGCTGAAACCCGTTTACTTAGTTACCTTGATCAATAAAGGGAGGAATAAGGTTGAAGAGATTTGACAGTGTTTTTGTTATATATATTTAAATGGCTACTGTAGCACAATTTTTATAGTGTAAAGCACTTTGAACTGTTTTATTGCTGAAATGTCTTTTCATAAATGCTGTTCAAATACTAAACAGATGAATCAAAATATCAGTGTGACAAATTCTTCTGTTTCAGGTTTACTGGCCACATCTAGACCCGATTTCTGCTTGACCTGTGGAATGAACTAATCGCTTAAATAAAACCTTTTTGACAACATGAAGTAGGCCAGAAGCTAGCGAGAGTCGCATCATGCCTCAAACCATAAATTCAGATCTGCATCAGAAAACATAAACAAGAATCTCCAGCTGTCAGTTTGCGACTTTCATCCAGTTAAGATGTTGTGACCTTAAACATGCATTTGAATGAACGAGTTACGGCAACATTTAATCTCCCTTTGGGAAATGAAATGAAATTGAATTTATTAAACATGCCACAGGACCCCGACCGGCTGCATTTCTGTCTGATCTCTATTCCTACATCAGTTCTTGGTGGGTTTTTTTCTGTTCTGTCTTTTCAAACCTCAGAGCCACGCTCTGTTTACGCTGGAGGTTCCTTCCTGTTAAAGGGGAGTTTTTCCTCTGTTCTGTTGCTACATATGGAGTACGCCATTAAGTCATCGACTCGACGCAAGCAGTTGTCTTCTGCCGCTGAGTCCAGGAGTGAATACTGCAAGTCGATGCCCTGCTGGGTTTTTCTACACATTTGATTAATGAACTGAGCTAAAAGCATTGTTTGATAACCAAGATCAGTTGTGTGAATGAATTGAAACAACTTTTTGTAAAGTGCCTTAAGAGGTTTGTTGTGAATTGGTGCCAAATAAATGAACTGAATGATTGTTCATTTAGGAATAGGAGCTGAAAAATGGCTGGAAATTCTCAAGCAAATGATATGGAAAGGTTTTTATATCATAAAACCTTTTTATTATAATTAATTCTCGCATAGAGGATCTTGTGCATAAGGCAGCACGGCCTCTTCAGGTTTCTGTTTTCAAACTGATTTGTGAAATAGTTATTTTGAACACAACTGTATAAATGGAAAAGATGCAGGTTGGAAGAATTGTGCGTGTGTGTGTTTGATTTTTTATTTATTTTTTTCTTGGCACCCTGAAAATGTACAACCTATTAAAGAAAACATTCAAGCACACTGGCCTACATTTCGAACTGATTTTGACTAAGTTGACCCAATCATGTGAAGATGCAGATTCATTAATATTCCAATAGACAGATGAAAATTTTCCATTTGTCAGAATCAAAGACAGAAAATCAGAGGATGATCACAGAAGGCTCTTCAATCGCTCTGAACGTAGAGAGTGGTGACGAGCTTTGATGCTGTTCAGCACAAGAGCTTCATTTCCCTGCAAATCAAACAAGGATGGAGCCAGGTCACGGAAAACCAGTATCATTTTAATAATTACACATATTTACAAGGACGCGGTGAAGCAACGGTAAGCAGATTGACCCAGCATTATATTTAATAAAAATCGTGGCCTCATGTCATTCGTTTTTTCCGTCGTTCTTTAAAGTGTTCTGACGTTTGGATTCAAAGACTTCCAGTTCAGCCATTGGTCCCTCAGAAAACATGTTATCTGATGTACAAAAAGCTCAACGAACTCGTTTAGAACATGCAGCCAAACAGGTGGAGTTTATCGGGGAGGCTTCCTCTGATCTCCATCAGCACGTTGGTGGAGACCGAAGCTCTTCGTTATCTATCCCATCTCACCCTGCAGATTATTAAGATTCAGAGTCAAGGTGAGCTAATTAATCCTATTATGTCGTTATCAAATTAGCACAGGTCACAGTTCATCTCGTAATTCCCGGCCCACAGAGAGCTCCCCCCTCCCAAAAGCCCCCCCCCCCCGAGGAGATCGACCCCCATCCTCAGAGCTGATATTCACAGATCATTACGGGGTTCCTGAACACAACAGTTCTGCTCCAGGAGAAGAAGATGGAAGAACCTGGGTGTTTTCTGTATTTAAAAAAAAAAGAAGCTCAAACTTAAATCCCAAACTCAGTAGATCATGTATAAAAATGGACTAGATGCATTAGCCACCCCAGTTGTTTTTCTTCAACAGAAGAATCATTCATTATCCGCCTCAGGAAAGCAATCTGTGCTTTTTATGTTCAAAGGAACTATTTGCAATGCGAAGGAAACAAACATCTGAACCTGAAAATGTGATATTGTCAATCTTGTGATCCCAGCTCGAAGCTCCTGTTTCCAGAAATGTCGGCTGTGAGAGTGGCAGTACGTGGATCAGCTGGAACCCGGATGGCCGTCGAACTGCGAAGCGTGCGCCGCCGCTGAGCTGCAGGAGGAGGCTGGGCTCTGGACCACGAGGAAGAACCGACACCGGTCTTCCACCGTCCAACTAGATCAGTGACGCGATCCCTGCTTTAAACCTTCTGAGCATTAGACTCGGGCAGAAGGACCTTCACAAAAAAAAACTAAAGGCCTGTTGCACAGACTGATGCATTTACATCACACAGGAATCAAACGTTGAAGAGACAGCTCATGCAAATGATCCAACCAAGCTGGGCCTTGGTTTACCTTCCCAAATCGTGTCCAGCAGGACGCCACGTAGTTATCAGTTTTGTCTTCCTCCCGACTCTGCACACAGCCAGTGGCGTTAATATTGAGGAGAATGTGAAAGGTTTAGGTCAAAGAGCAGAATGCTGACTTTGTTTGTTCAGGGCTCGACGGGTTCTAAACTTCGCGGATCAGCTCTGGTACAGATGCAGACGGAGGATACAGACTGAACACAGTGAGCCCGTCTGGAAGTTTGACAGGCTCACTGTCACATTTCCAGACGTTTCATTTCTACTTCCACAACCAGTTCTGGTCAGGTTAACTCATCCGGGTGACAGAACCGGTTGTCTGTAAGGCAGAACCCAGCCGGCCTGCAGGGGAAGCTCAGATCCGGTATCTTGTGATTCTGGTCACGATCAGTCTCTCCCAACAGCGGTGAGAGTCTTGGCAGAGCGCGGAGTTGGGTTTGGTGGTTTTTGGCTCAGCCTTTCTCTTCTGCTCCATCCGATCAGAACTCTCCGGTAACCGCTTACGTCACCGTTCATTTAATTCTACCCAGTTTGGAGGGAGAGACCTGTGATTCAAACTGTGTCTGGCTGAAGGGACGACACCGACACCAAACAGGCATCGGCTAACATATCGAGGTTAAACCGTTAAATCTCTTGAAACCTTCTGCTGGTGTTCTGTGCTCCACTGTGGATCCAAAGCCCAGCTATCTGAGGCTCTGAACTGAAACTACATCCGGCAAAGCCACCCTCGGTTTGGAGATGCAGACACGTGGCGTCTCACTGTGGAAGTTAGGACCAGTCGAGTGAGGACGCTTCTGTCCAGCTGCCTGGCAGGAAGTGGGGCGCTGGGGATGGCGTCTGTTCAGACGTTAAAGACTCGACAAGCTCTCCCTGTGTCCTGATTCTGTTATAGACAATCATCGCTGAGAGGTTTTAACACTGAAAACAAGAGGATTGGACTGATCAGCTGGAGCCGGTGGGCGGAGGAGATCCAGGAGGAGCAATCAGAGACAGAACTCATTTGATCTTTGAGGCACTTTTAAAATAAAAACTACTCTCTCGGACAGAGTCCCACGTTTAGTTAGAGACAATCAGAAGATTTTAAAAATAAAAAAGAGAGAGAACATTTTGCGGTTGAGAATGAGAATGTGCCAGTCGCGTCGACAAAAGGCATCATCGATTTCGGATTCGTCGCCTACGTCGTAACGTGCAGTAACCTAATTCTTTACGTTGTCGTCGTACATTCTTGCTTGGTCCGAGGCGGGGCCTCGTCTACGAGACGGAAAAACAGAAATGAGGAACAGGTGCGCCTAAAGTCATCTGAAGCTCTCGGGTCAGAACTCTGGTCTTCATCCTGGGACGGGCAGAAATGTCTTCATGATGGCAGGCACAGAATGACACACTTCTGCTCTGAAATTACAAAGCCGGTCATGCTTTGACTCGAGGATGGAAATAAGCAGAAAAAGAAAAAGGAGAGGAGAACAAAAGGGTAGGGAATGTTCCCGGAGTCCGCGGTTTGTTTTCCGCTCACAAACCACATGGACAGCAGAGTCTGCTGCTCAACAAAACAATCCAAAAGTCCAGGAAGGAAACTCTCCTGTCCCCCGGCCCGCGTCGCCTTCATGACCGGTGCAGGGAGTTCATCCTCCTCCTCGCCTTCCACTGTTGGCTTGTGTTGGTTTTATTTTTGGCTAAGACGGCAGCGTGGACAGACAGAAGGTGGGCGACAGAGGAAGCTGCTCTCTCCTTCATACAGACTCCTCTGTGGATAGCAGCAGGGGGTTGATGTATTCAAATCCCTCAAACTCTGACTGGTCTATTCTCTTGATGACGTCCCTGAGGAGAAGGAGAAAAGAAAAGAAAAAAAAAAAACTGTTAAGAGTTGTTCTGGTAAAACCAAATCACCTGGTTCTCTTTGGATTTTATTCTGCCAATCTGAGCCTCAAAACTTGGTGGCCTGCAACTGGAAATGTGTCCTGTCTTACAGAAAAAATGTCTTTTATACCGCTTTAATAATAATAATAATAATAATAATAATAATAATGGAGGAACTGGGTTCCGGTCTAAGAAAGGAATTCAAATGATTGATTTGAATCATTTGAATTCTTTGAATGATTTGAATAACTTTCATGATATAAAAGTTTACGCGTCCTGTTAAAATTCTTTATTGTTGCGATATAAATAATAAAATGTCATTTCTAAGCTTTCTTGACCTTTAATGTGATATTTGTCCTGAATAATTTGCCTGAAAGCTCAACTAGCGTAAAAAATTAAAAATACAATCCATTGTTGAAGCATTATGGCAGGCAGCATTCAACTCACTAAAGTGGTAATATTTACTGTTCTAATTTGTTCTCTAGATCAGTCAGATTGGGAGAAGGTTTCAGGTTCAACATCAGGAGAAGTTTGATACTTTATCAGATTTAGTTCTGAACTTTGGCTCAGTTGTTCCAAAACTTCCTTCCTTAGTCATTTTTCGATTTGACTGAATGCCTGGACCTTCGTTCTGTGGAGCAGGAAGATGAAATTACACTTTAAATTTTCAGAACTGCTCATAATTTCATCCACCTTAAAAGCCTGGTTTGATTAGAAGCAGGTAAGCATGCTGCTGTCACCGTGGAGACGGTGTTAGGTGATTTTTTTTTTTGGTTATTTAGCCTATTTCATTCACACAGAGTCGGCGTCTTTGGTCACCAGAAACTACCTTTTTTTTTTTTTTTTTCTTAAACCAGGTATTGAACATCAGTGTCATGTTTCCAGGGAGGCATGATGACATCTCTCTCTATCCCCGCATGCGCCCCGCTCTCTCAAACAACGAACAGTCTAGGCCTGCCACAGTAATCAATAAATCAATTAATCGCATGATAAATTAAAACAAACTCAATTTTGATTGGCATGATTTATCGTTTATCTCTTTTTTTCTCTCTCTCTCTTTCTACCAAAAACTGGATGTTAAAATTCTTAGGTTTGATGATTTAGTGTCAACTAGCCCTTTAATTGAAGGATAGTTTTGTTTACAAAGACTTCAGAGTTAATTTTATTTGTCATTTTATTTATTTTGGATATTTAAAATGTCTTCCAGTTCCGGTTTCAAAATGTTCATCAGAATTTAAAGTTTACTGATCTTTTAGTATGAGATCTTGAATTATCACTTTGCCTTTACCGTCACAATACATAAAAACGGTCTAAAAACAACAAGGTTACAGTTTATCGCAATAACTTCTGGAACAATTTATCGTCCAGCAAAATTAGTCCTGGTGACAGGCCGAGTGTCGTGTCGGTCTCTGGCCCGGCGTGTCTCCAACGATCGAACCTTGACGGAGACATTTCAAACATTTTGTTTATTACTTTAATCCCAACAGCTTATTGACTCTATGTCATCATAACGGGGAGTTTTTCCTCATCGCTGCTCGCCCCGCCAGGAGCATACGGACTGCAGACAGAGCTTCATTTCGCTGTTACATTCACATTCTGGATTCCCCCAAATCAAAGGAGAAGCCAAACTGGTTTCAAATCGACAGCAGGAACTTCATAACGGTGCTTGATTTGCAGCGCAGGTGTTACCTGAACAAGCCGCTCTTCTTTATTGTCCCTCAGCATCTGTGTGCGGTTTTGAGCCTGCACCTTAATGGGGCCCATTCTTTCAGCTCACTTCACAAAAAAAGCCATGAATTTCCTCCTCGGGCAGCAAAATAAAAAGCATTTATTTTTTGGGTTTATTTTTCGGAGAATATTTCTGCTAATAACAAAAGCGTCATCGCAGGTGAATGAAGTGGAACCCCATACATAGAGAGTGAGGAGTAGCAGAGTAAAAAATAAATGGACTCCCTTAGCAACGCTGCTGCTTTCTTCTCCTGTAGCAACAGGGTGTTTACTCATCTGTGTGCGTGCTGGGGGTTGAGGGCGGGGTCGAAGGAGGCCTCCTGCTAGAAAGGCTGGGGAGCTTTCTCCCTGCAGACACTGAGCAAGGCGGGGGCTTTGAAATTAAAACAAAAGGTGCGCTGAGTGGTCCACCAGGTGGGTGGGAGTCTCCCGTTAAGGGCCACCAGCGGCGTCCAACAGGTTGCCCGTCCCACCCACACGGAGCACCGGGACAAGTGAATACAACGCCACAGTGTCTTTCCTCGAGTGTGCCGAGTGGAATATTGATGAAGCAAATACTTTTTCTTCCGTCTGATCTCGTGTGAAGTGCCGCGAGCGTAGGAGGAGGTCGGCCAGCGAGACAACAATCGGATTTGGAGCGCGGAGGACTTTCTGAAAGGCGGAGGGAGACGGAGCAGCAGAGAGGGACACAAAGCAGAGAGGAGACGCTCTGGGAGGGGGACCAAAACAAACACGGCATTCTTCTCTTCCAGGCCAGGAGGAGCTGAAAGCGTTACCAGATGCAGAGAGAGAGGAGTGCGCCCAGGGAGGAGGAGGACCAGGGAGGCTGGGCGCCACTCAAACCAACACTCTACGGCGTAAACTGAGAGTGACCCGGGGGACAGACTGTGGCATGGAGGCGAGCACAATCACATGAGTCTGAGTGGTTTTACCAAAAAGTACCAGAAGATTTTCTTCCTAGCGTCGCAAACGGCTCATTTGAGACGGTTTTTATTTAAGATGTTTACAACAAAGGCCATGTCTAATAAAGAAAAGGTCAGATTTTATGGGTTAGACTATTCTCTGGATCTTTACTAATGATGGAAGACAGACGTTCTTCCTGCCATGATGTTAACACCTCATTACTAAAACGACCTCTGCAGGATTTTTCCCCAGAGAGAAAAAAATCCACAGTACTTCCACATGTTGGTCTTTTCACTGCGTCCGCCTCAGTTCTGTCAGTGAGGAGGGATTGCTGAGTCAAAGTGAAACAGAGTGATGCACGGGAACAGTTTGGAACGGTCCTGAACAGAAGGAACGGTTCAGACCAGTTGGGAACAGTTGAACCAGTTCAGAATGGTTTGTGCTGGTTCAGAACCCGTCAGGCGGACGGTTCAACCGTCCGTCAGGCGGTTGAAACACGGGCAGCCATGTCATGAAACATGGCTGCAGCTCATTCAGATGGGCAGATGAATTAAATCATCAGCACATATCATTCAGATTGAGGTCCAGACTTTTACTAGGCCACTGCAGCACAGATTTAAATTTTGTCCATTCTAGTGTAGATTTGCAGGGGGGCGGGAGAGGGACTCTTGACACCCAGCCAGCTATCTGAGGCCTGTAGAGTCTGATCTAGTTTCTCTGAGCACTGCCTGTTCTCAACCTGCTGTTAAAAAATCACCTCATAGGTTTCCCTTCTAAAGAACTGTGTTCATTGAATAAACCTCCTCTGGTTGATGGCAGCAACAGTTGTTTCTTTAGGATCACTGCTCATGTGTCTCTGACTTGACATTGTGTTCACACACGCACCCCCCCCCCCCACCACACACACACACACAGAGCGTACTGCTGCTCCAGAGCAACAAACTGCCCACATCCCTGCTGTTGCTCAGGCCTTCTCACTCACTGATGATTCAGCAAGAAAATCAATTCCATATTATTAGCAGCATGTGCTCTCTGCTTTCTCTCTTACATCTGTGGAAGCAGTAAAGGTGACCCATCGGCAGTAATGGATCGATATATATACAAAAGGCAGCAGTTTCTCAAATGCTCCAATTGTTAGACTTCACGTTGTTTGTTGGATTCAGATCCTAAAAGCCAGCAATAAGCTCAGACATGGATCAGCGTTGGGTTACACAATCTGAGAACAACATCCAAGAGGAACAGTAAGAGATTTACCGCCACCCCCAGCCGTACATATGGATCAGTCAGGAAACCCAGAGGAACATTCCTGCTGATAAAACCTTCGACTGAAGTTGGCTAACCTGAACACGTCGACCAACTGCTGGACTACGGCGCAAAACTTTTCACAGATGAGTTCCTGTTGATCGTAAAATGCTATGAACACAACAGGCTCCTAAAGACTCTGCTGGGACTTCTTGAGGCGAGAACAGACTGTAACATGCTGCAAAATAAGAAGAATGGATGGATGGGAGAAGGGAGGGGGGGGCAACTGGCAGACTGGTCATCAGTGAGCAGTGATGACCCTCACTACAGCTGGCTGTCACACGCACCACCTGGACCAGGGGCAGAGGACACAAAATGTGCTTTCCTTGGCAGTAGCTGAGGCAGCCATTTTCTCCCAGACAGAGCTGGCACAAAGACTCCTCCGCCACCCCCCACGTCCCCCACCATGCAGGCGTGGGCCCCCAGCAATCCTGGCTTTTAATGTAGCAATGTAAATCTCTAACATGGAGGGCTTACACTCCTCTCTCCCCACACAGCTTTCACTTTTTCTTTCTTCTCGTGCCAAGCCCATCATGAGTGGGAGCGCGAGGAGACTGAAGTGCTTTTTGCATCACCCCCCTCCTAGCGGGAGTGGGCGATGCCAGCCCCTCTCCTTGGTAACAGAGGGAAGAGAAAGGGAAGGGGAGACAAAGTGCGAGACGGAGGAAAGGATGCGTGGGTCTTTCTTTTATTATTTTCTCCTATTTGTTTTTTTTTTTTTTGTTAATTTGCTTTTCATACGCAGGAGAGCAGAGAGGGATTCTGGGGGACGTGAGGAGCGAAGCTCATGCGACTCCATCAAACAGCCTCCGCCTGAAACGGTGCTGCAGGCCGCCATGTCCTGCACCATCTCCTGATGTGTTGTTTGAGGCCGAGCTAATGTCTCCACTCCTGAACCAACAGGTGCTCCACACACTCACACACACAGGTCTGTGACAGACTCCCCTCATCACACACTGTCACAAGGGGGCGGAGCTCCGGCGCCACCCTGCTGCAGCTTTTTTAATGAGCTCTGAAGTCTGACAAGCAAAGCGGCACCTTCAGACTGAAGGAGTCGCGGCGTGACATTAGTTCAGTGCCACCTTACAGGACCGGGAAGAAGTTCATGTCACTCCAGCTGAAGGTGAATATAATGAGGATCCAGGATGGGCAGGTGGTGGCAGCACGGCAGGGGGCGACTTCACAGGTCACATATCTGAGCTGTGATATTCATTTCTCAAACATGATGCTGCGAGACTTAAACAGACCTAAATACTGATTCTGGAAATAATCTGGCATCAATCTGCACATCTATTGTCTTCCTATGAAGAGAAGACAAACAGCAGAAATGGTCAATAATCTGATCAGCCTACAGGCTCCTGCAGAGTCCTCCTCTCCTCGGTAATAGACTATCAGTTACCGCTAGAGTTTATTCAATGCTAACCCAGCACGTCTTATTTTTTTCTTGTAGAAAGCACACCTGGCTCAGTCTGACGATGAATGGTCTGCCCTGTGCTCATCCTGTGTGTGGTGACACACGGCTGTGCTCATGTTTCTCCCCGCTGTTGCCGTGTGCATGCAGATACAGTTGAATCTGGATGTCTTTTTCCAGAACTGTATTGGATTTGACTATAGAATTCAATCTCAATTTAGATAACGTGAATTTAATTTGCTTCAAGTGGATCAAGTCGGATCGGTTTTTCTTACAAAGCCTCAACATGTTCATTGTGAATCAACACTCCAAACAGTAGATGAGTAATAAAACATTCAAAGACCAGCCGGTATGAGATGGTGATTAAGTTCAGAGTGGACTCTGAGACGTTTGATTAGTCTGAGTGCAGAGCATGCGCCATTGATGCCGTTTCTTCCATCCTGCTCTGCAGTTCTTCTCCAGCTCTACTCGGTTGGATGGAGGCGTCAGTCAGCCACGTTCTCTCCTCTCCAGTCAGATTTAAGTCTGGGCTCCGCCTGCTTCATTTCAGCCAGGTGTCTTGGGGTTGCTGTCCCGACCCGTTGCCTCAGACTGAGGTCATGATGCTGCAGCAGGTTTTGGTCTTGGGTGTCTCATTTTTCTCTTTCCTGCTGGGGAAGTCACAGACTTCCCCAGCATGATTCTAACACTGCCATGCCTCACTGTAGGGATGGTAATGACCTGGAGATGAGCTGTACTTGGTTCCCTTCACACCAAAGAGCTCAGCCTTCATCTCATCAGACCAGAGCATCTTGTTCCTCCTGGTCAGACTCCTTCAGGTTCTCCCTCCAGACGGTGCATTCTCAAAGGTCTACAGACTGCTCCTACCATTTAATGTTTGGTGTTTGACCTATGCCTTTCTAAATCAAGTTCAATAAGCTGAATTTCAGTGGGAACAGCACAGAGTGAAGCTCCACGGCAAAGAGTATAAATACTCACACAATTGATCTTCTAATTTGAATAAATTTGCAAAAATCTCAAAAACTTCTTCCACGTTGTCATAACAGGGTTTTTGTGGCTAGACTCTTGAGGGAAGAGTTTGATTGGAAACCTTTTGGAATACAGCTGGAGCATAAAATGTGGAAATAGTGAAGTGCTGTGAATACTTTCCAAATTACCTGCATCCGAGAGTTTGAACCGAAGATGTTAAATGCAGTTGAAGTCTCGTTAAAAAACAGAATTGGCTCTTTAGTTTTGTCTAGCTAGAAAGGTCACCTTAGAGTCTGATGGACTCTTCACCCATAGACACGACCTGGATGGTTTCTTTGACCAGAAATGCTGGATGCAACATGTGTTTACCCCATACTGAACTTCACTGAATTTAAAAAGTCAAATGGCTACAGCTGAGAGAAATTAGCAGCTAAACGGTTTTCAGGACTATCGAGAATTTCAAGGTGAAGTTCAGCTGGATTGGAGATCTGGAGAAAGCGAAGGGGGGAGAGCCACAGGGCGTCCTGGTTGGTGCCGGCAGCAACGCATGCAGATCCAGCCCAAGGTGGGGAGATTCTTCTCATCCCGCTTCTACCCTACAACCATGAATAGAGGGATGAAAACATCCACCTAGTGCAACTTGGTCCAGCAACCCAGAAGCCATGTGGCGATGAACTGCTGAGGTTTTTCACAACCTGGAGCAGCTAGAAGATCAGAACAGAGACAAATTGGAAACAAGGCCAGAAAGTCCTTGTTTGTAAGAACCGAAGCCTGGGATGAGCTCTGAGATCAGAACAAAAACCTCAGCAGGTTCAAGAACCGCTGTTCTTTCTAGATGTTCACAGTCCTACAGAATATGCTTCAACAACAGAGTTGCATTGCTGTTTAATATTAAACTGTCAAGCTTTATTAAAATGTGCATTTCTTCCTGCTTATGAGAGGCCTGTTTTTTTAAAAGTGTATTATACATAGCGGGTATTGAATTTTCAGTCCGTCTGGTTTTGAGCAGCTGCTTTGTTCAGAGATTGATGAAAAAAAAAAACAGTCCAATAAATGCTTTGCAGGAGAAGTTTAAATGCTGGAGCCTGAACAATCAATCCTGTATGGATTTATAGAGAAATCTTGTCTAACAAAAGCCTGGTATCTATTGGCAGGCCTTATTAAAGGCGTATGGAAGCTGTTTCTAATGGCACAGAGGAAAACAGGCCGAGCTTGTGTCTTCGCGCTGCATCTGCAGACGATCCCCAGCAGCAGAGCTCGACTCATGTCTGTTGTCGTGCCAGATATCCTCAGCCTCTTTTCTCTCGAAAAGTCAAATCTTAAACAAGAGCTCCTGTCAGGCCCTAAAAGCTCCATGCTGGTGTTAATCAAGACAATGTCCCTGATGGATAAAGACATCAGCCTGGGAACCCCGTGGGGGATGTTTTGCTGTATTTGATGAGAAAGTCCTGTGGGAAGATGGAACAGCATGCAGCGCTGGCGTGAAGGTAGGACAGGGAGGGGCTTCTCCATGTTCACCACGGATGGAGGGAACATGTTCCCCCCACCACCACCGCCTCCCATGAAGCCCCCTCCTCCTCCCTCCTAGACTCACTGTATGTATGCTGTTGTTAGCAGAAGGTATTCATCATCTTTATTCGTGTCTAAAGGGGTAAGTTTTACCCGACAGGAACACTGTGACATGTCCAGATGATGTGTTGCAGCAATACGTGTTGCTATGGTAACATTAATGTAGAGATACACAGTGACACCTGAATAAACGTGGATTCCATCCATCCATCCATCCATCCATCCATCCATCCATCCATCCATCCATCCATCATCCATCCATCCATCCATCCATTCATCCATCAAAACTGACCACTAAACCAGATTGAGCTGCTCAATTTGTTTCTTAGAAAACAGTTGGTAAAAGAAAATGCTCTGGTGGGATTCCAGAAATCGAGCCTACCAGTTTAACTGAGGAGATTTGTCCAGGATGAGTTAGTGGAAGATGGCGTCTCTGATCTACCACCAGTGTTGTCTTGTGTTCGAGTGAGAATTTTCCTGAAGGAGCTCCTGTCTCCATTAATCCTTTAGTTTTTCCCTTTTTAGAAGAAACTCCTGGACTGGTGCTCCTGTGTTTTTACAGTTTGTGCTCAAACCCCAGTCGTATTGCCACATGCATGCTCACCATTGCTGTAAAGTAAACCACTGAATGAAACTGACTGCCCACTGCATGCTTGCTCCAGAGGAGGGATTGCGGTGATGTAATTTGAGGCATTTTCTCAGATGGAACTTTTAAAGCAATAACTGCCTCAACTAACTTGAAAGGTGAGCTAACAGCACAGGCTGCTTCGAATATAGAAAACTGTTGTCAGCTGTCATGCTTAAACAAAAATCAATCATTTATTTCAGACACAAACTGACTTAATTCTACTTTAAAAGAGTCTCCTATCACACAAGTTGTTCTACTGGGCTGGTATCCAGCCAAACATTCGTTCCTTTCTGACAGCTAAAGCAGGAAGATATGTAAAAGATGAAGAATTTAGTCATATTAAATATTAAGTTAAAGTGACCAGGAGAGAAGTGTATGAAAATAAATGGCCCGAATGGCACAATCAATATGGTAACTGCAGCACTTGACCTTTATTTTCCCAACTGTGATACATACAAGCATGACGTATTAATGCAAAATAGTTCATGCAGGGAGTGTAGGTGAAACTGAACTCATTCATTATATTCGAGGGAGATTTATGAGGATTTTTGTTTTTCTCGTTTACTAAACCTGCTTTATATCTTTACACAGATTATCTTAGTCAGAGAGTAACATCTGTTAGATGACAGGTAACATTTCAGCACAACAAAGAACAAATACGTGAGGGGGGCAAATACTTTTTCACAGTGCTGGACGGCATTCGTTAGAACTACAAACACTTCATAACAGCAGAGAAGAAGCAGTACTCACTCATCGTCTGGTGTTAGCTGCACTGGTTCGTTGGTAAACTGCGTGTCAAAATTTTCCAAGCCGTACTCATCAGAGATTTGAGGTTTGAAGGGCGCCGTCATCTCCTTCTTTTCCAGCTGAAGAAAAACAAACCCATTAACATGTGTCATCACCGTGGGCCACAACAGTTTTTCTCTTCAGACCTACTGAGTGGTGGCCATGGAGAGAAGAACAAACAGCCTGTGTCAAAACACGGCTAATGACCATGTTGATTTGTTCTTAATACGCTGTTGGTCTTTGGTCTCCCTCTGTTTTTCCTGTGCTGCCGTTTTTAAAGTTTCCAGGCGAGTTTCAGAGACTGGCGGCGTGTTGTGAGCCGGGTCGGTCCCAGAGGCACACAGCTTTGGATGCGTGTTTGAAAGGTTTCATTGTCTTTGTCCCCGTAGCTCCGTCTCTCTGCTTCACACTGCACTGTCGCCAACGCTGGCTCTGTGCGGCAGATTGCTGCACAGCGAAGAACATGATGCAACCACGGGCCACTGTCGCCACATGCTCATTCAACAGGAAGTCGGTGACTTGATTTAATCTGCTATATTTTCTAAAGTTATATGACTTTGAAATTATCTGTACAGTTTGAATGGACTACACATTTCTGAATACAGAGGGATTTTTTATTTTTTATTGTTGTTTATTGTCTCCACCATTAGTATGTTGAGCAGCACATACATGAGCTTAACTGACAGCACTAAAACCCTCCTCTTGGCCACATGTTCCTGACTGGGAGTGGTGCATTTCTTCAGACACACTGGGAGTAAGTAGAGGAGCAGATTATCCGTCTCATATTGCACAACATAGTAACAGTTTTAACAGGTATAAATCCCCAAATTTGAGATCTTTATCTGGCTTTGTGTAAGATTTATATTGCCATGTAAATCTTATGATTTATAAATTCACATAAATTCATATTTGAAGACTGTATCAACGATCCTATATTCATACTGAATAGCTACGAAGGCCTGTCAAACTTTTACATTCTTATTAGGAAAATATATTAAAACCTATATATATATATATATATATATATATATATATATATATATATATTATATTTTTTTTTTTTTTTTTTCTAAACACTCAATGCTAGTTAATCTTCTTTTTGCCAAATGCTGATATAGTCCCAGAAATATTTATCCTTCATTTCTCTCATCAGAACCCATTGTGTTTTTCCCACCTTGGAAGTTTTGTGACAGATTGCCCTGATAAAAAAAGAGAGTGGAAGCATTACTGTTGCTGCATCTGCAGTGAACACGTGTTTTGTGTTTGACCCGAGGCATGTCTGAGGAAAAGAAAATACCCTCGCACATGTTAGGTGGTTAAGCAAACACCGAGCCCAAAAATAAATACTGTTCCCTTCAGTCCACCTGGTCCTTTCCACATGCTCAGATGTGCCGCAGTGAAAACGGGGGGATTCTTTTTTGCGGCAGTGATGGCAAGAGGATAGAAAAACAACAAAATGCTGAATGTAGAGGCAGCAGAATAATTGAGCTGGAGTGATTCAGCTGGGAGAATTTTTGTCTGCTGTGTTTCCATGGTTTCACATCAGTAACTCACCCTATTAAATGTGAGGCTGAGGACATTTTCCTAGAACACAAACAGGTACAATGTTTCCTTCTTCATGCGGTTTGGGAGGGTTTGTTAAGTCTTAGCAAGCAAACTAAACCTGACTGGACGACTCAACATTGGTTTTAGCTTATTTTGGTAATGATCAAGTGAGGGGGCGTCTTGTCTTATCTGATCAGTTCATACGAAGACTACACATTGATCACATCAAAAAGCACAAAATAATTTTTGTGGTGCTAAATTCAGCAAGCAAATCTTGGCTCACTGTTGCAAATAACCATAAAGTTTGTGCACGTCACAGCAGAAGTGAGCAACAGATTCAGTTCATCTGTGCAAACCTCAATTCAACAAGGCCAAAAGCAGAAAGCGTAGCTGGATGTCCTTCAAGCCCTGGGGCAACACTTGACAGGAAGCAGTTGGCTAATACATGAATATGGATTGAGTTAAGCTGGGAGCGCGCTGCGAGCCAACAGTTACCCCCGCATCCACAAACAGAATCCAGGACCGAACTAAATACAAGAACCACCAAGTCCTCTGGACACCAGCTCCTCACAGAGGGACAGAAAAACTGCAGACTTGGACACATTAGTCAAAGCACCATGCAGTCTGCACCTGTTCACTGTCGCCACGTGCTTTGTCCAATGGGCTAGGCTACTTTACAAACATTATTTTGATCACTCTTGTGTTGCATTTAAAATATGATTAGATGGTCTGTGACTCAGTCCTATTTGTCTACATCAGCTGTGTGTAAAGCATGAGCTCCAGTCCAGATCTGGGTCTAGCTGACTGTCCATCCAGAAAATTGGACAAAATGAGAATTTTGTATTTTACACATCTGATCTAACAAAACTTGATGTTATAAGAATCCAAGCTTCACAGAAGCCATGACTCATTGAAAGAGAAGTGAAAAGGTCAGTATTTTTGTGATGTCTCTTGTTTGTCCCACTTAGGCCTACAGCTGAGTGAGAGAGGCCTGAACACAGCAGCACACTGCAACGCTACCCATCAACTACAATCGGATGTACAAAGAAAAGAGATTCACTTAGGAAGCTTTCCCCACACAAACATAATTGGAATTAGTGTAAAAAGTTTATATAGGAGTTGAACATACAGTATGTATGCCAACAGAGATAGAAAATATTGAATGCTTTTATAACATTCAATATGTACTATACTAATAGGGGTTTCCAGAAGAAGCCCTACTAGTTTATGTAAAGCACTTTGAACCACCTTGTTCCTGAAAATGTGGTATATAAATAAAATTACCTTATCTTACCCAACACCTACGAAGATCTGACAGACTTTCTCTAGCTGCTTGTGCCAAGTCACTTTCAGTTGTTGTGTGATGAGTTAAAGACTTGAACAAGACTCCGGTCTGTAGGGCATAAGTCTAAATTAGGTGTGAAATCTTATTTTTGCGACTTAAGTGTGACTCATGTCAGAGTCTAAAGCTTGAGTCACCATCTCTGTTGAATCCTAATATAACCCCTGGTGCTGATAAAGCTGTTTTTTGTTTGTTTGTTTGAACATGATCTGTGCTGTTGAACTGTCACTATACAGAGACTCTGTGCTGCAGATGAAGTCATTCCCACTTCACTGTTACTGACAGCAGTAGTGCAGAGAGACTGACTGTTCTGTCATTAAAACGACGGGTGGCAAATAAAGGTAGGGGGCACAAAGGGTTGTCATATTCTACTGCAGGCACAAACAAAACAAAACATCTCTAGAATGGTGTGGAAATATCTTCATAGGTTTATGTTTATTTTAATTACACCGATCTGTTAACTGAGCAGATACTTTTTTTGTGTGTCTCTCAGCTCGTCTGGAGGGAACATTCAAGGCCATGTCATCAGACGGCAGTTTGTACTATTAACCCACTCATGTGGGTTAATAGGTACCTCTTTCTGATTTAATTCATTTTTTTAATGATTTCACTTGTGGGCCGGGCTGAAATCAACATCATCAGCAAGCATAATGTAGTTGGTACCAATGTGGCTCAGATCATTTTCTTCTGGTGGCAGAAATGTAATATAATAACCTTAATTATGCTGTCAATTTAATCATCTGAAAATAATCGTTTACGTTTATTTTTACCTCGAACTCTGTTGTTTAGTGAGGCTGGAATTCTCCCTCAAAGTCTACCATGCTGTTACATTTCTACGTGGTTATAATGGGCGACATCATGGTAGCCCAGGATGGAAGAAACTCACTAAATCTGATAAATAGGCCTGAATAGCATTCTAAGTTTCATGTTTCTACTATTGCTGACTAACCTTTTTATAACACTAGTGATACTTTCCACCCGGCCCCCATGCACACACAGATGCACACACAAATGGGGGGAAAACACAGAGTGTTTCCCCAGCATCCATCCAGGTCCAGCTCTGGACATCTTGCACAGAACCCAGCCTAGTTAAGCAGCCGTCTAGCTTCTTCTGATTTTATTTTTCAGATCCTTACAGATAATGTTGTGAGTGCAACCTGTTTCTGCTCAGGAATGGAGGGTTGAATGATTATGAAAGATTGGATTTGGGTTTTTAATAGGCTGCTCAAGCTAAAAATACACTGAGACAATATTTAATATAATAAGTTAATATAATGAAGCGTATAAAAGTAGAAAACCAGAAAAGTTTGGAACAATTTGGAAAGATCTGTAAATAGAGCTAGTAATGATCCCTCTGATCACCAGCGGATCTCTTGGTGGGTCTTGGCGGATTGACCTCACTATGGACCTTACCAAGCTCCGCCCACAACCGACCTAGAAAATCCCACGTGGCCGCAAGTCTCAAACAAAGCCTGCGCCGCTTTGTTTCTATGTAAACATGGGGTATTCCACTTGGACTGGTAGAGTATTTCTGAGTCAATTAGTGCATCATTTCTGCTGGATTTTCACCAAATATCAGCTACAACAATGAACAGAGGAACTAACCAGATCATGTCATCTTTTTTGGATGACATCAAGGAGTTTGAGCCACGCGATGCCTCCAACATTATGCACGGCACAGCAAAATGCTTTCGGTTGATGACGAAAACATAGGATCAATACAGCTACAGCTGTGGATCAGCTGCTGATGCCTGTTGTTCTTGCAAGGCTGGTTAAGTCGGGCATTCATCGTTTTCTAGGTTACTTTTGAAATCAGTGATTCCTGTTTGTTGGCATGTTTGAGTGTGCCTCCGCCTGATACACTGGACTCGGTGCTAGCGTGGCTAACACGAATAACAGTTTAGTCAAAAGTCTTTTCTGCTAAAATAAAATATTTACTGTATGTCAGATACACATTGCATATTGATCTGTTTAGCTAACGTAAGACTGTGTAGCAGACAGGATTCGATGTGTAGCGTTAGTATACTGCCGTTATGCTGTACTTAGCTAACAGGTGTTCATGATGGATGCATTTATTATTGATTTTCTTTTTCTAAGACAGAAAAAAAACAAATCAATAATACTTACACTAGCACACACTCCTTTGTTCTTGTTGATCCTATGAAGGTTGAGCTGCTCACGCGGTTTTGCACAAGCTTTGATCCTAGCTAAGCATTCTGCTTCTGATTTTGGAAATCTGTGAATTTCACGACCATAAATACGATCAGGATTCCTGACATCACCACTACAGATACCCCACTGACAATGGAGAACCATTCTGTTTCCATTGTTGATGCGAAAACTTTCTGCCGATCTGCAATGTAGGCAGGTGCTACATTAGCTTGTGTTTGTGAGATGGCCACACACGTGGTAGTGCGGCTACTATGTAGAATGGGCATCAGCCAATGAAACGTGGCCCCTGTGGTAAGGTCCATTCTGGTTTCTCCCAGAGAATGTACTTCTACAGGGACGATACTGACTGCTCATACCTACTCCAATTCAAATCAACCAAACTCTTCAAAAAAACAAAACAAAAAAAAACAACAACCTTTGATGGTCTCAGGAATAAAACCTCGACACAGACAAGGCTGTGGTAGTTTCATTTAATACCATTTTAATCTTAAAACTAATCAGTTTGTGGCCCTCCTCTTAAAAACAAACTCCTCCTTATTTTAGCTGAGCATCGTTAGGTAATCTGTTTAATCCTGTGAGTTCCAGCAGAGCTTTGGATTGTGGTTTTTATGCTTCAGTACACCGGCTCAAATTATTTTCTAAAGAAGCAGAAAAAACTCTTATCACCTTGTTCTCGCTCCTCTTTCTGTCCTTCTTTTATTTGTTCATTTCCTTTTCAGCTTCTTCTACCTACGCTCCTGTCAGTTCCCCCCCTCCCTCCGTATCCTGTCCTCAGCTTCCTCCTCTCTGCTCGTGTCTGCCTCGTTCGTTTTCAATTCTTTAATCTCTCCACATCCCTCTCCTCTCGTCCCAGTCTCTCTGATGTGTTGTCAGGCATGCGGGAGCAAGAAGGTGCTAATGGCCCAGCGCACACAACGCACAACCCCAGCATG
The DNA here is from genome assembly GCA_010277075.1 of Poeciliopsis retropinna. Taxonomy (NCBI): domain Eukaryota; kingdom Metazoa; phylum Chordata; class Actinopteri; order Cyprinodontiformes; family Poeciliidae; genus Poeciliopsis; species Poeciliopsis retropinna. The sequence goes on from VMRM01000009.1 coordinate 4,421,243, forward strand.
TCGCTGAGTCCAGAGCTGCACTGAAAGCACTCAAGAGTCCATCAGCTCCACACACACACCAGATACTCTCAGAAAACAACAGCCACCGTGAGTATGTGTGTGTGTGTGTGTGTTCCAAAAGCATTGATGCAACAGTTGGCTCAATCTAAGGCAGGTGACTCAGAACACACTACAGTTTACTCTACAGCATCAATGAATCAGACGCCCTGAGTGGTGCTTTAGTACATCTCCACATGAAGGAGTTTAATATAAGAGAGAGAGAGTGGAAGAGAGAGAGAGAGAGGGAACTTGTACATGCTACATATAAAGTCTAAAAACATGTTTAACCAACAAAGGAAAGTCTTTTTTGTGCAGTAAGGACATTTCCCTAGTTCTCACATTATACTGTGCTCTACTTTTAGCTTTACACATCTAGTGTGAACAAAATTTTGGTTGATGATACGCAAATGGTGTAAGTGGGCTAGGCATAAATGCAGTCAATGTACTGAAACGAATGGAAGCCAATACAAAATCATCAACAGGAGTAGAAGGGCTCTGTGTGCATGCATGTGTGTGTGTTTTCTTACTGCAGTCAGAGGAGTGAAATCTCTTTAAAATATCAGAAAAAAAAAACATTTTGTTGTTTGATGCAAAGCTTCATGCATCAAATGAAACATTCCTTGCACCTCAGCATGTTCACGTCCACTACTGGGGCGGTGATCGGAATTCAATAACAGATGCTGAAATGGAGCCGCTTTTGTTTCCCAAAGTAGGAATGTCGTTTTTGGTGTGAAAGTGCTAAGTTTAGCCTTGTCTGGGTTAATGGTGTTTAACGATGCCTCGGCAGCATGTTCATCCCGCTTCCTGCTAGGATGTGCTCTCAGTGCCACTGAGAAATACCATCCAGCTTACGAGTCTCTACTCCAAGCTCATCACCCTGACAGTGCTCTGGCAGTAAGGAACGCTGCGTTTGGAGGGGGAATAACAGCGAGCGGCAGGTAAATGATGTTCAAACGTGTCATCGTTTCGCAGGGAAAAGCCGCCGCCCCCTCGGGAAATGTCTGACGAATATTAATATGTGGTAACAGCAGTCGTGGCGTGCCAAGCCTGCCAGGTACGGAGACAGAGACGGGTTCTTGGTTTAAGGCCACAAAGTGTCGCTTCTCTACTTCTCCCAGCTTTGTCAACCAGCTTCCCACTGCAGTGTGTGGGTGTGTTGGTGCTGGGCTGAAGGGGACTCCCATGAACATGCACTAAGGCACAACTCATTAAGATGCAAACAATCAGTTTTCTGTTTTTATTACCTGCTGCTCCGCTTTATTGTCTCATGGGAACACTGAAGCAATGAAGTTGGAGAAAGAGGCTGAGTTATTCCTGAACACAGAGCTGGTCATGTATTGTGTTCTTTAGCTTTTTTTCACAGTGCTGCACTAAAGTTGGATCCAATCCCAAATCCTTTCAAGCAGCCAGACGTTTAAAGTCCTGCAGGTTTTCTGCTTTTTGGTGATCCAAGTTCTGGTTATAGTAAGACTGCACAATATCCCTTTTTTTAAGGTGATGTTTTTAGCTCAATCACTGTTGACCTACAATAGGTGAAGCAGAAATGTTAACGTTAGCTCTGGTTAAAAGAGGCACATGTCATGCTCCTGGAAATCCCCCCAGTGGAAAAATCAAACCTGCCGCCGCTCTCTACCCAACTTCAGAGTCATTCCTGCAGCTAACATCTGCACAACAAACAGCTGCACTGATCATCTAATGTTCCAACATAAAACTAGAAATAAAAAGGTGACCTTAAATGCTCCTTTTGAAATTTCGATTCGGAATCCCCAATGACTTGACACTGTTTAGCAAGCTGGTAATGACGCATAGAAACACGGACATATGACTGAACATGCCTTCTGACCAGTCATACTGAATCGACAAAAGATTCCTGAAAAGGTTCATGCTTTGAATGCAGCTGCTTTCCATCACCTACCTGTTGGCCAACAGATATGTACCGATACCAAGATGAGCTTTTTTTATTGCTTTATTTCTGCCAGGTGACCTTGTGTGTGCTAACAGGTGTCTTTAAATGAGATGTACTACTATTATTAGGGCTGGGATTTTAACTTGTTCATTTGGATTAATTAATTAAATCGATTTCAACATGTTAGAAATGTTGAGTCAATCAATCGCTTTTTTATTTCTTGGACGTACATACATCCCTGTGTAATATGTTGCGTGTTTCTGGTGCACAAGCGACAGCCATGCACAACGGAAACGGACGACAGAGCTGCCTCTCTTGCAGCCCCAGTGTGCATTCGTTTCTGCTTCAAAAACGACGTGAAGCAGAATTGAATACTGGAAAACACTACTGCTGTGTTCAAGATGTACAAAATTGAGCAGATCGCCGCAGTTATTGAAGCCTCAAATAGCATTTCAATGGCTAAACATGCTTCAGTAGCACAGATGTCCCCAAACGCTAACGTCAGCATCCACAACCCGTCTGTTTGTCCATTTATCTTCTTCCGCTTCTCCGGAGTTGTGTCAAATGGGTAGCAGCCTAAGTAAGGAGAACCAGACTTCGCTCTCCCCTGACACTTGGGCCAGAGTTCCTCCAGGAGAACCCAGGCCATCTGGGAAACAAAGTCCCTCCAGTGTGTCCTGGGTATTCCTCTGGATCTCCATGTTTCCATAGAAGCTTCCTGAAACACCAGAACGGTGAAAGGCCAGAATAGCACTTTGCTCCACTCTGGTGGTTGAAGAACCAGGAGATTAAACAGCTATAAATATCTTTGCTGTGGAGCTCATGTTTCTATTTATTCAACTACTTGGCCACTAAAAGGGGTTTTGAATTGAAAATGTTTATTTTGTCTAAATATCATTTGATTAAAATTTTAATCAATTAACTTAAACAGATTCAAAATTAATACATTTATTTCTGAGCTTGTGGTTTTTAAATTATAAATGTCTATTTTGCTGGCATATGATTTTTTATTAACATGCAATTAATTTTGATGATTTAATAATAGACCCTGCATTTACCTCGAATAAACATTTTGGATCGAATCCCACCACAAATTACTACCAAACTGAAGTATGCTGACGGAGGCAATCAAATACATTAAACATGCCCTCCATCAAACAAAATGGGCTCCCAAAAACAAAAACTTAAATGTTGCTCGAATAGCAATTGCTGCAATCAAATGCATTCAGCCTTAAACATGGAGATAAATTCAGCTCCACACTTACAGGCCAATGCATGGCATGAAGAAATGGTTTGCTAACACAAACAGAAAATTAGCCAATCACATGACAGGATCTTCATGCATCGAGACAGTGAGATGTGGTGAATACGAATGTGTCATGACGTCGTGACGGTAGAACAAAATGCACAGAAGCAGCCGCAGAGAATGAAGCTGAAAGTTTCATAAAAAGATGCTAAACAAAAACTTGTAACAGGATTTAACAGGAGGAACTGAGGCCGAGTAGTATATATACTGGGGATCTTGATTACTAGAACAAGGAACAGATGGCCGACTAGAAGCAGGTTGCAGGTGTGAGGACAGAGAGAGAGAAAATGGCACAGGGGCGAGTGAGAAAACATAAGAGACTAGGGAATAAATACAACACTAAAGAATAACTAGACATAAGGAACATAATTAAGGACTAGCTAGAAACAAGAAATAAACATTATAAACTAGAATCACTAGGAAAGGACTGAACTGAAGTAAAAAAGACACAAAACTGATCTAAGCAAAGAAAGAGGGTAAGTAATACAGAATAATAAACAAATCTCAAAACAAGCCAGAATCCCAACAGAATGGGCATTTTAAGTCCTCGACGCGGACGTCGCGGGTTCGACTCCCGGTCCCGGCGACCCTTGCCGCATGTCTTCCCCCCTCTCTTCACCCTCCTTCCTGTCTGCCCACTGTCAAAAATACGAGCCACTAGCGCCCTCTTTCTGTTTGGGAAAAAACCCCAAAAAACTGGGATGTTCCCCAGCTACCATTTCCCAGGTTTACAGAAAAAGGAGGAGAAAATACTGCATCTATTGAGAAGCTGAGTGGATAAAAAGTTATTGTTGCTGTCTGAGGGAGAGGAGAATGATTCTAGATGCCAGAAAGGCAACAGCAGTTCTAATCAAGAGGTAATGTAAGCAGAACACCGTCTTTGATCACAAAGCTTGAAGCTTCGGCCGCAGCAGCAGAAAACAGGAAACTAAGGCTACTATTAACACGGCTCATTGACTTTCAACAGTACCAGATTGGAAAAAACATTTCCTGCTTCAGTCTCTGTTTCAGCAGCAGCGGAACACCGTGGACAGACCACCGGTCCAGATGACTCTACGCCTCAAATAATTAAGGAAGATTTGAACGGGAAAGGGCTCCAAAACCGAACCAGAACAACATACCTCATAAAGTGGCAGGTGAACATAGATTTCTAGCCAGTGTGTTGACTTCACACAGCTAGACACAAGGCCCACAGATGACTTCATGTCGCAATCACAATCACATGTGCAGTTCATCTAATAACTCATTACACATGCTTCCAACTCAAATCGGTCTTGAGCTTCCAGATAGAGATCAGTTCTGATGGTTGTTTATGACATTCCATTTCCAGACACATTCACTGAACCAAGCTCAATTTTTTTTTTTTTTGTACACCCCGGTTATTGCAGGTAGAATTCACAAATACTTCAGACGCCCCTCTGAAAATGAAATATTTATGAATACTTACTGAAGAAACCTTTGAACTGGACTGAATTCTGTCCATTTTTATATGTAATTGACACCGTTTTTCTCAAATTATGATAAACATACATTAAGATGAGAATCATTCTAAAAACCCACACGACTATTTTTAATCTGATTTGCCACTGTTTTTATCCTTTTATTGTGTGGATAAAAAGTAAAGTGCAGCACAAATGTTTCAGAATGAATAAGTGAGTATGTGTGTGATTAATGATTCCCTTTTATTTGCCTTGTTGCTTCACCCGGGGGGAACACGTGGTGCAGGAGTTTAGAACTACATCAGTTATTTCTAACACCCCCTCCACACCCAGATCATCAACAGGAGGGTGTGTTGTGTGTGCTGTTTAAGGCCTTCATATATACAGTAGAGCCAGAGGCTGATTAAGGCGCTTCAGAATGCACAGTGAAAGCTGTGTGCTCTGCCGCGCTGAGCTGACTCACATTAAATGTGGGCGTGCAGCCTTTTGTTGTTTTTCAGATGTGTTTTAAGTGAAATGTCAGGGCGTGGAGTCAGAGCACAGATCATGTGTGAGCAGCTGTCTGTCAGGAAGCAACACACAGTCATGATGCTCCGATGGTGACAGGAAAACGTGGAGTGCAGCCTTTTCTAAATGGGAATCGGAGATAATTCTAAGGTTATTTCCAGGGATTTTCTTATATTACTGCACAAGCTTTATTCAAAGAGGTTGTCCTAAATCAAGTGGGTTTAAATTGGTCGTCTAAACATGGGAAAGCATCAAAGTTGGTATTTGTGGAGTACAGGTGCGCTGATGTGAAATTTTGGCCGATGTCGATATTTAATTTTGAACTTAGCTCTTTTGGTTGATAGCCGATATATTTCACTAACCTTTAGATCCCATGAGAAAAAACAAGAAGCGTCACTGCTTCTGTTAAACTCCCCACAATTCCGCGCAGCGTCACTAACTTCGCTTGGACTTATTACAGCAGGGCGTCATGTTGTATCTTACAGTCTCACACCGAACCGTTTGATATGGCTGACTATCGAGATTTGATGAAGGGGCTCAGACAGTGTAACACAGCCCCACATTTCTGAATCATCCAGGGTGTCCCAGGGCTGTAAGTGAACCACAGAGCAAACACACAACCTGGGCAGCCAGACCAAAACCAATCACATCTAAAGCCAAGACCATTTTTGTTCAGACCCGTTTCATTAAATTATTATTGTGAGTCACCATTTAAAATTAATATCTGATTTTCATTGGTAATTTATTGTATTCCCCTTTATCATTGTTAGCAATTTCAAGTCACTTAAGTGGCAATTGTGGCTTCAGTTATTAGCATAGGATTACCAACAATTGTTTTACACCTGTGTATGTTCCAATAAAATGAAACAGCGTCAAAAGGTTTCTGTATTTTAAAGATGCAATACAAAAAGTGAAACTCGTGCAGATTCCTTACACACGATAATATATTTTATGACATTTAATTTGAAGACTGACAAGGCCGCTGTCATAAACATGACATAACACCTGTCATGAACATGCAGGAGTCTTCATGTTATTTACCGAATGATAGTTCATGTCAAGAGTCATAAACATTCACAAAGACTTCATGTTCATGACAGGTATGATGTCATGTTCATGACAGTGCCATGTCAGCACACTCCTTCAAATAAAGCGCTGCTATATATTTCAATAGTTGGTTTTTATGCATCTTGATAACTGTGGCTTATCTCTAATAGAAATCCAAAATTCAGTGTCTAAGAATATTTTAATATTTTATAATACAAAAAATTAAAGAAGCAAGATCTTCCCAAAGTGCTACACAGAAAGGGAAAAGGTGCTAAAGCCCTAGAGATAACCACAGGGTTCAGGAAGAGTGCATTGAAGAGTTGGGGAACAAACAAACTCTTCTGTGAAGGCCGTCTACATGGTCTAGAAATGTGTTTAAGGAGATTTTTGACCATTCTTCCAGAAGCGCATTTGTGAGGTCACATACTGATGTTGGACGAGAAGGCCTGGCTCTCAGTCTCCACTTTAATTCATCCCAAAGGTGTTCTGTAGGTTTGAGGTCAGGACTCTGTGCAGGCCAGTCAAGTTCAGACATTGTTCAGACAGTATGACATTGCACATGTCAAGTATGACATTGTGCAATGTCATACTTGACATGCACAAAGCAATGTTGTGGTATGCTGAAGTATTCAGAGTTCCTTTCACTGGAACTAAGGGGCCAAACCCTGAAAAACAGCCCCACATCATAATCCTCCTTCCACCAAACTTTACTTTTGGCACAATGCAGTCAGACAAGAACAGTTCTCCTGCCAATCGCCAAACCAAGACTCATCCATCAGATTGCCAGATGGAGGAGCGTGATTCATCACTCCAGAGAATGAGCATCTCCTGCTCTAGAGTCCATTGGCATCGTACTTTACACCACTGCATCTGACGCTTTGCATTACACTTGGTGATGTATGGTTTGGATGCAGCTGCTCGACTATGGAAACCCATTTCATGAAGCTCTCTGTTCACTGTTCTTGAACAGTGAACACGTCCATTTTCTTATAATACAGCTGACCATTGACTGTGGAATATTTATGAACAAGAAAATTTCATGACTGGATTTGTTGCTCAGGCGTCCTATCACAGTTCCACGCTGAAATTCACTGAGCTCCCGAAAGTGACCCATTCTTTCATAAATGTTTATAAAAAACAGTCTGCATGCCTTAGTGCTTAACTTAATATACCTGTTTATACACCTGTTTGATGATATTCTACTCTATTGAAAAGTACTTGAAAATGGCTTTTTCTTCAGGCTCAATTTCAATGAAACAAATGTTGACATTTCGACGATTTAGAGTTCAAATTTAGGTTGGACTTTTACTCGGAAAATGCAATGATATAAAAAAAAAAAAACCTCACAGTGATTTAATTCTTACCTGGTCCCAGTCTATATTGCGGAAAAACGTGTGTGACTTGATATCTGTGAAGCCTGTTTGGACCTGGCAACCCAGGCGCTCCTTGGGATCCTGTAGGGATGAGACCCTGGTCAGAGTCATGCTTACAGACATGAATGCCCGTTCCATCTTTTGCTGCACCGAGGCCGTTTCACGACCGGATGCTGAATGTAATGTTCTACGTTAAATAACTGGGTGACAGAAGTTTGAACAGAGCACCGAGACCTTCGCTGCCCGTCCAAACACTTTGCTGTTTTTCTACACACAGAGCTCCCAGAGGTGATGGGTGTGGATGGCTCTCACCTTGTTTAGAAAGCCCTTCAGCACGCTGGCAGCTTTCACTGACAGAGACCTCGGGATGCGAATGGGCTTCTCGAGGATAACTGTCAACAGAAAAAGAAGGACGGCAACAGAAGAGAAAGAAGACGGAGACAATGAAAGGGCAGTCGTGAGTTGGGAGAAGATGATTCAACCTGCCTGTGGGTGACCATGTCTGCTGAGTGGGAGTCGAAGGAAGGGAGGACGCGCAGTGAACGCTGCTCTGTTTTCTGAATCACGTTCCATGCTCCACTAATAACCTTGGAACTCACACAAATGAGAAGAGCTTGAAAACAGATTTTTTTTTTTTTTTTTCACCTTAAAACCTCACTTCAAGGATGTCCAAAGCATTCATGCTGAATTTCTGTTCAAGGTAATGTGATCAGAGAGTGTTTTTCACTCCAGTTTCAGAATTACATGCTGAAAAGTGGCTCTGTGTGGCGTTTACACATTTTAAACCGCAGCTACTAACTTCTCTGCTTTCGATCTTTCTGGAATCGTGCCACTCCTGGTGGCAGCATGTAGGAGTTTCTGTTAGCTCTGATTTATTCTTTCTCAAGACTTTAGTTCAGATTTCTTTTGTTTGTTTTTTTATGGATGTTAGAACAATTAATCGCTCTGGTTCTGAAGGCTGCGCAAAGGGAAGAATTTGTACTTTTTTACATTAGAACTGTTGCCATCACCCCAAAACTCAGAGGGTTAGAAAAAGGAGGCGTTGTGGATGCAGAGCAGAGAGAGAAGGAGGAAGTTCATCATGGCTGGCAATGATCATACCCAGACTCCAGCAGCTCTCCCCCCAAACAAAAAGAGAGAAAGAGCAGCTACAGCAAATGAAATACTGAGCTGTTCGCATGTAACAACAGCCAGGAAATTGTCATAATCCTTAAGCAAGAGTCCATAAGCATGGACTCTTTGACGACACTTGGATGATAGGAGTTACAATGACATTTAATTTAATGTTTACATAGATATTTTTCATTATTTTTGAATTGAGAGGCTGAGAGATTTAGACAAATGGCAAGGAAGGGTTGAAAACTGACTATATTAGTCAAAGATTAGTTTTGTGTTTTTATTTGTGTTGGATTTTGAATGCTGTATTAAGTTGACATTTTATATATATATATATATATATATATATATATATATATATTATATAACTAAAAGCCCAGATTTGTATTGCAAAGCAGCTTATGTTAAAGTTCTTGGTATTAACACTATTTCAGTACAAATTAATTGGGTTCAGTGCTCATCTTAATATATTATTGCAAATATTTTATTATTTTAAATACTATGTACAGTAAAAACATGATAATTCAAGAACATTTTTATAATTTACATACATCTGTGAAGTAATTTGCTCATTTTTAAATTTCTTAAATTCTCATTCCTGCTTTTACATAAATCTCTGGTTGATTATCAGCATAACTGCAATGTTCTCCGGTCTCCCGAGTATCTTAGGTCTGGGGATGGCATGTGCTGCACCAACAGCCAAAGTACACCCATGGCACCGGCTCCATCTCGGTGCCATATGGTGGGTGGCTCTTCTAGTGAAAGGGTCGGTTTCCGTTGGCAGGCGTTCGTCCAGGAAACCTGCTGATCAGCCACAGTAAAACCACCAGGAGGATGGTACTGGTGGCAGATGCTAGCTGTAGCGCCGTGCTATAAGCTCCTGACGGTCACAGCTGAGACAAAGTGCGTCACACTGTAGTATGGAGGAATTTCTGCTGCTGCGGACAGTGCGAGGAAGGGAGGAGGAGGTGATGGGGTTGCGCTATGTAAGGAGACCATATGGCTCGAGGAAACACAAACACAAATAGAAGCAGAGAAATTCTCCACAATGATGAAGTGTGATGACACCTACAGCTCGCTTTCTGCTGAGCTCTCACTCTTTAGCACGCTGCTGCAACAAAGTTCAAAATTGGAGGCAAGACAGTTGGATCTGTATCAGCCATCTTTTTTTTTTTTTTTATCCAAAACCCTGTGATTGTATTAATGTTGGAACATCCAATAATGATTCTCAATATGCAAATGAAACATGTCTCTTCAGGTCTCTTTAGAGAGAGCTGCTGCAGATATTAAAGAGGTACCAAAAAACTATTGAAGTTAACATCTAAGTCCAGTTTATAAGTTTTAACATGAAGTTTTAACATGAAGAAAACAGTACGCTGATGTAAGAACAAAAAAACCACACACACACACCACAAAGTAGGGATGCAAACAATTAATTGACTTCTTATTAATTGTTGTTTAATTGTTTAATATATTAAAATGAGTTCCTTTCGATTAATAACATAACACTTTCTTTCAGTGTTGCAGCACATGAGAGGAAACCACTGGTAATCCTTAAGCCGGAACCGATTGTAAGAAAAATAAACATGGCGGAACCATCCGAGAATGGGAAAGAGGAATGCTCCAAACAGAGTCCGCTATCGGATGCTAGTTGCACTTCAAGCGGTTCTGTTTTGAAATCTAAACACTCAACAAACTCCATAAGCTAAGTTATCACCTTAACTTGCAGAGTTAAGGTGATCGGCGTTTATTCAGCCGATCTGCAAGACAGAGAGCACTGTCAACTTCTCAATCAAAAATTATTGATGTGCCAAGAAGACGAGAATTATGCGGAAAAATTGTAGCTTGATAGAAAAAGATGTGATGCCAGTAAGCTCAGTTGATTTTGAAGGAGGTTGTGAGTGAGAGCACTTCATGGAGCCACGTTTTAACATTCCTGCAGGAGCAACAATAACTCCTTGCTTAGAGGTTCACTACAACAAGAGGGAAGCTGAATTGGAAGAACACAAAGGGTACTAATAAAGAATTTTAGAACTGAGTAAATTGAAGTGAATCTTGACAAACAGCAGGTGGGATGAACATGTTGGTTTCTGCTCAGAATGCACGTCTGCAAACAACTGACTGACTGAGAGAGTTTCTGGATGCTGACATGTTGCTCCCGGAAAACTTGAACATCTTGTTAGAGTGAAGCCACAGTTTAGTTTCCCTCTTATTGGAGCCATGTGTGTGTTGTTGCAACAGCTCTGTGTAAATAAATGAGTTGGGCCAGCCTTTTAAAACCACATCAGTTTTATTTGATTGAGAAAATCCCCAAAACCCAACTCAAGAAATCTGACTACTTCACCTCCCATCCTTCAGTCCATGTTTTAAGAAGGTAGTGAAATGTTGTATTAAAAGACTAATCCTTCAGTTTATGACACAAATATTTCAGTGACATAAATGGTTACTTCCATGTGGTCAGTTAAACCTGGCATTTTAGTAACTGGAGCTCATTTGTTCCCTGGATTGACTGATCGTCCACTTAGATATGTCCAGCTTCTGATGCAAACTGATGACATCAACCAAACACTGATTCAGCTCCCTCAGCTGCTGCCCAAGTTGAGTCTTTCCTGAGCAGATGGAGGCCTCCATCTTGGAACAAAGCTACCCTGCTGTGGTAAGCAGGGCTGCAGCCATCCTGCAGTGGAATGAACATAGATGCTATCCATAGATCCATACACAGTTTTCTTGCTCCTCAGGCCAGATTAGTTAGGTCATCATGTAGAGTCAGTCCTGGGCTTGATTTCTGACAGGTGCAAGAAATTAGTAGCATCCTTCAGTTTGTATTTAACCTCTGACCTGTTGTGCACTCCTACTTTCCATACCCCACCTACCCCAGTGAGGTAATCTCCCAGCACTCAACAGCAACTAAAGGAAACTTACTCCACTACACAGGTACACAAGTAGTAGCAAACTTGTTCAGGGGACAACTGACAGATACATTGTGTTTTCTAGTTCTTGTGTACCTCTCTCCATATGGCTCAAATGCATCTGCATGCACGTTTTCAGAAAACGCTTAAGAAATTGTTTCAATGTCTCAAACCAAACCTGTCTGAAGATTCTCAGTTTTCCAGGTTTTTGTATTCAGGAAGGTTTAAAGGTTTTGTCTAAAATCTTAAATTAATACGGAACTGGTGGGACGAGGCGACAGTCGAGGCAAACGCCATAATTTGTGCATGTAAAATTTTGAGCTTGTGCACATAGATGTGCACAAACAGGCTGAAAAAGCAACACAAAAAGTTGATAAATGTTCAACTTTTGTCTGCTGTCATTCGTCGCTCCCCTTGTGTCAAGCCCATAACGTTGTACTGTGAACTACATATTCCTCAGCAGGAGAGAAGCTTTTAGGTCGAAATAGGTAGATTGATTAATCTGTTTTATGTATTAATCAAAGTGAATTATGGCATTGGATCTCTCTGTGTCATGTTGTATTATATCGTATTAGATGTCGTTGAATTTTATTTTCCTACTGTGACTGTTGTGTTAGATAGCTTTGGTCCTTACAGAATAAAACAGTGCAGGTCTAAAGAACTAATCTTGACTAAATCCTCCCGAGCAACTGTTGGGATTTCTCCAAATGTGTCCTTTATAAAAATAAAATTGTGACAAACATTGAAGCATTTCCTGCTCAGAACCCTGGATCCATCACCAACATTTAGTCACTGAACTGACAGAAGAGAGTTCTGTGATTTCAGGTGGCTCAGGATAATGATCTGGCTCCATCTTCGCTCGATGAAAAGTCCATCAGCTGCCAAATGAAGCAAACGCATGAAGGAAACACTCCACTGGTCCTCACATGCAACCGAGTCCCATTTGTTATAGAGGCCATGATGTACTGCCAAATCCTCCAGGGCTCATGTGGGGCAGGACTTCATACTGAGGATGTGTTTTCAGCCAACGTCATTCCGAGTTCAAGCGTTAACTCAGCTCGAATAATTTCACCTCTTTTAAAGATTTATGTGATAACATGAACTGTTATGGTATTTGAAGAACACAGTTTGCAGTCACAGACTCCATCCAGTTACACTGAAGCAGCAGAAACTTATTAGGAGTGGCTTTCCAAATGTTCGTCGCTCGCCTGGATAGTGGATGGTGTCTGTAGCTGTTCAGCGTGTTAGACCAGACCTACGTTATGTTTCGGCCAGATCACGCAGACAAAGATGATTTCCAGTTTAAGGTCTAGTTTTTCTCTGTAGCACTGAAAAAAATCTAGATAGTAAAAAATGGCCCAACTTTCACACTTACACGTTCTGTATACTTCATTTGTCATGAAGTGTCATTTCATGACATGCACACGCCGTCAAATAAAGTCTTACCAAATGAAATAAGGCTTAAACCAAAGACGAGGCATATGAAAAGTTAGCCAAGTGAAGGAAACCTCTGGACTACTTTGAGTTTTTGGTTGACCTTTCAGTCCTAGCTCCATGAAAGTGACTGAACCCAATCACTTAAAGTTTAGGGTGAAGGCAAGCAGAGAAAATGACTGTGTCTCACCTTGGAAGAGGTATTCCTCTGTGTTCATGTCAGGATTGTCAGTAATAATATCAAACGGAGACCTTCCAGCCATCATCTCGAACATCAGCACACCCAGAGCCCACCAGTCTACACTGAAGCCTGGAGGAACACACACACACACACAGGACAGGCTGGTAACTAAGCAAAGTTCATCATCATGAACTCACCTCAGCAACACTTTTTGTTGTTTAGCACTAACACGCATTCACAGACACGCGAGTATGACATAGTTTAAAGTAGCTTAGCAACCTTACAGGACAGAAATCCTGAAATTAAACTACTGTTCCAGTTCTGGACCAAAACGCTACGCTACAGCCGGCATGTTCTCACCATAGTCCTCTCCTCTCAGGATCTCCGGTGCAATGTAGTTGGGGGTCCCACAGAAAGTGCTGGTGGTGTCCCCTGGTCTGATGCCCTCCTGGTAGGTGGATTATAATGTGATGTGAGCAACGGCGTCAATGTGGGGACAACAACAAAAACAGAGGTTATGCTAGAGCTTCCAGTTCTGGCTGCTCAGCTCAACACGACTAGAACTTCAGTAAATGTTTGGTTCTTGTAGACCTTGCACATGCCGTAGTCCGTAAGCTTGATGTGTCCTTCATGGTCCAACAGAACGTTGTCAAGTTTTAAATCTCGGTAAATTATCCCCTTCTCATGAAGGAAGTTCAGAGCGATGCAGATTTCAGCAGCATAAAATCTGTGAAGAAAATGTTTAAATCGTCACGCAGCACCACCAGCTTTGATAAATATAAAAATGCATATAACTAAAAGAATGTGATACTTCTAAGGTGATACTTCAGAATTAAATACAAAAACAATTGTAAAACAGTAGAACCAGAAAAAAAAGTTTAAAATTTGAATATAAACAAAAAGGTGATCAGAGGAAAAATAGAGAAAAGACATAAAGAAGAATTAAAGAAAAAAATGCCATTAATTAATGTTTTGTTATTATAATGAGCTGAAAATGAAGCTGGTTGATTTTAGTGGTTTCAGTCACCTTTAAGAAATACAAACTGGCTGCCTCATTATGTTGTTAAAGTGGAAAAGACTGCTGCAGTCTCAAGGTGCAGACGGCTCTTGAGTTTTCATTATTGTGTTCATATTCACGTCAACAGTCAAGAGCACCAAACTAAGAGGAGTGAGCTGCACAAACCTCCTTCAAAATGCTCAGTAACCATGTTCCCATAATGCATCCATTTTTCCAATTTCATTTCTAACCACAAATTCTATTTAGTTTATTTAATGTGTGGAAATTTAAAGACCAGTCTTTAATTTTTCTACTGAAGTCCATTTGTATTGTAAAAATGTATCTTAAAGTTTCTTCTATTTACATTGGCTTGTACAAATATTCATACCCCTTGACCTTGTCCATATTTTGTCACATTACAACCACAAACATAAATATATTTGATTGGATTTTAATGTGAAATACCAACACAAAGTGGTATAAGTGGACACCACACTTTCAAGATTTTTATTTGTAAATAATATAATTTTCTTTCTGCGTGGTCCGTCACATTAAATTTCAATAAAATATATTAATGTTTGTGGTTGAGATGTGACAAAATATGGAAAAGGTCAATAAACATGTTAAAAACACAAATGTGGAAGGGGACACTGGACTTTTCAGATGACTTCACACAGATGACCTTTACAGAAATGATCAGACATTTCTGTAGAGGTTCTTCATCATGGCATACACAACTTAACAAAAAATAAACTCTCTGAAGTGTAAAAGGAAACAGACATTAAGGTTTCTTCGGTTTCCTGCTGCTGTCAATAATCTGGTCGCTCCGAGTTTCCTTGCGCTTCTCTAGTTTCTGACTCGTTGGAGCAGGGTTCCTAAACTCTCCCGCTGAACAAGTGAAACTTTGGACAGCGTTGTGGCGGCACATTGCAGCAGATCCTTCAGTCTCCTGCTGTGAGTCAGGCTCGGAGGCCGTTTGGTGATGATAAAATGTACTTGGAGTGCTTCTTTGGTGAGTCAGTGGTGTGTTTTCTCTCCATGTGTAGGTAGTGTTTTCTGTCTCTTGGAGACAAGCCTTCATTAACTCTGACAAGGCTTTCTGTGTCTGGCTGCTGTAAACCAATGATTGTCAAACAGTGAGGGGGGGGGACTCTGCGTTTGACAGAGGAATCACAGATCCCACGGCGCTCCCCCACATCTCGGCTCTGGCAGCCTCTGTTGTTCCTCTGCTGCCTTCAGACGGCGCAGAGACACGTCCTATCAGCATCACCCGCGTCGCCCACTGCGCGGGGGAGCGCGTCAGGGCTCTGTCTAAGAGCGCGGCTCATGAATATGTACAATCATGATGAGTGCTTAACATGCTGCTTTGCATATGTACAGCCACTGTCTCCAGGTTGCAGATTGAAGAGGCCGATCAGGGGCCCAACGGTGCCTCTCTAAATTACAGAGCCTTTGATCCGAAATTTATCAGAGCTGCAGTTGGAGTGCCCCTGAAGCAGACAGGCACAATGAATTATGGGTGCTCGCTGCATTTCTTCAAGATGTAAAGAAGTCTTAATTCAGATTTGGAAGCATCACAACGTCCCCGCGAGGATCGGCTCGGTGTGAAAACAGAGGCCCCGCAGGAAAATGTTTATAAAAAGGATCTTTAGTCACTATCGCCGACCGCACTTCGCCAGATCCTTTCATAAAACCGACGCTTTTTATTCTCAGAGAATGTCTCATCCCTCCAGTGAGTCCACGTTTAAACAGCTGGTGGTTCCATGCTTGCGTCTCCTGAGCAGCTGTCACATCAGCTTAACCAAAGTCCAATAAAAGCACCGTTTACTGATCCTCCTGGCCCTGCAGCAGATGCCTCTCAGCTCTAATCTGGCCCACTGAGATTTTTATTACAGCGGATGCAGAAAATCCAAATACAATTATATTACTACCTCAAAATGACGCAGACACATGAAAAACCTATAATAGTAACCTTGCATGTGAATGAAGGCCGGTTAAGGAGGTCTGATTGCAGAACTGGACAGAGACTTGGATCGTGTGTGGAAACAGCTGCTGAACATCTGGATGCTTACCTGGCATGTTCCTCTGGGAGTTTCCGCTGCCGTTGCATATGAAACATCAGATCCCCACCATTCACATATTCGATCACCAGAAATAACCTGAAAATACAGCCAGGACTTTTTTTAATCGCCCACACCGTGGTAAACATTAAGAAGAACCACTTAACATGGTAAATGGCTTTACTCTACAGTCAGCCATACACACATTCACACACTGAATATTACTGTCGAAATAAAACACACACCAAAGAAATACCTGTGGTTAGTGAAACTACAGTTCTGCTCACTACCTCAGAAAAAAGTTTTGAGAAGAAATTTTGAGTCTCATTTAGGTGGGATATACTTTTAGTTTTATTAGGATGGAGACAAATGAACTTTGCTGTAAACCGAATAATAATTAAAACAAAACAAACATACATTTCCTTAAGTGTATTAAAAGGTTTGGTGTAAAAAGGTATTGGCAAAATGCTGAAAACTGAGATAGTTATGAATAAAGTGTAGAATAATGAGACCCGCAAGATTTGAGAAAATTTTTGTGATTAAATGTCTGATTTTGCAGGACAGAGGAGGCGTCTTCAACATCTGGTCTTATCTGCTCTTGCTGATCCGGTATGAACTTCTGGGAGACAGAGCCTTGATTTGGCTGGAAAACTAGATCTAAGTCATTATTGTCAGAGCTTTGGACTTTACAGAGAACATGCCATCTGTGGGATCGCCTGATCAGCTTTTCCACAAGATTATTTGGAAAAAAATCTTATCTCTCGGCCCTGTTTGCTTTGTTCATGCCATCCGGAAGAAAGACACTTTCTGCATTTTGTTTTGTCTCCACAAAAAAAAAAAAAACATTCTCCCCTGTTGCTTTTAGCAACATGATGGTGGTTTGACAGTAAAGTCTTCTGCCACACAGATGGGATTGTTCACACGACTGACCACTAAGAAATGCTAATGGAATATGCTGGATGGACTGGGCATCTCTTTACCTATTTTTCCCTTTTTCCCAACTTATGAAAGCTGGACAGATGATGAGATAAGACAAGGAGACATTCTCAGAGTTTATCTGCTAAAGTCTGAAAGCTCTTAATGCCTGAAGTGGGTTGAATAATGAGTCACCAAAGGTTCATTTAGGACTCAAGCTACCGTCTTTTAAACTCTGATCATTACAAATAGGTTATGTGGTTTAGTTTTATCGCCTTTGATTTCTGTAGTCTCTTTGGTTACTGATGTTTCTCATTAATAAAAGTCTGTAATAAAGATTAATTTGGTTAAATGTAAATTTGTACATTTATTCAAGCAGTAGGTGTTGGTGATTTGCCTCTTAGTTGATAATTAAGATAAGCAAGTTATAGGTTAATGTGATTTGACTTGTTCTATCAATAATTTCTGCTACAACTGGCCCTTTGATGGCCCACTCATGATTCCCAATGTGGCCTGAAATGAAAATGACAGCCTAACCGTTGTGTTAGCATCTGTTTGATGCTGAGGATTCAGTGGGCTAATGACAGAAAACATTTGGAAAAGAAATGTAACGTAAAGGCAATTTCACTGCTGTAAGAATCGTCAGCAAACGCAGGAAAACCTTCAGTGTCCAACTTATGAATGGAATGTGATCACACGACAGCTGAGAACTGCAAACACAACGGTGGGTTTTCTAATCCAAGTAGTGCAGAAAGCAAACAGAGGAGAGCTGATCAAACGTGTTGAGGAAGGTAAAAAAAGAAAAACCATAACAGAGTGTAAAGTTCTGACTGTTTAGTCATCCATTTGTTTCTAAGGACCTGGAGTTGCTAGGCAGATTGTCATGTGATTTCTGTCTAAAATGTCCTGATCAGATATTGATCCAAATGCAGGAATGTTGGACTTCGTCATCAAAAGATTGCTTAGCTGATTTATCATTCTATTAAAGGCAGAAAATATCAAGACAACATTTGAGGAGTAAATAGATTCTTTTTTTTTATTATTTATTTAAAACGTCCTTCTAGTGTTCAGAGAGCACAAAACAGTTGTAGCCGAGAAGGGCTGACCTGTAAATCAGCACTGTCAGTCTTATCTGGCTCTTACCGACTTTCTGTCTGGAAACAGGAGTGGAGGCCGACTAAGAATGGATTTGTAGACGCCTGCTCGAACACATGCTTCTCTGTCTGCACCCAGTCGATATCCTGCAGAGAAGAGCAAAGACGGAGATGGCAGATAATTACAATCAATCTGTCTGATCGATAGGCTTCCTCAGACAGACTGACACTCCTGCGATCAGTCGGTGTTGATGCTCAGGGTGATTCAGACTGTTTGCTTCAGTCAAGGTACATAAAAGACTGTACCTTAACTGATGGGCTGGAACAAGGAAACATTAGAAACTTGTCTTACAAACTTATTGACTCACACAAGTGACTGACAGGAATCACTGTAGCTCAGGAACGCTGTAGAAACCCTCATGAGAGCCAAACTTCATGTACATCCCGTTTCATTCATCACAGAACATTACAAGAAGTCTTATTTAAGTAAAACATAAAAATTAAGTGATAGCAACAAAGTTACTGATTCGGCCTCTTTGTGAGAAAGACTTTTTTATTGATACTAGAAATGATACAGATTTTATTATAGACAGGTAGAAGTAGAAGGGCAATCTGACAAACAGCATCAAAAAAAACAATGATCCCACATGACAACTAAAACACACGTATTCTGTGTAAATAAACAATGTATTCATAGTGGACAAAGTAATTCTGAATAATTTCATGTCGAGGAGCAGAATGTGAAGTACAAGCAAAAGAAAAACAGATTTCAGAAAGGGCAAACATTTTTCAGTCACTGAGGGCAAAAAGCGGCCTGACAACAAAAACTACCAAAGCAATTTAATGAGAAATGAGAAATCTCATTATTGTTTGCAGAAATCATTAATTGCAGAAATTGCTTTTTTTTATTTATTTTTTTAATCAACAAACTATTTAGTTACAGGTCC
This sequence comes from Poeciliopsis retropinna, assembly GCA_010277075.1. NCBI lineage: Eukaryota > Metazoa > Chordata > Actinopteri > Cyprinodontiformes > Poeciliidae > Poeciliopsis > Poeciliopsis retropinna. The sequence goes on from VMRM01000009.1 coordinate 4,440,513, forward strand.
CATAATTTCTGTCCAAGCCCGTTTCATTTGCTTGTTTCTTGTTGGGGTTTTTTTTAATTATTTTTTGTATCGACAACCACAATTCAAAGGTAGTGCATGATTTTCATTCATTACCAGTATCAGAGATTTTTTATTAATTTATTATGAATTTTTCCATTTTATAATTTTAACCATGTCCATAGAAACATCCTCTATTTTAAAATGTAAATACTATGTCTGCTTTAGTTGGAGCTGAAATATGTACAGTTTAATTTGAATCTATATCCCTGACATAAAAGAAAAATGAAAGTTGTGCTTTGCTGATGTTTTCTTTTGCTGTAACAGGCTCTGGAAACAAATCTGACTGTTGGAACGTGTTTAGTTCCCTTTAAATGTTCCCACACTTGTAAAGAAAATGCATGTGTGCGTTGAGCAGCAGAGTTGACTATGTGGATCCATAATGCCCTCCATCAGGGCCAAACAGCTTATTCTGCTATTGACTCTTGTTTGGAGCTCTTTATTCGATTCAGTAAGATTTGAAAAGTCAAGACATATTGGCAATTTCACAGTTTGTTCATTTACCAAAAGAAACAGCCAGAAGGACTAGGTCCTGTCTTTGATAAAATAACAAACACATACACTCTTAACAATATAATACCTTTTAATTCATTTTCTTCTTGCCTAGCTAAAACTACAACTTACAATTTACGCCTTGAGAATATGTACATGTAAGTTTTACAAGTTTTTCCCACTATTTCAGACTGAAACCTTTCCAGCTCAGGTAGCAGCACTAAGACACCGGGTCTCATTTCCTCATACAGGCCTGTTTTAAAGAATGTAGATCTAAAGTAAAGCAGAAGGCATTCTGTGGGTGTTGTTGAGAGTTCTGTGATCAAGAATAATGGGGGGGATTTCAGCCCATAAAGTCTGAGAAACTGCTAATTTAAGGGTAATTAAATCAGCTCTCCAAAAGTAGATTTATTTTCAAAAGCATGTTTCAGGAGAGAAACAATTGACCAAACACTATAAACTAGTTTCTGCAAATTTGTTCTCCTTCTGGTCTTTGTGTTGGTCAACACACACTTCTATTGTCCTAAAGATCATATCAAAGATGCTCTAAAACAGGGGTGTCCAAAGTGTGGCCCGGGGGCCATTTGTGGCCCTTGGATTGTTCTCTTATTGTGTGTGTGTGAGTGTGTGTGCGTGTGTGGGTGTCTGTGTGTCCCAGCTGCCGTTCAAGAATGACACTAGTTTATTTGGATAGAAAATGTTAAGACACAAAGTATTCATCTTTTTTTAACCAAGCTTACAGTGCAATTAGAACCACATATGTTTACTGAAAAACCAACTCTTTTAATTAATTTATTAAACTTGGCTAAATATAGCAAACATTTTGAAAGAATGTAACTCAAATCCTGCTTTTATAACTGGAAATATGTTCAATCGAATTCAAAGCTCTTGTAATACAGCAAACATGCAAAATCCATTTAATATTTTGAATCGATGTTAAAAAAGATAATAACTAAAACTAAAAATAACTAAAAATGAAATAAATCTGGGGAGCTATTTGCTTGATTTTTGCTGTTTTCTTTCGGAGCACTTTTGTCGAGATGATTTTGGCTCACGTGACAGAAAGTTTGGACACCCCTGCTCAAAGCACTCTGCAAAAGCGCAAAATTCCCCCATCAGACCATAAAATCAGCAAAAGGACATTCAGGACCTCACCTTAAATCCCATGTAGGCTGTGCGACAGAGTCACAGAGTATTTATGGCGTCAGTCAGCTGTTTTTGATCAGAGCTAGAGAGCTCAGCCTGAGGCGAGAGTGTTTGATACTGATTTAAAGTGTCGTTAAATGGATTAAAGTTCACGTTTTATGTGTGCTACAATAAACCGTTTCTACATCTTAAGTCGCCATGCTGTGCTCTTATACGGTTAAGGCCTAATTCACAACAGCACAACACAAACCACATACCGTGCTCATGATTCTGAATTCCTTCTTGTTGGCTTCTGTAATCACGCAGAACGCTGAATAGCAAAGTATTTTATCTTTTCATTTCAGCTACTTCAGCTAGCTCTCGGTGGAGGCTTCCAGGCTTCTCTGATGCCAGATAAAAGGAGAGTTGAGAAGTAGTAAAGTGGTGTGAACAAACAGACTAGAGAATCAGTGCCAATAGGATTTTCGAGTGAAAAGATGAAAGATGTTTTCCTTCGAGTCTTTGCTGGTACAAAACCAGTTTACTACTGAGTCCAGTTCACTTTAATACTAAAGGGTAAAGATGCTGGATGCTGAGCTTAAGTGTAACTTAAGGAACACATTGGGTTGATTTTTTTTTTAAATGAGAATTTGTTGAGCAATACTGCCATCTGCTGGATGACCACTTAAAAATACAACAGCCAATCTGCAGCACTACGGATCACTGGGAGCAGTAATGGAAACATTCTCACATCTCCCACAAATTTAAATTATACTGTTTTGCAGGTGAATTTCTAAGATTTCCCTTTGAATTGTTCTATATTTATATATATATTGCTTGGAAAAACTCTAAATCCAGCCATTTAAAATCCATGTTCTGTCCACACAGCGACACTATAGTGTAATCTATTGACGAGGCCTTCATCGGTGCTTCTCCAGGCTTCCTGGGACTCTTTCAGAATTTTTTTGGACAGCTTTTTCTGGTGTCTTTAGTCCAGTACCTGATTTTCACAGTAATGTCTGTTTCTAGCTTTGACATTTAAATCACCCACAGAAAAGCTCCAAAACTGAAGGAATGACCAAGTGTTATGTCAACACATAAGCATTTAGCAAAGAACCCGTTTTAAATTGGATCAAGAGGCCTGGACTGATAGATGACATGGTTGTTCCACAGCAAGAAGGTCCTGGGTTCAAATCCTGGGATGAAAGTTTGTTTTGTGGAGCACTTAGCACAGCATAACATTTGCCAAAATGACAGCAAAGTTTATTTTAGACATCAATTTTGCGTGTATATAATGAGGTCCTCGGTTTGATAGCATTTAGCCTTCTGCTTCTGTTAGCGCTGTGTGCTAGCTTTTAGCTGCCTCTGAGTTTAGAATATAATTGTTTGGCTTTATTTTTACCAATTTTGTCTTGGGAAACATATAACCCAGATGCATTCATTTGGGTTATCTAATGTGATCTTGATGTTCACATTAGATAAGTCCTTCATTATGTTGAGGCTTTGTTTACTTCATTCATATTGTGGTAGCATTAATATTTAAATAGGTATCTATGGATGCTATAGTTAAGCTATGCTCCTTATTAACAGTAATTGGTATAGATGTTGAGGGTGGAAATACACTAATAACACCATTGCAATGCATTTATTTGAATCCATTATTCTGCCGTCTTCATTCTCCTGCTCTGGGTACGACTCTGACCAAAACATGTAAGACTGGATGGACAACTGCTCCGTTGTTGACATATTTAATAAACTGTGGAATAAAAGGTTTCCCTGCTGGTAGATAATGATATTGCTGCTATCAAACTACAAAAATGGCCAAACAGGATGGAGTGGAACGTTGTGCGGCCTGGAGGGGTCATCTTCATCCTGGAGAGAGCTGCCTCACAGTTGTGTTTGGAGCCAAACATGGTCAAAATCTGCAAGGCTACTTGCTTCAGACGTGGGAAAGCTGAAACTGGAACCATTTGGAGCCATAAACTGGAAGGATCGGTCCTGACAAACTGCTCCTTCAGGACCAAATCTGCTTGGAAGTCAACCAGCTGCATCTGTAGATGCCCAGCTTTTACTCACTTTAAGTGCTGTGTGACTTCCTTTGAGAAGCTCCTGACATGGGTTCTAAATGAACATAGTGAGCTGAAGCTGTCAAAGGTTTACAGTGAGTTTCTCAATAAAGTCAAGAGAAGAAGACGCATCTTGCTGTCCCTAACTCTTGTCCTGCACTGCAGGGAAGTGAGCCAGCATGGCTTCGTTCAACTTCTCAAGTTTCCTCTGAAACTGAATTGCCCCTGCTCCGTAGCCTCAAGTTCAGCTCACCTACATGTGAAGCAATGTCAACCAAAAGGCCATACTGTTCATCTGTTTCTCATTTTCTAGGAATTCAGATAACTGTGTTCCCTTATGACTTCTTTTAGCTCTGCCAGAAAAGATGTTCTTTCCCTCCAGATGGACCAAAGCCAAAGCCCTGCGTTTGCTAAGTCGTCTCACGTTGTTGTGCAGCAGAAGGTCATCGGCATTGGCATAGACTTCTCTGAGGAATTCCCTCACCCTGTGATGCTGGTAGGAAGAGGATGACCGAGGAAAACTGATCATCTTCATTATTGTGTTCATCACCTCAACGTGCTCATCTGACAGAGAGGCACGGAAGACCCACTTTCCTGTCCGCTCACTATCAAATAAAGGTAAAAAAAATCCTTAAAAAAAGGCAGTTTGAGACCATCTAAGAGAAAACACGGTCCATTATCCTGCTGAGCCAAACATCTGAATACTGCAGATGAGACTGAGGCTCATCAGACTGGGAAGCATTACTTCAACCTGTTCTAGTCCAGTTCTGGTGAGTCTGTTTGGACTGTAGCTTCAGTTTCCTGTTCTTAGTTGTAGTGGATGTAGGGGCATCCATTGTTGTCTTCTGCAGCTGAAGCCCATTTGTTTTCAGGTCTAACATGTTGCCATGTAATATTCTGCATACTCTACCAAGTGGTCATTTCAACTACTGCTGTTGTTCCTGAATGCAACTCAACTGTGCCGAAGGACAAATTTTGTGGGCTAAAGATGTAAAGTTAGTTTCCACCAAAATAAGATGCTAGTTATTTCAACATACATTTAGTGAAGCCAAGTGTGGGATTGTTACAATTAGAATTAGACTTTATTGTTTCACTGAACAGTGAGATTAAAGTCCGCTCCAACAGTACACACAATGTAGGAAATATGTGCAATATGAGCATAAATATGGCTTTATGATTTATGATATTAAATCAGTTAAATTTATATATACAAACACACATAACCACCGTACGATTAGTGCGTGAGCTTTCGGGGTGTTAATTGTTTCTGGGAAGAAGCTATTTTTGAGTCTGTTTGCTTTTGTTTTGATGCACTTTTAGCGCCTCCCTGAGGGCAACAGGTCAAGCATTGTCATGCCATAAAAACTTGAGTAGCAGGAAGATAAAATATACAACAAACACGTTTCTGCTAATCTCACGGCCTCACTCACCTCATCATCATGGACCAGCTCCTTCTTCACCACTTTCATGGCAAACACCTGCTCATTCTTCTTTAGCCGGACCAGCAGCACTTTGGCATAGCTACCTCGCCCAATTACCCGGATCAGCTCAAAGTCGCCCAGACCCAGAGTGGTGCCTTGGGACAACTTAATGCCGTCGATGCCGTCCACTACAGCCTTGATGTCCTGCAGGGGATTGAGGTCAGAGTCCTGTAAGTCGGAGGATGCAGTACGATGAGTTTTGGTTTGGATGCTTTAAGTGAAAGAGTGACCAGGCCAATCTCTCACCTCCGTCTCTGCATCTCCCCTTGAATCCACTGCACAGTTGTGTGGCAGAAAGGATACTGCGAAAAACGGAAAAGAGACAGACGGCAACGTGAACATGCAATCCTGTTTAGGGCCAGCAGAGGGAGAAACATAATAAGAAAGAGTTATGGGAAAACATCAAACCAAGTGAAACCATGCAGCTCTTTGCAACAGCAACTCCAAACAAACAGTCAGTCTGATTGGCCCATCAGAGCCAGTTTAACAGGAGCATCAGCTGAGCAGGAGGCCTGTGGGCTAAAGTAGTTAGATAACCGCTGAGAGTTACATAAGCAGTAATGAGAAATGTGGGGTGAAGTGACCAAGGTTTAGTCTTTTTGACAAAGAAATTCTTTCGTTGATGTTAACAGACTCTTCTATCAGGGGGAGTCTAACCCCGAGTTACATTCTTCCACGTGGTTCATTCTCAAATTAAATACTGTAAATACTACCTTGAACGTTTCTTGTTCTAGGTATTATAGATACACAGAGGCTGCAGTGGGAGGATCAGGTTATGGACTAGCTGAGATAACGCATGTCAATGTGTGTTACATCAGAGGGAGGACTCATATTTTTGGCACTCTACTCATTATAGGCTTAGAGCCAAGAAAGGTTACCCCGGAGGGCCCAGGCTACCCCTTAAGATGACATCATTCTCACAACTTAAATCTGATTAAGCAGTCCTGTTCAAGTGCTTAAATTGCCTTTTTTTTTTTTAACCAAATACATTTTGACTCATTTAAAGAAGTAGTGCTTCATTTCCTTGAGTAAAGCTTTTGGCTGCTCTACCCACCTGAGATCATTTCCCAAAGCTCAAAGTGGGATGATTCAGATACTTATTTTGGCAGAACGTGTACATGGGGATATTTGCAAAACTATGCTGTGTTTTGCTAACCTTTCAAAAGGTTAGCATCACAGAAAAAACATATATATGTTGATATTCACGTGGCAGTCTTTTAAAACTACCTCAGCCTAATTTATTCATTCATATTGAACATTAATTCCATTTTGGGAATTTTTCACCTTATTAATGCCATGTGGTCACTTAATGTCACAGTTTAGAATTAAGTAATCATTGAACTAATTGAAAAAGAATGATCACATTTATTATACATTAAGCAAAAGAAATCAAGTCCTGAGACGGATCACCGATCGGCCGCAACAAAACTCAATCACAGGAAATTGAAAGCTCCCTTAAATCTGTAAGATTAAAATTGATAATTTTTTACATTTTTAACAGACCAATATTTTTAAAACTACCAAAGCTCAAAATATACAATGTATATTATGTTGCAATGTATGAATATTATGCAGAACACATTGTAAAGTTTATTTTTTCAACATCAGTAGCAGGAAAAGAGTAAACAGGGTCACATGCTGCTACTGTTATCTGCTTTTTAAATGGGCAAAAAGCAGCACCATCTAGTGGGTGAACATAATAATTAGAAGTATCAGAAATAATTAACACAAATAAGATAATTAATTATCCAATATTAAGATCCAATATGGCGTTTTAGTTGCTTTTCAAAGATATGTTTTGTCCTTAGGAGCGATGGTCTTGGTTTAGGTGTAGCTTAAACCACACCTAAACACTTTAGAGCTGATTTGAGAAACTAATGAAAGATTTTTTCACAAAAATGTAAATAAATATCTTGGTAAACATGAGCTACTATCATTCAGCACATTTCAAACTAAATGTTCACCGGATTGGCTAAGGGTTAAAATCTTTTTAACAGGGCGAAGCAGCAACACAAACATGTTGGGGATAATTTCTCTTAAAAGAAGAAATGTCTTACTCCCATCTGTGTCCTCCGTATCATCTGGTGGGACGTCCACCTCCTCTCTCTTGGCGTCTGCAGGGGGTTCCTGTGATGGCATGACTGGATCCTGAAAAAAGAATTTCAAAACTTCATCTAAATATCCACCGACGTGATCCCCCAGATATCCAGTTACATGTCCTTGGATGTTTTTACACTCTTGGTGAAGAGTATACTGAATCACATCAGCAAGGACTGTGGAAGAAAACTGCATTTGTAGAGTTGCTTCCAAACAAGCAGCCAAAGGAAAGAAAATGTTGGACTCCCTCAGAAATGGGCATTCATCTTTCTGGGGCCACAGAGTCACTAATCTGCCTCTGATGATGACATGCTGGTCAATATTCAGACAGAGGACACTGAGCTCACTGTCAGAGCTAGCATTATTGACCACATCGATTTTCTAATCTGGACTTCTGTCTTCAGATTGCTGAGCTTGGAATCTGCTCTGCTCTGTGGGCAACTCGGCTGGTCATGTGGAGCCCGGCGCTGTGCTGTAGTGTTAGCTAACTTTACAGAGAATGGAGCAGGAAGCTGAGCTGCACAGTGACTGCTTAAAACACTGCAGAACACGTCCTATGCTTACTGACAGCCAAACAGAGACTGAAAGTCAGGTGATCCCTTAGACCCATCAGAAGTTTAGTAGGTGGTAAAAGAAGTTTAAAGTGGGGTAAAATTAGAAAACATCTCACAGAGCAAAGTGACCAGCTAATCAGCCAAGATGACCGAGTTTCACATGAAAAGAAGTTAACACAGAGGTATTTCTTTGGCCAGACAAATAAGGACTGCAAAGACTGGTTATTGGCTCAAATACAGAAGAAAAGCTTCAGCTCCACCTTGGATACCAAGAGGTTCAAAGACTGTTGTTTTACCCAGGGGCCAAAAATAATCGGGTTCATTTTCTAGGTGTGTTGCGACAGCCTGTGTGTACGGATGAGTCAACAGGAATGTAGCTCAGGGTGGCATGTGGATCCATATATTAGTGACACACGAAACAAATTCAAATAGAAGTCAAACGTGGCAAGTTGCTCTCCTTCTCCACCTGAGGTCTAAGTGCGAGTAGGAGTTTTGAGTAGAAGCATTACAAGACATAGTTTTAGAGAATAAAAGAAATGTTGGCAGAAAAATTCCTCATACAGTTTCAGCAGACTGAATGTATTAAGAGTGTGTTGCTATGTCAGCCCCATACTGAACTAGTTTAGCAATTTGAAGCTCCAAATTAATTTCATTTGGAGCAGTGTCCTCTGGTGAAACATTTTATGTATGAGGAAAACTACCAGATGTTTACAGGTCAGATTTGGGGATGGACCAACTTTTTCCCAGTAGAAGAGCAGTTTTCCACAGAAAACAAGACCAAAGGAAGGGTTTAATAAGTAAACAACAATTGAGAAGGACTGAAATTATTGCATTTCCTTTTTGGCAAAGTTTATTCTTGAATATTTCATTCTACATGTAGGCTGCACGCTGTGCTTTGACATGTTGGACTCCACTGCATTTTCCCACTCAGGGAACGGATCCTCACACTTTCCAACTGCGTGAAACTTGATTTCCGACCGGAGTGTTCCATCGAGCCCATGTGCAAATGAATAACTCACCATAAGCCTTTGGCAGGTCTGAAGGAGGAGTCTGTGACAGCGCTTATGGACCAACAGTTTGCAGCTGATACACTTGTAGCCCTGCCCACCCAGCCCCCATATCCTTTCGCTACAGTGGCCACAGTAGGCTTTCTGGAAGACACACAAGCACAGACCAAACACACACACATTAGTTTCTCGATCACTGCTGAATTTATTCATCAAACACATGCAATTAAGCTAAGAAACGACAATAAATGTAGAATCAGGCTTTTAAGGATCTATTTGCAAAATGATATATCAAATTCATTTTGTGTTCTTCCTTTTTAGATAGTTGATGGGTTCGGTTCACAACAAAAATTCTCCTCAGACACTTTATTTACAAAGTAAACTGGTCTGGTTGAATTATTGCCTCAATCTGCCAGGTTCATCCAGTAATCAGATTCAGATTCTAATACACCTTAAGGTCTCCACTGATTTCATCTTAGATCAATTCAAAACAGTGAAATTTATTAACTAAACCCTTTAACATTTGCATGCTCTTCATGTTTTAGAAACATAAAACATAAAATATACAGTTTCAATACTGTACAGTGATGTGTGCATGTACACTATGACCGTGTGACAGTCCACATGATTGATACATGGTCATGGTGTACATGGTGCACATATTCCAGTACATTTTGTGATGGGTGTATCAGTAGGTCTAAATCAATACTGGCTGAAGTGAATGAAGTCTAAATTTAAAATATCAACTTTGCAAAAACATATATCTTAACATGCTTTCGGGTGAGCTCATTTTCAGTTTGGAGTAAACTATAACTCGTGTGTTTAGAACATGTCACGCTACATTTGTTTGGTGTAGAAGCTGTTGTGGTTTCGATGATGCAGAAATTCACCACTAAACGGGAATAAAAATGTTCAGATGTTGCATCCGTCTGTCTCTTCTTTAGGTTGGACAGCTGTTGGGATCTGACTTGCTGAATATCAGTCTTTTCTTCTCAACTGGAGGTCAGAGGTCAAACTGGAGATTGTGTCTCAGAGTAGGAAAGGTTATGTAAATTTTGGACAAAAGTTCCTGTTCCTTATCCTTCCTATACTTTTATCTGGTTTGCAGTACGATCATAGAGTTCAGATTCACTTATTCTTAGACATCTACTTCAAGGCGGCGTCTCAGTTACATCACAATCTCTCCAATGAGTTTATCCATTCCTACCGTTTCTGTTGCTGGCTATCTTGGCTTGTGTTTATTTACGCTACATTAGTACCAAGGATGTTTGCTTCGACATGTCCATGATTCATCAAACCACAACTCCTCAGAAAGGAAACCGACGCTTGAAATGCGCCGCACGGATCTGGCTGTACCAGTACCATTCACTGACAGAGGCTGTACAGAACAAAGAGCCTCAGTCACTGCTCTGTTTCAGTGAAACTTCAAGAGGCTACGTTCACTCATGCAAAGTCAACTCTGAGCAGATGTTAAGTGTACATTTATCAAATATTCATAAAGTTTTCTACATCCCTTCTCTGCAACACACAGGAATGCCCTGTGGAGTAAAAAGATCCTCCTTTAAACTTTGGCCTGATCAATACAATAATAGAAATATGTTGGAAAGTCTGGTCTGTTTTCCGCAACACCCACATCTATTAGAAAACACGATAGTTATTATACAGCGTTTAGAAGCTTCAGTCAATAAAGCTTCTAAATGTTTATCCCAGCTACTCTGGGATGATTAAACACACCAGACCAGACTGAAAACAGGTTGTTGCTTGAAGTAACAACAAGGTAGGTGGGACGTTTTCTATATGAGAAAATAAAAATGAGGCTCTACTAATAGTATAAATTCAGGGCAAATAGCTGAAAAAAATTGAACTTTTTTTTTTTTTTTTTAAAGAAATCCAGTACAGATTTATTTTAAAGTATTCAGTAAATATTCTGTACTTACTTAACTAAGTACAGAAACATAGCAACACGTCATCAGGCAGAGCTTCCACAGTATTCCATTGTTTTGAATGGAATACAATCTGACAGCAGTTTCAGTAAGTTGCAGATATCACCACTCTGCAGCCATGCTGGATTGTCAGCTCTGATGGGACTTTGGAGAAGTGTTCCAGCTGATTTTCTAAAGCTCCACCACTGACTTTAAATACGAGGAAGAGAAGAGGTTTCAACAGTTTCACCTTTGAACCTCCGGTGTCCAACGTGGAGCTGAAGCTTTTCTTCTGTGTCTGAGCCAATAACGAGTCTTTGCAGCGCTCCTTATTTGTCTGGCCAAAAATAACCCAGTTATATTTACTTCTTTACATGTGAAACTCTTCTCTTCCTTGTATTTAAACTTGGTGTGTATTTGGTCTTCACTCCAGGAGACTTGACATGTGCCACATCAGAAACGGCACCATTTCTAAACCGGGTGTTTAGTTAAACCCTTCCAGACCAACAACATGTGTAAAAAGTCAGTGAATCATTCAGAAACTAAGAAGAAGACACGATCAGAGTGCTGTAGAGGACACATCTGAAACACTTGGATCATGTATCGTTAACAGGTGCTGGAAAATAATATTTTCCCTCTGTATTATAATCAATCTTTCAGCCCTGACATGAGACATTTTTTGGCTTTTGTGCTCGTTTGTATGAGGGAATGTTTCACAGTGGATCAGCTTTAAGAGGTGGAAGACTAAATCCTGCCAACCTCATGATGTTTTTGGGACGCTTTCTATGTAAATGGCACCAACTGGGATAGATAGAGAGAGAAATGGAAGGTGGAAAAAGTGCTGAAAGATGAGGGTGTTGGGGCTGGCAGAAAAAAAAAAGGAAGGAAGAAGTGAGAGAAGAAGGGGGTGGAGGTTGGAGGGAGTCTGACCTACTTATGTTTGTCTTACTTATATGCTGAGGACAGCAGAGGGAACCAAGCAGAGGCTGCAGGCTGACTGAGATAGATCAACTGTGCTAAAAATCTACTTGGAAATTTCTACGAAAAAATAATAAATTAAGACAAGAGAAAAGCTTCTTGTTTTTATTCAGTTCAGAGCAGATCATAACTACACATCAGGGAGAGAGACTGGCTCTGGCACTCATCACTGCTAAGGCTAACCAGGAAAACTGTTGTTCCCAGACAGGAACTAGACAGTTTGGGCAGAAGATGTTGTATAACCTGTTATTAAACAGATTAGCATATTAAAATTGATCCTGAAATGTTATAAAAGCAACCAGAAGACAAATGATAAGCTAATATCAAAGAGACCAAAAATAATAAGGACTTGGAGGGGAAAAAAAACCCATAATTTTCTAACACATGAAGATCAATATGGACAAATCAGACTTTAATTACTTTAATGTTAATTTATGATGGAATTTCAAGAAAAGCAGACAACATGACTGAAATGTGTGAGTTCAGGACTTTTACAGTTTATAGTGAGAGCATATAAAGAGAAAATGACTTGGACAAGATCAATATTAGCCTCAAGATGAGTGAAATTGAAAGGAAATCTTTTGAGATGCTGGAAACAACAACAAAAAAAAAAACGTTTTAACAGCCGGGTAGTGGAAGTACAACAACTGTGTGTGTGTGTGCGTGTGTGTGGGTGTGTGGGTGTGTGTGTGTGTGTGTGTGTGCGTGGGGGTGTGGGTGTGTGTGTGTGTGTGTGTGGATGTTTTTCTGGGTTCAGCTCTCTTATTTCCAGTGAAGGGAAGTCTTAATGCTGCAACACACAAAGACATTTTGGACAACTTCTTGTTCCCGCCCGGGAAACAGTGGGAACAGACTGTGCATCATTACCCAAAGCACTGGATGAGTGAGTTTACTGTCAAAGAACTTCAGTGATTTGTACAGAATCAAACCCAGTACTACTGACATTATCTCGGAACAGATCTTGGGCTGTCCCTCGTTTCCCCTGATTGCCCTCTGTGTATTTAACCCCACTTCTCTCACCTGCTCCATGTCGGACCCTGTCCTGTGTCCCATCCCAGTCGTGTTTAGCGCTACCAGTGTCTGAGTTCTTTGCCTCATTGCTCACCTGTGCTGCCTGAACCTCTGTACTTTGTAATCATCATTAAAACCCTAATTTCTCACAGCCACTTTGGGTCCACTGCACTTCCATACTCACCACAATAACCACAATTCACGACAGAGCTGATGTTCCAGCCAGCAGTGCAAACCTATCCTACAGTTTTAAACACGCATAGAAATTGGTTAACAAGGTAAAAATGTTTGACAAAAAGTCTCCAACAAGTGGTTAGGTGTCAATCTCTCGACCTATTATTGGCAGACAGGCTCAGTAAATTACACTCACTGAAATATTTTATTGACTATGCAGCTGTTCATTTAACACCAAAGAGAGCCTTAAAGGTTAAACTTTTTAAGAACCTTGTGATGACCTTTGTTTCACCATTCTGTGCTCCATTTTGGTTTCATCAGAAAATTGAACTTTCTTCAACTAAACCCTGGAGTCTCTTCCTGCGTGCCTTTTGGCAAACTCTAGTTTAGCATTGATGAGTTGTCTTCGCCAGTGGCTTTCTCATTACCACAGTCCCATACAGCCTTGGCTGGCAACAATCATCAGCTGATGCTTTAAACTGCCTCAGCGTAACCGTGGTAACCTGGTGTTTTCTCTCACTAGTCGTGCTGTAATTATAGTCAGGTACACTGAACCACTGCATGGACCTTCCAGAACCGGCTGTCTTTATACTACAATAACTGGAAGGACGCTCTCTGCACCGTGCTGATCTTTGCTCCACCCACTGTAAGACTACCAGCACCAGAGAAGACAAATTATTTTGACCACGGTTGATTTTTAGAAGCAGTAAAATTGTGAAGCATCCAAGGGGTGAATACTTTTTTCCGGAAATGTATCTGCCACTGCCTAACAGGAAAACTTTAGGAAATAACCCCAACATGCCACAGCCAAACCTTTTAACGACATTAGACAAAGACGTGAGGTCTTTTTCTGGCAGGTGGAACCTGATCTCCCTTCAGTGGGACCATGCTACTTAAGATCTGAAAGCACCCGAATGCATTTCTTCCAGTGCTGTAGAAGATCACTTGCATCCTGTTTGAGAAGGCAGGATGGGCGAGTGAAGCCTTTTAACATCATAGCAGGGAAATGTTGGAAGCTCACGTCTCGGAGACGAGGCATCAGCTAAACAAACCACAACTAGGTCAGCATGAATTATGGATCAGCAGTCAGAAAGCTCAGCTGTAGATCTGACTTGATTACTTGTGATTTATAATTCAATGGCAATGTGACCATGACTGAAAGTGCCGCACCTTTCCTACCGATAAACAGGAAGAGACCTGTGTTCAGCTCACATGTAGAAGCAAATAATTGACTTGTAACAGATTTTAACTAAACATGCTGTTCTCTCACAACGCTCCTGGGTTCCACAGGACACAAAAATATTACATTACAACAACAAATGCGACCTGACCTGACTGAGAAAATTTAATCTTCATCAGATCTGAATGCTGATTGGCCATATGGGAACTCAAAAATCCAGCCTTATCCGAGAGCACTGCACACATCATACATAGCATGCTACACCAGGGCTGCACTGACCGCACTGGTATAGCATGTCAGAGTTATACCAGCACATCTTCTACACTACTACATAGTGACCAAGATTTTAAGTATCAGTGAGGTAATAGAATTGAGAATATTCCAGCTCAGTACAAGAAAGGGAATGGAAAATATTTATCTTTTACAACCGGAAGAGCATTCATAATGATCAGAATGTGCAAATCAAATCTGTAAAAAAAAATTTTTTTTAAATGCTGTAAACATGCACTAATTTTTCGGTAACACTTTATTTGACGGGGTGTGCACAAGACTGACATGACGCTGTTATAAACATGAAATGACACCTGCCATGAGCATAAAGGAGTCTTTATGAATGTTTATGACTGTTGTCATGAAGTATGATTCTGTAAATAGTGACACTTTTAATACAAAGTTGATCTAAAAGTTGCCTTGAAAGTCCATTAAAAGTGCCAACTTTGCATTAAAGTGTCATTATTTACAAAATAACACAAAGTTGGCACTTTTAATGGACTATCAAGGTTTCAAGGCAACTTTTAGAGCAACGTTGCATTAAAAGTGTCATTATTTTCAGAATGACGCTTCATGACAACATTTAGACGTTCATAAACACTCCTTCATGTTTATGACGGTGTCATGTCAGTCTTATGCACATTCCGTCAAATAAAGTGTGACCAATTTTTCTTAATGCATTTCTGAATGAGACTGCCTCTCAGCTGAACTGTAGATGAAAAGTTACTTTTCAGGATGCTGACCTAAATCACTTTGGAGTAATCAGTTTAAGTAATAAACTGAATTTGGCAGAAAAATACTCTGTAAAATTGGATTGAATTTACTAAATATTTCTGGATACAAATTAAATATATTTTGTAAAGTACTTTGAGACAGAAGTTGTTGCGAACAAATTATATATATGCAATTTGAACGATAGTTTTGGTTGTTTTGCACCCGATTATTTCAGGCATGTAACGGAGTCGTCAGCCACAAGTGTAGCTTGGGATGAACTGACAATGTACAAATGTGACAAAGTACAAGTCAAGTCTTAAGTCTGGCCCTTTTTTGTCTCTGGAATAAGTAAATTGACATCTGTTTATTTCTGCATTCATACTGCCCAACACTTCATTATAAATTGCTTTAAACCAGATTTTCTTCTCATCCTGTACAATTTTTAACAACATTGAAAACCACTTTCTACATCCAGATTTAAAATTCTATATAGTGAAGATGTTTAAATGTAAGGTACAAATTGCAACATCATGAACAAGACAAAGTCTAGTAGGGAAATAAATGAGTAACTTCTTCTGAATTAACAAACCAGATAGTGATTTTATGATGACATTTTCCGCTAAACACAACAGGAAGTGCTTCTCCAAAGGTAAGTTACGTTATTTTTGCTTTTAAATTATCCAAAATCCTTCAATACAGCGTTCAGTTGGAAAAAAGAAGCTGGTACTGAAGACTGTCTGTATGTCTGCATATTGCATGCCATATTTTAGACAGCATCAATAAATACAAGCACAAGGCAAAATAGAAAAAATATTATTGGTTTAATCTGCAGGTTGGAGTTCACGTCAAACTCTTCATTGGATGAAATTTCCTGAAAACACTGACAGTTGTTTCATCATGGAGAAAAAACCCCAGCACATCCTAAAAAAATTTGTGTAAATCAAGCTTTAAATTTTAAATACTAATGGATTCAGTCAAATATAACAGATTCAATCTTTGTTCACTTTTTTCCCTCCAGTTGTCTGCAGCCGAGAGCGAATCATGTGTGTGTGCCAGAGAAAGGTGAGAGACTCACCCTGTTAAAGCTTTTGGCCTGGAAAAGGTGTCCGTTCACTCGATAGAGCTTCCTCCATCTTCTGGCCCCGCGGCGGTAGACTGATTCTGGAAAACAGAAGAAGAAGCTGGTGGCTTTGCTAAGGCTTTATAATAATATAATAGTATAATATTTTTCACCATCCCACTGCAGCAAATGCTTTTAAAGCCATTTTACTTTTCATGATGTCCATCATGATTTTATCAATATGAGTCAGATCGTATTTAAAGCATATTTTGCTGCAAGGTTTTTGTATTTTTACTGCTTTATTGTCTCGCAGAGACGCGTTTGCTTTTCACCCGCGTTAGATGTGTAGCTGTAGTTTGATGAAACAGCTATTATGCTGTAAAATAAGTAAAAAGCAGGATGTAAACAGTGACTGAGCAGCTGGGATGATCTCACAGTTATAATTCATTAGCTGCTCTCCCAGACTTTACTGCCTTCCTAGTATGTATGGCTGCTGTTAGTGAGTGTGGCTGATACATTCCTCCAATAACTAATTTTCCCCTCTGTTGCCATGGTAGTCAGACCATATAACTACTAGTGAGGATGTCAGGATGACATAGTCTTCTAATAAAAGTGTAGCTCAAGATCAAAGCTCACTGTGTGACGTTTGATGAAACTGACTAAAGCAGAGCAGCAGGAAGAAGAAGATGCTGACACCTCACAGTTTTGTACCTGCACGCCCTGAAGTGAACTCCAGATATTCTGATCCTCTTCTTTGAGCCAAAAATGTATTATTCCAGCTCTGCATGTGAAGCATGACTACTTTCCTTTCCTAAAAATACCATCCCATTTAACAGCCATCCCATCTTTGTGGCTGCAGCTAGTCTGCAACTGCAGCCACAGAGATGGGTAAATAAACATGACACTTTATCCATGGCTACACTGGTGTGTAACAATATGATCCATTTAGATTCAGCAATCTAAGCAGATTAGGTTTTTAGAAGATTACATGCTGCATGGTGCACATGCTGAAGTTAAAGGTTTTGGGTTTCTGGTTGTGTGATGAATGTCCATGTGATAATAAATTCTGTTTCCATCTCTGTAATTCAGGGTTGGTTAGATCAGCGTGAAGGATCAGAAACAGAAGCAGGCCAGATAAGACTCTCATCGTATTAGTTCCCTGTTCTCTGAATAGATGTGAGATGCTACACCTGCTTACATCTCATGCTAGATCATAATAATACATTATATTATTTTAAAATGATATGACAAAATTATAAAATCACTTCAATAGAAAGATCAGAATGCATCAGGTAGAATAAGGTAAAATAATAATAATTAAAACACTTGCTCAACCACTAACAAGAAATCTGTGATTAAAGTCATCAAAGTGACATTACATTCAGGAAACGTGTTGATCTCTATGATTCCTACAATCCAGAAAACATGGGTGAAATCATGGAGTAAGACAAATCAAATGAGTCACGTATTGAATTGGCTAAAATAAATTTGGGCTCTGCCAGCAGGATTAGAGACATTGACATTGAAAAGGCTGTCAAGAGAAGGCGGGTCGCTGCAGAGGGCCTGTGGAATGTGAGGGAGGCTCCGTGTTGACCACTGTGGTCAAGAAAACATAGGGATTTTATCCAAAACACACAGCAGAGTTAGACAATCATTTAAACAAACTCACAGACATCATGGCACACAGGATGGGACTAACCAGACTGGGACTGACTGGGACCGTCTGACACAAACACACCCGCTGCGTCTGATTGAGGTGAAGCTTTACAAAGCTGGCAGACAGCTGCAGGTCACCAGATCAACAAACAGGAGAGATCATAGCTCCCTGTGCATCCTCCTGAGGCGGTCAGCAAAACTAGACTAACGCATTGTGTTTGGCTTTACCCTCTGGTGTGGACACTGCTCCTGACTGAAGGATCAGTTGGCTGCATTAGTTGTGAGTCAAAGGCTCAACAAGAAGACGAAATATTGTTTACCTGCAGGTTATTCAGGCTGCAGGAAAGCACAACTTACAGCACTTTATCCAGTTCTGTCCGCTGTAAAAGACGCTGAATTTGGAAATCCTGGGAGATGCTTGATTTTCTAAGAGGTTTGAATTTACAATCTTTAGGAATGTAAACAGACACTGCTGTTTACATGTTACTCATTGCTGTTTTGGCTGGATGGAGGCAGTGCAATTAGACCTAGCATGCATCCTTTACCCAGAAACCATCCGTCCGTGTGACAATATTTTATTTAAATTGGGAAACCAAACAGTTCACAATGTTTTTACCGCAGTGTCTAAACTGAATAAAGTAGTCTGTCGTTACAACTGATTGTGGATCCAATTAACTAACCTCGAAGATGACGGTACAGCTGTAAACATCGCTTATTAACTGCACAGGTGACCTGGTAATAGATTATGAACTCAAACCCAAACACAACAAAGAGATTTCCTCTATCAGTTCCTTCCTTCAGGTTTAATCAGATTATCTGTTGTTGCTAGAACCCGCTCTGTTCCACTTTAGTGCGATCACTTAGAGCACAAGTCTTGTCTTCTCCACTCCCACCCTGAAGGTCAGAAATGCTGATGATGCTCCTAAACACGTTTGCACTCGCCTAACGCTCCTTCAAATCACTGACCAATTTCAGCCCCATCCTCAGGAGAACACAACCGCTCCAGCGCCCCATTTTTCTTCCAAAGAGCCAGAGAGAGAGAGAGAGGGTGGAGGACAACAGGTTACGTAAAGGGTAAAATACAACACCTCCAGACGTAAAGGCCAACATGCAGAGTCCTGCCATTTTCTCTGTAGAGGGAATAAAGACGAGCATCCAGCATGCCGCTGATGGACTGCAGGCTGAGAAATGAGCCGAGCAGCTGAAGTTCAGAGTGGTACAAGAAAATCTATCAGGACAGGACATTTACAAAGGCTTGACTCACTTCCAGACATTGTTCCTTTCACAGGAAAGTAGCAGTCACAAGTTACTGCCAACAAAACACGCCCTTTCCCTCACACACAAACACAGTGGTCATGGTGTAACGATGCATGCCTTGTGTTCATGTTGTCCTGCCCAAGTACAGCTTCTCGCAAAAGTCTTCACACCCATTAAATTGTACATGTTTGTTAAGTTCCAACCAAAAATCGTCAGCATATTTCATCTGGATTTTAAGTGAAAAACCAACACAAAGTAGTGACTGATTGTAAAGAAGAAGAAGTAAGAAAACAAAACTTGCTTTCAAACATTTTTCTTCTGATAAACATGTCGAGAGCTTAACCTCCTTTACTCTGACACATCTAAATATAACCTAGTGTATATTTAGATGTACACTAAATGGGGGGTTCTGCGGTCTCTGCAGATCTTCCACAGCATTGGATGGCAGAGGTACAAACCACCATATGGGACGGCAGACAAATCAGTGCCACGTGCTGATGAGTCAGTCCATCTAGGTGACACCATGCCAAAAGATCTATTGCCATGTTATCCCCGCATCCAACTCCCAGCACTGAGCAGTGGCGTATGCATAAGAACAGCATGCGGCGCATCAAAGTGGCCGATGAAGCCAGTATGAGCCGATACAGTATGAGAAAATGTTGAAGCTCAACATCAGAGACTTAAAGCGGTGACAGACCTCCACAGTCACTCGGCTGTTTTAAACAGCTTAATTTATTCTGCTCAGGAAACTGTGAAAACCTTGTTTAGTTCATGAACTGATCCACACCCCGCTCCCTCCTTACAGTTGTACATGTCTGGTCTATAGCTAATATCTATAGATATTAGACACTGGCTATACACTCAGTGATTTCAGATATGCAAGTCAAAAGAAACAAAAAAACATTTGAGTGGATATGATCCATCATGGTATCCAATTTTACTTTGATTCACTTGCTTTAGAGCAAAGGCAAGTGCCGAGTGCACTTGAATGGGATCGGTTGAGTTGAAGAGACTTCATTATATTAATGAATCACAACACAAACAAGTCTTGTCTGCCAAGTATAGCACAGATTTCTAACACCTGACTAACGATGAACCAAAGCAAAACAATAGTACTTGTCAGCCTGTGTAACTCAGCTGTGAGGAATAAATGCATTGTGTACATCATCAACAATAAAAATTTAATTTATTTATTTTCTTTTAGAACTACTTGCTATGTAATGCAAAAACATTCAGTGCTGCTTCAAGCTAGCACTTGTGTCATCAGCACTTCTAATAGTTAACCGTAATGGCTGTCATGTTTGATTATTGTTATGGTGGATAAATACAGAGAGGGGAAAGCATCGAGCAGGTGGTGAAGATTTAATGAAAAATTAAATTCAAATCAAAATTTACAGCCAATGAGGTGAACACAAAAAGCAGGAACAAATCAGCTGGTGGGTATGGGACGAGCACGATGCTGAGTGTAGCCTTAGGTTTTCAAAATGCTTCTGGTAGCAAGAACTAGTCATTTAGTTACTAGTTAATGCTAGTGAAACTCTGCTCTTAATTCTTAAAAGACACATAGTGAAGTCTTCCTGAATCCTCCATGTTCTCCTACCTTTGATTTGAAAATAGAAGAGCAGCGTGAGCAGCATCCCTCCAGCGGAAACGAATCAGTCCTTCATCCTCTGGATCACCGGCTGACTTCCAGTTCAGGAACTCTCATCCTCACCTCTTCCACATCTCTGTATCAGTCTCACAGAGCTGCTTATCTTTCCGCTCCGCTCTGCTCTCCTCTCTCCCTCCTGCCCTCCTTTTTATTGGTCTGTAATCTCCTGAGAAGTGCTCATCTTCAGCTTCCTGCCATAAACATACCATGTTACACACACATCAGACAGCTCCTCCAGCTCCACCACTGACCTGTTCTAGTCCTAATCTGGTCGGGCAGCTGAAGCTCCTGGCAGAAGGGAAAACCAAACCACACGACTGAGCCTTTTTAGAGCAGTGTGCAATAGTGTTGCAGTTTCAGCTTCATGCCCACAAGATGGCAAAATTGGTTGTGATATCTGCAGCAGCAGCAGCATCTGCTCCCTCCACCGTTTAACCCAAATATAAACCTTTCTTACTTGTAAAAACCAGATGAAATCTACATAGGTTATGGGTATGAATGGAGAGGGAGTAAATAAAATAACAACAATGGGATGCATTTCTTTGAATGTGTGGTTCTGCAGGTTCTCTATATCGGTCATTAAGCCTGTCTTAATGACGGGTCAATAAAATGTCCCAAGATGACATTTTATTGTCATCGTGGGACAATAAAATGATCCCAGAAACAATAATGACACAACGAGCTTCGTCACATCACGCAGCTGCTCAGGACTGATGAGGAAACATTATCTATGGTGACATAACTTCCAGACTTCTTACATGCCCATCTGAAAAAGCTCTAAGAATAAACAAGTCCAAACAGCAGTCTCACAACTCACTAACATGAACCGTGTTTGTGTATTTTATTTTAGACCAAACTGAAACTATAATGTGTGATAAGTACGGTAAACGAAAAACCTTCAGCTGACAAGATGACAAAAAGCCATAAATTCAACCATAAACACAAAGACAGGCTCACAGCAGAATCTCCTTCTCCCAGCCAAATCCAGACTTGGACAGGCTTTGGTCTTCTCTTGTGTTGCAACAGCAGTGAGGTTGTTCAAACATTTTCTGAATTCTTAAACAGTGACGAGGGAAGTCTGGAGACACTTTTATCAGCGCAACCTTCAAGACATTTCTCCGTTATCTGAATTTGTCGGCAGCAACCTGAGTTAGGCAGCTATATTCTCTGAATCATAACGTTGGCTAAAATAAGCATTAAAACACAGATAACATCATTTTAAAGATAGTTATACAATCACCCGTCAACTGTCAAGAGAATACCAGTGTGCTTGAAACCTACTGACTTTCTTTAAGTGTTTTACAGGTGACAGCTAAGCAATTTTTAAGGAAGTGACTACATTGCTTCTTTTTTTTTTTTACCTTGTTACTGGTTGGGTTTACATGGATTCCCTTCCTGCACTACTCTGTTCAATTCTCATCTCTCTTCAAAGCTCAGTCTGGGCTTTCTCCCAGTGACGGCGATTTCTACGGTAGAATTTCCACATGAAGGAAGTGAAGGAAGCCATTCAGACCGTGTTTCCAAATATTGAATTAACATAAGCGTGACCAACAGGGTCTATCTCTATCGGCGCTTCTCTCTTTGTTGTGGAGAATGGTTGCTTACAGTGCAGAAAATTTCCAATACGTTTCATGGCATTGATCTGACACATTACATGCTGAAGTTTTAACATTTAAAACCTCAACAGAATTCCCACCTCCAGAAAGCAATCGTTTAACAGGCTCCAATTGATCCAATCATTTCAGGTATAAATATAAGTGTTCATCAGTGTCTTTCCAGAAAGAATTTTGCCTGACAATCCTCTAAAGACTAAGTTCTCCCTGTTGCTGTTGCCCCCGTTCCTGCCACACTTTTTCCTCCCACTCACGTTTCTGTTAATATCCTTGAACAGACCAACCAGCTTCTTAAGCAACGACCTGTTGTGGCTTCCACTCATTGTGAAGGATGTCAATGATGTCTGTCCAGTCAGCACTCTTCCTCATGACTGTGTCCTACTGACCCAGACTTAGAGGCCATTCAAAGGCTCAGGAAAGCTTTGCACCTGCTTTGAGTTCATTAGCAGATTGGGGCGTGAGACCATGAGTTTCAAAGTATTCTTTGTGCTACAGATAACAGGTTTTCATATTCATAAAATGTGCAAGAAACAAAGGCTTGGAATACGTTGATACACATGTGATGATTTTCTGAGTTGATTGGCAAGAAATGTTGTATTTTTATGCATTAAGTTTTTTAGATTAACTAGTAAGTCACCCAAAAATAAAGTCAACCTTTTTCAGCCAATCTTAAAGCTCTGCAGCTTCTCTCTGGAAGCTTGACTGAAAAAGATACAAGCTGACCTTTACATAGAATCAGCTGGATGAAAATTAACTCTGAGGAAAAGGCAATTGAAAAATCCTTTGTATCAAAGTAAGTTCAGCTTTTAAGCTCCACTCTTTTCTTCAGCTACAGATACATTGTTATCTTTACTTGCTGAATTAAAACTAATTTTAACCAAATTAGAAAAACTATTCCAAAGTGGACATGGCAGGTCAGAGCTAAAGGATAACAGAAATTGATACTGGCTGGGAAAGTCTTGACTGGTGCAGCTCCTGCATCTAAACTCATGTGTATTAAAGGTTTCCACAATGTTATGATGTAAAGAATATAAAGAGTAAGAAGAAAACTGTGAAAAACTAAGTTCCAAAAGATGGAAACAGGAAAGTAGCAGCCAGACAGATGCTGCTTGTCAAAGCAAATAAATAATCATAAGCAAATATGATCCCCTTCATAAATATCAGTCTCTTGTTGCTATGGAGAGAAGTGTGTTAGCTCAATGCCAAGAAGAAAAGGCTATAGCAGTGCACATGCTCAATTTTGGACTCTACAGGCCCCAGTAGCATGTTAATGTTAAATTTCAGGTCAGGACAGTCAGAAAAATACTAAGCCTGTAAACATGTAGGGAAGAGTTGCCTGCAGAAAACCTTTCCTCTCTAAGAAGCAAAGTTGCATCTGAAAGCAACAAAACTTCTGGAACAGTGTCCTCTGGAGACTTAGCAAATCTAAATGATTTCAAGAAACCTTAAAAAGAACAGTGGCCCAACATTTCACCACAAGTCAGAAACCTATCAAATCAGACAGAAAAGGTGGCTCTCGAACACATGGAGTCCATTTCAATCAAACACCGAAATAATTTCAGAACCTGCTTCTAACCAGATCTATATGAACGTAAAGTGTTCACATACAAGTCTGATTGCGGTCGCATTTAATCAGCAGTATGAACGACCAGACAAAAAAAAAAAAGATCAGATTTCAGCAAAGAGTCGGAACTGAGCATCACGTGTGAATGTAGCCTATTTGGCTAATAACAGCAGAAAGGAAACATTATCCCAAGTATACATTAGCTCCACTTGTAAAAAAATAAATAAAAAAAATAGCAGAATAAATAAATCAGGAAGTTCTTGCACCACCCCTATCATGACACTTTGAACATCACTGTAATACAGATCATCAACTCTGAACAATGCTACTTTGGTAACGAAGCACAGAGATTAAAACCCTGGCTGCTGTATCTCTGGTCTGGAGGTTAAAATCAGGATTATAAGCCACCATCTTTAGAATTAAAATTATCTATGCAGGATGCAATTGTAACTACACATCTGAAGAGAATTTAACCCACCAGGAGTTTCTCACTCTTTTTCTCTTCAGTCCAGAAATTACTGAACCTGTGTAATATTGTGCATTATTTTTCTATTGTGGATTACTTACTGAGGGTGGAGAACCTCAGTTTTGGGTGGTTTTTAGCCCAAATAAAAGTTTAACTTTAACTTGTCTACTGTTAAATGATGCCACTCAAAAGAAACGCTCACAGCATTTTCCTTGGGGATTTTTTTAACTGGCATAAAATATGATTTCCTGACCCAGAGCTATGCTGTCCTATCTGGGAGGAAGTTGAACTATCAGTCCACCAGAACAGAAACAGTAATACACAGAACAAAGTTTGTAAAAATGCAAATATTAAAGGTCTTCCTTCTAACGTTTGATGTTTGTCACCTTGACAAGTCGTTGTGCTCCACCGTTTCTGTAGCCATACTTTAAAAGAAGGCGGGTATGTTTAAAAAGCTTTCAGTTCAGATTACCACCTGAGAACAGCAAGGTGACCCGGTCAGGTGTGAGGTTCAGTGAGCAGAGAAACGCAGACCAACACAAGAACAGGAGTTTAAAAAAGCTGTGACAGC
Source organism: Poeciliopsis retropinna (assembly GCA_010277075.1). NCBI lineage: Eukaryota > Metazoa > Chordata > Actinopteri > Cyprinodontiformes > Poeciliidae > Poeciliopsis > Poeciliopsis retropinna. The sequence continues at coordinate 4,465,479 of VMRM01000009.1, forward strand.
AAGGAGAGAGCAGACTGTTATTGAAAAGAAAGGGCACTGATGAAGAGAGGAGTAATATCTGAAAGAGGGGGCAGTTAAATAAAGAGGGAATGCCACAGGGGAGGCGTCTGAAATGAGGCCAGTTCAGTTCGGAGGAACTTAAGCAGCGGCGAAGCAGAGCTCTCTTTCTGCTCCACTATGGTCTCCTCATTGGTGGCTGCAGTGACACTATTGTTGTACGGCTTGTTTGTGCCAGCTGAAGTGGCGGCCCAGTGGGAGCATTATGCAAGAGAGCACGTCGTTTGTGGATTAGACTTCTGAACAGACGTGCTGCGGGCTGCGCCATTCGCTGTAGGTTCAGCAGCAGGACATAGCAGCAGCTCCAAATTCTGCTGGACAACAAAATGAAGTAGCAGCAGAGGCAGAAAAGAGGCAGAGCTCAAAGAGAACTGAACAGCTTACATGCAATGGGCCCCCATCCGTGCACCGAACAGATGCTTAGAAGAAAGCAAAGTATGGATGAAGAGCCACATAAAAACAGTTACAAAGTCAGCCTTCTATCACCTGAAGAGTGTTTCCATGATTAAAGCACTAATGTCTCAGTAAGATTTAGAGAAACTCATGCATGTGTTTATCTGTGGTTGATTACTGCAACTTGCACAGGAAGGCAATGGCCAGGCTATAATCAAACTGTATGAAACAAGTTTTTTTTCTGTTTTTTTTTTTTTTTCAGGGGGTTGCAGTAAAATAAAATTCATTTGACATTGCCCCAAACGGTCTTATTTGAAATCGCTGCAGTCAAAAAGAGCAGGAGGCAGTCACAGATTAAACATAAGGCAGTCGGGTGGCATTTTCTTCATAAGTCTTGTGTTGCTTTAAATTATAAATGGAGGCTGAGAAAACGCTTCTGTTCATTTTGGTCAAATATCTGCCATCAGCTTTTAACACATCAATCAATAACTGGTTACGATTATGGTCAAATTTTGAATGAGGAGCTGACTTTCTCTAAAAACTTATTCCTTAAAAGTTGAGTCTACAGTTTGGGATTGGGACTAGAGTGAGTAAAAGACAGCTAAAAACACACTTCGAACCACTGTTGCCATCAGGAAATTTCTCCAGCCCCATTTTCTTTGAACCATCACACACGGTGAACTTGCAAATGTCTGATCCAGAGACCTCCTTTCGATTAGAGTTGGTAGGGGGGAAGGGAGTTGACAATAGAAATGAACTACAATCCATAAAACCAGTCAGTCGAGCAGAGCAGCAGCTCTTAGAAAAATGAACCGGTCATCATATCTCTAATCTTTTCTTTCCCAAGGATTTATACCAGAGGGATTAGTCAAAGAAGCCCAGGATAGACATAGTTTCAATCATTTGTTGGTCAGGCCACTGTTCTCCTTACAAAAGTTCACACCCCTTGAACTTTTTTATGTTTTGACACATTACAACCACAAAGATATTTCATTGAAAATCAGCGTGAAAGACCAACACAAAGTGGTGTTCAATTGTGGAGAGGAGGAAAAATTATAAATGATTCAAGACATTTTATACAAATAAAAACTTTAAAGTGTGCTGTGCAAAAGTATTCAAAGTCAGAGCAGCTGGGCTTGTAAGGAGATTAGATTACACACAGGTGGACTCTATTCAGCCATCAGCAGTCGCCAGGCAACTTCACAATTGACGGAGACGTTTTTAGTCAGGCAGTTCATTTTTTATGTAGTTCATATGGGATTAGAGAACTGGAATAAAAAGCTGTGGAATGGCTTTATGGACTAGTGACCTGTGTTTAAATGACCTTCAACTGTCTGGATCATCTATGTGTCAGTGTGTGGATGAGTGTGGTGGTGGGAGCATCTTTCCATTTTGTTTTCAGGCTTTTAATAGTGTCCACTGTCTGTGTTGCTGAAAATCTGATCCAAATACAGGATCATTGTTCCAAACAGGAAATGGGCGTTTCGTTTTCATTCTCAGTCAGTCTCTATTATTAATAACACAGGTTGGGTGACACAAGCTTTTCCAATAATTATCAGCAGTCAAATGGAAGAATCTGAGTCCAGGTTGGTACAAACCTCTGATATTTATTGATATTGTATTATATTATATTGTATGATATTGTAACGTCCATGAGTCTTCTGGATAATGTATTACAGTTTTAGTTTTCATGAGTCAGCTGTTTCTAGAACGTTTTCTGTTGCCATCAGGCCAGTTCAGCCGAATGAGCAGCAAAGTCATATTGGCATTTTCATCGACTAAGGCTGATGATGTCACTATCATGACACGTGTTGACTAAAACAAAGCTTCGTTACGGGACATGAATGTGTGCTGGTGTGCTGCTGAGAAGCTACTCTAACTCCATTACAGATGAAAACACCTGGATGAGGATCCCAGTCTGATCTGAGATCAGTCCGAATGTCCTCCGGTGATCACGCCACAATGTCAGCTGCCAATCAGAGTCAAATCAGCAGCAGGTTTTTTCTGCTCCTGATGAATCTGACATTATTGGCGGCTAGAATAAGGAACGTGAAAATGTCAAACTAAAGCTTCGTAGCACACTGTGTGTCAGAAAACCAAAAATGGAATAACGTCAATGTTAACAATGGGTACTCCACCTCCAGCTTCCGAGAATATGGAGTGAGAAATCCACCCAGCAGCTTCTCCAGCGGTCAGTGAGGAGTCACAACAAAAGAGAACTGAAGACGGTGTCTTGCAGAGGGATGGTGGGGGCCTGAGTGGCTCCTCTAATGTTCAACTTTATCTGATTAGCAAAAATAAGATGACAAATTCAAGGGCAGAGAGAAATCCGTCTTTATCCAAACCTTTGTTTGGATAAAGACAAAGGTTTGTCTTTATCCAAACAAAGTGACCCGGGAAACATTTCTCCTTTAGAATGAGATCAAAAAGGTTTCTATACAACTGTTTCTGAGCTGATGTTCGGATTCGGGGAGAGCAGGACTGTTTCAGACATTCACTGGAATGTTGAATTCCCAAAGGCTAGGCTAAACTAAATGACATCATTTGTAAGAGTAGGAGTACAGTAAGCTCTGCTTCCAGCTTTATTAAAAGCGGCTCAAGTTAACTCATAAAAACAGAATAAATGACTGAGTGTGACGTGAGCACTGAGAGGCACAGAGACAGGAGCTTCATTCTCTGTTTGCTTTTCAATAAGGAATTTCACTGCAATAAGCCTCATTTACACCACAGCGAAGATTTCAGTTAAAATTCTTTGAGTCTTTTAAGAACAATTAGAGATTAAACACAAAAACCTGAGACTGTTCGCAAATATTGACCTCATACTGTCTGCTAAAGTTAAAGTTTGCTACTAGCTCTGGTGCCTAGCGAACATTACTGACATGTTCAAGAAGATGATGTGGTTAGATCGGATCAAAATAAAGTTTTGATCTACAAACAAAGGCCCAGAAAAAAAAGAGAACTTTCACCTACTCGACCACAACCATACGGCACAGCGGTGGAAGCATTATCCCGAGGCTTTGCCTTTATTCAGTAAGATGGATGAAACTAAATCCTTAACAACCCTGGAAGGAATCAGTGAGAGGCTGCAGAGGACCAGAGCCACAATAGATTGACTCAGGTCAAGACTATTCATGAATTAGATTGGCTTTGTTAAAGCTCAAATACAAACTGAGAATCTGTGGTAAAACCTGAAAACTAATGTTTCCATCCAATTTGGCTTTGCTCCAGTTGTTTTACAAAGACAAAGAGCCAAAAGTGTGATTCTGTAGATGTTGTAGCAGAGAGCAACCTAAACAGACCTGCAGCTGTTTTCTGACAAGTCAGTAGAGCGAAATACAGATGCACAACATAGTTGTTCACAGTTTATTCTGTAAACTTTGAAAACTGTGTCTTAACATCCTTTCACCTCACACTTATGCACAACTCTGTGTTGCTTTGTCCGATAAAATACCATGAAATTTGAAGTGAAACGGTAACTTAATCTGCTGGTTGAGATTGGGAAGCAAACATAAATAGGGCAAGTTGTTTAAAACAGCATTACTAAATTATGTTAAACACACTAGGACCAAGTTATTTGATCAGTTGAATTGTTTCCTGCTCCCCAATCCTCCACAAAACTTGTACTAAAACAGTTAAGCAGAAAAATTACTCACAGGACGAGACTTTTATGATGAAGTAGCTGACTAGGTGGGAGGCTGTTTTATCGAAGCAGCTCTAATTCAGCCCTGGAAAAGCTTTAGGAGAAGCCTGATACTGTAACACTGATGCATTTTGATCTAACCATGGCACAGACCTCAGTCAGCATGTCATATCAGCCTGTAAACAAGTCTGGTTGTGTTCTGTAAAAACAGACACCGCCCAGAAAAAAAAAAGAGAAATCCATTAATGCTAAGTTCTTTTAGAAATGACCCACCTGAATGGATCGCACTCCCATTTCAGGTTTTCCTCTGGCTGGTGAAAGCAGCTGTGCAAATAAAAACATCAACCTCATGACACCTAAGAGTGCGTCTGATTATTTTTAGCTGCAGCGCTGCTTGCATGTCTGCACTGGAGAAAAGCAACAGAACAAAACCTGGTCAGACTGAAGCAACTCTCCCCAGAATGGATAAAATCCCTGGAGACTCCCATGAAAGTGGGCTCAGCCCGGTGAGCCGGTGTCGGGGCCCGGCCGCATCATTAGCAAGCCAATGTTACCTCTGGATTCCTCACATCACATGGGTGACTCATATTCATCACAGATGGCAGTCAGCACTTTACACTCCTGACGCTGCTGCTTCACACACCTCTCACTCTGCCTGCATCCTTTTTTTTCCTCTTCATACTGCAGTGTGAGTGTAGCAGCATCATGCTGGTCTGCACACTAACTGAGTAATCCCTGCAGCCACAGCTGAAGAGGCTGGACGTCACTGAGAAGTGACAATGTGTCAGAGGCAGAGTGGGCCGGGCTGGCAGCTGGGGAGGCAGCTGAGCATCAGAACCTGATCATAACTACACCTCTTAGCAGCTACAGGAGCAGCTACAGGAAGCTGCTAACAAGTTGAGATCAGGCTTTTTACAGATCACCTAAAAGTCTCAAAATAAGGTAAAATCTATTCAAATAGTACATCATATCCCATCATCCGACCTGGAACCACGAGCCTGACTGCTAATGATGTATTTAAGGTAAGAGGGCTTGTTTGATGTGCTTTAGTACTCGTGTATTGGTGCTAGAACCCCAGAAAACAAGTTTCTGGAAATAAGTAAAGTATATTTTGTTAAATGTCCAGTTCAAGTTCAAAGAAAATGAAAACACTATGTATCAGAGGAGAAAATACATTTTTTATGCCAACATAGACAAAAGCATAAATTATTATAAAAAACAGTTCTTAACTTAAATCATTAAAGCTGAAGCATGCAACTTTTATTTTAAAAAATATGTTTTTTAAAACTGTCACCGTGTCATGACGGTATAATATGAGCCAGATAATCTGTTTAAAGATCAAACTCCTCCCAGTCAAAATGGCGATGTCAATCAATCCATGATATATGGTGCTAAACGTGGTAAAGGTAGAGAAACAACTTACAGCACCAGGTAAACCGAGGATGGAGCCGAACTCAGGACAGACATGTTGAGTTCTGCAGCCTCCGTATGCGGGGCGCCGCTCTGACCACTGCGCCTCGCAATGCCCCAGCATTGGCCTTAAAGGGTCAGTGTGATGTATTTTACAATCACACAGAATCACTTTATAGCATACACAAGTAACTATGTTACCTTCTGTTGTTATAAAAATGCTGAATATATCAAGCATGACTTTGTGATTTAACACCTTGAAATTGGGCCACTGTCTCATTAAGAAAGTCCTTCTCTTTCTGACCATTCGCCTTCAGGAAGTTGACAACATCGCTCAAGGGTTAATAGAGGATGGCTCTGATTCTGATTCCTGTCCTGGTTCTGGTCTTGGTCACTGCTATCCTCTTAAGAAAGCTTCCAATCCTGCCATTCTTAACTCTTTATCTGGGACCTCCTCAACAGAAAAACAAGATGGCAACCCTTCACAGAAAGAAACACAATCCAGAAAAGAAAGTAATCTGAGCACAGTATTTAACGTCATATTTCATTCTTATACACAAATGTGCTTCAATGTCCAACAATAACATGAGAAAATAGTAAACGTGTAAATATTCAGCAGCTTTGTTTGATGGAAGTGTCCATCAAAGACAGATTTGTCAACACAAACCCAGAACTGTCTCAGGAGAGCATGCCTGTCAGTCACAATGCATCTTTCTGCTCACTATAGAAACTTCAGTGTGTTAAAGGCAGAACAATGGAGCACTGCTGTGCCACAGTTAACACTCCTCTGACAAGGCGTGATTGAGCGCTTCAAAGCTACGGCGCTGGCAGAGACTCTAAAGCTGAAATGAACCCTCCTAAGAGCAGATGAACAAAACAACCACGGGAGGTAGAGTTCAGGCTTTTCATCATTTACTCCGTCTACAAGTTGGATCGTCCACAGGTAGTACTCGGATGATTTACCAAATGTTGACTGCAACTCTGTTCTACAGCGATCAGTTCCACATCCAGACGGATGCTGTAAGGGCATCAGCTGCTCCGCTCTGCTAGCAGCAGAGAGAACATGTGGGTGTGCTGCAGTGCAGCAGGGAGACCTGACCCGTTACAAAACCACTGCTATTTCTGGAGCCAGAGATGGCCAGAAGTGGAGGTGTGCTGACTGGTATGGGCGTGGAGTCGGGCTCAATGTCCAAATGCTCTCATTAGTAATAACCGCAGATGACAGCAGCCATGTGGCAAGGCATCCTCCTAATGAGCAGCTTATTATACAGGCAGAGGGGAGTAATGTGGGACAGATGTTTTAAACCCTGCAAGGACTCTACTGCTGCTGCTGGTGGACGGATTGATTATTTTATTTGTTCTTTATTTTACCAGAATAAAATCACCTACTGATATTAAAACCTGTGTTTCAAAGAAATCCTGGTCAAAATGTCAGAGGACAACAAAGTCAGCACAATCTCTATACAGGCTACATCTCCCGCCCAACTATTTATTGTTAATCTTGATTTTTATATGTTGTTTTTGTTACGACCCAGTTGAGGAGGGACAAGACACTGCTCAAACAGTTTGTGCTCAAAAATTTAACCAAAGGACAAGGCAAACAAACGCAAACTGTAACTTCACTGTTGGCAAGGATTTCTTCCAACATGGTGATTCAACATAGTCTGATGGAGAACAACAGCTGAGGTTACTATTAGCAGAAATGTTTATTTTTATCAAGAACTGAAACTTGAAACAGAAAATGGATGATTCGTCATGACAGAAAACATAACTGGGATTTTAATTTGTTTTCTTTATAAACTGTTAGCAAAAGAGAAGTTAGTTTGTTTGTAGAAAATATGGAATTATAGTGAAGATTTTTGATGTCAACAAAGTAAAGTGGCGCAAACTGACACTGATTTAGCACGCACCTCACCAGCATGGGCAGAAGGGAACTAAGACTTGTTCAAAAGGTAACTGATTAACTCATTTCCACGCACAAGTTATTGTGCAGTAATGAAGCCACTACTGTCAGAACCAATCAGATTTTATCTCTGAGTAGATGCATGCCAGAGGATTATATTATGGGCTGCAACTTAAGCAAGTAATGAGTATGCTGGAAGTAGCTTTCCAACCCTGGTCGTAAGTTGGGGATGATGAGGTTATGCAATGCCACAGTTTGCCCAAACTAAGCCGAGTGAATTTTTTCCCTGTTAGAATGTAAACGAGGCACCAAGAGATGAATGCTAGAAATCCTAAGGTAATACAGAAGGGAGAACATGACTTATTTTTCCTGTGTTTCAGCTGCTAACAGTCATTGTCGAGAACATAGATGCTCATAATTACTGCGTCGACCGCAATATCGAGTCTTAAAACAACCCCCAGCCTGGCCTTTTTCACAAACAGTTTTAGCTCTCAGATTAGCTGCCAGAGGCTAAAACTGATTTGTCCAAAAGCCCATTTAAAAACTGGAGCGTTATGTGATGTGATAAAGACAGAAAAGCCTCTCCCTTGTTTGACTGTGTTGCTGGCCAGGAAGCCTTCCAGCAATGATATGAGAGCATTTCCAACAACTCTTTCCTTCAAGGTTAAACAGAAAGCACCACAAGCTTGACAATGACAAACTGAGAGCCTCCAGCATTTAGCCTGCACTCTTGATTCAGTTCTAACAGAAGGTTTCCTCTGTTATGACGAATGCAGGCCGGTTAGGAGAGAAATAAAAATAGACATTGAAATCAGGTGCACCAAACCGGAGATGCTGGCACACCCAATCAGCTAGTAAACTGGAAGGCAGTCTGTGATCTAGTCTGATAGTATCTAGTTAACCTGTTCAACTACTTACCACTGACTGGAGTCTTATACTGCTGTCCCACTGGACCCTACAGAGTGATGTATTAAGAGTGATGAACATTACCAAGAGGAAATGGATGCAGATATATTATTGTGTTTATTGCACATCAATGACTTGTGTTGCAGACTGAGGCATACAGCTGAGCATTGTCCATTAAGTGCTAAAAACAGGTCAACAAAAAGGACATGCAGGACCAAAACAAACAACACACACATATACATTTTCTCTTTGATCCATAAATAGTTTTGGATAAACAATCAGATTTGTCAGATTATTCTGTGCAGTGATGACCCATTGCACGGAGTAATACAATTAATACTAGCCCAAAATCCTCTAAAACTTCATAAGCCTGTAAGATGTAAAACTTCAGAGAGCAAGTGAGAGTTAATGAGGCTGAAATCATAAACACCACAATGTTACTTTAGGTAAAACACGACGAGAAGCTGGGCACTATAATCCTGAACTCTCCATGATAGAGGTCAGTGTCAACCACTATCCTAAAGTATTGAGGAACTGCTATTTAACCTGTTTGAGAAAAATGTTCAAAAAGTCCCAGGTGGACAGCAGATAGTCCTACAGAGAGGATTTTTCAACACTTTACAGTTTTCAGGTCTCAATTTATTGAGACATACAGCATACAAACATACAGCATCAGCACAACTGGTGCGGTAGGGAACATGAAGGCCACTTCTGCTAACCAAAAGTAAAACAATACAAAGATTGTACATCTGCATCACTACAGGCATCATACATAAACAAGCAATGAGAGAAACCAGTGGCCATGAAGCAGCAGAGAGACGTTATAGATATATAATACTATAATACTTTCAACAATGGTTAAAGTGCTAAACTCACTGCACTAACATGGCAGCAACTTGGTCTTATCCTATGTACATATACAGACAAACTGTATATTCACTGCAGTCAATATATTTCCAATATTGTGTGGTTTTGTAAATGTCTTCTATTCTACCTTAAATGTACTTCTCTCATTACTCTTTTACACCGATGGTAGTGGGCGGGGGGGTTGACTGTAGCACCATTGTTACATAACTGTACAATGAGCATTCAGTTTAAATTATTCTGCATATGATTTGTTTGTTATAATGGCAAACTGTTGAAATTTTTGCTCACTTTTTTTCCATAGCAATTGGATCCCAGCCCATGTCTACAGGTACAAACTGTAATGTATAATCACAGCTTTATAAGGATAGATCACACAAAGTCATAAGTGATTTTTGATCCAAGTCCTTCTCAAATAATCTTGCCGTCACCAGGTCTGATGCCACCACACCTGCTTACAGAAAGAATCAATAACATTTTATGTCACTGGTGAACAAACTTGGTTTGTACCTCCACTCTCTTTAACCTGTCATGTATAAAAAGAAAAGCGAACCAAAGGCAACCATAAAGAGCGTTTTTACTGTTTTCTCATCTTCTGATAGGAGCACAGCTACAAAGTGAGAAATCCCCTAAAGCAATCCCAGACACAAGTTTAAGCATTTCTGTATCGTGACTGAATATCTGAGACTAAGCGGCACTTAGCTTTACATCTGATGAATGCAACTAAGGGGCAAAAGGAGCTTTTTGAAGGTCGATCATTCACCTCAGTCCTATCTTGTCCTACATTTAGCCTTTAACCCATTTTAGGCCACACAGCTTAGCAGAAAGAGCTGTGTTTTTTGTTTTGTTTTTTGTTTTTTTTGTTGTTTTATTTTGCAGAATAACCTTTCAAAGCAGCATTTGGCTGTTAGTCCTGATGATCAGAGCTCTGAGGACAACTAGAGGAGTGATGCTGTAATGAGCAGCCAGCCTCCATCACAGCAGATATATCAGGTGATGTAGTCAATGCAACATACTCTGATGTAGCATGGGTATTAGCTTGAAGGTAACGCTGGAAGCAGACACAACAACATGGCAGCCGTGTATACACGCCAACATCATGTCAGTCACTGGCAGGGGCAGCCTCTGGCAAACACAAGCTCCCAGCTTACAGCAGAGTGAAGGCAGCCAGCAGGCAGCCAGCTAGCAGCTAGCTCAGTGAATCACACACACATGCAAAATCTCGGAGGAAAACAGATCCCCTCCCTCCGTAACACAACAGACACAACTGAGACAGGGACGTCCTCGTCCTTCGTCTCAAACAAAGAGGCTGGTGAGGAAGATGGAGAGATGAAATGATGGACTGATGGATGCAGGAGAAGATATCAGATAGATAGCTCACCAGGTTGCCTTCTTCCTTTCTCTCTCTCTCTCTCCTCCTCTATCTGCACATTATCCAGGCTAGGTGTGTGTGTGTGTGGACATGTATGGGTGTGTATGTGGATGTGTGGCGAGCCGGCAAGGATACACACCGCTACATCCCCTCCTCTGCCTCTTTCTGATGATCCCTCCCTCTTGCTCTCTCCTCCCTGTGATTTATTTCATTATTTCCTCTCTCTCTCCAGCTCACTCGCCCTTTCTTCCCCTCCCTCTGCTCACAGCTGGTAGAGCCGCTTTGCTTTTCTCCTTCTCCTCTTCTCAGCTCCTCCCTTTGGAGTCAATCATCCTTCATCTGCTTTGTCAATTTTCTTTGGCACAGAAAACAATCAAAAATAAACTCGGAGCTAAAGAGGCGGCAGGCTCATGTTGTACATTGTGTACAGAATATAATAAACCTCTCCTGCCTGCCTGCCTCACTTTCACACTGTGTCCGCCTCTGTTTCTTGTGTTGATGCAGCAGAGATGCAGGCTCCGCCCCCGGAGAGACAGCGGTGCCAGGCCAGCTGATGGGAAGAGAGGGGGATGATGGGAAAAAAGGGGCGGCAGTATGTGGAGGAGCAGGAGGAGGGTGTAGTTTGGTGGTGATGGGGACGAGGAGGATGAAAGGGGGGTTCCAGTGCAAAGCAGCCTCTGTCCCCTGAGCACATCATCTAGGATTTTAACATTTCCACCTCCTCCCAGTCGGCATCAGTTTCAGCACACAGAGGGAGGTCTGTTCATCCCATCTCTCTCTGTCTCTCTCTCTCTCACACACACACTTCATATGCCTCTTAGTTTGGTTAAATTATCAACATCAAACTGCTTTCAGGAGAATTTTCTTCTTCACTGAGCTTTTGATGTAGCTGGTGTCATACAACTTTTGCATCATTAAAACATACTGACATAAATTCAAGATTCCTATTTAATATGTCATTTTAGAGGAAATCTTCACATAGAAATACTTCTATCTCTGGAAAAGAAAGTGACTTAATTCCACTTAAAAAGCAAAATCCAAAATTTTACTTGCAATCAACTTGATTTCAACAACTAAATAATAAATGTTTATGACTATTAAAAGACTGAAAGATAACCATTAACTGTTTACATAACAGAAAAGAGTGGTGATGCTATTTGGCACTATGAGTCCACTTTTTGTTGATGTTGTTGGTTTTATCTTAAACCAAACATAAGTGATTTGGGTTTTAAACTGGACAACAAACCTGGAGCTGCAGTAAAGTCCTGGTTTTATTAGGGATGATATTGATATCTGATTTTCATATCGCTGTTATGGTAAATGATCTTTACTTGTATAGTCTTCTGAAACCCAAAAACCCAAAGCGTCACACAGTACACTCGGTCATTCACCTATTCACACACTGATGGTGGCAAGCTGCAGGATAGTAGCCACAGAGGCCCTCCACCGGTGCTACCGGACAGGCAGGGTGGGTGAACGATCTTGCCCAAGGACATAACAGAGAGAGGCAGAATGGGGCTACAGCTGACAACCAATATTGTTTGTATCATACATATTTCATTACCAATTCGGCACCTTGGAAAAAAAAAACCAAAAAAAAAAACAAGCACAGAGCAGTCTTCATCACTGCTGTTCTTCAACAGCTGAACTTCCCACAATGCAGCGCTGCATCCCTGTCACTGACATGACCAACCACATACTGCATGATCAACCTACTGCCAACCTGAAACAAACAGCAACAAGATGAAAATAAATACTGGTTATTAATAAACTTATTTCATTGTATAGTCCTTCGAAGCTATTTAGTTTTATTTATCAGATTGATACAGATTTTTTTTTTTTTTAATGACTAATATCAGCCGATATCGATGTTAGTGTTGATATATTGTGCATCTCTAGTTGTTATCATTTATAGCAGTTGGCAAGTTTTTTTTTCTTCCAACGCATTTTATCAACAAGGAAAATTATTGATCTGTGAGGTAATGTTGCGGCACAGTTTTCTTGAGAGTATCCATGAGACAAACAAAACCCAAAACAGTCAGGAATCCTATCAGTGTGATGCAAGAACAATGGTCCTTGCATCCATTGTGATGCAAGGAAAATGAATTACTGGATCCAACTGGAAAAATTTGCTCCAACACAAATTATGAGCATAAAACAGCAAAAATAAAACTGAAGTTATGTTTTTGACTTCCTGAAATAAGACTTATTTATTGCCTTCCTTGGCAGCTGGTTGAGTGAGTTTTGTTTGTAGAGCAGTGATCCGTTAATTTGAGAGGCTGCTTGTATTGCTGGGTACATGTGTTTGTTGTTTCTGCCATTTAGCTTCTTCGGGTTGGAACTTGTTTCTGTTGTTTTGATGAGCCTTTCCCCGTTACATGGACATGCAAGACGCATATATTGAGTTATATGTTTCAGTCTGTTCAGTTTTTTTTTTTTTTTTTTTCTTACTATTACTCAACAAGGTCATGGATCTCCAGCTAACCCGTTTTGCAAATCCACCCATACTCATTTCTGACAGCAATTTTTCGCTGCAAGTGGATGAGTCAAGATGTTTGATTGTTTGGTGTATTAAGCCGCACAATTCATTACACTGTGCAAACAGCATCACATAGCTAAAGCTCTCTTCCTTGAAGTGCTTTGTACAAACACAGAGGACTTCCCCACCGATGTGGGAACATTTCCAAGAAAAGCTACATTTAACCAGGAACTTCGAAAAGGTTCTCCACCAATATCAAGGATTTTGTCTAAGTGAAGGGTCAGTTCATACCAAGTTTCTTCCAAAAAACTTGGTATTTTTAAGAAATACCAAGTTTCTTGAAAATATTCCAAGCATGAAACCTAGTTGTGGAAACATCTTGGGTTCTTTCATTTTTTTGTTGTTGTTGTTCTGCATAGTTTCAGAAAATCTGAGTTAGACTTGAAAATAAACAGTGTGAAAATAAATAAGCAACTGTGACTTCCTTCATCCTTCCATCCTGTGAACCCTGATACTCCTCCCTGAAAAGACAAGCCTGTCCTCGCCTCATCATTCAACGAATTAACAAAGCATGAAACCAAATTAAGCTTAGCAGATAATATAAAAGTAAAACTTTCATTACCTACCCACAGAACAACACTCTTCTCTTCGCCCAGGAAACCTGGTTTAAGTCTCCACTAAAGCCGAAAGTTCCCCATGAAATACAACACATAGAAATACACACACGTCCAGCAGTATGGTTCAAAATCAGCAGAAAGTTGCTAGCACAGCAAATAGGCAGCGAGGGAGTGAAGCAAACAGTGTGAGAACAAACTGGGGGAGGAACATGGCAGCAGTGAATCCTCGCAGTTCAACAGCTGGACTGATTCTACATTGCTGTGTATCAACTTGTCCATCCATCCACAGGTATACTCCTTATATTCCTGAATCAAAAAGGCTCAGCTCAGAGCTCTGACAACTTCATTCAATCTGTAATTGCATATGTCCATTCGACTCTATTCGTTGCAAAACATGTTTAACAAGAGGCATGTCTTTCTCAAACACTAAAATCTGGCTTTATACACACAACTAATAAATTATTGGTTAATTATTATATCCAGATTTTTTTCAAATACAGTTCTAATCAGCATCTACATTTTTCATAAATGTTATGTTGCTAATGGTTATATTTGTATTTACTTATATCTAACAACTTGGATGGAGTAACTTGTCAGCAAATAAGCAACTTCCCCTGGGGATCAACACAGAATATCCTATTCTGTTCTGACCAGGAGTTAGAAGATCTGTTGAACTGTTATTACCTGAACCACTTTTGTCCACACATCTGCAGCTCATTGCATAATTTCTGTTTCAGATTGCTCTCCGTTAACCTAAAAGATGGTTGTGTGTGTTAAATTAGACCAGACCTCTTCTGGCTCCAACAACCATGTTCTTCAAGGTCACTACATTCCTCTTTCTACACAGCCAGACACACTGTTCAATCAGGTGTTTAACATTTGCTTCTTGTAGGACCTTACCAAAACATTTCAAATGTTAATACAGCGAATTCCATATTTGTTTCCCTGATCTTACCAGTTAAACTTCTCTAAAAGTGTAATCTTGTAAACCAGTTACTGCAGCGAATCCTGGTGTTTGAGGTTCAACTGTTCAACTTGCAGAGTGTACATCACATTGATGAGAAGGCCACCATGAAATTGGATAAGCACATTCATGTCCCTCAGAGACCAAACCCGGTGCTTTTAATTACAGCATGTCCTTTGCTCCTCCAAGTCATTTTCGATGTGCAGTGTCCAAAGGAAATTTTGTTGAATATAATTTAAGTACTATCTTAACTTCTGCATAGAATGTTATTTTATTGCCTAGTCCTCAGGACGTTGTTAGAACAAACCAGTTCTTTATCAAACAAACACTAGGTTACTTCCAAGTAACATTTTAAAAATGTATGTTTATGTTCTAACATTATCAGTATAACAGGACGCAGATATTGTTAATCACTACATTTTACACCGTTTTTTTTATACCTTTTTGCACTGATCAAAGTCAAAATGAAAGACAATGTTCAAACTCATTAACAATGTTTGCGGTATTTCTCAGAGCTGTATTTCTCTGCTTGCATACAGATGCAGACGGTTTAACCAAGGCTCATTATTTTGGGCTAATATTTACATATCTGTGTAAATGGATCCAACCCAGTAGTATCCCAGTTACTTTCATGTTAACATTTCTAGAGTTATGGGGCGTTTCTTAGCTACAGCTAAAAATAACTCAAGCAAACAGCAGAAATGTGAAAGTAAGAGCACTAATAGACTCTTTCTGCTTCTACTAAGGAAAGATTAGGTCACTCTGTGGCCTACCAGGCTGGTACTGTGAATGCAAAATAGAAAATGCTACCAATCCAATAAAACATCTTGCGAAATTTTCTCATTGTTAAATATGCCACAGTCAAATCTTAGTGGTGTCATAACATAGAGGTGACTGGGAACAACAACAGGTCAATCACCAAGTTGTAGAAGGAATAAAATCAGAGAGTGGACTGAGAGGATGTAGAGATTCCCAATTCTCTACAAAGTCAATCTAAAGGTCATGTCACCTTCGCATTATCTCAAGAATATTGATTAGAGAGCTTCAGAAAAGCATGATTTGGACCTAGCCGTTTTGTTCGGGTAAAGAAAATCTTAATGCTTCGGGACACCCAGACATTCTGGACCCTTTCATTCTGGTAGAGAGACGGCAGACGATCCCTTCAGTCTCAGCATTGAAGCTCAAAAAGGTCCATAAGGACATTGATGAGTGGCTTTAGTGTGGAGGAATCTTCCTGGTCAGCACATAGCCCTGAGTTGAACTGTTTATTAAAACACTTTTGGGAAGCATTCAACTGAAGATTGTGAGCCAATCATTCAAGATCAGTAACTCTTCTGAATAATGGTAGAACGGTCAGTTTACATAAACCTGCTACTAAGCCTCGCCTTCTTCATATGATGGGTCAGAGCATATTCCAGTCTTAGTCTTGGGTTTTTATATACGAGTAAAGTCAGGTGACCCAAAGTTTTTAGTATTATAGAACCTTACAGAGAAAGTTCAAAGGAAAACTGGCAACATCCACACATTAGGTCACTTTGTTTTCTAAAACCTTGATGTAGAAAGGTTTTAGAAAGTCCGCTGCTCAGCTCCTAAGTGACCTGCATGTTATCTCTGACCAAGTCCCAAGCACATATTGCTGACATTTACACAGTACTATGATTGGCCGCCTCTCAGATACAGCTGCAAAAAACTGTGCAAAGTTGAAATAAATGTGAAAAGGGGGCTAAAGAATGCTCTTACTGTCTTCTCCAGGGCAGGGCATGCCTGGCTGCTCTGGAGCGCTGGGGAAAACTGGAAGAGACAAAAAGAGTTTCACAGGTTACACTCCAAACAAAAACATCACTGATTTACTTTGCGCTCAGGTTCTAAAAGGCAAGAGTGACTTATAAGTAATGGCAGTGACAAATGTAAAAAATGTAAACATTAGTTACAGACCAGGTCAAAATTGATTGATACTCTTATAGTTCTTTAAAACAATACAGATTTTTTTTTCTTGGAAAGTGATAGAAGAAATTAGACTTTGATTGAAAGACTAAAGTTGCCAAGAAAGTAGACTTCAAAAACTGAAAGACTCACATCTAAACATATTGTATCAGTGAATACGACATGATTAGATTCACCCAGTGTGGAAGGTGTGGAAGGCCTTAAGTGCTACAGATTAATCAACTAAAGTGTCGTAAAATGCGTATTTATACAAATGAACATTTCAATAATCAGTTGTTATTTTTATGTTTTGGGTAAATAGTAATTATTTCACTATTATTTTATTCCATAGCAACATGCTAGAAACAGTAAAGAGCTGGTCTAAAGTGTTTGGCTGTTATCTACTGAGGATCAGGTCGGACCACAAGCTTTAGAGTTTGATTATTAACAAAATGAAAGAAGAAGGGGGGGCAGAGAGGGTCACAAATTTAATACCAATAGGCCTTTGGGCACTAATAGTAGTCTACTATACTACTATTTGTAGTATAGTAGAAATGATCTTTCTGAATGCTGAAAGATCATTTCAATAAATGAGAAATATATTTTTTTAATGGTTAGAAAAGTTTCTGCTTCACATTCTGTTCCCAGTCACCTCTATGTTATGGAGGTGGTTGCAAAAAAAAGTGTCAATGTTTGAGGTGTCACTTAAACTAAAGTGACACCTTTAAATTAATAAAAAATTATTAATATTAAATTATTAAATAAAATATAAAATTATTAAAATTAATTTAAAAAATTAATAAAAACTTTGTTTTTTATTAATTTAATCAATAATGAATTATTAATTATAATCAGTAATAACAGCATAAGCCAAATAGCAATGTAAATTCTGATTCCCAATAATTGAATGAAATGAATTTTAATCCAATGAACCATTTATTGGCAATTAATTGTATTTCGATTATTTGTTTACATCCCCAGTCTGGATGTTATTATATGGTTAGAAACAAGAGGAGTTTTTTGGCAACAGATGTTTTGAAATTATGATTTAATAATTTGCCTTCAGATCTTTATATTGCTCCAAGACAAAATGCCTAATGTCCAGTTTGAACACAGCTGTGGAAGAAACTCACCATGCAGCAGCAGTCCAGATCTCTTGCTTCTGCTGTAAATCCTAAAAGCCTCCTCCAGCTCCATCTGAGAGGAAATAGTGCAAGGGTCTCCTGCAAACACAAACAGGTCACATTAGAAAGAAAAATGGGGTGCCTGTATCATCCTAACTGTGAAATACAAGGGTGGAAGCTTCATGTTGTGTTGTTTTGCTGTAGGAGGAACTGGTACAATTCATAATCGTGAGGAAATAACATTATGTAGAAATATTGAAGCAGCATCTAAAGACATCAGCCAGCAAGTAAAAGCTTGTGCACAGATTGGTCTTCCAAATGGACAAAACCCAGAAGCATACATTCAAAGTGGTTACAAAGTGGCTGAAGGACAACAAAGTCAGAGTTTTGTGTGGCCATCACAAAGTCCTGAGCTCAGTGAAAATCAGTGTGAAAATCTGAAAAGGTTTTGTGGTTGGCTTTGCCTTTACTGTGCAGGCGACAGTCATAGTAAGAAATTGTCTTTTAAAAGACAAGGCTCAGTAAAGGGACGGTGTTGGGAAGCTTTTGGGCTATGTGTGGTTTCCTTCATTACCCGCAGATATCCACTGGAGGAAGCCAGGGACCTGCTGCTCCACTGGAGGGAGGACCTGGTGCATGATCAGAAGCACCTGAAATTGATCAGCCTCATCTGCCAGAGTATAAGAGGAGCCGGTTGCCATTCCTTTTTCCAGAACTCCAGACAAAGATGCACATTTCATTATTCACTTTGTTCAAAAACCTTTTGCTTTTTTCTAATTGCCTCCTGAGTGTTCTGCGTGTGGGCCAAAAGCATGACAGGCAAAAGTTTCACTGACCCATTCCTTTACCATAAAGGATAATTCTTCCACCTTAGGGTACTCTGAAGAATCCTGAGGATTGGTCAGAGAAGAATACACAAACTCAAAGTTCCTCTCGGGAAAATGAGGGGTAACTTGGTCCACACAAATCCGGAATCTGATCCAGATCTAAACTCCAGAATCCAAGTACTAAGGACAAAATCTGGAATCCTGAATCCAAACGACTAGTCAGACAGAGAGCAGGAGTCATGCACCACAAAGCAATCCAAATAGGCATACAACTAACAGCAAAACAGGGGCATGCAATTGAGGTAATCAGGAAGAGAGTAACTGGTGCATTCAGAGGTGGCTGTGATAGCTGGTTGAGTCTGAGGTCTTATTTTTGTGATGGGTCAACAAGTCTTGTATAATTCTACAGATGAAAGACATAAAATAATTTCCAAGTGCAATGTGATTGTGAGGCCTTGTGAAACAGCCAGTCCAGGAAGCCCAGGAAGAGGACTTCAGTTTGCAGAAGTACTCAGAAGAGAATATACAAACTCAGCAGAAGTCAAACAGATATATGGTATCTGACCCTGTAGTTCATTCACCTTCATCATCGATCCACTTGAGTGTGATGGGCTGTTGCTTAGCAACGCTGCACATTGTTCTCACTTCCTCACACAGCTCCACGAAGCTTACCGTGGCAGCCAAGTCAGTGATCAACATCAACCTGAAACCACACAAACAGAAGATGTCAAGAACAGGTTTTCACTTTAAAGACTGGAGCTTAATCAAATTAATCAGAGTATAAGAGGAGCCGGTAGCTTAATCATTACTACTGAATGCAGACAAAACTTCACCTTGATTATGTGAAATATAGCAAAGACTCAATGAAACTTAATGTTTCAGATGCTTCCTCAAAGCATTTACAGGGCAAGGTCACACAAACAGGTTTACAGAGAAAATGACTATGTATTCATAAAGGCCCACTCATTACAGCCTTCTTGTTTATCATTTTTATAAAGCATGTAAACAAATACAACAAAAATAACGCATCAGGATCCAGTAATGCATGCTTTAAACAATGTGGCTCTCACAGTCTCATGATCGACGGCGATCACTTAAACCTTTGGTGAAATCAAATCGAAGATGTACGACAGTAGAACTTTGCTATGTTTAGCAGTGAAAGTAAGAGTATTTCCACAGGAAACTCAAGGAAGTGGGACAGAACGGCCTCAATCAGTGAGGATGATCAGCGTGACTCCAGAGCAATGAAGGGTCATGTGGTCTGATAACTACATGCTCCCAACAAGATCCAGAGAAACTCCTCCATGCATTTATCTTTAGTGTCATTGATTACTGCAACTGTGTTTTCACAGGTCTGCCTAAAAAGAAAAAAAATCTGACAGCTACAGCTGATGCAGAACGCTGCTGAGCTCGCTCTCACTAAAACCAGGAATATAAAGCACATCATGCCAATTCCAAATCCTTTACACTGGCTCCCTGTAGCTCAGAGAACAGATTTTGGAATACTGTTAGTTTATAAATCGCTGAACAACTTGGCACTAAAATACATTAAAGAGCTGCTGTTGTATCAACCTTCCAGATCTCTCAGGTGACAGCAATTAGCTTCTATTTGCCACATATCTGGAAAAAACTGTCAGAAAACTGCAAACGCTGAGTTCCTGTAAATCAATGCTAAAATTGTACCAGTTTAGAGTAGCTTTGAACCCATCATCACTGGAACATTGACCGACATACATGACATGTGACGATGGTATTGATGATGGCACTTGACAAAATGCAATGTTTGTTTCTGGTTTCTCAACAGTTGACTGTATGGTGTTTTTGACATTTTTGGTTTTTATAATGTAAAGCACTTTACATCATAAAATGCTTAACACATTATCAATCACTCAATCAATCACATTTTTTTGTGCAGCACATTTAAGCAGCAAGGCATTTCAAAGTGCTTTAAATCATAAACACAAAAACACAAAGTCATGAAACACAGACTCAATAATCAAGTCGAGATTTAAAGGAAGTCAGTGTTTCAGCAGTTTTACAGTTTTTGTTCCAGATTTGTGGTGCATAAAAGCTGAATGCTGCTTCTCCTAGTTTGGTTCTGGTTCTGGATGCAGAGCAGAACAAAACCAGAAGACCTGAAAGGTCTGGAAGGTTAATACAACAACAGCAGCTTTTTAATGCATCGTGGTGCTAAGACATTCAGTGATTTATAAACTAATAACAGTATTTTAAAGTCTATTCTCTGAGCTACAGGGAGCCAGTGTAGGGACTTTAGGACTGGTGTTTTGTGCTCTGTCTTCCTGGTTTTAGTAAGAACCCGAGCAGCAGCGTTCTGGATCAGCTGCAGCTGTTTGATTTGTTGAGCAGACCTGTGAAGACGCTGTTGCAATAATTAATGTTATGTCCCTGTGAGCACATTTCAGCCTCGTTGCTGAAATGTGCTTATAGACATAAACTTAATTGATTGAGTGACAAGTCCAGACCGACTCTCTTCCAGAGGGATATTCCAGGATGACAATGCCAGTACTCACGGGCTCTGATTGTGACCAAGAGATTCAAGGAGCATGACATCATTTTTACTCATGGATCGCTCTCCACAGAGTCCAGAACCTTTTTATAGGGGCATCCTTCATTTACACTGAAAGCCATGGTGATCTGCAATCTATAATACTGAACTTTTTGGAGCATGTTCTGACTTTATTACAAGTGAGATGCTGACTACTAACAATGTTTCCTCACAGTCCCACTCAAAGAAAAAGTTAGCTGAAATAGTAAATAGGATGATATTTATTCTTCCAAGCCTCTAGATGGAGCTTATGTGCACACACACCACATGTCTAAGAACAAATATGTTAGTTACTTTTCCGGTTTACGAATCAATGACCAAGACTTTACCCTCTCTTAAACACTAAGACTATAAAATGAACACGATGGTGAACTCAAAGGTCATAAACAATGTGTTGATTATATCTGTTGTTTGAATTTCATCTCAGTGGTGGCCTTCATGTACCCTTATCAGCTAAGGACTTTTCTAAATAAGGGTGCACATGTTCAGTTTCAACATCCACACTCAGAGTTCTGTTGGGGACTGAATGTGGATTGTTCTGCAGCTTGTATTGACATTCAACAATGCAGCTGATCTGTACCAACGTCCACATGGCGACAGGGCCAAGCACACACTCAGCAGTGTGTTCGAGAGTGGAATCTGTCTGAGCTGCAGTGAGTGGTCTCCCAAGTGTGTCAGACAGCTTTCTGGGTGTGTTTATAGCAACTACCAGTTGGACTCTGACAAGGTGGAGCAGAAACAGCGTGCCTCTCTGCAGGGAATTCCTCCACACTGTTTAACACCCACCTGAGTGAAGGTAGAGCACTCCGGCGTAAAGGTATAACTGAAGAGATCAGGTAAAGTTGCTTCATTACTGATCCAGCAAATGTTTCTCAAATCGTTCAGATACAGATCGCCTCGACTCACTGGAATTATTAAGATGTCACCATAAACAAAGTTTATCGTACTGAGCTAATCAAGTCAGATATGTTCTTGTTTCTAATATAATACTCAGCTTCAAGCCTTTTCTAAAATTACACAAAACAAAATAAGTCATAAAAGTGGACACAGATACTGGACCGGATCGGTAACAGCCAATAATCTAGGCTGCAATATAAATATCATACCAGGACACTCCTAATATCTGATTCTAGAGCTATTTATATTTTACATTACTTACACATTTAAAGTGTAATAAAAGCCTGAGCAGTAACAGTTTCTTCAGACAGACACAACTTGTCAAACTTCCTAGAGTCTAGTGCTTTCTCTCTTTCCTGTCATCCCCTCTGCAGCTCCTCTGTGCCTCTGCTTCAGATGCTCATCCATCACACTTTTGTTGCTGCTGGAAACCAAAGCTTTTCAGGGTAAACACCACCTCTCTCCTCATTCATTGTCCTCCATCCTGAATCAGTCCCATAGTTGCATTCTTCAGGGTTCTTGTTCCACACTGCAGCAGACAGGCTACATGTTTTTAAAATGTTGTCTTGATGAAGACCAACAGCAACAATGACTTAAGCCCGGAGATATTTCTAGAAAAGTAAACTTTCTGTATTAGAGGAAAAATAGATAGTCGTCCTACTTCCTTCCACCATTGATGGAACTCTATGAAATCTGTTTGACTTTTTTTTCCCCCCCAAATTCCACTTTTTTCATTCTAACCACACAGGCCTGGCATGTAGAATATGAATGTGTTTCATGTTTATGTCCATCTACAGGACAACAAGGGACTGGAAGTTCCAGTCCTTCTACATTAGGGGTTTTTTGGGTTTAATGTTTATTATATAACATTAAATTTTCCCTATTTTTAAGGTTAACCTTCACACAAATTTACTTTTCATTCAATATTTATTTGATAGGGACAGATGAAGATTATCTGAATTTTATAACCACGGCTAATTCACAACAGCTGCAAAATAAAAAGTTGAGATCAAACGATAAATACAATAAAATGATCAGAAGTCCAGTTCAGTTGTTAAAGTTCAAGTAATTGGGGTTGTATATATATTAGAATCTTTACCTTTATTGCATAGTCTGAGGTAATTAAGATGACACACCCACAGCAGAGGGCAGCACAGATAGATACAATGCTTGTGTAGCCTGAAGCCTGATAACACAGATCACTTCCTGCTCCATAACCAGAAACCAAGAAGCCTTTGGTCCAAGTCAGCACCTTAAATCTCAACTGCTGAAATAAGACACTGCAGGTGAGATTTTAGGGTAAGCTCTCAACCAGACAGGCTCATAGGATACATGATTGCATTCTAATGAATTCCTTATGGAATCACCAGGAAGCCCCCACAATATCCCTATAAGATGGAGATAGAGGGGCTGTGCCTATCTCCGTCTTACCCTGGACAGGTCGCCAGTCCATCACAGGGCAACACAGAGACAGACAGGACAAACAACCAAATAACCTAACATAACCTCTTGTTTTTGGACTGTGGGAGGAAGCTGGAGTACCAGGAGGCAAACTACACATGCATGGCCTACTCAAACCTATAGGACCTTCCAGCTGCAAGGCAACAAAGCCACTGTGCAGCCCAGTTCATAACCAATATAATTAATTTATATGACTATGCAGTCATAAACAAGTTCTTTTTTTTATTTATTTATTTATTTAATTTCACTCAGTAATAACCCAGTTTCATCAAGTCAATGAGCTGGCTTTCCTCCTCTGCAAGCATGTGACCACAGTGGAAACAACCAACTCTCCTTTAACAGGAAGCAACCTCCAGCTATTTAGCTTCACTGGATCCTTTAATGCTATGCATGCTAACATAATTTAACCCATTGGTTTAAGTGACTGACAACATATTTTCCCAATGAAGTCATGTCCAGAGTTTTGTAGTAGGAACAGCTCAGATCCTGGATGATCAACTATGGAGGCTCATCATGTCAGCTCTTAACGAACTCTGTATGTGAACAAGTACTTAGCTAAAGATACTTAGTAGTAATTAAGAACAGTCCCACTATGTTAACTCAAAACAGCCCTGTGACTAATTCTGCTTCTCTTGCTACTTCTGTGCTAACCAGTGAAGCATCTCGTCAGATTCATAACTTCATCCATGTTTTCTACTCTCAAGCTCCCTAAGTCAATGTTAGCCTAATGTGTGACAAATACACTAAATATTTGCTCTTCTAGTTGTTTTTTTTTTACAATATTGTCTGTAGAAAACAGCAAATTCTAGAAAAACTTAACGCAGAGAGAATAATCCAGGAAGTGGAACAATGTGGTTAATACTCTGTTTGGCCAAGATGAGATTCATCTGGACATGAGACACAAAGGAAGGGGTCAGTGTGTTCAGCATGAATCAAAAAGGGGGATTATAGGAAACCGATGGAATTAACTTCAGCATTATTGGGCGACATCACCTAAAGCCCCTACACACACACAAATGCGCACGAGCACACACACACACAGCCTTGTACTTCTATACAAACTGTGGACTTTATATTGACCTCTATTCATTTTAGTAACTGTAATTATGCCTAATCCAGGCATTTTCTATAACTCTCACCATTACTTGTCTATCCCTTCCCTTTACTTAATCAAAACATTATTCACATTATACCTCTAAACCTCACTGATAGAGCGCAGTAAAACTGCAAAAGAAGAGAGGACCAGGAAAAGGTCACTTTCCACAAATGACTTCCCTTTTGTTGGTAAATATTGTGAAAGTGGTCCTCCAGTAGTATATACAACTATACACACACACAGGTCTGATCAGCTGAATTGTGACTAAATTTACTACAAGTATGCATTAGCTGCTGCTTTAAAAGCAGAAACTGCTGGACGTTTCTGGGAACATGTCCACTGAGTAAAACAAACATTCCAGGCTGCACCATCAGGTGGAGATTACGTCTAAATCACAAACACAACAGCATTTAAACTAGAAAATTCCTGAAAAAATTTAACCGGGGCCTGCCAAAGTGTGCCGGTAAGTTTGGACCCAGCGTTCTGATGCTAAAAATTAGCATCAATGCTAAGCTTAGCTAAAAAATTACAAAGTAGCATGTGGAGAATCACAAGAATGTTGACTAACATGGACTTGCAACATTCAATATGTTAAAATTAATGCACAAGCTAAAATTAGCCAAAATGTTAATGTTAGCATGAATGCTGGGGGGGAAGTGAAATGCTAATGTTTGTGCTAATGTTAATGCACTGCCTTGCTGTGCAATAATATTAAAGCTTTTATTTTGAAATTTTCAGTAAGCTTCATTTTAAATGGCAACACTAATCCCATGTGTAACAGTGGTTGGGCTAAATCAGTTATATAATGCCCAAAAGAGCAATTACCTGATGTGAAAATTTTCAAAGCTTTTATTTTGAAATTTTCAGTAAGCGTCATTTTAAATAGCAACACTAATCCCATGTGTAGCAGTGGTTGGGTTAAATCAGTCACATAAAGTCCAAAAGAGCAATTACCTGATGTAAGAATCGGCAAGGATTTTATTTTGAAACTTTCAGTAAGTTTCACTTTAAGTGGCCACACTAATCCCATGTGTAACAGCAGGTTATAACCCTAAAGGAGCTGAGAAAATTGATATTATTATTCACAACTTCTTCTGTTTGCCAACTGGCCCGGTGGAAATCGAGGTCAATGGGAGAAATCTCAGACAGAGTACTGAAGGGAGATGAGAATCAAGCTGAATTGCATGGAAAGGCATTTGCCCAGCTAGTCTTTCACATCGGGTTGATGGAGTAATAGGACCAGAAGGGAACCACAGACATCTCTCCCAGGCCAGACTAGACACAAAACCATCTTCATCAGTTCATTTTAAATCCTGCATCAAATTCAAAAACAATCTAAATATTATTAATAATAATGTCACCAAAAGCTGCTATTGCTGGTCATCTGATGAAGACATAAGAGAGAAGCTACTATTCTTTTAAAAACAGATAAACATTTGTTTACCAGTTTGTTTAATACTCAATATGCAAGAAAAGTGAAAAACCAACAGACTCATAACGAGTTTACAGGAAAGCATAGAAATGGACTCATTTATCTCCTTCCTGGCTATCAGCAATGTGGGCTGCTGACACTGTGCTGCTGTTGGTGTCAAGCTCTCAAATAGCCATTACATTCTGTTTGTTGTTTACATTTCCGCACAGTACAGAACAAATGTGTTCGAGTGGGTTGTTTACAACCCATCAAAAATGGAGCAGCAGCATAATTTCTTTTGGGATCATTCTTCATTCTATATTTATGCTAACGTGTAAAATTATTAAACCAAAATTATTTCTTTGTAGCTCTTCTCCAAGCAGGCAAAATTTCTTGTCACGTTTTACAACAACAGCAGCAGCAACAGTCTGTAAGTTACATTTCATTTTATTTTGAAGATATTTTTTAAGTCAAGTATGATTCAAAATTATAAACCTGATAGGACGATGAAAAACCCAACTTAAATTAATGGTTTTAATAATAATCAATCTAAACTTAATATGTAACTATTGAAATCCGTTTTAATCCCTGGCCTCCTGAAATATACACTTCCGACGTCCGTCATGATTAATCATTCGTCTCAAATGATTAAGTGAAGGTTAATAGTTTGAGTCACACAAAACTGATCTGACCGTTTCCTTTCTTTCCTGTATAAACAGCCTCTGAAGTAAAATAATATATTCATATACAAACACAAAATCACACAATATGCTTAGTGCATCAAAGAAAATACAAAACAAAGAAAGAAATAAGAATGTATCCTAACTTTGGCCAAACAAACAACAGTCTGAAATCAATTCAGTGTAAATAAAAATAATCAAATCCGCAAATGAAGCAGACTGCAGTAGTTCAACAGAACATCAGTTCTACAAGATGTTAGAAAGAGTTTCTCCCTCGTGTTTTTTTAAGAACTCAAAAGTTACGTGCAAAACTAAGAATCTTGTTTCAATATAAAAGGCAATCTTCTTTTTTAAAAATGCTCAACAACAACAACAACAAAAAAACATGTCCAACAACAAAACCCAAGCTTGTCCTCACTTCTTAATGATCTGGAACTTTGCGCATTTTCATTTCTACCACTTGCCACAAACATCTAATGAGAGGTCAATGTTTTGGCGTTTAGCTTTCTAACTAACTGCACAGTAGGCAGAGATGTGGATGTGACAGGGATGTGATGAGGACGAGTTGTTGAAGATCGAACCTTGAAGCAGAGGGACTACAGGAATACAGTGACTGTCTTCTAAAAAACAGGAAAAAAATTAGTTTCTTTTACAACAGTTGGTTTAAAGAAAGCAGGTTGTTAAGTGTCAAACGGTACACACACACTGGTCCACAGGGAGACACGCTGGTGGGACCTCAGGTGTGTTTTCTCCATTAAGACTTCTGCATCCTGAACAACAATAAGCAGCACTCCATTCTTACAAGACATAAGAGTCACTCTTATACATCTACCTGCTACCAAGCAGGTAGCTGTGTGACATGAACAAGTGAAGCATCTCTGCATTATGAGCTTTTACAGTCCATATCCATCAGCTCAGAACCTGTTCAGTGGTATTTTCAGAGCACTGACAACTTTTTAATCAACTAGTGTTTATTGTGGTTGAAGAATTGAATATAATGACATGAGCCTATCCCCAATATCATTCCTTATTTCTGTTCAGGGGAAAAGAGTTTGGAGATGGAATTTGTGATTTACCAGAAGATGAGGAGAATTAAATAAACCAGGTCGTCAGTTTGTGTATAATAATAGAGTGACGTCCAGCCATACCTGGAAATAATCTAGAGCCGAGTTTTCAGGAATTACTGTCAGCAAAAATAATGGAAGATAAATGTATTTTTATTTAAAGGTAGACTACTGCCTGTCACTGTTTCTAGAGGAGAAAAAAATGATTACAGTAACAGACAGAATAAGAGAACTATTATAAGTCATTCATCGAAAGATTATTTGTTGAATGTTGCCTGGAATAACTACAATACATAATAATGTTTTGGAGTGGCCCATTCAGAGTACTGACTGAAATCTGATACAGAATCTGTCGTAAAAAAAAAAGTTATTTTTCTTAGAGATCAATAAAGTATTTTTGAATTTGAGGAAGCTAAAGATTAGGGTTATGGCCAGGAGGCTGTAAGTGCAAACTCTCCCTAAAGATCAATGGTAATAAAAAAAACTTAAAAAGATGTGGAACCATGCAAAACCATCAGCAATTATGTTGCACTGATCTCATGCTAGTAAAGAGTTTTCTTTTGGTTATTGAGAAGGGGTCTGAATAGATTTTGACAAGCTTTTTTTATGTAAATAAACAATTACATCTCCTGGACATTGTCTCAGAAGCAATCTCCTTGATTGAACTAAAAATAGCTTTGAATCTAAAGGCGCGTTCACCTTTATGCTTCATGCATAAGGCCAAACCTGCATGAGGATAAACTCCTGGACCCTCCTCCCTCAGCCAAAATGAACACCAATGCAGGAGAATATTTCTTTGCCTCGTGTTGAACTTTTTTCTGATTATAAAATTGCGTCACACTCAACTCCATCTGACCTTTATGGTTCAAACCAAACAGCCGTGGCATAATGGGCCGTGAGCTCAGTTATTACCTTCTGGCATACAACTCTCAATAAAGAATTGCGACTTTCAGACATTTGTGCGCCATTCTCCAAGCTGGAGCTGGTTCTCCTCCGTCTCTCCGGTGAGGTGTGCGGCGGAAGCTCTCTGAGCGCGAGCCAAGATGACGAGGGCACACAGTTTGACCCACAACACGGTCTCCCCGTTCCCCCTCGTCACCTGGGCTCGGATAAACAATGACAGCTTCCCGGGTGCGTCCCACGCAGAGTCACTCACCCACGGTAGTGAGCTTTGACTTTCACCCACTCGGAGTTCAGGTCCATGATGGATCCGTTTGACGCCAGCATATGCATCGTTAAGAGTTTGGTTCGACTCCCAAGCAGCCAGACGTCAACTGGACACGTCCAAAAGTTTGCTGTCCCGAACTTCTTCTGACGTCACAACACGAAGGTTTCACATGCCGAGGCTTAGACTGAGTTAAACTAGTGCAGCTGCTTTGAAGTTTTCTGTTGTTTCAGAATCATTAAAGCTTCGATGATGAGTTTTTAGTCAGAGGAACTGAAGTAGAGTTGTTACTTCCGGATTTGACTTTCAAATTAAACTAACGCTGATTACTGTGTGTTAATCCGTATGGCGGTGATACGGTAGCACTTTTATTTTGGAAGCAAGCCTTCTTTGCAGTGTAAGCGATGTGTGACGCAGCTTGACAGGATGTCTCGTCTCTCACTATGGTTACGGTAATCCAAATTCACCTGTCCCGCTGTTCCTGTCCACGGCTGCCACGGCAACAAGTCAAACACCGGCGACACGGAAACAGAGACTGGCAATACTTTTTGTTGAATAAATTTAATACACTGTTTATTGTAACTTCTTGTCAAAGTATTCTCCCTGATTTTCCTCTTTTGTAGCAATGTAAACGGGGCTTCTCCTGCAGACATAAAATAATTATATCAGTGTCTTTTTTTTTAAGTTTTTGAAATGCTACAGTGAAATGCTTTATTTTATTTTATGATGTTGCAAAAATATTTAGAGATATGCTTAAAAACATATTTCATCGTTGACGTTTACAAATATAAAGTCCCGAGGCGCCATCTGGTGGAGAATCGGCAGTGAATGCAAAACTGCTGCACTGAACATCCATCCATCCATTTCCTGTTCACTCTTGTCCCTCGTTGGGTCATGAGGGGTGCTGGTGCATATTTCCAGCTAACGTTCTGGGCGAGAAGCGGGATCATCCTGGACAGGAAACAGGGCAACATAGAAATAAATAGGACAAACAACCATGCACACACACACTCACACCTCGGGAGAATTTTGGAGAGACCAATTAACCTGACAGTCATGTTTTTGGAGTGTGGGAGGAACCCAGAGTACCCAGAGAGAACCCACCATGCACAGGGAGTTTAAGCAAACTCCAAGCAGAAGGATCCGAGGCTGGGAATCGAACCCAAGACCTTCTTGCTGCAAGGCAACAGTGCTACCGACTGCGTTTTTTTTGGGGGGGGCGGTTGTCTTTATTGAAATTCAAAAAGTAAACAAACTTTTACTTCATATAAACATATAAACAAATCTTTATGTAACTTTTCCATAAAAATTACCATGTTTATTAGTACAAAATATGAATATATAAACAGTGATGGTATAAAACAGTATAAAATGTTGGGTAATTTGAATAAACGTGGAATTTCGTGGAAGATGCCTAATGATGTTTCTCTGAAGCCTACTTTAAAATCAAAATCAGTCTGCTGAAGTAAAAGTAACAATAACACTAAATAGGAAAATCAATCAATTAATAAATCAATCAATCAATCAAATTTTATTTGTATAGCACATTTCAGCAGCAAAGCATTTCAAAGTGCTTTACATCATAACAAACATAAAAACACAAAGTCATGTAACAGAATAAACAATCAAAACATTAGTTTAGACGGCCGTCAAATTTATAACTTGTTATCCATTTATCTAAATGTTTTACTTTGTGCAGATCCTGATCTTTGACATACTTCCAGTCGTTTGATTTTAGACTGTCTATTGGCTAATTTTTACTTATCCCACGCTAGTTTTTAGTTGTAATAACTGAAGCTGTGCTTTGACTCTAGATCGTTCCTCTTTAGGTCCAAAAATAATAACTTCAGTTTTGTTTCTGTTCAGCTGGAGAAAGTTTTGGCACATCCACACATTTATCTGTTCTAAACATTTATTCAGTGATTGGATGGGTTCAGAGTCACCTGGTGACATCGTAATGTAGAGCTGAGTATCATCTGCATAGTTATGGTAGCTAATATTATTTTCTGTTATAACCTGAGCTGGTGGGAGTAAATAAATATTGAATAAGAGGGGTCCTAGGATTGAACCTTGGGGTACCCCACATGTGACTTTTGACCTGTTTGATGAGAAGTTTCCAATTGAAACAAAGAAATCCCTATTCTTAATGTAAGATTCAAACCAGTTGAGGACTGAACCAGAGAGTCCGGCCCAACTCTCCAGTCGATTCAATAATATGTCGTGGTCGACAGTGTTAAAAGCTGCACTGAGGTCCAACAGAACCAGCACTGTGGTTCTCCCACAGTTCGTATTTATATGGATGTCATTGAATACTTTTACGAGAGCAGTCTCCGTGCTGTGGTGAGCACGAAAACCAGATTGGACAGAGTCAAAGCAGTTGGTTATTGTTAGAAAGCTATTAATTGACTACACACAGTTTTTTCAATAACTTTGCTGATAAATGGGAGGTTGGAGATCGGCCTGTAATTCTGCAGTAGTGATTTGTCCAGATTGTTCTTTTTTAGCAGTGGTTTGATAACTGCTGTTTTCAAAGCCGGGGGGAAAACCCCCGATGTGAGTGATGAGTTTACTATTTGGATCAGATCATTAGCAATAACAGGCAGGACTTTCTTAAAGAAATGTGTGGGTAGGACATCCAGACAGCAGGAACTGGAGCTTAATTGGCTTATAATTTCTTCTAGGATTTTATAATTAAGTAGTTGAAATTGGGTCATTTTTCCTGTATTTGTTTTGTTTGGATACAGCATTGATCCTGACTTTACAGTTGATGCGCCGATTAATCCTCTGATTTTTTGAGTTTTCTCTTTAAAGAAGCTGGAAAACTTGTTGTTACAGGCGGCGTTAGATTGGAATTCATGTGGTAACGTCAAAAAAGTAAAGTGCAGTTTTATTTTAGATGTTAAAAACATTTTAGCTATTAAACAGCGAAAGGTAAAAAGCTTTTATTCTTACAGCTAGTTAATGCTTTAATTGTTATCAAACTTAAATCAAACAGTTATTCAAATCGCCACAAACCTCTGGAAAAGCACTAAGCACAATATTAAGACGCAAACACACGGCAGCGACAGAAAATATCTGTGTCTTAATGCATTGCTGCAGACGACGTCGGATGTTAAGCTTCCGTCTTTGACAGGGGTTTGGTTTTCAGAGCATCTGTTTGAGGAAAAAAGAAAAACATTTTAGCCTTCTATTTACACATATTTGTTCTGCTTTTAATGAACCGTCATAAACGTCCATGTTTTACCATTGTTTGATTTAAATCAGTGTTGCTGATTCTAGTCCTCAGGGAACACTGTCTTACATGTTTTAGATGTCTCTGTTCCAGAACATCCATCCATTTTCTTTCACCCTTGCCCCTAATGGGGTCAGGAGTTGCTGGTGCCAATCTCCAGCTACATTCCAGGTGAGAGGCAGGGTACACCCTGGACAGGTCGCCAGAATTTGGACCTGACAGTCATGTTTTTGGACTGTGGGAGCCAGGGAGAACCCACGCATGCACAGGGAGGACATGCAAACTCCATGCAGAAAGACTGGGAATCGAACCCAGGACCTTCTTGCTGCAAGGCAACAGTGCTACCAACTGCGCCACTGTGCAGCCCCCGAACAACTCATTCAAATTACTGCATGATCTCCTCTGCATGCAATGTGTTACACCTACAAGTCAGGTATGTGGCAGATATCTTAAGTGAAACACCTAAAACATGTAGGGCAGTCTGTCCTCGAGGGCCGGCATCCTAATCTGTTTTAATCCTCCATTCTAAGTCGGGATGTTTCAGTTCATTTTGAGGAATGAAAGGATGATGTTATCTTACTTTTTCCACAGAGTGCAGTTCACGCCATCACGGGAAAAGGATCCTT
Source organism: Poeciliopsis retropinna (assembly GCA_010277075.1). Lineage (NCBI taxonomy): Eukaryota > Metazoa > Chordata > Actinopteri > Cyprinodontiformes > Poeciliidae > Poeciliopsis > Poeciliopsis retropinna. The sequence continues at coordinate 4,498,156 of VMRM01000009.1, forward strand.
TCTGACAAGCTTCACACACTGTGTCATGTCTGCTGGTTCCTGTCAAAACACAAACAGTTTAACACAGAAACACATCGACATTTACAAATGCTTCTAAATCCACTAATGACTTCAGACTCACCGGGTTGTTTTATTCTCTGTCCAGGCTTACAGACTGAATGTTTCTGCGCTGCACTACATCCTGTACTATCTGTCAAGCTTTTGCAGAAAAACCCACTTAGAACGTCGCAAACCGAATCTGATTTTGAGTTGCAGTTCTGCTTCGCATAGAGACCAAGCCCTAGAAAATAAAAGCACTTGTTATGATCAAATGTCCCGTCTTTTCAGATTGCCCCGGACCCTTTCCACCTGACTGCACCTTGGTTACAGGTGGAGCAGGAGAGACACCTCCTCAGCCCGTTGGGTTGGTTCATGTAGGTTCCCATCTCACAGGGGAGGCAGCGTGTTCCTGAGTCAGCCGAGCAGTCCTTGCTAACCAAGGTTCCTGTAAGAACACAACAGGACAATTATTTCATTAGAAATAGATCTCCATCAGCTCAGGTACAACAAGGCTTCTTTATAGCTACGGTTCCAAATAAAGTTAAAAAGAGACTGTTGTTTGAAATGGGGTCATACAGAGAACCTGTCCTGACGCGAGTCAACATGTTTCCTGCAGCAGACAACAGATTCACATCTCTTGGGAAGTCAGTTGTTGTTTTTGTCTGAGAAAATATTGTGGATGATTTTATTATATATAAGGGTCAAAGAGGAGAAAGGACATTCTTTTCGAAGACCTTGTAGTGCTGCAGCTTTGTTTTTTGTGTCTCTTTTCATGGCATGCCAATCAGTTGTGGCGCTTCAAATTTCTTTAAATTGTTTTTTTTTCCCCTTCCACTGTGTGGACCCTAAGCAGAGTTAATTGAGTAACTTTTTGAAAAATATTTTCTTCTAAGCAGTTTTACTGCGCAGCCTTTTTGACTTTCACTCAATACTCTATCTGCTATGTATAATTTTACTGAATGAAGAAAAAACATGTTTTAACCAAAACCTTAACAGATACAGACACACGGTTACAGTTTGTCAAAATTAAAATAATTATTTTACTACAAGCTTTGTTGTTCCAATCTTCATATCTGTCTGAATCTGATGAGACTTTTGAAGGTGATAAAGATACAGTAACCTATATAGTGTCGGTGGTTATATTGATAAAATAATAATTTTGTAATATATATACATATATATAGACACCACTTATCTTATAATATAAAGCACTTGTGTCAAACTCAAGGCCCGTGGGCCGAATCTGGCCCGCCTCAGCTTTTTATATGGCCCTATAGATTCCAGACTAAACACTTAAATATTATGTTATCATTCAAATCAATGCAGTGTTTATCTGTTTACTGCCAAATTATGTCAACCAGTCCCTCCAGTTTCTTGAGAATTATTATGGAAATTCACAATAATTTGTGAATTTTTGCACTAAAACATAATTGGGAGTTTATTGCAGATCTTTCTCAAAAACTGTCAAAAGCTTTCTTACTTGTACTGTGGACTATAATTGATGCCAGACTATATAGTCCATGATCTATATTTATGAAAAGTTGCATTTGCCACCATAAATAAGTGCAAATATTTCCAAATTAGTACCACAAACACTTTGATTTTTATTTGCAAACAACACAAAAAAAAGTATCACAAAATCTTACTTTTTAAGGATTCATTGATATTTTAACAGTTTGTGAACAGATTTTATCAATACAATAAGGCACAGGCGGTATGGCAAGCCGTTTTAACATAAATTCGGCTTTGCCGCCCTTACAGTCCAAATATAAGGGCGGCAAAATTGCTTTATGACTAGACGTTTTAGCGATTTAAGATATCTCTAATAATATTTTGACTAGACAAAATACCTATTTGAGATATCTCTAATTACATTCGGACTAATCAAAATGACGTCAGATTTCCCATTGAGCTGTATGGGGACTTCAATTCAAGATATCTACAATTAATTACTGACTACCTGAAATACACATTTCAGATATCTACAATTAAATTATGACTAGTCAAAAAGTAAATTCAAGATATCTCGATTTTAGTTTTGACTAGTCATAACTCTAGTTAAAGATATCTGTAATGAGTCCATAATTCAAGAAATCTTAAATGCATTTTTGGATAGGAGACATGTAATTTTGACTAGTGGAAATTAAATTATAGATATCTTAAAAGCAAATAATGTCTAGACAAAACTAAATTAGAGATATCTTGAATTATAATTTTGACTAGTCAGAATGACATTATTGATATCTTGAATATGTATTATGTTGTATTCTGTCCAGTCAAAACGTCACTGATTTACTTAGCAATTTGAAAGTTTAATAAAACAATAAAAAATAATTTAAAAAAACCCAAAAAAAGATGTTTGAAAATGCAAAACCTTCATGTTGAAACTGGATTGACAATAGCAATTTTAGCTTTTCAAAGCTAAGTGCTTTTGGTTCGTCTGAAATAAATATTATTTATATTTTTTTTTTTTGCAGATATCAGAAGCAGTCTTATAGTTTATGAAGTTTTGCGTTCTCCGCATTTCCAACATTGCCGAGCTCTTTCTAAATTTGTGGCATTTACTGACAACTTTGTGCAGAAAACATAAAAATATGCAGGCAACTGTTTGGACAGCACAAAGGGCCTTCGCGTCATTCTTAATTCAGATATCTAGAATTGTAATATTGACTAGTGATAATTACGTTCAAGATATCTTAAATCGTAATTCCGGATATGTATCCCGTCAAATGACGAATCCAGTGACGTCATTTGAGCTATCTCGAAAGGAATTTTAACTAGTCAAAATGTAAATAGAGATATCTTAAATTGCCATTCCGGTAGTCAAAATGTAGTTTTAGATATCTGGAATGTAATTATGGATAGTCAGACGAAGCCGAATTTGTTCAAAGGGCTTGCCATACAGGCGGCCCCTTTAAGAGCAGTCATAACCCTGATTTGGCCCAAAACCAAAATTAGTTTGACATCCCTGGTATAAAACATTGCATGTTTTTAAATGCTTACGTCACTTTCACTTCGTCGCGTGAACACTGGTCTGGTTTTTAGAACTCAAGTTTGCCATGGCAACGTTCAACCCTAACTGGGCATTTTGTTCAACAGAAATACGTAAACAACACAAAATGGCTCCAAAGTTTCGGTTTTCTTTCGCTTGTTTCGTTGCTCTCGTACCTTCCTGGCACATGGGGCAACACTGCCCGTCGCTGGTGGGGTATTCACTCTGTCTGCAGGTTGATACTGGCTTCAACAGGCCGACACCCACTACAGAAGACAGGATGCGTTCAGTGTCTTCTTCGTCATCACATCCGCTTATCGGACACAGACAGACTCACCTAACAGGACCCACATGGGGAACATGTTACATCTGATGAAATATCTTGTGGTTCTCTTTGATTTGGTTTTAGGAACCCGACGGGGAACAAAACCGTCAAAAATGAAAACTAAATAAAAAAAAAAAACACTAGTTGCCAGATTTGTCTGGAAAACCTCCACTGTAGAGTACCAAAAAAATCAGTTATTTGTGAAATGAAACAATGTGTGACCAGGTTTCTTATTTTATCCGCAAATGTTCTCTTTCCTTTTCTGTTTTCGTCCAAGAAACAACAAAGTTTCATTTAGAGCCTAAATGGAACATTTATCACATTATAAAGCCATCAAAAAAAATCAATAAATAATAGTAACATAAAGAACAGTTTATTAAATGCCACATAACATGTGCCCATAACGATCAAAATGAAAACAATTTTTAGAGTGTTTATTAATTTATTATAGTGCAGTAATTACATTTATCTAACTAGAGAAACCGAATGAGCAGTTAAGAAGCTAAATTTATCTCCAAGTTTAGCTTCTTCGCTATCTTAACAGGTTCTTATCAGAGATGTCACAGTTTATGGTTTGAGATTTGGTTCTGAGTAAACATCTATTTACATGCCACACCCACCCTTCTGCTTCCTGCAGGGAGCACATTTCTTCTTCTTTTTTTTTTTCTTCGCTTTGCTGCCAACCAAAAGCAGGCCGTTTATACAAACACTTTAACCTTCAGGATGTGAGGGTGGTGGTTAAACATTATTACTCATACATGGAATCCACATTTTTTTTCCACTTGCCATCACACACAGTGTGCAGCAAGACAGGTAACCCAAACCAAGAGATTGGATTGTGGTTGAGCAGTTAATCGTTTGATTGTAGACACATGCTTGAATTTCTTTTTTCTTTTTCTTCTTGCTTTTGGTATCCAGTGATCCAAATTTGGTGGTCGGGCTTCATCCAGCTGCCATTAGAATATACGTGTACAAAGGACATGTATCAGAGTAACTGACAGGATTTTGTGAGCTTAAAGTAGCAGTTACAGTGTGTAAGTTTTATAAAGAATATGGTTTTTGTTTTGTTTTTTAGCTTGTTAATAGCTGATGTGATATGAGACAAACTGTGAACCTAAAGTTATGTTTCGTCCTTTCATTCACCAAATTTCAGTTTTTATTTTTTGTACCAACTGCACAGAGAACAGGTTTCCTCTGGTTGTAGAATTTCTGCTCTCCAGCCACCAGATCTGTATGTTACAAATATATTCATCTGTCCATTTCTAAGCCTTTCCGATTGTGCATATTCTGAAAAGAAATTTAGCTTTAAAATGTTTTTTTTTTTTTTTTTTACTTAAATCTTTTAAGAACTTATGTTGTTAGTCGGCTTGTCTCTGCTTTTCATTATCATATGTAATCGTCTTATTTTTCTCTGCAGTGAAAAATAAGACGATTTTTCGATGGTTCACTGCTGGTTCACTGCCAGCAGGTCTGGCAGTGAACCAGCAGATTCTGCTGTGTCATCAGCAGAATGTGGAATTATGTGCTATTATACCAGTTAAAGCATAATTACACACATTCAGAGCAGATAAACACACAGAATGATGACATCTACTGAAGTGTGTCCCTTCTCACTTTTAAAAAGCCAAAAATGGAGTATTTAAAGTTATTTCAAATTAATCATATTTTATCAAAAAAATGTTAATTTATTATCTATATTAGAGTAGAAGAACTCAAAATATATTCTTACTGTTATACATAACATCAGTAGTAAAAAATTAAACGCGCTCTGTTGGGAATTGGAAAACAAACAAGATTTGTTTTTCTGGTTAGAAATGGATAAAAATGGAGCCCAAAAAGCAGCTTTTTATCATTTCTCCATCCGCCGTGGCGCCTCTCAGGACAGTGAGGTCTGACTGCAGTGCTGCACTGCTTCTTCAAGTGTCTTGAAAGGTGGTGGCTCCAGCTTCCGGTTCCTTAATGGGGAAAACGCTAGAATTTGTTGCCACAGATCCATGCAGTAAACAGACATATACAGGGAGTTGCAAAAATGCGCATCAGCGCTGACGTCTGGCTAAGAAAAGAATGTTGAAAGTATGTTGGAAACGCAGATTGGTACACCTGTTACGGCGAGAAACGCATGCCTGCATCTCGGAATAACATTTTCTTATATGGCAACCCAGCAGTGACGTCGTAAAGACAAAAAAAATGAGAAGTGGCAAACTGGGTGCGAAAGACAAGATATTTAAAGGGGCAGTATTATGTATTTTCTCGGTACATTAGGGTGCGCACACTGTTTTATAGCTCAGTCAAGTTACCATGTTACCTTCACTTTAGTGTTGTTAGCGCTTCGTTTGTGGATAAAACTGAGCTGGAACGCAAAGAGTAAATATGAGACAAAAGGTTACCTCAGGTCGACAATGAAAAGTAAACACAACACGCGAGGCGCTCAAATGTGAAAATACTAAACTTCTAAAATACTAAAATTTCTATTTCTACATTACTTTGAAATGCTTTATGTGACATTTATAAGTGCGTTAAGTGCGTCTTACCGATCTGTTACCTCACTGCGATCAGGTGACGAAGCTGAAGTTGGTTTCCGATTCGGGAAATGGCTAAAGGGCGATTCCACCTAATTTATCACCACCTTCCGCGTCTTTAATCTACTCCGGTTAAAAAACTACAAGACATAGACCCTTCAAACCTGGACTAGATTATTCTGCTCTAATAGCCGAATATTTTAATCCATGTTTGGGATTTGTCAAACCTTTTTCTGATTCGTGACTCTTCAATAAAGGTTGGTTTCACCACTTTTTTTTTGCATCAGTATAACACTAGAACTGCTCCAGTTCCTAAATTACAACACAAAGACTCTTCAACCCTAGTTTAGATTATTCTGCTCTAATAGCAGAATATTTTAATCCATGTTTGGGATTTGTAAAACTTCACTAAAGTTCAGATTACTATTCACACTTGTTCCAAGCAGGGTTTTTTTTTGTTGTTGTTGTTGCTTTTCAAATTCAGTTCTAATTCAAAACCACTTTATTAATCCCATTGGGAAACTAAACGTTGATGTAACTCATTAATTCTTCAAAGAATTAGTGTAGATGGTGATGGCTCTTGGAAGGAAAGACCTTCTGCAGCGATCTGTTAAGTGAAGTTTCACAAATAAAAAAAAAAAGTTTCACAGTTTCTGTTATGAGTTGAAAATAATCTGGTCCAGGTTTGAAGTGTCTAGATTATGTGGTTTTGGAATTAGCGCAGTTCTGAGTGACCAATATTGAAAAACAGACAAAAATTGTCCTTCATTGCAGTTTCACAAATCAGAAAAAGGCTTCTCAAGTCACAAACATAGTTTTAAATAAATATTCTGCTATTAGAGCAGAGTAATCCAGTCCAAGTTTGAAGTGTCTAGGTGTTGCAGTTTTTTTTTTTTTTTTTAAACAAAAGTAAATTAAAGATGTGGGTCTATTCTAAAGGAGCTGGGTCTCCAGTGGTCAGGAAATTATTTATTCCCAGAAATGTTAAGTAGACTTTGAATAATTATTTATTTATTTATTTTTGGGTGTTTCAGAGCTGTTGACATTAGTTCCTAAAAATATTTGATTAAATCCCCACCAAACTCTGTACCTCAATTTTGGGGGATGATTCCACAAGTTGTTTTTTTACAGCTATTTCGGGTTGTTTTACGCATCCAAACATTATTATAGGTCTTTTATCGTTTGAAAAATATTTTTATTTATGTAGAAAAGAACCACATTTCCTTAATTTAAGATCACATAATCTGTCTCGTTTTCTCCACTAATCAGAATTTTCAGATTTAATGTTTCAGTCTCGATAGAGTTTTTCATCTCCTAAAAACTCTTAACAGGGAACCATAAAACGGTTTCAAATGAATTTCCAGCTGTTTTAAAAATATGTTGTTCAAAAATATATGTTTGTACTAATAAACTGGACTGTGTACATTCCCACCAACAGTTAACTTTTTTTGTTGTTGCACATTAGCAGCTCTGTGGTTTCTGGAAGTGAAACCACAAGATGGCGCTGCTGCTCTCCTTAGTTTTCAGGGAGTTGTTCTTTTTCAGTATTTCAGCAGTGCAATCTACAAAGTCAATATTTTTTAGGATCCAGTAACTTTAATATAAGAGCATGCCTCTGATTCAGTGGTTATGGGCTGCTGGGCCAAGTAAAAAAGACTGTATTTCCGAAAAAGTCTTTCGACGCAGCACCACAATTACAATTCTTAGAAATCCCAGCTTTTCACCAGCATTGAACGCATCATCTCCCGTGCGGTAAGAAAGAAAAGTCCGTCCGCAGCTGGGGGTTCGTGCACGCGCATTTTGGCGATTTGCACGCTCAGTGTGTAATTATACTTGTTTGGTTTGAAATATGTACATTTGAGGAACTGCTTTACAAATTGAGTCATGTTGTACAATAAAAAATCTTCTTTTACACTTGTGGATTTGTTTTTTGTTTGTGTGTGTGTGTGTGTGTGTGTGTGTGACTTTGGCTCCTGGGGGTTCCTGTCTTCCCATTGGTTGCAGAAACTCGTTTACGTCCGGCTGCTGAAACCTGTTGGAACATTCACCAGAGTGATGAGAGAAAACCCCAAGAACCTTCCGGGACTTTAGACCTGCAGCCCGTCTGGCCCGTGTGATGTGAAGGATCGCCTGCTGGTCTCGTTGTTTGATCAGTTCTGCACAATAAGGACGATCTTTGTGCTCCAGATGCAGAATTTCCCTCTGTGCTGAGGAAGGATTTCATGCTCTTCTAATCAACAGATTGGATTGTCTCATTATTTTTTCCCCCCCGTTTTACACCAAGATTTGAACTTGACACGCCTCTGCTCTTGAATTAATTGCGTCGCCCTCCCTCCCCCCGCCCTCCTCCTTCTTGTCAAGGCCATTCTCGTTTCGCATGAAATGTCTTCGTTACCAGGAATGATCCCGCAAATGATGCGCCCGGCACCCAGACAGAACCACCAGCACGGCACTGGACTCCCGCTGGAAGGTGAGCTTCACTGCAGGCTGCAGGGCCCAGAGAGGCAGGCTGGGGATCAGCTGTTTTATTTATTAATGAATAAATGAAATAAAATAAAATAAAGGTTAATATACTTAGACTATTTAAAACACCGCCTGCTCAGACTGAGTCTATTATAATCATTAATTATTGTTATTATTATTATATTAGTAGTAGTAGTACTAGTACTAGTACTAGTACTAGTAGTAGTAGTAGTAGTAGTATTTAGAAGTTTTCGGGGTGAGATATTTTTGGAACTGGTGGTAAAAACTGTATTTATTCCATGAGAATTTATTTCGAGGGTCAAATTCTAATTTTTTTTTTAATTTATTTTTTTTTTTTTAATTTTGCCAAACAATTTATGATAGCTGAATATTCAGTGGCCACTTTTATCAAATGAGTGGCCCAATAAAGACGAGAAGAGATCTTCTGCATCTTTTAATGCAGTTTCAACAACCATTAAATAAAAAAAAAAAACAGATCTACACAGTTATAACACAGTAGCATAATTGACATATTATTATTAAAAAAAACAAAAAAACCTTCTTGTATGCCAGCAGTGTCCACTGCTCTCGGTCAGGGCCGGGTCAACCAGCTGGGAGGTGTCTTCATTAACGGCCGGCCTCTACCGAACCACATCCGGCACAAGATAGTGGAGCTGGCCCACCAGGGGGTCCGGCCCTGCGTCATCTCCCGGCAGCTGCGCGTCTCTCATGGCTGCGTCTCCAAGATTCTCTGCCGGTTTCAGGAGACGGGCTCAATCCGACCAGGAGCCATCGGCGGCAGCAAGTCCAGGGTGAGACAACTCGACAAATAAGTGTGTGTGTGTATGTGTGTGTGGGGGGGGCGTGGGCGTGAGCGCGTGGATGTTTGTGAACAACACGCATAAGTGTGTAGCTCAATGTGCGCGAGGTCCTGCAGCAGTTATCTACGTCGCACGTGGAGACGCGGATCGAGGAGTACAAGCACGAGAACCCCGGGATGTTCAGCTGGGAAATACGAGACAAGCTGCTGAAAGACGGAGTGTGCGACAGAGGCACAGTCCCTTCAGGTTATTATTATTATTATTATTATTATTATTATTATTATTATTATTATTATTATTATTATTATTATTATTATTGATAATTTACTCCTGGACCAATTACAGTGAGCTCGATCAGCCGCGTGCTGCGAAACCGATTTGGGAGAAAGGACGAGGAGGACTGGGACAAAAAGGACGAAGACGCAGAAAAAAGAAACAAACACAGCATAGACGGCATCCTGGGCGGCAAAGGTAGGAACGACCGACCGCCTGCAGGCCGTCTGCTGCTCCACTGAGGTGACAAACTGTCGACAAATTGGGCTCTGGTAGTTTTTGTGTGTGTGTGTGTGTGTCGCTCTGGGTTTTGCGTTTTCCCAGCAGGCGCTTAATTATTTATACGGTGGAATCGCTAAAGTGGATCCGGGTCCCCCGGTGATGGTTGAATGTTCCGCCGACAGCAAAGCGGACGGGCGACTGCTGGCTGCAGTCAGGTCGAGTTAGATCACTGACACATGGCGGGGGGCCGCGGCGGCCTCTTGGGAGCAGAGCAGGAGATTTTCCTAATGTCTGAGAAAGAATAATAATAATAATAATAATAATAATAATAATAATAATAATAATAATAATGATGATGATGATGATGATGATGATGATGATGATGATCAAACCTGGTAGACCTACAGTTGGAACGATCGGCTTACAATTAACTAAATTAAAAATGTCAATAGCTTGATATTAAAACACACTTTCCTCTTATTGAGTGAAAAATATTCTTTATTACTTGAGCTTGCCTGCTGCTTTGCACACGCTGGAGAATATTCTCCCGTTTGCTTCCTGTCATCCTGTCATCCAGGTCTTAAGTTTTAATAATTTGATGACTGAGCCTATTACAACTGGTAATGAAACTAGAGTGATGAATAGGCGATTGTACAGGAGAAGGTGAAACAGCTCCAACACATTTATCCCCTTTCAGCTCTCACTCTCTCATTCCCATGCACATGTTCCACGTTCAAAGGGTTTTAAAGCAGATTAAATTGAGCCCTTTATTTCTGTTCACTGTCATCCATCTCGGGCGCATGGCATGTTTTGAATTCAGGTTTTTAATGTGTAAATCTGATGCGTTGTTTCTGTGGAAAATGTTGAGAGCCTGGTTGTATCAAATACTTTTTTTTTTTAGCTACCAAAATAAAATATGCTACATACAAGATGTAAATTAGTTTTATATGGCATCACTTTGATATCAAAAATAAGAAAGAGAGAAAACAAAAAAAAAGATCCAAATGACTGGAGATGCTGCACTGAATCCTTTTAATGAATTAATTGAATTCATATCAATTAATGTTTTATCGCAGTTTGAGGAAAAAATGTGTCTGGAGTTTTATTAGGCACTCTCGGAAATAAGATACAACCCATGTACATACATTTAAAATAATAATAATAATAATAATAATAATAATAATATATATATATATATATATATATATATATATATATATATATATATATGTGTGTTAATATGTAGTTACACTGAGAATATTAAATAGTGTATTTACCTTAAATTCCTTGGCAAAATGTTGAAGCCTAACCTCTAGAAATTCTTTGATGTTGATAAATATTTTGGGACATAATTCATAAAGATGTAAATTGCCTGTGGAAGTTGAGATGCAGTAGAAGTTGAGATACACATGCGTTGTGTACAGCAAGAATTGGGTACGTGGTATTTCAAACAAATGCCACATCGGGCACAGGAACATGCATCCCCGTTCAGTGGAAAGTTGTAGCGATCAAAAATAATTTTCCCCAGGCGCACACTTTTACTCCACACCATTTTCATATTTGAGCAGGTTGAAATAAGGGCCCAAATGTTTGGAGGGTGATAATACAATCATCCCAGCATTGGTCTGGGGCTGTGCATCAGTTTATTAAAGTGGGATTAATTTCCACTTCCTGCCCCTCTGGCTTGCACCAAAAATCCTCGTTTTAACGAACATACTAAAAAAGTGATGGGAATAAATCAGTGTGAAGCACTGAGGGATTTTTTTTTCAGCTCTAATAATTTGATCTGTTTTATTGTCTCATGTCAAAGCATGCGTTTAGTGCCTTTTTCCCCCTGACATCAACACTGCATGAATCCAGACAACGTCTGACACAAAACAGGCAAATGAAGTCAAAATTATTTTAGAACTCGCTTAAATTCCTCTTGATTTTACGTGCACGTTTTACAGCTGTAACAGAAGCGACACAGGGCTGCAGTTTACCCAGAAGGCCCCGAGATCAAATCTTGGCCTTGAGTATTTCTGCATGGAATTTATATGTTCTCTCTATCCGTGCATGGGTGGTAAAAAACATGACTATATAAGGTTAATTAGTTGTTCAAAATTGCCCTTAGGCATTGAATAAAAAAAAAAAGATTATTCCTGTTTTTTTTGTTGTTGTTTTTTTTAGCACTTTAGCACCTTTTCCTTCAAAGTTGACAATAACAAAAATTTAGGGTCATAATTATTTCAGAGTTTTAGGAATAATGGAATAATGAAACAGAAAAACAGGAAGCAGCTGGAGAGACAGAGGGTTTATACCATACACTCTCTTTTTAGTTTAATGAAAAACATTCACAACAATTCTACCCCGAGAAACAATTTGTTATAGATTATCTCTGTCTGTCTACCTGCTCCTAAATAAGGTAGGTTGTTGTAAGATTACAATGCAATCTCTGTCTGTTTAGCAGACAGAGATTGCATTAGATTCTGAAACTGGGTCACTGCTGGAGCAGCAATATTCAGTTCAGCTGTTCCCAGAAATATATTGAATATTCCTATTTTGATTCTAAAGAAAAATAGAACCAAATCACATAAATAAATACACCACCTTTTGAATTTCATAAATTCAGCTTTAGCATGATTGACTTAAAATTAACATTTCTTACGGATTTTATAAAAACTGGGCGAAAAAAAACACAAGTATTGACTTTTATTTCCACTTCTTTAATTTTATAATTTATTTTAAGCAAAACTCACCCTCAAGTCGACTTTTTTTAAATTTTTTTGCTGATAAACTGCCTAAATAGGTTATTCAGGATTCTATCTTCTTGTTTTTCCACAGATTTTGACATTCTTGGTGAATTCTTTTAGTTCTGCATTATTTTGCCTAAAACCGTCTCGGTTCTCAGGCAGTTGAATTTCTCCATCGGTTGCAGCGGTACGGCTCGGTACCACTTCGCTGCCTCCCTCCCCCCCACATCGCAGCCCGTTTTCAGTCTACAGCTACAACATGCTTACCACTGTCATTCCCATCAAATGATGTTTGGAAGGCATGTCGCTTAATGATAATGACGTATCTCAATAAAATGATCGTGGAGCTTATTACCAAACTTGATAAAAAAAACAGACTGCTCTGCGTTTTCAACCAATCTGATGTCAGGTAAGTATAGAAAACAAGCATGTGAAGATGGAAGTTGGAATATCTTTTTTTTTTTACATTTGGTTTGGCAAACACTCAAACAGCTGCTGCAAGGAAAAAAAAAAGATAAGCAAGAAAAAAAAATGAACCCGGTCGTTCTTTTGTGTCTGCACTGGCAGAGCTGATGAACCACTCCGAATTGTTTACTGAAACAGTATATGCTGCACACTTCATGAAAGAAGGCTGACAGTTTGTGAAGCGGCCCCATTGTTCCTTCAAGACAGAAGCGTGAATGGCTGTGCACAGACTCCTGCAACCTGACATGATTCAACTAGACAACAGCAAAACGGGGAGAGAAAAGCTTCTCTTCTCAGACGTGTCGGCTGGTCAGCATTTGTAATCTCCTCCCTTTCAATATCGACACCAGGGTGTTCAGAAAACTGTTGAGTTTTGTTGCTTCTATTCACATACGAGCAACAAAGAATCTACTGCCAGTTTTTGGAGCTCGCAGGTTTATGTACCAGTAACAGCAAAAGATCCCAAAAACAATTTGCAGACGACTTTTCAGAAGTGTTGCATTTGCTTTGGAAACATGAGATGGTTTAAGATAATTAATAAAAGACGTATTAGTTTAAATGCAAGTAAAAGTTGCTGCAGATTGTGTATATTTTTAGAAGTGAGGCTTGTTTCATCTGCCAGAGGGACTAATGATAAAAATGAGCGTATTTTGTCTAATTTAGGCACATTTGTATTGCAGGATGTTGAGCAATCTTCACTGTCCCTTGAGAAAGAGATCCCTGACATAATTTTATTTTTATTTATTTATTTATTTAAAGTTCCTATTTTAAATAAATGTTTGTTTAAATTTTTTTGATTTTTAAATAAAAATAATGTTAACTTCTGCGTTGGGCAGGCGACCTGCACCAGCAATCCTCCTGACTCCACCAGGGACAAAGGTGTATGACTATGGATGGACGGATAATGTTAACTTAAACAACTTTGGATGTTTTCTGGACAAAATCTTCTCTAGATTCATAAAGTAAACACTCCTGTGATTTGTTCAGCTGTCCTGGAACAAATCATAGTTCAGGTTAAAGCATTATTTGAGGTTTTAGGTATTAAGTTGAAGTTCAAATTTTAAACAAAATAAGGGAGATACGCTGTAAACCTAAACACAAATCTCCCTGATTGAAACAGGAATATTAAGTAAGTCCAATTGTCTTTTTGCTGGTTTCAGGAAGCCAAATGGAAGATGTGTCAGATGTAGAATCGGAACCTGATCTCCCTCTTAAAAGGAAGAAGCGCAGAAGTCGGACCACCTTCACAGCAGAGCAGCTTGAGGAGTTGGAGAAGGCTTTTGAAAGAACGCACTATCCTGACATTTATACCAGAGAGGAGCTGGCCCAGCGGACCAGGCTGACTGAGGCCAGGGTTCAGGTAATACACAGACACGTCCAGGGCTTCAGATGGGGCCGGGCTGAGTGGGACCTGCTCAGCTTCAAGAACACTGCTCCATTAAAGAGCTATTTTAGCAAACAATTTAGGACAGCTTTTATTAGCTCAAAATCAGAAACATAATCACATTTTCAAATGTAAAACTTAAAAACAAAATCACATTACAACAGCGTAAAAACATTAAATCGTAGATATCACGCATAACTTTTTTTCTACTTTTCAATTGTATGTCACTTTGTGATGCATTAAATTACATTGAAATATTTTTATATTTGTGTTTATAATGTGACAAAATATGGAAAAGTTCAAAAGGGTATGAATACTTTTGTACTTTACTTTTTGAAACAAGATGCAAAAGTCCTATTTCTGATCATGTAATCCGTCTCACACACAGTAAAACAATGGTCTGGTCTGTTTCATATGGTTTATATGAGTAAAGTTTAGTGTTTAGAAAGTTTAGATTAAAAGTAATATAACAAACCAATGTAAAATGTGTGCATGAACAGCCTTTCAAATGTATATAATAGCAAAGTAACTGAAGTGAGAAAACTCAAGCTGGTGTGGGACTGGAACAGTCATAACCCAAACTAGATATTCAACACACATTCATTCTTTCGCATGTTCTTGTTTTTAAGGTTTGGTTTAGCAATCGCAGAGCCAGGTGGCGCAAGCAAGCAGGAGTCAGTCAACTGGCGGCTTTCAACACCCTCTTGCCCAATGGATTTTCTTCAACAGGGGTGTCAACATTTTCGACATATCAGCTTTCAGAATCAGGCTACTCCTCTCTGTCCCATGGTAAAGCACACATCAAATGTCGTCACTAGTTCTTTTCTCCACTGTGATATTCTTTTTTTTTTCTGTTTACCTTAGGATTTGTAAAAGGAACATTTAGGTTTTTTATCGTTTTGTCAGCATTCTGAATAATTTAAAGGGGTGAACAAATTGAAAGGATGAACTTGGTTCCCAGCCGTGTGGTTTGTCTTGGACGTCCTGGTGCTGGAAGAAATCTGTGCAAAACTGATTTTGCACAGACAACAAAGATTTAATAAACTTTGTTGTGTTATTAAACCAACATTGAATATTAAGATATATAACACTCACAATGAAACTTTTGGGATCATATGAATGAACTATTGACAGGATCAGCCAAAATGAACAAAGTAAATAAATTTTTAACTGAGCATCTATGATGAGTAGAACTGATTTTTCATGAAGTTGTTGTTAAACAAAGATATGTAGTTTCTCTCATTGAGCTTCCATTTGCAAGTGGGAGAGTGATGTGCCATGTAATTACTACAATATGGGAAATTTATGGGAAAATACTAATACAGGAGAACGGTGGGGCAGAGGGTAGTTTTCTGGCCAAAACAGGAAAGTTGGCAAGTATGATTAGCTCCTTTTGTTGTTCCTTTTTCTAGGAGAGGGACACAGCTAAAAACTCTCAGTTTTAAAGTGTTTAAGATGAAAGAGAGGAGATAAAAGCTCAGCAGCCAATAGCCGTGTCCAGGAGAGAGTGGGTATTGGATTTGGAGTATAAGCCAAGCACAGTACAACTCGCTGCTATCAGCTTCACACTCCATATTTAAAGAGTAACTCTTTCAAAGGATAACCCAGCAATATATCTAGTGTTTCTTTATCAACGGTGTGGAAGTAGAAAGGCAGATAGAACGTTTAAATCTTCCCTTATTTAAGAATGAGAAATAGCAACTGAGATGTTTTTTCCTTACGAATAACTTCTGTTGCTTATACACACATTGTTGTATGATCACAGAGAATGATGACACGGTTCATCGTCCACAACCATCCACTGCGCACCAAATCGGTTTGTCCAATGCGGACAGCGGTCCTGCCTACGCTCTTTCCTCCACCTGCAATGGCTTCTCCAGTTATTCTGATTCCTTTGTGAGCTCTGCAGCTCAGAGCAATCCTGTTAACAGTGGACTTTCACAACAGGTAAGACCTTTTGGGTTATTACTGATTGGCTCGGTCTGATTAAGGATGTGTACATATGTTTTTAACAACTTACAGGAAACTACATTTTATTCAGGGAATTGCCTCAATCTGATGACCCATAGACATGGGTCTATGTTGCTACCCCCAGAGTACAGCGGAGGTGCGCTTTAATAATACCAGCACCCATTTTTACCAATTTCAAAAAAAAAAAGAAAAATGAACCTGAAGGCACCACTTACCTTGCGTATTTTGCTATGAGTGGTAATATTGTTTGGTAATAAAACACTTGATAATTCCTACACTTTGATATAAAAAGTTTGATGACAATCTTGAAGCGCGTCTTCTTTCTTTTTGCAGGTTATGAGCATCATGAGTAATTCATGTCGTATTTCCTCAAAGCCACACCATGACTTCTCCCTGTCACCTCGCCCAAGGTCTTTGGACTCTGCTTTATCCAATATAATGGCCGCCAACGGCAGTCAACAGTCAGCTGAGGTCTCTGCTAAGATGGCAGAGAGCTTTCATTCATCTGAATCTTACTCCCCAACTTCATACGGCACCACCAGCTACAGCATGGACCCAGTTGTGACAGCCGCCAGCTACCAGTACAGTCAGTACGGTCAGAGTGAGTGTTATTTTATCACATGTGTTAAAGCTTTTAAAGCTGCAGTATGCAACTTTTATTTAAAAGAAAAAGGTGTTTTTTATGTGTTTGTTTAAGCTGTCGCTATACAGTAGAATATGACAACGATGACCGATGGAAAGACTTGAGTTCTCTGCCTTGTTCTATGTTCCTGCTGTCATTTGTTGAAATATGCTGCTGCCAAACACTTTAGGTATGCGCTGCTCAGATCCTCCGTCTTTCTCTCTGCTATGCTACAGCTGGTTCACCTCAACTAAGACAGCCATGAATGCTCAGACTAGTTACCATGGTAACAGATGGAAAGTTGTTCCTCTACCATCAGCCCATTGATCAGTGTACACAAGATTGATTGACGGTGATAAAACCGTCCAATAGCAGCTCAGGGAGGAAGTGATGGAGCTCGAACTATTCGCAGATTAACTGTCTCATACTATACTGTCATAACATGAAAACACTTTTAACAAATATGGAAAAACATTTTTTCGTTAAAGTTACACACAACAGATTTAAGAAAAGGATCTGTGTTTGTTCGCGGGCTGGTAATAAATGGATTAAAAGATGACAAACTTGATTCTCACCTGTAATCTCACATCTAAAACATAACAGTTCTTGAGAATTCAATTTGATTCAGTTTATTTATGTAACTCCACTTTATAAATGTCATTTCTAGGTACTAGATGAAAAAAAATCATTTCAATTCAATAATAAATACATTCTGATAGATCCTAGTTATCAAAATGTTAGTAAAGTAGTTAATAAATTATTATTCAAAGCAGGTTTAAAAGTTCCTATCTGAGGAAACCCCATGGATTGTATCGAGTAATTGACGTGCAGCTTTCACGCCTTCCAGACAAATACATAGCAATAATCACTTGCTTATGTCGCTTATGTCGTAGACTTTACAGCAATCCCTAATATGGAGCATGCATGTGGCGACAGTAGTTAGAAAAAACTCACCTACAACACAAAGAAATGTCCAGCAAAGGGCTTGGGCTTGGGCTGAGTACAAGTATCCATCTGCTACGACAGAGAAGATGGAGCAGAATGCACAATAAGAAAAACAAGCATGCGGGATTATTTTTGGATGTTCATGAAAGTAAAACATCAATAGCAGAAGAGAAAAAAACAATTAGTTGATGGCAGCATTATCTCAGTCTCAGTTCTGTATTCAGCTTGTTTATTCAACGTGTTTATGAACTGAACGGGAAATCTGAATTTTACAGTGAAAATCAATGACAAGAGTACAGTGCCCTGTGGTGCACCTGTTTGTACATTTGAACTTTCGTTCCCACATTGTGGTGCTGTTTGTCAGGTTGTCATTGATCCAGGTGATTTTTGGAGCTTCCACTTTTGTCTTCTGCGGTTTCTGATGAAGAAGCTGACTTGTGTTAAATGCACTGGAGAAATCAAAGAACATTGTTCTCACAGCGCTGCTGTGTTCACATGACACTGGGTTTGGTACCGACAAGAAAACCAGCTGCAGGTGGGCAAATGGGAGTCTTTCTGACATCACCTGTAAACATGATGCTAAGATATTTAAACTTCTGATCAGTAAAAGCCCCCAGCTTGTGGGAAAGTCCACCATTTCTCCAGTATTATTTCTATGGTTTGGTATAAAGTACCTTTAAAACAATTTCTATATTAGCATACTACTTTTGCATGATATACAATGTAACGCTGTTTTAAACTATACAGAAAAAAGACAAGAATGTTTGAAGGAAGCAGTAAGCTCACACAGAAAGCTGTTTTTTCTGATAGCTGGTATTAATTCTCAGCAAATATTTACTTGGTTATTGACGTTGCTCCTCCCAGGTTCAGCTGGTGATGCCTTCTCAGACAGAACCAGTGACAGTGGTGATATTATAGGATCTGTGTATGTTTGGGCGTCTGGGAGGAGACAGGCAGCGTCTTTCAGATCAGAAAGAAAAGTGTCACACCTTTGCTAAGAAGTTGAAAATAAATAACATATATGCATGGGCAGGACTATCTGCCAAGATGCCATTTACCTAAAGAGCAATATTTGTGTGTGTGGGAAGAGGGATTGGGACAACAGAGGTGGGGGTGGGTGGTAAGGGGGGAGGCGATTTGTGGAAGGGCTTAGTGACAGGGACCCTTTAAGAGAATATTATTCCTGCCAGCCAGGTTTATGCCTTAAATCCTCTGTGAGGAGGCAAGCAGATAGTCTCTGCCTCTGAGATGTAATGTGTTTACACATACGCACACTTATGTCCATATCAGTGATTTTACTCCTGTCCATCTACTGTAAGTCTTTATAGCAAAGGTCACATGTCAGAGTAAAGTGCTAAAAACGATTGCAGAAATGGTAACTTGGAATGGAGATCAAAATCAGTTTATTAAATTCACTGTTTGAATACTCGAAATAGAGATAACAGAGAAGTAATAAAAAAAAAGAATTTAAATAACATTTTGCTTTAATTTCTTAAAGATTTTATGATCACACAATGGTGTGAACAATTGTCATCTCAAGGCACTTCAAAAAGTAATTTCAATTCAAACAGTACAATATGTTCAACAAAATATTCAAAGTTGATTAAAAAGTTTCTACCTAAGGAAATGCAGCAGATTGCATCGAGGTATTGACTTCATTCAATCTGCTGGGAAAGAATATTTTAATAGATAGCATCCATCCTTTTTCGTCAGTTTGAACCTTTTAGCTCAGGAAGGCCTTATATGGTCTCTGTGACAATAAAAACATCTATCAGAAGTCATTTTCCCAGTGCAATAAGTGTTGTTAACTAAACTAAATATGACAACATTTACCTTTGGCATACAAAATGCTTTATTCTTTTAACAAAATGTTGCTGTTGTGATTGCTTGAGTGTTTTATTTTATATTTTTAGAGCTGAATAGTTTGATCTTATTTTTGTGATGTTTGTGATCAATAAAAACACAAGCTTACGTAAACATTTTTTTAATATCTTTTGTTATATTTCTCACCCATGGGGGTTGCCACTTTTTTGCCTGCAAAATGCATGCTGGCTTGATGACACAGTTGGATCAAAGGAAGGAACAGGAACAGAAAAGCTTAGTAAACACAGGAAGACTAACTTCCCAAGTTGTTTTTTTTATCATGTTGCATTTGACTGGTGTACATTTAGACAATGCAATACTGTATCGCTGTTGGCTGTAACTAAAAAAAAAAAAAGTTATGAGTCTGCATTGCTTCCAAGATGAAAAAACAAAAAGAAGAGCGCAGTGGGAAAGAGTCAAACACAACTTCCAAAACACCTATATTTGTGCTCCCAACATTTCTCTCCAGAAGACTTTGAGTTATTTTTACGAGCAAAATTAATGAAGGATGATCTAACTGATGGTTGCTACCCTTGCAAGTTAAAAAAAAATGTGCCGACAATTTGCATCCACAAACCTCACCACCGGCCAGCTAGTGAAAGACACTGGAAAAAACATCAGAGACAGGCAGAAGTGGAAGCTCTTAAATCACAACAACGCTATTGCCACTGCCACCGGTCCTGAATGTGAAACCACAGAACTGACACCAGACCGAAGACCAGACCCTAAAAAGGTGTTACCGGACCAAAGACCGGACCTGACACAGAGCTACAGAAGTACTTACCGGATCACACAGTACGACCAGAGGTACGTGACAATCATTATTTCATTTATGAAGCTGAAGTTGGCAGCAGCACAAGCACCAGCTTCTTCAGTGAACTCTTTCCTCTTCCTTCATTTGGTCCTCCTCATCTTCATTAGCACATGTGATTTTTACACTGCCATCAATGTCAGCTTGCTCTGGTTCAAACTGAAAAGACTTAATGTTACTCTTTGCTGTTTTGGCTGGATGGAGCTAGCATAATCAGACATGACATACGTCATTTACCAAGAAACCATTACAGTGTAATGAACATGGTGGCATCCATGACAATATTTTATTTAAATTTATAAAACTCAAACGGCCCACAGCGTTCTGCATAGTTTTTACATCTAAAATAAATATTTCTCAAATAAACTATTGTCATCTGTAATTATAAACAGTGCAGTATAGATAGAAACAGGTATTTGTTTCAGGTATTTCACAGCTTTCATTATGATTATTATCATAAAAATCAATTTAATGTTACAACTGCATGGAGGCTGTTTGTTGCAACTTGATATAGTTTTCTACATAAACTTACTCTGGTTTTAGTTAAGCTCAATATGCCAAAGAGACGTTGATATTGTGAGGCTGTTGTTGTAACTCGTTCATCATTGTTTTCATCTTCAACATATTTTTGCAGTCTAAACACATGAAGATGAAAGAGGAAGCCAGGGATCAGGAATTAGAAAACCTAAAGACTTTCCTGTCTCAGAAGAGGCTCTGGCTCCACCAGATCACCAACCAGTTCTGAGGATGAAGATCCACATTGTCTTCATGGTGGAAGACGATTTTCTTTAGCTGTTAGCTGCCCAGGATTATGGCTGCATTTAAAACTGGTGTGTTTCTGACACTAAGTGCTTAATAGACCTCTTGGTTTGAAAATAACTGGGACAGAATTTATTCCCCTTGTTAATCTACCATTTCTCTTTCCTACATTTTATTCATTGCTAGCTTTTACCCTGCAGTGAACTGGTGATCTGTCCAGGGTGAACCTCTCACCTGTCGACTGCTGGAGATGGACTCCAGTCCTCCTCACCACCCTGCAAGGATATGTGTGTTGGCTAATGGAAGAATGGAAAGCTTTAAAGGTAGTTTGTCCCCCTTCAGTCTCTAATCTGATAAACCAGTTAATGCATCAACTGATTTTATATTGCTGACTGTTTTTCTACTTCTCCCATATACGCATGCGGACAAAGGAGGCGCCCTGAAATGTTTTTTCACCCCAGGCATCCGGTCCCAATCATCATCAGTTCTTTTGATGCAACATACATAGCGATTCCACATCATCATTAAATTGTAAATTATACTTTTTTTTGTGCTTTTAAAATATAAGTGCTGTCTCTTTAATTGCACTATTTTTCTTTTTTGTAGGTTTCTGTAAAGTGCAGTGGTGCAGTGAATGGGAATGTTCTGTCATTGATGCTCACTGCTTTAAGGAGAAATGTCAGTTTGTCTGAAGTAATGCTGAAATCCTGTGACATTGAATTAAAACAATATTTTTTAAATTATATTTGGTGAAATATGTTTCATATTTCCTCTAAAGTGCACCTATTTATATGTACTCTTTGGAATATGCAAATTTTACAGTTTACAGCATATTGTCTGTAAACTTTTAATATTGACCGTTAGTACAACTCTGTGTTAGTAAATTGCCAATGTACTCTTGACTATGTGACTATCTTTAATACAAAAGTACATTTCTTCACCTGGATGATATGTTGAATAGGCCCTTCAACCTTCAGTGTGATGGTATTTAATATATTTACTGCAGTACTGTAGTGTATAGTGAAGCATATAATGCACAAAGTAATAAAGGATCAGTAGCTAAAAAGTGTACTTCCTTACTAATTATAAGAAACCAAACAGAACACTAATCACCTCAATACTAAGATTTCAAAAGTATAAGGTCTATGAATGTGGAATACATTCAAAATACAATTTAAATGTAATTCTTTCACAAAATGGCACACTTTATTTTTACTCGTCAAGCATCTTAATAAAACATAAACAGCCATATGCTTACAGTGTAAAAAAAATACCTGAATTTTTTTCAGTTTAACTTACAATAGTATACTTAATGCACTTCAAATTGTGATTTTCAAAAATGTAATTACAACTAAAATATATTAAATACAAATATAGTTGTTTCAATATAATATGTTTTAAGTCAAATAATCGTTTACACACTTGAAGTAAACTGGGGATTAGTCTGGCTTCAAGTATTCTAAGATTTAATATATTTATTTTTCACAAGGGTAGTTCAGGAGTTTGGTCTTGACAAATCCAGAAATAAACACGTAACGTTCTCCACCTCATGTCAAAGAAACACAATTCAGGAGCTTAAACTCATTCTGTTCTGTTATTTTCTCTTTGTTCAAAGTACACTGGCTTTTTGCATCACTGTTTGATTTGTGATGAATTAAAATCGAAGTAAAACTGTGAAAATAATTTGTCTTTTAACTTTCTATTTTGTCACCTGTCTGTTCCCAGCTGCTGTGGATTACTTGGCAAAGAACATTAGCCTCTTCAGTCAGCACAAGATGAAGTTGACCAATCACTCAGCTGTGCTGGGAATGCTGCATGTCAGTACTGGTCAGGCCTACTAGTACTTTAGACAAACAGCAGCAAACCTGGCCACCAGCAGCCCCTACGACTCCTGCTGCAACACAAAACTCACACAGAGGTTTCCCACAGATGCCAGTGGTGTTTCTCCTGCAGACGAAGAGCCACAACACCTCTTGAAATATCTCTTTCAGTAAATGTTTGGTACTTGGTCTGGAGAGTTCAGATTTTCCATGGTGGCTCATGGGGCACCGATGCAGCTCTGCTGTTCTACATTTGTATTAAATAGCTACATTTGTCTTGTTTGGTCTTTTAGGGAAATGTAAATGTTGCAAACTGTGGTTGTTTTTGAAAACATGCTATTCTTTTGGGACATAGTGACCAACATTCACATAAAATAACAGCAGAGAGGAAAGAGACAGTGAGCTGTAGTTATTCCAGTTTTAACTCATCATTTTCTTAAGTTTCACACCTTAACCATTAAGTGAACTCAGCAGAATCAAAATGAGTAATATCAATTTTCATTTGCTTTATATATATATATATTAAATATGTATGCAACTGAAGAAATTTTAAATTCTGTGCCAGTATTCCCATTATGTGATAAAATTTTTATTATTACTATTATTTAAATGTTTTATTTCTTAAGTGTGTATGGTCATTAGCAAGAACCATCCCTAAATTTATACTAAATTCATCTCTTTAAATTAATCTCTAATTTATTTAATATTTGATTGATAGAAAAACGAATGACACTGGTTTTCTACAAATAGATGTAAACTCTGACATTTAAGAGATGTTTCTATCCCAGACGAGATAACGATCCTTTTCCCTCTCTTTTATTTATATCAATGCACTTGCACTCTTTTAGTCTGAAAAACCTTTTGTTTTAAAAAGGGGACGTGTGATCCTCTCTTCGTAGCTTTATTTCTGGTTTAAAGAGAAAGTGTGATCTTTTCTTTCTAACTTTAATTCTCAATTCTCTCTCTGCTGCATTTTGAAAAAGGAAGCGGCAGGCAGTGGACACGCTGTGTCCACAGCTTTATGATTGTCTTGATGATGGGAGGACGAGAGGAGAGAGCGTGTGGCTCTGCTCTGTCCATATTGATACCTCGTCTTGGCTTGACTGTATTTTATTTTATTTATTTTATTTTTTTGCTGGATCGGATTCTTGGAGCATCCATGTAGCAACAATACGACATGAATGGAGAAAAAAACCGATCGACTGAAAGGACAAACTGAAATGCTGAGCTCTGGACTGAGGTTTTGATTTTGCCACCTTGTCATTATTCCTGTTATCGTGGTGGTTGAACTGTATTTTATTTGATCATTTTCTACAAAATAAGAACTATTTTTGCTCATTTCCTGCCTCCAGTTAATTCATTTTGCACTCACCTCAGTTCCTGTTGTAACCAGGTTGCACCTGGTCTGTAACTTTTGAGTTATTCTAAAATACTTACTGAGTCCGGGGTTACATCTGATGCAGTGAGCAGTCAACATCAGTGTAAAGCAAGTTAGTGACAGGTGTCTGCAGAAAAAAAAGGATGAATAAAATGATATGTATTTTGTGCCTTACATAAGTATGGAGAGGTGCTGGCAGTAATTAAAAATTCCCATCTAAAGATTCATTACTGAGATACACAGGCTGAACTGTAAGAGCTCAAATATCAATAGTTACTCTTATTGATAGCTCACTAAGGTTTTGGATGCACATCAATCAGTGTTTACCAGACCATTGAGAAGCAGACAGAAGAATATAAAAGAGGTTAAGACTGAAATGGTAAAGAAGCTCAAATCTCTGAGTATGTGAAGGATTACATACCACTGTAGACCTGCTTGTTCCTGACCAAGCTAGATTACTCGAATCAGTTTGTCTATGTTTAGAGTTGCACACTGGGTCAAATATGAGTCAAATCTGGTTTTAAAAAATCACTTCCAACCACCACATTAGCTATGTGGAATAAATGCATTTACGTAGTTTTCAAAATACCACATTTGTTATTATTTGAAATTAAAAAAAGTTTTTTCTGAAGCAAAAAAAATAAAAATAAAAAAAATGAATGTAAAACTGCAAAAACCAATTTGTATTAGTGTCCAGTTTATGATTTTGTATACTTTGTTTTTACCTTTGTGAAAATCTTCATGCTTCCATTTGTCTTTCACACTCATGAATTTTTCCAATAAAGAATATTTCTCTTCTTTTTTTTAATTATTTTTTATTTTTGCATTTTAAAATGACACTGACTGCCATCAACACTAATAAAACAAAACTTGATGATGGGGTATCACTTGTAATATCATTTACAAGTGATATTAAAACTGCCTACCAAAAGTCTTTTCCACCGGCTAACTAATAATGTGGGAAGGTTTTGGGTTTTAACTTCATTTATGATGTTGATTGTTATCTTGCGTTTGAAAACTCTCTGATTTTTATCTATCAGATTGGGAATAAAAGCTTCTAATCTTGTTACCAATTTAAATAATTTGTAGTCCATATTAAAGATAGAGATTGATCTAGAAGATTTGCAATGCCTCATATTTTTACCTTCTTTTGATGGGGCAGATATGCCAGCTTCTTTCCACAATCGAGGCTTTTTGACATTTTTAAGAGTTTAATTAAATTAATCTGGTATTACAGGAGCACATTCACTAAAGATCTTGTACCATTCATTGGGTGAACTGACGCTTCCAGGCCTTTTATTTGCTTTGCAGGAGAAAGGATTTAGATGACCATATTTTTACATTTTAATGCTTACATTTGGACATATGGGCATGTTGGATACCGAGTAAAATGCAGTAATTTTATTTAAAGGGTAAATGAATGCACAGACGGGATGACTGGGATTCTATGGACCGTACCGTTCTGGAAGAGGGAAACTGAATGGTGATAAATAGTCCAGAGGATGGAGTGTTTGGAGTTCAGTTTATTGTCCTTATTGGTCAAAATAAATAAATAACGTCTGAGTAAAGCCCACAGATTGCTAGTCAAAACATTGGCCTATTCGAAAATCACTTGTGTTGCATCATTGACTTTACAACAGTCCCTCATATTGAGCAGATATGTTACCCAAATGATAACTAGCTCTGCTGTTAAGGACCTGGTTGTTGTATAAACGATGGTGCACATGCACAAAAACCAAACCAAACTTGTTCTATCGACAAAATCAAACTACATAGCATCAAAACTCACCTAAATATTGTTCAGCAATAGACACGTTTCGTGTTATTGTTTAGACCCCCGTCCACATGTTAATGCAGGGGGTTCAGGGGTGAGGGGCTCAATCGCTACAGTTTTAGATTTTCAGGCTTGACGTTCATTTGCCAATGCAATTATGCAATTATTAATAAGTCATTGCTATAGTCGATTAGCTACCAGGTAGATTAAGTACCGCAATCTACCACTGCTGTGGTAGATTGGCTCATTTAAATACCTTCACCTCTGCAGCGAGAGGCTGCTGCTCAGTTGTCCTGAAGGATGAGACCAAGAGAGGTACAGGAGAAGGAGGGCGACTGGTTTTTATCTCTTCCTGAGCTGCTCCCTCTAAGGAGTTTCCTTGTGTGTGTGGGTGCATGTGCGTGTGTGTGCCCTTCTTATCTTATGTGCGGCTCCAAGGACTTAGAGGTGTGTGGGTAAGTTGCAGTGATGTTTGTGCAAGAGAAGAAAGTAAAGTATCTAAACAGTACAATGAAGCATGCAAGGTCATTTCATCTATGTAGGTTGCAAATCTAATTTATACAGAAAGAAATATAGGATTAACTCTCTAACACAGGGGTGTCACACTCACTTTCATTTTTGGGTCACATCAAGACCTTGTTGGGATCTGAGGGGTTTTATTTGGGTTTTGTTCATTTGTGTGTTTCTTTGTTCCCCTTTTATTTGTGTCAGTCCTGTTTCTGTTTTACTTTAGTTCGGTTCTTCTTAGTGTTTCTAGTTATGTTTATTTCTGTTTCTAGTTATTCCTAGTTACTCTAGTTTTTCTCCAGGTTTGTTACTGATAAGGGAATAACATCATGGCACGACATAGAGCTCAAAAAAGTTGATTTTTCACAATACTTCCCCTTTAAATGTAATTCTTAAAACTCTGCGGCACGAATACTTTTTCACACCTTTCACTTTTTTTATTTGCAAAAAATGTTTTGAATCCTGTATAATTTTCCTTCTACTTCACAGTTGTACAACACTCTGCGTTGTTCTTCCACATTCGATTCCAATGAAACAGATTTATGTGTTTGCAGCTGTAATGTGATAAAATACGGAAAAGTTGAAGCAGAGTGAAAACTGTGTGCTGATCATCAGGGAGAGTAAACTACGCAGAGGGTGATGTATTTACTTAGCGTCTTTATGGTTTATTAAACCTGAGCCAGTTTGTTTCTGCATCTATATTTAGCACATTAGAACAAACAGGTGAAAACTGGCATATAAAAATGCTTCACTGTAGGGTGAGCAGGATACACAAAAGAGACTGCTTATCAAAATATTTGGAACATTTACAAAGTTTTTTTTTTTTTTAAAAATAGATGAGAGATATCCTCCGGTAATGCCAATTTTAAGCTGAAGATTATTTGATTCCAGTGTGCTTATGGCCCAACACTGTTGTCTGAATGCCTATAAGGTCATGCAGATTATGTTTGCTGCATGTTCAAAAAAAATTGTGCAGGCAAAATAATGTCTGCTTAGGACAGATTAACGCAGCCGGACTGCTGATAATCTTTACGCAGTTAAATCAAAATGAAAATCACCTTGATTCAACTTCAATGTTGTGCCACGTAATTTAGAAACAGAATACAAAATGGAGCATTAAAAAAGGATACAGAAGGTAAAAACAATATTAAAAAAAACTGTCCTGTTCTCCTTATCCCTCATTCACATTGCAGTGAAATATTAACAGTATTTAAATAATTACTCGATAAATCAAAATTTAAGTTAAATTTACCAAAGGAGAATGGACAGAAATCATTTCAGGTCAGAATTTTGAGAAGAAAAAAAAATGCTTTCCCTTTATTTTTTTCCACTAAAGCAGCTTTTATATTTCCAGGCTGTTTGTAAATTTCAACAAACCATTCTAGGGTTCTATTTTTGGTGAAAGGAAAAACTTAAATATTTGCTTATCCTTTTGGATATGTTGAAACTGTACCATGCCAGTTGACAAGCTGCCCAGTCAAAGAGCTTATTTCTGCAACATTTGACAGCAGCTGAAAATGAAAGCAGACCCTTTTCTCCTCGACAAAAGGAGGCACAGAGTCATCTGCCCATCCTTCAGAAGTCTTTATTTTCCATCGTTCAGGACTCCATTTCCTTGAATTTCTTGTATATAATTCAGGACATTTATTTAAAAGAAAACAAAACAATTATTACTATTAAATACATCAGTGTGTTTTATGAAGCTCCGTCGTGTGGGTAGATGGGGGCTTGGGTTGGAGAGAGGGGCTCCCCCCTCACACACTCAGCCCCCTTCCACCTCCTTATCTCATGCCGACAGTTGCAGGAATCACAAGCAGAGGCCTGAGTTAGAGAGGCAGGCAGGCCTGGGGATATGGATCAAAGAGACAGAACTGGAAACCCAAAGCAGCTCTGATCCCCTACAACACCATCCTCGCTCACTGGTTCTCACTCTCACACCAGCATCATGCAGGAAGCGCAAACGCTTTACTCCACCGATGTGGACTAAACCGTCCTCTCACAACATTCCAGGGTGAAGCCGTGACCATGACAGGAGAACCACGTCTTTTTATTATTTTGTGATTAGCCGAGGTCACATATGGGATAACAGTTATTCATAGTTATAGATTTGCTTGCTGTGTGATTGAGGAGAGACGGGTTTTTTTCCCAGTGAGAAAGATGTGGTGCAGGCTGTTGTTGGTGGAGGGAGTTGCTTTAAGCTAAAGGCTTTAAGTGAATTTATCCAAATAAGTTCACTTTGCATCTTTAAAGAGTGCAGCGAGAACTTTAAATGCAAAGCTTAAGCTTTTCTATTTGTAACAAAAATACATTGGCAGGGGCAGCGTTTAAGACTTTGTCCCTCTGGCAGTAAAACTTCAAACAATTTATTAGTGAGAAGTCTAACTGTGACAAAACTTTAGTACACATGTCCAGGGTTACAGTCATGTCTGTGTCAGGATCTTTGTTTTGGGTTTTGTTATAATTTGTGCTCCAGTTTCTTTTTGCTTTTAATTCTGCCTCGCTTCTGTTTTCACTCCAGAGATTCTAGTTATGTTTATTTATAATGTCTAGTCCTCTCCTGGTTACTCTGGTTATGTTTCTTTCTCTAGTTACTACTGAAGAATTAACTGCTCCAACAACAAGCCTTACACTGAACAGCTGTTGTTTTTGATTCTTGCATTTAGGACAGTCTTTCTTTGCTCGCCAAACTGCATTCCGGTGATGTCTTCTGATTACTTGGGGACTTCTTTTGCCTCCTTTTCTTCCAGTGCAATGGACTGAGTCGACCTCGTCTTCCATAACTGGCTCCCAGTACTACTGGCCTCTTCTTCAGAAAGATCTGAAGAAGAAGCCAGTTGATTTCTGTTTCCTGGAGGCCAGAGAGCATCAGCAAGAGAAGGTTCTGCTTCTGTCGCTGGTTTTTTTGGCTGGTGGGGAGAGAGATATAGATGGTGTCTTTCTATCTCTTGTGGAGCCACCAGGGGTGCTTGGGCAGGGTCACCTGGACAGGTCACCTGGACCTTAGTCCTTGATGTGGCTGTCGCAGGTTCGATTCCCAGCCTGGTGACTTTTGCCGCATGTGTTCCCATTGTCTCATAACTCTCTTTCCTGTCAATTCACTGTCAAATAAAGGCCAGTAAAACCTTCTCTTTTTTAAACGCATGCACACACACACACACACACACACCAAGGGGAAAGGATTGAGCCAAAAGAACATCCCTTCTTTGGCTCAACCCTAACACAGACTGACAGAAGAAAATGTGCTGCCATCTAGTGAATGTATGGTGCAATTGAAAATATTGACCAGACGCAAGTAAAATATTTGTTGCCCTTAAAAATATTTGGCAAGCCTTTGAAATATGCATTTAAAATGCACAAATCACAATTAACTTTTATTAATTATAAATTATTCCTTTCAACTTAAAATTGTGGAATCTTCCTAAAGTGCATAAGTGTCACATATACACTTTATACGTGCATATGTGACACTTATGCACATATAAACGAAGTGCATAACTAAACTTTTAACACAGTTTACCATGCATAAATATTTTTAAATGCCTGTAAAAGATCTAACATTCATGAAAGTTTACATATTGCAAAACTGAACAACGTCACTACAACAAGTCTAAATTTCATAATTAAAACAGCAAAGTCTGTTAAATAGTCATTAATAAGAAATTAATGAACAACATTTTACAGTTGAGAAGTTTTTATATATATTTATATAAAGTGGATGAAATATGTATTTGATCCCCCACTGACTTTACTTTTTTTTTATACAAAAAAATAAATAAATAGATGAAACGTCTCAAAATTTTATGCCAACTTTAATTTAACAGTGACACAAAAGGAAAACTGAGAAAATTACATAAAATGAGAAAAAAATTAATTTGCAAATAAGTATTTGACCCCCCAGTGAAACATCGTTTAATACTTGGAGGCAAAACCCTTGTTGGCAGCAGCCAGTCGTGTCTTGTAGTTTTTTATATGTTGAGCGCAGAGTGACTCCTCTCTGCAGATCAAATCCAGATCCTGGAGGTTTTTAGGCGTGCTGCAGCTCTCTCCATTGATTCTTCAATAGGACTGAGGTGAGGCCATTCCTCTGGAGCCACCACTTTGTTTCCTTGGCTGGGTGTTTTGGGTCGCCGTCATGTTGGAAGACCAACCCAGGGCCCATTTGCAATACCCTGACTGAGGCAAGGAAGTTTTCATCCAGGATTTTGCCATACATGGCCTCCTTCATTTTCCCGTTGATGCGGTGAAGTTGGTGAAGTTACATATTTGGGCAAATCCAATAAAAAATAAAATAAAATGAAAAGAAAAGCAGAGAATGTGGAATATCATCTGCGATGTTGATTTCACTATATTTAAAGATATATATTGTGGTATCATTCGCTGACAGTATCACTACTCTCTGAAGTAGGTTACCATGGCCACCGATGAGAAAGTTTCCTGTAGTAGTAAGTTGTCTCTCTGTCACTGGCAAATCGAGCGGCGCTAAGATCTCCCTCCTGGTTCTGATTGGTTGATTTTCTGTAGGAGGATCTTGAATTTTTTTCACAAAATATCTATAACCACAGTGGCAGTTTCAACAAATATGTAAAACAATTATTATTATTATTTGTAATAACAGGTTCACACTGCAGCTTTAAAGCAGGTTTTTTTTTTCTTCACTTTTACTGGATATAACTGGAGTCACCTTTTAACACAATCAGCTTCAATTATAATCTCTGGATGAATCTGACTGAATGTGATTGTGGCCCATTTAAATTTCTGTAAAGTTAAGGTTCTTTATAATTCAGGTCAATATAAACCTTTTAAGTAAAAAAGGCCATTTAGAATTCAGTTTGTGTAATAAGTGATCTTAGTTAATACAACCACCAACCATCAATTAGATATATTAAAGTACAACACATACGATAAGAAAATCAAATAAGATGTGTATAAAAGCAAAGACTTTGAATCCAAAAATGTGTAGTTTGGACGAGACTTCAACATCTAGACAACAGGAGAGACACTGTGCTGCTGTCTGCTGCTGTCGGCTCCTCTGAACAGAAATGGGAGTAAGAAGTCAGCCACTTCACTGGGCAGTCTCTGAAAACGCAAAGTGTGAAAGAGGTGTGATGCATTCAACATGAGTTTGCAATGTATTCCAGCAAACTGCAAAAAATCCTGAAATGTTTTTACCGGTGATATTTCTGCCCCTTCCTTCTCTGGTACTCCGCTTCATCCACTGTCCACACAGCTCCCTTTTCTCCTTCCACTCGCACAAAGCACTTGTGAAGGCTGAGATTGTGACGTATTGCATTCTGGGAAGACGAGCAAGGAAAATGTTTTTTTTTTCTTTCTTTTTTTTTTTTTTGCTACAGATAACATTTTGATTCTGTGAGGGAGATGAAACGTGTACAGGAAGAATTCGTTTAAACCTTCCATGTTGCTGTGTTGTGTCTGAAGTAGAAGAACATGGTGGTAAACCAGTTGTAAATCTCATTTAGAGTCCTCTGTTTGTCTGGAGACTCCAAGATAGACTACAAAAAAAGGGTCACAGATAAGAGCAACTTGTTACAAGAAAGTATCGAGTGTCCTCACACTCATACTATTTGCACTAATAGTGAACCTTGATGTCATTTAAAGGAAAAATGTATTTGCAAATCTGATGTAAACTTGAATGTACTTACCCATCTTATCAGGTAAGCATAGGTGTATGGAGGCCTGATGTTGTTGTATTTGTAGCATTCAATACCTGGAAACAAATCTGCAAAATAACCACTACAGGTCAACAAGCCGGTAAAGAAATACCAGGACAAATCAAATCATTTGTTAAACTTTGTTGACAAGTTAGGAAACAGAACAGTCCACAAGAACACAATGGTGACCAGCATCTGAAGTGCAAATCATAAGCAGGTTGTCAGCTAGGATGGATGGATGCTTCACGGAGTCTCCCAGCACTCAACAGCAGCCAAGGGAAACTTACAGCATCACAAACGTATACAAGTACAAGCAAATATGCTCAGGGGTCGTATATAAACAGTTGTTAGCATAATGGCTATGACAGCGTATAAAATAACTTTACTTTTTTTTTTCTTGAAAAATGTAGTTGTGTTTTTTTTTTTCTTCACCAAACCCCAATGGTTTGAGGAGCACACAGTGGCTTAACAAAGACCTGGGCATATGTGTGTGTGTGTGTGGGTGTGTGGGTGTGTGTGTGTGTGTGTGTGTGTGTGTGTGGGTGTGTGGGGGTGTGTGTGTGTGTGTGTCTGTCGTGAATGTGATCACCAGGTTACCTGGCAGAAGGTGTGTGGAGGCTTTAGCTGTCCAGTCATGTTGGAGTGTCTGATTTGGATTTTTGAGTTCCCCCAGTTGGATTCTGTCTTCGTTGATGACCTGAACCTGGAGGAGCAACAGAAAAAAAATGCTGAGCATCAATTCATATTTTCTGCAAAAAAATAAAACATAAAAACAGACATAAACTAATCATTTCATGTTTTTGTTCTACAAGACAGAAAATAAGATTTAACAGTGACTTCTTGATTTTTATTTATTTTTATTTTTTTCAGGTTTTATCAACTCTAGTGGCCTTCAGTCAATAATGGTCAGACAGCAAAGCAGGTTGTGAGGATAAAGGAAGAAAGCAAAGACCCCCACGCCAGGACCTGAACCCTCTACGGCCGCGCCAAGGACCGAGGCGTCCACACGTGGGCCGTGCCCCACCCCTGCGCCACAGCCACTCGTCCTTCTTGGAATTTAAGATTTTTATTTCCACTGACTTTCCACTGAGTGCAATTACAGAGCAAATGTAAACAAGCAAACATTCTCTTTAGTGTTCAAATACACAACGAAGAAACATCTTACCATCTACACCAGCTAAAATGTTGGTACATACCAGGTTAGAGTAACTGTTCTCTGAAAGATGAAGTTGCATTGCGAGAAGTTTTTGTTTTTCCAGGACAAGCTGAAAAATACAGAACATGTCGGGTCACATCAAGTTGCGATAAAATTTGTCATGCATTGCAGCGTTCCAAAGTAACAGAAGATGTGATGAATTAACTCTTGTGTGTGGAGTTCAAACTCTGCAGTCGATTAAGGAAAGATGCTATGATGTTTTGCATTGTGATGTGTGAATGTTGCATTGTAAAACCAGTCTGCTTAGCGACTGAAAATGTAAAACATCACCAAGGAACATTTATGTCAGTGGAAAAACTCAGCCTCTCCCAGTATTCTTTCATTTTCCCTTCCAGCTGCACTGCACTTAAACCCAGACTGGTGCCTCTGAGTTACACTACAAGCACTATGTGGAGGCAAAAATACATTTTCCAATGAGTTATAAGTCCATGCATTACAGTCTGTAATGCCACATGCCTAAATACTGTTATATTTAAAATATCTCAAGCATCTTAGGATTTAAAAAATAAAACAAGTGCCAAAAAGTCTTATTTAATTTAACACTGAAAATCAACTCTGTCAGGAAATAAAGATATGTAGACCTCAGGAATTACAATTTAATGAAACCCATTGGTAACACTTTATTTGACAGGGTGTGCCAGGCACACAAGTTAGTGTCAGCGAACTTGCAAGGCACAGACTCGCTGTGTCTTGCTGCCACTTAAGCAACTGGGCAATTAATGAGCTTCAGCAGAACCACATGCAGTGCAGAAAAGGTCATCTAATCATCAGAAATAGATCTTTAAACAAGTAGGTCTGTGGACCAGGGTTGGAAACCTCTGCTCTAGATGAAGTTCTTGTGTGTGTGGTGTGTGTGTGTGTGTGTGTGTGTGTGTGTATTTGTATAACTATTCTATTTAGGACCCTTTTGGGGATACTTATTAACCTTCTGAAGATTAATGGGACTTATGGTCCTACAACAGTGGGCCTCCTTTTATAAGGTCAGAGTTTTGAGGTAGGATGTGAATTAGGTTTTGGTTAAGGTTAGGAATATACTAGTAATGATTAGAGTCAGAAAAAATATCTGAGTTAAGCATGACCGTAGTTACTAAACTGAATGGAAGCCAACACAAAGTCCTAATATGAACAGAAACACAAAACTGAGTGTGAGAGAGAAGAACTGTTTCTGTAAACCAAAATTAAAGATTTATGGACACGAGAAAATGAATTTGTTTTGAATAACCTGGGACATCACCAGCATTATGTTGTGAAGACCACACAATACTTTTTTTTCTAGAAATACAGAAAATGCAAGACTCTGTGAAGAAACCACAGCGAGTTGAAGCACACCTAAAATTAAGTCTCACCTGTCGTTCCATGTACTGGACGATATCCTGCTGCACCCTCCACTGAGCAATGCTTTTGTCATTGTGTCTGTGCTCAGAGTGGAGGTGCCTGAAACACAAAATAACCCAAAGTTGTCGAAGCATTTCCTCAGCATCCCAAAAACTTTATTTTCAAAGACATGCCCTAGAAACACAGCCTCAATCTACTCCTTGTGAAGCTCCCCTAAATTCTTGAATGGATTTTGCTTGGCAAAAGGTCATAACATATGACCCTGATGCAAAGTCAAATTTCTCGTCTTATTTTGGATGTATAACATTTTATAACAATGGAAGGTGATATAATAACTATATTACGCTGAATAGGTTAGAAATATATCTATGTTGAACAGCTGCATTATGGGATGTTGTTAGGTTTCTGTTTAGGAACTGACTTACTTTAAAAAAGTGGAGAAATTTTCCGATACGACTCCGCAGCCTGGCCAGCGGCAGAGACCACTCACAAACAGTGCACTCATCCCTTCTGGTGTCCTGGGACAAATAGAAAGGTCTCTTGTCATTTTCAGTGTTAAACAGTAGAAAATCTCTCATTCATCAAAGAAGTTGTTACATTTTGTTTCTAAATGTTGTTACGTCCTTGCTTTTCGGACAACCACAAGAACCAACTTGAAAAGCAGCCACCCTACATGAAACACAAAAGTGTTGTATTGGAAATACACCAGTGAGGCATAATGTTTTCACACCCGATAGACTCGGTTCAGTTGGGGACGAAAATTGCCGCATTTGTTACATCTTCAGCTGGCGTGGTTCACTTCCACACTGCACAGCGTCAGACGATCCAAACCTGTTCTCCTCCTCGCCTGTGATGACGCTGAAGGAAACGACACAAAAGCCTCCAAAGAAGACCAGCACAGCTTCCTTCTTCACAAAATGTAAGAACCGGAGTGGCACCAGATTTTAGCGGTTGTAGGATTTCTCTTTTGTCTCTGGTAAAAGACCACAAGACATTTCGCCCGGTGGTGCTGGACTCACACATTTGTTCCAGTCGTACTTTACCTGGAAAGTGCTGTGCTATAGTTCACTTCCTGCTTTTGGAGAGGTCTCCGGCCCACTTGCGTCCACATAGAGCCACACCCGAGTTCGCTTCAACCGAACCGAGACCCAGGATGTTGGGTGGACTCAGAGTTTAAATGATCTAAAGTTTGACTAAAGCGGACTAAACAGTACTGGTGTGGATGCACCCTAAGGGTCATGGCGGTCGTTCACAGTGCAGACGATTTCTGGTAAGCTTTCACAGCATCAAACACAAGCGATTAGGTAAAAATTAAAACCTGCAAAGAGTCCAGGCCTCCAGGAAGCAGTTCTCTGGTTTCTACCAGGCTCGTTTTTCTGTCACTTTGCTGCTTGTAGTCCCAGTTTTCCCCTCTGAGCAGCAGCAAAGGATTCTGTGATTCCATTTCATTTTAATTCTTTTTCGAAACAAGCTTGTTGGTTGATGGAAAATTAATATGAACCTGCAGTATCACACTGTAGTTCACAAAATGGTAAATTATTGCACAAAGTTCATCACCTAGTCACTTCTTTGTTGTGACTCTTCTCCGTCTAGATCAAGTCTAAACCTCTGAGAACCTTTATTCCTCTTCTTCAAGATTTGGTAGACAAAAAAAATAAAAATAAAAAAAGTAATCTGCTAAGCTTTTACACCTGAATGACATGTTTTCAGTCAGCCTCATTCGTGTTTGCACTACTGGTGGATGGATTTAACCAGATGGTGTATAGAAATGGTCATTAGAAAATCACTTCTTTTTTTTTTAATTAGAGAAGTAACGTCTAAAGTAGGTTAACATGTTAAAGTTTTACTGTTTGGTATTTTGTTAAAGGTTTTGGGCAGAGCTTGTGTTCTTCTGTGACTATATAACATTTCCACAAATCCAAATTTTATTAAATCATTAATCTTAAGTGTTTTGATTTATGACTTTAGTGACATGCATTGCTTTAGCTTTTACTACTGACTAACTGAATGATACTGCAGTTTTATAACAGTTGTAGTAAATACATTAAGGTTGCATTTACTCACCCGTTGTTAAGTCCGAGCTTGACTGAAGGTTGCTTTGGATTGTCTCCACTCGGTGACAAAAGATAAAGGCTTGGGTTTGGCAGCATCAGAGAGGAATTTGACCAGGAAAGATGATCTGTATCCACCTCCTCTTTACAGAGAGACCCAGATCCACTGCTGTCTAAATTTTACGGCAGAAAAAAAAACTTTGTTAGACTGTCATGTACACATAGAGGCAATATGGACGGCAAAAGAAAGACAAAAACCAAAATCTGTCATTTCAGAAGACTGGAACAACATTGAAGGATCAGACTGACCTAAAGTCAGCACTGGGTGGCTTTATTGCCTGGAGCAAGTCACAAAAACATTTTCCTACCATATTGTTGTCTGGAAGCTGCATGTGGAACGTGACGCAGCACAGATGGCCTCCTCTGTTTATGCTTTTGTATCTCATCCATTTTGCTCCCAAACTAAAAACAAATATATGGCAAAATAAAAATTAGAGCATCCACGTTTCCATGGTACATCCGCAAACTACTTTATAGAGCACAGCTCTCAGGCAAA
Organism: Poeciliopsis retropinna; assembly: GCA_010277075.1. Classification (NCBI taxonomy): domain Eukaryota; kingdom Metazoa; phylum Chordata; class Actinopteri; order Cyprinodontiformes; family Poeciliidae; genus Poeciliopsis; species Poeciliopsis retropinna. The sequence goes on from VMRM01000009.1 coordinate 4,535,668, forward strand.
AAAAAACCCAACAGATTTTTAAATAACTGTGTCATGAAGAAGCATGGCGGTGCTTACAGTTTTTAGACATTTATAAAATCTTTACAAATTTCTGAAGAAATATGAATTAAGTAAAAATAATTAGGCTGTATATCTTTTAAAGTAAGCTTGATTTAAGTTTCCAGTTTGTGTGCAGTTATTTAATTTACAACATAGAAGCATTTTTAAGTGAATTGTTTACAGAACTGATACAACAACACATGACCAGGCCTGTGTATTGCAGCTACAAAATAAAAAAAATGCCTGGACAAACAATGATATTGTCCTGCCATCAATAGTTATTAGTAAGTGCAATGGGAACGAGATGCTTTCAGATAGTTTGAAGTTCACACACAAGTTGCGTATATATGGAAATGTGAACGACCACATAAATAAATTTGGATTTAACAAAAAAAAAAAAAATTGAATTTAGCATTAAAGCCTGCAGTGTGCGATAATTTAATTAAAATCTAATGAAGCATTCATCAACAAATCATAAGTCAATTTGTTGTTTCCATCCCTCGTACAGGATTCTATGATTTCACTGCTGCGAGGTTCATAAACTGCACCATTAATTGTCTGATTTAGAAGCAGATTTGTAATTACTATTTAGTTCACCTTTAAGAAGAAACATGCAATGATCCATTTGCAGCACCTTGATTTACCGAGTGTGCAAGAATAAACTGTGTTTTCAGTCAGGCTCTTATTGGTATTGGTGAACCGGTAGATGTGTTCAATCAATCTCTCCAGGTGATTTCCGCAGCATTTGTGCTTTGAAAAGCTGAGGAAATGACAGGATGATTTGTTTTGTTTTAAAAGTGTGCATATTTTTAGGTTTCATTGTGGCACTGTTGCTACCAGCTGGGGCCTTTTCTGTCTGGAGCTCTATGGCTTCTTTACCAATGTTCTTCCTGGGCTTCCACTCAGTGTACACAAACATACTAGCACAACTAAGTTGCCCAAAGATGGGACTATGGATAGTTTGTTGAGGGATGTACCGTACTTCTTGCTCACCTGTGAAGTGCAACAGGTCATCCTGGAAATTGTGTTTTGAAAAAGTGTTTTTGCTAAATTCTTATAAATAGTACATCTGTATATAGATGTAAGGGTGTGGAATATTAAAGAAACCTGTGGGGAACATTCAGTTTGATGAAAGACAAAGGCAGGTAGTAGTACTTATTCTCAAGTATATTGAATGTAAGTTTCACAAATCACAAATTCTGATGCACCTATAGGCCAGCAACACGAAAGATTGTAAAACACAAATAAGCGAGTAGCTGCTGGTGCATCAGTCATGATACTGAGTCTGACCAAGCAGATGCAGCACCAGAAGTTTATATATTTATACCTGATGTCTGTATGTTGGAAGAGCCTGAAAACCAAAGTTAAGTTTTGATATCATACAAATTTTTTTTTTCTGTGTTTTTATTCTACATAGAAAAAAATTTCCATCCTGTTTTTGCCAGTAGAATACAGAGAAATAGCTCTAACTTGTGCTTAGGAAGTGGTAAAGTTTGTTCCTGCATTGTTGGGTGAAGATACATGTTGCACACCTGACTTCCTGACGTATGTGGTGAAACCACTTGTCTGATTTGAGGTGGGGGATGGTAGCACGTCTCTCAGCCTTGAACAAAAACAGTATTTTTGAGTTAAGCATATGTTTATCCCCATTCTTGACATATTATACATTTTTCTTTCTTTTTTTTTTTTTACACAAAAAGATAGAAGTCTACACTGTAAAGCAAAGAAGGATAAAAACAGCTTTGCACCAAAAACACTGTTTACTACTCTTATATTTTCAATTTCAAACTTTATACATTGTGCTTATTTTAATACGTTCTGTTAGAAATATGGTCGCTTTACTCTGACTGTACTAGAGCAAAGACTTAATTTGTCATGGGTAATTTAGCTTATTATGTTGATCACATTTATTTATTTATTTATTTTTATTTATTTGTTTATTGCAAGTGTGTATTATACATTTTACTGAAGTAAAAGTGAGAATTTGTCAATAAAAAAACAAACATTAGATTTATATAGGCTACTTAATGAGAAACATTTTCAGTATATTATTTCATTTAATTTCAGAAAAAATTAAAAGAAATAATTTTCCATTTAAAAATTATTACGTTTTTAAATTCTAATAAAAAAAAAAATTTAATTCTCAAATATATTTGCAAATATTTGAATTTGCAAGTATTTACAATATATTGTAAAATATAATACTACATTTCATGTGCAAGAAAATATTGTGTACTGTACTAAAGTGTTTTTTCTAATATACTGGATATATTTTGTCTCATAAGGGCACTAAGAACATCCATCAGAATGAGCATGAGGTCATGTAGACATCATTTAGCCGCTGTTACAGTATCTCTGTGGACAATGTCATCCTCAGATCTGCCTCTGCTTTCCCCTTTTCACCTTCGTCGTCTGCGCCGTCGTGTGGCGGATCTAGTCTGACCTCCTTCACATTGATGCCTGTTTCCTTCAGCGTAGGCGGCATTTCTTCCATTATGGTAAAAGTCTTTGTTCCTGTGTCCAGAAACACTATGAGCTTTGGGCATTTTTCTTCTTCAGCTGTTTGATGACTTCCCTCACCTCCTTCCTTTTCTTTTGCACCTCCACTGTGCAGCCTTGATTGAAACAAACATTCTGCCCCTCAAAGTGAATCCTCTGTTTCCAGGTCAGCTTAATGGCTTTATGACCCAGGAAGCGTAGAATGGTCGCTGTGCTGAATTTTGGTTTATTTACCAGTGAGCAATGTCCTGTTTCAATTCACAAGTCCACCCCGTGTGATTTCATTTTCATCATTTTTCATTTTCATTTTATTTTGGTAAACTGTCCACATCACCAGAAACAACAAAGAAAAAAAAAAAAAACAAAATAACAATGATTTGAATCTTGGATGTAATAAATTGCACTATGAAATAAATTGCGTTTTTTTTCCCCCATCCTTTCTGAAAAGCCATGGATGTTCTGCCTTGTCCTTGACTCCAAGCCGTTATATTTCTCTGAGAGTTTCATAGCTTCTCAGAGTAGAAATTTCACAGTCCATTCTATCCGTATTATCTTGTCTTCAGTATTCGCCACTCGTTCTTTCCTCCTTGTGAGCTATCTTCTGCTCCAAGGACATTGTCCTGTCCATAAGCTCCTTCAAGCTCGTTCCAAGCCTAGCCAATGGTTCAGTGTGTTCTTCATAACCTCTGTAGCCTGTGAAGGTCAGTCAAGTCCCAATCCTCATTTAACAGCTCTGACTGTACCGCTTGTACCTTCACTTCTTTTCTCTTGCACATTTCTCTTTCATCCTCTTCCCTTTTAACCATATTTTCCACGGGAACTCTATATCAGCTTAGGAGCAGGTTTTTCCAGTGTTGTTTACATCTTGTTTTAGTGGTAGCTTTAGCTGTGTTCTTCAGAGCGGCCTTTTCTCCTAGCCGTTCACAACGTGACACCACCAGAACCCTCTGAAGCCGACATGTTTAACAACTCAGAAAGCTCCACTGACGTAAAACAGTCCAAACACGTATCGGTTTCTGCAGTTATATCCAGTGCTGCATCACTTGCTGAGGATGAAGCAGTCGTGTTCAGGAGGATGCCAGTCATTTTGTTTCTATTGGAATGCCATGAAATTGTTACTGCTGAGAGCGGGGAGAACTGACGGTTCAACAAAGTTATGACTCTGTGTAAGTTTGGCAACTAAGAAGAAACCGAGGATTATTCTCCTCTATTGATGATGACAAATACAATGTTGTAGCTTTGCAAAGGGTCTCCTCTACATAGGGAGAGCACCATTTTCATTAACTTGAGATAGAATGGAGTCTTCTCTGTGTGTGTGTGGTTTGTTTGATTTTTTTTTACCACTACTGTCAAACAATTTCCCTCTAAGTGGAGCCATTAAAGGTTTTGACTGAGCAGAACTGAGGGTGTTCAGTAATTGTATCCAGAAGTATCAAATATTTCATGAATGATTGAACCCATTGGAGAAAATGTTAATATGTTTGTTTTGCCAAAAGAACGCGACGTTTCCAGGTTATTCTTAAATCAAATTTTGTCAAAAATTATGAAATTATATTTTGTGATGATTAATTAAGTCAATCAATAAGCAACATTGGAATTTAGTTAATTACAGGAACAACCCAAAATATCTAAATGCTTACAGGTTTAGATCATCTAAGAAGATGAAACTTTAGCTCAGTTTTAGATCTCACAAAGTCCTGAGTACTATAAATGTGTAATGACTGAATGCAGTGTTTACACAAATACAGTATTAATATTAATACTGTGATTGATGTGCGAGATGTAGCAAATGTTGATATCAAAAATAATATATTCTACAAAAGTCTTGAAAAAAAGTGTAGACACAAAATGAAATTTTGCTTTGAATAAACAAAGATACTTATTTTCAATGCATGTCTACCATGCTACTAGCTATGTTTAAATAATTAGACAAATTTCCTGGGTATTCTGTGAAATATTCTCCTAGACTTTACATGTATAGACATCTGCAGCATGTAAATATTTGAAATTTAAGGATAGAGTTATCTCTCTTTTGCTTATCTGAAAGCCACATCAGGAATACAGCGTGCATTTATACAGCAACCCAAACAGCAGATACGTATCTGCAAATGCACACCCACAGACAGGAATTCAGTAGAAAGTGAGAGCTCTCAAATGTTGTGGTTTTTCAAAGTGATTTCTTATTCTGGCTTTCATTTTTAACTTAGTGCTGTAACTGAAAAAGAGTGGAGCTTCAGTCCTGACCCTCCCATCTCAGAGCAGTGAGCTGATCGGTTCATCTTAATCATTATAATCTTCTGTTCTCGCATGTGTCTGCAGCACACTGATATTCTATATTGAAACTCAATATTTCCATGTGGGGATGTAGCTATACGCCACATTATAGTATGGAAAACTGCCTCATACTGGTTCTACTATGAATATGTGGGCTTACTACTCATTTCAAATGACACGTCACGTCAAAGTAAACGAGTAGAGCACTCTTGTTTTCAATTATTACTAACAAATGTGTCTTGATTGTCAGTCAGGGTTAGCGTTGTCTAAGCATATTTGTTGTAATGTAACTGGAACATAGATTTGTATTACTTCTACTCAGATGATTATACAAAAGTGAACTGTTATTGCAGGTTTAAACCTTAATTTTCCTTATCATTTATTACACGTTTTATCTTGTGTGAGGGGATGGAGACCTAGAGGTGGTGGTAACAGAGGTGGTGGCGGATGAGCGTTGCCTTGCACCCTCACTCTCTCTCCTGAAGCACGTTTAGGATGGCCTCTTGGCCTAATGTGAGTTTACGTAAAGAAAACCTACAAAGCCAAAAGAAGAAACTGGAAACTTGATGCAGAAGAGTCACAACCAAGTTTAAAACTGGAATCACTCTCACTGTAAAGGATTAGAGGTTGGCTATTTTGGTACGTGATATTTAGCTGATTTATTTATTTTTATGTATTACAATCAGTCTTGAGAATCCATACTACAAAACCTATTTGAAGGAGCATCAGTAAAAGTATTGCAGAGGCTTGTAGAGGACAGTACAGGCATCAGCAATACTCCTTAAAACCCTACATAAGAATGTAAGCTGACAGACCGACGGACAGATTATGGTTTCACATAATTTTCTCCTTGTAGGCCGAGCGTGAGTCAAAGCTGAAGGAGTCAAAACCACAGCATATACCACCAAGCTAATTTAAGTGACTAATGAATCAGTGGAATCAAATTCCACTTACTCTGACATTGAACAAGAATTTGCTTAGATCTATATATTTTATTTCCACATTAAGGATATAACACAACACATTTTGAAATCTATAAAATCCCATTTCTGTCTCTCTCATATTGGTCTGAGCTTTATTTCCTGGTGGACATAGTTGACCGCAATATTCTCTGAGAATGGCTTGAACATGTAGCAGTTGAGGGAACAGGACTGGGCTGATTTAAATCTCATCTCTCTGACGGTTTCCAGTTTGTCAATGTGAATGATAAATCTTCTTCACAATCCAGGGTGACTTGTGGAGTACCACAGGGCTCGGTACTCCAGTATCAGATCACTTTTCAGCTGTTATGCTAACGGTATTCAGCTATATCGATCCATAAATCCTGATGAATCCAATCTATTAGGTAGATTGCAGACATGTCTTGATGACTCTAAACTCTTTTCCTTTAAATTCTGTCTTGACAGAAGTTATGGCTTTTGGACCAGAACCTTTGAAAAAGAAGCTGTTCAGTCAATCATTTGATCTGGACAGCATTTAATTGGCTTAAAAAAAAGTAAAGAACCTGAATGTTACTTTTGACCAGGATATGTCATTTCAATCCCATATCAATCATGTTCCAAGAAGTTACCTCCTTCATCTCTGAAATGTTGCCAAAATTAGAAATAAACCAGTCATACATTTATTACTTTCCTTCAATGCCGGACTACTCTAATCCTGTACTATCAGAAAGTCCACAAAATCCAGTTAAAAGCCTTCAGCTGATCCAAAACGTTACAGCAAGAGTTCAGATGACAATTAAAAAGAGGCATCATATTTTTCCTGTTTGAGCTTCTCTTCAGATTTTAAGATTCCCTTCCACATTTAAAGCTGTTAGGAAAATTATCTAAGGTCATGAGTTTAATTGAAAGGTTCTGTTTCATATTATTCTGTATGCTGTTTTATTGACTCCTTTCTTTTGTTTTATACTCTTAACTGTTTTTCAGATGTTTTCTTGGGGGTTAGAAATGTTTTCACATGCTTGTGTTACCAACTGCTTTTGCCATTAGTTACTTTTATCATTGGTTGCTTTGATCATCAACTGTCTGTGTTATCAGCTACCTATGAAACTGATTTATAATGGTCAATCTCCTGTCCTGGTAAGGGCATGTCGACAGACGATTCCAGAACGTCTCCTGGGAATGTTTATTGGTCAACTGTTTGTGTGACTGTGTGAAAAAGCCAATCTCTTTGTTGCTAACATAATAAACGGCAGTTGGGGACTGAGAGCCAGTGGAGTTGATCCCAGATAGCATTTGGCAGCGGGTCTCCGCGTCGGGTTCTTCTCCCCTCTTCTGCAGAAAAGTAATTTGTGTCTTTGGTTGATTCTTGCAGGTTGGGGAATAAAATAGACCCAACAAAAACTCTTAATAATCAAGCTCCAACATATATCAGAGATTCGATTGTTCCATGTGTTCCTAACGCAGCACTTCACTGTCGGCCTGCAGGTTTACTGCAGGTTTCTGGAATTTCAAAACGTAGAACGGGCCAGATCCTTTCTCAATAAGTGGAGCCAGACTGGTTTGAGTCGGTGGGGCAGAAACCCGACTGCCCAAGTTTTTGATCATCCGGTTTGGCTGTGACTCTTTCCCGGAGGAGGGCATCGACTGAGATAATGCTCCTGCCAACTAATCGTTTTTCCTCTCTTGCTATTAACCTTCATACTTTCATCAACATCAAAAACAGTTCTGCATTCAGTTCATCTGTGTCTCCTTGTGCAGCCTGCTCTGTCTTCTGGGTTGTGGCAGCTGGTCGATTGTGCAGAGCTCGGTTCCGGTTCTCCTGGAGGTTACTTCCTGTTAAAGCGAAGTTTTTCCTTTCTGCTGTCACCACATGCATGCTTGGTCTGAGGGACTGCTGTAAAGTCAGCAACACGACGCAAACAGTTTTGTGCTGTCGGTATGTGGTCGTCCAGGAGGAGAGTTTCCTAAAGCGTCTGACTGAATCAGCTGTAAGGCACAATGAGCCACACTTGTTTATCACGCTATTGTTTATCTAATAATCTAATTTCCCGTTGGGATCTAGATTATTTTAGAAGTTGCAGCTCTGGCAGATTATGTATAAAGCACTAGACTAATTCCAAGATGGCTGGCCAGTCATTGTATATATAGACATAGCAACATGTCATGATGAACCTAGGTAATACATAAACCACATTGAGGATTAAACTTTATATTTCACAAAATGTGCTTTATTCTCATATAAATTCTCATAAAAAGCAGTTTTAGATTGAATTAATACAGTTTTCTTATTACTTCATTGCACCTGAAGAGGGATTTTTATCAAAGTCTAATCATACCAACCCTAAGAGAGCTGCTGAAATCCAAAATCTCCACAGAAGACAAACTGAGTTGCATTATCACACCTAGGTTAGAAACGCACAACAGTGATAGCAATAATCCAGACCGCACGTTGTTTAAGAGAAGCTGTCGGATGTCCCCAATTTGAGACTGTTTTTAACAACATGCTGAATAACAAAATGGAGGTAAAAGGTCAAAGTAGATTACTAGAAAGGAATGATTAGTTATTCATACATAAATACTGATAAAATGTGTAAAGTTTGGAACAGAAAACGCTTGGTTCTGATCAACAGACTCCAGCAAGTCTGTGAAGCATTTGGAAACATGGAGCCAAGTGGCCGTCACGCAGAAGAGCAGAATAGTGGGACCATTGTGCAGTTGGTCTGGAGTTCTGCGACAAAGATGGTGGTCGGCCAAAGTAAAGCACAGCAGCTGCAGAAAAATGATTTAGCTCAATAACACTGAACAACAACCCGGGAATCTTTGTCAGGACAACAAACTCAACCACAGCAGCAGACTGATCATCCACTGACATCACATGGAGAACACAAGCTGGTTCACTGGATTACACGTTAGTCCTCCAAATATAAGTTACCTAAAATCATCAGACTATTCTAAATCCTTAAGTTACTCTTAAAGGATTAAGGTACTTTTTTAAGTAATTAGAAATTACTTAAAATTTTAAAATGACTCCCAGTTTTAAGTAAATATTTCATTTAAGTATATTTATTTAAATACTTAAGTCAGATGTTTAAGACAGATCTCACTTAATGCTTCAAGTTTAAAAAGAGAAAAAAATGAAACTGAGAAAAAACTTTAAAGATTTCAGTCATTTGTAAAAAAAAAAAAAAAAAGAAAAAAGAAAAAAAAAGAAAGAAAAGAAAAGTCTGACACATTGTTAAAGACTGTTATTTGGTCTTCTAAATACAGCAAAGAAAATAAGTTAAATTAATGCTTATCTGACCGAGTCAGAGTAAAATGACTGTAATTTCATTGCTAGTTTACATTATAACTGGTTATTTATTTCTTCAACCACTTGTCAGTTTTACTTTTTGGACATTTTCCTTAAAAATATCCAATGAAGAGTTTGAATGTGACCTAAATCTCACTCAACAATAAAGTCCCTTTGAATCAGGGAAAATCTTTTTGCCACTAATTAAGATGTGCTGCTTCACATGTTAACACATGGATGTTGTCATGTCTTACAGTGTTACACTCACTATCTACCGTACTTTCTCAGTTACCCATTGTTCTCTTCGTTTTCGACATTCTCTAAGAGTTTTAACTTTTAAAGTCAAGCAGTGAGGTTTGCACTTACCGTGCACAGAATCTTCCGCCTGCTACTGCCTTCGTTTTCTGCCCTGAAAGAATGCAGATGAAGACGTATTCCACAGGAAATCTATTTTTACCTGAAGAAGAATCCACAATGTATGTGTTAAGACGACGACCAAAAGGTTTGTCTCAACATTCAGGAAAACAACCACAGTCAGAGTCTGAGTTGTGTAGTATATAGAATATATTTTTTTTTTAAATCTAAATTTATCAGACAATAAAACCTTCAGACGCGGACAGGTTACATTTCACTGACATTACAACAAAACGAGAAAAGAATGCACGAAAGAAACAAACCTCACTGCAGTCTGAAGAGGAAAAGGCAGCTTTGACATCTACCCTCTGTATTTATGCAAACGGCTGATGTCAAAGGTGTCCGTCTCATCCGCGCACCGACTTAACAAGCCATACAATACTCATTTATTTACTCTTGTTTTGTTGCTAGCATTTTTGGTTCACATTCTTAACAGCTTATTTAAACCTGTTTATGTTTTACGTTTTTCATCCGTGGTAAACTGGTGGTTCTGAAAAGAGCATTGTAAATGAAATGTATTACAAGTTACATTTTGTTGCTGGGGCTCTCAGGCTTTAGGCATGTTATTTATACATGTATATTTATATAATTGATGTATTTGTGTCAGCATTGTTATGATGAATGAAATTATGTTTTGACTTTTTTGGCTTAAAAGACGCGAGGCGGGGGAAACGACCTAAAGGAAAAATTACATAATTGAGGACGTAAAATTCAGAAACACTTGATTCAGTCAGTCCGATTAAAGTTTATTAAACCTTATTCCTCCCAAAGGTAAATTCAATTGCAAAGCACTGTCATCTAAGATTTTTCAGGATGTCAGTAAGTCATTGTGAGGCACTGTCATTATGTGGTCCTTAAGGTTAGACATCGGTACCAGTTGGAAAAACAAACATATTACCTTTAACACTAGCTATCTGCACTCAGTTGCGATTTGAAGCCACATATGTGTATATAGCAATAACATTAAGTTGGATGAGGAATATTATCTAATGCGAGTTAGATATTATTTTATTTTATTGTATTTTATGGTGCCACTTCGATAAGATAATGAATATTGTTAAATCAAGAACTCACAATAAGTGTGTAATGAGTTTTCTTCATGTGTGACAGCTGCATAGAAAACCGCTTAAACACTCAGTGTCAGAATATAAAGAACATTTAACAGTAAATTAGCTGATAAGTTGCTCCATTATCACAAAGATCATCAATAAGTAAGATTGTGTGAAAAACTAATCAGTCGGCTGTTTTTAATACGAGATCCGCAGGGGACGAATCGATGGGTTTTAATCTCCATCTCGGTGTATTGTTTCTGTTTTGCCATCTCATGCTGATTGGGTAAGAAACAGAGACAGCTGCCTCAAAACCGCTTCTCTTTGAAATGTGCCTATTTAATCAGGTGAGAACAATGTTTTGAAACTTGCTGACAAGGTTGCTAAGGAGCTGCAAAGACATTTTGTCCTTTCAGTGTGTGAATCACAAAACACTGAAAAGGCAGAGTTTGTGTTCTGGTTCAGACAGTGATTCATTTTTTCCCTCTCAGCGATGTTGGATGTCAAATCTTACTCAGCTAATTCCGTCCAGATTAGAGACATTGCATTTGTTGCATTTCAGTGTGAAGGTTATGAATTATCAAATGATGTCTTGATTACTAGCTGTATTTAAAGGTACAAAGAGTCATTTCGAGGTGCTCTGTGGTGAGGTTATTGTCTAAACACCGATGGGTCATATGTTGGACTTCCTCCCTGAACAGGATTTCGTCATCATCATCATCATTTTTGTAAATTCTTACATTTTGTCAGCAGATCTTGCATGGTGTTTGTGTTGCGGATGTTCTGGGTAAACACACCCAGAACTGTCGCGCACGAAACTCGACAGTTGTTATTCTGCAGGACTTTCCCGGAGATGTAAGGTCTCCTTGTAAGAAAGGTGGTTGGTCTGAGAGGGAAACGTTTTTTTGGTAGTTCAATGAGACGTTTTGGTGCTGAAGGGGGCTCTAATCTAGAAAAAAGTGTTGATGTTTGCATTTGATGGTTCTAGTTGAGCCATGGACGATCCTAATGTAGACCTGCCTCAATACGCATCCTGGTGGCTGCTCAGGCTATGTTGTCTGTGATGCAGGAGCAAATTATCCTCTCCAAACACAATAATCACAGGGACAAGGACAGCTAGATGACGGCAGTAATTTAGGCAAGTGATATTCTAGAAACGTCACTTACAGTCGCGGTTGCTGCTTTTGTGATGTTGACTGCTATCAAGATTTACTTCATTGGAGAATAAAGTTGTACACAACCTCAAGAGGAGACCCTTTGGCTTACAATCATCCTCATGAACAGTCAATGAACAGTCAAGGTTTAGCAGAGGATGTGCCAAGCTGCTCTCATGGTTCAGTTTTCATCACTTTTCACGTGCTTTATTATCACGTGAATAATTCACAAAGGGATCATGAATGAAACCTCTCTTTCTGCAAAATAATTCACTGTCGGTATATGGCCTAAAAATACTTTCTATAGTTGGAAATTTAAGGTACAAGTAAAAAAAAAATCAAAAAAACAAGTCTTGCAGTAATGTAAGACACGTTTGGCAAAAAAGTACCTCATTACATAGACAAACAAACATTTGTCTATGATTTGTCTGATCACAGTCAAATGTTGTGGAATGAAGATCATTTTAAATCCACACATGCCCCAGATATAAATATTTTCAGTCTCGTCTCTAAATCAGTATCTTTTGTGTTTGTCGGACAACCATGTTATGAATAGAAGTACACAATTAAATGCAATGTGCTAATACATTTGATAAATTTGACAAACGTTCAGATTAAAAACCAAGCTTTTAGTAACAGAGCTACCTCAATATTTCACTGCGACATTTTCAACCTATTACAATTATGTTCTATGATATTGTTACTACAGAGAGATACATGGCACTCTGTCAGCAATTAGCTAAAAGGTTTAAAACATTAAGCACATTGCAATATAAAACTAATGTTTTTGAAAGATTTTGAACATTGCTATATTTTAAGGGGGTAAGATATTCATGTCAAGAACACCATTGTTCAGTTATTGTTCATACTTGTTCACCTAAAACCTCCTACAAAGCCTACAGAGCTGTCAAATCTCAGATGCACCTGAACCAAACAGTTCACACTGGTTAGCAACAGGCCTGGTATCCTCTCCTGTCCTTGAGTAAATATCTTAGAAGTAAACATAAACATCAAATTGAAGCCGATCATAAAATTCTAACGCCAGAGCCATCCATTGATTTGAAAGAAAAGAAAAACTATATTTGATGTCTCCAACTCCCAAAATCATAAATACTTGAGGAATGTGCTTTTCCTACTGAACTAAAATCTGCCATTGCAACCCCAATGTACAAATTAGGAGATAAACAAGCCATTAGTTGTTTGGAATAACTACATTTGTAATATGGTTGCTAAACGAGGCTTGTTACAAACCCATGCAATTTGACTCCAGAACTAATTTTACTGAAACTGCACATTTTATTTATGTAGTCAATAAAAAATAAATGTTGACACAGAAAAGAAAGTATTTTTAGACATTTTACAGTTAAACTTTAGGCTTTTGACTTGTTTAATCATGTGGTGCCATTGTCTAAATTAAAACAATAGGGTACAACTTACCAATTAACAAGATTCGCCTAATTGGACGCTTCCAGTGTGTGTGAGTAAATGGTGTAGTATCCCAGCTAAGAGAGTGAACCATGGAGTACCCCAGAGATTGATCCTGGGGCCACTGTTGTTCAGGTCACATGCCAACGACCTCACCGGTCCAGGGTGACCCCAACTCTCACCTGATGACAGATAGTTTCCAGTACCCCTAGAAACCTCACAAGGGATAAGCATGTAAGATAATGACTGGATGGATGGATGGATGGATGGATGGATGAAGTTATAAGAAAAATGTTGAACTAAGTATGAAACATATCTAAAAAGTGCAATGCCACACATACTAAATGTCATAATTAGCAAACAAAGAGGAAATATTTATCTATTTTTCCTCTTCTTGTTATTTTCCTCCTCACTGTTTGGGACGTTAAAAGCTAAACGAAGCGCGTGTTTTGCATGTTCTGTAACAAATATACTTTTTTACACCATATCTATGTTGGAAACTGCGTTTCTTCAGCCAGAGCAGTTTTTTTTTTTTTCTTTGTAAACTGAGTTATCAGTGCAAAATGTCACACCGCTCTTTTGAAGAGGAAACATTAACAGCAGTAAGCGCTGGGGAAGCCCATTTACATACTTTGACATTCTAACAGGTGTCAGCAGCGATTTCTGAGGTTGTTTTTTCTGTCGGCAAAGGTCATCTCACCTAAGAATGCCACTGCGACAAAACTGAAGCACAACTTATTTCAAAGCTTGTTTTTTTTTTTTTTTAAAAAAAGCTTTTCTAATAAATGGGTTTAAGAACTTTAGCGGTTGGCTCAACTTCTTGTCTTCTGTAGAAAACCTAAAAACGGGACTTTGTTGAAAATGTTTAAGTGAATAACCTTTTGCCAGAGAGCAGCAGGAAGAATAAACCATTTATTTATCGACAGTGCAGCAGAGCAGTGCAATTTATAAACTTCATGTTACAACTGCATGGAGGCTGTTTGTTGCAACTTGATATAGTTTTCTACATAAACTTACTCTGGTTTTAGTTAAGCTCAATATGCCAAAGAGACGTTGATATTGTGAGGCTGTTGTTGTAACTCGTTCATCGTTTTCATCTTCAACATATTTTTGCAGTCTAAACACATGAAGATGAAAGAGGAAGCCAGGGATCAGGAATTAGAAAACCTAAAGACTTTCCTGTCTCAGAAGAGGCTCTGGCTCCACCAGATCACCAACCAGTTCTGAGGATGAAGATCCACATTGTCTTCATGGTGAAAGACGATTTTCTTTAGCTGTTAGCTGCCCAGGATTATGGCTGCATTTAAAACTGGTGTGTTTCCGACACTAAGTGCTTAATAGACCTCTTGGTTTGAAAATAACTGGGACAGAATTTATTCCCCTTGTTAATCTACCATTTCTCTTTCCTACATTTTATTCATTGCTAGCTTTTACCCTGCAGTGAACTGGTGATCTGTCCAGGGTGAACCTCTCACCTGTCGACTGCTGGAGATGGACTCCAGTCCTCCTCACCACCCTGCAAGGATATGTGTGTTGGCTAATGGAAGAATGGAAAGCTTTAAAGGTAGTTTGTCCCCCTTCAGTCTCTAATCTGATAAACCAGTTAATGCATCAACTGATTTTATATTGCTGACTGTTTTTCTACTTCTCCCATATACGCATGCGGACAAAGTTAGTTTGTCCCCCTTAAGTGTCTAAACTGTGGTGCTGAACTATGAACATGAATAGATTCATTTTAACATGATTTTTTTATTCAATATTTTAACACCAAAATATTGGTGAAATATTTTTCATATTTCCTCTAAAGTGTAGCTATTTTCAAAAGACATATTGTCTGTAAACCTTTGATATATTCAGTCTACACTTCTGTATTGGCAATACAATCTTAAAATGTGAATATATTTAATACACAGTATTATTTTTCACCTGGAAGGTGTGTTGAAGAGGCCCTTATGCTATTCAATATTAGTAGCATAATATTTTTCCAGCATTGTAGTGAAGTATATAATGTACAGAGTAATAAAGTACCAGAAGTGAACTTCATTGGCAATTATAATGAACCAAAAGCGTAATGGAGCATGTCGTCATGACAATACTAGGATTTCAAAAGTATGTTCACAAACTTATAATCTACTCAAAATACAATTTAAGTTTAATTATTTCACAATTAAACCCATGAATTGTTTCAGCCCTAATGAATATAATTTAACATGAGAAAAATAATTTTGGACAAATTTAGTACAGAAACAGTCTCTTAAATATGCTCTTTTTTTCTTACATCCAACCACACAATCTCATCTTTACTACAAATATGTACAAAAGATACAAAGATATTGGCATGAGGACAGGAATTTCCACATCATTCTGCAAGCCAGTATGTCTTGATAAGCATCACTTTACTTGCTACACAGCATTGGCAACATGGACTCCAACAACATAACAATAGAAAAATATACAATATGCACAACATGGTAAAGTTAAGGGATCCAACAAGTCATTAAAAATAACTGGGCATGAAATGAAGTTCAAACATTCATAGACTTGAGTTTTAAAAGAATATAATCAACATAATGCAGCTGACAAAATAGATGAATAGTTTCTCATCATTAGTCTAGATACAAAATACTGTCCTCAACTCACAGGACCATCGAACCTGTGAGAGCACCATAAAAATCAAAGCCCATTTAATTTATGCCTCAAGTCCAAACACATTACAAGCACAAATGTAAGAGCTTCCAACAGTTTGTGAATTTACACTTCAGCAAATCTGTTGACAAATGCCAAAAATCAAAAAAGCTACAGCAAAACAGGTGGAGTGAAATTCAAGTTTGTTTCATTTGGTCCATCGCTGCTCTCAAAAGAACATTTACAAATGCTGTTCAGACCGACTGTAAAACTCCATTTTAAAGCAGGGTTAAAAATGCTCAGTTGTAATGGCAGGCAAAAGCAGAATCAAACATTTAACAACAGAAGATGCAGTTTATGGTAGAAAAGAAATAGACTGTATGAAAATAAAAGTAGCAAAAATAAAAAAAGAAAAAAAAACTTTATATTTACAAAAAAAACAAACTTCAACTGCAGCTGTCATTTCTCTTTTTAAGGCAACATTCTGTGCAGGCCTCTGTCAAAACAGGTACTTTCGACATGATTCTGATCCACAGCGACACTCCACTCGAATCCTTTTCTTTGGTGAGGTAGGGAGTCCTGCTAGACTGAAACTGGAGTCCATTTTGGTACTTTCTGTGTCCACTGGATCAACTAGAAACAAAGAAAGCAAGGCTCACGTAGAAAGTCTGAGGGTTTTCTTTTTTTTTTCTTTTTTTCCAAAAGCAGACTTCAATGATCTATAACAGAATATACAGAAGTGAGTAATGCTTACTTTGCATCTTGTAGTCGAACGTCAGCTCTTCTCCAGCACGAATCGCCCGTGTTGAAAATAAAGCAATTCTGGGAAGCCTCTCGTCGATGTTGTCAATGAACACATTGAAGACCTGCAGGTTTGGGTTACACTACAAAAAGAAATCATTTTCAGACTCAAACATAAGAATAAAAAGAAATGCTTTTGCGTATTTTAAGAAAACCGCACCGCAGCACCTTTAAAAAAAAAATTTAAAAAAAGCATATTTTTATGTAAATGGCTATTAAAATTGAACTGCAAGTTGCCCTTAACATTGAACAGCTAAAACTATAAAATAACCATTAATTTATGTGTTTTCCCATAACACTGGCGATGTTTTCCCATAACATATAATTACCACGTTATATTTTTACATTTTCTGTTTACTTAACATATTTTATAAGAAAAACACCGTGGACCGCCTCGGTGCGGCGACCACCGGGCTTAGCAGGTTTTCTGGGGGTCATCCTGCACAGTGGATAGTGCCAGGGGGTAACAAGAGGAAACTACATGGCAGAAAGAACAGACCATAGAAACAGATTTGTTGATGGAACTAAAATGAGCTTCTGTGTGAAGAGAGGAAATAAACCAGCAATCAAGTGCATTTTATTTGTATACATGACACAGTTGGAGCTGTACTGTAGAGGTTTAAATTTGTTGTAATAGACACTCTATTCACAGTCAATTGATTGTTAGTAGGCTAACTGATTGTTTTACTACTTGACGCTATGTGTTCTGGCCGGATAAATATTTGTGCTGAACAATAATCTCACTTCCACCACGTCTGTTAACGAATGTTGGGTGCTATTAGCACAAAGGAGTGACCAAACACCCTCCTTTTCCTGGACATATCCGGGTTTTCTTCCCTTTTCGGGGGACCGATAGACTGACACGATGCATGGATTACAGCAGTGCTTCAGCTCTGTAGCTTAGTCTAAGGGTAGCTTTACAAATGAGCACAAGACAATCGCATATCCATCTATGTCCACAGCCTCACCAGAGATCCCTCGCCCTCCGACCGCCGCCTCTTCTTACCCTCAGGAAGGCGTTTCGGGGCAATAAAGACGAGAGCACACAAACTAAATAACAGTTTCTACCTCAGAGCTGTTGCTGCCCTGAGCACCACAAATTCATCCAAACCCTGAACAATCATAATTTTCCCGATAACGAACATCCCGAGAGTTTCTACTGGAGTTTTTATATTATATCGTCAATATACTTTTATGTTCTTTGCTGCGCTGCCTTCAAGAGTTGACATTTTTAAGCTTTGTTCTTTGTACAATGACAAGAGGAAATCTATTTCAAATCAGGTAGCGCACCGATGTAGTAATTTTGATCTCGGTTACTAATTTTGTTAATTAGGCCCCTTGCACTCACTTATACTTAGTTCATTTGGCAGACAGAAGTACTAAAAAATAAAATAAATCTTGGACCGTGTAGTGAACGCACTCTGCAGACCCTTACACTGTGATTGACGAAGTGGGAAATGTTTCCTAAGTGAGCCGCATCCACAGTGTAAACATCTTCCACGTAGTCCAGGTCAAAGAGGTACGTAGAGCCCTGGCAATCATAGAAGTGGCCCCTCTTCTCTGCTTCATCTGTTGTAATGATCTGAGGAAACGATGGAACATGTAACACAACGCATAAATGCAGGCCTCAAGATTCACATGCATGTAAACAGTTTCTGAAATTTACACGTTCCAAACTGCACAAGAATAATAGAGGGCAAATCCCAAAATAAATTTTGGAATTATGAGATCTTATTTTGTAATTATGACACATGGAGCAAATAAAACCTTAAAAAAAAAAAAAAAGAAGCAAACTTTATACAGAAGATGGATCACATTGTGCGTACTCTGATACTCTGACCCATGGTGGAGGCTAAACCGTTGCGCTGAAGATTGTGCTGCTGCTCTCGTTGGTTTTCACTGAGTTTTTATTTTTAAAAGAACATTTTCATCTAAATTGGTACATTTCAGTAGTGCAGCCTTCACAGTTAACAAGTGATTTTTAATCCCTACTTAAAACTCTTTTCTTTGTCCTGGCCTTTGACACCACGGAAGACGTTGATATTATATTTTGTATATTTTTATAGTCTTTTATTGCATGGAAGGGAATGTATTTTTAGACTATTTTCTATTTCTCTGTTTTATGTTTTTGTGTCTTTCTAATGGCATTTGCATTGTTTTTATGTACTCTGTACAGCATTTTGGTCCCTTTGGGGCACAGACTCCTGCATGTTGTAGATCATTGGTGCCCAAAGTCGGGTCGGTCCTCAGGGCCGGCGTCCTGCAAGTTTTAGTTCTCTCCCTGGTGATGGTAACTGTGGAACAAAATTAATTATCTACAATATTTAAGATTACATTTAGACATATATAAAATATTCTGAGTTGTATAAGCTGTTTTTCTACTCCTCTCTCCTAGCCAGCTGCACCTGGTAAGTCATAGTCTCATAAGAACAGTTCTTCTTTGTGTAGGTAAAAGGGAGGACCAAGGCCAGCCGGCTGCAAGGAAAGAGATAATAGTTAGCGCACCCCCACTATGGGAACAGGATGAGATGCTCAACTTATCCCCCTCAGGGCTGTCTATTTGGTTCAGAGTCCCTTTTTATATTATGTGTCCTAATTTGGGCATTTGAAATGACTCCCACTTCCTGTGCGCCAGGGAACCTTATATGATTCTGTGATTGTTTCAGCCTCCCCAGAACACACCTAGAGCTTGCTATGATTTTATCTGTGTTCTTCTCCACTTCCAAGTGATATTAAAAGTTTTTTTTTTTTTTTTGCTGTCTCAGTCTCATCTCTGGAAAATCTGTGCATTTCAACAGCAACAACCTTCTCAGCATGTCAATGTTCTTCTTATTGCTCTAGCGAGCCACCATTTGATCCAGGTGCTTTAAACCAGGGAGAGAACAAAAACATGCAGTGGGTCCCTGGAGGACCCACTTTGGGCACCACTGCTGTAGATGTTTCGCCGTTCTAAACACTTGTGATTCAGATGAGAGCAGTTCTGTTGTGTTGAAGCAGGGAAACACCTAAAACATGCAGGGCAGTGTGCCTTGATGACCAGGGTTGGGAGACACTGACCTTACATAAATAAGGTCAGACTGCAGGTCTCTTCACTGCTACATGAACAGGAAACTAAACACCAACCTAGTTTTGTTGAGCTACATTTGTTGACAAAACAGCTCTTCTTAGAATACCTTAATTTCACCACATCAAGAATATCATTATTAGCTAAACTGTACTTAGTGAACACACAGGGCACAGGTTCACCTAAAAAAAAAAAAGAAAAGAAAAATAGACCCGAGTGAACTAAAAGAATACAACAACACTGGAGCAGGTCTCACCTCTCCAACATACTCCATGACAAATGTGTTCTTCTTGATGTGCTGCAGCGTGCGGACGCCCCAGCCCCGGCCGTTCTCCGTCTTAAAGATGCACAGGTCGAACTGGATACCTTTCTGCACCACCCTGTTGGCGCAGTCAGGACCACAGGCGCATCTGGAGTTGCACTCGTAGATGGGCTGTCCTGGCCGGATCCGTACTTGACCCTTGTCGTTGTAGGCCATTCGATGGAGCGAGGCCCCCGGGCAGCAGCCATTCACCGGCTCGTTCACGCAGTCCGTGCATTCGCAGCCGACAGCCATTTCGTTGATCACAATACCTGGACCAACTTTGTAGTTGTTAATGTAGGTGAAGTGTTTCGGAGGGCCGTCTTGGTCCACTTCGTTTGTGACAAAAATGCGACCGGGGTGATTGCGAGTCTTGTTTAAATGGTCTTCCCACTGATGGAGACTCTGACGGAGTTTGGCTTTCTGAATCAGGATCAGAACAGTTTCTTTATCCAACCTCTTGGGGAGGCCACGCTTCTTTTGGTGCTTCAGGACTTGATCCAGGTCCAGGTGGAATAGTTTCATTAGTTTTGGACATTTGAGGTTCCGTTTAGGTTCCCACGTATTGACAGATTCAGGGAAGCCTTTCCACTTAACAAAGTAGAACTCTTCTCCCTGAAACACATAAAAACTTTAGACAGTCCTCCAAAAGACTGATCTACACATCCTTCACCAAGTTAAAGAGAGATGACTCAATTAAATTTTTCTGTATATTTATATGCTGCTAATTCGCAACAGATGTCTTGAGGCACTTCACATAAACACAGATTCAGCCGTGCCCGCCATGGAAGCTGTTTGTTTGGGGTTTTTTTACCTCATAGTGGCCAACTTTTTATTATCCCCATCTCGATTTGAGCCACTACTGTGGGATTACTCTTCCAGTGAGGATAACGTTTGCAGTCTTGTTGACTTCTGATTACCACATTTGGTGAGATGTTACCTTTCAAAGCTTTTGTCACTCCAGAGAAAAAGTTAAATGTGTTCAGCTCGATGAGGACACAATGGATTGTTTGTTCAGCTGTCAACTTAAAATGTCTGGGTAAAAAGAGATTAGGACTACATTTTGTTTGGCACAGTCAAAATGATGGACACCAAACATGCCTTTGCTCCAAACTATTGGCATTTTCACCGCCTCCCGCCATCTAATTTCTCTTTTTTTCTTTTTTTTTTTGGAGGATCAACAAATAATTTATTCGCGTATTACCACCATAACTTGGTATGCAGTGTGGTTTAGTGAGTTGCACCGCAGTGTAAAGTGGTATCAGTTCGGAGTATGAGTACTTAACGCTGGTATCGAGACACCACTAATGTTTGTTTATGAAAAGTGTAAGGTGTAAGACCCTTTCACTTTCCAAGGCCGACAAGAAATATATAAACATATTTGACTAGTTCAAACTCTGGAAAGGGTCTAAAACAATATGAAAGGAGTTGTTTTATCCAATTAGAATGTGTCTTTATCATTCTAAAGGATATTTAAAAAGCAGTCCTCTAATGAAAATAGATTTTACAAATTGAAATCAACAATATTTTTCAGCCTGCTTGCATGCAAATATAGACATTGTGGAATTTCAGCACTACTTTTTCAAGCTTAGATTACTTATATTTAATTATCCATTGTTCTAATAACTTGTTTTTTGATACTGCTGCTTTACAGCATAAGCTCAGTCAAAGCATACTGTCTTAATAACTAACAGTATGCTTTCCTACACTGGTTTCAAAATAAAAGGCAAGGAAAAGATAACACACAGATCTTCAGAAAATAAACCGAAGTCGTTATCTCCATGCACACTTCTAAACTACCCCTTGTTGTTTTTATTACCCCAAGACACTTTAGCAATAAGTCTGGTGAAACTTGAGACAATATTTGCAGTATCATGTGTTGGTTTTCTGGGAAATAAAAAAAGGAATGCATGTATAAGTAAAACCAGGATAAACTATACCTTCTGTAAATCAGTTAATGAAAAAACAAATATTAAGAGAATGCATCTTACTTCTTGACATAAAAAAAAACTGAAAGATGTACAGAACCAGCGATATTTATTGCTAAAATAATAATCCCATACCTCCCTGGTCCTCTTGTAATCACAGAGAAACTCCACTTCATAGTCATTGACATTGGCTCTGTTGACATGAAGCTCTTGACAGTACAGCCTCTCCCCACGGCAAAGAGTCTCCAGCTCATCCAAAGCTATCTTGCAAGGGACGCAGCAATCTGGCAATGCAAAAATCAAAAAGATGGACTTCAGGCAAAATGCAAGGTTTCAGTGTAATTCAAAAGCAGAACCCTTGGGACATAATCTATTGATGGTTTTGAACATGTAGAAGAGACTGCTGGCAACACAACACAGCTCATTCTTTAGAAAATGATTGGGGGAAATATTTGTTTTTACTGTTCTGGATGAGCTAAATGACTCATTTTCAAAAACAGATTAAAACTCAACTTCTCTCAGGTCTAAATGTGAACCCGGCTGCGTCTGAGTCCAGATCCACAGACATTTAATCGTTTTCAAGGCGCTGCTTCCCGCGTGGATCTCTCCGTGATCTCGTTCTTGTCCCTCTTCCTTTCACAACAATCTTCCACACACATGGCAACATGCTTCTCCAAACACGCACCTTAAATCCTATTAAAACTTGACAACCGAATTCACGAAGAAGCGCAAGTGATTTGACTAGACCAGAAGTCGCGATGAAGCAGATACTCTGCATAACAAAAACAAAGTTGACAGTAAAGTTCTGTCACAAAGACGACCCGTGGACCAGCAGAATAACAAGAATCCTTACGTTACGACTTCCTAACGAAGGATACCCCGAAAACACAGTTAAACAACACTCATGATACAGTACCTTTCAAAATTTGCGCCATGTTTTCCGCATAACCGCCAAAATACATTAAAACACCAATGGCTAAGACCGCCCTCCACCACGGAGCTTAGCCGTTGCAGATTGGATGAGCTGCAGCTCTTCGCCACCTGATTGGTGCAAAAGCAGAAGGACAGGAGAGACGCTCTGCTATTGGCTCGTTCGAGATAAACGACGGAAAAGGGTTGGTTGAGAGGTCGTACCGAAGCGACCTCGTAGCTCAACAGAGGAAGACAAATCAGGACCAAGGAGTTTCCTAAAGCTTCACTTCCGGATGCCAGAAGAAACCATCACAAACGTCTACGTTTGCAACAGGAGCCGGAACACACATTACAAAATGGAGATGTTTAACTTTATTGACATAATGTGAAACTGCATTAATATTTAGCAATCTGAGCATGTGTGAAACTGATTTGTAAATCTACACATTACAAGGATAACAAATATTAAAGGGGCAATAAAAAGCATACCTGTAGTGTTGTTCTGTGTGAGTATGAAAGCCCCAAATCATCATCATTATCATATATATAAGTAACCCTTTACACTGCATCACTGGGCATTTAATCTTTTTATATATAACTAATAATCCAGTTATTTCTTAATGAATGAGCGAATAGAACATGTGTCTGGTCTCACCTGGAATAAAATCTTTGACTTTTTCTGAATAAAACACAACAGACCTGACTGTTGAAAAGGGGTTAATTTTTCTCTTGTAAAGCATCTTTAAGTGTCCTAAAAAGCGCTCTAAAAGTTCCATATATGTATTATTATTATTAAATAGCTCTATATAAATAAAGTTAACTAAAAAGCAAAAAAAGAATGCAAACACTTTCACAGGACACTTTTATTGTTTACATTATCACAACACTGAACATTTACAGAAAAACTCATGGACTAAAAATTGCACACACACAAAAAAACCAATCATAATATGCTAAATATAATAAAAGGAACATGCAAACAGTTGATGAACAAGACCAGTTTAAGAAAATAAACTGACATGATGAAGGATTTGCAAGTTTGGGTCGTTACCATTTACAGTAGTTTTAGAAACTTCACATATTTGCATGTTAAGTTTTTGTGGAGTTTAGATGTGAACTACACAATTCGTGCTTATTACAGAACCTCGTTTCTATTGTTTATTTCAGTCACATGGATGCATGTTGATACAAAAAAAAAACAAAAAAACATAAAAATTCAAGGAAATATTTTGTGTAAAATAGTTTTAATGATGAACAATTCACTAAATTAAACGATAGAAAACCCAGCAAGCAAAAATGATCCAGTGGCTCGCCCAGTTGAGTTCAGACCACCTCTGAATGGTATGGATCGCTGCGTAACCCTTAAACAGAAAAAACAACGATTACAGTTTTATTCAGATCTCAACCTTTTTCTCCAAGGTGTAGAAGACTAGTGTGCTTTCATTCTGTGTACAAATCAACTATGTTTGAAAAAGAGTAAATACACTTGATCGACCTGGTGGTCAGTGTAGATTTCATAAAGTAAAATGTGCCAGCATATTCTTTCCTCAGTGTCAGAGCATTGGCATTAAGAGTTTGAAAGTTAGGACAGGCGTGTCACTATTTGGTCTTTTGTTTAAACAGCATGTACTAATTGAATTCTCTTCCAAAACGTGGATGGAGGTCAGTCCTGGCTGAGACGTCTGCTTTAAATTTCCATGTTCTGCCGTTTCATCAGATATAGAAAACAAAAATGACATTGTGTTTCTTCCCCTCAGCGATTCTAAAATATGTCAACAAAAAGCTGACTTGCATATAAAGTCATGGTTCCACTCACCTAATTTCTAAATGCCTTCCTTAGGTAAAAGTTCTTTATTTATTAAAGTGTCATAAAAGCTTGCCTTTAGACTAAAACGTTAATGCGGAAATGATCTGTCTAGACTGGAAAATGAAACGTGCCTGGAGATCATCTTATTTATCAATACAAAGAAATGAAAACAAAATAATGAGATCATCATCAAGACCACATGCAAATCCACCGGAATTGTTTACCTCTTCTACTTCCTGTTCATCAGACCCAGGATCAAACATGGAGCCCAAGTAGGTGAGATGGAAGACGACTAGTAAGCTGAACACTAGATTCAACAACAGCACCCAAGCATTCTGGAGAGTAGAGCAAAAGCTGGAAATAAGTTTTAGTTAATTTAACAGCAATAATAAAAACAATAGGACCGCACCTTCTTGTGTCGATGGCTGCAGTCAGATGCACAGGGCCTGGACAGAATGCAAGCACTAAAGATGTATGCAAGCTTCTTTCTCAGAACTGACAACAGGCAAAAAAAAAAAAGGTAATCATTAATTCATCAATTAGCAAAAGGAAATGGCATTTTATTTATGCAAAAGAAATGTGCAGGAATTTAGAAATATGAGGTAAATGTATATCTAGGAAAAATGTGTAATTGCAGAATACTTAGAATTATTACATTTAATACTAATTTGAGTATAAAGGGAGTTGACTGCTGAAGTGGCAGAGAGGCAGAGATAGTAAGTGGTGATGAAAGTTTAATAAAAATGCTAAACAAAAACTGACAAAAATCACAAGGAAAACAGAGAACCAGAGCAGAACAAAAAGAAAAACCTCAGGAGTCAGGAAACAAAAAGCCAGCAAGGTGGACAGGGAAGTAATGGGATTAAACAGGAGGAACCATCAAGGAGGAATGAGAGAGCAATGGATAAATACTGGGAGTGTGAGTACAAGAGATTAACTGACTAACAGGTTGTAGGTGTGAGGGGAAAGGGCCGACAGCAGGCTGAGGAGAGACAGAAAAAATTGCACTAAAATAGAAACAAGGCTGATCTAATCAAAATAAGAGACTAAAGAACATAAAAATAATAAACAAGCCCCAAAACAACTCAACAACCCAAGACATGGACAGTGGCTTTGTGTCATGAGTGCAAGTATTTCTTCCTGTATGCAGAAGTTCATTTCAGATGAAGACGATTCTGCGTTTATGAGGCTGCCATAAAGTTACCTGCTGCACAGGCAGAGATAATTACATACCGTGTTCAACATATGTGATGAATCCCAGAGTGAGCAGAACCGCTCCCAGGTGAAAACTGAGGCCCTGAAGGAAACAACAGCACAAAACAGCCTCAACTATTCAGAAACTTCCTTTAAGAAACAAATAATAATAAAATTGAGTAAACAGAAGCTGTCTGAATTGAAGTCTGCTGGTCTGCCAACATGCAAAATAAAAATCACATTGGAAGAAATGTTCAGTATTTAACCCTTTAATCCAAAAGGAATCCAGGAGCAAACTAGAGTTAAAACTGACATACTGTTTCAGAAATTATTTAATATTTCATATTCTAATTCATAGAGTGAAGGCTCCTGCTTATGTAAACGCCGGGTTACAGCCTCACAGACTTTTGCCCTTCCTGTAAAAGTTTTGCGTTTAGAAAAAATTTAACTTATTAATCCCAGTAAAATTAGCTAGCCCAGGAAGATGATAAAAATCTCAAGTATAAGAGTTACAGTACAGTCCAGACGTACAAACACACACACACATCCATAGCTTTATGTATGAAATTAGTTTCGCCCATCTCATACACAAGAGACTTGTGAACAAAGAAAAATGCCTCTGTGACTGACATGCAGGAGGGCGCTGGCTGTGTACGTCACAAGGATCGCAGGGAAGGTTCCTAGTTTCATGGAGGTTTTAAACACATCTGAGAAAGACAGAGAAAAGAACACATTCAAATCAATTATTTTACATACATAGCTCTTTGTTTGCCTTTCCAGAGATGTGATTTCTAACGCTGAGACAAATGAGAAGCTACTAAGCGATTCAGCAAAATTAGAACCATCTTAATCCTTGGTCAAGATAGTTAATTACAGATTAACTGTCTTGGTTTCGGTAGATAATCAAGACAGTTAAACCGTGAAGCCAAACATATTCACAATTGTATTGGTTTAAAAATGTTGGGTGTGTTTGACTTCAACAATAATATCTAGTAATACTGAATGAGGGAGGCCATAACTCACAGGTTTTTAACCACTGAGACATTGGGATGTTCCAGGATATCACGACCAGCACCATGGAGCGCGGCATTTCCACACTCAGGGGCTTCACTATCCTCATATCCCTGCACAAAAAATACAAAGAGTGACTGGAAATAGATCCATTCTCTATTAACTGAGTTCGTCTTTTCACAAATACTCCACTATAAATTAGATAAGTCCAGTAGCGAAGCTCGGTGAAAGTTACCATTGGATGTTGTCTTTTTCTTCTGTGAAACCCACTCCTGCCAACATGCTGGTGCCTTCGCTTAGATGACCCACAAAGTAATTACTGAAGTGGAAGGACGCTGCATTCTCATAAGCACGCAGCCACCTGTACAGGACACATATATTCAGCTGGCCTTCTTCTTCCTCATCGTCAAACACTTGACGTTGAGGAACTTAAAATACATTCAATGAAGCACAGAAAATCTTACAACACTTTCATTTCAAACAATGTTTTTGCAAAAGTAAAATAGTTAAGAAGAACACAAAGGTCAACTACTCTAACGTAAAATAAAAGAAATTTGCAGAAAAATCTAATGTAAACCCCAACCACAATAATGTTTTTTTTTTCCTTGCTTTTAATAGTCCAGTTTGTTTTAGTAGTTGTTGCGAAGTGGACAAAAAAATGCAGGAGTAAATATTTGTCACATTATGGTAAAATGCCAAAGAGGAAGAAAAACACACAGAAATCTGGGATGGAATAAGAAGAGAAATGGCTTGATTCTTGGTAAAAGAAAGATTCTTTTTAATATTAGGGTAAGGCCTTGTCATGTTGTCGGTTCTGGTGGACGACCCAAATGCAGTGAGACAGAAACGGAGAGGTGAGCAAGTTTTTATAAAAAAAAAAAAAAAAAAAAAAATGAAGACAGAAAATGTACAAAAATCACAGGATATAAAATGAAGGGAAACCAAAAAAGTAGCACAATGTGCATCCAGAACTCCAGCAAGCACAAGAAATTTTACCCTTAATGTACCCATAATTAACATGATTTGGCTGTGCCTCCACTGTGTGAAATACACCAGTAAAAATGGATGATCAGCAACATCACAAGGAAAGTGTTAGCTTGATGCTACAAGCTATACAGACTGAACTACACAATTAAAAGGAGAAATTAAAGAAGACATAAAAACTGCGTTGAAGGAAATAAGTGAAATCAACCGGAGTAGATCCACTAACACTGAGAAAATCAACACACTCGAAGATAAGCCAATGGAATCAAAGCACAGGTAGTCAAGACAGAGACACTGAGCTTAGCATTGAAGGATGCTCTGGTTAAAGTAATGGAAAGCCATAACGAGACACAAAGGAGGTTAACATTTCTAGAAGGAACAACATTGTGTCTCATGACTGTATTTTTGTGTTTTTTTATTATGTAACTTTGAACTGCTTTGTTGCTGAAATCTGCCACACAGATAGGCTTGATTGATTGATTGATTGCTTACTGGATTGGACAGCGACTTCAGGCGCCATTACTATGCCTTGTCCATAAAACCATACCACTGTGATGCAGAGGAGCACGAATCTGTCACAAAAATGGTTGTAGCTTCCTTATTTCTTATCCGACTTCCGTCAAATATGGCTTAAAATAAAGCTGAGAAAGTTGCAGATACGTGGGTATGTAAAATGTGTTTTCTCCCTTGATAGAAATCTAAAAACACATTGATTCTGATCGGTTCTATGAAAATGCAAGTGAGGACTAAATACATTTCTTTTTTATATTGGAGATGTAGTTTGTGAACTACTTTATTTTTTCCTGTTTGATGGTTGTTATATCCCGATGTTCAACAAATCAAAGAGGCAGTGCAGTTCAATGAACTGTCAGAAATTAGAGCGCACCACAGCAAATAATGCTGACAACCAGGTGGAGAACAACTAATAACCACTTATCTTTTCTTTATCTCCGTGTGTCGGCTTTACTCCACACACAGCAGTTGGCATGGCAACCAACACTTTTTTTTTTGTTAAAAAATTTTCACTAAACTGTGAAATGAGATTCCTTTGGACAATGGTGTCTTGTCGTCATAGTGTCAAACTGAATGAAAATGAAATACAATTGAATACGTCATGTTGAAGCCTTACCCCGTTCAATTGCATCTTGGAAGCAGAAAGAGACAGACACAGTGTTCCTTAAAAAATAGAGATTTTTAAGGCTGTTGCTTTGGACAAGACCAACAGGATTTGTAGAAATCCATGACTTACTTTTGTGTGACAGAGTTCCCATATATTGGCAGGAACAAAGGGAAAAGATATGGAGCGATGCAGGTTGACACCAGCAGACAAATCTGACTTTTCACCAGTCTGACGAGGGAACTGGACAGCCACAGGTAGCTCTGAGAAATGAACCATTGAGTCATCACCAAATATGACAATCACTAACATGAACAGATGTAAATAAGAATTAAAAAAAAAAAAAAACTCACCAGTTTTGGACCATCGAGTGCATTTTTGTAACTTGACAAGCTGATCCATGGACCAAACACAACAGTACCCACAAAGAAGACATAGCCGAGGAACTCAGCAGGGCCTGGCAGGTTATTGTCTTTTCTCCTGTCGAGGTCGAAGGCCAGCGAGATGACCTTCATGGCCACCACCATCTGAGAACCTGGCACAAACACATTGTCACAATTACTCTCCTTTCAGAATGAACTGTTTGACAAACAGTGGCATATCACAATTTAGCAAAAACTGATAGCGATGGGAACCTGTAATCTGGTATCTGGTAACTTAATTGGTGTAGGTAAATACCTTGTTTTAACGATGTACTTATAAAATAATATTAGAATAAAAGAAAAGTTAGCTTCAAACTAGAATTGTATTTACATGTTAATGATAAATTTAATGTAAAAAGTGTTTATTATTTTACTTTGCGATTAGAAGGCCTCATTGCCATCACTGTAAACTTAAATTTCTCACCCGTTCTCTGAGATTCAGTTCCGGACTGTGGCTCTGTGTTTCACTATATCACTTACAGTCAGAAGAAACATTGACAAATCACTTTGAACCTAAATTTCTGACGGATATGAATAATTTTGTACTTACCTCGTATTTTATTCCAGGTTCCCATGTCGAAAAAATGCAACTCTCTGAAATAAATCAAGAAAACAATTCTTTCAAGCTTTCAAAGTAATCTCTATTCTACATATTGCACTTTAAACTTCAGGTAATTTATTTCCGCAAAGCTAATTAGCCTTTAGAAGAGGATACAAGTTGAAAGCTCAATTTATAATATTTCATAAACGAAAGCTGCCCAAAAGACGATTTTAATGGTATCTTAGCTGATTAAAGTCTGGATGACTTTAAAAATATTTTTAATATCTCAGATACCAAAGCAGCACAAATGGAGCACCAACCACTCAGTCTATTTGCTGAAATCTGGGCTGTCAGCTTCACTCAGCTTCAGACAGAGAGAAAACAGAAAAACAGCTGCGAAAACTTGAAAAGGCAGCAGTGACATCTGCCGTTTTTTAAACGTGCTGACTTTCATTTTGGTGGAAGCGGTTTGCTCTCCCGCAAGCAGCAGCAGGTACGAGTGGAAATAGCTTAAATGCTTAATGTCCAAACCCCGAAGCACAAATCCGTCATCGCCGAATAAAAGTTGTTGACCTGGTCTGGACGTCAAGAGTAGAAATACTCCCCCACCTCCCAACTACGCTTGGTCAGAAAAAACTTCCATGATAGTTCGAGAGGGAGAGAGAGAAAAATACAGTAGATAAACACAGATTTACTGAAGATGCATAGAAATGCAGTTCATGGAAAATGAATAGAGAACATTTTCCAGATTTTTGTCCTTAGGAATGTTCTCCCAATTATGTGGACATATTCAAGACATGTCCAAGTACTTCTTCTAAATTTCTTTTCAAAACGAATGTGTTCTCGCTGGCTTTTAATACAGCTTGAGTTGCTACTTTTCTGATTCTTCTATTCAACTGGTTTTATGTTGTTTAGTATCTCTGTGTTTTATTGTTATGGTTTTTGCCCGTGCTTATGTTATGATGGTTGGTGTAATTATGAAGCACTTTGGTCAACTGCGGTTGTTTTAAATGTACAATACAAATAAACACTGTAAATGAATATTTATTTCCGGACACAGCAGTAAGCACCTTCAAGCTCATTTGATATTGCAATATTATTATTTTTTGACTCCTACTAAAGCACAAAGAGCTCAGCAGTGTTTTAACCCCCCCCCCCAAAAAAAAAAAAAAAAAACTGTGTTGTTTTGTGAACTGTTCTCTCACCCAATGAGGAGGTAGACGAGGATAATGACTGAGAGGAAGAGGCCTTTGTTGCTCGAGTGTCTGCAGAGCAGGAGACTGAGGTAACAGATAACACTGAGCAGCAGCACCCACACCATGTGCAACTCCAGGAATAGGAATAGGCCATACAGTCCGATCAACGTGGACGCGACATGCTTCACCGCTGACGCGACTCCTGGGTGATGGAAACAGCAAAGCGTTAAAAAAAAGACTACATTCTAAATAATCCATAGAGATTCCAGACGTTAAGATTTGTTATATAAAGAATTGTAAAATGCTGCTCAAATGAAGGCAAGATGCATTGGTGAGCGTTTTTCCCTCCATTTCTTTCAGTCTTAACAGAAACGAGACAAATCAAGATGATAAACATGGAATTTCAAAGGATCCTTGTTTACGTGTTACACAGAGGGAAAAAGGGAACAGGTGTGAAAAGGCTAATTAAAAGCAAAATGTGTGTTAATTATACAAATATTAACACAGGAAGCAGTTACACCAACCTAGCCTGAAGCAGACTCTGCAGACCAGACAGAGAAGAAGCAGCTTCCACACCTGCTGCAGGCTCTGATGTAACGTCGTGAAGCCACAGCTCACAGCCAGCTCCTGCCACATCATGAGCCTGGTGCTCAGGTACATCCTTCACCCAAACACACACACATTACCATTGCATCTTCACAAAGACTTTTTTTTTTGTTACACATTTTATTCCATTTCTACTTAGCCTCCATTTCTATTCTATTTCTTCACAAATGTATTTTTAGATTTTCAGAATTTCTTCTAACTTATAAGAGTTTGAATCAAAGAACTGCAAAGTTTTGCAGACAGTGTTTTTATAGAGTTGGTCTCGTACAACCTGTGAAACCCATCTCCCTGTTATTATAACCTTCAGTCATTTTCCATGTATCCACCCTTAATCCTCCTGTGTTTGGTGCCCTGCTGCTCAGATCTGTGAGTTTTTGAACTTCACTGATGTTAACAATAAGAGTGTTCGTTATAAATAAAGTTTGCAGGTGGGGGAAAAAAAGGAGCAAGACTCACCTCTCTTTTCTGGAAGGGAAACTCCAAGGTTTCCTCTAAACCACGGGATTAACTCTCGACCACCAGGTTGAACCGGATGTTCTCGGCGGAACCCAACCAGTCAGATATTCGTCTCACACGTGTCAGAGTTTTGCACAAGCCTCCTTTTCGAAGCATCCCGGGCGGCTGCGGCAGAACGAGTAACTTATGTTTCTGCACCAAATCATGGTGCGAATCCTCACCGGAAATAACGTAATTTTTTTTTTTTTTCCCTCCATCGCAGGAAAGACGTCATCTGTGTTTTTGGGAGAAGAGATGTT
Source organism: Poeciliopsis retropinna (assembly GCA_010277075.1). Classification (NCBI taxonomy): domain Eukaryota; kingdom Metazoa; phylum Chordata; class Actinopteri; order Cyprinodontiformes; family Poeciliidae; genus Poeciliopsis; species Poeciliopsis retropinna. The sequence goes on from VMRM01000009.1 coordinate 4,568,016, forward strand.
GTCATGAAAATTCAGCTGTTTGGCATGTAGCGGACAGAGTAGGAGAAAGTGTAGCGTGAAAAAGCCGCATTCTGTTAGCGCCAGAGTATCCTGCGTTGCGCCTCACTGGTTCTGTTGACCCCGTCTATGCGTCAGCGCAAGCGCCATATTGTGAGTGGCGTGACCGCCTTTGAAACAATACAATGTGCCAATAAAAATATACACACACATATATAGACATATATATATATATATATATATATATATATATATATATATATATATATAGACATATATTTAAGTTTTTCTCGATTGTTTACACACAACTACTGATTCTTGAGACACATTGACCACACAATATAACTCATGCAACAATCCCCTAAAGCAATTCTGATAAACTTCAAGAACAATTTCTGCTTCATATTGAAATTGCAGTTCTAAGACTTTTTTTTTTTTTTTTTTTTTTTTTTTTAAATACACACAACTTTCTGCATTTGGAGCAACGTTCATGAAGAAAATCTTTTGTTTTCACAAGGAACACACTTCCAGATTTTAAGCGATCTGCTGTGCACACTGATCCATCACATGCGCAAGCTGCCACAGAAGCTGTGGAAGATGCATGTGGAGTTGGAGCAGTCGATGCTTTGCTCTTAAACGTGTTAAAAATATAACACGTTTGTTTTAAGAGTGTATCAACAATAGACTCTTCATACCTGGACTTGATTATTCTCAACTAATAGCAGAATATTTAAAACCAAGTTTGTGATTTGTGAAACCTTGAGTTGAGTTGTGAGACTTCAATAAAGGGGGATTTCAGCCCGTTTCATGTATCTGGACCGCATTTGAACTGAACTCCTCTTTCCCTGAAAAGCTGTTAGTTCCTCTTTTAGCATTCTGTTTTCTCTTTTTTTTTTTTAATCTTCAGTGTACCAAGATTTGGTCTTGCGTTCTGTTTTTTCTCTGATACCTTCATGAAAGGGGGCATCAACTGAGATAATGGTTCCAACAGCGTCATGTTCTCTTTATTCTGGTTTATATTGAGATTGTATCTAATTAAAATGACATTACCTCCTTATAATGAGATAGTTATCTCATTATATTGCCATACTATCTCATTTTATTGATAAACTATCTCATTTTATTGCCCTATAGTCGCCGTCATCATGTTCTTGTGCTGTTCCTGCACCAGTCCACTAGGACCCTATACCCACCAGGCAGCGCTGAGAAAAGGATTAGTCTCATATTGTTCTATGTCAATAAACACAGGTGTAAATCTGTATGAATCGTAGGGCTAAAGGAAGAGAACCAGCAGGTTTCCTGTTCAAAGAAGGCGGGGCTAAGGTGATGTCATGAGCGCTGGTCAGTTACAGCAGAAATAAAGTCTCATGCAGCTTGGAGCTTGTGTGTGGAAGTTATTTCACCTTGATGTTTTATGGCAAATATGGTTCAAGATTCAAGGTTTGGCCATGCCAACATGCTTTGATGTAGTCAAAAGAATTTGATAACTTTTGACCTTTTGAGTGATTATGAAGCCTGCGTCTCAAAAGCTGTTGGAGGAGTTTGCCGATATGCAACATGTAAAAGAGACAAAATGGTTGCTTTGATTCAAAATGGCTGACTTCTTGTGTGTGTTTGGACCATGACTCCAAGAGACGTTTTTGTAGGTCCGGACAATATACGCATGTATACCAAATGTCATGATTGTCGATGGCTTGGGACTAATTTTTTTAAGGATTTCTAGATAAGGCTGTGGAAGAATTAGAGCATGCCCACCAAATATTGAACTGCAATCCTATTGATCAAAACTAGTGGATTTGGTGCAACTCGGCTGAAATATGTGGAATTTAGAGCCAAACTTATGGCAACAGCGTGACATGGTGCCATGCCACCATGACCATGCTTAGCAGTGAAAACTCTTTGTGCTGTAAAGCAGGAGTGGACTGGGCTATACCAGTGGCCTTCAAAATGCACCTTCTTGCTCCACTAAGACAGATTTCAAGAGACAGTTGGGCCTGTTTAGTCCTTCCTGTAGTTCTGGGTCTGGTCTCTCCATCAGCTATGAGAGGTCAGATGATACAGCTCATAGCAGCCTAAGCGAGGTTAGCGATGTTTTATTTTTTCTAACTTCAAAATGTTTTTTTCTTGCTCTGGCAGTTGAATATTATTTACACAACACTTTAGCCATTAACAATTGAGACTTCTTGTATAGACTGATAATGACCCAGGAGACAACCAGTGGGCCCAAAGGTCATACAGTCTCCCCTGCTTTAAAGCCAGAGAGACCTGTTCTCTCTCATCTGACGCAAGATCATCTGGATTAGATTAAGGGGGTCAGAGATGGAGCTTTCCAAGAAAAAAAAGTTACTTCCACCCAAGGGGAAATGAAGTATACAGTGGGTAAAAAAATGCAAATTGACTAGTAATGTATAGTTTTAAGTTTTAAACAGCAAACCCTCAAACTGTTCCTGAGTCTTGTCTCCATCTGGTGAAAGGTTGACACAGAGCATCATAAGTGATCAGAGTTACATGCTCATCGCCATGTTTGTACTCTTACTTACACTGCACTATTTTGGATTTGGTAAACATCTGTACAATGACAAACAATAATAAATTCTCATTCTAACTCTATAATGTAAGCCAAATGCTGACGTATGTTTAAAACAGCAGGCTGTCATCCTGTCAGTACTGGCATTATTTTCTCCTCCGAACCCCATCCAACCCACTGCTGGACTGGATGGCTCTTTAAATACTGACATGACGTCACAGACTGGGCAGGGGAAGTCCCAACCACGGCAGGCCTGCATCTTCCCTGTCCACCTGCAGGGGGCAGTAGAATCAGCCCTCTGTCCGTGGTGCTGAAAGCAGGATCGGCTCTGTCCAGGGTGCTGGAAGGCTCATGGGGCCTGGACCTCATCCGTGGACACCACTGGAGAATTCAAAGCTTTGTGCTGTGTTCAGGTGCTTTGCTTTTGTAGGTTTATTTTTTGTTGTTGTTGTTGTTGTTGTTGCGTGGAACATCGTTACTGAGGGCGACAGTCCGCCTCCCTAGATATGTCAAGGCGGAGGGGGAGGGGAGAATTGTAGTAAGGTAAGGCTTTGGTTCACCAACAAAGAGCTCTTTAATTCTCTTTTCTAATCTAATCTCTAACACTAGAGATTATGTTGCATTTTATGACGGGCAGGGTGGAGGTGACACCAGACGGAATCAGACGTTTTCTGCCCAGTTTTGTTTCTGAGAGCCGACAGGCTCGATCCAAATATGCGTCCGGTCATTGCTTTCAAAAGCTTTTTAGTATTGGATGGTCTTTATACTCTGCTTACTGTTTTGGTCTGCCGCCAACACAAACCGTGAAGAGGGGAAAAAAAAAACTGTAAAAAGCCTCGATTGATATGTTTGTTGAGAATGTCAGATTAGCAGAAGAAAGGCCTGAGCAGGCCTTCACGTCTCTGTTGTCAGCGCGCTGAACGCCTTCACTCTGCATGTGCGTCCTCATGTTTCCTTTTGTGCCACAACGCGTCAGGCAGCAGGCAGGCAGGCAGGTGCCATCACGCATCCAAATGCGTTTACAATGTTGTTGTTTTTGTTTTGTTTTGTTTTTTTTAATCTATTGTCGATTCTGAGGAAATTCATCTTGGTGTATTCGCCATGTTTTTTTTAAATTTTTTTTAACGTTTTTACATTTTTCTTCACCTTTGATTTGATTACATAATAATTGTTGAGCTGCTTATCAACCCAATTCCTGTCGCAGTTTTTTTTTTTTTTTTTTGTCCCAGCCACATTTTTTTTTAAATTCGTAAACAAACCATTTCGTATCGTTGAACTTTAAACACGATATTCTCCCATGTAATTTACTAAATACTTTAAATCACACCGTGCTGTCTAGTGGGTGCTTGTTACTTCACCTCTAACTTCGCGCTTTCACCGTTTTTGACTTTTTAACAAAAAGAGTATTGATGCTCAAAGTTACGTTGATATTTCAGATGTCATAAAAGTTCACCTGACAAAGATGCAGAAGTAAGACATAAAATAAGATTTTTATTTTGTCGTATATAGATAGATAGATAGATAGATAGATAGATAGATAGATAGATAGATAGATAGATAGATAGATAGATAGATAGATAGATAGATAGATAGATAGATAGATAGATAGATAGATAGATAGATAGATAGATAGATAGATAGATAGATAGATAGATAGATAGATAGATAGATAGATAGATAGATAGATAGATAGATAGATATGTCGTAATGAAGACATAAAAAATTCCCTTCTCACCCACCGCGGGTGGTTCTTATCCTCTGAGCTCGGGTCCTCTACCAGAGGCCTGGGAGCTTGAGAGTTCTGCGCAGTATCTTTGCTGTGCCTAGAACTACACATTTCTGGACTGAGATGTCTGATGTTGTTCCTGGGATCTGTTGTAGCCACTGCTCCAGTTTGGGGATGACTGCCCCGAGGGCCCCGATGACCACAGTGGTGTGGTCATCGGGGCGAAGGTGAAGACTGTGGTCTTCACCTTCCAGGCCCTCTCCAGTTCCTCCCTAAGGCCCTGGTATTTCTCCAGTTTCTCGTGCTCCTTTTTCCTGATGTTGCAGTCACTTGGTATTGCTACATCCACCACAGCAGCTTTCCTCTGTTGTTTATCCACTGCGACAATGTCCGGTTGGTTCGACCTTACCATTTTGTCTGTCTGGATCTGGAAGTCCCACAGGATCTTAGCTCGGCCATCCTCCACCACCTTTGGGGGTGTTCCCCACTTTGATCTCGGGGCTTCCAGTCCATATTCTGCACAGATGTTTCTGTACACTATGCCTGCCACTTGGTTAGGTCGTTCCATGTACTCTTTCCCTGCCAGTATCTTGGCAGGGAAATTCTTCAGTGTTAGATGCATTTCCTAGTCCTTGTGTACTCCCCATCCATCCATCTTACACGCTTATCCCTAGTGGGGTCATGAGAGGTCCCTGGGTGTCCAGAGGTCAACAGGAGCGATCACCCTACAGGTCGCCAGTCCATCGCAGGGTAACGGACACAGAGACAGACAGGACAAACAACCATGCACACACACCGCACCTGAGGAGAATTTAGAGAGACCAATTAACCCGACAGTCGTGCTTTTGGACTGTGGGAGGAAGCTGGAGTACCCAGAGAGATCCGACACATGCACAGGGAGAACAAACAGAAAGACCCCAGGCCAGGAATTAAACCCAGGACCTTCTTGCTGCCAAGCCACAGCTTCATTGTTCCGTTGTATTCACTCTACCAGTACTTGCTTTCACTCCTTGCCAGTTCCTCTCATCTACTCCCATCATATCCTGTTGTTCTTCCCCTCAGTTCTCCACTGTCTTTCCCTTGGATTTACTGGTTTTTGTCCTTCTCTGGATTCCAGGCTTTCTTTTGATTTTTGTGAGTTTTTTGTTCTTCAATTTTTCATTACATCTTCAGCATAGCTTGACGTCTCCAGTCTGCTGCATTTGAGTCCACCCACTAACCCTTATCATGACAACAGGGGAATTTCAATCACATCTCTATAGAAGTTACTGAGCAACTGAGCAGGGAGTTCAACCATTTCCAGTTTCCTGAGGATAAAGAGTCCGTGATGGGCCTTCATCACCAGGAAAGTCTTGTTCACCAACCAGGTCACATCCCAGCTGATGTGGATGCCCAGGAATTTGATATTGTCCACACACTCCACCACCTGTCCAATTGTAATAGGTAGCTGTACTGTCCTCCTACATCTCTTGTAGTTCACTATGACCTTGTTGGTGTTGCTGGTGTTGAGTACCAGGTTGTTCAGTGAACACCAGTGGGACAGGTGTTGGATCTCTTTTCTGTACAGGGTCTCATCAATGTTTGTTATTAGACACACTGCGGTAGCATCCTCTGAACTCTGTCGGATAGCTGCACAGTTGTGGGTGAATAGTGGAAAAAGAACCAGGCTAAGCACACAGCCGTGTGGCGTGCCTGCATTCAGAACTAGGGTGGAGGATGTTCAACCCCATACTGTCACCACCTGGGACCGGTTGTTCAGAAAGGCAAATTGCTGTTTAAAGTCCAAGATTGTGGAGCTTCACTATCAGCTTTCCCAGGATGATGGTGTTAAATGATGAACTGAAGTTCAGCATAAGTGTCAGGATGCTGCAAGTGTCTAAGGGCTGTGTGTAGCGCAGTGGAGATGCCCCGCTCTGTGGCAAACTGGAACCTGTTGTGACCAGCAGGAAGGCCATCCCTAATGCGTTTCAGGATGATCCTCTCACATGGTTCTGTGATGATTGGGGTTCAATGTGCAGCTGAAAACTGCACATTGAAAACGTCTAATAAGACCCCTGCCAACAGGTCAGCATATGACCTCAGAGTCCTGCCCAACACTTTGTTAGAGTTAATGCTCTTCAGAGAAGAAGTCACCTGGTTGAGCTGCAGGTTCAGGGGTTGATGCTGCTTCAGGTGGAAGGGAGCATTGTGGTAGTTTTATCTGTAGATCAGTGGCCTTTATGCCTAAACAGAGCCATCAACATACCTGTGGATAGGTATGCAGAGGTATGCCTGTACAATACTTTTTGCTAGACACCTGTACGCACTTTTGAAATGTTTACTTATAACCATGACTTACCAAAAACTTCAAAGAGAATTATACTGATTGGAAGCTGATACATATGCTTGTAGACATATTTGTATTTGATTTCCAAATATTTCCTAAATATTAACTCGGCATTAACACTGGCATTTCCCACTGTTGAAATTAACAGGGTAATCTGTGATTATTTTAGTCGATGGTCCAATGAGAAAGAAAAGATAAAAAAAAAATTAAAAAAATCAAATGCGTAATGTTTCTTGAGGTTTAACAGAAAATGTTGCTTTTTTAGAGGCAGCAAATCAGAGTCTGCTCTTTAGCATGTGGCTTCTGGTTTTATCTGTTGTGTTTAAACTTACCAATGAGATCAAATAGCCGACCTTGTTCTCTTTTTTTGGATCACTCTGTTCTCATAGATCCCAGTAAAGTTTGTGTTTTCATTCAGAGAGGCAGAATGTAGATTGCTCTTTTTATCTGAGCTGATTTTCTATTTTGTGTCCAACTCTAGGCATAAATGAGTTCAAAGATAGATGAAAGTAAGTGACAAAGTATTTTTGTTGTTGGTGTTTTTTCCCCCCTTGTCTGTTTTCTCTGTCTGTCTATCTGTCTGTCCGTCAACGATTTACCCTCTTAATCGTTCCTCCATGCTACGTTGTCTGCTTGTTGTAAACCTTTCACCCAACCCTCTGTCACATAGATGAGTCAAGACACAGAGACAAGAACACGAGCTCGCTCCAAAGCCATCCGGGGTGAGTGTGAGCACTGACAGGCCTGCATGCAGAAACGAGAACAGAAAGTGAGACTTGATTCCCAAAGGATTGAATGGATGTTACTTGACAGTCATCGTAAGGTTGTGATTATCCCTGGTAGGTGATGTACCTTTTGGTACACCACTTTTTTCCTTCCACTCAACCTTCTTTGACTATAATATAATTTCTTTTAGCATACACTAATATATGAGACGCTGAATTTTGGGTTTTGTTTTCTATAAGACATAATCATCAAAATTAGAATAAATCAAAACTTGAATATATCTCAATCTATGTAAATTGAATTATTTTACTTTCTGAAATTAGAAAAAATATCAAAACTTTGAACAACAGAAAAAATGTGTTTAGATCAAAAGAAAAATCCCCCGATTGGTTTTCAGTCATATGCGTAATAAAAGTGTATCTTGACAAAACCAGACATGTGGATTTAATTTTGCAAAGTTATTTGATTTAAATCTAATTTGAACAGTTGTTTTGTAAAAAGTTTCAATTAGATTTGAAGTTTGCAAATATATCCAGAAACTTTTACTCTCACATGCTAATTCATTTGCGGTATCAAAACCACTCTGTTACATTGTTGTCGTCACGTAGTTGAAGCTTTTAAGGTTGTGATCCAAAAGTACACTGGCTCTTTTCATTAGAAGTTAGTCCATTTAGAATATCCACAAAGTCCTGGGATCAGTCATTTAAAAAAAAAAAAATTAAATATAAGGTATCTTTAAGATGAACCAGAACATGGACAGAAAACACAGTGGACTAATTTCTGATGAGTCAAAATTGTAGTTATTTTAACTCATCAAAATAAAACAAACTGAAACACGATTTGCAAGATTTCAACTTTTTACCATCATCGACGGTAACGGCGATAAGGAGTAAGTGACGTTCATGAAGCTGTGGTTTGAATTGATTGTTGGTTGCTGGTGGTTGTGAAGCTGTTCTGTCTTTTTGCTAATCAGACTGCATGCAAAGAACAACAGCTTTAAATCACGCAACTCCATGAATGCATATTTGTGAAAAGACAGACATGAAGCCATTCAACAGCCTGAAGATGATCGATTGATAACTGTTCTTTCTATTCTGCTACAAGACGTGTAACGTGAGATATTTGTTTGTGTTCTCGGGTGATGCGGTGAACGCTGCTCCCTGTCAGCAGAACAAGTTGGACAAGCAATGAAGCTGGAAATGAGGTGAAGTATTCTTGTCCTGAACGGCTCTCAAATCAAGCAATGTGATGTGTTTGAATGGGATTTTCTTGGTTTTCGCCAGCAGCAGCTGTCCCACCCCTGGATGTGACGGCAAAGGTCACGTCAGTGGAAGATATTCGAGACACAGAAGGTGGGATCCAGCAAAGATGATGAGCAAACATTTGAGAGCAGGACTTATCAACAATAATATAAATGTGTCATAGTATTGAAAATCCGCCTGACGATTTACGTCCGTAGATGATGGACTTTCTGTTTTTATCGGGCAAACAGAGGGAAGAGACATCCATATTATAAATTTGGGGCGCTGAAACGTAAAACGTTTCCTGCACTCAACAGGAAACCATTTTGTTTCTCCTCAGCTCCTTTTAGGGTGACATTGTTTTGCCCACAGGTTGCTTGCTGTTGTCAACTGGCAGACAAGGTCATCCTTCCAGCATCTCTGAAGGATGACCTTAATTAATTTAAACAGCATAATTTTGTTATCTCAACTTTATTCACACAAGTAAACAGATCTAGTTTACAAGAGAGATTTGTCAATTTCATTTGTTCCATCGTATGCAGAAAGCAGCTCCATCGTATGCAGAAAGCAGCTTCCTCAGGCCTTCGTCCGTTTGATTTTCTTTGTCCCATGAACTCCTGCAGACACACTGGGAGAATTACAGCTCTAAAATATGGAGACAATAATAGAGAACTTTGATCAGATTTGTTGTGAAAGCAACTTTCTCCACGGTTATGATACTGCTCTGTCATCCCTTTGCTGGCTTCATTTCGACTTTAACCACATAATTTATTTGGCTAAACATTCATTTCCAGTCAAATTAACGCACCATGCATTTCGCTGCCCGAGTGTGATACGACATTACAGTTCTTTTGTTTTGTCCGTCTTGCACTCAGCGCGCTAGGGTGCCCAATTGTAAAGAAAAGGAAGCTTCAGGACGCTGAGATCGAAGAAAACCCGCTGTCGCCCAAGAAGAGGGCCCAGCCTAACAAACAGGCCGATGAGGACAGTGACATGGCAGAAGAGGAGGAGCAGAATGAGGAAGATGGAGAGGAAAAAGATGCCGTCAAAGACAAAAAGAAAAAAGAAACAAAGAGCGAGACAGGAAAAGGTGTGTAGCTCAATCTTTCACACATTTCTCCGATTTCTTTCAGCTCAAAAATGTGAATGTGAATAATTTTCATTGTTGCTTAGACCAACCGTACAAATCTGTTGCCAATCTTTTTACGTACGGATGCAGATGAGCAACATAGCAGCTCTGACATTTTCGTGTACTTGGGTTCCACAGTTGAACGTACCTCGGTGACCACAGACAACCCAGAACAACCTTGCCCTTCACCTGATAAGAGCAGAAGTATCACCTCAGAGGCCGAGAACAAAGTAGAGGCAGAAAACTTCAGCGAGGAGGTAACATGTGTGATAATCACAGAGGAAGAGGAGGTTCAGTCCGCATCCGCCTGCCTCCCACCACAGCTCCCAGCAGAAGAAACGACTGTCCCTTCTGCTATCTGCCACGAAGAGACAAAAGATGAGGAAGAAGAGGAAGCAAAAAAAGCAAACCTGGAGGAGGAGGAACTGGAAAGTCAGAGGAATGTTGCAGAAGAGACAGAGATAAGAAGACAGATGATCAGGCAGGAAAATTCTGATCACCAGTACTCAAGTGGAGATTACAAAAATCAAGCCAAAGAGTCAAAACCGATAGAGAACAATGAGACTGAAGAAGAGGAGGAAGACGAGGAGGACGCGGAGGAGGAAGAAGGAGGAGGAAGAGGACGAAGACGATGGAGGAGTGAGACAAGTTGAGACAGTTTTCATTCAGGAATCTGAAGCGACTGTGTCCCTCAGGGAAGAGCAGTGCGACACCCTCAGGGCCGAGGAAGAAGCAGCAGAGGAGAAGCAAAGCAGCAAAGTGGAGCAAGAAGAAGAGGAAGAAGACGAGGAGGAAGAAGATGACGAAGAAGATGAGGAAGAAGAAGGAAACTCAAGCAAAGCCTCTCCGAGCACAGTCATCATCGAAGTTCACGCGGAGGAGGAGGAACACGAGGAGGACGAGGAGGAAGAGGAAGACGACGAGGAGCTGGAGGAGGAAGAGGAGGACGAGGAAGACAGGGGAGAGGAATTGGATCGTGTCTCGGAGGGATCAGGCGTCACGGATGACTCTGAAAACTGGGACATGACTCGAGGGAATCTGGGGCTGCTGGAGCAGGCCATCGCTCTGAAGGCAGAGGAGGTCCAGGGAGGTCAGGAGAGCAGCAGTTCTGTCGACTACCAACCGTGCAACGCCTCCATGAAGAACTCTGACGGTTCTGCCGGAGTCCGCCGCTCCACCCACTGTAGCAAAGGTACACTGTGTGCCAATGACATAGAGGACAGGCGTCAAACTCAAGGCCCTGGGGGCCAAATCTGGCCCGCCGTAGCTTTTTATGTGGCCCCAGAACCGTCAAAAAAGATAACGGCATGCTTAAACATTATTTTTTTAAATCAAATCCAAGCAGTGTTTATCTGTTTACTGCTAAATTACATCAATCAGTCTTGACACTTTTCTGCGAATTATTGTGTAAATGCACATAAAATCAACAAAGCCCTGCATTTTTTTAATTTTTTTTTACACTGAAACATCATTGTCAGTTTACTAAAAATTTTGGGCATAAATGGTGAAAAATATTGGATCCAAGTGACTATTTACTCCCACCTGCAGGTGGATGTGTCTCTTGCTTCTACTACACATCTGCCTCAGCCTTACTTTCTTTATAATCTATAATGATACAGCAAGTTATAAAATGTCCTATTTCCCATCATATAAAAGTGCAAGTAATTAGTTCATATTTCAACAACTCATTAACAGGTTTTAGCAATAGATTCTGGCACATTGCTAGAATGTGCCAGAAATGGTCTTGGTTCTTAAATTCAAGACCATGAATGTAAGAACATCTTGATTTGGCCCAAAATTAAATTGAGTTCGACACCCGTGACATAGAGCAACACGTCTAACTGCAAGCCCTGCCGTCTTGTTATTGCAATTAATGTGACAAAGATTTGACATTTTGATTCAAATGTTTAATGTTGAAAAAATTAGGTTTGTGTCAAACTGTGTGACATAGAATCTTATTAGAAAAATGCAAGATACATGGATTGTTTGGTCTCTCCCATGTCGGACTCAAGAAACAAATCATTTTCCCGTAATCAGTTAAAATACAAGCAAAATATACTTTTTTTTTTTCATAAGCCTCTTGTGTTTTGATGACATTTAATTAAGCTTCTTCACATCTTTTCAGAAAAGAAGGAAGTAAAGTGTCCAACTCCGGGTTGTGATGGAACAGGCCACATCACTGGGTTGTATCCTCACCACCGCAGTCTTTCTGGATGTCCACACAAAGACAGAATACCTCCAGAGAGTGAGTACATCACCCACTGGTTCCCAGACTTTTCACCCTACAGCTGCTGACGGTGGGAGTTAAACTATTTCACTCACAGAACTATAAAAGGAGGGTATGAAAACAGACGGATCGACTAATCAGCTGTTTTGTGCTATTTAAAAAAAAAAATAAATATATATATATTATATATATATATATATATATATATATATATATATATATATATATATATATATGTATTATCACTTCAAAAATGTATTGAATTCAGTGTGATATTGTAAAAGTACCAACTTGACATTTCACAACCCTCAATGTATCTGATCACAACTTTGGGATCAACTGCAACAAGCTAAAGATGGCGTAAGCATTTTAGATGAGAAGAAAACTGTTTCTGTCATCTTTCGGTCTTGAAAATCAAGACAAAAGAATGAAGAAGTCTTCACTTGTAACATAATCAGTTCAACTAACCCTACTACTGAAAACTGACTGTTCATCGTACACATCCTATTCTAAATATACTGACCTTAGTCTACTTCTGCTGTCTGTAGTTTTGGCCATGCACGAAAATGTCTTGAAGTGTCCCACTCCCGGCTGCACCGGCCAAGGTCATGTGAACAGTAACCGCAACACACACCGCAGGTTGTTAAAGCACACACACACACACACGCACACACCCACAAATGCATGCACACAGCAGGTAATTTTATGCTTTTGTATAATTTCTCTTTATTATTCATTTCAAAATATAGGACTGATTTTAAAGATACATTTATAAAATAAGCAGCAGAAAATTAAGACAAATTAATGTCCTCTAATAGAACTAACACATGTTTGATCAAATCATCTAAGATAAAAATCTCCATGTTTGCGTTGCTAATTAAAAATTCATGTTTGGATCTTCAACCCCTTTCAGCCTGTCCGGTTGCCCCATAGCAGCAGCAGCTAAGCTGAACAAGAACCAGGACAAGCAGGTTCATCTACAAGCTTCAGCCAGTGAACCAACTTCCAACTCTGACAGAGTGCTAAGGCAAGACAGGAAACAATGTTTTGTTTCCTCTTCACCTCTATGGAAGTCCATGTCTGCTGATGCGTTTTGGTCGAACCCGTGGTTTTTCTTGCAGGCCGATGTGTTTTGTGAAACAGCTGGAGATCCCTCAGTACGGCAGCTACCGCCCCAACACAGTGACAACCACACCTCGAGCTAATCTTGCCAAGGAGCTGGAGAAATACTCCAAGGTTTCTTTTGACTATGCAAGCTTTGACGTCCAAGTGTTTGGAAAGCGTATGATTGTTCCAAAGACGCCCGACACTACTGACACATCCGCTAAAGTTTTCAAATGTAAGTCTAATTCCTGGTCTAGATTTTGCCACAAATCGAGTCTTGAATGTTTACAACGGGTTCTGTGATGGCGCAGGGGTGAAGGACTAAGCACTCAGGGGTCCTTAGTGCTTGATGTGGCCCTCACAGGTTTGAGTCCCGGCAGGATGACAGAGCTACTATATAGCGTAAAGCATCATGTTTTTTCACGCAACTCTGTACCAGTTGGAGAAATGATATTGCACCCAATGCAATAAACACCCATTTGAGCTTGAAGTAATTTGATTCACGATTCAAAAAACTTTATTCTACCCAGCAAGGGAACATAAAAGCAAAAAAGACACAGACAATTAAGTCCATTTAAATTCAGGTAAGAAGAGTAAACATCTAAAATGTGTAAAGTTAAGATGCTTAAATTGTCATACTGCAAGTTATGTATAAATTACATATTATATAGGGATCTTGATCTAGCAGAACAAGATCCCTTCTGTTTAATTAACCATCATAATAACACCAGTATCACCAGTCTCCTCATGGATCCACTGACCTGATTGTTTTGGTGATGACAGTTGAAGGGTCAGTCAAAATAAACAATATTTATAAATGTTGAATAGTTGTTCATTACAAAACTAAAAGGTGTCTTTTGCTGGTGTGATTACATTCAGAAATGTTGTGAAAATTGGCAATGCAATTTCTGGTGTGCCAATGATATCAATCATATCAATCAATCTATTAACCTGAGTATGTATTTTTGTGCCATTTGCACACAGCTAAACCATTTTCCAAGGCGTCCTCCCCAAGCCATGGTACATCAGGAGGTTTTGCCAAGAACCCCCCATCCTCTAGTGGTTATGACTACAGCCAGGATGCAGAGGCAGCCCATATGGCAGCAACAGCAATCCTCAACCTGTCCACCCGCTGCTGGGAGAGACCGGAAACCTGCGGCACTAAACTCCAGGAGCCTTGCACCAAGGTATACAGATCTGCTGCGATGGATACTAAAGAAAGTTTTAGCTCAAGCTGCTTACTGTACAATTGCACCCGAGGAGAACGTCAGTCACGCTGATATTTCTTTTGTGTGCCTCAAAGCCAGTAGTTTAGGATGTGAACATTGGCTTTTCCAGTTATCCTATACTTCACTTTTACCATTTATTTTAATACTGCAGGAGGTCGCAATTGAGGTGGATGAGAATGGCACCTTGGACCTCAGCATGAAAAAGACCAAGAGAGAGGACATGCAGTCTGCAGAGACTGCATGTTCTTTGCCTTCCTCCTCTCAACTTGTGGATGCCGCGTTGTCTCAGGACCATCCTCAGTCAGATTGGGACGGTCCACTAGATTTCACCAAACCCAGTGAAGACAAGGAGGAAGACCATGAAGAGGTAATTCATTTTTCCACTTACAGGACATCTCTGAACAAAACAGAAGCTCAAGAAAAGGAGGAAATATTGGCGTCCCATGACTGTAGCAACTTTAAATGCATTAAAACGTTTTCGAAAGTATCTTGGCCATTTATCCTCTATTTTTACTTCTGACTAGATGGAATACACAGCTCCTTCATATACATCATCTGATGACGACGAAGAGAACCAAGAAAACTCAGAGGACCGGAAATACCCCGGTGAAGTCACTACCAGCAGTTTTAAAGTCAAGTTTCAGCCCAAAGACAGCAAAAAAGAAGTTATTGTGTAAGTTTAAGATCTTCCCATTTTAAAACTCATGAAAATAGGGCATGTGACACGACAGGTGATCTTCAGTTCAGTGTTTGATAATAGCGACCAAGTAGTGTCAAACCTAAATCAAGAGTTAACCGCAAATATTGTATTTCTTATCAAACGGTGGTGCGAATACAAAATGCTGACTCAATTAGCTAGTTTGCTGAAGAATCTGAAGAGAAAGACTTGTTGATAAATTAAAACTAGCTGAAATATTAAAATACGGTTTTTAATTAAATCTGTCAAAGTTTTGCAGCAGTAGAATATCAAGTAGCAGGATCTACAGTGAGATTTGTAGCTGAAAAGCTTAAAGTAATTCAGGATTAGTTGAACATGTTGGCCTTTTTATTTTAACTGCTGTTTGCGATGCAGTTTTGGTGGTTTTGGTGAATATGAAACCACCAAAACTCATTATTACTTCAAAAATGTACATCTTGTGTGAGAACTTTCACCGATGGAGGTCGCCATTTTTAAACCCGCTGGGTTGATGACTCACTTTGGTCCATCCTGTACTGGAGTCTATAGAGTTGTTTATCATATTGCATTTGAATGGTGTAATTTTTGATAATACCACACTGTGTTACTATTGGCTGTAATTAAAAGTGAGGTGACTCTGCATAAGTTCCCACATGAAAAAAAGGAGGGCACAGTGGGAGAGAGCCGGAGCAGAACACAGCTTCCGAAGGACCTACACATTTCTCTTCAGAAGACTTTGTAGGAGCAAAACCGACAAAGGCGATCTTTACCTTAAAGAGCTAAAAACAAATGCTGCCAGTGTTGAGACAGTCAGAACTGGAAGCGCTTTGAAGTGTTAATGGAGCTGTACTGAATATAAAACCACGGATCTGACTGGACCAAGACCAGACTCTAAACAGCTGTTCTTGGAATGGACACAGAGCTGAAATGCTAACAGAGCTATACTGCTGGCAGTACTGAATATGAAACCACCAATCCGACAAGCAGCAAAACACCAGCTTCTTCAGCCAAGGCTGTCCTCTTCCTCTGTTTGGTCCTCCTCATCTCCATTACCTCTTGTTACATCCCCATTGCTGTTTTGGCTGGACGGAGCTAGCACAGTTGGACCTTTAGATGTCATTTACTCCAGAATGCACTTCAGAGTGAACAACATGGCGACTTTCATGTCACAATATCGTATTAAAATTTATAGAAACTAAACAACCTACATTATTATTACTGTATTGTTTTTACACATAAAATAAAGACTTCTAAGATAAAATCTATTGTTACAACTAATCATGGCTCCCTTTAAGAGTAATTTCTGGTACAATGCCATTTTACGCTAAAAGATGGCGCACAAGAGAGACTGACTTCCAAGCCTTGTACAGAAGAAGCTCAGTGTGAACATATCTACTGGCTGAACAGTCGTCAGTATCACAGCAAAGCCACAACTAAAGCATCTGATTTCTGTTTCCACATAAAAGAGACACTCTTTTACACACAAACTCAACGTTATGATAGATGCTGACTGCAAGAAATCTTTTGAAGATTTTGTTTTGTGTAATTTCATTTCAGTTCATTTTGGTTCACTTATATAGTATGTAGTCACAACACGTCATCTTTCAACAACTTGCTTTACAAAAACGAAGAGAAAATCAAGTCAGTCAAATTATACATCCATTTCAACAAATGCAAGATATCAAAAAGTTTAGTTTATAAGTCAAATTGGCTAAAGTTGCCTTCTATTCATAAACCTAGCAGCTATCATAGAGTCACTGACTCACAGCATTCACTCAACATGTGATAACTGGACTGTAGCAACAGGAAGAAACAGAACCTGGCTCAGGTCTAATCCATGATTATTACTTTCTTTGATTTAGATGTCCAACACCAGGCTGTGATGGCAGTGGGCACATCACTGGCAATTATGCATCACATCGAAGGTAAGACCTTGAGTGTGTCTTACAAAAGTGTTTTTTTTTTTTATCATGTTAACCCATTCATTTGTCAGTATATTTATTAATTTAACTGACAAGTAAATGACTGAATACTGAGGTTATAGTTATCAACTTACCTCTAGTAATTTGAAACAGTCCTATTTTTTCCTTATAAGTTGCTTATGACTATGAATATAAATATATAAAAGCCAACATATGTGTGATCACTGGTCTTGTAAATTTCTATAAATGTATTTTATAAAGTTATCAAAGATTAAATAAATTTAACATGAGGCTGACAATAACAGTCAAGTGAATTCAACATACTTCTTGGGTTATTTTCAAAATATTTGTAGCAAAATTTAAGAACACACCAATTTTAGAAAACCCCTTTTATTAATAAGAATCTTCTTATCCTCTTATAGTGGCTTCTTCACACACGTGTGCAAAATTGTTGGCAACACTTTGTGACCTAAAAGCCCACAATAATTTAAAACTGACAAAAGTAATACATAGCATTTATGGAAATCAACCAATGAAAATCCACAAAGCTTTTGAAATGTGGTTGAGTACAGTCATTTCAAAAAGCAAATAAATGAAGCAGGCTTGGACAAAAAATGATACCTGTAACTTAATATTTTGTTGTGCAACGTTTTGATACAATCACTGCAATCAAATAATTTATGTATCTGTTAATAAGACTTCTGTACCTGTCCACAGGCATTTTGGCCCACTAGTGAGCAAACTCCTCCAGCTGTCTTAAGTTTGAAGGGTGAAAGACCTCTTTCAGCTCATTCTATGTTCAATACACGTTAGAGCCATGTGGGACCTATATTCCCCCCAAAAATACGATCTGTGCCACTTGAACTTGAACTAATTCTGATATGTATCCAATTGTTTTCAAAGCGCCTGTAATCTGAATGGTCAAGGCACATTTTTCCATCTTTTATGACATTGATGTCATAATTTTACCCCAGAAAAAGCCAAATACAGTAAAATCAGGATGTATAGAATAGAATAGAATAGAATGTATTGCAGAAAACGCGCCATAAAAATCCATTGCTATTAGTTGTCCTTTTGTCATTACCTTCCTTTGTGTTGTCGTGGTCTTGTGACAATAACGTCGGCTCCCGTTGCTGAATAAACTTTCAAATTAACCTATAAACGATTCCATCTATGATTATTTCTGTTGTCAGCTTAGCTCATAGTTTGCAACAAAATAGGAGACTCCACAGACAAACCACAACTTGCTCAAAAAGAACCGTGATGTGTGAAGAACTTCACACATTCTTCTCATGTGTGAAAAGAAGAGATAATTATATTAATAACAGATATAATTGTGTGTTATTATGTTTTACTGAAAAGACTGACTAACCCAGAAACAAAAAAAATCAGCTATAAACAAAAACATGACCAGTTTTCCAGCCTTGCAGAGGGAGACAGAAATCTAAACACTGTATTTAAGCCACCTTTATTTTCAGAGTTTTCCATTTTGAAACATATTCATCATTGCACCAACCTACCAAAAGTCTAATTTGCACAGTTTGTGGCAATTAAGCCACACACTTGCACTTCCACTTCTTCTCACGCGATGGGAATAGGGTTTGATCGAACCCTATTTCTCCTGAAATTTATAACCATAAGCAAGCTGGCGGACAAAGCGGTAAAACCAGCTCTCAGTACTCAGATTCTTGTCCATCTATGATATATTCAATAACTGCAGAGTCATGAACATTTCTGTAGATGACCGAAGTCGGACGTGTGCTGGAAGTTTGAAGTGTACAGAGTGAAAAGGAATGAGAGTACAGAGCCCTGTGGTGCTCCTGTGTTGCTGACCACAGACCTTCAGTGGTCTAATGATCTGTGGTCTGTTTATCATCCAGTCATAGATCCTGGATCTTTTGGAGTTTCTGACAAAGCAGATCATGCTGCATTGTGTTAAATGCACTGGAGAAACGTGATCCTTACAGTGCTGCCAGCTTTGTCCAGATGACAGTGGGTCTGTTGAGGTATGATAGCATCTTCAACTGCTTGGTAAAAACAAGCAAATTGCCGGGAGTCCTAGTATGTGCTTGTATGCTAACTCAAGGGGGCTAGCAGGAGTCAGGGCAATGAGTCTGTAGTCATTAATGACTGATGGGTGAGTCAGAACCGGGATGTCTTCCACAACAACAGAACCTTCCGTTGGGTCAAGCTGCTGCAGAATCCCACAGAGCTGCCTCTGCACAGGCCTTTGGGATTCTGGGGCTGACAGCATCCAAACCTGCAGCCTTGTTCTGGTTCAGTCTCTCCAGCTGCCTCTTCACCCGACTTCTAGATACAGAAAAGTGGGAGGGGGATGCAAAGGGAGCAGCAGCATCTCCTGATGTGGTCGAAGACAACCTGGTAGAAGCAGAAGAGTCCATGACTGAGCTGGTAGACAGAGCGTCTGAAAGCTGTGGGTCAAAGCAGGGTGGGCTGAGCTTGTTCCAGAACTGAACCTATTGAACAATGTGTTCAACTCATTTGCTCTGTCCAGACTTTCATCTGTCCAATCCTCCGTTTGCTTGAAGCTTGTGATCTTCTTCATCCCTGACCACAAATCTGTGATATTGTTCCTGTGGTTATCATAGCAGCTCATGCAGTCACAGCGACTTAAGGCTCTCTACTTCAGTCCTCTTTTCTTTTTCTTTTTTTTTCTTTTTGTGTTCTGGGCTCTTTTGTTTACCGTTCATATTAACCTTCTCTTTAATTTGAAGGATTCAGGGATCTCTGTTGTCTTAGCAGCTGTAGCACCAGCAGTGTCCCAACAGTTTTGTCCTCATGCATAATTTGTAATTTGAAGATTATGTCATCTACAGAAGAAGCACTGTGGCATCATCAGGTCCCTGTGTTTTCTATCTAATTCTGGCAGTTTGTAAGGTTTTTCTTTTCTTTGAAATTTGAACAAACCTTTTCAGGAGCAAACGACATCGTTTACACCGCGCATGGTGATTCATATTTTTTTATTTTTCTAACAGTTACACTGCTCAGGTAGATAATGCAGCACATCTCTTCTTATGGGTGCAGCCCAGTTCTGACTTGACTTCCGTTCTGGTTGAGCTTGTGTTCTAGCTCTTTCCATCTGTTCTAACTTCTGTTTTCTGACTCTCTCCTTCTACTTTTTCAGTCTGTCAGGCTGTCCTCTTGCTGATAAATCACTTCGGACCCTCATGGCTGCCCACACAGCTGAACTGAAGTATGTGTGTTTTATTGAGTTAATTGTTTCCTGACTTAACCTCAACAAGTTTACTGAAAGCTCTGCAGCTTATGGCTCGGTCCATTTTCTCATCTCCATGCTTCAATTCGATTAAAAGATGAAAACAGCAAATAAGGGTGGTGGAAATCTAACTGGAAGCATACAACAGTAACTATTAAGTGCATAGTGAGGAAAATTTAAAAAGATCATTTAAAAAAAAGTGTGCTGAAAGCCTGCCTACATGTGTCTCAGGTGTCCGACTCCAGGCTGTGATGGATCGGGTCACATCACTGGAAACTATGCGTCGCACAGGAGGTGGGAGCTCCTCACATTTGCATTTTGATCCGTACAAATAAAGTAATGACACCTAATGAGACGACATCTAGATAATGATGAATATTGATTAATAACTGCACTTCAAGTATTCGGCCTCCTCACTTTGCAAAAGTGTTGACATTTGTACGTGTGACTTTGCCAGCTTGTCTGGATGTCCACGGGCCAAGAAAGGAGGAGTCAAATCAGCACCTTCCAAGGACGACAAGGAAGAATCTGAGCTGCTGAGGTAAGTGACTGTATCTAATGTCATTCCTGTTTCTGTTTTCTATTAGACTAGCAGTTCATGAATAATGCTGGGAGGACAGAATTATATGAACCGTGAAGTTATCTTAAACGCTGATTATCCTGAAACATACCAAGCCAAGACTCTGTCTTGGTTAATACATTATTATTTTTGCTTTAACGCAACAGAATTTTAAATTCTACTGTGTTAATACCATCTACAGCAAAAAAAGAAACAAAAAGCTTTCTTTTCATTCTAAGGGTTAAATAGAAGGCAGCAGATCATTTCTTCTTGTTTATGGAAAAGGCTTTTCAGTTCTCGTCATGGGTTTGAAGTATCAATCAGAACAGTCACATTCATAGATCTAACTACTTTTTCTGGTCCATTGTTGAGGTTCAATGCTAGCATGCTTGCTTGGTCTTAGAGTGTGAATATAACTGTGTTGGGAGACGAGTCGGGGCTACAGAGTAAATGTTAGAATTATGAAATCTGACGACACTGAACCTCTTTTGTTATTGTTTATTTATTGTGACACAGACGGCTCACAATACCTGTCTTCCCTGTCACAAATACGCTCTTTTCTCTCTTCAAACCAGTGTCACTTCTCCATGAAATGTAAATGAACTGCTAAAGTGGGAGAATCAGCTCAAGTGATGCTCACTTTATGAATGACTGGAAAAGAAAAACGCCAGAATGAAGACGCTGCTTGTTGTGGCGTTTGGAACCACCAACCTGAGACGTGAATAATAGTGCAATTTTTATTCACGTCACAAATAGTGTAGTTACATACACTATTTGTGTATGGTAACTGCTGTTCAGTTATTTACTGCGGTTGCAGCTGTTTCTGTCAATTTTCCGGCCTCTGGATGGGGCTGTTGAGTGAGCAAAAAAAAAAAAAAAAAAAGCAGCTTGTAAAAGCACTTTTAATGTTTCTGCAGACTACAGCATCTACCTCAACAGAACACATAGTGTTCTGTGAGTGTAGACCACTCACCCGTGGTCTACATCCTATAGAGCCTTTTCACTTTCCCGGCCACAGGTAGCAGTGAGGTTCATGACTAGTGAGGTATGATTCCTCTAGAGTAAGTTGTACAAATCCAAAATACAATATAAAAGCCAATCATCCAGCCATCGATCCTCTGAATGGTCTTAACAACCCTCTGTATGCAACAGTGCAGCTGCTGTACCACGGTGTGATGCAGTATGCCAGCAGGCCATCAGTGGATGAGCTGGAGAAGGTCAATAGCAGCTTGGAGTTCGGTTTGTGCTTCTTGAGGATTCTCAGGAAGTGTCGCTGCTGCTGAGCCTCTTTGATCACTGCTGCGATGTAGTTAGTCCAGGAGAGGTCGGCGGAGATGAGGACGCAGAGAAACCTGAAGGTGTGGACCCTCTCCACACTCTCGCCATGGTATAGAGAGTACCTGGGTCGGTGCTGAGCTTCCTGAAGTACTCGGTGACCTCCTTGGTTTTCTTGGTGTTTCTTGAGGTTTTCTCTGAACACTCTCTCTGCCTCATCACCCTGTGAGATGAGTCCGATCACCACGGTGTCATCAGCAAATTAACGATGCGGTCGTCGTTGTGGGCCGGACAGTCGCTCGTGTTAGGATAGTGACAACATACAGTAACCGATCTTAAATGACAATCAGATCAAACTGCAAAGGCCGTAGTTGTTGTGCAATTCTAAAACATTTTACCTTACCAACATGCACTCACCAAAAAATGTATTGAATGGGACATGAAGAAAGCATTTGGTCAAATTGGGATTTCTGCTCATCTCCAGGTGTCCAGTTCCTGGCTGTGACAGTCTTGGACACATCAGTGGAAAGTATGCTACCCACCGTAGTGCCTATGGCTGTCCACTTGCAGCAAAGCGACAGAGGGAAGGTCTACTAAATGGCACTCCTTTCTCTTGGAAGGCCTTTAAGACCGAAGGCCCGACCTGCCCAACACCAGGCTGTGATGGTTCTGGTCATGCTAATGGCAGTTTCTTGACACACCGCAGGTATCCTGCTTTTTGTAGAAAATGTTGGTTTTGGTGTCTCACCCAAGTGCATCTGGATGTGTGGAGTGGCTGGATGTTGAACACTATTCTGTATTGACCAATGTAGATTTTAAAGAATTATGTTTGTAACTATTCTAGTGGCGCAAAAGTGAAACCATTTACAAACGTACTCATTTTGAAGTCGAGATTTCTGCAGTATTTAGAACTTTTAAAAAATGCATTTTGATTTTTAAACTGGTTTATTAGTACTACAGTTTTTTGTTGTTGGTGTTTTTTTGTTGGTTTTTTTTTTTTGTTGTTGTTGCTTTTTCTATGCCACATCCCACAAGAATGTACAGGAATCAACAAGCAGGCATTTCAGTGAAAATTAGAACAGTACAGTGTGACAAAAAAACGAAAAACAATCTTACACCAAAATGATGAAATTTAACTGTGCAGTGGATGTGAGAGGTGCACACTGATGCAATAATCTGGCAAAGGAAAATGATAAGGCAAGACAACTTTATACAGAATCCTTCAGCCAGAGATAATTGAAAGTCCTTGTACAAAGAAGTTAAAAATAACATACAAGCAGAACCCCCTGCCCCTCTGCATCAAATAGATTAAAACTTTCAATCATTCATCCCTCTTTCTAGTCATATCAGGACATATCAGTTTGTCCTGAAATGACTAAAAAAAAACATTTTTTGATCAAGTAATTTCTTCTTTCCAAAATCTGCCGATCCAGCTATAAAAATTGTGACAAGAATCTTTTTCAGTCTCTCAGGTTGTCCAAGAGCTCCAGCCAGCAAGAAGAAAGTCAAGCTTCCTGGAGACGAATACATAACAGCAAAGTTCAGAGCAAGCGACGGTAAGATGAACACAGTGGTAACGTTTGCCATGTCTTTGCACTGTTTTATTTAGATTATTTTAGGCATAATCAGAAAAAAAATATTCATTTTTCGTTCCTTTGCTCTTTGGTAAATAAATTGCAATCACCATGGTCTGTGATGTGTAGAATATAAAATGAGTTTGTTTATGACACACAGATGACACCTGTTGGAGCGTTAAGAACATAGAACAAACCAAATTGAGGATGTGCCACAGCTTTCTTCCGCCGAATGAGAACAAAACTGAAGAAATTATTTTATGGCTAAAGGAGGAAAACAATCACGAGTCGGAACACACTGCCGACTCAGCAGTGCTGAGCTGGCCCAAAATCTGGGTGTAGTGGAGAACTCTCACAGACACAAAAGGACGATTGCAAATCTGGCCTTCTGTCACCTGAAAAATATTTACGAGATCTTGAAAAACCCAAATATGCTGTGGTGGCCTTATTTAACAGTGCCCTGACCCAATGTCAGACACTCTTAATAAAGGTAAGAAGAAAAAAAGTGCCCAGTGTAGAAAGGACGTTTTGTAGCAGTGGAGGAGGAAGCTGACAGGGGGAGCCACACAGCCTGTACAAGACACAAACTTCTCTTGACAAGAAGAAGAGACAGTGTTGTATTGGTCCAAACTCTAACAGGATCCTAGCATGTTCGGGTTATTGACATTTGAGATCTAATTTATTACACAAAGAAATTAGCAAAATCGTTATGCACCTCATGTAATGGTTGCAAATGTTTACATTTAAAACCAAGTAAAGTCTACAAGTGTAGCAACTACTTGTCCATGAAAACTAAAAAAACTTAAAGGCGATCAAAGTCAAAGTGAATGTAACTCAACTAGTCACTTGATGCACAGTGGGTTTCCAAAAAAGGTCCAAAAATGCAGTTCATTGTTACTTTATTCTAGGTTTGTAGGCAAATAACATGGTACAACCTTTCACAAGATGCCTCTCCTGATCTATTTCTTCCATTTGCTTGACTGCCTGATTGCCTCACCTGCTCACCCACTAACTGGCCTCACTTTAAAACTTTGCGCATTTTTGCAAGCTTGTAACCTGCATTTTCAAGCCCTTATGTTCACTTCAACTGAGCACACATTTCATAGAGGATCACAGGGTGCAGTGTAAATATTGGGACCGGGCCACTGACCGACTGACCGACTGACTGACTGACTGACAAAAAAAATCACAAGACCACCCATGTGCACACAGAGCTCCTTAAAGCCTATGTATTATACGTGAAACATATCCTAAATAAACAGAAATGAATTCATTAAATAAATTGCCAACCAACAAATTGATTTTTAGAAACAAAAACAAATATACTCATCATGCATCAACCAAAAAATAAGCAAATTAATAAAATAAAATAAGCAAAATTTTAAGATTTAACCAAACAAATAGAGAAATGGCTCCTATAACAAAAGTCAGACAAGCTACAGCTTGGTAATGACAATTCCTACTTTCCGTTAGTGCTTCAAATGAGACGTGAAGCTATTACTGCAATACATGAGAGGCAGATATAATATGTTTACACATTGTGTGTGATTGTGTCAACCAGTTCTGGATAATGATGAAGATATCAAGCAGCTGAACAAGGACATCAGTGAACTGAATGAGTCCAACGCAGAGATGGAGGCTGACATGATGAATTTGCACACTCAGGTGAGATTAATGCAGGTTCTGTCATTTTCAGATGTACTCACATGGCTCTGCAGTTGTTGGGTGCAGTTTGCCTGCTGCTTTAATTATAGTCAGCTCAAACTTGGAGAACCCTGGTATATCAAAGTACCAGGGTTGAACATTTGAAATCTGTCTTTTGCCTAATCCGACGCAGAGCTTTTGTCTTTCTGCTACAGATTTCTTCAATGGAGAAGAACCTAAAGAACATGGAGGAGGAAAACAAACAGATAGAGGAGAAGAATGAAGCTTTGTTCTTGGAGCTGTCTGGTCTGAGTCAGGTGTTGATTCGCAGCCTGGCCAACATCCGCCTGCCTACCATGGTGAGTCGTTTCAAGGTTCAAACTAAGGAATGAAACAAGCAAATTCATATCATTTCTTTTTTCTTTTCGTGTATAAAACAAGTAATTAAGATTACACTTTCTCCCTGGTGTTCAGAGGATTAATGAAACAGAATTTGATTTTTTTATTTTATTTTTATTTTTTTATCGGGGTGTAAAAATGTGGAAACTTCAGTCCAAGGACATGATGCTTTTTACACAGCATGTGCAGAGGATTTCTTTCAAATACTCTGATGGAGTTTGTAATGCATCTGTGAAACAAACATGACTTTTCAGAAATTACTTCTTTTATTTTTTTTGATGTGAAACAACCCTTACCTGGAGAAAAACTAAACCCGCTTTGCCTCTGGTAAAGTTGCTTGGATGAATCATTCTGGAGGCACTGCAGTCGTAGAAATTTGGTGGGAAATAACTGGAAGAAATGGTTAAACGTTGTCAGAGGGGAACACGGTTCACCAAAAGCATTTAGAGGGCAGAGAAAAGTTTATATCGTTTCCAAAACCCAGACTAAGTCTGGAAAATGTAAAAGGTGCACACATCTGGACCCAAACAGCGATCAAAGGTATAACTAACATATGTTTGTCTGCATGAAGGCATGTGGTACAAATATTCACACACAGCCTGGCAAAACGGGATCGAAAACATGGTTCAGATTTTCACAAGAACAAAAAAAAAAAAAGACCATGATTAAACTTTAATGTTGTGCCGTGTTATTTAACAAACACTTCAAACAGAGACCATTTAATCCGTTACATGGCCAAAGGAATATTAAAGGTAAAGCAAATAAAAAGAATCCTCCCAAAGTCCACTTAAATCGATTACATCCAGAATCAGAGATTTTTGTTTCAAATTTTATTGATTCCATCACGTTTTGTTTGACAATCTGTTGCTGAGAACTGAAATATAGTAAATATAACAGAAAAAAACTGTAAATGTAAACTAAAATAAAATCAGAGAATAACAACTTAAGAAAACAAAAATCTGATCTTCCACAGTATTATTTATATTTTTGTTTATTAGTGATAGTCATTCTCTACTGTCTTTGACCTCCTCCATCCAAAACAGCAACACATGTGTGAGATCTTTAAAGGTTTGCAGATTGATTACTGGTTGAAGGTTTTTGTGTGGCGTGTCAATCAATCGATTTCGTATTGATCCATGTAGCTTCTAACTTTTAGGAACAAGTGATTTCACTTTGGTTTGCCGCATGTAGAACAATGGAGTCTGAGCTGCTTTAGTGACATTTGGGTAAACTGTTTTGCAAAAAGGAGTGAAGAAAATGTGTCAGTCCAGCGAAAACAAGTTTAGACATATGAAAGAAGAGCCTTGTGCTCTGCTGAAATAGTGGTGATGAAAACTGAGGGGATCCCAGGTCAACGCAATCAAGACAAACTGTGAAATCGGAGAGAAGTGGGAGAAGGAAGCGAGTTTGTCCTGCAGCATCCCGGCTTGCAGCAGCATCTCCACCGAGACAACGCAGGATAACTGAACTGCTCCGCATTCAGAGGGACAGAGTCAGGGCCTCTCATATTTTTACTGGTGACTCAGAGTTACTTTCTTAGTGAGTTTGTTAAAGTATTTTAATTGGAAGGTGGAATTACTTTTGTTGTTGTTGTTTTGTTTGATCATTTATATTAAAGAGAAGTTGTCTATGTTTATGCCATACCAGTGTAGTGCTGTTTGGAACATCAGTGCTGGACTTATTACTTCATGTATTGTGAATTAATCCAATAAATTAGGGCCTGATTTACCTGGCTGTCTGATGTTGGAGAATAAATAATTCTGTGTTTTTCCTTCTATCTCTTTTAGCCAGATGCAAAGCTAAAGCTAAAGGAAAAGACATGTTAGGAAATGCAAATGAGAGTTAGGGTTAAAGGCTATGGCACCCTAGGGAACGCCCTCTTTAGGGCCTAGTTGAGACAGAGGCTAACAAAGGGCATGGAAAACTTTAGTTTGATGCCATTTTGTCCTGCTAACTCCTAAAGGTAGCAAGAGAAATGGACCAGCTGTATTTTGGTATTAATAAATAGAATCCATGAATTCAACTCACTGACTCTTCTTCAACCTCTTACATCAAGAACTCAGCATGGAGAACGGATAAATCCTCCACACTGATGATCCAAACAAACTCTACAAATGTATGACTTGATCCTGACTACTAATCTTGACTTCTGCACTCGTGTTTTCAGCAGGAACCAGTATCCGAGCAGAACTTCGATAATTATGTGGAGACTCTGACGTACATGTTCACCAATAAAGACTGCTACCAAAACCCCGACACCCGGGCCCTGCTGGAGTCCATCAGTCAAGCTGTAAAAGGCATAGAGGTATGATGCAAGACGACAACAAAACAAGCAGCTGCCACATTTCTCCTGAGTTCCTACATATTGTATGTGATCATTCTTCCTACTCGGTTATTTAATAACTCCACTAGGTTTTTGGTTTTTTTTAGCATGTTGTTGGATGACGTATGAGCCAGAACAGACGACTGCATGTCGGGTGTGTGTCACCTCACCGGTATCCACAGGTTACTTTAAGACAGGAAGACAAAGTGCATAACCAGGAAATGTGTGCAGAACAAAATGAAAAAAAGAGCAGAAAATAGCCTGAGCTTAAGTGACTCTTAGTTATTATCATATCCCAAGAAATCTGATAGTACTCTACGTTAGAATAGTGTTGTTGCACCTCCAATACCTAGTTTGTAGGTTTATTTTGCTATTTTTGTGTAACTATTTGTGTCCTGTGCAATTGTTAGTTGAACAACTAACTACTCATATTTGCTGCGTTTCGAGCTATTTATTATTATTATTTATCTGCTTCTTAAGTTATTTCAAAAATCCGAATTTAAAATATTCCAACACAATAAGAGACAAATGCTCGTTTCCTTCACGGCTGAACAAAGAGGAAATATTTTAAGATATCAACTATGAATTATTTTCTATATCTTATTGTTTATTTATGTACTGGGATCTTTTTATGTGCAAAAATTTTGTAACTACAGGTTTTTAAATAATTTTGTAAAGATTTTTGTGCTTCTGTACTTTTGCCTTTTATTTCCCCAAACTATTTTGAATACACTGCTATACAGTAAAGGAAAGGAGGCGGAGTTGTGCATATTTGGTATTTATTTGGTTATAAAAAAAAATAAAAAAAAAGAAGTGATGGTGAATATTTATTTTTTATTGTCTATGTGCTAATGATGGTTGTAAATTAATTAGCCTTTACCTTCATCTTGAAATAAAAGTAAAGCTACCATAAATCTGTTGTACTCTTCAGGTATTCTGACACCATTGCTCTTGTTTAAGCAACACACCAGAAAGCTCAATGTTTACTGTATTAATCATTAAAACACTGTGCCTATGAAAAACGATGCCATCCCTTTGAATGTTTTACTTTGCTTTTACAAATCAAACAAAAACAATTAGACTTTTTGTTTTTCCAGTTCCCCCACCTCTTTTTAGATTCAAAGTAATAAAATAAAAACTGACTTCTGCAAAAGAATGGCAATATTGTATAAATATTTAACATAAAATGAGTGACTGCATGAATAGTGACCCAATGCAGCCTCCGTGTCTCGATGCCCCTGTTTGTTCCTAATTTTAGCTACTATTTATTAAAAGAAAAACTCTTATCAGTGCTACCTGTCACTGTGCCATATCAGGCATAACACGATCTTGGACCTGCGTTGAGGTTCTTAACTCTCTGATGCGTAAGTGACTGGACCACACTCTTCATCAGTATGTTTTAATGCTACTTTTGTCCTGTTGATTCAAAATCATGTTCTATATAATATTTTATACCATGTTTTATTCCACACAAGATTTATTTCATATGTGAAATATTTGTATATTTCAGTTTTAACATTTGTGGCAATTTTAAGACAATGAAATGACAATTTCACAACAGCAATGGAACAATGTCAACATCCATTATGTGCAAGAAATTATTTTAATAATTTGTGAAACTAGCTAGCATTTCTGTCCGTATTCTATTGTGCTGTGTTTATTTATTTATCCATCCATCTATCTTCTTCCACTTGTCCGGGTAGGGTCACGGGGGTCGCAGCCTCGGTAAGTAGGCCCAGACTTCCCTCTCTCTCCCCAGCCACTTGTTCCAGCTCCTCAAGGCGTTCCCAGGGCAACCAAGAAACATTTACAGAAGTAACACACAAATAAATCATTTTTAAAAATTATACATTGTGATTTCCGGGTTATTTTTTATTTATTTCTTTTTAATTATGTCTCTCACAGTGGAGATGCACCTAAGATGAAAATTTCAGACCCCTTCATGATTTCTAAGTGGGAGAACTTGCAAAGTCGCAGGGAATCCCTATTTTCCTCACTCCATGGAATAAATTGTTTTGTTTTTTTCTGTTAAATAATTCTGTTGAATAGTCAAACCTATTCCGTGAACACTTCACTATACATATTAAGACAATCAAGATCAAGTATTTCTTCTGTTAAACTGTATACATATATCAAATTACTCGTTAAAAGATGCATTTTCGTTAGAATTTAGACTTGTAGTCCGAGCCGAACTATTTGCCTGCAGGTGATATTTTTGCCTGCAGTACACAAAGAAAGCCTAAAGTTGTGTTGATCTACTTATTGTAGTTTAAATAGAGAAGCAGCCAGGTGACTCTTGAGGAAGGAAAATCAAAGAGCAGATGTCTGGTAGACAGCAACTGGCGCAGTGCGCTGCGCAATAAATGCGCACGCACCTCCACCGTTCTGCTCCAATTAATCACGTCTCAGATGACAAACGACAAATATACAATAGCTACTTGTGGTCTAAAAACTAAACCAGTAAAAATGGAACTGATATAATATATCGGATCCCTCCCACAACCTCAAAATGTTTTTACTGAAATAAGAGTGAAGCTATTCAATATACTGTAGTAGTCATCCAAGAAATTACTCAAGTCAGAGTAAGAAAGTATTTGGTAACATGTCTACTCTAGTGCTGAGTAATTGATCAAATTACCATTTAATATTTAAAAAGTATATCAGACAGACCAAAAATGTGAAGTCAAGTAGAAATGTTATTTTTAAGGACCAAAACAACAATTCATACGAGTAAAACAAAAAGAACTAAATCAGGCAAAGGAAACTTCCAAACAAATAAAATGTATGAAACTTTAACAAAAACTGTTTCTGTGTCTGGTGAATTTTTGGTTAAAACATGTTTGTTTTTCCTCCAGTGGTAGAGAGTCCAGAAGTTTTGCACAAGAGTAGCGATACTTTATAATAAAATTACTCAAGTAAGAGCAAAAAGTACAGTCTAGTAAAGAATACTCCTAAAAGTACTTAAAAAAAAAAAAAAAAAAAAAAAGCCACTCAAGTAAATGTAACTGAGTAAATGTAGTTACTTCCAACTGTGGGGGTGCATGCCGCCTCCAGAGCTCCGACGCAGCATCCCGTCACCCAGCTGCTCAGGTCGCGCTGATGATCCTGCCTCTTGCAGCTTCGTCTTGGAAATGAATATTTTCACAGCGCCAAAGGTGCTTCTTAGGAATTTAGTGAGGTTACTAAGTTCTAACTTCACAGGCTGTCTGAGCAATTTGGAGAAGTGTCTAGCTGAAGGATGGAGGAAGATGCTGCACAACACAATGCAACCAAGATCTAAACCAGGGAATTGAACTCGACTCCAACAGGTGAAACGTCTCGTTTGGTTTGTTCCGGCTGTTCAATCGCAGTCTCCTTCATCTTAATGCTACAATCATTACAACATGCACATATTGATAGATACACACCAAAGTTTTGAGGTACGTAAACTTGTATTTGATTACTATTCGCAGTCCAAATGTTCAGATAAATTCCAGGCCGATACTTCATCCCTTCTAATGTCAAATTCTTTTAAAATCAGCTGTGTGAGCATTGACTCATCTGAAGAGTTTGTCCAGTTTTAGTCCAAATCAAAGCTTAAATCCTCATTAATGACATAATTTAAGAAATATATATAACGATTTTACCTACAAAATTCATATGACATAAATTTGTCCTTAAAGTTTGAAATCAATAATTGAGTAATTTAGTCATCCAGTTTATTCTGGATGACTAAATTTACGAAAATTTCTACATGGAATGTAATCTGTATCATTTCTCACAAAATCCATGAGCCACCACTATATTTTTTATATATCTTACAAATATTACTGATAGCAAAAGTTATACCTTCAGCCCTATTCAAATTTTTTTTTAAAGAGATAGTAAAATATAAAATACTTTTTTGAGCTTTACTGGGCGACATTAAGCTCATTAAGTGTTTTTTGTTAACGGCTTTACTTCTGCACGTTTACATTGCGCTGGATTGAATCCAGAGAGATCAAACTGATGAGATTGGTTTTTATTCCACGTTATAGAAAACATACGTGTTTTTGATGCTTCGATTCTTCCACGCATGAGAAATCCCTTAATCTCCTGTGGCAACCATACAGGTGTGCAAAACGATCGGTGAAACTTTGCGTCACCTTGTGGTAACTTTCTGAAGCCAGAGCGCTGAAAAGAGCAGGACTTTCTTAAAGAGACAGAGGCCCAATTTAAAGGTGTTAAATTACAAAAGTCAAATTTCTTTGAAGTTTGATTTGATATACTGTACACAGAAAGTAACACTTTAGCGCTATGAAATCATACAATTTGGCTGGAAAACATAACACTTTCCAATAACAGTAACAATTATTCCTTCATATGTCAACTGTATTTAAATCTGAGCCTAGTTGGAGATAATTATAGCATGAGTCAAATAAGGTGACATTTTATTTATTTGTTTTAATGGATAAAAAAATATTTCTTTGGACATACAGTCAGTTCCCATTTGCAGAGCAAATAAGACATAAAAAAACAGTGACCTCCAAATGATGCAAAATGGAGCAAGACAATGAGGTAAATGGCAAGATTTACACAGTTAGGCATGCCCCAAATTCACAACAACAATAATATAAATCAATACACCAAGAAGAGAAGAAAAAAAAAACCTTCACAAAATTTGCAACAACAAAAGAAACTTATTTTACAAGACATGTTTTGCCAGTCTGGATTGCCCTGTGTTCTCCAGATTCATTAGGCTTCTGTACACTCCAAAGCTGCCCAATAATGCTGCTGGTATTTTACAGACTGCGATTCTACAGTGCACAGAGACTAGAACACACTATCTGACCACCAAGCACGAAACACAGAGTTTGGAAGGTCCAATGCAATCATCATGGCAAAAAGCACCACAGCCTTGGCACATGATCATGGCTTTGAGGCGACATGAGCACTTCAGTGCTACTTCTTCAGCTGTAGTGTCTGTAAAAGCTTGAATACTGAGTGTGGCGTGGCTGGAGGCCAAGCGGGGACGCAGCTGGAGTACTCCATCAGCCATACCGTGGGAGAAACCACCGTTATCCATCATTGACACATTAGCTGTGTAGCTTACTACTCCACCACTTCCACCTTGTTTAGGCAACTTTCCATATATTTGGAAGGGAAGGGAGGACGATGAAGATGAGGGTAAAGGAGAAAGAGGGGAGGGGGAGCTGGATGAACAGGGGGTCTTGCTGTGCTCTTTCTTTGATATCCTTGTCAAGGTCATCTCCATGTTGAGAAGCCCCTCCATTGCTCCTCCGGTTAAATACCCATCAGTGGAGTTCCCGGGCTCCTTTTTAGTCACACCAGGTACGGTAGATACAGACTTGGCAATGGCCTGGCAAGAAGGCCGTGGACTAATTTCATTTTTCACACCAGGTGCAGGAGACAGCTTTCTCTGATGAGAGTGGGGATGCTGAGACTGTGAAAGCTGAATGTTAAATTTCGTACTGGCCATTGCTTCAGCATGGTAGCTTTCTGCAGGAGTAGAGGAGTTGTTGGACATGATTTGATCAGATTGTTGGACCCTGTCTGGAGTGTCCCTCTGTGAAAGTTGATGACCACAATACTCTTTAATAACTCTAGATTCTAGAGCAGCCAGAGAGACACCTTCTGACTTGCCTTTGGATGACAAAGAAGCTGAAGAAAAGCTAATGACGGGGACAGCCCCAACAACTGGCTGGGGCTGGTACTGAGGTCCATCTTGGGCACCTGTAAGACATGAGAGTGGAATGTCTGTGGGTGACTTCGGAAGGTTATGAATCAAATCTGGAGTAGGACACTGGACAGAAAATTCAGACCTATGGCCAGCTTCAAGGCTCCTTGGTTCTAGTGGTCTTGCTGGTTGACCAGGTAATATGCTAAAAGCAAGCCTATTTGCAGAATGTGATGGTAAAACTTTTTCAAGAGGCAGACTGCCTTGTAGTAACTGTGTGACCAAAGGGTTGTTGGCTTCTACGGAGGACACAGGCCTGGCTGAGCTCGTCAGTTTTTTGGAGGCCACTAAGCCATTTGGCTGAGCAACAGGAGACTTTAAAGATCCACAACATTCCCCTTCAGTATAGGTTTCTTTAGAGCTCTGACAGTCTTCTCCAATTTCTACTTTTAAAGCAATGTTTTCTTTTTTTCCTTGTGAACAAGCACTAAAAGAGTGGTGGTCTTGGGAATGAGGCTGATTGTCATGCAGTTGAGGCAGACCTTTGGGGAAGCAAGGCTGGATGACAGTCTGACCTTTGTGGCTCGACAAGTAGCCCTGAATCACTGGCTGCTGGTTTTGAGAAGAAAGGCTACAGATTACCAACTGGCCATTTCGTTGGGTGCTCAGCTGGGAGCTCCAGTTGGGGTCAGAATACTGCTGCTGCTGCTCATCCTCCTGAGTCTCATTTTCACAGTCTGAAGCAGTTTCTGTTGAATCACTGTGCACGCCCTCTTCGTCATCCTTCTGTCTGAAAACATCAACGATCTCGGCACGTTTTGGAGAAGATACTGTTTTTGGCCATGTGGCTAAATGAGAAAATTCTTCCTGTGGGTCCAAATGATGTGAACTGTGATGGATAACACCACCCAATCCAACCTCCTTTCCCTTTTCTTGTCCTTTGGTCCCCAGTGTTTGAATAACGTCCACACCATGAGCCCCAAACCTGGGAAAGGAATCTGGAATCGACGTTTGGGTTAAGGTAAGTTTTACACAGCCTGGATCTGCCACTTCTGAAAAGGGAGCAGCAGACTCAGGTATTGGGCCGTTTCTGGCCGACTTGGTGGCTGATGACACAGACTTGGAGTCAGGCTCTGGGGGAACTGTAAAATCCCCATCTATTAACTCATTACAGGATCTCAGGGGTTTGTCTGACGTTTCCCCTACATCCACTTGAACCTTTGCTGTCATGCCTGGTCTGTGTTGATGAGGACTTGCAACTTGTGGTGACATGGAAGCTGATGTATTTGACAATGAAGGAGATGAGTGGGATGTAGCTTCTACATCGAGAAGCTGTAGTTGTGTTCCAGACGAATTAGGTTCTGAAGAAAACTCCTGCTCTTCAATCCCACCATCTCCTCTTCCTCCTCCACCTCCTCCTCCTCCTCCTCCTCTTCCTCCGGGCTCGATTGGTCCTGGATGCTCTCTTGTTCTTCGTTCGCTGCTGCTATCCGATAACCCAGTAGAAGACCACAGCCGGACACTGGTCGCCCCTGGCCCCTCGCTAGAGGCCGCAACAGCAGCCTCGCGTTGGGCACGGGCTTGCTGAGCGCGGGCTTTGATGTCTGCAAGGGTCCGCGCGCCACCCGTACCCGACCTCCGCGAGCATTCGGTCTGGGGCACAATTCGGGGGCAGATCTGGTAGGTGGGGTGCCCTTTGACCCAGGGAGGTTTGATTCTGGAAAGTTGAATCTAGTACAACAGACAAAACAGAAAATCAGTATTTCCCTAAATAATTTTAAGGATTTTGTACTTTTGTACATAAAATATTTTAGTTTTGCAACCAAGTCTTACCCGGATAGGTGGCACCTTGGGTTCTTCGGTTGTCGGCTGTGGCTTCTCTGAACAGACACTGTCAATTGTGGTACGAAAGGACCGACGCTCATTAAGACGTGCTCTTTTTTCGGGAAAGCTGCAGAAAGCCTCAACCTCATCTTGCCTTCTCTTCTGTTCCTTAAGTTGAGTGATGAGCATGGGGGTGGTAGCAGGACTAGCTGATGGACTGCTCTCACGGCTGCTCGTGACAGTCCCTCCTGTGATAGAGGTGACCACAGAGGCAGTATCATCCAAGGGATCAGCAGGAACAGTGGCACTGGAAGATCCTGAGGAGGATGAAGAATCCAGACCTGTGGTAAAAGCTCCCTGTTGTTCAGAAGAAGAGGGTGATGAGGCAGGTGAGGAGGCAGGTGAAGAGGAAGAACTGGATGAGGAAGATGGCGAGGTGGTAGAAGCTAGAACAGGTGCAGTTTCCTTAGGGAGCAAAGAGGGAGTAATTTCAGTCTCTTCATTTGCACTGGTGGATGCTGTGCTAGGACTAGGACTAGGAAGAGGAGTAGGAACTGCCAACGTCATTGGCTCTGGAGCGGGAGAGGCCTTAGGCTCTGTCACAGTACTCTCAAGTGGGAGCTCCACACCACAGTCAACATGGAGAACTACCTCTCCTTGAACAACTGTGTTGTTGGATATGGGAGAGTCAATGGACACGGCTGCTATGTCCAAAACAGCACTAGTGTCATCACTAGTGTCTTTTGATTGCAGAGCTGGACCTGTCTTGCAAAGGGTCCGGCGGGCCCTACGACGCAAGTCAGCCCGTGTGCGTCTCCTCATCCTGCCGTCTCTCCTTCGCCGACCCACACTGCGTCTTTTCGGGACACCAGCTGAGACGACGTCAGCATCACTTTCCAGCACAGCTCCTGCAACTTCACTTGCTTCACTCATGAGTTTTAGAGACTCGTCTCGTGTTAAGCCAGACCTAAAGGTGGACAAAGTGAGTTTTAGCACATTTTGGATTTATATGACAAATATGTGACCAAATGTCAGTGATGTTAAAAACATGCATCACTTTTGTATGCTATACAAGTACGACGAACACAAATTAAATTGTAAACGTATGCGAAACACAAATCAGTGTTTTAATAAAATGAATATGATCTTACTTTTGCCCATGGTATTCTTCAAAAAATTTCTCTTTCCAAGCCTCTACTTTTTTCTCTTTCTCCTTTTCCTGTCGGAAACGGACTTGCATTTCATGGGTGAATTCACCTAAAAATAAAAAAATCAAACATATTTAAAGGTGTTTAAATGTATTCAAACTCTAATGTAAATTGAGCATATTTCTTGCAAAGTCTTGCCCTACGTGCCTTTTATTGTTAAATCAAAAATTACTTTGAAAGAATGAAAGTGTTTCAAGCATTTCAAACATAAAGGAAAATTCAATTCAGTTTATTTACATAGTTCCAATTAACAAATGTCATTTGATTCTTCTGAATCGAATTGTGATCCTAAAATTAGGAATTGAACCACTAGACATCTCTACTTTTAACTAGATATTTGGATCCTTAGTGCTGTCTTTCTTTTGTGCAGTTTTAAAAATTCTTAATTTCCAATAGAAAAATTCATGCAACTATTGAGCACTACAAGCCTCAAAACAATATGTCATTCTTGACAAAAACAGGTCAGTCAGAGCCGCCAGCCATAATGAACATTCCTACTTTTCAAACTTCTATTGACCTCAATGTCGCTTCCTAGTGACTCTACTCCAGCTTTAGAGGGCGTAAAGCTGGAATTGATAAACATCTTTTTAAAATTGGTGTTTGCCTTTAACATCAACTGTAAATTCGAGTGTCATAAAATGTTACTAGCGAAGCCTGAATTGTTTGTAAGTAATTAAGTTACCTTCAGCAAGCCGTTCTTTCCAACTCTGAGAGGCATGGGTGAAGAACTCATTGTTAAGAGCTGAAGTACTTAGGCGGGTCATACCGTCAGGCCCAATCTAAAAGCAGAAATGAAAAAAAAAAAGTCAATCAATGCTCACTTGTTGGCGAGCATTACGCATTATTATTCATTACTCCCAATGTTGGCGAGCGTGAACGAAAGAACACTTAGCCTCGCAGGGGGGCAGGTAAAGCCTGGTAGGCCACCAAGCTTATAATACACTGGGGGAAACCCTGTCCAGTTATCCCATTATCCCAGGTGCCAACCTATTTGCTTTGTTTGTTTGTTTGTTTTCTCAATAGTTTAGTTTTGAAGTACATGTCTCTCTGTCTTTTCTTATGGCTCGGTGAGCCAGGTCTTAACACATGTAGAATTCATTCAGCAGAGGGAGTAGGTGATCCAATGAGTGACCATCCTAGGCATAAGTAGCTTCTCCCATGCCAATGCAAGTAAGTAGTCTCCTCATTTACCAGTGGTGGTTAACCCTAACCCAGTTATGGCCTATCAATTAGACCAGGAGCTTATGAATACACAAAGCCTCCTGTGACTGGGAGATACCCACTGCTGGGTGGGCAGCAGTCTTCATTTTGGTCCTCATACCTTGCTGTAATTTTGACCTTTTTACTAAATCATAGAAAAAGGACAGAGAGATCTTCTATTTTGTCAGAGACAACTCTACACTAAATGAACAAAAACACAGTACCTGTCGATCCACCTCAGGCAACAGCTGCAATAGCTGCTGCTGTGAATGCGAGGGAAAAGCTGAAAAGGTCCGCACATTGATGAGTGCTCTAATGTTGGTGTTGACCAGGATGGAACCAGGCGTCTCAAAGTCTATGTCTACACCTCCACGGCTCTTTTTCATGGGACCTAAGACAAAAAAAATAAAACAATCACCGAGTTCAACTTGGAAAACATTCAACTGAATCCAAATGCAAACGAATGACATCCTTACACTTTACAAGACAAACTGGTCCAGTTAAATAGAATCAGCACAAATTCTCTGTACAGTCCACACAGGAAGTATTCACAGCACATCAATTTTTCCACATTTTGTTATGTGACAGTTTTACTCAAAATGGTATGAATTTTTTCACAAATTTCCACTCTGGGTGCCACTGGCCAAATGTGGGTAAATGTGTGAAGTGGTGTGTGATTTTGAACAAGACCAGCCATCTTGGAGGGTTTGCAATTTGAACAGAAACACCCCCCCAAAAAACAACAGTGTTCAGTTTGTACTCCTGTCCAGGGGTCGACTGCCCGTCTGCTGTACTGGACAATGCCGAGTGGGTTGACGCACACTTTAGCCAAAAAAGTGTAACAAAAATAATTTTTACCGACTGCAACGGCCCATTGGTTGATTTTCTTGAAGGACATCGGGTTAATCCAATGAAAACCCTCAGTCCTTCTTGGCCCACCACTCGATTCTTTTGAACGGTTTTATGCAGTCTGCAGCACAAATGTCAACAACTACTGTTGTTTTTATTTACTTTGAAAGTATTTAATCAGGAATACACTAGATGAATGCGATTGATAGAAATGGGTGGATTTAAATATGCATCAGATTTTTAAATGGATTGAGTTAGATTTTGTTTTGTTGCAATTTTTTCTATTGCTAAAAGCATTAAAAGTATTTTCAGTAAAAAAATAAAAAATAAAACAGCTATAGAAGTTACAGAAGAGCAAAGTCATTGACCATAACCGTAACAATATTTTCTAAATAATAATGATAATTTGAGAAATATGTCCTACTCTGCCCTATTTTCAGACTCGGGCAATCTGTAATACATTCTCTACATTTAAAAATACAGTTTTCAAGTAATGTTTAATTTAGTATGTGAAAAGCAGCAAGCCAAAACAGAATTTCATTAGACAGTTTACGCTTTTCACATCTTTACCTGTAGACACATGTTCTCCGTTGACCTTAAGTGGAGTGAGGACAACACGGGGCATCATGACAGCCTTCTTCCTTTGTCTTCCTGACTGTAGAAAATAGGGAAAAACAGAAGATGTCAGAACTTCTGTGCTTTGTGCACACACAGTAGGCAAGTGAGAATTTTAACCAAAAACATGTCTTTGCGGATTTTTTAGCTCCAAGCTGCAACAACTATAATTTGGATGTGAGAGTAAACAACAACTTAAACCTCAACCCCACTAAGCTAGAAAAGCTATAAGTTCCCTCAACTAAGAAAATGTTAAACTACAAAGTTCATTCCAAATATTACAGCAAAGGTTATGCTGCCACTGAGAATGAGGGCTGTTGTGCTATGGAGCAATGCTTACATGCAACATCCTGCTTTGAAGATACTTCACTTAAACACAGATCCTCATGATCTACATACAAAAAAAGGGATGGCAGAATATGTCTGTGATGCCTGGAAAGCCGTTCCAACAAAATGCCATGACTTAGGAGAGTGTAGTCTGAAACTAAATTACATTTGATGTCTTTACATATGAGAGCTCACCTGTCTTGAACGACTCAGTCTAGTCTGAGCGTGTTGGCTTTGCTGAGGATCCGTGCGTCCCTGCTGTCCTGTTGCCCTGCTGAGACGTGTTTGAGGGTGGCTGCTGGGTGTCTGCAGCTCTGTGGAGCAGGAGGCACTGGATGAATTCTCATCTATAACCCAGGAAAAATAGTATTAAATTAAGCAAGTATTATTTGACACAATATCCATGATAGTTTCTAAACAACAAATAAAATGGCCAAGTGACAAGCACCAAACCTGTGGAAATTCTGGTGAAGTTAGCTGTTTAAAAGGAACAAACATACCAGTATGTGGGTCCACTTCCCCAAGTTTGACTCACAAGTGATATTATTTGGACAGTGTTGACTGCAACCATTGGAATATTCATACTTGTGAGTTTGTGGGAGTTGGAAAGACTGTCAATGTTGGCTGTAATATAAAAAAGTGTTACTTTATTCTTAACAGACAGGATGTTATGGCTAGAGCGAGGTAACAAAACAATGGCAATATATATTGCAAAAATATTTTTTCCTCGATAGATATGAGAGTGTCGATTTAGGAATAGGAATCAAGAACCGGTTCTTGAAGAGAACCCAGTTGTTCAATTCCCTGGAATATTTAAGCTGCTTGCTTAACAATCCCACTGTGTGACAAACGTGCCACATGTAATGTCTCCAGTACATTACATGTGACACGTTTGCGTGATGACATACTGCACACGCTCCATATTTTGCTTTGGCAAATATCGAAGACATGGTTGCATTTCAGAAAAAGAAAGAAAAAAGTTACTAGGGCCAGTGGCAAAATGTCCAGAACTTTAACAATAACAAAAAGATAAAATACATCCAACATCCTCAAACAGTTGATCACACAGCATGCAACGGATTTAAAACAAATGTAAAGTGTTTGATACGATGCTTTGCGATGGCGCTGACTTGAGGGCACCAGACCTCTGGGAGACATTGCTGGTGGAATAATCTGGACGGCGCAGTAGAATGTAGACTGTAATCATATTAGCCATTGTCATTCGCAATAAACAATGTTCAAATTCTAGATCTGTAAAAATCCCTGAAGGACTGTGGGGACTTAAGCAGCTGCTTAGTTCACTGTGCTAACACACAAATGAACTAAGCATGTAATGCCGCCTCTAAACATTACATAGTATTTTAAGATACACTGGCTGATTACTTAATTGGGATTTAGCAGAAGCACAAAAATGTATATTTATCTCAATATTTTTTTTGTTTGTTTGTTTGTTGTCTTTTTTAAAATCATAGTTGTATATTTAAGCATCATTGGCAATGTCTTCCAGTAACATTTAATTACCCACCAACATGTGTACATTTCTTGTCAAATTAAAAAATTTTTAAAACAAAAACACAGCGGGCTGGTGGTGGACCGCCCTGGCACTCTAACCACCGGATTTAGCAAGTTCTCTGGGGGAAACTTTGCATTGAAACCCAGTCACTTAATATTGATGTTAATACCAGGTCTAAACAGGACCTCTGTAAAGCTAGGCCTCATTATATTGATGTTTTTGTGTAGTATTGGTTGGTGGTTTGGATAATTACCACATTATGATGGTATATTAAATCTGTAAATCCCCACTGAAGGCCTGTCATTAATGAATAGGTAGTATTTACTTATTGAATTTATAGGTAATATTTATTGAGCAATAATATGTTATTATATAACACAAAATTGCATCCCACAAATATCTTAAAACAGGCAGTTTTTAGCAATACATCTGACTGCCTGTTATGAAATTGTTCCATTGTACCAGTTCTGATAAGTTAAAATAGCCTTACTTTAAAACTAAGTAAATTAAACTGAAGATCAATTATGGAAAATATAGACCCACTCCATATGTTTTAAGGTGTATGAAAAATGACTGTTGAAGATTCAATGCAAAAACATGAATTAATGATGTGTGTGTTACTGAGTTACCATCATTGTCTATGATGGCTGCTACAATCGTTTCTGAGGAGTCACAGCTCTCCTGTTCAACGGTTTCACTGGAGTCAACAAGGGCAACAGCAGATCCTGCCATTGAGCTGCTGCAGCTTGAAGTTGGATGCGCAACATTTCCCACTGGCTCTGGTGGAACCTCCGACTCTGAAGTCGGTTTTGTCCACTGGAGGGCATTTTTCTACAGAAAACAAATGGCACAAAAATGAGGTAGTACTATAGAAATACAAAACTTTACTATAAAGGGCTTTTGGCTTTTAGTCACAAACTAGCGATTTGTGACCAAGATTGTAAACTAAAATTAGCTACCTGCGGCAGACAGTAAACCAATGTTAAGTTGTTAGAGTTACTTCA
Source organism: Poeciliopsis retropinna (assembly GCA_010277075.1). NCBI lineage: Eukaryota > Metazoa > Chordata > Actinopteri > Cyprinodontiformes > Poeciliidae > Poeciliopsis > Poeciliopsis retropinna. The sequence goes on from VMRM01000009.1 coordinate 4,610,051, forward strand.
TATGAAAACAGTTGTAATTCCATGTTATTTTAACTTAAGCAGGTAAAACGGTTTCAGAATAAAATACCTTGAGAGTGAACAAGCTCATTCGTCCAGGAAGCTTGAAGAAAATGCTGTTCTTGACCCTGTCTCCCCTCACTTGAGAGTGCAGCATGGTGACCAGGCAGGCCAGAGGAGCGGTGCCACTGCAGCCACACACACAAATCAACTCTTAGACTTTCCACAGAGACGGCAGAGTATGTTTATGGCCACCATTATCTTATCATAATATATCAAGTCCTTTTAAAATGCAAAAAGTAAATTTAAAACTATTCCACATTTTGTTTGATCAATCTTGTTTGGTTTTGGGTATTAAATTACATAGTGCAATATACACTTTATGGATGAACATATAATTTATTTTCATTTGGCTTCAGTGCCAAAAGAATCCTCTTTTTGAGGGAGAACAACTGCAACAGCTTTAAATTGGAGGTGGGCATTTATCGCATTATTCATCATTTATCAAGATAACTTTCAGCTTTGACAGTTTTACTATTTTCTCCAGTGTTTGTTCAATAAAAGCATCTGTAAATAAATTTGAAAATACAGTTACTGTATTTAGTGATGGAAATCACACTCGTTTACATGACTGATGTCCTAAAGAAACTTATTACGAATAGGAATGCTATTCAAGAGCAGCAGCGGTGGGATATAACACTTTGTTACCGTTTAATAAATCTGAATTTTTGCATGGAAATTGGCATTTGCAAGTTTCAGGCCCCGTTTTGTGCGTACGCAAGCATCTTAAATAAGACCTCTAGTCCTTATAGTATTTACCAAACGTGCATTTGGTCTGTCCCAGTTTTTTTTTTTTTCTCGCCGAAATTCTGACACAAAAACGATGTTTGTAGCTGAAATATTAGCACTTCTAACTTAGTCACGTTGTCTTGGACTAAACAGGATCGTGTTCTGCAAGAGAAACTTTTATATAAAGAAATGCTTGAGTTTTATTATGGTGTATGAACCAAAAAGTAAAACTCTTATGTTGTTAAAATGCTACCTATAGTGGCTTTTATACCTGTCTAACAAGTTGCACTTTAAATAAATCCTGGGGCGGGTAAAATAACCGAAGGGGAAAAGGAAATGCTATTTCTAGCAAAAGAAGGAAGGAGAAAAAAAAAAAAAACGCTCAAATTTCAACATTTACTTGAAAACTGTGAACGTACCTTCTGTTTATAGTTGGCAGCAATCGAAGACGTTCATGGAGACAGAAAGACAGTCAGTTATTGACAACACAAAAATTTAACCTATGTATGAACTTAAATCGCAAAAATGCTGTACAGCTAGTATTACAAAATTCCTGTACTAAGTCAAATAAATCTGAAAAATTTAAACACGTTTGAGCGTGATATTTGAGGTCGCTCAATTGTTCATTTAGATGACTTTATTATTTATTCACATAGATGAATATGTGGTTTAAAGATCCACCATGGCAATTATGTCTTAAAAATGACTTGCAATTAGTGAAGCGGTGACCTATATTCTGGTTTGCCTCTATAAGCTAAGTGCACAATGTTTACTTTCCAAGACAACCAAGAGCCTTGATTTGACACCTGCTCACTTAAAGGAGATTAGACAGTTGTCGTCTGAAAGCACTTAGTAAAGTCTGAAATTATTCCATAAAGCAAAAGTGTGACCCTGTGTGTTTGTGTCTGACCTCATTTCCTTCAGCCCCTTGGTCTGGATGACATGGAGGATTTGTTTGGGAGTCATGGGTGCATCAGAGAAGTTCTCCAGGACCTGGAAGATACATTTTTTTGAAGAACAAAAACTCAGCTAAGAAAACTTGGAGAATTAAAGCTTCATGTGAAAAATCTAAACTGTGTACAGTCCAGAGAAGGACTCTGAAAGACATCTCTATCAGACCTCTTTGAGATGAATGATGTAACACAAGGCTGTTCAAAATCAGTCCTAAGAGCCAGTCACTTGCATGCTTCCGTGTTTTAGCACATTTGACTCAAACAAACAGGTAGTCGGCCGGTTTCCGTAGAATTTGATAACATGCCGAAGGGCTAATTAAGCCATTTGAATCAGCTGTGTTGGAGCAAGAACGCAGCTAAAATCGCAGGGCATTGGCATTGAGGATTCCTGATTTCGCATATACATAAATAAAAATACAAAATGAACCTTAACCATAGGTCAGAAGCGGGTGTTTTGATGAGCAGACAAATCCTTCCATCTTTTTATTGTTCAGTATGGTAAATAGATCAACATGCCCATCCAGAGATGTGCTGACATAACGATGAACACCTTAAAATGCACTAGTTAGTACTTCAGGATAGTGAAGGTCAGTCGGGAATATTTCGACTCGGGACTTCGAGATATACTGCTCCGCATTTTTTCCTCCTTTTGCTGCTCAGCTCTCACTCGGCTCAGGGCAGAACTTTGTTTTGATTAGCGTGGCAGCCTTGTGGCCAATCATGTGTGAGGATATGGGACCAGACCATAATGTGAGAACATAAAGTGGAACAGACAACAGTGGTGAGGAGAAGAGTGCAGCATCTGGCTGCAGTTTAATTATATAGTCATTGTGAATTATGGGTCTGTTCATTAGACTTGCTTCATTTGTTTTTGTGATAAAAATGTAAAGTTTGATTTCTATATTATGCAAAAATAAAAATAAAAAAATCCTGCTTTTCTAACAGAACAAACATAAAATTAAGCAAGTATAAGGCTTCTTATATAGGGTACACAAAATGCAAAATGATTTATCATGCAAAACATATCTCGCCAAGTCAAGCTAAAACATGGGTCTGCACATAATAAATTGAGACGTTTCGGAGCCAAAAGAGCCAGCTCTTCTTTGGGAGCCATGTCACATGAACCACAGGGTCTCCCCCAGTGTATTATCTCCAGTTTCAAGCAGGATATGAGGTCATATAACAGACCACTGCATGCACTGCATGCGAGATAAGAGTAGCACCTCTCCATCTGATCAGAGAACAAAATGACAAGTTATACATTAGTGATACAAGTGAATGTTCTTTGAATCCATCTTGGGTTATTTTGAACTTATGGGATGCATTTCTCACTGTGTATTTATTTTAAATCCCAGATTAATTCTGGAGGAGTTGATTTTTTAATAATGCACTTTGATGAAACAGATAATTTGAAATACATAGAGTCAATAAGCTATTATTGAAATAGCCAAGCTTTCCTCCTCACTTTACGCTGCCCTCTGAAAATGACAGAAAAGAGACTAAGCCAGGTTTATAGTTGATGCACTGAACTGGGCGAGAGCAGCATCAATTATGCTGCACCTGCCTGTTTGCTTCACCCGCTGTCGTTTCTAATAAGGGTGCACCGATTCATCGGCCAGCCAATTTATGTGTAGTCGATCTTATCTGCCGTTCTCATCTACCTCGGCAAAGGTCTAAAAATCACCCACAGTCCTCTGTTTTCCCAAGAGAAAGGTTTGACTGATAGACCGGCTCACCAGGTCATGTCTGCATGTTTATGTCAAACAATAGATGTTGAATTGACAATTCTGCAACTTTCTTGCTATATTGAGCAACATTTCAGACAAAAAAAAATGGTATCGGACAAAATCAGAATTTAAAAGATCGGCGATCGGCCAGAAAACTGCAATTAATGCAACCCCATTTTCTAACTTAAGATGCTTGCTCATGCACCTCAAGATTTTTGTAACTAACATTTTTAACACGAAAAAATTAGGAGCTGTTAGTGGACTGCCTCAACACCTCTACCACAGCACTTAGCAAGTCCTCTGGGGGAGACGTACTGGTTTCTCAAAAAGCTGCAACACAAAAGATTTACATTGGAGAAAACATATTTATCATTTCTCAAGTTTATCTAGCAGTACTGTCAAACAGTCACCAGTCTTTATCATTTGACTCCTTCAGCACACAGGAGGGAAACAACCACTTAGCTACTTCAGTTCTTGATTTAAATTTTTTTTTTAAATTAAGCATGGATTCACAGGTTGTCCTCATCATCACAACTTGTACTTCCTTCACCAGTAAGCTAGTGACATGCTGACAGCAACTGGATAAAGGTCCACCATTATGCGTCCTTGAACAAGCTAGCATAGGTGGCCTACAAAACATGTTCATTACATTTAATACACAAAATTATTCTCAGATATTGAGATTTCACCTGATCAGTTCTGCCTGTTTTGAGCTCATTTAGGAACACGCCGTTTTAGGGCTACGTCTCAACCATGTAAATAAGTTACCGTTGGTCACGCACTCCTAACTCAGTGTTTACATTAGCACCTCAGACGGGTGAAGAAGGCAACAAGCAGACACAACCATACATCTTTGACCCTGAAGCAGAAGAAGTGCAGAACCCTGAACAAACCTTCAAGCCACACCACTGAAGGATTAAACACTGCGTATCTGACACACCTTTATGTTATTGATTCAAACTCTGGGGATTCTGCTTCAGGGCAGTGTGTCATGACATCCATCAGCCAACATCAGCACAATAATTTAGCACAAAGACTGTCTTTGCTATCTTTATTTAAAATATATGTTTGCAAGGTTAGAGGAGAAACACTTCTCTCAACATGTAAAAAAAAAAAAAAAAACTCAGGCAATGTCCGAGCGCCCGACATGTGAACAATACAAAGCACAACACAAGATATTATTATGTACTAACATCACCATAATTTCTGGACTTGTTATGGACAGTAGGGACAGAAACTTCCTTCAGTTCAAGTATTTTGGCAAATCCTGCCATGTTGTTTTCAAAGAACTTCCTAAACCGAACTGTGCAAACTACAACTTTCTGTGTTAATATTGCAGGAACATTGCAAGCAAAAATAAAATGAAGCCACGCAACTCTGTTCTCTGTGAGTGGGACAACATGCATAGACAAATTCTCTATAAACAAAACATTTTCCTTTTTTGTCAGCCACTGTGCAGCATAAATCCACGGCAGAACAAACTGCATCTCTTGTAATGATGTGGGTGGAGCTCCACTTGGGTTGCCAGTTGAGGGGCTGTGCTTGGCTTGGGGTTAGAGATGTACCAATATGATAATATCTGCACAAAAAAATTTAGATTGGGTACTGGTGGCAATGTGCCCGATCCATAAGGGTAGATCTATTCAATCCAATTCTATACTTTAGTCACAGCACAAATAAAAGCTCCAAACTTTCAGAATTAAGTTTATTAGTATTTATGTTAAAACAACGTGAAGCATACAAGATATACATATGCATGTCCTATATTTGCACACTTATACTAGCAATCATCAGAGTTTGACATGGATTTAAATGTCATGAAATGTTAAATTTTCTGTATCGCCAGTGTGTTTCCCTGCTAATGGCCGAGTTATAGTCACGCTTTTGCGTGGGCCAAGACAGCGGTATGGCATTTATAGTCAAGGCGATCGTTGGAGCTATATTCTCATAAAATTAACCTTCATAGAGGGTTTATATAAATGACACTGCAAGGGGACCGGCTCTGCAAGAGCAACTTGCAAATCGTCCAGTTTGTGTGAAGCTTGGCTCTGATTTGCGCCGATTTACAAAAATTGCCCAACCAGTCACAAGAAGTGACTGGTTGGGCCTTAACCTGACCACAAATCTACTATGTTTGTAGATATGTCTCTGGCAGCTGTGCCGATTTCCTTAATTTTGGGAGATCAGTAATCAGCCGATACTTGCATGTGATCTTATCTACATCAGCAAATGTCTAAAAATTAACCACTGTCCTCTTCTGCTCTCCCATGAGAGAAGTTTGACTGACAGACCCACCCACCAGGTCATTTCTGCACATTTGCAGTTAGCAGTAGCTACCCCTCTTTTAGCAAATTGGTTGCTACATTTAGGACATTTCAGACAAAACAAACTGGCAAAGGCTTTTTTAAAGATCGGTCATTGGCAATCGGCCAGAAAACTGATTTGTAATCAAAGAATAATTTGAAGACCATAAAGTGACGACTTGTATTTATCTATGCATTTGAAAACATGTCACTATTTAGACAACAATGTCTACAAGAGCATGTGTGGTGTCTGTTACTTTAAATTAAACCCGGCCAATAGCAATATTAATTTTGCAGACAGACTAAACTAAGACAGGCCTTAACCTCACCACAAACCTGCTGTGTTTGTACTTATGTCTCTGGCAACTGAAAAACTTCAATTACAACCATTGATGCAGCTCCTGCAAACTGCTTTGCTTTTTTTTTTAATTGGGTGTTGCTTTACACGAAGGTTACATTGAATCCAGCTCTGGTGCATTGTTAACAGCAAGAGTAAATTCTCAAGACACTTGAAGACGTTAACCTTGATCATGTTAAAATAGCTTTGCCTTCAAAATGTGATTTCCAAATATTTTTTTTTTTTGCTTCACATACACCCATAAACATATGTTGCATACAAATTACCTTGGTATTCGAGTCGCGTTGTGTGCCAGTTTGAGCTATATTTGCGCATTGAGGCTGTTTAGATGCTCAAAAGCGTCGAGCTACTGGCTAACCAGCTAGCTAACTAGCTGCCTAGCAAACAAAGACCTGAATAAGAAGCGGCTATTTTGTTGCCCAGCTTTAGGGGTTTCACTTTGTCGCATTTTAATACATTACACAAGACACGTTTTACGCAAAAACAACAATCGTAAAAGTGTAGTAGCGTTCATGCTAAACACAAAGTATTTGTTGGCAAGATTAATTCTGGCATTAATATGATTGAGCCGCTAGCTGCTAATAGTTGGCTAACTAAACACCAGAAGCTAGGATGTGGTCGTGAGTGGAATGTCCACAGGCAGCAAAATGTCTGGATTAAAATCGTTTAAACGTTCACGGTTTTTACATGCAAACCGAGTCTTATTTCTCACCATTCGAGCTGCTTCAGCCCAGGTCCGCTCCTTCTTTCTCTTTTGCTTGTCCTTCATTTCTTTACCGCTCGCCTCTGCTGGGTGGCTACTAAGCAACCGAAAAGCAATCGCAACTGGACTGTTCAACAGCGGCTAAGTAGAGTCGAAGAATGGGCTCCTTTCGACGCAAGGCAACGCTATTGTGCAGTGGTTGCTGGTGTGTCTGCTGCCGAGTTTCAACCAACACTACAAACACATCTTCCTGTCGAGGCAGAGTTACAGCGTTAGCAGCCTACCATTGCAGGACAAGCTAAGTTCAGAGGTCAAATCCTCCGCAGGAATGCAACAAAACCTATCCCCCTCCAGGAAATAGGCTGTTCATGCTGTTGCACTTTACGATAACAAAGCAGCGGATTCTGCGTATTTTATAAAATACTGTTTACAAGTTAGTAACTTTAAGACGTACCAGATTTAAATGTGAATTACATCGCATCGTTTAGATAGGAAACGGAAATACATTTGGGACAAATTAATTCTAGGGCATGCAGATAATTAATGAACAGTAGGCAATTAGAAATTAGGTCATTTCTAATAATTGGACGATACAAGCAAAGATGATTGAGATAGTATTTCATAATTACGATCTCATGATAACGAGATACTACCTGAAAATTGTGACTTGCTGTGTCATAGTTATGACTTTGTTCACAATAATAAGGTACTTCCTCACAGTTATGACTTTGCCATCTCATAATAATAAGATCTCATAATTATGAGAGAGCTAAGTCATAATTACACGTTTATTTTTTTTCCATAAGGCTGGTGGATATGGGCTTCCATACATCTGTGCTGAGTGCTTTGAAAAGTTGAACCAGAAAATAATAAGTGAGGTTACTGTTCTTTCTCTCAAGGCCATTTTAAGTAATATAATAATTTTTTGAATGATCACGTTATTTTTTATTTGCTTACTATTTGCTTTTGACGACTTATGTCAATTTCAAATTATTTAAATGACCAAAATGAATTTTGTTTTTTAATGTAATGGCAGGATCCCAGCATACCCAAAGGATGCTCCTCGTGTTTGTGCGAAATGATTTCTTAAGAACAAATTATTCAGCACCAAAGCAAAGTAACTGGCCTGCCACGCAGGACAGTGACAAATTAAAATCACAAAGACACTATGCAATAAAAATGTGAATCAGCAGTCAGTTGGTGTCTTGTACTGATTTATTGTAACTATGCAAATAGTATCTTGAGCATTTTCACATTCCTGTGCGACAATATCTTTGGTTTTGGCTATGATTAACTTTACATAATTTGTTAGCCAGCATAAATTATATTGGGCAATTATGCCACTATAGACAAAGATGTCCCACTGCATGAGAAACAGATCTCTGCTGTCCACAAATGAAGCATCAGCTCTTCTCTTTGAATCATTTGGTAAGATAGTTCACATTTAGACAGTAAATGTACTTTAGGTCAATTAAAGGGGTTAGGAACTGTGTGTTTGAACTTTTAATCTCCACAACAAGATATGATGGAGTAGTGTAAGAGTTGGCCAATGCTAACAACATTTTACCAAGAATATTTTGTTTCATTTCTAGTCCAAACAATTTGTTTACACTTAAAATAATAACAATTTCAACAAAGTGTTTTACAACTTGGGGTGGATGATTAACATCACAAAAGCTCATATAATACCTCAACTGCACCCACAAAAAAGAGGCACTACGGACCCGAAGAAGGACCAAAAATGAGGGGGGAGGGAGGAAGTTCAAACCGTCTCTTCCATTAATCGTAATGAGCAAACATTGGCAGACAGGCCGGATTCTCTGGACCCTCTGGAAATTACTGTGCAACCAATTCTTCATCAAATAAAGAACATTGTGGACAACCATGAGGAGCCCCAAGGGGACACTACATATGTACTGATCAGTTCATGCAGCATCTTGAATACTGAAAGTCTTTCTACTGCAATTTAAGGTTTCTGTAAAGTTTTTTCATGTCTGTTAATATCTGACTAGTGAAATATCTGCAGTTTTATATATTCTTCTTGAAGATACAAATGCACCAAAAACGCATGTGCAAAAGCCAAACATGAGCTTTCCATCTCTTTCCCTTCTAAGATATAAACAGAGACTTTCAGAAGAAAACAAAGAAAGGATGCATTCTTTCTTGATAGAAACAACTATCATTTCTTGGATAGTTGTTAAGTTGGTTTTAACAACTATCCAGGAAATTATAAATTTTTAAAATTAATTTGATTGTATTTTTAGCAATTTTTAAATTATTATTCACAAGTGTAAATTCAATAGAAAAATCACTTGCTTTGTGACTTTTAAATTTCTACCTATTCAACTACTTTCAGCTACTATCAATTAAAAAACTGTGAGGCATATAATGAGTATAATGAGTGTATTTTCTAAATTTAATACATGATGTTGTTATGACCCTTGCCTCATGTGGAGACTCCTACAATATCGCATACTTCTTGTACTTTAATAAAGAAGAAAGACAAAATATTTTCTCTTGTCTAATATTTGCAGGACGGTCGTCCTCCCCGTCGTTACGTCACTCTCCCAGAATGCCTGGGCTCCAGCGCGGCGCCCCGCTGTCCAGGCCCAAACTCCAAGAAACAGCTTTCAAACTTATCCCATCATGTCGCCGTGAAGCGCAAAACGGGGCAGAAAGCTGGAAAGACATGCATCCGGTGAGTACGGTCGTGTTTTAGTCCGCCTGGAGAACCAAACCTGTTTGTCTGCTCTTGTTTCCTGCAAGAAAACTGGAGAATTAAAGTCACAACAACCTTCGGCAGAAGTTTTCAAGCGTTCCTCTTTTGTTTACGAATAATCCTCCTGCTCTGGACGAAGCTCTTCGGTTTGCCAAAGACACGCCAGCTGTTCTTTGGAAAGAGCCTGAGAGAAACCGGGCGTGTTGCTTCCACACAGACGAGTTAGAAACACGTTTGTGCAAAGTTAAGTTTCCGCCAGTAGGCTAGCCGTGAAGTTTAGCCTAGGACTGGGCTGCAGGCATCGATTCGGCCGCATCAGTTTTAGAGCAAAGCTTTGCTCACTTTGTCTTCTGCAAACTCTATAGAGACTAAAAGTTTGCTACGTCACTCACAGTTGTAATCATAAGTGTACATAGTCTGGTGAAGTTGTTGGTTTATTTATTCTTTTTGGGCCATTTTTCTAGAGGACATGAATAACATAAATAAAAATAAAATCAAATTTTATTTGTACAGCACATTTCAGCAGCAAGGCGTTTCAAAGTGCTTTACATAATAAACACAAAAACACAAAGTCCCAGAAAACAGAATCAACAATCAAAAACTACATTAAGTCAAGTGCATTAACAATTCAAATAAGACATTTTTAATATTCAACCTACAAACTCAGTAACATAAAAACGTTCCTTTCACCCGTGGTTGGGTGAAGCCATTTACTGTTAAACGACTTTGTTTACTGTTCTTAAAATCATAGTGACCACAGGAACCTCCCAAAATGACCCTAACCAAAAGTTTATACATCCTGGGGATTTTGGTCCAATCCCCACAAGTTGACACAAATAGGTCTGAATGTCTGTGAAATATAACTGATTTCACCAGGCGCTTTCCAAAAAGTTAGAATATAATTCAAAAGTTGTTTAATTCCCATAATTCCATTCAAAAAGTTAGGCTTTCATAGGTTATAGTTTCAGGGCCCACAGTTTGAACAATTTAAAGTATTTGTTTGTTTGTTGTTACATAATTTGGGTACTCAAAGTTAGTAGTTAGTTTTGTTACCACAGCTACAATCTGCTCTCAGATCAATCTTTGAGATTGAACTCTGTTTGATCACAAAGATGTCTCAGTAAACTACCATTGTCATTGATTGCTTTTCAGGTTGGCCACTTACATTACAGAACCTTCTACCAGATTTTACTAAATCTATGTTGAAATGCTGATGTTCTTAGCGGGAAGAGGGGCTTCTAAATCAAATTCTGCTCAAGGCCTCAGACAGCCTTGGACCGGCCCTTTATGATGAGTTAAATCCGCTCCACTGCGCGTGGAGATGCTCAACAAACGGAAGATTTAATTTAATGCTGCTACTGTGGCTTTAATAGCTCTTTCATTTTGTGTCTGTTGAGTTTTTAAAACAAAAAAGGAGCTGGTCCACGGACTGAACTGGAATGAATTTGACAGAATTAGCGTTGCGATATAAAGTAGTGTTTTGGCCGCTGCAGCTCCTGTACACACCAACAGAATAAAGGGGTCAGCCATGCAAAAACACTTTATGAAACACCAATTTCTTCCCCCAAAAAATAAGTAGCTCGTAGCTTAGTGCAAGGTTCAGAGCCACATGAAACGGGAGGAAATTTTTCTGTCCATTTGTCAGCACATGATTGATTGCAGGCTCAAAGATACGACGACCACTCAGAAATATGACGACACACCGCCAGTCACATCTGCTGTCTGGTAAACATGTAAATAAATCAGAAGAAGCAAGAGTTGAAGGTGCTTACTGCTCTGTGTCCCGAATCAGAAATTCCTTTAGGACAAAAATTAAACAAACTTTGGCCATTGTCTATAAAGCAATGCAAACGGGGGAGTTTGCATACCCTCCCGTAATATCCTGCAGCATCCCAGAGTGCGTTTGGAGTGGCAGGAACATGAACGCTAAGAATCAAAACACTGACAGATATTACTTCAATGGAAATGTCCATGATGTTTTGGTGTTGAGCATTTTTAAATGTGCGTATAAATGCATATAGATATAGATTGCATGTGTGTCTGCAAATTAAGTTAACTGATTCTACACCTTCCATGATTCTGTAGTGGTTCGTATTTGTACTTGACTTGTCTTTTGTTGCTCCATTTCCTGGTGATTTTAACATTTAGTGACATTGTTTGTCTTTTTGTGTTCACTTTTCAGGTTTGTAATGACAGTGGACTACCCAGGTGATTTGGCAGCTGGCACTGTCTGTTTTTAGATCTTTTCGGTCCTAAAATAGACTGGAGGCCAGCTCAACTGCCCTTCTCAAAAAACACTAAACTGAGCTGTCCTCTGAAAACATCTCATGACTGCAGCCCCTTTGGGGTTGCTATGGCATCTGCTTTAGCACAATTAAAATTCTGGACTTTCCCCATCAACAGTAATCGGATCATTTTTGCATTCCTGTAGAACAGCAAACTTTAAAAAAAAAAAAAAGGTTCCTACCAATACTTATTCATTCTGGAGTTAAGCGAATAACCACAATACTAGTCACTGATGGTTATTTCTCCTCATGACTCTTGTTTGTATCTTCTTAGGCTCTTGGTCAGCGTCCTGCGCAGCTGCGGAGCCACCAATTTCCATGTAATTAGACCATGTTTCACCAGGATAATCTCAAAGGGCATGTTTATGAGGACCTCCCAGCCAGTAGGCAGCTTTTCCAATGCCAGGAATGTGGAAAACAGTACAACACTCAGTTGGGTTACAAACGCCACCTGGTTGCCTTCCACAGCACTACGGCGGGCCAGCAATGCATGAAGGAGTCTGCAGCTATGTTGGAGAACCTGGGTGAACACAGTGACACGCCTCTCTCAACAGAGGGAAGCCCTAATGTGCCATTGAGAGAGAGGAAGTACTCCTGTGAACGATGCGACCGGCGGTTTTATACCCGCAAGGATGTACGGCGTCATGCTGTGGTGCACACTGGTCGCCGTGACTTCCTTTGCCCATGCTGCGCACAACGATTTGGCCGCAGAGACCACCTGACCCGCCATTTGAAAAAGAGCCATGCACAGGAGTCTGGTTTGATGCCACCATCTACTCCCAGCACTCATGTAGCTCCTCAGACCTCAACCAACCCCTGTCCAGTCAAAGAAGAGCCCAGTCCAGAGTCGTCTGTGACAAGTTCTGCCTCTAAGGATACCTCTGAAGCTTTTACAAGGGAAATGAGCACTTCCTACACCTTGACCAATCTAATCCCTGCTATGGGGCATCCTCATGGACTCGTCCAAGGGTCTTTGTCCTCAAGCATGGGTGTAGGTCATCATCTGACGACACATTCTTCCCACTCGCTTCGCCATGGTCTTCAGCCACCAGCGGCATCACAGCAGCAACCCTATGCTAACATGTCACAGTATCAGTACGGGCCTTCCTCATACCCGCGCTCTGACATGGAGAGCTTCCTGCTGGACTTTCAGAGTAACCCTTCACCTCAACTAACCACCATGAATTCCTCCATTTCTCCTTCACCCCAGAAGCAAATTTTGGGTGACGGGCTGGATATCGGTGGGGACACGCATGCATTACCTAGGACCCCTGCTGTCTCTAATGATTTGCCATGCAACACTAACGTGGACCTCGGGTCGCTGCTTAGCTTTTTGCCTTTCAGCCTGCCACCTTATAACCCTCACATGGGGTTAGTGATGGGTTATCCGCCATCCTCCTCCCCCACTTCTTCTCCATCTTCTTCATCAGGGTTCTCCTCCCAGGCACCGGGGCCTTTCACTTTTTTCCAGCCCCCCCAGTCTCATGCACCACAAGGCTCAGGAGTTTTTAACCACAGCCAGCTACCTCAGTCATATAGTCCTGCTGTAAGCAATTCCAGCTCCCTACCTCACTATTACCATGCTTTTCAGCAGTAAACAGCTCTTTTCCTGAAGTATTGTCAAATGCACTTGTTGTATATATTGTTGTACATATTATTTGAAAACGAGCATCCAAGCAACAAGTCACCTCATTAGTATTACCTCATAACTGAAAAGATTTGAATGTTTTAGAAAATTCAGCTGAGATTCACGACCTTCCCAACCCTCAAAATCCCTCCACCTTAAACATGGAAAATGTATTAACGTTTGAATGCAGATATGTAATCTCTAAAAAAAAGTCACCTTTTCTAGATGTGTACATCTAGAAGAGCGTCCTTTATTTTCTGAACATCTGTGCCTTTCCGACAAAAGTTTTGATGGAATTTTCTTGGGATGTTTCTCATCTGCTGCTTTAATGTGGATTTAGGAAGCTGTGGTAATATCGCTTGTGTTAAGTTGCTGAAAATATCTGGAAACATTTGTCACATCAAATGGGTATCTACCAAAGTTTCTGATTTGCAGTGAAGTGAACTCAATAGTATCAAAAACTCTGCTTGTTCGGAAACGATGTCTTCATTAAGCACATTAGCTACAAGATATCTTCTACCATATCAATCTAGAAAAACATGTGAATGGAGAAGAACTTTTAAAAATTAAAACGTAAGCCTATGGACAGCAGGCAGTCTAAACCAGTGGTCTCAAATTCTTGTCCTTAAGGGCCATTGTCCTGCAATGTTTAGATGTCTGTGTTTCAGCAGTCCTGGCTCCGGTATTGGCTCAAGAGCAGAACTCAGTAAAGCTTGCCTGCGAACCAGGATGGCAGTTTTGCAATTTGATTCAAGTGTTTTGGAGAAGGGACACATCTAAAGGACTGCAGCTTGAGACCACTGGTCTAACGGTATGTGCCCAGAATTTGATGGCATGTTTTCCTGCACAAAGCAGTTCATATAGATGTATGAATGTGTGATCGTTCACCTCTGAAGGGGGTCTAAGGGTCTCTTAGTCATTGTATTTTGTCCCAGAAACCACTGACCTGCTGTACATACGTTACTCTAAATTAATGCTGAAGTCTAATTTAAAGACACTTGCAGGCACTTATCCAATTTGCTTTTTTTTTGTCATATGTTTCATATTGACCAACTGTTTTGCTACAAAACATCTTGAAAGGCAGAAGGAAGCAGATACCTTGCATACGGAGTCCATGTCTTCCTGCTCCAGGGAATTAAAATATATTAAGGAACTGTTACGAGTTCTTTTCAGCTCGTTGTAGAAAAATGAGGTGAAATTGAAAAATTGATGCCTTGAGGGGTTGGTAGATTTTTCTCCCTAGTATTAATTTTTTGTGTGTTGTTTTTAAGAAACTTTATGAAGCTTATTCTAATTGTCATAGTGTTGCCCCAGGATCTTAACCTGCTACTGTTGCGAGAGTGTGTAATGCGGACTAGATTAAAGCACTTACAGTAGTTACAAGAGGACGCATCAAAACACATGTGGATGTGTCGTTGCTCCTTACGTACTAGTTGCCTCTAGATTAAAAACCTAAAGTCAGCTAATGGACAATCCCTGATTGCTGGCAGTAACTGTTGCTTCTGTTGGATTACGTCCTTCACATGTATCCAGCAAAATGCCAAAATAGCTACTATTTTTTGAGGTTCTCATGTCGATGACGACCTGGTGAATAAATCCATCCTGTCAGGAGCAGCTCACTGCTTCTTAACTCCCATGGATACAGTAAGGGTAGACTTTTACTATCCATTGCTTATGAGTGTTGGATTTATTTAAGCAATCTTGTTCATCTGAGGTTGACTAATTGTTTTATTATTAATATGTAGGACCTTCTAGGAGCCAGAGCAGCTTCCCATTTATCTTCTGATTTGTTAAACCTTACATTAGAGTGAATACTGTGACTGTATGTTCATACAGACCTATGTGTGTACATGTATGTGAAAGTCTCTGAGACTACCTCTGCCTTATCATATTTTGATGTATAATGTTTCTATTATGGACAATGGAAATATATGTAGAGTACTTGTTTAAAAAAAAAAAAAAAAGGCTCACACCTCCCGATAAATTATGTTCTGTATTTTGATTATTTTCTACATGGAGATTGTGTGGATGAACAAAAAGACTTCCAAATAACTTTTACTGAACCTTTCTTTAATCTGCACCTTTCTAACTTTTACTTTCACACATTTCTTTCACTAATGTCTTTCTCTGGCTGTCCCAAGCATAGGAAACATTTTTCTGGTGCCTTTTTTTTATTTTCCAGCTTGCAATCTTTTTTTTTATTGCTGATTTTCTTCATCAATGTCACTCACGAAAACATCCACTGACAGCTTTCCAGAGGCTATGGGAGGTGTACCCAAACCTTTAATTGGTATTTTGTAATGATAGTGTGCCGACATGGCTCAATTATAGTGGAATGCTTAGATTTTTTTATATATTTTTTTTTAACAAACATTTTAATTTCATTAAAATTACTACCTCAAGCTGCAGCAACATATCTTCAGGAGAGTTCTGTTTTTGTCACAACAAACCTAACTTGTGGTTCTGTCGTTTTCTTTTTAAGTTGACCCATTTGAAAATTGTGAACATGTTGCTTGTAAGTTCAACACTGCATTTACAGGTACATTTAAAGAAGAATATTGTGAAAAAGTTAAATATCTTTATTTCAGAAATTCAATCCAGTTTATTTATATAGTGCCACATCACAACATAGACATCTTTAGGCACTTTACAAAAAAATCAATTCAGTCCCATACATTCTATCCTCGTCAAACCGTTCAGTGGCTTAGTTAATTATTTATTCTTTTTCCTGACAGTTCATCATGACAGTCTGAAACATTTTCATGTATTTCTGCAAATTTATTACAATGGAAAACTAAGAAAACATATTTGCACAACTATTAAGAGCTTTGTTGATCCACCCTTGGCAGCAATTACAACCTTCAGTCTTTTTGAATATTTTGCCACAAGCTTGGCACAATCTGTCTTTAGGCGGTTTGGCAAATTTCTTTGCAGTACTTTTCAAACTCCATCAGATTTGATGGGAGATGTCTGGGCAGACATTTTCAGATTTCTCCAGAAAAAAAAAGAAAAGCCTTAATGACCTAATTATTCTCTTCAGTGTGGTGCAGCAGAGGCACATCTAAACGTTGCAGGACACCGGTCCTTGAGGACTGGAGTTTGACCCCTCTGAGCGAAGCGCGCTCCCGCGACTGGGCATGCAGTTCTTGGCACAACACCTGTCCCGCACTGCTCCTTTAAGTCAGTCCGGGCAACCTAAACGCTAATAAACCATCAACATTTACCAGCAGATCTCTGATGAAACTCTCCCTCCTACTGGAGATGTTCTACACCAGAGCCAAAGCGCTCCAAAAATTACGTTGTGCCGCGTAATTGTGGCACAGCGTGATTCACGCGTGATTGTATATACACACTTTAGTAACGCACGGACAGGTCAAAATGACGCACTTCCATCTCACACTTGTATCTCTGCACAAGTACTAATTTAAACATCAGAAATAACGTCCCAGTTTCACCACGCGTTACAGCCTGAATCCATCAGAAAGAATCCACAACAAAGACTACAGGTAGCCTACAAATCGAGTAGGCAAGTAGTCCCACCATGTGGTGATGGATTGTACTGCAGTAGCAGGTGCACAGTCCCAAGTGGTGAGAAAAAGGCCAGCCTCGCTTATACAGCTGAGAGGGCAACAGACCGTCCATCATCATGTTGCACCATATCCGCATATTTCCCATGTCGTCTCCTCCTCTTCCTCTTCAGCTCGGGTTGCAGCACATCAGTCCTACCAGAAACGAGCAGCTGATGCCTGCTACAAACACGCAGTCTGAACAAAGAGCTCGTAAAAAACCAAAACAAAAACAGGGTTGACCAGAAGTCATCCTTACTGTAATTTGCACATTACACATAAAAAATAGAAGCGTTTTGAGGGAGATGGAAAAGGGGTGGTGTGGTACAGCACAGAGCAAAGAGAGGGGAACACACCAGAGTGATGGACGACACTCTTGTGTCAGCTCTGGTTGTTTCTCATCAAGCTTTGTATTTCTGCTGTTGCTGCTGGGGGCACTGGGAGAAGGCAGAGGAGCTCAATTTTTCACAGATTATCTCAACACAATTTCAACAAATATGTAGAAAAAAATTTTTTCATAAAATTTGCATACTGCAGCTTTAAGTGGGCCTCTGACTATAAACTGTTTAAAAAAATCACAAGGGCATTTTTCCCCAAATACAGCAGTAACATAAGTTGTAGATGAGCGACACTCACCAAAGTTAATCATTTTTGCGAAGTACCAGAATAAGGAGAGAGAAAAAAAATGTTTATTTGTTAGCACATACAAGAACAGTGTAATCATTTTGATGGAAATTAGGTTTGCCAATTGTTGAAGAGGGAAATACATTGACAAAATAAACTGTTTTTACATTTATACAATACCTCAACAAAAACAAACATCATATATCTGAACTTATTGTTCATTTGGCTCAACAATATGGTCAACAATAAATTAGGCTACAAATTGAATATAAGATGGCTCTGATTAATTGGTTTTTAGCTGTGCATACAACAAAAGTTGGGGTTTCTATCTGTTGATAGAAACCTTTGACCAAGTTGAATGATGAATAAACTTCACTGCTTTGTTTTATAAATAGGATCAAATTGAAATGATTTTGTATTGAACTTGGTATCTGTATGTTTAGATAGAGGCTATAGTATATTTTTGTACACAAACAGGATCTGTTTGGTTTGTAAAGTGCTTTGAAAATAGGGCCAAACGATATTAGAAAATCTTGCAACAGCGATAACTTTGGTAAACATTTTGTCGACAATATCAGTTACTCCTGTGTAGAAGCACAGGTCTATCACTCTGACCTTTAGCATTTTATCTAAAATCATTAGTGTTTGGTGTGAGCATCGGCTGCCATGAGACTATCAAACTGGCTAAGCATAACAATAGCATTAAAAAAAAAATCTAAGTTCATAACAGTCGAATTACATTACCCAACAATTATTGCACTCCAAACAGTCCTGTCCAATATGAATATTGCATCCAGCTTATATTGTGACGACAAAATGTTCACGCTAAATTGTGCAGCCCTACTTGAAATGTTTGTTGCTGAATCAGAGCTAAAAAGCAAACTGATTTGAACCGACGCAA
This sequence comes from Poeciliopsis retropinna, assembly GCA_010277075.1. Classification (NCBI taxonomy): domain Eukaryota; kingdom Metazoa; phylum Chordata; class Actinopteri; order Cyprinodontiformes; family Poeciliidae; genus Poeciliopsis; species Poeciliopsis retropinna. Next base: position 4,628,603 of record VMRM01000009.1, read on the forward strand.
CTCCAAAAGCAGAAGTACATTGAAGCTTTTTACACACTGGTTGAGAACATCCACAAGTTAAGATGCTGACAGTGAATAGGTGAGAACAAAGTGTGTTACTTTTTCAGTTAAAATATAACTTACCCTACAAACATGACACTGAAATTCCTAAGATGTACCAAATTTTCATGTCAGGATGAAAGGACGCACATGGAGATGTACAGAGAGGAATATTTACTTCTGCTGTCGTTCAAATAGGCTTTGCATGACATGCATACTGCACAGTTTATCTCCATAGAAACACTTAGCAATTACCACAGAGCTCTGCTGACTTGTGTTAGCCGTGTCTTCTGAACAGAACACTACAATTACATCACAAATTAGCCATGCAAGCATTTTACATGTTCATCAGTCTCACAGGAGAGACTGATGATGCTCAGTCTCAAAGGAAGTTCTGCCTGGGTCACTTGCTCTGCTGGAGGTACTGCTGGGTGAACATATTGAGCTCACTGTCCAACCAACCCGCCTTGTTCCTAACGAGAGAAAAAAAGACGGAATTCAGATCTGCATTTAGGCATTGGGGAGTGACTGACAGGGTAAAAATAAATACTAATAAAAGGACAAAGTCAGGTTTTCTAAGATGGTTTTAATTTTAATTTTCAGTAAAGCTAAGACTAGACCAGACAAGTCAGAATATTGGAGGACGTTGAGTAGACAAACATGTAAATGCACTAAGCCATAGTGTCCTTAGGACTCAATACAGTCTGCTGGATTTCCTTAGGGTCTGACCACAGAGCAATGTTTTTTTTTTTTTCTAAAATGGTCAAGTTTTTGACTACCATAAAAATACTAATGCAGGTCTCAAAAATTCCACCCTTGCGTAGTCATATGGACAGCAAAGACACTGACATATAGCCCGTCCTGTAACTCCAAACACATCATACAGCGGTATCTTACCTTAGAAGCTTAGCCTTGCTCTGTAGATTGTCCAAGAGCTCAATCTTCCTGTTAATTTCATTGACTTCATCATCGAGGTTCTGACGGGTGACGTCTACCTGCTGGCACAGCTGTGCAAACACGCTTGTAAGCTCTCTGTCAAAGACAAGACCAAAACACAACAAGTTTACGCAGCTCTTCTGTGACCAAGTAGTAGACACTTTTTACGAAACATATAATCTGATTTTAGGATCTTTTGACACCATGATTGAAACTCACTGCTGGACTTGGTGGCTGCAGTTGGATCCAGTGTAGCTGACAATTAGCTGCAGCTTCTCACTGGCGTAGTCCACAAACTGTCGCTTGAAGGCTCTCTCTTTGGCTTTGGTGGTCCATGTGAGTCGCTCGTAGACGTAGAGAAGCCCATAAAGACCCAGTGATAACGCAATCAGGCGCCATCCCACTGCCTTCCAAATCTGCATACAGTAGCAAAAGCCTTAAGTTATCTTGAGGCGCTTTGGCATCAAAACATACTGAAAAAAATTGTGCGAACAATTATCATTCCCACAACCTTGTCTGTAGCCCCTGTTGATCTTTATTGTTTTAGACATATTCCTGTTTGTCATTATTTCAACTGAGGGATTGCTATAAAATATTTAACAAAATTGTTTCCTCATTGAAATTTTTCTAGAACCTGAAAAAGATGTAATCAGTGAACCCTTTCGATTTCAGCGTCTAATGATGAGAGAGCAGAGTCTTATGTGCCTTTATTATAATGAATTATATTTTAATGAACTATTCAGGCAATGTAATTTGAGAAAGGAATGTTATTGGGGAATTTTAATATAAATTGGAACAGTAAAGACAAGAGAAGAAAATTAAATAATATACTGAGTAGGATTTTAAACAGATAATGGAAGGATCAACTAGGATTACTAAACTTTCAGAACCAGAACTGACCTAGATTTGTGAAAATCTAGGTCAATTCTGACAGTCTTGTAATCTGATTACAGGACTGTCTTTGTGTTCATTCCGAGGCACAAAGCCAAGCCAGAAGGCTTAGAATTGGTGCTTTGCAGGCGGACACGCTTACCAAGACTGGCTAACTCTAACAAAAACAATTAAGCTAATTTCAAGCAGGATCACAAAAACACAGAGCTAACCAGCAGCAGCTAGGTAGCCTGAATAAGAGGTTTTCTTAGCACGGTAAAGAGGGTAAAAATTGATTAATGACAGTAATAATAAGCAATTATGTAATGCTGGCAGGATTGTGTTCACTATGTCATTTGCCTACGAGGCGTGATTAGTGATGGACTCTGGCCATCAGTGTAATAGCGACTCAATTGGAAGGGAATTATTGATTGTTGTAGAATGCTTTTATGACTACACGGATTTGGGAAGATTTCAAAAAATGTATTCGACCCTGTAATTAACTTACCACACCGCCGACCACCAGGACACCCATGGAAGTACGCGATGTAAGAGATGCGAGACCTGTCACCATGGTGACCATGAGCTCTTCCTGAGTCACAGAACTTTGTGGGAACGGAGGCATGCTGGTGCTGACTGGTGTTAGGGCCATGGGCCGAGGAACCTGCAAGTTTCGCAGCAAAACAAACAAACAAACAAAAAAAGAAGCACAGATCTCTTTTATTCGGGCATGATTATAGGTCTTGCTTCCACAGCACCACAACCTTTCTTGTGGTAATTAAACATGTAAAATGCAGTGAATTATTGACCAAAATAGTCCAATGTTGCCAGTATTTCAATTGAGAAAGAAGGAAATCCTAGAAACCTGCTAAAATAATAGATTTTAAAAAATAACATCCTGGTAAAAGACAACAACAACAAAGTTCTTTTTCACCAGAGGGCAAATTAATGCCATCCAGACAATGTGACTGACTAAGCAGTTTCTTTTTACAAAACCTGGGAAAGATTACCTGGTCGTTGTAGCCCATGAGGGCCCGTCGGGTGTTCTTGGGCCCTAGAAACCGGTTGACAAGCATGGTCCAACCAAGGGAAAAGTGGAAGCTGATATCCTCTTGAAAGTCACTACAAAGCTTGTCACAGGCCAGGTCATATGTAAGGTTGAAGAACTGACGAGGAATGACCTTGTTGGCCTGCTCTCTAATTGGATTTGGCAGCAGAGGCTTCAGGCCCTCTATAATAAAAATGATTTACAAATCAGTTGAGATCAACTCACATTTACCGAGACAAATCCATCCATGAGATGATGACAAAAAAGAAGCATCAACAGTTGATAGCTGGGGTCAATGATAACAACGGTAACCCAATTTAAGTAGATGGTGAAAGTGATTTTTACAATAAAAATCACTTTTGTCGTTTGTCAGAGAACACGCCTCTGACAAACAACGGGATGTGGATCCTCATCTTCCGATTTTCCGGGTAGATTGTGAAGCAGCACCAACCATCTGAGGATGTGGGGAAGAAACTCAAGGAGGCTGAGATGTAGATTTCTCTATCCTGCATGGCTTAGCTCAAATAACAGCGTTACTTTAAAGTAACTGGTTCAAGTTCTGCATGTTTTCCAACATATCAATGTCCTGTGCATGTCGTTCACCAGACCTCCCATTTCCAAGTCTTGTTTGATTTTTCTACTTCTGATGACTGTACGGTATTTCTGTTCTAATCTCGTACAGTACAGAGAGATCATCAGTCAATGTCACACATCAACATGCAGTGTACTGTTCATGCTGCCTGAAGAAAGAAAGTATGAAGCACAGACCCTTTCCACGGTCATCTCTCTGGTTGGTGCATCTTCTCCTGCTACATTTTGTCCTTCCACTGGACTTTCAATTGATAGGCCTGGACACAACATTCTTTGACACAGCCAGCCACCTTAGCTGTGAACCTTTGTGGCTTATGGAGGGTATCAGGTCTTCCCCACACTGAATCGACCGGAGACAATTGAACCAAACTGAAGCAATTTAATGACACCTGGTGGTGCTTTGAGTTCAGTAGATAATTAGTGTCACCCTATTCTTCTCATGAAGAGGATGGGCAGGGTTGTCCATAATTTTCTTTATTTTGTGTAAAATCCTTCTTTGCATCAGAGGTGTTCATGAAGTCTAATGAAATCTAACCGTAGACATTACTGATCTGACATTGTAGTGTGTAGCAATATGTAAATGGCACAAACCAAACATGAGACTGTGTAGAGACAACAGACAAGAAGTATTAGTATTTAGTTGCCTAATATCTTACCTATCATCTCCATTTGTGTGGCCTGCAGGGCGTTCGTGATGGAACTTGAGCACCTTTCAGACATGGTCTTACCCAGACCGTCCTCTATGTACCGATGGAGTTCCTAAAACATAAAATGATTTTGTTGTTTGACATTAAAATTGGACAACTGTTTGGGAGTTTAGCAAAAACTCAGACTCAGAGTGAGGAACTAAAATAAAACATACATTTATCATTCAGTACAATTAACTTTACGTGCTCGTCAGGCTGCAGGGAACACACATCTCACACTCCCTCACTCAACACCTCTCCAAACCAGTTTGACTTTATGATAGGTTGCTTGCAAAATTAAACAAAAATAAATAAAATAGTTGCAGAGTCGTCAAGTGACCAAAAAACTATTGCTTGAGTTTGTATAAGCCACACCAGTAGTGACTGATTTGATCATTATTATTTAGAACACATAATTATTCTGTAAAGGATGTCTTCTGTGTAATTTGAAAATGTTTCTTACATTTAAAAGCAAGCATTATAACTTCCAGGCTATCAGCCAGTGCTTTTCTCATATGTTTTAAACACGGATATGCAGCTAAAGCACATCTTTTTATCCATGGGTTTAGAAAGGCTTGGACTGCTGCATGTTGAAGAAGACAGGACAAACTTCAGAGCAAATTCGCCTCTAGCAACAATGAAACAAAGACTTAAAACGAGTTCAATTCCAACACTGAAGAAAGCAACTTTAGTGCGTGGATAGTGATCGATGATCTTTCCTTTTTTTGTTTTTTAAGTAGCTGTGGTGCAAGCTGCTTAAATCTAAAAAAAATTATCTCTCATGTTACAATGTGGAAACCTGCAGAATAGGCAAGTGCGACCTATACATGTACACTTTTTTCTTGTCAAATTTAGTGGGTGCAGCTTATATTCAGGTGCGCACAATGATCTGGAAGTTACGGTATTAAAGACTGTTCTATGAAGATTGGTATTTAGTATTTAAAGTAACTAGTATAAATTCTACTTTGGCTTCTTTGGTTAAAGGGGCATTATCATGTAAAAAAGATTCAGAGGCTCAATTTCAAGGCGTCAAATTATGAAGTCATATTTCATTTATACAGAATTTTATAGTAAACTAGCAACCAATCAGGTTATCAAATAGAACCTGAAACTTCTTTTGTTTTGGCTGGGTGCAAACTTAAATATTACACTTTTAACATTTTATTTCCAAATGTTCATTAAAATTAATAATATTTTATTTATTTATTTCAGTTTTTTCTTAGCCAAAGAAATTATGAATTCATTTTCTATTTTTAGACTCCTTACATTTACATAATAATAGGAAAATTAGCCATTTGAGTTTGGTAGTTCTTGTTACTAAATGAATATATGTTGACCCCAAACTGCACCAAACGAATTAAAGCACTAAAATTTGTTTTAGTGCTTTAATTTTTAATTCTTGGATATGCACCGACTAATGAATTAACCGTTTTAGAAACTACCAAGTGAAACTCACATTTTTGTAGACCTTGAGGACCACAGGTGATGGGTGGAAGTCCATGTGGAAGTCATCCACTAGGATATGAAGCTTCCTTATTTCCTCTGCCATAGTGTTGGTTACCTGGACAGACAACAAATACACCATATTAATTAGTGAATGTTCATTAATCATTTTGGACGTTCTAATTCACAGCCTATTGTTTTTATTTTTGTCGTTTTGTTAAATTAAGCTAACAATGGACAGTGGCCATGGACAAAAAATTTACTGCCAGTTGAAATAAACATTTCTTTCGATGATAAAACAATGATATACACATTTTGTTTAATGTTTCTTAAACTGCGTTGGATTTTTAACCCATTCTGTTAACTTTTACTTCTGCAATTGAAAATACATGAAATGAAAGCCACAATTTCTTAAAGTTTTCATTTAATATGGATTTAATGGATTAAAATACAGCAATATTCAGCAAAGTTTAACAGTCAAGCACTGGTATTATTTTTAAAACAAATACTAAACGTGATAACACGTAATCTCAGAGTCTGTGACGTCACATGTCATAATTTTACGTGGATCTCACCTGTCTCTCCACCTCGTCTGTGATCCTCTTGATCTTAGCCTTGCAATCCATAGTTAACAGATCCAGTTGTTTCTCTATAAACTCCAGCCGTTGTTGACGATCCTCTTTTGTCTCCAAGCAGTAGAGTCTGAGCAAACATGCACAAAAGTACAAACTCATTGAGCTGAAGAAAAGATATATTTTTAAGATATATTTTTTAAAAGTGGTACTCAGGGTACCGTGACATACACAGACTTTCTCCTACTGGGGCTAATATCTGTAAAAATAAGACATGTATCTTTTTAAAATCCAACCGATTGCAAGCAAAAAAAAAAAACTATAACCTGGTCTATAGAATACAATAGACCAGGCTGTCATTTATTTAAGGCTGTCATTGTGAGACAGTGTTTTGTAAAACAATTATTGTAAAACAAAATTATTTTAGTAATTTAACACAACCAAATCATTAGTACAATTTCAGTCTGTTAGAGACAGTGCTCATATGTTTAGTCTGGACAGTACAACACACACTCACCTCTGTTCTTGAGCAGCTACATGTATCAAGTCCATAATGCGCCGCAGAGCTTCAGATATTTGCTTTGCTCTTACTGTGTGCTGTTCGAACTTGGTCTTCACCGCAGACTGAGATATGCACTCCTAAATACAGCAAACTGATTAAACAGGCAGTCAGGAAATCTGGACATCAATGCAAAATGTGAATGTCTTGAAAAAAATCTAAAACCTGTAACCTGCTCCAATGAAAACCGGCATTTTTGAAACGTGTAAGTGTGTATGAATGACATGCGGAAATTAGCTAAAGCACAATAAGAGGAATGGAAATATTTTATGATGCTCCACAGTAAAAGGGTCTTACTTCAAATCGCCTCTCAAAGTTTTGGAACTCAAACATTCTGGCTTGAAATCCCTCAGCAAGAGCTCCACCTGGAACGACGGCAAGAACAATATGGTTTCAAAATCCTATTGGACAACATATTGGACAAATATATATATATATATATATATATATATATATATAAAACACAGCTATTTGACATTTACATTTTAAAATGTATTTTGAGAATATAGAACCATTTTTTTAAATAAGAACATACTGTTGTATTCTGCAACCTTTCAACAAATGTTCATTTCTTGCTGATTAATTTGATAGATTATTCGACAGTTTTGTGAATTCCAAAAACTATATTAGAGATGAAATAGCTTGTTTTTTTTTTGGTTTTTCTTTAAATGTCTTGTTGTAAATGTTCAAAAATGGATCCTTTTCATGTCTCTTTAAAGTGAAGGGATCTTTAAGATTTGGTTCTCAAAGTCCATTGTTGGTTGACAGTCATTGGTGGGGTTTGGAATTATTGCAAGGTAATTGAACAGCCTTTGTTTTTGTGTCTTTCTTTTGTTCTGTTCCCAAATAATAAACAAAACACAAAGCCTGTTAAATACCACAAGCAATTAGAATCCAATCAACCTGATTCAGGCATTCCTTGGGCTTTCTGCACACGAGCCTGAAGTACTTCTTTAGCTGAAACGAAGAAGATGCGGTCGCTGGCCTGGGCTCTGTCAACAACGCCCAACTCATCCACAAGAAAATTAGTGCAGCGGTCCATGTGCTGTCTGCGAACCTGTGTTAGGATAAACATATGTTGTAAGAAACACAACAGATTTGGGAACAAAGGTTCTGCATGTACAAACACTCCATACAGTTCACCATCAACATAAAATTCCTCCAGGACTGAGACTTTCTTTCCCAGCAAGCAGAGAAGATCCTGTTGGCCATTTTTAATCGTCTTTAAAATATGACACTGGATGTTCAAAGGAGATATTTAAGGCTGTAACTGTAAGGTATTCAAAAGAAAGTGCATCTTAGTTTGCACTAACATGCAAACTAAGACGCATCTTAGTGCTTTTCTGTTTTTCTGCCAAAATTTAAATGCTTGTCAGGCGACTAGGTACCCTTGTGTGAGAAGCTGATGCTGTCCTCTTTGTCTTGAGGTAACATTAGTGCTGTTTTGCCACTCTGTCTCGTTTTTATTCTAAAAATTACTTTTTCAGCAACAAGTATAACTGTTGAAAAGAACATCAGGTGCAGGCTTTTATCATATAAAGTTGACTAACCTCCTCCATATATTCTGGCTCTGAGGCAGAGGCATCCCAGCGGTTGTTGAGGATAAAAACATTCGGACTGGAGAGACGCTGATTGACTTTATGAAAGAAGGACTTCTCCTGCAGAAAGTGAAGATACGTTTAAACCGGATAACTGGAACACGATGGGCGTTTAAATAATTTACATTAAACAGGGAATTGCACAATTCCCAGTTACTTTAGCTTTATCTCATAAAACACTTGAGTCAGTTGTTTCTGCGCAACAAAGATTTTGTGTCTCACTGTTTGCATGAGCGTGGATTCGGAGTTTGCTACTAGAACAAACACATCTGCATCGAGACAGAACTTGTCGATCCAGCTGTCCAGTTCGGTGGTGACGTCGATGCCTGGGCTGGAGAGGAGAAAAGTGTGAAAAACAAAGCTTTATGAGGCAGTGTCAGCTTTTGTGAAAGAATGGATCAAATGGAAATGTTTGGTTACGTTTGTCTTCAAAACTGAGTATTAACACTCCGGTTAAAGCTAAAAATCAACTTTCAGCTAACCTGTCCAAAAGCACCAAATCATCTCTTAGTAAAGCACACTTTGCTTTAGGCCACATGACACAGACCAGACTGCCAGCGTCCAGATCCACGTCCTGAACGAGAGCATGGGCCAGCTGGTTCACCGTCTGATCAGAGACATCAGTGGGTCAATCTTTACTCACAAACAACATACTACCACAAACTGACTTATTTAACATACACTAGTACACTAGTAACTGGAAGTGTTGGTAAGGTCACTAACCGTTATGCTTTTCCTATCCTCAGAGCCTTCGGTGAGAAGGAAGCCTTCATTGCCATCTGTGCCCTCCACCCTCAGGAAACAGTTGGTTGTGTGTCCGATTCCAGATGGCAAAACTTTATCACACAACATGGCATTGATCACAGAACTCTTCCCGTTACTGGTTCTGTGGAAGAACAAATCGGTTATTAGCATGTAAAGCCAGTGAAACCTGCAGTAATTTCAGAAACCTACCTACACTTTATGTAAAATGTTTGATGTTTTGAGACAAGCAAAAACTCTGCTGCTAAGTTTAAATTTCTATGTCTTCTACTCTGTCATCGATTCTCATACGAGGTGCACTCGCATACGGATCAACACGCGATCCGACCACACAGTCGCAAAAAACAGCGAGAGTAAAGGACATCTGCATTTCTCCAACCTTCCTGTGTTCTTAGGGCAAGTGGGGAAGCGGAGGGGTGAATTCAAAATTCACAAATACTTTATTGAGCCCAAAGGGAAATTAAATAGACCGTCGGTTTCCAAAACCGCACAAAAAAACACTTTTGTAAAAGAGTAAATGGGGTCATTGTGACCCCATCACACCGCGCACCGAGTAAAATAACTTGGGAGGAAATTTGAAAGTGTTGTTTTAATGGTTGCAGCTTGCTCTCCTGCAAGTAACAGCATGATTAAGTGTTGTTATTGCTGTTGTAAAAGATGGTAGGAGTGCACCGATTGCAGTTTTTCTGGCCAATATTTAAAAAGCCTGATTGATTTTGGCCTACACCTATTTGTTTCTGTGCTAAATATAACAAAAACTTTCAAAGTTGGCAAGAGAAGGTAAACTATTGGGAAACATAGCCCTCCTTCAGACTCTTGTGGTGGTAGAAAAGACTGGTGGATAAGATCGGTTTCACAGGTCAGTATTGACCGATCGTCGATCATTCAAAATTAAAGAAATCGGGACAACCGGTGCACCCCTAAAATTTACCCACGCCCAAGACCAAAACTCAAGGGAAACACTGAAGTCCACCATAGAAAATCCTTTCTGTCCTCAGCCATCACCGCAACTTGAGTTACAACATTTACTTTCCATTTGGGATTAATAAAGGAAATTGAACTGAGTTTGAATGTTTGTGGGAAATAAAAGTTTGCCTGAGGATAAATACACAATTACCAGAGTGGTAAGCTCTAAAATGCAAGAAAATGTCATTTAATTTACCTTCCAAAGAAAACCACCTTCATATGCCTCCGCGCAAGCACTTCTCCTATTCCTGACACCTTGGACAGGTAACTGCTGACCTCCTGAACTTGCTCCTCAGTGGTCAATGGGTCCAGCTGCTCATTTTTGTAAGTATCTAAATGGAGAGAGATACAGTGGTTAGTCGCTTAATGATCCGTCTTATCCTTGAAACAATCCTAACATAAGGCGTCCTGTTGTGTATAATTTCAGACTATGAAAATGATAGAGCCAGTCAGTGTTTTACCCACTGTAAATTATCAGACTGTTACACTCACAAGGTCACAGACTACTTACTAAAACTTGAAAAAGGACACTCTATGCATACATGATCTTCCAAAGACAAAATGCAGGAGCAAAATGATAGGTTATGAGACCCATCATACACAAATCCAATCAGTTATCTAAAAGAGGAATTGTTGTATTTACATAAAGATGTTTTAATGGTTAAATTGGAGTAAAACATATTTTTATATTCTAATTATAGAGAAGTGAGAGATGTCTTAAGGTGGGAGCAGATCATTTCTGTTTGAGCAATTAAGGACAACTTGGGACTCAAGATTTAAATGTGAAGGAAAAATGCTACCTTGCACAAAGACAGGAGCCAAGTATGAGGAAAAACTCACCTTAAGACAGTTTAAACCTTCAAACGTAGATGCCCTGACTAGGCCTATGCTAAGGTGTCAAAAAAGCACTCATGTCAGTCCACTGAAGAAATATATTTTTTAGTTGAAGAATTTAGTCATTTCATTAGGAATATATTACAGGAATTATATTCTGCTGGATTTTAAATTCAACAAGGTGATCCCCAGGACACATTGTTTTTCCTAATATAAATGTTAGATTTTTCTTTCTTATTGTATTTGACTATCAGACTTCAGTTGTCAAGCCAGTTGTTAACAAATTTAGATTTTATCTGAATGACCTTTTCTTCATGGACCACACACATAAAGCTTTCAGGGTTTTGTTCTTGATTCAAATACTTTCACAAAGGGAAAGATTGTTTCCATCTCACAGTGGAACTGTGGAGATTAGGCATTGGTTGGTTACAGTTTTGAGGTTTAATCCTGTCTAAACGAATAAAATCTGCTGTTCTTTTGCTCCCATGAGAAGACGGATGGCAACTTAGGAGGAAGAAGGTTGCTCTACATACAAAACATGACAGTGGCAGTCAGAGGACGCTTATCAAAACTCTACAGTCAAAAACGGAAAAGCTTGTCTCTACTAACGCCTCATAAATAAAATGTATGAAAATTTGATAGATTTAAAGTAAATAAATAAAGTCTATTATTATTATTATTGCTCTGACAGCAAAGGGTGAAGATCAACTATGTACTCACATCAAAGCATGTTTTTTTTTCTTTTTTAAAAAAAGAAGCAAAATCAGACATTTTAGAGTCGTAACAATAATACCCTGAGACCCCATAAGTGACATTTTTACCAGAGGTTATCATAGGTGATCATTTTACATTAAAAATACCTTCTAGAAAGGCTGCGCTTTCCTTGATGTAGGTCCCAAGTTGTTCAAATATTCCATTGATCTTCTTCTTTGCAGTGACAAAATGCTTCAGTGGTGACACATTTACTTCAGCCATTGTTCTGTTCTTCTTCTTGCATTGAAATTGTAAAGGGCTGGGCCTTGGAACAGATACAGACATGGCACTGCAGAAATCAGAATAAAGGTTATACCCAAACATCTATAGTAAAAGTAATCCACGTATATAAATCTCGCTGTCTGACATCCTTAAGAACCTTAACTGCTTTAAGTGAGTTCCTTAATAAAAAAAAGTCTAAGACATTCACGGATTTGTAAGCTCACAAAAGCAAATATTCTAAAGCAGAAGTTACAAGTCAATTCTTACATCTCTCTTTCTGACTTATTTTTGTAAGTCAGCTCAATTATGTTAAAAAAAGAAAACCTTTTTGTATACAGCCAGGTTTTCATTAGCAGGCCTGAGGCCCAATAAAGGTGGTTAATGAATATTAGCCAAACCTCTCGATAGACAAATAGGGGTGCATCGATAAACCGGTCCCAATTTCATCCAATCTGGGAGATCATCAGCCAATATTTACATATGAAGCCGATCTTATCCACCAACCTTCTCCACCCAAAAACCAGCCACTGTCCTCTTTTGCCCTTCAGTGAGAGAGGTTAAATGACAGACCCACCAATCTGTACATTTGCAGTTAACAATGGTCACCCCTATTTTTGGCAATTCAGCTACTTTCCTGCTTTACTTGGCATCATTTCAGACAAAACAAGAAAAGAAAATGTATTGGCCAAAGCGGTCAGGCCTGTTAAAGATCAGTGGTTGGCAACTGGTCAGAAAACTGCAGTCGGTGCACCCCTAAAAACAAAAACACTTCAAATATACTTTAAAATATAAAAGTAATATTACAAGAATGACACTAATGAAAGAAAAGAAAATAGTTTAATCATGTTTCATTTAACTACAAACTACAAGCCTTTTCTAGAACGTTTTATTCACCTATGAAAAGTTAACTTTCTTCAGAAAGTCCATATAGATTTTGTAATTGTAGACAGTTTTTAAAAGGCAGGCTGACACCTGGACTAGATAAAGCACTTCTTCCCTAAACAAAACCTAATTTTCTTTTTTTCGCCTCTGCTTGGTGTGCTATGGTACATGTTCGTGAGAGGCTACTTATGATTTCTGAAATGTCTTGCATACATTGTTATTCCAATTTATCGTAATAATAATAATAATAATAAAAAGTCTCAAAGAATAAACAGTCCGGGAGTTTTCGTCTCAACTGCAGAGGCGCAGGCAAATGTTAAAAACTGATGTTGTAAAATAGTGGAGCTACTTGCCTTGGATCGGGGTGTTTTCACGAACAGACTGCTTGCATCGCTGGTTCGGACAGGCTCGGTATCCTGGCATGCACACGAGCTGCGAAGGTTAGTGTGTGACCATCTGAGCCGTCAGGCGAGAATAAAACCCGTCATGCCGCAAGCGTTTCCGGCGACACTGCAATTTTGACAGCTTCTGTTCGTTAAAACCGCAAATATCAGCTATGCTGTTGGGTTAAAGCAACACAGGCTCTGCGCCCTTCCTATTAGCTTATTTCGTCCCCTCTCTCCAAACAGACAGCTGAGCTCTACAGGAAACGGAAACAGAAGCGCATCCGCTCAAGACAGAAACTTGTCTTCTTCTTCTTCTTCTTCTAGGCTGACAGACCAAGAATAAAAATGGATCATCGCCGCTAACTGGACTGGAGTTTGGAAATAATAATAATAATAAAAAAAACATTACAGTAGATTTTTTTTTCTAGAAGATTTTTACTTTTCAAAAAATTAAAAGCTATTATTTTAATTACTTTGCTTCCAAAAAGATTTTCTTTTGTGCATTTAATTTATTCAGTCCTTGTTTGAGCCCCTTTGTGGTTCATGTGTGATGCACCTTCTTTATAATAAAAGCATAAATATATGTATTTTGTTTTTCCTGGTCCTCTATATATGAAGACATTCGGGACAAATTCAAGTAAACTCCAATGAGGGTTTTTTTTTTTTACCCTGATTAAGGCTTTCTAATGATTTTAATGAATTTAGGTTTGTTAAAGCTGCATTATGTGGCTTTTTTTTTTTTTTTGAAACTGCCTCTATGTCATGACAGTGTAATATAAGATGGGTAATCTGTGAAAAAAAAATTTGTGTACAAGTGCTTGGTAGAAACAGGAGCTTCAGAAATAGGGGGAGGGTATATCATACTATATATGCACAGATATGCTCCTATCTGTGCAGTGTTGCTCATAGAATTAATATAATGGGGCTAACAGTAAATTTTGTATGAGTTCCAGCACGTCACAGGATTAAGGGAAATGAAATGGCAGACAGGATGGTTAAGGAGAGTACCAATCAGGTAAGAATAGATATTAATGTTAGTATTAATTCAACAGAAATAAATTGTTTAATGAAATAAAACATGAAAGAGAGGTGGCAAAAGTTATGGCAAAAATTATGGGTAGAAGAAAAAAAAGCACAGTTGTTTTTCGAAAATCCAAGAGAACTGGACAAATGGGAAGAACAGAAAGAAACAGGAGAGAAGAGATAACTATTTCATGACTTACACAGGATTGAATAGTAAATTTATTTTTGAGGAAAATGTGACAGGGAAAATGTGACTGTGGGGAAGATGAGACAATAGAACAGGTTATTTTGCTTTGTATGAATTACAGGATTCAGAGAAACAAGTTAATCAGGAACCTTAGCAATATGAACATGAAACTTGACATTGTTGATTTATTGGAAAATGATTCGGTAAGCAGAGGATGTCAGGCTATGTTAGATTTTTTGAAACAGTGTAAGTAGTATAATAGGATGTAGTAGTTTTTTTGTCATGTGGTTCACACTCCTTACCGGTTGGTGGCGGTAATGCTCACCTAACTTTTTTTTGCCAACCGCCAATAAATTTCAAGAAAAAGAAGAAGAAGCCAAAGAAGAAGCTGGCGCGAAGCTAATGAAGTTTCCATCAGTGACAACAAACTTTCCCTGTAATATGCTTCTTTATGTTGAACATATAACTGAACTGTAGTTAGTCCGGCTGGGGAGACAGAGATGCCTTCACTGAATCTGAGAGGAGTGACAGTAAATTTCCCCTTCACTCCGTACGAGTGTCAGAAAGACTACATGAGCAAAGTGTTACAGTGTTTGCAGGAGGTAAGTTCCCATGGAAACACGAGAGCTTTCTATACACTTCCACACCTGTTGCACCTGCTGTGTGGCAAGCAATAAGTGCCAAGCTGTTTCGTATACTTTGAGGAAGAATGAATGGTGAACTTTTGGTTAAAACATGTTTATTTTTTCCTTCAGTGGTTGGAGAATCCAGAAATTTTTACTCAAGTAACAGTGATACTTCATAATACAATTATTCAAGAAAAAGTTCAAAGTAGTAGAGCGTAGTATAAATACTCCTAAAAATAAATGTTTTCAAAAAAGCTACTCAATAAATGTGAGTAAATGTAATTAGTTACTACTCAACTCTACATATTGTATATGTATTTACAAAGTCTGCTGGCAACAATGTGTATGTGCTTTATTTTTTTAATTTGTGCAAAAATACTTATTAATATTTCTATTCAATATACAATCTGATTCAAATGAGTCATTCTTGACAAATGACTCAGAAGTCTTGTTATTTGTCATAAAAGTCGTGGCAGCTGACACTGAATCTGTGGTAGAAATTGTGTCACCTGCCACAAAAGTCAGAAGCTGATGCGACTAAGCTGTGGCAGCTGACACTGGAAAATGCCAGTAGAGCTGCCACTGCCTCGATTTGAGCTCGTCCCTACTGTCCTTGGTCTATTAGGAGTTAAATGCAATAAAGAAAATAAATTCTGTAAACGGTGTGTGTCTGGTTTCTTGTTTCCAGAAAGTTAATGGGGTTCTGGAGAGTCCGACAGGAACTGGCAAGACTCTGTGTCTGCTGTGTGCCACTCTGGCATGGAGGGAGCACTTCAGGGACTCTATCTCTGCTCGCAGGCTAGCAGACAAGCTGAAAGGACAGGAGTTGTTCCCAAACACACCTCTGGCTTCCTGGGGGACAGCTGCTACTGACGGGGACAAGCCAAGTATGTTACTTTGTTTTCCCTGTGTCTTCATCACAGAAGACGTCCCTGCATGTTTGAACCATAGTTGGTATTTTCTGCAGACAGGTACTGACCAGACGGTGGTTCTTGCAGGATGATCATCTTGAGCAAAAACTATCCAAGATTTCATGTTAAGATAGTTTTTCTGTTATTATACAGACACATATCTGTGGATGCCAGACTCATTGCAACTCCATGTTATTTCATGCTATGTTTTAATTATCTCTTGTTTATACTTTCTGTGTACCTCATGTATTCTATTGCTGTTCACTGTGATTCCATATATTGAGCAGTCCTCCATAACTTGGTAGTGGTAAACAGCCTGCATATACATTTTCTGAAATACCATCAAGAATAATGATCAAATATTACAATAAAGACTAGAATTAATTGATGTTCCAGTTATAATTAGTCAGAGACAGTTATAAACAGGTGAGGTTTCAGCCTGGGTTTAAAGAAATTCTTAAGTTCCATCAGCTTTGCAATTTTCTGGAGAGTTGTTCCATATTAGAGGTGCATAAAAACTGGCCCAGAGGAAAACCCAGAATATGCTGGAGGTTCAGTGTTGGCACTGTGGCCCCAGTGGCTGGAGAGACGGAAATCTGGGCTTCTACAACCCGACCCTGGGTTAAGATGAAGATAATGGATTGATGGAGCTGATCATCCTGTTAGAAACTTCAGAGAGAAGCAACAACTTCTAGTTGATGCAACTTCATCCCTTGACTGTGTTTCTTCTTATCTTTTTATCCTTCAGCCTACTACACTGATATTCCCAAGATCATCTACGCTTCCAGGACTCATTCACAGCTCGCACAGGTTATCTCTGAGTTAAAGAACACTTCATACAGGTAAACAGTCTTATTGATAAGATTTATACTGTGTCATTGGGTTTGCTTAATGGAGATTATAGCGAGAGTTGAAATTAGTGTTTTAAAGATTTTACAGATATGAGACAGGTAGACATTTGCTGTAGTAACTTGTACAAAATAGAAGTTGGTAGTTTTTATTCAGTCAATTGTTTAAGTCATTGTTGCTGATACATTTACACTTGCTGAGAAATTATCTGAGATGGGACACCACCCAAGACATTCTGGAAGTAGCAGAAGAACATTTAGATTTACTCTCTGAAGGCATGATTGATACTTTGTTCTGTCTCCTTCTTTCTCCATTCATGTTCTACTTTACTCTCTTCCTATTCCAAACAATAACAGTTTCTATATGTTGTTCTTTCTTTAGAAATCTAAGATAAGATAAAAGATCTTAATCAATTTGATGAAGGCATCTCAAGTTTTATTAACATTTTCACATGTATCCTTTTAATTGGCTTAATTGAGGCTCTTTTGGCTTTCCATTCCTTACCCTGTTTGTTATTTATACTACTTCCTACTGTATGTTATTCATTAAAATTTGAGCTGACTGCATGGCACATTAATGATAACCCCACAAACACAAATGGTGCTTTTGAAAAGCACACACATGTGTAATGCGCTTCTTTAGGAAACCAGTCAAATAAAGAATAAATAAATATTGATTGGAATTTATTGTGACAACAATAAATCAAGTTTATCAGGATAAATGATACAATAAATGCCCACCCCTAATAGCAGGCATCTATGCAGCCATGAACTCATTTGTATACCAAAGTATACAAATACAGATAGTGTCCCATCTCAAACTCTGGAGTCAAATGGGGAGGCTGTGTGCATTAAAGTTGGAACTGTTGAGCTGAATTTAGTGTTTCAGGTTAAAATTGGTGAATGCCAACATCATAATTTGGATTTCTCTGTATGTCTGTTGAATTAGGCCAAAGGTGTGTGTGCTGGGGTCAAGAGAGCAGCTGTGTATCAACCAGGAAGTAATGCGTCAGGAGAGCAACCACATCAAGGTAACCTCGACTTGGGTGTTACAGTAAATAATACCAGAGACCTGTTGTCTCAAGTAGATTGAATAATTCTGCTACCAAGCCAACTAACAATCAAGCTAATAAATTGGGCCATGCTTGGTGGTTGGTGGTTTAAATAGGGATGAACTGATTGCAGTTTTCTGGCTGCTGAGTTCGATTTTTGTTTGAAAAGTTGCTAAATATAACGGCAAACAGCGGGGTGACTGCTGATAACCACCCGCATGTGCAGATATGACCTGCATGTGTGGGTGGTCTGTCAGTCATCCCTCTCTCTTAAAATCAGAAGGTAGCATCAACTGATTTTCAAAAGCAGCTAAGATTGGTGTCACAAAAATGTCCTGATCATACAAAAATTGGGAAATCGGAGCTGATTAATTGGTGCACACCTAGTTTAAAACTCCTTCAAGTCATACATGAGCCAAAACGTCTTGTTCTGTCTTTGAGTCTCTCGAGATGAATTGGAAGGCCATTGCCTTTTGCTGCTCGCTCCAAGCAGTGTGACATGATGCCATATCACGTGACATGGTATAAAATGAATGAGCAGATTAATTTTTGTGCTCAAAATGAATCCTTGTATTAAGCCAGTTTGTACATATCTTGAGGTAATTTAAAATCTTCTGTTATCCAGGTTCATATGTGCAGAGGAAAGGTGTCCACCAGGTCATGTCAGTACTACAACAATGTTGACGGTAATGATCAGTTTCTACCAGGGAAGTGACCTCAACTGAGCAAAAACATGAGGAATGCTGTTATGCTACTAGGAGTCTAGTGTTGGTTATGAATATGTGAAATAATTGCTTTGGGCAATTATTAATGAAGCCAGTAATTCAGATCAAAATGACATCTGAATTTAAGAAAATAGTCAAATATTTCAGTGTTGTGTTTGTTTACAAGCATTAGAGATTCATTAATTAGATAGTCCAAGAAAAGCAGGGTATCTTTAAAATAAGATTAGCAGTTGTCTAAATTATGATTCTTCCTTTTCACTGTCTTCCTTTAGAGAAGAGCACAGACAGAGACTTGGTTAACTCTATCCTTGATGTGGAGGATTTGGTCAAATTTGGCAACAAACAAAGGTAACCCTACTACCTCTCTGACTGTTTACTTACTTGAACGATGTCTAAAGCATTCACATGTGATCTGCTATATCTCTCCAGGGTCTGTCCATACTACATCAGTCGTTCTCTAAAGCAGCAAGCTGATATCATTTTCATGCCATACAACTATCTGCTGGATCCAAAAGTGAGCTAAGTCATGGATGGACGGCTTTGTCATTGTCTGTGTTGATTTTCATTTCTCTTTATATAACCAAACACTTTAAATTAAGAAAAGGAGTCATGATTGCGAAAGAAATAAGTCCTGTCTTCCTAATACGGTTGTTTGGCCTGATAAAACTCCTTGTTTTGGCATAAAAGGGTCTTCGTTCCTTTGGTGAGGTGTCTAACAAGTGTGCTCCTGAAGAACCTGTTATTTTTTGATGATTCATAGGTCACTGCTGTGTCTTAACAAAAACCAATTTTCTCTGAAAAAGTTGTGATGTTGTCCTTTTCTCCACAGAGTCGCAGGGCTCACAATATTGAGCTGAATGGAGCCGTGGTGATTTTTGACGAAGCTCACAATGTGGTAAGAGCTATTCACTGTACTCTAAAAATGTTGATCGTCTAAATCAGTGGCATGTCTGGATGTCGCTCATTGTGTATCCAAACAAAGAATTTGGCTTCGGCTTCAAACACTCACTGTCCAGACGGTAGAAAAAAAATTAGACATGATTCAAAACATATTTTACAAATAAAAAACTGAAAAGTGCGGTGTGCAAAAGTATTAATCACCCTTGAGTCAATACTTTGTGGAGCCACCTTGTTTTTATGATTTTATATGCACACACATCACATGAAGCTTTTCTGTGCTCTGCAGGAGAAGACGTGTGAAGAATCGACGTCCTTTGACCTGACTCCATACGATATCGCTTCTGCCATCACTGCTGTGGACCGGCTGCTGGTGGAGCAGGCTAGAGAAGTCAGCCAAGGAGGCTCTATTACAGAAGACCACAATGTAGAGTCCCTCAGCTCAGGTTAAGTTTCTCAAATAGCTAATTCAATCATTGACTTCTAGAAAGCAAGTGAATTAACCCTTTTCTTTGTAATGCAATGCTATAGAAGTCTTGAAGTCATAAATTGGAGTAATTTGGGTTGAGAATTTATGAAAACATAAACTGCAGATTTGTACCAGGAAAACAAGTAACTTTGTTTCATCTCTGCATTTTTTTCAGGTTTAAAATTAGATATAAATACAATTGCTAAAATCAAACGTAAGTATAAGTTATGAGCAACATTTTTCTAGTGGTATCTCCGATTGTATTTGAAGACATGTTCTGTCTGCTTTGACAGAAATACTGCTGGATTTGGAAGCTGCCATTGATTCGTATGAAGTTCCAAGCGACAAAGGCATCACAAAACCAGGAATGTAGGTGATTTTAACAGCTTGTGAAATTATCTTTTTACAAATACAATCTTTTGTACATACCTACATTTTTATTTTTTGATGCACAAAAATAATATTTTCAACCCTTTGTTATACAAGTTTACAAAACTCAAGTCTCAGCTGCACATTCTAGTTTATAAATACAAAATATATATGACTGAAATTTGTGCTGCTCTGACTGCAGCATTCAGTCAGAGCAGAGAAGATTCTTATTTCACTCTGTGTCCACTTTACACATTTGCCAAGCTTTTTAGCTTTTTAGTGGTTTGAGCAGCTACGCTCACTATTCCAAGTCCACACTCACTACGAGACTGTGTGTCAGAGTGAGATGGTTTTAGACCTGAATGTGGGGCTGTGATGTAGTTGTACCAAACTGTGCCACTGCAGCCAATAGGAAAATTCACCTGCTTAGGCAATGTTCGACTGAAAGCAGGCAATGAGACGGTGTGAGCAAAAAAAATGCAGAACTAGACAAATTTATATTAGAATGTCAACAATTGCACAGAAACATAAATATGTTACCCTAAATAATAACCAGAGAGTTTATCAGCAAAAAAAATTGAGTTGGGTGTTAATTAAATGTCCCTTAAAAGTTCACTATCATGCTTCCTTGAACTAGCTAGGATAAGTCTGTCGGCTATGCAAAACATATTAATTACATTTAATACACAAAATCATTCTTGAATATTAAGATTTCACCCAATCAGTTCTGCCTATTTTGAGCTCTTTGAGGAATGCATTGTTGTAGTTTTAACTCAGTGTTTACATTAACGACACTGACAGGTGAAAATGGCTACCAGCAGACACACAGTGGTACAACCCGTTCATCTTTGACCCCAAAGCAGAAGAAGTGCCGCCTCCTGAACAACCTTCAAACCACAACCACTGAAGGATTAAACACTGCAGATCTGAAACACATTTATATTGTTATTAATTCAAACTCAAGATTCTGCTTTGCTTCAGGCCAAAGCAAATGTGAAAAACAGCATGTCAGTCAATTTTTGTGTCATGATGTGAAGTACAGCAGCTGACATCAGCACCATAATTCAGCAGAAAGACCCTTTGTTTTGATTGGTTTTTTTAATGTGAAAACATGGCAGACACTAGAACATTACCAAATTCTAAATGTAGACTTTCTATCACTTTCAGTCCCGACAATAAATGATGCCTTAACCACAATATGTCTTTCCTCATTAAAAGTTTGCATCCTTGTCTGTTTGTGCAGCCAACCGTGCAGCATCCTATGATAATTTTTAAAGTGAAATCAACAAAATGAAAGTGACTTTAGGCCATGTCTGTTTTCTGACAGGCTACACATGAGCTCATAGGTTGTTTTGACATCCATCATGGCGGAGGGGTACAGTTCTGAACAGTGTGACTTCATGCGCAAAAGGTCAAATACTAAAAAATGGCTGGGTTTTTTTGTTTTGTTTTGTTTTTTGCTCTTGCGCTGTTTTTAGAAGCAGAGACACCAAAAAGGAAAGACAGAAACATGTAGTGGCCCTTTAAAAAGCTATTATTAACATCATTTCCATTTTTGGCAGATACCAATTTCTAATCATTTTTTATCTGAAAAGTCCCTAAATATAGCGACAAAGTCACTAAGTATGAGACAGAGGGGTGACTATTATTAATCCCATAGGTGCAGACGTGACCTGGTGGGTGGGTCTGTCTGTCAGCCTTCTCTCATGGCAAAGCAGAGGGAGACGGTGGCTGATATTAAGACCTCTGTGGAGGAAGATAAAATCAGTGTCACATGTTGGCCTTGGCCCATTGCCAGGCTCCCAAAATTAAGGACATATTGGATGATTTATTGTCCAGCCAATTTATTAGTGTGTTGGGCTGATCCTGGACAGATATGACATGTCCCCTTCTTTCTGTATCAGCTTCATCTATGAGCTGCTGGAGCGAGCCCATCTGACCTACAAGACCAAGACAGAGATCCATGATGCTTTGGAGCAGATCATTGGAAGCTTGGCTGGACGTCAGTATGACAGCATCTCTTCATATTGCTGCTTTGTTTATTATACGTTTTCTACTCCTTTTCATAGCCTTTAATGTAATAATTATGTTACAATAATGTTATGCATGTGCAGATTTTTTTTCTCTCACCAATCATTTACATAATGTTTTTAACCAGTGCCAGGAATTTTCCTCAGTACGGCAGGACTGCAGAAACTGGTTGATATGATACAGGTGAGTTTGAGGAAACCGCTAGGAATTTACCTGACTTAGTTGTTTTGACTTGGAGGATCCAATGTGTGTTAACAACTCAGAAAAAGTAGTGATTATGTTTCCATCTTTAGGATGTAGTTTGTGTTTCTACATTTCATCCAGTTACATCGGTGGAATATAAAACCATTTGTTGGATGAAAACTAGTAGCTCTTTTAAGAAGATGTCTGGAAACTCTTTTTTTTTTTATGCAGAGAAAAGTTCTATAAAATCAGACTTTCTTCATATACCTGAATGTTCACTCACTCAGTTCCACTGATAGAAAATCCTTGATTCTGTGTAGCATTTGATTGACATGCTGTTTTTAAAGGTCTGTGCTTCTTCTTTACCAGATTAGTGATATATATATATGAATTTCACTCAGTAATAAATTATGATCATTTTGAGTTTAAATCTTCTGTTATTTTACAGTAAAATCTTAAGATATCTGAGGTCACTTTTAGCCACATATGCTGGCAAAATTAGCTTTAGTCATCTAAAGCCAATTTATTCTTCCCAAGTCTGTTGCAGTGGAACAGTGACTTCTTCTTGTGTTCTGCTCTGTTAGTTGGTGTTCTGTGGGGAAGCATCGGATCAGGACAAACAGAAGCAGATGGAGTTCAACACAGCCCATTTTAAGGTCTGTTCAGTAAATAATAATAACAGTAACTACAATAATAGATTGTTTTTATAGTGCCCTTTTACATCAAATTGAGGTCTCAAAGAGTACGTTCACACGCTGACGATGGGAAGCTACTGGATTGTAGCTACAGCTCCCATGTGCAGTCTGGCAGAAGCAAAGCTGCCATTTTGCTCTATCTGCCCTTCTGACCAAGTTGTTTGTGCCAAGGACAAAAACAACGAGTGGAAACATGGATAGAACCAGCTACCCACCAATTGCAGGGAGAACTCCTATCGCTGTCGCCCCATTTCTTTGCTCCAGAAAAAAAAAAAAAACAATAATAATAATTTTATCTAGTGCCTGCTGATCTTGCTTGCATGCTAACCTAAGGTGTGATGGTCTGCTTGTTTCAGGTTCATATCCATCTTGACAACAGCTACCAGAGAAAAAAACAGACCCCTGATTTGTGGTCTGCTCCTTCTTCAAAGAAACAAGGTATGGATCTCTGGTAACATGGTTATTTATTTAAAACAATTATCTTTAGCTCATGTTTTTTATTCTGTAACGTTACATCCGTAGAAAAAAAAAAGGGATGATGGAATATGCATCCATCAAGCTGGTTTCTGTATTTGTTTTGTTATTATTAGTTAGAAAATGGTTTTGAGTGCAGAAGCTCTTTATAAAATTATTAGTATAATAAACAAATGGAGAACAAATGAAATGTAGGACCAAAGCATACCTCCTCTGGTAGATGAAGAGCATGTGACCTATTTTTCAGGTGCATAAATATAAACTGATTACCAGATTTTCATCTAAAGTCTGATGGTTAGTGTTTCTCTATAAGTTCAGCTCATCTTATAGATGACTGTTAATTTCCTGTGCAAATGAGTAGACATAAGACTGGAAATGAACAAGAAGGCTACCAAAGAACAACCTGAGAATCACTGATGAAGATCACTTTATAGGATTACAAAAAACATGTGTTGTCACTGGAGAGACTAGGTTTTTTCAGATTGCTATTGTTCTGATCTGTGAGTAAATTGTTCAGACAGCTCTCTCTCAAGGCAGAGAGAGAGGGTCTTACTCATCCAGCAGTGAACTCATCCAACAGTTGGATGAGTTAAGATGTGTGATCTGCTTCTGTGTGTGTGTTGTAGGCAACATCCTGAGTTACTGGTGCTTCTCCCCTGGCTTCAGCATGCAGGATCTGGTGAATCAAGACGTTCGATGTGTTATTCTGACCAGTGGCACCCTCTCTCCCCTGACCTCTTTCACCTCTGAGATGAGGATGTAAGACTCCTCTAATCAGTTTATAATACAAAACGACAAGGATAAAACAAAGATTATTTTAGGCTTGGTTGATATTTGGCCCATGGATAAATTAACTAAATCATTCACTTTTTGTTTTCCTAGCTGATAATAGAACTGATGTTTTTTTTTTTTTGTTTTGTTTTTTAATTGTTCAATAATTAAGTTAATGAAGACAGCCTTTATTCTGTGTTTCCTTATTCTAACCTTCTGTATTTGAACAGCTTGTGATGGATTGCGTTGTCAGTTTTTTGAACCTGTGTCTTTCTATGATTCGGTTCTTTTATTTGTTCCAGAAAATTTCCGGTGCTTCTTGAAAATGGTCATGTGATCGATCGAGACCAGATCTTTGTGAGCGTTATTGATCGAGGTCCAGATGGAGTTCACCTGAGTTCAGCATTCGATAGAAGGTAAAAGTTCAACAAAGTTCTACATCCAAATATGAGTATTAATTTATATGTAAATGTATTGTTTGATAGCTGTGATGGCGCCTGTGCAGCAGCTGTGTTGATGTGTTTTATCTTTGCTAGGTTTAATCCTGATAACATGACTTCTTTAGGAAACACTGTAGGTAAGATCCAGCTTCTTTTTTTGTTTTTATTACTTTCTTTTTTGTTCTGTTCCCCACTGCTGAAAATAAAGACACAATCATCCCTAGATCAATGTGTAACAGGGAATTCTCAGAGCAAACAAAAAAAAAAACCAAATAAATCTTTTATGATGTTGTTATAAGTTGTTTGCTAACTGCTGCTGTTGGGAAATTAATACTCCAATTGAATTTAAATCAGTTGTGATAGTTGATATTATTCAATCACAAGCTGTCAGGTTTTGGAAATAATGAACATTTTTTGATTCCATATTATTTCATTTTGAAGCTCCTTCTGGTTTCTTGTTGTTGTCTTTGGTTTCTCCTCAGCCAACCTTAGCCGGGTGGTTCCTCATGGCCTCTTGGTGTTTTTTCCTTCCTTTCCTTTGATGGAGAAAACTCTGGAGTTTTGGAGGGTGAGTCCAAAGTCTCCATGATAACTTTTAGAAAACATCTATGCAGTTCAAGGAAATCCCCCCCTCCCCCCGCCTCCCTTATCTTGCTTTCTTGTCTTATTTTCTATGAATTTAAAGTTTTGATTTGCTGGACAGAATTTTTACATTTTTGAAAGTAAAGGGCAATACACACTGGGGGCATCAGACATGTGTTAGAGTAAATGTTGCTACTGTTTTCTGTCAACCAACCCACACCAGGACCATCTGATCAGCTGTCAGATGATCCTGTTTGTTCCTTTTCAAATAGGTTCCAGTCAGAAACAACAGCTTTGTTTTTGACTGGA
Organism: Poeciliopsis retropinna; assembly: GCA_010277075.1. Classification (NCBI taxonomy): domain Eukaryota; kingdom Metazoa; phylum Chordata; class Actinopteri; order Cyprinodontiformes; family Poeciliidae; genus Poeciliopsis; species Poeciliopsis retropinna. The sequence goes on from VMRM01000009.1 coordinate 4,654,342, forward strand.
AAACTTGCTAATACCAACAATAAAGTCTTAAAAACTGCAAACATTTTAGAAATACTTAAGCAAACAAGCAATGCTAAGCCTGGTGGGGGCACAAGTGTAGCCTGGTGGCCCACCAGGCTTGTAAAACACTGGGGGAAACCCTGAACCTCCTTCGCTGATGTTCAGCGTGATGCATCCTGTGTGTGTAAAGGTGCCATGCTAACTGATGAGGCACCATGTTGCTGCTCGCCTTAAAGCTTTTCCTCTGTGTTGCGTGTCAAAGGATTTTGCTCTGAGTTTGGTTTTTCTCTCCAGGCCAACGGACACACGGATCGCATCGAGAACATGAAGCCCATGTTTGTTGAACCCAAAGGGAAGGGAACCTTTAACGAGGTGAGCTAGGTTTTCATTAAATCGAGCAACTGGAAAGACACACAGAGGAATGAAGAACAAAAGAGGAAAAAATGAGGAAATATTTCTTCTTACAGATTAAATAGCCTTTTTAAATAACATTAAACATATATTTAACGCATTATCTTGATGTTATGTTTTGCTGAATCAAATTTTTGTCAAAGTGCATCCATCTTCTTTGCATTTTTTTTGTGGATTTCTTATTTTTCAATAAGAAAATGTTAAGAACCTGCATATTCAGGGTCTCCAGGATTGTAGTAGTTGGTTTGGATGTCTTTGCTGACCTGAGCCTGATTGTGTGTGTTTAAAGGTTATTGATGGGTATTACAACAAAGTGAATGATCCAGCGTCTAAAGGAGGAAGCTTCTTTGCCGTCTGCCGTGGGAAGGTAAGCTCATAACGACACAATGACAGCGCATCATCTTCATCGTGGTTTTGCTCCAACGCTTTATGGATGATAGAAGAAATATGCAGCTGACTGTTGTCTTGGTACACCGGACCCTAATGGTGTGTTGAGAATGATTCTGTGTTTTGATGATGCATCAAGGTTTCTGTTAAATGTTTTAGTTTTAAGAGTTCTGAACTTTTCTGAAGCAAAACAAGTGAATGGAAGAAGCTGAAAGTATCACTTCTCTACATGTTACGTTTGTAGATGTCTGATTCAGTTGAAATCAGGAAGAACTTGTAAATTTATGTTCACAAAATGTTTAATCTTTGCCATCTTAGTTGTGGGAAGTTCTCCTGAGAAATCCATGTTGGAGGTTTTATTGACCAGAAGCAGCTGATGGGTACTGGAAGCCCAAGCGGCTCACGTGGTTTCTGAAGCAAACACCCGGGTGTGAGAGAACTAGGTAGAAATATTCCAGACTTCTGCAGGGACTTCATTGCTCCTCAACCAACCTTTCTCTTTAATAAACTCCCCAAATTACCTGCAGTAGATGGGATCTTCACTGTGTGAATGGCCGACTATCTCACAGCAGTCCCGTTCCTGTTGTTCTATCCCTAGGCTAGTGAGGGTTTGGATTTTGCAGACACCTTCGGCCGGGGTGTCATCATCACCGGCCTGCCGTTTCCTCCTAAGTTTGACCCACGAGTCATCCTGAAGATGCAGTTTTTGGACGAAATGAGCAGGAAAAAATCTCCAGGAATGCGGGTAAGGTTAAACTGGCAGCTGAGCACCAGAAAGGCCATTTTGATGAACAGTGGTGACATGATGCCTCTTCCTGTCAGTACCTGTCAGGTCAGGAGTGGTACAAACAGCAGGCCTTCAGAGCAGTGAACCAGGCCATCGGGAGAGTTATCCGCCACAAGGAGGACTACGGAGCCATATTTCTCTGTGATCAAAGGTATATATCCTTGTTTTTATCCTGGTGATATAAAAAGAGCTTTATAAATTAAATGTATTTCTATTAGTAGTAGTAGTAGCATTATTTTTGGTTCCATGTTAGTTCATCATAGTTTTAAGTACATTTGGTATAATTAGGCAGCTGGTGATTAGAACAGAGTCTCAGTTTAATGATGCATTCAGCTGGTTGACAGAAAGTGGTTCTACTGTTATTAATCCATTTCATAATTTAGTTATTTTTTAATTTATCATGATGACTCACTGAGGCGTTTTCTTGCACTGTTCTTCAAGCCTCTTTTTTTTATTTATTCTAAATAATTTGGAATTACATTGGAAATTAATTTACATTCAAACATACACAGTTATTGTTTCAAGATTTATTAAGTATTGGTTCTTCCAGGGAGTTTGGGAGCAACACAAATATTTTTGGGCCAATAATGTTTATTTTAGTATTTGACTTTAACAAGACAGGGTCACTAAGAGAGTTGCAGACTTTTCGTGTTCATGTTTCTTTCCGATTCAGGTGTTGCTTTTATGAACAATTATTTCCCAGGTTCTGGATGCTGAGCAGCTAAAAGGATTTTTGCTCTTACATTTTAAAATTTTGAACAGTGGTTATGATGTGAGGGGGATGTATTATGAATAGTCATAATACATAAACCCTAGATATTACAGGAGTTGACTCCACAATCACTCCTTGATGATATGAGTCACGATGACATTTAATTTCCTTTTGTGATGAATTACAATTTATTGAACTGAATTGAAAGTTTGTTGAGTTTTACATTTAATCACAAAAACTTTGACCACAACTCCTAACACTGGATATCTCTGTTTCTCTGGGGAAAATGGAAACTTCCTTGTGTTTTCTTTTCTCTCTAGGTTTAAAAGCTTTGATGCCAGAGCTCAGCTTCCATCCTGGGTCAAGCCGTACGTTCGCCTCTATGACAAATTTGGGAACGTTGTCCGTGATGTGTCTCAGTTCTTTCGGGTTGCACAGAAAATAGTACGTTGCATTACTTTGAATGATTTTATCAATTAAAACCGTTTCCCTGTTTATGAATTTGACCATTTTGACCTATAAAGTGCTTATAAAATATTTCTAAGTTAGCTCAGACATGCTGTATTGTGGGTGTTTGTTGTGACTAAAGCTTCAGTGTGGTTGTGTTCGAATGCTCCAGAGGCCTGTTGTGGTGAAGATGCCTACATTAGAAAATCTTCCAACCGAATGCTCATCAAACACTCCCAGTTTTTCCTCCGACTCTGCCTCTGAAAGTTACCACACCCAGAAAGCAAAGGCCCTAGATGCACACCTTCCCAGCCTCAAGAGAAGAAAACTGGGTCAGTATTGTATTTTAAAAATGCTTTGGTGTCAATCTGTCATCTTTCTGTTCATTATTCTAGTCATCTGTCAGCCGCTTCAATACTTTCTATAAGTATTGAAGTTCATAGTTGAAATTTTAAACCTACAGAACTCAAGAAACATCACATCTTAAAAGAAGGGTATTCTGTATTACACACCTTTTTGAGCCTTACATTATGTTCTAATCTCATTCTCTCGTCATAATCATACATGGAATGTTTCATGCATGTTTGAGAAATCAAAGTCAGATTTCTTTTAAGTTATGTTTGATAAATACTTCTTATGCAACTGTAGGTGACATAGTTATATTATGCTTTGTGCCCTGAAATAAAGCATATAAAACACTAACTTCTAAGGTCCAGTACCTATTTTCACCTGATCTAACAAAATCACATTCTTCCTCTTTTTTTTTATTTATTTTTTTTCTTGTTGCTGTTGTTGTGTTTCTTAACTGTTTTCTAGCAACAGTTTCTAGGTTTTCTTCTTATCCTTTCATGTATAACATCATTAACTTAATAGGAACTGCAGACAAAGAAGAAAATCTGACACATTTTATGTTAAAATGGCTATTTTATGTGGCGTGTTTGTGATCAGATGAGCAGAGCAGAGCTAACGGAGTGGCTAAGCTGTGCATCGCCTATGAGAGTGAGGTGCAGGAAAGTCAGAGGAAACCAACCAACCTGCTGGACGCTCTGGAGAGAGGTGACCGGTGCTGGGAGGAAGACAAGAGCGATGTTGGAGAGGAGAAGGTGGGCTGCTGGTTACTTCGTGATCAGCATGGAGTCACAACGCTGTCATTTCATATGATTTGTGGACTTTTTGCTTCTGAAGGCCAGCCGCTTGTCCACCTTGTCCCTCCAATATGACAAGAAGATGGAGGACGAGTTGCGGGGAGGGAAGCGGAAAATCAAGCTGATTCAGGAGCAGGTACACGTTAAACTGATGATTAAATCCTGCTTTTTCTGACCAGAAGTGTTAAACCCAGGGTTTTCCCCAGAAAATGTGCTAAGCCCGGTGGTCGGGGCACCAAGTCTCAAAAACAAACAAACAAAACAAAAAAAAACTCAGTTAAAATAAAATTTGCTCTTCTGTTGAATTCTAAGTTATCAACCAGTGGATCAACCAAGGTCCAAACGAACTCAGCAGCTGCTTGTTTCATTGCTTCTCTCCTAACTTAAACATGTTTGTATCAGGATCTGATCCTCTCATTTTTCTACCTGGTTCCTATAGAAAGCGTGTGTCTCTGATGATGGGTCAGAGGAGAGTAAGGCCAGCAGGGCCAAACAGTTCCTGGCCGACATGAAGAAGTCTCTGAGCAAGGTGAGCTTCGACCACATCGTCCAGGCTCTGCAGAGCTACAAGAAGACAGATGACCTGAGGGTCCTGCTGACAGAGACTGCTGTTTTGGTTGAAGACCCCAACACTCACAGCCTGTTCCGAGGTGCGTTGTTCTGCCTCAGACTCTGGAGTCTGTAAAAGCACGTCTGCTCTAACCACGACTGCTTCCCTGCCGTAGGGTTCTACCAGTTTGTTCGTCCACATCACAAAAAGACGTTTGATGAGAAATGTCAGGAGCTGGTGGGTCAGGGCTGTGGGTTCAAACCGGAGCACTCGCTGTCTAAGGAGAAGAAAGCTGAGATTCTTCAGACTGGTAGGAAACTGAGCCACTTCTCTTTGTGTTACTGATGGAGGCTCTAAAAAAAGCTTAGACGTGAAAATAATATTGTCACTCACTGCCAAAGCAGCCCGACTCTGCATACCGTGTCTCTGGAAACATGACAGAGTTAAGAAAAGAATAAGAACAGGACAAAAAAAAAATCTATCTTATTTTTGCTGTTGTTAAAACTGGACATCAGGAATATTTTCTCCAACATGTGGATGATTTATCTCCACGTTTTATTGTGGTGTTGTTACAACTAGTCTGCTTTATATTCTGTTTCACTTTATGGAAAATGATGCTTCTGCATTCTGGAACTGTCCAATCACAGCAGGAACTTTGGTGGGATTGCTTTGAGCTAAATGCTAACTGCCAACAAGTTCAATCCTTCAGTGTGTTTGTGACCAGCAGACATGTGACAAGCTCTGTGTGTGTGGTGTTCAGAAGAGCTCTTACTTTGTAGATTGCTACCTTTGTAATGCTTTGTATGCAGCTTGTTTCAGCAGTTCACTGAAATCATTCTCGTGTGGTTTATCTGGAAAATGTATTTAAAAAATGACTCATCCTCACAATCAAGTTTTTGCTTAATGATGATGTTTCCATTTATGCGGCTCTTTCTGACAAAAGATGTATAACTTGAACTAAATTACATGCATCAATCTTTCAGAAAAAAAAACCTAAAGATTTTATAGTTGAAGTGGTTCAGTAACTGGAATTACCACAAAAATGAGAAAACAATCAGCTATCAACATTTAAGCTGGATATTGTAAAATGCTGAATTAGACAGACTTAAACCTGCAAAAGGGCTCACAATGAGATGACTGCAGTTAAAACACAACTAGGAAGAAAACATGCTTAATTAACAAAAACTGGCAACATAAAATTGTTAATTAATTGTGGTGCAAAGCAGCTAAATCTTCACAACAGCAAGAAAATATTACATTTTCAACTTACCAGAGAAGCACTTCTGAACCACCAAGAGTAAATCACGCTCATTCACTGTTGCAACTTGGGGACTGTATGGAACGTGATTTCCATTTGTTCTGTGGAAGCCTAGGGGAGACTCGTGCAGTGATCTCGATGGAAGGGGAAAAAAAAGAAATGATCATTAAAAAGTAAAAATTTACATTTATTTCCTAGAAACAACAAGTTTGTGAAAACTTTGATGCGTTTGTCTTCCAGCTGTAGATCACCCAGCGGTGGGAGCTATGAGCTCCAGGTCCACATGCAGTCAGCTCAACACTCAGCAGCTCAACAGAGGAGGACGCCACCTGAGCCAGCAGGGATTAAGAGCAGCTCCATCTGGTAGGAGATCTTAAGCCAGGGCGGCAACTGGTGTGTTTGACCATTTTTCCTGTCCGACAGAATCGTAACAGCTCTGAAAAGCCAGTTTCTTAGCTTTCAATGTTAACATATGCGATTAATCAGAAAATTTGAATGCGCTAATATTACATGATGCAGGTTAACCAAACAACCTACTTTGACCTGAAAGCCTCTGTCCCGCCGAGGGTTATGTAGTTCACAGCAGAACATTAAGGACCCTACAGACAGGGAGCAGTGAACAGCGGAAGGTGATCGTTTTACACAGCAGCAGCAGACAACACAAAATTTACATTTTTCAACTTGCTTGTGTTGCGTCGCTAGCCTGCATGTGCACATTTACATATATGAGCTCGAAATTTTACATGCACAAATTACGGTTCTAATTTTGCTGGAGGAGGACGAGGACAAGTTCCATAGGAAATGAACGGAGTGGGATATTTCTAAATGAATGCTTAAAACAAAATGACTTCCTTTAAGTCTTCCTGAATATAAAAACCTGAAAAACTGAGAATCTTCAGACATGTTTGGTTTGAAACAGTAAAACATTTTTGAAAGCGTACATATAGTGATGGTTTTTGCTATGTGGGCAGTTGTTCAGGGCAGCATCAGAAAGGGGTGGGGCTTCCAATAACTCTAAAATAAAACATATCTCATCTGTCTGTTCCCCCTGAACAAATTTGCTGCTATTTAATTGCATGTATAGTGAAGTAAGTTTCTCTTAATTTCTGTGGAGTACTGGGAGATTACATTACCTGCTTTCTGCTACAAAAAAAAGTGATTAAACACAGAGGTAGTGTGATTAATCTGATTAAATCATTTAATTGACTGAGAGCAGTAGTTTTTATTTAATAGTTCAGCTGGAAAATTAGCTACAGGGTGGATGAATAAGCTCACTGAGCCTTCTTCTGGCCAGGTTCTGACCATAAGAACGAGATCCATGCTGCCTTCCTGGCCGACGTAAAGCAAGCCCTGGGACCTGAAAGGTCCGCCCAGCTTTTCCAGGCCATCCAAGGCTATAAGAAGACGGACGACTACGACAGCCTGGTGACCACCGTGGTGAGCTTATTCACAGAGAGGGATGAGAACTTCCACCTCCTCATCAGTAGGTTCTGCCTGAGTCCTCCACAGATCTCCTGGCTTCTGCATGCTGGAGATTTGACTAAGGATGTGTGTGTTATGTGTTTTGTGTTTTCAAGGGTTCGGTGTGTTTGTTCGCCCTCACCATAAGAAGCAATACAAAGAGATGCTGGATGCTCTGATTGGTCAGCCTGTGTCAGCCGCTGACGGTCCTGCTGTGAGTGAGGAGCAGCCCTCTGCAGGTCAGGATCCATCAGTGATGTTACACATGTTTCTCTGAGGAATCTGTCTGACTTTGTCTGGTTTTCAGTTTTGTTGTAGTTCCATGTCATCACAGCTCCATACTGGAGATGATGTTTCTGTCTAATGGATGAAAGTTTAGGATTCTGTTTTGTATTTCAGCTCTTCTCTCACCACCTCTGAAGACTCAAAGCAAGATTTCCAGTTTTTTCTCCTGCAGTGAAAGAAAGTCTGATCCTTGACACTGGACTTAAAGAAATGTTACACAGCAGAAGCTCAGATCCAGTAGAATTTTTTTCTTTCTAAGCTTGTCTGCTTTGAAAACATCAACTAGATTTATGATTTTAAAATTATGTTTTTAATTAATGAATTTATAACAAATAAAATCACTTGTTTTCACAGATTATGTGGAATTACAAAGTAATTCAAACATTACTTTGAAACCTTCAGAGGTTTCAGCTCTGAAGCCCAGGCTTCAGGAATAGCCTTTTTAATATAAATTTATATTTTTTTCTTATTTGTATCAGTCGTGAAAAGTTAAAATGAAATTTTTTATGGAATAAAAATACATTTATTTTTCTGCTTGTGTTTCTATTATGTCTACAACTGTTTAAATAAATTAAAAATAGGATTTTTCAGTGGAACATGTGTCCCACCCATACACAGTGGGCTGAAAATAGAAACATGAAAAAAAAAAAGTCTCAGGCCAGGCTTCATGTATTGAAAAATGTCTAACTGGGGAAGCTTAGAAGATTAATTTATTTTAACCCCAGCGACGTCAACAAATTAAATTCGTATTTTACGTTTTCTTTCTATTTTAACTGAAGCTCTTTTAGTAGAGTAGTCCTCTCTCTTAACATCCTGCTTTGTAGACTAGAGGTCTGTGCTATGGTGCCAGGGATGAGGATGAAGCTCTGCAAAATCATAAAGTAGGTCACAGATGAAAATTGGCCTATATAACATCGAATGAATGATTTTTGCATGAAAGCTGGTTTTATCCAGTGTTCTCTCTCCTCCAGCATTACAAGCCTCAACTCCTGTCACCGGACAGCTGCTTAAGGTGTCCGGTGTTTCAGTAAAAACACTGAGTTAGTTAGACGTGCCTTTCTGGAGCTGAAAATCCAGAATTTTTCCATACTCGGGGATTAACGAACTCGGATTTTAATTTAGCCCACTTTCTACGAAAACCGAGATTTATTTTTTTATCTGACGGTCTTTGAACGCGGCATACGTCAACAACCTTGAGACCTCGCGATACTTGTTTTGGCACATCCCGGTAGTTCCATCATGGCAGGCAGTAAGTTGGTGTTAGAAGGCAGAGTGAGTATAAAAAGCTTTCTTTTAGGCCTCAGCGTCGTCCTCATCCCGCTCATTCGGACCTGGTTCGGACACCTGGACTGGGTCTTTGATTATCTGACAGAGACACCCGGGAAAATTGCAATTTGTGTCCACATTGCGGCTATTAACGGCCTTTTGCTAGTCATATACAGAGGACCAGTGTATAAGGTAAGCACATACGATGCTCTACACCCCGTAAATTTGACCAACAGAAGCTGCTTGTGTTTAAAATGTTTCCTGCTCTTCAGTCTGCTGCTGGGACGAGCAGAGAGTTTCATTCTCTGTTTCAGCCTGAGAGCAGGATTAGCAAACCCAAAGCTTCAGCTCGGTGCAGATAATCTTATTAGGCGAACCGAGAAGACAGCTGGTGTTTCCTAGCTAAGCACAGAACCTCGGGACATAGTGGCACATTGGCAACATGTTTTACTTTCACATATGAAGCTATACGGAAGCTCAGACGTGCCACTGCTGAAGAACTCAGTCGTGTTCGTAACTTTGTCGAACCCAACAGAGACCAATCCTGGAGTATGCAGGAATGTTTTAGTTTTTTCCTTATCAACAGAAATTAAATGATGTTTCTTTTAAAATGACAACACGTGTTCTTTAGTGCATCTTTATCAAAGATTATAGTTGGTCTTTTTCAGAAAGTCTGGTATCTTTAGTGGCTCCGAAAGGGTTTTATTTAGCTGGACTGGGGGCAAAAATGACTCCTTCTCACCCTGTTGATCTCAACATCACCTGTTTTCACTCCCCCAAAGTCCAAACCACTCTGGAGGCTGCTTGACCCCTGCCCGTTCAATCTGTGTAATGAATCGTTAAGAAATGGATTCCCAGTAACTCTGGTGGTAAAGTTTACCAGAAGTTGGTACCCTGGGATACTTTATCAACAAAGGTTTAGGCCCCACAACATGAATCATTGCTGTGGATGTCAGGATGTCAGGAATTGTAGTACTGTACTGTACTACAGTGAACTGAACTGTACACCATGCAGTGCACTACAGTGCACCATGCAGCCTCATGTTAAGCATAGATCAGTAAAGCTTTCACCGGTGGCATCTCAGAAGCTCCATGCTCTAATTTTCTCATTGTCATTAACCGATTAAGATCTTAAGGGTTTCTGCATTTACTCATATTTTTTCCTTCATCATTTTAGGCCATTATACTTGTCTTCAGTTCAAATTCAGCTAAAAAATACTTTATCCCAAATGGAAATTAAATGTTGTAGCTCATATCGTACAAGTATCTTGAAAGATACTTGTATGAAAGAGTCATTTTGGACAGTGTGGCCAAGGATCTCCAGTGGCAGTCATTCTTGCAACAAATCTGCAGAAGCCTCTGACTGAAGACTGTTGTTGTATGAGGCTCATGCTAACAGCTCGATATCCACAATATTCCACATTAACATATCCTGGATGATGACATCATAAGTTATCAAGCTTTGCTAATCCATCTTCTTTGCTTTTGCTGCTCCCCTATAAACAACTACATGGTGTTTATCTAATACTATATAAACGTTGTAAATACTATACTACAGTAAACACTATTAGATAGTGTTTATGGAGTTTACAGACTCTCTTTATAGGATATATTAGCTCCAGCTAATCGTCTTCATGACAACAGAACGGTCTGATGTTAATGGAGCGTTGTGGACTGTTGCAGGTCGCTGTGAGAGCCTGCTTCCTGGGAGTTACGTTTGGCTGTGGCCTAATCATTAGCTTCTCTGACACCACTTGGACACATTTTGGCTGGTATGTATTAAATATGAACTGCATTGTTTTTGTTTTTTGTCAATAAAAAAGGTCTTACAGCTATCTCTATCATCCCGGTGTTGGCTCCTTTTTGTGAGGCAGACGAGTTGTAACATGCTAAACGCGTCTTCCTCCAGGTACATGTGCTCCCTTTCGTTCTTCCATTACTCTGAATACCTGGTGACCGCCGTCATCAACCCTCGCAGCCTGTCGCTGGACTCGTTCCTGCTCAACCACAGCCTGGAGTACACGCTGGCCGCCGTGTCGTCATGGCTGGAGTTCACTGTGGAGAAGCTCACTGTTCCAGGTGCCGCTGCCTGCAGGTTTCTGCTCTGTGAGCTAACACCTGTTGGCTTGTATGTGGCTTTTATTAACAGGGTGTTTGAGTTTCCAAAGTAGAAGAAGACAAGCTCGATATGAGCAGCTGCTTTAAATGACATCACTGGGGCAAATAAATTATGATGTTGTTCTGAGACCATTTTCAATTAATATATAATTAAGGGAACATAATGCAAGTTTGCTCTCCCAAACACTAACCCACTATAATTTTGTAATGAACACTTTATGCTGGAACTGGAAGATACTTTAAATATTCCAAATAAAACAAAACAAAAAGGTCACTCCTTCAGTCAGTGAATTAGATATTAATGTTTTACCTACATCTTTATTAGATCTTTCCAAAACATTTATGTGCTGTTCTTGTCTCTTGACCTCTGTCTCCTGCCATAGAGCTGAAGCATCTAAACTGGGTCAGCTTGGTTGGACTAGTCATGGTGCTGTGTGGCGAGGGCCTGCGGAAGGCTGCCATGTTGACGGCCGGCTCCAACTTCAACCACATTGTTCAGAATGAGAAAGCCCAGAGCCACGTTCTGGTCACCAGCGGGGTCTACGCCTACTTCAGACACCCGTCCTACGTAGGCTGGTTCTACTGGAGCATAGGAACTCAGGTGACACAATTCACGCTGCTCTTTAGTGTCAATGCAAACTTTACTTTATGACCAACCACTTCAACAGGTCCAGTCAGTTATTTACCAGCTGCTGCTGCTCACTGGTCCTCATCCATCTCTGTCATGTCTTATAGCTTTCAATGTCTAATCTCTTAATAGTCAGGATTTATAAAAAGTTACCAGAACATCTACAGCATTCCAACATAAAGCTTTTAGACATGACTCCACGTTGACCGGTCTCTTGAGAACCACTTTAATGGGCCCTAAACAGGACTGAGAGTGATAGTGATTGTGTTGTTCGCTGATGAGTGTTCGTTCCTGCAGGTCATGCTGTGCAACCCGGTCTGCATCCTGGGCTACACGATAGCCAGCTGGCGCTTCTTCCGGGAGCGGATAGAGGAGGAGGAGCTCTCACTCATCCATTTCTTTGCCGAGGACTACGTGGAGTACAAGAGGAAGGTCCCCACCGGGCTGCCCTTCATCTCTGGCATCCGGGTCAACTAGTCCGCTAGACCTGGACACAAAGCCCGACAGACTTCAAGCTCCATAGCAGGTCAGACCTGGTGGCGACGTGTGGTCTGCTGTAGCAGCTGCCACCCCCTCAAGGTGAAGTCCCGGCCTCCCCGGCTGAGAGCCTGCAGCGCCAGCAGCTGCAGAGGCAGAGTGACGGCAGCTGGGCTGCTGTTTTTCTACCAACATCCAGCATATGAACAGAGAACCTCAGCTGTACACGCATTCCCACTCTCGCCTGTTTCTGTCTGCATGCTGTCACCATGGCGATAGGTTTCCACTCATCTGCTGGCTGCTTTGCCCGGACCCTTCAGCATCACATGTCAGAGTTGACTTCATGTATTAGAGATGTTTCACAGAAAATGAACAATATTATGTAGAGGGACACACTTAAGGCTTTTCCCAATCAGAAGCATTTAAATGGAGGACATGTTGATGCAGAGTCTAAATCTTCTACTGCTTTTTTTCTACACCTACTGCTTGCATAAAATCAATATCCATATTTATTTCTGATCCCACTCTCTTACGGTCGTAAAAGACGTGACATGTTCTGTCACCTGGTTAGCATCAAAATGGGAATATTTCTATAAAAGCCATGTTTTCTCATGTGCACTTTCTCATTTTGAGCCTCTTGTTCTATGTCTTTCAGAAACAATGAAACCCTCTTTCTAGAAAGGAGAACCAGGTCCAGATACCAACCACAGAGAGCTTGTGGTTGGTATCTGGACCTGGTTCTGACAGTCTGGCTGGGAGGAAGATAGTCACCCTCTCCTGTGATCACCTCCTGCTTTTCTTTCATTTCCTGATGTTTTCTAGACATTGAGAGATTAATTAAAACAAGAACTGCCTGAAGCAGGAATAGAAAAGAGACCAGCAGGAGAAAATTGACCTCCACTTCTGAGAGGCCTAAATGTAAATGTTTCTGTAGATTTTTACTTCTTTTCTCTCACTCTCTCAATGCAATATCACATTACATGTGCTGTTTAGCTGTGCAGGGTGTCCTTTGTTATTTAAAACATTGCGCAACATAAGACACCTGAACTTTGTTTTATTTTTTTTCTCTCTAAAACTGTAGAAGAGCGTAGCGTGGTGAGCCTCTGGTTCCTCTCTGTAATGAGTGAAGCTGTAAGTGTGACAGAGTTGGGTCTGGGGAATCTTCTGGTGCTCAGGGTTTTGCTTTGGATGTGGCTGCTTTTCATCCATCTTGTTTTCCAGATGTGTGCTCATCTTGTGGTGTCCCCCCCACGTCCGTAAACATCATTTAGAGTCATACTGTTTAATATTTAAGCTTTTTTTTTTTTAAATCAATGATTTATAACAACTGTAGCACAATAACCCAATAATTCTGTCACACATTTCCATGAATAGTTTGTGCGTCTCTGTACAAACCACAAACAGACCAAAGTATTATGCAGAAGATGTTTAGATGTATGCGTGGCGCATCGCAGTGGGGAGGAATGCTGCGGTCAGGACATTGCACTGAAGTCTTGATCTTTGTGTTTCATAATAAAGTCTTCCCGTCATGGTTTATAATTCTGAAACAGAGACTGTATTAAAGGATGGAGCGAGGCCACTCTACGTCGCAGTGGTAGAAGGTCTGCTGTGACTCCGGTGGTGACGCGTTGTGTTTGGAAGGCATGTGATTCTGCTAAACTAGTTGAATTTCAACAGTCAGGTATGCAGTGGCGCCCAGAGGAGGCGCTGTTGAAAAATGCTGCCTCCCAGTGAATCATGTTCAATACACACAGAGGCAAACAGGCTTCTTCAATCAAGTGTGTTCCAATTCAATAAAACATATATACATATATCCATGATTGAAACCAAATGCATGTCCTTGTCATTCTTCTGAGTTAATATGAAAATAATTTAATTTCTAAAGAGGGCCTCCTTTTTAGAGGCACCTAAAGGGAGGTGCCCACTAAATATTGGGCTGATATTAGCCCAATGAAAAGGTTTATATAATTAAAAGTCAAAAATTTCTTTTTACCTTGTCTGCTGCTACTGAAACTTAATATTTCATATCACATTACATGCTTTGAAAGCTCACTGACAGGTTGTTGTGCTGATTACACATCCTATGTTAATCAGTTATCTAATAGTCAAGTGGCATTCTGTTCCATCAGTCCTCTGGCTTTTATCAAAACACAACACAATATCAGCTGAATACTTACACGTCATTTGAAAGGTGCTGAATTCCCCTTATTACATAAAATGTTTTATTGTTTTTATTGAATTGGAACAAACATTAACACAATTCAATGATTCAATGACTACTTAAGGCCCAAACTCCGCCTGTTAGCAATGTTTTCAGCACCAACAGTTTGTCTCAGCTGCTGTTTTAGTAGATTGACCCTCAAATCCCATCAGAGTTTGATCATCTATTTCTGTCAGTCCCTGTGCAGCGCCTGCAGAGACGACTCGTTCCCACCACATTCAACAAGACACAACTCCAAAACTGGTCTAAATTTGAATCACAGCTCAGTAAAGGTGATGTTTTTGTTTATCTTTCAATGTGACACATGTAGCCTGTGGGAGATTTCTGGTAAATGATTAAAAGTTGTGGGCACATACACAGATTTTATGCTGCATTTTACCTGCATAGAGAACCTAAATGGCAGGTTTTCCACTCTGACTGAAAACTGTTGACTGCATTTATTCAGCACTGCTTGTATGAAATAAAGTTGAGGTTATTATCTAAACGGCTCTGTTTTTTTCCCCTCCCCCTCATAAAATTCAGCATTGTTTAGTGATGGTCAAGTAACAGTGAGATGGACTAAATGATCGTAGTGTATGGGATATTATTGCAACAGATGTCATGGCTTTATGGTAATAAAAAGTATGCAATAAGTTTTCAATGTTTTTCGCGAAGCCAACCCTTTAATCGATCACAGATAACAGGAGACGATCGGTGACTCGGTATTTTATTTTGAACGCATGCGCATTACTGGTTCTTCCTTTCTGCTAGCTTCTCAGCCATGGCGCCTATTGTAAGTGAAGCGCTCTGTTATTACAGTCTTAATTACACCTCATTAGTCAGTGGTAGCGTCCGAAAACAACGACTGTCGTGACAGTGTAACTGTGGTTTAAGGTTTTAGTGTCATAAAATACGACTAACCGCCGGTTATGAGGCGGCTTGTTGTTAGTTTGTGTCTGCGGCGGCCTGTTAGCTGTTAGCTCGCAACTCACCACGTTGTTCCCCTCAGCTGATGGCTGCGCTTAGCTTCTGCTGAGATTAAATGGCTACCGGGATCAGATGATAAGCTTGGTTTATTATTTTCTTTGTGCTCCTGTAGCAACTGAAGCCGAGCCGAACCAAACGGCTAAATCTTTTAGAAACACCCAGGAATCAGCGTCCTGCCGTTTATAAGACAAAAATAGTCCCAGTTAAACCAGACCAGTGTTTTTAGTCCAGTTCTAAAATATGCCTGTGTGTTTGTTGAAAGTGTTGTCTTCTATTAGCAGAAGAAGCAGAACACCGGCAAAGGTGGGAAGAAGAAGAAGCAGGTGCTGAAGTTCACTCTGGACTGCACCCATCCTGTTGAAGATGGCATCATGGACGCTGCTAACTTTGTAAGTCACATTCTGCTGTTGTTAATGGAATCACGCCTTTTTTTTTCTGCTAGCAGTAACCATGTTCTGATCACGGAACAAATGTGACTTCTTGACGAGGTGCAAATTGGCGACCACAGCAGCTTCCCTGTTTGGAAGTGTGGGATTGTGCTCTTCTGAGAAATCAGCAGCATGTCCGACTGTCTGCAGATTAACATGCAGAGGATGTTGCACAGCAGCTTGACATGAGGGTCACAACACGGATATTATCGTTTAGAGATCTAAACAGAATGACTTTAATGATGCGAATAATCAGATGCTCTCTAAACATTAAGCTGAAGTTGGTTTTGTAATGAGGAAATGGCTCCGGGGACAATTCTGCCTTATTTTTCACTCACACATGCTGAGTCTGCTGTGGTTCAAAAACCACAACATTTAGACTCTTTAAACCTGGACTAGATTGTTCTACGCCACACGCAGAATGTTTCATACCCAGTTTGAGATTTGTGAAACCTTCATTTGGTTTGAGGAAGGTCAATAAAATAGCCATGTTGTATGTGGTGGTTTTTAAGCATCTGGCACATATTAATACAGTATAAGCTCAGAAACTACAACATGTAGACTCTTATAACCTGGATTACGTTAAAGTTAAGGTTAGGAATAGACTAGTAATGGTTGGGATTATGGTTAAAATGAATAATAGTCAGCAGTTTGCAGAGAAATACAAGGATGTGTGTGTGTGTGTGTTTATGCAGATGTCTATAACATAATTATTGTTGGTTCAAGACTGTCAGATTATAAAGTATTATGGCCATTTGTTTTGTTTAGCTTTCACAAATCAAATAATGGCTTCACAACCTGAGTTTAAGACATTCTGCTATTGATCTATAATAATCTAGACCAGGTTTGAAGAGTTTAAATGTAGTAGATTTTACACTAGAGCAGATTAGAGATTCTCATGGTGGTGAAAGATGAGGTGGAATTGTCCTTTAGTCGTTTCCTCAGTTTTAAGCCAACTTCATCTCTAGAGGAAGGCTGGGTGATGATCACAAAGCTCAAGGCTGGAAGACGCCACTGAAACACTCGATACGCCAAGACTTTTAAATCTCATGATCAGCAGATCAGCATTAAAATCAGTCGGCCTCTGTAACACTCATTACTGTCAGATTCTGTTTATTGTGCTTTAGGCCTAAACTGATGCCTCAGTGTAAGAAGACGGCTTTAAAAGGGGGGGGAAAAATCCATGTATTGGGAAGATGAAAGTTTGATATCAAAGGCCACTAGAGCCGGCGAAAGCTTTCAAAATAATTACGCGAGTTTGTATCCATGTCAGCAGAAAAGACGCGCAGCAGTATTTTCAGTAATATGGCAGCACAAATAGCCAATCTGATCCCTGAAGTTATGAAGGAGTTTGGTTTTTAAGCTGACTGCCACACACGTCGACTCTAACTCTCTTCTGTTAAAGCCAACTTGTATGAATGACACTGCACTAATACGAACCCCCGTGCGACCGGTTTTCAGGAGCAGTTCCTGCAGGAGCGCATCAAGGTGAACGGGAAAGCTGGCAACCTGGGCGGAGGCGTGGTGTCCATCGAGAGGAGCAAGAGCAAGATCACAGTTTCCTCTGAGGTTCCTTTCTCTAAGAGGTGAGGACCAGTCAGTGTTTAGCTTCAGGGTACTGTGGATGAAACTTCACCATGGAAACGGATGATCTCTGCCTGCTGTCTGGGTGAAAGGGCAGCTGGTATCGCCACTGTTTACAACCTTTTTGTGTTGTTTATAGAACACATACCTTTATAAATGTTTCAAAAGATGTGCAAAATTCTTTGCTCTACTACTTTATTAAACACTTTAAAAACAACAGCTTTGACAAAGTGTTGTCTAGATTGCAAACATTAAGTCTATGGACAGGATGAAAGAAAATGCACAATAAGATCAGTAAAAAACTAAAAAGTCTGAAAGCCAAGCAATGCGAATGTGTTTTAAGAGTTTTACAAGTGGACAGGAAAGGGGATCCTCTGAAGTGTAGGAGCAGACGGTTCCATGGTGTGGGAGCAGCAACACTACGAGCTCCATCTCATCTGAGCTTCAGTCCAGCTGATCAGTCGGCCTGAGGCATATGGAGCAGCTCAGAGAGGGAAGACGGGACAAGACCTTGTAAACGCACAGGCATTCAGGGGTTGAGGTGAGGAGGGGTGGACACGTCTCCCTCTTTGCAATTCTAGTTACAAGCCGAGCAGCAGCGTACAGGAGGCCTGAGGGACTACTGGCTGATTGTGTATGACTTATGTGAGCTCAGAAGTCATTAATCCCGTCATTATGTGGGTTTACGTGAACCAGGTTTTATTCAGAACAGAAGTGCTGACATCGCAGAGTTGTAAGAGTCCCTTTAAAAAAAAAGAAAACACAGGAGAAGCTGTATTTCCATCTGTCCACAACATAAACACAGCTGCTGCTGCAGTGTGTGTTCTGTATCCTCTGGGATCCCAAAATGGGCCAGCACCAGCTTCTAATAATGGTTGACATCTTACTTACATGTTGGAGGACTTATTCTGATAAGTTAGGTGCATAATGTTGCCATCTCCCAAATGACCAAGCTCACTGGTCTGTTGGCTCGATCATTCAGTTAAATGGACTGAACTTATATAGCGCTTTTCCAGTCATTTTGACCACTCAAGGCGCTTTACACTAGAGTCACATTCACCCATTCGCACTCACATTTATACACCGATACGCAGACCGGTAGGCAATTTGGGGTTAAGTGGCACATCGGCGGAAGGAGGAAGCTGGAATTGAACCTACAACCTTCTGATCGCAAGACGACTACTCTGCCACACAGCCACAGTCACCACACACTTGAATTCTTGTGATCATGTTTGTAGCTGAATCTGTCCCATTCACCCTGAAGTCCAGTATTTGTCTCAGCCTGCCAGGGTTCCTGTGCTCTGAGAAAATCTGGACTGCCAGCTCTGGACATGGATGGAAAATTCTGGGATTTCAAGAGTTTAGTCCCTATCCCAGAGTCGCTTCCATTAATTCATTCACCCATGTGTCTGTCAATCTGTATATGCTCTCTACAGGCTGCATATCAAACCTGGCTGTTGTAGAAAGTCCAAAAACATGATTTTTGCGTTGATGCTTGAATGTTTTCCTAAAAAAAAAGGATGATTTATATTGGCATTTTGAGTCAGTAACATCAGATGATATGATGTCATCATATCATCTGATGTGATAGCACCACACACCAGCAGGACTAACAGGAGCACACGTCCACTGCAGATTTTAGACAAGGGGAAAGGATAGTAAGAATGGTCCATTTTCTCTTATTCCATAGTGGGAATAGCAGGTATTTGGACTAAATAAAATTAAATAACCCTGAAATTATTTAACCTCAGGGTTAAATAACCCTGAAATGAGAAGCTATGAATCCTCCCAGGTGTAAAACTGCAGAAAAAGATCTGACACCTTTCCTACTAATCTCCCCTGTTAGCAGAAAGTTTCAGGATGGATCAGTGAAGTGTGTGTGAAGGGGCTTCAAACACTAAAGTCTGCATGCAGCCGGACAGAGACGAAGCTCACTGTCAGGTTTCTTATCTGTTGTTTTAGTGTATGTTGAGTTCCTGTACTTCTGTTTATTTAACTACATTGAAGCTGATTTTACGGGTCTGTTAGATGCTGTATTTGTTGTTAACAAGAGGTTGGGGTATTCAGGGATCATTATGACCAACAGGGGACAGAGTTTCAGTCCAGCTTTGCCTGGGTTGATATTAAATAATTAAACAGGCTCCATGGTTATCAGAAACCATCAGGATTCCTGGAGAACACTAACTTAATGAAGCTAATATGTGTTGGGCTGTTTCCAGTTAAACTGCATTTATGTGACATTTAGTATCTTTTCAAATGAATTCATTCCATCCTGGTTGTTTTGTTGAAAGAAGATTATAACTGTTAAAAGCTCAAGTAATTCATTGATAATCAACAGGAATCATTAATTTTTGTGTCTCATTATCTTAAGTTATTTTTGAGTCTTTAAAGCTCAGCATCAGATTGAATGTTGCTAGGAAGTGTAGTTTGCCATATTGAACGTTTTCTTTAAAATGCCTGAAATGTGCATGAATTTGGATTATGTGCTGTTCATGTTCATAACTTGTACAAACTGTTCTGTTGAAATGAGCATTTTTTATATTTTTCCCCACTGTTGATTCCTTGAGAGCATCAATAATTCTACATAAAAAATTAAATGAAGGCATGGCACTCAGTGGTGAGTCACTGTAAATGTATTCTGAAGATGCCTGTTTTCAAATGGGTGTTTTATCATTTTAGCAATGGCAAGACATAATTGTCAGCCATTTTACCACAATAGAACCACAAAATATGCAATTTTCTGTCCACATGATTCCCTCTGACGATCACTTGTGACAAACCTTTCACTGGAACAATATTCATGCTCGGTTATGTTGTTCAGTCATAATTCATACAATTGGTGGAAGTATTTGAGACCCAATTTGTTATTTTGCAGGTACCTGAAGTATCTGACCAAGAAGTACCTGAAGAAGAACAATCTTCGTGACTGGCTGCGCGTTGTCGCCAACACCAAGGAGAGCTACGAGCTCCGTTACTTCCAGATCAATCAGGATGAAGAAGAGGAGGAAGACGAAGATTAAATTGGCATTTTGTAGGTTTAAATAAATTTTGTTTACAGTACAAAACCTTGTCTGTGGTATTTTGTCAACCCGGTGTGTGCCGTTGAAGGTGTTGGGCTCGAATTGAGGAACGATTGCTTCGTTGAGGTTTTAAATTTTACTGAATTGCTAACGTTTGCCAGTGACACATGTAATGCACCAGTTTGACACCGTGAAGCTCAACGGAAATGACCTGAGCTGGAAACAACCATCCTCCACCGCAAAGAGAGAAGCGCCGATCCAAATGAGGCAGCTTTTAATTCAATGTTTGGAAGCATGGCCGATGACTTCCTTCACTTCCTCCGCTGCCTTTGCTGAAAGTACGAGCAGACTACAATTCTAAGACACAGAAAATCAACGTCATCGTTCACTGCTTCTCTGTCTACTCGCTGACCCGGTCAAAAATTGACCTGAGAGAATCCAGAGTCGAGGGGAGAAAGCCCAGGCTGTTGGAAGAGAGAACTTCAATGACCAGGCTAAAAACTTAGTTTTACCCTCCCCAGATCCCCACATATCAATTTATAGAAGTTACATACAGAAGCTTTAAGTAAAAAATGTTTATTGTGCTCGCAGGTGAATTATTCATCTTTTTTTTTATTGATTTAAACAAAAAAGCAACATGAGCTCATTTTACATGGACTTTATTTAACCATTGCATTGAAAAAAAAACAAAAAACAATGTAACCAAGAAATCTCATCATAAAAATAGAAAGCAGTACAAACAGAACTCTGCCTGATAAGAACAGATCAGTTCTGGAAGTTCTGGCCTGCTTGTGGATCCGCTTTGAGCGTTGGGATAAACGAAGGCTTGGCGTAGACGGGCTCCGCTTATGGAGTGAGTATCCTGGATACAAACACTGAAGGAAGAAGATTAAAGGAATGTAACATCAAGTGGAGTGCACCAGCTCAGAACATCAGCTTCCAACTGTTTGCGATCAGAGGCAGCAGCAGCAGACACAAACTGCCAAACAAACAACCGATTCATCATGGCCTCCATACCCCGAAATGGACGTAGAGAAAAGGCACAGGTATGGAGAGAATTGGTCTCTGAAACCCCTCAGCAGCTAGAAGCTGCTGTAGCACCAGAAAACATGACATTTTCAAACAAACGACACGAGAAGAAGAAGAAGAACGTTAAAGTGGAAAATCAAATGATACAAGGACTAATGGGGGGGAAGCACGACTGCAAATCCTGAAGAGCTGGGAGAGACGCTCTGCAGATTCATCGTCTGCCTCCTCTCCCACCTCTCTGGTTTTTAGTGTCCCAATTCGCTTGCAGCCAGTCTGCTGGTAGTTGAGATGTTTTCTGCTCGAACTCCTCTGTCCCGCCGGTTACCAGGTCAGGAGCACCAGCTGGCTGAGGCAGCCGGGTTCCTCCTAGATGGTTCGTGGGTTATACTCAGGCAGCTTCTTCAGCTTCTCCTGCTCCTGCTCAGTGTCTTGCCTGGCGATGACCAAGGAGTGGGAGTAGCCCATCACCACCTGGGGAGACCAACACATTTCAAACATCTGGGACCCGAGGAGCCACCGCTACTACAGGCTGGCTGTTTTGAACAAACTAGAAGTTTCTACCAGACGCTTTTAGTCCTGGAGGTCAAATATCACAAAGTTGAATGTACTACAGGTCATTTTAGCTTTCCCCATTGAAAACTCGTTTAAGATTAATTTCTTTCATTTTACCTGCTCAGCAAATAAAACATGAAAGATTTAAAAAAATAAATGTCCTGGCATGCTTGTGTTAAAAGTTAGTTTCCTAACTTTTTGGGTGGAATGTTTTCCATATTTGCTGGTCAAGATCATGTTTAGTATCTAGCCAAAGGAACCAGTATGTGAAAATACATCCACTGATGCATTTGGACACATCATCATTAATGGTGTTCTTGGAGTCACCGGGTGAACCAGGTCTTTCATCATACACCCTCTTTCTTCCAGGTGACCCAGTCCCAGGGACCTCAACGTAACCACGTTGATTTCACTATTCTCCTCTCTTAAGCCACAACCACCTTGAGGCCCTCAGCTGCTTTAGTGGTGCCAAAGCAGGAGAGTCTTCCATCTTGAGAACCGTCTCAGAAAACCTTCGTTGGATTTAGCCACAATGAACGACCGAATAAAGTTTTTTTGTTTGTTTTTTTTTTTAAAGAAAGTTGCAGGATGTTTTTGGCACATTTTACACAAATCTATAAAACCATGGGTTGTAAAAGAAAACTACTTTTCATTTTATATTTAGGAAGATATCCATTTGTCAGTGAAAAGCATATTCCAAAAATGGAAGAAAACAAAAGGAGACATCAGGTCCATCTGCTGGACGGGCCTAAACCTGCATGCTATGTTTCCACAGGAATAGCCAGAAAAACTGGGTCTGTCGTAGTGATTACACTTCATATAGGCATCCAGACTAGACGAAAAGCTGTAACTGTACCTTTCCCAAAGCAGATTTCCTGTTTTCTGTCTTACCGAGACTCATGGTCCGGAGGATTTTGTGTTCCAGAACCGGATAAGCAGTTATTTATTTCAGATTACCAGGTCTGTCAGTAAACTGGCTCAACATCACTTCAGAAAATAAACAGAGGAAGTTGGTTTATTCTCCTTCAGATTTCTCCTCAAATTATCGAACCAGTTTGGGCAGAAAATCCTCCAAGCTGCATGCCAATTAATTCCTTCTTTTTCAAAAGCCTAAAGGCTTTGACATACTTTATCTGAAGTGCCGAAGTCGGTTCTCATCGACATCGGCTCATGATGAAAACTGCTTCATTTTGTTCGGAGAGGCAGCCGCCTGCCGAACTCAACACCAGTCCCAGGTCGAACTACTTCAACAGAAGTGCTGTCTGACTGATCAGAGGCTGCTTGTTGCGTTTTATACACAAATGCGCTAAGACAGCAACATCTCAATTAGTCCACTTCCACTATCTGTTGTCACCGTTTTTGTGAGGTAATGAGGAATAACGTAACGTACATTTCACTAAGTAACTATAAACACTGGCTAAACAATGCTGGATGAAATTGCAACGTCATCATGAACAGAGGCAAATGCCTGCAGAAAGATGTGACACTTTGTTATCATTACCCAATAACAAAACAGGATGCAGGGAGGGAGTGGTGGGATGTTTACTGAAGTGGGCTTGGTGTCCTCTGGTTGGTCTGCGCCAGTTTTTTTGAAAGGTGTGTGTGAATGCGAACGGACCAAATACCACGTGACTGAGCATCGACTGTTCTTGAACAACATGATTCATCCTAAGTCGAGGTCTCCAGGTGTGGCATAGTGTTTTGTGCCGAGTTGCGTTCATGTACCTGCTCGACGTAGACGCCATCCAGAGTTTTAACTTCCTGAGCAGTTGTGGAGGATTTGGGCTTGTTGTCTCCGTATCCCTAAAAGTCACATGGAGAAATTGATCGATTTGATGTTCTCTTGATTCGCAGCAACACACACCATGACCAAAATTACCAATTCTCCACATGTGGGCGACGGCCCCCAGCTGATTGTGCTCTCATCTGCTGCAATGATGATGCTGCTTTTCCTGTCAAACACACACAACGCAGTTGGTTTACGCACCGCTAAACCCTGATAACCAGGAGCAGGAAGCTCTTGCCGCAGCAGAACCCGCTCACCCGCAGGCCAGGCTCCGGATCTTCCATCCACACAGATCCTGCACAGCTTTGGGGTACATGGTGGATTCTCTCGAGGTGTTGGTCACTCCCCAGAAGAACAGCCCCCCTGCACAGCAGCAGACGGTCAGCACATGTCATCTACGGCTGGTGTTCTGCTCCGTGTTCTGCTCCTCTCTTACCCATTTCGTTGAGGGCGAAGGAGCACTGGTAGCCAGCGTAGATCTGGGCAGCGCCGCGTCCCGGGAAGTCAAACAGCTTGACGAGTCGGGGAACCATTTCGTCTTTCTGCTCTGTGTGGCCCAGACGGCCATAGCCTCCGAAACCCCAGCTGAACACCCGCTTCTGGGAGTCCAGCACCAGCTGTCCACACACACATAACAGTGTCAAGAGTGTTGAAGCAGTCAGCTGAACCAGCAGCCTGCAGGAGGGGCCTTCTCACCGTGTGGTTGGCTCCACAGGCCACATCCCTCACCACCACATTGGGCACCGGCATGATCTGACCATCCTTGGACTTCTCAATGAAGATAGCAACGCGTCGGGGGATGAGCTCACAGTCAAACTCAATGCGCTGGGCTCGGGCGATAAACTTGCCGTCGCTGTTGTGGCCTGCAGAGACATAGGTCGGTAAGCTTTACCAGCTCACTTCTGGTCTGTTTACAAACCCAAGTCTTGGTGGAGTTGAAGTGAACTCTGGTGTGGTTCAAATGCATATGTGAATGCCAAACCGCACCAAAAGCAGGAAGCAGACTACTGCGCAGGGCATCCTGGGTAAATACAAGAAAAACCAACGTGTGCATCTAGCACTAGTGGGAAACCTAAACTTTCTATTCTGTTTCCTAAGACCATCCATGCTGGAAGCATCTATAAATAAGCTTCTATAGGCAGGTTGTGTGAACCCAGAGGCAGAACGATCTGAAACATTGTGACAAGTCTGACTTTTTTTCCATTTTAAGAGTTAAATGTCCATCATCCTCAGATAACAGAAGCCATCTTCTATCTAGGAAACAATTATTGGCAGAGTAAAACAGCCAGAATTAGATTTTTCACAATCTGAATGTCTTTTATTTTAACCTAACAGCAGGAACAGAAACATTACGAACGGCAGAAGTATTGGGATTATTGGGAATTCAAATCATATCGAAATTCTGTAGATGTGAACAAGAAAGAGTTAAGACATTCAGAAAGTCTGGAGACGTTTTGATAAAAACCACTTTGTTTTGCTCCCAGACTGTCCATCGTGTCCTGCAGACTCACTTCATCAATGCAGATAACGGAATAGTTTTTACCTAACTGTCCATACTCAGGGCAGCCGAACGAATACAGATTTCCTTTGCAGTCCACCACCATGCTGAACTCGGCACCGCAGGCTACCTTCACCAGAGGCTGACCATTGTAGGAAATCTGGGGAAAAAAAGATTAAACTACTGGGTATGCTGGAATCACTGGAGAACCTGGAAGTCTCAATGATTTGGCATGGATCAGGGATGATCTGGATGGAAGCCACACTCACCGGTGCCGGGCTGAGGACTGCATCAGTCTGACTGCCTTGGCCGAGCTGACCCAGTTTGTTTTCACCGAAGGAATAAACGGTGCCGTCCTCTGAGGAAACAGCAGCAAATATATAGAGATCCAAACACTCCGATCTGTTTGGACAAATGGTCCAATCGCTGCTGGACCTGAGAGGACCTGCCCACCTGTAAGTGCCATGGTATGATTACGTCCGCAGGCTGCAGAAACGACCACCTGATCGGCCAGGCCCTCGATCAGCTTCGGAGCCTCCAAACGTTTGGTGTCCCCGTGACCGAGCTGACCTTTGTCATTACGACCTGAGGAGGAGAGAAGGCCGTGGGGGTCAGGAGAGAACTCTGCTGGAGGAGAAGTTCAGACAGTGGGAGTGTCATGGAGCTCACCCCAGCTCCAGAGCTTGCCCTCAGTGGTCATGAGGAGACTGTGAGCAGCACAGGGGCCCGACACCACACAGCTGACCTGGACATCGTTCAGACACCCGTACCGGTGAGGACCCCACAGGTTCTGGCCCAGGTTACGGAAAGCAGCTGGAAAACACACATAGACCACACAGTTAGGATGCTCAGTAATTACAGACACACACCACCTGTTAACTTTATTCTGTGTCCTTCAAGCAGCTTCTGCAGGTTGCAGCAGTCATGATGAATGCTCCTGACCAAAGACGCTCTGTCTTTGCTGCCATTGTGACAGAACAGGTTTTCTCCCACATGTCCAACATCCACCAGGGAATGTTCTGCTCTACAAAATACATATCCCAATATCTGTTGTGATGGGCGAAGTAACAATATATATTACAATCTGCTTTTGGCATGACATTTAAAATAGAAAGAGAAAAAAAAGCACATACTAATTGAGTGGAATATACTCTACATTGCCGTAAGTAGGTTATATACTACCCATCACCCATCATGGTGTTTTTTAAAGCAAAATTTGCGAGGACAATTATGAAAATATAAATAGAGACAGTTTTTCTAACTTCAACATCAGACCTATATTTTTATTCACAAACAAGTGTATGTTGGTGAAAAATATATATTCTTGCCCATAATTTGATATTTAGAAGTTGGACATCCAGTAATGAATCCTCAGTCATTATTAGACCCAGACTAATCTATGTTGCAGGACTCCTGACACATAGATAAAAAAAAAATCAATAAATGAATTGGAAAAAAACCTCAAAAACAGTACTCGGGGTATCAAGGGTAAAAGGCAGGGGCTCCAGCCCCCTTAACCCCACCCCCCTCCACTCCCTGCAGGTGCCTGTTATGGTATTTTAGGAAAGAAAATTTTGATTTTCTAATTTAGAAAACAAACTAAAATATTTATTTACATTTTTAATATTGTAGAAAATAGGCTTAAGTGGTTAAATAAAAACATCTGGAGAATGTGCTAATTTATTTTTTTTTAATCAAAATAATTGATTAATTATCAAAATAACCGTTTACTAAAAAAAAAAATCATCAACTGCAGCACTAATGTAGACAGGTTGCATGATTTATGACTGTGTTGGTATGACCTTCGACCTTATGTGCGTGTGTGTGAGGTAGAGTGTGTTTGTGCGCAGTACATGTGTGTGTGCTAATCTGTCGCCTGCATTTGAGAAGAAGTTATCACTAGGTACCCATCACTCCATCACTGCCTCCGTACCCGATGACATTACCCACCCAACATGGAGATAGGTCTGCACCAGCCCACGGGCAGAGATGCCCCACCCACCACACCTCCCAGGCACACCGGCAACTAGGTTTCTCAAGCCCAGGCCAACAGAACCACACAGCACCAAGGGATTATTCAGATTCTCATGCATTGTTATTATTGATCTTTTCTAGAACCACACAGTTACGTCAAATTAAGAAACAAACAGCAAGTTAAACCCACTGGGGTGCGACTCTACATTCTTTGGAGTGCTAACCGGACCCACCACAGTGATATCTGTGATCTGAGCGTTTCAACTAGCAAATTACAGTCCCTATCTTTTAAGAATCAAGCTGCAGCAATCAGGATCCACACAAAGCTTCTCTTTTACAGCAAATGTTCAAAAGATACATCACCATCTGTAGATGATCTTTGTCTCTGCTGCTGCTCCCTGCTGACAACCCCCCACCCACCAACACCCCTAACAAAGCAGATTTATCAGAGAGCGGCAGAGAAGTGCAACATGCAGCCTGCCGGAGGCATCACACAGCCTGGTGGGAGGGTGGCTTGAGGGGGTTGGTGGCTCACTGCGCAGCATGCATGCATATGAATGGACATTACTGTCACAATCAATTAAAAGAATCCTGCTGGCTGTGACACGCACACTGCCTGCAACACACCAAACAAAGACGCCCATGTGGTCCTCTCCACTCCTTTCACTCCCCCGTGGCAGACACAACGCAGAACCCGATCAATCCCCTATTGGTCCCGTCTGTTTTTACTGGCCGAGATCGGTGTGCTACCCTGATGGGTCAGGACAACCTTATAAACGCAGATATCAACCCAAAGCCCTAACAAGACTCCAGCGGTCCTTTCAGGCCTCATCACAATGTTTGGAGCCGATACGGTATCGAGAGCGTTGAACAGACATTTCTGGTTCTCAATAGTCTGTGAGACCGGAGTCAGCCGTCTCTACTCAATCCGCCACCAACATGTTTAATGAATCGAACATATGCACACACCTCCGATGCCTAAACCCAAGAGGAGAACAAGACGCTTCAGGTAGGAGCCGCTTCTTAGCAAAAAAAAAAAAAAAAGGCACATTCCTCTGTGGGGCAGGGTTCTGTCCACACCAACCGCAGCCGAGCGCGACAACCAAACCGAGGAAAATACCGGCTTTGTGTTTCTGACGAGAGGAATCCAGCACGAAAATCTGAAGGTTGTCAGAGTCTAACAGAGACTCAGAGGAAATGCTGCAGCGTGGTTTGTAAAGTTAACCTCTACCTTGTTGCTTGGGAACCTCCTTTCTTCCAATCAAATCCCAGTTGGTTGCTCCAAAGATGAGAAGTTGACCTCTGACCTTTGGTAGCTCCAGTTTCTGCAGAAAGCAAACAATATTTAAAAAAAAAAAAAAAGCAAACTAGCTCAAAAGACCACGACTTTTGTTGTTTCGTAACAGGAAAGTTAATAATTAAAAGGGACGGGTTGAATTTAGCGGCTTTACTTGAGCAAAGACGTGCAACGCATTTTCTACTGTTGGACGCCATTTAAATTCACAGCCAAGGATTAGATCCTGTCACATGAAAAGGCTCCCAATGACCAAAAAAATCATCATCATCAGGTACAGTCAAAGTATTTTCACCAACTGGGCTCTTGCAATACAGTTGTTTGATTGTAGGGACTTCATTGCCAGTAACCTTAACATGGTGAACACACAGCGTCGAAGCCACATATCAGAGAAAAGAAACACCAAACAGATAAAAGCAGAGCCAGCGACCAGATTGGGGGGAAAAAGTTTGAATCCAACCCACTATTTTCTCCTTGACGTCGTCCGCCACAGTGACAGGCTGGAGCCCGGACTTGGCTGCAGGCTTGCCGGGTTTCTTGTTGTTCTCCTGCTCAAAGTCGAACTCGTCGTCACTGCTGAAGTCTCTGTCTTTCCTTTTCCCCGTCGCCCTCTTCCTCTTCATCCCTCCGTTCCCTGATACGTCAGTCACCTTCTTACGGGGCATCTTTTTGCAGTGGGAACGTAGCTGTTGGTAGTTAGAAAGAAGCAAGACGCATTCAGACCGAGCAATGGCTTGGACAGTTCAGAGAGACGGTGGGCGGGGGGGGGACATGTCTCTCTGAGCTGCAGAAGACTGGAGCCAAACAGAGAAACTGTGGTTTTTAAAGAACTTGTACAGAAAAGGAAACGACATCAAAAACTGCTCTAGACATGTCTCACATTATAATACTGGTACATTTCAAAATAAGATCAACTTTGAAGCAAGAGAAGATGCATTTCTTCTTGTTCCTAATTAAAATTAAAACTTTTCACACTTTGGTGCATGTCAAATAAAACTACAAAAACAATATGAGCACTTTTGAGGACATATTTTCTAACAGCACACCCCGTTAACTGCTGATCCATCTCCTGGAAGTGCATCACTGTTTTACACATCAAGAAGGATTTTGATACAAAGGAAATTCTTCATCTACTGGCACAGTCGTGTTAAACATTGTTACTCGTAAGAGTATGTGCTGTAGCATCTAGAAAAAAAACTTTTCAATTTTGTTTTGGACTAAAAATAAACCAGAAAAGTCTTTTCCTATCAGCATCATTCCTTCAAGTGACTAAGAGACAGAAACTGAAAACACCCAATACAAAATCAAGTTGAGGGATTGCCTACATTCGCAACGTTCTCCCCTTTAGTTAAAAGTATATACAACACTTACTGTTGTGTTTAATATTTATTCCAATCATTACATTTAAAGAAAATAATTTGAACAGATGATTAAATTAGCTCATGTGTCTGAATGTTAAAATAATGTTGCCAAATCAACCGTCTTACAAAAGAAACTTCTATGAGATTTGCATATTTTGTGCTTCCTTACTGGCTCATAGAGATATGAATCAATACCAGTGCATCTACATCTTATGCGTTCTGTTGTACAGGGCTGTCTGTGACTGACTTGATGTTTTGCGTAGCCAGTCAGAAAAAAAACCCCATTGGATACGGAGTCTTTCTGTATCCAATTGGTACTGAAAGACCCATTAATATGTAATAGTTATATATTTCTTCCTAAGTTTGATATTAGTTAGTTAATATATATTATTAATATTAACTAACTAATATCAAACTTAGGAAGTGCATCACTGTTTTATGCATCAAGACGGATTTTGATATAAAGGAAATTCTTCATATCAAACTTCTTCCTAAGTTTGATATTAGTTAGTTAATATATATTACTTATATATTAACTATAAGTTTGATATTAGTTAGTTAATATATATTACTTATATATTAACTAACTAATATCAAACTTAGGAAGAAATTTCTGACTTTCCAAGACAAAATTCTACCTAATGGCTTGTCAAATGTTTTGAACAAAACTTTAATCAAATACAACTAAATCATTGAGTCTTTACTCAAGGTTTTTATATATATATATATATATATATATATATATATATATATATATAATATATATGAAGTTGCGATAAAATAAGAATCAACCTAAATAATGTTTGTTTAGAAGACCAGCTGACGCTTTTCACTGACTTAAGGAACTCCTGACCTTTCCATTTTTTCTACTCTGGGCACTGTCCGGGCTCCATAGAAACAAGTTCACCGAACGGTATTTAGCTGCCGCTGGTTCCCCGTATTATTCCGTATCATTCGGTACCACAATCCCACCAGTTCTCCCTGATGTTTCCCCAAAACAAAGAGGAGCCACAACCCGACAGCAGACCGAACCGTGAGCCGGTCTCCGTTAGCTTCACCAGGCTAAGCTCCGCCGCTCTTTGTTCGGCTGTTTAGCGTGCTAGCTGCCGTAAAGACCCGCGGTACGGCAGGTGAACTTAGACCGTTTCCCGCTTCGCAGACGAGCTCCGGGAAGTTTGTGTGTTTAAACAGATTGTGAATTATCTCAAAGCTACGAATACTTGGAGCAAAACCGAGTAAAATCTAATTGAATGATAGGGGCTCATTATGCTAACGTCACCTCGCTAGTGTATGCTAACAAACAGTCAAAGAGTCTGATGTTCCGCACGAGCGATACAACACCAACAAACTTTAAAACCTCTCCCAAACTACAAGTGTTTCTATCCCACAATATCTGCTGCCTCCTCGGTGTTCCGTAGTCTGGCTAAGTGGATTGCTAAAACTAAGAAGAAATGATATATACCGGTGATTTCCTGATTCAGCGGCTCTCTGTCCGTCTCCGGTTTGATTGATTTGAACAAAAGAAGCTGCAGTCTGCTTTCACACCACGTGGTTTGCATTTAGCATTCATACAGGAAACCGAGCACTCACCAATACATAAAAACCAGACATGAGAGGGGGGCGGAGGTGACTTTGAGCTGCTGCGATGCAGCTCGGAGAACCGCTGAGAGGGAACAACTCAGCCACACTGTGACACGGAGGAAACAGAAAGTTCCACTTTCACTCAGGAAAAGTTTTTTTTTTTTTTTAAGAAACATAAACACCATGTTTTTGCTCTCCATTTCAGCACGCGAGGCGCCTGAATCTGTCACACACACAGCCATCTAGTTAAACTTTCAAGTGTGTGTATGATTATCTAAATCTTAATTCCCTTTCACTCAAAACCAAAGTTAACTTTAGAAGATGTAGGGGACGCATTAATTGCCATAAAAAAAGTCTCAATAATAACTTTAGATTAACAAAGCCCACATTAGTGTAATATAAAAACAAAAGAAAGACTAAGTCCAAAGGGGAAAAGGTGATATCCTCAGAGGGTCCATCTGTACACAGGCCATTTAATGCACAGCTCTCTTATAAGATTCTTGGCAAAACAAAAACTAACCAAAATAGTTTGAGAGTCGCTTTCTAAGTATATATTTCCCCAGTTTTTAATGTTAAATGCTCCTTTTATTATGAGAGTTGAGCACTCCCTAAGGAAGGCTGGAACAACCTTCCTGAATCACTCCTTTGATCGGCTGTCTCCAGAGTTCTTCACATTACTGGACCTGTGGCCAAATTCCTGGTTTAAAACTTTTATCATACTCTCAATTCCGAAATTGCCAAACCGATCTTCTCAAAGGAGCCAGACCGGTCGCCTCGACCTCGAGCTGGTTGATGTTGGAGCAGTCTTTCTTGGTTTGTGAAAGGATTGTGCCATGGTGGTTTCTGCATTCTCCTAACCAAATTACCTTAAAACGCCAGTGACATGTTTCCTCGAACAGTTCAAAACTCTGTGATCCAACAAGATATTGGAAAGTAGCACACAAACAATGTCCTTTCAAAAGATGCAAGCGAAACACAATTTCACATTTTTAAGGCCTGTCCTTAAAAGCCAGGCCTTGAAAACAACCAACCAGTCTAAACAAACTCTACCAATTTTACCACTAAAATTGTGACTGAATGCCTTCAGTCACTCTTTGTTTTAAATATATACAAATAATGGTGGTTGTAGCTTCTACATTTTAGACTTCAAACCATTGCATTATGGTTAGAAATATTCAGTAAAGTAGAGAAAAATTTTCAAAAGTACTTAAAAAAATTACAACAAAAATACTCCAAAACAATTTTCATAATTTTTACATCTAAATTGTGCTCAGATGGGGCATATACCTCACAAATTCAGTTTCCTGAAGCTATATGTGGTGGTGACTCTCCACTCCACCTGCCTCTGTCGTTGTGCCCTCGTGCAAGGCACGGCACTGGTCCTCTGCTGGTGGGGATCCGAGGGCCTGGCGGCGCTGGTGCATGGCAGCCTCTCTTCTGTCCAGTAGCTTACCACTGTCGGTGTGTGCTTGAATGGGTGAAAGACTGCCGCGTAAAATACTCTGGGGTCCTCTGGAGTTGATAAAGCAGTATACAAGTTCAAAGCTGTTTACCAAATTCTTTTCCAGACACATTTCTTCCAATCAACGCCAAACACTTGTGACGCAGGACAAAATATTCAAGTGCTGTTGAATTCTAAGTGCAAAAAAGAATTTTATTGTGATATTCTTTTTCCATAATAAAAAGTTAACATAATTTGCAAACTAATTTTTCTTGGAATTACATTTCAATGGAGATAACAGTGATGAAATGGTCACATTTGCTGGTTAGAACCAGGCAGTAGGTCTGGTTTGAGCCCACCCCGCTGGCCGGTTACTGGACTTTCGTCTCCGCCCTGGAGGCCTCCAATCATGGAGCCCAGGGTCCCGTAGCTTCCCCCGTACGGCTCCATCTGAGCGGCCACGCTCAGGCTGAGCCTCTCCGTCCGAGGCATCTTGGGCGTTTGGTTCAGCGCTGAAGAGGGAAGGGAAACGGGCGTGGCCGCGTTGTCGCTGAGGCTCTGCACCGTGACAGACGACTGCACAGATATAGAAGTTTCAGTTACAAAGTTAAGGTATACAGTGATAAAAACCGAGAGCAATCAGTTATCATTTCTGCAATGTCCATTACCAAAAAAAAATCTATTTCCAGGTTTAGTGATGCTTAGAGGAGAAAGTCGTTTTAAACTCTTGGCGGTACTATAACAAAAATAGTCAGTGGCTCATTGTGCGAACCAAAAGAAATAAAAACATTAATATTTTACTGTACTATAGTGTCCCTGTATGGATAACGCAGAAAGTAGAAGCACTTCACAATGTGCCATACGGGGTGGAAAGTGATTAGTTACATTTATATTTATTGATGTTATTACAGTTTTTCTAATTTGTCCTTTAGGTTGTTTACAAAACCTGAATTTTTATTTTTCCTTGAATTGAATAAAGGTCCTCTGTTACATTTTAAATCATATCCATTAATGAGTAAAGATAAAACGTAAGAAAATACCAGACAAAAACTGCTTTGATCTTTTGGCTGGGTTTGTATTAAGATTCCATGGAGTTGCAGACAGACAGCACAGCCCATCAAGGTTAGTGAGAAAACAAAAAGCTCTTGCTGAATTTAAGGCATCAGTTTAACCGATGCATTGCAAACATTAATATTTGAACAACAGATGTAAATGTCAATTTTATGAGGTACTTGTGATCATAATTTGCATTGATGAAAACTGAAAACAGAACATCAGGTGCCCAGTTTGGATTCTGTTTTTTAAAACTACTAGACAGAAGCAACAAACAGCAGCTGACTTAAAATACTGTAAATTAATTTCCCACTAAAAATACATATAATATGTTGTTTTTATTTCCTTCCTGTAGTTACTTTGCTCATCACAAAGTAACTACAGTAAAATTGTAATGAGGTATTTGTTACTTTTAACAGTATTTCAATGGAATGTATTTTTCCATAAATAACTTCGGCATCACTTTCTCTTCCTTTGAACACATCATTGTTTTCTGCACTTTTATGAGGTTTTGGTTTCGATTAATTAAAAAACTCACCGTCCTGCGGTGTTTTCCCGGTTTCTATTTTAAAGTCTGTAAACGATAAGCGATTTATTGTTCGTCCTGTCCCAGCGCAAGCGGCATTTCTCATGTCTGTGGACCACCTGTGTAAAATGTCCCAGTCCATAAATCAAACCCACCAATCCGGCCACAGTTTTTTAGAGAGAGACGCTCGCGCTGCACGCTGTCGTTTAACACCGTATTATATTTTGATATGATATTTCCGGCCACAAGCGAATAAATAGCTATTTGAGGTGTGTTGGGTTGCTTTAATTGAGCAAAATAACATGAAACACAACCAGATATTCTCCTTTTGCTTTTAATTGGGACATTTTGTAACAAGCAGACAGATGTTGAACGATTTGAAGATGTTGAAAATAAGGGGGAAAAAATGCGTTTTATATTCAGATTAACTCTTGTTTTGGTCCGTCTATTTCCAGCACATCTATTCTGACTCGAAGTGCAGCAGTTCTGCATGACTGCTTTGTTGCAGCCGGTGTTCTGACACCGGCTCACTTTCACCTCTGGTTCTACAGTAACTGCTGCAGGATAGAGGGAAACAAAACTGTTCAGACTGTCAACTTTGTGCAAAAGAAAGTTATTGGTAAACACAAACTAAAGATGCATATTCTTCAATTATGAGTTGCAGCTAAAATGCAGAACTTTAACATATTTTAATGTCCCTAAGTAATAAATTAGTGTTTACTGGACACATTTTGTAAAGTTTCACTGTGAAAGAAATGGTTGTTGGGAGAACACCACCGGTAAGATCAGATTTGTTTTTTTTTCCTTTTCAGGCTACCATGCATGTTGATAAATGGTTCTCTCTAAATAAACAATGACAATGAGAACACTTGTAAATAAATAAGATCCACATATTGTGAGACAATATGTCAGAGTGCCAACTAAACAAGCGGACGACATTAATACTCACGTTCCCTACAGAGGCTTGACTGCCAGCCACCGTCTTCTTCTTTCTGGCCATGTTGGGATTCCAGTTGCAAACCAGACTGTCATTCTGCACGCTGTAGTTTTTATGGCCCACGAGCCAATATGTATTCATTTTGCCTTTTCCCTGACAGGAGAGTGATGAGTGCAAGTGATGAATACTGGCTAAACAACAGACAGCACTGAGATCCAGTGTTTACATTAAAGTAACTACACTGATTGGAATTTTTGAGAAACAAGGTTTCACGTTGTTGACTTTAATTATCACAAAATGAAAGTATTGAGAGAGCCATGTCAGTGCTTGCTGAATGAGAGAAGTAGCACCTAGAATCTAGATGCTGCTAGCGAAATACCTCTTCCTTCAAAAGAAACAATACAACGGTATGACTTAGGTTTGCAGAATTGCGTTTAATCACGCAACAGAACTTGAGCAACAGTGTTTTTTCAACAGATGAGAACAACAGAGATTTTTGGTCATTTCTTCTTTGTAAAGATGTTTTTATGGGTAGTTATGGCTTACAAGAGGAAGACCCCACTCATCTTCACCATATCTAAGGTCCATCATTTGAAAATGTACTGAATCTTCATTTAAGTAGAACTAAAGATTAATGTTTTCACTATGTATTATTTTCCAAACAGATAGAAGAAAACATGAAGCCGTTGAATTGAATTGAATTTTGCAAAGAAAATTTAAAAAGCTGTAAGCTTGATTTGTATCCATTACCTTAACCTCGATCTCTCCACGTAGCTGCAGCTCATAGGCGTTGTCCTTCATCAAAGCCAAATAGGTTTCTGAACTGGTGTGGATTTTCTGAGCTGAAACAGGAAAACATATGAAATACATTTGGAGCAACAGTTTTAGCTCGAAGCAGATTCACAGGTCCTTCTCTGCAAAGCTTTTTGTGGTGTGGTTGATAAGGGAACTAATATTATGTTTTTACAATATACTTGAAAAAACACTGTAAACATGCAGTACTTTGTACCTGAGTTACCTGAAATATTTTTGACGTTTTTTGTAGAAACACAACTTATCTGATCTTCCACATCAGTATAAAATCAGTCAATATCTCTAGCTGTGATGGAATTATAGAAAGAGATTTTGATGAGAAATATCTGGCAGAGTGTATTTAATTAATAATAAAAATATTATTTTATTGAAGTGTTTAGTGTTGATTATTCATTGCTGTTTTAGGCATTTGTACAATTTGGACAAGGAGGTATTAGAAACTACTGGTTAAGAATTCAAGAGCTATAAGTAACCAGTGAATAAAAATAAAACTATGTGGTATTTGCAGTTGTTATGTACGTTTTTGCTGTAAAAAACATTAGCCTCCTGCTCGATCTACAATTAATAATTGTTATTTTATTGGATTAACCCATTTAATCCCACCGGCAACAATTGTTGCCAGACATTTTCTCTAACTTCTGGAAGCTCTAGAAGAATTGTTTTGACTTTTAGCAGCTAATTGAAGTTTTTAAATCAAAGAATAACGCGTCTACTCTAAGCAATATCAGTTTCATGTCTCTTGTGTGAAAGGTCATATGACCAGACCTCTTTACTTCCTGCCTGTAACGCTGGAGGTAAATGTGTGTCACAAACCTGTACAAGAGGAAGTCAGCAAAAATATTTAAATAAACAAATATAAATAAAATATTTTGAACATATGTTCTTTAAAGTGTTTTCTAATGAATAAAGGAAATTGTATCCATTCATTCATCTTAAAATCATTAGAAGAGTGAATGTAAGTGTGGCAACAATTGCATAATGTATAGACACTATGTATCTGAACTGTTTCTGGACACTCTAGTAACCATTCTTTGTTATAATAGGTTATGCATGTCATGATTTTTCTTATTTTTTTATATGTATGAATAGGCCAGATTTGTGCAGTTTAGACTATGCAGATTCCCACCGACAACTATTGTTGCAGAATATAAAACCTACATTTTCATTAACATAACCAGGGCCGTTGCCAGGAATCTTGGGCCCTTGACAAAAAATTAAATTGGGCCCCCCCTTGCGCAGCTGCTGTTGCAATTTTTTGAGTCTATCTGACCCATCTAAAGCATCACAATTTTAAAGGCCTGCAACTGCCTTGCTTTCTTTGGTTCTAGCACAATATTTACTGCTCATGAATTTTACATGCAACAGTCTGCATACAGTGTGTAAGTAGGTTGCTTACATTTTTTTCTATTAGTTTTAAATGACTGAAATGTCTCTCCCCATGAGCAACAGTGATAGGCAACATGCAAAATACACCTAAAGCAATCCAGACTTCTCAAAAAATGCTATGTAGCTGCATTTTATTCAAGCTGCAGGATATAACTTTAATAAAAAATTTTTTCTCCATATTTGTTAAAGCTGGCACCATGTCGTGACAACTTGTTACGAGAAAGATAATCTGTGAAAACAATCAATCTCCTCCACCTCCTCCCTGAATTACTATTACTGGCTAAAGTAATGCAACGTTCTGGCCAAAAACAACCAATCAAAACCAGGAGGAGGGTCTTAGTGCTGTCAATCAACCTCATTCACTCACTGCTAAATGTGCTAATGGTGGAGAAACAACTTATCATTTCAGGAAAATCGTCTATCTGCCTTCAATGGTAGTATGCTAACTAGACTGAGCATTTACAACAGGCTATCTTAGCTGCAGCATAGGGTTGAGCAGCACCACATGAGATTATGATTGACAGCACTGAAACTCTCCTGCCACTGATTAGTTGTTTCTAACACTTTGAGAGAGCAAAGGGAATAGATTTTTCATAGATTATCTCTCATACCACACTGCACAACATAATGACAGTTTTAAAAAATATGTGAATTTTTTTTTTTTTTTTTATGTAAAAGTTACATACTGCAGCTTTAATTTCACTTAGTAGAGGACGGGTCAGGAGGAACATGGGCTTGAGCTGCTGCTGATTGACTCATCTGTTGTTAAGTGGTAAGAGGTGCAGGTGCAGGTTAAATATATGAATATCTTGGTAATTTTTTTTCCTTAATTCATTAAATGCTAGTGAAATGGAGGCAAACAGTCTGTAGTTACGCTAACTATGCTAAATGGTTGATAATCTCACACAGTCTACCCACCTCTCTTGGAGAAAAACTGGGTTATAAATTAACACTCTTGTCTTTTTCTCTCTCTCCCTCGCTCTTTTATTTTATTTATTTTTTTATTTTTTTGAAAACCTACTTTATTATTTTTCTTAGCAGCATAGTAACAGCCTCAGTCATTCTTGTCTTCCAGTGTCTGCTGCTGATCACCGTCGAGCTCCAAACAGGAACGAATCATTTCACGCAGGTCCAGGAGGTTCAGGGCAAATATAGATGTGTATTTTTTGGTCTGGGAGTGGGAACATTACATTTTTACTGCTAAAAACAATCTTCAAAAATACAATATGATTAATTTTGTAATTACATGGCCCCAAAACATAAATAGTGGAGGGCCCTCTGTTGGTCAGGGGCCCTTAGAATTGACATAGCGTTTCCCCCCTAAAGGCACCCCTGAACATAACTAACATAAAATGTAATAATTCATAAATATCATGAGTTAGGGAAGTCCAAGTCTTGAAATGCATGTACTTATTTTGCAGGAAAAATTTGGGATTAAACAAGTTAATTAATAAGTAAGTAATAGTGGCATTTGTATTTGCAATAGATTCAGTGAGAACCAGTGTTAAACCCAGATTGGTTTTCTTTTTTAGAGTTGGATTTAAGTTTAACTTTTTAGGTTGCTGTTAATACCAACCTGGTATAAAATATTCTCTTGTGTAGAATATTCTTTTGAAAAGTTCATTTGTGGTAGTTGCAGCATGGCAGTGCACAGCAAGGGCCTTAAAGTAATCATCATTACAGAACAGCAGGAAAAGCAAGTTATGGACAGGAGATTTAAACTTCTAATTTTCTTTAAGAGCTGTAAAGGTTTATTTAGTTACTACTGAGGACTCACGCAGGCTGGTGGACTCCATCCTTGAGGCAGTGTTGACCGTATCTCCAAACAAACAGTACCTCGGCATCTTGTAGCCCACAATTCCTGCCACACATGGACCTATAGAGCCAAAAAACACAAATTGCTTTTTGTTTTGCTTTAGAGCTTAAATTGTAAGGTCAACAATCAGGTACCAATACAACCAGAACACAGAAATAAAACAGAAGAATTCACTCTCAAACAAGGAAGTGATGTTTAGAGCGTCCCAAAAAGGCAATAGTTGGAATAATATTGTGACATGTTATTTCATCTGCCTGAGATTCTGGATATTAAGCTTCACATCCCATTCAGTGCAGAAAATGACACCTCTTTTTTTTTTCTTTTATATGTTTTTTAAAAAAAAGAAAACACGTCCTCAGTACTTTGACTTTTATTCATTTGTCATTCATTTCTACAGCCTACTCCTAACGTTTATGCCAACGTTAACCATAACCAGTGCATACATAGACTCAAATCACACCTTAGTCCTTAATCTAACTTCTAACCTCAAAACAGCACCTCTTCTTATAGGGCTTGAAATTTGGGCCCATAAAGAGCAAGCGATCCTTACGGAGTGGTATTTGTTGGAGAAATGGAAAATACAAGGCCACACATGCACACACACACGAACACACTAATCATTTCAACTGATCAGCTGAACCCAGCACTTCCTCTAGATGGCGCCGTGGGTTCAGCTGAATATCGGTTTCTCTGGGTTTTTAGAGTCGATTCAACTTTATTTAGACAGAATCAAGACATAAAAATAGAGATAAAAACAAATAGGAATTCTAATTGAATTGGGTCCTTTTCATGTAGTATGTAGTAACTTTTTTCTTGTTTATGAATGTCTCACAAATATATCATAATCAAAAAGAATTATGATGTCCATGGTCTATACCTGCTTATGCTTACAGAGTTGTGGAACACCCTGGACAGTCCACCAGTCCATCACAGGCCAAATCACACACACACCCACACACACCCCCACACACACACACACACACACACACACACACGTTTGCACGTCTATTTCTGTGGGGACTTTTCATTCACTTCACTGTGAATTAATCTAGTTATGCTGTTTTTATTGCAAACACATCTAAATACTATACAGGTTGAACCTCATTAAAACATAACGTGTTCTACGTTCAACTGGTCTGAACACATTGCAGCATGTTGTTGTCCCAAATAAGCCTCAGTGTCATGTTTCTTCAAGGCACTGGAAATAATTGAAACACGTACAGTTCATGAAAAACAAAACCGAGCTCTAGA
Source organism: Poeciliopsis retropinna (assembly GCA_010277075.1). Classification (NCBI taxonomy): domain Eukaryota; kingdom Metazoa; phylum Chordata; class Actinopteri; order Cyprinodontiformes; family Poeciliidae; genus Poeciliopsis; species Poeciliopsis retropinna. The sequence continues at coordinate 4,694,791 of VMRM01000009.1, forward strand.
AAACCAACTGGATTTATCTCAGTCTAAAACACTACAAATAAAACTACTGGCTTTATTCCCCAGAACCAGAACCAAACATCCACATGCCGCTTCTATGTATCTCAAATCTGGAACAAATTACCAGAAAATTGCAAAAACAGCTGTAACACTGAATTCCTTAAAAAGGTTAGAGTTGCTTTTGAACCATAATAAATGGAATATGGACCAAAACATTTGATTTGTATTGATGACTTCAATGATGGCACTTGGCACAATGCAATGTCTGTCACTGGTCTCACAATTGTTGACCATGTGCTGTGTTTATGATGTTTTTATGTTTTCATGATGTAATGCACTCTGAACCGCCACATTGTTGAAATGTAATTAACTGACACTCTAACGAAGCCAGAATACTGTGTTGGACCTTGCAGTCTCATGTGGAGCTCCTCTGACCTGTGTGAATGCCAGCTCGGAGCTGCAGCCTCTCGTTGGGCATGTGAGGGATGGACACCTGCCTGACCGCCGCCAACAGGTCCAGCGCCATCTTGGCAATCTCATCTGCGTGTTTGTCGCCGTTCCTCTCAGGTAGACCGCTCACCACCATGTAGGCATCTCCGATTGTCTCCACCTTGTTAGAGCATCCCATTAAATTCATTCAAATGACATGGGAAAAAGCTTCTTAATTAAAGACAACAGGAAATGATTGCAATGCAGTTTCTGTACATGACAGCTCCTAGAAGACTTTAGACATCTCTTCTCCAAGCACAGCTTCCCAGCCCATCCTGGTTAGTACCAGGCATTCTCTGGGCAGAACAAGCTAGTAAATTGTTGGTCTTCCCCTGTTGCAACAGCACCAAGAAACCTCAGCTGACCCCTTTTGATGTGGAAGAGTTGAAGCTCCACTCCATGCTCCCCCAGGCGATCAAACTCCTTCCAGTACCTCTAAGACTAAGTCCAACCATTCTACATACCTTTTAGCTGCTTGTATCCAGGATGTCAGTCTTTCTATCGTAGGCGAGGGTTGTATCATAACCGGTCAATAAATCCAGAGGTCTGGTTTTTGGGTTTAGCACTTTCTTCACCATGACAGAAGAGGCCCAGATCTTTCTATGTCCTACTCTATCTGCAGTCATGTCAGGAAACTAGAAAACTCTATGAGTCTGTATTTTTCTAATATTTGTATATGTGGACAGTTGCTATATATTTACTGGTTTTAACATTACTGACAGAATCAATCAATGATTGAAGGTCATACAAGCACTGGTGAGTTTTGAATCAATTTGGCCTTCCTGCTTTGATGGACTAATTTAATAAAGTCAATTACACAATTAGAACTCTATAAGATACTTTTCTTTTTCTGCAAACCCATCCTGGCACATGAAGGCCATGAACCAGTTTCTCTGTAAGTGCTGCAGCAGGACAGAAGACAAGTGATATAATGCAACAATTATTTTCCAAAAAACACTATTTCTGGTGAGTGCACTCTCAAATAGACGTTTGAGACTCTAAAAATACACATTTTAGAAAACACTCTAAAAAGTGTATTTCAAACAATTAAGTTCCACGCCTACATCTGATGTCAAGACGCAAGCTTCACCAGGGACAGATCCTATACTAATTTAACATAATTAAATTATTTGTTACCAACTAAAGCAATTCAATTAAGTTGGCTCAACTTATTTCTGTTTACAGTGCAGCTGGGATACACATTTTTGTTGAAATCACTTGTTTAATGAGTAGTATGGCTTCAGACTCATCCAGTGATGATCTGCTCCAATGCGAAATGAAGAAGCCAACATAACCGCATCATTGGCTAAAAGTAAAGACGAGCCCCTGCAGACTGCCAGCCCAGACATCCTCCTCTCACTTGTCATGGTGTGTAGTGGTGAGGTGGTGAGGTAGATGCGGTGGACCCAGGTACAAAGAGTAGATGATGATGATTTAATGAAGAAATACACACAATAATCCACGCAGCACACGGCAAAGACTCTCACACTGGTAGCAACTGACAGGAAACACAACTAACGACAGACTAGACGAGGACCCAACAAGGAAACAACAGACACAGGTGGATTTAAATACACAGAGGGTAATCAGGGAACAGAGCTGGGAGCAATCAAGGGCAGGTGGGACAACAGGAGACGCAACAGAACACAGAAAGTTAAAGTAACACACAGAAATCCCAAATCCTCACATCCCTGAGATCCTGTCTATGAAGACCAAAACAAGAAAACTGAATGTGAAATCAAGGAAATGCTGGTGGAGTCTGACATGCACCGGGACTAAGTCCAACTTTGGACACTTTTTTTTTTCATTTTACATCACTAAAGTAAGATGAATAAAACAACACAACCGTACAGACAGGGATTTAACCCAAGAAAAAAGAGCCAAAGTCCAAAGAAAACCTTAGAACACCTCCAGGCAGGTGTTGTTGATCAAAAGCTCTTTTTGAAAGAAAAAAGAGCTTGACGGAAAGCTTCAGACTTACAGAAACGTGCTCTGTTGGCGTGGGTTTGTTACCTTGTAGACGTCATAGGAATCAATGCGAGTGTCAAAGCACATGTACAGGTTGTTGAGCATCTCTACCACCTGCAGAGGGTTGCAAGATGCCGAGATAGACGTGAAGCCCACAATATCTGAGAAAAATATGGTGACCTGGAAAACAAGAGAGAAAACGTTTGCTCCGTCACAACATATCAGCTTGTCTTCTACTATTGTGTCAGCCTCACAAGATGAGGTGGCATCTTGTCACCTCATTTAATTTATACGTTTAATTTATACGTTTAAACAGACACAGGTCTGTTTAAATTTATACGTTTCCTGTTTAAATTTATACGTTTCCTTTTATTGAAGATCAGGGTTTGAGCTGAAGTGAAATTTTATTTAGAGAAATCTTGGTGAAAACATTTGCCACAACTCATCAGAATATATTCCGTACCGCCTCTATCAGTAGAAAGTTACATTCTCTGCATTGAACAAGTGGACAGGACAATGAACCAAATCTGTGGAATCAGCATCAAAGTTTCCTCCACATCTGCTAAAAGTAACGTGGGCCGTTTGAGAGTCTGCAACTACATTTCCATATCAGAGCAGTATTTTGTCTTTTCAGTGAGTTCTCCACAGAAAACCCTCCTCATTTTCAGCTGCTCAGACCCCCACCTCGCCACCACAAGGCTTTTTGGTCCAGCTGCTTCAAACCTTTTCAATAAGCCAGACCCAATTTCACCTGTGCAACTTGTTTTATCTCCACATGAATATGCAACGGGGCAATTACAGGTAATTACACCAACAATAGCAACAAAGGCAACAGACACACACACGTTCAGTCAGGGTGTTTGCACATCTTGCAGATGTAACCTCCTCATAGCAGCTTTGGCCAAAGAGTGACAGAGGAGGAGAGCTGATGCAGATCTGTTCTTCAAGTCTGCAGCTCCATGTTAAAGGTCTAGGACAACAGACGTACTTGTCGTATCACATAGTATCTCCAACTTTTTCCATCACTTTTGAAAAGTGGTGATTGGTTTAGTTTTTTAAACAGCTACTTAAACAATATATTATTTCTATTTCTGGGAGATGAGATAATGGTGAGGCTCCATAGTGAAGCAGCTGGTAGCATCTGCTGCCTTGCAGGAAGAAGGTCCTGCAAGGGTTTGAATCCTAACCCAGGGTCTTTCTGCATGGAGTTCCCACGTTCTCCCTCTCCATGCAGAGTTCTGTCCAAGTTCTCTGGCTTCTTCCCACAGTCAAAAACACAACTGTAGTTTCTATTAAAGTCTGAAACTTAGAAGTGTGCCTTATTAAAAAGGCGTTTTCAAGGAATTTTTTCATACATTTTTATTGTTCTGCTAACATGCTGTTTCCCTTACCCTTTCATAGCTCTCAGCTTCAACCTGCTTACGCTTCCTGAGCTGCTTGGCGACTGATTTTGGCAGCATTTGGTGCAGCAGATCTTCAGCCAGCTTCCTCTGGCGTTTCAGATCCTTGGTCTTCTCCCTTAAGCTCTGAGCGTAGTCCTGGATCCACTCAGTCATCTCCTTGAAAGAAAACATCACCAGGGGATAAATGAGGCACGCCACGGCCAGCAGGCAGATCCTTATGCTGAGGCTGGAAGACACAGCTCGAGATGCCAGCTGGAGAGCCAGCGACGACCGCTCAAAGAAGCACTGCTGCGTTTTTATGAGAGCCTGAATTCCAGTGTGGGACCCTGAAAGGAGCTTGCTTCCTGCTCCAGAGATCTGCCATGGACTTGGGTCCAGAATATCCACCGGCTGAGCTTCCAGACTCAGGTTTACTTTGAGGTCCACGTTCTCTGACCAGCAGTCATTCAGCCGCTCCGTCATCAGTCTGCATAAGCTCAGGTAATACAGAGTGTTGGTCCACCTGCGCTGGAAGCCAGCGGGAGTCAAGGTGTGGTGGTGGAACATCAGCTGGTAGTTTAGTTCTGTGAAGGTCACCAGCAGTCTGGCAGAAAGAACATCTGCCCAGCTAGGGTTTTGTTTGGCTTTAGCTAAAGCAACTTCAACTGAGCCCCAGATGGCCAACAGTCTCTCTATGAGTCGAGTGAAAACTGATCCATCCCTGGCATCTAGGGATGGACGTAAAAATGCCTGCATGTTTCTCCTCATCTGAAGGCAAAATCCAGACATCTCCGCACTGCAGGGAAGTCTATGATTATTACTGTAGTTCACCATTTTACCACAGAGGTGATCCAGTGCTGGGGAACCGGACCCCAGTGTCTCGTTGCTTATGTCTTTGGCTAACAAAAGCCTCATCTTCTGAAGCTCACTGACGAGCTGCATCAGAGCTGTGGTCCTGCATGAAGTCAGTTCGTTATACGCGGCCTCCGTTGCATCGAGCAGGTCGAAGTTGGAGCTGAGGTCTGGAGACACAGAGCCAAGTAGAGCCAGGAAGGAGAAGACACAGGCCGTCAGAATCCGCCGAACAGAGAGACTGCTGCCAGAGGAAGTAAATATGGAACATCTGAAACACAGAAAAACAACCGGTTGTATTTTCTGATCCAATATGCTTCGGATCTAAAACCTCCTGAGCATGTCACAAAGGTAGTGTGACATGTTCAACTTCGTGTGTGTGTGGGCTGCTTGAGGTCTGAAGAGGATGGATCCTTCATGTTATGATCTGGGTTGAAACACCCACGATCAGCCCTCCTTTGCTCAGAGCATAAATGACTCTACACCATGTTCCAAATTATTATGCAAGTGATATTTTCTTAAGTGGTCAATGCAAATGATGGTCAGTATAATTTTCACGTCATAAACTATTAAAGTGTTAATCAAATTTTACTGAACAAAGCTCCCCATGAGAACAGTATTTTTGTTCTTTTTTTCAAAAATAAAAAACTCAAAATTCACTGTTCCAAATTATTATGCACAGCAGATTTTCTAAACATTTTATGGATTATAAAGAACTGCAAACTTTGATGCAGCAACAATGCCAAATGATCACATTAACTCTAGAGTACCTGTTTACTTTTCTTATTATTTTTGTTCTGTGCAAAATGGTTTTAAATTCTAGCTAACTTCTAATACTGTTGGGCTTTTTTTCTTTCTGTTGTTTTAAGTGAGAAAGCTGAACAACACTGCCCCCTGGAGGCTGAATGTGGTATTTTCTTGTTTGCTATAAATTGGTGGTATTAATTGATAAATTCAACTAATTGAATTTATCTGACCCATACTTCACCTTCCTTTCAGAGACTTATAGTTTTGGTGATCTTCGTCCTTTGGGAAGTTATTTTGTCTGCAAAACAATTGTTTTTTTTTAATGCAGCTCATATAAAGGAAACAAATGTATGTGTTTTATAAAAGCTGCCATAACAAATGTACGGCTGATCCAGAGATATAACTGAGACGTCAGAGCTCAGTAAGAGCGTACTTCTGGCTTAACTTTGCAAACAGACAACTTCCAGACAGGCTCTGACCTGCACGGCTCGCAGTCGCTGTCCGCGGAGCGCTGCGCCTCCGGTGCCACTCTCCTCCTCGTCCTCAGCAGCCGTCTCTTCAGAGAGACGGACGACAGAGTCCCGGGTGTGAAACGCTGCTTTTTCATCAGGTCCAGCGTGGACGACATGAGCCCGTTCCCTCCGGCCGATCCTGCAGTCAGATCCGCTTCCTTCAGCCAGTTTACGCCTCACCGTAAAGCCCGCGATCCAACATGCGGCTGAGCAGCAGGAGCGCACAGCTGACCGTGTTCTGTTCACTGCAGCTGATCATCGTCACAAGGCGATATTCAACGGCACGGTGCACTGAACATCACACACCAGGCGATGTTTGTAACCGCGGTTATTATTTCTTATTTAATCGCAACTTTCACCGTCAGTAGTGCAACATATCCATCCATATGCGTTATCTGAAATGAAATGGTTCCTTTAATTATTATTATTATTATTATTATTACCGTTAATAGTAGTAGAATAGGCCTATTTTAGTTACTTTAATTTAATCTGTTTTTATACACTGACACAATTCTTATAAAAAAAAGTTACATTTCAAATGTTGAGTTATATAGAAAAATAAATAAATTAAACTGAACAAATTGAAAAAGTGATGAGTTAATATCATTTCAACCAGGTCTTTTTTCTTTTTTTTTATTGATTTGCTCAATGTATGAACAAATAAAATGGACGGTAATTATAAAAGCCCATAAATTGGACTCTGGCACTTCAACATGGTCAGAAGGAGCTGGGTCGTCAACATACTAAATTACCACAACTTGATGGAAAAGCACCTCCATCGTGATGCTTTCAGATTAGTTAGGGTTTATTATTATCATTAAAAAGAGATACAAAATCTTACAGCATTCACTGATTAAATCTTTAAGTCACATTGGTCACAAAATAATCTAACAATTATTTAGATTATTTTTTAGAATTGTCTAAAAGAAATGCTTATTTTATAGCAATGTACAAAAACAATTGATTCCCTAATTGGGGGTGTATTTCTACAACTGCAGTCATGTGTTGTAGAAACCAGGCTCTGATGAGTTGGAACCGATTTGAAATAGTAAAGCCAGGCCTGCCGTACCCCTGAGGTAGAAAGCTGCTGCTCCTGGTTAGAAATGTCCAGTAGCTTTCAGACATCATATCTCGAATGAATTTCTTATTCTTAACAGGGTTTTGCTTCAGCTGCAAGAAATGTCTCGACTTCCTCAAGCTGAAAGTCTGAAGCTGTACCAAGAAACAGATTTTGTGCGTCCGACTTTGTCAAACAATCCATTCATCCGACCACTGTCTGTACCAGCGGTCATTGAGCAAAATGCAGCGTACAGCCTAGACAGGTTCCCCAGGACAACACAGAGACACACAGGACACCACGCACACACACTCACACCTTGGGAATATTCAGGGACCAATGGACTTAACGGTCATGGGTTTTGGACTGTGGGATCAAGCCGCAGTACCTGGGAGAATACATGCATGCAGGAGAACATGTAACCTACATGGAGAAAGACAGCATGGTGACCATGCACCTGCTTCAAAGAATCAGTTTGATCAGCTCTGTCAAAGAATCAGTTTGTGTGTGTTTCCTGCAGCTGCTCTGTTTTTTTGTCCTGTGGATATTTGCGCTCGGTGGGTTGGGGTTTTGCTTTTGCTTGTTTTTGTAGAATGAAGATAACTTGACTGTTGTTTCAATGAACATAACAAGACTACATTTGAAATAAAGGACCCAAATACCCGTGACAAACAGTGCACCAGACAAGCTGCAGCTGTCTGATCTAAAAGAGTGCATCACCCCAGGCCTTCCACTTGCTCTCTGTAGCTCAGAGAATAGGCTTTAAATTCTTCTTAGTTGATAAATCACTGAATGGCTTAGCATCAAAATACATTAAAGATCTGTAGTCACATCAGCTTTGCAGAGAACTGTGTTTCCAGAACTCTGCTTCACCAGAACCAAACATGGACAAGCAGGATTTAGTTTTTATGCTCCTTTTTATCTGGAAAAAAAACTTCTAGAAAACTGCTGAGACCCTGAGTTAGAGTTATCTTTGACTCATAATAACTGGAATGACTAGTAGACTAATAGTGGACGTATTTTTGCCACTTCTATTGAATGTTTTTTGTTTGTTTCCTGTTATGTTTCTAACTCCTGCTAATATCGCCCTGCCTGTTGCTTCACAGCCTGTTCACTGACTTGGTCAGATGTGTGACCCTGGATGCTCGTCCTGAGGTAACCACCAGACAAGGAGGGACCGGGATTCGAACCGGCAACGTCTCTTTAAAAAAATGTTGTCTTTAAATCAAACAAACACAAAAACAACCAAAAAAGAAAATAATAAAATGCATTTCCGGAGCTCCACACATTTCCATAACTGGTGTGATCCCAGTTGGCTCACTAATCAGCTGGAGATCAGTTCTTTAGGCAAGCTGTTGGGGAATATCAAAATAAACGCGCTTTTGGTCCCAACTCGAAGTGATTTTAGCGCCTTTCTGAGAAGCTCCCCTGCGTCCAAAGACGCCGTGCCAGGAGTCTCTTCAGAGTAAGGGTGGACAGGAGCCGAGCGGTCCGGCTGCAGCCGCCGGCCAAAAAAACGGAGCGGGCTTTTATTTTGACGTTTGTTGGCGGAAATCGCGCCCGTTCACATTCCGACTTGATCGGTTTGGAGACGAGTTGTCATGGATGTTGATAATGCCGTTTGAAAGTGCAGCGTGGGACCGCGGTGAAAAGATGAGGCAGTCGGTAACATCGCGCCTGCCGGTGTAACGGGGCGGTTCGGCTTTACGCGGTGGATATTTGCCGGCGAGGGTTCCAGCCGGCCGGCCGGTGTTCCTCCTCCCAGCGGCGGGAGCGGAGCAGTTGTTCAGCCTGGAGCCGCTGAACAAAGAGCTTTTCTTCCCCGGATCATTGTTACCGAGCAGGGCGCCTGAAACTGATTCCGAACTGGTTTCGGACGGTTAAAGTAAGCCAACTGTTTGCTTCAGTCCTACAGGCGCGTGTCGGTGAAATGACTTCAGCCTGGTGTACTTTCAACCAACACACGATAAGAAGGCTCCATGTTTGTTGCCCAACACTGATTTCAGCTCCCTTACTAACTGGATTAATGTCGCCCTCGCGTCAATTTAGATTTACTTTGTGCGATTTAGAGTGAGTTAGAAACTTCCGACGCGCTCGGTGGAGTTCAAGCATGGTTGTAAACAAACTGCTCTAAACTTAAACCAGGAGAGGAAATGTTCCCTGATAATGTACGCCATAATTTATTCCTTATTGTTGAATGCCAAACAACAGCCGCTGGTCACCACGGCGTCCTGCTTTGTAGTAATGGAGCGCCAAACTCCACTCTAGAATGGTTCAGTTTATTTTCCTTCTGCTGTTTGTGCAGAAGCAGCAGAACAAATGTTTAACACACCAGAGGATTGGATATGACATCATGGTCTTCTTCAGGTAGCGGCTGTGTATCTGCTGAAGAGGTGAAGCTGTCGTATTTGTTGAAGAAGTTTCTCTTTTTCAAAGTACATGGGAAGTGGAGTTAAATCTGCTCGAACAGTATAGTGTCAAACGTTTCAATCCTTGACTTTATTCTTACTGTGTTTTGTCTGAAGGATCTTGTAGACTGATTAAAAGTGGATGAGACAAACTGACGGGTCTTCAGAAAACCTTGAGAAGTGTTGTTCTGAAAAGTCAGATGACCGTTCAGACCGATCCGGGTTCTGGTTCTGCTGGAGGTTTTATTAATGTTAAGTGGAGTTGTTGTTCCTTTCCATAGTCGCCAAATGAGTGCTCAATTGAGGTATTGCTGCAGAGTTAGTGTCTGGATTTAATCTGCAGAGATTAAATCCATCTTTACCAAATGGCATTTAAACTGAATTTGGCTACATTATGTTAGAATGGGATGTATGTTCTAGGCTGTGTACAGGCTAGAATGTATGTTGAGGGATTTGAATCTGTTTGCATGCCTGTATTGTATTAAATTAGACTTTTCTGTAAATTAATTGGTTCCGTTTGTTTTTATGAAGAGATTTGTCGCTTTATAAATAAGCTGAAGTGAATTGATAAAGAAAGACAATATGGCTGCTTAAAAGCAGAATACAGTTGATAAGGCATGTGTGAATACTTTCTGATGAATCTGTTTATCTGATAAATTAAAATTTTATATTTAAAATAAAATATGTTGTCAGCTATGAGAGTAACTTTGTGTTCTTTGAAATAATATTGAGGTTATTGATATAAGTAAAAAAGTATGGATTGTCAGATATTTCAAGGTTGATAAATTTCTATCTGTCTGTCTGATTAATCTGAAATTTACAGTAATGATGGAGAACATTGTCTGCATGGGAGTTTATGCTTTGGTTGTTTCAACAAAATCTTGAAGACTGAGAAGATGCCTGAGAAATGGAGGGAAGGTGTTGTTGTGTCAGTTATTAAGAAGAAGCATAGAATTGTAACAGGTATAGAGGAAAAGCGCAAGTGAGCTTTTCCTCCATACATGGAGGGAAAACCCTGGAGGGAAAACTCCAGGTATGGAGTTTTTCATACCTGGAGTTGTATGAATAACAACTCCAGGTATGAGTTGTATAAAAAACAACAGCAGAACGGTTTCATGCCTCTGAAGAGAAAAACTGAAAGAGAAGAAGAAGAAGAAACCTTTTACTGTCTCCAGATACCAATACTTAGATACACCTGTCTGCCTTTGGTACCTTCTTTGCCTCTGTAGATATGGTGGTGGAGATGTTTTATGTAACTTCACTTCCAGTCCTCCCAGCTGATTTCTGGTTTTAAGCTGGACCTTTCCCAATGCTGCTTCTTGGTTATTATCTGAAGATGTTCAGGTGTGTCTGTAGGGCAATGATCCTGGTTCATCAGCCACCGGACACGCTGACTCTGTTGTGTTTCTATATTTGAACACTCCTTCAGATTCATGCAGTTGTTCTTTGCTGTTGTGTTGACAGGTTTGGGGCGGCCTGGGCTCCAGTCATGACCTCTGGTAACGGGAGCACTGACAGCAGCCAGCACAATGGAGATAGCAAAACAGCTCAGCAAGCCATAGACAAGTCCCACATCCTGACGCACCTGATCGAAGGCTTCGTTATCCAGGAAGGTGCCGAGCCTTTCCCTGTGAGTACCCAGTCATGCACTGGTCTGTTGAGGACCAACGCATGCAGTGACAGAGATTTGGGAACCTTTTCTGACATACAGCTTCACTCCTAAAGTCATTTCTGACTTGCAGTGATGAAGGCTGGCTTGATTAGGGGCAAGTCTTTATTTCTAAAGGTGGTAATCCTTCAGGGGATTTTCCTTGTTTTGATGCCTCAGAATGCATTAATCTCCTTTAGATATGCAAAGCTCTTTTTGTTTCAACAACCTAATGCTATTAGCACCAAATTAAGCTGAGCTCATACCAGCAGTTCACTATATTTGGCATTTTTATCAATCAGCTGAGTCAATACATTTTTTTTCTGTAGGTGGAGCGTCCATCTTTTTCTATTGAGAGCCTCCGGAGACGGGCAGCAGATTCAAAGATGGATGGCCTATCTTCCAAGGGTAAACGTTTTTCTTTGTTTTTCTTTTTAGAGAGACACTTATTCTAAGAAAATGTCTGTGGAATACATCAGGGAGATGTTCTGGGAACGGTGAGTTCTTCATTCTTAAACTGTAGTTTTGGTCTCAGTGCTGCACAATGTAAGTAACACAGTGAATTGGAATAGAGTTGTTGAAAAGTATGTTTCCTTGCCTTCCTCCTTGTTTTTCCCCATCTCAAGAAGAGTTTTTCAGTTCTAGAGAAGGAAAACTGGGGAGTCATCCGACTGTGACTTTGTGTGTTGTTTGTGTGTCTTCTCAGAGCTAAAGGCCCAGCAGGAGCCCATGTTGACCTGCGAACTGTGCGGTAAGGTGGACTTTGCCTACATCTTCAAGAGATCCAAGAGGTTCTGCTCCACAGTGTGTGCTAAACGGTGAGTCCCATTTAGTTTTTTCTCTTTTTTTTGCTCTGATTTGGATCTATCCACAATGATCCAAATAAAATCTCAACTTTATTGGGGAGTTTTGGCAATCATTGAGTCATAAACACACAACTATTTAGTTGGATCTTATTTGGATGAAGAAATATTTGGACCCTACTTGGTGACTTGGTGTTCCAGATTGCATGTTCTCCTTCTGGATTTTATGAATCCAGCAGAATTCTTGGTTCCGTCAATCATAGTAAGTTGTTCTGGTCCTGAAGCAGCACTCTCTAGTTGAGCAGACAGAAGCCTAGAAGATATAAATTAGGCCTGACTCTTCCTCTTTCTTTTTTCTTTTCATTTGAACCATTAAAAACTAGTTCCAGTATGAATAATAGATTTAATCTGGAATGTAGCTCTATGAAGATTCCTTTACAGTTCAACTTTACGTAGCTTTCAATTTCAAGAGTGACCATTTTTTTTACGCAACGCTGCTCTGTGAACCTGGAGTCAAATAAAGCATGAGCTCCCTCTTAATGACAAACACAAGAAAATTCCTTCTTTCAAGAGGCAAAACCATTTTAGTCAACAGAATCATGTTCGTTCAGGCCGACCTTCACAGTGACTGTGTTGAATAACTATGAAAGTGGCAAAGCTTCAAGAGGAAAATAAAAAATCCCCCATTATGAAGTTATTGTGTCTTTTTCCATCCATGTTAAATAAGTCAAGACGTGGCGTTTCCTTTAACTTTAGTTTAACGAAGGTGCAACTATGACTAACCAAATCAACGGAAAACATTGCAATTACACTGGACTCTGTTAACTTAGATCTTCTTTTCAATATTCTAAAATATTCCTGTAGCTACAATGTGGGATGCACAAAGAGAATGGGTCTCTTCCCGAACCGCAGAACCAGCCTGGAGAACCTGAAGAGACGAACGTTGAATGGGAATTACAAAAACAGCAGCACGGAGTCTAAAAAGAAGGTGAGGCGGCTGGAGACGTTTTATTTGACACATTGTTGTGTGGAAGATTTTTGCTCTTTCATTATTTACGTGATGAATCCAACTTTGACAGTACGAAGAGGAACCGGTCTGAAAAACAGAGCACAGAATTCCTGACATCAATTTATAATAAATGAGGCTTAAAATTGTTGGTTCTTTATGTATTTGTAAAAAAAAAAACAACATTGCAGTTTCATATAAGACAGTAAATAAATGAAGCTCCTGTGCCTCCTGCTTGTGGTCTTACTACCATTTGCAGAAACACAGGACTGGGAAGCAACCAATCAGAGACAGGAGGAGGGTCTTAACGCTGTTTGTCTGTACACACTGCTCAACTACTAATGACAGAGAAACAACTCACCTTTCCAGGAAACTTGTTAATCTGCTGCTACCTGCTGTTGGCCTTGCTAACTAACTTTAGCATTCACAGCAGGCTCTGGAATGGCAAAGAAGCCACTGTTTAGCTTTGGACAAACGGTCTTCTCTGAAGCTGACCTCAGCTTTTGGTTCATGGTTCAAATGTTGGAATGAGCTGATTTCCTCGTTTCTGTCAGATTGCTCCCTCTGCTGGTCACACTGTTCACCCTGCACACGGAGAGTCCAGTCAGTGCTCAGACCTGTCCGGCTATAAAAGAGTCCCCTCACCCCCCCTGTCTACGGCCCCTCGGGTTCCTGCGGTGCAGACCCCCGACCTCCCGCCGCACCCCCACAGCTTTGTGCACAGCGACCCGGGTCAGTGGAACATCCAGGACGTTTATGGGTTCATATCCTCCCTGCCAGGTGGGTGCAGCATTCTGGTCCTTTGGCATGATGATAGTTTTTGCTCCAGTTAGAAGAATTACTATGAAACAATTGATTTCGGTGATACTTTTTATTAAACTAAAACTTGTGCACACAAATTAGAATTTATTGAAGATTTTCTTGACTATATGCAGGGTCAGAATTATACATACAGGTTCAAATATACGGGATGGGGGGGTATTTAGTCAGCCAGTAATTGTGCAAGTTCTCAGAGAAGCCTGTAATTGACATCGTAGGTAGACCTCAACTATGAGAGACAAAATGAGAAAACATAAGTAGAAAATCACAATGTCTGGATTTTTAAGAATTTATTTGCAAATTATGGTGGAATAAGTATTTGGTCAATAACAAACAAACACAGGTGAATGAAAACCACCACACCGTACCCTGACATGAAGGCTGCCGTTTTTGTTGGTCGCAGGCTGTCTGGAGATTGCAGAGGAGTTCCGCTCTCAGGAGATTGACGGACAGGCTCTGCTTCTACTGAAGGAGGACCACCTCATGGGAACCATGAACATCAAACTGGGCCCAGCTCTGAAAATCTTCGCTCAGATTAGCATGCTCAAAGACTCGTAGCTCGTCTCTTTTACTGACCGGACACGGCCGGCCTGCTCAGGATCTTCAGATATCCATCATGACCTCAAAGACTCTCAGTGTTTCCTCGTCTCACCTCTCACACGTTCACACTGCTTCCGGGGCTAAAGGTATTCTCTGCTGGAGACAGATGCTGGTTTCAAGAATCCACATAGATTTAATGACGTGAGCATCCAGCAGGTTCACTCCTTGCCTCAGGTCAGCAGCAGTCTGATGTCTTCACTAAAGACACTTGCTTGATCAGAAGGCCAGGACTTTCTCTGTGCTGTGTGTGCAAATGTACTAGCATGACTTCCCTGTTGAACAGCAGAAAACTACTAAAGTAATGCTGCCTTCCAACTTGGGTTGATTACAGTGTACCAGTTAGAACCAGCAGGTGGCAGTTGGACCATCAACCAGCCGTCAGTCTGGTCCCCATGTCCCAGCCTGTGGATCCTTCAGGGGCGTTTTCTCCCAGCTGTCTTGAGGTCATGTGTTTCCAGCTGTTTGATAATCATTGCTGTGTCCTCAGACAATGTGTGGTCACGCTGGACAGCTCAGGAACAAGATCTCTTCAATCACAGTCTGTGTTTCCTCACTGTTTTGTTAAAGTTGTAGTATGTAACTTTGAAATAAAAGTTTTTTGGGTTTTTTTTTACACATTTGTTGAAGCTGTCAGTTATGCCGTGACAGTATGGTATGAGACAATCTGTGAAAAATCATGTAACTCCTCTGCCTTTTCCCAGGCTGTCTAGGAACAACCAATCAATCTATCTTTTCACCGATTGTCTCTCTCATACTGTATTTGAAAAAATCAGTAAAAAAAACCAACCATTTTTTAAAATTAAAGTTACATCCTGCAGCTTTAAATCCAACAGTCTGAATCAAAACTGTGGTGTTTACAACCCAGATGAAAGTTTATGCTGAACCAATTTAAATCTAAACTTGGCAATAAAAAAAACTGGCTGTAGAGAAGGAAAGGAGTAGATATCCCAGGTTATAAACAATCAGGATGGACTACAAGTGTTTTTGACATTGATCCATTGTGGTGACATCGGAAAATCTGTCCATCTGTTGGTTATATGCGAGAGTGAGAGGTGGGTTACCAGTCCATGCCAGACAACATGCAAGACCAGTTAACCTCCCAGTTCTGTTTCTGGACTGTGGGAGAAAACCTTCTCTTTACTGCAAGGCACCAGCTCTACCAGCCCACATCTGGACATGTTCAGGTTCATTCTGGTTTCGCTCAGTCAGACGAGGATGCGCCTGCCACCTGTTTTCTGCTGCACTCTTAGAAACTGACCCACATCTCAGAATGACACTGATAAACACTGAGACACGCAAGCTGTGATTATTTGTTGTTGCATTGATTCTCTACTGCTATGCATAATGACAGGAGGGTTACCAAAATTCTTTGATAGGACTTAGAACTGAAGATTTAATGTGAAAATCCTTAAGTTCTGCTTTGCATCTGGTGTTTTGTCGGTGAATGGATAAATGATCTGTCTGTAAATGTTCCGTTCACTTCCTCTGGTGCTGCTCTGAATCAACCTGACTCAGAGCAAACAGATCCCCCCCTCATGCCCCAGGCAATTATATGAAAGTCTATGCACACTAATGTGGCTGCAATAAGTGCCTGTGGGAGAGGAGACATAAAGCTTCCAAAATCATGGCTGGGATTTAGAGAATACACAAAAAGAAAAAGAAAAACGACTGGCTGTTCCGTCATCAAGCCTTTACCAAAGTCATGTGGAACTGAAGCCAGAGATGCTCTGCTGACAAACTGCTAGATGCGAATGGTGACGCTCTCCTCTAGAGTAGACTATGTTTCAGTCCTTGGACATGTTCTCTGGCCTTACACACAAAACACACTTTAATAAAGTCAATAGATCTGTTCTTTACGTTTGACTTACCGCTTTTATTTTCATGGTGGTGAATATTTGGAGTTTGAAGATCTAGAGGAACTCTGTGGATACTTATCTTGGTACAGTTGAAATAAAACTAAATTAACTTGCAGGCAACTCTTCAGCAAGATATAGAAACCCCTCTTAAATGAATAAGTACTAGTTCTGGCAGATTTTTTTCCCCCCGTGCCAAAAAAAAAAAGAAAAAAAGATTTTTGTAGCTGAATCTATAAAAGAACAGTTTGACAGAAAACACTAGTTCTGGCCTGTGGTTTAGGAGCCTTTTGAACCTAAATGACTCAGATTTTACAGATTCATATTAATGATTTCAAGATTCCGTCTGCCAGCTCTGCCTGCAGTGATTCTGGGAGGCTGCACATGGCCTAGATGTACTTCTTTACTCTCCTCTTTCCTCAGTTTCCTTTAATTTTTAATTTTTTTTTTCTTTTTGCATCGTGAACGTTTTACCTTTAACTTTTTTGTCTAAGGGTTCCCATTAGCAGAAGATTAAACTCTGTGCTAAAGAGTCTTTAAGAAAGTGACAACACAATGCAACATTTTAATAAGTGATTTATTCTCCCCAAAATAAAGTCAAATCAAACTTTTAAGCACAAAGACTTCAAGTACAAAGCATTGGGATTATTGCAAATGTTCAATAAATTAACTTATTTCTTCATTCAGACTTTTTCAGTAGTTCACATTAAAGAAATAAAAAAAAACCATAAGTAGAAACGGAACAAAAATAAATCACCTGGCAAGTGAAAACCGAGGCAAAAGGGCCAAGTGGAACATCCGTGTGTGAAGAGGGAAATCAATTTTAATGTTCTTTATGGAAGGAAGAAAAGCCCAAAGATTCAATACACCCTGCGTTCCCAGAATAATCTATTTCCCAAATACAGCGAGGAAGCTGTCCATCAGGGTCCCGTTCCCAAGCGAGTCTGATGTTGGGGCTTAAATCCAGAGTAGGGGTCAGGAAAACCGGAGCGACACTTTCACAGAAACCTCCAGAGCTCGAGTAAAGCTTGAAAAACCAGGCAGAACAAGACTCGTCAAAGCTGATGTTGGTTAGATGTTAGGAGAAATACTGAAAATGAGAAGGTGGTGAACTGGAGAAAGGTTAGATACTTCAGGTTAAAAGAAAAAACAAAAAACTGATGGAAAAAGCTAAATATGAGCTAATGAGCCATCAGAGGTCGGACTTTGTTCGCATGAGAAGCTAAACACAGTGGCTGCCAGTCAACCAAAAGGAGGAGTCGTGTTTACGACTCCTACAGTCTTGCCTGCGATTTTGCGTCACAGAGTCCTGCTTGAAGCTGTCACTACACGCCATGTTTCAGTTCAGTCACAGAACTACAGCCACAATTCGTCTAGAACTCACCACGGCCCCATTTCTACACATTTTCTTCGTCAGAGCCAGATTTTCACTTTTTCTCTCTCTGGGGAAATTTTCTAGAGACAGCTTCTGCTGTCGTGCAGTTTCACATTAGGCCTGAACATTGCGTCACAAGTTGGTCATAATATGCATATTGTGAAGATGTGTTCAGATGTATTGACAGTGGCAGATTGGATGATATTGTTAAATGCAGCATCAAACTGTTTTGGATGGAAAAGTCATAAGGTGGACAAATATACAACTGTGTTGTTTTGCAGCCAGAACTACAAACTTTGACTCGAAGCTAATTTTAAAAAAATAAAACTTTGTTACTGAGACGGAAATAACTATTTTCCTAGTAGTTGGATAGACGACTCCTTTACTGTGGTCAATGTTTGCAATGACCCCAATGCAGAACAACATTAACACTGTTCATTTATCACAAGTCACCATGTGACTTAGCATATCATAGCCTTCCTAAAATAATGGCCTACGTCACTTTTTGACAAAAGTGATTTTTGGCAAGGAATGACTCAGGTCATTCATTTTAAAAAGGCGTTGATATAGAAAATCATGCTACCCTGTATCATCCTGACATATACATCTGATTATACATCTGATTAACTATCTGATATTCCAAGAGTGTATTTAAATTATTTAATGGCATATTTAAACATCTGATTAAGAATTTATTACAACTTAATGTATTAATTTTGTACTTTAATCCTCCATACAGGCATGGATGATCCAGCCCTCCCTACCTTTGATTAACAGTCTTTTGTTGTGTCTGTTATGTTTTACACACACAAACCCCCCCCCCCCAAAAAAACATACCAACTTGACAAAAAATTAATTTAAAATTATATTTAGGCACTTTGTTACCACCAGCATCAAACTATTTATTCTAATATGTTTTTTTGTTATATTAAAGCCAGAAAGATAACCTGATTTTTAAATATTTTGTTTCTGCACAACGCCATCAGAAAACATGCCTGCTTATCACACCGAAGCTAGGTTTACAGAAGTAAATGGTGAGAGGAAAACTTTGCATCCTGTAATAGTTTTATAGGTTCTAATGAAATGTGTGAAAGATAAACAGAAGGCTAAAACTGCTGGTTTCCCCCTGGATCACCTGGAATAGATTCAGCTCACGCCACCATGTCTGAACCAATCAGAACTGGTTCAGTCATGTCTGACCATTGAATCATGTGACTCAATGGTCAGCATCTTTCTTTTTTAAAGGCTTAATCTAGAGACTCCTCTACAAAAGACTAGTTTCATATTCGGTTCTGACTTGGGATTTCTTTTTAAAACTCAATTTCAGTATATGTACTCATGCAGTACATATACTGCATTTATTTTCATTGACCATAAAAATAAATATTTTCATGAACGCTATTGCTAATTCCAGCCCTGTGTTTTGGTTTCCCAGCTGAATTCTGGACAATATTCTGCCATGTTGGATGTTATTTTCCATAAAACACAGCAGCTGAGTTGGAGGTCAGAGGTTTTAGAATCAGAACGAACAGCAAACAACCCACCCACCATGTCAGTATGTCCACAACAACAGCAAACCCGTGCTGAAGCTACGCTTAAGCGACCTCAGATGAGTTGCGGCAGTCGTCTTCCCTTTTGCTGGAGACCTGGTGGAGTCAGAACGGAGTGTTAGAACAGGTGAGGCATGGCAGAAACTGTCTGCCCCCACCCCTGACTAGACACACAAGAGGAGGAGGAGAATGGCATAAGAGAAGGAGGAGGAAGGGGTGTGAGCAGTGAAGAACCAAAGCCACAGGTTTGTTGTTAATTTAATCATGTGATTCAATATAAAACATTATGAAAAAGGCAGAAAAAAAAAAAAGAAAAAAAGAGTAGAAAGAGTCCAAGCAGAGACAGAGCAGTTCATGCATTCAGAGTCCAGCCCATCTCAAGAGTGCGGCAGGTCCACCCAGCTGCTTGGCACCACAGCTGGAAACAGCAACTGACACCCATACCGAGCCAGAGGCGTCTATGCAGGCCTACACCCTCCTCATGGAGGAAACAAAAAGCTGTGAAGGGCACCGTCATGGCAACCTCAACCTGCCTCCTGATGAATCCCAGAATCCTCTCTGAGGATGTTCCTCCAGGTGACTTCCTGAGCACCAGGTTCTGATCCCTGATCACAGCGTCACCACACCGACTCATCAGACCGCAAGGAGTTACACTCAGAGTAGCTCACTGATCACACTGAGCATCAACTGTGTGTGTGTGTGTGTGTGTGTGTATCTAGATTAGAGTTGTGGAACAAACAGATTTGTCCGCATTAAGACAATCAATATAGTTCTTGAAAAACTATATTTAGCTGTAATAATGATAACGAATTTCATATGAAGTGTTTCCTCATATAATGGAGTATTAGGGCCAGGCCAAGAACGCTGTTTCACTTCAAGAATGTCGTATTACAAAAAGCCACATGACAATGAAGTCACGACAATACAAGAATAAAGTAATAATATTACCAGAACATGGTTTTATAGTAAGAGAATGAAGTAGACATTTATGAGAATTTATCCACAAAAAATAATCACAAAATAAAATGGGGAATGATAGGCAACTTGTGAAGTTATACTTTAGTACTGGTTTAACAAAGAAATACCTAATCTTTTAACACATCAGAGTTAAATTAATATGAGCAGCAAGAATTTGAAACTATCCTGCAAAAAGAGTATATTTTAAAGAAAGAACTGGGGACTTGCTGTGCTGGTCACGTTAGATCCTAGTAGTTATCAAAGCTTTTTTTCTCATTAAAGCAACTTTTTTATTTTTAACTTTCATCTGGTAATGTTGCATCTTTATAATACTAATATTATGACTTTGTTGTAATTAAATAAATACATTTAAAAAAATATTTTACTCTGGCCCCAACACTCCGTGGTATCAATAAGGTTTTAGGTGTCTGGTTGTGTGAAGTATATTTGTACTTTTCACAAAGACTTGGACAGGACTCACCGGAGTTGGACTCCATACTGGATTATAGAACTGATCATCTGATTCTGGCACAGAGATAGGGACCAATCCGCCCAGTTAAACATGATAACCAAAACCCAACCTGGTCTGGTGTCATTTCATTTCTCTGGGTTTTTTCCACCAACACTTGTCATCTAGCCCACAGCGCCTCCTACTGACTACATTACACCATTTATGAATCGTTGGCTGTTCTTCAACATGAGGCTACAAGTTTCTATGACAGATCTGCAGCAATGGAGGATTCTGATCGGGTCCATCCAAGCACTCAGACGTTCTAGTAATCTTTTGAACTGGTCTGGATCAATAGTTCTAAAGCTTCTCTGGTAACTTTACTGCTGTTTTCCAACATTTTCAGTCCAGTTCAACATGTCTGAATATCCTAGACTTCAGGGACGTAAAAATTAGAGGTAGGAGTTCTAAGAAAAGAAAAACCTCCCTCTGACTCGTTGCTTCAGAAAGTCTGGAGAACTACAAATGGGGACCTCTTTAAAACTTTACAAGAACGTCTGATTGCTGGGAAGAACAGAAAAATTTGGGTTGACCAGGACTTCTGGATGTTCTTATTTACTTTGAAAAACCATCAGATGATAATTTTCATAAATATGTAACACCTCTTCCAACAAACTCAAACGGGCAGAGATGAACAGCAAAATATTGACAGTGGAAAAGATTTATTGTGCTTGTTGTCCTTCCACAGCGACCAACGTTTCCTTCCAATCCACGGTGGACATGAAGAGAGCAGGAAGTGTGCTAACGAGATGCTGGAAGCCAGACATGCTGCCCATCTTACAAAAAGGTTTCAGCTTGGATCGTTTCATTGTTTGCAGCTGCAGAGCACCAAGTCCTTCCACCCAGAACCAACGCTGACCAATCATCTCTCAACAGAGGGGGAAAAAGGAAAGTGTTTAAGGCTATGGCGGCCCGCTCTGGTGTTCACTCACAGAAACTCATTTCAGACCAAGAGCCCCAAAGAGAGAGTGAGTAGAGAGAAGACACGCTGGACACAAACAAGAGAGCAGATCAGAGTGAAGCTGGCTTTTGTCAGCGCCGTTTATACCTTGCTCCTGAAGAGAGGCTTGGCGCCGGGGCCACAGTACTCGTTGTAGATGAGCTTAAACAGGAAGAGGTGGAACAGGGTGATGAGCGACGCCACACTGAACCAGAACAGAAAGGGCAGGCCGGGGTATCTGTTTGCCATGTGCTCCTCGTGAGCCAGAATGGCCTTGAGGTGCAGCGTGTGGCGCAGGTCCTGCAGGTGACGCAGGTCTGTGGAGATGTAGAGCAGCGGCGTGATGGGCTGGGTCACCATGACGGGGAACGTGTGGCCTTTGACCTCGGAGGTGAGCTCGACGGGCTCGTTGAGGCAGCCGGCCTCGCAGGCGTACAGCTTGACTGCTGCCTCCTGTTGCCGCACCGACAGGTGCAGGAAGGGCTTCCCCTCACCGTCCAGCAACACGGCCAGGTTGATCAGGTCCTGGTTGTAGTGGATCCCCCGCAGGGCGTAGCTGTTGTGCAGCACGTCCGGGTCGGCCTGGAACTGAAGGTGGTTCTCTGTGAACTGGAGGCCGCCGAAGCTGAGCACCATGCCCTGCATGGCCCCGTGGGCGCCGGCGGCAACCAGCACCTTGCAGCCCCTCTTCTGCAGGGTTAGGGTCCACAGCGTGACCAGCTGCAGGATCTGAGCCGTGCTGCTCACACGCTCGGGCCACAGGTTCTCGGCGTGCATGGTGGCGTGGCCGCTGAAGCAGTGGTCGGCGTAGTTGAGGCTGGATACGAGGCGCGCACGCTCCTCCGCGCTCGGCCGCTGGTCGAGCAGAGGGGCCGTGGAGGAGGACAGGATGTAGTAGAGGGTGTTGTTCACAGTGCGGCTGGATGGCGTGTGGGAGTCCGTGATCTTTCTCATTTCGATACCTGAATTCAACAGACAGAATTTTATCTGGTCAGCAGCTGGGTTTCTGTTCCAAATGTGTGCAAATGTTTGTCAATATTCTGCTTATGTAAAAAAAAAATCAAAAAACAAAACACAATTTCATGTTTATTGTGTTTCATCTGCTGCCTTGGATCTGCTCGAATTTTGTGATCAGCCTTGCATTGTGTTTTTTTGTTTCTCAGGTTCATTACTTTATTTGAGATTTAACAGATGTACAAAAAAAATTGGTTTACTAGTATTGTTTTTTTGGTTTTTTGATTTTAAACCTATAGTTGTGTGTTTAAGCATTGTCAACAATGTCTTCCAGTAGTATAGTTAACCAGTAATGTTTTTACAACTCCTGACAAGGTAACATTTTTCAATATAAAAAACACGATGAGCTGCTGGTGGACCATCCTGCCATCCCGATCACTGAGCTTAGCAAGTTCTCTGGGGGAAGCCCTGAGGAGTGCACTGATGAACTGGCCTTAATTTTCAGATATCGGTGATCAGACGATATTTAAATGTGAAGACGATCTTATCCACATGAGCAAAGGTTTAAAAATTGACCGCTGTCCTCTGTTGTTCTGCTGTGAGACAGGCTTGACTGACAAACCCACACTCCAGGTCACGTCTGCATGTCTGCAGTTAAGAATTGCCACCCCACAGTTGCCATCTCGGGGTCTTTCTTTCTATATATAGCAACATTTCAGACAGAAATATTTGTATGGCAGGTCAGTCTTTGTAAAGATCAGTGATCAGCCAGAAAACTGTAACCGGTGCACTTCTACTTGACTGTGCTATAAAATGGCACCATGTGTCTAAAATATACATAACACGAGCTCCTTTAAGAACTTCATGAAGGCATGAAGGATTGAGTGATGGGCTGACAAATTAGCACAGATCTGGATGATGTTTGGCTCAGAACAGTAAAAACACAGAGTCAGAGAGCTGCTTACCTGAGCTAAAGAGGTCCATCCAGGCCTGCTGGTGTTTCTGAACCAGCTCCTTCACGTCAGCCCTCAGAAGCTCCTCCATCTCCTTCTTGGCGCCATCTCTGAGGCTGCTGAAGGTCGCTTCCAGCTTCGAGGACTCGATGGGCTCTGAGGTCCAGACCACAGACAGGATGTTGTCCGAGTACTCGGATTTTGCAGCGACCTGGATCCTGTTCTTCAGCTTTTTGGTGACCACCACCACCACCACGACCTGGCTGTTCTCCACCTGCACGGTCCCGGAGGACAGCTCCACCTCCCTGTCGTCGAGCGTGTCCACGCTGGAGGAAAACCTGCTCCTCGATCCTGGGCTGGCGGGTGAGATGTCCACGTTCGCGACCCGATCTGAGGGGTTGTTGATGTGGATTCGTTGCAGGTACACGTTGGGTCGGCTCCGGTGGGCGATGAACTCCTCTCGGATGGACACGCAGTCCCGGGCGGACTGCACCGCGGCCGGCGAGGCGCACCGGACCGAGAGCACTGCTCCCTTCCGGTACCCCAGCAAGTTAGCTTCAGCCTCGGCCCGTCTCCCCACAAGGTGGACGTTGACCCTCGGAGAGTGTTCGGTCTGGTGAACCGGGGCTGAGCCCGGCTGTGAAGACGAAGCCACCCACAACTTGTTGGCGTCCACGTCGATGAGAATATGGCCGTTCCCCGTCACGAAAGGCGTGTCCAGCGGCTCCGAGTGGGTGCTGTAGATCCCCTCTCCCCGATCCGCTATGGACTTCCACTTGTGGATCTCACTCTGGAGGCACTCCCCCGCCGCGCCTCCGGGCACAGCCGAACCGCCCAGGAATGTCCACCTGCGCTCTGCCCCCAGATACCAGTAGAAGATGAGGAAGAGGAGCAGTCCGATGAGGACCCTTCGCGCCCAGCTACTTGACAACAAGCCCGGTAGCCCCTTCAGTCTCTGCTGCAGCCACATTTTCGGTTCAAACAACGGAAGCCCAGATGCGAGTCTGCGTGTCAACGCGACACCCCGAGTGCTTGCGGGTCACTTTAAAGTCTTGCATTCATTTCAGGTGTCGGGTTCTGTTCAGTAAGCTGCATTTATGGTGTCCGCTCAAGTTCCGACAGGCAGAGAGGAGTCTAAGGAGTCGCATTAACTTTAAGGTTCAGTTTCCTCAGCTGGAGGTAAACTGAAAGTGTTCCATTCAGTTTAGTTGTCAGGCTCCACCGGGGAGGATAGCTTAGCTAAGTAGCTAGGCGCTGAGAACCAATTCAGGGGAACATTTCTTTCTCACATCTTTTTAACTCTGACATTCTTCGCCAAGTAAGCATGAAGCTAATCAAAATATCACGTCCAAAATATTTTAGTTGCGTTAGTTTGTCAACCCGAAAAGAAATCACCTGACGTTGTAGTATAGTCCAACGGCTGACACTTCCGGTGATCTTTTCTTCTTCTTCTTCTACTACTGCTTCTTCTTCTTTCCTTTTATTATGGTGGTTGGCAAACAACTTATAGGTGCATTACAGCCACCTTCCGGATTGGAGTATGGAACAACTATTACAATCTCCCCATAATACCTGTTCTTTTAAGAAAATTTAGAAAATTAAAAACACTGCTAAGAACTACATCCCCAGATAATCTCTGAAACAGTTCCCTAATATCTAATTTATTTTTATTCCTACTTAAAAGGATTTCCATCCCAAAAAAAGAAAAGAAGTTCCAATGCTTGTCCTACATTTGGGACACGATAGTGATCGATTGGAATTTATTTTATTAAGAAAATATGGAGTCCTATGTTGTCTGTGTAATGTCTTATATTGAATTTCTTTAAATGTATTACTCAAAAACAAAGATTTGGATAATTTAAAGCAGTTTTCTCAAACCTCCTCCCCGTAGATCTTCCCCACATGCTCCTCCCAATGTCTGAGGACTTTCCCAACACCATCATGAACACATTCTTGTAAAATGTTATAGAATCTCAAAAATAAAACCTATATTTAAGGTAAACTTGATGAGAAATTTTTATTTTGCCTCTGGAAGCGTGTAAGAGCCCTGCAACATCCTAACACCATTATCCGAATAATATTGTGATGTTCAAATATTGTGAGATCTTGTATGACAAAATTGTATTCAAGATTAGTTATATATAATAATAATATTAAATATAAGTAAAAACATTTGGCGCCATAAAACTAGTCCTGGGGCATTTTTTTTGAAAATATTACTCTAGTAAAAGTAATTACTGTAGTTAATACTCTTCACACAGGTGTTCTCTAATTGTTGCAGACCATCTCTGAGTCTGGACTTGATTATTAGTACAGGCTCCAGCATTTGACCTCTTCTGTATTTTGTTTCTCTGTTAAAGCATCTGACTTCAGAGGAATCCTCCAGACTTGTAGAACATCAGCAGGTTCTCAGGATGACAGATTTCCACCCTGATCTGTCAGGATCAATGATGCAGTCAGGCTGAACCAGCAGCATGAATAGACAACCAGCAGTGGAGGTAAAACATCTGATTCTGCTGCTGGTTCCCAGTCAGCTTAAATTTAACCTGACTGTGTTTGAGCCTTCGGAGAGTTAAGCAGAAAGTAGACAGGAGCCAAGATAAAAAGCAACTCCAGCAGGTTTTAATTGCTCATCATTTTTATTCCAACATGATTTTTTTTAGTTCTGGAAACCACTAGGACTTCATAGTTCACAGGAACAAATACAACAGATTTATCGAACATAAACGTTTTAATGAGAACTCAACATATTTAGTACACATATTTAGGTTAAAACAGAGCACAAAGCAGATTATAATGAATTACGCTGCATGATTCAGATACATTTCACTCTTTGCTAGAGAAAAGAGCTTGTAAGTGAAAAGCTGTTCCTGGTAAATTGACATTTCTTTTGCAGCTTTCAGATCTTGGATCTGGTTTCCTTTTATATCTGCTTCAGCTGAAAACGGGATTTTCTGCAGAAGTCTTTCTTTGATGTTTGCCCTCTGAGATCTAGAATAGTATGACTGGGATATCAAGGCTAAGAAAACTCAGTAGCTGCTGGTAGGGGCAGATTAATAGGGGTTGTTGTACGGTGTTTTAAGATCTTGTTCAGTGTGCCCTTTTTTTTCAACTTTGAGCCTCTGCCCCTCCAAAGGTCTCTGCAAGGCCCTGTTGTTTAATTGTAATTCAATCACAAAAATAGTACACTCAAAATATACTAATCAAGCATGTTTTTATTACATAAAAAGCAATGTATTTAAAGTACACTAAGTTCAACTTAAGTTGTCAAAAAAAAGTATGCTGAAGTACACTTAGTACACTTTGAATTGTACTTTAATACAATTTAAATACTATTAAAGTACACTAAGCACAAAATTAGTTGTTCCAAAATGTCACACTTTAAGTTAATTAATCCTAAGTGAACTTGAAGTATACTCATGATTAGTCTGACTTAAAGTATGCTGCAGTATGTTAAAATGTAACATACTTAGTACATTAATTTATACTAAGTATATTAGTACAAAAATAGTAACATACTAGTATGTTAGTATCAAGGTAAATGAGCAAAAGTAGTCAATGAAGAAATGAGGTCGTTTTCTTGTAATTCAAGACCAATTTTCCGAGCAAACTCTGCCTCTAACAGAAGCCAATATTAAAACAATGAGGCTTTCACCAGCCTGTAGGAAAGTGTCGTATTAGGGGAAGTCTACGTGCAAGGAATCATGTCCTCCAGACAAGAGGATCATGTCCTCCTTTCCCCAAACTTTTTATCCCACCCACTCCTGGAGAGGGTGGTTCGTTTACACCATGGCCTAGAAGTGTTTCAGTTCAAAAACACCACAACAACAAGACTTTGAACGTTTTATCATACATATATATATATATATATTTTCACGGACGTGAAGGTGCCGTTGGTTGCAAAGTCAGGAGGAGTGGAGTGGTGGGAAGAGGCCCCCGGGGCTGGTAGAATCGTCCAGGGCGTGCAGTCAGTGAGGCTCTCGGTCCGGGACCAGGCTGCACATAGGAAACCTCCGCACACGTTGGGATTCTGCGACTTATTTTTGTGAACTCTGGTCGACATGAAACTCCTACGTTTCCCCATCCTTTCCTGGGTGTGTTTATGCGCGCTTTCCTCGCTGGTGAACGGTGAAGTTCAGCGTATCCCGGAGGGTAAGTGGAGCGTTCCGCCGGAGCCCCGCTCACATCCCCACCGGGTTATGTCGCTCAGACCGCGGCTGCTCTCCGTCTGTCAGCGCGGCGTCCGGCTCTCCTCACCAGCTTTCTGTGGCTCCGGGTGAAGTTAAACTCGCTCGGTGTGAGCGAACCGGTTGTATCGGTTCGCTTCGAGAACGTTCCAGCAGATTCAGCTCGGTTAGAAATATCTGCTTTACTCGTTACGGTTTTCAATTTTGGGACTTCCTCATTCCGAGTTATTATTACTGTTCATACTAAACTACGTTATCTGGGGATTTTAATAAAAGCTCTTCAGTCTATTTATAGTGCAGTTTGTGATAAATATATATTTTAGCTGCTTTCAGCTCAGAACTCAGTCCTGAAGTTCACTTCTGATTCACACGTAATAAAGAACTATTGAACTGATTTTAGTGATTCAACCTTGACGGGCTTAATTAAACATGACTGACCTGGTGTACATTGACTGCAAAAACAAATATTTGTGAATAATTTATTTGTTAAAAAAAAAAACGAGAGTTACAGTGTTTTGAGAATTTAGCATTAAGACAACAGTGTAAAACCCATAATTAATGACAACAGAATGGAGGAAGTTGTTTTATTTCATTGTTGTTGTTTTTTTCCAAAACACAGTTGTAAAATATTGACCAATCCAGTTTAGTTTTCAGTATTTTAAACTATGAACAGTTGACGCTCCCCAAAAAGAAATGATCCTGGCAGAGGTCAACTTCTCAGCTCTTCCATGTCGCTGACGTGGACGGGATTCCGCCGAGGACCGAGGGATCCGGTCTTGTGCGGTTCCACAGGCTCCGGCTTCCGCAGCTTCTTCTCCACATCATCAAACACCCGCAGCGTTTACTAGAATTAAGGTCGTTTATTGTCAAAAACTTGAACTGTGCAGAAGTTATGCTAAAGAAGCAAAGAGACCACACGAACTAGTTCTCAAGCCAAGTGAATCAGTTTCAGAGAGAAACTTGTCACACTGACTGTATGTTTACAAAGTGCAGATATTACAGTTATATTAGAAACATTCTTCACTTATGTGCTCCTGCTATGTCAGTGCAACACCGGTTATCTTTTTCCAGACATAACATTTTTTTTTATTGAGAAGCAAATGATAAAGGAATAAAAAGACTTTCAAAAATTGATAGGTCTACATTTGTAAATATTTTAAATTCAGTTCTTTTGAGTAAAATAGGCAGCTCTAAGGGGTTTTTTTAGAGGCGCTGCAGTCGATGTCCTGCAATGTTTAGATACGTCTCTATTTCAGCACACACACATGAGTAACATAGTTACTAGCAGGACTCTGGAGAACTGTTGGATTATTAGGGACACATCTAAAAGCTGCATGGTGCCAAAACATGCTCTGATTTTAACTTCATTTTTTAAAACTCCTAGAAATGGTGTGTTTTACTGATCTCCTAACAATTGGGCTCTTACTGCTTTTTCTTTTTTTTTTTTTTTTTTTAGTTTTCCAACCTTTGAGGCTAAATTGCTGATATTTGTTGGCATTATGAGTCTTCGGTTGATGATGGCATGTACTTTAAAAAAAATTGTTTTAGGATTTTTAACATGAGTTTTAAACAGTGAAGAGACAAACTGTCTTTGCAAATGTATTATTTCCGGCAAAAGTAGTTTACACACACAGCTTCTTACAGCCCAGAGTACACAGCTGTGTAGAACAAAGATTACACATTTTACACACTTATTCACACAGGAAGTGATATCTATCTAGATCAGAACACACTGGAAGACATGCATATCGAGAAAAACAATCCCAAATTTAGGAGGCAGTTCTGAAATTTGAACAGTGACAACAGGGTTACAAGACAGTTGGTCCTCAATCTCCTGCTGATATGCAGGACTTCATCTACTGTTCCACTTGTTACACACAGTTCACTCAGACAGATCATTGTCAATAGCAGAGTAATTTGTCTGGCATTGTCAGAGGATTTGGCAAGTTTTTCATGGATTCTTAAGGCAGCTGCTCAATTTAATGTGATACCAGTTAAATGTTTCTAACGGTACGACACTCACTGCTTAGAAACATTGCTACAACAATTAAATAATGAACTATATAGGCATTTTTGTATTTATTTATTTTTTTGTGCTGACATGAAAACAATTCAAGTCTTAATTGCTTCTTTTCTGTAAGTTTGGTTTGTGTTTCCCTCTGGTTCTCTGCCAAAGAAAACGTAGCCCTGTGCTCGTGCCCGGAGTCATTTAGCTCAACAGTTTCTTACTTTGTCTGTCATGAACAGACCAGTAATTCTGTGAAGGACAGCCTATAATTTACAGCCAAGCAACATTTCAAAGTCGAAGCAAACAAGTTTATGTGTTTATGTGCACTTTTTTCTAGAATCTAAAATATCTATTTTGCAGGGCATGAAGCAAACCATCTGACCACTCTTCCATCTCATAATTTTTCCGTCCAGATAAACTCTTAGTTTTGACTGTTGCAACCAAAGAGACAGATGGCTTCAGGCGTTTCCTGAGGTCGGCCAAGCACTTCAACTACACTGTAAAAGTAAGTCACAGCTTTTCTATTTCTTTAGGTAAAAAAAAAGATAAAAATAAAACCCTAATTGTAACTATTTTGTGTTGTCCAGGTCCTCGGCCAAGGCGAGAAGTGGAGGGGAGGTGATTACATGTCGGCTCCAGGAGGAGGTCAGAAGGTTCGCCTGCTGAAAGACGCAGTGGTGGAGATAAAGTCAGAGGACCAGGTCATCCTTTTCATCGACAGGTGGGACTGACTCTCACATTTAACGTGACAAACCTAGACAAACTTTCCCTTTTGCTTTTATAGCAGAATGTTTCATAGCTCCAAGGGCAATGCAAAATGAGAACATTTCTCTGAAGACGGTCAGCTTCAGAGAAAGTCCAGCTAACGACATCTAGAAAGCTTGATTACAGTTGTAAACCATCTGGCTACTTTGAAGGAAAATGGAAAGGAGTCAGAGGTCGAAGAGTCCTGTATATGTAAAAGTTGCCATGGTTAGTTTTATTGCGATGGTTATCATGTTCTGTACGTTTTTGACAGGATGTTATAGCCGAAGTGTGTTATAGCCAGTAGGTCCATTTGACCACATCCATATGTGGTCAAATCACTCTAGTTTTTTTTTTGTATTCAAAAACGCTGCAAATCCCAAACTATCCTTTTAAAAGAAACATTCACTGAAAATGTGTTTTGTACACATAAACTACATATCTGGGGTAGCAAGAAGAAAAAGAGCAATATCATTCAAAGACGCTGGTTTTTGAATCCAACAACTCTGGCACCTTAACTACCTTAACTCCTCACATTTATAGCGCTCTTCTCAGCCATTTTTTTTACACACAGTGGAGTCACATTTGACCTTTGAATGTTTCCTTTTTTGTCTCCCTTGTTGGCACAGCTACGATGTGGTTTTTGCCTCGGGTCCTAAAGAGCTTCTCAGGAAGTTCCAGCAGGCCAAACACAAGGTGGTGTTCTCCTCAGAGAGCCTCATCTGGCCAGACAGACATCTGGAGGACAAGTACCCCCATGTCAGGGAGGGCAACAGGTTTCTGGGTTCAGGAGGTGGGTTACCCAGGGCGGATCACGCGGCCCTTACTGCTAACAACTGTGATAGGTGGACAAAAGTAATATTTTAGTTCTTTAAATCAGCTAAACATGGATTATTTTCTCAGACTGTGTTATCTGCTACACTGAAAAAAGACAACAGTTTATCCAAGCAATTGTATTAAGTTTATTAAGTCATCATGCTAAGCAAATGTCAGTAGATTAAGTTTGACAAACTTGATTTGATTTCATGTAACAAATTAAGAAGTGATCAGATAATCAGATTAATCACTCTGGCACTGTGATCAGTCTCGTTTAATCATCACGCCTAACTTTGTAAACTTGAAATATAAATATGCACACAGTTGTGCGCACTCCAACCAATTAAAATGTAAGAAACTATCTGAAAGCAGGCAATATAATTTCCCGTCACTCAACAGAAACTTACTCCACTTCACACACATACAAGCAGCAGCAAACTTGTCCAGGGGACAACTGGCAGATAAGATATATTTTATTTTCTAATTCTTGGACGCCCCACCTCATTCTTATGGTGCCCTGGAGAACTGCCCATATCAAAAACCAGGACGCTTTCAAAAAATGTTTAAGAAAACGTTTTATTGTCTCAAACCAAACATGTCTGAAGGTTTTCAGTTTTCAAGGATTCAATATTCCTGGTCTGCAGTTTAAAGGAAGTGGTTTTGATTTAAACATTCATTTAGAAATGCCCCTTTCCAACAATTTCACAAAGAACTCGTGCGATGAGGCAAAAGTCGGTTGTCCTCCTGCAGCCGAGTAAACAGCATAATTTGTGCGGGTGAAATTTTGATGTGCACGCTCG
Organism: Poeciliopsis retropinna; assembly: GCA_010277075.1. Classification (NCBI taxonomy): domain Eukaryota; kingdom Metazoa; phylum Chordata; class Actinopteri; order Cyprinodontiformes; family Poeciliidae; genus Poeciliopsis; species Poeciliopsis retropinna. Next base: position 4,726,724 of record VMRM01000009.1, read on the forward strand.
GTCCAATGGTGCAACACAAGAAAGTTCAAGTTTTGTTGCTGTCCGCTGCTGTAGAAAACTATCACCTGTCGTTGTCATTCGTCGCTCTCTGTGTGTGTCAGTGCTCTTTGAAACGTTCAATTTGGCGTTCTCTGTTTAAACTTTCTGCCTCTAGTGGGGTTCTGTGTGCACAGAAGCTGCTGACATGGCTATTCGTAGATTTCACAGGCTGGTGAATTGCAGACTGTGGAGCCTGTAAAACTGTGCCTACAAGCCCTCATTAGTACCGCCGACCTGGAACTGACACACACGCACCCACGCCTCCATCGAGTTGTGTCTGAAGTCAGGCGGTGTTTTGTTGGCTTTATTTGGTTCCCAGGTTTCATGGGCTACCTTCCCAACATCAGAGAGATGGTTGCTAACTGGACGGGAGCAGACAGCGACAGCGACCAGCTCTTCTTCACTAAGGTTTTCATAGATCCGGCCAGAAGGGTAAGATGTGTGTCACTGTAATTACACAAACAAGCCCCTTTAATCAAAGCACTCAGCTACAGCTAATGAGACTCCCCATGTCCTGCACGTGTTTCATGTTAAAAAGCTGCCGGTGGCACAGCTTTTCCTTTTTCAGCCACACTTCAACACGCAGGACAAGCACACACGAATAAATATTTACATGCAAACACGAATAAGCTGAAAACGTAAACAGTCGACTTATAATTTTAACTCACTCAACTGTTTCTAAATCTATTTTCAGAAGGCCTTAAACATCACTCTGGACACAAAGTGCAGGTTGTTCCAGAACCTTCACGGAGCTCTGGGTGAGTGTTTTAACACATCAACCAGCTTTTCACCGTTTAGTTTAGTGGCCACATATCACTCTGACTCTTCAGTAGGATTGAAAGTCCACCATGTTATATTTCTTGCTCTGTTGGGATGATATGAACCATCAGTATCCTTCCTGGAATAGATAACTATTTATGTTTTTAGTGAAACGTATTAGTTTTCCAGCTAACAGTTTTGTAGATCAGAGGAAGTAAAACTAAATACATTTTTGAGAGATCTTGTTGAGACATCAACAAGATCTCTTTAATCCTGAAAATGTTCTTCATGTGATAGAAGGCTGTCTTTGTTACTGTCTTTATGTGTCTCTGAAGGTTCGGGTCAGAGTTCATCTCTGCACCCAGGTTTTGAGCTTGATTGCCAGTTTCCAGCTGTAATAACTGAAGCCGTGTGCCAACTCTGGATGGTTCCTCTTTAGGTTCACAGATAATGACTTCAATGTTGTCTCAGTTCAGCTGGAGAAAGTTATAGCACCTCCATGCATTGACTTTCTCTAAGCAGTGATTGGATGTTGTTGGAATGACCTGGTGACATCGTAAAATAGAGCCGTAGTTATGGTAAACAATCTTTCCGTTTCTGATAACCTGAGCTGGTGGGTGTGTAGATGTTAAACAGAAGGGGCTCCAGGATTGAACTTTGGGGTACCCCACATGTGACATAGTGTCTCAAAATCCACACTCATCTGCATAAGACCTCCTTGCTTTAGTCGTATCTTGGTAGGATTACTGCAACACTCTGTGTGCCAGTGTTGATAAAGTCTCACCTCAGCAGCTGTGAACTGTCCTAGTCACAGCTGAATGTGTTTAGATTAGAAACAAACGCTGTCAAGCCTGTACTGATTTCTACACACACCACCTTTCTGTTCATTTCAGGATCCAGTTTAATTCTGTTACACGTCTTGTCAGAACTTCAGGTCCCCTTCAGAGCATGAAGGTCCACTAATGAGCTGCTGTTAGTTGGCTTCAGCGGTGGAGCCAACTAATCCATGGAACCACCTTAAATCTCTGTTTAGAAAAACATTTTTTTTATTGCCTGAACATGTTTATATCGCCTGAGTTTATTTTAAGCAGTTATTTTAACGTATTTATATTTCATAGTTTTATGGTAGTTTATCGTGTTGCTTAGCTGTTGCTGCCTTTAAATGTGTTGTAAACATACCACACCTGTGAGTTTGTTCAGATCCATCAAATGAGCTCAAACTGCTGAAGAACTTCATGTGGGTTCAGCTGCAGGTCAGTCATAATGTTGTGCCTGGTCAGTTCTATATATGTTTGTCTTTCCAGATGAGGTGGTGCTGAAATTTGAAGATGGTCGAGTCCGGGCCAGAAATGTACAGTATGACACCCTGCCCGTCATCCTCCACGGGAACGGACCGACTAAGGTACTGCAGATAGAGAAAAGGAATGAAGCTGCTAAACTGAACTCCTTTGCGTTCACCACTACTTTCAACTACAGAGCAGCTACACAGAGTAACATGAGCAGCATTCTGTTGGCAGAAAAGGTTTAGCCTTTAAAATCATTTTTAAGTTGTGACTAGAGATGCACAGATCCAGTGTTAATACATGCTCTGGTTCCAGTACTGAAAAAAAAAACCCATTGTAGATGGGTTTGCCCGATCCACATGGGCAAATCTTTTAAAGCAAATTCAATGCTCTGCGCTCTGAGCTATTTATTTATTTTACAGTACATTTAGAGTTACTGATTGTACTTTCTGAACCATTTGACAAAAGGTTTGTTGCATTTCATTTTTTACATATTTAGTCAACCTTCTGTTTTTGTCAGTTTCAGCTCCTTTGTTGTTTAAATTACATCCGCTGTTGAACTCCTAGTTGCACTGACTGGACAAATTAAAGTTGTGTTGTTTTTATATGTTTGACCATGCTTTTGAGGTTATTGGTGTATCTAAGTGGGCTGTGCTGGTGCAGAGTTATCAAATACATTTGTAATTAAGTACGTTTATTTCTGTTTTATAAAAAGAGACAATTTAAGTCAAGTCAGCGCTGTTTTTCTGTATCAGAATGGCATCGGCCGACACTGAACAGATATCTGTATAGGGCTGAGAAACGTGGATCGGTGCATCCTCAGCTGTGACGTGACCGACAGGAACACGTTTTGTTTTCCAGCTCCAGATTAACTACCTGGGTAACTACGTCCCCAACTCGTGGACGTTCGAGACCGGCTGCACCGCTTGCCTCGAGAACCTGCGTTCACTCTCATCCCTGAAGGTCAGCTCAGTTCTCAACCAGCCACAGCTTTTCCAACCGGGTTTTCCATGAAATACATTAAGTCTGCGCAAAGCAGTAGTCGGACGAAGTCTGTTGTTGTTTTTCCACAGGAAAGTGAGTACCCTCTGGTGGTGATTGGGATCTTCATTCAGCAGCCAACGCCATTTGTATCTGTCTTCTTCGAACGTCTTCTGAAGCTCCAGTACCCGAAGAACAGACTCAAGCTCTTCATCTCCAATCAGGTAACCCCTGATGTCCACTTCTCAAAAAATAACACACCCTACATCATGTTGAATATAAATATTTCAGTTGAAAATCTTTATTTCCAATTTTTTTCCTCACTGTCTGAAGTTAAATCAGGCCACACATCCCTCGTTTATGTTCAGTTAGAAAACTTACCATTTTCAAGACATCGGTCATTAAATTTCAGACGTTTTGTTTCTCTTTCTGTGGCATTTAGCAAATAGAAATAATGCTGGTGATTCTAACTGCTCTAAAAAGGGAACCTAAAGACAGATTTTGATACAGATGGAAGCCCGGCAGCCTGTAGACTAGCTAGTTCACTGAGGAGTGGCTTCATTAATGTTGTTAAAGACTCTTACAAGAAAGCATGTTTCATTAGTGAAGCTTTCTGAAGTTTGGGTCAAAAGGCGGCCGTAGAGCTTTTTGGCTTGGTTGTACTGAAACAGCAGCTCCATGGGATGTTGTTTCTCTTTTTATTTCTAACTCTCTCTCTCTCAGCCATGAAATTGTTTCTGTGGAAAGAACCACTGTGAAGAAAATCAGAACATTATTATTTTTGTGTGTGACTGTACTGTTTTAACAGGAAGAAAGAATTGCAGGTGTAAATCCACATTCAGCAGTTCTAAAGCTGCCGCACCGCGAACAGGAACGTTCCTGCCTGTCCTGTTTTGTCTACACAGAACAGAGGTGAATGTACATAAGAAGCACATTAAATCTTTTGTTCTTGCAGGAGCCTCATCACGAGCAGCAGGTCAGCTCCTTCCTGCAGAACCACGGGAGTCTGTATCAGGATGTAAAATCCGTCCGGCCCGAGGAGGAGATGGATGGAGCAGATGCTCGTGACTTGGCCTTGTGAGTTTCAGTTTATGTTCAAAACATTTCTCAATGACTTCCAGTCTTTTATTATCATTTATTAGTAAAATGACTAATGTTTTTCAGTTTGTCCCCCATTTGAGGCCAAATGAATTCAAACGTGACATCTTTACTTTAATGAGGCAAAGCTGCAGTGAGCTTTGGATCTACACTGATTTACATAACCCTTGCTACAAAAAATCTATTTGTTGAGTTTAAAAACTAAATTTCTTTTAGAAAAGAGAGCGAATCCTCAGTTTATTGTTGATTGGTTACAAGAAAAGTTGAACAAAAATGTGGCCTGCAAATACTCCCGACAAAACGTGTTGACACCCCTGAACCAACCTGTAAGACGTGTGGCCTCAGTAAATCAGAGCAGCTCTGATACCGGCAGTTCCGGGGCCCCGGCTTCGCCTGAGCCGTTTACTTCATTTTACAGATGATGGTGCAGAAAACTTTATTGTAGTTGAAATGTTAAAAACCTGTAAAGGGTTAACCTCCCCAGCACCTCTGCTTTGTCTTGCAGTGACATGTGCCGGAAAGACAAGGAGTGTGATTATTTCTTCAACTTGGACATTGAGGTGGTCCTAAAGAACGAGAACACATTGAAAATCTTGATTAAGCAAAATCTGTAAGTACTTTTAAACTGAAGCTTAGATTTGATTTAGCAAAGGGTTTATATGCTGCTTGTCCCATGCCCTCATGCCTGAACTTGTCCCGCAGGCCCATCGTGGCGCCCATGATAACCCGAGTGGGCCGACTGTGGAGCAATTTCTGGGGGGCGCTCAGCGAGGACGGCTACTACGCCCGATCTGAGGACTACGTGGACATCGTCCAAGGACGGAGGGCGTGAGTCTGCTGGTGTCCCTCAAGGACTTGAATGCTATTTACTGGGTAGACCGATGATCAGTAATTTGATAGGAAATTATGTTTACTTAGATCGGTCCAACCACTGGGAAGTTCAAAAGTTGAAACGCCTGAACTGGTGATTAAAAAAAAACAGCGATGTTGGAGGGAAAAGTCGTGATGAGAGAGAAGGTCAAAGCTGAAGCCAGCTGTAGATCCAGATACGATCAGAGGGAAGATGAAACAGAACCAGTTTCTGGATCGGCTCACAAAACAGATAGAAAATATTTCAGTTCAGTTAAAAATATTTGATTTATCCCAAAGGGAAATGCTACGCTGTCGGGACTTACATCATTCAGGTATTTCCAGAGAGTTGTTGTGATTCTGTGGACAGGAGGGATTGTTGGTAGCAGTCAGTCTTAAAGGGAATCCAAAGAGGCCTCTGACTGAAGACTGTTGCTCATGATATCATGACATGCCAACAGTTCAAAGTCTGGATACAATATTTCACAGTACATGTCCTGCATGACTTCATCAAGCTCTGCTGATCCTTCTCCTTTGCCTTTGCTGCTCCTGGCCGTGTTGTTAGAAAGCCGGGATATGATGCTGTCAAATTTTGATTGAAGAAGATGGTTTGAACGTCCTCCTTCTCTCTCCTCACCCATTATTATGCCTCACTTTCAACTCCGCTGTGATTTGGGGGTCAAAGTTCAGGCATTATTTCAGGTTTTGAGAAGCTAAGCAGCTGCAACTATTTGTGAAAACATAACCGTAAAAATACAAGTGCACAAATTCTTCCAGCTGCACAGAATCAAAAACCAGAGGAATAATTCAAACTAAACTAAATAAACCAATTATACAAAAAGCTGCTCCAACATGTTGCGGCGATTCTAGAAACAGTAAAGAGGGACATTGATATTGAAAGGCCTTTTGTAAAAGCCTTGTTCCTTTAGAATGTGCAGCATTCTGTCACAGTCTCTTCCTGATGTCGGATCCTTGTGTTTGTTTCGAAATCCCTTTGCAGGGGTTTGTGGAATGTACCGTATGTTTCCAGCGTCTACTTGGTGAAGGCGAGCCTGCTGCGGGCAGAGCTGAAGGACTACCAACTGTTTACCTCGGAGAGCTTAGACCCCGACATGGCTTTCTGCCACAACGTTCGCAGCAAGGTCTTCAGGACAGCAGAGACTCACAATGAGACTCTGATTCAAAGGTTTTTTGTTAAACATTATTATGAAAAGTTTCTCCTTAACCTGAAACCCGCGACTCTGTCTTGTCCTTTTGCCAGGGTGTCTTCATGTACGTCAACAATTTACACACATTTGGCCGCATTCTGTCGACAGAGAAGTACAAGACAGAACATCTTCACAATGATCTGTGGCAGATCTTTGAAAATCCTCTGGTAAGGACGGACGGACTGGACGGACGGATGGACAGATGGATAGTGTTGAACTGAGCAGAGTGTGGTTTGTCTCTGTGCGTTTCAGGACTGGCAGGAGCGTTACATCCACGAGAATTACACCCGCATGATTAAGGACAAGCTGATTGAAAATGTGAGAAGCAGCATGAAGCCAGATTTCCAGAGAGAACACACCAAACTGAAGTGACTCTCTAACCCGGTGTTGAACGGTTCTGTGTCCTCTCTAGCCGTGTCCAGATGTTTACTGGTTCCCATTGTTCACTGACTTGGCCTGCGACCATCTCGTTGAAGAAATGGAGAACTTTGGCAAGTGGTCAGGAGGGGGAAATACGGTAAGCTGGTGCATGGATGTGTTCGTCCTTCACGTTGTACGATGCATAACCTGCATCAGTGAGGCTCGGAGTGGACATAGCTGCTAGTATAATGAGTGTTTTCTCTGTTGGCTCGGTCCATGCCGTCCCTCAGTGAAACGTTTGGATTGGTTTATTTCCCAGGATACCAGAATCCAGGGAGGCTATGAGAACGTCCCCACCATCGACATTCACATGAACCAGGTCAACTTTGAAAAGGAATGGCAAAAGTTCTTGCTGGAGTTTGTTGCACCCATCACAGAGAAAATGTTCCCTGGGTACTACACCAAGGTGAGACCTCTGAACCCTAAATGATCCGCTGCTCGCTGGGAAGAGCTGTGGAGCTTTGATCTGTCCAGGGTCACAAACTGGCTGTGCTAAACCAACCGATGTGAAAAGATATCTTTAGACTCTCTGATTCTTTCACACGTTTGTTCTCATTTCTGACAAACGTGTCAGAAATCCCAGTGATTTAGAGCCGTCACTAATAAGGCTCTACTTTAGAGCAGAATACTAAGCAGCGAAGGCATTACCAAGGATTGTTGCTCATACCTTTTGCCTTGAAAAGCAACATCTGAAAAACACTGTTTTGGGGTTTTCCTAATAGAGCTCTGCAGATGCACTGCTCAGAGGTTTTTACCTCCTCTGAACCGGAGTCGTTGAAGTGATGGAAACAAAGTGGCTGTTTCCTGAGCCAGCCTTTACTGCTGCACTGTACTATGAAAATAAAGACTTCTTCTTGTTAAGATAGTTTGAGAGGAATCTGGAAAGCCTCCAGATGAACTGAATATTTTGTGTTTAGCGTCTTTAAAAGAGACACAATGACTTGGACGGTATGCCAGCCTCTTAGCCTGTCAGCGTATACATGACATTATGTTGCCACAACATAATGTCATGTATGTATACGCTTCTGACTGTAGAATTTTGTCACAACATAATTCTGCAGTTGCTAACTATTAACTGGTTAGTAAAACTAGTTAATAGCTTCATGTACTAATAATGAAGACGACCTTAAAAAAGTACAGGACACTGGCTGGGATTTTCCACTTTGCATTGTCCTGTAGCGCCACCTTGTGACCAAACTACAGACTAGCTTTCAAATTAAATTCATGGAGATTTTCTGCATCTGTCTTAAAGCAATGTGAGGCAAATTTATTGGCTATTATTTATCGTAAATTTCAGCAACAAGTCAATCCAGCATTGACACGGTTATGTCTGTGATTACAAACATTACATTGCAGTGCTAAAATAAAGTGATGGAATTAATGAAGTTCCAGTTTTTAGTTTTGTTTTAGGTTTTTATGTCTGCATGACTGCTGTGTCTCTGTGTTTGCAGGCTCAGTTTGACTTGGCCTTCGTGGTTAGATACAAGCCAGACGAGCAGCCCTCTCTGCGGCCGCATCATGACGCCTCTACATTCACCATAAACATTGCACTCAATCAAGTCGGCACTGACTATCAGGTAAGCAGACAGTGGCCCTTCTGCTCTGCACCCCACAGATTTCGGAGCAATAATGCTAACCAGCAGTGAAAGCTGCTCATCACACATGTGACAGATAGGCGGTTGACGTCTTTCCAGATTGAGAAATTATTTTTATTTAAAAATTAAAAAAAAAAAGGTGTGGAGCTTTGTTGGCTTTCTGGATTCTTCAGATGCAACAGAAAATATAATTTTGGCTTTAAATCTCAACTTTAGGTTTAAAAGTGTTTCTTTCAAACCGGAAAGCTATAATATTCAAAAATTGATTCTGTTCCTGCCAAACTCCAGTCAGAAACATTTCATTTCTTACTAATAATGCCCATCAGTGGAAACCCGGTTTTCCTCTTGAAACATGTTGCTGATGTCAGGCCGAAGCTTTTTAAGATAGCAAATTTTTGGTATCTTTAGTTGTTGTTTTTTTTGCCTGGACTCAAAGATGAGTGAACATTCAGTGGAGGTGTGTTTAGAGTGAAAGCTGTAAAGTGTTGTTTTATGGATGCAGGGTGGTGGATGCCGCTTCCTCCGATACGACTGCTCCATCCAGGCTCCCCGGAAAGGCTGGGCCCTCATGCACCCCGGCCGCCTCACTCACTACCACGAAGGCCTGCCCACTACTGCGGGGGTCCGCTACATTGCAGTGTCCTTTGTGGATCCCTGAACTTCACCACCGCATATTCCAGACTGAATGGGACACTGTGACGTCCAAAATAATCTTTAAAATTTTTTTTTTTTTATCTCCATCTCCTAAACATTTCTAAGTAGTTCAATCACCGATACCCCATGTTGACTGTAAGCTTTAGTTCATCATCATTTACTAACTGAGCTGGGGAAGTTTTAATTCTAACATGTGAAAATACAACAACTTAGATGTGCTCTAAAGATTCCTCAACAGATCGTGCCTTGTTTGTAGCAGTTTTCCCCGTCTGCACCTGGATCCAGTCAGACTGGAAAGTTCAATGAGCTCTCATGTCTCATTGAACGCACCGAAGAGGTAAAATCATGTTAGTTTGGAAGTGGGAGTTGAGAATGACACTTCACCTCGGCTGTGCTCCAGTTAGAGTCCCAGAATTAAACTGAAAAGGAGTGTGAACCACTCGCTGAAACCATCCCGACTCTAGTCGGTTGTTTCTGACCAACTGGCTGTTTTTCTACAGATGGCAGTAGGACCACAGGGAGGATTTTTCAGTCTCATATCACAACATAGCAACAGTTTTTTGGCAGACATGTAAAAAGCTTTTATATATACATATATATGTAATAATTGCAACTTTACCTGGATTTTTGGGGATAAATGGAGGAAGTTGGTAAAATACAAAATTATTCTTCAGTATTTTATGAGACAAGAGGCTGTCCCCTGGGGTCAACTGTGGCATTGCAGATAAGCCTGTTGCAAAAACAAATTTTGCTGGACAACACATCGTCCCAGAAATAATTGCAATGATGTATATTGCATGACCATATTCAGATACTGTAATAGTATGAGATTTTCTGACTTGATACTGCAACCCATAAAATGATGACATTCCCAGTTCTTCCTCAAAGTAAGTTGTAAAAGTAAATGGAACAAAGGTTCTCGGTGCATGTGCATCCTGGGATTTGTAGGCCGCTGTGATATAGAAGTTTACAATCAGTGATTAGATCGAAGTAGATATCTGATTTTAAACTGAAGATGTGTGATTGATTCTCCGGGGACCACCGAGGCTCCAGCTTGGAGTGGATTTAACGAATCATTTTGTTCTCCTTTCAAGTAACTGATCATCCTCTCTGACACCCAGACAGTCATCTTTACAGCAACAATAGCTTACAGCAGGAGGTGAAGTAGTCAGGGTTTATGGATCAGAATCAGACTCTCTCTCAGGAGAAAACCGTTATTTTTAGATGCGTTTAGTTTGATGTTAAGCTTTGCTTTAAACTGCAGCGTTTAAATCACAAGTGCCTTTTTCTGTATCCTAGCCGTTTTACTGAAATACTCCAAAGTAAGTGTATTTATTTTTTTTATATGCTAGATGTGAATCAGCTGGACTACCTGCAGATGTTTGGAGTCGGAGCTGCGGTATGGAAATGATCTGTAACACTGTCTCATTAAAAAGTTGAATGTGTTTTATGGGAGAGATTTGAAGAAAAGTACAATAAAGCGGGGAAGCTGACCAAGATGCGTTTCAGGCCGCTCACTTTCCTCTCAAAAGCATCAACCTTAAAGGATGAATGGAGTCAAATATTCATGCTTTGGTCATTTATACCAGCATCAACCAGGAGATGACAGCCCAAACCATCACTGGTTATGGAAACTTCAAGCAACATCATTCTCTCTACTCTTCCTTCACTCCAATTTCCAAATAAAATACAAATGTCTAGGTGTAGAGAGGCTCTTAATGTTCTTACTATAGCCTCAGACTTCTCCTTGTGAAGCTCCCCTGAGTTCTTGTGCAAATTTTAGATGATCTTCTAAAGGTTGAGGCTATCCCTGTGGATACTGCACCTTTTTCCTTCCACTCAACTTTCTGGGATCTGAAATTTGTGCCACAACAGATGTGACTGTATGACTGTTAAAGGCTCAGGTTTGTTGCTGAACAGTAACATTTTTTGATGCTAAATTGCACTCGGCACCATTTGTTTTAAGCCTGAGGAGAGTAAAGGCTGACTTGCAGTCACGGTTTTAGTGCATAGTCATTTGCATAATTGTGAGAAGCCACGCCAGAACAGTAACGCTGAGCTAGAACACCAAATCATTTTTGCTGGTTTTATATTCTGGATTTAGTGACACAGGCTAGGATTTCAAATAAAAGTTTTATTACAGAAATGCAATACATGTGGAAGTTTACACTCACTCTTCAAAAACCTAAAAAAAAAAAGAAAAAACAAGCTACAAATTTACCAAAAAAAACAACAAAAAAAAAGACTCACTAGAAAGTCATATGAGAGAAAAGTTAAAGCAACAGCTGGAGCAGAGATCAAGCAGAACTATAAACAAAAGCGGTTTTCAGCCATTGCAACAGTTAAAAACTGAAAACGTATTTGCAAAGGATGTTGCCATAAAAAGGGATCTTGCTGCTTGTTACCGGAAGCGTTTGGAGAAGTTTGGCGACTCTGGGACTGTGAGAGGAACGTCACTCTTCTTCACGGCGACAGGTTTATAGTGTCTGATGGGCTGAGCCTTGTGGACCTGAAGGCAGGAGGAAATGTCACATGGTAAAGTGGTTCTAAGGCAGATTTAATCTTCAATGCTTCCCATGGTTAGAAATGGATCAATTTGTAGCATGACAGATCTCTCCCAATGAGAGGGGGGGGATCAACATATTGCCAGTTTCTGTTCTTACAATCAGAATCATCACAGTGAATGAACTGGAGCCCAATTTGTAAATGTTTGTGAAAGTCTCATTTAAAAATTTCCCAGTTTGAGTCAACATACAGCTGGATGCGTCACAAAATACGCATCCAGACCCAAGTCAGGCAGCCGAAGAGCAACTCATGCAGGAGCTCACCTGTTCTTGCCGCAGCCTTGCAATCTCCTCCCTCTCTCTCTGCTCTTCCTCCAGCCTCTGCTCTGCCTCCATGCGCGCCCTCAGCACCTCTTTTTCACCAATCAGACGCTCATACTCCTGCCACTCTTGGGCTCTGCGCTCTGTGGCCAACTGGAAGGGCTCCACCGCTGCGGAAGAATCAAATGTTATCTCAGGAGGTGCCTAGAATCATGTTGGCAAGTCAACAGAGCCAGAGAGTGACGCCACTGAAGAGTGCTTCAGCCCCATTAACAAGAACAGCCTTCAGGACACATGAGCAGGGTTCCTACTGTCTTCCACTCAGATTAATCAGCATAATACAGATCACTAAGATTAAAGTAAATGTGTGATGTAATAAATGGTTAAAAAAAAAAAAAAAAAAAAAAAAAACACAATTAAACTTCTTTAGAAAATCCAAGAAAAAGGAAGTCTGGACAGTAAAATTTTCCAGACTCAGTTTGATTTTAGTTTTCTCTGTCGAGGTATTAATAGAGAAGCAGATGCAAAGACACTCTGTGATGCCGTCAGACAGTTCCTATGTGAATAGCGGGCATATTGAATGTGATGTCGGCCTTAAAAGTCTTAACTGGGGTTGTCAGATTTGCTCGCACTTTACTGAGGTTAAGTCTGACTTTTGGAGGGCGTTTCAACTTCCAGCTGATTTTTCCATTGGGAAAGTTAGAATGTTTCCAGTTTCCTACTAAAAGAACTTTTTGACATCATTGTGAATTCTGTAATGATTTAGAAAAACACGAATACAAAGTTTTCTCAAATCTTCATTTTGGACTGTTTGCGTTTGTGTCCTGGCGCCATGTTTAATTATACATGCGGATGAAAACTTCTGAAACACATTATTTTAAATGATGTTGTGGAGACACTCAGAGACCGAGCTGTGTGTTAACAAGGAACCAGAAAACATTATTGTTCTTGGTCATTTTCTACAGAACCTGATAATTTAGCAATAGGACCTCTTGTAGGCAGTTAAGTAACGGCACCAGCAGCTGAACTACAAGCCCAAGTCACTATAATTTCACTACAGGCTGGTTTCTTATCTTACCCACTGATGTCCGGTTCTCCTTCTTTGGTCGAAACGGTTCTTTGTGAGTGACCGTGTTGGGCCTGGCTTTGAATGTAGCAGCCTCCTCCTGCTGCTTCTGCTCCTCCTTCACCTGCAGGACACAAGACAGTCAGTCGGCTAGAAGGACTCTGCCACGAGTCCCAGGCACAGTCAGCCGTAGCCGGCCTATCCTACCATCTGCTCCCACTGCCTGAGCCTGCCTGCTCCTCGCTCGTCGATGTGGAGCCTGAAGGGTTCGGGCTTGGTGGGCTCCAGCTTCTTCTTCTCAGGGAGGACCACTGCGTTGAAGTCTGGCAGTGGCTGGGCCTTGAAGTGTGGCACCTGGAAGCAGTGCAGACACACCATGAGCTGTGTGGACTCTGAAGGGTGACATTTCCAGTTCTAGATTAACGAAACCCCACCTCTTCGTTTTGCAACTCTGCCAGCCTCTTCTCCTTAAGAGCCTGTCTCTCCTTGTCCCTCTGCTCGAATGAGAAGGGACATACTTCCACCTGATGGCTCTCAGGGAGCTGCGGCTGGAACGGGACCCCAAAATGGGGGACAGAGACGGCTTTGACTGGTGAGGGTGGCTTTACCTGAACACAGCAACAAGGTCACCAAACTGAAGCAGAGTAACAAGAGTCCCAGAAAAGGCAGCCCTTCCTTACCTCCTCAACCTTGCGCTCCATACGGACTCTCTTCTTCAGGGCAAATGCTGGAGACTCCGGTACAGTTGGATACATTACCTTCTTCTCAGGTAAGCCCTGCCCACAGGAGAATGTCTGCTTTATAGACCCTTATAATGGTTTGAAGTAAGACTGTTCAGATTAACCCTCTGGAGGGACTCACCACAACACCATCCAGGACCTTCTTGGGCAGGGGGTTTGCTTTGAAACTGTGAGGCTTCTCCCCATCCTGTGACTTCTTGTTTAACTGTCTCTCCTGGAGTCGTTTCTCTATCTCCAGCTCAAATCCTTCAGGTACCGTGGGCTCCTTCGCTGCTGGTTTCCTCAGCTCCTCTGGGCCTTCCAAAATCTTCTTGTTCAGCTCCAGGGCTTTGATTTTAAACCTGAACACACACACAACGTTCCAACACAGAACATCCTTGCATGAGCTTGTGGGAGGAGTTTGACGCCTTACAGAACTTCCATCTCCAACGATAAGCTCTTTAGAGACGGGTTCTTACTTGTGGAGTTTCTCCAGCTCTTCTGCCTCCAGCTCTGCACTGCTCTTCACAGAAGTTTGGCGGCTTCTCTGTCGGGTCATCAGCTGGGGCGAGTGAGGCTGGGTGAGGTGCAGGTGCTGTCCCTTCAGCGGAGACGGCCCTGAGACAAGTCCAAGAGAGACTTACCAGAAATGATCATATTTCCATCTAAAGTTGGTTGATATTGTGGGAAAATGTATTGCATTACAGGAACAGTAAGTGAGAAGCAGGTTTCCAACTAAGATAAAAACATCAGGAACATCTCAGCTCCAAGCTTCAGACTACAGACACACCCTGAAGTTGCTTCACCTCTCTCTTGAGTCCTGCGGCTGCGCAGGTGGTAGCGGGTGGGAGTCCTCTTCTGGAACTGCTCTATCTGTTGAGCCATCGAAACGTAGGCACCAGGCCCCTCCTTAGAGTTCTTGTGACCCGCTGACAGGTTGAACGGTTTGGGCACTGTGGCTCCTTTCCTCGCCTTGGCCTTTAAAAAGAACATTAACAACTCAGTTGAAGTGTGTCGTCAGCTTGTACCACTAATACATCTGATTAATGACTTCAATCGCAGAGCAATCTCAGGTGATAAGCCGACAGGTCTGGACTACTGCCCTCCGACTTCTGTTTACTTGGATGTCCTGCTTCAGAACAGGACGATGTTCTGAAGCACTCAGATGTGTATGAGTTGATGTGTGTGTGTGTGTGAGAGAGAGAAGGGTCACTCACAGGGGAGGAGGGCTGTCGCAGCTGATTGATGAAATCCACCTCCTTCTGCAAGGCATTTGATGAAGCTGATGCTTTAATGCGGGACTCTGTGTTGAAGCGGAAGTCTTTAGGCACAGTTACAGACGTCAACATCTTCTTTGGTGGTGGATCTGAAAAGAGAGGCCGTTGAAATTTCTCAAACACTTGTTGTCCTTTGCAGTATAGTCGTCTTTACTCACTGCCAGCCAGAGCAGCTTTGTAGCTGGCCTCGTTTTTCCTGCGATGCAGAGCAACTTCCTTCTGCAGGCTCCTGATGCGTTCCAACTCCAGCTCTTCAGAGCTGCTAAGTCTATGTGGACAAAGGGAATGCAGCTGACAGAAACCCACTGTTATATATTCAGTCTGTTATTTAAAGGGCCAATATTTAGTGTTTTCCAGGCACATAGTGCCATTTATAGCCCAATCAAGTAACTGTTAACTTAATTTTGGTTGTTGTTTTTTTTATATTAAAAATGCTGTATTTATCAAATATGACTTCAAAGAAATTTGACTTTGGAATTTAGTTCTTGAAATTTGGGCACCCATCTCTTTAAAAACTCATGTTCTTTCTTAAAAAAAAAAAAAAAAAAAGTTACGTTTTTATCAGTGCAAAACATAATTAGCATTCTTCTCAGTTGCACTGTTCTTAGCAGCATGTAGTTTGTGTAATGCAGCAGATGCACCATTCCAGCAGGTGTTTGCTAATAGCTGCCACTAGTCTAGAAGAGCTGAGTGGGAGGGCTGCTCTGTGAGGCAGAATCTTGAGGAGGAGCCATGTCTCCAAGGTAGTGTTGGGTTCATCCAGACATTTTGCACAGCTGAGTGGTTCCAATTGAGATTAAAGGATTGAAAGAGTCAAAGAAACTAAGAATAATAAAACTCACCAAGACAAAATTTTTAAGTTTGTTGGTAAATTGAGATTTTATTTTTTTTAGGAAAGTAATAATTTCAGGTGTTTGCTTACCCTTTTGGTTTCTTTAACGGAGGAGCAGCTGAACTGCAGCTCAACTCTTTACGTTTTGAAATCCTGAAATATATTGCAGGTCACAGTTTAGATTTATAACGCTATGTGTAACGCACACAACACGCAATAATCCTTTGCCAATAGCTCTTGAACAAACTGTACCTGCAAGGCTGTGCATGGCGTTCTTTGACAGGCTCTCTCTTCGCTTGGCCTGATTTTTTGGCCTCCTCTGAGCTGATCATGTTTGATGAGATGCATTTAGCTTGGCTTTGACCTGAAACAAAGCAATCACTCATAAGTTTCCATTCCGCCTATAAAGACCTTTTATTCCTACTGACACAATTCTAATCTTGATGACAAGTGTACAGAAGCACTGACCAGATTCCACGTCTTTCTCAACTTTATCCCCATAAGCTCCAGAATGATCAGCCTCCGTCAGCTGATGGCCTGGTCTTGCAGGGGTGACAAGTTGAGGATCTCCTCCGTCAGCACGTTTGTCTGTTCAGGACAGTCCAAAGAGTGTTACAATAAAGTGGAGTTGAGATTTGTAAAACCTCACACACACACACACACACAAAACCCCTCTTGCATAAAGATAAGTATTAGCCACAGCTTTTACTTCACCTCACTATGTAGAGGGAGGATTCTGCTATGCCTAAAGAAATTAAAACTCCAATAATTAATCAGATTCAACATAAATGATGAAAATCATCAATAATTAAGAAATAAATTAGTTATTAACTAGAAAATACCAACTCTAAAATACAACCATTTTCTGAAAGAACAAACTCAGCAGTAATTAAGTAATTAAAACTATGCCAAAAGACATTTCGTATTTAATGTGGAAAATTAAAAACAAGAGAAAAAACCCCACTGTAAATAGATTCTACCCAGGACTCCTTGTGTGGCAGTTTTACCTTCACTTGGTTCAAACTCTGTAACTCCAGTAACTGTAACTGGATAGCACTCTCTTGTGCTATCCAGTTATGATAAACATAATCACAAGCTCAGTCCAACACTGTATTTGATGTTGAGCAGAAAATGTTTACTTAAGCATTTAGCTGTAGATGCATCCTTTGCTACAAATGATTAAGTACATATAATATAAATGCTATAGAATTGAATGTAGGAAATAAAATGCTTATTTTCTTATTTAGAAAAGGGAATGAGTTATTAATTTGTATTTTTATTGATATTTTGTAAATTAATCCTTCATTTATACATAAAAAAATCTCTGGAGACTCAGTGTCTAATTTACAAGACATCTGTTACATCAATAATAACATAGAAACAATCCAATCTACTTAATTCTAAAAATCATCATACCTCAATAAAAAGATACAAGTGTTTGCAGATAAATAGGCTTAAGTGTTGAAATAAAATCTGCAGAATGTAGCTTTTTTTTTAGCTGACTCATCCACAGAATAGACAACAAAATTCTCCATTGTCAAAACAATTATTAGCAAGAACAAGTATAAGAAAATGGGATCAAGTTATCTCTGCAACACATGGATAAAGGTTTAGGACCACTGAAAAAAAAATGTAATAAAAAAAGTTAAATCAAACATGTTCCTCAGGAAAGTTAGTCAATATGCTTTAAGGCAGACAAGCTAAATTGAATATATATTTTTTTCCTATCAAGTTCTCTTAAACAGAAACTCAAGCGGCAACTAAATACTTGAGTTTAGTTGTCACTTAAAAAGGTAGTATGGTTACTTGGAAAAAAAAAACAGCCAGGCCTAACAAAACCCCCTCCCCCTTATCAGCTCTAAAGCCATCACCCCTCCACAACACCACATGTACCCAAAATGATCAGCTTTTGTATTTGTGTATGTACATATATATATATATATATATATATATATCTACACACACCGTTCTTCTGACAGATTATGGATCTTGTACAACAACATTAGGAGTTAGAATGTTTAGTATTTTAATTGTCGTTTGTCTACAAATTTTGAATATCTTTTCACCAATTTTGAATCAGTCCACTTATCTAGCAAACGTGTTTGAATGTTCAAGACAATAAAAACGGCATCACGTTTCTGAAAACCTTCCCTCTGCATAGGAGAGTTTGATCCAATTTCAAGAAGTCGGGTTTAAAATGTTTAGCGACGCCATCGCCCGTTTCAGCTCAAACAGGAAGTGGCGAATTATAGAAACAAAGCAACAAAGGGTTTCCAAACGTAAACGGAGAGCCAAATCAGAATCGATGCTGGATTCAGGAGTTTTGTAGACACTTACCAAACCAATGGTCGTCGGATTCTGCATCTAAAAGCTCCTTGAAGTCCACAACATGAGACGGGGCGTCAAAGTCGTAGAGCCCAGAAGTCTCCCCGGAGTCTGTGTCGGCCATAATCACGTCTCTCCAACAGCTACTCCACAACAGTTCGGTTCAATAGCTCTTTATCAGCCTTAATGGAAAATTAGTAGACCAAGTTAATAAATAACGATAAACAACTTTACATGTACAGCCTCCCTCCGCTCCCCCGGTTACCAAAACATGTTAGCAAAAAAAAAAAAAAAAACGTAACACGTCCTCAATATTCAAAAAATACAACTCAAAATACCGCCCAATTGTAACTGGACCACTGGAGCAAGCGTCAAACTGGTAAGAATATCCCAAAACTATATAAAAATAAGTTATTTTCTGTCAGAGACGGTCCGAAGGACCCACCTTGTTGATCTATTCCCCAGTATCGCAGTATTAAAACGCAACCGTCGGGCTGAGAGGTTAACGTTTAAAAAGACCGGTCCATTTCGAACCAGCCAATGTCTGTCAGCGTAAGTTATAAACTCGAAGCTCATTGGTTAATACAAAAACGTATTACGTAGCAAATTCTACGCACAAAACGTCATAGGTCCGGCCAACTTTTTCTTCTTCTTTTCTATTATGGCGGATCGCAAGCAACTTTAAGGTGCATACCGCCACCTATTGTACACAAGTGTGTAGCAACATTACTTTACATCAATCAAATTCTATTTTTTAATTTTTGTATTCTGAAGATACATAAATAATGCTTAAATTAATCTGTAAATATCCATTATGTTTCCTTCATTTTCAAATATTCCTTTAAGACTCCATTCTTGACCTGTCCTTCCAACCATTCTTCTCGATTTCTCCCTTTCAGGTTCAGATGTTTTACAGTTCATCAATACATGTTATACATTTTCTTTCTCTCCACATCCTTCACATTTATCATTATTTTTCCTCCCTATTAAATATAAAATGTCACTTAAATAGGTATGACCTACTCTTAATCTGATCATTATTATTTCTTCCCTTCTGTTTCTCTCATTAATTTTTCTAATTAATATTGACTTTTGTTCTTTATATAATCTTCTTCCTTTCTTATCTTCATTCCACATTTTTTGCCATTTTTCAATTTCTTTACTCTTAATAAGTGATTTCCCTTCCCCTTTCCGAAAAGGAAAGGGGAAGGGAATTTTATTGTTCAATCGTTATTGCCCCCTCTGAATATATTTTAAGGTAATTATAATACGAGTTTCTTAATATACATCAGTCTTTACCCCTATTTCATTTAAATTCTAATCATTTTTCTTTTTAAGAAGTCTCATATCTACTTTACCTCAGGAAATAGCCATGGAGGAATAACACTAATGGAATTAAACTGGGCTATTCCTTTATCCTCTAATTCATACTTTATAATCAATTTGCTTATAATTCACCCAAATCCATTACTCTGGAACTTTGAATATTACCAGCAGTTCTGTAATATTGTTGAAGTTACATTTCCGGCCAACTTTCACTGAATTACTTGTTTATATAAACATTTTCTCAATAAGAGACAGCAAAGAATAAAAATAAATAAAACTGCCAACTAGAGTCTTTGGATCATATTTTAAACAATAATTTTTTTTTCTATAAAAGTGACTACATTTTCTCAGAATAACTTCATGATTATCCATAACTTTCTCACTATCATGCACTGCAGAAAAAATGGCAAAAACGTTAATTTTAATTTCTTCTAAGGGAAGAAGTACTATCGCTTTTACTGTTAAACTCCACTACTTTGTTAAACTTTATAAGTTCTCCTTATAAAGTTTCATGCTATTTAGACATAAAACCTCTGATTTATCAAGCAAAATATATTTGAAATTACGTAGTCTGACAAACAATACTTGATATTGTTGTTACTTTCATTTGGTTGCTTTAGTGGTACAGCAGTACAAACAGAGGGAATGTGGAAAAGATGATGTCCTTCAGTTAACATGTGGTACAATAGAATAGGTTCACTAATGTCCCATACATACAAGGGTTAAAAAATAAAATAAAATAAAACAAATAAGAGACTGTACAGTAGGAGAACATTTACAGAATAGGAAAAATATAACTGCAAAGTTATTAAAGTAGAAACAACATACTCAGACCAAACGAAATGTAAAATAATATTCAAGATGTGTATGTGGCCAGGATGGAGTGATCAGATTGTGTATTGAAACAAAAGCCAAGCATCAGGGTTGGTATGCCACAACAATGTCTCAATAATATGTCATGCACAATCAATTACAGCTTGACAACAGCGTTTCATGCTGTTCACAAGTCAGTCTCTGCTTGATTAACACTGACCAGTACAAAAGATCTTTCCTGCCAACAGTCATCCTTATCTACACAAACTCTGAAGAATTTGGATTAACATTTAGTTTCTCTTTGGGATCCATAAAGTATTTTTGAATTTAAATTTGAAGGGCGGCTTGCAGGTCATTAAGTTCTGGGGTACAAAGTTACGAGCCTCTAAACAGCAACTCAGCTGATCCCAGAGGCTTTCTAAGGGATTCAGGTCTGGAGAAAGTGTGGACCACTCCATTTGAGGTACCCCCAGACTGCAAGTGCCGAACCCTAATGAAGCGATCTTATTGAGCTGGAACCATTCTGGTCCGTGAAGATGAAATTAAGCTTGTGTTGTTCATGCAGGGGCACAATGACAGGGTTAATGATATTATTCAGGTAGTGTGAGATTGACACTAACATTCAAAATGTATTGGATAGGTCTGTTTTGACTAGATACACCTGCCCATATGGTTACTCTATGACTACTAAAGGCTCATCTGGCGTCATTTCTCTCCAGCAATGACTGATGCATAGGGCTCTCCTTGATGCCTCCAACAGTGTTGGTGGCTATCATTCCTGCTCAACACAACACTGAGGCCCATTGGTCCCCTGTCAAGCATAAATGCTCAGTTGAAACAGTTAAAGTATTTCACAACAAGGGAG
The DNA here is from genome assembly GCA_010277075.1 of Poeciliopsis retropinna. Taxonomy (NCBI): domain Eukaryota; kingdom Metazoa; phylum Chordata; class Actinopteri; order Cyprinodontiformes; family Poeciliidae; genus Poeciliopsis; species Poeciliopsis retropinna. The sequence goes on from VMRM01000009.1 coordinate 4,747,658, forward strand.
CGTTGGATTAACTGATCGGTAAATCTTGCGTGGCTGATTAGTTTGTCATGCAAGACGATTTCGACCATGTCTGGTGGTGTGGTCAAGTATACGTTGCGGTTTTTCTAGGCCGCAGACAATGATGATGTAAACAGGTTGAATGTTTTGTGGTGGCACTTGGATACCTCTGACCTCCCTTAAATGCACCTGAAGTTGCCTGCCGTTTATCATCCAGCTTTGCAAGCTCCAGCTCACAATAAAATCCTGCAGATGATGACTGCATTCAGCCAAAGAAAATCCACTGCTATGCCTTTCTGTAACGCTCCCATTTTCTCTGTGTCTCTGTTGCAACCTGCTGATGACACTTTGTGACATTCTGAGCTCAGAAGCTACTTCCGTCTGAGAACATCCTGTCTGCAGCCTCTCAACGTTGAGCTACTGTTAATCAGTTGTTAGATGTTGTCTTTGTCTCATTGTGTCAAAATGTCAACAGGATGATGAGGACTGTCTCAACGCCAATTCTGATTGAACCAGGAAATTTATGGGCGAGTCATAGATCAAACACTCGTGACTTTTGTTGTTAATCTCCTTGTTAAAGAACAAGTTGTGCAAAAAAGTACCAACACACTGAACAGTTGGATATATGCAATAAAAAGTACAAAGAGAGTAACTTTAAATTCACTTTTAGAGGTTATTGTGCATTTTAGATTCATCTAGAAATTTCCCCCAAAAGCCAAATAACTAACATTTTGTACATATAATACATAATACATAACACTAATATGAATATAATGTAATAATGTAAGAATTGTTATGTTACGGATACAATTATTTTGGTACAGTGGTGCAGTTGGTAGCACTATTGCCTTGCAGCAAAAGGTCCTGGGTTCAATTTCCGACACAGAGTTTGTATGTTCTCCATGTGCTTTCGTGGGTTCTCTCCAGGTACTCCAGCTTCCTCCCATAGTCCAAAAAGGTGTGTGTATGTGTGTGTTAGCTGGTGATAGGCACCAGCACCACTCCTGACTACAACAGTTCTTGTGGTTTTCAGTTTAACTTAAATAACCATGCCACTTTTCATCATTATAATAGTCTGAACCAAGGATTGAGGAAGCTAAATAAAAAAGTGACCAGTGTGTAAATGTCCTAAAGATTTTATTTTGAGAGAATGGTGAAACTTTGAAAGAAATAACACATGGCACTGCCATGAGATTAATAGAAAGCTGTTCATGTATCAATGGGTTGGATTTCTTATCACAGGACTGGGAGTCAACCAAGAAAGCAACACAAAAAACTCAAAAATATAAATTAAATCTTGGTGAGGTTCAGTTGAAATCTAATTCTATTGTACACAATCAAGCTGCGTTTACATTCAGAACAGTCAGTCTGGAATAAATCCCTTAATTCAACTAGGCTTGTGCAATGTTTTTACATCCCAATACAACCCAGCAGTGATTTACCAACTCAGTATAGCAACTTTTATACTTTTTGTTGTTGTCCTCAGACAGTAAAAATCACCTCCTGTATTAGAAGGCAGGTGCAAATGCTGGGGAGTGAAAAATAGATTAGGATAAAGAAAACAAAATAAAGTTTTGTGAGTTTACGGAAAACTTGATGATCAGAATCCTTGTCTCTGATTGGTCAGTCTACCTATCAGTCTGGATTCCTCGCTGTCCCATTGGCTGGAAGATTAAAGTGTGGGCAGGGACTTTCATGACGCATCGCCGGGGCGGGACTATTGTGTCTAACAGGAAAACTACAGAAAGGCAAGTATCTCTTCTCCTAAAACCATCGAACTTCTCCTAATGTATTGAGCAGAACCACTCTCTACTTGGGCGCTTTGTACACCAGGACAGTAGCTGGACTCGGACGCGTTTAAATGAGTTTGTTTTCACTCCAGGAAAAGGCCGAACAACTACCCAAAGTTAACATGCTAACAGTTAGCTTCTTGTGATTGCCTGACACTTCCGTAAAGAACACAGAAATAGTCCTGAACGTCATAGTCACATTCAGGTCGGATTGAACTTTTTATTAAAATCCCAGCTGTCTTTCACCATAGAGACAAAGACAAGCTGCCACTTCATGGCGCATTTTGGCATTTTTCTGTTGCGCCAAATGACTTCACCGGTTAAAAACATGTTTCATATAAGACACAGCAGCTCAGTTCAGTCCGGAAAACATCCTGTGTGTTTTCATGTACAGAGAACTGAACTGAACTGAAATCGTTTTAAGTTAAAATAAACAAAAACAAAAACAAAGATCTTTAGAAATGTGTTCAGAACCATCATCATGATTTAATTTGGAAGAAAAACATTAAAATAGTACACATGTTTTTTCGATCGTTGGTTACATGTAGTTGCAATTTTATTGTTCAAATAATCATAGTTGTGCAAACAATATGACTTTAAATGAAGATTTCTAATTGATTTCTCCTACTTCAAAATCACTTCTGTGCAAAAGTCTCCATCTCAATTTCTGTAATAATATGTTAAGAACATAACGACCGACATCCTACCTGTGCATAATATTGGGAAGACTCCAAACTACAACCTACAATAGCAAAAATAAAAAAACAAACATTTTTTTTAGTCTCCCATCAGTCAATTGGAGCACAGTTGCTCCAGACATGTTCACATATTTTAGACACACTGCTGATATCTGCAAATGATGATCCAAATGAGTGGGAGCTGAAAATTATATTTCAGTGGGCAGAATTATTGATGAAGATTTAAAGAATAAATAAACATCTGACTGCTTATATACTGGATACCTAGCAACAAGACAGAGTTTCTGTACACTTTATATCAAAACGAAACAATTTGCTAATCATCTGATTCATTTTCTATATTTGTAATACCTGCAATCTGTCTTGTACATTTCCACTTTGCTGTAAATCATCCTGGACTTTGTCATCTCAATCACGTTTGTCTTGTTGTCTTATCAGATGGCTGCGATCAGAAAGAAACTGGTGATCGTGGGTGATGGAGCCTGTGGGAAGACATGTCTGCTCATAGTATTTAGCAAAGATCAGTTCCCTGAGGTCTACGTTCCCACTGTGTTTGAGAACTACGTGGCAGACATCGAGGTGGATGGTAAACAGGTGAGCTGACGATTTGTTAAAGTGTGACGGTGTTTGTATATTTTCAATTCAAAAGATACTCGATTCATTCCAAAGAGAAATGAAATGCTGTTATTGCTCATAACAGCATTTGTTTGTCCTTTCTTGTGGACGACTTCATTGTTGCATCTCCAATCCAGTCTGTTGTCCAGGTTAACACTCAGGGATTTATGCTTCAACACGAAGCATACATATCTTCATTATTTTTAGCACCTTCATTATGTGGGATATCAGGACAGCAGGTCAATAAGTCATCGAGGACCGATGGGTGTCCCGATTGCTGGATCTGTCCAGACTTCCATCCAGCTGATCTGCCTTGTTTTTGAAGCCTGTGATCTTCTTCATGCCTGTCCACACCTCTGTCATATCGTTTTGTTGGCCCTGCTTCTTCCTCTTTACTGGCTCTAATCTTGAGTGAAACTTGAGTATGCTCCTCAATAATTCCCCGTTTCCCTCCCTGAGGGTTCTTCTTTTTTCTTGTTTAGCAGTTCGGTTTCACAGCCAGCCATGTCATTGATGTCCTGTCCATGTGGTTGGCTCCATGCATTCCCATCTATAACATAAAAAAACCCCCCGCCAAGGCTTCTTCTTCAGCTTCCTGTGACCATCTTCTCACTCCATCACATCTTCATTACAGATTGCTTCTTAGCAAGGGGTGTATATTCTGAGCAGGGATCAAGATTGTGAGCTAATTTGCCAAGAGGAGGTCTTGTTTTGCAGATGCATGAATCCATGACATTTGCATAAAACCAATCCAATATTTAGTTTTCTCTAGAGCGGCTAGCAAACCGTTGAGCCATTGGAAGTGTAGCAGAGAGTGAGACATGGTTTAAATCATCAGCTTTTGCCACAAACACATTGAGATGTTTTGTACAAGCTTGAAAGCATGTAAGCTGATGACATCACATGAAGTGTTGCTGACAGCTGATGGTGGATTGTTAATAGTTGCCAAAGTAACATGGGTAAACTCGTTTAGCAAGTAATGTGAATGAAGCCTTACTAATAAAAGTTTAACATCCGGGCTGCAGAGACGACTCTTCACAGGATCCTGTACTGGATTACACAGTCTGTGGCCTCTGCTAATTCACCTCCTTTGCTTTTGCCACTCCTCTTTAAATCTTTGTCTGCCTCGATGGTCAGAGAACTGTTGGAGTCTGGGATATTATCCTGTAGCCACGTCTCAGTGAAACACATACTACTGCATATCCAGTATACTGGCTGGATCCTTGTTAGCGATTGGAGTTCATCCGATTTGTTTTCCAAAGATCCTACATTCCCAATTTTAATGGATGGAAGAGATGATTTGGACTTCCTTGGTCTCTGCATCATCTGCCCATTTGTCAACTTATCTGATTTGGGGTTGCATTTGAGGTATTATTTGAAATGTCTTATCAGCTGCTCGTTGCAATGTGTTTACATTGCAACACCTCGTTGCAATGTTAAACATCTCGTTGCAATGGCTACACATCACAAATGTGTAGCCAGTTCTTGCAATGTGTTGCAATGGCACAAAAAATACAATTCTGCAAAATGTGTCCAGTGGCACAAGTATCCAACACAAGAGGGAGTCGTCGTTTCAGCCGGAAAAGGAAGAATTTGATTTTAAAATAGAAATATCGGAGCGATAGTAACTGAGTTAGTCCAACATGCTAAGTGAGAGCGCTTGAACAATTAAAATGAGTTATTGAAAAGCTTTAGCTCCAGCCCAGATAGCAAAACGTGTTATCTGGGTGAATCAGCGTTAAAACGTTAGAAACGTTGAATCCACGTTGAAGCCTGACACTGAAACAACATGAAAATGGCTGGTGATTTACATGTTGAATCGACGTTAGTATTGAATCTGTGGGTGATTAACAGCCTTCTGCAGTTCTGGCTGCAGAAGATGTCATGCAATAGAGGCACATCATAATAAAAAATGAAAAACAAGTTATTCCAAATGACTTAAAGCCCACCTGCAGCAGCCAGCCCTAAACGTCTTTGTCCACCACATGCTCTCCCAGACCAAACACTAGGCCCCGTCCTATTTTTAAAAACTCAAGTCCCATGAAATCTTGCATGCTCAGCAGTCAGTTAATCTGCGTTAGACTCAGGTAATTAACATATCGCTCAGATCAGACGAAACTGGAAGGTCATGCTGAAGATAACGGAGGATCTCTGCTCTCTGATCGTAAGGTGTACACAGTACCCAGGTCCCAGACAGTAAGTATGATTTAAAAGAGGCATTCTTCTTGACTTAAATAATGTCTGTCTTTGAACCCAAGGCTTGGACTAGTTTTTGTGAAATGTACGTCAAAGCTTTATTAAGACAGCTGTGTGTTTGTTGTGTTGTCTCAGGTGGAGCTGGCTCTGTGGGACACTGCGGGTCAGGAGGATTACGACCGTCTCAGACCGCTCTCATATCCAGACACAGACGTCATTCTCATGTGCTTCTCCATCGACAGTCCTGACAGCTTAGGTATGGCTTCTTACTCGTTTGTTTCCTGGATTTCTCCGCTCCAAGTAAATCGCAATTCTCCTTGCTCCTCACGTAGAGAATATTCCCGAGAAATGGACTCCAGAGGTGAAGCATTTCTGCCCCAATGTGCCCATAATCCTGGTGGGAAATAAAAAAGACCTGCGAAACGATGAGCACACCCGCAGAGAGCTGGCCAAGATGAAACAGGTCGGTGAAGCTTTCAGTTCTTAAAGGAACAGTTCAAATGTCACATTTCCATTCAGCAACAAAAACATTTCACACTGTGTGTCATGAAGTGTTTTCATACAAAGAGAAAATACCACATGAACAGAGAAGAGCAAAATTGTGACACTACACACAGAGTGCAGAGTTGAAGTGTGGAGTCAAGGTTCTTAGAGCTACACTATATGCTTGCCTGGTGTGGAGTACGCCACTGAAAAGTAGGGAGAAGCCAAACAAAAGTCTAAAAATCATAGCTCCACAACTCTCTGAATCAGATGAACAATTTTTAAGACGTATGTTTTTTTTAATGGCTTAAACCATGTTGAACTGCCTGCCTCTAAAGAAATCAAAGATGGACTCTAAAGCGTGGCTACTTCAGTGTCAGATGGCATCATCGGTTTCTCGAGCTCAATGTTTGCTTTCTTCAGAGGTTTTCATGTTGTTTCCTTCAGTGGTTCTTTTTGCAGCAGGGGTGCAAAAGGCTTTTCAACGGGGCAGGTTTGTTTGACACAGTGCAGTGTGCACCAGCTGAACATGAAACACACTTGCACTTAACAGGTGTGAAAACACCCTAAAAATGGTTTCAAATAAACAATTCAACTGCAGAGTACCAAGTAACTTATGACTCTTTTTGCTTTGACTGAATCAAGTTTTGTTTTTCTTCTTCATGTTTTATCCAATCAGGAACCGGTGAAGACGGAGGAGGGCAGGGACATGTCAAACCGGATCAATGCCTCTGGTTACCTGGAGTGCTCAGCCAAGACAAAAGATGGTGTGAGGGATGTTTTTGAGATGGCCACCAGAGCGGCACTGCAGGCCAAGAAAAGAAGCAGGAAGAGTGGCTGCGTTCTGCTATAGAGAGTCCATTGCAGAGTCCATGGTGGGAAGGGAAAGGCCGAGCATTCCTCCTGGGTCTGCTTCGTCACCAGAGCAGGCAGACTTAATTTGCTCTTACTGAGATGAGTCAAAAATATGGCGATGTCAGCCAAAGGGAAAAATTTACCAAGATTTATAAAAAAAAAAAAAAAAAAAGAAAGGGAGAATTATGAACGTAAGGCTATATGTTTAGCTATAAATTCACCATAAACATAAAAGATGATATAAAAGAGTACAGAAAAGGGAACATCTCGGATTGTTTCTGTTTCTGATTTTGTTTGGCTAACAGATTTTGTTTATGTTTTTTTTTTTAAAGAAAGTATCTCATTATGAAGCATCTATAAAGTAGGTCACCATAATACTCCCACCTGTTCTGAATGGGTTCGTTTCGTATTCTCTAGGTTTCTTTATTTGGGCCTGAATTTCTGTTTTATAAAACTGTATTTGCTGGCTTGCGTTTGGGCTTCAACACATAACCATGTTAATTCAGTTAGTTGAAATTATCTCGGCTACACAGTCAGAAAATTATGTTTTTATTCCTGTAGACTGCAGAGTATTAAATAGTTTTTTTTTTTTGTTGTTGTTCCAGGCCTGTGTAAACACACAGCTCTGTTAATTCAACTGTTTTTACAAAATGTGTTTAGTGCAGAATCACATTCAGTTATTCAGATAGAATTTAGATTGCCCCTAGAAATAATGCAAGCCTGTATTTCTCAAAGTCAATTATAAACCCCCAAATTCTCCAAATGAAAGTCACACACATATATGTATCTTTTAGTTAAAACTGAGATATTTCTATGTGTATATTTTCTGGAGAAGGAGAAATAATTCTAGATAAATATATCAAAGCTAGTAAGCACATACTCTGAACTGTGTAGTGACAGCTTTTGAATACTCCTCCGCTTCTTTTTCTGTATTTAAAGATGTCTAAAAATGGCAGATATCATCTAACTCGTGTATTAACCTGTTTATTTTGCTTGAGAACTAAATTGAATGGAACATTAAAGTGTGAGGAGCAGTTTTAAGGTGGGCTGGAGAGGCAGATCTCGCCATGCTCTCCTGTCTCCTCCCATGTTGTCTCGGTGCTTTCGGTAAAATCGGTCTCCACAGTCAGCCGTCACGTTCTGCAGAAGCAGGGCTGTTTTTCAAATTGCTTAGTTGTTGCCTTTGTAGGCTTTTCATTTGCAACAGAACAACTTCGACTTTGACTAACACGGAAACGGGCAAACAAACAAACAAACGAAAAGAAAAACCTGTCAGTGTTTCTCAGGATCACGTTGTCCTGATGTGACTCCTGCTGTTCAGTGACAGATTCTGCTGAATTGCTGAAACTCATCGACTTTGTTGTTCTCCCGTTATTTAAAATTGACCTTTTTTTTAATTTCAGCTTAACGTGTTTCCTGTCTGCAAGCTAACTCGCCTCCTCTTGGGTTTTCTGTTACTTTATGTGATATTCTACTGGCTTACCTTGTACTTTGCACAAATATTAAACATTAGGTCAGTGTTGTGTTCACTCTGGAAACATTCTGAAATGCACACAGCTCCTGAGGGATTTGTAAGACAGTTGTTCCTTTATACACAAAACCTTTCTTGAAACTTCTGCAGATTTTAATGTATTTTAAAGGAAATAAAATAAACAGAGAAAGGCACTATGGTTCGTTCTCGTTTGGTTTGTTGACAAGATGATTTCTAGTGAAAGATATTGCTTTCTAAAAGGGCAACAGAGTGCCGTAAAAACGGATCAAGATGTGGGAAAGCAAATGAAGTGGTCTGGTTATCACCAGTGCCTGTTTTCCAGTGATTTAAGTGAAGACCACATTATTCGTTTACATCCAAACATGACAAGGACCTGAAGAGATTTACAAATATGAGGTAAAATATTTGTTCTGTGACTATTTTCCACCCATTTGTCCCAGAATACCCATGTTTAGAGGATTCAACAAGTTTGATCCAGTTTTGTAGTAGAGAATGAAAGTGGTGTGGTTGCCTTTACAGTGTCAAAATTGTGAGGAAATACTTTAAATCTATGTGATATTGGTAAATATCGGTCATCAGCCCCAATGTACATGTTTGTGCATCCCTATTTAATAGGCTACCAAACAATTGTTGTGAAGCAGCTCATTGCAAAACAGTTTCCTCCACAAAACTTGCCAAGCCTGGTGATGGGGGCACTGGGGCAGTTCACCAGCAGGCTGCCATCTTTCTGGATTAACAAATTCTGTATTGACAGGAAATGTGAAGATGTACCTGGTTAGACCTTGTTAACAATACATATACATCTATAGAGTCTTAAAAGCAACAAACAAACAAAAAATACAAGTATATCTTTTCTGCTGCTGTTAAAATTGAAGACTTAACAGTCCATTTCATTTATTTTTATGATTGAGTTTATTTATTTTGGATATTTAAAATGTCTTCCAGGTCCAGTGTTACATGTTTTTTAAAACTAAAGTTTGATCATAGAGAGGGTGCGCTTGCATTATTTATCCATTAGTCATAAATACTGTCTTAAAACGACAGTATCTATCGCAATCGTTTCAAAGACAATCGCCCAACGAAATTTGTTTATTGTGACAGGCCAGGCTTCTGGAAACATTTCATCATTAAAATCCAGTGTTAAAAACAGAGAACATGACACAGATTGAGAAACCAAAACTGGCTTTTAAACAGCTGGAACCAAAAAAACCAAACAGGAGCTCATTTCTTTCAGATAATGTTAAACATTTATGATTTACAGTAACTTAAGAAGGCTGTGTTAAAAGTATGAGTCATTTCAGAGACGAGGAGCGCTTTAAGAGATGACAAGAAGAAAAGACTGAAGAGGAGGAGGGAGAGCTGGGTGAAGTCTGGTCCACAGGGGATCTTCCTCAGGTTGGGTTCTGAATCCCTAAATAATGAGCAACAGCTCAACTTCATGACTTTGACCCATTGTATAAACACCTCTGAGCACCAAGACTGTCCAGTAAAATTCTAACTAGAACCCATCTGATATCTTCTCTTTGTACAAAAGACTTCCAAGACTTGAGGTAGACCGGATACGTCCCAGTTCTGACGCCCAGTCTGCTGTTATCAAGTGACCAACTCCCCTGAATCTTCGGCTCCGAGTTACCGAGCTCCAAGATGGCACCTGCATTTACGGAAGAGGTGATGACTTCATCTTTGGTCTACAATGTTTGATGGAGTCCCGTTACAAATTCCTGATAGTACGGTTCTGAAATGAGAAGCATGGTCATGTGTCAAATACGTGGCCGATTTCATTTAACGCAGCGGCGGCCGTTAACAGCCACAAACCTGTGTCCGGCTCGATGAGCGAGTGACGAATGAGAAAGTCCAGGATGACCATGGCAGAGTTGGGCTTGAAGTCATCAGTGGCCAGCAGTTCCTTCACCTGAAACAAGACAAAGTGAGCTGAAGAGGCTCTGGGAACGCGGGTCCACTAGAGAACTGACCTTCTCTATGGGCAGCAGGTAGAAATCCTGAACTTCTCCATCTCCTACGCAGGGCACAAAGTCCAGGGGAAGTTCTAAATCGAAGACAAACTGGCTCTCTGGGAACACCCCCTCTTCGTCCTCATAGGTGTAGCTGCCGCAGGCATTCCAGTAAGTAGAGAAGGAGATTTTAGATGTCTGGGAACCTTCATGAAAGTAAGCTACTTGGATGATAAAAAAGGGAGAAATCCTGGCAGGAATACAGGATGTGTTTCTCAATGCTATGATGTAATCAAATTGACCCACAGTAGTTTTATCAAGCCAATAAATTCAGCTCTATTCAGGATTTAAACATGTAAACAGGCAAACATGTTTTCCTCTCAGAAAGCCCTGGGCAAGGCACTAAGTTGCTGACTGCACATTGGTATGTGTCTGTTTGTGAGTATGAATGGGACTGTAGTGTAAAACACTTTGAGTGCCCGAGCTGCACTGACTGCAGTCTTCCAGCCAATCACCAGTCTTTAAAAAGCCTCACCTGACAATTTGTATTTTGGGCTACGCAGATTGTTTTATCGTAAAAGTCACTAAATATGGTGACTAAGTTTACAAAAATGGGATCGCTGTAGTTTACCCACGCATGTGCAGATGTGACCTGATGTGACCTGTCAGTCAGCCCCTTTCGCTGCCGAGCAGAAGGGACAGCGGCTGATCTTCAGACCTTTGTGGAAGTGAATAACATCAGTTTTTTGTGTCTTGGCCGATCATCAATCATCACTGACCATCAAGATTAAGAAAATATGAACCCATTTATCAGTGGGTATTTTTTCTTCAGACTGAAGGTTTTAAACCCTTTTTGTCTGGATGTGTGCAAAGTAGAAAACTCAAAAGTAACAAAGGGGAAAAGTCAAAAGTCTGTGAATTCTTACAGGACTCTTCTTTAGTTTTTATTGGGGAAATCAGTCAAAGGGATGATGGCATGAACTCATAACTCCTCCAGTTTACTGCCAATAATTAGTAATGGTCCATCTTTTGCTGGGATTATTTGGAGAATAAAACTCACCTTACAGTCGATACTGGAGACGCCTTCACAGCGATGTCCGCCGGGATACAAGCTTCCTCCTCACATTCTTTAATCAGAGTGTGCTTGATTCCAACATCAGCAGCCAGACCACCAGCCGCCTGGAGAAGGGTAGGAAGAGACTACTCAGTAGAGATAGAGTGCTGCTCAAACTTTTAGAGAAAGACTGCTTTCCAATGAGATTCTAAAGCCTCTTTAACCCTATGTAAGATCTTAGTAACTGAGATATTTCTGTTGTGAGTCTGTGGCTGGTCAGAATTATTTTGCAGTCGTTAGTACAGAGATGTTGCATTTAGGTTGGGATAAAAGAAATTTACCAAGTTTGATCTACTTATTTTTTCCAAGAGAAAAGAATGAAGACCATAACTGTCACTACTATAAATCCTTTTATTTTCAAGCTTTGGGTCTGGATTTAGCGTTAGGACTTAGTTATTTATTCTTTAATATTACTTAAATATTGACAAAAGCTTTGATCCAGCCATATTACCTTTACTGCATAGATATCTGACTTTTATATCAACATTGGTTAAAAAAAAAAACGTTTTTCCAGTTCACAGTATTGATCACTGTTTAAGTCTCCTTCTGCACCCACCATGTTGTCCAGCAGTCCAGGATACGTCTGCTTGGTGACGGACCGTCGGGCCAGCCACATGCTGATCTCCCCGCTGCCATTCAAGGTGTATCCATTAATATGAACTCCGTACCTTTTAACACCAAAAATACCTGCAGAACAAGAGCGCCGTCAGGCCAGGCAGCAGCAGCAGGGTCCAAACCTTGGTGTGCTGAAACGTACTTGTGGCTGCTCTTTCCATCCACATTAGAGGCACGTCACAGAATCTCTGTTTCACACTGTACCTCTGAAAAATAGGACTGCTTTAGATTTGACTATGTTATTAGATGAATCAAACTACGGCCTTCCTGTTTAAGATCAGATAGGAAGAACCAATGTTCTTCCTATCTTGGCGTATTATCTTGGCGTTTTCTAAACGCCAAGATAATAAGATGAGTTTGTGTTTTGGTGTGGAAATATGTGTGTCAACCCCAGGACTAAAAAAACCCAGAAAAAATGCTGGTGGAATAAATGAAATAAGTCCTGTACTGACATAGACATAGTCATATTAGTGATTGTAAAATCCTCACGTGCTACCGCGATACTAATTAAGATGTGTGAACTCTGACCTCATCCCTCCATCCTCTGAGGCAGGTCAAAGAGCTCTCCTGTCTGAGGGCCTCTATAACGTCGTTCACCGCCTCTGACCTCTTCTCGTAGCAGTCGAGGCTGGAGCAGAGGGAAATAGCGCCCTCTTGTGGCGGAAGGAACACATCCGTATGTGGCGTGAGCAGCGAGGCGACATGGGGAGGAATCCAGCCCACCTGGACTCCGTCTATCTCAAACCTGAAGCATCTGGACCTGCTGGAACCTGCGAACACAGCTCTTTAAGAAACGGCCCCGTGTCGAAGAAGTGAATGTGTGGCGCTTCACTTGAATACCTGCTGAATAAAAGTTGTTCATTCGCCGAAGGAGCTGTAGTATTCTTTCGGACCAGACGCTGGAAGCCATATTAAACACAAACGTCAACATGTGTTACGTCAACAGTCAGCTGTGCGGTGCGCATGCGCAGATGTGTTGGAGAAGCGTACGTCTTCTTCTTTTTCCTGAACAAAGACTGGTAGTGCATGAATGCCACCACAAGGGGGCGCAGGTAGGGCAAACTACCAAAAGCTCAACAGAAGAAAAATAGAGGCGGAAGAGGCGAATGTTTACACAGGAAAGAAAACCGCTCAGTGGCATATGAGTAGATTAACATGAGTATAAAGATTCTCGTCCCAACATTGAAGCCGCAGATATTATTAGATTTTATTATTTCATAGAAATATAATCAAATAAACGGGACATCTGTCCCGTCTTATTTTTGTACATTTTAAATCTAACTGGAGTTTTCATCTTCTGGTGGAAGCAGGCAAAGACTGAAGGTGAGACTCCCGTTTATTCGGAGCTTAATTGAGCCTGGAGAGAGGAGCACAGTTGCGATGATAACTATTTAAAATGAATAATAAACTTGTGCTGAAATTGGCATCTGTTTCGCAGCTGATTCACCAGACTGAAGGACCATTCCGCCGCGGTGAAACCTTCACAGCGCGAAGCTTGAACCGGACCTGTTTACACCAGTTACACAGTTTAGGAAACTTTTATTTTGTCGGAGACCTCTTTACTTCTTTACAGGGTTCTGCTTAAAACTACATCGCAACTACACATCGGAATCATTCGGCACCAATGATAGACTGAAAAAACACTTTTAAAAAAAATTATTTTTGTGAAAATAATAGGACTGACTATTTTGTTAAACTTTTTTTTGCTGACCTTTTCCCTCCATTCTCCTCTGTCTCACATTTCATCCCTCAAACACTACAGCAGTAGTGAAAGAGCTGCAACAACAGCAACTAAAATCGGACCTTGAAAATGGTCTGATTTTACCAGGTAGGACAGTGAAGACATGTCTGGTGTAATCTCTGGTCCAGGACTGTCTTGACCTGTGGAGCAGTTCTGTTTGGAGGCTCCTGAAGCTACCATATGAATGTCCTACCAACTCTTGAATACAGTTTGCTGCACAATCTATGTGCAGCAAACTGTACATTTTATGTAACTTTTTGCTACATAAAAAGTTATGTAGCATAACTTTTTGTTATGCTACATTTTCATTCACATTTCTTCCTTCCACTCAACTTTCTATTAATATCCAGATTTTTTTGTGGCTTTCCCTCCTTGTGGACAGTGTCAGCTCTATCATCTTCCCTGTTATTATTTGGCCTAGAATAGAACAAATATCTATTGCATCCTTTTTACATTTAATGTCCTAAGAAGCATCATTTTGCATTTCTTTCTGCTGTAAGCCATAATCATCAAAACATTTGTATAGATGTGATGCATAATGTTTATCTTTTTTTTTATTACACTCTATGTCATCAGAATATTTCTGGATGGTTTTATCTGACAGTTATTAGGTAACTGTGTGCAGTTACATATATTATTTTCTCATGAAAATAATATATGTTTATAAGCAAACTAGATTTCTGGTTATTTAAAAAAAAAATACAATATCTTTTATTAAAACTTCAATCTTTAAACATTGACACTAATATTAACTCCAAGCTCCACTCAATAGTTACCAGCCCTACTTAATCCATGAAACAATCAGTGATCAGTGATGAGATGTCCACAGAACATAATACAGAAAAGTAAAGCCACCTCTGTGGATTTCCACATTTTCCACGCCTCCCATGCTTTCGTTCTGAGGCGCAGGTCAGCGACGATGACGACTGTCTCTATTCTGCTCTGGTTGTAGTTTCTTACGTCCGTCCATAACGTGGTCAGCATGGCAGAGATGAGTGAGGTGGTCATCGTCACCCTTCCAGAAGTCGTGTCCAACCAGCTCCCCTCTGTGGTGGAGGAAGATAAGGCTGTGCTGGTAGCCACCGAGCTGGCTCCTCAGGCTGGGTAACGCGCCTTCTGCTTTAGAAATGTGACGAGAGAATTTGATTTATTTACTGATATCATCCACATTCATCGATAGCTTGGATACCTGTAATCGGCTGTCCATTTACACTGGTGGTCAATATTCTTCATTGTCCGCTTGGTAAAATTTAGTGAAATACTGTGAAGCTGCTTAAGCTTTTAATGCAGCAGGAAAATCTCAAACTTAAGCATTTAGAAATTAATTCAGCCTTTAATAAAAGTAAAAAAGTGTTGGGTTAAATAATTACAGGCACAGCTACTGGTTCCCATAGCAACCCTGTCTGTTTCCATGGGGTATAAACATGGTTTATCCACTGAGTAGGCTGGTAAAGCTGGGAACCCAGGTGAGTAAAGAATCTTCTGCAGAGCAGCTGCGGGTCTCCATGACGCAACGATAGGAAGTGATGTCACAAAATGACTGCTCTGTCCGAGCATCACAAAATCGGGACAAAGATGTAGATTTATCTGCAACAAACAGGCCAAGTGTAAAGAAAAGAAAAGATGAATATGTGGAAAAGCACCTTATAGGTAAACACGGTGGACGATTTGATACTGTCAGCCTGCTTCTTTTAGAACCCAGTCAGAGTGCAAAGCACTCTGAAGATGCTGAAGTGTCTTTAGATTTTAGATATAAATGTTGGTCAATTCCATCAGAAAAAACGAAAATACCATCATAAAGTTCAGCTGAATAATGACTCAAAAAGTGCAGGACAAGAAGGTGGCTGGGTGTGGACGGTTTGATGACATAAAGACCTTGAAAAGCAACCAAATTGTTTTTGTGAATTCTGCTTAGTGTTTGACAAATATCTGAGGAAGTCTCTCAGAGGAAGCAGAATCTTTTTAAGATAAAAGGTAAAGGTAATTTTATTTATGTAGCACCTTTCAGCAACAAGGCAATACAAAGTGCTTTAAAGGATTTACAAGGAAATACAAACAAAATAACAAATCAAAGGAAAGAGCAAAAGAAGAAAAAGCTAATAATGTTGATCCAAAGTAAATAAACTAGATACTCCTATTCGGGGTTGGGAGAATAAGTTTAAGTTGTCTGGTCTAATTCCTTTTCTGGTTTGGAAAAATAGGAGTCTAAAAAGTAGTTGCTAAGGTAGTTTTTCTGGATTCCAAGTCCTAATCCCTGTTACCGACATTCTGCTGTCTTCCAGGGAGGACATCCTCACTGTAGCGCCAGTGGAAGCAGAAACCGAGGCCACAGCTGATTCCATGTCGAAGGAGGAGGCAGTTATTGGTAAAAACAAGCTGCGCTGAGTAACGGGAAGAATGAGCTGACGGCACAAAGCTTCTGGGCTTCTGGGCCAGAGATTTTGCGAAGTAAATATTATTACTTCTATTGTCTCCATCTCTGCAGTGAAGCTTTCCGAGGAGGTGGACGTGG
This sequence comes from Poeciliopsis retropinna, assembly GCA_010277075.1. Classification (NCBI taxonomy): domain Eukaryota; kingdom Metazoa; phylum Chordata; class Actinopteri; order Cyprinodontiformes; family Poeciliidae; genus Poeciliopsis; species Poeciliopsis retropinna. The sequence continues at coordinate 4,763,718 of VMRM01000009.1, forward strand.
AGGCCGACGTCTTCTACCCGATCACCTGCGGAGACGCCAAGGCCACGCTGGTGTGGAAGAAGTTTGTCTGTCCTGGGATCAACGTGAAGTGTGTGCAGGTGCTCCGCTGGCTCATACGGAATCACATCTGAGCTCACTCACCATAACGAACTGTTTACTCATCCGTTGTTCTCCTTTTAGTTCACTGATCAACTCATCAGCCCCAAAGAGTTTGTATGTTTAGCAGGAAAATCCACCTTAAAGGACTGGAAGAGAGCTATCCGCCTCAACGGCACCATGCTCAGGTTGGGAATGCCGGTCTGGACTTTTATTGGTGGCATTATGTCAGTTCGAAATGTTTCTGTGATTTACACATAAATTGATAAATCGGCATGTCTAAAAGACAGCAGGGCTGTGGAAGTAATAGCTTAGATTTTAGTTTAAGCTGCACATTTAATAAATGTTGTAGATCAATTTTTCTCTAATCATAGAGAAGTGTATATTAAAGTGGCAGTATTATACAAAATTGACTTTTTTTGAGCTTTACATCACGTTGTAACGTTATTCTATCATCAAAAACATGCCTGGAGTGTCGGCTTGATTCCTTCATGCATGTTTGAGCTGCAGTTTCCAGGTTCAAAGCTAATAATTATACAAGCTACTTCTCAGTGCAGTGGTGGTAAAAATGCTAAAGGGTTAATCGAGGAGCGATGTTGTAATGACTTTCTGAAGGCAGAGTTTCAGAAAGAGCAGCCGCTTTTAAAGAGAGACATGTTCAGTTTCAAGGCGTTAAGTTACTAAATCAGATTTCTGTTAAGTCATATTTGATTCATCCAGCATTGTTATTACAAATGGAGTTAACATAGTTACTTGTTTGTGCTATTAAATGGCACTATGTGGCTGGAAAATAAATAATGCTGCCCCTTTAAGATGAAGGGTGATAAAAATGTTTTCCATGTTAACAATAAAAATTGATAGTTTTAAAGAAGACTATGCCATCATCATCTATTTCCTCAATTTCATACATTAAGAATTTACAGTTGCACCACAGGGTGGCGCTGTTTCCCCAGTCAGTGAAGACCCTGCCATTTCTCTTCCTGTCCCAGGAAGATCATGGACTCTGGTGAGCTGGACTTCTATCAACACGGTAAGGTGTGCTCCAACACCTGCCGCAGCACCAAAATCGACCTGGTGGGAACCAAGGTGTCGGTCAGCTGCGACCCGCCCGCCGACCTGCTGTCCGCTTCTGCCTCTTCAGCTGACTGTGAGTTCCTCAGCCTGAACCATCAACTGGTGTCTGAGCCCATCCAGCAGTCTGCGGGGGGAGCGGCGGGTCACATTCTGGACAGCCTGGCTGAATTAATGCAATTCTTTACGCAAAGGTGGAACCAGATTCCTCCTCGATGATTTCAAAGACTCATAGCCACGTATTGAAATAGCATCATATCATCGTTGTTAGGATTTTATTGGGGTGAGAGTTTGAAACATCTGTGACAAAAAGTCCGAAACTAATAGATATGTATTGAAACAAATACTTTTTTATAACATTGTTTGTGTATGCTCATGTGTAAACTGTAGAAAGCTTCACTGCCCGATTCTCTTCAAACCCATCTTCTCTGTGTTGCAGTGAACGGAGCAGCTATCTCATTACCAGATGTGACAGAGGAACCATCAGAGTGGGTCACGACGATCGGAGGTGATCATCAGCTCCTAGAACCCCTGCAGCCCCCGCCAGTCGTCCCAGTATAACCCAGTGATAACATGGTGTGTGTCTGGTCTGCAGAGGACTCTGTGGTGTTCTGGCGGGCCGTGAAGGAGGCGGGCCTTTTGGAGGAAGTGGTGGAGGACTTCCAGAAAGAGGTGCAGGAGATGTTGAAGGGGCTGCAGGAGCGAGTATGTGATCCGCCGGTGGAGGTCAAAGGTCGGAATCGCACACAGTTGCTGCTGGCTCTCCCGGAAGCTGATTTCTGAGATGGTGCATCACCCTCCTCTCCTTTGTTTCTCAGACGCTGTTCTGCTTAACAACATAGTGCAGAACTTCGGCATGCTGGACCTGGTGAAGAAGGTTCTGGCCAGCCACAAGAGCCAGATGGACCGCTACAGAGAGCAGTACACCCGCAGTCTGGCGGGTGAGTTATCGCTGTCCCTCTTTCATTCCCACCAGTCAGCCGTAACTGATGACGATGAAGGTCAGACCCATTCCTTGAACTCCCGTCAGCCTGTGGCTCCGCGAGGTCTGCGGTTGTTTGAGGCTCTTAGCATCTGGCAGCAGCTGCCTTTATGAAACCTTTATTAACAAGCAGAGCGATGACACATGAAGTTGTTCACTGGGTCTTATCACATCTCAGGAAAGGCTTTGATGCATTTCTCTGAACAGAAACTTCATCAGCTTTTTAGGTTTCTCAACTGCAGCTTTACAACTCAGAGCTTTAGCTCCATCTACAGGTTTGCTGTAGAACTGAGGTCTGGAGACATGCCCACGCTCTGTTTTGGTTTAGAAGTACGTTTTAGGTCTTAGTCAGTCCATTGAGGTGCTCCAATATTTTAGTGACTGTAGTCCAACTACCTTCAGATCATTACCAAGCTCCAGCTGCGGAGATATTGGCTGATTCCCCAGCTTTGTCGTCATCACCATTGGCTCATGATGACAGATCGTCCATCGAGGCTCAGATGGCATGTGTTTGATGGTCGTTTTAGATTCTTCCATTTAACAATAACTCCCAGTCTTTCTCCAGGCTGGTGGACGAATTGTCCTTCTCTGGACACAGGTTCTTTAAAACCGGAAATCGACATTACCTGATCTCCAGGTTCAAATGCTACATTTATCCCAGAGGGAGATTCGTGAACAAAAATGCTTGCAAAATAGCCTGCATGTATATCAATAGCTAAATCATAGCAGCGTGGACCTGCATCAGTCCAGTCTATACCCGCCTGTCAGGGACCATGGATCATTGGGTAAGAGGCGGGTTTAGCTTGGACAGGTTGCCAGTCCAAACCAGGACAATTCATTTCACACCTTTGCCCTAAACCTAACCCAGAATCAGCACTGCTCTTCCTGGGGCCCAGACTTTGGGCCCCTTAAGGAGCAGTCGGCCCCAACAACAGAGTGTGCGTAAGGAAAATAGTCCTTACAATCCACCGATTGGACACAAGTCCACACAAACACACCTTAGAACAATTTAGAAACCAACGACCCTAGCAGTCTTGTTTTTGTTTGTGTCAATTTATTTATAAAGCATTTTAAAAATGACTGTTAACTGCCAGACAACCCAGAGGGAATCCATGCAGGAATATGGAAACTCCAGGGTCCAAACCCAGGATGTTTCTGCTACTAGGCAACAGTTCCTACAACTTCTCCACCACCACCAATGCAGCCCCAGTAGTTTTTAGAGCTAGATGTTTAAAATGGAAACACACTTTACAACTTGTAAAACCAGCAACATTTACAGTTTGGTGTTTTATGTTATTTATGTATCAGAAATCTGGAGAAAGAAAGTCTTCTAAAATCTTTCCAGATTGCGGTTCTGACTCAACTGTCTAAGAATACAGTTGGGTACTAGTTAGAGTAGGTGAGATTTGCTGGTGGTCATAATGTTTTGCCTGTCTGGGTCTGTCTCCCTCTGCAGCTCTGGAGCAGCAGTGTGATGAGCACAGGAAGCGAGCCAAAGAGCTGAAGAGTAAATCTCAACACCTCAATAACGTCCTGATGAACCTGACCCCGGCGCCGTCCCTACCGGCAGCCAAACGACCCCGGCTGACCCGAGCCGTCTCGGGCCCGGCTGCGGTCAACGCCACGCCCACTCAGATCGCCCTGCCACTTGGCCAGTTGAGTGGTCTGACGGTGGCCGGGGCCCAGGCGGGCAGCTACACCCTCCTCACCTCACCACTCTCAGGCTCTGAGCTTGGGGCCGACGGCTCCAACGTGACGGTGTTGTCCACGGCGACCGGTCAGGGGGCCGCCGCAGGTTCCGGTGCCTCCGGATCCTTCGTTAAGGTGGTGGGGCCACAGTTCCAGCTGGTCACTCTGCCGCTGGCCACTCAGAACCCCTTGGTGCAGCAGCAGGTCAGCACCCTCACTGTGGTGGACGCCACGGTAACGGCTGCTGACGAGTTGCAGGAGGTAAGCCAGGCTGACGGGGAGGAGGAAGGTCAGCCAGGGCAGGCAATGGAGGAGGAAGAGGAGCAGCAATGAGAAAAAGAACAGCTGCTGGGCTCCCAGTTAGTCTGGACTGGAACTGCTTTCAGGAAGTTGTGACGAATAACAGCTGGACAAACTTTTAACTTTTCCTCATCCATTTGTCTCACATTTCAGCATCAGCAGACTGTGTGTCTCGTCTCCTTCTGTGCTTTAATCCTGGTTTTAACCAATAAAGCTGGTGACCACCAATTTTCATGCCGTTTCTAGAAGCACAACATGCTCCTTTATTTGGGATTAAATGCTCTGGAAGTGAACAGTGTCTCACTGTGTGCATTTGCTGGCTGATAAAACATCAGCTTGATGATTATTTTCTATTAGACCCAAGACTACACGCCACTCTAATTTTCTTCAGGGAACGACCTGCTCCTCAAAATGAGAAACAGAAAGGGGTCTCTCTTTTTGCATAGTGTGGTATCGGCCCTTTTCGTAGTTTCAGCCTATCCCCGACCCAAACAACCTAATTAATCTTCTCACCACAAGTTCTCATCAATACTCTGTCTCAACTGTTTATTGTTTTAGCATTTTACCATTTTCACGAAAATCTATAGACTACGTGAACGTCCCTCTGCCTCTGTAGGTCACAAATGAAGGCCAGAAAACGAGTGAACAAAAATTGATTATTCTAGAGGGATTATTCTGGTATCCCTGGCGGTTAGAGATGCTGCTGACTGACTCATCTGTTGTTAAGTGTGGTAAAAGGTACAGGTACTTAAATACATATATATGTTGGTAGATTCCAGAAAAACCGCTTATCTGAATGCTAACTAACCTTAGCATTCATTGCAGATTTCGGTGTAGGGAACCAGCTTTTGCGCAGGAGAGAGAAAGATGGGCAACGTGAGCAGGGGGTACACTACGGTGATTGACACTCTGATTGGTTGTTTCTGACAGAACAACCAATTTGTGCAGATGGCAGTAGGACCACAGAGAGGGGGCAGAGAAGCTTGACAGATTAGCTGTGAGTATTATACCGTGACGATAGAGGGACAGTTTTAACGAATTTTAAACATTGTTTATAAAAGTTACATACTACAGCTTTAAACATGGATTTGTGCCTGATAACCAGGGAACACACAGCCTGTGTGGCATGGTGGATCTTCTTTGTTAAAGAACTCTAAGGTTAAAACTTATGTTTTATGGGAAACATTTATGGCATCCTCCTTCACTCCACCCTTAAATACTGTCTCCAGACCAAACATTAAAAAAAAAAAAAAAAAATGTAATTCTGCTGCAGATCTTTCCTACGCTCACATCTGTAAGATGCACACAAAGAAATTGAGAGGAGCAAAAAATTTTTTTTTTTTAATCTTCTGTCACTTTATTACTTTTTTACAACTTTTTGAACATAGTTTAAAGCATTTTGGCAAACAAACAGTTACAGGAGTCAGAAACTCTTCAGTGATTTCATTCATCTGGTGTAGCCATGGTAACCTGCTCCGGGTTGTCCGAGATGGAGCAAAACGTTACGCTGTTTTCCCGCGAGGTGGCGCAAGAACTCTGCTTGGTAATAAGAATTCAAACGTTTCACCTTTATTACATGGCGTATAAGATTTTCAATTAGTTATTTTATTTTATTTTTTTTAAAATCTGAAATTACAGGAGAAATCCCCCATTAAAGTAAATTGCGTGGACTAAGAGAATTCCTTAAAAATGTTAACGTTTTGTTTTGTGTTTTTTTGAAGAATTTGGCACCACAGCAAATGTTCCCAGTTATTGTATTTGAAGAGTTTAATTTCAGAACAAATAAATAAATAATCCGTTTGGATGCTCACCGTTTTCAGACGGAGCCGAGCTAAACTCTTATCTATTTCCTCTGATCGTGTTCTCATCTTGACCAAACTTCCAGCAAGTCTGGAAGGAGAACTGCTCCATCCGGTGTGCTGTAAGTGGTTCGAACTGGGACAAGCAGGGACTCAACCGGCCTAAACAGGACCCTTATAGACAGACATGGTTTATTGACGAACAGACGGTGTCAGATGAGTGGAATCAGCCGGGAATGAGCAGGAAACGATTTCTGACAAGTCACCGGTGTGAGTTCTTCCAGCGGGCCCCTATAGGTTGAGCTCCGCAGAGGAGGAGGAGAAGGAATAGGGCTCCTCCGCAGAGCGGACGGAGAACTTGAAGTGGCGCCGCAGGTAGCCTCCGTAGCGTTTGTCCCATTTCAGGTTATTGAGTTTCGGCCGGACCCTCCGCATGAAGCCCCCGTAGCGCTTCTGGAGCTCCTCGGGCTCCTGGCTTTCCTCCTCCGCAGAGCTCCTCCTTTTTGATTTGGGGCCGAATTTGCGTAAAAAGCCTCCGTAACGCTTCGCGTAAGTGCGCGGGACGGGCTCCTGCGCGGCGGGCGCGCCTCTCACCTCCAGCCGCTTGAGAAGCTCCTCGTAGTTCTCGGGCAGAGCCGCGGCCTTTAGGATGGAGTTGTCACGCCACGGGGAGGAGACGAACACTTTGTTCTTGTTCTTGTCGATCCTCTTGATGAACCCGCCGTAGCGCTTGACCAGCTCCGCCTGCTGGCTCTCCTCCGCCTCCGCCGCCTGGTCCTCAGTGAAGTCGGCCAGCCGCGGAGCCGGAGCGCAGCTCTCCAGCTCCTCCTCGTCACACTCCGCGCTGCACGACTGGAGACGATACAGACACACACGTGAGATTCGACGGCTGAACTTAACTTGGGGATGCTTTATTAAAGCGCAGATATGACAATTACTTTCTAAACCGAAAGAGTTCCACCCTAAATGTTCAGTCTCGAAACTATCTGTGTTTTGAATGCAGTAAAGTTCTTTCAAAGTTATTAAATTGTCAGTAAATAAAAGTTTTTTCAGTTTTATCTTATGTGGTTTAATTAGAATATTAAAAACAGACAAGTAGCTCTGTCTTCTCCTCTGTGTCCCCGCGTAAAGTTGATCCTACCAGACTGCTGAGAGCGGCCTCGGGGCGCAGCATTTGTTCGGCGCATCTCTGGCACTGTGACGAGCAGTCCGTGCGCACGGAGGGCGGCAGGCTCAGCATCAACACCAGGACGTACCACTCCATTCTTCAGCTGATTCGCCGGCGCACGCAAACCAAAGACGGGCCAACGAAACGGTTATCTTCCAGGGTTTTACAGACTCATGGAAAACATTCACCTGGAAAGATGGAAGAACATTTTCTTTTGTCTCTAGAGTAACACCAATCTGTAAAAACCAAATAAACAACAAACAAACAAACAAACAAAAAAAACCCCCCCACAACCTATGTATTTGGTACATTTTGGATTCATGCGCTGTGCGTAATTGCGCGTCAATTTTTTTCCCTCCTCTGAATATTTCACAAAAAAATTGAATAAGGAAGTAAACAACAGTGACTTACATTATAGTTCCAAAGCTGAATAAGAGGATAAAGTGAAAGTCGTTACCTCAGGAGTTGGACAGATACTTCAAGCGGCTTTCTGTGCTCTGATCAACACTTCCTCCTCTCGCGTCGCCTTCCTTTTTATCTGCGGAGCCTCGCCTGTGTCATCGGATCAACTTCTGCTCGCCGACCAATGAGAAACAAATGTGCTGCATAAGTGATCCCGACGCCTCCGTGCTTTAGGAGTTTTCAACAACGCCCACATTTGAAAGGTGTTCTATGGAAGCGATCATCACTCCATCTCTGGGGCGTCTGGATCAAAACACGGGCTGTAAATCACACTGACATCTTTATTTTCCTCTCTTCGGCGACACGGAAAACAACTGAGCCCTTAAAGTATGAAGATGGAGAGAGAGAGAGTCGTTCTGCAGATGATTTAGAGGATTCAAGATTCCAGGTTTTAAACCTCAACTCTGTTCCACGTTGTTTCTGTGGAGTGGGAGAAAGAGCCTTGTGGCCCACACACACCGCAAATTTTTCAGGAAACATGTTGGAGACGGTAATTGCTGCGGAGGCAAATATATAAATCCCATTCTACCAATTAACATCTTTTTAATTTCACAATATCTAGCATCTAGTTTGAAATGGTTCAATGTACCAAGTTTAATGTAAGTAGTAAAGATAGCAAATTCAACAGGCATGTGCAGAGGGGAAGTGCGGAGGGGGTTTGAGCCCCTGAACTTTTCATCCTTGATGCTCCTAGTGGCCTTTTTTATTTTATTTTATTTTATCTGTGTGTCAGGAGGCCTGCTTGTGCCCATCCAAAAACAATATGTAGCTATATAATAATTTAGCAACATAAACTAGTCTGGCTGCCCTTGTCTAGTAAGTTTCTCAGTTCCTCTGCCTCCATGTTGTTCAGGTATCTGGCCCAAAGTGAGGAGGAGGGGGACGGATCTGCGCCTCTAACTATCAAATTATGGGAAACAATATTTGTTCCTAACATACACTTGTTTGTTAATAAAACGTAGGTCTGATGTTGAAGTTAGAAAAACTGTTTCTATTTATTTTTCATAATTGTCCTTGCAATAGCGGGAAAATCCTCCTCTCTCCTAAACACAGAAATGGTTCGGCTGCAAAGAAAACTTCTGACTTTAACTTCATCCTTTTGCCCCAGTGCTGGACTAAATGCCCCAGTGCTGGACTAAATGCCCCAGTGCTGGACTAAATGCCCCAGTTCGCTACAGGCAGCCTGAGTCGGTCTTTATATCAGACATCCTGATATAAAATAATAGTACCAGACTGTCACCACGATGCAGCTGATGTTTGCGTCGTGGTGATGTATTTGTGAACAAACCCAAAGATTGCATCATGTTGTCGCCATGGTAGCACCCCCATTAAACTACCAAGGTGATTCTTTAAACTTTTACAAAGTGAAGTTCCTAATTAAATCTCAAATGTAGTATTTTTTTATTTTTTTATTTTTTCGTCTGTTTAATGCATTAAATAAAATATAATAACATTATCTTTCTCAATAAATTAATACTATAGGTTTAGATCTATGGTCTGTGTTACAGTTCAACCATTTATGGGGACCACTGAATGTCTGAAGGGGCCCTGAATGTTTGGAGGCCCCTTTCAGCAGCTACTGAGTTTTCTTTGCCTCGATATCTCACAACCTTACAATTCTAGATCTCAGAGGAGCTAACATAGAAAAATGATGTGGAATTAACCTCTCAGAGCTTTATTGATCTTTAAATCAACCTGCAGCCAAGTTGTCAGATATTATTGGGGCTTATTTAGTAAAATGGCAGCAAATTTGCTTATTTTATAACTTCATAACCAGCGACCTTCTCTCCTCTGCTTTGTCTAACAACTACAGTCTCAGATCAACTCAGCCCCCCAAGACTGTCCGCACAAACAGCAAATTTATATCAGGGAAACATAGACTACATTTGCTTTGCATTGCCCCCACATGATGACAAGAACACAGTATGATCCAATTAAATATTAGATTCTTGATTAATAAGGATTGTTGTTATGTTGTTGTACAGTGTTTTAAGATCTTGTTCAATGTGCCCCTTTTTTAATTTTGAGCCCCCGCCCCTCCAAATGTCTTTGCACGGCCCTAAAATTCAAATATCTTGATTTTACATGCAGTTCAATACACTCATTGTGTTTGATATCAGTTCAAATATTTTCAACATAAAATAAAGACCAGTACTTATCTGTTGAAAATATATTTTTCCAAGACCAGAAAAAGTTAATTAAAACTGTATGCAAGGCCAACAAGGTGTTTACAAAAGTGTAACGTAAAACGCATTAGTTGTTTTGATCCATAGTTTCAGTTATTTTCTGTATTCATCAAGGTAACTCTTAAATGAAAAAATTCTTTTTGCTGTTGATTGGAAAACTCTAGCCTGAAAGCCCTTTTGGAGAACATTGTCAATGCACATCGCGAAAAGACAACACACACACAAAAAAGTCAATGTGAAGTTCTATTATAAACACAATTTATAATAAAAATATAAACATTATGAACCGTTAAAGAGGAAGAATGAAAGCTACGCGAACTGACGTCGAATGAATTAATTAAGTAATGTACTCTGTAAACCAGAAGTTGTTGGATGTGTGAGTCTTCTTGTATGTGTTGCTCTCAGAGCGGCACTGTTAAGTGTTGGAGTATCACATTATCTCGTGTGTAATGAGTTTCTGCCACAATGCCAAAATGGTTCCTTAGCAACCTGAAGTAGCATTTCTGTTTTTTTCTGTTGCTAATGTTTTGATGTAGCACTGAATAAGTCAGCACCATTCATCAGCTGTAATGTACACCACCATCAATAAGCCATTTACACAAGGCTTATTGATGTGTCTAAAGACACCGTCTTAAAATGTATTTTTACGTGTGCTAGAAAGTAACAGTAGAAAAATAGTCAAGCTTAACAGATTACAGAAATTTAAAAGAAATATGTCTGAAAATTAAATAATTTGCAAAGTAGAAAAGAACACAAAAATAAAAACCATAACACAAAAGCTACCATAAAGAACAAATGTAAAAACTTTATAGAGAGACAGATAACTATTTAGAGATGCATAAACCTCGTTTATCTGTCTATTGTCTTCTGCTAATACAAGAACGGGTGACAGGCTCAGAAGAGAAACCCAGACATCCCTCTCATCAGCAACATACTCCAGCTCATTCAATGGCATCCCAAGATGCTGTAGAAGAGATGAAATCCCTCCAGTGACTTCTGGGCTCCTTCCAGACTTATTCAACATCAATTGAAAACAAAATCATTATTGTGACATGCTCCAGTAGACAGAACATAGAACATGTCTGGAAAACCTCCAAAGGGAGATGCTCAGGAAGCATCCCAATCAGATTCATGAACCACCGAAACTGACCGCTTTTGGCGTGGAGATGGAACAGCCTGACTTGAAGCTTTGTCCAGATAGTAGACAAGAACTATCTGTCAATCCGGTAACTCTACAGTAACCGGATTGAGCACGATCGTCACAGGAAGCTAATTTGACTGCTTGTATCTTGAATCTCATTCCTCTGATCGTTGTCTGTATTTCATGACCATAGTGTAGAATTAGATTGTTGATGAACTAGTGAATTGAAAACTTTGCTTTTTGTGTGGTCTCAGAGTTAGACTCACATAGCAGTAATTCAGATTTCTTTTTTTTTTTTGTTGCTGAAGTCAGATTTTCTTCTCGCATGATCATTCATACTACTAATTAATCCTGACTGCAATCAGACTTCTGCTAATGGATGTTGCCATCTGCTTTGCAATTTTAAAGATGTTTTTGTATTGTCATAAGATTAAAAGATGAAGGAAGCTTGGAGTTACATTGCTGATACTTCTTTACCAGATCTACTATGTCTGGCTTATCCTGGTTCAGGATTGTGACGCATATCTCACATCATTTATGCAAAAGTCAGATAAAATGTGATTACATTTGAAAACCGTCCTGCACACATCCGATTTAGTACCACATATGGAAATGGAACAAATATGGCTTTTTGTGTTGAAAAAATTGTACTGCTTAGACTGCTACGGAAAAGGTGGATGTGAATCACATTTGGGTAAAAAAAAAAATTGTATCCCATTTGCCTGCTGTGTGAATGTCACCTTAGAGGAGCTGATCCCAAAAAGAAAAACCCAGAGGTTCCCAAAACCAACATACTTCTCTCCACAACGATACCCTAAGATTCTGTCTGTGAAGATGAACAAACAGAAGAAGTTATTAAGGGCAGCCCTGGTGAAGTCAAGCTCAACCGACTGGTCTGTACAGGAATCTACTGAGTGAACACAGGAAACACAGGACGGCTAACTTTACTTGAGCAGTTGTTTATTGTATTGCTTTTGACTGGTATAATTATAGATAATGCCACACTGTGTCATTAGTGGCTCTAATAAAAAAAAAAAAAGTGAGGTGAATCTGGATCACTTCCCACACAAAAAACAGAGAAGATTTTTAATTTTTATTAAATTACTAAGGTTTAATTTAATTTGCTGTGGTTTAACTCTGTGTTTAGTCAGAGTTGTTACACCCTTGATGAGAACAGTATAGAAAGGTTTTTCATCTCTCCTCTTGACCATCACCTATTCTGTCTAAAAAAGTGAAAACTGCCTGTTCAAGGCAACCTGCTTAAACCAGCCAATGTTTGTCAGAAAGGGGCTTTTCAGCTTTGCTGTGAAAAGGAACCGGGGGTCATCTCTGCCCACCACAGAAGCCTTTCTTTAATGACTCCTCTTAATCACTGTTTGGTTTTGTATTAATTTTTCTCAAAACTGAAACACTCTACTGTAATTAAGTGTTCAATAATGAAGTGAGATTCAGCTCTGTCAGAAAAGTGGCGACTCTGGATTCATTAACCCTCTGAACTCCATGCAGTTTCTGTGGGATTTCTGTTCCCTTTGCACATCAGTTCACTGTGGGCTCCTCTGTTTTGCACGTGTTGTGGACATTTTATTGAACAAAGAGTGAGGAAGAACTGTTTCAAAACCCAAAGAACCAGAGAAAGAATATATTCTGAATCCGTATTTATTCGAAGTCTCTGCTCACTGACTGCAGTCTGGAGGATTTATTTCCATTCACATAGTTTGACAATCTACTTGGTAACAGAACAGATAGCAAGCATACATATCTTCTGTCACTAGGGGAGTCAGGCACATCATGAGGGTGCATAGAAGAAACAGTTTAATAACTTTATTGTAATACAGAGGCCAGAGAAATAGCTTCAGAAGACTTTCTCATGCATTACTCATGAATCATTATACTGTTATGCATTGTTTTACTTATGATTATGTAGTAATCTTGATATTTTCCACTGGCTACAATATTTCAGCAGTGCTTTAACTGAAACTGATCCTTTCTTTTAATTGTTTTGATTGAGCAAGCCTTGCAGAAAAAGCAGCCCTGAACTAAATGTTAATGGTAGATATAAAAAAAATATTTTCTGACCAATAGATCCAAAGAAAAACTATAAATTATTTTTCTTCTAGTTTCATTTCAAAGTTTCTTTTGCTTATTTATGAAATATGTAAGGTAAATATGTATGTTGTTCATAAAAGTGGACTCTAGTATTGTTCTTATCTTCCAGGTTTTTTGTTTATTTATTATTGTCTACTTCTAGAGTATGTAATATTACGTTGCAAACTATTTAAAGCCAACATGAAGTTCTTTAACTTTAAATAACCTCTCCATTATCTTACCCTGTAGCAAGTCGTGTCTTCTTCAACAGTAGAGATGGCAACGTGCCCACGCCGGAGCCGTCACTTTACCTTCTTTAAATGTAGTGCTATTTTTGGGCTAAACAGAGCCTGAAAGACTGACCTTGATTAACAACAGTGATTCAGTTTGAGAAAAAAAAACCCCAAAAAACAATTTCTGTGTGATGAGATGTTATAGATGTGAATCTTTGCCCTGGGGTATAATGACAAGCACAGAAAGAAACAAAGCATGGAAATGTAGAACATGATTCACCTCTACCTGCTGGAGCCTCTAGCTGGATTTTCTTATGTCATGGTTTTGCTTAAAGTAGCTAAACAGACGCTTTATTGTGATGGACTAATCAAATGGATGTTGGAGATTTGTGAAGAGTGTCCATGGTGACAAACATGCCTGCAATTCTCCAGTACAAAAACAAAAATGCAAATTTTATGACAAATAGAAATAAAACTAGTACGATCACCTAAAAACCCACAAAATTATGTTTATGATGACACTGAATGGAAATAGCATTTCATTATGAATTACTTATAACTGAGGACTATGAACAATAATAGCATAAATTAAACAGATGCATGTAGGTATATCTCAGCAATGTACCGTGGACCTGTAAATACCCGAGACCTCCTCTAAAATACCTGCTTATTCAAATAGTTCAAATAGTGGCACTACCACAGCACTCTTCCTCATCTCTGCTTTTGGGGGCTACAGCCAATCAGCGCCAAGGAAAATTAATCGGGCTCCTAGATTGCAGCGAATGTTTTAGTTGTGCTCTACAAAAACATTTGCAGACAAGCTAATTATCTGCAAAGATTTATGAGAGGTGAATCTGCCATATAGAGAGATGTTTTCATTAGACATAAATGCTGACAGGAACTCAACGCCTACAGCTAAAAACCAGACATCAGGCCTGAAATCTGTAGTGACGGACTCAGACTTGAACCATATGAAGACAATTCCACTCCGGACTCTGTTGAAGTTTAAAATTTTACCCAATCGCTCATGTTTGGCAATAACATAACATTATGAGGCTGACTGGAAATCGCCAGCACTGCAGATAACCATCCTTCACTGCGAAGAGAGAAGTGTAGAAACAAATGAGAATGAGTATTTGGTAGCTGACCAACACGGACTGAATGACTTTGTTCACTTCTTCCACTGCCATGTCTGGCAGACTACAAATCTAAAACAGTGCAGAAAATCAAAGTCGTCGTTCACAACTTCCCCTTCTGTTCCTGATTGGCCCTGAAGAAATCCTGCAGGAGAAACTCATCTGAGTGGAAGATTGAGCCCTGAAGTGAGATTGGAACAGAGCAGAATTGAGTAGGAAGGTCAATGACCAGCCCAGCCCAGTTCTGGCTCCCCGGAGCTCAGAGAATAGACTTTAAAATACTTCTGTTAGTTTATTAATCACTGAACAGCTTAGGACCAAAATACATTAAATATATCGTACTTTTGTACCACTCTGTCTTCTAGTTCTAGTCTACTCTCCCCCCTGCCTTCCCCAGAACCAGAACCAACATGGACAAATAGTATTCAGTCTTTATGCTCCTCTAATCTGAAACAAACTTCCAGAAAACTGCAAAACAGCTGAAACACTGAATTTCTTTAAATCAATGCATAAACCCCATTTTCTTAGAGTTGCGTTTGACTAAAATGAACATAGATTCATTTTAGTCTCATTCCAATATTTTACAAAGATGATTTTTAATTATGTTAAGCATGAGATTTGAAAACATATTCTTTGTGGCTTGTGTGTTGTTTAATGAATCACCTTGAATTTTCTGTTTGTGAAATGCGCTGTTCAAATAAACCTGCCTTGCCTTGTCTCATGCCACTTTTAGATGTAAAATTTCAAGTTTTTTTTTTTTTTTTACTTCTGCATTATTCCTTTGCTGTGTTTTAGAACAGAGTTAATCGGTTTCTCAGAGAGAGAAACATCTTTGGGTAGCAGCCATAAATAATAGGAGCTTCCAGTCCAACAAACCAAATAAGACTCTGATGTTTCTGCTCATCTCCTGAAGGACGTGCCTCTGTTTGTTTCTGCTGTTTTGTTTTTTTTAAATAAATGATTAATCCACTCCTCAGGCTTTTCACACTCACACACATGCGCAGACACACTGCAGTCCTACTGATGACTGTATTGAAAGCAAGACCAAAATTGACTTCTTCAATGTGTAAAGTGTACATTTTAATAAAACGTCATAAAATTAACAAAGTTGTTATTTTTAAGGTGGGAAATACTGAGATGAAAACTGGCTCTTGTTTGAACTAGACATATCAAAAAGTTTCACTATAAATTTATTACGAATTAACAATACGCTTACAGTGAATATTGCTACATATGCATATTTTATTTCAGAACTGATAATTGTCATTTTGAATTTCTTTTAAGTTTTATGTCCTAAATAGTAGAGGCAAATAAGTGATCAGAGGAACCTCTGACATTGCACTAAGTTGTATTTCCTTTCTCCACACTTACCTTGAGAATGATTTTTAGACTTTGACTTATTTTATTGTTGTTGCACAAAGACATGTAAGTAAACTCGGCAATTAAATGTCTTTGTTTAGCCTCTGGAGCACACACATAAACACAAGAGTGCCTATAATTATATAAATATATAAATAATAACATATTCCTAAATATATATGTAATTTTCAATCAGTCACAGAAAGTCTTAGCGATGGGATTGTTGAGCAATCTGCTGGCCAAAGGGAGACAACTATTTCTGAGTCTGGCTGTTCTACAGTGTTGGGTACAGAATCTCAATAAAGCCAACTTTATTTTTAATTTTTTATGCATTTCGTAATTAATGAATTAACCCAAGTACTTCAAATCACTTCAGATTGACTCAATAGAGGTTAGTTAAACTAACTCGAATTATGTGTTTGTCTGACAAAACAAACACTCTTTCAGTGAACTTATGTTTCTTATGTTCACTAAACATAAACAAATTATATTGTATTTTAAGTAAGTGATATGAGTGAGTGATATGTAATTTTGAATATTTACATTTTTTAGTCTGGAACAACTTAAAAAAGAATTAAGTCAAAGAGATATGAATTATTTATTAGAAAAAAATAATGATTTGAGTAAAAGTGACTTACATTTGTCATGTTAAGCACACTTAATGAATTAAATTATAGAAACTTAGTAAATTGAGTTGGTCAGATGTAGGATACAAAACTGGCATCGAAATCAATTGTTTCAAGTAAAGTCAAAGTAAAAATTTCCTTTAGGTTAATTTAAATTAAATTAGATTTGTAACTTTTAAATTAATTGAACACAAAAAAGTAAGTTGTAATGTAAATAAGTCCATAAAATGAACTACAGCCAAGAACACTTCCTAGAGAGTACTTTGGACTGAGGGAGGCAGACAGAAAGAACCCATGAATGCCCAGGGAGAACATGCTAGCATGCTCCATGCAGAAACACTTCAGACCAGGATTTGAACTCACAACCTGCAAGGCAACAATGCTACCAACTGTTCCACTACGCAGGAAAATAATTGTTTCAACATGAACTGAAAATTAAAAGTGAATTATACTTTTAAAGACAGAAAGATGATCCTCGGTTCAAATCTTGGTCTCAAATCTTTCTGCATGGAGTTCGAATGTTCTATTACAACTGAGAGCAACCCAGTTTGAGGGACAGCTTACTCAAACTGGTACAGTACAGTTGTGCCACCAAACAGGATTTGTCGCCGATGGTGGTTTTGGAGAGGGGTGGGATTAATTCAAAATAAGATTTATGTGTTTTTTGATTTGCTACATGGTCTTATTTGTTTTGTTACATGTTTTAAATTTAGTGCAAATGCCTGTTTAGTCATTTAAACGTAGTTAATACATAATACTACTTTGCTTAATAACTAGCACTGGTTTGAGTTTGGGTTCATTTAGATGGAGTTCACATAATGTCATAATAGTTGGAACAGCTGCTTTGCAGCAAGAAAAGTCCCAGGTGTGTGTCCCGACACTCCTCTGTCTCCTGCTGGTACTCTGGCTTCTGTTTACCTTATAAAATCCAAAAACATGACTGTTGATCTCAAAATGTATTTAATATAAGTCTGTGTGTGTGTGTGTGGGGGTGGGTGGGTGTGTGGTGTGTGTGTGTGTGTGTGTGTGTGTGTGTGTGCGCATGCACACAGTGTGCCTTTCTATCTTCACCTTTATTCAGAAGAACTTTGCATTGACTTCTATAGCCTAACCTTAACCCTAAATCTAACCATTACCAGTACAGGCCTAATCCGAGCCTGAACTCAATTCACACCTTAGTCCTAAAACCTAATCCTAACAGCACAGGCTTTGAGCCTCAGGAGGAGCAGTCAGTCCTTACAATATCATGAAAATGGTCCTAACAATATCAAGTACAAGAACACACGCGTACACAACTTCTGTCCTGAACAGCCAGTATTCAGTGATGTATGCTACCTGAGGTTTTATACATGCTCCAGTCTTTTGTTTGAGCAGTCTTGCTTACATTTACATTCTTCAGTAACCTGGAGACACCTGTTTCACATCTCTGACTTACAACTCCCACATGCTCCCGGACTTACACACAGTCCACAAGAGAGCCTGGTGTTATCTCCCATGCTATGGTTTACAGCACAATTACACTGAGGTACCTTGTATTGTTTGTCTAGTGTTCAATGGGCATAAAATAATGGCATTTACTTCCCATCTACTTGCTCTAGTTCAGCAGCAGCCTCTCCGTCTCCAAACACACCACCATCATGAGACGGTGGTTGACGAAGTGTTTGAAGAGTAACCTGTCACCTCTCCGTATGCCATTTCATGCATCATCATTGTCACACACACACATGCTAACACAGCGCCCCCATCCCCTCCCACCTCCTCCGAGATGCCTCACACCTCCGCCAATGAAAAATATCTATTATGAGACGAGGGTGAGGTGAACGCACAAGCGACAATAACACCGCCAACCTGAGCTCTGCACCGAATCTGGTGTGAAGGTAACCATAGCAGCCATAAAGAGAAGCTGCCATTATGACCAGAAATAAACCTTCTTGATGGGCGGAGGATCACTTTATACATTTTCACCTCAATGAATAGAGGCACAAAGTGAAGGCGGTGACGATGAGCGGGGAGTTCGTGAAAACAAATAACTGTGCAACTTTCATTTACGTCACTCTCTATTTGCACACATCTCATGACATTATGAAGAGATAATTTTTCAGAGTTGATAGGTTTTGAGAGCAGAATGAGCTTTTCATGTTGGTATAATTCAACCGAGCACTGCAGAGGTGTATTGAAAGAGCTTTTGAATGAAAGATAACTTGTAGGAGAGTAAAACCAAATAAATATGCTGCAAAAGATTTTTAAAAATTGGATGTTTTAAAAAGATGACCTTGAAGTTAATAAATCACGGTCACCTGATGGGTCACCTGTAATTTTCCAACAAACAGTTGGAAAATTACAGACAGTTGATCAGATTAATTTTATCCTACGTTCTGGAGCCAATAACAGTGCAAGACAAAGCACTGTTACAAACTTTGTTCGAAGAAGCTGTCTAATCTAAGAAAGGAAAAGCACATTGAAACAAAACACACAAAAACTTATACAGTCATAGGAAAAGGTTTTGCGTCTGACTCAAACTTCACCTGTTCAGTTTTGTGTGACTTGACACTGTTTTCAGATATCTGTGCAGAGTGATCAGATCCACTGTAAATGTGTGCAAATAACTGTAGTGGATTAAAAAAGCTTACTGTAAAACTGAAGCCAGAATACTGGTTCAGTAATACTTTCTTTCTTGATGAAATGTTGTTTTTTTAACATCTGGAAAATGTCATAAAATGTGAAGTGTTGACAGGACCAAACAGCACACACGAACCTGAGACGGTGATAGAATGTTTTAATAATAATAATTAAAAAAAACATACAAAAATTGAAGATACTTTTTTTTTTTTAATTGTTTAAATTGCAATCCCATCAAATCTAATCTCCTTTCAGAGCTCCGTCTGGGCTTTTTCCGATTGAAGTTGATTCCTCTCAAATGTTTGTGATTGGTTCAAATTTAATACTTGAACAGTATTAAAGATAAGTAGTAAAGAAGCAGTAATTTCTCAGTAGCTGAGGGTCCAGACCCTCTGGATGAAGCAAGGCACAGAACAGTGGGCTGATTTGTAGCAGTCTACCGGGAACTGTAAACGCACAAAAACGTCCAGAGAACACAAAGGAGGTGAGGCGAGACAAGGCCGTTCAATGTGTTTTACATAAATTAGAATGAAATACAAACCAAACAACAAACCAAAGCAAAGAGCAAAAAGAACAAAACAAAAAAAGTATAAATTAGATGTTAATTCTCAATGCTTGGTAAGAAACTGGTTCCCTTGTGTGATTCTATAAAGTAGATGGTGCTAAATGTTGATCTGAGGTAATGAGTAGTTACTCTAGACTGTGGAGATTTATCCTTTCTCCGTTAGGTTCTTGATGTATGAAATTAAAGAGTCAGTGAGTTGAATTCATGAATTCCATTAATTAAGACTAAAACTCAGCTGGTCCATTTGTTCATGCTATCCTTATGGGCTAACAGAGCAAAATGGCATCAAACAGCAGTTTGTAATTCCCATTGTTAGCCTCGCCTGAAGCTACGCCCTAAAGAGGGCATTCCCTAGTGTGTCATTTCCTTTAAGCTTAGCTTTGAGGGTGTTTCCTAACATGTCATTTCCTGAGAGGCATTGTTTGCAATCCACAATGTCTCCTCCGTTTTTGGAAACATTTGGAAAACATGCAGCAATTATTGTTGACTGTTTTGAATTAGGCACGAAAAGACCCTCAAATTTAAAAGCATGTGCCCAATCCCTATCCTTATTCTTTATTGGCATAACACCACATGGGTCGATTTCTTTTATTGCTAAGGGATGCGGTAGACGTGCATCAGACAGGCACATAACAGAAAACTGTGGCATTCTCTCCTGGGGACATTGTGTTAGCTGACAGAGGCTTTGATAGGGCAGGAATGATGTACGCTGAGGTCAAAATGCCGTCATTCACTAAAGGGAGATGTCAACTGGATGCTAAAGATGTCGAAGACACACAAGAATTCATGTGGAAAGAGTGATCGGTTGCATGATGAACCAACACAAAATGTTACACAGCAGTACAACAATTAGGTTGCTGTTTACATGTGACGGTGAAGAGGTGACACTTCTTGACAAGATTGTGTATGTATGGTGCAGCTTAGTGAACATGTGTGTGGTTGTAAAACATTTTGCACATGTCAATGTGAAACTGCAATGCTCCACTGACATTAATTAAAATGCAGTTCGGGGGGGGAGGGGGGGAAGTACTTTCTGCACTCATTATTTTTGACATATTTGCACAGTTGTTAGCACCGTTTTATGTAGAAAGTAGAGAGTAAAAAAGAAAATTGTATTTGTTCCCCTCATTATTTTGTGCTGGAATATGTTGAATACTAACATGGAAGTGGCTGTTTTCTCTCATGTCATAATTTAATGTGGTAAACGTTCATGAAACGTTTCATTCAAACACTTCAAGTTACATGTAAACTGGTGATGAAATGGATCACATTTTCAGTAGAAATGTGATATTTAAAATATTTCAAGTAATAAATATACATGTAATGAAATAGATCAACGCAGCTGGAGATTGGCACCAGCAACACCCAACCCCATTAGGGACAAGGGTGAAAGAAAATGGATGGATGGATGAAATAGATCATATTTTTAAATAAACATTTAATGTGATTAAAGTAAACAGTTATGTAATCAGACATTTTGCAGAAAACGTTTCATGTAACAAGCAAACCAGATGAAAGAGACCATCTTTAAACATTTGATGTGTAATTAAGCATTTCAGAGTAAACAATAAAGGTGACAAGGAAATGTTATGAAGTGGATCACATTTTAAGTAAATATTTCAGGTAAGAAATATTACCTGTAATGAAATAGATCCTGTCCCAGATGGGGGAATTTTTCTGCCGTTTCATGTTTCATGGAAGAAACAAAAATGAGTATGTGGCTAAGAAATGGATTTCTACAATGAGGAAAAAGGAGAAAAATGCTTTTTTCCCCCTTCATTTTTACACAAATGCGTTAATGTATTATAATTATTAGCAACTTGACTGAAACACACTATGCCAATCTGTCTATCTGACTACATTGCACTGACATGAACCGCATTGATTTGATTATAAACAAACAACGGGATATGAATTGGACATGATTCTCTTGCAAAGTGCCTTGAGATAACATTTGTTGCAATATAGAGCTGAAGTGTACTAATGCTTAGTTTTAACTCTACAATGTTCAGATGAAGGCACACAAAAATATGAATAGAGAGATGTCTGCACACCTGATATTCTCTGTATTTCACTGACATTTAAATTGGCAAGTCGAATGTTGGAACAGCAAAAAGACAAAATTTTACATGTGGTGACAAAGTAGTCAACAATGTAATGTCACGCAAAATAAGCAGACATAAAAATAAAATGAAAGCAAATTAAACTAAGGTTTTTTTCTGCTTCAGGTCAGTTAGGATTCTCAAACGTAATTATTCAGACGTTTGCTAAACGTCAGAATAATCACAGCTACTTTTAATTAAGCGTTTTACATACATGTGCTTCCAGTCAGGCTGATTGTCACAGATGACCTGCAAAGGAAAGCAGCAAGCAGAAACCATCGGAAATAGGCCAGAAGTTAGAGATAAAACCTGACTGCTGACTCAGAATGGAGTAGTGGTAAACATCAGTTAATTAGTTGTTCCTTCGGGACATGTGCTCTACTGAGAGTCATCAGGGTGATCATGATGAGAGACGTAATGCAGAGGGAATTTCACCTGAGCTGCAGCTGCAGTCAGCCAGAACCGCTCTCTGCTGACTTCTGGCTGGATGTGCCTCATAGAGTGAAAGATATCTGCTTCTTTAGTCAAAACCAAATCATTTAGTCATAAAGTTGCTGAGCTACTTTATGAAAGAGACTTCAGATTAACTCACTGTGTCAATCTGAGGCCAGGATAGAAGAAAGTATTGCTCAGTACGCCGGAAATAAGGTATCAAGGATGTGAGGATACCCAGTATTAAGTTGCAGTAGTAAGTGTAGACATGAGCCAGCTTTAATCAGTATTATGTGGTTTCCAGGCTCATACTGCAGTTTTATAGCATCATCAAGTAACAATGTTGTTTAGTTGTTATAAAAATGTCATATATCAAATATGGCTTAAATGAAATTGGACTTAAAACTCCTGCTCTTTCTGAAGCTCCGCCTTCAGGAAGTCATCACAGCACCTCTCCTCTATTGACTCTTCAGCACTGTTTTTACCAGCGTTGCACTGACAAGTAGCTCCTGTAATGAGCTCAGCAGATGCACAGTTTCACCAGGTGTTTGCTAACTGCTGCTGGCTAGTCTGGAGGAGTTCAGCAAGGGAGTTCTGGGGGACGATGGAACCTCTGAAGCTTGGGTGTGAAATGTGAGGACCCGTACGATTAAACATTCATAAAACCACTCACTGTTGAACTAGAACCGGTTCTACTCCCGAGTTCAACTGATTCCATTAAGAAAATATGAAAAAGTTTGATCTTTTGGCGGGTGCTGTGGATGTATTTTGCATGAACTCGCTGTGGAATCTGCCAGTCCACATCATGCAGGTGGAGATGAGGTGTTGGAATCCCTGTTGCACCTGACATGGGGCTTCACAGGTTCCACAGGCGGCTCCGCCAAATGCTGAAGGTGAGAAACGAACACAATCTTCACCCAGACAGGGATAACAAACAGGCTTTACAATTCTAAAAAAAACACCCAACCTCTGGATCAGCGGTAAAGGCCAGGATGTCTCAGAATAGACGGATGACAAGGTAAGAGGTTGAATATGCCGCTTCTAAAAACAACTCAATGAAACGTCTGATTTGAATATCAATATTTGCTAAGTGGGGATTTTTCTCTGTTTGCCCACATAGAGGAGATGAAACACAGCTTCTTCATCCTGAAAGGGTACTTGAGTCTAAATCAGTCCCACGTGGTGCTACTCAGTCTTTCAAATATGAAAGAGGAGCAAAAACAAAAGAAAAGATGGAGCAAGTGTAAGCTATCGAACATTAGACGCCAAAGCGAAAGAAACTTCGACTAATTCATTTCTCAGACAAATGAAAGCAGCACCTGAATGAGTTTCACGTTTGTGTCCTCTAAATCTCTCAGAGGCTGGGTCATGTACTGATCCAGTCTGAAATAGGCAACCTGTTCATCATGTTAAAATTGTTTTTGCTGTCGTCACGTTTCTTAATTTTTCTTTGTTTGATTACACTCTGAACAGTCAGAGACAAGGACCGAACAAGAAATATTCAGAACTAGTGCAGTTTCTTTGAACCTTCACTCGCATGTTTCAGCTTTTCCACCAAGAAATCATCTCGTTGCAAAGGAGTGAGTTGAGCCACCATACAAAATGGCCAGAATTTGCTTCAGAAACAGATGAGAATGATTTACTTAGCATGAAACGAATGAAAAAGCAGACAAAGTCCAAAATACAAACTACTGAAGAAACGCTTCAAAAGCTTACAGCCTGCTGCTGTTGTCACTATGCAGCACTGTGGATGTGACCTAGACTATTCAAACTGGAGCATCTGTCATAACTTTTGCTCCAGGTAAGCCTCCACCTCCTCCCTTTTCTCTACACGCCATCCCCTTATACTGACTTCCGTGTGGTGCGTTCAGGAACCTTTTGATGCCTCAGCTCAGGAAATTAACCTCTCGGAAACTAGACAAAAGACATCAACTAACAAGCATCACAGTATCTGTATCCACGTCGTTTTACCTCAGCGCCACTGGCCTTCAAGTTGCCGTGGTAACACCATTTTTTTGTTCTGACTCACAAGCTGAAGTGAGCGTCCCTGAAACTCGTGAAAGATATTCATCCTGGAGCAGAGCAAAGGAAAAATAATACAGCCAGATCTCGACTGTAGCACAAAACCTCTGCAGGCAAGGTCAGAGCCACCACACACACACACACGCACACAGAGCACCACGGTGAATATCCGCCTCCACTCAACAAAACACACTAACTGTTTTCTCCTCTTTTTTTCCCCTGATTGTATGTAGGAGATGAAACAAGTTTTAGATTCAGAATAATGTGAGCTGAAGTCATCAGCTGCGCTGAAATAACCACCATTAGCTGAAAACACGTCCAGTTGTTGAGGATGTTTTTACGGTTCCACATTATCTAAAGGCACTCTGCGCTTTGATGCCCCTTTTCTTTATCAGGAGGTGGAACACAAATATGAAAAGTCCACAAAAGCATAATTTATAGAGTGTTATTCCAGCTCCACCACAAGAGGTCAGGAGAGCATGCTTTTGACGTGTTAGCGTTTCTGTTTTTTTGTCGTAATGGCTCCTGGAGTCATATGTAATGGCTAAAAAGTGACATCCAGCATGAAAAAGCCTTATAGATGGATTCTGACTCTCTGCTCTGTGATGTTTGTGCATCGTTCTTTCCAAAATGTGACAACATCGAATATTCAGCTGTTTTAGAATGTATAACCACATCAATTGTTATTTTGGCAATAATTTCGCATCTGCTTATCATCTCCACAGTGGAAACAAGTGGAAAGTAAATAAAATATTAGAAAATGGTGTAAGAGCTGAAATGTAAACTGTTGCTAGGCATAAAAGATTAGCTGACAGGATAATATAAGCTCTGCATCTTTGGTATGAATTAAATTGAGAAAATCTGAAATTACATTGACAAAAAGTTTTTATTTTATTTATTTATTTTTTTAAAGAATATTAATAACTTTCTATTTAATTAGATTAAAACAGTATATGTGGATACAGTGGATAAAAGAAATGTGGAGCACTTCCATTCTCCTCCTCGTTCTCAGGCCTTTACTCACACTGCTTTATGACTCCCTCATCTCCACAGCCTTTTTCCTTTGACTAAAATGAATGTAGCTAATCTTTAGAGCTCAGATTTTAATAACTTAAAGCAATAGTGCATGAATGATATGTCTCCTGCCCTCGCATCTTTCTGTTGTTCATCTTCTGTTTAAAGCATGGATCCAGTGCAGTAGCCGCTTGGAGAAAGTCCTTGATCATCATTCTGCAAAACCCATAAAAAACCCAGTTTGCAGGAATGAAGATATTTCTGTCTTTCCTCACTTTCTTTCAGTCCCACATGTGTTTATTCAACATGCGGGGCTGCGTCCTGAAGACACACGGCATGTGGATGTGTAGAGAGCAGCTGAAGTCTTCTGCTTCTCGAAAATCCTCCTCAGTCAGCTGAGCAAGCTTGTATAAAAAAGATTGACGAAAACAAAGATTATTTGTGACGCAGTATTCATTTTTATACTGTTATTTCAATCTTGTCTTGTGTGTATTTCTATTTTTCGAGTTGAGGCTTTATACATCATTGATCAAATATCCTATCCATCTTGTCTATCTAGCTCCATCTGTCGCTTTTCTTCTTTCTCCTCAGCCGTTGATCCAGCATAGCTGCCAGAATCGCAGGCTACTGCGCTATGAATTCCTGCAGCAGTAGGCAAAGATGACTCCAACATTTGCTCACATCAAGAATGAGTGAGTGTCTACAATGCACATTAGAGCACACCATGAGGTAAAGGGAGGCCATTGTTGTTGTAGAGAAACGGCCTTTGTGACCCTGTCTGGGCAGAGCCTCGCCTCCAGCCGCATTGGACAAACACACAAACAGCTGATCACACAACCACGCATCCCGAATGCAATCAGCGTAAAGTCACAGTGCTGCACAGGAAATGCAGCCTTCTTTGTTCTTCAGAAGCAAAAGGAGGGGGATAAACATGAGAAGTGCATAGTGTACCCTGCCTGATGCCCAAAAGCCGCTGGAGGTGGGCACCAGCTCCCCTCACAACCCTGCAAGGATCAGAGTGTTCGGATAATGGATGGATGGATGGATGGATGGATGGATGGAATTGGAGTGAAAATTGTCTTGTCTTATCTTGACTGGCTTTAACTGAAAACTAAACTTAAGCTAATTAAAAAATGCTTAAATCTTCTATATTTTCTGCTAAAAAAAATAAAACGCAATGCAGTTCAGTGCCCACTGATGAGTTCACAGTGCTGTGGACTCAGTTAGATTCCTGCTGATTTCAGTTGAGAGGTCTAAGCCTAAGTTAATTCCCCCTTTTGACAAGTTCCACAAATAAAGCTTCACTGGCTGCTGAGCTGTGACAGTGGACACATCTACTCTGGGAGAGCGAAAAGACTGGTATGCAGGACTGTGAATGCCGCACAGCAAGAAAGGATCGAAAAGAATGGATGGATTTATAGGTCTGTGGGGTTTTAGTTCTGCTGGCAAAAGCAAAGAGTGAATAGAAGTCACCGTGATCCAGACAGTTCTGATGACTTTATGCAGCACCACACACACGCAGAGCGTTAAAACGGCACCAAACCGGATGGACACTCTGAAAGGTGTTTTTGGCTGTAGTTTATTTTATGGACTTATTTACATTAATCTCACTTATTTTATTTGGTTTAATGATGACAACTTACTTTTTTGTGTTTAATTAACTTAAAAGTTAAATGTACAACTCTAACTAATTTAAATGAACTTAAGGGAACTTCTTACTTTGACTTTACTTGAAATTTTCGATGCCATTTTATATCCTACGTCTGACCAACTCAATCTATTACGATCATCCAATTCAATTCATTAAGTTTATCCAACTCAATTTACTAAGTTTTATAACTTTATTCATTAAGTGTGTTTAGCATGATAAATTTAAGTCACTCTTACTCAAATCAATCAAATCTCAAAAGTGTATTTGAAGCAATTAAGTTCAATGCTGCCAACGGCTGATGTTGTGATCAAGCTTCACCAGCACAGATCCTGTACCAAGCAGGGCAGTGTGGTGGTGCAACGGTACAACACAACTCACATAACGAGATATTAGTCTTCGGTGCGGCCGTCGTAAGTTCAATTCCAGCCTGATGATCCCCACTGCATGTCTTTTCTCTCTGTCATTACCCACTATCCTGTTTAACTACTCTCAAATAATCAAAAAAAAAAAGCCCTGATTAAAAAAAAGTGATAATTTAATAGTTTCCTTCTTTATTTGAAGTAAACTCAATGATTTGATTAAGACTGACTTAAATTTATTATTTTAAACACACTTAATGAATTCAGTTTAAAAAATTTATATATTGAGTTGGATAAACTGAGTATATCGAGTTGGATGGACGCAATAACTTGAGTCGGTTAAACTTAATAAATTAGGTTGGATAAACTTAATTGATTTACTTGTTACCAATTGAAGCAATTCTTTTAAGTTGGTGTGGAACAAAATTAATTTTCTATAATATTTAAGATTACATTTAGACATATATAAAATATTCTGAGTTGTACAAGCTGTTTTTCTACTCTTCTCCTACCCAGATGCACCTGGTAAGTCATAGTCTCAGAAGAACAGTTCTTCTGAGACTATGATTCAGAAGAACTGTCTTTTACCTTCTTTGCGTAGGTAAATGGGAGGACCAAGACCAGCTGCCTGGAAGGGAAGATGGACAACAAATAGTTAGCGCACCCCCACTACGGGAACAGGATGAGATGCTCAACTTATCTGTGTAGCTGTGAAGGAAGCTAAAGGACGCCTCCCCCTCAGGGCTGTCTATTTGGTTCAGAGTCCCTTTTTATATTATGTGTCCTAATTTGGGCATTTGAAATGACTCCCACTTCCTGTGCGCCAGGGAACCTTATATGATTCTGTGATTGTTTCAGCCTCCCCAGAACACACCTAGAGCTTGCTATGATTTTATCTGTGTTCTTCTCCACTTGCAAGTGATATTAAAAGTTTTTGTTCTTCGCACTTTTGCTGTCTCAGTCTCATCTCTGGAAAATCTGTGCACTTCAACATCCATCCATCCATTTTCTTTTCACCCTTGTCCCTAATGGGGTCGGGAGTTGCTGGTTCCTATGTCCAGCTGCGTTCCAGGCGAGAGGCGGGGTCACCCTGGACAGGTCGCCAGCCTGTCGCAGGGCAACACAGAAACAGCAGAGGAAGCCAGAGTACCCAGAGAGAACCCAGGCTGGGAATCGAACCCAGGACCTTCTTGCTGCAAGGCACCAGTTGCACAGCCTGCATTTCAACATTGGTTGAACTAATTTCTTTTTACAGTGTATGTGGATGTTTTAAGTGATTGTAAAAAAAATGATTAACTACTTACATGTTACAGTGCTTTATATGGCTTTGGTTTGGATAAATACAAAACAATGTCTGGTGAGTTAGTGGGTGTTTCAAACATATTCTGGAGATTTGAATGTTATTGTTTAAGATACAGGATGATAATGCTGATACATATATAAAATAAATGTATAAGCATTTATATTTTTTTCTTAAAATCTAGATTGGAACAAAGACTGACTGATTCAAGTGTTGAATCAAAATGAACTGACTCTAAAACCATTGTTTTGATGATTGTGATTTGATGAGCTAATTTTACATTCTTTAATAATACATGTAATTTCAGAGATGAGATTAGTTGGAGAAGCCAGGAAAATCTGTATGAATGAACTTAAATTTGCATGAAGTTGCTTACATTTTCACAGCTGGTTTGTGTGTTGGGTTGAGGAGGTGAGGGTTGACTTCAGCTGCCTGGAAATATTTATATTGTTCAGGTGAGGAAATGTGATCAGGAATGCTACCAAGATCTCAAAGGACATTTCCTTCACTGTCTTTTTCAGCTTCTTCTTTTTGGGAGAAACAAACAAACAAACAAAAAAACTAAATCCCCCCCTTGCTAACAAAAAGGTTTATGATTTGTCCCCGCTCCAATAATGTCTCTAAACAATTCTGCACATGTACATTGTCTTTATTTGGTTGTCTTAAGCAATTTTTTGTACTAATGTGGTTGTATGTTACTTACATGTTGTATTTTTACTATCTATCTATCCATCCATCCATCCATGTGCAGCCAGGCGCGCGGTTATGATCTGACAGATTTAAATCCGTGCATGCAGCATGCTGAGTACACGTGCTCCCACCACGTTACAATTGGAGGACGGAACCATTTACGCTGGATAATCATTTATAACCCACATGTGTTTTTAACGCAATCAGCTTCCTATCAGTAACAATTGTCCGTTTCAAACTAAAACAAATAGGGAGTTGTATACCAGGGAGCTTTTTTTTCTCTCTCTGCACCAATCAGTGTGCAGCAGAGCTGCAGCTGGCCACGCCTTCTGTTCTCTGTAAGAGCTGGAACATTTTGTTTAGGAAGCCCAAATATTTAGAACATCTGGACGGGCAGCCTGTGGCGCATCGGCAGGTTTATCGGCAACTTTTACCATTTTAACAGCTTAAAGTAAAGTCTGCCATTTTAGACAGGCGCAGGTTTAACTTCTCTGAACCTTGACCAGGAAGACGCAAGAACGGCTAACTTTTATTTGGTAAGAGTTTAAGTAATGACAGATAAACACGTAGTCGCCTCATGCTTACTTTCGACAAAAAATAAGTTATGGATATATGCGACGGGAAGAGAAGAAGGAAGGTAAGCGGCGGCGTGCGGAGCTGCAGGCGCGGCGTGGCCGCCAACATGAAGCGGGAGGCGGTGAAGGTCCTCCGTTCGCTCACCGTGGGGAACAACAACAAGCGGGCCGAGGCCATGGACGAGGACGAGGACGAGGACTGCTTCTCCATCTCCTTCCTCCGGGGTGACCCCTCCAGGCCGGCGGCGGCCGTGGCTCCGCGGTACAGCCTGCTGCGGGAGGTGGGCCGGGGCAGCTACGGCGTGGTGTACGAGGCCGTAGCCCGGAGGACCGGGGCCCGGGTGGCGGTGAAGAGGCTCCAGTGCGACGCCCCAGAAAACGTCGAGCTGGCATTGGCCGAGTTCTGGGCCCTGACGAGCCTGGAGAACCGACACCAGAACGTGGTTCAACTAGAGGAGTGCGTGCTGCAGCGGAACGGCCTGGCGCAGAAGATGAGCCACGGTAACAAGAAGTCCAAGCAGTATCTGCGGCTGGTGGAGACCTCCCTCAAAGGTAGCTGTTCTTCTGTAAAGCAAGGGCCCAAGGGCCTTTAAATTGGGTTTATTTAGGAGCTAATGTGCTGACTGGTGTCAACAACTTATAGTCAAACTTTGATGTTCTTGCTGCACAGAAAACTTCTGATTTAGCCAATGTAAGCGAGCAGAGATTATTTTAGCCTGCATGACTAAAATTAGCAATAACTACTTATCACCTTTCTGACTTTCAAAATAAAATGCAACTTTGTGAAATTAGGACCTACTGGTGCTAGCTGTTAACTCTGCACTCAAATGAAGTAGTTTGCAACAGTTTTTTTACTGTAATTGAAGGGAAATGTTGTTCTACTCCGATGATCTGGATTTCCTTCTGCAGCCTGCTATCTGACGGTGATGTCGCTGTACATCACCTAGAAGAGCCACAATGAGAACGCTGTACTTCCTCCAGCACAAACGAGAACACAGTGTACTACTTGACGGCATTTTGGAGACTTTCTTCCTGACTAAACACTTTGACGTTTAACAATGCGCCATAAACTCAAGAAACGTAAAGAAATCAGCCACAGAGTTACGATTCAGACATTTTTCAACTCAGGTCAGGGTTTCTACTTGACCTATTTATGTCTGTCTCTTCTGATACAGTTAGAGATTTTGCTGATCATGCTATTTCTATATTATAGATACTAACTCAGCCTTTGCTAGTTCAATCTATGTTTCCAACTAAACCCAGCTGCTATGTTGGAGACTCTTCTTTTAATAGCAGTGCAGTTATGTAAGTGTCACAGTTCTGGCTCTCTAAGTAAAATCCTTCAGCGACATTGTTTCTAGACTTTGTGATCTAATAGAAAATAATAGATCACAGCAACAATGTTAAAGCCTTCAGCTTAAACATTTTAGTTTGTTTTGCTCTGATTCTTCTAAGTTTGAGGAGTGTGAAGTACATAAGCAGGCATGGCATGATTTGTGACAACTCCACAGTGGTTATCATGACAGGTCAATGCGTGCAAGTGACGTGGTTTCCTCCTTGTGTCATGAATCTAGTTTCACTGAAGCCTCAGTCACTGCTCCTTCATGAAATCAGCTGCAATGTGTTGTGTTTTTGCTGTAAGCTCAGCTGATTGCACCTAAATGGAGATATGTTCTGAATAAAACGGGTTCTGTAACATTAAATCAACTTTGTGTTTTAGTTTAAAAACACATCTTGGATCACACTAAATCAAATTTATTTTGTCTACCAGTTCAGCCTGTACAGTGACTTTTAGGCAGATGGCTACAGCGAGTGCAGCCAGGTTGTGAAATTCCCAATTTAATGCTTATTGTTCAGATTGTATTGTTCCTGCTGAGTTGTACTCATTGGTTCTATAAATCACCTGCATTTTCTGGAAGGACATACATCACTTGTTTTCTATTGGAACAACTTATATGTCACAAATATTAAATTGATTTGTAAAGGACAGCAAGTGGTGAATAACCAGATCCCGGATCTGGACCCCTGACCTGTAAGGGACCTTAGAACTGGGCTGGATAATTAGTCACCCTGCTCATCAGAAATGCACAGAAAGGTGTTACTGTATAATACTGTATAGTCAGTCCTTTGGAGAAACTATGAAATCGAAATTCTCATGGTGTTAAAACATCGTTGCATTTTAAAATACAAAATATTTAACGTGATGGGGATCCAAACATTTAGTCAACTTACAATTAATTGTTGGTTAATAGTTTATAAATTAACTGAATGGAACTAATTTTAATCTAATAATGTCCAGTTACACCCAAGAGGTCCTTGTTTCATAAATGTATTTAAGTTTAATATGACAACCACAATTTTCTGTATTTTCAGTCAGTATGTAATACAGCTGACGCAAAAAATTCAGCTTCTTTTTCTAAATTAAGTATGTTGTGAAAAGTTTAGCCCTTCATGTAATAGAGGAGATCCCAATACAAGAGAAAACTCTGGTTTTTAAGAAAATGACCACATGTAAATTATTTTTTAATCAATCGATCAGATGAATCAACTTTACATTAGCTCATTAATCAATAACTTGTATCCCGTGTGGCTTTGTAAATCCACAACAGGTAACCGGTCAAGCTGTAATCCATTTATAATTTAAGCTTTTATTTGGACATTGGATTTTTCTTGAAGTAATTTCCACCAAACTGATTCTTTGCACAAGCAGGAGTTCTAGTTTTGACCCCCCAAAAGTAATGCTAACACAACACTAGTTCACTGCTGGACTTGAAGAAAGAATCACTTTCTGCAAGAGCTCAAAATGGACCAATATAAACGTAATAATGAGCGCCATACTTACACCCCTGGGTTCAATTTCATTTTTGATTTGTCAGATTTAAAACAGCCTGCCTCCTGTCTTCCTACTGAAGTTAACCCTTCAGAGTTTAAAAAGGTCAATGTTCTGCTTAGTTATAGCTGGTATTTTCAACTACATGAAGGGGCTGTTAAAGGATTTAATAAGTAAAGGTGGTGATTTTAAGGAAGCTGTTGCCATGCTATTGAAGACTTGCATAAACTGGTTGCAACCAGTTGTTAACTGGCAACCGGTTGTTAACAACCGGTTCCAACCGGTTGTGGTTCCAACCGGTTGTGGTTACCGGTTGGAACCACAACTGGTTGGAACCACAACCGGTTGGAACCGGTTGGAGCCACAACCGGTTGGGCACTGGGAGCACTGATGGAAAAGCCCAATTTCAATCAATTTCAGTCCACTTGTTTTAATTACTGGAGCATTAAGAACATTTCTTACATTAACAAGTAAACAAAGAACCAACTGAAATGGGATTCTTGTTGATTTTTACTGCCATCTTGTCACGTTAACAAGGCTTTTCTCAAAGGGCTGATGACAACTGTACAACCGATTTCTGGTCCTTTGTCTGGTCTTAAGTGCCCGACTAGACATGATTAATCTGCTGGAAATTGTTCAAAGACTTGTCAGTTGTTTGTTTTATTTAGTTACGTTTTAATCGTTAAGTAAATTAGAGGGTTAGTACTAGTGGGAAAAATTAAAAAGCAGTCTAAGGTAAAACTTGGAAAGACCTTGAGAAACTGAAGTACTGGAAAATGTACCTCAATGAAAGTAAGTAAATAAATCAATTCTGGTTTTTCAGGTTGAAGTGAGATATCTAAATGATTGGAGAGACTTGGGACATTTTTAAGCCATGGCATAGAACGTTGCCACTTTAGCTTTCTTGGAAAATGCCATTGCTTTTAGATTTGTAGAAAGTTTTGTACCATTAATGCTGAGCTAATGTGAAGATAATTGTGTTCTTGTTCTTGAGCATTATTTGATTTTTGCTTTTATAATTTGGGCATTTTTGACTTTTAGAGTTGTAACAAAAGTATTGTCTTCTTTTAATCCTAAGGTGAGCGCATCCTTGGTTACCCAGCGGAGCCATGCTACCTTTGGTTCGTCATGGAGTTCTGCGAAGGTGGTGACCTCAATCAGTACATCTTGTCTCGGCGACCCGACCCCCAGACCAACAGCAGCTTCATGCTCCAGCTAACAAGTGCCATTGCTTTCCTTCACAAGAACAACATTGTCCACCGGGATCTGAAGCCAGACAACATTCTCATCTCACAGAAATCTGGTTCACCTGTACTTAAGGTAGCAGACTTTGGCCTCAGTAAGGTTTGTGCTGGACTAACCTCCAAGACCAGTGAAGAAGATCCTACAGCGAGAGCTGGTGGTAAAGGGAGCAACCAGTACAACACTGTCAACATCAACAAGTTCTGGTTATCGTCAGCTTGTGGTTCAGACTTCTACATGGCCCCGGAGGTTTGGGAGGGCCACTACACAGCTAAAGCTGACATCTTTGCCCTTGGCATCATCATTTGGGCAATGGTCGAACGAATCACGTTCATTGATGCAGAGTCGAAGCGTGAACTACTGGGCACGTATGTTCGACAGGGCTCTGAGATCATTCCTGTTGGGGAAGCTCTGCTGGAGAACCCCAAGATGGTTCTACACATCCCTCAGAAGGCCAGGAGCTCTATGACTGAAGGGGTAAAGAAACTCCTTCTGGACATGCTTGCAGTAAACCCTCAGGATCGACCAGATGCTCTCCAACTGGAAATACGAATGGATCAAGTCACTTTTGCTGCATGACATACACTTGTCATGCACACCTTTCCTTTTTTACCCCAACCTATCCAAGAAGGGACCCGTTTCCTCTCCAGGTAGGATGCCTCTCATTCTTCCATGTTAGTCGTAATTAGAGGTGTGCCGATTTATCAAAAGTGTATGATCGGTGATCGCCAATCACTGTCTCTTGTTGCCGATCACCAAAACCGGTCACCTGTATCTCACTTCGCAGCCTGCATGTGCAGCTCTTCTCCTCTTTTCCTTCACACTGCGCAAGCGCGCAGCAACAAATCCTAAACAATGTCGTGTGAAACTTTAACGCTCAGAGTGAATAGGGACGTTTGCTTATTGCGATGGCAAAATACTTCGGGTTGAAGCACATCAAAATGCATCAACACAACGAGTCTAATATATCTTTTAAAAAACAAACACTTGATGGAGTTTGACTACATTGAGGCTCAATGCAGGAAAAAAGAGACATCCGGAGCGGCTGGACAGCAGTCAGCAGGTAAAGCAGCCCACTAG
Organism: Poeciliopsis retropinna; assembly: GCA_010277075.1. Lineage (NCBI taxonomy): Eukaryota > Metazoa > Chordata > Actinopteri > Cyprinodontiformes > Poeciliidae > Poeciliopsis > Poeciliopsis retropinna. The sequence continues at coordinate 4,798,532 of VMRM01000009.1, forward strand.
TACCAACACTCACCCAGAAGAGCGTGATGGTCAGAAAGCAAGTTCTACTCTTTGCTTCGTCCATAGTGTCTGGACCCTCGACTGTTGAGAAATAACTCAAAAAAATTGCTAGTTTTAAATATTACCCAATCGCTAACATTTCCCCAAGATGTATGTAACGTGCCAGTTCAATGCTATGAAGCTTACCAGAAATTGTAAAGAACCATCCTCCACTGCGAAGGCAGAACCTCTGAGCTGAAGTAGAAGACTGGTAATGTTAATTCAGTATCTAGAAACATAGCCAACACAGATTGAACTGTTTTGTTCATTTCCTCTGCTGCCATTATTATTATTATTATTATTATTATTACAAAACTACAGACAATACTAAAACGGCAGATGTTTTAGTATTGAAAAACAATGTGCGCCGTCTCCTCTTGTTTCCTCCTACTCTTTCCTCCAGTTTTCTTATTGGCCCGGTTGAAATTCTACCAGAGAAATCAAGTTCAATAGGAGAAACCTCAGAAGAAGCAGAGAAGAGAGATGAGAATCTAGTGAAATTGTGTAGAAATTTTTAAAAACAAATATTAACGTTCTCGCATTTCTTAAAGATAAAAAAAAAATAATATGAGAATTTCACATTGTCAACATGTTTTCTTAAAGCTGTGGACATCATTCCACTTTAAACATACCTGGGTAGCATTCCCTACATACACTGAAAAAAGAAATTAGTTGAACCAACTTAATTGAATTTCTTCAATTAGTAGCAAGTAATCCAATAAGTTTGATATGTTGAGTTGGAAAAACTCAACATATTAGGATCATCTAACTAAATTCATTAAGTTCATCCAACTCAGTTTATTGTTTTAACTGCATTCATTAAGTGTGTTAAAAATGACAAATTTAAATGATCCTGCTCGGCTCATTTAACATACTTCAAATTAAGACGTAAACTAATAAATAATCTCTTTTTTACCAGGGATATTTTTGGCTCAGGCAGTCTGTGAGAGTAGGTAGACAGGAAAGCGAGTAATGACGGAGAGAGAAGACATGCAGCTAAGATCATCAGGCTGGAATCAAACCTACAACGGCCGCATTGAGGACTATGATCTCTTTACGCGAGTTGTGCTCTGCCCCTGTGCATCACAGTTTGTGCAGGATCCATCTCTGGTGAATCTTGTGTCATGATATCAGACGTAGGGTACGAACACGCCGTTGAACTTAATTGTTTGAAATGCACTTTTTAGAGTGCAAGTTAATTTGAGTCAGTTTTGTAACTTTTAAGTTAATTAAAAGTAAGTTATCACTAGACTAAATAAATCAAGTGAGATTAATGTAAACAAGTCTACAAAATTAACTATAGCCAGAAACACATTTTAGAGTGTAGGGCTTTAAATGTAGTCAAAAATAAAAATCAAAACCTTTTTCAACCTTTCTCTCTTTTTTTTTTTTTTTTTTTTTTTTTTAAATCCAGTTTTTTTTATCCAGTATGAAACTGGATAAAAAACAAAAAGAAAACTTAGGGTGTGGTAACCAGAGAGCTGCTGATCAGAAATGGAAGTCAGCATTTATGCTGCCACTGAGAACCAGGAAGGGTACAATCTGAGCCTTAGGGCAAACAGCCTTTGATTAGATGTTAACACCTGGGATGTGTGAGTGAAGCTCAAAACGAGGTGTTGTCACCGAATATCTTTAGCATTGCATGCTCATTTTGTGAAGTGCTCTAACAGCAGGCTGTGAATAGAGAGAATGAAGATGCTGAAATTAATTCAGAAAAGTGGGTTTTTATTTACCCCCAAGGAATGATTAACATAACAATTAGACAGGCCTGCCAATAAATGAAGTCAACTCAAAATGCTAAACTCAAAGACAAAACTGACAAAAACTCCAAACTGACATAAGACAGACTGACCTCCTGAAAGTACACATAAGGGCATCTAAATACTGGTTTAGCTAAACCATGTGGAAACCATAGGGAAAAACAAAATGGCTGCCACATGACAACTAACACAAAAAATAAAATAAACACCAAAACTAGCGGGATAATAAAGAGGCAGGCTCACAAAGAGACTTGCAAAGATGTCTATACACAAATTTTTCCTTCATGTATTCATCTTCAGTCAATTCAATAGGCGAATTCTCACTTTGCACATACTTTTGTGTCCATGTAAACGACTGGATTTAGCTCCTCCGTCACACACAGAAGCACATCTACCAGTACTGCCACAATGCACTCCGCCACCCATTTTCTGAGACTGGAATGGTACATTTATTTTCCGGTTTGTCCGTAAAGTTACACTTGAGTTAATCATCAACTACAGCACAGCCAAATGCTGTGTTCAGGCTATCTGCTCACCTGTATAAATACACCCGCCGCGCGCTTCCCCGCTGTTCGCTCTGAACCGGCCACCAGGAAGTAGCTCTGGTAGGAGAGAGGCTGTTGTACTCTATGCATCTTGCCAGTTACTTTAAGTGTGCTTTTGCTCCTCAGAAAAACAATCAGTAGACACCATCAATCAATAAAATCCCCCTGGACCAAACTTGGAAAATTAGACGTTATGCTGCTAACACTTCGAGACAGATAATAATATGCCTCCAGGAATTTTAATAATTGAGGTACTTGAATCATTTGAGGAGTCGTTACAGCCCTACTTTCAGTAGATATTTGAGATGCACTTTGACCTAAACTTCAATTCGTTTATGTTAATGTACAAGGTAAACGGCTCCATGCTCTTGCAACAAAATAGGAGTGAAACAGTTTGAACATTTGTATCATGATTATAGCTGGCACATTCATTTAGGTTATCAACTTCAGTTGGTAGGTTAGTTATATAACTGATAATGGCCCACATTTTTAAATCTAAAGAGAGATTATTTTAATCTTGCATGTGAATTCTCCCCTCTAAACTCTTTAGCAAAAATATCTTTGTGGTGGCAGCAGTGCAGTAAAGTGTCCCTGTAAGATTTTAATTGTCTCAGTTTGCTATTTGGAGCAGAAGCTCCCTGGATGACATCAAACCGCCGCTGAGTGGATGCTCAGCGACCTAAACTGGCCGCCTGTTTGTTTGAACCTAAACTCTCCACTGACCAGGCCTGAGTTCTGGGTTTGTTTGGCAAATTAGCTCAGCGCTCCTTTCAGCCATTCTGTTAGCTCTTCATCATAACAGGCTGCTCATGCTGTGACATAACACCACCCAGCTGCTCAGGGTGGGGGGCACTCGGGGCACAGCAATCAGGATGCTTCCTTGCTGCCTCCGATTGGCCTCGTTCTCTCGTGGCACGATGGGATAGATGGGTTACGCAACAGGCTAGAACTGGTTCAGTTGATAAAGCTGTCATCTGTTGGAAAGAAGGATTAGTGACTAATGTTGGGAAGAAGGGGAGGCGTGGCTGTTGGACCTGCTCCTGGGGTGTTCATGTCTGCAGCTGCTAACCTGAAGGGAGCCGACAACAGCTGGATGAACACAGCTGAACCTGCGAGGCATGATGGAGCCTGGTTTTATTTCTCTTGCATTATGCAGAATCTATCGCTCAGTCATACAAAGAACATTTTAAAGTATTCAGTTATGAGAATAAAGTCAGAATAATATGTATATATACATATATGTGCGTATATATACATACATATATGTGCGTATATGCATACACATGTATGCGTATACATGGACACATACACACATTTATATTTAAACATGCATGTATATACAAAAATATACATGTAGTACTTGCTTAGATGGTTACGCAATACATAGAAACATCTACATAACAGTATAAGCTTTTATCATTTTACATTTTAAGGCTCTTTTAAAGAAAGAGCATAATTTAAAATCACCATTCAATTTGGCGCCAATAACTGAACCACATCTAAACTTTACCTCTTTTTCTCTAACAAACCTTGCAAATTATATTTATTCTCTCTTAACTTAAATGATTTCTGAGTTTCAGAAGAAAGATTTGTTCAAAGGTTTATACAGTATTTCAAGTATTAATTATATGTACAATCTCTGTACATTTAAAAGTATTACTCTGAATAAAAAGCTAGTTGGTTCACAATATCCCACTCCATTAATAAGCCTAGAAGCTATTTTTTTTGTAACTTAACTAATCTATCAATGGTGGTAGTTCTTGCGTTTTCCCAAACTTCTGAGCAATATGACAAATAGGACATAACCAAGGAGGAGTGTATAACATTCAAGCCCTTTACATTTATTAAATCTTTAATTTTAAACAACATTAAAATAGTTTTTATGTTTGTGTTCAATATATTCAATATGAGGCTTCCAATTGAGTTTATTTCAGCTCCGTTTATCTAACACTTTGCATTATTATAGATCTGATTACCAGAAAATATGATTAATTTAGTTGTTTTTCATTTAATAACTTTTTATAAGCAAACCACTTTTTCAGCTTCTTTTTTACTGTACAGCACAGAACATTAAAAAATTATGAAAAAGTTATAAAACTTTTTATAACATGGTAAAATATCATACAACATGGTAAAATATTATACATAAAATAAATCCTGAAATTCACTCGAAACAGGTCTGTTTCGAGTGAATTTCAGGATTTATTAACGTCCTGAAATAAATCCAGGATTATTAACGTCCTGAAATAAATATACGTATATCATTATACGATTTATAACGTACAGATTTGTATGTTGTTACAGGTACTAGTTACTAATGTTTCAACCACTGTTACAGAACAATCTATCTTTCTACTCGGGGCTGTTGTAAAATATTTCAGTAATCAAGTAATCCGTCAGGTATTCCAGTACACTGTCTGTTCTGTAGTTGCTATTTAAGCTAATAAAAGTAATATGAAAGAAAAAAACTATTCTGTTCTTTACCTAATAAGAAAACATTTTATTGTGTCTATTTTTATTATATAGTCTATAAGTCTTGATAAATACAATACAATCCAAGCATCACCTTCTGTCAAGTTTGAAGTGTAAAAACCATTTTTCTAAATAGACGTTTCTAATTTGCTTCACTTTTTAGTTATTTTATTTAAGGTAGATTCTCTTCTTATTCAGCAAGGCCATGTGATATTAGCCTAAAAGTATTTTCTTGAACATGTATTACATGTCATATTCCAGCAGCCACCAGTGAACTCCATGCATGTAATGGATGTTTCCTGCTGAGGTCGGAGGTCAAGCTGATGTGAAACACCAGTTCTGCTCTGCAGAGCTGAGCAATCTTTTCTATTTAAAATGATCCCATACTGTTGACAGTTTTTGTCTCTTTCTTGGCGGCAGTCCTTTCTGTCCCCCGCCGCCTCCCTGCACAGATGCTAATAGCACTTAGCACTGGAAGTGAGAGCGTTTAGCTGCACAAACCATTATCCAGCTGGAACACAGCAAGATAAATGGTAAAACTGTTTAATGAACCTTCAATGCAAACCGTTTGCCTTGAAGAATTTCAAACATCGAGGTTCTGAAATCATCCAATCAATCGTATCGGCTCGATTGGTAATTAATATTTGTGCTTTATTGTGTTTGGGTCTTTAAAAGTCCTCTTATAGTGAAAATGTCATTCATATAGCTGCCTTTAGGTGAAATGAGAATATTAAAAATCATGTGCATGTTTTTATTTTGACGTCCATCTGACCAGTCCTCAAACTCCCATCTGATTCCACTGCTGGACAGCGAGTGCTGCAGGTTCAAGGCTTAAGGAAGCTTTGGTCAGGAACATTGTGTCCTCTCGCTGCGTGCCAAGCTTACGCCTCTCTGTCTTAAACAGGCCAGAGCTCTGATAGCTCCTCTCTTCCTCTGTGCATACTCATTACTTCAGGAATCAATTTATTTTTTATTTTGTAATTGACAGCACTGACAATCGTTATACAAATTGAGGCATTTCGCCGTGCAGAGCGGTTCTAATGAATATGCCAATGCCTCCAAGGCTTTGCTGCTTTGCAGTTTAATCCTCAAAAGCATTTAAAAACAGGATTCAGATAATACAAACTGTTTGATCGTACTCGTCTGAAGGACACTGTACTGTACTGTACAACATGTTCTGAACAGCAGTCGGGGAACCAGAGGGAGGCACCTCTCTGAGAACTGGCAGTGTCCATCACATTTGTGCCCATAGCATGCTTGTAAAAGTCTGGGTTCTGTGATTGGGGGAGCTGTAAAAAAAGGTTTCTTCTGGGATTCAGAGCCAGTTACACAAGCGAGCTGTTGCATAACTGGTCGACTAAAACACCTCAGTGTGTTTTTGTTTATCAGGAAGTTTAACAGAATTGAGCAGAAAATTCACAAAAAATAGATTTCTAGATCTATAGCGTTAAAAGTTGTGGTAAAATGAATCAGACTTAAATTAAGGGAAAGGAAAAGCCTGAGTCTGGTCATAAATTTGGTCTATTATCTCTTCTTCTTCTACAAAAATGTACAGTTCATGGATAGTAGAGGCTTAACTGTGACTCGCCGTGCTTTAGAATAACATTTGTCCACATCTTTTCCAGTCTGCTGTCCTCATTCATGGTGACTGTGTTGGATCTAATTGGTTTACACTTCTCAATCCCCTTTAAGTCGAACGAATCTGTCACATGCTTTGTGGGGTTATATTGTCGTGCCTTTGTGATGTTAATGGGATCATTTTGTGAATAATAAAGCAGAAAAGCCGTCTCTCTAGGTGTAAATAATTGATGAAAAGGGGCATTGGCAGCATCTGCTGAAATAAGGAGGGATCTGGAAGTCCTGTGTCTCTGCTGGGTGTTTAAACTGGAAAAATTATTGTACTTTTTCCTACTTTATTGTTTTAATCTGGGATCTTGTTCACAAATGAATAAATGAAAATTGGAGCGGGGTCTGCAGTAAAGCGCGTGCTGTAATGGTGAAGAGAGAGCTGAGTCAAAAGGCTTGATGTATCGATCAATCTGTTTTTTTACCTGGTCTGCTTCCCCCATGACCCGACCCCTGGTCAGCAGAAGAAAATGGATGGAAGAGATTTTCCCAGTGCAATAAAAATTTAATTTTGAGTGAAAGTGTAACATTTTTGTTGTGGTCTAGTTATTTGTTTACACGTCTCTAGTGACAGGAGTCTCTCACGTCAGTTGGTTTTTGGCGTGAGATCTCAAAGTGAGGCGTCTGCAGGCGTGAAAGCGCTCGGACGCAGAATGAACAATTGCAGGGTTCATTCTACACATGCATAGGCAGATAACAAAAAACAATGGCGGACAGCATTGTGCTGTGCTCTGCCACTTCAGCTGTTCAGTTTAACACAATTCCTGCTGAAAAATAGATCTGTGTTGCTTGGTTGGGCGGGTTGCTGCTTACGATGAGGTGGAAGCGAGTGAAATGGAAGCTAAGAGTTACAAGTGCATGCTTGTTCAATGATGTGAAAAAATCATAGCGCCATTTAGCGGCTTGGCATGAACAATAGATTGACTTGAGGTGTCCCGATGGTTGAAACATGGAACTTTTCTCCAATCAACATCTGAAAATACGAGCGTTTCCCAGACAGTGGTCTTGTGGAAATGTAGCCTTTAGATTAGGACTTTAAGCTGTAAAATACACTTGAAGTGTGAGATGAGATAGAGGAGAGGTGGAACAGGAACAGCTGCTTTTAATTTGAACGCCTCTTATTTGTATGCTAACGATGCTAACAGTTCCCTTCATTTCCATTAGAGAGGGAATGTTTGCTTTCCTGCTGGCTCTGAGTTGTTTGGAGGAGGTAAAACATGCAAATCAACACATTCTATCAGCATTTCTATGAAACTGCTGATGATGTAAACTTAGCTTCAGACCATCAAAAGGCTGGTGATGCAGAGCATTGTTATAAGCAAATTTAAACGCAGATAAGAGGGAATACTATTTTTTCAAATGTTCGCTTCCACTTTTTTCTTATTTGGGCTTCTTTGGTTGTTCTCCAGTTATTTTCGCTTGCAATTAAACAAAAGACCTTTGAAACATTTCAGCACTGGTCAGGTCAGGCATTAGTTCCAGACATGAGCAGGACCAGTTTATAGGAGGGAAGAGACAGTACTGTACCGACAGAACATATGACAATGCTGATCTTGTTGATGCTTACTGAAGAACTCTTTGCAGGTGATCAGATTGTGACTGATGTTCAATTAAAATTAATAAAAAATATTCCTGAAGATGTTTTAATCGCTGCTGAAACTTACAGTCAGATGGAGACAGTCTTGTCTTTCTGCTGGGAAGAAGTGGACTAAGCCCAAAGTTGATGCAGTTTAATATATCCTCAAATTAGATCTTTAGTAACTGGGTGGTTTGTGTTTTTTCCCGATTGACAGATTTAAACAAAAACTAAGTAGAGGTGATATACTAGAAATCCTGAGTCAGCAGTACAGAGTGGATGCTGTGGGATTGGTTGAGGCTCTCCAGCTCGCATGCCCCCTACTGAGCTTGTGTTCCTAACATGTGCTCTGCTGTTATGCAATCTGTAAAAGGGGAACGAGCCACTGCACGTCAGCCGCTGGGCTATTCTTAGAGCCGAGCGCTGAACCCAACATGGACGCAGGTTCAGCAAGCTTCCCTCCAGGAGCAAACTACGGCTGAGACTCTATCCCACAATAACACTTGATCTTCTTCCCTTCTGTTCAAGCATGGCCACATATCTGGTTTGATTCCACACATACTAATATACGATGGATTTAGCATTTTGGTGATATATGGTGCCAATACTTGTACAGTTGGTTAGGACCATTCTAAGCTAGTTATTAGGTATGTGGCCCATGCATGCAACAAATTTATGTAAACTGAATGTTTGTTTAAAAAAAAAAAAAGTCTATACCCAGAAATTTTAGAAAATAATTTCACACATTTTGCCTCATGAATATTAACATAAAAATGTATTTGGTTTTACTCTGGAATTTTGAAATATCATTATGTATAAGTTGATGTTTCATCTATATCTTTAGACATATTTCACAAATTTCTCTGCCGGTCACTCTGTTGTCCAGCAACACTTTCTTTGGAGATATTCTAAAGAGAACAAACCTATATCTGTTTTTGTTTTGAAAAAGCAGAGGGTTGGACGTTCTGTCTGAACATCAGCTGAGCACAACCCAGAGCAGCTCTCACAATGCTAAGGTCTTCATGTAGCATGAAGTCCAAAACTTTGGTGACAACACCACAGTTTCACAATTGAGGTACTGTAGTTAAATAACAAACACAATTAAAATAACATGAGGATAACAAAACCCTGCCGCGCCATGATGCTCCAACTACTTCCTGTTGTCTTCTTCATGGTTTGTGCCAGTGACAATATCTGGTTGTTGTTCACATCTCATGATTTGAAAGAAAAAAAAAATGCTTCTATTGCAGTTTTACAAAATACAATACTTTTGATGCAGCTGAAAAACCATTTTCAGCAATAAAGGCTTTTCTCAAAAGCCTTTATTGAGAAATGTGTTCGTTTGATAGTGTTGTTTCCATTAAGCAAATTTATATTTGTTACTCTAATTTTCGTAATTTTAAGGCCAATGGAAACGCAGCTGTCTTGTTCTTGCTGTATGTATGTTACTGTATATTTATATATAAGTGGGTCTTATACATATTTTCTTTGTACCTTTTTCATCTACCGAGGGGTATGACATTAATTATTTCTTTAATGAGGCTCAAAATAAACAACATGGAGCTTGCCTTTGAAAATGTAGGATTTTCTAAAAAACATTAATGTGCCACAGGACTAAATATATACACAGAAATTATAGCTGGATAACTGGACAGACCATTGTGGTTGATGCACATTGTCTCGCCCTATACCAGAACCAAAACCAGTTCTAGAAATGTAAACAAGTTACTACATTTTTAAATATTAAATGTCTAAACAAATCCTAAATGCACAAGGTGTTGCAGTTTCTTTAGTTGAACCTACAGCAAATCCCAACATTATCGGTTCAAAGAACAGAAAACGCGACATTTATCCAGTAAGGCGATTCCAGTGCAGCTGCTCTTTCCTGAGGTCGTTACTTCCCACTGCTGCTCCTCTGCAGGAGAATACTCAAGCAACCTGGGACTTATTTTGACATAATGTCCTTGTTCAGTTTTGATTTTGAAGAACTACAAAGAGTAAAATTTAACCTCTCTGCCTGTGAAAAAAGAAAGACAAGATTTGTGCTGAGTAAACTCACAGAGCTCAAGGTTTTGAGGAATAAAAATTTAACTTTGGTTTCGGATACTGAATGAGACAAAGCAAAGCTGGAGGTGGATCGTAAAAGTTAGGTTTCTTTCGTCATAAAGAGATTCTTTGACCGTAAGAACTGACGGCCTCAAAAGTAACTGTGTGTGTGTCGTCGCCTCATTCTGACCTCTGCACTCTGTTTCTCTGCAGACCTGTTGTCTCCGTGGCAGTGGACGAGGAAGGAAAAAGGACTCTGACAACCTGAAATGTGAAGACTCATGATCTAGAACTGAGCTGCAAGACAAACTGGAGCATTACTCCAAACCTCTGGGGCAGAAAAAAATATGCAAATAAACTCGTTACAATCTCACTTTTATTTTCTATTAGCTTACTGGGGAGATGGGCAATGCCATAGGGAAGTCAAGAGTGCTGGCTGGATCAGAAAGCAGCTTTCATTTTGTAATCTAGTTTGTTTTATGAGTTTGATCTTCCTTCACTTTTGTACTGTACTGAACTATGAGGCAGGTTAGCCGTGTTCTCACTGATTAAAGCATTCGTGGGACTAATAACTCTGAACAGCAGATGACTGCTACCCTCAAACATCCCTGTGCCTTTAAGAGGATTCACCCCGAGTCGACTGGATCTGCGGGAGAATTCATCCTGAAGGTTCTTAACCAAGACGGAAACCTGAGACGTCTGCAAGCTTGTGAAGTTTCAGGCTAGCAAAATGTGCAAACACTTTTGTTTTTAATGTTTTGACACTTTTTGAATGATTCATCAAGCGGGTATGATTTCAGAGGAGACGGTGAGGGGGGTCTCTCAGAGTTCAACACTGAGGTGCAATTAGGAATCAGCAAAAATCTCCCAGAATCTTAAAAACAGAGAGCGACAGCGATGTGTGTTGATAATGATCTGCGCCACATTCCAGAGGCAGAAGGATGAAGATCTAATGGGTGAACTCGTCATATCAGGCCTTTCAACCTGTGCAGTTGTAACCAAACAAGTAGATTTAAACTTGTCTTACTGGGCATTACTTCCTGTTTAAACCAAAGAGCCCCTCATGGACCAAGTGCACACGGTTTTTCTTTGCCATATTAGTTCTTCATGACCAAGGAGTCGGTTTTTGATGATTTCTTTCCAGCGCTAGCAGATGTTTTAGCAACTGAATGTTTTTATGTTGAGATTGAAGGTCAGGCTGACAGCCTCCTCTATATACATTAGAAAATGTGCAGATTTCAGCCATTTCCAGCATTGCACCTTATGTATTTTCAAGCTTGTAATGGGTTTGGATGATGTGAAGTGGGTTACTTTGTAGCTTTTACACGTGAGCAGTATCGAGTCTTTAAATATTTCACTGTCCGGTGCCATTTGGGGGTTTCTTCAGGAAATTGGAAGCTGTACCATCTGAGAATAATCCCAAAGGCACATGGAGACACTCGTCCTTTTCTCTGGTTCCTTCCCTCTTCTTATTGAAGTGATTTGAACGCCATCGGTTGTAGCCTGCTGACTGGTTAGACAGGAAATCACACAACGTTTGGACTTGTCTGCTATAGAGCCCTAAAGGCAAATGAAAAATCCAGAGCTTGAAGGACTTCCAAGGGAATATGACTGAACAAACAGCCTACAGAGAGAGAGAGCACGAAATGTTGACACCAGCCTCTCTTTGGGACATGAGTGTCCTTCAGTGATTTGGCTCTGCAGCCACAGCAGTTCTGAGACTTGTTTTAGTTCTTCTGCAGCGTGATCCTACCTCGTGCTTAACACTCATCACCCTCAACTGTCTGTAGTAATGTCTTAGGTGTGAGGATAGGGTGCATAGTGGCTGAGTAGGAAAGCATCTTACCTCATACTCAGTGTTTTATTCTTCCTTCCGTGGTTCTGGCTGGAACCAACATCTTATCTTTTTTCCAGAGTTTTGACTCGAGTGCATTTCACCTACGAGCCACAGTATGTTAATTTAAAAACTACAGCTCCAATAAGGGTTTTACCAGGACAATCTGAAGGCAGATGGTGGTATTCAATCCTCCTTTGGGTTCATCTGGATGCTCGGACTGGCATGAGATCAACAGGAAGATTGAAAATCATATGTAGATTAATTCTGCATGGAAGCCTGAGAAGGCTGCTTTTGTTTTGAAAGACTTCTGTAGTTGTTGGGGAAGCAGTGGGCTTTCTCCACGCTAAAGTCAACAACTGATCCAGAATGTACCATAGTTAAGTCTATGAGCTCAGGTTGTTGAAAACAGCAAATGAATTACGTAAAAGCTGTGGTATGCAACTCATAAATATTTTTTATATGTCTTTAAAACTGTCACCATGTCATGTCAGTATGTTATGAGACATTCTTAAAAGATTGATCTCCTCCATCTCCTTCCTGTTGCAGTCTGAAGAAATGCACTCCTCCCGACCAAAAACAACCAATCAGAGCCAGGAGGAGGGTCTTGGCGCTAATAGCGGGAAAATTACTAACCATACAGGTGGATAAACAGTGGAAAACCGTTTATGCACCATCTTTGGTGGCTATGCTAACAAGTCTTAGCCTTCATAAGAGGCTCTGCTAAAGGGGAGAAGCTGTTGATTGATGGCGCTAACACCTGTCTCCTGGTTCTGATTAGTTGTTTCTAGTTAGCACTAGGAGAAGGCTAGGAAACGTTACTTTTCTTTTTTCACACAGATTATCTCTTGTATTACACTATCACGATTTGGTGACAGTTTCAACAGACGTGTAACAAAATAATTTTTTCTTTTTTTAATAAAAGTTACATACTGCAGCTTTTAATTTCTCAGCATGGCGGGTCATGTTTTCCTGCTCAGCCATCACTGTGTTTTTGCTCTCAGTAACTTGTGTGGCCACAATACCAGCAGCTGGTTCTGCATTAAATATTCAGTGTGAAATGAAGTGACATCTGGTAGTAAAATGAAATGTCCAACTCTTATGGGAGCTGTAGATGTTAAAGGGTACCAAACATCAAGCTGTGAAGGTTTCAGTTCTACGATGTAGTAGAGCTATTCCTTTTTTTTAGTTTTTTTTTTTTTTTTTTTTAGTTTTTTTACCTGGAAGGTGTTAATTCTGTCCTGTTTTGTGTTTCATCTTTATAGCCACCAAACGCAGTGAAAGGTCATAGTTTATGTCACAGTTTGTGCTCACTTGCTCTGCTGCTGTTTTTCCATGTACCCTTTTGCAGAATATTGAGAACTTCACTTGAACACTATGCAACAAAAGATTTAATTGCCTCACTGTAAATGCTGCACAGAGCCAGACCCTCCTCGAACTCTTGTGGATGATATTTTGAACTCTTTCCATGTTTTAGTGTGTACAGAATTGTCTTTCAGGTGTAAAATAGTGACTTTTTTGTTGTTGTTGTTAATAAAGCTGACAGGAGCCATTAGATGTTTGAGGAAAGCATCTGTTATTTTGCTGTAAATATCTTTGACAACTTTTCTGCAAATAAAAGCTTAAAATGTGTTTTCATGGAAGTCGGTGTGTGATTCGGTGATGACGTCCAAACCTGGCAAGCAGAGGATTGGTTTGTTTTACAGTGACTGTGACCAGCAGTGTGTTTTCAAGCAGCAGGAGGTTGAATTCCCGCTGGATTAATTCAGTTTTATCAGCCTAGAAATACCAGACGGCCTTTGATCGCTTCAAACTAAAACCATCCTGCAGTCTGGAAATTGTTTTCAAATGCAAATGGAGGATCTTTTCCAGATTCCATCAATTGTTCTGGATACATTTAATTGTTTAGAAAACATTATTTACACACTCTCACACTCTAATTCAAGCAATAGAATCTAATATGATTGAATTCATTTTATATTATTTACTTTGAAGTTAAATTTGAATTATAGCCATGGCCCAAAGAAATGATCCAGTTAATTCAAATAATTTCTTAATGCCTTTCAAATCAAGTTAATACAAAATCATACAATTCAGTTCAATTCCTTTCAGTTTATTAAAACCAAGACCAAAAAACAGAGCAGCTGACATGGCTGCAGACCCCACACATCCTGGATACAACGGTTTGGTTGTCTGGTGAACACTTGACAGTATGTCCAAATTAACATGCATGTTTACATAAGTTCAGCCTGGTCTTCCTGAAAGACAAGCAGAATCAGTCACATTCCTAGTTTGTGCTCAACTTGGTGAATAAAACCAATTCTGATTAATTTAAATACATATAGAAACATATTATTCAGATTATATTGTTACGTCATGCCACTCCTGACAAACGTTTAAGGGATATTTCCAAGGAGATTCAATAAAAAAATTAAAAAAAATTGTGCATCTTGGTTTTTAATCTTCAGATTCTCATAAATTTAGTATCGTATCTCGGTTTTAGGTGAAGAATGACTAAATACATTTTCAGTCTGAAAGCAGGATTTCATGTCTTTGGTTCCCAAAACTTTTAATACTTGTACGGAGTTAAATTTGTTTCACAATTATTCAGTCAAAAACACCTACGGTCAAATAAAAAACTAACTAAATAAAATTGTGTTCAAAACATTTAAAAGTATAACAATTTTTTTAAAAGCAAAAAAAAAAAAATGTTTAAAAAACAATTTTTCTCAATTAAAATCACTAGTTTTGTGAAAAAGTTATTTGCAAAATACAAACTTGTATTTGAGCGTCAGAAATCTTAAGTTGCGCTTCTCAAACTTTTGTTTGCAATTCTAAGTTTTTGTTTGCGAATCTTTGGGACACGGGGAATTTCTTTTTCATTTGCGTTCCCTCGCAAAACTATTGCATTCTTTCCCAATAACGTACTGATTAATTCATGGGGTATAATTGAATACTGTAAGCCTTTCCTACGCTGGCCATCGTACTTTCTGTTATTCCAGTTTATGTGAGGTTTTTCTATGTATATTAATATCTCGTTGTGAAATATCTGAAGTTTGATATTTTTCTTTGGAACATTAATTCACCACAAACCTGAGATATAAACAGAAACTTTCCGTAAGAAGGAAAGAAATAAAAATACATCCAAACTATTTGGACTATTTCTGAGTTATTATGACGGGGTAATAAGTTATCTGACAGTTTTATTGTGTCTCTGTTGTGTTGGTCTGAATGTTTCCACGTGCAGTTTCTGATAACACAAACATAAACATGAAGTGAATAAATCGATTTTCAGTCTGTCTTTTTTTTTTGCACCAAAGAGTTAAGAATAAACACTGAGGTGCTTTAAATGTGAATACATTTGAAATTGACATTTGTGACTGTATACAAAATAGACCAGCAATACTGCAGTAAGTATAATGCGAGGGAACGTACAAATTTTGCAAGGTAACGCAAAAGAACATTTTTACCCCCATGTCCGCTAGAGGGCTCCGTACATTACCGCCACCATCTGGTCTGGAGTATGAACTGCGGCTAATACCATTCACTGAACTTACATCTGAAAATGGATTGGGTAAATATAGTCTCTGTGTTTCAGTTAAATAAATATATATTGAAACATAACTAGTCTAAATTACAAAGCACTTACAAATATTACTGAAATGTATTTATTTTGAGATTTGAGGTTCACTAAAATATACACAGAATGAATTTGAAAATACTACCAAACATTACCACTTCAGACAAGCATCGTTTGTATATATTTGTAATGTATTTTTAAAACGTACATTAAAAATATACGTTTATACAAATACATGCAAAGTGTATTTTTTAAATGATTATGCAAAGTATAACTTTAGTAATATATTTATTTGAAATTTAAAGTATATTTTAGAGAAAATACACTTTTAGAAAGTTTACCAAAAATACATTTTCAAAAAGAGCATTAGAAGCATGTTTTTAAAAATCCATTTATTTTACACTTTTAGTATAATCTTAATTAGCATACCCACTTGATAACCTACTAAAATATACTTAAGTACAGTATTACTGTTTTTTTCACTAGGGGAAGGTCATCACAACATCAGGTCACTGATTTTGATGTCCAGAAATCCAACGATTTACTGGATGTCAACCTTTGTTGTCATACCTGATGATAACTTGGTTCTTCTATTCAGTGTTGATTGAGAAAAGAAACAAATGTATCACAGAATGACAGTGTTTATGTTAAAACAGGAAGCCGAAAATCAGGTGAATTAAAATGGAAGATCTCTATGCAAAAATATATGATGACTGAATCTAATCAGATAAAAACTAAATGACTGACATAGGCTGAACTCCGGCGAACAGATTCATCATAAAATATTGAAATGCTAATTTTGAATGGAGAACTGAGACGAACAAGACAAAATGTCAGGAGTAAAGTGTGTGTGTGTGTGTGTGTGCTGGGAGAAGCGACGAATAAACAATCAAAAAAATATGCAGTAAATATCTGACATTTTGAGCTCCACAAAAGGGCTCGGATTATTGATTTCTGAAATGTATTTGTTTTTCTTTGTCTTATTGATCATCAAGTTTTCCATTAGCTTCTGTCCTTTCAACCATATGCCGTCTAATGCGTGAAGACTTTGTGATCTTTCTTCTCAGTGTGGACATGTAGGAAGACAAAACAATATGCTCGGCATCCTGTTTGATGCGGTTGAGTAATCTTTAATGAGCCTAATGGCTTCTGCCTTTCTGTTCAGGCCTCAGCTTCTCATAAAAGACTTATTGATCAGTTCCTTTATCTGCTTTCGAACACTGGACTCTTATTTTGTTGAAAGGGAAGAAGTCCAAGATGTAACTGGTGCTGCTTTCGATTTTTATAGATAATGTCACCTTTTCACATGAATCCTAATAATGCTCTCCCTGCATGCTCTACTTTGTCTCTTCATAATCTACAAACTCTGGGCAGATTTCTTTGGGGAAATAAAAGCTGTAATATCTCTATTAATAGTTAAGGCATTGTGCTAACTTGAAACGCTAGATGCAGTTCACATTTATTTTAACAAATGAAAACAGCTGAAAAATATTAACTCACTGATAAACTTTGCATTATCAGAATAGGAAGTGAGGGAACTCACTAGTTTGGGTCTAAGCAGGAATAAAGACGTTTGGGTAGAAGTACATCTCTGCTGAAGCGTCCGGTAAAAACTTGCTTGTGTTTCTTACAAAACATTTTTGGTTTACTGAAATGGCTTTATTAGTGTTTTAATGATGAGGACTTTGAAATGTCTTCAGTTTTAATGTCTGCGAGGTTAATATATACCTAGGGTTAAGGTGGTAAAGCCTTATTCCAAGTCATGCCAATGGACAAGACAAAAACTAGCCTGCTCTGGTGGTCAAGTTTAATGGCTGACAGGGCGGCTCAAAAAGCAGGGGGGCATGGAAGTAATTTGGAGCGAATATTTAGAGATTTCCTCTTAGGAAACGTAAAGTAAGGCAATTCTTTAGTGCAATGTTATTCTTCTGAAGGATTTTTCCTGCTGTGTGTTTTGAGCTCCATTTATAGAAATAGTCACTTTACAACATTTGGCCTTTAAAAACATGCTTCTGTAAGCTGTCTGTCTGTCTGTGTCACTCATTTTAGTTCATTTTAACATAAAATAAAATGTTGAAATAGATCACATTTAAACATTAGATTACATCAGCGATGAACATAAAAATGTGTCAGTGTCCAGCCTCAGCATCTGGACTGACGACTTACTGATGTCAGCTCTGCTGTGTTTTTATGTGACCCCTGTGTGAACTCTCCATGAACTCCTCATCAGAGGTTCAGAGTGGATAGAAAAAAGAAAAGAAAAAAAACCTACCCTGTGCATTAGGGAGGGGACCGGGAAAGACATGAGATCTTTAAGCCGCAGATCTGACTCAGATAGACCTAGAACAGATAGAACATTATAAGAGAGGCTGCAGAGTGAAACGATGCCTCAAAAGTAAAACCAGGAGTGATGGTGGAGGAGCTTAACATCGGGTTAGAACCACACAGACAAGCTGTCTGTCTCGCTCAGACCAGGCTGACCCAGTTCTGCTGCCTTGTTCCAGGGAGACACGTGGCGCCGACCGATCACTGTGACGTAAACACAAACAGAATCCAGCCTCAGGAAGGTTCCTCCAGAAAAGCCTTACTGGAATATCTCTTTATTAAAACACAAAATTATCTCCAAGCTGCTAGCAGACTTTAACTCCAGTGCTGAGGGACTGATTTGCACCTTACAGATTTATTTTCTTTTTTTTTTTCTTCCGTCAAACTCATTTTAATATTAGACAAAGGTAACTGCACATCAGCCCGAGGTGCAAATACTAAATACTGGCTGGAAGGGCTAAATAAAGTGCTTAAGACACACTTTTTTATACACAAATTAAAAATTTTATTTTTTTAATAAAATTGTCATTATTATTATTATTATTTTTTTTAGTTTTTTTATTTATTTTTTTTATTTTTTATTTTTTGCAGAAATCAGTAGAAAAAGGTTTTGGTAATTTGTTTAGTCAAAAAGCCAGATTTTGTTAATCATGACTGATTTCTAAAAACAGTAAGAAAATAATTATCCTTGGGAATGAGTGCTTCATGATCGCTGTCCTCACCTCGAAGACCTCCTGATGAGAGCTTTACGTAATATCCTGGGTTCTTTGTGACCTCCTGCAGCCGGGGAGCTACTGGGAAGACTAACCGGTGTGCTGTGTTTTCACTGTTTGTGGGTCTCTCACTGTGGATTACTGGAGTCAAAAAGCGTTAAGATTATTTTGCAGACCTCAGTTTCTCAACTGCTCTTAAATTTCTGCAGATTGGGGAAATGCGTGTTGTTGTTTTTTTTAGACCCGTAGATCTCCTGTGAGCCTACTTTCTGTAGTCTTTAACATATTTAAAAGGAATATCAGTCTCATGTGCAGACCTGGGATCTGCACATGAGACTGAGCTGAAATGTGATTATTCTCTCTGTTTCTCTTTGTGTTCCCATAAGATCTTCATCACAGATCTGAAACATTGCTTGTACAAAAATATGTTGAAAAATGAAACAAAACCAATAAAAATAACTCAAATACAATCACATGTTTATCAAAGTAAAAATATAAAAAGAAATACATGCAATCTTTTACCCCCTTATCACATTGTTTTTTAAATGTGAAAAAAAAAAAGAAAAGCAAAAATGAAATTACGCAAAATAGGCAGCGGGAAGAACCTTTTAGATATTTTATAATTGTTGAATTCATACATTTACAATATATTTATTGAATCAGTTAAACTTACTGTTAGCTGAAGCTCAGAACTGACATCACTCTGAAATTGACGGTACGTAGATCATTGATTCATGTTTTAAACATGAGCTCAGACTCACACCTGAACTCTGAACTGTTGACATTTCACGACCATCTCTCTTTTAACGTCAGATTGTGACGTCGTGCGTGTGTGTGTTTGTGTGTGTGTGCAGTCGGTCTGTCCTTTGACCCAAGTTGGGGCTTTAATCCCAGCGCTCGTCACTTCCTGACCTCTCTTCTCCCGTGAGGCAGCTGGAAGTGTAGACAGACACACATGGATCTGAGTAATCCTAATTCACCTGCCTTTAATCTGCTGTGAGAACAAACTTTAAATGCCCTGTGGCTTGCTCCACATAGCCTGGATTGGCCCAGATGATGGTTATTCTTTTAAGAATGACACGGCAGGAAAAGCAAAGTTATCACTCCAAACAAGTCTGCATTTATCAAACAATTAGTCTCATTTCCTATAAATGGATTCACATTGGCAGTTCAGGTTAGTTTTCTTTTCTACACCACCAGTATTCAACAAATGTTGTTTTGAGGTACTTTACAAAAAATATATATTTTGATTTGATCCTGGTTCTCAAACAGTGCAGTAATTCAGTTCATTATTAAAAAACAGTTTTGAAAGTTTTCTATGTAAGGAAACCCAGCAGATTGCATCGAGTCACTGACTTTCGGCATTCACTCCTCTGAATCAGAAACTCTTTACTATCATTGTACAAGACAGTAGAACGAAATTTTAAAAAATAGCAACTCTCAAAGGCAGTGCAAAAAAAAACAAAAAACAAAGAATAAATAAGTATATTTAAATAGATATAAAATAATATTGCAGAGACAAATATAAACAATCAGGATCAGGATCTTAAGAAAGAGATGATTTTTCAGGGCTTGGATGAAATTGTGGTGTCCAGGACGACAACTGCACTGAAACGCCTCGCTGAGCGTGAGACTTGGCTGGACTGTGAAGGGGCCGTGGTGACGCTGTGGCCTCTCCGGAGTCAGTCCTGCAGCTCTCCAGAGATGGAGGAGACATAGCGACAATCCTTTCACACACCCGAGTCAAACTCTTGAGAACTCGACTGCATACTGAAGAGGTGATTGAGTCATTTGATTCAGGTGCGCTGGAGCAGGGATACATCTAAAAGCTCCAGAACATCAGGACATGAGGATCCCTGGACTGATGGACTGAACCATTCTGGGGAGAAATTACAAGAAGCTACATGCTGCAGCAGCTGACACAGAGGAGACAACTGCTGCCCCGGTTCTTCACCAGACGAAGCCAAGCGAATGGCAATGAGAGTGCCACTGTTTCCTTGTAACTAATAATAACTGGAACAGAAATTCATTCTAGTCTGGACTACAAGTTATTAGTACTTCTCTTTTTTGCCACTGCGTTTTAATGTTCTTATTTCCTTGCCCTTGGCCAATATTCATCTCCACTGGCTTGTCTCTAACTCACTGGATTAGGTCAATATCCTTCAGGAAAACTGACGAATGGGTCGACAAAAATGATTTGTGTTGTATTTATTTGGCTAAATTTTGACAGTCTCATGTCAGTGAATGGAGCATCGAACAGTACGCCATAAGGCCTCTCAAGCCCTGGGTAGAAGGTAAAATAAATGCAGCAAAAACTAAAAATGCTGGAGGAAAATTAGCTTCCATTATCAAACTATGGCTTCAGATAACATTTACCATCCAGTCAGACAACAACCTGAAGCGTCCAGCTAAAGCTACACACAGAGATGGTTTGAAGACAACAAGGTGGATGTTCAAGAGAGGCCCAGTCAAAGCCCAGGTGCATATACTAAATGCTGACAGGAAGGGGGTGAATGTTTACGCAATTATTTTAGGTTACATGTTTTTTTCTAATGTTCATTATTTTGTAGAAATCAGGTTTTTCTTTTATATTAAAACATTTTTTTTTTGTCAAAAATGTCACATTAAGCTGCTCATGACTAATTGTAAACACAATTAAAAGGTAAAGCTTCATAAGGACCTACTGTACTTTTTACATGCATTGTACTTTTGAATGGTAAGATTTTAAAACATGGGAGACATTGTCATTTTGCACACACTGTTTGCAGTGACTGACCTCGATACGAAGCCAGTGTGCATAATTTTACACATCCAGTCAGTGGATGAACTGAGATGCCGAGATGCAAACTGAGTGAGTGCATTGCTCAGTTTAACGGCTGGCTTTAAAGGGTTGGATGCGGCTCTGTCTTTTTTTGTGGCACACTGTACAGAAGCACATAGTGTTCGGGACATGATGTCCTGTCACATTTACAGCTGCGCCCTAATCCTGGGAACTCAGTGTTGTAGAAAAACATTCAGTCTGAAGGAAGCGTTGCTGCCCTCCGTCGGCTGGAAATCAGTTTCACACTGAAAATTACCACTAATGGTAGAACTTTTTTTTTTTTTTAAAGTAACAATACTTTTTAAAGTAGTTTTTAAGCAACATATGTTATGTTGGGTTTACAAAACAAATTGACAAATTTGCAAAACAGTGAGTTTTCAAAATGTTTTAGGTATTTGGATCTAAACCTTGATTCTATGATAACTCTGACTGCAAGTGAGAAACTTACAACTACACAGCAAATTGTGAAGTGTATATGTTACACTTTAAGAGTAAACCAAACTTGGTGATCATCTGAGTCCAAATTCCCAGTGCTGAAAGAACACTGGACATAAAATAACACCAGAATATTGCACAATTCTAACACTTTGAGAGTGTATACAAACTCTTTTACCGATAGATCTCAATCTCTCCACACAGACAGAGGGAGAGAGATGTTTGTATCTTTTTCTTGGTATATAAATATCTGGTTTCAACTGTGCCTTTTTTTTAGGTGGCCATGTTTCATGTTTTGCGACTCCTGGGGACAGTTCAAGTGTTTTGTTTTTCATGTGGGAAAAATGTACAGTTCTTGGCATAAGACAAAGACACCGGAAAATGCCAGCTAGTTATCAGTAGATATGCTATTAGAAATTGAGTAGAGCTGTGATTATTTTCAAGGACACTTTCCAAGTGTTTTCCTTGAACAATCTTAATTGTAAACTCTACAAATAGTATTGTAGAGTTGTAAAACTGTTACAAATAGTATTTTAGAGTTTACAATCTTAATGTATTCATAAGGTGATGATATAACTTAAAATAAATCCTTACAAGATAGACCATGTCAAAATGTGAGCTAGGGTTTGAAAACAATTTCTATTATTTCACTAAGAAGAGAATGAAGGTCTAAAATAATAATAATAATAATAATAATAATAATAATAATAATAATAATAATAATAATAAATGACTTAAACTGTTACATGTAATCAAACTAAGTTTGCCAAACTTATTTTTTACATTTAACATGAAAACCTAAACTTCATATATTTACTTGGATAAACTTAATTTCATTACTTATAAATTAAGTTTCATTTAAGTTGGAACACCAGCTTCGATATACCAACCTCTTTCAGACCAGATAATGATGAGGGCCAAAAATCACAAATACATTTAAGTCATTCCATCCCTTCCCTGGACCTGGAGATAAAGCAGATCTATTGGTGGGAGCTCCAGATATTAGCCATATCCTAAATCACATGCTCTCCAGATGAACCTAAAGCATTAGTTTTATGTGTTGGAAGATAAGGGCCAATATGCAGGATTAGAGCAGGAAGATATAGCTCTACTCAATTTATATGTTCCATTAAAATGGGCCTTTAAGGCCTGCACTCTATAAATAACACCAGTAAAGATTTTGATGCAGTGACTCCTTTAATACAAAGATCTATGAATGTCTGACAGAGAAAAGTCATTTCTGCTGGAGCAGAAACGGCTCCAGTCATTCTGACGGGGATTCTTGACAAAAATCCCTTTCAAAAATATGGATTTTTCCCTTTTTCTTTTTGTCAATAGGGAAAAATCCATCTTCCCCACAGTTGGACCAGTAACCTGGCTCACAAAAAGCTGACATAATAACAGCATTGTTATCTTAATAACAGTAATATGTTATTAAGATAACTGTATAAGAATACTGTATTAAGATACAGTATTATGTATCTTAATAACATAAGATACATAACAACTTAATGCTGTTGTTAAGATAACAGCATTAACATACTGTTATCTTAATACAGTGTCTTATTACTGTATAAGATACTGTTATCTTAATACTGTTAAGATAATAGTATCTTAACAACATTAAGATACTGTTAATCTTAATTAAGATTAATAGTATCTTAATATTGTTAATATACTATTATCTTAATACAAGATAACAGCATTAAGTGTGTTTAAAGTTATGTCAAAACTGGTACAAGCATGATGTTAGTGTACTTCATTTATATGTACTACACTTAATACTTCCTATACTTAAAATGTACTTACACAAATGTAAGTATGTTTGAAATATACAAATATATATATATTTGTTTTCTCACCTGGGTCTGAATGTTTTGAACGCATCATACATCATCTGGCCATCTTGACGAACCCAACGTCGGGTCGCCCGAGATAATAAATTATGTGACGTCATCGGACAGACTCCGCCCAGTTGTTTTTGTTCCGCCGAGAGATCCGAGCCGTCGGTTTTAAACCAAATAATGCTGCCATAAAGGATGTAAGCTACTTTATTAATTATTTTTATGTATTCATTTTTTTAAATCAGACACGTTCATTTAGCTGAACTCGGCTTCACCTCGGAGTCTGAGACCGAGAGCTCAGAGCGGAAGTCATGTCGGCTCCAGCTGATTCTCTCTGGATGTTTCGGGTGACCAAACATGGATCTCCGTGAAGTGGAGCCCCCGCTGGAAGCCTCCGTGGACTAGGATGGTCTCTACTCCCGTGGAAGTGGACGCAGCCGTTGTGCTGCTGGGGGCGAGTGTTACTGCCATCACACACCCGCTCCTCTACGTCAAGCTGCTAATTCAGGTAGCCCACCCAAATATAGAGAGACAGAAGAGGTGGATTATATATGTATAGATCGAATCTATCTACCCTGTCTCTGTTACAGATCATTAAACACATTGATGAGCTCATCTAATGTGTTTAATGATAACACTGTTATCTGTCATACACTGTTATGATAATACTTGGTATACTTAAAATGCACTTACGCATATGTAAGTATGTTTGAAGTATGCTAAAGTGTTTTTTCTCACCTCTGTCTCCACCTCAGATCAGTTTGTGTTTTCTCCCTTTCTTCGTTTTTGCAGGTGGGACACGAACCTCTTCCTCCAGCTGTTGGGACAACAATGTTTGGGAGACCAGTTCTGTACCTGCCTGGTTTCTTTAGCTATGGTGAGTTACATGTGGGATATCCAAAGACCAAAACGTTCTTCTGTGGGGGCGACTGTGGCTCTGTGTTGTAGGTTCGATTTCAGCTTCCTCTTGTTGATGTGCCACTGGGCAAGGCAATGAACCCCAATTTGGTTGGATGTAGTTTATGAAAATATCAACATGTATTGGCAAATCAGATCACAATCTGCAGTTGATTTGAGGCTACAAACTGGGATGCACATCAGTGCCACGACTGAGTGTGTGACAGACTGTATAAACATTTGTGTGGACAACATTATCCACACCAGACTACTGTCTTCCTTTAACAAACCCCAGATCACACCAGTGACCTGAAGAAACTGCTGCACATGAAAAAAGTAAGGGAGGAAGATGAGCAATTACTGAGAAGTTTACAAAAAGTAATGGAGGTGTACATGAAGAAGCTGAAGAGCAAGTACCAGCAGAAGAATATCAAATATATTTTTTGTCAGAGATGAAGAACGTCACAGTCTTCAAGCCGAAAGTCTGACTGATGGAAGTCCAGACAAACGCAGTGAACTGAACACGGTTTTCAACCGGTAGCAGGATCAGCATCCTCCTCTCCTCCCCCCAGCCAAACATACATCACACCTTCCTTTGACCAACAGCTCGTCTGTCATCCAGTGTTTTGTTTTCCACCTTGACTATGAACCCTTTTGCTTACAACTCTGTCTTTATCCAAATCAGGAGATGCTGGAGCTCCCTTTGTCTCATCCATCTCTTTGTGCATCTCTAAAAGTCAGGTGAAGATGTAGATGAGTGTGTGAAGTGGAACCAGGCTGCAGGTCCAAATAGTGTCAACCTGAGTCCTGAAAGCAAGCGCCATGCAGCTCTGTGGAGTTCTGCAACATTTCTTCCACCTTAGCAGGAGCCAGGAGAAGGTTCAAGTGTTGTTGCTGCCCTGCTATGGCACCAAAGAAAGCTTACCCATCAGTCATCGGTGGCAATTGACCAGTTACCTTGACATCCAAAGTTATGAAGGTCCTGGAGAGACTACACTCGGCCCACCTGAGTATTATTGCTTACTCAAGTGTACACGACAATATCACAACCCCTTGCAGTTTGCTTATTGCTGTTGAGTTGGAGTTGAAGATGCAGTCATATGCCTGGACAAAGGAGGCAACACTGTGAGGATCACATTCTTTGATTTCTGCTTTGTCTGAAACTCCAGAAGACACAAGCGGAGGCCTCAACAATCGCCTGGATTAATGACACGCAGATTTAATTTTCTCGTGGGATGAATAAAGTATTTTTCATTTTAAAAAAGGCACAGTGTGTGACCTACATATGCTGGGGCAATATTCTATCGCAGCATGTTTAACGTGTTAACTAAATGTGCTAACTAACAACTAAGAGGAGGTGTGTTTGTTTTCAGCTCAGTATATTCTCAAAGTGGATGGAAAGCTGGGACTCTTCCGGGGCCTCTCACCTCGTATTGTATCCAGCACCATCTCTACTGTGGTCAGGGGCAAAATTAAACGGGTAGGGAAGAGACTTAACATTGTGGTTATATTAACACAACAAGCCACGCTTTGCTCCCTGAGATAGAACCTAAAGGTAGTCACTTGTTGCATACTTGGAAATAATACTGAAAGTAATAGAGCTTGGAAGTTTTCCTGTACAACACCAGATGTACTCAAGTTCAATGTTTATGTTCATTTATTTAGATGTTGTTCCCAGAGCTCTGGATGCTTTTTACTGCTGTTCTACTGCATTAATAAACACAGATCTTATAGCAAAGATTATTTTCAGATGCAACTTTTTATTCAAATTGTAACTTTTTTCTATAACCAGAGGGAGCTTCAGTCCAAAGATGAGCACCAGAATTCCTTTAGAAAATTGGTCCAAGAGGTGAGAGGTCAATGGTTTCTGAAGAATCATTAGCAATAGAGTGTTTTCTGTCTCTTTAATCCAAGTAAGACGAGGGTTAAACTGACAGTTCATATGTTTCAGTATGCCGTGTTGAAATCAAAAGTCATAATGGCCTTCTTCTTTCAACTTTTTTTTCTCAGACATCACATGAGATGGTCTTTCAGTGCCTGACCAGAGTGGCCACCCATCCTTTTCATGGTAATCCCTCAGTAAGATGGTTTCCTCTACACAGGTTTGGAACTTGCCTCTGACTCTCATATCACCAGTAGAACCAGTTTAAGAAAAAAAATCTTCCCTTATTCAGTGTTTTTTTTTTCTGTCAGTTCTGGCCTTAATATTGTAAAGTGTCTTGTGACGATGGAACCCATTACCAGTTTTATTATTTGTCATTTGAAAATGAGAAAAACGTTACAACATCAGTAGAATCTTGTAAAGTTCTACTGATGGTAGGAATTTACAAGGTTTTACTTGGATGGCGCATGTGAAATAATTTCAAGCAAAAGAAGCAAAAAGAAGCCAAAGTGGCGTGTTGTTTTTATGCAGGACAAAATTAACACTTAACTGGTGAAACCAACAAATGTGCCTCCCACTCTCTAGACTGCGTGCCCTGTTATCAGTCCGATAAAGGCCGAGGTGATGTGCGGTGCTGCTTCTGAATGAACACCAGAGTCAATAGATTATCTGATCAGCTGCTTTGTTTTTCTTTGGCAGTCATGTCGGTGCGCTGCATGGCCCAGTTCGTTGGCAGAGAGACCGAGTACAGGTAAGGTCACAAGATCTGGTCCTGGTACAGTGTAATAGCTTCCTATAAAGTTTTTCAAGTCAACAAAGATGTGGGAACAGCCTGTCACTGATGGGGATCCACATTGAGGGAGATTGCATTGTTCTCTCTCTTCCTTGGACCTTTTGAGTTCTGGACATGGCAGACTGACTCCTTCCTGGTGACTTTTAGCACACTCCCCCTTAACAAATGAGGGCATACAAATAGATGTTTCATTGATGTGATTTGTTTATGTTGAAGTCAGAGGCAGTTTTGATTTGATAAACTCACTCACACTATTAGGATACCATCTCTTGATATCCATTTAGAGCAATCTGCCCTGGCACAACTAGTGTTTCCATGTGCTTAAAGAAAAAAAAAAAAAAAAACTGGTGACACCAGTTGTTTCATATGTAAGTGCAAAGTATAAAATTACTCAAATCCCAACAGAGAAGACAAAATGAAGAAATATTTAGCTTGCATGTTGTTTTGTTTTGGTCTTAGCAAATTTGATTATTATCCTCCAAAAAGGGTAATAATAAAGCTGAAAAGTACTAAGTGATGTGAATACTTTTGCATAATAAAAGTTTTGCATAATTTAGCATATTTTGGCTCAAACATGCTAAAACTAAACTAAAATTTTAAGCCACCTTCACTTCCAGGAAACAGAATATCTTTTTTTTTTTTTACAATAAACTTAAAAGTAAAAAAAGGGAGTTGAAGCTAGTCAAACATATTTGTACCTTAAAATATTATTACTTTAAGGCAGTCCTTCTAAAACTGTGGTCCCCGGACCACTGGTGGTCCGCGGGCGCCCCCTGGTGGACCACGGGGTACTGCATGTAAACGACCGTTTATTCGCCGTGCCGTGAGGTCAAAGTGCCACTCTACAAAAGGATTGTGCTAAAAATAATTATGTAAAGCTGGCTTAAAACCGGGTTTTACACAAGAAAAGCTACAGATCCCGGTGGAAAGAAAACAACTCCAGGTCTACTCAGAGGAAGAAAAGTCATCATAGCTGCTGAGAGTTGATGTGTCCAATCAATCAGGAGTGATTGGATTCAATCACTACTGAATACAGTCAGGAGTGATTGGATTCAATCACTACTGAATACAGTCAGGAGTGATTGGATTCAATCACTACTGAATACAGTCAGTAGTGATTGGATTCAATCACTACTGAATACAGTCAGTAGTGATTGGATTCCTTTGAACGGTTATTGGGGACTCGCTCCAGTTCGTCAGAACTGTTCTTTGTTTCAACATAATTCAACACAAGACTTTAACATAAAGTCAACATGTTAGTTTAGTTCAGACTTCTTGTTGAGGTTTTCAAAGGTTATTCTAGGTGACATTTTGCAGAGACATCTGAATGAAGACATCACTCCCTTCATCCCACCAGTCAAGTCTTTAATCACTAATCCTGATGTAATCATATGGTATCATTTGTGTCTGGTGAAATATTGCTGAATGTGTTTTCTCATTTGCAGTGGTGTATTCAGTTGTATCATGAAGATATTTAAGGAGGAAGGATTGTCTGGATTTTATATGTAAGTGGGGCGAGCTCTACAGTCCTTACGGTGTGCTTCACTCCTTACGGTCTGATCAGTGTGCTTGTTTGCAGCGGCTTTGTTCCACATGTGCTGGGAGAAGTCCTTTTCCTGTGGTGCTGTAACCTCCTGGCCTACTTTATCAACACCTATGCTGTAGACGACAGCGTACGTATACCGGCTGTTTGTGTACCAGCTGTGATGCTGTTTGATTAGAACATGCATTAAACATTGAGGCCTGATGGTTTGGAGATGAACATGAGAAGAGTTGCAATGAAGTTCGTCCGAGTCCAAACTACTCCAAGCATTTTTTTTCTATAGGTATTGGAATAAGTCGAATGTTGCACCAGAGCATTACTTAATGCAGTGGTTTCAGTTAGCTAACACTGACCAACAAGTTTTTATCAATTGTCCTTTCTTCATTAGTTTTTTTTTTAATTCTTTGTTTCTTTTCTTTCAAGAAATACACTCACTGGCCACTTTATTAGGTACACCTTGCTAATACCAGTTTGGATTCCCTTTTTACCTTAGTTCTGAATAACTAAGGCAAAAGACTAAATATTCCAGAATGGCCAAAATAATGTGTTATAAAAAAGATGA
Source organism: Poeciliopsis retropinna (assembly GCA_010277075.1). Classification (NCBI taxonomy): domain Eukaryota; kingdom Metazoa; phylum Chordata; class Actinopteri; order Cyprinodontiformes; family Poeciliidae; genus Poeciliopsis; species Poeciliopsis retropinna. The sequence goes on from VMRM01000009.1 coordinate 4,827,825, forward strand.
CACTAATGAGCCCAAAATGTCCCAGGAAAATATCCCCCACACCATTTCACCAGCAGCAGCCTGTACCGTTGACACAAGGCAGGATGGACCCATGCTTTCATGTTGTTGACGCCAAATTCTGACCCGAATGTCGCAGAAGAAATCGAGACTCATCAGACCAGGCAACGTTTTTCCAATCTTTTATTGTCCAAATGCAGTGAATCTGTGTGAATTTTAGCCTCAGTTTCCTGTTCTTAGCTTACAGGAGTGGCATTCGGTGTGGTCTTCTGCTGCTGTAGCCCATCCGCCTCAAGGTTCGATGTGTTGTGGTTTCAGAGAGGCTCTTCTGCAAATAATGAGTGGTTATTTGAGTTACTGTTGTCGTTCTATCAGCTCAAACCAGTCTGGCCATTTTCCTCTGACACCAACAGGCATTTGCACCCACAGAACTGATGCTCACTGGATACTTTGTTTTTGGATTGAATTGCTGCCATGTGATTGGCTGATTTGACATTTATGTTAATGAGGAGTTGGACAGGTGTACCTAATAAAGTGAGTGTATTTACAGCTTTTGAAGCCGTTTTACCTCCAGCTTTAGGACCGTTTTCCATAGGCTCTTAGTAGTTGTGTTAAAGGTTACCTGAAGGATCATGAACTCTGAACTCTCAACCTCTTTGTATCAGTTCAGTCTTTACTTATTGTCTCATTCTTCCTGCTAGATCACATCATTGGTTTCAATGTTTCTGTTTATACAGTGTTCCATTTATTTTAGTATCGTACCATCAAGCTGTCAGGGACTCCACATGAAATTAGTACTTTTGGTTAAATGGAAAACTAACATTTTCATTAATGTGCATTGTTTACCTCCTGTTCTTGTTTTAGTTTAGTCAGGCATCAACAATAAGAAGCTACACAAAGTTTGTGATGGGCGTAAGTTTATTATTATTATTAGCACTTTGATTTTGACAGCTAATGATGGTTCACGGTTACTTTAATGATGACTGCATTTCTCTAGATTACACTGAGTGTTCTGACTTACCCTTTCACGCTGGTTGCTGATGTAATGGCCGTCAACAACTGTGGGTGAGTAACAGAATGAGGCGCGATTTATTGTTTTCCATTTGAGGTCTGGCAGATTGTTTTAACAACCTGGAAGTTTGTCATCCGCATTCATCCCTGAGATCAGTGAAAAACTTATAAAGTAATTATTTAAAAGTTGGAAAAAAAATGTAAAACTGGGATTAAATGCAGAAATAATTTATTCAAAATGGAATTAATTACATGTTCCTTTGTTGAGTGTATTGTGGGCGGGACTAGGGCTGCATCTAATGTCTGATTGGCTGTGTCAAGCAGATTCTTTCAAGTTCGCTATGAGGTCAGTATTTTCGCTGGAAGTGTGGGAATAATGTCAACAAATTGTCAAAATGCATTTACCACAATCTCTGAGCAACTCCAACGTCTGTTTTTAGCTTTGCCTGGAACATTTTTAATAAATTCACAAGAGAGTTCACTGTGGAGAAAGACTTCAGACGCTCATTAGTTAACAGCGACTTATGCTTTCTCTTGAACTCATAGGAGAAACTTTCGACTAAACTAGAGGCCGGAGTTGCTCATCCCAGCTTTGTGGTAAATAAATTGCAACCATTTAATAGTGTTATTGAAATTCTTTCTGAACTTTCCAGCGGAGATATTGAACTGACACTGAGTCGTAGCAAACTTTGAGGGGTGAAGTGGAATAATTTATTCAGTGATGAAATAATGATGCCCAGTATTTAAAATAAAATGAGTACATTTAGTTAAGACATAATTAAATAGGTATCTAATGCATTATTTCTGTATTTGTTTATAGTTCTAATAAATGGACACATTAACGTGAAGTTTTTTCACAGATCAAAGTCGGATTCTATTTAAATCCTCAAAGGCTTTAGGCAGCATCTTGAGCTGATTGTCAGAATCACAGAAAGTAGAATCTGATGTTTCTCCAGGCTGCCGCTTGGACTCATTCAGCTCTGTGTTTCCAGTCTGGCTGCAGGTCTTCCTCCTCGGTTTCCTGTCTTTAAATCCTGGCTGCACTGCTGGAATCATCTGAGTGCCGAGGTATGCCGACATTCTGACCTGCATTGACCACAAGTCCATCTTCCTGTCCTCAGAACATTTAGAGCTCTACTGTTCTCCCCGACCTCCTTCAGGGTCAGCTCTTCAGAGGCTCTAGGCTCTTTTTCCGCCGGGTGCCCGTGACTCTACCGCCTTCTGTCGAAGATTAACGTGGTCATCACTTGCTAGGAAGAGATCTCATCCCGGGGCTACGTTCCAGATAAAGTAGAAGAGGCAGCGCTGTTCATGGTTCATCAGGTTTTTTACAGAATTTGGGGCCATTCAGCCCACTGCACTCCAGTAACTGTGACCAGTACACACCACAACTCTCATGTCTTCACTGCAGCAACAAAGGATCTGTGCTGATTAACTGGAGAAAATGTATTGATGGCCTTCATGACAATTAATTTTGCCCTCATTCGTTTTTTGGTTTTTTTATATACATTTTTGCCTTCATTTTACTTCCTGTGTGATGTTCACATGGTGCTCTGTGTTTTTTGTTTTGGGCCGTTCCATGTCATTATATTCTGTGTCGCTCCCTGATTGATCCCCTTCTCTCAGTCACAACCACGCTGCCATATTATCGAACGCTTTCAGCAAGGAGTTTTCCAGCACTCCCATGTCCTCATCGTTGCAACCACGCTCTTGTTCCCCGGATTTGCCCCTTTTGCCTTGCGGACTATTGCTGTTTGCCCAACTGGATCTCGGCCCACGCCTGTTTTGGTTGCACCGCTCACACTGACGCCCACTCCCACGGATTCTGCTCTCTGCATAACTTCGACCCGTCTCACCAAGGATTTGGATCTGGACTTCTGCTTCTTCACAGAGTTGGTGTTGAGATGCGAAGCAATCTCAGCAGAGATCTGTCCATCTATCCTCCTGGACAGATGGTTAGAAATTCAGTTATGTGGAATCCAACATTTAAGGGTATTAGATTCCAGTTTAGAGGCAGTTTCACTGGGAATCAATTAATTGTTGAACAAACAAAAACTTTGGTAAAAAAAAAAAAATTACATTAAAATCTTTTATGCATTCATTTCATGTCACATAAAGTAACTTCTGTTATGTGGTCAGATTTGACCAATAACCCTAACAAGATGTTTCAGTTCACCGATATTTGACACACAAAAAATAAGAAATCCAAACGGGATGTAATGACTCAATTTTAAACACATCGAGGAGTGAAACTGCATTCCCAGTTCAGCATGGCCACCAAGGATCAGAGCAGCAGCAGTAAAAGTCATCATGCTGAATGGACAACCAGCCACATTAAAACTTACAGCAGAAACAAACACATTTACAGCCCAAAATCTAAGCTGAAACATTCACAATTCAATAAGATGGTGCAAAATAAAAATGCAGTCCATTTTTGATAAAAAGCTATCACTATGAGTCAACCTGGGATATGTTCTGAACCTCTAGAAAACCTGCAGTTTTGGGGTTAATACACAAGAAAAAAAAGCTGCGTTTTTTTTTTTTTAATGTTTTGATGTCTTTGACACCTTAAGGTGCTTCTGTTGTTTTTAGAATATAAAAGAATGTTTTTAGAATTTTAAAAGGCTACTTGTCACAACTCTTCTACATTCCTCCTTCATGTTGGTTTCTGATGAGAGACTCTGAGATCACAAAGCAGGACTGAAAAATGGACACCTTCCCATTACCTCCATCTAAACACTTCTACAGGAATACGAGGTTCAAAACTATAAAACACCAAAAAAGCTACATTATACTATTGAAAATCAAAATGTGGAGGTAAAAGAACCCCAAACATCATCCAATATGAACATAGTTTATTTAATCAGTGATTTACAACAACCATGAAATAGAGTGGGACAGTGCAGGAGGGGTCAGTCCTCGTTGGAGGAGGGCAGGATGATTTTGCTGGCGTTATAGTAGTTCTCCTCGATGAGTGGCAAACCGTCTTTCTCTCTGAGCTGAATGAGTCGTTCTGCTTCCCTTCTGGCCCACTTCCGCATCCTGGAAGCCACAAATACTGGTTAGGCCTCACGATAACATGAAAAGTGCCCACATAGGACCGTTTAACTTTGTAGTCTTCACTGAAGTCAGCGCTTGCCTCATTAATTTATACTGGATCTTTATTTAAACAGTCGAACCAAACTGCAGAGGTAGTGAGGAAAACTCCTTCCTGCTTCCACTAAAAAGCTAAAATACAAAAGAGGTAGCAGCCAATAGCTGTTGCTCATCAATTTGTGAAGGGCTATGAAACCATTTTCACCTTTTTGACTCCCATCATTATACTGTAAGAACATTTATTGTAAGGCAGCACCATATGCAGGATATACTCATCACAATATCAGTGTGTGCAAAATTCACATCACATTTTTGTTTTTTTTTTACCAAACTACTAGCTTCAAAACAGCTGCAGTTAAGCCAAATTATTTCTATAAACAATAATACTGTTTTGAGACCATTTTCAAATAACATGAAAATGGTCTCAAAAAACATTTTCATACGTTTTCCACCAGCTGAAGTCTTTTGTCCTCCAGTCTTTGGTATAACAAGACACGAAAAACAATCGTGAAACAATCAAGCTTGTTTTAAGTCCACCTTCTCAAAGGCCAATAAATTTAATTTGTAATGAATATAGAACACTAGAACTGGAAAACATGTTAAATATCCAAAATAAATAAACAAAACAATAAATTAAATGGATATTGAAGTTTTTGTAAACAAAACAGCTCTTCAAAAAAGGGGCTCAATGGAACCAATGCACGGACCAGACTTTGGTAGAAAGAGATGCAAGAAAAACAAACAATCAAGAAATGATCAACTCGTTTTAATTTATTGTATCATTGCTTTTTATGACAGGCTTGCCTACCGTCTTGTTTTGCATTTGAATAACCAACACATTTTCTGCAACCATAGTCGTCGGAACAATGACAACATTTTTGGGTATATACCCGTTTCTCATCGGGTTCTATTTTGACAGTCATGGCTTCTTGGGTTAGAGAGATTTAAAGGAATATTTCAAACAGCAGCTGAAACATTTTGCACTTCCAAATATTTATGAATAAACTCTTTCTGCATCCCTGACGTCTGTCTCCTTACATCTGAGCAGAACCAAAAAGAAAAGAAACTTACCCATGGTCTGGTAAATAGTGGATAAAGGTTCCTCCGATAACAAGAGCCACAGAGATGCCCAAGAAGAAGCCCACCTTCATGTTCCTCTCATCCTCTACAGGATCGGTGGAGAAGCCATGGAAGTCTGGATTCTGATCAAAATAATAAGTAATACATTAGAAACTCTTTTCAAAAAGAGAAGGCTGTCGAAAGCTGACCTGAAACAACTGTTATGGGTTCTGTGTTTTCCTCTATCGCTTATCTGCTTACACGCACAGCGCTGCTGCTCACATAACCATATCACATAAGACTGGCTATAGTCACACGTAAACAAAATGAAACTGATTACATAATTCTTCAGGGAACAGGTTGCGGAGAAGAACAAAAGCTAAACTCGAGCAACAATCTTTGCCTCACTTGGTTGCATCCACAAGGTGAGCTAATTCTCATTATTTCTTGCACCGACTCACACATTGGTCCTGTAGGAGGTGACTGTCTGCCTGAGTATCAGAGGTCAGGAGAAAACCCAGGGAGGTGAACGTTAGCCCAGGTTCATCTGGTTTCAATACAATTCCATTGAAGTAAATTAAAAAATCCCAAAGGAAAATGAAATGTTATTGTAACTCATATCATTCAATTGTCTTTAAAGAATCGCTGTGGATGGTGATGTGTGGGCAGGATGGATATCCAGTAGCAGTCAGTGTTGCAACAAATCTGAAGAGGCCTCTGACTGAAGACTGCTGCTCTGTAACGCTCATCTGGACAACTGTGTGAAAGTAAGAAAGAGCAAAAATCCTTCCATCTGCAGAGCATTTCAAACCAGAGGGAATAATTGTCCAAAGATAAATTAAAAATATATATTTAAAACAAGAACAGCAGCAAAAACACTGCAACAAATCAGAACTGAGGTACCAGAGATGATACTTGCTGCCATTAGGAATGTGACAGGAAAGATCTAGTGATTATCATCTGTTAGTAAATCTAAACTTGCTTTGCTTTCCTCTATTGCTTATCTGCTTACACGCACAGCGCTGCTGCTCACATAACCATATCACATAAGACTGGCTATAGTCAGTCTATAGCTTAACAGAACTGCTATTGTTTAACAGAACTGCTTTTATTCAATGTTCCTAATGTTTCGGTTTATAAGTAAGAAATAGTCAAGTGCTCAAAAAATAATCTTGACTTTATGTTCAGCTGTGAAGAGTTGGGCCTCTCTTCATTTAAAATTATATCTAGTCAAATCTATAAATACATTCATACCTGAGAGGGATGAGATGTATCTGTTTAAAATAGTTATTTCATTAATTATGGGGATTTGTTTATTAATTAAAGTAATTTTATCCATCATAACTGAGTTTGAACTTAAATAGTTTCAGGTATTATTGCATTTTATTCTACACTTGTTTTCTTCCTACATAGAGACTAATGATAAAACCTCATACTGTTTGGATAAAATGTAGATTTGAGCAAACTTTACAATTTTATACTTCGTTTTAAGTATAAAACAGCAAGACTTTATGCTGTAAAGGCCTTGCTGTAACAAAAACAACAACAGATTGTTGTTGTTAGCCAGTGTTTGTATTAAAAGGGTTCTCTCAATAAAGATTTTTTGTGTCACCTTTGAACCTTCAGCACAGCGCAAACCTGAACATATAATAAACCTGTCGCTCAACTGGACTAAGCTGGGAGTGAACAGAACACCCCGCGCCAGGACACAGTCCCGTCAGCGCAGGCTCGGTTCGCTGGAGGTCCACTCACCTTGGCGTACGGGCTGACCTCGCCGTGTCCGGACTGATCCACGGGCTCGTACAGCTCCGTCACCGCCGGGGAGGAGACGGCGCTGTCCGCTTTGGACTGCGACACGAAGCGGGTCGACAGCACAGAAACAGACCGGGGCGACGCGAGCCCCAACCGTGACAACCGGGACAACATTTCTCCTGCCCGAGAAGGATACTGCGCTACCGGAAGCGGAAACGTTACGTTTTGTATTTGCCTTGCTATGAGCCGGAGCATTACCGCCACCAGGTGGTGAACGATGGTACTGCAAACTGACCAAATATAAAATAAAGAAATGACATAATTCCAAATGACAATTCAATAAATAATAAAAGAATTAAAACAGTGAGGTTTCTAATAAATAAAATTGTTTCAAATTTAATTTTCAAACTACTTTATTCACAGAGATAAAATAGGTATGGTTGTAACTCATTATGCCATTTTCTTCAACTAGATGTTGATGCTGAGATTTGTAGGCATTAAGATCTCCTGTAGCGGTCTGTATTACAGCAAATCCAAAGTTTTTAACAAGTATTTGAGGAAGGAAAGAGAAATTCACATGCACAATCAATTTCTGACCAATCTAACAAATTAATTAATATAAATGGAAACAAACCTAAATTGATTATTTTTCATTTTATTGTGCAGCAGTTTTGAATCTAAGTGCCAGCTTATTAGTGTTTTCTTCTATTATTCTGTCGCAGAATAACAGAAATATTACTTTATTTCAATGATGAAAGATGGGATATTCTCCTTCAAGTCTTACACATTTTATTCTTCTTCTACCACAACAATTACTGTACATTTCCAAAACATTTTTAACAACGTGTTGTTTCTGACTTTAAGTTAACAAAGAATCTATAACACAGATTATCTTTTATAATTATACTTTTTTTTTGGTAACATTTTTTAGATTATTTCTCATGTTTTGCTTTAGAGAAAGCAAAAGGGAAATCTGCAGGGTTGGCAAAAAATATAATGTATGGCTTTGAACTAAATTTGGATTTTTGTCAAATGTTTTTGTGAATTTTGATATTCAGAAAATGACTACACAACAAAACCTGACTAATAAGATGCATGATTGTTTATTTGTGTCCAATATACAATAAACAACATTAATATGTGTTTAAAAGATGAACTCGTGTGAAGTGACATCAGTTGAGTTTGAACCAACAGCATCTCATCACCAGCTCAACGAAGTCCATCTGCGCACTGCACATCTCTGCAGACAGAGGCCGCTCTCCACGTTATGAAAAGAAACAATCCAATGGGGACATCTGGAAACATGTAAGATTTTGTTCTTGAGCGCCATAAATCATTCTGCACCACAAAGAGAAGCTGCAGACAAGCTCCGAGTGTTACGTAAAACAGTGAAGACGTCGATGCTGAATTGTTCGCTGCATTCTTGAGTCTCTGTTTGGTAGAGAAATCATACATCAACAATTCCTGCTGTTCTATTTCATCGTCACTGTCGCCAGTCTCAAGAAAAACATTTTAAAACAGAAAATCAGACGTGCTACAACAAATATTCATTGTTTTTTGGGGGGGTTTCTTGGCCTGGTGGTACATTTCAGGAGTTAAATCGAAGAAAAAGCTCCAGCAGGTGAACCTGCACCGCTTAGACTGCCAATCCTTGCTACAATGTGATCCATCAAATTCATTTAAGGCATATCACCATATATACATCATTAAAAAAAAGGAAAAATAACAAAAGATCATTTAATAGAACAAGAAGACATGAGCGTCTGTGCTCATTACAATCATGGGAAAAAGAAAATAGTTCAGATCAAACATTGAAATCACAACATGATGTAGTTCCTGGTTTAATCCTATAATAATGAAATAATGTTGCAAAAGCTGACCTATTATTATAAGATCAGGGGGTATTTTCTCTGCCTTTATCCTTAGTTAACATTGTTTGCTTTCGTCGATTCACCTCTGATTTTATTTATTATTTAGTGGATCACTGATAAATGAGGCGATGATCTTTTAGAATATCTCTTTTTGGAGCATTATGTTTCAAAACCAAAACAAAATAAGTTTGTTTGTTATACTTGGAAGAAATTCAAGATTTCTTTAGGGAGATTCGTTTTCCCGGCCAAGACAAAGATTGGGATGTAGAAAGTCCTCTTTAGCTCAAAAGGGTGGAATCTTTACTCAAAGATATATCTTAGAGATACCTTTAAAGAAATAATTCAGGCAACATAAAACAATTAGTAAACATAGACTGAAATTAAGACATGCTCTCATTAACTAAATCATGGAAAAAGTAGGAACTAAAATCCCGAAAAGGCTGGTGCAAAGTTGGATCACAGTCAAGCAAGACAATACCATGGTTCCAGACGTTTGTTCTTAAAACAACTCATCTAAAGGTTTGAAACAGACATTTAAAAGTTGCAGAGTAAGCAACTTTTCAATAGAACACCAAGTGCTTCTATTGAAAATCTGAAGTTATCACTTCATAATAGAGTCATATTACCAATAAAACCTTAAACAGATTCCACAAATCACTGTGTCATTAATTGTTTTTCACTTTGTTATTTAGTTTCACCCAAAGAGTTGTAAACTATAGAGAGCACAGAAAGAATAAGTCAAAGTTACAAATTTTGAGGCACTTGTGCTCCAGATTGCTCTGCTGTTGTGGTTATTTTACTATCGGCTAAAAAACACAGCAGTAACATCCATCATTCAATCTGGGATCCCCTTACAATAAAAGGCTTTGCATCATTAGTAGAAATTTATCATTAATTGTATATTCATTAATGCGTGTCAATACAAACAATGTCTTGTATGGTCTGCCCAGCTCTTAGCAAACATAAGATCTTGCAAATTCTGAGGTTAACTCCGTCATTTAAACAACCCAAAATCTCTCAGGTTTACATATGCTAAAACTTTTGATTTGATTTTTTTTTTTACAGGTTCTCACATATCTTGATATTGATTCTAAATCAGAAGCACCAGGTCCTATAAAGAACAACTGGCCTTGAAAGGTGACAAAGCAAAAATATCAGGCTGTGCAGAGCAAGATAAAAGGCTTCAAAAAATAACACACTGATGCTTTTGTCTCATCAGTATATAGCATAAGTATAGGTTTAAATAGAAATCTAGAAACACTGTAAGGTACAACATGACTACTCTGAACCATACGCTGTATGCCAAAGATGGACGCAGTCTCAGCCCAATCAGGATTTTCATGTTGGTGTGGCTCAGACATCTGTCGGGAACAGCCCGGAAAAATCCTTCAGGGCCCTCGCAAGTTATAAAGACACTGACGAGCATTAAAAAGTTGGCACCAAGGACAAGCCAAGTATCAATACGACCCAAAGAAGGAGTGCAACAAAGCTGGGATCCATATTCTCAACAAATCCTGAGACTAAAAGAGACTTCTAGAGATGTCATTGCAGGACTATTCTTAGAATTTCAAGATTTTTCTTAGAACATTCCTTCTGTACAATAAAAGTTAGGGTGGCAGTAATACTCCATGAAATTATTTGCCAATCTCTATTAAATACCAGTAGAGGCCAAATAATCAATCGAAGTCCCTAGAGGACAACGTCGCCCATAGCAACAGGGTCAATCACACCTCTCTAAAGTTGATATTCTCATCACCAAGAGAATATCAACCCCTACCTCAGCAGCTGAATGAATCACTCTTAAAGGGACAGTATTATGCATTTCCAGGCACATAGTGGCATTTTATTGCAGTCAAACACCTATGTTACCTTCAGTTGTTATGAAGGTAACATGATTTGAAAGAAATTTGATGCCTTAAAATTGGGTGTCTGTCTCTTTAAGAACCTCCTGCTCTTTCCGAAACGCCACCTCCAGCACATCATCACCAACAGTACTTTTTATTATGCCGTTTACTACTGTTTGTAGGAGCGCTGAACTAAGAGGTGGTCCTTGTAATGACCTCAGCAGTTCCACCAGGTGTTCGCCAGTTACTGCTGCCACCTGTCTGGACGAGCTGAGTGGGTCAGGCACGAGGAAGGGCAGCTTTGTGAGGCAGAAGCTCGGCTGGAGCCTGCAGCTCCAAGGAGGAGCTTTGTGGGAAAAGGCGCCATGAATGGTTGTCATGGGAATGTGAATCAAAGCAGCACTATAGGCAGGTTTTTGATGAGGGAGTAACATTATAGCATAATGAAAAGCTTTAAAAAGTTGATTTTACTGCCACTCTTTTAAGCCTGCAGTCCTTGGCAGGCATTTCTAGCTTAAGATAGAAGCTCTCTGAGAGGAATCTTTGAGAATATGGACCCTGGGTTATAAAATGACAGGTAAACAACATTAAATTGGTTTATGTTGTCGACTCCTTTAGCATGCCTTTAACTAAAGGAGTAAACTGACCAACGCTAAGGCTGGGGCATGGATCCAATTTGACCAACCACAGCACCACTGATGAGCCCATAGATGGCAGAGTCTCATTGAGAAAAAGTGTTTAACAATATACAGTCACTAAATGTTTTTCCACTACTTATTGCAGTAAACTATTAAAAGAGCTCAGTTTTAAAGCGCACATTAGACTAAACAAAAATAAAAGAACGATTAGTTTTCCATGTCTATGAGAGCAGCAAAATATATTGAACTGTTGCAGTATCAATGTATTCCATATTGCAATCGCAAAACACTGTTTGGATGCAATATTCGAGAGGACATATTTAAAGTGCCACGCATGCAAATTCAGTGATCCATTAACACAGTTAAGCCTCAAATTACCAATTCCCCTGAGATCCAGATTTTAAATGACTTCATACAACCAAGAGAGGTTTTGATGGGAAATGAGACAGACATCTCTAAAAAGTTAAGAAAACATGAAAAAAGATATACCAAAGGGATGAATAATTTTGTGTTTAGCCAAGTATTCGACCTGTTGGATGGATTTTTGCTGCTACTGATCTCAACACTTGATGGATCCTAAAGCTCATAAAGAGCAATGAGAAAATCACCAAGAAATAAGACAGACTCAAGAAAGTTGAGTCTGTCTTAATAGACATTAATTTATTGTATGTCAAATTACATGTGTTCCTGATATCCTGGCCCCCCCCATAATGTAGAAATAGAATTAAAATACATACAAAACCATGGTTGACATCACAGTGGCTACATCCATTTTTTGCATACAGCCTATGAGTTCGACCCAATGCAGAGTGCTATCAAAATCAAAAGTACAGCAGCTTGGATACATATTTAAAAAAGACAGAGGATATAAGGCATGAAAGCTTTTTTTTTAAAGAGGAACAGACAAAAGTTTTGTGTTTAATGAGGCCAGATTAAGGATATTCTCTGGTGACTTTGATCGGGGTTCCAGGTGAGACACTTCTGAGATGACTGCAACTGAACTTGTAAGCAAAGCTACAAAGAAGAGGCTGAATGAAGAGAGCACATCAACCATTCAGTTACAGAATGCAGAAGGACTGAATGAGAATTTCATGCTTGAACAGCCTGTGAGGAAACAGCCGCCATAGAAGCTGTCAGACGGATAGAAAGATGAGACATTATGATGCAGACAGATACTGGGAATACATGTAATCAGGCATACATAGAATGGGGAGATTGATAACAGACCAATTCAACAGGAGGGAAGGGGCTGCTTGAAAAAGATCTCCAATAGGTTACCAAGAGTCAACTGAGAAATTCATTGAAAATCCAGTGATGCAGGAGGGAATCAGGACACAGAAGAAAGGGAAACTTGAGCTGAAGGGGAGGGAATAGTGGTAGCCAGGTTGTAAGTCGAGTTAGGTGATGATGGAGGTGAGGCAAGCGGGCTGTAGATGGGTCTAGCGGAGATGGTTGAAGAGGGGGATTGTGGGGCAGCTGTTGTCGGGGAATCTGAGCTGACCTCGTCCCCTTCTTCCGAGTCCCAGACTTCGCTCTGTAAATAGTCTGCAAACAAGGCCTTGGCTCTCTGCAGCACCCTGCTGAGGTTGTGGCGTCGCACCAGGCGATCAAAGTGCATGGCGATCTCATTGTAGTCCATGTTGTTCTTCATGATGTGGTCCCGATGCTCCAACAAGATGGACAGGCACAAGAACAGCATGAAGGGGTTCCCTTTGCCGAACTCATGAGGGGGCGGCAAAGAGCAGGGCTTGATGCTGGTGCTTTCAGCTTTTAAAGAGCTTGGTGTGTTCGCTTTGGTGCTGGGGGATTTGTTGCCAGGCGAGGGGAGGTTGTTCGCCGAGGAGCCTCCGCCAAACGACAAAATGGGTGAGGAGAGAACCGATCTATTCTGAGGGGGAGGAGACGCGGCTGATGTTTTAGAAGTACCGGTTGGAGAGCTAATACCTTGTGCTGAAGAGGTTGATGCTTTGGAGCCAGTTCTTGGAGAGGTCTCACTTAAACTGGCTGCAGGTGAAGCTGTAGACACTAGAGGAAAGTCCAGAGAAACTCCTGGCCAGCTGGAGTTTGTAGGGGAAGGTGTGGGAGAGACGGATGAGCCAGTTTTCCAGACTGGAAGTCCTCCAGTGAAGTGAGTGTGCGAAGTTATTGGAGACAAACCGTAGTCAGAGTTTGTAATGAGAGGTGTTCTTTCTCCGGGGTCGTCCTCGCTGTCGACTGTTGACTGCCGCCTTGGGTTGTTTGCTTCCGAAGTCACCGAACTCTGAGGCTGCTCCTGATCCTCCATTTCAAAGCTGCATTGACTTCGAGCTGTGTAGTATTTAAACTCCCCAAAACTGAGTTGTCTCTGAAAGAAATGACCCTGCAAATTTGACTTCTTTGACATTTCTTCAGAATGTCCATCTTCAACGCCCTCCATTTCTACACCAGAGCCTACATTTTCATCGGCCTTCCCTTCAGCGATGGGATTCCTGCTCATATCCGTTTCCTCTCGGGATGGTCTCAGCATATGCCGTCTACGCTGCTTCTCTTTTTGCGCCTCCTCATATTTAAGGCAGTTAACAGCCTCGTCTTTGCACGATGTTGTCTCCTCTCCCTCTAGCAGAGGCCCCACAAGTTCCACCTCGGTTTCTGGAGGATCTGGGGGCAGGGAGCTCCAAGTTACCTCCAGCATCCTCAAAGCGTCATCAAATGCAAACTCTCGCTTGAGCTCCAAAAGGAGCCACCGATAACAAAAAAAGAGGTCGTCGGCTCCCCGGGACACCAGATAGACATAGAACTCAGGATCAGAATACTGCAGAAGCAGCTTCAGGTGCTGGAACTTAATGGACATGAGCTGCCCGTCTGGCCGAAAGTTCCCCTCTAAGCGTTTCATAATGCCACAAAAACAAATGAAGGTGTGTGCTTCGTTGTCCATTACTGCAAGTATAGGTGAGGCTATGTCGCTCATGCCTTGGCAGTAGGAAATCTGAAAAACAGCGTCAGCAGAAAGTTAGAAACTTCTTTAGTTAAAAAATATGCTTAGAATATGTGCTTTAAACAGTGATGAGCTTGCTTAGTCCGCCCGCTGTCAAAATAAGCCAATGTTCCCCCACTCCCTGCTAAATTCCTCTGGAGCCGGGGCTCTCCACAACTCTACATTACAATGTTACCAGTCGACCACAAATTCATTCAAGCACTGAGTAAAGTTAATGGACCAAAGAAGGAGTGATGAATAGTCAACACACAGTTTCAGCTCTTATGGCCTGAAATTTGAGTGCAGTGGCTGGCTGGCTGGCAGAGCGCGCAATACAGAAACGTAGACATCCAGAAGACTGCAATGCAGGGAAACAATTGAATGTTTCAGATTGAAGAGAGTTGACTCAGACAACTGACACAAACACTTTGTACAGTATACATTTAGAACCTAAAGTGATGTATAAAAAGGTAGGAGCACCATCTACTCTCTTTCCCTTTAGTAGTGTTGCATTTATTTGAACTTCTTTGAGTGATGGGGTTTTTTTTCATTTATTTTCTGAAGATTGCTGCACCCTTAAAGCCACAAACTGGAAAAAACTCATAGCACTGAGCATGTGTCCACACCTGAGGATGTGTGATGGCAAATGTGGTGAGCAGGTCTGTTAGGGCAGTCAGGTGCGGACTGTCTTCTGAGCCTGCGTAATACGGATGAGCCCGGTCTGTCCTCAGGACGTCCTTGAGGACATTCCCACGGATAAACTCCAGATCCTCGTGGTTGGCCCTGGCTGTCCACTCCCCCTTTAGTTGCTCGTATTCCCTCGTCTTCTTCTTCATGTAGTCCATTCTCTCCTGACCGCTCAGTCCATCTGGGTACACATTAAGGAGGTACCGCCAAACCACCTAACGGATAACCACAAGGAAATATTCAGAAATCATGTATGTATGGTATGCATGCATGCCTTTTTAAATACAAATAATTTAGTCAAAAACTCATGGGCATGGGCAACTAAGATCTGACCTGCACTGTAAAGAATGACTGACTCATATGCTGTTTTTGAACAATATTTTGATTCCAAAACTTTCTGTTTTCAATTTTATTTGAATATTAGAACAGCCGATGTAAAATTATGGACATAGTCTCTATATTTAGTGCACTTGCTTTACCACTAAACTATATGGTGCCACAATGTGTAAATCAATTCTGCAAAGAAGACCGGTCCAGAATTCCCCCACAATAGACCAACATACACAACTAGTTCAAAAGTAGTATTTCATGACCACAATCAAGGGGAATACTGTCGACTGACAGTCGGTGATGTCATCCTCAATAAAGTTAAGCCACAAATGATCATTAATGAAGCTGGTGGCTTAAAGAGTGTAATGAAAGCCGAATGAAGATCTGACCAAGTGTTGAGTTTATATAATGTACAGTAAATTATATACATTTTCACTTGGCCCACATTTCTGAACTACATTTTGGTCTCATGTTACATTCAAATTTCTGCATCAAAAGTTATTTTGGTTGTCAGTAGCTGGAAGCCATAAACATGTAAAGTAGTGTAAAGTAGTAGAATTAACGCTCAAAGTATCTCACTCAGAGTATAATTAATATATCTGAAATAAATTAACTTCAATGCAGTGGAAACCTTTCGCAGCGACGGCTCCACGCCACCGTGGTAGATCCGCAGTCGGAGTTCTTCAGGCCGAGTCAGCTGGCCCTGTCCGTTAAGGTAGCTGTGAAACTCTGAATCACTAAGTGGAGGTTTGAAAGGCTTGATCTCCTCTCCATAAGACCAGGTGAAGGCCTGCTGCACTCGGGACAGGGTCCGTCCCACCTGAACACAACCGAGGAAACAAACACTTGGATTCAACAAAGAGCTATTTGAACTAGATCACTTCTAAAAAATAAAGTCAGTGTTTTTAGATTAGATTAGATCCTAGTGATCCCAAGAGCTATGCTTTTGGGGGCATTATGGCAGTGGTAGGACTACCCAAGGCAGACAGGTGCTAGATGTGGAGCCAGACAAAGCACAGCCCAAAGACCCCTTATGATGCACACAATCATAAGGGATTGGAGATCGTTGGAGACGGTGTTCCCTCTCCTGGACGCGGGTCACCGGGGCCCCACTCTGGAGCCAGGCCTGGCAGTGGAGCCCGGGCTTTAACCCATGGAGGCCGGACAAATCCCGAAGAGGAAACGTGGGTCCCACTTCCATGGACTCACCATCTGTGGGAGGGGCCAAAGGGGCCGTGTGCAGTGTGGGATGGGTGGTGGCCAAGGGCGAGGACCTTGGCGAGCCGATCCTCGGCTCTTGGGACGTTGAACGTCACCTCTCTGACATTCAACGTTAGCGAGGAGGAAGGAGTGTAGAACGTTGAGTCTGAGTTATGCAACCATTATCGAGGCGGCCTATCAGAACTGTGGCCGCAAAGTTGCTTTTGTCTGTCTTTGTGGCAACCCTTGAACCTGCTGGTGGACACCTTCAGTGTCACTCATAGGCATGATTGATTTTGATACCTTTTGCAGTCTGAAAATCAGATCATTAATCACCCAAAATTGAGCAAATTCAGGCAGATTTATCGGTGCACCCTAGAAAATACTGAATACAAAAACATCTGAAAGGAGATGAACATACTTGGGACAGCAGAGACTGAGTGAAGGGAAGCGCTGCAGAAGCCAAAGACCTGGTCCTTTCTCCAAGCAGCAGCTCTGAACCAATCACATCTTTTGGGCTTATGATGTCCCAGTCTTCCATTACTGGACCTGAAGCCAGGCAAAAACAGATGAGACTCACTACACTTATTTTTTGCCAAGTAAATATTACAGTACTGTTCACTGTCTTTATGGCATGGTTTGCTTGAAAACTGAACTGCTGTTCTTACTGTCCTCAGAAGGCTTCACATCCATCTTGAGCTGTAGGAACGGCTTGGCTGCACTCATAAATGCAATGTCCAAATCCCAGTCAGACAGCAGAGACAGGTACATCTCCACGCTGCTTCGATCTCGAGACAAGTAGCTTACACTGAAGTTCCGCTTCCTAGTTTGTTTTTTTTCCCCAATCAGATGACAAAAAAATAAATAAATTATATATATATATATATATATATATATATATATATATATATTATATATTATATATAATTTATAATTATATATAATATATATAATTATATATATTATAATTATATATATTTATAAATATATATATTATATTTATAATATATATATATATATATTATATTATAATATATATATATATATTTATATTTATAATATTATATATATATTATATTTATAAATATATATATATATATTTATATATATAAATAATATATATATTTATATATATAAATATATATATATTTATATATATAAATATATATATATTTATATATATAAATATATATATATATTTATATATATAAATATATATATATTTATATATATAAATATATATATATATTTATATATATAATATATATATATATTTATATATATAAATATATATATATATTTATATATATAAATATATATATATTTATATATTTAGTAGAACCCTTTCAAGTCAACTCTTGAGATTAGCTTCAACCTGAAGCTTCTTACCCATTGAGGTCGAAGGCTCTGATGAGGATATGCTGCAGGACCTCCAGTGACGTTATCTGAGGATCAACAGCAAAGGAGCGAGACTCCACAGGAAGTGCCCCATCGCATTTCTGGAAGAAATCCCAACACAATTTCTAAAGTATCAATTCAACAAAGGTTTGTTTTCCAACATATAAATTTTAATCAATATAGAATAAAACAACAACGCTACATCATTTGCTCTAAAAGGAGATTATTTTATTACCACTCAACTGGCAAGTATTCATCAGCTTCATTACTATGCCAATCACCCATGAAAACATGTTTTCATGCACAGATAGAATTTACTTTTTAGATTATTTTAGTAATCAATCATTACTAAAATGTTTTAGTAATCAATTGTTCTGACTAAGGGTGCATCGATTGCAGTTTTCTGGCCAATCGCAAATTACGATCTTTAAAAAGCATGAACTGCCGATTCCGATTTTGGCCAAATACCAATTTTTTTCGTCTGAAATATTGCTACATATAGCAAAAAAGTCACTGTGTTGGCTGGTTGGGTGACTACTGTTAACTGCAAACATGCAGAACGACCTGCTGGGCCGGTCTATTAGTCAAACCTCTCTCACGGGAGAGCAGAAGAGGACAGTGGTTGATTTTCAGACCTTTGCTGATGTAGATAAGACCAGAGGATAAGATTGGCTTCACATGCCAGTATTGGTCGGTCACCAGCCTCCCAAAATTAAGGAAACCTGTGTTGATAAATCGGCTGGCTGATAAATCAGTGCACCCCTAATTAATCGGATAAAAATCAAGACTAAAAACCTGATTAGAGTTGCTTTAGAACCATAATAAATGGAACATGCCCTGCGACAGACTGGCGACCTGTCCAGGGTGAACCCCGCCTCTCGCCCGGAACGCAGCTGGAGATCGGCACCAGCAACTCCCGACCCCAATAGGGACAAGGGTGAAAGAAAATGGATGGATGGATAAATGGAACATGGACCAACATTTGTGATGTGTACTGATGATTTTTATCAACATGTAATGTTTGTTACTGGTTTCTTAATTATTGACTGTATGTTGTTTTGGGGTTTTTTTTAATGAATTTTAATTTTTGTGCTTTTATAATGTGCAGCACTCTGAATTGCCTTGTTTATGTGCTATTCAACTAAACTGATTAAATAACTTGGCACATTCTGCAAATTCCTCATTTAACCATTTAAGCCTTTTTAACACAATATTAGAAATACATTAAAAGATGCAAATAAATAATTATGTTCTTTTTTTACATAAACATTTTATTGCCTAAAAGCAATAACAGTTAACCATTTGCTACAAATGCATCCATTTGTAGTATATTTTAGAATATACTTCTATGCCACATTAGTTACTTTATAAAGCATCTATTTATTTCCATTTTTCCTACCAATTTTGGCAGGATCAGTATGCTACACCATCTTTTGCCTAGTAACATTTACCTGAGTGAAGCTGGCCTCCCCACCGTCTTCAAATCAGACAAAATTGGTGTGTGTGTGTCTGTGTGTGCGTGTGTGTGTGAGGGGGGAGGGGGGGTTACTTTTTGATTTTAAACTTTAATTAACATTTTCAAAGCCAAACGAAAATTTTTCTGCACAAACGGAGTCGAGTCAATTGACACCCATTTTGTCTGATTTGAAGAAGGTATGGGCGGCTGGTTGACCTCTAGAAACATTTCTTTATATCTTTAAAATGAAAGCGGCACAAATGAACATTTTTTGCTGCACAAACCAGCACAAACACAGCGTTTGACACCAATTTTGCTTGATTTTATAAAAGTGGGGGAGCTGGTTGACCTTTTAACCTTTAACATTTCATGAATATCTTCAAAGCCAATGCAGAAGGTGGGGGCCCAACTTCACTCAGGGGTAACACCTAGAGCTCATGGCAGTTGCGAAAATTTTATTGGTCTCTAAAAATCACATCCAAAATCCTTAAGGCCTTCAGAAAGATTGGGAAGCTACTAGCCATTTTGAAAAGTTTGGCAGATTGTAAATAAAGAAAGAAAAACGAAGAGGTCTGAACGAGGACCTCATCCTCACTGATTTATGAGACTGAATAAATCTCAGAAAATATCCTCATCGTTTCACCTCTTCTGGGGTTTTAACAATTTCACTTTAATTTCTGCAGTCAGTATTAAAGCAGCATCACTACAACAAGCCTCTTCTCCAAAGGTTGGCGGAGAAATCACGTCACACCGTTAACGGTGCGCGCGCACGCACGCACGCGGTTTCTGACCGAAGAGGTGACGTCAGTCCCCAGGTTCAGTGTTCGGCTAAGAGAGTTGTTTATTGATCCCTGATAAACAGAGTTAAAGCTTCAGCTGACACTTGTCGACAATAGTCTGTAAAATCAGCTGATAAGAGGGAAGAGGTCGGAGCTTTGTGGACATCCTGCCTCACAGTAAACAGTAAACAAAGCCGGCGAGAAACAGACAACACAGACACAGACAGCGTTTGGTTCTGAGCTCATGTTCTCAGCCCCGCAGGAACTACCGTGTCCAGGATGACCTGCTGTGGGGTCAGCCGCTCTGACAAAGACGTAAACAAAACGAGAACCGGGTTAACGGCGCAGCTAGCCGCCAGCAAATCACCGCAGCTCGCAGCCTACCTTGACTTTAACTCGAACCACTCCCCTCTCCTCCTCGCCTGCCATCTTCAGGATTCCGTTTCGGAACAGAAAAGCCCCTCTCAGGATGCTGTCCCTGTTACACGGACTCGGTCACCGAGACATGACGGTGATGCTAATCCCAACCGAGCTCCTGTGGTCCGTCAGTTCCTTCTGCTTCGATTTTTGACTGGAAGTTTGCGTTTGCAACACCGCCATCTGCTGGTTAAGGTGGTTATGTCATCGATTTCTTTCTTTTTCTTCTCCCATTTTTGTCTTTCTTTATCTTTTCTTTTTCATGCTTTCTTTTTCCTTTTTTTTCTTTTCACCCTTAAGAACAACCAGCACCAGAACCCCCACAATCCCCAACTCTTCTTGTCTCTATACTCGGATGACAGGACCTCAGTGACCCATGTGAAGCTCCTGAAGTTTGCAGATGGCACCACTATTCTTGGTGTGATGAGTCTGCATATAGATGGTCTACTGGACTAACAGAACCCCCCCACCGCCCCCCAGACCACACCTCACCATCTTCAACACTGTGTCACATAGACACTGTTCAGAAGAAGGCCTGGTGATTTGGCTCATCAACAGAACAGTACCGGTCCAGAGAGCAACAATCAGGTCTGCAGAAAGGATCATCAGGGCTGACCTTCTCACCATTCAGTTCTTGTACATGTTAACGGTCAGGAAAAGGGCAGCTAACATCTCTTCAGACCCCACACACCCTGGACACAAACTTTTAGGAATTTTACCTGTTGGTCTGCGCCACAGAGACAGAATGTCTCTTTAATGAACATGGTGAACCTCTTAGCGCCTCACTGCTCAGCTACTCTGCTCTAACCTGCATAAACATGTTGGAACAACTGTCACAACCTGCCTTCTTTCTATTTGTAATACAAAAATATTTGTACATACATGTGCATACCGTTTCTTTTATGATTCATTTTTATTTAATCTAAAGTTTTTATATTTATATTTAACGTATGGACATTAAACAGAACTGAAATTCCTTGTTCGTGAACTGTGAACACAATCTGAGCCAATAAAGCCGATTCTGATTCCATCAGCTGTCAACGAACACAGCGTCAGGTCACAAGACTCTCTGTGGTGGTGCATGCTGGGATATGTATTTCAACGTCGTACTTGTCTCCTAGACTCCCAGCTGACACAGACTCGTTGAAAACTCCACTTCCCAGAAGGCCCTTCTGTTCCTGTCGACGATTACTTCCACTCTGAACAAAAACTCCCAGCTCTCAGCTCTGTCAGAGCCGGTTGCGTCGGGTTGGACGTGATGTGGAAGCGTTTTGGACCGATTTGGAATATTTTGTTTACGTACAGCCGTTTAGCTAAGCTGGTGGGGAAAATGGAAGCGAGGAATGCCGCAGTTGGTGAATAGGAGCTAGTGTGTTGCTAGCAGTCGATGGAAGCTAACCCATGTTAATAGAGCATCTGTCTGTAGTCGGGCTGTCTCACTAGATTCCTGCCACTCGGTCAGAATATTTCCCGAGGAAGCTTAGCGATGGAGGAAGTGGATAAAATCCTGATTCACGCTCTCAGACAAGTCGGAACGTAAGTGTCTTGATCGTGTTTCTGCAGGTGGGAGTTGTTGACGGCTCTCAGGCGGGCTCTGTGTGGTTTGTGTCCGACAGGGAGGTGGGTGAGGACGTCGACAGGGTGAACCAGTTCACCAGTGAGTTGATCGTGGAGGCGGTGGTCAGATGCATCCGGGTGATCGATCCGGCCCTCGGGGAAGGGCTGCCCACCTCCCTGCCTCCGGGCATGTCTGCCCGCTTCAGGGTGGGCATGAGCCTGGCCCAGGCTTGCCAGGTAAGACTCCCCTGACCTGCCCACACATCATGTCTTCTGAGGAGGGGTCCCCAGCAAGTTGTTTGTGTCATTACATGCTAACAGATCAAGATCTGGCCAGCAGAGACAATATTCCACTTGGAGAAGCCTTGAGTTACCTCTTTCTTTGAAAAGAATTCCTTCCAGCTGCACAGCAGGTTCTAAAGTAGTTACTAATATGTTATTTTGATGTTGATTATATGGTCTTATGGTCAGTCTCTTCTTGATGCTGGTGTGGTGATGTTGCAGGAAAAAGACTGCGTGCTACAGGCTTTGGTTGAACAGCAAAGTTGTAGTACAATACTGGAGAATATGTCAGCATAAACCAAATTGCGAGGAAATCTTGGCCCAATCATAGTGAAATCCTCTCGATCAGCACCCCGTTTGTAGGGTTCTGGTCTCTCCTCAAAGATTACATTATCACATGCCTGTCTTCCTGATATGGGCATCCTCAGGTCACAGTGTCTGTGTGTCTGCTAATGCATCTGGAGTCCATATATGAAACCTGTTTTTTGAACTCAGTGTCTCTTTTTCTCGGACGGTCCTCTTGCACATTGCCAAAAAAAAAAAAAGTGCTCATGTGTGATCAGACAATAAAATTATTTTATGAAAATATTAGCTGAAATACTATCCTGTTATTTTGATGTCAAACAAATATTTCCACTATGATGCAGAAATAAAAGACTTTCCTTTGCTTCTTGTGTTATACAGTCTATGTCCTGAAGCTACTACAAACTTCGAACCTCAAATTAGCATTATCCGTCTTACATTTAGCACTTTAAAACTACAGAATACAAGTCATGTTACAAAATTCACCAACATTCTCACATCTTGCATATTTTCTTCTTATTGTACAGTATGCTATGCTGACGCTTTTGCCTGTGTGTTTCCAGGACGTCGGCTATAAAGGAGAGATTGGCTACCAGACTTTTCTATACAGTAACGAGCCAGAGATTCGCTCGCTACTCATGTACCTGGTGGAGAAAATGCCCAGGGAGAGCTCTGAGGCCTCGGACCAGCCCACAGGTACAGCTGGACGGCGGACGATTAAAAAAAAAGAAATCTGTCATCCTCAAGAAGTCTAATATTACAAAAGTACAGGCCGTGTGACTTTGCTGCTCTCCTGGCGTGTTAAAGCAAAAGGAACAAAAATGGAAGCTGTGAAATGTGTGAATATTTTTGTTCCTTTTTACTTGAGAAAAAATATGACGAGTATCAACTATCACTTTGTTACAGTGTGTCATTGCACTTCACTTTTGACATATTTGATTCCAATTAAGATGTTCCCTTAAAATACAGACCACGCTTCATAATGACAAACTGAGAAGGGTTTGTTTGAATATTAATGTTCTGTACATCACATGTACGTAAAGATTCACAGGCTGTGCGCAGTATTTTGCCCGTGCTCCCATGGAAACGGTAATGTGCCGACAATTTCTCGTAAGCTTCATAGCGTTGAACTGGCGCTGAAGTCAGAGCCAATTTAAAACTTCAACAAAGTCCACGGATATTTTTTAGTTTCAAACTTCTGGCCTTTTCTGGTATGGGGGCGGAGCTTCAGATGACAGGAGAGATGAATCAGCCACTTTCTGTCTTAAAATACTGCTCAAATTTGTCATATTTTCGTCCACACAGAAGATCCTCATCGATCTGTTTGTGTGATTGGTTTTGAAAAATAGCCCCCTGTACTGCATATGCAAACATACGACACAACAAATCCCTTGAATCTGAGCTGTAATTTTGGACCTTGTTTTCTGTTTTTATTTTTTTAACAATTATGAGGCCAACTTGGCTCCACAGTTTTGGACCAGAATGGCAAAAGAATGTCACCCAGAATATAAAACCTTAAACTTAAGCATCACACAGTGGTGTTAGAAAATATATTCTTATGTACGCATTTTATACAAGTCCTTCTTAATATCCGATTATTTCCGATTATAAAATGAATGAGAAAGAATTGAAAGTCATAGCTTTTTGTCAGGGGGTAAAAAATACACAAGTACTACTAACTTAAAATCTCCTCTTTGTTTACCTGGTGATGGAGTTATGAATACATAACTCCATCTTATTACTCCATCTTATCCATAACTTATTCTCTCTTCCTGCAGGTAAATCGGCCGTCCTCCATAGAGCCATCGCTGCTGCAATCAACAGCCAGCTGGCTGTTTCCTGGGTGCCTCTAAACTGCAGGTTGCCATTACACTGTGAAATTCAGGTATGTCAACATGTGAGAGCAGTAGCTGACAATGTATCTGCTGCACACAGCTTGACTAATTTACCAAGCACCTTTTAGACAGTTTGATGTTCTCATTTTCAAGTGGTCTTGATTAATAACCAATACCCCTGTGTGTGTTAATAAAATTACTTAATATTGGTCCATACTGATGTTACTGCTGATGTATTGTGCATCCCTAGTTGTGCTTGGTCTTCAGTCTGGTGACTTTATTCTTACTTAGCCTTTTACTTCCTTTGATTTTGTGAGCCCTGTCCTTTTAACATGTATTCATAGCATACCTTTTTGTAAATATGTAAGCACCAAGCTGATGCGTCTTAATGTCACGCCAACAAGTTTGATGACAACAAGGGGGATCCAGTGAGTCAGAACCCAGGGAGGCAGAAGCTGGTTAGGGTTTGAATAAATAATTTTATTCCCAGCGGGAACGCAACAGAAATAAATAGTTTTGTTCTTTTTTCTTTTTCTTTTTTTTTCTTAAATTGTACAATAAAAGGCTTAAAAAAAAAAAGAAGAAAAAAGCTAAAAACCCAATAAAATAAACCAAATTGTCCTCATCCAGGTTGAAATTGTTCTCCATTTTCAACTAAAGGACTCAAAAAGCTGGGATCATGTGGTGCAGTGGTGGCACAGAGGTTTAGCACAACCCACATAAGGGGGCCTTAGTCCTCGACCATCGCAGGTTCAATTCCTGGCCTGGCGACCGTCGCCGCATGTCTTCCCTCTCTCTCGTTACGCTACTTTCCACCCTTTGTTCCTCCACGTCATACAAAACTTGCCCCTCGCTCACCAGTAGGTTTCGCTGTACTGCAGCCCCGCAAATGCTAACAACCGCTGGCCAGAAGCATTATTCATAAAGCAGCCGATCTCCTCCGCCGCTCTCCCAACAACGCTGTAACACGTTGTTTCTGCTGTTCCAAGTCGCTCCGATTGGTCCGTTTTCACCTGCAGATCACACAGTCCTTCCGTCTGCTATTTACTCCCTTTACCTCTTCAGTCTGAGGCCGCTTCCTTTTAGGTGTCCCACCAGCCTCTCTGTGCAGACAGCTGATAGATAAACCTACAACTTCACAGGTTACTGTCCTCAAATAATTTTCCCTTTAAAAAACCAATGTAAAAACACTAAGAATATGCAATAGCAAGATTAATAAAAATCATGCACAAAATTAAAAACTATTTACAAAAATCACACTTTAATAATAAAACAAATTTCCTTTGTGTGATAAGTATTTGCAGCTCCTACTGAATTGTAGCCTGAGATTTGATTATTTAAATACCGTCTTTACACTTTATATTGTTTTTCTTCTCTGCCTCTGATTTGGGAGGCATGGATTTGTACTTATTATGTTTAATAAATTTCTGAAGAGATCAAGTGGTGGTCAGTCTACTTGGTCGTTTAAATATCTAATACAGCTTATCAGGACTTGTAACATACATTTACAGTCTGGGTTTGGGAGGTGCACCAGTAAATTTTACGGCTGATAAATCATCCCCAATTTTCTTAACTTTGGGAGATCAGTGATCGGCCGATTGTTACGTGAGAATCTGATCTGATATGCCTCTGAAATTCTAAAACCACAGCCACTGTCCCCATCTGCTTGTTCTGAGAGAGATGCTGACTGACTGACCCCCCCAGCTGGTCACATCTATATGTGTGTGGTTAATAATAGTCACCCCTCTGTTGCAAACTTAGCTATTCTGCTGATAATTTTCGTGAGTTTTCTGACGAGATTAATTATCGGCCAAAGTCGGAATAAGTGCATATTTTTTTCTGCACTAAATGTTCCAGCTTGTCATCTTTCTTTTTTCAATTTCTCCATGTTAAATGTTGTCTTTGTACATAGTCTGGATGAAACAAAGTTTTTGAATTTTGTATTTAAATTTATTGAACACTGTAACTTTGTTCAATTAATTTTTTAAAGTGTTTAAAATTGAAAAGGCTGATCTGATACAGTGCAAAAAACCAACTGGAAGCTTCAGATGTCCATATAATTTGAGGCATTTTTTGTTTATTAAACCAAAATGAGACATCGGATAACGAGCCGGGTTGATCCGTTATCCGATTTCTCATTTTGGTTTAATAAACAAAAAGAATTAGTCTAGTTTTATGTCTTCATTTTTCACTTCAAACAAAAAAGAAACTGCCTGAAAGTACACAGGCCTTCAGAGCTGGATGAAAGCATTCCCAACTTTGCTGAATCCCGTTTTCTTGTGTTTTAGAATAAAGCAGCATCACACAGCTTCCACGTCTGTCCACTCAGCTCCCCACACTGCACTAACGGCCAGAAGTATCTCAAAGGTATGTCCTCTGCTGCAGACACATGGCTGAGTCCGAACAGACTTTATGTTCAGTTAGCAAAATGCTAAATAATCCTTTCAGTTCTCTTACTATGTGTTCAGTATGAAGCACAAAAACAATTTTCTACATGGTGTAGCTTTGGGCTGCAACGTAATTCATATGGGTTTGAGTTGTACTGAATTATGCAGGTTTCACCTCAAACTCATCATGGTTTCTTCTTAAGTTGCAACATGTAAAGTACTTTAAAAGTACTTTAAAAATCATTTATCCCTTTTCACGTTCCTCTTGATTTGGTTTTTAGGTTTCTTAAATGTTTCAGATCATTAAAGAAAATCTGACAAAGTCACTCGTGTAAATCCAAAAACTACTCTAGCTAAATAAAAATGTTAGTATATGTCCTAGACCTAGTTGAATAAATTGAGTGTACATGTGCGCTGCGCTTACAGAGGTGAAGGACTACCAGAGAGACTTCCTCCTTCCTGTCACCGCTCAGTTTCCCAGTCAGACCTCTATGGTGTCGTCCATCTTGGAGCAACACACGGCGGACTTGAGCAGTGCTCAGGAGTGGGATACCGAGTGGAAGAGTCAGGGCCTGCTGTCCCGCCTCACACCACAGGTCAGGGCCAGAAAATCCCTCCATGTCCCCATGTTTGAGGAAAAAGTGTTGCAATGTTATCAGAGGGGATGAAAACGTTTTCCCTCTTTTTCTGTCTCGTCATTGCACGGTTTCCATCTCAGTGACCAGCATATTAAAGGACACGACCAGCTGTGTCATGTGTGAGCATCCAGTAACATTTTTCATTTATTTTACACTTTTCATCATTTGAAGATTGATTTCGTCAGATGTGGGGTTCCCCACGAAGGCCTCCTACTATTTAATGTCTACATGCTCCCAGAGGCTCAGGGTATAGCAAGAAATAAGATTAGTTACCGTAACTAAGCTTTTGTTTAATAAGATTAACAGCTCTACATTACAACATCACCATTCAAGCATTAATTAGATTGGTCATCACTGATTTTACCTGTATTACAAAATTTTTTGACATTCCTTTATTATACTGTAACGTAAGGTAATTATATTTATATAGAACATTTTCAGCAACAAGGCAGTTCAAAGTGCCTTACATGAATTAGAAGGAAAGAGCAAAAAGAGAGAAAAATGTCGGCATAAAACTAAATGTTGGTTCTCCATGTTTGACTTATGAAGTAGATGGTGCTAAATGTTGAGCTAAACTCCATAAGTTATAAGCTAGAAGAAGTTTCTCTGGATAAACTAATGGAACTTGCTCTGTAATAATATAAAAAATCTAATTTTGGTCTAAATAATGAATACTCCACAATTTGTGTAAGTAATCAGATAATACAAAGGAGTAGGTACACCAGGAGTTTCTCTGTGTTCTTTTTGATATAACTAATGGTTTTTAGTCCAGTTCTGGGACTAAAGCTATTTAGTCCCAGAATCTAAATAGTTTTTGAGTGAATCTATAACTAGATTCACTCAACCCATCTGTAGATGTTTGTAGATTCAGCGGATATGCAAACAGAGGCTGTAAAAAAAAAAAAAAAGCAGCACAAGTCTGAGCAGAGTAGGGAGAGAAGTGGGTAGCAAGTAGCAGTAATACTTTTTTTGTTCTCTTCTGTTCTCATAGTGTAAAAAATCACTTTGAATTGCTTTGTTCCTGAAATGTGCTATACAATAGACTTGCTTAAACAGCTGGTGGGGAAAAAAATGAAGCTGAAACTTTTTCTCTCCAGTTACATCTTGTCTTTCTACTGAGGCTAAGAAATCACCTGTGTCTGGAGCTTGTATGTCTTTGCTTGATTATGGAAACGTAATTTATATAAATTTCTTGTCAAAAACTTTAAATACTCTGACACAGTCTACCACTGACATATCCTCCTTTAATCTGTTGGTTTTCTTCCCTCACATTGAACATCTCACATCATCTAGAGACATTTTGGATTTTACTGCGTCCGGTCACAGAATTTGTTCTTGTTGATGAAGCCAAAGGGACCACACCAAGTTAAGGAATACATTCAAATATTTCACACTTTAATGAAGGGAGGTATTGATTCAGTTTGGCTTCATAAAGGTCATTCCCAAACTCATGTCTTCTTTCAAAGCTTTGAGGGAAACAATAAGAAATTTCAGGCTTTAAATTCTGCAGATGAAATATGTTTGAAAGTCACTCTATGGAATGAGAATAACACGTGTGTGTGTGTGATGGGTCATCCTCTACTGACGGGGTTTTTCTGCGTGTTGAACAGGAGTACCGCTCCAGGAAGCTGACCCGTCTGCGTAAACGCATCGAAGAGCAGCTGCGCTCTGCTGCCGCGCCGTCTCCCGAAAGTGTCTTCAGCGTTCCCCGCTCCACCTCTGAGCTGTCTGACCTCTTGAGCACCTTCAGAGGCTCCACCCCTTCTGACCTCATCCTTACCAAGGGCAGCCATTTCACACACACTCAGAAGTTTACCTTTACACAGGTGAGCGCCTCCGGACGAGCAGACGCAGCTCTGCAGAACGGGTTCAGTGCTAACTGTGTGTTGCTCCTGCAGGAGGCTGCGGCTGTAACAAGCCCAGTCCACATGGGGCGGCAGTCAGAGGGTGATGCTCAGCTCCGCCAGCAGGAGGAGCTAGCTGCCCTGCAGCAGCAGCTTCAGCAGCTCTGCAGTGACGTGGACCTGATGGTGGCAGACATGAAGCACATGAGTGTCACTAATGCTCAGGTATTTCACACAGCATTTAGATGTCCTTCTTCCTCACAGCGAAGGTAGGGTGATTTTATTTATAGAGCACATTTTCAGCATTTCAAAGTGCTTTACATGAATTAGAGGAAATGCAAAAAAACCAAAAGGAACAGAAGAAAAGCAAAAGGAAAAACAACTAAAGTACTCCACAAATACACTAATGCAGTGGTTCCCAAAGTGTGGGGCGTGCCCCCTGGGGGGACGCAATGCCAGTGCAGGAGGGGTGCGGGAAGCATTATGGATGAATAGGAAAAAAAAAACAGTTACACAGAAGTGTTTCTCTGTAAAGGTGGTTTATAGTGTGTTTTGTTGCAAACTGAAGTGTGACATAAACTTCAGTGGAGCTTGAAAACAAAATATGTGTGCAGGTTTATGTCTGGTTGAACGATGTGTGTGCCCAGTATTTATTTATTTTTTCTTTCTTTTTGGGGGGGGATTTTATTGTTATGTATAGGGGGGCCCAGAAAATCTTTGGGAACCACTGCACTAATAGGAGCCTCCACTCGCCAGGTGGTGGGCCCGTTCCCCAGACAGAAACTCAGCCAGCCCACTCCCCACTGCCCTTCTGGGTCAGCAATGCTAATGACCATGTTCCCCCTTGAACGATATGAACGAACACCAAAGTACTGTCAGACAACACCAGACATGCCTCCCTTGCAGGCCTAGGAGGAAGTGTTGCAGTGCCCCCTATACATCCCTGGAGCCCTGGAGCTATAGCTCCAAGGCGTTGATGTGCTTCGGTTTTTCCCTTGGAGATCGCTTTGATCCCTTTGTGTCCGGGATAACTGGTGTAAACTTCATATCATTAAACATATTAGAAACATATTGACTTAAAAAAGTTGCTTTGCTGGCAGGTATTTGATGAACTGAAGCAGAGGGAGATGGAAAATACTAAAAATGAGGAGAAGATGCAGGTAAAGAAGAAAACTATTGATCTGTTGCCAGACGCAGACAACAACCTGCAGAAGCTTCAGGTAAGAAAGGATGTGTGGAAACTCTTAGCCAGCCTGAGAGAAGCACTTCTTCACTCCCCTGTTTCTGCCCGGCCCTGCAGTCCCAGGTGGAGGCCAGTGCCAACAGGGTGGTGAATCTGGCATCTCAGTGGGAAAAACATCGCGCTCCACTGATTGAAGAACATCGCAGACTAAAAGAAATCTGCAGCACCAAGGACGTGAGTGGTGGAGTAAATATTACCTCTGTTCAGCCAGTTCTGGTGGTGCTGATGTTGCCTCCGTTTTCCACAGCTTGAGTCTTCCACAAAGCTTTCTGAGATCAAGTCTCTGCATGAAAAAATCCGTGCGGCCACAGTGGAGGCGAAGAAGAAAGAAGAGTCATACAAGCAGCTGGTATGTCTGCTAATTCTGCCTCATCAGGGACTTTCTTGTTATGATTGTGTGATTTATGCATTCCTGTTTGTGAGACGATAGAAGAGTTGCAGCTCGGGATTTCTAGCAGTATTAAAATTTGGGCACTAACCATTTTATATTATTTGCAGTTATGTGCTGCATCACCATGACCGTTACTAGACCAAACAAATATCACATAAGCAACCTCCTCCAGAAACAAAGAGCAACAAGATGGAAATAAACACCAGTTATTAGTATCAGACCAGCTTTTTAAAATCAAACCAATATGTTAAAAACTCACTAATATCTGCCGATACCGATATTGGTTCCGATATATCATGCATCCCTAGTTGCAGCTGTACCACAGTGCAGTATTTCTCATGACTAATTCCAGATTTTGGGTTTCGTCTCCCTTATCTTTAGTCAAAAATAGTATTCTTGAAACAAAACATTTTCTCCCCCAATGGAGGAAGATTTGCATCACTCAGTCAGAGTGATGCAGATGCAGTCAGAGGGGAGAAAAAGCAGATTTTCAATTTACATTTTAGAAAAGTAAGAAGCCCTTTTTTGTTTTCATAAAGTGATGTTTGAACTTATTAGTAATTTTTAACCAGTCCAGTTTTCCAGTAAGGACCTCATCTAAGGTGCTTCATAACCTACACTGAATATCTGGTTCTGTGTTCTTAAAAGCTATAAAGGTTTGTCTGATAAAAAAACTATGATAACCTGATGTTGGACTAATCCACAGTTATTTTTCCAAAACAAAATACTGTTATTAAATCATCTATTGTGCCTTCCAGGAGCCTTTAGGTCCTTTAAAAGATGATCCACAAATAACACGCAAAAATAATCAGAATAATAGGCGCAATCTGTTACCTTCATGAATATGCAAAACACATGCTGATCATCAGAAAGCTCAAAATACTGAAAGGAGGATATGTAAGTGTAATAACTTGCCGCATGCAGTGCAGTTTGTGGTGCTGTTTTTGCATCTAGGTTTAGGGCATTTTCAAAAATAGGTGCCAACTGCACTGACATTGTCTGTCAAAATATTTGGAACAAGTATAAAATAGAAATGATATATAATGATAATACTGGGTGTGTGTGAGTCAGCCTTGTCCCTCTTCTCCACCCCTGAAGGTGACTGAATTGGAAAGCCTTCCCCAGGACGTGTCTCGATCAGCCTACACTCAGAGAATACTAGAGATCGTTGGCAATATCAAAAAACAGAAGGAGGAAATTACTAAGGTAAGATTTGAAGAAGTTGGTGAAGAGCACAAGCTAATTCACATATTTCTAGGATTCATGGAGTTAGTCACATTACTTTGAGGAGAAATAATTTGGACTCTGCTGTGCCTCCATTGCTTTTTCTCTCACCAATTTCTCGTGGGATCTCCTCAGATTCTGTCAGACACCAAGGAGCTGCAGAAGGAGATCAACAGCCTCACTGGGAAACTGGACCGGACGTTTGCTGTGACTGACGAGCTGGTCTTTAAGGTAGCAGGCTCATTTAACTTCTCATAGACACTTTGCAAAAGTCTTCAATGACACTTTTTTTTTTCATGCAGCTGCTTCCAGGAATCAATAATGTATCTCTTTTTGTTTCATTTAAGAATAAATCCCTTTGCTGTTGTTTTGCTTAGGATGCCAAGAAAGATGAGTCTGTCCGCAAATCCTACAAGTACCTCGCTGCCTTACATGAGGTGTGTCACTGTGTCCGAGACCCTGATCCTTCTGTCGTCTGTGCTGGTTCACGTCAGAAAACGGTCTCCTATCATGTCTCTGTCATTCACTACAGAACTGTAACCAGCTGATCCAAACCATTGAGGACACAGGAACAATTCTGAGAGAGATTCGAGATCTGGAGGAACAAGTAGGCTTCAGAAGACTTTGCTCATGTTCCTGTTTTTGTGCTGGAGCAGTCAACTGCATCTGCCTGCCCACAACGTCACTTTCTTTCTCCCTTACGCAAATGATCTTTTGCTAAAGTTCACTAAATATCTTGAAACATAGTAACGTCCTTAAACAAAGTCTAAGTAAAATGTATACACCAACGGACCCCGAGTCATTTTTGGCGATGCAGACGCTGCCGTGTGGAGCCAATCTTATCCACCAATTTAGTATCTTTGTACAAACCAGCCTCTGTCGTCCGGAGGGTGAGTTGTTCAGTCACCTGAACGACCCATCCACCAGGCCACATCTGCACTACACATGCACCAATTCAATTTCACTATCCGTATCGGCCCCCATATTGAAAACAGTTCTAGATTGGGCATCAGTGACAGTGTGCCCAATCCAGAAAACATTTAGAATGACAAATTTCACTTTCTCAACTGTTTGAAAAAAGTTTTGTTTGAGTTTATTTGTACATGTTTGACCAAGGTAGTCAACCTATTGTTTTTTTCAGTTTCTTCATTATTTATTTGACACTTTTATACTCGTAATTGCACTGACTGCGCTCACTGAACAAAGTTTTTGTGAAGCTCTTGGTGTTTGTAAGTGTGCTGTATTGGTGCAGAGTTATCAAATAAATGTGTAATTCAGTGCACTCTATGTTTAAAAGAAAGAAACATTTTAAGTTAATTTAGCTTTAGTTTATTTGTTGTGGATCGGTATCATCAGACACTAAACCTCACATGTGTGTATTGGTTATTGGAAGTGAAAAAAGTGGATCGATACAGCTTTAAGTCACTAATCTAGCGACTTTATTGTTATATCTCGTGCCTTTTCAAACCCCTCTAGCTACTTTACTTTAAAGCGCCAAGTGACAAATCTGCCAAACTTTTTGTGTGTTTTTTTTTTTTTTTTGAGACTGACATTATTTTTGCTGTATATCCAAATTCAAGCTTCCAAAACCTTAAGCAGCATCGTTTGCCATGTTATCAGGTGACTAGAAATTCTTTTCGCTGTGCCTGATGTATTGTTGTCTGACCGTTGTCTGCAGATTGAGACAGAAAACTGTAACAAGACCGTGACCAACCTGGAGAGGATCATGGACGACTACAAAGCGATCCGACAGGAGAACTCTGCACTCGCCGCCAAAGTCAGAGAGGGCTGAGAGGAGGCTCTTCTCCACCGCCGCCAGCAGCCGGTGGTTTAAAGTGGTCTGAGCAGGACAGGAGCAGCTCTTCAGGTCGATGCTGTAGAGACTAAGGTTCGCTAACATGGAGACTAGCTGGTTTTTGTACCGTTGGAAAACCAGTGATGCTAATGCACATCATAAATGAAAGGAGAGATGGATTTTGTCGTGTTCGTTTCAAACTGAATCTACAGAGGAGCTCTGATGGTCCATCCACTGGTTTGATTGTTTTGTGAAATGGGACTCTGGACAGCATAATGTGGCTTCATGATCTGTTTGCAGAGGCTCTTCTTTAGTGTCAAATTGTTTGATACATGAATTGATGTTTGATTTTCAGATGTTATGTGTTCTTTCTTGATCACATTTGAGCATAAAATGTTGAACAAATGGAATTTGAATGTAGTTAAATGGAAATGTTTTCTAGATTCATCAGCAGAGTATTGTATACATGCTACCAGCTTAATTAAAGATGCCTTACAGATCCATGGACTTACTTTTTTTTTAACCGACTTAATTGATACAGTGACAGTTATATGAAATCTACCTTTAACCCCCAAAGTTATTCACGCTTGTAGCAGATTTTGATTCGGTATATTTCTGTGCCTTCAACTGATAACAAATGTCGTCTCAAGGTTCCCTATGATAAAAGTAAATCATCTCATACATGGAGTCAATTACATTCAAAATTGATCCTTGTCATTAAATAATCTAATTCAGTTTATGAATTAAATCAGTAAAAGGTCTTCAGGCTAAGGAAATCCTGCTTGGCCCCATTGAATCACAGATTTTCAGCGATCTGGACTGAGCGTGAATGAAGCCTCAGCGGAAAGGAAAACCTTCCTTTAACGGGAAAAACCTGGCGCAGTGTTTGTGACTATCTGCCACAACCAACTGGGGGTTATAAGACTAGAAAATAATAAAACATTGAGCTTTCATCCAAAATCTAAACAATTAAAGGACAATCTGGGCAGCAGAGATGAGTCTAAGTCAGTCTCTAACCTTTTGAATCTGCCTCTGGTGATATACCAACAGTATGGAGACTCTTTGGTGCATGAAGTGACATAATGCAGGTTGTAAGCATATCTTAGTTAGACCAGTATTCTTTTATACATTTTATTTAAGAATATTCACAAACAAACCAAATTAACACATTCACAGTTCCTTGAGGTTTTTTAATTTTTGGCTCACAGACAGTTTTCTTGTAGTGTTTTATGTCTTTTTCTACAGAATTATGAAACAAAGACATTGAGTTTTTCACAGGTTTATAAGAGCAAATGCATTGACCTAAGATTGCCCTTTTCGCAGATTACTTTAAGGTCCACCAAGTTTTAAGCACCATGTTGGATTGATTTCACAATCAAAAATAAGCTAAAAATGTTTGGGGTTTTTTCATCAAAAAAAAAAAAAAAAAGATTGCTCCCCAGTTTTTTGTCGTAGAGTTTTACTTTTAAAACCGTTGCTAATAAAACGCCATGTTTAGCCTCAGGAAAAGCACTAAGCTTTCTGTGGTTGAGGGTCTGTCGGAAATCACGAATACTTCAAGTTAAACACGTGCAGCGAACATTATCCCAGCATCAGGATTGAAATTTCCTCCTCGTCACAGTGGAGGAACAGCTGGTCTTAACCAGAATAATGTCAGTCTCACTGACGTCTTCATCTTTAGATGAAAAATTTGTTCTCTGTTAAGAGTCCTGGAAGAGGGGGACACAGTCAAAGGTCAGGGAGGGAACGTGTTAATGGCCGCCGAGACTTCGCTTTTCTCCGCTTATCCAATCAAGTACAATGAAGGTCAGACTCATGATCATGAAGATCAAACCCAAAGTGGTGAAACAAGCAGCCTGAAAAACAGCAGATAACCATCAACATCAACGTTTTACTGACTCTGTCATTCTGGGTCAGAGAGACGTACCTGGATCTTTGGCCTGGATCTCATGGGCTCCTGGTTTTTGGGAATGATTCGAATGTAGAAGAGCCCAGGAAGGATGAAGATCAGAGTGGGAGCAGTGGTCGCCCCTGCACAGGAGGATTGACACGGCAATTCATCTTACTGCCACAAGAAACCTTTTAGGAGCTTAGCTTAATAGATGGCTAATTATGAAATCACAGCTCAACTGTTTAATCTGTTTTAGCTTAACTCTGAGAGCATTCACACCAGCCCTACTTAGTCTAGTTTGTTTGCTGAAACGCTTTGTTGGTTTAGGGAAGTGAATGTGCAATCTGCAATGTTGAATAACCAATAGAAAGAAAAAGAGTAAATTAAATTCTAGACAAACAAGGTAAACAAACAAACAAACAAAAATAACAGAAATTTCCGAGTTTGTAAACTTGAAAATGTTCGACTTTTGGAACTCAGAAATTTTCACACTTTTTCAAAAAAAAAATTTAATTCTTTCTTGAAATTTTTCAAAGATTAATCTCAAAATTTCTGAGTTTGTTATTGGAAATGTACTCTTCCTTATTTTCTATCTACACTGGCACTAATACACTATTGTGGCCATCACCATTTTTTTTATATGGTGACTAAAAAAAAAAGCAACTCTGCTCCCCCTACAAACTGGCTCAGTTCAAGTGAACTCTGGTATGCATATGTGAACACCAAGCGGACCAGAAGCTGCTCTAATAGCAGGAATCAAGCTGCTTTTGCACAGCATTCTGGGTAAATACCACTAAATACAACCAAAACAAACGTGTGAGTCTGGTGGCCATCTGGCCATCTGGCAAAATATGTTAGCATCTTTTGCCACATGCGGCCAGATGTTTCTATGAAGTTGCAGCTGTGTTATTCTGGAGAAGCAACAGCATTAGTCTTTGTTTTGCTTACAGCTCTATTATCTCACCTGTAATCCCAAAAATGTCTCGAATGTTGGGAACAAAGATGACCAGCAGGTTCACGGCGAACAGCAGGCACACAGCGATGGCGATATGACGTAACCAGTGGAAGGGTTTTTCTGGGAACAGCAGCTGCAGGAGCGCTCGACGAATCTGACACAAATATGATTATCACAGACATCAGTATCAATCATG
Organism: Poeciliopsis retropinna; assembly: GCA_010277075.1. Taxonomy (NCBI): domain Eukaryota; kingdom Metazoa; phylum Chordata; class Actinopteri; order Cyprinodontiformes; family Poeciliidae; genus Poeciliopsis; species Poeciliopsis retropinna. Next base: position 4,864,854 of record VMRM01000009.1, read on the forward strand.
AATCTCTTTTGCTAGAGATAGTAATCAAGTTCATTTTTGTTTATGTTCTGTATTATCAGGCACATACAGAGGGGCGACACGTGGGGGTGAGTCTCTGCCCCTCTTCATCTTTGATGCTTCAAGTGCCCTTTTTTGATTTGATTTTTTCTTTTTTTAACATTTTTTCCTCCAGTTTTTTAATCTGTGCATCAGGAGGCCTGCTTGTGCTGCTCAACAGTAATATTTAGCTAAAAATAACAATCTAGCAAAATAAGCTAGTATGGCTTCCCTCAATCTATTAATGACTGGACTGATTCTCACTGACTCAGCCTCCATGTTGTTATAATCGGGCCCAAGGTAAGTAGTAACGAGGGGTGAAACTGTGCCCTCTATCAAAATATGCGGAGGAATATTTACATATTTTTTTCCAACATACACTTGTTTGTGAATAAAAACGCAAGTGTTTTATATTTGCATTGTAATTGTCCTCACAATAGTGGGACAAACTCTCCTCTCCCCTAAACACAGAAATGTTTCGGCTGCAGAGAAAGCTTCTGACTTTAACTTTATCATTCTGCCCCAGTGCTGGACTAAATGCCCGGTTCGCTACAGGCAGTCTGAGTCGGTTCCACCGCTGTGGGTCAGAACCAGACATTCTGATATAAAGAAACGGAGCCGTGACGCAGCTCAAAGCCCTGGTACCACCTGCTGACTGTTCGCTCTCTGCTTCACCTTAATGTTTCTACCAGGCGGTTAAAGCCGCTGCTGACGGGATCTGGGCCGGAGGGTTGAGGCTGTGAACAGAAGTTACTGCAGAACCTCAACTGATAAAGGACGATTCAGCTCATAGCATTTGGAGCTCACAAAATATCACTTCAACATCAACGAAAATACTGTACCAACAATTTGGACCCGCAGCATGAAGCCAAACATGTCGCAATTCAACAAAACAAGATGTCCCAGAGGCAGGGCAGACTCAGGCCCAACAAACTATCAAGATGGGTCTTTGCACATTTACAAAGTAAATTTACAAAGTAATATGTGTTGTTGCTATGTTGTTCTACGGTGTTTTAAGATCCATGTGTCCCTGTTTAACTCTTAGCCCCTGTCCTCCCCCTGTCTCTGCACGGCCCTGTGTATTATCAACCTTTTTCCTGTGTCCCAATCGATTCTTACCGGAAACAAGACAACGGGTACAGTGAGTGTGACGGCCACCAGCACAGCCAGTCGCACACACAGGATCAACGTGTCCAGAGGATCCACCCTGCTGTAGGTGTGGAGGAGCTCAGCCTCCGTGCCTCCTGTGGAATCAGACACAGAGTTCAGGACATTCACTCCACTGGCAATAAATCTGTCAATAAGACACATTTAGTGTTAGCTTGCAACATGGGTTTGTGGACTTATGAGAAGTTGGTGTGATACTTGCTATAAATATCAGTCAGAGCAAGATGACTGTGGAGAAGGAAGGATTCTCATAAAGGTCAAACAGGTCGTTTAGAATCACCCAAATGTTAAACCCACCTGGTAGTTTGAGTGAACACTTTTTAGAATTTCAATGTCTGGACCGCTGCTGTTTTCTGCGCATTCAGCTTTTTACATCCAGACTCCGGTGGCTGTTCCACGCCTCAATTAAAGCGTTTGGGCATCGGCGCGCCCCGTTTGACTCCTGCTGCGGCGTGACCAGTGGGCCACACCTGGTCTTAGTATTTGAACTTGTATTTTTCTCATGTTCTTTAAGTAGTTCTTTTTCCCCTGTTTTTCTTATTTGCTTTATTTTTAGAGGTGTATATGTCTAATTTAAATACTCCCAATTGAACCTATATTTTTGTACACTTCTAACTGACATTTTTCTCAATTTAAATGCACAGAACGTAAATGAATTGTTTTGTTTGTATTAAACTAAAGTGAGGAGTGCTCACCGTAGAAGGTTAGGTAGCCAAATATAGCCGTGAAGAAATACATGATGAACATTCCGAAGACGGAAATATTTCCAATAGTCTGCATTCTTCTCTTGGTCGGACTTAGGGGGAACATATGAGAGAAGTTTTTAATTAAACAAAAATACAGTTGAAGAAACATCCTGAGAAGTGCCACTGTCCCGAAAAATGACGATATGATAGAATTCAATGTCTTCTTCTGACTCAGCAGGTTAACACACCTTCAATCTACATTTAATAGTTTATAGTTCAATTTGCTTTCTAGAATCTCATATCTTCATCAGTCAATTCAAGGGAACCATTGCAGAATCAAGAATGTAACTTCATAAATCAAAACAGCACGCAATATTAAATTATTGGTATGGTTTACCATCTGTTTTGTGCGTCTTACTTGCTCAGCTCTGTGTAGACAGGAAGCACTTCAGGGTGACATACAAATGCAAATGCCAGGATGGGGATGGTGTACGCTGTCTAGAAACCAAGTGAAAGATTAATGGGCATAACTTAAGGAAGGTGAAAACACCACAGCTCACAACAGGCCCAAATGAACATGCATGTGAGTTTCCTTCCCATGCAGCAAGACGAAGCCTCACCTCGTGGTTGATGGTGAAGTATTTGGCCATGCAGGCGTCGTCAGAGATTTCTGCGGTCGCAGAGAAGTTACCGAATGTCTCCAACGGGCAAGCGATGTTAAACTTCTTGTAGATGACCTGACGTGACAAAGGTATGCAATCCAGTTAAAGAAAGGACATTTCTGGAAACGTAACATTCTCTGGATGATTGTTAAAGTTTGTAGTAGCTTGTGTGTAGAGGCCCTTCTTGGAGCTTGTTTTTCTTTTAAAATGTGATTCTAAAAGTGTTGCTGTTAACTTTCTAAATGGATTCTAATAACTCGCCCAAAGTTAAATGTAAAATAAGCATTTAAATGCTATTCAATGCATTTCATCTTGAATAGCATGGTTATCAATGTATCTTCGGTTGTCAGCCAGGATTCAGGTTTCTGTTGAAAAGTATCCTCCGTGTGAGAAAAAGGCCCTTTCTTTACGGCAGTCAGCAAAGTGAAGCTTAGGATATCAATTCATATCTGTATCTTCACATACTTATTTGCTTGTTGGTGAATTGAAACTTGAGCTGTGGTGCATTTGGATTTTCCTGACATAAAACCCACAGAGTTTGGCACTTTGACAGCTCACCGCACAGAGGAAGAAGACCATGCAGGAAAGAGAGAAACCACTTGTGTAGCCGAGATATCCTGCATAATGAGCAGAAAACAACACACAACCTGATGAAAAATATATGCTCACATATACAAAAATACTTCCAGCAGTTAACATTTACAGTAAAGACAGACTAATTCTGAGTTTTCTATCTGAAGACTAGAGATAATCTGTTTCATAAATGTGAGATTCAAATGAAAACTTTGTTGCTTTGATATTAGCTTTGGGGTTTTGGGCTCACCTTACAGATAAAACTGGACAGACTGGCAAGAACATGGAAATGCTGTTCAGTTTGTGTATTTCAAAGGTTTTTCTGTTGTGTTTAGTTTTCTGTACCTGTGGATTTGACAATAATTGGGCCAAATAACTGATTTTCCTCCTGATTTTCAAACCCTGACACATAATATTCAATAACATATTATTACAAAAAGTGTTTGTCTCGCTTCATAGAAATATATCGTCCTTCTAATGTTTTGGGTGAGACTTACCCAAATGTTTCATTGTGGCCAGAGGGAAGATAACGCAGATGGTGACAATAATAATCAGGTAGTTTCCATTCATAAACCAGTTCCTAAGACCAGAACACAGAACACCACATAAAACACAATGCATAAAGCAAATAAAAGTTATTATTCTTTTCAGATAAAAGAAAAAACATACAGGCATTCAGTTTTGACGGCTTTGAGACTTTAGAAACATTAAGACACAAACATGATGATCTGTTATTACTGGATGTTGATTCAGCTATTTAATAAACCCCTATTTTTATCCAAATTAATAAAAGTTGTGATTGATTACATTTTCTTTTGCTCCTATGTCATTGTTGTGTTGTTTTTCACCAGAGAGGTGGATTCGAGTCATTTGACGTGAAACTGAGTCAGACAACTTTCATGAATAAATATCACAGAGACTCGACTTGAACTTTCACATCAGTGACTCATGACTTTAACTGGACTTGAACCATTTTACATAAAAAAACATGATATTTTTCATGTAAAAATATCATGTTTTTACATGGACTGGCAGTCACCTTAAAATTGTCAAACCGCCATTAAAAATCTGAGGAGAAGCTGTCTTTTTGTTTGTTTACTGTATTTTTCTTGTTTAGATTGATTATGTGCCGTTAAATATGTTTCAAAAACACTTTGGATCAATACTCACTCGGTGATAGATGTTTGTCCGAGAAAGGCTTGAATGACCAATGGTAACTCAGATTTTACAATGAATAAGTAGCTGGACATGGCTGCAGTTAAAGACAAACACAGTTAACCACATTGTCACATGACATAATGTAACGCCATACCTGCCGTAGGCGTTGCTATGGTCTTACCCCCAATGTTGTGGAGTGTTATGATGACAGCCGCTAGGATCTTTCCTGGATGTCCAAAAGCTCTCTGGCCCAGCTGCTCGTAGGCGCGGATCCCTGAAGAGATGAGTGTTTAGCGCTGAGATTCTAAGAACAATTCTGTCCAATTCAACTACAAACATAAAGAACTGAAGAGAGAACGAGCCCTCACCAACCACTCCAGCACTGCGAAGCAGAAGGTGGATTGAATAACAGGATAAACAGGCAATACATGTAAGCAGGATCCTGTAGGAGACAAAAAGTCAAGAATTTGTTCTCTGAATTTTTTAATTCCTTATTTTTGTAGCAGTTAAGCTTAATATTAACAATTTTTTTTTCTGAAAACATGAGCGAAACAGAAGTTCTTACAGCACAGTCTGAGGTTTCTCCCCTTGACTTGAATTCTTTCCAGTCGATTTTTGAGTGGGCCAATCAAGGAACAGAAGGAGAAGTTGTGACCAATGATGTCAATTTTCTGCATTGTTTTTAGAATTGTAGTTTCCTGTAGTTTGAGCAACGGCAGCAGAGGAAGTGAAGGAAACCGTTCAGTCCGTGCCGGCCACGCTTCCAAATATTGAATGAACATGAATAGCTGTGTTGTTTGGATTGGCTCTACTCGCCTCGCCGTGGAAAAAACTGTTCTCTACAGCGCAGGCATTTTCTGACAAGCTTCTTAAAATCAATATATGCCATCCAGTGTCTCAAGAGGGGGAAGCAGTGAGTACTGTCTCCAGGTTAGGGAGGAGTTCCTGTCCCAAGTGGAGAAGTTCAAATATCTAAGGGTCTTGTTCACAAATGATGGACAAATGGATTAGGAGATAGGTACCAATGGAAAACTGTGTGGACAGAGATGGCCATTTAATTAAAGAAAATATAATGTAATGATGGGTAAGATATTTGCAACCCATTAATCCTTAGTGCCCAAATATTGGTGGGAAGACACAAATTCAACAAAGGAACCTTTTCAGGATAAAATACACGGTGGAACAGAAGGCAATTTCTTTTTGTTGGAAAACAGCATGACCTCGTTTATGTCTACTTGTTTGTGTGTGTGTGTGTGTGTGTGAGGGAGATATTGAAGGAAACAATATAAAGTATTCTGTCTTTCCAGGTAATATAGACCATATATTAGTGTTACTCACAGAAAAAGGACAATGCCAGTGTTTGACATTGCATAAGCCAGCCCCAAGATGCCACTGCCCATGATGGCATTGCTTAAGTTGAAAACAGACATCCCGAAGGAGGTTTTCCCTTCAAACTGGGAAAGACATAATATTAGAATTTAGTCAATGATTCCAAAATACCTTAGAGTTGTGTTCATCATATACACGTTATTCAGAAAATTCTCAAATTTCGATTATAAATAATTCATAGATGATGACTCAATAAAAAATATAGAAAGTTCAATAGTCAGAAAACAAAAGTTAACGCAAAGTGAAAGAACCAAACAAAAAAACAATCCATAAGTAGATTATTTCCTAAAGGATGATGCATCTCACAGGACCTGCGTGATGCCATCATATCAACATGGACCAGATTCTCTGGGGAATGTTTCCAGAACCTTGCCGAATCTATGCTATGATCTTTGCTATGATTTATTAAGACAGTTCTCAAGACTTGTGGTTGATGCTGATTTTGCAGGAGTGTCTCACATTTTTAGTATTTCTATTGACATGAAATTAAAAAGGTTTATTGACAACAACCCAAGTAATTCACAAATATAAAAGAAGCAAGTCCATAATTTGAAATATGTACATGAAGTGGAATGGTAAGTAATAAACATGTGGGAAAAGGATGTGCAAAAAGGCATAGAAAATCAACAAACTACCTGATGTCTCTCAGTACTTAGAAAGCATACATGCTCCTATGTGCAAGTCAATATCAGCTGGCTGAATATTAACTGATGAACTTTAAAAGGGTTTCTCAATACCAAGGTAGTGCCCAGAAGGGTGCAAATGGTGAAATATGAGATCTTCCCAAATGAAAAATTTACAAATGGTAATAGTTACATTTACTATTTTTCTGAAAGGTCCAGCAGACACCCTCAAAACCATAATGCAGTAGTATAAAAACATTATTTCATCACAAAGTATATATTCTCTGAGCTGAGAAGAGATGCAGCTTCTCAGGTTAGAGAAGCTTTTCAATCTTTTCAAAGTTATTACTCACATCTGTGAACTGTGGCCTCTTTAAATCATTGTCTTTGTGCTGCAGGAACTTTTCTTCCTCCGGTGGTGTTCTGCAATATAAAGACTTGTTTAGCATATTTGAATTTACACAAATTATGGAGATTAAATGCAAGTCAGTGAAAGTGACACACAGCAGAAACGTACCCTGCCTCCATTGCCCCGTCGTGGTTAATCCCATTTGTGATCTTCTCCATTTCCATATTTAGAGTAAAGGGTTTGAGTTTAAATTCTGGAACATAGAAAGATGGTTATTTGTCCCTTTTCTTCAATTTCAAATGCAAAAAGTTAATGTCCTGCATACTCCAGCGACTTCAAAATGGGAAAATGTCTGAAAAGCAATTGGTTCCTTATTTAAGATTCAAAAACATTATGAACTTTAACAGAAAAATAAGACAGAACAAGCTGGTGTAATTCTTTCCACCAGAAAGATTATTTACAGTAATTTTAGTGTGTAGAGAAACTCAACTTATCCACCGTTTTAGTCAACCTGCAAATATAGAAATCATTTTGATGTTTTTGTTTTGCAATGTATATCTTGCATGAAATGAGTCAGATAATTAACAGAATGAATAAACCAGTTGCTGTATGCCCACTTAGGTTTTATTAGTGTTAATCTTGTTGGTGATTCTAACGAAACTGGACCAAAGAGACTATTAGGTCAAACTTTGGGCCCACACAGAGAAGATGAGCATTAGGGTTTCCATTTGAGGGTAAATGTTTTGCAAAATGCAGGGAACGTGACATGTCTGTACAGATAAGAGGCTGGAATGGGGCCAACCCCGAATGGATCCAACATGGGATTTCTCCTCCATGTCGGCCTCAGTAATAACAGAATCTGTGATTTTATTTAATCCGACCTCCCACGTTAAAGGTGACAAACTGGGATATTTTTTTTTACCTTGACCATTTATGTTTTAAGCTGTAATTATGAGAATTTGTCTTGGCAGATAAATATTTCTCTCACTATTACAGAAAGACTGGAAAATTAAAAACAAAATCTCTCTATATACATAAAGTTATGAATATATATCACACAGTGTTTGTGTGATTTGTTAATAAGAACGAACAATTATCAGCAAAAGTAAAATAAGAGAAACCAGACATTTGAGCCAACATTTTCTTACTCTTTGTGACGCAGGAACACACACCCAACCAACGATCCAACCAGCTTTCAGGGCTTCTGGCCTGAATCTCTGTTTAAACAGATGCCTGATCATGTGTACTTTTCAGTGACGGATACATTGGAATATTGTAGCTGCCCTTGGTAAAAGGTTAAACAAACAAACAAAACCCATGCCTGGGCACTGGACAAACTTAACTGCTTTTGTAAAATTATGACCACGTGTTTAATTCAAGGTGGGGAACGACCAGATAGCTCTTGAAAGCATTGCAGGTACCACTTAACCCTTCATCCCCTGCCACAAAATACACCAAAAAACCTTGTTTTAAGTTTTCTCCAGATCCATAAGACACATATAAGTGGGACAGCCAAACTCCCATGAATCCCTTCTGCAGTCCAGGGTAAACATCTAGCCCACCTTTTCATAGCAGAATGAAAACCATGGCCGCTTCTCCAGAGTCTGACATTCAACACTTAGTTGGTCTCTCTTTTCCAACATCCAAGAGTAAAGTTTCCCAAGCAGAATAACGACTGTGATCTTTCAGTAGCTGAAATACTCTATGGCCCCTGATTTTATGAAAGAAATGTGGACCACAAGCCCTGGTTGAGTCTCCACTCAGCAAGTGTTGTCCAATCCTCCTTGAATTGCTAAAGAGGCACTTCAACATGACATGCAAACAATAAATTCAGCATTTTGTGGTGAATCTCATCCACTGTCTGCTGTATGCAAACGGTGAGGGACTCATCTTCCCTTAAGTCCTCAGACTCTGCCTTTTCTGCAGAGGACATGGTGTTTGGATTGAGGTGATCCTCAAAGTGCAGCTCCTTCTACTTTGATCGGTGTCATCACTCGGGGTCAGGAGCAGTGACATGCATTCAGGGAAGGCAGGTGAGGCAGTCCCTCACCTGTAACCCTGATAAGATCCCCAGAATCAACCATGCAACCTGGCAACACCTGAACTATCAAAGTACTGCTACAGTATCTCAGATGACCTGTGCTCTTCTACTGAACTCTGTTGGTTTCATTGCCTAATTTATTTACAATCTTTGACATTATATAAACTTATTTTGTAATTCCCCTGAAGTTATTTTTATCTACCCCTGAATGAAAGTTTGTGCCATAAGTTTGCTGAAAACTGCTTTAAGAGAATCAAAAGCAAGAGGTAATCCTTTTCCCCATCAAGTCCAATTTTGAAAAATGACCAAAGCCTAAAATAAAATAGCTATTTCAAAGTTTGAAAATCTTCTTTGTTGACCCTGCCTTCTGTGTCAAAGCGAGTAGCAACAGTGAACAAGTTGTTCCTGGGAGAGGCCCAGCCCTCTTTTCCTGACATGGGCCTTTACAATTTATATAAGGCAGAGGCTCTGTTTTATGACAGCATGTCTTCAGCAAGCAAAACACTTGCTATTAAATGTTTACAAATATTGTAACATTATTTGTGTGCTTTTCCCCGACCCTTCTTTATGATTAATACTTTTCTGTCAACTACACGTTACTAAAAATAAAAGTTCATGCAAGTTGAAATTAAAACAGAAATAATCAAACCTTCTGCATAAAACCAAAATGTACTAATAATATCTCCCTTTCCCTTAATAACAATAATAATTTACTTAAGGTTAGGTTATAAATTGATGTCATATGTTCAAAAAATGTTTTCTCTGGTCTGTTTTGTAAAGTAAGTAAAGTTAGCGTCAATCAGTTTGATTTCAAAAGAGTTCAAATCAAACACTGTTCACTCAGTCAACCTGTGAACGCCCAGTGAAACCAGTTTGATCAAGCTGTCAAAGCGTTTCTCCCATGCTCTCTCACTCGTCCTGAGCAGATTTTGTCAAAGCGTCCAACACGTGGCAGCACAGGCCGTTCAGAGACCTACCTTCAGAAGCAGAACCAGGAGGAGGTCAATGCCACGGTGGTACTTCTTGGAAGGAGAGGTGGTGCAGTTTAGGCAGACAGGGTGGAAAAGTTGGGCCGTTTGGAGCCCAGCTGAGAGAGCGGAGAGAGGTTCAGGGGAAAGGGGAACAAACATGAGAGTAGACAGAGTAATGGGAGGGCTGCTGGAAATAACGGTTTCAGGTTTCTCCTGATGTCACATTTAGAGACACTCCTCTTCCCTAACAAGAGTAACAGAGAGGAGTCGGCCGTGATGGATTGCTTCATGGGATTTACATACTCGTGGTCTGCCAAGAAACACTGGAGCTATTGAATGGTTTCAATGTTTAACAGCCTCCAAAACTATTTGTCATTAACATATGGAATCAAAGAAAATATGGAGAGAGGTTGGGAGAGCGCTCCGGGTTGCGCAACAATCTGGCTGCCACTGCGCAGTTCTGCACCAAAGGCAAACTGGAAAAAGCTTGTGGTTTCAGATCAATATGGAAAAGGTTCCACAGAAAAGTAAATACATGCACAGTCCAAGTGACTGACGTGAGCAGAAGCTGAAAAGAGTTGTTCCACAACTACAGATGGTTCAACATTCACACATTCCCACAGCTGCAGTTTCTGCTGCATTTCCTCAGGAAATGTCTGTCGGCAACATGGATCTCTGGAGCTCATTTAACAACCTTGATTGTTTTATCAGAACCAAATTAGTTAGTGTTTGGATCTGATCGATCAATGAGGAAATCCTTTATGCTACAGTCATATTCAATCCTTTGTTTACAGGGTTTTTCTGTTTTTAAAGCTCATAACAAGCATGTGAGGATTTGGATTGTGTGTGTTTTTTCAGTTAAGTAAAATAGTTTTGTTCATCAACAATGGCATTCATAAATATTTACTGAAAACATTGATCTATTGACCAGTTCTCCCCCATAAAGTGAGACATTTGGGCTCTTTAAAGTTCAGGAGCATACAAGTGTGTAAAATATAATGCCAAAGATGTTGGTGTTATATTTGTAACCTGGGAAAGGTTACAAGGTAAACTGCTTCAGTCTGTCATTCTACAGTGAGAACGAAGAGACAAAAGCCAGTCTTGCCACGAGTTACAAGTTGAGGTTCCAGGAAATTAAAGATGTTACAAGGCGAGGAAATCTGTTTGATTCTAAAACATGTTTAGCACATTTCTACAGGGAATAAATAAGCAAATTAGTCATTTGCAAATTTAATACTCTCTAGCTCTCAGATAAGACATTGAGAAAAATAAAGCTATTATGTTTGAAGGCTTAACTTTAATCAGCAAAACGGAGAAATAAATTAAATATGTTGGGAAACCAAGCATTATACTGCTGGACTGTAATATCTAGCATGGATGTGGACTTGGAGGCAGAACGGAAATAGGATCCAAAATAGAGGTAGAGGGAGGGCGGATGTGGAGAATTTGGGACACACGACACACTCAAACGCTTCAATGTGAACGCGCATTTGAAGGACACAAGGGGGGATCAAGGGTGCAAGTGCCAGTATTGGGACCGGGCCAAAGACTGGTGTGAAAAAGTGTTTGTCTCTCTTTAGTGTTTCAGAACGTCAAACCAACGTATTAATTAAAGACACAAGTAAACACCAAATACAGTTTAGACTTTTTTTTTCACCGATCAATAAACCTTTTGGGTTATTTAACATAAGTTACATAGACATGGATATGGCTGCTTCAGAAATATTAATTGCTGCAGAGATAACGTTTGTTTCATTTGTATCTGTGAACAAGCTGTGGCGAGATCAGATGTCACCATGTTGTCTTCTGAATAGAATTAGAAAGAGCTCATCAGAGGATTACAGAGGCAACATGAGTTAAGCCGGACTGACCCGACACACAACACACACACGCGTGCGCGCGCAGGAGACAACATACACACACACTAGTCAACACATTAGGGGCCAGACATTACGAGGAGCCGACTCATCGCAGCTAGCTGTGTTAGCTGCACCAAAAGGAAAAGAAAGGAACTGTCATAAACGGTCTTTAATATAGTTTTTTAAAATGCCATTATAGGGTTTCATAGTGTGGCACTATGAAAGAGAGCAAGGCATGAAAATAGTAGCCCCCCATTTTATTATGTTAAAGGTCACTTGCAGCTTGACAATATTGTTAGAATATATCATATTTAAAAATGTATGAATTTTGTCAGCAGAGGAGAAGTTGGCTCACAAACTCCCAACTACAGATCCTCTTTTTTATAGAGTCTGGGATTCGTGATTAACTGTCTACTAATCACAGTTAATCACTGTGATTAGTAGCTTCTATTTTCCAAGAAACGATCAAAATCGTGATTTATCTGTTTTGCAGAGTTATTCTAAATAAATATGTGACACTGGAAGTGACGCGGCACATCATTCTCCACTGTGCAACAATGGCCAACATTTAGTCGAAGATATAAGTTCATCTTGTATCTTTATTTAAAACCATTTAAATTCTGATAAACTTTTCTTTGCCAGGGTTCAAGGCCGCCAAGAAACACTGCACACGTTGGAGGGTAACACTTTTATTGACCATAGATTTGTTTCACTGCAGTTTTATTGACTTTATTATAATACATTGTTGTAAAAAAAAAAAACAACAAAAAAAAAAAAACAGCTGTTTTTTGTAAAGCACTGCTCATTCTTTTGTTATTCCTAGTTTAATTAAGTTGCCGTTGCTGTTGTTTTCCACGTATTAGCGCCACTCAGTGGCCACAGTAAGAGCTGCAGCTTTGCTAATGGCTGAAGAACAACTTACCTTCCAGAAAAACTAATCCGCCGCCCGCATCATTCATAGCAGGTTGTGTTGCAGGGAAGGAGGTGTAGCACAACAGAGAGCAAGGAGGAGGTTGTGAGCAGCACATACACATGCATGCTTGACAGTGGTAAGAAATTCTTCCGGGTTCTGAGTTGTTTCAGAATGAAGTGTATTAACAAAGAGAGTGGGACTCAATTTTTTTTTTTTCATAGATCCTCTGTCATAACCTGGCAAATATGTAAAAACATTTTTTTCTTTTTACAGTTTTTTACAGTTCCTCCAAGGCTTACAAGATAAAAGGACTAACAACAACTATGAGGAATGTTTAAATCTTTTTTGAAAAGTCGGCACAAAAAAAAAAAATTGAAGTGTATATTGACATAGTTCCCACTCAATCAAAACAAATCTTCACAGCCAATTATTATTATAATCGCACAATAATAATGTTGTTCCAATTGATCAAACCAATGCAGTCAGATTCAGTTTATTATTCAGCTTGCAGTTAAAAAAATACATTGTGTTTCTGACTTGCATTATTCACTCCTCCTGGACAAGCATGTAGTGGCAGTGCACCATTCCTTGCATTGAGTCACTGACTTTGCAGCAGCCATGCATGTAAGAACAGCCCCTCTTCCAGAAAGGACCCTCCAGCAGAACCAGAATCTGTCTCAGCCTGATCAAACCTCTGCTACAAATGACTGAGGGTTTGAGAAGACAGAGCACACCCAACAAAAAAGAGAGTCGTGCTGCTTTTATAAACTAGGATCACAGAGGAGTGCACATAAATGAATTTGAATTTGTCTATTTGATAGGACTGAACTGACAGGACCAGTTTTGTCAGTGTTTTGTTGTGAATCTCCACCCCTCATTAATTAAAACGCAATTCAATTAGAATAGAATACAATACTGTAGAAGCAGCCCCAAAAGTTCCCTTTTATTGAAAATGGAAAATTATTGAACAAGACCAGTTGACAGGAACAGAAGAAAATCAGTCTAAGAGAAATAGATGTTTTACAAAAGGCTTTTTATTTTGTCTTTGAGCAGGTTTATGTCATAGTTTTTAAGTCGGTTTTTATGTGCTCTGTGCTTCCCTTAAGTTATCTCTTAAGGATTGTCAATCTGTTTAAGCTGCTATTAGCACTCTGATAAACATGTGTTAGTCTCACTGTGAGCTCCTCTCGACCAATCAGAGCGTGAAGATCCACTTAGCGGTGACGTCGCTAAGCTTCTTACTTCTGCAGGTGAATGGAGGAGGAAAGTAAACGCTTGTTTACGCTGACTTGGGACTAAATAACAGAGCAGAACACTTTTTGCTTGAAAGCAGATTAATTTGAGGGAACAGATTAACAGCTATCGTTCTCCTTTTCATAATCTGGAGGTCAAGTGTGGACTGTCTGAGCTGATATGGAGTGCAGCGGGAAGGTAACTGCTGCTTGATCAATACATCCCCTCCCCACCCAGTATTTTTATATGAGAGCAGTCACTTCAGGCAGCTTAAATTCTGTCCATTCATTTTGGATTCTTAAAGGTATTTTTCTATTTAGTTACTGTTTGAGCTATTTCAAATTGTTTCTAAAACGTATTTATTTGAATACGAGAAGTTCATTAGTTCATTTGTGATTGGATTGTTTCCTGTTTCTTTGTTTTCCTGCTTTACTCAGCAAAATATGGTTGGAAAATGTTCCTCTTGCCAGTCCGCACAAAACCAAACCTCAAAAACAGTCTGTGTGATTACATAGCACATTATGTAACACTGGAAAAGCTTGGAAATGTGCATAAAATGTTGATCTGATGACAAGTGGATAGATGATTCCACCTTTAATCACTGTAGAATAATGGTCTTAAAATAAACAGGAGAAACTCGGACATGTTTGATGGGCCTGGCTGCAGTTGCCTCGCCTCGGTCCCTTTTCCCTCCACCTTCAAGTCAAACTAAATTGGTGTCAATGAATTACGCCACATTGGGATTATTTATGCTGCTTTTTTTTGTGTTTTTATCATTTTGAAGATGGTACAAATTTACACAGATCATCAAAAGTCAACAAACCACATTACACAAATCAAAGCGTAAAATATTTGTGCTGTGTTTTTGCTGCGAAAGGTTTGTTTGAGCTGCTTGAGTAGTTAGTTTTTAAAAGGACATTAGGGCTGTTTAATTTTAGCGATTCTACGATATTTATCGATATATAATTTTTTTTTACATTAAATCATACTTTGTGTTTTATGTCATATTGACATGATTTAAATGGCAACTATTACACATGACAGTTTTCACCCAGTTGCACATGTACATTAAAAATGATATGTAAGGAAACAACCAGTTACAATTAATTAAACAATGAAATGAAATAGATAAATTACATTATCTAATATAAGTGCATGAGACAAAAAAAGATCCTTCTCTGCATAACCAAATACACAGAGCCACACAATGAACATTTAAACAAAGCAGATGTGTAACAAAAAACATTTATTACTCCAGTATTACATCATCAGTTCAAATAATTCAATGAAAGTCTATGGAACAGTTACAAAATGTCACCAAAATCATTTTGTAACTGTCCCTCTAAAATATTTCAGAAAACCTTAAAAATGTATTGAATCATATCGTTTGCTGAATATCATCATATATCGTATCATGAGCGGAATATCACATATAATATTGTATCGTGAGATTAATATATTGTCAATTAGACGTGATTTAGGTGAGGGTGAGGGGACTTGTTGACAATTTGACCTTTCAACTTTCATTAATATTTTCTTCATAAAAGCACCACAAATAGACATTTAAACAAGCATAAATGTTGCAGAGTTGATTGTAATAAATTTTGTTTAATAGAATCAGGGGGGTGGAGGGGTTGACCTTTTGATGACCTCTGGAAACTTTTATAAATATCTTTAAAATTACAGTAGCACAAATGGAAAGTTTTACTGCACACATTTGACACCAATTTTATTCGCTTGGAAGAAGGAGAGGAGCCAACTTCAGTCAGGAGTTTGACGGAGAAGTTGCAGCACTGTTACCTTGCAGCAAGAGTGTTGTGGAGATGAGGACGATGTCATATACCTGCAGGCAGCACTGTGTGGACAATAATCCTATGGGCTCTGGTTCAGTCTGGACAAACGTGTGGAGGGGGATGCAGCTGGACCATTAACTGTCTCAAGCCACTCTGGCTGCAAACCGACCATGTAAAGGCACCAGAAGCTGCCATGTGCCTCCAATCCAACTGTAAATGTGGTTAATGTTCATGTTTTTGTGTTCCTATAAACTTTGCCTTGTGTTTTTTGTTCATGATTTTTCTTTCCTGGTTTGTTGTTTCATTCATCTCCTTGTCTCTTAGATCTATAAGGTCTAAGACCGGTAGGATTTTATTTTCCCCACCTCTTAAAGCTTACAAAAGAAATAGTTATTACTCAAATAAAAAGCCAAAAAAAACAACTTACATTCACAGATTAATGGCCCATTTTGTCTACACACCAGCAAATACAGAAAACACACATACCCCCTAAAGGTTGTTGTGAGCCAGTCCCACAAAACATATTGACATACATATTAAAAATGTTTTATTTGCATTGCATAACAATGCAAATAAAACATTTTTATTGACTTAATGTAGTTTTTGATTGTTGATTCTATGTTGCATGACTTTGTGTTTTTGTGTTTATTATGTAAAGCACTTTGAAACGCCTTGCTGCTGAAATGTGCTGTACAAATAAAATTTGATGATGATGATGATGAAAACTGGAACTTTTCTCAGATTTCTTTTATTCCATTGGAATAAAAACGCAGCTGAATGTTTCTGTGTCTTGATATTTTTCCGAGTCATTTTTAAGCGTTTATTTCTTTTGTTCATATGCAGGTGACGCCCCAGTTGATGCTGGCTGTGGGGACGGCTGTGATCGGCTCTCTGCAGTTTGGCTACAACACGGGTGTCATCAACGCACCTCAGAATGTGAGAAAGCAGAAAAACACACTGTGCTGTTTTTATCCATGCAGGGCACCTATTTGTATCCAGATAATGAAGCAGCTACATTCCTGATTAAGACAACATTTCTTCCTCTTTTCTTCCAAGCAGCCAGACTTTCTCGTCAGACTTTCTTGTCAGAAGTTCAAAGAAGGGAAGTTTCAGAACATTTGCTCAGGTCTAGGCGTGTTAAATCTAAAATACAAAATTATTTATCTGCCCAGGATGTTATGTATGCAAGATCATAAGTGCCACAATAAAATAAATGAAAAGGTTTCAAATTATTTTTAGTCATATGCAAATTTCTATTAAAATGGAGATACACATGAGAAATAAATCATAAAAAAATGATGGAAATCTTTGTTGATATATCCTTTATATCAAATTACTACTAAGTGATAGTAACTAAGTGATCGGCTGCTAAGTTGCTGTACAGGTTAACCAATCAGATGTTTATTTAATGAAACACAGCAGCAGTTGAAGTTATTTCACAAAATTCTGCAGAACATGAAAAATATGTTTTCTCCACATCTAGTTAGTTAATTGAGTAGGTGATTGTGGCTTTTTAAATATACAGCTAAATTTCATAATACCTTTTGGATTTGTCTCTAGTGATAACAACAAAATCTTTTCTGAAAAGAAAATCTGAAAAATCTTGTCCCAGGCGAAGCTGTCGGCTTGCCTCGTCTCAGGTTTCATGGAAACTAGTCCAATAGTTGTAGAGGTCTGATCATCTCCTCTCCGACTGACACAAGAGAAAAGTTCAGTCTCCAAAATGTTCATGCGGTTCACATGGGTCCACACTGTCTGAGTCGAGCACGTTTGACCCGACTGTTTTCCACTGTGCTGTTTGTCTTGAAGATCATTGAGAGCTTCTACAACAAGACATGGATCGGCAGGTTTTCAGAACCCATTTCTCAGAGCAGTCTGACAGCTCTGTGGTCGTTTTCTGTGGCCGTCTTCTCCGTGGGAGGAATGTTTGGCTCCTTCTCTGTGGGCCTTTTTGTCAACCGCTTTGGCAGGTAAGATGTTGTTCGTGGAGAGAAGAAGTTTGGCTCGGAACATCAAAGTAGATTCTTAATGGTAAAATGAATCTGATCTTTAAAGGAGGAACTCCATGCTCATGGCCAATGTGTTAGCCTTCCTTGCTGCTGTATTTATGGGGTTCAGCAAACTGGCAGCTTCCTTTGAGATGCTCATCATTGGACGTTTTATAGTGGGTTTGTACTCTGGCCTCTCTACGGGGTTTGTACCCATGTATGTTGAGGAAATCTCTCCAACATCTCTTCGCGGAGCCCTGGGCACTCTGCATCAGCTCGGTGTGGTGATTGGCATCCTCATGGCCCAGGTGAGATCCTTAAACCCTCATAGTCTTCCTTTTCCTCTTTAAAAATCAGGTACTTTGGCACGTCACTTGTTTCACAAGCCGTTTTTATACCATTCGCTGCAGAATCCACTGACGTTTCCTCTAAATAGGGCAGGATGCTGAGTGAAGGGGGTTTAGCAGCGCATGCAAGTTTATGATGGACAAGCGTTAAGTCCCGCCTCCTGGCTCTGATTGGTTGTTTCTATTTAGCGTTTTTTTTTTTGGGAGAAGGCAGAGGAGCACCATTTTTTCACAGATTATCTGTCCCATAACACACTGTTATGTCATATTGCTGGAGACAGTTTCAACAAATATGTAAAATAATATTTACATATTGCAGCTTTAACATACAACGACTCACTTTCGTTGGACAAAACTTTCGTTGTTGCTAGTTTGTTCAGGTTTTCTTAATGAATGAAATGAACAGTCTCCAGCGTAATCTGAAATCCCTTGACCATTTTATAAACATTGCTCTGTTTTTATTTCAGTTCTCATAAGGTCTGTGTTGTGCTGCAGATCTTTGGGACTGAATCCATCTTGGGGAACGCGTCCCTGTGGCCGCTGCTGATGGGGTTCACTCTGCTGCCAGCCTTGCTGCAGTGTGCTCTACTGCCGTTCTGTCCAGAGAGCCCCCGCTATCTCCTCATTAACTGCAATGAAGAGAGCAAAGCCTGCAGCGGTAAGATCTACACATATTCATCTGTATGTATACATGTATATAGAGTCGTGGAACAATTACTTTTTGTCAGGGACGTTTACATAAAATATGACAAATAAAACTAGTCTTCACTTTCACTATCATCCAAACTTTCTTATTTCTTTTACACTTTTGATCCTGATAGATCCATTATGAAGCTTCTCCACAAGATTTGACTATAAATAATTATAACAGCGTGTTTTATAATGGCAAGCTAAGTAAGCTACTAAGTCATATCTTGATACGGATTCGTAACTGTGATTGTAGTTTGTCTCTGAACTGTAAAATACTCTACATACTCTACATAATTCAAGGATTTTTTTTTATTGACATAACACCTTTGTTGTTTGTGGTACAAAATTCGGATTCAGGTCCCAGATTAAGAAACTCACTACATATACAAAAATAAATTAATAAATAATAAAGTAATTTATGTGGTGTATAGATATGTGTGTAAATAATCTATGAAGCTATATTTGGTGCAGCTTGAGTTCACTAGTCTGATGCATGAAGGGAAGAAACTGTTCCTCAGCCTGGTGGTTTTGCTCTGGATGCTCCTCAGCCTCCTGCCTGAGTGGACCAGCTGGAACAGTCTGTGTGCAGGATGGGTGGAGGACCCTCAGCATTGTGCTGTGTAGAGGTCTGAGGTGGAGGAAAGGCTGCTCCCCACAGTCCTCTGTTCAGCCTTGACCACCCTCTGCAGAGCCGTCCTCTCTGCAGTGCAGCTGCTGTGCCACACGGTGATGCAGATGCAGAGAACGCTCTCCACCACACAGCGATAGAAGCTCTTCAGTTGTTCTGAGTTCCCAAGACCAGCTCTCTGCAGCTTCCTGAGGAAGTAGAGATGCTGGTGGGTCTTCCTGAGCAGACGGGAAGTGTTGGTACGCCTTATGAGGTCACTAGATATGTGCACACCCAGGTACCTGTCGCTGGAGACCTCCTCCACAGCTGCTCCTCCCATGTTCAGGGGCTGAAGAGGATCCTTGTCCCTTCTGAAGTCCACCACCATCTGCTTCACGTTGATGCAGAGGTTATTTTCTCTGCACCAGGTGTCCCACCTCCTCTCTGTAATTGTCCCTCTGCTGTGTCGTCTGCAAACTTCACTATATGACATCTGAGCAGTTGTGTGTCAGCAGAGTGAAGAGGAGGAGGCTCAGCACGCAGCCCTGCAGCGAGCCAGTGCTCAGGGTGATGGAGGAGGATTGATTTGATTGATTGCTTGATGGAGATTGTAGTGTGTCTCTGAACAGTTAAAATACTCTTTAAATAATTCACTTGATTTTAGACACAAAGTTAAAACCAAATCTGGTTTATTAACACAAAACCAGATTACACTGAGACCTGTATTAACTGTGTCAGCGTTTTCCAAACAGGCTGAGGGTATTGCTGTGTTTCTCCAGTCCTAATGAAGTTGCGGGGCACCGACGAGGTGAGTGAGGACATACAGGAGATGAGGGAGGAGAGCCAGAAGATGATGAGGGAGAAGAAAGTGACCATTCCTGAGCTGTTTCGCTCTCCCATCTACCGCCAGCCCATCTTGGTCGCCATCATGCTCCAGCTGTCGCAGCAGCTGTCTGGAATCAACGCTGTAAGTAGGGAAGAGAACGTTTTTATCAGCAAGCTCTTCAACCTTCAATGCCACCAAGATTGCAAACGAACCAAACTGTATAGTGGTGACATGACCACCAAAGATTATTGAAGAGGCGGTATTATATATTATATATTTCCCAGGCACAAGGTGCCATTTTGTAGCACAATCACAATTTGATTTGATCCAAATCTTACAAATCAAATTGGACTGTCCTGGTTTCTGTGACTTTAGAACAGCTGTGTTTGGAGAGCCAGAATGTATCACTATGTTTCTGATTATTGTCACCCTTTGGCAGGTATTTTACTACTCAACTGGGATCTTTGAGCGAGCAGGTGTTTCACAGCCTGTGTATGCCACCATTGGTGCTGGGTTGGTCAACACCGCCTTCACTGTTGTTTCTGTAAGTTACTAAAGAGCATCGGGGCCGGAGATGTAAAGACTCTGGGAGACTTTGCTGCATTTTGTCTCTTTGCTGCAGCTGTTTGTGGTGGAGCATGTGGGCCGACGACCTCTTCATCTCATCGGTTTGATGGGGATGGCGGTTTCTGCAGTTTTTTTAACTGTTGCCATGGCACTGTTGGTAGGTGCTCCTGACCTTTCATACTGTATTCATCTGAGACTTTTTATCGTACCGCTGAATGTACCTCATTCTGTTTTGCTGCTAAGGACCAGCTCAAGTGGATGTCGTATATCAGCATCGTGGCCATCTTCAGCTTCGTAGCCTTTTTTGAAATCGGCCCTGGCCCCATCCCGTGGTTCATCGTAGCCGAGCTCTTCAGCCAGGGGCCCCGGCCTGCTGCCATCGCAGTTGCTGGTTTCTGCAACTGGTCTGCCAACTTCATAGTGGGAATGAGCTTCCAGTATGTTGAGGTAGGAAACGGTTCAATTTCAACCAGAATGCAGATAAACTGTGGCTGTTTTGCTTTGTTTTCCACATATGAAAGCAAATGTGGTTTCTACTTCAGAAAGATTACACTGAATAATAAGTAGTTGTGCCATATTCCATCAAACAAATTTTAAGTTAGCCTAGTTTTTAAATTATTATGATGAATGTTTATGATGTTGAGATATGGGAAGCCTCTGACAGATTATGTAGACCAAATTTCCATTTCATTTCTATGGTCATGAGCTTTGAGTCATGTCTGAAAGAACGAAGTCATGGATACAAATGGCCAAAATGAGCTTTCTCCGTTGAGTATCTGGGCTCTGCCTTAGAGAAATTCGGTCATCCGGGAGAGACTCAGAGTAGAGCTGCTGCTTCTCCACATCAAGAGGAGCCAGTTGAGGTGTCCTCCTCACCTCAACAAGAGGAAAGAGGATGCCTCCCTCTTGAGGCCCTTCCTCAAGGAAACCCAGAGGAAAACCCAGGACTCGCTAGAGGGTCTATGTTTCTCAGTGGGAACGCCTCGGGATTCCCTCGGAGGAACTGGCCCAAGTAGCTGACGAGAGGGAAATCTAGGCCTTTCTACTCAGGCTGCTCTGCCCATGACCCAACCCCAGATAAGCAGCAAAAAATTAATGGATGAAATTTCCATTTTCTTCTTATCTTATTATTGTAGATCATAACTCAAACATTAATCTCTGAAATCAGACACCAGCAACTACGCTGGGGGAAAAACTCCCAGAAACACAAACCCTTCACAGAAACAGGAAGTGACCTGCAGCATGGAGGACTTTCCTGTTAGGGTCGTCTGGTTCCTCACCAGCAACAAAGCTGGAAAAGACATTGTTCTGTTTTACTTGACTCAAATTTCTGCTCTTTTAATAACGATCAGAAAGTGAGATTTAGGCAATTATTGTGCAAAATATTCGAAAATATATCAGCATCTTGACCTTATGTTATGGAATATTAATAACTAACTTCTTTTCATTATAAAGTTTCAAAGGATGCAAATTAACTCTAATAAGAAGCAGTAACTTGGACTCTGTTCATAGAAGTCTGATAATTATTTTTTTTTTGCCTCATCAATAAGATTTAAGCTGAAACTAAATAAATACTTAATACTACTTAACAAACTGTAATGTTGCATTCACCATTTACTTCGCCTGGTCGTGACAAATTAAACTCTTGTTGCCGCAGCAACTCCTCGGTCCTTATGTCTTCATCATCTTCACCGTTCTGCTGCTCGGCTTCTTCGTCTTCACTTACTTCAAAGTACCCGAGACGAAGGGTCGCACCTTCGATGAGATCGCAGCAGGTTTCCGTCACTCCTCTGGTCAGGGGACTGAAAAGTATGCAGCTCCAGAAGAATTTAACACGCTCAAGGGGGACGACCCTGACCTGTAGACGCTGGCAGCACGTATCTGCAACAATCACCCTCATGTTCAACACTGCTGGTTTAATATTCACATTGGCATTTATAGATTTATATTGTCATTGTGGCCTTAGTCTGTAGCACAAATGATTTTTTTTATTATTATTTTATGAATCTGCCATAAAAGTGAAAATAATGCAGACTCTCCAACAGCTAAGACTTTTGGTAAATCAGAAAGAGTAAATTGAATTTGCAGTTTGCCATGGCTGACTTGCATCAGTCTCACGTTTGTTTTTGCTCTATCTTCATTTATTGCATTTACAGGAGTTATTTATTGAATTTGTCATTTTGGGTTTTGTATCGTCTTCTACTTTAACCAGCTGTTTCCATGTTATAATGTGTGTAATAAGATACAGTGTCTGATAGGTCAAGTGTGTGAAATGTATGTATGCTTAATTAATTTTAACATTTTATTGTCTCCTGCAGTGCAAGACCTTTTCTATGCATACTGTACTTCTGTTTTTATCATCACAGGTAGTCATAAATCAATGTTTTGGTACTCGAAACTTAAATCAACTTTATATTGTGTTTAATAGTGGTGTTTTATTAGTTTAAAATGTCTCAGTGTGTACCGGAAATTTAAAAAAAAACCTGAAAACATTGTTTCTATTAATTTAAAACATTTAAATTAGTGTCATACAGTTGAATGTGATTGGTATATTAAACAGAGGGCCTGAATGTGGTTTTCTTTATGTATTATTTTGTATTTATATTTTGTAGACAAAAGTAGCTTTTTGCTGAACTGTCTGTGGAACAGAGATTGGTGACGTTTCATGTTCAAGTAGTGACATGGAGCGACCACCAGGAGGTGCTGTTAGCTCTGCAGACGACACCCTTAGCAGCAGCTCATCTCTACATTCACTATATTGACAAAAGTATTCGCTCACCTGCTTTGACTCACATATGAGCGTAAGTGACATGTGTTTATGGAGATTTTTGACCATTCTTACAAATGCACAAATGCACTTCCAGAAGTGCATTTGTGAGGTCGCATACTGATGTTGGACAAGAAGGCCTGGCTCTCAGTCTCCACTTTAATTCATCCCAAAGGTGTTCTATCAGGTTGAGGTCAGGACCACACCTGACTCCACCGTCCATGGCTTTATGGCTCTTGCTTTCTGCACTGATGCAGTCATGTTGAAAGAGGAAGGGTCCAGCTCCAAACTGTTCCCACAAAGTTGGGAACATGGAATTGTCTAAAATATATCTTGGTATTCTGATACATTCAGTTATTTTCACTGGAACTAAGAGGCCAAACCCAGTTCCTGAAAAACAGCCCCACACCATAATCCTCCCTCCACCAAACTTTACTTTTGGCACAATGCAGTCAGACAAGAACAGTTCTCCTGCCAATCTCCAAACCCAGACTCATCCATCAGATTGCGAGATGGAGAAGCGTGATTCGTTGTTCCAGAGAATGGGCCTGCTCTGCTCTGGAGTCCATTGGAATCATACTTTACACCACTACATCTGATGCTTTGCATTGTACTTGGTGATGTATGGTTTGGATGCAGCGGCTCCAAAAGTCCTCCACAATGATGCGACTGACTAAAATCACATAGAAAGCAGCTGCTTCAAGTTATTCCTGTTGTGCCATGGATGTTTCTTTTCTTGCTCAGTGTAGAATGGCAGTCTGTTTAGGTTTTTCTTCCTAGAGGTTAAACTAAGCTGATGCTAAAGTCTAAAGTGTGCATGTTCTTTTGAGTCATTCTAAATCTAAATCAAAAAGTCGACCCATAAACTCAGGGACTCGGGTCAAGTTGAGGGCGTCCAGCTCACACGATGTTTGACTTATTTCCACCCCCTCACGCCATTCATCTGTGTGGACATATTTGGCCTGACCAGCTAACGACCAAGTAAATGACTGAGTGGAAAATCCCCACCATACCATTCAGTGTCGTGACCTGGACTTTGGACCATCAGCCATGTCATGGCTGATGATTTAAAACCTTCGACAGCCTATCAATATTACAACATAGATCTGATTGATGCACAGACTTCTACTGATTACATAGGCCTTTGTTGTAAGAGCAAATAAAGAAAAAAAATAATTCTCACACAGGAGACTCTACGAAATCTGGGCGGCAACACTGAACAAATGTGCCTTAAACAAAGTCGTGTCAAAGTAGTTTTTCTGTCTGAAATGTTATCTGGTATTTCTGATAAAGTTTTAACAAAAGACATGGAAACAGATCCATAAGTTAAAAAGATCTTTATTCAGTTGAATGTTACAAAAAAAAAAAAAAATGTGACTTTCACAAACTGAGCAGCTTTTCCCAAACTATCTATTGCAACCTGCGGTTAGAAAATGAAATGTGTAAAGTCTCAAGTAACATGATAACCAATGATTTTATTTTCTTGAATGGCGATATTGCTAATAGAAACAAATGAGTAATTAGTAATAATTATGACATTGTTGTCAGCTTGTATACAGAGAAATATGACCTCAAATCTCTCAGGGAAACTGCCCAATACAGGAGGAACCTCAGCCGATTATGGCTAATCATATTAACACAATTTTCATGTTAATACAATAAAGAAAGAATTGATTTATTACAGAATTATATACATTAAAAAAAAAACTAAACATTTTCATTAATGCTTGTTTTGTTTAGACCCTTTGGCCAATTAGCATTGAGCAACAGAGGAGGTAAGTTCAAGCAAACTACAATGATTCTGTCCTAAAGTATCCAGTAGTCGCAGAACTAATCATCAATAACCACCAACAAAAATATTTATATAAGAAAAGTAAAGGTTGTTCAGAAGATTGCTGCAAAGCTCAATCCAATCTGCTTGACTGACTGTACCACCTCTTTGAGTTGGATTAATTTGAATATATTACATTTATCATGTAGAAACCGGATATAAATTGAACCTCGAGACGATCCTCTTTAAATGAATCGTAATTGAAATGACAAAAAAATACAAATATTTCAGAAAAATATAAAGAAAATACAAACCAATAAAATGTATCTACAAATTAAAAATTAATTTAACAAGACGTCAGTGTGCGTTCTTCAGTCTTGTTTTTATTCCCACATTTATTTTTTACCTTATATATTTTTGTTTACTTCCTTATTTGTTTCTCCTCAGCAGCGATGCATCGCCGCTAAGTTGAATTTGTCTTTCATTCATTTTATGGACTTCCTATTTCACATCTGTGGTGAAATATAAACTGTGCAGCATTTTTTATGAAGTTGAAGCAGCTCCGTTTCTTTGTTAGCACCGTTTTCCCTTCCACTAACCACCAGCTAGAAAAGCTTTGTTGTTTACATCAGCTTTTTACCAAGGCACTCTTATTGGTAAACATAAAAGTAGAACATGAAATAATTCACTGAATTGTCTCTTTCCTCAACAAGTCGTTTACTGTGAGCCCGCCTCGTCGTTGAGCGGCTCCGGCGTTGCGTCCAGCAACTCGAACATGTCATCGATGACCTGCCACAGACAGCTGTCCAGAGGAAAGTCATTATCCACCAGATTGACCAGGAAGTAGTTATCGTGGATGTACTTGATGATCATTCGTGACGGCGACTCGTCGTCGTAGAGTTTGGCCCATTGTTCGATCCACAAAGCAAACGCCTCGTCCTGAAACGCAGCGATAAAAGGACGATTCAAACACTTTCTACACAAAGTTTGCCATGTTTAGACGTTCTGAAGCTTTTTCAGCACTGTGATGAGACCGTTTAGTCAGCTTATTCAATGGATGCGGGGGAAAAGGGAGACATTTATTTCTGAAATAAGACTATTTTTTTAAAGTGTGAATGACATCAAATTTTTATAAGCCAGACAAAAATAAAATGCCTGATTAGTTTGATGACGTACAATATAATGATGAACAAATAAAAAAATTGCCCGATGCATTTTCAGAAGGCCGGAAAATATATCTCCATTACCTTTAATTAAAACGTTTTTTTTTTTATCTCTAATAGTCATAATAGTCCAATTATATTGGACTAGTATGATTAAATTATACTGCAAACACTGGAAAAATTTCTTTTAACCAATTTATAATAGAACATTTTTGTTTTTGATTTCATTTGATCAAGCAAGAAAATGTTTAATTTCGATTCTTTTCCATTCAAGTCATAATTTAGATTTTTTTTGTGATCCATTGAACCTAGTTACTGATTTCACCACACCCCGTTTCAAAAAGTTGCAGTTGATCTTGCTAAATTTTTTTATCTTTATTTTTACCACAACATGGTCTAATTAGTTTTGACTAATGCACATAAACTTCTTAAAAGATGGAATTTAAACATAGTTAATATTTAAAGTGCAAATAACATGTCCAAGTGTCTTCTTGAAATATAATCCTTAACAGAAAGATGGAAAATCTATTCATTTTTTGCACTTTTTTCAAAGAGCAAAAGATGAATTTCAGTTTTGTGTAACATGAACTGTTTACACAGAAGAAGCAAATCCTACAGAACATCTCAAAAATGGTTTTTGCAACAAAAAAGAAAAGCAAGGTAAATGATACTGTTTTGGATCACACATGGTTTCATCTTGCAGGTTTGGCTCTTTGCAAAATAGTAAGTTAAATTAGAAGAGGGTCAAAATTCAGCAAAGTTGAAGTGATTGGTGGGAAAATAAGGAAATACAGAAAGCTTTAGGGTGGTCAGTCAGATTTGCGGAAAAGTTGTGATGACTAGTGAAAATTGAAAATCCATGCTAAATGTTTTCCAATCCAACATGTTTAGACCTCATAACCTTCCTGGTACGTCTGCGTTAAAGGATTTTGATTTAGTCAAACAGATACAGTTCCTGACAAACCTCTATGTGCCATGAGTCCAAATGTGAAATGAGAAGGTTGATAACTTCACCAAAGGCTCCTGAAGCTACAGACCTTCCAGTACATGAAGCTGACTGGGTCCACTACAGTGGGCTGGACAATCTCTCTGCCTGGGAAGATGCCCCACGTCACTGCATTAGGTTGCATTTCGTGTGCGTTGGTCATGTTATGTCCCTGCACACAAAGCGTCCGATATGGCCCATATACAACCTGCACTCACAGTGACTAGCAGGACTCTCGCTCAGACTTACGTGCACGTTAACAATGTGATAGTTGACACGAGGCTCGTACTTCTTCAGGACCTTCAGGAGGGCTGTGACATTTTCACTGGAGGTGAAAAACTCCAGGTAGGCCTGTTGGATGGAAGAGCGGAGAGCTGAGGCGACGTTTCAGAGTGAAACGTGTTTGTTGAGAATGACCAAACAAAGAGAGTCAGCACCTTCTGGAAGACATATCCTCCTGGAGGTCCCCAGCCTACCACAGGGTCCGCAGATGGTTTGCCATTGATGTTGGGCTGGGAGTTGATGGTGAGGACTCCACGTCTGTTAACCTTCTCAAGCTCGTCTTTCAAAAAGTTGGTCTCTGGGGCCAAAGGCTCGTCGTTCCAGGGTAAGCACAACACCTAGGCATGGAGAGAGAGACATGAGGGCCCTAGCAAACTGGAAGATGCTTTAGGAGTCCCATTCATCAATAAGACAAGGCAACACCTAACATTTTATTCACAAATCAATGATTTAAGCAATCAATTCAGTCACTCAAATTGTAATGTCAAAATGACGGGAGCTATGGTTGCTCAAGGGCAGATATGATTTGAATGGCTTGAAAGGTCCATTACAATGCAAAAGTCACGTTGTAACTTCATTGTAACTTCCACTTTTTGGAAGCTTCGGTTCTGTCATTTAGGCGTGTCCTGCTTCTGAAACAGTCCAATAGCAAAAGAAAAAAAAAAACAGCTGCTTTTTGGAGGGAAATAAGTGCTACATAAATGTTCTGCTGGTGTCTGCAAAGCTGTTTTGCAGACACCAGACTCAAACCCAAACCATGCCCAGCCCCTCACCTGGCAACCCAAGTGGAGCTCCGCCCACTTCATTACAAGTTACCAGTGCAATGGGAGCTGGAAAAGGAAAACGTTTTGTTTTTTTCTGCAATACATAGCATTTTGTCTCAGTCACGGAGAACATAGCTGTGTGAATCCATTTTATTTTTGCTTGCACAGATCAGCTTAGGAAGGAGTTTTTTGAAAACTACCAAAAGCTAAGGCCGGCCCAGGCCTCCATGGGGCCCTAAGTGAAATTTGGTTTTAAGACCCTCCATTTCTGCAATCAAGAGTCAGATCATTCGCACACCTGCTATAGACTTATTGCATTTCAGACAGCGCTTTTTACATCATGTTCTTTATGTATGCATCACACAGGACATCGGGTTTCCCCCAGTGTGCTACAAGTTACCTCCTGTCAGGCTAAGCATTGTTTTTTGTTTTTATACAAACATACATGCATACACGATCATGTTTACATGATTAAGTACATCACTGTAAAAAAAAAATCATCAAAAATTTACAATGAAAGTGTGTTTTTGTTAATATAATCACATAGAAATCATTACTTTAAAAAATATCTGTTCCACTTACGGGGCATCTTAGTGGCCCTAAGCTGCTGCTTGGTTTGCTTATGCCTTGAGCCGGCCCTGCCAACAGTACAGGGTCGGATCTGCCAAAATACTTTGCCTGGAGGAAGTTCTGTTCCTACTGTTCGTCATAAATCTGCAGATTTCTTTAAGACTATCAATACATCTTTATACTATTTCTGCATCTTTTTAAAATAAATGAACTTTTTCATGACTTTACTGATATGTGGTTAAACAGAAGATCATTAGCGTCTGCAGGCAGTCTTGATTACCTTCTGTCCGTTTTGGTTTGGTTGTGCTGTGATGTAGCAGGTGAAGACTTCAAAGACGCTTTGTTCGTTCTTCAGTTCCTCCCCCCACATCTGTACAAGTGCTTCCTTAGAGGATTTACTTTTTAAGTAGAACAGGTAGTAGTCATTTAATTCTCCAAAAGCTGGAGACGAAGAGTTTCCCCTAAAGACAACAGCAGAACAGTCCGTCAGTAACCAAAGTACAGCTTCACTTTGTCCTCTTTTGCTGTAAGCGCAATTCTTCAAGCTGCTTCTAAAACTGAAACATTTACTTAAGAAAATCAAAGAATTAGGTAGTACTGAATCTATGTCCGATTAGACCTACCATCTGCCGTTGGGGAACTCATCCCAGTCCTGAGTCCTGTAGATGTAGCTCTTTGGTCTGGAGGCCCAGAAAATTGGTCGGACATCCTCTACCTTCCGTTTGGGATTTGCACTAACGGCCCAGGGAAGAGGGCGTCTGGCAAAAAACAACAATCTGTGAGTTTGCAGACCAAAGAAAATGCATGTCCATTGTCTACTAAGGTGAATGAACCCAGTATGGAAACTCAGCAGAGACGTTCACATGTCATTTTTCTAAGTCAAGCTAAAACTCTTGCCAACAAATTTGGAGCCAAGTCTAAAGATTAACGTCTTATAAACCTTTTATCGGTTCCAACATCTAGTCAACAGTAAGTTCTTAATTCTGTAGACAGTACACACACACACCAGTGTATGTAGGGAGACGGACCCTCCAAACGGCTGCTGGTAGGGGCCAAAGAGTCCTCAATTGTTTTTCTAAGTGCTCCACAGGTAACAGCTAGTGAATAACTTTTGCCAAACAGGATAAGAGCGTGCAGAAAGGAAAACAATACAGGTTCAGGACCCAGAGTTAGGGGTATGGTTTCATCTTTTACTCCGTCGCCAGTAGATTTAGACTGACCTGGGGTCTTCTACCCACAGGCCCAGCCGTCGGAGGACCTCCATGGTGGCAACTTCTCGGTTCAGAGTGTAGAAGTGGAGGCCTGGTACCTTTCCGCTGTCCAGCAGGACACGACACATGTCCACCGCCTGATGGATCCCATAGTTCCGGATAGCAGCATCATTGTCTTTGATGGGTTCTATGATTTTAGTGATCTCCTCTGGTACTTCAAGCTTGGACAGCTTGACGAGCTGACGTAACGACTGGTATCCCTGGAAAATACACACAGTTTGTTTTTCTCTTTTCTCTCTTTCCTCCCACATGACAACAGTCTTCAGTCTGGTGCATTGGTGTCAAGTAGAGGATAATAAACTATATTCTATTTTAACTAGCAGGGACTTCATGTTCATTAGAATTTAAAGTGTATTGATCTTTGACACAGTGAACTTGCATCATTATGCCATTACCATTTTATTACTTGAAAATGGTTTCAAAACAAAACAGCAACAATAATAATAATAATATTGTTTATCACAATAACGTTTGGGACAATTTATCATCCAATTTATCGCATTTGTTGCGATAAAACCAACTTTGATCTGCTGTTAACTTGTGATTTGATGCTAAATCATAAAATAATCTTAAAAACAGATGAATTTCATAAATCAACATTTGCTGCAGGTCCTGTGAGGGATTTATACCTGTGCAAGGATGTATATCTTCTGCTACGGTAAGTTACATCTCATGTAAGTTACACACTAGGTTAGTTTAGTGAAACTAAAAGGAGATCTTCGTGTACTGAACATGTATAACGTGTTGAGGAAGGAATTCAGGGCTTCTTTTCTAATTTCCAGACAACCAGCCACCTTTCTTTTACGACAGCTTAACATATGAAACAGCTTCTGTCCATAGATCCCACTACACACTGAGCCTCAATAGGTCCATGATCACATGTGTTTGGACTTTTGTAACTTTGGTTGTAAATGTCAAAAAGGAAGCTTTCTTCACTGCTTGTTATGCACAACGGCCAAAGATTTTCATGCATCGTTTAACTGAATGTACAGGTGACTTCACTTTGAAAGTGACACGTGTAGCCGCTGAAAAA
Organism: Poeciliopsis retropinna; assembly: GCA_010277075.1. Lineage (NCBI taxonomy): Eukaryota > Metazoa > Chordata > Actinopteri > Cyprinodontiformes > Poeciliidae > Poeciliopsis > Poeciliopsis retropinna. The sequence continues at coordinate 4,895,938 of VMRM01000009.1, forward strand.
AGTTGCCTCATATAAAAATGGGTCAATGGGTTCATGGTGATGATTTACAGCTTCCTGGAAGAAGTCTTTAGTACCTGGATGGGAAAGATTCCAGGAAGGATGGGACATGTGATCCCGACCGCCCTGCAGTCATCCAGGAACTTCAGGAAGGTGTCAGCCCGGAAGAACAGCTGTGTGATCACAAAGTCTGCACCAGCATCCACTTTCTCCTTCAGGTGCTGCAGATCCTGCTCGTAGCTTTTTGCCTCCGGGTGGCCCGTTGGGTAGCCTGCATAAAGTCCTTTGATTAAAATGACTGGAAATACAGCTCTGAACCCTGCAGCAGTTCAGCAGGACAACCCGAAATCAAACTGATCACAACTGAGTCTGGTTGTTCTGACAGATAAATGCTCCATTTAGAAACACCCTGTGCACATAAACCTGCTAGAAATCACAATAAGTGAAGTGTGTTACACTCCCTCTACTGTAAAAACTTACCAGCAACACAAATATCAAAGTATTCGTCAAACTCTGATCGAATGTGTTTAACGAGGTCAACGGCAAAGTTGAAGCCTCCTTCCTCGTCCTCCCAGTCGTCTCCCACTGGATCTGAAGAGAACCAGAGCTTTGTTTAATGTCGGCCATGTTGGGTGATCTGGCAAACTGAGGACTACAGGTGTTAGTTCAGCAGTTAACTTTACAGATGGTATGAAATGGGGGTTTTTAGCAGTACAGTATCAATATAGTTAGTTGAAAATAAAACATTATTTAATGACTGCACTTTCACCCAAGTTGCAGCAGATAATAAACTAACGGGTACCAAGAGATTCATGCAGCAGGGAAACATCTTTTTGGAGATGTTCTTCTAAATAATTAGATCTGATTAGGAACTTTGATTTTTTCATATTTTACACAAATAATAACACATTCCATAGAAGAAAATATGGCATGAAATGCCTAAAAATAGTAATAAAATGTTAACAACGGCACTCCTCTCATCAGTAGCCGTCTGAATTAATAATATAATTAAACAATTTTCATCCAGCTGGACAGAAATAAATTGTAAAAACTGAAGAGCCCGGTCCAAGATCATTAGAAGTTGGTTTGAAATATTGTTTGACCCAAGTTATACGTTATGTTTTTAAATTAAGAGCTATACTTTTATGAAGGGAAATAGTAAAAATCCTGATCATTCTTTTCCTGTAAATAAATTGTTTTTGTCACATTTCCCATCTTGTACTTTTGATAAAAATACCAGATAAAGCCAAGTCGAAGTTCTCTCTCCACTGAACAGGTGTAAGACACCCGTTTGTAAAAAATCTTCCGTCGGTTTTTGCCACTCTAAATCTAGGCTCGATGTACACTGAACACTTCTTAAGAATGAGAAATTCTGCTGAAAACCTGACCAGCAGAGACTCCGTCAGATAACATAAGGTGGGAGACGAGAACCCTGGGAATGCTTGAGGAAACGCTGCAGTGTGGTTCCAGATGGAGCTGTTCACAGCAGCACAGCGCTTGTACAGACACGTCACTTCTCAGAAGTCTAAATCAAGGGTTGCCCTTTGTTTTCCAGGAATCTCAACCCACACACTGATGCAGCTCTTATCTCCTGAGGCGTGGAGATAAAACACACATCCAAGGAAAACCTTTCCTGAGCCCTTCGTGTCTCCCGCTGTACCTCCCCTCAGCGCCATGATGTTCTTCAGGCCCAGGTGCTTTGCCTTAGCCAGGTAGCCGGTGATCTTCTCCTTGGTTTGGTTGCAGCAGGTCAGGTGGAGGATGCTCTCCAGGCCACAGTAGTTCACCGCTGTGCTGGCAATCATCATGGAGGAGGTCTCCTTGTCTGAGCCGGGGTCTCCTGCTGGGTGCCAGGTGATATCAATGAAGAGCGGTCCTCCAGAACCCATACGGTCAAACCTGTCACACCAGAAATAAACTTTAAAGAAAAGTTCTGAAATGTTTCCATCTGAGATTTTACTGGAATATTTTGAAGTGTTGAAGGTGTTCTAGGGAGGGGAGGTATGGTATATTGGTGGTGAGCCGTGTTGGTAGCTTTTAAGGAAATCTTAATACTTCAGTATGACAAGAAATTCTGACATTTTCATGTTCCCAAAGTGGTTAAGAGTCTAGAGATGCCCCGAACTGCTTAACATGACTATGCATTTGTTCAAAAAGCGCGGTCCAGAAACGGACAAGTGAGTTTAATGTGACAGAACTTGACTGGTCTGAGTCTTGTGTAAGTTGGACTGAACACCTCTGGGATGTTCTCAGCAGTCTCTGACTCACATATGGTTCTCTGAAAGACTGGCAAATACTCCCATAAACACACTGCGGCAAGAGTTGACCCTTCACACACACTCTTCTGAAAGTGGCCCACTTCCCCATGACGGATGCATCTCTTAAGTCCTGTCAAATACTTCAGACATGGCATTCAGATGCTGTCAGGATGCAATTTTGTTCTTCCCAAATGCCTCCACATTACTTGGGTTTTCAGCTGAATATTCTGTCGTGGTCTGCCTGAGGTCAAAGGTCGGAAAGCCCCTCAGAAAGCCTGGAGGAGTGTCGGCTGGTGTCTGTACCTGGAGATCAAGTTGACAGCACCGCTGGCCGTGCGTGGAGGGAAGAACTCCAGGGAAAACCACCGATCTCCGGAGTCCATCCTCTTCCTCATCTTTTCCCGCAGCCGGTCAGAGCGGTCTGCGTCCAGCAGCGGGGTGGAGCAGCGGGAGCTCTCCTTGGAGCTCTCGCCGCTGCTGTTGCTGGTGCCGCTGGAGTCGCCTCGACACGACTGCCAGCTGCCGTCCACTTGCTGCACCTGGTTCACCATAGTGAGAAACGAGGCTGGAAAAAAATTAATCAAGAGTTTCTGTGATTTTACTGGGAAAAAAATGAAGCTGTGCTTTTGTCTTCATTCCAATTCTTTCAACACAATCCTAAAATTATACATTTATGGAGTTTATACTCATTTTGGTTTTCAATAACTCAGCATTTTAAAAGTATCAGTATATTCATTTTTATGATTTTTAAAAATTTGTTCCCAAATAATCTGAAAATATACAAGTAAGCATGAGCAAGGGTAAAGTTTTGAGCATTTTATGATCGCTTACTACTAATGACAATACTACTACTAATGACAATACTACTACTAATGACAATACTACTACTAATGAAAATACTGAAAAAAGTAAAGCAAAGGTTACCCAATATGATGACTCTAGAGCCCTGTGTCATCTGCTGAAATGCACACACAGAAATCCATAAAACCTGATCCACTGCGAACTTAAAACTAAAAACATATCTTTCTGTCACTTTACTGATTGCATGTGTACAGATCAAAAGATGCCAATGTAATCTGAGCTACAGGGAAATGGTCCCCAAAAACTGCTCTTTGGGGCCCATCAGCCCATCACACCTGAGCCAAATGACTTCATGGCGCCTTCAGTGTTTTGCAGGATTAATCGATAGCATTTATAAACCCTGCTGACAGTTACAGCATGCTTCTTACCTGCTCCGGCCCTTCACGATTCAAGGAACGTCTCCAAAATAGATGGATCCACGCGGGCACAGACTCAGGCAGTCGCCTCTCCGGGTGGAGCACATGTATGAGGAGCTGAGCAGCTGCAGGAACTGTTTATAGCCGGACGAATTTAGTGTAACACGTGTTACACTAAATAAGCCCCATGGAAGACCGGCTAGTGAGGTGGAACTACTACTACTATAGAGGCTGTAACATGGAGAACTTGTTTCATTTTGGTGAAACTGGAATCAGGAAGACATGCCTCTAACACCGAGGTCTGAGCTGGATGTTGACACTGCAGTCAGTAACCATGAACTGAATGAATCGTTAGAGTTGGCTGTCCTTTCTAGAAATTCACAATTTACTAGTCTCACAGTAGGCTAAACATAAGAGTCATTTTTTAACAAATCAGATTAAAACCTATTCATTTATTAATACTATATGAACTATATTGTCAAAGGTATCAGGTCTTCCCTCCAGTTCTCCACGCTCAGTGGCCACAAGAGGATAAAATCCAGCATCTATGTGTGCAGACTGCTTTTACAAACTGTTGTAAATGAGCAGGTCTCTATCAGGAGTCCAGTGAAAGCTCCTCATCACTAAATACAGCTTAATTAACTCTTAGCAAAAATATTGACCAGGTGTTTGACCACTTACAGTCACACAGTGAGGTTGGTTATAGCTCTGAATGGCTTCAGAGCTCAAAACTTTGCCTGGATTTCTGCTAAGCTTAAAAACACATCATAGAGAGTTTGGTGGGATGGGTTTCCATGACCAAGCAGGTTCACTCCAGTCTGTCATCCCATTGTGATACCATTGGAGTCTAACCAGTGGAAAGTTGTTTTCTGATTAACGATTAACTGGGCCCCCTGTTAAGAATAACATTTAGCACAGACAAGATTGTGGTGAAGGTACCTTGGCCATTTGTATGCATCTAATTTTGTGGAAACCATTTGGACATTATCCCTTCTATATTACTATGATCCATAAAGACACGGAGAAGCGGGTTTGGCTTTCAAAAACGTTAAAGGCCTACACAAAGTCCTGACCTCAACCTGAAGGAATGGGATTAATTAGTGCTATGGACTCTGAGATAGTCCTTGATCATCAGTCTTTGACTTCATATAGAAGTTCAGCTTAAGAAATATAGATATTATGAAAAAGTTCTATATTTTTGTCACTCGCCTCAGAAAGATAGACAGTTATTACACACTGGAGTGAAATATTTCAAGTTTTTATTTCTTGTAATTCTGATTATTGTGGCTTATAGATGTAGAAACCCAAAAATCTCTCAAAACAATTTAATTTTGTTAAAAAGTTCTATAAGATTCATGGAAAGTAGATAAGCAACAAGGGTAACTGCAGCCTTGGGAGGATTGTCAAGCTAAATGCATTCATGTGTCTGGTTAGTGCATCAAGGGCCAATGCACACAGATGGACCCTCCACATGGGCCACAGGTCTCACATTGTGCCAAGCCACTCATGAACCAGACATGTCAGAAGAGTCTTACATGGGTGAAGGAGAAAAACAAACCAAACTGATCAATTGTGGTTCAATGTCCTATTTTCAGATGAAGGGAAAAAGGTTTTCATGTCATTTAGAAATCCAGGTCCCAAAAGGAGGACTGGAGAGGTTCAGAGTCCACTTTGCCTGAAGTCCAGTGTGACGTTTCCATGGTCACTGACGGTTTGGGTGCTCTGTCATCTGCTGGTTCTTGTCTACTGGGTTTTCTGAAGCCCACAGTCAGTGCAGCATCTGGCAGGACATTCTAGAGCACTTCACTCTTCCCTATGCTGACCAGCTCCCTCTGCTGTCATTACTCCTCATTGCAATGATGACAAAGTGTGCTAGTTTAATTTTACAGCAGAACTTGGTACCGGCCCAAACTGCTAGAGGTAATAGCAATGGGCCCATTGATCCAGGCACAGTAACAGTGGTGTTACTGACAGTAACACCACGGCCATAAAACTGAGAAGTGTACGATCACAGCAGTGATGTAATTTCATGTATTTAAAGTAACTGGGGATGAAAATAAAACCTGTTTTTGTGTAATTATGCATACATAATTACACAAGGGGGCACTTTTCACATTTCTTTATTAAAGGTCCTTTTCATTATTTATGCTGGTTGAACTTTCTTAACTGAATGAAATAAATGATCATGCTATACATAAAGGTTTTAAAGGAATATTTTATATAACTAAAAGGTGTCGAAGTGCAGCTCATGCAGTGTAAAGAGGCTAAATTAACTGGACCCGGTTCAAGCGTGTCATTCTCTACTTTCCCGTCCACCAACTTTCCAATAAAAGCTGCTTGCTTGTTTCACAGAAAATCAGAAAAAGAATGAATAAATTTTTCTGATGCACCAAGACCTCGAGATTCCTGAAGCAATCCTGAAGCAGGAATCTTGAATCTTGAAGGTTAGTGAAAATCTAGATTGCACTGCAGTAGAGTTAGCAAATAATGACAGAGATTATGTGCTTCCTGCCTCAGCACAGCTGATAATAACTTAAGACTTTATTGAATAAAGTCTTAAGTTTATTCAATAACATGCATCATAACATTCATGCATGTTATGATCTGTTAAACCCAAATGCGCCTTCCATCCATTTTCTGTGGGGTCATGAGGGGTGCTGGTGCCGATCTCCAGCTACATTCGGGGTGAGAGGCGGAGCCATCCTGGACAGGTCGCCAGCCTGTTGCAGGGCAACACAGAAACAGACAGGACAAACAACCATGCACAAGCACAAACACACACACACACACACCTAGGGAGTATTTGGAGAGACCAATTAACTTGACAGTCATGTTTTTGGACTGTGGGAGGAAGCTGGAGGACCCGGAGAGAACCCACGCATGCAAAGGGAGAACATGCAAACTCCGTGCAGAAAGACACCGGGCCGGGAATCGAACCCAGGACCTGTTTAAATGTTTTTGTTGCGTATGAAGATGAAACACATAAAATATCCATCACTAAAATCCCCCCTGCTTATTATTCTTATTAGTCTTTAAATGCAGCAGATTTGCTGGATGTCTTATTTTCAGACTCATTTAGACTCACTTATTTTTGGCTCAGCTCTCTCTTCACCACGACGGACCGGTACAGCGCCCGCTTCATGGCAGACGCTGTGCCAATCCGCCCGTCAATCTCCCGCTGCCTTCTTCCCTCATTTGTGAAGAAGATCCCGAGATACTAAACTCCTCCACTTGGGACAGGACATCCCCCTCGACCCGGAGAAGGCACTCCATCCTTTTCCGGCTCAAGACCATGGCCTCGGACTTGGAGGCACTGATTCTCATCCTGGCCGCTTCACAGTTGGCAGCAAACCTCTCCAGCGAGAGCTGCAGATCATGTCCTGATGAAGTCAATAGGACCACATCATCTGCAAAAAGCAGAGATGCGATCCTAAGGCCACCAAAACAGATCCCCTCAACACCTTGGCTGCACCTAGAAATTCTGTCCATGAAAGTAATGAACAGAATCTGTGAAAAGGGCAGCCTTGGCGGAGTCCAACTCCCACCGGAAATGAGCCCGACTTACTGTCAGCAATGCAGACCAGACTCTGATTCCGGTCATACAGGGACCTGGCAGCCTGTATCGAAGGGCCCGGTACCCCATACTCCCGGAGAACCCCCCACAGGGCTACCTGAGGGACATGGTCAAACGCCTTCTCCATGTCCACAAAACACATGTGGACCGGTTGGGCGAACTCCCATGCACCCTCCAGGACCCTGCTGAGGGTGCCGAGCTGGTCTAGTGTTCCACAACCAGGACGAAAACCACACTGCTCTACCAGAATCCAAGGTCTGACTGTCCGATGGACCCTCCATTCCAGAACCCATGAAAAGACCTTACCAGGGAGGCTTCAGAGTGTGATCCCCCAGTAGTTGGAACACATTCTATGGTCCCCCTTTTTGAATAGGGGGACCAGCACCCTGGTCTGTCAATCCAGGGGAACTGTCCCTCTTGTTCACACAATATTACAAAGTTGTTTCAACTAACACAACCCCACAACATCAAGAACTTTAAGGAACTCCAGAAAAATCTCATCCAACCACAGGGCCTTCCTCTGAGGTACTTTTTACCCACCTCAGTGACATCTGCACCAGGAATTGGAGAGCTCAACTCAAGGTCCTCAGACTCAGCTTCCTCAGTGGAAGACGCGCTGGTGGAATTGACAAGTTCTTCACAGAATTCTGTCCAATGACACACAATGCCCCGAGTGGAGGAAGGTGAACCATCTGGTCAAGACACCGAATGGTCAACCAGAATCACCTCGAAGTCAACAATATCCATCTAGGTCTCACTGAATCTTGAAGTTCCCCAGTACAACATGGAAGTCTCTCTCAAAGGAGTCCTAAACGATTGGATAATCTCAACTACTGTTTGCACAAACAGCCAAACTCATCCTCCTCATGTAGGAGGAGGGACCCTGCCGTGTTGAACTCCAAAGTACATTTACCAAGATGGGGGAGTGACACGTATCCACTCCCGTTCTGTGTCTCTCAGCAATGGTAACTCCATTGTGAAAAAGTGTCCAGTCCTTATCAAAGAGTGTTTCCAGAGCCATTTGCATAATACATAATATGCTAAAATAAAAGCCCATTTTACAAATTATTCCTTAGAAAGGAATTTCTGTTTGTTCAAAATAATAGTCATTTGCCATGTCATAAAACTTTGACGTAATTGCTGCTTGAAGAATTCCAAACATCGTATATTTCGCAGCAAATAAGAAGGCATCGAAACACATCCTCCACCAACTCTTAGAATTAGCAGAAGTAGAAATCTCATACTGCGTTGATTTGTCAGCTAAAGTTTTAGGTTGTTTAAATTCATGGACCGAAGTTCTGGCTTGAATAGTATTTCTAGTCGAATTCCTTGCCTGCCTAGATTTGCTTTTGAAAGTTTGTGTTTCTAGTGATGTTTTAGGTGAAGCTTGAAGCTGCTTTGGTTTATAAGTCGCAGTCTGTGTTACAGTCTGTGGAGATATTTCCTTTGTGTGTCGTTTAGATTCTGATGTCACATGTTTTGTTTGTGTAGATTTGTGGGAAAATAATTTTGGCTGTGTATTTTCATTGCTCAAATTTTCAGTTTGAGTCGACTTTGTAAAGAGTACAGGCTGCTGTTGGGGTTGAACTCCAAAATTTGGCGTTGTATCTTCTCCAACAGCATCAAACTCGTCTTTGATACTTTTTGCATATTTTTCAAGCAGAACTTGCTCCTCTTGCTTCAACTCCAGCTGCATTTTCAAGTCCCTATTTGAGTCTCTCAGAGACTCTGTCAACTCATACATTTCTCCTATCATTCGCTCACTTTCAGCTCTCTGAGCCATAAGTTTTTTGTTTTCCTCCTCCAAGTTCAAAATCTTTTCCGCAGTAGTTTCTTGTGTGTTTTTTGAAGTTGTAGCTTCTTCTGTCAATGCTGCTATCTTTGACTTCAGTCTAGTGTTTTCAGCTTTCAATCCATCATTCTCTTCTGTCAAAGAGGATTCTTTCTTTATTCTCTCTTCTTCTGTATCCATCATCTGATTTTTCAGTGCAGTTAATGTTGATATTTTGTGTTTCTGTTTAGTTATCATGTTTGAAAGTTGTTCTGTTTCTTTCTGGTGTTCGTCTTCTCTGATTTCTGCCTGAAGTTCCAGATTGTACACAGTTTCTCTCAATCGTTGGATCTCCTGTCTAAATTTTAAACACCTTTGTTGAAGAAGCTCTTCAGAATTCTCATAAAACTTATGTTTTTCCATTCTCACCGTAAAAGTATGTATATTTTTCCAACGATTTCAAAATACGTGTCTTCTTAAAGCGTCCTTTTGTTTCAAATGAGAGGAACAAACTTTTCAGCATTCCACGTCACCAACATTTATTGCGTCATAATGACAACCGGCTCTGACGATCTGCGCTACCTCGTCAGATTTTCCAAACCTTGTGCATCACGATAGCTGTCTGTTCTGGTATCGCTCTGAGCATGCGCAGTGCCACGATGCAGGCTTAACAGTCCGAAGAACCAGAGGAAGAGTCAAGACACTGAACGCGGTGAAGAGCCACGCAGCTCTCAGTTGGTCCAAACATCTCAACGCTGTCAGTCAGTTTAAATGGCTTCTGTCACGTCACGCAAATATACTACTTTTTTTTACTTTCTTCCACAACGCCCGGTAATTATAGAGCAATAATGGACCTGGTTCGGACACCTGGACTGGGTCTTTGATTATCTGACAGAGACAACCGGGAAAATTGCAATTTGTGTCCACATTGCGGCTATTAACGGCCTTTTGCTAGTCATATACAGAGGACCAGTGTATAAGGTAAGCACATACGATGCTCTACACCCCGTACATATGCTGCAAGAATACATCTTTGAACGAAAACAGCTGTGAGGTTAGCTAACTTAAAGCTAGCCTGGTATCAGAAAAGGCAGAAAAATCCAGGCCACCTTTACCCATAGCATTAAAACAAAGCTACACATATAATACGGGTTACATTAAGTCACACGTCTCTGAAACATGCACGGCTTCAGCTTCAGATAATTTCTAGTGCAAGAATTTTTAAGTAATTTTTTTTATTTTCTCCAGTCGTGTTATAATGACAGCAATAATCAGAGATCCAATTTTGGTTTTCCGACTTCAGATGCGGCCATCCGTAACCCTAATGTTTGTTTGTTTGTTTGTTTTTCTCATTATAATAAATTCCAACTATCATTGCAGAAGAAATGTTGAACGTTCAATTAGTCTGATCTGTGATGTTCTTAGTACTCATATCACAACTACCAACCCTGCATGTGATGTGCAGGTTTCCCTCTTCAGTAGTTCTCTATCATTATAGGTCAGTGATGTTACTGGTATCTGTAGAACGAACATCAGGAAAATAAAAGTTACCTTATTTTTGGAATGAACTTCATGCTTTAGAGTGTTATGTGCAACTCCTTCATCCTACCATTTAATGTATTTCTTCAAACTATGCTTAGTTTTTAATTTTTAATGCCACTCCAAGATAAGATAAAGCTTGCACTGTAAAAGCACAAAAGCTTACCAAAATCTTTTGGTCTAATTTCTAGTAAGAATTTTGCAGTACACTTGAAATAACACAAAACTATCAAGTAACTTTCAGCAAGAAAGATGAGCTTGTTTTAAGTCACAAATTCCTTAATATTGATGAAACAGGTAGTTCTTATAAGTGAAATAATCTGCAAGTCATTTTCTCCACAGAGTGAATTTTCTCTACTTGCAATTTTGCTCAACAAGAACACGTCAACAACTCTGTGTGCCACTATACCGCCACCTAAGGAGGTTTACATTGTACAATAAAAAACTTAACTTTGCAATAGAAGAAGAATCATCAACTGAATTAGGCAATGTCTTACACAGCTTTGACAAAACACTTAACCAAGTGCTGCACATTGTTTGGACCCATTACAACACTGGAGAAACAATCTGTCTCTGTTCAAGAGTCAGTCCATATTTCTTCTTTTTTAGGGTTTCTTTTTTCACTAGCTTGTGTCAAGCTCTGGTCTTTTGAACATTTCTCCCAGTTTTTATGACCGCAGTTAATTTATCACAATATATTAGTGTTGGCTAAATGTGTTTATTTGTTTTCAGTTGCTTGGTTTTTTTTAAAGCGGTGAAGTGTGCATGAATTACACAAGGATCAAATTTCTGCCATGCACTGGGTCTGCAGCAGCCTGTCAGTGCTCCTTTGAAAATCTGAAACCCTTTTTACAGTGGGGCTTGTTTTTCAAAATGCAGTCAATCTCAGATGAAATGGACATTGTTATCTTTGGAAGAACCTGTAAAAACAAAGGAGAAAAATAATCATTCTTTAAAGTAAGACAAAAAGTTTTACTTAAAGTTCCAGTTAGTGTGCTATCACAGACAATAAAAACTCTTGCCAATTTAAAGTCAAACCTTAACTGTGTTTTCTTATTTATTTAAATCAGACCTTTTTCTCTATTTGCAGTATTACTATGAATATGTAAAATCACCAGAAATAAGAGGAAAACCCCCACAGACACCTAAGCAGTAAAATATCAAAAAGATTCACTCTAATGATTTTGTTTTGCTCGGTTGCATATTTGCACTAATTACATTTGCTTCCTGTGTGAACGCTGACCTGTATGGCTCTGATGTTCTCCACTAGCTGAGCAGGTCTGGAAGCCCCCAGCAGCACAGAGTTCACCTTGTCATTTCTCAGGCACCACGCTGTAAAAATGTCAGACATAAGGATTCAATCTGAGCGCAGCCCTTACCAGTAATGGAACCGCTCAAACCTGTCATTAAAATCTGTTCCAAGTAACGCCTGCTTTAAAACTTTGTTCACTGTTAAGTGAGTGAGGAGAGGAGAGTCACGGGTCTATTAAATGCTTACATCAAAGCTGCAACATCCAAACTACACACAGTAACCAGCAGAAATGCCACACATAGCCTCGTCACTTTTAAACACTATTAGAATAAATTTGAAAGCTGATCAAGGCAATTTTTTTACAATGCAGTTGAGAAACTACGGTACAAAATTACCCAATTTTCAAGAGGGAATCTGAAACTAAAGAATTGTTCTTATTACACTAGTCTGTATCAGTTGATACTAATACCAATTTGATATTATCAATATTTTGGGTGAATATGGCCACCTCTGGTTTATTTATTTTAAATAATCTAGCGACAGTCTTGGATTTTTACAAACACTTCTTGTAATTAGTTTCTTAGCCGATAACCTTAGGAGTGCCACAGTAGGGATGTCATAGCTGGATGGACTTTGTTTTTTACTCATTAATAGTAAAAATATTACTGTCTAGAAAATTTGTTGACTGTGCTCAAATGTGGATTTAAACATGTGCTTTTGGACGTGATGGGATCACCCAGAGATTCCATTTAATCTTAATGGGTGTAATTTATAATTTGTCTCATATTGAAACATTCAATATTATGGCGTAAAAATGAAAATTAGAAACAGGAAAAGTGTTGAATGAAAGCTTCTGAATAACATAAAGAACTTTCAAGAAAAAGTTATCCGGAAAAGACTAAATATTCCAGAATGGGCAAAATAATGTGATAGAAAACAAATGACAGTGACAGGAAAACCCTGCATAGTTTACCAATAGCAAGTTGTGGCAAGGTACACTGTAGACGTTGTGCGAGGGTTTCTAGTTCCTGCAGTTTAAGCTGCTCTCGGTGACCCTCCTCACTCATTATCTTGTCTTTTATCCATTCATATCCCTGTGGGAGATCGCACACATATATCACAGATCAGATTTTAACTACGGAAAATAAACAAAACTGTTCATATTCAGACAGTGTGATAAACATGTTCACTCACTGGCCACTTTATTAGGTACACCTTGCTTGTACCGGTTTGGATTCTCTTTTGCCTTAGTTCTTCGTGGCATAGATTCAACAAGTTCCTGGAAACATTCCTCAGAGAGTTTGGTCCATATTGACATGATAACATCACACAGTTGCTGCAGATTTGTCGGCTGCACATCCATGATGCGTATTTCCTGTTCCACCACATCTCAAAGATGTTCTATTGGACTGAGATCTGGTGACTGTGGAGGCCAGTCGAGTTCAGTGAACTCATTGAAACCAGTCTGAGATGATTTGCACTTTATGAAAGACATGGCACGTTATTCTGCTGGAAGCAGCCATCAGAAGATGGGTATGCTGTGGTCATAAAGAGATGGACCTGGTCAGCAACAATACTCAGGTAGGCTGTGGCGTTGGCACGATGCTCAGTTGGCAGTAATGAGCCAAAAATGTCCCAGGAAAATATCCCCCACACCATTTCACCAGCAGCAGCCTGAACCGTTGACACAAGGCAGGATGGACCCATGCTTTCATGTTGTTGACGCCAAATTCTGACCCGAATGTCGCAGAAGAAATCGAGACTCATCAGACCAGGCAACGTTTTTCCAATCTTTTATTGTCCAAATGCAGTGAATCTGTGTGAATTTTAGCCTCAGTTTCCTGTTCTTAGCTTACAGGAGTGGCATTCGCCATTTTCTTTTGACCTCTGACACCAACAGGTATTTCCACCCACAGAACTGATGCTCACTGGATACTTTCTGTTTTTTGAACCACCTGTAAGATGGTTGTGTTTGAAAATCCCAGTAGATCAGCAGTTTCTGAAATATTCAGACCAGCCCGTCTGGCACAAACCACCATGCCACATTCAAAGTCACTGAAATCACCTTTCTTCCCCATGTTGATGCTCGGTTTGAACTGCAGCACATCGTCTTGGCCATGTCTACATGCTTAAATGGATTGAGTTGCTGCCATGTGATTGGCTGATTTGACTTTTATGTTAATGAGGAGTTGGACAGGTGTACCTAATAAAGTGACAAGTGAGTATATACCACGAAGAATTAAGGCAGTTCTGAAGGCAAATGGGAGTCTAACCCAGTATTAGCAAGGTGTACCTAATAAAGCGGTGATGTTATAGACTGATGCCTATGACATCAGTCTGTCATAGGCATTGTCCATATAAATGCCTATGACAGACTGATGATCTCTTCAAGGTTTATCTGACACACTACTTGCTAAAGATGGTACCGTTCCCCAATAAACCTGCAACAATTAAAATTAGGCACAGAAAAAAGTCTGAATATTTTTATTTTATATTTGTGTAACTTTTCTCTGTCAGAAGTAGTTTTTGTGTAAAAGCTAAAAACTACTGAGACAAAGCTTAGCAAGCAAAAGTTGCAGCAGAAGAATTATTTGTTACCTTAAGTGACGCTCGTGCAGAAGGCGGTATTCCACTTCGATATTTGCCCGAGATTATCCCACATGCCAATGGAGACCATGTCATAGCTCCAATGCCTGCAAGTCCCAGATAAATAAAGTAACAGAATGAAGTTTACTATTTAACCTTAATAATGCAGAGCTTTAACTGAGTTAAAGTTGGTCTTTTCTGTATTCCTTAGTTTCTTTTTAATAGACTTTTTTGTTTTATTTTAGTTCAGTCCTTCCTTAGCGATTCTAGCTACATTTATTTCTTGTCTAGTTATTCTTTAGTGTTTATTTATTTATTGTGTACTCTCTCTCTGTACTCAGCCTGCCTTTTGCTCTCCCCCACACACCTGCAACCTGTTTCTTCTTCTTCCCTTTTTCTTCTTCTTCTTGATTTTTACTGGCGGTTTGCAAAAGAAAAACAGCCACCAACTGGTATGAACTTCATTTTAGGGACATTTTCAATATTTCTACATGTGAAAAACAATTATAAACTAGCAGTGTGATCTGACCACATTGTGTAGTCATCCTAATTGGCCACATGATGGTGCCAAACCCACCTTATCTGGGCCAGCAACAGTGAACATCTCAGTCAGGCTGCTTCCTTTGTTTATTTATATCAACTTCTATCCACTTTAAATACACATGTACTTTATTGTGGCTAACCATCACACATTCACAATAAAAAATTGTTTTATAATTTATTCTAAAGTATTGCAGTCCTGTGCTCTCATTGCTAAATCAAAAGCCAGCAAATCCCTTCTTTCTGTTTGACTGTGTATGTGAATGCATTGAAAAATATAGCTCAGTGAGTAATGTGATGGATTCTGACTTGAAAAGATGCAGGTTCGATTCTAGGTTGAGCCAAGAGTTTCACTTCATTTCCTTGCGGATTCAATAAATTCATTTTCAGTGGAATAATTCGCTGAGTTATGAGATGGACTCAGTCGGAAGGCTGCAGAGAGCCACTCCCCAAGATCAACTCTGAGCCCAATCAAACCGAGTGTAACATATGCTAAGGAAGAAACAAAAATTTTTTAATTTTTTTTGCTCAATTTCAACATAGTAGATAATTATACATTGCTACGTACCTAGCTGCAAAATTCAACTGCCCATAATTTTGGAACTGTGAAAAATTTCACAATTTTCTTCGTACCACCAACTACTAACACAATACCGATCATGTCTAGCTAGTTGTAGTATTACCTTCTACAGGTAAAAATGAAAGCAATCATTTTACAAGTTGAATTAGTTGATTTTGCAGCCAGAAGCTAGCTTCTTGGATTTTGTTCTGCTCTGGCTCTCCGCGATTTTTTTGCAAGTTTTTTCTCTTTTTTTTTTTCATTAAACTTTCAACATGATATATGCTCCCACTTCCTGTCTGCATTTTGGTCTGTCCTCAAACCCACACAATCATGATGGAAGTGAGTAAAACAGCTGGAAATGTCAATTCAACTCATTACAAAATGCTGTGTAAAAAAAAGATTTAAATAAAGCATAAGCTTCTCATTGTGTTTTGGATCTTTCCCAAATACTATGGAAAGTGCTTACCTATTTTGTGGTAAAGCTGTGGGAGCTGCACTTCCACCTTTTCTCTTTGGAACATGTGGTATTCTGCCTGTTCACAAATAGGTGGGATCTGGTTGAACTGTCGTGCTACAGAATACGCCTCCTGCAGACAGACCCAGGAAAAGAAGTTATTCTTTAGCTATTCAATATTTGCTTGAGCCAAAAAGTCATTATGCAGACACAATGTCTGCATAATGCACGGACGGACGGACGGATGGATGCAGCAGGTGTTTGGTTTAATTATTACTGTTTGGGTGCTGGAGTTACCTACCATGACTATGTGTTGAACTTGTTCCCTGCTTGGTTTCATGGCTCAAATCCACATCAGATTTTCATAAATAAGGTGGACAGTGAGTTTGATCTCACCAACATTCTCTTTTCTGATGACAAATTCACTTTTGGGTCTCACCTCCAACTCAGCAAGACAAAAGCCTTGCTTAATTTTAGTGATGAGAAACTAATTTGTATTTTGTTATAAAACTCACCATAATCTCCATGGAGTTCCATCGTGATGTTCCCCAGTACAGAGCCATCCCTCTGTTGATTACGTAGGTCATTGCCCTTACTGTCTCTGGCAAAAAAAAGACCAAAGGGGTTACAAACTGGACCACAACAAATAGGAAATGTACATAAGCAGAATACATTAACTAATTGCAAGGTTTCTCCCAGTGTATTATTAGCCTGGTGGGCCACCAGGCTTTACTTAGACAACCACCAGGCTAAGAATTGCTTATTTATCTTAAGTTTTTTTAATGTTTGAATTTTGTAAAACTTTCTAGTTAATATTCAGGCATTAATCTTTCAATATTACATAATTATCAAGGGAAATTTTATAACTTCCTTATAACTTTAAACATTTTTTAACTCAAAAACATGGCAGGCTGAGAATTGTAATTCTGTTCTTAGTATTGCGCAAACTGACTGAGAAAAACAATTTAAAACAATTTTTAAAAAGCAAAATGAAAAGAAGCGATTGATCTCATAAATATGTACACTAACCTTCTATAGGAGTGTATGGATCTGGTCGATTTGCAAACACGACGTCCACGTACTCTAGCTGAAGTCTGTCCAGTGATGCTCTTAAACCTGTTAAATTTAGATGCACACTGCCATCACTTAGAATATTCCTGAAAAGTTTATTTAGTTCAGTAACTCC
The DNA here is from genome assembly GCA_010277075.1 of Poeciliopsis retropinna. NCBI lineage: Eukaryota > Metazoa > Chordata > Actinopteri > Cyprinodontiformes > Poeciliidae > Poeciliopsis > Poeciliopsis retropinna. The sequence goes on from VMRM01000009.1 coordinate 4,912,874, forward strand.
ATCACTAAGAGAAACACATAGAGACACTGATGTTTAAGGGTCATTATTTCTGTCAAATATGATTTTCTGCTAATTAATAAGATTTATAAAATTAAAATATTACAACAGATCACTAAAACATGTATTTTCATCTATGTATTTTAGAAAATCAAAGCAAAGTTTTGGTCAAGGTGTTTCCACATCTTACCTTCAATTATATGTTTTCTAGAAAGTCCTCTTTCCATTTCTGCACTAAAAAACAGAAAGAAATGTATTTATTGTAATGTTGATATGAAAAAAGTATTTGTTCTACTTTCAAACATACATAAATTTTGATAAGACCTTTGTCAGCAGAGTTTGCTATGATGAGGGCCCACAGTCAGACCCAGTCTCTTTTGGAATATTCCCCAATTTATTTTTTAAATTGGCTTCAGTTCAAGACTAAAACCCAGTCAAACCTGGTAATAATATAATATTTTAAGCAAAATGTGAGTGATAACGTAATTTTGGATATTTTAGTTTTTTTAGCTTGGAACAACTTAAACGTTTGAGTTGACTTTCTGTAGAATTAAGTCATAGAGATTTGAATTATTTATTAGAAAAGAAAAATATTTGAGTAAGAGTGACTTAAATTTGTCATGTTAAACACGCTTAATGAATTAAGTTATAAAAACTTAGTAAATTGAGATGGATAAACTGAATTGAATTGGATGATCATAATAAATTGAGTTGGTCGGACGTAGGATACGAAACTGGCATTGAACTCAGTTGTTTCAAATAAAGTCAAAGTAAAAAAAATCCTTTAAGTTTCTTTAAGTTAGAGTTGTAACTTTAAAGTTCATTGAGCACAAAAAAGGAAGTTGTCATCAATAAACCAAATAAATGAAGTTAAATTAATGTAAAAAAAAAAAAAAAAAAAGTCCTTAAGATGAACTACAGCCAAAAACACTATAGAGGGGTCACACTTATTCTGATAAGCAAAAATTTCCCATTGTTTCTCTTGTGACTTCTGATGACTTCTAAAGTCATTTTTGCTTTAAATACAAGTCACTGCATTTTCTTTGTCAACATAGACTTCAGGCTTCTTTTGTTGCATACAGAGATGTAGAAGACAAGAAAATATGTACATACTTTCCTCCCCAAAAGATTTTGGTGGTGATAACAAGACTGGAACGCCTGCAATTGAACACATGCATGGGGAAAAAACAGAAATGTTGCTTTGTATTCACAATGTCTACAAACAACATATCCCAATGACAAAACCCAAATAACAATCAGAAATTGTCAAAAAGCTGAAATGTTTTGGGTTTTTCTTTTACTTTTCCTTTTAAACAGTTTTTCTGTTGAAAAGCAAGGGAATTGTTAAAATAATTTAAAATTGGTTGCAGGTTAGGAAAAACTCAAAAATATGCATTATACTGTAGCTGCACACAATCTACAATTAATTTTATTTTAAATACAATATTTTATGATGTATTAAGGCATACAGTTCATAGTCATATGAGTTTTTTTGTATCATCTTTGATGCAAAATGTAGTTAATAAAAGTTTAATTAACTAATTAATTTAAGTTGGTTATTAAAACAAGTTTTATTAAAACAAGTTTTATTAACTAGGGAGGAAAATATTTTAAAACATCAGTTTAAAAGGCAACTATATTTTACTCACTTTAGACTGCATAAGTTACAAGCAATTATTAAAATAATCATAAAAACAATCTACCTCCACCCTTTCTTCTTTATAATGCCTCCCAACACTGCTTCTGCCCTGGGAAATGGCAGAGGAAAGAAAGATGTTAAATCTTTGACATTTAGCGGTCAAAGATTACTAATCTTTGATTAGTAATCTAAGATTACTAATTTGGGATTAGTAATCCCAAATTAGTAATTTGGGATTACTAATCCCAAATACTATTGAAAATATCTGCAGAGGGAGAAATCACATATCAAAGTGCATGCAAAATGCAAAATCTTTAACATATATATTTAAAGTGGCACAAACATTCTCAAATGGGAGATCAGTTTACAATGTAGAAGCAAATCTCAAACAGTTGTGTCTGAAAATTCAACACATCCTTCATGGCACGTTGCATAACTTGTTTTTAGATCTTTTATCTATTGTTAAATGTTTATTGCAGTTGCATTACTTTATGTTTTGTACAATGGAAAACAAATTATATAGATAAGTATGACACTTTCATTCTCTTGGATGAGAGGTTGCCAGGCAACGGTACTTTTTTGGCGAGAGCAGGAAAGAATTTGCAAGCGAGGTTTGTGACTTGATCTGAGAAGTTTTGAAGTTTGGAACGGGAGGAGAAAGGTTTGAGAGAACACAGAGGAGTTTTGAGTGGAAGCATTACAAATTTTGAGAACAAAGACATTAAGTCCTGCTTTCAATCTGAAAATATACACAAGTATTGAAGGTTTTGAGAGCAAAATACATTAAATCCTTTTTTTAAAATTGAAGATCTGTGCTCTGGACTTATGGCAGTAATATTCCTCCTTAAGTTGGACAGGGTCAAGTTACATTTTTTTAGGTCCAATCTAGATTGCTTTTTGCAAGTAATTTTTTCCAGGGGAAATTTTTGCTGGCGAATTTATAGTAAATAAATAATTAAAAAAAAAATCATATACATAATTACACAGGGTGAAAAAAAATATTGCGTTAAATATCTAAAGAAAAGTCTGATTTCTTCCACAGAACTAATTCTAAGACACACTCCTGCTTCAAGGTCACTCTTACCTTCCACAGTTATACACTTCAGACGTGTCGAACAGATTGATTCCACTCTCATATGCCAAAGTTGTCATTTCCTCTGCCACCTGGGACAAAAACAATGCAGATGTTAAGCAAACAAAATTGATGTGCACTACACAGATTTTCTTAAGTGGTCAATGAAAATGATGGTCAGTATAATTTTCAAGTATTCCGAATAGTCGGTTCATGCACCGCAAGCCTCTGGAGGATCCTCCACTTTGAGGCTTAAGAGGCTCCAGCAGCTTCAAATAACTGTTTGCTGTTTTGTAAGGGCATTTTAACAGCTGCTCTCTTAATCCCATGAATTTGTCTAACAGAAACCTTCCTCATTATGCCTTTATCTGTACAAACCCGTCTTTGTTCTGAATCAGCCACAAATCTCTTCACAATACGATAATGCCTCAGTTTTCATTAAATATCTAATGTTTTCATACCTTGTATGGCACTACACTATCTGATGACTTTCCTTTCTCTTTCCCATATTGCTTGAAGCCTGTGGTCGGCTTAATAATGTGGAACATCCTTCTTAAGTAGATTTTTATTAATTGAGCTCACCAGACAAACTAATCAACCCAGATCTCTGAAATTAATTATAGTGATTAAAAGAGCCCTCACACACAATACCATCAATAAATTTAAAAGCACAACAAAAAAATTATCTTTATCACCCTTAAATCCAATTTGCATAATAATTTGGAACATGGTGTAGTTGCCCTTTCCCTGACCTGTACATGATAATGTAGTTACATTTTCTCTTACCTCATCTGTGATCTGGCCTCCAAAGGTAACCCATGTACCTGCACAAGCACAGGAATACTTAACGCTTTATGGATGCAGAGGATGGAAACAAATCCAGACTTTAATTTTTCAACCAGCATGAGCGCCTCACAGGCCCCGGTGTTAGCACCGTATCTGTACCTGGTGACACATGTGTATTTCCATAGAGGGCTGTCTAATGTGCTGGCAGTTTTTGTTTGTTTATTTGTTCTTTTAATTGTAGTTGTTGATATTATAGATTGTCTTTTATTTAAATGTTATACTTACCTAATCCAACACAGGACACCCTCAGTCCTGATTTTCCCAAATTTCTGTTGACACAAAAATAAAGTCATTAATTTGTTTATACATATATACCAGAGAATCTCAATACATTAGTCCTTTGTGAAAATGTACTATTGCATTTTATCAAACAATAAGCAATGGAGATTTTTTTTGTTATTATTATTCTCAAGCCTAAAATTATTCATGTCCCTGAAATGTCCAGTTTTATTCATTATATTTTGTTTTCACTAATCTTTGGATTTGGTTTTGCATCCATTTGTATCCTTTTGTTTTTGTGTTGTTGTTGTTGTTTTTTACCTGTAAATCATCCCTGTGGTATGGGCCAAACTGTCTCTGAGAGAGATTCGGTTTATCTTCAGAAAATCCTCTAGGTTTTTGAGCTGAGCAGCAGCATGAACCTCTTTCAAGCGCTTTATCTCTTCCAGCTGATGGCTCCGCTGACGGGTTTCTTCCTTCTCCAGTGCTTGCTCTGGAAAGAAGCTGCTCAGATTTGCGTGCACACTCTCACTCATGGATAGGAGAGAGCGGATGTTCCCTCCAGAACCACTGCTGTCACTGCTGATGCTGCTGCTTCTGGAGGTTCCACTGCTTTCACGAGTCACAGATTTGGGCATCTAGAAAGAAATTATATATCAAATAACTTGATGTCAGAGTAAGTTTCACTTCTTTGTTTGGAATGTGCATCTTCTTTATCTGCATGTCAGAAGTTTTCTCCATGTACTCTGAAAAACATGCAACCTATTGCCCTGTATATGTGCTTAAATGGAAAACAATAAACTTTTTTTTTTTAACACATTTTGAACATTTCTATCCCAGAAGTATATACCTGGTGAAAGCTAAATGCTCAGAATGAGGGATTGCTGTAAAGTCCAGCTCAATGCAGTTTGATGGATTCTTTTGTACTTTGAATTATAATCTGCACTTTGCTTTATTATTTGATTACTAAGATCAACTGGAATAAATTTACTATTGGATTGACATGAGTTTTTTTGTAAAACGCCTTATTAAGTGCTGTAATGCAAACAAACTGAACTGAATTGAACAACTCTTTAACAAGTACAAATCAGTTCATGAGATTTGTTCTGAACATCTAGCAATCATTCATTCCCAGTTTAGGGAGTACAGGTATTCTAAAAAATAATTGAAAAAAGTTCCTGTTTTTTCTCTCTCTCTTTTGATGTCATTCAATAAATTGGAACATCTTAAAAACTTTTCATATTGTCTTACTAACATAATCTTGTTCACCGAAAACGCAAATCCTTAGAGAGAAAATTATTTGCCTGTTGAATATGTAATTTAGTTTTCTTGAGACAAATCAAACCAGCTGTATTATTTAAAACGGAAATTATGTAAATTTTATTTTTATGTTTTCTTATTCCCTATCCAGTTCAGTTTTTAAAATCAGAAACAATGTCGTACTCACCCTAGCAGCTGGCGTCCGACCAACGCAGGGGTTCTGAACGATGCTGCTCATGATGTCGACCGCTGATGGTGGGTAGGAAAGTGTTTCTCTCTTAGCCTGACGCCAAGAGGAGCAGCTGGCTTCTGAACTGCACCAAAATCATCTTTGAGAGGAAGTTTATGGAGCTTTCTATTCCTTCCTTCTTGGTCACATGGCAACAAGAAAGTCCCATGAGCAACTTTGTCTGCATGGCAGAGCAAAACATAATATTCCATATGAATAATATATTAGCACTAAAACTGGCATCTGCACTGAAAGCCTGTCTGACAACCAAAAGCATGTTCAGATGGAGCATTATGCTTGTGATATTTTAGAAACTTCTGTATTTATTAAAAGAAACCCTGTTTGTAGACAAGGTTTTAGTCCTTATGTTGGTTCTGTTAATGTTCTGGGGATGGAAATGAAGCTTCATCCCAAGAGTTGGAATGAAGGTTACAATCCTTATTATATAACCAGAGTTATATAACATGAACATTGTTAGATAAGTCAAAGCATTTCCATTGGTGTGCTACACTCTACTTTATTATTGATAAAAACTGTAGTCTGGATATTTTTAGCTTGTAGAATTGGTTCAGTATTAAAATGTAGCTTAGTATGGAAGTTAATATATTTACACTACATTCAATTTGTAAAAAATGAATGTGAACACACACACACACACACACACACACCAATGAGAATTTGGAGCAACAAATTAAACTTGACAGTTATGAGGCTTTTCCTGTTATTGTGAGAACAATTAAGAAAAATAGTTTAGGTAACTTCAACATCAGATCTATGTTTTTATTCACAAACAATTGCATGTTGGGGAAAAAAATACTCTTGCTCATAATTTGATAGTTAGAGGCGCAGAGCCTCATCCTCCTCACCATGGACCCAGTGTCTGAACAACATGGAGGCAGAGGAAATGAGAATCCTCAGCCATTAGTAGAGGAGGGCAGCCAGACTTTTGCTAAATTATTATATTTAGGTCAATATTATTGTTAAGGGGCATAAACAAGCTTCCTGACATACAGATAATAAAAACAAAAACTCAAAAAGGGACACTAGGGGGCATCAAGGGTAAAGGGGGCAGGGGCTCAAACCCCCTTCACCCCCCCTCTGCACGTGCCTGCGAGTTACAACCACAAAGTATGATATTATGATTTAGTGTAGTATACCAAGACAAGGTTTTTGACCCACATGCAAAATACAATGCATAGGGAAAAAAATCTACATTACCTTGAATATACTGATCCAAATACTGAAACATAGAGGTGGCAGCCTCATGTTGTGGGAATGCTTTTTATAATGAACCAACACAAGGGAAGAACAATGACTGAAAGATAACCCTGAAAAGAATACAAAGTAGAAGAATACACAATATCGACAACCAAAGTCACACAACACACAATTCTTTAGTTTGAACATTTAAAAAAACTTGCATTCTTTTCTAGGGATGCAAGATCAGCCATAAAGAAAGGGTGAGCAGCTGCAGTCATCTATTCTGGAGTGAGCTTTTAGTAAAACTGTTGCACCTCTGTATTGAAAGGAGCCAGTAGAAATGGTAAAGGTGTCTGATCAGGAGGTTTTCAGGCACATTTCAGACTTTTCATTGTAACAGAATAACAAAGTGTATACAATTTGAAGCTCCTTAATTTGAACGTTCAGTGTGAGACTAAAAAGTGAAAGATCTTCATGCTTCGCCCATTCTTGTTTGTGTTACTGTCCCTCAGTAGGCTGCCGTGATTCATACGTTTTTGCCAATGTACAGTAATTATTCATGACAAGTAACACCTACTACATGTGGGTGGGAGAAAAGCGAGTCATGTTGACATGTCTCAGCTGGCAAAGCGGCAGATTTTATCTCAAAGGAGATCGTGTGATTTGAGGCTTTTAGTTTAGTTTTATGTTTTCTGATATATTCTTCGTTTACTAGAATAAATGCCTGTTAGATATTAAGCTGTGGTGCCCATAAACAGTAAAAGAGCTCAGTTTAAAAAAGGATCTGATGACCCACAATTCCATTCATAAAGTCGATGTTAAAATCCAGCAGGAACTCGAGAGATCTTCCTTTCAAATGAAAGTTTTGTTTCATTTTGGAGAGGGAAATTTTATTTTTGTTGTATAATTATTTTTTTTTTATCCTATTTTGATATTAGTCCGGTGAAAATAAAAATGCATGTAAATAAATAAAGGTATGACTTTGTAAATGTTTAAAGTGTCAGTTTTTGCAAGAGATTGGTTTTAGTCCTATTTCCAGTGAGCTGTGTTTCACAAAATTAGGATTCACTAATTTGGAAAAAGGGCAAAGCTGTTCGAAGGTATTTATCTTAGATAGATAAGCAGGTGAATATCTTCCTCTGCTTTTCTTGTTGCTTTTTGTCTGGTAACAAATTGTTCCTTTGATTCAGTGTGTTGAATCAGCTAAACATTTAAAAGTAGACATTTGGAAAAAGACAATGATGTGCACAGATAGATCTTTATAGACTGAAGGTTTCTTATGATGATACATTAAGACTTTTGTTAAAAAAGCCCAGATGGACCAGTGCCAGTGAACTGTTTGTATCTGCTCGCATCAGCACTTTCATGGCTGTTTTAAGAAAGCTTATGCATAAATTTATTTGTTGTTTAAATGAGTCCAATAATAGAAATATCCTACTGTTGACTAATGCTAAATATAGTGCAGTAAAATACTCATCTCCTGCTGAATGGTTAGGAGCCTTTTTTACTGTACTTTTTATTGTATTTGTTTCCTTTTTTTATGTAATTTGGACTTTGAGTCTAATAGATAATCTATCTATCTATCTATCTATCTATCTATCTATCTATCTATCTATCTATCTATCTATCTATCTATCTATCTATCTATCTATCTATCTATCTATCTATCTATCTATCTATCTATCTATCTATCTATCTATCTATCTATCTATCTATCTATCTATCTATCTATCTATCTATCTATCTATCTATCTTTTGCTAGTTTTAAACTAATTGTATTTTAAGTTATTTTAAACAAATAAGGTGATAAAAAGACACTCCAGAACAGAATCCCCCTGGTTCTTAGCTTGCTCTGGAGTTGGCTACCTGCAGAGACTGCAGTCTAAGTTTTTGATTTCTTGTGGTCTGAGGTTGTGAATCTCAGTGCAAAGTCTGAAAAAATAAGTTAATTATCATGTGAGTTGAAATGACGATTTGTAAAGTATGGGGTTTCTGACCACCCTCAAACTGAAAATCCAAAATGGTTGTCCAGTATGGCTTGTCCAGTATGGCTTGTCCATCCGATGCCTGACGACTGCAGAGTCATCTGAGTATGCCATCTTGCGCTTGAAGTCTCAGCTGTAGAGAGGAAAAAGGAAATAGTGAGAGTACAGTCCCATATACTGCTGACTACCTAATCTGATTAGATACACAATCATTCAGCCTCACAAACTGTGGTTCGTTTGTTAGATAGTCGTAGATCCCAGCCGATTGTTGAGGCGTCCCTGAGTTTTCTGGACTTTCTGACAAATAAGAGTGGATTGAATTCATGTGCAGCAGCCAGCAGGAAAACTGAATCTGAACTTGGGCTCAGTTTAGATAGTCCAGTCTTTATGTACTGTTCTATTTGATTCTTCCAACTTGGAAACGTCAACTTCAAGATGACTTTGGCCAACAGAGTCCAGATTTTATTTAAAAAGACCAAAAAAAAAAAAAAAAAAAAAAAAAGCTTCAGTCAAATTTCTAAAGTAGATGATACGACTAGTCATCAGCTAATTTTGGCATCTGGTAAACAATGCCAAAATTGTTTACCAGAGTTTAAGGAACTGTACTTCCTGCAGACGTACGGTGACAAGCATTAGCCGCTGTGCACGTACTGTAAGAGACTGTAAAAGGCTGTACCGGTGCGTCAGGGCTCAGAACTGCACCATTTTTACGTCTACAATTTGGCCGTTTTATTTTGAAACCCCACAACCGGAAGGAGGTAACGACATCTCTAACTTGTTGGTGTTTTCGGTTCGCCTGCGCTGAGCGGCTGACAGGAGGAGGGGGAGGAGGTCGGGAGCAGAAGTTTTCCTCAGCTTCGCCTGCTCTGTCTCATCATGGAGGCTCGGGCACATTTCTCCCGCGAGGAAATCAACAGCACGGTGTGGGAAGTCCCGGAGAAATACACGCGGCTGAAGCAGATAGGAACTGGGGCGTACGGCGCAGTGTGGTGAGTGGCTTGTGGAGGCGTGTGTGCGCGCGTGTGTGTGTGGAGCTGTGGACTCGGTGTATACACGACGTTCAGTTGTTTCTGACGATGCCTGCAGCAGCTGCAAGCAGCGTGTGGTGGGCCTGGGGTGATATCCTGTACAACACTAATGTCTGTCTGCTGACGACACGGACAAAACACTGACGTAGGCGAGACAGAAGCTTCTACCACTTCCTATCAAAAAGAAACAACAACAACAAAAAATCACTTTCTGACACATAGACACCTGCCTTAAAGGTCAAAATGTGTTTCAATGCACAGTGGTGAATATATGCATTAATGTGCAGGTCTCTTACATTGCTACATTATGAAACCATTCAGTCATGCTGATGAGAAAAGTATGTTGAGGCACTTCACTGGATGCTTGGAGCATTCCTCATACACACTATTGATTTGTAATGCTAATGTACTCTATTGCTTTGCATTTATATTCTAAAAGGTTTGAACCTTTGGCAGTATAATGGATTATGTTATGTACAGGCAGGAGTCAGTATGACAACCATGAGTAAAGATATTGCTGTTTGCAATGTTTATTATCGTGTGCAATATCACTTAAAACAAAAATCCAAAGCAAAATAGCTTTTTTTTGTGCAAAAGAGCAACAATTGTTCCTACTGCTGTTAAAATGGCGCAGCATACAGGTTATTACAGTTATGAGTTTAAGGAGTTCATAAGTTTCTTATGTCTTCCTCCTCCTTTTCGAGCATGTTAAGATTATTGTGGTACAAAAAATATGTGTCTTTTGCATTGCTTGCACATGTCTGTTATTTTATGCTGCTGTCATGTTCGAAATAAATAAAATAAATAAATGATAAAGTAACACAGCTAATAATATTTGGTCTCAGCCATAAATGCTTTTTAGGATTTTGGAACCAACTATCCATTTTTTTTGAATCAGTTGATTGGTTTATCATTTTTGGAAATATTTAAATGTTAAAAATCATTATGGAACTAACAGTTTTCCAGTTGGCGTCATAATATTTAGGTACTATAAGTGAATGCATGACAAATGTTTCTCATTCTGCCCTACAGAACCCCATGCATCAGAAATGTTTACTTGCCACTTTATTCATTAATATAAAAAATCAAGGCAAGTTTATTTGCACAGCACATTTCAGGAACAAGGCAAATCAGAGATGAAAACATAAAACAACAAACATTAGATTTACTCAGTTGTCATTGTTAAAAAAATCATCATAAGATATAAGACTAAAATGAAACCATATTCCAGTTATGATTAATCAGTAGTTTATCTAAATTAGATCCACTTCAAAACAATATGTTGACTTTCTTCCAGAAAAAAAAACAAAATGCATTTGAAGTTATGTCTTTTTCCAATTAGCTTCCCCAAAAAACACGTACAGTGCAGTTTGAGTCAGTTGTGTTTCAAATCACAGCCAAATAGTTTGTATGTTTACGTTGTGATCCTTCAGCTGCTGTGTACACCGAGGAGCTTTACAGCTGAAGAAACAATGCATCAGGCTGCTAAACAGAACAAAGTAGAATTTAAAAAAGGGCTGAATTTTAATACAAACAACATGTCAGTAAACCAGAGAGATCGTAGAGAAGGTACTCTTCATTAAATGAGCAGTTTAAGGAACTGTACTTCCTGTAGACGTACGGTGACAAGCATTAGCCGCTGTGCACGTACTGTAAGAGACGGTAAAAGCCTGTACCGGTGCGTCAGGGCTGAAAACAGCACTAAGCACAAGCTACTTGTGTGGTGTGTGTTAGTGCATGCGGCTCCAAATAGTCTAACAAGCCTTTCCTCCCACATATTGGTGCCCTGCAGATCACTGCAAGCGTGCACATCAAAAGTTGCCAAACATTTCCACGCTGAGCCTCAAGAAAAAATAAATAAAACCCAGCAGACCACCAGTCATTCTTTGTACCTAGATGCTAATCCTGTCGAAAGGCAAAACCACAAGGCTACTTATCCTTTCATTTCCCCCCCTGCTTCTAACGGGTGCCTTCATAGTGAAACCCGCCGGGCTTAGCACCGAGCTAATGATGCATTGTTGCAGATGTGTTTCATCTTCTTCCTCCCACAGCTCGGCAATAAACGACAAGAGTAAAGAGAAGGTGGCCATAAAGAAGCTCCACAGGCCCTTTCAGTCGGAGATCTTCGCTAAGAGGGCATACAGGGAGCTCCGGCTGCTCAAACACATGAAGCATGAGAACGTGAGGAGATGATATTACAACAGACTACAGATGTGTTTTTTTTGTGTGTGTATGTGTGTGTAGTTTCTCAAAATGAAAGTCTTCCAGTAAATAAACCATTTGCTTCATCCAGCTCTCATTCCATGCAGGTGATAGGACTCCAAGATGTGTTCACACCTGCCTGCAGCTTGGATGATTTCCAAGACTTGTGAGTACTTTATACCGCACTGACGTCGACTTGCAATGTCTGAGGAGCTCAGAACACACCTGAGTCTCTGGGAGCAGGCAGCTGTTGTCGGTTATGAGAAGTAGGCAGCAGCTTTTCTCTTTGTCCCAGAAATTATTACCATAAACTGCAGTATTGTTTGTTTGTAGAGCATTTTCAAGTAATATAATGGTGATGTCATAATAATGCAAGAACGCATTCTCAAAGATCGATAAACGTTAAAGTTGAAAATGAACATTTAACACCGGAACTGGAGGATGTCTTAAATATCCAAAATACATAAACGAAACAACAGAAACAACAAATAAAATTAATTTTGAAGTCTCTGTAAATAAAATTGTCCTTCAAAAAAAGGGCTAGTTGAGCCCAAAGCACCAGACTGAAGACTTTTATCATCCAGTTTTTGGTAAAACGAGAGAAAAGAAAGAAACGATAAATCACGCAAACAGAAATTACTGAGCTTGCTTAAATTTATTATGCGATTAATTTATTTATTGCTTGCTGTGACAGGCCTTGGCAGGACTATACCAAATTACTTTCATTGACTTGCTGCAACATATTTCTGTAGTAGTTGAAATATGTTGCAATATGTTGGAGTAGCTTGTAAAATGTACTTTGGGTTTTGCTTTCCAGGGAGAAGTTTGCTCATGTGGATGAAAATGTGTTCTTAAAATGATTCCTTCATCGTAAATTTAACTAGCGCTAAAATAAATCCCTTAGAGGCACACAAGAAAGGAAGGTTGATTCAGAGATCAACTAAGTAATAAACCTTTTTAAAGCTTAGATTAATGGCCTAGTCTGAACTGAATGGGCCTGAATTATTTGCCTCATGGTTGGGTCGGGCTTGTTTCCTAAGCCTACAATACATTAAGCACAGAGAAAACCAAACGGGAACACACAATATAATCTACTTATTATAATGTAAATAGAGGAGTACATAGTTTAATCTGTTAAGAAAATATAGAAAGTAAGTAGGGTGCAGAAGTTAAGCAGACTGTAACAAGCACAGCATGCTGCATGCACAGACAGTTCCACCCTACTGCTCACTTACCAATCACACATCCCCGACGGTTTGACCTTGACTCACCTCATGGTTACAACAAGCGACAAGACGGAGCTGGAAGACGCTAAACAAAAGCTAAAAACAGGAGAAGTTTCACTGCTTATAAAAACAGTAAAATCTTAATTAAAGTACCATAACGTGTCGAGCCTATAATGAAAGTTAATTAGTTGGGTGGAGTTGGGCTCGGACACAATGCCTGTGGACTCAGGCCCGGTTAGGTCGGATATTTTTAAGCTTCATCTAAACTCTACTTGTGGCAATTTATTCCCAATATAAATCTAGTTGCTCCGAAGTCCTCAGATGTTTGTTTTGCTTTGTCTCCACTGAGCGGTACTGTGTGGGTCGGTCCGCTGTTTTATGGTATTAGGGGGAGTGTTTCCACTGCCAGTTGGACTCTCAGTAGGCAGATGGGGTTAAACCCAAATGCCCAACATGGCATACTAGTGTGAGGACAAACACACAATACCTGGCTTGTTTCAGAAGGTGACATCTTTCTATCTCCCATCACTGAACGGTGTTGTCTGATGGCCGTAGCTCCACCTTAGCTGTAGCAGTATGGACCTGCGACTGAAGGGGATCCAGGAATGCTGTGGTTATATGTCCCGGTTTTAAAATGGAAACAGACTAATTGGTGCACCACACTGACATGCGCCGTACCACTCAGTGGAATGAGGCATTGAAAACCAAGGTGGTCCATGGTAGCTTTGGAAGAACTGTAGAGATCCACAACTCAGGTGGAAGGCTCTGCTAAAGGCTACTACAGTATTATGACTAATAGCCAACTATTTGTTGTGCCATTCAAGAACATGGCCTTTATGGAAAAGTGGCAGGATGGTCAGATAAGACAAAAACAGAACTTATTGTTAATGCAAGGCACTGACAGTAATACTGGAAAGCTGCTGAGACTTAATTGTAGAATAGATGGAGCTAAATCAAGGCTCGCCTGGGAAGAAAATCCACTAACAGCCACAAAGGGTTTAATAGTGAGGTGGGGGTTCACCTTGTAGTTGAACAACAACAATCCTAAACATACAGCCGCAGCTACAATGGAGTGATTTAAGCCTAGTCAAAGTTTAGACCTAAATCCAACTTAGAAAATAGAGCAAAACTTGTTGCCATAGATGCAACTTCTCTGTCCAATTTTAGAGATCTTGAACCTTTTTGCAAATAGTAATTGGCAAACACTTCAGATGTGCAAAGCAACTGTAACTGCAGCAAAAGTTGTCTTTACAAAGCGTTGACTCAGGAACTGAAAACAGACACCTTTACTGAACAGCTGTATTCACACTACAGTTTAAGGAAGATATTAATGACAAAGTTCAAGGCTTATAAATGGGACTGAATAGAAAAACACTTCTTTATGGAGTTTTTCAGGAGTACCTGGAGGAGGTTGAATCTCATTCAGACCTCCTTCTATGTACACAAGCCTCCTCTAAGCTAAAGCATAGCGCTACAGCTTTAGCAGGGTGGGGAATTTAGCAGGGCATTCACACCTCTCTACATTCTTACCCTTTTACATCTCCACATCTTTTCCACAGCTACCTGGTGATGCCTTACATGTACACTGACCTGTCAAAGGTGAGGGGTCAGCTCTCTGAAGACAAAGTCCAGTTCCTCGTTTACCAGATGCTCTGTGGACTGAGGGTGAGGCTTTTCCCAAAATGTTAAGGATGTGAATTTTATGTATTTATTTAAAAAAAAAAAAAAAAACATAAATCAGCTTGAAGTTTAGAGACACAAATAAAAAATGTAACTTTGGTTCTGCTTCTCCTTCTGCAGTACATTCACAAGGCAGGAATCATCCACAGGGTAAGCAGTTGACACAACTTTCGTTGAGTATCACAAAGAAATTTAAACTCTGCACATGTTTAAAAAAAAAAAATCCACAGATTTGCTTCTGCCTGCACTTTGCCGGTTTTTATTTGAATAAATAATAGATAACGAGTCAGCAAAAAAATCTGCCCCTACTGGAAAGATGAGTCGAATCCCTCTCATGTTCGACTGCATGTCTGGAGTTGTTAGGCCACACCCAAGGTCTGCACTTTCTGTATGTAGAGGATTAGCCTTATGCTGTTCTTTATTACTTCAGTCAGTTCATTATCTTCTCCATCCAAAAGCACTGAAGGCACCCAAAGTGCTGTGAGGATCACAGAGGAATGTTTAAGAGGGCATCAGGGAGGCTGATTATCGGAATAAGAGTCCATTAATTAATTTGTCTGTAGAAAACTATCTGGGTTTCCAGAGGCAGAAGTAAAGTCATTAATTCGACTTCAAACCTCATTTCAGGTGGATATTTATGCCACATGTTGTTTTTAAAATGTTTCCCAACCGAAAGACATCCTGATGGTTTGTAGAGTGATTTCACCGTTACAGAGATTGCCTTCAGATTTCCCAGTTTCATTATTGTCTCTGTTTTAGAGAAGTGTGTTCTCATCTTTTGTCATATCTCAATTTCCACAACATGTCTTACATAAATTGAAAGTGTTTGTGGTTTTTTGTTGCTGAGTGAATTATTTTTTAGCATTTTAAACAAACGCAAAACCAGCATCCCCTAAAATTACTGGCAGGCCTGGTAAAGTGTAAAGTACTACTGTTGCCTTTTTGTTGTCTTGAACCAGTACTCCCATTCTCCTCTGATATCAACAAGACATATTTATCTATAATATGGATATTCTGGATATTTTCCCTTTTCTGACCTTTCTATGCAAACCTGAGTTATGGTTGTTCATTAAAGTCCCTGTAGATCTGAGCAGGGAGGATTTCCAGTAGCAGTCAGACTTGCACCAAATTTAAAGAAGCCTCTGAATGAAGACATAAGAGTTGAGATCCTTGCACAAGATGATGGATGGAAGAGCCATCCTTATTCTCTGCTCGTCTGTCCTGATCTGCCTTCATTGTGCGTTCGTTTCAACTCCTCTAGGATTTGGGAATGTAGATCTATTGTTATTAGAGTGTTGGGGACACCCATCAACTCCAGGTTGTAAAATAAAAAATAAAAATACAGTTTGAACAGCTTGTTGCCGTGTTTATCGATCATAAAAGATATTCAAAAGTAAAAAAAAAAGTATGAGCAAAAATTGTTCCAGCTGCACTGCTTTCAGAAGCAGAGGGAATAATTGTCCAAACATTCAATGTCTCAACCAAAAGAAATAATTAAAAGTCCACAAAAACAACAAATCAGAACTAACGTAGCAGAGCTACTTCAACATGCCTTGAGCAGCGCAACTCTAGAAACTGAATATGAATTTGCCTGCAGAAATTGACAGACAGGAACAAACTGGACCCGGTACGCATGCAAAAAGTTCTTGCAGTGGGTCGAACTGAGCAGTTTGTGCAACATGAGAACAACTGTGATCCTTCATCTCTTCCATCTCAATGTAGTTGTTTTTATTCTGTAGCTAGCTGTGTTCATGCACCTAACAGATCGTGTCTGGTTGGTGGTGTGGGGATTTGTTTGGTTTCTCTGTGTTTTAAGTGCAGAAACTGGTGCGACCCTGCTATTCCTCTGCTGAGACCCAAAGCTGTTCAGGTGTCACCAACACCGGGTGACAGCTTCCCACACCATGTCGCAGTATTAAAATGCTTCTAGTATTTCGTGTTTTGGCTTGCGGCTGAATCGCTCGATGAGGCTTGTGTTAAAGGAGAAAAACAAGCGTTACATGATGCGTTGAAGCAAACAGCTGAGCCATTTTAGCCCCGCGGGAACTGAGACGTTAAAGCTCCTTTTGCTGAGTGAGGGAGTCCAATCACTGTAATTTCTTGCTAATTACTGTGTGACCCACTTAGCCATCATTCATCTGATTTCATTTTGCAGGATCTTAAGCCTGGAAACCTGGCTGTTAATCAAGACTGCGAACTGAAGGTACGAGATTTATAAAATGAATCTTTCAAAAGTATTAATTCAAATCCTGAAGTCCTTTAGATTTAGGATGATTTAATGTTACAGACCAACACAAAGTAGCACAAGTGGAAGGAGAGGGATGTATTGTTCAGAACATTTTTGCAAATAAGAATATGTAAACCTGGTTGTGTTTGTATTCAGACCCTAATACAATATTATGAGTATTGTTTATGTGAAAAATTTATTTTCGTCGCAAGAATTTGGATTTATCATTATCATGATAGATTTCAGTTGTTGATGTTAACTTACATAAAACTGACAGTGTGATTGGAGCATTATTTCTGCTAGTGTCTCCACTGTTTCTTCCACGAGAGCGTCAATAAATGTCAGTAAATTTGAAAATATGGTTAAATGCAGTCACTTTATGAAGTTTAGTGATATAAATCACACTTTTGTAAGCAAATGGCATTGTGAAGAAGCTTATTTCAGATGAGAATGTGTTTCAAGAACAATATTTGTGTTTGTGTCGCTATAAGTGCTGTGCCATGCAGTGACCGTACAACGAAACTATTTATTGCCTAAAAAACAAATAATAAATATTTTTTTTAATCATAATCTTTATCGTTATCACAATAGTTCCTCAAAATATTGCTATAAAATTCTTTGTCCGCATCGCCCGCCCTAACTCTGACACCCTGAAAGAAAATCCTGCGTATGCAGTACAAGTATTTTTTTATCCTGTGTTTATTTTTGCGGACGGCGACCTTGAAAATCAGTTTTTGAATTGTTGCCTGTTATGACCCGTCTAGGGGTGACCAGATCACAACGTGAAGGATCCGTCCTCTTCAGGTCTCAAGCAGCCAACAGAGACAAAGTTTAACATTTCATAAAGTTATTTATTTTAAAAAGATGAATTTCTTTAATGAGATGTTTCTAGTAGTGGAGTATATGGCTTTCAAATAAATAAAATAAAATAACGAATTAGTCAAAATTAATAAGAAAGTGACAAAATGTGAAATTTCAAGGGTTGTGACGTCCTTTGCAACGCACTGTGGATGCCCAGTTTTAGTTTAGTTTTAAAAATGCATAACATTTATATATATATAACTCTTGATTTCTAACATGTATGTTTCCATGTAAGATATTTAGAAGCAGGTTGTGCTTGTTGCCTTCAAACATCTTGTGCTCCTGGTGCAGATTGTCATCAGTTTCTTTGGTGTCCGGTACAGATCCTGGACTTTGGGCTGGCTCGCAGTGCTGATGCGGAGATGACGGGCTACGTGGTGACCCGTTGGTACCGGGCGCCTGAGGTCATTCTGAACTGGATGCACTACACCCAGACTGGCAAGACATCTGTAGCTGTTACATATTATTAATGTATTCCTGTTCTCGCCTTACCGTTCTGCAACTCTGGACCTTTGCTCGTCATGTGCAAACTTTCTGTTTTACATGAAGCTTGTGTTTTTGCTTTGTCTTTGCTTTCCAGGGTCAGCAATTTCCTAATCTGGAATATTAGTTCTTTAAATGCATTTTTTTGATTGGGTTTCATCTAGAAACATCTTCCTTGATCTTTCTTTTTATTTTTTTTACTGTTAGCCTGATTGAACTGCTCCGATGGTTGTCACTGTGATGGGTCTGTCTCTAGGATATGATTTTAATTTTAGAAGCAAGTTGTTCAAAACACACTGCAGATCACAGAGAGCAGCTTTCCCCCCTCCTTGGGATTGTGTTACTCACCAGATGTTCTACGGCAGGCCGTTTAACATAAATTCGGTTTTACCTCCCTTACATTCCAGATATCTCAAATTGCTTTATTATTAGACGTTTAAGTAATTTAAGATGTCTCTAATTATGTTTTGAGTAGACAGAATAGCTGTTTGTAATGTTAAAACGGCCTGCCGTAGCTGTTCCCCATTTATCTGTTGTGAATAAGGACTGAGTGGTGCCATGTAAATGCCACCTTCCTCATTTTTGCTGTGAATATGGTATATTCTGCTTTGGTTGTTACTGATGTTACCTTCTCTTTCCCGCCGTCTTTTAGTGGATATTTGGTCTGTGGGTTGCATCATGGGTGAAATGATCAACGGAAAGACCCTCTTTAAAGGAAAAGACTGTATCCTTTAATGTTCGTCATCTTTTAATCTGTTTTTTTTAAATTATTTTATGACTGTGTGTCTCATCAATGTGTCAGTTTGATGAGAACAATAAATCGGGCACTAGGTGGATCACATGGTACTATTATCACAAACTACATATTTGAGCAACATGTTTCCTGACTTGGTATCGTGTTTTTACTTTAGATTTATCTACTACTTCTTATGTACTTTACAGATTTATTGAGCCTATTAGAAATTAAAGTTGAATCTTTCCTGTTTTTAATTAATCTAAAACCTCATTCCCAGAGCTTGTTTTGCAGCCATCCATAATTAGCACCAGGATTTTTGACCGTAACCCTTTAATAACCAGACATGGACCAGCTATCCCAGATTATGAAAGTGTGTGGCGTGCCTGGACAAGAGTTTATACAGAAGCTTGAAAGTCCAGAGGTAAGACTTGACGGGTATCAATATGTTGATGTAGCTAATAAAAGTCAGTCATGATTTCCCTCAGAATTATTCATTTCATTTTTTATTTTTTTCCTAATTAAGGCTGCCAAACTAATCGTTTTCATGTTGGCAAAGAAAAACGACCATCTGCTGTCATCATGATCAGCAGCCAGAGCTTTACAGATCTTGAGCATATCATGCTAAGATGTCATTCTAAAAAAATAGTATATGTTTACCTTAAATGTATAGCTTTAACCTTGTCTGGATTAAGAATATCCACAATAATTGTGTTTATTTTGAATTTACTTGATTATGACCTTTTAAAAGAAACATTTATGTTTATAGTCCTTCAAGCTAAAGGTTGTTTTTCAACATTATTATACTATTTATTAATTTCAGCATGAAAAAGGAATGTTCGAATTAATCACTAAAACCCAAAATTAATGTTATTGAAAGTAAAATATTAACATGTCTGTTACTTGACTTCTGTTGTTGATTTCTTCTTTGAAACAGGCCAGAAGTTACGTTAAGGGCCTCCCTCGCCATCCTAGAAAAGACTTCTCAACATTGTTTCCCAGAGCCAGTGAAAAGGGTGAGTTCAAATGTATCATTGTCTGATACGGTTTGTTTAATTATCTATTTTTTACTTCATATGAAGACAGTTCAAAGTGCTTACTTCAAACAGCAGACTCCAGTTTTTCATTTGGTTATTTTCGAAAGAAGTTGTGATTTTTGTTTCATTTCGGCTCTGAAATATGAGCACTTCCTCATCTTCTGTACTACACAACTGTAGTGGGTCTCATCTCAGGGGGGAATGAGTCTTCCCACAGGAATGAGGTGGAGCGACTGACAGCGTGGTGCACAGATAATTTAATCCTAAACACATCCAAGACCAAGGAGCTCACAGTGGATTTTAGGAGAATTAAAAGAGAAATTCAACCACTATACATCTGCAGAGACTGGTTGGAGAGTGCGTCAAACTTCAGTTTCCTGGGAGTTCATAACCTGATCTGGGACTTAAACACAACAGAACTGGCAAAGAAAGCCCAACAGAGACTCTGTTTCCAGAGAGTCCTCAGGAAAACCAATATTTCTCAAAAACTGCTGGTGTTGATGCTCTATTGAAAGCATCATCAGCTATTGCCTCTGTGTGGCTCTCCAGCTGCACAGAGGAAGACTCTCCAGAGAAACATACAATCTGCCCAGAGGTCCATCAGCTGCTCTCTGCTTTCTCTTGAAGATCTCCACAGATCCCACTGCCTCAGGAAACCAGGAACGTTTTAAAACACTCCTCACACCCTGATCACGATTTGTTCCAACTGCTGCCATCTGGCTGCAGAAACAGGAGCATAAAAGCAACGACAAACAGACTGAAGAACAGTTTTTGCCCGGTATCTATATGGGCATTAAATGCCACCTAGTACTATTTATCAACCAATTTCATTATAGTCCATGCTACTTTTATTACATGGTTTCTATAATGACAATAAAGATTATTGAGTGATTGAACAGTAATAGAGATGTTCCATTGTGTATTCTGTAACAAAACTGAAATAATTGCTTGTCTGAATTTTTGCGCAATAATAATTTTAGATTAGTGTCATAGTGTGACGTCAACATTACACAGTTTAGTCTTTGCTTGGAGCCTGGCATGTGTCAAACCTCACGTCTTTGATGCATTGATGCGATTTTTCAGATGGATGGCTTTAACTTTGATATTTTCTGGTGTTTTTTTTGTCCATGGCAGGTATTGACCTGCTTGAAAAGATGCTGGTTCTGGATGGAGACGAAAGGCCCACTGCTGAGCTGGCTCTGGAGCACCCATACTTTGACATGCTACGGGACCCGGAGGACTTCCCTGAGCCTACGCCGTACGACGACAGCTATGACAATGCAACCATGTCCTTAGATGAGTGGAAACGTAAGTGGGGGAAAAAAAAAAAAAAATATGGCAATGATGTGCCTATATGGACGCATTTAACATCTTTTTTTTTCTGCAAACAAAAATGTGGTTGTGTAGAAGAAAACCAAACTGCCCTCCCCTTTCTCTCACAGGGTTATGCTACAAGGAGGTGAACAGCTTTGTGCCATTTCCACGGCGGGACTCCAAGAGAAAAAACACTCTTACTATGTCTCCATGATATAACTGACATAACGTAACTCCCCTACACACAGCCAATAGTGCCCTTGTATATTCCTGACCCAAAATCACACTATTTCATTTACTTTGGAGGTTTTTAGATTCAGTGTTGACAGTGATCTATTTAAATTAAGATTTCCCCAATTTCTTTTGGAAGGTGAACTTATTTCTCCAGTGTAAATTGTTACATGTCGGTGAATCGTGTTGCAAGTTCATTGTGACAAATTGCTGCAGGATTTTCTGTAAGATTTAATGTTATACCGTTTCCCAATTAAACAATAAGACAATATCTGTGCATGCTTTTTTTTTTCTTGTTGTTGCATTGTGGCATCCTTTATTATAACAATATGGTGTAAATATTCAAGTACAAATCTTTTTTGAATATGTTTATAATAAGCCAAGAAGAAAAATGCTGGGCTTTGAGGCTACTGGATTTCTAGGAGGTAAACGGATGTAAATGTACACTAAGTCACCAGTGCACACTGGAATTTGTCTAGAAGACACCGTGCCTAATAAGTTTTTAACACTGTCTAAGGCCTTCGTTTTACAATAAAAAGCAATTAAATAATATAATTTGCAAAATGCCCTTGCTTTTTTTTCAGTCTTTTTTTTTTTAGTTATTTTTAGGTTATTGTAATAACTTGCTTCTTTTTATTTAGTGTTTAAAGTGTTTTTTTTAATTGATCCCAAAGGTAAATTAAATTATTCAAATTAGATTAATTAAATTATCAAACACATGGGACATCCTTGCTTATTTGGTTTTTTTTTAAACGGTCTTTTGAGAATTTATATAATTTGATGTAAAATTTAAGCGGATGTTTTGACGTACATATCCACTCTTTGTTAATGTCTCATTTCTTTCATAGTCCATAGATTAGGTATATTCTCGTTTATAGGTTTTCAGGCAGGTGCCGCACATCCTTCGTGTGTTTTACTAAGATTATTATGTCACAGTGAGATCGACGAGATCATCAGGAGTCGCACATCACATCAGAGGAACGAGACCAGGCTTCTATGAAGAGGCTTGCCCGCGAAAATCGTGGCCTGGTGACGTAAAAGGGGAGGATTCTGAGCAGGCTAAACTTTTACCGACCAGCTGGTATCAAATCCTTTAAGATGCCATCAACCGGAAGCAAGACACGTCGCCTTCAAAATAAATGCATAAAAATCCAGGTTTGCGCGATTAAACCACTATTACAAACTCAATTCACGAGTTGATATTTTTTCTTTTATTGGAACACAGACTGGCATATAGAGCCAAGAAATGTTACCTTTTATGAAGTAAGTAAAATAACAAAATTAACATTTACAGCAAGAGTGAATGAGTTTATAGTGTAAATGTGAGATTTTTCTAAATTTGTGTTACTGCCATATTAAGAATTTACTTTTGTTAATGTGATAAACCACTGCTTTCAATTATTACACTTAAAAAAAATAAAATAAAGGTTGCTTGTTTCTAATTAGAATAACTCGCCTAAAACAAGAAGAAAAGATTGATGTAATGTAAAAAAAATAAATAAATAAAAAAAGATAGTGGTAGGTATGGGTGTCCATATGGAGGTTTGACAAAATATAACATCAGTTTGTTATCATTTGACTCCTCTTCATGAAAAAACAAGTAGTTACAAACTAAAATCTGACGTTTGTTTATGTATTATTATTATTATTATTATTATTATTATTATGCTATTTTCAAAATATCTAAGATTCGCCCTCGTCTTTATTAAGTGTAGTTGGAAGTAGAATATGCAGAGCCATGTTTAATAGTTATATTATTGTGAAATCTATACCCGGAAGTTAAGTAATTTGACTATCTTGTCGTCTCAGCTTTTCAGTAAAGCTGGACTCTAAACAGCTAGCCAACTAGCCGAGAGAAGCTAGCATTCCTCCTTATAATATTTGATCAACAACAAGGTGCCCCTTTATGTATTGGAATTGATATATCCCTACTATTTCCATTATGGCTTTAGAGTTAACTGTTTTTATTTTTAAGGGCAGTTTAGGGAAAATATGGAATGTTATAAGAAGGTGAAATATACCGGCTGTGGTAGCAAACTGTGACAGGCTATTAGCTGTTAGCTTAGGAAGTGTAGCAAAGCCCACCGCCGAACTGAGCGACGATTACTGGAAAAACGGCTTCAAACCGCCGGTTGTTGATCTACCCTGTTCACTCTGCTGGCATTTTAGGTAAGACTTGCCAAACTTGCTCTCTTTTTGCAATTTTTTATTTGTCTACCGCTTTTAGAACTTTTATTTCTGTTTTATTTAGAAAACCTCACAATAAAACCGGCTACCGTCTTTAAAAAGTTAGCAGGCTAGCTCTGTCATGTATATTTTGACTTGTGACAGTCCTGTATGACACTGCCAGTCGCAGACGACCGTGCCATTTTTGTACCGACTTCACATGTTAAACCCTTTATCTAGTTCACTGAACTAATGTCGATTTGTTAAACACGTAGAAGCTTTTGACAGCATTTTAAAATTGTAAATATGGCTGACATTTTACTGCTGGAACGGAGGGTTCCGATGTGTTCGGTTTAAGAGGTTCTTGAAGCTGATTGGCTCTTGAACAGCTCAGTCAAGCTTTTCTGAAAGCTGATTGGCTATGACTGTTGTTTTGTGGAATAGGTAAATTCAACGAAGTGTTTATGAGATAAAGTCGAGAAAAATAACTTGTCACTTAACCTTGTTAGTGTCTGGTGTTTGGAGAGAAGGTTTTCCCATAGTCTTTTCATTTAGCTAGCTGTCAACTGAATGGTTTATCTCTTTAAATAATTTTCAATTATCAGTGGGAGAACTTCTGTGTTACATTTCTGAGTTACAATGTTGAATTTTAGTTACTAGACAGTTAATTTCAGTTAAAATGTATCATTTTGTAAACTTTAATTCTAGTGTTTCTGCAGGAAATTACTTCTTTTTGTTTTTCTTTTTTCTTTTGGACAACCATGCCTTTGGTGGAGTTCTGTAGAGTTGGATTGATTATACTTTTTATACTTATTTGTTATGATCCGTAGCCTTAGCAACAAGGCGGTTTACAACAGGGAGCAGCTGATTATCGGTGCAAAGCTGAAATAATACCACACATGAAGCTAGAAGTCTCAGAGGATTTGAAAATGATACATTGTAGATGCAGAGCAGGGTCAAAAAGGAGAGAGAGAATGAAGTAGTTAAAACCATGTTTTCAGTCAATCACAATGGCTAGTTAACAAGTTGGATGAACAAGGACTCAGCTAGAGCATAGGAATGCAGTAAAGGAGGTAGATTAACAGTGCTTGTCACCCATAGATGTCATCCAGTAAATGTTGCTTCTGCAGTCCTGAGCATTATTGATTCCACCTTCAGCTGCTGTCGACGGTACATGTGATGTCATCAGACCTGTTGAAGCTAAGACAGAAACACAACACCCCAATGCATTTGTGGCAATACTTGGTGATTTTAATCGTGCCTCGGTTTGCTGAACTACCGTCGTTTAAGCAGTTTGTCAGCTGCTCTTTCAGAGAAACAAAACATTGCGTTTGTTTTACAAAAATGTCAGTAATTCATATATCTCCAATCCAAAATTTCCTCTGGAAAAGTCAGATCATAGCCTTGTTTTTCTGTGCACTGAATATAAGCCCCTTGTTCAGAGGCTATCTGTAAAGAAAAGGACTGTGAGAAAGTGGTCAAAGGAAGCCAGAGAAGCTACACAGCTGCTGTTTTGAGGCACAGATAGAATTGTTCTTTGCCAGCCGCATGGAGAGGACATCAGTGCTATAACAAAGTGTGTGATCGACTATATAAACCTTTGTGTGGACAACAACATCCCCAGTGAGATACTTTCTAATGGTAAACCCTGGATCACCAGTGGCCTGAAGGAACTGTTAAACAAGAAAAAAAGACACTTCAGAAAGCAAGAGTTATAGAGGAGTGTAGCTCAAAATTAAGATTAGAGACAGCAAGGAGGTGAAAAGGAGAAAGCTAGAGAGCAAACTACAAAAGAGCAGTATCGGAGATGTGTGGTCCTAAGAGAAGGTTCCAGTGTTGTGGAAGACATCCTGCCTGGTTCTGGTACCATAGAAAACTCACCCATTATTCAGCGACTATAAGCCCTGACATCCGCCATCAGAATAGTCAGGGCATCCTGACTATCCTGTCCTCACAACACATGATAGCTAGACAGCCAGCAAACAGCTTTTTGCTTTTCTTTACTGAAGATGTTTATATATAAATAAATGGCATCAGGGCAATGGATTTATGGTAACACAATAATAATCAGGCTGTTTCTTATTATGTGAGAGGGAAATGTGCATAAGAGACTAATCTGATGAAAAAATTCAAGCAGGAATGAAAACAAATTTGTAAAAGTTAAAGTTCTGCAGACCATAATCACTTTTTGCTTTACTTTTACTGTCCATAGTGGCATCCACCACAGGTTTCTCTGGAGTCCAACTCTGACTCAAACACAGTTGAACCCTTTGCGACTCAAGTGCAACTTAAATGATTCAGAATCTGTTGAAAAAGTTGCTATTCCATCATGATGATTTCTTATGCTAACTTGGTTCTTGGGACTTTTGGGATGTCATAAACTAAAATGCATACAGAGCAGCATTTTGTTTTTTTGTTTGTTTGTTTGTTTGTTTTTATTTGTTCATTTTCATAAATTGAGTTGTGTTTTGTCTTGGTACATTTGTTCACAAAAAATAAATATAGAATTTGGTAGTAGGTTTGGACATTTCTTTTATAGTGATACATTTATTATCAAAAATAAGAATTAGTATTTATTGTTACAATTAATTCCAGTTAATAATATCTAAACCCCTCCAAAACTGTATTGGTAGGATTGTTATTTTTACTATTTTCTCCAGTGTTTATTCAATGAGAGCATCAACAAATACCATCCATCCCTCCATTTTCTTTACACCTTTGTCCCTAATGGGGTCAGGATTGGACCCCATTAGGGAACAATACATTTCGGGCAAGAGGCGGGGTACACCCGGGACAGGTCGCCAGTCTGTCGCAGCAACAAATATCAATACATTTAAAAATATGATTAAATGTAGTTAGTGTATGCAGTTTTGTGATACAAATTTATGTGGTTGGTGTCCGACAGATGCATATTACAAATGATTTGTTTTTTAAGAGTAGTATTTGTGTTTGTGGGGCTATAAATTATGTAAAACACAGTTGTAGCCATACAGCTTCTTAAGAAAAAAAAAAAGAAATAATTTATTGTCACTTTCATCTTTATCACAATAGTAGCATAAAATATTGTGATAAAACCTTAAGTCTGTATCGCCCACCCCTATTTGGTGGTATGTTTAAAATTTTCTACTAAATAAAATACATTACTGTCCCCTAAATTTCTTTATTTTTGATTTATAGGAGTGAAAGTGTGAGCAGTGGCCTATGAGGAAGCCACGTCGAACTTGCCAGGTCGGTGGAGGAGGTGGAGTAAATGGCAAGAAGTCCAATGGGACAGTTGGCGGGCGTGGGGGCACCCGCCAGCGATCTCCATCCCCATACAGCCTCAAAGCGTCTCCAAGTAGAGAAACTCTCTCCTATTCTCAGGCTCAGAAGGTGGTGGAGGTTGAACTGGAAGGAAGGCTTCACCGCATTTCTGTCCTGGAACCCTTGGAAGTCATCACGGATGATGAGACAGTGGCTCAAGACATCAGCGAGTGCAACAGCAACAAAGAGAACAGTGAGCAGTCGGTATCGCCCACCAGCAGTGCACAAACTCCCCGGAAAGTCTCCACGCTCAGAGGCCGCAGGAAAGACTCCAGAGTCACCTCTGGCAGGCCGACGCAGCCTTCCAAGAACCAATGCCACAATTCCCAACCTCATACACCTGAAAAGTCCAGCACATCGAACAGTACCCACATAACCCTCCCTGAGCCTAAGTTTCGTATTGTGGAAAGCTTCACTCCGGTTGAGGCGCTTCCCCTGCCAGCTGCTTATTACCGTTACATCGAGTGCTCCCCTGAGGATCAGGAAACAAAGGCAGAATATGACATGGATGAGGAGGACTCCGCCTGGCTGGAAATGGTTAACGCCACCCGGCTTTCCGAGGGCCTCTCAGCCATTTCGCCAGACAATTTCGAGCTACTGGTGGACCGGTTGGAAGAGGAGGCGTACAGAGAAGCACGCATCCGAGCGCCTCCACAAAGCGCTATTGACGACGACGCCTTCTGCTGTGTGTGCTTGGATGATGAATGCCTCAACAGCAACGTCATCCTATTCTGTGACTCTTGCAACTTGGCTGTGCACCAGGAGTGTTACGGCGTTCCTTACGTCCCTGAAGGGCAGTGGCTCTGCCGCTGCTGCCTTCAGTCTCCTCAGAAACCTGTCGACTGCGTCTTGTGTCCTAACCGGGGCGGGGCTTTCAAACAAACAAGCGAGGGCCGTTGGGCGCATGTTGTGTGTGCTATATGGATTCCCGAAGTGTGCTTTGCCAACACTGTGTTTTTAGAACCGGTGGAAGGGGTTGGTAATATTCCTCCAGCTCGCTGGAAGTTAACCTGCTACCTCTGCAAGCAGAAAGGCCGCGGTGCGTGTATTCAGTGCCACAAGGCCAACTGTTACACTGCGTTTCACGTCACATGCGCTCAGCGGGCCGGTCTGTTCATGAAGATCGATCCTGTCAGGGAAACAGGCATCAATGGCACAACGTTCTCAGTAAAGAAGACGGCGTTTTGTGAGACGCACTCGCCTCTGGGACAGGAGTCGGAGTCAGACGAGGAGAGTGAGGGGCGAATCGTGGGCAGCAGGAGAAGGGCGAGCAGAGGGCGCAGCGCTTACACGGATGGTCCAACTTTGCCTAAAAAAGGCAGGAAGTGTGAAGATGAGCCAGCAGATAAGAAGAAAGGGAAGAAAAATACAGAGTGTACAACACAAACCACAGGTTCTCCACAGGTGCTGCAGATACCCACAAGCAGGTTTGCTTTTCTTCATCATGTCCAGTATTATTTTTTTTGTTTTGTTTTATATTGCATTTTCAGAATCCATTTAGTAAGATGCTTATTTCTCATCTAATGCAGGTTGAATATAATCTCCAAAGGAATCCTCATGCAAAGGAAAAGCCAGTTTATGCACAGACTGCATAGCTACTGGTTGCTAAAACGTCAGTCAAGAAACGGTGTGGCACTGGTTCGGCAGGTGCACTCTAACATCCAACCACAAAAGACTACAGAAGAGGTATTTTTTTCTGTTATAATTATTGCAACAACAACAAAAAAACAACGCATGACTTGCTGTTTATGAGATGTATCTATATAAGCTGTAAAATGAGATGTTTTGTTCAGCCTGAAGTGGACGAGAAGATTTCTGCAGCAAGAGAAGCTCTGAGATACTGGCAGAAACTCCGGCATGATCTTGAAAAAGCCAGATTGCTGGTGGAGCTCATACGCAAAAGAGAGAAGCTCAAACGGGAACAGGTAACAGTGGACTAGTCTTTATGCTGACGTTGTCATCTCATCAGCTGTAAATGTAAAGAGATAGAAGCTGAAACCAAATGGATTTGGGGCCTTGATCTGGTGCTTCTTCATCACATTGTTGTAGATGGACACACAGGAGAATAAACTAAATCAAAGTTCATGAAATAAGTTAAGTCACTGGTTGGCAAAGCTTTAAATGTAAACCTTGCCAATTAAATGTTTTGAAATTGTACAAAAAGCTTCTTTTTTTTTAAGATTTTAAAATCAAAACATAGTCTAATGTAATTTGATGTCCTTGTAATAATACTTTACCTCCTGTCTCTTATCCTATGGAAATTTTGCTAATTGTGTCATCTTAAAACATCCCTTGGAAATTTAAGACTGCTAAATGCAGACTGTGCTTGTTTCTATGCTTATTCAGTTGTCAGTAAATCTCTTCTTATTAAAAACCTGATAAGTCTGTATTCTTCAACTGCAGGTCAAAGTTCACCAATCAACTTTAGAGATGCAGCTCACGCCAATGTTGATGCTGCTGCGTGCCACCCTGGACCATCTTCAGGAGAAGGACATTGCTGACATTTTTGCCCAGCCAGTTAACTTGAAGGAGGTAAGGCTACTCATATTATTGTAGTGCAAACTCGAGGTGAGCATCATGTTCCATTGAATGTTCTTTAGTTCCCAGATAAATAAAATTGTATAGAAGACTTATGGAAGTTAGTTTTAAAACTTAGGAAGCTGCAAAGACCATTCCTGACTGAAACTCAAAGTTAAACCTACCGCAGAAAACGAACAGTGACAGCTTGCATAAGAAACTGGAGTTTGTGCTATTACCTATACTCCTTTGTTTTAAGAAATTCCATAATGAAATTCTCCTAAACACTATACATGTATATGTCTATGGTGAAGATGGGATGTTATGATTTAGTGGGATGTCTATGGTGTCATAGATGACCAGAAGAACATTTGAAGAACAAAGAAAGAAATAAAAGTTGATGATAATATTGAACATAAGAATATTTACATAGATAAAATTACTCCACTCTCCTCCTAAATTGAATTTTCTGTCTTATTCCAATGTAAAGCCGTCTTAACTTGTGGATACATTGTACTTTTTAATCTAAGTGTGTTCAATATTTTTGAAGGGAAAACATTTGTTCTGTTTTCAGGTTCCAGACTACCTGGAGTTTATCACTTCTCCAATGGACTTCTCCACTATGCGCTCCAAGCTTGAGAGTCATGCTTACCGTTCTGTGGCTGATCTGGAGGCTGACTTCAATCTGATGGTGTCAAACTGCCTCCTGTATAACACCAAAGACACGGTCTTCTACAAAACAGCGTTGCGTCTGCGTGACTTAGGGGGTGCTGTATTACGTCATGCCCAAAGACAAGCCACAAACGCCGGCCTTGATCTGGACACCGGGATGCACCTCCCTGAGTCACCCCAGAAAAGAGACTTCTACAACTGTACCTGGGAGGACGGTAAGGTCTTGCAGCATTAGTGGGAACTTCTTCTTGTGGGAAATACCTCCTTAAGACCTCTATTCCTACTTGATGTGCCCAGTTGACAGTGTCCTGGATCCAGATAACCGACTCCACATGACAATGGAAGAGCAGCTGAAGGAGCTTCTGGAGAAACTAGACTTTGTCACCTCCATGCGGTGCAGTGGTGCCCGGGCCAAACGCATCCACCATCTTCGACGCGAGATCAACAAGCTCCGGCTTAGACAGGGTCAACCCATGAGCCACGGCATCCACAATGGGCATTTTAAAGAAGAGGGTGAAGACGAAGATGACGACGACGACGAAGAATACAACAATAACAGTGCCAAGGCAGATAATAGCCTGTCCTCCTCAGACAAAGGTAAGAGGGGAGGGGAATGAAATGCACTAGATTAACATGAGAGTTAAATTTGCAGTGCATGAATCTTTTGAAAGACTAATTTGTTTCATTGAGATCAGTTGTGAAACTTGAGCTAATGGAACATTGTCCTCAGGTAATTGAGCCAGGGTTCCCCTAACGCACCAACCCCAACCACCCCACTGTCTGCAGTCTAGTAAGTAGGGGCCCAGAGAGTCTCGTTGGCCATGGCTGCCTCACAACTCCTCTCTTCTAGTGCACGCTGTGTTTGCACCTCCTTTATACATCACTCTCATGGGTTCACCACACCTTGGGCCACTTTCAGTCATGCCATATCATCTCACTTCTGATTACAAACAGGTCCGGTCAGACACTCAAAGACAACATCAAAACACATTTTTAGCTGTAAAATTAGGGATGCACTGATATGAGGTTTATTGATCAGCATTGTTATATTTCTCTCTAAAAACTACCAAATAAGATGTAGAATTGGCATGTAAAATATTAGTTCTAGCCTTCCTACCCCAAGCATTTTTTTCTTACAAGAGTAGAGACAACGTCACACAACAGCAACTGTGCAAAAACAGTTGCTGTTGTGGTTGTAATTAAAAAAGAAATAAGATTGACCATTTAAGCTAAAGAAATCTGAGTGATTAGCAAAGCTTGCACTGCAAAAATGGGATTGTGTTTATATTTCACAAAGGCTACTAATATTTCCAAATTGTGCATGTTCATAAAAGATGTTGGGAGCTCAAAAAGGATAAATCGAAGCAACTTAGTTTGCTGTATTCTGCTAGCCTTCCTGTCTTACTCTTTCTCCGGCAATCTACAACATCCAGATGTTAATTTATTACAAAAGTTTTAAGTTTTTGTTTTCTCTGTCGTCATTTTAAAAATCTCTGGCTGCATTTCTATTGATCATAAAATTTTGCAGATTGGAATTGCGCAATAAATTTGAAAGTAGCTCAAGTGTATTGATAGAAAGTTTCTGCACTGGAATGAGGTGGTTTTTCAGCCACATTGAAAATTGTGAATTTTGCAAAATTGCAATTGAAATACTTTTTTTGCAACTCGCCAGTTTGTGTAGAACAACAACTCGCTTATTAATAGACACTGACCTGGTTGCATCTAGTCCAACCAGAAATCTCGTAGCATGGCAATGTTCATCAAAAGTTGAGCTTGTCATGAAATCGCAGCCCAAAATGGCAATTTCGCCAAAACGCCCCATGTATACATAACCACCCGGAAGCATAAGGAACTTGATGCTCCAAGGCCTGAATAAGACACCAACATCTCCTCTGATGACTGACAGATGAGCGCTAGCACCGTGGCTCAAATATGTAACTGTTTACATTCTTTGCCACCTGACTTTTAATCACCTAAACAAGCAGATCCACGTGTGATGTTAATTGCATTTCTTATTTAGTGACATCACAATTGCGAAATTGTGTTTTTTCGACATTAGTAGAATATAAAAAAATGTATAATGGAAACGCAATTAAAATATCCTGAGTCTTTTTCCCTCAATAACAACTTCCACACCTTGTAGCGTCTAGATTTTGTTCCACCATCAGATCGATCTCAATTCCTGGCCCTTCAAGCGGGAGGTCGTCTGATTCTGGTCACCATTTGATTTCACGGTGCATCTCTATGTAAAATGTTGCCATGTTGCTGGTGTACAGTTGTGAGAGCAATTTTCTTAAGTCACTTGTCTTGATGAAGTCCTCCATTTTGAATATCTTAACTCTTTTCGGGCTGTGGTTAATGTGTAAGAATGAAATGTAACCATTGGAAAAAGACGCCATTTTCGTGTGTGTGAAAACTACCACATCATACTACGTACAGCACAACCAATCATTTGTGAAGAAGTGTGTTTAAATTATTTTTTCTTCTTCTTCTTCTAGAGGACCTCAAATCCACTTCTCCCCCAAGACTGGAACCTAGAGGCCCGTCTCCTCCTCCCCGACAAGGAGAACCGCCTCTGGAGCCTCCCACGCTGCGGCCCATGACAGGGGAGGTCCAGTCCCCGTCCTGGGCCTGCAAACGCCTTAAAATAGACACCAACCACTTGAACAGCGCCTCAGAAAACATTAATTGCACTAAAGCACGAGGAGAATGTTGCGTGACACCGCCTCCCACTTTGCACTATGAGGGGCAGGTTGTAGCCAACGCCCCGCCGCCGGCGCTCTCTATCTCTCCGCGGCCCGCCACTGGGGGAGTCGGACGGCGGACCTCTGTCTTGTTCAAGAAAGCAAAGAACGGAGTGAAGCTTTGCAGGGAAAAAGAGAACCCCGTATTTAATGGGAAAGGGCTGCAGGACGAGAATATAAGCAGCAACCCCACCGGCCCTAGTTCAACAACCAGCTCCCCATCCTGCACACCAGCGTCCAGAACCCCACAGAAAAGCCCTGGACCTCCCACTCTTCACGAGGTGTGGACCCCTGGTCGAGAAGCGTCGTCAGATACAGAGTTGGAGAGGACAGTGAATCATTCACTGGAAAGCGGTTAGAAAGCTTTACATACTAGTATTAAACACTTTAAATGTCTTCTTTTAAAGATGGGCGGTCTCCTGGTCTTTAATAATTACTACGACTAACAGAGACTCTTATTTAGCTCTGAGGAGTTGTAGAAAACACCAATTTTAGATGCATTACAAATAATTGCAAGGATTAATTGGTTTGGTGTTGTACACAAACAGCAAAAATTCAGTCAGTTTACAATTTACATGTTTTGAAAGGGTTACCGTGGTAACTGCAGTCCAGAAAGTAAAGCTGTTGGTTGAAACGCTGACTGATGAAACGCTTTCAAGAAGGTCTTTCCTTTTCAATGATCTATATTATTACCATGTGATAAATTATTTATATATAGTTCAGATTTGACGTCACACTTCCAGAAACTTTGTAGCCTACAGCCATCTTGGTAGGTGTCCGTAACTGACATGATGGTACCTATGACAACAATGAACAAGCTCCACGCTATAGCTCTTTTTGCGTTCCTATGTAATTTATAAACAGTATAAGTACATTACAACTATTACTCGATTATCATTTTTGTATGCACAGTACTACACTTTGTCTTCGTTGGTCTCGAAGCCATGGCTTATCCATGCTTGGTGCTGCGCTTGCAAGATGGCTGTTCGGTGGCACAGATTTCTTCCAGTTCAGACTTATGGGAACGATGCATAGAGGATTTATTTGTTCGTAAACACAACGGATGAGTGAGCAGTTTGACTGCGCGCCCATGCGCCATATACAAATAGGGCCGAATTCATATTTGGAGTGCAAAGGACAAATAACATAATTTCTTCCTAGTTTGGTCCCAGTTAGCTACATCTTCAGAAAATGAAGATGTAGCTAGATGTAGACAGGGGATAAACTTAGCCTTCAGAAATTAAAATGCAATGGGGTGAACGTGATGCAATGTGAGGTACAGAGACGCTGATCTAAAAATAAAACCTCTTGACAGCAGCGGGAAATGTGTTGAGCAAAGAGAGGTGATCCCAGTTGTAAATTATTTTATTAGCCTATTTTTATATAGCTTAAACAGTTAGAATAGTGTGTTTTTGCCTGCGTTCTGAAGGCTACATGTGCAGTAAGAGTGGCTGTTGACACAACGTGACGTCGACTGACGATCCCTCTATTGACAGTACAGCTCATAGAATATTCACCATGTAGAATATTCAAATTGAATATATGGGTTCTGGGAACACACAGCATAAGTTGTGATACGTTTTTCAGTCATATTGTCCAACCCTATAATGTTGAGAAGAGTCACTCGGCCTAAACAAGAATCAGATTCTAAATGTGTGAAATATGGTGTAAAATAACATTTTCAGAAAGCTATATAGAATTAAATTACAATATATGTGAGGTTTGAGCTTACTTGTGAACATTTATCTCCATAAAGTATAAGAGATGCTCATACTGATACTAGAGGTGGACACATATCCACATATCATTTTTTATTTGTCATGAAAAATTTCTTGTAAGAATTTTGATTCATCATTGCTGCAAATGTCAGCTAATGTAAAAAAAACCAGACAAATTAACAAATTTGTCTGGTTTTTCTCACTAGAAACAGGTAAATTTGAAAATACGAGCAAATGAAATGGAGTCTTTGTTTGCAGTTTAGCAATATTATATTATATGAAGAAGGAATGTTTTGCAAGACCTGTATTTGTGGCGCTGTGAATGCTGCCATGCAGTTACCTATAAAAATAGTTTTTTATCCTCATTTTTGTCATGATAACAATAGTACTATATAAAATTCTAAGACCACATCGCCCAACTCTTCCTAATATGCTCTGTTTTAAGATCAGAATGTGGTTTTTTTTATCCATTAATAACCTGAATAATCAAAATAATTGTTGGCAGCAGCCCTGTTGTAATACATTTGATTCTATGTCAATTTTAAATTGGTGTCATCTATTTTGAATCTTTCTAATGAATCTGTATTTTCTAATGAATCACAGGATATATATTTAAATTGTTTTAGCTCAAATATGAAGCTTTTATAGTAATAAGACAAGGCTGAGGATAACCGATGCTCTGTTCGTTTTCAGGACTGACCAATAGGTTTGAAAGGCACAAAGACAGCAACTCCGACTCAGAGTCTCGATCCTGTCCCGTCCTTCACAAAGAAATGTAAGATGAAGGTGATTATCTCCTTTGTCTGGTTTTGGTGATGTCTGATCAGTTGATGACAGTCCAGCATGTTTGATCCTACAGAAACTTCGCCTCCCAAGCGGAGCCTCGGAAAGCCTTCTCTCTCCAACGTTCCTCTTCTTAACATAGTCAACGGAGATTTGGATTACACTGGTACTTGACGTCATGCCATAATGATGCATGTCCTTTTCTTGACCTGCATTAAACACAGAATTTGTTGCTTCGCAGGCAACGGGAGTCAGTCGTCAGAGGACGAGACGGAGCTGGAGCCGTTGGAGCTGGTGTGGGCCAAGTGCAGAGGATATCCCTCCTATCCCGCTCTGGTGAGCTATTTACATTCATGATCGTCCCGTTTGAGCTGTCGAAAGACTTTTTGGCTCAACGTTCCCCGTTGCTCTGTTTGATTTAGATCATCGACCCAGAGATGCCAGAGGAAGGCCTGCTGCTGAACGGGATTCCTATCCCCGTCCCACCCAAGGACGTCCTCAAGTTGGGAGAGCAGAGACAAGAGGAGACAAACGACAGACTCTACCTGGTGCTTTTCTTTGATAATAAGCGGACGTGGTGAGTTTCACAGATATTAAACGGAGGTTATGATGTTGCGAACCAGCTGTTTTGGCTAACGGGTAGAGACATTTTAGTGTCTGGCTGAAAAGGGAAAACTTGCCTTAATTGTTCTGTTGCGACCAGAAGCTTAATTCAACACAGAAAAAATGATGAGGCAGAATGAAAGTGAGTCGAAACATTTTTAGATCTGAAAACCGTTTGTATGCACACGGCATCACGAACATAGATCACAGGTCAGAAATGAAGCTGCGGGGAAGTTTAATGCAGGGTTTCCAGGCTTCCAGCACTTCATGGAGTATGAGTGTCAGTAGGTCGTCCCAACATGAGGGTGTGGCACAACCGCAGAGCTACAGCCATCAGATAAGACCTGACGTCTACATCGTTAACAGATGCTCTCCATTCAGTCTCTTTTTGGGCCAGGACCCCCCCATCCAGGTCCCTTACTGCCCCCCCCATCAAAGAAGATCAAAGGAGATACATGCCACTTGCACTGCATATTATTTGATCATTAATATTATTACATAATTGTTGCTCTTATGATTGTTATTGATGTTTCTGTATTTATCATCGAAAATCAATCACAAACGCATTACTGAATTATTAGTTTTGTCAGAGAATAAGAAAGCCACACTATATTGACAAAAGTATTTGCTCACCTGCTTCGACTCGCATATGAGTGATTTTTATGTTGGTTTATCACATAAAATCCTAATTTAAGCACTGGAATCAAATTGATACACCTGTAATTGGCCTTGAGTCAGTCTACATTGATTGGGTTGAATTATACTAGCAGACAATTTCTGTATAGAAATCATTGTTTTTCTAAAGTTCCTTGAGATTACATTTGTTGTGAACTGATGTGGAGATGAGTTGAAATGTGGTTTTATTGCAAGAATGTCAAAAGGATCAAGGAGTGTGAGTAGATTCCAAAGTAATTAGTGCTTGCTGTTAATTTCTAAAGTCACGTCTGTAAGAAAGATGTCGTTCTTTATTTAAATATACATAAAAACCACATGTACTTTGACCAAATAAAGGTGAACTTACCTTTGTTTTGATGGTTACTCCTTTTTAAAACGCCTTCACGGACCAAACTCTGTCTCCGGTGTTTCAGGCAGTGGCTCCCCCGCGACAAATTAACACACCTGGGCGTAGACGACACGGCGGACAAGCTGCGCATAATGGAGGGTCGCAAGTCCAGCATCCGCAAGTCCGTCCAGGTGGCGTACGACCGCGCCATGATCCACCAGAGCCGAGTCAGCCACAGCCACTGCTTCGTCACCTCCAACTACCTGTAGACGGCGCTGAGCAGCTGTCGGGTCCGAGAATGAACCACCGGCGTCTGACAGGACCTGTCTTGTGTCATTACGGAGAAGACGTGTAAATGAAGTCACATTAAGCCTCACGTTGCTGCAGTAAGCGTTAATTCTTCCCATTCAGGGACATTCAGAGGTGTGTGCTCAACTCCAGCTGGATATCACAAATCAAATGTAAAAGAGCCTGAGGTTCTGCTAATCCTGCTGCTGAGGGATCAAGCCATTAGGAAAGAGATTTAAAATGAGCTGCCGGAGACCGATAAACACATCACTGCCTTCTTTTATACAATAGATTTTAAACTTTTTACAAAAGACTCATGTATATTTTACTGCTAGTAGTTTTTGTACATACGACTTTGCGTTATCAAGCTCATTCTAATAAAATTTTTAAAAATGCGTACTTCAATCAGCCTTCTAAAGGGCGAGACTCGACATGACATAATTCCTGCAGTGTATGGATATATTTGTCTTTACTGTAAATTAACTACAGTTTGTGTGTTTTGCATTGTTGTGTAATCTTGGCATTCGACAAAATGAGCCGATGCTCTTTATATTTGAAATCTCTTTTGATACAAAGAAATAATTTATTTATGGAAGACAAACTATAGAAATAAAGCTATATTGATTAAATTGAGAGTTCTTATTTAAGAAAAAAATGGAGTGAGGTTTTTTAATTGAACAGCAGACAGCATTTTAACTGATTTTTGATGATTTTTTTTTTTTATTTGTTTATAATCTATACCAAGCACAAGCTTTTGATGTTGACCCACTCAATGATTCTATTTATTTCCCAGAGCCCAATTTCATCCAATGAAACGTTCACCCCAATAAGCTTATCGCTATATTTTACCAGCTCACCAAAATTCTTTGATCAGTTTCCACATTTTGGAAAATATTCTATTAAAAAATTTTTTATGTAACTGGAGTCCTGTGGATTTTTTTCTTTAGCCAGCTGTCACACTGTTTTATATCTCGGTGACGCAGGCTGACAGTTGTGGTATAAATATAAAAGAAAACGTATCAATTTTATGTTGGCAAATTCAAAATAAACCCAGATATTCCCGTAAGGTCTGAGATTCCATACTGTTCCACTTATTTGTTGCAACTTTCAGCTGCAGTCAGACAATTTTTTTAATGGAAAAAATAAAACATTCATCTGTATGAGGGAGCTTTGGCTAAGGAATTTGGGTAGTTGGCAAAACCACAAACCCCATAATGAGTGGAAGTAGTAAGGCCTGCGTATACTGGCTTGTTCCCACAAGCCTCCAAAAGAATTCAGATTCAGCTGGTGGATTTTTGTAAGTTTGGTCTAGTTTCCTTGTTGCTTTGCCTCACTTAAGTTGCATCGACTTTAACTGTCAAGTTCAAAATGCTTAATCAAAACTAAGTTAACATAACTTTGTCATTTATATAAGGTTGATTTTACGTTGATTCAACTTATGTCATTAAGTTGATTGAACTCACTATTTTATGTTTTTATTAAGCTGATTTAATGTTGATTCAGTTGCAATTTTATATTGATGCAGTTTTGTGTATATATATATATATATATAATATATATATATATATATATATATGCCACGGCTACAGAACTGACAAAAGTGCTCCTCAAATACTGCTACACAGATGCTCTGCCAACACTGAAGAAGACTCACTCACCTCTGCATGTTGAATGCTTGAAGTGGCTCCTAAAGTAAGAAAGCCAACATATTTTGTCAAATAAATCAGCTAATATTCTCATGAGTCTTCAATACACCAACCTATAGGAAAGAGTATGTCAGCAGAAACTGGTCATTTGCATCATTTTCTTTCTCAATTTTTATTTAATAGATAAACTTTTACAAATGTAGAAGCAACTCTTTATTTTAAAACTGTTCAACAAAACAAACTGTCCTGGACGGGTTTATGGCAACAGTT
This sequence comes from Poeciliopsis retropinna, assembly GCA_010277075.1. Taxonomy (NCBI): domain Eukaryota; kingdom Metazoa; phylum Chordata; class Actinopteri; order Cyprinodontiformes; family Poeciliidae; genus Poeciliopsis; species Poeciliopsis retropinna. The sequence continues at coordinate 4,952,056 of VMRM01000009.1, forward strand.
TTCAACACATATGAAAACAGATTGTTTACAACAATCTAAAACCACTGAAGCTATGTGACCAAAGGGCAAGTCGGATGAAAAGAAACCCCCCCCCCCAAAAAAAGTCATTTGTTGGACCATCTCACATGGAGACATGGTCAGCGTCTGCATCAGTGTGCATGCTGTTGTCCCGTCAGGAGGAGGTAGTTGTGATGGAGGGTTCGCAGCTCCGTCAATCTGCCCAGCAGGCGGCCGAAACGCTGCGGCCCTCTGCGACCCGTTGCTCCGGTCTGGGCCCCACACACCCTGGACAGCAGGTCTAGGATCAGCTCCTGCATTTTCTCCACACCGCTGACCGCCTGCAGGGACGCTCGATCTGCACATGATGCACAAAAAAATATATATATATAAATTAAATTTTTTTTTTAAAAGTATATGTTCAAAGCATTCAGAACCTTTTTCACAGTTTGTCTTGTCAAAAATGCAAAACGTCAGGATGGTTAATCCTGGACTTTGTCCGATGCAAAGTGAATCATAACTGTGAAAAAAAGACATTTTGTTTTTACAAGTTAAAATCTAAAAAATGTGAATGCATTTATTTAAATTCAGGTTGATTTATGCAGCCTATTTATGAGAACGTCTGCATTTTTGGCTGCATGAATAAGGGCAACGAAGCACAAAAAGACCTTGAAAACAGACAAAAACAGCAACATATTAAAAAAAGCTAAAATAAGATTTTAAAAAATAGAAAAAAAAAAAAATCAACTGATGCTATTTTAAAAGCAACTGAGTGCCTGTGTGTCTTAAGCCTGGAAAACGTTTGATGTGTCAGGACAGTTTGCTATGAATCTACAAATTCCCTACAGGAAGCTGGAAGTTGTTTCCCTTATGCCACACACCTGGAATGAATATGTGGGTGATTAACAGGCTTCTGTAGCACTTGATGGTCATGTAATCATTTGAATCAGCTGTTCTGGAATAGAGGTACATCTAAAACATGCAGAGCAGGGGGGCCTGAGGACTGGAATTGAGAAGCGCTGCACTAACTGGACATTTCTGACCTGAGCAGAGCAGAGCCGTGGCGGTGAGCAGAGTGTATTCGGCCTCTGTCACACGCAGCACTGCCATGCTGTGCAGGAAGTTCAGCACCGAGCCGAGGAGATCCTCGCTGCATCCTGTCCAAACAGAAAGCAGGTCCCATTACTGGACCCGTCGTTGTCCAGGGTGTGGAGATTAAAGAAATCAAAAATCAAACGTATGGAAGTATGTCAAAGATCAGGATCCACACAAAGTAAAACATTTAGATAAATGGATAACAAGTTATAAATTTGACGGCCGTCTAAATTAATGTTTTGATTGTTTATTCTATGTTACATGACTTTGTGTTTTTATGTTTGTTATGATGTAAAGCACTTTGAAATGCCTTGCTGCTGAAATGTGCTATACAAATAAAATTTGATTGACTGATTGATTGATTGATAAAGAGTGTACAATGAGCTCACCCGAGCCGACGGGCATCCTGATGTCCAGGTTCTCCTTCGGGTCCAGGTTTCTCTGCCAGCCGTAAGCAGAGGCACCGAAAAGCTGCGACACTGATCACACAGACGCAAGAGTTGCAGGTTTAACGCGTAGATATTCTGAATCTGTGTGTTTTATGTTTCTGAGCGCGTCATCTTCTTTTCCAGTAATGTGTATGTGTGTGTGTGGGTGTGTGTGTGTGTGTGTGTGTTTTTCTTTCTCCTTACCTGGAGTGGGGCTGGCCGGGTTGTTGGAGAACTGCTGGGCGGAGAGCAGGAACATGACCTCCAGCGAAGACACAGACAGGAGGCTCAACTGGTCTGAGAAATCCAGGAGGTCAAATCCTGGGTCGGAGGTCAGAACTGGGTTTATTTTACCAGCAAGCTCACAGTTTCTAGGGCCACAAATGGCCGCACTTTGGACGCCCCTGGTGCAAGGTTTTCATCTCTGATTATGTTTCGCCAATAAAACATAAATTTATTAGAAAGCCCTGTGAAATTCTTGATCAGGGCACCAATAAAAGTAAATAAATAGTATTTCAACATGGAAAGGATGATCTCTTCAACTAATTCATGCATGGCATAATTTATTAAGAATTGGAAGAAATTCAGTATTTGTTGTAAACTAAGTGTTTAATAATGAGAGCTCAAAGTGAATTAAGAAAACATTTTTTTCTCTTGCCCTTCCTGTGATATTGACCTTACATTCATTTTTTTTTGTCTTATTATCCTTTTACCCCCCTCCCCCTATTATACACCCCATATATTCTGTGCCTGTTTAATGTATGTGTATTAGTTGGTTTCATTTTAATGTTTTCAATGTGCTATAAAAAAAAAGAAGTTTTGTTCACGGCAAAAAGACTAAATCTTACCAAGGATTTTTGGTCTTGTACTTTCTAATTCAAATATTTTAGTATGCTTGAAACAAGACAAAACTAACTTAGAAGTAACTTTTCAGCAAGATACAAAAGCTTGTTTTAAGAGAGTAGTTCCTTAATATTGATGAAAAAGTGCGAGGTCCACTGGCAGACTGTTTCACATTATTAATGAATTACTGACTTAACACAAGCTCCTATATCTTTCTGAAAAGTTACTTCTAAGTAAGTTTTGTGTAAAACATTTACAATGGAAACTAGACCAAAAATACTTTTTGTGTTTTTGCTGTTTTTTTTGTGACATTTACTCAAATAGTTTCAAATTCAAAATGTGCTAAAATACATAAATACAATGTCTCTGTAAAACTTCAAATCTTTATCTTTTTTTTTCCTTCCCTCCTTTTTATTTGAATGCTGTAGATTCGTAAATTTGCGCGTCTAAACGAGTAAAACCCTCGGTCCGACTCACCCGGCACCGTTCTGGCGAACTGCAGCAGTCTTTGCAGCTGTGGGGAGGGGACGTCCAGCAGGCCGTCTCCTTCCAGAGCACACTGCCATTCAAACACCTGTTGACATGACAGGCAACGTGAGCATAGTGCCTCGCCGGGCGGACGTGACGTCTGCACGTGCCCCCACCATGTAACTGTCCTGATCTCTGAACTGCTGATGAGCCTCCACCATTCTGTCCACAATGTGTCTCTGTTCCCGGGTCAACGTGGCCGGCTGAGTCTGCATGGGCAGGAGGACAAAAATGACGGGGTTTAGAAACCCAAGCCGTCCCCGAGAACAGAGCCTGGGGATAGGCTCTATGCTGGAGGCCTGAGGCCTATCCTGAGGGGACAGGCCTCAGGATATCGCCGCGGTTACCTGCGCAGGTAACCGGCAGGTGGAGCTGACTCTCCGACCGTCTGCGCTCTCCTCCTCTTCTTGCCCCCTGTTTTTACCTCCTTTCCTCAGGCGCTTGGATTGACACTGAACTTCTGTCAGAAGGCCTTGAAAGATAAACAAATATAAACACGTAGTCCAAAAACGGAGGCGTTTCGATCGTTTGTTATTGTGCGCTGAGGCTGTCAAGAAAGCTATCAGTGCACTGAGCCTTCAGAGCCGCATAAAGATGGTCACAAAGCCGACCTTCTGTCACCTGAAGAACGTTTCCAGGACTAAAGGATTAATGTCCAAGCAAGATACAGAGAAACTCATACATGTGTTTATCTGATTACTGCAACATTGTCTTGCCTGGAAAAAGGACAAAAAAAAAAGAAAAACAACCCAGGAAGCTGTAGTTCCTGTAGTTCCAACCCAGGAGCAGCAGTGACCCAGAACACTGCTGCTCCTGTTCTGACTAAAACTAGGAAGATACAAAGTCCTTCTACTATTGTTGCACCAAAATAAAGATCTTCTGCTGTTGTATCAACTTCCCAGACCTCTCAAGTCTTTTGGTTCTGGTTCTGCTCTGTTCTTCAACATCAGAACCAGAACCAAAACATGGAGGAGCAGCATTCAGCTTCCATGCACCACAAATCTGGAACAAACCTCCAGAAGACTGCAAAACTGCTGAAACACTGAGTTCCTTCAAATCAAAGCTAAAAACCCAGCTGTTGCCTTTGATTCATAATAACTGGAACTTTGATGAATTCATTTGATCTGAACTTGCTTGATGATTTTGATGCATTTGGCAAAATGTAATATTTATTTTTACTTCATAATTGATGACACTGCTATGTTTTTATGGTGTAAAGCCCTTTAAACTGTCTTGTTGCGGAAATGTGCTGCACAAACAAACTTGACTATAGGATCCGTATCAGTGATTTTTGTCGCCCCATCATGTTGAGCTGGTGAATTAGTTCCCTTACACTCCGCCAGCATCCCCACAGCGCGGCACTTCCTCAGCCGGCAGTCTTGGCACTTCCTCCTCATGTACATGTCCATCTCGCAGCCGCCGCCACTCTTGCAGTGATACACGGCCTTTTTAGTCACACTGCGCCTGAAGAAACCTGCAGTGGAAGCCAAAACCCAGACCAGCGTCAGCTTCCAAAGCGTGAGCAGATTTAAAGTCAGCGCTCAGAGTGAGTACCTTTGCACCCTTCGCAGGTGAGAGCGTTGTAGTGGTACCCCGACGCTTTATCCCCACACACCACACACAACTCGTCCTGGCCTTTGCCCTTTCCTCCCGACCCCATCCGAGACCGTCGCACGAGAGGCAGAGCTGTGGGTGCCAGCCCCTGATTCAGCCCCAAAGACAGGGGCTCCAGGCCCTGATCGCAGGGGCCCTCCAGGCTGTGAGAGCCGTACTGGTACGGAGGATGGCAGAGCTGAGAGGATGAAGCCAGAGATGAAGGTGAGGAGGTGGAAGAAGGAGGGGAGCTATAGAAGGGGAAAGGCAGGTTGGCAGGGAAATACTGCTGTTGGCTGTAAGGGAGCAGCTGGAGGTCCGGGTCCTGCAGAGGATAGCCCGCCGGGTCGGCCAGGATGTCTGGAAGGAGACAGGACGGTTAGGAAATTCTGGAGGCAAGAATTTAAATTTACTCAACAGAGAAAATAATAATAATAACAACAATTTTAAAAATAAAACCCCACAGGTTTGATTAAAACTTAAAGACAAATACTTTTCTATCTGGACAGCAAAGTATGAACTGTGATACTCTCTCACATCAGGTATCAAGGTCCCAGAAAATGTGTTCAACATGTCAGAGTCCAGCTGCAGAAGCTTTTAGTGAGAACAAGTAACTAAATAAATAAATAAATGAAATATTTGACAAAATCACAAGAGAAAAATAATTAAAATATACAAAACAGAAAAAAACACAACAATTAAAAGTAAAAACACAAAAGAAGGAAAAAAATGTGGCATTGGTATTTTTGCTTATAGATGATTTGTTAATCAAATTATGTACGCATGAATATGAGATTAGAAATGAACACACTGAATACATCCAAAAAATATGCTTAAATGTGTTAACTTGATGTTTCAAAATGAGATTAAAGAGTTACGTGTTTTCTATGTCATTTTTATAGCACAGTCAAATAACTATGGTATAAAAATGTTGCTTACATCAAATATGACTTAAAAGAAGTTTGACTTTGTAATTTAACTCACCTTAAAATTGGGCTTCTGTCTTTTTTAAAAAAAAAAAAAAAACTGCTCTTTCTGAAACTCCCCCTTCAGAAAATCATGGCTCCTCTATTAAACCTTCAGCCAGTTTCTACCAGCGCTGCACTGAGAAGTATCTGGTATGATCAGATCACTTGATGTGCAGTTCCACTCTGGGTGTCTGCTAATTTCTCCTGGCTAGTCTGGAGGAGCTGAATGGGGGAGTCGTGGGACAGGCTGCTGTTTGAGGTGGAAGCTCAGAGGAGGGGCTTCATCCTCTAAGGCGGGGCTTGTTCCACCCAGGCACTTTGCACAGCTGAATGGTTCCCGTGGAGATTAAAGGATTTCTCAAACATGCATGAAAGAATGCAACACTTCAGGTGCGTTTTTGATGAGGGAACAGCGTTATATCACAACGTTATAACAGAGTGGTGTTGATTTTAGATAATTCTGTCGCTTTCCTTGCTTCACGCTTCCTTAGACCTACAATGACATCATCTAAACTCTCCAGAGGGGCAAGCAGCATAACAATCGAGTGAACCAGATGCCACAAGCATGACTGAGATCGGACTGAACGTTTCAAGATGACGCTGGTCCAAAGCCAAGAACGTCAGAGCGCCGAGGCTCTACGCGACCCTGAGTGACTTCACCGTATTGATCGCTCTAGTGGGACTCAATAAAAAGCCCAAAGTGAGACCTCGTGAACTCGTTCAGACTGCCTAAACAGGATGCAGCTGAGCTCTCTGCGTGCCACGCAGGATTGTCCGGGGGCTTCGAGACGTTCTCTGATGAGAGAACATGTGGGGCCACTGGCAGCGCATGAAAGTACATCTGGACAAATGAGGTCGCTGTGGGAGCAGTTAGCCGTTACACACTGATTAGACAGAGAGCCCACCCAGTGGCCACGCTGTCTGCTGAAGATGGACACACAGGCGTAAACAAGAACAGGATCCATGATGCGATCGGAGGCCATTTGAGCTGCCAGAATGTGCAGAGACGTGTCAGGCATAACCTGTGATAGCCTGGATGTTTTTCTAATATGGACATTAAATATTTACTGAAATACTGAAAGACAGCGAAGACAGTTTACAAAAACAAGATAGCTAAAAGAAGTCTACAGAAGCAGAAAGGCCACAAAGAACACAATTACTTTCTGAATAACATTTTAGGACAGATTAGTGTAAAGCTAAACTGTTTTACTAAGCTGACCAAGGCTTTGCCTTTCAGCAGACCTGCTAAGTCATGTTTTGGCATCATTCCACCATATCAGAGGGTGCTTGAGGAAAATGTGAGGCCATCTTTAAAAAAGAAAAAAAAAAAAAGTAGTAATTTATTTATAGGCCCTTCAAAGATGCCAGCTTTAGTTACATAAACTTTTGAGTTTTGGTCAAAATTTCTTCATGCTAACGTTAAAGTTAGTTAGTTAGTTAGTTAGTTAGTTAGTTAGTTAGTTAGTTAGTTAGTTAGTTAGTTAGTTAGTTAAGTTGATACGTTGGAGGAGTAATTTACTTATTACTCCTCCAGCAGGCAAGCATTTATTATCCTACTATTGAAAACAAACAGAAACATGTTGAATATTAAACTATTCCATTTGTAGATGTGGGGGGGGGGAGAAGTAAAAAACAGGGGCCATATTTTGCCTTCATACTTCAAGGCTCTGAATTGTTTAATTTGATCAGATGGGATTGAGCTTTTGGCAACAAACACACCAGTTTAGTGTGAAACAGAGACTTTCTTCCTTCCTAACTAAATGGAAGTTTTCTAAATGGCTCAATGAGAGACGCCGCTGCTGCTTCAATAAAAGGAGACTTCATTTAGGCATCTTTGCCAGGGCTGCGTAGAAATGCAGCCGAATCATAGCCCGTGTTAACATCTCTGAGCCGTTAACACTGATTTATCCCCAATAAATCAGGGTTTGACATATTGAAATGTTAATGACTCAAATACCCATCTTTGTAAAAGTCTGCTGTGTCTCAGATTTTAAGAGACGGATCAGATCAGCCCTCATTCACCCTTGTTATGCTCTGTTATTGTTATCCTCTCCTTCCCTTTGCGTCCAGATGTTTCCTGTCTTCATTAGACGATGCTGGCGGCGGGTTAGGGGTGAGGAGGAGGAGGAGGAGAAGGAGGAGGTGCGGGGGGTCTTTGCTTGCTCGGTGTGACAGAGGCTGTGCTTCGTACTGTTTGTAAACCATCTGAGCGCTGTCTAAACACTCCTCAGCCTCCCCTTCCATCCCACGCACGCCAGGGAGCTAAACAACCCCCCACGGCTCACCCCGCTCCGGCTCTTAATGATACTCATCAGTATTAATAGATCCCATGATGCAGTCCGGCTGAACCACCTCGACACTGCTCTTTTTTTTTTTCTCCACTGTCTCATGTCTCTGGATTCTCATTGGTCAGCTGTCACAGAGAGAGGATAGGAGGTTGTGTTGCATAAAGCAGCCAGTCACTCGTGGTTCATTGTGAAATAATGCATTACTGACCCTTCCTGTTGACCTTTGACATTTTGGTAATGCCTATTTAGAAACTTGTGTTAAAGCTGGAGCTTACTTTAAAGAGATGTGGCACTATGAAAGAGAACAAGGCATGAAAATTGAACCCCCTCCACACACACACACACCTTTAATTTTTTATGTTATAGGCAGTGATTACTGACGCTGGATCACTTTTTTCAGTAACGAGTAATCTAACACGTTTCTATTTCAAAGAAAGAGGATGATCTCCCTCTTCACCAGCCATGTGGCGCTCTGTTACCACCTGCAGAGTTTATGATGAAGTGATAACTGTACCCTTTAAAACTAAAGAGGATCCAAATGAGGGTCTGACACAAGATGAGAAACTGCTGGTCCAGTAGAAAGACAACAATATTTTCACAGTAGAAACAAAGATAAGAAAGAACTGCATAGAGACTGATGTCAAATAGATCAATGAGCCCCTGAGAAGTGTAGACAGTTAGGACCAAAACCCCTCAAGGTACAGAGTCATGATCAGGACCAAGAAGTGGTGGTGGCCCATCTCAAAACCTGTAAATAGGATGACTGTAGTCCCACTTAGTCTGTGTCAGTCGTTGTGGCCTTGATCAAGAGGTCAATTCAAACGCCACGCCTGCTGGTGGTAGTCAGGGTCTGACTGCCTTACTGCTGTCAAACTGTGCCAGGAAAGCTGTAGCTACAATATAGTAGCTTACTGCCAGCAGTGTGTGAATGTGTATGAGAATGAATGAAGGACTAACTGTGGTGAAAAGCACTTTCAGGTCATTTGGACTTGATAAAGAACTACACAAGTACAGACAATTTAGATATTATTTTAAAAATGTGTCCTAGGAGGGAAGACGATTTACTGGCCTTCTCATTATCTTATGCAAAGGTTTGGCACAAAATCAGTAGGTCATGGAAATAGAGCTCAAATGGACACTTCTCTTCAAGAGGTGACCGAGACACTTACTGGTCAGTCAATGCAAGAATCGTTTCCAGAGATGTTGCTTTTGCACCACCCATGCCTGGGAGAAATCAGCTTAATTTATTGCACATTGAGTGCTTCAATAAAGTTCATGGAAAGTAAGGAGGGGGCAAAATAACCCAAAATTGAAGAATACCAAAGTCACCAACTGGCCTTTGATTCCAGGCCTTGGGATCCAGTATCCTGCAACTTTCAGGTCTGTCTCTGGTACAAAACACACCTGAATCAAATGGGTCACCTCCTCAGTATGCAGTCCAGTTCTCCAGAGTCCTGCTAATCACCTGATTCAGGTGTATTAAAGCAGAGCCGGATGGAAAAGATTCCTGACGCCGGCCCTCAATCCCTGGAGTTGAAAACCCCTGGACTAAGTTTATTACTGTATGAGAGTGAGACTGACAGATGTTCATGATTTTTAATAATATAAATGAAGGCCTCCACTATAGATGTTATCTTTATGATCTATTTTATCTTAACATAACACTACAACTGACTGAAGTTCAGTATAATCATGCATAAAAACTCACGCACTCAAATTTACCTTGGTTTAGAATATACAGATGGTCAAATTTGTATTCTACAGACCAAATGTTGCACTAAAGTAATGCTGCGGCAAGGTATATTCAAATAAAGAAACAATGCTCACATATTATAATCTTTTCTATTTTGAAAAAGCTCTTTTAGCTCATCTTCGTAAGAGCAGCATGGTTCGAAGCGTGGGAAAAAAAGAACGGCTCATAGTCCGAAAAATACGGTATACGACTGTTTATTGATATAAAGCACTTTGATCTGCCTTGTTGCTGAAAGGTGCAAAGATACAAATAAACTTTTCTTGACTCATTCAAATGGATTAAAAGTTAACCAAAAACAGCACAGACGATGAAAACCCTTCGTAAAATCAAAACAGGTGTGGTTACTGTCACAATTCTTCAGCCAAAGTCATTTTTTGGCCAAACTGAGATATCTGCATGACTTTGCTCTCCTACCACTGCTGCGTCATCATCCTGTCTTAGCACCAATGTCCTTCAGCCAATCAGAACTCTTGTTAGAGTCCAAAATCACTGTCTGCCTAAGTCATATTTTTGACTTAGGCAAACAAAAATACACGTAGTGGCAGCAGAGCACTGCATGAGAAACAGATCTCTGCTGTCCACAAATGAAGCATCAGCTCTTCTCTTTGAGTCATTTGGTAAGATAGTTCACATTTAGACAGTAAATGTACTTTAGATCAATTAAAGGGGCTTTTCATCTCCGCAACAAGATATGATGGAGTAGTGTAAGAGTTGGCCAATGCTAACAACATTTTACCAAGAATATTTTGTTTCATTTTTAGTCCAAACAATTTGTTTACACTTAAAATAATAACAATTTCAACAAAGTGTTTTACAACTTGGGGTGGATGATTAACATCACAAAAGCTCATATAATACCTCAACTGCACCCACAAAAAAGAGGCACTACGGACCCGAAGAAGGACCAAAAATGAGGGGGGAGGGAGGAAGTTCAAACCGTCTCTTCCATTGATCGTAATGAGCAAACATTGGCAGACAGGCCGGATTCTCTGGACCCTCTGGAAATTACTGTGCAACCAATTCTTCATCAAATAAAGAACATTATGGACAACCATGAGCATCCTCCTTATCGGGTTGTTATAAAACAACAGAGTGTCTTCAGTCAGAGGCTTCTGCAGAGCTGCAGTGATACAGATTGCTGTAGGAGAGCATCCCTCTCAACAACCTAGAGGGATAAAAAGAAACACTAGCAGGAATAGATGCAGGTGGACTGTAGCGCTGCTTTCAATATCGTCTCAGCAAAACATTAACTTGTGTCATAGGACAAATGAGTAAATGTCTCATTTGACAAATGATTAAAGCGTCTCACTGAGCATTAATCAGAGGAGAAGCAAAAAGGTCGTTTTTGATCCACTGCTCAGACGGACACTTTAGACCATCCACATTATATTACACGGCGGTGGCTGCACAGTGATGAGGACTGCTGGGAAGCTAGAAGGAGCTAAGAAAGGAAAATACTGGAAGGATGATTGGAAAAGTTGTTTATTCTCCAGAGGGACACCGACTGCAAACTGACATCGAAGAACAAAAACAAAAGGTGTTTCTGCATTGTATCGACTTAGCAGACAGCAGGTAATAGCAGGTAATAGCATTGCCCACTGTTTGCAGGCTTTCAGGACCAGAAGTACTCACAATCACTAGAGACATTTCAAATCTCCAAATTAAAACCAAAAACAACGAATAAAACAGAAACTTAAAAACACACTCTCAACTAAAACTGTAAATGAAATGGAACATTATAAAACAGCCCTTCAAAAACTATTAATCATTAGAATGGCAATCATCTAGTTCATTTTAATTAATTTTGCAATTAATTGATTTGTTGCTTCGCCACTGTATCGCGGTACAAAAGCTTCATGCGGTTCACAGAGCAAATTGACCAGAGTAAAATAATGTAAAATGTATTTTGCATGCAATCTAGAGCTGCAAATACTGACATAAAAATACCCAAATTGTGCTTTTTAAAACCAAGTATTTGGCCCTATAAGATTCTTTGACAGACTTTCCAGAGATGCACCTAAAAATATAAAAGATGGAAAAGAAAACAAGCAAAAACTCCCGGTTTGTGTGATGAAGAATGAGCGTGGAGTGTGACGGAGGACTCACCGTAGTACTGGAGCGGCTCAGCGGAGCAGTAACCCTCCGAGGTGGAGAGGTAGCCCCCTGCAGGAAAGCTCATCTCAGGCTCCGTCCACTCTCTCATCTGGACTCAGGAATCCTCTCTCCAGTCTGTGACCTTTAAAGTCTGTTTTCTTGCACCAAGAAAACACAAAAGCAGTCTGAGAATTCACACAGAATGTGACGGATCTGGATGGTGAGGAGACATTCCTTAATCCCCACGATGTGTCCAGGTCTCCTCGACTGATATGTACTTAAAAAAAAACGCCACACACACACACACACACACAGAGGAAGAGTGCAGCTGAGGCTCTTCGTCAGTGGTGATGAAGTGCTGGAGGAGGGCCTGAGCGTCCCTGAGGGGTGGACAAAAGGGAAAGTGGGGACACCCGGGAAGGACGGGGCTGGACCCGCTGTCCACACAGCTGGACATGACTGCGACCTGATAAATCACATGAGACCTCAGAGACGTTCAACACTCACTGCACGTCAGAATGTGTGAATGCGAAGTCGTTTGTTTCCCAGAGCAGAAGAGAGTAAATATATCACTTTTTTTTTAATGAGCCGTTTAGTGTTTGAAAACCAGAGGAACAGAATCATAAAAGTTCGTACCGTCCCCTTCCAGGCCCTGGGAGTTTGTTTACTCTTACCTTTTGTTTACTGCTGATTTGTTTGCACTGCAGTTAATATTAGACAGCAGTTAATACTGCAGGGTCTCCAGGACCTCCGCCTTCCCGAGCAGGACGGTTCAGGCCTGTCCTGCTGGAGGAAGACAGAGGAGCGACCCTGACCCAGGGCATGTAGGCCCTTGAGCGGGGGGCCCCTAAGACGTGCAGCGTGTTTACAGTGGATTGATGGTGTCCTCCCGGCCCCGTATCATCCCCTCTCTCTGACTTAATGTGGGAGCTGGCTGGAGGATAGCAAGAGGTGAGAGGGAGAGGTAATCATTCTTTCTGAGGCTGAAACCCTTCAGAACTCTCTTATAGTCCTAACCGAACTTGAAGTACACTCATGATTAGTCTGATTTAAAGTATGCTCAAGTATGCCAACATTTAACATACTTAGCATATCTGTTTTTCACCAGGGTGACTTTAGCGTGAGATTACTCGATACTGAAAAAAACGTGGTACAATTACTGAGTTCTGTTGGATACGGAAACTCAGGGTTACTCAGGGACCTTCAACTTTCACTTTTCGGAATAGCGACTTCAGGATCAATCTTGACGAGGCCAGGATTTCTGAGCTGAGGTGTGACAGAGGCCAAAGCAACCAAGGAATAGTTTGATTTCTTTTGCTTGGTTCTCAGGAGAGATTAGGAGTGTTTCTGTCTTAGAAAAAAGGGTAATTGAACCACTGCTTGATGCGACTGCCAGTTTATCAAGGAGGGTCATTTTAGATATTCAGTAGGCTGAAAAGAACAATAGATCTGAATGTCATCAGCATAGAAATGACCAACTGTTGTTGGAGCCAAACTCGAGGTTGGGGAGTTCAGGGGAACTTCATGGGCAAATGTGTTACATTTTTCTGACATGGAAATGGAGAATTCCTACTTCCCATTACAAACAGAATGAACCAAGTGTGGCAAGCTACTACTTTTGGTGGCAAGATACTGAATTAACCACAACTGAAGTTAAAAAATGACTTTGTATGGCTTCACCAAATGTAAAATTTGGTGCAGAAAGTCCAGCATTGAGCTGTAGATCGGTCACAAAAACAGAAAAAGTATCAAAATTGACTGTGTTTAGTGGGACTCAGTGGATTTTCAAACTCTTTCTTCATCACCTTTGGGGGAAAATGACTATTAACTGAATCTGGCCTAAATACAGAGTAGAGCAGGGGGGGATTATTGTCGAACCATTTTTCATTCCACAAATCTGTGACAAGTCCAGCAGTGATGAAGCATCCGCCTAATAGTCTCCGACCTCTGACGGATATGCGGAGGTCGAGAGAGGCTTTAAATGATGGAGACGACATCTGACAGTGCAGATGTCACCCTGGATCTTCTGGAGGTGTCAGGCTGTTGGACACATTGTTGACTGCAGGCCTAAGTACGAGGACTCGTCCCATGGGAGAGGAGTGTCAAAGAGAGAAGAAGAAGAGCAGGAGGAGGAGGAGGAAGGGGACAGACAATTGGGACATTAGGAACATAACTGCATCAAGGCGTCTAAAAAAAAATGTGCTCTGAAAAACAGAGGATGTGAAAAGATAAGACAAACCCCGCAGAATTTTTAAACAAACCGTTTGGAGTGTTCAAACCTTCAAACTCATTAGTTTGAAGCTCATAACTCAAGCTGTAAGAGATAAATCCAGCACTTCATAAATCCCGCCCCTGAACACAGTGTCCGTCTGTCTGTCTGTCTTTATCGGTGTGCTGGCTGGTAGCTGCGGCTCGATAATGGCCTGTTCTGTTTACTGACACACTCAAAGGAGCCAGCGCTCACTTTAAAGTGGCCCCTGGATTAAGAGAGCAAAGTCCAAGGCCTACATCTGAACCAGGGCGGGAGAGGGAGGGCTTCGGGATGTCATGGGGAAGAACGTCCACATCGCTTAAAGCTTTTGTATTCAGACATCTTCCTCCATTCCACAAATCTGTGACAAATCCAGTGATGGACAATAGATATGGGTACTCCTTATATATAAAGAGTACCAGTAATATATGCCACAACGTTCCCTATAGACAATCTAAACGGCTGATTAGCAACCCCAAGTCATCAGAGGACTCGTATAAAGGCCTGAATTTTAGCTTTTGCACCTGACTCCTGTTTATAAAGAACACTGAAGTTAATGTTTGTGCTCTCTCTCACGGCGCCCTGGGGAAAGAGCCATTTAATTGGACCATTAAAACCCTTATAGCGTTTCCAATAATGTGGGTTATGTAAGCTTCTGATAGACAGTGTATTAGCAAACTAAACTGGCAGAGGCAAAATAAAAAAAGGAGATTAAACTAGTCTCACTGTTGCCTTTAATCAACAATACCATCCACTGAATCCTGGAGTAATTCTTTGTGTTGAATTTACAGTTTTTCTCTGATGAGCAGTTTGTGTTTCAGCATATTTTCGTCTTGCCCAGCCTTCACCCGTTTTTTTGGGCACTGGCACTGAGATTTGTCTCACTTCACCTTATATGCATATTTAGTGCAAACCAACATTTAGATGTACATGTCACTTAGACATACAGTAGAAAAGCAAACAGAGACTTTTGTGCAACAAGGGAAACGGGATAAACAAATCTGGTGTTGTAAATAGCAGAATAAAGAGTTTTAAATCGTGCCGTATGGGGTTGAACTTACTGGCAGGAAGAGTGAAAAAAGTTCTTGCAGGAACTGGAAGCATCTCATTAAAGACATTCCCAGCATATACTGTTTATAAACAGGCTCTTGTTCATCGCTGGTGATGGATGGATGTGTCCTGCTGCTGACTCCCCCTCTAACAAGCTTTCTGCCACTGTTTCACCACAAACACACGCATTACGATGGAGCTGATATTTTATGTTTCAGTATCACCTCCTCACTGGGTGGGCCGTCGCCGTTTTCAGGGTGTGCGATTTCACAGAGGAGGGAGTGTGTGTGTGTGTGTGTGTGTAGGCGCGGCAGAAGGGTCAGCGCAATTCTGCTAATGAAGAAAAACGACCAGGCTGTCAGGAGCAGGTCGAGGTCAGGCAGAGGAGCTGAACTCCAAGCCATGCCGCACTTTTCAGATTCTCATTTGTAAGATTTTCTCATTTTCACTTCGTAGATACGCACATTGTGTCACTGTCTAATGAAATGCAAACAAAGTTGCATTAAAATGTGTGATTCTGACAAAATGTGAAAAGTTCCAAGAGGAGGAAAACTTTTACAAAGTACTGACATCTGAGGAGGGAAAAACCCTGAAGCAATGAGTCGTACACAAAATCACGAGGGAGAAAACATCGTCTTCATTTTGTTTATTTCTTTACAGTACACAGACCGACTAGATATGTTTATCATTGTCATATAAAACTAACTTTCACATTAAAATGTGCAAAACCAGACAATAAAATGTGCAAATTAAAGAGGTAAAAACAAAATTGTTTTGAGACAGTTTTAAAAACTCAAGAAGTGCAATCAAAACTGGTCATGCATCTTCTCAAAAACATTTGAGTAAAAACCTGAAACTACAAGGAAAATATGAACGATCTGCATAAAAGATCTACCATCAACATTTCTTTTTTTTTTTTCCTCCCCTCCAAGGGGCTTTTTACAGGCTCTAGTGTCCCTTATATGACAGTAGGCAGAAAGGGGGTAAGGAGAAGGGGGAAGACAAATAAGCGGTAAATATCGTAGGATCTGGGAGACGAACACGCGACAGCCGTGTGCACATTTAACCACCACAGACAGGGTTGGATGTGGTGGTTCAGAAACTTTACAGCACCGTAGTTGTTTTAGAAAAAACCTCTGTGGAATGGTCTAGTCTGCCAAATACCATCGACATTTACAGGATGCTTGACGTTACGACTCAAAGCTCCACGTCTGAAACCCAAACATTAAAAGGCAGATAAAACAAGAATTTTTTACCATTGCAGCAATAAAAAAAGTCCCATCTGTAAACATTAATCAGGACGAACATTCAATAAATAAAAGCTAAAACTTGACGGGTTACAGTTTGAGTGTGTTGACCGAGTGAGTTCGATCGGAGGTCCTGGAGCTTCTCCTCCGTCCGCCGGTTCAGCTCGGGATCAGGGGGGTCGTCTCATCAGTTCCCAGGCTCCCGTTCACGTTCTGAACCGGAGCCTTACGGTAGATCAAGAACTGTACAGAGATCTGAGCGGCAAGGTTAAGGAAATAAATGAAAGATAATTCAGTCGGGAAATTGTGATATTTTCCAATAATCCATTTGTTTTTCAATACACATCCAGATGTAGAAATGACTTAAATTTCATACTTTTCTAAGCGAGGTCATGGACTTCATATATTAGGTTTCTAAATTGAAATCAGGCGTGTGTTCACAGTGCAGCCCAACACAGTCGGTGGTTGATTGGATCACCAGAGCTACCTTTAAGACTTGAAAAGGTTTAAATCGAGGCTAAAAACTCACCTGTTAAGAGTTGCCTTTGATTAATAATATGTGGAACATTGATGGGTTTTTTACAATATATAAAAAAAAACATCTGGTCAGCAGTAAATTTCTGATACTCTATTAGCACTTAGTTCAACATTTATTAAAACCCTTTTCCTGAGGATTTTTAAAAATAGTTTACAACATTAAAGCCTGCACATTTCAACTAAAGTACAGTTTAATATTACTAATCTTAGAATGGATATAAAGATCTAAAAAGCTTATCAAACCAACTTGTTGCACAGATCAGTGTATAATTCAATTGCTGGATCCACTCAGTGCTAGTCTGTGTGCTTCATGTGGCTGCATCAGCAGTTGCATGGTGAAAAAGATTTTTCCACTCATTAAAATATTGCTTATTTTGGGCAAAGGCTGCAGCTGCAGCTTCATCTGATGAACAATAATAGTGGAGGTTTGTAGCAAAGCAGCCACCAGGGGGCGCTGAGGTAATCCTTTTACTCCCATTTCCCATAGATCTGGGGATCCAGTGTATTCACTACTGAATATGTTTCAAACCCAACCAGAGGATGCAGAACAGAAACTGACAGCCATCATCTGTACTTGGCTCATTGTGCAGCAGCATCTATCTGTGGAAGGATACGACGAGGTCCAGGCTGAGGGTTCCCAGGCTGCCGATGAGCCAGGGGAGGTGATGGACCACGTAGCTTTTCTCGCCCCAGCCCTGCTCAGGGTTCTTCAGTAAGACACTCAGGCCGTAGGTGGTGTTCCCCAAGATGACGAGAGCAAACAAGAAGTAAGACACTCCCTCCGTCGACTTCCTCTTAAACTGCGACGAGAAACGAGACGACCGCAAGGGAAGTGAATCGTCTGAACGAGGGATGTGGAACGTTTTCATTTTCTACCTACTCAAATTGTCACACAGGGAACAGCAGCTTTTTTAAATGCTGGATTACATTCACTTCCACTTTTACATTTTCAGTCAGCAAGAACATTGAATCTGTTGTTTTTCTACTTTAGTCTCTTGGATACTTGCACAGAGTTCTTCAGTAATGCACTATGTTCTTTAGAAGACATGCTTATCAGAACTTCAATGTAATGAAAACATTTACCAGTTCAGACCCCAATTGGTCTCTATGCATTCCCACTTTGATCCTTCTAATTTACTAAAAAAATAAACTTTTCTAAACAAATGTACTTGAACTATGGCCAAAGGCAATGCTCTGCTCTTTTGACCTGCCACAACGGTTCTTAATAGCATTGACTAAAAATGATAAAGAACTACTGAAGTTTTGAAATAGATATAATAATAAATGCAGGTTTTAGCTATTTTCCAGTTGTTGTTTTTTCCATAGAATTATTACATTTAATTTCCACAGCAGAATGGCATTAAAATTACCTGTTGTTTTTATTTACATCTATATTTCTCGTTCCGAGGCTGGAAACTACGTGCAAACATCAACGTCACATATCACGTTTCTGAACACATTTTATGTTTTTCTTTGTACTAAAATCTAAAAACAGAGATAAAAATCTTACTATTTTAAAACAACAAATTTTCTGCAGGAGGTAACAAAAATTTTAGGACATCTTTTTATCAAAAGGTCAGGTAAAATCTAAATCCAATGAAATAGCTCAGACCTAAATAAAATTATGGAAAAAAATGGCACCTCCCGATGATTTTTGATATTGCTGCATGTGCATAAAGAGACGGATATTTCACTTAATAAATTATACAAAAAAATGTTAGTTCCACTAAAGCTAGCCCAGGTTATTGCATCCCTTGGCTTCTGAAGAGTTTATTGTTTTTATTGTAGTTCAAGTTTTTCATTAGCTACAGAGATAAACCGTCATAAAATAAAAATGCTGAACTCTAATTTAATTGAAAGTCAAATCGGACACGGCCAAAACTGGAACGGCATGAAACGCCGGCAAAGGGGTGAAAATGGTAAACGGCATCAACATTCCTTAAACATATTTGCTCGTCATACTCACATTTGTGTGCATTTGTGGCAGTCTAGAGCAGAGGTAGAGCACTGATGACACCGACCCAATGGAGAAACCAATAATCTCTTTAGGGGTAAAAGGCTGGGGTAAAGAGGGGTAGATTTAATGTTACCAAAAACAGCCAGACAAAACTAGTTAACTTCATTTAGATAAGTAAACTATAACAGGCCTGACCTGAATAGCGCCAGCATCAACGGTTGAGAGCAAAGACCGGCTCCTGAACCTAGAGAAGATCATTTCAGGTTCTGTGTCGACTCTAGGGCGGAGGGCCAGACCAGCAATGAGGCCCAGAATGCAAGAAAAGCCCACGACGTTCAAAACTGTTCTCCCTGGTGAAGATGTGAAAGCAAAGGTCAACACAAGTAAAGAAAACTGAAGCAGGTGCAAAAAATATATTAGAGTTGTTGGCTCACTGTTTATCAGTTACTTTTAGCACATACGTATTTCAGATTAAGTTATTACAGCCATCTCTCCAAAATATCTTACTGGGACCATATCAATATCCAATATTGATATTGCTCTAGTTTATATGGAAATAAATACTAGTTATTAATATTGTCCCAGTTTTATTTATCGGACCGTTACCAATATTTTGATAAATGACTACTACTGGCCAACACCAGTATAAAGGCCAATATTTTGCTAATCATTATTGTGCATAAACATGTATTATTGGTATTTAGTGTATTTTATGTGAGGAGCCTCAGGGTTTCCATGTCTAAACTCATACTTTGTTGTTACTGCAGACGTTGGTGTTAAATACGGTCCAAACGAACTGGACCATATTTAAGAATACCCAATAAGGTAAGAACGAAACTTTAATTGACAAAAATAAAAAATACTCACTGTGAACCACTCTGTGCCTCATTTTGTAGTACATGTACATGGCGAGCATCAGCAGATCAGCCAAGACATAATAAATCGCTGTGTAGATCTACATGACGAGGACAAAAAGATACCACGTCTCAGGTGAACAAAAACTGCATTTCCTGTGAGCTCAGATGCTTCAAACTGACTAAAATAACTAATTGATACAAGAATACACCATAACAATGTTATTTTGTGAATAAGAATGCAATATATGGTAATTTATTAGCATGCTGGTAAAGTTATTTTAATTATTTTAAAGGCAAAAACCATAAAAGATTTCTTTAGAATCATGAATATTGAACATCTGACAAACTTGAAATAAGATATTTAAGTTGTTTATGTAAAAAAAAGGAAAAAAAAAAAAAAGAAAATCACCTGAAGTGGAAGCTGGTCAGCCAGAAAGGAGCCAATCAGATTGCAGGCATCGCCTCCCAACCATAGCAGCAGAAACCAAACTGACAGGGCACTGTCCATATTCCCCTTTTTACAGGAACTATAGTACTGACTGTAACCACACAGAGAGCAGAATGGACTTTACATGACAATTAAACAAACTACGAAACTGACTAAAAGAGCAAACCCTTACGGAATAGAGGACACCATGAAACAGGCGATGGACAGGAGGCCCAGGCAGACGCTGGCCATGTCCCTCCCATCCTGGGCGCATTCCCCCAGGCCTTCCCAAATCCACCGGGAGCCATTCGGACACAACGAGGTGAAGTTTCCTGAATCTGTCCATCCGGGCAGATTCTGGGTGAAGACGTTGCCTTTCCACATAGTCTGCTGGCCAAGAGACACGTCTGTTAGTGAATACTAGAATATAAGTTTCAATTCTAGAAATGCACCAATTCAATAACCAGAGAGAAGAATATCCTAAATCTTAGTTAGTTCTGATGGTTCCTGAATTTTCCCGCCCTCTTTAGTCATGAAATGCTTATAAAACAATAACATAGTAATAATAACACAATCACCTTTAGCGGGCCATTCATGCTTAAAAACTACACAAAACACTTCTGCAAAAAAAGAGAGGAACAACATTTCTCCCCCATGATGAAAACGACTCATAGCCTTTTGTCTTGAACACTGCATTGACATTGTGTCACCATGTGTGGAACAACCACTTATTCATTTTAGGTGGTAATTTTCACATTGTGCAGGATTGGTTCTGATCGCAGTTCATGCAATTAATAGTCGAACACATATTAACTTCAAAACTGCATTTTGTATTAAAATTAGTTTCATGACCTAAAATGAATCTGTTCATCCAGACAATAGAAAAACCCACAATTGATATGTAAAGGTCGACCTTTTTTTACTGCATGTTTTGTAATATTCATGTAATTTCTTCATTTTTGGCTGAATTCAAAGCTACTGCCCCTATCAAAGTGCATGTTTTCTTTATTAAATATTAAAGTGTTGTTTTTTTTTGTTGTTTTTTTTAAAGAAGGAAAACCAGAAAGGCAAGAGATAAAAAGCAAAACAAAAAGAACAGGAATTTGAATAGGCAAGAAAAACTTTCCTTCCTTGTTGCATTTCTGTCAATGTTGTGCATCAGGTCTTCATAAAAAAAAACTTTTTCTAAACAGATATTCAAGTAAAATACAGAAATAAACCACCAGACCTGAATGTGTTGCAACAATATAAGCAGCCTGACGCTGTCCTTTAAAGGAAACCAAAGTAAACAAATGGTTTGTGTCGGTCATCAAGCGCTAATGCGGAGATTAGCAACCAAAGCTAGCTACACTGCCTCCCATATGTGACCGTATTGGTTCAACTTTCCTCCAACAAAGTGAACATGAATAATATTTGGTGTGTTTGTTGTTCGTCTTGCCTGTGTGGCTGCTCTGGCGCCCGTCTACTCGTTTCTACGCACAAAAACGTCGAACCGGAGGTTTTGAACTTACAGTCGAAGAACACAATAAACAGTGATGTTGTTCTGTCCGCCCAGATGATTGGCTGATTTCATCAAAACGTAGCCGAAAATGTAATCATGAGTGCACGTGACCTTATATGGCAGGCCGTTTTAACATAAATTCAGTTTGTCCGACTATCCGTAATTACGTTCCTAAAAATGCATTTTGAGTAGGCAAAACCACACCTTGACTATCCAAAATTGTAATTTGAGACATCTGCATTTACATTCTGACTAGTAAGAATTATAATTCAAGTTATCTTCAATTACATTTTGCCAGGCAAATTTTCTGTCAAGATATCTCAAATGATAATCATTAGATCTGACATTTGAAAGGTCATATATATCCGTAATTACAATTTAAGATTTCTTGAACGTAATTATGACTAGTCAAAATTAGTTTTAGACATCTGAATGAAGAATTGCACGGAAGCCCCTTTGTGCTGTCCATGCAGTTGCCTGCAGAATTTTATGTTTGCTGCACAAAATTATATGTAAATGCCACAACATAGAAAGAGCTCGGCAATGTTGGATATGTATGGAGTGGAAATAGTCTCAACATACCTGTGCATGTGTGAAAATATCTGAGCGTGTGTAGTACTGGATTTGCAACTCGTGTAAGCATCTTTGTGTAGTTGTATGTGTGAAACATAATTTGTAAACCGTAAAAAGAAAATTTGTGCATAACTCCAGGTACTTGTAAATATATGGTCACAAATATGAAGAAATTACAAATACAAAATAAAATCACACACACACAATTACAATTTCTACAAATTTCTTGTAGGCGTAGAAAAAAGTTTGTAAGGTTGTAGTTAAAAAGTTTGTGTGTAGAAATGTAACATTTGTAGAAATTGTAATTATGTGTGTACTTTTATTTTGTATTCATAGACATATCTAAAATAGGTATTTTGTCTAGTTAAAATATAATTGGAGACATCTTAAATAAAATGTCTCGTCATAAAACAATTTGAGGTATCTGGAACCTAAGAGCGGTAAAACCAGTTATGTTAAAACGGCCTGCCATATTTCCCATAGAATGCGGATTTGATTGGACAACTGAGCAAAGCTCCAAACTACGATAATAAGGTAAAAAAAAAAAAGAAAAAGAAAGAAAAAAGCCACATATTATACATTTCTCAGCACATATAAGCAACCTCATTAACCTACATCAACTCTGTAACTAGTTGTAAGCCGAAATTAACCCTTTTTCCCCTCGAACATTCCTCATTAAATGAATTATACATTAAATGAGACTGTCCATGTTACTACAAAATGTCCCCTCTATCATGACCTGACATGTAACTTACATGGACAGTTATCTTTATTATAATCTATTTAACAGTGCAGCCCTCAAAACAACTGGAAAAGAAAACCAACCTGCGCTAAATCAGAAATGTAAACGTTTTAAGGTACAAGTATATTTATCAAAACACATATGCACAGAGGAAGAAGACAACCTACCTGGAGGGTTATTAAAGTCCGAGGCTGAATCTAAAATACAAACCGCTTGTTTTGTAGCTTTGTCTCGTGCTGCTCTAGGTGTCAGCTGACCCGGTCAGAGTGACTACTCAGCACCAAGTTCATTGACGTCAGCACCAATGATTAGTTTAAGGTTTCCTGAAACCACGTGCTTGAGTTGCGAGCACAGTCGACCCATACATCTAACAGATGCAAATCAAATGCTGAACCAGCACAAACATGCCTGGTGATCATCCATAAAAGAGGACATGATGTGAGAAAGTCAGCAGAACGTTCTAAGACTTCTTGAACATCAATAATCTATTACAGTGAAGAAAGTAACTATAAATATTTCTGACAACAGTTTTGCATTTTGTTGTTTTTTTTCCCACGTTACAACCTCAAAATGTATTTTGTTCGGATTAATTATATCCTCCACAAGTTTAGCCACATCGTACCAATGGCAAGAAAAGAGCCATTGTTGACAGAAATCCGATTTGAAGTTTACCACAACCCAAATGGAGAGACAGAAAATGTGGAAGGTGGGGTGATCTGGTCAGAGATGAAAATTTGACCGTCTGCGTAAGTTTGACAAACTTCCAGAAAACTACAAAACAGCTGAAACACCGAGTTCCTTTACATCAGGACTTAAAACACAGTTGTTTAGTTACTTTTGAGACCTAATCATGAAACATCAATAATCTCACATGCAAAATGTTGTTTACTGCGTGTTCTGTAACTTTGTAAGTTTATGTTACGATATAAAGCACTTTGAAATGCCCTGTTGCTGAAAGATGCTATGGAAATTAAACACCATACACACGATTGAACTTGGTGGTGTCAGCATTGATTATCCACCTTGCAGGAACATGGAAGGTGTTCCAATTGATGAAAGATCAGAGCCACTACAGAATGATTTAGATTCAAAGCATGATTGTGTATTTGAGACCCAAAATCTAGACTTTAGAGAATCTATCGCAGCATGTGAAGGCTTTCACAAATTATTTTTGTTCAACCGGTACTAATACTTTAGCAAACCACTGAACATAACAGCATCTATAACCAAAGACTATAAAATTAGAGGAAAGGGATTTAAGTTTTTAGTAAATCTTATGTGCGGTGGCTCATAAGGGTCAACTAAATGCAAAAGCCAAAACGCACGTTATGCTAGCAGGTTTTCATGACTTTAGTTGCATCTTGTTAACCCATCCCAGCTGGGCTAAAACCATCAATTGTTTTGATTCGTTAATTGAAATAGTCAATTTAGTCATTTATTTCTAATACTGCACAAAAATTTTTTTATCTGAATAAACATCAGAATAATTGATTACTAATATAATCGTTTGTTGCACTTCCTCTTTTGAGCTTATCTTTTTTGTTTTTTTAGCAAACAAACTGGATTGTTTGAACGAATATTGCCATTTATCTTCCAGATGTTTCTGTTGCACCTGCAGTAGTTAAACTTAAGGAAACGGCAACCCGCTGTACAAATATTTTCCTCTGGTGTACTTTAAGAACAGCTTTTATTGACGCACCAAAACACCTATGCTGTAGACTCTTATGTACACAACGTTTCCACAAAGTCATACAAATACTCAGTAGGCTCAATGTCAAAGCATAGATAATATACATCAAACTGAATAAGTCAAGTTAAATGCTTTTTTAAAGAAATTGTTACAACTACAAATGCAAATGGATGATAGAAAACGAAACAAATCGATCAGTTGGTAGCTACAACAGAGCAAGAAGTCCTACTTCAAAATCTGTACAGTCGACAGGCGGGTCGGTGTCTTTGAAATAAAAGGTCCATATTTACGCTCTCGGGAGGAAACAGAATAAAATATGACAGAAGACTTGTAAATACTTTCATTCCAAGGCAACAATCTAATGAGGTTGTTTAGAAAACGTCATAGTTTTTGTCTCCAATAAAAATAAAAAAAGAGGATGGGAGATGAAAGGAAGACAGTCTTTTAATTTCTTGTTTCTTTACGCTGGGTTTTTACTTGATGTGAACAACCTTCTCGTCCGTTTTCAACCGTTTGCGTCGAGGCTGAATGAAGTCCTCCTCAGAGTCCTCCGTGTCCACGTCCTCCTTCTCCTTCTCGTCGGAGGACCCGGGGTCCGGCGAGTCGGGGAAGTGTTGATCCGGGAATATGTCCTGCAGCTTCTCCTCAAAGTACAGGCTCACCGCCTTACCAGATATCGCCATCTCTGATCCCGCCTGTCGGAGGAGGAACAGTAGGAAGAGGAATAGATCGGAGGAGAAGAAGAAGAGCGTGAGGAGTGACATAGAGAAGGAAAGGTGTGAGTACCGTTGAGTGTGGGCGGGATAGGGGAAACATGAGTGGGTTGGAGGCAGGAAGGAGGAAGAGGAGAATGAGGAGACAAATTAGATTTAGTTAAGACTCCTGGTGGCAAAGCGGCCCCAGCTCAACCTTGCTGTACAGAGCGAGGATGTCCTGCCTTCCGGTCCCACTGTGGCTCCATGAAACATCTCCGCTAGTGACTTACAGGTCAAAGAGGCCGTTTTCAACAATACCCACCGAAACAAACGAAAGAAAAATCTATTCCAAAAAATGAGATTTCCAAGGTTGCGTAAGAATGTAATGAACATGGTTCAATAAAGAGCTTTTCCACCCCATTACGGACAGAAAGAACAGCTAACCTACATTGATCAGAGGTAACATGAAACTTTATGTTGAAAGCCTCAACACTGCTGAAGATAAAATCTGAAACAAATCTACACCACTGACGTTAATTCAACGGTTTTAACTGTAAGTGTCCCAATACTTTTCCTTCTAATACGATACGGACGGCGTAGCTTTGAGTATTGGACGATACCGACCCAATGTGACATCGGCACGAATAGTGTATACTTTTATTGCTTATTCTGTGGAGTGGAACGTTATAAAAGGCTTCATAAAGTGACATTATAGAACAATAGTTAAAAGCAATAGGCATGAGAACAATTGAGCCATTTATTGTTAACCAATGGGTGTGTGTTCAGGATACGAGTGCTGCTGGATAGAAACTGGGACGGAATAAATGCTGGAGCAGACTGCTTCTGTGAGATTTTAGATACTTGTTTATTGGATGATACTGGACTGAAGTCCAATATCAGCATTAAGTACCTATATCATGCATGCACTAAAGCACATCTGCTTCCAACACGATTTTGAAATACAGTACAGTTAAATTGTACAGAAGGCTTTTTATTTAAATACTTACTGTCAGAAGCTATGTAATGAGGGCACTGCATAGTAACTAAAAACAGTTTCATAACTGTTCCTGCTGATTTATATTTATTTATTCTCTGTTATGGAAAATCCCTGATTAGGCAACTTGCCAAAAATCTCACTGTAAAGATAAAGACCTACATTCTTCAATGAGCACATACAGAAACCAGTGTTTTATCTCCAATACAAGGTGCTAAAGATTGTCTAAAATATCACTTCTGTAGTTTTTGTTTTTGCTTTAATACATTAAAAGAGTCCTGCAATGTCTGCTGTCTCTACTCTTAATACGGAAAATTACTGGCCCCTGCATCAGAGGCCAAACCTTTATGAAACCGGATATCGGGAATTGGTCGTATAATTCTGATCGGTGCATTTCTACAGATTTCTTTCTCCATTCCTCTAATGTGTCTTGTGCCGTTTCATTTAGGCGTATTCACAGTAGACCTAGTAACTAGCACCCAACATATTTCTTTAAAAACTGAAACAGCTTCGGTAAAAATTGTTACTGAAATAAACTGCTAAACATGACAGTAGCAGAGGATGCTAGTTCTCCTATTAGGTGTCAATAAATTCGGTTTTACAATATTTCTTTCACTTTGGTCCAAAGCAGGAAGATGAACTCAACTGGAGACAACATGTCAGACAAAAACAACCAAATAAATATAAAATATAAATAAATAATATAAATAAATATACTGACATATCCTGCACCAATACGCTGCCCTGGACGCTAAACATTTGCATAAACAGCATAAAACTTTTCTTAGTGTTGATAAAACTAACCATTTATACACGTTCAGTCATTTTGCATATTTAAAAGCCTTTTTTTTACTGTGTGACTTTGAGTCTTCTATGCAAGCCTTCTATTTTTGAGCAACTTGAATGAGGCAAGCACACATTCAAACCGCCTTGAACAGCTCATTGCAGATCCACCCTGAACCTTAATAAAAGCTCCTTTGTGTTAGTAATGTAAAACAAACTTTTCTCACATGTTTAGTTTCTCAGATGTGAAGTCTACATTTGTTTGTGATGTTAGTTTGTTTTAAGTCAGTGAGCTTTATAATAGCATCTTCTGTCAGTAGCATATTTTCATGTTACACTTATTTGCTGTGCTAAGCCAGCAAAATATAAAGTGAAAACAGTAACAGAAAAAGTGAAAGGAAAACAAACTTAGTGACCCGTTTTGCCACTTAGTGAGAAATAAGATCTGCATCAACCAATTTTCAACATTACGTTTTTCTTTTTTAAAGGCGTATTAAATCTAAAGGCAGCTGCTAAGAGATTCACTCGGGTCGTTTCCACACATTTCTTGGAGCCTCAGTGGGAGGGAGCAGGAGATAGGTGCCCCATTTGAAGCGGCTTACCTGGGTATTAATCTCTTTCTCCTCATCATAAACTTGGATTATTCGAGACATCTAAAGGGGGTAATAACATTACAACAAAGACAGTGAAGCAGGAGGAGGAGAGAAGAATTCATAGCACAGGCAAGTTTAGTTCATAACAGATGAAGGGATCTGTCTCTTTTAAACTGTGCTCAGTTAAATCACCCAGTCAAAAAGTGCATCAATTAACAATCAATTACGTGAAGGTTGCAAACGGAGAGCATGGTCGTTTGCCCAACTTTTTCCCCTCTGTATACGTTTCACCATGTTGTTTTCTGGTCCAAATAATATGCATCCAATCGTCTCTTCAGTTTTACATAATGTTTTTCTCAATGAATAAATACCACCATGTACATTTAATAAATATCTACAATAAATATCATGTAATAAATACCTAGAAACCTTCCTCTCTTATTAAGAGTATGGATGTTTTCTCTCGCAATGAAAGCTTTTTTAAACAATCCTGTGGTTTACCAATGTGAAGCAGTGGTAGAGCTGTGTTAGTCATGAGTGATGGCAAATGTGAAAAGAAGTTGAGATGCCTTTAAACTCCACTTGACAACAATTAGTGCAAGCGAACAAAACTGCAAGCATCACAACCAATATGCCAGGTTCAAACTGTGGTTAGAGTAATGAGCATACAAGTGCATCTCTATTTGAAATATCATTGGAAAGTTAGTTCATAATGTGACATTCCCATTTTGCAGAGATGAATGGTGATGGATTAATTTGCTTTTTGAAGATTGTGGCCAACAGATGATGCTAAGCCAAAAGTTAACTCCTCTGGAAACTGATCAATAAAAAAAAAAAAAAAGGAATATGGAAGTGTTAGCTTACAGCCTACACAATCCTGTTAGCCCATTGACAAAGAAGCTATAGTGGCATATCAAAGCCAAATTCATGTAAAGGTTTTGTGGAAAAAATTGTTTCTACCACAAAAGTAGAAAAGTAACTCTCCCCTGGAGTCCAACAATAGGTCTTTTTAACTTTGGCTACAAAATTAAAAGAAACCAGTTAATGTTTCTAACTTTAGATATCTTAACAATGAAATGTTTTTCAGTTTATTTCTGTAATATTTGTCCTGAATTTCCACAAAGAACACTAAAAGTCCTAGTAATAGGTTGTAGATCTGTTGTTGTCATTAGGCTGGAATCTGAGACTTTTTAGTTTTGACATAATTTTCTATCCTACAAAAAAAAAGAAGAAAGATCCATACTCTATGAAATTTTATGTTTATTTTAAATCCTAAAACAATGGTTCATTAAAAATGACAAATTCCTAATTGTAGATATTTTAAAGCAGAAACACCTGCTTTAATGACCGTGGTTTATTCATTAGCTGTAACAATCATCTACATTAACACTTGAAATATATAAATGTGTGTTTATGAATTTCTTTTTTTTTTTAATGAGTTATTAAAATTAACTTTTTAACTTTATTTCAATTTTATGGAGATGCAGATGTATCTTTTTAATGGCTTCAAAGTAAAGTCGGTCAGGTTAAATACAAAATAAAAATAATATGAATGAGCAGGTGGTCAAAAATGTGGAATCACTACTCTTGGATGGTAATAAATTCAATTAAAAAAATGAAACCATAAGCAGCTTGGGGGAGAGGTGAAATCAAGAACTATAAAAAAAAAAAAAAAAAAGATTTGATGTATAGATTACATTTAAAAGTCAAAAGAGGAACTTCTCTTTTAAGCTACGTCTCAGATTAATCATATAAAATGTCCTCATCACTGCTTCCATGTGGCCCACTCTGTTTAACTAAATGCTCATTACAAGTTTAAATGAATGACATAAATGCTACAAATATGTAATATTTTGCATTCTGTAAACCTGCTGATCATCATTTGAAGTCAACCTTTAAGTTCATCACTTGCAGCAGCTTTATACATCTCAAAAAATGTCAATTTTGTGAAAAAGCTCAATATTTTTGTCACTCATTTCAGAAAGTGAAGCTCATACCCAGCTCATCCGTCAGCCGTAAAATTAGTTTGTAATGTTTAGTCACGACGTTTACAAGAAACAAAGGCTCAAAATATTTCACTATGCCTAGCAAAGCCGTATAGTATCAGTTTTACTTTCTGAGTTGAGTGTTGAATCTTTCACAATTTAATTTTTTTTTTTAAAGACGTTTGCATTTCATATAATACAGAATGTTTGAAACATTTTTCATTTTGTTGTTTTTGGTGACACTTCTCTTGCTTTTGACCTATTGCTCCAACTGTAACTGAAGGAGAAACTATTTTAAGGGATTTCATAAGCTTACATCCAAGAGTGGAGATTCTATATTTTCCAAAAGGATTGCATAACTTCCATGTACATCAGTGTGACTTGTGTCTTGCATGCACAATTTTAGTCACTGCCATTCCCCAAGCAGGTTGAAGACTCATGCTGCTCACCTCGTTGTATTTTGCACAATTTTTGAAGATAAGGCGCATATCATCCACAAATTCCTGTATGGACTTATAATACTGGGAACTTCGCAGCTGCAGCTTCTTCTTCACCTTCTTTAGGTCCATGGGCTGCTTAATTATCTTGTAGTAGTTGGGCACCTAAATCCAAAGACAGAGGTACGTTACATATTGAAAGATTCCACATAAAAAAAAAGTGTTTATAAAATTGAGGTGTAGGCTGGGAAATCTGGGAAAATAATACAAATGTAAGATTTCTACTTCAGATCATACATAAGTAGAGTAAGTACAAAACACAATATCAGAAAAAAGGCAGTTAGGAGACCATCCAGTTAGCCAGATGCTTTATATTTACACTAAACGAGGTGGACTGGATTGTTTACCTAAATTTATGTTACAGAAGAAAAGGGATGCACCTTTAAAAATATTTAGTTTAGAGCGATAACCAAATGATGGGCTGAAGGAAAAAAAAAAAGACATTGGTCATAAAAATGATCCTTGATTATCAATTATGAATTGCTGAAAGAAGTACAGCAAGCAGTGAAATATTTGTACATGTTGGGACTACAGATGGCCACTGTGTTTTAGTTAACAGTGTTTAAAATATGATTAATTGCCTGACTAGAAGCTCTTGTTACACACCTTGAAGTTTTCACATACAATAAATCTGCTGGTGTGTGTGTACATGTTATGTGCAACTGTAGACATGGAATCATAATAAAATTGGGCCTGCACATTGGCACAAGCCCAGGGGCCCACGCAATCCTATGTCCGGCTCTGCTGGGATGCCAATATCTACTGTTTCTCTCTGCTGTGAGAAACAGTAGAGATGACGAAATTGTGCACTAATAAGTTAGCGAATTAAAGCAAAAGCTACTTAGTGATCATGAATGTGGTGACTGCTAATATAAGTAAAATGTTTGATGTAATTCATGTGTGGAAGGTGGGAACACTTACAGAACTTGCAACAGGTTCCCTAAAGCCCATGCTGAGCTCATGACAGAAAATATACAGAAGCAGGCGTTCACATCTCTGCAGACAGAAAAAGACAAAGTTACACGTCTTGTAATCGTCATGAAGACGTCTTTGATTGATGTTTTGACAGTGCTGACCCGCTGGTCTTCAGGACTCAGGCTCTGATCTCCTTTGATCCTCTTGCTTTCATCACAATACTCGATCTCTGGGTCAGTTGTACTCCGGCAGAATGTGCAGAGAAATTCACCTCTAAGGGACAAAAATCACACAAAGTAGAGCCTTTAGACTCTTCTAGTTTACCAAAATATGGCCACAAAGTTGAGCTTTCCGAAATGTTACTTTGGCAAAACATACAAACGCACAGGATGCACTTACTGTGGGAAGATTTTTATGGTGGGTACGTGGCATTTCATGTGGAATACTTTAGGACAGCGGTCACAGCATAGAAGGTCACCGCCGTTGATACAAACAGCACACCAGTCTTCATTGGGGTCCTCATCTTTCCCGCCACCGCCCTGCGCTGCATCATGCGACCCACTTCTTTTTACTACGCTTCCATTGGTGAGTACAGAGCCTGTTTGGCTTGTAGCAGTGTTGGTGGAAGACGACGTGCCGTTCAGTCCAGAGCAAGACGTCTCAGACATGGGCTCCGTTTTGATGCGTTCGCCAACGTCCCTGTAAGCATCTGGCCCTGCGGATGGAGCTCCCAGTGGACTGCTCTCTGGACTGCTCATCTACAGCGACAACACAAAGGTGCACTTTTTTAGAGAAATGTTTTTATGGTGCATAACTTAAACCTGCCACTTTAACACTGAAACATGCAAGAACATTAAAGCTGGGCAATAAATCTTCAATTTTGTTCACACCAGATCTGATTTTAATTGACTTTTTTCTTTCCTCACTTTCTTTTAAATAATAAAATGACAGGAAATATTTTCAAAAAAGTAGCTTTTATTTCAGTCAATCATTTTGTGAATTCTACGACAGAGTAATGGGGCCAGGCTACGAAAATGTTTGTTAAATTACGAGAATATAGTCATACTATTAGCAGAATAAAGATATAGTTGTACTTGAAAAACGTCTTAAAAATACAAGAAAAAAAGCTTTGCTGAATTTATTAGGATGTGACGTGACAAGTAGTTCTTTCTTGGAAATAGACACGAGCTGTTGTGAACAAATATTTTAGTAATGGAGAATTCTATTGGTTATTCTTATGATTTATTGAGTAATCGGATAAAATTTTTTATAAAATATTGGTAAATTTAACATAACTGTGTTACTACAGATATCAACATCAGCCCAATTTTTCATATTTGAGTTTCCCTAACAGTTACTTTTCTGTAGTTTAGAAAATTAACTCATGACAATAGTAGCTCACTTTCTAAGTTAACCTGAAGAAAAATTATACAAGAATCTGAAATTACATTCAATGTAATAAAGATGCTCACAAATACGCTTAGAAAAAAATGTGTATACTCCAGCTTTTTGTTTATGTATTCATCTTCAGTTAATTTAACAGATTAACTCATCTTGCTCATCTTAACATTTATGTCCATGTTAGCTTTGTTTATCACACACAGAAACTCGTCTACCAGCTATGCACCGCCATTTGTTGAGATCAGGAGAATATGAAATTTATTTTCAACTACATCTCCGCAGTGTTCAGTGTATCCTATATAAATGCACCTGCAGCACTCCCACCGTTCTCCAGGCATCGCGCCAGTCATTTTAAGGATGCTTCTTGGTCCCCGATAAAAACTTGAACATCATTATCAATTAATAAAATCCTCCCAGACCGAACTTGAAAATTGGACGTTATGCTGCAAACACTTAGCTTTCGTCAACAACTCGGGTGGAAGTGAAGCTTTGAGGCAGATCAATTTTCCTCGAGGAATTTTAATGATCGAGGTACTGAAAATAATTTGTGATTTAGAGTATAGTATCATGTATTATCTCTAAAACTTACGCCAATATATAACTTCACAAGATGCTCAATATTCCTCATTTTAATTTTTAGTTATTTTTATTGATGGAGCTCTCAGAAAATTACCAATTTATTCTCATTAAAACATGCTTGTCAAACAAGATGGCCGCTTTGGGTGTACTGACATTTATCGCCCAACCTTAGTGAAAGTATATACAAAAGAATTTTGACCGAGTTATCTGGCCAGTAACTACATTTAAAACTAAAACATTCATTTACATCCTGCCTGGGAATGGTTGTCCGTACCATGCAGGCGCTCCTCCCAGCATCTTTGCCTCGCTCAGTCTTCACAGAAGAGGAGCAGCTGTAGTCATCCTCAGTGCAGGGTTCTTTCTTCACCTTCAGCTGTTCTGCAGCAGATCCACCACCTGTCCCTGCTCTACCAGCAGAGCTAGAACTGAAAACAAACAAAATCCAGACATCAAAATATCAGTGAACCTGATAAAACTCACCATAAAACTAATACTGCTCTCTTTATGCCTACAGATTATAAATCCACTAAGGCCCATGTCAGACTGTGGCTACACTGATTTTTTTTCCTCTCCAATCAAAACTCTGTGAAACCTAAACTAAACCAGCAGGTGGCCATTTGGATGAAATCAGTCTTATGACATTGTTTACTGCTCCCTCTCAGTAATTTCTTCAGTTTTTAATTCGTAGCTTACTGGAAACGGGGGGCAGGACAAACCCAACATAAATAAGCCATAAAAATGCCTGCTGCTGTTTTTGTTTTCACTAGGGCTGCAAAATGTTATGAAAACATAATATTTGATGATACTGGTAAATGCTTCAATAACACAATGACCAGCAAAAAATAAACAAATATTTAAAATGTTTGCCTTTCTGCTTTGGGTTTATAGCAAACATCAAGTTATTCCAGCTACTGGGGGGGAAAAAAAGCTAACATTTTCATACACAAGACTGCCATTGAAAATATTCAACTGTAGTTTTTTTTTAACAACTTCACCAACTTTACATCCTAAAATGTTTGTTATACTGGATTAGTGTCACCGAATATATAGAAATGCACAAAGAATGCATGATTTTGTCTTAGTTTTTTACCACAAAACTACAGAGTGTGCACAATTCAAATTGGGCCTCTATCTCATAGCTTTTAATATTGCTGAAAAATATTTGAAATCATGTTGCAGAGATATTAATGTGTGCAATATCCCAGTCACACTGATCGTTTGAGAGCACAATGGAAAAATGTCTATTTCTAAGATTAAAATAACCTTTTGAAAAGACCCCTTAAACAGACATTTAACATAATTTTCACTAAGTTCACATTTCTGTAGTAAACATGGCTTCTGTGTTGATCTGATTTATTATTCTAATTTTAAATGTGGTGTTTTCACCAGCTGTAAGCACAAAAATCAATGGAATTAACCAAAAAAAGACATCAGTCTGTGTGTAATTAATTCATATATTGTTACTAACATAGAAAACTGATTAAATAAATTAACTTTGCAATATTATCCTAAATTATTGATTACAGCTGAATTTTACATGCTTTCATAACAATGTGGAAAAATGTGGATAATTTTAAGATTTTTAAGGACTTTGCTGAAACCATCTTATTAAAAATATATTTATATTTCCACAATCTTGACAATGTTAAAAGTACATGGAAACATGCATATTCAAATTAAAGTAAAACAAATACTTTTGAAAATCAAAACATTTAAAATAAGATACGACAAATAGGAGCAAAGTACAACACAAGCAAAAATATGCTGTATAGGTATTAAAAATGGCATAAGTAGTTTAAAAGAAGTAGGATCATTTCAAAAAATGTACTGGATTTTTATATTTGTGCGTAAAAAACAGCAAGAGAGTATTTACAAGAAATACACAAAAACTCTGCAAAAATCAGCAGGCATGAGTAAACAACAGCAGGAGTGTTATAAGAAGTTAGAAAAACTGCAAATATCAGCAAAGTCATAAACTTACTGAGTAAAAGAAACACCTTTGTACTAAAGATATATTTCATATCTTGTGTTGCTTTGGGCTTCAACGTTCTTATAAAAACTACATGATGCTGCCAGCACTTGGTCTGAAAGTTTCTTCCCACAGAATTTCTATGGAGTAATCAAAGAAATATTTCTCCCTCTGGAGGCTTCAGATCTGAAAAAGTAACACTAAATCTAACTAAAATGCAAATGTTTAAAGGCTGATGGAATACATTTTGCTTATGGACAGCCTAAAATATTACATTCAGAAAAACCAGAAGAGACACTGAATTTTCCCAGGTGATCCTCTCCAAGTCGCTGCTGCCCTGCAGACACTGAGTGCTTTTTTGGCTCTTAGTTTGGCTTTCAGTGACCGATTCTATAAATCAAAGACATCCTTCATCTTTACAAGAGAAGTTCTTTGGCTTTTTCTGGACACGTGCCTGTGTTCATCATTCTGCTGCACAATGAAATGCTCTCCCCCGGTCTGACTAAGAGCACAGGAGCATACCTCATCTGAGATTATTACTTCCAGCAAGAGTAGAGCCATCAATAAATTTATACAAGCAGGAAATGGTGAGAAGTTGTTGGACACACAGAAGAGGAGCTCTTTCTAACTAAGGTGTTGTTCCCTTTTCAGCACGCTTCAATCTTCTTTGCATGCCGAGAGGAATTGACGTTGGTTTCGACTGTCCATTTAATTTTCTTTTTGCATATTTGAAACAAGAAACCTGCTTTTTGCACTTTCATTTGTTCTGCAACGGTGAGATTGTAAAAAATATCTTTTCCCATGTCTCTAACAGAATTTGTGCTAATTTAAGACTTTTTAGGACATTTTAAGACCATTAGGAATTAAATTAAGGACTTTTGTCAGTTGCAAAAAGAAATAAAAAAGACAATTGTCCAATGTAATTAACATTTAAAATACATCTTGATTTTTAAACTAATTTAAGATTTTTTAAGGCCTTAATTTATACTGTATTAAGCTTACAAGCATATCTACCTACAACTCAAATCCCAGAGGAAGACAACTGGTCTCTTCGTTCCCACGTTATATTTGAAGCTCTGATTTGTTGACGCTTCCTCCATTTCCGCAAAAAAAACCTTTTCATTGCGTCACAAAGCTTCCCGTTGCATTACCTGCCTCTGCTGCCTGTACTTGACGTACTGGAAGGTCGTGCCGGTGTGTGAGCGTTGGATAGACCTGCCAGAGAAGAAACATGGACTGTGCTGTGAAGTTGCAAACTTGACTTTTTCTACCTAAACAGTTCATGGGTGTGAGAGGTTTACAGTATGACTCTCTTTGAGCATGCGTGTACCTGACGATCCAGGAGAAAGGGTCGACAGTCCGGGAGAGGGGTTCATGTCTGTTGAGCCCAGCTGGTGTTGTTGGCTGGCGGAGATGCAACGAGAGAGGAGGTATCCGAGATTGCTGGAACCAGCATCTTCCAGCTGACAACAAAAGTCAGAGTTTAGGAACGTGTCAACGAGTGTGTGCAGACGCAGAGAGTTTTCAACTGTGACAGTTATATTACAATGGCATTTGGTGGTTATTCCAACTCCGGGTGAACAAAGATAGAAATTTTTACATGACAAACTGCATTAAAAAGGTTCAACAAGATTTAGTTAATGGATCAAATAGCATAGCTGCACAATAGAGCAAACAGTGCAATATTACAATAAAGAAGGACTATTTGAAAACAATATTTGGAAGGCTGTAATATTTGAGGGCCATTACTTAGCATTTCATTCATCGGATTATTAAATGTTATGAAGTCATGTTTTCCTAATGTAATGCAGTACCTAAAAACATCTAGGACACATTTAAGGTAAGTAAAGAGTGTGGTTTAGGTTTAGGTTTTATGAAAGCACAAGCTTGATGAGTGTAACAAGTTTTATTGAATCAGTTTAACAAAAATAAGGACATTAATAGTTATGTCAAAATCTAGTTGAAACTGATGTACAACAAGGGCTACGCAGGTTCTCCATTAGTCACTCAGTTTACATTTCTGTTCCAAATGATCACAAAATCAATTACATTAATTTTTTTTTAAAATTATTATTCATATTTAGTTGAGCCGTTCACCTTCCACTAAAACGCATGGAGGAATTTGATGTAAAACACAAAATGCTGATTTGGGTTTTAACTGAACAAATTTGGATTTTTGGGCCTTTTCACTTATAAACTGATGTTCAAGATGACAAAACGGTAAGAAACGGAAGCCAGTTTAATCACTGCAGAGTCCTCTCGAGGTGTGCATGAGGCGAGCTGCTCAGTCAAGGGTCTGGTTACTGTCATCAGAAAATTCTAAGCAATGTTCAGCTTTGCATAATCATTAGCTAAAACTAATAAAGCTGTTTACAATCTAGGAAGCCTATTTCTTTAAATGCAAAAATCAGACAATGGCGCATGAGAAATAAACAGTTTAACCAACATCCTGTCCAGGGTCTGTTTTGGTAGCATGCAAAAGATTAATTAACGGGGCATGTGTAACAGGGTTTTAATGCAACAGTGTTGTAAATGTGAAGTTTGTCAAAATTTGTACATTTGTTCTTTGACTTTATTTTTATTTTTTTATACGTTTCCCCTTTTTCTGTTGATGTCTGTTACTGTGGGGGCAGAAGCTGATACACTGGCGTTAACCACCTACTTGTTTTATTATTTTTTAGAGAATAAATACGATAAACCTGAATGTATCTGTTGTGGAGTCAGCCTATTGGATCTGAGACGAGCAAAGAAGGGTTACACATGTATGTATGTATCTTATGCCAATAGTGATTGTTTATGTTCAATAAAACACCATCCCTGTTTGCAAACTATTACTGGGAACGCAAAATAAAATGGAAAGGACAAGGTAGCAGAATAATAGGACATTTTAACGACATAGACACAGAAAGTGACAACACTTAATTTAGTCAAATGTAGCAGCACATATGTGCAAAATTTAAATGAATTAAAATTTAATTACCTATATATGTGGCCTTTAACAACACAAATAATGTCTTAAAATAATAAACAAAAAGCTGTCTAAATATAAACTATACGTGACCTTCTCATTGTATCACCTATAGGACAGACTAAACGTATTCAGGAGTGTAAATGAATGAATACTCTGATTCCTGATACCTGCCTGGTTTCTTCCACCAACCTACACCTTTTTCTCTGCAAGTCATAATCTCTCCTTACCTGAGAAGACCCTGCATCACCGTCCTGCTGCTGGCCTCTGGTCTAATTCTTCCTCCCTGACTCTTTGCTCTTTCTATTGTGGCAATAAAGATTTCTTTTAAATATGCGGAAAGCACAAGTTCTGCACTGAAACTACAGAGGATTGGATTTATTCCTAGCATTAAATAACCAGCAAAGGATGCAACAAAGGTAACAACAGCATCAGTTGTTCTTCCAGCTTAACATAATATACTGGCGTGGATTAACTAGCCATCATTTAGATGACATTATCTGCAGGCAGCAGCATTTCTCAGCTTTCATGGTTTTTTGCTGGCTCTGGCTGGTTTGCACATTGTGCAGCACTGCTCAGCAGGATTTAAAACAAAACAACTTAAAACATAAAAGAAAGTGTCCTGAGTTTTAAGTTTCCTTGTAGTGCAAACTCCCCCCCCAAAAAAAACCCCAAATGCAGCAGCTTGGAGGGTACTTAAATGTAAGTGAGATCAGTGGAAAGAGTCGTTGTCACATGCATCGGCCGATTGCCCAAATTTAAAGAAATCGGGGTTGATATGATCGAGGGGTCCACTCCTCGGGGAAATATTATCTAAACCATTTTTTTTCCCTTCGTTTTTTTTCTTAGAAATCCTGCAAATTGATTGCAATATTAAAAACAAAAAAATATTAACTGAAAAAATCCCATGTTGTCAAGACAGAATAGATGCAGTGCATTTCTAATACAGTGATTAACAAGGATGATCGTATGGAGGTAGAGGTTTATCACAATATTTTGTGCCATTTCCTGTGATAATGACAAAGTGCTTTAAAACCTATGAAGAAGGAACAACCTACTAATTGTTAATAGTTGCATTAAGTAGTGCCCTTGTATCACTTAATGCCCAACTGTATTTAATTGCATTTTTTAAGATATTGATATTTGTTGGTGCCTTAATGGAACTAACTGCAAAAATACCAAAAGTAATAGTCTTGAAAACATTTTAAATGTTGCAATAAATCCAAATTCCTACAGTATAAAGTATTTCATACGACCAATAATGGTATGATATTTGTTGTAATATTCATCATCTTACCAATAGATAGCAGTATATGCAAATCTAATTACAACAAATAATCAGAATTTCAGTACTGAGCAAAAATAATTGAGATTGTTATTTTGCTTCTTATCAAGAAGTCCTAAAGTTCACATATAGGCCAATATAAGAGCTATGGATGTAAGAATCTGTTGTGCCAAATAGTGGGACCGTTAGGCCGCAGCATAAGCACTCAAATTGTTCACATTATCACACCTGCAAATCCTTGAATACAGCGGGATTAAGCCATGTTTTTGCTAAAGTGTTTTGATAAATCTAAATTTGGTTTTAAAAATGTTAATTTAAAAGTATGCACACCTGGATGGGCGGTATCTCTGGGAGGCAGGGCAGGTTCTCAGGATTAGTGACGGAGGGGATGAGTTCGATGGGACCAATTATGGGGCTGGCAGGGCCGCGGTGTGCGTGGGCACCGGCCATGCTGGCACTGGTCGGACTGGTGGGACTGGCGTTATGCAGGGACGCCACTGGAAAGGGGCCAGCGTGTCCGGGGTTGGAATGCTGCACAAAGACAGAGAGAGAAAAATGGAGGGCAAGGACACACAAAAAAAGAAAAAAGTAAAATAAGATATACGGAAAAACAAATGGGAGGAGAAGAAACGTTGGGAACATTAAAGAGAGAGTCACTCTTAAAAAAAACAAAAACAACAACAAACAAACAACTATTCATAATGTGCCTTTGAAACAACACGACTTCATGATCATGCAGGTGATCAACCACACATGCTGCACAAGACACATGAATGACAAAGAAGGAAAAAGGTGCCAAACCCCTGATTGGAGTAAGAAACGAAACCTTTGGTGGCTCATCTCAGATTCTAAAGACATCTGGACACAGAAAAAAAAGGGGCTGGATATAGTGAAGGTTTCTATTGCCTCGTTTCACATGTACAAAAAAAACAAACAGCACATTTCCATGTCTGCAGAGTGGTGAAGATCTAACGATATTCATTCTCAGAATACTTACTGTATTCTGAGAATCAGCATGCATCTTAAATGCACTATTAAAGCATATACATGCTCAATCTAAAACTGACTGACTTGACCTATAATCTTACAAAAAAAAAACTTAGCTTTTTATTTTATTATCAGCCAGTAGCTTTTTAGGGAAATTCCTTAAGTTACCAATTAAAATTCACAGAGAGCTAAGAAATCTTTTTGGATAAGACTTTTAGAAACTGTCGTTGGCTTGCCTATATTTATTCATCATCAGTGCAGGGGACATTAGAAGTCGCCCTTCAGTCTGGAAATAGATTGGCTATGTTTGACCAAACAATAGTTTTAGTAGACTCTCTGAGAACAACCTTGTTCCTGGGATATTCAGTTTACTATTTTAGTTTTCACATAAAAGTTTAAATAGAATAAAATATAAACAACAGTTTTTTTGGGGGGGGGGGGGGTTTTGTGCCAAAAGGTTAAAATGTGTTATTTTAACCAGGGTTATTGTTACGGATCATTCCATTGCTACTAGAAATGGAGTGATGTATTTAGGGACCACAGATTAAAATCTAAAATAGTTTATCTAAACGAGAACCACAGCAGACCACACCAAACAAACACAAATTGACCAAACTTTAATATTACTAAAAACGGTTTAATTATACTGAATTAACAGTGGATAGTTAAGACTATGTATAACTAAAGCTTTGCATAGTGGACTTTTATATAAAATTCACCCAAAATGATTTCCTGGCTGTTTAGATCAGCCTCATCTGTCACATCTCTAAAATATCTGCAAATGTATCAGAATAGAGAACATGTACACTCATTCTGACACAATTCGAATGTGTGTGTGTGTATACTGACCTGTCTTTGTAACTGAGGCTGCATCATAGGGGCATACTGCTGTCCGTTATGTCTGGGCTGAGCTGTGGGCATCCGGCCTTGTGGTGGACCAGCCAGACGCATATGATGGGAGGAGGGGTACATAGAAGGGTTGGTCCCACCATTGATAGCTCCAGTTCTTTGTAGCTGCTGCATGCTGATGAGCCTTGGAGG
Organism: Poeciliopsis retropinna; assembly: GCA_010277075.1. Taxonomy (NCBI): domain Eukaryota; kingdom Metazoa; phylum Chordata; class Actinopteri; order Cyprinodontiformes; family Poeciliidae; genus Poeciliopsis; species Poeciliopsis retropinna. The sequence goes on from VMRM01000009.1 coordinate 4,993,167, forward strand.
CTAGTCAGAAAGAACATGCACGCATACATAAATTGATCATAATTGCTCAATTTCCGTGAAAAAGTGTATGATCGGTGATCGTCTATCACATAAACCGATCACCAGAATCTCACTTTATAGCCTGCGGGGCCAGCTCATTTCCTACAGCGCAAGAGCCAGAACAAAACAATTATCCTTCCTCTCAGGAAGTTTTGATTTAGTAACTTAAGATTGTTTATTTTGATGCAATCGGCATACCGTTTTCTTTGTATTATTTGATATAGGCATTGTTAATAGATTCCAACTGATCAGTGTCACCAAGTGTGTAGAAGCTTCTGACCTGGCAGCCTTATAAAAATACTGTTTGACAACATATGGAAACGAAGTTCGAGCTGCTCAGCCTCTTTCCATGATAGACTATCTACGCCAACCACAATATTCTAAGCAATGTTCAGCTTATCCCTAAAAACTGGAGACAAACAGATAAAACGCTACAAATACATAACTTCAAACAAAAGACAACATTTTAACAAATTCGCCTTCTATTACTAGTAAGTTCACCATACCTGCTGCTGAACCAAAGGCGGGCCGCCTGGCCTGGGATGCTGCTGGGACATTTGGGAGGCTATACGCATTTGTTGCTGAATCTGCTGCTGCTGTTGTTGTTGCTGCTGTTGTTGCTGCTGATGCTGTTGATGTTTTTGCTGTGCGTATGCAGCCTGTTGCATGTGTTGCAGCCTGAGCTGAGCCAGGTTGATCTGCCCCGGATGTTTGCCGGGGTGACTTTGGCCTGGTGAAATGGCCGGTCCGCCTACCATCACAGTGGGAGGTTGTGGAACTGGAGGAGGTTTTTCAATAACCAAATTACCTAGGATTTTTAAAAAAAACAAAAAAACAAGCCATTACTCACCATCATGTAAAAATAGGAAACACTGTGAAAGCAGTTGTGAAAGTAATTTTTTTCTACATTAGTTTGAGAAACGCCATCTTAAAAGCAATGACTCAAAACAAAAACAAATTTAAAAAAATTACTAATAAATATTGTTTTTGTTTTTTTAAAAAGGGACATTTAGGATGTTTTACTTACCTAAATTAACAACATTTTTAGCCCAAAAAGTTGGGTCACAGAAGAACCGTACAACTCCATTGGACTGTGGGGCTGGCTCCAGTCTCGCCTTGAAGAGCTGGCGAAGCTGGTACATGATCTACATCCATTCGCACAAACAAAGTAAGGTTATTAAAATAATAATTATGTCTATAAGAGACCAACTAAAATCTTATTGTAACCTTATTTTTAGGACACGTCACAACGAAATCCAGCATGAAGTCAACTCATTTGGGTGGTCTCTTATAATAAAGGATTAAATTTACCCCACATCTAAAAAGAAAATACTAAGCTAATGTTGTGGTTCTAGTATGTTCCTCTAGGCCCACTTAGAAGTTATAAACTGTTATTAAGCGCAACCTGCCAATCTTCATCTTACGTAACTTCAGTGTTCTTAAAAAGTTAACTCATAGAGACTGGTATCTTCACGTAAAATTTATTTGTGTGTGTGTTAATGGTTTTGATAGAAACTACTTGGGTTGGCATGTTCCACGAGTGAATAAGTGAGTCTTATGAGAAACATACCGGCCTCTTGCTATAGAGCAATGCAGTGCTGCTGCCTGAAGTGATGGCCCAGTTGCAGAAGTTGAGCACATGGTGGATCTGTTGAGCCAGCTGGGTGGTGTCCTTATGCTGACCCATCAGCCTCAAGCTCCTCTCTTTGTTCACGCTCTGAATAAACATGGAGATTTGGTTAGCATTGCCGGAAAAGCATCAGTGAATTACAAAGCTCAAAGCTGCCTCCTAAATGATTCCAAACCACATTGCATCTTGCCATGTAAGGAGGGCCTTTGAATGTTTGTGTTTTGCAATAAAAAGAAGCTGAATCTGAACTAAAACGTAAAAAAAAAAAAAAAAAAAAAAAACATCTAACAATTTTCAGCTGTATAGGTTGAAAATATGGAAGGAATTCAATGACAAACAACTGAATATTAACACACGATAAAAAAAAAAAAGTACCAATGCTAGCACAAAAATTCTGCCATGTGAAAGGAAGCAGTTCAGACAGGTTTTCTGACAATCATATGTTTTGTGTTGTATGATTTTGGTGACATAACACCAGTGAAGCGCAAAATTACCAGATCAGATAATTTTATTTGAAGGGGTGTGCATAAGACTGACATGACACTCACAAACATGACACAATACTTGTCATGAACATGAAGGAGTCTTCAATAATATTTATGACTGTTGTCATTATGTGGCATTCTGTAAACAAAGCTTTTAATGCAAAGCTACCATTATTTAAAATGCATTTCCTGTGGACATTAACCAAGACAACAATGTCCAAGACTTTCTAGACATTTTCAATCTGTCCCCATTTTCCTCAAGTCTTCCATCATCACTGACTTACCAGTTGCAGTAACCCCAGTCATTATGCGGTGCTTTGAGAGGATAATCCTATAACACATTAAGAATAACCTTCCTGCTGGTCCAGACAGGCACCAGTTTGCCTATAGGAGGAGCGGGTCCGCAGAGAATGCGGTTTTTATTGAACTAGACATGAACAGTAGTGTAGTGCACTACACAGCCCTGACTCATTCCATTCCATTTTCTTGTAATTTCTCCAACAGTTGATCTTTTTCCTCAAAGCTGCTTGGCAATTGCACCATAGCCTTTTCCAGCCTTGTGGAGGGAATTTTGTCTCTGGTGTTTTTGGACAGCTCTTTGGTCTTAGCCATGTTAGAAGTTGGATTCTTACCGATTGTGTGGGGGTGGACAGGAGTCTTTATGCAGCCAACGACCTCAAACAGATGCCTCTGATTTAGAATAAAAAGTGGAGTGGAGGTGGGCTTTTTAGAGGCGGGCTAACAGATCTTTGAGGGCCAAAACTTTTGCCAATCAGCAAAAGTTCTGGCCCTCAGAACTTTTGCAAATACTTATTTGCAGCAGTATAACACAAATGAATCAAAAATTCATACATTGTGATTTCCGGATTTTTTTTTTTGGCTATGTCTCTCACAATGGACATGCACCTAAGATGAAAATTTCAGAAACCTCCCTGATTTCTAAGTGGGAGAAATTCCAAAGTCGCAGGGTGTTACTTATACTTATTTTCCTCACTGTCGATGTCATGACTGTCAAAGTCAAGGTAGCATAGCTGACCAACTAATTTCAATAAAACCTTTTCCTGATCTTGCTATCTAATTATGATAGTGTTGACAAATTACCATCAAAGCACTGCGACCCTTTTTCTTTTATACATCACCCATACATGTAAGAAATAGCCTCCTTTGTTGACAATTTGACAGCTAAAACAAATTGTAATCATCACAGTTTTCTGCCCTTCAGCAGGGAAATGGAGGTGTCAGATCTTGTACGTGTGATGTGTATATGGCGTGCCCAAGATAGTGTATGTTGGGCATGAGAACTTTTTTTTTTTTTTTTTTTTTTCTTTCTTTTGTCCCTTCAGGGGCTCTGTAGTTTCAAGTTCTGATGTAAAAAAAAAACACAACAAAGCAAAACAACAAAAATCTCCAAAAAATATATCAGATGTAAATTAAATATTAACTTCAAATGTAAATCAAAAAGCATCTTCCTTCAAAGTACAATTTTTTGTTTTTTTTACCTAGTCTTCTATTGCAGGACTGTCATTAAATCTCACGAGTGTCAGCAATGTTCTATTTAGATTTTAGCATGTAGAAATAGTGATTAAGTTTAAAATAAGTTTCAATACAGTCTTACCTCTAACTGCTGAAGTAATGCTTTGCCCTTTTTGTTGATTTCATTTATAAGAGTGAATACAGCAATCTTGATCTCATGTTCCACTTTTCTATGCGTCTCACCCAGTTCTTTTAACCTGTATTAAGTAAAAAAAAACAACAAAACAACAACAACAAAACACACACAAATTAATTCCACACAAATACAAGTCAAATACAAAACTGTTCAGAAATTGTGTAACATAGATGAAGCACAGAGAAACCTGAACACACCTGTTTTGCAATTGAGACACAGAGTAATGGACATAGTTCTTTTTCTCCTGTAGTTTGGCCATGTTGGCTTCGATGATTCCTTTATGGTTCTGGAAAGCTTCTTCCAGAAACTGGTACCTGATAAAAGACAGAACAAAACCAAGTCACAATCAGGTTCAATTAATAAATTAATTTCTGAAGGCCTGTACATACTCTGCAGGTACTGAATAATTCCTATTTTCAGGGTTTATATAAAAAAAAATGCTGCTTTCCCACCATCTTGGTTTTTCCAGAAGTTCTGTATTTGGCTTGTTTGTAAGATAAACAAAATGTGTTCTAGCAACCTTGAATAAATAAATCCATTTGTCAGCGCTTGTGTGGTATTTACAGTCCTTAAAGGTTACATGTCACCAGAAGTAAACAGATATGGACATGAGTCCAAAAATGAGTCAAGGTTTTGTAAAGAAATATTCATAAATTCATTTTCTGGGAGGAATGCAATAATAATAAAAAAAACTTAAAAGGGTTTTATGATTCCATGAAAAAAACAATGTTATCATTAAGTTTGATTTTCTCAACTATTTCACACTTAGTTTTTCAAGTGAATTTGCACGTTTTTCATTTCTATGGGGTAGAAAGACACTATGCCATGGGAACTTAATGCTTATGCATCCCTTTTCCGCACATTTAACACTGTAAAAAAAGTGGGACTGCAACTAAAGATTACTTTAGTAATTATGGAATTGTGTTATTTTGGAGGAAAAGAAATCTGCTTTATTAGCTACAAAACAGATGTGAGCAAGAGCGTTGACCTACCTGTGCTCCTTGTGCTCCAGAAGCTGACAGTCCCGACACGTTAGAGTGTCGCATGTCTCGCAGAAAAGTTTCAGAGGTTCCTGCCTGTGGATGGGACAGAAAACTGGCCTCTGTCCTGTCGTGTTGACAGAATCTGTTGAAACAATGGAAGGAAGAAATTTAAAAACAAAAAAACACATCAAAGAACAACATTTAAAATTTTGAACAGCCGCTACATGCGTCGCATGTACCAGACATGGCGTAGAAGGAACACAAAAAATGAATAATATGGGCATCCGTTTTGTTTGCCACGTCATTTGTTTTATCGGTGAGCATGTTTATCATTTATGGTGATACATTTGTTATGACAAGAATTTTAATTTATTGTTGTCTCAATAAATTCCGATTAATAATGTTTAAAATCCCCAAAACTGTTGGTATTGTCGGGAGTGTTATTTTACCCACCTTTTGTTCAATGAGAGTATCAAAAAGCCAATAAACTTGGTAATATGATTATAGTGACACAAATCACTTCTTAATGCGACTGTTGTCCTAAAGAAATACAGGCATAATTTTTTTTCAAGCAGTCTTCCTCTTACAATAATGACAAGTTTGACTGAAAGATAAGTTGGGATTCACAAAATGTTATACTTCCTCATTTCTTATCCATTTTGATGTCTCCACTTTCATTTTTTATTTGTCATTACTGCTTCCATTCAGAACATGTAGATCAATAGAAAATAATAATTAAAATCTAAATGTGTCTGGGGTACGAATAATTTTAAGCATAACATTATGCCAGAATAATCCAAGATACAATGACTTTAAGTCTTTAGGTTTTTTTTCCAAGTCAAAGTTGAAAACAGAATAAACATATATTAATTTCTTATTAAACCCATTATTGAAGTGCTACCAATATGTTTTGTCATATTTATTTACAGAATGATCTTATAAGCTCAGCCATCAAACCAAGACTTCATCTGGGAAAAATATATAAATACTAATAATAAAAAAAATCAAATTATGTTTCAACCCTCGAGGGTTTTCACAGTAATCCACTCTCTAATAACCATGACATTATTTGCAGTGTCCAATAAATACTACCCAAAAGATTTTCTGTTCTGTTTTCTGTTTTGGGAGTTTAGCTTCTAACTCTTAAGCGTTCTTACCAGATGCAGCATCAGCATCTTCCTTTGTACGGATTTTGTGGTCTTTGGTAATTTTCACTCTCTGATGGGCCTCCACACAGGTTTTACACAACCATTCTCCACACTCCACACAAAAGCCTACTGTCCCAGCGTTGTCTTCACAGCTTGTGCACACCTTAGAAATACAGAAGCAACACAGAGAAACGCAAATAAGCGTTGCACCTTGTTCGGGAGAGAGCTGAAAAGAATTGAAGCATTCAAGTTAGGCAAAAACGACTGTTAGCAATACCTGTGCAGCTTTTTCATCAGAGGTGCTGGTAGCTTCCGTTGTGTCTTTGACAAAGTAATTGTCGATAATGTCACTTTGTTTGTAGTCCTGGTGGCAAACCGAACACCGCATCACATTTACTAGAAAGAAAGAAAACACAGGGTTAAAAATCAAAGGACTGGTGCTCATATTCACCCACTAGGATTTATTGCTAAGACTTTTGAAGCAAAGCAGCAGACAGGCAGAACCGCATGGAAACCAATAACCCTAGTTAATTCAATCGGTGCTGCTTCAAACAAAAGAATCCTTCAGCTGACTTTTTTTCTGGATTTACATAATTTCCTTTTGTTGAACTGCTTTTAATGAAAACTCTTGGTGCAGTAGAGAAGGCCCGCTTATTCATGGGAGCTAATCAATTTAACTTCAATTTCCCGAAAATTCTATCTCATCACCCCTTGACATTTTTATTAGAATATTAAATCACGCAGCCCATAAAAAACAAAAAAAAAAAACAATGTCTGCTTCGCGTAACCGCTTTATTCAACTTCTTTAATAAAATTAGAGGAATCGGAGCTGTAGTTACTGGCGCCAACGAATAATTAGTTTAGCATTTTGACTTTGCCACCCAATTCAATTTGAGCAAGATAAACTTCAGGCGTTTTAAAATAATGCAAAAGAAATATTTTGCTCCTACTCTACCTCATAAACCAATAAATCCCAACCCCTCAAACCTCCTGGAAAAAAAAAAAAGGCCGGCCATCTGTGGTAAGAACTAGTTCTGGCCAGTTTGAACTGGCTTACACTGGCTTGATCAGCACACAGCCGGTTTGTGTGAGCGCCAGCTGCATGGGTCCCCATGTGTGGTTAGTGGTGGAAGCAGCTGGACTGGATTTAGGCTTATCCCCCCTGCCCCACCACATACACAAGCATGCACATATGTGTAAATAAACGCATATGCGCCACCCATATGGGACCCCTGAAATGAAAATCTCCATCACATTTGAAAATGAACACAAAATTATTTTCTCCAAACAGGATATGGGTTGTGTTTACTTTAATTAAATAAACAGAATACACACACAAACACTAGAAATAGTTTGTTGGATTAAATTTGGGGAACTGATTGCCCCAGGTTGTGACCTGGTGACGTTTGTTTTAGATGCCATACCTGGCATAAGAAAAAGCTACATGCAACACCAAAGCTACGGAGCTAAACCCGGGCCATAAGAGATGACCCATTAGGGTCTTCCAGAGATGACGGATATTACAGCTCAACGTTGTTTTGGTATTCCTGGCCACTTTTCATTTAACTAAAACAACATGGAGACCACACATTTTAGCTTCGGCTTTTATTTAAGACCCATTTGGGAAAAGCTTGAAATAAACTGTGATGGGCTCCTTAATGTTCAACGAAGTTATATTTTTTTCTTTTACGTAGCACATAGAAAAGGAAAAGAACCGCAATATTACCACATGCAACTAAAGCACTGATTAATTGATTGATTTGCCCAACTTCATATTTTTGTTTTTCAATCAACATCTCTGACAATCTCATTAGGGCTGACACGATTAGTCGGATTAATCGTGATGAACTGTTTATTGACATAATCGCCAACTAATTTAATAATCGACGATAAATTGTCAAAATTACCACTGCAATAAACCAGGGTGTCAAACTCCAGTCCCCAAGGGCTGGTGTCCTGCAACTTTTAGATGTGGCTCTGCTGCACCACCTGAACAGAATAATTAGGTCATTAAGGCTCTGGAGAACTGATCTACACAAGGAGGAGGTAACTAAGCCATTTCATTCCAGTGTTTTGTGGAATCCTAAAACTGCAGGACACCGGTCCTTGAGGACTGAACTTTGACACCTGTGCAATAAACAATAATATTGCAGTTTTGAGTCTGTTTTCAAGCAGTATATTGTTAATGGCGTAATTATGCAAGTTCACCCTCTCAAAGAGAAATAAACTTTTATTTTGAAAAGAACAATTAAAACTGGAACTGGTAGATATTTTAAATATCCAAAATAAAACACAACAACCAAGAACAACAAAACTGAAATAAAAACCACACATAGCCCTGTCACGATAACAAATTTTGCTGGGCAATTAATTTTCCCAGAAATTATTGTGATATGCAATAATATTGTCATTTTGAAACCATTGTCAACTAATAGCATAAAAATTGTCTAACAATTCAAACACACCTCTCAGGGGTCAATAAACTAATTTCAACAGAACATTTAGAAATGAAACTGGAGGACCTTTTAAATATAAAAAATTGGGGAGGGGCATTGAGGAGGTTTGTATTAGCCACTATTCACATTCAATCCCAATTGATGGCAGAGGGAAGCCCCCTACAAGATGAGGCACATACCAGAAACCGCCACTGCACCTCTGTGATTGTCAATATGATGGTCCACAAGCAAGCAAACCAGCATGGGTGCATTTTAGGTGCAGATATGCTGGTTGTATTATTTAGTTGCTACTGTTTTACCACATAGCGGCTCCACAGGTTCAGTGGTTCACTACGGCCATTCAGTTTGAATCCAAAGCGCTCACAGACTGCAGCTGTCATGTTTGGCTTTTAAACCTGCGTAGACGAGGAGCCCGGTCTGAGGGAATCGTCACACGGTGACGACTAGAGACAGCACTGCTCCGTCTCCATTCAGTTTTATGGAGTTTGCGCGCTGAGACAACAGACAACCTTTGTCTATAAATATATTTTACCCAAAACTCTGCAAATAGCATAGCTTTAGCTTCACCCAGTTCAAATTCACAAAAGGAATGCTACGTTATTTAATTTTAGACAAATATTTATTTTGACAGTTTAAAAGTTAATTACTTGCTTATTTGCATCTACTAATGTCTTTATAATATTGCATAAATAAGGCTTTCTTTCTTAAATTTTATCCTATTAATCTATTGTCAGAATAAGTGATAAAATAATGAATAATTAAGTAATTGGTACTTTTTAATTTTAAACCTAAATTTCAGGTAGGAATAAGATCTGAGAATCAGAAATTAAAAACTTTGCTTGTTCTACCATATCGAGGAAGTTCTTGATAGAAGATTTAGACTGAAACTGAGTGAACAAATTAAGCTTTTGGTTTGTTTTTTTTTTACATTAGGTAAGGATATGAGAAATTATTTGTTTATCACCTTTCCTCACCAATTCAAATTAAATATATCAAACAATTATAATGTCAGCCTCCTAACAAATTTACATTCTGCACGCAAGTGACGTGGATCAAACAGGAATAATCTCTGGCTCATTTCTGCCTGAAAAAAATATGAGATGAAAGCAAAATTAACAATCCATGCAATCTGAGAATGGAATCATGCATGGATTGGATGATTCCAATCCATGCAATCTGAGAATGAACAGACATTTTGAGGTTCAATGGACAACGTTGTCATCGTGTTTTGTAATTACTATGAATTCTATTAATGTGTCATTAACCAGATGATCTAGGCTTAAATGAATCAATAAGTTGATAAAGGTCTGACTCAGGAAAGGACAGAACAACCTGTAATCTATTATGTCAAGTCAGGTTAATAAACACTAAAACTGGTTACTAAATAACCTATTATTGAATGACTGACTATGTCCCTCAGCAAAATTCAATAACCAATTTACTGAGGTAACTTGTAAGAGACTATATAATGAGATGAAGGGCTGCAAAAAAAAAGAGTTGATTTTATTGCTGTAGATGAGAAACATTTTCTGTTTAAAAGGGAAAGACTAATATATTCTGTCAATAAGGATAACAAGTTCCGATAATTTGTAAATCCAAATGTCCTCTTATAAAAACAATGTTATTTAAATTCAAAAAGGCAAAATGCAGTTCAGAAATCACAAGCTATGAGGTGAAATATGTACATTATAAAAAATACTAAGAGGCAAAAGATAGATTAGTTTTTTTCTTATTACTTGCCAGTTCTAATCAGCAACAGTATGTCACTGAAATATTCAAAGTTGCATCAACCTCTGCATTTTTTTAACTTCAGATATCAGTAATTGTCTTATCAGTAGGGCTGTTGTAAAAGAATATTTTAGTAATTGAGTACTCTATAGAATATTTTTACTATTATCCGAGGAATTCTCTATCTCTCGGGTTTCTCTCTGTCTCTCTCAAACGTGACGAAGCGATTCACTTAAAACACACATTGAAGGTTGGGATTAAAATAATTGAATTGATGTACAATTCATGCGAGTGCATTTTCATTCACTAATTTCATGTAAAAAAAAAAAAAAATTCTACTCTAGGTTGAAAAAGCACTACATTTTGGCAGAAATAACAAACACAAGACTCCTAAACACTTCAGATGGTGCGCCAGCTGAACTTCTGCTGACTGACTCTTTGGACTTTAGCCAAGCAACAATCTTGCTTTCCAAAAATGCACCCGCCTCACAGTTTGATCTGTGCATCAACTCAAATCTGTAGAAACGCTGGGTCGTAAATGTAACGATCAGAATTTTCCAGGCAGAATTTCTTTGAGGTCAATTTCACATTAGAGAAGTAAACATGTTGCAGGATATTTGAGAGATGGTAGTTTTGAATACATTATTTAAAAGAAAAGACCAACGTACACATCAGTGGTAGATGGCTAGCAAACTGAAAATGGTGGACGTTTTGATGCATTTAAACTGGGCAATTTTTTATTTATTTATTCTTTTTACTATTTGTCTTGTACATCACAAAAATCAATACAGGGAAAATTGGATGATTCCAAAGAATGATTTATTGATTGCTGCATCTCTCTGCAAATTACTTTGCACTGCATAGAAAAAAGAACTAAAGATGTAATACTGATACTATGGCTGGACAACAGAAGCAAAACATAAGATATGAAGAGTACTGCTCAATGCTACAATCATGATATGCTAATTAGGCCCGTCATACCTTTAAAACGTCACTTTTCTTTTTGCTGTTACAGTTTGTTGTGAATATTGGAGTTGACAAGCTGTTCCTACAAATGCACTTTTGCACGTAACAAGCAATAAATCAATTAAGACTTGTGACAATGGAAATACCATAAAACTACCATAAAACATAAAAAATACCATAAAACTAAACTGGACATACATCAGTGCCAAAAAACAGAATTTGTCCAAAGAGGTTGTTAACTTCATGAGCTCATAACTATGACTCAGCTACCATTTTGGAAGGGCCATCATACCAAAATCTTAACTAGAGACATGTACATTTTCAGAAAATATGGATAGACTTTGCCACCAAATGGACCAAAATGTGAAATTTAGGCCTCTGGCCCATGGACTATACCTCTCTACCTTCAGAAGCTTTATTTAGGGATTGAATAACCATCACCGTAAATAATACATGCACAGACAGCCTGAATGCATTTGTTGAGGTCTAGATAGTTCTTAGTGATGCACGTACTGAAGATGTAAAAACCAGTCATTCCAAATAGATTATTTAACACTGAATCCAACATTTATATGTACATAGATTAAGAATTTATAAACAGATTCAGAATTGTGCCTGATAATGCTCAAGCTGTGTGATCTAACCAACTATTTAGAGTCACTGCACCAAAGCAAGGACGGGAAAAACAATTGCCAATGACCATGACATTTGCCACAGATTATTTCAGTACAATCAATCTAAATGTCATGTATAACATAACTTCTGACGGATTTGTTTTAATCACCGATTAAATATATCAGTCATGGTAAAATAAAAAGAAAAAAAAAGTAGCAAAATCTTTTCAATGGAAAGGTGAGAATATCTGACGCACAATCCAACAGAAAACCGCCGTTTGAAACAGATGTCATTCTCCAAATCCTCCACCGCTTAAAGCTCCCTACAGGCCTGGCTAACACAGAGATCCTTAAACCAGCAGCACTCACCTATATGCGTGTCGGTTTGACCGTGTGGACCAGGCACCTGTACGCTTATCTGTCTGTCCGGCTGCGGGATACATTTCAGGCAAAACGAGTGTAGGCAGGGCAGAAGTTTTGGTTCACAGTCTCGAGTCTGGAGACTTTGTTTACACACAGCGCACGTATCCAGTAGATTAATGGGAGTGGACACCGGCGTTGCCGCCGCCGCCGGGGCAGTCGGAGCTGGAGACGTTTCAGTTGTGTTTCCGCTAACCGGAGCATCCGCGGCAGGAACAGCGTCAACTGCCGACGGTTCCGAGTTGCTGTTGCTAGTCTCGGTGGGGCTGGCGGCGTTGTTAGCGTTACCGTCAGCTTCTCCTGCCGCAACAACTGCGGCGGCGGCAGCAGGCGTAGCAGCAGCAGTAGGCTCGGTTGCCCCGCCAATGCTGTCGTCCACTCCTTCACTGTTGGTATTGAGCTCCTCGTTAGCGTCCTTAGGGGACTCGGTTTCTGCATCTTCCTTCGAATCCGCTTCCATAGCTGTTACCTTGTCTTCGCTTTCTGTGCTAGACTGCTTCTCGACTTGCCCCGAAGGCGCTGGCTCCGCATTAGCTGACGATTCCATCTCCTCCTCGCCTTTGTTATCCGCCATCTTCCTTCCTCTTACAACCGCTGCACGTCCTGCGTAAGTTCTCGAACCGGGAGCACGCATGAGGACGTCTGTTGTGACGTCGAGCGTAACAGCTTAAGACAGATAAACATTTTGTCATATGTCCTAGGACATATGACAGGACATGTAAAAAAAAAAAAAAAAATTGTCACTGAAAAAAAAAAAGAAATGGTAATTAGAAAATAAAACCACCTCGAGTCAGAAATCGTCTGGTGTAGTGCAAAAACGTAAAAAGAAAGTGGCTTGCTGGGTGACATTTTGAAATCAATTTCTTCATTTGTGAAGACATGTAATGTTCCTCAGAAATTCAGTTGACGCACCCACAGTTATTGGAAGGCCTTTTATGTTTTTTTTAGTTCTAAAAATAATGCCAAAACCTTAAATGTAAATGTCATACAGTCTTATTCAATAAATTAGGATATACGTCCTGATCAGGATGGTCAGATTAATAGTGCCTTTCAAAATTAACCTTTTAGCAGGTATTAAATATACTGCGAAATATAAATATGTTAAAACATATGTAATCTAATTAATCTATAAAAAGTCTTTCACTTGGCGATGGAATTGCTGGCAAATGAACTTTACAGTCATACTCTAATTTATGGAATCAGTCTGTATTTGCCTACAGCTGAAAACAGTTTCACAATTCAGTCATTTTTTTGTGAAGAATTATCACATAGTTGCCTTATATTGTCTGATTTTATCAAGTGCTAAAAACATAAGCAACACGAGATTCTCTAACAATCAAAATGTTAAAACATTTCAAAAACAGAAGAAGCAATTGCTGCGTAAACTCAATGAATCCTTGTCCAAAATTTGAAAAACAACATCACATCTCTTGGAATAGTTTGATGTGTCATGTAATTAGTGAATTGTGCAGCTGACTGTCAGCTCTATGCTTTTTTTCGGGCTCACATATGGACTCCACCTAAACTACCCAAAGAAAAATACAAAATGCCCCCCTGTTCATTGTTTTTAATCAACTCTTAAAATCTCCAATGTGGTGAAATTTACACAGACTTGACATTCTCAAACTTTTATTCATGCTTTTTTTTTTTTCATTTAAGGAGTGAAAAATAATTTGAATTGTTATTTTGATTTAAGGAACAATGAGTGATATACAGACAACTTTTCTGTAGTGTTAAAAAAATTAATCAGGATGATCATTTACATTTAATAATTTTAACTGAAAAACATGAGAAATGAATACTGATAAAACAAGATTAACTATTTCTTGTAATAAATACTAGTAATTTCATTGAGCTGACAGAGCTGAAAAGCTTGTCTTTACCACATTGCCGATCTGTTCAGAATATTTAAAAAGCTGATTAGAAAAAGAACTAACGAGAACACAGAAGGGTAATACTGTCTGACGAAGATGGTCTTTCAAGAGAATTCAGTTTTTGGTGATTTTTCTCAGTGGCATTGCATCTTCACTGTTACTGCAAAAAAAGTAGTTTGAGCAGTCCTCCTCCAATCCGTTAGGCGGCAGTAACTACAACTCATACAACAGGATGTAAACATTCTCTTCCGGAAAAGCTTGTAGTTGGAATTACCTACTCCGTTTAGCATTTGAAAGACGTGAACCTTCAAATAAAAACGATAACTAAACAAATTGAAAATGGCCGGAACGGCTTCAGTAGCAGGTGAAGTTTTTGTGGACGCTTTGCCGTACTTTGACCAGGGTTACGATGCTCCAGGTGTCAGAGAAGCGGTGAGTGAAAACATTACGTGTTAACAGAAACGTGTTAGCTGGCTATGCTACATGGATATGAAGCAGCAGAACACCTCGTTGTAGCCTTTGGCATTTCTGCAATTTATTTAAATTGTCTGTAGCGACACAGGCTTAGTAAATATGCTTGGAAACTAATAAAATGAGGTCTTTATAGGCTCTGTGGTGTCTTGTCCTGCCAGAGCAAGTGTATAGTTTACAGCTATAGCTTAAGAATAATGCTTGTAAATGTAGACGTTCATATTCTAATGACTTAGAATTTATGTTGAGTAGTAACAGCTTCCCATTTATAAAATGAGAAGAAGTCAATTCTTGGATATCAACCATAATCATTGTTATGCCACTTCACCCACATAAAGAACTAATTCCTAGAGTGGAATTAGAGATACAAAATTCATTTTTTGCATGATTTTGTACATCCATTTGGGTCTCTACTGGTTTTATAAACAGTCCAAAATCTACAGCTTATTTGCATAAAAGAGGGACGGTCCTAAAATAACTCATTCCAAAAAGAGTTCTAATAGGCAGAACTGAGCAGTTAAAATCTCATTATCTGATAATGATTTTGTGCAAAATAATCTGAAATGGGCAGATAATCATTCTGAGATTATCCGAGAATGATAATCTCAGAATGAGATGCAGGGACCATGTTTTGTATAGCGCATAAATCCATCCTGACATGTTTAAAAGGAAGCATATGTCCTCTTTAACTCAGTCCAGTCAGGCTAAAATAAATTGATTCATGTTCATAGTTCACCACTAAGATAATCTGAACCAAGTTGCCTGCTCCTACTTGAAATAATTCTTGTTCACTTATCATAATCTGTATGAAATGTTGCTTTAAAAACTACATTTTCATGTATCAACACCTCTGATACAGGTGAAACATTTTGATCACTGAAAAGTGAAGAGAATAACACTGATCATTCCTTTATCATGACACCTCTTAATGGCTAGGTGCACATTAGGCAGCAGATAAACATTTTGCCTTCAAACATGGTGTGTTCAGAAACAGAAAAATGGGAAGGTGTGGCGGTCTAAGCAAGTTTGGCCAGCTAAGTCAGAGTACAGCGTGCATTACCTGATCGACACACTTTGATTTTCCTTGAAAAGACTGACATTTTTGGAAATCTGTCAGACATTAATCCTGTTCATTACTTTAGGCTGCGGCGCTGGTTGAGGAAGAGACAAGAAGATACCGGCCTACAAAGAACTACCTGAGCTATCTGCCTACGCCTGACTTCTCAGCTTTTGAGGTGAGGAATCCATTAGACAACCTCTGGTTGATTTTATGAGTTTAGGCAGTGGCAGAAAATTAACAGCATTTGAATGTTTCTTTCCCATCTTTTTGCTCATCAGACAGAAATTATGAGGAACGAATTTGAACGGTTAGCAGCTCGGCAGCCCATGGATCTCCTGAGCATGAAGAGGTAAAACCTTATCATTGCAGAAATGCTGCTTTTTGAGAGGTTTTTTAATGCTAATCCACCAATACAGAAATATACAGTGTACAGTTTAAGTGCACACATTTTTTTTAGCATGGACTTAAACTTTTGTTGTCACTCTTTCTGGAGATATGAGCTTCCGGCGCCCACATCAGGACAGAAGAACGACATAACAGCGTGGCAGGAGTGTGTGAACAACTCCATGGCCCAGCTGGAGCACCAGGCAGTCCGCATTGAGAACCTGGAGCTCATGTCGCAGTACGGAACCAACGCATGGAAAGTCTACAACGGGTAAGAGGCATCAGCCTTTTTCTTCAAAGACTGTTTACTGTTTGAACATGGCTGACATCTCATCCTCCTTCCTCAGCAACTTGGCCTTCATGATTGAGATGGCTCAGAAGGAGCTTCACAAGTTCAGGTAAAGACAGCAAGATGGTGATATTTGATTGCCCAAAGTTCTTTTTTAAAAAACAAAAATAATAATTTTCACAGATAATGTCCTTAACTTCTACAGGAAGCAAATTCAAGATTTGAACTGGCAGCGTAAGAACGACCAGTTGGGAGCTGGAGCCAAACTACGCGAGCTAGAGTCCAAGTATGTCAATGAGAATGCTTGTATGTTTGTCACGGTGTGAAGATGAGACCTCACAGTACTCTTCTATGTCTTAACGTATGTACATTTCCATCCGTAGTTGGGTGTCACTGGTCAGTAAGAACTACGAAATTGAGCGGGCCATCGTCCAGTTGGAGAACGAAGTCGGTCAGCTCCGACAGCAGCAGGGGGAAGAGAACAAGGAGAATATCAGACAGGACTTCTAGAGAACTGGACTTTTAATGGTTTCTGACTAAGATGGACTCCCTTTGGTTTCAGACTGAGAGTAATCTGAGCAAAAAGAAGTTGATATGAAACCACAGCTGTGACTTAGATTGGTAAAAACAACAGTGGAGCAGTTTCAGACACCCGCCGAGAGAAACAAATCTCAGTGGGTGTTCTGGCTTTAAAAGAAGCTTCTTTTTGTGTTTCTGATACACTGGTGGCAGCTTTTTTTTTCTTGCTTTACCGCAGGACTTGAATAGATGCCTTTCAGCCAAGAGGTGTGTTAGCAGAAAGTGTACAGAGCATAAGTCTGTTAAAGACTGCATTAAGTGTAGTTTTACATTATTGATGCATTTTTTTAAATAAATCTTTGTAATAAAATGAATTCCTAAAATATCATTTGAGCCGTTGTCTACAGTTTTCCAATTGTCCAAAAGTTTCTTACTCAGTTCTAATCTACACTCATTGTGGTTATGAATGCTGCCTACTTTCAATAATAGAGCTGAAATGTTTTTATTTTAGGTGGGATGATGGTGTAGCTCCAATGACAGGAGCAAGAATTTGCTGCACAAGTTTGGATTCATAGATTTTTTTCTAACCAGACATGGTAAAAACTTAAGACTCTAAAATAAACAAGAACACTTACATGGTTTTATGCTGAAGTATGCAACTTGTACAAATGTTTTTAATATACTGTTCGTATATTGTGACAGTATGAGAGAATCCGTGAAAAGATCAAGCTCCTCCAAGTGCTACTACTACCATCTGCAGGAAGACGCAACCAGAGCCAGTAGGAGGGGCAACGCGCTGCTCAACGTACTAATAGAGAAACAACTGGAAAACCTTAACCGCCATCATCGGTGGCCATGATAGCTAGCCTGAGCTTTCACAGACGGTTCCACTGTGGAGAACCAGCCAAAGCCTCGCAGAGAGATGGCGAGAGAGATGGAGTCAGCAGGTAGGTACCAAAATGAAGGAGGAAGAAATCAATAGCTATATGGTCGCTACTTAAAGACAATCAGGCGTTTCAGCAAATTGGTCACAGATAATTTTGGATTAAAGCATGACATCAAGTCTATAGAATCAGAATATAAACACCAGTTTATAATTTTACATTTTCTAACAATATTCACATTAATACTTGCGTACTAATGTGAATATTAGTACGCAATATTACGGAGCTTGTCATCAACCAGCTCTATACAGAAGCTTGTTGATGATTGAAAAACCAGATGGGTGAAGGTGTGTATAACTTTGTCCCTGTTGTGGAGGAAATGCACAATAAATTCAAACTTGTGTGCAAGACCTTGAAATCATGACAGTTGTATCAATCTACACTGAAATAAAGCAGTTTAAATTGATATTTAAAAGCCTTAAATTACGACATTAATGCATATGATACTTCAATAAAAACTTTTCACTTATTCTCGGCTGACTCTACCTGCAAAAAATAAATCTAAATTAAAATAGTGACTGTACTCTGACCTGAGGAATAAAATACTCCAAAAATATTTTTCATTTGCATCCATTTGGAGCTTTGGACACAAAGCTTTGTGTGAACAGACCTCATCCTTACAAAGAAGCACTAAACTGGATTTTTATGCATTTGTTAGTAGAGTCCTGTCAAAGTAACAAATTTCCCCTTCACATGAGATATCTTTATACACATTTGTACATTTTGCAATACTCAGAATAATGAATGACAATCTGTTTCTTTATGAAATCACAAATGAATTTTCCAACAATTGCAGACTTCCCATTTTGCAACTTTCTAAAATGAAAGTGGTTGAGGGTTATAACACCATTGAGTGAATTTGAAAAACTTGTTAATATACTTGCTTCTGTCATAAATACACATTATCTCTCCTTACCCTAGAATCAGTAAATTTGTCATTTATTAACAAGTATTGCCACATTCCTTACATTACACCTCTCTCCCCTGTGTGATTACAAGCAGAATTATCTAAATTAATGTCAACTCAGTTTAAGATAAATGAAAGCAGGTTATCTGCATGGTTGTCATTGAAAGCCAGATTTCCAGCATCAGAAAAGAAGAGAGGCAGAGTGGAAGGTAGATCAGGTCTGAGCAGGATCTACAAACAAGAACGAGAACTGAACTTCAATCGAAACCCAGCAGAAAACACTGATGCTTGCGTTCCATAATGTTCTTTTGAATAACTTTCACGTGTCTCATTCACACAGGTTTACAGGCACCATTTAACAGTTTGCAGAGAAACTAAAGTTTTGTTTTTTTAAGAAAAAAAAAAAGAACAACTCAGAAACAAACATTCCCTGTGATAGAATCACTGATTTTAGCTGTGTGCAAAACTTGACAGCCACTTGTAGCAAAAGCTGCAGTGTGGAAGATTGGACCATGCCTCAGTTTTATATACTGAGAGTGTTGAGAGCCGGTACTAGAGTCACAGCATCTGGCAGGTTCTGGTTCTGGTCCTGGCCTCCTTTACTCTGGAGAAACTTCTGCCGATGCCTCTCCTCTTGGCGCTTCTTCTTGTCAAGCCGCTGTTGCTCTTTTCTTTGCTTGTTTGAAAGCTAAATGGGATGGAAAACAAACATAATAAAAGAGCTATCTGCATGTAAATTAAGTATATTGTCAGTTTGAACAGAGCACATATGATGTATATAAATGCAGTTATTTACTCTGCAAACTTGGGATAATTCAGCATAACTCCAAATATCAGAATGCAGCAACAGGTTCCCAAAATGATCGGTGGGATTTGTTGAGGAATTCAACAAGCCTTAGTGGGAAACTTATGGAGCTAAATTGGGACCATAAAGTTTGTATACAAGAAAGGGAAAAAAAAACAAAAAAAACAGAAAAATTACTTTGACACTGAAAAAAACTGTATGAATCTGAAAACAAATGTTCATACTGTAAAAAAAAAAAAAAAAAAGGAAAAAAGAGATGAAACTGAAACAAAAATGTTAAAAAAATACTTGACGTTTTTCTTTTCAGTTTCAGTTTTTTTTTTTTTCAGTTTCAAACCGGTCCTGTTTTAACCTGGGGTGGGGTCACAGATGACAGGCAGCGTGGAATCATGACTAACAACTGTTGCACCCATGGAAACTGGAAATAGCTTTACAACATCTCTGATATTCTATGTGTACGAGATTGGTTTAGAAAACAAACATGCTTCAATTTTATAACCTGCTTATCCTGCTTATGTCAACACACAACACAAATATCGAAGGAAAAAATATTACATTTACAAATCTGCACATCATTTTTAATTTTATTTTAATCTCATCAATATTCACAACATTTTAAATACCCCAGCTTTTTTATTTATATCATTTTATATAATGCATCTTATTTTATGGGAGGATTTAGCATGGGGACATCCAGAGGGATTTAATATGGGACATATGGGAGGATTTAAGTATTGTTTCAGTTTTTAATAAAAATTACTTATTTTCTTATTTGGGAAAAAAAAAAAGAAGAGAAAAAGCATTACATCCCCTCCATGATAGTACCTTGGGCTTTTGAACGTCGCTGCCCTCTCCTGGCTTGTTATGCTCACTGCAGTCTGTGGCTTCAGCTCTGCAGGTTGAACAGGACCCCGATGTGCATTTCCCCTGGCACGGCTGGCCAAGCGATGACCCAGCGAGCCATTCAGCATTTATTGTTGCTGCACTTAGCTGCAGCAGGTTCTCCTCATCACCTGGAGAACGGGGGAAACGGAACGCCATGATCTGTTAGTGCTCACATACATGTAGGGTTGCCACCTTTCAGAAATCAAAATAAGGGACGCCCAATAGGCCCATGTCATCCTTCTCTCATGAGGTGAGATGGTCGCTGCAGTGGTAGACATTATTTTGTGGGAATGTTTTTTGTTTAAAAAAAAAAGTGATTCATAGAGCAAGCGTTCATTTGAATACCCCCAAATTGTACTCTAATCAGAGTAGTATACATTCAACGGGTTTTTACTTAAGTAGAAATAAAAGGAACAGCCTAATAAATGACTTAAGCAAGTGAAAAAAATATTTGGTAAAATTTCTTCTCAAGTACTGAGTAACTGCACCAGATTTAATATTTTAGACTTAATTCATCAGACAGCCAAAAATATAAGGTTAAGTGAAAATTCTTGTGTTTTAAAGAGTATTACCAAAATATTTATACAAATACGGAGTTAGTTTTGGACACTGGTTCTAGACCACACGAGGGCAAAGATGGTCAGTGTTTCTTCAGTGTTTCACACTTAAAGAATGAAAAAAAAAACAACAACAAAAAAACCCAGGAATATTTCATCATTTGATATACCAAGTGACATTGTTCAGCCTTGAATGTGCATCTTCCTACTCCCGTCTGTATTTTAAAAGAGGTTTTGCTCCTAAGAATGTGGCGGAGAATCGGGTAGAGGACGTTTTAGAAAGACGCAGGTTGACAGCAGCTCACTGTGGCTGCGTAGTGTTGGTTTCTGGCAAACCGTGACGGCAGCGTCGGACCGTAGCGTTCTGGGGTCCTGTTTAGCTCCCGCCACGACAATTTAGCTGACCTTAATATTTTCTGTGTTTTACTTTTGTCATTGTTCTTACACTTAATGCTGATATGTGTCTGATAGGTCTGATATTTTATAAAAATACGGAACAATTTCTGTCCCGTATCAGTTCAATACGGGTCGCAACATTTAACAGCCAAATACGGGACGATTCCGTATTTTACCAGCCAGGTGGAAAAACTTCATACATACAACAAGTAGCATCTAAGAGCAGCTAAAGTTTTATTTAGCTACTAACCCTGGATTCCCCGGTTCTTGATGGAGCTCAGGATCACGTTTTCTTCTTCACACGCTGTCGGCAAGGGTTTCTTTTGTCTTTCCCTCTGACCGTCTCCAAACACACGCTGCTGGCTGTGGGAATTCTGAAGGGTCTGGAAATCGTGAAAGCATCTCAGTTAGCAAAGCATTAGAACACACACAATCTGGATACATCTCCGCATCTGCTCCAGCTCTGGGGGAATTTAGCAGGGGGGCATAGCCTTATTTTGGAGGGGCAGTGTAAACAAGGCTTTTGTTTTAGTATAAATATTTAAACCTTTATGTTACCTTTCAAAAAAAAATCACCATGTTTGGTATAAAGAATAAACAATAAGTACGTAAACACTGACATGCATAAAATGTTGAGTAGTTATGCTCAAATTTGGATAAACATTGGTTCATACATCACAGAAATCTAAGGGCTCCAATCTCTGAAGTCTATTTCTTTGAACGCAAAATCAATCTACTCTAGTAAGAGTATACATAATATTGCTCAAGTAAAAGAAAAGAAGTACCGTGGAGTAAAACTACTCTTAGTACTTTTTTTCCCCCTCAAAAAGTTACTCAAGTAAATATAAACGGTGCTACCCGCTTTTGAACATAGATAACAATATCAAATAACAATATTAAGCTTATAAGCAAGCTTAATGTGATGTATTGGCATTAGCTTGTCATCATTCAGCTAACATTCCCTGCATCCAACAGCATTACTTGACACACCTGGTTAGTTTGGGGGAAAAAATAATGCAAAGTTCTTTGCCTTTTGCTGGTTTGTTCCCACGACTCTAACACACACACCAGCATGCCGTTCTGCACAGCAGCAGGTCTCAGTCACTGCCGCGCCAGCATCTAGCGGTCATGTTATGTTCAAAGGCGGCTCATAAAAACATGTCACGACATATTAACAATGGATTAAACAGTTTACAGGACTGAAAAACGTGCAGGAGAACGAGAGCACAGATACGGGAAGAGGGGGAACAGGTGGGACCTTGACAGGTCTCACCTGTCGAGGTCGACTCCCCTTGCCGCATGTTTTTTTTCCCCCCTTCCTGTCGGACTACCGTCAGATAAAAGCCACTAGAAACTCCTTATAAAACAAAAGAACTACCTCAATGCGTAGCTGTGCAGGACTCTCAGAGTTGTCTCCGACTCGCCGCACGCTGTCATAGTGATCTCCGTATCTGTAGGCGATGTGCAGCTCTCTACACGCTTGCTTCTCGACACCATTTATCTGCCAAGGCGACACAACTAATGAAATACAGGTGCGTTGGTGTCCCACGGTTAAAATAGTATGAGCTCATGTGATGTCATTTGATTGCCTCATCCTGTGGTTTGATCCCTACCTCCCAAAGTGGAGCATTTAGCTGATGAATGACCACTTTCACTTGCTGACTGCGAGCAAAAGCTACAATAGCATCATTGCCAGCAAAGGTACCGGACTGGGCGAGATTGGACACTGGAGGAAAAGAAAAAAATAAGTCAGTTTTTATACATTTTACAAGATACAATATGACTGTATACTATAGATTACTGTTTTATGTAAAATGTCCTCTCAAATAGAATTGATAAATTATCTCTATTTGACTAGAAATTTAGCTAATAAAACATAAAAATTGTTAAATTAATGAAAACAGTTTTCTTATAATAGTAATGAGGATTTGCACACTTTTCCCATTAAGCACTTTTCAAGCATTTTCAATGCAAGTTTTCAAACTTTTCCACACTTTGGAGATTAAAACAATACAAATTAACTAGAGAAGACCATTTCAATTCACCATTATAGATCATTTATTTCAGTTAATGTGTTGTGGTAGTATTCTACATTCAAAAAGGCAAACTACAATATAAAAATGTTCTGAAATGTCTCTCTCTCACACACACACACACACTATATACCTGACTTGTCTCAGAACAAAACACTAATTTAACAAAAAAAAGAGCCCCTAATTTCAATAACTAACATGCAAAATATAAATCACTGAGTCATAAGGAATAATAAACACTCATTACATTGCTGACCTTCCTGCTCATACACAAACTTATGTATTTGAAGAAAGTTACACAAAAATCTCTAAAAAAATGTCTTAGATTCCAGCATTTAGGAGATAGAAATAATTTGGGGAATTCTAACTCACCTAAAACAAGAGAGGTTTGGTCTGAGTTAACTTCAGACAGTGACAAAAAAAATGTGTATGTCTTTTTATTAAGTGTGGGACCTGCTTTCAACAATAAATATAGATAGCACTTTGTGGCAAAACTGTGCAGTTTGTATTTGAAGCACTTTCAAGGATCTGATGCAAATATCTACCACTTTTCAAATCTTGAATTGAAATTCATGCATTTTCAAGGATTTCAAGCCCCTGCATGAAACCTAAAAGGAAATGACAACTCTAAAAAATGTTTCATCACTTCAAGCCTGCAGACAAAAACTTCCAGGAGTCACTGCTTCGACATAAACTATACATTAAACAATCCCAGAATAATCAACGATTGGTATAACATTATTCAGCTTAAAATAAAAAATAAAAATAAAAATTTGTGTTTCCAACTGCCTCTTTCTTACAGTGCTGTGGAAAAGGAACATCATCTTCAACGAAAGGCTCAAAGTCTTGTCGATGGGACATCATGTACTGGACGGTCTCCTGGCGAAGCCGCAGATGACCCCGCGAATGCCCCTCTAACTGGTCACCGAGCGCTCTGAACAGGCAGTTCCTGTAAGAGACAGAGATCATACATAATGATTGATGTACCTCATTACTTGCTATATGGAGAAAAAAAAGCTCTGTCTGAGTTAAAGAAGCTATTGTTCCAGCCTGTCCAATGGGGACGGGTTAAAAGGTCCTCTCTCAACAAATTGAAGACCAGTGTGTAATAATCAGAAAGATTATTCTTTAGTTAAAGAAAAAAAAAAAGAAGTTTTATCTTTACAATTAGATGAGGGCAAGATAAGCTATTTTGAAAGAGTTGAGAGAAAGGCTTTTCAACAGGACAAACTAAAAAAAAGACAAAGAAAAGGAAGATATTTTGTCCTAGAATTGCAACTCTCCCCCTCACCCCCCAAAAACTAAGATCATGGGAAATGCTTTGTAGCAGCCACCAAATGAGACATGGACTGTGTTTAGATAAAGAGGGTTTGAAAAACTCTTTTTTACCTGTAACAAATAAAACCTTCTATAATTGCATTTTGTATCAGGTTCAGGACGGTTATCTTGATTTGAAATTAAAATGTAATTATTTGTGTGACAAAAAAAATTGAGAAATATATAAACATAAATAATTTTAGCCTAATTACTGCTCTGAGTAGTTAGGTATGTTCTTTCAGCAAATGGCCTGTTATGAGTCTGTTAAAGATTAATCCATTACTAAATTAATTGACAATTATTTCAATAATTGGCTAATCACAATTAATTGTTTTCAGCCCTCGATCCAAAACACCAAGATCAACACACATGACAAATATAAACAGTTCCCCATCTCTTACCCATCTCCCGGGACTTCTCTCAGCTTTAGCCCAAGTGCCTGGAGCTGATTGGAGAAGCTGACATACTCTGCCCCTTCGTCGTTGTCCTGAGGGCGGTTCTTTCGATCTTTTGCAATGGCACGGCGAGCTGCTCGTTCATCCCTCTTGCGCTCCAGTTCCCCCTTTTTATTGCTCTTCACAGGTTTCGCTGTCTGTTTCCGAGACATACTTTAATACTCTAATCGTTTCTTCGTGCCCGGAGCACCAAATAATGTCCTGTTTTGGCAACTAGATGGCACTTCATTAAATAATTCCAGTCTTGTGCAACCTAAAAACACGGAAAGACAGGGAGGGAAATGAAACTGATCAGTGAAGACGGATACATGTTGCTACAAAGTAAGAATAGATATTATATATTCTATTAAAATAATACAATGTGAAGGTGTAAAAATAGTATGTAAGCTTTTACCAAAGATCTCCCACTTAGCTATTACGATTTTCCTATTGTTCTTTTTTCTTTCTATAGAAAGAACAACAAAAACTGTCAAAAAGATGCATTCAGTCTAAAATGCAAAATAAAATATGTAGAAATTATTTTAATAGGAACCAGGTGGTATGACATTATATTAGAAAGATAACCTTGAGTAAAAATGCAAGGCGACATGGTATTTATGCAAAACTGTTTTCAAAACTGGATTAAAAAACAATAGAAACTCAATACACATTTCTACTGCATTAAAGGCATAAATTATTAAAGTTATAATAATGTTACCTAAAATATGTATGTATAGTGATTTTCAAACATAGATACAAGCAAAATACAGAACTAACACCTGTAATATAAAGTGCAACTTACTCAAATCTCATACAGATTGAAACTGATAAATAACCTGAGCCTATCTGTAAAACAACTTTGAAAATGGTTTATTTATGATACCAACAGATTTAAACTAAAAAAAAAAATTCATAGTATGAATTTTTCTTATTTCAAAATATATTTTTAATGTAATGTAGGTGTTTCCTTTTCCTTTGTAAATCAGAAAAATGAAATAAGTCCATACTGTTCTTTAAAAGCATCTCTTAATTAATCACGTAACTGTAGTGTTCATTAAAAAAAAACTTTTTGTTTTTTTAAGATAAGATAGTTAGACTAATAGCATGCAGGGTTGTTGTTTTTTTTGTCAGTCCTACTAAATTACCACTTTTGATTAATGTAAGAATTTTTAAGAAATTTGAGAAAAACAAAGTGCTTCCAGACTTTTGTCGTAAGGTTGTTCCAAATGAGACGCAATAAGAAATACATGGCATCTAAACAGAAGCCAAAATGTGAATTAACTTTTAAAATAAAAACTTTCAGTAATACGTTCGCATTCTGTCTCTGTGTTGTTTCCTTATTCTGTTCATAAGTGTCATAAGCTACATTTTAAAAACCGATAACGCATAATTAGACGGTGAAAGAAGCGGTGTTTTATGGTATACTTTTTCAGTTAATATAGCTTTAAATGTGTTGCCTGTCTTCCTTTTTTAGGCAAAGGCCTATTACTTTAGCTTTTTATTAGCAAATAAAAAGCTAAAGTAACAGCCCGGTTACTTCATTTTTATATGCATAAAATTGCTCGGCAGAATTCAAATTAACATGTAAAACGCACTAACTACTCAATAAAGTCGGGTGTTAGCTGTTGTCAAATGGTTAAACGTAACTTCATTTTTACTGTTAGCTTAAATGACAACTACCCGGAGCTAAATGGAGAAAATAACCGATCCAGTACATCCAGTTTTATCGACCCGCTTTCAACACTCCGTCTACCGAGTCGCATTATGTCTTAACTCAAAGACTCTTACCTGACATGTGCGGAAAGTTATGAGTTTTCTCTATGTTTATGCATGTTTTGGTTCAGACAAAAACATTTCGCGACTACGTATTTGTTTACAACTGAAGTTCCGCTTACGTATTTGTGGTACGTCAGTACGTACGGAAGCCATAAGGGGCCAAACGCGCATTAAAACCGCTCCACAATGTCGAAACAGCCATAAAAAATATCAGATCTATCTGTCTGTCCGTAACAAACAACTGTGGCTCAATAAAAAAAAGAGTCTCTGTATCAGATCTGTAATAAATCTTGCCTCTTAATAACATCCACCTTCTGCCAATCATGTAGATCCAGTCACCCTCAACTATTTGTGATGACACCACACAGTTGGTGAACATGACGTGGGGGTGGAAACTGCACGACAGAGTGAGGACAATTTTAGTCACAGCGACTGTCTGACAAACTACTGAGCAAACCAAAATAATAAAGAAATGTACTTCTCTTTGTTATATATTCCTTTTGCGCATTTATCCCAACCAGCTGTGCAGGTTTGGATTAAGTCTAGTGAGTTGTTGGCTTTGTCTTGGCAGATGTACACTGGCCTGAAGGTTACATTTGTGCATGTGCAGCACTCTCACCAGAGAGGAACAGTCAGCCAAGGGTGACTGAAAGACAGCATTTTATCTGAATGCAGACATACTCACCATAGCATGTGTTTCATTCATGTGTACATAGATAAGTACTGATATTCTACTTCAGTTGGACTTACAGTGCTTGACAAATTACTGATACATTTTGATTTTTTTCCCGCACTTTTCTTTTTTTGTTGCAACCACAAACATTTATGCATTTCATTTATATTTTATGTAAATGACAAACAATAAGGAAGAAAAGTAAATACATTTTATTTACATAGCACCTTTCACAGGTAAAAAAAAAAAAGAACTTAAAATATTTTAGGGATAGGAGTTTGCTCTGCAATTGGGGGGTTGCTGGTTTGTCCATCCTTCTTTGTTGTTGTGTCCATGGACAAAACACTTCGCCTACCTTTGCCTGCTGTCAGACACCCTCAGGGCACCTGTGAGTGCTATCTGTATCCAGTAGCTTGCCACCATTAGTGGCTTGAAAGATTTTTTTTGCTTGTACACAAGATGTAATAACTTTGAAGTTGCTGTCAGCCTATCAGTCTAAAGGTGGATCTTAAATTATAATACAGTTGAAAATTGAGCCCAGTGCTTAGTAGAAAAAAAACAATCAAAACCAGGAGGCGGGTCTTAGTGCTGTCAATCAAGAATATGAATAGGACCCAATGCAGAGTACTGTACAGTACTGTTCAGTAAGAATTTGAAGAGCATCTCCTATAAGAGATATATCCTCCACTGTGATGCTGTTCTTCTTTTTATGGCGCTTTTCAAAAAAACTGAAAGTGTGCAATACCGCCACCATCTGGTCTGGAATGTGAACTGGAGCTAATGCCGTTCACTAATCGATAGATCTTACGTAATACATCTGGAAATGGACCTGGTAAAAAAATAGCTTCTGTGTTTTAATTAAAAAACTGAAAACAACAGATCATATTCAGAGAGATGTAAAACTGAAGATACCTGCTACATTTAGTATTAAGGACAAATAATGTTTTTGTTTTAGAACCTCTGTCACTAAAGTGTCGATGTTTAATATTTTGAGGCATGAACACATTATTTACTTTGTTAAACAATATTACATCAAGTTCCACTATAAGAATTTTTATGTTTTTTTATTCTATGCCATTTTAACAAAATAGTAAGATTATTAAGTCACCTATAATAGCCTAAGGTATGCACTGAGATGTAATTTAAAACATACTGAAATTTCAGTATATTTAATAGTTTGTTATTAATGTAAGCTTTAAGTGAATTTTAAAATATTCCTTTTTGAGCATATATTTTACAATACACACAAAATATCTTTAAAAGCATATTGTTTCATTGGTACACTTGAGCAAATACATATTTTGTTCACTTAAAGGATGTTGTATTTAATATATTTCTTAAAAGTGTATTCTGGTACAATTTTATTTAAGTATATTTAAAGTTATAATGTCAAAATTAGTACCAGTATGCTGTTAGTATACTTTGTATATATATTTATATGCAGTACATTTAATACTTAGTATACATACATATATACTAAGTATATATGTATGTATATACTTACATATATACTTACATTTGTACATGTAAGTATATATGTACATACATTTGTACATGTACATGTACAAATGTATGTACATGTATGTATATATGTACATACATTTGTACATATGCAAATGTATGTTTGAAATATGCAAAATTACTTCACCTTTGTATCCTTCCACCAAAGCACAACCACTTTATTATAAACCTTCCTGAATACATACTGTGCATGTATAAAAACGTGCTGATAGGGAACCAAAAGTGGCTCCAGCCCACAGGGGCCCCAAAATCTCCTAAATCCGGCCCTGCACAGGCCTACAGAGACAGCTTGCAGTTCCACCTCTCCTCTCCTTTTTCTCTCCCCTCCCTCTTACCGCCCACTGTACACACTGTCGCGCTCGCGCGCACACGCAAAAGCAGTGGAAGTGGGTGCTCGTGTAGCTGCTGGAAGCCAGGATGGGATAATCATGCGCGTCTGGCTCCGGGCGTTGATGCAGTTTGCCGATGCTGGATAGGGACTGGTCTCGGGGCGCAGGGTGGGTCTAGGTGCAGGCCACGGTGCTGCTTGCACCGCGTCTTGATGTCTATCAGGCCAATCCGAGGAAGACTGTAGGGCGATGGCCGCGAGAGGTGTTGGTGCTGCAGCTCTTTGAAACGATCTCGCCTGATGGAGGACGGGATTCACCGGCACTGAAGCGCAGAGCGGGGTCTGGAGGAACTTGGGGGGTGTACAGGGGGACCGAGGCATTCCCGTCTTAGAGGATACAAAAAAAAAAGAAAAAAAAGAGAGAGAGACGCATTTTATGATTTCTCTTTGAGTGATGTTAATTTGAACGTTGGAATAGAGGTGGACGGGGAGAAACGGAGCTAGAGCAGTGGATTCCTTTCGAATCGGCAATTAAGGAGCGGACAGCCTCTGTGGAGCCGCATCCGTCCATCCGTCCGACCGACCGACCGTCCGGGGTGGTGGTGGAGGTGGTGGGGGACCTTACTTGGATGGAGAGAGGGTGCAGTGGAGG
Organism: Poeciliopsis retropinna; assembly: GCA_010277075.1. Lineage (NCBI taxonomy): Eukaryota > Metazoa > Chordata > Actinopteri > Cyprinodontiformes > Poeciliidae > Poeciliopsis > Poeciliopsis retropinna. The sequence continues at coordinate 5,023,130 of VMRM01000009.1, forward strand.
CTGAGAGAGAACGGCTTGCCGTGTGTAGGAGGAGGAGACGGAGGGAGAACCGGGCAGTTTGAAGGGCCGGGGAGCCAGGAGCGGCGCGGCGGCTCTCATGAGCGGCTCCTGCCGGGAGAGAGCGCCCACAGCCCAGCCGGAGCGTCTCCACTGCCGCGGGTAGAAGCCCGGGCTCCAGGACGGCTGTCAGTTTTGGAAGTTTTGATGCATATGATCACAACCACCATGATTTTTATGATTCTTGGTGCTTCAGTTGTAATGGTAAGACATTCTCACCTCCCTCAGATGCAATGTGATTTCTTCTTTTTTCTCTCTCTCTCTCTCATTTCCACACAGAGGCTATAAGATGCCAAAGATTTTTTATATATTTTTTTAACTTACATAAATATGATAATTTTTTTGAGACACCCTATCAGTGTGGCATGTGGAAGTAGGTAAGCCAGTCTATAATTAGCCTACCTGCTGTCATAAATAAATCAGTTGGTTTTCAAGCAACAGTCTCCTTCTCTTAGAAACGAGTGTGTGTGTGTGAGAGAGAGAGCTAGAGAGAGAAAAAAAAAAACCCTGCCATTTTCCTCCTTCTGGTTGTAATTCCCATTCTTTCTGAAAACCCTTCGCTGTGTGTGCTGATAGTTTAGCGCCGTTGCTCGACATGTCCCAGCTGACTGGCGTGGTTCTTTGCAGGCGATCGCCTGTCTAATGGACATGAACGCACTACTGGACCGCTTTCACAACTACATCCTACCGCATCTACGAGGGGAGGACCGCGTCTGTCACTGCAACTGTGGAAGGTAAATACCAGCATCCTCCTCCACAACGTGTGGCATGAATAATGCTGTGCTGTGTTTCCCCCCTCTCTGTCTTTCCTTTATCTTCCCCCGGCACAACCATCACCGCCACCCCGTCTGTTCTTAATTGCCGGAGAGGCCTGGAAGATTTGAAGCGGTGAAACCCCGCAAAGCCTCCCTGATAGGCTGCCGTCCTATTTGCGCTCTTATAGCCGCGGTTTCCAGCTGAGGTCCTGATATTTTTCTTACATAAAGCCCGATCTCGCTGGGTTTTTTTTTTTTGTTTGTTTGTTTTTTGTTTTGCAGTATATAGCGGCTGACTGTAAGGCTTTGCTGCATGCAGGAAGGCGTGTGTGTGTGTGTGCGCGCGCGCGCGCGTGTGTAGGACCCATTAATAGGTAATGAACTATGAGCGACAGTAGGCCGTTTAAAACAATCTGAGCATCAGATGCGCTGTGCGGTACAACAGCTCTCACATTCACCGTGTCACCGACAATATAAGCCTAGCCAGACGACTTACTGACCACAGTTCAATCCAGATATTTGCATTCACCGTGTAATGTTTTTTTTTTTTTCTGTCATTAAATCAGGAAAATGTTTTTGAAAAATTCCTGTGTTGAATACCAACAAGTATTTCTAAATCATTTGCTAAATTACAGCGATCATTGTCATTATTTATGTATTTATTTATTTTTTTATGTTTTAGAAATCAGAGGTTGACACAATAAGATCAGATGATGATGTCATGGCTTTTTGGGCGCTTTTGAGTCAGGTGGAGTCACACCTGTGAGCAGACCCCAACTGTTGTCCTTATTTGTGTGACATCATGAGGAAAACAAGCCAAGAAGTCAGGAAGAGAGAAGTGGACCTAGTTCATCCTTGCGTTAACTTTCCACATAGTCATCTGTTCAAGAAAAAACAAAAAAACAAAAAACAAAACAACCACAACAACCCAATCTGTGTCCCAGACAGGAAATATCCCCCCCACCTCTCCCAAAAAAGCAAAAGATCCAGTGAAACAAATCCTGTACCTACATGGACTGAAATCAGTCCAATCATTGAGGATGAAGCAATAACTCATTAGCAAAAACACTCGGGCATGTAGAACTTCATTTCTGACAGGTCAGACATATCTAGGCCTGTTGCAATAATTAATATATTGCATAATAAATTTAAACAAGCTCAATTTTTTTTGTTTTTTTCCCCCTTTCTTTCTCTTTCTACCAAAAATTGGATGACAAAAGTCTTCAGTCTGGTGCTTTTTTCTGTAACTAGCCCCTTTTTTTGAAGGTCAGTTTTGTTTACAGAGACTTCAGGATTCATTTGTTTCTGTTGTGTTGTTTATTTAGTTAAAATATTTAATACACCATCCAGTTGGAGTGCTAAATGTTCATTAGAATTTGAATTTTCTCGATCTTTGAGAATGTGCTCTTGCATTGTTGTATCACTCACGTCATGTTACTTGAAAATGGTCTCAAAACAACATTATCAGTTATCTCAACAACTTCTGGCACAATTTATCATCCAGCAAACTGTGTTCTTGTTACAGGCCTCTATATATATCTACAAATATATGATTCTCAATACTACCAAAACTCTTATTTACACAGTAAGGAAGCTGGCACAACTTCATATTATCATCATAAGGAAAGAATGTTAAGAGGTGATTTATTTCAAAACATCGGCTGTTGTCTGGTTTTGTAGGTTTTGTTTTTGTTCGCTCTTGTATTTGTCTGCTCGGGTAAATTATTTGAAAGTGGGCTATTGTTATAAATTCTATATTTCTGCATTATTCAGTTCCTTTGTTTTGAGTTTGTTTTCTTAGTTATTTACTGAGTTTTGTTCAGTTTGGTTTAGACCACTGTGTTAACATTAGTATTTAGCTCTATATACATATATAGACATCCTGTTCTGTATTTTCTCCTGTTTTTAGTAGTCACCTGCCCTCACTTCCCTGCTTAGATTCTCCCATCACCTTTTCTGCATTCCTCTAATTGGCCTCACCTGGTTTCATCACAAACTCCAGTCCACATTGTTTAATTTATCTGGTTATTGTGTTTCACAGGTTGTTGTTATCCTCCATCTGCTAGCTCCTTGGTCTTCACTTTCTCTGTCTATCTTTGAATCTGTTTTAACCAATCTGTTATTGGCTTAGTTCCTAAGTGACTTCAGGACAAGAAAGTTTTAGGTTAGTTATCAAAAGCCCTTCTCTCAGTCCCCTTGAAATGTAGTAATTTAGTCAGAAAGGATCAAAATTTCAGCAAACTATTGTAGCAAACCTATAGAGCAATGAACTAAATATTCTGCTTTTAATTAATCGTTTGAAAATTCAGTGTTTAGTTTCCAATTTAAATGTTTAATTTGGAACTACATATTTAGCTCAGACTTAAACATTTAGTTGGGAAAATCAATATTTAGCTTCCTAACTAAATACTTAATTTGAAAGCTAAATATTTAATTTGGAAGCTGAATATTTATATGGTGAATTAAATACTTAGTTTGGAAGTCTGAAATGTATAAATATATGAACGACGTGGTGAAAATATGACTTTGAAAATTCAAACTTTTTTCTCTATAGCGGGCTAAATAAACCAATGATTCACTGCATAACGTTACCATCCTCTCCCAGCATATGGGTGAGAAGGGTTTTCATTATCCTGGCATTTAAGGAAATAGAAATGACTTTTGTAATTCTAACTGACCGAAACCAAGAAACATTTGGTCTGATTTCTTGTTAGTGAGAAAAAAATATCCCTGTTTTAAACAGTCAGTAAATATCTAGTTGTAGCTGAATATGTGTGTGTGTGTGTACAGACTGCTGGTGGCCGGTCAGGATGTTTGTTCTCACGGAGGGAGCTCGTTCGAAGTGTGGGAAAACATCAGCAAGACAGTCATTATTAATATACGAAAATGGGTTTAACTAGCATTAAAGGACTTTCCCTGACCAGTTTCTGAGCAAAGGGTAAAAAAATATAACTTCGGGGCTTGTTCTGCACCAGCACATGATGTTAATATTGGTTAAAAAATGTAAAGACAAAATCCAAAAAGATGCAGATTTTTTCTTTTCTCCTGACCAGTTCACGCTGGAACACTAAGACAAGATTACCAATAAAGCCAAACAGCAGTGTTGGGGCTAATGTGTTAGGAGTTCATTGGCAACATTAAGAGTTGCCGAGTCAGATCAGAGTAATCTTCTCCGTAAAGAATAGATGGAGTCAAGACAGACACTTCTCTGAGTTATAAATGCACAATGCATTTTATTTGGATATTATGGTAACACAAAATAATCATGAAGTGTAAGCAAACTGTGAATGCTTTAAAAAGAGCTTCACAGATTAAAAATATGAACATTGACGCGCATTTGTCCTTTATTCTATTGCCCATAAATACAATTCAATGCAACTGTTTGGCTCCAGAAGACACCTAATTAGCAAAAGCGAGTCTACCTGTGTGTAATTGAACCTCAGTATAAATCCAGCTGTCTTGAGATGGCCCGAGAGGTTTGTTAGAGAACATTAGTGAGCAAACTGCATCATAAAGGTCAAAGGAAGCAGCAGACAGCTCAGGGAGAACCTTCTGCAGAAGCCGGGTTAGTTTATGAAGCAATAAGCTCTCCTCCCCTCACATAGTTCAATTCATGGAACAGAGCTATGTGAGGGGAAAGGTTAGCTGCACACCTACAGGCCAGGTGAGGGGAGCATTAATCAGGAAACTAGCCAAGTTGCCTATAATCTGAAACTTGCTGGTGGCAGCATTGTGCTGTGGGGATGCATTTTCTCAGCAGGAACAGGAAAGCCGTTAAGGAGCAGAAGAAAAACTACAAACGTGCAGCCAGAACTACAATGCTACATTAAAGCTTAATCATGTGCTAGAATGACCTAGTTAAAGCCCAGACGTTTACCCAAATGAGAATGTATGGAAAATAATTTTAACAGTAGTAATAAATTATATTTAATAACATTAGTTCTAATAAAAATAAATTATAAATTATTACTAATATTTAATTTCTGTTTGGGGTCAATAAAGTGCTGTGGAATGTAATTGAAAGGCTCTCTACTCATTTTTTGGGGGTTGGATTGAATACTAATGCACATCTTTAGACTTTTTGTTTGTATACATGTTTGACAGTACATGTAGACAGTACTTGTATTATTTTGTTGTCACTGCTTTTTGGACCGTCAAAAAGTTCAAAGAAACAGTTTTTGGTCATAATGTGACATGTGAAAAGTGAGAGAGGTAGGAATACTTTTGCAAGGCAATGCAAATCTAAATGTATGAAAATGGCTTGAGAGTAATGATAATTCATAACTGACTAACTTACTTTGCATTCAAACTGCCCGGCTCACTGCTGGCAACGAGCTCTGAGATTCAGAGGTGAGCAGAGTGCCCAACAACTGCAAGGGTAGCGATACTTCAAATTGTTTTTATTCAAGCAAAATCAAAATGTAATCGTCCAAGACATATCTCAGGTATTTGGTAAAATGGCTACTCAAATACTGAGAAACTGATCAAACGTTACATTGAATATTTATTCAATGTAACAGAATAAATACTTCCCAACTCTGCTGAAGACGTCACCATGTTCCTGGACATCAGTCAAACCTAAGTAAGAGTCAAACCTTTTAGTGCTCAGGTTACTGTGACCACACCTTGTCTTCCACTGATCCAGAAACCCCCCTGAACCAGAACCAGTCGCCTGCGCTCACATAAAGAGCAGGAACCTTCGATACGTCAGTGGAGAGGAAGAGAGAGGGAAGCTCTGGCTCTGTCTGCCTGCCCTTCCGTCCGTGACAAGTGGAGGTGCCAGGATGGCCGACGGCATTCACCTTAGTGCCGTCGAGGACACAGCTTTATGTGTCAGCTCGTTTGGCTTTGTCCGTATTCTGATTTGGACGCCGTACGGATGAACCCTTTCGGGTAGATTGAAGCTTGAAGAGCAGCTGCTGCCTTTGTGGCTGGAATGTCGAAGTGGGTGGAGATTTAATCATAGGCTGCACAAGATGTAGGTGAAACAAATACAGTTAATAAAGAATCAAATAATTAAAAATTTTGGTTGATTTGAAAAAAAAAAAAGAAGGGTTACATATAGTTCAGCCTTATTCTCAGGAGACTCCACACTCTAAAAAGTGTATTTGGAGTTATTTACATTAATCCCACTTAATTCTTTTGGTTTAGTGATGACAACTTACTTTGACTTTACTTGAAACAATTAAGTTCAATGTATCTGTATCCTTCGTCTGACGTCATGATGCAAGCTTCACTAGGGACAGATCTGGTACCGAATGACTTTCCTGTCCAACTTTTCTCAAATGAAGGCAGCTGAACAAAACAAAAAGGTCCTTTCTTGGTTTACTTCTTTATTTGAAGTAAATTATATGACTTGAGTAAGACTGACTTAAATTTGTCAAGTGTTGCACAACTGCAACACACTTATCAGTCGCACAAAAAATGTACAGTTGTAAGCTTGACTTGTGTGACAATCCTTGCCATGTTTTGGGTTTCAGGCCTTAAACAGAGACAAAGTTTGTCCATGACTTAAACTGTAAAATACACACTTGTTGGGGCGAAATCACAATATATCTGTGCGAAGCTTGACAGTTTAGTTTATCGCCTTCCGGTCTTTGTGAATTCCTGAAAAGCTCTGCTTTACATTTGCGAATGTCTTCAGACGTCGCCATCAGTTCAAACCCCGCTATCAGTGTACAGTCCCAGAGTGCACCTGTACTCGCTCTCAGCTGTCAGATCTCTGAGCTCCCGGTGTGTTCCCGTGCGATGTTCTTCAGACATCTGTCTGCGTCATTAGCCTATATCTGCTCCCAGGAGGGCGGCTAATGTCAGTGAAGGTTTTCATATCCACTGGAATGGCAGCGTGTTGCAGAGGAGGCCAGGAAGTAGAAGCGATGTACGTGAATCTTGATGGATTTCTTTTAAGATTTTTTTAATGGACAGGCTTTGGTTGCATGTTAGCCAATCAGTATTTTCATGATGTTTGTTTCAGTCTCTTTAAGTCTTCTGTGAAACATCCATCCATCCATCCATCCATTCATCCATCCATTCACTTATACCCTTATCCCATTGGGGTCGAGAGGTGTGCTGGTGCCTATCTCCAGCTGTCGTGAGTACAATACATTCAAATTCAATTCATTAAAATTTAAGAATATTTTATTGATCCCAAAGGAAATTTTGGTTATTGGTTCTCAATAGAGGCATTTTCTGCCCATATTTGACTTTTTCACTACAGTCTAAACGGCTAAATCCTGATCTTTTCACCCCTCCAAAAAAAAATAAAAAATCCAATCGGAGTTACTTCCATATGTGGAACTAATTAGATTAAGTTTCACATGGTTTTCAAGTCTGAATGGTCGTGTTGCATTTCATCCGAGTTTTATGTCATTGATGTGAGACGTGTCATAATTCGGCACTAGAAAAAGCCAGGCGCGGGACACCAGGATGTAAACAATGGCTGAAAATTGTTGTTATGAACTTAGGAAAGAACTGAGCGCATCACATCACAATGCACAATGTGATGGACAAAAATACTGAATTGTTTGACTTGCATGTCATTTCTTCAACAACCACATCGTACATAGACGTGAACACCGTGCTTTGTGGCAGTCCAACAGTTTACTCTACTTTTAGAACGTGATGGTCTTTCACTTTTAAGCAGGCTGAATTTCTTTCACAAATCTAAAAATTACAAGTCAGCCATTCACTTTCCAGCCTAAAGTGCATCCTGTGGACCCCCCGGTGGTCCTTCACATGGGCTTCAGGGGTTTCCTGTAAAGTGCGGATTAGTGTGGCTTTATTTAAGTTTAGAAAAACTTCAGCAAACCTCCAGTGTACCGACAGTTGCTACTTTAACACTTCTGTCCTTTTCTCCTGTCTGTCCTCACCCCAGGCATCATGTCCACTACGTAATCCCGTACGATGGGGACCACTCCTTAGTGGACTCTTCAGAGAACTACTTTGTGAGTGACAGTGTGACCAAGCAGGAGATGGACTTGATGTTGGGTCTGCTGTTGGGTTTCTGCATCAGCTGGCTGCTGCTGTGGCTTGACGGAGTCCTGCACTGCGCCGTCAGGGCCTGGAGGGCGAGCCGGTACTACGGTAAGATGCTCACAGCCTGCCTGGAAACGGCTGCGGACTCACCGACTCAAATGCAGAATTAATCCGGGTTAGACGCGGAGAAGAAGAATTCGCTAATTTTTTTTTTAAGTTAAATGAGATGCTGGGTAGCTTATGTTCAAAGGAAGAGGACAGGCACTCACCAGCCACTTTATTAAGTACACCTTGATACTATCAGGCTTGTTATTCTTAGAAACTGCCTTCGTTCTTCCTGGCATCGATTCAACGAGGTGTTGAAAATGTTCTTCATACACTCAGGGTGGTTTCACATCTGATAGTCCAACAGACTCGATTCGACTGGGGACCAAAATTGCTGATGTTCAGTCAAATTTCAGCTGGTGTGGTTCACTTTCACACTGCACTGTGTGTAACTCTCCAAACCCTTTGAAAAACCTGTTCACCTCCTCACCTGTGGTGCCGCTGCACCAAGAACCACTGAGGATACGACACGAAAAAGACATGAGCACGTTTCTCTTCTTCACAACAAAAATGACATTGGATTTTAGTGATTGTAAGATTCTCTTTTGTTGTTAGTAAATCACCACGACTCTGTTCTCCCGCTAGCATTAGACTCGCATGTTTGTTTGTGCTGTATTTACCCAGAATGCCCTGCACTGTAGTTCACTTCCTGCTTTTGGAGCAGTCTCAGCATCCACATAAGCATTCGAACCGCACCAGAGATCACTGAACCAAAACTAGGCTTGTAGGCACACCAGCGTTCACTTTTTTGGTCCACACCAGAGAGTTGGCAAACTATGAACAAGTAGGTGTTTAGTTAGTTCTGTGGAGCCTAAAATGTGCCAAGGAAATATTTCCCACACCAGCCTGACATACTACAGCAAGGCAGACGGGATGTTTACCATCTGAAAGTTACGGCTGACATAAAGACACGAGATCAGGTGACGTTTTCACAATTTTCTATCATCCAGTTATGGTGCAACTGTGCAAAACGTAGCCTCAATTTTAACACCACTTGATGTAAATTAATGGGCCGTTTCCAAACTAGAAACCAAAAATCCTCAATCTGTGAAGTTTATTATCTACTAACAAGTCAGGAATCTTTTTTTTAAAAACACCAAGCGGTCGGCATATGAAGCAGGTGATGCTGAATCAAAACCAGTCAATCAAAGTAATCTGTCAAGAGGCAATAGCTTTTCCACATGAATTCAGCTGAGACGAGCCACATGACATATGTCTTGATTGCCTGAAATAGTTACACCGCTCTTAGCGCGTGTCCCTTCCTGGCCATATTGCTTTCAATGCAACTCCAAGCTGTAAATACATCAGATGGGGTTTGTAACACATCCAGCTTGGTGAAACTGGAGCTGCGACAATATGACTTACAACAAATGTGTAAACGGAAACATATAATCTGAAAAGTTCTTAAGAAAAAGTTTTAAAGGTAAAGGTCGAGACTGTTTAAACCAGGTATAAAAGTAGTTAATTAAAATTAATTCCCAACAAATAAGGATAAGGCCTGCCTCATTTTTAATGAACAAAAACTAAATTAACCAATATTAAGATAATACAGGACAGAAGCAGGTTAATTGAACTTTTCAGGTAATATATCAACTAAAACACACAAATAGTCTAGTGATAAAACTATCAAGTTGCTTCCAAGATGCTTTTTAGAAGAAACAATAATTTACAAAAGATTGTTCCCACAATCTTTTGTAAAATAGATTGTGGAGACAATCTATTTTACAGATTGTAAAATAGATTGTTTCCAATCTATTTGGAAACAATCTATTTTATAAGTGAAAACCAGGTTTTCACTTATATTACACACAAGTGAAAACCAGGTTATTCTGGAGCAATGTAGCGCTACCAAATATTCCAAATACGGTTATTTGGTCTTATTGGCAAAAAACGTCTGGGTAGTGTTGTTAGTGTTGTTAAGTGCTGGTACTGTTTTAGAAGCAGTTGAGGCCCAAACATAAGTATAAGTACGTGCAAAATGTGAATTTTGTATGATGAGTCTCGCTTAACAATTTGCTTTTGAAGATTTTTTATGAAATGCATAGTGGGTTGCCATGTATTGAGAAAAAGACCAGACAACGCACTTGAGTGATGCTTCATCCTATAGTTGATGAAGCATGCCAGATTTTCTTCTAATGGGTCCTTCAAAAATAATTTTACTGCCACTAAAATGTCTGTCCAACTGTGTTACCTTTGGTAGTTTTCATTGATTCACTTGAATTAATAGGAACAAATTGTATCTCAGAGTGCCTATAGATGTAATTTAAAATATGTTTTTTGTTAGATCATCTCACCTCTTGGGTGGTAAAATCTAGACATTTGGACCAAACATTCATTTCATAGGTCCCAGTTGCTCATGCAGGGACAGACTAGATGAATGGAGATTTAGGCTGTCAGAAAATGATTTCCGCTTGAGCAGTTACACGTCCCAGAAATGTCTGAAGAAAATCTCTTGTATTGGTTAATGCTGTCACAGTAAATAGACCCAAGTTTGAAGTTGGGTCTATTAGATGAGCCATGCTTGCGTCACAACGATTGAGATATTTCACTCTCACCATCTGATGCTCTGCTCTGAATGCCTCATTTCTGCACTCTGTGTGCAGTGTGTGTGTGTGTATTGAAATCCAGCTTCGGCTGATAGTTGCTTCTTAATTTCCTGCTTTGCGTCTCCACGCTAACTGGAAAATATATCTGTCGTTTCCCTTCTCGTCTCTCTCCATCTGACAGATGAAGGAAGCATGTCGTTGTAGGAAAAAAGGTAATGAGACAGAACATGGGGAGCGTAGTTCATCACCACTGTATGCATCATGTGTCTGGTAGGCACAAAACAGGAAATAAAAGGCTAAATAGTCTTGTCATTATATATATATATATATATTACCTATATCTAAATAAGACTGAGCTGCTGAGAAGTTTTAACTTCATGGCCATGGTGGTTTCTCTAACATTTCTCACAGATGGCCCTTTACTATTATAGCCTGGTTAAATATAAAACCAACAGGAAGATGCTGTTGTCTCTGCTTTATAAATCACAGTACTGGGGTGGAGCTGGCCTGGATCTACAGTTTTAAGAGTAAAGTAGGTGATGTGTGACCTGGAAACTGGGAGCGCTGTGGAAAAGCTCCTCAGGCAGGATGGGGGAAAAGTGTCAGCAATAAGAATGACCGTTTTTACTTGCAGGCATAGTTCTGTGCAAGAGTTTTTATTTGATTCATTTATTTTTTCAGATTTTGCTTTAAAGGAGCCGGGCCTGTATGTAATATTTTCATACAGGCTAACTAACATACAGGCTTGCATGTTGATCAATAGTTTTTAGGGCTTTTGTTTTTCTTTTGACTTTTTTTCTCCACTATGTGCAGCTTACCATTCTAGAAGGAATGTTTTGGTTTATTAAGCTGCTTAACTCTGAAGTACAAACTACTGAGGTTTATAAAGAAAAGCCCAAAATCTAGAGGGATGAAGCAGTGTTTGTACGGTGAACAAAAGTATTTTAAAATAGATCTTTAGCAGCACAAGTACACTATTTTTTAATATATTTTTAAATTAAAACATTGAAAAAAATAAACTAAAAACAGTTTACTGACAAGAAATGTGTATGTTGGCATAAAATTGAAATTTGTAAAGCTAATAATAATAAAAGATAACATTATTAGCCAAAGGGCCATTACATCACTTAGCTATTTCTGTGGCATTGAAAATGTGTGTAAAGATAACAGTTGTGGGCTTAAATGTTATTTTATCAGCCTCATCAAGTCGGTTTTGATTTGTTTTGTGTCAAATTAAATCAATGTGAAAGTATTTTAAACAGCTTTAGAGAAAGCAATAATTTTCCATCAGTTTTTTAAGAGGTCGTTTTATCAATGCGTTCTGGCACAACCAGCTCTTTGAAGACATTCATAATGTTGAATGTGTCGGAAAATGAGTTTGACACGGCTGCATTACATCAACTGAAGTCTTGTTTCACATCTTTGTCTTTCTCGTTGCTTTGGTTTCGAGATCTTCTGTGGATATTTTGTCCTGCCATGTTCTTCCTTCATTTTTAAGCACACTTTGCCTTAGGCCGGGCACAAGGACTAAATGGGTACAATTTTAGTCAAAGCGAAAAGAAAAAGTCTAAAACAGTGTGAAAAACATGCACCACTCATTTAAAAGCTTCCAATCAGTCGGTCTTCTTCAAAGCACAGGAGAAAGAAAAAATTGAGATTGACACTTTGCACATTACTTTCACTTGGAAGAATATTGTTAGGGATTAAAAAAAGCGCCTATTGTAATTAAACTGTTTAATTTAAGATGGGAACTAAAAAAGCTTTTTAAAAAAATCTGAGAAAATGGAGCAACTTTGTTGACGTTGATTTTAAATGCCTTACTTTTCTTCTTCACTCAACAATGACTGGATTTAAAGTTTCCGACCCAGATTGGATTCTGCTGATTTCTCTTGACATTTCTAGATAAATAATCATGTGGTATTTTTGATATCTCCCACTGATAACCAAGAAACTTTACATGTTTGTCTGTAACGTGTTTGCCACTGAAAGAAGGCAGTATTTTCAAAGTTTCAAACACTTTAGAGACGTGGTGTGATTTTTATACACTCATTTTATTTTATTTTTTTGCAGTGGGTAGGGAAGCCTATCGCCTTTTTGACTTGATCCATTGGTTTGTGTGTGTGTGTGTTGCCTTCAGCACTGGGTCACACACATTTAGCCTGTGTGAGATGAAGAGTGAAGGTGAGGCTGAAAGTGCAGGGAAGAGTGTGTGTGGAAGCAGGATGAGGATGCTGTCACATCTCCACCAGAATTTACACACACACACACATGTACACACACTTTCTCTTCTATGGAGCTATAAATAGCACAAGAGAGCATCTGGAATGGCAAGTAAGGAACACACACACACACATATACACATGCAGTGCATTGAAATGCACAATGATTCCCATTGCTTTTTGCCAACTCTAACTCCTCCCCCTTTTGCTCATCTATTGAATCTCCTCCTGGGCCATTTCCCTCCTGATGCAAAATTTTTTTCCCCCCGTACCACCAGTTTACTGTTAATATCTGACGCCAGATGCTCTTTTTGGAAAGACGCTTGACAAACAAGTGAGAAAATGATAAATTGGCACGCGTCGTTAACGTCCCCTCTGTTCTAAAGCAGGCATAACAATCTCATCTTAGCTCTCTCTCTCTCTCTCTCTTCCTTTGCTCTGTAATTTTTTTTGACTTCATCCTTTTATTGAAATGAGAAAAACCTGCCTTTGTTGCCCCCTTTCCTTTGGATACCCTTCAGAGCAGTCCTTGTGGACAGCACAACCATTCACAGCTATAAATAACTTCCCTTCTCTCTCTCTCTTCCTCTCTGTCTTTCCTCCTCATCCCCAATCCTACCAGCAACGCCCCCTCGTCTCCTCCACCTCTTTCTCTTGCACATTCTCGGGCACAGCCATTTTTTTTTTTTTTTTAACCGGACTCGATGTCTGGGGCTCTCCCTGCCGTCTTCGCGGTCCTCACTTCGCCTCAGCAGCTCCAGTTTATAATCTGACAAGCATGGATCTATGCTCCGCCATTACATCTCCCACACTTCATGTTACACCCCACCACCCCCATACACGCGCATGCAAAGTGCTTCAAGATCACTTTCTGTCTTGGAAGCATTCTGTGTGCAGTGTGATGGCTGATAAATCAGAAAGGTGGAGATCTTCTCCACTTTTGTCCCATTAAAAAAACAGGTGAAAGGTCAACGTTGCTGTCACCATGTAACAGTTCACAACATCATCTAATATTTTCATAACACATCTTTTTTTGTTGTTGTTTACAGAAAATAGTAGACTGTAAAAATAATTCAGTGTCCTTTATCGTAGCGCGCGACTGTCCTGACTTTTACGCAATCGGCCGATTTGACTGCCGCTGGATGATGATGGCGGCAAAGAAGGATTTTACATAAAATCAAGAAAATCATGCATATCGTCTTCATGAGAGTGAAAAACACTAAGCTACATTTCCAGTAACCATATAATTGCATGAATTAAAATTACAAAAATTAAATTTGCTTAATTTTGAAAAACGAAATAATTTTTTTGATAAAAAGTTGTGCTACGGTGAGGAGGTTTTTCAGCCGTATCAAAACAGATGTAGTGCGCAGAACTGCTGTTGATCACACAACATCGCACAGTTAATAAAAAGTAGTGTGTCATTTAGCGTGTAGAATCCATAGGTCTTCTGGAAAATCGCTGACTAAATTTAAATGTCATATTTTATGGAAACAACGCAATTGCAAAATTGTGTTCTTTCAGCATTAGCAGAATATAAACAAAGATTTCCGTGCATTTGTAATCGAAACACAGCCAGTGTCTTCTGTCAGAGGCTTCTTCAAATTTGCTGTGACACAGACCACCACAGGAGATCCTCCTTTCCCACAGCCATCACCGTGTACAACAGCTCTTGGAAGAATCCTGAATAATTTGAGTTACAAAAGCATCTATTTTCCCCTTCGGATCAATAAAAATATTTTTTAATTGAGTTTGAATTTTAAAAACTTACGTATTTTATGTTAAAGAGGACAGGTCTGGCTAATTTACAGATTATTTTACGTTGTTTTAGAAACCCATGTAATGTGCTTGAAATGATTCGGATATGGACATGAGACTTTGTCAGAATAATAACATTGACGGACAACTTTATGTTAAAAAAAGGGAAGCAAATATGCAAAAAATCAACATCATTTTATCGTCTTTATATAAAACCAGATGTGGAAATTGCATGTTATTTCTATCGCTGCTGTTGTCATGGCGTTATTAATGTAATTTTCAAAAAAATAATTGCTATAAAATGCAGAAGTACAATCATTAATATCGTACAATCAGCCTGATGCGGACAGTTCCAGTGTTGGGGAAGGCTTTCACCTCTGCTCCAAAGGTGGAAATGTAACATCAGTGCTTCACTGTTCTGATAAATATCTGAAATATGAAAGCAAGGATAACTGAGTGGATTTTTTTTTTTTTTTTTTGCAGATAAATAGACCACTGCACATGATAAAACTCGGTTTGTGCTGGTGAATTTGGGTTTTTGTGTCGTCTGCATAAAAATCTCTCTGCTCCCTCTGGTCTTGCCCCTGCAGATACTCCATCCTGGTCGTGGTTACCGCAATTCTGCAACCTCCGAGATCCTCCGTCGCCGAGCCCAGCTAAGACAGCTGGAGGACTCCAGCGGCAACATGGTCCACATCAAGCAGAAGCTCTACCACAATGGCCACCCCAGTCCTCGACACCTCTGACTCTAAAAATCACAAAGAGAGAGAGAGAGAGAAAACATAAATAAGAATGAAAATGCAGATCTTCCCCTTGAATCTCTCGTACATTTTAAAACACCTCCACTTGTTCTTGCCAAAACTTTCCCCACGGCCAAACTTTGCCTCAGAGACCTGTAAAACTGCCCTCCCATCCCACCCGTCTCTGTTCATGATGTGGTCCTCTTTCAGAACCCTCCAACTGGACTTTCTTTTGACCCTGAACCTTTCTCTGTCAGCACTAAAAAAAAAAAAAAAAAAAAAATCCCAAAATGGAATGAGATTTTACTTTTTTCCCATTAAAAATCTGGTCTTAAAGTCTGTGTCCTCCACCGTGGGAGGAAAACATTTTTAAGGGTTGTTTTTTTCCTGTATAAAGACATTTTCTGTGTTTATTGTTAAACTTGGCATGCTCTTTTAGAACAGGGTGGGAAGAGTATGGAACGGGGAGCTGAGACTGGGTTTTCTTTTTTTTTTTTTTTTTCCACTATCAGATGGGACTTTATTGGTTATGACAGGCGGGTTTGTGGTTCGTTTCGTGACGATTAGACTGCTGCTTCTGTAAATAGGTAAAAATACAGAATTTAACAGGCCAGTGGGGGGACTTTTGTGTGAGTTGTTCATCGGTAGAAAACTTGGACACTTGGACTGTGTGAGTAAACGTCGGAGGAAGAAGGAACTGGAAATTGGATGTGAAACAATGTGATTTCTGCTAAAAACACAGATTAATTAGCTTTGTTACTTAGTGAATTAACTGAATGTACTGATCTTTTTTTTCTCTCCTGTAAATAACGTGAGAGGGACGGAGGCTACGTGCAGCTGCGGTCAGATTTTCCTCTGCTAATTTATCATTGTTCAGTTGACACATGAGAAGAGACAAACGCCAGCTGACGCGTCCGCAGCGCTTTGGAAGAAATATTCGCTCCCTTTCAATTTTTACACATCACCACCACAAACTTTTACTGGGATTTTAAATGATAGACCAACACAAAGCCTTGCTAAAAGTGTCTGCAAAATGGAAATTACACCTGATTTGCATTTATTTTCTTTTTTCATTTTTCCTCTTTGTGGGGCTATTAAACATAGATAGTCTTTTAAGAATTGTGAATAGTAAAAAGTAGATGATCTGCTGTTGCAATAAAGGTCATAGTGTTCCCTTTTGAACTAATTGTAATCAGCTTTGCACTTCTAGACACTGAATTTTATTTACCTGAAATTGTTCTTTACAAAATTATTCGAGCACCATGAAGTTTTATGAGAGCATTCAACATAAGTTTTCAAGTACCGCCAGAGATTTTCAATTTGGGCTTTGACTGGGTCATTTTAGTACCCGAATATGCCTTTAACGTAAACCATTAACTTTCATCACTTCTACGTCTTTAGCTGCCTGCAACAATTTTTCTGTCTGGATTATTCAGCTCTGTTTGTTCAGCTGCATGCTGCAGCTCTTTGCACCTTCTGCAAGTGGCTCTTTACGACTCGGCTTAAATCAGTGCAGAGGCAACAAACTTTTAAAAATATAGATAAAACAAGTGCAAATTTGAGCAGTTTATTTTTATTGCTGAATAAATCGCACAAGCGTCAAAAATACTTGTTTTCTTTTTTCATCATTACGTTGGAAACAAAGTGCTTTTTTTGTTTAAATAATATCCCACAAACATCAACATTACATGGTAGGCAGTCTATCAATCTTCCCTTTGTAAAAAGTTCATGTTTTTTCTTAGCTTTATAACCTAAAACAGAATAAAATGGGATTTAAAAAATAACACAAATTTTCTGTTCTAGTTATTTATTGAAAGTATTTTACTGGACTTTGGGCAAAAATGGTTCTTTGGTTTGTACAGGTTGCAGACCCCCATTAGGGCCGCTGTAGATAGAAAAACTAAATTTCCGCCAAAAAACTCAGAAATTTTTAATGACCTAGAAAAACCCTGAAAATGTCTGAACTCCAAAAGTTGAAAATTTCCAAGAAAAAAAACAAAATCTGAAATTAATTTTCCTAGAAAAAACTTGAACATTTTTTGACTTTTGGAAATTGTATGAGTTTTAAGAGTCAAAAATGTTCCACTTGAAATGATCTTCTCTTCCTTTCACGACAGTTTTCTGTTTTATTTTGGTCTATGACATAAAATCCCAGAAAGTAAAATGTATCCTTGTGAGCTGACATTATGTGATAGAGTTCAAGTTAATCCTTTTGCAAGGAAATTCACTGTTTTTTTTTTTTTTAGTCGAGTCGTTTCCATGTTCTTTGAGTTCTCATTATCCATCCTTCTCACTCACCCAGAGCAACCAGCCTATCAGCAGAGGAAACCCTCGCCCAGCCGTACCCGACCCCTCTCTGTCCAGACATTGCTGTTGTGAGAATGAAATGTCTGTTTTATTAAAAGTGCCATTGAAGCACAACAGTGACCCCTGACGTTTGATTGTGTCATTTCAGTCGCATGAGAGAGAGAGAGAGAGCACGCTCTCATAGTGGAGAGGTCATTTCTGAGTGCGGAATTTATTTAGTAAAATTCAAGCTGAAACAAGGACTGACAACGCCGTGGTGGCGTGAAGAAAAGCCGTCCATTATGATTCCGTGACACGTTCAAAATAATTGTTCTTCTTAATGTTCGGGAGCATAGGTGGGTAAAGAAGCCAACAAATTTTAGTAAGAGTAACTCTATTTCATGTTTTTACTCAAGTAAAAGTAAAGAGTAGCCATCCGATCAAAACATCAACCATTTCATATTTTAAAATTGTATCAGCTCGTTTAGCCTTGATGTTAATGTTGGTCCCCGAATTGATTTCTCTAAAAACCAGTGGGTATTTTTTAGTTATGATGAGTTTGTTGGTCAGCAAAACAAACAAGTTTCAATAGAAAAAACACTCAAATAGCAACTGAAACTTTCTTCATTCAACAGCTCTTTGAGATGGGTGTGTAAAATGTTAAAATATTAACTAAAAGTTGTAGTTTTTAGTTAAAGTCAGGCATAGAGATTCAATAATTCAATTTTAAACAAAAATAACTATCTTAAGCAAGAAACAAAGATCACATGTAATTCTTTGATTAGCTGCCATTTTGGTTTTGTGTTTTTGTTATTGAACTACTGTTCTTTTAAATTTATTTCAATATATGTCTCATCCTGATCTTATAAAGATGTGTGAAGCATCCCAGAATTTGTGCAAAACATTGGGAACCGAGATTTTTATGCCATGCTGCTGTTTGTTTCCCAGCCTTACACTCCTTTTATTGTTTTCTACTTTCTACTAATCTTTAAACTGGGCATTGTCAAAGAAAGACAGAATCGCTGCTAAGTTGCACAGATAGAGAAAATGTCCTTTACTGCTGCTGTAAAATGACATCCGTCTTCTGCTGAGTTGGTGGATCATTTGTCTGTTTAAATGTTTCTCTTCTGATTTTCAGGCTTTTCCAGTTACCCACCAGGCAACTTGCATTTGCAAACTGGACAACAATATTCATCACTGGAAGCAGAGCAATTTTACCATCCTGTTTAAAAAAAACAAAAAAACAAAAACGCACCACAATGTAATAAGCAGATTTTAAGCCTCACCATGCTTCCCAAAATCAAACCTTGCAGTCCAATTTAACCTAAATAAAGCAGTCTAGTTGTACGCAGCCCTCTGGGTTCCTCAAATGCCTTTTCATAAAAGGTACCAGTGTAACTCTGACACCTTTGTGGTTACAGTATTGGACAATTTACACACCATTATGCAACCTGAGCTGGAAAAGCCTTCTCTAGAGACCGACGCTGTCCTTTGGAGCGGTAAATCAACTCGGCGACAGTACCGCCTGGATGTTAATGAAATACTGTACCTGCTGTCTCCTGACAGAGGAAAATTTATTAATTTACAGGCTTTCTCTTAGCAGCAGACTCTTTGTTTTCAATCTCATCTAACTGGATATCAGTCAGTCTAATTGTTCAACCAAGTTACTGATAAAGAAAAACTGAATCCTTAAAATCAAATGGGATTTTTTTCTTCTTCTTCTTTCTTTTAGTCGCAACAAGCAATGCAGAGTGCCTAAATTTGGTTTGCGATCAAAGCGATATAATGAACTACAGTCAAAGTCCAGACTAAATTTCACAAAACATTGATAATTTTCCTTCCTCTTCGCAATTTTACTCACCTGGTCATTAACTTCCTGTGCAATTCTGCTCAGTTCTCATCTGTCTTCAGCTCTCTGCCGGGGCTTTCTCCCATTAAGATGGATTCCTCCGTTAGAATTTTAACCAAGGAAGTCAGCAAAAGAAGGAGAGGTAGAGAACGATCACGCCTGTTTTCTGTGCCGCTCAGGATTTGTAGTCTGCCCCTAGTTTTAGTAATGGCAACAGAGGAAATGAAGGAAGCCTTTCAGTCTGCGTTGGCCACTATTCCAAATATTGGATTAACATTGGTAGCCATCTTGTTCGGCTTGCCACTTCTCTCTTTGCAGTGGAAGATGGCTGTTTGCAATGCAGGCAATTATCGGTAAGCTTCATAGCACATTATAACTGTCACGGACAAACACAGTCTGCAATTGTTTCTCAGTAGCAGGGTTCAGACCTTCTGTACAAAAGCAAGCATAGAATAAGGGACTGGATTTTACCAGCTGATTTTACTCATAGAGGAATACATGTAGAGGAATGCATGAAGAAAAGCTCTGAGGTCCTCACTAATTTTGTCTACAACAGCAGAAATCATCAGTCATGAATGTTTTATTAAAAAGAAAGAGCGAAAAAACATGGAATCGTCAAAATTCTCTTGGCACAGCAGCTGAACTCTTGTGTAAGAGTGTATCAACTTCATGCTTCATTCAATCAGGAGAACATCAAAGAGAACAAACTTACCACCCCACTTCGTCCTGCAGATTAATTCGATTAGATATTAAAGTAACAGCAGGTCGGCGTAGCATGCCATGTCTATTCTGGCTTAGTGGCCTTAAAGGGTCAGTATTTCCAAGATAATTCAGGGAATGTTAGTTGAGTTATATGTGTGGCGCAGAAATAAAACTTCACTCTGAAGTTCATTATGGTGACATAAAATAGATCTGCAGGAACTAGATGTTACACCAATCTGAGGAGATGGGAAGATGGATGGAGCTAAATACCAGCAAATCCTGGAAGAAAACCTGTGAGAGGCTGCTAAAGACCTGGAGCTATGGTGGATGGTCAACAATCCTAAGCATCCAATCAGACCTGCAGTAGAATTTTGGATTAATTTATCTGTTAGGATGAGCTAGTAAAAGTTCAGACCTAAACCTAATTTAAAGCCGTTGCATCTCCTGCTGTCCACAGATGTCTCTGTCCAATCTGAGTGAGCTTGAGATTTTCTCTAGATTTGCCCCAAAGACTCAACGGGGTCGGAAATGAATGCACACAGTCCAGATTTTTATTTATGAAACATTTATTAAACATCACAATTACCCACTATCTCTTATATAGCTTCTATTATCCTATTGAAGTTCATGGTTTTGTGATCAAATGTAAAAAAAAAAAAAAAAAAAAAGCAAGTGGTTATAACACTTTTGCCAGGCTTTGTAGCACTAAATTATTTAATTAAATACAAATATGATTGAGAAACATCACTGGATTCATATTTACAAAAGTTACCATTAAATAAGCCTGTCACAATAAATGATTAATCACAATTTCACAATCATTTAGAATGAGCTTGATCATTTCCATTTGGATTATCAATATTTTCAAAGGAAATATTACAGAGACACTGTTAATCCATTTTTTATGCTTTTGATTGTGTGGTTTTTATTGCTGTTTTATTTATTAATTTTGGTTGCTGTGTTTCTATTTTGGATATTTACAATATCTTCCAGTCCCAGCATTAAGTGTTCTTTATTAAATTTGTGTTTATTAGTCTTTGAGAAGGCAAACCTGCGGTGCCTGGTGATAAACTTGTGTTTCACTGTTTGCTCGGGTTCGGAGCAGCTAACATAACGATGTTTGTTTCTGATTTCCGCAATAATTTCTGGGGCAACATTTGTTATCATGGAAAGGCCCACCAATGGAAAAGTTTTTTTTCTCAAATACCTCATGCAATTTACTATTTAACATACAAAAACCACTGAGCTGATGGTGTAATCTTAGTTTAGCCACCTACAAGAAGGAAGTAGTGATGTTGCTTCTGCCAATTTCCGTTAGCTTTGGCTGGCTAGTACAGAAATAAATGAACTACCTGCATACCTGGGAAATGTTTAGCCAGGTAGCTTGTGTTGTCTTTATGACTGTGAAGTCTTATGTTTATAGTGTTTCTATTTTTTTTGTTTTGTTTTGTTTTTGTTTTGCTGTTTTGTCACACTTAAATAATTTGGATAATTATTTAAGTGTCCAATCAGACCAAATAAATCAAACAGGAATAACTGACGTGAATACAATATGCAGTTTTTAAATCCTTGTTGGCAACAACTTCCATCAGATGTTTACAGTCCCTGGGATTGAGTGTTTCATGTCACTGTGAAGGAATTTTGGCCAACATTTCTTGCTTTAATTCAGCCTCTCTGCAGACACAAGGGAATATTGGGAATCCAGAGACGGGAGTGACGAGACGAACCGGCGAGTAGTCACTGACTAAGAGGGGCTTAAATACTGGGGATGTTGTGAGCTGGACCTAGACCTAGAGGAAAAATAAGAAATGAAGCTAACTAGAGACACTACAAGGGGCTGAAACAAAGGAAAACAAGCACAAGACAATTCTAACCAAAAGAAGCAACATCAAATAATGAAACTAGAATGACCAGGAAGGGTTAAAGAAAAGTGAACTAGATAACTGATAAAACTAAAAGAGGAACAGAAATAAAACCCAACCCAAAAACCCAGAATCCTGACAGACAGTCAAGTTTGCCTGAGAACAAATGCCAAAAACAATGGTTTACCCATTTAACAAGGGATGAGTTAAGTTTTCATATGAAACCACGTCTCTTTGAATGGATTCTTTCCCTTAATACACTATATTGTCAGAAGT
Source organism: Poeciliopsis retropinna (assembly GCA_010277075.1). Classification (NCBI taxonomy): domain Eukaryota; kingdom Metazoa; phylum Chordata; class Actinopteri; order Cyprinodontiformes; family Poeciliidae; genus Poeciliopsis; species Poeciliopsis retropinna. The sequence continues at coordinate 5,045,260 of VMRM01000009.1, forward strand.
ATTCACTCTCCTGCTTTGACTCACATATGAGCTTAAGGTCAGGACTCTATCATCCATGCCTTTATGGTCCCTGATTTCTGCACTGATGCAGTCATGTTGAAAGAGGAAGGACTTGTTAAAACAAAGTTGGGAACATGAAATTGTCCAAAATATCTTGGTATGCTAAAACATTCAGTTATTTTCACTGGAACTAAGGGGCCAAACCCAGTTCCTGAAGAACAACCCCACACCATAATCCTCCCTCCATTAAACTTTACATTTGGCACAATGCAGTGAGACAAGCATCAGTTCTCCTGGCAACCACTAAACCCAGACTCGTCCATCACATTGCCAGATGGAGAAGCGTGATTCGTCACTCCAGAGAACGCTCCTCCACTGCGCTAGAGTCCAGTGGCGGTGTACTTTGCACCTCTGCACCAAACTTGGTGACGTATGACGTGGATGCAGCTGCTCGACCATGGAAACCCAATTCATGAAGCTCTCTGTTCACTGTTGTTGAGCTGATCTGAAGGCCACATAAAGGTTGGAGGTCTGTAGTGACTGTCTCTGCAGAAAGTTGGCTATCTCTTCGCACTATGTGCTTCAGCATCAGCTGACCTCGCTCTATCAGTTTACGTGGCGTACCACTTTGTGGCTGAGTTGCAGTTGTTCCCAAACACTTCCTTTTTCTTATAATATAGTTGACTGTGGAATATTTAAGAGCGAGGAAATTTCAAGACTGAATTTGTTGCACAGGCGTCCTATCACAGTTCAACGCTGGAATTCACTGAGCTCCTGAGAGCGACCCATTCTTTCACAAATGTTGGTAAAAACAGTCTGCATGGCTGAGTGCTTAATTTTACACACGTGTGGAACGGAAGTGATTGGAACAACTAATTCAAATAATTTAGATGAGTGAGCAAATACTTTTGCCACTATTGTGTGAATGGCATTATAGACTTACTTAGGTTACGTTTGTCTGATATTTAAATTTGTTTGATTTTCTAAAATGGTTAAAGGTGACAAGGAAAGCAAAAACAGAAGAAATTGTTAGGTCATTTACATCACTGTCAAAAATCAGATTTGAAATTACTTAACTCATTAACAAACATGTTTCTTTTTACTGTTAAGGACGCGATCTTGGTCGTTGACAGCCACTGACTTTCAAGGAGTTATAAAACACTAATAGATAACTCTGCATGTTGTCCTGAAGGTCTATGTATAGATAGATGTATGTAACTGACCCTCATTTGAGCAATGAGAGTTGTGAAATAGCCGCATTCACACGCCGCCTTCAGTGTATCTCGGATATGGTTCATCGTTACAAATGTTTCACATTTGTTGAGTAGAACCTGCGTTATCGGTAAAGTGTACAATAATGGGAAGCTTTTTCTAAAAATCTAAATAAACTGGTGACAAACTCACACCGGATATTAATTTTATCTAACACATATGAAAAGCATATGATTGGGTCTTCTGATGACCGAGCAGAGGGACTACACGTGAACGCGTCAGTGACGCAGACCTTTACGCACAAAGCGGGCGCGGCTTCAGATTCAGGCTTCGTTCACTGACGCTAAAGACAATTACAGAGCAGTAGTAACTGTGACACACAGATACTTTAAATTATTTATTATCAACACAACTAGGAACCATGTCTGTTGTTTGTTTGAGCCGAAATATCCTGGCTTTTAGGAATTCTGGTATGATGGTGGTGAGTACGGAACAGTTTTTATCTAATTCTATGGGTTAAAGCTCTTATAATTTCATCTTTGAGAAATGTTCCCAACTGAGAGCTTTTGTGCGTTCATTCACGGTTTACCCTGCGCTAAGCAAAAAAAAAAAAAAAAAAAAGTACTAAAACTCTCACTAATTTAAAACAGTTGTCACAACACTTTCAGACTACACATGCGCACGTTTTAGAAATAAATTATCATAATGGCTTATTATTAAATATAATTGCTGTATTGAAAAATGTCACCGTTTTATTGTTATCTGCACCTTTTTGTCAGTAATCGTACTTGAACTGACTTGTAGTTTGTTTCCTCTTCTCTTTGAAGCTGTTGTTGAATAAGTTCTCAAAGATGGGTTCAAGGTACAAAAATGTAAGCCTGCTTGTGAAAAGGAATCAAAAAAACACTTTAGCTTTTATTATTACGTTTACGTTCAATTGTCCTGAAGGAGTCAGTTAGGTAATCATAGGACAGCTGTGATGTAACTCTTCCTTGTCAGTTCACCCAAGCTGCCACTAGAGGGAGACGTCATACTGTGTAATTTAATAGAAACCACCAAAACAATACAAATTACGAAACTGATCATTTTTTGTCACTTTTTTTTATGATTCCCTGAAATATTCTCCCTTCTACTATCGCAGTTAATATTGTCATAAATTTCCAAGGTCTTATTTATTTTCAAAGGGTGGTAGCAAAGATTTCTTTTTCTAAAAAACAACAGATATATATATATATATATATATATATATATATATATATATATATATATATATATATATAAATTAATTATATTATAATATATATAATATAATATAATTATATTATATATATATATATATATATATATAAATATATATATATATATATATATATAAATATATTAAATATATATATATATATATATTATTATTTTATTTTTTTTTACCACAGACATTTTTACCTCTTTGACTTAAAATACTCAAATGGCACAGGCTTAAATAAATGTGTGAGATATTACTACTTTAATGAAAGGTGAATTTACTTTTAAGGCTTTTAGGACATCTTTTCAAAACAAATTTGTTGTTGTGAAAACTATAATTTCGTTGATACCTTTTGTAACTGTTGATTGGTTTCTGTGAGTCAGATGGTGCGTCACGCTCAGACCGCTGCTGTGCCGGCTCCTGAGCCCAGGATCAAGAAGTTCCAGGTGTACCGCTGGGATCCAGACACCCCTGGAGACAAACCCCGAATGCAGACGTATGAAATAGATCTGAACACGTAAGTCACAACTGGATCATTGAAAAACAGTGCTGCTGTATCTGAATTGCATGTCATTGGGAATGTTGCGTCTAACGTTGTTCTTAATGCAGTTGCGGTCCAATGGTTCTGGATGCCCTAATCAAGATCAAGAATGAAATTGATCCCACGCTTACGTTCAGACGTTCCTGCCGTGAAGGTAATAAATCAATTCTAGCTGATGCCAATTTGCACATCACAGTGCCAGCCATTTTAAACTTAGAAAAAATGAAGTCATCTGACAGACTTTCTGGCACACTTATTGTGTACCAACCTTCTCAGGTATCTGTGGCTCGTGTGCCATGAATATAAATGGAGGCAACACACTGGCGTGCCTTAACAAAATTGATACAAACACCAGCAAACCCACTAAAATCTACCCATTGCCCCACATGTACGTTGTCAAAGATCTGGTGCCGGTGAGTGCGGTGCTTTGACTTTTTTTCAAAAGTTTTTTTTTTTTTTTTTGTACATTTCAGGAACATCAGACCATCTTTCTAAATCTTACCTTCAATTTCTATCCCCGCCAGGATATGAGCAACTTCTACGCACAGTACAAATCCATTGAGCCATACCTGAAGAAGAAGGATGAGAGTCAGGAGGGGAAGAAGCAGTATTTCCAGTCAGTGGAGGACAGGCAGAAACTGGTAAGTAATCAGACCTCAAATACTTCCACAGCAATCAGAATATTGGTTTTCACATCCTTGTTTAAGTGGCCAACTTGTCCAGAAGTAAAGACCACAAAGGCAGAGAAAGATTGTGTCTGACTCCCGTTTACCTCAACAGGACGGCTTGTACGAGTGCATCCTCTGTGCCTGCTGCAGCACCAGCTGTCCGAGTTACTGGTGGAACGGAGACAAATACCTGGGGCCTGCTGTCCTCATGCAGGTCAGACATGAGATTCATATTGCTCTCATGCAAAAGTTGTTATTGGGCTGAAATGGATTAATTATGATTAATCTGATTAATCGTGATTAGTCAATTACTGAAACAATCGTCAACAAATTTAGCAATCAATTATCGTTAACTGGATATGGAGGTGAAAAAAACAACATATTCAGAGCAGTAACTGAGCCAAAGCTGTACAAAAGTATATACATTTTGCATTTAAGATAACCTCCCCCTCCCCCGTTTTCTCTGGACAAAACTCCTCAAGTGATATAGTCTTCGCTTCACTCGGTTCACATTTAGTAAAAAAATTTTTTATGTATTTCTAATATTGTATTAAAAGGTTGAAAAATAAAACATTTTCATTCTATGAAATGAAAAATCTTCAGACTGTACCTTTTGTTAATCAGATTAATCGTCAGAATAATTGACGGAATAATCGATTACTAGAATAATTGTTAGTTGCAGCTCTGTATCGATTGCAATAGTAATTCTTGTCGTGAACATAGAAATGTGATTATTTTCAATTAAAGAAAACAAAAAGTGGGAAATAATTTTGATCTATCAGTTTTATATGGTCTTTTATTGAGGGAATATAACTTTTTTTCTGATTTTACTTCTCAGATTTGTTTAAAGTTTTAATTTCCATGTCAAAGGTTGATAAGTGAACATGATGAAAACATGTACAAATCTCCAAACTTGGGCATCAAAGCAAAACACAAAGCCTACTCAAGGAGAAAGTCGTCTAAGTACAGTCTGTGGCTCGAATCCACAGAGAGATTTCCTGCTCACAGCAAAATCTGCTGCTTTAATTTAACGTTATTGATGAAGACGTACACAGTCATTCCTCCAGGACAATGAGCTGGTACCAGTGGGCGAACAATTTCCTGCATTTGGATCAGACACTGTTTATGGCTAAACATAGAGGAGGAACATTTAAGGAGATTAGTTATGAATTTCATGTAATAATGTGACCCATAATCACCAGTACATGTTTGTAGTGAGAGACCACTTACATTAAAAACCTCAGTTAAAAAAAAAAAACGTGCATGCTGTACCTGAGAAACTTTATGCTCACAAACAACATCCACACTTACCTCAGTGGTCTGGGTGCTGACTTTCCAAGAGCTCTTAGTTGTTGCTTTGGCATGCAACTGTGTGGCTTCCTTAGCATTTTGTCTTCCTTTTAGGTTTTATTACTCCTACACATTTAAATTGGTAATTGAGAACAGTCAGCGTTCTGATGTATCACATCCAAGTCATATCACAGTAACTCAAGAATACATGGAGAGAAGGAACTAGAGACCTCTAAAGTGAATCATTATTACTATGGATTCTTAAACTCGGGCCGCTGTGTTGTTTTTCCACAGGCGTACCGGTGGATGATAGACTCCCGTGATGAATTCACAGAGGAACGTTTGTCTAAGCTTCAGGACCCTTTCTCCCTGTACCGCTGTCACACCATCATGAACTGCACCAAGACTTGTCCCAAGGTACCCAAAGCAGTTAACAAACACATTTTGTCGCATAATGATGAGTTTCTTTGTCTCATTGTTCCATTCCTTTCAACAGGGTCTCAACCCGGGAAAGGCCATAGCAGAAATCAAGAAAATGATGGCAACTTACAAGGAGAGGAAAGCTGCAGCTTCATAAACAACAATTCTAGAATAACATCTGGACAGGGAGGAGGAGGAGAACCGATCTCAAACCTTCTGCTACATTGGCACTTTTTAAGACTTTGATTTCTGTATGGGTGGATTTGTGCGCGTGTGAATGTTACAGGGAAATAAAACTGTAAAAGTTAACAGCTGGTCATCACATATATATTGTGTGCTTCAACATTATGGACCACAGCTTTGTTAATTGTGTGTAAACAGAAAACAGGAGCTTTGCACGTTGGTGTATTTAATCTGGTAATTGTAAATAATGTATTCAGTAAAGATTCTTGGCGCTCCTAATGCTGTTTTGATTTGATTTGGTCAGAAAAGACATTTTAATCAACTGTTGTTCCAACCTAAGCTGCAACAAATTATATCATGAAAGATACAGTGAGGTGGAATTTTCTCATCCAAATGGAGCCACTGAAATACTAAAGATTATCATATTGTAAATTCGATATGTCTGAGAGGAGAAATAAAGGTCAAAAAGCAAAATGATATGCATTTGTAACTAGCAACATTGAGCCAGTTTACACAAATGATGTACAGGATGTACTGTTTGCTTTTTTGTTTAAAACATATTTTTTTAAATCAGGTGACCTTCCTGGAGGAAATCAGTTGCACTGAAATGTATTTAGGAGTATCAGAATGAAGGAAGGATCTGAATACGAATGCACCACAATTTGCAAAATTTTTATTTATTAAAAATATATGTTCTTGGTACTTTGTATTAGTGTATATTGTATATATACAATATACAAATAGGGAATTTGACAGGTATGTTATATAAATGTTTATTATATATACAATATACAAAACGGGAGATTTGACAGGTATGTTAAAAATGTCTTATCTGCTCGTCGATTGGTTACGCGTGTTTGTGTCTTTTGGGTGATTCGGCTTGCCGTAGGCGAGTGCAACTGCGTCTTCAGAGACACGTTTTGAAACAGATCAGCCTTTCCCGTTAGAGGACAGTTTTCAGGAAGCATGTAGAGGTTCTGACGGTGACCACAGGATGTACCAGCAGGGTAAATGTTTCTGTCTGATACTTAGCTGTTTCTTCCACAGAGGAGCTGATATAACGTGTCTGCTAGCCGCTAGCATCGGACAGAGTCAGTCAGGGCTGCTACTACAGTGTGTTTACAACTTATCTGCTGTTAGCTTTGTCTGATCTAAGATGGAAAACAAACATAAAGCAAGTAAACAACAACAACAAAACATTCATCTACCTTGCTTGCTTACACTGTGCGATAATAAAGCTAAAATGATCTACAGACTTTGCTGATACTTTAGTCATAAATTGTTTATAAGAACATTAGTAAGGAAAATAACACCATCACTTCATTTTTAATATCCTGAGTGTCTATGGATTTACATTTTTTGACTACCACTACAGAAATATGGTTATATTGAGTAAATATTGTGTAATTCAGCACTGACATATCATTCATATGTTGTTATTAAAGTATACTTCATGAAGTATACTTGGTGGAATAGGTCACTATTCCACTAACAACCTTCTAATGTATCTCTGGCTTTCATTAGGGACTTCATGTGCAACACGAGCTGCAAACTTATACAAAACAAATCCATCTGACGTAATTTCTTTGTAGAACTAACAGTATAAAGTAAATAAGACCGTTTTGCTGGGGTCATCAATAGATAGATAGTGTGAAAAACAATGAAAGAGATGTAAGATTTGCATGTATGCATGCGACTGTAAACAATTACAGAATTATTGCTTGCAGGAACTTTATTCACTAGACCAAAGGTGCACTGAGTGACTTAAAGGTTCAGTGTGTGACAAATAGTGACATCTAGTGGTCAGATTAGAAATAGAAAATAACCTAAACTATGCTTCATTCACTTCTTATTGCTGCATCAAGCTGAACCCACTTTTTGCTTCATTTACAGTTTTGGTGATTTTGAGATTGACCTTTTTGGGTACAAAAAGTTTCCTTCCGCTTTAGGATGTTTCCAGTTTGTACAACTGGGGAGGCATTTTGTATCTGTGTTGACAGTGTAAAGTCTGACCACACAGAGGACATCGGTGTGCTTTGACATCATTCTAAGAAAAGGTCGACGACACAGAGTCTGGACAAACAATGAATGTATGAATTTAAGTGCATGAGGAGATGGTATCGGGATCTGACGTGGAAAATAAGCATGCAATAATTTTGTAAGATGCACATGCACTCTATGTGGCCCTGCTCCTCATCGCCCCTTGATCAGTGTTACGCTACACCCAGCAGAGTCTGTTGTGAATGCTCAGGCTAGTTAGCATGACCACCAGTGATGGCGGATAAATGTTTTTTCTTTAATGGTAAGTCGTTTCTCTGCCATTAGCATATTTAGCAGGGAGTATGTGAGGTTGATTAACATCGCCAAGACCCTCCCCCTGGCTCTGATTGGTTGTTTTTGATCGACAGCAGCGCATTACTTCAGATGGCAACAGTAGCTCAAAGAGGAGGTGGAGGAGATCAATCTTTTCACAGATTATCTGTCATATAATCACAATATAGTGACAGTTTTACCAAATGTGTTAAAAATATACACATATATTTTCTAATAAAAGTTATATGCTGCACTTTCATGTCTGCCTTACGGTCTTTGCTTATGCAACTCAGAAGGCATATTATAGACAGACCCTAAATACACTTCAACCACTTATAGGATTTAAAGTATTTTTTAATATTCTACTTATTTTCCATCTTAAAAAGATTTTTTTATCACTTAAAAAATAAAAATAGGATGTATTAAAGACCAAACTATTACTAAATTGCACCAACTCGTCAAGCAGTTTCTTTTACTAGTTGCTCAGTTTCAAGGTTTTAAAAATTAGAACCTGTTTTCGTCCACATATCAGAAACCTTTCTTTCTGTGCTCTCCACCAATGTGTAAATGTGGAGAAATCAGAATTTAAAATCAGCCTCTTTAAAACTAACCCAAAGTGTTGTGGCTGTTGAGTTGAGCTGTTCTGGGACTGAGTTTTTTTTTTTTGCTTTCTCAGCTCAGATGACTGTCTTGTGTCTGTCTCATTGTTTGGTAAGGTATATTTCCCCTTTTTTTATTTAAACTGCTGAAAGTCCAGTCTATGGTCATGATAATCTTCTTTAAGAAGGAAACTGAAAGTATGTGTTCACAGAGCAGCATAAGCCATATAAAGTTATATTTACAACCTCTCTCTCTTCAGATGTGGCTGGATCTCTGAATTGAGCTACTGATTGATCTTTAGGGGTGGGTGGGGTTAAAATGTTGTGTACTGTCATTCTCCTTATGCCAGTCTACAAATACTATGCCTGACTGATAACTGCAAATTTCTTTGTTGAGGCTGAAAGAACATGTGATCACTTTTTCCTTTCCTTTCCTTTTTTTTTTTTTTTTTGCTGAAAAACTCAGTCTTGATAAACTTTGAGATCATTTCTGGTATTTGCATAAAATAGATAACTCAGAACCATTTTTGGCCCTTTTTTTGGGGGGGGGGATTTGTGCGTGTTGAACATCAGAGGAGTTAAGGAACAAGATACAGGCACTTTTGAGGTATAGTACGACCTTTACACCAACTCTTATTATAAGGACAGTATTTCCTAGGATGATGTTTTTGATGTAATAGAAACTAATTAAAAAGTTGTGAAACTGTATATTACTCAGTGACGTGTAGTGTCTGTTGACATGATGACAAAAAGTGGAAAAACGACGCTGAATGCATTATTTATTATTTTTAATCTGGTTATTATGTACGTCCACCGTGATTTCCTTTAGGTTCTTGTATCGGGGAAAAAGGCAGGCGTCAGATATTTGCTCCCCAGCCGGTTGAACCAGTGTCTGAGTATTAAAGTGAGGAGCTGCAGCAGCTGAACGGTGGGGCTTTTCCAGCTTCATCCTCTTCAGTAATGTAGCTTTCAGAAGAAGCTTTAGCCTCGTTTTCACGGTAAGTTGTTTATTTTCCTAAAGGAGGTTGTTTCCGTATTTTATTTTATTTTTATCAATGCTTTGAGGCGGAAGTAAGCATCCGATTAAACAGACATATTTGTTCATTTCAATTTATGGCGTCTCGTGCTTATTTCTAACTAATGAAGCATTGCGTCAGTAAGCGTCTTTTAGGGAAGCGGTGCACTTTAAGCAGCGTCATCTCTATTTTATTTTGGTTTTAGAGGTCGCTTGTATCCCGAAACTCGGGATTTGTCTCTGCGGTGCGTTTACTGACCACGGGAAAGTTCACGGCCACCCGGCTTTCTGTTTCAGGTCTGTTTATGTCACCTCGTTCAAATAAAAGATTAAACGTCTTCAGTTTAGCATTTCTGACTTAAATTAATAATAATGAAGTAAAGAGGACTTATTTTATTGCCTATCAATCACACACTCGCTGGCCACTTTATTGGGTATAGCACCTGCTTTTTAGCGCAAGTAGTGAATCAGACAATCACATGGCTGCAACTCTGTGGTGAAACAGCCTGCAGAAGTTTAAACGGGGCATCAAAAATGCAAAAGGAAGGCAACAATCTTTTAGGTTTACAAAGAATGGTCAGATTAGAAAAATGGTGGTGTTTATATAAGTTATATTGTGTTGGAGACTTTATTTGTAAAAAGGGTGGCATTTCTGTGTGCAGCTATATTTAAACAAATGTGACACCAGTTGGAAGAGTTCAAACTTTTAGCCCTCAGAATGTTGCAGAAAAGAAGGAACTGATCCCATAAAAAATGCCAGCCGGCACAAACGGAGAACCATCAGATGCCTTTTAATAAGCAATATTACATTTCAGTATTGGTGATTTGTGCTGCCTTTGTGCTTTTCCAGTAAGATTCAGAGTTCAGATCATATTTCCTAGCGTTCTCAGCCTCTCAGATAGTCAGTAAACTCTGAGTCTTATGAACTCTGACATGAGTTTGACGTTGGTTCATCAGCTGCTGGGACATACTGAGGTTTGGGCCACTTCAATCATGGTAGCCGGGGATCCGTCCATGGCTGCTCTTCATATTTTTTGACAATTATTGCTTTGATCTGTTTCTTTTGCAAGCTGCCTGCACGTTCAGATATGTTCTAATGTGACAACAAATTACAAGACTGACTAAGTCAGTTAAACACAAATCATAAAAAGTAGCCATGCAATGTCCTTGTGCTCGTTCACAAGCTGACAGATGTTCAGTGTTAGTTTTCTTATTCTTTGCATGAAGACCACAAGGTTCAGTTTTGGTCCTATCTGGTCTGCTGAATGTTTACTGTGTTTCCCACATTTCATGTGGCAAAAAATATAGACAAAATAATAACTGATCATTTCTTCCAACTTAGTTGTAAACATAAATGAGCTTAATACAATCTTACGAGTTCAAAACAGTCAAAAGTTAGTTTAAAAAAAAGTTTCCCATAGTCAATGGATATTTGACAAACAAAGAAATCTCTCGCCCATGCCTCTTGATCTAAACTAGATTGATAGACTTTATGATTTATGAGAATCCAACATAAATAGCCACAACTCTACTAGATTCCTCAGTAAAAATATCTTCTTGCTACACAAGGTTTATAACTAATAATAAAGGTTAGGATATCATTTTGTGAACTAAACCTACTTCACAGTGTATGTTCATTTCTGTTCTGTAACAAACCTCTGAGGCTCACACACCCATATTCTGTATTGGATCATTAGGGGATTTTTTCTTGACTTTGTGTGAAGATTACAAGCGACTCTATTTAGACAAAGATGACAGCTGTAAAGCAGGATTGTTGGCATTTGGTGTAGGACACCTCATCTCTCATATTCACTTCCAAAGGTCAAAGAAAATGTGACAAAAGTGGAAAAGAAATCAGATCTATAGAAGCAAAATAAATAAATAAAAGTTAGAGAAGTTATAAAAAAAAAATCCTATCGAGTGCCTTTTGCTATCAAATTATTGATTGGTTAGTTAAGTCCAGGAGTCAACATGTTGAAGCTGTTTTGAGTACGTTTTGAGATGCAGTTGCATCGTTTGCTGCAAATAAATGATGCAGCAAACGTTCAGTGTATTTAGTGTACACTAAAGCTATTTTGATATTGCATTCTATGCAATAAAATGTTTGTTTTTTTATTTAAAAAAGCAATTTAATTATTTGTTTGCATCTTTTAAAGTACTTCTAATGTTGCATGTCAAATCTGCAGAATGTGCCAATTTCTTTTTATCCCATTTAGTAATAAATTAATTGTCTGATAGATTAATCAGTAATAAAAAACTCAACTCTGTTTTGTTATGCTGCCAACTTGTACATGCTGTGATGGAAGTTTCGTCATGTCCTGATCCACAGGTTGTGTCGTGGACCCGCAGAGCGGACTCCCTTCATCCTATCCACCAGGCTCCCTTCTCAGCCCCGACTCGCACATGGTAAGATAAACTGCTTAATTTCTGCTAAACTAACCTTTACAGATTAGATTTTTAAAATATTTTCTTTTGCACTTGTTATTATAACCAGCTGAACCAGCCACTGCCAGGTTGTTGTGATTTTTATTTTTTTGATCTTGCAACTTAAAAAGAATAGCTAAAAGCGCACCGTCATTGTTAGTTGACATTGTTGCAGATCTGGATTTTATTCTGGCTTTCGTAAAATATGTCTCTCTGTCTTGTCTTGTGATGTTTCTGATCATTTTAACAGAATTATCGCCTGTGAATGAACTTGATCATGTGCTCGTGAATAGACTCTCTGACTCTTCTCCCCCAGGATGTTCAGGGGTATAAGTGGGTGCGCTGGCGGGTGTGGTTGTGTCGTCTGGTGGCCCTGCTGACCTTGGGGCTCCTTCTGATTGTGTTTCACTGGCGGCCGCGGCTTGCCGTCCTTGCACGCTGCCGATCCTGCCCTCTGGCTTTGGCAGATGTTCTGCTGCTAAGAGTGAGGAAGTCAATGTGTGCAATTTAAGCTCATGTTATAGTTATTGTTTAGAGTTTCCAATTAATTCATTCCAGTTGAATTTTTTTTCATATTACAGCCACAGACTTGTGTTGTGGTTGGAAAGCATCCCCTTGTGTTTTCTTGTATTCTCTTTATCCTTCTCACTCTCCTCTATTCTTATCTCCCTTTGTCCCTTTTAACCTTTTGCCCCACCTCTTTTTTTTTCTCTTTCTCCTTTTATTTGACATTTGCACACACACACCTACACACACACGCACGCACACAAACGTCACATAAAATATCAATAAGATTCGCTGGATTTATGGTTGTAAAAATGAGAAATAAACCAGAGAAATATCAAGAAGTATGAATACTTTTGTGCAATTTGTACTCTGACGTCACACCTATTCGAGTTTCCCGATGCGCTTTGTTAATCTGATCGTTTTCATACTAAATGAAGAAGTTATGTCTGCCAGATTTGCTCCAAAGAAAAAAAAAATCGCTGATTTATTTATGTGCTCTTTTCCGTCAGGACAGTTTTGGCCAGCAGCATGTTGTGAAGGTGCTCACAGAGGAGATGGAGGTGGGCAGGTAAGCAGCTATGTGCTTCTCCATCTTTCAACTTTCTGCTGAAAGGACAGTAAGGAAACCTGCAGAACTCTGCTGACTCAGTTGTTCCCTCCAGTTTGGATCTGCTGGGGCAGCTCGAGGAGGATTGGAGAGACACGGTTCAGCTTCACAGGGAGGAGGTAATCTTTGTTGTGATTATTCTGTTTTATTTTCTATGAAATGATGCCAGATTAAGATTATGCCCAGGTCTTACAGTGGCTTTTGCTGCGTTCCAGAAAACGCTGCTCCGCTACTACCTGTATGAAGGGCTTCGTTACGTCTGGTTGGACAGGAAGGGAGCTTTCTGTCCTGTTAGGTATTGAAAATGAAAACTGCTCAATCATATAAAGAGTTTTCTGAACGCTATTGTAAGTGTTACATACACACAAGTACTATATATTCTCACTGCATCTCAACAGCATGTTTGAGGATTTTACTGCATTTCAGTAAACCAGAAAAGAGACAAAGCTAAACTTCCTAAAATGTTCTATTTTAGGAAGAATAATTTGAATAGGATGTTTCCCCCTCTGTAAAACCTTTTGTCTCTTGTCTGCAGTGTCCTCAATGAGGACTGGACTTGCAAAGGCTTGTATGGCTTCCAAAACGGGTTGAGTCCTCAAGAGCAGAGCTGGAGGTAGAAAGAGATGCTCAGTTGGAGATGTTTTAAACTCTGAAGGAATTTCTGATTGATTTTATTTGTGTGGTTTTTTCCAGGAGAAGCATGTTTGGAGCCAACCTTATTGATGTGCCTGTAAAGTCTTACGTGAGGCTACTGTTTGAGGAAGTGAGTTGGGAGGATGAAATCACAATCAATTTTACACACCTGAGCATAATTTCTAAATGGGGAAAACAATACTACAAACTTTATTCATGTATTTAGAGCCAGTAACTTTAGCGATTTAAGTCTTAAATCCATGAATCTAAAAGCAAGGCCTTAAAATGTATTAAATTCAAATAAAAAAAAGTCGGCCTCAAATAATTAATCAAAGGTCTTAAATTTTGTTGTGGCTATGTAGGTCAGAGATGCAATAAGTTTATTGATCTAATCGTCTGACTGTTGATTGCACCAATCCACATTATTAGCAGAAAGAGAGGGTCCCAAAACCAAATTTTACTCAGGGCCCCATGGAGGCTTGGGCCGTCCCTGACGATGCTATGTAACAATCTTGAGTTACTTTCAGTAAATACAGTCTGGTATTTAACAAAAATAGATACCAATGCCTGAAGTCAAAGCTGCAGCAGGTGGTGTTCTCACTTCCTCTTGGCGGGTTTAAATGTTTTATTGCTTTACAGTTAGCTGGTACGTCAGTAAAAAGTAATCACTGGCCAGTATTAACTTCTTGTAGTATAATATGAAGGACAAATACAATGATCTGGCAACACTTGCACAATAGTATTGCATAAAATTGTATACTATGACCAGCAGTGTGTGTATATAAACATTAAAATGACTTTAAACTATAAGGGTGATAGAACAGAGAAACAAACTGATTTGAATCTACAGCTGGAAGTCTGGTCCATGTAAAGCTAAAACACTAAAAATGCTTTTCTCTGCCCTGAAGAAAATTGTTTTTCAGATAAACTTAATTTTGGAAAAAAATAAGCATAGTGTTATTCAACTTCAATTTTTGTAAATTGACGTTGGATAAGGAACAATTTAAAATATAAATCCTGTTTTGTTTTTAGTCAATATTTCAAAATCTAATTTCTTTTCTCTTGTTTTTGCTCCTGCAGGTCCTCAACCCTTTTTACATATTCCAGGTGTTCAGCATCACCCTGTGGAGCATTGATGAGTATTATTACTATGCTCTGTGCATATTTATTATCTCAGTAATCTCCATCAGTATCTCACTGTATGAAATTCGAAAGGTGAGCCCTCAGTGGGAAACATTCATTCAATTTGATGTTTTAATCTGATTTCTAAATACAACTTTTTTTTTTTTAATTTTTGCTCCACAGCAAAGTATTACTCTTCGCAACATGGCTCGGTTTATTACAAATGTTACGATACGCAGAGACTCGGGAGGCAAGTCCTTTTTTTCCCACATGACTTACTTCCTTTACTAAGAAAATGGATGCAAGGATTTTTTTTGTGGAATACAACAATGCTGTGCCTGGTTATAATGTGACTCATAAACTAAAATATATCATTTTATGAATCAAGGGCTTTGTGAAAAGTTTTATGGATTCATGTTTGTGTCTCAAATAAAAAATTCTAACAAAGAACAATAAACAATAAAAGAGGCAAATGGAGGCCAATGAAAGGGAGCGTTAGGCTTTATGCATAGTGGTTATTATAGGTCTGCAAATTTAAGCAAAACTGGCTTCACAAGTTTTACTGGAGGGTCAAGATCAACTTTTTTTTTATTGCTGTCACTTCATTTTTAGGTTTTCTGATGAGCAATATTGTTTTCACACAATAAAACCTTATAATAATAGCATAAAAGGGCCACAATTGTCCCTTAGATGCTTGTTTCCCCTCATGGTTTAATTAGTAACATCAGCATTGTGGTTTTCTGTTCTCTCAGAGGAAGGTTGTGTGAGCTCTGAAGAGCTGGTCCCCGGTGACTGTCTGATCATCCCTCAGGAAGGCCTCATGCTGCCCTGTGACGCCGCCCTGCTGGCCGGGGAGTGTCTGGTCAACGAGAGCATGCTCACGGGTAACCAGAGTCACAAAAACCTACTAGATGTATTGTTTTTACTTTAAGAAAGACGTCTCATAGTTGATGACTATAGTATGTAATATTCGAGTTTCTACGGGTTGCTAGGTTACCTTTGTCTTTTTAGTTTTTTCCTGTGCTGAAATCATCTGTAAAACATTGTTGTTTTCAGGGGAAAGTGTTCCAGTGCTGAAAACCCCCCTCCCAGCTGCAGACCGGACCTACAGCTCAGAGACTGAGCGCAGACACACTATTTTCTGTGGCACCCACATCATTCAGGCCAAAGGGGGACGGCCAGGAGGAAGCGGCGCTGTTGCTGTGGTCACAAGCACCGGTTGGTAGGGGGGCCTGTTGATAGAAAATTAAAGGGAGAGTTCAGAAATTTTGAAGTGAGGTTCTGTTAAGAACCTCACAAGGTTCCAGCTTGATTTCTTGACAACTTTTGTTTCTTATGGATCCAGAGTGGTTGGCTTTTGAGCCTGAAGCTAATAGTTAGCGTAAAAAAGACCAAGACCAAACCAGACCTCCACTTTCTTAAAACAACTCTTGTCTCAGAAACATCACAACGGTTTATTCAAAGGTCATAAGGTTTTTAAAACATTGTTACATTATTTATAAGGAAGTTATTGTATATTTACAGCAGAAATGGAGGCAAATGGAAGTGTGTCACCAATGATTGCCTTTGGGAAACCTTCCCCTCCAGAACTAATTTATCTGGATTTAAACTAGGGGTGTGTTCACACTAGCCCAGTTACGTCTGCTTTAATCAAACTCTAGTTTGTTTGCCTAAAAAGTTTTGTTTGTTTGGGGATGTGTGAGTGCACAAGCAAACTCTGATGTGAGCCAAAGAAGCAAACTCTGATCCAACTAAAAAACTAGGTTTCACTTTGGTTGAAGTGAAGTCTGGTGCGGTTCAAATGCATATGTGGATGCAGGTGGGCCAGAGACTGCTCCAGAAACAGGAAGTGGGCCATTCTGGGTAAATGCAACCAACACAAATGTTTGAGCAGGAGAAATGGCTTGTGGTCTTTGGCCAAAGACAAAAGAGAAATCCTATATTCCTAAAATTTGGCTCCGCTCCATTTTTGTTTACATTTTGCAGAGAACGAAGTTGCGTTCATTTTCATCTTCAGAAGTTTTGTCTAATTTCCTTCAGTGGAAACGACAGGCTATGGGAACCCCATCACCTGTTCCCCACAGGCAAAAAATAAAAAATCAGGTTGGTCAAAGGGTTTGGTTCTTTTGACAGTGCAGTGCGAAAGTGAACCACAGCAGCTGAAAATATAACAAATATATTGGAACCTAGTCTACTGAGCTGTCTGATTGGTGACTGCACCAAGCAATGCTGCTCTGATATTATATGATTAAAATCTTTTATCTGAACCTCGGTTATAAAAATCCTGAATTATCTGTTTAAGAGGATACAGATGTAGATGTTGTGCTGTCAACATACATCATTTTATTAAAAGTACATAAATCCATCGCTTATTTTTTGCCGCAAAAGTTACAGATGTTGTATTAACCTTAATAAAAGCACATTTTTTGTCATTGCTTTCCAAATCAGACCGCTTCTGCTCTTTGTGTTTCTGCTGCAGGGTTTTTCACAGCCAAGGGAAACCTGGTCAGCTCTATTTTATACCCTCAGCCTATCAACTTCCGCTTCTACCAAGATGCCATGAAGTTCCTGCTCATTCTCGCTGTGATTGGTAAGCCATGTCCGGGACTTCACTAACTCACTAACTCTGTTTCCATTTTTCTAATCTTTTCCTACATTTTCTACAGCTTTCATCGGTACTATTTACATATTTGTGATCCTCTTCAGAACCAATGTAAGTGCTCCATGTGTTTTCTGGCCTGGCAGTAAATGTGTGGAGGGTTAACACTGCTGGGTGTGTCCAGGTGACGTGGCTGCAGTTAATTATCAGAAGCCTGGATGTTGTGACCATCGCGGTGCCTCCCGCCCTGCCTGCTGCCATCACCATGGGAACTATTTACGCCCAGAGTAGGCTCAGGAAGCAGGGCATCTTCTGCATCAGCCCTCCACGAATCAACATCTGTGGCAAGGTGTCTGTGTTCTGCTTCGATAAGGTGAGGCTGGAAGCTAATGCCTAGTCGTCTATGGGGACTAAACTAATGCCGATGGCTTACGTGAAGTGAATGTGTTTTCCACAGACTGGAACGCTGACAGAGGAGGGCCTGGATGTGTGGGGGGTGTTGGAAAGTGGACCTGCTGGCTTCTCAGAACTGGTCCCTGACCCCACACTGCTGCCACCAGGGGACATGAGGACTGCACTGGCCTGCTGTCACACGGTTACTCTACTGCAGGGTGAGCCCCTGGGAGACCCCTTGGAGCTCAAAATGGTGGAGTCTACTGGCTGGGTATGATACTGTACACCTTATGATCTTTATTCAGGGTTGAAATCATTGGTAATGCTTGAATTTCAGTGAGGTGTTTTCAAGGTTTGGAATGCTTTCATTCTAAAATCACAGTACAGTAACTAATTATGAAACAAGCAATACACATTTTATTTTGTGAAATGCCGTCATAAGGACAATACATATCAGATATGTTGATCAATGAGATATGAAAATCAAAGTTATCTCTAAACAGGTGGAGGTCTTAGCGTTGATTTTAAGAAACTCAGTGTTTCAGCAGTATTGCAGTTTTCTGGAAGTTTGTACCAGATTTGTGGTGCATAGAAGCTGAAGTGCCTGATTTCTGTATCAAGTCATTGAAATCTAATGTTTGATTAAAAGCCTAAATTTGAAATATGTAGATAAATAAATGCATCCCTGTGTATTTTTGTTTTCCTTACTCCTCAGACTCTCCAAGAGCCAGAGGGAGACGGAGATGCTGCTCACTCTACATTTGGAGGTCACAAAGTTTTGGCTGTCATGAGACCTCCAACTCAACGGCCTCAAGCTGAGGGAACAGTAAGCGCCTCAGTAATGTTGTCAAAACAACCAATTTTATTCTTGAAACATACAATCAATTTTTATGTTTATTTGTATCTTATTTGTGCAAGAGAGACTTTCTCATTCGACTGCAGCCACATGTTAATGATTTATGCAAACCACACAGATGTGGCTCAGAGTCACATCACTGTGTACTTTCATAACAAGCCACGTGTGAAATTTATTGACCCAGCTTCTCATCTCTAAAATAAACTAGATAGTGTTTATTTCTGACAACACACCCAGTCTGGTAACAGCAGGATCTCTGTAGGGTTCAGGATCTATGGTAATTATCAGCTGTCTTCATCGCCTCAAGGATCGGCATCAATAAAAGCTAAAAGCAGGAAGCATAATGTCAACATGGATCACATAAGTCTAGAAACATCAAATAAAAAAATTAGTGGGGAGGAATGACAATATTTATTTCCTATCCTATTTTTTTCTCTGTTTAAGCTGTTATGTTGAAAAGTCTTAGTCTGTTACAGTTATATTGTCTTCCCCTTCTTGTTCTGTGTAGAGTGAAGAGTACCAAATTGAATGTTTTAAATGTCATTAATATTTTTAAAACTTGAAATAGTTACAGTAAGAATTGATTAAATATGGAATTAATTACATCTGTCTTAACTAAATTATTTCATTTTGAAAACTAGACATAATTACTTCATGACTTAAGTTATTTCACGTGCCTCTACTGAAGCACATCACGAATTATTCTAAGCTCTCAATTTTACCCTTCAAACTCAGTGGGCGGGGTTAGAGGACTCCCCGACGTCTGCCTCAGGACATCCTGATGACTTCTTCCAAGTTAGCTAGGACTCTGAGGTTAATAACTTCTATGAATTGTTGTCATTTATTTACTACAAGCTGTTAGCAACCAACAAGCTTTATAGTTTGGTCTGAAATATCTCTAACAAGTTCAGAAGGGAGCTCAGTGTGGTTATACGTGGAGGAAGCCACACTATATTGCCAAAAGTATTTGCCCACCTGCCTTGACTCACATATTAGCTTAAGTGACGCCTCATTTCTAGTCCATAGGGTTCAGTATGACGTTGGTTCGCCCTTTGCAGCTGGAACAGCTTCAACTCTTCTGTGAAGGCTGTCCACAAGTTTAGGAGTGTTTATGTGGATTTTTGACAATTCTTCCAGAAGTGTATTTGTGAGGTCACTTACTGATGTTGGACAAGAAGGCCTGGCTGTCTGTCTCTGCTCTAATTCATCCCAAAGGTGTTCAATCGGGTTGAGGTCAGGACTCCACCATCCATGGCTTTATGGCTCTTGCTTTCTGCACTGATGCAGTCATGTTGAAAGAGGAAGGGCCCAGCCCCAAACTGTTCCCACAAAGTTGGGAACATGGAATTGTCCAAAATGTCTCGATATGCTGAAGCATCACTGGAAGAAGCTCCAGTGAAACCCCCCTCCACCAAACTTTACATTTGGCACAATGCAGTCAGACAAGAACCGTTCTTGTTTTCTCCTATTTCCACTGACATCCATAATGAATCATCATGTTCTAGTTTTGTTAATTGGCTTTAGCTTTGTACTCTACAATGGAGATGTTTTTAGGTTTCATTGGATGTTAGAATAATGCTTATATGGTGTAATCAAGTAATTTATTTGATTAATGTAAACTGTTTAAGCCTCCTTTTCACTGTCGGAGCATACAAAGTCAACACCAACTGCAAATAAAAGCAAGAAGGTTCATCATAAAATCTAATCACACATTTTAATAACGTTTTAATGGGGATGCGTTATTGTCTTGTTTCCTGTTCTGCCATCAGTACTCCAGTGAGGCGGTGGCCATCGTCAAGAGGTTTCCCTTCTCCTCGGCCTTGCAGAGGATGAGTGTGGTGACGGTGGCCCACGGGGGACGCTCTGCTCTGGCTTTCCTCAAAGGTTCCCCAGAGATGGCGGCTAGCCTCTGTCGGCCTGATACAGGTTCGGCCTTCCAGTCGACACGCATCGATCAGCTTCTGCCGCTTTTCTAATGAACTAAAGACGAAAACGGGATGATTTTTGTCTTTTCCAGTTCCAGTTCAGTTCTCTGCCACGCTGCGTAACGTTTCCAGCGAAGGCCTCAGGGTTCTGGCACTCGCCTGGAAACCAGTAGATGTCGACTCTGACTTACTGAACATCGAGCGGTGAGAAGAACAAAATCTATTTTTCAGATTCAGTTAAGCTGCTCTATATATGAAGGCAGCTTTGTGCGGGTCTGCAGGGAGGAAGTGGAGACAGAAATGCAGTTCCTGGGCTTGTTGATGATGAAGAACCTGGTGAAACCAGAGAGTGCAGAGGTCATCAACACCCTGACACTCGCTCACGTTCGCAGTGTTATGATCACTGGTGAGATTGTGTTCACAGCCTTCCGACTCCTTACACTTCCTTGTTTTTAACTCAGAATGTGTTTTATTGCTCTTAAGTACTGCCATACAAAAGTATTCATACCCCTTTAAATTTTCCAGCTTTTGGGCTGGTACAACCAAAATATCAATGTATTTGAGAGTTTATGTGAGAGACGAACAAAAGCAACGATAGCTCTGTGAAAACCGCCTCTCTATCACCTCTCTCTGCTCTGCACCGCCTGTCTGTGCACTTCACTGACTGAAATGGATCAAAACAGATTCATGTTTGGTTCTCCTTCTCTTTGTGCAATACCTTGTGTCGGTCTCACATTAAACCCTTGCATATAATATGTCACAGTTTATGGTTGTATCACCAAAAAACCTAATCTGGAAAAGTGGTATGAATGATACCAGTTTTAGAACTGGATTATTTTATCATGGTGTTTCTGTTCTTTATCACACAGGGGACAATATTCTAACAGCAATGAATGTGGCAAAGAGCTGCAGGATGGTGAGATCTGATGAGAAGGTGATTTTTGTCATCGCAACCCCCCAGTCTGCTGAATCGGTGCCCAGTTTGAGGTTCAGTGTAGAAGATGGTGGGACTGCTGCTGGTGCTGCTGCCCAAAGCCCCACGAACGACAATAATCAGGTAAGTCTGTAACATTCAGCGATTCGGTGATATCATATTTCATGTGTAGTGCTCTGATTTTTAATCAAACCTCATGCATGGACGTTAGTAGACACAATAACACAATATTATGCAAACTGCATTCCTTGTTTCTGTAGTGTTTTCTTTTTCACCATTAATCCTCCAGGGTCTGTACCAGGCTGGTGTCGACTATCATTTCGCTATAAACGGGAAGTCCTTCGCCGCCCTCTGCGACCACTTTCCTGAATATCTTCCGAAGGTATTATAAACTTTATAATGCATGCAGAAAGCTTTCCCAATAACAGAACTCATTAATCTAGGGATGACACGGCTGCACGCTTTTGCAGGTGCTGATGAAAGCAACTGTGTTTGCGCGCATGGCTCCCGACCAGAAAACCCAGCTGGTGAAGGAGCTGCAGAAACTGAAGTAAGTCCAGGCTTTCGTTTGAACACGTACAGTAAAATATTAGTAATAAAAGGGAAAAATACGATTAAAATGGAAACGTTTTTTTTGTGTAATTGTTGCACTGCTGCAATATATCGTCTATGGTATAGACTTAATATTTTTTTTTGCGTCGCTAGACGTACTGATGGTGTATCATAATGCATGTTTCGTAATGAATTTTCCGGCAGCTATCGAGTAGGCATGTGCGGGGACGGGGCCAACGACTGCGGGGCCCTGAGAGCTGCCGACGTCGGGGTTTCCCTGTCCGAGGCCGAGGCGTCGGTCGCATCGCCTTTCACCTCGAAGACGAAAAACGTCAGCTGTGTCCCACTGCTGATCAGGTGAGGATCAAGGCGGCTCTGAAGGAAGGTGTCGGATGAGAAACGGAAGATGAGCTCTTTAAAATTTAACTAACCCTTTGTTTGTAGCGGCAGTAGAAGATTAATCATTTTTATGTTATTTATTCATTTTGCAGAGAGGGCAGATGTTCTCTTGTTACGTCCTTCAGTCTCTTCAGGTACATGGCGCTTTACAGCCTCATCCAGTTCTGCTCTGTCCTCATCCTGAATACAGTGAGTTGCAACGAAGGAACTCCACCTTTTTCAGCATGAAATCTATTACTTGTAATTTCAGTTAAAACTTTGATCCAGGTCTCATTTTTCTTGGTGTAACAGAATTTTCTTTACTATTTTCTTTCACAGTTTAAAGAACAAAATATATATTTTTATGCCCATGCTCACTAATGTTGCCCCTGTTTGAGGTTCTGTGTGTATTTGTATAACTTTCATTTCCTGAAATCATAAGATTTCAGAAAATGTGTCATTTTCATATTTCTACAATTTTCAAAAGCATTGTTTACTTTAAAATGTCTATTCTACTCAATACAGTTCATTTGTTTAGCATCATTCATGTCCTAGTAAAACATTCAATTAAACAAAAGCAAAAAATATTTGATGAATGACGGAAAAATACGGTTGGCCTCTTTAATTTTTGACTCAGCAGCATGTGCAGAGGTTGTAATCCTCATCATAGTTGTTCTGGGTTCAAGTCCTGGTCTTGGGGCATTTCCTCCCTTTCTCTTTTCCCCCTTTTTTCCTGTCTATTCACTGCTGAATGAAGGTCACTAGAGCCTAATAAATCTAAAAAAACAACAAAAAACAGGGTAAATATAAGAGTAAATATAGCTTGAGAATTAAGCCCAGATGTTCAAATGACATTGTGTTACAATTCAACAAGCGCGTTGGCTTTCGCCTGCAGGTGAAGACAACCATGGCTGACCTGCAGTTCCTGTTCTGTGATTTGTTCCTGGTGACCCTGCTGGCCATCGTGATGGGGAGGGGGGGTCCCAGTGAGGAGCTGCATCCCTGCAGACCCCCAGCCAGCCTGCTGGCCCTGCCCGTGTTTGGCAGCCTCTTCATTCACACCTGCACCATCGCTCTGGGCCAGCTAGCTGCATTCTTCATCACCACCACGCAAGAATGGTTAGCTATTGTTACCAATTAAAATGTGTCTTTTTTTTTATTGAGGACAATATTTACACATTTCCAAGGAGCCAACATTTGATTCACACTTAAAGTTTGTTTTAGAAATATTGTGTGTGTGTGTTTTTTTAAGGTATATTCCACTAAATTCAACAGTATTTGGAGCAGAAAACTTGCCCAACATGGAGAACACATCCGTGTTTGCCTTATCGGCTTACCAGTACATCATCATGGCAGTAATAGTCACCAAGAGCTTTCCTCATAAGAAACCTCTCTATCATAATGGTGAGTCAGAAAAGAAGTTTAGGGATGATCAGACAGAGGAAGTTAATAGTTTATGCTTCTTTAACCTTGCTGTTCTTTCTCACCGTGTTCTTAAATCATCGCTCTTCCTTCCAGTGATCTTCCTCTGTCTGCTGCTGATCCACGTTGCCGTGGTGACCTCCCTGGTGTTGTATCCGGGTCCTTTCCTCAGGAGAATATTCAAACTGTACGACTTCGACGACATGAACTTTAAGATGCTGCTGGTTGCCATGGCAGCTCTCAACCTCTTGGTGTGTTTTGTGGTAGAGGTAAGTCAACACTCTACACTGTAAAGGCACACAGTCTTGCCAAGTACTTTTTGGTCTAGTAAGACAAAGCGAACATTAAAATGTCCCAGTTTTTTTGACAGCCTATTTGCATCTTTTGATTTTATTGCGGAAAGCTATCAGTCTGGAGAAATATTTTTCTCCAGACTCTCAGCATTACGCGAACACCGTATTACAGGGAAGTCCGTCAGTAACTTTGGACATACGGGTGAGTTGGTGAAACAATTGATATTCATCCAAAATTGATGAAAAAGCAAAACAGAAACTAATCAGAAAGGCTTTTAAGAAGCTGAAGAAAGTTCTGGTCATGTTTTACATATAAGCTTGTAGGTTTTAGGTTTTCTCGAGGACTTTGAACGTTTTAGTTTTTATTCTGGACTTTTTACCAGCATTGGCATAAGATTATAACATGTTGTCCATTGTTCATGCTTGGCAAAACCCATGAGGAAAAAAAAAAAAGCTGGCTGTCCCAAGACCATAAAAAAATTCCTAAAAGCCTCAACGCTTTAATCCATATGAATGTTTTTTTTCTTCTTCTCCAGCTGCTGATAGATGTGGGCGTTTTGAACTGCCTCCGGTTGCTGCGAGGGAGGCGTCCATCCAAGAAGCAGTACAAACGTCTGAAGGCTCTGCTCTCTGACTCGGCGTCATGGCCGCCACTTGATGAAACCCTGACCCCCACAAACAGCACAGTCATCTCCTTCAGCTAGCGCTCACCTGGCCAAACTCTGGACTCACCTGAGCTTTAACCACGCTGGATGTTCTAACCGGCATCCGCTGACTGACCAACAACTCATTGTTTACCTGAAAAAAAATAAAAGCTATTTTTATGTATAGCTTTGTCTGGGTGTTCTAAGTGATGATAATGTTAACCAAGTTTAAGAAGGCTAGTGATCTAGCATCTTTATAAAGTTTTTTTTAAATTTCAGTACATTTTCCACCCTTTAGCTTTTCCCACCCTACCAGTAGATTTTGTCAACTAAAATTTCTTGAACAATTATACAAGTTTTTCTCAAACCAAATGAATAAAATCAACAACCAGGAAGTCAAGAGACACATATGCTTTAAGAAGTCCCTTCAGCAATCAGTGTCTATAATCACTGGTAGACGTCCTGCTGATCAGACAACTGTATGGAGTGGTCCAAGAAATGCAACCCACTAGAAAAATCTCACCAACTACACTAACCCTGAGGAATCAGTCTTCTCATATTTAGGAGGAATATAAACCAAGCAATCATTCTGTTAAAGTGATTAGGAGATATTAATAAATCTGACATTCTATTATTGTGGCAGTTAGCAAATCATAGGAGTGCACCGACTGCACTCCTGCCAGTTTTCTGGCTGATTACTGATCTTTAATTATAGATTAAAGATCAGATTACCAACTAGACATTTCAACTTTGGCTGATACAAATTTTTTTTGTCTGACATGCTGCTAAATATCATCAAAAAGTTGCTGTATGAGCAACAGTGGGGTGACTGTTAAGTGCAAACATGCAGGTATGACTTGGTGGGCTACACACACACACGATTATCGGCCAATCAAATTAAGAACTGGCCTTAATCGACTGGCTGATAAGTTGGTGCACCACTAGCAAATAGAAATAATTTTGCTAATTTTGGTCCAAAATAAGAAGTTTGGTTTGATTTAACTACCTACTACTAAACTGTGAGGGATTAAAAAAAAAAAAAAAAGTAATTTCTATATGTAAACTTGCTCAACTGTATAAGATTTTCTGTTTTCTAGACATTTAAATTACTCTCTTTCCAGTCAGCAGGCAGTTTGACAACGGACGAAGCACAGAGGAAATCAGATTTTAAGTAAATCATTTTATTAAATCAGTATTTACAGGCAGTTTGTATTTCCTGTTCCTGCTCTGCCACTAGATTTTTTTTCCCTCAACTAAAATCTCTTCAACAATATTGAGAATTCCCCCCTTTAAATGTACTCATTTTTCTTTTAAAAACCAAAAAGGAATAAAAATCAACAACCAGGAAGTAAAGATGTGATCCAGGAGGCACAAGCTGAAATCACCCATTACAAGTCTTTGTGTTGATGTCGCATGGCTTTGATATCTACTCTGGACAATTAAAAGGGAGAAAAACATTTTACTGGGCACAACGGTCCTGGAAAGCCACACAGTCGAGTTCTCCGGTTCACAACCTGCTGTGCCGCTCGGTTATAGCAGTCGATCATCGTCCTACAGCGTCTGACACCAAGATGCAAACATTAAAAAATTTAAAAAAAAAAAAATACAATGACTTTCCTTGAGACAGCAACTCTTTTTCCCCCTCCTGTTACATTAAGCTCGTCAGGGCACCGCTTTTAAGTGCCGACCATAAGTTAAATACGTACATTAGTCTTCTGAGAAAACAAAACCCGCTGGAAAAATACAATCTTCGTTCATTTCATTCATTCAGTCTCATTCACATGGACCTGAGTTCCTAAGTTTTACTTCGTAGGAAGCTGTGAAGAAACATCACCGACTGGGTGGAAACAGGACAGCAGTAAAATTTATTTAAAAATGTCACTAAGATTCCTGCCAACACCATTTTCAAATCATAAAAATATATATTTTTTTAAAGGGGGCCTTTTGGTTTATTTAAATACTGCTCTTATAATGCTGTCATTTCATATAAAAAAGGGCAGAGAAGCTACTTGAAACCCGACTTGGATCCATTCTATTTTACTCTTAAATAGAAAGTATGCAAAGGAAGACAGCTAAAAGCTTACAAAAAGTAAACAAAAAACTTGCCATGTACATAACTTGACACACGTAACCCCTGACCTTTGATTTTAAAAACAAATGGAAATTTCTTTTAATACAAGGTTGTGCACTGACATTTTGAACCCTTCTCAGCGTCTCGGCTTCAATTTTACCACCAGATGAGACAGTGGAGGAATAGGATTCTCAATTTCTGTTTTAAAGTTTAAAATCTAATACTGTTTTAATAAACAGGCTTAGCGGCGTGTTAAGAACTGGGATCTGTATTCAAAAGGTATCAGCGCACACCTTATGTAAAGACAAGTGATTAAAAAGAAAAGAAAATGTCTGCTATTATTGCTGGGAAGAAGCTGCTGTACAAGAACCAGCCGATTTAGTTTTGATATGACCCCTCGTTTCACCTCATCCTTGAACTGCTCGAGTTCGAGTCTTTTCTTCTGCTTTTTTTAATTTTTTTTTTTTTAACATCCCTAGACAGACAGCACGCAGAAAAAACTAAACAAAACAAAAAGGATGGAGGCTCAGGGGTGTCTCTTAAAGGGGCCGGGATCATCACAGTGAGTCCAGAATAAGTCCATAATCACAGTGCCAAATAAACATGAGCAAAGGGGGAGAGAGAAGAGATCACTGCAGCTCGCACTTCCTGCTGGAGTTCCTCGTTCCCCGGCTGATTCGCTGCCCGGCTCAGAGAGTGAAAGTGGGGGGGTGTAGAGTCGCGCCGGCAGGCTGATATGAGGGAAGCGATGGGAGGAAGTTTACAGAATACGGTGCTGCGTTTGATCTCAGGTGGCTCTTAATCTCTCTCTTCCCCTCCCCTCCGTGGCTGGGGCGTCCCAGAGACCCGCTTATCTGTGCTGGCGGAACCCCTGGGTGCCATCTGGGCCGGCGGGCTGCCGGACAGTGTGATTGTTTGATCTGGTGTCCTCTGAAGGCATTGTGGAATTATTGCGCACTGGCCTGGGAGAAGAAATGAGAAAAATTAATTTCTAACAGGCCTCCAGACACTCACAGCTATAGTCTACTGAAAATGTTCAACCTTTTTAAGCCTTATTCCACCTTCACAAGAAAAGTTTGCTCTAAAATTACCACTGTTGTTCCACATTAAAAAAAATTAAGTGCATTAAAAGTCTCTACTCACACATTTTGTTTATTTGGTCATATGTATAACATTGGCACAAGTATTAAAGCAAATAAAACCCCTGCATTACTTCAATTTGATCAGCTCTAACACTGTTTGTGATTGGTTTTAGGTCATTGTCAGGCTAAGTATGCAGCTTTGGGTCTAGTGATAAAACTATTTAATTCAACAGGCTGCCTTAAGTGTATACGTGAGTGAGTTAAGAAAAAAAAAAACAAAACAGCATAACCCTTGGTAAAGTCCCAATCAGTTCATCCTCAAATTAAAGGTTGATCACATAAATTGTCTCCAGTCTGCCACTGGAGGGCACCAACGTACCAACAGTGGTACTGGGCATCAAGACAAACAGTTCTGTAATGACACTAAAACCCAAGATGCAAATACAAGTGAAAAAATTAAAGATATTTAGCATTTTATTTTACCATTTTCTTACTTTACTTTTTTTTCCTGCTCACCGTTTTAATACAATATTGTAGGTTTTGAAATTTGATTTGAGAATGCAGTTAAAATTAAAAGGTTTGTAGACATTAAGAGTAAAAAAAAAAAAGATACGATCCAAACTAAATGTGAAAGATTATTGTGTCTTAAAATTATTGTCCTGTTAAAAGTTAATGCTCAGCATGCAAAGATGTGACCAACAGAAAGTAAAGAGAGAAAAGCATTTGGATATTTTCCCCAAGTCATTCAACCCATTTTCTCTGACAAGTACTCAGTACTACAGGCCAAAAACAAAGCTGTTTAACAAATGGGCAAATATATCCAACAAATTGCCTTGTAGGATTATGGAATAACTGGGGACTGTCTTTCTGGTCCCAACAAAAGTTGGTTCTTTTTTTTTTTTTTTATCACCAATATCTCACTTCCACCAGCGGTTTGGAATGGGTCATTTTATACTCTGGCATTTTCAAGAAAGCGATTCCACCACAGGGTTAAACCCAAATGCCAACACAGTAGTAGGTCTCTTGCTTGTCACGAACAGTAACGCTTTTCTGTCCATCAATCACGTTGTGATGTGTAACGCCGTTAGCTCCACCCTAGCTGCCCTTACCCTTGCCCCATACCTTGTCCTTTGACCTACAACAGAAGGGCTCCCAGGAATGAGCTGCTTTTACAATGGAAATAAACAGAACAACGTACCAAGCCACACATTGTACCACCGCATACAGCTTCTGCACCTCAAATTAGTAATCGTTACCTGTCAGTGTTGGGCTTTTCCTGAGGAGTCTCCTCTGGGCAGGCACTACCCAGTATTCGTTTCCTGGCCTCTGCGTACTCCGCTTCGCGCTGGGCCAGAGACTTGACCTGTGGAGTGGGCCTGTTTGGGTTCATGGATGATGCTAATGACCCGTTACTTGCTGGCCGCTTCAAAATGCGGATCTGAGGCGGGGGTCCTGCTGGTAAAGAGTTGTCCTGGATCACCATGGTGGTCTTTAATGGTGATCGAGCGGAGTTACTGGACTCCCTGGTAGAGAAATAAACATGCACAGACGATCAATTTAGAGCTAAAAGAAACGACAACCTTCTTCGATTTAACTTGTCCTGTTTTGGTCAACTTTCTGTAGCAATGTGTGAGCACTTTAAGTTTCGCTCAAAGGTTCAAATATTTATCATGCTATTTTTTGGTCTGAATTTTTTGGCCTGTCGAAGGCCTGATGCAACAAATCCATTAATCGCATCATAAATTAAAATAAGCTCAATAATTTCCAATCGCATAATTGATGAGTTTTGTCTTTCCTCTCGTTTTACCAAAAACTAGATGAGAAAGTTTTTAGTCTGGTATATTCATTTCAACTAACCCTTTTTTTTCAAAGGACAATTTTGTTAACAGATTCCTCATAATTCATTTTATTTGTGGTTTTGTTTAGTTATTTGGGATATTCAAAATGTTTTCCGGTTCCAGTGTTAAATGTTCATTAGAAGTTAAAGGTGTTCTTGCGTTAATATGCCATTAGCATTATATTACTTAAATGGTCTCAAAACAATAATATCATTTAGCAAAATTTGTAAGTGTTAGAGTCCTATGCATTAACACTCACTATGTATGAGGCTTCATACATAATGTTGAAAAACGCCACTACTGTGGAAAGGATTAACTGATGTTCAATTGTAAACAAAGACAAAGAGTGAAGCAGCACTTTCAGCTCAAAGTCAGGCAACCAAACGGCTCAACTGCGTCTTTTGGCCGTTAACTTGAGCATTTTAAGGTTCTTACTTTTCTCTCTGGCTGATGCAAAGCTTCTCTTCTAACCGTTTTTCCATTTCCTGAAGGGAAAGTAGGGCAAACAGGAATTCATGAGAACAAACATCAAATTGATTTGGGACAGGAAAGAGCAAAGTAGGTAGAAAGCTGGGGAGAGGATGGAAAGCAGGGTTCTGTTACAAGCTATTTATATACAAGGGGACAGCTGCCAGGTCGTACACTGTGTGTCCAGTTAGCCAACATTGGAAGGATTTTTAAGCAGTACTTTATGTCCAATTTAACAGAAAAAAAACTAGACATGGATATTGTATTACTTAGGTTAGGTAATTACAAATATTGACCTTTAAAGTCAAAATTGGCAGAAACAAACTTGTCATTATTTAACTGAATTGAACTATTATGGGTAAATAGAATTTATTCTAGCAGTTTGCAGAACTGGTGACTTCAGGTTTGGTGACAGCCAAAGGAAAGCATCATGGAAAGAAAACCACATGCTACTTAAAAAAGCCAAGTCATTAAAAAATAGTTACTGACTTCAATATTCAACTGAGTCCATTTTTTAATTGCTTGCATGGTGCATTCCAAAGATGAAGGTAGTTTTAGCATTTATTCAGTTGATGCAATCCAAAAAAAAAAAAAAAACCTGCTTAGCAGAGAGAAAAAAAATACGCACCTTTTTCCTCCCAGTTTTACGTCTTTAAAACTTGTTTTATGGCAGCCACCCTTCCACCAGGACCATTTTTGATCAAGCTTTGACAAACAGTGAACGGCTTGTTTGGTGGGCCAGGAACATCATTCAGGTCTTGAGTCGCTTCTTGGTTGGATGTTGTCCTATTTCTAAAAAGACAAGACAAGTCATCTGTATGTGTTGGTTCAAAGTTCTGCTGCAAGGGGCAGAAGTAAATTCTGCTGAAAAAAAAATACTTAACCATAATCACTAAATTAAAATTCACCACACCCTTGACCAAAATAAATCCAATCGAAAAGTTTGAAGAACCATTTCTAAATGTTACTTTCATAAAATTCTCTCCTTAGAAGCGAAAAATAAATAAACTGAGAAGCACAATGGAGTGCTGTTTTCATGCCCAGGTCTCTCTCGAAAAATGGATGTTTGCTGAATGTCACGTCTTGTGGCAAACCCATGCACAAGTATTCTGTGTTTTAGGTTTTCTGCAACAGAAACTCCTTGCACTTGTGTGAAAAGTATAAACAACAATGATAATAATAAATAAATAATAATGACAATGATAACAATAATAAATAAATAATAATGCATTTTATTTATCAGCACCTTTCAGGACACCTAAATGACACGTTACAGGATTTTGTTTTGGTAGAGAAACACCATAATCGTGCGGCAATACTGTTCTCAACCGGATCTGTAGCTTTAAGCAACCAGCATCAACAAATTGTTATAAATCATGACTGGACTTCACTTATTGAACATATTTCACTCATATAAAGTGCTGTTAAAGCTGTTTTTTCTGGTTCAGATAGTATAATACATTTTCATATAACAGTGTGTTACTGTGAATGTACAGCAAAGGGGAGCATAGCGTAAAGGTGGGAAAATCTGTGAAAAAAAAAAATTAACAGTACCCTCACAGTATTGTCACATAGGCTTGTTGATTTCAGCTAAATGTAGAAACTGAACTTAAATGGTAAATTCAGTGACTATTATCCCAGCATATCTTGATTTAAAAATGTCTAACCTACATTAGTGATCTTGACATAATTTAAAACGCAGTGTAATAAATAAAAAAAATCACTAAATTAAAATTTGTAGCTTTGAGATGCAACTCCATTAAAAATCCTGTTAATCTACCTTTTTTTTTTTTTTTTGCCTTATTCACACATGGCTATGCATGTAGAAAACTAAGGGTAACAAAAATGATTGGACTATTTTTGTAATCAAACATTGAACAAATAAAGCTAAGACTGAAAAAAGTGAAGGGGCAGTTTGGTAACGCCAGTAGCTTCAACTCAGGGCTACTTGACAACATAAAGGGCTTGTTACTCAACACTCTTTCCAGGTCCAAGAATTGCGTAGAAATTTCGCTAACTTTATCAAACATAAATTAATGACTCAATTGTAACTTTTACAAATCCGATTTTTTTCTGAGTTTATTCTTAAAACAAAGTTTCACTCGTCTGACGAACAGAGCTTGTTTCTCTAAATTCTCTCCAATTATTACTTCTAGGATTTATTTATTGAATTGAACAGAAGAGAGGCAGCAATTGAGTGTCATGTGTTTATTTACCCAAAATAAGCTGTCAAAATTTCAACGCGGCTCGAGGCAACATAGCATACGTTAGTTAGCATTAGCCTTAGCAGTTGCAACTAGCCGCGTTAGCTATTCAATTCTTAGCTAAGAACTGCATACGTTTTATCCGGTTTAAAGAAAAAATGCTAAACATGTCAGGCTGACACACTTAATTAAGTCTGATATGGAGTGAACTCGGTAGGTGACGCTTGTTACTCGACTAGCTAAGTTTTTTTCGAGCTAGCATTAGCTGTAGCCACATTGTTGGCCCGTGGGAGTCACTGACACTTAGCAGCGGTGAGGTAACTTCAACAGGGAAACCCGTCCGAATCACGGAGGTCCTCAAAGCATAACAGCATAAAACTAACGTCGTGCCGCGTGTTTAATCATTTACCCCACAATGGGCAGCTTCCTCCCGACTTTCGGTGAACCCCTCATCCATGTTTCATTTTCCTCAAACACGCCGTGGAGTTGGCTGAGCGGAGATCCTCTGAAACCACCACCACCTCCTCCTCCACCACCTCCTCCGACGTCTGAGGACTGTGACGTCACCACGGCGGAGTTCCCCACAGATACAGGAAGTGAATTACAACCACACAAGTCCTCAACGATGGAAAAGATTTGTTCCCCTCTACCGACGAAAAAGAAAAACGTATTTATGTAATACATGCCTCCTACCACTAATACTCATACAACAGTTAAAAGCATTTTTAAACACGTCCAACCTCATTAAATGCAAAGTTTTCCAAGCACTACAACCATTCATATTTATATGAATGCTTATCTATATGCTAATTCTACTCAACTACACAAATGAAGTAAAACTGTCCAAGTTGGAACAACAAGCATAACAGCCCAATGAAGTCTGAAATCCAACACTGAGGGTTTCTAACCAACCCCAACTTCAGAATACAATATGGCTGCCATCACAGTTGAAGCTGACGTACGTACTAAATGGTTTATTTGTACCTATGAAAGTTATTTCTGAATGAATCACTTTTAACATGTATACGGTTTGAATGTGCAATTGTACAATCTTTGTTTGCATAAAATAGAGATGTTAGCATTAGCTTGGGTTGCAGCAAATATTTTTTCCAGGTCACGAGTATAAAAACTGGAAAATGCATTTCTTTTGTTCCTGATTTGCTACTAGAACATGGTTAAAGCAACACTTAAATGCTTTAACCTAAAACACAGTAGTGTGGAATTGCTTTTCTTGAGCTGGGGAATTCATTGGGAAGATGCATACGCAATCATTAAAGAAAACCTAGTAACTCGATCTTTATACTTTTGTCTCCAGTGGCGACCCCACCAGGGTGTTTGTTTTGTTCTCTTTTTCAGCTCGGAGCCTTCATTGCTTCTGGTTATATCTGGAATCATAAAACTTCTTATATAGCACTAAATAATTCATTAGAATTTTTCTGTCTAGCAGCCAGCTACTTTCAGAAGACCTCTTTTGTGTTTGTGTAATACAATTATCTTGGATCTATGAATAATTCAAGGTTTAAAATTATTCTAAACTTAAAACAGGTGCTGTATTTAGGAAACTCAGCAAACAACCCACTCTAAATTGAGTAATTAGATCATTTGATAACGTCTCACCAGTCACGTAAAGCAGTGTTTCCCAACCCTGGTTCACAAGGCACACTGTCCTACATGTTTCAGAGGTTTCCCTGCTTTAATGTGTCTGATTCAACTAATTGCAGTTCAACAAACGCCTGTTAATCAGTCATCAATTGAAATCAGCTGGACTGAAGCAAGAAATACCTAAAACATGCAGGGAAGTGTGCCTTGAGGAGCAGGGTTGGGAAACACTGACGTAAAGAACCGAAACTAGAGTGAATGTTCGACTTCCAGCAGGAAAACAACTTTAAGATGCAAAATACATCCATGTTTCTAGTCAAAGTCCAGAAACTAAATCCCACTGAAACTCTGTAGCAAACTAGAAAATGTAATTAACTGTAAAGATGCTGTCCTTCCTGTCTGACTCAACTTGATCTTTGGGGCAACGAATGATATGCAATATTTTGAGACTCCAAATAGCTTGCAGTTGTAAATCCAAAAAGAGAAAGGTGACATAAAATATTTTTTAAAACATGTATCAGTTTCCTCTCACTTTCCAATTAATCCCTGCTTTATGCTTTATGTTGCTCTATGCATAACATTTCTACAAAACACATTGACGTTTGTGATTGCAATGTGGCAGTGTAGGACAGAGGTATATAAACACTTTTGCAAGTACTGTTACCTAATTTAAATGTGAGTTTAAGCTAAAACAACTTGACTTATTTTAGTTTTTCTCTAAAATGTGAATCTAAAAGGAAATACCTTTTAGAAAGCACATATAAATAATCTAGGTTTATTTATGCACATATGAAGATTATTAAAATAATTTTTACAACAAATCAAATTGAACGTGTGTTTTGTGGAGTGGACTATACTTTTAATATTAAGGTAATGGCAACACAGAGTACAATGCTTGTTATTTTTCTTTCTCATTTTTGTTGTAAACTTTACCTTAGAAATTGGCTGTTCAACCTTTGATCAGTAATTATAATTGTACATTCAAACCCTGAGTGATGATGGTTCGCCTGTACTGATATAAAGATCACATTGCTTGAGATCTTTAACCAGTTAACTTTGGCACAATGTATTTGTTGTTGCAGATAAATCTAATCTCATCTCCTTAATTTCCGCAATGAAGCAAAAGTCTAATCCACAAGAAATCAATGGCCAGATTATAAATGGGTGACAGATTGGAAATTCTA
The DNA here is from genome assembly GCA_010277075.1 of Poeciliopsis retropinna. Classification (NCBI taxonomy): domain Eukaryota; kingdom Metazoa; phylum Chordata; class Actinopteri; order Cyprinodontiformes; family Poeciliidae; genus Poeciliopsis; species Poeciliopsis retropinna. Next base: position 5,080,476 of record VMRM01000009.1, read on the forward strand.
AAAATGTGAAAATAGAGGAAACAGTTGGCAAATATATTTTATTTTCTCGCATTTTGGAAAGTCTTTTGTTGTGTTTTGTTTCATGAACACAATAAACAAAACACAATGCAATGTTTAGCATCTGTTGAAACTATGTTCAAAAAATTGCAGCCACACTTCATTATTTATGTAAGCCCTTTATTCTTAAAATCATGAGTAATTACTTATTTGAGCTTTCACTGCACTTTATTGTCAGTAAAGTGTCAACAGTACATCATGCTAAATCCAAGAAATACATTTGTACAATAGAGATAACATTTCAATCAAAACGTTTTCTGTAATTTTCTTAATTTTCCAATTTCTTGAAAAAAAACATATTATTCTGTATTCTGCGAACTGTACTCTGGTTAGGTCAATGTACAATTTCACAAAATTTCAAACACAACCGTTACTATGGGCACCGGTGGACATAGTATCCTGTCACGTAACCTATGACGTAAATCCCCACCAGTGCCGCTAACGCTCCAGCACCCTTCAGCGCGATGCTGGTGTATCCAGTGCACAGTCTGTTGTAGAGCCTGTGGATTAGACCAATCATAAAGATGGCGAAACATAATTATTTCAAAATAAATCAGAGTCTGAAAATACTGTTGAGATGGGCAAAGGGGGCAATACATCTACTCAAAATATGTTAACTACTCAAGCTCATCGCCTTCCTTGCTTCTTTGTCTGGGTTTATGAACCATAAAAATTCTAATATCGAGCTAAATAATTAATTAGAATTTTTTTGGAATTAGAGTTAAGGTTCTGTTGATTTTACTCCACCTTGTCATTTGCAAAATATTTTTACTATGAGTCTTGATATGAAATAAATTGTACAAATGGCAGTTGACTAATATTTTATTCAAATGTTCCTAGGCATTTAATTTCCACCTTGGTGGATACTGAAGTTTTTATATTAAAAGTCCAGCAGAGCTATGAGCTGAAAGATTTTTCAACTGTAAATGATCAACTAATTCATGCTCTCAGGTCCAGCACTTTTCTGGATTAGTTCTTTTCCTTCTCAATTATATATAACATGCAGGAAATGGTTTTTTAGTTAGTGTTTCACATATCAACTTCACTTATTTTACAGATAGACATGTCACACAGGACTGTAGAGAAAACAAGTAAAAAGCAGCATAACTCTAAAATGACCCTTAGAAAAGTCTGGAGAACTTTCCAAGGTTGTAAAATGGTGAAATACTTCACCAGCTGACCTGGTGGGTTAATCAGCTGAACCCACCAGGTCAGCTGATTACTCGACAGTGTGAGAAAACTATTCCCTACATGTGAAATAGATTTTTGGGATTCATCTTCATCTCACCTCCTTGTAGTAGGCTCTGAAGCTTCTACGTTCATGTTGATGTTACTCTCACTCCAGCGGTCATAATGCACGCTGCCCTCCCCGTTGGACTCCATTGGAAGTGTCTTCTATTAGTGGGGGTTTATGTGTCGTTATTTCCTGCTCAGTGTCAGTCTAGGCACGGGAGAAGTACAACATGTTACATGCAAGTCAATATTTGCACCAGCAAGGAAATGAAATTGATTTAAAATGAGGTTTGATATCTGTAAGGTTGACTAACTACTTTGATGAGTGAAAAATGAATTTCAGAGAGATTATTACCTTCAAAACTAATGTCAAACAATAACTCTCTCAGTCTTACCTGTGGCTGACAACAACAAGCTTGGAAAATCTTCTTTCAAATCCTTGAAAAGAAGGCACTGCCTCAGTCTCAGTGTCAGACTTTGGCCAAAGTTCACGAAGGCCATCCTGTCATAAATCTATGAGCTGTTCTCATTCTTCTTCTTTACTATATAACACCTTCCCAGTGATAAACCCAGCTTATAACTTGATATATTATTTTCTGGGTTTGATCACATCCTGAGCAGATACAAAGAAATGCAAAACATGAAAAAAAAAAAAAAAGGCAGTAAATATGTTCCTGACAGCTCACCTGTTTGTCAACAACAACAAAAAGATTTTTGATCTAGAATACGGGATATGAAGCATAACAGCAGCCAAGGGTCATTTTTACATAAAATTAAAAGACTGAAAGTAGAGAAAGACTTGAATGTTTTGCCTTATGGTTTATGACCATAATGCTTTAATATTATTAATAGTTGGTTATTAATAGTGTATAGGGGAAAATGCAAACTGTATTCTAGTTTATGCTTTGAGTATGACGTCATATTGTGGAATACCATATCAATAACAGAAAGGGCAGTGACACTGTTTTTCTTTTTTTTTAATAGAACAAAAGATTTCTTGAATATGGTAAATTTTCGTTCGATTAGATGCGCTAATTAATTATTCACCGGAAGGGATTGTTTTACACCGGAAGCAGTGTGAACGTTTGTGACGCGATTAAACTTCCGCTGCGCATTTTCAGGTGTGTTTGAGTGTTTTATTTTCTCAGCAATTATTTGAATCAAGCGCTGCATTCACGCCTTTATTTTAAGATATAAAAACTGCCACACATACGCCAGTTAAAACGTATAAGAACTGTGACATTTGTTTCTTTGTAAAACAAACATTTTAACCTGCAGAGTTTCTTTAGCAACGGTCTCACATACTAGCTTATGCTAAAGTTTGCTAATGCTAATACCGTGGTAGCATTCCTGTCAAACATAAAACTTAAATTAGCTTTTGAAAGTTTAACATGCTGATATGTTACTCTTTGCAATTTGTGAGTTTATACGTTGTGTCCAGCTTAACAAATTTGTCATAGAGTGTAAGGTTTTAAGTTATTTTACTGCTTCGGCTATATAACCCTGCTTATAACACGGCTGTGGAAATGCTAACTAGCATGTTAAGATGGAAACGAGACGCCTGATTAACAACTGTACTGTGGGTCTACATGCCGCTTACGTATGAAACAGTACTGTATATTATTAGTGTTTTGTGTACTTAAGCGCTGAGTGCTGTTTTTAGAGGAGAATACAACTCGAAAAGGTTGCAGAAACGTCACACATTAATAATTTTAAAAACAAATGCAAAGTTGCGCTCGTGTGGTTTTGCTGCAGCGGAAACAATTTCTTGAACCAAAAAAAAAAAAAACCCAAACAAACAAAAAACTTTATTTAGGCGCAGAATATACTTTAATTCTCACTAACAGCAGCTCATTTTCACCTCTGCTAGATTCACAGCTAACTAGATTCTTCCTATTCGATTTGTTGCCCAAAATGCTGGAGAGAACTTCTTAAGGCAGCTTTAGTTCTTCTAGCATGCGTTTAAAACAGGTGTTTCTCAGGAGTTTGAAACTGACCAGTCAAATTGGAGTGGTGGGACCAATCTGGCCACCTTAAATAGAAATTTCAGGCTTGTGTTTACTAATGCCTCATGAGAGAAATCTGTAACACCAATTCTGTGGTAAATCTTTGTGTACGTCTGTGTTTGTCATGTGAACCAGGTGGTGGATTGTGGATGCTGATGGGGGACGAAAAGGAGACCTGGAAAGTAAAAACTCTTGACGAAATCTTGCAGGAAAAAAAACGTCGACGAGAATTAGAAGAGAAAACTGTTATTAAGCGCCAGAAAAATGTAAATATTCCTGGTAATGTTAATAAACTAATTTACAATTTAGTTTACAGAGATATTTTTAATTTGTCATTTTTTTTGTGTGTCAAATCAGCATTTATTGTTTTCTATTCCAGAAGAATTGTAACACAAAAACCCCCAAAAAGCTTTAAATGTGGTTGTTCCTGATTTGGGCTTGCTCTAGTAATTAGCTGTTGTCACTTGATATTGGCAAGGTTTTGGATTTCAGGTACTAATAAATGTCGTCTTGTTTTATGCAGTTCTCACAGGGCGTTGTTCCACAGACGAATGATCGGGAACCGAAACGAGACACTCCGGAGGAAGGAGAACTACGAGATCAAAGAATGGAAATAACAATTCGTAATTCCCCGTACGTACGGGAGGACTCAACAGAAGACAGGTAGATTATATCATAAGACAGATTTGTTAATTAGTAACGGTTATGAGTCAAATCTTACAGTCTTTGTGTTATATTTCTGGTAGAGGAGAGGAAGACGAGTCACTAGCGATCAAGCCCCCACAGCAGGTTGCGAGGAAGGACAAAACGCATCACAGAAAGGAGGAGAAGAGAAAGGATAAAAGACGTCACCGCAGTCACTCTGCTGAAGGCGGTAAGATGTTTGATCGATTACGCACACAGGAACGTGATTGACGGAGTGTCGTACCAAAATTTTGATCAGTTCTTTTGCTTTTTTTCCCTCCCTTGATTACAATTAAAGCTGTAGGTAAACATGTACGAGCCAAAGACAAAGAAAAGGAGCGAGACAGTGATCGCCGGAAGCGGCGATGGGAGGAAGACAAAGCACGCAGAGACTGGGAGAGGCAGAAACGAAGAGAACAAGCCAGAGCTCATTCTCGCAGAGAGAGGTGAGCGTTAATGTCAGTTATTGATTGATTTCATGGTAGTAAAGCCAATATAGTTTTAAATGTAACCACTCCAACATCTATGAGTGTAATGGATTTTACAAATGTAATCATTTTTATTTTTATTTATTTATTTTACAATATGTTAAACTTTGGGGTGGGCGATATGACAATATTACATCTTAAACAACTACAAACTGTTGAGGATTTACCAAAGCAGAGATCAGGTCCTGCGGGTTTTACACTTTTGCTCAGTTTCGGTTTTGTCTGTTTCCTTCAGCTTCATAAATTAACTTTTATGTAGCAGGAATGTAGTGACTACTAGTTTTCCATGTGTGCCATGATACCCGTATCTGAATAGTCAGTTTTAACAGTTTTAAAGTAAAATTACCTTTAAAGCCAAATTCAGGTACGGTGCTACTAAAGATTCAGGTGTTTCTGATTGTCCACCAAATGCAATTGAAGCTATTTTGTCCTCATTACACACAGAAGAAAACTTCAAGAACACTCCCCTCCTCCAGCTGTTCCTAGGTGTCTAGCGGCTAATGCTAAGTAAGTAAACATTTAGGTGGTTGTTTGCTAGCTCCTCAGTGGTCTGGTTAGTGTCTGTTGAACTTGTTATTGATTTGTGAGGTTTTGTGAACAACATACTTCTACTCAGTATAACAGTTAAAATAATTACAGCAGCGTTTAGATCTAATTTCATCCAGTGTCACTGCAGCAGACCTTAACAGTAAATATCATATTTGCAAATAATTAAAAAGACTTACAGTATTGTTTGGGTTGAAACATTCTCTTTTGTTTTTATAAACCCAAAAACTGTGAGTGAGTTGGTGAGAGAATAATCAACTTGGGAAGAATCTGAAAATTCTACTTCTAATAATAATGACAACAATAATAATAATAATGATGATAATATTAATAATTTGTAAAACTTATAATTAAGTTGAATAATATTGGTGATAAATATACACAATGATCAAAATGCAGGCTATTAAGTAGTAGATAGTACATAGATATTAAGTAGTAAGAGTGCACCTTACCTGAGTACTGGTGTTGTTTTACATTTTAAGTTGTCATAAATCATTTTGAATTTGGCAAAACCATTTAGGACAAGGTGTAAATATGCCAGTGTTCAAATTAAATATCAGTTGTGCTGGTTAACTATTGAAAATTATGCAAGTGATCAAAATCTCTACTAAAGTGCTCCATTAGGCCTTTATCTTAACAGCTGTGCTTTCAATGCTTAAAATTGTCATTAAATGAGGATTTATTAGACAAATATATTTGCCATATTGCCCATCCTTAAGTTTTTCTGTAGTTGTGCATTTATTCCCTAAAAGCATCTAAACCAAAAACACAAAACATTTGGATGATGTGGCAGAGTTTCTTAATTTATTTTGCTGGTGTAAACAATCTGCTTCTTGTTTGATGTTTTTAACATCAGAGACCGTCTGGAGCAGCAGGAGCGCCAGCGCGAACGAGACCGGAAGATTCGTGAGCAACAGAAAGAGCAACGGGAATTTAAAGAGAGAGAGCGAAGGGTGGACGATCGACACAAAGAGAGAGGGAGTCGACGAGAAAGTTAGTCTTTAGAAGAGATGTATTTTTTACATTCTTCCCTGCTTATTGAATGATGTTCTGTGTTCAGTGGGATGAAATCATGTACAGTAAATCAGAAGCTTACACATACACCTTTTGGTTTATTCTGAAGTTAAATCAGACCAAATCTGTAATTAAGCTTTGGCCTGTCAATACAAACTTGAGGAGATTACAATTTCCCCTTTTTATCTGCTCTTGTGACTCATTCACAGTACCGTCTCACCATCGCATACTACCCGACGAGTACGACGACAAGTCAAAACAAGCTCACCGTAGCCGCAGTCCAACTCGCGGCTCCCGGGACCGGTCTGAGCACAACGAGCCACGGAAAATTCCAGGTGAGGGTTGAGCGTAAAACCTGTCTCCTTCTTCAGATCATTTCTATGTCAGCTGTTGCTATAGTGATTTTTAAAAAATTTATTCAGCATCAAAAGAGGAGAGGCCAGACGTTCAAGACCTGCTTGCAGACCTCCAAGACATTAGTGATGTTGAAAGGAAGACCAGCACGGCAGAATCCTCCATTGGTAATGCGGAGCTGCACTTAACAATGACCTTATAGGTTTAAACTCACGTTGACTAGTGTTGCAACCCAAATACTTTTGAAGGAAATTCAATTTTTATCCCTTTTACAGTTATAAAAATTCAGATTAGCTGCAACTATAAGTTGATTATTTTTTTTACCTTCCCAGCTTCATTGATTTTCTTTTTCTACAGTCAAATTCTCTTTGTCTTGCTTAGCATCCGGGTCAGGCTCTGAGGAGGAGGATGAAGAGGAAGAGGAAGGAGAGGATCAGTCCAGTACCCAGAGTGAGGGGGAGGAGGAGGAAGAGGAAGACGAAGGAGAGTCTGTTTCAGCATCAGGACGGTCTGAGCAGAGTGCAGGTAAAATGTGTTGTTTTTCTGTTTCTAAATGTTGCTCAAGCATAATAATAATAGTAATAATAAAAACATGACATTTTTCCCATTTAGAGGATGTGAGTGAGGAGGAGCAGTCAGAGGAAGACGCTGAGGAAGAAAGAGAAAATGGAAAGCACATACCTGCAGGTTGGTGAAGCCCGGATTCACGAGCTGTCAGACACTGCCATTTTTGTGAAATTGACAGGATTTATAGTGAAATAAAAACATTTTTCTTATTTCTCAAATGCTGCTCATCTTCAGCTGGCAGCTCCTTAATTGTTTCTTTTTGATTGCTTCTAGCTTTTAAGTTCATTTCTTTGTAGTTGATTAAGAGAAGACATTTGTAATATGTAATATGTAATAAGTGTATACTTCATTGAAATGCTTGAGATGCCATAAAATAAAGCTCAATGTTTCTTCAGTTTTCTGCTGAATTTACTCACCAATGAGGTTCTGGATCTCTCCTGTGCACTTTTTTGATGACACCAAACACTTTGTCTCAACTGTTCAGTTTCTTCCTGATATTTGCATAGCCATCACTCTCATTGCTTTATAATTTGTTCCTAAAGGTTTATCAGAATTAAATTTATTTTGTTCATCATGTTCATATTTGACTTCTCAATGTGGTTGCACTTAATCTTATGCATACAGAGATTAGGAGTTGAGTTAAAGAAGTTTGTGAATTTAGCGCGTTACGTCATAAAATGTAGTGATTAGGCTTCTTTCTGTGACACTCAATCTTTTTGTCCTGAATCTCTTGAAAAACAATTAACTGTATCAGCAAAATAATAATCTTCACAAGCTATGTTACAATTTTGCAAGCTTTACAGCTAAAAAAAAAAAAGAAGATAATTGAAACAAATTAGCGGCATGGTTTGCTCAAACTCGTTATTAGCACTTCAACAACAGAGATTAGGAGTTTCATAACTGATTGTTGCACCAATCATTTTAAAATGCCTTGATATGTCAAATACATTTTTGAAAGTGTGCCATGAAATTTAAATATTAAATTTAAATTTTTAAATCCAAAAAAGAATAAGAATACATACACAAAGTGACATTCTTTTGCTTGTTGTACAGAAAAAATTAACTGTTTTATTGATTTATTAGATTGTTGATTTTAATACAATAGTACAATACATTGTTAGATTGGACTTTAATAGCATCTGCCATAAAAAAGAACAACAACAACAAAAATTCAGCTAAAGAATCACAACATTGATCATGTAGTTTCTGAATTCATGGCCCTCATCAAACAAACTTAACTTCAGATAAATGAAATAATTTATCTGACTTTTCTCTTGCTGTCACAGTTCCAGAATCCCGTTTTGACCACGACTCTGAGGAGACTGGCGAGGAGGAGGAGGATGATGACGACGACGAGGAGGAGGACGACGAAGAGGAAGGCAGAGAGGGTGACCCCACCCCTCAATCCCAAACTCACTCCCGCTCGCCCACCCCGGAAGAGAACTACATTCCAGAGTCCCCGCCAGTTTCACCTGTGGAGCTGAAGAAGGAGCTTCCCAAATATCTGCCGGCTTTACAGGCAAGTGTTGGCTCTACCACTATAGACACGTTGCATGTTATTTACATTTGGAAATTTTGAGCATGTGCACAACGGTGAAGGGCAAAAAGACGATTCTTTTACATGCCATCCACAGTCTGTTCACTAAATAAAGCCTGGAAATGTAGGTGTGATTAATTTAGTGCAATGCACCACAGCAAATGGAAAAATAACGCAGAAAAATTGTTGAAGAATAACTCAAAACCACTTGTATTCTTTTTTCTAACTCCGTGTGTCGACTACACTACACGCACACTCATTGCCATGGCAACTGACTGAAAACAGTGCCACCAGTTTGTCAGGATTAGGACTGTTGTAAACAATTATTTTAGTAATCGAGTATTCTATTGATTATTCTGACAATTAATCAACTAATCAAATAAAACATTCTATCAAATAAAATATTGTTAAATCCTGCCTTAACAGCAGTATTACTGTCAGATATCAACATTTGCACCAATGTTGAGGATCCCTAACAATTTCTTTTCTACAGTTTAGAAAATTAACCTGTAACAATAATAGCCCACTTTTTAAAGTTCAAATTGAAGGTTGTTTTAAATGGTTGAAAAATATTTGTGGTATATATTTAAAAATGTGTGTGATTTTGATTAAATGGAACCACTACAATTGTGAACTTGTGTTTTTTCTGGCAATAGTTTTACATTTTTACATTTTACATTGTGTTCTCGATGATGTTCACATAGGGTTCGGTTTTGTGAGTTAAGGAAATTTTGTCCATAAATGTCTTAGCTCTTTATTCAAGCAGATTTAATAAGCACTTAAATTTAGCCTTGCATCAGAAGAAATGATTGTGTCATAATGACAGACTGTTTAGTCTCGCCTCAGTCACTCCACTAACCACAAAGTGATGCTTTAGAGAAAAGAAAATGCATCCTTACCTTAATTGAATAAACTACTAAAAGTATGATTATTTAGAATACATTTTTTTTTAGGGTTGCCGCAGCGTTGAAGAGTTTCAGTGTCTGAACCGGATAGAGGAGGGAACCTACGGAGTGGTGTACAGAGCCAAGGACAAGAAGACTGGTATGTAAATAGACTCCTGTTTGTGCTTTAATTTTGTGGGGGGTTTTTTAAATGTGCTTTTTCTAGATGAATGCTGTTTTGTATTTGCAGATGAGATTGTTGCCTTAAAAAGGTTGAAGATGGAGAAGGAGAAGGAAGGCTTTCCTATCACGTCTTTAAGAGAGATTAACACTATTCTGAAAGCCCAACATCCAAACATCGTCACAGTCAGGGTGAGACAACTTGACAATATGTTTGGGTGAATAACATTTGCTGTTTGGCTTTTTTTGTAGAATGACTTTATTTGTTTCTTTTTTGCATTGTTGTCAGGAAATTGTTGTTGGAAGCAATATGGATAAGATCTACATTGTAATGAACTATGTAGAACATGACCTGAAGAGTCTGATGGAAACCATGAAACAGCCTTTCTTGCCTGGTATTGTGGCATAAATTAAATTTTTTTTTTCTTCTTGTAAAAGTGAAAAATTCATTCTGACATTTTTGTGACATAAAAAGGTTATGAACTAGCAGGCAATTATTAGAAGCTCATGCAAGGCTTTTTCTTTTAGGAGAAATAAAGACTCTAATGCTTCAGCTCCTTCGAGGAGTCCGACATCTCCATGACAACTGGATTCTTCATCGGGATCTGAAGACGTCTAATCTGCTGCTGAGCCACAAGGGAATCCTCAAGGTAAATTGACCCAGAGACTGCAAGCCAAAGTATGTTTGTGTGTGTGTGTGTGTGTGTGAACTATGACCTCTGTCATAGTTAATAAAAAGAGGCTCTCTTTTTATCAAAGACACTGCATGACATAAAGCTTCACTGTGGAGTTACTCCTCCTCTCTTGTTTCCATGGTAATGGCTCAACACCCGAGGAATTAAAAGCCTCAGTATTCCTCCACTGAAGCTGAACCCAATACACGTGACAGGACAGCAAAATGACGACAAAAGTTGAACAATTTTCAGCTTCCTTGTGTAATGTTGTTACCCTGCGGTTCTACATGTATGAGCTAGAAATTTCACATGAACAAATTATACTCTTCACTTGTTGGGATGAGTGCAAGCAACTGCCGTTTCACTGCGCAAACTCCATAGAAATGAATGGAGATGAAGCAGCACTGTTTCCAGTCGCAACTATGTGACCGTTACCTCAGTCACATACCGGGCTCCTGGTCTCCAACCACAGTGCGTAGCTTAAACTGAAACTCAAACTGAACGACCGCGGTGAACCACTGAACCTGTGGAGCCGCTATGTGTAAAACAGTAGCAACTAAACAATACAACCAGCATATCTGCACCTAAAATGCACCCATGCTGGTTTGCTTGCTTAGGGGCCATCATATTGAAAATCGCTGAGGTGCAGTGGCAGTTTCTGGTATATGCGACATGGACAAAAGAGAAAAAAGTGGTGCATTCCCAGATTCCCAGACTGCTTTGAAAGAATCTCAACTCTACCACTTTTTCTTGCTTAAAAAGTGTCAAAAGTACCTTTGAAGTTTTTGCAGTTAATCTTTCTGTGAACTTTATAGTGACTACGCATTAATTAATCACCTAGTCATTATTTATCGCTTTATTACATATTTTACTTTCATCACAGGAGTCTCTCCCCCACACATTCGTAGCTTGACCTTGATGTTCGTCAACATTGCTGCAGTCGAGCATCTGCGGACATAATTTACACAAACGTCTCTGTTTTGTAAGCCGCAGTGGAAAATCGCACGAGAAACAGCCAGGGTAAATTAATAAGTTCCAGGAAAAGAAGTTCCATTGGGAAAACATAGATGAAAAAAAAAGCTAAATGCAAATGTTTCTGAATCTCCGAGTTGAAAAAATTGCGTAGACACCTGTCAGCTTAAAATTTTACCCAGCTTGATATTTTACAAAACAACTGGTTAGTACTTGATTCGAGAAATTTGATATAGAAGTGTTTGGGGAAATCTTCCGAAGACATGAAACCCTTCGCCACAAAAACCCCGAGGTCTTACAGTTTCCATTGTTTTGTCCTGTTCTCTAGATTGGGGACTTCGGTTTGGCGCGGGAGTACGGCTCACCCCTGAAGCAGTACACCCCTGTTGTGGTGACTCTGTGGTACCGATCTCCGGAGCTGCTGCTCGGAGCCAAGGTGAGATCTCAAGTTTTGCAAACGGCAAAGGGGTTGTCAGATGAAATACCTAAACAGCAGCTGACGTTCCAGACCCAAAGGTGATGAACCTTTTTTTTTCAAAGTGATTACATCATCTGGACTGTTTGTCTCAGAGATATATTTCCATTAAAAGACAACATCTGTGAAGCATCTGGCTTGTAAGTCACCAAATACCGGTGACTTGCAGGAGTTGTAGAGCACAGGCTTTGTTTCAGCCAGACGGCAAAGGCCCAGAAAGCTATTGGAGAACATCCACACTCTCTTTTTTTTTCTTGCGGGGGGGAGATGAACTCAAACAGAATTTTGTCAGGCAAGACCGTCTGCTTGATGTTTCTGTGGATTACCGCCGTGTTTGTTCTTCTCTCCGCAGGAGTACTCTACAGCTGTGGACATGTGGTCAGTGGGCTGCATATTTGGCGAGCTCCTCACCCAGAAACCTCTTTTCCCTGGAAAATCTGAAATTGACCAAATTAACAAGGTTTACAAGGTGAATGCCATTATTTGCCCTTCAAATTTAAGCTAACTTGTAACTGCAAAGAGCAAAATTACCTTGTTTACTGCCTATGAATTTAATGTAGTGTTAAGAGGATTAAGAACGTAGTTCAGCAGTTTTTCTCAGGGGGAGCTGTTGGCAGTCAGCTGACTAGACCAAAAAGCTTTCCATATTTAGTGATTCACATACTGTAAAGCAATATAGCCATGTATGCGTGTATTAATGCCTCCTATTTTACGACTAACAAATTAAAAATGCATGCTTCATTTCTCCCAGGAGGGAAATTCGATATTCATCTTATGCAAGTGTAGCAGTTGACGTGTGTGTTTGTGTTTGTGTTGACTGCAGGATTTGGGATCACCCAGTGAGAAGATCTGGCCTGGCTACAGCGAGTTACCTGCTGTGAAGAAGATGAGTTTCACAGAGTATCCCTACAATAACTTGAGAAAGCGTTTTGGAGCACTGCTGTCAGACCAAGGCTTCGACCTCATGAACAAGTAAGACTTTTTCTGGAGTTCATATATATTTATTGGTACATCTGAGAAAAATGTGTAAAAAGTCTTAAAATTAGAAATTTCACACCTTTTAATGACAAAATATCCAACCTTTTATTTAACTTTTTAAATTTACTCGATGGGGAAAAACTCCCACATTTGAAAATAATTGTTTTTGTTCTTAATCACTTGTGGCACTGTTTGTCATTGTTTCCTGTAAAATACACTGGTTTTTTTTATTTTATTTTTTATTTTTTTAGTTGATCAAGGAGCATAGAAAGTTTATAATAATACACAATTTTGTTGTTCTCTGGGGTGGAAATATGATCTGGACAGTATGCCATAAATGACATACTATGGCTTTTACGGTGAAGTCCAGATCCCAGTTTTACCACTAGTTTGTTGCACCTCTACGGTGTTTTTAAGTAGACGTGCATCGATAAAGTGGCCCCAATTTCTTTAATTTTATAAGATCAATAATCGTTTGAGAGACCAATCTTATCTAGCTTAACAAAGGTCTGAAAATAAGCTGCAGTTCCCTTTTGCTCTGCCGTGAGAGAGAGCTGATTGACAGATCTCTGCATGTCTGAACATGTTTGGTTACCAATAGTCACCTGACTATTGCCAACTTAGCGACTGTTTTACTATTTAACTTTTAAAACAAAAATAAATCCACTATTTATATTTCCAAAATCTGAATTTGCAGATCAGACTTTTTAAATATTAGTGATTTGCCAAAAAAATGCCATGGGTGCATCCCTGTTCTTAGGCTTGAAATTTCCTTTAAAAAATGTGTGAAATGTAAATAAATGTTTTATTGTTTTGTTTTTTTTTAATCGAAATAAAATTTCTATAGTCCGAATTGCAAAAAGAAGCTTTTTGTTTCAAAGAGTCACATTGCTTTTGCGGCTCTACACAAATTTATTTTGGCTGAAGACGTTAACATTGAATTAGGGATGCACCGATATGAAAACTTTGGACTGGTATTGGATATTGATATTGCCCTTATGGCTGATAACTGATATTTACTGATATTATATATATATTTCACAGCCTTTTTAATACCTTTACACAAACAACCATACTGCTGACTTCACCGCAATTTAATTCACAATACCGTGCATCCCTTTATTGAATATGTGCATGGAACTTGTGCAAGCTGTCTGCACTGATTCTCCACTCCTGCTACATAATATTTGTGCACTTGTGTGAAAGTGCTATGTCACAATAACTGGTAATGTTAGTAGTTGTAGTAATGATATTTTTCACAGTTTCACACTTAACATTTAGACATAAGAGACACAAAATCTTTTATGTTTTATAGCATAACTATCAAAAACAAATGAAGAAAATGTAAAATGTTTTAACTCAATCCCCTGTCTTTGATCTCGTTTGCTGTATTTTGTCGGTGGGATCTCAGGATGTAGTCACGGAAAGAAGGTGGATTTGTTTGGGAACCTCAGAGACTCTTCTTTGCTTTTTGCGGATGATGTGATTCTGTCGGCTTCAGGAGGCCGTGACCTTTTGGGTGCATAAGAGCGGTTCACAGCTGAGTGTGCAGTGAATGGGATGAGAGTCAGCAGGTTACAGCAACTGGAACTGTGTCAAGCAAGAATGGAGAGGATCCAAGTTAATATTAAAAAATAAAAAATAAATCCTCAGCAGCTGAATGTTGGGAAAACTTCAGCAAATTCTTCACTGGCATAAGAAAACACAACAAAAAAAACAAACTGAGTTTATTTCAAGGATTTTAATGCAGTGGTGGCAATGTATTTGTAGATCACAGTAACTGCTGCATAACACACAAACACAGATGAACAGTCAGTGTGATAATGCTGCATTTTAAAAAGTTTTCTTTGTCACATTGTTTGGAACATTTGGTGATATTGCAGGAGACTAAAAAAACATTTTATGGCAATATTATCAGCAGAATTAAAAGATCAGAACCTTAAATGAACCGGTAGCCAACATTGAATATTTCATGAACAGATGAACAGAGAGCATGCTTCATTAGTGAGTAACAAGAATACAGCAAAAATTTCTATAAATGAGCGAAATATGTTTAAAATGTTGGGTCGGAACGTTCTTGGTGAGCTGATGCAAAACATGACAACAGTGACGAGTCGTCAAATCGGTGAGAGTGATATCCAAGCACACGTTCCAATTCACGATCCGCTTTTCAGGGGAATGTTTGGACAGCACTAATCTTACGAACATAATTTTCATATCGCAGTAATGACCTCGTAATTTTCTCTCCCATGTTCCAAATATTTGCTCACCAGCTGCAGGGCGAGAGTCTTTTTACTCAGATTTTTCCTGACCCGCTCAGTCTTTTGTCGACACTCTTTACACCAAGTCCACTCTGCTGCTTGAGGAATCACAGTGCAGTGAAAGTCTGGCCAGCGCTGACCAAACTCTCCATCTGTCGGGAAGCGTTTTACCCTGGGATTTGTACAAACCATGGTAGGTCAACATGGAGAGGCGTTCAGCATAAAAAGCATGAGGGCAGAGTAGTGTGAGGGTCTGTAGGTTTAGATTCCAGTGGACTGTTTGGAATATCACACATCCTTATGTGGGAATGTTTGAATGTTGCTGTATTTGCTGTTGGACTTCATAGGGGTCTCAGCACCAGAAGTACTTTCTAAACCTGTTCAACTTCCTGGGGAATCAAGATATTTTCCATCATATGCGAATTAACTGAGCTTCATCGTCTGCTGATGTAAAGTTTATATTCTTTATATTCATTCCTTTCTGTGGAAAATAAGACTGATGTATATGATGCTGCATGGATTGGGACAGGAATCTCTCTGCCTAATCAGCATCCTATGCAGCATTTTCTTTGAATCATTCATAAGCTTTTGTTCATCCAACAATAGTGTTTTTAAAAGGGCTGTACTACAGATTTTCTTAATTTTGGGTAGGGCTGAAGCGATTCCTCGAATGATTTGAGTACCTTGACTATTAAAATTCCTCGAGGAAAATCAATTTGCCTCACAGCTTCGTTAAACTGTGTTTTATTATGTAGCGCACCGTGTTCCACCCGGGTCGTTATTTGTGGAGGGCAGTGCTCTTATTTCCGCTTATGAGTTGTTGTGAAGTGCTAGCAGCATGGCGTTGAATTGTGCGGCGCTTGGTCAGGGTTTGGGTTGAGTTTGTCAGGCTTAAGGATTGTTGAATTTTGCGGCGCCATGGTTAGACTACGATAGCTTTTGTGCTTTCGGAATCGCGTCATCACTGTTTTAGAAAGAGAGAGAGAGAGAAGATTCCTCGATTAATCGTAAAAATATTCTAGAGTACTCGATTATTCTTTTACAACAGCCCTAATTTTGGAAGATCTGTGACTGACCACCGATCTTATTTGCCTACACAAAGGTCTGAAAATCAGCCAGTCTCCTTTTGCTCTCCTGTGAGAGAAGGCTCAGGGTTCCCCCCAGAAAACTTACTTGGCCAGGTGGTAGGGGCGGATGGGCAGTTATCAAGTGTGGTTTTGAGTTAAATGTTTAAAGTTGATAGAACATTTGAAACTGTAAAAAAGCAAACACAAAAAACATTCACTTGTCACTTTGTTCGCTGAAGTTGTTAGCATGTAAACTGGTAAAAACGGGGAGTGATTATGGAGTTCCGGTGAATAAAGAAAGGCCTGACTTCAGTCAATCAATGCAGCAAAATATTCCTTCACAACATGAATTAGAATTGTTGTCTAATAAATTGTGGAACATACTGAAAATGAAATCCATCCGGGTAAGTATTTTGCGTTCAAATGTCCAGAATGTTTTGTAGAAACTGAATCTGTAAAGGAGAACTTGAAATTTTTGCTCCAAACCACAGTGATGATGGGTCGTGGGTTAGATCAAACATCTGGCTTTAGATGTGTAGCATCTGGCAGGTAATGAAAAACAAAGCGCTGTGAGTTGAAAGCCATTTGAAGTGTTTTACTTCAGCTGTGCCTTAGCCTGATTCAGCTGAGTTAAGCCATTGTATTCAGCCAAGTATTTAAGTTTTTAAAGCATTTATGTGTAATCAAATTGGCGGTATTAAACAAATCTCTGCAATTACCGGGTCCTGAAAAGAGCTACTTAAAGACATTAAAAGTAGTGATATTTCTTTTAATAATTACACACTGCAGACATGTTGACGCGGCTTTGCCATGACTCTACTGGCAGCCGTATTTCAGGCGTGATAATGTTGAAGTTCAGGAGTTAAATGCACTCAGTGGCCCTATTTGGATCAATAAGAAATGCTGTCATTGAGACACCAAGTCAGGACATTTCACTTCTTGGACTTCCAAGAATATATGTTGAGAATCCTCAGTCTTACAGCACGTCCAAACAAGAATACTTTTGCAAAATTAAGATTTTTCACCACATTTTTTTTCCTCCACCTACACAGTTTTATTTTTATTCTCTTAAAAAACTCTGTTTACGGTGTATTGTAGGTGTTGTCTGGATACCTGGAGGTTATTAGAAACCAAGCTTGCCCACTCTGGCTCTGTTAGCTCGTAACCGCAACAATAATGGAGCCATTTTTAAGGGTTTTTATTTGTCCTTCACACTTTGTATTAACTGTCTCAACTGACTGCCAGACGTAAACAAACGCGTTTAAAAGACTGAAACGAAAAATTGTCTGCTTGCTTTTATATTAGAAGCAGGAAAAAATCTTTGTAATGTCCAGAGTAGTGAGGAGTGTTACTGGGTCTTTAACCTAAAGATCCTGAATACTACCGGTATTTTTTCCTATTGAGTATTAATTTTAGCAGTGGCTTCTTGGTAGGGCTAGTGTGCAAATAGATTTTCCCTCCTAATCCATTTAGAAAATGATTTGAAGTCAACATAGTGAATAATTAAGATACTTTCTGTAGACAAATAGCATTAAGGGCTGAATTAGCTAAAGGTTAAACTTCTGCTCAAAAAAGTCTTTTTTTAAGTTGCAATTTATTATTGCAACTTATTATTATGCAATAATAAGTTGCAGCTTATTATTGTATAATAAGTTGGAATGCAAGCGTCTCTGCATTTCACTGGCAGAATAATTCCTGAAAGACGAGTTTATAGTTGATGCACTGAACAGGGCATGAAGCCGGGAGCGCTCACCAATCACACTGCTGGCGCCTCTGCGCGCTGCAGCGGCTCGGTCTAAATGTGGGAGTTTTTCCCCATCAAGTAAATTTATTTTAATGATGTTTTTTTTATTTGTTGTTTTTAAGACTATATGGTTATGGGTATAATGTGTTGTTGGCAATGTCTTCCAGTAACATAATTACCTAGTAATGTTTTACATTTCCTTTCAACTTAATATCTTTTAATACAAGAACATGGTGGTCCGTCTCGGCGCCCCGATTACCAGGCTTAGCACATTTTCTGGGATAATCCTGATGGTGTAGTATCTTAACTCTGAACAAACAACAGGCTAAATTTTGTTTAAACTGAACTTTTTAGAATCAGTTCATGACACCAGAGGCTTTTCTACCTAAAAATATTAAAACACACTGGTAGAATGAAATAATCTTGTTCTGCTGGAACCATACCTCCAAGCAATCCCCCTTTATCTGGCAATCAGCGAAACCTTACACATATGAATGTTCTTACATCTGACGCAGTAAACATCACGATTATTAACATTAAAACAGCAGCAGCAACCACACACCCTGAAGTGCAGATATTTTAGCCACACTTCAGGGACTTTATCAGCAGCGCCCTAGAAGAGAAATGACAGGAGTCAGTTGCTGGTTGATTGAAAGCATTGACTTTCCAAAATGGTGGATTCAAGGTAAAATCATCACTCTTGGATCAATTTCACTTTGTTTCAACACAGAAATAGCTGGCTGGTATTGGTCTTCGCCTTTTGGTAGCTTGTTAGAAAAAGAGATTGAGTTTGGTCAGTGTCACCATCTCTCGCAGCATCTGCCGGCCGTTTTTTAGCCACCATGTTTTTTTTTGGCTCTTGCACATAAAGAGGATTCCTTTATATTTCGTCCTGCCTAAAAAGCCCTGATCTGTTTTCCAAATGGAGAGAGACGGCTCTGAATGAGCTAAACCCCAAACCTATGATGAAAGAATCAGAGGCAAGGGCAGCTATGCTCAAGTCAGGCTCTGGAGAAATTCAAATAATAATTGCCCCATTTCACATGGCAGTCCAAACGAGGCACTTTTGCACTTTTTAAAGGTCAATGAATAAATAATAAGTGATTGTCCGTTTTCCAGATTCCTCACCTACTGCCCCGGTAAGAGGATCTCAGCCGACGAGGCTTTGAAGCACGAGTACTTCAGGGAGACGCCTCTCCCGATCGACCCCTCCATGTTCCCCACCTGGCCGGCCAAGAGCGAGCAGCAGAGGGTGAAGAGAGGCACCAGCCCTCGTCCGCCCGAGGGAGGCCTGGGCTACAGTCAACTGGTAATGACATTAGACTCCACTTTCTCCATTACACACAGCTACCAGGCTTTCTTAGTGCTGTCTGTGGTAAATAGATTACAGACCCTCGAGCTTCTGCTTTGTGTCCGACTATTTCCTCCTTGTGTTTTCCAAGATGTGCTCCCTGAAGTTGCTAATGTTTTCTGCAGCGGTCGCGCTCACCCATAAGAATATTATTGAAACTTTTCAGCAGCAGTTTCAGTATTTTCCACCTTCCCGTACGAAACGGAGCATGCCAAAAAGCTGTTGGTTGTTATTCCACTTTTATTCTCGAGAAACGCCCAAACCCACAAAGCCGCCAAACCCGGAATGATTGATAACTGTGTTAATAATTAGTGTTCTCTTGCCTGCTTCTTTGGATTAATAATAAAAGCGCCTTGAAAAATAATTCCAGTGTAAGTTATAATGGTCTGTGCTAAACACTAGCAAAAGTATTCAGTTTGCTTGCTTCTTTCCAGATACAAATACCAACTTTATAGTATTTATTTGGATTTTTTTTGCAATTGACCAACTCAGTCATCTTTCCCCACTTAAGAAAATGATTGTGCTGATTAGGCAGGGTAATTATATTATATTAAAAATGTCTAATTCCACTTTCTGAACCATTTGAAAGTAGATTTGTTGCAGTTTGTTTTTTACATGTTTGATGAAGGTACTCAACCTATTGTTTTAGTCCGTTTCAGTTTCTGAACCAGTTAAAGTTGAGTTGTTTTTACATGTTTGACTAAGTTTATGAAGCTATTGCTGTATTTAAGTGTGCTGACCTGGTTCAGAATGACCAAATATATTTGTAGTTCGGTACATTTATGTTTATGTAAAAAAAAAAAGAAGAAATGTCAATTTAACGTTACTTTTCTGTATCAGATCGGTATTT
Organism: Poeciliopsis retropinna; assembly: GCA_010277075.1. Classification (NCBI taxonomy): domain Eukaryota; kingdom Metazoa; phylum Chordata; class Actinopteri; order Cyprinodontiformes; family Poeciliidae; genus Poeciliopsis; species Poeciliopsis retropinna. The sequence goes on from VMRM01000009.1 coordinate 5,100,398, forward strand.
GCAAATGCTAAACCTCAGCTATTGGTATTTTGAAGAAGAAATCACAGACCAGATGATCTGGGTAACTATCTAAGCTTTGCTCTCATCTAAACAATTTTTTATTTTAAATTTACGACTTTCTTTTGGTATTTTGTGCCTTTATTCTGCTGACATTGTGGCTTTATTCTTGTAATTAAACAAAAAAAGGAAAATCTCTTGGCCTCTAATGCTCCATCCCAAGACCACAATACGATCAAGTAAAAATTTTGAGTCTATAACTAGAACAAAACCTCGAAAAGTTGGGCATAGATGGCACACTTCTCCAAATTTTATTTGTAAAACATTTCTATTCCTTCCACTTCAGTCCTGCTATACTTTGAGACTATAACCTAAAATCCAATGTGGTTGAAACGTGACAAAATGTGGAGATAAAATGAAGGCGTACGAGTCATTTTTTAAGGGGTTGTACATAACAAATAAAAAAATTTAAAACAATTGCATTTGTTTCCTTTTTAACACCAGGGTGACGACGACCTGAAAGATACTGGTTTCCACCTGACGACCAGCAACCTCGGAGCGTCTGCTGTTGGGCCCGGGTTCAGCCTCAAATTCTGATCGGAAAACCCAGCCGGGACGTTTCTCTGCCTCGCTTGAGAGGAGCAAAGCAACAAGTTCTGGGACTCGTTTGTTTGAAGCCAGCTGGCTTTGCTGCGGCAGACCAGCTTGGCGTCTGCTGCACAACAACTGATCTCAGAAACTCAGGACTGTCCAACAGCAGGACTCATTTTAGTTGGAAGACTTCTCATTTCTGTGAATTCAACATTTCAGAAGGGACTGTTTCTGCTCCTCAACAGGAATGCACCATTTAGAAGTTTAGCTCTAATGTTTGACCTTTTTTTTTTTTTTTTTTTTTTTTTTTTTTTTTTTAAATGCTTCCCTGACTACCTGAGCTACTGTATAATTATACGTACTTGCCATATGGTCCTTCAGAAGTTTACTGCCGACATGACGTTAGGTTGACTGCTTTTGTAAGAAATAAACTTTGAAACTTTGCCTTGTCTGCTGTATTTATAAATCCTGCCCAGCCTGCACAAACACAGGAGAATTAAACCTTGCAGAAGTCCAGTATTTAACTAAACTGTTGAACTCAGAGAACAAAAGTTGATTAGTACACTTTGTCTGAATTTTTTTTCTCTTTAAGTAAAAAAAAAACAAAAAAAAACTTGACTCTGCCTTTGTTTAGTAACCAGCTTTATGGCATTATATTTAAACCAATAAATTCTCTGATTGAGAGCCAAAGAAAAATAAACAGCCTCGCTTCGGTTCCTGCAAGACTGCGATCTGCTTTCGCTGGAGGGGTAGAACCTCCTCCCGCCTCACCCCCACCCCTCCGCTTGTCCTGGTTCTTCTGCAGACAGCCATAAATGGAAAAATTCATTAATCAGTTTTATCTGTCCCCTGCCTCCGCCGCAGACCCTTCTGCAGATTATTACACCTGATGTGTTGAATGAGCTTGGAAAGAGCTGCGAGTGGGGCTGGCTGCGGAGTCCCTGGAGGCAGACTGCTGGCCTCGTTGTCAGGCTAGTAAAGTAAGCTAGACGTCTGAGATGTTCCATGTGCGGTTTTAAGGTCCAGATATCTCCAAAGGCCGCTGAAATTACGGCTCATTTTTTGCTTCAGTGGCTCAGTTTGGTGGGTGTGTAATTACGCTGCATCAGAGAAAACGGCTTCTGTGACTTTTGGGGGCGCTGAAAAGGAAACCTCATCGACCGTGTAAAGATTTACTTTTGATTGGAGTGGGGGGAGATTTTTATTTATTTATTTTTTTAAGAAATCAGCTCTTTCCCCTCCTGATTGTGTTGAATTATCTTTCACACCCACAGGATTTCTCTTTTAATGCTGGACTGTGCTGGAACTTCAGAGAAGTGAAAAATTTGATTAGAAGGTGGGAAACCCCCCCCCCCCTACAAAAATCACTGGTGTCACAGTTACCAGCATACCCCTCCATTCTTTTCACCACTTGCTGTTACGACAACACTAGATGTGATGTTAAAAGCCTCCACAAGCTTTTCACCCTGCTTGCGGTTCCGGAAAGACCCAATTCTAATCTAATCTCTCGGGTTTTCTGGCAGAATTTGGATTTAAAATCCAGTATTTCTCAAGATTCCATTCCAATACAATTAAAGTTGCTTCAAACAACTGCACATTTGCCAAAAAAAAAAAAAGGCTTGTCACTGTTGGGTAGTATAAACCATTTATTGTTTGCATGTACAAAAATTGATTTACAAAATGAAAATGAAAGGCAGATAGGTTTTATGGATGATACAAGATTCTTTTTCTCTTTTAAAATTGAAAGATGTGCCCTAGAGTCCTGTGTGCTCTGCGGCCTTCGAGGCCATCAGAAGCGCACGCGTACCCGCCATGAGTAGTTTGTGAGAACTTTGTCCCGTTTCTTGACGATGCAAGTGTACGTGCCTTCGTTGATGGCATTGGCCACTATGGTGATGTGGTCGTCTTTCAGGGAAATGTAGTTCGGGTGAGAGTGCTCCAGCAGCTCCCCGTCTTTGTACCAGCTGAAACAGAAGGCAGACGCTGTTCGAGTACCGCAGCTATAGGACAAGTGATAACGTGTCACGTGAACTTACTATATATTGCCTCTCTTTGACGCGATTTTCTTGCCACAGCGAAAAGTTAGCTTCTTTCCCTCAGTGACCAGCTTGTGTTTGGTCCTGGGTGGAGTGGGTGTGGGGGCAGCAGTGGGGAAAGGAAATTCTGTAGCGGGAATGAACACATTAGAGGGAAATGTGACGTGGATGTCTAATCAATTTGTTTATTCCAACACAGAGCACAATTGCAAAAAAAAAGACATCGAACATACATGTGTTTCCCCCCCCCCCAGATGTTTACAAAGAAACATCATTAGGTGTTGGTGCCTATTTCCAACAGTTTAGTCTGCATTTATGTTCTAGTGCATTATTATTATTACTATTATTATTATTATTATTATTATTATTATTATTATCATGCTATTCCAGTTGCAAGTCTTTTACGATCATAGAGGTGATCTTAAGAGGAATGGCCACTGATGGTCGTTCTTCTCTACAAAATAAGTTGGATTAAGCGGCTTTGTTGACTTCGTTTTCAAATCTCACCACAGATTCTTGATTCAATTTACAACCCGGACTTTGACTGGGCCATTCTTCCACAAATATTGTTTGATGTGAACCACACCATCGCAGAGTGACTGTACGTCACATGTCATGGCCACACGAGACGGAAAACCTCCAAACCGAAGTTTCAAGTCTTCAGCAGCCACCAGTGGTCTTTTAATCAGTTTAGCCCAGTTTTAAAACAACAATAAATTTCTTCTTGCTCCTTTTCAAAACGGCCGGATCTGTGGACTGCACAACAGCGATCCTAGTTGTAGCCGTGGACCTCTGCACCTTCACCACATCTTGGCTGCGTCTCTGATTAATCCTCTTCTAGCTCTAGACTTTCAGTTTATATGAACAGCTGTTGGCACGTCTACTGTTGTGCCATTCTCTTTCCATTCCTGGCTAATGGACTGAGCAGTGCTTGGTGAGATTTTCAAACTTTTGGATATCGTTTTACCACCTAATCCTGATTTAAACTTCTTTATAGTTTTATCTGTGTGCTGTCTCCAGTCTTTATGATGCTTGCTTAGAGATCTGAACAGCTGTATTCCTACTACCATTAAATGGCACATAGGTAGACTCTGTGTAGTAATTAGGTGTAAGTCACTGGTTAATGAGTTAGTGTTGGGTTGATCAACTAAGGATTAATTGATAAGTGGTCATTTTCTTAAAAACCTGAGATTTCTCTGAAATCCAGAGGGCCAACCATCTTTCAAAAGCATGAAGGGCTGAATGTTTCACAATATGCAAAATTAATTAAAAAAAAACAACAAAAAAAACATTATTTATGTGTCAGCCGTTTTAAATACTTAGGGAATAAACAGGGAATTGTACTTTTCTCTTATTATTAAATGTAGACATTAGTGAGATAAACACAAAACAGGAATCTCTTCGATTGCTGAATAGAAAAAAAAAATAGATAAGTAAATAAATATGTGAAACACTTAATTCTCCATGAACAGACAGATGTTCATATCAAACATACATGTGTTTGTGTGGAGTGTCTGTGGTTACTCTTGAAGGAATGCTAAAACAACTTCCCTCCATGAAATTCTTTAACTCGCCCCAAAATCAGCCTGTTTTCTTGCCGCCGTGTTTTTTCTTATAATGTTAGTTTTTTTTTTTCCTGTCGTAGCACATCACTAATTTTCGAATGAGAAATTGACGCCGCTCCACCCAGCAGCTCGGCTGCACGTTAAGACGTGACATAAGGATTTTGCCGAGTGTTTACATTTCTCAGCAGAGCCGCAAAAAGAGCATTTTTTTCATCCCGCACTGGCTTCTGTTTGGACCATTTCTCTTTCCCGTCCTGGTATGGTCCAAGTGGACGTTATTAGTCAATCGACTGGAACTAACTTTAATCTCCGACGATTAGCCGCAAGTCAATTAATTGTTTGCACCAGGAGTGTAGGCGCATTTTGCGGTAGATTTTATTTCGGCATGTTGCTTAAATTTAAACTAGTCCAAAATAGAAGACGGGAATCTTCAACTTCACCAATAAATATTCATTGGACCTTTGTGTTGGTCTGTCACACAAATTCCCAATACTATTAAGACATATTGTGAAAAAGTAGTTTCATCTCAGTTCCATTTGCAGTATAAAAATACAACATTGTTCTCCGATAAGCACCTCCACTAAAACCCGATCATCATAAATGTCGTGATCCGGCCCTCATCTGTGAGAGTGATGCTGACCTGTCGGGGATCCTGTCATTTTAACGTCTCCCATCTGGCTTCTGACAAACACAACAGAGCAGTCTGTGATCAGCTCTTAGGCTGCTTAAGAGCCCCTCATTTTCTCGTTAATGCCGCAAAAATCCCAATTGACCCTGTGCGTCTCTAACCCTCAAGCCACAGTCTGAAATTCCAGCGGTTTGGAGTCGCTGTGGAATTTTCCACAGCCGTACAGCGTCTCTGAAATCAACAATGAGGAACAGATTCCTGTAGGCCAGAAATCGTATCCCCGCGCTTGTCTCCGAACTGTCCCCCCGTTGCTGACAAAACCCACTGGAAAGCCAAGAAATGCGAGGGTTGTGATAGTTCAGGGGGGCCCGTTTCCTGTTGTGCAAGAGGAGCATCCCACAGTGGAACCTAAGGAGGCGCTCAGACTGCTGATGTGGTGGACTGCACGCGAAGCAGGTCCCTCTGGGTGGCAGCCAACAGGTACCAACTCGATGAAAGGCTTCTCCTTCAGTAGAAATACGCTTTAATTCCTTCTTAAATCACACACTTAAAAAAACTCCATCACAGCTCTATGAGGTTGGACCTGTTGGCTCCAGCTGTTCCATTGGCAAACGGTTCACAGCAGCTCTTTAGGCTGTGAAAGCTTTCTTTTTTTTTTTTTCCTCCCCAGGCTGCTGCTGCTGCTTTCTGCTGCCTTACCGTAACAGAAATCACAGCTGGAAGGGCAGTGCCTCTGCATGAGCCTGCGCTTGCTGTCGCAATAGCCTTTCCGAGCCCAGGAAGGACAGATAAATAAGCGATCCAAACATCCTGGAAGAAAGAGCGGGAAGGTTAGAGGGTGGATTTAGGAGGAGCAGAACCAGACAGCAGTTCTCAGTCAGCAGCAAAGAGAAAAGCTGGATCCCCGATCAATTTTTTTTTTTTTTTTTTTTGTGCCAACAGAAATGAGTCACTGTAATGCACACTAATGATGACTCATGAGTTTATACAATGCGCATTAATGCCACGTTGGCTGTCAGCGTCAAAGACCAACTCGGTGGTCTGTTTTCCCTTTGGTTCTGATCCAAAAATGTGTCACTGCGTGTTATTTAACCAGTTTTTAACGTGTTTATCTTGCTGTAATTCCTCCAATTCCAGGATCGGAGTACAAAATGTCTCAGCATTTTTTTTTTTGTCATTCACAGATGAAATTGATGGTTTTATTCATGCTCTTCCCTTCCTCGGCCTACAGGCCCGGCAGATTTTTGGACTAATAAGAGGGTTCAGATGAACTGGGATTTTGAAGGACAGATCTCAGACAGCTCTCTTTCTGGTTTTTAAAACAGCAGAAATGATTAATCAGTTCTCTCAAATGCGCTGTGTGTAAAACCAGGCGAAAGACGGCAATGGCAGGGAATTTTATATATATATATATATATATATATATATATATATATATATATATATATATATATATATATATATATATAGATATATAGATACTGCTCAAAAAAATAAAGGGAACACTTAAACAACACAATATAACTCCAAGTAAATCAAACTTCTGTGAAATCAAACTGTCCATCTAGGATGTGTTATTTGAGTTTTCCTTTATTTTTTTGAGCAGTATATATACAAATATATATATATATATATATATATATATATATATATATATATATATATATATATATATATATATATATTTGGCTCTTTTCAATTTTGGATTAAAAATATTTCAGGCATTATCCCTTTATTCCAGACAGATGTCTCAGTCTTTCTGTCTTTGGCCACACTCTCCATGCTAATTTGACCTTTTTGAATTTTCGCAATTCAGTAAATGACACCACTTGCACCAGCCAAAATGGTAATATAGAAAATATTCAGCAGTTTTAAATGGTAACTTTCTAAAACCTTGCTCTACCATACCAGCCCACCCCCAGCTCCGACAGGGATGTGTCAAACGTACCATAGAGACGGTGCAAACCCCAGACCTCATCCTGCGTGATCTGCTTGCGTCCTGTCAGCGTAGCATTCAGGTGCATTATAGCCTTCGGATCCATGGAGTGCATGAGTCCGAGGACGTGGCCGATTTCGTGCGTTGCCACATGGACAATGTCTGTCAGCCAAACCCCTGCAACACAAACACAACTGCTATTGTCGTTCACTTAACTAATTGTCTGTGGGTGCAAAAAATAAATATTCCTGCCTTTCTTCCAGCTGAAGCGCATGTCGCCTAGAATCCAGTATTCATGGTCGTCAAAGTGGATCTCGCCCGTTGGAGGGAAGAAGGCGTGTGCCAGTTCACCCGTGATGCCGTCAAAACAGTGGTGCAGGTAGGACTGCCAGCAGTCCGTGTGGTTGACCGGGTAGAATCCTGCCAGGACAGAGAGAAGAATGCATACCTCTGAGTCAAGGAGGTATGCATGGTATGCATACCTCATACCTGTGAGGTATGCCCTCACCCCATTATTTCTGCTCTGTGCAGACTGCAGATGGGAAGTGATGAATTACCATAGACAGAGAGCTCTTTGCTAAAGCCTCATCCTGCAGGATGACAACCGTGCCTCTCCTTGTCACTGAGAATTTATGCTGGGCTCTTGAGTTTAGTCCCAGAAGTACGAATAAAGCATAATTCACACCGCTTTGCTATGGAAGTTGTCGAGCATTTACAGTTTTTTTCTCCTTGCAGAATTATGAATCGTGCTGAATATAGGCTTTGTGCCCCAGTCTCGGCACACAGCAATTTAAGGAAAAGCAACAGCAAAGCAGAACTCTGGACCGGGGCGCCAAGCAACATCTGTTGGAGACAGCAGCATGCAGGCAGAGCAAGCACCCACCAATCTTAATGTCTGCCTCCTCGTCAGCTGGCACCTCTCTGAACGAGAACGGGGAAACATCACTCCACAGGCCAAAAGCCCTGGCAATGCCTCGACGCGTGTCGCTGGCATTTATCAGGTTTGTAGGAAAAGACAGCAACCTGTTGGGAAGCGCCGTGCCGTTAGTAATGATCTCTGTAAGCATTTCTCTCTGCAGCTGAGGAGTCAGCAAAAATATATATATATATATATAAAAAAAATAAAAGAAAAGAAAAACACAGCAGCTACTGTTCAGTAGCACACAAATTCCCACAAGTGTTGCTGAGTACAGCTCCATTACTTCATCTTCTTGAGTATCTCAGCCAGGGTTAGATCTGTGCAGGAACTTTTAATGAGGGTTATGTGTTAATCAGATTGTCTGTAGTCTTTTTGTAGGGATTTTTAGATCACCGCAGTTGGTGAAATTCACTGTTGGCTTTTCGAATTCAGTCTTACTGAAGGGTTTATGGGCTGAAATTGTTTATTCCATCTTAGGAATAAACAATTTCCTTAAACCACATCCACAGATGTCCGATTTAAGTACCTTCAGAAATGTTTTGAATATTTGCAAAGGCAGACTTTGGCTAAGACGAAAGTATGTGTATTGTCCCGCTGAAACCAACGTGACTGTGGTATGCGCATTGCTTCGAGTAAATTTGTATTTATTCAGCACTTTCTGCAAGCTGCAATAAGCTGTTTTGTGCAGCACTCAAGAGGAGGAGACCACATTATTTAAGTCTTGGTCTTGTCTAAATCTTGACTGCATTTCTACTTTGTCTTATGTCAGTCGCGGACATGATGATCTCAGGAATCTCAGGACTTTTTTTTAAGTCTTGTTACCAGCTTGCCAGATTCACTGAACAAGTAGTGCCATGTAGCTCAGGGTCTGCCGACATACAAGTTTGGGTTCCCTTAAATGTTGCGGCATTGCATCTGTCTGAGGAAGCACCAGATTGCTAATGAAATGCAACAGACGTGTTTTCTCTAAATGTTTGTATCAACGCCTGCATTGCTATGAACAGAGCAATGATCATGACAACTGTGTCCCATTAGTTTTCTCTTCCTCCACTTTGGTCTTGGTGTTAGTGTCATCGCCCTCAAAGTCTTGGTGTGCTCTTGTCTACTTAATCGTGCTAGTAAGGGAACAGTGTGTGAGTAAATACTTATAAGTTAGCTTGAATTTGTCCCATTTGAGCTGCTCTGGGGTCAGGGTGTAGCGCTTGTTCCTGGACAGGTGGAGGACTTGTGAGCGGGCCTCTTTGCGGATCCCGATGACCAACATGGTGGTGTGAGCTTCTTCCTTGGACAAAGCAAAAACCTTTAATGTTTCACATTACAGATTGTGAAGTGAGGACAGAGTTTGCAGAGTTTGAGGTTGAAGTGAGCACCTTTGACTTCACGCCGCATTAAAGAGCTAGTTCAGAAATTTTGAAGCAAGTTCCTGTTAAAGGTGAGGTGGGTTTCAATGCACCTCTGCCTCTACTGGATCTATACCTTCATACAGTGTCGTTCAGATTAGTCAGTCCTGCAGTTTGGAGACTTCTACTATCTTAACCCTCCTGCGGTCTTAAGCGAAGGAATCATGTAGACCTCACAAGTTTTTTACTCTTTGCACTGACCCCGTGTGAACTTTTACAGTGTTTTTTTTGTTGTTGTTGTTGTTTCAGAAAGTAACGGTTTCCCCTAACTTCCCAACCATGACATTTAGCGCACTCCTGCTGAGTGTTGCGCTAAGACCACGGGAGGCTTAAAGTAACTCCAATCTCAAAAGCACCATGGCATGGTTTATGTGATCACTACTTAAGAATCTTTAAACTTACAACAAGATGATTAATTACACAGGAAATGTAAATAGGAGGTAATGTGCACTCAACAAACCTGTCATGAAATTTAGGGAGAAAGAAAACAGCATGTCTGGTCAGAATCTCTGCCTGATATACACTGTGTAAACTTTTATTAGGCAAGTTTTAGTTTTGACCATATCATCGTCTTTATGCACATTTTCCAATTCCAAGCTGTATAAATTTGAATGCTTTGTTTAATGAGGGAAGGTGGTTCCTAAGGAGATCAACCATAATTATGAGGCAGTTTCTTTCCCTCAGGCAAAATGGGGACAAAAAGAGATTTAAGCGACTCTGAAAAGTCCAGAAATTGTAAAAAAAAAAAAAAAAAAAAAAAAAAAAAAAAAAAAAAGTCTTTCAGAGGGATGCAGCACTCTTGAAATTGCTAAGATATTGAGGATTGATCACAGAACTGTCAAACATTTTGCTGCTAATAGTCAGCAGGGTCGCAAGAAACATGTTGAGAAAAAAAAAGGTAAATCAGGAGCCAAAGATTTGAGAAGAATCAAACGTGAAGTGACCAGGATCCAGTTATCTTCCAGTGCTGTCACATTCCAGAACGGCAACCTACCTGGAAGACCCAGAAGTACAAGATGTTCAGAATGCAGAGACATGAAACCCGGCCTCCACTGAACAGGACACATAAGTTGAAATGTCAAGACTGGGCCAAGACGCATCTGAAGACAGATTTGTCAAAGGTTTTATGGACTCATGAGATAAGAGTTACTCTTGACGGACCGGATGGATCGACCCGTAGCTGGATCAGTAATGGGCACAGAGCTCCACTTGCTCTGCAGGAGTTCAGTTTCATAAAATGACAACAGTTAGGAGGGTCATTAAATAGCAGTGTTACAGTATTTGGAGTTCTTTCAGGAATATAGATGTCCACCTCGGTCTACACCTGATCTGGAATTACACTAAATTAAGACTGTGTAGACGATAACTGCTTAAAACTTTAACAGAACCTTTAACCCTTTAAAGTGCTAATGCTAAACAATGGCAATTGTCTGGATCAAATCTGTTTGGTATGATTGTCAATGATTGTTGTGCAAAAGCATTTCTAAGAAATGAAGCTATGAAGCATTTAAGTCATTTAAAGTGGGGATGAGTTACAAAAACTGCAAATTATACCACTTGAAGTTTTAATTTTCTCATAGATTTTAAAGCCTGAGATCTGGTGCTTTGTTTTGTAAAAAAAATAAAATAAAAAAAATCAGAAATATTCAGAGGTTGCCTTTATGTCTCTGTGTGGCCTGTTGCTATTTGATCAACATCTAGTATAACCAGGGTCTCCCACCCTTCTCATTCATGTACTGCTGGAGATAAACTCCAGCTCCCTCATTCCCTGCACAGTGGATCTAATAGTAAAATGGGGAAGATGCTTGATCAAAAACTTTATTGGCTCCCATGGTCTCGTAGACTAATGTTGCCAAAAGTATTGAGCCACGCCTCCATATTATTGAATGTGGGTATTCCAGTCACAACAAAATGCAGACTGCTTCAACAAGAGTCGGTGAAAGAATGGGTTGCTCTTGAGCTCAGTAAATTTCAGTCTGGTAACGTGATAGGATGCCATCTGTGCAATAAATCGACTTGTGAAATGTCCTCCAAACTAAATATTCCACAGTCAATTGTTAGTGGTAATATAACAAAGTGGAAGTTACTGGGAACAGCAGCAAGTGAGTCTTGAAGTGGTAGAGCACTTAAAATCACAGAGTGGGATCAGCAGATGCTGAGGCGCGTAGTGCCCAGACTCAGTAGACAGACTTTCAAACTTTATTTGGCCTTCGGATTAGAACTGTGACTATAAAGCTTCATGCAATGGATTTCCATGGCAGAGCAGCTGCATCCAAACCTTACATCACCAATCGCAATGCAGCATGTTGAGAGCAACGGCTTGAACCACTACTGGACTGGACTCTGAAGCGGAGGAGATGTGCTTCGGAGCAATGAATCATGACTCATTTGGAAATTGAATGGATGTGTCTGGCGTTGGCAGCTGCCAGTAAAACACCCATTTATGACTGCATTATGTCAAATGTGAGGGACATGCTGCTCTCAGCATGAGCTTTCCTAAATTAATTGTTGTTCTATCAACCTTCCGGACCACTCGGGTTTTCTGGATCTGGTCTGCTCTCCATTCCCACGACCAAACATGGAGCAGCAGCATTCAGCTTCTATGCACCACTAATCTGTAACAAACTTCCAAAAAACTACACAACTGCTGAAACACCAAGTTCCTTCAAATCCAGACTTAAAGCACACCTGTGATTAGCCGTAAGTGGAACACTGGTGTCACAGTCACCAATTATCAAATTGGTGACTGTGACATTTTTATGATGTAAAGTACTTGGAACCATCTTGTTGCTGAAAAGTGCCACACAAGTAAACTTGACTTGACCTAAATCTCACATTTATTGGCTTAATTTGATATCAATATGATTTGCTCCATTTAACTTTAGACCTGAGTAGATGTTGGTCAGGCTGTTTGGGCGAGTTTTAAAACAATGTTTATTCTATGTGCCGGTTCCATTACCTGGTGGTGAGCTGGCTGACAGAGAGCTACTACACCGTTCGTTTCCCTTTCTGATAGAAACACAAATTCCGCTATTTAGAAAAATCATATGCTGTGAAAAACGCAAGGGGTCATGGTGTGGAACCAAATCGAACACCACCCATCACTTCATTACGGTTACATTGTGATTATATTACTTTAGCAACACTTGGAAGGATTGCTGCTTTTCTGTTTTGCGCAAATGCAATTGCATTGTGGTTAACATTTTAATTTAATATTTTTGTATAAATGCTGTGAAATTGTTCTATTTTTACTAAGGTGCGTTAATAGAACTTATGCAATGCCTTCAGTTTGACCAGCACCATTCGAAAAACATCAGGCATGTTTTCACAAGCTGCGGACTCAGTCGAAGAGCTGGCTTCTACGACTATGTTCATTTTATGATAAATACTACATTTTCTTCATGTGTGTCATTACATCATCGTGAAGTTAGTCAAAAACTTCACCTGACGCAACTTGTTCTGCAGCAGTACCTGTCTGGGGTTAAATGACATAACTAGATGGCAAATGCAAACTACAGCACCCTTTATTTTGCATTCCACACCTTATCCTCTGTATCCTGTTCCGGATTCGCCCTGTCACGAGTAATATGTTACTTCCTTTCCAAAATACTGAAACAGAGGCAGGCGCATTCTGTTGGGAAACTTGATAATGTCTCTCTCTCGACTTTCAAAGAATGCTCCTTTCCTTCCAAGTTACATCCCCAATATGCTCTACTGACCTCCGCTGACACACCGCAGTCATGCACTCGGTGACTTATGGGGCGTCCGATGCATTCAGGCCAGCACAGCGTTCCCTCTCTCTCCATGTGCCGTGTCACTGCACACTGACACTCACGCTTTGGCTCAAATGAAGATAAATTGGGGGAACTGCGAGGACAGAAGTAGGCTCTCTCTAGACTAAACCTCGAAGCCGTGAGTGAGCTCGCAGACCAAAACATGCGGGGAGATGTCTCTGAGGACTCTAGAGGGAGTCTGGAATAGTTTAGCTTCAAACTACTAAACAAGGGATTATGATTTTCATTCCTCATCTCCAACACACACACACAAGAATCCTTTTTTTTTTCCAGCAAATGCTGCATTTTGAATATAATTAAAAACATAGTCTGTTTGTTGAATGATGTACATATGAGTTTCTTGCAAAATTTTGTGACTGTTTTTTTTTTTTTCACATTTTGTCATGCTGCGACCACATAATAAACGTTTTCCATTGGGGTTTTCTGGGATAGACTAACACAAATCAAAACATAATTACAAAGTCAAGGGTAAATTTACGTGGTTTTCAAAAATGTTTTAGAACAAATAAATCTGACAAGTGTGTCATCTCACAACATCTAATTTCCCATTGAGATCAATAAAGTATTTTTCAGACTTGAATTGAATTCAGTTATATTAAACTCTCTTTTCTGAAGTATCGCAAAATAACATCTAGAGCGACCAACTACAACCCTACCAAGAGCAAAACAGATCTAGCCTGTATGGAAAGGTGGCAAGTAAAAGAGTCACAGTTGAAAGAAAGTAAGAAAAAGTCCTGCTTCCAGTTTGCCACAGTGAAAAAAATGTAGGAAGATGCTTTGGTCAGATAAGACCAGTACAACATTCTGTCTGAGGTGGAGCACTAGCACTTCATATCATCCTGAACACGTCATCCCCACTGAGAAATATGGTGGCTGCATCATCCTGTGTGAATGACTGATTTTTTTCTCTTTTTTTGTTCTTCAAGAAGGGCAGGAAAGCTGCTAAAAGTTTAGGAGACAACAACTCTAAAAACACGTCTACTGTGGAATTTGTTTTTAGATCAAAGCAGATTTATGGTCCAGTCAAAGCTCACGCCTAAATACCATTACGAATATGTGGCAAGACTTGCATATTAATGTTTACGGACACTCAATAAATAGTTTATGTTATTTTGCAAAGAATATTTGACGAAAGAGGGGGAAAAAAATCAGTCTCTAGATGTGCAAAGCATTCTTTTAAAAAAGGTAGCTTAATACATATGAACACCACAATGTTCATATTTTTATTTGCTAAAATAAATAAAGAAAAAGAAATCCACGAATCATTTTTCATTTTATGCACTTCTCTGTGTTAGTCTATATCAGAACATCCCCAATAATTAAATTTAAAAGTAAGGAAGAGGTGAGGTAAAAAACCCCCACCAAAAATACAGAAGGACTTCAGGTGGTCCAAATACTTTTGCGATACACAGTGGACTAAATCTTTTTCACATGCCGGATTTATGCTGTCAGTTTATCTAATAAAAGTTAACGCAGCAGTTCTCTTGAATGACAGCTAATAAGAAAAGTGTGGCAAAGGAAATGACACAAAGCTGTCCCTCAGGCTCTCCATCACTGTGGGTGGCTGGAGAGAAGTGAAGTAATGTGGAGGGGAACACATTTTTCCTATTCACCGAAAATATTACCTTACAAGGATCCACTTTGTTGCCGAAACCAGTTCTGGTATTCATCTAACGTCAACTGAACTAAACTTGAACTAGATCTCATGTCCATTACTTTAAATGATTCCATCTTTTGGTGATGATTAGGCTGAACAGTTAATACCAATTAAAGTCCTTTATGATCAATCGTAAATAAAGAAATAAATAAAAAAGGACAGTAGGAAATTATCCAGCTCCTTAAACGTCTCAAGACATTCCACATAAAGAGGCTTGTCAAATTTTCAAATCCAATCTTTTCACAGCACTCAGAATCTTTAGTAGCACTAGTGCTGCCTTTCAAAAGTCAACATTTAGTTGAAACTTTATTTTTGGGGGAAATAATCGTGATTTTTTTTCCCCAAAAAATAATCGTGATTATTTTTTGGGGAAATGTATCATCTTGGACCATTGCTTAGACAGAATATGTCGTAAAAAAAATGAATTAAAAGCTAATCATCGCCTTAAATAGTTCAATGCGCAGCTCTAACTCCGAGTCCTCCAGGTCACCAAGTGGTCACAGCATACCTCTAACCTCCAGGAGGGAAACGCGGTGGTTAGATGCATCCCTGCGAACAGGAGGCTGAGCAGCGCGGCGGTCAGCAGAGGAGCGGAACACCAGCCACCGCTGCGTAAACCTCCAGGAGTCCCGCAGCTCACCATGGCTGCAGCACTGTCACACTTTGGGGGAAGTATTTGCGTCTGTCTGCGAAGAAAGCTCCAACCATCGATGCCCGCCGGCGCTACTTCGTGCCCATTGCGCGCAACTTTGCGTGCAGCTGTCTATCACTCTGTGCGGAAGCGCAGTCCAGCCTGCGGACCGCGTAATGAAAAGTGCAGACCGCGCATCAGCTCTGCTCGGCTCTCTTCCGCTCAGCAGCACGCCTGCCTGCCTGCCTGTCTTGCCAGCGGGCTGGATTCACGTTGCTGCAGTCGGGGCAGGGGGTCAGGGTCGAGACGACCTAATGAAAACCAAACGCCCTGTCCGTCGCACCACTGCTTCCAACCACGAAACCTCAGTTAAAGCACTATCAGATGGGTTGCTCTGTTTTTTTTTCTCTCTCTTTCTTTCTTTAGTGTTTATGTAATTCTCCTGAGGGGGAAAAAAAGAACCTCTCATGCACAGGCATCTGGGCACAAGAGAACGGACAGGGGCGTTGTTAGTATTTTAAAAGCACATGGGGGTTTGGAGCCCTCTTTTTTTTTTCTTCACCTGCCTGGATGTTTAGCTGCTCTTATTTCTCCCATTAATAGCATGCCACTGCTATTAATATTATTCACATCATTGGTGGGGGCTGCACCAGCGGCACCTGAAGCAAACGGCCTTCACATGCCACAGTTTGCAGTTTGTGGTTTTCTAATGGACATTAGCTATAGGTTTCATGTGTGCAATGCCATGGAGATTTTTGATTTCACATGAGCATCATATTGAATGTCTGGATTGTTGCATGGTCATTGTGTAATTTGCAATTTTTCTCACAAGAGCATCACATGTAAAAGGTAAATTACCTGCATTGCTGCATTGCGCTTTATCAAGTCTGAGGACTCCAGGCATACAGGTGTGGTTTTCACATCAGGAGATCTGAAATGAGAACACGCATAAAATGTACCGGCATAACAATAAGCAACACGATGACTTAGTATATACATGGCTTTAAAATCCTCATTTGCTCTGTATTTGTATGTGCCCTAATGAAATGTAGATTTCAGAAGGGCACTTTTTTGTCCAGAATAAAAGGGGCAGATCTAGCACCTCCTAGTGTGTATATGTCCATGTTCCTGGTAAGGCTACACGATTGAATAAAAATTCATCAAATAAATCTAATAATAAAA
The DNA here is from genome assembly GCA_010277075.1 of Poeciliopsis retropinna. Taxonomy (NCBI): domain Eukaryota; kingdom Metazoa; phylum Chordata; class Actinopteri; order Cyprinodontiformes; family Poeciliidae; genus Poeciliopsis; species Poeciliopsis retropinna. The sequence continues at coordinate 5,116,734 of VMRM01000009.1, forward strand.
ATGAATTTGGATTAACAGGTACGTAAAATGAAAAACGGTGCAAGAGAAAACTGATATTTGGTCATTTCTTTTATGTCATTTGATTCACTGCATCTCTTTCTCTGTCATGCTAAATTCTTTGATGACAAGGTCGTGTGCGTGTGGTGGGGCAGAAGTTCAAAATTCTATACAAAATTCTACAAATAAGTGTGTTAATAGTTATTCTAATGGTTTCATTTGACAGTTGTACAAGTGGAAATGTTCGTTTTTGGGGCAGTATTGGGGTCATCCTATTCCGGCAGCTGTATTAAAGTGTCGCACATGACAAGTATAATTTGTAGAACAGAAGCATCTTAGTATTTTTGTGGATAAATTTGGATTTAATAAAAATAAAGGGAACACGTGCGTCTAGCTGACAAAACAAATCCCAAATCCACGCGCACAACCTAAGAAATTCGTAAAACCAATTACTGACTTTGTTTGCCACCTATCACCTATTTATTATTTATGAATGAATGAATGAATGACTAATTACATTTTAATTTACGACCCTGCACATCTGCGTCTTATTTTATTAATATATTTTCAGGGCGGAACCATTGTGCGAGATATCGTTTCTTCCGTCCGTCACGCGTCGTCGCGCTCGTGTGGGAGAAAAAGCGTTCCGTCGCCAACCAGTGACTTTCCCCTCGGAGTTGACACGTAGACTTTGTCGTTGCTCTTTGCAGCGCCGGGCACCTCGTTGAGCTTATAAATATGATTTTAAGCGGAGAGAAAACGGGTTCTGGTCGGATAATAAAGACGTAGCAGGTAAGAGCTACTGCAGTTACCACTCTTAAGGCTAGGCGGCTAGCTTATTAGCTCTAATCCTATAATCTCAACAGTTGGGGTCAGTTCGTTTGACTGCCCGAGCTGGCTTCACCTGAATTTAGTTTCGAACAGAATCCCGCATGGTCGACAAGTGACCCAATCAGAATGCGCGTACAGATCGACATCACTGTGAAAGCACTTATCTGTGTCAGGCATGGTCTACATGCTTTTCAGCAAAGTGTTTGAATAGGAATTTAAAGCATGACGCTTAAGGCTGGTTGGTGTTCAGATTTAAAATGTGTCTAAACATCCTTTAAAAGAACCTAGCCCCATATGAGCATGTATGGATTCTGATCCGGAAACAAAACAGGTACAGCATCCCACTAAAGTGAGCGCACTCCTCACATCACGTGTTTGTAAATATTGTGTATCTGTCATGCTGCAATATTTAACATATTGTACAATGTAAGCAGCCAGTTCGTATAATAATGCACATTTGCTATTCTCTTGCCATGAATGTTTAAGCTGCTAGTGTTACAAGCTCTGAGGTGTGAATGGAGTAGCAGGCGTGTTAAATTTGTTGTTGTCGCTTCAGTGCTCTCTTATACTGGTCACTGGAAGCTCAACATGGTAAACAAAAAAACAAACAAACAAAAAAAAAACTCAGTGGATTTGAAAACAAGAATTGTTGCCAAACATAAAGAGGGACTATAAGCTACAAGAAGATTGCCACGTTCCTGAAACTGGAACCTACATTTAGATTATCAATGTAATTCTTAGGTATGATGCAAACACCATAGAATATTGGGATCAAAGTGGAAATCTATATTTCCCACCCTCTTGGTGAAAACATAATGGCAGCATCATAGTGTGACGATGTTATTTGAGTTTTTATTTATTTTTTCAAGAAGAACAGAAAAGCCGGTCATAATAGACTCAAAGAAACTGCAAAATACTTGCCACGGGGTCAGAGGTTTTACCTTCTGGTTGGACGGCAGAGGGTATCAACATGCATCATTAGAATGGACCAGTTAAAGTCCAGACATAATCCATGGCAAGATTTGAAAATTGACGTTCAAGAATCTGATCCATTGTCGAATGGATCAGATTCAAGAATTTGACTGGATGGATCAGATCCATCTCACCAGATCTGGTGAGATACCTTGCAAAGTATTTGCTAAATGTTACAGTTTCAGGAAATGCCAAAAAAAAAACAAAAGTTGCAGCAGTAATTACAGCAAAATGTAGACTAATATGGTTCTGAATAAAGATTTTTATGCAGGAGAAAAAGTAAACGATGTGTAATTTTTCTCCCACTTCATTATTTTTAGTCTTGCTGTGATAAATTCCCAGTAGAACACCTTTTATATTTGATGTGGTAGCAAATGAAAATATGCAGAAGGACAACAAGTAGCCAACAAGTAACTATGATAGTTAGTTCATCGCAAATAGCATGTTCAAGGCCGTATGTTGCGATCAAATGTCAGTTACCTGCTTTGTTTTATATTTTTTTCCCCCCACAGGAACACCAGATTAATTAACGCTGCTCATGCTGAGGAAGATGGCTAAAGATCAGAGGCACAACAGAGTAGAGACATTTGTCCTGGCTGGATCGAATGGTCACAATGGCCAGCAGTGGCAGACCGATGCCAACAACTCGAGGCCACACCACCCTGCCACGGCCAACCACGTCTCTAGGATGGCCCGCGTCGCCTCCGACGTCAGACACAAGTGCGCGGCCTACGTGCTGGCACTGAGGCCGTGGAGCTTCAGCGCCTCGCTCATACCCGTGGCCCTCGGCAGTGCCTTGGCGTACAAGCTAGACGGCTCTGTGGACCTGGTGGTCCTGATGGTGTGCGCCGTGGCCGTCCTCGTGGTCCACGGCGCCGGGAATCTTGTGAACACCTACTACGACTTCTCCAAAGGAATCGACCACAAGAAGAGTGACGACAGGACTCTCGTCGATGAAATTCTGGCACCACAGGATGTCGTCATGTTCGGTGCTCTGCTGTACTCCTTGGGGTGCCTGTGCGCCACTCTCCTCTACTTCCTATCGACGCTCAAGCTGGAGCACCTCGCCCTTATTTACTTTGGGGGTCTTTCCAGCTCTTTTTTATACACTGGAGGTGAGTAGATTTCCAACCTGAATTGTCTTTTTTGCTGCTTTTTTTCTGTGTTTTATCTTTTAGCTGTAGGGGACATTGCATATTGGTAATTTTTAAAATAAAATCTTTGTAGGAATGTGAACAATATATGGGTGATTAGTAATAATTTTTTAGATTTAAAATTAGAGAAATAACTGCTTAACAGTTTCAACCTGGTAAAAGAGCCATTTGTACTATTCTTTGCTTTGTACAGAGGGTCTGAAGTCTTGGCTCTTGAGAAACAATTGCTTTCTGGAGGTTCTCTTGGGTCTTGAGAAACGTCTGTGTAGAAGTTTGACATTTGACCTAATCACTAACATTTAGCGGTGATGTATGCGATGCTCCAGTTTGACAGTAAAGAGCTTCATAGAAATTTTCTGCTCTGCACATAACCATCCTTCTCTGCAAATAAAAAAGTGTTGATGTGAATGAGGGAGCTGTTAATGTTAATTTAATATGTAATATTTGGGAGTGTGACCAACACAGACTGAGTTGCTTCCTTCCCTTTCTCTGCTGCCATTGCTACACCTACTGTCAGTCTCTAATTTTAAAACATTGCAGAAAGTCAATGTCATTATTCACAACTTTGCAATATAGGAAGCAATGTTTCTCATTTATCTTCTTTAATTCTTTACTTATTCTTGCCAAAATAATCAGACATTAATATGGTTGGAATAATGTTTTTGGTTTCTACATCAAATAGTACATAGTGAAGCAAAAATATTGACTCTTAACAATAAATTAATGCTGGAAAGAGGCAGAAAGACATAAAATAAAGTAGAATTTTTATCTGTTGCTTATTTCTGCATCACATATTTGCAGTTTTTGTTTCAAATTGAAAAATATAGACATTCTAATCGGAAGTGCATACATTATGTTAGATCCTAGTCAAAAACCATTTCACATTATGATTCCATAAAACACAATTTCCATCTAAAGATATTGAATTGAAATGTACAAAAAAAATCTTGTGGTTTAAGTTTTACACCATTACTAAACAAAACAAATTTTTGCAGCATTCGTCAGTAGCTATGACCAAGGTACATCTGCTTCCTCAGGAATATAAAGATGAGTTCACTACATTATAATGACCAGGCTTTATTATGTGATGCTTGTTATTATTATTCAAACCTGAGACACTGAACTTTCATCATAAACTGCCTTTAAATACCCAGCCTACTAACCAAACCGTTTTTTTCTTTTCGTTTCTCCAGGCATCGGCCTCAAGTATGTTGCCCTGGGAGACATAGTGATCCTCATCACCTTCGGCCCCCTGGCGGTGATGTTCGCCCATGCTGTGCAGGTGGGCTACCTGTCGGTGCTGCCGCTGGTCTACGCTGTCCCGCTGGCCCTCAACACAGAAGCCATCCTCCACAGCAACAACACAAGAGACATGGACTCGGACAAGCAAGCCGGCATCGTCACGTTGGCCATCCTCATAGGCCCCACGCTGTCTTACGTCCTCTACAATCTCCTGCTCTTCGTCCCGTACGTGCTGTTTTGCATCCTCGCCACCCGGTACACCATCAGCATGGCTCTCCCGCTGCTCACGCTGCCAATGGCCTTCCCTCTGGAGAAGCAGTTCAGGAGTCGTTGCTACGCCAAGATCCCCCAAAAAACTGCCAAGCTCAACCTCCTCATGGGACTCTTTTACGTTTTTGGGATCATTCTGGCGCCTCTCGGTAGCTTGCCGCTACTGTGATGCTTTAGATTCGACGCATCGAAACTCTTGTTTATTATTCACTAGTTTATAGTACCTCTTTTCATTTGTAAAAAAAAAAAAATCTAAAGGCTTGTGCTGGCTTTAATTTATTCTCTAATTTATAAGCTCAAATGTTTAGCTTACAAAGTGACAAAACAAAGCAGGTTTCTGACAGTATTAAACCATCTTTAATCTGTTAAGAGAAAAGCAAACCTGCAGCTTCCGGATTTGTAGTAGAGTACATGAGATCAGCACAAATATAATAAACCATACTCCTCAACATTATGTTTTTTTTTTGTTTTGTTTTTATGGTATTCAGAGTCTGTTTGGTGTTTGTCATTTTTATTTCTCAAGAGCCAAATAATTTGAGGTCATTGTAATAAAACTCACTTGTGCTGATCTACAATGTCTCCGTTTTTGGTCAAAAGATGCTAAGTTGAGTACTGACATTTTGCATTAAAAACAAAACAAAAATGTCTTCAATGTTTTTTTACATATATGATTATGTATAATTATGGTATAAAAATATCAGAATATTTATAAACATTGAACACATTTTTGCTTTACCTCTGATCAGTGCTATGAAAAGTATTAGCACCTCAGAAATTTCTTCAATTTGAACTTTTGTGCCACATTTGCTTATTTTAGACGAGTTTATATCAAACAAATGTGAATATGAAAGAAGGCCAATTTAAAAACAAAAGAAATCCAGTTGATTTGGTTTCTTTTAGGTGGGGGTTGGAGGGGGTGGGGGGATTGTTGCAAGTAATCTGGTTCTGTGAAATTTGTAATCAACTTTTATTAGCCATTCTCAAACTTGATTATTGCCAGACCTGGAATCACCTAAATTGAACTTCACTGACAACATGAAGTACAAAATATCTCAAAGCGTCATTGCTATGTGCTAATTTGACAAAATTCGAAAATGAATGAGAAAATCTACATATAAGAAAAACTTAAAATATTATTTAAAAGTTTGATGTTTTTGTCACTTATTTCAAAAAGTGAAACTCATAAATTAATTTCATACGGAGTAAAATATTTCAAGCTTTTATTTCCATCAAGATGATTGTGGCTTATTGAAAACCAAAAATTCAGTGTCTCAAAATTAGAAAGCTGTGAAAATGGTTCAATAGTGGAAACTTATGGCGCCACAGCAGAAGCGGCTAATGGATCAGCCGGCTTCACAATCACGAGGAACACTACTGAATGGACGGATATCCAGTGATGTCAGTGATAGTTTGGGGCGCCATGTCATCTGCTAATAATTCACTTTCTGAAATGAGTGGCAAAAAAAGGTTGACATTTTTAAAGGGCATTACCGGTTTATCGAAATTAGTCCAAGAAGCTGCCAGTGGCTCATCCAGCACAATGATGAGAAAAACCCAGAACAGCATAGAAAGCAAGACAGAAATGACTTTGTGAGGAACTGTTCAATACATGGGGAGTTCAGAAGTCAAATGTGGGCCTGGTAATATAAAAAGTTTAAGAATATACACATTTTAATATAGAGTCACAGTTTAATTAAAAACTAGATTTACCAAAAAAAAAAAAAAAGAAAAACATGTCATATGTCAGCAGGGGGCAGCATTGAACCAGAGCATTGGCAGCTGTTCCATGTTTGAGTAAATATGTTAAAATATCTAATATCTAAGTGAAATATCTGCAACCAGATATTTCACCTCAGCAGTTTTAGTGATTTTGTCCCAAAGAGATCAATATTTGTATTTTTTTCTCTTCGCAATCATAGAATTGCTGTGTTTGAAATACATTGTACATACAATACAATACATATTGTATGTATTAATACATACAATACAATAATACAAATTACATACAATACTGCTGTCCTCAGATGCCCTTTTCATTTATTATTCAACAATACATTTTTCAAAGTTGTTTTGTAATCTGTCATGTAAGTGACAGCGTTGAAAGTGAAGAAAGACTGGAGATCTGATGTGGCTTGTGCCTTAAGAAGCCACATGAGATGACAACAGACACTATAACCATTATGTTCATAATCTAGTACGACTCATCAAACACCAGATCAACTCTGGCCACAGATGAATTATTTTATTGCGGTACAAGCCGTCAGATTAAGCTGACAACCACTGTCTCTGAAATATATTTCTAAAAATTGTGCATTTAGTTTAAATATTGTATCTCTCACCATCACCTCTACCAATCCATTCTGGGTAAATGTAACTAAGTGTTTATATTTTATGTTTTAAAAATTTTCCAAGTTTTTAGAAACTTCTAATTTGTAATCCATGACTTCCAGAGGTACAAATATGATGTCACACAAAAGGTAATTTCATTTAGCCACTAACTGGCTGGATAAGGACCCACCACACAGTGTTTTAGACAGAAAACTGTGGATATGAAGGAAGGCACAAAAACACCTCAAAAGCTCACATTTGGAGAACTTGGAGAACATTTTGGAATCACCAAGTCTCTATGACAACCAGTAGATGGTATTGCCAGGTCAAATGTTTGGATAAGAGGCATGCCAGGACATGAAAACATATGCAATTTGCTAAACTCTTGTGGAATTTTAACTGAAACTGTGTGGTTTAGTTACAATAGATTGACAGAATTTTTTTTGGCAACAAACAGTTTGCGTAAGTTGGATATGATACAGTGAAGGAATATGTTGAAAAATACCTAATGCCCACTATTATTTTAGAGGCTGTGATGCTTTGGGACCGTTTATCTTCCAAATGTTCTGGAAATATTGTGCAAAGCACTATGAGCACCTTGCAATACCAGGATATTTTAATCGAAAAATCTTGAGGAGTGTGCCAGAAAACCAGAAATTCAAAAAAACAAAAAACAAAAACAAAACAAAAAAAACCACTGAAAATAGGTCATCAGGTCTTTTGAAAGACAAAATCCATCTCTTCCATCTTTTTTCCAGTCTTCAGACACTTGCCTTTTAGAGAACATGCGGTGAGGTGAAGAAAGGACAAAATGAGACTGGAGAAGAAGCTTTCAGAGAAGAAAGGATTTAGAGATGTTTCACAATGCAGAATGGCCACAGATTGTTCTTTCTGTGCTCAGACTTTGTCAAATGCTTTGAGTGCTGGTCTGCTAGAACCCCTCCACCCCCCTCAACAAAACAAAACAAAACATCACAACAACAAAAAAACTACAGGTGGGGTGCCAGCATTGTACCATCAGTGAGGTGATTTCAATTGGAGACATAAAGGGCTTTATAAATAAAACTGATTATTGTTATTGTTTTAGTGATGTTACTAAAATCAGTTGGTTTCTACATTAAAGATTTTTCCTGCACGTAATACACCTACTAAAATAGAGGTGGGACTTTTCTCTGATTTCCAGTGTGAGATAATGCTGCACAAGCAAAAATGCAGCATTGTCTGGTCTTTTGATGTTTTGGTTCACATCTTTGTGAAGCAATAAAGAAAATAACACAATAACAATGCACTAATCACCTCAATAAACATACGCAAAGCAAATATTTTCATTTATTTGCTGTTTCATTTGACATATTTCTTATAAACCACAAACGTCACTGACAAAATCTCTACCAAACTTTGGGTTCTTTTAATTAGCTGTCACGATTAATTCCGCTTATTACGAGCAGCCAGTGAAGGCAGCACGACCAGTGACGCAATGCATGGGCGTGTTGTCATGGCTGTGTGCAGCAGAACCTCTCAGCCTTGTAAATACATATTTATCCTGAAACAAACCAAGCCCGGGTTGTTATTTTACGACAGTATGGAGTTTCATTGGACTGCAAAGTGAGCATTCTTGACAAGGAAGCGGTAAGTGGACACACAGCGAGAGAAGTTGAATTTATGGCAGGGCAGCTGTGCCAAACAGTAGTTAGCAAGCTAGCGTCAACCTTAGACAGTCTTAAAACAGCTACGAACAGGCTGGTAATGCTTTGAAGGGATGAGGAGTGCAGCAGAGTGTCAGCATCTATGGCAGGTTTAAAATGTGGAGATTTGCAGGGGTGCAGTTAATTTTCTTGTTTTTAAAAAATGGCTCATTATGACAATCCTAATAGGAACGTATTGTTGTGGAAGCCGCCTGTCTGACAACAAAAATGTCATGACTTTTAAATTGTGTGTTGAAAACGGGTGAATTAGCCGTGTGGCTTTGACAGTGTCATTCGGATGTAATGGGGAAGGTGTTGTCTCTGCCTGAAGGAGGCTGCATGTGGGGTCAGACCTGTCAGGACTGGCCAAGCTGAAGCATGCTTCTGCTTCCAGGTTCTCAAAGACGTGCATTGACTGTCACCTGACTGAAAGTGGGGTAAACCACACAAAAACCCTGATTTAAAAAAAAAAAGAAAAGAGAATTCTGGACTTTACAGGGGCTACCATCATCACATTTTGGGTAAATGATGAAGCCTGGGCTGAGATGGAGAGTAATTAGTAGAACCTGCAGTGGAAATTTTAATATCCATTTTCGTCTGCAATTTTATCTTTGTTTTTGACAGGGAGCAGGAACTTGGCAAATGTGAAAGAAAAGTGTGAGAGCGGTTTTTTTTTTTTATAGATCAATGGAAAGTCAGACTACACGTTTCCGGTTTATATCAGTGAGGATTACCAAACAGGTTCTCTCTGGAACTGGTTCAGCATATGAGCTCAAAACGTGTGAATTCATCTCAGAAGAACAGCTACCGACTTTGGGAAGATGCTGGTCGAATCTGCAAAGACAGTGATGTGAACCGCAATGAAACATGTACATGGGCTGAAAGCCCACTCAGCAAGGAAGCATCCATTACTTGCAAAAGCAAGCTTAAATATAAACATGTACTACTGGTCATTTGATAAAGGTAGCGGGTTTCAAAGCATAAACGCCAAATCTTGATTTCGTTTTGATCAACCCATCCAAAAGTATGTCAAAGTACAAGCTGTTGTTTGATGCGTTTGCGGATTTTGGCAGTGGTTTATAATTTTTGTTATTTTGCATAAATAGAGAAGTCTTCAATTTAATTTGATTGTTTATTATTATTATTATTATTATTATTATTTATTACTAAGTACTTTATGTGCTAATCTCTGATCAGAGCATATCAACTGAAAGCAACTTGACTAAAACTAAAATATAGACATATTCTTGGTAAAGAGAGTTTTACTGCATGGCAAGTGAATTATTATACCAATCCAGAAAAGTACCCAAGCAATCCTTTGTGGATACAATTCTAAACAGACTGATATTGTAGTCATAGCTTTGACTTAATACATTGATCAAATAATAAAAATGATTATGACTGTTGAAAGATAAAAGCAAAGGCTTTATTTTCTTGGAAAACATTAAGGTATCGTTTTCAAAACTGCTGGTTTGTCTTAGTATTGAGAGTGAATCAAGAATAAGTTTGGTCTAATTCAGACAGTTTCAGTATCTGCATTGTCAGAATGAAACTTACAATCAGTACAGTTTTGTATTAGTTTTTATTCTAAGTGAAAACACAAGTTTGAAAACAAGCTGATTACTTTGTGCCTGCATGTGAATTGGCTCCTCGTGAGAAAACAGGAGAAAGAATTGATGCTCCTTAGAGATGAGAGATGCCAGTAAACATGGAGTTAGCTGCTTATCAGGATGTTATGGGTTTGACCCAAAACATTGTTAAGAGATAATATCTTTGCTAGCATTCTTGTTGCGTCAGATATGCGCTATCCCTGGTGCCATTGTGTTGTGTTATGTGCCCTGTTCTGTAAAAAGGCTTTTCTTGCTCTTATATAATATAATATAAACCCAGTTCTAATCTAGATGCTAATTTTTGGGCCAGTCAGCTTAAGGAAGCAACTGTAATTGCCAAAACGTGATAGCTAATCTTCCTTTGACGTGGAAAAAGTTGGGTGTTTTTTCTGCTTGTTAAAGGCATCGTAACTGCAAACTCCTATAGTTTTCAGCCAGCAAATGCATCAACAAACAGCTTGTACTTTGATGCCCTTTGTTTAGAGTTGAGTAAAAATCAGATAACGGTCAGGGAGTGGATGCATAAATGGATAAATACTAACTTCACTTGCTTTTTTAGGGATCTTGTAGCACTTTTATTTTGCGTCAAAATATTTGTACTGATTATAGTGTAATACATGTTTAATGGGCATTTAATCAATATCTTAAGTTTCTGTTTCAAAATCAAACTATAAGTCTGTGTTTAATAAATTAAAATCTAATTCTAACTGGAATTAGATTTTAACATTTCTCAAGTGTAAATAAGTATTCAAAAAAAAAAAAGTTGAATATAGAAAAACATTTAGATTTACTCTTTACTTCATCATCTGGCAGTGAAAAGCAACTTTATAGCACCTTTCAGCAAAAGCCTATCCAAAAAATAAATCAAACACATTAAATCCTTCGTTTTATAAAATTATGAATTTTACAAAACAAAAAGTTTTTTTTACATTGAAATTTATAAATAATGTCATTTATGTTTTTGTCCAGCTCATGGGACCATAGTTGCTTTTAGTTTTTAGACTGGAGGTCTAGAAAAACCCCTGGAAGTCATTCTGCCTTGCAGCTCCCTATGTTGAAACTTTTTACTTATTATTCATTTCACTGGTGTTTTGCTTGGCAGTAAGCCTTTACCTTTAATCTACCCTCTGACTCTGATGACAGACATCTGCTGAAATGTTTTTCTATTTTTAGCCATGAAGTGGAGAAGAGCTGTGGGACTGAATGCCTCCCTTCATGTGTTTCACACCAACATGTCTGTTGCATTGGACAGCGATAGCTTTGTTCACCAGATTGCAGTGTGCCGTAATAAACTTCATTATGAGCTTGTGTCTCAGCCACTTCTCAAGCACCCATTCATTCTTTTGCCTGGTCTTGTCCTGCCAATGCCAGCTGTATAGATTCACGTGTGTTTTGCCGGGATCAGCAGAACGCTGCATCGTCTGTTTTTTTTTTTTTTTTCTTTTTTTGTAACCATATTGTTGTCTCTTGCAGCTGTGGCCACATTAAAGTAAATATTCCAAGGCTATGAAAGCTTCGGGAAGCATGCAGACAGTCTCCTTCTTTTCTCCTTCCTGGCTGTGCTTTGGGGAATCAGCGGACGTAGCAAAATAATAATAAAAAATATTTAAGCCTGAAATTGAGAATTGTGGCAGGTGTCCATTCATCAAATTTGCCTCCAGCCACACCCCTTTATTTTTCCTCAAAAAAAAAAAGGAAAAACATCCAGACCATGCCCCTGTAATGTGCGCCCCTCCCCCCCTCCCTTGTCTTCTGCTTGCTGGCTGGCAGTAGGGCGAATAGTGTCCCCACAGGCTACGAGAGAAAAGGGGGGGAGGCTGTACATCTTTATGCAGAGCTTCTTGATGCGCATGTGTTTGCACATATTGGCCCATAAAGGCAACGCTTCTGCTTCACACGCTCACACCCCCCCCACCCAGTGATGGAATACAGCATGCACAGAGCAAAGCCCACTGGCCCAGTTTTATACGAAAGCAGCGGAACGTCAGGCTGAACGCAGCGCTCTCGCTCTCCTCCCTCGTTTCTTCCTCCTCCTCCTCCTCCTCTACAGTGGTAATCCTTGCTGACACCACGCACAAAGGACTAAATGTCGCCTGCATCCTCCAGTAGCCGCCTTCTTCTTCCTCCAGCTTTGATTCTACACTGCCAACCTGTCTGTCCATATGTCAAGGATGTTGTTTAAAGAGGACTTGGATCTATAAATCACATCCCTGGAATGCTGGCCTGGCTCTTCTAATCCTCCGCCTCTTCCGCCTCCTCATTCGTCGGCCGGTTCATTCAGGGAGAGCATCACAACAGAGGCTTTTATCTTTCTATTTTTTTTTCTACATTTCCCATTTCTTTCCTGGACTACAGGTGGCAATTTTTATTTCTTTTTTTAAACGTCTGATGGGTTCATGTAGCTAAATATCAGAGCTGCATCCTTTGCATCCTGCTGTTGTCGGTCTCGCTGCACATCTGTATGCCAACAGGTAAACCAGCCAAACAACCACATGCTTTATTTATCAGGTGATGCAGTGCGAGTCATTTTGCTCCGTGTTGGTGATTCTCTTCTTATATTTCAGTTTGTTATGAAGCTTTTCTCAACAAATGAGACTTTAATGCCATGGGATGGACAGTGAAACATATCCATCTTCTATTTCCCTTGTCGAAAAGGAATTATTACTATATTCCACGTCAATAGTTGTTAAGGGCGTGCCTGCAGGTGGGGTGATGAAGAGCAAAGGCAGCACGCGTGCAGCTGGTGTCGGTCCATGGCCATGCCACTGCACATGTTGCTGTGGTTTGTAGTAAAGCGAGATGATGTGCCAAGTAAGCAGTTTGTTGTTTGCATTGGCTGCAAGTGTCGCCATTTGTGGAACAGAGCAGTGCTGATTAAATGGGGTTTGGGGCAGATGGGTTTGCGAAGCCCGCTTTTCATCCTTAAAAAGTTTTACGTTCATGTATCTAATATCAAGGCCTTAATATATCTTAAATTCATTAGAATAATGTGAGTTGGCCTTAAATACATTAATCGGAGGTCTTAAATTTGATCATGACATGACATGACATTTACTCTTTTATGTAGTTTATTTTTCTCGTGAGACTCTTCTGCCAGGCAAAAGTTTGAATCACATGCAGACAACTTCATTACATTCTGTGACTCAAGGTGGTTGAGGCTGCCCCTAACCAGCTGCTAATATACCATTATTGGCTAGCTAGCTTGTTTGTGTCTCTTAGTGGTAAGTGTAAATTATTGCCAGTTGGCTGGAGAACGCTTGTCTTCTGTTGCCAATCTGTGCGCTGCTAAGTGCACTCTGGGCAAAAAAGCTTGGCATCTCTATAAAACATGCCATTTTCTTTTGTACATTTCTGATATACCGCTTAAATTTGGTTTGGGGAAACCAGCAGAAACTGTTTCAAATTCAGAAAAGTCTGGTGTATACTTGCATTTAGACCTATTTGATGTGATGACCCTGCATAAAATCCGGTATAAATCACTGGCATTCATAATTATCTAACCGAATACACCTGTGTGAAATTTAATCTTAGTAGGGAACATTAATCTAATGTGAACAGCATCATAGAGACCAACAAACCCAGTCTGGAGAAGCTTACAGCAGAGTTGGACCATAAAAAAAATATTCTAAGGTTTGACAACTTATGGCAAACTATTCAGTATATCATCTACAAATTCAGTGAAGCATGGTTTTTGTCCTCTGTTTTTAAAATACCTTAATCTATGAATCAGTAATGGGATTTTTCAACCTTATTACAATAAGATAAGTCATTATTTTTAAATGAAAGACTGAACACCATTTCCTTCCATTTCTGCAGACATGAACAGAAATCTAGAAAGCCAGAAGTGTCAAATAGCAAGCTGCTCCAAACTCAGCCGATGACGTCATAAAAGCTACGGCAGGCAGTGAAGGTAAAGTGAAGCCAGTGAACGCTTTACCAGAAAACATGTAAAAAAAAAAAAAAAAAAAAACCAGTTTATTTTTTCCCCAAATTTATCAGAGTAAATGAACTTTAACACTATTCTACAGGAACCTTGTGCACTGTGATCACGTTCTCCACCTTACCCAGGCTGTGTGGTTGTGGTTTCCCTCTATAAGGCATCAGGCCAGTCCAGTTTTGTGCAACAAAGTGCTGACAACCATGCCTGCCTCAACCTGCAGACTCATTATCACATCAGTCTGTTATGTGATCCCAAACTTGTGCAAGTAATTTTGGGTTAATAAATCACGTTGGCCGTTACAAGTTGGAATGAAATCATTTGGTCCCTGATTATCCTGAAAACGATCATAAAACCAGGATTTCAGTGCCATAACAGAATGATTAATTTACAAATTGATGATTTTTTTTTCTGGTATAAATTGAAAGATTGTGTAAGTAGAAAACTTTGGCACAGCGTAGACTTTTTAAACAATGTTTTACACAAATTTTGACCCAGGGCAGACTGTCTGGAAAGCCTCTTGTTTTTTTTTTTTTATTAAAAAGTCGTCTAGTGATTAGCAATCAAACGTAAAAGTAATGTATTGATCTTAAACACATTCCTCTCAAAAGACTAGACCTCTACCGTTATTTGCCCAGCTTTAGATAAGTTTCTTTTATTTATTTATTTTTTTCTTTCTCACCCAGATAAGTAACCCTGCTTGTTGATCAACATCTGCCAAACTGACAAAAAAAAAAAAGAAAAACGCATCACAATGGAAAACAGTATGTTCCAAAGCATGGATCAAAGTTCACAGCTAACCAAATACTAAGATTGCGCCAGAAAGGGTTCAGTCCCCTGTTTGGTTTGAGCGACTGCGCCACAGAGCTGCTGACTTTCAGCCGCTTCTCGCAGCCCGATAGACGCGGGAATATTAGTGGGACTGTAAACTCGTGTGCAAAAACAAAGTCCGGTTTCTGGCATGTTCAAAAGTGGAATGAAGATCATCGGGAGTGAGTACGATAATTTGTGATAATGACTTAATCTCGTTTCCACTGGGTACTTTTGGGGATCAGTGGACGTCTTTGTGCGTGTGTTTTTTTTTTTTTTAATGTTTGCTCTCAAAAGGCTCTGGGGATTATGAGTGAATATTAATAAATCTTTAGAGTTTTGTTGAGATTATTGTGCTTTACAAGACATCTTTTGAAGTAATCCCAGATGGATGGTTAAATATGGCAATGTAGAGCATCAGGGATTAATTTGATGGTCGATCAGTTACATGTTATTACATTAATTTTTAGACTTAAAAGCTGTTTTGTGGATACAGATGACAATGTTAATTTTATGAATTAAAAATAAGATGGCAACTTATGGAGTTTCATGCAGGCAAAAAATTGTTAGTACACGTATTCCTTACTCTAGATCCTTATTGATTTTTTTTTGTCCCTTCTGCTGCCTGATGTGTTCAACAAGTTCCCATTTCTGCAGCTTTTCACTGATAAAAACTGCACCAGTTCTTGTTGAGTACAGCAATAAACATCTGTGAGAAACTATTTGCACCCTTGCATATGTCTCCTGTTCTTGTTTTGATGTATTTTTTGAATGTTTCAGAATAACAAACCAATTTCAGTATCCTCTAAGAATTTTGAAATGTTGCAGAATTGTTAGTTCAGCCACACTGGATTGATTTCAGTATGAACGGTCTGCAAAATGTTGTACAATAACAGCTCAGTTGGATTTAAGCATCTGAACTTAAATCCAACATGTTTCTTTTTTAGTCGTTTAATGGTGTGCTTCGGACAATTGTCCTCTATGCAAATGCTCTTGACCGTAAAGCCACAAACTGGTTGTTGGGTATTCTCCTTTATGATTGCTACAGGGAGGGAAATTTATGATTTTTTTATTAATTACTGCGAGTCATCCAAAACTGGAAGTAACAAAGCAGTCCCAGACCATCACACCACCACAACCATGTTTGACTACATGTCTGTTTCTGACATGCTGTTTGATTTTTTTTCCCCCTCTGGATGTAACAGGACAGACACCTCAAATCCTCTACTTTTGTGTCACTAATCCATAGAACATTTTCCACAAAATCTAGTGAATAATAATGTTTTTTTCTTGCAAATATAGTGCAAGAAAACATTTAGTTACATTTAGTTTAGTTTGAGACTTTTTGATGGATGTAGTCTTTATTTTTTTACTTTACAAGAACAAAGTCAAGATCAATAGACTCTTTGAGCAAATATGAGACGAACCTTTTGTTTTGTTTTAGTTCAGCAGCCGTTCTTAGAGCGCTCCCATGGAGGCCATTTTTTCCCACAGTCCTTTTGAATCACGAACATGGTCCTTAATTGAGACAAGTGAGGCCTGCAGTGCTTTGGATGTTCTGGGTCCTTTTATGATCTCCTGGATGAGCCATCAATGCACTCTTGAAGTAAATTTTGGAAGGTCAGCCACTTCTGGGAAATTTATTGTAGTTTACTGTTTTCTTCATTTGCAGATAATAGTTCTAAAAAAACTTAGAAGGAACTTTGTAACCCTCTTCAGACATTGTTTCTTATTTCTTTTTAGTTCAGTGCAGGATGTGTTGTTTTTTGTGATCATTTAGCCTCGTTTATATTAGCAGAAGGTTTTATTTAAGTGGTTTCTGGTTAGTGGTGCAACTAAAATAAAAAAAGAAGTGGTTAATTACATTTTATTCATCATTTAGGAAGGAGGACAGATGCCTTTTCAAATACGATCAGGCTGATTGCTTAAAAAGGTTATCTTTACTTGACCTTAACATTTGTTTCATGGTATGAAGAATATAAATGGGACCAAAAGCAAAAAATGGTTCTAAGAACAAAGCAGGGTTTTCACCTTTCTGGGGAACTTATTCTTCTCAGATTTATTAAAGCTTTCAAACATGGATGTTAGAACTATTTATTGATTCTAAATAGGTTCCAAGGTACAGCAACATTAAATTGTCAATCATTTCTGCCTGCAAAAAGCTCTGTCATTGCGGCACTGGTGACATCACAATCTCACTGCAACGCCTCATATGACAATCAGTGCAAACTAGATTTTACATTAAATCGCGCTCTGCCAGATTTGAAAGAAAATGCAGGTCAGGTTTAGATTTCTCTTTTGTACAAATTAAGAGCTTTAAAAAGTGTCCTTAAACCTTGAGGTTTTTGCATTTTGTCACATTCCAGCCAAAACCCAGAGTGTCTCTTATTGGTATTTTAGGTGGTAGACCTATGTCTGATTGTGAAGTAAAGGAAATTAATAAATGATTTATAAAAAATAAAATAAAATAAAAAATCCAAAACTTTTGTAGGAAATGGGTCAATCCTGCAGAGTTTTATTATTATTTTTTTTAATCATTTACAGTTGATATAGTTATGTTGCTGAAGCACATGGAGTGTAACACCATATGCTTCACTCCAGAACATGAGAATTGCAATTTTCAGTAACTTTTCTGTCTACAACAGAAAATACCTCCTGGTTCTGAATGCACGCGTCTTGCATTGTAGCTAAAAGACTGATTTTGCGAAGGCGGTTGACGGCGGCATCGGCAGCCAGCCCTCGGCAGTGTGTCACGGAAGCCAGCCCATCTGTTATTGCAGGCAGAGAGCTGTAATCCCGTATGTCCTGGCCCTTTGTTGCAGATTGGCAGTGACATTTCATCAACACAGGTGGCCTAGTCATGACAAGCACACACACGTGCACACGCAGACAAACATGACAGAGGAATGCACAGCAGACAGCTGACCTCTGGAATAACAAAACATCCTCTGCGGCTTCACTTGTTGGGCCAAAATGACATCAATAAGCTGAAACTCATACTACTAACTAAATTCATAGTATCTAATTTGCCAGCTATTTTTATCCAACATTTTTTTTTTAACTTAAAATTAATCATTGTTATAAAAACAGTAAAATACTCTTTGGTTACCAGATATTCTATTTAATCTCCTGTTTAACAGCTACATTACAGTTTTATTGCTTTGCTTTTTGTTTGCTTTATTTTGGCTTTTGTTGTAGTGACTCACTACAGTTGATGTAGTTAATGCCACATTTAAAAGTTTCACAGTTTGGTGTCATTATGTTGTGCAATGGAGAAACTTCAATAAAAGAGCCTTGAAGATTTAATTATAAATGAACTTCATAGTTGCTGTTTTGGTTTCCCCATTGTGGATATGTTCCTTTTCCTTTTTGCAACAAAGTTTCAAGAAATAGTTTCACTAATCACTTGCTTCTGTTGACGATGTAAATTTCGGATTTCCCAGTGGCCGATTCATTAAGAAAGCCCTCACTTTTCTGAACATGTTCTTCTGGAAACTGAACCAGATTTTCTCCGGATTGTGTGTTTGTGAATTTCAGTTGTTTTTTTTTTTAAAGGAGAAGTTAAAGTACGAGAGAAAGACATTTCTCAAAAGATACTAAAGCAGTGTAAGAGGACAGTCAATTTTGTAAAGAGTTATTTTCATTTTATTAAAAAAAAAAAACATGTCAAAAATTATTTTAAACCTTTCTCAATAATCAATAAAAAAACATCATGGGTATTTCAACGATCAAACCCTTTTTTTAATTACTGACCAAATACTGTATATATTTGTCTTTATTTTGATTTATCTTTGGTTATGAGCGCCAAAGTGTTTTTTATGCTTCCTAATCTTCCTAATCTTTTTACTCCCTTGAATTGGGACTCTGCTACTTCAAAATGTTAATAGTACTTCCAGTCTGAAGAAACCTGCTGGACAAAATTAAAACAGTTATTTTTAACGTTATCTCTCGCAGGTCCTACGTTGTAATTGCTTTTCAATAATGGACTACTTTGTTTCTTTTCCTTGTGTCATTTTTCTGCAGTTTTAAGGTTTTTGAAGTTCTAGTGTTAAAATGATCTGACAAGGAGCTTCCTATAAACTTCTTCAGTGCAAGGACCTCCTCCATCTTCATTCTTTAAGATTAGGTGGCTGGATTTTGATTTTTTTTTTTGTGTGTGCTGAGCTGACATTTTGGACCTAAAAAAAGATTCTAAGCAGCTTACGTTCTCTTCTTTGAAAATACCACTTCCTGTATGTTTTCAATCATAAGCAGGGACAGCGTAATGCAGAAATCACCTTGCAATCTTGATAAAGATGCAGTATGAGTAATCTGAGCTTCTTTCCATCTTATTTTGGTTGTTATTCGCTTTACATTTGTGGTAAACTTGTTTAAAGAGCTGACAATAAGAGCGGTTTGTAAACATACATTTTATTTTATTAACGATGGACATTTGTTGCAAATTATTGAGTAAAAATATTGCCACATAAATTAAAACAATTCACAACCTCACACAAGAGTCGTTTATTGCTTAGAACTATTCTGTGCTTCCTGGCATTTTCAGTTTCTTTGTCTTTTTTTTCTTGTATTTTGATTAGACACAGAAATCCCACAACTTTTTGTACACATCAGAAAGGAAGAAAACTACAAGAGCATAAATGAATGTCTTCATACATCAAATGTGACTAATGAGTGTAATTAGATTATCATGGTCCTCAGCAGAGGTTTCTTGCTGTATTGCTGACTCGAGCTTCCGTATCCTCTAAATGTTGCTTCCTTTCTGTTTCGCTTCCTGTCTCTGTCACTTAGCACTCAGCTGCATTCATTAAAACCACTGGTGCTGTTTTATCAAAGGTTTGAAACACAAGTCCTAAGACCTCTTTTATTGCTCTGGCTTCTTATTTCCAGTTTCAGACGTTTACAGAACTGAAACCAAACATTAATTCACAATGAATGCTTCCTTTTTTTGGAATTACTAAAAATAATTATGGTTTACTGCATGCCATGTTATGTACATTTGCTCATTGTTTGGAATTTTGGCCCATTGCTCCTGACAGAACTGTCATTATTGAGTCAGGTCTGCAGACGGACCTGCTGGCAGACACCTTTACAGCTCTTCCAAAAGTTGTCTATAAAACCAATGATTTGGCCCTTGTTATGGTCACTTTAATGTATTTCTTTTATCTCCTTAAGCCACTTTGTAACTAATTTGATGGTATTTGTAATGTCACTGACCTACTTGCACCAAAGCTAAAACTTGGTGGCCAATGAGATGTCATTTCAATATTTTCACATCATGTATTTTATTCCTGAAGCCATTGGTTTTGTAAAGTGCACCAGTCCTTCCTTCAGCTAACTAACCTGTATTTTAACAATGTGGTGGCATTCCCAGGCCTGCAAACATCCCGTTTTACAGCAAATGTACCAATGAACATAATGTCCAAAAATGTTTTACTTTTTGTTTTAGTTTCATCAGATTACATCAAGTATTTTGTTGGCATTTATAAATGCCTACAATGTAAGCAATGGGAGGACGTTCCCATTGTGTTTTTACTTATTTTCTTGTCAGATTAAAAGTGTGTTTACTTTTTGCCTAACTATTACAGCTTGCACTTGGTGTTTTGCATGTTGAGTTGTGTGTTGGGGATGGAGCCAAAATGAGGTCAACAATAGTTGTGGATCCTGTTAAGGATGTTGGTACAAGTCTGTCGGTGTGTGTTTGTGCCAGGTCAGGGCTTGATTAGCGCAGCAGGGCGTAGCAGTCAAGTCCAGCTGCTCTCTGCAGAAGTATGCCATGACACACAGTGAGACCTCCAGTGAACGATCCACCAGCCAACAGAACTATGTTCTGAAATTAATGAGACATATGGCACGCCGTGTGTTCGAATCCCTCAGGTGTAGCTGACAGTTGTGCGCAGGTTGTGTGAAAGTAGATACAGGTTGGAGGATTAACTTGTTTAAAAGTATTGCAATCTGATCTAAACAACATCTCACGTGTATTCGATTGATGCCAAATGCAAAGCATTTTAAGACACCTTTATTTCTCTCAAAGCTTATTTCTGAGTGTTTACCTCTACATTTTGAACGTGCTTCATGTGCTTCCTCCTGCTCTTTCTTTCAGTCACCCCCGATCTGTTCCCGGAAACGACGCTGGTGCCGGCTCTCCCGGCGATACCCTCTGCGCGATCCGCCTCCTGCAAGGCCCGGAGGCGCAGCAGCGGGGGTGACTGTGCTGCCAGGCCTCGGCCCTTGCCCGCAGCCTGCAGGCCAGGCCCGAAAAGAGGCAGCATGGAGGTGGGGATGCGCGTGGTGCGTGGCCTGGACTGGAAGTGGGGAAACCAGGACGACGGCGAGGGTCACGTGGGCACCGTGGTGGAAATCGGTCGGCAGGGGAGCACGACGACCCCGGACAAGACGGTGGTGGTTCAGTGGGACAGCGGCACACGAACCAACTACCGCACAGGATACCAGGCTGCCTATGACCTGCTGCTGTATGACAATGCTCAAATTGGTAAGCACTGAAGATCAGGTTGTGCTAACACATAAACTCATGATTATGAGAAATTAATTGCTGGATAAATTAATTGTCATATTTTATTTTGAGAATTTAAATTATCTTCCAGTTTCGGTGCCAAAAGTTCTTTACAAAATGAAAGATTTTTGCTTTTTGAGATGGTGAACTGGATTATCATGTCATTATCAATATTTATGATAAAAATATAACATTGCTATAGGTTCTACTGTAAGTATGATAAACTATAACAAAAACCCCCAATGTTTTTGGGATAAAGCAAATGATTTATCATCATTTGCTGGATGATAAATGTCAATTTATCACTGTCAATCACAATCAATGTCAATCACTTACTGTGATAGGCCTGCTTCTGATCAGATTCATTTTACCCATTAAATAAAAATTGTACAATGATTAGATTTACATTAATAACATTTTTGGGTGAAAGTTCACAGTGCTATCATTTTAAACTGCTTTAATAACTTATTACCACTTAGCATGGCTAGCAGTGCTAAAATGTCTGCCTCCCTGGTTATTAATAGTGTAGCTCTAAACTTCCAGCCTGTTCCATGCCAGAGGTTGACAGCTCAAGTAGAACAGAAACCAGCTGCTTTGAGACTTTTTAACATTCTTCTGAGTTTATTTGTCAGAATCCTCTTTCTCTCGCAGTGTAAATAATACAGTTTTATTTTACATAGCTTTTTTTTGTGCTTCCTTTGAATTAATCTTTCAACACCTGACTACATACAGCTGATTCTGAGTTTCCTCAACTGAACACCAAAGAGCCAAAGCAGAAGTCAGACAAACATGGTCACCAACTTGTTTTTCTGTGCTTTTTCATGAATAATATTTTGTTTTTCTCACAAAAATCTTGATTATTTATTTATTTATTTATTTTTTTTACTTTAAAAGTAAAATTTCTATCAAATTATGATAAGAAATAGTTCTATTCTCTGATTCCTAAAATTATATATATTTTTTGCCACATTCCAGCTTGTATGTCATCGTCTATGCTCAAGCTTTGCAAAACCCATTTTCAGGGGTCTTGTCATCACCCATCTTGGTCTATTTGGGATTACACACACACAAACACACATGCACACACACTCTGGAGCATTTTGCTCCACTTACAACAACATACTTCTGCTTCAGAAGCTCCTTCAATTAGTTCAGTAAAAAACAAAAAAGAGGCCTTGGAGCTGGGAGTATTTTGTTTAATTGTTTGAACCTCTTTGTTCTTTACTATTTATTGGCTTTAGATATTATTATGCTCTGACATATTGAGGAGTATATCAAATAACGTGAACGTTTTGCCACATTCATTGGGATGAGTTTGGTCTGTACTTCACACTGTTGGTAAAACTGTGTTTCTGTCAGTTAAAAATAGAAAAGTGAAATGTCAGAAATGTGCCCAGCCATTTCCTTTTCTTCACCACTTGTTCTGTTTGCAGGAGTCCGTCACTCCAATATCATCTGTGACAGCTGCAAGAAGCATGGCATCATGGGAATGCGGTGGAAGTGCAAAGTGTGCTTCGACTACGACCTGTGCACCCAGTGTTACATGAACAACAAGCACGACCTCAGTCATCCGTTTGAGCGTTATGAGACGGCCCATTCCCAGCCGTGAGTGCTGCACTTCACCTTTAATTTTAACATTCTCTGAATTTCAATGATTTTGTTTGTGTGTAAGAATCTATGCAGAATGTTTCATAGCTCAAATCTTTTCCAGCCCAAAAAAGGAAGATGAGTTGCAGTTTTTATGTGGTTCATATGGATGCACATAAAACGGTTATCTGTCACTTATACCTTCTTTCGCTTTCTTTTGGTTGATTGTATGTCTCACCATACAATTGTGATTGTTGTTTGGTGCAGAAATGTAATAAAATGGTCTGTGCCTACAACATATTCTGCCCTGAATAGACATTCATCAACATAAAGTTTTAAATTTACAAAAAGTCGTATTTTTTGATAACAAAATATAAAACAGGCAGCAGGACTACATTAGTTCGAAATAATGCATAAGAGATACTTCGTCTTAGCAGGTCAAACTTTAACGAAATTATTCCACACTGAAGACCGATTTATGAAATGTTTACTGCTTTGTTAAATGCAACACTAATTAGCCTTATTATTACTATTCATAATTAAACAGCGGTAGAGGTGGACTCTATTTATACAAGAACTGTCATTGAAAATTTATGTTGCTTATTCTAATTAACTAGTTATAATGCAACAAACCTTGAGGTGATCATAATACTCGTGGTGTCGACTTTGCCTTTATCACAAGTAAATAATAAATGTATCTCATTTACATTTATTTAAATAAACCATATATGAAAGAGAGGCATATCTTCTCTGTCATATATGTCTCCCTCAGCTTTTGGCTAGAGATTATCTTCACAGCTAATTAAGTAGTTTGTAAAATGTTAAATTAAATTATGCAAAGTTTGCCGACATCACAAAAAAAGACTGATAATACGTATCACCCAAAGATATTTAGTTTAAGTGCATAAATTACTGGGCACATTAGTATGTGCCCAGTAATGTGCACTTGGCACAAACGTTATAGGTCTAAATCAGGAAAAGCGCATCCCATCAATAATGAGGCATACTGTAGGACTGTTATGTTGTCTCTGAGACTGTGAGTATTAAATTTGTTTTAATACCCACCAACAGTGAGAAAAACAGTGGTCTTTAAAATGAAGCACCATGAGTTATAAATAACTCCAAGAGAGTACGGAGAACTACGGCTACGAAAAAGGCTCATACCTGCATGGAACCGGATTTCAGAAAGTTAAGAAGTCTTAAAAACAAGTAGATTCTCATTTAGAAGAAAACCTTACTTTTATGTTCAATTCATTAGTGTCTTCTCCCATATTGGGATCCATTGTGGTGTCTTTTATTGTATTTTCTGTACATTTATGTAAGTAAATAATGAATCTTGTCTGTTACTACAAAATAATCGCACGCGAGTTTCGAGGAGCTGAAGAGACGCATTCTTAGGTAAAGCAAAAAACAAACCTGCATCATTATCACTGCAGTTACCTGTAAATAATTTAGATCTTTATTGTTTTTGTTTGTTTTGTCTTTAACAGCGCACATATTTTGAAATAGCTTTGTTCTTTTGTCAGCTTGGACAAACCACATGCGGCCTAGATTTGTAGAAATGTTTAGTGAGCTGACTGCAAGTGTCCTGTGAGCCCAGATTTACTCGACTGAGTTGTCCCTTCAGAATCCTCTCTTCTGCATCAGTTCACAGCAACGCTCCAATCGGCTCGCGGCACTGTCTGAATGTCAGCTGGATGGCCTGTTCTCATTTTAACGAGGTGATATGTATGACCCAGATTTCTTCTAGAGTTTAGCCTGGTACAGGTCCAGCCCCCTTTCCATTTATTTCCCTGAGCCTGCTTGTCCAATGAATGCTGCAAATAGGTGTAGGAATCATGACTCACTGCTCTTTTCAATGTGACCGAGTCATCAGGTTTTGTTGTTTTCCCTTTTTTGGTTTGTTTTTGCCCCTCGAGAGGTTAGAAACTAGTCAGAACCTAGCTGGGATGAACCAGGAAGTAAACACGAAATGAGAGAATTGAATTACTAACAAGAACAGCAGGAAGCCTGTGCATTTATATAGTACAGATCCAAAACAAAAGACAATGAGAAGCCTAATTCGGAAAAATATTATTATGAGACATAGCCTGTCATATACTAACCAACTAATCCATACAGTGATGGACGACTATGAGATTCTTCCAGTATGACTATCCAGAGCAAAAATATTGCAGTGTATCTCTACATAGTGGTACTAACACAAACAACAGGAACAGATCTAATGGACAAAGAAAGGTTGACCAACCAAACGCTTTGTGTTATTACTCATTTGAGTTAATGCACAAGCTAAAGGCAATCCTCACTGGCATGGAGAAAAATAAAATTAAGTGGATACCCAGCTTCCTGTAACATTCAAACAGCCTCAAATGCTAACGAATCTTTGTAGCGGCAGACATATTTGGGGTCATGAGGGCTTTTCCCAACAATTCACCAATTTTAATCTTCTTGTTTTTGTATTGAATTAATAAGATATTCATACATTTTTGTTCTTAATTGAAGCATTCTAGAAATGCCACAACTTTTTCACACCATTCCATCCCTAATAAATGCCGATTAATTTAACCTTAGTTTTTATAGAAGCATGCTTTTTTGCAAACTCTATACCCTTAAATTATTTTACTCTTCAGTGTAAAATATGAGGGGATAGAATGAGCTAATCCTAAATTAATTTGTTTATTTCTATAGGTTTTTGGTCTGTTGTCAACCTGCATCTGTGTTTCTTTTCTTTTCTTTTCTTTCTTTTTTTTTTTTGCAGCCAGAAATATTTGTAAACAGCTAAATTTATCTTTGCAGTTGTTTTCTTTTTCAGCTCTTTCCCCAACATCTCATGACATTGTGTTTATAATCCTATTGTTGAAAATTGGCTGATTGTGTCGAATCATTTGTATGATTATAGTAGACTCAAAAACTACAAAGAGGGATATTTATTTATTGATTTGTTTGTTTTTATAAATTAAACTTTGTTTCCAGTTATTGACTATACAATTTCCCCAAAAATGATATTTTGGATTCTGACCAACATTGACACAGATTTCACATCTGGGACGTCACATGAAAGTTATTTGTCGTTCTTGTCAGAAAAAAATGATACAGCCAAACGACGAGCAATATGTATTCCCCATCTTAACACACAATGGCTCTTTATTTTTAGACCACATTGACCCAAATTTCATTGACAGCATTTCAAAAGACTGATTTATACTCTGGCAATCATGAGACACACTGCTGTGTGTCCAGACTGCCAAATTTAGCTTGGTTTTCTAATATGTGTGACTTGTCTTAGAGCCAGGAAAGACTTATGAAAGGGGTGTTAAGACAGACTGTTTATTATGGAAAAATGCGTGATGCCTTAAAGGCAAATTATTGGAGTTGTGGTTAACGTCCGGTCTCCTGACGGTATGATGAGTTTCACTTTCGTAAACATGGTGTGCGTGTGATGTGAGCCGGATGTACCGTTCATAAGTGTCTCTTTATAATTACATCCGATTTAAATGGATTATCATGCTACCATTCTAAGATGTTCGGATTAAGAATTTCAGTTTCCGAGAAGCTATCCAGGTAGTACTGAGAGGCAGATCATGAACATCTGGTTTGGTAGAAGAAGATTTGATGTCGGCAAAGCATCTTTTATTTATATGTATATGTAAATATTGTTTCTTATTTTGCATTGTTGTTCAGGGCAGCTCTTTCAGTGAGCCATTTCACCAAGCTCGATCACGCTGAATCGGGCTGCGGAACATCCCTGCGACTTCTGGACAATGCATCTGGAGGCATACGTCTGGACCATATGTTTACAAATAGCTGGGCTGGCGTGCAGCTCGTTAATCGGCTCTTTCTGACACAAACAACACACATGCAGTTCCAGGGAACCAATCGGATCAAGTCTCTGTCTAATCCTTCACTCTGCACATAAAGCACTACACTGCTGCCACAGGATCATTGTTTGTTTTCCAGTCCATGCTCACTTCAAACCCATAATATGGTGCGATTTTTGAAATGTTTTCTATGTTGATTTTCTAACCTTTAAGTGGAGCTTTTAGTACATATTTTGCCTCATTTTGGCTGCAGGGAACAATTGGTTTTCTTCGCAAAATTTTTTTCATTTTTCATACAGCTTCTCATTTCCATACTCTCAACACACTGGTTCACTGTTTAATTGTTCTTGGATGTGTTAAAAGAAATTAACCAAACGCATTTGTTTTAATCTGGACATAATTTTACTGGCTAGTATTCCTCAGAAGGCACTGATATTAAAGGGATAGTTCATAATTCCTAAAGTGAGGTTCTGTGTAAAGTTTCTAAGCAGCTAATGTTATATATACAGTAGATAATATTCATAGGATCTTTGTTTAGTATAAATCTAGATGCTTATTTGCCTTATTTACATACAAACCAACAATTATCTAGACATGAAACAGATGCAGGAGCTGGTGCAACACCAGTAGCCTTATATAAAATCTTATGTGAAAAAGAAGCGGTATAAAAATTAGCAGTGTCATAATGGTTGGTAAGTGAAATGTTTTGTATTGATTTTTACTCTAGACTCTTGGCCCTTCTCTGATGAGCTGTTAGGTTCAACGTGAGCTGAACCTAACGTTTCTACTAAATGGCTTCATTTCTACTAAATGACGCCACCAAAATCTATGGCAGGTAAGATATTAACTGCTTATATCTTTCATACAAAACCTCACTTCAAAACTCCCGAGCAGCTTTCATTGGCAAGCTGCCGGGTTTAATCAAACAAGTAGCTTAATACACAGGGCTCACTTTGCACTTTGTTCTTGTGTGTTTGTTGTAAGTATTGATGAGTGGTAGCTGAACCTGCCTCTGTGTCAGTAGGTACAGGTCTTTGCTCTTGATCCTTTCTGTGATCGGGGTTGACACTTGGTTCAGCAGGATTACAAAAGTTGATCCCTCGGAAGAGAGGCTGCAATTAAAAACAAATGTCAAGCGCTGAGGCCATGTTTCCCTGTCATAAAACTAGAACATCTGTCACTGCACATCCGCTTTTTGGTAAAGTTTCATAGTGATAAGGAAGCTTTGCTGTCGTAAGCAGTGCTACTCTTGTTTGTTTTGATCATTTGACTCAGTCTATCAATCAGTTTTGCATGACAAAGTGCACTCTCATAATTTTTTCCCACATGTAAAGCTCTAAAAATAACATTTCATTTTATAGATGGTGCATTTGTATATTTACGTCGGCATTTGCTTGGCAGCATGTGGATGTTTATGACTTGCCCTAAGGTGCTTTCTGATCGCTCTGCTGTCTAGGATTAGGCTAAAACCTCTGCACAAACCTGCCCGACCTCAGCCACACGCTGAGATTTACTGTTAGTTGGCTTTACGAGCCAAATGGGCAGCTATTTACTGCTGTAGCTCAGAGGATCCTGCAAGCACGTCTAGCAAAAAACTTAGCATGAAAGGGACCTGATATGCCAAGAAAACGTCTATGACCTTAAGAAGGAGTGCTCATAAAATCCGTTCTTTCTTTCTTTTTTCTTTTTTAAATTCCATCTGATTTTAATTGACTTTGCGTTCGTTAGAGAGCTGTTTGGTTGCAATGGAAGCTGGTGCTGGATCCTGTTGAAGTATGGGAATAGGCAGCTCCTTTGCAACCAGGCCTGATCAAATCTTCACAATAAGGTATGCCTCACTTTTGTCTATAGAATGCCAATGTCTTGTTTTCTGAGGTCAATTCTAGGGTTGACCAATCTTTTTTATTTTTTCAAAGACTATCCGACATTAAGTAGAGGAAAATGTGCTCCAGGGCAGACGTAGGAGTTTCGAATCCAAAAGAACATGAGGAAGTTACATAATTATTTTCAGTTTTAAATTAAAGCTTTTCTCTCTAACCTTTATCTGCATTTATTTAAGCTCACAGAAGTGCATCCAAGTACAAGCTGTTTATTGAGCAGTTTGTAGATTGAACATGATTCGATTTCTTAGCTTTGATTAATTTAATTAATATTACTGATTTTTTTTTTTTTAATAAATAGAATGTCTGACTACTTAGGTCTCTGGATGATGCTTTTATAATGTGTGGTATTTGATCTTATATTTCAATACTTGCAAAAACGGATATTCCTCAGCCTGAAAAGACATGTGGAAAGATATTTTTGGTATCTTTTGTTTGTTTCTTAAAGCAGAACTAGCATGCTATTATGAAGGATCAGTAGATTAAATCCATGGATTTAATATTTCTGACGTTCTGCCACCATAACCAAATGGATGCGCTTATGCATCATAGCACCGATGTTTTTGTGGTGCTATCACTTGACAATCTAATGATCAAGGTGGAATAAAGTTAAAGAGCAGTATTGTGTGTGTGTGTTTGTGTGACTGTGTAATGTCTGACTCTTTGAGTTTTTATCAGCATTATAAAACCTTGGTGCACCTTGTTACAGACATGTTTTTATACCTGTCATTGTTGTGAACTATCGATTATTGTCGTTTTATCTGGAACCCCACCATTCCACACAATAGGGAAGCAATAAGTGAAGAGTAAAGTTTTGTAATTTATTAAATTTCTAGACTTCTGCAGAATTTCAACTCCTGTGTAAAAATTGGCTACCTAATGTAACCGCCTCCTTCAAAAAATGATGCATATCAATGAAGAGTTTTCTTTTTTTTTTATGATGTAACACAAGAAGCTAAGTACTGTCGTTCAGCTGTCCACTGCTGTGGCCTTACTTAGTGTCCGCTAAGATCATACTTGTTAGATGAAGCTCTAGTTCAAATTGTCTGCTCAGGTGTGAGTTGACGCATCTTCCTTCTTTCTGTCACAGAGTGAACCTGACACCGAGGCAGAACCTCCCACGCATCATCCTCAAAGGAATCTTCCAGGGCGTTAAAGTCGTCCGTGGCCCAGACTGGGACTGGGGGAACCAAGACGGTGAGTGGTGTGTGTTTGTGTGTTTGAAGGAGGAGGGGTGAGGGTAGGCGTTGTTCTTGTTACCGACCTGGTTGTATTCATTTTGAAATTCCTCCTTTTTGTGCTGTTTCTTTAAACATAGGACTGTATGTGTTCAAAATGCCTCACCATGGGAATACCATTCTAACCGCACGCCTCAATACCCCGAAAAATGTTGCATCTTTGTGTGTCTGCGTGCACTTACACTGCCAGTGAGTCATCTGAGTCTGTCCCACAGATGCGGCAGCCTGTTTGTGTCAGTGTCTTTATCGAATCCTTGTTTTATAACGTGTTCTTTGCATTTTTTTCTTTTTCCTATTTGGGACGTGAGGGGGGGAAATGTCCCATTACTTGAACTCTGTGGTATGGTTATTTGTGTCTTGGTTGTCATTTGTGAACACCCGCACTTACATGTTCTTGCACAATGTGACTTTGTCATGTTTCTGTCTGTAATGCTTCCTCTTTCAGATAAGCACAGCTTTGCTTTCAGTTGTGCTTAGAAATGATTAGAAACTGAAATGAAAATGATCGCTTAGTGATGTTCCCTTCGAAGAAAGACAGAGTGGTCATAATTTTTATTTATTTTTATTTATTATTTATTTTTTGTCGGAATCTGAATGAGTCAAAATGTCCTTTTGGTTTCTGCCCTGGGGCTTGGTTAACTCACTCATCAGACTTTAATGGTGTATTCAGCCAGTGCATGTGGGCCTTTCTGAGCATTCTCAGATTCCCTGTTTCTTCAAACAAGTCATTATGTAGTTCACTGATTTAGTTGGAGTTAATTAGAAGTAAAGCAATCAAGTGACTTAAATGGTTTAAAGACATCATAAAATATGTGTTCTTATAATATGGCTCTGAAACATATGTGTAGAAAGAATAATTTAAAGAAATAATGGACAAGTGTGTTTTGTGAAGTGTTTAATCCATGTGTTGCATGTTTCTGTAACATCCTGTGGTTTTTTTTTTATCACTATTATTTGCTATTCTTAAACATAATGGTCAGATTTTAAATTTCACCGAACTTTTCTTCCCACAAACTTATGCAGCTCCACTTTTTGCATATCTCTTTTGTGTGTGTGTGTTTTTGTTTTTTGTTTTGTTTGTATATGTGTGTTTGTATTTCTATGTTTAGGCGGGGAGGGTAAGGTTGGGAAAGTGGTGGACATTCGTGGCTGGGACACAGAGTCTGGCCGCAGCGTGGCCAGTGTCACCTGGTCCAATGGCACCACCAATGTCTACCGAATGGGCCACAAAGGCAAAGTGGACCTGAAGTACGTTTCGGATGGCCAGGGAGGCTTCTACTACAAAGATCACCTACCTAAGCTTGGTCAGTAAGATACATTGTTTCTACTACAAAAATATTCATCTTTCCACACTTTGTCATTCTTTTGGAATTTTATGTAATGGACCAACACAAAGTAGTTGTAGGAAAATAATATATGATAATAATTTGAAAATTGACTTGTATCTTTATTTACCGATGTTCAGGTCTTGTCAGCAAATTCTGGGTCCAGGTTAGGACTAGCTTTGCAACTAACATTTATTTTAGTAATTGGCTATTCCCTGTTCCTGCCTGTTGATACTTTTAGTTTTAATCTGTAGAAACTCGTCAGTCTTCAAACAGCAGCTGCCTTTATCTTTGGATGATATTACACACAAGTCACTAATTGGAAGACACTACGTGTCTTTTATTTCTATGACAAAAATAAAATAAAACCATGCATTTCTTTCCTTCTGCTCCACAATCCCGGGTTGGTTCAGGGGTCTGTAACCTGTTGCCCTTTGCCGTTCCACTCTTAATAACTTTGGCAAAAATTAAATGAGGACCAAGTAATGTTTTTAAATAGAGCAACAAATGCAAACTTTTTTTGAGGATATTTGCAGTAAATTTCCACAACAAAATGTTTTAGTTTGTGTCATTAGGTTGGAAACTTTTACATTTTCAGAACTGGCTTTACAAGGCCAAATTGTCTGCCCAGATGAAAATTTTGACTTTGATTTCAAGTCCTGACAGCGTAGAAACATTAAGTACAATATTTAAATGATTATCCTTCTGAATCTGTCCCCAAGTATTGATGGTGTCTTTTTGTTGACTCCTCCCCATCCAGGTGAGCATGCAGAGCTCCAGCGCCAGGAGAGCGCTGATGGCCACTCTTTTCAGCAGGGAGACAAAGTAAAATGTCTATTGGAGGTGGACATCTTGCGACAGATGCAGGAAGGACACGGAGGGTGGAATCCCAAAATGGCAGAGGTACGAGAAGCATCCCTTCACATCCAACTCATGAGAACAGGCAGCTTCACTCAACTCTTTACTTTGGTTTCCGGAGACTTTATATTATATAAGTGGTTCAGGTGGATGCTCTAATAAAATGAAGGCAAACGGAGCATTCACGTTTTCAGTCACAGTTGCCAAAGGCAACGTCGAGGTCAGAGCAGCAGTGGAGGGAGTTGCTGGGGGACCTGGAGTGACGCAACCTATTTATGTTTGCAGTACATTTGTCGGATTGGGACGGTTCATAGAATAACTGACAGAGGAGACGTCCGGGTCCAGTATAGCAACAACATCCGCTGGACTTTCCATCCGGGAGCTCTCACCAAAGTACAGAATCACAGAAAACATCTGATCACATCTTCAGTATGATTTAAATTTAGCTTCACAGATTTATTCATGTGTTTTCCCCCTTTCCTTCCGACAGGTGAACACCTTTGGAGTTGGCGAACTGGTTAAAGTACTGGATGAGCTGGAAAATGTGAAGAGACTTCAGGCTGGCCATGGGGAGTGGACAGACAGCATGACTCCTGTATGCTAAGTTTTACTTTCTATCTAACTCTAGTTTTATATGCTTAGTAATACAAAGAACTAAAGTTTTCTCAGATTGTCTTGAGACTTTGAGTCACTATGAAAGCAGTCTCCCATTAAAAAGGAGAAAGATGCTTAATTGAATTAAATTATTTGGTGATAGGTCCATATTCTGATATAAAAAAACAAAGTTTCCTTTGGGCTATATATGATCACTACTTTTATTTGTGAAATTGTTGCTTGCCCTTTTATAACTAACTTGATTATCATCCCATGTCTGACTGACCTCACTCATACAACTAAAATGCACCGATCATAATTTTGTGGCTGATTTCTTTGACCTACAAGAGGAACATTTCAACAGATTGATTATTATTTTAAGAACAGTAACTATAAAAAGTGTTATATATTTATATCTAGCCTTTCTGTTGTGCTTATTTATGTTAGCAACAGGGAGAGGCTGTAAAGCAAGACTTTTCTATTTTAAAATATGTTAACATATTGAGCTTCTTATGTTAGAGATAAATGAGGTTTACGCATCACTAGACCACATTAATATGTATATTTTCTCTGGACAATAAAAATACTTTCTGTGATCCATGATTTCGAAAAAGCTGCCAGCATTTCAAAATCTAGTATGTTCTCAGAGAGATGGATAAAACAGAATTACTTTGCTGGAAACCTTCAACCTTACTGTTATCTATTGAAAGTCTCTTTCTCCCACTCTGCCTGAATAAAACACTGATATGTCTTGACATGTCATAAAAATGCAACTCCTTTTGAATAGCTTCTCACATTGCTCTTGCTCTGCTGTGTAAAACCTTTCTGATCCTGAAGGAACTAGCTTTTAGGTTTTCTGTCCACGTGAAGTATTGTTGTGATTGTAACGCAGCAGCTCTGCGTGAATGCAGAGCTGCTGAGGCAGATCAAGACAAGTCGGCCCCTCTAGTTTCTTTGTACATCTCTAAATGTACTTACGTCACGCACCAAAATGAATCTGTAATATATCTGATCTGTATCCAAATTAGAAATGGAAAATCTCTAAATTACAAAAGGAATAGTAACCAGACCACATTCTTTAGGATGTTTGTTAACTTGGTGCCTTTTGTCTGTAGGTGCTTGGTCAGGTGGGAAAGGTGCTGAAAGTATACGCTGACGGTGACCTGCGGGTGGCGTTCGGAGGTCAGACGTGGACGTTCAACCCGGCGTGCCTTACAGCCCAGCCTGCAGAGGTTGATGCCAACCTCATGACGGCCGAGAACCCCAACGAATCTGGAAGTAAGGCCTCTGCGGGAATCGAGGGGGCTCGACGCAAACGCTACGCTCTTTCAATCCTCTCCAGCCTTCCTCCTAGCTCCATCTCTGCTTTTGCATGCTTCCTCACACAGGCTGCCAATAAGGGCCTTCTCTTTTCCTTCTTTTCCATTAATGTGCGAACAAGGTTGTCTGTTTGTTTAAGCGCTCTTCCCCTGGCCTGTTATGGTCCAGTGTGCTGACAGCAAGAAGCTTTGGCAGCCCAGCAGACATTTGTCATCATGTCTGAAGTTCTCAGCAGCCTCTTAATGATGGCATACTCTGTGTTTATGTTCACCTCAGTGGATGGAAAGGTGCTAACATGTCGACATGTGTGTGTGTGTCGTCAGATTCACTCTGCATGAAAGGGACATTTTGACTCATTCCTTTGGTTTTGCTCGGTTCTGACAAATTCATTAACCATTGCAGCGTTCAGATTTTGCCTCCGAACGTCCTTTGCAGTTAACTTTTGGACTAAAGAAACTAACATTTTCCCTCTTTCTTGTGTCGTCCCTTTCCACAACCTCTCCCTGCTCCTCTTCGTATCTTTTCAGGTACTGTCATCTCCGTGCTGGAGAAGCTACTGTCTCAGCCCACGGAGCAGGACAACCCCAGCCGGCTCGTCATCGAGGCAGCCCACGGGAGTGCCAGCAAAGTGCGGGAGTTGGTGCAGAAATATCCCGACAAGGTTAGTGTGACATGCCTTCTCTTTGCTGCAGTCCGGGGTTGTGACTCATTGCTTCAAGAGACAAAACTGCGCATTGATGTGCAGACAGATTATTATATTTTTTTTTTTTCCATCCTGATTATTTTTCATATTTTCCTCTTTTTGTTGGGTGCGTTTTCTAAAGAAAAAAGAAATGCAGAAAACTTCTGAACACCATAATGACAAAGTAGAAATGATCTGTTGGAGTTTTTTTGTTGTGAATTAATCAAACAATCTAAAAACAACTGAAATAAATCATACATACAACGCTAGTAGCAATTTATACTTATACTTCAATACTTTGTTGATATATTGACCTTATTGGTGGAGTGCATCAGCAAAGATTGACCTTCTGGGTGCTCCGATCTCCACAAGAGAACTCTGGATCTACTCCCATTGTGACCGCAACACTGCCTTCTAAATCAAAATTCTCATATTTTTGTTATTTTTTTATTTGGTTAATTCAATTTATGTCATTGTGTTAATTTCATTTATAAACTTTCCCCCATTTTTGGCATTTATGTGTCTACTTTTAATAACTGTAAAATCTCAGTCGAAACATCTAAAAATACATGAAAGCGAAGTATACTTCAAAGCCTTTCATATATTTTTGTGATGAAAAGAAAAGGAAGAGCAGAAATTATGTCAGAAAACACAGATTGATCAGGATTACCAGCACGTTTAACCGAGTTCCCTAATGCTTTGCTTGGAAACATTCATACAAAGTTAGGAAAACTCTAACCATTACTTTTTAAAAAATGTTTTACATTATGAATCTTCTACTTCAAGCCTCGAGGGCTGATGTCCTGCAGCATTAAGATGTGTCCCTTTCTCAGAGACCCGTCTAAAATTCACAGGACATTGGCCCCTGATGACTGGATTTGAAGACCCCAGTTTTAAAACCATATCTTCTGGTGTATATGAGCGCCTTTTTAATGAGTTACATTAAAAAAGACGCTCTAATGTGATAATGCTGTTTTTTTGTACCTTTACACTTTCTTCACAAAGAAATGATTGCATCACTGCTGTGTTTTATGTGCAAGGAAAACTCTTTCTAAGGATTAAATGAACCTCATAAATGGAGCTCCGTGACCTTCAGTCAGACAGAGCGTGCTGTTTCCCAGTGATTTTGCAACTAAAAGTTTTTGTTAAAGTTTATTCTACATTTTTATTAGTTTTGTGTTTTCACAAGCAGAGAAAATAGAAAATTGCACACTGTGCTGCCTTATCAGCTTACATAAGTATGTGATAAGGAAGAGAAACAAAAAAAGAAAAACAAAAACACCCCCAAAAAATCAAAAGGAAGCCGGCGTACAACATCACATTCGCGATAGATCATGTCTTCAATGGTGGCAAACATTTACAGACAAATTTAAAGCCTAACATCAACACAGTCATACCTTAGCCAGATGATCAAAGAAAGAAGATGCATAGTAATACAAAAGGAAGATTATTCTACTTTTAATCCCTTAGAGTGTTTTGGAAAGCGTGTCTAGGTACGATGCCTTGCAAAAGTATTGACACCCCATGGAAGTTTTTAACATTTTTTCACATTACAACCACATCAACGTCTGGAGGGTTAAACACAAGTTTAATTCACACTCATGTATTATGCATTTCTTGTTTCGCTGCTACTTCTAGAGCTATCTCAATGATTATTTTTGAAACAGATTAATTTATCAATGATTCTGATGGTTAATTGAATAATCATATAGCAAATCACACATTCTACAGATTTTTCATTTAACGCTATTAGCCTTTTTTTTATACAGTTTTAGAAATACCTTAAAAAATGGAAACAAAGAAATAATAAAGACAATTAACATTTTCTTAAAATGCAATACTGTAGTATTCCTTTAGTAAATCTGAACCGGTGTTTTCTACTGGAGGAGCGTTGGCTAAAACACATTTATAGACAAAGGCATGTTTATCTTTAAGCAAAATGCCTGTATTTTGTTTGTGCAGCTTTGGCTTAAATTACTGTTCTGAACATGTTCTTCACATTTGTCTGTGTACTAATTTAGTTGACAACTTTTTTTCATTAATTTATTCATCCGATTGTTTTAGCCCAAATTACTTCAAACGCATGTAAAGCACATTGAGGTTTGTTGTTATTAAAGTGAGAAAATGAGGAAAGGTTTAAGGGAGATGAACACTTTCACTGCTGTGTTTGTTGTGCCCCTTCGGTTCCATTCTGCTATGACGGCACTGCCTGGTGGGATTATCTCCCATCAGGTGTATGACGAGCTCGGTTGTCCATACGCAGATTATTTCCTGCCAGTGTTTGATCAGCTCTGTTGGTGTGCGCCGATTCTCTGCTTCAGATGAATCTCCAACTGTGTCTGTGCTCCTGCCAGGTGGATATCAAGAACCAAGGCAAGACGGCTCTGCAGGTCGCCGCTCACCAAGGCCACACAGAGGTGGTGAAGACCCTGCTGCAAGCCAACAGCTCCGTCGAGGTCAAAGATGAAGATGGAGACACAGCTTTACACTACACTGCCTTTGGGTGAGGACTCATTCGTGTTCTTGTGCTGCATTCATTTGATTAAATGTTTTGATTAGAGCTGCAGCTAACAACCATTCTAGTCATCGACTATTCCGTCGACTGTTCTGATGATTAATTGATTAATCAAATAATGAAAAAGTTGGCAGAATATTTAAACAAGAAAAACATTTTAATGCCTAAAATGCTAAAAGATAAAATCCCTCTAGTGCACACCTGATCATTTGTGGCAACAGATGCATCAGCAACCAAATAAATTCTTAATGAAAAGCAGTACTGTGTAGGATAAATCTTTGGACTACTTTTTTGGATTAATCAATTAATAATTGGATAGCAAAAGGTCCTTAATATTAGTTTTTTTATAACAGAATTTGAACCAGGTGATTTGAGTTACTACTAATTTGAGTTGTTCTCAACTACGACACTTGAGGAGTTCTGAGTAAAACATATTTACAGACAAAGGTTTTTGTTAATCTTTAATGCAAAATCTTTATATTTCTTATACAGTTTTGGCTTAATTATTTCCCTGACTATGTTCTTTCAGCAACTGACCGTTTTTGAATCTGTATACTCCAGTTAACAATTAATCGATTACTAATTTATTTCACAATTAATTCAGTATTTGATCAAAATGAAGGCCTGTCAACCAAAGGAATGTATAATTCACCTGCACTGGTTTGTTTTGACTCAGTAACCAGGCTGAGATTGCACGGCTGCTGCTGAGCAAAGGGGCGAATGTCAACGTACTGAACAACTCCATGTGCACAGCGCTCCACATCGCTGTCAACAAGGGCTTCACTGATGTGGTGCGAGTGCTGACTGAACATGCGGCTGACGTCAATCTCCAGGTGAGCGGGTGCAGAGTGCTTACCTCTCCAGCATTAAGCTCAATGTGTTGTACTATACATGCATGTCCTGAAAACAACAAAAAACACCCTAATTAAGCTTGTCATAGTTAATCAATTTATCACACAATAAATCAAAATGAGCTCAATAATTTCTACTCTGACAATTAATATTTTATTTCATCATAATCCATTTTATTTATGGTTTTGGTTATTGGTGGTTTTTATTTACATTTTACTTATTGGGTTTGGTTTTTTGGTTTTATTTGAAATATCTTCAAGTTCCTGTGCTGAGTTCTTTACAAAACCAAAGTGCATTATAATGCCATTATCACTATAATACTTGAAAATGATCTCAAACCAACAATGTCATCATTTGTTTTTTTTACTACAGTAGGTTATTGTTTCAACTTTGACTTATTAAAATAGTGACGGGATTGTTGAAATATCTTGGGAAGAAATTCAAAATGTTGTTCCAGCAGACATTGTAGTCATGGACACAAGCGTCCTACACTGTCTGGACAGATTTTGGATATAGACTACGTATTTTCCGACCAACCATGGATGAATTAATCTGTCCTCCATCATTCTTTAATTTTTAGTCTTTCTCTCCTTCCTTTCGAATTCTGTAGAAGTGGAAAAAAATTGTTGGAACGCTGTATGTATATTTATTTATAGTTTTCCTGACCCGGTGTTACCGTCTCATTAAGATAATGTATTTATTTGAATAGATTTTTTTCAGATGGTCTAACATGCCTGCAGCCTGGCCCTGATTTGACTAACAAACTCAGTTTATTCTGCTTGAATGATGTGGCTACTCAGCTAAAAACATGTCGGCCTGGAGTGTGTTTGTGTTTTATCTGTGACAAATGTGCATATGGTCTATTTCTCTGTCTGCTTCTGCACTGACTTGGAAGAATATTTTATGCAATGTATTCAGAGGCCTTCGGACTAAAGGCCTCTTTATCTTTGAAAATGTTTTTCAAAGATAAAACATTTTAATTATCGTTGAAAAGCGTCCTGGTTCAGTTTTCTTTTAACTTATGCAACATCTTTACTTACTGTGCTGCCTGTCAACTTTCTCTGCTAGGATTCATACGGGGACACACCGCTCCATGATGCTATTGCTAAGGATTTCCGCAGCATCATCGAGATCCTGGTCATGGTGCCCAACATTGACTTCACCCAGCAGAACCACAGAGGCTTCAACCTGCTTCACCACGCCGCTCTCAAAGGAAACAAACTGTAAGTGGCAATCATATCCAAAGATGAAACTTTGAAATCATTGAGCAATGAAAATTGGGGGAAATCAAAGCTAGTCAGTTTAAGATGCAGTCCCTTTGAGATAGAAAACAAATAATGGTGTAGTGTAATTTCTATATGTCGAGTCCCTTCCATTTGTTTTTCTATTAGGAAAATGCAGAGTAATTTTTATGTAGCTACACTTTCTGCATCATTCTGTGACCAGCTCTTTTGCAGCATCTCATTAGTTTGAATGCATGTATCTCATTTATGGAAATGAGATGTGCGTTTTTTTTCTTCTTGTGTGTGTGGGAATCTCTCCTGTAAGTTCAAATGAGGATCCCAAGGTCAATTCTCAACGCTATCTGTTACAGATAGCTTGCAGAGAGCTCGTCTCCCACACAGTTGTTGCTGCTGTCAGCAGGCTGGGAGTCGATATCTCTCAGAAATGCAGCAATCTGTATTTTTTTTTTGTCTCTCTATGCACACACACTTGTACTCAAAATTGTTCCCAGACTATATGCAGTAACCTCACCATTTGGGGGCAAATTAGATAAAACATTCCAGGAATCCAAACAAGCTCTCATCACAGTCTCCGAGAACATTTCACATGAAGGACAAGCTTGCTGCTTACTTTTCTGACATCAATTTATATTGTAAATACCAGGGATAATGCAGTGAAAAGTATTTGTCGCCTTTCTTCTTCGTCTTCTGTTTTTTTGTCTTTTTTTTTGACAACTTGCTGTAGTTAACAGAATCATAAATTCTGCTTTGTACAAGAACATTCTGAAGGAGAATATCTATCTATCAACGCAAGGTTGTTGAGTGGCCTCGTTAATGTCTGGACTTAAGTATTACAATGCTGTGGCATGACCGTGAGAAAGCTTTTGTCTAATGGCCGAAAATTCTCCAATGTAGCAGAATTGTTATTTAATCAAAAATATTTAAGACGAACAAATACAAACAGAAGATGAAAAGGTTCACATAATTTTTAGTAGCATTAATGCTATTAATGTAGGGGCTGAGGGCCATTATTGCCCCCCAGACTGGACATGCCTGGCATGATGCGTGCAATAAAACATTGATTTTACATTAATCAGATTTTCTTTTGATAGTTTAGCTTTTTATGTTAATTTTTTCTTCTTCCATTTTAGTAAAAGAACAAACCAAAACCTCCAATATCTCATTTTTGTGTCCAAAAGAGTTTGTTTGATGTTCAGTTCAAGATCAGATGGTTTACATTTTATCAACTGAAAGACATCAAAACGAGCATAATGAGCGACATCTTTCTGCTTCTTAATGGTGAACACAGCTCACTTTTTCTACCAGAAACCTTCACACTAACTATATTTTGAATAATTGTCTGAAGAGCTGCAAAACACTAGCAAAAGAAAGCAATCTTATTGAAAAGTTATGTGCTATTTTGCTACATAAAATACCTAGTTGTAGTTTGTTGACATCTGCTGGTTTGGCAGATGCTAATGATTTTACTTCTTTAACTTCTAAAACAACCTTCTGCAGCTAGTAGAGAATCCAAGAGAAAGATACTTAAATAATTAGCTCATATTAATACAATCCCTTAAGATCTTCATGATATGTATCTGGTGATATTGACAAATTATGATATATTTTGCAGCCTCAATCTGCCTCGAAAAAATTTCAGACAAAAGAGACACCATGGGAGTCTCTATTTTTTATATCTGCTCTCATAGCAACCAGCCCTCACTTCATCTGTGTGTGTGTGTGTGTGTGTGTGTGTGTGTGTGTGTCCGCGCACACGCTTGCGTGTGTGTGACTACTGCTGTTGTACAAAACAATAAACCAGGTATCTGAATGTTCTTCTTTTTGTGGTTAGTCACACAAGATAATGCCATCCCTTCCTGTCCCCGTTGCTTAAAAGCCTGTCCCTGAAAGGTGCAATTAGTGTATCTTATTTGTGGGAGGTGTGTATTGCAGCTTTCTCTGTAAACATGTCATTAGCGGCAAAGTGAATTCCTGTAATTTTAGCGCAGCTGATAATTTATTATATTCAGAGAAATCTAGTGAAACATGCTACTTTCATAGTAAAAATGAATATTAACAAGTTATGAAAGATGAAGAAAGCCATTTTCATACTTGAGAAAATTAATTTCTTTATGCTTGCCTATATTTGTTTACGCTTGGCTACATGTGACCAGTGTCTGACACTTTCACCAAGTGTCTTTGATACTGGTCACATATAGGCTCCTCAGTTTTCTGTCTGTCTGGCACAGAGTGTAAATCTCCATCACAAACTGGGCATGACGCTGACCAGGCAGGAAGACGCTTAGTGGATTACTCAGAGTGTGTTTCCACAATGACAAAGTCTTATCCAGACATGATATAAATGTTCTACTTGTTTCTGATTTTGTTGCTTAATGTCTGCTTTGAGCCTGTTGGGTCCAGTTAGTACCCTCACTTCCACCAAGACGTTTCATAAATACTATTAAAATACTTGAAGCGCAACTATTTATATTGAAACTGTAGTCCTGATTAGTACATAATGCTGAATGGTGACTGAAAATTCATAAATTAATTGTAAATGATGCTCCCAAAATCCACCACATATCAATGTCAGCAATATTTATGTCATGTGTATAAAGCAAAATATGCCAAAGTAATGGACAAAAAGAGAAGTAACCTTAAACTAAAAATGACAATCTTATAGAAACAATAAAAAAAAATAGAATTGGAATAAACATCGCAAAGTTTTAAAAAAGTGAAATGAAATATAAAAAGAGAAAATGTGAATCTCTACTTCAGTTGAAAGGCAAATAAACATGGTGGGTTTTTAAAGGTGCCCTAATGTCTGTTGTTCATATAGATTGGTGAACTTTTCCATCATTTATAGCACTTATAAACAAATATATGTACTGAAAGTGAAACCTGTGAAAAGAATACAGGAAGTCAGTTTAGTAAGGTCAACAGTTGAGTGATAAACCTCTGCTTATATTCTGCTCTGTTAATATTCAGTTGGCAGAATATTGTACCTTTTGCAAGCAATGAAGTAATGACTGATCTAAGGTGACATACTGAGAATTAGTCATCTGAAAGTGTTGACATAAAGGCATGGATACTTCCTTCAGTGTCTTCAGGCAGTAGAGCAAGGCTTTACACTGGCAAAAGGTGAAATCTGGAAAAGATCATATAGTTCATATTTCCAAATACAAGCTGTTTTATGACAAATGGCAAAAGGAGAGAGGGGAAAAAAGCAAAGCAATTTTTAGGCAATAAGTTCAGCCTTTCTAGGTAAATTTTCTTCTCAACTATTTTGATGTTGGTATCAGTGTTGATACCAACACTGATACCAATAGTGTTCAGCTGTAGTGTGTTCACAGATTTTTAAAAAAAGGGTCAGATTTTTGCCTTTCCAAATGGCTGAAAATCGTCCAATTCTTGTTACCAGGCAATTTCTTTGGATGCCTGTGATTACGGTTTTTTTTTCTATTTTATCTATATTTATTTCTCTTTACAGCTGTCATATTCTTCATGCATACTGCGTTGTCAAATCTGACCTAGTTAAAAAGATACAGACCCTCCTGATTGTTCTAAAAATATCATTTCTGTTCAGATCTGTGCAGGGGAGTTTCATGTGCACACAATAAAAGATACAACTTGCAAGTGAGCAAGAACAGTGTAAGAGATTTGGGACCTGTGCAGGCAGTTCTTTAATTAATGTTCATTCTGCTCTGGCACGAGTCGTGCGTTCAGGTCTTTGAGTTTAGGCCGCAGTCCTCAGCATTCATTCAGCCTGACACCAGCTGCTTCACGCAATGAAGAGACACAATTTACAGTGTTCAGGAATGACTCTCTTTACTAGTTCATTCATGTATCATCAAACGTCCTTCACTGCATTAACGCTGTGTGTGTGTACATTACATTTAAAGGTCAAGGCTCATTCAGTTTAAGTGATTTGTCTTCGTTAGGTTTGCTAACTGTATTTTTTTATTCTTCAGTGTTTCTACTCAGTTTGGAAAGAGTCATAAAACATAGGTTTGTAACTAAATCAAACATAATAACTCTTAGATCTTAGTAGTAAGTAATATTGTGCACACAGAATCCGTTTCAGAAAAGTTTTCGTTCACATGAACCCACTAAAATAAAGAGGTGTTGAAAACATGCTTGGCCCATAGGGGG
The DNA here is from genome assembly GCA_010277075.1 of Poeciliopsis retropinna. Classification (NCBI taxonomy): domain Eukaryota; kingdom Metazoa; phylum Chordata; class Actinopteri; order Cyprinodontiformes; family Poeciliidae; genus Poeciliopsis; species Poeciliopsis retropinna. Next base: position 5,160,125 of record VMRM01000009.1, read on the forward strand.
CGATGTGGTGCAAAGCTAAAGTCTACATCAGCTAATCTGATGGCTTCAAAACAACCACAACTTCCTGTTAGGAATTAAACATGGTGCCAGGAGGTTTATGTTTTAAATAGGGTGTTGGAATACAAAATTGATCAAACATGTTGATTGAGAATTACATAAAAGCAAGAATGGGGATGCTGATGCATTATTTGTGGCGGACTTTAATGAGCGCAACTCTAAATCTCAGTTTAGTAGACAAGCAAACACAAATGCAGAGTTTTCTCAACTCTGATCTGAGTTTTTATAAATAATTTTAGTAATATTTAAAGTTTTGTGTGAATTAGTCATTTGTTTTTTTTTACTGTGAGCTGTAGTCATGGATACAGGGTTCATAAGTCAGTCTAGAACAGTTTTGTACAATCCACTAACATACATCACATATTTTCCAGATCTATCTTGATTGAGTCATCCATAGATTGATTGGTTGAATTTTGTAAGTTCCATATTTAAACCCAGTAAAAATAAAACTGCCATCATCTGAACAGTGAACTTTTATATCTACTCTTTAATATATTTTGACCTAAAAGGACGAGGAAAAACATGTGATTCACACTTAATCCCACACTTACCCCAAACTAAAACAGTCTGTTAATCTGTTGATGTTTTGTCTTGCACAGATAAGTTGAGGGTTGTTTCCGAATTTATAAACTAAAGTTATTTCAAGAGCAGCTGTGAACATCTGTTTTTCTGTGACAGAAAGACAAAAATGGATTGTTTATCAGTCTATGTATTTTGTTTGAGGAAATGGAAAAAGACAGCTATGTGCCAAGTTCATAGAGAGGCCTGGGAAAGCGAAGGAACAAGGCATGTTGCCAGATATCTTCTGAAGACGCAAACGGGTCAGATACTGGGATAACGGTTTATACTGGAGAAGAGATGCCGCTCTGGTCTGACTTCATGACGTTTCTCCCTTTTGTAACTTTACTTTTCTCTCTTTATCACTCCTTTTTCCATCTACTGTCAAATATTTTCATAGCATGACTGTCAGGATTGATAATTTCGCATAAATCTATTATATACACAAAGTAAGTTTAGTTTAAACATGAGTCTGAATGGACTCACTTTATTCAGAACTATTTGCATTTTGAATTTATTTTGCTTTCACTGGGCTTTGATCACATACCAAAATGTCAACTAGGTTTTAATGTGAAAGCAGAGAACAGAGTTGGTACAGACAGGAGTGGCTACATTAAATAAGAAAACTGAGCGGTTTAATTTTTCGACTGTGATGTGGAAAGCAGGAACTGCTGTATAAGAGGCTCAGTCAGCGCTTGGACCACTAGCTTCCAGATCTGCAATGCAGGTAGCTGTGACCTCTGGCAATGTCTTCTTTGGATGCCTTTAAATCACACAGGCAATCCAAGTCACCTCTGACTGACTCTGTCACAAACAAACGAGTTCAGCCCACACCTCCGAATGCATTCGCAGTGAGCAACTAACGAATAAGGAATGGTTATAATCGATTAATTATGTTAGTAAAAGCTGTTTCTACAGAGGTCTTTGCACATCAGCCGATGCTCTCCGCCCTTCTCCTCGTTATTCTTCGCTTTTGAAACAACGGACTGCAGGGTCGTCTGTCAGCGCATGTGCCATCAGTGTTTCCACACAGTAAAATCCTGCAGAGGCAAGCAGTAAATTAAACCCAACTTCCTCCAGAAGTTTTGGTTCGTGTCACACTAATGCCTCTGTGGTGATTTGCCAGCTTCCTGGGCGCTTGCTAAGACTGTCGGCTTCAATTTCACATTTCATAAAGCCCACTCAGGCAGAGAGGAGAGAGTATTAAAACGGCGCAGCCCAGACTTGCACTGCATAAAATGCAAACAAAGTTGCGATGGTCTCATTTCACTGACCAAGGCCTCATTACGCTCTGTAATTAAACACAGACTGATGATCAGCATAATGCGCTGTAACCTGACTAATCCTGTTTGATGGCAAACAGGAAGGTTAATATTTGGGACTTTGTCTTGAGTCATGTTGGAGAGCATGCTTTCTGCTCAGATTGTCTTGTTAGCAGCTTTTGAAGCAGCTGCAGTTCTGTTCGGATGTCAGGAACTTGAACTTATTATGAAAACTAGGTACTTTGTAAATGAATAATGAAAAGTACGCATCGGTGCTTTTGTGAAAAAAAAAAACTCCTTGTTGAGTCAAATGTATGCACAAAAGGTCATGAAATTAAGAAAGTTCACTTGGAACTTCTCTTCACGACAGTAAATGTTGCAATTTTTGATAGTTTCATATTGAAAGAAATTTGGAAAAAGTTTAATTTGCCCGGTTTTTTAAATTATGTTATTTATATGCATTTTTACCAAATACTTTCTTACCCTTCGGTAATTTCTTTTTACTTTTTACTTTTTTACTTTTACTTCAGTAAAACTATGTTGAAGAAGCTGAATTAGTGCTATTCTCACTTCAGTACAGTCTTTGGGTACTCTGCTGTTGCTTTTAATACATACAAATCTGATAGACGTGTTTTCTGGGTTTTTCCTCTGCCAGCTTACGAATAGTTTCTAAATGGGTTTAATCTGAGATGTGACTGGTTAAGTTGTCTGTCCGTCTTACCTTCAGGGCCACAGAAAAGATCCTGGCTCGAGCTCGACAGCTGGTGGACGTTAAAAAGGAAGACGGCTTCTCTGCCCTTCATCTGGCCGCTCTCAACAACCACAGAGACGTCGCCGAGGTCCTCATCAAGGAGGTGAGCCAGAAATGAGAGCTTCAGTGTCGCCTCTTTAGTATTCATTTTTATTTATTCGTTTAAATCCACATTTGATATAAAACAAATTGCATTTCATTCGCCTTGCTTCTTGTTAGGGGCGTTGTGACGTCAATATCCGCAACAACCGAAACCAGTCACCGCTGCAGCTGGCCGTCACACAGGGCCACACGGACCTGGTGCAGCTGCTGGTGGACGAAGGCGCCGATGTCAACATGGAGGACGAGGACGGCGACACGCGATGCACGTGGCCCTGCTTCGCCCGCAGCTGGCCAACATCATGCTCACCCCGTCAGCAGGGGGCAGCAGCACGGAGGAGGGCAGCGAGGGCTGCTCGTCCACGTCGCTCTACTGCAGGGTGAGGGTTGATGGGGAATCTAAACATGGAGGGCGGGCTTATTAAATGATACAATACTGTTACTTTCTACTTGGAATTACAAAGGCCTCAAATAACAAAGCTCAAAGTACTAGTTCCCTGGCAGATTATTTCACTTATAACTTGTCCTTTTTCGTCAATATTAAGGAATTGTTGACTTAAAACAAGCTCCTTAAAAATTATTTGCTTAAAAATTACATGTCAGTTAGTTTCATCTTATTTTAAATGTACTTAAATATTTGCCCTAGAAACTACACCAAAGATACTTTGTAATGTTTTGTGTTTTTGACGTGTAATACCTGAATCTATTTAAATAAACAAAATGACCGAGTATGCAGTTAAGAACTTGAAGTGACAGTTACAAACCAAAGAGGTAAAAATAAATGAATAACCCCTATATAAGTCAACATAAGCTAAATAAAGTAGTAAAGACCTAACCAGACGTTCCTAATCTAATCTAAAACAGAGGCGTCTATTCCTTGTAGCCTTAAAGAGATAAATATAGTCTCCAAGTGAGATAAAAAGAAAAAAACACGCTGTAGGAAACATATTATAGGAAGCACAGTAAGGCAACAAACTTTAACCAAAGGATGTTACAGTGTATGCTTAGTCTCCTGGGATGTGTTTAGGATGAAGCTGTTAGTTTGGTTCCAGGTAAACAGCAGGATGAAAGGTGAAAGAAGGTAAAATGGGGATATAGGTGGCTGAGCTTGGAACAGATTTATCTGAGGAGAGAGGACCTCTGTTCATTGTGCAAGCAGGTCGCAAGAACCCAGATTAACTTAAGAGACAGTAATAAGGTTAGTGGAGCTAAATATAACCCGAGGAATGTGTTATAGCTTCAGTGTTTCATAAAAGTAAAAATATGGTTTCGGAACATAAAAGATTCACTTTCTTGAAGTAAAGATGATGTCACGGACAGCTCCGTTGTTTTAAAGGTTGTATTTGTGTGAGATCCACAGCATTATTGGGAATAAATTTAGAGGGAAAGTCAAGAATGGAAATAAGCCAAGATGAAACTTTAGTTAGGAGATCTGTGATTCTTACTGAGATGTTTCCATTATGGAAGACTAGAAATACTCTGATCAACTTTATGGACAATTTCCGATCTCCCATTTTCTTTTTCCTTTGAAGCTTTGATCTACAAATCCCAGTGTTAGTTGACTCAGATTTCTCTTTATAAACTTTCATGTGAGAATATATAGGAATAGTAATAAAATATATTCAGTAGGGTCATTTCTTGCTTATGCAAGAAATACTAGTTGTGCTCTAGCTAAAAATGTCTATAAGCTAAAAATGTTTGTTGATAGTGGACACTTGGTGCTAAAAATTAAATAAACTAATAAGGCAGGGTGATCACTGATTAATTAAATGAGAACCAGAAGTGATTTTACAGTGTTTGCGGGCGAGCATTAGCTGCGACACAGGGTTTTACTAGAACAAATATTATAGTTGTCATTTTGTCTGTGCCATGCTACTATTTAGCTTGGTTAGCATGGCCAGTAGTAATAGTACAACAGTCTGATGCTAAAAACAGCTAACTTTTCATCTTCTCTCAATAACAGCATCCACCCAGAAGAGTGATATTTGTATGATGTAGTTGTGCTTGTATTTGGGATGTTCACTGATCAGAAAAAAATAGATTTTTGGGTTACGTGTGCTTTGTAAGTATGAAGACAGTTTTTTCCCCCATATTTGATGTTCGGTAGAATTGTACGGACTAGAATTGCACCGTCATCAAACTTTTTGTCCCTTTTGTTTTTCAGAGCCATTAACGCAACTCTTTGTCAAACTCTTATTTTTTCTTAAAAAACTTCTGTTGTTCCCCTGATGTGAAACACAAGCATTGTCCCATTAAATGGTGTAAATATTTCACGATTTAAAAAAACATCCTCATCGCTCCAGATGAACACTGCAGCTCCTCTCAGCATCATGGGCTTTGAGCCAACACACGCACACTCATACACACACAAAAACACCCATACACAGCCATGAAGGTGGCTAGACTTGAGTGCTCGGGGCCGTTTTGGCCACCGTCAGCAGATTAGATGTAGGTTTATGTAGCGTCTAAATCTGGATGACTCTCACTGAACTTCTTACACTTATGTTATGCTCAGTTCTCCTGCATCTTTGACTTTTAAAGTTTTCTCTTGGAATAACACAATCTCATTTACAATCATAATGGTTTTAGCCCAGACTTTCCCTCCTCCTTTTCCTTATCCTCTCGTCTTCCTCCTCCTGCGTCCACAGCTGAATTCCTCGGGTCTCCTGGGGAACACCGAGCTGAGCGTCGCCATGGCGATTGCTTGTTTTCTGGCCCAAGAAGGTGCTGACATCAGCTACGCCAACCACAAGGGCAAGAGTCCTCTGGACTTGGTGGGAGACAGCACCATGATGCAGCTCATTAAGAACTTTTCTGAGAAGCACAGGTACGTGTTCAGAAAACTGGCATAGAAGTCAACTATGATCTAAGGGCTGACGTTCAGTTCGATTACAGGGCAACTACAAAGTTATTTTAAAATTAACAATAAAACCCCCCCCAAAAATGTACATTTTCATTGGATAGCAAGAAGCAGAAACATTGTGCAAAACAAGCTAGAAATGAAATGTAACTCATAAAGAAACATTTTTATGCAAACAAATTCATGTCAGAGTTTGATTTAGATAAAAAAAATGTTTTTTTATGTTGACATGTTGGTCACTTCAGATGAGCTCTTATGGCTATCTGTTGTCATTCAGGCTGCAGCGCCTGCAGGCCATCACATGTGGGCAGGGCCTGAGCAGCGCGAGCCTGCGGCGGGTCCACACAACACCCAACACCATGACCAACCTGGTTTTTCCCACACCGGCCGGCCCCAGTGAATGCCTCATCTGTTCTGAGCTCGCTCTGCTGGTTCTGTTCTGCCCCTGCCAGCACAGCGTGGCCTGTGAAGGTACGTCTGCAAGCTGTGGTGGTGAGGGGCGTCGGGAGGAGTGTCTGCTATGTATTCCAGATTGACTGCGGATCCTTCAAAAAAATTATAAATTTATTCAATGCTAGCATGCTTAGCACTTAGGTGGGTAAATATAAATTTATGGCCAGAGAAAGTTTGTACATTCTGTGGAGATACGGGTGGACATGTCACAATAACACATTTTGCTGGTCGATAACTTGTCCCAGAAGTTATTGCCATAAATGATAATGTTGTTTTGAGACAGTTTTCAATTAATATAAAGTCATATGACGATAATGGCATAAAGAAAAATGCAAGGACACATTCTCAAAGAACAATAAACTTTAAATTTTAATGGACATTTAACTGGAACACCTTTCAAATATCCAAAATGAAATAAACTAAACAACAGAAACAACAAATAAAATGACCTATAAAGTCTCTGAAAACAAAATTGTACTTTAATGAAAGGGCTAGTTGAGACCACAGCACCAGACTGAAGACTTTTCTCATCCTGTTTTTGGTAGCAAGAGAGAGAGAGAAAATAGAAAAATGATAAATTATGCAAATGGAAATTATTGAGCTGGTTTTAATTTATCATGCTATTAACTCATTTACTGGCCTATATATAGGATCTTTCATAATGGTCATAAAAAGTCTTGCGTTTGAGTTGGTGAAACCTGCAGAAACTCTGTAGTCACTAACACTAATTTTGTCTTAACAGAATGTGCACATCGCATGAAGAAGTGCATCAAATGTCAGGTCACAATAACCAAGAAAATACGACAAGGTAAGAAGAGATCAGAAACTTTTATTTTCTGGTGTGCGGGATGTTTCAGAGCGAGGTTCTGTCCATTCCTGGGATGGAGTGGCACAAACAGTCGACCGGTCTCATCCTGCACGATAATACTGCAACTACACGTCAAACTCTGGTCTAAAACTGGTTATTGTCAATGATTTTGACTCTGCAGACCAAACCGAGGTGGACTGCAGCCCTGGCACCGAGAACTCTGAGCAGCACAACCTGCTGGAGCAGCTGCAGTCCCGCTACAGGCAGATGGAGGAGCGCATCACCTGCCCCATCTGCATCGACAACCACATCAAGCTGGTCTTCCAGTGTGGCCACGCCTCCTGCATCGACTGCAGCGCCGCGCTCAAGACCTGCCCCATCTGCAGGCAGACCATCCGGGAGCGGATCCAGCTGTTTGTCTGAGCTCCAGGTTTGTGTCCTCCTGGGTCCATCGCCCCACAGACCCCCAGAGACAGACCCCAGGAAGGGCTGCGGAGGTGCGCCGCTCTCGTGCCCTCTTGTCTCTGGCCGCCGCACCTCACCAGCGGTGATCAGACATTCGTTCAACTTTTTTTCTAAAGAGACGCTGCTGTAGATCGCTCAGAGTTTGCCGTTACATTTTTGGTTCATTTCCATCTGGAGCAGCGCAGGAACATTGCTTTAATTTAAATTCCTGCTGCAGGACAGACTCTGAGCCAAGTACGGGGGGAATCGCACGAGGCAGAGTGGACGTGACGCCTCCCTCCATTTTGAATCCTCTCGATTGATAAAGGAGCGACTGGGGGCGGGAGGGAATGTTTCCTCCTCGTGTTTCTTGTTGTACTTTGTCTGACCCTTTTGCTGCTTAAAGTGGATGTCTGTTACCCATCATCCTCTGTGGTTTTCTGGCCTCTTTTGTTTACATGTCTGCACAGAGATCGGTTGTTGTCCTGGCGCTCCTTGGGCCGTGAAATACATCGCTCTCATTTACATCCATCTCTTAATTCTCAATGTAAGGCTCTGCAGAGAGAGGGTATAGCTGAAAGCTCTTTATGTAGACCCCAAAACACTTCTGTCTATATGCAAAGGGAGACAGATACTATATATGCATGAGTATATGCATATTATCCAGCTGAAAACGACTTGTTTAGTCACAGATAAACTAGGGTTTTGTTTTACTCTAGGGTTACGCTTGTGGTTGCCAGTGTACCTTTGATTACAAAGTTTTATTTATGTGTGAAAGATGTTTATCTTGTTTTATTTTTGTTGTTTTTTTTTGCTTATCAAAAAATGTGTTTTGTTTCTACTGAGGTTTAACCCAAGCCTACATCTGCTACTCAGGGTATTGCATCTTGGAAGCACTCGGAATATCCATAAATGTTTTAAGAGCCCTTTCCCAGACTCTCACACCAACGCCATTACAGCACGTTGTATCGATTTGTTCTGGTGGATCACCAAGAGGAAGAAACGTAACAAAAACAAATAGTTTGGCATTAATGACTAAAATAAACGCAAAACGTGTCATCCTCAGTTGAAATGCGGACGGTCGCGGAGCAGATTCTGCGAAAAGGCTTCAATTTCCCTTCAAAACATACAAAATGAAGACGTGAGAAGGTGCAAATTCTTCCAAATGAAAAGAAAAAAACCCAAATAGATCCAAATCTGGATTAGCATGGATTATCTTTTCAGTCTAAAGCATCTCAAGTTTCCTTTTCACAAATGATACTAGAAATCTCATATTGACACACATTCTCTCTGGTTCGCAAGGAAATAGGCCTCACTAATTTTGACAGTTGAAATTAATATCAGTTCTTCATGTTTTTGTTATTTCTGCTTCATACTTACGATGAGTTTAGCTGATCATGAGCACAGCACTGAGGGTCTGCAGGCGGCCAGCAGCTGCTCCACACACCGTTATCAGGCTACTAGCATTGTGCTGCATAAATGTGAAACATAGAGAAAGTTATATGTGCTTTCCCTGAGTTATTTCATGATATGTAAACCTTATTCAGCTCCAAAAATATAAAATATATAAAATACTGAGTAAGGACCTCATAAGCTGTTACCCCAGCTGATGACCTCTGATCTATAAAAATCACAACTTGTGATGGAGCGTCTTTTATTGAGTTTATTCAACATTTTTAAGCAAGAAAATTTTTTTTTATAGAAAACAAAACACCTGTTTTGTCATTTTTGGTGACAACTGTGCTGATGAGGGCAACACGGTTTATAGAATGAAGGTTTTTATTTCTGCTTTCTGTTTCGTTTTTTTGTTTTTTAATCTGGGAGCAGTTTGAGTAGCTCTGCTCTTTTAGTAAAGTTGCGTCAGGTCAGTGGGGGGTCATTTCTGTGTCTGACCGCCCAACCATATGCTTTGACATACCTCTCCATGTCTGTGAATGTGAGCCACTTGGACCTTGCAGATGAGCGAGTTTTATTTTCTGTGGGACTCTTGATGGTCGCACAGCCAGCAGCATAGATGATGACACTGCTGTCACCATCAGCCCTAATGGTAAAACAGTCTAGACAGTAGGAATTACTGCAGATATAATGAGTGCAGGCCAACTATGAAGGTGGTTTGAAATGCATCATGGCATTTAGTACTTAGGGTTGTTTCCATGTGGTTGGGTTGTCCAGGATGGGTGTAGGTGTGTCCAAACATCCCCAATCGATCTCAGAAGGATCCACACAACTTTATGTCTGATTGTGTTGGTCCGCTCTTTAGGGTTTGTCACTGGATTCCCACTATTTAAAGAGGCTCATGCTTTGTTTTTTTTTTTGGTATGTTTTAGTTTTTATCAGGTGTATCGTGCAATGTGTAATCACACACACAAACACGCAGTCTTTGTGTTTCTATCTAAGGTTCATATTTTGTCTTACCAGTGGAGTATTTCAGAAGCAAGTCACCCCTTTGTTCCTCCTCTGGAGTTCTAGATTGTACATCAGCTTTGTCGTTTTATTAATTATTACTTTTTTTGTATATTGTGTTTTCCTTGAAGGGCTTATGCATATATGACAACAACAAAAAATCTAGTCTAATTTTAATTTAATCCTTTTTCTTATTTTTTTTTTCTTTTTTATCTGGAACTTCCAGAGACAGGAGGGGTTTTTAATGTCCTCAGCATCTCCCTGACGGTGGGAGAGACAATGTTAAAGATGTACATTTGAATGTTGGTAGGGGAGATAATGTATCCTGTCTCACGCTGCCTTTTTTTTTTTTTTTTTTTTAAATGTGTGAAGAAAAACAAAAACATCTAAAGAAAAAAAAAAAAAAAAAAAGCTAGGATATCCTTGTGGTTCATGATGAGGAAATGACTTTTACATCAGTGCCAAATCGCATGAGGATGTGCATGAACATGAACATGAACATGAACATGCACGCCCGTTACTACACAGATGCACTCTTCTACCCCGACCTCCCCTCGACGTCAGACGGGGGGGCAGATTATTCTAGCGGTGTGTTACAAAGCGAAACAAAGCGTAGCGTCGGGTTCGTATTCTTTCTCTCTCTCTGTTTGTGGTGTTAGCCTTCTAGCTTCAGCAGTCACACTCTGAACCTCTACGACAGAAGACGCTACTCTCATTCCCAAAACGTGATCCGTTCTGAGCTTTTTACAACTATATACTTATATATAATATATATATATATATTTATATTTTGTGAGACATCATCAATCAAGGGACATGTTTCTTATAGAAGTTTCAGTATTTAAAGATTGTCCTTTGGTGTTCTGAGTTGATGGGTTTACAGGCGAGGCAATAATGTTAAAGAGAGAAAAAAAAATGTGTGAAATTGTTTTCATTTCCTTTTCCTCCTTTTTAAGGAGTCTTGCTGTGAGCGCGGCAAAACGGTTTCTGTACAAAAGTTATTAATTAAAGCAGCAAAATGTTACTGTCGGTGTTTGTACAGTTCGACTCTCGGAGTCCTGATGTTGGCCTTACTGTCCATTCCTCCTCTGTTGATGTTTTTTTTTTTTTTTATTTGTTTTTTTTTTTTCAGTTGAATTCTGTACAAGAATATTTTGCAATAAAATATGGAACTGTTTTTTAAAGACTGGATCATTTGTTTTATTACAGAAACATCATTCAACTGAAAGAATAAGGTTTTAAAGCTATTTTATGAGATTTTTTTTCTCAGCTTTGAAGATAAATTAGAGTTCAGATTGCCCAGAATGATGGCCAATATGTGGACTTTCTGATTTAAGCTGGAGCTGAACAGAATATTTCATGTTGGTGTAAAACATCCTCAGTTTGTACTAGAGTGGGACCAATCAGGCTTTTACTGGCAGAAGCCGATTTCTGACTTTCCTTGACCTTCTGGTTCTGACTCCGAAGTTCCTAAAAGAAACAAGATGTTTTATTAATGAACGAGGAGAAGGTTTGTTTCCAGTTCTCTTGTTTCGAGTCTAACAGGAAATGAAGGGATTACTAATTATTTTCATCCATGTCCCACACCTTTACCTATTCGTTTTTAAGGTGGTGTTTGAAGCACTTACAGACTGAAACTCTGGGTTTTGATACTTTTAACAAGTATTTTAAAAAATCCCTTCTTTTCTTTTTTACCAATCAAGTGTAAATTAGTTTCACATTTCTGATTGATGGGTATACCTCTAACCAGAGTACATATTACTTGTTGTTTCCTTCATAAGTCCTTATTTTAAAGTTTGTTTTTATGAATGAACGTCTTTGAGGCAGCAGTAACTTACTTATTTTAAATTGATGGGCTATTGTTGTAACGAAAGCTGTGCAAGGCGCCTTTAATTGAAATTCTAATTTTAGTTTGTCGTTTCAGAAACATCTTTGTGTCTGAAATAAAAATCTTCTACATATTCATGAAATGATGAGTCAGTTTTTGAAATTGCATGTTTGGTAAAATAAAGGGTTGTCCTCTTTTTGATTTATTATCCTGTTGTAAATTATATAAATACTTAGTATTTATGACTATTGCGTTATGAGGTAGATTTACAATATCTGATTATTGCTGTTCTCGGCCACCAGAGGAGTTAAAGAAAGTGGTGGGAATGCAGATGTTTCCTGTGATTTGTTCGTTTTCTTTCTGTTATTTTCTATATGAACTTTGATTCTTAAGCATTTGGCAGCATATCTGTAACAGTGAGCTGGAACAGCTGCAGGGGAGCCACTTAACATCCACTGAAACGTGATGTAAGCTGGCAAGTGGCCTCCAACTCACTGTCGTTTCAGACTTGTGTTGGTGTGTCAGAATGTGTTTGAAAGCCCTATATTTAGAAACTCTTTCCTGATTTGTTTTAAGTTTGTGATCCTGTTCTATCCTCGAGGGATTTATTTTTGTTTTAAATGAGACATGATCTCTGATCCCTTTCCTTCTTTTTCTTAGGAGCAAACAAAGATTTTTCATTTACACCTCAGATGCAAGACGCTTTCAACAACAGACTGATAGAAGAACTGCAGCATGTTGCTGCAAAGCTTGAATGATCTTCGCTTCCTCCAGAAGTCCAGTCTGCTCTCTCTTCTTATAGACGTCTTCACTGTTGCGTCTCCAGTCCAGTCTGTTGTCCAGGCGAACACTGAGCTATTTATATTCCTCCACTTCTTCTCCCATGATGGAAATATGGTTTGACCCGATCTTGTTCCTCCAGAAATACTGCTTAATACCTTCGAAATCTTTCTAAGAGCTTCATATTTATTTATAAATTGTCTTTTTGCTTATTGTATGTGGAGGTAATGATTGTTACTATCTCCCTAATTCCATTACTTTGTGTTCTTTTTATTTTTTTAACATTAAAATATTTTCTGATTTTAAAGGTTATTTTGTTCATTTGTCAACACAGGAGAAACCCAGTAGGGGAGAGCTCCACCTAGTGGTGGATAAAAATACTAATCATGAACTAAGACTTTCTGTTTGTGGATCTAAATAACAAACCAACAATCTACATTCTCCTTAATTAGTTCAGCACATTTTACATTTCTGTCCCTGTCTTATTGTTATTAACAATCAGCTATCTGTGTTACTTATTTAATTTAATTTAATTCTTTTTAAATCTCTAAATTAAAGGGGACTGGAGGGACACGATGTCTCCTATAGAGGGCGCACTTGTTTACAGTATGACAACCCTGCATTCATCTCCCATCAACAAAACATTCAAATAGCGAAAAACTGCACACCGTTTCCTCAGTTCAAACATTTTACATTTTTACAATTTATTTATTTATTTTTTTTTTTACTGTAAATAAAGCAGTTATGTCAAACTGCATATCATTATAAATCTTGAGGCCTGAGGTCCGGAGTGCAGCACTGTGAAATAGTATTTGTCCCCTTAAATATGTATTGATATTATTTTTGCACTTTAGGTCATTAAATAAATTTCAATAACAGATAAATATATCTTGAGTGAAAACAAAAAGCAGTTTCCAAATTATGATTTTGTTTCTTTAGAGGAAAATAGTCTATCCAAACGAAGCAAAGTGAAATAGTAATTGCCCTCCTTATTAAATAATGAATTAACTGTGACTAAACAACTATTAACATTTGGCACAATTTCTTTTAGATTCTGGGTCAATTACTTTTTCAGTTTTGTTTGAATAGCTTTCTTTTTTCTTTTTTTAATCCCCCTTAAAAATTGAAATTATAATTTCAAAACAGCTTTTTATTTTAATGTTAATCCAATACTTGTTTGATGATTTGAAAAATGTAAGTGTGGCAAAAAAGCAAAAACTGACCAAATATATTGGGAAGGAAACTCTTTAGCACCATGCAAGGTGAAAGTGTGGTTCTGCAACAGTATCCACATAATTACAATAAAAAATATTTAAAAAACAGTTAAAAGCTGCGAAATTGAAGATGCTGAATTTTCCATCTGTGAACAGGTTTGTGCTGATTGATGCTCACATTTTGATGATTTTTAAATCCCCACACTGGTTTCTGCAGAAACGCGTCTCTGAGTGACTTTCAGATCTCGACTCCCATCTTTATAACTTAAAGTAATTCTTGATTTTGCTAACAGGCCCAAACAAGTACCACTTTATAAAGTGGTACTTGTTGATCATGGACACAACTTCTTCATTTGGTGGTGACTTTATTATTTTTTTTTGGCAGATATTTAGCTTTTTAAGCCTTGCTGCCTGTTCTGGGTGTTTGGTCAGACGTTCCTGTTCCCTTACGGGAAAAATCACTTGCATGAATAGAAATACAAGAAGAGGAAATCGTTTCATTAGGTGAGAACAGAACTGAAACCCCCCCCCCCCCAAGCCTCACTTTTGTTTAAGCTCCTGTTTTAGATAGATGTGCTTCAGGTCATGTGTACCATTGGGTTGGATTAACAAAATAAGCTAAATTCATCAGTTTTTGAAACACTGGGCTAAAATTAGACTCTTCAACCCAAATATCCCACTAAAATTGAACTGAAACAAAGGTGTAAAATGTAAAATTTTGGTAATTTACCAATATGCAAAACTTCTTGACCACTTTAAAATATTAATAGACAATTTCATGTGGATGGCTCCTTCTTTTACTTTTTAATTGCACATATTTCCAGTTTAGATGGAAAGCAAAGTTGTCTTTTTAACAAAGTTGTGTTTCTGTATTGTGTATTCTGTATTGCTTGACTACATACATCATCCTTAAAAGTTCAATTATTTCAAGTTTTTCTTTTGCCATTACCATGTTACTTTGGTTAAAGGGTGGCGCCTCCCCTCTGGGTGAAGGGATGCAGCCTCAGTGACCGGTCGAAACGTTTGGATGGGTTGTACTCAAAGTTGTGAATTTCCCTTTGGGATTAATAAAGTATATTAATGCATTCATTTCTTTTTGTAATGATGGGGAAAAGTGCCAGCAAGCATTTGTAAAGTTGCCCATCGATGCTTCCTCCCATTCCAGTTGTTCAGTCAGAGCCGTTGTGGTGATGCTGTAGCAGAACAGGTTTTTTTTTTTTTCTAAATGTCCTCATTGACCTTTGAACGTCTCTGTGTTGCTCCTGGAATGTCTTCAGATTCTCTGGATTGTTTACTGAGAATGCATATCAGAATAAAACTGTGGATTTTATTTGTGTTGGGGAAAAAAACAGATAATAAAATCAAGCACTCAAGTTTTCTGCTAATGGTTGAGCTGTCAGTTTGCTCCCCAGCCTCTCATGTGGGCTTCAGCTGGAACTGTTACAAGAAAAAACAAGCATAGCAGCTTTCAACAACCACAGATTTTTTTTTTTCTTTTGTTTTTTCAGGAACAGCAAATTCCAGCTAAATGACACAGGAAACAGTAGCTTCTCCTCTGTCCTCCCACTGCCCAACAACATGGATAATTAACCTTACATAAAATTGTATCAAGAAGGAAAATACAACAAATGGTGACAGATGTGGCGTCTCGTTTAATTGATGATAATTAAAGCCATTTAAGAAGACAGGATCTTGTTCTAGTTTCATTGCGTTAATAAGAGATGGACTAAAGACTAAATTACTCCAACTTTGGACTTGGGGTTAAAAAAAAGGTTTGTGCATTTAGTGTTCAAAACATAAGACAGCTGTTTAAATCCAGACAAGACTCAGATCTCTGTGTTTGGATTTTACACACAATGCAAGCAAGCAGTCACTTACCCTCTATGGCATAAATGAAGCATACATTTTATGACCCAGAATTATGCAAAAATACTTTGATTTTTGCCTTTTTTTCAAAAAAAAAAAAACCCCAAAAAACTCTTAGTGTATTTGTAAACTGAATGAGCTTCACAATGATTTCCAATGAAGTGTAAAATGAAAATTCATAAATCTTCAATTTTACCTTGTCTCATTTTGTTCTCTGCTAAACAGAATATAATTTGTCCAAAAGCGAAGAAATGAAATGTATTTTGGAATAGCAAGAAAATTGCACACGTATGTGTGTTGTTCATGATTTGGCCCTTATGATATTGTATGTATTAAAGGGAAGAATGGTGTAAAATGCAAGTAAATATAATTTTCCTGCCCATACGTGACCCATGTCTGACTTTTTTTTATGGTGGTGTGAGCGGCCCTGTTCCCTGTCTTTGAAGCAACAATGAATAGAGAAACGTTTCTAGATGTTTTCATGGAAACCGAGATGTGGGGAACTGTCGGTAGTTTTGGATTCAACGTCCGGACTCCGCCAGATGAAACCCGGTGTTTGCACTGTCACTAAACACATGTTATCCCATCAACAGGTCGCGCTGAATCGACTGAGTCTCAGTCTCAATACAAACAACAACAAGCTCATCACCTGCAGCCAAACAGTTGCTGTAGATTTGCTAAAGTGCTATGCGTTGCTGCATTGTTTAGTTGCCAGGGGTTGTTGCTGTCGTGTAGGGAAGCAGACTGTTCCCTAGGCGATTGTCAAGCCTTACAAAGCTCTTGTACGGCAGCTCAGTGTAAGACATGAAAGTTTCTTTTTGATTATGAAAAACTCAGATTTGACATGTCTCATTTATATTAAAATGAGTGACATGAAGAGGGAAGAGGAGGAACAGAGGTCTTCAATAAAGTCTATTCTATTCTCAACAGCTTCAAGCTCAGTTTCTGTCAATCATCACACTGCTGATCATAAAACTTTCTCCAGTTAATATGAGATACATTACAGGGTTGCATTAATGTTAACATGTGTTTTATTATATTTACCGCAAATTTAAAATGTGTTATCAACAAGAATAAAAGTATAATAGGGAATATGCTTTTTTTTTTTTTTTTTTTATACCTCCACTGTAACAAATAGCTGGAAAAACTACAGCATGAAAATACAGTCGTCGTCAATATGATGATGATGGCAATTAAAAAGGCTTTTTAAATGTTCAGATCTGCTTTTGAAACAGAGCAGATTATGATTTACGTTTCACATTTTCAGTATTTATAGGTTTCAAAGCTCTAAAACGTGATTTTATGATGTCGCCCTTTCATTTCTCAGTCTGTATTGACCTTGTCTCTTGAAGCCTGTCTAGAAATTTCTTATCGGCTGCCTTTTGGCTGACACTTCGCTCCGTCAAGACTTCAGGGTGTGCTTCCTCTTCACCTCAGTATCTCATGGTCGATGAGATCGCACGCTCCGAGGTTACAGGGTTAATTTTTTGTAAAGGCAGGGCGAGAGCCAACAAGAGGAAAGCTCAGTCCTCCCCTGTTGTCACCCAGGGCTAACAGTAATAAATCCCTGAAGACGAGACTTGAATAATATTTCTCTGTTCAGTTATCATTTCTGCTCCTCCTCTGCAATAAGCTTCACTGCAAAAGTCTGAAGCACCTTCAACATGCTCATCATCGGATTCATATGATGGTTCAAAACTAACATGTAGTTGATGGATTTACCTGTTCTTCTTGTGGTGTTTTGGTGAACTAAATGTATGTTTCTTTGACCTGAAGCAATAACATTCAAACCTAATGTCATGTCCATAGAAGTGACTAATTTGTCTCGCAAACAAACTCAAAAACATCTTGCTAAAGTCACCTAAAGAGGAGCAACCTTTGGTTACAAGGCAACATGCAGCCCAGCTGACCTGCTTAAAGCCGTTGCTTTGCACGTTTCATCAACAAACCTAAAGTTGTTCCCTGCAGGAGAGTCTCCACACACACACACACACACACACCCACCCACACACACACACACACACACACACACACACCAGAACATGGTACAAAACAACCCCAGCCCAGCTGATATAAAAACTGAAGAGTCAATGATAAAGTTAGACCAGTTCTCGGAACGGGTCATAAAATGTCCACAAACATACCGCCTGGAGCATGACCTGCTGGTCCAGCTATCCTCACTTAGTCTGTAAACTGAGTTTGAATCCTATTGGACAAGAGCACAGCAATGTAAAGGTTGGGTTGATTCGCATGTTCAAATCGGGAGGCGCCTTGTTTTGCTTGGTGTTCCTTGTCTTTTCCAGGCTTCCCAGGATATTTCTGATGCAATATCCGCCAAGTAAGACTCAACTCTCTTGGTACCTGAGCTGAGGTGTGTGCGTGTGCAGGTGCATGCGTGTGCTTTAAGCTCTCCACACATGTATTTGTGTAGCTATGACATGTTTTCACCTTCCAGTTTCAGAAAAAAACAGCTCATCCAGCAATAAAAACACACTTTAATCTGCATCGCGACCTAAACAGTCGTGTCAGAGTGTGACCCTCGTTCACCTCCCTTCAAGCCGACCGCAGCTTTCAGTTCCTGCTTAACCATCATATCTTCCCACCCTCTGTCCCCCTGCCTGGAGACCTCCAGCCGGCCTGCATTGTTTTTAAGACCTGCTGTCGTCTTGGCTCACAGCAGATTTGTTAAGAAGGTGATCATTACTCGTGCTATAGGAGCATACGGCCCATATGTGGAGGGAGCTGCCGCCGCAGCAGATGGGTTAACTACATGGGAAGTTGGGTAATTACAGCTCAATGGCACCCAGATGCCGGGTGATGCTTCGCTGGAGCATACCGCATGCCCAGAGCCGGCCCAAAGTCCGATGAGCCCCAAAGAAGGGTTTTATTTGGGGGTGGAAGGCACATCAGCTGAAGATCCCCAGTCCCACCACCATGTCAAATCATTTCTGTTTTCTAACAGCAAATTAATTTTAAATAAGCAATAGTATCAGTTGCTTCACATTCTTCATCATGAATGCTTCACATTCTTCATCATCTTTTTTTCTTTCTAGTTATTTTAGTGAAGCTTTCCTGAGCACGTTTGACACTCCACATTTCTTAAAACACGATGAAAGAGTCAGAAGGTTCAGACGAGGGAAAAGCTGAACAGCATGGAGTGGCTTTAGGTATTTCAGCAGTTACACTTTGCTTCCCTATTGTGCCACAATGACTGTATTAAAAAGTGGATTGACAAAGCTGCTTGGCGAACTGATTAAACGTGAAGACCTCACTGTTTAGAGGTGGCTTTAAGTTTCTTAGTGTGTTGAATGTTATATGATGTGGGAGTTATGGCTCATCTGCTCTTTGACAATCACATCTGGTGAAAAGGACTTAGATACGGGAAGATTTTTGGAGGAGGGGCCAAATTTAATGTTGTGTTTACAAGCAACCATGAAAAAAAAGCTGCTATTCAGTCATTTATTCCCAAACAGATAAATGTGCATGAAATATTTTCCCGTCTTAATCACAAAATATATTAAGTTTGTTCTACATTATGAGCAACTACTCCCACTTAGTTGAGATTTTCTCATGTCTGTTATAAAAAAATATTTAAAATATTTGGAGAAGGAATAATCACTGTTGGTTACAAACATAAACGCTTTATCTTGGTGACCCTGGTAACCAAAGGTCAGCAAAATCTGCTTCTACCTCAAGCTGCTCTCATCCCGAAATGAAATGTTTGTTTTAAAAAGTTCTATTCAAACTTTTGGTTTTATTGCAAGAAAATTTTAAAATACTTTATTTTATTTTATTTTTTTTATGATGACTAACATTCCACTTTATTGTGAGTAATTGCACCGTTTTTTTTTTTTTTTTTTTGCTGATTATGATGAGTTTAATCCTTCCTGTCGATTTTCCTTTCATTTTAGTGAACAAAAGGTTTTGTCTCAGTGTTGCCTGGTCAAAAATGAAGTTTTTTGGGGGGTTTGGGTTTTTGGGGGTTCTGGGTAATGTGGAAAAAACCCCCAAACAGACAAAGTCAGGAAGGAAGGAAGGGACAAGGAGCATGACAAAATGGCATCGTCTCCTGCAGCTGATGCAGCTGCATCCCAGCGAATGCAAAGTTATTTGCATAGGAAAATGTAAGGGATGCTTTCAGGAGACAGCGTATTGTGTTTCCTCATTATTCATTCTGTCCTGTGCTCCAGAGAGTACGGATTAGAAATACAGGGTTACATCATGCTGACATGCAGCTTTAGGCTTGATGTTTCTTCGTGCTACAAAATGAATTGTTATAGGCTAAAAAAAAAAAAAGAAGTTTTAGTTGAATTTATTTTGTGCATTGCTTCAAACATGTCCACATTCAAACACCGGGACGCATCTTCACATAACCATTTAGATATTAGAGTGTGCTGGGAATAGTATGAAAGTCATCTCTTGTTGCCATGGCTTCCTAATTTTAGGAATATCCATGTTTTGCTCTCTTGCTACAGCTCTCCTTTCATGCAACCTGACTGATTTGCCTCCTATGCAAATGTCAACTGAAGACAGAAGTCGCAGGGGAGAATCAGGAAAGCCAACAGGAAGAGAGAAAAAAATCCTTTTAGGTAAAAGGAAATGTTTGTTCACACGGCAAAATGGCTTCAAAAAGTAATGTTTTGCCTCATTATGTTTTGCATATGTCAACCAAATGACCGAATGCTTCTGTCAGTGGTGCACCCAGATCTTTCATACAATTTTGCATTCAACTAAAGAGCAAAAAGATAACAATTAAGATGCCTTCCAAAGTCAAAAATCAACATCTTTCAGACACCAAGAGAAGGCGTGAGATATAATGTTCATCACAGGAACAAAACGGGTCAGGTGTTCAGAGATAAGCGGTGAGGAGAGGATTTGAAATCCCACTTATATTCACACTTCACATCCGTTACAGACACACCTCGCCTGCTGACTTATGCCATTGATAAAAACCTTCTCCTCAACCAACAACCAAATGATGCTAATCTGTTACTGCTTGTAATTTGTCAACTTTGACCTGGGTCTGTGTGTTTGACAGTCAGTTTGACAGGGAAAGATAGCAAACATGGGAATTTCCACATGGAGTGAATGGTTGTTTTTGCAGAAGAGGTTTGTAACCTAAGGGGATATTAAAATGGTTACCATGACAGTGCCTTGTAAAGGCTGTCGTACCACTTCAACATTTTCATATTTTGTCACGTTACAAGCACAATCCGTAGTTTTTTTGGGTTTTTTTGTCAAATAAGAATCTCAAATCTGTGGCATGTGCAGATTTTCTCCATCTGCCATCTGACAGCTGATATTTAGTTTTGATGATAATATTTAACAAAATGTAATGTTTATTTCTTGTTTCGTAATTGGTGATGTTCTAATGTGGTAAAGCACTTTGAACTGCCTTGTTGCTGAAATGTGCAGTACAAATAAACATACTTGATTTGACTAGCTTTGCCTGTGTTTTAGAGTCGTACGCACACAGACTGTTGATTTCTAATGACAATGGATTCCTTCTTCCTCTTCAATAAAGGCCAGATATATGAATATTACCACATATTCTCCTACATAAGCTGTTGGCGGCTTATTTTATAACCTAACTCCACTTTAAACTTCTCTACAACTTTCTCCCTGACCTGTGTCTTGGTCTTTGTGATGCCGTAACGTTCTACAAGGAACTTTTAATGGAGCAGTTGCAGGGATTTTGCAGGGGGAGTTGAATGCAAATGCACACCCCATTTAAAAAAAAAAAGGTTAAGAAGCAGCATGTCCTTTTTCTTCCATATGTGAATTTTTGCTCTACTTTGTGTTGGACTCTTATAATGAAATCCCAAAACAAGACGTTGACATCTGCTGTCGCAACGAGACAAAGTGAAAGAAAGTTCAAGCGGCGTGAATACTTTTGCAAAGTGCTGTAAGTTAGACAGAGGGATTATTATTATGTGTGTATATGATGAAAGCCATAGAGATCTTGAGAATAAACATGCAGTTATGGTCACATGAATAAAAGCGAGCATATTGTTAAATGATAATAACAGCAACAATCAGTGGGGAGATGGCTTGTATTCACACTTACACACACACACCACACACACACACACACACACACACACACACACACACCTTCCTTTGAAGTATATGTGTGTGTATGTTGGCATGCTCTCTGTCTGCGGTCCCTCCCACATGAATAGCGCCAGGCCCTGTGCAGTCGACAGCTGTCAGCTTTGAACGCCCAAAGACAAAAAGCCTTAAATCCAGCGACCTCCCCTCTTTCATGTGTTCACCTGATACCACGATTCCTCGCCTTACTGTTACTCTGTTCAGCGCTGTAGCTCCAGGCCGCGGCTCATTTCCGCCGCTCTGTATAGTCCAGGGATCCGTGAATAGTTTCATGCAGATCGACAGCTAAATGGTGATTAAGAAAAAATGATGGCATGCCGTGCAGAAGTCATCAAGACAGCGTGTTGTGGAAAAAATCTTTAATTTCTTCAAATTTTACTTCCAAGGTCATCATTCTTGTGAAGACTCACTTAAAAATTATTGCAAATTTTCAAGAAATTTATGCGAGGCTAAGAGATAGTTGATATCAACAGCACACCACCCAGTGAGCTGGGCAAGAAAAAGGAGCAATGTGTCATCTTCTGATAAATTCAGCTCTTACTGCAGCTATCTAATCTCACACTGACATTTTCAGACAAATACAATCTTTAATTTGGGGGACCACATGTTAACATTTTTAAAAAAGCAATATTAAATATAACTGCACTTCAAAGACGCCAAATTTTACCAAGTATTTCTGGTCTAATTTCTAGTGCAATTGTCTTAGTACACTTGAAATAAGACAAAACTAATTTACAAATATCTTTTCAGCAAGATGTAGGAGCTTGTTTTAAGTTAATAATTCATTAATATTGAAAAAAACTCAACTTGTTCCATTGACAGATAAATTCATTTATATCAAGACATTTTCCCATGTTTCATGTGAACTAATCTCGCAGAGGCACTAGAACCTTTTTAATCAAAATTAAGGAACTATTGACTCAAGCTCCTATATCTTGCTGAAAAGTCACTTCTAAGTTAGTTTTGTTTTATTTCAAGTGTACTAAGATATTTTCACTGGAAGTTAGCCCAAAATTTTCAGGCAAGATTTTGTGTTTTTGCAGTGTGAATTTATCTTAAATTCCTACTTTATTATTTTTTTTCTGAGAACTTCTGCCTGTTAATGCATGACTTCCTGTTTCCCTGTAATACAAAGACCTACGTCATTTAGTCATCGGCACCTTGGGCCCATATTTACTTTATCACCAAGCAGAACATGGAGCTCACCAAGTCTGTATAACATCCACCAGATGCTATTTACATGCCAAACGTTTGTGTTGTGCATGATACCAGCTAAAAAACTAACACACCTTTTCGAGCCTACCATCTCAAATGTAAACATGTGAAATATGTTAACCTCTCCTGGTATGTGCTTGCTGTACTACAGAACCAAGCTAGGCTTATAACCTTTTGTGTTAAAGTTTATTATCTAGGCCTTGGTTACCCTGAGCTTTCTCAGTACTTTTGTTGCAATAGACCACTTTTCCTTCCTCTGTTTCTTTCTCTGATCATACATTACACCCAATTATTGCTACATTAAGTGTTTTGTTTGTTTTCGGTTCTGTTCTTCTTTATAGAAGTGACATTTCTGTTAATCTGTGGGGCCTTCCTGGAGGGGCCAATCAGCTCAGTAGCATCATGTCGTCGTTCCTTTCCACTGCCTCCATCTTGATGTGAAGTTAATTACTCAATGTAATCAGCTGTGCTTCAAGGACAACTTCTTCAGTAATCTGAACATGACTGTATTGTACAATTGGGATATAACTGAATCTAGTAGAAAAACGTTTCAGTGAGCTGAATAGATTACAAGAAAGAATCCAGGATTTTGGAACAAAGAAGAATAGTCAAAGATCCATTATGTGATTCTTTCTATAGGCTAAGAGGATTTTCTGGACAGTCAACAGTGGCTGATAATTAATAGGTCAGTGGTAATTTGATTTAAAACAGGAATTTTTTCACCTTTGTTCAGAATAAATGTCCTCAAGTTAAATATTGATTGTGAGATTATGCTGCTACAATTAATCCATTTTGAAACATCTTACATATCTTTTACAGGACTGCCAATAAATGTGGAGGGTTCTTTATCTAGAATATTCATCAGAACTTTTGTTTACTTAAAATATAGCGACGTGTGCTGTTGTTGCTACAATTGAACAAGTATCGGCTTATTTTTTAAAATTCCTCTTTTTTTAAACGCTCAAAAGAAAAGGTTTCAGTTTGGCTCAGGTTGCAAATTGGCACCCAAACAGATCTTCTGGTTTCGATACCTCCCATGCCCCTCATTCACTCTGACTAAAAAGCACCACAGATGAAAGCTAAAAATAGGGCTGTGTGTTTGGAAGAAGATCCGGGAGTCTTGGAAGTGTGTATGATAACCTAGGCAGTCTGCCCTCTGTGTGTCCGTCTGCCTCCCATTCACTCAGGGTAATTAGAAAATCTTCAAGGCAGGAGCTACTTGGCTTTGTGTATCTAGGTGTGTGTGTGTGTGTGTGTGTGTAGTTTGTGCATGAGGAGGCAGAGGCCCAATACTGTACCAGGCAAAGGTTTCCACCAAATCGTTCTTGCATAACTCAGTGAGCGATAACACCGGTGCATTCCTCTCAACACATATCACAGCTGGCAGCATCTTTGCTTCACTTTTTCCCAGCTCTCTTTTTCAATGCAGTCCGTCTGAGCTGGAGAGCATAAGGGTCCCACTGTGAGGGGGGACAGGAATTAAGCCGCCACTTTGGAGGATTCCCTCTGTGCTGCTTTGTTTAGCGGAGATGAAGAGATGTGGGGGATCGTCGGGGCTGCAGGTTACTGCGTTCATCAGGAGGTAGGTCAGCAAGGGTTACAGCTGCAGGTGTTCCTGTGTCTACTGAAAAACCTTGTCCTTCCAATCTGATTTGAGACAGTCTGGGGAGACGCTTCTCCCAGAGACACTGTTTCTATTGACACTTTCTTCTGTTTAAACTTTCAGTGGCTGCTTCAGTTTTAAAAAGTATAAGTATATATTTATAAATCAACCAGGCACATGTAAACCCCCTAGCATCATGGATTGCATCATGTACGGCATTCCAATACACACCAAAGTCTTTAAAAAAAAAAAATGGTTGAAGCTGTCAGACGAGTGGATATTTGATCATTTTATGCTTTTTTCTGGCAAAATTAAAGTGTTTTCATTCAAACCTTGTTTAATGTGAGGGTAACATTATTTAATGTCACCCTCACATTAAATAATGTGATTGTGTTTAATTGAACATCCTCAGTGAGCGATTACATTTTCAGCCGATGTGGTTCGCTTTCACACTCAACTTATGTCAAATGAGCCAAACCCTTTGAAAAACCTGTTCCTCCAACTTGCCTGTGGTGGCGCTGCACCAAGAGCCAGTGAAAGAAATGACTTGAAAACTTCTGAAGAAGAGTCTGAGTGCTTCCTCTTTCACAAAATCTAAACAAAAATGTGGTAGCGTCTGATTTTTAGAAGTTATAGAAATTCCTTTTTGTCTTTGGCAAAAGTCATTTCTCCTGCTAGTGCTAGACTGCTTTGTTTGATTGTATTTACCCAGAATGCCCTGCGCCATAGTCTGCTTTCTGCTTTTGGAACAGTTTCCGGTCCGCTTGGCGTTCACATATGCACTTGAATTGCACCAGAGTTCACTACTAGGTTTTTGAACTGACCACAGTCCGCTTTTGCACATCAGAGTTTGATTGTGCACTCACTTCTCCCCAAACGAAGCAGACTGTCTGGACCAGAGGTGTCAAACTCCAGACCTCGAGGGCCGTTGTCCTGCAGTTTTTAGATGTGCCACATGTACAAAACACTGGAATGAAATGGCTTAATTACCTCCTTCTTGTGTGGATAAGTTCTTAAGAGCCTTGATAATGACCTAATTATTCTATTCAGGTGATGCAGCAGAGGCACATCTAAAAGTTGCAGGGCCTCCAGGACTAGAGTTTGACACCTGTGGTCTAGACAAATGGACTAAAGTTCGATCAAAAGGACTAACCGGTGTCATCCTGCACTATGAGATAATAGATTGTATAAATATGGATATGCAGGGTGCACAGGCCATAAAACACCACCATTAAGCAGTGTATATACACTCTTGCTTGCCAAAACACAACCTTTAGCTGCACTCCCATCACCCGATGAGCAGCTGGCCTCCATGGCTGCTGGTCTCCCATAGGCTCTCGCAGGAGAATATAACACCTCTCTGTTGGTTTCCGATTGGCTGAGAGCACTGCATGAACCGCCGATCCCAGTGTCTGGAAAGTTGCAGTGTTTACAGAGTGGCGCCCTGATCCAAAGGGTGTGTTTAGAAGGTTGTAAAGCTCTGACTGAGAGAGCCGAATGTGTTAATGTGTAGCTCTCCTCCTGTGGCGCGGTTGAGAGGCTGAGACGCTGGGGTAATGTTTAGGCCTGTGGACTTTGGTACTTATTTCTTTCTGATTCACACAAATGAGTCAAATGTGGTGATCATTTACTCACAGTGAGAGGCCAAGTAAGCTCTTGAGGACAAACTCGGAGTTCTTCTAGGTTGAATTGGATGCAGGGCGAATAGAGGGGTGTGTGAAGTGTTTTAGATTTTTCATCTTCAAACTGACCTCCCTAGTTACGCAAGCTCAATACTCTATTTATGCTGCCTGTGTTGCTCAAAGTAGATTTCATTTGTTTTCTTTGCTCCTTCACACTTTTTTTCATAACAGTGTTTTAGGCAAAACAGATCTGTCCAAAAGCACTTAGTCATCCTTCTTTTTCTTAGCTTCCAAGAAGTCAGATATACTTACATGTCTTTGCATGCATGAACCTAGTATTCGACCAACCCTAACCAGAGTCCACAAGTAGAAATGGTGGCAGTGGGTCCAGCTGTTCATGAAGATTCATTTTCAAACAGATTTGTTCACTGATGACTGCTGTGCAACCCTGGATGGTCCAGATGGACGCAGTAGTGGATTGGTGGTGGACGGCCACCACGTCCCAACACGGCTGTGACATCAGCAAGGAGGTGGTGGAGTCATGCTTTGGGCTGAAATCATGGGGGGAGAGAGAGAGAGAGCTGGTCGGCCCCTTCAGAGTCCCTGAAGGTGTGAAAATGACCTCAATAGGGTTACGTAATAATAATAGGTTGTGCATAATAATTTGGAGCAGTGCATTTTGAGTTTTTTATTTTTGAAAAAAAAAACTGTTAGCTAGCTTTGTTCAGTAAAATTTCATTTATACTGTAATAGTTCATGACTTGAAAATTATACTGACCATCATTTGCATTGAATATTTAAGAAAATTTGAGAAAATATCACTTGCATAATAATTTGGAACACGGTGTAAAATTATCACTTAAAATAATGTTTAAGCAGATATTAAACATATATCTCATTAAGCCCACATTTCCTTTGCTTTTTTTTTTGGTCTGATGTAATATTCCAATTTTAAATGTCTTGTTTTCATTTAATGTAAATCAAATGGAAGAAACTCATAGTTAACAGAAATAAAAGGTTTCAAAGATTGATCTGTGTTCAATTAATCTATATAATGTGTTCCACAGAAGTAAGTGGTCATTTCAATAATATCTTAATGTATTGAATGTGACTGTAAAATATACAACAAGTTTTAAATAATCAACTGGAAAGTTTACATTTGTTGTGAAAAGCCCCTGCCAATGGTTCTAGTTTATTTGAAAAGCAAAACAAAAAGACTTTTCCTTTCAATGACTATAATAAAAAGCAACACAAAACAAATAGTTGACAAATGTGTGCATCACTGATATGCGCTAATCTGTTCAGCTATCAGATCGCTCTAGCTGATCTTCTCTGTCCTCTGATTTGTGTTGTCTCATTTGCGTACTGTTTTTTTTTTTTTTTTTTTTTTTTGCACCTCTCCAGTTGCAAACACTTCCACACTTCAACTAGAACTTCTTCCTCCATTTCTGTGCACACATGAACACATGGCAGACTCAACTACAGCAAAACATGTGACAGCTATAAAATGTAAATATTAATCATTTGGAGCCTTTTACAGTGCCTATGAAAAGCATTCACCCTTTTTTTAAAAAAAGATTTTGTTGGCTCTAGTGACGTTTTATGGGAGTGATCAGACAGTGCGCAAAGAGAGAGGGCAAAGGTCAGGCCGGGACTCGAACCTGTGACCTCCGTATGTGGGTTGTGATCTCTACCTGCCACATCTCAGCACCCTAGTGTTCACCCTCTTGAACATTTCCCTCTTTTGATTGATATTACAAATCAATCATGGTCAAAAAATTTAGGGTGTTTGGACAAGAAATTTACAAAGAAAATCCATTAACATCAAAGTGAAAACTGATTTCTACAGAACAATTGCAATTAAATAAAAACATTGAACATCCAAAAATATTTTTTATAAGCATTTTTATATTGTATGTTGCCTAATTTGGCAGCCAGGAATGATTTGTGTATTTGTATGTGATATTTGAAGTCAATTTTTTCATAAAAAGTATTTTGTAATTTTCCCCCATTATGGCAAAAGTAAAAGTGCACAAACTAGTTTTACAATTTAATCAAATCTTTAAATGAACATGTGACTCTGCAGGTTTGTTGATGATAAAGCTCTGATGAATGTTTTCATTTTACAGATTCTGCATTCAGCTGCAGCCGGATGCTGTTGTTTCTTTTGCGCTTTTCAACCATGTTGTCGCATTTTTGCCTACGATCGTTTCAATTTGGTTCCCCGTCTCTCTGCAGCCTTCATCATATGTCTGTGTTTGCATGTGTTTGGCTGCATGGTGTTGCCCATCAAAACACAGCAGCTGCCCATGCATGGTGGGATTCAGCCGTTCCTGATGGGAGTTGACAGAGAAGGCTTGAACGACACGTCACTGCTGACGAGGTGAAACTGAGCGCTCACGCTGGAAAGATATGCTGGAAAATGAATGAATTACAAATAAATAATGAAGAGGAAATCTTATTTTGTTGGAGATCTGTTTAGTTTTTCTGCTCACAGTTTAGCATATAATGAAGTATTTCTTCATATTTCGCCTTCAATCTACCAAACTTTCATAAGGTTTCCAACTGAAGTCACACTTATGCTGCAAAAATAAGACTTTGATTTGTATCCTAAAAGATTTTAGACTTGACTTGTACTCGTGGTTGGAGACTTGAGTTTTAGTAACAGTTTATATCTAAAGTAGTGAAGCCAGAGAGTTAAATAGATACTGCAGCTGCAGAGCTTGTTGTGTTGAAAGGATGAGTTTGATTATTATCAATTGGATCACAATGACTCATAATAATCTATTTATGTTTGCTGTAACTTCATTATAATGACCACATGGATGTCTCTTCAACTCAATGACTTATTAAATTACTGTTGATCATCTATCACTATTAAGCCGTTTTTAACATAAGGTCACTTGAGGCTCAACATTTCAAAATAAAAGCACTTTTGCTTTTATTCAATTAGACTTTATCATCATAACTTACTTCACTATTTCTTGTTCATTGTGTTGCAGTGTACTGTATATTTGAACATTTTCACTATTAATTGAGAATAAAAGCTTTCTATGTAGATTTAGAAAATAATTTCCTTAAAAAATCCCAAATCTTAACACTGAGAGTGAAGAGAAGGAAACTCTTTAAACCACAGTAAATTTAATATCTTTCTTTGAATTAAATGTTTATTTATTTTCTTGAAGTATTAAATATAACATTTGATCAATTGTCACCATAATATAATCTTTTACAAGTTATTTTGAATGCTGTATTAAATGCTAAATGATTAATGCTTAATAGCTAGATTTATATTCCTAACTTCTTGTAATAGTTTTGGCCTAAAGACAAACAGGAGAGGTTTGGACTCTTTAAAATATCATTGATTCTTTTACAGGGTGAGGAATGTTTTGTCAGCATAAGGCAAAGTTTGTAAAGTGTACCCATAGTAGAACTCACACTCCAATCAGAACTTCATATTTTACATCATGTTTCAATGGTTTGGCAAGTATGGAAAATATAACATAATACTCACGAATTAATAAATTCTAAAGTTAGTTAAAGAGATCAATGCAGAAAGAAGGACTGGCGCTGTGACGGTTTTTTGTTTTTGAGAAGTTCAATGTCAGAGGACAGCTTCCTGCTTCCTGAACCAACATTGCATGTACTCACTTACTCACTCACTCACACACACACACACACACACGCACGCACGCACGCACACACACACACATACACACACACACACTGCTCCTTGTGGGGACTGAAGCCTGGTCCCCACAAGGGGAAACGCTGTTTTTGGGTCAGGGGTCAGGTTTAGGACTAAGGTGTGAATTGAGTTTTGGTTAGGGTTAGGTATGTAATGGTTAGGGTTAGGATAAGGGTAAGGGCAAGGTTTAGGCTGTAGAAATGAATGGAAGTCAATGGAAAGTCCCCGCAAAGATAGCTGCGCAAACATGTGTGGGTCCCCACAACGTAGTATGTGTCAGGAAAATGGTCCCCACAAGGTATTAGAAACAAACGCACACACACACACACCACACACGCACACACGCATCGTTTCCCCCTGTTGCCTGTCAAACACACCTGCAGACCTGCTGGTCGGGTCAAGTTTCAGTCATTCACGGTCGAGACGTTGAAGTTTGTTTAGGAAATGAGAGTAAATGCTAACCTGCAGCTCGTCGTTCATTGTGTTCGTCTTTAAACAGCGAGCTGGCCGCTCCTTCTTCGGGCCCAAACTTCGGTATTGTCCTGCTTTTAAAGGGCTTGTGTGTGTTTGCTTTTAGGGCATTATGAGGTGCTATGTTAGCGTAGCATCTCCAAACACACCTGTCTGTTTCGTCCAAAAGGCCTGTTGTTTGATCCTGTGCGATTAGCCCCCTGTAATGTGTTTACTGAGACATTAGCATTAACAGCAGTGACAATTGTGTTGTATTTCATTCAGTCAAGCTCTAATTGACATTAACAAAGAAAGGAGTGCCCAGTATGCCAGCTTTTTGTGTCTGTGAGGTAGTGAATGGAGGGAGAGACAGACAGAGGCAGCACAGAAAGTTTGCAATATTTTGATTTACCAGATATATTTGGCGTTGCAGTATATAGCTTTTATAACATGCTTTATTTTTATTTGACATATTTTTACATATTTGTTAAAACTATTAACAAATATGTTAATAGTAAAATCGAGCTCCTCTGCCTCCTACGTCCTGTATGAATGCACAGCTCTGACAGAAACAGCCAATCAGAGACAGGAAGAGGACCTCCTTCTCTACTGTGATACAGCTGGTTCATCACATCACAGCCGGATGTGGTGAATGCTAAGGCTAGTTAGCATAGTCACCAATGACGGTGGATAAATGGTTTCCCTGGTAAACAACAATAAGTCGTTTACTCATTGAGCAGTGAGTACATGAGGGTGATTGACAGTGCTGACATGCTCCCTCTGACTGTGATTGGTTGTATTTGATCAAGAGTAGCGCTTTTCTGCAGATAACAATGGTAGGACTGAGAGGAGATGGAGGAACTAGATCTTTTCACAGATGATCTGTCTCATACTAATGTCACGGCCTGGTAACAGTTTGAACAAATATGTAAAAAACAAACAAACATATTTTTGTAAAAAGTTACATACTTTTAGCTCAAACCAGTTGAGTTGAATTCATCATCACTGTGAAGAGCCACACAGAAATTTCAAGATTATCTTTACACCACATTAATGAAGCAGTTATTTTTCTCACACCTTAAGGCTCTTAGTGAAACAGTGTTTAATTTGTACAAGTGTCTATAGGTTTGGTTTGTACTCGGTTGTAGATGCTAATTAGACGTAGCTTGTTTAAAGCATAGCAAAAATTCATCAACAAACATACAGAAAACTTTTGAGCTCCGTCTGCCAAACCAGCGGATGTGAAGGTGTGAAGCATGAAGGACAATTTGCTGCTGTGGCTCAATTTGTATTTGAGGTGGTGACCTCTAACATTTACACATTTTACACCGTATGTTAAACATTATTTTGGTGTAATACCCCAAGATAATCACTGGCCCCCATTTAGCTCTCTTTAAAAACTCCCTGGATTCCTGCTCAGTTGATACGTCTGTTTTCCAAAGGTACAGAGACCGGTTCAAATTTCAGTAGTCATTTATTTCAGATTGAAAGGTTGTATGGCAAAACCAACTTTAGTATCTATTCCCAAATATGTTTTGAGCTCCAAGAGCATCAGGACTCTGTAACTTAACACCAAGAAGAAATTAACCAAGCCATGAAGAGCAAAAGCTTGATATACAAAAGCAGACTGCTGTGCAGACTGAAGCACTCTGAGCAAGAAAAAAGTTGATGCATGTTGTGTCCTGCTCGACCAGAGCATTTGGATAAGCAAATCCTCCACCAGAAGTAGAGGCAGCCAGTGTTCATAAGATAAAGAAGTCAATAAAAAGCTAAAGCAATACAGTAGCACACTATGCCAAACATTTCAAATACTTTTTGTGTAGAACAGTTATGATTTCACTCAAAGGCTCTGCCAATTTTTTGACTTGCCTGGTTGTTTGGGGAGAAAAAAACTAAATTCAAATGTCAGAGTTTTTATTAATCTAAATCCAAGTTTCTGGATTATTGAAAAGGCTTCCACAGTGGACCCCAAAAACTTAAAAACTGAGGTCTGTGTTTGATTGAAGGGTGTGTTTGAATGTTAATGCAAGCAAACCAGCCACCACCCCAAAAGCAGGAAATGGGCCATAGTGTGGGGCATTCTGGGTAAATAAAACCAAAGCAATTGTGGAAGTCTAACATGAGGATGGCTTGTGGTCTCTTACCAATGACAAAAGAGAAATCCAGCAATAGCTAAAATCTGACGCTCCTTCCTTCTTGTGCTCATGTCTTCTTTGGAGGTTTTTGTATCGTTTCCTTCAGTAGTTCTTGGTGCAGCGCCACCACAGGCAAAGGGGGTTAATGGGGTTTTTCAAAGGGTTTGGGTCATTTGACACAGTGCACTGTACCAGCTGGAAACATAACAAATGTTGCAATTTTGGTCCCCAATCAAATCAAGTCTACTGGATTATCAGCTGTGAAAACACGTTTCCCGACCTATGCAGAGCTGCACGCTTGTCTCTGACTCACTGAAAGCCTTGACTTGTAAATGTACACTGGATAATGATCAGCCTCTCCCACAGAGTGTGTCATGGGGTCAGTGTGCAGGGTAACAGCAGGTTGTGCTCATGATGCAAGACATGTTTGTGATGTGGAGGTTCTTTGGGGAGTCACGGTTCAGGTGAAGACACCATCAGGAAGCAGCCCATTGGTACCAGTTACCAAGGAACACAGCCCCTCCCCACTCCAACATCTTCACATGCACTGCTTCACTTCCTCTGCAGGTCAGGGCCATGACAAAAACATGATTACAGACCACAGCAGGCAAATTGGTGTGACTGGAAGTGGATAAAGACATTGGAAGGCATTAGATAATTGTCATGCTTGTAATGTGTTCTCTTAAATTGCAAAGGCATTATGTCAGATGTCTTATATCCAATTTGGCAATGCAGAAATTGGATATAAATAACATAAAAACAGGCAAAACAGAAAGCTTGTAACAGTATTTATACCCCTTGGGGTTTCTAACACATAATACAAACTTCTATGTATTTTTTGTAGTCGGATCACAAAGCAGTAGATGATTATAAAGTGGAAGGAAAAGATAAATGATTTTGAACATTTCGAATTGAAAATAGAAAAGTAAGACATTCGCATTCAGCACTCCTGAGTCAACAGTTTGCAGAACGACATCTTGCTGCATTTAAGGCATCGATCCCTCAGGGTCTCTGAACGGGGTTTTATTTATTTATTTTGTCTACTCTTTCTTTCTTTTTTTGATAAAAGAAAATAGCTCAGGCTCAGCCAAACTGGACTCAGACCATCTTTGACCATCATTTTAAAGTCTCCATAATTGCACTTAACCCTTGACTTTAACTGGACCATTCTGTAAACATCATTTAATTAAACTGCCTTCTGTAGTCCTTGCTCTATGTAGAGAGTTGTCACCCTGCTGGATGGTGAACCCTTGCTTCAATCGCAGATCTTTTAAAGTCCCTAACAGGATTTTATCCAAGAAAGTAAACCCAGGTCATGATGCTGCCACCACCGTGTTTCACTGTGGAGAGATGCTGACGTATTGTTTTTGTACCAAGCTTGTCTTTGGGAAATTTGACCCATTTGGCTTCAGAAAACAGGGAAATTGTTCTTCCTCAAGCTTTGAGAAGACTTTAAATTTAAGAACTGAGTGTTTTCTTGGGAAGGAAAAAACTTTTAGTTTACATTCCATCTTCTTGGTCCAGACATGTGGAGGAAGCAGGATAACAAATAATATAAAGATAAATAGACGTGAAAAATTTATTTCCTTCAGTTAAATAGAACAGAATATCTATCGAGGTTCAAAGGGTTTTAAAATTATCTGTATTGTCAGACTGCTTTGTGTCATATTAAATGTATTTGTGTTTGTGGCTGTAATGTAAAAAAAAACATTCAGGGGTATGAATACTTGTTTTTCTGACAAAATACTGAAATCCAAGCGTATTACTAATGAAGATTTTGCTCCACAATTTCACATGATTTCATCACATAAAACTGTCATAGAAGCATTTCATTACATTGCTGCCTTTTGCTGCTAAATCACTGCTGGTAAAGAGAAGAAGGGATTCAATTAAGTGGGATTTATAGCCTGGGAAGATGCGCCGCTCTCTGTAATCCTCATCGCCAAATCCTCAAGCCAAAGCATATATCTGAGCTGAGCAGAGAGGGAGTTAAGGAGAAGAGCGATGTTCACCAATTGCACTCAAAAAGTAAAAGGGAGGACAAGAAGGCTTAGAAGGAAATAAATTCTTTATTATGTTTAATCTTCATGGGGGTCAAACGACGTGAGATGAGTGGCAGCAATAAAAGAAGGTTTCTTACAATGCTTACTGACGGTTCTTTAATATCGGTCGGCTTGGTCATTTTACATTTATACAAACTAACTGAAGGGCTGGTCACTTTCTTGTGATCTTTTTAAGGTATTCTTAAATGTTTGGCAAACTTTTTACTAATTTTCTCTCCAGTCCTTTTAACTGACACTGACAACATATAGTGTGGCTTAAAAGTGAGTGAAGAAGTAAAAAAAAAAACAAAAAAAAAAACTGTCAGGCATAAAAAAAATATTCATAAAAAATTGACAATTTTTCAAAGAATTTTCAGGAATAGAAAAATTGATCAAAATAGCAGAAAGATTCATCATTGGTTGATCAGATCAAGTTTGCTGCAAACAAACAAAAAAAAACAACAACAAAGCAAAGTCTGTCAATATAAAATTTACTGTTGGTTCTTTGATAAGCTGCTGTTACGTGCAAAGACATGACTAGTTTATCCCTTGAGATTAGAATTGATTTACGCCTCTGAAAATGGCCAAACACGTGTGACTGAAAAATAGTGAGACAGAATCTGGTTAAATGTTATCAGGAAGTTCAGGAACACAGCAAGTCGTTTGCCATAAGATGAAGTCCAAAATTCAAGCAGTGGCCGAAATGAACATTTTCTCATGAAAGATTTGGGTCTGTCAGGAATCCAAACCTGCACTGACTGTCTTTAGGCCAAAATCATTGCAAGAACAGTTAAAATTTATCTTTGAATCTATTAATTTTCATGAACAATTGATCTATTCTTCTTTTAATTAATCTATTTAATTCAGCATTTATAAAAGCTGTTTCATATTATGACAACTGGTCAAGGATTATGTTCACCACTTCAAAGAAACTTAAAGAAAAGATGACAGAAACCTTGTTCACAGCTTCACTATATATTGCACTTAATGTGGTTCAGAAGGTTTTCTTCTGCTCAATCTGAGCTTGATTTAAAAAAAAAAAACAAAATTATGTTCGCATTTTCATTTCAGGCTTCCGATTCTATAGGTTTAAAATAAATAAACAATATGAACAAGAGTAATAGTCTTAAACTTCTAATTGAACGAAACGGGAAGTGCTTTTATTTGAATATTTTCAGCCAGAAGTGTCCTTATCTTAAAAATAGCTTAACAATGATAGACTGTGGGATATATTTTATTCTGAAATGATCAAAAGTAATTTAATACGTAATTGAGTTGAAGAGACATCCATGTGGTCATTATAATGAAGTCATAGCAAACATAAATAGATTATTATGAGTCATTATGATCCAGTTGATCACAATGACTAAAATCTAAAATCTTTTAGGATACAAATCAAAGTCTTTTATTTTTGCAGCATAAGTGTGACTTCAGTTGGAAACCTTATGAAAGTTTGGTAGATTGAAGGCGAAATATGAAGAAATACTTCATTATATGCTAAACTGTGAGCAGAAAAACTAAACAGATCTCCAACAAAATAAGATTTCCTCTTCATTATTTATTTGTAATTCATTCATTTTCCAGCATATCTTTCCAGCGTGAGTGCTCAGTTTCACCTCGTCAGCAGTGACGTGCCGTTCAAGCCTTCTCTGTCAACTCCCATCAGGAACGGCTGAATCCCACCATGCATGGGCAGCTGCTGTGTTTTGATGGGCAACACCATGCAGCCAAACACATGCAAACACAGACATATGATGAAGGCTGCAGAGAGACGGGGAACCAAATTGAAACGATCGTAGGCAAAAAAGCGACAACATGGTTGAAAAGCGCAAAAGAAACAACAGCATCCGGCTGCAGTTAGATGATGTTTGTACGATGGGAACATCCATCTGAACAGGATGAGCAGCAAACCTGCGTGTGACGTTAATCTGACAGAGTGAGAAAAAAAATAATACAATCACCCGTTTTTCTACATTTTTCCGCTGGACTAATTGCGTCATTATTACTATCAATATTCAGAGCAATCATCAAATAGGGTGAAATATTTCATAAAGCATTCTCGTCAAAGTTTGTTAAATTTGAAACCATGGCTCCGGCAACGAGATTTAAGTAAAATTAAATTATTGGCCTGTATAAAATAGAAATATGTTTTCTTCTCTCTTGTATCTTTACAGAACTGACAGAAATCAAACTATTTATAGATTTACATCAATCTAAAACTAGTTAAAGCAGAGAATATACATTTTTACATAGCCAAACATCAGCATCTCAGCTTTAAGCCACATTTTATAGAATCCAGTGATATCAATGGTCACTCTTCTCATCATCTGCCCCAACCAGACCCAAAAAGGTTTTGCATCTTTAATATTTGCTACTTTAAAGACACACCAAGTGAAAGACATTATATAGATGAATTAGATTACTTTCGTTTTAACATATTTATATTTCGCAGTATGTTTAATACCTGCCTAAAGGTTATTTTCGAAAGGTACTATTACTTGCAACACAAAGTTACACCCTTGCAAATAAGTCATTTCAATTGAATCACACTTCCACTGCTGTTATTGCACAAAGACAGCAGGGAATTTGGCAACAAAATGTTGTTGCTCAGCAACCAGAGGGAGAAAAAATACTGAAAAACAATAAGTGTGACTATATATATATACATATACACGTTTATACATGTAAATATATGCAAGTGTTACTAGTGAAGGTAAAATAAAAAATAAAATAAATTAAATGTTATACAAATAATAATGTATCAGGTTAACCTGACCTGATTTATGTCAGACTGTAAGGACAAAAAGCTGTGACCTTTTACACGCAGCGTAGATACTGAAAATGCTGAAAGAATAAATTATGAACCGGATCCAACGGATTCTCTAAAAGTGCCGTAACAGAGGGCTATTCATTCGGGTTTTGGTCATCACTCTCGCTTGGCGGTTAAGCAGCAGACAAGGCAAACAGGTGTGTTGTGGAAGAAGACGTTGGTAATAATTGGTGTGCCTCACTCCATTTCCCTATAGCAACATGCCCTCCTCGGAGATTATGGGATACGACTCTTCCATCTGCACGCACCATCCCACCCTGAATCCTGCGGGGCCAATTACCCACTGGTGGTGGCAGTCTGCAAGTCGGAGCACGGCTGTGGCTGCTAGACCGCTGGCGTGCACGCCGCTCCCTCGGTAGTTCTCTGGCTTTGTCAAAAATATATTCATCTCTCTTCTCTTGTACACAAGAGGAGTCAACATGGATTT
Source organism: Poeciliopsis retropinna (assembly GCA_010277075.1). Classification (NCBI taxonomy): domain Eukaryota; kingdom Metazoa; phylum Chordata; class Actinopteri; order Cyprinodontiformes; family Poeciliidae; genus Poeciliopsis; species Poeciliopsis retropinna. Next base: position 5,197,631 of record VMRM01000009.1, read on the forward strand.
AGACAAACAAATGTTCCAATAAAACCTGTGGACACAAACAGAAACGAATATTCAGCTGCTATTTTCATACTTTGAGGCGGTGGTGGATGTCTGCTGCTGCAGAAGATAGACCACTAATTGGCTGGAGACTTGTCAAAAAAAATCAGCGGTTGAGTTGCTGATCAGAGTAATGAGGGGCCTATAAACATCACACCTGGGCTAACTCCTCCAATTTCCTTGAAGACAATGTAAATCTCTGTAATTATCTGCAGTCACCTGAGCAGAAGGGCAGGGCCGGAGACAGGTGGATAAAACAACATGAAAGCGGGAACATATATGCTGCACGTTGAGTGATAAGGCCCCTAATTTAAAAGAAAAAAAAAAGAGGCAAAAACAGCCGATATGATCTGCTCCTTTTATGCTTTATACTTCTTTTTTTTAGAAACTGTTGGAAAGATTGTTTTGAATTATTCATCTCAAATGAATAATAAATAATATATACCGCACATTATACTATGGGTGCCTATTTCCTGAGCGAAGCATCAAATGAATCATTTGATTAATAAGGCGTCAGCTGCAAAGACTTGGACTTTGCTATGACTTACAGTTCTCAGCCTAAAAGCACTGAATATCTAATGACATGTTCTACCATGGCTTGTATTTATTTAATGAAACAGGGTTTACAGATGTGTTCCAGTTTTCAACATAATTCAGAGTAAAATAGCGGCTCCAGCTGTATTAGAACAGAGGCATTTTCTTACTCTTACATCTCCTGGTAAAGATTTTTCTACTCTGTCGTTCTTTCTTTAAATATTTAACTACATTTTTTTTGCAATTACAATATGCAACAGGGATTAGTCATGCTGTGTTTTCTAGTGCAATGTTCCTTGATCGGATTGAGATGTGTTCAGATTACATAATAATGCATCGTTTATGTTGGCACAAAAGGAAGTTGAAGTTTCCTTAAATATTTCCTTAAAATAACACAGAAAATTTTGTGCTTTTCTCTGTGCTGAACAAAAAAAACCAACAACCACAGCAGCGTGTTCGCTCTGTGTCTTCTGAGTGCCCAGAATGGACCCACACCACGTTCTGGAGACTTTCTCCACTCCCTAACACACGCTGTCGGTCTTCCTGCGCTGCAGGACGAGAGAGAGGGAGGAGAAAAACATCCTTCAAAGTTTCGATAAAAGGTTTTTGGCTCTCGGATGAGGTGGTTTTTCCAGCCATATCGAAATAGATGCATTTCGCAGTGGAAATCCTTTTTTTCCACATCAGGCAGATTACATGGCTCAATGTTACTACTGGTGAAAACGCTGAAGAAGACAAAAGGAAGTGGTAGAAGAATATATAACGGACTTGTTGCTCCTAAGCCCCTGAATAAGATAAAGTCAGTGGTGGCTAATTGACGGAGAGTGCTAGCACAGTCACTGAAATATAAATATAACCTCATGTAACTCTTTACATCCATCGCTACCATGAAATTTCAACTAACTGATCGGACAAGTTTATTCATGGCCATTTTTATGTGATTTCTTATTTAATGGAAACATAGCAATTGGAAAATTGTGGGGTTTTTTTACATTAGTTGAAAATTGACAAAGATGTTCACACATTTGCCACGGAAACGCAGCAGCACACAGTTCCATGTTGAGGTACATTGATAGTCTGGCTTACAGGTCCTTGCAATACTTGACAAACTTTTTCACATTTTGCCTCATTAGAAGCTGAAACAATGTGAAAAATACATTGGGAATTTGTGTTATAGGTCAGCAGAAAGTAGAAAGTGGAAGGAAAAAGTTAAATGGCTTTCAATTTCATAGACAAAAATCTGTGAAATTGATACCATAAATATGTTTGATTTGAAATATAAGCCTGTTATTCGCAAAGAAAAAGAAAGTTCGATCTTTGTCAGATTTTTATGAAAATCGTCTCTGAACACTCATCACTGTCTTTGTCTAATCCCCATAACATGCAGCAGCCACCACCGTGCTTCACAATTAATATAAAGCTTTGCGTCTAGGCCAATAATGTCCGTTTAAATATTGGAGCACTCATAATTTTCTTTCAGTGTTTCTGGTTGCAAACTGCTTGTCGTGTTGTTGGACGTCACTGCTTTGAATCTATTACTGCATTCAGGTGGCTGAGCACAATAATAGCAGCTCCACAAAACCCTCAGGCGAGATATATGATGAGTATTAAAAGAAACAGTGGATTCTGATTGGTCAACTGACTTGAAAATGTGCTAAGAATAATTTATAATGTATATAGTACGCATTTCTATCAATTAGTCTTTACTTTGCTGCAGCAAACTATGTCAGGCACTCAGATTTCTGTGACTGTAGGCACTTTGAGTACAGAACCAATTCAGGAATCAATAAAGAAAACGTTTTAGGTTTAAAACACAAGTTACAGTTGGCAATTGTACATATAATAGTTGTGAAATAGTGAAATAGTTATTAATCTTTTTTTTTGCATTTTACAAGTATGTGATCAGACTACAACCTAATCTAAAATAGAGACCTTTCCTGACTTTTGAGCTTGCAACACCTGTTCTATTCTGCATCATTATGCATTGTGTGCTGAGGATGGGAGGTAAAGCTGGGTCAAAACACTTTACTAGCACCTGTTTGATATTCACATGAAAAAAGAGCCCTTTGTGCACTCTCCCAGCTTCAGAGAGTGCTTTCTTTTGTATTGGGAAAGAAAGCCCAGATTTCAAACATTAAATATTATTTCAATGGTTAATCACAAACGTTTAGTTAAATGCTTCAACCTGCGAAGTATTTACAGAAAATTATTAGGGAAAACTGGAGTATTACATTTCGTGGTCCAACATGGCGAGTTCAGGCTAGTAAAAGGACAAAAGAAAACGATAGACTGCGTTCATATGCACCGTTTTCTCATAATCCAAAAACAAACTGTTTTAGACGTGAGAAATTACCGGAATTTAGAAACCTGAACGCATATCCTTTTTTTTTTCCAATGAGAAAATGACTTCTACTAAACATAGTTTACATTTTTTTAAATTCCAAGCAAGTTCTTGAGAGGCCTTTTGATGGATTAGCAATCTCTCGAGGGTGTTGTAACTCTGACTCATGCCCAATCACCCCTGCAGATATGCATCAGCACCCCCCCAGGACCCTGCATGGATCAGCGGCTGTAGACAATGGATGAATGGAAGTTCATCAGAGGCTGTCTGTAAAAGTCAAAATGTTAGCAGGGTGTGTCTTTGCATTTTTTTTTACCATAATTATCAGTTTAGCTTGCAACTAGCTAGTTTCAGTAAAACATATTGCAGAAGACATACATAACAGAACGGTGGTCACACTGGATGGACACTACAGTTTTAGTTAAGACACAAAATTGAGTTTCAGCCAGTGTAAATTATAGCAATAAGAAAAGAAGAAGAGATAGGACATTTTATTTAAGCATCTCCATATGAAATTATAATGGAGGAATTATCACAACAATCTCACCTGTCGAATATTGTTTTGAGGCTTGTTTTTGTTTTGTTTTTTTATTTTACTTTGTTCATTGGAAGACATGAGACATAAATATTTGGCCTTTTTAATATTCCTTAGGAAGTTAAATAAGTAACAATGTAAAGCTGCAGCAAGCAATTGCCTCATTGTTGTTGTATTTTATTATTTTATAGTAGCATAGTATTTTATGCTACTATTTATTATGAAGAACAAGGCTGCCAAATGTATTATCAGCAGTCGTCTTCAGTCGTCATACTTCATTGTGTTTAATTACATGTCTTACAATAGACATGAAGATTTGTATGATGCTTATTAGTTGAATATCTCATCGTCTCTCTTCCAGTCTTTTTTGTATCTTGTTCGTTTCTGTGTGCAAACTGTTCAAAGCCCAAAACAGTATTTGTTTTCGTATGAAAGCAGCTGTAGAGAGACTCTTACCCACAGAAAAAATATTGTTTTCTTCAGCCTGCGTCTCTGAATCTCCTTGTTCATTTTTGATATGTAACTAAGATCACATAGGGTGCTACCAGTGCTGTTTAGTCCACTTTAAACCTACATAGTTCATTTGCCAGGTTGTCAGTTCAGGTCAGGCCTCTTTTCTAAAAAGTCTGATTCATTTGGGGAGGTGTGAATGCGTAATCGAACTCTGAACTCTGATATGGACCAAAAAAGCAAACTCTGGTTTGCCTAAAAATCTTGGTCGCTGTTGTGGTTTGAATGCTGATGTGGATGCAAGCGAACCAGAGAGCCCTCCAAAAGCATGAAACGGAACATAGAAAAGGGCATTCTGGGTAAATACAACAATACATTTTGTGATTCTAATGCTAGAGGAAGAAATGTCTTGTGGTCTTTTACCAAAGACAAAAAGAGAAATCCTACAATCGCTAAAATCTGATGCTGTTCCAGTTTTATGTACATTTTGCAAAGGAGCATGTTGCGCTCATATCTTCTTCAGATGCTTTTGTGTTGTTTCTTTCAGTGGTTCTTGGTGCAGCGCCACCACAGGCGAGGGGAGGAACAGGCATTTGAAAAAGTTTGGCTCGTTTGACGCAGGGCAGTGTGAAAGCAAATCGAACCAGCTGAAAATGAGACAAGGTGTAAAAACACCAGCTGAACCAGATGTGAAAACATCCATAGTTTAGAGCCATAAATAAGCTTCCAAAAGAGGCGAAGTCATTTTAGTGGGAATTTGATCAACATGATGCTGGTTACAGATTACTTCCCAGCTTGCATTATTAGAAAAATTAAAAAGGACTCAATTAAAGTTTTGTGTAGAACGGTTATCATATCCATGTGCAACATGTAGGGAATTTGATTTAAATATTGAATTAAGGAGGCAAAATAGTTTCAGTTTTGATCTGCTAAGATTACCTGCAGCCAATGAAAGCAGAACAGCACACTGAATGTGCGAGAGAAAAAAAAGCCTCAGATCTGGATGTATATTTGCACTTTACTGTGTGAGGATGTGTAAGTAGGCAAGCACATGTGTCTCTCTGTGTGTCTTTGTTTGGCTGTGGATCCTGGAGCTGTTGCTGGGCCTCACTGATGGATGTCCTTACGTCCTGTCTTGCGTGACTAGCTGCCCAGATACCCATCGGTAGCCAAATGAGTTCAGGTCAGGCCTCTGTGCTTCACTCCAAAACTCATTTGGTATGCAAATTCAAAGTACAAACAAAGCCGACCTTTCAGGGCAGAGAAACACACTACCTGTTCCCTTCGAAAGGGCCAGATAAAGAGTTAGTAGTTTGTAATAACTGACTACGTTTAAACCTTATTGCAATCAACACAAAGATTCCTGTTCATGCCAAGACTTTAGGATATCCTGGTTCTAATTGTTAGCATTTTGTTTTTTCAAACATCATTAGAAATCAATCCCATGGTTTTCCAATTATATATATAAACTGAAACAGAAAAAGAATAACCAGCCAACTGACAGGAAATGAGTATCAGCAGGTGGAGGAGGGGTCGGTGCTGAATCAAACAAGTATCATCACTGGCATCTCATTAAAATAACTGTAGATGACGATGATGTAAAATTTTTGCTTTTTTTAAACTGACATACTTATCTTGAGATCACTCACCAATCCACTTCTAGTTAGGATAAGTTTGAGTGAAGGATTTCAGACAAAGTTATCAATCATAGTAAAGAACTAAAGTATAACTATGTGAGAAAAGTCATCAATAGATCAGTTTTTCTTTAGAAAAGCAAAACCATCAAACAAAATGAAGTCCACTTCTTTTATGTCTTTCAAATAGAAAAAAAGCCCTCTACCTCCATCTTTACCAGTGCGGTTCAGCAGCAACCTGTGCCACGCCCCACCAGAAACGAGATACGATTCTGGCATTGTTCTCATTGTTGAGGGTTTAATCCCAATAATTAAACCTCAGGACCGAAAGGTAACGCCTTGCCCAGCCAGCATCCAGTAAAACTCATGGCAGGCTGTGGAGGAAGACCCCTGTTGGGCCCTCATGGGTCAAAATCCCCAGCAGGCTCTTTATCTCTGCCTCCCACCTCCTCTGCTTTTGACTCCCCAAACTGACCTAAAGTCGCTGGTGTGTCTTTCTCAGGTTTTACTCACCTGCACTTTGTTCGGCTGTCGTGCTTGCTGTAACTCATCCGGGTTATTGTTCCAGGACAAAACGAAGGAGTATGTACTCAAGAAGAGGGAGAGGGAAGTTGTGAGAGCAAAGGGCAGGTATTTGAGGTAGTGGGCTCATGCAGCTGAAAGGTAAGCTAAAGGGTTGATGCTTGACCCTTGAGTTGTGTCGGGCCTCTCAATTTATTTTCTTTGCTTAGACATCATGGGTGTGTTCAGCAGCTCATGTTGATGGAGGCGCAGTTGTTGTCTGAGTTGTAATATGAACAGAAGAGGTCGTTCCCACAGAAGCTTGAGCTGACATCATAAAAAACACACAACAAGGTACCTAGGGGCTTATGAGGAGGGTGGAGGTGAGGCAACCAGTGAGGTGGGAGTCTGAGGGCAGGAGGGGGTTTGGTGTTGGTGGTGTAGGGGGTGGTAGTCTTTTCTACCATTGGCTGAAGACCCATGAAGGACGCACCTGTGAGCGCCAGAGGCTAAGGAGATTGGCTGTAACCTGAAAATTACACCTGTGGGGAAAAGAGGGTGGAGGGGTGGGTCAGTCTACATGTAAACCAAGCCCTTTACAAATTCAGCCTCTGTCTTCTTGAGGAGCTTAACCGCTTCACACTGCCAAGGAGAGCTCATGGAAAAAAACAAGCGTCGCTTCGGCGACAGGAAGATAAGTGACGCGCTTCAAACTGGTTGGGTTTGTTCCGGGGCTTGGCTCATCCTCCGTCTCTTCGGCTGCAACCTACCTGAGAGGGACAGCTTTTGTTCTTTCCGCCCAGATCGCCGCCCGAGAGGTCGACCGTCCTTCAGCGGGAGCAGGACAGAGGAAGACTAGCCAACGGGGGCGGCAAGAGCCCTTGTACAATGATGCCTCTTGTCTTGGGTTTCTGGCTCGGTGACCGCACCTGGGAAAGATAGGGTAAAAAAAAAAAAAAAATCCCTTCTGTGTCTTCTTTCTCAGTCTTGAAGTTAGTAGACGTCATGAGTTGTTGCTCAGCGACGCGGCAGTTTAAAACTTTTAAGAGTACTGCTAAAACTGCAAAATGTGTGGCAAACAAATGAGATTGTTGTACTTAGGCGGGATCGCCGGGTGTAGGGAGTTTCGATGAGAAGCGAAAATAATAATAATGTATCAAATTCCAACTCCATTTAAGCAGAGAGAAAGAAGAGGAAACAATAGGGGCTAACGCTCATTCCTAAACTGGATAGACCAGTTGGGGCAGGTAAAGGCAAACTGCCAGACTTGTCAAAGGATATGAAGACAGACGCTGACTCCTTCTTCTAAAGAGCTAAATTTCTGCTTACGACGAGACATCCGCAGCATCTCGGTAAGAATCTGCTTTACAAACTAGTTATCTGGAACCACTAGCCAGTTGCTTTAACAAACATCGTCGGCGAAACTCACTTCTGAACATTTTTCCGTAACCCATTAAACTTTAAAAGCTCGTTTTTAGTTTTATATCCTTATCTAACAAGTCGCTGCTTGCTTTTTTTTTTTTTGGCTTTTCAAGATGGAGCTTACAAGCTTCATTCACTTTCTGCTGGGAAGTGGATGCGAGCCGGATGTAAAATGTCTGCTCATCCACTTTTCCTGCCTCTGAGGTACTGCGGCAAGTTCAGGCAGGGCAGAGGCTAAACACTACAGAGAGTTTCCACAGTTTGGAAGGTGCATATTATCTTGCCGTCTGGGCTGCTGTCGAAGGCGCTACGAGGCGGACTAGCCACGGGATGTCGAGGGGAAGAGAAGGGGGGAAAATGGAGGGAAAATGTCGACTGAGTACTGTACAGGGAAGACTACGGAGCAAGGTGGAGGGTTGTGATTGGCTGAGGAGGAAACATTTGTTCATTTCTCTTTGTACACCCGAATAGCTGCTGGTCACATGAGTGCCGCCAACTCTGCTGGTTGTACAGCAGCGGAGCAGGAAGTGCAAGGCAGAATTTCGACTCATTGTCATTTAAGCTTTTGGGAGAGGCGGCCTTAAGTTGAAAGTGTTTGTCAAAGCTTGAGCCACAGTTTGAATTCAAGCAAAAGTTTATCTCTTATCACCTGAGGAGGAGAATTTAAAGAAACAGTAACACAGAGGTATATGAGTAGCATTATGTGCCTGGGCCTAATGCAACACCGTGAAATCAAGTTGACCTTCTTTATTAGGAAAGACATTAGGGATTATTATTTAAAATACTAAATCCATTTGAGTTCTTAATCAAATTCAATTTAAAAAACTTTATTTATCCTCAAGAGTGGCAATTAAAGTTTGGATGTAGTGCTTAAATAAAATTAAATACAAGATAAAATAAGATTTAAAAAAAGGATTTTATGTTACATTTGGTGCCTGAAGGGGATGAGAACAGGAGACTCTGATATGATGTACACAGCAGATTTAATTAGTCTTAAATATTTAACTTTTCACAGCTTTTATTCAAAGACACACTTTTTCCCTAATAGTAGGAACAATAAGTCTAGTAGTAAAATAGAAAATATTAAAAAAGTGAAACTTTACAGAGTAAAATCTGAGAGAAAAAGTTCAAAAAGTCAAATCAGTTGAACATTTTTGTCTTTCATTTGAAATACTCAAATCAGTTCAAATACAGGTGTAGTAAGTTTAAGAGAGGGGATGGGGGGTGGAGCAACCAAATAATATGTAAAACCAACTCCATCAATGATATATATATATATATATAGAAACCAGCACAATAAGTGGCACCTGTATGATAACTAGTTCTTTGGCCTAAATATCACAGTAGCTGTGTTGGCCCTGCTCTGAAGGGCCAATTAGTTTGCGATGAGATAAGGCCGGGAGTTAAATAAGGTTTTGGGTTTCTCTCTGCCATTGTTTTCTCACAAAGACAGCAACTATTGATTAAGGGCCAGGCCGGTTTACCTATCGGGTTGTTCACTTCGCAGCAGAGTCGCATTCCAGCAGAGAGGGCAGAGTTACCTGATCACGCCTCACGACCAACAGGCAAAGAAGTGTGGGGTAGCTGTAGAGACTCCCACTGCTAGGAGCGCCGTGATCAACAGTTGGAAAATAAAAAAAACTCTGCAGAATATAGCCACAAGCAGGAGAGGAAGTATCCGGACAAATGGAGGACAAACTGATAGGACGTTTGAGTCGGTTAGATGCAAAACAAGCTGCTACTCTGTTCAGGTACAGATCAGTTCCACTGCTTTGTTTCTACCTGCTTGAAATTTTCTGGGCTCACCCTCTTCTTCATATCTCTTCCTCTTTTCTTCCTCAGAGCGGCCTCCAGCGCTGGTTTATAATGCTGATGATTAACTAACTAAGAGTCTGGGAGAGCAGGTCTGCTTGACTTTCTCATTTCATGGGGCCTGCATGGCTGGAGGGAAGACGGAGCGCTCTCAAGCAGCCGGCTGGAAACTCAAGATCTCTTTTTCCTTTCTTTCTTTTTCAGCTCCCTCCCTCTAAACATGTTTTCTTGACTTTGGTTTTGTTGCATTCTTTCCGTGGGGTACCTTTCACGACGGTAAGGTTACAGGTGCATTCTCTGTTTTCCTTCTCCACCTTTTTTCCTGAAATTTTCCCCTCCCTTAAACCTTTTTTTCTGCCTCCTTCGCCCTGTCTTCCTGAGAAACATTTGCATTGCATTACAGGATAATTGAAAACCTTTTTTTTTTTTTTCTGATTGTAATCGTTTGACAACTTGAACAAGGAAGTAGGGATACGTCTATTTGCATGTTTGCCATAGGAGAAAAGGGAACTTGACGCTAAAATGCAAAAAGATTTTTTTAACAAACTCTAAAAATGCCAGCGCAGGGTGTGAGGACTTCACTCGTCGTACCTGTGAAAGATCCATGTTATTCAGTAAACGAGGGCTGTTTTCTGTGACCTTCTGCGTTCGCGCCGTCGGCTCAGGTCGAGCCAGACAGCATTCCATCGGCCTTTCATCACACGGCAAACACAAAGACAGCGGACCGGGAGAACTCAACGGAAAAAACTGGGTGGAATAAAGAGAGAAAAAAAAAAGAGAGACAGTTATCCTTCTCTTTCAGCATATGTCGAGACAGACGCGACAAAATCACCAATGCGAAACGCAAAGCTTAATCTCAAAGCGCTTTGGATACAGTAAGATATGTAACCCAACCAGCTTCCAAGAGGGCGGGGGGGAAGGGGCGTTTTAAACTTGGTGGCACTTTATAAATGACTTACAGCCATGCATTGTGTGAGAAGAAGCCCTCCCAAACTTTGTCGTGCCATAGGTGTAGACTAGTCAGAACAGGTTTTGGCAATCATTAACAGCCTCTGTGGCCCAGTCGTCTGTGACAGCAGGTTTAAGCGGTAAGCCCCCGCCACATCGCAGCTTTGCCACTTAATCAACGGTGGGGTGTTCCCCGCATACACGCGTCTTCTTTTCCAACAGCAATGCTGCTTCTGGCTCATTTTGAGCATTGCCTTCACAACCGCAAACGTAAAACTAATAGTTTGCCTTGATTGCACAACTCTGTGTCGCCACCATTACTGACAGAGTTTTCCCTCCTTTTTATTTTTCGTGGCGCAGTCTTCTTTCTTTAAACACTGGACATCTATGGACATCCTTTTCTTTGGCTAAATGGCCAGACTTTGTCTTTATGGAGACCAGATATGTAAGATGAAGATTTTTCCTGTTTCAAATTACAGCCGGAGAAATTAGTCCAAACTTTTACATTTTAGATGTGAGAGAATGTCACTCGGTATTTTGTTTTCCAAAGTTTGGGTTGCTATCCAGTGAGGTTGCGGTTTAGTTCAATTAAACTAAATAACAAACATGATGATGGCAAAGCATGTTGATGCCTTAAATACGAACACAGATTTAAAAACACCACTGACAAGAACATATCATTAATTTATAGGCTATCGGTGTTGTCGGGGCGATGAGGGTTTTAGTTGGGGGTTTCTAGTTGACTTTATTAACCATTAAAAACATTAATTCATATTCTCTAATAAAGTATTGATGATTCTGCTATAAGTTTAGATAGTGGAGGGTTTTTGGGTGATTATCTCCATCTTACGAGGCAGCATTGGATATCACTCCTTTCTCTAATACTGCCTGGTAATGATGATGATACTCATCTGCTGACTGCGACCAGAAAAACTGCTCTCCGCAGGAACTTACTCCCGTTGAGCCTCCGGGATCAGACCTGATGCTCGCGCAGTGACAGAAATGCTTCCCAGGATCCATCTTACCCGACAGTGCTGGATTGTACAACTGTTGCTCTAACACTGTCTGGTAACGATGTTTCCTGGGCGGCCGTGTTCCTTCAACTTGACTGTGGGACGGTTGCCATCATTAGAGGCCAACACGGAAGGGTAAAGTTGGTTGTCTTGAATTTTAGGGTAATTCCAAGAGATGTGTACTTTTTGTTTTGGACTTGTGTTTACATTAAACTAGCACCATGGATATCTCCCTTCCAGGCTACTCTGTATTGTTGATTGTTCAAACTGAAAAGAAAGGCACTGACAGATGTTAATACGTAAACATTAGCATGTTGACGTTTTCCTTGAGTAAAATTTCAACCAAAAAGAGACTTCTGTGAAAAAGAATAGATTTCTAATGTGTTTTTTTTCCCCTCTTGTCTTGCTGCCTTTGAAAAAAAAAAAAAAAAAGCCTTTCTAGCAATCTCAACCCCACCCAAGTTAAAGAATAGCAGTCGGTTGATGGTTCCACCGGTCCTGCAGGGCCTTGTTTCCATGTTCCCTCCCCTGAACAGCGTTGGTCTTTGTGCTGTTTGGCAGTGATTGGTCGGCAGCGTTTACCTGCGTGGCACATCCTGAAACGGACACATGAGCTCTGTTTCAGGATCTCGTTTGTTAAAGAGAAAGAAAGGAAGAAAAAAAAAAAAAACAGCTCTGGCTTTCTCCCGATTTCTCCAAACTTTTTCTATGTAAAGACAGTCAAACAAAACACACCAACAAGAAGATGTGCAACAGACTTTAGACCTTCTTTAACATTTTAAATGCTTGTAACTAACAACTTTAAAGCAATTGTAAATGTATTCTTAGTTCATGTGATACTATTTCAAAAGATGTAGTGTTAAACCTTTAAACCAGGCTAAAAAAGGAAAGAACAGAGCGAGCATAGACACTGTGTTTGTCAAAGGAGGGAGATACACCACACAGATATTGAGCCACACCTTTATTTGCCCACCAGGCTCCATTATCCAAGCCACCGCAACATGAAATAGCTATTTTTTTTTTAATGCCCCTGTGCTATTATACTTCACGTTTGTGACGTTGCCACATATTTTGTATTTAACAGAAGTATTTCATCTAACCTAGCTTGACTCTCTTTGTGTTTCTTGGTCTGTTTACTCACACTTTTACTTACTTTCTCATGCTTTGCAAATTTAAGAACAGAAAAGGGCCAGAAAAGAGTGGAAGGGGGGGGGAATCTGCTCATTCCAACCTGTTTTCAAGCTGTTCTGTTTCCTCCAGCACTTCCTCTTAGCACAGATGAACACTCAGGGGTCATCCCTTCTAGCCTGTTGATAGGCGTCTTACCAGACACGGTTAGATGTAATTACTGGTGTCTAATACTGTCTGGTAATGCCGTCCATTAAATGGCGCTGCCTTCTGCTCTCTTACTTCCCTCCCGCCCCTCTCCTCTTCCCCTGTGCATTTGACGTGCTTTGTATTGACTAAAGTCAAGCCCTGAGCAACAACGTATTGACATTTAGCAGCAGGTGGTGCTGAGTAATGATCACTGTGGAACTGTGATCCTTGCACTGGAAGATGGATGAATTTCTTTTGGTTTCTTCCACGTGTCATGAGTCAAAGTTTCTTCTTTAATCAGCTGTCCAGAACGACATTCGCACATTTCGAGTTCAACATGACTTTCCTGTGAAATGTTACTCATTTTTTCCCTCATTTTGTCTTCAGTAAATTGTTTTTTTTTTTACATTTTCTTCCAGGAATAATGTGTAGAGATTTTTAAAACTTGGAATGTACAAAACCCTTTTGCTATTTAAAACTGTATAATAATGTTTTATAATGCAAATTATAATGTTTAATAAATGGGCTAAATTTGCAAATGCTATTTTTGTTTGTTTTCTGTTCTTTAAAACACTTTGAGGGTACTTTTTAGACAGTTTCTCCTCTCTTCTGGAGCCCTTTTGTTGCAGCTTTCCTGCTAATCGGGAACTCTTCCCTCGGACGCAGCGGAATGCCGAGCCTCAGTCAGGTGTGGATCAGGTTACCACCGAACAGAGCTTCTTTTTAAATACCTCAATTTACCCATGAGGTCCCTCCATCAGCTAAGCCCTCATTGTGCCTCCCTGTATGGCGGCTCATAGCAGGCCGGCCTGATAAACCCGGCCAGCACAAGGCATATTTTCTATGCTTCAAACTCGGCAAACTAGGCAACCATTTAGACACATAAAGGTAAAAAGTCTGTTATCTACGTCACAGACACAAGAAGAGACTGTAGATATTGCGTTAGATCGACTCTGGGTTTCAGTTGTCAGCAGATGTTATCAGCTCGAACACAAACAGAAAAACCATTTAGCCGTTTAACATAGCAGGCCTCAATCCTCACTGATTGGGGGAAGAGTTTACAGTTCCCAGAAACATCACGACGATCTTCATAGCACTCTTCAGGAATCTGACTCAGCTTGGAGGGAAATATGTTTAATCTGTTTTAGTTTGCTAAAAAAAAAAAAAAAGTTTAATAGGACTTGCATTTCTCAGCCTCTAACTGAGTGTGGTAAATTATTATGTGAGCTGTGTTATTTATGGGTAGTTATCATGGCTTCCTGTAACTTTGCATTCAAATACTCTAATCCTGGCATCCTGGTTAATTAATGATTAAACCCAAACCACCATTCACTACAGAGTCACTTCTCACAGGACTGTGATCAAAAAGGAACATTTTTCTCTTCGACTACAAGTCAGAAACAGATTGTTCCACTTTGTCCTTTGTAATTTAATGAAACACAGCTTCCTGTAAGTGTCTGAGCTCGAGTTATGCTCAACAGAGTTGGACTAATTAATGAAATCTTATAGTTATGTGTTTTACTGATTTGTTATTAAACATGAGATTAAATATTATTGAGTATTTTTTAATTTTTTTACTGTAATGAGTATAAAACAATACATGCTAGGAACAGAACTGACCAGAAACACCTAATTAAGCCAATTTAAAGTCTAGTCCCAATGAGAAGATTAAATATGATGCAAAAGTGTTTTTACACTGTTAGAGGGTGAATGCTACAAAAATTAGATCTAACTAACTGCATTAAAATATGCATTGTAATGCATTGTAATATTTAAGATATAATATCATTATTATAATTATAATAGCTCTAGTTTTGTTATTATTATTATTATTTTTTTTTTACTAATAATATTACTATAATAATATTGATAACAGGCATTAATAGAAATATTATTTTTATTACTGTTAGTATTATTACTACTGATGATGATGATGATAATAATAATAGTAATAGCAATTATTAATAGTAGTATTATAATTGCACTCATTATATTATATGTTACAGTTAAGCTGAAAATGATTTGCACCCCTGGAAGATTAAGGTTTAAAGTAACCAGTAACGTTACCAACATATTTCTTCTGATGGGGAATAATATTAATATACAAAGGAAGCCGAAGTACCTGGAGAGAATCCATGCATGCAGAGAGAGAACATGCAAACTCCATGCAGAAAGACCCCAGGCCAGGAACTGAACCCAGGACCTTCTTGCTGCAAAGCAACGGTGCTACCAACTGCACCACTGTGCAGCCCACTTATTGTGCATTACTTCATTATCTTTTGAATGACACCAGCAGCATTTATTATCAGGAATAAAGTTTTAAATCTGAATTTGCTCAGGTATGAATGCATGCACGTATTAAGTATAAATTAATAATATTATGTAGATATTTACTCTTACATATCCTGATCATTGCCATTATGAATAAGTAATAACAACAACAACATTATAATAATTTGTGAACTTTGAAATTATCAGTGAATTTCAAATTCTGCACTTTATCCATTTGAGATTTGCACAAACTGAATTAAAAAGGCCAAAACATGACATTGTTAATACTAAAGGGTTAGCAGCTCATTTTTTTGAGGTGCTGCTCAACAATATTTTAAAACCTTTTTTAAAGTAAAAATTTTGTTTCGACGTTTTCATTTCAGAAATTTGGTCATGATCTTCAAAAAAGCTGCTTCATATTTATTCCCATTAAAGTAAGAAAACACATGAAGCTACGGCATTTCAGTATCCAGAGCAGCACACACTGTTAGCCCCTGTTGCTATCTGATTCTGTGACGTCGATGACTTGCATTCCCGGCTGGCAGACAGCCTGTGGAGGATTCCTGCACCGGCCTGTGCTTGTTCAGCGCAATCAGACAGGATTTTTGCAATTCTGCCGGTTGCATTGAAGGAGGCTCGGTCTGCTAAGCCGGGTTGCCACTGGAGTAGAACAGGAACACAACAAAGGCTGAACGGCTCCTGCAGGTGTGGTGATGCACACTTAAAGTGAAAAACACACACACACACACACGCACTCCCATCTTAGCTACTTTTATTTACTCATGTATAAATACACATTTGTCATGACGTAGTTGTCATTCTGAAAATAAGCTAAGAAGAAAAACATTAAAATTCACATTTTTAATTGAGACACATCGTCAGCTTCCTTCTGCTACTTGGAAAAAGCAAAACAAAATGAAGCAATGGCCTCAATAAGTGCTGCTTAAGTCAACTGTATTTGTAAAAGTTGCCACATTAAAAACCTTTAGTGAATTACTAAAAAGGTTTACTCAACCATCTTCGCATGTAGGATTGTCTATTTCTCTTTAGGTCAAAGTTCATTTTGTTCATCCATGTTATCTTCTCTATGCTGCAGTTACAAGAAGAAGAAGAAGAAAAAAAGTCTGTGTTTCACTTTCACTTCTCTCAATATTAACACAGAACATTACTGCAGGCAAGCACCAGAATCATAAACTCCATGTACACTGCAAAATCTAACGTTTTGTGGAAACTTGGTATTACAAAAAAAAAAAAAAAAAAAAAAAAAAAACTGGCTTAAATTTCAAAGTTATTTAATCTGAAACACAGAACTGGTTCTGCTTTATTCTTATCAAGTGATCATTGAGGTTTAAACTTTTCCTTTCAGTTTAGTTCGTGTAGACCAGTTTACTGATGAAACATCTTTGGCTCAACCTGTTTCAGTTTTAACTGTCTGCTCAAATGTATGACATGTTTCAATTGATTTAACTAAAAGCAACGCCACCAAGTTCAGTTTAATTATTTATTTGAACATGTCTAATATGACCTGTTGACATCTTTCTTTTGTACAATATCTATTTTAAAATTTGTATGAAAACTTCAGTTGTTTTACAGTGGGGTTTTGACCTTTTGTCCCATACAGCCAGAGGCTATTTTACTGATTTTTTTTATAGTGCCTGCTTTCCATCAGATGTTTACTTATCAAATGTGCTTAACATTTGCCATTTTTTCAGTAGTTCAGATTTTCTATGTTGGTCACAGTTTAGTCTCAATAACTCTGATTTGCAGAAACTAATAATTTTGTGAATGTAAACATACTGATGATTAAATGCTGAGGAAATCTTACCAGAACTCCACTTCAAAACACGTGAATTATGAATTGTTCCTTTTAATCCATCTTGTAGTGGGTGCAGAAATCTTTTAGCTGATGTTTGGTATAACTTCACACCAGTAGTTAGTGCAAAATTACATTATGTTGTTCTGTCTCAACAATGTACTTAATGATATATTTAGAAAGATTCATGGAGTGTTTATTAACGGTTATGTTGCTTTTCATTAACAACATCTTGAAAATATGATACGTGTCCAACTTCAGCATACGGTGTAGTCAAACCCAACACATGAACCAGATCATCAGAATGAAAGGATGGTAACTGTTGGAGTGAGTCAGATGCAACTGGATCAAAATTGGTGATTCATTGCAAAACACAGCTCAGTAAAATCACCAGATTAAGAAACAGTGACACAGAAAAAACAGTCACTGATTGATTTGGTTTTTTATCATAAACTAAATCAATCTTGCATTTCTACAGTATTTTTGTATATTATTTTCTCGCCTATAATGGTACACTTGAATTTAATGTACAGGGATTTATTTTAATTTTTAATGTTTCCTGTGAAAATGCCGACTTTTTTTTGAATGTGTTGCAAAGTATGTTAGATTAGACTCACTTGAGCAACATGGCAAACACTTCTTCAAAGTTCGTGTTTGCAAAATATTTAAGCGCTGACCCAGCTCTGAACTGCTCAGAAGCCGCCATCTGATCCGATCTGCAAAGAGCCCAGAGCTTTCAGTGCACATGCGCTTTAATTGGTGCATCCTGAGGCTATACTAAAACTGGAGTTTTTCCCTCTCTTGGTTATATTTGCCCTAGATAATTACCAGTGTCTCCTGATATAAACTGTGAGTCTTTTTCCATCTATCTATGATTCATATCTCTTTTCATAGCTCTACAGGGTGCAGCCAATTTATTCAATGACATCAGTTCAGAAGCTTAGCCAACTGGGCATGCCATATCTAGAAAACAAGCTCAGTCCAAGAAGTAGAGTAAAACCATTGGAGAGACTTACACAAATACATGTCAGGAATTTTTGACCCACAAAAAAGCAGCATTGATAATCACTGTCGAGATAAACATATATAGGGAAAACATTTGCACAGTATTGCTGTGTCAGTGATACTTTTTTACAAGCTGAAATAAGCGTATGCATACCCTGGGAACAAAATGACCCCCTCTCTCCATTAGAATGGGCCTCATACTCTCTACCCAGTGTAATTCTATAAGGAAATCATGAATAGGAGGGGAAAGGGAGGCCCTACTGAGACAGACTTTTCTTTTCAGCGTAACTCAACTCCATGTCTTCCAATATAACACCTCGGCAAGGAGAATCCCTCCAAATAATAGGTGGAGCAGGGACACCATTGCTGCAGGCTGCTTCCTGGTAATTGCTGAGCACTTCCTAGTCGCAGGCAGTTGAAATGACATGAGAATAGGCAAACCTCCAATACTACACACACACACACACACCCACAACTTATAGCGTAACCGCCCCGAGACAGACGGACTGAAACACACACGTACGCACCTAGTTTTCGTATAATAATCAATGTGTCTCAGAAAATGTTCACCCTCTAGAAGTTGTTGCTGAATCTGTTTGATGTGGTTGAATTATTTGAAGCGAGTTAAAGAACTACAACAGTCATGAGTTGCTTTGATAAGCTGGAGTCTATAAAGTCATCTCAAAAACTCCCTTCTAAATGATGCCTTACATATTTTCAATTAAGTTAAAGCCATTAAGCTCATCAAACCTGTTGGAAAATAACAGAGATAAACACATAATGGTGTTGTTTGTTCTGATATCTCTTCCTAGCCCAGACAAATGCACACAGACTGCTGGCATATGTTGAAGCACAAGGTCGACGGGGCTGTAAAACAAGCCTGTTCTCTTTGTCCACCTACGCAGCACTTTGCACGGTGTGTCTATCAGATGGCGGCTCTTTATCAAGGTGTGGCTGACACTGGCTCCACACAAAGCTCTGCTAAACAGGAACATGGCAGGTCTGCCTCTAATAACTATGCTTCTGCATCGAGACTCCAGCACAACCCATTTCATTACATAATGCAAAATAATAATAATAATAATAATAATAATAATAATAATAATAATAATTAAAGCTGCAAGCAGCCTCGAACGGCCCTCGCAGCCAAGCGCCGCTCCGGCCTATTGGCCACCGCAGAGGTTTGGGCAACCGCCGCCCGCCAACCATCGAAGAATCTGTCACAAAGTTTCCAGCACCGCCGGCCTCACGCCACCGCAGAAGCTGTTGCGCAGGTTCCGCACCTGTGCAACAGGCGGTACGCATTGATGCGTTCGGTAGCGCACCCTGACGACGCACAAAAAATCTGGTACAGATCGGTGAATTTTGTAAGGAGATATAACTGATGGATTAACCTAGGGGGTGCAGTGGAGTCAAATTACATTTCAAAAGTGTTGGGCTCTTTAGAGGTGTGCAAAGGTCATACATAGCTAGTTTGGCGCCAGTCGGATAATCCATGTATAATTAAAAGACAATCGTATGAATATGGCAAGGGACTGATATTCGCCATTTTGCCACACCCACATGGTTCAGGCAGCAGCCAACAATGACAGAGTTCATCATCTTATCATTTTAAATCACTTTGCATAGAATGAAATCCATATAAATAACAGAGTAAAAGTGTTCTAGTTTTCCCTATGCACAGTACTCAGATTGTCTGACCTACACTCTATTAAATAGTTCAGAATGAGAAATAAGTCTCTTAATTGGCAACAGTGTGTTTTTTAAATACAGTGTGTAACTGAACACAATAGCAAGACTAAAATAACTACAAGTGAGATCTAAATGCAGTGTAAGTTAAAGCTTGTAATAAAATGAGGAAGGAAAATTATAAAATTGAAGATTTACCAGTTTAATAAACCAGTAAATAATCAGTAATAAACTAAGCGCAATGTACATTAAGAAAGCACAGTTAACGTTCATCACATTAGAACAATAGCACAGGCTGTATCCAACCCATTAATTAGGTATTAATCACAGCAAGTGCTACAAGTAAATATTACAACCCCAACTGCTACAACTCCCGTCTACCACTGTGGTTCCAAAAACGAGGCTAAACGTTCAGGAAAAGTTAGCAGCTCCAACTGGTAGCAAAAAAAAAAAAATCAACAGCGGTACAGATCCAACCTCGTTCATTAACGGCCGCCGACCGACTGCTAGTACGAAACATGCACAACTCCAGTACAGTTCAGTTTATCACAACTGATGAACTGAATTATTTTTAATAGGATAGCGCGCCTCGTGTAATAGCATGAATTATCACTTTTTTTATCAGTTGGTTACAAGGCATGTCGTTTATTTGCAGGAGTGTTTGGTTCAGAAGTTTACAGTCCCTATTTGAACCTGAGAGCGCTAGCGGTACATAACAGCTGGCCGGAATCAGCGTTCAAAAATCGGATCAACCTTGAGCTAAGCCTCTTATACCGCAGAGCGTGGATATCTAATATCCAACTTGTAAACAACTTCACTGCGGTCGGTAACACAACGTAAACAGCGGCATAAAGTTTGTTCACTGCACAGAGCTACGTAAACATCACATGCAGTTACGTCAGCTCGAAAGCTCGATATGTTTAATACGGAGCGGAGACAACAGCAAACAACCTGACATTTAGGCTAGCTTAAGCTAACCTGTATATTTACTCTCTTGTTGATATACTGACATTTCTACCTTCTGTCTTTAAACCACTCTGAAAAGCTTTTCTTCGTCTCTTTATTCGTCCCCCGGAGTTTTTTTTTTTCTGATCCGAATCTTTCGCTCCCTCTTGTCGAGTTGCCCAAACGTTTCAGTGCGTTCTCGAAGAGACGCTGACCAAGCTAGCTGTATGAGTGGAGAGCGGTTCATGCAGCTGCTACAAATATCCAACTTGTAATCAACTTTACTGCGGTCGGTAACGCAACGTAAACAGCGGCATAAAGTTTGTTTTGGTCTGTGGCCTCAAAAGACAACACCCAGCGACGTAAACGTCACATGCAGTTACGTCAGCTCGAAAGCTCGATATGTTTAATACGGAGCGGAGACGGTGCGTTCTCGAAGGCGTTTGTGGAGTCATACTGACACCCAGTGGTGTAATTATTTGATCTTTAGCGCTCATTCAATCTTTGTCATTTGTGGAGTCATACTGACACCCAGTGGCCAACCATACTGGTGTAATTATTTGATCTTTAGCTCTCGCCATTCAAAATTAGCCACTGAGTGTCAGTATAACTCCACAAATGACAAATTACTGAAATAGTTTGTAAACTGACTTGACGTACTTTGTTATTTTTAACTGAAATTAATCAGTATTTGTCCTCTAACAATTTTTAGAAAGAAACGAAAAGATATAAAAATGTATATTTAAATAATTATTATGTTAACAAGGCCTGGATAAAAGCAGTATTCTGTATTTGTACTTGTTGAAGAGAAAATGACATCTTTGATCTAAAATAGCCGACTTCCTCTTGGGTTTAGACCATCTCTCCATGAGGATTTTTTGTACGTCCCGACAATATACACATGTCCACCAAGTTTGGTAATTCTAGGTTAAAGCATGGCTTGGGACTGATCAATGGCGTTACAGGTCACTTCGCCACGCCCCCACGCCCACCTGCTCTGTCGAAGCTGGTCGGTGTTGGAATCCAGAACACACCAACTTGTCTTCTGTCTCTGGGCACAGTTTCATGTTGATGAGGTTAAAGGGGTCAGATAGCGACCGTTCAGAGTAAAATATGAATGGGGTCAAAATCGGAACTTCAATCCAAAATGGCTGACTTCCTGTGGGGTTTAGACCATGGCTCCAAGAGACTTTTTTGTACGTCCTGACAAGATACACATGTGTACAAAGTTTCGTAACTGTAGGTTAAAGCATTGCTTGGGGCTAATCGTTTAAAGTGTTCTAGGGGGCGCTATAGAGAAATGAGGCCACGCCCACCAAATATTGTGATGGATTCCTGTCGGGGACTGAATGAGGATCCATCCTAGTGAGTTTGAAACAGCTCAGCCTGAAACTGAGGAATTGAGAGCCAAACGTATGGCAATGGCGTTACAGGTCACTTCGCTACGCCGCCACGCCCACCTGCTCCGTCGAAGCTGGTCGGGGTTGGAATCCTCAACACACCAACATGTCTTCTGTCTCTGGGCAGAGTTTTATGTTGATGAGGTCAAAGGGGTCAGATAGCGACCGTTCACAGTAAAATATGACACTTCCTGTTCTCAGGGGGCGTGGCCTAAGTGATGCCATCATTCGACCATTGGGTATTGTAGGACACCCGATGATGATCAATCACAGTAACTTTGGTGCCTCTGTGAGTTTTGGTGTAGCAGATATAACAGTTTTATGTTTCATAGCGAGTAGGTGAACTTTGACCCCCGGTAACGCCCCTTCAGCATGCTCAAAAACTCACTGTTTTGATAACTTTAGATGGGACATGCCTTATGAACAGACTGACCAAGTTTCAAGCAGATGAATCGAAATCCCTAGGAGGAGTTCGATCAAATGCGAAGGCTGTAAACAGCAAAAATGGGGTCAAAATCGGAACTTCAATCCAAAATGGCTGACTTCCTGTGGGGTTTAGACCATGG
Organism: Poeciliopsis retropinna; assembly: GCA_010277075.1. Lineage (NCBI taxonomy): Eukaryota > Metazoa > Chordata > Actinopteri > Cyprinodontiformes > Poeciliidae > Poeciliopsis > Poeciliopsis retropinna. The sequence goes on from VMRM01000009.1 coordinate 5,219,863, forward strand.
CTCCAAGAGACTTTTTTGTATGTCCTGACATGATGCACATGTGTACCAAGTTTCACAATTCTGTCTTAAAGCATGGCTTGGGGCTGATGATTTAAAATCTTCTAGGGGGCGCTATAGAGAAATGAGGCCACGCCCACCAAATTTTGATATGGATTCCTTTCGGGTAGTGGATAAAGATCCATCCTAGTGAGTTTGGAGCAGCTTGGGCCAGAACTACAGAATTCAGAGCCGATGGCGTTACAGGTAATTTCGCCACGCCGCCACGCCCACCTGCTCTATTGAATTTGGTCAGAGTTGGAATCCACAATACTCCAACATGTCTTATTTCTCTGGACACAGTTTTATGTTGATGAGGTCAAAGGGGTCAGATAGCGACCGTTCACAGTAAAATATGACACTTCCTGTTCTCAGGGGGCGTGGCCTAAGTGATGTCATCATTCGACCATTGGGTATTGTAGGACACCCGATGATGATCAATCACAGTAACTTTGGTGCATCTGTGAGTTTCTTTAGATGGAACATGCCTTATGAACAGAGTGACCGAGTTTGAAGCCGATCAATCGAAATCCCTAGGAGGAGTTCGATCAAATACGAAGGCTGTAAACGGCAAAAACGGGGTCAAAATCGGAACTTCAATCCAAAATGGCCGACTTCCTGTGATACTTGCACTATGACATTAATTGTAAATTTTGAGCGTCTTGGGGAGCTCTACAAGTGTACCAAATTTCATGTCTCTACGATGAAGTAATGGAATAGCAAAGGGTCCTTTGAAAATTGCTAGGTGGCGCAGTTGAGCCATTTTTTTTGCAATTTTTGCAACGACCATGAAATACGTAAATTTTAAACAGACTTAAGGCCTCTGCTAAGTTTGGTGAGTTTTTGAATATGATAAAGCCCCCAAAAAGCCAATTCATTTGGAGGGAGAATCGTAATAATAATAATAAGAAACAGTACAGAAACAATAGGCCTTCGCAGCGCTTTGCTGCTCGGGCCTAATAACTGAAATAAACTAAAATCCAGGCACAGCTAAAGGCACTTTAAAACCCAACAGTTCTCTAAAACTCTAAAACATGATGTTTTTTTCACTTTAGCCGATGTGCGAAGCGGTCCCGTAGAAAAAGGGGCACCATCCCCCTTTTTGCAATTTTTTTTCTTTTCTTCATTTTAAAGTTTAAAAACAGAAGTGAAATAGTGACTCTTTAAAAATGACACCTGATTTCCTATAATACACATGTATCAAAAATGGCAAGATTGTGTTTCACAAAAGGTAATTTAAAATAAGCGCCTCTAAGCTTTGGACTGAGGACAAAATGAGGACGTTTGAGTTGTAAATGTTCAGATCCGTGTGTTAGAAAGAGACAGTTTGAACTTTCCCTCTCTCTCTCTCTCCTGCTCTGCATCCGCAATTCTTCCTTTTCAACTCCTCTGGGATTTCTGGTTTCATGTTGTGATATTATTTTATGTTAATCAACTGCTCCAACCACCTCATTGCTATGGTTAGACATTATAACAAAAGCGCAAAGTATAAAAACCATTGGCAACAAAAAACAAACAGACAAAAAAAAAAACAACGATGCAGCTGCGCAGCATCCAGACCCAGAAGGGACCCAAAAACGCTGGAATGAAAGTTTCAAAAATTAAAACCTGAATGAGGGCAACAGAGCTACAGCTGCCACTCAGAGTGGCACCATTCTAGAATTGTACTTCATGTGTAAATAATCATTGGCTTTTTGTAAATATCTGCTAAAAGGCCGTCATGTAATGATGGCATTAGGCGTTCACAAATTAAGTATTTACATCAATGTTTTTTAGGCTGAAGTTTATTAACTTAAACAGAACTTTAAAACCGCAGCACATCCCTTTAAGATTTGTTTTGCATCATACTCACTTTTTTTTCTAAAATGAGGCTTTGGGGGAAATTATTTATTCGTTGCACTGATAAAAAGTAGCATGTTTGTGGCTGTTATCCTACAGTTTGCTAATTCTTAAAAAAAAAAAAAAAAAAAGTAAAAAAAAACAAAAAACAATTTTACTTGTTTTGCCCTGAGTAAATTTAACATCCACAAAACATTTTCAACAATGTGGACCTAAAATTGTTGGATGCACGACTTTTTCATACTGGATGCATAATCATATGTTTTTGGGCCTCGGAGGCGCCCGCCTCCTGTCAATTATTGTGCTTTTGTGGGGAAGGGAAGGGATTATTCATAATTTCCAACGGTAGTTGGGCCTGGGTGTTTCCTCCTGACTCAAATCACAGAGACAGAAGGTAATTAGTGGATTTGCCTTGCAAGCAGACAAATGCTATGTTGCTCAACTGCATACCTCGGCTCTGAATTTGTCAGTAGAGGTTGATTAACGATATCATCAACTGAGTCATCAGTACAAATTAACGTTGAACTGATTCTGATGTTTTAGGAGTTATGTTTTAATTTGTTTCTTATTAATTTGTTTCTTATTAATGAACATATATATCTATATATCTATATATATATATACACTGCTCAAAAAAATAAAGGGAACACTCAAATAACACATTCTAGATGGACAGTTTGATTTCACAGAAGTTTGATTTACTTGGAGTTATACTGTGTTGTTTAAGTGTTCCCTTTATTTTTTTGAGCATTATATATGTATATCCATGTCATATACATGTTTCAGATTTATGAGATAATGCACAGTGTGTTAAAGAAAAGGTTAAAATACTATTTAACCCTCTGGATCAGCATATAATACCCGTTCTGACCGACACCCTGCTCTAAGTTCACCACACGGTTCACAGAGCAAAGGCTTACTGGAGATAAATATTGAATGAAGCTGAACTTAGACGGGGGGTATGCAAGGAATACATTAAACATGAGTTGTGAGTTTGTCTTCAGATGTTGTTGTTGTAATATTCATTCTACAAATGGCAACTGTTGCTAAGAGACCCATAAAGCCAGTAACTGCTGTTGTTGACATTAGCCCTCCAGGTTAGCTCACTTTGGAGGGTCAAACCGCAGACCTCAAATATGATTTCCTGCAAAGGTTGTTGTTTCCCTTATTTTTTGTTTTGCAGTTGGTCAATAAGAGTGGAGGTGGATGAAGAAGAATCGGCTTAGAGAGGCTTTCATAAACTCTGCCTTCAAGACCTGTTAGTCATGGAGTTACAGGTATGTAAACTCAGCATGCCTGTTATCTCTAAGAATACTATTAATTTAAATTTGTGTAACCTCTGCTATTTTATTCTATGTTCAAAGTTGCTTTAAATTTGAGTTAATTAAATGTAAAACCCCACAATATAGTATTTTATTCTATCATGACTTGTAAGTCTAACTTTGTGCTTTCATTTTTTTTTCAAAACATGACACTTCTCTTTCTGACAACACAGAGCTCCATAATAAGATGTATTATCTTATAAGCAAGTTTCATGGATTTTATTGGGATTCTACATAATAACCAACACAAAACAATTCATAATTGTGAACCAGAAAAATAATTGAATGTTTTAAATAAAAAAGCTTGATAGGGGTTAATGAACATCAAGTCTGGCACAGAGCTATGCAGGAAGGACAAAATAGGGCTCAGTTTAATTTTGAACATTTCAAGGCTCTCTAAAGACATAAAAAAAATGAGACAACATCCATTTTAATTCAAAAACACAGATTCTGATTCATTCATTTTAGTTATTATGCACTCAAATCCAATTAACTGGCAAACGAAAAGTTTTCCACCTAAGATCAGCTAATTGCATAGAGATGTTAACTGTACAGCAGTCACTCATTCTGAGCATGCATGTGGCGACAGTGAAAAGGATTGACTATCTTGTAATCAAAGTAAGAAATGTCCAGTAAAGCCTGGCACTTCGAGAGCCCCAGGAAGTCCTCTACCAAGTGAAGACAGAGCAGACACACAAAACACAGGAGAACTGATCCAGAAGTACTTTATATGTGGGAAAAAAAAAAAAAAGTAAGCAGATAAAGGGAGCAGTGTATCCTTCTGTGAATATATTTAAGAAGAAAGCAAGATGGATAAGCTCTAAGATTAAAACGTATGAGATTAAAAAGTCTAGAAACAGAAAAACATGACAAAGTGAATCATCTCTAGAAAGAAAACATGAAGGTACTGATAGGCTCAGCTGGTGGCTTCTTCCAAGAAGGTGACACAGCTTAACTACAGAGACGCCAGCCCATGTGGGACTTCTGAGAACAATAGAGAAAAATATGAACTAGTTGTCATTTAATAGTTTAAATGGAGAGAATACGCCCATTTGATTCAGCTTTTCCTCAGAACACAGACAAAAATATAATTCAACCAGGAAACCTCAATCAATTTACCTCCAATGCACAACTATGCATTTCTTTGTGTTGTTTTTATTTACTCTAGAACCCAATAAGATACATTGAACTTTGTGATTTTAACATTACAGAACGTCTATTAGCCCGTATGCAAGAGGCCATAGCACCTGAGTGCTGCCAAGAAATGTGCAGTGAAGACACACTGGAGAAGGAAAACAAGCAGATTCATTCTGGAGAGAAAGAGGAGAACAACAGAACAATCTGTGTCACCTGACTCACAGGAAATGACATCAGAGTGTACCCACAGGGCGGGGCCTTTGACTCGGGAGGAGGGAAGGAAACAATCACACTTCTCTGTCAAGCAGAAGAGACGGCGTGGACAGACAGGTGTGTGTGTGTGTGTGTGTGTGTGTGTGTGTGTGTGAGAGAGAGCAGAGCAAGCCGTTATACAAGTAGTTTGATATTCTGTCAACACATTGAGTATTTATGTGTTGACAGTATTTTATCACCTTAATTAAGGCATTATTGACTTAAAACAAGCTCCTGTATCTTTCTGAAAATTTACTTGCAAGACAATCTGGCCTTATTTCAAGTGTCAGATATTTACACTGGAAACTAGAACAAATATACTTGGTAAGACTTTGTGTCTTTGCAGTGGATGAGCTCTGACCAGCTTAAGAGTCTTCCTGGGACTCTTCCATAAAAAACAGACGTGATGAGCTCCTACTGGCCCTTTTAACAAATCTTCCAGACCTTTCAATTTCTGCAGCTCCTCCATAGTCAACATGTGGGAAGAAAGACTGCAGCTGCTCACCACTTTCTTTCAGAGTTTAATTGAAAGAATAATAATAATAATAATGATAATAACAATAATAATAATAATAATAATAATAATAAATAATTAAGGTTGTTTAATGTGATAAAATGTGAAAAGCTTGCACAGTCATACTGTTACAAGGCACGGTGTGTATTTGTTGAAATATGCAATGTTAAGGTTCTCTGTATGTTTTAAAACATCAGGTGGATCCAAAGTGGAGGGCAGCTCCCAAAGGTCCAAACCAAGGAGCCCAGGGCCCTGCGCTAACAAAAGACAGGACAAAGACAAGTCAGAGGAGCCTCGTGGACTTGGGCCATTCTACTTCTTCGGAGGAAGCAACGGAGCTGAAATGTGAGCAAGAGATGTGAAACACCGAAATATTATCCAACTCAACATAAATCCGCTCTGACCTCTGGTCTGTATACGTGGCTGATTTCTGGCAGAGTGTGCGGCTACTGCGAGAGGAGAGGATGGAAGAGAATTTATAACAAGCAAAGGGAAGATTTCAGGCTCAAGTGGTGCGAGACCAAATCTCAAGTAAACTACAGCCGCTTCAAGCAAGGTGCTGTAGAGTTAAACGACACAAGATGGACTCTCACTTTAAACTGTACAAAACGAAAACAGCAACCAAACGACAAAAAACACACACTTTACTAACATGATAAATTCACATATTTTGTTTGTAGGTAGACACTTGGTGTTCCAGATACCCAACAACATGGTTCTCACCACTAAAATCGGCCTCCTCACCAGCCTGCGGGAATTTGAGAGAATAAGCAGCAAAATCAAATACAGACATGGACGCAGGTAAACAAACAGCCAGTTTCCCCTTTCATTCGGGGGAACAGGGCTTTCAAAGGGTTTGGATTGTTTGACAATGTGCTGTGTGAAAGCGAAAGGCACCAGCTGAAAATGTAATAACTGTGGCAAATTTTGGACCCCAATCTAATTGAGTCTACCAGACTATTAGGTGTGAAAACATGAACCTTTCAGGCAACAGCTGGTTTTATACTGAGATTAAAATACTCACAAGTGGACTTTTTTCTTCTTTTTTTTTTACTAGCTAAGTGACTTCTGTGGGCAATGGATTGGCCGAGGTTTTATTTATGGTTATTGGATTAAAGGGATCTGACGGAGAACATGACACGCTTTTTCCAGATTTTTATTTGTTAAAAAAAAAAATGTCCCTGACAGGAAACTGAAAATGGACGAGTTCATTCCTACAACGTTCCGCATGGATGTGAAGGAAGAGAGGGAGGATTTCTTTTCCCGCATTGCCCCACAGGAGGGTGGAACAGGTAAAACACATCCTAACGTCCCGCTGCAACGACAACTATTCACTGGTTAAACTGGAAATAGCCCACGTTTGCAGGTTTCCTTTGACAAAAATTAATCATACATGACTGCTTGTGAGCATGACAATGAAAAAAAGTTTGTTCTTGATGGTGTTAGGACAACAGTTGCCTTGGTGAGTGTTTGATCAAGGGGTTGAAAACGTTGGAAAATAATGCACTTCACCTCCCATGAGGCCCTGATAAAATCACTGGGGCAGCATGCTGCTGCCATGGAGATGAGTCAGCAGAGGGCAGGGCTGAGACAAAAACAAGAAGATCCTGAATGCAGCACTGCTGCTGAACAAAGCTATGAGAAGCAGATGAAGGTCTTTCCTAACTTATAATAATAATAATAATATTAATAATAATAATAAAGAACCCACAGTTGATGTGCTGGGACCTGGAGATAAGAATGACTAGATCTAGATTGATTGGTTCATCACAAACACATTGTGCTAAGTGGAGTACAGGTTAGTCAAACACAGCTATCACAAAGCAAACAGGAGAAGGACTCGAACAGCTGGTTTAGATCTCTGGATGGGTTCATGGGATCGACAAGAGAAGAATAAAACATGAAAAGAACAACGTCAAACTAGAAATGTAAAAGATGTCAAACAGTTCACACTCTCTGCACAAGTCTCACATTCTGTACTGCGAAATAAACAAAAAAGGTTTGCAGGTAGTCGTGAGCTACACTTTTCCATTAAAAAGAAAATGTTCAGTGTGCATATGCTTAGCATTTGTACATTTCCAAAGTAAAGTATTGTGCAGATATCCTAACACCCATTACTTCAGCCTGCCTTGCTCTTTCATGTTTTGTGCCCTGTATGCTTAAGAAAACTAGAAATATCAGTAAACAAGAGTAAGTGGACACATAGAAGACAGATTAAACGTTGCGATTAGAAAAACCTAACAGAATAACTGTGACGTTCTCAATGCTCGCAATGTAATTTCAAATCTTTACTCTCAAAGTTATTGTATCGCATAGTGACAAAAACGCTTGCTTAATTCTTTTTTAACTCGTTGGTACAATTTGGTGTATTTCTTTAGATAGAAACTTTTCAAACTAATCTGAATAATGAACTAAACTTGTTGCCTGGTTTGATACGAAGCATTAACGTGGATTTCAATAACTTTTTCTGTGAAGTGTCTTGAGATGACGTGTTGTGAATTGGCGCTGTCCAAGTGAGCTGAATTGAAACTTACTCATATAGCAAGTATTTAAGTAAGTATACTCTTGTTTCTGACTGAAAATGAAAAGCAAGTGTAGAAAACATCAAATGCACATAACAGATGTTGTGACAAATTGAATAATGTTAAATTCAATTTATCAAAAATTATATGGAAAGACAGATTCTTGTCCTTGTTGGACGGTTTCACAGCTGACTATGCATGTGGTTTGCTATGCTTGATAGCTGAATCTGATTAGCTGATTCAGCTCTCACAAGCAGAGTCTGTTATTTTCCTCTTAGAGTAAAAGTCTGCAATGAGTGTCACAAAACCGGAGTAAAATGTAAGAAGCATTAACTATTACCACATCTGGAAAGAAATATTCTGAATCAATTGTTCCACTCCTGGTTTACCTGATCACCATTCTCATCAGATTTGTGTTTTGTGTATTTATTTTGGAAAGTGAGCACAAAGGTATTTTGTAAAACAGTAATAACTTTACATGTTTTGTACCTGAAAAGGCTCCACTTTGACTAATCCTTCATGTTTGACTGCAAAACTAAAGAGGCTTCATTCAGTGCCAAGCTTATATACTAACAGGAGCGACTGAAACAGCTCCAGGACAAAATGTAATAAACAATTACCTCGACATGCCTGCTCCTGTACAACAGAAGAACAAACTCTTTTAATTGCACGTTGACGTATAATTGATGTGGCTATGTTTGTGGTGGCAGACTTGGAGAACACAGAGAGCAGCATGTGGATCTGTAAGCCCACGGGACTGAACCAGGGCAAAGGAATCTTCCTCCTGAACAACCAGCAGGATGTGGCCGAATTCAGACTGAAGCTCCAGAAGATGGAGGAGCTGCAGGCTGACCGTAAGATGCCTCATCGCCGGGCTCAGGCTCACATTGTCCAGCGGTAGGTGAACTCCCGACTGTCAAAGTGTAAAACAAATCATCCTTACAAGTAGAAGGAATGACTGTAATCCCTTTCTCTACTTCTAGCCATCGTCATACAACTAAAAACTATATTTAAATACGTTTCAATATATTTAACACATTTTATTTTCAGAACGTAACATTTCTTTTTAGCAACATGGCCTTTAAAATTGTTTTTTTCTTTGTATACAACGTCTTACAATATTTTTTTCTCCCAGTTACATCCAGAAACCCCTTCTGTTGAATGACAGAAAGTTTGATGTGCGCTCTTACCTTCTCATTGCCTCCACTGCGCCCTACATGGTCTTCTTTCGTCATGGGTATGTCCGACTGACGTGTGACGCCTACGATCCCAGATCCAAAAACCTCTCTGCTCATCTCACAAACCAGGTAAACAGACAAACACACAGGGACTAACTTCTAATTTCACAGGGACTTTGAATTGACTTTCATTCATTTTTCATTCATTTCTTACCCTAAACCTAACCATTACCAGTACATACCTAACATCAATCCTACTCTATCATTAAACCTAACCCAACTCAATTCACATCTAAGTCTGAAACTTCTTGTTGGGCACTTCCAGAGCAAAGCATTTCAAAAAGTACAATCAGTGTTGACTTTCTGTTTGAAATCTGGAAAATACGAAATAACTTCAAAGAACATTTTTGTCGAGTGGTTAACAGAGGTACACAACACTGATCTCCAGTACGACTTGCTTTACAGTGGAACGCAGCCGAAATTGTTCGTCTGATAATAAACCTAATTGCTTTGTTTTCCTTCTGTTCTTTACATTCTAGTTTCTGCCAGGTGTTGTAGCTGAGCTGAAATAAAAAAAGAGTCAGGCATCTCCACCAAGAGTTGCTGCTTCCACTTCTCTGTTTTGTGTGTCTCTTCTCCCCCTGCTGTTTGTCTCCAGTACATGCAGAAGAGAAACCCTTTGTACAGCCAGCTCAAGGAGGACACTGTGTGGTCTATGGAGTGCTTCAACTCCTACGTCAACAGAAAGTTTCAGGTTGCCAAGGGTCTGCCCAGGGACTGGGTGCTGGGAGCCTTTGCGGTGAGGTCTGTGGTGTGCTGTAGCTCTCAGGGACCAATTACCAGCATAGAAGTGGTAGTTGGCACTGGGAGCTAATTGAGAATGTGGTTAGTTTTACATGAGCTCATTTCTGTATGAAGAGTCATCAACTTATGGTTGAAAAGGAAATATTACAGGTTGTTTTTCTCCATACTGATATGCATTGTGATAAGTCTGCAGGGATATTTTTAAGCTTTAGCTTTGTTAAATAAAACTCTAAACCTTGATTGTGGCATCTTTTATGGTCTGTAAAGTTAATCACTACCTATTTGTTTTCTACAGAAACCTGCTGATGCATCTCAGTTATAAATCTAGACGCGAGTTTGATGGTTATTTTAAAGACTCACGAGTATCTGCATTATGGGTTTTATTACTTATTAAAATGTGCCCAAACTCACTAATGCATCAGATTATTTAAAGAGAGCACTAAAGAAACTCATTTATCTTTGAGAGATAAAATGTTTAGTTTTCTTAGAGAGGTAGAACATGAAATCTGTACGACGTTGATGCGTTGTTACAAGGATGGTAAATAATTTTTTTTATAGCACTGGCTTAATATTTCACTGTAAGTTTCACTTAAAAAAAAAAAAAAAAGAAGAAACATATTAGAAAAAGTTCGGTGTGAGGTCTGCTAAATTAATTCTGTCATTTGATCATATGTTTTTGATCATTATCCTACTGGAAGATCCACCGTGATTACCCACGATCCATATTGGCGATGTAGACCGGGTGCGTTTTGAGGAGGCGTAAACCCTCCTCCTGTCTCTGATTGGTTGTTTCTAGTTAGCAGTCAGAAGACCTCAACTTGTTCACAGATTATTTGTCTTATGCCATACTGTCAGGATATAATGGCAGTTTCAACAAATATGTAAAAATATACATTTTTATGAAAGTTTTCTTACTGCAGCATTAATGTCTCAATGGACACTGCAGCCAAAGTCAAGTTTGTTGTTTGTGCACACAAGCTTGGCCAATGAGTAGATTCTGAAACATACACCGACCCTGAGCCATGATAAAGTATGGATTAATTTATGGATATATATTTTTTTCTGTTCATATATCAGAAGCGCATGCAGCAGATCATGACCCAGTGTTTCTTTGCCGTCAAGACCAAGTTAGACTGCCGCCCTGGATTCTTTGACTTGATTGGCTGCGACTTCATGATCGACGAGGATTTCAAGGTGGATTTTTAAACTTCTGAGGCAGAGCTGGACATCGATACGCTCGTACATTATGTCTTCATGTGATATTTCCAGGTCTGGCTTCTGGAAATGAACTGTAATCCAGCTTTACACAGAAACTGCGAGGTGCTGAAGGAGGTGATTCCCCGCACTGTTGGAGAAGCGCTGGGTCAGTTTAGCAGATTCTGCAGACTTTGAGCACAAGTTGTTTTTTTTTTTTTTTTTTAAATAGTTCCGGGTATGATATGTGTTACTGCTTAATTGCTTAAGTATCTTAAGTGTGAAACCTCCCCAATGTTTCATGGTCCTCTACTTAGCTACAGGTTTGTGCTGCGTCAACTTGAGTATCTATTTCTACTTAAGACCCAATTTGTCCCCTCTGGGAAGAGTTTGTTTTACAGCCTTTTTTTTATGGCATACTGCCTGAAAGATTTACATATTTGTTCAGACTGAAAGACGTTTTCTACAAGTTGAAATTAATACTTTTTGGACTTTTACAGTCCTGTTTAAAGACATTTGTGAGATTACTATCATTTAAATTTAAAGCTTGCTGTACATGGATGGGAAAACAACTTGAATTTAAGTTAGTTTACTTGACAACACAAACAATTTACATGGAACGTCCTCAATGATTTCTGGTGTTTTTAAAAATGTGACTTGAATTCAATCACACATGAATGAAATGACTTTGACACCTACACTAACGACAGACTTTAGTCAACTAATCTTTTCGAGCAAAAACTTATGAGATACTTTTTTCCCATGGCAGAGTTGCTAGCGGGTAACATAGCAAGATGTTTGGATTTTAATTTTGTAAACACACATCTAATCCATCTCAGCTGGAAGTTGTTTTGAGTGGGTGTGTTTCAGGATCACGCCTTTCAACAGACAGTTATTCCTGCCTGGGTTTTGAAGCTTCTGGTTTTTCCACGATTAATAGTACTAGACTTCCTGAAGCAGAACTAGAAACCATATATGAAAAGAAAGCAGAGCACATGCAGCTGAAGAAGTAAAAGAGGAGCCGATAGTAAAATTCTTCTCTAAGACTTTGTTTTTAGAATCAGTTTTTTAAATAATGCTTAAGATTTAGCAGAAACACTGGTAAAAGACGTGTTAACTAGTGTCTCTCCTCCTGACTAAACATGTCCCTGTGCTTCAGCAGTTTTTAACAACTGAGATATAATGTAACCAGTCTTTGGTTTCTGATTTTATCTGTACATTCATATTACGTTTCCATAAATTAGCACTTCAACCTGCCAAAAGTCTTGAGACTGACAGAAACCTTGTTTTACCCAAACTTTTCTGCTTCAGGTTTTTATTGTGCTATTTTAAATTGATAAAGGTTGTTTTTAAGACTGACAAAATGACACGCAGTTAACAAAAGTCTATTTTTCACATGTTTTACTTCTGCCACAAAATGACAGTGCAGAATCGTTTCAATGATCTTTAAATTCAGGTTCAACTTTCTTCACACAGTATATTTCAAAACACTCATTATGCATGAGCTGGATTTCTCAATCTTGGCACTTATGTTTGCTAAAAGATCTAAACATTTCCTCTACTGCTTTTTCTGCCTAGATTTAACTCTGGAGCTGTTCAACAAGCGTCGTCTCAGGCAGCAAATCTTCCCTTTGGACAGTCAACAGGACTTTGTTCTGCTTTACAGCGGTGTCTCAGGACATGTCGACAACAAGAGGACCGATAGTAGAGAGTTCTACCAGACAGCTAAAAGCAACAGGAAGTCCACAAGTCACAAGACCAGGACAGAGATCACAAAAGGGACTGTTGCATCACTGGAGGATCCTCTGACTGAAGTCACTGAGTCAGAAAAGTCACCTCTTCATCAAAACGCAGCATCAATAGGTGAAAACCCAAAGGCTGTCAGGAGGAAGAGCGCAGTACCTGGAGGCAGACGGAAGCTGAGCAAATGCAATTCATTTGAAAGCCGAAGATGATGGGAAGCAACCGAGGGCTTAGCAGAAGAGAAAGATCACCATGTTTCTGCCATTGTTTACAACCCAGGTGACTTCAGTTCTGTCTGCAGGCCTTCTGATAAAAACTCAAACGGTACGCACCTGCACTGCTCGGAGAGAGCTCGGAAAAGTTTTGGATGACAATAAAGACTGCCTTTGTCTTCCACAACATTGACTATTCTTACTGTTTTCCTCTGCACAGGAAGGCAGTCTATTATGTATTTTCCAGGTACATAGCGCCATTATATAGCAGAGTCAAGAAACTATGTATGTTACCTTCAGCTGTTATAAAAATGTATGTATCAAACATGACTTAAATGAAGTTTGGCTTTGCAGTGTAACATTACTAAACCCAGTGGTGTCTTAGGTAAACCTGATGCAATCAGCCAAGGGTTTCATTAGTTCCATGAGGTGTGTTTGAGATAGAAAACTGTAAGTACCTGGACTACTGACTTAGATGTTGTAGAAACATGGCTGAGTCAGGAGAATTGCCCAAACAGTTCAGAGAAGAATCTCACTGTTTCACACTAAAAGGCCAGATATTAAAAAAGATAGAAAAGGCCCTGAATGTATCAAGAGATACAGCTGGAAATACACTTCACAAGTTTAAGATGAAGGCGCCTTCACCACCTAGGCTTTACTAAAAGAGGAAGCTATTAATGAATGTCGTCGAGGAGGCGGTTGACCAAAGGCCCTTGCTGACCGCCAAAGACGTGTAGCAAGACTTGGTGGGAGCAACCACTGAGGTTTTAGTTACCAGAAAAAGCCACATATAAACACTGAAGGGCTTCTTGGCTGAATGTCAGGCAAGACAAATACCAACACTGACCAAAAAACAAAAAGAAAAGTCCACTCCAATTTCCTCACAACTTTTTTAAATACACCAAAGGGTTTGGGGCATTCTGTTCTGTGGAGCGATGAATTAAAACTGGATCTTTTCAGACCTGTAGATCAGTGGTACAGTACAAAATAAAGTGACCCTAATGGTCCCCTGAATTAAGAATATGAAAGAAGTAAAGACACTGAGGAGTAGGCTAAGATTCTCCAGGGAAGCTATAAATCATGAATGGAGAAGTCGATAACCAAAAGGTGCTGTACTAAGTATGAAAGATGCTATTCTGACGGAGGAACGTATTATTTGTGAAACTGCAGTAGTTATTGAAAATGGCATCTTGTGTTTAATTGTGAGACCTCCTAATTGAGCAGTGCAAATTGTTTTTGTTTGGTTTGTTCATGGGGAGACATACATTTTGCCAGGTGGCCTAATTTCCAACAGAGGTTGAGACTCTTCCTCTCCTCTTCCACTGACCATATGCAAACCCTCTCATCGTCCTCCAACCGGGAAGATTGCCACCGGCCTGCACCTCACAGCTGTTGCAGCTTGTTTTGACTGCAGCTCTTTGCCTTGCTATGTCTTAACTCGCAATTATCTCGGTCGACAAAGCCACATTCAGGGTGGAAGTCAGCAAACATGGGGTGAGCATGACCGCATATCTTTCCCAACAGGAAGTTTGCTTCATCATCCATCTGCGTCTCGGTAAAGGCATCAATGAACTCATGTCAACAAGAAGAGGTGTAAGAGCTTTTCCGTCTCTCGTTTAGTCAGTGTGTCTGAGCGACATCACATACAGCTTTCATTTCCCACATGCAATGGATCCCCGGCATGTGCAGAGTCAAATAAGCAAAGTGAGGAAGCAGCTCAGTCCTCTGCCGCCTCTCAACAGGAAGGAACAACTTCTGAACTGCGACTTACCAGAACCTTACCTCCTTTTATCTTCAGTATCTCTTTAAGAGATAAAAAGAGACACCTTTTGTTCTAAGGAGTCTACGGAATTATGCTCTGCATGCTGCCAGAAAGGGGGAACTAGTGCTCATTCTCCTTATGCCGCCCCTCCTCTTCTGAAGAACAATATCCCCTTCTAAACCCAACCTCCCCTAACCTCTCTACTTTTCCTGTTGTCTGCTTGGTTTTATTTTGCCACAACCTGCTTGGATGAGTGCAGATGGTTCTCAGTGTGTGGACAGCTCGCTGAGGCAGGCCTGAGAGCTTGAGGTCCTTGCTGGTCATGGGATGCTGCAGCGTGACTCAGAGGCACACGGGAGTGGACGAAGTGGGTCCAGATGAAATTGAACTGATGGAACTCTCTGGAGACAATTTGGGGTAAGACGTGAGCAACTTGTTTTGGGCTCGGGGATGTTAGTTGGTCAGAAATATCAAGAAGAGCAAAAAAGAGCTGCAAGGATTAAAGGGAGCGCATCGTCTGAAATGTGAATTTGACAGACAAATTGGATCATTTTAAGCTTACATTTTTAAACATGGTTTTGTAAGTTGTGGAAGAGAAAGTATGGCAGTGTATGAAGTGAAACAGGCCACCACCTCTGTGGTTTTATCTGGAACTGTGTTGTCAGCTTGTTAAAACGTAAAAACAAATGTTTTCAAAGCTGCACCATGTTCTGCAAGGCCATGCGCAGACTGTGTGGTGTATACAAATGTCCAAAAGTACTTACAGCTACTCGAAACTATAATGATGTAAGAAATTTATCTGATTTCTTTCTGCAATAACTTTGGTTGGTTTGCATTAAGAAAAATTAACCAGAATCTTTAATGTTTTTTTTTTTTTTTTTTTTTTACAAAAACATCAAAACTTTAAGATTCTGGTAAGTTGACAGTTTCAGTTTTGGATGCCACTTACGTCAAGTCATTTCCTTTTAATCTTCATGTTCCTGTTGACAATATCAAAGAGCAAAATCTTTAAAGCTAAATAATGTTGGACATCATGAGATGAGCAAGTTAAACCATCGGTTTAAGTTCGAGAGGATATTATTCTGTTTGAGAACTTCAAATGTTTGTTGCAAAATTGTTTTTGAAACACATGAATTCGACCTGCAGTCAGACAATTTTCAAGATTTTACAGACAAAAAAACTGATTCAAATATAACGTTTTTTACGTTCTGTGACATCACAAAACAGTTTGAACATCTCAGACGGTTCTTTTCAATCCATCAAACCTGAAGAAGTCCTTTTTTAAGGTTTGCTATAAGCAATGTGGGGGGAAAAGGAAACATGTGTAGGAAAGTGCTCTTTTCAGATAAGATCAAAACGAAACCTTTTGGGCTTGTTGCAAAGCACTAGCTGTGATAGAAAACTAACCATAAATGACGGTATATCTATAGGGCGGCGGAGACATCATGCTGCGAAAATGCCTTTCTTTAAAGGGCAGGGAAGGAAAATGTTTGGAAAAAACTATTATACGCTGCAAAATATTTGAGATAGGGGTAGATCAAAGCACATTTATGAGTTAGAATGGTCCAGTCAAAGTCCAGACCAACATCCAACTGAGAACTTGAAAGCATAGAGCCCTGTGCTCTATGTGATTCTCGCTCCAATATGAATGAATTTGAGTTATTTCGCAGCAACATATTGTACTACGGCACAATGCTATTCTGTATTTTCTGTATGTGTAAAAATGATGACATTCCTCAAAAGACTTGCAGCTAAAACGTTTGAGTCAGAGAAGCCAAACACAGATCTTCCCCACACTTTCCCCACTTTTATTAGTAAATGATTTTGAAAATCACAACTCAAGTTCGTTCTATTTCACAGTTACGTGCTACTTTATGTCCGTCAATCATATGAAGTGTAATACACACCATTTTGCAAAGAAAAACAGATGGAAAAAGAAGTATTAATACATTTGCAGAACTATTCACAGCGCCAGGATGTTTCAAGTCAGAAAACTTGGTGGATCTGTGGTGATGCGTCAGGCTGATGCTATCAGCATCGATGTGATATTTTAACCACTAGCAGGCAGCAAGAAGAATGACACGGACAAACTTAAGCACTCCTGTTCCCCCGGGTCAAGCTTGTGAAGCTGGTGAGGCGACACTGATATGATTAGCAGATTACTGCCAGACAAGAGCGTGGAGAGGTTTAATGCAAAGTGGAGGGCTGGACAAATCCTCCATCAGTCCGAGGCAGCGGGGATTACCAGGAAGCTAATCGCAAACAGGAACAGCAGCTTCTTATGGGTTGTTTAATTAATGCCACTTGAAGCAGCTGGTCATTTCAGACTACAACATAAACCCAGATGGGTATTTTAGGAGGAAATGTCTGACTTGCAAAAAAAAAATACAATGCTTGAAGTGAGTTATCTCATCAGTCAAATCCACAGCATTTATAGCTGGTGATCACAATGCTGAGCTGGTTTTGTAATTGCACAAAAAAGTGATATATTTCCTGCAGAGTAATGATGTATTTTACTATGCATGAGAAAACAGAACATTTCCTTCGAAATGTAGCACTTCAATCATGCTTACTAAGAGTATGCATTTATAGTGTAATATGGTCACAAAAGCAACCAACATGAATACTAGCTGAAATTTTCTCTCTTTCCTTGCATTGAAATGTGTTTGTTATAATCTCTGCAAGACGTAGAACATCTTAGCTACAACTCTAGTTGTAGGTCAGAGGGTCCTGGAGAAGACAGTGAAGGGAGCTGAAAGGATCATTGGATCTGAAAAAGATCATTCTGTCCAGGATCTGGTTCAGAGCCACTCCAGGAGCAGAACGGAGCTTTCTCTGAGACTTCTCTCTTCATCCCCATGAGCTTTTTCAACAATTGCCAGATTACGTAACCGGAGGACATTTTCTTCATTCAGGATACCTGGAGTATCATTAAATGTGAGTTCATGCAGTTTGTGTGCATAAACACAAGCTTCATGCAGAAAGACCCAAGGGTGGGATTTGTGTTACGAACTGTAGAAGGTGTTAGGGTGGGAAAAAAAAAAATTCTTAAGCGAGGGTTGTGGTACTTGCAGTAAAGTGTGAACACTATTTGCAGTGTGATACAGTTAAGGTTTAAAATGCAGAAATAGTCAGTCAGTCTGTGAGATACCAGCTGACACATGTTGTGTGTGACTGCAAGACCATATGCTGTACACTTGTCTGATAGCACTTGTGGACGAGTATAACCCATCCATCTCGGTCATACTCACACCCACATAATGTCTGTCTATCTCCACAAGGATTTACTGCAAACCGAACCATTGCCAGTACATGCCTCACCCGAAACCTGACCTAAACTCAGTTCACACCTTAGTCCTAAACCCCGTTGACTATTTGCAGCAAAATGTTTGATGGTTCTGCAATCACACCCCAATATTTTAGCAATTTCAAGAGTGCTGCATTCCTCTGAAAGAACTTTTACAATTCTGCACTTTTCATTGTCACTTAAATCTCGTTGTTGGCCCAGTTTGCCTGAAGAAAAGAAGCTGGCTAATAATTATGCACTCTTGATACAGGGTGTTGATCTCCACACTCCTTCATTCAACAAATACACATCAGCTGACATGTTTATATTCAATACGCATTCAGGTTTATATGGCTCAGAGTTGTAAAACAGGCATGAAATTATGATATAGTCACAACTAAAACTTGCCTAATAATTGTGCACACAACGTACAGGAACTCAGCGTTTCAGCAATTCTCTGGAAGTTTGTTCCAGATTAGAGAAGCACAATAAAGGTTTGCTAATCCAAACATGTAGAAACCTGCTACTTCTCCATGTCTGGTTCTGTGGATGCAGATCAAACCAGAACCAGAAGACCAGACTCTAAATACCTTTTTCAAAACACTGTATCTGTTTAATCATTTTTACATCAACATGATCTAAGAAAAATCCTTCTGTATTCTACATAGTTCCCAGTGAAATGACAGGTTTGTTCTAACTTCTACCAAACTAATCTATTCAACAAATAAATAAATTCTTATTGGAGGATAAAAGCTCCAAATTGTTGCAGGAATAGATGAGCAGCACGTCTGTCTCCCCTTTGATCTCTATAATCTGATTAGTCTAGGCTGGGGGGACGCAGACACGTTGTTAGCATTAGGTTTTAATACTGTTCATCCTTATGTTAGCTTCATATTGTTGACAAAGGCCATTACCGGCTGGACAGAGCATATTTTGCAAGACAAAAAAAAGTCCGCAAATTCATATTGTTGCATTTCTGACACTTAAGAGCCACTATAAATTAAACATTCACACAGTGTCCAAAGCAGCGGAGCCACGGTCATTTTACTTGCTGCAGCAAGTTTATCGCTGACCGCTAACACACGATGTGTCATGTCTGTGTGTTTTCAGAATATGGAGTCTGAGCGAAAACAGAGTTCAGCTGTCGGTGAGGAACAGCAGAGATGAGCAGCAGCTGGAACCACAGCTGCCATGCAAAGCCTCGGTGCGACACCTGGAACAGGAGGTCAGAGTAAAGCCACAAACCCACTGAAGCCTTTAAAGTGAGAGTGCAGAGGTGGTTCAATAAATATCAGCCAGACAAACATTTTCCATTTTCTCACACTCACACATGTATAATTCACTCTGCAAGAAAACAAGATAAAACACATTTTTAATTATTTTTCTTTTACCTAAGATAAAAAAAAACAAACAAAAAAAAAACACTAGACATCAGTGACACATTATTTCCCCAACCCTTATTTTTGAACATGCAAAGAGCAATTTTATTTTATTTTATTTTATTGTTTTAAGACAGAGTCCCTAAAAGTCTGCTGGAATTTTCTTCGGCTGCTTTTTCACTCATGTTGTGTCCAGACAAAATTGTGTTTATAGGTTAGTCGTAATCCTTTAACAGTAGTTTTTATTATTATTATTTTTAGTTCTATGTTTAGTGACCCCGTAGAAAATTCTACAGACATGTAGAAAAAAATAAATAAATAAAAAAAATAAAACTTGCTTGAGCTGTTATGATTGTTACGTTTCTTTTGGTCATGGCCTCCTGCAGGTCATGACACCCTGAGTGGAGAGCCATTCAACAGCTGCCTCTGTGTGTAGACACAACACTGGTTCACTGCTTTTCTGCAGGGCACTTTTCTGCTTGAAAAGGGTCATAGTTCAGACAAACAACAGCACTATCTTAAAGATATTAAAAATTCAAAAATTCAAGGCTGAAAATGTGAGGGGGAACAAAAAGAGCCAAAATGCAAAGAAAACTTTTCACGGTTTTCTGAAAGCTTTAAAGATGAGAATGTTTGTTCCTGTAATTCCAAAATAAAAAATAAAAGAATGGTGTGCAGTCATACTTTGTTGTGCCTGCAGGTGGTGCTGTGGGGCAGGACCAGAGATGAGCTCCACCACAGGATTTACTCTCAGCAGCCCATCAGGGGCTGGGAGGGCCAACCAGCTCATGTTTATGGAGAGGTCATCCACTCCTCTGTGGTGTCTCTCTGCAACAACTACTCAGAGGTAAAATGGAAAAAATGTTAGGAAGGTACTAGGGATTTGTCAAATAAAATCATTTCTTTACAAAATATGTGCCTCTTCTGCACATATTTACACTCCTTGGTAAAATAAAAAGATGAAGTCAAAAATGTTTCATTACAGCAACACAGTCTCATTTTATCCTTTCTTTATCATCCTCCTCCCTGTGAATGATGACAAGATAACTATTGAGCATTCAGGTTCCTTTGACATATTTCCATCGGTTTTAAACTTTTGAACTAACATTCTGGCCGTAGAAATAAGCAAGATCAACTTTCTTTTAGCAATTTTCTGATTAATGAGGATTAGTAATGCCATGTTTTCTTAACTTTTCCATTTCAAGGAGCAGTTAATAGAAATGGACCACTGCGTCACATCATATTTATAACATAGCTAAACAGGAAGTAACTATTCAAAAGTTCCTGGACACACTTAATCATACAATAAAATATATATATATATTTAATTTCATATAATCTAAGTGTCAGTCAAGAGTTGTAAAAGTTGTTGTGGCAGTGATTAGTAGAAAAATCCTTTCTTAATGTGGGATGTTTTTATGACATTGAATAAATGTTTTAAAAAATTTATTACGGAAAGTCAGAAACTACTTACTTTATTGACTCCAAATTGTGTGATTAAATAAAAATTACGTAATTAAAAAATTAAATATTATTCAAAAAATTAGGGAAAGAAAAGAAAAATATGGTTTAATCCCATAATGTTAATGAGTTTATGCCACTGCAGTTAAAGATAATTTTATCTAAGGCCTTTTCTACTTTCCTACCAATTTGCCTGTGTTTACTGTTTGTTATTTTAATTAACAGATTTTGATACTAAATTTAAAGTTTTTTTAATCTGCTATTTATTAACAGTGGACCTTATTTAGTCATTGTAGTGCAGTTACTTTATTGCTTGCCACAGAGGCAGAACATTTTCTCTCAGTGGCACAACCAAGAACAAAAACCTCTACTATTTGTGTTCACAGGAACAAAGTGAACGGTTCTTGTTGTTGTTCTCTTTTCACCTTTTAATCCTCTCTCTGGATCACTCCCAAGAAGACTTCATTTACGAGGTACTATATTCCAATCTGTTGTTTTTTTTTTATCCATCCATTTAACTCTCCATATTAGTCTGCGTTCACACCGCATTCTGAAGTGACCCAATTCTAATTTTTGTGACGTGATGCAACCTGTACCTGACAGTCTGAACAACACAAGTCGGATTTTTTTCGAATGCGACCCAGGCCACTTGGATATCCGATACGTATCCGATTCAAATGTGACCTAACGTGCAGGCCACATTCATCCGACCTGAACGTCGCTGACACTCGACAAACGTCAATATTCTGCGTCCTGATACGCTCAAGCGGGAAGAAAAACAACAACCACGGCAAACTGTAATGAGGATTAAGTTGTTAGTATGCTGGCTCTGGTCGGACAACTACTTCAAAATCGTAAGCTGTCCTCCACCGTTAGCATCCATGTTTACTTCCGCAAACACTGACCGTTACTTCTTCTTCATGGCGGTTGGCAAAACGCTTAACACGCTCTCTATGTGTAACGTTATTGCGCCCTCTACTGCGCATGCGGGACCCTGTTAAGGTCGTTTGCGGTTCAAACTGGAGAACACATACACACACATACACACAGCAAAATAAATAAAAAATAAACAAATCCGATTTGACATTAAAAAAATCG
Organism: Poeciliopsis retropinna; assembly: GCA_010277075.1. NCBI lineage: Eukaryota > Metazoa > Chordata > Actinopteri > Cyprinodontiformes > Poeciliidae > Poeciliopsis > Poeciliopsis retropinna. The sequence continues at coordinate 5,241,602 of VMRM01000009.1, forward strand.
GAATTGGGTCACTTTAGGCTGCAGTGTGAACACAGCCTCAGTTTGCTGAAAGATTTTACTCAATGCTGGCAGCGTAATGTCTGTCACTCAAAGGTTTTGCGTTTTCTTATCTGGCAGGGTATACTTCCTGTTTCTGGCCTGTCTGTTCGAACCGTATCCCTACAGCTGGATGCATTACATTCAGCACACATGTTTGAGATCACCAGTGAGTGGAAATTCTTAATTTCAGCGAAGATTTGGCACTTGGATGTAAATTCACCCAGTTCTGTCTTTTTCTTTTATCCAGGTGCAATGATGGACTCCAAAGTATTCGCATGTCGCAGTCCAGGAGAGTCACAGAGATGGATTCAGCACATAGAAGACCGGAGATACGAGTCCATGATGCAACCCTTGAGTCCCTCCCAATGTGCTCTTTCTTATCTTGTAATGTTTTCACATCTGTTGCACATCTGGTTCCAGCTGTGGATGGCTGGAGTGGCGCAGCTGATATTGTGCCCGTGTCTTTGTTCACCAGCTGCCTTGTGATGAAAACTGGAAAAGAGAGGAGCTGAAGAAATATCTAATGCAGGCTCCTATATGGAACTGGGAGGGCTCACCCATACACCACATGGGTCAGCCTGGACACATCTCTGTCGTTCACATCATCAACACTCAAAGACAGGTAGTCGGGTTTTCTGATTTTATAAGCACATTCCCAACAGGATTAGTTTAATAGTGGAGCTTATTTTAACTTAATTGCAATGACGGCTCCCATGCTGCTGCACATGATGTGACTAACCATGTTTCATACACCGATGGACATCGTTCAGAGGAAGATGTTGAAAAATATAGAGAAGGCATTCACTTTACATCAACATTTGTTTTCATTCAGTGTCCAAGAGGTATCATGGTAACAATGCAGTAAAATTGCAAGCTTGAGATCATTATAAACTATGAAATATATCGTTTTAGGGAGTTTTTAATTGATAATTGTGGTCTTGTAGGGTCTCCAAGAAAGACTGATGATTCTCTTTCCTCAAGATCTCCTGCTACTTTCTGTGGACAGTAAGCGGCTGCATATAAAATATGAGGTATGGTATAATGACTCTGAGAGGAAAATCCATAATAACAGCTCCTGCACCACCATGAGACAGATTTGTGTGAAAATAATCATTACAGCATTTTATGTTTTATGACACCAGTTTGGGGGAAGATCTTCCCGATCGAACCTGCTACATGTGTTTTTCTTAAAATGTGTTTTAAATAAATCAAGAAATGTACCGTAGCATAATTAATGAAATGCACAAATTCCTTTCTTTGTGTTTTCCATATTGTCTGTAACAGGGCAGGTTGGCCAGACAGAGCATCAAAGCAGTGGAGCGCTCTGCACTTCCTGGACGCTTAGAGTTTGAACTAAGAGGTAAACACGTCAGAAAACGCTTTCCTGTTTTCCTTTTTTTAAGAAGAAACATTCCTCTTTTTTTTTGGTTTGTTTTTACCATTTTTCCCAAATGGGGAAAAAGCAAATGCACTTATTGACTTTATAGAGTGGCTGTGTTTTTGGCTACAGGGGAGCTGCTGGAGACGCTGCAGGTCTCCTGCACCTGTGTGGAGGATTATCAGGCCTGGATTTTTCATCTGCAGCAGGTTAGACTAATTTATCTTAGATTAGATTAGCTGTACTTGTCACATGCACAGATGCACTCAGTAATGCAAAATGTGTTGCGGTACCTGCAGCCAAAGAGAGAGGGGCGGAAAAAAGAAGAGAAAAACACGATAAGGGCAGACGTTTCACACAGCACATAAATAATATTAACTAATAAAAAGATAACTATAAATTATACAAAGATAAGATGTTAAGGAACAATAAAGAGATAAGAACTTAAATTAAGGCTCAGAACTGAGCAAATGAATGACTTTGTTCTTGTGTTATTTAACATATACTTGCTGTCAACATTTTTATTTCTTTACATTTTCAGGTTTAAGGAAGGGTTAATGTTGTGTTACATAAATGCTATTCCTAACGCTTTCCTGCAGAACGTCTCCTTCTTATGTTTTCCCAGGAATATTGACAGTTGACTTTGACCAAGCTGTTTTTGTCTCTTCGATCCACAGCCAGACAGAGACAGCCACATGATCATGAGTCAGCCGCCGCCTCCCTTAGTGCCAAAGCTGCAGAGGAACAGGAAGGAGTCCCAGGAGCCGATTTTAGCAGCCGACCAGTGTCAGATCAACGGCAGGAGCTGATCTGCAGGGCTCAGAAAAATCTTTAAAACTGGACTGTTCGATATAAATCCAAATTGACTTTTAGATAAAGTATTTATTACTTGGATGTTTGCCAGGATAAGGGTGCAAAGCTCTTTTCCTAATTTAGATATAAATCGCTGAGTTGATTATTTGTAAATGCCGAAGAAGAAAGTCTGGTCTATTTCACGTGTGAACAGACTGAAACCAGGTCATGACCTGGTTTAAGAGGAGAGATGGTAAATATATAGAGCAGGAAGCCGGGGCTGAACAAAATGTACATTTATGTATGTAGAACTTTACTGATAAACAGTGTTCAAATAAAGACTCACTTACTGAGCATTAAACAAGTATCAGTGTTTATCTGAGGGTTGAAACATTTACAGAAGTGCACCGGTGGAAATGATTCAGATTCAAATGTCTCTGCATATAAATTAGTCACACAAAGAGAACAAGCCAAGTTCTAACTCTTTATACACAACTCCATCTACAGTAAAATACTTATACATCAGAATCTGGGGGAACATAAATACATAAGCCACAACAGCAACAGTTTAAATTACAACTATTTGACAAAAAGTCCGAAACATTTTCATGTGCCACTGGAAAAGTGGATTATGGTGGTCCATCAACAGGTCTCAGCTCAGTCACACTGGGCTGCTCATCAAATAATGCTGACTGAAAGGAGCTACAGTGGAAAAACACTTGACTTACAGCCGGGTCAGAGGTCAGAGTGGAGCAGGTCTGTAGCATGTACATTTCTTACTTCTTACTTAAAATTGATATTTTTCAAGTTTGTAAATGGAATCAGTTTACAACCACACCTCATGAGCATAAATGTCGTGTTATTTCAGTAATTCACATAATTACTCCAGTAGAGTCAGCTCGACCAGGGAGCAAAATTACAAGCATTGCATACAAAAAGTGAATACAATACTTGTACTACGTATCCCACAATGCTCTTCTGGTCCATAGGTGGACAAGTCAGGTCCCACTTACTTCAAACACTTTTCCTTGCTACTCCAAAGCATGGACTTCAGTGGTTAGGTTGTTCTGTATATCAGTGTTTTTCAGCCCTGGTCCTCAAGGCATAATGCCCTCCATGTTTTAGGCATTTCCCTGCTTCGGCACACAGGATTTCAATTGATCGCCGATTAACAGGCTTTTGCTGAATTGCAGTCATCTGAAAGGGATGAGCTGAAGGGAAACATCTGAAGCCAGCAGGTCAGTGTACCTCGAGGACCAGGGTTGGGAAACGCTGCTGTGTTGCTGTGAACTGATTAAACTGGCAGTATAATCAGTTCTTGGGCAAATCATGAAAACCCCTAAAGTGATATGACATTTATGCTGGTGAGTGTATGTCCAGGTTTGAGTGGAGCTGAATATGTTTGTTCACTTTTCATAGCAAATGCGTTATTTTCCTTATATACAGTAAACAAATATAAAAAGGTCTACCCTAACAACCGTTTTCTGGTCAGTTCACAAATTCTCAAAAAACAGCAAGTATCCCACACAGGAGGTCTTTTTGTCAGTAGTAAATAGTGCATCATTGTTTGTGTTTTTATTTTCAGCAGTAAAAATTTGGCTACAATTTACAACAAGAAAGATGAAGTGTTTGAAACTTACTAAAAAATAAATAAATAAAAAAAAAAAACCTGCTCGTGTTTTTCAGAAATACATCCGCCTCAGGACTCAACTAAATTATAGATTTTGATGGAACAGTTTGAACAGAAAATTATTGCTTTCCACACAGGGAGATGCATTGTCTCAGGATTCATGTTTTGTAAATAGAAAAACAGTAGTTTGCAAAATGACTCGGGCCAAAACATATTTCCTTTGGTTCCAGTTGAAAGGAGTTAGACTTTTCTTGTAGTGTTTTAGAAAAGTCAAGTGTTTTTTAGTTGACTTTTGTTTCTCTTTAACAGCTATACGGAGTAACAAAATACTTTTGGTGAATTCGAAACTATTATATAAGATAAGACAGGCCTTCATTACCTGCTAATTCATTTATGATCAGTGAAAGAGTCCAGTCAAATATGGCTTTCTGGTATGAAAGCCACATTTGATGGTTTCAAATACAGAAGCTCTCCTGAGAAATCAATTTATCTGTCATTCTGCTCAAGATCTGGTTGCATGCAGAGCCGAGTTTTAAGGCCTTGTGAAGAGAAGAAGCGATGCCTAAAGCTTGCGTCCTGAGGCATTTCAGCAGCAAATATCTGATGACTTGAGTTGATCCACAATCTGCAGTCCTGTGACTGCATGGGACAATCTGATGATATATTCAACCGGAGAAATTGCAGACAATTTTGTTTCTGGGTTAAATCCTTGTTTCAAAGTTTTTTCACTGTATTGCAAACTGACATAGTTGTGAAAATAATAAAAAATAAATAATTTCAGCTTTGAATTGCTAATGTAGCCTTTTTTCCTTTTTACAGACTTACACAGGTGAAAAGTTTTTTAAGCTGAAAATGTAAAACAAAAATGAATATTTTTGCTGTCTTTTTAACTTGTTAGAAGAAAAATAAGTAATATTTCAGCACCTGCTGGCTGTAAGAACTCCAGACATTCATCCCAAATGAAAAGGATCATCTGGGTCGCAGCTTTGCAGTAAAAGCTCTCAGTCCTCCCCTTTCAGTTTCTGTGTGACACATTTGATGCGGATGTTTTCTCTGAGGTTGCGGAGGCGAGCGCTCCGACTTGTGATTTCCTCCACGTAGGTTTTGGGGAACCAGCCCCGCTCTCCATCTGACAGCCTGATGCCCTCCACCCAGCCTGCAGAGACACATCAGCACCTACACATCAAGCATCCAAGCGTCGCACATTTTAGACACGCAGAATGCTTTCACTAACGTCCACGTGGAAGTTGAAATGCAGTTCTTTATCTTACCCTTTTCATTTTTACACGTTTTGTCACATTATTGCTACAAAAGTTATTGTTTTTATGTGTTAGACCTAAACACAAAGCCATACATAAATGTGAAGTGGCTTTCAAAATGTTTTGCAATGAAAATTTTCAAAAGTGTGGCATGATAAAACAGCTCGAACTCTGCTACATAGGACAAAGATAATCCAGGAATATTAGTCTCGCCACATTCTGTATTTGATTTAAGTCTGGACGTTCTAGTAGACAAATATGTTTTGGTCTAAGGTATGGCACTACATAATAACTTATTTGCAGCATGTAAAAGGTTTTCTTTGTCCTCCCATTAATTCTGACCTACTTTGATTCGGCGAACACCATGTTTCACTTTGCTGTGTTCATTTTCCAGCATTTTGCAGGCAGACTAATGAGTTCAATTCTGGTGTTATTTACAACAATTGTTATTAATTAGATGATTTTGGAAAGAATTTTGTTCCAGAAGATTTTCTCAGTAAATGCATACAACACGTTTCACATGTAAAAAATATTGAAATCATGTATTGTTTTTAAACCAATTTACACTTTACTGCTGTTTTCTGTTGGTTTGTGTTAATATGATTTTTAAAAAAAATCCCTTGAAGGTTTTGGTTTTCACATGACAAAATGTGAAAAAAAAATTCAAGAGCTACAAGTACTTTGCAAGGCAAAAAAAATGACTCAAGACTCTTACCATCACTTGTAATAGTTTTAGCATGAAGAATGTCAGCTTTTTCCAAAGTTAACTCATCGTGCTCTTGGGCTTGATAGCTTTTAATGCACTGCACCTGGGATATGTCTGCAATAAAACACATAAAGGTAAAAATAAGGGGGGAAATACATTGATAAGCTGCACAAATAAACATCTCTACTTACCATCATTTTCACTAGCCTGCTCAATGTCTTCAAATGGATCAGATGGAAACATTGCTGTGATCCATCTCTGCTTACCACTCCTTGGCAGACAGAACCAATAGGAGCAGTTAACTTAAAGTAACCCTGAGTAGAGATGATGAGAGAACGTTTCTTTGTTGGTTTGACTTACTCTGTGTGTGATTTGAGAAGGATCTGATGTTTGAGCTGCTGGCCTTCACACAGCTGCAGATGGAAGATGAAGCCTGAGATTCCTTGCAGCTTCTGGCTGAGATCCTTCACTTTCAGCTCTCCAATCTTAGCGTGCACAAATACCATGAACTTCCATGTGCTGTAATGCAAACAGATGAGGTTTTGCAATTGATATCTAAGCCTAGTGTTTCACTTTAATACAAATGTTTTGTTTTTTTTAATTATGTGTAATTATAATTCCAGTGCAGTAAAAAACAGTTTATTGAAAAAAATGACTTTTATTCATACATTCTGCTACAGAATTTTTGAGGAAATTCATGATTTTGATGTGGCCTGGAATGAAAATGATCCCTGCTTTGGGATCATTTTCCCAAAGCAGGGATCCAAAGGGATCCCTAGAATGACTGCAAATGAACCCTGTGTCATGGATTGGTGTTGGTTGGTGGCAGACGCTTGAGACCCAAGTAAGGTGAGTGGTGGGATTTTAATAACAAATAAGTCCAGAAACACACAGTTGACAGAGTCCGCGGCCAGGCAGCATGGCTGAGTGGAAGCCAAGGCTCACACCGGTAGCACTGGTAAACAGGCAGCATACAACAGTGACGATAACCATAGACCACAATCGACAGCTACAAACGACAAGGACCCGACCAGGAACAAAGGACACAGGAGGGACTAAATACACAGAGGCTAATCAGGGGAATGAGACACACCTGGGAGAGTAATCAAGGGGAAGACAGGACAACGAGGAGACTCAGGACACAGGAAAACTCAAACACACACAACAGAAAAACACGGAACATGACACCCTGCCTATTTGTTTTTTAGGCATATATATATATATATATATATATATATATATATATATATATATATATATATATATATTTAAAAACATGAAACCACGTGATACATGATAAGTTAAACCACCGGCAGCCTCCATTCTTTGTATTTATTCATTTAGGGGACAACAGAAATTTGCATCCTTTGGGAAATGTAACAAACAAATCCTTGCTGTTATACATTAGATAAAAACTATAAAAGCAACATGTTTTGAAGAAACATGGGATACAATCTCTGCACTAAACAGGCAGTCAAATTAAAGTGTAATGCTTACTCCTTCCTCCTGGACAGCAGCAGGCAGTCGTTAAACAAGTGGAGGTACACTGGCTTGGTGGGCAGCTTGAGTTTTGATCCTGAAATGCTCATCATCTGGGTGTCCACTTCCAGGAGTTCACCATGCTTCACCAACCAGCGGGACTGGGAGATGAGAGGAAAGATCTGCAGAGGAAGAAAGCCAGTCTCACAATGGGTCGGCTAATTGGGTAAATCAAGCCAAAGCTGCTAAAAACAAGAACAATCCACAAAAGTAACTTACTTTGCCCTCAAAGTTGATTTTCTTGTTGAGGTGGATGAGTTCCTCCATCCTCTTCATAGACTGCACGCTGGAATTACACTCTTTGATGATCTAAGGAGGCACACACCAACACTGTTATTACTGCTACCTCATCCGTGATGACACCGGTCTTCTGGTCATTAGAGCTGACGGTCACCACCTTTTTTAGCTCGTTGAAAGCCTTTGTGGCCGTGTCCTCATCTCTGGAGCCTGGTGTTGTCCTCTTTAAGATGTTCTGAAAAGTAAAGATGGTGTAAGAAGGCAAGCCCTAAGGTCAACTGGACTTCTGCTTCACAAAGTTGGACGGAAAGAACGTGGTTTCCGCTAAAATAACAGTCAGTCTAAATATTACGCCATTCACAGAGTGTTTAATCTCAGGGTCAGCAGGATCCCTGCTGTGAAAGTTCAAAGTCGTACCTCCACCAACATTTTGAGTCGTGTGATCCTCTGAAACGGGAGGATTAAAAAGGAGGTCAGGGGCAGCCTTTGGCAGATGGGGTCCTCCTCCAAGCGAGCCAGGATGCCAGGGAAGCGAGGGTTTTCCTGCCTGAGAGGGCATTTACAAATGAAACTCTGAATGATTGTTTTGGTGAATCAAAATTCCAGCTGTTTTTACTCCTGAGAGAGAAAAAATAGTTTAACTCAGCCAAGAAAGGCTACCTGCAAGTTAAGTCATGCAGGTGAGAAGTTACACCTGAGTAGAAGCAGGATAAAGTTGGACTTTGCAACACCAGAGGACATTAATGCACTCATTCTCAAAGTATGGGGGTCATGATGCGTCTTCAGGTTTCTAATTGCATGTGCGTAGTAATCAAGGATGAACAGGGTTGTATTGTTTCATTTGATTGGTTCAAACAGCATGAGTCACACAATTATTATGTTGTTATGAATCTGAAAGCTTGACGACACATTAAAGCCTCTAAAACACCCAAAAGTGTTAGCAATTTGCCACAAGATGGCACCCAGAATGCTGTGTCGTTCCCATTCCTACAACTATAAGAGAAAACTAAGTATGCATGCTTTCAGAGGAGCTGCAAGACGAAACCATTGATAAAGGAAAACCATGAAAAAAATCCTGCATGGAGTTTGCCACGAGCCACATAAGGGACAAAGCAAACATGGAGAGGGTGGAACTCTGGAAAGATGAGACCAAAGCTCCACTTTTTGATACGCTATAATAAAAGTTATGTGGCACACCATTCCCACTATGATGCAGGATTATGTTGTGAGGATACATTTCTTTATAGAAAGAGGAAAGTTGTTCAGAGTTTATGGGTGATTGGAGATATGAATTCATTTTAGGTTTGAAAAATATCTATTTACTTCCTTAGTCTTTACAATCATGCCCTACTTTCTAGTATGTAAAATCTCAATAAAGACATTGATGCTTGTGGTGAGAAAAATGAAGAAATTCAAGAGTGATGAATACTCTTGTAAGCTTCTCTGTTATTGTGTTTGGACAGCTGAAGGTTTGAGCTTCTGCACAAAAGGAACCAAGAAGCACAGGCCACACCAAGAGTGCGTACTCAGATCTGAAGCAGATCGACTGAACATAAACCAAAAACAATTACTCACAGCAACCGCTGGTATGTCTGCTCCTGATAAGCCTGGTTGGTTACATAAGGCAAATAGACCCTTCTCAGAGCTGGGCAGTGATCCAGGACTATGTCACACACATCAAAACGAGAATGTCTTTCTCCAGCCTGTGCTCCAGATCCTGAAGGAACCTGCAGACAGTGACAGAGGAGAGAATGCTCTTAGGGAGTGAGGAATGACAGCTGAAGGTGTTAAAACATAGAGCCTGAGTGCAAAGGAGGCAATCAGCTGCAGATCTCTTCACCTCTCACTGACATCTTTGACTTCAGGCAACTTCGAAAAGAGCCACTGCTTCTCCTGAGCCCCAAGACACTCGGCGAGCTCCTGAGACAACATGAAATGGTCCACAGCAATTGTCAGGCTGCGAATGTATGACGCCTCAGAAGTTACCAGCTCAAACTTTGCCTGAAGGGGGAAAAACACAAAGAATTGAAGAAGTCAAAGAAGGGACGAAACAAACCCCAAAGGAAAGGCAAGCCGGACATTTTGTCACCTCCTGTAGTTTTCTCTCCTCGTTGCTGAAGGTGTCTAACTGACCACTCGTTCTCACATCAGGTATATCCTGCCACAGTGCAAATGCAGAGCCTCTAGAAGAGCGAAACGAGCTGGATGGAGAAAGATTTGACGGAGATGGAGTTCCATCTGAGCCTTCATCTCTGAGTCCCTCCTCCTCTGTCCCTGGATCCTTCCCCTGTTGCCGCTGGATCTCTCGGTTGATTGCCACATCGCTGTACTCTTGGTAGAGGATCGCTGCAAAATCAAAAATGTTGACAGGGGAATTTTTTGTTACAGGAATAACAGATGGCAAGACAGGCAAACTTAGGCAAACTTACAGCTTGGTAAAAAACGTGACAGGCGATTTGAAGTGGGAAATGATGAAGGTATGCTCACGTCTTCCTCTATGGATTTCTTTCGCATTCTGTGAAACCACACCAACAGATTTTATTTAAACTCCACAGATTTACTGAAAAACGTATTCTCACATTGGATTTTCGTTACCCAAGTTTAGTGCTCCACCGATGAGAAGACATCCCATTGTCGCCACTGGGCAGCGGAAGCCCAGTTCCAACAGGACTGTAGGTGCCGCTGTCGCTAGAGCCTCCTGAGCTGCGATGTCTAGAGTTACACTTATCTACAGCAAATAAAGACAAAACGATGAACATGTGAAGAAACGTATCAAACTTGAGTCAGTCGCAGCAGTTGAATGATTCAATGCAAATAGATTGAGCCGTACTTAGATAAACCATGTGGCACTCTTGTTAGTAACAAATGGACAACAATTCACACAAGTTCACCAACATTAGATGGTAACAGACTCCCAAAAACTTTGCCTGGTTCAAGAAGAAAGGACAGTAAATTGTCATGAAAGGATTGGTTCAAATTGCATTTCAGGGAACGGTTCAGAGCGGTGGAAACAGTGAAATTTTCTTTGCGCACTTTGGACCAAATTGTACAAATTGAGCCTTGTTTTGTCTGCACATCCCAAAAGAGAGGTGTTGCTGACCACACTGAACCCTTTCTGACACTGTACCCATCTTCTGATGCCTTCTTCCAGCAGGATAAAGCTGAAATCTTCCCAAGCTGTTTTTTTAACATGACACTGAGTTCACTGTCCCTCCTCAGTCACATGTTCTCAATGCAACACAACAGTTTTGAGTTGTCCTGGAAAAAGAGATTTTGCATCATATATGAGCATCCAAAACATCTGAAACAACTGTGTGATGTCATAACGTGTCATAACATCCATCCATCCATCCATCCATCCATCCATCCATCCATCCATCCATCCACTCACAGTCCGGGTTGGGGCTCAGGCTGTTGGAGCTCTGCTTGTCTCTGGAGGCCACCCGAGCAGACAATGACTTGCCCAGCTTTAAGGTGAACGAGTTCTTCCTCTGGGAGAGTTGCAGTCTTGATATTAGCTCTGAAGCCGAGAAACGCCGGCGCTCTTGGTCAGTTTGTCGACTGCGTGGCAAAAAGCTCACTCCTGGGTGAAGCGATGTCTCTACGATGCCTCCCTCCTCCTCCTCCGCTCCGGATTCTGAGTCCTCTATTATCTGCAAGGGTTCTGACTGAACACTGAAAATATCTCCATGGCTGATGCTTGGGAGATCTGGCATGCCATCTGTGGATGAGGGAGTTGAAGCTGCATCCAGAGAAGATAATCCACTGAGGTCTTCCTCCAGAAAAGAGGCAAAAGGTCCGGGGAAGATGTAGTCTGCCTCCAGGATTGGACTGCTGAGTGATTCATCGCTTGGGCTGTCTGGAGAATAAACCTGCACCTTTCGCCCTGAGGACAAGAAAAGAACCATTTTACCTGAAATAAAAACGAGTTCAAAGCTACTAAAATCTGATTTGCTCCGTCAACTCACGAATAGACTTCTCTTTCAGAGATCCCTGTGATGTTCTCCTCTGAGGCTGGCTGGCGTGTTGGCCCGGAAACTCTGGACATTCTGGTGAGGATGAGGAATAAGGTACCTGAGATTCCCAGGAGTCCCTGTTTGTGTACAAAGAGGACAGAGGAAAGGACAGAGGGAGGCTGAGAGCTGCGTGGAGTGGGCGGCAAACTGTTGTTACTGTCCGAGGTTTCTCGTTTTGGTCCTGCCAAGAAGTCCTGGTGCTGTTCTGCTGAACAACCTCAGCGTCATCCACAGTGTGTGACGGAGTGTTTACATTCATTCCATGCTCAGTGTGTGTCCTGTGTTTGCCTTTTTGCATGTCATTCAGTTCATTAAGAGTTTGTCGTAAACCATTTAAAGGTTGAGAGTGTGCATCTGAATCACTGTCCTGCCTCTGAGAGCCAAGACCGTTTAACTTAGAAGGTGCTGGTTGTTGGAGCTCAATGAACGCCAGCGTTTCCTGCTGGCACACCGCCACGTGGTTGGGATGGATGGGATGGAGGAGAGGGCAACCCTCCTTGGACTCGTTCGGATTGTGGGACTCTCCGGAGCCAGGAATCCACATGCTGGGGCTCTGTCCTCGGCAGCGAAAAGCGTGAAGGTGGGGATGGAAATCAGGAAAAGGTGAGAATCCATACCCAGGGAGCATGGCTAGACAGCCACATAGGAGCTGCAGCAACATAGATATAAAACAAAAATGGAATTAATTTGCATGGAAGTGTGAAAGATCCCAAATGGAATCAGTGTGATATTGTTCTGCGGTGATACATCATACATTTACTGTAAAGGTAGTGTATGTAACTTTTATGAAACGGAGTATAGCACACCCTGGTGTATTTTTGAAAGCATGCAGCTACATTATTAAAAGACACACATTATAGAAAGACTCACAGGTAAACAAAACAAACAAAAACAAAACTATTGAGATGTGCAGGATGTTTAACAGCCAGGCCCAGTCCTCACAGATAGACACACACACACACACACACACACACCCACACACTCTGACGTCTGGTCTGCTGTGTCTCCTGAGCAATGTCTTCCTGCTCTAATTAAAGACTTCTCCACATGGCATCCGGCCCCTGTACTTAACATCTACAAACACCGCGACACGGCAGCCCCAGACAGAACCCCACAACAGCGGCACAGACAGAGGAAGACGGCACATCCTCCACGCTCTCGCCTTTCACCTGCACCAAGCGATCACAAAGGCTGTCAGTGTCTTTGATGGCTAGTATCGCTGCTCCACTGAATACTTGCTGTGAACTTCTATTAAAAGCCAGAAATTGGTTATGGAGGAAAATGACACGGCAGAGTTGTCGAACACACACACCAGGGCAGCTCTGTTGCGTTTTACGCTGCTGCTTCCTGAGCAGCTAATCCTCAAGACCTGCTTTTAAACACCTGTTACAGGAACTCTGACGTACATCACCATACAGTCTCATGCACAGGAGATGGCAAAGACTCTTGTCTTCTGCTGTTGTTAAATAATTAAAGTAAGAGAACCTAATTCTTCCATTTTTAAGCAGTAATTATTCTCTTTGGCCTTTAAGGAAAGGATGTGCCTGAGACAGGCAAAACTGTAGAGGCACATAAAAGTAATGCTGTGAACCAGGGCGTAAAGTTGCCCTGGTTCACAGCATTAAGCAACATAAAGGGAGGGGGCAAATCACAACAAGACACTAGAAAACCACAAACACAAATGTTAAAATCAGCACATTCACAACGTCATTCAAGACATTAACCTGTTAGGAGAACACTGGACTCAACAATGCTGTTTTCTACATTAGAAACTTAAGTTGAACCCAACATTTAGCAACTGTCTATTTGAGAGTAATAGTTATGCACCCCAAGAACCTTTGAAGACAAACTTTGGCAATTTTATCCAGAAAACAGTCAATATTTTCCATCAAAGGCAAGAGCTTGGTGACTGCTGTGTGTAAAGGGCCCGGCAGAGTCAGGTGAAGTTGAACAACAGTGTAATAAACACAGAAATCATGACAAGTTCACAGGCTCAGAGGAGAAGGAAATAATCACTGACGAGCTGCAACATCTAATTTTACTTTCAGTGAGAAACAACAAAAACAGACAGCGGGCTGTTGACCCACTGCATCAAACTAGAACCAAATAGGCAGAAGTCCAGTGTTTGGTCCAGCAGTGAATGCTTTCTGCCAGTCTTGGATAATTGCTTCTCAAAACTATCCACCCTGCTCTCTGACTGAAAAAATCCACTTCTGGAAGTTGAGGACTTGGGTTTTGTTTTCAGCAACAAACACGCCAACGAAATTCTGACCAGTCATTCAATAGTTTCACATGCAGACGTTCGTCAAGGAGACTGTGACAAGAAGGGTAGATGCCATGAGGCTAAGTACAAAATGACACATTTTGTCATGCATCTGCAACAATGAGAACTGATTTCAGAATCGGCACGCCTGAAGAGCCCTTAGCAGGCTTAGCTCAGGCTTTTAGCACATTAATTAGTCTTTGTGGGGAGTATTTGTTAATATACGCCTTATCTCTTGCCTTAAAATGAACAAATTTCTTACTGGACTATTGAAGGTTCGTACTCTAACCATCAAAACTGTTGTTACTGTACAGAGCCTGCTGCAAAGACAAACAGAGGAATGAAGCTGCAGCCTACTATAGGATTTAACTCATAAGTTTCCTCTCCATCCACCACACAAGTAGCCAGAATGACAGAACAAATGTCAATAGTTTAAATATTGTTGACATTTTATTAGCTGATGTGCTTAAGTGTAATCAAGATGTTATTGGAGGTTCATTTGGTCACATTTGTGGCTCTAGTTCCAATCGAAGAAATTATCAGCCAACTTTTCAGACTCATTTTGTTTTTTTACAACTAAAGTAATGAAGCAATTAAGGTAAGACAATTTTATTTATATAGCACAGTTTCAGCAACAGAGCAGTTCAAAGTGTTTTATGTGAATTAGAAGGAAATACAGACAAAACAACACACTGAAAGAAAGACAAAAAGGTAAAAGTATAAAACTACATATTGGTTCCCCATGTTTAATAAGAATAAGTCATATTCTATAAATCTATAAACTGGTAAGGGTGTATCTGGATTCTTGTTCTGATAGAAATAGCTATAAATAAAAATCAACAACTGCTTTAGTGGTAAATTAAGGTGTATTAACAGCTAAGTGTACAGAAGAGATTTGAATAGTTAGCTGGAAGAGATCAGGCTACAAACACTAAACATAAACTGATGAAGGAAGGGAAACTAGTCTATGAGAGGCCGTTCAGGACAAACACTATGTTTTGTCTCTCACACACTGCTAAAGACTCATACACACACACAAAATATTAAAATTGCACATACATAGTATTAAAATGTCACACACGGATGCAATCTTTCTCTCACACAAACACAAAATACCAGCGCTCGGAGGTTCACTTGGGCTCTAAGTAAGTCAGCCTCCGAACGCTTGAGGAGGGAGTGGTAGAGAACGGCTGGCCAAAATTAGCGTTCATAAATCGGATCAACCTTGAGCTAAACGCCCCTTTGGAGCGCCAATATCTCCACGGTGATATTGGCTTGCGTTGTGGTTTCAATGCATGAGTGATCTGATCTCCAAATTATGCCCCGCCTCTTCCAAGACAACTCACACACATACAAAAATTTGCCTTTCACACAAATACAAGTTTCATTCATTCATTCATTCATTCAGCCTAGTTTTAGTTCACACACATACACTTTCGACCAATCGTTCAGAATAGTTTGACTGTATGCTTTGTGTGTATTTTAATAGTGAATATGCAAAATATTAGTATGTTGTGTGTGTGAGAAAAAATTGTGTGACATTTTAAGTATAAATGTGCAATTTTAATAGTTTGCAAGTGTGTATGAGTCTTTAGTAGTCTGACAGATAAAACATAGTTTTTGTCCTAAACAGTCCCTCATATTAGTCCATGTTTAGTTTAATTTACAACATGCAGTGGACTCTAAACTTGCTCAAGTCAATACCCAACACAACAAAGTCATAAAGCTTCATGTAGTCCAATCTACTGATTTTACAATGTATTCCTGTAATTTCAAAAGAGCTGCAGAGCAGAAATAATGTTCCTTTTAATTTCACTTTGCAGTTGCTTAAAACAGCAACTAAGACAAAAAGGCCGACCAAATGTTAATTTTTAATTTTTTATCTTTCAACTATTTGATCCTGCCAGCATGCACCTGAGAGCTATTAAACCATACAGGTCATTTATCATTTGCCGTTCATATTCATGTTAAGGCCGCAAATATCAGCAAACTATGACTGTTTCCTTTTCTTTTGCCTTTATTAGTATTATATTACATCTCTTGCACGTGCGAGATACACTCACATAGTGTTTCTCAAGAACACAAACTCATACTCAAATGTTTGTTTCTCAAAGAATATCTGTCTACATATGCTGCTAGATGTCTTGAGAATCACAGGGTGGAAATCACAGTTTATCTTTCTGTTTACTGAGCGCACTTGTGCCACATTTGGCGAACACGAAGCCACCGAAAAGCCACACCTGCTCTTGTGGGGTATGCCGGCCAGAAAATCCTATCCGTCTTTGTTACAGAAAGAAACACGCGCACACACACGCGCGCGCACGCAGATGCACATTGCAGGGCTGGCACAAATGGTTACCTGTTCCCAGCTGCACACAAAGAAACCCTTTATGTGCTTACCTGTGCCAGGCTGCCCCGAGCACAGGACACCTGAGAGGGTGTGGGAACTACTTCCAATCATCCACTCATACAGTGCAGCCACTGAGCCATATAAATACATCCATACCACGGCTGCATAATGACCCAATCTTAAGGGTGTCTGCAGGTGATCAGCCATGCTTACGCTGTAATCCTGCTCTGTTTTCAGCATTATGCAAACTTTGCTTAACTGCAGCTACCGTCTGTAACCTTGAGATCAAAGCTGAGTTATTTACAATATATTATCGAGACCAAATGATTTATATGCTGCAGTCTAAGTGAATGAGTCTTCTCTCAATCCCACACTAACTCTAAGTCCATCGTAAACCAACCCCATCTTAAAGGCAGAATTAGCCATTTTTCTTATTTGATCAAAAGATCACAAAAAATTCACGGTAAGCTTCACTACCAAGACATGAAAGCATCGAGCTAAACTGCACATTCCTCGCATTGATACAATTATATCACGCCATTAAAATTTTACTCCAAAGACGTGTAATTTTGCTTGTCACACCAGGCTGTTATTTGTGACTGTTATGGACTTTGCTGCCATAGTTTCATCCCCTGTAATTTCACCAGGCTGATCCAAGACACCATGTCTGGCGAAGGGAAGCTAACGAACGGCCTTCTGACACGTCGTTAATGCCATCAGGCACACGAGGAGCACTTCTTGATTTTTCACATTTTCATCTCAAACAATCCTTTGAAGAAGCGGCTCACTTGAGGGAGCCCGGACCCGCTGCTGGTTCAGCTCCTTGACACAGCGAAAAGTTATGTAATCACATAATTAAAGTGCGTTTCACGGTTTCCAGGGCGGAGGGGAGGATGTTAAAACAAACGGATTCAATGCAGGAGATAATGTGCTTTATGAGGACGTAAAGGTCTGCTCTGTTTACTTTGCAAACGTTTGGGAGAATTTCTCTAACAGCGTTTTAAAGAGGCAACATGTAAGTGGAGGATGATCACGTTAATCCTCTACGTAGTTAAAACGGATTATAATGTGTTTGCTTATGTCTGACGATCAGACTCTAAAGTATTATTCCAAGATAAAAAGAAACCCCTGCTTAAAGAAATCTTATATATTTGGTTGTCAATGACATTTAACAACTTACCTGCAGATTTTTATTTTTAGCTCAAATTATAATTTATATTCTGTTCATGCCCCACAAAGCACTTCCTAGTTTGACTCTAGGCTATATTTTTTCCCTCACTATTCAGATCAAAGGTTGTGTTTTGTTTAAAAAAAAAACACACACACACGCACACACACCCCCCCACACACATACACCCAGCCACAGCCAATAGATTAATCCAACTGTGATTAAAGGTGCCATTGATAAAGTAATTCCATCATCCATGACTCTATGGTAAATAGCCACCAGAGAAGAAGAAGCGTTTTATTCTGAAGTAAAATTTTTTTTAAATCCCCAAAAATATATTCTTTACTCAGTTTGCAACAACTCTCACTGTCGGAGAGGGTTGATTTTGCAAAAACATCATTTTACAGTTATTTTTAGAAAACCTTCCTGCTGGTATGTGCAAATCGGTACCAGCTGGCTAAATATTAACCGACAGCCTTAAGTTTCCTCGTGCTTAAAATATCGCTCTGAACAATATGAACATCAAAACGTCTTTAAAATATCTGAACAGTTTAAGCCTCAATCAGGAAGGGGAAAGAACGTCATTTCACTAAATCCTCCTCTTAAAACCTTTCTGGCAGGCAAAAGAAAAGCCAGAGAACTTGTCCAACAGCCAGCGAGACTATAAGAAAGTCAATGAAATCGCAGCTCTACTTTACCTCAATTAAACATAGAAATAGCTCAACTGCAACGTCCTTTATGCACACTTCTGAAAAGAAAGGATGTTGAACTTTCTTTATAATCACCTGCAGAAGACTTGGACAAACCAGTGAAAAACTGGGAAAACCTGGCATGCTCAGATGAAACCAGAACTGAAAGCTTTGGACGTCATTGCACACGCTATGTTTGAAGGAAGAGTGGCTCTGTACTTTACCCCAGAAACACCTAACCAAAGGTGGGAACATAGTTGTGTGGGCTGCCTTGAAGCGCACTGGCAGACTTCCTAGTAGTGAAGAAGAAGATGAAAGGAGAAATGTACTCTTGATAAAACTGTGAAGATTCCAATGAAGAAAATAGTCACAGACCCACAAAGCCAATGAAGCTCTTAACTGTTTCCGGAGAAAGAACGTAAAACGGCTGAAAAAAAACAAAAACAAAAAGTTTAGTTGATCATCTAACTTCTATTTAATTGAAAATTAGTGTAAAAAGAGCTGAAGATTAGATTGCACAGAAAGCATCCCCATAAGCCTCAAGGTCTGAACACAGTTCAGATGGAAAAGGACTAGCAGGTGTGTCGTTTTCACAGGAGGCCATTTTGAACCACACTCTACAAAGTGTAACTGAGCTGTAGTTCATGTCATGGACTTATCTATTTTAATCTCACTTAATTCTTTTGGTTTAGTGATGACAACTTACTTTTTGTGTTGAATTACCTTAAAAGTTACAAATTTTTAAACTTGAAACAACAAGTTCAACGCCGCATTCATATCCTACGTCTGATGTCCTGATGCAAGCTTCACCAGGGACAGATCCGGTACTAACCGGGGAGCCTGCGCTGGTTCTGGGGTTGAACACAACACACCTATGGAGACCTCAGTTGCTGGTTCGACTCCCGGTCTGGTCACCTTTGCCGGATGTCTTCCCCCTCTTTCATTGCCCACTTTTCTGTCCAACTACTCTCAAATAAAAGCCATCTGAGCCAAAAAATGGGCTGTCCTGTGTTTAACATTCACAGTTTCATCGAAGGGGTTGCTCATAAAGTCAGTAGAGCTGCCATTCATTGATAAAGGGATGACAGAAGACTGGAGATTGGAACTGACTTGCCAACAGGACAGCAAACGTAAATGTGAAGGTTGTGAAAACTATATGGATTACCTGTTCAGTTAAAATGTTCAGAATAATTTGTTTTCTAGCAAAAACTGTAGAATACACAAAAAAGGGTAGATGCGTTTGAATTTCTCCCATTATTCACAAGTTTATGTGAGCAAAGATAACATTAGAGAACAATATATTTCTAGCACTTTGAACGTTAATTGATACAACTGACATAAATGTACAATGTACAAATGGACATAATCAAATCCTATAACTCGAACAATAATGGGAAATCCTTTTAAAAAGAAAATCTCACAGTTTGTTCCTTTGTTGGCACACAACTTCTCCATGAGCTCAGGTTGAGCGTGTTTGGTCAGACAAAGCCGAGTGTCCTCACAGTGTGGTGCGACCTACTGGCGTGCACGTGCAAAATCGCAGTTTTACTTGGTCACGTTAGACCACTAATTGCCAAGATGTGGATTTAAGGAGCCCAGCTCTGTCTGCGGAGACAAGACATGATGTCATGTAGCCTCACTTGTTGGGAAAAGAACTCCGTGAACACAGACAAGTCTGTGATTCATTTTGCCCTGATCGATGGGTGATAAGCAGTGAGGTTCTGGTAACTTTCCACCACCTCATGAATCTGAATCTCGCCTTTTGTTGGCGTCTATGGTTGAGTAATTAATCAATAATGTGACTCAACCTGCGTCCTCTGAAATACAAACTTGTCTTTGTCTGTTTACTTGAACTTCATGAGAATGCTAACTCATGCAAAGCTTTGTAGATATGAATTGGCTTAAATGGATTAACGAAAACCAACAAAAACTTTCATGGAGCACTAATGGGTTTCTTTATTTCTTGCCAAAACAAACTCTTCCAAAATTCCAATCAGAGAAGTCACACCTGATGTCAAGGTGGTGTCCACTTTTTTTGCCTGAAGTTGGACATCCTCTTTTGTGTCAACTCATGGACATCTTCATTTCATCTTCATCTTCATTTTCAACTCATGCACATCTTCAGCCTTTGCCTACAGAGACAGGGGTTGGCTATAGAGCATGGCTATAGAGAAGGCAGAGAAAAGGGTTACCCAAAGGTTTACACATATTGCTGGTTGTCTTAATCCTCCTCCAAGACCTCAGGCTACGAAGTCAAAACCTTCTGAGATACCATGATGGTACCTTCCTACACACCCAGAGACCGCCGCAATGCAAGGTCCACCTGGGTGACAGTGAGCATGAGCATCCATCAGCTTCTGACTGAAAGCAACAAGCCTGACCCTCCCGAGGGGATTCCCGCTTACAGTGCCAGACAAACATCAATAGTTCGCTTCCAGACTTGGAAAAATGGTGACCATCTCGCACGTAAACGCAAAACCTTCGGGACCTTTAACCCCGACTCCCTGCAAATTCAGTTTTCCACTGCAGCAGCCAGATATTCAGGAGATGCACGCCGTGACTAGGAAGGACACAAAGGAGCCATTGACAAAACTTGTTGGAACAACCTGATCCAATTATGGCGCTTTGTCATAAGTCGCGAAAGCTACCATGTTAATAACGAGCTCAACAGGTAGTAAAGCCTGAAAATCCCATAATCAGTAGTTTTAGACAGACTCAGGGTGTCTGTAAGTGATGAGATTCAAAGGAAGAAGATGTTTTCTGGCATTAGAGACCTGGTTTATTTAAATAAGATGTCCGAATTCAAAAAATATAACTCAAATCCTCGCATCAAAAGTAACGCTCTAAGATTTCCTTGTTTGTTTAGCCAGAAGTCCTTATCTCAGACAAGTTCAATTTATAGAGAGGTTGCCAGAATAAATCATATTTAGCTTCAGCAATGAACACATTTATTAGGAAAAAAGGAAAAAAAACAAGCAAAGCTACAAAAGACAATCGCTTGCAACAAAGACAAAGCCTCCTAAACCTAATAACCAGCAAACACCATTGCTATTAAGTGTTTACAAACTAGCAATTGTTGCGTTATAAATAAATACTGCTGGGAAATAAATCAATAAATTGTTCTGGAAATGATTGTGATAAACGATAATATTGTTGTTTTGAAATATTTGCCAAGTGATATCTTGATAGTGGAATACTAATGCAATTTCACCCTCTCAAAAACCAATAACCTGTAATTTTGTAAAAAACATTTGGCACTGGAAATGGAAGATTTTTTTAAAATATCATCACCTTCCTAAAATAATGGCCTAAGTAATTTTTTACCAAGAGGGATTTTTTTTTTAATTTTGCCATTTATTGGCCTATATCAGGGGTTGATTTTTTATTTTTTGTTTTGTTTTTTTGGCCTAAATCACTTTTGACAAAAAAAAAAATGCTAAGGCTATTATTTTCGGAAGGTGGAGATATCCAAAGTAAAACACGACAATCAAAAACAATAAATAAAACTGAAAAAAATACACATATACCACAGAAACAAAACATAAGTTATGTCGTCACTGTATTTCCCTTGAAAAATATTAATGATCAGGACAGAAATGATCAAGTTCATTTCTATTAATCATTAATTAATTAGTTGCTCATTGTGACAGGCTTGGCAAAGAGTCTTTTACATCTCTTTCACTCTTCTTCGCAGGATTGTTTTAATTTAGATGCAATAATGGTTTCACATTGTTAAAAATAGATATATGTATAGAAAACTATTCAGCTGGTTTGAACTGTGCTCATTATGTTGGAGCCAGCAAGGAATTTCTACAAAACAAAATGAAATACTTGGGTTTATTTGAGTCCATCAGAAACAGAACCTCGAGGTTCTCCACTGCTGACCACAGCTAGGAGGAACAGACTGCAATGGAGTCCTCCAAACGGGGCTAGAACCGTGGAGCGGTGCCTACTCGGATTAAAGTCATCAAGACAAACTGGTATTAGCATCATTTTACCACATAATTTTACAATTTTCCATTTCATCCTGTGGAAGAGTTGCAGTGAAGTCTGACCGGTCGTTGCGCTGAACCGTGAAGAATGATGAGACTCCGTCTTGGGTTACAATTCGGATGCAATGCTTGGTTAACTCCTGCGCTGTCTGTTTTATCTCATGCGTGGGTGAAATAAGAAATAACATTTCAGTGGAAACGTCTCCTGTGTCATTGGAGCTTCTAACATGTGTGGCAACAGCAGCTGACATTTATACAAACTGTAGGTTGGAAACGTACAAAACAAAAAAACCTGATGAATCTCAACGTTTCCATTGTTTGCCATCTCTTGAGTGCACTTATCAGTGTAAGCAGTAGAATATCAAACACTGTATTACCCCACTGCTAAAAATGGACTCTAATATATGCCTTGTTTACTTTTTTAAATTAATGTTTGCTCAAGCCATGAGTGGCTTTGCTGTTTTAGTGAATGATTTAACTGCTTTTTATGATCCATTTTTCAAAGGTTGAAGTTCCTGTCGGGCACCAGGAAGCTTTGGGACGGTATAATCACTGATGCCTAATGGCTGGCTTTTTGTTTGTTTTCATGACGTTTGCTCAGAAATTACAGAATCATCAACAACTATAGAGGTATAATTAGATCCTGCATGTTTTTGGATTGCCGAGGGCTTTAGTGTTATGCGTGGCTGAAGCCCTTATTTTGAAGAAAGAAAGGAAACGCAGAGCTTTGAAAAATAATTTCATTGTTTTAGTACTTTTTTTGAGACAAGTGTTTCTTGTCCCCTCCCCCCCAAAAATAATATCATTCAAAAATGAAGTGTGTTTATATAACAGAGTTCAGACAATATTTTCATGTACTGAGGAGAAAATTGCTTTTCAAACCAACTTGTCCCTGCACGAATAGAAAGTAATTGTACATCTTGTTAAATCATAAATTCACTAATTGCTTTTAGAAACTTGTGTTTTGTTTCACAAGAGAGCCAAAAGTTTCTGGCTCAACTTCACGGCATGGAGAGGGTGAAAAATCTGGTGAAGTGAAAACTCCATAAGTACAAGAAAACAAGTCCATTAGCAGACTAACATGTTTTGGCTTATGACCTTCATCAGGTCCATGATCACTAGCCTAAAGTTTGGCAAACCTCACAGAGCCATTTCTAAGGTTTTTGGGTCACCAGTAAACCACAGAGACACGGTGAAAACATGGAACCATGCAGGATCTTCCCAGGTGAGGCTGGACAAAATGAACTTAACGACCACATCAACAATTCATCCAGGGGAAAATGCTGCAGACCTAATCGTGTCAGCTAAGGTCAAAGTTCACAACACAACAATAAGAAACAATCACACTAAATGCTGACCAAAACGCAAACAAAGCCTCTTCTCACATTCCAAACATGTTGATGATCCTTTAGACTTTTGAAAAGACATGCAGCGGACTGAGCAGATAAAAGAAGCTCAGAGTGTAAAACTAACACCATTTCAGAGAAATATTTCATAGCCATGGGCTGTAGAGTGATGACAGGGTGTTCTTAGCTTCTTCAGGAACTAAATGCTCCATTGTAATTAACAAAATATTGTATTCTGCTCTATGGCAGCAAATCTGGAAGGAGAATCTGTTTGTGACCTTCAGGTCAGATGCACATGTGTTAAAGAGCACCATCTGAAACACACCAGTAAACACGCAACTTAGTGGTAAGTAAAAACCATCTACTCATCCATCATCTGTACCCACTTATTTCACAGAGTTGCCAGGGACTTTCTCCCGTTGTAATCGAATAACAGTCAGGGGGAAACCCTGGACAGGTCGCCGTTCCATTACAGTGCATCATAGAGAGACACAGGACAAACACACACACAGACACACACAATTATATCAAGGGGTGATTTAGAGAAACCAATTAATGTTTTTGGGCTGTGGGAGAAAGCTGGAGTACCTAGTAAGAATCGATGCATACATAGAGGGAACATGAAAACTCAATGCAAAAAGACGCCAGACTGAGAACCAAACCAACTGTGCCACTGGACTGGCTCCCAAAAAGACAAGAAAAGAAAAAACAGAAAGAAAACAAACCTAGTGAAATTCTGGAAAAGTATGATGGATATGAGATGAAGACAGTGTTCGTGCTTGAAGTCAATTCTGCAACGAGGAGTCGGAGTGATGGTGTAATAAACTCACTGCCTGTCATCACAAACGTGTGATGGTGGTGGTTGTTGCCAGAATGACAAAAAGCTGTTATTAGATTTTAGGAGAAAATTACTTTCCACAATGGGGTGCGGTTGGCTTGGTTAGCTTTCTGTCTCCTAATTTCCACCATTTGAAAATTAAAATGTTTCTGTTTCCTCTGATTATCTCTTGGTCTGATATAAATCATGACTACCGATCTGAAACATGGAAACACAACGTTGTTGTTCCAAATTACTACGTCACAACTTTAGCTTTCTATTTTTCTAAATTTGAATCATTTTTGTTACATTTTTTATTTATCTTTCATGCTTTGCAAAAAAAAAAAAAAAAAAAAAACTACTCTTTATAAACAGGTTTATACACTGCTCAAAAAATAAAGGGAGCACTCAAATAACACATTCTAGATGGACAGTTTGATTTCACAGAAGTTTGATTTACTTGGAGTTATATTGTGCTGTTTAAGTGCTCCCTTTATTTTTTTGAGCAGTGTATAAAAAAAACTAAACTTAGTCAAACTTTCTATTAATTGTAAAAAACAGGGCTAGTTCACAGTGTCTCCAGTGTGATCTGCATTGGTTTGACGTAGGCGGTTCTGTGTTGAATAGAAATTATCTAAAATTACTTTAACATATATTAAATCTTTCTTTTTGATAAAACAATAACCAAGTGATTTACATCCTTTTTTGGCATTATGAGCAACTTCAATTTATAACTGCAAATTATGCACTAATGGCAGCTGGAATTGATCATTTTCCATCGTTAAAAGTGTCTTAAAATGCAGTTTGCTTTCTGTGAAAGCTTTTCTAAAATCCGATCTCTTATTTTTCTCAAGCGGTGTGTTTGTTAGACTAGAATGCACCTTATTTCAGTCCTGACCTGTCAAAAAGGAAGAGCCTGAGCTTGTTGGGCTCAAGTTGTCACTCACAGCATTCTGGTTCAAATCTGATCCTGTACAGCAGATGCTTCCAAAAGTCTGACCTACTTTTCTGATGCAGCGTCTGCTTTTATCTGCTCAAGTTTTAACTCTGACTATTCGTTCCTGTTTTCAAACACCGTTTTGCTCCAATGCTATCAGCAACATTCCCAACTTTTCTTATCTGGACCTGGATGGAAAAGTCATGTGTTGTTTTTTTTAAATGCGACCGGGTAAAGATGAACACCAAACACATACAACTGACAACCTTGCAGCTGCTGAACAGCTTCAATTGGAAGAATATGGAAAAAAAGAAGCTAGAGGTGTTTTGAAATGACTGTAGCAACTCGCTTGGAGTTTTTGTTTTTCTCTGAGAAGCAAAGACACAGGAAAAAAAAAAAAGAGAAAAAAAGTGCAGCACACACTGCATTAAATTGGCCAAGGCTTAATGTGAAATAACCTGAGGGCTGCAGAGCCAGACAGGTGTGCAGCGCTGTCCGCAGCGTACACGGCCGGAGGCTCCAATGTCTAGATTCTGACTGATGCAGCCTTCGCGCATGGACAAAATAATCCTGAGAGGAGCAGAAGGAGAACTGCTGCCTAGAATGTGTCAAAGCTCCTGCTTTCTGGAAGATAAGAGCAAACCTTCCTACATCTTCTGCTACACGGTTTAATAATTACTACCTGAATGCACGAGGTTCTTAACTCAGTAGGTGGTCTGCTTTACAGTCTTGGCTTCATGACAAGGGCATGTCCAGCTACGGTCCCAGTTGAGACTCTCTGACACACTGAGACTCTTTTCCACATTCCCCGAATGACTTGGCGTGCTCATTCCTCTGAAACTGAACTCTAGGCTGAGACAGGAGGCAAGAAAACACCGAAACTATGCACGCGCAGGAGCAAAAGCTGCTATTATGGACTATTAAAGCTGCTGGCATCTGGGCCGCGAGCCAACACGGCGAGAAAGTGACCGAGTTTGTTTAAAGCAACTCCAGCGCCCGTGTTTGAACTGCTGTTTTCTTTAAGTTTGTGATGCGTAATGGTTTGGAAAACTGAGAGGTGGGAATAATAGTGGAACGCTTTGATATGGAATGAAAACTCTAAATGGGTTTTATAAATGTCTTACAAGAAAAGTCAGAAAATCATCAGACTCCTTTGACACCTCTATTTAAAATTTAGCGGAAATGAAAGTCCACCTGCTTAGAATTGCCTTTGATTCATAATAACTTGAACGTTGATCATTAAATCCGATTTATTTGCTTTATGATTCTGATGATGACATTAGACAAGAGACATTGTTTACTGCCTGTTTCATAACTGGTTGCTGCGTTATCTTTTTATGATGTACAGCACTTTGAACTGCTTTGTTGCTGAAATGTACTACACAAATAAACTCGACTTAATTTGACTTCCAGTAAAAAAGACGTGGCCAGAGCCACAGTGGAATGAAGCATATTTATATCTTTGGGCGGCCTAGTCAAAGTTCAGACGTAAATCCAAGAGGTAGGACATGAAAACGGACGTACGTTCAGCAAAAGACACAAAATCTTTCAAAGTATTTTTGATCTAGCTTCTAGTGCAAACATCCTAAACATATGACTCTGTTACAAAGCGTTGTACAAACCGAAGATGCAGCAGAGGGAGCATTTGAGTGCAGCTTTAGTTAAATGACGGAAGTGAGTTGATGTGTGTGTCCCGCCTGCTTTCCTATATGGAGCACACACACGGACTCCCACATACATGCTCAGACAGCCGCCGTCTGACTGGCAGGTGATGGGGGCAGGTGCTCTCCAGACACTAGCGGGGGAAGAAGGAAGTGGGAGGGCGGCCATACTTTACATCTGAGTGTTATGTGAGCAGACATGCGTACAGAAATCAAATCTAAAGCAGCCTATAGGGGAGAAATTCATTCCCAGCTTTTTGGTTCTGATCTCTTTCTCACAAAGAGAGGATTTCAAAGCAAAGGGTTATCAAGCGGTCAGTGATCATGCAGAGAACCAACTGGCTGTGATAAACAGCAGTTAAATGGTTCAAGGTCCAGATTTGTACGCTGTGCTGCTACACATTTACCCAACATGCAGGTGGTGCATTCAGCCCAGCCCGAGCCATGTTTAGGTAGTGTCCAGTTACATGAGATTGAGTAACTTTTTGGGGAAAAAATTTACTTCTAGGAGTATTTTTTTCCTACACTGCACTTTTTACTTTTACTTTTATAAAATAGCTTTATAAAATATTGTTGATCTTACTTGAGTAAAAAACAAAAAATTCTGGTTACTCTATCCGCTCTGTGTAATTTCACTAAATGAAAAACAAGCTTGCTTAACCAAAAAATGACCAAAGACACACACACATCTTCAGTTTTTGTTAAAAGTTTTATATTGAAACAAATTCATTTGGAAACAAAATAAAGACTTGCCTGACAGTGTTATTTCATAATTATTTACAGGAATTATTTTCATTTTATAATATATATATATATATATATATATATATATATATATATATATATATAAGTAGTACTACTCTCACTTCACTTTAATTTTTGGACACTGTACACATCTCTGGACCTAAGGTAGTAAATCCGACCATTTACTCCACCATATTGTGCGCCTGCCTATTTACCACTAGACTATTTTATACAGGCACGGCTGCAGACGCCTCACATGACAAAGCTGTTAGTCATCAGGTGGCCAGACGGTCTCACCTCAGCTCACCTTCTCTCTGACAAAGTTTGAACAACCAAGGCCCCTCTGGACGACGCAGACGACAACCGGACAAGAACGTGAGCGAAGATATGACCTTTCGACACGAGCTGACACATTCCAAAACACACAAACGCGCGCGCAGCGCGCGAGTAAAGCGCCCTGCCTGGCAGTGCCCACAGGTAAGTGCGCGCGCGCTTCAGCCTTACCTTGCTCTGTTCCACAGAGGTAAGGCCACGTACAGTTTCCCCCAGCAACCTTTCATCTAACATATTCCAGACATGCACTTACCTGCCTCGCTCTGCAGCGGCTCACTGCTGCGCTGCAGCCGTCACATTTAAAGCCTCACTGCCTAAGGAGCTGCTGGAAACGTTACCGATGCAAGAAGCAACAGCGTCTTCAAAGGGAATCAAATGCATAGGGAAGCTAATAATCTCTCATGTACCAAACATGAGTCTGCTTGACATTCTCCATCCAAGAGGGACTTTAATTTAGTTTGTTTTGTTTTTTTTCTCCCCAAATACAAATCCTAAATTTTCCTCCTCAGGCTGTAGGTCACCTGGATGAGCTCCACAGCTTCGCTTTCACCAAGCACACAACAGGAAGCACAGCCTCGGCCCCAAACAGCAGAGCTCACCTTTCACTCC
This sequence comes from Poeciliopsis retropinna, assembly GCA_010277075.1. Taxonomy (NCBI): domain Eukaryota; kingdom Metazoa; phylum Chordata; class Actinopteri; order Cyprinodontiformes; family Poeciliidae; genus Poeciliopsis; species Poeciliopsis retropinna. The sequence continues at coordinate 5,270,107 of VMRM01000009.1, forward strand.
CTGCTGCTGCAGCAAAGTGCTCAGATGACATGTGTTTTGAAGGTGCTAAGGTGTTGATTTATGTGCTCAGTTTATTGTTTCGAGGGATGACCGGTCCCGTACCTCTCCGGCGTTCGCAGCCTAGAGCGTGTGCTGGACGGCGTCCAGCGGCAGTGTGTGAATCCAGCAGGCCGTCCCGGGGTCAGGCCGAGCCGTTCTGCAATCCATTGCTGCCTTGTGTTCCTCTCGGTTTCCCCTCCTCCCTTCTTTGCACTTGGCTTTCTTCCTAATCACAGCAGACTTTTCAGAACTGATGTCCCACTTCTTGGTTTCTCCTCTTTTCGCTCCGCTTGCTCTTTTCCTTGCATTAGAGCATTTTAGAAAACAGGTTGAAAACACCCGACACTTGCTGCTCTCATAGCTACTTATAATGCAGATCCAGTCTCTCTCTGAGCTCCTCTGCCTCTTTACCCTCCCACCCTCCTTCTTCTTCTCTCTCTCTCTCTGCTACTGTTGGGAAAGAGCTCTCCTTTTTTTTTTTCTCGTATTCTCCTCCCTTTCTCTCGCCCTTCCTCTAATAGTTATTTAGTGTCTCATTTCAGCACCTGCCCTGACACAGAAAGAGGAGAAAGGGAGAGGGACGGAAATAATGACCCTCCGATACGACAGTGAATGCAGTGCCTTGAAAAAGGATTCACACTTCATGACTGCATCTGCATTGTTTAACCTGAAACTGCTATTTTGAGACCAGATCTTCATTTTATTTAAATGTGTCAGATTAAACTGGGGGGCTAAATAAATCCAAGTCCTCTGCAGGCTGGAAAAGTTTGAGGTTTGATTTCAGGATTTTCCAGGTCTGAATAAGTGTCAAATTATTTGCATTTGTAGGATTTATTTTCATGCTCTAAAATTTGTTTCCTTCCTTGTGACTTTGCATCGCTCTTGTTTTACTTTTTCTTTCATACCTACTTTTTGTCCTTTCTTCTTTCTACCATTTGCTCCACATTTTGTTTATCCTTCTTTTTATACTCTCTTTTGTTGTGTTGTTCTCTTTTTGATTGTTTTTTTCTACCATCTTCTTGTTCTTCCTCCCTTATTGTTTCTTGCTTCTTTCCTTCTCTCTGTTCCTTTCTGTGTTTTCATGTTCTCTCTTTTAAGACTTAAATGTTGAGGAAAAATTCATGATGAACACTTGCATTGCTCTTTTAAAACAGTACTTAAAAGATAAGAAGGTGTAGATTTGAGCCTGGACAAAAGCTGAAATTTCAGATGTGAATAATTGATTAGGATCCCTGAGATTTGTGTTTGTAAAAACCTTAGAAAGTCATTTGTCACAGTTGTTTGCAGCTATGTATTGTTACATCAGCACGGTAACAAAATGCACCTCATTGAATATGAAAATATCTCAAGAGAATATAAACAGCCATATATTAACACCTACAGATTAAATTGAAAATCTTGGATGTTTAAATACAGAATACATTCTGCACCTTGTGCTGGTCTTACACACACTACACAATTCCAATAAATACAGGACCTAAAATACATTTATTCCAGGATCATGCTGTATTTATCTTCATCCACCTTCCCATTGTTCCTACTGAAGACGAGCAGCCCCACAGCATCACTCTGCCACTGCTGTGTGTTATGATGGAGACTCATGTTGGGGTGATGTGTGACCTCAGCCTTCCTTCTGTCACACATTTCGTTTTGGATCTTTGCCAGAAAATTAACGTTTGGTCCAAATGTCTGGATTTTATTTATTAATTTTGGAGTAGGGTCGTGATGCAGAATGCAAATCCACACCACGCATTACAGATTTTTATTTATCTTTTCAATCCACCGTTATTATGCTACTAATTTGTAGTAGTCTGCATAAAACCAAAACACATTAGAGTTGCAAAGCTCATGCATTCAAGGAGGGACTGTTTTGTGCTATCTGACTGCAAGCACATCTACACAAACAGACTCAACACATAAAAACTTTGCAGGAAAATTATTTGCATGTCTTTGCGCTTTTATGCACTGTGAGCAAGGTAAAAAAAAACCTGCTCCCAATCCAAACGTCATGCTGCGATAGGAAGGAGCTGACAAGGGTTTTTCAGCTCTCGTCTATTTCGGTGCGCTCGCTGCTGCTGTTCACTTATCAAAGATAACGTGAAGAGGGTGGCGGGTTAAATCAGGACAGCAGTTTACTCTGCAGTGCTTTATGCTCTGATTGTTTTGCGTTTTTGCTGGAGCACAAAAAAAAAAAAAAAAGAGAAAAAAAACAAATGCCTGCAGAACAAAACACCAGCAACAGACGCGGCGTCGATGCCAGTCATTTCTTAGTATCTACAGTGTGTTTCAAACCGGCACAAATGCAACAACAGCGTTTTGGTGTGCCTTATACTTTGTTGGCTTTGCTGCATCTTTGCCCCCAGGCAGTTGATTTGCAGCTCTCCTTCAGCAGCTCCTGCATGCGAGCGTCGGCTTCCTCGCCCTTGCAGGCGGTGTAGCGATCCAGCCAGTGTCCACAGCGCATACCTGTGCTCGCTGACATGTACTAACTCACTCTTCCTGCAGGCCATGGCAGAGGAACGCGCAGCAATCACAACAATTCAAAAGATGAACGTGGCAAAGAGGGAGGACAGGCAGAGAGGGGGGGAAGCATTAAAGAGGTGATGGCAGGAATTAAATAAGCAGAAGAAGAAACAATTCTAAGAGGGAAGAAGGGAAACGAGTGAAGAAAAAGGTGAGGTGGAGAAGAGGAGATCAAACAAAAGTCAGAAATTGCCCAAGGGTTGGAGCCATTGGTGGATAGAGTGAGAGGAAGAGAGAAATCATTAACGAATGCCTGTCTGTTTCTGTCTGTTCATAAATCAGGATCTTCTTCAGACGTCTCTGCAGAGCAGAGAAAAGGAAGAAACAAAGGAAGGAGACTTGTTCAGGGATGATCAATGAACCTTTGTCCCTGCAGTGTTTCATCGCTCACCAGAGACAATTACCAAGCAGCAGTGTGCTGCGTTCAATAAACTAGCTTTATTCTGCTCTAAAATGCAAAAACAAAAAGAGCAACTCTGAACTGAAAAACTTTCTTGTTCAGCAGTGCATATAATACTGTCAATACAATACTGTGCAGTTCATTCAAGTAGAAAAAAAGCCTGACGTGCTTATGAGGGAAAACGAAACAAATTTTACAACCTTTGGAAAGTTAACAAAGAGAGTAAAGAAAAGCTTGCCCTCTGTGCAGCCTTACAGTATTAGCCAGCAATAAAATGGACAGCAAACTTTGACCTCAAGGTTGAGGTCAGAGCAAAAGCTCAGATTTTTAGATTGCGGTTGATTTTCAAGCAGTGGGAAACCCGACTGAGTCCAAGAAGTCGGATGTTTATTGTCTTTCATGTCTCTGCAGAGGCATTTTCAAGTGTGAGAAAAATTGGGATTATCGCTGCTTGAGGTTAAAGACTACAAATGATTAACAGAGAGCTGACACTGCAGACCCAGGTTGAGTCAGGTTTTCACCCGACGGATCCTAAAGACAAAAAAAAAGAAAAAATACTCCTCCCAGTGAAAAATATTTTGGTTTGACACAAACTACAGCTTTTAATTAAAGGTAACATAGAGTTCCACAAGAATGTTTTCATAATAAACATTTTGTCGTGTTAGACCACAAACTTCAGAGTATTTCACTGGTATTTTATGCGATAGACAAACACCAAAAGCTTCATAAACAAAGATGTTCAGAGCCCTGTACTCTGATGCAAACAATATTCGGTTGTTGAGGCTTCGTCTACACCACATTTCATCTGAAGGCCTTTTTGCTCATTCGATAGCTCAAACCTTCTGCAGAACATCTGTAAACATAATTGTTTTACCACTGATTAGATTAAATTAGATTACTTTAGAGTAGTAGTGGATTAGATTAGATTATTCAGGTTTTTTGGCTGGGACTTTTCAAAACATTTCAAGGCATGATGTTGCCACTGATGTCCCCCAAAAAAACCATTTTGCTAAGAAGGCGGTTTCACCAAAACAATGTTGAACTGTGATGAGACTAATCATGTTTAAAAACATAGCTGAGCTAATAAAGCTTTTGGTTGCGCTGAACCTGGACCAGATATGTGGTTTTTCTGGGCTAAATAAAGATTAGCCAACTAATCTCGGCTAACAAAGATGTCAACGGATGTCCAGAGTTCAAAGAGAGGGTTCACTGTGGTGTTGTGGTGTGGTCAGGGTGGACAGTGTTATGCCTTTAGACCAAAAAGGTTTATTTTCTTATGAACTGCATCTTCAGGACAGTCAGAGTAAAAGGGGAGAAAAGAAATGCAGGCCACACTCTTCAGAATTTTATTTTTAAGGCAAAAAAAATATGATAAACTACTTTACTTTGAATATAACTTGTACTTTACAAGTGTTTGTCTGACAAACAAAATCCCAGTAAAACAGTGACGTTTGTGGTTGCAATGTAAAAGAAATGTAAAAGAAATAAAAAGATAAAGGGGCTGTGAGTACGATTGCGAGATTCTGTACACATCTGCATCAACAATGCATGCTGTAGCTGCTGGTAGTCATAAATCAAGTTAATCTGCAGTGAAGCGGCGTCATTATTCCTCATGCTTGATGAATTACGCCTTGCTTCAAAAAGGAAAGCCCAGCTTAAATTATAGCTCAAACATCTAACAACTGAAGTCAGAATCCTCCTGGCGAAAGAGCCAGCCTGTGACCTTAGTTTCCTTTGCCTCAGTATGCGTGCAGCGGCATCAACAATCTCATCTGGAGCTGGCTTTTTGACTTTCAAATGATGGAAAAAATGATCTTTCTAAATTCAAAGGAGCGTCTTCCTCGAATGTTTCCTCCCAGCATTCCATTCCAGTCCCGATTCATCAATCCAAAGGACGTGTCGCTTGCTTCAAGTGGAGCAGCGCAATTAGATTTAGACATAAAAAGAAGGAAGAGAGATGAGAGAGTTAGTTTTGTCCCAGTGGCTGCTCTATGAAAGCTGAACAGTGCTGGCACAGATTAGTTTTGCTGTGAAGCTGTAATTTCCAGCTGTTGGCACCTCTAATAAACCCTATCATTTAAAAACTCTAGTATCAGTGAATGGGAAACCTTGAAGAATGTTCCTATTATGGAAATGTGAAAAACCTAATACTGCAGTGGTGGTTTAACTCAATTCAGGAGGCTGAAAATATGGAGGCAGCCAGTCCAACTCTTGCTACGGTTCAAAAAAATACCTCAAAGTAGTTGACTTAATTCATTCAGTAAGGTCTTAAGATATAAAAAGTAGCTAAAATGCTAATGTTAGCACGAGGGCTACTACATTGCTACTGCAGGCACCAATAACTGCAGATGCTCATCAGTTTGAAATAATAGGTAAACACAGTTTTGTAATGTGTCAGCACTTTAAGGTCTGAAAAAATCTGAGACAGAAGGAAAATAATAAGGATGACAGCAAATAGCATCAAGCAAGGCAAGAACTGCAAACTTGTACAACCCTGTGCTACTGTCTGCATATCAAAACCAGTTTTATATTCTCATGGATCAAGAAGATTCAGATCAAGACAGAAGCTCATGTTGCAAAACCAACATTTTCAAGCTCGACTTATCTTTGCAGCTTCACACAGACAAGCCGAATACCTTCAAGTTTCATCATTGGATGGTAAATATGTGCTATGCAGTCACGGTGATGCTTTTCAAACCCAAAACTAACCCCAACTGTACGGACTGTCAAGCATGGTGATGGTAACATCATGCTGTGGGGTGCTTTTGATGGCACTGGTATTGGTAAATTAAACAAGGACGATAGAATAATAAAGGGAGTCTGTTTCCAAATTTCCCCAGTTTACCTAGAAAAAACAGCTAGATTGTTGAAACTTGAACATAAACAGGTTTTCCACTAGGAAAGTGAGTCCAAACACCAATAAAACTGGTTTTAGAATGAATGAATAAAGCCAGCCGACTTTAACATTTGGGAATGAATTACCAAAGCCCTGACGTCAACCTTGTTAAAACTCAGGTTCATTCGAGGACGCCAACCAATTTGAATTTACTCTTCTACTTCTGATAAGAGTCAGAAAGAATTATGCTAGAGGTTTGTTGATGATGACAAAAAACAGTTTCTCTTCCTAAGAGATGTATGTTTGTGGTTGTGTTTGTTTGAGCATATCTATAATCTGCTTCGAGTGAATTACTATGCTCGTTTTTGTTTATACAGATAGTTTATGTTATAGCATAAAGTGGAACACTAAACATTATGTCCATGCATTCTCTGAAATCAGGTTCCTCTAAATCTCTTACACTTACCTGTGTTTGTGTGTACCAAGCCAAATGCATATTGATTTTACTCTTTTGCTTTATAGCTTCATAAAGCTGCACCTGTACTGTGTACTGTGTAACCTGCAATTACTCTGAAGTGAAAGTACACACTCTGTCAATTCTTTGCTTTTATGATATAAGTGATTTGGTATTTAACAGGTTCTATAAAGAGATGGCACAGACTTTTATTCAAATTCAGAATTAGATATAAATAATGGAGTGGTTCTTCTTCTCTACAGTTGCCACATCCTTGCAGGGAATGAAAGATTGCTGCAAAGTCAATGATTCAGATGTCTTTCCCTTGATAATGTTTTAGCAACTACATATTCAATGTGTTGTATAAGAATTATAGTGAAACTGGACACTAGTTTCAGTTGTTTGAACTGCTCTGCAAGAAATCACCAAACGTAACTTGTGCTTAATTGGGGTCTGTATAATTGATGTATATTGTGTCTCAGATAGCATACTTGTGAAATAAACCAAGTTGAAATTGAACTGAAATTCTGGATTCTGTTCCTTACACTGTTGAGGATGTAGCTAATAAATGCTAAAATAAACACATGGCTTTATTGGTTGATCTCACATTTGATGTGATCAACTAACTCTTTGTGCTTAGAAGTGGGATTTTCCAAATTCCCATTTGGAAATCAAACAAGAGCAGCCTTTGTAGTCAGAATTCAAAGTCTGTGAGCATCCAGGAGTTTAGCATCCAGTTTGACTGACATGCACACACAACGTAATGAATCTATTTATTGGAACCTCTTTAGTCCAGTGGCATACACAGTTATATAAAATGTTTGCTTCCAAGATGTTTATGTTGTGTTTACATTGAAAGATTGAAGAGAATTATTACATTTCTTGACATGTTCTCAAAAACACAGGTTCAACATTCAGCTGATGGATTTTGGTCTTTAGTGTTTATTAGGTAATATATGAATGTCTTATTATTAATACATTAAACATTTGTGTGCCTCACTGGCTCAGTGACCTGAGTTGGAGCTGGCTGAACATTGTTGGCTTTCTCGTTGACCTCAACTTACCAGCAGCGCCTCTTGGTTTTCAGCCAGCGCTTGCTTGGCCAGGTAGCGCTCTCGCTTGATCTTCAGCTCCAAGGACTCGGGGACGTCGGGTACGATCCAGTCAATGGCTCGCAGAACAAAAAATACCACATGCTATGTTGAAGGAAAAGAAGGAAGAAGACAACAAGATGGTTCCTTTTACACTGAGGAAGAATTAAATCATTTCTAACCTCTGAACTGACTACTGAGAATGATCTGTTAAAACTTGTGTTACAGAAGACAAATATACAGGGACAACATGATGCAAATGAATAAACCCATGGTTTTAAGCTGAACATTAATAGATTTCACGTGTCTTCATTCAAACCTCAAATGCAATGATAAAACCAAGTCGCACAGCGAGGAGTTCCCAGTAGAAGAGTGTATACATTCCATCATTGTCTCTGAATGCTTTATATCTGGAAATAAGTAAAGCACAGTCAACGCAGAGCATGTACAGCAGCAGAACAAGAAGTCATTACAAATTCAATTTGGAACGCGACCTACACTGCCCTCTACTGGTCATGTCTAGGATTTCAAAAACGCAAAAGAAAAATGCAACTTTTGTATTGAACAGAAATATAATTAAACACGTGATCCTGATTCAGTTAAACATTCACGTTCAAATCAATCAGATCAAGTCGACGGGCCCCTAATCTGTGTGTCATAAAATACCAACACAGGGTTCTTCGGATAATCTCCAAAAATCAAATCAAGTTTAGAAGTGCTGAAAGCAAATACTTTAAATACCTGTTACTAGAGATTATGAAAGAAAAATTACATTCTTGAGTGAGTATCTTTATTCACGTTTTAGTAAATAAATCTTGAGTTAATAAATCTAACAAAAATGACCAACAAACCAGGACAAATGCCACAGAAAGTATATCTTACTTTCCTCCAGCTTTTGAAAATAGTAGTTGCCACTGACACGGCATTCAGACCAACCCCAATGTTTACGTTAGCTAAAATAAGTAAATGAGAAAATAACCCTGAAATTGTTTATTCAGGGTTATGGAGAAAACTTTCTGAATTAATTTATTTGCGCTGTTTTCGAGAAGCTTTGAGTTATAAATTCAATGTTGCCACCATACCTGCACCTAGGGTAGTCGGTGTAGTTGAGTGGTGCATAGGCCAAGGTGAAGTTAACATATCCGTTAAGATCATTCCTGAATTTGTACTGGTAGAGCAGGCGTGGTAAAAAATCGGATGTGAAGGCGATTAGAAAGGCCTGAGAAAATAAAAGCATCACCATTTCGTTAAACACATAATCATCTTAGTGATAACTGCAACATCTTGTAAAAGCATAACTACTGATTTACTGACGTTGGCAATGACAGACAGATGGGATAAGGCTTCTAAGATGTTGAACCAAACACCGATGTTTTGAGCCCGCTCAGCCACCGGTCGGCGGTACTCGCACACAAACTTGTGGGCGTCAAGGCGAATCTCCACCCAGTTGTTCAGGAGGGCGAAGAGCGGGGCGAGGGGGAACGCTGCTACAAAAATTGTGATGAACCCGAACTGGAGGACTGGAGGACAGGGAGACAGTTTTACTTTGAGCAGCCAAACATAAAATTACAACTATTGCCCTCCAGAAGTATGGGCCCTGCTGGTGAAGATGTGTTCAAAGGCCTTAAAATAAATGGTCTGGTGAAATTTAGGAGATTCTCTGTCTTCCTGCAGCCATTTAATAAGTTAGGAGGATCAACACTTTGTGTCTTTCCTATTTTTAATGGCTTGGTATGAAAAAGAGGCCAAAGGGAAACAGACAGTCAATGGTTATATATTAAAAAATCCAAGACATTGACTTTTTTTTTAAACAATCAAATCAGCTACATTACTATCTACTACAACTATTAATTAGTGCAAAAAAAACACATGCCCCCCAATGATTTTGTGAAAACTATTTTTTTTACCATGGGATTTTGCCATGAACAGAAACCCTTTGGCTCTGTTTTCAGTTCTGTGAGGTAAGCAAACATTTATTGCACAACTTTGGACTGGTCTGTCATTCATTTATCTTTAAAAATATACTTTTCCTGGCAAATCTTAATCACAAGAGCCAGTTACTGTTAAACACAGGATGCCACAGGGCCTTTTATGCCTCTGGAAACTTGTGATATTCATCTTTTAATCAGTATTAACCCTCATTCAACATGTAATCTACATGAACTTTCTGAATTTACTAAAAAAAACCAGGTTCTTATTGGTACCCCAGACGACCTTCAGGTCCTTCAGATTATGAACTACTCTCCTTATAAACTCACATTTAAAACTCAGGAGATTGTTCTGTACCTTTAACCCATTTCCTCTCACATTGACCAGTTTTGCCAATAAGTGAGAAGGGCTTTGTATTAATAGCATCTTCATTGATCTGGGAATTGATCCAAAAAATAACAAGTTCTTATCTAATTACCCATTTCCAGATATTCCTCAAACAGGCCCCCACACGGTACCAGCTTGTAGTCTTCCTCCCAGCGCCGCGGCTCGTCTTGCTCATTATCTCCCAACACGCTGGCCAAGGTTCTTTTCTGCCGCCAGGCTTTTACTTTGCTGCATGCAAGGAATAATAGATGAGTTAACATGTAAAAAATCATTTATCAGCTGGAGTGAATGTAAAGACAAGCAACGTCACTGTAAATGAAGAAGATAACGTTTCTAGAAACCACAGAGATTTGACTTCGGCTTGATCTAACAACAGCAGCATGGTTGTACAAGTGGCGCCGTACGGTATAATGAACTCCTGGATGTTGTTGATGAGCTGCTTCCCCACCATTATGATGAAGAGTTGTTCAGCCAACTCAATGAGGCAACCACCAGGACCACACTGAAATCACAAGGCGCACAGAAACAACTCAGTGCAGCAACACAGGAAGACAGAGCGATACATTCCAAGAATTCATATTAAAAAAGCACCAACGTCTTCGTTTCTCATCCCAAACAAGGTTCCGTAGTTTGTAGGGTAACCCACAAACCTAAACACACAGAGACAAAGAGAGAACCGCTTGCATTTCTAGAGGAATGAACATTTTATCAAGTGTTTCATGTGACTGGGCCATGTCTTACCTTCCCTTAAAGAAAGCCACGTAGAAGGGAGACGAGTAGAAGTTGACGAACTGGAAGATGAAGACTTTGAGGGTGAAAGCGTTATCATGCTGGGTTTGGGTTCTGTGCATCTCTGTAACGCAAGTACAGAGAAATGCAGTGATGAAGTTGAAGAAATGTAAAAAGGTTTAAGTGGAATTGCTAAATACTGTATCTGAATAACGTTCTAGCAGATTTCATTCTAACAAAGGCCAACCCTTTAAAACAATGAATTTGGTGGGGAAAAAAAACAAAAAACAGAATGTTATCTCTTCTTTTTTGAAAACTTTCAGCTTACATTTTCTTACATACAAATGCAATGTTGATCGTTTACATCGCTGATGTTTCCCACCTCTGCATTGACTCTTACCCCATTTGGTGAGCTGCTCAGCTAAAGCCGTATAAACCTGACCCATTACCAGAATGAAGCCCAGGTTCACAATGCTGCTGCAGATGTTAGCTATGGTTCCAGCCTGAGGAGGAAGTGACATCGGCACTAATGTTTATAACATATTTTAAATCAAACAAATGAATCTGACGTGTTCTGCGTAGATCTGACATACCTCTGTACGCAGCACAGGGCTCCCGCTCTGGTACATCATGACGCTGATGACTCCTCGACACATGACCACTGTCACCAGGAAGATTATCACCACGCACAGCTGAGGAGACATTATGTTGCAGAGGAATTGTTTTGGTTAAAAAAAACAAAAGTTCAGAAAGTGCATTTTATCTACCATGATGCTTCACAGCCACAAAGTTGACTGAATCTTCATTATCTATGTTGTGCCTTACTCTGAGGTTTTTATAGACGATGGAGCTGCTTGCTTTTTATTTTTCTTTTTTTGTTTCCACTGTCCCAGTTCTCTTTAGAAGAATGTAGGAACATTGACAAAGATAACCAGATCATCTTTACTTCAATGAGGCCAACACTTTAATTCATTATACCTCTACTTAACTTCACTGAGTGGAGGCAACTCCACTGTCCTGAAACTGCCAATAAGAAGGTTTCAGTAGCTAAGCTATTTCTATACTTACACATTGTTTTCTAGTGTATTTAGTTAATAAAATCACTTATTTTTATTAACTAATAAAAATAGTTTATTACCACTTAACACTTATAATTAACCTACTGAAGTCAGATCGCCAAAGCGCTCAATGCCAATGATGACATTATTTTTAAAAAGTATTGGTATCGGCAACAATATCCCTGAATTTACTTGGAATAAGATTAATACCAAAATTCTCAGTATTACACACCTCTACATTTTTGTCAGGTAAGATGCCATCAGACACGACTCACCATCAGGACAATGACCATGGAGCCAGTGAACATGCGAGACAGTCTCGTCTTCTCTGGAAAGTACGGCTCCTTGACTCCAGTCACTGGATTTTCCTCCACAGTCGGGGCCGTGGCAGCAAACTCAGGACGAGGACGTTCCTGACAGGACACAGCAGGTCAGGTTTCTATACAGCAACATTTAGTTAGTGTGTATTCTCTAAATGAAAAGATGCTGCTGAAGGTGACGTCAGGAAATAGATGGAATACTATCATTTTCTTACGTTACTCCACCATCTTTTAGTCTTTCCGTTTGCAGGAACCATGAGAACAAATCAGCATAGGGATGCTCATGCTAATGTAACAAATAACCTCCTCCTCATGGAAATCCATGCAGTCCCAATGATGTGCCAGAGTAGCCATCTTGCGCTTCCAGAACTCCAGAAAGGTCACGGCCCAGAAGGACATGAAAACGCTGAAGAACACTGTGCCGGGATGGTCGAACAGGTACCCCAGCTGTAGCACGCAGTGGCAAGGGACAGGTTTAAGCTCTGAGCTTGTTCATGTTGTGACTCTAAACTGAGTTTCACAGCAATTACAGGAGTAGATATAGCTTACCTTTGCCATGGTGCAGATGTCAGACATGTTCCAAGCATCGCATGTTTTACAAAGGGGGCACATCGGATACTTCGCACCACTGTTACAAATGTCCTCCCTGTGGACAGTCCCAAATAATCTTCAAAAATGTACATCATTTTGCCTTAAAACTGTAATAAAACACACTGCAGTTTGTCATCGAGTGAGAAAAATGTTTATGGGCTCTCACTGTAAGGTTGCAAAGCTCTACTATCTCTTGGTAAAATTTACCCTTTCAATGTGTCTTGCTTAATTCCCAAATAAGTGTTGAAGATTCTAGAAAGGTTTATTTTCCTGGAAATCGCAGCATTCCTCGGAGGAAAGCTGTAACATGCTTTTTCCTCAGAAGATCAATGCTAATCTCATATCTGCACATTAGGCTCTCAACTGCAGCTGCTGCCAAATATTGAACTCAACAACCTCAGAAGTAGAGAATCCATCAACTTCTGTGCACGAACAGATCTTTCTTGACAGAAGTTGTGGTCGTGTCATTACCTCAGCTAAATTAATAATCGTTGCTAATCATCTCTAAATATTGAAGCCGCTCTGCTCTATGTTGCAGTGAAGCATGTATAGTATTTCCTGTGCTACTCTTTGTGTTTTCATTGAAGACTCACGCTGGCGTGTTGGTGTCCATGGACATGACTCCTGACACAAAAACCAGCGTTCCCACTATGGCCGCCGGCAGCAGCCAGGCTGTGTAGAAACCTGCAGGGACACAGAGCTCCGTCAGAGTGCAGCTCTCAGCTGACGGAGGGAGAGGAAATGAAACTACAAAGCTGCTCCGAGACTCATGGTGTGCTGCTAGAGACGGTTCTACTAGTCCGAAACACATCCGCATCTTTTCTTCTGATGCTGCGCTGGTTCTCTTGTTCATCTGTTCCTATGAAACATACATCCATCTGCTGTTTGTTTGCTCAACACATAATTCTCTGTATCTGCCAGCAGTAGGCTATAAGCCAGATTCTTTATTTTTTATTTATTTTTTCCCTTCAAGGTTTTAAAAAGGAGTTTGTTTTAGTTCATCAGTTGAAGGAAAAAGTTGGTTCATTGACAAATTTCATTTTGCTTTCAAGAGTTCCCAGCTCCCAAAAATGTTTACGTTCTGAGCAGAAGAGAGAGAGATGGCAAGGAGAAGCAGAAATATGGAGAGATGAAGATAGCTCAGCAGGAAGACACTAGAGTTCATTATGACACTAAATAATTCAGCAACACTAATACAGAGCAATGTACTTTGTGTATTCCTATATATTGGTGCCTCATCTCAGGCCATTTGAAGTGAGCTTGCTTAGGGACTTTCAAAGGATAAAATTTTCATCTGTGGTCTGTGTGTGTGTTTCAGTAAAATTTGATACAATTACCAAATATTACAATTAAATGACAAGAGCAGAAAGTCCTTACCATTGACTCTCTTTGTGCTGCTGATTAATATCATAAAAAGGAAATGAAACGGTAGATAAATCAAATGCCTGAACTTTAATTAAATCTCCTTGGGATGTTTATATATATTTCTATCAATACATTGATATTTTTTTATAGATTGAATTATTTATTTATTGGGTTTACGCTTATGTAAGGGGAGGTTCTCCCATGGTTCTTGGGGCCTGTGGTGAATGCTCAGGCTAGTTAGCATGGCCGCCAATTATGGCGGACAAACTGATTTTCTGAAACATTAAGTTTCTCCGCCATTCGCACATTTAGCAACAAGTCCAGGAGGGTGACTGACAGCGTTAAGACTGTCCTCCTGGCTCTGATTGGATGTTTTTAGTCAGGAGCGGTGCATGTCCTTAGATGGCAATAGTAGCTCAGGGAGGAGATCAATCTTTTCACATATTACCTGTTTCATACTATATTGACCCAAGATGGTGACAATTTTAAGAAATATGTAGAAAAAACCCCAACATATTAAAAAAAAAAAAAAAAGTTTAACTTACGTTTTTCGCTCTGAAAATGGAGCTCTAGCAAGTATACAGAGTAACTCAGATATTTCCAAAAATAAGAATGATTTTATACCTAGCCAAGCAAAGTAGAGGGCAATCTTCTCTCCAAAGTACTCCCTAATGTGATCTAGTGGTTGGTACTTGAACCATTTGCACCAGCGAGCCCAGTAGTAGTGCAGGACCTGCCTCTGGTTGAGCTCGTCCGGATGGATCTCGTGGCTCGGAAGCTTGAAAGGACCCTGTTGCGAGCCAAGAAATGAGGCTGATTAGAGAGGGAAACACAGCTAAGGTAAACATTACCCAGCGGATAGCAATCGTTCACCTCATGCAGAGGATAAGCTGCTGCATAGGCCCCTTCATTTACAAGTCTGTCCACGCCAACCTCCGTCCTCTTTCTTTTGCCGTACACCGTCCGAGCTAGAATCTCATAAACCTATGTTAGAACACAAGACCACATCTGTAGGATGAGGGAAACACAACCATCCCAAAACACCGCCATGCGGTAACAGGAGTGTTACTTACAACCTGGTGTCTCTGAGTATTGGTGAAGTAGCTGTCTTGGTCTTCTGAGCCGAGGAATCTACATAAAAGCAATTCATTCATAAACATGCAGACACAAGGTCTGAATTTGATGTGCTTGGGGTCGCTGATGTCGTGTGGGACTCACCTGTTCATCTTTGACTTGCGGAAGGCGCATGTGTAATAGTCCAGCGGCCTGTTTGGCACCGATTCCATCATTATGTTGGGAACGCAGAGTCTTTTCAGAACAACGGAAGATGTGTTCAGGTCCAGGTGTTGCTGGGCCTGGAAATCACGAGAGATTTACAATTTGCTTTTTTGTGGTGATGTAGATCTTAAATTTTGTTCGTAATGATCTTAAATTGCTCTTTAAAAGTCTTAAATTTGAGTTAGTGAAACCTGCAGAAACCCTTGGAAAGGCTAAGAGGACATAAATAGTTTTGGATGGCAGTGCATTTATTAAAAAGGCAAGTTTTATCTTCCTTAATACCATCTCTCAAATGAATGTGTGCTCCAGAGCAATGGGGATTAATATGAATTAGTTTCCAGGAAAGGGACACAGATATTTAAGTGGTCCCGTTAAATGATTGTAAGGAACAGCTTTCCTGACCTGCAGTGGAGCTCGGAGGCAAAGTTCCTCAGCATAGTAAACCAACACATCCCAGGGGGCGCTGACTTTAAGAAAATGTATGGTTTTCTTTTCATTTGCAGATTCCTCCTGAATGGAGAGCGCGGAAAAAGAAAAGCTGGTGAGCGATATTAACGAAAATGAATTCTGACAGTCCTCTTGGACTAACAAACAAAAATAACCAACAGCACCTTTTCCAAGAGCAGTCCGGCACTCTGGAGGTTCTGGACAAATTTGTCCCTCCACTCGGCCAGTTGTGCAGACTCCCCATCCTCACAGGTCCCGTTGCTTTTCCCCTTCCCTCGCTGCTTGCCCCGTGACCGGATCTCCCACACCAGCACAAAATCTGAAAGCCAACATTAAATTCTAAAATAGTCAGCTGAACGCCAAATACATGATTCAAAACAACACTGGTGCTGCGTACCAATTTTAGTCCGTCCATCTCTGAAGTAGTTGCCCATTTTTGAGACCGCTTGGTTATCTCTTGCAATGCAGTGCAAATGAATTGGAACATCACCGTGGACGTGGTACTTTGAAGCTGCGGATGAAAACTGAGAAGGAACGTGATTTGTCCAATATGACAAGCAAGTAACTTGCAGTGTTAAATCATTTATTCACATTTTGTCAATGTAAAACCTCTAACTGCAACATATTTTCTTGGAGTTTTATGTGTTATATCAACACAAAGTA
This sequence comes from Poeciliopsis retropinna, assembly GCA_010277075.1. Lineage (NCBI taxonomy): Eukaryota > Metazoa > Chordata > Actinopteri > Cyprinodontiformes > Poeciliidae > Poeciliopsis > Poeciliopsis retropinna. Next base: position 5,286,217 of record VMRM01000009.1, read on the forward strand.
GCATACAACTGCAACATGTAAAAAAAAAAATAAATAAAATAATTGTGGCATTTAAAACCAAAAAGAGAAAAGAATAAAAATAAAGTAATCATGAGTCCCTGGGTGAAGCTTCTGAAGCCACGAACAGAATGAGTTTTTTCTTAAGCAAGCTTAAGAGACAAGGATTTGTCTCTGCCAGCTTTGCGCAGTAAGACACTGAAATTGTAGAGTTTTGCCACGGATTCTCAACCAAACTGAGTTGTTCTAAAACAAATGTATTTTTATCCTATTGCAGCGCCGGATCTGAGCTGATTGTGTTTGTCCACCTGGTAATGAAACCTCCGCCCCCAAATCAATGCAATTCAATTCAGAGAAACTTTATTTATCCCAAAGGGAAATTAAATGTTAATGTTAATTGTAACTCATATCATGATAGGAGTCAGTATTACATTGAGTGTGAAGAGGCTGTTGCTGCTGCAGTTTGGGCTGTAAATAGTGATTCTATTAGTAAACAGTTAATCTATCAATGATTTTGACAATTAATCGATTAATCAGATTTTTTAAAAAACTATTGGCATATTGTGCTGATTTTTCATTTGACCACTTAAGGTCTTTGCTATGCAATATTAGAAATACATTAAAAGTATGAAATAAATAATTCACTTTTTTTAAAATAAACATATATATATATATTGTACAGTTTTGGCTTAATTACTGCTCTGAAAGTGTGTGTTAGTGTGTATGTTAACAATTAATGGATTATTTCAATAATAATTCATCACTATTAATCCAATTAATAGTTTCAGCCTAACGATGGTGTCATGATTCTCCTGACATGCCAGTAGCTCAACCTCTGGGCAGCAGAAATTGAGCTGCTGACCATATCAGGCAATAGCCCAAAGCATTTTTTTAATGTTTTGGATCTTTAAGGAGTTATAGATTTTTATTTTTATTTTTTTAATTGTTTGAAGGAGGTAAACCAACAAAATAAAATTTAAAAAAATAGCCTAAATAAAAAGAAAGAAAAATCACAATAAACTAATTTTTTGCATATTAAATGTAATGAATATTGTGGCTCGCCAGTAGTTTAAATATGGCAGTTTTGACACCTGGCACAAAAAAGTAAATAAATGAATTGGACACTACTGGTTTAGAGTAAAAATGTGCTGAATACAAATTCACCCCATGTTTTTTTTATTTGTAGAGCGTTTTGAAAACCATGCATAGTTTTCCTAATAAAGCAGGAAACTGTTATTTTGCTTTTCAAAGATCACAAATCTGAGGCTTTTGCTCGCGAACACTTCCCTGCCTTCGGATGTGATTAAACCACACACTCTTGTGCAAGACACTGCACCATAAGAGCCTGCACTCTGCAGTAATGAGCCCGGAAACATGGAGACAGAAAGCAGTCCCTGTGCTTTCTGCAAGATAACACACACTCTATAAGTATATAAATATACGGCACAGTCATGTAGCCCCACAAGCAACTTCTTGTGTGCTCATCAGAATTTTCAGCAGCAGAGATTGCAGATCCAGATTTCCCAGCTAAACGTGTGAAGTTAGTGAAGTGCGAAAAGATGAGGCAGAGAAACAGAGCAACGTATTGGCCACATGTCGGGTGCGCTGCACAGGATGCAATGACGTGAGAGTAGTGCAAAAAAAAAAAAAAAAAAAGAAAAAAAGAAAGGTGCTTACACATCGTGAAGGGAAAAAGTCCCCGTTCTGCAGACTGCCGTAGCCGTCTGTGGTGTGATCTTCACCCCTGGCGTCCAGATCCAGAAGGACTTCTCTGTCTCCACTACGCACCTCCCAGCTCTTTTTCATCATAATAAAAAAAAAAAACCCAAACAAACAAAAAAAAAAAACCCGCACTGCTGGCTGTCTGGCTACAAAAAATATGACTAAAAACAAAACAAAACAAACAGCACACTGATGACTTACATAAAACCGTACAACAACAAACAAAATCTGTAGTTCTCTCTGAAGAAGAAAACTACAGATTTTGCATCTTAAAGAAATAACAAAGTAAGCCAAATAAATGAACGGATACCTTCTCTGCAGTGAGAACTAGGCTGGGGGATTTGCAACAGTCTGTGCTTCCATTGTGCTCTTCCTCCTCTTCATCTCAGTATCCATCAAGTCCCCCCCCCCATCCCAGCTCCCTTCCCCCTCTTTTACCCCCCCCCCCCCACACACACACCACCCCCAACTTCAGCGCCACTGCATCAGCTGTGGAGTACCGTAATACACCTAACTCGGGGGCACATTCTCTGCTTTGCTGCATCTCAGCATGAGAGACGCAGCCCGCACATTTCAGAGGCATAAATAATTGAATGTGGCGTCAGGAGCAGAAGCCCCTCTGTGACTGTAATGGGAGATTAAACGCATCTGTTGAGTGCGTGTTCCTGTGTGTCCACAAGAGAAGATTTGGTGCATTCTCACAGCCAGGTCTGAACGTGACACACATTTGCATAATTTATGAAGCATGAGCGTCAGCAGGAGAGGGGAAAAAAGAGAGAGAGAGAAATCAGATGACAGTTTACTTTTCAGTTTGGCGGGATCCATAAAGATAGTGAAGAAAAAGTTAATAGAAGATCTCTGCAAAAATCTTAACTTTGACCTTTTAGTGAAATTAATGAATCATGAATGAAAAATGCAGGAAAGCCTTTCCACTCCCTTTAGTCTGAGGCCCCCAAATATAAAAACAGAGAAATTGTTGAATTAGTAAACAGAGTTAATGTGTATGCAATTTGATCTGTGACGACTTTGGAGGCTTTCACATAAGTTTGATGGGCAAAATAAAAACATTCCTGCAGCGGTGGTGGCAGCATGATGTGGGGATGCAAGTCTTTTTTGTTTCTTTTTTTTTTTTTAAGCTTGGGTTTCCCAGGACAAACAGCCTGCTTAAGTTGGCACCAGTGCAGCTGTGTTTAGCCTTTGACTAGGCCACAAAACTCTAATTATAATGTTTTGATTAACTGAAGTAAAGAAATCTCTGCTTATGCTGTTTAGATTGAGAGAACATCCAAGAATCTTTTGTCCACAAGTCCTTAGGGAAGACTCAGGATGCGGATAGATGATGCAGAAAAGCACTTAAAAAAAAAAATAAATAAAAAAAAAAAAATAAGTCATGCATTTTAAATAAAAAGACCCCTGATGCACCTTTAATAAAATCTGAACTACAGATCAGACGGCACTGCCTTTCCAATTAATATGATAAAATGATATGCAGCGCCCTCTTGTGGTAGAAAGAAACTTACCAACTTAACTCCAGAGAATCGTTTGCTTCACAAGGACAGATGCAAAGACAATTTTCCACTTCAGCACTAATATAGAGGATGAAAACAGAAACTAAATAGAGATGGGAAACCGAATCTTTACTTGTTTCTGCACAAGCTGGTACTATGGTAAAGGTAGCTAACATAGGAAGTTAGAAAAGTGCCTGTTTAACATTGACCTGCTTCGTGTTGTAGTGCTATTATATATTTCTTAAATATATAAGCTTATACCAGTTAAACACTCCATTTTATCAGCCAAGTTCCTCCACCAATAAATGAAACACTGGCAGTGTCACCAGGATGGCAAGGCTGAAAATACTATAGCAATAGCCCTCCCCAAGGGATGTATAAATGCTAATAAGTATTTATATATATATATATTAAAATTATCATTAGAGTCCTCAGATCTCCTAAAATGTATCTTTCCCATTCCCCCAAAGCATTCATTATGTTTTATTAAAAATATGCTAAGTGTTTCATGGTTACGTCACTATATTGATGCTCTCAAGGCATTTTGATTCCATTTGAGACAAATTAAATGATACAAGAAGCTAACAAGAAGCCACAGAAATAAATTGTTGAAACAGACAGTACTGATGTTTTCAATTAACCTTCACCTATAGAACCTATACTTAGGAATATCATCAAATCCAGATGTTTGTCAATCCACTGCAGCACCAGGGTTAGGGTGAGAAAGGCCTGAGATATTGAATGTCAGAAGTGAAGATAATCTTTTTTATTATTATTGCAGCTATCACCAAGTTTAGCATTCAAGACGACAACGTAGGATTTAAGACTTTTCTGTTCGTTGCCTTCCCTTCACACTTCAAAGTTTCAGGGTCTGAGTAAAAACCGAAAAGATAATTACAAGGTATCCTCCAACAAAACATGCAGAACCGATAGAGAGTGCATGTTCATCTTTAAAAGGACATAAAATTAACAAACTCAAAGTCCTGTTGCCCTAAAGATAGGAGCTTCTGCTTTGTGTGCCACAGTGTAATTCCAGATTACAATGTTGCATTTAACTAAAAAAAAAAAAAAAAAAAAAAAAAAAAAAAAAAAAGACATTTCGACTGAGCTGCAGTAACTTGTGAAGTTTCTGGTCCTGCTCCAACATGACTGCCACAGCTTTCATCCTTGATTATATTTGCAAGTGTTGAAACCAAACATAAGAATCCTTAAAACCCACAAAGAGTCACCGCAGGAGTCGACTTTCTTTGCAGTTTATTTAGTTGCATTTTCCAAAGCTTTGTTTGTACATTCTCTCTGATTCAGAACAATATAAAACTTTCAGAACATGCATATGTTTAAGTGGGACTTAACAGACTGTTGTTATTATTATTAGTGCTTTATTTACATTTCAATAAATCCAATGAATAATACAAATATTTCATGCAATGTGCATGTAAACAAACAAGAGAAACAAAAAACAGAAAAACTCTAACAGTACATCGTTTACAAGGTATTATCCATCATTGACCAGCAATTTCCTGCATTTCAAACAATCAAGAACACTTCCTCGACTTTTTCTTCATACACAGTCCACAGGCACAATTCGAAGCGCAGAAGAAACATTTCAAGTCTCCAACATCTCTAACTTTACGCTCCCAAATCAATGGATCCTTCAGGAACTCGGACTCTGTTTTTCTTGCAAAGAGCAAAACCTTTTCATAAAACCTTATCCAAATGTTCCTCCCCTTGTGTGTGCAACAATAACTTTGTAACGCTGCACTGACCGTCGCAAAGTCCCAAAGCTTAAAGAAAAGGGCGATTTATAAAATACTGCACCGAGATTCAAGAGACGCAGTAGCAAAATCAAAACACACAAGGTGACTCTTAAGGTTTTGGAACCTTTATTCACCTGAGATTTCTTTGTTACCAAAAAAAAAAAAGAGACAAAAGCAAGACCAAGTGGCACTTAGAAAGGTTTACTGCCCTGATTAATGCCAACACAGAAGTAACACAGTGTAAATTGTACAAGATGTAGACATGTATGTATATGGCTAAGAGGCATTTTAATGCAGTGCATATTTAACCACGGAGTTAAGAGTTATATAAAAACAGGACTTGTAAAGCTTGTTTAGCCTGAAATGCAACATTTGGTGGAAGTTCTTCAAAGTCCGTTTAGAGTATTTAGTTTTCACATCCAAGAGCCTGTTGTACGTAAAATTTTATTGGAAGAAGTGAACATCTGATATAAAATTAAAGCAAAATGTAAATATTAATGATCTGAACGCAAATATACTCAGTAAGGCATCTGTTTATAATCTCAAAGGGATTAATTTAGTTGAAATTAGTCAATTTACCCATTACAGATCACAAAAGGCAAAATTGTCAACACAAGCAAAACATTATTTCATGTTTTAATGACAGCCAATATTTTATTGTGTAGGAGAGATTGTATTGACATTCACATTTTTAAAATTTTTATTTTCTTCTAAGCCTTAGTATTAGATCAAAAAAGAATGTAATCAGAAAAAAGGTGAGAATTTCCTTAGAAATTATGCATTGCAGTGAGCATAATGATAAACTTACAAATAAAAGTTCAATGTTATCAACACTTGATACAAAAATCAAAGGAAGAAGTCTGGTCAAATGACACATTATTTTCTGTGAAATATGACTCAAACACACTGCAACACTTGCATAAATAGAGGCAAACATCAGAAAAATCCCAACTAAACTAATCAATTAGCAATTTAATTCATCTGAATCTTCCTCCTCCAATACTTCTGGAAAGAGAAAAAAATAAACCTATTACCCCCCAAAAAAAAAAAAAAAAAAAAAGCAAAAATAATGTGCAAGTGTCATTTGTCTCCATGCCGAGGAAAAAAGGCAAATTTAGGTGGAAACATTTCAATTTTTAGAAAAACAAATTTCAGGCATGAGTGTGTAAAATATCAAGACCTGCTTCAGATCTTCTTTCCCACAGAGTGCTGTCTAAAGTTTATGTGAGAATTACTCCTTGTGAAGGTGTGTATTCTCTCTCACAGCTAATCTGAATATCAGACCAGCGTCAGCGACCGTGCACCGACACCTTAAAGTTTTGTACGTCTGCATTACATTTGCACTTCAGGTCGGCTTTACCAGGGCACGTTTTAACAGTTAGCATTAGCATCAGTGTAAAAAAGACCTTCAAAGTCACACAGTTGTGTGCGTTACGCAAGCGGTGAGTGTTCTAAAAAAAATGTTTGTGCACAGGATAAATTTGCTTATACACCCAGATGTGTATAATATGAAGCACTCAGATTGGCAGAAATATAAAATAAAACTTCCTAGCTGTTGATTCTCGTCATGCTTTAGACGGAGCTAAATCTTCAGAGTTAAACGTTAGAGGTTTATGGCAACAAACCTTCACCGTTTCTGCCAAATGTAGCTAATTTAGTGGAATCAATATCTCTGTGTGCACATGCACAACAACTTTAGCATTAAATGTTTTAAATGAAAGCAGTTCTGAAACTTGGCTTCAGTAAAATGTCCTCCGAATGTTACTTCTGAGTATTCTGACACGTGACCCTCCATTGGACTGCGTCGTACCAGGGAAGCACACACAGATGACTGCGTGGATGTGTGTGTGTGCGTGTGTGTGTCAGCACCAGGGTTCCCGCTGGGCTCTGCCTCGAGCCAGGCTGTCTGCCCTCTGCCAGGCACTCTTCATCAGCTCCAGGGCCTCACCGCAGCGCTTCTGCACCAGCGGGTCCAACAGCTCTTGGTGGGGGAGGTCAACCTGTGTAAGACGACAACAGGCAACACGTTTAACTACACAGCGCAAGAGAACATTATATGAAGCTCTTTTTGCAGAACGTTATATAAAGTTAAGCCTGGCGGGCTGCTATGCTCAACCAAAGTGCAAAAAAAAAAAAAAAAAAAAAAAAATTAAAGTAATTTGATTTGTTTTTGCATTTTTCTTAAAATCTATAATTGGTGTTTAGGTGTTGTCAATAATATATTCCAATAACATAGTTATTAAGATATATTTTCACATTTCCTGTCATCTTGGCTGCTGGTGAAGTGGCCTGGCAGCCCTACCAACAGACTCAGCATGTTTTCTGAAGGAAGCCGTGATAAACTATCTTCTAAACTCTTTTTTCGGCATATAACCAATGCTGGATTTGTAAAACCACTCCGTGTTGATTTTATCCTGTCAAGAACAAGGTTGACAGTTCATTCTGACCTGAAAAATGTCTTTCCATGTCTTGTTTAATGCATTTAGAAGCCGATCCCTCTCTTCACAGCCGCTGAAGTATAACACCCACGGAGGGAGGAACTGAGTTCGATCTGCTGCAAACTCCTATAGAGAGCAAAAGTCGAGGTTATCGCACTGGAAAAAGCCCAATGGGAAGATTTTCATTAGGAAAAAGCAACACAAAGACAAGAAACAACTCCACAGTTATTGTCACAGCTTGAAAAGATCCTTTCAAATAAATTCATTTTCTAGAAACAAATTTTGAAACATCAAAACATCTGATCTTTAATTTGGGTATTTTTGATCATTGGGAAAAACAACACAGAAGGTCCAATTTTCCTTAGATGAGAAAACATGCCATAAAGTAAAAAAAATAAAATAAAATGTGCTTCTCATCTAAATCTGTCCCATGAGAACAAGTTAATCTCAACCAGTTTGGTTGATTAGCACCATTGCATGGTTGAGTTCCAGCTTTATTTCAAATTCTGTAACGTTTTTATTTATCAGTTATGGATTGGGATATTGTATGTTAGATGGAAATTATTCAAAGCACAATTTGAGAAATATGGTATCTTTACTGTAGCAGTTTTAATATGTTTATTGGTATTAATTGGTATTCTAAAAAGCCAAAGTCGAAGGATCACAGGACAAGTTAAGCCTGAATCTGAAGTTGTCTGAAGTTCTAAAAATAATGTAATTGTCCCTTTTGATTGATGACTGAGTGCAAATTCAGTGAAGAAGTTAAACAACCGAAATAATAAAATGTCAAAAATCAAGGTTTGAACGTTGCAAATAGGAGCTGAAGAATGCCAATTTGTTATAGATTAATGTAAAACTGTAATGTGTGCATAATAAACAATATTAGATGTATTGGCTTCAAAAATAAAACACTTTTCCATTTCATTTTCAAGTCCTGGAAAATCATCAAAGAAAGATCCAGACAATTCAGGACCTTTCAATAACCCTCATGTATAATTAGAAAACCTACACCAATATTTGAATACAAAGGAATTGGTTACTGACTGCTATTTTCTGATAACTCTAGTAGATATGGTTCCCATAGAAACTGTTTAAATTAAGTATCACTAACAGTCCTTATTTATTCTGTAAAAGAAATCAACATGATAGGAGAAGAGCACTTTGCAGAGGAAGCAGCCGTTACCTAAGGTAATAGTAAAATATACATACACTATTAGTAATTTTATTACTAATAGTACTAATAGTAATAAATTACCAATTTACCAACAGAGGATTGGTAAATTGTCTGTTTACCAATCGCAGACAAAGGTAAACAGAAGATCACTCACAATAACACAGTATTCCTTGTCAGACTCCAAGCTCACGGTGGTCACATCACAGATATCAACACTCCCCAGCGAACGGAAAAAGCTCGTCTGACAATCCTGATGACAAGTTAGCAGCCTTTTGTCCGTCACCACCAGGCAACATGGGATGCACGGGGTGGGGACCACACCCTGAGGGATAACCTGTGGTAAAGGGGCTGTCATTTACATAGGTCCATATTTAAGAGGAAATTATGCAACCAAAATAATGTCTGTTAAATCAAAAGAAAAAAAAACACAAAAAACAGAAGCACATGAAAATATTTAATGGAAGAAAACAAGAGTACAAGGTTCAAAAAGCTCTTCATAAGAACACTGAAAAGGGACAAATATTTTAGAAATACCCTATTTAGCAAGGCAGCTGAAGAAAATTAGAAACGTTTGCTACAATGTCTGTTACAGATGAAAATTGTACAAACATTAAATAATTCCTGTCCATAATAAGGTTATTTTTTCCACCATTCCTAAATGTATCCATAGAAATCTCTTACTCAAAACCAATGGATGCAAAATTTGTAATATTTGTAACGGTGCATTATTCCAACTTCCTCCACTTACCCCTTTGGAAACAGACTGACAGAGAAGCTGCATCCATTCGGCCATATCCTGCTCATTGTTGGCACTGAGTACCAGTGGGGGGCGCTCTGCCAAGATGACCTGGAAGGCGTGGGGCGCTCTGTGTTGTTGGAGCGACGGCACCCTCCACAGTGTTCCCCCCTGATGACAAACAAAGAGGCGTCAAAACAGGGAGAGCCCCTCAGAGGGCATCGTTTTCAATCTGGGAGTTGAGTTTTCTGAGACTTACCCCATGGTGACAGACATCAGAGGGGTCACATCTGTCCTCTCTGCATACAAGTACAGAATCCCTTTGCTGCACAAAGAGAAAACAAACATTTAGCTTCATATACCGAATGACATTTGGACAGACTGTCAGATTGATATTTTCAGCAAAACATGAAAGGAACAAATTATTCAAGAAATTATATTATGTAATAAAACCTGTTCAATTAATACAGCACCACTCTCTGTCATTCGTACCCCTCTTTAATGTGTAAAAAGCCTTAAAGGTGCAATACGTAACTTTAATAAACAATATGTTTGTTAATATGTGGAAAAAAATAAAATAAAATTAAAAAAATTAAAAAAAATCAAGCTCCTCTGCTTCCCCCTGTGGTCCTTCAGTCATCTGCAGGAATGCACAGCTCTTGGTCAAAAACAACCAGTCAGAGCCAGGAGGAGGGACTTAGTGTTGTCAATAAAGCTGTTCACACACTCTTTCTTTCTGCTACGCTACAGCTAGTTCCCCATCATGAATGCTCAATGTAGTTAGCATAACCACCAATAATAGAGAATAGATAGTTTTTCTCTAACTTTAAGCTGTTTCTCCTCCATAAGCATACTGAGCAGTGCCACTACAAGCTTGATTAACAGCACAAAGACCCTCCTCTTGGCTCTGATTGGTTGTTTTTGACCAAGAGCGGTGCACTTCTGTAGATAGTGATATTAGCACGGAGAGGAGGTGAAGGAGATAAGAGTTTTTCACACATAATCTGTCACAACATGGTAACAATTTTAACAAATATGGAGATGTACATTGTTTATAAAAGTTACGGCAGCTTTAATATAAGTAACAAATCTTATTTTGAGTACATTTATTCAGTGGGGAGAAATCCTACAATAGCAAAAACAACAAAAAACAAAAGGGTTTTGGTGGCAAAATTATATAAAAATAGCCCAATCACTTAAAATCATACTTCAATCTGTAATTTAGAACTTCCTGTTTCACAGAGGTAGAAATATGAAATGTCACATTTTCTTTAGTCACACTTTAGAATAAGGCATTAAAACATGCCATTTAGATACAGATGTTTGTTAATTCAGGAACTCGAAAAAAACAAGTCAACTACTCTTGAAATTTTGCCTATAGCCACAGTCAGAGCAAGAATTAGATTCAAACTGGAAAGGAGAAAATCAAGGCTGGACGGCAACTTAAGCTCATCTTCCCAGTAGAAGGGACGGAAAATCCTAAGTGTGACATTAGAAAACTCCAGTTTTGGTCCGAGGACACAAAGATTCAGCTATTCAGCATAAAAACAACTGGCGGTGAGTTTGAAAAGGAAAATATGAGCATGAATATGGTCTATACCTGAGGATAACGTAGCAGCTCTTCCACATTTCTTTACCGAGGTATGTGATCCCAGCCTTGTACTGCAGAGAACCTTCTTTGATACTGGAAGGGACTCCTGAGGTGGGTGTGCCTCCTTGGGGAGACATGGTCATATCCATTGGGTCCTCCCAGTGAACCAGTGAATAAAGCTGGATAGACACTTCAGATACCTGAGAATAATGAGCAACAAATGTCATAATGATGTCTGGAAGATTTGGCTGTCGAAAGCTGCTACTACACAAAATAGTTGTAACAATATTCTACCTCACAATGACACTCCTGAGAGACAAACTTATTCAAGGCCAGTTTTTCCATGGTGGCATCTGTCAGAACAGCTGGATATGGAGGCTCCCGACAACCCTGGACCATGGCGGACTTCAGCACAGACAGGAACCAGCTAAAAATGAAGGAGAAAGGAGATTGAATGCCAGTGGATAGGCAATCACTCAGTGAGAAGGAAACCAACACTTTTCCAAGATGAATGTTTTTCAGTGGCAAGAAGTAGGAGACAAGTCAGAAAAGAGGAAGAAATGTTTGAGATCTCCCACATCAGAACCTTCTCTATAGGGTCACGCTGATGTTCCAGCAGTTTCAAAAGAGCGACCGGCTGGAGACTTGGTCGTTTGTAAGCTTTATGATCCATCTCCTTTCATGTAAGGGTCACAGTTTGGACGAGATAGTTGAAAAGTTGACACAATTGGTTGTGTTCAAGATAAAATGACTCCAAATGTTAGAGAATGCATAAGTGTTTAGTAGACTCTATTGTTATTTTTATATTGTTGTGATGTATGTAACAGATCTCTCTTGTAAAAGAGACATTGACTCAAGAGATTTTTCCTGTAATAAATAAAGGATAATATGCAAAGCAGTGTAATATTAAGCTTCTGCAATGGACTAGCTGTTGAACAGTTGTGAATGTAAGACTCAGTTCACACACCAGCAAAACATCTGGCTTTTATAAGGTCTACTGCTAGCAGTGGATAATATTTAGATTGAATTATGTTGGAAGCTTGTAGACAACCAGAAAAAACGACGTACGTGAGGAGTAGGTCACCATGGGACATCTAATCCAAGTTTTAGACTGCAATCTTGTTAGATCATCATTTTACAATAAAAACTTTAAAGAAATGTATGGATAACCAAAAATTAATTTGACAATTTAGCCAATGGTGTAAATATCTGTCCAAAAAAGGAACAGAATGAAACTGTGCATTTGCTACCTCTTTGAATACACAAAGAGAACGTACAAGTCAAGAATATTATTAAAAACCAATCTGAGTGAATTTACACAGTCAGCGAGCCATCAGCTGTATCCAACAGGAACTTCCTTCTTCTGTTGGTGCAAACCAGCGTTATTGTCTGTTGGTCAAGGCCCACCTAAGGGGAAAAAATAAGATCTATCTTGCTTAAAACATATTAAGCAAATTTCCTGTTTTATCATTGTCAATTAATGCATTAGCAGTAATACAAAAGCATTAAGTTTAGAAGAAAAACATAATATAAATGTAGATAAATAGGAAAAATGAGATAAATTTGTGAGGTGCAGATGACTTACAGAGAGATAGTCGAGCTCATTATAAGAAACAGCATCTTCTACTGTGTAGGGTTTTTCAGCTGCTCCTAAAAATAATAGGCAGTTATTAATGTACGCCAAATGAATCACAGAATATATGATACATGAACAAAACTCTGTGCAACACACAAATTCTGAGATTTCCCATGACATAGGGCTTGTGTCAGTTTTGGATACCAGAGCCAGCGGTACTGGCTGATTATGTTATTTACTCACCTTTTCTTAGTAAGTAGATGTAACAGTCAGTCAGCAGCAGATAAAGAGGCTGCAGGTCCCCCTCCATGTGACCTGTACTCATTCTCAACATCTGGAAAACATAAAATAAATGGCAGACCAATCATTAAGGAAATTTTTTTTTTGTCTCTAATGAAGCATTTACTATTGTTAGAATCTCCATGGAGGATTTACTGTAACGTTTTTATAATGTGAAGGAAAGCAGACAATTTTTATATACAGAGGTAGACCTCATAGGCAGATTGTTCTTCCTGTTTTTTGAGAAGATTTAAAAGCAAATGTGGCAATGTTAGAACATTTTAAACACGGATTCTGCAGGTTTCACCAAGTAAAATTTAAGACATTTTAAGAAATCTTTAAGACCAATTTTAATTGAATTTAAGACCTAGATCTCCACAGAAGAAGTGTGAATGTCATCCAGGAGATACATTTGAATGTAGCCACAATAGACACATATAAGTTAGCTAGCTAGCTAGGAAGGGTATCAACAGGTAATTACTGGTAGCCTCAATTGTCTCATGAGACAGAACGCTATGAAGATTTTGCCTGACAGAAAAGTCTACAATAAAAAAAATACATTGAATATATGAAATGAAATAATCTTGTCAAGGCAAAATGACAAGATTGATTTGATTGATTTGATGCCAAATCAATCTGTTAATCTGATTGTTGAACAATGAACTGAGGAGATGTGACTCTCTTGAGGTTTAGAAAAAGTCTGAAAAAAGAAAAATAAAGCTTCTTCCATCCTCACTCTGAAAAGTTGCTCCTCGTTCTCTCTGAACACATGGATCATGAGAAGAAGCAGGTGATTGTTGTCCACCCTGCAACGTGGTTGAAGAGGATTAGATTTGCGATGAGAACCAGCATCAGAACAAATATCTGGTAATATCTTGACTTCTTACTTGAACTCTGCTGGGTGAGAAATCTCCGAAGGACTGAGTTTCTCCTGCTGCTCCGCTTCCTTGGATGTTCTGCCTGCTGAAACTCCCTCTACGGTCTCTTCCTCTTCCTTCATGTGGGGCTTCCGTCCTGCAGGCTCTTCTGCTTCTTCCTCATCTTCAAGGCTACCTGAAAGAGTCTGTGACTGGCTTTGCTCTGTAGTGTCATTGTGGCCACCACTTGTGTCAGCAGAGTCTGTACTGTCGGTGGTAATGCAGCAGAGGTCCGCAGACACAGGAGAGGTCTGCAGGCAGTCTGGTCTGTCGGCCAGAGAGAAGTCAAACGACTCTTGTGGAGTTGGGTCAGGAGGTTTTCCTTCGGAATCGTTGCGAAAGGGCTGCTGCACCGGAGGCTGGGAGCTCTGATCACAGCTTTGATTGTTTTTGTCCTCCTGTTCCTCAGGGGGTGCCCAGGACCCGTTGAGCCGCTCCATGACATCACGGAGGGGTTGTCCAACGGTGTCCATGGAGGTGTCTGTCATCTTTGGGAGCCGAAGCAAGCTTTCCACCCCTTCTTCGTCCCCTTCCTCTACAATCGCAGACCCCACTCTGCTCCTGCTCTGCTCTCCTTCACTGTCCAGTAGCGCTACAGTGGAGTTTATCGAGTCAATTTCTTGCGACGTGCTGTGGTTCACAATCTCCACATGTTCAGAGGAGAGCGAGGCATGGATGCTGCTGCTGGAATCCGTAGATCCCCTGCCACGTCGCTTCTTGGCTGGCTTCTTTCGTTTAGCCATCCTAGGACAGATAATGAAGATGTTAAATTTGGCTTCAGGCATAAGCAGAAGATGCTTCTTAAAGGTAAGACCCTAAAACATTCGTTACCTGATGACTTCAAGCTCATTGCCGTTGACCTCGGTCTCATCTTCGGTGGTGTTGCGACGGCTGGCTGCATGAACTGGTGTGACGTCTGCTGACGTGTTTGTGTCAGAGTCCTCATTGAACGGGTTGTGTCGAGATGTGGGGCTGTTCGGGGAAAGGCGAGCAGCCGTTTTCCCCACTGCTGTGCTGGTGACAACTACTGTGTCACTGACGACCGTCTGGGGATCAGAGCCAGTCGACCGTGGGCAACTGGTCTGGTCGGTCAAGTCACCCTCTATTGTCAAGAGCCGCAAAAAGATAACTGAGTAAATTAAAATGCAGCTGTTGTCCAGGTTTATATCTAAATAGTAAAGGAAATACACAGACTGCCTCTTCTGCAGTGGTGGCAGCAGAATTCTGTCAATTGGCTTGTTGACAAAAGTTACAGTGCTAATGAAAACTTTATTACACTTACTAAAAGAATATTTGAGCTGTGCTGTCTTCACAAGTTTATGCTTAAGTGCCGAAAGTTGCAGCAAAAAATTGATAATTTGTTTAAACTGGGTGAGTTGTTTGGCACAGAATTCACTTTTAAGCCTATTCTGAAAATTTAAAATCTCTGATATAAGGATGCTGATAGAAGCAATCCACTCCAGCAATTTATAATTTCAAATAAGTGCATTTAATTATTCATTGCTGCCAAGTCAAATGATTTGTTTGCCAACTGAAAAAAAGTTGGTAATGTTTTTACCAACCCAGGAGATTTACAAGCAGGTCAATTGTATGTAAATTTTTCACCAGCACCGTATTTACAAAGATCTGATTTGGTTTTAATTTCTTATGTGCGTTTTTGCAGTGTTGCAATGCTGACCAATCAAACAAATGTACAGAAATACTGTGCATTTCCTCATTAGCATAGAAATAGCAAGTGTTAGGGGCAAAGCAATCTAAATTTTTTTAAGGGTTAAAAAAAAAAAAAACAAAGGCACCACACAATATGAGACATGTCAGGCAGCGGGTTTCTTTGCAGAGTCACAGGCCCAGGTCAAGCAGTGTTACTGCAGCAGCTACAGCTAAAAGGCAAGGATAGAAACTGACAAATAACTGCTTATTCTGTAGCAATTTGAGAACCTAAAGTGTAATCTTAAATATTTCAAATAAGTCGCTTGTAAATTAGACAGTCTAGAGTACTGGACACTGAACTAAAACTGAATGGCTGATTTTCAACCAACACTACAGCTTAGCTGAACCTAGGCCAGTGAAAGACATCAACAGGAAGAAGATACACCATAATATGCAACACAGAGATACACAATAAAAACAAGCCTAGAAAAGACAAGGTGAGTACCAGCTGCTTCGGGCTTTCCTACTGCTGTGTCAACAGTTACGCAGAGTAAGCTTGAATGAGATAGTTCCCCAAATAAGCAACACATGCAGAACATGACAGACAAGTAACCCACCCAGCAATAAATTCCCAGATTAATGATCCACTTTATTGCACATAAACAGTTTGTTTCACTTTTTTCTATTTTGATTTATGACATTTGAATAAGTATGACTACAAATGTATGAAATAATATAAATATATTTCTATTAATTTTACCATTGGGTTTCATAGGCATCCCCAAAGGAAAGTCTCTCCTCATATAATAAAATTTGTTTTAACCGAATGGAACAACTTTTTATTTCAATCTGTTGGAAATTTGATTTATTTCATAGTCTGCATGCAATATAGCTATAAAGGGAACATCCAAGTCAAACAACTATGAAATTTGCCAGAGGAGCATAAACAGGTTTTTCAATATTGGCAACATTGTATCTTTTAGGAAATATAATAATAATAATAATAATAATAATAATAATAATAATAATTTGCAATGTTGCCAAGAGTGTTTTGGTAATATCTATTATCTTAAAATTTGGAAGTTTACTTACATTTCCTTTGTATTTGATGGAGTTGCTTTTAGACTTGGGTCAAATAATCTGTGTATCCTTCCACAAATTTCTCACAATAGTTAACTGAGCTTTGGTGTAACAGAGTCAGGTTTGTAGGCCACTTTAGTTGCACACGGCTTTGTGATGTCCATTCCTAAACACTGACTTTATCATTCAGCCGCCTTTTAACAAATTTCCATTTGGAAGACTTATTTGAGCCCAAGCTTTAACTTCCTGGTTGACCTCTTGAGATGCCCTCCGATATCTAGCTCTTTCTTCCTGAAGTGTTTCAGTGCATTTCACAGTTGGGATGTTGCTTTTATGCTTTCAAGCTCATCCCCTTATCTCTCCAAATGTAACAATGGTTTTTGAATCTTTGTAAAAAGTTACACATAAACCCAGTAATATCCAATGACCTATATTTAGATACTTTACAGACAAAAATTGGTACTGGACAACATCGGAATCAGCAGTTCAGGCTTTTTCATTTTGGTGATCGGCAAGAAAACTACCACTGCTGCACACCTAACTAAAACTGAAACGATCACTATGCCACATTACTTTTTGCAGCAGTAAGGTTGTGTTTCTTTCTGTTTAAAACAAAAGCTTTCAGAGCTTGTCATGCTTTATTATTTGAAACATTTTGTCAAATTTAGTGAAGCTGTGGTAATCTTCCACAAAGTAAACAGATCATAATAATGTGATGCTGACCATTGCATAATTACTTTTGATGTAAACACAGTACATTAAATATACTGCCTTAAATATCACAGGAAACTAAATCTTACAGAACCAACTGCCAAAAACCTTTTTTTTCCCCCCCATTTACTTCATCTTTTTCAAATTCAGATACATTATCTTGCATCAGGGGCTGTTTTACAGTTCAGGTTCCCAGCATGCATTTAATCCCATGTTGTGCTCAAACTCATGCTATAAAGGAGGGAGAGAAAATATGGAATGAGTAAGCAGGAAGGAAGGGTTGACCATTGTCCCACCTTCCCAGTTTGTACTTGGCAATGACTGCAACACGGGGAACATGTCACCAAAATCATAATCTAAAAAAAAAAAGAAAAGGAGGGATAACATTGAAAATTAGAAAAAGTCTGACTGAAGAAACAAAAGACAGATGAGTGTGAATAAATGACAGAGAAATAGTAAAATAACATGATACATGGAATGTGAAACAACTAAACCAATCAGGGTAAAAAAATGAGAAATGGGAACTAAAACGGGGAACTGGCTCAGTGCTTTGTGGGGGCTTAGTGCTGCAATTACCCCAGTGACGGTATTCTGCCACCATCAGCGAGCATATGAAATGAAATACAGTCATGTGAAGAAATCGCAGCACATCCTGTATGTTTAGCTGACATCTTTTCACATATATTTATCATCAATTGTAAAACTACAGGGAAAAAAAATCAATTAATTAAAGAAAAACAATGGTATAGCTTAAAATTTCTGCCAAATCTATATATATAATAAAAAAAATATTTCTGATGATGAATAAATTAAAGCAACCCCACATTACTTCTAATTTCAAATGACTTAAACACTCCTAGTTGTTACATTTGGTGCACATGAATAGAACATTCAAAGTCTGTATTTTTTGCCCTGTTGAGTAAACCGCATATATTCACTCTGTAAAATGATAAAGCAAATACAGAAAAACCCTAAAATGTCATCAATGGATGCAGAAGTGAATATCTATACAATGAGAAAGAAAACTTCGTTCTCCAAGAAAAACATGAAGGCCAGACTGAAGTTTTCCAGAAAAAATGTAGACAAAGAGGACGACTTCTGGAACAATGTTCTTTAGACAGATAAACCAAAAGCAGAATTAAATACTGCCCAGTCCTACTTTAAGCACAAAAAACAAAGAACGAAACTGAAAACCAATCTGCATTTCACTGCCAGGTTTTACTATACTAATTTAGGTGAAGACATATAGTAAGAAACAGGGTGGGTAGAGAAAATACAGCGTGCTCTACCTTCACTGGAGGGAGCTATGGCGCTGTCGTCCCACTCCAGGTTGGTGGAGGTCAGGGAGGTAAACGAGTGCAGAGACAAGCTGTCCGAGCTGGGGAGCCTTTCCTCAAAGTCCAGCAGGTTGTGCGGTTTGTAGTACTCTGGCATGTATGGAGCTACATCCAGGTAGGGCACATCCTAAACCAGGAACAGGCGTCTGACAAGTTAAGGACACACAGATGACTGCAGTGTGTGATAATGTTGTGGTTAGGTTTATGCTGACCAGCTCCAGATCAAAGCGAATGAACTCCAGGCCAGAAACCAGTGTAAGGAACAGCGTGAGGTGGTCGTGACTGCAGACCAATGCATTTCTACAAGTCAAAGATATTATGATTTAAGGCATTTAATACATATGAAGTGAACAGTAAAAGTCCAAGCAGAAAACTTTAACAGCAGTCACATGCTTTTTTTTTTTTTTTTTTTAAAAAAAGGTAATTAAAAAAAAATAAAAAAATCTTAACATACTTGAAGTAATACTTCTGTAACAATCCTTGATTCTCTTGGAAGAGGCGTAGATAGCTTTCTAAAGAGCTCTCACTCAACGCCAGGTACAACCATGCTCGACCTGCACAGAATAGTTGAAGCCTCCTTCAATGAATGCATCTGACAGTCTAATAAATTATGTTTCCTTTTATTTCAAATGCAATTCCCTAGGCAGTAAATACGTCATACTTCGACCGAGGTTGGTGGCTATGTGCTGCAGCTCATCTATCTGTCGGACAGCCTCCCTCCTGGTGAAGTGAACCACCAGCACCCAGTAGCCTGACGATATGTCCTGCAGCCTAAAGCAACAACACATTCATAAGGGACAGGGCTAACACAAACAGGTGACATATGACAGGTTGTTTAAAATATTGTGTAAATAATATCCATCCTCGGGCAGATTGACCTCAGAAGATCAGTTCCTGCAGATTTAAATTTTAGACTTAAGATCTTTAGAAAACTAATTTGGTCATCATTGTTAGTGGATAAATACAGCTAAGGACAAAATTAAGAGACCACTTAAAGTTATCAGTTTCTTAGATGTTACTTTTTATATGTATGTGTTTGAGTAAAATTATCATTGTTCTTTTATTCTATGAACTACTGACAACGTGTTTCCGAAATTCCCAGCAAAAATGTAGTATTTATTTGCAGAAAATAAGAAACTATCAAAATAACAAAATGATGGAATGCTTTCAGACTTCAGACTTTTTCTCAGCATTGAAGATGCTATGTTCCTGTGCTTTTTTAGGTGCTTTAAAAAAAGTCCCAGAAGACTCTCAATCAGCTTCTCTGCTGAATCAGCTGAAAAGGTGGATTGGTAAAGTGCGTTTTAGCTTTCAGTTGATGTGTTTATTTTTCCTGGTGATATGTCGTCTTTCTGCTATAGGTAAGAGAACTACTACCAATAACCTCACTTTAAAATATACAAACTAACCCTTTAGTTGACTATATTTAACCAAAATGGTGGTAGAAGAAATAAAGACATCAAAAAAAATCTAGAAATGTGTTACTTGAGGTGACTGTAAGAGATTACAAAAGTTTGGTAATTTAAAGCAAAATCTGAAGAAGCAGGACATGGCTCAACTCTTTACGCTAATAGAGAAGTGGTGAAACAGGAAGGAATATTTGCATACATAAAGAAAAAAAAATGATATCAGATGAAACATGACACAAACGGATGCATATTAACATAGTGTGTGAAAAGAAGTGGAAAAGATAGAAATATAACTTATTATGTACATGCAGTGCAGTCATTCTCTGTGTGTCAGACATATAGTTGGTTCCATTGGTTTATAGAAGATAATTTGATAAAGTCATTAGAGAACTACATTGCCATGCCACTATGTTGTTTTAATGCCAATGTATTATATTGTAGAACAGTGTAAATTTCAAATATCCTCAGAAAA
This sequence comes from Poeciliopsis retropinna, assembly GCA_010277075.1. NCBI lineage: Eukaryota > Metazoa > Chordata > Actinopteri > Cyprinodontiformes > Poeciliidae > Poeciliopsis > Poeciliopsis retropinna. Next base: position 5,306,571 of record VMRM01000009.1, read on the forward strand.
CTGTTATCAGACATTCGATCAAATGGCCTGAGCGATAGAAGTCTGATGGGTTTTTCAAAGAAAAGTGATGCGTTTATGTCTGATGTCTGAGGCTGTTTGCTCTGATGACTGACAATGTTTTTCTGAAACCTGATTTATTTCCTAAAATCTACATGGTACTGCAGGCACATGAAAGGCTTTCAAATAAAAAAAATAAATAAATAATAATATTGGAATTGTATTAATGCTTTTTTTTTTAAACACCCACCCTTCCACTTTTCAAAATGGTTGAAGGCCTTTCATAATATTCTCCACACTTTGAAAAAAAGCGCTGCTACTCAAAAATGGGTAAACAATTGCAAAAACTGTTACATCATGAAATTTAGAAAGCAAGACTAAGCTTTAAATCTGGAAACGGTACTTAGTAATAGTAATACCTTTGATGCAAAGCATAACAGGTAATAGTATTTGAAGGGGTGTGCATAAGACTGACATGACACTGTCATAAACATGTCATGACACCTCTTGTTAACACGAAGCAGTCTTCATAAATGTTTATGAATTGTCATAAAGTGTCATTCGGTAAATAATGACACTTTTAATAGAAAGCTGCCATTAAGGCTGCTTTAAAAGTGCATTACACGTGTCAACTGCAAAGCTGCATTAAAAGTTCATTAGAAATGCCAATTTTGCATTAAAAGTCTCATTTACCGAATGACACAACGAAAGTACAGATACACAGCTCTCATATATATGTAACACTACAATCAGAACAATCTGATCCACGCAAAATAACATACAGAACTTGAAGTAATCTTTCTTTACTTTCCAACATTCTGCAGCTATCTTGCAGTAAATATCTTACCCATACAAAAGAGCATGGTCAAGGTGTTCACAAAGACGCTGGAGGACCCGGTCGTGATTGCGGATAGCCGGAGTTTCATCCTCACAGGCTGCAAAGTAACTCTGTAACTGTAGAGACACATGCAGATCAGATTACTCCAACAAGGAAAAAAGGTGTAAGCCTTTCAGGCATTCAGAGCAGGAATTCCAAGCATTTCTTAATACAGTGGATTTAAAAAGTTGGTGAATTTGCACAATAGGTCATCTGCAGAAGACTGACTCTGTGGGTATGCTTTTAACCCTCCAGCACAAGGTTAAAATGATAACTTTATGAATTAGATGTTTTAAAGGTGCTTACTGTGTATTTCAATTGTGCAGCTAGACAACAACTAAAACAAAAAATGCAGGCCTAAGGAGAGGAATCACTTTGACTTGCACATAATCCAGGGAGGTGTTTGAAAGCACTCATACAAGCAGTAAACGAAACAGCCTGCAACACAAACCTGAAACAGCATCGCTAGAAAACAGCCAAAATCCCAACTATTGTCTGGGAATTGTAGATTTAATCAAGTTGCTGTTTAGTTTAGTTGCCCTATGACCCTGGAAACATAGATAGATCACACTCCCATTGTTAGATACACACAGAGCTGATGTTGGAATGTTAAGGGAAAGATAAAGTGTGTATAGAAAATATTCACCCCTTTTTTACTCTTTTTATTGCTTTAACAAAATCAATCAATCAATCAATCAATAAATCAATATCTTTTGAGGTTTTTTAAAAACTTTGACTAAAAATGATAAAGAAACAACTGAAGTTTAAAAAAATAGATATATAACAAATGCAGGTTTTAGCTATTTTTACATTTACAATTACATTTAATTTTTACAGTAGAGTGACATTAAAAGTAGTTAGTATTTTTATTAAGTGCTATTTTTCTTGTTACTAGGCTGGAAACTATGTGCAATATCAATACCCTAGAAGAAGACCAAAATGCCAAATGCGCATTACTGCAAAAACTTACAGATCTCCACCGTGAAACATGGTGGTAGAAAGAATAGGGGAGCTGATTTGACAAGGGCCTGCAAATGACTTAAGGCAGGAGTTCATACAGGCAGGGGTGCACAGGAATAGCTTAGATCAAGGCACATTGATGATTGGCCAAGTCAAAGTACAGATCTATATCTAACTTAGAATATGTGGCAAGTCTTAACTGTTCATAAACAATCTCTATTCAATTCGGCTGAGGGATAGCTATTAGTCTTTAGAAGTGCAAATCTGCACGACTTTGTAATAAGTTTGAAAAGCTGCAAGGGATTTGAATATTTTTACAAGGGACAGTACAACAGGACATCAAGAAAACCAATGTAACTTTTCTAAATGCAGGGGAGATCAACTGCATCATGTGACAGGTAAAGCGCAAATTAATGTGAGGGGCACTGAAGGCAATTAAGTAAATTCGACAATTGTTTTGCTCCTTGGTAGTCAAAGCTTATCTGGGTGCATTACCAAACAAGAAGATGTCTAATCCAATCCCACTGCAACGAGACAAACTCTTCAAAAATACAATCAGATCACTCTCAGAAAAAATAACGTACAGTTTTGAGCATTCACTTAATCAGCAGAAAGAAGACGAAAAGCGCATTCCTGCATGCATCACACTCATAAGGGAGTATGATGAGTCCTTTCTGTTCTTATAAACAGAAAAGAGGAGGAAACAGCTCATGTTTCATCCTCATGTCGCGGATCCATCTGTAGTGACTGCAGCTTTGTTTACACTCTTAATTGCCGCAGTGTGCGAGCACAAGCAGGGTTAGTGCCACTGCTGCTGCCCGTGGACAAAAAACACGAACTATAACGTTCAAATTAAAGCTTTAGCCGTCAACCCGAGGGTTGGTTTGAGCCAGGTCACACTTTGATGAGTTATTCCCGCAGGGGCAAGGCCCTCATGAACTGGTGCTGTCCTTCCAGCCTGAAAGTTGCCCTCTCTCGCAAACAGAAAATGACCTAATATTAGCTAAGCATGTGGAGTAGATGCTGCTACCATAAGTACACCAAAATGGTAAATCCAGACTGTTTAGAGCTCACCTTCTTGACAGACATCGAGATGTTTTCCAATATGCGGTCCTTCACTTTGAGTTGATCCATCACTGGGGCTGTTGGCAGCAGAAGGCTGTCAGCTGACTCTCCCAAAGCGAGGCTCTTTTTGTGCTAACGCTAACGCCGCCCACATTAGCTGCTCAACAAACCCTCCGTTGCATTTTCGCGTTAAACTCAACACACAGCTTGTGGTTTCAATTCTGGAAACTCTTTCGCCAGTTTCAAATGTTTACGCTCGTCAAACTGCGCGTGGCTTCAACTTGGTGTTAGCGGAGTAACGTCTACGAGTTAGCTTAAACCTGCACTTTCTTCTTCTTTGGGGCTAAAAAGCGACTTCTAGGCGTCCCAGAACAGATAACGTAGAGCATTCTTTAGATAAAACCTGTGTCACTCAGGTGGGAAACTGTTAAATGTTACCTTTGGGCGCATATGCCTATTTAGTCGATGAATGAAACATGCTAAGGTTCTACATCTCCTGAAGGTCTGACCGGAAAGGTTACGTCACCTGACTTCTGTGTGACAGGCTGGAAGTATTACACTGTATTTCCCTTTAAGACATGCATACCATTATTATGAGGGACTTTCCTTTATTAGAACTAATAACTTTACGGTTGGTCACATTTTTATGTAATTTGGATTCTATTTCCATATTTTAAATTATGGTTAAAGCTGTAACATTCATTGTTGATCTTATTTGAGACCAACACCAGAGTACTTTTGACATTTTGTGATTTTCTTCTTGTCTACTACAGAAGGTCCTTTCTGCCCACAACCATCAGCATCTACAACGCTTTTAATAATTTTTTTAAAATTAAAAGTAACTCAAAAACAAGTATGTCAACAAGTTCTATTTGATCTCATGTACTGCCACTGAAACATAGAACAAAGGTCGTAAGGTCAGGGTAATAATGTGCATTTCAGCTTTATAATGTATTGTATTAAGTATTATTGTACTGTATTTGTTACTGTGTTCATATAACTACGTATGGTGAAAAATTAACCTTATGTACAGAAATGCTACTAATATCCTTTGTCCCTGTAATAAATGAATAATAATAAAAAAAGTGACATATTTCCCTATGGGATAACGAAAGTATAATTTAACTGAAATGAATGAGATGTCCAAACTTGAGATATGCTTCCAACTTCCTGGCTGATGCATTCCTTCTTTTATAATGAGATGGCAATTTGTAAAGACAACTGATTTCTCTGGATTTAGGTATCATATTACAGGTGACACAAAAATGTAAAAAGAAGCTAAGTGGCTATAAATATTTTTTCAAATGTACAGTATGTTCTGTAATAAAAACACAAACTCGTGTCAAGTGGAATGTGGTTTTTTTATTTCAAAGATGCCTGCAGCTTTTTCAAAAACAAAAGAATTGTTGGTATTTTCAGTGCATTTTCTGAGAAGAAAGATTAAATTTAAGAGATTTGCAATTGCCTTTTCTTATATTTTAGCCATATGTGGAGCAACTTTTATACATAAGCGGACTGACTTCACAACAAACGGGGCTCTGGGAAATTTTTAAGATGCATCTTAAAAAAAAAAAAAAGAAAAGAAAAAAAGAAAAATTACTGCATTAAATTGCAGCCAGCACCCCTCAGACACACACACCAGCCACATACCCTTAACAAAATATGAACAGTCAAAATCTCAAAATGACACCTTTGAGCCATAAGGACATTCAGTTTCAATTCTTCCCCTCCCAATTTAAAATTTCACACTTTTTGTTGCCTTTGCTTTAGTCGGACTTCTCCTTCTCTCTCATATGCAAGAAGACTACACTGAAGACGAAAAGTCCTGTCATCATGGAGAAGGCGCTGGCATAGTACGGGAAGGCTGAGGGAATGAAGCGCTCGTACTGAGTGTGCTGCAGGGGCCGAACTGAAACCTGCAGAAGTCGTACAAAACAATTAAATCCTAATCATCTTTTATGGATAAATGGCCAAGATAGCCAACAGAAAATTACTAGAAATAAAATCTTTGTGACATAATTTCTTAAAGCACAAACAATCCAACTAGGTAAAGTTAAGTTTATAGGTAGGTTAAGTTTATTGAGCTTGCCTGAGTGGATGAGTAGAGATGTGTGTATCCCAGTCGGTTGTAGTCCACCTTGAACTGGAAGACTCCATACACATCGGGCAACTTGAACTGAACGCTGTATTTACCTCCTGATGAAAAACCATGAAACAGATCGGTAAAAATGAACAGAAAACGCACAGATTTATGCAATAAAAACACATTATATAATGGAATATGTTCAAGTTTACCATTTTTCTTGAGATAAGTTCTGACAAAGGGGTCGATCCTCACAAACTCGAGCTGAATATCGTCGCCGTCGAAGGGGACCCAGCGGCCTTCGGACAACATCTCGATGACAATGCTGTATTCCTGAAAAAAGGTTGTATTAGCATCCACAGCTCCTCACTTATGCAAACCTTAAACTGTACTGATTGCTGTTAAACTCACCACAAGGTCAGTAACTGTGTACGCTGCAGGAGGAGCTGTCTCTCCCACAGGATGATGGGTAACGGCTCCCACTCTAAGCACTCCTGCCTCCTTAAACACCCAGCGGGACAAAGACACAGCCAGCTCCAAGTTCCCCGTTTGCTCATGCCTGGGAAACCCAGACAACAGGGAAGTTTGTTTTTGCCTTTTTCAGACCAAAAATCTAAGTAATGTCTCAGATAAGCAACAAAACAAAAATAACTGATGTGTACCTTTGAGAGCCTGGTCTTGCTTTCTGCACTGCAGAGTTGAAGAAGGCGTCGCTGAAGAAGTCCAGGGAGCCGCTGAAAACCACTCTGGCATTGTTTCTGGCCTGCAGCCCGGCGATCAGCAGTGTGTTCTTCCCCACGGCATGAGGGTACTGCAGAGGTAAAAAGTTCCCTTCAACAACCCCATAGTTTCTAAACAGAAAATATTGTGCCATCTACAACAAATGACACTCCTCAAATCATTAGCTTTAACCTAAAAAAGAGATTAAAAAAAGAGGCTGATTATGAAAATGAAACAGCAAATAAGGCATATTTTATGAAGTAAAACTCAAATTAAATGTTTTGAGTTTTCAGTGGGAAACATTGTACTGATTGCACCCAGGAAAAGCTTCTTACTTCTAAGGTCAAACAGCTTGTAGTAGTAAACTGAAGAACAAAATGTTGTCCTTGCAAAAGTGCAACCAAGGTGGTGAATGCCCCACACACTGCTGTGATCCTATTTTGTTAAATTAATACATTTTTAAATGCCAAAGGATTCAAGTTTCCAATCCCATAAATGACACCAAACAAGAATCAAGAATGCTCTACATTTTGTTTTTTCAAAATAATAAAACACAAAGGCGACAGTCCTGCAAGTTATCCAAAAGAGTTAGCAGTTGAGTCCAACAGCAAATCAAGGAATATCAGGATCTGCCAATTTCTACACCAAAGCATTTATCACTAACCTTTATCTGAATGTTATTATCCTCATAAAATATAAGTATAGGCATTTAAAAACTCTAAACACTTGGGAGTTCTTAGTTTCAATTAATTTAATTAATTTGTGGAGAAAAAATGCTTATTTTTGTTTTTGTAGTAATTTACCTCCTGATCACTGAACTGAGGATGTCAAGGGAAAATATAATGATTCTGCTCTCTTGCAGACTGACTGGTGCATCTTTATGCAAAGGTTTCTCTAATATGACATTCTGAAAATATTAAATAATAAATAGTCAAATATTAATTCTGCATATTCAAATAAATCTCAGAAAGCATTACAAGAGGTCAGAGTCTGAATATTATGTATGTTGGCAAATAATCTACAAAACAATTTGAATTGGACCACAACGTTTAGATGCAGTTTAGTTTCTAGGTGATGCAGCTCGGTAATCATATTGGATTTATATATACAGTGTTTCTGAGCAAAGTTCAGATTTAAGGAAACGTCTCAATTAAAAAACAAAAATCTCACCAAACAGTAACAGGCGGTGTTACCTGAGAAATGGGTCTGTCGGGGAAATAGGAGTAAGAGGTTGAAGAACCAGTGAGAATGTCGAGAACGAGTGGGTTATCTGGGTCAGCAACCATGCTGGAACGATATATCACCAGGTTCATTTAAAGCTTCACATTCCTAAATAAGAGTCTTATTTTTTTTTAGAAAAAGTTAAAGTTCCAAATGAACACAAAAAATAACAAATTAGTTACATGTTCAATTAAGTGACAAGTTACTTATAAGTTTTTTTTTTAAAGTTCATTTGTGAAAAAATAAAATAAAATAAAAACAAATTCAAAATCCACCATGAAAGGGAAAACTATTCAACCACCATTATTTTATATTCAACCCCAATTAAAATAATTTTCTTTAATTTACAAGCAGGCACTGCAATTAGATTTTTTTTTTTTTTAACTTACCCAACACCCTTAAATAGAACAGGCTTGCTGGTTGGTTTGCCAGCAATTGTGGCAGCTTTAAGCAGGTTCTCTGGGTCGGCAACAATCAGGGTGTGCTGGAAACATGCATGATAACCAGAAAATAAAGAGAGTCAAAACTCAGGATTGGAGCAACATCAATATAAACACTGTGAAGACCAAGCTGTTTACCTCTCCAGGATCAGAAACATCATAGTTGTGGTGGTCAATAACAGCCGTTTTCTCCTCATCAAACTCAATGCCACACTCACTACCCAGCTCCCTCAGAGGGTCCCCTGCATTACAGAAATTACTATGTATAATGTGCATTTTAACAAGTATGTACATCAATTATAAAGTAAATACTTAATCTGTCGACTGACCAATATCTGAACTTGCAGCGACCAGGACGTTGCCTCCACCATCAATGAAGGATGTTATTGTCTCCAAGTTTATATTTCCACCAAAGTCTGCAAAAACAACCAGGAAAATAAATGTTACATCCCACTTTAAAATGCTAACATGAGGTATAAAAAGCCAAGTGAAATTTACCTTCAACTGATGGTGCGAAGATTATTAGATGGTCGTAGAGGAATTGCCCATATTTGATCAGGGACAGAGAGGGGTCGTCAGCGGTCTTGAAAGTGAGGTCAAATCCACGATCTGGAAAAATAAAACATGTTTCTGTTTTTCCTTTTTCTGAACTCCTTTGATAAATTAAGGTTTGTGGAGACCTCTGGATCTCCCTGAACCATTATTTTTGCAGCTAAAGGCAATCAATGTACAAAAATGCCTGTAGTCATTTACAAGTCATGTACAAGTAGCCTTTTTTTTCTTCCTTTCTGAATTATCCATTTGTTTTTAATTCTGTGCACTCAGCATTTGAATGAAGAACATCAAAAATATCTAGTTGATCAGCTGGTATTGACAATTATCTCTTTATGAAATTCATTTGTGGTTAAGCAGGAAACTCTGCACAGTAAATTACATGGTTTATGATATAAATTTAGATTTATCTGTGAGTAAATCTTCCAGTCGGAAACTTTAACCCTGAAGCTTAGTTATGCTACATATTTTACCCAAATTGAATAGTGTTTTTATGGAATTTGGTGAAAACTGGTTTAGCAAAGGTTAGCAGACATGTTGTGCTGATTAACGGAAGCAGTTCTGTCCAAGCATTTTCAAATGGTCTAGAAAACGCTTTAAAACCACACAGGTGGAAATAATTGCGTTTATGATGCTAAAACTACAAATGTAAAGACATGCCGTCGCTCGACAGACCTGCCAGACTGCGGAAGAAGATTGAATGGGTCTCTTTGATGTTGAGGTTGTCCAGTAGCACCAGCGTTTTCCCGTCAGCCATCGCGCAGTGCAGCATGGAAGCCAACGAAAGCAACACGAGGACACTGCAGTCCAACGGCGTCCAGCATCTTGTCGTCTTCATTCCGGTTCGCTTTTTAGATAATAAAGAACCGAACCGGTCCGCCTGCCTTACTGCTGTAAACGCCGCCATTTTGCCACACAAGTCGACGTCAGCGTTAGCGGAGGTATGCTCAACTTTGACCCCCAAAATCCAGCCAATCACAGGAAGGAACGCGTCCGGGCTGACACCCACTCCGCCAATGAAATTAAGTTAGTATTATCTATCAAGAATATGGAAAGAAGGAATTTAAATTGCCACACTTGTTAAATATCTGTTATTGTTGCATAATTTTATAGAAATAAGTTCAAATTGTACATGTTAATCTCGAACTAAGCAAAAATAAATGTAAGAATTTTGCATATCAAACATAAGTCATTCTTTAATGATCCAAGTCTGAGCAAGTCTACACATATTTACTGCAAATTATTTTTACAGGTGGCGAAATAAACATATCAAATAAAGAATAAAACACCTTGAAATCAGCTCAAAGCCACAACTACAGGATTAGAAATCTGGTATATTAAGACTTACTTGCATTTATGCAAGCACAGGATTGGTGAAACCAGCTGAAAAGAAAAAAAATACAAATAAAAAAAATTCAAACCTTGAATGATAAAGGTTCTTGACTCTCACTTAAGTCTTCAGTAGACTCATGTTTATTTACCAATCCTAAATGAAGCACTGCACACAGTGCACGTTTGAAGAAAGAGTAGATATTTCATCAAAAAAATGTAAAAATATGAGTCTCTAATTATTAGATTTACAATCTAGCATAAAAGGGCAAAACACAATCCTACATTTCAGTCTTAAAACAAACTATACAAACTTGTTTAATCATCTCTGCAATTCTTTACTAAAATATTGCTGTACATAGTAAAGCAAATGCATCATTAAAGATTAAATTAGGTTAAAATCAATTTTATTTAAAATGATTGAATCCAGATTAGTTTTCTTTTAACATCATGTTATGACCCAATGTATAATTCACCAAGAAACATAATATCCTAATTTCCTCTTGTATTAATTAGATTTCTAACAAAAGCAACATTTTATGCATCACAGATAAACCTATTCCACTATGTCTAATGTTTACTTTTCACATTCTCTTCCTTTTCTTCTTCTCCATCCCTCTCATTTGTTTGGTGCTCAGAAGTAGTTTCTTCAACTGCCTCCTCCACATGAATGACAGTCTCTGACACTTGCTCTCCATCCATCTCCTCTGATTTCCTCTCTTCTTCGTCGGTACGGAAGATCAGCTCTTCTTGCTGGATAACTTGTTCGGGCGCAGGTTGCCAGATTGCAGCGGCGGCAGTATCATCCCCCTCTCCGGTGGCAGTTGCCGCGGTGTACTGGTAGAAGTCGGAATCCGCCTGAAACATGACCAAGGCTTGGGCCGTGTGGATCCGAACATGCTGAGCCAAAGAGGTGGCGTCCAGAAATTTATCCCCGCAAGAGTCGCAAGCATACAAGATCTGGGTGTTGGGGTCTGCGCAGAAGAAAATTTGCACTGTCATTTCAAATCATGTCTCTAATTGAATGTCATTTTGTAAGATATAAAGGCCTATTCTTAAGTTTCGTTTTTTAAAATCTATTTAAAACAGATTTCTTGTAAGACATGAAATATCACAATTTTCAACTAATTTTCGTCCTCTAGCTTCCTGCGTTTATGTTTGATGCTGATTATGAAATCAAATTATATTAAACGTATCAACTTACAATATAATGATAGTAAGATGCAGATTATAGTTTCTTGTTGAAATCTTTACATATTAGGTTAATATAGTCTAGGAAAGGGAAAATGATTTAAGATTTTCCATTTTTATGTACTGACAAATGTTTCTAATAAATTATCCTAAACAATTATTTTCCCCTCAAAAGAGCAGATTTATTACCACAAAATGTTTTCATTTTACATCCCGTAAATAAATATTGCATTTATTTTTGTAAAGAAAAATAATGAAAACCACGTGTCCCTTTCATTTGTTAGTATATCACATAAAATCCCAGTAAAACTGGTTGTAACCAGGCAAACTGTGGAAAAATTACAAGTGTATGAATTCTTTTGCAAGTCAAGAAAATGCTGACTTTTTCTCCACAAAACATGAACCAACTTTGTATAGAATAATTATAGGATTACAGAATCATTGTTAACATTTTATCCTAAGTTTTTCAAATTCTAAGAGATAAAGAACAATTCAGAGTTTACCTTCTTCTTGCACCTTCTCTACTGCTTTGGTGATTTCAGCTTTCAAAGCCTCCGTTTCATCTGCAGACACCGAGGCAGCCACCGGGAGGACTGTTAACCAGCACAGGACAAGCGTTTATCTTCATTTCCTTTAAAAGATGGCGCCTAATGTCTGAGACATTGTTCAGAGAAAGATACTGACCCGTGAGCTGAGCCACAGCACTTCCTGCCAGGGCCTCGGTCGTAAGGGTGACAATGTCCTCTGTGGTAACAGTGACTATCTTGATCTCGTCTGAAGACCCAGCTTCGCCGCAGTCGTCGCCAACTTCTTCGATGGTTCCCCCCGTCAGCACCAGCCTCTTCATGCCGGCTTTGCCGTGGTGAACAGTCTTAACATGGGAGCGCAGGTTGTCCACCCGATTAAAGCCACGGCCACATTTATCACAAAGAAACGGTTTTTCACCTGGAACCAGATGGACAAAATTTTACAAGCCAAAATGTTTTCAGAGGAAGTAGCCTACAGATTTCCACCGTTACTCTAAACTGAGTTTTGTAGCCAAGTTAGTACTTACCTGTGTGAATGATGATGTGTTTGGACAAATCCCCCACATTCACAAATGCCTTGTTGCACATCTGACACTTGTGCGGTCGCACGTTGTCGTGGTGTCGAATGTGATTTGCCAACTGGCTGGACTGAACAAACCTGTTCAGGATTTAATTTAGAACAGGTTAGTATTCCTGCGACAGGTTGGGCAGAGAGAATATACCTGTAGAAGTCTAGTTGGGGTCAATTTGACCTACTCTTTATTACAGAAGATGAATTATTATATCATTAAACATAAATATGCGCCAATCCACTTTTTTCACTATGATACCGATATTTGAGGTCTAGTATCGGCCGATACAATCGGATACAGAAAAGCTGAATCGACTTAAAACGTCAATTTTTTAAAATAGAGTCATAAATGAACTGAATTACAAATTTATTTGCCAACACCAGTACAGCACACTCAAGTACAAACTTGGTCAAAAATGTAAAATCAGTTCAGTCAGTGCAATTAGGAGTATAATAGCTTTATTTAATTATTTAAAATAAATAGAAAGAAACTGAAACTGACTAAAACAATTGGGTGACGACTTTGGTCAAACATGTAGAAACTAAACTGCAACAAACCTACTTTAAAATGGTTCAGAAAGTGACATTAGAAATTCTAAATATAATGTAAAAAATAGTAAAGCTCAGAGCACAAAACACAAAGCTTGAATGGATCTACCCATATTGTCGCAATATCCGATCTAGAATTTTTATCAATACCTGAACCATTACAGATATTAATTTTGGTTTGCTGCATCTCTAATTAAACACAGGGATCAGAAAAAAAACATGTTTACATTCTGTCCTTTTACAGAATATTTCAAGATGTCTTTACTTTTCTGTTCTCTCTTTCACATCTATCATCTTTGAAAAATCTCAGATTTCCAAGCTCAGGTAAATGCAAAATAAAACACGCGCAAATTATTTCCACATTGATGTCTGGCTTAAATCTCACCTTTTGCCGCAGCGATCACAGACGTAGGGCTTCTCTCCGGTGTGCTGCCGGACATGAGCAATGAGGGAGCTGGCTTGAGTAAAAGCCTTGCCGCACACAAGACAGACGCAGGGTTTCTCTCCTGTAACACATACAACACTGTCTCAAGTTGGTGGGAAATAACATTAATTTGGGATTTCTTTGGGGAATAAAGAAAATGAAAAAATGTAGCTAATAAAGCAAAACATAACAGTCCAGAACGTGGCAGGATTACCTGTGTGAATGCGCTCGTGGCGCTGCAGAGCTCCGGGATCACTGAAAGCTCTCTGACAGTGCGAACACACGTATGGTTTCTCCCCGCTGTGAACTCGCAGATGTCTTTTCAGATTGCCTAAAAAGCACATACCAACCCACAAAGGTGAGATCAGATGATTCCAAGAAACCAAACAATGATGCCAGCTTTGTTTAAAAATTACATTTTAGAAAACTTAAGCATATAAGATATTCAATTATCTAAATTCTTCTCAGGGACCTAATTACACAATTTACATGTTTTTGAGTATCCTGTATTTTTAACCTTAAACTTCACATTTCACCACTACAGTGATGTAAAAAAAAACACGATGACGTTCCATGGACAATGCAGTTTCAGCAAAAACACCAATGTTCCTAGTAAAGATTTTGTTACTTATTTTTTTTTACATTTAAAAAATTATTCTTAAAAAACAATTTCTTTCTTTACCTGAAGTGGTGAACTGTTTGCCGCACTCCTTGCACTTCAGGGGCCCGTCTGCAATATGAATCTTTAGGTGAGCTTTCAGATTTCCTACCTGGTTAAAAAAGTAAAATAAAATATGCATCACAAAAAGCTGCAGATGTAATTATCTTACTTTATAATGCAATACAGTCACCTGGTTGAAGCGTTTGTCACAGTGCGGACACTTGTTGCCTTTCTCCGTATCATGGGTCTCCAGGTGTCGCATCTTGGCGGTGGGGTCGGAGAAAGCTTTATCACAGAAGTCGCAGTGGTACGGCTTCTCCCCGCTGTGCACCAGCTGGTGGCGCTTCAGGTTCCCCGAAGTGGTGAAAAGCTTGCCACAGACATCACAGCTGTAGCGCGCTTCACCCGTGTGCCGTTTCCGGTGCAGGTTAAGCAGGCTGACCTGCCGGTAGCTCTTCCCACAAGTGGAGCAGCAGTATGGCTTCAGGGGGCTGTAGGGGGTGACGATGGTGCGACAAAGGATATGAAGCTGACAGAGTAGAAAGAGGTGGAAGAATGTATGAAAATGTGAACCTCACCTGTGTGTTTTCTCGTGGGCTTTGCAAGCGGCAGGGTCAGAGAAAGCTTTGTTGCAGTCCCGACAGCTGAATGGCTTTTCTCCAGTGTGGATACGCATGTGTCTCTTGAAATTACCTGTGTGGGTAAATTTCTTCCCGCAGTCCTAAAAGAATAAAAGAAAAGAGCTGACATAAACAACAAGACACTGAAACTGAATGAAACAGTGTGCAAAACTCAATGGAGTTTCAACTAACAAATAGCTTTTTTTTTTTTTTTTATTCAACATTTTAAAAAAATAAATCTTGATATTCTGGCTAACTCACTTTCATAGACAACTAAACTTGCAACATCACCACAAGCCGTTTCTCTTGCTTACACTCTAGACAAGAGCTTTTGCTTTGGTTGTATTCACCCAAAATGCCCTGCAGTATAGTCCATTCTTGCTTTTGGAGCGGTCTTTGGTCTGCTTGGCGTTCAGTGTTCCCTTCAACTGAATAGAGACCCATGTTTTTTTAATCAGTTTGATTATGCAAGAAGTTATTAACATAATCATTATTTCTAAGACCCAACTCTTCATGGAAAAGCAGCAAGACAAAAGAACAGTGAGAGATCCAGTTTGCTGTCAGGTGTTTAAGGGATACATTTAAGAAAGTGTAGAATTGCTCAGATTGATACATATTCATGCGTAACAATGGCCCAGTCAAAGTCTGTACTTGAATGCAGCTGGGAATCTGCGTTGATACCTGAAAATCGATGCTCACAGATGTTCCTTATCCAATCTGACTGAGCAAACCATAACAGACAAAAACCCATTAAAGACACCCAGAGCTGGTAGACACATCTTGTGACCTGTGAACTGGAAGGCAGATAGTATCGGCTTGAGAAAGTTGAAAATAAGAGTGTGACATTTTCTTTTTTTTTAGATTTTTAGTCATTAAAAAATTTGGGAAACCATGATGTAATTTTCTTCCACGTCACAATTTCTCACAGCTTTGTTTCATACTTTCATCTAAATTCCCAATAAAATACAAAAGTTCAAGTTGGATGAATAGTGTTAAGAAAGGCAGACACGGTCAGAACGCCACTTCCTACAAACGCTTTTTGTCTCACCCCACATTTGTGCGTCACAGAGCTGTACGGCTTCGATTCGGTTCGGTTGCTCATAGATGATGCCTGAGTTGGTCTTCCGTCTTCCTCGCTGTCTCCTTCCCCTAGCAGTTCGATGTCGTCTTCTGCCTCTTCGACCTCCTCTCCCTCAATGGCGTCCCCGTCATGTAGTTCCCGTCTGTCATCCATCTCTTCGTCCTCCCTCGCCCTTTTCTCCTTTTTTTCCTTCGATGGACCGTCGTCTTCCAAGTCATTTTCTGGAAAGATTATAATCAAAAGCATGTAAGGTGTTTTGTCTTATAATCAAAAGACAAAACCCTATACATTTTTGTCCCGAGTTTAGACAGAGTTTCTGGAGGTTTCACCAACTCAAACTAAAGACTTTTTAAGACTATTACAAATGACATTTAAGACTAACATCATAAAAATGTGCAGTGAGAAAATAAAAAACTACATAATACATACAAGATTAAATAGTCCTGCCATGACCAGGCCTGTAATTAACGTATTCAAGGTCAACTTACACTTTTTTAAATAAACTGAAGGCACTTTAAGGTCTTAGATTCATTTAATGCCACTTGATGTAAGATGTAATGCGCTGACAGCCTGGTAAATATCAAAGGAAGTTGGTACAAGAACACAGCTGCTCACCAGGTGAATTCCTACGTCGAGCAGGTTTTCTGATCCTTCTTCCACGTGAGTTCAAGTAGCTGCCTGAAGATCTCGACTGTGGTTCTGCAGATAAATGACCCGATTATAAGATTTTCTATGTGCAAATTTATGGACCTTAAAATCTTATAAAAATGTTTTTACTGGGTGCGTAGTCAGCATCAGAGGGGTCGTCCTGAAATCCTGTTGCGTTCGCCAAAGAGCCCTCGTCTTCCTCCTTCACCGACACAGTCTTCTGCGCAGAAACCTGAGAGCTTTTCGGGGGTCTTCCCCGGCCCTGGTGCTTTCTGATGGGATGCGGCAGAGATGCGGTTTGTTGTGTTTCGGCAGAAATGTCTCCGTTCACATCCTCACTCTGTGAGTTCTTGAGATCTTCTGTCGGTGAGCCAGGAGGAAACTCCTCTGCTTGTGCTGCAACTTCTGGCAGCTGATTTTCTTTCTGTTCTCCTCCACCTGCCTTTTCACCTGGTTTGTTAATAAATATGAGATCAGATGTGTTAGGGCATAAGGATATGATGGAAAAACAAAGATTCAAATTTAAGCTTCAGACTGTAAGATGACCTCATGTAAAGACAAAACTGTGTAAGTATTTGTACCTTTACACTTCAGATTAAACAAACATAATAAATACAAAATGTGTTTTTCAAATACTGCTTCTACTGTTAAAAGAAAAAAGGTATACACCAAATCCTGCCCCCTTGTGAAAAGTAATTAACCCTTGTCGTGCCGTGCTGAGCATTAACTGTTCATTACAGCATTGTTTTTAATTCTGCATAATTTGAGGGATTACAGGAATGAATCGACTTTCCTGACTTTTCCAGACTTTGAGTGGGCCAAAGCCCCGATTTTTTTAAGGCCACTTAAAGCCAAGTTGTCTCGAGCTTAAAGCCACTAGCTGAACATTCACCTACAGGTGTCATATTCTGTGTTATTTGGACTCTTTGCAAGTGTTATTTCCCTGTATTGATTTCTTTTTTTCCTTCATTAAGCCTCACTTACTCCCATCCTAGCTCTAGTCAGTTTCCCTGTTGGTTCCTCTTTCCCCCTCCTTTGCCCACCTCATTGGTCGGTCTCTCCTCACACCTGCAACCCATTAGCTAATCAGCCCAGGCACTTTTGTTCCAGAAGTCACCCTCACAGTATTTAAAACCTTCTCATGCTCACACACCTTGGGGATTCCTCCTGTTAAATCTTGTTTATCCTGCCTGGTGCTGCTGCCTCCCTGTTGTTCTGCTCTGGTGCCATATGTTCTCCATGGCTTTTTTGCTGTTGTAAGTTTTTGTTTTTTCATTAAAACTTTCAACATAATCCATGTTCCAACTCCTTTCTGTATTTTGGTTAGTCAACAAACTCACTCTTCATGCTAATTGGATTTTCTGGTACAGAGCAAAATTCAGACCAAATAAAGCCGTCTGATGTAGAGCTGCACAATATGTCAAATGCAGCTGTTACTGCAATTGGTATTCATCGTATTACTATTTATCATGATAAATTTCTTAGAACTGTTTGTCAGAATTGTTAGTTCTACTATTTTCTCTGCTGGCCAACTAAAGCGTCATGTCAAAACATTTGAAAATATGACTAAATATAGTTATTTTCTACTGTTTAGTGATACAAACCTCTTCATATGACTGCCTTAAAGAAGTGTCATCACAATACTCAGCATTAGCTTTACAATTCATACTGTGCAGCTTTAATCTGATTATTCTCAGCTTCTCAAAACACACAAGCAGTCAAATACTTAAAGACCTGGTTGATCCTCAGGAAGATCCAGAGTTATGATGGATGGAGGTTGATTTGACATCGACTGATACGCAGAACAAGCATTTATGATTTCCTGCATTTGCAGGAAGTGGGCAACAGACAGCACATCCTCAATATTGTTGTGATTTAAGCACAGTTTGGAGGTGTACATAAAGTCCAGGACATGACCCAAACCTGCAGAAGGAAAAGAAAACGCAAGATTTGGTTAGGAACCGATGACGAATAAGCACCCGTAGTTGCTTCTAAAATAGTCCCGACCGGATCCTACCAGCGGCATTGCTGATGTCCAAATGCACCACGTCCTTCTGGTCCAAGAAAAGGGTTCGGAAGTAGACGCTGCATGCTGCCAGCACGGCTTTGTGGGCCTTGAAGTCCACGCCGTCCACCACGAAGGTGCAGTCACAAAGCAGCCCCTGCTTACGCTGCCGGTTGAGCTGCTCCAGAACCTCCCCGCTGTGCCACGGGAACTCCATTGCTGTCAGGGTCAAAGGGCGAAGACGGCGCTCAGCAGCTCTATGTCTGAAGCAACAAAAGAAAGGCTTAAGCTTCTTAATTTTACCTGAAATCATTTCAGTTAATGTGAATTGTTCACCCTGTATGAGTCCATATTTGTGTAAGAAAAAAGCTGAATGGTATAAATTTGAATGAAAATACATAGCATAGACAAATATAATCAATTATATAGTAAATATTTCTAAAGCAAAAAATAGAAGTAAAAAAGAGACAAGTTTAACAAATGATTGAAAATAGGAAAATAAAACAGATTTACATCTAAGTGTACACACTAAAAATAAAATAAAATGTAACCTAAAGAATGCAAGTAAACAACTCAAATAAATTTTACATTTAAACAGCAAACAGAGGAGAAAAAAAACATTGATCAACCATTGCTCTGGACACCTTGTAGTAACCCTATTCATAAGTCATACCACACAATTAGTGGAATGAATACAGGATTTCTTTAGTTGTTTTTTATGATAATGAAAGTTTTAACAAACAATAACACATCACACCCAACAAAAGCATAGATCGTCATGTGAGAAACGCCAGCAAAAACACCAGTGGCAACACAATAAGTTCAACTTTTGTCCTGATGGTTAAACACAAGCTTGCAGACATAAACATGAATACATGACATTAAAGTAAACAGTTTCGGTTTGACGGTGCAACGCATCGATTACAATTCCTCCATCCTAGCAGCTTTGCTATCAGGGATTAATTTAGCGTGCCTACATGCGTGTGTAGTGAAAGAACAAGATGTCGGAGCGGAGAGTCAGGCCCGTCTTGTTGTTTTCTCGGCTCGCTCCGTCCCTAAGCCCTCTTTCAGCGCCATTGTTACATGAGGAGAAAAAATCCACAATTACCTATTTGTTACGACCTCTTCACTTGGGCTTCACGGCGGTAATTCACGTGGCAGTGTTTGGTTCCTAACTCACGAGAAAAAAACGAACCCAATCGAGTTTTTCGGTGATCGATCCTTTCTGGCGTATCACATCCACCGCCATCTTCTTCTCTCTGATCGATTGATAGGGACCGACCGGATGTGCCGGACGAGCAGGCGCAGGCGCAGTAGGAGCATTTGTTAGGCAAACAATGACCACAAGATGGCGCAAGATGATTCGTAAATTACTGTTAATACAACCAGTTGTATGCTAAACTGTACCAGGCAGACTGTAATAAACTGGATGGAGGAGAGAATCATGTGGTGTTCATAATAAGCTTTAGTTCTGGGGCAATTGTTTTCTGACTCTACTCAAATGAAAATCAACATATTGTAGTTTTAAATTACTGAGCTGAAATGATGAAATTGCAAATAGGCTATGTCCTAAAATAGAGCATGAAGAAACATAATAATGATGCTTGATGTTGCTTATTTAAAAAAAAAATAGATCATGAAATAAAATTTGGCAAGTTTATTTTCATTTGAGTGACTTCCTTGCTGATATATTTTGTAAAAAAGGAAAAGGCAAAACAGAAATCTGTATTTATTTGTAGTCATGTTTATTGCAACTTTTGTCACACAAAAAGTACAATAAATTAGTATGGATGACACATCAGAATTAGTATTGTTTGAAATGAGAGACTGATCTGAGGCATGTGTGCTGAGATCAAGGCTGTGCCCTGCAGTGTGAGGATGGGGTGATTATTGTTAACACATCACCATTTAGATTATTTTTGTTTATATTTAAGGATCAACTGACCATCTGGATATGAAATTTGAAGGCGTTGTGAGTGCCCCAGTGTCAGAGAAGTAGCTGCTGAAGCAATCGAAAACTAGGTCATGACATCAGTTTCACTTTTTGTGTCATGCTGAGGTGTATAACTGTGCTGTGTATGTATGTCTTTACATGGTGAGTGAAAGTTGTGGCTCTCTTTTTTTTAGCAGTGTTTGCACAAATTAGCTAATAATAAACTTGTGTCTGCTACAATATTCATTTTCCATGGACTCATGTCTTCTGATGTCACTGAAACAAAAGGCAGATATGTACCTGTGTGGCAGGGATATAAGATATTAAAAAACTGTTGAATTGTGTTTGTGAGTCAGTGACATTATATATTCTCCTGGTTCCTGAACTCCACGTACAAGTTCATGTACGTGCTCCTCTTGTTTCAACCTGTATGTAGGAACAGGTAGTTTGACTTTTTTGTGTCTACATATGATAAATCATATCCTCATCCATTGAAGGTACATTTGTTAGCTCTAAAAACACAAAAAGTGGTGAGTTTGTGCTGACGACGTCGGTCTGTCTCTAGATTTTGATCTCAGTGCGGAAGGTCTGTGCGATCTCATGTTTGGCCGGCTGTCTGCGCGCCCGGACCGTCAGAGTCCCCTCCAGGCCCAGGGACGACGTCACTGAGGTCGGGTCCACATCTTCAGGGAGTTGGCACTTGTGGGTGAAAGTGTTCATGACTGAACCATCTTGGGCCAACTGCAGGGAGATATTGGACGTTATGGAGGATCAATGCTGCTGTTTCTCACACTAAAAATCCAACACACTGTTCACCTTTTCTGCACGGACTTCTATCTGATTGTTGGATGTTGTTACGATCACATCCTCTGGAGAGAAGTCTCGGACGTCAACTGTAAACTGATACGAATCGTCAATAGTTTTGATATTTCCAGCCCCACCTGAAAACACCAGACAAAGAGCAGAAAATATGTTTGGTTAAAAGGCAGTACAGATAAATATGTTAACAGGTATTGGTGCCATTGGGAAAATATAGGAATAACTGTTTTTAATAAAATCGCCAATTGCATTCTTTACAGGCAGCACTAATTATTCTTATAGCAAAAATTTTACTCTTTCTTGGAACTTATAGAAAAATCACCTTCTGCTACCATGCACTATTGATATGACATGATGTAGCTTGACTTCTGGTCTATCTGCTTGATCAGGAACACTTAGTTTTATTGAAACCATCAACTGTGCAAGATGATGAAGTAGGTAAAATAAAACCCTCATTTAACAACTCAGCCAAGTCTCCCTATGAAACTCACTAAACCAATGGTTCCTAAAGATTTCCTGGGCTCCCCTATGGATTACAATGAAATCCCCCACAAAAAAGAAAAGAAAAAAAATCAACTGGGCACACGGATCGTTCAACCAGACATAAACCTCTACACATATTTTGTTTTCAAACTCCACCGAAGTGTATTTCACACTTCAGGTTGCAACAAAACACACTACAAACCATCTTTACAGTGAAACACTTTTGTGTAACTGTGCAATGGCACTGCGCACCCCCTGGGGGTCGCGCCCCACACTTTGGGAACCACTGCTCTAGACGTCAGCTAGAGCTTGTTGTCTATGGAGAATACCAAGAAAAAGGTTTTTTTTGCCCTACTATTAAAAACATAAACATTCATAGTTGGATAACTTCGCTGGAACTGTGTGACACCATACTTAACTTTTGTACTCTTATCAGATGAGTTTGACATTAAGCAATTAGTATGAGGAAAGAAGCCTCCTTCTCACTTTTAAGTATTGGTAGAGCTGTGAAGCTGTGGGCTATGGGAATACCAGGCGATTTCAAATGTGGGCTTGGTTCACCAGATCCAAAGTCAACTCTTTTCTCTTATCACTGTCCTCAAACCTTAATTCGATGGAAAATCTGTGTGGTGAGGGGAGCAGAAGAGAGCAACCATCGTAAAGGATCGACAGCAATAATTATGTCACCAGTGACTCTTGAAAACAACAGCAAAGTAATAGTAAACTAAAACAAAAAGCCCCCCAACTCCCCATACAGCCAGTATTAAAAGCCATCACTGGATGTGATGTTAAAGGTAAAGGAAAAGGTCATTTTATTTGTATAGCCCATTTTCAGCTACACGGCAATCCAAAGTGCTTGTTGGTTAAAACAACAAGCTGGTGTCAATCAGGTAAATGATAAGAGTTGCTGGGAAGTTCAGCCGAACATAAATGAGGCATATATCAGCCGCCAACTCAGTGACTTCAACTCCCTATTCTCTCCGTCTTTACCTTGCAAACACCTCCTTTCCATGGCGCTGTTCAACAATGGCTCATCTTCCCAATATTGATCTGTCAAAGTGGTATAGACCTTTTCCTGCACATGCACTGCTGTCTAAAAGAAGCTCCTATGGAAAACAATGTAGCGAAGAGCAAAAATAAATATTTAGAGGAGAAAGGATTGTCAGACCCAGGTTTCAGGATTTGTCACTATGCATGCTCCTTGTCGTTTATCTTTATGAACTGATCTACTCAACACTAAAAGCTGGTTTGTTTTAGTAGAAAATAATTTTTCCTCTCTGGCATATCCATTTTCTATAGCGAGCCCAGAAACCAGCTGGATTCTGGGTTCACTAAAGTACTGTATCACATGACTCTCGGTGTCAGTGTGTGTACTCTGACAGCACATGTTAGTTTCAGTATGTGACATCATTTTAACTCTGTGCATGTATGCGTGTGTGTGTGTGTTGTGTGTAGACCTGTATCACCCAGCAACCATTTGCTCATTCCTTATGCAGGCGTCATCCCAGATACTCAGCATGTGAAGTCACACAGTCAGGAGTCTGTCCAGAACTGCTGCTTTCAGACACGCTTGCCTTGCAAGTAGAGCTGCCTCATTGCATTGGGTTTTATGTGACAGTCCAACGTAAAATAGAGCATAATCGCAAAGTGGAAGAAAAATATTTGTGGTTTTCTAATAAAAATAAAATAAAAAAACAAAATGTGATTTTGTATTCATCCGTTCTGAGGCAATACTTTGTAGAACCACCTTTTGCTGCAGTTACAGCGGCAAGAACTTAGGGGAATGTCTCTACCATGTGCAATAATTAATGCCTATTCTGTCTTTAAAAAAGTAACTCAAACTAAGTCTGATTAGGCAGCGCATATCAGAGAAGGCTTTCTATACATTCACAACCGGATTTTAGGTCGAGGCTTTGACTAGACCTAAGATCCACCACATTAATGTACTTTAATCTAAACAATCTTACTGTAGCTGTGTCTGCATGTTTTGGGTCTTCATCATGCTGGGAGGTAAACCTCCACCCCAGGGTCAAGTCTTATGCAGCCTCACAGTGACTTTTGTTCAGCATCGTCCTGCATTTGGCTCCATTCAGCCAACTGAATGGAGCCAAATGCAGTCCATCAACTGTGAAAAGCTTTCTTGTCTCTGCTGAAGACAAACATCCTCCCAACATGATGCTGCCACCATTGCAGAGAATAGAATAGAAGAATAGACATTTCTTTATTGTCCCACAGTGGGGACATTTCTGAGCAAAAGCAGCAAAATGACAACATATCAAATAGACTCACACAAAGATAGAATATATAAAAAAAGACAGAAAAAAGAATAAAAATATTGTAGAGTAAGGGCAAAATATCACCTTGGAGATGGTATGCCTAAGGTGAGGCAGAAGTTTTGCATATAGGGAAAAGTAGATATTATTTTAGTCTCATTACTTCCCCAACTTAATTTTTGACCTGAGTGCTGTGTTCCTTTGTCTTCATGTTCTTGTTCACTTATGTTATTATGACTCTTCAATATGGGTCTTTTTCAAAGGGAATCAAAAAGCATTTGTCCTTCCACTTTACATTTATGCTGTACTTAACTCTAAAAACCCTTCACTCTTTCCAGGTCAAGATGTTTAAATACGTCAACAAGGCATTTTATATAATTATGCAGTGTGTACCCATCCTATAAGATGGCGTAGGTGTAGAGTTTCAAACAATCCTACTGTGACCTTGGACCTATAGAGGACACCAGCCTGTGGTGGTGTGAGTTTATTTAAAGTTCCCATGTCAGATTTTGACACTTGTATTTTGTATATTCAGTAACATCCAACGAGTTCACACCACCTGGAGGTATTGCTGAGTCCAAGAACAAACAGCACACTTTAAAGTGAAACGCTACATGACCTTACTCTGTACTTCAGCCGGAAAAGTGCAGGAAAATGTGCACTTCTGCATTTGTTTTGTTTGCATCAGCTGCATCTTTTCTGCTGTCTCCAATACAAAAGCTTTTGGTCACTCAAATCACATCAAACTCCCTCTTATCTCTGACCGTCTTACTTACATATTTTATCACCCGTTTGGAAGAAGAATAAATCACTTTCACAGATCCAGTTGCACTTTTATTCTTTCTTTATAAACTTTTCTCGCTGACAAAATGAACCCCGAGGGTATAAAGTTCCCTCTCAACTTACTGGAAAATCCCAAGGTGTCACTCCCAGGCCTCATGAAGGATCCAAAATCCTCGGCAAAAAGCCCCCGGCTCTTCTCCATGTAAGGGTTGCAAGAGGACGAGGATGAGGTCGAGGACGAAGTCTGGTGGAAACTGCACTCCGATCGATAGGCAGAGGAGTTGGTCACACTCATGGATGGTCGCAAGTGCTGGATAAAAGGCAGAGGAGGAGAGCAGAAGGAGGCGGAGAGAAGCGGATTGTTCCTGGAGCAGCTCTGGATATTAAAAATAAATCACACAACTCCTTTGTTCTCCTGAATTATTTCCTTTTATGCCTGTTTTTTTTTCTCTCTCTTCTTCTGTAGGACTTATTGACCTGCTCTCTGACAGCAGAGTCCTCCTGGACGTTATATACTCACACATGCTGGAGAGGTGGCACATGTGTCACAGCTCATTTGGAAAAGGCTAATATTGTTCTATTTTTATCGTGAGACGCACAGAGAGATGAAGAGGAGAGTCTGTGGTTGGAAAAGTTTTGCGTGATGAAGGGCCTGAGGTTGAGAGAGAGAGAGAGGGGGATTTGTAGAGAGAGTTAGAGAATGAGCAGAGGGGTCTGGGGGGAGCGAGGGGCACAACAGTTGTCATTCCAGGCACATCATCCCTAAAATAGCTTCTCCGTCCACTCTGACTCTCACTGAACCCCATCACTTCTTCTGTCTGGATCTTCAGCTTTCTTAACATTCAGCCCCACGTCGTTGACCTGAAACCGGATCTGAGTCGGCTCTGCCATCAAATGGCTTGCAGTCCAGTGTTTTTACAGGGCAGTGTGATCTCATTAGAGAGGGTTTATTTCATCTCTTTGATCACTTGTTGATCATCTGTTTATTCGTTTTTGTCTCGAGTGTAATGAACACACAATATTCAAAAATGCTATCCAGCAGTGAATCTTTTTTCACTAACAAACAAAACTCTATCTTTTGTAAAATGCAATTTTTTAAAAAGTGACATTTTTAGATGTTTATATCAATTTTATTTGTACTGTTGAGCTTTGTTCACATCCACATGAGGGTTGCAAACAACAGCTAGGGTTGGGCAAGATGGGCTGAATGTTTTATCACAATATTTTGACACACTATTTTGCAAACGATAAAAGTGATGATAAGATCTATTTGTTAGGTAACTGTATAGCTGATACTGCATGATACATCAAACACCAAATACTGCACTCCAAAACATCTGTTTGCAATATGTTTTCTTCAGGACACCAGTTACGTAAATAAGCGCGATTTGAATCACTAAAATTGCTCGCATTATCTTATTTTCAAATGTATTTACATGTAATAATACTCTCATTGACGAAAGAGTGGAAAAAATACTAAAGCCAACAATATAGACTGCATGTTTTTTTTTTTTTTAAACATTATTCATGGGAATTTATTGTAACAAACATAAATCAAAATTCTCATCATGATAAGAATTTTTTTTTTATGATAAATGATACGATGAATGTCCCTCCCTAACAACAACCCTAAAACACAACTGGTAGACTAACACAAATGAAAATATAAAAAGCAATAAAACATGTCCAGGGTGACTGTGGCTGTATGGTAGAGATCGGAAGGTTGTAGGTTCGATTCCAGCTTCCTCCTGCCACATGCCGATGTGCCTCTGGGCAAGGCACTTAACCCCAAATTGCCTACTGATCTGCATATCGGTGTATAAATGTGTGTGCGAATGGGTGAATGTGACTCTGGTGTAAAACGTTTTGAGTGGTCAAAATGACTAGAAAAGAGCGATATAAGTTCAGTCCATTTACCATTTACCAGGATGAGGGGCCCTCAGAGCACTGAGGGCTCAGAGGCCCTGGTATTTGTTTATGCAATAGTCGTCAAGTATGATGGTAACAGTTATACACTATAGCTTAATGTCATTACTGTACTATTATTCTAAAGCACTGTGGTAGACAGCATCCAAAAGTTTCAGAAAGAATCGTTTATGTAAATTAAATCACCGTAACCAAATGTGGGGAAGAAAAAGTTCTCTGGCAATGAAAGATAAAACAGATTTGTTCCCAAGAATAAGAGGCTTTGTTTACATTTCTGTAAGGTATGATTTATTTGAGAAGTAAAAAAGAGCCGACGACAGTCAACACAGATGGTGAGCTTACTAGCTTTTAAAAAGCGTACTGAAGAAAAAGTAAACTGTTTATTCTGCTTTGTGCACATTTGGGTTGATGAAAGTATAAGAGGCAAAATTATGGAGAACAGCATCCTCTAATGACAAAACCCATAGAGTTAAACACTATACTTGTATTCAGCAGATTTTCTGAGACGCATCTAGTTAAATTCCAGATGAATGGAGCTAGACATTATCATAAATATAAACGCAAAAGCTTCACAGCGCTCTGCTGTATTTTGAAAATTTTGAAATTACATCTTCATTTCAAGAAGTCATTGAATAATGACGAGCTTAAACGCTTCAACCAGCATCTTTATTGAGGCCTTTTGCTTTTGTTCTGTGTGTTAATTCACACCTTTCACACTATAACATGTCAATTTCTAGGACATAGAAACTCCCTCATCAAACATCATTATGGCTGGCCACCGAAATTGCAGTCAAATTTGAATATAATTTACTTAAGCAGACATAAATAAAACTTTCAGAGATCTAAAAGTTGCTCCTAAGGATGAATCAAGAATGAATTCTGACAGTGATGTGATCTTACAGTAGAGCCACAATTTTTTTCATGAGGGCAGAGGACAAAAGATTGAAACAGACAAAGAAAAACAGGACAATATTTCATTGTTGAATATATTAAATAAGCTACAGAGCCAAAACGGCACCTGTTTTAGCTTCATAAGTGCAGATGAAGCTAAAACTGTAAAACCTTAATTTTTAATTTGTTGTAAAGTAAAACCATAGAAGTAAAACATTTAATTGGTCCAAGGGCCAGCACATATTATCATAAGAAATTTATTTAGTGTCCCACTCAGTACAGAGGTCACATTATTGGCTAGGACCAGCTCTATAGAGGCACTGGCCCCTGTGTCTAGAACCACCCATGATTCCTGATGTCCTGGCTGATTTTATGTAATGTTTCCATGATGCCAAAAAAACAGATCAGAAACTTATGACATCCTAATCTGAACTTTTCTCTTTTTTTCCCCCCTCCCAAGACAATCTAATAATTGTAGTTCACATAAACTGTAAATTTTACATAAATTTTAATTAAAATTTTACATAAATTTTATAGTTTTGTGACAAAACTGTAATATGACAAAACTGAACACAGTGTGACAAAACTACATACAAAACAAGACAGACTGTTTCTACTTCACCAGCTCTAAAGGCTAGTTGCTACCGACCTACTGGAAAAATACTGTCTCCTCTGCCTCTTTAAATGGGAAACGCCCTGTCTCATATCTCTGCAGATAAGTTAAGGGCAAAACAAAGATGGAAAGAATGCTTGAAAACAAAGCCCACAGGCAGCAACAGAGGACTTAGTGGTGACATTACTTGGTGACTATTAATATCTGCGTGAGGTGTGCAGCCGGTCACGATTAGAAAACGCTGCTCTTTTTTTCCTAGTTAGCGTCGCTGACAGCTAATCCATTTAAATCCATTTATGGGCTCTCTGATGTTGTGTATTCGAGTCGCGCTTTGAAGTTTCATTACTCCGTATGCAGCACAGAATTCAAGACATGCAAACACGGCCATTGATTTGCTAGTGATTTCTACCAGTCATTAAACATCTGCCATTATCATCTTTGAAAAGCCCCCAGGTGCCTGCTGCCAAATAGAGACGTCTTTATTGGAGATAGCTCTAAGGTTACCAGACATTACAGATCACTCAACTAAGTATTATTTGATTTCAACCTTATCACCGTAGAGCAGAGAGGCCCCTGCTCAGGGTCTAAATCCAGCCTAGCAACTCACCTCCTCCCAAACAGGGAACATGCCGGGCCCCCTCGGTTTCCTAACAACACGAATATTGTTGATTTTCTGTGGCTTTCGTCTTGAGAAGCTCAAGCCATCATTAAGAGTCAAGTCATCAGGTGCACAGAAAATTAAGGATTTATGAGTGAAAATTATTTTTTTTCTCACTTATATCAGTAACATCTGTCATGCTTCCCACATTTATATCACACACTGACTCCTATTTTGTTCACTTTTAAATAGAAATTCAATAGTGATTATTTCAGAAAACGAGTCGGTGCATGAATCATAAAAATGACTCGACAGGATGCAGAATCCAAACAGCCTCCGGGTATTTTCCAGTACGTCGTCAAGCTTGTGACCAGGCTGCTTTCGCAGTGAGGCACAGATGAGCGCTGATGGAGAGGCTTCAAAAGCTGAGCAAAAATGACAGGCTGACAAATGTGACTTTGATGGGAGATAATCGAGCAAGAAAGGCTGGAATGGTTTCTGAGAATGCTCACTCTAAAATTTGCGGGGTTATTTTTTTTTAACTAGTTAGTGAAAATTTGTGATTAGAAAAGGCTTACTCCTTCTTCAGAATCCACCATGTTGAACATTCAATCACTTTGGTATTCATGCTGTTGCCGCCGAAGTCGGAGTTGTAAAAGTAAAAGTGTTCCGGTCTATATTGTCGGAGAAGTCAGGGTTTCAACATTGACAATGAACACCTCTTAAGAACATTATTTTAAGCTTTACTCTGCATAAGCAAGTGATTTTTCTGAGCATTTCCTTGTCCTCTGGAAACTGTTACTGTGAGCCTGCAAGGGTCAAACGGTATATAGACAATGAATGGATTTTTACTTTAATCTAATTATGACTTGTTTACAAATCCAGGTCCTGGTTTATTATTTTCAACACACTCATTTGCACTTTGGTCACTTTAAATAATTTCTTGAGGGTCTTGAAAACACAACCAAGTATGACAGATCAAACCCAACCTTGCTGTGTTTCCTTCCAGGCCTTGCCTGGGTTAAGGAAAAGGTTAGGTAAAAATGACATTTCTTACCTCGCTATTCTTAAGGTGCAAAGACAGACTGATGCTAAGATCCGGTGTTGCATTTCTTTGCCAGTGATCCTGATTTAGTTTTAGCAAAATGTGAAAACACACAAACTGAATCAGAATCACAAATATTAACTGTCCCAAAATATGAGTTTCTCAGCCTTTCACAAGAACTCCTGCCCTGTTGTACTTCGTGAAGAAAAGAGCAAGCCAGAAAAGATTGTATCATAGCAACTGGCCTGATTCAAGGAAGCTCCAAATCACAAGGTGCAAGAGGCGTGTGTTGCCAAGCTCCGGAAATCATTACACCTTTAATAAAAAGGTTCGTCTTATCTAGGTGGCCAATGTGATTGCCACCTGAAGGCACTAAGATTATGTATGTTGGAGTGAGTGGAAATAAACGCATACTGCATGGCTGATGCCTGGTTATTTAGTCTGTAATCAAGTTTAACACAGAGAGATGTTTTGTTTTTTTTTCTGATAAATGATCCAAAACATCACTTTAAGTGAACACATAAAGCTGTAATGTAACAATTGTTTCTGGGACAAAAAAAAAAGAAAAAAGAAAACAAAATTTATGAGAACGCAACCAAGTCAAAGAAGATATACTGGAGTTTCTTTCGAACAAGTTTTATGGCCCCAATTTAACTCCATACAGGGGTTCACTGTACTACAAATACAAGTTATCCAAAAATCTGATCCAGAGGATGAAAAGCAAAATGTAACCTAGACTACATTGACAACCATCTAATCAAGAAGCTCTGGCAGAGAGCAAATGGAACTGAGTAGGATTGAAATAACATTTATATGTCTCACATATTTTGTTTTCTTTTAAAAATAGACCTCACATTGTGCATGTTGTTGCATGAAATCAATAATGTAGTGTCTTCTTGATTAGAGGCAGCTTCAGCTTCAAATTAACCACTGAGTTGAACAAACTACAAATGCCTTTGTGCTTTACATTCACCACTTTGTCCCTGCAAGCTGCTTTGATGTCACCTTCACTCTCAAATTCCCACGTCTGGCCTTGCAGCTCAGGAAAAGGAGTTTACAAACACTGTCAGATACAATTTATCTTCCCTTTAAATTGCAATAATTTGCAGTCGAATTGCTTCTCTTAGAAAATAGAAAATAGAAAAAGTACAAAGAAAATAAATAACAAAAGGCTGAAACATCACAGGGCTCCAAAATAATGTTATCTCCTTCACCAAACAAGTGATGTTTCAAGCACTGTTGCTTCTCATCATGATGTTTACTCGTTTG
Organism: Poeciliopsis retropinna; assembly: GCA_010277075.1. Taxonomy (NCBI): domain Eukaryota; kingdom Metazoa; phylum Chordata; class Actinopteri; order Cyprinodontiformes; family Poeciliidae; genus Poeciliopsis; species Poeciliopsis retropinna. The sequence continues at coordinate 5,336,725 of VMRM01000009.1, forward strand.
GCCCACCACCTGCTCCTTGTTTTTTGATCCATGTCGTTAAGAGTTTAGACAGGGTTGCATTATGCCTCTGTAACTAAAACCCAATTTTATATATTCACTGTGTAAGCAGCTTCTTTGCTGTAAGACAGCAACAACAAATCAATATATGGTGATCCACCAATAATTATCTAACAAAATAGTCCGCAAGTCCTGAAATAAAAGCAAGAGATGGAAACAAATTGCCCAAATTACTGTTGCAACACCTCATTTGAGCTTCAAACGCCTTCTTTTCTAGCTTCCTGTTGAAGTTAGCTGTGATGCAGCACTGATACTAAACAGAAACAGCAACGTGAGATTCAAGTTCTTCCGGTTTCTTTTTTTTTTATTTAACAATTTTTTTTTCTATTCAAGAAATTTTGGGAAGTTTGTTTCTGTTAGGAAGTGAGACCGCCGTCTCTCTAACGGTAATGAAACAATGAAATGAAAGCAATAACAAAGTTATTTATGTGCTTGTCCGTTATAACTGGAAAACCATTTATTGACATTACAGCACTCAAACCTTTCACCAGATGTTCATTTTTCTTCTTTCTGAAACAGAAAAATGTTTCAAAATAAATAAAAAAAAAAATTAAAAATCACTTACCAGGAGTATTAATAACTTTTGGCTTAGCCTAACCTTTATCTACGTCATACTCCAAATCAAACTGCTCGTATATGCAAATTGAGTGACTTTACTTGAGACAAAATATGTTCTCTACTGATGCCAGTGTAAAGTTTGCATGTCCTTTATTCACCACTTGGGGAGCTACAGAGCCAGAAGCTCTCTCTGCCCCTCAGTTGCAGTTCAATTCATGGACAGTTTTAAACGGCACATATATGTGTTGTAAAGCAGTGAAGAGTTAACTTCAACTTATACATTTTGGTGCCATTTTGCTTATTTCTTTCTTTTTTTTTTAATGCCATTTGATTCCCTCTGCTCTCAGAAGAAATTTGGGTGATCACAGGTACAGTTTGTATTTAAATTTCTAACTTTCTTTGTTTTGTAGATATTCACCAAATGACAAAGCATATTTTAATTAGTGTCGCTTATAAATATTTATCTATGTTGCATGTCACTGAAAGGTATTTAAAAACTGATTGGATTTACATTCTATTTTTCAGCAGAGACTACTTATTTTCATCACACTCTTTGTCTCTGTGTGCCGCTTCCATGGAAACAAGTTTTACACTGAGAAGAGCTCTCTCTCTCTGTATTTGTATATATGGATGTGAGAGGGCTGGTGCTCGCAGCATGCTGATTTCAAGGCTCTAAAAATAAAACAAGTGCTAATTAAAAGCATACATGGAATAAATAACTGAGGAAGATAAACATTAGCTAAGAGCTCATTAAAAAAAGACAAATGGTGTGAACATTGATTACATTGACCTTCCACAGGATTCTGAGGCTAAACTTTGATTTCCTATGAAGTGTGAAACAATTACAGGACTGGGGGTGGTGTTCTTAGAAAAGGGTATTTGAAACCATAACTTTCGGAAAAGCCTATGCAGGGATAATAATATATGTCCAAGACTGTTTTTCTAAAAGTGTTGGAGTATATATATATATATATATATATATATATATATACAAGAGCAAAAGCACAGACGCATATTTATTCGAATGATCCAAAAAGCAAAACACAACTGTGTTAAAAAAAAGGAAATGTTTGCGATATATTTATTTTTCTTTAATGGATGGAATTACAATATAACATTCTATATATGCAAAAATCATAGAGTGATGGTGCCAATACAATTCTGTGAAAAACTGTACAAGCTGACTATGTTCCTGCATTTAAATGAAGGTCACCTTCAAATGTTCCTCCAAAGAGTTAACATTAGCTACGCTTTCAAGCATGACCGCTCAATCACATTTATGCAAACACCTTAACAGAGGTCAGTCACAACCCAGATACACACCTAGCTACACCACACACACTTCTGTTTACAACTTTATTGATAGAACTGAGCACTTCCAAGCAGAAGGTAAGTCCACCTGCCTCATAAACTCATATTTCACTTTCATGTATAATATGTCTTTTAGATTTTGATTGCTGCATTTTACTATATTTCAGGGCAACATGAAGAGCTTTGATAAGTCACTGAAAATAGAAACAGAGGAGGAAGATAATGTCCAGAAGCAAGAAAATAACTCAGAAGCATCCCATAATATAACCCCACTGCTGCTGGACTCATGGAAGCCATACAAGAAAACTCGTGCAAATGTTAAAGGTGAGTGATGTGAAAAACAATCAAATCTTTCAAAACTAATAATCTGGAAAAGTGTCTGTAATATGTCATTCAAACTTATGAAGATGAGAAATAGTATTTTCTGATTTGTCAATGTGTAATTTCCAAACATAGACTTAAGGTCAAAAGAGGTTAATTATGTTCTCTGAAATGCATAAGTGGTGCACAAGTATAAAAGTAAAGGTTTCCAACTACAAATGTAGTCGGAACCCTTACAGAGAAAATTTCCAAAAAGAAATGAAATCTTTGTGTGGCGCAGACATTAAAGACGTTTCGATTTGTCTTTTTGTCTTTAAAGAGCAGCTGGTAAAGCTGAGAGATTGCTTGGAAAGCCTCTGTGGGATTCAGTGGTGTGGATTCGCCGCCTTGGGCATTGTGGCAGCTCTCCTAAGTTTCCTTATGGACTTCAGTGTAGCAAAGCTGCAACGAGGTAAACAAACACACACTCACATTGTCAGCTTCTGTGATTCTAAATCTAAGACAACGTAAGAAAGTTTCTGGCAAAGGTATTCACATTTTTTCATTACAAATGGAAGCTTCAAGGTATTTTGTTGGAATGCACAACTGTGAGGTAGAAAGGTAAGCTTAAATGGTTCTCAATATTTTTTACAGCAAAAATATTAATTGCGGTGCGGTGGTTCTGTTCAGGGCCATTGTCCTGCTGGAATTACAGTCTAAAGTCTTTTGTGGCCTCCACAAGGTTCACTTCCAAGATTGTCTGGTATTTATATATTTCCCATAAAGTCTCAATGACATCCCTGTACTGGCTGAGGAAAAGCACCCAGACATTATGATGCTACAAGTATTATGTTTCACTTTGGGAATGATATACTCAGGGTGAGGTGCAGTGTTAATTATCCTCTACGCAAAGTGTTTTGAATGGTGTTCAAACAGTCCATATTTGGTCTCATCTGACCAGGAAAGTTTGTTTTACATTTAGCATGCCCCTGCTTGACCTGCGGTAAACTGAAACAGCATTTTGAAAATCCTTATCGCCACAACAAGGTTCTCCTTGACACCATTCCATAAAGTCTTGATTTGTGGTTGGACTTTACTGGTGAAGAAGGCAATCTAACAAGAAAGAATATTTATTGAATACAGAGCAAATACAAAAATGGAAATGCAGAGGAGGATGACTATGTGCTCTTTTGTTACATCCTCAGCTCATCTGTGGCTTTATGCGAAGTTGGAAGGCCATGTTCTGCTGCAGTTCCTCTGCTGGACACTATACCCAGCATGCATCTGTGCCTTTGCCTCAACTTTCTCCCATAACATCTGTCCCTTCTCCACAGGTTTGTTCATAAGCAGTTACTATACATTGCCTATATCTCTGGTAGAACTCTCTTTAGGGATTTCTCATGAACCTATGGTGAGGTCTGAATACCTGAATACCTGTCACCATCAGCATTGTCTTGGAAAAGATCAATAGAAAACAAATAAGCGCATTTTCCCTGTCATTTGGTTTCTTTTAGAAATATCTACTCCTGATCAAAATTAAATATCACTGAGGTAAAAAAATAAAATAAAATCCAAGAGCTTTCATAGTGTCATGTAATCCCAGTAAATCTGGCTTTGTTGCTGAAATGTGTTTATGTTGTTATACACTACATTGGCAAAAGAATTTGCTCACCCATCCAAATGATCTGAATCAGGTGTCCAATCGCTTCCATGGCCACAGGTGTATAAAATTAAGCAGCTAGGTAGCAGCTAGCAGCTGTTTTTACCAACATTTGTGAAAGAATGGGTCGCTCTCAGGAGCTCAGTGAATTCCAGCGTTGAACTGTGATAGGACGCCTGTGCAACAAATCCAGTCTTGAAATTTCCTCACTCTTAAATATTCCACAGTCAACTATATTATAAGAAAAAGGAAGTGTTTGGGAACAACAGCAACTAAGCCACAAAGTGGTACGCCACGTAAACTGATAGAGCGAGGTCAGCTGATGCTGAAGCACATAGTGCGAAGAGATAGCCAACTTTCTGCAGAGACAGTCACTACAGACCTCCAACCTTTATGTGGCCTTCAGATCAGCTCAACAACAGTGAACAGAGAGCTTCATGGATTGGGTTTCCATGGTCGAGCAGCTGCATCCACGTCATACGTCACCAAGTTTGGTGCAGAGGTGCAAAGTACACCGCCACTGGACTCTAGCGCAGTGGAGGAGCGTTCTCTGGAGTGACGAATCACGCTTCTCCATCTGGCAATGTGATGGACGAGTCTGGGTTTAGTGGTTGCCAGGAGAACTGATGCTTGTCTCACTGCATTGTGTTCAAGCTGTTCTAGCTGTAAAGGATGGACCAAAGTCATACTGAAGCCTATGGATTAGGAATGGGATGTCACTTAAGCTCATATGTGAGTCAAGACAGGTGGGCAAATACTTTTGACAATATAGCATATCTCGGCAACATTAAGTAGTTTCTTCTTTATCATTCTCTTTCAGTGAAAGACTATGACATGAAGTTTGGAGAAACTTCTTTACATCAGCAAACTAAATATTCTACAAAGCTAATTTCAGCCTCTTTGACTGTCCTTGGCGTCCCTCCCTTTCTCAGAATCCCTGAAATATTATTTTAGGCTACATCTGTTTTTTCCCTTAGTGGTCCCTTTTTGATTGTTATTCTGCCTTTTGGTTTATGTTCCATTGTTATTTGTGTTCAGGCTCTGGTGTACCAGAAGTGAGAACCATGCTGACCGGCATTGAACTGCCTCATTACTTATCTCTCACTAATCTGTTCACTAAGTTTCTGGGTCTTATCTGCACACTGGCTGCAGGGAGCACCGTTTTCCTTGGCAAAGTTGTCAGTAATGACTCGGAGCAACAATTTTCTACACAGGAACCAGAATATAGATGTACTCATGCAACTTTCTGCCTCTTAACTTCTTCCATTCAGGGTCCATTTGTGCATCTTTCCACCATGTTAGGAGTCTATTTGGACAGGCTTTGCAGACTCATGCAAGGCAAAAAGAAGGTAAACCCACCTATGTGATCAAATGTTTACATCCTATAGTTTCATTCTGTTTAAGACTATATGTACACATGGTAAATCTATATCCACAGATTTTCAGGAAATCATTTAGGATTTCCCACCTTTTTTTTTTTTTTTATATTTTACCAATAAAAGTTATGGTTTTCTGCCTGGGCAAAACACAAAATATCAGCTGCAGTTAGTTTGTGTAGATGTGGAGGTCTGAATGAGAACTGTTCACCACAACAAGTGTTGTTTGACCTCCAGGAGGCAGGAACAGAGATGATGGTTGTAGCTGCTGCGGTTGGAGTAGCAAGCTGCTTTGGAGCGCCCGTCAGCGGTGAGAGAAACTGATGTAAAGAACATATTTAATGCATGTGCTGCATTGGTTTACTTCATGTCAATGTAATGCATCTTATATTTGTTTTGTTTCTGGAGAATTACACACAGTGCCTTAACTGTGTGTAGTGAGAGATTTGTTCTAAATATATACGTTATGTTTCTCAGATTATGTCTTTGGTATTTTTCATAGACCAGTTTGCTGCTTAAAACAGTTCCTAAAGTTCCATTTTAAAACAGATTCTTTAATAAATTGTCTTTGTTTCCCCCATTGACACAGCATTTGCTAATCTATTTAGTCTTTTTGAAACATATAGAGAAAATAAAGCAACACACTCTATTAATCTGAAACTATGATGGCTCTTGCAGGAAAAGTATCTGAACCCTTGCTACTGTTCACAGTACTCTTGTTTTTTTGTTGATGGTTTTACATTTTTACATATTCTGTAATCGGTGAAGAAACAACAAGCCCAGGTGTATCTACTCTATGCTCTACTTCACAGCTTTGAAGCAAGTTCATTGTAAGGTAGTCCCAATGTCAAAACACAATGAGAATTTTATTTATTTATTTAGCTTTTTAACACATTGAAGAAAAACAAAACAAAAAAACAGAGCTCCAACTTAAAAATTGTAGTTAATTTTGTAAAGTGATCAAATTTTGTTTGTCCAAGTAAATATATTAAGTTCATGAATCGATCGTGTTAAGCAAAGCAACATAAATAAATTAAGTTTAGCAGACTTAATTTACTACATCTGTTCATAGTAGATCACTTAGGTTCAGATCTCACCTTTCACAGTATTAATGACAAAATGCAACTTTTCTATGTTTACAGTGCTTACACTGTAAAAACACAAGAGGGCGCCCCATCTCCATTGACACATGCAAGAAATCAATAAAAAAATGTTTTCTCTTTTTGAATGAGTGTGCCTTGCCCTGATGGCGCCCTGTGCAGAGAACCATGTTGCACATGACAAAAACAATAATCTGATAACGATGTTAGACAAACAGCCACAAGACATCGAAAAATTTTGAAAGACCACCAGAAAAATATTGATAAAGCAAATCTTAATATGCAACAAGAAAGCCTTGCTTTTTGTATAAAACATATTTATAGAAATGAGGAAAAATATCTTATTTTTTAAAATATACCTTCTCCCTACACTGTAAAAAAACAAAACAATAAACAAACAAACAAAAAAAATGGCTCTAATTTACAGTAAAATACTGGCAGCTATGGTTGCCAGAACTTTACCGTCTCTATATGGTAAAGTTCTGGCAACGAAAACTGCCAGTTCTGTTAATGTATGACAAATCTATGGTTGGCATAAAAATTAAATAATTCCAAATACATCATTTAATAAAAGTCTCTCATAAATGATGTTCGGCTGTAGGAGTTTGCCTTTGCAACCGTGGATCGCCAGTTTGATCCCTGGTACCTTTGAGATTTCAGTTTGGTGAAATTATTATTAAAAAAACCCAAAATATCTATTCTTTGTAGAAAAAAAAAAGTCATTTTGCATATGAGCAAAATTCCTAATTTTGCTCATATACATATTTACATTGTAGATATAAGTATGAGCAAAATTTGTAATTTTGGCTGATTAGTACAGTGAAGTTTGGGGTAATATTACAATATTTTTCTATTAATTTTTACAATATATTTCTGTGTTTCTACATTTCATGACAGTCAAAATTACTTGAAATATATGTTTATTGAGGTAACGTAATTCCATGTATTTTCTACGGTAATAAAATTCTTTGGTAATTACAGTCAGTAACTTTTGGTATTTCACCGTATTTTACAGTGTACAAGTAAGAGAAGTGATTTTTCTAAATCCACTCTTTCAACGTTTTTTTCCCCTCTATGTCTGTTTGTTCATGTTTTTGTCCTTCAGACCAATTCTTGACACCAGAGTGTGAGAAAACACTGCCGTTTAACTAACATTAAAATAGGTTGCGTTGTAATACCTGAAATAAAACATGCATGACTCTCAACACGGGAAACTATCTGAAAGCACTGAAATGTACATATTTGTAATATCTTCTTGTCCGTTTGTGGTGTAGGTGTGCTGTTCAGCGTGGAGGTGATGAGCTCTCACTTTGCCCTGAGGCATTACTGCCCTTGTTTCTTCTCAGCTGCCTGCGGGGCTCTGACCTTCCACCTGCTGTCGGCGTGGAGCAGAGACGGAGGTGAAGGGTCTGTCAATCCAAACGCAACGTCAGTTTTGTCTGGATTCGATGTGTACATTTTCCCAAAATGTTATTCAAGTAAATATAACTGAGTAAATGTCACTAGTTACTAGCCAACTAACCTCTCAACTGAACCTCAAAAATTCAAAACTATTCCTTTCATGTAGCACAGAAATGTCATCTGTTCTAAAGAACAAGGTCAGATCTCCAGGTAAATGTAACACTTTAACATGTTCACTTGTCAGCAGTGTTGTAAATAATCAAATAACTTGGAGTGTCAATTACCTGGGAATAAACTATCCAATACATTTGGGCTAACTGTAAATTTCATTAAAACATCAGTACAATAATGTGAGTGAATATTAGATCTTTCCCCGACTGTTGATTCCAATTTGCTTTGTGTCTGCAGAGACTCTTCAGGCGTTGTTCCAAACCAATTTCCCCACCGCTTCACCTTTCTTCCCACTGGAGATCCTGCTGTTTGCTTTACTGGGGTTAGTTGACTATCACAGCTTCTGCTTAGCTAAACAAAACCTCAATTTGTCTTTGGCTGCCTAATAAAAACTGACATTTGATTTTCATATTAATATCAGTCGCATGGAGAGTAAGGTCCTCTGTGTTTTCCTTCAGTTTTAATTAGCAGTTCTAGTTTTTTTCCCCTCCTGTCTTTTATATCATTTCCTGGCCTCGTCTGCAGCCCTTCCCCGGGTCCAATGACTTCCGATCATCGTTTGCTGCCTGAATAAAAATGACTCCCAGGTTTCTCATTCTGCTCTGTGTCACTGTCTGAAAACAGGCTGCTGTGCGGGGCTGTGAGCCGCTGCTACCTCTTCCTCCACCGCTGGATCCTGAAGTTCACCAAAGCGAACCGGGTCTTCTCCACGATGCTGACAACAGAGTGAGGCTTCTTTACAATGTGACTGTGAGGCAGTGATGAGTCACCTGCACTGTCTTTCAAAAGCATCCATAACGATACTATTAATTTATTTTTCAGTAACTAACTCCTTTTCTAGAACACACAGAGCATCTAAATGATTCACAGTTGAAGTAAAAAAAAAGGATCAAATGTCTTTTTTGGACCCTTTCTCTGCAGAAAGGGCCTGTACTCTGGTCTTGTTGTTTTCTTTCTGGCATCGCTGACGTTTCCCCACTCTGCAGGTCAATACCTGGCCTCCAAGGTGAGAGTTAAAAGCATTTAAAAGCTGAGCCACACAATCAATAAGCTGGATCTATTGTTTGTCATTGGTAAATTGTTTAAAATAGGGGTATTCTTTGATTTTTCTATACCTAGAGAAGGACACGTGCTTTTCAAGTTTGCTTTACAGATAAAAGTGTGGGGTACACATTTATTCAGCCTCCTAGCCACCTGTGTTCCTTGGTCTTCGTGACTCTTTGCATTTCCAGTTTGTTCTCTAACAAACTTCTGAGCAGCTGGAGTTTCAATGAGTGAAAAAGCACACGAGTGGATCCTATTTACTGACAGGTGACTCATGGTGACAATTGGATTTTAAAGAGGAAAGCAGGCTGAATACATGTGCATACCCCTCTTCTCAGATTTTCATTTGTAAAACATTGTCAAAAATGATCAATAATAATAATAATAACTATGGGTTTGTTTGTTTCACACCAGTTTTGTTCAAGGCCAGACTGTAATCTAAATGTCACTTATCTGTGTATCAGTGCACCACAAAGCAGTTCCTCTCTTCCCTCCTGGACAGCAGACAATGGAGCTCTCAGTCCCACAATGCATCAGTGCGACTGGAGCTGGAAACTCTGGAGTGGAGCTCGTCAGGCGCCTCCATTTTCCTGTACTTGGCTTTCTTTCTGCTCATGAAGGTACAAATAATTCAAAGGTCAATTATGGATCTGCTCTTTTCTACCAGCCTTCCAACTCCTCAAAGGCATAGAGGCATTAACATTTTCACAATAGAAAATGCAAACAAAAGCCATTTTAACCTTTCAGGCAGAAATGTTGTCTGACACATAATATTTAGACACCATTGCTGCGGATGCAAGGAGTGATTTCACTCACTCTTTTTCATGCATTCATGCAAAGGAAACGTTTCGAATGTAGAAATTGGTTCTTTTCGGGGAATTTCAGACGCCCTCTCCATCATGAATTCAACACACACTTGAGATTTGTTTACTACGGTCTCCTCCTTCATACTGCATCCAAATGGAAATGAGACAGATTGGGCATTCACGAGAGCAAAAACTGAGTTGCCACATGCACTTCTCTGCGTGCAAGTTGCAAGTGACTCATCATCGGCGCAGGTGTCAGCAGAGCTGAAAGGATTTAACCGTCTTGTTCCTCTGTTGTTGACTTGGAGATGTGGATGCTGGTCCTGGCCTGCACGCTGCCTCTGCCAGCAGGATACTTCATGCCTGTGTTTGTCTATGGTGAGTGTGCTTGAAACTAACTGCTTGAAACACATGTTTATAAATGTTAATTGTGCTCACAAAGTAGTGTAATATGTTTAGAATTATAACTCTAGATAAGATATGTAAGTGAACAGACTTGATTCAGTGTCTGACAAGAAACAGGCAGATTTTTTTTCTCCTTCTTATTCTCAGTTAAAGCATAGTAAACTATTTGTGATTGATAAAGGCTTTAGATATTAATAAGGGGGGCATTACTGTAAAGTGATCTTAGTTGACTATGGCATTTTTTGCCAAAGGGATAAATTTTGTTTTTGCCTAAATCATCTTTTGACAAAAAAAAGAGACACTTTTGGCCATTATTTTTGAAAGGTGATGGCATAATGTCAGACTACGAAGCCTTTCAATCTGAATGAAGCCTGCTAGATATCTGACTGAAAGCGTGCAGCAACAGGTGTGGGAGGGATGAATCTGTATTAACTTGTGTCTAATACAGCCAGAGAAAAGTCCACTGGCTCCTGTAAAAATGACAGAAAACGTTTAAAAATGCAGTTGGTTTTGGATCTAAGCGTGGTCTTCGTTTTTAAAGTGAAATTTGAAACAAACTTTTGAAAACCTTGGTTTATGTTGATCCCAGGAACTGGTGAGTGCAAACCCATCAGATCTTCTGTGTGTGTAAAAACTCAGAGAGCTTTCTGTTCTTCCTCAGGTGCAACTGTGGGTCGTCTGTTTGGTGAGGGAGTTGCCTACGTTACCACTGGTAGAGTTGTTGTAGGACAACAGTGGACATCTGTAAATCCTGGAGGCTATGCTCTTGCAGGTGGAAAACAATATAATCTATATTTGTTTGCTCCTGATATACACGTGTGGACAAAATTGTTGCTACCTCTCTGTTTTAGACTTAAAAACCCACATTTGTCACTGAAATAACTAGTAATACATGATAATTTAGCAAATATTAGCCAATGAAAAACAGACATTTTTATTGTTGTATATTTACACTCTGCAACATGTTAAATATATCTTCTGATTCATCTGCGTCAAGCAGATTTAAAAATTCGATTAACAGATTTGAACAGTCTTAATTTATCCTCTATATTTGGGCTTAAATGGATTTTATATCGGGATGCACAAAATTGCATGCATTATTTTAATGTAGCCAACAAGTTCAACACAAAACTTGCAACACTTGTGCGGAAGCTGCATTGAACATTGATATGCGGTTAATTTGATCATTGCTTCTGCCTCGCAGGTGCGGCTGCCTTCTCTGGTGCTGCCACACACACTCTGTCCCCGGCTCTGCTGGCTGTGGAGTTAACAGGGCAGGTCACCCACGCTGTCCCTGTCCTCCTGTCCACTCTGCTGGCCAACGCCCTGGCTCGCTCTGGGAATCGCCCGTCTTTCTACGATGGCCTTTCCATCAGTAAGAAGCTCCCGCACCTGCCCTCGTTGAAGAAGGCGTGTCCACAGTAAGGAGAACCAAAGGGAAAATTATTCAATAATGACAAATCTAACCAGGACTACCTCAACTCTAAGCTTTCAGAGCCAACTAGAATCGGAGAGGTTGAGGTGGAGATTTGTTTAATTTCTTTGACATTATTTTCAGACTTTACTAACAGCAATTGCTTTCAAAATGTTTTAGATTGACACCAGCGGGTTTGTTGTTTATTACTGCCTGTGAAAGGATAGGTGACCTTTCACATAGGTCAAGCGATTATTTTATTATTGTATTTTTTAATTGATTTTATGGTTTTTGCTCTTGAATGTTGAGAAAGGCACCTATAAATAATAATAATAGTTATTATTATAATAATTAATTATCATTATTATTAATTATTTATTATTATTATTAGTAGTAGCAGCAGTGCATGCTTGCTTTTCATTTTCATTTAAAGAGAAGCTACAAAATATTTCTTTTACATAAATCTCCAATGGTTGATTATTTCTGTTAACTGCAGGAGAGATTAGTAATAATAAAAATGCCATTTGTTCAGACATTACTGAATAAAATGTATTGAATAAAATGTTCCCAAATTTGTACTCTCAAAGCCCCAGCATGTCTCACAGCAATTAATCAACGAATAACAAATTAAGCTAAAAAATTCAAGTTGATTCTGTAAACCAAACATAGATGTCACACATTGTTATAAACTAATTATTTTTGCAATAAATCTGCTTTGAAAGAGTACTTTTATTGATTTAAAAATAAAAAACACACTCCAAGTGAGTAGTTGTGTTGAATAAGCAATTTAAAATGAAACTGGACTTTAATTCACCAGATATGACCACAAACGTCATGAAACTCTGTAGATAATTTCATTCAGTTTGTACCACTGCAGAAACCACTGAACAATAGTTTCTTTAAAAAGCAAACTTTTGTAATAACATAAATAATAAATGCATTTTACAGTAAGAATTTATTTTCACATCTTCACTAAAAAATTATATATTAACTATTATTATATTAGATAGATAGATAGATACCATGTATAAGGCTCTAACCTAAAATTTACAGAAAAAATGGAGTGCAGTTTAGTTTATTTATTTATTCCAAACATCTTCACATTCACAATTCAAATGCCATTGAAAAATAGTACAATATTTTTTATAACAAGTTGTTTGAAAAGGAGGCATGCAGAAGTACAGACTTACTCTTAATCCTCTATTTGTCTTATTTTTTTCTACACATTATTCTTTATTTAAAGAAAAAAGAAAACATAAAAATATATTATATAATACATGTTATATGCTGTTACAGCTGAATTGTGTCAAAATCTGAATTCAGCAAAATCAACGGTTGGAAGACATATTCTGATTGTACATTTGTAGCATCCCTACATGGTTTTGTCTGAGGTTTTACGTAATTTGTGTCCTTCCAGGCTTCCGTCCACACCACTGGGGCAGGTTATGGGGGTGAAATCAGTGCAGCTTCAGAAAGCAGCTGGCCCAGCAGAGGTTCAGTCTGCTGTCAGCAACAGCAGTGAAGCACAAATCCCTGTGGTGGACACACACGGTACGCAGAGACCTGTAGATATACACACACTCTACTGACTCAGACCACAAACCAACAGAAAGCAAAGACAGGAGACGTGTGATGGATTACATACACAAAATCTACATCGTTCTTTAGAAAGTATTGTGAAACTCACTATTACTCTGAGATTGACTGAAACGGTTCAGCTGAGTGAAAGTCCTCACAGAGAAGACAATTTTGTGAAAATAGACTTCTGAGCCTTTCAGCAGCAATCAAATCGGGCAGTTTTTATGTCTGAAACTTTTGACCCATCAAACTACTGATTGCCTTACTTTTACACCACCTATGAAGAAAATGTTACCTTTTTTGGTTCTGCTTTGTTTTTGTCAGAGTCGCAGGTTTTTCTGGGCTCAGTTCTGCGTTCGGAGCTGCTGTTGTTCCTGCATCGCTGTCAGACTCAGGTAAACGGGTGCACACAAACGCAGGGATTGCTGCAAGGTGTACAGGAGCTGTTTAGAAAGCGGTCCTTGTCTTTAAAATCCCCCTGGGTGAAAAAATAATGGAGGATAGAAGCATGATGCACAGACAGGACTGCCGAGAGTCTGATGTAAAAACTCATCGTATTACAGCTCGCATCCATCTGAAGGCAACGTCTATTCACAAATAAATGCTGCTTATCAAATAATTGCGCCACGGCTCTGGTCGAGGATTAAGTTTAAGAATATGTGAAAAGAGACTTTTAAGAGGTCAGTGGAAACAGCTGAGGATGGATCCGACTTCAGCCTCAGCAATAATTGAATGATTATTGCTTTTGCGCAGTGCATTGAGGGACGACTGGATGAGGTTTGCAGCATACATCTAAACTCAGTCGTGGTGTCGCCTCACAACACAGTGCAGGAGGTAAGGAGATGCATAACACACTAAATCAACTTCAGACTGAGTTTGGGATTCCACCTTTTTTTACCTACAAAAACACAAAATCTTACCAAGTATTCTTGTCTAGTTTCTAGTGCAAATATATTAGTACACATTAGACAAAACTGACTTAAATGTGAATTATCAGCAAGGTACAGGAGTTTATTTCAAGTCAATAATAAAAAGCATTCGTTTCACTGGCAGATTATTTCACTTTTAACATTAGCAAAATATTTTGTAATGAGTGGAAAAATCTGCCAGTGGTACCAGTACATTTTATCAATATTAACAATTTATTGACTAAAATCAAGCTCCTGAATCTTGCTGAGAAAAGTCTTGTAAGTTAGCTTTGTCTTATTTCAAGTGTGCAAAGACATTTGCAGTAGAAATAGATACAAAATACTTGGTACGATTTTGAACTTTATGTATTGCAAACATGTAAAAACATGGTACAACCCCAATTCCATTGAAGTTATGACATTGTGTAAAACTTAGATAAAACAAAGTAAGTTGATTAGTAAATCCTTTTCAGCCTATATTCAATAGAATACACTACAAAGACTGGGGCATGTTTAGCACTGAGCTACGTCACTTTTCCTGTAACACTTAATAAGCGTTTGGGAACAGAGGACTAGTTTTTGAAGCTTTTGTAGGTGGAATGTTTTGCCGTTATTTCTTGGTGTATAACTTCAGTTGACAGACTATTGGAGCCATACTAGCAAAAATAAAATATCTAGTCATAAAATTACAAGAATAAACTCACAATATTATGACTTTATTCTCACATTTTTTTTACTTTATTCTCATACGACGGCGCGTGGCGCATTACAAACGACACAACGTGGCACACATTTTCAATGAACCTTAAATATCTCTTCTTTGTTGTGTATTCAACTTGAATATAGGTTGACAGAGATTTGCAAATCGTCTCATTTTACTCAATTTCCTAACTTCATTGGGATTTGGTTTGTAAATAGATAAAATTGCTTGGGAAAACATTTTTTTCTTCCCATAAATGTGTATATATGTGCATATATGTTATTTATATGTTTTCTTACTAAAGAAGAGTGTTGAGTGTTGCATTATCAATCTGTTTACTCTGGGACTCATAAGTGCTTATCGGAGAGACAAATTTAGCAAAGAAACTGTCTCTATAGTGCTTTGTTTTAGCAAATAGCGATCTGTGGGTCTCAGAAAATTGGATAGTTGTCCTGTTTGTCCATGTCTCGCCCTTTGACTGCTGGAGACAAGCACCAGCACCTCTTGAAGCCCCACTAGGGATAAGAGTGTATCTATCACTTGAGTCAAACATTTTGGGTATTCTTCTTCACATTTCTCACAATACGATGTAGTAGTTATGTCCATTACTCCTGATAGAACTGCTCACAGTTTTTCATTTATGCTCATATAGCTTCTCCAGAACAAAAGTCTGGGTTTTGTGATGGCTTCGTCGTCCTTATGTCAACCTTATAAAATGGAAAAAATGTCTCATAATAAGTGGTAAGTGTAGCAAGTACTTATTCATGAATAATAAGGAATTATTAGCTTAAAACAAGCTCCTATATATTGCTGGAGAGTTGTGAGTTAGTTACAAATATCAAGTGAACTGAGATATTTGCACTTAATAGATCAAAAATACTTGCTAATATTTTATTCACTGTGTGAATATTAGGCATCAACTGCATGTGTGTCTCCTTTCTCATGTTAATACAAAACCGTTTTGACTTTAATGTGGTCTTGATTCAGAGTTACATGAAAACGCTGCGAGTGTGGCACTCAAAGCGAGCCTTCTGAGAATCATTCCCAGAATCTGCGGGATTTTTTTTTTTTGCAGCATTTCATGTTTCGGTCCAGGCAGGCAGCTGTCTTTGAGCAACAGACACATCTTTGCGCAGCAGGCCACTGAGCAGCAGATTGATAGAGCTCAGCGCAGCTTTTAGCACACGAGGCACGCATTTCCCTCTGCACTCTGAGGACCAACAGCATGACACAAAGATGAGTAATCGTATTCAGGAGCTGGATGAAAACAACCTCACTTGAGTCTGAAATCCGTGAGGAAAAGAAGAATATAGTCTTAGAGTGAATGTCTGTCATCGGAAATGCTGTTAAAATCGAAAACACCAACCTGAAACACAGACAGAAACATAATTAAAAATGTATGTGCAAGGTTTTCACAATATGCCACGAGGAGAACCAACACATTTCTACGCATCAGTAGATTTATTCCTTTTTCATAAGCAGAAAAGTTTCTTTTTCTTCTGTTTCAGACCTACAACATGCTGAGCGTTGCTCCAGCCCAGACCATATTTGTGGCTGATAGAGGAAAGCTGGTGGGACAGATCACATGGTCAGAGGTACGAACTACTGAGGAATATGTGAATTTGTACTGTTCCCCACAAATACTCTGACACATTTATCATCAGGGAGCAAATAGTTGGTCAAAGTTTTGCAGCGCTCTCTCTCTTTTTTCAGATGAAACTAATTTTGGAAGGCTTGGCCAAGGAAATCTGAGCTGCGTCAACATGGGATCAGCACTTTCTGTCATAAAATTGAACCCCACATGAATGGCATCTCTCTCTGATTAGCATGCGGCAAAGCCCACATCCGATAATGCTATCACTTCTTCATTCCCCAAGGGTAACGATGTTTGCACATCGACAAAACTGTAATTAACTGTCGACTCTGACGGTAAATATTCATTAAGGCTTTTCTTTTGCCATTAATTGTAATCAGTGGTGATGGGTCCAGAAAAGAGAGAGCACACATCATTCACCGATCTGTGCTTTTTGACATGGTAATGAGATAAATACGTTTGCACACGGTGATAATATTCAGCAGACGAGAACACTATGGCTATTTTAGTAGCCTGTACACCACAATGAAATCTGTACTATGTTTTCTTCTTCTTTTCTTCTTCTCACTTAGTGTTTGCTGTTGTGCTACACATTTGTGTGATGGAACAGTGCATAACAGAGCATATTGTATATGTTCTTTCCCACAATTATTCACTATTTATGTTGGTATCTTGCATAAAATCCCAATGAAACACACTGAAGGTGTGAATGACAGAGGGATGCTCTGCTGTGGACTGTTCCTCTCTGTTCATTTGGCTGAACGTGGCTCTGAAGGCACAGAGACCTCATATTATTTTAGAGATGTTTCAGTTTGTGAGGTAACATCCTGATGCAGTGGTGTCCGACTTGCCTTCACGATAAAATGAGCTTTTCCAACTACGAACCGATCCAGTGACATTCACGCAGTCTTGCAGACAAGCCTGTGGAAAACCTGGAAAACCCTGATGATGCCTGGAAAAGTTGTTGATCAAAACTGTTTTAAAGACTTCGGAAAAATTTCTCATCTGAATTTAAAAAGATACTAAAGATGGTTTAAAACCTTTTCACAATGTTTTACTAAAATATTCTTATGCACGTATTTCCTTTGCCTCTCAGTGTCGTGACTGCTTCCTAAATAACCCCACATGTTATGTTGCAGAGGGGAAATAGACCATCATTACTTCTGTACTTTGCTGAAGGGCTGCGGTGAGTCACTGGAAACCATTTGTTCAAGTGCATCTACCGTCTGATCTCCTCAAACAACAGGGGGGAAGCACAGCGTCATTTTGTAAAGACGTCCCTCGAAAGATTACGATGACAGGTCGCACCAACCGCTCCTTTCAGCGTGCCCCTCTCTGTCGCTCTGTAACACGCAGGCCTGCTGACGTACTTACAGAAACACACACCAATGACGCGTGAGCGGCTCCTTTCCTCCCTTGCTGCAGTTCCTAAACCTTGCCGTTTCTCCTCGCTGCACCTGGGGCTTTCAGAAGAAAAAGTGTGCATTATAGCTAATCATGTTTCTGACTCAGACAGATAATTGGATGGAGGACTTTTTTTTTTCACTTGAGAAATCTTAAAGGACACTTTTCTTTTTTTCTGTCATTCTCACTTAGTCAAGGTCAGCTCTTTAGTGCTTCAATGTGAGGACTGAACTAATTTTTCTCCCTCCCCTGCTATGTTATCTTTTTACTTTCATGAACATTGAAAATAATCCTACATAAATTAATCTGTTTCTTGTGCGTTTCTTCTCTGTCTTTTCTAAGCTGCAGTAGTTCTGATTCTGCTACAGGTTTCTTCCTGTTAAAGGGGAGTTTTCCTCTCCATTGTTGCTACATGCATGCTCAGTGAAGTCAATGACTTGATGCAATTTGTTGTGTTTTCTTAGGTTCTGTATCTTTTGATAACTGGGATCGGAGTCTGTGTGTGATTAAAGTAATTTTTTTTACTATTTTTTCGTAGTGACATTTGTTGTGAATTGGCACGATATGAATGAACTGAATAAAACTGAATTCAGGAGAAAAAAAAAAAGACTAACAAAACCAGGCAGCCATATTTGTCACATATATATTAAAACCAATGCTTTATAACAACATATTTACACCGACTCTTTACAGCTCAGCTCCAGCTGTTTTCTACATAGAATAAAAAACTAAAATGTCACATTTAAACTGTACATTCACATGAAGAATAGGCCTACCCTCACTTATGTAAAAAATAGTATTTATATTCAGGCCTTTAAATCCGTCCGTCTGATGCATTTGGAAGAGTTTCGCCTCAGGAAATGTCTTACAGGACAATCATTGCTGGTGGACGAGGCTCGCGGCCTCACTGAATCTCGTGGACGTTTCCACTGCGGCGACCAGCGTCCTTTGTCCCCAAGCCTAGTTGTAAAAAACGTCGTCCTCAGACAGAGAGCTGCTGTCGACGTGGCGGACGGCGGCTTCCGCCGTCGCCATGCTCCTGTCCTTGAAGGGAGGATCGGCGCCCCGCTGAGCGCCGGGCCCCGGGGGAAGCGTCGAGTTGGCCAGCGGCGGGCAAATCAGGCTGGTCGCGTCGCCGTAAGTCTGGGTGTGAATGCTGTACAGGTGCTGGGGCACGCCAACGCTTCCTCCGTCGAGCAAATACTTGGACAGGAAGTGGCTCTCTGCGGCTGAAAAAAACGACGGCACTGTCAGTGAGTTACTCAAAAAACAACAACAAAATAAGAATTTAGATAAGTGGTGAAAATAATCACAGCTGGAGCTTCTCAGGTTTTACATTTGCAAGAAAATTTCATTTCATGCATTAGAAGGACACCGCTTTCAACCACCTGTGGCTGCAATCTTGAACATGAGAATAAATACAAACTCAGCACAGCCATCAAACAAGTTGTCTTTCGTGTAGCATTGGCTGAATTTCATTAATTTTACAGTGCGCTGGAAAAAGTGCTTTTTTTACACTTCAATATTTCAGATCAAACAAATTTTAACACCAGGTAAACATAACCCGAATAAACACAAAATGAATTTTTAAAGTAATTAATTTTTTAAAAAGAAAGTTTTGTCTTCTGCAGAGAAAACATGGAAGAGTGGTGAAGGTTCCCAGGAGTGGCCTGCCCAACAAAAATTGCTCCAAAAGCAGAACCCACAAAAGACTTGAGCGTTTTTTTTCACACCAGATAGTCCAGTGGAGATTCAACTGGGCTCCAAAATTGCTACGTTTGTTACATTGTCAGCTGCTGTAGTTCGTTTTCACTCTGCAGCGGGTCAAACTGGACGGTCCTGAACGTTATTTGTAGAACCATGATTTCATTCAAACTTTGAACCCAGTTGTGCTTTTTAAGATTTGAAAATCTTTTCACTCAAAAACCTGCAAGAGAAAATGGAAGCCTTCAAATGATGAGCTTGTGATTGTAATCAGCCAGAGCCATTAGAGAAGAAATGACCTGTGATGATTTTTTTTTTAAATGTTTTTTTTAAATCTGTTGCTTCATTTGTATTCTGTGAACTTTTCACGGTCTCCTGATAAAACGTCTCAGGGACTAAAAGTTGTGGTGACTCACCAACCTTGTGAACTGGTGGACGGCTGCTCCACGTTGTCGCTCATGGACCACATGTTCATCGCCGCCTCGGCCAGGGCGAACTGTTCCGCCACGCCTGGGAAACAAAAACATAAACATGTTTTCTATCGGTTTCCTCGTGACTCGACCCCCTCGTCGTTTCTCAAAAGGTCTAACAGACGTCACACATTAGAGAGAATTCAATAAGCGCAGTAGATTTAAGCCACTGTCCTTGGAAGCCCTTAGGGTTATTGATCTATGTAGCCTGGGGTAATCAAACAGAAACAATGCCAGAGAGGTTTGAGCCCCCGTTTCCCTCTCAGCCCACTACCACCACCTTTCTGCTTCACCACCTTTTGTTTTACCTAAATTAAACTCATCCGTTTGCTTCACCTGCAGCAAATCGGGCCTCCTTGATTTCATCTGTCATTTGGGAATAAAACTGCTCATCCTCCTGCAGCTCCGTCCCCATGGCCCCCCATCCGCCGCCTCCTTTGCTCCAGCCTCCGCTCCACCCAGCCCTGTTCCCTCCACTCTCGCCGCATCCACCCCAACCTTTCCACTCGATCAGGTGAGCAACTCGCCCTTGGGCCATCGCTGTGGGTTTGGTGATGTGCTCCTTTATCGTGGCCACCAGGCCTAAACAAAGAGAGGAAGAGAAGAAGAAATAAGTCTTCATAGCGTTTATTAGATAAAAGGATAAGCTGGCCAACAAGAGGAGCAAAGTGGATAATTTGATGGGGGACGTAAAGCAGAAGGGGAAGACTTTTTCTGCTGCAGTTGGGTTATGCTATGTTCGTGTCAGTTTTATTTTACCATTATACAGATTGACAATTTAGGAAAAGGTAAATTTTAACTTAAGACTGGCAAAAAGAAAAAAAAGAAAGAAAAACAATGCAGCAGTTTCCTAAATGATGTGCGTATAAGACGCATTGTGACTACATAAAATAAAAGTGAAAACAAACCTTTTGCACATTTTTTTTTTTTACAATTTAGGATCCATTCTCAACAGGATGCTGTTTTGACACATATTCAAACATGACAGGGTTGAATGCAACATGTACCTATTATTTACAGAACAGCATCATCCAAGTTTGCAGCAGTCTCCTGTTACAGAAAGGACATGTGCATATTTATCTCTGTGCAACACGACGCAACTTTGATCTCATGCATCACTTGTACATCACAACGTCTTAGACCAAATAGATACAAATGTTTGTATTTCTTTAGCAAACGGGTCAAATCTAATCTGCATGGAAGCACCACAGAATATTTCTGTTAAGGTTTATTTAACAGAATAAAATATTTACCACAGTAAGCACATAATTAGTATGTTTACCGAGAATGAAGACATTGTTTGTTTCTGACCGACTCTAGCAGCGTCTCTAACTGGTTGCTAATACGCTGCCAGATATGGCTGTCAGTCAACACTTACGTCAGGGTGGGCAGTACGGACTTAAAGCTTTGTCCTGATATTTTCTGACACTATTGCGATATTGATAAAAGTGGCAATAATAACTATGTGTTACTGCTTTTTTAGGTAACTGTGTTGTTGTGGCCCAGCAACCAAAGCCCCACAAACACAAACACTGCTCTGTTAGGACAAAAAACAAAAACAAAAAAGGGTCTGATTTGTGTCACTAAACTGCACACAGTAGCTGCATCTAGTCATATTTTCAAATTTATTGGTATTTATTGACGCTCTTAACGAAGCATCAATAAAAACTTCTATAAGAGCATTTAACAAAGCATTAAATGCATCTAAAATAGTAAAATTAACTTTTTTACTATTCGTAGAGAAAATAGTAAAATTAACAATCTTTTAGATTTTTTTTTTGAATCACTAATTCAAATTTATTGACAACAATGTTTAAAAATTCTCATTGGTACTGATAAATACTAAGCAATACAATAAATGTCCACCTCAACATGGTGTAGTGAACTGAATAAAGAAAATGGCGGAGACTGCGCCCATCCAACGTCCGTGGCAACAGTCAGTTACCATGGATACACTAAACGCAGGCTAGCTGAGTGATATTGCTGCCCAAAGTGTCAGGCTGGTTTCTAATTCTCCCTTCTCAATATTTTATGATTTTCTACGTCGGAAGGAATAGAAACATTCACTACATGTAATAGTTGTTCACTAAAAAAGAAAAAAAGCTGCTTTATTTCCTTGTATTTTATTTATTTATTTATTTTTTTAATATTTGGACTAGCAAATTATTTCCTTGTCACTCGTTCACATCATTTCTTTTCTCTGCATAGAGAAAATAAATGTCCTGAAATATTTCCAAGAAGAATCAACCGTAGAAGATTAACAAACAAATATAACAGAAGTTGCTTTTTCAATTAAACGTAAAACATCCTAGAGGAATCATCTGTGTCAGCTTTGCATTCAAGCTGTGAGTCTCTCTTGTGTTCCTGTAGCCCAGACGTTAATGTGTTATTCATGACCTGCTGAAATCACTGGACAAAACAACAAGAAGTCATCCTTTCATGTAATCATAGGAGACAAGGGTAGAAAGGTCTGGGGGAAATGAAGAGCGGAAGTGAACGTGACAGTACGCCTCGCTCATATTTCAGAGGAGAAAATTAAAGCCCTATCAGAGGGGAAACATTGCAAAGGTTGACAAGACAAAAGGTCAAACAGGAGACAGAACAGATGATGTTAAAAAGAAAAAAAAAAAAAGAATCGATGGGGAAACGGGAGGAAAAATGTCAGCAGTGTAATGGCAGGAAATAGGCAACTTTAAAAAAAAAAAAGGAGGCTGGTTGCCTCGGTGCTGGGAAGCTGAGATAAACATCGCAGCCACTTTATTTTCGTTTGAGCTCAATACCTGCAGGTTTCACAGCACGCTTTATTGCGCATTGTGTCACACACAGCTGTCTCACCCCGCTTTCACACAGCAGTGGCTCTGCTCAGGGTGTTGAGTGAAAACAAATTGAGGAAAATATCTGATCGCGTCAGTTTGGGCAACGTGAACGCACCAGAAAAGCCTTTTCCCTGTTTTGTTTTAATTTGTTTTTGTTTGTTTCATAGACAGAAAGCAGACTTGAAGATGCTCTCCATCTGCTAAGAAGGGAAGCAGAAAAAAAAACATTTCCACATGTCAAAATGAGGCTTGAGCATAACGGTGCTCTGTGCTCATCGTCTTAATGGACACAAGATGATTGCAAACACCTGATGACTGCAAGCATCTGAACTAGAAAGACGTTAATCAGCTCGCAGTTGTCGAGTGCAATTTTCAAAAGTCTAGTATATCGTCAACAGCACTGCATAATCAGCTCATTTGTTAACTGTTTCATAAGAGTGTGGCTGAAAAATCCTTTCAAAAACCTTATTACATGGATTATGTTGTTACGGATACGCCA